>LR994572.1:56428527-61428527 GCA_905187475.1 Syritta pipiens | reverse complement strand
ATATAATAAATTTATTCTTTAAATAAATCAATAAAGCAATATTTAAGCTCGAATTTAAAAAAAAAAAAAAATTATAAGCGCTGCATCGTATGCTCATAGCTTAAGAATAGTGGCGAAAAGGTGGTGAAAGCCCTGGGCAGAACCAATGATAACCCTGAGTTTTGTGTCAAACATCTGATTATGACGTTTCTCTGTGTTTGGCGTTCACAACAAACTTCAGTATTTGTGTAGCACTCAAAAAGTAGGCAAACATTGCATTTAAGTGTATAAAAGATATGAAAGAATTATGTCCGGGATTGTATTGTGGAAGAATTATGAATTTAAATGGTTCATTAAGTAGTTGCGGTGCTTGTCCTCGGGGCTTTAGAGCAAATGAAAACCATGAATGCGAGTTATGTGATTATGAACCCGCGTCGTACGATCTGCTTTACCTTGGGTTTATGTTTATGCTCCCACTTATTATGCATTGTTATTTTATAAATACATATTGCGAAAGTAAGAGGTACATATTTTGCTGTTCTTAAATACGAGAGATATTAATGAAACTTTCTTAAGGCACCAGATTGCTCTCCTAAGTTCTGCAATTGTGGAACTTGTGATTTCGGCAGTACTTTCCGTTCTTTTAATGGACCCAGTTGGAAGCCTCAATCTGCAAACATGTCGGGTGAAATACTTTTCGGACTGGTACACACTATTTTATAATCCATCTCCCAACTACGATTCAAAACTACATTGCACACAAGAAGCTGTGTATCCTTTGTAATAGAATTTAACTAAATTTATACATTTTTCTAATACATTTACTGTCGGTTTTTCAGACAAACAATCGTCTTAATATTCTATTTCATTTGCCTTTTACAAATGATAATCATAAGGACAATTTTAAATTCTGTTGCTGGCATCCATAAAAAACACGCGGTGTACTCTGCTCTTTATTTCTTCCCACTCTTAATGTTCGTTCATAGCATGACATGTGGATTAATATGTAAGTACAGTAATATGTAAGATTTATTGAACAAAATTAAATGATTGAAGTAGCTACTGATGTGCAACATACTGCACAAAATATTTTAGAATGGAAATATGAACCCGAATACTGGCGCAAGTACAACATAGTCAAGTCAAGTCAAGTCATAGACAAGAAATTCCTAAAAGCAATATTAAAAGGCGGCTGCTGCTCTGTACCCCTTTTGAAATGGCATCCATATCCAAAGTGTAGTCTAGTAAAAGTTCTTTTCAAGCGCAGTATTAGCACCACTTTTTTTTCTAATCTTTAACTAATCCTGGGGAAAAATAACTAATCTATTTTTGGGTTAACTAAGAAAAGCATTTTAATTCCTTTTTTTAATGTTTGCCTAATTAAAAGATACCGTTTCTTTTAAAAAGTGTTAAGATATTTTAACATCCTGCTCATTTTTTTGTCAAATTTAATATCGTAATCGAGTAAAAAGTAATCTTATTTAAAGAACGTGCCTGATTTAGTAAATCCTTTCTTTGTTGGCAATGACAACACATTATTTGAGCCAACTTATTTTAACTAGTTTGCTGCAGGACGCAATTTCAATTAAACTCTGAACTTTTAATACGAATGGTACAGTGATAGAACTACTATTTAAAAAAAGAAATTCCTGACGTATTCATCAGTTAATCGAAAGTGTTTTCATTGAAATTGGTAACATATAAAAAAAGTGACTTCTCGTCGCTTTTGCCAATGCAAGATCGCATAGTGCTTCGGTGAGCCGTAGTTAAGAAGTTAGCTCTTTCAAGGCGAACCCTATGGCTTGCGAGTCGAACGTTCGTCTCGTCTCGAACCATAACCATAATCAAAAATATTTGACAAACTTCAAGTGGAATTGGTGAAATTCAAAACAATTTTTTTTTTTAACACAATTTTAACAAAAATCAATCTTAAAAAGGCCTAGTCATATCAGAACAAATGTCAAATATTGACATTTTCTTCAGTGTTGCAAAAGATTACAAAAAGTGTGATCTAGTGATCTAGTATAAAAAAATAAAATTTTTTACTTTTACTAGACTTGTACCGGATCATGAATACCCTTATTCATTTTTGATGCGGAACTATGAGAACTGGAAGCTGATCTTATAATTACACGTTTATTGGCTCTGGATGCAGTACTATAACTGCCCCTTTTTGAATTTCTTCCATACTGCTCGACATTTCGAAAGTAACCGCTTCCTTCATTTTAGCTTCTGTAAATTTTTTTAATGTTAATCCGTCGTTTGCTTTTGCCTAGTTCTGGAAATGCTTTTATTTTACTCTTTCCTTCCTCGCTTAAAGATTTTCTGCGGTCTATTTTCGTCAACAGGTAGACACAATAAGGTTTGTTATTGTTAAACACTTTGTTTTTATTATTAGGTTTGATTGGGCTTGTCTGTGCAGTTTACGGAAAGATTAAAAAAAAAAAACTTTTTAGCTTGAATTAACTATAGAATGGTGCTCTTTCATTACATATGTAACAAGTTTGCGTCATTGCAATATATGTATATAAAGAGCGGCTAACAGAAAGCTGAGAAAAAATACGAACTTATTCAGATGAGCGGCAGTGTATATTTGTACAAAGTTCAACACACTTTATTTGTATTTGTATTGTATTTATCTGCAACTCATCTTACATATTGTTATTGTCTGCAGGTGTATTGTTTACATTTCTCATTTATCAAAAACTTTGTGTAGATGACTAATATTTTATACATATTTTTAAAGAACGAGCAAATTATTCATGAAAATACAGTCGAAACCCTCTAAGTCGAATTTTCACGGGATATCAAAATTAGTTAGAGGGATTCATATTTTTTGTTGTTTAAAAGCCTTTATTTTATCTAAAAGAGTTCATGTAAGGGAAAAACACAGAAAATTACTTTTAAAAAATTGTAATTTTGAATTGAGTCTTTAAAATTGGACAATGAAGTCTTTTAAAAAACGATTCTATTTTAAAAAAGGCAGTATTGGACCTCATCCGGACACTCAATGCGTTCACTAAATGAAGCTTGAAAACATCTCAGATAACTAACTGTTTTTATGTTAAGCGTTAATTTGAGGCCAACCAACAACACAATGAATAAGCAGAGATATAGCTCATTTGTGGTTGTGTAGACGACGATTATGTGGCCCTAGACGACAATTGTGTTCGCTCAGCATGATTGTGCTTCGAGAACCGTTGGCGATTAGTTTCGATTTTCTCAAGTTCTTTGTGTTCGATGTTTGCCGTGTAGGTCGCCATGCAAATCCCCATTCTTGTTGTGAACATTCTCTTTATTTCTTGCATAGGTAAACAATAACAACAATCTCCGACATGTTTGTACTAAAAAATCAACATGAAATGAAAGGTGATCGTCGCACAGTGGTTTCACTTATATGGTGGAAAAAAATCTGTAAAATGAGAACCCGTGAACCGCTTTTGAAATTTGGAACAAAGCATGTGTGCTGCGAATTCTTTAAGTGGTCCAGATTTCATATACGTAGCTTAAGTATTTACGTAGTAATCGTAGGTCGAATAATTAAAAAAAGGTAGTGTGTTGGTTTTGGTTTAGAAAATATGTGTTTTATTATTTTCAATATTACTAAATTTAGTTCTAGGACTTAGTTTTAATACTAATATACATAAATAACTTAAGTTTATACGAAGTAACAAACTAAAGTGGAAATATACCCAAATATTTTAAAATAATAGTGTTTGTGCTTCATAATTTATTGGTAAGCTATCTTTTGTGTTCGGTTCTAGTCTTAAATGTTATTTGGGGGTCCGAATAATAACATCTTCATTTGTTGCTAAACGCGAAATAAAATCTTATGTACAGTCACCTGCATGCAATACCACGGATATAGATTTGTAGCCAGTGTAGCAGTTTCCTGGGCATAAACTCCTTTTTTTTTTCCTCGATTCTACATGTATTTATTTTGGCGCAGCAGTCTTCAAATTGTTGCGTGGTCGTCTTCTTTTGTTTGATTCCAACGCATAGGTTGATACTTTATTTCTATCTTTCTTAAAAATTACTGAAAACTTCCCTTTAGCCCATTCACTATATTTAGTTAAAAGCTTTTCCTTTATATACCGAACTGCATTGTATCGTTCGTAAAAATGAGGCAGGAACCTTCTCTTCACCTCTATCACTATTCCATTATTTTGACATGGTGTCAATATAGAGACTATAATTCTCTACAATTTTGAGAAACTACAAATACTTCCATTTAGGAAATAGCCACAGAAAACGTCATATTCAATTTCATAATCAGCCACCGTGAAAGTACGAATAGTAACGAATTAGCAATCGAACGAATTAATAACAAGGAAACGAATAATAAAAAAACACGAACAAGTAACAAAGTAACGCAATAGCAAATGTGAAACATATGAATTGTATAAGAAACACAAAAGTCGAACCACTTTACGTTCTCAAACACAAGAAAGTAATTTGCGGCTACCCCAATACAATATTTCACGCCAAACAGCTTTGCAAAGAATTTTTGCAGAACTTATTTCGGTTAAAATTGTACTAGACATCGCTACCTTTAAACGCCTCGTTCTCCAAAGTGATTAAAAGTGGCTTTTAGTTTTTGCACTATCGAAAGAGAATACTTCAAGATTTCAGAAAATGTAGGTCTCCCGTTGAAGCCTCTTGGAGCACTTTTTTTATAAACCAACAAACATTGGGATACCCCTCTAAAAAAAGGCTCGATTGTGAGATTGCCAAGGAATATGAAAAAGATGTGAATACACTTTGAAAGGTAAAAATACACCCTTTAAAATGAATGTAAACTTTTTTCTGTATTCATCATTTGTCCAAAAATGCTTTAAAAAATGCATACTTTTCCATGCATTTTAAAATCTCAACATTGAGCTAACGGTACAATTGAACGGAGCATGCGTGCTTGATACAAGTTGCGTGAGAAAATTTTTTGTTTATTTTTTTGCAAGAATCGAAAAAATGTATTCGATTCGAGAGGGCTTTTCGACTTAAAGGGCATTCGACTTAGAAGGCTTCGACTGTACATACATATTTGGTATTCTTTGACTTAGTAAATTTTTTCCAATTCAATTTTTTTTATTATCTATTGTTGGTAAAGAATTTTTTTAGGAATTGATTTCTTTTATGTTTACTGTTTATGTTTCTTAAGTTTAAGTTCTTAAGTAGGTAGTTGGCTTCATCTGATGATTATCATCACTCCAAATACGACTTTTTTTTATTGACGTATCCATTCAACCATAAGTGAGCTTCATCGCTAAACAAAATTCGCTTATAAAAATTGGGATCAACGGCAATCTTGTTTTGGACCTATTCACTGAATCTACGCCTTGCTAGGTGATCCTTTCTATTCATGTTAAAAATAAATCACTTGACAAAATGGCCGTCAGTTAAAATAGTATTGCGAACTTAAAGTTCTATACCTCTAAAAAAAAACGTAATTTACTTGCATTTTACTGTTGTTTTATTGCGGTGCCACATTGGTCTCACGCGGCCACCAGGTGAGCAGTAAATCCTGAGAGTCCGCGTGATGCCCATATATTAGGTTGTCAAATATCTCCCTTCCGCCTTTTTGTCTTTTGAATTTTCCGGCTATATACAAAGCGCTACAGAACTCGTATCCAAACTAATCATGCATAGCGTCGTTTTGTAGGTTATGTCAAGACCTTTCAAATGATGTATTGCCAGGCAAAAAGGCGGAAGGGAAATATTTGACAACCTAATATATCATACCGATGTATGATATACCTATATGGGCATCCGATAAGGATGAACATGTACAGCGACCGTAGATGTGTTACCTGTTACAAGAATTTACAGCGAAACCGCATCATGAA
Source organism: Syritta pipiens (assembly GCA_905187475.1). Taxonomy (NCBI): domain Eukaryota; kingdom Metazoa; phylum Arthropoda; class Insecta; order Diptera; family Syrphidae; genus Syritta; species Syritta pipiens. The sequence goes on along the minus strand of LR994572.1, from coordinate 61,422,705 downwards.
AAACTCCATAATCAACATTCAAATGCAATCAGCATCACTGCTTGCAATATTTTTTTATTTTTATGTGCACAAGGCCAAAATAATCGAATAAAGACTTTCCTGTAGTGTTTATATGTATCTATTTATTCTTACAACCCTGTTATTTGTGCCAGAATTTTTTTTTGTATAGCAAGTTCAAAGCTCCCTATGAAGACACATTGATCTCACAGCCGAAAACCAAGACAACCCTAACAGTCTCTTGCGTGTATACTTTAGAATGACTTTAGAATACTTTTTTTCACTGTCGATAAGCAGTTGTTTTAGGTAAGCGTTATTTAAAATACAGCACTTCTACCGGAGAATCTTAAATGGCGATATTCATTCTAATTATTATTCTTATTTATATAATAAATATATTATTTATAAAATTCTTAACTAATTTACTTAATGACATTATGTTAACTATCTCATTTCTTTCAACAGATTATGGATTCCCATATCTAAGCATAATAATATCTATGATTACAAATGCTTGGCATCAATCAACCAGATCCGATCCGTCAATCAGATTGCTCCTAAAAGCTTATGTTTCAGAAACAAAAAATTTATTGATAATTGGTAAGCAAAATGAAATAGCTGTTATATGTGGTATTAAATTCTTCATATTTATTTTTAAATTCACTAAAAGAATGGCTTCTATTTTACTCACCGCGAGAGACATGTATATGCTTGAAAGTTTAATATAATATAGGAAAACCGAGTACTGATCCACACCACTTTTTTCTCATTAACATAGAGAGTTAGCTTTTATTAATTGATTTTTTCAACTAATGGCCCGGAAAAATCAATTAACATGAGAAAAAAATTACTTAATAACAACGGCAACACTTACAATGAAGTACTATACTAGTTTTGAAAGCCAGAAACTTGTTGTTTAACCCATTTCCATACATTTAAATTTGTTTCGTTGTAGATAGTTGTAGTTGTAGTTATCGAATAGCGGTTGCCGAGGGTGATTTTACGACGGATCTCCACTACGATGTCATTTGTGGAGCCCCGAGTTATACGAACTCCTTAACTACCTCGAAGTTGTAGTTGTCGACTGTACTATTTTGTCCTAGACGGTAGGCGACGGATTCTTTATTCGTCAGAACATATTTTGTTTTCTCCTCATTTATCTGCAGACCAGTTCGTCTAGCCTGCTCTTCAATCGTGGTGAAAGCTTCCGTAATAGCCCGCTGGGAACGAGCGAAGACGTTAATATCATCTGCGTAGACCAGCAGCTGGACCGACTTGTGAAAGATAGTGCCTTCCGTGTTGACGTTGGTGCGCCGTACTATTTGCTCCAGCACGAGATTGAAGAAGTCACATGACAGCGCGAAGGGCTCGGAGGTTCTTGAGCCAAACTGCACATCGAGTGTTGTTAAGCGTGGTTCATCGACCTGAAACTCGCTGTCCTTTGCCAGGATGTATTCGTCCTCCCGTCGGGCAGATGATCTATAGATGATCTGGTACATGCTCCCTAGCAGAGCATCGCCTTGTTCTTCAGGTTTTCGATAGCTGTGCCGATTTCTTCAATTCGGGGAGGGGGAACGATTTCATCGACTGGAGGTGGGATCTCTTCGTCCACTACCACTCTCTTTTCTTCATGCTCGTTAACCAGCGGCTGGAAATGCTGCTTAAAAACATCCACTATTTTCTGCGGGTCAGTGACAAGATTATTCTCGCAACTTCAAAGAGCCTTTTTTTTTTTTTGTATTGGAATTCAAATAAGGGTAAGGTAAGGTCCTGCGAGACTTTTGGCCTTTTTATAGAAAGATCTTATTCGGTTCTTGTCCCTAAACTCTTCGATATCCTTGAGCTGGGAATCTGCGAGAGCCTTTTTTTTCGCCGCAGCGTCTTTTTCTCCTCCCTTCTGGGTCTGTATTCCTTGCGTGCTGCTCTTGTTTTCCTTCGCAGCATTTTTTGGTAGGATTCGTCGGTTGCTCGCTTTTTCTGCTCACACACGCCATTATACCACAGATTTCTCGCCGTGGCTTTGGTCACTTCTTGGATGGCAGTGCTGCATTAGAGCCACATGTTGTTGGCGTTTGTGTCCGATGTAGACATACTTGCGAGTCGTTCGCTCAGACACCACTTGTAGTCTCTGACGATCTCGGGGATGCTCAAGCGTCCAATGTCGAACCTCCTTTCGGTCGGCTGGTGCAGTTTCTGAGCTTCGTCGGGCTCTGAATCGTGCTGCCACCAGAAAATGGTCAGAGCCGACGTTTGTCCCCCTGAAAGTTCGCACATCCAGGATGTTGGACGCGTGTCTTGCGTCAATGAGCACATGGTCGATTTGGTTGGCTGTCCGACGATCTGGAGACCGCCAGGTTGCTGTGTGGATGCGTTTGCGAGAGAATCTTCCGCTACTTATAACCGTATTACGAGTTACCGCCAAGTCCGTAAGTCTGTTGTCGTGTCGTGGATGCTGCGCTTTCCGACTACCTCCCCGGAGATATTTTCTCGTTGAAGTCCTCGAGCACGATTTTGACATCGTGCTCCGGACAAGCTCCGTTGGCTTTGCCCAAGAGGTCGTAGAACTCCTCTTTAATGGGCTCTTCAGCGTCGTCGGTAGGCGCGTTTGCACAAATGAGGCTAATGTTGAGAAATCTACCTCGTATGCGAATCACGGCTAGGCGATCGCTTATTGGCTTTATGATGATTACTTTCGACCTCTGACGTTTTCCCACCACGAATCCGCATCCCAATAACGGCATCATTTTGTTGCAACTGTAATAAATGTCGCATTTTTTTCACTTCATTGTCCCGTGTCCTATCCGGCGTATTTCATGGATCGCAGTAATATCCGCCTTATACTGCGTGAGGATAGTTTCCAGTTGTTGAGCAGCTCCCTTTTTCGCGCCGTGTGTTCGTCGTTGTTTCCGAGGCTTGGTTCAGCTCGTCCATAACAATTGTTTTTTTTTTTTTACATGAGCGGGTCGCCCTCCGCATAACCGCCATCTAGCGTCCGGTGGACCAAAAAAAATATGTATATACAGTACAATTGCGATAATTCGTACCCCGATAAATCGAAACCTCAGTAATTCGTAACAAACAGTTCGTCCCTTAAAAAATGGCCGCTATTTCGTAAAATTGTTATACATTTTGCTCCCCTCGTTATTTCGTATTTTTTTTGCACATGCATTGAACACAAAACTTCTTATTAATCGTAATTTTTTGCTTAAACCTCTTATAATTCGTAATGCAAAACGTAAAAAAAACCTTTTCAATTGAATTCCCGTTAGCTTTTGTCGCCTCCATGTCGCTGTTGGGAATGATGAAGAAGATAGCGACGATGAAATAGAACTTATGACCAATAAACAAGCCAAATCGGCCATTCAACAACTTCGATATTATGTTTAAAATCATGATGTCCCAAAAAATGTTTTTGAGTATTTAATAGGCTTGGAGAACACAATTAAAAAGATAGGCGAAAAGAACCTCGAAAGAACCGCGAAAAAGAACTAACATTTTTTTGAAATAACAAAAAAAATTAAAAGCCCCGTTAATCCGTATTTTTATGTTTTCCACCTCGTTAAATCGAAATCTCGATAATTCGTAACCTGATCACGATGTCCTTGTTTTGCATAATGGCCAAGTAGACATTTTCGTTGATGACATGTCAATATTTTCGTCACATGAGTTTTCTTCAAATATTGTAAGCAATCTTAATAATGGGATGGAAGTATTAAAAAAAAGTACCACACAAAATTGAAAAATAAAGATCAGATGTTCAGATCAGATCTAGACCTAAAATTACTTTTTAAGGAACACATCAATAGAACCATGCAAAAAAGTAATGGACGTCTAATTCTAACCGTGCTGCTACGAGATACGCAGTAAAATTTCACAAAGCGTTTACAGATGAATATTTTTATTTTTAATGAATATTTTACCATTTCATATTTCCCCCCCACTGAAGCCATCTCAAATATTGTTTAAGCTTTGAGTAGTTTTATGCTTATTTTTCCACCATTTTTTTATTTTCTTATCTTGCTGTTATAAAGATTTTTTTCTTGCTCTTTTAGGTGGACACTGGTTTTTGTTGGCGTATGGTATCATATCTTTAAAACACCACTACGCCTTTTTGGTTCTGGTGCCGCTTCCGTTGATATTTTTTATTCTTACACTGCAATTTACACATCCAAGTGAATTTGTAGAATGTGAAGAAAGAAGCTGTTAATACTAAAATGAACTTAAACAATTTGTAATTATTATATAAATATAATTAAGAAAATAATTTCCGTTGTTAAATAAAATTAAACAAAAGAAAATTCTTTCTTTTCTATTTGCTGATCGTGGCAGCCATGTGAAAATCGCCATAAGAAGCGATTGCTAGACGTGTTTTGATGCGGTGACCATTTTTAGGGTCGTTCCAAAGCCTTATAAAATCGCTTCTATTAACTTTGATGGTCGATATGGGTGTTATTCAGCGTTGGTAGACATCCTAATTTCGGCGGGAGGTTCCGATGTTAGCCCCAAAATAAAAAGTCCCGCGGGGGACCGGCACAGTTCCACTTCCAGTACGTTTGTTAATTCCTATCTCTATAATATTTTCAAACTTCATTTGGCATTCATGACATAAATCAGCCTCAGCATACAATCAGAATCAGACCTGTAATATCTAAGTACAAGTACAGGTACAATTACCATTGCCCGCACTTTCATTTTTATAAGTACAAATACAATTCTTTGGTTCTTAGACTTATGGAAATCAATTACCAGTCGAAGTAATTGAAAATATACTTGTAATTCCTTATGTAATTCGAAAAGTACTTTAAAACTGATTTTCAATTCCACAAGTATTCTACAATTCCCTTTGTACTCTACAATACCATCGGTACTCTACAATTCTTTCAGTACTTTACAATTCCTTTTAAAGACTTATAATTCCTATTTGTTAATTTGTATACCTTTCAATAAAACGTTTAAACATTTTTGCATCGCTCATGTAAGCTGCAAATTGATTTTTAGTTTCCAACAAGGGCGTATATTGCACTTCCGAAACCATAATTAGTTTATCAACAGTTGTTGCTATTAAAGTTGCCTCTGTTTTTGTAACAAAAATTATTGCAGAAACTTACATATATTATTAACGGAACAAAAACAGTCAAAGTCGAAGAATAACGTCCTTAGGCATTATTTCATTTGTCTGCCAAGTGTCACCCTCCAGTTGAATTAGATCCTTTGCATATTTAATTACTAATCTATTAACCTCTTCATGGCAGTGATGGTTTTTTTTTTGCTAAAACCATTCAACCACTTTTTTTTTTTTTTTGAACGAACAAAGCTGCAGCCACGATTCCATTATGTGATACTGGTTCCATAAAATAAAAGGATCGAAGATGTTCTAATAGGTTCTCTTCCAGCTGTGTAGCTATACTTCTTAGCATCTTCAACTGTTAAGATAAAATAACTTTTCGAAGTTTTGTCCCCAAAGTTACAAGAGAAGACAAGAAGTAGCCGTACAAATGATTTGAAGAAAGTCCTACTTTGTTGATATTGGCTTTATTAGATAACAACAATAGCATTTTGTAATTTTTGAGAACTTATATTTTTTTTTTATTTCTAACCGCCTTTGTTGCACTACAAAAGACAATAAATCTTACTTGTGCAAACCTTTATAGAAATAAATTAAATTGAAATATTCATGCACATAGCGTGAAAAATCTAGGCTCTGGCTCTCAACGGGCTGTTACGCCGCCAATACAATACAATTCATGCACATACTGTACATCATTGCCTGTCAATCGGCATGTATGGTCATCTAGTTACGCACTTTAAATGACACCGAACGTCAGTCGATCGATTGTCTAAGTAAAAAAAGGTTTTTTTTTTTCTACCGTTAATATCAGTGCTAACTTTTTCTTTAATCTACGACTAAAGGCCCAAACCCATAGAATGCGTTGCGATTACAATCCAAAAAAAATCGTAGTTGTTGGATTGCAAAGAGGTGCCCAATGAAAACGTACGTTGCGTACGCGGCAAGGGCTCTCAGACTATACACCTTCCCGATCCAATTAAATTATTCCAAAAGCTGGAGGGCCGCAGAAAAAATATTTTCAGTTTTCAACTAAAACCAAATTTTGATTATATGTTTTGACAAGGAGTTCTATTAGCAAACTGATGTCCGAAACTATTAAATTATTTTCTGGTAAAAACTTGCGTGGTCCTTTGTCTGATAACGCCTGATTTATGCGAAGAAGGAACTGTGATTGTATAAAAAAAATTAAAAGTTAACCAACATTATACGACGGTATGCATTCTACTTGTGAGATGCATTTACTTATAGGCAGATATGTAAAAGGGGACATACAGGAATAATCGAGTAAAAAATAACGAAGGAAAATGTGGAAAATACCATTCGATTCAATCAGTTTTGTGGACTTACACTACAAATATGCAATTTGTTTGGTTTGGCATAATGTGAATTGGTTTTGCATAATGTGGATTAGCTTTTGGCATTTTAGGTATGCAGTATAACAACTGCAACAAAATGAGCAGAATTAATTTGAAAGGGCTAATGGAAGAAGGGCTTATGTATCAGTCAATGTTTTTCTACCGGCAGAGAGTTTCAATAAGCAAAACTGCCCGATTGCAATAACTAGAACTTTTATTCGATCAAATGAAAGTGATAGAATAATTCACAAACAACACAGATCTAATTCCAATAACAGTCTACAACATTGCCCACAGGAATGGTAGAGTAATAGGGTAATACTCAGTTTTGACGATAGAAATTTTATGATTCTAAAAATACGAATTTCTGCTTTATAGTATACGAGCACAGAATACATTTTGCTCAAACACTAATCGCTTTAACACACTTAAAAGTAAGATAGTTGGTCCAATTATGTTTTAATAAAAAAGAACATAATAAATATGTTTTTCATTAAATTAAATTTATAATTTAGTCAAAACGTCAAGACGATTCAAAACTCTACAAGGAGGAAAAATAAATACACATGTCAGGAAAAAGTTCTAGGCCAATTGGTAAGGCAATTGAAAATCCTGCTGGCTGGGCGCTGTAAAAGGGTTCTTATCTCTCTCACTACTATCAATGGAGGTTACAATATTAGTTATGCATATGCGTCGTATAATTTAAAAAATACATTTTTTGCGAACGGAAAATATCATGTGTTACATCCGTTCTTACTTAAACGTGTTCTGAAAGTTACTTTGATTACATGTTCTAGTGCTGAAAAATTTACAGTTTGTTAGTTACGATCCATAAAAAGTTACAGGGTAATAGCAGCGAAATCCCCATAGGAAATACCTACTTTAAATTATTTTTTTTTGAGACTAATAGTGACTAATAACAGGAACAGAATTGTTTAGATGGAAATGAATGTTAGAAGTTACTAACAACCAAATTCATATATTACGTATACTATAATATGACAGTAACAGCAAACAAAATGAACATAGAAGGTAAATTGTAATTCGATAAAATAAGGTTCTTGTTTTAAGAAAAAAAACGGGCATATTGTAATTTGAAGTGTATGCGAAGGAGATTGCCTACTATTAACAAACATCTGACAGCATCTCTACTTACCTAACATTGTACTCGTAAAAGAAAACAATTAAGAAATTATTAGCCCTCATGCATGTTGTACTATAGTATAAAAAAATAGTGTGTTGCGTTTTTCAATTACGGCTATATTGACAAGCAATCGAATGGGACGCTGACAATTAAGAAACGAAATGTTTTTACCCTATTGATACAAAAAACTCAAGCAAGAACTTTGGAGAATGTAGAACGTAAGTATTTTTATTTAGACTATCTAAAAATAAAATTTTATTTCTATAGAGCATTTTAATAATCTCGCAAGTTTCCGACAGATTTTATGTGAACTGATTTTGAATAAAATTAAACGATAGGTAAGTTGGTTTTTTTAAAAAAAAGTGTTCTTTATTGATATTGTTTTGAATTAATTTCTTTTAATTATTAAAAAATAAAATGAATTTAGATAAAAACAAATTCTTCACCTTCTAAAAATAGAATATATATGAAATTAGCATGCGATTCACCTAACCACATATACTCACACTTTGAAATAACGTGTTTATGCAAAGTGCAACCAATTTATATTGTGTTGTATGAATACTCAATATTAAATTCGACCAATAAATTTACGTACAACAGATTTTTAAAATGTCTGAGGAACAATCTAACGACTTCGACGGACCACCTGCATCTGGACCATCAAATACAAGAAATACTGTAAGAGAAAGTGAAAGCCCAACGTTGGAAAATAATGGAGAGCCCGCAATTGTATTTGAAACTATTGATGTAAGTTTTTATTAAAATTGCAAGAGTATATTTACATATTTACAGTACATTTCATGTGGTTTTCTTATTAGAAATTCTTCTTTGAGAAAATTCTCAAAAACATTTTGTCTAATAATTTATTGCTCTCCTTTATCTTTGGATTTAGAAAAATAATGAGGGCTATAATATACCTAAATATGTTTGTATAATATATACACATCTATTAATACAAATCAATTAATAATAAAAACATTAATAATATCAATTTCCAATAGAAACAACTATAGCTCCTATTTAAGTAAAAGTTTCATACTCGCCTTTTCTCTTAATATCTAGTGTTTCTAATTTTTTGCAAGCACACTTGAGATTTTTAAAGCAAATTGTTGCAACTGAAAAAATATTATATTTAAAATATTATTGGCATCATGCAACGAAACTTTTTTCTACCAATCAATTGAGGGCAAAAAGGTTTCGAAAGTTTTTGAAAATTGTGAAATATGTTTACATGTGTCCATATGTGTATGTATTGGGCGGCGTAACAGCCCGTTGAGAGCCAGAGCCTAGCCTCCACTGTGTTGTGCGCGTTATAATTTTGTCACATGTGGAGGGGACCCTACTGTTTAATGCCGGTTCCGAACGGCGAATTGCGAAAGCTTTTCATAACAGAAGTACTCCAGGAAGGTTGTCAGTCGTTCGCTGGAGGTGGCGCCGTGAAAAATGTTTGTGGTGTTTTTTTTCCCCGAGCTGGATTCGAACCCGGGTACTCTCGCTCAACAGTCCGACGCACTAACCGATCGAGCCAACGGCGCCCGTATGTGTACATGTATTTAATTGATTGAAGTAAATCGCAATTTTTTAAAAATGTAAGAAACAGATAGGACGGTTAAGCAAATAATCAATTACTTATAGTAGCTCAAAATAATAATGGGACAAGCAAAAATCTGGAGCATAATGCTTTCTTTCTGGGAACTCTAGAAAGTTAGTTGTTGATGCGGCCTTTGTGGATACTTATAAATGGACGTGTAGGTCATAATATCCACGAAAAGTCAGAAATTTCAAATCTTGTCCGCACCAAACAGTGTAAAAGCGTTACAAAAAAAAATTTAATGCAGTTTGAAACATTATACTATTACCTTGCTTAAAAACAAAAATACAAATTGATCTACATAAGAACCAAAACATAATTCAAAACTCAACATATACAGTCGGTCACAAAAGTAAGTAAGCACCAAGGAGTGGGCTTCGTACCCATGGAAAAATAAACACAGTTTTATTCGAAAATTCAATAGTTTTTCAAAGCCAAAAAAGAAAATTTACATAACAAAAGTAAGTAAGCAGTATACGAAATTTAGTAATTTTGCGCAGTATATATGAAATTAAACTTTTATGCAAAACTCTTGTGGTATCTTCATAAAATACAAGTTTCTTGGAGACTTTGGAAAAATTCTTCAAATTATAATAATAATAATAACTGAAAGGAATAAAAGATTTTCCAATTATTCCAATCATTAGCATGATATTACTCAAGTTGCAAGAAGGTATCCTTCAGAAAGCAGCACTGCTATTATTTTGGCCGCAACTGTATGTTTATTTATTTTCTTACAATTACAGTCGAAGCCCTCTAACTCGATTACATGTTTTCGACTCTTGGTCTATTTTCAATTCCTCTAAGTCGATTTTTTTTTTCTCGCAAAAAAATAAACAAAACATTTCCTCTCGCAACTTGTATCAAGCACGCAACTTGTATTGCATGCTTTGATTCTCTCTCAATTTGGCACTGGACGACGATTTCATGTTGATTTTTTAGTGCAAACACAGCGGAGAAGAAAGCGCATGTGGTTGCCCTTATATTGTTTACCCATGCAAGAAAGAAACAAAATGTTCACAGCAAGGAGGAGGACTTGCATGGCGACCTACGCGGCATACATTGAACTCAAGGAACACGAGAAAATCCAAGCTATTGGTTCTCGAAGAACAATCATGTTGGGCGAAGACAATTTTCGTCCTCTACACACAACAAGCGATGTCAGATCGAGGGATTTTTTTCCCCATTTGGGGATTTTTCGACCTAAAGGGGGAAAAGGGGAAAACTGTTTCAAAAATGGGGAATATCAGATGAACCGATTTTAAGAACTAAGAACATTGAAACTGTTTCAATTAATTCAATTGAAATTTACTTGCCCCAAACATACACTGAGCTTGACTTTTGTATTCTGTATTTTTTCATTCATTTCTTTACCACGGAAAAAAGAAGATCTTGTTAACCCTTTCATGGCCACGTCCAATTCCAATCGCAGGGAAAATATTTTTTTTCGATTCACCAAAAACGAAGTAAAAGATCCCCAACATTCTTTTCGCACGAGAGGAGATAAGCGCAACGAAGCAGACTTAAAAATGCGTGAGTGTAGCACAAGAGCTAGTCGATAACTGGGGGAGTTTAAGATGTTTGATTTTTTTTTAACCAGTATAAACATTGGATTAGTGTACATATATAAGATGTTTGATCTAAAGATGTTTGATCTAAATTTATTATTTGTAAACAGTAAATACATCGGATTAGTGTACAATACTATAAATCAATTTAGACATGGCCTCGCCATCTATTTGTTTAGAATGGCAGGCATAAAAGTTTTTATAATTGGTGTTTTTCATCATGTTTTCGGCAGTCTGAAAATAAATAAAACCGGTACGGGTGAAAAGCCATCAAACATATATGAACCTCAAACCTTGAGCAGATACTTAGATGGTGCAAAGCTTACTTACAATTTCGTTTAAAAAGTGTTTTATTTAAAGTGTCTTTTATTATTGAAATCTTAATTATTTATTCTAGATTAAATCGGAATTAGAGTGTCTTGTTAAACTACTTGATGGAAAAATATACAAAGAAGAAGAAATCGCTATGGAAGAACTGCATCAGTATTTAATTGAAAACGATGGTTGTTGGGCATTAAGTGATAATTTCTTAACTTTTGTTGGTAAGGTTATCACTATACACAATAATAAAAAAAAAACTTATAAAGTATAATTTTTTACAGCTCGAATTTTACGTGAATCGTCATTTTCCCCAGACACCAGAATACATTTAATTAAAGTATTGGCATATGCTGCTCTTAAGGACGATGTTATAATTCTATTGCACCAGGATAGAAAAGACCACACATTAATGAATTTTGCTCATGACTTTGACAAACATCCTCCAGAAGAACAACAGGCATGGGCAATGTTTGTAGGTATACCATAAAAATAGTTAAAACAAATCTCAATCACAATCTTTTTTTTACATAGATCTGTAATTTATTTGCAAATGCATCTCCGTCTGAGTGGTTGCTATATATATCCGAATGGGAGTATAATAATCAAACAATATCTAATATTATGGTTACCACAAAGGTTACTGCTCATTGTGTGCTTTCTAATTGTCCTATGCTAAAAAATATTGGCACAACTATCCTGTATAATTTATCAATAAAGGAAGTCAAGACTGTGGTAAGTTCTTTTTTTGTCCTGTGCTTTGTTGCGCCTAATTTTTATCTCAATTTTTTTTTTATAATTCGTCAGTTTTAAGAGAATACATTGATTATTGATTGATTGTGATTGTTCTAATTGACTTTATTTGATGAGTTTCAAATCATCATCATTTTTTTTTTTAAGTCGTTACTTATTGTAATCCCTTATGTTAATCTTAAATTTTAAATCGATTGAATGCAAATATTTTGAATTTAATTACGAGGTCACTTTAGAGACTGTGTAGCGGCATCAGCAAAAATAAGAAAAATGTCAAATCAAACAGAACGCAAAAAATGTGCTGAAACCAATGATAACATGATGCACAACTCGGTTACGTTTGGTCAGGAGGTGCATATAGTAGTGTGTGTGAAATCACAGTTCACTACCCCTATTACAAGTTTTATATCCAAAATGATGATATACGCGCTTTAAAACTTTTAAAAACATTTACATGCGTTACAAAATATTTTTTTTAATTTTACGGACTTCTCATATATGGGACGAACAAAGAAAACGACATCAGAAATAATGGACTTGCAATATTATATTGATAAGAGTGTTTAATAATATTTTTTGGTTAATATGATGCAAGTACATTTGCGAAATAGAGAAATACATTTGTTGTGAATAGTGAATTTCCTGTTGTCTTAAAATTTTTTTAAGTTAGTATCAACAAAACCAGTCTATCATCATCAATACAAAATCTTTTTAATGAGATGGTTTGGAAATCCAATGCTGTCCAAGTTTGTTTGATTCAAGAGGAAAATGTTTCTTTCAATTCTTTTACTAAACGTATCTAAAAGGTACTATTTTATTTTATTTATTGCACTTTAATTTGATAGTTTAAAGATATAATTAAAAAACAAAAATTCAAATAATTCAAACTAAAACCTTTCAAGCATTGTTTGTCTAATTAATTTTTGTACGGGCAATGATATTTCTATGCTTTCTCCATGTTATTTTGCTTTCCTGCTTTCCGCTTTAATAGAGTTTTCATTTCTAATGAATTTTTTGTAAATGATAAAAACAATCAACCTTTGCTATATGACAGAAACGAAAATTTAAGTGGACCAAGGAAAAGTAAGCAGTAAAAGGGTTAATTGTTCATTACATTTGAAACACAAAACAACAAATAGTTACAAATCCTATAAATTATACGATTAAAAAACCATTCAATTAATATTCAGTGTTTACAATTATTTTGAACCTTCACCATTCGCTCGAATCATTTTGTCTTATATTATAGAAGATATATAGAAGATATTTGAAAAAAACGATGTCTGATTCATAAAGTAAAGGCTGAGTGATTGTGAAGATTAAGCGAGTGAACCTTTTCTGCATTTTCTGTTTTGCTTTGTTTTTGTTTGGATGGCAACTTATCACCACAAATTAACCATTAGGTTGCCTGTCCTTATCACTGATGGCAACCGTCATTTTGAATGTAGGAGCCAATAGGAAAAGAATAAACAAAAGCAGGAACGGTAAATTTATGTTACTTTATGTGTGTGTAGGTTGTCTGTGCTGACCAGCTGGATTTGGCAGCTCACACGTATTAACATTTATGGGTAGGACAGGGGTTCCTATATGTGAAAAACTTCGTTACCTACTGGGGAAGGAGACGCGGGAGCTGTGCATCACGTTATCACTGGTATTCACAGACAGGAGGTGAACAGGGACTGCTGTATATGTGAAACTGCGTGACCAGCAGGGAAAGTCCATCCCCGTGTTTCACCCTCTTGCGCGTTTCGGATCGGTGACTCGGATCTACCTCCTTCTTGAGTCGACCGCAGACATGTTGCTTTTTATCTGAACGTAAAACGCAAGGGATGTTGAAGCATGGTGGAGAGTGTATCATGGTGTGGGCCAGGGGTTTCCAAAGTATGCGCTGCGGCACCCCGGTGCGCCGTAGAAAGTAGAGGGGCGCCGCGTTATATTTGCATTAGCTCAAGCTTAAATTTTTTGTTTGTTTTTCGTGATTTTTTCCCCTGCGTATTTTATGTCTGTTCATTGATTGAACACCTAGTGCATTTTAGTGCCCTTGGAATATCTTGACTTCTAGACTAATGCCAGGAAGGCATTTTGTCCGAGTTAGAGTGAGGTTTAAAATGTTATCAAGGTAATGTTCTCACAATCATTGTTGAAAGTGTCCTCTTAGTCTTACCCGTATTCTTTTCGGTCTTTTTCGTCCACATATCTTTTGCACTGCGCTGGCCATTGTTTTTATATAGTAATATGTGCATATGATGTCTGATATCTTCTACTAGTATTTGCTATTTCTTAGTTAATAATAGGTATTTTAAGGTCACGGTGAATATCAGCATTAGTAATGTACCTTTCTGCGTTGGTTCGTCTGTTCGAAATACATGAAGAGATTCACACTTTCTTACAACAAGAATATAATGAGAACGCAATTTACTTTGCTAAACCAGATTTTTTTGCTAAAACTAGCATACTTCTGCGATATATTTGAGAAACTCAATAACTTGATGTATCTTTGCAAGACAACAACACGCATATTCTGAAACTACTGCAGAAGAATTCGGCTTTTGGAAAGAAATTGTAATTGTGGTGTTGGAAATTATTTTAGCACTTTTTTCTTTTCAAATTTCTAATTTCTAATTCAAATTTATTGACATGTAACGTGTGTATTAATAAAGGAAAAACAATTAACCATAAGTAAACTTTATGATTAAATAGGTGTAAAAGCAAAGAAAAAAAAACTTTAAAATTAGTGCGACTCCGTTCCTGCCGTTATTTCAACTCAACCGTTCTTCTTTCTCGAACATACTCCTCATTCTTTCTCTTCCAGAGGGCGCTCTGACGTGTCATAGACGGCGCTTCTGTCACTTTGGGGCGATAGTGTAAGTGATGCCAACATGTGGATAAGAGAAATAGGTGAAAGTGGCAGTCAAGTTTGCTATGTGGTCTCGAATGAACTCGTTGTCCAAGACTTGATGGCCTCTTTTACCAAACACCTTTCGAAGCTCATCGAATGGTACTGAAAATATTTTGCAGATAAACCTGTCGAAAAGTTTTGCATGGATCCAAGATTCCATTCATTCCAAGCTCCATCAGAATTAACAAGGAAGAGCGCTTCATTGACCTTTCTTGTGATAGTATACATACATATAGCTGAAGTTATAATCAAGAACAAATATCGCTCAATCAATGTGAAGCAAGAAACTAGAAAAGCAGTATCAAGCCTTGTTCCTCGCTTCAAAAAACTGTGTGAAGATCACTATTCTCACTTTTTTTTATTATTTTCGCCTTTATCTGCGAATTATAAATATTATGAAAAACTCGTTTTAATATTGTGGATGTTTTAATTTTTAACTTCAATGTTTCAAATATTTAAGAAAGGACGCCAATATTCTAAACTACTTGAATGGACCAGTATAAATAAAACCGCCATGTAGAGCCAAATCAATCTTCTGTCATTGCCTAAGAGATTTATAATCTTAATTCAATAGAGGATCTATAGAAAAATGCAGAGCAGCACGTTGGGTTAAGAAACCAGTGAATTTAACAAAGCTTTGGGTAGGATGCAGGAATGGTAGAACCACATTTCTATTGCTCGATGCTAACAAAAGTTAATGGAAGGAATGATAAGGCTTGTGATAAAGCAATAAGCGTATTTGACATAATATTATATGATATTTGTTGTAATCCTTTTATTTAAGCTATTAATGGTTGCATTAAACCAAATCAAAAACAATTGTCAAAGACATCTTTAATAAAGTCTTTTCGCTTATTTTAAGTGAATAGATGGAACATTTACTCAATTGCCTAATTTTTCTGACTGTAACCTCTTTATTAGGTGGCTACTAAATAGTCTTTTTTAATATATTTTCAGATTTTTGATGATGTTGCAGTAGAGCTCTCAATGGCTATACTTCAATTTTTTAATAGTAACCCATCAGAGGAGCAGGTATACAGGGCTCTTAGAGCACTTGTCCGTTTTTTGGAGGTAAGTAAATTCAAATGAAATAAATGAAGTTCACCAATTTGAAAGAGAGCTAACCTTACAGTTGCTTCATTGATTTCGACTAAATATCTTATAGGGCCCATAGAGGTAACATAGTGTTTGACAGTAACACCGTGTTTGGCACCGTGTGGTGTCACCTTTCGCCACAAAAGCTAACACGTGTGTGCACACATCATTTGATCCGGCGAGGAAGGACCATGGATATGAACGGATCCTGCTACCGGATGAACGCATAAAAATGCGTAAACAACAACAACACTAACGACCGCTGACGATCGTTCGCTCCCTGTTAGCTCGGCTGTGTGCACACTTGCCCACACACGACACACTTGTGTTCGCGCTGTGTCAAGACAATCAAAATCTTTTGATATTCTGCACACCCCAGACTCCGCCCATAATCTGTGTGCACACCAGACTACACATGACACACTTAGCCTCATGTGGCACACACGGTACCAAACACGGTGTCACGTCTATGGGCCCTATAACATTCCTTTTTTTAGTAATATGCACCATAGTATGGTATAATATCTAAAAGGGCCCACAGACACCACACTTGTGTTCACACATGTGTGCCGACACCGGTGTGCGATTCCGCCACACACATCACTCCGATAGAGGCATCGATACCAAAAATCAAAGACTTGATTTTTACCAGCACCGTGTTTGACACCGAAATCGGTGCGTGCACCAGCCCACACACAGCAAACATGTTTGCACACCAACACATGTGTGAACACAAGTGTTCGTGTCTGTGGGCCCTTTAATACACATGCGCCACACGTGGACAAACAGTCCATTTTAAGCATAGCAATAGCTTTGACTCTGTGCCCAGTGTCTCTACTCTAACGATATCACAATATCCTTAGCCCACGACGTTGAATCCTTCCCCACCTTTAAAGACATAACAAAAAAAAATATCTATTATCCACAGTCAACCAAGGAGTTTGCCCCCTAATATCTATAACCAAATTGGAAGTTTTAGCTGCTCTGCCTTTAATACTAAAATCCAAATTCTTATTTTTTACACATATAAATAAATTATTTTCGTGTTACCTCCTAGTCATTTTACACAATGCATAGCCCATAGTTGAAAAATATTTTCTTTTTTTTTTTCAAAGGTTTCATCAGATGTTGGTTTATTTATCCAAATGATTGGACCACACCCACAAATATTTTCAGGCACAAGTGATCGAGTGGATGAACTCATCAAAACGGTGACATCGAAAGTTCCTGTCTAGTTTACATTGATTTGAAAATAACCTACTAATTGAATAGACAGTGTTTTGTTAAATCCAATCTCTAATTGCTGACTAACTTTAATAAATGTTTTAAGCAGGTTAAAACTTACGTTTGTAATAAACCATTTATAAACACACTTAATACAAAAATGTGCCCATGTTTTATATCAACCATTCTTTTAGGCAGAGCACGATAACTTTGGTGCCAAAAATGTATGATGGACTTTTGTAGAGCGATCAAAAATAAACATTTTTTTACTATGCCGTCGAACCGTTTCGCTCAATCAATCCATAATTCAACTCACCCACAGCCGCATTTACGCCAGATAAGGCTCATTGTGTGGGAGACACGTAATGTTTTGCCACCTGAGATTGGTTGTCTCAAGTGAGCGAAACTTAATAGCTAGTCTCACTGTAGCAATAGGCATGGCCGGCAACTCCTCTCGAGGGAGGAAAGCAGAAAGGGTCACATGCCTGGCGTGGGGGGGGGGGGGGTGCTGGCAGAAAACGTTTTGTCGAACATGAGCTGAGGTGGAGTATAGTCCGTGGCCGATGGAAGAGAGTCAAACTCTCGCAGGATGGTCGAGTGACCTGTTCTAATATTGGGCCACGAACTTAAAGCCGTCAACCTTACCGCCGTATAGTTCAAGTTCTGTTCAAAAAATAAGGTGCATTTTCAAATTTAGCGGGCTATGCAAATTCGATTATCGATTTTGGATAAAGAAGGCGATTAATTGAGTGAGTAAAATTGCTTTTAGTTTTATTTACAAAAATTGTGTATTTTTCGTATAAATTGTGTTTCATAACTCGAGAAAATTTTGAGGAAAAACTGAAGCGCAAGTTTTATTCCGATTTGAAAAATTGAGTGATCCGCGTTCGAGAGGAAAGTCTTACTGAGAATAGTTGGCCCCATACGTGAGGAGGAACAATTCCGGAGACGGTACAACCATGACTTGTATGAAATCTACCTCGAAGCAGAGGATAAAGCTCGCTAAACTCCGGTGGGCTGGGCATCTAGCTCGCATGAACGAAGATGACCCTGCTCGGAAAGTTCCTTATGGTACAAGACGTACGCTCGAAGGATGGCGTAGACCAGGACGCTCGGTGCTATGGGGTGGCTAACTGGATGTCTTCGGCCAGCGATCGGGATAGATGGAAGTGTTTGCTGCATGAGACCCACACCGGACATCGATGTTTGCGTCGATTATAATTATGATGAAAGTAGTCACCTAATAAACATTTTCAAACATTCTGAATGCTCAGTTTGTTTTTTAGTTCAGTTACGAAAAGATATATATACATATATACACTTTAATTTATAATTAGACGTATTTGCAGTCAATGCAGGTTTTATTAATCGTAAGAATGACTTTCCAACATAATACATTAGAACATTATGCCTTTGATTCCTGTTCTCCTGTAGTTGCTTGTGACTGAGCATCGCTGCTTTTCCCATCTTCAGTTGATCCGAAAACGCAGCATGGACACTTTTCCTTAAGCGCTACACGGTATTTTGGGTGGCTAGTTAAATATTATAAATATGTATTTAAACTTGAAATATAATATGCTTTAAGTACCTTATACCATACACTATTGGATTATAACAAGCACTCGTTTTTGCAAATGTTGCGCCCCAAATTGTATTGAGAGGCGTAAGACCTTCGAATTTAAATAGACCCATACAATTTATGATTAGATATGGTGTCCATGCCATAAACCAAAGTGAAATTGTTACTAAAGCCACTTTTGCAAGTTTTCCTTCTGCGCTTTTTTCAGCATCTTCAGAAGATCGAAGGGACTTTACGTTCATTTTCTTAGCTTGCTCTCGCATTGCTTTTTCGTGAGCAGACACTGCCTAGAAAAGTTTTAAGAATACAAATCGTTTAGATACTATAGTACGTATTAAATATAATTAACTGTAAGCCTACCGCAATTATAAACCAATAGGAATAGCAAATTAGAAACAGTGGGACGTAATAAACAAAAATAGAGTAAAATATCAAGTAAGTACGAGGATTCCAGTCTCTCTCAAGATATTCAATGCCACATGATGTTAAATTTCCTTCAGGAACATATCTTGCAATAAATACAAATTAATACTACTGAAAAAAAGATTTTGCAAATGATTTTTACCTGCTCCACCCAACCATAGGTGCGATCGTCCAAAATGATGCAAATAACCATATAGCTAGAATCTTCATTATCGCCAGTTTAATTGTCATAGGACGTCCTGCAACTCCTTTAACGATCACTTGATATCTATCAAGAGCTATCATACACATAGACCAAATAGAGCCACAACCAAACATGGAGCCGCAAAGCGCATAAATATCGCACATTAATGGACCGAGTATCCATGTTTCGAAAAACAAATTTATTGTCATCATTGGGCAATTTGTAGCCATCATACAAAAATCCGAGAATGCCAAATTCAGTACTAGTAAATTGGCAGGTGTTCTTAACGATTTCGTCGTTGAAAATATATATACAACGACTCCGTTTCCGCACCACGAAATTATTCCCATGCATGTTAAAAAACAACCCAGGATCTTATTCCAATGCGGATCCATGGGGGGAAATTGGTTCCAATATGGGTGCACAAGATGTGCCATATCGGGGGTAACCTGCAGAATATGTTATTAATAATAAGGATACTTAAAACTGTAATTACTTTATCAGTGACTGAGCCATTGGCGGAGTAAGCTGAAAATTGCGGTCCAAATGCTAAATTTTGTACGCTAAAAAAGAATTTAAAGTTAGATATAAACCTTCAATAGACTTTTTTAAGTAAATACTTCTCCATGTTTCAAAGACTTTTTTCCCAATATTCTTATGTCGTGCTCATTGTATTGACGCGTAAAACAGTGTACTTATTGCACACTTTTCTCTGATCTGGTCGCTTATTTATTTTAAAGTCTATTTATATAGTTTTCTTTAATTTAATTAAACTATAGCCCATATTTTGTTATATGTATTTATTCATAAGTGTCATAACCAGTACAATTTCATTACCTATCTCCATTCATATTCTACTTAAGTATGTTGCTCGTGACTATTGATGCATAGTATGGCTTCCATAGATTTTGTTTTACGAAGACAAATTGTTCCATTGTTGGCTTGTTTACATATAGTCAGCGTCAAAAGTGGTTAGGTTTGTCCTCTAATTTAAAATTGGCCGAATTGATCCATGCCAGATATGGATAGTAGAAGGTAAGAATAAAATAGTTAATTTGGTTCAGTAAAAAAGGGATTAGCAAAACCATACAGACTCTTTCAAAACTTTTCAATTTCTAGTTAAGGTTTCTTGTAAGTTCTTTATTTGGGCTAGGCTAACGTCGTTTCGATTCCATCCATCCACCCAACACCTCTCGGTATAAATCCCGCAATTACAGTAATGATAATTGCAATATACAGTGAGGTGCACAAATGAGTACATGTTTTTTGTAAACGTAATTTACACTTCATAGAAAAAAACGGAATGAGGTAAGCTCAAAATTTTTTTGGACTTCATTACTACATTTATCATAGCCATAAACCATCATAAGTCTACGACTTCTTGTGGCCGTTTCATCATTCTTTTGAAAATCGTTTGCAATTAATACGATTTCCGAATTTGAAAGATAAAAAAGGTCTTATTGCACGCAATTGAACATACCATAAACAAAAAAAATTAAAACGCTGTGAAAGAAGCCAAAAAATGCGATCATAATGGTACATTTTTGAGTTTCTGGGGCTAAAACATCGAACAAAATGTTGGGTGCAAAATTGAGTACATGCTGATTGTTTTTTGTTTTGCTCGTTATTTCTCAAGCTTTTAAGCTTTCCATCTTGCCGTTCTTTTCATCGTTAAATGTAGTGATAAAGTGCAAACAAAAATTTGAGCTTACCTCATTCCGTTTTTTTTCTATGAAGTGTAAATTGCACTTACAAAAAACATGTACATAGATGCACTGCAGCAATAGGCCAAGAGCCCACAGCAAATTTTGGGCGTGGAATGATAACCAAAAATGGCATATACCAACGTGAAGGTATTCGACAGACGATATCAAGTCCGCAAGTCTGGCTGGGCTACGCAGATGATATTGATATCATCGTTCGTTCCCGGCAGGCCATTATGGAAGCTTTCACCGTGATTGAAGAGCAGGCTAAGCGAACTGGCCTGAAGATTCAATACTTTGCGGTTCAAAGATTCAATAGATAACAATAACAGATTTGTTTCTTTCTCCCATATCGTAAGTCGTACCGATCGTTCGGTCGTTAACTCGATCAATATTCTGTTGCGATCGTTCATATCATACCGGTCGTTCGTTCTGCGGCTGGTTTAATACTTTGTTTCGATTGTTCACATCGTACCGATCGACCGGTGGACGACCGAATCTGTCGTTGCAAAAGTATTGGCTTTTGCTACGATGGGTTTTTAGTTGTGTGATTGCTTTTTAGTGATTTGGTCAAAAAGAACAAATCAATCAAGATCGACCCAGGTCTAACTTGGACGAGAAAGAATGAGTTTATGCAATAGAAAGAAAGTCTTGCATTCTACATGAACATATTTTTATTTAAATTGCAGAAGACAATCGACACGCCCGAGTTAAGAATTTGCAGTTTTTCTTTTTCGTTTTCCTATTGGTTTGTATTTTTAAATAAAACATTATATTTGTCTTTGTTTTTTGTTAGATGTTTATTCTTAGATGGCTACTTAAAATCTTAAGAACTGACCTACTCCATTAACGTACAGACTACCCCCCACTTTAAACTTCACATGATGAGACTAACTCTCGAAATTGTTATGACACTCTTGTTTTTGGCCATGTGTATGTCATATGCATAAGGAGAGTTGTGGGTGCCTATTACACAAACAACCTTCTCTTATCTCTAGGTGCAAGTTGATGATCGTAGGTTTTATTTTGGTGGGGGCTCGTGGTGTAGTTGACGCAACTCCTGCAGTTCGAAGCCTGAAGTATTTTGCAAGTCTGGAAGAAAGATGGATAAATTAATGTTGATTAGAAGAAAACAATTTTTTTGACTCACAAACCATTCCGGGATCTTCGCTCTACTTCTTATTTTTTACCGATTCGCTTTTTAAACACTTTCTTCTTCCCTTTGCATAAAAAAACATTGTATCCATTTTTTCTTTATTTCGCACTGAAATTATGCTTCAAAACAGTTAAAATTAAAAATTGACAAAACAGATTTTTCAGATTATATTTGTTTTATTTGTTTATAAATAATTCATTTACAATGGTTTACCTGCAAAGCAGAGTGCTTATCTGCAGGTGGTTGTGCAAACATTTCATAATTATTGATTAAAAAAGAATTGATTAAGAGGTTTTGCGGACCAATAATGTGGTTCATCCGCTGAATTCTATAATAGGGTTGAACTGCGAATACGAATACGAATTGCTCACAGTCAATGAGGTTGTCTGATCTAGTCATTGGACATAAAAGAAGCGATAAGATTATTTTTCGGTTTTTAGTGCGTGATTTAAACGTGCTCTTCAGTTTTTTAAACTATTATATATTTTATATAAAATAACTAGTCCGTTATTATCCGTCTGGCAGGTCTAAGTAACCTTAGCCATCGGGTCAAGGGTCGTTCCCCAATTGGTAATGTATTTATTTCTTCGTTTGTGTGTAGCAGTAGTTTTATTCGGCGCTGCTTTGTCTTGTCTCCTTTTCTAATGTAGTTATTTTAAGGTCCTCGTGAATTTCTTTGAAAGGTACGTACCAGTCCGCCCTGGCTATTGTCGATGTAATAAGTTCCTCTATACTCGCTCCGTTTTATAGTAGTGCCCCATAGTTGCAGTCTTTATAGATTTAATGATAGTCTTGTATGTCAATAACTTGTTGTCAATTGTCAGCCTTGAATTTTTTCTCAGTGTCCAGTAGTACTGTATGAGTTTTTCATGTGTTTGTCTCTTTTTTTGTAAAATATGTTGACTCCAAGAACAGTAAATTAAACTGTCAAAGTACTTACGCAAATACTTAGCGTACTCTGCAGTCTGTATGTTGGACTTGGTGTGCATGAAATTGGGAGAGCTAGGAATTAGGATGTCAGAGGTGTAGAGTAGGTAGAGTCTAGGCCACAAATTAGCCAATACAGATACCAAACTTCTCTTGCCCTTTGATTTTAATTTGACAGCGTTTCTTATAACATTTTGTGTCTGTGAATACGTGGCCCCACCTACAAGCGAACGATTGACAATCCTCGTGGAGTACTTCTGTCATGGAAAGCTTTCGCAATTCGCCATTCGGAACCGGCAATAAACTGTAAGTTCCCTTCACATGTGTCAAATTATAACGCACACAACATAGTGGAGGCGCGAAAAAGCTAGACTCTGGCCCTTCGTGGGCTGTTACGATGAACCCTAAGTGTGCTCAAAAATGTAGTATTTGATCTACTTCAACCTGTATTGCCTTCTTCAATTCCGTTTTAGTAAAGTGGGGTATGAACTTAAGAGCTTGGTGGCCAAAATTTCGTACCTCGTTAGATTGGTACAGTACGTTAGATAGCCGAAGTCGTCATTAATGGCCACCACAAATAACCTATAGCTCATTTGTGATGGCCACTTTCCCATCATGGATAGGTATAAAACGAACTTGTGTGTAGTCTAGGAGCTTAGGGTACGCTGAATGTATAGGAATCAAGTAAAGTAGAATGCAAACTCCCTCCATATTTTGCTGATTCAGTTTACACTTTTTTCTTAAAAAAAAAAAAAACTTTAACTTAAAAAACTTTCATTCATATAATGCTTATTTAGTCTTCAATTGCTTGTAGCACAGTCGGGATATTTCTTGTACACTTTCCTCCTTCGTATAAGGGCAGTTACTTATATCACGGATTCCTCCTTCGTATAGTGATTTTTATTTATTCGCGTTAGTGGTTCGGGGTACTTTGAGTTGGTTGGGCGTCAATTAAAGACACGTCATCTTACCTATGTTGACTTTCAAGACTGATACTTTCTTACTTTCCATAAAATTGTTTAACCTACCTTAAGAATTAAATATGCTTACCACTAATTACGTGCGATCGTGCTGTGGTGAAGAGGAAATGCTGATAGTGCGAAAATGTGAAAGTGCATTGTACTGGGGTACAGAAAAAGTGTCGATAGTATGAAAATGAGTGCGTTGCCCTGGGGTTTGGAGGAAGTGCTGATACTTTAGAATAGGAGGTGACTTTACAGGAAATTATTAGAAATTGCAGTCCTCCATTCAATATTATATAACAATTTCAGGCTATATAATAACGAGAATTTAGAAAACGTTGTACTTAAAGAGAGTCTGGAACCCAAAGCGTCTTGAAAAAATGTTGGTCATTGAGAAAAAAAGTCCATTTCAAAACTAAAAAGAACCACACAAAATATGTAGTTTTATATGGATTGGTTTTTATTTTAATTTAGTAGAGTAAAAAGTTACTCTCATTTTTTGATTGGCTATTGAAGTTGAATCAGTTACAAAAGTAAGTAAACACCATGAACAGCGCTTTGTACTCACGGAAAAGCAAGCTCAAAATAATCCTCACGCAAAAACCTTAAATGCATTATTATTCGAAAATTCTTTAACCAAAAAAATTAAACCGATCGGACCATAGCTGTTAGTTCTGTGCAGCAAAAACAAAAATAAAATCTAAATTTACATCACATATGTAAGTAAGTAAGCAGAATATGAAACTTATTCGAGTCGCTTATGCCTTTCTCACAATGCGGCGAGAATGAGACGCGAGAATCGCTGTCGAATCGTCTCGCTCAATCAATTCACAATTCAATGAAACTCGTCGGCGATTTTTTTCAAAAGCGAATGTCAGTCTTATCCTTCATTGACGAATATTTATAAAATTTATTTTCTACATTACTGATCGTGGGTTTTTCTTCTATTAAATCTATCAATTTTCATTTTGTGTCCCGTTTGACTGACAAACTGTCAATCATCAAATAAAAAGCTGTCACGTCGCGATAGTTTTTCGATTTTTCGAAATCAAGAAGTGACAAGATGATGAGTCGCCGCACTGTATTTTGCATAACTCGAGTCGAGTTGCTTTACTACAGCGAACGTTTGAACGAAATTTTATTAACGACGATAATGAAAACACCGAGCCGAACGAAAACCACAGACTACCCAATTTAGATACCCATCGGGGCAGCTGCCATTTCCACTCGCCCATCGATGAATTTGACATTAATTCACAAATGTAGCTGAAATACAGGAAGCATTTACTTTTTGAGGTTTATTTTGATACTCTCGACCAAGAGCCCACAGCAAATTTTGGCCGTGGAATGATAACCAAAAATGGCATATACTACCGTGAAGGTCTTCGACAGACGATATCAGAACCGCAAGTCTGGCAGCGATCTGTCGGGGCCAATGGTTGTAATGGTTTGTTGAAAACGTCAATTTTTCCGAAACCTGAATTTTTTATATAACCACTTGAAAGTAGCATCAAAGGAAAGATTAAACTGCCACGATTACAAAAATGTGGGTGCCAGACATCTTACACGCGGTCTTACCCCCGCCAGACGGGCTTAAAGTATGTACAAAACCTCCACAAAAGTTTGCGTACGATAGAGAAATTTGGCGAAAAAGGGCGTTTATTCCCAAGGTGGCAAGGTATATTTGAAAAGAGCAATGCTCAAAGCTTCAGAATTTACCAAAATGAATTCAACACTCATATTCATTTAAAAGTTATAACAAAAACAACAACCAATATTACCAAAATCAAACCACAAAAGTTTGCGTACGGTGAACATTTTCTCAATAAGAACTATTTAAATAACTGTAACTAATCAAGGATAAATTCATACTACTAATGGAGTATGGAGTTTCAGATCGAGTCGAATCATAATACAGATATCTAACTCCCTGTGGCCTTAAAGTCCGACCGACCGAACGCACCGTTGCGATTTGGGCTTAGGGCCCAAACCCCTAGAATCCGTTGCGTGCGCTGCCAAAAGTTCATGTCAAAAAGTTGACAGCTCTTAAGACCTAATAAGAGGGAGGGAGATAGCAAATGCACCCTACAAGTGCACCCTATCTTCCGAGCGAGTCTCTGATACGAATGATGCGAGGGGAAATAGCAGCTGCTAATATGGGTGTTTACATTGGGTACTCTGTGATGCGAATGATACTAAGTATTTCCAGTGGAATACTGAATATCTACGTATTACTTTTCTTTTGATGTTCCTTATGACATGGCTTTATGCTCGTCAGTTACCGACATCGGGAAAAAGAACTAATTTTTGTTGAAAACATGGTTACATTGATAAACACGGTGGAAACGTGTCATGATGATATGATTCATGCAACGGAACTCGATTATTATGGACTATACTTGGCGACGTGCTCGTCGGATAATTCAGTGAAAATTTTCGATGTTAAAAATGAAGGTCATGTACTGGTTGCGGATCTTAAGGGCCATCAAGGACCTGTCTGGGAAGTAGCATGGGCGCATCCAAAATTCGGTAATGTGCTGGCGTCTTGTTCATATGACCGGAAAGTTATAATATGGAGAAAAACTGGCAGCGGGTGGCATAAGTCGTAAGTTACGTATGTGGAGTTCTATATCATTTAATTAACAGTTTCATTTATTTAAGGTATGAATATAACTATGAGTCCTCAGTTAACTCTATTGCTTGGGCTCCACATGAGTTCGGAATGATTTTAGCATGTGCCAGTTCAGACGGGTCTATTTCATTTCTGACATTTAATGTAGAATATGGAAGTTGGGACTTCGAAAAAATTTCAAATTCTCATGCGATTGGCTGCAATAGTATTACTTGGTGCCCAGCTTCAGTATCTACATCGATGTCT
Source organism: Syritta pipiens (assembly GCA_905187475.1). Taxonomy (NCBI): domain Eukaryota; kingdom Metazoa; phylum Arthropoda; class Insecta; order Diptera; family Syrphidae; genus Syritta; species Syritta pipiens. The sequence continues at coordinate 61,395,878 of LR994572.1, read as the reverse complement.
GCTCGTAAAAATCTTGGGAACGACATCTGTAAGCGACTAGCAAGCGGGGGATGCGATAATTGTGTAAAGATCTGGGTAGAAAAAAATAACCGATGGGTTGAAGAAATTCGTTTGGAGGCTCATTCCGACTGGGTTAGACATGTAGAGTGGGCCCCAACGTACGGAGGAAACAAAACTCAAATAGCTTCAGCCTCACAGGACAGACACGTTATTGTATGGAATAGTGACAATATGGTATGTTGGTCGCCTGTTACTGTTAACGTATTTGATGACGTGGTTTGGAGCGTTAGTTGGTCATTCACTGGTAAAATGTTGGCTGTAAGTGGAGCTGATAGCAAGGTAACTTTGTGGAAGGAAAATAATGATCATCAATGGGTTTCCATAAGTGACGACTACAACCAAAACTAGTTTAAACTTTGATTTCGTAATAAATGTTTTTACTTAAAACGGTACTGATACAAACCCCTTTCCACAAATAAGTATAAATATTTTTTTAATGAATGTTACATCTTTTCAATACTTTTTCTTTACCTTTCTCCACTATTAAATTTGAATTTGGCAATAAAGATTTATTGAACTTTATTCTTATGCCTTTCAATAATTATCAAGAAGCAATTTAAACTGGAAAATATTCTCATTCAAGCCGATTACACAATTCCTATACGACACTCGGCATCATATCAATAAAGAAGGTAATATTTATATCGTGGACAGTCGGATACGAGTACAAAATAAAACCTACTAATAGGGACACTATAATCGGACCGCATGTCATTAATTTCTTGCTGTTTTTCATACAAATTTCCGTCTATAATCGGGACACCTGCCAATCGGACCATGGACCACTAGTTCAATGGCGTATAACATCGGTTGCTTTATGAATTTATCTGTCTAATAGGACCAAGCGTAAGTAATACAAAAAATGTACACAAGATATTTCGGTTTTTTCTTCGAATTCTTCGTATGAGGTAAATTTAAATTTCGTCATAGTTTACTTTTGTTTTGTTTAGGATTTTCTTACGTGGCAAATGCAACAATTTGAATTTTGTACAGCAAACTGATCAAAGTGACTTGTTTCTCTAGAGAAAAACCATTGTAAGTGGACAGGTTCAACTCAGAAGGAACCTCTATAATCGGACCACTTTTCTTTGGTCCCAGGGGTGGTCCAATTCGACAGCTATTACTGTAGTCGTATTTCATTACTGTCGAAGTCTTACTTTATGAGCATGGTCGTATTTAAATTTTGATGTATACGTACATAGCGTGCGCGGCCAGGGCTGCCAGACTATATACCTTCCCGGTTCAATTAAATTTCCTTATAAAAGCGGAAAAAAATATTTTCAGTTTTCAACTAAAACCAAATATTGATTACATTCTATTACCAAATTGTTCATATCCAAAACTATTAAGCCCATATTTCAAAAGCTCGTTCGGTTGGTCTGACTTTGACAAGCGTTGGTACGCGTTTTATTTACTTTACGAAGAAGAATGTCATCGCGCGCCTCAATCAATTTTCCAAATCGAAATGGAGCTCGCGCGTTACCTTTCCCTAAATCAGCTTATCCTCCATCCCCTGAAACAAATTTTGTAAGAAAACAATTTGATTTTGTAACTAAAATCAAAAGAAATTCTTATTTATTCAAATAATCGCCTTTCCGCATTCAAATTTAGTTTTAAAATAAATAAAAATTATACACACATCTCTCAAACGCGCGAGCGAGTACCCAGTCGGTCGGGCTTACGATATTATGATCTGCGAAGTTGCAACGCCCGACCGCTTTATTTCGAATTGTACAATGCTTTTACGTGTATTCTACTTTAAATGTCAAAGTCAGACCGACAGAACGCGCCATTGCGATTTTAGCTTTAAGCTTGAATTAGTTAAATTGACATCTATTCACAAACATTTCATTTCCTACCTATAACTAGCGTTTACTTGGCCAAGGACTCACACCAAATTTGTCGAAGGTTTTCGAAAAAATGTAGGTAGGATATATAATTACAGGTCGAATGTGAGAAATTCAAAAAAAAAAAAGAATATGCAATGCAAAAAAAAATCATTACCAAAATCATTTTCAGCATTAAATTTCATTTGTTTTAGTCAAAAATTTCACAATATTTTTCACAATTTATACTAGGATGATAGCAAATTAGCTATCGTTAAAAAATCATCGGCGAGACGATAGCAAATGACAGCTCTCGGCTTATGTGAATCGGAGAAAGCTATAGCGTTCTTTCGATATCATTTTTTGATACTTACGTGAAGCATAGCTGTCGCTGAAACGATATCGTCAGACGATTGTCGTGTTAGGTAATGAGACCCCAGTATTTCTATTAAAATATGTTTTATTTGTTAGTTCGTCAGCCTGTAGAAGTTGCAGAGATGAAGAGGAGGCTAAGGCTTCGTAGAAGAACACATCTCGGCAAGTACTTCTTTGACTGTCTGTTCAATCTGACCTGCGTCAGCTTTTGATGGCTCCACAGCTTCGTAAGAAGCTCCAGTTGGGTCGACGGGTAATGTGGAGTCTTGTCAGCAATGTGACATCACAATGGGCCTAATCAGGTCTAAGTGTCGCTGTGCTAAGCTAAACCAATTCATCAGCTACAACATGGTACTTACGTGTTGTTGAAGCTAATAAAAAAATTTTCTAAGAGTTGAAGTTAATAATCCAGTTTTCTACTACAATGAATCGTAGACCGACCAAACCTCAATATAACAAAGTACCTGATATACTTACTAGTTTCTTCAGGTTCTATACATAGAGGTGAGCACTCATGAGCTTAAAGCCCAAATCGCAACGGCATGTTCGGTCAGTTGGACTTTGACAAGCATTAGTGCGCGTTTGATCGACTTTCCGAGAATGTCAACGTCCGCCTCATTAAATTTTTCAAATCGAAATTTTCCATCCACCAGAAGGAAAGAAAAAGCTAAGAAAACTATTTTATTTGGAAAACAAAATCAAAAACAATTCTTACTTATTCAAATTATCGCCTTTTCCCAAGCAAATTTCACATGTAAACACAAAAAATCAAATACAGATCTGTCAATCCGACCGACTGAGTAGACAGTGGACCCAGTCGGTCTGATTTACGATATTGCAGTCAGCGTAGTTTCAACGCCGAACCGTCCCATTTTGATTCGTACAATGCTTTTTCGTAAATTCTACTTCAAATGTCAAAGCTCTACCGACCGAACGCGCCGTTGCGATTTGGGCTTAAAAGCTGTTTATTTTGATTTATAAGCAAGAACGAGTAAAACAACTTATGCTTAATATCCACACTTTATTAAACCTTTTTTTTTTAAATTCAAAATGCGTTTTGGTTACTAACAATAACTTAGTTTGTTTCAAAAACATAATATTCGTTCTTCCACGAATCGATTTGAAAATTTGTCTAATGAAATTTCAATTTGAGACTGAACTATGCGTCCATGTTGATTCGTATGGTGTCCGGTTCATCCACCGTCGTGAAAATATAATGCTCGCTCCGTACCACGTATCACTTTGTCAGCACAGCTTTATAATAAACAAAACCCAATATCTTGCATACATTTAAAACACTGGGTCTATAAAATAATATGTAATGTAATTGCGTTTTCCTCATTTAACAAGTGATTAAAAAGGTTCCTGTTAACATATTCCAAGCGATTCTCAATAAAGTCATGCCTAGGAAATGTCCATTTTCCAGATTTTATCTATGACAAGAGTCATCTTACCACTTAAAACTTTCACTTGCTAATGATGTCGGCAAGTACGTCGTATAGTGTGAATACTAGCCATACGGCAGCGTCGTTCGACCGAACTGCATAGTGTAAGCGCCGCTAATGTCATCTTAATACTTGACACATTTTGATGTGATCTAAAGTTCCCATTGGTTAAAATTGATGTACTACGGAGTATCAGCGATCTTCTGAAAAATGTAGACAATTTGATTCAAAATTTTTTTATTCGATTGTTCGACAAAATACAAATACAGTTGATTCCACTAAATTGGGACACATCGGGCAATATTTTTTGCCCCATATAAACGGCGTCTCATATAAAGCGATTTCGCAATGAGGCAGAATCCTTTGTATAGGAAAATAAACATAATTCACTAAGAAACTTTGCATGTCGAATTGAATTTATTGTTTTACTTTTCTTTTAGCTTGTAGCTACAACCCAGAGATTTTTTTGCTTTTGCTGTTGTGCATTATTCGATTCACATAACACAATCACATACCTATACGATAAAAAGGTCAAGTGTATGTTTTTAGTGGGAAATATATTTAGAAATGTATTAAAATTAAAATCAAAAACTATGTAAGATCCCTGTGTGAGTCAGCGCCCTCTGGGGATGACAATAAGCAATGCTCAACCAAGATCCTTCAGCTGACATACCCCATCATGACAGATCTCTCTGTCACTTGCCTTCCGCCTTTAAGAGAGACGAGCACAAATAACCTATACAAGATACCCAGCTTTCCAGGCTGGAAAACCCCTCGACCACATTTTACACGCACACTTATTTGGGCTTCTGAGTAGATGTACGCACATTGTTATAAGCTTCCGAGCAACTCCATTTTGCTCTAAGTGTTTGATTTTCGCCGCCATTGCTTGTTGTACGGAGTACGGATGGACGTTACTTTTTGAAAGCATGGAATACATTTTTTTAATTAATATGAATAGGCTAAATGTGATATTATAGTTTGAGTAATGGTTTGAGAAATACGCATTGCAACAATAGAAACATTTTTTGTAGATATTTCCATTAAAATAAACCTAAAAATTGCAAAAAAAAATGGTGGTTGCAATGACTAATCTTAAACAGGAACCAATTGGCAGCTCACACGTATTCACAGACAGGAATTGCATAAAAAACGCTGTCAAATGAAACCAAGGGGAAAGAGACGAGGGCTCTCATCACGTAACACGACTATCGTCTGACGATATCGTTTGAACGATAGCTGTGCTTCACGTAAGCAAAAAAAAACGATATCGTCAAAACGATATCGTTTTCTCTACTTCACATAAGCAGAGAACTGTCATTTGCTATCGTCTCGACGATGCTTTTCTGACGATACCTAACTCACTATCGTCCTGGAGCAAATTGTGAAAAACATTGTAAAATTGTTGGCTTAAATAAATGAAATATTGTATTTAATGCTGAAAAAATAGTTTTGCTAATGTTTTTTTTGCATTATACATTGTTTTTCATACAAGAAATGCCTCTTTTATTTCTCACATTCGACCTGCAATCATATATCTAACCCATATTTTCTTTCCAAACCATGGAGAACTTTGGTTTGAGTCCTTGTTCAAGTAAATGCCAGTTGTGGGGAGGAAATAAAATGCTTATAAATAGATGCTAATTTAATTAATTCAAGCTTATAAGTTATTTTTATATGAACTGGAGTACCTTATACCTCCTTAGCACTCATTACCTATACTTGACTTGAAAATACAAAAGGAAATTGAAAGATGACAAGCAGTGACGATAGACGAGACGATAGCGATAGTGATACGTGAAGCAAACTTTTGACGATAGCGTTGACGATAGTCGTCTTGACGATGATCGTCTGAAAAGTTACGTGATGAGAGCCGAGGTCTCCGAGAGATGGATATCTTGTTTAGCTCATTTGTGGAGACGAGTTAGTCTTCGCAAAAAAAATTGTTTGGATAATTTATAATTTAATTAAATAAAGAAATATTGAAGAAAATAATTACTTCTACAGAAACAAAACTGAAAAAGATTAATAATAGGACAAGAAGTAATAAAAAAAAGCTGAATATCATTATTCAAATTATAGCCCTATTCTGGCACACCTCGGTGATGTCTCATGTGTCACAGCAACCTCACCAGAGTGTGGGAAGTCACAACTTGAGAGGATTTCGTATTCTAACCAAAAACCTCATAGACCTGCGATTGAGCAGGTCATTAGCAGTTCACAACAGAAAAAAAGAAAGATAGCATATTGTGAAATTTGAAAAACAAATGGAAAAATTGATTTTGCATCTTGTGAGTTAAATAAACGAAAAAGAGGAAAGCTAAAAGGAAATAATTCTTTGTTGGACAGTATATATTTTTTTCTTTTTCTTTAAATGTTTCAAACAAATTGATTGCGGGAAATAATAATGCACTCTTATCAAATGATTGTTTGATGAGTTTTTTCATCAAAATTATCCCTATTCTAAGGACATTGCATGGGGAACATACTACTATGCAGGCAATGTTTCGCCATTATACGCTTTTTTATTATTTTTTTCTCAACATTCATCACATGTAAATTAATTCACCACACCGTGATGCGTATTTTTGAAGAATACCAAAATGCCAGAATGCCAAATAGTTGATCGCTCAAAACAAAATCATCACAAAGTTCACTTAACTGACATTTGTGATTTATGACCACATCACGCCCAGAATAGGGGCATTAGTTTATAATATTGTGTGAGATATTCCTTATTAGCGTTAACAGACAAACAGCGTTTCCGTAATCTGGCTACCAAGTCTTGGCACCGTTTCGGTGGAATATTTTTCAAAAAAAGTTCGATGTTCTCAAAAAGTTGCTCGCAGATGCTTCGCAGATTTTGATGATACGCTTCTCAAAAGTTCTTAATTCGATCGAGATCGGGCTTCTGCTGGCCAATGTAAAGCACTTACACTTTATTCTTCAAACAATCTGCACGTTCATACACGTAAATAACTGCAGTACTGCGGCATCACAACAGTTTACAGCAGTGTTTATAAAAGCATTGTAACTAACACCTTGCGATAAAAAATCGTAGGGATTTTTTCAAGTTGCAGAGCAGCAGCGAATATGAATAAAAAAAATAAATAGTCGACGTAATAGCCCATACAGGGCCAGAGCCTAGATTCTTCGCGCCTATACTGTGTTGAGGGCGATATATTTTGACACATGTGGATGGGACCTACTGTTTAATGCCGGTTCTGAACTGCGAATTGCGAAAGCTTTCCATGACAGGAGGATAGCCTCGTATCTACATTTTTTCATGAAATTGTCGACTCCACTCTTGTATTTGTATTTATTTATTTATATATATTCTACTGCACAGCAGCCATATAAGGCTTTTAAGGACATACAACTCTATATATACTAGCAAAAAACAATAGGTTAAGACTGCTCCGTTTGTCAGGACATAAAAAGCATGAAGTGAGCACGGTAGGCGTACTAGCCAGAAAAAGCTCAGATACCGTTTATTGGTCCTTCCCCCCTCAATGGATTCAATAATACAGACTAAACCAACACCTACGAAACTACGATCATTAGGCAAACTAATCAGTTCTGGAGGAATGAGGATGGAATTAGGTTGCCAAATATCTCCCTTCCGCCGTTTTGTCTTTTGAATTTTCCGGCTATGTACAAAGCGCTACAGAGCTCAAACACACTGAAATTCCTGGGTTGTAATAGATTCTTAAGCCCAAATCGCAACGGCGCGTTCGGTCGGTCGGACTTTGAAAGGCGTTGGTATATGGCTTATCGACTTTATGAAAAAGAATGCCAACGCGCGCCTCACTCAATTTTTCAAATCGAAATGGCTCACGGGTTGACTTTCCCTAAGTCAGCTTATCCTCGAAATTTTCCATTCCGTGGACCAGTCGTATTTGCGATTTGGGCTTTTTTGTCAACTGTCAAAGTGTTAAAAGAAAACATAAAGAAAGGAAGAAAATGATCTCTCGGCTTGTGAAGTCAATAAAAATGTATTGAATTAATACGAAATTAAAAGTGACCTATTTTATAGTTTACTTTTTCTGAATCCTTATTATATTTTGTAATGATTTGAGGAATTAAATCGTTTCTTTCGTCTCCAGCTATTGAATTTCGTTTTTTTCGACATTTACTTTATAGGAAAACCAATCCAAAATATTTAAGTTTTATTCGTACTCAAAAACCTAGCAATACGAATTGATAGTGTTTTTGAGAAGAATACACATATATTGCCGATAAAATTGTATACATTTCTTTCCAGAGGTCGTTCGCTAAGGTATAAAAGAGGCATGTCCCTCAACAATTAATTGCTGATACAAACGATTTTTGTATTTCACACCGTTGTATCCTCAATTAAACACGGGCATCGGAGATTCCCTTCACTCATTCGATTCAAGTTCGCTCATTCGCGCTTTCATTAAATACGACGGGTGCATTAAATTATCGACATACATTATCTCTTTTTCGAGATCACTTGTTCCTCGGTTTAAGGTTTAAAACAGATGATATCAGTTATCAGTCATAATCTCTGGTTTAAATTAACCCTTGACCGTATGCTCACACCGAAATGAATTTTAAAATAATGCAATATGTCATCCACACAATCAAATCTTTCGATCAAAAACAAAAACTGGCCATATGAAAAAAATAATTCTAGTACAATTCGGGTTAAACAGTTTGAGTTGAAATTCAGAGGTTGAAGATTGTGTTTTTTCATGTAAAGTTTTTTATTAAAATATAAGAGATTAAGGAAACCTGCTGGTAACATAATAAACAGATACAACATCAGCTGCCCGTGCGGATTCGTCTTATAAGGTTATGCAAAGCTTGTAATAAGTAAATAAAGTTGTATTTTTCTAACAAAACAATATATGCATCTTTCATATATAGATAAATAAATAAAAATAAATTCAAGACTTGCTTATATTTACAGGATTTTTTTCGTCGCAGATTATCCCAAAAATATTTTACAATCTCGTCCTGTTTTTCGCTAACGGGATATTTCTTCATTTCCTCTACAAGCACTTTAAATTCCCTGCTTTCTTTCTTCAACTTTCACTTTCTCAATAGAATTTAATTTCTTTAACAATGCAACCCACAGTACAAAAAAATTACATCTTTACCAGGGAATTACTCAAACTATTAGGTATCCACAGTGAATTAGTTGCGAACCTGTTTGTAAGGGGAGATTCGATTCAAACCGACATTACCGACATGCGGACTATTTTCGAATTCAATGATAGATCATTTTCGAATTCAATGATAGATCATTTTCGAATTCGGTGGACGGTTTCCGCATCGGATTTAATTATGGGGTGAATAAATAACATTTTTCTAACAATCTCCATTTAAAAATATGTTTTTATATATTTTATTCTTAACCAATCCTGGCACACTGAATCGTACCAAAGTTCTAGACGACTGAAATACGATAAAGATACGAAAGCGAAATAAGAAAGGATTGTGACACACGTATGCGTTGCTTGCATACGACTCCTGTCAAAATTCAAATACGGCCATGGTCATGAAGTACGTCTTCAGCAATAGACGTAATCGGGGTGATTATTTCCTTTCGAACATACAATCGACTGTACATAATTTCGTTTGAAATGTAGAACACACAATTTCACTGTCAGAGATTGAATTCACAAAAAGAGGTATATCCTTTGTATTCGATATTTTCTATAACACAGGTCTACAACCAAAATGTTGTCTGGATGTTTTCAACTGATTTCTATGTATTTTAAGTGCTGAAAATGAAAAATAAAATCAAAAAACTCATTAAAAATAGGTTTTTTTAACTCTCATGGTTAGATTCCATGCGATGGACTTGTTGTAAAACACAGGCTACCAAATGGATAGTAATGTTTTTTTTTATTTTTAAGGCCTAAATATGTACAAATGCCCCATGCGATATTTTATTGATATGAACAATTTATTTTCAAATATTTAACTTTCCTTAAAAAAAATATTATGTTTGAGCCCATGGAGATTTCAACTTCAAATTTTTTCTTGAATTCAAAAAGACATAATTTACTAAATTCTGATAAGCAGAACCAGTTATGATTTTTTTAAATATTAAAGAAACTCAGTAAACGACACCACCTTGGAGATCAAGCGAAGAGTGACTCTTGCCAATCACTGCTTTGGGCTGGGAAGGCAATTGAGTAGTAAAGCCCTCTCTCGGACAGCCAAGCTAACATTATATAAGACCTTGATCGTCCCAGTCCTCCTCTATGGCGCAGAGGCTTGGACATTATCAAAAAAGGATGAGGATCTGATCTTCGGACCTGTCTGTGTAGATGGCGAGTGGAAGAGATTTAAGCACGAACTGTACGGGCTGTACAACGACACGAGCCTGGTCAGAAGAGCCAGAATCCAGCGGCTTAGATGGCTGGGCCATGTAGAGCGGATGGTCACCAACGCTCCGTCCCAGAGTCTTCGAGTCTACCACCGTAGGGAATCGCGACAGAGTAAGACCCCACCTCAGGTGGCGCATCCAAGTGGAAAGGGACCTCAACCAACTTAGTGTGCGAAACTGGAAACAGCTGGCAAGCAACCGGCCCAGTTGGAGAGGCATGTTGGTTGAGGCCACCCGAACGCCACCTAAGTAAAGTATTAAAGAAACTGTGAATTTTGATTTTTTCCTAACTTTTGAATCTCCATTACTCGCAAACTATACCGAAATCTTAACAACTTTGTTGTCCAATTAATTAAAACAATCCTATAATTTTCAGCCAAATCGGATGGGGTCGTTCAGAGCTCCCCCCCATATAGGCTAGGCGATTTGACGTGGGATGACCCATAGATGCCTACATTGTAAGAAAACGTGACGTCCTAGGCTAAAATGAAATTCATTTTCGGACTCATCACATCCAAAAACATAAAAATTACCTACAAAAATCAAAACAGCTCTAATTTTTTTTTATTTTGTAGACCTGAATTTATTACATTTGAATACTGCTGATAAGATCTAACATTTATTGAAATTTTTTTATTTGCAACTCACAATAAGTTGTTTTGACAGTTTAATTTTTGGAAATTTGTAATAAAAAGTTGACATCATTGTAATCAAATCCTACACCTATAAAATACAATTTGACTTTAGGATCGGATTTCATTTCCACATCCGAATCCGAAATAATGACCCGCTGCTATCCGTTTTTATTTTTACATTAAAAATGAAAAAGGTTTTTTTTTTCATTTTCTGTAACGGGGCACCTCTGTACATTATTTTAAAATTAAAAAGCTAGTTTTCTAGCGAATTTCAAACGAATCATAGCCCAACCTACATATGAGCCTTTCTGAGCACACATTGATTAGCTCTATAAAACAAAAATTTGAGAAGAGCGATGAAATAATTTTCATTTGCCTCAGAGATACACTACGTTTTATTCAATACTTGTCGTTTAATTGTGGTTATCTTTATTATTAAGGAATACATACATAAGAAATTATGATTATACCAAGTGCTTGGACTTAATCAGTCTGCGCACTAAGCGGCTCATATAATGAACCTCAAACGAATACTTTCTAAGTTCCTTTCAGATTTACTACATCAAAGGTTGTAATGTATTATCTCTTTAAAGATTGATCTATAACCATTTTTTTCTGTTATACACAATACGAAATTTAAAATATTAAATGGTTTTGGTTATTAAAAAAGATAATTTTTTAACAAAAAAACTAAAAGTTTAGAAGTATTTGATATACACCAGATATTTAGTGGTGATAGTATGATTTCATGGCCACGCTCTATTGTATATTTGTAAAAAAGATGAATAATTATTTGTTCTTATGTACCACCATAGTCTATTTATTCGTATATGACAGATTAAAAAAAAAAAGAGAAAGTGGAATAAAATCGAATTTGGCCTACGACTAAGCTATTAATTGTCCTTTATTAACATTCAAACAGTTTAAAATGTATAAATAAGAATTATGTTTTCATACATAGAATATTTTTGTCCTTCAAAGCTGTATAAATAGACGTTAATAGATTATACAAATACATGTTTTGTCATTAAAATGGTAAGATTAGTTATCTTTTTAATAAAAAAAATGCGGCCATTGACTTTTTTTTAAAAAAGAAAAAGGTAGTTCCAAAATTCAGGAATAAAATTGAAAATCATAAACCTAAATACGTTTTGTTTAATTATTGGTTATTAATTTAAGAAGTGCTTTAAAGAGGCACAATACATTTATGCGCTTATTTCAAATTAAAGTGAATTTAGATTTTAATAAAAGTTCTCAAATTTTTAATTATTTTGACGCGAAAACCCACTCCTGTTTCCCTTCGATTTACCATCAAAAAATAGCTCAATGTAACGACTTCCAATTTGTTCCATGTGTTTTTTCATTGCAATTTGAGAATCGTCGTATGAATAAAAGTATGCATCAGCACTGCCACTATGTAAACCCTTATTATTGAATATAATTTTTACATTAGCTGGCCGAATAGGTTCAAAAAACTGTAATAAAATTTAATTGACAATTAATGTTTGTTCAAAAAACTTTCTATTTCAACCTACTTTGTATACTTCACTTTCGAACGTATTGTACGGCAGCCCACGCATATGTACACAAAATAGGTCATTATCATTTCGGAAGTCCCTATTGTTTCCGAAATTATTTAACAACGAATCAGTATTCATCTTATTGCCCATCATTCCCATACCCATATTCATTCTGTTATTTCCTCTGTCAAACGCATTAAAGTTATTGCCGTCGTTGTCTAATTTAAGATAGGATTTGTTATTCATATTGAATCAATATATAAATACCCATACCATTGTTAAATCCACTGTTGTCATCAAATGTCTGTCCATTTTCTTCTTTAATCCCTCTCATATTTTTATTTAAATCGTTATTCCAAAATACCCCAGGATTGAAGTTTTTCTCGCGAATATTGCAGCCGCCAGGGGAGTTGTTGGCCAAGCCCATATTATTATTATTATTGTTATTATTATTCATGGGTCTATCGAAATTGTTTCCAGAATTGCTATTATTATACCCACCCAAACCACCAAACATCCCAAATCCACCAAGATTCAACCCGTTGCCAGAGTTGTTCATTCCCATTGGTTTGTTAACACCTCCCCCAAATCCGTTTTTGTTATTGTTGCCAAAACCTAAGAAGCAAATAGAAAATAAAAACAATGAAAAAATAACGAAATTTAAGTTTCCCATAATGTTCTTATCTTGTAAAAAAAAAAAGAAGTCAAAAACAGGATAACAGCGTCCGCAATAGATGACTTATTAGATTCCTTCCACACGTGGCTCAAAATTTAAAACACCAACACAATGGTGTTGGATTTTTAAATGCAAAGCATTTCTGCAGTAAAGTAGCAGTACGTATGCTTATTTTGAGACTAACGAATCTTTTTTTCGTTTCGATATATGTACATATCTGTTTAATCGAATAAACTTTGTGTATTTTGAGATTGAGAAGAATAATATACATTGTTAAATTGTTGTATAAAAAGAATCTCAATAAAGTTGAAATTGAACTCAGCTGTTTGAAATTTGCCGACATTTCTATTTGATTCAGTAGACCAGTTTGTTCCATTTCAAAGTTTAATAACCTACCTCTTACCTCTTCGGTAATCACGCCAAAAGAATGGGAATCCCGTCCAATGATTTCTGCAGAAGCTGCAGAGATGAGGAGGAAGAAGAGACAACAATACATCTTCTAGGAACATGCCCAGCACTCGCACGCACTAGGAAGTGCACTCTAGGTGCATACTTATTTAAGGATTTAAGCGAACTCGTTAGCTTGGATGTAAGGCGCATCAGCGGCTTCATTAATAGATCCAATTGGGTATAGCTCAGGGGATACCAGACTACTAACTTTGCGCGTCAAACAGGTAGTATGACATGCCAGCTAATATTTTTGGTTTGGTATATTTGCAGGAACTTTTTAGGTAACGAGTCCGGGCAGTGGAAACAATCCGGGGGCGTGACAACATAATGGGCCAACAAACGGCCTACGTGAGCCTGCGTTATAGCGCAGGCAGTCACAATACCTAAAGTTTAACAAAAATTAGACAAGGATAAATAATTTAAGATGTCCGGTGAAGTTTAAGGCCTTTTTAGACGATCATTTCAGTTTCAGTTTCAGTTAAGCTTTCAGTTAAACTGAAGTCTAAATGCGAAAACTGAAGCGTTTAACTGAAACTGATGGAATTTGTATAAGTTCAGTTATCAGTTAAACTGATATGTAAATACGTTTCAGTTCAGTTGTGAATCAACATGTTCGACAACATCTTGAATCAACATTTACTTTTTTTTCAACAAGTCAAAACGGAGTGATAATATGGTCGATTGCATTGAGATCCACCACAAAGGAATTGACTTTTTAGTTTGTGTATGAGCTTATCGTGACTCACGCAGTCGACGGCTTTGGAGAAATTTAAACAAACCATTAGACGACCTACCATATCAATGTTCATACCTGAACGAATGTCCTTGCAGACTCCCATTACCGCTGTTGTACAATTCCGCTTAGCCCGAAAACCAGATTGGAACTTTGTGATGAGCTTGGTGTTCTCAAAATGGTCTTTAAGTTGATTGCTTACTAAACTTTCAAATATCTTGCCTAGGTACGGAAGTATGGCTATTGGGCAACATTCAGTCCAGCTCGGCGTTATTGTTTTCGGCAAAGGAAAAATTTTGGCAACCTTCCAACTTTTAGGAAAACTAGATGTAATGATGCTATTGATTATGTGTATTAGCTGGTGCAAAATGCAAGGGAGCTTGGCCTCATAGTAACTCTACTTTACGAAAAATTGTAGTTGCTGCATTACGTACGGCTTTGTAGTTGTGTTCAGTAGCCTAGGACATCGGAATCTTCTCCATCTTCATTGTAGACCATTTTTTAATTTGTTTAATCGGGACTGTTTATCGCAAGGTACACAAGTAAAGTTTTAAAATGTTGTTAATAAAGTTAAATGTTAACTGAAGCTGTCCTTTGCGCTTCATGTTGCTGGTAAGTTGAAGAGAACGGTTTTTGTTGGTAAGACTCTCATCCACGTAAATTCAGTTGTTTGACTCTAGGCCGATACCACAAAGATAAAAGTGGCAATTGCAGTAGTCAGCAATTGACACACATATCTTTTCACACAATACACAAATAATTTTTACGACCCCATCTCCAACGAACGACTGACTATCGTCCTGGAATACTTCTCGGAAGTCACGGAAAACTTTCGCAATTTGTCGTTCGGAACAGATATTGAAGCACCGAACATAATGTTAACGTCAATTTATCTATACCCCCCAGCAGTATAAAACTAATGGCTTCCACATACATTCTTCAACATTTGCCTTCCTTTTCTTATGCTTTTACTATACCCATACTAATTAGCTCCACAGGAGTTATGAAAAGCCGGAAACAAATACAGATTTCAAATTTCAAGAATCTCTTTTCCTCTTATGTTTTAGGCTAAGGAAAAAAAAATAGGGTGACTTTTTCGATGCTTACGTAATGGAAGCAGCATATTTGAAGATTTCTGTATCGAATCGAATATGATCACTTTAAAAATACAGAAGCTTTGTCAACAGTTTATCCCGTTTTGTTATTGATGGATTTGTAAACAAGGCTTCAAATTTATGTCAGACTTTAGAATTTTTGAAAAATTGAGAAATATGAAAATAGCAACAAAATATTCGCCAACAAATTTCCGAACTTGTTTCTTTTTTTCCCTTCTTTAATAGCCAGTATAGCGTTATATAGCGTAAGGCCGAATTCGAGCAAATTCTGTCTGATGGATTTTAAGAACCATTGTGATCTAGCCCTCATGGTTCAATATAAGGATTTGTGGAGACCCAGCTCCATTGTTGAGCCTAGTTTCAAAAGATCCTATTTGAAAGTCTTTCTGAAAGTCTTAGAAAAGTTGAGACGTCTTTTGTCCAAAGGTGTAGTCTACGCCGATACAACGCATTTTTTTTTAAACACCAGCCAATTTACTTTAAATATACACACTATGAATCTTCTTACGCATCGACTTTGGTCTGGTCGGACCCATGTGATTAATACACGAAGCCGTTTAAAATGCAGTTTTTCAAAAAAAAGAATAAGTCGAAGACATATTTTTTACCGTTCCGTTATGATTGCCTCTGCATATTTGAAAAAGTCATGGATTGCTGCAGCTCACAAAAAAAATTAAAGTTGTACAAACTTGAAAACCGGGTGAGTCTGGCTGGACTCATAGCCACACCGGAGGGCTAAATCAGTACTAGTCAAAAATACATTTGCCTTACTCAGCTGACAAATAACTCTACCTTTCCTGGCTGCGCGGATTCCTTGGCTCTGATTTTTCTTTTGTAGTGTTCTATGCTGCCTATTTCCGTGCATATCAATTGCACCGTAGACCATCTTTTTGGAGGTCATTAAGTCTCAAGCAATAGAATCCATGGAATCCATTTCCATTTTGAACTTTCTTAACCCTCATCGGTACCTTACTTTAAGTAATGTAAAAGTTCATTGTGGGTCAAATTGACCTACATAGGGCCTGCCATACTTGCAACAGTAATTTGGAAAAACAAATTTCAAAGCACTTTTTAGATAGCTAAATAAGTGCGAATCTACATATGTAGCTACAAGTGTATTTATTTTTTGACCATCACTGTATGTAAAAGAGAACAGACATATAGACGGACACCGAAGTGATTCTATAAGGGTTACGTTAGTAGATGAGATGCACATAAATAGCTGGAAACAATGCAAAATGTGTACTATTCCTTTCAATCAAAGATGACTTGGAAATTAGTTGAGTTACCACTCAATCTTCGTACCATTAAATCGGTTACAGCCAACGTGTTGGCCTTGATTACACACAAACTTTTCTCCCGGTGTAAGATACTCCACCATTCGCCTCAATTTAGGCATAGCTGTTTAATATGACCTAGCCCTGACCATACCCATGTTTGGGATTGCAACTGACTCATAATAGCTCATCATTTGAAAAATGGCTTATCAATCAAGTGCTCGTTTGGAAAATATGTTCATCAAAAAGAAGTATTTTGGATCTGTTATACTTCAGCATTGCACAGTATCACAGTGGCGACGTGGCTTAATCGTTAGTGCGTCGGACTGTTAAGCGAGAGTACCTGGGTATGAATCCGGCTCGGGGAAACAACACCACAAACATTTTTCACGGCCCCACCTTCAGCGAACGACTGACAATCCTCCTGGAGTACTTCTGTCATGGAAAGCTTTCGCAATTCGCCGTTCGGAACCGGCATTAAACAGTAGGTCCCCTCTACATGTGTCAAAAATGTATCGCGCACAACACAGTGGAGGCGCGAAGAAGCTAGGCTCTGGCCCTGAATGGGCTGTTACGCCAAGTATTTATTTTTTTTTATTGCACAGTATCTGCTGTCAAGAAATTATTCGACCGTACACCACCCCTGCATAAAATTATGAATTACAATATTCTATTTAGAAAGTAGAAAAAAAGACGAATCTCTAATAGAAAGATAATCCAACCGCACACAATCTGTTTGTATCAGATTGGAAATAGCGTGCTCGAGATGCCCTTGCTTCGGGAATATTGAAGTTTTGTTTTTAAAATTTTTCCTTTTTAAGTTATGTTTTATGAACCGAATAATGAACAAAATTGATGTTGATTGTTTATTCTTCTGTAAAATTTGATTTTATCTATATTTAAGCCTAGAACCCGGCTTCTTGAATACAAGGCAAGCAACACAACACTTGCACCACCGCGGGCGCCGCTTCCAAAATGCATGTTTTTTTTATATATAAAAGAAGCGCTTAGGAAAATTTTAGCGAAATGGGACATTTTTTCTCAAAAAAGGGGGTGTTACGATCCCCCGCTTTGGGAAATTAATATCCTATAGGTAAGCAATCACTATGTCAAATTTCTTTAAAATCGATGACCGCAAGGCCGTGCAATCTGCTTGTTAGACATAAAGAAAACGCAAAAACCAAAACTGAACTGGCTGAGAAGAAAATATAAAGATGTCTCGAATTCTAGATATTTATTAGGAATAAAAGACCTGTGACTAGGCTATCGAGCTATATATCCGGTCAAAACTGAAATAAATTATAGTTCACAATTACCTGTATCGCGGAACATATTGAAATTTCCATTTCCATTTCCGTTTCCGTTTCCGTTTCCATTTCCATTTCCATTTCCATTTCCATTATTTCCATTTCCAAAATCATCGCGGTTCCGCATATTACTACCTCGATCCTTTATGTCATACGGTCCAGGACGGTTTCCAGATTGGCGTCGCATTTCAGCCACAGAGCTTCGGAATATTTCAATGTATCTGAAGTAAATAATTAAAACATAAATCTCAAGAAGCCAAATTCTTCAATTTTTTAATAAGGTGGTATAGGGAGGTAGCGACCGATCTTTCGAAAAATGTTGGCTATACAGTCCCTCATAGATTATTTGGCACAACCCACATTTACAACCTTAAACGAGTATAGCTACTAAACGAAAAAAGCTGTCATGAGACTTTCCTCCTTCATCTCTTCTCTTGCATTTCAAGTAGCAAAAAAAAAATGTCGAAAGATTGGTTCGAAGGTTTTTTTAAGCTATAAGAACACGCTAAGTCGTGCTCCAACTAGAACGTCATTCGATACAGCCAGAGGACTTACAAACGAACAACAATATGCTGCATATTGTATATATCTTAATTGAAATAAAGAAATACCAATGTTTATTTTTCCTTAGTTAAGCCTATAATTTCGATTCGATTCGAGAAATGCAGAATATAATGTGGAATAAAGTGTTCCACATTACCTTCCAATTTAAAAAATCAGTAAAAAATAAATAAAAAAAACTTAAAACTGCTGTCTGATATTGCTGCTAACATTATTCAATGGATCAATATACAAAATGTATATAAATCTTACGTTTAATGCATGATCTCTAGTTGTGGCACGTAAAAATAAAATGGGTATTCCACAATACCCGAAATTACTCTACTGTGATCGAATTTTTTATTCACCCCTATCCCCAAATCCGGTGGATCTATGATTCGAGCTATTCTTAAATCGGCCGGACGCACTGTATTCCCTCATTTTCGAACTCGTTCATTGGAGAGAAACGAACAATTTGTTTTGTTTTGCGAAATTAAATACTTCAGTTTTTTGTTGAGTGGTGTGTGACTTTGTTTTTTTTTTTTGTTTATTGCTCTGCGAGAGTCTCTTTTTGGTTCCTGTTTAAGGTTATGCATTAGGTTAGGTTAGGCTGGCGTCATGCATTACTTACGAATCAACTGAGCGTTATCGCCTGCTTGTTTGCACTGCTCAATTGACTTGTGAGTATTGAATGACGCTAAGCGGTCCCGCAGCGTCAAAAAATCGCTTGTGCGTGTCGGGGCTTAGGCTGCTTTCAAAGCATATATTTACGAAAAATTATCTTATTGTAATTGGTAGAGCATTTTTCTCACTGCTAATATTAGAGATAACAAATTTAGCCTATTTATATTTATTATTACCAGCAAGCCACTCAAACTTACATGGATCCACCACAAATTTGTAACGGATTCGTTTGTATGGATCGATTCGATTCTATCGGTACATAAAACATGTGCCATTTTATTCGATAACTTTCTGCCATTTTGAAGGTAATTGAAGGAAAAAATTCGCTTTGATAGAGGGTAGCGAAAATCGGTTGCTACAGTTTTTTGATCATAAAGACCAAGGCTTCTTTAAAGGAGATATAATAAAATTACCTTCAAAACATAGGCATACATATGTTCAGCATAAGTTTGAGAAAATTGACAATTACTTTTAAAGCAACATTTAATCTAATTCTATGAAGTTTAGTTTAAAACACAGAACTTGTCAATCCAAAACTTCGATTTTATTAGCATTACACCAATTTTTGGCTAGCTTGATTGGTTGCATGCTTTAGATTGTTAACTTGTTGCAACCTTTATATCAATAGCATTTACTCCTCAGCACAAGGAAGCACAACCGATTTCAGTATCCTCAAGAATGTCCCTATTTTCCAACTAGAGAAACATCTCATTATCCACTACGGCATTCTCTCAACCAAATTAGACTATAGAATCGTGAACCCTGCATCACGATACTGCCTCATTTGTTTCAGCTTTGGAAAACGATTTAAAAAGTTTAAGTTTAAAAGAAATTTTCAATTATTTATCTCCTATTTATCCATGGCCCTTTTCCAACACGTTTTTGTAAAATTTAATGTAGTAATTGTTAAATATAATAATTGCTAGTTGTCAATTCTTATGCACAATATTAAGAATGGTTTTGTTCCGCTGTACACAAATAATATATGTAGATCTTACCTATGACCGATTTTTTCTCGATTTCGTAACAGTGCTTGTTCAGTATCGTCAACAGATTCAAACTGAACATATGCCTCTCCTGTCGCTCTTCCCCTTCTATCCATGACAATAATGATTCCTTCCTTATTCCGTTTAAGGTTTAAACCTGAAATTAAATAGATAATAAAAGAAATTGGATTAGAGATTGCTGCTCCCGCAACTTCGTCCGCGTAGGCTTAAAACTGTATACAATTTTCAACTTAAAAAATATTTCTGACCAATATCTGTATTTAAAAACTTTTTAGTACATTGTTTTTGCCGAGTTATTATTAAGAGCCTGAGGTATAGTATAAAATGATATTAGAATTTATATTTTATAATATTTTCAATAAATACCGTTTTATTTTAAGGTTTGACTAATAAGTTTGTGGTTATAACTAATCTAATAATTAATGTAACTACAACTGATAAACTAAAGAACAAATAAAATGCAGACTTGGACGATTAATTTACTTTAAAAAAAATTGTTTTTCTATTAAATAATGAGAAAATTACTTTGATTAGTATTAATTTA
Source organism: Syritta pipiens (assembly GCA_905187475.1). Lineage (NCBI taxonomy): Eukaryota > Metazoa > Arthropoda > Insecta > Diptera > Syrphidae > Syritta > Syritta pipiens. The sequence goes on along the minus strand of LR994572.1, from coordinate 61,375,320 downwards.
TCCATATCTGAATGAAAAATTAACAAAATAATTTCGGCCAGTTTTTTAGTGTAAATACTCCTAGTGCAGCTTATATATTTTAATAAAAAAAAGTTCTTTAGACTTACCATTGAAAAAAATCTCGATCATTTCTTCAGTAATAGCATAAGGAAGTCCACGCAATTTAACAACATTCGAAGATACAGAACCAGGATTCTTAAGCGCATGTTGAACCTCTTCATTCGTTGCTGAAAAAACTAATATAAAATATAATTATTAAAAATAAAAGACAAATATGATATTAGACATTGCGTACTTTCTATATACCGATGACCCAGAGTCATTTTATTTAACTTAAATGCCTCTTTTTCGTCGTATCCACTTGCAAGTTCGACGAAAGCTTCTCCGGTATTTTTTCCATCCCAGCGACTTAAAACCATGTGAATACCTTTAGCGCCGTTTACAACATTCACATTCTTCAAGAAATCTAGTATTTCCTGATGAGTAACGGACCATGGTAGACCTCGTAGCCGAATAAAGCAGGACATTTTCTAATATAGTAGAACACATTATTTATAAATCAAGTCAAAAATTTATCCAATAAAAAAATCTATTGCGTTATTCAAAAAAATAAACGTAGCCTTACGAACATTTGATATTGTAACTAATTTGACGTGCACTAAATTAGCTAAATCGATGTACTCGGGAACTTTGTTCTTGTGGATTTTCTTTCAGTTCGATTAAAACTTTTGAGGATTCTATACCTAACTCACGTGAATCCCGGTTAAGGATTAAGGTTTGTCGGTGCATTGGTCCTTTCTATTCGGAATAATGGACCGAATTGCAACAATACAAGAAACACAATGCTCCCTGTGAAGGAGAGCAAATAGTCCTCAATTGGCATTCCAACAAAATAAAGATCCGAATCATTCTTTGCAGTTGGCAAAAGACTGGTTTAGAAAAGTTGAATTAATTGGTTAAAAGACAAAAACGTAAAGATTGTGAATAACCATATACAATCGGTTCGCCAACAATTTTAGGACTCAATTTCGTATGGACAAAGGAGTAACGAGGAATAGTTATAAGAACAAAAGTAATAATAATAATAATTGGGTGCGTTGAGGACCAGGGCCTAGTTTTTTTGCGCATCCACTGTGTTGTGCGCGGCAGTAATAAAAATGACTGCTATTTTCGATTAATTTCATTAGCACATGCTTAGCATGTGAAATGCTAATGATAAATTCTTTATTTATTTATTTATTCGTCTTACTTGTACAATCAAGATTTAGACTTAAACAAGAGAGATATAAAATAGATATTAAAAAAACAATTTTCAAAGTATAGATCACAAATTTTATGTTTATTGAGGCTAAAAACTAAACCTATAGCTAAAAACCATTATAGCATTTTTATAACAAACTTCAGATACATTCAAATCAAGCAGAGTCCACGTGTATTATAATTAAAGCATGCATGCATGTAATAGGATCATTCTTTTGGTAATTAGTACTATAATGCGGGTTGGAAAGAAAAGTCTGTTCCCTAGGCCGAAGAGCTTGACTAGGTGCATAAATATGAAATTGGGAGATTAATTCCGACGAATCAACATGATTCGTTACAATGTCGTGCGCGAAAAGGACCGAGAAATAGATTCTCCTTTGGGTTAATGTCCACCACACCATCTGGGGCAGCTCAGATATCAACGAAAGAGGTGAGCAATTGTTCGACAATGTAGTTAGTACTAATTTCGTAGTTTGCAATAGAGGCAATGAGCCCACCTTCATCACTAGCAATAGAATAGTTCCCGATATAACCCTTGTCTCCGAAGGTCTTTTCCTCAAGGTACGAGACTGGAAAGTCTCGAATGAGCACTCCTCAGACCACCGCTACATCACTAACAGCCTGTTGGAATTTGTGCCCCCACATCCTGCCTATAGGAATCACAGGAATACCAACTGGACACTTTTCAGCGAAGCCGTAAGTTCTAGACTCTGTAACCTGCCAAGCTCCCCTCCGAATAACTATTCTGACTTTGACGTACTTGTTGACAAGTTAACTCAAGTCCTATGTAATGCGTTGTTGCATCCTGTCCTATCACCAGACTAGGCCGGAAATCTCGCCCACCATGGTAGAATCCGGAAATTGGACTCCGAAGAGAATGTCGTGAGCTTTTTAAGTTCTCTCGTCAGACAGAGGACTGGGACGACTATAAGAGGAAGCTAGGTACATACAAAACGTTCCTAAGGAAAGCTCAACGCACATCCTGGAGGCTCTTCTGTGAGAAAATAGAAGGCATCCAGGAAGTGTCCAGGCTCAGGAAGGTCTTGTCCGCCACTCCACCGAACCCTGGTCTTCTCATGAAAATCGATGGCTCATGGATCATCTCCTGTAAAGAGTCCCTTGAGCTTCTTATGGACTCTCACTTTCCAGGAAGTTCTGTAGACCGAAACAGAGCTCCCACTCGCCTGCCGATATCCGGATCCTCGAATGGGTGACAGAGAATACCATAATGTGGGCTGTCAACTCATTCGAGCCTTTTAAAGCACCGGGTCCTGATGGCATTTTCCCTGCTGAGCTTCAGCAGTCCTTGGACCTCATACTTCCCCGGCTGTTCATTATCTTCAGGAGTTGTGCGGAACTGAACCACATCCCCAGATCATGGACAGAGGTAAATGTGGTCTTCATACCCAAAGCGGGCAAGTGCTCGCACGTCAGTCATAAGGATCTCAAACCCATCAGTCTGTCGTCTTTTCTCCTCAAAACATTTGAGAAGTTATTGGACACTCACATTCAAGATATCATCAACCCTTCACTGATATCATCCGCACAGCACGCCTACAGCAAGGGTAGGTCGGTAGAAACGGCCCTCCACTCGCTAGTAAGCCCCATTAAGAGATCGCTAGAGCGTAAGGAATTCACGCTCGCAGCGTTCATCGACATTGAAGGCGCCTTTACTAACACTAAGCCTAGCGCCATCACAGGCGCGCTCTCTAGACTGGGTGTGACCCCATACGTTTGTCCAATAGTTGACAGACTGCTGCTAAGCAGAGGCACCCCTCAAGGTGGGGTACTCTCCCCTTTACTAGGGAACATTGCGGTGAATGAGCTACTTCGTATCCTTGAAAGGGAGGGCTGTACTGTTGTCGCCTACGCAGACGATGTTGCAATAACCATCTCCGGAAAATTCCCTAATACGCTCAGTGAACTGATTCAAAATGCCTTCTCCAAGTTGGAAGCATGGGCCTTAGAGTCCGGTCTCGGGGTAAACACCCCCCCCCCAAAAAACTGAGTTCGTACTCTTCACTAGGAAGTACAAAATTCCTCTCTTCGACCTTCGCCGACTCTTCGGGACTAGCCTCTCCCTTACGGATAAGGCTAAGTATTTAGGTCTCATTATTGATCACAAGCTAAGCTGGAAACCCAACATCCTTGAACGGGTCAAAAAGGCCACAGCGGCTCTCTACTGCTGTAAGAGAGCAATCGGATGTAAATGGGGTCTAAAGCCTCGTATTGCCTATTGGTTATATACCTCCGTTGTACGACCTATACTACTGTACGGAGTCGTAGTATTGTGGAATGCCCTGGAAAAGGGTCTTAACCTCAAACTTCTCAGCCGTGTGCAGAGATCTGCCTGCATCTCTATCAGTGGCACAATCAGGACCACACCCACAGCTGCCCTAGAAATCATCTTACACCTGCCACCCCTAGACATCTTCGGCAAGCAGGTCGCAGTCTGTGCAGCTGTAAGGTTCAGAGCCGCACAATCGTGGCCTTCTAGATGTATGGGTCACTCTAATATTTTTGAATCTATAGATCTCCCCTTCAGGGAGTTCGACTCTACTCGCCCCAGAACTCTTTTCAAAAGAAGCTTCTCCTTCAGCCTGCCCTCCAGATCTGATTGGAGAGAAGGCATACCTATAAGAAATGAATCTCTGGTGATTTACACCGAAAGATCAACAACTGAATCCGGAGTCGGTGGAGGGTTCTTCTCCGAAGACTTGGGAATCCAGATCTCATTTCGCCTTCTCAACCATTGCAGCGTATTTCAAGCGGAGGTAATGGCGATCAAGGAAGCCTTGTCGTGGCTAAAGTACAACGTGATATCGCGTACCTCTATCACGATATGTACAGACAGTCAAGCTGCGATAAAGTCCCTGAAGTCTGTCACTTTTAATTCAAAAACAGCTCTTAACTGCTGCACATCTCTTGACGAGATGGCAGAGCAGTTTAACATTCACCTCATGTGGGTGCCGGGACACTGTGACATCTCGGGAAACTGCCTGGCCGATGATCTTGCCAAGCGCGGAACCAGTGAAACCATCCAATCAGATAAGGTCGGTCTCTGCGCACCTCTTGCTACCGCGCTCCTCCACATCAAATCCAAGACCATTGCGGCAACCAATCTTAGGTGGTCGAATGGTGCTACTTGTCGCGTCACCGGGGAAATCTGGCCTAAGCTAGATCCTGAACGCTCATTTAGTCTCCTAAGACTAATTCAGGTTAGGAACCTGATCAGTGTCATAACTGGGCACTCCACTTTTGGCAAACATGCCACATTAATAGCTCCAATTGGTTTCTGGGGAGGGATGTTTTAGCATCCGCTCCATGTGGTATCACAATGGGCCTCATCTGGGCTCTCATCACGTAACTTTTCAGACGATCACCGTCAAGACGACTATCGTCAACGCTATCGTCAAAAGTTTGCTTCACGTATCACTATCGCTATCATCTCGTCTATCGTCACAGTTTGAGCGCTACCAAATGCTACATTCCTCACGTCAAAATAAAAACTGCTTGTCATCTTTCAATTTCTTTTTGTATTTTCAAGTCCAAGAAGGAATTAAAAGTATAGGTAATGAGTGCTAAGGAGGTATAAGGCACTCCAGTTCATATAAAAATAACTCATAAGCTTGAATTAATTAAATTAGCATCTATTTATAAGCATTTCATTTCCTCCCCACAATTGGCATTTACTTGAACAAGGACTCAAACCAAAGTCCTCCATGGTTTGGAAAGAAAATATGGGTTAGATATATGATTGCAGGTCGAATCTGAGAAATAAAAAAGGCATTTCTTGTATGAAAAACAATGTATAATGCAAAAAAAACATTAGCAAAACTATTGTTTCAGCATTAAATACAATATTTCATTTATTTGAGCCAAAAATTTTACAATGTTTTTCACAATTTGGGGGGGTAGGGCTTGTATACATAGGGTAAAGTTGCTGATCGCACTCAACATGGCGAGTTGCCAGCGTCGATCCCTATAGTGTACAGGTCAAGCTGACATACAGCCTCCACGCGGCACCCTCTGGATAGCCTCCTAACAACCGTTGGGGGGTGAACTAATGTATGCAGCCATCGCTCCAGGCAAGAGAGCGCAACTCAACCCGACCAGGATGGCGGTTATGCGGAGGGCTAACGACCCGCCCATGTAAAAACCTCAATTGTTATGGAAGAGCTGAACCAAGCCTCGGAAAGAAGAAACCAACGACGACAACACGGCACGAAAAAGGACTACGATCTGCGAGTATGCTCCTGGAATGTGAGAACTCTCTACACTCCTGGGGCTGCTCAACAACTGGAAACTATCCTCACGCAGTATAAGGCGGATATTACTGCGATCCAGGAAATACGCTGGATAGGACAAGGTACTATGAAGCGAAAAAACTGCGACATTTATTACAGTTGCCACAAAAGGATGCACTTACTGGGATGCGGGTTCGTCGTGGGAAAACGGCTAAGGTCGAAAGTAATCGACTTTAAGCCAATAAGCGATCGCCTAGCTGTGATCCGCATCCAAGGGAGATTTTACAACATTAGTCTCATTAGTGCACACGCCCCCACCGACGACGCTGAAGAGCCCATCAAAGAGGAGTTTTACGACCTCTTGGACAACGCCTACGGAGCCTGTCCGGAGTACGATGTCAAAATCGTGCTCGGGGACTTCAACGCCAAAATCGGTCAAGAAAACATCTTCGGCGGAGTAGTCGGAAAGCACAGCATCCACGACACGACAACAGACAACGGCTTCCGACTTACGGACTTTGCAGCAACTCGTAATACGGTGATAAGTAGCACAAGATTCCCTCGCAAGCGCATCCACACAGCAACCTGGCGGTCTCCAGATGGCCGAACAGCCAACCAAATCGACCATGTGCTCATTGACGCAAGGCACGCGTCCAACATCCTGGATGTACGAACATTCAGGGGGGCAAACGTCGGCTCTGACCATTTTCTAGTGGCAGCACGATTCAGAGCCCGACTTTCCAATGTTCGAAAGCTGCACCAGCCGACCAAGAGGATGTTCGACATTGGACGCCTGAGCACCCCGGAGATCCTCAGAGACTACAAGGAGCGTCTGAGCGAACGACTCGCGAGTATGCCTACGTCGGACACAAACGCCAATAATATGTGGCTCCATTGCCGCTCTGCCATCCAGGAAGTAGCCGAAGCCACGATGGGCTACCAACCACCCCCGGCAAGAAACCCATGGTATGATGGCGAGTGTGAGCAGAAAAAGCGAGCAACCGACGAGGCGTACCAAAAAGCGTTGCAAAGGAAAACAAGGGCAGCGCGCGAGGAATACCGAGCCAGAAGAAGGGAGGAGAAAAAGACGCTGCGGCGAAAAAAGAGGGCATTCGCAGCCTCCCAGCTCAAGGATATTGAAGAGTCCAGGGACAAAAACCGAATACGATCCTTTTATAAGAAGGCCAAAAGTCTCGCAGCGGGCTTTAAGCATGGCACCCTGGCTCTCCGAAATTGCGAGAATAATCTTGTCACCGACCCGCAGGGAATAGTGGATGTCTTTAAGCAGCATTTCCAGCAGCTGCTTAACGAGCATGAAGAAGAGAGAGTGGTAGTGGACGAAGAGATCCCACCTCCAGTCGATGAAGTCGTTCCCCCTCCCAGCATTGAAGAAATCGGCACAGCCATCAAAAAACTGAAGAACAACAAGGCCGCAGGCTCGGATGGTATCCCATCAGAGCTCTTCAAAGCTGGAGGCGATGTCCTGGTAGGGAGCATGTACCAGATCATCTGTAGAATTTGGGAGGACGAATGCATGCCCGACGACTGGAATACCAGCTCTATCTGCCCCATCCACAAAAAAGGCGATCCTACCTCGTGCAAGAACTACCGAGGTATATCCCTGCTCAATGTCGCCTACAAGATCCTGTCGAGTGTACTGTGTGAACGTCTAAAGCCGTTTTGCACCGCACTAATCGGCACGTACCAGTGCGGCTTCCGGCCCGGCAAATCGACGATAGACCAAATTTTCACACTAAGGCAAATCCTGGAGAAGACCAGCGAGTTCCAAGTCGATACGCACCACCTTTTCATCGACTTCAAAGCCGCATATGATAGCATTCATCGCAAGGAGTTGTTTAGTGCGATGGCTGAATTCGGGATCCCGGCAAAACTGATCCGGTTGTGTCGAACCACGCTCAACAACACTCGATGCACCGTGCAGTTCGGCTCAAGAACGTCCGAGCCTTTTGAAACATGCACCGGATTTCGGCAAGGAGACGCGCTGTCATGTGACTTCTTCAATCTCGTGCTGGAGCAAATAGTACGGCGGGCCAACGTCAACACGGAAGGTACTATCTTCCACAAGTCGGTCCAGCTCCTGGGCTACGCAGATGATATTGATATCATCGCTCGGTCCCAGCGGGCCATTGTGGAAGCTTTCACCGCGATTGAAGAGCAGGCTAAACGAACTGGTCTGAAGATAAATGAGGAGAAAACCAAATATATGCTGTCGACGAAGAAAGAATCCGTCGCCCACCGCCTAGGACAAAATGTTACAGTCGACAGCTATAACTTCGAGGTAGTTAAGGAGTTCATATACCTCGGGGCGAACGTAAACTCCACGAATGACATCGTAGTGGAGATCCGTCGTAGAATCACCCTTGGCAACCGCTGCTACTTCGGTTTGTCCAAACAGCTAGGGTCAAAACTCCTGACTCGAAGAACTAAGGTCATGCTCTACAAGACTCTTATCCTGCCAGTCCTACTGTATGGAGCCGAAAGTTGGACGATAAGCAGGACTGCAGAGCTGATACTTGGCTCCTTCGAAAGAAAAATTCTACGGCGGATATTCGGTCCAGTCTGCGAGGAAGGCGAATGGAGGAGAAGACATAACCGCGAACTTTATGAGCTGTACAAAGATGTGGATATAGTCCGGAAGGCAAAAATCCGTCGACTACAGTGGCTCGGCCACATCGAGCGCATGGACACAAACGCTCCAGCTAAAAGGGTCTTCGAATCCGAGCCTCCTGGTTCGAGGAGAAGGGGGAGACCGAACCTCCGGTACAGAGATCAAGTGATCGCGGATGCAAGACAGCTTGGTTTTCCGGACTGGAAGCAGCATGCCCGGGACCGTCAACGTTGGAAGGCGGCTTTGGCTCAGGCACAGACCCTCCAAGGGTTAAATGCCTGATAAGTAAGTAAGTTTTCACAATTTGCTCTAGGACGATAGTGAATTAGGTATCGTCAGAAAAGCATCGTCGAGACGATAGCAAATGACAGTTCTCGGCTTATGTGAAGTAGAGAAAACGATATCGTTTTTTTATGCTTACGTGAAGCACATCTATCGTTTAAACGATATCGTCAGACGATAGTCGTGTTACGTAATGAGAGCCCTGACCTAAGTGCACACAACCTACCTACCTACCTTGGGTTAATGTCCGAGAAGCGCACATCTAGCTTCGTAGGAAGGCATATTCGAGTTCTAATTTAGTTTACGGAGAGCAAACTTTGTGAACCGCCTGTTGTATTTTCTCTATACGTAATTCGGTATTCCGATAGAATAGATTCCAAACGACACACGCGTATTGTAAAAAAGCGAATCAACGAGCTATATAAGGAAACTTGCGGATGTGGATCGTTAAAATCTTTGCCGTTACAATATAAGAAACCAAGCATAGAGTTTGCCCTGCTGCTTATAAAATTAAAATGGAGCACAAATTTGAGTCCTTCTGGCAAAAACTCTATGCAGTATAGACCCATGAAATGAGTAATTAAACATAAGAGGACTGGTCCTTCTACTGAAGCTTAGAACCGAACATTTGCTAATATTAAAATGCAAACTGTTTGCAGAGCACCAATCAATGATCCGATTGAGGTCCTACTGCAAATGGAGTGCATCTGAGACAGAACCAACATACCGAAATATTTTCAGATCATCTGCACAAAGGACTTTATATTATTAACGATAGCAGAGTATTCTAAGAACACAAATTCGAATGATTTGTGTTTTTAGATTGTGTTCTTAGGAGGAAGAGATTAAGATGCCCCGCTTTGGATTTCGGTAGCCAGCCAGACCAACGTGCATTTGGAAACCAGTTTGCTTACCGAAGTTTCTAACTAATCTTGAAAGAAGAAATATGTTTATTATGCATTAAAAACTAATCTGAGAACACATTGATACGGTGCAGTTTATTTTAAAATTAAAAGCAGTGGACTGGTCAACTAAGCACACATCGCAACATGTATGTGATCGCAAGCATATATCTGTCTGACACCCTTGTTCAGCTACTACTTTGCGCGAAACCATTTAACTCATTTGCAAGCCTGCAAGTAATTTTTTTATTCTCTTTCGAGTATGATTTTGTATTAGCATATTTCTGTCAAAAATTACATATAAAGCTATATACTAAACTTACTTAAGGAGCTTTTATTGAACATTGTCATAGTTACAATTGATGTTTATTGTTTGCGAAGTAAGTCGGGTCACATTGATACACACGAACTTGGGGCAGTTGGATACGTATCAATATGCCCCACAAACCGTCATATGTTGGTAAAACCTAACATTTGCAACATTTTTTCAAAGCGAATATGGTGTGAACATGCAATCAAAAAAACTAGAAGGACTAAGATCGATGAAGTTCCCGTGGCTTTTGCAATATATGAAGTGGTGCAAGGCAAATTATTAGTTAGAAAAGCTACAGTCAAATATAATTTAAAATAATTTTTGAAATGATGCTTCGGAGGGATCTTTGGGTGCATAAGACCCAAAGCCATGAGAGTACGCAGAAATTGCTATGAATAATGGCAAATCCAACCAACAAATTGTAACGCTCTTCCCAACGAAAGCTCCTTGGTTGCACTTGCGTTCTAAAATTAAATTTGCGTTATATAAGATAGCTAGAAAGTCACAGAATAGAAAAACATACATTGCACTGTTATTACTGTTAAGATGGTGTTGTTTTTTTGAGTTTAAAGGAAAAACGTATCAATGTGCCCAAACTCCCCCTAAATATATTTACTTCGCATCACATCTATTTAAAAAACCGAATGACAGTTGACAATGACCAGTCTGATGTAAGTCAAAACAGGCTTTGTAGTTTCCGCTTGGATACTTGTTTTTGTCTTCTCAAATTTATGAATTTAGTTGCAATTGGTATTTGTTAAAAAGTAGCACTTCTAGGGTGTCTAAATTTACTTATTTTGGTTGGGTTTTTTCTTGAATGAAGTTATTTTGTTATATTAGGTTGTCAAATATCTCCCTTCCGCCTTTTTGTCTTTTGAATTTTCCGGCTATGTACAAAGCGCTACAGAGCTCGTATCCAAACTAATCATGCATAGCGTCATTTTGTAGCTTATGTCAAGTTTTAGCTTAAGACAAGCAAGGAAAAAAAAAAAAACTTAACATAACTTAAAAACTAACAGAAAACTTAACCTAACTTAAGATCTATCGGGGATGACGGTTAAGGCGTTTTAAGGAGTTTTTGGGTGGAGGGATTCACGCTGAAGTCGAAAGCGGGAGCGGAGTTACACTTGCGCAACATTCGGGATATAGGTTCATTTGAGCCATAGGAGCTCTGATGGGGAGGAAGGTAGAAGAAGCGAAGGGTGCGTGTGTTACGTGGGTTGGTATTAATGTGGATGGAGCTGAGAATGGTGGAGCAGTCGATGCCGCCATCAAAGAGACGGAAGATACGTGGTTTGGTATGGACACTACACTTGAGAGGCGTATTCAAGTATTGGGCGGACGAAGATAGTGTAGAGTGCTCTTGTGACGTATGGGTCAGAGAATTCTACGTTGGTTTAACAAAACCGAGGGTAGTTTGCTTTGCTAATTATGTGATCAATGTGGACTTGAAAGTTGAGTTCACTGTCACATATTACACCCAAATCACGGATACAGTTGACACGGGTAATGGGATGGTCGTATAGGCGGTAGAAGCGGGGAGTGGAGGCTAATCGCTTTCTTGAGAAAGTTATGGACTGACACTTAGGGATACTGAGCTCTAGGCAGTTTTTTGTGCACCAAGTTGAGAAGCGGTCGAGGTCCTGTTGAAGAAGTAGAGAGTCGTTGGCGGTTTTGAAAGCCTTGAAGAATTTGGTATCGTCGGCATATAGTGAGACGCGAGAGTGGAGGATAATATACTTAAAGTTGCACAAAGGGCAACAAATGGCCTATGTAAGCCTGCGTATAGCGCAGTCAGTCACTAATACCTCAGACCTAAGCGAATATGGAGGAGCAGATGATAGAGTTCATCAGAAATAACGAATTTCTTATGTGTCGTCCATAAAAACATAGGCATGAGCATAAAATCTTTTCTTTCGATTCGGTGGCTTTAAGAAATTCATAAGCATCTTCACTTTCTATTACAAAAAATAATTTATTGAAAACACCGTGCAATTGTCTCTCATTTTTACTATACATATGTAAATCTTTTCTTTCAATTCGCGATAATTGTTGTGATTTATTAAAGTTCTTGAGATCCATTGCAAAGGAACTTGTATTATTCTGATTTTGATAGCAACTAATGTGCCGAAGTATCATTAAACTGTAAATCTGCATGCATTGCTGCCTGCCAAAAGTCTACACAAGCTTAAAAAACTTTTGTACTCTAGTATTAAGATTCATTTTAAGAGGCCTAGACGACAGATGCACCCGGCTTTAAAATCTCCCCGAAATAGGTATTTATCGTAACGTAAAAGTAGTTAGGGTATTTAACGCTCTATAGGTAAGAAAACAAAAATTGCATCTTGAATAAGCAATAAAAGGGAAACGTATTTATCAATATAGTTGACGTACGGACACTGAAAAGAACGTGTAAGAAATTCACCAGATTTATGTATTATACAAATTACGACTATTATCTTTTGGCGGTCGCTCATCAATGTGGCGGCGGAAGAAAAATGTCTATATACCAGAATATATCATAAAGACTATTAAAAGCAACTTTTCAGTCTCTCAACTTGCAAGAAAAAACTTAAGAGACGTAAACGCTTAAACGCGTACTCATAAAAAATAAATGAAAACACACGCGACCATCTTTTAAAGATGAATGCCAATGTTAACCATGTCAACTCAAAACAATATAGAATGGTTTCTTGTTCGAATGTATGTACATATACATATGCACACACTTCACATCATTTTTATATAGCAAATAACATCTATAATATTTAGCTTACGAAAAAAAATTACGAAAGAGAATCGTATTAAAATTCATGTAGCCTCAGGAATCCTAACATGTTTTATGTCAGTACAAGCATACAATTTTCATATACATATATATATTATAACTACTGAAGTTAGTTTCAGGAAAGAAAAGATTGCATGCTTATTTTTTTTTCTACGTAATATAAAACACCTATTAACTCAATCAGCAAATTTACTGAGAAATAATACTTGAAAAACGCTAATTTTAAAATACAGGCAAACTAAATACTTTCCTTACCTTTATAATATTACAGATATATCCCCAATGACAAACAAAATTTCAACTCCTTAATTAACCGACACCAAACTGAAAACGCCTTCGACCCAGATTGAACACCAGCGATTGAAATAAGTCACGTTACAAGGTGTTAGTCCACATTCCAGTGGTACTCCACTTTTTTTTGACAGGCTTCCATTGAACTGGAATAGTTCTAACTAATTGAAAGTCCGATTGCATCGGCACGAACACATCAAAACGTTCACAAACGGCACACAGTACCAACTCGAACGTGCTACTGGAAAATAAGGAAATAGAAACGAGGAGAAAATAAACAAATGAAAGCAAAACTAAAAAAACAAACAAAATAAAAAAAATTATTTTCACACATGAATTTATTGCAAGAATTGAACGAAAATTTCACTGCTACAGAATGTTAGGTTATGTATGTTAGGTTGATGTGGCCGGCTGCAGCAAATAACCCACAGCCGCACTTATATAAACCTTCAGTCTAGCCTAGATACACTTTCAGTCCAAATTTCATCCTTTAACTAAGATGTACTCCAAAGTTATAAGCGTTTTTTGAATCGGGCAGACAGACAGACTGACAGACGGACACCGAAGTGATTCTAAAAAGGTTTCCTTAGTCCTTTCGAGCGAGATCCTAATTAACATAAACAATTCTTTGGTGCACGGTGTAATTAATTGGGTGGCTAAATAGCCGGTTGAAGACCAGAACCAGCTTTTTAAGCCTCCACTGTGTTTGCGCGGTACGATTTGACACATGTGCAACGGACCTGCAGTTTAAGCCCAAATCGCAACGGCGTATTCGGTCGGTCTGACTTTGACATTTGAAGTAGAATACACGTAAAAGCATTGTACACACCGGAATAGCGCGGTCGGACGTTGCAACAATGCAGATATCGTAAATCTGACCGACTGGGTCTACTTTCTACTCACTCGGGCATTTGACTGATGCGTGTATAATTTTTTTTATTAACAAGCGAAATTCGAATGCGGAAAGGTGATTGTTTGAGTAAATAAGAATTTCTTTTGATTTTAGTTTCAAAATTAAGTTGTTTTCTTACAAAATTTGTTTCAGGGGATGGAAAGTTTCGAGGATAACCAGATTTAGGGAAAGCTAACGCTCGAGCTCCATTCCGATATAAAATGATATTTCAGTATGAAATGATATGTTTTATTGTTTCAAATATAAATCGTTTGTTGCGTGGATTTTGATTGAGCATTTGTTTGTACCGTATATGAACAATTTTGAATTGACTGATTGACTATTCCATTTTTTATATTCACCTGAAGGTTTATATATTTATATTACAATAAATACGTATATATTCAATAATCTTTATTGCCAAAAGTATTAGAAAATAGTGCAGTGTTCTAAAACATTAATGATAACTTCTTGATCATCATATGTAAACAATAGCCGTGTTTTATTATGCACGGATGATCCATATGGATCATGTGTGTAAATAAAACACTCCAGATCATGGATCTTCCGTGCATAATAAAACACGGCTATTGTTTTTGGAAATTTCAATTGTGTTGACTAGCTGCGCAACAGCACAACACATTCGGGATTGCTATTGGCCACAAATGAGCTAGACAAGATATCCATCTCCCTCGTCTCTTTCCCTTTGGTTTCATTTGACAGCGTTTTTTATGCAATTCCTGTCTGTAAATACGTGTGATCTGCCTATTTTTTTTTTTTTTTTTTGCCTTGAGGGCGATGTGGAAACCTGATAGGCAGGTGGAACAGGCCCGTTCTATTCCAAGTAGTGTGAGACTTTCACCCACTAAAACCACATCTTGACCTCTTCTCCTTGACACCATCCACTCTGGGACCGCTTTCGCATTACTTCAGAGTGGTGTCGTTTTCTTACCCCCAAAGGGGACCGGCTTTTTCATTTTCTTCATCGGGTTAATTAATTAATCTTGCCGGTCAGGCTGTAATCGATCTTCATTTGGGGGGATGCTATATCCTTCCTCTCTCATTTTAGTTCTCAGCACTACTTCAGCGTATGTCGCGATTTTGGTCCAGTGGGTGCTGCTGGATAGCATCTTTTCGACGACGGTATCAGGTGATATGCTGCCTATCTCCGCTTCCAACCTGGTCCTCTGCACTGCCCACCTGCTGCATTCGAAAAAGGTATGGTAGGCGTCGTCTTCTTCGGAGTCTTCGTACTGGCAGGCAGCGCTCTCTTTCTTGCCCATCTTGTGGAGGTACCTGTTGAAAGCCCCATGTCCGGATAGCAGTTGGGTGACGTAGAAGTTGACATCACCATGTCTCCGCTCTGTCCATGCAGCCACATCTCTGATAAGCCGCGCTGTCCATCTTCCTCTAGTTTCAGCGTCCCACCTGGCTTGCCACCGCTGCCTCGTTCGCTCCTTCGCAGCCACCATCGCCGTTGTGGTACCCGCTTCCGTCTTGTGGTCGTGGACGTACTTTCGTTCTGCGGCCAGTAGATCGATAGGGGTCACTCCTGCTTTAACGAGAGCAGCTGGCTCGGATACAGTACGGTAAGAGCTGATAATCCGTAGAGCTCCACGCCGTTGCACGGCAGCCATTTGTCTTCTGTAGGACTCCTTATTGAGCGCATCAGCCCAGATCTCACATCCATATAGTAAGATGGAATGGGTGATGGCCTTGAGGAGCTTCCGCCTGGACATGGTCGGGCCTCCGATATTCGCCATGATCCGGGAGAGTGAAAAGGTAACTTTTGCCGCGCGTCCTACTGCCACTTTTATTTGTTCCCGGTAGGAGAGCTTGCAGTCCAGGTGCATGCCTAAGTACTTGACTACGCTCTTGCTGGTGATGGGCTGGGATCGTACCAGAAACTCAACTTGGCGCGGGATTCGTCGGGTTGTAAGTAGGACTATCTCCGTTTTCTCAGCCGCTAGCTTTAGCCCATGGCTTGTGAGCCATTCCTGCACTTGCCCCATTACTTGGTTCAGTTTCAGGTTTGCTTCTTCTGTGTCCCCTGCGGTGATGACAGCGCCTACGTCGTCGGCGTATCCCACGAGAAAGGTGTCTTGTGGCATGTCCATACGCAGGATGCCATCATAGGCTATGTTCCAAAGGTCTGGTCCTAGGATTGAGCCCTGTGCGGCACCTGCTGTGACCTCTTTGCATCGTTGGCCCTCCGTGGTTTCGAAGAGAAGCTTCCGGTCTCTAAGGTAGCTCCGAAGGATCCGTTCCAGGTATTGTGGAACCTGAAACTGGTTTCGGAGTGCGTCTAGGATATCTTCCCATCGAAGAGAATTGAAGGCGTTCTTGACGTCCAGTGTTGCCAGGAGTACAACCTTCTTCGTGCGGCGATTTCCTTGCCCTTCTGGATTGCGCTTATCGTGGAGTGGCCTCGTCGGAAACCATGCTGGGCCCTCGACAGACTGCCCGCACGCTCGACCCCCGTTTGAAGGCGTGCCTTTAGCAGCTTCTCCAGTAGTTTTCCCATCGTGTCCAACATGCACAGGGGACGGTAGGCTGATGGAGACTCAGGATCACCTTTCCCCTTGTTGATGAGGACCAATCGCTGGATCTTCCAAGGTTTGTAGAAGTGATCTGCCTATTGGCTCCTGTTTAAGATTAGTCATTGCACCCACCAATTTTTTTTTGCAATTTTTAGGCTTATTTTAATGGAAATATCTACAAAAAATGTTTCTATTGTTGCACAATGTTTCACAAACCATTACTCAAACTATAATTGCAAATTTCAGCCTATTCATATTAATTAAAAAAAGTAACATCCATCCCCACTCAGTACAAGCAATGGCGGCGAAAATAAAAAAATTAAAACAAAATGGAGTTGCTCGGAAGCATATAACAATGTGCGTGAATTTGCTCAGAAGCCCAAATAAGTGTGTGTGTAAAAAGTAGGAGACAGGTTTTCCAGCCTGGAAAGCTGGGTATCTTGTATTGGTGATTTGTGCTATTGGCTGACTTACAGCAGATGTATGAACTTTTGGCAGTAGTGGCGGATAAACCGACGAACTTCTCCTTAAAACGACGAACTTCCCCTACTTTCCGACAGGCTTTAAACAAATATGCGTGAAAACCGACAACCTTTTTTAAGTATGCGTGAAAAAGTGTCGAGGAGGGGTTTTCCAGCTGGAAAGATGAATATCTCGTCATTATTTCTGCACAGAATCCATTAGGTTGATTACTAATCGAACCGCAAAAAGCCGTCACGCTCTCATTTTCGAAATCAGCTGCTTAGTGTCAAATTTGAATAATCTGTTACTTTTATTTAAATAAATTGTGCAATAAACCTATAAAGTCCTTAAAAAAGTTTCACAAAATATCGATATCTTTCATGCATTGGATAACATGTTTTCTTTTTCGCTTTCAATACTACAAAAAAATTAGCTTTAGTTAATTTGAAGACAATGACAAACTAAAAGACAAGAATTCATACATTTGTTTTTGTTGCACTTAGTTCGTAGTCGCGATTAAGCTTCTCTTCTATTTGAAATAAAATTTTTGCAGGAGTCCTTGTGGTGTTTTCGATTTTCTTCAGTCTGTATTTTTTTCACGTTTTGCAGTTTTTTGATTCTTCTATCTATACTTACATTTTTTTTTAATGAAACCCAATCGGTGTCTTATACTCCGACGTAAGTCACTTGTCGTAGAAAAAGATGGCAAATTCACGTTTCAATCTTCCGTAGCAAACTATTCTCTACAATCCTACTACGATTGGCTTCTGTGATAGATTTTTCGTAATTCGTAACAATTTTTCGATTACGATGTTATTCGTGATAGGGGTGATAATGAGGAATGGTTCAGGGGATAGTCAGCTGGGTGCTGCGTTCATTCAATGAAAATGCAAGTTCTGGTTTTTTCCTTTTCCCGTTTGATAACTAATTATTTGTTGGGGCGCTTACGGAGAAAACGATGCGAAAAAAACAAAAAAACATCAGTCAGCACCACGTTTATTTTACATTTTTTTCTAAAGCCTGTCACAACTGTCATATTTATAGTAATCCAAATAGAGCTTTTTCGAAATAATCACTCCATCAGGTCATTGACCACATAAGAATCGGACGATTTCGCGGTATGAAAACGCTGTTGTAAAATGGTTAGTTCGAATACTGTAGATCACAGTGTTGTGCAGCAAAATTCGTACACGTCTACATATTTTTATTTAGTAAAGGCTGAAAATTACAAATAGTGAGCAATTTTTACTATTGAGGGAATTAATGGAATAGAATTATGCTCTAACAAGGAATTTCCGGAGATTGATTTTCCAGCGGCAAAGAAAATGCTGGAATGGGAATCAGTGTCCATTCAACTTAATTCCTTAAGACCACCAATTAGAACCTGTAAACGTAACACATTGAAATGATTTGTTCACAAAATAATCCTCGTACGTACTTCGAATGTGGCAAATACAAGGAAAAGCAGTTATAAAATTTTAAATTTGAAAGATCGATCAAATCGATTTGTTTATATGGAATGCATGCGGATCGAAAACCACAACCAGTGTCGCAATACTGACACTTAAACGCCTCAAAAATGACTCGACAGAAAAAGTGAGAAATGTCGTTCAATAAAAACGACTATCGCAATAGGGATGATTTTGAAATAAGTTAAGTAACTAACACGCATACCTGCTATATTTATTTATATAATAGCATATTGTTCATACAAAGAGTTTCTTATTTTGTAATATTCATCAGAAAGACAACCTTCTAAAGTAATCTTTCCGGTGTCGATTCTTCTCAAAGCCAATGTTCCATTGTTGCACCATAAAACACCACCGGAAAATTCAGAGTTAATATTATTACGCATTAAATATTGTTTGAAATCAGATAGTCTAAGTTCATTAATTAAAACAGTTTTATGAATTGGTATTTCATCCGCATCAAAAGGCTGCAAGTTCAATACCCCTTTTTCATTTTTACTACTTTCTGTCCTCTCTTCATTGTCATTTGTTGTTACTGAGCTTTGAACTTGTTTACTTCTCATTCCGATTTGGGCATCAATCCAAGCAACTTCCGCAGATTTGCATTTCTGAAAATGTAATTGTGATACTAATCCCTCAGTCAAACGTATTTGATATATGTGTCTTTCAGATGTAACGTCAATCACCTAACAAAAAAAAAAAAAAATTATAGCCGCATTTATGAATGAAAGAATTTAGAAAAAAAAATGGAAACCAATGCACCAAACAATAATATTAAGTTATCAAATATCTCCCTTCCGCCTTTTTGTTTTTTGAATTTTCCGGCTATGTACAAAGCGCTACAGAGCTCGTATCCAAACTATTCATGTATAGCGTCGTTTTCTAGGTTATGTCAAGACCTTTCAAATGATGTATTGCCAGATACGAGCTCTGTAGCACCTAATATTAGGTTGGGAAAAAAGAAATCCATATTAATTGCACGGACTTCAAGACTATGGAACATAATTTGGATTTGTTTTATAACTTGTCTCCATTCTCATGGTAACTTCTTTATGCTTCTTTAACAGAAGGCGCCATTACTACTGACAAAAATATAGCTATCGTATTTTTAGGCAACTTCTTTACCGGAAAATTCACACGCCATGGACAGAAACTGGTGGTAATCACTTAGTAATAGATCAATATTTTTTAAATGCGTACTTTAAAGGCATGCTTTAATTATTATGCTTAAATTATGAGTTATGAGTAATTAATAGAAACTACTTACATCTCCTTTTTTCGGAGTGAAAACTTTTGCACCTATATTCTGACTGCAATGATTAGCGAGTGTTTTAATTGCATTAGGTTGTCCTCGTACGACAACTACTCGACGAGGTCGCAGCTGTGATAAAATTTTCAACATAGATTCTCCATCTGATCTTCCCTCAAAATCGATGAATTGTATTTGGGCGTTAATTTCTATCACTTTATGACTACTTATGCATTTTGTTGGATTTTCCATTAACTTAACGTCTGAAAAAAAAAAGAAAAATGTATGTCGCATACCTTTAATATAAATGATTTCTTCGTATAAAGAACTGCTTTGGTAAGGCTGCATAGAAATTTGTAATTTAAAGATACGAGGCGTGACAACTGGAACAAGTCTAGGTAGAAGGCTATATGGGTATTGAATAACCAAATTAATGCGCAATAAAGAAAGAAAACGAGATAAGCAGCTTTAAATTCTTCTTCTGGTGTGCCTTTTTTGAAGAAAGGCCATATTGGTAATTATACTCGTCCCTCGCTTTGCGCAGGGATTAGAGGAATGAAAAGATTCGTTCAAAATGAAACCGAGCAAAACGACTTATGATGGCATTCATTTGAACAGAAACCATAGTGATGATGATTTTTTGAAGAAAAAACGTTATTTCGCCCAAAGCCAAATGGCACAAATCAAATTTGGGTAGATATTTGAGAATCGAGCTGATATGAAACCACCCAGAAGGAGGAATGAGCGCATTTAGATTAGGGGCCTTCGCACCGATTTTGATAAAATTTGGATATGAGAAACTAGACTTAATTTTAAGAATTGTGATGCATATACAGTGGCGTGCAAAAATGGATACATACTCGGCGGTCGTATGGTTTTTTGTAAATAAAAAACCTCTCATATGACCGATTTGACTTGTTGTGTTATTTGTTTCCTTACTTTATCACCAAAAAAATGAAGTACAAGCGATTTTGATCGCATTTATAGAACGGTGGAAAATTACAAAAGTTCATCTTGACCCCAATGTATCCATTTTTGCACGTTTAGAAAAATATCTATTTTGATGTGCAGGGAGAGTAAGATAGCTTTGGAGCCAAAAAGTGATAATGGTTTTTCATAAAGCGTCCAAAAATGAACAATTTTTGCTATGGGCGGGGGGTCTATCTCACCCCGTTTAGGAGGTAGGGGCAATTTAAAATCAAATCAAACAACATGGAAAAATAATTCATTAAGAAACAATGGCAACACCTAAAATAAAGTACTATACCAACTTAGAAAGAGGGAAACTTGTTCTTTAATAGTACATTAAAGTTAGATTGTTCATGCCCATAGTTTGTGAAAAATTCGCATACAAACTCAAAATTTTAATAAGCAGTAATAGAAAAAAAAAGGATAAATAACTTTTCTTTTCATAACTGTAAGTCGCAGAGCTAAATTAGGACCTGGCCGTTAATGCTCACGTTCATTCTGAGTCGAACACAAAAAACAGAATGGTCCTATGTCTTCTAGTTCAAAAGAAAACCAGCATAGACCAACCACTTTTTTAAAGAAAATTAAAGTTACTATTACAGCAAGCAAGTGCCTTCGTGCATACGGGTGTGACTGATTCATTTAAAAAGTTGTTGGTTCATAAATGGAAAATCAACTGAAACTCTTGCTTCCCTTACGTTCATTTGCTAACCCATTTCGTATATTATGAATAATTGTTGAGCATCATGTGAGCTTCAGCCATTGCATCTTTTAGGAGTTGAAAATATAAAAAGACATTCGCAAGTATGGTCATATATGGTAGTCAAGGCCTAGTTGTGGAACAAGTTGCTACGGTTAAACCCCAAGAAGTCATTTAGTTTTATAAAAGCCAATGGATGGACACGCAGTAGGAGTATACTCCATACTATTTGTACACGTTTAAAATGTTCAGCAGGATGCAATTTAAATTTAAAATGACTTACCTTCTGTGCCTTGAGTTTCTTCTTTAACACTGTCCTTAATAGTAAAATCAGTTACAACGTCCACGTTATGGTCCGCAATCCGATAATCGTCTATGTTTATGCTTTCACCATACTCGTCACATTTTATTTTTTCTTCGTGGTATGGGAACATAACGTGATGCTTTTTATTTGATTTGAAAAACCCTATGTGCTGCTTACTTCCCGGCCGGAGTACAATATCGTGTCTTCCCGTGATAACGCTAATTTCTATTTCATCTTCCGATTCTGAACTACATTTGTCTTCCTTTTGGGTTTCGATTAGGCTATTAACTTTCTCATTTTGAGACCGTAAGTATTCTTCGAGTTCATTGCCTTGTAATTCCACGCGTCTTCGGAAATCTATTTCAATTTTGCGACCGCCGCCACCGTTTTCAAGTAAATCCCGCGCTAATGTATCTGGAGAAGATCTACAAAAAAATTATAATAATTTTAGGTTAAATAGGACAGACATTACCGAGATGTAAGAATAATGCTGTTGTTTTCATTTGGAGCCCAAGCTACAAGCAATTCTCTTGCAAATCCACTTTCCATGTCTGGAACACTTGCTAGGACAACTTTAGGACCATGTATTTTTGAAAGATCGTTCAAATTGTGACAAAATTTCATATGTTTAAACTGAAATGGATTATTGCGGGCGCCCTCGAACGACTTCATTAGCTTATCGCTCATCCATTCTATTTGCGACTTTGCAAACTCAATTACATTGTAACTGACATTATTTAACAAAGCTAAAGAGTAAGCCATCAAGCCAGACTCTTTATTTTTCCATAATTGATCCAACATATGAGCAAGTTCTAGAACTCTACCAGCTGTATCCACTGCAATCAAAACATTTCCATTGTTTCTTACTGTTTGTAATATATTTGTCATTAATTTCTCATCGCGAGCTCGGCGCCGAGCTTGTTGATAGTTGGCATTAAAAGCGTCAGTAATGAGAAGAGACGGTCTCTGAAGTCTTGCAAGATCACAGCTATTTAAATGTCTTTCTTTCTTGTGATTGTAGTCAATTGAGTATACAATATCTTCTTCTCCATCTTTTATTATTTTCCATATTGTACCGCCCACCATATGCCCAGCTTGAAGAGGACATATTACAATGCCATACCCTTTACCTGTAAATAAGTTATTAAATGTGATTATCTCTAAAAATTAAACATATATTCAAACCCTTTAAGGCCACGGTTTGATTATACTTAAGTTGTATAATTTTATCAAAAGCAGCGTCAACGTCATCCAACGAGTACAAATCAAAGTCGTACATATTATAATGCGACATATAAAGATCATACATAAACATTTGGCCCATTTTGTAAACGGGTATAGTGGAATAAATCGGACAATTCAAACCAAGTTTGCCTACTAAGTATGGCAATGCTCCTAAATGAGTGCTATCAGGATGCGATAATAAAACTGCATCAATAAAGTTCACATGCCTAAAAATGAAAACACACATTTTATATTACCAAGATGAATCAAATGAACCTGAAGTTTCAATACTTTTTCAGCTCTTTTGTAAAATTTGGATCAAACTTTTCGTCCCAACCGCAATCAAGAAGTAAACGAACATCATCAATTTGAAGCAGGTAGCAAGGAGGAGATTCGTCCATAGCTCCTGATAAAGTGTGTATTTTTATGATCGATGTCATGGTTACTTTTTCTGCAACGCGGTCAAAAAACAGTCAAGAAACTATATAAAAAAAAAAATAGAAAACGTAAATATTGACCAGAGCGGTAAACGTAAAAATCAGCAATGCCGAGACGTTCAACTTGCCATTTGCATATCACTTCTAAACAGAGATTATATCGAGATAGTCGGCTGAGCAGAGTTTGTCGAACAGGGGGTGCATATGGTAGTGTGTTTGTGATGACAGGTCACTACCCCTATTACAAGTCTTATATCCAGGTCAGGCGTATGTACGCGTTTTACCGACTTTACGAAAAAGAATATCAATGCGCGTCTTATTCAATTTTTCAAATCGGAATGGACTTAGTGCGTTAGCTTTCCCTAAATCAGCTTATCCTCGAAAGGCTCCATTCCCTTTCCCTAATCGCTTTTCAAATTTCAAATTCAAATTTCGTTTTTAATAAATACAAATTATACGCACATCTGTCAAACACCTGAGCGAGTGGAAAGTAGACCCAGTCGGTTGGACTTACGACATTACGATTTGTGCAGTTGCAACGCCCGACGCGCTATTTCGATTTCTACAATGCTTTTACGTGTATTCTACTTCAAATGTCAAAGTCAGACCGACCGAATACGCCGTTGCGATTTGGGCTTTATTTTGTTATTACATATATGATGCGTGATACAATGGTGCAAGAATTTTGAAACTCAAATTACATAAAAGGTTCGCTCCCGTTTCGCCTTTAGTGTGAATGGGGAGCGCTTCCATGTGAGGTTTTCGCCAGAATACCAAACAGCTGATTGCTCACAACAATCACCCCAATCACGCAACTCGCATTCGACTCTCGTATTTGCCTCGTATGAAGAGCCGTATTCGAAAGGCATCGCTATTCCCCAACTCGCATGCGTTGAATACGACTTCAAGTAAAAAACAACGCATGCCATCGTAACTACCTGAATGTCAACTGTTAAAACGTGAAAGGAAAATGAAAACAAAACAAAGGAAAGAAAAAGGATCTCTCGTGAAATAAATAAAAAAGTTCTCGAGTGAAAACAAAATTAAAAGTGGCCTATTTTATTCTGTTTATCTTTGGCCCCTATTGCGATTGTCGAATGGTAATCGAATCGATGATCTCTAAATGCATCATTCAATAAGAATGATATTTGGTATTGTGTAACTCAATCGATGCGGAATTATGTTATTGTGACTAATTGCATGTAAATTGTGAATTTTTTTTCGTTTGACAGGTATTTCGCAGCAAATCGCCTCACAAAAGGATAATGCCGAACATGTTTCGATGCGGGCACCCATCGTGTTGCTTAGGTGGGTTTTCATAAATTAACATTATTAGCAACTTTCTCCCCATTCTTATTGTTTTTTTATAAATTAATATATCAAATATTATACATTTTCATGAAATATTGAAATAAATACTTACACTGCGCATAACAAATTTGCCTTTTCTTTATTGTCGGTAGTCATCGATCACAAATTTGCAATCGTCTGTCAGATCGACGGCCATCGATTGCAATCAAGAATCGCAATACCTAACTCAATCGATAATCGATGATAGTCGAATACCGATTGCCATTCGACAATCGCAATAGGGGCCAATCGTTCTGAATAAAATTGTATTTTTTGAGGACCCTGGAGGATTAGCGAACAACTAAACCGTACGCCGGCGCTTTCATTCAGGAGTTTCTTAGTTCCCAATGAATTTTGTTGGTTTTGGTGAATTTTTTTGTTTGCATCTACTTGATAGACTAATCAATCCCAATTATTTTAAAATCTGATTTGCACTTGTCATACGGATTGATGAAAGATATTTGTGAATAGTGATAATAACGAAATGATCAATAAAATTCAATTTTAGGTGTTTCATGCCAGATTTCTGGAATCGTTTGTTAAAAGAGCTATTTATGCGCTATACAAATAAGTTGTCGTATCAAAAGATTTTTGTATTTCACACCACCGTATCCTCTTTTGCACAATAAAATACACTTCCACAACGATTCCCATTCAGAAATGTGTATTTGCACGTCTTGTTTTCAAACAATCCTTAACTCGTACACCGAGTAGGCAAATTTCTATATGAGAAAATACGACAAAGATACGAAAACGGAATAAGGAAAAAATACGACACTCGTATGCGTTGCTTTCATACGAGTCCTATCAAAATTGAAATACGACGATGCTCGTAAAGTACGACTTCAGTAATAATGAAATACGACTGTACTCGTATCCGAGTGTCGAATGCGAGTTGCGTGATTGGGGTGAATGTCATCACAATATTCACCTCATTGACATTTATGAGTAATGACTACATCACACCCAGAACGGGGGTATTAGTCTAATTAATTCAATCGACATTGATTTTACTTCTTCCAAAAATAAGAACTAAACTTTGAAAAAAATTAAGTAGAATTCAACTCAACAGTTTCATTTCAGTCATTTGTGAATTTCTCAATTTCGCTATGTTGCCTGAGATGTTGGAACCAAATCACGTGTGTATGTGAATAGTCACAGTTTCTTGGCAGGAAAGGTGATTTCCAGACTGGAAAATTGAATCGCATGCTATATCTAATTTTTAGTTTCTGTTGCAACTGGAAGGTTAGGTATCTGGCTATTATTAATTTCTGGCATATGAGTAAATATTCGTTTGGGAGAAATATTCCACTTCTCAATAAAAGTTCTAGCGTGTTTATTATTTGTTTTTATTGAAATATTGCTATTTAAATTTTTTTAAGTAATAACGTTTTGGAAGTTTTGTTACTTTCGCTTTTACTTATTTGCTAATATGTCCTCTGATGTATTCACAATTGTAGTGCATTACCAAAGAACTATAAAAAAAGCTCGTAACGATGAAAATAAGGTAAATAGGCCTAAACATATTGTTTATAGATAGATATAGATAATATTACCTTCTTTCTTTTATATCCATCGTTTTTCCCCTGTAAAAGTCGGTAGAAATATGGATATTTAATTGCATGGTTAAATATTTAGAAAGTAAAAGAATTTTGAGAATTTGCTGTGGAAGAATTCGACTTATTCATTCCTTAAACCAAGTTAAAAAAAAAGCATTTCATTGCTCTGTTTTGTAAGGTTTGCAGGCACTTAATTTTGGTATCCAAATATGTAATATATGAATTTTGTACATTTATATTAGAAACTTACCACACTACTGACAGGTATGTGGGATGAGATGTGGCATCTACAAAATGAGTGATGTTAATATGGAAATGTAGGTAATTAGTGAACTTACCCTTACATGAAGTAAATAATGATATAGGAAAATATTAAATATAAGAAAAGTAACAAAAGGTGTAAGTGAATGTAAGGAAAGGTGAAGTATATTAGGTTACAACTTTGCTTCCGCCGTTCTGCAATAGGTGATTGTAGCGGTAAGTGGTAGTCGAAACAAGAAGATCGTAGGTATTTAGAAACATAACACCATCGTACAATTACTCGTTTTGCGTCTGCATCAAAAAGTTATTCTCGATTAAACATGTCAGCTTACGAGCCGAATTCTCGCCATTTGCGGGAGGTTTTAATTTTCTGCTTTAATATAAAGAAATCTGCGGCAGAGGCTCATCGAATGCTCTCAAATACCTATGGCGAGGCCGCTATTAGAGAAAGAACGTGCCGAGAGTTGCTTCAACGCTTCAAGAACGGTAATTTTGACGCCGAAGACCGACATGGCGGTGGAAGAGAGGTTTTCGAAGATGCAGAATTGGAGGCATTACTTGGTCAAGACTCGTGTCTTGAGAAGTGAGAAGTGTGTTTCATATGTTTTTCCTCAAGTAAGCGTATAATCATGAATTGTGAGTGATGCTGTACGCTTACAATAAAAAAAACTTGTAAGTTCTATTCGCAGTTTTTCTTAATTCAGAGCAATTTTACCTTTTTAATCATAATTTATTGTCCGTAAATACACCTAAATACTTGACTTTGCCAATCGATTTCATTGCTAATTTCAATTAACGGATAGTGAATTCAGTATTTTTTTAAACGACTGTAATCACTTGGCTTAGTTCTAAGATTGTCAAAAATTGAATCGATTAGTAATTGAGTTCTAAAAAGACTTCAAATCATTTTGGATGCATGCAGTAGAATTACAACCCCTAAAGGTTGAATAAAAAAAAAGACAAATATTTTTCCCGGCTCCACCTCCAGCGAAGGACTGCCAGTCCTTCTGGAGTACTTCTGTCATGAAAAGCTTTCGCAATTCGCAGTGAAATACTGCTAAATAAATAAGTTAGAGCTAAATAATAAAGTTAAAGCATAAAAATAAAATAAGATAATTAGAATATAGTGTAAGCACCATAACCATTTTAAAAAAAAAATATAAAAAGCTGAATGTAGAAAATTGTGGTATTTCAGATAATAAAAACTAAGGAGAAATTATTGCACTTAAATGAATGAAAACAGTATCTCAACTCTTAGAAGTCTTAGAAAATCATGTCATGTGCTTTTTTTTGTCGCGGAGTGTAGGTCTCCTCCACATGTGTCACAAATTATGCACAACACAGTGGAAGCGCGGAAAACCTAGGCTCTGGCTTTCAACGGGCTGTTACGCCACCCAATGTAATGTAAAAAGATTTAACTTTTTGCCAACTCTGAAAAATCTTAAATTTAAATGTTAAAGCAATTGGTATAGTAAACTTCTTATATTTGCAATAACTTTTCTGAATAATAAAAACTAGTACTATTAAACGATAACTATTTGAATAAAGAGTACTGAATTTCAGAGACGAATTAAAGATATTTCTTCACCTATCTCAAATTTTTGTTTTATGGAGTTGATCCATTTGCGCACTGAACGGCTCATATGTATATTACTGTATCATCAGCAAACAATGATTTTGAACGATTTAAAAAGCATTAACCCCACATTGGTCTCTACGGTACTCTTCACTGGCATTGATGATGAATGGGCATTAGATCTTATTCGGTTGTGATTGATTCGTTCACTCCATTCACAAAATAAAACTTTTCTATTGATTCTATTATTTTGTAGTCAGCTGAATAGAAGAAATTAGTTCTCTGTTATCCTTTTATGCTTGACTTGTCTTTGTTTTACACGTTTTCTTATATAAACAAATTCAAACTGTTGATCATTTACCAGTGTGATATATAAATAAAATAAACTTCTAGTTTCAGTATTGTGTTAAATGGAGGGATACCATTCATTTTTTTTTTAGTTCTTGAAAAATTAATGTTCTGTAGATACGTGCTTCTCGCAGAACTTTTTATGATAACAACTCGTCGCTA
Source organism: Syritta pipiens (assembly GCA_905187475.1). Taxonomy (NCBI): domain Eukaryota; kingdom Metazoa; phylum Arthropoda; class Insecta; order Diptera; family Syrphidae; genus Syritta; species Syritta pipiens. Next base: position 61,347,106 of record LR994572.1, on the reverse strand, counting down.
TATTATTATATATTTTTTTTTTTGCATTATAGCCATATTCTGAACACACCCTATTCATGTATATTTTTTTTTTCAGTTACTTCATTGCATTGGAAAGCTATATGAGCTGCCGATTACAATTGACCACTTACAACGAACCGGTGTTGGTAAAACTGTTAACTCTCTTCGAAAGTATGATGGGGAAGTAGGAACTTTAGCAAAGGCGTTAGTGGCTAAGTGGAAAACCATGGTTGCAAATATAGAAATTTCAGATAAAAAGGAGCAAGATAGAGATATGAGCGAACTAGTCAGATCTGAAATTGATATAAAAAACTGTGAGTTGACTCCTTCACATTATGTATCAACAAAAAGCAGCAAAGACAGTGCGAGCATAGAAAAAAACACGTTTTCATTGGACTACAGAAACAATGACTGTGCAGATGCTAATCACAATGAGTCAAAAAAAGAAATAAAACGAAAGTCAAGACTATTTGAAAAAGATATTCTTAAAGAAAAGCCTACAGCCCCAAAAAAGATTGAGGAGTGTTGCGATCAGCCTCGTAAAAGCACGGCTACTTTAAATAAAAGTAATGTATATGTACGAGACACAGTAAAACTTTTCTAAATCGAATTCATGTTACTCGAACTTCTCTCTAAGTCGATGTTTTATCCTGAACTCTAATTTTTTGTTACATATTTCTTATATTTCTTTCATTCTTTTGTTTAACTGGATTTTTTCTATTTCGATTTTTTAACAGCAACTTGATGTGTTTGTATGATTTACTCACAAAAGATAAATTACAGAATTCTTTTAAGTAAACGAATAGTTTTGCTCCGTCCTTTTTGCATATTTTCTATAACTTGAAGTTCTATAACTCGAACTTAATTTCTGTTTGTTGACATTCGACTTAGGAAAGTTTTACTGTAGTATACAGTTTCTCTAGAAAAAATTGATAATACCAAAATTGATATATTTACCAAAATTATATGTAAGTCATTTTAAGATAATTTTTTTGGTGGCCATCGTCATTGGGTGTCTGTCCGTTAGGACGGGTCTTTTTGCAAAGTTGCTGATCTGATCACCATCTTGTCTATCCAGGAGTTGCTGCGAGAATATTGTTAGCAAAAATCGTTGGCGGCGTCTCCTTATGTCCAGCAGCATTCACCTGACCTAATTAAATTTGGCTCTATGAAAAGAGTGTATTGTCATAGACATTTAATGTGCAGAGGCCACAGCATAGACATTTAATGTGTACCTATCCATTTCCCTCTATACATACCATACCCATATAGTAACTGACAAAAATCAGTGGAAAGCCCCTGGAACTTTCAAGTCATCTAAGGTTTCCACAGAATTTGGCAACATTGCCACATATAAAACTCCAAACGTACCTGATAATTAGCCAGATAATTTCCACTGACGAGAAAAAAAAGATTTGGCATGGGGCAATAGTTTACCATGTCCATGCATCTCTTTATATTTATTTATAAATATTTAAGTTATAACTTTTGCTTTTATTTCAGGTAACGGAAGAAAAGATAAGATGGGATCTACAACAGAACTTCAATCGCCTAAGGCAAAAAAAACAAAATATTTAATAGACGATGGAATAGATAGTTCAATGGGGGCTAGTTTTTCAGATGCTCTCGGAATGTGCAGCATAACTAATAATAAGAAACATAGAAAAAAATCTTCGGCAGGAACCATTTATGTGGAGGAAGATGCTGTTATAAAAACAAACAGCCTAGCTACAGTAAATACGACATGATACGATACGATACGATTATGTATTATTATTTGATTATTCTTTTTTTTTTATAGATACCTGATGCATTAAAAACTCTACCACCAATTAAATTAGATATCATTTCTAATTTACCCCTGGACAATGCTCCCAAAATAGTTGATAATTACAAGCCAGCTCCAATTAACCAAAATGTTATGAACTGTATATATCCGTTTAGTAACAGTGAAAAACTATCTACTAGTAATAACGACGTACTAAGCGTTGGTATATCATCAAAAACTAAGAGGTAACTTGTTTTTCTTTGTCATAAAATTATTTTTTTAATGTAAAAATGTTTATTACAAGAACAAAAGTTTACTCTGGCGTAAGAACTGGTGTCCTACTGACTGTACCCTCTTTGTTTGATATTTGTATACGTGTCTTGCAAAAAAATATAGATGGTAAGTAAATAGTTTTTGTATGCCATAACAAATACAGACTATGAAGAGTCACCGTAAATAGATATGCTGTATTCGATTTTACTAAATATAAGCATATTTGTATATTTGATATTTGAAAATACAGGGATTTCCGATTCGCGATTTAGATTTAATATCATTGTTTCATCGAAATTAACTGTAATGTTTAATTAAACATGCGTTTAGATAATTGATCAAAAAAGTGTGTCTGTCTCGTTTAATTATTGCGTCCACCGAAGGCAGAATTTTAGTCAATTCTAAATTTGTCTCTCGTCATTCATCAGTGGTAATGTGAGTATAAGGTGACAACATGGATTGTTAGACATTCGTTGAAGGTGTCAATAATAAACCACAACTTACAAAAATCGTGACTGTAGAAAGCCGTTCCGTGCATCAATAATGGCTGACATAATCATTTATCTGCGATATTGTGGTGGGTAAACTCATAAAAAAAAAATGAATATGCAGTACCCATCATAAAGAAGATTCCGTTCAGTTTTGCTCGTCATTTTTTAATGGCTCATTTTCGTAAGCAGTACGTAGCCGTAACACAACACTTTCACAACCCTATAAACTATATTATTGTAAAGTTTCATTAAAATCCATTCACTCATTTTTACAACAAAAATCCACTCAGCTTTATGATATTAATTACTAATTAGTTAATAGGAATAAAAAAGTTGTTCGTATTTAATAAGTGTATAAAATACAACACACAAACATCAAACTTAGGATTTTTTTTTCATTTTGCTACGCTAACGACGAAGAATGTGAGATGCATAGAAGTGTGCCAATTTTTTTTTTTTACCAGATGTGTATGTGATCTTAAATCTTGCAGTGGTGTAGCAGCTTTCCATTTCTGAACTCACCCTTACTATACACTTTATACTTGAAATTGTCTTTCAAATATACGATTATATTCCATTTTATAAACACTGGGAAAACCACACTTATTTTTTTAACGTACACAGTAAAACCATTGAGTTAAAAAATAAATGTCTGTAGACTGCAATACTAGCCCTTAAGAAAAGAAGTACTTTTTTTATTTATAGCCCTTGAGTACACTGGCGGAGTTCCTTTTGATGTATTACGCCCAGTTCTCGATCGAACAACACCTCAACAGCTGCTAGCCTTTGAAGACTACAACACTTATTTGTTAGATGATACGGATATTTTATGGGAGCAACATTGTAAACGACAGTTTCGAGGGCAAACTAAGCGAGACGAAGAAAGTTGGCGAGAAATGTTTTTGGTATTTAATTTGTAGTTATTATCTTTGATGTATTTTAATAATATTATTTGCAGAGATGTGAACGCGAAAAAGAATGTCGCCTGAATATTTTAACTAAAAATATTAAAATATCTCAAAAACAAAGTGCACTTCCTGTAAAAAAAACTCGCTTAGCATATGTTGATAACATTGTGAAACCGCCTCGAAATATTCAACGTAAACAGGAAATATTTAAAACAAATGAGAAACCGATAGCGTCCCCAGCAGCTAGGGTAGCTGCGTTAGCCTCTGCTTCACACAACACACTTAAAGCCGGTGATCCCAGATTAAAGGTGTCGAGGGAGGTATTACAGACAGGTATAAAAAAAAACTTAACATTAAAAAACAACGCTCGATTTTATTTTATTTTTTTTACAGGTGGAAATTTAATTCGACCTAAAAAAGCTCCATTAATGGCCAAAACTCTTCAATTTATTAAAAAAAGATACAAAAGATAATATATTACTGTATATATACATATATATATATAATAAAAAATGTACGAATTGTTGCCAAAGCAAAAGTTTTTGCAATTATAAATTGAAATTTCTTAATTCATAACGTATTTCTTTTAATCTAGTCTTTTCACCAACTAACTTATACTTATACTAATTAATAGTTACACATACTTCTACTTATACTAAATAACAGTTTTACAGTATTGTAAAACTATTAATTAATTAACGTAAATAATAGTTTTGCAGTATTGTAGAGCTATGAAATCCCTATTTGCAAAGTTGCTATTACACTAACAAACTACATAAAAGAGAATAGTCTATTGTTAATTCAGTGATTAACAAAAAAGACTCCGTGTTTTGTTGAACTGAATAGTGTAAGCGATCAGAATAATGAAACAGTCTACCTAACCTGTCTAATGTTTTTAAACAGTATTTCACCGCTATTGCCCAACGGATGTGTCTTAATACCGGTTTTTCTAACTTATCGTACGAATGTGTAAGAAAAAATCAACTGGGTAATAAAAGACGCAAACACTTCAATTTCAATTTATTGTGCTCATTTTAGTGTATATTGTTTTTACATTGAAAGTAGATTTTCTTATGAGTATAGTGATTAGAACATAACACATAGATTTCTTTGCATCTAATATTATTAAGGTAAGGTCATATTGTGGATGGGAGGTGTAAGAGAGAAATGGATTTAAAAAAAAGCGTAATGTATCTTAAGGCTCACTTAAAGCTAAAAAAAAATAATACACTCCGTTTCATAACTATATAGCCACGCAGAAATTTGTACTTTTAGTAGTGTGATGGTACATTCTTATGTTTTTAAGTTAGAATAGTTAGTTTAAGTTAGAATAGTTATTGAGTAAAAACAATATTTCTTTAGAATATTAGGCATAAGTATGGGTTGAATATCCTAAGGTTTTTCCATAAAATAAGTTTCTTACTGTTTCATAACTATAAAGCCAGCTATAAAAATATGGGTTTTTTTTCAATTTGACATTCATTACCGAGTGAAACTTCGCACTAACATTAACATTAAAACAAAACATTAGTTTGGACTACAATGCCACGCGGGAGCTATTTGTCTGAACAAGAAAAGGACCAAATTTTGGCCTTTAAAGACCAAGGGCTCTCTTCAAGGAAAATTGGTCTAAAAATTAACCACCACCACTGTACTGTCTCGTGCTTTCTAAAAGATCCAGCAGGTTATGAAACACATAAGACAGGAGGGCCAAAAAAAAGCTGTCGCCCCGACAAGAGAGGCAACTAATCAAAATAGCAAACAATTTAATGCAATATCTTAGTAAGTTAAAGGCCGAACTTGTCGTAGATGTGTCCAAAAGCACAGTGCGCCGGTCAATTATAAGACCTGGCAAGCTTAAATATTCAAAATTAAAGCCAGTGCTAAAGCTCACGCAAAGCCATAAAGTAGCTCGGCGAGAGTTCGCTGGGAATAATCTAAATTTAGTAATAATTTTTATATTACTAAACGTATATTTTCTATATAATTTTCCAAGCGGAATTTGGATGGTTGTAGCCTTATGGTTTGGGGTGCATTTTACATGCGTTGAAAAACTCACATTGGCTTTTCCATCCACCAAAATGAAGAGCGTGGAATACATCGGAGTTCTTCAAGAAAATCTAACACCATTTCGGGAACACCATCGAGGAGAAAACCTCGATTTCCACCAGGACTGGCTAGCCTGCTCACCGATAGAAAATCTATAGGGAATACTTGTCCGAAAAATTTATGTAAGCAACAGGCAATTTGTAACAATTGCCGACCTTAAAAGGGCAGTGACAAGAGCTCGGGAGGAAACTCCTCAGCGAACCCTCCAGAATCTGGTAGATAGCATGCCAAATCGACTTCTAAGTTTAATCGAAAACCGGGGCAGCTCAACAAACTACTAATGTACAGTTATTGTTACTTTTCCGCATTCTAACCTTATTTTTAAAGGTGGCTATATAGTTATGGAACAGGTATAACCTACATTTTTGTTGGTTTACTAATTTCAATAAAATTTGTTTATAGGTGTCATTAAATTTGTTGTTTTATTTAATTTGTTAAGATCCTAGAAGAAATATATGCATACTAGCATCGTTTCTATAGGCATAAATTGAATTTTTGGAGGTGGTTATATAGTTATGAAACGGATGCATGAGGCTCACTTAAAGCTAAAAAAAATAGTATGCTAATACATGAGGCTTCTGATAATGCGACTTTCATAGAATGTAAGTTTATTTTCAAAATTGCAATACATGAACAATATTTAGTCTTTTAATTTTTCGTAATGTCATGTAATGTATCTAGGCAAAAAATACACTCAAACACAGTAAAAAAGTCCAGCGATTTCGGAGCCAACCACAAATCACCTATACAAGATACCCAGCTTTCTAGGCTGGAAAACCCCTCTCCTACTTTCTACACGCATTTTAGATTTCGCCGCCATTGCTTGTTGTACGGTGTGCGGATGGACGTTACTTTTTGAAAGCATGGAATAAATTTTTTTAATTAATATAAATAGGCTAAATGTGTTATTATAGTTTGAGTAATGGTTTGAGAAATACGCATTGCAATAATAGAAACATTTTTTGTAGATATTTCCATTAAAACATGGATTGAACCAGTAGCGTAACCATCGATGAAGTGCTTGTTATACCTCCCCGCGGTGGCCCCTGGGAACTCCGTGTGTAAGCCCTTATGCACGTAGGCTGAAACTACAAGCGCGAGCCATGACCTAATGATGGATTAGGCACGGCGGAAGAATTCACTCGATTGAATCAACGGTGAGGCTGAATCTCTGAATCTCTAAACCTTTTGGACTGGTGTTCCTTCTCCAGGAGCTACTCCGACATATTTGGAGCTCAGGTCTGGGGGGAGGCTTCTGCCAGCAAGCCATCAGGAATGCCGCTTCTGATATGCTAGGTTTCACTCGCCCACCAACGCGAAACCCCTGGTTCGATGAGGAATGCCAGCTAGCGCACGCGGCTAAACAAAAAGCGTATGCGGCGGCTCTGCAAAGACGGACAAGAGCGGCTCGTTAGCTCTACGAGCAAAAAAGGAGAGATGAGCACCGGCTTCTAAGAAAGAAAAAAAGAGAGCATAGGAAGCGCCAGATCGAGAATATTGAGAGATATCAGGAAGGACGTTCGAAAATTTTACCACAGTGTCAGGAGGGCACTCCAGGGAAAACAGCTTCGAACGGACGCCTGTAGTGACGAAGAGGGCAATCTCTTAGGAGATACGCAGTCAGTGTTGAGGGCATGGGAAGGACACTTCTGCAGACTGCTAAACGGCGATGACGACCAACATTCCGCTATCAGGCAGAGCGAACCATTCATCGTGGACGATGACGGGCAATTCCATCCATCCCGACCTGGACGAAGTAAGGATAGCCATATCCAAGCTCAGGTCCAATAAAGCAGCCGGTACCGATGGTTTAGCTGCCGAGCCCTTTAAGGCAGCGGGAGATGACTTCATAGCGAGCATGCACCAGGTCATCTCCAGAATATGGTCGGATGGGTGCATGCCCGATGAATGGAACCTCAGCATCGTATGCCCGATCCTCAAGAAAGGAGACCCTCTAGTATGCGCCAACTACAGAGGTATTAGTCTCCTTAACATCGCGTAACCGCGAACGTGACATCGTGAACGACTAAAACCGTTTCTCAACAATCTGATTGGTCCATATCAGTGTGGTTTTAGGCCTGGAAAGTCCACCATCGACCAGATATTCACATTACGGCAGATCCTGGAAAAGACCCTAGAATCCCAAATCGACACCCACCACCTTTTCGTCCACTTTAAGGCCGCGTATGACAGCATTTTTCGGGAAAAATTATACGAAGCCATGCCTGGTTTTGACATCCCTGCTAAACTGGTCCGACTTTGCAGGATGACCATGGAGAAAGCTCGCTGCTCCGTGAGGGTCGGCAGTGACCTTACCAACATCTTTGATGTCAAAAAAGTCTTCAGACAGGGCGACCCGCTGTCATGCGACTTCTTCAACATTGTACTTGAAAGCATTGTGCGTAACTTCCACGCCAACACCAGAGGCACAATCTTTCAAAAGTCCGTGCAACTACTCGCGTATGCCGATGACATTGACATAATTGGCAGAACACAACGAGCTGTCTGTGAGGCATTCGCGAGCATTGAAGTGGAAGCGGCGAAGATGGGTCTAGCGGTCAACGGAGGAAAGACGAAGTACATGCTGCCATCAAGGAAGGACACCCAACACCGACGCCTTGGACAAAGCGTCAATATGGACAGATATAACTTCGAGGTAGTCAGGGACTTTGTTTACCTGGGCTCCGCGGTTAACTCGAGAAACGACACTACCTTGGAGATCAAGCGAAGAGTGACTCTTGCCAATCGCTGTTTCTTTGGGCTGAGAAGGGAAGTAGTAAAGCAATCTCTCGGACAACCAAGCTAACATTATATAAGACCCTGATCGTCCCAGTCCTCCTCTATTGCGCAGAGGCTTGGACATTATCAAAAAAGGATGAGGACCTGCTTGGTTGTTTCGATAGAAAGATCCTTCGCGTGATCTTCGGACCTGTCTGCGTAGATGGCGAGTGGAGAAGGAGATTCAACCACGAACTGTACGGGCTGTACAGCGACATGAGCCAAAATCCAGCGGCTTAGATGGCTGGGCCATGTAGAGCGGATGGACACCAATGTTCTGCCCCGGAGAGTTTTCGAATCTACCACCATGGGGAACCGCGGCAAAGGAAGACCCCACCTCAGGTGGCGCACCCAAGTGGAAAGGGACCTCAACCAACTTGGCGTGCGAAACTGGAAACAGCTGGCAAACAACCGGGCCAGTTGAAGAGGCATGTTGGTTGAGGCCCAGTTCCACCCCGGACTGTAGTGCCACCTAAGTAAGTATTTCCATTAAAATAAGCCTAAAACTTGCAAAAAAATTGGTGGTTGCAATGACTAATCTTAAACAGGAACCAATTGGCAGCTCACACGTATTCACAGACAGGAATTGCATAAAAAACGCTGTCAAATGAAATCAAGGGAAAGAGACGAGGGAGATGGGTATCTTGTTTAGCTCATTTGTGTGTAGATGGTTTGAACGCATTGCAACAACAACACATGATCCAGATAGCTATCGGGATCATTTATCGTGATCCGAAAATTGATTCCGCTATTCCCTGCTAGGTTCGTGTAAGCTGATTTGCCTGGAAACTATTTCCAATTTACGGCATTGCCTGATAAGTATACGAAACATTATTTTTTTACTAAATTTTATTACTCACATTAATTAAGTAATATCTCCCGTGCATTTTCGTGCTTACAGCTTAAATAACGAATCTGTCTAACATCCCCGTCTTCGATGGTCAACGAATTGAATTCATTCCTTTGAATTTTATTGAGTTTATTTACAATAGCCCTGTTTTATTATGCACGGATGATCCATATGGATCATGTGTGTAAATAAAACACTCCAGATCATGGAAGCATTTTTATTTTATGTTCTGACAGTAGTTTGACAATTAACTCCTGTCGATGCTGTAATATTTGCAGGCAGTGTTTCCATGCCAACATAGTTTTTCTTTTTTTCGGAACAAGTGTTGCACATCTTTTACAATGATGATTAGAATTTTCACCGCCACACACAAAGCAATTGTGCAAATCACACGAAATTGTTAGAAATTAAAATTGAAATACAAATTTTGTATTACACAATGTCACTTAATAAAGGAATAAAAGTGAGTACTCAAAATTAAGTTCAAAAAATAATATTTCGTATACTTATCAGGCAATGCCGTACATTGGAAATGGTTCCCAGGCAAATCAGCTTCCATGAACCTAGCAGGGAATAGCGGAATCAATTTTTGGATCACGATAAATGATCCCGATAGCTATCTGGATCATGTGTTGTTGTTGCCATGCGTGCAAACCAATGATCTATATAGATCATGAGTGCATAATAAAACATGGCTAATGATGGAGTTTCATTGGCTATTTTTTTAGCCCATACAAATGTATGTGCTATGCATTAAAAAAATTCCTTATTGCGTTTTATCGTAATGAAGCGGCGTTTTCTTTATTGCGTCTGCATAGCAATTAGGCGGGATTGTTTTAATTGCGGTAATCGGTTAAGTGCGTCGGACGGCCAACGCAGCTAACCAGGGACTACGGTATTAAGATTGAGATACATTTTAACAGCACTGTGAAAACAAACGATTTAAAATTCATATTTTTTCTGTATTATTATTCTTTATTTTTAATTTACAGTTTTTCCAAGCTACTCAATAACGCAATTGAAGACAAATAAATACACTCGACCGGATCAGGCGAACTTTGAATGTTAGCCCCACTTCACCTCAATAGGAGCAAGGTTGGTTGGGGTTAGGGACGCAGCTCTCACTCCCGATTTTTATTTTATGAAAACATTACCTAATGGATAAGAAACCGAGATCCAGCGCCGTTGACTTGCAGATGATAAAAAAGATTAAAAACATAAAAAAAAAAGAAATGGAAATATATCGCACTTAATTTGCTTCACAAACGAACAGGAAGACTAAATACATCAAGACGCGGTTTATAGTAATAAAAAGCAGCCAATTGAAGCGTCAATATCAGATATGATCTTGCACGTGTGTTTTGTAAATAATATTATACGTGTTTAATTTTCCACGGATGGTCCATATAGATCAAGTGTAAATTTTGTTAAACTTTGTGTTGTGGTAGTAGTTTGATAATTAAGTTCTATCCAATGATAACATGATGCACAACTTGGTTACGTTTGTCGGTCAGGGGGTGCATATAGTAGTGTGTGTGAAATAACAGTTCACTACCGCCATTACAAGTTTTATATCCAAAATCAATGATAACATGATGCACAACTCCCGCCTCTCCTTCCCCTGTAGGTAACACAGTTTTTCACATATAGCAACCCCTGTCCTACCCCAATGATAACATTATATCAATGATAACAATCATTGAAAAAATGTTATCATTGACATTATATATATCATTGGCTTCAACATTTCCGGGCAGTGTTTCCATGCCAGCATTATTTTTAAAAAAAAACAAATATTTGCACGATTTTTACGATGATGCTTACATTTTCATCGGCAAACACAAAGTAATTGCACAAATCACACATAATTACTAGAAAATAAAAGTAAAATAAAAATGTTGTATTATTCTTAGTACAATATTACTTAATTCGAGGAATAAAAGTGAGTACTAAAATTTAGTTTAAAAAATTATATTTCGTTGACTTATCAGGCAATGCCGTAAATTCGAAATTATATTCACACATAGCGTCAAACAATTTTTGGATCACGAGTGTATAAAAAAGTAGACGCTTTTGCTTTGGTTTCTGATGCGTTAGACTATATTTTCAAAAAATTAGGGTAAGTTTGTGTTACTAATTTATTCGAGGATTATTGCCTCAATTTCCTTAAAAAATGTTTTGCGTGTTTATCTCCCGTTCTTGATTCTAGGACTCTAATGATTTCATCATCTGTAATGAAATAGTATTCATGAGTTAGAATAAAAAACATTAAAAATACAAATATTAGAAATGTAGTTTCTTCATATAAGAACAATTAACTAAATAACAACATTTATAAAACGTTGGTGTGGTATTTTTGTGCTATAAATGTGATTTTTCTACTTTTGAGTAAAGAAATGTTAATGCAAAAAAAAAAAGAAATTATTTAAGTGTTGTTTCTAATTCACAGTAGAGGGCAGGACCATACTAGACTAAAAAATCTCCACAAATCTAATTCAATTCCAATTCTAATTCACGAATGCCTTCAAAGCAGCCCATACACGATTCAATTCAATCACCAACTCAGTCAAATCACAGTGAAATCAACCCGTGTGTGGCTTTTATTTATTGGAGGTTGGCGAGTTGGTTGTTGAAAAGTCAAACGATTTTGATTTTTCGAGGTCGACTGGCAAGCCTTTCAACTCAATTGAATCGTATGTGGGCAAGTCCATTGACAAGCTGTCAAATTTAAGAAATCACGGTAGATATTCATTGTGAATTCGTTTGCAAACGATGATAATCGATCATAGAAAAGTTAGCAATGAAAGGGTTAATTGTTCATTACATTTGAAACACAAAACAAATTTACTTAAAACGAATAGTTACAAATCCTACCAATCATACTATTAAGCAATCATTTAAATAATATTCAGCATTTAAAATTATTTTGAACCTTCACCTTTCCCTCGTGTCATTTTGTCTCATATTTTAGAAGTTATTTCAAAAAAGACTATTTCTGATTCAAAAAGTAACGGAGAGCGTGCTGAATGAACCTTTTCTGCATTTTTTTTTGGCTTTGTTTTTGTTTTGATGGTATCCAATAGGAAAAGAATAAACAAAAGCAGGAACGGTAAATTTGGGTTCCTTCATGTGTGTCGCTTCAGCCTGAGCAGCTGGATTTGGCATCTCCCACGTATTCACATTCATTGGTAGGACAGGGGTTGCTATATGAATTGACATATTATAAATGGATAGCTAGAAGCCAACTTCATACTGGTTCTAACATCGCATGCGTAAAGTCAGTAACAGCGGCGAATTTGAGAAACTCACGTATGACTGACGGACTTTTCTACATAGAAAGTCCAGGAAGTGAAAGTGACATTAGAGTAGCAGTCTATATATCATATGTTCGCCGCATTGTGAAACAGTTGTAAACTCATGCAGTTCGATACAAATGCCAACCGTTAAAACAATTTTCATTATAAGGAAATTGGCTTTGTTTTCGAAGAGCCAGAGGATTCTGAAAGTTATCAACAAGTGGTTTTTAGAAAAATGAGAAAACATGTAGTGTTTGCGAAGTTGTCTACGCATGGTTGAGATAAAGGTTAATAGATATCATAGTATATGTAGTACAAACTAATGGCATTTACCTGAATGTTTTGGTTTGTTGAGATTTATACGGACTTGCTTATTTCGTGCTTTCTCGATATCTCCAAAAGATAAATAACACTCCGCAATATAAATGCTCGATAGTCCAAAAATGTCTTTATTTTTTATACAAAAAACTAAAATATTTTCACTATTTTGACGTTGGTCAGGTTTAAGTTTTCTGAAACAAAAAAAAAAATCTTTATTTTAATTTATACTTGTTTAAGCAGAAGCATATTTAATAATCCACTCTTAAGTCGGAGTAATATTTTCGAGTATGATGTTGGCTCCATTGATGCACATATAAATTTATGCTACGCTAATTTGAAAGTCAAATGAAGTCGGAGTTTCTGTATGAAATGTCAGATCTATATACATTTTACTTTCAGATAGTGTATTAGCTAATAACATGTAGTGCAGTTACTGCAAATAAAAGCAAATTCAATAATCGGCCTTAACGCTAGAGTGATATCATATTGCAAAAAGTTGTACCGTACATTTTCCAGCATCTCATTGTGATTTTTCATTTTGCTTTCATTTAACGCATTGCACAGAGGTGCAAAAAACAACATAACATATATTAAACCGTCTAAAGTAAAATTGTTTGCGTTTTTTTTTTAAGTCTTGTTCAATCAGCGACTACTTTTCTTTCAAATATAATTACTTTTCTTCAAAACCAATTCAAATATGTAAGCATATTTAAATACTTCAATTTATATTCTGCAATATTTTATTTGCTGCACTTATATAATAATAATATTAATAGTAATATTATATATAATAATAATATTAATAGTAATAATAATAATAGCAATAATAATAATATTAATAAAATTGTGCTTTTTAATTCTGAACAAATTAAAATAATATAATAAAATAAACTAGAATTTGTATTTCTTACGTGGTGAAAAATTCATCATAAAGAGGAAAACGCGTTCTATGTTGAACTGACGTTTTTAGATTTTGTACATCAGTAAATTCTTCTGCTGGAGAGAAATATACCTTTACGTATGAAGAACACGGACGCTCTGATTCCGTTGATGCTAATTGATAAGCATTTAGAACATGAACCTAAAAGGATAGTTTGAGAATTAAAATACAAACCATATTTACATAATCAATCGTAATCACATGAAGGGAATCATCCGAGAAGTATGCTCTTATAGTCAGCTGCCCATATTTGCTTTGCGAGTTAGTGCTCTGCATTTCAAGTTGATTTGCATAAAACTTATGAATAATTTGTCCTGTCTCCATAGCACTTAGATTCAATGATTCAAAAATGGATTTTAACGGATGTGAATCATTACTTTCATAGTTCAATATTTCAAATATAGGCTTCACAGTTCTGAGAATGTTTTTATAATGTAAGGGTAGCCTATATTTCTGAAAAAAAAAATATTTTTTTTATAAAAACATGAGCCGTTCAGAATACAAATCGATTAACTCCATAACACAAAAATTTGCGAAAAGTGATGATAAATAATAATTTACATTCGCCTCTGATTTCCATTAGTTGTCGTTTAATGGTGTTCATCTTTATTATTTAGGAGAGTTATTGTAAACATTCAAAGTTATGACTACAGCAAGTGATTTGACACTTAAATCTTAAACTTTTCAGAAAGTGGAATTAATCAACCTGTGCACTGGGCCGTTTACATATGGGCTCTTATAAGCTTAAAATGAACTAAATTGATTTAAACTTAACTTAATTAATTATCTTAGTAGAATATGATGCATACAAAGGGTAAAGATTTTAATTGCGCTTAGTTTGGCGAATTGCCAGCAAACATCACGCTCACATACAGCCTCAGCGGCATCGACTTGATAGCCTTCCTAGTAACTGTCATTGTCAATTTATTTAATAAACTTAACATTTTCATCATGTTAAAGTCCACGAAAGAGCAACGTCTGCAAGTTTATTTCTATTAAAATTCGGAGTCAGTGACCCCAGCTTTAAGAGCGTTAACTCCAATTTTCGGCCTCTGACCCTCTAACTCTCTAACCCTAACTCTTACCCTAGTAGACAAGTAATAACAAGTTTAGTAAAGCAAAGAAATATGTATTCCGAAAGGCGAAAGTGTGCCCAAAAACTAAATCTAACAAGGGACGTAGATTTAGTTTGATTTAGCTCATTTTTGGATCAATGGGTTCGTCGATAAGCAAAATATGCGTTATTGATCGGCTGAAAATCCACATATGCTTCTTGAATTACCGCCTTATCCACAAAAAATAGCTGTTTGGTACGGTTTGTTTCGAATTGGAAGATATGGACTTGGACGACATGTGGTTTCAACAGGATGGTGCAACACACAGCACACGTTATAATCGATTTATTGAAGAGTAAGACTGGTGAGTGTGTTATTTCAGAAATGGGACAGTCGATTGGCCGCCTCGATTGTGCGATTTAACCCTTTCATACCCTTTCTGTTGACAACTCAAAAATATTGGCGCAATTGCAGTAAAAGCGTGATACGTTTATTCTAAAACCCAATTTTAGTCCATTCATTTCTGCTTCAAACGTCTCTTCGTGCATAAAGAACATTCGAGATCTCTTACTTCGTTTTTGGAGAAGTGGAAAAAAAAATATTATGCCTGTGGCTGAAATTAAATGTGGTCATAAAAGGGTTAAGGTTTCTAGACTATTTTCTTATGTTAAGTCATTGGTTTATGCAAACAATGGGGACGCACAGTGGGACGACCCATAGCAATAAATGAAAAATGAATTTTTCCTTTATCACTTTTGTTTAATTCGTAATTAATTTTAAATATCTACATGTTCTAACTCCGTTTTTAAATTGACCTGATATCTCAGCTAAGGGAGAAGAAGTAAAGTTAGAGAACAGTGAACATTGATATGCTTTATATTTTGTTAAGAAACATGAAATATGAGTTTATTAGGAATTTTACTTAAATGGGCAAAAATGTATGTTACGCCCATGAATAAGAAAAAAAAAACGTCGGTGAACAGAAAAATGTAAGTGTTAAATAATCATTTGGCATCTAATCCATTTCGTCCTCTTATGTGTAATATGTACTCTAGAATGTGGGACTAATTTGAATTTAAAAAAAAAATTGGGTCTAAACTTTAAGTCAACTTTTCGTATTTAGCCCGAAAAGTCCCGTTGGGATGTATTAAATAAATCAAGAAAAAAACTTGCGGAAACTTGCGCCTTTTTTTTTTTTTTAATAATTGCCACTTTTCTGTTGTAATCTCTAACAATTTTCGATACGGATTACATTTTTTTTTTTTAAATTAGATCTCAAGAGTAATTTAATTAACCAGCGTACTTTTAGGTTTTTGGAAAATTATCAGAAAAGTTATGATCAGTCATTAATATTTTGTTACATAACCATTCACATTGTCACTATGACCATTCGAACTAAAATGTATAAAGCTAATCACAAGGAAATTCGAAAGGCCAGACTTAGTCACAGTTGCAAGTATTCGAGGTCTAATATCATGGCCGATTGATTTAAACATTTGCGATTGCGTTAGATCCGTATATTTTCAGTATTTCGTGTAAGTTTTCGAATACTGTCAATATAGACGCAGATATTAAAAAAATATACTCATATATCAAAACAGTCTTGTTTCTAAATTATCTGTTTATCTTTATGATAGTGACAGTAGTAATAGTTTTAGTCAAATGAATTGTCATATGAATTGTCATAAATAGGTTTTATGAAAAAAAAAAATACGCTGGTCTTATTATTGGTTTTATACATTGTATTTCATTACAATGGACATTGTATTTCATTATGGTGGACAAATATATAACAAAGTTTTCTGCAAAAAAAAAAAAATGGAATCCATCCATTTAAACCTGAGAGATGGTTTTTGCCGATTTTTCCATACATTCGTCCCACTGTACGGCGGTCCCAATTAAACACTACTTCAAAGTATTCGAACTCTTCCAAGAGGTTGGCGTTAGATGGAAGCATTCATTCTGTCGCATCACCAAACATTTTTGGCCGGATTGCTGCCTACGTAAGGTGCAGGTCTTAAACTTTCACAGGGCCAAATGCAGCTTGCTGGTTGGTATTATTACATGGCATTGCTTACTGGGCCACCACGCAAACTGCAGGGAACTCGGCTAGCTCGTACTATGCGCCTGCCCAGCGCTAGCCCAAACCAGATTCAAAACGTTAGGCAACCACTTCTTCGGCTCGTTGGGTGAAGCAGCAAACCTCAAAGCAAGTCGCCTTGTGAACTTCACAATATATATACATAACATATATATCAATAGTATAATATATATATATGTGGGCGCCGTGGCTTAATCGTTAGTGCGTCGGACTGTTAAGCGAGAGTACCTGGGTTCGAATCCGGCTCAGGGAAATAACACCACAAACATTTTTCACGGCCCCACCTCCAGCGAACGACTGACAACCCTCCTGGAGTACTTCTGTCATGAAAAGCTTTCGCTATTCGCCGTTCGGAACCGGCATTAAACAGTAGGTCCCCTCCACATGTGTCAAAATTATAACGTGCACAACACAGTGGAGGTGCGAAAAAGCTAGGCTCTGGCTCTCAACGGGCTGTTACGCCGCCTAATACAATACATAATATATATATAAATGGTCCTTCTGTCTGTACCAGGGGTAAATAGGTGTTAACATTTTTACAGCGGTGAGTTGGCGTAATACACTATGGACATACAGGTCTATGTGATTAGCGATTAGCCGCCACCACATAACCTAACCTTGAAAAATCAAGTACCTGGTACTTGATACGTAAAAATCGCCCAAGTACTTTTTCAAGTACTTCGTTTCAAGTACCTCGTTTTAAGTGCTTTTACTTGGAACTTGAATACTGCCAAGTCCATTTTCAAGTACTTGTACTTGATACTTGAAGACTACCAAGTCCATTTTCAAGTACTTTCCAAGTACTTCTTCTTGGTACTGTGATACTTGGCAGTATTCAAGTATCAAGTAAAATTACTTGAAATGAAGTACTTGGGCGATTTTCAAGTACCAAGTTTTAGTTACTTGATTTTTTCAAGTACCAGTACCAGTACCCAGTACTTGTACTGGTACTTGAAAATTTACAACTCTGATTGTTATACAGATGGAATTAGTATGACGTCCAAGTGGCTTGATTCTTAACCAAACTAAATAATAAATGCAGCTCTCTTTTTCTGACGTAAAATTTTATGAGTATTCTTTAAACATTTTCCACCGGATTTTGACCCGGTGACATTCTGAACAAAAGATAGCATTGATGTTAGGTATTAAACTGAAACCATACTACTCAGTTGAAATACCAGATTCTCGTCATCGTATTGAAGCCAAAATGGCACAAAATACTCCTGAATGTCAGTCGTAACTGATGTTGACATATTTTGATCAGTAAAACTGATTCTGAAATGCACAAAGCTTGGGCTTTTTGAACAATCAGAATTCTGAATTTTCTACTAATCATGAATTCATATTATTTGGGAAAAATTACGCGGAGCTGCTTTAAATAAAACCAAGTTATATTCCTGCCTTATTTCAGTGTACTGAGTCTATCTCATGTCTATTGAAGCTCTTCGTGAGTTCGCTAAGGACTAAAGATTGTGCTACAACTACTTTCCTTCTTTTTCACTTTTACGAAGAAAAAAATCTTCTTCAATACGCTCCCTCTCTCACCAGAGTTTAATAGTTTTTTGGGTTTAAATAATCTGCAGTTAGGTACATTTATTCATTGTCGATGCTATTTAACTTGAAGCGTCACTTTTCTAGAATAAATTTCTAAGTGTAGAGTACTGTAAATTTTGTAGACAATACTAGGAGTTGAGCCAAATGAAGCGTATTACAAAGAAAACGTTGAGCCTTCCTCAAGAAAAGCATTTTACTTGCCGCACCATGCCGGCCGTTGTAACGGCCAAAATGCAGGTAGCGTTCAATGGCATCACCTGAAATCCGCAATAGCATAGTCTAAACAAAATGATGGCTTAGTCGATATCGACGAACATGATTGCGGTGAATATCTTAAGCGGTATACTTACCTTCAACCCTTTTTCTAATAAGTCTTGCAACAAAATGGCAAGCTTGTCGCAAATAATAGTTTTTAGTTTGTTCACACTAAAGTCGTTGAGTTCATTTTGAAAAAGTCCAATTGACATAAGAACAGATTTTAGCTTATCTACTTGTTCAGAGTTATCACAATGGTTGATACTGCAACTTTCTTCAAACAAATTTTCGATTATTGTCATTAAAGCTTCAGCAATGACTTCAATTAATTCGATCATTTTGTTTTCTACTATATCAATAGTATTATGAATCATGTTATTTATCGTTAGCGAACATCTCTCTGCTTCCATGTCATATCCCGACTTAACCAGTGTACTTATAACATATTCGACTTTAAGTTCCTGGAATTAAAGAAATAGAGAAAACTATTAACTCTATATGGGTAGCTTAAATACGTCAAATTTAGACTAGAAATGGTGTTAGTATACCAATATTAAAGGTGGATTTCAACAAAAAAAGGTTTATTAATTTAATTTTATATGAAAAAGAAATACTCACAATCCCCACACTAGCAAAGAACAAACCCCATAACTAAATGTAAGCTAAGAGTGTTTTTTCTCCAGTTTACAATCTGAGCCACCATGCTAGGTTAAGTTAGGTTAGATAGTGTGGTGGGCTGCGCAGGGCAGGCGTTAAGTCTCTTTAATTATTTACCAAAATTTTCAATAAGGATATCAAAGATTTAATGTGTCAAGTCTAACCCATTCGCTGCCAAGCGTAAATTATAAAAAGTTGGTCTTGACATTGACAACCTACAAAACGACGCTATGCATGATTAGTTTGGATACGAGCTCTGTAGCGCTTTGTACATAGCCAGAAAATTCAAAAGACAAAAAGGCGGAAGGGAGATATTTGACAACCTAATATTTATTTAAGTTTTATTTTTTAGAGATAAATGCACATATTTTTAACGTGAACGTGTTTAATTATGTTTGAAGTCAGTTTTATTTTTTAGAGATAAATGCACATATTTTTAACGTGAACGTGTTTAATTATGTTTGAAGTCATAAAAGGTTCAATAATTTGTTGTAAGTTACAGTATATTTAAAGTATGATGCGTGTATTCGTTGGAAGCTAAAGAGTTAAACGTTGTACATAAATATATTCATGTTGATTGTTGTATATTATGATAGATGTTAACAATTTACCTTCAAAAAAAGTGGCAAGCTTTCCTTCACGTAATTCATATCATTGACTGCAAAATAAATCTCTCTAAAACTTTGGTCAACACAATCCTCTGCTGGTTTTTTTATGCGAAGTGACAATCTATTTGCATAAAATGTGCAACAGCGGCAAATATCCTAAAATGAAGAAAGAAATAAAAATGCGTTTTAAAAAAGATTTCTTTTTTTAAACCCAATCCTTTACGATATAAAGGAGCGGCTGTGCAAATTTAGATTAATTTTATTTTATGTTTATTATGAACGTATGAATTCATTAACATTATTCTTCTTTTTTTTCCGAATAGATTGAAATTCTCTTTATTTAATTAAAATTGTAGACTTTTTATTTTGGCACTCAAATACTTACATGTATTATTTTTTCCAAAAACAAATAAGATTCTTCTACGACTGGCCAGTCCAACTGTTTCCAAAAATATTTAATTTGATAAAATATCGACAATGTGTCTAATGCTGATGAACTATATTTCGCTTCATTATAATAAGATACAAATTCATCAAGTTCAATAGCTTTATCAATGCTAATAAGAGTCTTGATAACAGATATATTAAGCCAACTAGCTACGGCAGGATAAAAACATTCATTGACCTTTTGTCTTATTCTGTTTTGATCCACCAAGCACACGGCAGCACCTGGAAAGATTTTATTTGAGATAATTTATCTTAAGGTATAATAAATTAGTTACCCAAATTAGTAAGTTTTTTGAGTCCCAAATAAAGATCAAATAATAAAGTTCCACTTTCAAAACTGTCTGTATTAGACAATTTGTATATTTCCTCATCCAAATTGTTCAGTTTGTTTAAATTACTACATAATTCTTTAATTTGTGGAAGAAATATGTTTGCAACAACTTCTTGGTAAAGATTGTATAGCAAAGTTGCATATTTAATATTGTTTATCCTAAAAAGTAAACTATTAGAACAAAAATATATAAATGAGGAAGTAGAACTCACAAGTAAAAATGCTGATCATAGATCTGGACAGCTATTTGAATATCGTCAATCAATGATTTTGTTATATAAATTAGTTGATCTAATGTGTTTTGTGATAGCTCACAGCTATGGTTACATACTTTTTTCAAAAACTGTAAAGCGTTTAGTTTTAAGTATTCTCCAAGAGCTATATGACCACTCATTTCTTTAGAATTGTTAATTTTGTGAAGCCATTCGTAAGTACATCGCGGAAATAGATCGAAAATATATGGTGGTTCCGCCTTCTTTATTAACGTCAGCGCTGCTTTCAAATTATCCATTCCATAGGTTTTGTCAAAATGTTTACATCTTATGTAACGCAATATTAAAAAACATGACGGTAATATTCTTCTATAGCCTTCCCAGAAATGAGTAAGACGTTTTTCACTGTTATCTTGTACTTCGGGCAACAATTTTTCCAAAAGCGAGTGGAATATCGTCAATGACAAATAGAATGTCTCGTGGACTTGCGTGTATGTCTCCCATTGGCAGAAAGCGCAATCGGTTTCCGAAAGATTGCTTTGCATACTGTGAGATTTTAATATTGCATCCGCTTTGGTATCATGTTTACCACTCCACATAAATGGCATATGATTCTTAGTTTGTAATTCGTTTAGTAAAAACACTCGGAGTAAGTCGGAGTATTCATGAATTGCTAATTTTTTTGACTTCGGTGTTGAAAAATATAAATGTAGTAAAATTGAACCTTTGGTTTTATTGCTTGAACCTTTTCTTAATGCATACCAAGATTTGACTCCGGTGACTCCTCCTGGAATAGACTAAGAAAATAAAGTCACGAGGAGCGGTTTGAATAACATTTCGAAAGAATAACGATGCGAATAGAAATTATAAGGAGAAGTGTCAAAACAAGATCACTTTTTTATTTAACCATTTAACTTAAAAAAAGTGCAATCCATGCAAAAGAATGGTTCGTTTTGTATAGCTACACGACTGTATAAAACCGGTAAAGTCATTCTTATGTAGAGGTGGGGTGAATATATTATTATAGACATCACTAATACTTCAGAATATCACGTATTTCTAGTACCGATATCTCAGATATACCGTTACGATATTTCAATATTACTAACAATGGTCCTAGACGGCGATCATACTCGTTTGCGTTATCCCCTCGCCGACGAACACATTTCGCGAACATTGATTTCGTGTTTATTTTTGATCCGGTCACGTTCATACCAAATATAATGGAATTGCTCGCGAGGATAGCTCGACACGGCGGACATCGAAGCCAATGAACATGAGAAATTTGTCACCAACATTGAGCGGCTCACGAACCATTCCCTACACGAGAAAAACGAACGCGAGCACGAACATGTTCGACCACGTTAAAAGTAGAAACACAATGCTGCGTGCGTGTGTAAGCAAACTGTGGGATGCGTTGTACCGTTTCTACGATAAACGCACAACCTTCAAAATTGCAACACACAATGTGTCTTTGTGCGTTGCGTTGATTGTTGTAAATTTGTAAGCGATGGAAAAAAAAGCAATGATGAAGGAAGCGGCAACACTGGTCCTACATCCTTAATTACTTTATGTACTTCTCTCAAGACCGATGTTTATATATTTACATAACATTATTTACACGATCTGGCAGTACTATATATGATTTGAAAGTTTTTGACACAACCTACAAAACGACGCTATGCATGATTAGGATATTGCGTTCAACAGTTATAGACGTGTAAACATGGAGTTCACTAACGCCGAAATTCGCGCTATTTTAAAGTTTTCCTTCGTTCCGTGAGATTAATGGTGTTTTGGGGGATGGTACTCTATCACTTCGAACCGCGGTTGGAATGGTTTCGACGATTCAGAGCCGGTGAGAATGACACCATGGATAAGCCAGCCGGCGGAAGACCTGTGACGACGAATACCGATCGAATCATGGAAAACATCGAGTCAGACCGGCATGTGGCATCTCGTGACATCGCCCAGGAGATGGGAGTTAATCACCAAACCATTTTAAACCATCTGCAGAAGGCTGGATACAAAAAAAGCTTGATGTTTGGGTACCGCATGATTTGACGCAAAAAAACCTTCTGGACCGAATCAACGCCTGCGATATGTTGCTGAAATGGAACGAACTCGACCCATTTTTGAAGCGAATGGTGACTGGCAATGAAAAGTGGATCACTTACGACAATATCAAGCGAAAACGGTCGTGGTCGAAACGCGGTGAGCCGGCGGAAACGGTGGCCAATCCAGGATTGACAGCCAGGAAGGTTTTGCTGTGTGTTTGGTGGGATTGAAAGGGAATCATCCACTATGAGCTGCTCCCATATGGCCAGACGCTTAATTTTACCATCTACTGCGAATAACTGGACCGCTTCAAGTAGGCGATCGACCAGAAGCATCCAGAATTGGCCAAAAGGAAGGGTGTAGTGTTCCACCAGGACAACGCCAGACCACACACTTCGTTGATGACTCGTCAGAAAAGAAAAGTGGCTGTCCGAGTTCTTCGCAAATAAGGAGGGGGGCTTCTACGAGGGGGGTATTATGAAGTTGCCGTCTAGATGGCAACAGATTATCGAACAAAACGGCGCATATTTGAACTAAATCCGATCACTGTAACACTTTTTATGAAGCATTGAATGAAGAGCAAAAAAGCGGAAGAGAAATATTTGACAACTTTATAAGTCGTAAGAGACTCGTATTACGAGTACAATGGTAGTGGGTTACCCTCTTTACGTTACTATGTATATAAATACTACATATGGCTTTCCCTATTTACACAATTCATATAGGGTCATTCCACGCAGGATCGCCCAACGTACTGAGCGACCCCCCTCCGATTTGGTTCAAAATTGGTGGAGTAACTTTGGCGCCTAATAATTGATTATGGGCTTCCCTGCCATAGTAAAAAAATGCTTGTTTTCGACCTTTTTATAAAAGCCCGTTATCGCCCCGATTTTTTATTCATACGAAAATCTATCTCAAAGTTCCCCATATAGGCAGGGCGCTTTGTCATGGAATGACCCATACTTATCAGAAGAGTGGGGTGTAAAATTTTAAATCGTGAGTTGGTAAAAATATGCACCTGCAAACGTATTCTGAAATTATATTGTGTATCACTAAAGATGTTGTTATATGATCTTTGGTATTACATATAGCACGTACGTAAACCAATTTAAGCCATTTTCTACACGCTTTATTGACACGTCCTTTAATTTTTCGATTTTTAGAGCGTGATTAAAGCGAGTTTTTTTTTAGTTTTTTAAACTCGTTTCGTTTATCGTTTATTTTACAATACACAGTACCTCACAAAATTGAGCGTATATGCACTGAATAGATGTAATTTCTCCTGTTTTAAAAATTATGGCTTTTAAAGCTGGTTCTTTTGGAAGAACTTGTCTACTTTCTAATTCATATAACTTAACTTTTGTTTCATATGAAGATGCTAAAGCAGCAATTTAAATGTGCCTTAACAAGCCCTAATTGCTTTTTTTTTTGCTTGCTACTAAAGTGTAGTTTTTCTCTAATAGTCCAACCATTTAGCTTATTTTTCGCAAGTCTCCGTGAATGTTTTCTACAGATAGGGGTTCCTGGTGACAGATAACAACTCAGCCGCCAACATCGGAAATATGGTTTTTAAGTTAAACTTGACTTAAACGAACCCGTTCGTTTTGATCTGAGAGTAACATTTCTTCTACTCCCAGCTATATTTTTCAGTGTCCATTCATTTCTATAATTGTTAATTATTCTCTTACCGTTGCATACGATCGCCCAACAATATCTCGTATTTACCACATCGACTTTCCCTCGCACAATAGCTTAATAATAAGCATTCTTGTTGAGAAGTCGGTTTGCCTTGTTTGATTTGTTATTTTACACGAGATAAAGAAGTATGAAGAAATCCAGTTAAAGAAGTATACAGAAATGGTCATCAGAACCGTTAATTGCAATCATCAGCTTTATGTGATAGAAGGACTCAAGGAGGATTGTCAATCGTTTGCTGGAGATGGGGCCATGGAAATATGGAGTGGCTGGCCTTAAACTAGCATAATAATGAAGTTTTGATAGGTGTACGCTCAATTTTGTGAGCTACTGTATGTACTCAAAATCACTTTAAAGCCCAAATCGCAATGGCGCGTTTGGTCGGTCTGGCTTTGACAATTGAAGTTGAATACACATAAAAGCATTGTTGCAACTTCACAGACCGTAATATCGTAAGTCCGACCATCTGGGTCTACTCTCTGTGTGAGTTTTACTCACGCGCCAAGGGTTTCGTTCTTTCTTCAACAGATTAGTAATAAGGACTTCATGTAAGTTAAGGAAATTAGCAATGTCAGATAGCTTCAATAAAATTCTTCTTGTCGTTTCGAATAAAAATAATAAATATGGTATTTAAAAATATTCCGAAATATAAGGTCTCAGTAGTCGCAAGCTGGTGGCTCTATAAAAAGCGATTGCTAGACGATTGCTTTTAACGCGGGCACACATCCTGGTGCTCATTTTCGTTTAGTAAATTACTTTTATTGTTAGTGCCTAAAAAGCAGGCTAGTAAACTGGCAATTTAACCTTTAAGTTGTGAACTGCATGCAACGCATCGTCAATTTCCTCATTTAAAATGAAATAATTACCATAGCCCATAGGCCTCTATTGCTGTCGTTGGTTAGTAATCTAATATAATATAATCTACCTAGCTCAAGTCACTTGCTATCACTGAACCCTACTCTGAATAGTGATGGTATTTTGCGGGTTAGACGACGACTCAGCAAGGCTTCAATATAAAATATAAATGGCGTCTCTACCGAAACAATGAGTTACGGCGGCACGCTCCACAGTGGAGCGATGGTGAAAACGACGGGTCCTATTAAGTTCCAGATAGTCACATGAATGAAAAATAAAAAAGAAATTATATTGAAAAATCTCACAGTTTTTGAATTTCAATTTATTTTATATTAATATCCTTCGTAATGGTGAACAAGTTAGTATTAATACTAATTTGTGTATTTGCTACTATGTAATTAAATGGCGCAATATAAATAACATTTCGTAATTTAGACACCATCACCATTAAAATGAAACCTGCATGAAACATGCAAGCTAGTAAAGGTTTTTTAAGCATTATTTTTAGCGCTAACTTTTTCTTTAATATTCTAATTACGAAAAAAGTTCACAATTTATTTTTGAGGCAGGTAAACATACCTTCTCTCTAAATGTTGTAACTAAACTGGTAAGCATTTATGGGTTAAAGGAATGGTTCTATAAGGGTATGTTTTTTTGTCTTTTAAAACGAAACCCTAAAAAATTCTATTTACAGCAGATGACGGATACAAGAACATTCTATATAAGAAAGACACGCTTATAAGACACACATTCTAAAACACCACCGCACTTTTCCATATATTCACACACTTAAAAAATCCTACATAAAAAATGTATTCATTAGAAAGACACTGATATAAGGAACGTACTTCGACACATAATTTCAAGCATTGCAAACAAATTAAACATATATATGAAGGATTTTCCCTATTGCCGGTTTTATAAGTTCCCATACTTTTCATATAAACAGGGAAATAAAATGGTGTGTAACATATGAACACACCCTCCCAAAAAACCAATCATTGACATATTATTTATGGACTGTTAGTCCAATGTCATTTTCATTGTCTGCGCGAGATTTGGATCCAACATCTCATGCGGCATAGCAGTAAAGTGGCGATTTTGAGAAACTCACATACTGACTGAGAGATTTTCTTGCATAGAGGCACACATAGTGGTATGAGTATATATTAAACTGCATATGTACTTAATATTTGGCTATAAACCAAATGAACCATCTTCTATATTTGAAACCGTCTGAAACAGCATAAGGCGGAACATTAGATAATTTGAATAATTGATTTACCTGCAATGGAATAATTGTTTTTCCGATTAACTCATTATCATGCTTCCCGGTGGATGCAGTAAAAGCAATTTCCTTTATAAGTTTTTTAAATCCTCGAATTCCTTTTACTCCAGCAAACTTGTTCACCTTTTCACTTACGCTTTCAGCAGCATCAAAATCCCTTCAAATAAATAATAGAAAAATTAAAATCGATTATTTTACCGAATTGTATAGTTCTTTAAAAAAAACATATAATATATAATACATATTCTACCAAGATGGAACACTATACATAATTCACTACTTCTGTTAATTATTTCCATTACTACCCTCTGGCCTTTGAGTCCACTCTATTGTTCGCTATACCGATATCCGACTAAGCCCACAGTAAAACCTAGTGTTGGGCATAACATACATACAGTCAGCCATAAAAGTAAGTAACCACCATGAAGAGCGCTTGGTAATCATGTAAGAACAAGCTCGAAATAGCCTTCACAAAAAAAACTTTATATGCAGTTTCATTTGAAAATTCAATAGCTTTACTCCGCTTAGATTTATAATACATCTAGAGGTTTAATAGGCCCAACAAAACATACTATCATGAAAGGCCTAAAATCTAGTCTATTAACAAACCCGGCTAAAATGGGCCATAAGGCAGCAAAGGATGGCTAGATTAATATCCAAATTTATCATATTATTAATTAAAATATTAAAATCACTACATTTTCTTATCATTTTAGAAATACCAAAGTGCATGAACACACAGTTGCAAAAGTAAGTATACACCATAAAAAATAACGATTTTTCCCCGAAAAATTAAGTAGAAAAGCAAAATGACTACAAAATGCAACAAGTTATATATATTTTGTATATTATTTGCTTTTTTATGCTCTTTTCAAAAAACAAACAATATTAACAACTAAACGAACAGTAACAATAATGTAGAACAATAATGTAGAAATTTCATGTTACAAAGGTAACATGAAAAGAAGACGGTCAAGAGTGAGTTTTACTCACCCACCGAGGGATTCATTAAGATTAGAAGTAAGGATTTAATATAAGTTAAGGAAATTAAAATTGTCAGATGACCAATAAAATTCTTCATATCGTTTCGAAAAAAAATAAACAAAAGAAAATCCTTTTCCATTTGCCATATATGTTTAGGCCACACTAGCCTAGAGATATGGCAGGAGTGAAGATTGCTCCATCTGGAGTTTGCTGCCGTTATGGCTTCAGCAATTATTTGTGAGCCAACCTCTTGCATGGAGGGAAATGGGGTTCCCTGATTATTGTTAGTGCCCATCTCCCCTCCTATCCTTGGTAATTCGTCAGCCCTTTCGTTGCCCAGAATACCCGTGTGCCAGGACCCCGCACAGGGTAAGACTACACCTGTCCGCCATCTCCTTGAGAGATTGGCGACATTGTTTTACCATTCTTGATCTTATCGATGGTGTTTCCAGAGCCTTTATGGCCGCCTGACTGTCTATGTAGAGTACAATAGACTGGCGATCTATCGAACCCATGGACAGCAAGCGCGCTGCCTCATGAATAGCTGTTATTTCTGCTTGGAATACACTGCAGTAGTCCGGGAGCCGGAGGGACTTCGCTATTTTGTCGGTCAGCGAAGACTCCCATGCCCGTTCCCTTTTCTCATTTTGAGCCATCCTTGTATACTTCCAATGCAGCCTGGTTTCTCACTCTGTCTGCCTCTCATTCCTCCTTCTTTGGATAGTTCCTATCGAAATCTTCCTGAGGTGGAAGGTAGTCTGTGCGAGATGGGATTTTCGAGTTACGGAAATCCCTGCTGTCTGGTGTCCTTGCCACCTGTTGCTATCCCTTAGCCTGATTGCTGACCTTGTGGCCATGTATTTCCCGTGTATGTCTATGGGAAGCAAATGTAGCATTGTCTCCAAGGCAGCCGAGGGTGTGGATCGTACTGATCCCGTCCTTTGTATCCTACCCAGAGTTCTTATGTTATCGCCTGTACCTAGTGTTGGCCACCAGACGATTATACCATAGAACAGAATAGGTCTTACAATTGTAGTATATGCCCAGTGGGCCATTTTTTGCTGAAGACCCCACCTGGAGGCAAGGGCTTTCCTACAGGTGTATAGTGCCACTGCCGCTTTCTTCACACGCTTCTGGATATTGGGTTTCCAGTTGAGCTTGCTGTCAGGAATAATACCAAGGTATTTGGTGGTTTTCGAGAAACCCAGTTCTTTATTTTTGAACTTCAGTGGTCTCAGGGAAGGTACTTTATATTTTCTTGTGAACAGGATTAGCTCCGTTTTCGACGGGTTAACGTCGAGTCCTACTTTATCCGTCCATGCTGCTAGCCTGTGAAGGGCTGTTTCCATGACATCCCTAATAGTGTCTGGGAATTTTCCCGTGATGGCTATTGCAATGTCGTCAGCGTAGGCGATTGGCTTGCAGCCAATTGAGCTGAGCTCCAAGAGAATTTCATTCACCAATAATAGCCACAATAGCGATGATAGCACCCCTCCTTGTGGTGTTCCTCTGCAGGTTGCTCTGCTGGTATGGTGACTTCCTAACTCGGCCCTGTTGGATAACATGTTGTTAATCCAGTCGCATAGGCTTCTGTTTATATTAAGCTTGTAAAGTGCCTTTTTGATAGCTGCCGAGCTTACGTTGTTGAAGGCTCGTTGTTGAAGTAGGCTAGTAAGCTGGCAATTTAGCTTTTAAGATGTGAACTACACGGAACGCATCGTCAATTCCCCTATATTGAAAATTTCAAAATGCAAAAGTCAAAACACAGCAGTATGAAAATGGAAGAAAAATTATAAAACAGCATCGATATATCGAGCATCGCGATGGAGGACGGCATCAAATTAAGTCAAGTGTTTCAGATTGGTGGAACCAGCCTCTCAAATAATGTCGTTGAGTTTTGGCCAGCTATAGTGTGGAAACTGGATGGGGTGAGGAGGGGGGCGCCTTTTTCTCTTCCTTTCTTTTTATAATCTGCGCCCCGTCCCCTTTTCAATGAAACCCATATCGATCATCAAAGTTAATAAAAGTTTTTCTTGCCCTTAGTATTAGTACTAACTTTTTGTTTAAGCTACGAGTTATTCTAAAAAAAAATGATGGTCTATTTCTGGGTTGTATCTTCAGTCCCTTAATTCCAAAGTACTTAGAAGTTATAGACTATATATAAAAGAGGACAGATAGACAAACAGACGGACACCGAAGTTATTCTATAAGGGTTTCATTGTTCCTTTGGAACGAAACCCTAAAAACGAAGGTGTTTACCAATCATAATTTCGATAAAAATCGTCGAAAATATCCATCTATGTACTAAACAATATTACTAACTTAATAAATAATCCTTACTTATATTATATATAAATTGTGTAAACCATTGTTCATTTACCCTAATTTCGAATTTGTATTCTAATCCGATTGTGTATCATTTTTGATTTGCATTCCATGTACATAACGTTTATGTAAATACATATTACCGCAATACGGGGCGAGCCTTCTCGGAATCGGCACAAGAACCGATGTATAAAGTGACCGATAATAAAAGTGATCGTGTATAACGTTTGGGAAATATAGTTTTTTTTTTGTTAATTATCGACTTTGCGTCGATTGTCGATTTGGTGTTAAACCAACATTTAGTTCTTCGAGCCGGATTAATTGATTAATTAATTAGATTAGTTGTTGTTCTTCGTTCGAACGTAGTTCTCGCGTGGTTGTTGCCTTGCTGTTTGGATCCCGAAAAACTGGATAAGTACCCATAAGATTGTAGTCTTATTATATAGTGAATTGTGAAACATTACTGGGGAAGTGCTGTCTTTATTTCGAATTATACATATTAGGTTGTCAAATATCTCCCTTCCTTCCGGCTATGTACAAAGCGCTACAGAGCTTGTATCTGGCAGTACTATATATCATTTGAAAGTTTTTGACATAACCTACAAAACGACGCTATGCATGATTATGATTGGATACGAGCTCGGAAAATTCAAAAGACAAAAAGGCGGAAGGGAGATATTTTACAACCTAATATTATATTGTGCATGGTCTGAAACAAATTAATATCAATGGAGGTGTTAAAACATTCTCGCGGACATTTGAAGGGCGCTATTACACGTGCACACGGACGACCTTAAAGTTGAGGATATTGAAGCACGTCTTCAACGTATCGAAGACAAGTGGAAAGACTTCTGTAATAATCAGAATGAACTATTTGAGTTCCATTCGGCAGATTGGTACGGTGATCCCGAGGTAGATTTCGAAGCAACCGAATCAAAATACATTGCTGCAAAGAGTCAATTGGTAAAAGCCATTCACGGAAAAGTTCATCCAGCAGGTGTAAGCGATGTAAATTCCACCGAAAGTGGCCGGGATTTCGGACATGTTTTTGGGAAGCATTGATAATAAAAGCGGCTTATCTGGTGCACAAAAAATGCGGTATTTGAAATCATTTCTACGGGACGATGCAGCAAAATTACTAGATCATTTAGGTATTACAGACTCTAGCTTTTTACTGATTTTAATATACATAAATGCATTTTGAAAATAAGAAAAAACAACGTTTTCAGGTGGGGGTTTCAAGTACCCAGTAAATTGTACTGGCTCTTGAAAAAAAAAAAATAAGTACTTGAAAATTTATACGTCTCGATCAGAGTATTTTTTTAAAGCTATAAAATATTTGAATTTAAATTTTTGCTTTGCTGAAGTCTCAAATTTAAGTTTGTATTTCCATAAGCACAAAGCACTTTTCAATTCATTTTTTCAGTATTTGTTTAATACTGGAACCATTTTCGCCTAAAGCACCCTTAAATATAGATTTCTGAAATGTAAAACAAAAAACAAAGTGAAGAAATCGTAGGTGTATTCGACTCGGCAGTAAACCTATTCGCTGAAAAATTAAACACCCTTAGCTCTACATAGTGTAATCTAATCATGATCATCAACTTTGGGATTTGCAACAGGCCCAAATTTCATAAAGGGTTTTCTAATAGGGGCATGACAACTTTGAATTTAGTTTGTGAACGCAACCTTTCACTAATCATCAATTAATTCAATAAACTCAACATTTTCGCAATTTGAAGCGACGCACGTTCTCCGATTGGGCTCTGGAGAAGATGTGCCAAGATGATGAATTTCATGATCATGAAATGCGGTTTGCATGCCGGCGGAGCTATTTGGCCATATTTTTTCGTCGACGATAACGATCGTCACGTAACTATAAATGACCAGCATTATCGAGTTGTCACGTCCTTATTGGAAAACCCTTTATTAACCAAATCAAATTTTATTTTACAGGGTCTTTGGTTTACGCCAAAACTTTCGAATCAAAATTAGCATACTTGCAAAGGATGATTTGCATTTCTTGTAATTAATCTTTTGATGTGTTTAATTTTGAGAAAGAAAAACTTACCAAACTTCTATGACTAACTTTTGAGAAGCGACATCTGTTGTTATTGGTCTAAAATAGTAATAATTAATGTATGGTTCCCAAACAGCAGAAGCATATTTACATAAGAAATTGCTCCTTCCAGGACGGATTCAGTGTTGATTCCATTACACTTGTATTGTATCGGTTGGTGATGTTTGAGTCGATGTAAATTGTAACGAATGGATCGGATAACCCATTGGAATCCATTGCAGAGAGATTTTCAGCTCTATCAACTTCAATGCACAAAGTTTTAGGGTAAGGTTTTCTTGTTGTTATATCCTTCAGTAACTTTGAATGTTTTTCCCCTGGTATTTGAAAAGCTTTCTGTACAAAGTCCAGTAACTTATCAGGGGCGAACTTAAAGTCATCTTCCACGATACCATGTAGTATAATAAACAATATTTCTTTGTATAGATCATCTACCTACAAATAATTAAGAGTTTGAATCAGTCGCATAAAGATTTATACAGTAAACTCTCGATAATTAGAACCTCTATAATTCAAAAACCTCTGTAAATAGAAGCATTCTCAAAGTCCCCCGAAAAAACCTCGGTAAATCGAAGCAATGCAATTTGGTCCCCCGTTAATTCGAATTTATTTTTGGGCAAACCTTTATAATACGAAACTAATGGCTTGTTTACCTCTATAATTCGAGGTCAAGTTAACTTCTTCAACAACCGTTAATTAAAATGCGTACACGACAAAACTGAGTAGTATTTTTTTTATGAAACCTCCGTAATACGAAAACCTCTGCAATTCCAAGTTTTTTCCTGGTGGTATGAAATTCGAACTATCGAGAGTTTACTGTATATAGTACATTTTCGAGGGGCCCTTAAATATCTCTTTTTAAATTTTTAGCAGTTTTTTAAATGAATATTTTTGTACTAAATTAAATTTCTTTCTCCAAAAATTGTCGCACGTATCCAACTTGTAGAAGTATATTAAAATCGGGCCAAGAAAAATTATAACTTATGTATTAGATTAGAATATACCATTAACATTTTAGGTACAAATCAAATTAAGCTCTCTGATGAATAAGCATAGCGTAATGTGCTCATTGCGTTCATAATTTGTACTATGAACAGTTTTAAAGAAAATACACGGCGATCGCGAAGGTGACCGTGACCGGTGACGGAAAATAAAAACAATGTCCCAGGTATTAGGTCGTTGCATTAGCTGTTGTTAAAAAAGCTACTTCTTTTTTATCAATGAATTCGCTCCCAATAGACAATAG
Source organism: Syritta pipiens (assembly GCA_905187475.1). Taxonomy (NCBI): domain Eukaryota; kingdom Metazoa; phylum Arthropoda; class Insecta; order Diptera; family Syrphidae; genus Syritta; species Syritta pipiens. The sequence goes on along the minus strand of LR994572.1, from coordinate 61,313,624 downwards.
GCATCCTTTGGGATCGCATTCACAAAATTCACGTAAAAGACTTCATGATTTGTGATTCATTAAAAATTTACTTTCTAAAGACTTCACTGTTAAACCTTGAATTCACAATGACTTCAACGAAATTGGTTGGAGTTCCAAGGACTTCAAGTGAATGGGAAAAGGGAATAGTGATTTCAAAATTGAAGTCTTAGTTCCAAAATGAACTCATGAACTAATAAATCAGTGGCAGGAAGTCAATTGATTTGTTAAATCAAAAGATTGCATTCTTTTACATTTCTGGTGGTCCTCATACCTTATGTTTTCGAAGTTGTGGTAGTTCACATTACAACATTATCGACACTCAGATGTCGCTACCACAGACAACAACCTTAACGGTAGCAGCGCCCCTACGGCAAATATAAATATTAGTTTTAGGATTTAGTAAACATGCTCAATCTTGAGACCCTTCCGTAATTAACCATGGAACTAACCACACGTTACCGTATTAGGAATATTTTAACCAACAAGGTCGTAAGGACCGAGTTAGGAAATCATCACACTAGTAGAGTGACCTGTAGAGGAACCCTACAGGAAGGGGTGCTACCGCCGCTTCTGTGGTTATTAGTTGTGAATGATATTCTCTTGTAGCTCAGCTCAATCGGTTGCAAGCCAATCGCATACGCAGACGACATTGCAATATCCATTACGGGTGAATTCCGGCACACTATTAGGGATGTCATGGAATCAGCCCTTCACAGGCTAGCCACATGGACGGATAAGGTAGGGCTCGACGCATGTAACTCTGCACTCCTGGCTGCTTAGTAACTAGAAGCTAGCTTCCAATAGTATAAGGCGGTAAAGGTCCGAAAGTAATCGATTTTAAATCAATAAGCGTAGCCTCATCTGCGCTCGTTCCTACCGATGACGCTGAAGAGCCCACTAAAGAGTAGTTCTTCGACCTCTTGGACAACGCATAAGGAGTCTATCTGGAGTTCGAGGTTAAAATTGTTTGGAAACTTCAACGCAAAAATCGGCCCAGAAAACATCTTCGGCGAAATAGTTGGAACGCACAGCATCCACGACACGGCTCACACAATGTCTTCCGACTTACGGCCTTTGCGGCAACTTGTAATACAACGATAAGTAGCACAAGATTTCCTTGGAAACGCATCCACGCTCAATCCGCCTGATTGATTCAGTCGGATTCAGTCGTTATTGTATCTTAAAATTTAAAATTTGAATTTCCGCAACTGTATCACAACCTTGCCATAACCACTTCACAAAATTATTCCTCTCAAAATGTTTCGAAATTCGTTCGAAGTTGATTTCGAGGGAAAGTCTTTTCTCGCGAGATTGTCGATAGGAGGAATTCGATTTCACACGGAATTGCCGATAAGGCTGAATATGATGTAGCAGCAAACTAAAACTGTTGATCTGCTGAAACTGCTTTCAGTAACCGAAGCATATTTGAGAATATTTGATGTTTAAGTTGCAAATACAGTTGCATGGAAAAAACGTACGCTTCAAACACTCAGTACATTTTACGTAACTTGGAGAATTGTTAAGTTTGCGTAGAAAAATTGACATTATGCAATTTAAATTAATGAATTCAATAATAACTAAAGAAAATATACATATAGTAAGGAATAGCTAATACTTACAGTTATTGGCTTACAAACTGTTTCTTTGTTAACAATTTTGTTTTCATCAATTTTTATACCCATAGTGCTGAAATCGGCATACATTTTCTCTATTAACATATTACTTAGTTCACACCTTTTCACACTTTTTATTGACATTTTATCATACAAAATTGACGATGCAGTATCGAAAAAAATGTTTTTGACCAAAACTGACGAATGTTGCTGCACTTCAAATTTTGGTAAACATTTAGCTCACGTGTTCGTTTTTCTAAACTACGAAATTTTATATTTGAAATAAACCTATTCCTTTAATTATTTAAATAACACAAACACTGAAATATTTCAGCATAAAATACAAAAAACAACCAAACTACTATTGATATCCGTCTGTGTCTACTTCTAATTTTCAATCGCATACATTTTTTTGTTAATAAATATATGTAATTGGTGATGGCCATAATAAAGTTTTTGAGGTGATACCAAACATAATTTGAAATAATGGCGACCAAAGATTTTAAAAATAAAACAAAAGGGAAAATTTTTCAGTATAATAATGTATAAACTTTAAAGTAAAAGGATGAAAGTATATAGAAATAGCAATAAAGCCGTAAGAGTAATAGCTCTTAATATAAAAGCGTTTACTACCTTCAGTCCTTTTCATAAAATAAAAATTTTATTATTATTATTAAAAACTGCATTGAATCAATATTTATTTTAAAAAAAATTGCTATATTTAGAACTAAAATAAATCCTGCACCTTTTCACTGTCCGAAAAATTGGCATAATCAGCAGAATATTAATAATCAATAAAAAACAACAAAAGTTATGGTGGAAATCACTTAGTTGGTATCACTTTTACTGTATACTTTTTATATACACAAATATATATAAAAAAATTCACCATCAATAATTCCAGAGCAAGATAATTCAAAGTTTATTTATAGATCTTTGTAAAACACTTAGTTTTCTGATCATAAAAAGATACAGACTTTCATAAAATATTTTTAAAAATAGAAAACAATACTTGCACACTCGTAAGATTACAGTCAGTTAATTAGCAAACATTTTATGAATATAGTTCTACTTGCTTTATTCAATTTCGTTTATTAATGTGCACTTAATACAAAATGTTTACTTTATATGCAATAGCGGTGACAGGTTCAAATATAAATTTTAACAAAGCAAACCCCATTGATACTCTAAACTGCTTCAATATTCATAAATGCTAACTCAACACACTGCAAAAAAGACTTACAATTCTGCGTGGATAAATAAAATATTAACTACATCTCTATCTGAGCAATTGAAAGCAATTTAGTTTTTCCAACTGCTGTTCAAATAAATCGAAGTGTTTTGAAAACCGTCAACGTGGTTTGTTTAGGAAAAATCCAAATAATTGATAATTCTCAATATTCCTCATTAACACTATGCGTTAATTTTATTTTAATGTAACCTTATTTTTAAAATATGGAAAGACCGTTTTAAGATCGCCGTATGGAACACGAACGGAGTGTTTCCTCATTGCCAACAACTAAAACAATACGTAAACTTCTAGCAGATCAATACTATGCATATTTCAGAAAAATACCTTTCAGACAAATAAGGGTGGGATGCATATATAATATTAGTCTTCGTATAACATCGATAATATTTCGGAATATTACGTACTAGCTGCTGGCGCGAATATCACTTATTGCGGTTGGATAAACAATACTACAATGTTTAAGGTTTAAGCTTACTCTATACTAAATTTTATAAAAATCGAAATCGGTAGTGTATCGTTAGAGAAAGACAGACAGGCAGAGTTACTTCAAAAACGTAATTACGTAGCTGTGCGCCGCGGTTTCACCGCCTTTTTTTTGTGAAGTCTACATAAAGTGGAATTGTAGAACACGAACAATAAAGCAACGTTGGAAGTTTAGTTAAAATAAGATCGTTAATTTCGTTAACACTACTGTTGAAACTGCCAATAGGGTGATGGCATGTGAGGTCGGCCCCCTTCAGTACTCGGCTGCCGCGTCAGAAAACGATGCGTAATAGTTAATCCGTTTATAATACACACTTAAACATTTTTTTTCAATAAAAGATAATGATTTTCCTGCCTGTGAGTAAAAAGTTGTTGCAAAGTTTCTTAGTTAAAATTGCCACTTTGATTCAAGTTTTCATCGAAAGTGAAATGTCTGGTTTTTTTGTGTAAAAAAAACAGTGGAAGTTATTTTCAAAAATGTTTCAAAATCAGTGAAATGCCGATAGGTGCGTTATATTCAGAGTTGTAAATTTTCAAGTACCTGGTACTTGGTACTTGAAAATTGCCCAATTGCCCACCTCGTTTCAAGTACTTGTACTTGGTACTTGAATACTGCCAAGTATCACAGTACCAAGTAGAAGTACTTGGGAAGTACTTGAAAATGGACTTGGCACTCTTCAAGTACCAAGTACAAGTACTTGAAAAGTATTTGAAAATGGACTTGGCAGTATTCAAGTACCAAGTAGAAGTACTTGGTCGGTACTTGAAACGAAGTACTTGGGCGATTTTCAAATACCAAGTACCAGGTACTTGATTTTTTCAAGTACCAGTACCAGGTACTGGTACCTGGTACTGGTTACTTGGAAGGTACTGAAGTCCAAAAGTACTTAAGTACTTTACAACTCTGGTTATATTATTCTATTTGTTTTTTTCAATAGATTCTTTTTACTGAATAATGTACAAAAATTTAAAAAAAAAAGTATTTTAAATAAAAACTGGGGAGGCCGTTCGAAGAAGAAATTTTTTCTATAATTCTTCTGAGGTCGGAGGAGACCTCAATATTTCGGACGTCAATATTTCATATTAAAACAATTTGTTGTTTGTTTTTGTTTTGTTTTGTTTTCTGGGTGTAAAAACAGGGGCTGACTACTAAATACTTAACTGGCCGACTTCTGAGGTAAAGGAGGCCGACTACTGTAGAAAGACGTTTCCATTTACATTTTAGTGAATAATTTGTTGTCTGTAGTAAATACGCTAAAAATGACTTTATATTCATAATTAAAACATTTTAACTAATTGGAAATGATGAATAGCCTATTCTTTGCTACAAAAAAAAAAGTTAAGTGGCCGACAAAAAAAAGTTAAGCATCCAACTACTAGCTCCATCACCCTATATCAGAGATGTAAAAGATTGCAATCTATTGAGTCATACCTCTGATCTGAATTCATACCTCTGTTTTTTCAATTCATAAATTAAATCTGTGAACTAGACTGCAACATGGAAATCTCTCATTCTTTTTGAATCCTTGACTGGAGCAATCTTTACGACGAATCAATTGATTGCAAATCAATTGAATGAATCATAAAAATCTTTCCATGAATTCAGGGATTGCATTACAAAAGATTGCAGTCTTTTACAAATGAAGCAATCATCGGTAACAACTTTGGATGGTTTGATCGTTGAGCTTACGGTAATCACCGCATGGTCTCCAGTCGCCATTTTTCTTCTTTGCCATGTGTTGTGGGCATTGTTGCCGCTGACAGTAAAGTAAATCCGCTCGATCGTAATCTAACATCCGCTAAAAATGTTAATTTATGCTTTGCAAAAATTCACTAGAAACTGCTAAAATTTTAAGGGGAAATACATTTTTTTTTACACAACAATGTTTCATAAATGTGTACGATCCACAGATAGCGGGGTCATGAGTGTCAGAACGCGCCGTGCGATTTGGGCTTAATATATGTGCAACACACCTATTGTGTTGCCTTTCCTTCTAAAAAAGCAGATGAAACGATGTTAGTTTTAAGTGAATAGTTTTGAATATTTAACTATATGTCATCATAATTTCATTAGTGGCGAAAACGCCCACAGCCAAGCTTTTTGCGCCTCCACTGTTTAGCTATGTACATGTATTTTGCATTAATATCCAGTTGCAATACCGTTATTTTTTCACTTCTTGACATGTATTTGGCATAGAATCGACCAGTTTTTGCCATCCAACAGGGATCAATCCCCTCTGACAGCTCGAACCGATTGCCAAAGTTCCCCCTTATTTCCCGTGATGCAAAATATAAGGTGTGCTTGACACCTTGTCAAAATGGCCATTTTATTAATTTGTGACTTTACTAGGGACTACTTTTGACATTGCATTTGCGGTTTCCTGAAGCTTTCATCGCAAATAAATAGCAAAAAAATAATCGCGTGTAAGAAACAAATCAATATATCCGATTGCAATAGTTGCTTATCAAGTAAAAAGTGAAATTACTAAGCAAAAAGTGAAAAAAAAAACATATGCAAGAATCAATTTAATATTTTATCTTAGTTTGTTAGTAGCATTGTGTTACTTAAGAAAATGGCGCATTTTGCATCATAAGGGTTCTAGAGCCACAACAGACAAACGTGTACTATGAAAACACGTTTTTTTTACATGCCTTCAAGGTTTGTTATGGATAAAATCATGCTTTGATTCAAAAAATATTGATTTGCCATTAGATGTTAAGAAACTGTAGGATGTAATTTAGAATTAGAAATTTGAACAAAAAATTGAATAAAAGTTTAAAAAGAAAGTTAATAAAAACAATTAAAAAATAAGAAAGTAGTAGTTTGATTAGTCTCCACCTTAAAGACTCAAAAAATTGACAGCATGACGTCGCAAAAAGACCACCGTAGCTGTCAAGCACACCTTATATTTTTCCACCGTGCTTATTTCTGTGGCGGGAATGAATGAATGCCCTCTTGACGTCATGATGTCGGCATCCAGGGGCTTTCTATGAGATTTACACCCCTATTGCGAGTATCAAATAGCAATCAATTGATGACTGATAAATTTATCAATCAAAAACGAAATCGGTCGTGTGTAACTCGATTGATAAAATTTGTGGCTATTGTGAACTCAACAGGACCAACCGCTCTATTTGCTTTTTATTGCTAACTACTTTAGACCTAAAAATATATATTTATATTGTTAGATGTATTAAACAAGATTGTCTTTGTTCGGAGATTGTTTCATCAGAACCACAGACTACCCAATGTAGACACCCATCTGAGCAGCTGCTTTTTCCCCTTGCCCATCGATGAATTTGACAGTAATTCACGAATGTAGCTGAAATACAGGAAGCATTTTGACAGTAATTCAGGAAGCACCGAACACTAGCTCATCATTTTCACGCACATTTGTTTGATTGGTTGTTCAAAGCTCCCACACGTATTCACAGACACAAAATGTTATAAAAAATGCTGTCAAATACAATCAAGGGGCAAGAGAAGTAGAAGTTGGGTATCTGTGTTGTCTCATTTGTGGTCAGAACGTTAAGGAAAAATGACATGTGAATTCATGATGTAAAAAAATTAATTCCGCACTTTAGTGGACATTCATATGTACTAAAGTACTAAAAATATTGCTTCTAATAAACATTCTGTAAATGAACGGCCAAATTAACACCCTCTTTTTATTTCTAAAGTAATTTCAAATTGCAAAAAATCTTGTAAATTTTTCAGAGATGATCTACGTACTATGCGATTTGTGCCTTCGTCGTCCATAAAAATGCCATTGACAAAAAAAGTGATATATATAAAAAAAAATTGATCACAATTGATACTCACAATGCCAATTTTCTCCATTCACAATGGAAAAATTAATGTTTATCAATCGTTCATTGACAATTGACAATCACAATACCAACGCATCAAATTTTTTGATAAGTATCGTTTGTCATTTATTTTTTGACACAAAGACTTCACCACTTTAGAAGTGTTTGGGGTCGTTGTCCTGCTGGAACGTCCAACATAATGGCATCTCCTCTTTCGCGAATGGTAGCATTATGTTCTCCCGTATGTTGACGTAATCAACATCATTCATAATATTGGACCAACAACGTTCCAAGAGAAACATCCTACACTTACATAAATTTTGAGTTTTTGTTTATAGCTTTTAGTTACACATTGTTCGATAACTATAATAGAATGAATTTAGAATTGTTTAAGTTTTTATTATTTTGTTCATCATTAAAATATATATGACCAATTTTCAGAATTTCAATTTTTCAGAATTTAACAGAATACAGAAACTTTTTTTCAGAATTCTTTGCGTTCTCGATTGAGTTAGTAACGCATTCAAGATCGGAGAAGAAAAAAAAAACAATAAAAAAAGGCAAATCAGACAAATCGAGGATCGAACCCAGGACCCTCAGAGCAGAGCGCGAGCATTATAACCACAACCAACGCCGCTTCGAAAGTCTGTTGTCTTTTTTGGTATGGGAAACACGTAGAAAACTTTGTGTGTGAGATAATCGCGGAAGTTGCCCTTTTTTAGCAAAATGCTGATATAATTTAAATCGTTAATACTTCGAAAAATTGTGTGAAAATAATTTTTTTTTTGTATAACATTTTTTGATTCTTTTAATGAGATCTACAAAATGGCGTTTTCGGATCTTTAAAATTCGTATGTCAATGTTTTTTGGTTTTTGGCCGATAACTTGAAAAGCGTTGAAGCCAGGATGCTTGAACTAAATTTAAACTAAAGATTACATCGAGACCTACATTCCAGATTTTATTCAGATTTTTAGACCCGCGGGTGTGGAAGGGTGTGGCGGGTGTGCGAGGGGGGACGCTTTTTTTTCGCACTCAAAGCTTAATATCTCGAAAACTGAACCTCAGAACAAAAAGTTCAAAATGAAAACTATATTTTATTTCACAAAACCTATCCAACGGTGCCTAACTCAATCAATTCCGGTAAATTTTTTTTTTTAAATTAGTTATTAATTTATTTTAGTACGTATAAAAAACCAAGATTTCTGGATATTTTTGCAATATTGCGATGAGTTGCCTCATAGCTCCAATTTTTTTCAGATTTTTTGGCCTAATCTAGAAAATAAGGTATGGGACCCGGTACATAAGTCGGTTTTTCGAAGTTTGTGGGCTTATAACTTTTTACATGTGAGACTAAGATGCTAACGGTAGTACAACTTTTCGATCTAGGTGTTAGGATAAATCTGTTTTTTGATTTTAGTATTAGTACTAACTTTTTCGCTAATAAGTAACTTTCTTTAAACTTTTTTTTGGAACTTTCTTTGGGCAAGTCAAACACATGATTCGTGCAAATTTTATTTCTTAATTCCGGGTGGTTCACCAGGTACCTAAAATAGGGCTTAATGACAGGCACTTTTTATGCAGGACGTGAGTTTCCCAAATTCGCCATTACTGACTTACCGCATGAGATGTTGGAACCAAATCTCGCGCAGACAATGTGTGAAAGTGACATAAGAGTAGCAGTCCATGTATACAAATGTCAATGATCGTTATCCTTTCGTCCTTGAATATACATATTTTTTTTAATTTAGCTTAGTTGAGACCTCATAAGCTGGATTCTAGCAGTACACGGTTATGAAAAAACCGTGCTAATTTCTTTTAGCATGTCAATTTATTCTATTCTTTACATTGGCCCCACCTCCTCAACGGGGCGAGGTAGAACCCCTCCTCCCGCCTTCTCTCAGCGGCTACCCCAAGTACACAGATTTACTACCGTAATAAGGGCGAGTGAATTGATAGTCGTTTTTCCACTTGTTTGGGTCGTCAACCACTTGTTTGGGTACTGCTAACCATCACTTCATTTAATAAGAAACCGAAAATTGGGTTAGCTATTGAATTATTCTTATTTTCATCATATTGTTTTATTTGTATAATTTAGTTATTCATAAGCTATAATAATAGGCAGCAAAAGTCGTTGTTACAATGTATATTTTACTTATATAAGATCAGTTCATTTAAAAACTAAAATATTCTTTTGTAAGCTTCTATTTGGGTGTAACAATTCCAATTTCGAATACCTGTCACCTAAACAAAATCTGTATTCATCAAAATAAAATACTCATATTTTGTTAATACTTTTTCTTAACTAACCCAAGCATTTGCTATGGCATTATTACGTGATAAAATAAGATTTTGTGATCATTAGTATGTAAAACAAAAATATACTAAATCTATTATCGTAAACACTACATAAATATATACATAATTGAAAGGATATCTTAGCAAAATAATTCTTTACTGAAAACTATCATGTTGTATAAGTCCGGATGACATCTCGAATAACAGCCCGACAAAGAGGACACTGACCTCCTCCAGCTCCGCGCCACTGCTCAATTGCACATTCATAGCACATGCACATATGCCCGCACATGTATAGCACAGAATCTATGTTTTTTTCATAACAAATGGTACATTCTGATCCTGCGAAAGGATTTTCACTTATTTTCTCGGTTTCAGTTGTGAATTTGGCACTTGCACTGCTGATATTACTTTTTAAAGACGGATTTAGCTATATAAATACATAAAAGTTAGCTTTATATTCAAAATTACATGCTATAATTTTACCTTTAATTGTGGCGATGTGTATGTATTAGCTGCATCAGCGTTATTACTTTGGCTAGTTTTTCTTTGTAAATCTGTTTTGTATTCTGAATCTTGGGCTCTAGTTGCCGGCGGCAAATTTACAACAAGCACAGTTCCACCTTGTTGTATTTGAATCATATCACTTACTGACGGTACAATTATTTGACTAACTTTAGGAATTGGCATTGAAGCTTCTAAGCCTCCTAACATTGGAGATGAATTAATTATTTCGTTTATATTTACTGAAGTAGTTGAATTCGTCGAAGTTAAAAAGGGATGGGCAATAGAACTAGATGAGTGAGACCTCAAATTATTAGCAGTGTCAGAAATGGAAGCGTTTGCTGTTAAACAATTTGTAGAAGATGTTGCATTAAGTTGTGCAGCCATTGAATTAGTAAGAAATAGAAGAGGTTGCCTGAAAATGCGAATGCTTTGTGTCGAACCATAAATATCTAGAAACGCCCAAAGCCGTAAACGATGGTCAACATGCATTATTACTGATGGCAGCCCACAATTTTTGCTAACCGACACTTCTCCCATGGATGATACCCAAAATGCAATTTCGTCACCTCTATCACAAGGCATTGCGATATCCTTACTTACAACCCAATATTCGGGGCGGTCAAGTAAAAAGTTCGAATCGCCCGGCAAGTCATTATGATGTAGAGAGTCCGGATTGCAAGATGTTAATCCTAACGCCAAAGTACCAACGTATGTATGATCAGTTTTCAAAATTTGTATGACTATTTTCTCATCAATCTGAACAGGTTTTGAAGTAAAAACGTATCCTTGACAAAAATCTGTCTCTGCACGCGTAGCGATCAGGCGATCAGAAGAGAATTTGACATTTCGACCTTTTGTTGTGTGAAATGGTAGAGGCGTTAATCGATTATTTATGTGATATTGTAACTGGGGCTGATAACTTTCATCGTCTAACATGTTAAGCGACTGCAAAGGTGTTACAATGCAATTGACAGAGTTATTTGAAAGAGACCTCTGAGTATTCGTGGTACTTTGGTTGTTGAATATTCTCGCATCCAAAAGTTCAATAGCTGTACAATTGCCATATATATCAATTATCGCCCACAATAATCCACGAACGTCAATTCCTGTCAAAATAATTCCTTTTTCTTCGCCATTAATACCATAAACTACATCTCCTGCTGAGTTGACATAATAATGAAGTACATTATCCAGTTCACAATACTGTTCGTGTAAAGCTTTTGCCCAGAAACCAGGTCGATTTGTTAAGTCTGGACAGGCATATTTCGGAAGTGCATTTTCTAAAGCTCCAGGGTCATTACTGGTAAATCCAAAGCGAATTCCGCCGTTCCAATTGTTTGATACTTCCGAAAACCTCATACAAATTCGTTCATTTATTCGGACTGGTCTAGAGCTGAAAGTCAATGCACGACAAAAACTTTCAAATCGTTTTGCCAGTGATCCATCTCGAGATATCCTTATATTATCCCCATGAACGGCGTGAAACTGCAACGGTGGTAAATTATTCTGACTGGAACAGGTGTTTGAATCACGTCGAACTAAAAATAAAGAAAAATATACATTTATTTGTTAATAATAAAAATGCATTTTCCATATTAATATTATAAAGCTGAATATTTGTAAGGATGTTGGTTATTCTTTGGCGCAAAAACGAGTGAATGGATTTTAATGAAACTTTACAATAGATAATAGATTTGAACTTTTGATTTACGATTTTTTGAGTGATATTGCTGTTTAAGTTGGTCTGACAGTTCTATATTTATTTGGGTTGGTGGAGGTAAAGGTCGCCAAGTAATATAGCTAATATAACAGAATAACATATTGGCTTCAATTTATAAGCCTATTGAAAAAAGTGTCACCTAAGTCAGAAGTCAGAAGTCACTAAAAGTTTTACTTTTATAATATTAGTGGAATTTACTTCTGATTGGAAAGCCCGATTTAAATAAAATTTGAGAGACAGACATAAGTTAATTTATTTCTTGATTGACAAAGTTTAACTTCAATTCGGACAAGTGCACATCAAAGCAGGCAGTCAACAAACACGTACGAAGTCGCGGGTATTACTAGCATACATATTATAAAGAATATATTTCTGAACAGACATGAATGTGTTTATTATTATGAATATGAATGACATTTGTCGCTTCTTGATTCAATTACCAATCGACAATCGCAATAGGGGTCCATTTGTCACGAAAAGCTTTTGAAATCGGTAATAAACAAAAGGTTCCTTTCACAAGTGTTTAACTGTAAGACGCAAGTTAAATTGTATGGCGCGAAAAAAATGGGCTCTGGCATTCCACTGGCTGTTATGCTACCCAATTATTATTTTTATTATAAACTAGTATAGTACTAGTATTACTATTTATATTTTATTCTTTTTTTTCTATATCTACTGAAAGGGAATATCTACTAAAAAGAATATGGTTTATGCCCGATTTCACTCTACTAGCTTAAGTAACGATTAGAGCTTAAATTTAGGATCAACAATTATTCGGTTTTCACAGACCACATTGCGATTGTCGAATGGTAATCGAATGGATGATCTTCAAATATACCGATGAGAATCGTAATTGATATTGTGTAACTCAGGCCTCTATTGCGATTGTCGAATGGAAATCGAATCGATGATCTTCAAATGTATCGCTAAGAATCGTATCGATAAGATCGTGACCTGGCATTAAGATGAGCGACGAGGGCCACTCGGATCAAAGAAAATCCCCAACGCCTCGGGTGGATTAAAACCCTGTAACCCTGTAACAGTATAGTAATAAAGGACATTAGTCATACTTGCTCATTGCACTTCCTACTCTATATAATCATCATCATCATCATCATTTTCTTAGCCCGCATGTTCCACTAAAGGGGTTGCGGGGGCAGTGCACGCAAAAGAGCTCTCCAGGCAACCCGATCCTCCGCCGCCGACTCTAACGGGCGGGTGCCCAAGCGTAACCAGGCGAGCTTTAGGACTTAATCCAACCATCTCATCTTGGGTCTACCGAGCGGTCGCCTACCCGACGGAGTCGCATTCAAGGCACGCCTCGGAAGTCGTACTGCAGAGGACATTCGTGCCACGTGGCAAAACTATCGAAGTAAGGACCTTTCCGTTCGGAGAAGAAGCTGCTCAACGTTAAGCTCTCCACGCACTGTCGTGTTTCTCACCCTATCTCGGCGAGTAACTCCTACAACAGCACGCAGAAATCTCATCTCGGCAGCGATCTTATTCTTTCGGTCATTACCCAAATTTCATGACCATAGGTGAGAGTTGGAACAAATACCGAATTAAACGCCGATAACTTGGCCTTCACCCCAAGCTCGGCCTTCCCGATGACAGACCTTCCAAGCTGATTCAAAATTGACCCAGCTTGGCCAATCCTACAGGAAAGCTCAGTATTGCTCCTCCCATCACTCGTGAAAAAGAACCCGAGGCACTTGAACTTCTCCACCTGTTTCAATGGGACTCCGCTGACCTGCAGAGTGCATTGCACAGGCGTTCTGGAAATGACCATCTCCTTGGATTTGTCCACGTTAACCTTCATCCCAGCATCAGTACAGACGGCCACAAACCCATCTAGCGCGCGCTGGAGTTTCGTCTGTGAGGATGTGAGGATAACTAAGTTATCTGCAAAAAGCAGGTGACTTACCCTCAGCTCCCCCAATGTCAAACATTCATCACCACGGCTGCGTTGTAACATTCAATCCATGTATGTGATGAAAAGGAGAGGTGACAAGACGCACCCTTGGCGAAGTCCAACGCCCACAGTAAAAGGTGCTGATTTACTGCCGTTAATCCGAACACAGCTGCTACAGTTTGTGTATAGGGACTGAATGGCCCTCAACAGAGACCCATTAACCCCATGCTCCTGCAGAACACTCCAGAGTTTTCCTCGAGGAATAAGCCTTTTCCAGGTCTTCAAAGCAACTGTAGATTCGGGGTGTCAGTGATAATGATGGGCTGTGATCAAACATAGGCCTGCCTCTATTTAGGATTAACGCCTTCGTCTTTAATGCGTAAAGCGTCAAACCATTAATAGATGACCAATGAAACACTCGATTCAGGTCTTGTATAAATACCCCCATTGCAGTGGAGGAACACGGCTTAAGAAACATATAATACACTTGCTTTGTGCGACAAAGCTAGGAATATGTGAAAAAGGTCCATTTCCGTTAACTCTCTTTGCTATCCGCTACAAGCAACACGTTAGTTTGCTCATTGGGGCTGCTTTAGTATTGTCATATTGCGTATGGCTTTGTATGCATTAAATATGCTTTTTTTTAAACAAAAGTAATGTTTATATTTAAAAAAAAAAGCCGGTCAAGTGTGAGTTTTACTCACGCACCGAGGGTTTCGTTCTTTCGTCAACAGACTAGAAGTAAGGACATAATTTAAGTTAAAGAAAATAACTACGGCTACCTGCCGTTTTCGAATAAAGCTAAACAAAAGAAAAGTCTTTCTCATTTGCTGATCGTGCCAACCGTGTGAAAATTGGTTTAGTAAACTTAAGGGAAATGGTCTCAAGCTCCATTGAACAATTAATTGATTGAAACAATTAATCAGCAGTTCATGAAAGTTAGCTTACCAAGCAGCTAAGCAATTCGAATCATAACGTATTCGGCAGTAATAAATAGCCACTAAGTCATCTAAAACACTGATGTGGTACAGTCACAAACATCCAAGAAATTAACAAATCAAGTACTCGTGTTTGAAATTCGAAAAAAAATCAAATTTTACACTAGGATCTATTATTTGACTTTTGGCATGTGAAAATCACACTAAAGCAATAACAAAAATAATGTTCAATTTTGTTTTTATTTCTTTAGAATTCTTTATGTTCACTTTTATTCAGTGACAAAATTTAAAATCTTTCTAACAACATATTCATATAAATCACAACCAATAGAAAAGAGCGTATCAGGAAATGGTTTGAGCACACATACACGTACAAATAACTGATTCTCTTATTTAAAAAAAAAAAAATTACAATAACAAAGCTATTATGATCAATCATTTCTTTACTTCGCTTTGTTCTTTTAAGAGAACTGAGGGAGAAGAAAACTGTCATACAAAATTTTCGCTCAGGTTCACAGGCCTTAAAAAGAGCCAAAAGATATTTCAGAATTTAACAGAATATAGAAACTTTTTTAAGAATTCTTTGCGTCCTCGATTGAGTTAGTAACGCATTCAAGCTATCATTTTTATTTGAATTGGATTTTAACAATCTTGAAAACATAAGAAATGTGAAAATAGCGAGAAACCCCAAATCGAGGATTGAACGCAGAACCTTCAGAGCAGAGCGCGAGCGCTAAACCACTCCACCAACGCCGCTTCAAGATTTTATTGTCTTTTTTGGTATAGGAAACTCGTAGAAAACTTTGTGTTTGTGTTTTTTTTTTTGTATAACTTTTTTTGATTCTATTGATGAGATCTACAAAATGGCGTTTTCGGATCTTTAAAATTCGTATGTCATTGTTTTTTGGTTTTTGGCCAATAACTCAAAAACTGTTTGAGCCAAGATGCTCGAACTAAATTTAAACTAAAGATTACATCGAGACCTACCTTCTAGATTTTATTCAGATTTTTAAACCCGCGGGTGTGGAAATGCGAGGGGGGGGGACGCTTTTTTTACGTACTTAAAGCTTAATATCTCGAAAACTGAGCCTCGGAACAAAAAGCTCAAAATCAAAACTGTATTTTATTTTACAAAACCTATCCAACGGTACCTAACTCAATTAATTCCGGTAAAAAAAAAAAATTAAGAAATTAGTTATTAATTTATTTTAGTACGAATAAAAAATCATATGAGATTTCTGGATACTTTTGCAATATAGCGGTGAGTTGTCCCATAGCTCCAATTTTTTTTCAGATTTTTTGGCCCATTATTTTAGAAAATAAGGTATGGGACATGGTACACAAGTCGGTTTCTTTAAGTTTGCGGGCTTATAACTTTTTACCAATGCTAAAGACTAGCTTTTGGTAAGATGCTAATTGTGGTACAACTTTTCGATATAGCTACTATTCTCTTTCCAACGATACCCATATCAAGTATCTAAGAAAAAAAAACTATTTTTTTATTTTAGTATTAGTACTAACTTTTTTGCTAATAAGTGACTTTCTTTAAACTTTTTTTCTGAACTTTCTTTGGGCAAGTGAAGTACATTATCTGTATAAATTTCATTTCTTAATTCCGGGTGGTTCACCAGGTACCTAAGATAAGCCTTAATGACAGACAGACAGACATTTTCGTAGTCTCCGCCCCGACCCCTTTCCAATGACATCCATATTGACCACAAAAGTTAATAAAAGTTTTTTCAAAGGTTAGTTTCAGTACTAACTTTTTCTTTAATATACGACTAATTTCATCCCTTAACTACAGAGGATTCAGAAGTTATCAGCAAATATGTAAAGCCGACAGACAGACAGACAGACGGACACCGAAGTGATTCTATAAGGGTTTCGTTATTCCTTTGGAACGAAACCCTAAAAAGACAAAAATACTTTTGATAAGATGTTCTAAGAAATATTTCAGCATTAATTAAACATTTTCAATACATTCAATGCACACATTACGATTGTGTATGCTCTTGCAAAGAGCATCCGCATCCGCGATAATTTTTTTTAAATTTTCTTCCACACAAATTGAACATCTACCACGCTTTTTTGACTTAGGAGAAGAAAACCCTTGCCTTTTCGTCAACGGTAATACGGTGAAATTGAAACTCGCCAAGCCTCTGACATTAGAGTCGAATGTCATCTGCGCGTTCGACCATGATAGGGGCTTTAAATGGTGAAAACTGGAAACTTCTTGCCCAATATTGCATTGAAACTATGAAATATCGGAAAGACTTTATTGACGTTTAACAGAGCTTATGCCATTTCAGATCCCTTCTCTTCTTTCACTTCTTTTCCGCTTTTAAGGATTATTAAATTGACTAAGTATGAAACTCCATATTCGTTTGAGCAAAAGCATGCACCTGCATTTGAATATAAACATAATATTCAAATTGATATGTATTACCTTCTTTTGTCAAAAGCTAAACATAATGTTGTATTCTTTTCGCTTTGTTTTGATTGTCTAATTTTTATATTTTAATTTTAAAACAAACTAGTAAACAAAATTAGTTGGCGTTTAGCTTGGTTTCAAACCAATGAGACAATTGTGTTTTTATAGGCTGTAATTGTTAACCTAAATTGAGTTGAAAAAACAATGTACATATTAAATTCTATACTATGTTAACTATCGATTTCTATTTGGAGATGATTAGTTTTCTATGGTTAAGTGTAAGAACCAGATTTCAGCTATGAGTATGGAAAATAAATATCATTTAATTTAGACCCTGGATGTAGACAAATATATTATTGACCTTAAATATATTCAGTTGAAAAAAAAACACATCACAGGGCTGATTGTCTGTAAAATTCGTAGTACACCGATTTTACGGTCTTTTACAAGTTTTTTTTTCAAGAATCTATGATAGTGTATTATCTTTGAGCATTTCATTTCTACTAGGGTGTTCAGACTAACGTAAAATTTCGGCGTTTATGTATTTCACCAATGCAGTATAAAATGGCATCCTTTAAATCCGTGCAGACCACAATTGGAAAGCAGTACGATGTGTGTGCATATGCCTAGCGAATAAGACTAAATAATTATTGCATTTTAAATAACTTAAGGTGCATATTTCATCCCCAAAATTTTATTGAGCATAATGTAATCACAAATTTATACATATATACATACCCATAAATATATCCATATACCTATATATAATATACATATATGTGCATATATAAACGAAGTGCATACAACACTTAGATACAAATTAATAAAGTAATGTAATGTAACAAAATAAACGGCAGATCTTATATTAGCGTTTACCAGCATTTCAGAAAACAATTATTGTTCTTATTGCTATACATATGCACACCGCTGCCCATTCGATTTTCCATAAGAAATGTGGGTTTTTCAAACACATTACAAATTTAAAATATGTTGATTTTGCATACTAACCAATTCCAAAATGCTTTTTTATTCTTTTCAAGAAGTGATTGCGTTTTTTCTTTATTAGCTTATCTTTTGTTTCTTCCAGAGAGGTATCCATATTATAGCAAATATTTAATCCAGCGGTGGCAAATATAATTTTTTTTATTCACAAGTTACGATGCGCTTCTAGCAACACTATTATGTTTTTTATTTATATTTTATACAATTTCCTTGTTATATTATCTACAAATCACTTAATCACAATCACTCCCGAAAGTATTGTCAAAGTGAAGCGAACTTAACTGATGGCATTGCTTCATCCACAGCAGTTGCGGCTTGTTAACACCGTATACACATGCACAATTATTTACACCTTTTCACCGAACGAATTTGTGTAAACGCTTGGTTGCCCAGCTGTTTCTTCATTCATTCCGGTTTGATGAAGGTGGTATTATATACTACGCTGTGTAAGTATATAAGAAAAAGCAGATGCGTTGCGTCCGAATAGTGCATTCACACACACGTGTAGAGCACAATATGGCCTTTGTTTATTTACTTTTAACAGATATAAATGGACTTATAGTATGAAGGAAATGCTCTTACAAAGATCGTTCCGATTTGAAATTTGGAAGACGCATAAAAGATGCACAACTTCACCTACACGAACGGATTTTTAAAAAAAAATATCAAATATATGTACGCTTTTAACATCTAAAGTTTTTTAATAAAATTTAATTTCAAACCCAGTTATAGTTTTTTTTCTAAAGAATAAATGAAAAATAAAAGTTCGACAACCACATTTTTTCATATGTATAATCTTTGGATCTGTGTACGCATCATCTGTTTTTTTGTTTTTAATGTTTTATTTTTTATTAATACCTGATTTTAACAATTCAAAGCAATATATTATTTAACATGTTTTAAATAAAAGATACAATTTGTTGAAGTAAAAATCGCTGGATACGTAATTTCTTTATATAGTTGACAGATAAAGACTATCACAGGCCTTGGAGCTAATCCAGTTTTTATTAAAGATCCCAATATGGTATTTTTATTCTTTTTCTCCAAAATCTGAAAATGTAATAGGAAAAATCGTAATCTTATATTCTAATTTGAATTTGGTAGCACTGTGTAATATAATAAATGGTGGACACAACAGATGTTTTGTGAACAGCATCGTTTTTTCTCATATCACTGTGTGCGTGGCTGGACAACAATAAAAGTGATATCCTATATTTATTTTGGTTTGTCTTGTGCAAATTTTGCCAAGATAGCTCGTATTACGAACAAAGATTCATGCGACATCACGAATCACCTATAGGTATATGCAATGTAGGTATAGATGATATGTGGACAGCATCGAAGTGATCTTATTGGTTTTTCAAAACAGCAAAACATATTTTTCAGAAACGAACATATGGAATTCAAGTCCGGTGTCATGACAGAATATTAATTATCTGTACCTCAATATTAGTTTGGACATAGACCTATGCGTCTCCATAGGATATACTTTTGTAAAGCAGCCCATACACGATTCAATTCAATCATCAACTCAGTCAAATCACAGTGAAATCAACCCATGTGTGGTTTCGTCAATTGATCGATATGACGGTTGGAGAATAATCAAAAGATTTTGTTTTTTCGAAGTTGACTGGCAAGTCTTTCAATCACAGACTACCCAATTGGCTCATTTGTGCTTTCAATTCAATTGAATCGTGTGTGGGCAAGTTTATCGACAAACTGTCAAATTTAAGAAATTGCGGTAGATATTCATTGTGAAATCGTTTGTAAACGCGTTGCTCGTGGTTTTTTTTGTTCAGTGTTCAGCAGTCTTTCAATTCAATTGATGTAGTGTGTGGCTACCTATTAACTCAGTTGACAACTCAGTTTACAATCGAATTGAATTGTGTATGGGCTGCTTAATATTGTACTACCATCATTACAAAATTTGCATTTAAAATTAAATTTCTAACAATTTTGTGTGATTTACACAATTGCTTTGTGTTTGCCGGTGAAAATTGTAATCATGCAAATTCAAAATCATGTGCGTGGCCAGGGCTCTCCGACTATATGCCTGCCCGGTCTAATTAAACTCCTTACAGAAGCTGGAAGGCCGCAGAAAAAAATATTTTCCTTTTTCAATTAAAACCAAATATTGATTATATGTTTTGACAAGGAGTTCTATTACTAAACTATTCATGTCTAAATCTATTGAATTATTTTTTGAGCATGCGTCGCTGGCCGCAGCGGCCCGTGGACCTTTGTCTGATTATACCTGATTTGTGCGCAGAAAGAACTGTTACTGTTTACTGTTTGAAAAAGTTAAAAGTTAACCAACATGATCCGACGGGATGCATTCCACTTGCATGATGCATTTGCTATTTCCGTCCCTCCTATTAGATTTTATTAGTTGTCAACTTTTTGACATGACGAGCGTACGCAACGAGTTCCATGGGTTTGGGCAACATACTTCCTCGCCCTTGACATTTGACAGCGTTTTTCATGCTCGGCTTTCGGCTCGTGTCTGTGAATATGTTTGTGCTGCCAATTAGTTCCTGTTTCAAATTATTCATTGCAATCACAATTTTTTTTTCATGTTTGAGAAATTTTTAATACATATATCTACGAAAAATGCCCCTATTGTATTGGGTAGGGTTACTAGTACTATTAGAGATAACAAATTTAGCCTTTTTATTTGTATACTAATAAGAACAAATAATTTCATACTTTCAAAAAATAACGTCCATGCACACACCCTACAACAAAGAATGTCGGCGAAAATTAAATATTTATAACAAAATGCAGTTACTCGGAAGCATATAACAATGTGCGTGTGTCTTCTCAGAAGAAGCGTCGGTGAGGGGCTTTCCAGCTGGAAAGTCAAGTATCTTGTACAGCTCATTTGTGATTGTGATTACTAGCATCAGCTGCTTGGTTGTTAATATAAACAACAGTTTTATGCATTAGTATGCAATTTGGTTCATTCAATTCAATGTTTTTAAAGCTCTTCAAAAGGCTTTGCTAAATGTATGGCGGTAGTAAGGTATATGTATACAACAATGGTATAGTGCAATGAAAAGTTGAGGCCAAGAGCATTAAAGTGCTCAGGAAATGTGGTTGTATATGTAAACATTTATATTAACGAAATGGCTTGCACGTGCTTTCAGTCACTTTTTAATGCGCGTGACTACTATTCTGACAGTATATTTCTTAGTAACATGTTTAGGTTTGTAGTTTAAGGATAAATGGAAACTACTCAACAATAATGTGGCTTTTTGAAGCAAATATTAATATTGAGAACCGTAAGTTAATGTTGTTTGCAAACAAATATGAATATTAAGAACCGTAAGTTAGTATTGTGTTGCAATTGAAAATTCTAGGTAAAAGATGCAACCATCGAATACTTTGAATGTATTGTAATTATTTCATTGAATAGAAAACACAGAAATATCAGTTTGCTATGGAAGGAAGAGTGCTATACGCATTTAGAGGATGGATTGCATTTGTGGCTTTTATGGATCTTGGAACAGCGTTTCGGTGTTATGTGGAAAAAAGGAGTTTTCTTGCACAAAATTCAAGCATAAATAACGTCGAAGGTAAATGAAAGCTATTTTATACAATTAGTTACATACATGCATATGAAAGAAAAAGATGTGTTTAGTGCGCTAACTCGGTTTTAGTTTTTTTTTCCTTCCGGTCGTTAAGTCACTTAGTTCTACAGATTATTTTTGAGGTCACGCTTTCTACATACGACGAAATTTCTTTTATATTAGATCTCATAACCAGTCACTGCTTATATGGGAGCGGATTTTTAGGAACTTATGAAAATATGTTTGTTCAAAGCTTTTGTATAAAAAAAGAAGACATCTTATTTACACCGAGGGACAAAAGTATTCGGCATGTTTCTGTTACTAGCTAAAAATGCTAATAACTTCCGTAAAACCAACCGAATCAATTCGCTTTTTTCAGCTTGAAGATTAAAAAATATCCTTTAAGCTCTTATAACATAATTTAAAAAATAGAAAAATTAATTAACCTTAAGAAACACCATTTTTGCGTGGACAAAAGTATTCGGCATGTATGCTACATCTCGATAGATATGATCAGATAGATGGAAATTGAAGATTTATTTTCATTCTGTAAGTTTATTTATTGTTAAGCATCTGTGGATAGATAATTCAGGTATAAGAAATATGTTAATCCAGGGTCTGCGACGGGATCTTTAATGTGTGGGGTGTGGTGTACAATATCCATAGGCCCACAATTTCTGCAGTATGTTTTGGGTCATTATCCTCCCAAAATAGTAATTGTTCCACAGCCTAGACTATCGCCACTTTTCCTGTAAATTAGTCTTTAGGATGTGTAAATATCGCGGCGTATATTTTGTATCACTTTTGGATTCGGATGCGGAAATGAAATCCGGGTCTGGAATCATTCGTATTTTGTATCACTACCGGGTTTGATTGCAATGATGCCAACTTTTCATCAAAGATTTCCGAAAATTAAACTGTCAAATCAAAGCAATTCTTCTTTATACCAGTTGTAATCTTGGATCTTTTAATATTATTCAAGTGTAACAAGCTATAGAAAATATCCAAAACAAAGAACATTGTTGCTATGTACGTGCGAGTGAAAAAGAAGTGTTCAGAGAAGAGTCATAGAGGTTGCTTTAATGTCTTTGAATAAAGTTATGCATTTTTTTATATCACGATATTTGCAGCTTTTTGAAAACTATCGGCTATCAAGGGAAAATATTCACACACCGGAGGCATGAAAAATAATTTTCCAAGTGCAACTAGACGGATCGTATTCCCACTCACTCACTGGACCTTTTTGCACAAGGAGGGCATGAGTTCCAAATTGACTAAGCCAAATTACAAACCCTCAGTCAATTAAAATTGTCGGTGTGCTTGAGGGGCTTAGATCAATTGAATATGATCCACACACAAACTCCCGTGTTGTTGCACTCCATTGAAAAATATAATAATGAAAAAAAAAGTATGCAAAAGTAGAAAATACATTTAATTCAAATTCTAATAGTGCCACTTTTGGGCAAAACAAGGAAGTAAATAATCACAAATGTATACACAATCCGACAACAAAAGGCTTATCGAATGAAAATCCGCAACAGATTGTGATTTCGCTTTCGAAATATAAAATACCAAATATTCAGAAAGTGGATTGTGGACATTTCCTATAGAGATGAGATACAAAATACAAACTTCCGATTTTCAAACAGATTTCAGATACTATAGCAATACAAAATAACCCCCCTGCTGTCTAATACAGCACTATTGAGAACTCTACTCACAGTCTGGGAATGAACATTTACACCGGTCAACTTGAGTCGTTGGTCACAGCAAGGTTTTTTTTTTTTTCAAAACTCTTATTGTTTTTATATTATCTTATGATATTTTACTCCGTTATTTTTTTCCTTTTTCGACTTCTGGTTGTGGGCAGTTGGTATTCGTAGGTGGAATTATGAGCAGAATTTAGGCATATAATGTAGTCAAAATCAAAGATATTGGGTCATGCAAGTCCTATATACATAAACATATCAACACATCCCACTATGACAAATTCAATTAATATTTTATTACTTTTTGCGAATCGAATTCTGTTGATTGATTTGAAGGTCAATTGGCCTTTCATACATTGTATCGTTCTTTGATATTGTTTTGACTATTACTTTTTATTAGTATTTATATGTTGTGTCATTCCGAATCTATACAAATTTTGACTATTATATTTGATTGGATTTTCATATTTTGTATTTCCTTCACTTATTTTGGGATGTGAATATTATCATAAAATTGTTGTTGTTAACATTGGAACGTGACTGTACACAAATTGTTCTTTACTCCTCCGTCTTTTAAACTTTTTGTCCTTAAAAAGAATATTACAATGAATTAGAATTCTTTTCATTACAATGGGATATTTTCAATGTTATGCTTAGGGCTTTCAATTTTATTTGACAAACTAGATAATGATTTCAGATTACAGAGCAGTAATCTTATTTGATAAATTCAATGTAACATTCTCGGGTTATAAAGCATGATTTCAGATTACAGAGCAGTATTCTTATTTTATAAATTAATTGTTATATTCTCGGTTTGTGAATTGTATTTGATTTTACAATGCTTACAGTTGTGTTCATAATAATAGGAGCGCCCAGTTAAAATGACTGTATTTACCTGCTGCGAAATATCGTAATATTCTTTGGTCGGATAAAGGCAGGTTCGTCTTTTTTGGTGGAACTGGTTCTCGGCAATGCGTTCGTCGTCCGTTCAATACAAAATATTTGTTTCAGAACACCCAAAAAACCATTGAACATGGTCAAGATTTGGGCATGTTTCTTTTATCATGAAGGGTGGCCCATATATTCGATAGATTGTAATATGGATCAACATGCTTATACCAAAATACTAAATGAGATTATGGACCTTTATACTGAATAGAATATGCCGCTTAAATCGGCCTTTTAACAAGTTAACGGCACCAAGCACACCGCCAGAAGGTTAAAAATTAGGTTCGTGCCAAAGGGATTGAGATTTTGGAGTGGCCCCCACAATCGCCTGACGTGAATCTCATGGTGTGATGTCAAAAATGATGTTGCCGATGACAAACCAATAAACAAAAGTTAATTTTTGAGTGTAGTGAGGGAAGCCTGGTAGAAAATAACACGAACTCGTTGACTTGTTGACTCTATGCCACTTCAGTGCTTGACGATATTAAAAAAATGAGATATAATACGAAATATTAACTAAGCAAAAAATAATAATGCTCCCATATGCGCTCCTATTATTATGAACAGCTTTAAAACCAATTGATCTACCTTTTTATTTTTCTTTAATTTTTGTTGTATATTTTATTATTGCTTCTTGCCTATATTTATTAAATGATGTGTATTCTGTATTATGAAAAAGGAAAGAACGAAAAATAGATAAAAGTATAAAAACAGTACATTTTTTTCCATTTATGGGATATCGCTCTTATTATTATGAACACAGCTGTACATATCTAGGTAAAAACTTTAAGATTAACATGACAATTGAGGTGTACAAAATTGTATTGTTTATGAGGCAGTGAGTGCGAATAGTTTTAATCGTCTTGGTTTGTTTTATATTTTCAACAAATATTTGATCCACATTTGGTTGATAGTTTTAAATTTCTTTTAAGATAAATCTATGATTGCCTAGTTCTATTGAAAAATTATAAAAATATAAAATATTTCAATAACTTCTATTTAAATTTATAACTTGATTTTCACATTAATTTGTTATTTTGTCTTGGTAATTATTAAGAAATATAGTTCCCCTTTCATTAAAAGTAAATTATTAAATTTTATAAGGTGTGTTCCTGTATTCATAGAATTGGACACTAGTATACACTACCGAGATGATAGATATACTGGAAATAATTTACTTATTTTTTTTATATTAGTTTTGTGGATTTTCCTACTGCTTGCAGTGGTAATTGTGACCATATGGTTATCCTTAAATATTTCTTTTCGGCCAAAATAACCTGCAAACTTTTCAATTTAAGAGCGCTATTATGTTAATTGGGAATTAAATATCACTGCAAATTTTATTACCTACTTATTTTTTGATTTTTTAATAAAGAACAAATTAAAAAACAATTTTTTTACAAACTGATGCCACTTCTTAGACATAATTCTAATAAGGCAAATAAAAATATTAAAAGCCAGAGAAGACAAACTAAACTAAAAACAAATAAGTATAACATAAAAATTCTGTTTAATGGTAGAAAAAGTCAGCACGTTGTGGCTCCCTTTTACTTATTAATTACAACGGCAAGGCGCGGCGGCATGCTAGAAATCAAGTTGGTCAAAATTTTTCCTGCGATTTTCTCCCACTCATTTTTCATCTTTCCCAAAGGAGGCTGCGCCGCTCTTCTAGTGGGATTCTATCATTCAGAATGGCCCAAAGGTTCTTGATTGGGTTAAGGTCAAAAAACTGAGGTGTCCACTTTAATACAAACAATTTTGAAAAAATAAACTGCTTAGTTACTTTGCTCGTATGCAAAGGGGGTCGTTATCTTGTTGGAAAAGGAAACTTCCCAGGACATTTTTAAAGCAGAAGATGCTAAATTTTCTCTAATAACGAAAGTTGGACCTGTCATTTTGGTGTCGATTTTGACGAGATTTCTAACGCCGTCGAAGGAGAAACAATCTCAGACCATAATTAAAACGCCTTCATGTTTTACTGTTCGTTGAATACACATTTGACTGAGCCTTTCAGATGGTCTGCACTACAGGTGCTTCCTTTTTTTGAGTTTTTAACCTGATGAGTACAAATCAGAGCAAACCACGCCCTGCCAGAGTATTTGTGGCTTCGCCAGATACTTTTTTGCGGAGGCTAGTTGTTATTTTATATTTATTAAACGAAGCATAAAAAATCTTCTTAATCCGCTTTTCTGCGGTCTTCTTTGTACTGATCTTGCTGTATTGAGCTGTAAGTCTTCTTTTATATTTTTGGCCGAAGAAAAAGGATTTTTCTGGCTTCACTTTTTACTGTACCATCGTACATTGCTTTTAAGACTGGTAAATCTCGTTGTTTTTGAAAGTTAAAACAGCCTTCCTTGCTCCCGAAACTGAAATTCCATTCTTCTCTAATAGAGTCTGGAATGCCAATACATTTTGGTTGTCTAAAACCTGCAGTCCATTCACTTCTGAGGCAAGTGGTTTCATAAAGTCTTACGGATTAATATACAATGTATGGGATTCTGTAGATAAGATTGCGGTAATTGTTATAAGATACAAAAAAAAATGAATCAGCTTAAAAAACTGATTATTAAGCAGTATTTCATTTTAAATTGGAAAATTGTTACACTTTTGATCTTCAGTGCATGTGACTTCAAAGTCCGCATTGAAAGTTTCCTTCAGAAGAAAAAACAAAATTAATCGAAATAAAATAAAAATAAAATTTATTTTTAAACTAACGTTAGCTTAGAAATAAATTTCTCCAATTTTTTTTTTTTATTTGTTTAGTTATTTGTTTTGATAAAAATAGGGAGCTATTGCGACATAGCGTGGGCCATTGCTACGCACAGTCCAGTCCATCATTTTATCTGGAAAAAAAAACTAAAAAGAATAGATAAGATTATGTTCCGGTAAATTTTTAAGCCTTATATATATTTTATTTCAGCTGAATTTACAATATCACGCTTAATCGGGATGTATTGTATATTGAAGGCAATTGCTCTAGTTCACTGTACGTTATTTATTCATCATAAACCGTATGCCATACCATTGCCATTCCACTTGCTTTTTTTACTTATTATATTTCTCCTCCACAGAATCGTTATTATTGGACGTTCTTCTATAGTGCTAACAATGATATTGTACTCCACAGAGGCCTTATATTTTCGATCAACTACAATAAATTTTTACGTGATTTTTCCATTTTCGCTAAATTGTAAGTAAAGTAATCTTTTTTTCAGTACAGCCGATCAATGGCCAAAAATGTAAAAGAATAAGGTAATTGTATTTCATACCATATCAAACTGCATATTTTTGTTTTTGATTTAAACTTTTAAAGCAAAGCTCCCTCGTCCCCTACCCCTGCAGGTAACTCAGTTTTTCGCATACATATGTAATCTTCGTAACCCGTGTTACTAATTCGCGGGATATTATGTGCACTGTTCGCGGGATATTATCCTCCTTTTTCTTCATGCCTACGTACTAAACCACCGCTCTGCACTCATTAACTATTCTCCCCGGGGGACTGCCATTAGGTATTGCCTCTTGGGCTGGTTAGCTATTAGGCCCTATTTACTGCCTTTTGAGCTCTTCTCAGCGCTACTGCTCTTCTTAGAGTGGCTTGTGCTCTTATGATGAAAAAACTGATCTCCATCCAATCGTCGTCCGGTTTAGTCATTCGGCTAGCTAGATTTTGCAGGCTTGGCATATTGACCCTCTCTTCTCTGAACGCAGTGGAATACTGCATGTTCTTCGTCTTCCTCTTCATCTGGACATTCCGGACACAGGGGCGATCTATTGTGTCCAAATCTGTGGAGGTATTTCCGATAGCCGCCCTGAGCAGATAAGAGCTGTGTGAGCTAAAAGTTACAGCTCCCCCTTGCTCTCTCCATCGATGCCGCGATTGGAGAGATCAATCTGCCTGTCCACCTACCTTTGGTGGACCCACCTGACTTGCCACAGTGCCAGTGATGCATCCCGCTCTTTTTCACCGTCGTTATGTTCATGCGGTCTGTGCGCCGCCTAAGGTACACTCTCTGGCTCTCATGTGCGATGATGTCGACAGAAACCATTCCGGCTAGCACACAGGCCGTTTCGTCGGAGATAGTTCGGAAGACGCTAATTGCTTTGATTTCGCATAGCCTGCCGCCGACATCTTCCTCCTAAGATCTTTAGTCACAAGTGCACCGGTCCATATTAGGGCAACGTCTACGGGCGTATGCGGTACCGCTGATGTTCGGGCATTGACTGCAAAAAAAGCAATTTAGGGCTCCAGATCCCAAATTTGAAAAAAATTAGTCCAGATTTTTTTTCGTAAAAAATGTTGGATTTGCATACGAATTTTCCAAAAACTATTGACGTAAATAATTTAGCTAAAATGTATATTAAAATATAACAAGTGCAAGTCAAATGTCAAGTAATTCATTCATTTGACTTTCAAGTCGTGAGTGTACTCGAAGTAAAATGAATGTCTTGGAATTGCTTTGTCGAATTTATATCGTTTACACGTGACTGCAAATAAAATAAAGAAAGTATTGAATATAATAATGAACAAGATACATAGATACATTGTCCAGACTGTGAGATTTCTTACGATTCTCATTGTTAACTTTTTCAGGCTGGCCAAGTGAAATTTGGCATTTGGTTTTTGTCTTTTTTCTTATAATGAATAAAGCAGCTTTCCGAATTTCCACACAATTTGCTGATTGTGCCAGTCATGTAAAAATTGCATTGGTATACTTAACCTTTATCCGTCCCTCGGCCATTACTTTTCAGAATCAGAAATAGTCTGTTTCTCAAATATCTTCTAAAATATGAAACATACAGTTTTGAAATTAAATGACTTTAATTTTTCTTTGTAATTGGCAGTTCTGGTAAAATAATATTTTATATTGATATCTCTGCATGGATGCCGATGAGTCTTCACCGCTCACAATGTTTGTAATCATGCTTATTCTGAGATTCGAACGATTCGTTTATTCTATTCGATATATCTATTCCTTCGAATGAATTTTCCGTATTCTGAGATTCGAACGAATAGTATTCATTGTCGGATGAATTTCAATGAATTTAATTTTATGAAGTTAGCTGTTTGAAGGCAAATTTTTCAAATCTATTGACATTCGGATTTTAAAAAAATCAAAAAGAGCAACGAATATAAGATATGGCAGTTGTGTTATTTTTAAACAGTCAGGACGGGGAGGAGGAGATTTGCAAAAGAAGGATAATGAATGCATCGGTATCAATTCGGTTAGTTGAAAATCCCTTAGCTATCTCGGGATTTTCCTCCATTAGTCTTATCAGCGATTCGTGATTGCGACCTATATACATTAATAAAACCAACATATAATTCATAAAATTTAAAATTGTAACAAAAATATCTGAATTTACATGTTTTGCGAATGTAAACGATACGAAAATAACGAACGAAAGGAAAATGACATTTCATTCGAATGTCAGAACTTTCGAATCGTTCGAATCTCAGAATACAAATCGTTCGAATTCGACTCACTTTCGAACGAAAACGAATCTCAGAATAAGCATCAATGTGAATGTGTTCAAGCACGTTTACAAGTTCTTCGAAAGATATCCACTTCTGTTCTTTCAAATTTCAAACAAACTACAAACATTGGAAAAGACATGAATAGGCTGTTGCAGTACGCTTACGCAATATAGTTAAATACACGTGTATCCGTGTTTAAATGAACTACACGTGTATGCGTGTCTAAGGTGCCGTAAAAAACGACAACATGTGTCACGGGTACATGTGTAATTATATACGCGTTTAAAATCTGGAACCCTATTAGGTAGTTCGTTTAGTAACTATACTATTGACCAAATTTAGGTAGCAATCAGTCAATGATAAAATCCCCGGAATCCTATTTTTCCAACTGAATGTCATCTTACTTTTAAACTTTCCATGTTGCCCATTGACAAGCGTAAGTCAAATTCTAAAAATACATACTTTTTTTTTAGTTATTTGAAACCTATAATTATAATTGATTAAAATTGTTATTATTATTTTTATATTTTTATTTATAATGAAATTAATAATTAATACAATTTAGCTTTAGCGACTACGGCTTTCGGCTACATTTGAAATTTATTGTGCATTGATCTATAATTTTAATTTAATACTTTCTTACTTTCTTATAATTGTTATGAACTATTACTGTGATTACGATTTCTATTTGATAGTTATTACTTTGATCGGGCTTTTTTATATACCACATCGATTAAGGCTTTGGGATCCTTTTGTAAACAAAGAAGACGAAAATAATATTCTAATAAAACAAATGGTAACTTTTAAAAGAAGAAAAATGAGGAAACTGTCATAGTTGTTTTGTATACATACGAATAAAATGGAAAAAAAATATTCTGCTATTTTGTCTTTCATTTCATTGCTACTATTAAAAATTTAGGTATACTGTAATATTACCATCACTATAACTGCATATTATAAAGCCAAATCGCAACAGCGCCCTCGAGCGCTTGGACTTTGACATTTGAAGTAGAATTTTTTTATTTACATGTGAAATTTGGATGAGAAAGGGCGATTATTTGAATAAGGCGCGTCTATGGTCAACGGAATTAGCGTCACGCGATGCGATCACATTCGCGCGATTTCAAGCGACGGCATCATTGACATTAAATTAGCTTTTGGCACATTCGCTCTGCAATAAAAATCTTCAGATGTAAACATGTAATTGATCGCTTTGAATCGCGCGATGCAAATTCGCTTGACCATAAACGTAGCCTAAGTAAGAATTGTTTTTGATTTTATTTTGAAAAAGAAAATAATTTTCTTACAAATGTATTTTAGGGAAAACAAATTTCGAGGATAAGCAGATTTAGGGAAAGCTGACGAGCTCTAGTCTGATTTGAAAGCTGAGTAATGTGCGCGGTGACATTCTTCTCGTAAAATCGATAAAACGCGTACCAACGTCTGTTAAAGTCCGAGCGCTCGAACGCCCCGTTACAATTTGGGCTTATAAGTAGAAACACAATTCTGCGTGCGTTATTTTTACAAACTTTGGGATGCGTTGTATCGTTTATTCGATAAGTTGACGAGTCCAGCGCGAGAATCGCTATCGAATCGCCTCGTTCAATCAATTCACTATTCAACTCACCGGCGATTTTTTTAAAAAGTGAATGTCAATCTTATCCTTCATTTTCGATTTATGTCTTGTTTATTTTTCTCATTTTGTTTTCTTTCACAATAGCAACGTTTTAAACTCAACTGTCAATCATCAAATGAAACGCCGGCACGCCGCGATCGTTTTTCAATCTTTCGAAATCAAGGCGCGACACAACGAGATTCGCCGCATTGTGTTTTGCTTTATACATTTTCCTTCATTTACAAGCTCGAACTAGACTCGCGTGTGACACGTCTCGCTCTCGCCTCGAACTCACGCCGCATTGTGAAACAGGCATCAATTTTTCAAATCGGAATAGAGCTCGCGCGCTAGGTTTCCCTAAATTAGTTTATCCTCAAAATTTTCGATCTCCTGAAACACATTTTGTAAGAAAACAATTTGATTTTGGAACAAAAATCAAAAGCAATTCTCACTTCCTGAAATAATCGCCTTTCCGCATAAAAATTTCGTATGTAAATAAAAAAATTATACACACATCTGTCAAACGCCCGAGCGAATACAAAGTCGGTCAGACTTACGATATTACGATTTGTGAAGTTGCAACACCCAACCGCGCTATTTCGATTTGTACAATCCTTTTACGTGTATTCTACTTCAAATCTCCGACCGACCGAACGCGCCGCTACGATTTTGGCTTTAGGTATCCGCAACAAATTAGCAGAAATAAAGGAAGAGGTCATTATTTCTGGTATGTGGATTACGCAGAAGCTGAAGCTTGTGTTTCGACTTATGATTAATTGAAGAGTATATATAAAAAAAAGCAAGAGAGGATAAAAAAATGCTTGCAATTATTGTGGGTGGGCAGCGGTACAGAGATAAGATTTGATGTTGGTACTACTAATGGCATGATTAAAGCTGCAAACAATTACATATTCATACATTTATGTTTTTTTTTATTCAAATAAGTACGATATTAGATTACGAATTCATAGTTAAGATGTTGATTTTAAAGTACAGCGGTGGTGAAAACTATTGCTACAGGCTTGGTATTAAATGTTTTTGCTTAAACTATTCTAAACAACAATCAAGCCAGGCACAGGGAAAACATTGGCTGTCGAAAGCTTTCAGGAGCCAATAAATAAACGAGATATAAGACAATTCATAGGCCTAACCAGCTATTTTCGAAAATTCGTAAAAAATTACTCACTCATTGCACGAACGTTGACCGATCTAACAAAAAATAGAAACGAGTTTACCTGAAAAGAGCAACAATAATCTTTCGAACAGCTGAAGAAATCAACCAACCAGTGTTGGTACTCTGCGGGCGCAACATGAGCTACATATGGTTGCAAGCAGCAAGGGTCTAGCCGGTATGCCAATGCAGGGAGAAGAGAAGAATATGCATTCAGTGGCTTACTACAGTCGCAAAACGACTCAAGAAGAGAGTGTATACCACAGTTATGAATTGGAAACTCTAGCGGTTGTTGACTCGACGGACAGATTTCGGTAGTATTTACTAGGAAAACCATTCGCTATTGTAACAGATTGTGCAGCATTCAAAACAGCCATGAAAAAGAAGGAACTGGTGCCTCGGATCGCAAGGTGGTGGATGAGGATGTTGGAATACCAAAATATGATCAAACACCCCTCAGGGAAACGAATGGAGCATGGCAATGCCGATGTAGTAGAAATGAATGTTCACCAAGTTCATATTTCGGACGAGGATTGGATTTACTCCTTGCAATTACAAGATGAAGAAATAGCCCAAATAGCACCGTCTGAAACAATAAACTGAAGAATGAAAAGGAACACCAAATTTATAACGACTATGTACTACAAGAAGGGAGAGTATATAGGACGGTCAACGAATAGCTCAGACTATTTGTTTCTAAAGGGATCCGCAACCGCATACTGAGATATAATCATGATAACCTCGGACATTTCTCGGAGCAGAAAACGCTCAAACATATACAGGGCAGATACTGGTTCCCTCGAATCACCCAGTCTTTACCTTTACCTTGTCTTTACCAAAAGGAGTAAGGAAGATGTCAATTATTTTAGAAAAAAAATAGAGAAAGAAGTAAACAGTTTTGGACCACCAGTTAAATCTAAAAAAAGTTACTCTATAATTAAATTTATAAAAGAATAAGGGGGTTTCAAACCGATAATTACCGATTTCGTGCAAAGACAAACAGCTGCTAATATGTTTATCTGTTTTAATATGTTTTTGCGTCGAATTATGCAAATTGTTAGTCTCAGCGTAGCCCGTACGGCTCTAAAGACTAGCAGAATTTGAAAAAAGAAGGAAAGGAAAACAAAACATTTTGTTAAGTTTACAACTACGTGTCAACCAATTATATTTTCGGTATATCGATGCATTGAAATGCGAAACAAAATCATCGTTGCGTTTATATATATTTTCATCGAAGGAGTAGAGCGTCCTACTTCGTCAGCTTTAGAGGTACACGTTCCACTAGGGCTAGTCAAGGCACAAATTTCAACTCACTTCTTGGAAATGGCTAACCTCAGATGGTCTCAGTTGACCAACTGTGCAGTAGCTAGGGATACTTGGCCGGAGTACAACTTATCACGAACCAATGACCTTCTTAATATGACTCGCACAGACATTGCACAAATTATAGCGATTAGTAGGGGTCATTGGCCGATAAGGAATCATGTAGCCAGACTAGGAATCCCTTATCGCACATACTGCCGTAGCTGCAATAACACGGCGGAACCAGAATCTCTGACACACCTCCTCTGCTTCTGTCCGGCGCTTGCCAGGGCAAGGTTACGGACTCTAGG
Organism: Syritta pipiens; assembly: GCA_905187475.1. Taxonomy (NCBI): domain Eukaryota; kingdom Metazoa; phylum Arthropoda; class Insecta; order Diptera; family Syrphidae; genus Syritta; species Syritta pipiens. Next base: position 61,279,538 of record LR994572.1, on the reverse strand, counting down.
CAAACCCTTCGCTGAATCTCTCGGCGAGGTATCCCGGATGAATATTAAAGATTTGATTTTATTCCTCAACGTCGCACGATGGTTCTAAATCGTAATTTATATTAAATTTTTCAGAGCTGTGGTTACAAAACGGCACTTAGTAGCTCCGTTACTGCTTCTGGACAATATAAATATAAACAAAATTTTTCGCAGATTATCCCACTTCATCAATTGCGCAGCTGTCTCGAATTCTTCGATCCAAATTCTCATGTCTTCTTTTCCACTGAAAAACGAAACTACATTAACGGCGTCTTCAAAACTACCAACTACCCGTTCATTATGTTGTTTTAGGTGTTCTATTTCATTCCGTAGCGATGAGGTGATCGAGTCGTCGGTTACAGTTACGTCTTTACCGTTTATTCTTTCGTCTTTACTGTTTACTGCAGCCGGTGCAGCGTTACACATGTCGCTGATTCGTCGTTTCTTCGTTTTATTACATGACCCTTCTGGTGCATCGGGATGATCATCTTCTAAATCGTAATTTATATTAAATTTTTCAGAGCTGTGGTTACAAAACGGCACTTAGTAGCTCCGTTACTGCTTCTGGACAATATAAATATAAACAAAATTTTTCGCAGATTATCCCACTTCATCAATTGCGCAGCTGTCTCGAATTCTTCGATCCAAATTCTCATGTCTTCTTTTCCACTGAAAAACGAAACTACATTAACGGCGTCTTCAAAACTACCAACTACCTGTTCATTATGTTGTTTTAGGTGTTCTATTTCATTCCGTAGCGATGAGGTGATCGAGTCGTCGGTTACAGTTACGTCTTTACCGTTTATACTTTCGTCTTTACTGTTTACTGCAGCCGGTGCAGCGTTACACATGTCGCTGATTCGTCGTTTCTTCGTTTTATTACATGACCCTTCTGGTGCATCGGGATGATCATCTTTAAACGTCGTTGCAAGCAATTCCGAGAATGCAATCCCTGATTCCATCGTCGTACTATTCGTCATGATCTACTTTTTTCTTTTTTATTTCACTTTTCACTACTGAAGATCCCGGTTGAGCCCCCAAATTTGTAAGAGTCTTGTGTTAATTCACTTGTATTTTATTCATTAATTATAAAAAGGGATCGAGTTAAATGAAAAGAGAAAAGAAAAAAACACTAATGCTCGTTTTATCGTCTTCGATGTTGGCCTTCGTCTGTGTTGACGTTTAGGTTGACGTTTTTGGTTATTAGGATCATTCCACATATATATATATATTTTCTTTTTCTCTTAAATCTACCTTAATACCTACGCACCCCCACCTACAAGCTATGCAAGCCGGCCATGACCTTAGCTAAACTAGATCCTAGGCCCTAATTACAATTAATATAAGCTGAAGCATGCCACGAGGGAGCTCCCTCTCCCTCATTCAACCACCAGTACCGTTTTCGTTGCTTAACAGCCTCCGCGATATTTCTACGCAATACCGCTCTGCTAAACCGGAGATTCTCCTCGGCTCTTAGAGCATCGGACCCGTTGTAGGTGAGCCGCCTATCCACAGTTAACCGAGCGAAGTTGTAGATGATCGGTACCGCAGAACTATCCTGTATAATTCCCCTACCGTCAAGATAGAGGAATGCCTTTGGGCGGATGAAGCCGTTAAGGCGTACCCGCTCGTGGTACATGCTATTAGGGTAGTAAGCCCCGAAGATAAAGCCATTGCTTGAGTTCATTGCCCTTGCAACGTGCCCTCGAGTCAATTTCACTACGAAGTTGTCCACCCTGATCAAGTTCGCCCTGTTGTATAGGACCTCATTGGGGTAGAATTTTATGTACTGGGACTCAGGCGTTCTATAAAGGCGAAGACACGCCCGAAGGCATGAACTCTCGAACACCCGAATCTTTTCCATTGCGCTGGCTCCAACATTGAACCACACGGGACACCCATAGACCAGCATTGGCCGTATGAGGGCCACGTAGCAGATTACCTTCACCCTCGCATCGAGTTGGCTGCTGTAAAACAGTCTCTTTGTGAGGGCAAAAGCACCTCTAGCTCTGGCCACAGCAGCCTCTACATTTTTGTTAAAATATAGAAACTGATCTAGCCAGATTCCGAGGTATCTGACTACACTTTTCACGGTCAGTGGTTGCCCGTGTTGTAAAATGATGGAGAACTTACGCCAATTCCGCCTGGTGTCCGCAGAGGCCCCAGACAAAGGCGTCCTGAACAGGATGGTTTCCGACTTCTGGAAGTTGATCTCCAACTTCAGCAAGGGTTTGGGAATTAACAGTGTAGTCAACTTATAGAAAAGACCCTCTAACCATACGGTGTCAAAGTCCTTCTCCAAGTAAACCAGACAGGCTCCAGTGCATTGGTCCCTGCATTTGTTCCATTGGACGTCCGACACCAATTTCGACGCGGCATGTAGGGTATCATGCCCCGCTCTGAAACTGAATTGGTTATCCGGAATAATATTATTGTCCTCAACCCACTGGGACAGGGCTCTATTAATTACCTTTTCGAATACCTTGCTTATATTCGGAAGGAGACTGATTGACCTGAGATTTCCAGGATTAGAAAAATCCTTGCCTCGCTTGAAAATGGGATGCATAATCGCTGTTTTCCAATGCTCCGGATAATGTGCGTTATTCAGCGCATTGTTCAACAGGGTGCAATAGATATCCACCGCTTCCGGGGGGAGGTGTCTAAGCACAATGTTGGGAATGCCGTCAATCCCAACTGACTTCTTTTTTCTCAATGAATCGAAGACCGCTCGGAGATCAGCCTTCGAAATGAACGGAGGGTGTACCCTCTCATTGGCGATGGCATTATAAGCCTCACTGAACACCGTGAACCCGGTGTTCTCAGATCGCCAAATTTGCATCTCTTCCCGAAGATAGAAGTTTTGCACAAGGACGCGATTCTCCAGGTCGTGGTTCGGGCGAGCGGACTCGTTCACCTTGTACACTTCCTGGAAAGTCGCACCTAAAGCTTCCACCTTCTCTTGCGGATCTTCGATGACGAAAAAGTATTCGTCTAGGACTGCGTTACTCGGATCTATGCCTACCGATGTCAGTAAGTTGTCGTTGTCCGTTGTTCTTGGAAGCTTAAGACACGGAAGGTCGTTCTGATTTTTTCTCCGAAACATTTTATTTATTTGGGGGAACATGCTCCTGTTGCTGGAATTTACAGCCCGAATCTCATTGTTCCAGAACAAATTGACTGAAAGTCGATAATTTTGAGTAATCAAAACTTTTACGTTTTTTATCATCGACTTCAGTGTCCTAACTTCCAAGTCTTGTCTGTCAGTAAATCTTCTGTAAAGGGTTTTAAGCCTCGACAGGAGTCTACTTTTGTAAGTGTGAAGTGCGTCGATTGTAGCATTGCGGTATAGTTCCGTGTTGTCTTTGTACTGATACCGAGGTATCGGTATGTCCATCGTTCGTTTAATTGTCTCGTCCATAAGCTTAAGGTACCTGTCTATCTCCTCGTTTGACAGGTTCCTATTGGACGGTGGTTGGAGCTCGTTTGAGGAGAGTGCTCGCGTCATAGCTCTTGAAAAGCGTGGCCAACGCATCCTACTGTAATTGTAAGAATACGTCGGTACAAACTCCTCTAAAACCGCAATCTCGTTGGGAATCGTTATGTCGGCTCTTAGTCCGCAATGGTCGCTGTCATACACGAAAGTGTGGAGACAGTTTATAGTAAGTGCGTCACAGTCGGTCAGCTGTAATCTAGTGTCGTAAAGCATTAGATCGAGAAACGAGCCGCTGCTGGGATACGACGGACTATCCGTTGCTTTCAAATCGAGACGATACTCGACACTGTGCTGCGACAACCAGTTGAATAACTGGGCCCCCCTGGAATTGGAGACATCATTGCCCCAATGGGCATGTTTGGCGTTGAAATCTCCGGCCAAAACGAAAAAGTCAAGCCTAAGACATCGGAAAAGAGTTTCGAGTTCTGTTACAAATCGAGTGGTTTGAGAAGCACCAGAAGCATAAGCCGACATCACGTACATCCTCCTCCCACTACGAAGGGGTATGCACACGATGCATACCTCAAGCTCCTGGAACCTCCGCACTTCCCCGCTGTACACAACTTTATGGTTTAAATTATTTCTTATGAAGATCGCAACACCACCCCTTTGTGTGGAGTTGGGTCGGTCTCTTCTAATAATTTTGTAATTACTATGTCCTAATTTGTGTTTCTGAGATAGCTTAGTTTCGCTAACCAGAAGTACATCAGGATTTTGGTCTTTTAACAACATAAAAAGGACGTTTCTACGCTCAACCCTAATCAGTGAATTTACTTTCACTGCAAGGACCCGAAGGTTATTCTCCGCCAGCGCAGCCATTATGCGTTAATTGCGTAGCGTTAATTGCCTGCAGAAGAGAGTAGATCTGATCTACTCGCGCTGCCTGCACTTGGATTTGACGTTGCATCTGGTCCATCTTAGCCTGCAAAGCAAGCAAGAGGGACACAACGTCAGTTGTGACTTCCGGAGTTCCGGTCACAGGGACTCGTGGAACTTCCTTCAGTCTGATAGGCTCTGCCGTCTTACCTCGACCAGACGCCATGTGGGCGAAGGTCAGTTGAGGCGTGACAAGTATTGCAGGTGCAGAAGGTGGCGCTGGGATCGTTTTGGGCTCCACCCTCTTCTGTCGACCAAGGTTGGACCTGTCTACCCTAACGTTCTTGAACTCAGGACAACCCCGATAGTTAGCGGTGTGTCCCGAATTCTTGCATAATGCATAAACGAGTTGTACCCTATCTACTCCTTCCCTACCCAGAGTGCATTCCTCTGCCTTCACAGAAGTGGCTGCACTTCACACACCGAGGCTGCATTTCACAGTTCGATGCGGCGTGTCCGAACCTTTGGCAACGAACGCATTGTAAAATGCTTTAGCTGCGCCTTAATCTTTCCCACGATACAACCTGAAAGTTAACGACCTTAACCTGCCTTAAACCTTCGATGTTGCTCTTAGGAGTCAGCTGAACCAGGAAGAACGGCAGTTTCCAATTCTCCCGTTTTGACGCTCATGCACGTCAGATCATCGGACTCTTTTTTCTTGAGCCATTTGAGGATCTTCACCGGAGCAGCAGACGGTTCCAATCCCTTCAAAATTACGCTTTGGAGCTTTTCTCCTTTGGGCGTGAAAAAGTAAAACTCCGTCGTAGCTTGCTTCAGGCAATTTTTGACTAGCATATTATCATCCACTATCTGACAGTGGATGGCGTGCCTATCTGAACCTAATCGCTTGATAAAAAATCGATTTGAAATGGCCGACTGGTTGGTCCACTTGTTGTTGCTCTTGCTGCTGTTGATGCTGATCTTGCTGCTGCTGTTGATTCTGCTGCTTCTGTTGTTTTGGCTTTTGTTGTTGTTGCTGTTTAGGCTGGTGCTTTTGTTGCTGCACTTGCTTGGGCAGCTGTTGTTGCTGCGGCTGCCTTTGCTGCTTTGGCAATGGTTGTTATTGTTGCTTTTGCAGCTGCTTGGCTGCTGTTGTTGTTTTTTCGGCTGTTGTGCTGCTGAGGGCAATTCTTGCTGGTTCTTGTTTGCCAGCTGCTTTTGCTGCCCCCACTGTTCCTTCTTCAGCTCTTCTTGATGTAGCTGGATTAATGTCTTCTTCTCTCTCGTTGCCGTTTGTTTGGCTTTGAGAGCCGCTATTTTTCGTTCGAGCTTGCGTTTTTGCTCTTCTGCTGCTGTGAGGTTTGATTTTAATACGAACAGCTCTTCATTTTCGTCGTCAGAGTCTGTTGACCCCAATTCCTCGAATGGATTCATAGAATAACGGCCCTCTCGGCCGTCGGAGAAGTAAGAGATTGCATCCTCATCGTTGCCTGATTCTTCGTCATCATCAGCTACTGTAGTTGTTCTTGGTGCACTTACCGCCGTAGCACATGCTTTGTCCTGCAGCTGTTCGGACGTAGCTGTTGTGGTACGGCTTTTAACGAGGTTGGGAATTGGATTCCTCTTCTTCACGACTCCCGTTTCGTTTACCACGCTTGTGTGGCCTTTTGGACTCGGCGTTTCATATGCCGATGACTCGTCTTCGCGGTCCGCAATCCTGAGCGCGGGCCGCTCGCTCTCCTCCATCACGTGATTCTACGGCACACTTCGCTCGTAGAAATAATTTTCACTCAAAAAAAAGTCTTGAATGCTATGTTTCCCACTGGGATTTGAACCTGGAATTCGTCACTCTGCTGCACTGATTCGAATATAATTCACACAAGTAAAGTCGATGCACAAAAAGCCGATACACGTCTAATCGCCGCGGGGGTCTATGAACGGCTGATAGCCGTGATCACACCCACTAGGCTATCGCCACTTCGAAAATTCAATGTTCTAATTTGATATAGGACACGATTGAAAAAAACGTTGGGGGCGTTTTTCTCGAAAAAAGGGGGAGTTTTGCGAGCTACCACTATGCCAAATTTCATCGAAATCGGTGACCCGGAGGTCGTGCACTCTAAGTAAGAGTAAGAGGCACATATCGTGTACCATGATTTTGCATGTGGTTTTCACAATAGAAAAATAAATCAGAAAAAATTTCGGAGTTCAAGGAAAAATAGCACCGGTGTCATGGCAGACTCCTCAACGACAGCCCCAAATTCTGGTATCCAAAAAAGGCGCGAGCATGCGCTAAGCTTTATGAGGGAAGAAACTGCGAATGATTTTTTCGTTTGCGTCAAAGAGTCGGTAAGCACATTCAACAAGTAAATGAACATTGACTCGTTCATTTGATTATATTGGTGAAATCCGCAAGTGCCGTTCCAAAAATTTTGATAAAAAACCAATAAAGATTTTGTTACTTATCAATTCAATGTTATCGCACAGTTAGCTACGAAATTTCTGTATTCAAATGTTAATTAATATGATAGATAGAAACATAAACATTGTAAATTGGAATGCGAGGGGTATTCGTAACAAAACCACAGAGTTCTTTAATTTTTTAAATAATAACGACATTGATGTTGCTCTAGTCACCGAAACTCTACTAAAAAATGATATAAATTTGTCTACATTTGATTTTAAATGGTGTAGGTGTCGCCATCCTTGTAAAAAGATCAATTCAACATTCGCTTTTACCTATTATAAAAACTGAGTTGGTAGAGAATGTAGGTATTGAGATTAAACTGAAAAATCAAAATTCTATAAGAATTTTTTGTGTTTATTTCCCCGGAGGAAATGCAGGAGCTGCAACAAAAATTGTCCTTAAAAATGACTTCATTAAATTCTTTAATCAAGGCACTGTAGGTATTGAGATTAAACTGAAAAATCAAAATTCTATAAGAATTTTTTGTGTTTATTTCCCCGGAGGAAATGCAGGAGCTGCAACAAAAATTGTCCTTAAAAATGACTTCATTAAATTCTTTAATCAAGGCACTAACCTACTTTTTGGTGGCGACCTAAATTGTAGGCATAGGGCTTGGGGCTGTCAAAGAGCAAATGCCTGGTGAACTATTCTGTATGATCTCTCTATTACTCAACCCTTCTCTGTTTTGTATCCGTCCACCCCAACTTATGTACCATCAAATTCTCGTTATAATCCGTCTACAATTGATATTTTCGTCACCAATGTTTCTAGCAGTAATATAACCGAACCTGTTTCAGTAAGCGACCTCAGTTCCGACCACAATCCTGTCCTTTGTCAACTTCTATGGTCTGGTGAGAGGAAAACGGAGTATTTTTAAGACCTTAAAAAGGCCAATTGGGCTCGTTTTAGAAGTGAAATCAATGCAAAATGAATGAAATGAAACTCACCAATGAATTTGGAAAGTATTTCCAATAAAGTGCGTCTGATCGTTCCAACGTTCTACTTAATGATCAGATATCATTTGAAAGTGTCTCCGATCACGATTTAATCTTCTGTTGCTATAACCTGGATTTTTCTCGCTCACCCATCCCCTCAACATTTGAATATAGGGACTATTCTTCTGTCAATTATTATAGCTTACAACGCGACGCAAGCAGCGTACCTTGGCATCGTCTATATAATATGCCCAATGCTAGCGACAAAGTAAGTTATCTAGAATCCCAGTTGTTGGACCTCTTTAACAATCACGTCCCACTAAAAACATTTGCAGTGCGAAATAATAAAATTCCTTGGTTCACAACAGAGGTGCGCAATGCGATTAAGGTTCGAAGGAGAATTTATGCAAGGTGGAAAAGGAACCCTACCAATCCGGCTTGGAGAGAATATTGTCAGGCTCGTAATCAAGCATCAGCAATTATTCGTACAGCTAAAAAAAGATACTTTTTCACTAAACTCAACCCCAACCAATCTGCTAGGAGGCTGTGGAGTAACCTGCGCTCTATTGGTGTTGGGAGTAGGAATACCCCCTGCTGTATGCCTGACTTGAGTGAGCTAAACAAGACTTTCCTGTCCGCCGGAGTTTCAAACGCGAATTTTGTCCCAAGTCCACAGATTATTCCACAGTTTTCAAATCAATTTGATTTCCAAACAGTCAGTGAACTTGAGGTTGCTGAGACCATTCGCTCTCTAAAGTCCAATGCCATTGGTGTTGATGGGGTTCCCGTTTGTTTTATTAAAATGGTACTTTGCTGGATTCTTCCCCCTCTTACCCACATAATAAATTTTTCAATCTACTCCTGTACGTTTCCAAATAGCTGGAAAAAAGCAATTGTAACTCCCGTACCAAAAAAGCCGTCCCCCTCATCAACAGCTGATTTTCGCCCAATAAGTATTCTGCCCTGCTTGTCAAAGGTTTTGGAGAAAATAATGGCAAAACAAATTCAGAAATACCTTGATGATAACGCTTTGCTGTATCCTTTGCAGTCGGGATTTCGAGCGCATCACAGTTGCTCAACTGCAATGGTTAAGGTTATTGATGACATAAGGGTCCAGTTTGACTTGGACAATATTACTATGCTATGTTTGCTTGATTTCTCCAAGGCCTTTGATACGGTGAGTCACGACATTTTATGTCAAAAACTTAAGCTCTATTTCGGTTTTAGCGATTATTCAGTCTGTTTAATGAGGAATTACTTGTGCAACAGGAGCCAAAAGGTCAAGTTCGGGGAAAGCTATTCACTATATTCTAATGTACTGGCTGGGGTACCTCAAGGGTCAATCCTTGGTCCTATATTATTTTGCATGTTTATAAATGATTTGCCCTCTGAATGCAAAAATGTCTCACTCCATCTCTATGCGGATGATGTTCAGGTGTACCTATCTAGGCCTATTGGCCTAGTTGAAGATCTGATGTGCAGGCTCAATGAAGATCTATTGCGAATATACAATTGGTCGATGAGCAATGGTCTCAGTCTTAATCCAGCTAAATCTCAATGTATACTGATCTCAAAAAAACATTACGACACAAAATTGCTGCCTCCAGTCTATCTCGCAGATGTTCCCCTTCCGTTTGTCGATAAGGTTGTAAGTCTGGGGATTAGGATAAATCGTTCTCTGTCAGCCACTGACCAAGTAAACCACATTATCGGGCGTGTTTATGCCACTCTCCGAAAGCTCTGGCTATCCGCACATTTTACCCCCTCTAGTACTAAACTAAGGCTTATAAAATCCTTGCTCCTGCCAGTGATTGATAGTATTGCAGTAATCTACTGCAATCTCGATTCCCAGTCGCAGCATAAGATTCTCGTTGCATTTAACGATACGATCCGGTACATTTATGGGCTTCGCAGATTCGATCACATATCACATTACCACTATCTTGTTCTTGGATGTACACTAATGGACTTCTTGAAAGTCAGATGTTGCATGTTCATGCATAAAACTATCTATAGCCAACTTCCTCATTATCTTTTTGTTAAACTTCAATTTGTGCAGTCATCCCGAACACACAATCTTATCACTCCCGCTTCAAAGTATTTGAACTCTTCTCGTCTATTTTACGTCTATGTCGCCAGGCTTTGGAACTCCCTTCCTGTACGGGTAAAGCAGCTAACTAGTGCAGATAAATTTAAAAAAGAAATTTTAAAACTCTTCAGATAATGTTTATTATTTTATGTGAATCTTAAATTCAAATCCCTTATCCCATCCTTGTTCCTTTCCTATCTTGATTTCCCCCTATCTCCTAATTTCCCTGAAATTTGTATTAGATTAAGATTAAGAACTGCCTATTGTTAAACTTTTACATGTACTATAAAAGACACTGTAGTCTTACTTGTGCGCCGAATAAAATTGAATTGAATTGAAGTGATGTGGATGCTGCACTAACTGAATTCTGTTCAAACATTTTAAATGCGGTTGAAAACTCTGTCTTGAAAGTTCCAAAACTAACTTTTTCTCCAAAACTTCCTCATCATATTTTGGCGCTCTTCAGACTAAGAAATAAGTGCAGAAGAGATTGGACGAGATACCGTCAGCCATTTTTGAAATGTCAGCTACAGTATCTCAACAATTTAATTAGCAAGCAAATTATTGAATTTCGCAACAAGAATTGGAACTCCAAACTTAAAATGCTCGAAAAAAATGATAAGCCATTTTGGAATATAGTCAAAGTTATTAGGAATAGGAACAAGTTTTTGCCAGTTCTCAAATCTTCTTCTTACGTGTTCTTTACGGATTCTGAAAAAGCAAATGCTCTTGCACAATCATTTTCAAATAATCACGTCGTGGCTAGTGGTCTAAGTGACCAAGGTACACGCGACACTATTCAGAACTATTTCGAGAACAGCTCTCATCAAATCCCTTCTGCTGTTTATGTATCAGAAGACGATGTTGAATTTTTCGTCAACAACTTGAATGTTTGCAAAACAGGAGGGCTTGATCTGATTAGAAACATCTATATCAAGCAGCTGCCCAAAATTGGAATAAAGTTTTCAACATTTCTTATAAATGCGTGCCTGAAAATGAAATATTTTCCTGACTCCTGGAAATTAGCCAAAGTTATTCCAATACCAAAATCTGGCAAGCCTCCTGAAAATCCTGGAAGCTACAGGCCAGTAAGTTTGCTTAGTAACCTTAGCAAAGTTTTTGAGAAAGTTCTTAAAGAAGTGATTTTAAAACATATTTCTGAAAACAATATATTCCCCAATGAACAATTTGGGTTTAGGGCACACCACAGCTCCACCCATCAAGTATTAAGAATCTGCAATCACATAAAGTCAAACCGTGCTATAGGCAAATCAACTGGGATGATTCTACTTGACATAGAGAAAGCATTTGATACTGTCTGGCACGACGGACTTTTGTATAAATTGATACACTTCCGGTTTCCTCCTTATATATGTAAAACTGTCCAAAGATTCTTAACTCGTCGTCGTTTCGTAGTCCAAGTGAATAGTGGTATTTCTGACCTAATGTTTTTCAATTCCGGTGTTCCACAGGGTTCAGTTCTAGCTCCAATTTTATATAATATCTATGTATCAGACTTCCCAAAATTGCTAAGTTGTCACACTGCAATTTTTGCAGATGGCACCGCCATATTTTCTTCACATGAATTAGCTCTCAATATTGAGAGCAATCTCTTAAAGCTGATCAAGATTGTGGAAAAATATTTCAGCAAATGGAACATCAAATTGAATGAGGAAAAGACGCAGGCTATCTTTTTCACACGAAAAAGAAAGCCGTGCTTTGTTCCTACAAGGCAATTACAGTTAAATGGATTGTCTATAAATTGGGAAAACTCCGTACGTTACTTGTGTATTAATCTAGACACGAAACTTACTTTTAATGATCACATTAGTAAAACAATTAAAAAGGTAGGGGAAGCAACAAAAATGTTATACCCATTTATAAATAGGAAATCGTTACTTTCACTTAAAAATAAAATGATTATTTATAACGTGATTTTTCAAGCCATTATGCTATATGGGTATGGGGTAACTGTTCGAAATGTCACATAAAAGATTGTAAGTATCTCAAAATAAACTTCTTAAAATGATGTTAAATTTGCCTTAGCATCACTCAACTAAAGCCATACACAAAAAAGCGAATGTTGAATTGATTTCTGATGGGATACAGAAACTGATTTTAAAATTCCAAGAACGCTGTAGTTTTGTTGAAAACCCGCTTATTAATATTCTAAGTGATACTTAATCTCTATTGTTTATTCAATGTTACAGTGTTATATTAATTTATTTATCTTTTTATTTATTTATTTATTTATTTAATTATTTTACTTATTACAAAACTTGTGTGTTTACTAAAATTGTATTCTTCACTTATTTATATACTTTTGTTTCTGTTTTTTTTTTCACATTTGAGGTTTTTTTTTCGTATTTTCCTTCAAAGTATATCATATTATTTGGAACAACACAATTTTGCATAATTACTTGTAAAATATTATAGAAGAAAGATATTATAATATCATATCTCTAATCTGTAAAATGTGCGGTGACAATACTTATGTCATCAATATTATGCGAAATACAAGATCTATCTATCTTTTGTTAGTTGTCTTAAAATTTTTCATTCAGTTCTAAAGGATTAGATTTATCCCTCAGTGTTCTTCTGACGGACCTATGCTGAGTTCTTTCGTTTTCCTCATTTTCTGCATCCACCAAGATAAAAGCTGCACTTCTCATAATAATATATATTTTTAAATATTCAATTCCGTTTTTTGTTTTTTAAATTACGTTTGTTTCACATAAGTTCTCCTTTGTATATAATCATGTGTGGCTGCCAAAAGATTCGAATAAAATTTCGAAAATCATTTTTGACATTCTTGTGGTGGTAAGATTGATTCCCAGGAAAAATGACTTTCCGGAAAATTGTCGATCGGAGTAATTGATTCACGGGAACAAATAAACTCCCAGGAGATGCGACTTCCTGGAATTGAGCGGGAAACATATATGCACTCATATTTTGTCGTCCTTTCCAATTAACGGTTGACAAAAACTCATCTGTAAACAAAAGACTGAAGCTTGTTCCAACTTTTCTTTTAAATTTTGTTGAAAGATATGTTTTCTGCAAATACACAACGGCATTGATCTGGGAGGTCTGGGGTCTATTTCAATCAGACCTGTAAAGTAATGAAGTACATTTGGACTGAAATCCAAATACAAGTACCATTCACCGTACTTTCATTTTTATAAGTACAAGTACAATTCCTTGGTACTTATACTTAAAGAAATAAATTACCAGTACAAGTAATTGAAATGTACTTGCAATTCCTTTTTGCAATACCAAAAGTACTTGAAAACTGTTTTTCAATTCCTTTCGTACTCTACAATTCCTTTGGTTGAAAGCTTCATTCGATGTGTGTTGCCTGTACTGATATGATTGAAGGTGTCAGGTTACTTATAAGCAATTGCAACTCGTGGTAATTATTTAAATAACCTTTTAGGTTCCATTGTAGAATGAGAGTCCGGGGTACTGTTGAGATAGGTGAGTGGGTAAGTGAAGTATTTTTGGTTGTAATAGTGTTTTGAGTGGGAAGAAGGAGGAATGTGTGGGAAGTGCTATTTTCTGTGTTGTGGGAGGAGGTGGTTGAAGAAGAGTTTGCTGAATGAGATTATTTACTGTTAGAAGAAGGTGAGTTAACTGTTATGTTTTTAGGATTGTGTTCGTTGAGAATATGACTGATTGTGTTGTTTTGTTTAGGTGGGACAGTTTTGGAAAAAAAAAAACATCATAAACATTTTTCACGGCCCCACATCCGATTGACAACCTTCCTGGAGTACTTCTGCCATGAAAAGCTTTCGTAATTCGCCGTTCGGGACCGCCATTAAACCGTAGGTCCTCCCCACTTGTGTCAAAATTATATCGCGCACACCATAGTGGAGGCGCGAAAAAGCTAGGCTCTGGCTCTGGGACTAATGGAGTGTTTGTGTTTTGTTGGGTTCTTCTGTTTTGTATTGAAGATTAAGTTTGGCTAGTGGATAAAGAAGTGTGGCTTGGAAATAAATCCCCACAAAACCGAACTAGTGCTGTTCACTAACAAGAGGATGATTCCACAATTCAGGCTCCAAGCTGTAAATGACACGCCGCTTAAACTGGCTGACAGTGCAAGATATCTTGGAGTAGTATAAGACAGGAAGCTCAATTGGGCAAAAAATGTGCGAATGCGTTCTACACATGCGCCAGAATCTTTGGGAAGAAAGGGGGACCCAGCCCTAAAGTGCTCCCGTGGATGTACACAGCCATTGTAAAACTTATTCTAACTATTTTGACTATATGTCAGGTGGCAGGTTTTGGAAAAAGTCACCAACATAAAAACCACAAATAACCTGTACAAGATACCCAGCTTCCCACGCTGGAGAACCAATTGCCCACATTTTACACGCATACTTATTTGGGCTTCTGAGCAAATTCACGAACATTGTTATATGCTTCCAACTCCATTTTGTTCTAAATTTTTTATTTTCGCCGCCATTGCTTGTTGTACGGAGTGCGGATGGACGTTACTCTTTAATTAATATAAATAGGCTAAATGTGCTATTATAGTTTGAGAAATGGTTTGAGAAATACGCATTGCAACAAAAGAAACATTTTTTGTAGATATTTCCATTAAAATAAACCTAAAACTTGCAAAAAAAATTGGTGGTTGCAATGACAGGAACCAATTTGCAGCTCACACGTATTCACAGACAGGAATTGCATAAAAAACGCTGTCAAATGAAATCAAGGGGAAAGAGACGAGGGAGATGGATATCTTGTTTAGCTCATTTGTGGGCAAAATGCGGACTAAGAATTAGCAACACAGGTGACTGGAGATCTAATCTAGAGTTGCGCAAAATCGTTCCAGCCCCCGAACGAACCTACAACGGTTCTTTTCCCTGTCGGAACTGGTTCCTGGAACGGGTTCCTGGAACTGGTTGCTTTAACTAAAGCAGCCCATACACGATTCAATTCTATTGTAAACTGAGTTGTCAACTCAATTGATGATTGGCCATACACTACATCAATTGAATTGAAAACCTGCCAGTTTAAATATAATTTTTCAGTTTAACACTGAACAAAACTCGTTTACACACGATTTCCCAATGAATGTCTATCGCAATCTCTTAAATTTGACAGCTTGTCGATGAACTTGCCCACACACGATTCAATTGAGTTGAAAGATTTGCCAGTCAACTTCGCAAAAATCAAAATCTTTTGATTTTTCGCCAACCGTCCAATCGATCAATTGACGAAGCCACACACGGGTTGATTTCACTGTGATTTTACTGAGTTGATGATTGAATTGAATCGTGTATGGGCTGCTGTATGGGGGGTGGGACGGGTCCAGTGGAAGCTGATTTCCATCAAACATTTTTTGAATTTATGAGCTTCGGTTACTCCTTGAGACTTCATTTCGTTGACAATTTGTGTTTCGGAAACACTCACGAGACAGGTACCTTTCGAAGAATTTAGGTTTGAATGAAGTGTAACCGTAATCGGACATATGTTGGATAGTAGTTTTTTAGTTAGGAAAAGATCGGCAATTTTTTTTGACTTTGTGAGGATTAGGAGGTCACCGTCGCGGGGTCGACTAATGTTTTCTTACGCTAATACTATCTACTTTTTTTTTAATAAAATGCGCTGAAAGATGAAAAAAATTTTTGCTCGTTGGCTGGAGCTTTTTCCACGAATTTTGGATCATTAGAGATAGGATGTGTTGGGGTGTGCATTTAATTAAATTGCTTTAGGTTACTAGCACTGGATTTTTTTTTGCTGGGTTCGGCAAACTTTTCTACATCGAGAACGTCAAACCGATTTCCCGAAAGAACACGTAGCCTTGAGGCTATAATTTAATTAAGGGTATTTACAATCCGGTGCAGTGTAAAAATTTTTTGCACCGCAACAACAAAATGTACTGAAGACAAGCTTGCACCGGGTTTGCACTTTTGCAATACTCGACCCTATTGCAAGAAAAAAATACAATGGTGTAGGTTTGCCATTATTATTAACAACTCAACAAAAAATAATTCAGCCTCAGCTGTTATTTATTTCTGAAAATTGTGTAAACAAAATAGTTTAGTTGTTTCTATTGCGTGCAGTGATTTCTTCATTCAATTCTTTGAAATAGCAATTAATAATAATCCGCTCAAGAAGCGTCGAAAGAGGGATAACCCCGTAAAAAAAGCATACGGAAAGCATAATAACGGAAGAGCCCAGGACATCCGTTTTTTTCGACAGCAGGAAATCGTCGAACACGCAAAACCTTTTATGCCTCTCAAACAAAATAAATATGATATATAGCTGAAACTGTAAACATATGTTCGAGACGATTGTACCAACATAGCAAAATAAAAAAATCGATAATCAAATGTACATAGCCCGCAAATTTGAAAATTCAGCTCATTTTTTGAACAGACCTCGTAAATATGTTCTCTAAAATTTAGAATAAATTCACGTATTTTATTTACTATACGCGTTTATTAGTTTTTTTGTATCTATCTTCAATTTATCCGCCTAGTCGAATTACACCGTTCTTATAGCAATTTGGGTCGATATTTCATTGGCCCATATTGATTGTTACCTTTCTAAGCTTTAAATACAATAACCATAACACCAACATCCCGTTAGTTATTTCTTTTATTTGTTTAATGATAAAATTCAATTTTTTTTCCTATTTTCTTTACCCACTGTACTTTGAGAAATATTATCCTTTCGAAAATTGCTTCTTTCATATAGAAAAAAAAAATTATATTTGTAAAAAAAATGCCTTTTGGGTTAGGTTGCTTTAGCTTTTTAAACACTATATGATACGTATGTAAATATGTAAGTGAATATATAAACATAGATATATGCATATAGTGTTTATAAATATAAATTAATACACACACATATATACATCATGTATATACATATATGTATATTTTTAATAACGAAACCATCAAAGCTTCTTTTTTATTCACATTTTATTATTATGTACGTTTTAACTGCTTAAGCGCAAACCCTAGATTTAAATAGAAAGTTCACTGCGCTGGGTGTTGTGGCATAATTATCTGATATTGTGTATGTGGGTTCTGCGGTGTTCCTTGATAATAGTTGGGTACCAACTGTGGATGTATAACGGGACACATTACATGATAAGGTTGTGCTGTTGTTCCAAAAGCAGTTTGAGGCCCCCCGCCAGCAGGTGAAGGTTGCGGTGGTGGATGAAATTGCTGATGCGGTTGTCCTGGTGAAGGAGTTGTAGATGGTGGCGTTTGCGCTAAAAACTGTATTGACTGCGGTGGAGGTTCGTGAAACATTCTCATCTATAAAAAACATGTTAGTACAATGTTCGATGTTTTCTTAGTTTTAACCTACCATAGGTTGATATTGTTGCGATGGAAAATGTGGCGGATGTGGAGCTTGCTGGTAGTGAATAAACTGTTGTAATGGTGCTGCGGTTAACAATGGTTGACCTGTGGCAGCAGCAGCTGACACATGCATTTGTGAAGCTGCGACGGGACCTAAATTAAATATATAAGAAGAACCTTATCAAAATGTATTCTATAGGCCGGAGGCTAAATAAACAACTAGTAATTATTATTTCAAAGATTGAAACTATTTATCTACAGCTATTTTAAGCCCCGGTGACACGGCTGGCCTGCCTAAAAAAATTATTTCCATGTTTGCATTAACGCAACATTTAGAGAAAACTTTTTTACGAAGTAAAAGGCTAGTATTGTATTTCTGTTGTATTTTCAGTTCTGTTGCATTTACAAATATCTGATCCTTCATTATATCATTTAACAATAATTTTGTCCCAATGTTCGTTTAATGAAATTGAAAAATTTAAGGAGCGTCAAAAAAAAAAAAAAAACGCGTGTGCACTAAATTATTGCGGCATCGAAACGGCGCCGCCACGTCAGAAATCGCTTGAAATCGCACCGGGCCTAACTCATACATTTTTTTTTAAATAATTAGAAACTTTTCAAAAAATATACATAAATGTATATTATATATTGTCATGGGGAAATTATAACTAACAAAATTCTATTTCAGCTTTTGTGCATATATTTTTGAATAAAAAAAAATATTTTGTGATTTGTGGGCCGGTGTTCTCATCAAAAAAGGAAATGGGGACCAAACCCTAAAGTAATTCACAGACGGCCATTGTAAGACCCAATCTAATATACAGAAATATAGTCTAGTGGCAGGCTTGAGAAAACACACAGACACACACTGTCAAGCGATAACCAGAATACAGAGGTTAGCGTGTATGGGCACGAAGGGTGCGTTTCGCACAATTCCCACATCGGGACTCGAAATCATACTGTACCTGCTATCTCTAGACCTATTCGTGCTTGAGTCGGCTTCTACATGTGCATTAAGGATCAATAGCAGAGGCGATCCAATACTGTAGGGCACTAGAGCATTCGCTGTCATAGATACCATGAGCGACTATACGTTGTCACTCACCATCTTCGACAGACCATTTGTTTGTAGCAGAATGGGAACAGATGGCTCCCATCAGCAATTCGACAGTTGCGGTTTATACAAACGGTTCGAGGATGGAAAAAGGAAAAGGCGCGGGTATATACTCCTAAATGTTGGAGATGCGAAGATCGATCAGATTTGTGATTGTAGCAGTGGCCTTCAAGCGGAGGTCCTGGCAGTTAAAGAATCGGCCAAAATGATATCAATGTTGGCGATACCACCGGCTGATATCACCATTTTTATTGACAGTAAGGCCATAAAAGCGATTTCCGCTACGGAAATCAAGTCTAGGCTGGTCCAAAGGATTAATTTCACAGGAGCATACCCAGTAACGAGGAAGCTGAGCATACCCAAGGCTTGCGAGGGAAGGATCCAAACTAGGGCTGGACCAGGCAACAGAAGGGACCGATCCCCCGAACGATCGGATTGGGGATAAGACAATTAGATTAGCGAATGACAGATGGCATGCACTATCTACGTGCGAGACAACAAGGACTATGTGGACTATTTGAAATAGCAATTAATAATAATCCGCTCAAGAAGCGTCGAAAGAGGGATAACCCCGTAAAAAAAGCATACGGATAACGAACATTTCTCCTTTAATTTATTTGCATAACAAATATACTCCAATGCTGGAAGAGCCCAGGAGATCCGTTTTTTTTCGACAGCAGGAAATCGTCGAACACGCAAAACCGCAAGACCTGTTATGCCTCTCAAACAAAATAAATATGATATATAGCTGAAACTGTAAACATATGTTCGAGACGAGTGTACCAACATAGCAAAATAAAAAAAAAACGATAATCGAATGTACATAGCCCGCAAATTTGAACCTTGAACACCTTATTTTTTGAACAGACCTCGTAAATATGTTCTCTAAAATTTAGAATAAATTCACGTATTTTATTTACTATACGCGTTTATTAGTTTTTTTTGTATCTATCTTCAATTTATCCGCCTAGTCGAATTACACCGTTTTTATAGCAATTTGGGTCGATATTTCATTGGCCCATATTGATTTTTACCTTTCTAAACTTTAAATATAATAACCATAATAACAACAATAAGGACTATGTGGCCAGAACATGACTATGCCAAAACGTAAATGCTGCTCTCACATGACAAAAGGTCTCTAGCAAGAGCGGTGAGTATAATCACGGGCCATAATAGTCTAAAAGACCACTTATTAAAGATAGGACTACTCGGTGACAATCTTTGCAGGCGCTGTGCTGATGAGGAGAAGCGGGAAGACACCCAACACTACCTCTGTCACTGTCCCAGCCTTTGTCACTCGAGGGTTAGAACACTAGGAAGCTAGTTTGTTGACATATTATGCCAGAACGCCAAAAATCTGTTTTTAAGTTAAATTATTCATGTACATAGTTTCCAAAAAAGTGAAATTATTTTTTTTTTTTTCAAAATTTGGAGATGGTTTGCAAATTTTTTTTTTTTTTTTTTTGCAGCCAATGCTTACATCAATTCTGAATGGAATAAAAACAACCCAATGGTTTTATGTCCTCTAGGTTTTGATTTTACCCGCTCAAAGAAACCCTTGGAATCTACTCCTTTATGCACGCAAGCGCCTGCCTGGCGCGTGAGCGTCTTAACCAAGTAGACAGGGAGTTGAAACCCCTGGAGCCAGTGAAGCGGTCCACCTACCCCCTAATGCAGACAGGCGCTTGCCTGGCAGTTGTGGACATATCCTTAGCTGGGCGACGAAGTCACATGAGCGTCTAATCCAGTCAGAGAGTGAAACCCCTGGAGTCCACCCACGCCCTTATCCACACAATCGCCTGCCTGCCAGCAATAGTAAAAAAAAAGTTAAAACTTATTTTTTAAAAATTTTTAGTTTGCATGCCAATTTTTTTCGCCTGCTCGAAGGGTAGATATGTGCATTCAAGAGGCGTCACAGTTCCAGTCAGGATGAACTACTCGGTGAACACTTTATACGGGCTATTTCAGAATAGTCTGAAGCTCATGCCTATAAGGAGCGGATGACCCGGCTCCGTGTCCCTGGAGTGACAATAAGGGTTTGACTTTCTTATAACAGGTAACAACCCAAAGCCTTAATTTGCACATTTGGTTTTACGAACACGCTTCTTCATAAAACCTTACAGATGATATGGAAAATGTTTCTGCGAGTAGCTCATCAGAAAATGTAAATTTCGACTTATGCCTTGCCCAATCATCTTTATCACTTGAGGCATTAAACAACTACCCCAGTTTGAAAGAAACATTTGTAAGGTACAACACACCAGTGTTACTAAATACTCCCAGGCGGGGGACACTAAATTTTCAAGGAATTATCTTCTTATGACTAAAAATTCCAAATCAAAAGGACTTGTTTTCATACTATACATCACCGTATTAGACAGTACGATTGTCGCTTGGTTGACTACTAGTCAAAAGACTAAAAAACAGTTATTTAGCTTTAAGTCAAAAGACTAAATGACTATTTTATGTGACTTTAAAGACTGGGAGTAGTCAATAAAGACTGGAGTCATTTAACTTATAGTCAATTGACTAGATTTGTCAAAATATCGAAGATGACTGGTGACTAATTTTGAACTCAAAGTCATTGAGTAAGTCAAAAGACTTATAAAATAAGTCTTTTTAGTAAATTAACTGTAGTCATCAAATGACTGCGATTTTCCCAACTCTGGGAGAGAGGAACACCGGCTTCTTAGAAAGAAGAAAAAGGAGCACGAGAAGCGCGCGATCGAGAATGTTGAGAATCTCAGGAGCAGGAAGGAGATTCGAAAGTTCTTCCAGCAGGTAAAGCGACTATCCCAAGGATATAAGCCCCAGGTCGAAACCTGCAAAGATTAGAATGGAAATATCGTAGTAGAAACGCAGTTAATTCTGAGAACGTGGACGAATCACCTCTGCAATCTGTATAATGCCGATGATGAGCCGCTGTGAGGCAGGATGACCCATTCAACATTGACGATGTAAGCGAACAATCCCGTCTACCCGAAATAATTAAATGTTTCAGAGCGAATAGTGTACACACTTAACTGTAGCAATTACACTGAATATACACTGAGTACATACATTATCATTCAAAAAGACCTGTTACTTTAACATTTTCCAAATAAATTTGCCTTAAGACAAAAAAAAAATCTAAGCGAACTGTGTACACGTAGTTTATGAATACTTTTTCTTTCAGTACACATTTTTTCATGAGTACACTGCATGAAGTGTTTGATTTAAAATGAGTGTCAAAACTCATTGAGATACAAAAAAAATGTTAATAGATTCATTCGTTTGACTTTCAAGCGGTTCACTGCTGACCACTAGTATCTATGCAACACTAATGTTGCTTGTTTTCGTAGAAAAGTCAAATAAGAACAAAACTGAAAATAAAATATAATATCGAAATATTTTTTTTTCAAAAACTTAAAAAAAAAAAGAAATAAATGTTATATTATTTAGTACTAAAAGAAATATTTAAATAAAGTACCTCTCCGAAGCCTTGGCTGCTGAACAGGATTGGGGTGTGAATGTTGCTGCGGTTGCATTAGGTAAAATGAAGTTTGACTATTTCCAACATGTGATCCGGCCGAATACATTCCACTTACGGACTGAACAGGCGTTTGAGGTGTATGTGGTCGAGAAGGATTCGGTGTACTGGGACTTCTAGGTGTAAATGGTTTAGCCGATGGATTGAGTACATGTGTCTTTTTTGTTATCGTAGTTTTGGGTGTAGTCTTTTCTACAGATTGGTTATCTGTAGTACTTTTGTTTGTTGGTGTGCTGTTAAACGAGCTGTTGACATTATTAGTACTGCTACTGCTGGTACTATTGTTTAATATTGCTGAATCGTTTAAGTTAATACCAGGGGATATTACTGGTGATGCTTGCTTTCCGACCGGCTGTGTATGGTTTTGATAAATGGGCTTGTCTTGTGGTTGGGAAAACTGAGTAGATTTTGAAGGCTGAGAAATAGAAGAACTATCAGTCTGTTTCATATTTAAATGATGAATCTGTGCTGATTGCATAAGTTGTGTATGATTGTGAATAGATGCTGTATGCGAAGCATGTTGCTGAACATTTTGAGACTGTGGTGGCGAAACTGATTGCTGAACCTGATGTGTTGAAATGTTTGCGTTCTTGTTTATATTTATCGGCATCGGATGCTGGGTCGACTGAGGATTTATTCCAGATAGATGGAAATCTTGTTGAAATTTTCTTAAATCTTGTATTTGATCTTCTCGCCCTCGTAATTGTCTTTGTGGTAAAGGTGGTTGATTTCCAACTTGCATATTAGTTTGTGCCTGTTGGCCCATATGATTGAGAAGCGGTGGAGAGTTGTTGCTGTCTTGAGCACTACCAACTGCACAGTTTTGATTATGTGATGGAAGAACAGATTTCGAAATAGGCATCTGAAAAAATTAACAGTTGATAAGATGTAAAGAATAATTACTCACAAATAATCAAATCAATTCAGATATATACACAGTGATATTGATACATTTTTGTATCAAACATTTATTTTTACAGTATCGAAAAAAATAGAAGCATCCACAGCTAAACTGACGCTTTTGGTTGTAGCGGATGACAGAGAGAAGTTATTGACAAATTAAATATATATGTTAAACATTACACCGATTGTTGTTTTGTTGGAAGCTTCATATCAATAGCGTTTTTTCCTGTGCACAAGGAATCATAACCCATTTCCGTTTTACCAAATATTTGAACACATATTTGACTCTACAGACTGCCCTTAATCCCCAATTAGAAAGAAATCTCCGAGTTAGCATTTTCCCTCCACCACATTAAACCGCTGCTATGTTTAGTCTTGTTTTATACATCACCAGTTTATATTGTGATGTGAATTTTTGAACTAATAGCATAGCGAGCAAATTGAGTACACGCTTTGACCTCTATACTAGTGTATCAGTGAAAAAAGTTCTTACAAATTAGCCATACCTGTTGAGGGTTATATTCTACGTAACACTGGGTAGCATAGGACCTCACTACTCGTTGTGATGCATTTTTTACTGAAATATTGGGCACATCACCATTTAATTTCGATTGTGGTGGATTTCCCTGATGTCTAAATGATGCAGATCTAAAAGAAAACAGAGAGTAATTGTATTAAATATCATAAACTTGAAAGCATTTTAAATAAAGAACATAGTTTAGGTGTTTTATCACTATCTACAACAAACAGATCAATTAAAGTGAATCGAAGTACTTTTGTCAAATGCCAGTAATATAAAAAACTAATTTTGAATAAAGAGTGGTATTCCCGTCAGTTGCTGACTTTTCGTACGGTCATTCTAATACTTTTGATTTTCAATAACATCTAGTGGCTTAAAAATTAATTTGAAGGAGTCTATGAATCTAGCCACCACAGCAAACACGTTTTAACTTAAATATTAGCTGTTTTGTGAAAAAATCCAAATTTATTGAGTTAAAACATGAATTTTATTTTTGGTGGGAGGGTGTCGTCTGTATCCGAACCGTGGAAACCGTTTGAAACGCGTGTCCGTTTTTCAGCAGCGGACAGTTCAAATCAAACATCTGCTGCTGATAATGGCTGGTAATAAATATTGTAACTGTTAATAATAAACCAAACCCACATCTTCGTATTTTTATTTTTGCAATTGCCGAGGTTCCTTGGCTGCTACATCGAAAAAATCAATGTTAAAATGCACCATGTACACTATTAGTTCCCACAATGCCCTCTTTGCAAAAAATTCACCCAAAATGACGCACTGACTAAAACAAACCATTCTCCAGTACTTTCAACTTTTCAGTGACTAATAGCACTGTCTCCACTTAAAAGTACTCCAGTTAATTGACTACTTTTACTAACCGACAAATTAAAGATTTAGTATTAATTGCTGACTAAGTCTTTTGCAGTCTAATTAGTTGACTGCATTGTTTTCCAACCCTGGATTATGATACAAAAAATAGTGTAGTGTCAAAACTGTATTCATATATTAAATATAGTTCTCAGCTGGGTAAGGGAATTTTTTTCATAAAATTTCCATATTTTTAAGATCATTTCTGAGCTGTGAAAGTTAAAAATACTTAAAAAAGAAAAAACAAAAGAAACATGACTTACCCTGCGATAAGTGGAGAAAATCCTTGGTTGATTGCAAACGAAGCTGTTCCTTGAATTTGCACAGTTTGATAGTTTGTTAATTTTGTGTTGCTAGTAGTATTACTTTGTGAAACATTCGTACACGTATTTGACCCAATTGAAGGACGCACCAGCTTCGAATTTGTTTGCACTCCTTTACGTTTGACGGGCATTTGAATATACTTGTCTGGTATAATGGTCCTTTGTGTTGTAAGTAATGAATGTGGGCTTGAATTTACAGTGGTTATCAAACTAGGAATTTGATTTCGCGGTTGGGCATTTGTAACATTATTTTTATTATTCATATTGCACTCTTCTCTATTTTGCTCTGGTGGCCGCTCTACGGCTGCGTACAGAGATTCTTCGTCCCCATTTTCTAAATCCAAACGTTCCCGACATATTGGATTCTTTTCTATTTCTTGTGCTAGCTTCTCTGCTTTAGCTTCGGCTTCTTTAAATTCATCTGTTTCTCTTTTTTCAATCTGAACAGTATAGTCGGAAAGTGAGTCATCAAATGTCGATTGAACCCCAAAAGCCTTTTCATTTTTAATAAACATTTCATTAGCATCCCATCCATTAGCTCCACCATCTAATTCAAATTCAAGTTCACCATTCATTCCGGTTGGATCCCATGGTTCTAACTCTTTTTCATCTAATCGAGAAACTGTATTTCAATAAGGATTAGTATGTCCTGTATGTATATACATATATTTAATTTAAAACTTACTAAATTTTTCAGAAATAGCGGTATCAGTTTGGAAAGCTCCACCAGTAGCATAGTTTGGATCGAATTCCTTCGCTACAATGCTAACGACATTATCCGAAGTAAAAATCATACAGTTCGGAACTGGCTTCCCTTCATCTAAAGCGTTTATGTTGCTTTTAATGCAAAATGGAAGTTCCAAGGCCACCTTAATAAAGCAAAAAGTTAAATAAAAAAAAATAAAAAATCGAATCCACTTACATCAAAGTTCGGGGAAAATGTTCGAAAAACGCCTTCATAAACATTACCAGATCTTAAATGAACTTGGACTATATTACCGACGAGTGCGGTTGCAGCATGCATGAAATAAGTGTTGTTGTACACTCCTTGAGCCTGAACTGACTTTCCTTTAGATTGACGGCTGTCATTTGAGTACCTATAAATGTTCGATATCAATGTTAAAAAGTAGATACTAGTTGCATCGATATGCATACATTATCAATAATCGTTTATTATATTCCTAAATCGCATATTAAACATTTAACCCTTTCCCGCTTGACGGTACTAACTTACTTTCCCGCTAAATATAAATAAAGTGTGCAAATATCGAAAATATATACAGTAAAGCCTGTTAAATTGGGTCACCCTGAGGACCAAAAAAAAAGTGGTCCGATTATAGCGGTTCCTTTTAAATTGGACCGGTGCACTTACAAAGGTATTTTTTCCTGCACACCTGCCCTGTTAAGAGTACTTTAGAAGTATCTACGTACGTGAAAGCAAGAATGCTTGTCTAACTACCTCTAAATTTCCGAAAAATAAATTCGTCTTTTAAAAGTTCATGAAGACTTTAAAAACAGGTATTATTTAGTTATACTAACGAGCTAAGAAATCAATTGCGAGACTGAAGATCCTCTCTCTCATAAGTGAAAATCTAACAAGTAACTTTGATTAGCTCGCTGTACAAAATTCAAATTGTTTCTTTTGACACCTAAAAAATCCTAGACAAAAGTAAGCTCTGCCGGAGTTTAAATTTACCCCTTACCAAGATTTCGGAGAAAAAAAAACAAATATGGCGTGGAAATTTTTGTTTTTCTTACGCCTGGTCCGCTTAGACAGGCAAATTCATATAGCAACCGATGCATACGCTATACGCAATATACTAGTGGTTTAACAACATTTATATGAAAAATAGCAAGGAATGCATGATATGTAGTCCGATTATAGTGTCGCGCTTAGCAGGTTTTACTGTATTTAACATATTTAATACATTAAAAATAAAAAATCGCAAACTAAGTTAATTTTTTTAGATCTACCTTTATCAATAAAAGTAATTTCTTTAGTTTTACACATATTTCAATTAATATCTATTTTAAAATTCTGTAAATCTGAAACCTCACGCATGTTTTTGCTTGTTTTTTTTTTTTTAATAATAATAGGGTCGTACACCAATTTGCCAGGAGTATGTGCTACCAACAAAAATAAAATACTAACTTGGAAGAAAGAAGAGTTGATTGCAATGTTTATTAAATGACACAGAAGAATTGCTTTTTAGACGAAGGCATTGAACGGCAAGAAAAATCCCTTGACTTTTAAAATTTGGATTTTTTATTACGTAAAGTTCCTGGTGGCAATCTCTGTTTTTGAAAGTTCACTTAGAACTATTAAAAACCTGAAAAAAATATGTGTTGTTGTTTGAGCTCCAAACAATCTGCATCTAATCTGAAAACACGTAGGTATGTGAGACACATTTTTGCTTCATTTAGTGCGGGTATGGTAAGTTTACTTTACAAAGAGTAATATGCAGACGTCGACCAGATTCCAATTGCAAACACTACAGTCCAAAATAAAGGCTTTAAAAAAAAATATTAATCCACTAACTCGATTTTTTTCAAAACTCACTTTAACTCGAGCAAATTTTGATGTTCCGTGAAAATTCAGCATAGAGAGATTCGACTGTAGATGTTTTTTTTTTATTTGATTGCAGAAGATATTATTAATGCAAAAAGTTATATTTCATTATTACAGTAAACTCTCGATAATTCGTTCCTCTATTAATCGAAGCATTCTCATAGTACCTTGAAAAAACTTTTGCACCGAGTTTATTTTTGTGCAAAATAACGTGAAAACCTTAATTCAAAGTCAAGTTTAAATCTTTCTTTTAACAAACGTTAGTTGCACGTAACGAAAGTGAGCAATATTTTTTGTTTGGAATCTCTGTAACTCGAGGTTTTTATAAAAAGTAAGGATTATTTCTGAGCAATTTCGTTGGCAACTTTTTTTTGCGTTAAAGTTTATTATCGGCATATGTGTTGTACACACGGACACAAATGGATGAAATGGATACGTGAGAATATTTTGAATTTTTTTTTGCAGTTTTCAAAGGTTTTTTTTTAGAAACTGTCGACCAGCTTGATAAAATTCGACTTAGCGATAGAGCTAGGACTGCTATAGCTACTAAAGTTGGCCCATCATGATAAAACATCCCCAAGTGAAATTATCTGAGTGGACTTTTTATTTTCGTGAAAATCATCAAATCGGCATGGCAATAGAATTCGACTTATGTATTTGTATTCTTGTAATTTTTTTCCGCCCCTTTTACATTTCCACTTGTTTTCAAAAATGTTGCAATTTAGTTTAAATTGAATTTTAACTGGATGGCGAGAGAGATGAAGAAACCGGAGTTACGGTAGAGTTTTCAAACCATTCGCAAAGGTAGTATTGACAGCAGAACCAAAAATACGGTGTGGATACCTAACAGCACGAGCGGTGGTTTTGTGGATATCATTACCCAGCATTGTACTACCGTCCGTACTTTAATCAGAATTAGCATAACAGCTCCCTTCGATGACAATAGCAACACTAATATAGTTTTGCTGCAGATATGTTCACCCCAAGATTGATAGAATATTCTATCATTCTTGTAGTGACCCTGATTATGACTGGCGTTCAATGACTCGTCGAACGACTGCGAAAAAGGAATTCTAGGAGGCGTTGCGTCAGTCGTTTTTTAATAAATGACGTTTTGTGCTTGTGGAACGTGATTTTTAGGTATTCTGGTTGGCGTTTTACTATCGCAAAACGCTTACTTAAATGCCTATTAATGACGTTCAGAAATTTGTTAACGCCTGGGAGTAAACATTTATTTCAAATGTAAGTTTTGTTAAATTCATTCATATATTTGGTTTAATTTATATTTTTTAAGGGTTAAGGTAACAAGAGTCGATGAACTTAAACACCAGTCGTAATAAGGGTGATTATTTCGTCGTTAAGAGCGTGTAGTGATAACATCACGTTGGTAGGCATGAGTCTTAACATCGGCGGGGCAGTGTTATGTATAACACTGGCCGAGATCAAAAACCGACTCGCTGGCAGTAGACTTTGATCACTGAGTAGACTTACGCCTAGCTGTTAAGCAACTATCACAGCATAGTTCTAGATTTTTCTAAATAATAAATGTCAACCTTTTCAATTTTAACGCACTTTCCATGATGAAAGTTTAGGCACACAGCGCATTGAAAGTGCATTGAGTGTGCACTTAATTTTTTTTTGTTTGCGTTTACCACCGTACGCTGCAGAAGAATAAATTAAATCTGAAAATTTAAAGTTAGAGTGTAGAGCCGTAATTTGAAACTTTGGAAATGTAATTTTAGCATGAAAGTCACTTTCGATATATCACAAGTATAAAAAGTTCAAACAAACTTCAAACAAAAACTTTAAACTATTTTTTTAGCTTCTTCTTCTTCTTTTGATATGGTTCCTTGATACGGAAATGTCAGCTTTATCAAAAAGTTATATCAAAGTAACCACATTAATTCTGTTTATAGCCGAGGCGGACGAAGTCGCGGGTGCACACTTCGTCCGCGTCGACTTTAAATTGTATACAAATTACAACTTAAAAAATATTTTTGACCAATATCTGTATTTCAAAATTTGTTAGTACATTGTTTATGTTAGGGGTTATTATTAAGAGCGTGAGGTAAAGCTTTGAAAAAACCACTGCTGCTTCTCCTTACATTGCAACTCGAGATCTCTTCTTATGCAAAAGCAGCAACTACAACTCCAAAAATTGTGTATCTATAACTCATAAGAGCTACAGCTCATACAGCTACATGCTTAACCGATGAAATTTAGAACATAGATTGCTTATATCGTAAACTAAAACATTAACTTATTTGCTCTTTGATGAAATAAGTTTAACTTCAACTTAGAAAGTAACAACAGCACAAAGCAGACGGACGTTTAGATAAATTGCAAGGAAATCGGACCGATCTACCGAACGTGTTCGCGCACACGTTCAACAATAGTATCATCCGCGACTGCTATGAAGAACGCAAAGTTATTTCAACCCTTGCTTCACAAAAACACAAAATATACAGTATAGGATCCAGGAAAGGAAAATTAAGGAAAAAAGATAGTTCGAACATGTGTGTTCTTTTTATGGTGCGTTGCAAGCACTTCAAAGTTAAAACCAAGCTTAATGCATCTAGACAAAAATGCACAGTACACGCACAAGTATTTTATGTTCCAAATTTCAGCCAAATTTGTCAATCTGTGTTGAGATCCAACTCAGACAAGAGAAAAATTACAAAAATCCAAACTTTCGATTTTTAATATCATTAAGATTACGAGGATACAACTACACAAATCTGGCTTATTTCTAAGGATTGCAGGCATTTATATTGTCGTAACAATACATTTAAGAGATGTAAAATCTTTGCTGAAAGCTTTAAATCTTTACAAAGTTAGGCAGAAGTCATTACATTTACAAAAAGACCAAACTCTAACATATTTTTTATCACTTTTTGTATGAATTTAAATTTAGCACTTCAAATGACTGTTTAACTAGTACGGAATGTTTTTGTGTTGTTAAATAAAGATTTACATAAAAGATAGTACCAAACTTTTTTTTACATAAATATAATTTCTTGTGCACATTTAGTTTGGCTAAACGAAGTATTTTAAGGTTGTTATACCTTCACATTGTCGACGACCATCGATCCACAAACATTTCGCCGTACCCGTAGTTATAAAATGTATCATATTTATTTCTATGATTCAGGCGGCGAAATTGTTTGTTTAGTTCTGAAGCTTATGAAACATGGATTACATATCCACATGCAGTAAACGCGCAAACCTCATAGTAATTGTTAGACCTAATCATGGTAACCACAGATTTCTTTTCATTTTTTCCAACTATATTTTATATTAAATTAGTTAAAACCATACCCATTTCTAAGTTTTCACAAAGTAAATTTATGTGAACAATAGGGAGCAAATATGTTTTATTCTTAAGGCTTAAATAAATAGTGTATCGATGATACCAACAAAGTTTATTGGTATTTACCAAGATTTTAAATTCCATATATATATATCTCGGCCTGAATGTATGTAAAAAAAAAAAAAACCAGAACGCATATGTATATACATGCAAATATTAATATATACATATATGTATCTGCATCTATGTGTAAATATATCTACATGGATATTATAATAATTTTTATATACATAGCTGTGGACAATCATTTATACTAGAAATTGTAACACCTTGACAAGCCAGCGGGACGACTTTTCCTTTTACTGCTGTTCATTATGTTCGTGCGTGATTTAAGCAATTCAAGGCAAAACTTTGAAATTTTTAAGTTTCTTTTTCTGGTCCTTTTTTTCTTCTGTCTTAACTAAATTTCCTTTATGATGTGATAAAGCTGTTTTCACTTAATCTTTTACGATTTTGTTTCAGATTTCTTGCAGTATTCGTTAACAACAGTAAGAAATAAATTAACAAACTAACAACTGTTATTACTCCAGAGAAGTACACGCATACTCTAATCAATCTACAGTTTTCACAAAAAATATTTCACTACCCTTAAACTGACACATCAATTAAATACATGCCACAGCAAAATAGCAGGACGGAAAATCTTATATAGTTTCCAGTTCTCGACTGAACAAAACGCGTGGCCGTTCACACTGACAGGTATTAGTCGGAACGAGACGTTTGCTTTCCAGCTGGAAAACCCGACTTAGTTCTAAAAACGAATAATATTTATATATACAAAAAATAGAACGACTTCAAAATGGCCGAAAACTAGACCCCAATTTTTGTGACACTTATTATCACACGCTTGTTTACGTTACTTATGTATTTAGACGTAAAGTTACAATTAAAATTAAACGTTTTTTGTCTAATGGGGACACAAACAGCGCCATTTTGACAATATGTGCAGAATCAGAATCAAAATATTTGCGCTAAGTCTATTACCTTCTATATTTGTACCATGCTAGAATTGGGATAGATGAAATGGATTTTAATTAAATCAAATTAAAAAATTGAATCACAATGCGGAGCTCGCTATAGCTCGCTCTAGCGCATTTGACAACCTTCACTAAGCGTAATATCATTGCTACGATGGAAGGCCCGAAGCTATAAAATCCGTATCGTGCGTTGCGGTTACAATCCCAAAATATCGTAGTTGTCGGATTGCAAGGTGGTGCCCAATGAAACGTATACGCTTCCGGTCTAATTAAATTCACAACAAAAGCTGGAGGCCGCGGAAAAAAATATTTTCAGTTCTCAACTAAGAATGTTGATTACAAGTTTTGACAAAGAATTCTCTTACCAAACTATTCATGTGTAAAACTATTAAATTATTGTTTGATTTAAACATTCTTGATTAAAGCTCAAATCACAACGGCGCGTTCGGTCGGTCTGACTTTGACATTTGAGGTAGAATACGCGTAAAAGCATTGTATAAATCGAATTAGCTCGGTCGGGCGTTTCGACTTCGCAGATCGTAATATCGTAAGTCCGACTGACTGGGTCTACTTTCTACTCGCTTGGGCGTTTGACAGATGTGCATTTGATTTGTTTTATTTACATCTGAAATTTAAATGCGGAAAGGCAATCATTTGAATAAGTAAAAATTGTTTTTGATTTTTATATCAAAACCAAATAATTTTTTCAAATAATCACCTTTCCGCATTCAAATTTCCTTTGTAAAAAAATAAATATACACATATCTGTCAAACGCCCGAGCGAGTAGAAAGTAGATCCATTTGGTCGGGCTTACGATATTACGATCTGCGAATTTGCAGCACCTGACCGCGCTATTTCGATTTGTACAATGCTTTTATGTGTATTCACCTTCTAATATCAAAGTCAGACCGACCGAACGCGCTGTTGGGATTTGGGCTTAATGATTACACTGATTTTTTTCAATCGTCCTAATAGCCGTATTTTATTATGCACGGATGGTCCATATGGATCAATTGTGTAAATAAAACACTACAAATCATTGAAGCGTTTTTATTTTGCTTTCTGAAAACAGTTTGACAATTAACTCCTGTTGATGCCGAGGTATTTGCGGGCAGTGTTTCCATGCCAACATAGTTTTCCTTTGTTCAGAATGAGTGTTTGTACATCTTTTACGATAATGATTAGAATTTTCACCGCTACACACAAAGCAATTGTGCAAATCACACAAAATTGTTAGAAATTAAAAATGAAATACAAATTTCGTACTACTCACCCCAATCACGCAACTCGCATTCGACACTCGGATACGAGTATGGTCGTATTTCATTATTACCGAAGTCGTACTTTACGGGTATCGTCGTATTTCAATTTTGACAGGGCTAGTATTCAAGCAACCGTGTCGTATTTTTTCCTTATTTCGCTTTCGTATCTTTGTCGTATTTGTGTCGTATTTTCCTCGTATAGAAATTTGCCTACGACTCGGTGTACGAGTTAAGGGCTGTTTGAAAACAAGACGTGCAAATACACATTTCTGAATGGGAATTGTTGTGGAAATGTATTTTATTGTGTAAAAGAGGATACGGTAGTGTGAAATACAAAAATCTTTTGATACGAAAACTTATTTCTACGGTGCATAAATGGCTCTTAACAAATGATTAAAGGAAACTTAAAAGAAACACCTAAAATTGAGTTTTATTGACCACTATTCACAAATATTTTTCATCAATCCATATTGCAAGTACAAATCAGGGCTTTCATCACGTAACTTTTCAGACGATCATCGTCAAGACGACTATCGTCAACGCTATCGTCAAAAGTTTGCTTCACGTATCACTATCGCTATCATCTCGTCTATCGTCACAGTTTGAGCGCTACCAAATGCTACATTCCTCACGTCAAACTAAAAACTGCTTGTCATCTTTCAATTTCTTTTTGTATTTTCAAGTCCAAAAACGAATTAAAAGTATAGGTAATGAGTGCTAAGGAGGTATAAGGCACTCCAGTTCATATAAAAATAACTTATAAGCTTGAATTAATTAAATTAGCATCTATTTATAAGCATTTCATTTCCTCCCTATAACTGACATTTACTTGAGCAAGGACTCAAACCAAAGTTATCCATGGTTTGGAAAGAAAATATGGGTGATCTATGGTTGCAGGTCGAATGTGAGAAATAAAAAAGGCATTTCTTTTGTGAAAAAGAATGTATAATGCAAAAAAAACATTAGCAAAACTATTTTTTCAGCATTAAATACAATATTTCATTTATTTAAGCAAACAATTTTACAATGTTTTTCACAATTTGCTCTAGGACGATAGTGAATTAGGCATCGTCAGAAAAGTATCGTCAGAAAAGCATCGTCGAGACGATAGCAAGACAGTTCTCGACTTACGTGAAGCAGAGAAAACGATATCGTTTTGACGATATCATTTTTTTATGCTTACGTGAAGCACAGTTACCATTCAAACGATATCGTCAGACGATAGTCGTGTTACGTGATGAGAGCCCAGATTTTAAAATAATTGGGATCGATTAGTCTATCAAGTAGATGTAAAAAAAAAAACAAAAAGTTCACTGGGAACCAAGAAACTCCTAAAAGAAAGCGCCGGCGTACGGTTTATTTGTCTGCCAATCCTCTAGATCCTCAAAAAATACCATTTATTTCAGAACAATTGGGAAAAAAAACATACAAATAAACAGAATAAAATAAGTCACTTTTAATTTTGTTTTCACTC
Organism: Syritta pipiens; assembly: GCA_905187475.1. Lineage (NCBI taxonomy): Eukaryota > Metazoa > Arthropoda > Insecta > Diptera > Syrphidae > Syritta > Syritta pipiens. The sequence goes on along the minus strand of LR994572.1, from coordinate 61,245,489 downwards.
GAGAATTTCTTTTTTATTTCACGAGATCCTTTTTCTTTCCTTCGTTTTGTTTACATTTTCCTTTAACGTTTTGACAGTTGACATTCGGGTAGCTGCGATGGCATGAGTTGTTTTTTACTTTAAGTCGTATTCAACGCATACGAGTTGGGGAATACCGATGCCGCTCGAATACGACTCTTCATACGCGGCAAATACGAGAGTCGGATGCGAGTTGCGTGATTGGGGTGACTATTAGCAGCACAAATTAGCCAATACAGATACCCAACTTCTACTTCTCTTGCCCCTTGATTTTATTTGACAGCGTTTTTTATAACATTTTGCGTCTGTGAATTCATGGATCGACAAGGGGAAATAGCCGCTGTACAGTTGGGTGTCTATATTAGGTTGTCTGTTGTTAGAACCACAAATGGTTAAGTAAGTGTGAATTCGGTTATGACAAGATTGAATACTTGGGCTTGGGCAGTAGATGCGTCGGAGCATATAGGGATCTTCGAGATAAATTAGTAAGCGCTCCAGTGTTAGCAGTTTACAAATGGGATCGGGAAACTGAATGGCACTGCGATGCCAGTAGTCAGGGTTTTGGCGCAGTACTACTGCAATGTCAAGATAATGGCAAGTTCCACACCGTTGCATATTTTTCAAAAACCGCTACGACAGCCGAAAGTAAATACCATAGCTTTGAGCTAGAGAAGCTGGCAATAATCTATTCACTACGAAGATTCCGAATATATTTATAGGGTATACCTTTTAAGATTATTACTGACTGTAATTCACTGACACTTACGTTGGGAAAGAAGCACGTAAACCCTAGAACTGCCAGATGGGCATTAGAACTTGAAAATTACAACTACTCGATACAGCATCGAAGTGGGACGTCAATGGGTCATGTAGACGCACTTAGCCGCTGTCAGCTGGTTGCAACTTTAGGTGAAGATGAAGTAGACTTTTACATTCAGGTGGCACAAGCCCGAGATATAGAAATCCGAAATATAACAGAAAAGTTAGAAAAAGAATCGCTTATAGATTATATATTACAGGATGGATTAGTTTTCCGCCGGCTGAATTCTAATAGTTTACTGTTGTATGTCCCGTTAGAAATGCAGGACAATGTAATACGAATGATATATGAGAAGATAGGTCATTTAGGGTGTGACAAATGCTATCAGCAAATACGAAAACATTATTGGTTTCCAAACATGAAGACTAAGATGGAGACATTTATACGCAATTGCATCAAGTGTATAATGTATTCAGCGCCAGCAAGGGTCAATGATCGTAATATATAACATTCTAAAGAATCCTATACCGTTCGACACAGTGCATGTAGATCATTTTGGGCTATTGCCTTCATTAGCTTCGAAACGTAAGCACATCTTTGTTGTTATTGACGCTTTCACAAAATTTCTACGATTGTATCCAGTTAACTCGACCAGCACAAAAGAAGTATGCATGTGTTTGGACAAGTACTTCAGTTATTACAGCCGACCAAGGCGTATTATTTCTGACCGCGGTTCATGCTTTACATCCTTAGAATTCAGCAGCTACCTGTTCAAAAATAACATTGAACATATAAAAGTTGCCGTAGCATCACCTCAGGCAAATGGCCAGGCTGAACGAGTAAATAGAGTGATTAAGGCAATGCTGAGTAAGATTAGTGAACCTATTAACCACGCGAACTGGTCAAGCAAGTTGATAGAAGTAGAATATGCCATAAATAATAGCGTGCATAGTGCAACAAAAGAAACTCCAAGCAGATTGTTATTTGGAGTAAATCAGCGAGGCAAAATTATTGACGAACTCTTCGAATATTTAGAGGATAAAGTAAATTATTGTGTAAGTCGTAAGTTAGAAGTGAATAGGTCAAAGGCTTCCGGCGCCATCCAGAAATCACAGGAAAATAATGAGCGATATTTCCTTAAGCATAGTGCACTTGAATTGGGAAAACTTTGAGGGCGTTTTTCTCGAAAAAGGGGGAGTGTTGCGCTCTCTCACTTTGGGAAATTCATATCCCATATCGGAGCTATGACTATGCCAAATTTCATCAAAATCGGTGACCCGGAGGTCGTGCACTCTCCTTGTAAGTCAATTATTGCTGTATAAAAGTATTGCTAATCTTCATGAAATATGATCGGGGTCGATCATGACGTCAGGTTGACCGAGCTGTAATAATAATTTGCGATGTGAAGTTGGTGTAATGGCGCGCCCTCTGCAGGAAAATAGAGAGAGGATCGCGAAGTCGAGCTAACTTGACAGAGCAGTGGCGAGAGAAAGAAAATAAAAAAAGACTGTTGACTATGAAAGAGAAAAAGTAAAAGATCCAAAAAAAAAAAATAAAGGAATCCCTTACCGTTTGAAAGTATTACAGTAGTGAATTTAATTAGACTGGGAGGGTATTTAGTCTGACAGCCCTAGCCGCGCACGTAACGTATGTAATCATTGGGCACCTCTTTGCAATACGGCAACTATGATATTTTTGGATTGTAACCGCAACGCACGCAACGAATTCCATGATGTTGGGCTTATATTTTGTTAATTGCATTTTAATTGGAGTGTTTAAAGATATCATTCCAATTCAGTTGGTATCGCAATTTCTAATGTAACATTGATATTGCTAAAAATTTTCTGGCATTGATTCCCTTAACCATTTTTTTATGGATCACGATATTTCAAAACTTTCTACATGCCATTTTTGTCCACTATAATCAAGTTTTTATTTCTAATAAATTATAGGATAAATTCTAATAATATGAGTTTCTCTCTTATGCTGATGAGGATACACAGTAAGAAATTTTGCTGCTCCAAAAACGTAAACAAAATGTTGAAGTGCTGCTTATGTTCAATGTAAATCAAAAGACACGAACTTTATATTGAATGTAACATCTGCAAGGAATATACATGCTAAGTGCGCCAAAAATCATAAAACTGAAATCGAATTTTATGAGAATAGTGAACAATTTTAAATGTAACAGTTATGTTACTCAACGGATATAATCTGGGGGGCTATTTTATCACTTTCGGATCTGGATTCGGACGCGAAAATGAAATCCGATCCTGAAGTCAATTCGTATTTTGTATCACTATCGGATTTAATTGCAATGATGCTAACTTTTCATCAAAGATTTCGGAAAGTGAAACTGTCAAATCAAAGCAATTCTTCTTAACGGCCAGTTGCAAACAAATTAATTTCAATAAATTTTGGTTTTTGTCAATATTATTCAAGTGCAATAAATTATAGAAAATATAAAAACAAAATAATATTGTTGCTATCTGCTATGTTATGTGATAATTGAAAAAGAAGTGTTCAGAGAAAAGTTATGGAGGTTCCTTTAATGAGTTTGAATAAAGCTAAAATTTGTGAATTAGTGTTAACAAAACTAACTCAAATAACCTTCCATACGATACCAAATTTATATTATTCTTTTAAAATATTTACAATAGACTTGTACTTGAAAATGGCTTCGAAATGTACTGTACTGTACTGTAATACTGACAGTACAAAGTAAAACTACTTGGAAAGTACGTTGAAAACGCAATAATCGCCCTGAACGAAAATTCTCGAATGAAACTCAACTTCAATAAAATTCAAAGGAAAAAATTAAATTCGTTGACGAACGAACACGGGCATGTTATACAGATTCGTTATTTAACCTGGAAACACGAGACGTTTCTTTCGTTCATTGCGTGCGTTCAATTATCCGGCAGATTTTGCATGCAGTTTTCCGACAAACTTAACGTTATTGAGTGCAATTAACCGGGTAGCAGCTAAACAGCTAAGCGGGTACGCAATCAAACGGGAAAAGTGTTTACATTTCTTATGAAATTTTCGATTTGCTTGGTTTTTCGATTAATTAAACGGGGAACGCAATTAAGGGATGGAAAATTATCCGGGGAATACTATACCAGTATCCAACACTGGTACTTGAAAGCTTACAGCTCTGGCCAACACAATAACGTCAGTAACACTCGCACCTACAAATCACCTATACTTGTGGGATGCTGGCCCTCTGGGTCTGTGCAGTTAACCGCATTCTCACTACAAGCTGACTAAATTCAAGTCAGACCAATCCACAAATGAGCTGAGTATAGGTTATTTGTGGACCAATCAGTCAGAAAGTAGACGCATGACTCAACGCTTAATTTTTTCATTTGCATGTTTTTTCAATTAATTCTTGCATGTTGTAATTATTTTTCTATGAATTGTATAATATTAATTTTTTATAATTTGAATTCCTTTTTTCAATTTCTCCATATAAAAAAATATTGAGTTTTGTGTAAAGAAGTTTTGGGATTTTTATGGTACACTACATACAGTGGGGTACAAAACTAAGTCAGTTATAGCAAAAAAAATAGGTTTTTAAACGAAAACTAAAAAAAAAATGCGTAACTTCCAAAATGTTCCAAAATTGACTACTGGGTAATAAGTAACTATTTAACACAAACAGAAATCAGAAAAAACATGTATTTGTATGAGCAAAGATTAAATTTCTCTGACTCAGTTTTGCATTAGCTTTTGCGCAACGGTGAAAACGGAATGGAAACAATATTTTAGTACTGAGTCCAAAGTCATTTTGTTTTAATATTTGCATTATATGCCTGGATCGCTTGATCCTTTCGGACAGTAGAGAACAATATCTGCTTGAAATTTAGCCTTCTAGTTTTTTGTTTAGTTTTATTTTTATTGACGTCATAAATTCTTATTTCTACATATTACACCTCAGTCTTATTCTTAAGTCTTTGTATGGTGTGGCCGAAGGCCGTCTACCAGAGCGACAATAAAATTTTAATTCATGAAAAACAATGAATTAAATATACTCATATATACATGGAAGTTTCTAGAATTCCAAAACAGTTGTCAGTTGTGTTTTGTGTGAGGAAGTAGATGTTGGTATTCAGAAAGTGATGCAGCTTACTGTACTGTAGTACATCCAGTATTGGGAAGCTTCCGTTTTCTTGGCGAACTTGTCATACATCGAATTCCCAATATTCAGTAGCAGCTTCTTGAATTTTGACTTTACGGTATCAGGGTTATCATTGATGGAAACTATACAGTCAGTTGCAGCACAAGTTCCCTTAGATTGAATCAGTTGGGTGAGGACCAGTCTTGGGACCCTTTTTTCTTCCATCGCCATTATTCTGACTACATAATCAAAATGCATTTTGAGTGTATAAAAAAATAATATACCTTATTTGCTATCGTCCTAGAACAAATTGAGAAAAATATTGTAAAATTTTCGACTAAAATATTGGAAATATTGGATTGAAAGCTTAAAAAAATAGTTTTGCTAATGTTTTTTTTTTTTTTTAGTTTTTATTTCTCACATTGGACCTATATTCGTATATCTAAACCAAATTTTCTCTCCCAACCTTGGAGAATTGTGATGTGAGTCCTTGTTCAAGTAAATGTCAGTTGTGGGGAGGAAATGAAATGCTTATAAAGGGTGATTTTTTAGCTATTATCTTTTTGGCAACACTGGTTTAAACAGCTGACGCACGTTTCGTGTTATGTTTCATTGTCAAACATCTTCAGTTTGGTCTATAATTTAACCATGAATCGTCTTACAAACGAACAACGCTTGCAAATTATTGAATTTTATTATAAAAATGCGTGCTCTGTTAAGAAAGTTACGAAAGTGTTCAGCGACAAAGCTCATTTTTGGCTCAATGGGTACGTAAATGAGCAGAATTGTCGATTTTGGAGTGAATATCAGCCAGAAGCTTTGCAAGAGCTACCAATGCATCCAGAAAACGTCACAGTTTGGTGCGGTTTATGGGCTGGTGGCATTATTGGACCGTACTTCTTCAAAGATGATGCGAATCGTAACGTAACTGTGAATGGTGAGCGCTACTGTGAGATGATATCCAACTTTTTTTTGCCCAAAATGCAAGAGCTTGACTTGCATGACATTTGGTTTCAACAAGACGGTGCCACATGCCATACAGCACGCGCAACAATGGACTTATTGAGAGGCGAGTTAGGTGAACATTTTATTTCACGTTCGGGATCGGTCAATTGGCCGCCTAGATCGTGCGATTTAACGCCTAGACTTTTTTTTGTGGGGCTATGTTAAAGCTCATGTCTATACAGACAAGCCTGTTTCAATTGACGCATTGGAAGACAACATTGAAGCATTTATTAGTTTAGTTTTATTTCTTTATTAGTTTTTTTTTAGAAAAACTCTTATAAACACACAATTATTTTAGTAGCAACGTAAAATATGTTGAACAGATTTATTCTTAAAACTAACAAAATTAGTCTCATTTTTAATATTTGGCTCTAGATTATAATATAGTTGAGCACCTTTGTACAAAATATTATTTTGGCTTCTTTCTTTCCTGTATAGTGGCAATTTAAAATCTCCTAGATTTCTTAAATTGTAGTAGTTACCTACATATTGAAGATTTCTCTGTTAATACATAGGGTATAATCCATTTTTTAACTTGAAGATTAACACTAAAACATTTAAAATAAGTCTCTGTCTAATATTCATCCATTTCAATTCACTTAACACTATATTAGCATTCGTTCTCAATCTATATTTTAAGATGCATTTCATAGCTCGGTTTTGTTTGTGTCTGTAGGTTATTTACTTTCGTAGTATTGCACAAATATAAAATTGATGAGCAGTAATCAAAGTGAGGTAAAATAATTGAATTATAAATTTGTACAGCACAGTTCTTGGAAATACACGCTCTTATTCTATACATAAAATTAATCTTTTTAGCTATTTTGCCACATAGGTAATCAATATGCTCATTAAATGCCAAGTTATTGTCCATAATCATGTCTAAATATTTAATTTTGTTTATACAATCTATATTTTTATTATCTATTTGCACATTTATTTGAGACGTACTATTAAGACACATACATTTAGTTTTTGATACATTTAACATCAACTTATTTTTACATAACTACTTGTAGAAGCTACTAGCTTCCTCATTCAGTCTTTGTTCACATAAATTAACATTATCCCTCACAATATATATGAGGGTATCATCAGCAAATATTGAAATTTTTGAAAATGTTAAACAGTCTTTTAAATCATTTATATATAATAGAAAAAGAATTACTCCTATAACTGTTCCCTGTGGCACTCCCAAGTTTACTGCTTTAGATGCTGAATATATATCGTCCAGCTTGACTTTCTGCGTTCTACCAGATAAATAGGACTCGAACCACTTAAGCTCCTTATTTCTTACACCATATTTTTCCAGCGTCTTAAGCCATATCCTCCTGTCCAAGGTTTCAAATGCTCTCTTCAGGTCCAAAAAAAAGCGCCAATATCTTGTGTCCAGCATCCGTCTCCTTCTTCCATTCATTTATGACCCAAGCAAGGGCCGTCCCAGTTGAATGATCCTTTCGAAAGCCAGATTGCTCCTCACATAGTACTCCATTTTGGGTGAAATATGTCTTAAGTTGGAAACAGACGACTCCAACACTTTCTCATAAATTGGCATCATATTAATTGGACGAAACTTTTCAGGATTTCTAGCATTTTTTTTCCTTTTCCACTGGTTCTTTCCATGAACTTGGAAATACCCCTTTTGATAATGAATAATTTATTACCTTCACTAGTAAGCGCAGTAAGGTTTCTTTGCTGTCCAGAATCATCTTCGGCTTCAAACCATTGAAATCACTTTTATTTTTCATTGTCTTGATAATTTTTTCGAGATCATACACATTAATTAGTTTGAATTTAAACAGTCTTACGGATTCTCTTATGTTGTCCTCATAGATTATATTTGGGATACTCTCGTTTATTTTAATTACACTATCCACAAAGTATTCGGTTAATTTCTTCGCAATCTCTACACATTTATTTATCTCTACATTATTTATTTCGATTTCACAAATTTTTGATCTTACTTCAGATAATACATATTTTTTTAACACCTTCCACATATCTTTTTGATTTCCACTTTTTTCTTCTTTCTTCTTCTTTATTCGTGAGATACCGGCCGAAATGTTGGAAAGAGTATGCCAAAATTGGACTAAGCGGATGCACCATTTGAGACGCAGTCAAGGTCAACATTTGCATGAAATAATCTTCAAACATTAAATTGTATGGACCGTACTATCGATTCAAATAAAGATTTCATGCATTTTAATGAATTTTATGTGTTTTTTTTTTAAACTTTCCTATAGCTTTTAAAAAATCACCCTTTATTCAGATGCCAATTTAACTAATTCAAGCTTCGCCATAAGGAATTTAGCATTTAGTAGCACTCAAACTGGGACGATAGACAAGACGATAGTGATAGTGTTACACGAAGCAAACTTTTGACAATAGCCGACAGTCGTCTGGACGATGATCGTTTGAAAAATTTCGTGATGAAAGCCCTGGCAAATACGAAGGACTAAAAAAACCGAGTCTAATCGGCCCTGCCGTTCTTAACTGATAAATAACTATAAATTTTTGTATATTTCTGAATCTTTTAAACAGCTAAGGGTTGAGCGATATGATATATACATATGCATAAAGTGTTCTTTGGGCTATATGTAACAGAAAGCTACCATGGTCAGCGCAAAGCACTAACCAGACATGATAATCGATTGTTTATGGCCAGGAACTGCGAGTAAAACATGAATTATTCTTTAACAAGGTTTTTTTCTCTACTGTTTAAGATCTTGATTTATCTAAATATCAACTGGCACACTACAGTATGGATTGTAGCTTTGTTTACTGTCATACATGCAATGCTTCATTATCTAAATGATTTATAGTTCTATTATTGCTCATGAAGAACCGAACGCTTTTTATATTTATTTACTAAACAATTATGTGTTTGTTCTTGCTTAAGATAATTTATTGTAAAATCTTTCATTATTAACTAACTGTATATACAGCCCCAAACTTCGGTGCTTACTTTGTTAAAAAATTAGGTAGTATATATTTTCCATTCAGCAGTATCACTGGAGTGGTGCAAGAGTTTTTTTTATTTAAGATTGAGTAAAGTGTAAAAAAAAGTTCAAAAGCAATGAACTCAGGTATATAATTAGAAAAAGTAAAATTTTGTAAGATCATTGGTAAAAAGCCCATACCTATTTATAAGTGATAAGTAATGCAGATTATATTATATGTTAAACTACTAATTATATATTTCAAAACTTTGAAAATACAGTTTGATTTGATTTTCTTCTGTTGTGCAACCGAGAGATTTGAAGGCGTTCTAAAGCAAACTCTTCACTTCGTTAGCTTTTGATAAACAGCTCTAGATTTTTTAAAAAACGCTATAACAATAAAGAATTGTTGTTGTTTATTAAAATATTAGACAGCGTTTGAATTTTTTTGCAAGTTTGTCTTCACTTGTTGTTTGCACATTTAAGAAAACTTACAGTTTATACAATAGGTGTATCTTGCGTTTGCTTTGTTTAAGGTGGAGGTGGATTATGACCAAGCGGAGACTGCTTGCTCATTTCGCTTGTTCTCCCACATGCTGCCAAGATTTAATGCATGTAAATCGCCTTTATGTATGTATATGTTTTGCATTTATCTATTAACTACTTTATGGAGACTCAAATTTTTGCCGTCGTCGGAATGTGAATTCGAAAGCAATTCGCACCCAGGTTTGATTTCAACCCGGGGAAAAACACCAGAACAAATTTTCATGATTGAGTAATTTTGCCGTTCGGAGCCGTTAATAAACAGTAGGTCCCGTTCACTTGTATCAAATTATATGGCGCACAACACAGTGGACGCGCGAAAGCCTAGGCTTTGGCCGCCAACGGGTTGTTATGTCACCAATGATTATTATTGACCTTTTCATACTCCAAATTCAACAAAATCCAAAAAGCGGTGTTATGGGGGTAATATATTCCCCATATGTATCTATTCTGTGCGTATCAATAAAGTAAAGTGAAGTTATTCTACACTACTTAGACTTGAAAACAGTTAACAGTGACATATATTCTCACCTTGGACTAGGAAAAGGAAATCAGAAGTGAATTCCATAAAGATATTTTTGTGCATGGACATCTTGTCTCAGGATAAAAAAACGCGGAGAATTATGAATAGAAGTAACTTTGGGCTAAATGGCAGCGTTCACGTTTGAGTGGCGCAGTTGACTTATTTATTTTTTTTTTGCTGTGGTCGCATACATATTTACTTTGCGTTAATCCCACTCCGGATTTATTAAGCGAGTCAAATGAAAAAATAATAAACGAGCTCAGTTGGTGACAGTTACAGAATTATCTTTACTTTAAGGAAAATAAATGTTAAAAAAACTAAAATGCGCAAGATCTCATTTTCAGTAATTTTTTCTAGTCCCACTGGATTTACAACCGTAATAAAGTGGATTTCATATGTTTTCTTAAAAAGAAAAAAAAAGCTTTATCGGGTTATCTCTTTTATCAAACAAGAACAAACCGGTTCCGCATACTAATTACTTGGGGGATGGACGGATACACTCATGTGACGAGGAGCATGTACATACAGTGGTGGGCAAACAAATAGCAGTGGTAGTACAAAATCCACAAAAGGCCACTATTAATAAAGTTACATACATATTTTGAATACAAAATTTTTTGTAAGTAAAACTACTTTACACACGATTGACTTGGAGAGAACACTTGTGAATGCGTGACGAGATCGTTACGAAAAGTGTGATTGGTTGAGGCGAACGGCAAGAGAGAAAGGTGCGAGCACACATTTTCTTCTTCCTCTCTTTCTCTCATAGCCAGTTACGTTTCGTATATCTATGACACAGCAGGCTTATTGTCTGTATCTTACTGCAGGAGCAAGACAGCAGTGCGCTTGTTTTGTAAAGCAAAAAGGGGTTTGCGTTGTGGTTCACAGCAGTCGGAGGTACTATTGTTAAACACGTGTTTCCAATCGTAAAATTGGATACATATATATATTATATATATGTATCCAATATATATATATATATATCTATCCATATATATATATCTAATCCATCTAACTCGAACTAATTTCGATATCCCGTGAAAATTAGACCTACAGGACTTTGACAGTATATTTTATTTTACTAAACCTATGCAACGGTGCCTAACTCAATCAATTTCGTTAAAAAAATTAAAAAAAAATAGTTATTAATTTATTTCTGGGTATTTTTGGGATATTGGATTGCATTTTTCTTTAGATTTTTTGGCCCATTATTCTAGAAAATGAGGTATAAGGTATTACTTTCTTATGAGCGGGTTTGTAAATTAAATTTCACTCCTAAACTCTTAACAACTATTTAAATAAAGCCTTACACATTTTCTGAAGACATTGCAATTAAAACTATAATTCTGACTTTTGTATTTTGTATTTTGTGTTTCGTATTCAAATTTATATAACAGGTTGTCAAATATTTCCCTTCCGCCTTTTTGTCTTTTGAATTTTCCGGCTATGTACAAAGCGCTACAGAGTTCGTATCCAAACTAATCATGCATAGCGTCGATTTGTAGGTTATGGCAAGACCTTTCAAATGATGTATTGCCAGATATTGCCAGATATATGGGATATATGGGGAGCTCTGAACGACCCCTCTTCGATTTGGCTCAAAATTGGTAGAACTAGTTATTGAAGTGGTTCAAGTCATGGGACAAAATATTTTTGCCCAACTCAATACAGTTCGCGAGTAATGAAGGCTCAAAAATTGGTAAAAAATCAAAATGCAAGATTTCTTTTAAATTTCAAAAAATCATAACTTTGGTTCTAATTATCCGAAATTTGTAAATTATGTCTTATTGAATTCAGAAAAACTTGAACTTTTAAGTTCGAAGTGTCCTTTTTGACACGTATCCTTAAATATCTCAAAAAATGGTATTTTAATTTTTCTAATTTTTTTTATATGTTGGAAAAAAGTGCGAACACTTTTTCTGAAAAAAAGGAAAATTATGTTGGCATGGAAACACTGCCCAAGTTAACCTTCGAACTTCTCTCAGAACACAAAAAATGTAAATGCTTCCATGATCTGGAGTGTTTTATTTACATATGGATCACGGCTATTGTGAAAAAATCACCCATCAATCTGCTGGAGTCAGGTGTCTCTTATCTGAAGTCGTTATACACAGCCGGTGTGAGAAAGTTATTAGAGTAAGACTTCTTTAGGCGAGCTGGGCACGTTGGGGGTTAGCTGTTGAAGTGTTACGAAAAGTTTGATCGTTCTTTCTCTTTTTCTTTATTTACAAACGAAATTTGAATGCGGAAGGACGATTATTTGAGTAATTGAGAATTGATTTTGATTTTAGCTTACAAAATTTGTTTCAGGGCATGGAATATTTCGAGGATAAAGTATAAAGGATAAAATATATAAAACGCGTACCAACACATGTCAAAGCCAAACCGACCGAGCGCACCGTCGCGATTTTGGCTTCAAGCTACTGAAAAATCCTTATTTGCCTGCAGTGGCGAAGTCATTGTAGACGACGAACCAAATATTCATCGAAAGTTTGATCTGTAGTTAATTTGCAAAGCTAAAAGTCGCATTAGTGAATACGAATTAAATCTATTGCTATTGTAATTGATTAATACTCAATGGGTTATGTGTAAACATTCATACATTGCAATTCAAACCTCCTGCTGAGCGTGGCCAAGATGACGCCACGAAAGTGTGCGGGCGTTTGATAAATTGTATTCTATATCATGGGAAACACTTTCCTCATATTATGGTGTGCTTTACAGCTTGTCAAAACGCCCAAATTAAACTCTCAAAATATGACAGAATGACTTCACGTAGTGCCCACCTAAACTGTCAAGCACACCTTATATTCTTACACTATGCACATTATTTTAACCGTGATTCTACGTACTGCTAAACATTAACTAGTGCTTCCAGGTCTAACGTTCTCCTCGACCTCACACAAAATTAACTAGATATATTTTTTAGTTTTACAGGTCGAAGAGTCTGCGCCATTTAAGGATGAAGACAACTCCAAAACTGAAGACAATACTCTTACTAAGAAGAAAATAAGCATTTCTAATGCATTGCTTCGAAGAATACATATTTTGACATGGATACGAGATTACGATCGTAACAAAGCCATATCCGATTTAATTGCCGGCGTTACTCTCGGCATGACTATTATTCCACAGAGTATTGCATATGCATCATTAGCTGGACTTTCATCAGAATATGGACTTTACTCTGCATTTGTTGGTAAATAAACAATAAAAAAAATAATGGTTATCATTTTAAATTACTTTATTTGGTCTAGGATCTTTTGCCTATGTACTTTTCGGAACGATTCCACAAGTTTCTATAGGACCGACTAGTCTTATGGCTTTACTGACATTACAATACACTTTGGATTTGCCTGCACAGTATGCTGTTATATTAGCATTCATTTCTGGAGTTGCTGAACTAGCGATGGGATTGTTCAATTTAGGTAATAAAATTTTTGGCTTAACATGATAGATACCCAATATGTCTACATAAAAGGCAGGTAACGCCCTCCATACGTTAATTACCACCATCGAAAGGTTGCTTGACCTCAAGGAATATACCTTGGCGGTATTTCTCGATATCGAGGATCATAGCGCAATTCTGCTTTCCCTCACAGATCTTTACGTCAATACAAAGCTAGTGAAGCTTATCGAATAGCTGCTGTCTAGCAAAGCTATCAAGTCCAATGAGTTACTAACTTCAGCGAAAAAAAAGAACAAGACAACAACGAAGTGATTGTTTGACCACAATACTACCACGAATTTTGAAGCACAAGGAAAAAATATCGCACTTGTAGGTAAAAGTTAGAAAGTCCTTCATATAATTTTTTCCATGGTAAACAAACAGCAAAAAAGTCAAGTTCAGGGTATGTTTGTTCCAGGGAAAATTTAAATTCAATAAAATAGTTTAAAATGCCAAAACTTTGTGGTCCAGCCATAAAACAGGTTACTCGACTATACTGCGAGAATTTAACTGTCTTCTATCGGTCAACCCACCCCAATTCTTATTCGACAAAATGTTTTTATCCAGCATTCCCTTCAGAACAGATTGGGCGGTATGTGTTGCTGTGCTGCCCACTAAAGGATCCAAAACCGAGCCTGGAGTAGGAGCTGTGGTGTACTCTAGTGACCTTAAAATATAAATTTCCCTACGCCTCCCTGATCACTGTAGCGTCTTTCAAGTGGAGATTTTGGCGATCAAGGATAGCACTTTCTCTGCTAGGTTAGCACTCAGCTCAGCTTTAACACAATGCGGTATCAAGCAGTGGTATTCTCATTTGTATTGATAGTCAAGCTGCAATCCCGTCCCTGGATTCTGTCACATTCACTTTTAAGACCGCCTACTTTAGGGCGAGACAAGATAGCCCATCACTTCAATATTCACGTTATCTGTGCGCCTGGGCACAGTGACATTCAGGGTAATTGCCGCGCTGACGAACTCCCCAGGCAAGCTTTTCTCCCACCTCGTACGATTCCTTAATGCATCGTAGAAGAACAAATCTGGGCGAGTACTTCTTTGACAGTCTGTCCGATCTGAGCTGCGTCAGCATCATCCACTAACATGCAGAGTGCATTGAACAGGTGCTCTGGAAATAACCATAACCACGGATTTGTGCACATTAACCTTCATCCCAGCGTTGATACATACGGCTACAAACCTGTCGGCGTTCGAGTTCCGTCTAAGAGAATGTGAGGATAACTAAATCATCTGCAAAAAGCAGGTGACTTACCCTCAGCTCTTCCAGTGTGAAACATTCCTCACTTCGGCTGCGTTGCAACATCCAGTCCATATATCTAATGAACAGGAGAGGTAACAAGACGCACCACTGGCAAAGTTCAACGCCCACGGTAAAAGGTGTTGATTTACTACCGTTAACGCGGACGCAGCTGCTACAATTTGTGTATAGAGACTGAATGACCCTCAATAAAGGGCCATCAATCCCATCCTGCAGAATACTTCAGAGTTTACCTCGAGGGACTCGGTCATACGCTTTTTCCAAGTCTACAAAGCTACTGTAGATCTACTGTTTGGCATATTCCCAAGCCATCTTAAGTACCATTCTTAGAGTAAAAAGCTAGTCGGTAGTAAGACGAAAGCCGCTCTGCTCGTCCCCCATCCTGGACTCACCCATAGCTCTAGAACGCAACTTCAACACCTTAGCGTAGATTTTACCGTGGAGACATAAAGGAGATGGGCCCTAATAGTTAGAGCAATCTCTCATATCGCCCTTCTCAAAAAGAGGGAGAATCACCCTAGTTTGCCAATCGCCAGGCGTTCCGCCGCATTCTCAGGGCACCTTATTGACACAAGAGAACCATAGAACTCCCTCTTTACTCATTGGCTTAAGTATATCTGGCCGGATTTCATCAACACCGGCGGATTTACCGACTTATAGCACTTCAATCGCTAAAGTGACTACCTCCACCGTTGGACTATTCTCCGCCATACTCAAGACGACAGGTCCGCCAACCTCAGTGCCCTGTTCGGAATGGAGCAACTGAAAAGTTCTCGTTCCATCTGCTCATGATGTCCACCTCATTGGAAAGCAACACACCATCTTCGGATGTAACTCTTTCGATGTTGTTTAATTTCCTTCCTTTGAGACGGCGGATGGTCTGCCAGAACACCATATTCGCAGATCTATGATCGCTTTCCGACTTCTAGCCGACCTCCTTCCAATACTGTTCTTAAACTGCTCGCACAGCTAATTTGCAAGTTCCTTACGCTTCAGTGTACCGGTCACGAAAAGCAGAGTTTCCCAAGAGGATGCAGTTCCTGTACGTCTTCTTCTTCTCTTTGATAGCATCTTGGACTCCGGGTGTTTTAAATCACGCAGTCCTTTCCTCACCACCAGTCGCCACACCAAGCCGCTTCACTCCATAAACATCACGTGCAGAGGCAATAACGACTGCTGAAAGCAGTTAACAATCCTCTTCTACACGTAACTGAACAGTTGGAATTTGTTCAAACATTTCGGATATATTTTTCCTTGAATATACTTTTTTTTTCAAATTTGGCTAGATTCTAGCCAAAAATAATTTGCCTTGGTTTGGAATAATTAATTAATTGCATTTCAGGCTAGTTAGTTAGTTATAGTTAGACAAGGAATAAGGGGCAAATCGTTTGGATGAGGTTTACTATGCTATTCGATCGTGAATTGACTTAAAGTTTTACGATTACTTTCCAATTCAGCCATTTTCCCACGACGAATCCGCATTCCAATGAGTACATCCTTTTGTGGCAACTGTAATAAATGTCGCAATTTTTTCTCCAGTGCATTTCGTGGATCGCACTGGTACCCGCCTCCAGGAATGTAGAGAGTTCTTAAATTCCAGGTGCATACTCGCAAATCGTTTTCCCTTTTCTTCCCGGGTTGTCGTCGCTGGTTTGTCTTGCTGTTATCCGAGGCTGTTAGATTTTCCAAAAAAAAACTTATTTTACATGGGAGGGTCGTTAGCCCTCCGTATAACCACCATCTTCGTCGGCTTGGATGGGGCCCTCTTACCTAGGGCGGTAGCTGCTAGTTGGTTCACCTCCCAACGGTTGTTAGAGGGTGCCACGAGGAGGCTTTATGTCAACTTGACATGCATACTATACGCATCGATCAGATGAACATCAAAGTTTTTATTTCGTTCCTCAACGCCACACGACGTTTCTAAATTCCAACCCAATTTACTTCCACCTTTCCAGAGCTGTGAGTTCAAAACGGCATTTAGTCCGAATTGGGCTCTCTGAGAACCACCATTTTGCACACATAGAGGGATCGGTGCTGGCAACTCACCAGGTTGAGTGCGATCAACAACTTTGCTCTATGCGTACAGGCCCTACCCCCAACAAGCAGCAAGCAGGTTAAACTGTGGTGATAATGAATAAACGGTTGAAGTTTCAGATATCATTGGACGGTTTGTTGTGATGTGCGAAATCGGCTAGTTTTTCCACACTCAGGTCTTTGTGAGCAGCAAAAATTGATTGCATACTACTTGGAAGACACGCTAACCAGAGTGTACGTAGCATTTGTTCTGGAGCATTCGTGACTGCTAGATCCTCTAGATGACGGAGAAACTGCGAAGGCTTACTTTTCGCCATTTCTTTACATTGCAAAACGTGATTCTAGCACTCCTGCAACGTAACGGAGTTTTGTAGAATCAGTCGTAACCTTGGCACAATCAAAACTTTCCTTCACCATGGCAAACCAAAGTTCAGGATCTGCGGCAATAAGTGGTGGTAGGCACACTGCTATGTGATTGGCTGCCGCAGTGGAATTAGACTGCTGTTGATTGTTCTGCTGCTTCTGCTCGTTCATGATAACGTCGGAGTCACCACGAAAGTGCAATATAAAGTTAAGTAAATTATTTCACAAAACAAATACTTTACAGGCATAAATTTAACCTAAAGCCTACATCGAAACCTACAGTAAGGTGCACAAATGAGTATATGTTTTTTGTAAGTGTAATTTACACTTCATAGAAATAAAACGGAATGAGGTGAGCCCAAATTTTCTGCACTTTATTGCTACATTTACAGACGAAAAGAACGGTATATAATACAGGACGGAAAACCTAAAAGCTTGAGAAATAACGAGCTATATTATTGTAAAGTTTCATTAAAATCCATTCCTCGTTTTTGTGTGAAAGAATAATCAACATCCATACAATCAGCTCCATAATATTAATAATTTTTATTTACTGGAAATTATTTACAAGTGGAGTATATATTTTTGTTTTTATTTTCAGGTTTTATCGTGAATTTCATATCTAATCCAGTCACCAGTGCATTTACTACTGGTACATCTTGTATAGTTATGCTGGTTCAACTAAAGACGTTGATGGGAGTGAAAACAAAAAACTTTAGCATTGATTTTTCAGACATCATGGACCAAGTCAGCTTGGGTGATTCTATTCTAGGCTTTCTATGCATAGCAATTCTTCTAGCCCTCAGAGTAAGGTTAAAAATTGGAATGTTTAGCTTTTTTTTTTTTAATTTTCTATTAATGTATCTTTAGCAATTGAGTAAAATTAACATTGCAACGAATAGTTCCCCCAGAAGATTCTTGAAGAAAATGTTTTGGTATATAAGTATATCAAGAAATGCAATTGTTGTATTCTGTTCATCGTTGATAGCATACAATATGGTGAAAACTAGTGGACGAAGCAATATTCCGTTCGGCTTGTCTACTAAAGTTAATTCGACAGCGCCTTCTATACAACTACCACCATTTGTGATAACTCACGAAAATAATACGAATGATTTTTTGGAAATTTGCGGTAGACTTGGCAGCGGAATGTTTGTTGTACCTATTGTAGCAGTTCTTGCTAATGTCGCAATAGCAAAAGCCTTTGGTAAACATAACTTGATTGAAGTAAAAACTAAAAAAAAATTCATTTATTCTCTGTTTTAGTTAAAGACTCGTCCCTGGATGCATCGCAGGAAATGTTTACATTAGGTGTTTGCAATATAGCTGGTTCGTTTTTTAGTGCAATGCCAACATGTGGTGCTTTTACTCGTTCAGCTGTCAGCCAAGCTAGTGGCGTCAAAACGCCATTATCTGGAATATATTCAGGTACGAATTAAATACTATTAAATGAGTCTATAAATTAAATACTATTTTGACAAAAAAAAAAAACGTTTTAAGCTTGTATCTCAATTTTACAATAGCTTTACATCTAAGCCAAATTCGCAACGGCGCGTTAGCGCTCGAACACGTCGTTGCTTTTTGGGCTTTATTCTTCAGACTTTGGTTGTAAATAAAAACAACAACCCCTTAGCATCATCTAATAGGGGACATAGACGTCACACAGTGCGGCACACTGATATAATAAACTGATGTGTGCGGACTTTTGTGACGTGTGTAGCGGAAGGGGACACCGGATATACACGCAAGTCTGGCACACAGTGTTACCAGTATGCAGAAATCAGGTACTCCTATAATGCAGAAATCAGGGGTCTCATCACGTAACACGACAATCGTCTGACGATATCGTTTGCATGATAGCTGTGATTCACGTAACCTACAAAGTATGTTACTGACAGGACGCTATGGTTTTCTCCCCTTCACGTAAACCGAGAACTGTCATTTTGATTACCCCCAAGTCCCGTAGTGGCTCACGAGGTCACTGTCAGGCTGCTCGCACCTTCTTCGGGCTGAGCCCGATCGGCTGCCGAGCGGGACAAATCGGCCAGCAGACGCTCGCATACTGCCTCAATTCAGGACTGGCTCCGAATGGGGCCCTGGCACACCAGGGCAGAAGGTATCCGAGGCTATCTGTTTTCTTGTTGTCATTATGGAGGGGTTGCGTTTCGTTATCCAGGTTTGGTGTGTACGAAAGTTAATTCGCATACACCAAACCTCTTGCCCGCCCCCCGTCACGTGGAGGTCAGCTGCCAGGGGACACAGCTACCGGGTCCCTCGAGGTAAACTCTTTAGTGTTCTACAGGATTATGGGATTGATGGTCCTTATTGAGGGCCATTCAGTCTTTATACACAAATTGTAGCAGCTGTGTTCGGGTTTACGGTAGTAAATTAACACCTTTCACCGTTGGCGTTGGACTTCGCCAAGGGTGCGTCTTGTCATCTCTGCTGTTCATTATACATATGGACTGGATGTTGCAACGCAGCCGAAGTGAGGAATGTTTTACACTGGAAGAGCTGAGGGTAAGTCACCTGCTTTTTGCAGATGACTTACCCTCAGTCATACAATTTCTCGAGATATTAACGATTTAAATTGAACTGATCCAATTTTTCTGCTAAAAACGTTGAACTGACGACAATTTTAGTGTCGCTTGTGCATTTCATCCCTTAAATGCACCAAAGCGATTTTCACACAGCACGCGAACATCACAAAGCTCCCGTTTTATACGCAATGGTACCACAAAGAAGTCTATCAACGATTTCTCTGAAGACTCCGACCGTACCAAGTGTATTTATGGATGGTTTTATGTGGAAAGAAGGTGTTTATAACGTATATGCGATTTGCACAGCAAAAATCCAACAACTTCTCTCCGTATACCTTAGAAATATAGGCGGAAACGCCGTAATGCATCGATAATTGTGAGTGTTTCGAGTGCGAATTATGTGTATGATTGATTCTGCTTGTGTCGATCTTTTGGAAAAGAAGAAAATGGGGTGAAACTTACCATCCAACTGTCGCACCAAAACCAGTAGCATTGTCGTCGCAATGAAGTTCTGTTTCCTTTAGAGGGTCGTATATAAACAAACAGGCGGGTTGACAAGCGCTGTTTTAACACTTCATTCGCATTAACGCACTTATTATCAAAAACGAATAAACTGTTCTTCTTAAGCAGATTGTACAACGGTTTTGTAATTCGAGAGCATTGTGGAACGAATTTCCTGAAATACGCACACAATCCTACGAAAGCATTAAGTTACTTCACCATTTTAGGTATAAGATATTTAAAAATAGATTCTTTGTGCAACTCGTTCGGGCAAATCCCTTTGCAACTAACACTATAGCCCAAGTAATTTATTTCAGTACAACAAAATTTGCACTTATTTAACTTTTCAAGATTTCAAGTCCATTCTTAGCCAGGCAACCTAAAACATTTCAAAAATTAATACGTCGTCCATGTAGACACCCAATAAATTCTTTCAAGACGAAGGAGATGAATCTTTGGAACACTGATGGACATTTTTTTTTAGTCCAAAAGGCATTCTAACGTACGAAAAAAGTGTATCGAATTGAGTCTTCGGCTACTTTGACCTGATGGAAACCACTTTTTAAGTCCAATGAACTAAAGTATTTGTTCTCCTAGGTACTCTAAGTGGATAAAGGCTCTAAGTGGTAAAAGTCACATCCTAGTTTCACCGTTTTTCCTTTTTACTAACACAATTGGTGGAGCATAAGGAGAGTCACTATGCCGGATTATGCCCTTCTTCAACAAATCGTTTGTAATATCAGAAACATCATGCCTATCTCTGTATGACAACCTTCGCGGATGACTAAGCACTGGGATTTCAACAGCGAGCATTTCAAACTGATAATTTTTTGTGGGATGTGGGTTTTTAGCTGAATAATCGAGGATAATATCCCTAATGTTGTTTCGAATTTCTACACTTAGCGAATCACCTATGTTCAACCTGACCTTCATCAATGTTATTGTCATGGCAAATCTAAGGCATAGTATCAATTAATTATCTTATCTACATTAACACTAACGGAAGGTTCAACAAATAATTCGGAAGATCTCGGTTCTCTTTGCGTCGCACTATTTCGGAATTCACTCTTATAATCGCGATCAGTCCTACAATCAACAATATTTCGAGGACTATTAGTTCGGTTTTCATCAAAATCACGTTTATCGAAGCAACTAACAATACATGTTTTAAAATTGTCTCTACACTCGTTATTAAGTTCAAAATTGCATCGTTACGACTGTATTCTGTGTCTTCAGTTATATTAAACGATTAAAAATTAACATGTAACTTTGAATAAAGTAAATAAGTATTAACTTTTTCATATTCTGTGGTTTCTGTTGTAAAATATATGTTGAAGAGTCTCAAGAAATCACGTCCAAACAGAGTGGCTTAGGCAATACATTTCGTCCTACTATGAATAAAGGCATTAATTCAGTTTTATTAAACAGCTAAATGCGGCACTTCATTATACCGTAAGTATAAAGTTTGGCACCTGTGATGCCAGTAAAATTGGAATTCACATATTTGTCATCGGGAGGCGGGATGACTTCTTGAGACACATAACTGGCTGGACTACCAGGTCAAATCATGAATCAAATCATGAATCACAGTTAAAACTCAAGGTACAATCACAGAAAACAATACTCACATTTTGGAAATGGTTTAAACAGGGTTCTTCTTTATCGGCGTCTTCCTGGTTGACGAATTGCACTCTGCCTCATGGATTCTTACAGTCTTTAAGATGATGATCAGCGCTGCCGCATCGGAAACAGGAACCTACAGCTCTTCTTATGTTTGATCGTCCTGGGGATGCAGCAGGAGTAGATTTTTGCGATTCTTGATCATCAGCCTGTTTCCTATCGTATTTTACCTGTAAATCCTTAAGTTGCTCTAATGTGCTGGCGGTGTAAAGTATGGTGGTGTACGCTGTGTGGTCACGGAGACCATCGGTGATGAATGGGATGATTTCGTCGTCGCTTACATTACCAGCGATTCCTTGCATACGCAATACGCGTAGCGCTTTCCCCTTTGCGTCTCGAGCGTCCTTGGAGTTCAGGATGGATATCACACACTGATACGTTTTTTTTTTTCAAATTGATGCAGGAGTCGGCATAGCTGGATGCAGAGCTGGTGCGCAAGAACACTGCAGCAGTTCCCTTCAGCGATCGTCGTAGGCATATCTTAGGTTGTCAAATATCTCCCTTTCGCCTTTTTGTCATGGCTCGTATTGCCAGATACGAGCTCTGTAGCGCTTTGTACATAGCCGGGAAATTCATTTGACAACCTAATATTTGAAGTGTTCTTCGTAGGGAGTTTTTTACCGTTAATTGGGCTTAACGGGACAGCTGCTACTCTTCTGCTTTTTTTTAGTGCCTGTGTAGGTTAACCGCGTGTGAGAACCATTTATTTTTTCACTGAAGGCGTGTAGTTTAAACGACCCAACACCTGATGTTATGAACTTTTCGATAGCGTTAACGACCGCAGTACAAAATTTCAATTTTGGTTCTCTTTTCATTGGGTCAACATCGGAGTGGAAAAATTGTGAATCGAGGAAATTGAGATATCCAGCAATGGAAAAAAGTTTTGGGTAGATTTGTTCTTACGGCCAATTGCGACCAGGTCAAACCACATGTGTTATAGTGTAGACGCCACTATTGGCAGGACAAGTTGGCCGTAGTAAATCCTTTTAGTTTTGGCATCGTTCTATGTCTGAGCAATGCACTGGATAGTGGTGATTTTATTGACATCGACACAATTCGAAAAGCGACTTCTTCCTGGCCGAAGGCAACAAAATGCTAGCTCGATGGTGCCATTGCTACTATAGATTAAGGAGGCCTGGGATTTTGGGGATGTAAGGTCGCAAGTTGGAGCACAGTTCGACTGTTTGGAAGTCTCGGATAGGAGTCCAACGTTTTAGGTACCTTTTTTGGATATAAGTTCGTGGTCTAAAAACCATAGACTCAAGTTGCGTTGCTTTTTAACAGAGCTTTCCGCATTATTTGATATAAACAGTTCACAAAACATGGCTTGAAATCATACTTCGTTGTTATAATCATAACTACCTGCAGCTTTCCAGCACTTTGTTATGAAATATTTAATCATAAATAATAATGCGTAAGCTTGGACAACGTTATTGCAATTTCTTCCCTTCATTAAAGTAAGGTAAAATCTTAGGTGTGATCTCAATGAATTAATGTGTACGGAGGATAAAATTTAAAATTAGTTGCAAAACCTTTTTTTTTTATTCTTAACGATGTTTATTTAGAAAAAAACAATATTTAGTTTAAAGAAGAAAAAACGAAGCCATATATGGATTAGAATATATAATTTGAGAAATATTTTTTTGCTTAGAAAATGTTATATATACAATAATAACTTTTGATTAAAGGTGGACTTGTTCTTCTTGCATTGGGTGTACTGACTCCTTATTTCGAATACATACCTAAATCTTCACTTTCCGCCGTTCTAATTACCGCGGTTTTATTTATGGCGGATTTTCAAATCGTGAAAGAACTATGGATTACAAAGAAAAGGGATTTGCTTAACTGGATTGGAGTTTTCACCGTTTGCTTAGTAGGAGGGGTAGAGCTTGGATTACTTTTTGGAATAGTCGTAAATATGACTTTTATCATTAGCCGACTAGCAAATCCAAAAATTAGTTTGGTATTACGAAATGTGAGTATTCCAAAAATACATATTTTATTTCTTAATAAATTATAAGCTTCCATTTCCAAAAGGTTAAAGGTCATCATTTTATTCACGTTCAACCAAATACTGATATATATTATGCCGGAGCGGAGTGTCTTCGTGGTAAAGTTAAATCAGGATGTGAGGAGTACAACTACGAGTACCCTGTAGTTATTGACTGTGGAAAGTTAACTCAATGTGATTATACATTAATGCAAATACTAAAATCTATTATAAAGGACCTGCAAGAGCACAATGTTAAAGTTTATTTACAATGTTTGCCGTCTAAAAGACACGATTATTTATGTGATTTTGAGGATAACTTAACATATCTGGAGGATGCCGATTTGGAAAACATTTTTATCAAAAGTGACTGTGTATCAAAAAGTGCTTAGCGGATTTATAAAATTAAACATGAAAACAATGCCGGCTTATTCCGTTTTTTAATTTATTTTTTTTCTTAAGTCCAAATATAAATTACACCTGTCTGATTGACATCTTGTAATTTTTGTTAAAGGGGCAAATAGGGATACAATTTAATTTTTAAGCAATTGCCTTGCAGAATCACCAAGAACATTGGGAACACTAAAAACAGACAGAACTTTGACAGAGATTGGCGTTTAACGAACATACGCACACACCTTTTTGCTAAAGTAAATAAAGAGAAAGAAAAACGGTAATTATTCAGATTAAGGGCATCCACACCGATTTTGATAAAATTTGGATATGTGAAACCATGGTGGAAAAATATAAGGTGTGCTTGACAACTAAGGTGGTCGCCTTGTCGAATATAATCAATCGAATTGCAACTGTTAACCTTTTGACATTTTGTAAAATTAAGATAAATATATTTTTCTGGAATTGAAAAAGAGACTAAAATTTATTATTTACAGTAGTCCCTGGATAATTGGCGCTCGCTTAATTGCGTTCCCCGTTTAATTAATCGAAAAACCAAGCAAATAGAATATACACAAATGTACACAACTTTCCCCGTTTAATTGCGTAGCCGCTATGCGGCGCTACCCTGTTAATTGCACTCAGTAACGTTAAGTTTGTCGTAAGACACAATGAAAAAAAAAAAAAAACCTTTCGTGTTTACAACTTAAATAACGAATCTGTCTAACATTACCGTGTTCGTTGGATTGACTTTATTCACTTTATTTACAATGACGGAGTTTCATTGTCTATTTTTTCAATCCATACATATGTGCTATACATTAAAAAAAATACTTATTGCGTTTTCATCGTAATAAAGTGGGGTTTTCGTCTCGCTTAGGAGCTAGGGGCAGTTTAAGCAGTTTAAGAGAACATGAAAAAGGAAAATATTAAAAAACAATGGCAACACTTATAATGAAGTTATACACCAGTTTTAAAAGCCAGAAACTTTTTAATTTAGTTAATAGTTTTTGAAAAATTCGCTTGGAAACGCAAAATTTTGATTAAAAAATTAAAAAAAGGTATAAATCAATTTTTTTCTTCAAATTTTTGAAACAAAGTGGCAAAACAGCTACTGACCAGTTTGCTTGCTCTCAATCCTGTCCAAACTGCTAGAAAAAATCCTTCCATCAAGAATCCAACCCATACTTGACGCAAACCAACGAACCCTAGTTTGGTTTTAAACTAAAACACTCGACTCAACAGACGCACATACGGACTTCTAAAAAATCTAACAGAGCGATTATAGAGCGCGCGCAGAATAAAATACTACGTACGATAGTCAGCACCAGAAATAATGAATGTTTCCTTTATTTCTGGTCAGCACGGACTGATACGTGCCCAACACAGAAATTCATAAGGACCTGAATATAACGACAATCGAAGAGGAGACAATGCAAAGCAGTACTAAGCATTGTACAAAACTACTACTATACACAAACGATGAAGTACAGATCACACTAAATGACGAACAAACAACAACCAGATGGCTAAGAAGACTGAGACCTACGGCCTTGCCATTTGCAACAACAATACATGATCCAGGTAACTAAGGGGATCAATTATCGTGACCTATTTCCGGCTGGGTTCATGGAAGTTGATTTGTCTGGAAACAATTTCAAATTTACTGCATTGCCTGATAAGTATACAAAATATTATTTTTTGAACTAAATTTCAGTACTCATTTTTATTTAATAAGGTAATATTGTGCTAACAATAATACAAAATTTGTATTTTAACTTTAATTTCTAACAATTTTGTGTGATTTGCACAATTATTTTGTGTGGGACGGTGAAAATTCTAATCATCATCGTAAAAGATGTGCAACCACTTGCTCTGAAAAAAAAAACTATGTTGGCATGGAAACACTGCCCGCAAATATCACAGCATCGACAGGAGTTAATTGTCAAACTATTGTCAGAATACAAAATAAAAATGCTTCCATGATCTGGAGTGTTTTATTTAGAAACTTGATCCATGTGGATCATCCGTGCATAATAAAACACGGCTATTGCATGAAAAAGTTAAAAGTTAACTTGTGGGAACGCCTTTTTTCCCTCAGATTTCCTTAGCGTACGCAAACTTTTGTGGAGCACTGTAGACATTTTATTTCGTAGAAAAATAAAGGAATACCCTTTTTTTCTAAATTTCACAAACATCATTCCGTAGAAAAACCATAAACAAATTGATTGAAATTTCAACAGTATAAAACCTGTCGATTCAACCAGTTTGAAATAAAAAATAATAAAACTCTTTTCATTTTTGGTAAACGTAATTTATTTATTTTTACAGTAATTTATCTTTTAAATCATAGTTAAGTTTGAGAAATAGGAAAGTGACTTCATTAACTGATAGCTTTTTGAAATTGGTAAGTTTGATTCATACGTACTGTTATTGCAATCAACGTAAAACCACCAGTTACATTTCAAAATTGTTTGATCAAATAAGGTACTTTCAGGACATAAGAACGATTTCATTACGATTCCTCCATCAGTAATAGCACACACATGAAATACCTAATAAAAGTAAAAAGAAATACGTTATGAATAAACGGCAGTGTCAGCAAATCATATATAACATAATTGACTCTCGATAACGTAAACACCGGTTAATTTTCTATCATTACATTCAAGCTATAAGTCTGTTCGGTTAAACAAACTCTGACGGATTTATTTAGATTAGAAAAACAGCGATTTCTACTCTCTCGCATATAACTTATCATTTCAACAACGAACAAGACAAAGTAAACAAGAACAACAATTAAGCTGTTAAGAAATTTTTTACACATCTTAACACTATACTTAGATATTTACAAAATTCCCATTTTAGTGTAGCCAATAACCGCTTTTAGCCGTTTTGACATTGTTCCAATTAATTGTGCTTCCAGTGCTTTTGCTGCATTTGTAGAGCAGCCACGTCTTCATCGTAAGTTCTTTGTTTCGGATCGTTATCTTGATACAATTTTAACAGTGGTTTAAGTTACAAAAGTGGTATACTTAAGACAATCCTACAATAGCTTTGCACTTTTATAATACCCTAACCCTATTGCCCAAAAAAATACAATGGTGTAAAATTTGAAATTATATTTAACAGCTCAACAAAATATCATTCAGTTACAGTTGTTATCCATTTCTGAAAATTGTGTAAATAAAATAGTTTAGTTTAAGTTCGCTGATGAAAGCATTTTTTTATTCATTACGAATACACGTTTCTTAACGCGAATTGTGCTATAATTATTTCGAATGTTTGAACCAAACTTATAGCGATGTTCTCTCTAAGTCAGAATATATTACTCTTTCAGTTTAACCTGCACAGCAGTGATAACGGTGTTTCGACAGCAGGAAATCGCCGAACACGCAAAACAAGTCTAAGTTTTAAACTGTATATTCGAGACGAGTGTACCAACATAATAAAATAAAAATATCGATAATCGATTTCTTAAAAAAAATACTTTTAGGTCGAATCCATTGAGATCCCAACTTCAATTCTGGAGTGAAGATAGGCGAAATATTGTTTTCCAACATATGAAAAATTACGAAAATTAAAATACATTTTTTTGAGATATTCAAGGATACGTGTCAAAAAGGACATTTCGAACTATCCTTCGTCCTTCCAAATAAAAATTGTGTGGGTAACTTAAAAGTTCAAGTTTTTCTGAATTCAATAAGCCACTTCAGAACCACTTCAAAAAACTAGTTCTACCAATTTTGAGCCAAATCGGAGAGGGGTCGTTCAGAGCTCCCCATATAGGCTGGGCGATTTGTCATGTAATGACTCTAAAACGACAGTCAAGACGTTCCGCTACCGTAAATCTGACATTAAAATGCCACTTAATCGCCACAACTTAAAAAACGGCAAGAGTCAAAAAATTTAAATGCCATTCGCAATAAGGGTGAAACAAATAAACATGAAGAAAAAAAAAAAAAGTCAGATATACGCATATGAAAATTGTACACATAGTTTATAAGGATATATGTAAACAAGTAAACAAATGATTGTAAAACAAAAACCTGGCGACAAAAACGAGCGACAAGGGGCGCTCGGTGTGAACAAAGCCCTCAACGCTTCGGGCGGATTAAAACCCACCTGTTCCATACATAACATAAAACAACAATGAAGGACATTTGTCCTGATTTGTTAATGTACATTCCCTTAGCATGTAAAACCTTTATTTAATGTCCAAAATAAGACAGACAATAAACAAGTTGGGAAAATAAAATATTGAAAAACAACGGCTACACTTACTACGAAGTACTATACAGTTTTGAAAGCCAGAAACCTGCTCTTTAATCGTACTTTTAAGTAAAATTATTCATGTCCATGGTTTTTGAAAAATTCGCATGCAAATCAAAAATTTTTACGAAAAAAGTGGAAAAAAAAAGTTTGAATTAATGTTTTTCAAAATTGGGAATCGAACACAAAAAAGCAAATGGGTTTTATGTCTTCTGGTTTTTGAGAAAATTGAAAATTACAATTTTTTTTTATTTTGTTGGGCTTTGCCCGGTCTAAGAAACCCTTGGAACCCACCAAATTCAACACGTAGTGTGTTTGTTGTTGTTACCAGTGGACCATTCGCTGCTGTAAACTCAATTTGCATCTAATGGTCCTCTTGCAGCAGTACAGTGCAGTGGAGGCCTTCTTTACCCG
Source organism: Syritta pipiens (assembly GCA_905187475.1). NCBI lineage: Eukaryota > Metazoa > Arthropoda > Insecta > Diptera > Syrphidae > Syritta > Syritta pipiens. The sequence goes on along the minus strand of LR994572.1, from coordinate 61,216,673 downwards.
GCTAGGCTAGCACCTTGCACCCTCTCGCAGAACTGTAAAAGAATGGAATCTTTTGATTTAACGAATCAATTGAAATCGATTTGTGATTCATTCAATTGACTTCATTACATAAGTGTGACTTCAATTTTAAAATCACCATTCTATTTTGAAATCTTGATTTTACCAATCTTTCGGGCCACTCAATGGATTGAAATCAATTGAATGCAAGTCTTTAAAATTATGTGCATTCTTTGAAGTCACTTTGAAGTCTCTACCATTCAATTAAAAATTGCATTCCCAAAGACTTCGCTGTTAAAAATTGCATTCCCAAAGACTTCGCTGTTAAAAAATGGTTTCCCAAAGGTCCCAAAGGGTTGCCTCTGTTGACAGATCTGTGGGTCACTGAATCACCAAATTTAGAGTTAATAATTCTGCTTGTCAGCATGTGCTGGTTATTGGTAAGTTATGTGGAATTTTTTTTATATTGTTTAATATTTAAGATATTTGATATAATATTTGTAGATATACCTAAAATTAAAGCGGGAACGTAGAAATTGCTGTTTTTTTTTTACAATAGTTTGTTTTTGTGAAATTTCTCAATTTCGGTTCGAGTTACAAGTGTTCTGTCCGATATATTGTATATATAAAATTAAAGGTATACGTTACCATGCAACCTAGGTCTAGATTGGCATATAAACCAGGAAAATACTTCTGTTCGGCGCAAGTAAAGTTAGTTGGAGGTAGACCAACTTTCGATTTAAAGTTGTCGTCAAAATTTTTGTCATATCCCGATGGATAATATTCTTTGGGGGCGTTCATAACCTGAAAACGTATAATAATTAGGAAGTTTTAATGAGTCATAAACACGAACCAAAGCTTCAGTTAATAATGGGACAAGCAAAAAAACATGAAACATAATGCTTTTTTTTCTTATAACTCTTAAAAGTTATAAACAAATTTAAATGTTGTTTGAACACTTATATTGTTAACTTACAAAGAAATAAAAATTAAAAAATTCAGGTTGATGAAAACCAAAAATAATTTGAAACTCAAAAAACGTTTATGTTCCAGATTTTTGCTTGAGCTACTATATATAATAAATGTATAGCTTTTAACTTAACTACATAGAATCAAGATCGATTATAGAGGCAAAGTTTATTACGATTATAAGAAAATTACCGACCAAAACCCTTGTTAGCAATACATACTAGAAACTCAACTACACCTTGTCGCACAGATAAATAGGCAGGAAAAAATAATTTCTGTCGCTCAAATCAGTGGATCATCAGTCGTCGGCAGGGGAGGATCATCGATTTGAATAGAAGAAATATAGCAAAGACTTTCTCTGTTGAATCTGCGATGTCTGCGAAGTTGCAACGCCCGATTATTCGATTTCGCTATTTCGATTCGTACAATGCTTTTACGTGTTTTCTACTTCAAACGCCGAAGGCTCCGTTTCAACTTGGGCTTTGGGCTACTTTTAACGCATATATCTACGAAAAATGGTCCTATTGTAATTGATAGAGCATTTTTCCCACTATTACTATTAGAGATAACAAATTTAGCTTATTTCTATCATTATCATCTTCTTGGCCGCGTTGTTCACTAATGGGGTCACGGGGCAACGCACGCAAAGCCTATTTATATTAATTTGAAAAATTAATTTCATACTTTCAAAAAGAAACATCCATGCACACTCCCGACAACAAGGAACTGCGGCAAAAATTCAATATTACAAACAAAATGGAGCTGTTCGGAAGCATATAACAATGTGCGTGAGTCTGCTCAGAAGCCCAAATAAATGTGTGTGTAAAATGTGGCCGAGGGGTTTTCCAGCCTGAAAAGGTACCCATCTTTGGCGAGGGGCTAGTAATTTCTCCTGTTAAAGAATTTTTTCAGGGAACGTGAGACCGTTCTTTAGTACAGTAGCTAGTGGAGCCTTAGCCATAGATAAGGCTGAAATAACAGCTCTGTCATAGTGCACGTATGGGAGCATGAGGAGATGTCGGAAGACTGGCGAAAGAGCGTCATTTGCCCCATACGTATCACAGAGTGCAGCAGTTATAGGGGTATACAATTGCTGAGTACTGCATATAAGATATTCTCCTCTATCCAACAAGATCGGATAGCCCCATACGCGGAAACCATAATCAGGAAGTACCAATGTGGTTTTAGACCAGGCAAATCAACCAGTATAGCATAGCCAGGGAGAATTCGGCATGAGAGAATTCGGCATCCCAAACAAGTTCACAAGATTATGTATGCTGACCAGAACCAATATTTCAAGCCAAGATAAGGTAGCCGGATTGCTGTCCAAACCCGTCAAGATTTTCAATGGACTCCGACAAGGGGATTGGAAACAATGTTGGAAAAACAGTCAAGGTAGCAGGGCACGAACTTGAAATCATGCAATCCTTTAGCTACCTAAGGAGAGTATTAGCCGCGGATAATAATATGAAAGAAGTAATATTACAGTGTTGCAAGGCTTTTCAAATCCAGCTTACAATAAATTTAAGGACTGTTGCTGTACAAGACACTTGTATTACCAGTACTCATATATGGATGCGAGACTTGGGTGCTTACCCAAACGCACTCTGACCTCTTAGCCGCGTTCGAGAGAAAACTTTTATGGAGATTTTTTGAGCCCATACGTGAGGAAGGACAATTCCAGAGACGGTACAACCATGAGTTGTATGAAATCTACTTTCAGGCACATATCATAACGAAAATAAAGCTCAGTAGACTCCGGCGGGCTGGGCACCTAGCTCGTATGAATGAGGAAGACCCTGCTCGAAAAGACTAACTGCTCTTTCTTTTCATATCATTCTATACAAATTTTTCCGATTAACGGGAACTCATCATAGAAACTGGATGTGCAAATACTTTTTTTACTGACTGTACATTATCGATATTTTGTTTTCCAGTGTGCACAAACTGTTCGAGCTTATCATTACAACTATACATATCCGGAACGACCCAACTCTAGTTTGTAAGCGCTTGGATTAGAACAAAAAAGTCATCGCTACGTAACACTTCAGACGTTTGCATTACTTTCATTTTTCAAAAATACGTTTTATAATGATATCACACAAAAACTTTGCAAAAATTAAAAGAAGAAGAAGAAGAAAGAAAAGAATCCCTGTAGCGGTCTAATGATCGTCAGCGGTCATTAGTGTTGTTGTTGCTTATGCATTTGTCCGTTGGAAGTGTGTCACCATTGTAACGATCAGGGCCGATGATATTTATTCGCTTAAACCTATGTCGGTGTAAGCGATATACTTCAATAGTATCATGCAGGGTAAGGATTCGGTAGGGACCTTGTTATTTCCTCGCAATATCCGATTGTGAATGCTATGAACGATTTTGACTGTACGTAATAAAAATTTTAGTATGTACCGTCCATATGTAATCATCCTTATACCAATTATTATCCAAATTTTTTTTTGCTAGTATTTTATTCATTTTCGTTGATTGTGGCTTATTTCTTTGTTTTTCGGTAAAAAACTGGTGTCCATTGGGTTTTTGCGTTTCATATATGTTATATGTGTCATGTGGATCAATGTTGTTTATATTTTTTGAAGCACTGCTTGACATATTAACCTGTATGCTTTTGTCGATTTTGGCTATAAAAGGCTTTTCTTTTTCCATTGAAAGGGAGTGGTTTGCCGAATTAAGCTAAAAATAACAATAATATTGTTAATTATTTAATTTAATCGAATTGTTGTTGAGTTTATTACCATCACGATGTTTGAATTTATTTTACTATTTAAAAAATCATCATTTCTGCGCACCAAATTATTGGTTTTTGGTATAGGTCGAAATGTGGGCACTCCTAACGGCAGGAACATGACTTCTGTCATTGATGAACGGTTTTGACCTAAACTTCGAACATGATCGAAATGAGACGAAGCGATTGTTGAAGACTCAATCTTGTGCTGTGAAAATTAGGGATACATAGTTTGTACGTACAATATAATGTATTTGTATAAATATTCGACTAAAAAAAAATAATGATTTGTATGGCTTATTATAATAAAAGAATATTTAAATTTCAACCAGGTCAAAATGCTTATACAGTGAGTCCCAATATCTTAACTGTATGTTAAAGTTGCAACTGTATCTAAGCCATTTTTAGGTTTTGAATCTTTAATTATGAATCATGACTCATGGATCACGAAGCAAACGAAGTTATAACTCACAGGCAATACTCCAACTTTGTCAATTAGCCCAGTCTTATAGTTCAAAGCTCTCCTTCTATTTCCCTCCAAATTACCCAACGATTCTCCAAAGCCGAGTTCATCTCCAATGCTAAAACCTTTAAAAATATGTAAACAATAAAAATTATACTATAATAAAATAAGAACGGTTGATTTTTTTAATCAATATAATGTTTATAAGTTTATCTATTCTTAAGCTTCTCTGATAATTGTAGCATTCCTTAAGCTGATATCATGACTATTAAGGAGGCTCAGAATCAGAATCGGTCACATTTACTTCAAGGACCATGTTCAAAATGCTACCAGTCTCTTGATCGGCCAAGAGCTTTCATATTTAAGCCGTTCAGAGTGGAGTGGAGTTTATCAAGGTCATTTGCTTCGTATGGGTTTTTGGACATTGTAACATTCGGTGTAACTCCCAAGCTTTGCCCAGGCAGCACTAATTATCTAAAGCCGAATCATTCCTGATAGATGATGGACGCGATTTTGAAAATTTGGCAGGTGGGAAGTTCATATTGGCTTTTCATTGCCTGGGAGATTAGCCTTTAAAACATATATACTTACGTCACGTTTTAACGATAATAATATAGAATTCGGTTATTTTTATATTTTAACGCGCTAAGCAGCACGGAGACTATCAACCGTAACATATGGACAGACTGAAGAAGTTTTTTAAATATTAGATTTAAAATATTTCATGATATACAGACTGCTATAGGTTTAGGTGCAAACCTGAAAAAGTTAAAGCAAATTAAGTCTTGATGTTACGCGTGATAGATTAACGTACGTATGGCGATGTTCAATGGCTGGAGCGGTCCATATTGAAGTAAGTAAATCTGTGGGTTTGATTCGTATTAAGATTTAACACTTAAACAAATTTGTTTTCACACTTTTTATTTCAAATCATGTGCCGTTCCAAAGTCTATGATGTTTCTTTATAAGATGTTGGGTACACCTATATACCTTTGGCAATAGCTTATGTGGAGGATGCGGTGGTATACCATGGAATATTACTGAATTTTTAAATTATTTGGAGAAACATTTTTCATCTAAAGGCCTGGCAACCGATTAATAGATTTCTGATGATGCCTCTTATTTGGCAAGATTCTAAAAATGAGCAAATAGCGGCAAAATAGCATTTTCTCAACACTATTCTAATGGCTTAGTCAATAAGTATGCAATATTCCAACATATTCTGCACCAAAACGAAGATATTCTAAGATGTAGCTTTAAATTTTTTTTTAAATTTTTTTAATGTGTTGTCTTGATTTGATAAAAGTCTCCAGAGAAGAAAACCATGTGGCTACACATTAGTCTATGCTTTTGACGTAAGTCTCGCATTGTACTATTCGGCAGCGTCCCGAATTATTAAACTACATTCTCACATCAATCTGCAGGATTACTCTGCTGGGAAACCTTGCGGATGCTTGAAACATTGTCACTACAAATTTTCAATGGAAGTTTAAGATGTGAGTAGCAATTTTTACGCCAGTCAACGGCGTTCTAAATAGATCGAATAAGTCGGTAATGATCATATTTTTTTTTCTCGCAACAACTCTGCATTATTTGATTTCACTTGATTTTGGGATGGGTATTATTAGGGATACTTTCCAGGTTTTAATATATAAGAGAAAATTTTTTTATTCATACTTTTTCCTTATTTTCAGTAACAAATCATATTTGCTTAGTATTCAATATAGTTACCTAAGCCAAAATGTGCCTTTAAGCCGCCTAAATTTCTTACACGAAAAAGTCCAGATTTCTTAAAGTTGCAATTTAAAATAAATCCAAACTCAGACTCCAATACACAAGTTGCAGCAATTAATTCTAAAATAAAAAGAAAATGAAAGCAAACGAAATGATTTAGATGCAAGTAAAGATTTTTTAATTCTTATAAAATAGTTTTTGCAAGACAGATGTTTCCTGTTTTCCAAGAACAATATCGAAAGTAAACGATAATATTTTACTATGCAATGCCTTTATTTGTATACTTAATTTTCAACAGAATTGAATGCAAAAGGCATACAAAAAGTAGCAAGGCAATCTAATATTAACAAAAGTGAAAATAGAGTATAATATTTTCTAGTTGGTAATTCTTTAGAATAAATGCCTACTTTAATATGTGATAGTAGGTAGGTCTATTGGGTATTTTTAACTACATTTTCTTAAAGTTATGATCTATGAGCCGTTCAAATCATTGATTAAATCCATGAAACAAAAATTTGATAAAAATAATTAAATGATTTTTATTCGCCTCAGAAATACACTACGTTTTATTCAAATAGCTGTGGTTTAAAGGTGGTAATCTTTGTTATTAAGGAAAGATATTGTGAACATAAGATATTATGACTTTACCAAGTGCTTTGACACTTAAATCTAAAGTTTTTCAAAAAGTGGAGTTAATCAATCTACACAGAGCGGCTCATATGTACATATGTAATATAAGTACGCATTTATAGTTAATTATCAGTATTTGACATTAACGTATTTTGATTAAAATATTGTACTTAATTTCCTATAGTATAAAATATTGAAAAACGTAATCACTGAAGCCATACACAGCTTCGTATGCATTGAAGGTTATTTTTCGTGGATTTTATTAATATAATGTTAATTAACGTTTGAACAACTGTATATTTTTAGAGTAGGGGGTGGGAAAGTGTCACTGCGGCCGCGAGTTGGCCTATTGTGGCTCCTCCCACTTATGGCTCACGCAAAAAGCCCGAGTTCGTGATGAATCTTAGGATGCTTTTGGGTGAGCTGGCAGCGATATTTTCTGCCTCTAGGTAGTGCCTGCCACGGTGTCGATGACGTGTACTGACTAAGCAGCTACAGTGACACAGTATGTGTTGCGCTGTTTCTTCATCCTCTTTGCACATTCGACAGGCATCATCCTGCGTTAAGCCTATCGCGAAACATCGAAAAGACATAGATCTAAAAAGGTTTTATGGTCAAATCAACCAATTCGCGACTACGTACCTTGCCGCGGTGAAGGGACTCAGTAGGAGGCACGACGACCCCGCAGCAGCGCTACCCATACTGTAAGGTCTCCGGATAGGGCATCCGAAGCTAAGAAATGGTCAAACCTAGTTCCAGTGGTGGTGTGAGCGTGCTATGTAAGCCGTGCCCAAGGATGATAGGCTGAGGGTTAAATCAGTCATTAACGAGTTCCTTCAGGCACCTGGCTAGTGGCTGTCGTCACAGGTTTACTCGAGACAGACAAAACGAAACAACAAAAAACAAAAACAACAAAAACCACTGCGCAGACTTTGGGGGCAACGCCAATTGATCGATCCCGCCTCTACAAAGGCAAGCACATCGATCTGCTCTTGGACACTGATAGCAGATCCAAGAGCTGTTCCCTCGCTGACCACGGGGCCTGCACGGCAACCGGCAGCAAGCCGAAGAGGAATAAACCTAGCAACAAAAGACATTGCACTATACGCAATACCAGGCTCCAGCTGAAGCGTCTTCTGGGGAAATCTTAGAACAGCTGCGACTGAATAAGTGAGGTGAACGAGGTGGTCTTCACCAGCCACCTCGGAGAGTCTAAGGCCTCTGCATTTGTGCAGAAAGGACTTCGGGTCCAAACGACCCCGTTCAAACGACGAGGTCCTTAGGGCTGCTAAAAAAGCGAAGGAAATTCTCATACGCCGGCGAGCACGCGCATAGGTATCCATCAGAACAACCGAACCTGACAGGATTCTGTTCTTGCTGAAGCGCCAGAAACCCAACCGCAAACTGGAAAGTCATCAAGGCAGATAAGCCTGATGAGAAAGGCAGACTGTTGTCGTTCCTCGTTAACAGACAGTCTGTCTGTCTTCTCGGATCATCGTTACACATAATTTTCTATTAATCTTAGGACAATGCCGGCTGAAATCTTCAGAAACCCGAGAACATCAAACTGATAATCCTATATCCTAAAGCTTAGGTTAGATAGTAGCTTTGTTATTGAACCGACGACAGCCATGAATTCCTCCTACTTGTAGGGTTGTCAAATTAACAGGCGCAGGGCGGGAGGTAGGGCAGCATGGTGGACCTCCGAGCTGGCTGGACTAAGGAAATCCAGTAACAAATACTATAACCGTGCAAATACATTAATGGAAAGGATCAACGGGGACCTTAACAAAGAAAGTTTTCGGACCTACAAAAAGGAGATGAGGAAGGTAGGTAGGTTGTGTGGTGGGCTGCGCAAGGCAGCCAAGCACTTAGGCCAGATGAGGCCCATTGTGATACCACATGGAGCGGATGCAAAAACATCCCACTACTCCAGAAACCAATTGGAGCTATTAATATAGCGGAGGATACGGCTTATGCTGGTGTCAGTTAGTTCACCGAGGTTATTTAGAAAGTAGTGACCGAGATGCTTCTTTCTACGGTTCGCAAGGGCGCTGCAGGTTCCTAAAAGCTGGAGCGAGGTTTCTTCCTCTTCTTCGTCTCTGCAGCTTCTGCAGAAGTCGTTGGCCGGGAGGCCTAGTCGGGTGGCATGTTTGCCAAAAGTGGAGTGCGCAGTTATGACACTGATCAGGTTCCTAACCTGAATTCTGCTGAGTCTTAGGAGACTGAGTGAGCGTTCAGGATCTAGCCTAGGCCAGATTTCCCTGGTGACGCGACAAGGGTTTGATGTTGAGGATCGCGGAAGCAAGAGGTGCGCAGATACCGACCTTATCCGATTGGATAGTTTCACTGGTTCCGCGCTTGGCAAGATCATCGGCCAGGCAGTTCCCCGAGATGTCACAGTGTCCCGGCACCCACATGAGGTGAATGTTAAACTGCTCTGCCATCTCGTCAAGAGGGACTTTATCGCAGCTTGACTGTCTGTACATATCGTGATAGAGATACGCGATATCACGTTGTACTTTAGCCACGACAAGGCTTCCTTGATCGCCATTACCTCCGCTTGAAATACGCTGCAATGGTTGAGAAGGCGAAATGAGATCTGGATTCTCAAGTCTTCGGAGAAGACCCCTCCACCGACTCCGGATTCAGTTGTTGATCCGTCGGTGTAAATCACCAGAGATTCATTTCTTATAGATATGCCTTCTCTCCAGTCAGATCTGGAGGGCAGGCTGAAGGAAAAGCTTCTTTTGAAAAGAGTTCTGGGGCGAGTGGAGTCTAACTCCCTGAAGGGGAGATCTATAGATTCAAAAATGGTAGAGTGACCCATGCATCTAGAAGGCCACGATTGCGCGGCTCTGAACCTTACAGCTGCACAGACTGCGACCTGCTTGCCGAAGATGTCTAGGGGTGGCAGGTGTAAGATGATTTCTAGGGCAGCTGTGGGTGTGGTCCTGATTGCGCCACTGATACAGATGCAAGCAGATCTCTGCACACGGCTGAGAAGTTTGAGGTTAACACCCTTTTCCAGGGCATTCCACCATACTACGACTCCGTACAGTAGTATAGGTCGTACAACGGAGGTATATAGCCAATAGGCAATACGAGGCTTTAGACCCCATTTATATCCGATTGCTTTCTTACAGCAGTAGAGAGCCGCTGTGGCCTTTTTACCCGTTTAAGGATGTTGGGTTTCCAGCTTAGCTTGTGATTAATAATGAGTCCTAAATACTTAGCCTTATCCGTAAGGGAGAGGCTAGTCCCGAAGAGTCGGGGAAGGTCGAAGAGAGGAATTTTGTACTTCCTAGTGAAGAGTATGAACTCAGTTTTTTGGGGGGGTTTACCCCGAGACCGGACTCTAAGGCCCATGCTTCCAACTTGGAGAAGGCATTTTGAATCAGTTCATTGAGCGTATTAGGGTATTTTCCGGAGATGGTTATTGCAACATCGTCTGCGTAGGCGTCAACAGTACAGCCCTCCCTTTCAAGGACACAACGTAGCTCATTCACAGCAATGTTCCATAGTAAAGGGGAGAGTACCCCACCTTGAGGGGTGCCTCTGCTTAGCAGCAGTCTGTCAACTATTGCACAAACGTATGGGGCCACACCCAGTCTAGAGATCGCGCCTGTGATAGCGCTAGGCTTAGTGTTGGTAAAGGCGCCTTCAATGTCGATGAACGCTGCGAGCGTGAATTCCTTACGCTCTAGCGATCTCTCAATGGGGCTTACTAGAGAGTGGAGGGCCGTTTCTACCGACCTACCCTTGCTGTAGGCGTGCTGTAAGAAGGATATCAGTGAAGGGTTGATGATATCCCTAATGTGAGTGTCCAATAACTTCTCAAATGTTTTGAGGAGAAAAGACGACAGACTGATGGGTCTGAGATCCTTGGGACTGACGTGCGAGCATTTGCCTGCTTTGGGTATGAAGACCACATTTACCTCTGTCCATGATCTAGGGATGTGGTTCAGTTCCGCACAACTCCTGAAGATAATGAACAGCCAGGGAAGTATGAGGTCCAAGGACTGCTGAAGCTCAGCAGGGAAGGCCATCAGGACCCGGTGCTTTATAGAGGTGAGGAAAGCGCAGAGGAAGCCCTGAAGGCTATTCTGTAACAACATAGAAGCGACCAGTGACTGCGATTGCTTGTAACGCATACTTTCCAAGACCCCATTATGCCATCTTTTCTGCAAAACACAACCGGGGAGTGGACAGCATTTGGACCAGTAGAGTGACATGTGGAGGAACTCCACAGGGAGGGGAGTTATCACCGCTTCTGTGGCTATTAAAGTTGAATGATATTCCCTTGCAGCTCAATCGGCTGCAAGCCAATCGCATACACAGACGACATTGCAATATCCATTACGGGTAAATTCCGGCACACTATTAAGGATGTCATGGAATCAGCCCTTCATAGGCTAGCCACATGGACGGATAAGGTAGGGCTCGAAAACTGAAATAACGCTGTTCACAAGCAAATATAAAGACCACTAAAGTTCAAAGTGCGGCCTTCAGCCAAAAATCACCCATTGGGTATACGAGTTCTGATCAAAAAATAAGATGAATTTTCAAATTTCGCGTTCTACGTACATTCGATTATCAATTTTCTTTATTTTGTTATGTTGGTAAGCTCGTCGCGAACATATGTTTACAGTTTCAACTATGTATATATAGCTATATAGGTTATGACATCGAAACCAAAGTCCAATCTTCCCAATAGAAGAGCCCAGGAGATCAATTTTTTTCGACAGCAGGAAATCGCCGTAAATTACATTAAAAAGCTGTTTTTCATACATAATCTGGGAGATTTGATTCAATTCACATTTTATATACAGTACTTGACGGAAATAAGAAAAATTGAAATTCCAAAGAATTGTTTCCTTTAGCGTCAAGTTCAGGCACTTCAGCACTTCTTATGAGCCCAATTTCGGCACTTTTAGAGAATGCTTCTATGCACATTAGACAATACCAGCCTTAGTTTGCTAGGAAATAGATTGAAGTTCATTGGGAACAGCTTAACTCACTTAAAATACAAGTTATTCTTTCCAAAGACAAGTTGGTCAACCTGGCCTAGCTTTTCCCACATCTAGTTTAATGAACATTTTGCGTCAGTATTAAAAAAATGCTTAAAACAGTTAAATTTTTTAAGCGGAATACTACTACAAGAATGCCGATGACATTGACATAATTGGCAGAACACAGCGAGCTGTCTGTGAGGCATTCGCGAGCATTGAAGTAGAAGCGGCGAAGATGGGTCTAGCGGTCAACGAAGGAAAGACGAAGTACATGCTGCCATCAAGGAAGGACACCCAACACCGACGCCTTGGACAAAGCGTCAATATTGACAGATATAACTTCGAGGTAGTCAGGGACTTTGTCTACCTGGGCTCCGCGGTTAACTCAAGAAACGACACCACCTTGGAGATCAAGCGAAGAGTGACTCTTGCCAATCGCTGTTTCATTGGGCTGAGAAGGCAATTGAGTAGTAAAGCCCTCTCTCGGACAACCAAGCTAACATTATATAAGACCCTGATCGTCCCAGTCAGGTGCGCAGAGGCTTGGACATTATCAAAAAAGAATGAGGACCTGCTTAGTTGTTTCGAGAGAAAGATCCTTCGCGTGATCTTCGGACCTGTCTGCGTAGATAGCGAGTGGAAAAGGAAATTCAACCACGAACTGTACGGGCTGTACAGCGACATGAACCTGGTCAGAAGAACCAAAATCCAGCGGCTTAGATGGCTGGACCATGTAGAGCGGATGGACACCAATGCTTCGGCCCGGAGAGTCTTCGAATCTACCTCCATGGGGAATCGCGGCAGAGGAAGACCCCACCTCAGGTGGCGCACCCAAAAGGACCTCAACCAACTTGGCGTGCGAAACTGGAAACAGCTGGCAAACAACCGGGTCAGTTGGAGAGGCAGTTGAGGCCCAGGTCAAACCCAGACTGTAGCGCCACCTAAGTAAGTAAGTAACTGGCTTCTGTGTTACGTCTAGAAACTTTCAACTTGTAACAAACTACTACTCTAGTATAATAAAACCTATATGAACCTACGGACTACAAACATAGGGCAGTTCCAAAACATCCAATATTAATATGATTCAAAGACAGCAACCAAAGAATCTACGGACGATAATGAATGCTGAATGATGCATCTGCAACAACGACATTCATCGCGACTTTCAAATACCAACAATCAACGAAGAAATCAAAACCAGCACAAAATATCTGACAAGAAATCTTTCGCAGACTAACAACGACATCAATACATCATTCGATGACGAAACTACACGGCGGCTTAAAAGAAGACGACTAAGTGGCCTCATTCTCTAAATCCTAAAATGCAAAGAATGTAGGTATTTAGGTACTATTCTATTTAATTGCCAAATCATTAAAAATTACAAAGTAAACATAATTAATATATAAAATCCAGCAGCAAATGACTGATGATGATAATGGTCAGACAGTTAAGCAATATTTCCTCCAAATTGTTATGAAATTGTACTAAGTGTCGCACGACAGATGTATAAATCATGGAAATAGAAAAAATATAGTAAGAAATGTTTTCAGTATTTTTGAGCAGCACTCGTTAGATAATGAAGGGTTCAAGGTGAAGTGACCACTTTTTAGAAAGTCGATTTTTGCACCATTTAATGGATTTTGGACTACTGTTCACCGATCACCTGTTGGACCACTGTTTGACTTGGGGTTAAAACTTAATGTTTTCAATTCGAATAAAATATTTTCTCTCAAATGTTTAATAAAATAAAATAATAGGAGTATGCTAATAAAATACCTACCAGTATAAGTTATTAAAATTTTTTTTAAAAAGGAAACACTATATTAGATAGTAAGAAAAGCTATTCTTTAATAGACACAGTTACTATGAACAAGAAAAAGAAAGTTATGTGTGTACACATATGTATGTACGAGTATAATTGTGGACCAATCTAGGTCATTTATTATTAACGTATAATTCCAATAGAATAACTTACTTAATGCTTTGAATAAAAAAAATCCAATAATTATAAGCTGCATTTTTAACACAGATCGCACAAAAAGTCTTTAAATAACAACTGGGTATTAGTTACTTTGTAAATAGTTCGCAAGAATAGGTATTAAAAAAACCATAACAATAAAGATGACAAAAATAGTTTTATATTATACAAAGCCGTATATTAAATTTGAATCTATGCACTATTTTCAAAGCTAGTAAAACATTAAGAGGTGAATATAGTCTCTTTTACCACCAACTTTTAACAGATACTGAGAGCTACATGACACATTGTACGTAACATACCTGCTATGGAGTAATATGTAAATGATGAAAAGAGAAATCGAAAAGTATGACTGTGTTCGCATTGCCAATACTGTTCAGATGGGTTAAGGTTGAAAGTTGTTATATATTTATGCATATGTATTTGAGTTCTATTTACTGCATGTTTGAAAAGATGTAAGATAAAAACTATGGATTTCTATGGAGCCACAAAATATCATATATATCTGCATACCTTTTTTTAGTCAGTAGACTATAGGCTTCCGTTGACTTCCAGAAATGTAAACAAATGCTAGCTGGGCTTCGAGGGAGAGAGAGCAATTCAATATGCATTTTCGTTTGTATTTTTTTCCCGCATCTAACCCATAATCGACGGATGGCTTGAACTATAACGCAACTCAGATCATCGGTTAAATTCAACATAAACAATTACATTTTCTTATAATAGCCGATTTTAACTATGCACGGATGATCCATATAGATCATTGGCTTGTACACGTCGCAACAACAACACAAGATCCTGCAACCGATCGGGATCAATAATCGTGATCCAAAAATTATTCCCCTCTATTCCCCGCTAGTTTCAATTTCATCCATGGAAGTTGTCTGGAAACTATTTCCAATTTACGGTATTGCCTGATAAGTATACAAAATATTATTTTTTTCAACTCAATTTTAGTACTCACTTGTATTCCTTAAATAAGGTAAAATTGTACTAATAATAATACAAATTGAGACTTAATATCTCTGTATTTTATTTTACAAGATTTATCCAACGATACCCTACTTAATGCATTTCAGCAAAGTTGTTCGTTTTCAAAAAATTTAGTAATTAACTAATTTTAGTGTGAATAAAAACTCACATAAGACTTTATTAAGTGGTTCACTAGATACCATTACTATAGTCTAATGACAGAGGGACAGACGTTTTCATATTCAGCACCCCACACCCTTTCCAATGACACATCGACCATTGAAGCAGTAAGCAAAAGTTTTAAGTAAGTAAAAGTTTGTCGACCGTTAGTATTAGTACTAACTTTTTCTTTTTCCTTCCTTTAGTCTGCGACTAACTCCGAAAAAAAAGGCATAATTTATTCTTGGGTTTCCTAGATATTCATCCTAGATTTCATCCCTTAACTAACGACGACGAAGCGTTTTGTGAATCGGACAGAGTTGCAGACAGACACCGAAGTGATTCTATAAGTTTTTCGTTATTCCTTTGGAACGAAACCCTAAAAACATACTCGAACCGAGCGATTCGGCAAACTCGTTTAATTGAACATTCATTGAGTTATGGCCAAAGACAACCTCATTAGGACGATTAAAAAAAATCAGTGCAATCATTAGAGTTAGGACATTTACTATTTATTTTATTATTATGGTTAATATGCCCCCATCGCGAAATACAGCAGAAAATTCGGTGGTGGTTTTCATTGGTTGTACGCAATCTATTGTTTATCTTATCCGCTATCCGAATGCCAACTAAGTGCAAATTATTTTTTTCTTTGTTTATTTTTATTAACAATATATTAAAATATATTATTAATAACAAAGGAGAGAGGTTGTTGGACTTTTGCTGTGCAAGTGGCATGTCCGTTATGAACACTTTCTTTCCACACAAAGCTATCCATATATACACTTAGTACCGTCGGAGTCTTCAACAGAAATCGTTGTGGTACCATCGTACATGAAACAGACGGTTTGTGATGCTCGTGTGTTGAAAGGGGCTGAACTGTCATCTGATCATCATCTGGTGCTATGTACGCTGTATCTTACTGACAAAGTACCTCTTCTGCCAAGGCAAGTGGTTACACGCAGTGGCGAGGCTTCAATATGTTCATTTCGTTCATGAACGCCTAACTTTCGGTCTCTACACCTTCTTTCGTCGATATAACCACCCGCGAAATTATTTAACTTGTCTGGTTATTTTTAAACTGTTTTCCAGTTTCCAACTCGTGCAACTTTTTTATGTCTTCTATTTAAATCATTTGACATGAACTGCCGAACTGCCAGACTGCCACTCGTTAGCATCAATTAGAACGAAATGTATCATTGGAGTCTCTACTTCTCACTCACTCTGCACTACACTCAAAAATATCTCACATTTTTGTAGCACCCATTTCGTCCAAGTTATTCGGAAACGAAATGTGTCCACTGAAAATACCGGCTGAAGAATTGTGAAGGTTAAGCGTGCGTGCTGAATGAACCTTTTCTGCATTTTCTTTTTGATTTTGTTTTAATTTAATTTTAATTTATTTCCTGTTACAACCACAAAAACAAAAATTGTCATCTTATTGACCGCTTGATCCACTAACGGGGTCGCGGGGCAATGCACGCAACTTGATCCTCCGCCGCCGACTCTAACTCATCTGACCATGCGTAACCAGGCGAGATTTTGGACTTGGTCCAGGCATCTCATCCTGGGTCTGCCATTCAAGGCGCGCCTCGGAAGTCGTAATGGGGACATTCCAAACCATTGAAGTATAGCCCCTTCCGTTCGGAGAAGGAGCTGCTCAACATTGAGATCTTCACGCACCGAAATGTTTCTCACCCTATCTCGGCGAGTAATTGCCGCAACAGTACGAAGAAATCTCATCTTATCTCGACAGCTTGTAATCGCGATCTTATTCTTTTGGTTATTACCCAAATTTCATGTCATAGGTGAGAGTTACAATTACCGAGTTAAGAACCGATAACTTGGTCTTCCTGATTGCAGATCTTTCAAGCTGTTTCAAAATTGACCCGGCTTGGCTAATCTTACAGGAAAGCTCAGTATTGCTCCTCCCATCACTCGTGAAAAAGACCCCGAGATGCTTGAGCTTCTCCACCTGTTTCAATGCGACTCCACTAAGATGCAGAGTGCATTGAACCTCGCCGTTGCTAAAGGTTAAAGCCACGGTGGTCACAGCACTTTAATATTCACCTCATATGGGTGCCAGGGCATTGTGACATTCCAGGTAATTGCCGCGCCGACGAGCTCGCCAGGCATGCGACCCTTTTACTTTCCTCCCTCGAGAGGGCTTACTGGTCATGCCCATCGCTACAGCGAGACTAGCTATTAGGCTTCCCTTACTTAAGACAACCAATCTCAGGTGGCAGAACATTACAACGTGTTTCCACACAAAACAACTACGGCCATCACTGGATGCCTTCTGCGGTTGAGCAGACTAGCGATTAGAGCCATGATAGGTGTTATCACAGGGTACTGCACTATCGGCAGACATGCCAGCAGACTAGGACTCCCTGCTAATGATTTTTTTTAGAAGTTGCAGGGATAAAGAGGAGGAGGAATCCATTTCCCACCTTCTTTGTTCGTGCGATTCCTTAGCGCTTCGTAGAAGAATACTCTCGGCGAGTACTTCTTTGATAGTCTGTTCGATCTGACCTGCGTCAGTATCGTACAGCTCCACAGCTGTACAAAAATGTGTGAAGGTAGCCAACGATCAATCTATGCGTATAATGGGTACTGGTCTCGTTCGTTTGCCAGTAACAGTCGATGGGAAACAAAGGACTGTGAATTTATTTAACGCGTTATATGTCCCAGCCTCACCGAAAACTTGGCATCTGTTTCAAATGCTTCTGACAAGAACTGCAGGACAATTTTTGAAAACTCTCTAGGCCACATATACAATGGAAAAGGGGATCTGCTGATGGAAGCATGGAAGAAGCATTTTTCGCCATTGGCGTTGCAAAATGAAAGAAATGTCTTAACAAGCTCGAAACATGGGTGTACACTTTCTTTTGACGCTCGCAGTATATCCGACGTGTATTTATTTTTTTTTATCACACGGTTTGTACGTTTTCGAACACTTTGATCCTAATAAAAAAAAAAGTTTAAAGTGATGTTGAAAAAGTTTTTATGTTTTATATCTTTAATAAGTGTACACAATACAAATGCACCAAAAGTTAAGACATTTCTTTCATTTTGCAACGCCAATGGCGAAAAATGTAAGATGTATGTAAGTGTATCTATTTTCCGGAAACTTTCCGTAAAAGATCGATGGTTTCGTTGCTTGTGTGGCACATACATAGCGACGTCTTTTTAAAAGTAAACGTTGTCCAGATCACTTTAATCTTTAAGCGTTAAGAACCAAGTCTTTATGCAAAATATGGTGTAATGACGTTTTTGGAATGCCCTATTCCAAAGAATGACGAGGAATGGACAAACCTGAGTTTTCTCCAACACTTCGGACTGCAGCAGCAATATGCTCAGTTGTACGGTAATGCATGAACTATCATATATGATAAATGAATTTTGAACTTCGTTGTTGCATGAAATATCATATATGGCTTTATGATCGTGTTTCTTTTTGAATTAGTAATAATTAAACTCAAAAATTTATAGAAATCAAAAGACAATAATCTTGTAATATAAAAATACAAAAAACAAAATGAGTACTTACCCTTTTTATTTATTAAATAATACCACATATAAAACTATCCACAAAAAAAAAAAACACAAACCTTCACTCTTCGCACTTGTTGTCTTACTGTAAAATCTGTGATCGAAATATCGGAACTTACTCTGGATATCATATATGATATGCTATGCAGTAAAGGGTTAAGAAATTTTAAAACTAACGAGTAATTTTCGTCTAATTTTTAATTAAATTTGTTAAAATATTATTTAGATGTGAAATATCCAGAAGGGTATATTATATAAGAGAAATAGATCGCATAACTCGTAAGGTTTGACACTTTCGGGTCTTCTTGATTTGTATGTTGATGTAAACTCAGCACAAAAATAGCAATTAGAAAAGATATTTGACCACAAATGATTGCAATAAGGTAGGAATAGTTAACGGATAACTCATTTGTTAGAGTTAGTTTATCCTATCGCCCTTTAAATTTGTATTCAAAACTAATTTTTTAAGGTTGAATATAACTTACTATGTCGTTGTACCACTATATAAATCCGACTTACAATTTTACTAAACACTTTATTCACCAAACTCCTAACCAGACTGTTGAAATACATATCACGTGGATTAACGATGTAATTATTTAGTAAAAGGAAAGGTGAGTGAGTTTTCCAATAGATGCATTAACAATTAGGCTATATTACTATAAGTGAAACTTTTTGTTAAATATTTATGAGATGAAACACATGAGCACTTAATTTTTTTTAAATGAACCAAGAGTTCTCACTCTCACTTACAGAAAAAAACAATAGAAATGTTTTATTTTTAATAGTTTTAATTTTATTTATTGAAAATCATTACAATCAACGATGCAAGTATCTTTTGAAGGCACTTTATAGGCACTCAAAATCGGCATAATTTTACATTTACATACTTATGCTTACTTATTTACGAACAGATATTGTGATAAAATTTGCGCATACGTCGTTGCATCAAAAAACTTTCACTGGGAGCTGAAAGATTA
The DNA here is from genome assembly GCA_905187475.1 of Syritta pipiens. Lineage (NCBI taxonomy): Eukaryota > Metazoa > Arthropoda > Insecta > Diptera > Syrphidae > Syritta > Syritta pipiens. The sequence continues at coordinate 61,197,484 of LR994572.1, read as the reverse complement.
TATATTTTTTGCTTTTCTAAATTAATTCGCTGTTTTCCAACTTCAGAAATATTATAATCAATGGACGAGCTAATTATTTTTCCATTTCTATACAATTTTAATAAGCAACATATGCCGACATATGAACAGATACAGTTATTTCGCCAATTGCTTTTACTTAACTTATCCATAAAATCGTTAGCTGGTATTGACATATTTTTGGAAAGCTTTGACAATCGCTCATTTCCACATTCAAATGATGTTAGAATCGATTTTTCGTTCATGCATTTTGGATTTCTTTTATTAAAATCTAGCTGATTGGCGTGTTCTAGTTTATTTAACAAATTTTCCGACTTCACCTCTAATAAAACATTATGATTTGGATTTGTTATATTATCACTGCAGTTCTTAATATTGCACTTTTGATATGCTTTAATAGCCTGCCCACCAATGTGAGAAGTTAAAATAGTTTCAGGAATATGACCTGGTTTAGATGACTGATGTTTGTATAAATTCTCATTTTCAGTATTTACACTTTTTCCTGATATATTATTTTGTTTAATATCATTTGCTCTATTTTGTATATTGGGCTTTACAAAATGTTGACTTTTTTCACTCTCTGAAATAATATCACAAACCAGGTCATGGTTTGAGGCATGTTCACCAATTTTGTTGATTAGATTATGAATGTTTACATCGTTTGTTAGGGATATAGAGTTGTTTTCAAATGTTTCATTTATTTTTTCATTATAAATGCAGTTATTTACTTTCTTTAACCGATTATTTGGTTTTAATGGAGAGGCCGCTGCATTTGGTTCCTCTTGCAAACTATTTTTAACAAAATATATATTTGACCTCTCTTTAATTAATATATCTTCGTGCATTGAAAAGTGCTGCAAAATAACTCTTTTAACGTTCATTGCAGATTCTGCAAAGTTTGAGATGTCATGTGCCGATTGATTCCTAAAAAAAATTAAATAAAAAGCTAAAAACTTTAAAAAAGAATATGAGAACTAAGCATTTTGATTAATAGTCGTTATTTATTATGCACGTATGATCCATATAGATGATTGTTTTACACACATTACAACAACACAAGATAGAACTGATCAGGATAAATAATAGTGATCCAAAAATTGTTTCACGCTATTCCCCGCTAGTTTCAATTTCATCCATGGAAGTTGATTTGTCTAGAAACAATTTGCAATTTACGGCATTGCCTGATAAGTATACAAAATATTATTTTTTGAACTAAATTTTAATAATCACTTTTATTCCTTGAATAAAGTAATATTGTACTAAGAAATAATTTGTATTTTAATTTTAGTTTCTAACAATTTTGTGTGTTTTGTGCAATTACTTTGTGTTTGCGATGAAAGCTATGCAAACACTTTTTCTGAAAGAAAAAAAAATTACACTTGATCCATATGGATCTTCCGTGCATAATAAAACACGGCCAATGTTATAAAAGATATATTCTCAGTTTTTCATCAAACCACTGCGCACAGCAAAAAACATTCCAATAAGTAATACAAAGTGGCTTGAGCCGCTCAGTGCACAGATTGATTAGGTCCATATTTTTAAAAATTTTAGATTTAAGTGCCAAAGCACTTGGTATAGTCATAACTTCTTATGTTCACAATATCTTTCCTTAATAAAAAAGATTACCATCAATAAACGACAAGTATTTGAATAAAACGTAGTCGTCTTCAAAGGCGAATATAGACTATTTCATCGCTTTTCTCAAATTTTTGTTTTATGGAGTTAATCGATGTGTACTCTGAACTACTCACTTGATGGTTAAGGCGTCGGCATATTGAGTAATCGTAGTCAGGACTGAATCCGACAACAGTGTAATAAATTTATTTGTTGAGAGGTAGTGTTATCAACAGTACTTAACAATTCAGTATACAGTGAAGAAACTTCTCTATAGCGGACACTCGCGGGACCATCAGGATTGTCCGTTATGAAGTGGTGTCTGTTTCAGGAAGGTAATGTATTTATTTCATGAAAATTTAAAAAAAAAATGCAGACGCGTCCATTACTCAGTGTGTCTAACGGAATAGGCTTTTTGTTATTTACCAAAGCTCTATCTTCATGCCGGGGACCAGAGAAATTGACCGTTAAGGGTGTCACTTATAAAGGGGTGTCCGTAAAGAGAAATTTCACTGTATTTGCATATTTAATACTTGCCTAACAAAGTAGTGTTAAATTATGAAATTACTAGCTGCACCCCTGACTTCGTCCGCCTCGGCTTAAAATGTAGGTATACAACTTACAACTTAAAAAAATATTTCTGTCCAATATCTGTATTAAAAAACTTTAAAAAACGACTACTGCTTTTGCTTACCTTGGAATTTGAGATCTTAAACTTTTACTCTCTTTACATTGTCAACTAAATAGAGAACTAGAAGTGATATATAAAATAGCTGAACAGTTCATGACATTCCCAGCTCAACATCATAAGCTCTTATTTTTAGAAAAAAAAAATACGTAAGTTTTTGTTCAGATAGGCAAGTGTGAAAGCCTCCCAATTGTCTGTAACCTCAGCCGTGTGTTATTCGGTTTCGTTTTTTTGTTTAATAATAAAACCCTTTTGATATTTATCTGTGGTTAAAGACAAAAATTGTATTTAATAAAGAATCCTTTTTCCGGTATGGTTAACGTTTTAGTTGTGTTGTCCGTGAGATGGCGTCAAGTTTCTTATACAATTTTTGTCAGTAATTTATCTAGTTTCAGGATATGTAAAAATTCCCTGCCCCCTATAAGAGGCATTTTATTTATTAATATATTCTTCTATATGATGCAAGATTTGCGTAACGTTTTTAATTTAATTTGATTCTCAGGCCACAAACTTTTTAAAAGCTTTTCGATAGCAAAAGCTAAGGCTGCATACAATTCAGAAAAGTTGAAACTACACCGGATAAGGTAGTCGGATAACATTTCTGTGACAGAGAATTTTAAAATGCATTTAATGCAGCGGCATTGTTAAAGAATATAGAATCATCAAAATAACAGTCCAGAAATGCAAATTTAAACTACAAGCGACGAAGCAAGTTGAACTTAATGAAAAAATACCTAAAGCTAATATTGAATTGCTTAATCCGCCCTCCCCTTTTTTTAACATGTTTTGGAAGTTCTAAAAGTGACCAGTAAATGTCTGTGGCTCTAAATACGAAAATTGTGTTCAAGAAAAAAAGTGTGTGCAAAAGAATAAAGAACGAACGAAGAATCATCAATTCCCAAAATGGCGGTGGCCCGCCGTCTAGTGCCCGCCTTGTAACCGAGAGTTCTGGGTTTGATTTTCGGCCGTTTGGGATTTTTTTTTCTTCTGAAGAATAAAACGATTTCGATAATAGACTCTTGATGTGGACAAACGCCTTGTTATATCTATATGCTATGTACATGTATGTCGCTCACAGCTTATTTGACGTAATATGTTTTACAACTTTGAACGCGTATAGCTCGTAAACGGAAAAAGTTATTAAAAAAGTAAGAACGCAGAAAGATATGTTGAGCCTACATTTATTATTTTAAACTGAAAGTTATACAAAATAACTGACATGCAGGCCCATACCATGACATGAAAATTCTTATTTTTGCAAGATTTCGAACAAAACCCATGTGAAAACTGCCTAATCGTAAAATGGGCTAGAATAGCTTGTGTAGCGGCGAAAAAAATTGGTGGAATTATATCCTAACCGTCTTAAAACTATTGTAGAACAATATCAGGGGTAAACCAAATACTAATCATATTTGCTATTCTCTCTTATCTCCTTTATTTTATTGGGTCAAATAAGTTTTAAGTTCAAATAAGTTTCAAGTTCACCTTTGGTTCGTCCATTGAATAAAATACATCGTTATAATTAATTGTTTCGTCTTATTATTTTTGCTATGTTTAGGTTTCTTTATGCAATTTTCTTGTTTTTCTTTGGCGCGATATTATTTCAGAACGTAATTCTAGCGACAAAAAAAAGTTCCGTCATATAAGCTAGCCACTGCTGTCATCCGCGACCAGAAGTATTATTAATTTGTGTGAACGCTCAAGGCGTAACAATATACGGTACGGCTTCGATATAAAGAATGTCAGAAGATATCATAAATTTGAAAAACAAATTAAAACTTGATTTTGCAGCTTGTCAGTAAAATAAACAAAAAAGACGAAAGCTAAAAGAAAATTATTTCTTGCTGGACAGCATAACAATGTAGTAAATGTTTTGGTTCTTTTGATTCCTGAAAACGAATAATACTTTTTCATAAAATAATAGTTGATTCAAAAATTCACCTCTTATGATATTTCTGATATTTTCATATCAATTAAGATACGCGAACACGCGGATACGAATATTAGTGATATATTTTGCATGGTTTAAGATATTATAATAAGGAGCATGGAATAGGAGCATAAGGCTAGGGTCACAGTGATGCGAGATACATTCGTTTGCGATAAAACTGCTCATGCGCAAGCGATTCTCGTAAAAACTCCAGCAAATTTCTGGCATGATAACTCTTCCGACTATTTTACATAGGACCCAAGAAAAGTTCCGCGTTGACTTTGTATCTAACAACAATGGTTGTCTTATGCAAAATTTAACGTGTCAAAACTTGTTAAGAGATGAACTTTTGTGGGATTTATACCTAATAATCGAAAAAAAGTATCCAAAAAAGATGAATGAATGAATGAAAAAATGTGGTCATAATATGAGGCTTACGAAATTTGTTATATGCAGTACCACCCAAAAATTTCATTTGTACCTCATTTTTTTGGTAGTCAAGTAAGGAAAAGAATAACACAAAAATCATTCAAAAATCGGTCAAAAGGGACGTGTTTTATTTACACAAAACCATAAGACCTCCGATTATGCATCCACTTTTGAACGATACTGTAGATATGAGCCACAATAATTGAAACTTCGTTATATCGAGGTTTTTTCTAAAAATGTATGCGTTACGTAGGGGTAAATTGTGCATCAGCTCATACGGGAGTCCCTTTTACTGAAGAAATTGTTATATAAGGGTTCGTTATATCGAAGCTGCGCTATATTAGGCTTGTGTTTGTTTTATTATAGCACATACAAACTGCAGCTAGTACTTCTAAAAAAGTTATTTAAATAAAATATGTTTTTCTTACCTTCGAATGTTTCTTGGTGTTTTTAATAAAGTACTTTTACTCTCCTTTGTTTTTTTTAATGTTGCTTCTGAGGTAACCCAAGGATGACTCAAGACATTTTCTGCGGTCAAACGTTCTCGGGCATCTCTCACAAGCAATTTCCTTATTAAATCTTTTGCTTCATCGCTGACCCTATCCCATTCAGTTGCGGGGAACACATACCGACCTTAAAAAAAGATATTAAAAAAATTAATTTTATACTTCCACTCTGTCACTGTACATTCTAAATGTTTGGGTGAAGTGTTTTCGCATATTCTGGGTAGGAAAAATGTGCCTCATTCTGGATAGAAAACATGAAAAACTTAAAGCCAGTACCTTATGTACTTTACGCTTGGGTAATTTGAATTTGGTAAAGATATTAACAATATATTTTTTTCAAAAAGAGATCATTTCCATTGAAATATATGGTTTAAAGTTAAAGTACACAACAAAATAATAATGACCGACTAAATCTTTCAAAATCGGTCTGTGTACAACGCGAAAGGGGGAGGTTGGGGCACATTGATACGTTTTTCCTTTGGACTCAAAAAGCGCCACCACCTTAATCTTAACAGGAATAACAGTGCAATATATGTTTTCTATTCTGTGACTTTCTAGCTATCTTCTATAACGTGATTTTACCCTTAGATTCATTCCAAACAAATTTAAGGACCTATTTAATAAAAATATAATTTTGTATCAAACTGCCCCATTCACGGGGCACATTGATACATCATCATCATTAGCGGCGTACTAGCCCACGAAGGGCCAGAGCCTGGCTTTCCGCGCCTCCACTGTGTTGTGCACGTTATAATTTGACACATGTGAAGGGGACTCACAGTTTATTGCCGGTTCCGAATGGCGAATTGCGAAAGCTTTCCGTGACAGAAGTACTCCAGGAGGATTGTCAATCGTTCGCTTGTAGGTGGGGCCGTGAAAATTGTTTGTGGTGTTTTTTCCCCGAGCTGTATTCGAACCCGGGTACTCTCGCTTAACAGTCCGACGCACTAACGATTAAGCCACGGCGCCCACATTGATACAAGTTGGGGACAGTTTGATACAAAGCCAAATAGCCAGTAGTTATGGAGGAATCCCAGTTAATGAAACAGCGGTTTTTATTATTTTACCTTTATTTAAATGTAAATGTTGTTTGGCAATAACAGGGACGGCCTAGAGCGCAAGTGCGACTAAGGCGCTTTCATTGAGAAGAGGGTTCCTAGCAATTTCTGTGTAATTTTTAGATCTTTGGCACCCAAAGATCCCTTTGAATCATCATTTCAAAAATTGCTTTAAATTATATTTAACTGCAGCTTTTCTAACTAACAATTTGCACTTTATATGTTGCAAAATCCACAAGTCCATATCTTCTCCCAACGGTATTATATACATTTTATTAATATAAATTCCTTATAAAAGAAAAAAAACTAATATTTTATTTTTGTTGTCTTATTGTTTTTTGGTGCAGCGAGATCATCGCGGATATTGTTTTGCTGTACATTTCAGCAAAACAATATCACACGAATAACACGGAATTGTATGAAAATGACACCTGTCTAGGTGTCATACGAAATCAATCACATTTCTGCAATTGTCAAAGTGATAAGCACACAACACAATCACAAAACATAAGATTTTATAATCAACTATCAACTATCAGCTTAGACAATTCTGTCCCAGAATAAGATGGTTGGGCCACCATCTGCGTGCATTGCTCGCGAGACCCCGTTAGTGGCAGATTTGGCCAAAGAAGATAACGATGATGATAACTCGCAAATCTGAATTGACTTGTTGTTCGGTCAGAAAAATTAGACCGTTAACTTACTTCTCCAATTAGAAGAATTTTTTAAATATTGCAAGGAAACATTAGTACAATTGTATTAATACAATCAAACCAAAGTACACAATAAATTTGCAAATTTGAACTAACAAATTGGCTATGTTATACTTTGTTTACACACATTCTCAGTTAATGGCCCGAGCCCTTAAAGATAACGTGAATAGTTCATATAAAAGCAATGATCGAGGATGATAACAGTGGCTAGGAATTAACTTTTGATATTTGGCAGACTAATTGCACTGCTAAAATTATAACATTTGTTTAAGCTAGTTTATCTTCGTATTGCTAATCAGGTAGGAAATTTTATCCAAGCAAAGAGCTCAGATGAAACTCTGAAAAAAAAAACTAAGAAGAAATACTACCAGTATACATACCTTCTTTTATTGATTCAAATAAAAGTTGCTGACAATTACAACAGTTTTCGCCTCTCGTCCACCCACAATCCTTTCCACAGTTGCCAGAAAATGGTGGATACCCGCAAAGCAAAATATATACAATAACACCCAAAGACCACAGGTCGCAACGCTTGTCATAATAATTTGCTTCACCTAAAAAAAGTTGAACCACCTCTGGAGCCATGAACTCTGCACTTCCGACCTAAAATAAATGTTGCATGTTAATAATATCAAATGAATGCATCTATTTTCTAAAGACGTTAATTTCAGATCAAAACGAGCAGTATATGTTTCGGATAATCGAGTCTAATTTAGAAACTAGCGTAACGGTTGAGGTGTTATTTGCTACCAATATACCGCTGTTCGTATAAACTATTCACAGACTATTGTAAAAAAAAAAATAAGCTGAATGGAAGGGTTATCCGAATAAAACGTACATTCCTCTAGCAAATAAGCAAAAAACAACAATAAGAGTTTGCTAGGCCATACATAAATTCCGTTTTTGCTTTTGAAAACCTGTCATGTTTTCAAATGAATGATGTCTAAGCACCAATTAAACTGCCGCTTAAAGTTTTGTAGCTTATTTTTTTATTTTTTTTTTTACAATACTGCAGACGAGGTAAAAATACCGTCGGCCTTATAACAGATATCAAGTCCTTTTCTACCGTTTCTCAAGATACTTCATACTCAAAAGTTTTCTGAAAGATAGCTCGGTGATGACTCTACAAGAAGACTGATGTCTCAAAGATTTCAATGCAAAGTGTTTCATTCTAAAAGCCTTCATTGTTAAATGTTGAATTCCCAAAGACTTTACTGCTAAACATTTATTTCACAAGGACGAAATTTGTTGAAGTCGCAAAGACTTCTACTGAATGCTGTTGACTTCAAGTGAATGGCAGGGACTTCAAATGCACATAATTCTAAAGACTTGCATTCAATTGATTTGAATCCATTGAATGGCAAAACTCTTGAACAACCATTAGTTGATTCAACATATCGTGTTCACAGAATCAGCACATTGGAAAATCAATGCGCCTTAAAAGGTTTAGAACGAATATTTTTGTTATATTATGTTCAATAAGTTTTTGCTTTATCACACGCTTTATCGTGCCTTCCATTAGCCCCGGTCATCGACGAATAGGAATGTTATTAATGTTACGGTTTTTGCCTTGAATTCGATGGTTTGGGTCCTTCCGGAGTTGCGTAAGGCCTAATTCTGTTCGCCCCCATGCGCTGCGTACACCCTTTTTCAATCTCATTATCTTGCCGATTGTGTGGGGCAATTGAGTTGCGCTTGCGCCGACCGATATTTGGACGTCTCACTGCTACCATTTTCGTTTCAATTATAAATTGCAGTACAATAAAATTTAAAACACACCAAAACAGATGAAACACCATTATGCTGTGGTGAAGAGACATGAGAAATTTTATCTGTTTATATTTCCATTTCAAAACTGCAGCACTGCAGCCAGTCCCTTTTTATAAACATACTTCCTGTTGGTCCTGGAGAGAAATACACTAATGTATTTAGTACCAGGCACACGTTAATAAGAGATTAGTGTTGCCAATTATATATAACTTGAATGAAGGCATATAGCCCTATTCTGCTATTCATCGGGGAGAACATTTCCCGAATTTTCGCTATTTGCTACTCTGCTATTCATTCGAACCGAATGCAGATTGACAACGGGAATTTCAGTCTTGTCGATAAATTGGTGTGGTCACGGGTCAGATTCTGCTATTCACACAAACTTACAAATTCCATACAATTTAGATCCGCAGGTTAATTGTCGCGGATTTGTAAATTTTTTGCTTCATTTTCTTGCATTTGTTTGTAATTCGTTTATTTCTTCGGTTCTCAGTGTATTGAATCGAAAAATGTGTATTAAAACAAACAAATGTGCAGCAAAATATTCGAAAATTTATTTTTCAATAATACAAAATTCAAATTTGCATGAACTGATGAAAGGAGATACACTTTATCCCGCAAGTACATAAAGTAGGAGAACCCACTTGTCATAATCGTATCAAACTTTTTAAAATTTTCGTAAGCACAGGGAGCAGCTGTTTGCGTGAGTGCCAGATTTTTTAGGGATAATGCAGTTCACCCGATGGATAGCAGTATAGCACAGTATAGCAGCACAGGTGAATCGAAATCCGATCCACGTGAATAGCAGAATAGGGCCGATAATATCTCCAATAACTCATGTTGAGTCAAATTATGTCATCTGAAAGCAATTATATTGCTAAATGAGTTAGAAAATTTACAGAAATTGATCCATTTTTAGAAATCAACCAACTAATTGATTGTAGCGCTATACCAATTGAACTCAACATTTCTTGGTTGCTGATTTGATTCCGTCAATCTTCATATTGCAATCCGCGGCGCTCGTCAGTTCGACTCGCCCGTATAATATATTTATTTGGCTTTCAGCATCTGCTGATAATGTTGACATGTTTAGTTGCTAAACCAAGAACCAAAATTCACCAAAAGCTCTTAAAAAATTGAATGACTTTTTAAAAACTTTCTCAAACCAAAGCCATTCGGCACACTCGTTTAATTGAACATTCATTGAGATATGGCAATGTGACTACACTCCCGTATTCAATTATCATTGCGCTCCTTAGGACGATTGAAAAAAATCGGTGCAATCATTAGAGTTAGGATATTTATTATTTATTTTATTACTATGGTTAATATGCCCGCATCGCGAAGTACAGCAACAAACCCGGTGGTAATTTTTGGTGGTTGTACGCAATCTATTGCTTATTTTACTACCCGCTATCCGAATATCAGTTATATGCAAATTAATTTTGTGCATTTAAGGGTTAAAATTGTTTTTCTTTCAGAAGAAAATTGACGCATAAAATGTAAGTTTGAATCGCAGAAACCTCTGTCTCCAAGAATGATGACATCCATTGTGTGATAGTCGATGCATAATGCTGATTCTCCAAGTACAGATACAAGAAATTGACTGAATTTAACTGTTAATCTTTTAGAAGTAGGAAGGACACACAAAACAACTAACCCTTCCCGTACTTTTGATTTTTCTCTAAGGGGGTTTAATTTTGCCAAAATAGCTCGATATATTGCGCAACGTTATGGCAAGTATTTTATTAACCCCTGTTAGTGATTACTTTGTAGCTAATTTAAGCTTAGTGTACACTCATACAACCCTTAACCGTTTTATGATAAATTAATACGAGCATGAAATTAAATGAATTAATTAATTTGTTAATAATCTCTATATATAAAAATCAATGTTTGTCCTTTATAGACTTCTAAATGGTAAGAGATACAGCATTGAAGTCTTTGGCAACTTTGTTCAGAATTCTGTAAATTTTTTTTTGCGGATGGCTCCCATTGGGGTGAAGTGGGACTTTCTTTCAAAGTTCACCTGATCCTGTTCACCTAAGCTTCCATTGAGGTAGAGTGGGCGCTGACTTTCAAAGTTCGCCTGATCCTGTCGAGTGTATCAATCAAAAGGTCTTTAAAAATGAGATTTCGAGTTTTATCGGGTTTTGTTTGAAAAGTACGGTTGAAATGATATGAAGCTCCAAAGTTGGAAAAAGGGTGTCCCCTCTAATTTCCACACGGTTTTGCCTAAAAATCTGGAGAAATCATGTAAAATCCGTCTTAATGAATACTTTCAATTCAAGACAGAATTATATGTTAAGTACATTTGGAGTTAAAGGCCGATTTATTTTATGCGTAGCAAGGCGCGCCGGGTACAGCAAGTTTATTTAATAAATAAACAAAACATTTTGCCGGCTGTTGATTTATCAAAAGCAATCATAAAACCAATTTCCACTGATCATTTCTTTAATCAAAAAACAGACCCGAGGAGGTAGGAGCATTTCACAAAAAAATCAATTAACATGAAAACAGAAATTATTAAAAAAAAACGGCAACACATACAATGAAGTACTACACCAGTTTTGAAAGTCAGAAATTTTTCAATCGTACATTCAAGTTTAATAATTCATATACACAGTTTTTGAAAAATTCGCAGGCAAAATAATAAGCCAAATCGGAGGGCGGTCGTTCAGAGCTCCTATAGGCTTATAACCAATGTTCAATGCTACAAGAAAAGTAAGTGCTTATCCCACTACTTTTCTATATGCATTACCATTATACATTAATATTTTGACAGAAACAAAAGTAAATTAATTATTAATTATAGTTAATATTTACCGGAGTATATAATTGCGGTGTGTCGGCTGGTAAAGAAGTGTCGGCATTAAGCTTTATGCCGGATCCTAAATCAAAGTCGCATATTTTTATAAGATCTAGTTTATCTCGATGTACACAAAGAATATTCTCCGGTTTAAGATCTCGATGCGCAATACCCTTCTTATGCAAAAAATCCAAACCACTAGATAACTGCTTCACGATTTGCGCTGCGTCATGCTCCGCAAAACAAACACAATTCTGAATTCGTTCTAGTAGAGGTCCTCCATGTATCTAATATAGTTGTTTGCATATAAAACTGTTTTCATAGAAGCAAATATAGAAATTAGTACAGAAACATACCTTTTCAAAAACAAGATAAAATTTTTCATCGTCTTCGAAAAACTCAATTAGTTGCAATATTGCTGGATGGCCTTGACAGTGATGAAATGTTTCTACTTCTCTAAACACACGTGCCCTTGCATGTCCAGGAACTTTTTCAATAATTTTAACAGCGTATTCCAGATCCGTGTAGATATTAACACAAGTTTGCACCGAAGCATATGCACCTTCGCCAAGAATTTCTCCCGTCAATTTATATAGTTCTATTTAATTTTGAAACGTAAAAACTAGATCATAAGTATTCACCAAGTTATTTAAATAACAGTAATTAATAGTATATCATATTCTTTGACCAAATGGATTTAAAATGCTCTTCGTTGTGATATTCCACCTAATTTCTCAGAGAATTGCTTTTATCTTCTTCACAACGAATTGACCAAAGAATCTGAATAACATTGCATTCAGTGACTTCGAATAACGATCACACTTTTTTTGTGAAGATTTAATTTTTTGTTGTAAAGCCCGATACAAGGGCCTAGAGTACTCATATTTGGCTTTTTAATTTCGATTTTCAGTGCTCTCTTACAATAAAATAATTCCATTTTTATATATTATTTGCTTACAAACATTGGACATGAAAATCGACCGTAAACTTGTTTTTTAAAAGAAAAATGTCTAGAAACTGCGGTCACCACATCGAATATTTTCGCCCCTTTTTTTTTAGTGGCCTTTGCAGTACTTGATCGATCATGGCCTTGCAGAAGCACAGTTTCAGTAAGCCCCGCATGGACCTTCTGCATCCACCAATTTGAATATAAACTGATGAATTCTTGTGTCCATGAATCGATGTAAACATTCCGCGTCCTTTATTTATCATGCAACTCCGGATAACTTCGGATACATCCCCAAACTTTACCGTGGCGATGTTGAACCACACAACCTTTTTAGTTCGACACTTTCGTTCGAATTTGCAAAGATCCATTACAATTGGATAACTAATGATTAGATACTGATCTTTTAGACAGATGAAAACTAAGAACATTTTTTGGGCTCTAATAGATTTGGTGTGGAAATTCATAGACGGACAACTTTAGCGATTGGAGATTCAGCAGGACAATGACACAAAAGCATTCCGGAAATTTGGTCAAAGAGTAGTTTAGGGTACAATGGAGTGATGTTATGAAATGGCCTGCGAAAATCTCCGGATCTAAATCCTATTCCATCATCATCAAAAATAACGGCTTTCCTACTAAGTACTTTTTTTGATTCCTTTTTTTAATTTTTTTGAATTTCTAAGTTTAGTTGATTTAGTTTTGGAGGTTGAATTAGTTTGACCATAATTTTTTTTACATCGCCCTATGGAGGGTTATGTTTTTATATAAACCCTTGGTGTCACTTGATGGAGTCACTCGCAACCAAATAGAATATGGGTTTATTGATCATGTTGATGACTAGGAACGTGATGATGATGACATGTACGTCGACTAGGATCACTATCTTGTTGGTATGGTGTTCCGAGGGCGGACTGCGCAGAAAAGACATTCGGATCAACACTATCAACGCTACCCTACGCAACGAAAAGACTAGTAACATCTTTGGTCATGCGTTAAGAAACGCTCTCGAAAAGCTCGACGAACAGAACAGAATAAGCCCTGAGTGCAGAGTGTCAGGGGTAGAAGAAGAATGGACGCACGTTAAAAATAAAGTCAGTACTGTCTATTTCTCCTTAGGCAGCAGTCATGAATATCGAAACGTCTGGTTGGGTGATAAATGTAAACGAGCGACTGAACGGAAAATACTGCATACCGCGCAATGCAGCAATCTCAAAGAATGCGGGCACGCGAAGCGGTATACTAAAGTATGTCAAACGAAAAAAAACCGTACAGACAACGAAAAGAAGTCTGGGAGAAGAATATCAATTCTATCAATCCGTTCGAAACATGACACAGTACACAACACGCTGCACATACTCTAAGGGCGTAGGCGGTCCTAAAAACATTCTGGAACGATGGGCACTTTAAGGAATTGCTCAACGGCCAGCTCACCATTCATCATTACAAGAAGACAGTTTCATGCTGCAGCCACCAAGCATTGAGGGATTACAGAAGGCGATATACCGACTCAAGTGCAACACAATATCAGGAGCTGATGGCATACCAGCCGAGCTGATCAAACATGGAGGCCCAAAACTACTCCAAGAAATTTAACAAATCTTGGTGCACGTATGAGAGCATGAGGAAATACCAGAAGACTGGCGAAAAGGCACACAAGAAAGCGATGTCACAGAATGCAGCAATTATAGCGATACAACATTTTCTAATAAGCAATGCAAACATTTGCAAACCGAATGAAAAGATCTATCAAAACCAATTGTCATTGTGTTTGAGCTAAAAATGGCAAAGTTTTATATTAAGTTGGAGGAGGTATAATTAAAGTATAAAACAAATCTTTCCAGCTATGTTTTTTATTATTTTTCGTATAATTAATTATTAATTATTTTTTTTCTTATAAAAGTTTTTCTTATATCATTTTTATTTAGTCGTAATTAATATGGGAAAGGATGTGGTGTATTATACTTTGTTTCTTTTAAGCCTACAGGATCGGATAGCGCCATACGCGGGAATTATAGTCGGGAAATATAAATGTGGTTTCAGACCAGCCAAATCAACAATTTATCAGATCTTCATCTTTAGGCAAGCAATGGAAAAATGTCTAGAATTTAAGATTCCAACATACCACATGGCTATAGACTTTAAAGCCGGCTATGACAGCTTAGCCAGGATAGAACTGTATAAATCCATGAGGGAATTTCACATCCCAAACAATATAACACGACTATGCAGGATGACCATGACCAATATTTCGAGCCGAGTTAAAGTAGCTGAATTGCTGTCCGAACCGGTCAGGATCTTCAATGTACCTCGACAAGGGGACGGGCTCCTTTTCAACCTGGCGTTGGAGAAACCAATCCTGGACTCTTACACATCAAGAAGAACGATCGTCACTAAGTTTAATTCAATAAATTGAATTGAAAGATTAATAAAGAAACGATACACTCCAAAGTGTAATGTGCAAGATTAAAACATTTAATTTTTGGCGAAATATGTATAAAAATACTACAATACAAACAGCTCCGCATGAAAACAACTCGCACAGAAAGTGTTATGAGCACAGAAAAGTGTTATAAAATAGTTTCCATGAGGCATTTAAAAATTAATATTATTATGTTCGTGCATATTTAGTTTTGCTTTTGGGTAGAAAAGTAGCATGATCTATCTAATTAGGTATAAAAAAAATATATTGAGCCATACCTTGAAATGTTGAAGAATGCAATGAAGAGCTAGTTCTTTTCTTCTTCTTCCGCCGGTTTTTCATTTCCTCTCTAAGTTTATAGAACTCAGCTTGGCGTTCACTTTCTGTTTTGTAAATTTCACTGGATTCATTTCCCGAACCTTCGTCAGCACTGCAGCATAGTTCGTCAACATTTTCTGAAAAATATTGTTAAGTTTTTAGTTAGGTATACCAATAAATATATAATTAAATTGGAACTGAACACATGCAAATCGGATACGTTTTAGTAATTCGGCAGCCTAGCGACGTAAGGCATCGCACGATAAGAAATGCGAAGTTCCAGCTCAAGCGCCTCCAGGGGAAACCCAAAGACAGCTGGGACAAGAAGGACAATGAGACATTTCGCTGGGCGAGTGAGGTGGTGAACGAGGGGGGAAAGCAGCCCGTAACGGGTAGCACCGCCTCAGTAGCCGCCCCCCCCAACCAGAAGGGAAAGTCACCTGAAAACGGGGGACGGAACCAGAAGGAAGGGCGTCCAGAAGGACCTAGTACGGCTCAGCCGTCTAGTAAAAATACATTTGTCAAGCCAAAAGCCGTAACCGAGTCGGATATGGCCAAGGCCTCTGACAAAAGAAAGGACTTCACGTCCAAAAGACCCCGATCTAACGAGGAGGTCCCCAAGGCCGCAAAAAAAGCGAAGGCCATCGAGCAATCGATGCAGAAATCCTTCAGTGAGATGGCCAAGGATCACCTTGTTTACGGAATATCCGACCGAAATAACGAAGAGGGAAGGATAACTGGGGATGACTGGAGGACCTTAAGGTTGTTGCTGACGGAGGCCATGGCTGACCACCTTAAAAAGGACCCGTCAATTGCTCCACCCAATTTCGCCGACGCAGGTTGGTATGTAAACGGTGCCAAATTGCTCCGGTGCGAAAACCAGTACTCAATAGAGTATCTGAAGAATGCAGTGCCAAAAATGCAACCGTGGCCGAATGCCAAACTGACCGTGGACCACTGGTCAAAAATCCCCATCCGCCCTAGAGCACGCGCATGGGTTAGTGTCGTGACCGCCGAACCCGACACTATTCTGTACTTGTTGCAGCGCCAGAATCCGGATATCCCAACCGGTAACTGGAAAATCATCAAGGCAGACAAGCCAGAGTTGAAAGGCAGATTAATGTCGTTCCTCATTAACAGAGAGTCTGTAGAGATTCTCCGTAAGAGGAACTTCAAGATGAGTATCGGTTATGAACAAATCACGCTCAAAGTGCATGAGATGGACGACCTACTCGTCTCAGGCATGGTCTCCTCACTAAGCAGCCTGGGAATAGACACCACGGCAGCTGAGAGAGAGGCTGAGCAGCACCTGGTCGAACCGTCGGCTGTAACAGCGGAGGGGGAGACCAAGGAACCCGAGATCGAACCGTCAGCTGAATCAGTTGAGGGGGAGATGAGGGAGCTCCGCAAGGAGAATCTAAGTGGTGACTCCTCTGAGTCAGAGGACGCAGACATCACTATTGTGGAGAGATCTGTACAGACCGGATATGTTCCTAAGTCTAGTACAGATTAACCTCCATCACTCAAAAGCAGCCTCTGCTAACCTTACGCTCCGTCTTCAGAGAAGCGGAGAAGACATTGCCCTAATCCAAGAGCCATGGGTCACAGGCGACCGCATAGCAGGGTTGAGGGTAAAAGGCTATACTCTATATAGCACTAAAAACGCAGGTAAACCAAGAACCTGTATTTTGGCTAAGAGCAGTCTAAAAATATTCTTCCTTCCTAATTTCAGCGACTCAGACTTCACATGTCTGGAGCTAAGTGAAGAGAGAGGGAGAAAGTTATGGGTCTCCTCGGCGTACATGCCATACGACGACGAGGGACCAATACCGGCAGAAAAAATAAGGAAAGCCATAAAAGCGGCAGGGGAGGCCAAAACTCCCATTCTGATTGGAGGTGACGCGAACGCGCACCACACAATCTGGGGAAGCAGCAACACAAACAAAAGAGGTGAGAGTCTTTTTGATTTCATAGTAGACGCTAACCTTAGTATTTGTAACTTGGGCTCAGAGCCAACATTTATTAACAGTATAAGGAGGGAGGTTTTAGATATCACCCTAATCTCTAGAAATCAGTCGATAAACGTCAGTAAATGGATGGTATCCAGCGAGGTATCCTTTTCGGATCACCGCTACATACAATTCTCCATTAACTTCAGGAAAGCGCCGGTCGAAATCTTCAAAAATCCAAGAAGAACAGACTGGCAATCCTATACAAATGTCTTAAAACAAAGGCTAGACAGTAGACTTTACACTGAACCTGCATCAGGAGCAGATGTAGATCTGCTGGTCAATAACCTAACCACAGCTATGAACTGCTCTTTCTCTGAGGCCTGCCCAACCAGCAGGCGCAAGTTAGAACGGAGGCCACCATGGTGGACCTCTAGGCTTGCGGATCTAAGAAAAGCCAGCAGGAAATGCTACAATCGCGCTAAGGGGACCATGGAGAGGTCTGATTGGGACCTTTACAAAGATAGCATGCGGACCTACAAAAAGGAGCTAAGGAAAGAGCAAAGGAAGTCATGGAGAAATTTCTGTGGTAACATAGAAAAGACCAGTGACTGTGGTCGCCTACGGCGGATACTTTCCAAAACCTCCACCATGCCATCTTTTCTGCAATACACGACCGGAGAGTGGACGAAGTCTGGAGGTGATACTCTAGACCTACTAGTCGACACACACTTTCCAGGTAGTACTTATCCAATGGATAATTCTGGAGGGACCCAAGCGAAGCTGCCTGGGCTCCTACCCGACCGACTCATAACGCTGGAAAAGCTTAGGTGGGCGGTAAATAGTTTTGAGCCCTACAAGTCCCCGGGACTGGACGGTATAAGACCGGTGGAACTACAAAAAGGGTTCGAAATCCTAGCACCCCTGGTGCTACATATTTTCAGGAGTTGTATTAAGCTAGGTCACACCCCGACCCTGTGGAGAAGATCGAGGGTGGTGTTTATCCCCAAATGTGGGAAAGCAAACCACAACTCCCCAAAAGACTTCAGACCTATCACCCTCTCATCGTTTCTTATGAAAACGCTTGAAAGACTGATAGAGATATACATACGTGAGAACATCTCACAAGGCGAACTATCCGAGGCCCAGCATGCGTATCGCAAAGGGTTCTCAACGGAGACGGCACTCCACTCTCTAGTAAGCACTATAGAAAAATCCTTTGAACACAAAGAATTCACTATGGTAGCTTTCCTGGACATAGAGGGAGCCTTCAATAATGTAAGCTCAGAAGCTATCAAGAAAGCACTATACAAGCTGAAGATAAACAGAAGCCTCTGCGACTGGATCAACAATATGTTGTCTAACAGAATCGTAAGAGCCGAGTTAGGAAGTCACCATACCAGCAGAGCGACCTGCAGGGGCACACCATAAGGAGGGGTGCTATCACCGCTATTGTGGCTACTGGTGGTAAACGAGATTCTTTTGGAGCTTAGCTCAGTTGGATGCAAGCCCGTCGCCTATGCAGACGACATTGCAATAGCCGTCACGGGAAAATTCCCGGACACTATCAGAGATGTCATGGAAGCAGCCCTTCGCAGGCTAGCGACATGGACAGATAAAGTGGGACTTGACGTCAACCCGACAAAAACAGAACTAATCTTGTTCACAAGAAAGTACAAAGTACCTTCCATGAGACCGCTGAAGTTCAAAAACAAGGAACTGGGGCTCTCAAAAACCACCAAATACCTTGGTATTATTCTCGACAGCAAGCTCAACTGGAAACTTAATATCCAGGAGCGTGTGAAGAAGGCGGCAGTGGCACTATACACCTGTAGGAAAGCCCTTGGCTCCAGGTGGGGCCTTCAGCCAAAAATCGCCCACTGGGCATATACTTCAATTGTAAGACCTATTCTGTTCTATGGCATAATCGTCTGGTGGCCGGCACTGGGCACGGGCGATAACATAAGAACACTAGGCAGGATACAAAGAACATCGTGCCTGTGCACTACCGGATCATTACGATCAACACCCTCGGCTGCCTTGGAAATGATGCTACACCTTCTTCCCGTAGACATACACGGGAGATACGTGGCCACAAGATCAGCAATCAGGCTAAGGGATAGCAAAAGGTGGCAAGGACACCAGACAGCAGGACATACTGCTATTCTTCGAAATTCGAAAATCCCATCTCGCACAGACTACCTTCCACCTCAGGAAGATTTCGATAGAAACTATCGAATAAGGATCCCGAACAGAGAGGAATGGGAGGAAGATAGTGTGAGAGACCAGGCTGCTCTGGAAGTATACACGGATGGCTCAAAATCGGAAAAGGGCACGGGCATGGGAGTCTTCGCCGAAAGACTAAACATTGCGAAATCCCTCCGGCTCCCGGACCATTGCAGTGTATTCCAAGCGGAAATAACGGCTATTCATGAGGCAGCGCGCTTGCTGTCCATGGGTTCGATAGATGGCCAGTCTATTGTAATCTACATAGACAGTCAGGCGGCCATAAAGGCTCTGGAAACACCATTGATAAAATCAAGAATGGTAAAACAATGTCGCCAATCTCTCAAAGAGATGGCGGACAGGTGTAGTCTTACCCTGTGCTGGGTCCCTGGGCATACGGGTATTCTAGGCAACGAAAGAGCTGACGAATTAGCAAGGAAAGGAGGGGAAATGGACACCAACAACAATCAAGGGACCCCCTGGCCCTCCATGCAAGAGGTTGGTTCACAACTAACTGCTGAGGCCATAACGGCAGCAAACTCCAGATGGAGCAATCTACACTCCTGCCACATCTCTAGGCTAATATGGCCGAGACTAGATAGGTGCAGGACAGAACAGTTGCTCTCGGTAAGCAGGGCAAACATAGGCAGACTAGTAGGAGTTCTAACTGGCCACTGCCTCTTTGGTAATCATGCCAAAAGAATGGGAATCCCCTCCAATGATTTCTGCAGAAGCTGCAGAGATGAGGAGGAAGAAGAGACAACCATACATCTTCTGGGAACATGCCCAGCACTTGCACGCACGAGGAAGCGCACCCTAGGTGCATACTTCTTCAAGGAGTTAAGCGAGCTCGATAGCATGGATGTGAGGCGCATCAGCGGCTTCATAAGCAGATCCAACTGGGTTTAGACCAGGGGATAATAGACTATCAGCACTGGCATCAGACAGGTAGTATAACACAGTTTGGTAGTTTTGCAGGAGACCCTTAGGTAGCGAGTCCGGATCGGGTGGAAGCAACCCGGAGGAGTGGCAGCACAATGGGCCTACAATAGGCCTAAGTGAGCCTGTGTATAGAGCAGGCAGCCACATACAACCTAACCTAACCTAACCTAGTAATTCAAATAGCAATCCATAGGTCTGTACTGTATCCTATGTCTGGTATCCTACTTATCTATCTACATAAACAGTCATAGACAAAATAACAGCAAAATCTTTTGTCTACTTTTAAACACTACTGTATAGCATATCGTCTCCTTTCTGGGATAACCTCGTATCCGCATTTTTCATTGGATTTTTTATGTAACAATACTGGGCACCTCTTCCAAAATATGTAGGCAAAAAACCAATGGCAAAATACAACAACAAACATATTTTAAAGTTAATTCTTTTTTCTCGTAACTACATTCCAGTATTGGCATTAATCAATTAATCTTTTAATCAATCAATTAATTTATTTAAATTAATCGTGATGATAATAATCATCATAAAAAAAAGTAATCATAATCACGATTAAAAAAGTAATTTTAATCATGGTTAAAAGTAATCATTAAGATTGATTATGATTCAAACAAAAAAAAATAATCTCTATCACGTTAATTCTACTAATTATAAATAATGTGTGAGCAAAGAGGCACTTTTGTGCACGACTTTTCCTCATGTGAGGGACACTTTGTCTTCTTTTAATTAGGTACATTTTTCTATTTGTATGCAATCGTCCGACTAGATGAATAGCCTGAAAACTTACCACACATTTCTGTAAGGGTCATAAAGAAAACTGTGATTTGACAGAATTGACGATTGAATTGAATCGTATATGGGCTGCTTAAGACGACTAATCACGATCTGTGTAATCATCAGAATTCAAGATAGTTTTTATGTTAACTATTGAGTGTAACAAAATTTTGCATAATCTAATAATATGCTGTGACACTGAATTATATAAATGCACATTTGTGTTACTTCGCAACCAATGACAAGGTGAAGGTGTCAATATTGCACTCAATATTGCACAATATTGCATGCTGTCAGAAGAAAATGATGATGATGACACACTTTCGTGCATCGCTATTGCTCGAAATCCAGTGATAAGCTAACGCAAAACCAGCCTCAATATATCTACCCGTGAAAGAGAGACGTCTAGACGGACATAAGGAACTTTATTACACTAATGCAGCTCTATCGCTCTGCTATGAAGGCTGGTAGTGGTAGATGGTATCCAAGCGCAACAAAAATTCGTAGTACTACCGGATGAAAAGTTGGAAAAGTTGCCTTCACAACTCTGCAACGTAAGCATCTAGTAAAAAAAACCTCTTGTAACTCCTCTCAATCAAATTGGCGGATAATGTGATATAAGTTAACAAGTAACACTCCAATTGGTGTGCGCGGGCAACCTTAGCGTCTCACCAGCTACGACAGCAGGTGACAAGATGCACCGCTTCCCAAGCCAACAGATGCGTACTCCGATTACATTGCCAACGGATGCGCGCCAAACGCATAGTCATCGGTTTTCGTTGCAGGTTTTGGATTGTAAGAAAGTAAATTGTATTTTAGAATTGAGCAAACAGGTGTTCTCTGGAACCTGTCGTTACCGGTTGGAGTGCTGGAGTAATGGTAATTTTCGATTTGCATTATGCCTTTATTGAAAATGGGAAATGTTGCTTCTTGGTGAAACTTGGAATGCTAGTGAATGTCAGCGTGAGTTGGAGCCCAAAAGCATGAAAGCCGCAATTCCAGTGCTGACAAGATACATCCGGAGACTTCAGCAAAGTTCTATGTTGCATTGTTTATTAATGCAATTAAAAAATTTAAGGAAATAAGAAATTGAAAAATTTAGAGAAAATGGAATGTTGATGCATGACAAAACTCATCTTCATAATTCATAGCAAATAATTTATAAAATATTCTTACTATTTGCTGATGATAAACAGGAGGGGCCATATAATCCCCCTCTGATAGCAAAAAATGTTTGTTTTGACGCCTCTACAATAACGGTTGTAACAAAGTTATCACATGGTTATACCAAAGTTATCGTACTCGTGCCTTGGAGTATATACGAACTGCATATGAGCCATTCAGAGCACACATCGATTAACTCCATAAAATTAAAGTTTAAGAAAAACTATGAAATAATCTACATTTGCCCTAGAAAAATTCAAATAGTTGTCGTTCAATGGTGGTAATCTTTATTATTAAAGAAAGATATTGTGAACATAAAAAGTTATGACTATATGTAATAAGTTGTATAAACTTCCAATACACACACTAAATGAAGCAAGAAAGCATCTCAAATATCTAACTATTTTCAGATTACAAGTAGATTTTTTGGAGCCCAACCAACAGCACAATGAATAAGCAGAGCAGTTGTTTATACAGAGGCCCGAGGTTTGCGCGATGCGACCAAAGGTGGCCCTACACGGAGACCATGTTCGGTCTTATGTTTATTGATTTTGATGTTCGCCATGAAGGGGCCATGTTCGCGAGCAAATCCTCATTTTTGCTGTGAATATCGTCTGCTCTCTCTTTCATGCACAAATAAACAATCGTAAGGGCAACCACATGCGCTTTTTTTCTCCGAAATGTTTGCATTACAAGAATCAACACCAAATGAATTCGTCTACAGCCGCTTTAAACGGTCAGAGGAAATGAGCGTGCGTGCTTGATACAAGTTGCGTGAGGACATTTTTTGTTTATTTTTGTGCAAAAGAAAAAAAAATCACTTAGAGGTTTTGAAAAGAGACCACGAGTTGCAGGGATTTTCGACTTAGATGATTTTTGTATGGAACCGTAAGGAGAATGCCAAAATATGGCGAACAAATTCGAGTTAGAGAGAAATTCGACTTAGGTCTTTGAGGTTCTCTTCATGTTCTTCCGGTCAGCTAAAGCGGAGGTTTATTTACAAGTTTGTGTTTGGGGCGCAGATTTGTTTCCCAAATCAGTCAGATACTAGCTTGGACCTCAAAAGAGGCGAAACCCAGCATGGAAATGACACTACGTCCATAAGATTTGCATTTCGGAACATCGCAATATTTCTATTGTTTTTATTTTTTCTATTCCAACTGAGTGAATTCAATTCCCGTGGAGCTTAGGGTCAACATTCCAAAGGGTCTATTTTACAATACTTCGCGAAAAAAATAAAAAACTAATAACTTATCTTACAAAGTGGTATAGTTGTTTTGCAGAATGTACATTTTCGGTGTTCAGTGTGCAATGTTTAAAATCGATTCCGAATAATTAACAAGCACAAACATAAAAGCTTAGCATGTTTGTATGAGCAATTAATAAAAACGATTTTGTTTTCCAACGAATTTCTGACAACCCATGCCCCTATTGCGATTGTCGAATCAGTAATCAGTATTCGACTATAGTCGATTATCGATTGTGTTCGGTATTGCGATTCTTGAATGCAATCGATGGCAGTCGATCTAACAGCCAATTTTCACCCATCGCAAATTTGTGATCGATGGCTACCGACAATAAAGATGAGCAATATAAAGAGAGACAACACAAAAATTCTAGAAAGACGGGGAGACTACGCGGACGTGCGCTTGTGTTTGAAAAAATAAAAAACGCCACATGAGCGGCTCAATTGATTTGACAACAACGAAGCGACAGCGTCAACACAAAGAACTGTGTTACCTGGTGCGCTGTATCGAATTACAGTTAGCTGCTGACAATTAAAATGATGCCACCGCGCTAATTTTTTGTGCGCAGCGCCAGTATCTATCAATGCCAAGAGCTACCAATGCATCCAGAAAAAGTCACAGTTTGGTGCGGTTTATGGGCTGGGGGCATCATTGGACCGTACTTCTTCAAAGATGATGCGAATCATAACGTAACTGTGAATGGTGAGCGAATTAAAAAAGACGGTACCACATGCCACACAGCACGCGCAACAATGGACTTATTGAGAGGCGAGTTCGGTGATTATTTTATTTCACGTTCGGGACCGGTCAATTGGCTGCCTAGATCGTGCGATTTAACGCCTTTAGACTATTTTTTGTGGGGCTTTATTAAAGACAAGCCCGCGTCAATTGACGCATTGGAAGACAACTTTGAAGCATTTATTCGTGAGATATCGGCCGAAATGTTGCAAAGAGTATGCCAAAATTGGACTAAGCGGATGAACCATTTGAGGTGCAGCTCTGTAGCGTTTTGTTCATAGCCGGAAAATTCAAAAGACAAAAAGGCGGAAGGGAGATATTTAACAACCTGATATTGAATAACAATAAAAATAGGGAGAAAGTCGTCAATAATGTTAATTTACGAAAAACAGGCTCAAAAATCGATTTCAAATGTTTATGGAAACTACCAGAGCAACACGATGGGTGCCCGCATCAAAACATGTTCAGCGTTATCCTTTTGTGAAGGGATTTGCTGCGAAACAGCTGTCAAAGGTATTAAAATTCATAACATACATGCCATTAATCACAATAACATAATTCTGCATCGATTGAGTTGCACAATACTAAATACGATTCTAATCGATGCTTTTATAGATCAACGATTCTATAACCATTCGAAAATCGCAATAGGGGCCCAAACAACCATGCAAATTTTGCCTCCCTGATCGGGTTCAAATCTGACCATACGGCGCTAAAACAGTTTCCTAATTGTGAATACCGACAGCGAAACGATATGAACTTGAAAAACCGAGACCGAAAGGATACGGATAAACAAAAAGGACACAGAGCGAACTACCGAGACCAAAACAATCGAGATTGGATAATTTTTGAAGCCAATACTTGTACTTCACTGAGAATGAAGAATGAAAATGAACGGTTGACACAGGTCTATAAGAATTTTAATTTAAGACTGCAATGTGTGGCATTTTGACTTCATAGGAAACATAATAAAAGGTGTGGAACATAATAACAAATTTTGTCATGAATACAATTACGCAGAAAAAGATTAAAAGGAATGTCAAATTGGCCAAAAGATAAACGTGTGAAAAATAAAAAAAATTCATCAAATTTAATTGTCAATTTCAAATATAGGGGGAAAGCAAGCATTGAAAAGTGATACACATTTAAGATATATTCTGAAAGCAACATCAGTCCAGCCATAGCCATAGCCATACTTGGGCTTTCTTACAAGCATAAATCATATTAACTGCTTTACAAAACTTAATGATATTTTCATACCAATTGTTGATATTTTGTTTTCCATTTTACAGACAACATCGGCAGCTCTTTATTTTCAAGACGAAGTTAAAAACTAACACACTACACGCCGATTTATTCATCAAAAATCATATGATTAGCTTTCCACTGGAAAGCTGTCAAAACCATAGAACAATAGTTGGATGAGATGGCCATCCTTCCACCCAGAGATTATAAGCAATGATAACATGATGCACAACTCGGCTACGTTTGTCAGTCAGGGGGTGCATATAGTAGTGTGTGTGAAATGACAGTTCACTACCCCTATTACAAGTTTTATAGCCCAAAACGCACACTATTAGAAGATTTATATCCAGAGGAAACGAAACTCACTCATTTACCGATAGCAGTGCGAAAAATCAATGCTACCTTATCTGTCTTGGTAGCGTTTAATGATGGTATACGCGGTTTAAAACTTTTAAAAACATTTACCTTACGTTACAAAATATTTTTTAAAATTTTACGAACTTCTCATATATGGGACGAACAAGGACAACGACATTAGAAATAATGGACTTACAATATTATATTGATAAGAGTGTTTAATAATATTTTTTGGTTAATATGATGCAAGTACATTTGCGAAATATAGAAACACATACATTTGTTGTGAATAGTGAATTTCCTCTTGTCTTAAATTTTTTTTTTAAGCTAGTATCAACAAAACCAGTCCATCATCATCAATACGAAATCTTTTTAACGAGATGTTTTGGAAATCCAATGCTGTCCAAGTTTGTTTGATTCAAGAGGAAAATGTTTCTTTCAATTCTTTTACTAAACGTATCTAAAAGGTACTATTTTATTTTATTTATTGCACTTTAATTGGATAGCTTAAAGATATAATTAAAAAACAAAAAATATTCCAACTAAAACCTTTGAAGCAAAATGTAAAAGACAAAAAGGCGGAAGGAAGATATTTGACAACCTAATATTAGTTTTTGTCTACATTTTGGCGGGGTATCATGGCAGCTCGCTCCCTTCTTATGGTGTTCATCATCAATGAAATATTCAATGAAACATTGGAATTGAAGGAAATGGAACAAAAAAAAAAATTAAAAAGCGATTGTAAATTCAACAGTGGATCAAACACAAAAATACGGTTTCATCCGCCTATTTAATAAGAGAATTAAATTATAATTTTTCTGATTATTATCGTATTTGGCAGTAACATTTAAACAAATCGACATCTACAATTGACGTCTTAATTTTTCCGCTCCGATATTGACCCAATGAAAACAGAAACATAATGAAAATTTGTACTGCGGTCGTTCGATATCATGCTATGCTATACCACATGTCTAACGACAGGGGTAAAAACCTGTTCAGCTTTTCATACCACAATCGATACGACGGTCGAAGCAAGCAACTAAACTATACCACCTAATAAAAATTGGTCTATCCCACACTTTGGTACGACTAGGCCATGCACGGTTCATGGCTTTTAAAAATATTTACAAACATTACAAAATATTTTCTTAGGGTAGGATAGACTCTTAGCGCAATTAAAAAGACGTAAGAAATTATGGACTTACAATAGTCGTGTTTTATTATGCACGGATCATTGACATATTGTATATAGGCTGCTACTAGCCAAATTCATACTGGTTCCAACATCTCATGCAGCAAGTCAGTAAAGCAGCCCATACACGATTCAATTCGATTATAAACTGAGTTGTCAACTGAATTCATAGTTGGCTACACACTACATCAATTGAACTGAAAACCTGTCAATGTAAAAATAATTTTTCACTTTAACACTGAACAAAACTCGTTTAAAACGATTTCACAATGAATGTCTACCGCAATTTCTTAAATTTGACAGCTTGTCGATGAACTTGCCCACACACGATTCAATTAAGTTGAAAGACTTGCCAGTAAACTTGCCAACCGTCAAATCGATCAATTGACAAAGCCACACACAGGTTGATTTCATTGTGATGAGTTGATGATTGAATTCAATCGTCTGTGGGCTGCTAAACAGCGGCGAATTTGAGAAACTCACGTACGACGAGATCTCCTGCGTAGAAAGATAACGACATGGACTGTTCCCGGGTCTCCTTCCCCGGCAGGTAACGCAGGTTTTCACATATAGCAACCGCTGTCCAACCCACGAATGTGGACATGTGTAAGCTGCAAAATCCAGCTGCTCAGGCTGTACACACATAAAGCCCGAATCAGCGGCGCATTCGGTCGGTCTGACTTTGACATTTGAAGAAGAATACACGTAAAAGCATTGTACAAATCGAAATAGCGCTGTCCGGCATTGCAACTTCGCAGATCGTAATATCGTAAGCCCGACCGACTGGGTCTAACTCGGACGTTGGCAGATGTGTGCATAATTTTTCTTTATTTACAAACTAAATTTGAAAGCGGAAAGGCGATTATTTGAGTAAATTAGAATAATTTAATTTCAAAATCAAATTATTTTCTTACGCGCCGTTGCGATTTGGGCTTTATAGGCAAGTTTCCTCGCGAAAATTATTTTAAAATACATCTTCATCATCGTTGGCGGGGTAACAGCCCGTGGAGGGCCAGAGCCTAGCTTTTCACGCCTGCACTGTGTTGTGCGCATTTTAATTTTGACACCGGTTAGTGTTAGACTGTCAGGCGAGAGTACGCGGGTTCGAATCAAGATCGGGGGAAATAAAAACACCACAAACAATTTCCATGGCCCCACCTACAGCGAACAGCTATCTCTTTTAGCGATTTTTTTTTTTTTTTTGTGGCTTCAATTTTTGGGGATTTTTCAAAACACGGGGATCTTGTTATTTAAGGATTTTGTATTTGGGTATTGTGTGCGTCTCCACTGCTACCTACATAGATCACAAAATCTCACCAGAACACACTGAATCAGATTGTTAACAACAGGCAAGGAACAGGAGATAATTACGTATTTGGCAAGTCCCACAAATCGTGGATGCCAGTAACAGGAGCTGTTGGTATATATGAAGACGTTACATCCAGTTTCACAATCTATAGAGAAAAAGATACTTACTTCACTTAAACAAATTCTACCCTTGTTAAAACGAATTGTAGTCCAACCCAACCTCTATGTAACGAATCTCGTTGTAACGAATTAATCGATATAGCGAATATTAAGTTTCTTTAGATTCGTTATATCAAGGTTGTAATGTATTCGAAATAATCGATAATATACAAATAAAGCCTTTATTATAACATAACTGAATTTAAATTACAAACAAAATTTACGATTTGGTTCATTTTAATCAGTTTTTTGCAAATGCTTTATTTTACTGCGTAATACGAACTTTTGCATTTGCTGGCACATCTGAACTTTCAGCTGAACGGTCACTAGTTTTGATATGCTTCTTAATGTAAACTGGACTAGCTTTTCCTTTGACGTATTCCTCTGTTATGTGAACTCGTTTTATATCAGATGATGGGACAGTGAACATCGGATCAAGCAACAATTGCTCCTAAATAAAAGGAAAAGAAACAAAGTAATATTATTGTATTAATAAACATTTTAATACAATGAACATACTTTTAATATTAAAAATAAGTAACTTAAAACAACACAGCGCATCAACTTCCAGTTGAAACTAAATTGAATAATTCCATTATAAGGAGAACAAGTGTGCTTTTATTATATCTCCCGCATTTTTAAGTCGTTGCACTTAACACAACTAAGTACAAAAATCTTTCTAGCTTTTCCATTTTTATATAACGTTAATAACTTAACATATTCTGCTTTTTTTCAATATTTCGCGCCAGTTTCTAAAGCGATTTTAACTTTTAGCTTGCTAAAAATTGGAAAAATATGAGAGCTATGGTGATAACAAGCAAATTTATTCGAAAAAGGAGTATGCGTCTCAAGTCTTACGTTTTTAAGGAAGGGTCGTGATTTCGAATAAATACGAATAAGGTGAAAGTTTACCCTTGGCTGTTTTCGTTGGTCATAGGTCCACTAAAAGACTTTATTTAGTAAATACTTATCTGCGGCAGCCCAGGGAGAAATCTCTGGGCCGTGATCGTTATCGGCAATATTGCGAATTTAAGGGTCAAATCATTTTCTGACACATTCACAAGCACGTGTGTGGTTCATTTACAAAATTTCAAAAGAATGCTTCATTTGGGAATGCAGTGCATTCTTAGAATTTGAAGTCAGTTTCTGTTTTTTTTATCAATGCAACCAAACTAAAACAAGACTGGAATTTAAAAAATTGTAAGTCATCTTTTTCTTGAAGTCATTGAATTCTTGACTTTTGACCACTTTAAGTCAAAAGAATCCAAATTATTTTCGTTGAATTCTTTGACTTCAAAAGATTTAATGCGAATTCACTACTGATTTCAACTAACGTACAGTGAATTTACTACTATTTTCGAAAGACTGCAAACATTTGGCTAAGATTTAACATTGTACATTGAACACAAAAAATGTACAATGTGCAAAGTAATTATTTCACTTTGCGAAAGATATGTTGTTATTTTATTTCTTTTGTGAAGTGAAATATACCCTTTGAAAAGTTTTCTCTTAGCTCCACGTAATTTAAAATATAACACGGCGAGTCACTCCTGGGCATACAACCAACTGACTCTATCTCCATCCCATCGCCTTATTTCACCCTTTTTGGTAATAAGAAATAGTATTCCACATTACTCTCCTGATATTCCCTATTACCCGATTTGGAAACAATTGCAACCTACACCTCATACCATAAAATACATCTAAAAACTCAATGATTTAAGGCAAAACAATTAAATTTGACATATGTTCAATTAAAACTAGACTTGCATAATTAAAGAAATTGCACATTTTTCCTCCGAAAAAAAGTCATACAAAAATGCACAAAAAAAGTCATGAACACCTAAGTAAGAACTCCGACTGACTCAGTCACACCGGTTGGTAATATCAACAGGGAGAAGAGCGTAACACTTATTTAATGCTGTTTACATTCTGAGAAAATTAAGAGAGCAGGCAGACTTTCTGTGGTTTAGAAAATAAGGCCATATTCCACATTACCCGCATATTCCACAATAGCCGAAGTTACTCTACTAGTGGAGAAGTCGTCTAATGTTATTTTGAATTTATTACAGTAGAAATTTGTACCAATTTTTTAAACAAATGGGTCGTGGTAAAGAACTAACCTTCGCGTGGCTGCACACGTGGCCAGCTCCTCCCTTCCCCCTCTCACGCTCTCGCCCCCTACATCTTTCTTTTCCTCTCCACTCCCCTCCCGGTGGGCCGGATCAAGGTGTTATACGACCCGTGCCAATGATCAGCTTGGCTGGGGGCCCAATTAAATAAAAGCCCAGTCGCTAACAGAGTATCCGGAGCACCTGGCGAACTCCCAATTACTAATAGCCGAAACTGCGTACTGCGGATCTCTGCGCAGTGGATCCATCCCTTCTCCGCTACTCGTGGGGCTCAACATGAACCATTCAAAAAACACAAAAAAGAAGAACAAAAAAACATACAAAAAAATAATACTGGCGCTTTGGCATCATCCGGGGGTTCATCCTCTGGAGCCTCCTCAACCGGGGTCCATCCTCTGGTGCTGTACCACCGTCTGGGGCTCCATCCCCTGTTCCAAGAGGCAGCTCTGCTGCCACATGTCCTATAGGGATATATTGAGGGGGAACCTGGTGTACGCGGTGGTTGATAGAAACAACCCCGACGGACACATCTCCCGGGAGAACTGGAGGAAGGTAGAAGTCCGGCTTATGGAGAACTACCTCAGTTTTCTCGAGGAGCATGGAGGTCCTGCCCCCGTGGGTTTTGACGCTGGTTGGCACCAGAATAACGTCCAAGCTCGTATCCTTCACGGATCAGAGACCAGCTGATCTTTATAAGCTTGCCATAAGCAAGCTCAAAAGTCCATGGACTGGAGCACAGCTTGATGTTGGGACCAGATCCCTAACAGGCCCAGGTCTCGTGGCTGGTTCCCAATCATCGGACCCAAAGACAATCCTAAAGGTTATTAGGCTCTGCAATATTGATCTCCCAACTGACAACTGGAGAATTGCAAAAATCGATGAGCCTAAGAGGGAATTCATGTCGGTTTTGTTGTTAATCAACAAGAAATCCCTCAAACCACTCGCTGAATCCAATGGTGCAAGTCACTATGGTTTTGGTCAGGTAAACCTTCGGGTTTACAAAAAAGACTAAGAGCAACCCGGATCGTCGACATCGGCCCCTTCAACCTTGGCCATGGCGGTCTCAGTTCCGCCAACCCCGGCTAGGAAGGAGGAAGTCGGTGTCGCTGGTCCTGAGGCCCCTATCCCTCCACCTCCTCCTCCGTTGAAACTGGAGTTCCTCCGGTAACTGCAACAGCGGTCCCAATGGAGGTAGAGGTGGGGGAGGTGGGTCTCAAAGAATCCTCACAGAACCGGGACATTCTGGATCTAGAGGGTGATGGCCTTGAGCTCTCTGATCTAGAAATGTCCAGTGAATTGTGAAGCCAGACCGAATCTATCCTTGAGTCTGATCAGGAGGAGGACGCCAACATCACAGTGGTGGAAGTTAAGGCCGTAGGTCACGCTACGGAGGGTGAACCCGATAGCAATGCTTCGGTTCACTCAAATTAATCTCCGTCACTCCACAGCGGCTTCGGCCGCCCTTCTTCTCCGTCTTGGTAAAGGCGGGGAGGATATAGTCATAGTCCAGGAACCATGCGTCATCAACGACCTGGTATGTGGACTCAGGACCCAAGGATACAACCTTGTCTACGTGAGGAATAAAGGTATGCCTAAAGCCTGCATCCTCACAACGACCAATTTAAAAACCTTTCTGCTCTCCAATTACAGCGACTGCGACTCCGTGACGGTCAGCCTGGAGCTAGGTGCCCAGAAGGTCTGGGTCAGCTCAACTTACATGGCGCATGACTGTCAGGGACCTTTGCCGACCACTAAACTCAGGGGTATGATCAAGGACGCGGGAAGGACAAAAACAGCTGTCATCCTGGGGTGCGATGCCAACGCACATCACTCAGTCTGTGGCAGCTCCGACATCAACGACAGAGCTGAGTCTCTTTCTGATTACATTATTGGCACTCATCTGCTAAGTTGTAGTATTAGCAATGAGCCCACTTTTGTCACTAGGATTAGGCAGGAGGTGCTAGATGTGACCTTCGTTTCTGATAGCATTTCACAACTAATCAGGGATTGGAGGGTGTCAACTGAGCACTCCTTCTCTGATCATAGATATATTGAGTTTGGCTTAGCTAAAGCTCCTCCACCCCTCATGGTCTTTCGTAACTGTCAGCAGAAGGCTCCCGGTTTCTCCCTCTACCCCTATTACCGTCAGCGAGCTTGATATGGCTGTTTAAAGATTGACAAATGTCCTAAACGGCGCAATGTCCGCATCCTGTCCCACCCGCAAAGCTAGAGGCAAACCCAAACCTGCGTGGTGGAATCAGAATCTGGTACGACTCCGCACCAGATGCTGGAAACTATTCAATAAAGCCAAATTCACGCGCCAAGAGGAAGATTCGGACCTCTAATAGATTTAAAGAAGGCCCAACGGACGTCTTCGAGGGCATTCTGCGAAAAGATAGAAGTCACCTCTGAAGCGTCTAGGCTTAGGAAGGTGCTAGCCACCTCCCCCCAACCACCCAGTTATCTACAGAGGCCTGATGGTACGTGGACCAGCTCCAGTTCCGAGTCTCTAGATCTTCTGTTAAATGTGCACTTTCCAGGCAGTTGTACCAATGACTGCATCACGATAGAGGGACGCCTGCATGCCTCCAGTAACTCATTAATGATCTCAAACGATAGGATCCTATGGGCACTGCGTAGCTTTAAGCCATTCAAGTCGGCCGGCCCAGACGGCATCATTCCTGCGGAGCTACAAAAGGCAGCCGACACCATTCTACCTTGGCTACACGCAATCTTTCAAGGTTGTGTGGATTTGGCCCACATCCCTAGCTCCTGGAAGGAGGTGAATTTCGTCTTCATCCCCAAAGCAGGAAAAAGCTCGCATGTGAACCCACGTGATCTCAGACCCATCAGTCTTTCTTCCTTTCTCTTAGAGGTACTAGAAAAGCCGATTGATGCCCACATCCGCTCGCACATTGGTAATGACAGGCTATCAGGCTCTCAACATACATACACCAAAGGGTGATCCACCGAGACTGCCTTACACAATCTCGTCATCACGATTGAAAGATCTCTCGAGTTCAGAGAATACACTTTGGTGGCATTCCTGGACATTGAGGGGGCCTTCAACAACATTGAGCATGGAGCAATCCTGCACCCCCTGGCAAAGCTCGGGGCTCACAGCTTGTTAGACCTATTGAGAACATGCTGACAAGCAGGGTTATCAACTCTAAATTTGGTGATTCAATGGCCCGCAGATCTGTCAACAGAGTCACCCCCCAAGGAGGAGTACTTTCTCCTCTCTTATGGAACCTTGCGGTCGACGAACTGCAGGTGACACTGGAGGATGCAGGGTGCAGGGTGGTAGCCTATGCCGACGATGTTGCCATAGCGGACTCAGGTAAATTTCTCTCCACGCTTAGGGACGTTATGAATAGCGCTCTCTCTAAGCTAATCGTCTGGACCAGGAAATGCGGGCTCGGGCTCCCCAACATCGACCCAATCACACTGTCAGGTGTGACACTTCCAATAAAGGACTGTGCGAAATTCCTTGGTCTTATTCTAGACAAGAAATTAAGCTGGTAACCCAATATTCTTGAGCCTGTAAAGAAGGTCTCCACGGCACTTTACTGCTCCAAGAAGGCCATAGGGTGCAAATGGGGTCTACAGCCGCGAGTAGTCCACTGGTTCTGTGTCGGTCGTTAGAGCAATACTGACCTATGGTGTCACAGTCTGGTGGACAGCGCTCGATAAAGCAGTCTACTCAGTCGGGTGCAGAGGTCGACGTGCATTAATATAGGAGGAGCACTTCGCACCACACCCTCTGCCGCACTAGAAATACTGTTTCAAATCCTCCCAGTAGACATCTACAGCAGACAGGTAGCAGCCTGCACGGCGGTAAGACTGAAATCAATCAATATGTGGACCAACCTCATGACTGGACATTCCACAGTATTAAATAAACTGAATTCACTGCCCTCAGTCACCGACTACACCCTTTCCCAGTTCCTTTTCGACAAAAGGTTCACTTCCAGCATTCCCCAGCGAGCAGACTGGATGGAAAGGCCTTCGGCGCTGGAGGATCCACTAAAGTTCTTCACGGACGGATCCAAAACTGAGTCGGGAGTAGGTGCGGGAGTGTACTCCGGAGACCTAAACCTAAATATCTACTTACGCCTCCCTAATCATTATAGAGTCTTTCAGGCAGAGACTATGGCGATCAAGGAAGCTCTGTCTTGGCTAAAACACAATGTGGTATCCAAGAGGGATATCATCATTTGTTCAGACAGTCAAGCCGCAATTAAATCCATAGACTCGTTCACTTTCACCTCTAAGACCGCCCTAAAGTGCCGCCAATCTGTGGATGAGATGGCCCAGCACTTCAATATTCACCCCATGTGGGGCCTGGGCATAGTGGCATTCAGGGTAATTGCCAAACTGACGCACTCGCCAGGCATGCGACCACAATTCCATTACAATCCCGAAGAGAATTGCCGGCCACTAGCTACAACCAAACTAAATATAAAACTTCACAGCCTTAAAATCACCAATCACAGGTGGTAAGAAGGCTCAACGTGTTTGCACACCAAACAGATTTGGCCCGCGCTGAATGCTAAACGCACTACCTGCCTCCTTCGGTTGGACAGACCGGCGATTAGGGTCATTATAGGCGTCATTACGGGACACTGCACCATCGGCAGACATGCCAGCAGACTTGGAATCCCTGCCAATGACTTCTGTAGAAGTTGTCAGGATGAAGGAGGAGGAAACCATCTTACATCTCTTGTGTTCATGCGAGGCCCTGGCGCTTCGTAGAAGAACTCACCTGGGCAAGTACTTCAGTACAGCACTGACAATCTGAGCGATCTGAGTAAAATCAGCATCAATCAGATACGTAAATTCGTAAGAAGCTCCAACTGGTTCCACTAGGGTGCGGAATGGATCTCCGCATTGTGGCATCACAATGGGACTAGTCTGGCCTAAGTGTGGTTGGGCCTCAAAGGGTCCCAGCCAACCACTCTAACCTAACCTAACCTAAGGAACTAACGGTTAGTGAGCGTAAGCTCTCCGTCTGTTCTTCCCTTATCCGTAAAAGCGAAATCAAATCGTGATCAATTTTTAATATCAGTGGAAGACTATACGAGAAATGAACGAACGAAAAGTAAATCAACGATATCTCCGACAGAAACAAAGCGATAAGCAACAAATAAGTTCATTTGTACTGAGACATTCGATGAACTCTCCGTTTAGGATTTACCGGTCGTCGAGTATAGCAAACTTTCGCGTATTCTAAATCTATCCCAAAACCAAAGCTAACGTTAATTTTTGTTTGCAAAGTTTCTAGACATCTACAATTGACACTCACAGTGCCAATTTTCTCCATTCACAATAGAAAAATTTATGTTTATCAATTGTTCATTGACAATTGGCAATCACAATACCAACGCGTCAAATTTTTTGATAAGAATCGCAATAGGGGTGTAACTTAAATTGAATGCATAGTTAAACGGCAAGTTTCCTTAAATTGTCCTTACCAGCTAAACAGGTTGAGATAGGCCCTCCTGTTAATGAGAAATGTTTATTTTTAGCCACCCTAAAAAACACCATTATCAATTTCCAGCACCAAAGTTATCGCAGGGGTGTTAACACTTTTTTGACAGTCTTATTTTTGCCTGTTTTAACTTTTTCCTTTTTTTGGCATTGGTCCTTAGCGAAGTAAAGTAATTTTTTTTGTCATTTAGTGCTTCCATATATAAGGTTGTCAAATATCTCCCTTCCGCCTTTTTGTCTTTTGAATTTTCCGGGCATTCCTTAGGAATTTCCTTAGGCAAACGGTACAGAGCTCGTATCTGGCAATACATCATTTGAAAGGTCTTGACATAACCTACAAAACGACGCTATGCATGATTAGTTTGGATACGAGCTCTGTAGCGCTTTGTACATAGCCGGAAAATTGAAAAGACAAAAAGGCGGAAGGGAGATATTTGACAACCTAATATATTCTTTCAAGAAAAAAAAATTGAGAGTAAAATGCTTGTTTTTTAGGTTGTTTAAAGACGTTCTTGAATGGTACTAGCTAAATGGTGACAAAGTGTATTTCACATGCAGAAAAGTGCTGCACAAAAACGCTCATCTAATACTTCCTTACCCATTATATCTTATTTATAGAATGAACGTGATTAAAATTACTTTTTTTAAACCTTAATCAATCTTAACGATTACTTTTATCATGAGAAATGTCAGTTTTTAATCATGATCAAGATTACTTTTTTAATCATGATTTATTTAATCTAATTAAAATTAATCGGATTAATTAATTGATCAGTTTCAACAGTGTTGTATACACCATGTTAATAATCAATGAATCTTATTTATGTGTTTCTCGTAATATCGCTTAGTTTTACATTTTAATTTTAAAACAATCGCTTATTTACTTACCATTATTGATCGAAGACCTCGAGCGCCAGTTTGCTTTTCTAATGCCAAACTAGCAATCGATTTGATTGCATTTAGAGTAAATGTTAGTTCAACATCATCAAGTCGTAGTAAAGCCTTGTATTGTGGTATGAGTGCGTTTTGAGGTTCCGTTAATATTCTTATGAGCATATTTTCATCAAGACTATGAAAAGGAACTATCACAGGAAACCGTCCAACAAATTCCTTAAAGAAAAAAAAATTATAAATATGTAATATATTCAAATATAAATAATTTCTGCTTATAACGTATACACATATATTTTAAGTTTCCATTAAAACTTTTAATGGATTATTGTGTTATACAAAATAATATTCTTGTTAGTATACAAAAATTTAAGCAAACAATTTAGATAATATACCAAAAATGGTACATGTATGTACATTTTTTTATGTAGCGTATCTGGATATATATCGTGATTCGGAAACTAATAAAAGCTATCAAATTCTCATTTGCATCAATCTATAATCTATCTATCTATATATTAGAAAACAAAGTACAAAAAAGTTTTTTGGGGAGTCTAATCCCAGGAACTACTGAACAGATTTCCATGCGGTTTTCACCAGTAGTATTGTTGAGTATCTGTTACGGGTATACGCCATAACCTATAATACATATTTTTTAGTGAATAAAGTCGAGAACTGGCAAGCTTCTAAGGCGGGCGTTGTCTAAACAATTATAGATACAAGCAAATAATGTATAAAGGAATTGTTTTTCTTAAACAATTCTTAAAAATAGACATATTCCGCGATAGCATATGTCTATCTTTTAAGGTAGACGCACAATAACCATAAATAATTCGAAGAGCTAGTCCCCCTTAATTTCTACGGCACTTTTTCAAAAACATTAAAAAAAAAAAAACAACTACAGCATTCTGGCCCCAATCGTTTTGGAGCTTTTATACTAAAACTATAAAATCTCGATATGTGAATTTCGAGAATCCAAAAACGAAGGTTTGTAGATCTCGGTGAAAGCATTACAAAAAAATAAGTATAAAAATATCGATTAGTGGGCGAAATTAGAGAAACTGCTGATTACATTTTTTGTAATCGATAAAATTCTGGATGTAATTGACGCGACAGTCAGTGGTGTTTTCCACATTCATTTCAATCCCTATTTGCTCAACAAAAATTTGCACACAGCTGGCATGACGATGATCGCGCAAAAAAGAGTGCCCTACGAATGGAGGTATATGAGATAAGAAATAAGAATTTATGTTTCTGTATTGGTTTACAGAAATGTACGCATTAAAAGGCCCATAGGCGAGACACAGTGTTGAACACAAGTGTCTCGTGTGTGGGCAAGTGTGCACACTTTCGAGCGAGCAGGTAGCGAACGATCGTCAGCGGTCATTAATGTTGTTTATGATTGTTGTTTATGTTGTTATGGGCCTTTTCAGAGATACAGGCAGCGATGCCTAAACGCGGTATTTTTTGTCGGAAGATGATAGCCAATGGGAATATACCATGTCTGAAGCGTGTTCTGTTCTACAGAAAAATAACAGACATTTATTTACTTTCATAATTTTGTTGTATAAAATTACTGATCTTTTGTTGCTGTGGCAAAATCACCGTAAAATATGACTGAAGATGCAGACGACAAGATTCTCATCCGATTATATGCACATTGATCAAAGTATGTTCTGTGAAGCTTTGTTTCAAGTATAGAGAAATTGTCTCTTAAGCATATTCTTAAAAGATTTTGGTATTCGCTAAAAACTGTGATCATTACGGACTTATTGAAGCCATTCAAAACGAGTGTCTTTTGAATAAGGAACAAAAAGTCGTTTATGATTTAATTATGTCATCAATCTACAATAATAAGGGCAACATTTTCTTCCGAATGCTTTTGGTGGCATCAGAAAAGTTTTTCAATAAATCTACTGCTTGCAAAAATTTAACATGCGTGGACACCATGCCACTGGCCGATACTAACAATTTGAATAATTCGGCACAAAAACATATTAAAACGGATAAACATATTAGTAGCTTTTTCTCTTTACACGAAATCGGTAATAATCAGATTGAAACCTTATGTAATTCTTGAATAAAAAAAAAAAACAAATAATCTGCGTAACAGCCAATACAGGACCAGAGCCAGAGTTCCTTCCCTGGCTGTATTCGAACCCGGGTACTCTCGCTTAACAGTCTGACGCACTAACTAAATACTCTATAATACATTTTTGATGATATTAAGCTTGAAAGTTGCCACATGTAGGTGTGAGTGTAGGTACCTTGCACTTGGCAGAAAGTATCCTTCAAAAGTTCATTAAAATCAACTAAATAGATGCTAATCTAGAGCTATGGTTGAATCCAGGTTGGGGGACTAGAGTGTTCTGTTGGAGTATAGCATTGATGGTCCTTTGTTGAGGGCCATTCAGTCTCTATACACAAACTGTAGCAGCTGTGTTCAGGTTAGCGGTAGTAAATCAACACCTTTTACCGTGGTCGTTGAACTTCCCCTAAGGTGCGTCTTGTCACCTGTCCTGTGGAAAGGACTATACTTCGATGGTTGTTTGGTCACGTGGCACGAATGTCCCCATCGTCACTTCCGAGGCGCTCCTTGAATGCGATTACGTTCGGAAAGTGACCGCGCGGCAGAGCCGCGGAGACGACGTGCTCCGCGAGCCCGTGAGTGGAACGCACGGCCAAGAAGATAATAAGGATGATGAGATGATAATCTTCGAAAAGTCAACTACCATTATTGTGAATGTGGTGTTCAGTTTTAACGTAGTTATCGAGGCAATGTAATAAATTGTTGTCGTTATGGTGTCATTTTTTTTTTTTTCGTCTTTAAGCA
This sequence comes from Syritta pipiens, assembly GCA_905187475.1. Classification (NCBI taxonomy): domain Eukaryota; kingdom Metazoa; phylum Arthropoda; class Insecta; order Diptera; family Syrphidae; genus Syritta; species Syritta pipiens. Next base: position 61,157,595 of record LR994572.1, on the reverse strand, counting down.
TTTTTGGTTTATCTGTTTTTGGTGACATACATGTAACAACTAAAACTTGTAGATTGCTTTTACGTGTATTTCGTTTTTATATTTAAAAAAATGGCTAAGACAACTTAATTGGCCAATTGAACTTAGTCGTTTTCGTGCCTTTAACCAAAGAGAAACAAAAAAGAAACACGAATATTGTCTTATTGAACAATCTTTATAGGATTTTGATGACACTACCGAAAACACATTTAAAACACCACTGAAAATTCTCTAAAAATATAGACAGTTTTATGTACTAAGTAACTTACTGGTATCATTCCAAACTCGACCAAATCTTTTGCTTCCACATTATTAAGACACTTATCACCCGCTCCTTGTGCATTATCTTTAGATGCACATGCCTGAGCAGCTCTTCTTCCTTTGCTTATTGTTGTTGGGGTACCGAAACCTATGTACTAAATATAAATACAGAAAAATACAACTGAGTGAAATTGGCAAGAAAATTAATTTCAAACCTTCTCATTCATTCTTCTTGATATTAAGCGATCTAGCCCATTATACGCCCCACTTGCGACAAAAAGTATATTCGTCGTATCAACTTGAACTGTTTCACCTCGAAGTTTTCGTGGCGAGTTTTTCTCAGGAACGTTAACCACTGTTCCTTCTAACATCTTGAGCATACCTTGCTGCACGCCTTCACCTCCGACATCACGAAGCTGATGAATTCCAGGTACCGCCCCAATTTTATCTACTTCATCTAGAAATACGATACCGGTCTGAGCCTTTTCAACACTTAAAAATGAAAGCATAACTGAAAATTCGTTATCATCTTAGTAGGCAAATTTTATTTACTTATAGTTAGCTTCCTGAAGAAGTTTTGATATTACGCTTTCAATATCTTCTCCAACATATCCTGCTTGCGTTAATGAGGTACAATCACAAATTGCAAAGGGAACATCAAGACATCGTGCTATCGTCTGAGCAATTAATGTTTTACCGGAACCTGTTGGCCCTAACATTAATATATTACTTTTTTCCAATTTAATGTCATGTATGTCTTCCTTAAGAAGGTCTGAACCAGTCACGTTATGCACTTGAGAATCATGCGCTCTAGAATTGTCAGATGCGTTGCCACTAACTACAGTGTGGCTCATTTCAGATACATATAGTAAATCCGATCTACCTATTTGCTCGCCCTGTTGAGAGGTGTTTTCTAACTGTGGGTTATTATGATGAATTCGTTTATAATGATTATAAACAGCCACAGACAATATTTTCTTTGCATATTCTTGGCCAATGACATGCTTGTTTAGATACTCCATAATAGATTTTGGCGGTGGTGGTGGTTTTCTTTGATTTTTTATTCCTTCTTTAAATGTTTTTTTAGATTCCAGTTCTGTTAAGACCACGAAAAAGTGATTGCATTTAGCACATTTCACAAATCGTGTAGAGCTTATAAACGTTTCTACATGTGTACAAGGTGTTCCACATTTTGGACAAGACAACACATTTTTATTGCTCGGAGGTTCTTTATCACCATCGGAGCCGCCAGTCGTTGGAGAATTTTCTTTATTTCTTTTAGCTGACAAATGAACGTTCCGCGATGTTTGCAATGTTTTAACCTGTTCGCTGCTTAGAAATATAGAATAATAAAAACCTGAAAAATTGAAACGAAATTGATTTAAATTTTATGAATAAATTTGAAAGTATTGTTGTCTGTTAATTTTATTTGTAACTAGAGTGTATAAATACATTCAAGACATAATATTATAGTATGAAGTCATTGCACAAGGTCGCAATCGCACAGTCTACATACAAATTTGTAAAGCGTAGAACCTAAAAGCCTGCGTGAAATTAAATATTAATTTGGTCTAACCCATATTTCACCTCTACCATTAGTTTCGAAATAATGTACATCGGTAAATAGTAGTTTTCCCAAACTCATACGTTCACGTTCAGAAATATAGCGCTTGGCAACTCGGAAAATTTTCTCCCATTGATCTTTGGCGGCTTTCTACTGTAAACTTTTCCACGAAATCCTCCAGATCTTAAACTGATTCTGGCTGATATTTTTTGGACGTGGTACTTGCGATATCTCAGTCAGTTTTGGAACGATGGCCCTAACATTTTATTTGGTTGCACTGTTTTTTCTATTGAAATGCAGACTTTTCTGAGATGATTTCTTACATTCACTTTGCTTTTCATGTTTATGGTTGACTTTGTTTATCTGAAAGCGTTATCTGGCAATAAGAAAATGTATAATGACTGCTTAACAAGCAGATTTTCAACTAGCTCAGATTTCATGGGGGCGCCGTGGCTTAATCGTTAGTGCGTCGGACTGTTAGGCGAGAGTACCTGGGTTCGAATCCAGCCAGGGAAAGAACACCACAAACAATTTTCACCTCCAGCGAATGACTGACAATCCTCCTGGAGTAACCTCTGTCACGGAAAGCTTTAGCAATTCGCCGTTCGGAACCGGCATTAAACAACAGTAGGTCCCCTCCATTTCTGTCAAATTATATCGCGCAAAACACGGTGAAGGTGCGAACAAGCTATGCTCTGGCCCTGTATGGGCTGTTACGCAGATTATTTATTTTTTCTTTCTTAGATTTTATACGTTCCTGCAGTGTATGTAGATTTTGTGGCTACCTACAAGTACACTACTGGACAAAATTAAAGCAGTGTGCTAAGCAAAACGACGTTAGTGTTTGCGGATGACTAAGAAACCACGAAGGTAAAATTTTTGGCCCTAGTATTAACAATATAATTTAACATAATAATATAAACATTACAACTTTTCCTATCGAACAAAATATAAAAAATCAAAAAAGACAGAGTCGCGGAATCACCGCGATAAAACTAGTAACTAAATTTTTCAGATCGGAACAGAGCACAGATGTTATCTTATCAGCTTATCTTCGAAATTTTCTATCCCTTGAAACACTGTAAGAAAGTTATTTTACTTTGAAACTAAAATCAAAAACATTTTTTTCTACCCATAAAGTTCTGACTGAAATTGACACGAGTCTCAATGGTGTTTTTCGCATTCATTTCAACCCTATGTTGAACCTATTTGCTCAACAAAAATTTGCACACAACTGGCACGAAGACGATCGCGCTGACAGCGTGCTGCATAGATAAGATAGAGGTATATGATATGTGAAACATGGATCTATGTCTGTAGGTAAACATAAATGTACGCATTACAGATGCAGACAGCGATACCAAATTGCGGGAGTTTTTCTCGGAAGATGAAAGCCAATGGGAAAATACCATGTCTGAAGCGTGCTCTGTTCTACAGCAAAAGCACTCAGGCAGTTGTTTACTGTTAAAATTTCGTTGTTAAATTATTGATTCTGTAAACCATGATTTATAGAGCTTCTGTAGAGGCTCAGATAAGAGATATAAGAAATACTGAAGATTTTCGATAAACGTTACCGTTGACAGTTAGGTGAACCAGAGCAGACATTGCAAAGTCTTCTCTTAGTGGGCAACATGGTTAAAAGAAACACGAGTGGCCGTGTGGTCTTCGATTGTAGACCATTTTATTTTGCAAAAAAAACATGTGTATTTGATAATGCGTTGTAAAGCTATGGAGAGACACATTAGTTTTCATATTTTATTAAATGTTTATAACAAACTAATTTTTTTATAAAATTTTATAACTAAAACAAAAAACATTGTAAATATTATTTATTATATTATCTATCACGTTACAAAACATTAGTAGATAAGCAGATTCAGCGAAGAAGAAGAAAAATTAATATCACAAAATTAATATACAAGTATGAAATATAAAATATAAAAATAGAACAATTAAATAGCATTTAAAATCGCTGCTTTGCACAAATTTCTATTAAGATTAAAATCAATAATGTTATTAAACAAATTATAGTTATAACAAGCGCTATTTATCGGATTAAACTGGTCGTAGTTAGAGCTATGTTTGGAAATACGAGATGGGGCATACACTTGAAAGCACGAGAGAAGATCATATATGGCCGACTACAACATCTCTCGCGAACATAGCAGAAAAATAAACCCTAAGTTTACTTAATTCCTTCAAACCGAACAGAGAGCATCGTGCCTGATAAGAAGACAAACCCGATCTCCAAGAGAGTTTACGTAAAGCAAATTTGGAAAATCTTTTTTGGATTTTTTCGATCCGATTAGATTTAGCAAGATAGATCGGATTCCAAACAACAAAACAATATTCCAGTACAGGTCGGACTAACGAAACACGATGATTTAAGTAAACAGAGGTCTTGAAAATCTTTTGTATTTCGAGAAAGGAAGCCTAACATAGAGTTAGCTTTCGAGACAATAAAATCGAAATGCATTGAGAAGTCTAAATGCTTATCAAATAATACACCCAGATCCTTCTGTTCGGTAGATCTATTTAGTAGGAATCGGTCAACAAAATATTCAGTAATAAGCTCATTCGATATTCTGGAGAATGAAATCATTGAGCATTTTCTTGAATTCAAGTGAAGACCATTTATATTGCACCAGTTTGTTATATTATTAATGTCCGACTGCAAATTCAGTCTGCCAAATTACTTACCGATTTAAAAAATGTTAAATCCTCAGCAAAAAGGAGACAGCTTGAGTGCTGTATGAATGTTGGCAGGTCATTCATGAACAGCAGGAAAGGAAGTGGTCCTAAATGACTTCCCTGAGGAACTTCCGAGCAATTCATAATTACCTTAGATGGCGTTGTTCTAATGCGGACGTATTGAGTACGTTATGCTGAACTCGATCGAACGCGTTGGAGAAGTCCATGTAAATAGTGTCCACCTGACTGTTTCTCCATACTGCCGACAACATAATTTGTAAGAACTACTACTAGGTTCGTTACAGTGGATCTACCTCTCACAATTCTAATGTTATGCAAAACTGAATACAGTTTTTCCTTGAGCCTCAAAGATCTTCGGCACCAGCTGTAGTTTGTGGATAGGCTTTGTGGATAGGTGTAATAAAAGACGGTTTCCAACGATCTAAGAATATCCCACTACGTAGTGATAAATTGAAAATGATGCTTAGGGGCTTGGCCAGCGACCAACTGCAGAATTTTAGAAGTAGGGGAGGCAGATTATCAGGAGCTGCACTTGCGACATTTAAAAAAAATGTGGTCTAGGATCGACGACTATGCGCTTACTAGAGTGGTAAAAGCTTCCCAGTTATGGAAATTTTTTCATACCCTAAAACTATCTACTAATATAAGAGCACATTTGGGTGGAAGCAGTACATCTTTTCCTGTAAAGTTATTGTACTTTAAGCAGGAGACGGGAAGGTACCACATTTTGAAAACTAAATTGAAGTTTATCATGATTTAGGTGAAAAAGTAGCAAGTAATAACAATTTTGAAGACTTAATATCGAAAAACCAACCCAGATGTAGTCAAAGTAGAGAAAAAAGATTATTAAAGGACTATATTGGCAGTTGCAACAGTACTGTTAACGAAATTAACGATCTTATTTTAACTAAACTTCCAACGTTCCCCTTTTATTCGTGTGCTACAATTCGCTATGTTATTGCAGTTTATGAAGTAATTCTGCCTGTCTGTCTATCTCTAACGATATACTACCGATTTCGTATTGACAAAATTTAGTGTAGTGTAAGCTTAAACCTTCAACATGATAATATTGTTAATCCACCCGCAATAAGTGATATGCACGCGAAAGACGTCGCGGCAGCAGGTAGTTAATGCATACTTAAGACACTAGTAAAAAAAAAAGATAAGTAATTAGAAACGACTGAATGGTTTCATTAGTTCCTCTTTCGACGTAACAGTCCCCGGCTTTTTTAATTAAAAGGTTTCGAGATCCCGCATTGCCGGGAAAAATCTGGCAACGATGGTATGGGTACCAATTTTCAGCGTCTGACATCCTTGATATCTATTCCGTAGCAAACGAAGTATTTTGGTTTCATGACTTCAAAATATTTTTTTGTACACACGTGTGGTTTGAATAAATAGAACTTGCTAGTTCGGGTTTTTGGTCAAAATTCTTATATTCTAACTTGGGTAGATTCAATTTGAGACATATTTTGATTGGTTCATCTATACAGGAAACCAAAACATTGAATAACCGCATAAGGCGAAGTGTAAAATGAAACTATTTCAGAACAGAGTACACAAACAAAAATTTATAAAACCCACCTTTCCAAGATCTATAATTGGAGCAAATAACAGGTAACCGCAAATATGAGAATACACACCGAACCGGACCCATTTTATATATTATTGCAATGTTTATCACTTGCCAGCAAAATCGTTATTTACTCCAAGGTTGACTTCTACAAAACAACACCAAATCATTACATCATCATAAGCATAACACAATCAGTGGCGACGAGCTGTTCAACTTTCCAGTGGAAAAACTTTGAAGCAAGATAATTTTGCTGCTATGTCTCATCACAAATATTTCGAATACGTTGCCCATATTGAATAAAACACGATACAGTGCTCGTTCGGCCGTGTTTTGACAGACTTTGCACTTACTTACGCGTGTGTCCGGGCCGCATTCCACTTGTGGGATACATTTGATATCTCCCTGCCTGAGTTGTAAATTTTTTGACATCACCGAACGCAAGCAACGGATTCTATGTGTTTGGGCATTAGAGGACAGTGGGCCGCATACGGCCCTCAAGCTTTTGAAGCGAATTTAACTAGACTAGGAAGGCTTAAGTCCAAATCGCAACAGCGCGTTCGGTCGGTCTGACTTTGACATTTGAAGTAGAATACACGCAGAAGCATTGTACAAATCGAAATAGCGCGGTCAGGCGTTGCAACTTCGCAGATCGTAAAATCGTAAATCCCGGCGACTGGGTTTACTTTCCACTCTCTCGGGCGTTTGACAGATGTGTGTATAATTTTTTTAATTTAAAAACGCAATTTGAATGCGGAAGGCGATTATTTGAGCAAATAAGAATTGCTTTTGATTTAAATTTCAAAACCAAATTGTTTGTTGCGATTTGGGCTTTAAGCCCAAATTGCCCAAAATCCTCGAAAGTTTCCAGTTTCTAAAAAAAAATTTGTAAGAAAACAATTTGATTTTGAAGCTAAAATCAATTCCTATTTATTCAAATAATCGCCCTTCGGAATTCAAATTTCGTTCACATTAAAGGTAGTTTGGAAACAAAACATGTAATAACATTTTTTTGTAATGGGAATAGCTGTAAGTACTTATTCTATTCTGTTTAAGTAAAGATATGATAATGTAAATTACAGGAATTCTTAAATATGAAGATTTATTTGCAGCAGCGGCGGATCCGGCGCATCGCAAATTCCCTTCTCTCATTTGATTCACATTCGCTTATTCGCGCTATCATTAAATCCGGCGGGTGCACAAAATTATTTCTTTTTCGAAATCAGCTGTTCTTGCTGTTCTCAGCTTGAATTTAACAATGTGAGTTGAAATATTATAATATAAATATAAAAGATTAAGGAAAACTGCTGGTAACATAATGGATTTGTAAAAAGCGTAGAAAATTTAATGTCGCTCTGAATGAATTGTTTTTCGCAAACCTGTCTTTAAAGCCCAAATCAGTCGGTCGGACTTTGACAGGCATTGTACGCGTTTTATCGACGCGCACCTCACTCAATTGTTCAAATCGAAATGGAGCTCACACGTCAGCTTTTCCTCGGAATTGTCCATCCCCTAAAACACATTGAGTAAGAAAACTATTTGGTCCTGAAACTAAAATCAAAAGTAACTCATATTTACTCAAATTATCGTCACTCCGCATTCAAATATCGTTTGCAAATAAAAAAAAGTTATACACACATCTATCAAACGCCCGAGTGAGTAGAAAGTAGACCTAGTCGGTCGGGCTCACGGTCTCCGAAGTTGCAACGCCCGATTGCGCTATTTCGATTTGTACCTCGCTCTGACGTGTATTCTACTTCAAGCGTCAAAGTCCGACCGCCCGAATGCGCCGTTGTGATTTGAGCTTTAGACACATGTCGAACGACTGCAGTACAAATTTTCATTTGTGGTTCTGTTTTTATTGGGTCTACATCGGTGCGAAAAAACTGTAAATTAATTTAATTTCTTTAATCTTTTATTATTTTGAATGTCGGATTGAATCCACCTTCGTCTCGAAAAAAGGGAAGTGTTGCGATCTCAGACTTTGGGAAATTCATATCCTATAGAGGAACTATCACTATGCCAAATTTCATCAAAATCGGTGACCCGGAGGTCGTGCAATCTCCTTGTTAGAGTGTATACAGTCGAATCCCTCTAGGTCGAATTTTCACGGGATATTAAAATTAGTTAGAGGGAGTTTTGGGAAAATTCGGGGGATCGATATTTTTTTTGTTAAGACATTTTTTTTCCACTGCAATGTTTACATCACTGGTAGACGTGTGCATGTTACTCTTTTTAAAGTAAACTACCAATAAACGCACTAAATGAAGTAAGAAAGCATCTGAAATACCTAACTATTTTCAGATTAAATGTAGATTTTTTGGAGCCCAACCAACAGCACAATGAATAAGCAGAGCAGTCGTTTATACAGAGGCCCAATGTTGTGTGCGCGATGCGACTAAAGGTGGCCCTACACGGACACCATGTTCGGCCTCATGTTGATTGGTTTCGATGTTCGCCATGCAGGGCCATGTTCGCAAGCAAATCCTCATCTTTGCTGTGAATATCGTCTGCTTTCTTTTTCTTGCTAGGTAAACAATCATAAGGGCAACCACATGCGCTTTTTTCTCCGAAGTGTTTGTACTACAAAAATCAACACAAAATTAACGTTTGCGAAATGTTTCCATCGTGTAAGGCCACCTTAAAAACTCAGAAGATACGAGCGTGCGTATTTGATAAAAGTTACCAGAGGACATTTTTTGTTTATTTTTGTGCAAAAGAAAAAAAATTCGACTTAGAGGTATTGAAAACAGACCTAGAGTATAAAAAATGTATTCGAGTTAGAGAGATTTTCGGCTTAGAATGAGTTCGACTTGGAGGATGGTTTTTGTATGGAAAATTGGGGGGAATGTCAAAATAGGGTTAGAGAGAAACTCGACTTAGAGGGGGTTAGACTTAGAGGGATTCGACTGTAAGTATAGTATTTGAAGAAATTTGCATTTTAAAACAAAAGAAGGGCATAGTATATAAACGAAATCGTTCTTGTTCTGTCCGAAAGATTTATAGAGATAGGAAAAGGAATGTTTTTTTTTTCAAGTACCGTTACTCAAAATCAAGGAACCTGATAATTATCCGTTTTTTATTTATATGTCATGTCTACTGACACTATATCATGTCTTACACTACTGATACTCTATTATGTCTTACTAAATTTACTATCACTGCTGATGGTTCAATCGGTTTGGAATCAAAAGCTTCCATTGCTGAAATAAAATTACAAATATAAATACCCGTAAAATTCGCATACGAGCGGTGCGATTCACCCTTGCTTATGCTAAACGAAACGAATTAGAACCACAAATGAGACAATACAGATGCCCAACTTCTTCTTCTCTTGTCCCTTAAATTAATTAGACAGCGTTTTATTATAACATTTTGTCTGCGAACACGTGTAAGAGCTTTGAACAAGAAATCAAACAAATTGCATAAATATAATGAGTTAGTGTTCGATGATTCCTGAATTACTGCTTTCTTTCAGGTACATCTTCATCGATGGGCGAGGTGAAATGGCAGCTGCCCAGTTGGGTGTCTATATTAGGTTGTCTGTGATTAGAACATGGTCACGAAATGTGACCATGCTCACTGATGCGCATAATACCTGTGCTTCAAAACCTATTTCCAGGCTTTATTCTAAGAACTGTGACGTATATATAAAAGGTAGGATTTTCCTAGTTTCGGAGATACTCTTTAAAGTATCCATACAAAATGCAACTTGCTGCAAGTGCTGTTTCGCCTAGCCATATGCAACGATAAAAGAGATTGTTTTGACTACATGCACTGTTGTTTAACGCCTAAGAGATGCAATGATTGGAGCTCATATGATGCTCAACAATTGCTTGTAACATACGAAAAAGGATAGCAAATAAGCGTAATGTAAGAGCTTCAGCTAATTTTCCGGTTGATTTAGTCGATTAAGCTTGCTATACGTTCTGATTAGGATATGTCAAGGAAAGCGCCTGCCTGCATGACGAGGTGGGTGGGTCGCAAGGATTTTAACTCACTCTCTAACTGGTTTAAACGCTCATGCGACTTCGTCGGTCCGGTAAGGGTATGGCAACAATTGCCAGGCAGGAGCATATAATTTATGTACTTGTTCTAGAGTTTTATTACGACTTTTAATAATATATAATAGTTTCCCCTCACTAACTTTTATTTTCATAATCTGTATGGTCCATATCTATTTTTATCAAGACCCGTCAAAATGACGGCGTTAGCAGCTTCAAAGTTTATAATAATTTATGTATCATCTATACAATGATTGACAACAATACATATTTATATTCATTCCACCGCTTCCAATGTCTGGAAGTATTGAATGATCTAAAGTATGCGGAAGCCGTTGTAACGCCTTTAGTTTCGCGGAACTGCAGGTTTAGCCAAGGCATTCGACAAACGATTTCATTGATCGATTCGTTCACAATTGTATGACGAATTTGTTTGTTTTGTTTTTATTAATATTTAGTTAATCATTATATTAAATGTTGTTATTGCTCAATTGTATTCTTTTATTTAGTTAGACTAAATCGAGAGTTACAATGAAAGCCATAATCCAAAATCCGTCTGTTTGACGGCTGCGGTAAAACTAGGTATATGCATATTTAATATCGGTAGTTCTAGTGTTAAAGTAATCTCTAATGCACAAACAACTTCTTCAAGTGATCACTTAACAAATTCTTTCTTTATTCATACTAAAATAGAAGGAGCACTCAACTATCAAAATATGTGAGTGGAGTGTTTTCGTTAAACATAACGAAATCTACTTTTATTCATACCAAATGGAGTATTCCCTTTAAAATGATTAGGGAACACTCACACAATTTTCTCATATTGAGTTTCCAGTTGAGCTTACTGTCTAGAATTATACCAAGATATTTGCTGCTTTTCGAGAAACCCAGTTCTTTAAATTTGAAATTCGGTGGGCTGTTTTGGATGGGCTTACATCCACTCCAACCTTATCCGTCCACGCGGCCTGTGAAGGGCTAATTCCATGGCACCCCCATTGGAGTGTGAAAATTTAATGTCTATATTGTCTTCATAGGCAACTGGTTAGGATAAACTCCAGAAGAATATCATGAAAATGCAAAATGTAAAACTACCTACGGCTTATAGCCGGCTATGATGAACTCCAGAAGAATATCATGCAAATGTAAAATGCAAAACTGCCTACGGAGCAACTCTGTTTTTTTTGGCTGAAGAAAGTTACCAACGATTATTCGAAAAGGATGTTAAAAAGGATGTTCTTGATAAACAAACAGTCAGCAAAGTTATTGGCGAGCTATTGCACGTTTTATACTTCAAGTTGTACTCGAAGAGGATTGGAGTACAGAATACGAGGATGATAAAGGAAAAGGTGTTTTTGAGAAATATAGCATTCCAGGAGTAATAGGTTGTTTGAATGATACACACTTTCGAATTACCCAGCCCTATCAAAGCTCCAATCTCCTATTTGGTTGGGGATAATTCGATACAAAGTAAGTAAATTCAATTCACAAAGCAAAACTAATGTGAATTCAATTCACATAAAAATGACGTATTGTGAATTGTAGAACACCAAATTCCACGTTCGAAAATTCCAATTCAACCCCTAATTATTTACTATCGAACAACCCATTCGCTGTACATCATTTCACTCAAAATGTAAAACACCTAATTACACTTTTGTGGATTGAATTCGCAATAAGTGGAACTCAGAACACGAACAACGGCATCTTTTGCCAATTCTAAGTACATGCTACTTGAGTTAGCGGGGTCCAGTCAGGCAGTCAGCGCATAAGCTATATGCAACAAAAAAAAGTTCAGTGATTAGGGCAGAAGTAGACAACAAATAAAAGATATATTAGAAAAGAATAAAAAAAGGAACTAATTGCCTCTTCTTACGCGCTTAAATAATATAATTTAGGCACATGTACCCATATAGTACATCTAAACATCACATGAAATGTATATATGTGTTTTTAGATATATATATATAAATATATATTATATTAAATTATATTGTAGGCATATGAAATGTATATATATATATATATATACATTTCATGTGCCTAGAATATATATATATATATATATATATATATATATATATATATATATATATATATATATATATATATATATATATATATATATATATATATAAATATATATATATATATGTAAATTATAGTCTTGATTTGAGGGTCTGCTTTTAATACACTTTGGTGATCTCTAAATGATCACCAAACTCCTTAGATAAGTGTCCCCGAAACGCCGTGAATTATAATAATTTAACAACATATTTATTAAGTTATATATACATACTAGATGCTAGATACTCAAAGCTTAATCTACTTACGATTTAAAATAGGATAACTTGTAGGTGTATTACAGTAAAACTTTAAAAATTGCCACTTTAAGCATTTAAATTTTAATTTCTTGTCTTCACAGTGATTTCAAATGACTTTTGAGGGTAGCGTATATTTAGAGTTGAAAACATACGAAACATAGTGGCTGCGACAGACTTTATCTTCGGTCAAGCTAAATTTATTTTGTTTTATGACACTTCACATTCATTCACATTTTCAATTATCTCAAAAACTAGAAGGCACAAAGCCATTCGATTTTTGTGTTAGATTCAGGATTAAAATACGCATCGACCACAAAAAGTCACTTAGCCACTTTATTTCAAAATTTTGAAAAAAAAAAATGGTTTATACTTTTTTTCTTATCAAAATTTGCCAGCGAATTTTTCAAAAACTTTTAACACAATTAGAAAGATTTAAGTGCAGGATGAAAGAACAAGTTTCTGGCTTTCAAAACTAATGCATAACTTCTTTGTAAGTGTTGCCGTTAGTTTTTTAATAATTTCTTTTTTCATGTTCATTGGTTTTTCTTAAATTGTCTCTAGCTCCTAAACGGGATGTGGTAGACCCATTATTAAAAAAATTATTGTTTTTTACCCCTCTAAAAAATACCACTATCATTTTTGGCGCCAAAGTTATCGTACTCCTGCCCAATGATCGAATTTAAATTCTAAAATTTGTAATGAACATAAGCCGATTAAATGATTTTTAACGAGATTCTCCATACTATAATAATTTTAGTTCAGTACAAGTTAATATAATAAGCCAATTTATGATAATTAACATGTATATATATATTATTTATTAGTTGTTAATTAATTGCGATTAATTTTAAGGTTTGTGTATATATTTCACTACGAAAAACAACTAAACAAAACTAAAAATGGGTATTCCAATGAATGCATTCTAAGTATAAAATAATTAGAAGAAGGTATTCTTTAAAATAAGCATTTGTATAAAAAGCTTAGCAGTAGAACTATGCGCAACATATTTTAATACATTGAAAGAAAGTGCAAGTTGACTTTGACTTACATAATACACCAAGGAAAGCCTTTATTGTGAACAAATGCAAAAAAAATGATAATATCTAGAAATGAATATGCATTTAAATGCCCAGAATGACTTTAAAACTATTTAAAAATATTAACAACATATAATTTTTTAATGTTTCTATTTTTTCAAGAATAATGCCTTAATTTCACTGCGAACAAAATATACTCAACACAACAACAAACGTAACAACTTAAGTAAATGTTTAAAAGAACGAAAGAAAGAGAAAATACCAAAAACATAGGATAAGCGGAGGTTCCATTGATGATCTAGCAACAGACGGGTAAAGTAAGTCGAAGAAATCGTTACGAACTGGATGAAGAGTTACTTTCTACAAGAAAAAAAAAAAAAATACGAATTTCTTGTAAAAAATCCTAATATTATGTGAACGCGGATAAAAATTCATTATAAAAAATGTGCTGGCAAAATATAAGAATTACAACAAATAAAACAAATACAAAATTTCAGTTACACAATTGATCGAATTTAATTCGTTAATGACGGTTTTCATTCAAACATTTTTTTTTTGAGAAAAGTGAAAGTGTATTTCTTCTAGTGGTTTTCACTTTTAAACAAATTTTTTGTGACTTCTTGTGAAAATACAGTCTAACGGTAAACGGATATACCACAGATTTACAATGGCAACAAATAATTGTCCATACTCAACCAGATATTGTTGTAAGTAATTTTTTTTTTAATTTAAGATGTAAGCATGACCACCAATAAATCAGTTTACAAAGTTTTTATTGCAGTGTAAGACAATATAAATTGCATATTAAACAATCATTATTATTATAAAAAGTTTTTGGAAAATGGTAGATATAATAGTAGAAAGATCCTGGAAGTTTCATAAATAAAATTATAAATTCAGAATAAACAAATTATTATAGTACGAAGAGAGACTAATCAAATGTATACTGTAGATACAATCACAAAAAATTTAATCCAGTCATAAATCAGATAGGGTGATATCGTAAAGTGAAAGTTCTTATTCTAAGAAGTGCTGTATTCTACGCTTTTCACTTAACATAAACTCTTTACTTATTTTAACTATATATAAACTAAAACTATATATAATATATATATAGCTATATATATATAATATATATATATATTGTATATATATATACTTTTATAGTATATATATTTTGTTTTATTATATAATAAAAATAAATAAATAATATATACACATATCAAAATAAGTAAATATACTAATATATTTAATATATATAAAATTACATATATAAAATATATAATATAATATATATATATATATATATATATTATATATTTTATGTATGTATATATATACATATATATATATATATATACATATATATAGATATATTTATTTATTTATTTATGTATATATATATATATATATATATATATATATATACATATATGTATTGTATATTATACATATAATGGTATTATGTAATATATATAATATGCATATTGTTTATTAAGATTTGTTAACATAAATTTACGTGTTTAACGTACGTTCTTAAAACTGTATTGTATTGTTCACTATTGTTATTAAAAGTGAAAAGAATGTTAAATTCAAGTAAAAATGTAAATTAAGAAAATGAACAAATATATAAATATTCTAATTGAGCTAAAACATCAGTACATAAATATCTGTCTATATACTTGAGCATACTTATGTGTTCACATATCTGCTTTTGTGACCAATAACACAGCGTGCCAATGTTATTACACTTCCAATCATTGTGCGAACTAACCTTTCCATGATTCAAAGAGAAAGTAAAGATGAAAATGGGATAGTTCATTAATTTCACAGTCTAAGTTGCTCATACACTTTTCATACAAGTAAACATTTCTTTGATTTTGTCAGTTATTTTAAATTGTAAAAAAAATATGGAAGTATTGAGTTGTAGTTATAAATTGTTTAAAAAGAATACTTAATAGTTTGTTTTAATTAACTTCCAGCTGACTACTTTTACAGCGAACATCTACATGCAACAAAATATAGGTCAAAAGAGAAATCTTATCCACATTCATTTGTAGGATACGAAGGGCGTCTTGATAATGCGTTAAGAAACGAATTTCTTAAACGTATACACATATACATATGATATATGTATAAATGTGCACGTGGAATGTTAAGTTAAAGTAAAATGAAAGTGATTTTATATGCTACTCTGTGAATAGAAGTTCATACTACGTGATCAATGTGCAACAGGTGACAACATAAAATAAACAAATATATTACATTGATAGATAGAATTATCGGTTAGCAACAATACTTTTTAGGTTATAGTACAATATCAGATTAAGATATTCTTTTGGCTATCCCAATAAATACAGTTTAAATACATTCTACATAGCTGACTATATAGTGGTACTCATTAATTTTTCAGTTGTCTAAAGTAGAATCAGTAAAGTAGCAAAATATGGAATTGAACTTGTTTTTTTTATAAATAAAATTTAGTTAAGGGTCGTATATGTTTTGATTTAGGAATGTAAACTTTATTAGGAACTAAAGTCTGACAAAAAAAATTACAGAAATTATAATTTTCAATCAGCTGATTTGACGCTGACACATGTCGATGTCATAAATATGATTGCCTATATACAGGTGTTAGGCAGAGGCTGCGCATTCGTTTCATACTTTAGGTATTTGTTCTGACTTTCTTTAGTGGGAGTTCCAGACTGCGATGCCAGATCGAGGGATTTTTTCCCCATTTGAGGATTTTTCGACCCAATAGGGAAAATCAGATGAATCGATGTTTTGCATAGCTAAGAACGTTTTTACCTATTCCACTGGATTCAATTGAAATTTAGCCTGCCACAATAGTACAATGAGCTTGAGGTTTTGTACTGCTTCCTTTATTTCTTTACCGTGCAAGAAATTATTTGAAGAATTTTCTTAGTTCTACCTACAAGGACGAAATTTTTTCTTTGTGCTTCAAAATTTGTGGGTATTGTGATCACACTTCGTTGCTGCTTGATTTTTTTTTTTTTGCCAGAATTGATTTTAAATATGTATATCGAATAAGAAACAATGTGTAGTTATGGTAAGATACTCTAATGGCTCCCCTGAATGAATATCTCGCATTTCTTAAAGTAGAGGAAAATGCCAGAACACACATATTTTTACTTTAATTATTGTTTTCAATTGCAATTTTAATGCATTAATTGCATTTAAAAAAATGTAATCTGACAACTAAGCTTATTGTGAAAATAATAAGTGTATGAAATACATCATCATTAGTGGCGTAACAGCCCACCAAGGCCAGAGCCTAGCTTTTCGTGCCTCCACTGTGTTGTGCGCGATATATTTTGACATATGTGGAGGGGGCCTACAGTTTATTGCCGGTTCCGAACGGCAAATTGCGAAGGCCTTCCGTGACAGAAGTACTCCAGGAGGATTGTCAATCGTTCGCTGGAGGTGGGGCCGTGGAAATTGTTTGTGGTGTTTTTTGCCCGAGCTGTATTCGAACTCGGGTACTCTCGCTTAACAGTCCGACGCACTAACGATTAAGCCACGGCGCCCACGTACAAAATACAGCTTCGGTTAAAATAATAGCAGTGCTACACGAAAAACCAGGTAGCCCAATAAAATGGATCAATGTATATCATCCATAAATTATTTCAAATGTTGATAATTCTTGTTTTGTAATAAAAAAATCCAATTCAATCATTGAGTAAGAGATTATACTCATCATAAATGAGCTAAACAAGATATCCATCTCCCTCGTCTCTTTCCTTTTGGTTTCATTTGACAGGGTCATTTATGCAATTCCTGTCTGTGAATACGTGTGAGCTGCCAATTGGTTCCTGTTTAAGATTAGTCATTGCAATCACCAATTTTGTTTGCAAGTTTTAGGCTTATTTTAATGGAAATATCTACAAAAAATGTTTCTATTGTTGCAATGCGCATTTTTCAAACCATTACTCAAACTAAAATAGCAAATTTAGCCTATTTTTATTAATTCAAAAAATTTATTCCATACTTTCAAAAAGTAACGTCCATCCGCACTCAGTACAACATGCAATGGCGGCGAAAATCAAAAATTTAGAACAAAGTGGAGTTGCTCGGAAGCATATAACAATGTGCTCAGAAGCCTAAATAAGTGTGCGTGTAAAATGTGGGTGAGGGGTTTTCCAGCCTGGAAGTCCGTGACCACCTTGTAACGTCAAATACATCCAAAGTGGCTTGGACATTCGACGACGGCAAGGAATTATATTTCGAGTTCCTAGGAATTATTATTCCGTTCGTCCACAAAAAGGTTTCGTCTATAGTACGCCACCGGTCGCAGAAACGCAGCTTCTTTACCCCCCTGCAGAAGGATCCTAGCCAGGCACAGCGATGAACCGTCGGTATGCATCTTGTGGTCGCAACTTGGGTCGAATAACGCGAGGGCAGAAGGGTGGACAAGCAGCTCTTTCAGCTTCTCGGACGCTTTCTCTTGGGCATCCGTACACTCACGATCCGCTTTAGTCAGCTCCGTAAGCGGGGTGGCCCATGAGCCTTCGGAAATACCCGCTTAGATTCAAGAACTGCCGGACCGTGTTCACGTCGATCGGCTTCGGGAAGGCCAAAATCCCCGCTGTCTTCTCCTTACTAGGAACAAGGCCCTCTC
This sequence comes from Syritta pipiens, assembly GCA_905187475.1. Taxonomy (NCBI): domain Eukaryota; kingdom Metazoa; phylum Arthropoda; class Insecta; order Diptera; family Syrphidae; genus Syritta; species Syritta pipiens. The sequence continues at coordinate 61,139,466 of LR994572.1, read as the reverse complement.
GACTCACTCGGTAGCCTGGGAATTAGATATTAGTTTGCAAACAGGCACACTTACCTACATTCAGTGAAAGTCCAGACTCCCTTATCACCTCGAGAAATCGTCCGAACTCATGCAAACCTTCCTGCACCGTCTTGCTTGGGATGCTCACGTCATCTAGATATACCCCATTATGTGTGTGTCTTAGGCGCCATTTAATAACATTCACACAGGACTGGAAGTGTGCTGAGGCACACACCAGACCGAGGGGAATCCGGCTAAATTCCAGGTCCCGGGTGTTGAAATAAGTATTCGCAGCTAGAGATACCAGCACTTCATCCACAATGGGCTTAGGGAACTTCCTTTTCACGGTGACCTTATTAAGTGCCCGATAATTAATACAGAATCAATTCGTGCCGTCTTTCTTTTTCCTTAGGGAAACGTGCCAAAGTGGTCAGAGGAGGAGGGCCAGATCGCTCCTTGCCTAAGCAACTTGTCGTCCATTTCCTCGATGACCATCCTTGTTGCGAACTGCACTCTGTGTGTCTGAACACGGACAGGCATATTTGTCGTTAGTTCGATTGAGCACTCACCTAAATGCTTAAACCACACTCTCAGCTCGTCCAAGTTCTTCGCAAAGCAATCTTGGAACTTATTCACAAGCACCCACGGGTTTTGCGCTTCTGATTCGGTTAGTTTTCGCACGTTGGGGTTATCACGCATCAGCTGCTTCCGCCCGAGAACTTCAGAAGATTCTTTAGTCACCATAAGTGTCCATGATTTCTCAGCCAAGCAGTCAGATGTGCATACAGACCGGTACATCTTCACCACCTTAACCTGTGGTTGGTCCAGTAGCTTGCGCCCAATCAGCCTCGGATACGGCTGGCTGACGTCTGGTACAATTAAGATCTCTCACCACGCGTTCAGACGGAAACCTCAGCGTGTCCCATCATTTTGCATGCTCCGCCCCGAGTCCACTTAAGCGCTTTTCATCCTCGATATACTTTATGTCCGTATCTTCCGCATTTGCTCTGGCAAATGGTGACACAATCGCTCCCCGGATCAATAAAAGCCGTGAATCGGTGTCCATTCACTGTCACCACCTTCGCATACTCGGATATATCTTCTTTTACGAGAAGCTAAGTTGATCCTCCAGGGGTCTTATCGCATAACTTCTCAGTTGATCATCGCCCAGATGGCGTTAATGCTATCGTCAAAAGTTTCCATCACGTCACTATCGTCTCATCCATCGTTACAGTTTGAGTGCTGCTAAATGCTCATTCCTTACGTCAAAATAATAGCAGCTTACGTCCTTCATTATCCTTTTGTATTTTTATGTCCAAGAATGAATAAAAAGTTGAAAAGTTAAAGTGCTAAGCAGGTATATCGCACTCTAGTTGATATCACAATAACTTATAAGCTTAAATTAGTTAAATTGGCACCTACCTATAAGCATTTCATTCAGGTCGAATGTGAGAAATAACGACTGTATAACGCAAAAAAAAAACATTATAACAACCATTTTCTCACCATTCAATCTAATGTTGTTCTGTTTTAAGTAAACAATTTTACAATATTTTTCACGATTTATTCCAGAATGATAGCAACTTAGGTATTATCAAAAATACATCGTCGAAACGATAGAAAATTACAGTTCTCGGCTTATCTGAAGTGAAAAAAACGATGAAGCGTATGAACGATATTGTCAGACAATTGTCGTGTTACGTGATGAGATCCCAGTTCTTAGCTTTAACGGTTGTTCGCCCGATCTCCGGAGCTTGGTCAAGTGGTAACAGGCAGTCTCTACGATAGTGTCCCACTTGTCGGCAACGGAAGCAGCTTCGTGGTTTATTCCACGGGACCTACCCTGTTGATGTCAGGGTTTCTCCGCGCCTCGACGGTCCTTCATCTTTAGCCTTGAAACCCTCGCAAGTATTTTGCGTGGTTTGATGTTATATGTGGAGGCAAGGAAATATTAGGCATACAACTTTGCTTCCGCCGTTTTGCGATAGATGGCTTTAGCAGTAAGTGGTAGCCGAAATATGATGTCATGAGGCCGCTATTAGTGAAAGAACGTGCCGAGAGTGGTTTCAACGGCGGCGAAAGAGAGAAGGTTTTCGAAGATGCAGAATTGGAGGCATTACTTGATCAAGACTAGTGTCAAACGCAAATAGACAGACGGTTTTTTCCTTATTTCTGTATAAAAAGAAAAATATACTGATCCTTTTTGATAAATTGATACTCTTAGACATTTATTCGGCTTTACCAATTGACAAGAGTGAAAAAAATTCCTTTTGGAGTGGAAAATTTCCATTGAGGTGACGTTGGCGCTGAATTTCAAAGTTCGCCTGCTCCTGTCGAGTGATATATCAACCAAAAGGTCTTTGAAAATGAGATTGAGCTTTCCTTCGGGTTTTGTCGGTAAAAAGTATCTTTGGAATGATATGAAGCTCCAAAGTTGAAAAAAGGGTGCTTTATTAAAATTTGATTTATTTAATGCATAGCAAGGCGCGCCTGATACAGCTAGTATTGTATAAACTTAAGCCTGTTTCCCTGATTTAATTTTCAAGTGGAGCACAAATAGGGATTATTTCGCTTTGACTGACTCAGCTTTGTACCTAACTGTAGGTATGTAGGTATTTTTTTAAAACAGAGAAAACCTTTCACGAATTAAAGTTAATTTTAAAATAGAGTTGCAGTTGGTTATTTTTTAATAAATACAGATGCCGCTGACTTATAATAGGGATGTTGCTTTACTTACAAATAATTAATGGATAATTTCATTTTAAAACTACATAATTAAAGATTTAATTTACATAGAACATTAAGGCTTGAAAATCATTAATTGAAATGAAATAAAAGTTCAGGAATTTTAATCTGAGTCGGTGGAGCTGAACATTGTAGTTCCTGTACATTTGGAAGAGCTCGTAAGTGGGTTGAGACTGTCATGTCTGTAGCTCGGTTTACTTTCTTTCCGTACTTTAAGAAAGTTCTAAGTAATAAAGGAGTGGGCTTGGGAACGAGTAAGAATATTCACAAACTGCGCATTTACTGCACTGCACAAAGGTCATTATAAAATGATGAAATTACTGAATATTTCTGTTTAAAATCAGTTAAGTCAACACGACTTACGACAAAAGCGCTTCCAAGTTTTTTTCATGCCAAAGTAGCATGGCCTTCAGTGATAGTCAACATTGTAGCATGAACAAATGTTACTTTTCAATGGAGTCTAACTAATTGCAGTCTGTGTAGTAGTTTCTTAGCAAAGATTATTATTAACAAAAAATTAATCATTTTAAACATACATTTCTTTTCAGGGGATGCAGACAAAGTAAAGGCATTAATTAGGCTAAGAGCAGAACTATCTCCATTGTTTACGGGAAAAAGGAATGCTTCAAAGTATGCATGGGCGTAAGTACAATGTTTTTATGGTGGCGTTTTCATATTGTCTTGAAAATTCATAATAAACCATGTATTTCATAATGACATTTTTTTTAATATTGCACATTACACAAATACCTATAAATATTATAAGACAAAGTCAGATTTAATGTTTGGGGAGTCTAATCTCAGAAACAACTGAACGAATTTCCATGAGGCTTTCACCAGTAGTGTTGATGAATATTTGTTAAGGGTATAGGCTATATATTTTTTTTTTTTAGAAATTGTAGCATAGAAAGTTGACGGTATAATGATATTTGTGAAAAAAGGTGAGACATGGCAGACACATAGATGCAAGCAAATAATGAATGGGGGAGTTTACAGCAACCATTTTTATGGTTCTGTATAGATTCGAAACGTCAATCTCGCTTGTAATTCTAAGCCACTTTTTCCAGAAATCTGAAAAAATTATGAAAAATCTGCTTTAGTGAGTACATTCCACAAAAAAGTTATTTCAGCATTCTGGCTCCAATAACTTTCGAGCTTTTGCCAAATCAGAATTGGGAAAAAACGAAAGCAACTAAATTCAATTACTCATTACTTGTGATTGTAATTGAACTTTTTTCAACTGTAATACAATTACTGAAATTTGTAATTAAAAAACGTCCATTACCCATTACATGTAATTGAAAAACTCAATGGCTAGACGAGGTCCATTGGAAGCAGATGCGCATACCCCCTTACTACAGAGAGCAGTTGGAGCTTTTGATGTAGCGCTAATTAGGCTCATGCTTGTATCAGACAGTTCGCCGAGATTATCGAGAAAGTAATGGCCAAAATGCCTATTTCGACAGTTCGTGAGAGCGCTACAGACCTCTAAAAGGTGGATCGAGGTTTCTGCCTCTTCTTCGTCTTTGCAGCTTCTACCGATAGTAGAGTGCCCAGCTAAAACACTGATAAGGTCTTAGGAGGCTAAGTGAGCGTTCAGGATCTAGCTTACGCCAGTTTTAAGGAAAATCTGTTGGACGGCTTTCAAGACTCGTTGAGGAGCCCAACTCCACTTGAATCAGAACAGAACTTTAGGATCTGAAGGGGACAAAATGCTGTCCGACTGGTCTTAAGAATCGTTTCAGCAGCTTAAAAAAATGTAACCCCCCTTTTTCCACTTTGTTGTGCTCTAACTCATAGGTCGATTCCTCAAAATAAGCGACGATTACTATGGGGTCTCCAAACAGCCCGATCCTCCGCCGCTGACTCTAATTCTTATACTCATCAGGTAGTACTCACTATTATTTTTACACCACCACACCAACAGAGTACAGTAAATGTTGGGCGGTTTGAACATTTTATTTACTTCACTGAGGAGGCTTGTGATGCCATTGTTGCAGCCGTTAGTCACCCTGCAGTAAAACTTAGCTGGTTGAAAGTCTTATCACCACTATCAGGTGATAAGACAGGACAAAAACGGACATTTTCGAAAAACACAAATTATATGCGAATGACGAAGAAAACGCTAAAAAATCGTCTCCTCCCACATCAAATATTTTTGAATTTGGTGATGATGATGATTATAAATCAAAAGGTAAATATATACTTATTTTAAATACATTTCAAGCAATTTTACTAATTTGAAAAATTTTAGGTCCTTTTGCAAGAGTAAACTTCTTCAGAAATGCATCAGAAGAGGAGTTTACGAATTTTTTTTAAATAAAAATGCTTCTCTCTATGTGTTAAAAGGTTGTCTTTGGTCTTACAAATACTCCGTTAACCTCATCTGCTCCAGTAGAAATATTATTCTCATTCGCTGCAATCGTTTCTACACCGAAGAGGCAAAATCTAAGCGACACAAATTTTGGAAAGTTAGTGTTATTAAAGGTGAATAAAACCTTTTTTTAAAATAATTTTTGTTTTTTTGTTTTTAAAAACATATGTAATGAATTATAGCAAAAAAAAAAAAAAAATACGCAAAAACAAATGGAAACTGTGTTCTTACAATTACAATTATAAGCGATTGTAATTTGACCTGTAATGAATTACACAGTGTAATGAAACAATCTTAACTTTGGTTTCGGCAAATTTTTGAAAAATTTTGGTATTTCTTTGCCGCCACATAAAACGTCAAATCGTCTGGTATTGCACCAACACTTTTAGATGGCGGAAGAACTGCTAACTCCGCTTCTAAACTCCCATTAAAATTTGGTAGCGACGATGTTTCAAGTTCTTGCAATGCGACCCAGTAGAATAATACTGGCAGATTAACGGAGGATTATAGTTCAATATAACAAGATGCACTATAGCACACGAAATCAATGCTTCGCTGAAAAAGTCATACTTATGGCTGCACACAAAAAATTGTAACTTCAGACTAATATGTGTTGCATATGCACAAAACAACACACTATTTTAAAATAATATACTAAAAATAAGAGCATCATACTTTTGAAATAATAAACTTAAAATAAGAGCAAATTTGAAGTAAAAAATGGGAAGGTAGATCTCAGAAATGTCTTTGTTTTAGTGCCGAACATTTTGGAAATGATTGAGAAGGTATATTCGGATATTGCAAAGTTATTCTACTAATTCATTTGGTCTGAGAAAATGGCGATTTTCTCGTGAATAAATAAGCAAGTCAATAAAGTTGACAATTCAATTCTTGCCGAATGTGAGGCATCATCAAAAATCTATTATTTAGTTGATAGCGTTTTAGATGTAGAAGAAACAGTGCACTACCACAAATTATTTCTATGTGTATGGCTTTTAGCAATCAAACTCGATCAAATTATTTTATCTGCTCGTAGCCTAGATTGGTCAGCAAAAATCAGAAAATCAGAAAAAAAGTAAAGTCATAAAAAAGATTAGGAAAAAAACTTCGCCAAAATGAATTTTTGAAAGAAAACTAATTTTAAGAATTGTCTAGGTTCAGTCTACAGACATATTGTTGAATTTTCTAGAAAATTAATGAAAAAGAAATCGAGTTTAACCGTAGACCTACGTTAAAAAAATGACTAATCTAACGTTCACGGGTCTTTTTCGACCCACATATGTTTTATTAGGGAATTCGAAAAAAATAAGTGTGTCCTGAGATAAAAAGACCTTTGGGTAAGATGTTAGAGATATTTTAAAATAAAAATAATTTATTACATTTGACACACACATTAAGATGCAAATGCAAATATTTTATCCGCATCCGCAGCAATTTTCTTAAAGTTTACTTCCACACTAATTAAACGTCTGCCACGATTTTTGGCTAGGGAGAATATAATCTTTGCCTTTTGTGATGTGTCTATGTACTGTAGCCTGACGGTGGCAATCTATTCGGAATATAGTTTTTTATTCAATTCAACACCAAGATGGTGTACAAATATCTTCCGACTTTGCGTGTCTAGTGATGTCGGATACTCTGGATTGATTAATAACAGTAATAATAATAATAATAATAATAGTATAATATAATAGTAGTAATATAATAATAGTAATAATAAACGAATGCTAATGCTAATACATCTATCATGTTCGAAAATGCGCAGAATGGCCAACAAATAATTTTTCGTTTTACGCTGAACCCGGAAGACAATTTATCGACATTTTCAACACCACCTTTTGTTTTATTATAGGATTTTGTAACATCCGGCATTATTTTGGGCTCAGGCCCTGCATCAAGATTGTAGTGCAGTGTTTTGGACGACGATATATTTATTTGATTTACTTACATATGAAATAAGTGTAGTGGAATCCATCAATACATGAATTCGTGCAATACCGAGTAATACCCGGTCTCATTGCTATAACATTTGCGCAAGCAGACGACCAAATGTAAATATTCTTACTAGATAAATTCAATGGCATTGGGCGTCAAATTGTGTTGTCCTTCGAAACAGATAAACTATCATTATTCGTGAAATCTACAGGCTCTTCACCGTCGTCTGTGTTTCACCTGACTCAATCTCTTCGGATCCAGGACTAAAGGCCTCGTCAGTGCCCGAAGAAAACTCTCCATTCTTTGTAGAACATTTGGACATTTTGCCGAAATATTTTTTTTATTTGATTGAAAATAAATAAATAAAAAATTGTAGTCCCTCTTTCAATGCAATCACAACGAAACGTCCACATACAAAGCGGAAATGTATGATGGAAAACGACCCAAAATAAGAAAAAAGTAACAAAATCCAAAAAGCATAGTTATCTTAATTTTACAAAATGTTAACAGTTGGAATTCGATTGATTATAGTTTAAGTAACAAAGTCATGAAAAGGAAGTTTAAACTTGTAATTAGTCATGATACTAATATTAAAGGTAATATTATATATTGCGCATGTGTCAATAAAAAACAAACTCAAAATGGCCGAAAACGTGACTCTAACTTTTGTGACACTAATTGTCATACGTGCAAAGTCGTCAGTTTTATTAAATAATTAATATTACACTAGTTATAACTCAACTGCTATTTATACTATTACCAGACGAGAGAAAATTTGACAGGCCGGCAGATGAACAGAGCCTTGTTGGTACTGTCAAACTTGCTGACGGTCACACTAACATTTTACATTCTATTACATACGTTTGTTTTCGTTTACTTGTGTATTTAGAAGTACAGCGACAATTCAAATTAACCGTTTTGTGCTTAATGGGGTCACGAACGACGCCATTTTGATACGTGCGCATGTCGAAATCAAAATATTTGCGTTAAGTATATAGTACCTTCTACATTTGTATCATGATAATTAGTTTTTGAAATATCTTAAGTCAAACAAATATTTGGGTCGAAAACGACCCGAACGTAGATCTACGGTTAAGGCCATGTTTGCAAGATAGCCAACTTCGACAAGCCGTTCCAAACTTTCAAATCGCAAATATTAATTGACCCGATTTAAAAGCCCATAGGATTTTCTTAGTTCTTGAGCGGCTTAACCGATTTCAATGAAATTTGAAACATAGATTTCTTATGTCGTCTTTAGTTAAGGGATAAAATTTGGACTGAAAGTGTATCTAGGCAACCCAAAAATATATAATAACTTTTTTTCGGAATTAGTCCGAGATTAAAAGAAATGTTAGTGCTAATATTAACGCGCGAAAAGACTCTTATCAACTTTGTTGATTAATATGGGTGTTATTAAAAAGGGGGCGGCGTTCCGACTGCAAAAATGTCTGTCATTAAGCTTTAATCTTGGTAACTAGCAAACCACTTGGAGTTACTTGCCCAAAGAAAGTTCCGAAAACAAAGTTCAAAATACTAATATATAATACTAATATACTAATACTAAATTTGAAAAACAAATTTATTTTTGTATATTTTTAATATGGATATCGTTGAGAAGAGGATGGTACCTAGACCATATAGTTATACTCCAGTAATGACCTTACTGTTATTAAAAAGGAGTTATTAGCCATCAAACTCTATAAAAAAGACAGGCGTACCGCACTTTAATATGGGACCAAAAGATATGAAAAAATTGGAGCTATGGGGCATCTCATCGCAATATCCCAAAATTACCCAAAAGTTGTGCACGATTTTTTATTCATACTAAAATAAACTATATACTAAAAAAATTCACTCGAATTCATTGTGTACGGTATCGTTGGATAATTCTTGTAAAATAAAACACAGTTTCCATTTTGAACTTATTGTTTATAAACTTTTTCGAGAAGCTTTAAAAGCTTTTCGTTTTAAGCTTTAAAGAGGAAAAAAGGCGTTTCTCCTCTAGTTTTTACACACATGGGGGTACAAATTTGAAAAAAAAAATTGGAATATAGGTCTCGATGTAATAATTTTAAAATGGTTTGAGCACTCTGGCTCAAAGAGTTTTTGAGTTATTGGCCGGAAACAAAAAAACACGACAAGTGAAAGTTCGAAAATACAAATACTCCATTTTATAGATCTCGTTGTAGGAATTAAAATAATTATTATTATAATATTTATAAATCCGATCAGCTTCCTGCTAAAAGCGATGAATTGACAACGGTTTCAGTGCCGTTGCGGGCATTTCAACCCTTAAGTAATTTTTACACAGCTGACGCGGTCAGTAAACGGGAAATGATTTTCTCTGGCTTAGTTTCATTCAAAATGAAAGGAAGGATTTTACTAATGCTATTTGGATTTGTTAACCCTTTAATGGCCATGTGTGTGAGCTACTTTACGTAATTTTTAGGGTTCCGGTCCAAGGGAATAACGAGACCCTTATAGAATCACTTCGGTATTCGTCTGCCTGTCGCTTTTACATATTTGCGAATAACTTCAGAATCCTCTGTAGTTAAGGGATAACATTGCTGCATCTCAGCAACCCAAAAATAAATGGTGAATTTTTTCCAGAATTAGTCGAAGATTAAAGAAAAAGTTAGTACTGAAACTAAAGTTTGGACATTTTTTTATTAGCTTTGATGGCCAATATGGGTGTCATTGGAAAGGGGGCGGGGCGTAGATTAATTACGAAAATGTCTGCTTGTCTGTCATTGAGCCTTATTTTAGATAACTGGTGAATCGCCTCGAATTAATAAATGAAATTTCCCTTGCCAAAGAAATTCCCAAAAATAAGTTTTAAGAAAGTTACTTACTTACTTACTACTTACTAAGCTAGTACTAATACTAAAATCAAAAAACAGATTTATTTGATATGGGTATCGTTGGAAAGAAAATGGCAGCTAGATCGAAAATTTGTACTACAGTTAGCATCTTAATCTTATTGGTAAAAAGTTATAAGCAGACAAACTTCGAAAAGCCGACTTGTGTACCGTGTCGCATGTCTTATTTTCTAAAATAATGGGCCAAAAAATCTGAAAAAAATTATTGAGTTATGAGGCAACTCATCCCAATATCCCAATAATACCCAGAAATCTTATATGATTTTTTATTCGCACTAAAATAAATTAATAACTATTTAATTTTTTGCTGGAATTGATTGAGTTTGGTACCGTTGGATAGGTTTTTATTTTGAGCTTTTTGTTCTAAGGTTAAGATTTCGAGATATTAAGTTTAAAGTGCGAAAAAAAGCCTCCCCCCTCACTCGCTTTTTCACACCCACGGGTTTGAAAATCTGAAAAAATCTAAAATGCAGGTCTCGATGTAATCTTTAGTTTAAATCTAGGTTGAGCATCCTGGCTCAAACAGTTTTGAACTTATTGCCCAAAAACCCGAACAACAATGACATACGAATTTTAAAGATTCGAAAACTCCATTTTGTAGATCTTATCAATAGAATCAAAAAATTTTATATAAAAAACATTTTATTTTCACACAATTTTTCGCGGTATTAACGTTTTGAATTATATCAGCATTTTTCTAAAAAAGGGCAACTAGCGATTATTTCACACATAACAAAGTTTTCTGAGCGTTTCCTTTATGAAAAAGAAACCATAGAATTTCGAAGCGCCGTTGGTGAAGTGGCTAGCTATATTCTCTTATATTCCGAAATCTTTTAGCTCTTTTTAAAACCTGTGAACCTGAGCGAGTATTTTGTATGACAGTTTTCTTCCCTCTCAGTTATCTCAAAAGGACAAAGCGAAGAAAGGAAATGATTAATCATAGTAGCTTTGTTATTGTAGTTTTTTTTGGAAAAAATAAGAGAATCAGTTATTTGTGCGTGTATATATGAATGTACTCAGACCATTTCCTGATACGCTCTTTTCTATTGGTTGCAATTTTTATGAATATGCTGTTGTAAAAAAATTTAATTTGCCACTGAATAAAAGCGAACATAAAGAATTCTAAAGAAACAAAAACTGAATTGAACATTATTGTTGTTATTGCTTCAATGTAATTTTCACGTGCCAAAAGCTAAATAATAAATCTTGGTGTTAAATTTGATTTTTGTGTTTAATTTCAAACACGAGTACATGATTTTTGGATTTTGGATTTTTGTGACTGTACCACATTAGTGTTTTAAGTGACTAAGTGGCTATCTATTAATAAAAATATTGCCGAATACTTTGTGATTCAAATTGCTTGGCTGTTTGGTAAGCTAACTTTTGTGAACAGCCGATTAATTGTCTCAATGGACTAGCTTGAGACCATTTCCCTTAAGCTCACTAAAGTAATTTGCACACGGTTGGCACGATCAGCAGATGAGAAAGATTTTTCTTTTGTTTAGCTTTATTCAGTTGTTAGTTGCCTTAACTTCAATTATATCCTTACTTCTAGTCTGTTAACGAAAGAACGAAACCCTTGGCGCGGGAGTAAAACTCTCACTTGAGCGGTTTTAATTTTTCTCTAAGGTTCTTTATTTTTGTCCAAATAGCTTGATGCTTTGATTTTTATTTGCTCCGTGTCTGACATCGAGATCGGTGCGTGCACCAGCCCACACACAACACACATGTTCGCTCACCGACACACGTGTGAACATAAGTGTTCGTGTCTGTGGGCCAGAGTTGTAAAAGACTGCAATCTTTTGTAATGCAATCCCTGAATTCATGGAAAGATTTTTATGATTTGGGATTCATTCAATTGACTTCATTTGATGACTAAGACGTCGACATTGAAATCTCACATTCTTTTTGAAGTCTTGATTAGAGCAATCTTTACGACCAATCTATTCATTGCAAATCAATTGAATGCAAATCTTTAGATTGGCATTGCATTCATTGCAATCACTTTGAAGTCTGTGGACTTCAAAAATTTTCGTTGTAATCTTTGGGACTTCAAAAATTTTCGTTGCAATCTTTGAGACTTCAAAATTTTTCGTTGAAGTCTTTGGGATTGCAAGATTTTTCGATAAAGTCTTTGGGATTGCAAGATTTTTCGATGAAGTCTTTGGGATTGCAAGATTTTTCGATGAAGTCTTTGGGATTGCAAAATTTTTTGTTGAAGTCCTTGGGACTTGTGATCAGTTTTGAAGTAGTCTATAAGAGTGAGGATGACGGAGAAGGGGGTGTGGATGGGGATGGAGTCGTACCAATACAAATAAAACAATTAATGAAAAAAATTAAATGAATTCATGTTTTTGATTTGATTTGATTGACGAAGCTTTGCGGCGATTGAGGAGATACAAACCGAATCGCTGATAGAGCTCAAGGGCAGAGCAAAAAGTTCATAGTTTGAGGGGGACAAAATAGAAATTGATGAATAAATAAATATTTTTTGAAAAAAATGAAAATGGCATATAGCATACATAAATGTATACATTAGAAATACAGACAGCGATGCCAGAACGCGGAGTTAAAAAACATGTAAGTGTCGGTTACGATAAGTTTTGTTTTCTCTGTTATTTATAACTGGAATGCTTTATTAAAAAGCCAACGATCTGCATCATTAACTTATTTTTGCTTAAAATGTAGCTTACGATAATTTGGCGGTTAGGGGGCGATATATTATGAGAAATTTTGTTTCAAGTAAATAGAGAAATAGTCTCTCTTAGACAAATCCTTGAAAGATTTGCAATTTAACCATGCAGAATACTTGCGAAAAAAAAAAATACGATCAGAACTGATTTATTGAAGCCATTCAAAACGAGTGGCTTTTGAATAAGGAACAAATGATTTAATTATGCCATCAGCCTACAATAACAAGGGAAACATTTTCTTTCTGAATGCTCCTGGAGGCAGCCGGAAGACTTTTCAATAAATCTACCACATAGAAAGGTTAAACATGGTGGCTATATTGCTCTTGCTACGGCATCGTCTGGTTTTGCACCCACACTTTTGTTTTGTGATGGTGGAAGAACTGCTTACTCTGCTTTTGAACTTCCATTAACAATTTGTAGTGCCAATGTTTCAAGTGCTTGCAATGTAGAGTAAGATTGACGGGGGATTATAGTTCAATAATTTGGGACGAGGCTTCAATGCCCACAAAACGTCTAGCAAGAGGCACTAGAATAGACGAAGTCAATTCTTTTCTGAAAAAGTCATAATTATCGTTGCACATAAAAAATTGTAGCTTCAGACTTATTTAAGTGTTGCATATTGACGAGACAACACATAATTTTTCAATAATATACCTAAAATAAGAGCAGGAAATTTTGTAGTAAGAAATGGGATGGTAAATCTCCGAAATAGTGAATAGTGAAAGCTCTCTTTGCTATCGGATGTGTTCTTTCAGCTTTTTTCATGCATCTTATTTTAATCTTTAATTTGGCTCAATTTAATTATGAGTGATACTTGTAGTATTTGCAAATCCCTTAACAAAGTACTAAACTTTGTATACTTACCAGGCAATGCCGTAAATTGGAAATTGTTACAAAACAAATCAGCTTCCATGAACCTAGCGGGGAATAGCGTGAATCAATTTTTGGATCACGATAATTGATCCCGATAGCTATCTGGATCATGTGTTGTTGTTGCAATACGTGCAAACCAATGATCTATATAGATCATGAGTGCATAATAAAACACGGCTAATGTTTGTTAGGAATGTCTTAGGATGCCACGACAAATGTCCTGAGACTTTATCACTTTTTTCCTTAAAATATCCGTCTCTACAAACTCGAGAAAGTCCACATAGTACAAATAATGGCCGCAATGAGCCTATAACGCGTTGCATCAGAGAAGCTAATTTGACTTGTCCTCATATAGATTTTTGTGAAAATGTATCTAGAAATAAATTTCTTTTCTGAATATTAATTTAATTATTTATTTGTTGTAATTTTTTTAGATTTTAAGATTTCATAGTCTGGTATGGACGTTTTGAATAATAAAATAAAAAATATCTTAGTTTTGGTTTCCCAGGAAATATTTTTTTCATTTATACTGTGTAAAATTACTAAATTTCATATACTGTAAACTTACTCCTGGGACGTAAATTTAGACTTTGTTTTGGTTTTTACTGCACAGTTTTTACAGTCATGGTAATCAGCTGGATTTTTTAGGGTTTCGTTCAAAAGGAATAACGAAACCCTTATGAAATGACTTCGGTGTCTGTCTCTCTGTCTGTCGCCTTTTACATATTTGACTGTAACTTGTAAGTCCTTTTTAGTTAAGGGATGAAATTTGGACTGAAGATGGTATCTAGGCAACCCAAAAACAAATCATGCATTTTTTTTGGAATTAGTCGAAGATTAAAGGAAACATTAGTACTAATACTAACACCAGAAAAAACTTTTATTAACTTTGATGGTCGATATGGATATCATTGGAAAGGGGGCGGTGCCCCGATTATGAAAATGTCTGTCTGTCTGTAATTAGGCTCTAATCTTGGTAATTGGCGAGCCACAAAGAATTAAGAAATGAAACTTCGCCAGAAGATGTATTTCACTTGCCCAAATGAAGTTCAGATAAAAAAATTAAAAAAAAAAATCATATTAGCAAAAAGCTTTGTACCAATACTAAATTTAAAAAATAAATTTCTTTTACTAGTTCCTTGATATGGGTATCGTTGGAAAGAGGATGACAGTTAGATCAAAAAGTTGTACTATGGTAATCACCTTAATCTTATTGGTAAGAAGTTATTAGCCAACAAACTGCCAACAACTGACTAATGTACCCCACCTTATTTTCTAAAATATTCGACCAAAAATTCTGAAAATAATTGGAGTTATGGGGCAACTCATCGCAATACCTCAAAATTATCCGAAAATCGTCTATGATTTTTTATTTATACTAAAATAAATTTTTTGAAAAAAAATTCACGAGAATTTATTAAATTAACCATCGGATAGGTCTTGTAAAATGAAATAGTGTTTTCATTTTGAACTTTTCATTTGGAAGTTAAGTTTTCGAAATATTAAGCTTCAAAGTCGAAAAAAAGTAGTCCCCTCCCCTCTCATTTCCACACCCGTTGGTCTAAAGATTTGTGTCGCTGGTGGCATTAATGCACCAAAGCAATTTTTACACGGTTGGCGCGATTGGCAAATGGGAAATGATTTTCTCTTGTTGTGTTTTGTTCGAAAAAAAAAGAAGAGTTTTACTGAATGAACAGTGAATTGAGTTTGATTTGATTTGACTACTTTAGTTTGTTAATTTTTTAGACTTATATTAAGTCTAAACTACTCAACTTGGCAACTCAAAAATAAATCAGGAATTTTTTCCGGAATTAGTCGTATATTAAAGAAAAAGTTAGTACTGAAACTAACCTTTGAAAAAACTTTTATTAACTTTTGTGGTCAATATGGGTGTCATTGGAAAGGGGGCGGGGCGGAGACTACAAAAATGTCTGTCTGTCTGTCATTAAGCCTTAATCTAGGTGAACCACCCGGAATTAAGAAATGAAATTTTCACAGAAGATGTACTTGACTTGCCAAAGAAAGTTCCGAAAAAAAGTTTAAAGAAAGTCACTTATTAGCGAAAAAGTTAGTACTAATGCTAAAATCAAAAAATTTAGATACTTGATATGGGTATCGCTAGAAAGAGAATGGTAGCTAGATCGAAAAGTTGTACTACAATTAGCATCTTAGTGTAGGCGCGCTTACGGAGAAAACGATGGGAAAAAAAACAAAGAAAACGTCAGTCAGCACCACGTTTATTTTACAACTGTCACATATTTATAGTAATCCAAATAGAGCTTTTTCGAAATAATCACTCCATCAGGTCATTGACCACATAAGAATCGGACGATTTCGCGGTATGAAAACGCTGTTGTAAAATGGTTAGTTCGAATACTGTATATCACAGTGTTGTGCAGCAAAATTCGTACACAACGTCTACAATTCGGCCATCCTGATAGAGTGATCGCCCCGATAACTCGCACATAGATCATAAATCTTATATTAAGAAAACAATGTTTACTAAAGTTAATTCTACAAATTCGGTGAAATTAAAATAAATTGATTGATATAAAATTCATACAAATTATATAAAAAGGTATTGAATGACATGCAAAAATTCTTTAATCATCTAATCATAACGCATTCCATAATTGCAAATTCATTACGATATTAATTTATGCTACATAATATTTATAAAAATCTAAGGAACTCATAAAAATGTTCTAATTACTGTTTTTGATTATGTGGCTAAGATCGGTTTCGCATGCAAAATACAGTGTTTTATTTACTTAGTTCTGTTCATCATTATCATTACCATCATCATCATCAGGTTCACTCGGCTTTACGACATAAGGCCGCATATTGGCGGGCGAACAAATTCCTTTATAAGGTAACCGAGTTAGCTGCATGCCTTGAACATCCCCTAACACATACCGATCATTTGAGAGGACACCCTTTACCTCATAAGGCCCACGGTACTTGGACAGAAGTTTTTTGTTAACACCTGGGGTTGTAACGACATTCTTTATCACTACCAGATCTCCTACTTCATATTTCAATGGGGTTTTATGACGACTGTCAAAGTAAACTTTATTACGAGACTGATTGACCTCGATGTTTTTACTGGCTTGGTTTCTAATATCTTCCAGATGGGTTGGATTTTGGTTTGAAATCTTCTCAAGATACTCTTTCACTTTATCGCAAACTTCGCCTTTCTGATTCACTCCAAACAAAAGTACACTAGGGGTGAAACCTGTCGACCGATTAAAGGTATTATTAAGCGCGAATTCTATTCTAACAATGTTTTTGTTCCAATCACCAGTATCGTTTTCGCACCCTTTTGCAAGCATTGGAATTAGAACGCGATTTAATCGTTCAACTTGGCCATTTGATTGCGGGGTGTGTGTCGCAATCTTCACATGCTGAACATTGTTTCGTTGCATAAAATCAGCGAATTCTTTCGAGGTAAAACATGTGCCTCGATCTGAAACAATACGAATCGTATCGCGAGTCGGTCGCGAGTAATTATCAAAAAATGACGTCAGACATAGAATTACTTCCTGTGTTTGTGTGCTTTTGACTGGATATAATTTAACGAATTTAGTAAACCCATCAATAACTACGAAGAGATGCTTTTTCTTGCCACGAGAAGTGGCTAAAGGGCCAAGGTGATCGACATACAAATTGTCGAATGGAAAAGCTTCTTTCTTAATTGGGTGCAATAAACCCTCTACTTTACCTGAACCAGGGGAAAAGAATATACATTTGAGACACTTCTTAATATAGGACCTAATTTTTTCTTTCATTTGTGGAAACCAGTACACTGTAGATAGATGTTCGTGGCATTTATCCACCCCTAAATGACACATACCTTCGTGATGTGTGCGAATTACCAACTCTTCCATGTGAGACGGAACATAAAACAACACATTTCCTTTTTCTTTACGATATATGAGACCATCTATCATCTCGAAGAATTGACTTTCTGATGTTTCTAGTTTTGCAGCTATTTCCATAATTTTACGATCCTGTTTCTGTGCAGCAGCTAGTATGAACTCAAACGACTCGTCGTCTACGTACAGGATGTTGAAAGATCTACTTAGGGAATCCACATGGGACATCTTTTCACCCTTCCTATGTTCGACACTATAGTTATAAGACTGCATTTCTAATGCCCAACGGGATATACGAGGATTTAAAGTTTTCTTATTCAGTGTCATAGTAAGAGCTTGGCAATCCGTAATTATTTTGAATGTTATACCTAATAAATATATTCTAAAACGCCTTAGTGCGTATATTATTGACAGCGTCTCTAACTCGTAGCTATGATATTTCAATTCAGTCTCTGTAGGCCGTTTGAAAAAATAAAAGACCGGATGAAACTTGCTATCTTTTTTTTTCTGAAGCAAAATCGCTCCGAAGCCGACACTGCTTGCATCACAATGTAATTGAGTTACATTGTGAGGACTAAAAATTGATAAAACCGGGGATGCTACCAATTTATTCTTCAGAATGTTGAACGCTTCAAGCTCTTTTACGCCAAACACAAACGGTACGTTCTTTCGCAGAAGGTCATACAAAGGCTTTGCCATGTTAGCGAAGTTCTGAATAAATTTTCTAAAATACGAGCATAGACCGATAAAGCTATGAACATCCCTAGTACAGGTAGGTACCGGAAAACTATTTATGGCCGCTAAATTAGCTTTATTTGGTCGAATACCTTCTTCACTAGTCTCGTAACCTAAATACGTAATTTCACGCTGAAGAAAAGAACATTTATCAAAACGGAGATGCAGATTATGTTGCAATATTACATCCACAACTTCCTTAAGGATGTCTAAGTGTTCTTCGAGAGTTTGGGTAGCTATGAGAATATCGTCCAGATAAGTTAAGATCTTTGAGCGTTTTTTAGATCGCCGAACGCATGCTACAAAAAGCGCTCAAACACAGGCCAAATGGCATTCACGTGAATTCATTGGCGTTATGAAAGAAGTAAATTTAATCGAATCTTCAGATAACTTCACATGATAAAAACCATTTATTAAGTCTAAAGTTGTGAAATATCTTTTGCCGTTTAACCGATCAATATGATCTTCGATTAAAGGTAATGGGTAGTTATCTCTAAGCGTAATTTTGTCTAGCTCTCTAAAATCTACGCACATCCTAAGTTCTTTGTTCTTTTTTTCAACTAGAACTATAGGAGATACATATTCGGAACTCGATTCCCTAATAATGCCTCTCTCTAGCAAATCATCAATTATTTTTTGCAGCTCTATTTTATGGCTGTAAGGTAATCTCCTAGGGGTACTATGGAAAGGGGTATTACTAGATAAAACTATCTTCATGTGAAAATCTTCTGTAGCAGAATTTAATGTGTTTCTGTCAATGTTCAAGGCAGGGCTAACGATATCATAAATTTCATTCGCGACATTAAAAGATAATTCTGGACTTATCTTAAGATCTATCTTACTTGCATGACAAACATCGATGTTTAGAATTTGTTGCAGGAAATCCGATTCTTCGCTTGCTTCACGCGCCTTTTCCGCTTCGGCCGACGAACCTTGAGCCTGATGTGGTGGACAGTTGAATTTTACCTCTATTTTCACTTCATTGTTGACACTTGATTTTTGAAACACCAAACCAACCTTAGCCATGAAATCTCGACCTAAAATTACAGGGTACATCATTGAAAATTCTTTAACTACAAGCAATACAATTTTTATAATTTGATTTTCGAAACTTATCTCACAACTGATGCTTCCTAAGACACTCAAAGGGCTGCCATTAACTCCACAATATGACTGGTTCGAGTCCTCAAGTGTTGATACCATACATGCCGGCAGATATTGTTGCTGAATAAAGCTGATCGGACTTCCCGAGTCCAAAAGCGTGAGCAGAACCGTTGAGCTTACCATTTGGTCACGCACAAACTGGTAATTGATGGTCTTCTCGAATTCGTTGGTGGTGATTCGATATGGTTTTCTTCCGTTTCCTGTGATGTCTTCTCTTTCGACTCCTTCCATCTCCTCGTTGTCTGGAATCGTTTGATCGTTGGTGTGCTGCTCTATTGCCATGACGTTTGCCTCAGAGCAGTATCGAGATATGTGGCCCTGTTTTATGCATTTGAAACAAGTAATGTCTTTCCTCTCCAACTGTACACGATGACTTGCTTGCTGTGGTTTGGCTGTTTGATCCACTCTATTCACTTTTACAGGCGGTATAACACGATTCGGTGGCCCACTTTTTAATGCGCGGTCCGAAAGACTTTCGCGGACATTGTTTTTTAGCTTTTCGTATCTACGCAAAGCGATTTTTAGTTCTTCTAAGTTGTTTGCACTATAGAGTATGGACTTATTGACTTCGGTATCAGCAATACCTTTAATAACGTAATCCATGAGATCTTCTTCGATTGGAGAAAGTAAATATTGCTGCATTGTTTCGTCACGCCGCTTTCTTTTTCCACGAAGTTCATTACAAACGCCCGCTCTTGTTATCACTTTCTTAAATTCTTGAAGTAGAGACGCCTTCAGTTGTCGCCAGTTCTTTAACGTGCGGGTCCTTACGAAGAGTCGTGCAGTACCGGTGAGAAGTCTCTTGCTGTAAATGAATTTGGTCCTCTCATCTAAACCATACAATTCACAGCACTCCTCAAACTGCTCCAGCCACCGTTGTATGGGAACATGGTCATCGCCACTAAATGGGGTAATAGAATCTTCGATGTCCTTAAAGTTAACGGAAACAGTTACTCCGACTCATGTATCTTCCTCTGCAACTTGTAGTTCTCGCAGTTTCCTCTTTAGTGATGCGATTTCTGTCTTCTTCTTAACGATTCTTCGCAGCCGCTCCAACTCTTCATCCACCTCGTCTTCGTTTCTAGAATCCACTTCAACCTCCCCTCCTGGTGCAACATCAATTTCTCCTCCTGGTGTGGCCTCAGTCAGTTGTCTAGATTCAGACGTACTGGGCTCTCCATTTGTTAGCGCGTGTTCGAGTATTAGCTCGGATAAATCATCTTCGGAATAATCCTGCACTGCTTCTTCTAAGCGAATCCTCAATTCAGCTTTGGTTCCACCTGTTTGAAGCTTCAGCAATCGCAAAATATTCTTGAGGGTAACTACCGTAGCCGAATCCACTAATTTTTGCCACTCATCACACATTTTCCAAAAATTACCTCAAACACTGTACAAGAACTGATATAGAGATCGCAAAAAAACAATGAAATTAACGCGTATAATTGATTTTCTTCACTTTTGCTCGTGGTCGGAATCTTACTTCTGAAATTTGTAGGCGCGCTTACGGAGAAAACGATGGGAAAAAAAACAAAGAAAACGTCAGTCAGCACCACGTTTATTTTACATTTTTTTCTAAAGCCTGTCACAACTGTCACATATTTATAGTAATCCAAATAGAGCTTTTTCGAAATAATCACTCCATCAGGTCATTGACCACATAAGAATCGGACGATTCCGCGGTATGAAAACGCTGTTGAAAAATGGTTAGTTCGAATACTGTATATCACAGTGTTGTGCAGCGAAATTCGTACACAACGTCTACATTAGTCTTATTGGTAAAAAGTTATAAGCCCGCAAACTTCAAAAAACCGACTTGTGTACCATGTCCCATATATTATTTTCTAAAATAATAGGCCAAAAAATCTGAAAAAAGTTGGAGCTATGGGGCAACTCATCGCAATATTGCAAAAATACCCAGAAATCTCATATGATTTTTTATTCGTACTAAACTAAATTAATAACTAATTTCTTCAAATTTAATTGAGTTAGGTACCGTTGGATAGGTTTTGTAAAATAAAATACAGTTTTGATTTTGAGCTTTTTGTTCCGAAGCTAAGTTTTGAGATATTAAGATATTAAGTGCGAAAAATAAGTGCATTTCCACACCCGCGGGTTTAAAAATCTGAATAAATCTGAATAAAAAATCTAAAATGCAGGTCTTATTAAATTTAGTTCGAGCATCCTGGCTCAAACAGTTTTTGAGTTATAGGCCAAAAACCAAAAAACAATGACATACGAATTTTAAAGATCCGAAAACGCCATTTTGTAGATCTCATCAATAGAATAAAAAAATGTTAAATGAAAAAAAAAATATTTTCACACAATTTTTCGAAATATTAACAATTTAAATTAGCATTTTGCTAAAAAAGGGCAACTAGCGATTATCTCACACACACAAAGTTTTCTACGCTTTTCCTATACCAAAAAAGACAATAGAATTTGGAAGCGGCGTTGGTGGAGTGGTTCAGAGTTGTAAAAGATTGCAATCTTTTGATTTTAAAAATCAATTGAATTCATACCTCTGATTTTTCAATTCATAAGTTAAATCTGCAACTAGACTGCAACATTGAAATCTCGCAATCTTTTTTAAGTCTTGATTGGAGCAATCCTTACGACCAATCTATTGATTGCAAATCAATTGAATGCAAATCTTTAGACTAAAATATTTGGGACTTCAAAAATTTTCGTTGCAATCTTTGGGATTGCAAAATTTTTCGTTGAAGTCTTTAGGATTGCAAGATTTTTCGATGAAGTCTTTGGGATTGCAAGATTTTTCGATGAAGTCTTTTGGAATGCAAAATTTTTTGTTGAAGTCTTTGGGACTTGTGATCAGTTTTGAAGTAGTCTATAAGAGTGAGGATGATGGAGAACGGGGTGGGGATGGGGATCGAGTCGTACCAATACACATAAAATAATTAATGAAAAAAATAAATGAATTCATGTTTTTGATTTTATGTTATTGAGTTTGAGGCTAAAATACCGAAAAAAATGTTTGGTGCAAAATTGAGTACATGCGGATTGTTTTTTGTTTTGCTCGTTATTTCTAAAGCTTTTTGGTTTTCCATCGTGTATTATATACCGTTCTTTTCGTCTTTAAACGTAGTAATAATAGCTGATCACAAGTCCCAAAGACTTCAACAAAAAAATTTGCAATCCCAAAGACTTCACCGAAAAATCTTGTAATCCCAAAGATTTCATCGAAAAACCTTGCAATCCCAAAGACTTCAACGAAAAATTTTGCAATCCCAAAGATTGCAACAAAAATTTTTGAAGTCTCAAAGATTGCAACGAAAATTTTTGAAGTCCAAAGACTTCAAAGTGATTGCAATGAATGCAATGCCAATCTAAAGATTTGCATTCAATTGATTTGCAATCAATAGATTGGTCGTAAAGATTGCTCCAATCAAGACTTCAAAAAGAATATGAGATTTTAAAGCCGAAGTCTTAGTCATCAAATGAAGTCAATTGAATAAATCCCAAATCATAAAAATCTTTCCATGAATTCAGGGATTGCATTACAAAACTTTGCAGTCTTTTACAACTCTGGAGTGGTTATAGCGCTCGCGCTCTGCTCTGAGGGTCCTGGGTTCGGTCCTCGATTTGGGGTTTCTCGCTATTTTCACATTTCTTATGCTTTCAAGATTGTTAAAATCCAATTCAAATAAAAATGACAAGCTTGAATGCGTTACTAACTCAATCGAGGACGCAAAGGATTCTTAAAAAAGTTTCTATATTCTGTTAAATTCTGAAATATCTTTTGGCTCTTTTCAAAGCCTGTGAACCTGAGCGAATATTTTGTATGACAGTTTGCTTCTCCCTCAGTTCTCTTAAAAGAACAAAGCGAAGTAAAGAAATGATTGATCATAATAGCTTTGTTATTGTAATTTTTTTTTTGAAAAAAATAAGAGAATCAGTTATTTGTACGTGTATGTGTGCTCAGACCATTTCCTGATACTCTCTTTTCTATTGGTTACGATTTATATTTTGTCACTCAATAAAAGTGAAGAAGACATAAAGAATTCTGGAGAAACAAAAACAAAATTGAACATTATTTTTGTTATTGCTCAATGTGATTTTCACATGCCAAAAGTCAAATAATCCTAGTGTAAAATTTAAATTTTATTTAGAATTTCAAACACGAGTACTTGATTTGTTAATTTCTTGGATGTTTGTGACTGTACCACATTAGTGTTTTAGATGATTAAGTGGCTGTTTTTGACTGCCGAATACATTATGATTCAAATTGCTTAGCTGCTTGGTAAGCTAACTTTCCTGACCTGCTGATTAATTGCTTCAATGGAGTAGCTTGAGACCATTTCCCTTAAGTTCACTAAATCAATTTTCACACGATTGGCACGATCAGCAAATGAGAAAGACTTTTCTTTTGCTTAGCTTTATTTGAAAACGGCAGGTAGCCGTAGTTAGTTGCTTTAACTTAAATTATGACCTCACTTCTAATCTGTTGACGAAGGAACGAAACCCTCGGTGTGTGAGTAAAACTCACACTTGACCGGCATTTTTTTTTTTAACTTTTTTGTGTAAATACTTTCAGTGGACACATTTCGTTCCCTAATAACTTGGAAGAAATGGGCGCTACAAAAATGTGAGCTATTTTTTGAGTGTAGTGTAGAGTGAGTGAGGACTGGCAGTGTTGCAGTTCATGTCAAATGAGAGAGAATCTTGCAGTTGCTACTAGAGATCTTCTTATTAAGATTTTAGTTGAGGACATAAAAGAGTTGCAACAGTCGAAAACTGGGAAACACAGTGTGAAAATAACTCAAATAAGCAGACAAATTTAACTAATATTGCGGATTGTTATGTTGACAAAAGAGTGTGTAGAATATGACCGAAAGTTTGAGGTTTATGAACGAAATGAACATGTTGACGCCTCGCCATTGACTGGAAGTTTATTTAAAATTAGGTTGCTAATTTCGTCAACACTACTACATATATCTCACCGCCAATATAGCCCTTTGGCACATCTATTGATAATCTATTTTCGCTACTTCGACTCTATCTGGGTAGACTTCAATATTAAGTCTTCAATGCTGATTACTTTTTCACCTAAATCGCAATCAATTTCAATTTTGTTATCAAAACAAAGTACTTTCCCGCCTCCTATTCAAAGTAACTTTGAAGGAAAATGTGTAGTGCCTCTACCAACATGTGCTCTCATATTAATAGGTAAAATTGCGGTATGACCAAGTTTCCACACTGGGGAAGCTTTTAAGCAGGACTTCACAATGTGTGCCCTAGTTTCTGTAGCGCTTTGTACATAGCCGGAAAATTCAAAAGACAAAAAGGCGCAAGGGAGATATTTGACAACCTAATATTAGCACAAATGGATGAACACAAACCTTTTATGGCCATAGATCATATACCTCTAACCGCACAATATGGATCGGGCGCGATCATTCATGCCAACTGCGTGGCAAATAAAGGGTGAAAAGAATGTGGAAAACACCACTGAGACTCGTATCAATTTCAGCCAGAATTTTATGGATTGAACAAAACTTGGATCGGCGTTTGTCCCGATTTCGTCCACAAATCGATATATTTATACTTATTATTTCTTAATGCTTTCACTGAGATCTACAAAACTGCGATTTTGGATTTTCGAAATTCGCATATTGACGTTTCATCGTTTTTCGCTAAAAGCTCCAAAAGTATTGGGGCCAGAAAGAAAGGGATTTTTTGACAAAGCGGCAGGGAAATTGTAGGTGGGATTAGCTTTCCGACTTTTCACAAAACCATAAGAATAGTTATTGTAGCTCTACCTTAGAAGATAGACATATGCTGTCGCTGACTTTTTTTTTATTAGGAGTACAACTTGAAGGACGCGTATTTTTTTGTTAAAAAAAACTATTTATTTGAATATGAAAACAAAACTTGTCTAAATTAACTTGTGTATACTTTGACAGATGGAATTAACTAGATTTTTCGACGTTCTCAATACAATAGCTGTCACTGTCAAAAAAATAGCGCGTGTGAATATATATGAAGTTAGTAACAATGCGCGTCTTTTAAGTTGTACACCTAATAGAACTTTTTGAGACTACCATACATAGTTTTTTTTGCATCTATAGCTGTTTATTAGGTAGCGCCCGTCTTAGAAGCCTTCCATTTCTCTACTTTATTCGCAAATCTCACTATACCTGTGATTGTTCCGTTAAACACACGAAAAAGTAATAATCAATCAAAGCTCTTTATTTCTTATTTCGCTTAACAAAGTAAAACTGCGAAGTGCGTTAAACGCTTGTGGCCAGAGATCTGTTACAACCGTTGCTTTGAGATTCCTTACTCAAAGGTTGTCGTCTAAGGTTCGAGCGAAGTTGCTCCTGTTTTATACTTGTAAAGGCGAAGTAGAGGCGGTAAGGCAGTAGGGACATAACTGCCAAATAGCGTTATTTGTTTAGGTTCACATGTCTACAGAATATATCTATTTACCTGCTCAGAAAGTACACAATATTGCTAGTGAAAACTGCATGAAAATCCGTTCAGTAGTTCCTGAGATTAGCGCGTTTAAACAAACAAACTCTTTACCTTTATAATATAATATTAGTATAGATTATTATATTTAGAGGTAAAATATTTTGTTTGTCGTATGCGTTAGTAAATGTTGTTTGAAAATAGTTTGCAAAGTTTTAACCTTATCGGCATTTGTTCTTGACCATACCGTCTAGATTCAGCAACGGTGGTAGATGACTGTACACAAAAGTACATCATATACAAAGAGTATATGTTTTAGAGTCCTATGCGCTTAGTTGAGAAGTGTAAAAAAGAGGCGATTAATTACTTCTTAATTTTACCGTTTAATTTGTTACCCAGTGTCGCAGTGGCAAGGTAACAGCTTAAATTTCGTTTAGGATGAGAACTACGATTTGGTCAGCGCTCTTTGTGAGCCATTTAATAATATACTCCGCCATTTAATAATATACTTGGCGAGAGTGAACTTTCCACCGTGTCATAGTCATTTTTGGAAAACACAACTCTTGAATAAATATGGATGATTATAAGGCCAGTGGTCATGATAATTTTCACACGTTACACCACGGGTTTGTTTTTTTGTTCTTCTTCGGTGAGAGCTTTTAGCAGAATTGAATTATTCGTCTTAGATCGCACTAATGACATGTCCATGCCACTTCGAGATAAGTCCAGTATAAGTGATAAACATGCTAGATAGAATGTCATGAAAACGATATAGTTCACTAACACAGAAAAGACGGCCAATGTACAGAGAACTTCTAAACGCTAAACACCCGACAACGTTCTAACGTCAATAACCAAAGTCTCTACTATGGTGTCAAGTGATATTCCTAGTCCCAATAACTCTAGTCCTCTGGCAATGTTGTTTGTTACTTCAGCTTGATTGGATCCAGATAAAGCCAACTGGGCTAGTGGACTGACTCCAACCGTGGCATGGTCTGTTTCTGCTTGGCATTGATGCAGTTGGCGACGCGGGTGGCGTATTAGTACTAAGTTTTTCTTTAATCTACGACTAATTCTGAAAAAACGTCTGGTCTATTTTTGGGTTACCTAGCTACATCTCCGGTCCAGAGGACAGACAGACAGACGGACACCGATAAGGGTTTCGTTGTTCCTTTGGAACGAAACCCTAATGCAACCTTCGTTGCTAATTGAATGGTGATTGCATTCTATTTTTTGGAGTCTTAAATAAAGTCAACGATTACAATAAAAAAAATGCATACTCTTACAACTCTGATTCTTGGAGAGAGAACTCTTTTTCGACCTCGAGTTTCAGGCTTTTCTTTTTAATTTTTGGCATTGGAAATCATTTTTGCGGAACAGCAAATGATTTGTTCAATTTATTTGAATGTTTTCTTATTGCCAAGAGGCCTTTGAATAAAGGGCTGCTTTTTTTATTTAGTACAGTGTTTTACCCGATTTTACAGCAAAAAATGTCTCAGGATTGAAAATTTACCACAAAAATTCAAAAAAATATAAAAAAAAAGAATGAAAAATACAGAAAAACCAAGCAAATCTTGAGGAAAAAATAAACACTGCTATTGTTTTGAATGCCAAGAAAATGTACATTGTTCCCTAAGGCGACGTTTAGTAAACAACCGTTATATCTACAAAGATCATTCCCATGCAATTATTTCTCATTGCTATAGAATAGCAAATAAAACAGACTAGATTAGTAATAAAACAGACTAGAATAGTAATAAAACAGACTAGAATAGTAATAAAACAGACTAGATTAGTAATAGATCCAATAGTATTCAGATTATTAGCAGAACCACTATGCTAATAGTAGTATGTCCAAATATAGTATGCCAAGTTTCGTTCCAAATAAAATGTTTTGCGGCAAGTTTTACTTGTCATAGTCATGTAATTTACAAGTCATCGCATGATGGTGAAACTTTGAGATCGCCTGATCATGGCCTTTATTGGCTTTACCTTAGCTTTGTTCTGGCAAAAGTTGGTTAATTTGAAGATGTTTGAGTTTACGATGATATGAAATAATAACACTAAATGTATTTAACACATAATTCCCTCTCGAAAGTATTCATTAAGACGGATTTTACATGATTTTTCCAGATTTTTAGGCAAAACGGTGTGGAAATTGGAGGGGACACCCTTTTTAAAACTTTGGATTGAAAGAAAATTCAATCTCATTTCCAAAGACCTTTTGGTTGATATATAAATCGACAGGATCAGGTGAACTTTGAAAGTCAGCCCCCACTTCACCTCAATGGGAGCCATCTCCCCCAAAAAAAATGGTACCAAAATCTTTTTGACCGAATTCTGAACAAAGTTGCCAAAGACATCAATACTCTATCTTTTACCATTTAGAAATCTATAAAGGACAAACAAACAAACAAACATTGATTTTTATATATACTTTTCTAAATATTTATGTATATATTCAGTACTCAAACAACAATTTTTTTTTGTTTTAGTGTCGTGGAACGGGAACTTAATGTTCCATTACCGCTTTCGAAGATTATCAAGAAATGGAATAATTTATTACAAGAATATAAAGTAAGTTATTTACAAGAAAACAAAGTTACATATGCAGAGCTCAATGATTTGTGATAAACTACTAAATAAAGAAAATGTGAATTCAAACATCAGTATCCAGCAAAAAAGTTTCCAAGCAGTTTAAACACTAAGCAATAAGATCGACCTACACCTTAAACAAATAAATTTAAAATGTAATCTCTGTTATTATCTATGATATCAAATGCAAATTTTTAATGTAACCTAGTGTACAGTAATGTAACTAGTTTATGTGTTGGGTAATATAGTTTTAGTCAAATCAAGTAGTCAAATAACATGGTTATCAACTCTAATTTGAAAACTTGTTTTGTATATGCTTCCACAAAAACTCTATTAGGATGATGTATTAGCCTACATTAAGCGAGCGTACCCAGGTTTAAAACCAGCCAAGAGAAAACACCAAAAACAATTTCCTACAGTCTTCCTGGAGTACTTCTATCACGGAAAGGGGTTCGAAACCGCCAATAAATAGCAGGTCCCGTTCGTATGTTTGAAAATTATACCACGCACAATACATACCACGAACATCGACAGAACGATATCGTTTTCTCTGCTTCACGTAAGCCGAGAACTGTCATTTGCTTTTCTGACGATACCTAAATTCCTAGAGCAAATTGTGAAAAATATTGTAAAATTTTTGACTTAAAAAAATGAATGCTGAAAAAATAGTTTTGCTAATGTTTTTTTGCATTATACATTGTTTTTTTTTTACAGAAAAATGCCTTTTTTATTTTTCACATTTGACCTACAATCATACCTATATCCAACCCACATTTTCTGTCCAAACCATGAAGAACTTTGGTTTGAGTCCTTGTTCAAGTAAATGTCAGTTGAGGGGAGGAAATGAAATGCTTATAAATATATTCTAATTTAACTTTCTTGGACTTGAAAATACGAAAGGACTCTGAAGGATGACAAGCAGCTCTTATTTTTATCATCATTAGTGGCGTAACAGCCGATGAAGGGCCAGAGCTTAGCTTTTCGTGCCTCCACTGTGTTGTGCGCGATATATTTTGACATATGTGGAGGGGGTCTACAGTTTATTGCCGGTTCCGAACGGCGAATTGCGAAGGCTTTCCGTGACAGAAGTACTCCAGGAGGATTGTCAATCGTTCGCTGGAGGTGGGGCCGTGAAAATTGTTTGTGGTGTTTTTTCCCCGAGCGGTATTCGAACCCGGGTACTCTCGCTTAAGAGTCCGATGCACTAACGATTAAGCCACGGTGCCCACGCTCTTATTTTGACATGAGGAATGTAGCATTTAGTAGCGAACTCAAACTGTGACGATAGACGAGACTATAGCGATAGTCTTACGTGAAGTTATCGAAAAATGTAAATTCGTTTGTACCTTAAAGCAGAAATAAAGGAAACGAGATATTCATCTGCTACATTCTTTGCCCCTGAAATTTTTTTGACAGTTTGTTGTTTTTGTAATTTGCCTCTCGTCTGTGAATACATGTGAGGCAATTGCTCATCTTGTTCCGAGAATTTATTTGAATTTGAAAATTTTTGCTGTAACTGCCCATATTCATTTTAAATATTATGCTTAGTATTTACACATATCCATGACAAATGTGTGAAATAAGATGTGTTGTTTAATTTTCGGTTTTGTTTGAATGAATTCTTAATCATTTTGCAATATTTATTGAATTACAAAATTACATTCTTTTTTCAAAATAAACGGCCACTTCGGAGAAAACGAAACGCCATGCTATGTTCATAAGGTTCATGCCATAAGCACGAATAATTATAAAACATCACACTGGAAACAATATTGGAAGTACATGAAACGCCATTGGTTAAAATAGACCATAGACAATAATTAAAGTTATGAAATACAAATGAAAGATATAGAAAATAAAGATAAATTAGCCTCTTTTGGATCTTCTTCATTATCTTCAATTTAATATTGTCGATGTGTACAGTAAAAAAAGCAAAATAAGGCTGTGCCCTCGTCTATGAGAAATAACCTAGTACCACAAAGTAATAAATGATATTTAAGTATAAAATGATGTTTTATTGTTTCAAATATAAATCGTTTGTTGCGTGGATTTTGATTGAGCATTTGATTGTACCGTATATGAACAATTTTGAATTGATTGATTGTCTATTCCATTCTTAATATTCACCTGAAGGTTTATATATTTATATTACAATAAATACGTATATATTCAATCATTTTTATTGGCAAAAAAGTATTAGAAAATAGTGCAGTGTTCTAAAAGATTAATGATAAGTTCTTGATCATCGTTAAACAATATTCCGATGCACATCAACCTCAAAAATAGGTGACCAAAATTAAGTTCAATAATATTGCAAAATACTTATATATCAGCAGCATTTTATTGTGCAATATTATTAGAATATATGAGAGGTCGCTAATATTTACCTTAAAAGAAATTCTTTTACCAACCCTTTCTCATTATTACATTCTGCAAACCTTGCGAACATTGTTATTGGAGATTCCAATTGTATTGACAAGCTGCGCAACAGCACAACACATTCGGCATTGCTATTGGCTGACTTGCTTCTCAAAGGCGTGAAAAATAGATTCCCGACTGCTTATTAATGTACGATGAATCAAGAACTTATCATTAATCTTTTAGAACACTGCACTATTTTCTAATACTTTTTTGCCAATAAAAATGATTGAATATATACGTATTTATTGTAATATAAATATATAAACCTTCAGGTGAATATTAAGAATGGAATAGACAATCAATCAATTCAAAATTGTTCATATACGGTACAATCAAATGCTCAATCAAAATCCACGCAACAAACGATTTATATTTGAAACAATAAAACATTTCATTTCATTCTGAAATATCATTTATTACTTTGTGGTACTAGGTTATTTCTCATAGACGAAAGCACAGCCTTATTTTGCTTTTATTACTGTACACATCAACAATATTAAATTGAAGATAATGAAGAAGATCGAAAAGAGGCAATTTATCTTTTTTTTCTATAACTTTCATTTGTATTTCATAACTTTAATTATTGTCTATGGTCTATTTTAACCAATGGCGTTTCATTTACTTCCAATATTGTTTCCAGTGTGATGTTTTATAATTATTCGTGCTTATGGCATGAACCTTATGAACATAGCGTGGCGATTCGTTTTCTCCGAAGTGGCCGTTTGTTTTGAAAAAAAATGTAATTTTGTAATTCAATAAATATTGCAAAATGATTAAGATTTTCTTTCAAACAAAAGCGAAAATTAAACAACACATCTTATTTCACACATTTGTCATGAATATGTGCAAATACTAAACATAATTTTTAAAATGAATATGGGCAGTTACAGCAAACATTTTCAAATTCAAATAAATTCTCGGAAAAAGATGAGCAATTGCCTCACATGTATTCACAGACGAGAGGCAAATTACAAAAACAACAAGCTGTCAAAAAAATCTCAGGGGCAAAGAGGGTAGCAGATGAATATCTCGTTTCCTTTATTTCTGGCCACTAATGATGATGAAAGAGTATTTCACTGAAATATAACACACCCTTCACTTCTTTCGCGCCTGTGGAACAGCTGTTTTCCTTTGCGGGGCTTGTCGGATTCGCCAATATAGCTGAACAAAATGCAAAACTCAAAGTTATGCGATTCGGTCGAAATTGATATTTTTTTCTCAATATAACAAGGAACAATGTTGCATATATTAAATATTTTCAAATTTTTTTTTTACCACTTCAAAAAAAGTAATCAAATTTTTAAATGGATCAAAAATTTAGGGATCCGAGTGGGGTAGGTTTAAGGCTTATATATTCTGCTTTTGGGAAGTATCCCCTTTCAGAAAGTGTAAGCACTTCTTGCGCGATTTGCGACTGCTATACAACTTTTTTTTAATTTTTGGAATGATCTGCTCGATTTCCCCTCACTAAAAATAAGAATAAACAAGAAGACCTTTCTATACAAAAATAAGGAAAAAAATTGTGTGTCTGGTACAAAGGAGAACATATATACCAAGAGCCCACAACAAAATTTGGGTGTCAAAATATAAGGTTGCCCAAAAGCACAGACAACCTAATATAGACACCCAACTGTACAGCGGCTATTTCCCCTCCATCGATGAATTTGAAAGTAATTCACGAATGAAGCTGAAATCACAAATTAGCCAATACAGATACCCAACTTCTACTTCTCTTGCCCCTTGATTTTATTTGACAGCGTTTTTTATAACATTTTGTGTCTGTGAATACGTGTGAAAGCTTTGCACAACAAATCAAACAAATGTGCGTAAAAATGATGAGCTAGTGTTCGGTGCTTTCTGAATTACTGTCAAAATGCTTCCTGTATTTCAGCTACATTTGTGAATTACTGTCAAATTCATCGATGGACGAGGGGAAATAGCCGCTGTACAGTTGGGTGTCTATATTAGGTTGTCTGCACAAATTAGCCAATACAGATACCCAACTTCTACTTCTCTTGCCCCTTGATTTTATTTGACAGCGTTTTTTATAACATTTTGTGTCTGTGAATACGTGTGAGAGGTTTGAACAACAAATCAAACAAATGTGCGTGAAAATGCTGAGCAAGTGTTCGGTGCTTCCTGAATTACTGTCAAAATGCTTCCTGTATTTCAGCTACATTCGTGAATTACTGTCAAATTCATCGATGGACGAGGGGAAATAGCCGCTGTACAGTTGGGTGTCTATATTAGGTTGTCTGTGGTTGTCTGTGGTGCAAACCCAACCATACATGTGACACTTAGCCTCGTGTTGCACACCGTGTTAAGCAGCCCATGCACGATTTAATTCGATTGTAAACTGAGTTGTCAACTCAATTGATAGTTGGCCACACACTACACATACGCTTCAATTGTGCTGAAAGACTTGCCAGTCAACTTCAAAATATCAAAATCTTTTGATTTTTCGCCAACCGTCAAAGCGATCAATTGACAAAGCCACACACGGGTTGATTTCACTGTGATTTGACTGAGTTGATGATTTAATTGAATCGTGTATGGGCTGCTTTAAACACTGCGTTTCATCTACGGGTCCTATAAGAAAGGTGGGAGCTGCCATGTTACTCCGACGAAATTACCATTGCGAATGATGTTTGTCGACCATGTAATATAGAAAAAAAGCTTTTTTGTCGTTCGGCTAGGTTGAACCACATGTGTACACCCCCAATGATGATTGAGGAACGTAAACATAATACTATTATAAGCGAATAGATTGGATTTCGGAATATGAATGTGGATATTTACAATACACATTTCAGTAAAGATGCTTTAGATCCGTATTTCTTGGAAACTATATTAAGTTATAAGCTGCACAAACAATTGGGCTCTGTATATATAAATACTCATATATTGGCTTAAGTACCTAACAATTTTTTAATAACAGGCGATAAAAATTTCTGAAGAACCAAAGAGACGTGAATGGCCTTTTTTCACTCTTATGGATGTATACTTTAGTGATCAAGTGAACGATCCTTCTCTGCGTTTATTTTCTTCCACAAAAACTTTAAAGGAATCGTTAGATGAAAGTGTGTTCGAAGATGACCCGATTATCGCCTCCGCAATAGCAGCCGCAACATCAGGTGCTTGTATGGAAATAGATGAACTTTTGAAACGTCAAAAGGAACGTCGAGCAAATGAAGCAAAATATACCGCTGAGAAAAATTTTCGCTCTAAGGCTACAGATTATAGCATTAATGGAAATAAACATAATGTCATCACAGTTAAAAACACAACGTTTGTACATTCACCAAAAGATAATTTAAATAGCTCAAAATTACCAACTGATCACCATGAAGCTACTAATAATGAAAAGAATGTTCAACTTGGCCCAATGTTTCAACAACCTCAATCTCCTCCGCCAGCAGCAGTTCATAATAAATATCCAGATCCAAATACTATTGACCAATACTTATTGTCTTGGAACAATTTCTTAGGAAACATGTCACGAGGGTTTCACACCTTGCAAAAAGATGAAAAAATGGTTGATGTAACAATAGCGGCAGGGGGCAAAATTTTCAAGGCCCATAAATTGGTAAGCTACATATTCATAAAGCTCAAAACTGTATCTTTCTTTTTTTTAGGTACTTTCAGTATGCAGTCCTTACTTCCAAGAAATATTTTTAGAGAATCCATCCAACCACCCAATTCTGTTGATGGCTGATGTTGAGGCAAACCATATGGCAGGACTATTGAATTTCATGTATAGTGGACAGGTAACTATATCGTGCCCAAGAAGTAATAAGAAGCATTACAAAAAAAAACACCCTTAGTTACGGCTCTTTTGAATTTAAATTGTACGAACAAAAAAATTTCAGTGAAAATATCAAGGTTTCGTCTTCTAACTAAAAATTTCAAAAGTTGTTAGCACAGACAACCTAATATTGGCTCATTTGTGGTTGTTAGCAAAGAAGAAAATTTGAAAAATAAATCTATAAACTCGTGCCTCTATTCTGTACGATTTGTAATTACAACTCACAAATGTCAATTAGATAAAAATGTGATGGTTAAGTTGTGAGATTTTTTTTGGGATTCTGGCGAAACTTAGTCTTGCTTGAGCTTTCAACAACTCGAGTACTATATCTCCCTCCACAAGTTAGTTAGAATTTTACAAATTAATAAACACGATAGATCTCCTGATTTTAAGGACACGAGTATGTCTTCAAAGAGGAATCGTCGCGCTAAAACGACTTCTCGGAGTGATAATAGTGAATTTGCTAATCGTAAAAATTATTCCGCACAATTGCAAGTTCACCCAGACAATATGCATGACAACGACTCCGGTGATGAAGTGATCGATCCAAACAATGATCTCTTTGAAAAAGTGCAAGATTTTGTACACAATCTAATGCAATTTGTTAGTGTCACTAATTATTCTATTAAAAAGTTGTCTATTGGAATAAAACTTGCTTGTGAGTCTTCATAATCACAACCACGTCGCCTTGAGGACGATGTGGAAACCTAATAGGCAGGTGGAACAGGCCCATTCTGTTCAAAGTAGTGTGAGACTTCCACCCACTAAAATCATACCTTGACCTCTTCTCCGTGACATCATCCACTCTGGGACCGCTTTCGCATTACTGGTGTCGTTTTCTTCCCCCCAAAGGGACCCGCTTTTTCATTTTCTTCATCGGGCTAGTTAATTAATCTTGCCGGTAGGGCATAATCGTTCTTCGTTTGGGGGGGAATTATCTCCTTCCTTTCTCCTTTTTTTTCTCAGCACTTCTTCAACGTATTCCGCGATTTTGATCCAGAGGCTGCAGCTGGATAATATCTTTTCAACGACGCTGTCAGGCGATATGATGCCTATCTCCGCTTCCAACCTGGTCCTCTGCACTGCCCACCTGCTGCATTCGAAGAAGGTGTGGTAGGCGTCGCCTTCTTAAGAATCTCCGTACTGCACTCGTTTTCTTACCCATTTTGTGGAGGTATCTGCTGAAAGAGCAATATCCAGATACAAGTTAGGTGACGTAGAAGTTGACAACACCATGTCTCCGCTCTATCCATGCAGCAACTTCTCTGATCAGTCGCGCTGTCCATTTTCCTCTAGTTTCGGCGTACCGCTTGGCTTGCCACCGCTGCCTGGTACCTGGCAGAATGTCCGTTCTGCCATTTGTCTTCTGTAAGACTCCTTGTTATGCGCATCAGCCCAGATCTCGCAACCATATAATAAAAAGGAGTCGGTGATAGCTATGAGGAGCTTCCGCCTGGACATGGTCGGGCCTATCTCCTCTGGGAAAAAAGTTCAGATAGATCGATCGCCAATGCGGGATTTGAGAAAATCAGAAAAACGGTACTTTGAATACCTTCACTGTTTTTATCATTCGGTGCTTCTACTCGTAAGTTGTAGTCAAACCCAATGCATCGAAGAAAAATGTAGCTCAAAGCAATGTCTACAAGATAAGGAGTTTACCTCCTAAATTTCACTGGATCGGTCAAGCCGTTCCAAACTTTCAAATCGCAAATATTATTAGCGTCGATTTGAAAGCCCATCGGATTTTTTCTAACTCTTGAAGTTCCAATTTTGCTTCTGTGCACACGTGTTCAACAATCAAATCTTCGGCGACTGCTGTATACCACAACACAAAGCTATTACAACCCTTTTTCTTTCAGTTCAAATCGCAACGGCGCGTTCGGTCGGTCGGGCCTCGACATTTGAAGTAGTATACACGTAAAGGCAGGCGATTTGTAATGAACTTTCGAATCGTTCGTATCCATTCGACTTTCGAACGAAAAAAATCTAAGATTAAGCTTCTAGCGATACGTTCGCCAACTTAATCCAACCAACATCAACTTAATAAGATGGCCACTTTTGTTTATTTATACCAAAAATCTTATATTAGGTTGTCAAATATCTCCCTTCCGCCTTTTTGTCTTTTGAATTTTCCTGTACAAAGCGCTACAGAGCTCGTATCTGGCAATACATCATTTGAAAGGTCTTGACATGACCTACAAAACAACGCTATGCATGATTAGTTTATTTATTTGACAACCTAATATCTACGATAATTCAATTGAATTATTTACATACTCAACCACTTTTTTAGGTAAATGTTAAATATGAAGACCTACCAATATTTTTAAAAGTGGCTGAGGCTATGAAAATAAAAGGACTCCATACAGAGGTTAGTATTTAAAATTAATATAATTATTTCCACTTCAATTATAATACCATTTTCCTGTTTTCTGACTGCTTCTAGAAACCTGAGGAACAAAATTTAAAAGAGATTCAGTTTTCCCGTGAGAATAACTTAACTGATTTTCAAATTTCTTCGTCAATCCCCATATCGATTGATATAGCCGCTCAATCTGTACCGACATCAACATTAAAAGATGAAGAGGGAGCATGTCAAACATCGTACCACTTGACTGATAATGAAAAAAATACAGAAATTTTACGTAAAAGTATAAACACTGTCAATCTTGAGCAAAGAAAAAATAAATTTTCGATATTTAAGGCGAGTGCTAGCAAAAAGATCTTAGATCATTCAAAACAGCAGAAATATTTAGCCAAACGAAAATTATACGTTCACTTTGAAAATGACCTAAAAGAAAAACGAACATCAAACCTGGTGGAAAATGAGCTATATAACAATAGATCCCATTCAAAAATGATTTGTACACAACAAATACCACAGAATAATACAGAAGAAGTGTTAAATTTAGCTCAAAATGAAGTTTCAAACGCACAAATAAATTTTGTACCGACAAATGCAACTGAATCAAAGAACATGACTCAATACGGAAACACAAATTTTGCCGACACTAGAAAAGACATTCATCCGTCAATAAATGTAACCGAAAACGAAACCAACTCTTACATGCAATGCGAAGATGGCAACAATAATATTTGTATACAACAAAATAATACACAAAAAAATAACTTTAGTAGAGATGAAATTGGATTCTATGAAGATGATTGTACGAAAAGCACAGATATAAGGAGTTGTTGCGATAACAATGATAGTAATAATATTCATGATACGGATAATAACTCTAAGCATTGTTATACTAATAAAAATGTTAAAACAAAAACTAACGACGATATCAATGTCGACTGCAATCTAGGTTCCAAAATTTTTGTAAGCAAACACGCAGACAATAATAACAATCTCTTCCTTACTTCAACCACAAACGCAGAACCAAAAGATATTGATTCTAACCCTACCACAAAGGAAACTAAAACGAAATTCACTATAAAGGCTAACTCATCGTTTTATTGAAAAAATGCCTATAATACATATACAACCAATAAAATGTATTTATTAAAATCTTTAATTAAAGAAACGAACGAAATACATACATATGTAATACGATAAATTTCGTACCTAAAAGAGCATCGTTTTATGTAATGAACATACTTATCCTTACTCACAGCTAATACATATTTTAGTAAGGTACACACATTATTGTTTTATAACAGACAGCTGTTTGGTAAATATAAAAAAAATATCTATCAGTGTTATTTATTGTTATATGTTTAAACTTACCATTACTTACTATTTAAGCTACCTAGATATACGTTTTGTTATGACCAATTTAATTGATCGTTTTTAATTTTATATTTGTAAAATTCATTTGTAGATTTGTTGTTTCTCATATATTTCTCTAATAATAACGTTAAATAAAACTTTCTGATCATCCGCCTACAAAGTTTACTATGATCAAGCATACATTTTTTTTGCTTAAATATATATATTCTGGATTCTGGGTTGTTATTTTGTATCACTTTTAGATTCGGGTTCGAATGTGGCAACAACTGAAGTCAATTCGTATTTTGTATCACTATCGAATTTAATTGCAATGGTGCCAACCTTTCATCAAATAGTTAAGAAAGTTAAACTTTCAAATCAAAGCAATTCTTCTTAATGCCAGTTGGAAATAAATTAATTTCAACAAATTTTGGTTTTATGAAGATTATTCAAAAAGTAATAAATTATAGAAAATATCAAATTTAAAAATATGTGGTTTGCTATGTGCTGTGCTGTGTTCCGAGAAGAGTTATAGAAGTTGCTTTAATGTATTGGAATAAAACTAAAATTACTGAATAAGTGTTAAATAAAAGTTATGCAATTGCATTTTGGAACCGCATTGCAACCGCGACTTCGTTTGCT
Organism: Syritta pipiens; assembly: GCA_905187475.1. Taxonomy (NCBI): domain Eukaryota; kingdom Metazoa; phylum Arthropoda; class Insecta; order Diptera; family Syrphidae; genus Syritta; species Syritta pipiens. The sequence goes on along the minus strand of LR994572.1, from coordinate 61,100,583 downwards.
TCGGTTTAAAAATGTATACAATTTACAACTAAAAAAATATTTCTGACCAATATCTGTATTGAAAAACTTGTTAGTACATTGTTTATGTAAGGAGTTATTATTAAGATCCTTGGGTAGTGCTTCGAAAAAACCACTGCTGTTTTTAATTACATTCGAATTTGAGATCTCTTGTTTTGCGGCAACTACAACTCCCAAAATGGTTTATCTGTTCTTGAATCGTCAAATCCTATCCGATTCATATTACTTAATCCACAATAAATCGCAAAGAAAATCCTGATTCACGCAAACTGTAACAGCCGCTTCAGGAAAAAAATACAGATAGATCGATCGGCTGTAGGAAATTTGAGAATATTAGAAAAAGGGTAGGTAGTTCGATACTTGCGTTCTTATCATTTGATGCATCTACTCGTAAGTTGTAGTCAAATTGAATGCATCGAAGAGAAATGTAGCTTAAATCCATTGCAAGATAAGGGCTTTACTTTCCAAATTTCAGTGAAATCGATCAAACCATTCCAAACTTTCAAATCGTAAATGTTAATAGAGTCTATTTGAAAGTCTATAGGATTAGGAAAACCTTACCCGGCAGAACCAGAATCTCTGACACACTTCCTCTGCTCCTATCCTGCGCTTGCCAGAGCAAGGTTACGGACTCTAGGCACACCTTTCCTGAATCTCTCGGCGAGCTTTCCCGGATGAATATTAAAGATTTGATGTCATTCCTCAACGCCGCACGATGGTTCTAAACACAAAATGAAATACAAAAACATTTTGATACGAGAACTTATTTGTATGATGCATAAATGGCTCTTTTAACAAACGATTTCAGGAAACTTGCACGAAACACCTAAAATTGAATTTTGTTCACATTGAATTCACAAATATCTTTCATCAATCCGTATTGCAAGTGCAAATCAGAATTTAAAATAATTGGGATTGATAAGTCTATGAAGTAGATGTAAAAAAACCAACAGAATTCATTGGGAACTAAGAAACTCCTGAATGAAAGTGCCGGCGTACGGTTTAGTTGTCTGGCAATCCTCCAGGGTTCTCAAAAAATACTCACGCAACTTGCATCCGACTCTCGTATTTGCCTCGTATGAAGAGTCGTATGCGTTGAACCACAAATGAGCTAAACAAGATATCCATCTCCATCGTCTCTTTCCCCTTGGTTTCATTTGACAGCGTTTTTTATGCAATTCCTGTCTGCGAATACGTGTATGCGCACTCCGTACAACAAGGAATGCCGGGAAAAATCAAAAATTTGGAACAAAATGGTGCTGCTCGGAAGCATATAAAAATGTGTGTGAATTTGCTCAGAAGCCCAAATAAGTGTGCGTGTAGAATATGGGTGAGGGGTCTCGCAGCCTGGAAAGCTGGGTATCTCGTATAGGTTATTTGTGCGTTGAATACGACTTCAAGTAAAAATAACGCATGCCATCGCAGCTACCCGAATGTCAACTGTCAAAACGTGAAAGGAAAATGTAAACAAAACAAATGAAAGAAAAAGGATCTCTCGTGAAATAAAAAAGAAATTCTCGAGTGAAAACAAAATTAAAAGTGGCCTATTTTATTCTGTTTATTTTTGTTTTTTTCCCAATCGTTCTGAATAAAATGGTATTTTTGGAGGACCCTGGAGGGTTGCCTGACAACTAAACCGTACGCCGGCGCTTTAATTCAGAAGTTAATTAGTTCCTATTGAATTTTGTTGTTTTTAGGGTTTCGTTCCAAAGGAATAACGAAACCCTTATGGAATCACTTCGGTGTCTGTCTGTCTGTCTGTCTGTCTGTCTGTCTGTCGCCTTTTACATATTTGACTATAACTTATAAGTCCTTTGTAGTTAAGGGATGAAATTTGGACTGAAGGTGTATCTAGACAACCCAAAAATAAATCATGCACCCTTTTTGGAATTAGTCGCAGATTAAAGAAAAAGTTAGTACTAATACTAACGGCCGAAAAAACGTTTACTAACTTTGATGGTCGATATGGGTGTCATTGGAAAGGGGGCGGTGCCCTGATTATGAAAATGTCTGTCTGTCTGTCATTAGGCCTTAACCTAGGTAATTGGCGAACCACTAAGAATTTAGAAATAAAACTTTGCTAAAAGACGTATTTCACTTGCCCAAAGAAAGTTCAGGAAAAAAATTTTAAGAAAATTTTATACTAGCGAAAAACTTAGTACCAATACTAAATTTGAAAAATAAATTTATTTTACTAGTTCCTTGATATGGGTATTGTTGGAAAGAGGATTATAGTTAGATCAAAAAATTGTACTATAGTAATCATCTCACTCTTATTGGTAAGAAGTTATTAGCCAACAAATTGCCGAAAACTGACTTGTGTACCGTGTCCCCCACCTTACTTTCTAGAATATTTGACCAAAAAATCTGAAAAAAATTGGAGTTATGCAGCAACTCATCGCAATAGCCCAAAATTATCCGAAAATCGTGTGTGATTTTTTATTTGTACTAAAATAAATTAATTACTAACTTTTTTTGAAAAAAATTTCACGGCAATATATTAAGTGAGGTACCATCGGATAGGTCTTGCAAAATGAAAGAGAGTTTTCATTTTGAACTTTTCATTTGGAAGTTAAGTTTTCGAGATATTAAGCTTCAAAGTCGAAAAAAAGGCGTCCCCCCCCCCTCGCATTTCCACACCCGTTGGTCTAAAAATCTGAAAAAAAATCTAGAATGTAGATCTTGATGTAATCTTTGTGTTAAAATTGGTTTGAGCACTCTGGCTTTAATAGTTTTCGAGATATTGGCCAAAAACCAAAAAACAACAACATTCGAATTTTGAAGATCCGAAAACGCCATTTTGTAGATCTCAGTGAAAGAACAAATAAGTATTACGTAAAAAAAATTACTTTCATACAATTTTTCGAGATATTAACGATTTAAATCGAATCAGTTATCGCAAAAAACGATGAACTGACGGCAGTCTCAGTGTCGCTTGCGGCATTTCATCCCCTAAATGCACCAAAGCAATTTTCACACGGCTGGCGCGATCAGCAAATGGGAAAGGATTTTCTTTTGTTCAGTTTCGTTCGAAATGAAAGAATTTTAGTGATTGAACAGTGAATTGAGTTTAATTTGATTTGACTATTTTAGTTTGTTGATTTCTTAGACTTATATTAAGTCTAAACTACTAATCTGTTTGCGAACGAAACCCTCGGCGGGTGAGTGAAACTCACACTTGACCAGTTTTTTTTACATCTACTGATATAGATAGATTAATAGATTAATCAATTCCAATTATTTTAAAATCTTATTTGTACTTGCAATACGGATTGATGAAAGATATTTGTGAATTGTGATAATTAAGTTTTAGGTGTTTCATGCCAGTTTCCTTTAATCGTTTGTTAAAAGAACCATTTATGCACCATAAAAATAAGTTCTCGTATCAAAAGATTTTTGTATTTCACACCACCGTATCCTCGTTTACACAATAAAATACACTTCCACAACAATTCCCATTCAGAAATGTGTATTTGCACCTCTTGTTTTCAAACAGCCCTTAACTCGTACACCGAGTCGTAGGCAAATTTCTATACGAGGAAAATACGACACAAATACGACAAAGATACGAAAGCGAAATAAGGAAAAAACACGACACGGTATGCGTTGCTTGAATACGAGCCCTGTCAAAATTGAAATACGACGATGCTCGTAAAGTACGACTTCGGTAATAATGAAATACGACTGTACTCGTAACCGAGTGTCGAATGCGAGTTGCGTGATTGGGGTGACTATTTTATTCAGAACGAATGGGAAAAAAACAAAAATAAACAGAATAAAGTAGGCCACTTTAATTTTGTTTTCACTAGCTGCGATGGCATGCGTTGTTTTTTACTTGAAGTCGGATTCAACGCATGCGTGTTGAGGAATAGCACTGCCGTTCGAATACGACTCTTCATACGTGGCAAATACGAGAGTTGTATACGTATTGGGTGATTGGGGTGGACTACGTCTTTCGTTTAGCGCCTAAAAGATGCAATGATTAGGGCTCACATGATGCTCAACAATTATTTATTGTATACGAAATGGGGTAGCAAATGAACATAAATAATGGAACAGTTTCAGTTGATTTTTCGCTTGATTTAGTCGATTAAGCTTACTTTACGTTTCGAAAAGGGCATGTCAACAACAGCCTGGCTGGTGGCTGCCTGCATAAGGGGGTTGGTGCGTCACGAGTTTGCGGCATTTAAAAACAGAGTAGGATTTGTGGAGATATATCTCATTTAATTGAACTCATGTGAGTATATGAATGCTTGCACACATGTATATACCAGCCTTATGGAGGCAGGCGCTTGCCTGTCAGTTGTTGACATACCCTTAGCGAAACGCATAGTTAACTTAACGAACTGTATCAATCGGCAAATCAACGGAAGCACTTGCACCATTTACGTTCATTCCCTGTGAGCTCCAGCTATTGCATTTTTTAGGAGTTGAACAACTGAACGTGTAGTCAAAACATTTTTTTTATCGTTGCAAATGGTTAGGCAAAACAGATCTTGCTGCAACTCGCATTTTGTATGGAAACTTTGAATTCTAAAATCTTCGAAACCAGGACAGTCCGACATTTCTTAAAACGAAGCTCAGTTCCATATATCCAAATATTATCAGAATCAGAGTGGACGTCCATAATTTAATCTATTATTAATATCAATTTTCTTAGAAAAGAAATCCACCAAACCTAGTTGTATAGTTTTGTATTAGCGTAGTCTTTTAAATAGCTGCAGAAACATTTAAACTAGAAAACATCAGATTAGCATGAACGTCCCAAAATGAACAAATGTAAGACATCAATTCGTATTTAAACATCCTACGAACACAGCTCTTACTTTCACATTGACAACCGAAATCGAAAAAAGAATGAAAACGCAGGGCGGCTGATTTCTTTATCCATTTCCTTATATTTTCACATTTAAAAAAAATGCTCCTACAGTTAACGAGCTTAAATTTTCGCCGGCAATCCGGCCCAGTTTATGGTTGAATATTAAACACCTTTGTTAAAATCCACCATTCACCACTTTTCACTGCTAGATAAATATCCAAAAATAAATTCCAAGAAATTGAACAAAACCAAATATTACAAAAGGCAAATTTTTTTTTACATTTTTTTTTTATTAAACCAAATTATTGATACTCTTTTACTTCCTGTTTTGGTTATTTTGGCGTTGCATGTCCTTAGGGAAGGTCCTTACAGGAGGCGTGCGAATACGTCTGGCTTCCTTTGATCGATTACGAACCACTTTTGAGTGAATAGCACATGATACACAATAATGCAACTTCGCATACAGCTTAGGAAGAACGTAGGTTTCCCATATTGAGGCTTCGGAGATATCTCTCACTGCAGCAGCTTCCACAATATTTCTTATAACAAACTTCTTAATTGCTTTGTCCTTTGGAACACAACGTGCACAGTTCGTACAACGAACAGGCTTCACATGGCCACGATTATGTTTGCAGCGACCTCCATTACGGCGTTTCTTCGTCATTTTGTACAACCTACACTATGGACGATCAACCGGAAAAAGACGGAAAAATGTATGAAACCTGCGAACCACACGTGTATACACATAGAGCACAGACACTAGCTACGGAGCAGCTGATATTCATTTTCCAACCAAAAATCACTAAGCCTCGTCTTTCCAGCCTTCCAACCTTCCAGGTAAAAGACTCGTAGCTCATATCCCACATTGGAACTTCCACACCCATTTGCCTGACGAAATTTGCCATTTTCAACAACTATTTATATCTTTGCCTACTATAAAAGCCTTTTTTTTATTATACACGGATGATCCATAAGGATCATTGATTTACAGTTATAATATAAACGACACAAGATCCAGCAACCTATCTTGATCAATAATCATGACCTAAAAATTGCTTTACGCTATTCCCCGCTATTTTCAGTTTCTTCAGCGGGGTTCACACTTTACGATTTATCTACGATTTGCTTGAAGACTATGCTTGATGGAGTCAACTCGTAGAACGTCTGCGCTCCTTCAACTTGTCGTCTGATTTTCGAGATTTTTGGAATGCTTGATGATATGGTGTGAACAGCAGTCATACAACTTTATAGCATTTTATTCATTTTTGCTTGTGACTTCAGTGAGTGAACCTCGAGGTTGAGCGGAAGATGTGATATGAAAAATTATTTTGTGTTGATTAATAAGTATGAAAATGCATCTTTCGATGTTGCATTTTGTGTTTTTTCATTTTCAAGGATTTCATTATTAATTGTACCCGCAACAACAGTACGCGCACCCATGTTTATGCGTTGACATTTTTTATCGCAAACGAAGTTTGTCCAGCAGTTCTCTAGTGTGAACGCTGTGGAAGTTGGTTTGTCCCGAAACCTTTTCCAATATACGGCATTGCCTGATAAGTATAAAAAATATTATCTTTGAACTAAATGTTATAGTCCTATTCTGGCACACCTCAGTGTTGGCTCATATATGACAGCCACCTCACCAGAATGTGGGGAGTGACAACTTTAGAGGATTTCATATTCTTACCAGAAGAAGAAGAAGAAGAAGATGGCGTATTGTTTAATTTAAGAAACAAATGAAAAGCTTGATTTTGCGTTTTAGTTACAGACAGATTAATTTTTTTTCTTTTTTTTTGAAATATTTTGATTAATTTGTTTGCGGAAAAGAATAGTGCACTCTCATTAAATGATAGCTTTTTCTTTCTAAAGACATTGCATAGGGAACATACTACTAAGCAGGCAATGTTTCGCTATTATACGCTTATAATTATTTTTCTCTTAACATTCACCTTCTACTTGATGTGTATGATTATAACGAAAAAAAGTGATTTTTGGCATGTAAATTAATTCATCACATCGTCATGACTATTTTTAAGTATTTGTATGTGAGGTTTTCACCAGAATACCAAATAGTTGATCGCTCACAATAAAATCATCACTGACATTTGTGAGTTATGACTACATCACGCCCAGAATAGAGGCATTAGTATTTTTTCACTTTCATTCACTCAATCAAATCGGAATGGAGCTTACGCCTTCACTAAATCAGCTTATTCTCGAAATTCTCCATCCCCTGAAACACATTCCGTAAGAACACTATTTGATTTTGAAACTAAAACCAAAAACAATTCTTATTCACTAAAATAATCGCCTTTTCGATATTAAATTTCGTTTGTAAATTAAAAAGATTATACACACATCTGACAAACGCCCCAGCGAGTAGAAAGTATACCCAGTCGGTTGGCCTTACGATATTACGGTCTGCGAACTTGATTTGTACAATGCTTTTACGTGACTTCAAATGTCAAAGTCAAAGTTGGGCTTAGTATCTAATCGCCAAGTGCTGCGTGCGTTTGTTGACAGCTAGACTAAAAACAATGTAATCTTATGGGGTAACACAAAATGCGCCTTCAAAGCAGACCTCAATGCAAAAGTAGAGCTAGCCTCTAGGCTTGTGTGAGCTTGACATTTCGCAGTAGATTTGAATTCAAATATTCGTCGATTTCGATTTTAACCCTCATTGGTTGTTTTGAACTTAAAGTGGAGATTACTATGCCATTATTTCGTCAAATCGAAAAGTCAAAAGCTAAAGTTCAAGGTAAAAATCGTATACAAATTTTATGTTTATCAAGTCTATATTCACGAGAGATACTGCTAGTAAGCTGTATAGAAAAAGTCACCAATAGATTCTTGTGGATCAAATTGACCGACTGTCCTGTTGTAACAATGGGGAGAGTAAGATAACTTCGGCACCAAAAATGTATGATGGTCTTTTGTAGAGGAGTACAAAACAAGCATTTTTTACTATGCGAGGGACTTTATTTTATTCAGTTCAGGAGCTCGAGGCAATTTGAGAAAAATCATTTAATATGAAAAAAGAAATTATTAAAAAAAACAAGGGTAACACTTGCAATAAAGTACTATACCAGCCAGAAACTTGTTCTTTAATCTTACATTTAAATGTTTTCTTATTGTTTTAATCGCTTTTGAAAAATTCCTAAAACGCAAAATTTTGATAAAAATATTAAAGATTGTTGTTTTCAAAACTTTGTAATGTAGTGGTAAATTGACTTTTTGTGGTAGATGCGCATTTCAATTCTAAAGCAAACACAAAATCCGAATGATATATGATAATGAGATAGGCCGCTCTTTACGGCTTCTGATGTTGCAAGTGCCAGTTCGGGCGCCAGAGCACCAGCTGTCAGCGAAGTAGAGGATGGGGTTGAAGCTGTAAGGGGCTCCACGCGGCTCTTGACATTGCTAGTGCCAGGTTTGGTCGCCAGAGCACTAGCTGTCAGCACTTCAGGAGCTGAGGTCGAAGTAGCGGGAGAGCCTGAAGAGGATGCACCGCTCGATGCCGAGGCACCGGATTTGTTTTTTTTTTTGTTTTTGTTTTTAAAGGGTTCATAGTTGGTTCCGTGAGTAGCGGAGAAGGGAAGGTCTGCCTGTGCAGTGATCCGCAGTACACAGGTAAGGCTAGCTAAACCGGAGTGTCGCCAGGTGCTCCGGATACTTCGTTCGCGACTGGGCTATTTTTGAGATGGGTCCCCAGCCAGGCTGATCCTCGGCACGGGTCACATGACACCTTGATCCGGCCCATCGGAGAGAAAGGAGATCAAGGAAGGGAAGGAAGGGGGTTGACTATTGCTTAGCTTCAGACCTCATCTTTAGCGCAATCTTCCCCGAAGGAAGGTTACCCAGAAGACTCATCGACCTTACTAAGCCTCCGCACCACGTCAAGGTGAATAGTCTCGCGGGAGGAAGTTATGACATAAGTAGAGAAGAAGTTATGGTTATAAGAAGTTATAACATAAGTATAGAACTATTTCGATTTCATCTTTTGTAGAGGTCTTTTTGTAGCGTCAGTGTTATTTATTGGCCTCATTGTATGATGGGTTTTGTCTTTTTCATTGTTAAATGTGCTTGCAAAGTGCGCTTCAGCTTTTTTTTTCATTTGGTCTCGACCAGGTCTTTTTATCGTTAATTATGGGAAGCTGGTGAAGAATTGTTGTCTTTACATTTTTTGTGGCCCTCCACAGCGAGTAATTTGTCTGGAATGTGGGCGTCTACTTGTAGCGGTATTTGTTAATACATTTGTTCTTGTAAGTGAATAGTAGGCGCTTTAGTTTTGTTAATCTGGAGATCAAGTGGCGTCTTGCGTCTTGCGTAGATATCGTTTACGTATAATTTTATCAGGTATGAACTGCGCAGTTTGGGCGAGACGTTCATTTGCATCAGGGGTTGGTGTTGATCGCGTCGTAGCGTAGTCATCTTTTTAAATGGAGTAGACGTGACTTCGCCGCGGCTATCTTTTTTAATTCGTAATCCAATAATTACAACCACAAAAATACCATATGTATGATCTGCAATGCGTGGGGAGTGCAACTATCCAATTCCATCTGTTAAGTGCACGTACTCTGGAGTTTTTCCGCTATATCATGCTAAATCAAATTCTCGTCGTCGTTGGTGCTTTTTGCCGCTATTTGCCATTTTTTTTTACTTTGGCCATTATTATTGAGTTCAGCTGTTGTTTCTGGGACTATGTCTCACGATAAAGGCACTGGTCTACAACTCAAAAGCAAGCACACAGACTGTCACAAACTCCATCTCAAACTCGGCCAGGTACTTCGTCTCCAAAGCCTACATCAGCGGACAAGGAATGCTTCACAGCATTGATAAAAGCAGTTGCTGAATAGGGTGAGTCAATTCTTAACCGATTACTTATTATGGAGGCCAACTTACACCGGGAAATTCGCACAAGTTGACTTGGATCTCAATGCACTAAAAGGGAGAGTCGCTGCGATTGAAGATCTAACGGTTAATTTAAACTGCTTAAAATCAAGTGTTGAGAATATTAAACAACAATTAAGTCTCGAAATCAAGAAAATTAGAAATCTTGATTATTCGAACTTGCACATACATATAAGCGCAGTTGGAAGAGTTGCACATGAAAAATCTGGCAGCTGACGCTGTTGGAGCACCTTCCTTCTCAGATGAGAACTTAAAGAACACCCTTAACTATTTGCCTCACTCACTAAACCATCAACTACCTATTAGCCGTATTTTTCGAGTGAAGCCCAACGCAGACTCCATCATCATTGTCCAATTCTTCTCCTTGTATGATAAAGCTTCAATTCTCAGCGCAGCATCTAAACACCAGACTCTTAACTCCCGTCACATCTATTTATCCGATGGTGGTTTCGACTCTAATTACAATAAAAAAATATAATTTATAATTTAGAAAGGTATAAAGAAGAAACAGCAAAACCTACATTTTCCTTTCCATTTTCCTTATTTTTTGTTGCACTTTTCTTTTTATAATCTCAGTTTTTCTTGATGGTGTTTCCTATGGCACCCATGGTGGTCTGCATTACATGCGATCGCGTAGCTTCTGACCGTTCAAAACATGGATTGAACCAGTAATGTAACAGTCGTGTATGTGATTAAGTGCTTGTTCTACCTCCCAACGGTGGCCCCTGGAAACTTCGTGTGTAAACTCTTATGCACGTAGGCTAAAACTACAAGCGCGAGCCATAATCTAATGTTGGACTAGGTACAGCGGAGGAATTCACTTGATTGATCAATGCTATGTCTCAGGTCAGGAAGTAGAGATGGTGGCGGAAGAGTCAGCGATGAACCAATGGCAGCGCTCACAAGCTCGTAGGGGGATACTGATCCCAGCCTAGACAGCCCCTTGTATCCCAGGGTACCCTACAGGGTACCTGTTGACCCTCGACGGTTAGCTTCCCGGCAGAGTTAAAATACAACTAATTGTGAAGCGACCGATTGCCTCGGAACGGAATGATTTAACTGTTGATGACCAATGGACCCTTAACAGACCACGTCCAGCCGAACAACTAGCGGAGGCCCTAGACTGCTACAAAGCAGACGTGACCGCCATCCAGGAAATGCGATGGAATAGGCCGGACATAAAGAGGATGAAAAACTATGATATATTCTACGGCGACTGCTACCGCAACAACAAAAAGCGAATATTTGGATGCGGATTTGTCATTAGAGGCAGACTTAGGCAAAAAGGCCTCAAGCATAGGAGCGGAACTTTGCCAATATCCGCCTAATATGCGTGCACGATCCAACTGAAGAAGAAGTTGACTTCACTAAGGACAGGTTCTATGAGCTATTGGACCAAACATACGCTCAGTGGCCCGAGCATGACGTTAAGATCGTCCTGTGCGAATTAATGCAAAGCTGGGTAAGGATGGAATCTTACAAAGGGACCTGGGCTCTCATCACGTAACTTTTCAGACGATCATCGTCAAGACGACTATCGTCAACACTATCGTCAAAAGTTTGCTTCACGTATCACTATCGCTATCGTCTCGTCTATCGTCACAGTTTGAGCGCTACTAAATGCTACCTTCCTTATGTCAAAATAAAAACTGCTTGTCATCTTTCAATTTCCTTTTGTATTTTCAAGTCCAAGACCGAATTAAAAGTATAGGTAATGAGTGCTAAGGAGGTATAAGGCACTCCAGTTCATATAAAAATAACTTATAAGCTTGAATTAATCAATTTAGCATCTTTTTATAAGCATTCCACTTCCTCCCCACAACTGGCATTTACTTGAACAAGGACTCAAACCAAAGTTCTCCATGGTTTGGAAAGAAAATATGGGTTAGATATATGATTGCAGGTCGAATGTGAGAAATAAAAAAGGCATTTCTTGTATGAAAAACAATGTATAATGCAAAAAAAACATTAGCAAACCTATTTTTTCAGCATTAAATACAATATTTCATTTATTTAAGCCAAAAATTTTACAATGTTTTTCACAATTTGCTCTAGGACGATAGTGAATTAGGTATCGTCAGAAAAGCATCGTCGAGACGATAGCAAATGACAGTTCTCGGCTTATGTGAAGTAGAGAAAACGATATCGTTTTAACGATATCGTTTTTTTATGCTTACGTGAAGCACAGCTATCGTTCAAACGATATCGTCAGACGATAGTCGTGTTACGTGATGAGAGCCCTGGCGATCTTCTCAATCTTCTCGATCAATCGACCACCAACCAAATTGATCACATTACGATCGACGTAAGGTATGCCTCCGCTATTTTGAATGTCCGAACATTCCGAGGGGCCAACATCGACTCGGCTCACTACCTTGTTGTAGCCAAGGTACGAATGCGGATATCCCTATCACCGCCAATGAAGGAAAAATACTGTGAGAAGGTTTGCAGTTGAAAAGCTACAATCGCAAGAGATAGCCAGGAACTTCTCCGATCAAGTCTATTTCACTCGCCCACCAATGCGAAACCACTGGTTCGACGAGGAATGCCAGTTAGCGCACGCGGCAAAAGAGGAAGCGTATGCGGGGGCGCTGCAAAGAAGGACAAAAAATAAATATATAAAAAATATAAATAGTCGGCGTAACAGCCCATACAGGACCAGAGCCTAGCTTTTTCGCGACTCCACTGTGTTGTGACGCTGTGTTTTGACACATGTGGAGGGGACCCACTGTTTAATGCCGGTTCCGAACGGCGAATTGCGAAAGCTTTCCATGACAGAGGTACTCCAGGAGGATTGTCAGTCGTTGGCTGGAGAAGTGGCAGTGAAAATTGTTTGTGGTAACTTTTCCCCGAGCTGGATACGAACTCGGGTACTCTCGCTTAACAGTCCGACGCACTAACGATTAAGCCACGGTGCCTGCAAACAAAAAAGGAGAGACAAAAATCGGGTTTTAAGTAGGAAAAAAAGAGAGCATAGGAAGCGCGAGATCGAGAATATTGAAAGATATCATAGCAGGAAGGGCGTTCGATAATTTTACCAAAGTGTCAGGAGGACATGCCAGGGAAAACAACTCGAACGGACGCCTGTAGAGACGAAGAGGGAAATCTTAGTAGATACGCAGTCAGTGCTGAGAGCATGGGAAGGACACTTCTGCAGACTGCTAAACGGCGATAATGACCAACATTCCGCTGTCAGGCAGACGCTGTCATGGATGATGACGGGCAATTCCATCGTCCTCCCGACCTGGACGAACTGAGGGTAGGCATATCCAAGCTCAAGTCCAATAGAGCAGCCGGTACCGACGGCTCTGCTGCTGCTAAGCTCTTTGAGGCAGCGGGAGATGACTTCATAGCGAGCATACACCAACTCATCTCCAAAATGTGGTCGGATGAGTCCATGCCCGATGTATGGAACCTCAGCATCGAATGCCCGATCCTCAAGAAAGGAGTCCCCTTAGTATGCGCCAACTACAGAGCTATTAGTCTCCTTAAAATCGCGTATAAAATCTTCCCTGCCGTATTGTGCGAATGACTAAAACCGTTTATCAGCAATCTGATTGGTTTTAGGCCTGGAAAGTCTACTATCGACCAGATTTTCACATTACGGTAGATTCTGGAAAAGACAATAGAATCCGTAATCGACACCCACCACCTTTTCGTCGACTTTAAAGCCGCGTATGACAAAAACTATACGAAGCAATGTCTGGTTTTGGCATTACTGCTAAACTGGTCCGACTTTGCAGGAGAAAGCTCGCTGCTCCGTGATGGTCGGCAGTGACCTTACCAACATCTTTGATGTCAAAAAAGGCTTCAGGCAAGGCGACCCGCTGTCATGCGGCTTCTTTAACTTAATACTTGAAAGCATTGTGCGGAAAATAAATCCATATAAATAAAAATGTATGTAATACTATAACTCGAGAACGATTTCACTGAATTAGATAATTTTTTTTCTGAATGAGTTACTTTTAGGAGATGGTTTAGGCGGAAAAAAAGGTTAAGAAAATTGAGAAAATCAAGTGGAAAAACGCAGTCAAAGTTTTCCAAAGCATTTTTCATGTATCATCTCTGGGTCTGGGAATCGAATCTCGGTAATGACGTATCTTTTTTCCGACAATCTTATGTACTGGATTCATGTCTAGGAAAAAGCAAACACTCTTTGTTTTTTCCAATTCAATTTTTTCCGTTGCAAAAACGCTTTCAAAGCTTTCCAAAGCATTTTTTATGTATCAGAAAAAAACTGACTCACATATGAAGTGCAAGTGGCGCAGGGCATACGATCGCTGCTCCAGGTTCTCTGGGTCTGCGAATGGAATCTCGGCATGACGTATCTTTTTTCCGATAATCTTTTGTACTGGACTCATGTCTAGGAAAAAGCAAACACTCTTTGTTTTTTCCAATTCAATTTTTTCCGTTGCAAAAACGCTTTCAAAGCTTTCCAAAGCATTTTTTATGTATCAGAAAAAAACTGACTCACATATGAAGTGCAAGTGGCGCAGGGCATACGATCGCTGCTCCAGGTTCTCTGGGTCTGCGAATGGAATCTCGGCATGACGTATCTTTTTTCCGATAATCTTTTGTACTGGATTCATGTCTAGGAAAAAGCAAACACTCTTTGTTTCTTCCAATTCAATTTTTTCGGTTGCAAAAACGCTTTCAAAGCTTTCCAAAGCATTTTTTATGTATCAGAAAAAAACTGACTCACATATGAAGTGCAAGTGGCGCAGGGTATACGATCGCTGCTCCGAGTTCTCTGGGTCTGCGAATGGAATCTCGGCATGACGTATCTTTTTTCCGATAATCTTTTGTACTGGATTCATGTCTAGGAAAAAGCAAACACTCTTTCTTTCTTCCAATTCAATTTTTTCGGTTGCAAAAACGCTTTCAAAGCTTTCCAAAGCATTTTTTATATATCAGAAAAAAACTAACTCGCATATGAAGTGGCAGTGGCGCAGAGCAAAAGATCACTGCTCCAGGATCTCTGGGTCCGGGAACCAAATCTCGGCAACAACGTATCACTTTTTTCCGATAAACTTATGTACTGGATTCATGTCTGGGGAAAAACAAACACTTTTTATTTTTCTAATTTTTTCGAGTGAAAAAAGAAAGCCCGATATGAAATCAATAAGTAGGTAAAACCCACTGCGTGTAGAATGAATTGTTGTGTAAATAAGAAAAATAATTAAGGGTGTGAGAAATGTAAGGAATGATCGGAAATGTAAGGAATGCTCGAGAAATGTAAGGATGACGTCAATAAATAGGAAAAACCCACTGCGTGAAAAGTAATTAAGGATGTGAGAAATGTAAGGAATGTATAGAATGGCCAGAATAACAAAAAGACATATTCGATCGTGGTAAGTGCTGTGATAGTGAATCGAGACCGAAAACAAGGACAGCCTGTATCAGGATACGTGGATCAATGGTATATTCAACCGATGCATTGGGGCGCATTTACACAGTTCACTCAAACAGTGACGAATGTTTTTACTTACGTTTATTGCTACTTAATATTCGTGGACCAACTTCATTCAAATCTCTACGAATGTTCAATGGTGAATTATGCGCAACATATCGAGAAGCCTATCAACGATTACACTTACTGGAGAATGATATCCATTGGGACTACATTGGGACCACACTGATGCTGTTATTTCATCTAATTCTCATCAAATACGATCATTTTTTGCCATCCTAATTTCAACGTGCTTCCCATCAAATCCACAAAATTTGTGGAACAAATACAAAGACAATATGGCTGAAGACATTGTGCATGGACTACGTTCAACAACAGAAAATCCTGAACTTGAAATTTGCGCTGAAATCTACAACGAGGTATTAATATCTTTAGAGGATTTGTGAGTGATGATGTCAGGCAAGATGTTACATGACTTAGGAATGCCTGCACCTAATCGCCCCATGCATGATGTATTCAATCGTGAATTTGAACGAGAACGCCAATACGATAGAAATGCTTTAAGTCAATCAGTGCAAAATAAAGTCCCACTTTTAAGTCAGCAGCAAAAAACAGCTTACGACACGATAATGAAAGCAGTTAATGTCGAAAACGGAGGATTTTTTTCCTGGACGCACCCGGTAGAACGGGTAAGACTTTTTTGATCTCATTAATTTTATATACAATTCGGACACAAAGTAAGATCGCACTGGCAGTAGCATCATCTGGGATTGCAGCTACACTATTAGAAGGTGGACGAACCGCTCACTCGGCGCTCAAACTACCATTAAATTTGCAAGCCGACATGTAATATCAACCAAAATATCAGCAATGGCGAAAGTGCTACAGAATTGTAAGCTTATAATTTGGGATGAGTGCACGATGGCGCACAAACGAACATTAGAAGCACTTGATCTAACACTAAGAGCTTTGCGTAGCAATCAGAATCTCTTCGGAGGCGCGATGATTCACTTGGCTGGAGATTTTCGCCAAACGCTTCCAGTCATTCCTAGGTCAACAGCTGCTGATGAAATAAATGCTTGCTTGAAGACATCAAATTTATGGCGATACGTAAAAAATTAAGTTAGTAACTAATATGTAATAATATGGGTTGCATTACAAAATGACTTATCGACGGAACTGTTTCCAAACGCGTTATTAGACATTGGCGATGGGAAAATGCCTGCTGACCCTTCTACTGGCCTCATTTCATTTTCACCAAAGTTTTGTCAGTTAACATCGTCAAAAGAACAATTGATATCGAAAGTATTCCCAAATATCGGAGTAAATTATAAAAACCATGTTTGGTTGAGCGAATGAGCTATATTAGCAGCAAAAAATAAGGATGTTGATGATTTAAATATAAAAATCCAGAATAAAATTTATGGACAAATACATTCATTTAAGTCGATCGATTCCATTATCGATCAAATTGAAGTTGTAAATTATCCAACTGAATTCCTAAATTTATTAGATTTGGCAGGACTACCACTCCACAACTTACAGCTCAAGGTGATGTTACGCAATTTAAATCAACCAAAATTGTGCAATGGAACAAGACTCGCCGTTAAAGAAATTTTGGGAAATTTGATTAAAGCGACGAAAGTTTAAGGGCGAGGATGTTCTAATCCCAAGAATACCAATAATTCCAACCGATTTCCCTTTTGAATTCAAACGTGTCCAGTTTCCAGTGCGCCTAGCATTCGCAATGACAATTAACAAATCCTAAGGCCAATCACTAGAAGTGTGTGGAATAAACCTGGAATTTAACCGTTTTTCTCATGTTGCGTGCTCGCGAGTGGACAAATCATCTGGGGCGCTATTTTTGCCCCAAAAAAAAAAAAAAAAACTTAAAATATTGTGTATGATAAGGCCTTACAATAGTTATATTTAAAGTATTTAATTGTTATTCATTATAATATTATACATGGGTTTATTTTAAAAAAAGATATTTTCGCATTATTGTCAAATAATCCAACTGATTTTAATTTCCCAGTATTACATTTCCTTAGTCCACGGTTTTAAAAGGCCCATACACACAGACACGGTGTTCAACACGAGGGTAAATATCACGTGTATGGCCTGGTGTGCACACCGATTCTGGGCGGAGTCCCGGGTGTGCAGAAAATCAACAGATTTTGATTTTTTCGACACCGTGTGAACACACGTGTCTCGTGTATGGGCAAGTGTGCACACTTTCGAGCGAGCAGGTAGCGAACGATCGTCAGCAGCCATTAGTGTTGTTGTTGTTTACGCATTTTTGTGCGTTCATCCGGTACCAAGATCCGCTTATTTCCATGGTCCTTCCTCGCCGACGACCGAGAAAAAATGATGTGTGCACACACGAATTTATGTTAGTGGCGAAAGGCAACACACACCGTGTGGAACACCGTGTCTGTGTGTATGGGCCTTTTTACACCATGAATGAGAGAGAACAAGATTGTGCCATGGAATGTTTTTTTTTTCTTTTATTTTGCGCATCTACGTCATAAGAGACCCAGTCGTTTGACCGCTGGTTGAATTTGCTGTTTGTTTATATACGAATTGGAAGGGGAAAACTGAAATTAATTTATTGTTTGCTAGTTTAATCATGTTTTTAAAGCTTAATGACCTGCTATTTATTTTTTATAAGTTTTTTGCAAGCCAGAATGATAAACAAAGCCCTTTAAATCAAATAAATGTTTTATAACTAAAGCAAAACCATTCTTACAATAATTCAATTGGTGTTTAATGTGCAAATTTTCTTTTGAATGTTTCTAAAATTTCTATAATTTGTACAATTAATTGTGCTTTGAAGCTGTAAAAAATATTTTTTTCACTCTCTCTTCGCACTCTACATACTGAGCCAGCTCCAAATTCACTTTCTCAAGTTTTTTTCTAATTCTTGTATGCTGTTATAAAAGCAAGTTGAATCCCCTGTTTTAAATTTTCTATTTCAGCTTTTAAAATATTTAGTTGATGTGTATTGTTAACTTCATCTGTATTGTCAACTTTATTATTATTGTTTTGTTAGTTGTATACATAATAAAATATTATACGCATATTTGGGCAAAGATTAAAATTAAGGAAATATGAGAACCAAATCCGCGAAGTATTTGGATTAAAGCTGTCTTTCCTCCGACAGTAATACATTATTTGCCTCCGGATGCTACCAGCTTTTGGGAAGCAGTTAAAATGAATATTTGAGCTGCTTGCCTTGTTATTGGCATTACAATTATACACTGCGGACCTCATTTTTATAATTATGCCAATTTTTATAAAAAAAAAAATCCGATTGGAAATGTTATAAAAAACGCTGTCAAATAAATTCAAGGGGCAAGAGCAGAAGAAGTTGGGTATCTGTATTGGCTCATTTGTGCTTTGAAGGTGCATTCGTTGGTCTCTTATGACGTAATCAAACACAAGAAAACGTAAACAAACATGGCGGACCTTCGGAAGGCGTAATCTGTATCTATCTATCATTCTTGGTTGTACAACACCTGTGCGAAGCCAATGCAGGCGTAAATAGTAAACCAAATCCTTCAGGAATTTCGAAATTATACGCAAAAAAGAGGACAGTTAGACAGACGGACACCGAAGTGTTTGTATAAGGGTTTCGTTATTCCTTTGGAACAAAACCCTAAAAATATGGCGGTACGAAGTTCGCCGGGTCAGCTAGTATATTATAAAGGGCGATTTTTTAGCTATTATCTTTTTGGCAACATTGGTTTAAACAGCTGACGCACGTTTCGTGTTTTGTTTCATTGTCAAACATCTTCAGTTTGGTCTATAATTTACTTCATCTTCATTTACAATAATTTACAACATCTTCAGTTTGGTCTTACAAACGAACAACGCTTGCAAATTATTGAATTTTATTATCAAAATGCGTGCTCTGTTAAGAAAGTTCAGGTAATACGATTATAATAAGTTACTTCCATCCCAACTTGCTTAAAAAAAATCGTTTTGGCTTAGTTGTTCTTGTTTTCGGGCTCAGTTTAAAAAATCTAACCAAAGAGTGCAACCAACTACAAATGTTTCCATACAAAAAATTAAGTAGGGAAGAAGAAGAAGAAGAAGGGGGAATGAATCCATTGTCCTACAACGAGCTTATTTAAAGATAATTGATCCCGCAGTCGTACCGCCTTACCCATTTTAGACTTGCCCAAATAGCGTATGTAATAGACCTAAATTCCTTAGCTTATTTTTGATAAATCTGCACTGCCTAAAAAAGACTCATAACTTTAATCATTCATAACTTTTTTACTAATAATAATATATAGAACAATTTACAGATTGCTGAAAGACTCTTGAATGACGGTACAATTATTATATTTACCCTATTATACAGCGAAAACGTCTCCGATAGCAAACGCAATCTAAAATCCTAACAATTTCATAAAAGTAATCTGAAAGGGTTGTAAATTTCACCTATCAGATCTCTAAGTAAGATGATCCTAAAATATTATCTGACGTATGATTGCTGCTGCAATCTTTTTGTTAAGCACAAAAAAAGATATGGAAATATAGTGATGTTTGTCTGCTTAAGAATAGGAATGACTGTGTATTGTAGACTAGTCTTGGCGATTCTCTGCATATAATTTTTTAGTCTTACAATCGTCGTTTATATACAATAAGATAACTGTTATAAACAAATAGACAATGAAACTTAGCAAACAAAAGGTGCACGTTGTGCTAGACAAACTTGCTTGCTGTTAATTACTTAGTAATGGCCAACAGAGTTCCTTGTGAAATAAGATTCACTTATTCATTCATTTTCATGTTCTTCGTTTTCATTGTTACAATATTTTCGTGCTTGTTTAAGTAGTATTTAAAATGTCAACGGAATCCTCCCAAAAAGGCAAGTTTGTCAATAAATTAAGTAGTTTTTGCCTCAATTGAATGTTTGAAGTTTGTTACTAATGGTATTTTAATTATAAATTTAAAGTTCTGCAAACGGAATATTTTGTTATGTGGGTTAAATTTAGTAAAAAGTAATATTATTTAAAAATTAAGGAAACAGTGGTCATCAAGAAATGAACAATAAGGAATCGTTGTTACGTTACATAGCACTTACAAATCCTAAGCAGTTCAGATTCGTAGCCAAATTGCTGCGGATTTGTAATTTTTTTTTTATTTGTGAGTGTTTTGTTTTTTTTTTTTGGTGTTGTGAATATGAGTAAGCTTTTTCATATTAGCGTGAAGTCTACGCTAAGGTGTTGGAGGCGCGTTCCAGAGCTATGGTCGAATGCAGGAAGGGTGACGAACAGTGCGCCTTTCGTCCTGGCAAAGTACTACCGACCAGCTTTTCACTCTAAGAATGGTAATTGAGAAGGCTTAGGAATATGCCAAATCGATCTACATTGTTTTGTAGATTTGGAAAATTCTTATGACCGAGTCCCTCGAGGTAAACTCTGGAGTGCACTACAGTAGTATGGGGTTGATAATCCTCTATTGAGAGCCATTCAGTCCCTATACGTAAACTGTTACAGCTGTGTTCGGGTTAACGGTAGTAAGTCAACACCTTTCACCGTGGCCGTTGGAATCCGCCAAGGGTGCGTCTTGTCACGCTACAGAGCTCTGTAGCGCTTTGTACATAGCCGGAAAATTCAAAAGACAAAAAGGCGGAAGGGAGATATTTGACAACCTAATATTATATGTATATGCAGTCGAAGCCCTCTAAGTCGAATTTTCACGGGATATCAGAATTAGTTCAAGTTAGAGCGCTTTTTCGAAAAATTCGAGTTAGAGGGATTAATATTTTTTTTTGCTTAAAACCCTTTATTTTATTCAAAAAAGTATACATGTAAGGAAAAAACACAGGAAATTACTTAAGCTTGTAATTTTGGATTGAATCTTCAAAATTGGAGAACAAAGCCTTTTAAAAAGGACTTTATTTTAAAAAGGCAGTGTTGGACCTCATCCGGACTCCCAATGCATTCACTAAATGAAGCTTGAAAACATCTCAGATATCTAACTGTTTTTATAGTAAAAGCAAATTGTTTGAGGTCCAACCAACAACACAACGAATAAGCAGCGCAGTTATTCATATATATAGCCGCACGGTTGTTTGTACAAATAACCTATAGCTCATTTGTGATTGTGTGTAGAGGACGATAGACCCTAGACGACAATTGTGTTCGCCCAACATGATTGTTCTTCGAGAACCATTGGCGAATAGTTTCGATTTTCTCGTGTTCTTTAGGTTCGATGTTTGCCGTGTAGGTCGCCATGCAAATCCTTATTCTTGCTGTAAACATTCTCTTTCAACAATAATCAGGGCAACCACATGTGTTTTGTTCTCCGCCGTGTTTGCACTAAAAAATCAACATGAGATGAAGGGTGTTCGTCGTCCAGTGCTAAATTGAGAGAGAGTCAGAGCATGCAGTACAAGTTGCGAGAGGAAATTTTTTGTTTACTTTTTTGCGAAAAAAATTCGACTTAGAGAAATTGAAAGTATACCAAGAGTCGAAAAAATGTATTCGAGTTAGTGCGCTTTTCGACTTAGAGGGCTTCGACTGTATATATAGACTGGACGTCACAACGCAGACGGGGCAAGAAATGTTTCACACTTGGAGAGCTGCTTTTTACAGATGACTTAGTTATGTTCACATCCTCTCACACGGCACTCCAACGTGCACTAGAGAGGGTTGTGGCCGGTTGTACCGATGCTGGGATAAAGGTTAATGGGGACAAATCTGAGGTTATGGTTATTTCCAGAACGCCTGTTGAATGCACTCTGCATGTTAGTGGAGTCCCATTGGTGGAGAAGTTCAAGTATCTCGGAGTCTTTTTCAAGAGTGATGGGAGGAGCAATACTGAGCTTTCCTGTAGGATCGGTCAAGCTGGATCAATTTTGAAACAGCAGACTAGCATTAGCATTAGCACTAGCATTAGACTAGCGGTCCACATATATTCAGCCTTAAGCCTAAATCGGAACGACGCGTTTGGTCGGTCAGAGTTTAACGGGCGTTGCTACGTGTACAACTTTACGGAAAAGTATGCCAACGCGCGCCTCACTCAATTTTTCAAATCGGAATAGATCTCGCGCGTTTGGTTTTCCTAAATCAGCTTATCCTCGAAATTTTGTAAAAAAAAACAATTTGATTTTTAAGCCAAAAACAAGAGCAATTCTTACTTGCTTTTCCGCATAAAAATGTCGTGTGTAAATAAAAAAAGTTATACACGCATCTGTCAAACGCCCGAGCGCGTAGCGGAGCGAGATCCAGTCAGTCGGACTGCGAAGTTGACAACCTGCGAAGTTGCAACGCCCGGCCGCGCTATTTCGATTTGTACAATGCTTTTGCGTGTATTCTACTTCAACTGTCAAAGACCGACTGAACGCTTCATTGCGATTTGGACTTTAACTGCATGGTACGCATCATAAAAAGAACACAGGTGTTCGAACTGCCTTTTCTGCGGAACGTACGATTTGTGACCATGCTTAGAAGAGGAAAAAGGGGAAAAGTGGGATCGATGACGGCGTCGTAATAGTTTCCTTTCGCCAATTGGGCGTCATTACTGCTTGGCACATAAAAGATAGTAGTTGAAAAAAGTGATAAGGTCTATGCTGCTAGGTGTTTTTTGTCTTTGAATTTTACGGCTATGTACAAAGCGCTACAGAGCTCGTATCTGGCAATACATCATTTGAAAGGTCTTGACATAACCTAAAAAACGGCGCTATGCATGATTAGTTTGGCTACGAGCTCTGTAGCGCTTTGTACATAGCCAGAAAATTCAAAAGACAAAAAGGCGGAAGGGAGATATTTGACAACCTAATATTTGTATATATTACATAGATTTATTCAGACTCTTACATTTTCGATAAATGGCTTATGGTAATTAGAGTATGAAATAAATACTTCGGTCTTAATATGGTCAATATGTCTTTGGAATACTGCGTTAATTGATGTTTTTGATCTTGTTGTTGATACAGTGCGACTGCTGCACATTTTCAAACTAAATTTTGCGTCCAAAAACTCAACCAACGGAATCGCGACTAAAAGTAAAAAGCTTCCAGGCACGGCGGTCTGGGACAAGAGAGAAAAGCTGTTTCCTTTTTTTCACGTTGTTTGTTTATCGCCAATCGAAAAATATGGGAGACTGCGTCGCCGCATCAGGACACTTTAGCCTACATTTGCACAATGAGTGACCGGGGTAGGGATAGATAATTCTTATTTTGTGACACACTTTCATTTACTATATTCCTGATGATTTCGGAAATTTAAATGGCACGTCAGATCTATTGTTTGACATTGGTAAGAAACACATCTTATTATTTTATTCTGTGTTTACTAACAGCCCTAAAATAGTTGGCATAAAGGCAAAAATTATTGCGAAATGCAAAGAAACTACTCCTGATTGGTTCTACTATTATAGTTCATGCCTTAAGCATAAAATAAAATTCGCCGAATTTCACATTTTAGTTCTATTGCATTGCTCTTAGGTGGTTGAAAAAAATTAACTACGGCGGTAAAATGATTTAAATTTTAACCAACCAAATTAAAAATTTATATATACAAGCCGATACAATTTTAATCTGTTTAAGCCAAAACAAAAAGTACGAACACAAGAAACACTGTATAATGCTTCCTATCTCATTTTCTTCCAAGTTAAATCTTATGAATTGATGTCTCATTTTACGGTCGCTTTTTCGTTTCATCGGATTTCAAATCACTACGACACTAAAGTTTTCACATCGAAACTCAAAATGAAAACTGCATTTTATTTTACAAAACCTATCCAACGGTACCTAACTCAATCAATCGTTAAGATAAAAATAAAAAAAAATAGTTATTAATTTATTCTAGTACGAATAAAAGCCAGAAAAAAGATTTCTGGGTATTTTTGGGATATTGCGAAGAGTTGCCTCATAACTCCATTTTGGCCCATTATTTTAGAAAATAAAGTATGGGACACAGTACACAAGTCAGTTTTTCGACTTGTGTTTGTGAGCTAATAATTTTTTACCAATAAGACTGAGGTTCTAACTGTAGTACAACTTTTTGATCTAGCTGCAATTTTCTTTCCAACGATGCCCATATCAAATATCTAAAAAATAAATCAGTTTTTTGATTTTAGTATTAGGACTAACTTTTTCGTTAGTAAGTAACTTTCTCAAAAATTTTTTCGGTACTTTCTTTCGGCAAGTGAAACACATCATCTGTATAAATTTCATTTCTTAGTTCCATGTGGTTCACCAGGTACCTAAAATAAGGCTTAATGACAGACAGACATTTTTGTAATCTACGCCCCGCCCCTTTTCCAATGAAGCTTTTTCAAGCGTTAGTATCAGTACTATCTTTTTCTTCAACCTTTGACTAATTCCGGAAAAAAATTCACAATTTATTTTTGAGTTGCTGAGATACACATTCATTCCAAATTTCATCTCTTAACTGCAGAGGATTCGGACAGACAGACGGACACCGAAATGTTTCTATAAGGGTTTCGCTATTCCTTTGGAACGAAGCCGAAGTAAGGTGATTTCAACGAGATATCCAGAAAAGTGAAAGCATTAATCTAGGTGGATTGCTAGATTAATCTAGAAAATTTATACAATGTATTCCAATGCATAGTTTGTTAGATGAATTATATTTTAAACTTTAAACAAGAGGTTTAAGACGACTGATTTATTACCGAACTCAACTCCTGAATTTTTTCATAGCGCTGTTGAATAAGGAGAGCTGTATGCAGACTTCTTTGACTTTTTCTTATCGAAACTGGTATTTTGTAGATTCTAATGAAGCAGTTGATTACGAAACTGCTATTGGTGCAACTGGATTTGGACTGTATAATCTCATACTATTATTGGTTGCAATACCATCCTGTTTGGGAACAGTATTTGAAACTTCAACTATGTCGTATATACTTCCTAGTGCTGAATGCGACCTAAAACTTAATTTGTTGGACAAAGGAACCTTAAATGCAATCACTTACGCTGGTAAGTTCAATATGAAAATATACCTGCTTGTATGCCAATAAAGTTTCTGCATTTAAGGAATGATTTCATCGGCCATTGCATGGGGATTTATCGCTGACACAAAGGGAAGAAAAAAAGTTTTAGTTTTTGGCTACCTGTTTGATGCTGTTTGTGTGATTGGTAGTGCATTTAGTCAAAATCTAACATCTTTAATGGTTTTTAAGTTTTTTGGTGGATTTCTGTAGGTATAAAGTTAATTAATGTAGAGTCTCAATATACAGTATATTTATTATCTAGCGTATGTGGACCTTTTGCTGTGCTTATGTCGTATATGACTGAGTTTCACGGAACTAAGTATCGCTCTAGAGTCATGATGGTAATCGGATTTTTATTTTCTATAGCTACTTTAATTTTACCGGGCTTAGCATGGGCCATCCTTCCCAGGAAGTGGGACTTTTATCTGTTTGGTGGTTTTTTAGGTAAGTGTGTTTTTATTCAAAATTTTATCTAACAAAAAACAGAGTCATTAGTTAAGATTATTATTTATTAAATTGAATTTTTAATTTTTAAAAATATAATCTTAAATTTAACCACTGACCTGCAGTTATTCGACCATGGCAAATTTTTCTTGCCGTTTGTGCACTACCAAGCCTCACCGCTGGCGTTATTTATATATTTTTACCGGAGAGTCCAAAATTTTTAATGGCTCATGGACGCAACGAGCAGGCTTTAAGCATTTTAAGAACAATTTACTCAATTAATTGCGGGAAACCGAAAAGCTCCTATCCTGTGAGTACTAATAATAATAATTTCAAATAAGAAGTAACTAAAAATTTTATTTACATTAGTATTCTAGACTTTTGGAAGAAGCTCCACAAAAAACCAAGTCAACTGACAATCAGAACATTAAAAGCAAATCGAATATCAATCAGGGACCTGCCAAAACAAGTACAGCTCTGCATTTTTTGGTAAAAGGTCTACGACAGATAAAACCAATGTTTACAAAACCATATTTGTGGCATTCACTTCACATATACACCATGCAGTTTTGCATTTTGCTTGGGTAGTAGAGTTTAAAATGAAATAATTGGTTGAACTTAATTGAATCATTTTATTTTAGATTAAATACAATCCGGCTTTGGCTTCCACAATTGTTTACATCCATAGAAGAATTTGAAAATATACAATCTTTTAGCAATGCTACCGGAGCAAATGATTTATGCTCTATGATAGAGCACAGTGTAAATAAAACAAGTATGATAGTACTGCAACCATCCAATAATTGTCAAGTTGTAAGTTAAAGTGCTACTTATACATTATTATCATAATCAGTCATAACCTGTGTGTCCGACGTCCTAAGGCGGACTGACTATTTGCATAAATATCATATATACGTTCTGTAACCATCTATGTATATCTATAAATATTATAAAACAAAGTCCAAAAAATGTTTAGGGAGTCTAATCTCAGAAACTACCGATCGGATTTCAATGCGCTTTTCACCAGTAGTATTTTTGAGTATCTGAGTATCTGTTGAGGCTATATATTTGACATTTTGATACAACAAGCTAACGGTATGTTGAGATTTGTTCATAAAGTCGAAAACTGGCGAGCTTCGGAGGCAGACGCTGCCCCAAGCATTGTAGATACGAAGAAATAATGTACGGGGGAACTTTTTATTTGTGGGTTGGTGATAATCTTCAAAAGAAACTATGTACTGGCACGAGTACCAAAACTTTCTTCTCGTTTAGCTACGTTCCCCGTTTAATTAATCGAAAAACCAAGTAAATAGAAAATTTCATAAAAAAGGTAAACAACTTTTCCCTTCTAATTGCGTACCCGCTTAGCTACACTATTCTATTAATTGCACTCAGTAATGTTAAGTTTGTTGTAAAACTGCATACAAAATCTCCCGGATAATTAAACGCACACAATGAGAGAAAAAAGCGTTTCGTGTTTACAGCTTAGAGCCCAAATCGCCAGTTCGGTGGCGATGGCGCGTTCGTTCGGTTGGACTTTGACAGGCGTTGGTATGCGTTTTATCGACTTTACGAAAAAGAATGTCAAAGCGCGCTTCACTCAAGTTTCAAACCGGAATAGAACTCGTGCGTTAGCTTTCCCTAAATCAGCTTATCCTCGACATCTTCCATCATCTGAAACAAATTGTATAGGAAAACAGTTTGATTTTGAGACTAAAATAAAAAGCAATTCTTATTTACTCAAATAATCGGCTTTCCGCATTCAAATTTCGTTTGTAAATAAAAAAAAATTATGCACACATCTGTCAAACGAGTGCTGTAATGAGCGAGTAGAAAGTAGACCCAGTCGGTCGGGCGAAAATGTACGATATAACGACCAGCGAAGTTGCAAAGCCCGACCGCGCTCATTCGATTTGCATACTGCTTTTCTACTTCAAATGTCAATGTCAGACCGACCGAACGCGCCGTTGCGGTTTGGGCTTAAATAACGAATCTGTATAACCCGTGTTCGTTCGTCTACGAATTGGATCTTTTCCTTTGAATGTTATTGAGTTTATATACAATGATGGGGTTTCATTGGCTTTGTTTTTAATTTATACATATGTGCTTACATTAAAAAAATTCTTTATTATGTTTTCAAAGTAGGGGTTTTCCTTATTGTGTCTGCATAGCAATTAAGCGGGATTCGAGTAATTGCGTCTCGGTTAAGTGCGTCGAAAATCGGAAATTTTGGCCAACGCAACTAATCGGGTAGTACTGTATATAATACCAGAGGGAAAACCTAAAAGCTTGAGTGATAACGAGCAAAACAAAAAACAATCCGCATGTACTCCATTTTGCACCCAAAACTTTGTTCGATATTTTAGCAACAAAATCTCAAAAATGTACCATGATCACCATGACAAGAAATGGCTAATCAAGAAAAGCGATAGACAAGCAGCTTAATACAAGCCAAGAGATGAGGTACTGTGTCAAAACCGTAAGCTAGAGTCCTATGGACATGATCATGTCAAAAAGTGGAGATCTCAAAAGACCTAATAAGAGGGAGGGACACAGCAAATGCATCCCACAATGCATTCCGTCGGACGATGTTGGTTAACTTTTGACTTTTTCGTACAATGACAGTTCCTTCTCCACATAAATCAGGGATAATAAGACAAAACCCCCGTTTTCGACATGAATAGTTCGGTAATTCCTTGTCAAAACATATAATCAATATTTGTTTTTAATTGAAAACTGAACATATTTTCTTCTGCGTCCCTCCAGCTTTTGTGGTGAATTTAATTATACCGGGCCCTGGCCGCGCACGTAACGTACGTTTTCATTGGATAACTCTTTGCAATCCGACAAATACTATTTTTTCTTTGGATTGTAACCGCAACGCACGCAACGGATTCTGTGGGCTTGGGCCTTTGGAAAATAATAAAAAATAATTAAATAATCATTTGGAATTTCGTTCCTAGAGATGTTCTATTGAACTCGTAATAACTTCGAATTATGAAGACGTTCGATTTATCGCAGATTTAATTTAGCGAGAGCCGACTGTATTATCTCGTAAGAACTTTTCGCAGATATTTATATTATATAGTGTTTTGATTGTACATACCATTCGTTTCGATCATGTTCACGGTATAGTATGGAAACCTACCTTTGCGGTCAAGGCTTTCTCACAGCCTTATAAACACATTAAATTTACATTTTTTAACAGCGCTTGTTGATATTTTAAATGATAATCATGATAACCGTTTCAGAATATCACTAGTGCAACATATATAAACACAATTGTTGTTGGTGTTGCTGGCTTAATAGGCTATTTTGTAGCTGGAGGACTTATCAACGCTCTTGGAAACAAATGGATACTAAGTATGGGTTTGTCCAATCCTGCATGTAAATATACTATACTTCATACTTATTCATTTATTTGTCAAAAAAAAAAACCTATAAAACGAACATCTAGTTTGAGTTTCTTTTTTTTTCCTCTTCAATTTTTTTAATATAGGTATGTATGTATATGCTTCTATTGATCAAGAAAAAATTGTCACTTCTTTCTAAAAGTTTCTTAACCTATCTACACTTAGTTGAAAAAGTAAAAGTTAGAAATCGATAATTTCGACACATTCAAAGCTATGTTAGTTTAAAGACTAACAGAAAATAATGACATATAGATTTTGAAAAATAAAACAAACAACATTTTATTAAAAAAAAAAAATAACTAGCCATATAAAATTATATTGAGCCGTATCTTTTGTCTTACCAAAAATATAAAACTTAAGCTGTTGTACGGATACTTTTTTGATTAAATATTATAAAGGGTGATTTTTTAAAAGCTATAGGAAAGTTTTTCAGAAAAAAAAAACACATAAAATTTAGAAAAATGCATGAAATCTTTATTTGAATCGATAGTTTAATGTTTGAAGATTATTTCATGCAAATGTTGACCTTGACAGCGCCTCAAATGGTCCATCCGCTTACTCCAATTTCGGCATACTCTTTCCAACATTTCGGCCGGTATCTCACGAACAAATGCTTCAATGTTGTCTTCCAATGCGTCAATTGAAGCGGGCTTGTCTGTATAGACATGAGCTTTAACATAGCTCCACAAAAAATAGTCTAGGGGGCCAATTGACTGGTCCCGAACGTGAAATAGAATGTTCACCGAACTCGCCTCTCAATAAGTCCATTGTTGCGCGTGCTGTGTGGCATGTGGCACCGTCTTGTTGAAACCACATGTCAGGGAAGTCAAGCTCTTGCATTTTGGGCAAAAAGTTGGATATCATCTCACGGTAGCGCTCACCATTCACAGTTACGTTACGATTCGCATCATCTTTGAAGAAGTACGGTCCAATGATGCCACAAGCCCATAAACCGCACCAAACTGTGACTTTTTCTGGATGCATTGATAGCTCTTGCAATGCTTCTGGCTGATATTCACTCCAAAATCGACAATTCTGCTTATTTACGTACCCATTGAGCCAAAAATGAGCTTCGGCGCTGAACACTTTCTTAACTTTCTGAACTTTCTTAACAGAAGCCGTGTTTTATTATGCACTCATGATCTATATAGATCATTAGTTTGCACGTATTGCAACAACAACACATGATCCAGATAGCTATCGGGATCAATTATCGTAATCCAAAAATTGATTCACGCTAGTCCCCGCTAGGTTCGTGGAAGCTGATTTGTCTGGAAAAAAATTCCAATTTATTATTTTTTTAACTAAATTTTAGTACTCACTTTTATTCCTTTATTAAGTGATATTGTGCTAACAGTAATACAAAATTTGTTTTTCAATTTTAATTTCTAACAATTTTGTGTGATTTGCACAATTGCTTTGTGTGTGGCGGTGAAAATTCTAATCATCATCATAAAATATGTGCAAACACTTGTTCTAAAAACAAGGAAAACTATGTTGGCATGGAAACACTGCCCTCAAATATCACAGCATCGACAGGAGTAAATTGTCAATCAGACAGGAGTAAATTGTCAGAGCACAAAATAAAAATGCTTCCATGATCTGGAGCGTTTTATTTACACAGTTGATCCATATGGATCTTCCGTGCATAATAAAACACGGCTAGAGCACGCAGTTTGATAATAAAATTCAATAATTTGCAAGCGTTGTTCGTTTGTAAGACGATTCATGGTTAAATTATAGACTAAACTGAAGATGCTTGACAGTGAAACAAAACACGAAACGTAATAGCTAAAAAATCACCTTTTATATCGCGCCCTAACCGCCAAATTATCGTAAGCGACATATAATGCGAAAATGAGTTAATGTTGCAGTTCGATTGCGCGTCTTTCCTTTCTTTTTAACAAAGCATTATCGTAATCGTAATTTATAGTCATTTACATTTTTTCCTAACACCAAAATATCCAAAGCGACATGCACACAATATGACTGCTTCACTTTACCTAATTCACGCTATCAAAAAAACAGAGTTGTTGAGTTGACAGATAATAGAAAATTAAATGTCCAAAAAAATGTTCCTATCGGATCAGGAAAATAAGATGGATCTAACTTTTCTTTATGTCAGCTTACATAAAGTTTTAAATACTCCTCGCGGCAAAGCTGTTAATTTATATTATTTTAGAAAATACTCGTTCTACAACGAAAGTGTTTATGAAAATAGAACCAAGATTGGTTTCTGTTTTTTGTGGGGAGAAAGCGATGGGAAACGTGGATGCAATGAAATTTGTTGTCTGATGTTTAAATATTATACCTTGGTACGTAGAAAGGTTGCACTTTTATTATGATAGCTGTGCGGGACAAAATCACAATAGAAGTATGCTATTAGGTGTACAACTTTGCTTACACCGTTTCGCAACAGATTGCTGTAGCGGTAAGTGGTAGTCGAAATAAATAGATCGTTATGATATAGATATTTATGCCAATTATTGTTTAGAAAAATTTCTCTTGTATCAACAATTCAATTGACTTTCCCTGGCCACACCTGGCCACAAAATGATGCCAGTGGATTAAATTCTTAGCACCATTGAATTATTTACTCGTAGTTAGACGTATGGGCTACTTCCGAATGGTCTATTTTAATTTATAATGCCACTTTCCCGCTTTTCCATATGATTTTGCTAATTCGAAGTTCTTTTTATTTAGTCTTACCATTAAATAGCTTTATAGTTGTTTTCTTGGGTACAAAGCTTTCTTTTCACAAACAATAAATCAAGCGAATTTCTCATTAAAGTACAGTTTTTCAATATTTTTATTTTATCGTAAACGCCAAATCTAAATATTGTACGGGAAAACCGTAAACGCCAAAAATAACGCCAATTTGACACCTGCACCTTTCGTCTTATTATCGCTTATTTGTCTTTACGAAAACGTAATTCAACACCAGATATTAAAAGCCAATGTTTTTTAGCTTAGGCAAAAAACAAAATTGGCGATTAGGGCACGATATGTTATGCATATGCATCTGTGCTCATCGCTACAATGAGGACTTTCCGATTTTTTTTATCGGATGCGCTTAACAAAAGTTGGTGCTTCTTATAATAAAGCCTGTTCATTAATATTATAATAATAACTCATTAAATCCGTAATAAAGTTTGCT
This sequence comes from Syritta pipiens, assembly GCA_905187475.1. Taxonomy (NCBI): domain Eukaryota; kingdom Metazoa; phylum Arthropoda; class Insecta; order Diptera; family Syrphidae; genus Syritta; species Syritta pipiens. Next base: position 61,068,439 of record LR994572.1, on the reverse strand, counting down.
TTCTCTAGGTTCTCAAATGCCATATCTTTTTTTTCAAAGAAACCCTGCGAATTACGTTATAGTTTCAATCGTTGGGAACTTCTGCGTTTTAAAACTTGTAACCGCATTTAATATATAATCATTTTAAGTAGCTGTCTCTTATGTTTATTGAAATAACGTCGCGACGTATTCGATACGACGCGTCATTTTAAATAGCATGTAATGCTATGTAGTGTCCGGTTTGTTGATTTTAGCCGTGATTATTATGGCGGCCACTATTTTTACGCGGTTAATAATAATAATAGAGTGTAGTTATCCTCCATTGAGGGCCAGAGCTTAGCTTTTCGCGCCACCACTGTGCTGGAAATAAAACTTGTTCATCACCTTTTGTAAGATCCAAGTCTAAACTTATAACAATTATCTATATTTTAAGTCATAGGTCTTTCAATATCGGGTATATGTGGCTTATCTATGTATTGGGCTACAGGCTCGCTGACGACGCTCATAATTTCTTCGATTTACGTAACAGTAGGAAGCATTGGTGCAACTTCATTATTGGGCATCATTGTGAATCTTTTCCCTACATCAATGAGGTAAGTGGCAATTGTTGTTGATGATGCCTTTTAATTATATAAATGTATGCAAACTAATTATATAAATTATTTTAGAACAATGATTGTTTCTCTTTCGATGATGTTCGGGCGGCTGGGGGCACTGATTGGCAACATTTTATTTCCCTACTTTATGTCATTAGGTTGCTTGCCACCTTTTTTTATGGTTGGATTTATTATGTTGAGTAAGTTAAAATTGTTTATTTAACCTATTTAGTCTAAATTTAAGACAAATGCTTTAATTTACAGTTGCTGTAGCACTCGGAAGTATTTTGCCAACTACTCACAAATCGGCACTAAAGTAGCATGTGCTACTGAATGGTGGTTCTTATTTAAAAATTTTGACAAGAGATTTATGCTTAATATTTTACACATACAGTACCTCACAAAATTGAGCGTACGCTAACAAAAATTAAATGTTTCCTTATTTCGCTAGGAAATAGCACGTTATGTTATCTCTTTGTCGTTTTCATCTTTGAATGTATATTTTGTCCATTAATTATTTTTTTTGAGGCGAAATACCAAAATTATGCTCTAACTGTGAGGGTATGCTTAATTTTGTGAGGTACTGTAGTTATTTATGATACGAAAGATGTTATTATTTATCTAAAATTAAAGTAAAATCTAAAACGGAGGTTTTGTATCTATGAATTAATGATCGGAATCCTAAGTGGCAAACATGGTATCTGATAACCCAACCAAGTATAAAGCTTTAAGATTTTTCATTTCATCGAAACTAAGAACACAAAATTTAGGCCGCTCATCAAGTTTTGCAACTACGGACTAGCACACTTCGAAGAAGAAATTTATTTGTTGTTGTATCTGAATGTTGATATCATTGCCAGGGCCTGAAGGCTAGGGTTAAAGCAGAGCGGTGTCAGAATAATAGAAATATTCAAACATCGCTCTCATGAGTCATAAGTCGCAACAATGTCACCAGAGTGTGGAGAGTCACAACCTTTAAGCCCAAATCGCAACGGCGCATTCGGTCGGCCTGACTTTGACATTTGAAGTATAATAAAAAGAATACACGTAAAAGCATTGTACAAATCGAAATAGTGCGGTCGGGCGTTGCAACTTCACAGATCGTAATATCGTAGCCCGACCGATTGGGTCTACTTTCCACTCGCTCGGGCGTTTGACAGATGTGTATAATTTTTTTACTTACAAACGAAATTTGTATGCGGAAAGGCGATTATTTGAGTAAATAAGAATTGCTTTTGATTTTAGTCACAAATGAGCCAATACAGATACCCAACTTCTACTTCTCTTGCCCCTCGATTTTATTTATAAACAGATACCCAACTTCTACTTCTCTTGCTTTATTTATATCGATCTGTCACAAATGAGCCAATACAGATACCCAACTTCTACTTCTCTTGCCCCTCGATTTTATTTGACAGCGTTTTTTATAACATTTTGCGTCTGTGAATACGCGTAGGAGCTTCGAACAACAAATCAAACAAATGTGAGTGAAAATGATGAGCTAGTGTTCGGTGCTTCCTGAATTACTGTCAAAATGCTTCGTGTTTTTCAGCTACATTCGTGAATTACTGTCAAATTCATCGATAGACGAGGGGAAATAGCCGCTGTACAGTTGGGTGTCTATATTAGGTTGTCTGTGACAGATACCCAACTTCTACTTCTCTTGCCCCTCGATTTTATTTGAGAGCGTTTTTTATAACATTTTGCGTCTGTGAATACGTGTAGGAGCTTTGAACAACAAATCAAAGAAATGTGCGTGAAAATGATGAGCTAGTGTTCGGTGCTTCCTGAATTACTGTCAAAATGCTTCCTGTATTTCAGCTACATTCGTGAATTACTGTCAAATTCATGGATGGACGAGGGGAAATAGCCGCTGTACAGTTGGGTGTCTATATTAGGTTGTCTGTGATAGACATCCAACTGTACAGCGGCTTTTCCCCTTCGTCTTCGATGAATAGACTGGGCTCTCATCACGTAACTTTTCAGACGATCATCGTCAAGACGACTATCGTCAACGCTATCGTCAAAAGTTTGCTTCACGTATCACTATCGCTATCGTCTCGTCTATCGCCACAGTTTGAGCGCTACTAAATGCTACATTCCTTATGTCAAAATAAAAACTGCTTGTCATCTTTCAATTTCTTTTTGTATTTTCAAGTCCAAGAACGAATTAAAAGTATAGGTAATGAGTGCTAGGGAGGTATAAAGCACTCCAGTTCATATAAAAATAACTTATAAGCTTGAATTAAATAAATTAGCATCTATTTATAAGCATTTCATTTCCTCCCTATAACTGACTTTTACTTGAGCAAGGACTCAAACCAAAGTTCTCCATGGTTTGGAAAGAAAATATGGGTTAGATATATGATTGCAGGTCGAATGTGAGAAATAAAAAAGGCATTTCTTCTGTGAAAAAAAAATGTATAATGCATTAAATACAACATTTCATTTATTTAAGCAAAAAAATTTACAAAGTTTTTCACAATTTGCTCTAGGACGATAGTGAATTAGGTATCGTCAGAAAAGCATCGTCGAGACGATAGCAAATGACAGTTCTCGACTTACGTGAAGCAGAGAAAACGATAACGTTTTAACGATATCGTTTGAGCGATACGACGAACGACTATCGTCTGACGATATTTATATCGTGTTACGTGATGAAAGCCCTGGTTTTGTTGATACTGACTCTAAAAAAATTTAAGACAAGAGGAAATTCACTATTCACAACAAATGTATTTCTATATTTCGCAAATGTATTTGCATCATATTAACCAAAAAATATTATTAAACACTCTTATCAATATAATATTGTAAGTCCATTATTTCCAATGTCGTTTTCTTTGTTCGTCCCATATATGAGAAGTTCGTAAAATTAAAAAAAATATTTTGTAACGCATGTAAATGTTTTTAAAAGTTTTAAACCGCGTATACCATCATTAAACGCTACCAAGACAGATAAGGTAGCACTGATTTTTCGCACTGCTATCGGTAAATGAGTGAGTTTCGTGGTCTCTTTATATATATCTTCTAATAGTGTGCGTTTTTTCATACATTTTGGCTATAAAACTTGTAATGGGGGTAGTGAACTGTCATTTCATACACACTACTATATGCACCCCCTGACAGAGAAACGTAGCCGAGTTGTGCATCATGTTATCATTGATCACGAATGTAGCTAAAGTACAGGAAGCATTTTGACAGTAATTCAGGAATCATCGAACACTAACTCATCATTTTTACACACGTTTGTTTGATTTGTTGTTCAAAGCTCTCACACGTATTCACAGACACAAAATTTTAGAAAAACGTCAAATAAAATCAAGGGACAAGAGAAAAGAAGTTTGGTATCTGTATTGGCTCATTTGTGGTTCCAAGTAAACACGAAATAATCAAATTTCAACAGTTTCATTTCAATAAGAGAGTGAGGAAAACAGTTTGTTTTAAATAAAAATAAATAAATAAAGAGAGAAGAATAAAAATGGCTAACCAGGAAGCAACACAAGTTATGTCGCTTCCCTTGCCTCCAACGCAATATATTAGCTTATTTACCGAAGAAAACATTCGACGTAACCGTGTTCCAAGAGCCCCACAAAATATATATGACACATATTCTATGTTCGGGGTGCAATACAGCAATGAAGAAATGATAAGATCTTTGGAAAGCCAAGGAATCAAAAGACTCATACCACAACATTTTGACCGCAGAAAGGAACTGAAGAAATTAAATCATTCGCTCTTTGTGAACTTTTTGGATTTAATAGATTTGCTTATACAATTTCCTGACAGCCCTAGGAGAACGGAGAAGGTAATTGGTTTATTTTAAACGTAGGGACATTTTGTCAAGAAACTGTTTATACAACCGAAAATGCTGATCAAACCTATTTATTTTTTGCTAAAAAAGGTTCAGATACATATTTTTTTCATCTTTTGGTTTACATTTCCCAAACGAAGTCTTTAAATTACCAGAAAACACATTTCTTTTATTAATTTAATCATTAAAACAATAAAAACCAAAAAAATTCACAAAATTTCGATGTCAAGAAAGTCTTTTTAGATATTATCTTTTTTCATATTTTATTCCTGTAACTTTAGTATTCTGTGTGGCGGCCTCCAGTCTTGATTACAGCCTGTAATTTGTTTTTCATCCATCTTATTAATTTTTATATGTTGTATTTATTTGGTATTTTTGCCCATTCCTCTTCAATAGATTTAATTAACTGATTTCGATTCTTAGTGTTTCTTTTAGCCACTTTTTCTCTACACAAATTCTCCATGGGATTAGGGTCTGGGCTCTAGGCCGGGTAATCGGAAGCTTTGGTGCAGTATACAGTAGCCATATTCTCACTGTGTGCTCTTTGTGCTTAGGAACATTATCCTGGTAAAATTTGAATTTGGGTTTTGTGGTACAGCCACTACTATGCTACTATGCAAATGAGAACGAAAATGTCCAAATGCTCTTTTGAATCCATATGGCCATCAATAAAAACCAAGTTCCCAACCGCTTTACTAGATATGCAAGCCCACACAATAACAGAGAATTTTCCGAATTTAACTATTTGAATGATATTTCTTTCATGAGAGCTTTTAGCGGTTGTCGCCACACTCTATTGGGCCCCTCGCTATTATACAGCATTATTTTAGTTTTTTCACAGAAAATAACGTCCTAACATTCATCAGACTGCAGAACATTCTCTGTAGCAAACAATATTCGCTTTCTTATGTCGTCTTGTGAGAGCAGTATTTTTTTTTTTGCGCTATTGACGAATATCTGTGTTTTTAAAGCACCTGCCGGATAGTTTTGTGAGATACATTTATTCCATAAGCCGACTTCAGATCATTTGCTAGGGCTCTAGTCGATATTTGGGGGTTGTCATATAGATTTCTGATTATAGCCGTTCATTTCTCCTTGATAATTTATTTGGCCTACTCGTTTCCTTAATTAAATGCAAAAGTTCCTCATTTTCTGCACGTTTAATAATACTACAAATTGTTTGCCGGGTTAAGCCAAACATTTGCGCCAATTCTCTTTTGCCATATAACTGTTGTAATAAACCGACCGAATAACGTAGGCATTTTTAATTATTGCTCGCACAAATTATTTCGCCAATGCATAAACCAGAACTGAAACACTTTTACTAACTCTTTTGAAACATATTAAACAACAGAAAATAAAAACGGAGCAAACTCTTATTACTGTAAAATCTATAAATATTATAAAACAAAGTCTAAAAAAATGTTTGGGGAGTCTGATCTCAGGAACTACTGAACGGATTTCCATGCGGTTTTCACCAGTAAGTAGTATTATCGAGTATCTGTAATGGGTATGGACTATATTTTATAGACATTCTGGCACAACAAGTTAACGGTATATTGAGATATGTAAATAAAGCCGAGAGCTGGCAAATTTCTAAAGCGGGCGCGGTCTAAAAACTAAAGATACGAAAAAATAATGGACCGGGGAATTGATCATCTCAAAAAGTTCTAAAAAAAAAGCCAGCGATGGCATATGTCTATCTCTTAAGGTAGACTCATAATAACCATTTTTATGGTTCTGTAAAAACTCGAAAAGCCAATTCCCCCTGTAATTTCCACCCGCTTCCCCAAAAAATCTGAAAAAAATACAAAAAATCGGCTTCGGTGAGTACATTCCAAAAAAGTTTATTTCAACATTCTAGCCCTAATAGAATGGCTTTTGGCCAAAAAGAATAAAATGTCAATATGCCAATTTCGAAAATCCAAAAACACAGTGTTGAAGATCTCAGCGAGATCATTAAGAAAAAATAAGTATAAAAACATCGATAAGTGGGCGAAATTCGAGAAATCGCTGATTAAATGTTTTTTTAATGAATAAAATTATGGCTGAAATCGACGCCAGTCTCAGTGGTATTTTCCACATTCATTTCAACACCCATTTGCTCAACTAAAATTTACACACAGTTGGCATGACTATGATCGCGCAGAAACGTTGTTGTACGGTATGAGATATGAAATATGGATATATGTATGTATGTATATAAGTGTACATAAATGTACACAATAGGGATATAGACGGCGATGCCAGAACGCGTATTTTTGTTGTAAGATGATAGCCAATGGGAAAATATCATGTCTGATGCGTGTTCTGTTCTACAGAGAAATAACAAAGACACATATTTACTTTCATCATTTCGTTGTGTAAAATTACTGAACGTTTGTCCGACAACGACCGTGTTCGCTCGCGATGTTCGCGTGTAGGGCCATGTTCGCAAGCAAATCCTGTAAACATCGTCTGCTCTTACTTTCTTGCATAGGTAAACAATCATAAGGGCAACCACGTGCGCTTTTTTCTCCGACGTGTTTGCACTACAAGAATCAACACGAATTAAATGTTCGTGAAATGTATTCGTCGTCTAGGACCACCTTGGGGGAGCCAGAGAATGCGAATGTGCGTACTTGATACAAGTTGCGAGAGGACATTTTTTTGTCTATTTTTCAGCCAAAGAAATAAAATTCGACTTGAAAATTGACCAAGGCTGGAAAGAATGTATTCGGGATAGAGGGATTTTCGACTTTAAATGAGTTTGACTTAGACGATGGTTTTTGTATGGAAGATGAAGGGGAATATGGCAAAAAAAATTGTGTTAGAGGGAAATTCGACTTAGAGGAATTTTATTTGAATCAAATAGATAAATAGTCTCTCTTAGGCAGGCAAATCTTTAAAATTTCTTGCCATATACCATCAAACCACGCAGAATATATGAGAGAAAAAACTATGATCATTACTGACTTCTTGAAGCAATTCAAAACGAGTGTCTTGAAAAAGGAAAAAAAAAAGTCGTTTGTGGTTTAATTATGTTATTAGTCTGCAATAACAAGGGGAGCATTTTTTTTTAATGCTACTGGAGGCAGTGGAAAGACCTTTCAATAAATCTATTGCTTGCAAAAATTAAGCATGGTGGAGCGACTGCTTTTGCTCTGTCATCGCCTGGAATTTAACCCACACTTTTAGGCGGAAGAACTGCTAACTCTGCTCTTAAACTTCAATTAAAATTTTGTAGTGCTGATATTGCATGTGCTTGCAATGTTTTCAAGTAGAGTAATACTGGTAAATTGACGGGGGATTGTAATTCAATAACTTCGGACGAGGCTTCAATGCGTCTAGCGTCTAGCAAGACGCACTAAGGCAAAGCCAATGTTTCACTGGAAAAGTCATACTTATGGCTGCACATAAAAGACATAAGAGACAACACATCACTTTTCAATGATATACTTAAAATAAGAGCAGACAAATTTGAAGTAAGAAATGGGAAGGTAAATTTCAGAAATATCTTCGTTTTGGTGCTGAACATTATAGGAATGATTGAGAAGGTATAACCGGATATTGCAAAATTATCAACTAATTCATTTGGTTTGAGGGAAGGGCTATTTTGTAGCATACGAAAAGCAAGTTAATGGTTCAATTCTTGCCAAATGTGATTCATCATCAAAAGTCTATTATTCAGTTGACATCGTTTTAGATGTAGAAGAAGCAGTACATTACCCCAAATTATTTCTAAATTCATTGACACTTTCTGGTATTTCATTACTGGAATCCTAAAAAAATTAGGTATAAAGTGCTGCCTGCGCGAAGCCAGGACTAGTTCAATTATAAAAGTAAAAGTGCAATGTGCTAAAAGACTTTCTTGACATCGAAATTTTGTGAATTTTTTGGTTTTTGTTATGTTTTGTTATGTTTTTATGATTAAACTAATAAAAGAAATGTGTTTTCGGCCATTCAAATACTTAGTTTGAGAAATGTAAACTAAAAAATAAAAAAAATTATGTACCTGAACCTTTATTAGAAAAAATAAATAGATTTCAGCAATTTTTTTGTTTCTAATAACACTTTCTTGACAAACTGAATACAGTCGAACGCCGTCTAAGTCGAAAAGCCCTCTAACTCGAATACATTTTTTCGACTCTCGGTCTATTTCCTCTAAGTCGAATTTTTTTTTTTGCAAAAAAAGAAACAAAATTTCTACTCGCAACTTGTATCAAGCACGGAACTTGTATTGCTTGCTCTGACTATCTCTCAATTGGGCACTGGACGACGAATACCTCTCATTTCATGTTGATTTTTTAGTGCAAACACGTCGGAAAAAAACGCGTGTTGCCTTTATTATTGTTTACCTATGCAAGAAAGTAAGAGCAGACGATGTTCACAGCAAGAATGAGGATTTGCATAGCGACCTACAAGGCAAATATCGCCAAGGGTTCTCGAAGCACAATCATGTTGGGTGAACACAATTGTCGTCTAGGGTCTATCGTCGTCTACACACAACCACAAATGAGCTATAGGTTATTTGTGCACACAACTGTGCGGCTCTGTATGAATAACTGCGCTGGTTATGCATTATGTTGTTGGTTGGCCTCAAACAATTTGTTTTTAATATAAAAACAGTTAGGTATTTGAGATGTTTTCAAGCTTCATTTAGTGAATGCATTGAGACTGCAGATGAAGTCCAACACTACCTTTTTAAAAGGCTTCATTCTCCAATTTTAAAGACTCAATCCAAAATTGCAAGCTTTTTTAAGTAATGTGTTTTTTCCTAACATGTGTACTCTTTTGAATAAAATAAAGGCTTTTAAACAAAAAATATTAATCCCTCTAATTCGAGTTTCTCGAAAAATCCCTCTAACTCGAACTAATTCGACTTAGAGGGCTTCGTGTTGCTTAGTAAAAAATATATTTTATTACGACTATTAGTTTTGTATAAATTTAAGTACAAAATTTAGTGCCTAAAATGGCCTAAAAAACATAATTTTAATATTTTTTTTTGAGGAAATGAAAAAGCAAAATTTTACTTTTATTAAATTTTAAATCTTTTTTATTAAATTTTATCATCATCCTCTTGACCGCGTGTTCCACGAATAGGGTCGCGGGGGTAATGCACGCAGAAGAGATCCACATGCAACTCGATTCTCCGCCGCCAACTCAATGGCCACGCTCACAGTGAGGCGAGAAAGCGATGCGATGCGAGAAGCGGTGCGAGATACGATGCGAGAAGCGATATGGTGCGCACAGTGGAAACTATTCTATTGCTGCAAGAGCCCATATTTAACAAGCGTGGGAAATAGAAACAACTACAACCATTAACACTTCTCGCACAGACTTGCTTGAAAACTGGTCAGATGGGTTTTGAAGTGAGAAGCTTGCGGTGGCCCTAGGCGATGAGCACATTTCGCGAACATTAATTTCGTGTTGATTTTTGTAGTGCAAACGCGTCGGAGGAAAAAGCGCTTGTGGTTGCCTTTATGATTGTTTACCTATGCAAGAAAGAGAGAGCAGACGATGTTCACAGCAAAAATGAGGATTTGCTTGCGAAAATGGCCCTACATGGCGAACATCGAAACCAATGAGTATGAGAGCGAATATGGTCGTCGTGTAGGGCCACCTTTAGTCGCATCGCGCACACAATCGCGGGCCTCTGTATATTCTGTTTATTCTGAAAATAGTTAGATATCGGAGATGCTTTCTTGCTTTGTTTAGTGCGGGTATTGCAGTGCAAAAACAGATTTTTTAACAAAAAAATATCAATCCCTCTTAACTCCATTTTTTCCAAAACTCCCTCGAACTCGAACAATTTTGATGTCCCGTGAAAATTCGACTAAGAGGGATTCGACTGTATTTGAATATTTTTTCTTATCTGTATTTATTATCGTATTTAAGGAATATAATTTTGTCCTAAGTAAAGCTCTTTTATTGTAAATCTAATAATCTATTTGTATGTTACAGATTGATGACCTGAGTTTATTATTTGTACATATGCACCATCTACTAAATGAATTCCGGCCACATCAGGCACGAGAAACTTTGCGTGTTATGATGGAAATGCAAAAAAGACAACGCATTGAAACGTGTGCTAGGTTTCAAAAACATCTAGAAAGAGTGAAAGATATTGTGAAGAACGCTTTTGCTCTTCTGCCGGAATTCAACGAGGAAAATAATTCACTATCGGATTTTATGAAAATGGACATTGACAGTCAGAAGGAGATGATCAACTCAAAAGTCGACCAGTGTCACTTCTCTGATAGAATAATGTGCAAGGTTATTGACAATGTAAATTAATAGCTTCGAAGTATGCTCATTAGATATAGTTGAATTATTAATGTTAATGATCTACAATTATCTAGTATAAGTTATGAAATAAGGGAAGTAGTCTATAAGCAACTTACTTCAATGTAATTAACTTTGTAAAACCATTTTCTGACTACAATATTTAATAATAATCAGTATAATTCTGAAGGTTATTAAGGTAGATCTTTGATTGGTTTGTGCAACATTCCACAACTAACGCCAGTGGGGTAGTACGCGAGTGATATGAAACAGTTCACCTGAACTGAGGCATCTGGAATGTAGGCATAGAAAGGATGAATCGCATTATTGGAGAGGCACTCATTTTGAAAGAATGTTACGCCGTGTTAAAACAAATTGGAGAAGTGCTAAATTCAATGTCTATCAGCGGTATCAGATGAACCTACTGGCACTACCGCGCTGTTCTCCGAACACTTCTTGGTGGGCGGTGCCATCGCATCTGTCCTAGTACTTAACTTGCTTGACACCAAGACTGGTAGACTCACTCGGTGGAAACAGCTCCAGCAAATGCAACAGGATTTCTGAAAGAGGTGGAGCGTAAGTACCTACATGACTTTATTTAGATTTGGTGAAATTTATGTCAACAACATCAGAAATTTCCGAAAGGTAAACTGTTAAAACGAAACGATTCAATTTGATGTCAGTAGGAAATAAATTAATTTTAATAACGATCCATTATTATCAGGATTATTAAAGTGTAAAAAAATAAAGAAAAAATCTAATGTAATCGAACTGTTGCTCTGTGATTTCGGGATGATAGGACCAAGTAGAAAGGGCTCGGAGATTCACTTAGAATGTTGTATTAAAAATTCAATTTAATTAAAATCTTCTAATGCTACTTTTATGCAAAACAAGTTAATGATCAGAACAATCCGACAACAGAAGAGCTATCGGACGAAAAGAGAGCGATTTTGAGATTCGCAAAATATGAAATATACGTAAATGAGTTGGCAGCGTTTTTGATTTCCGAAAGCGGATTGTTGGCGTTTCCTATAGAGATACAAAAAACGAATTTACGATTTTTGAATAGATTTCCGATACTATTATCATTATGAAGGTGATCACGATGATCGGCTTGATAGTTTGTTGCATAGGTGGGCGAAATTTCATCACTAACCGTGGCGAATAGTTTAAATGTACATATCTATTTAGAGGTGGGGTGAATATACGGTAAACTCTAGATAATTTGAGTTTCATGGGACACCGGAAAACGTCGAATTACAGAAGTTTTCGAAGTATGGAGGTTTCAGAAAAAAATGGCTCGCTTTCGTCGCTTTCGCGCTTCAACTAAGAGCTGTTGAAGAAAATCAAATAAATTTGAATTATAAAGTTAAAAAATCATTCCCCATATGAAAAAAAAGCACACGTGAACGAGCATCTTTGGCGGGCATGCTTTAGTGCCACCTTAATGAGTGTATGGGGCGGTGGCTCTTTAGGAACCCAATTAGCACTAAGTGCCGTTGAAACCACAGCTCTGGAAGTTGGGTGTATATTGGGATTTTAGAACCATCGTGCGGCGTTGGAGAACAACATTAACAGCCCTATTCTGCTGTTCATTAGGGGGAATATTTCCCGAATTTTCGCTATTTGCTATTCTGCTATTCATTCGAACCGAATGCAGATTGACAGCGAGAATATTAGTGCTGTTGGTAAATTGGTGTGGTCACGGGTGGTTTTCTGCTATTCACGTGAACTTACAAATCCCATATAATTCAGATCAGAGATTAAATTCTTGCGGATCTGTGAACTTTTTGCTTCGTTTCCTTGCATTTGGTTGTAATTCTTTTATTTCTTCGGTTCTTTGTGTAATGAATTGAAAATGCGTGTAAAAACAACAAATGTGCAGCGAATATGTAGCCATGATTAAGGGAGGAAAAAGGGGAAAAGTGGTATCGATGCGATATCGTCGTCGTCTTATCCCTTCGCCAATGGGGCGTCATTTCTGCTTGGCACATAAAAGAGAGTAGCTGAAAAAGGTGATAAGGTGTATCAATTGTTAATAAGTTGAATAATAAACACAGGTGTAAAACTTGCAGTGTTTTTATTACTTAATTCAATAATCAAATATGAGGGTAGATACCTAGGACATGTATCTGCTTGCATCAGTATCTTCACATTAAGAAAATTCCTAACGGTATTTATATTACATGAAACAAATGGCTAAGGTGGCCGACCACTAGTGCCATTACACTAATACGGGCAATGCACGTCACACTGTTTGCCACCTTTAGGTGTGCAATGCGGCGTCGCCTTCTGCTTCGCACGTCGCACAAAGTCGCAGACATCAATTAATCCCGGGTCATCGGCAAGAAAGAATAAGGGCCGTTTTCTTTGAACAGGTAAAAGAGGGTCCTTAAAAGTGGGGAAATCGCGCAGGGTTTACGAAAGAATAAAAATAAATAATCTGCATAACAGCCCATACAGGGGCCTTACTCTGTATTGCTACTCTAATTTGAAATCGTTCGCATTCGCAAAATAGGCACTCTACAACGCTAATAGCAATGCCACATTTTCGAATATCGAGATGTTATTGCGTTGCATATTTTGTTATCGCATTTACGGTACCCTGTATTGTGTATGCGGCTGTCGGAAGTGGTCGATTTCGCATTTTTGTGTTCGATTGTGTTTTGTTTAACGAGCGTTGAGTTTTAATGTAATGTGTTTTGAGTAAAATGTAAGTATTTTGTTAGAAAAAAATGTAAAAATGTGATGAATGTGAATGTGTAAGGAAAATTTTGTAGAGCGAATTCAATTCAAAAAACGGGTTTACAATAAGAAGTGTTATTTTGATATTCAAAGAAAAATGAGTAAGAAATGCCATTAAACATATCGGTGGCTGCTGTATGCCGTCAATAGCTTCGCGAGTTCCATCTCGGATCGACGCTGGGCTGTTGGCGTATACCTTATCTTTCACGTATCTTTCCCCAAAGGAAGAAGTCGCAAGGGGTTAAATCACAAGGTCCACGGTCCATAAACTGCACGAAAACATTACACGTTGAGGATGGAGAGGATTTTCAACAATAAATCTTTGGTTTTCCGAGCACCAGATGAGACAATTTCGCTTATTGACGTAGCCACCAAGTTGGAAATGGGCTTCATCTGTGAAGATAATTCTTCGATGAAATTCCGGATCATTTTCATGCATTTCAAGAACTCAATCAGCAAAGACACGACGTTGTTGATGATCGATCGGCTTGAGTTATTGTGTTAACTGAACTTTACAAGCCTTAAGAACCAAGTCTTTATACAAAATACGGTGGAATGACGTTTGTGGAATGCCCAATTGCAAAGAATACGAGAAATGGACAAACCTTGGTTTTCTTCAACACTTTGGGCTACAGCAGCAATATTCTCAGTTATTTTTGAGCGACGTGCAGGGGTTTTATTCTTCACATCACTAACTTGTCCCAACAGCTCGAATTTTCTCTCTCTCCTCTGCCAAATTTTCACTATGTTTATAGTGAATTTTAATAAGTTCAATGTGTTGTAGAAGCCTGGGCTCCCATCACGTAACACGACTAGCGTCTGACGATATCGTTTGAACGATAGCTGTGCTTCAGGTGAGCATAAAAAAACGATATCGTCAAAACGATATCGTTTTCTCTGCTTCACGTAGGCCGATAACTGTAATTTACTATCGTCTCGACGATGCTTTTCTGACGATACCTAATTCACTATCGTCTTAGAGCAAATTGTGAAAAACATTGTAAAATTTTTGGCTTAAATAAATGAAATATTGTATTTAATGCTAATGAAAAAATAGTTTTGCTAATGTTTTTTTTTGCATTATACATTTTTTTTACAGAAGAAATGCCTTTTTTATTTCTCACACTCCACGTGCAATCATATATCCAACCCACATTTTCTTTCCAAACCTTGGAGAACTTTGGTTTGAGTCCTTGTTCAAGTAAATGTCAGTTGTGGGCAGTGTTGGCCGAAATTTAATCTGATTAATGATTAAAAATCATAATCAAAAAATTTGATTATGATTAATTAATCATTAATCAAAAAATTTGATTATGATTAATAATCATAATCATTAATCATTAATCAGATTATTTGATTAACTTTGTTCAAATTGAAGTGCAACAAAGTTCCTTTTGTCCGTCTAGGAGATTCTGCTTTTATGGGTACCGCTGGGTTTCGAGCAATAACGAGACACGAAAGTTTGTCATTATCATCATCTTCTGTGACAGCATATTCCACTAACAGAGTCGCGGGGGCAATGCACGCAGACAAGATCTCCAGGCAAGCCGATCCTCCGCCGCCGACTCTAACTCATCAGAGAGTATGCCCAAAGGTATGCAGGCGAGATTTTGGACTTCTTCCAGCCATCTCATCTTGGGTCGGCTGAGCGGTCGCCTTCCTTGACGGAATCCGATTCAAGGCGCGCCGCGGAAGTCGTGATGGGGACATTTGTGCCACGCAACCAAATCATCGAAGTATAGCCCTTCCGTTCGGAGAAGTAGAAACATCTGAAGCACTGAAACCATTTAGCGATAGACCTTCTAAGCACTCATTATCTATATTTTCTATTCATTCTTGGACTTGAAAATACGAAAGGATAATGAAGGATGACAAGCTGCTGTTATTTGTGTGTTACGTGAAGCAAACTTTAGACGTCAAAAGTTTCACGTATTCACGTATCGCTATCGCGATCGAGTTCATATCACAATAGCTTATAAGCTTGAATTAGTTAAACTTGCATATATTTATAAGCATATTATTTCCTCCCCACAACTGACATTTACTTCAGCAAGGACTCACACCAAAGTTCTGCATGGTTTGGAGAGAAAATGTGCGTTGGATATATGATTGTAGGTCGAATGTTAGAAATAAAAGGCATTTTTTCTGTTGAAAACAATGTATAATGCAAAAAAAACATTAGCAAACCTATTTTTTCAGCATTAAATACAATATTTCATTTATTTAAGCAAAAAAATTTACAAAGTTTTTCACAATTTGCTCTAGGACGATAGTGAATTAGGTATCGTCAGAAAAGTATCGTCGAGACGATAGCAAATGACAGTTCTCGACTTACGTGAAGCAGAGAAAACGATATCGTTTTGACGATATCCTTTTTTTTATGCTTACGCGAAGCACAGCTATCGTTCAAACGATATCGTCAGACGATAGTCGTGTTACGTGATGAGAGCCCTGGAAGTTTAGTTAAAAGTAGATTATTAATTTTGTCAAAATTACTGATGCAACTGCTAATATAATTCTTTGATAATCTTTTTCTTCTACTTCGACTATATCTAGGTAGTATTTCGATATATAATCGTCGATGCTGGTTACTTTTTCACCTAATCCGCTACCAATTTCAATTTTGTTTTTAAAATGAGATACTTTCCCGTCTCCTAGTAAAGGTAACTTTAGAGGAAAATGTGTACTGCTTTCACCCAAATGCGCTCTTTAAAGAATTGTTTTGTTATAAAAATTTAATACAATAAGAAAAATAATGTGTTCCTCTATATGCTAATCTTGATACGGTAGACACCACAATGTCTGCTCTAGTTCCCCTAACTATCAAGAGTAACGTTTATCGAAAATCTTCAGCAGACATGAAAGTGTCTTCCATCCATGATTTTATTACAAATTTAAGTTTAGAAGTTATACTTGTTTGCTGTTTTATATTTAGAGATAGAACCTTGAAAATGTCTAGATTTTTAGTTCATGCTCTAATAAAAAATAAAAATAAAATTCTCTAAATGGGAATTCAGTCGACTTGTAGAGTCATCACCGAGTATGAGTGCGAAAAAATGTTTTTTTTGGTTACCTTAGCCAAATGTTGACCTCAGCAAACAGACGTATGGATCAAGTAGCGGTAAGGATGGCAATGGTGTTTTGAATTTTTTAAAGCCATCCTCAGCATTTCGAACTGTTTTAGATTCCACAGTGATTTCTAAGCCCCGATGCACACAAGCGTTTTTTTGACGCGCGAACGCTAAGGTAACCAAAAAATAATTTGTTCGCACTCAAACTCATTAGCTGTCTGAAAAATTGCTCGGTGTTGACTTCAAGTAAATGGTGGGACAAGTAAATGGTTCGACTGCGTTAAAAATATCTATATATATAAATATTTATATTTATATATAAATTTATATATATATAAATATATATATATAAATTTTGACAAACGAAAGAAACTTAGAATTAAAAAAATATGTATCAGGAATTAAGAAATGGAATAGTAAAAAATAATTGAATTGAATTGAACAGAAAGCCAAAATTTTTGGAATTTGGATATTCCGCTCGATTGTGCCGTTATCTCAAAGATGAGATATTAAAATGTATGGAAAAGTATGAATTTTTTATGCGTTTTTTTGCCGTAAATATCTTTGGAGATATGGCGAATTAAAACAAAACGTATATTAATTTTAAAGTGCATATATCTACCGTTCAAGATATATTTACATCTTTTTCATATTTTTTACCAATCTCACGAACTAGGCTTTCGATTGAGGCATTTTTGCCTTAAGATTCTTCACTACCTGTAAATTCGGCGGCTTTTTAATGTAGATATTTGTTTAAGCAAAGTCCTAAGACTAAATTTAGTATCAAACTACTGTTTTTAAATTATTTAACCTGCGATTAATTCGTTAATACTAAAGCTACGTAAATAAGTTCTGAATAACTGAAAGAACTTGGGGAATACATATAATGCTATGTGCCAAATTAAAATCTCACGGTTTACGGGTTCTCATTTTAAACTTTTTTTTCATCGCTCCATACAAATGAAACCACCGTGCGGCGCCTACATAAAGATAACACCTTGAACAGTAATTAATTGGTTCTTTGGTTAGTTAAAAACATTCGGAACGAATTTTTTTAATCAAAAGTCGGACTTCTTGAGTATAAAAAGTTTTTTTTTTTTAACAGGCATTTTCGTGTTATTTTCAGTCTCTTTAGATATTGTCTGAATAATAAATGGCACCGACTGTCTTTATAAATTATTTGGGAACGTTTTAGTTATCCAATTCCAAGGCTATAAATAAGTTGCAATATACCTACAATTTTAGCTTGGTAACGCTATCTACATAAGCTTTAAAAGCAGTTGTTAAAGTAAGAGCTTTGTGAAATCGATTTTTATACGAAATAAACTTCTACTAAATGAAAATATTTATATAAAAACACAATCACACAGATATAGCTTTTATACAATATGCAAATACTGTCAAATATGTTTTAAGTTATTTCGAATGATTGCAGCATTTGTCATATAAACTACATCATACGTACAGTACGTAGCCCTCTTACAGCAAAATGCAATTAATTTATAATTGCTTTCAAAAAAGCTGTGAAGGCACTATATCCTTATAACATCCTGCTCTCTTTTATATAACTAAATTGTTTTGTTTTTAATCCGAACTTGAACATAAGGATATATCATATCATTCTGGTAGCATAAGCTTTTTACATAAAAACGTTGTCTTTAGCTTTTATACACGAAAAGCTCTCTCAACAGGTCTATGTGTACTAAAGAGCTGAATTAGAAAAACCAACTTCTCTCATATAAGGCAAAAATTAAAGTTATTTGTAATACAGTTAGTCTTGTATATATGAAAATTTTAAAATTAAAAATAGAAGTCTTAAAACTTAAGTAATCCAAATTGTATATATAATATAAACTTCATGCCATTATTATAAATTAAAGTAAAAACAAACATACGGGTTGCACTTCAATAAAATGCCCGGTAAATACCATCTTAAAGAACACGATGTCTGAAAAAGTGGACACGGAGTTACTTATAAATTGCACGATTTTGGCTGTAAGGCGCTTTGCGTTACAAGAAAAAGTAAATGGAGCGAAATTAAATAATTGGAATCGGTCGGAAGTTGTAAACTTTTTATCTGGAATTATTGAAAATAAGGATGAACATCCAAATATCAACGAGGCAAAGTAAGTCATTTTAGTGACAATTGATCTGAGACTTACTTTTAGTCAAACGAAAGTAATATTTTGGGCGTGTCATAAATAAAATGTATACACGCATACGTTTTAATGTTCTTTTATACAAAGACTTATTGTCTACATTACTTTTACAAAAAGTTACAAAAAGTAAATCGGTCTGATTTTGTGTTTCATATTTTTGGTAAAAGTTTTTTTTATTGTGTCTTCGAATTTATCTTCTAACGAATTTTTTTATTGTTAATCGCATTTTGTACCATTTAAAGTGAGAAACTGAGCCTACATCTTGTCACCATAAGAATTTGCTCTGTTCTTATGGAAATTTATGAAGGATGACTAGTAGCTATTATTTTAACGTAAGGAATGTAGGATTTAGTTGCACTCCAACTGTATAGATGAGACGAAAGTGATAGGGTTACGTGATGTAATCTCAAAACAAGTTATGGGATTTGTTGAAATATAACTTTTTAAATATTAAAATTGTACTTCACCAAAGGGCGCCGCATTTATTGCACTAATAAGCGTCCGCTGAAGGTTGCGTTTATGGGCAAGCGAATTCACGTCGCGCGATTCAAACCGATCAATTACATGTCTATTTATGAAGGTGTTTGCCGGAGCGAATGTGCGAAGCGAATTCAGCGACTGGAAGCGATTTCGAGCGACTACTAGCGACAAGAAATTGCAATCAAAATATTTTGAATTTGTCAAGGAATCTCTCGCGCATTATACCAAGGTTCATTGAATTTGTGCGCAAAATTAAATTTTTGTGGAATCTTCGCCACCCTGGCTATCAGAATAATATGAAAAGGTGTTGTGAAGAAATAAAAAGAAAGTAAATTGGAGGTTAACTAAATAAAAACAATGAACCAAAAAACAATTTTAAAGACCCATAAGAAGAAAAGACTCTATAGAGGACTTCTGAGTTTTAGGCATTATATAAAAAAATGAAGGACAATCGAAAGCTGAAATGTTGCCTTAAAATGCAAGATATTTCATACAATACCATTTACATTCAGATATCCAAGAAACACATTCAAACCGTTCAACTAAAAAAAATGTTCATGAAATTATTTTCCCTTTTTTTTAGTATATGAATTGAATACTTATTTTGTATATGAATTGAATACAAACCTTTAGATGCATTTTCCAAATTTGGAATAAAAATTATCCTGACTAAATGCTGGCCTCAAAAACCATCCCTCATCATTATTTTTTTGATGTTGTCAATTTGTATGTTAATAATTCATCAAAATATGGCTTGTGCCCAATATGGCACATCATGCATTAAGCCACTCTTTTTGAGTTATCGTTGAAGTGTAGCACAGAACGAATTTTTTCGAAATAATTCAGTGTCATCGAATTCTGCACCAAACTAAGGCCAATGTCTCTATGCCAAAAAAGTCGAATATTTGGGTACTTTATAACTGATGAAAGAAGTAAAGTTCCGAGATATTTTAGAATACTATATTTTGCAACCGAGAACGATTCCTCAATGACTTTGGTTCGTGCATAGCAATTTGTCTATTCTACGAATATCTTCTTCGGAAAAGTAACGAAAAAGGTCGTACGGTGTTTCAAGTTGTTTGATCAGCCTAAACGTTAATGCGTTTCTTTCTCCAACGAAGAGATCTTTTCATAGTTTCATAATATTCACGTTCGTTGGAGTCTACATCACCAGCATTGGAAATCACAGGGCACTCAATTTCGTCTTCAAGATTTTCCAACCGATTTTTCGCCCAATTCATCTTTATCAGTTTCTAGGAATAGCAGAATTTTTCAAAAATTATGAACATGAGTAATTTATCTTAAATGGGCGGTTACATAACAGGTTTCTGGCTTTCAAAACTGGTATAGTACTTTATTGTAAGTGTTGTCCTTGTTTTTTAATAATTTTTTTATCATGTCAATTAATTCTTTTTTGAAATTGCCCTTGCCTCGGAAACGGGGCGAGGTAGATTCCCCTCCCATAGTAAAAAATCCTTGCTGTCGATCCCTCTACAAAAGCCCATCATCATTTTTTGACGCCAAACTTATCGTACAGTCCCCGACTTTTTTTTTCATATGAAAATGTATATCAAAATATTTCGATTTTCTTTAAAAAATATTTTTTGGTCGAACCCATCGAGATCCCAACTTGAAATTTAGAGTGAAGATTGGTGAAATATTGTTTTCCAATATATTAAAAAAATTAGGAAAATTAAAATACCGTTTTTTGAGATATTCAAGCATACTTGTCAAAAAGGAACTATCCTTTGTCCTTGCAAATAAAAATTGTGTGAGTTACTTAAAAGTTCAAGTTTTCTGAATCCAATAAGACATAATTTACAAAATTCTAATAAGCAGAACCAAAGTTATGATCTTTTGAAACTTAAAAGAAATCTTGAATTTTGACTTTTTACCAACTTTTAAACCTTTGTTACTCGCAAACTATATCGAGTTGAGCAAAAATGTTTTGTCCCATTACTTGAACCCCTTCAATAAGTAACTCTACCAATTTTGAGCCAAATCGAAGAGGGGTCGTTCAGAGCTCCCCATATAGGCTGAGCGATTCGTCATGGAATGACCCTATTACAACTGAAAACTGCAAAAATTTCCATTATTTTTACTAAGTTTTATGCAAAATACACAAACATTCTTTTAAAAACACACATTAAATTGTTCGCGCCAAAGCATATGTCGAGTTCTTCTGTAGCACGTGACGTTACGCAAAGAAAGAAGAGAAAAAAATAAAGGATTGGAACATATTACCTTTTATTCTGTATATCGTGCTATGCGATCATATTCATGCCAGCTGTGTGCAAATTTTTGTCGAGCAAATAGGGGTTAAAAGGAATGTGGAAAACATCATTGAGACTCGCATCAATTTCAGCTAGGATTTTATCGATTAAAAAAACATTTAAGTAGCGATTTCTCCGATGTAGCCCTTATTCTTAGATTTCTGCATTCTTAGATTTTCGGACCCGCATATTGACGTTTTATCGTTTTTGATTAAAAGCTCAAAAACTATTGGGTCCAGAATGCTGAAGTAATTTGTTTTGGAATGTACACGCTAAAGCCGATTTTTGTAATTTTTTGAAAAAGCGACCTAGAAATTACAGGGGGATTGGTTTTTCGAATTTTTACAGTATCATAAAATGGTTATTGTGAGTCTACCTTAAAGGATAGACATTTGCTGTCGCGAACTTTAGAACTTCTTTAGAACTTTTTGAGACAATCAAATTCACCATCATTCATCAATCATTTATTTGTTTGTACCTATAACTATTATATAGCACCCGCCTTGGAAGCTATTGGTTTAACTGTATGTTGTAAGTATAAGTGTAATAATTATTACTTACATTGATGTAACCACATTTTTTTATGCACGTTAGGTTTTTTTTTTGACGCAGTACAGCGTTGCCAGTTTTTTTTTCGGGCAAAGCGGGACTTTAAAACTGTTTGATTAACAAAAGCTTGATTCTTTCGTGAAAAGCGGGACATAAAAAAAAACATAAGTAGCCAGTGGTTTTTGATTACTAATCCTTTTAATAACACACAAAACTTCTTTTTAAGGTTTTTCTTTAATAGAGTTGAAGAACCTCGCGTAGGATGGGCCCAGATTAAAGTGGATGAGTAATTTAGTGAACTGCAGGGGGCGAGTAGGGCAAGTGAAAGGCACAAGCTCCAGTGTTTCGCTAGCCGACCGCCGACCTGCAATTTCTTCTTTCCGACGAAGGCAGACCAAGCTTAAGGGCATGGTATCCCAGTAAACAGGGCTGCAATTTACCCTGGATAGCTTGAAAATTTGTTATGAGTAATTTTGCCTTCATTTCAATTTACAGAACTTTTATTTCTGCTATACGATCATTTTAATTTTAATTGAGAAAATATATACTCATTTGTGCAACTGACTGTAAATACTTCCTGCTATTAACGTATGTCTTGCAATGGCTACACAAAATCAATGTTGGCTTTTGCTTCAGTTCATTAGGCAAATAAGGTGCATATTCTATGTTCACATTCCATTCACTGATCTGATATTGATAGTATCGTTTTGTACAAATTTCACATACCTTTTCAGAAAATGTGTAAATCTCTTTCTGAAAAGTAATAAATGTAGCTTTTTGTAGAACGTTATGTTTAGCTGTATATTCGCGGAAGTACTGCAGATGGATGGTCCGCTCGTTCTGCGATTGTGAGCATTGTAGGTAGACTACAATGCCACGTTATCTACTGTTTGTGAAGTCCTTGCTTTAGAGCCGTACTTTCGCAGATTGTTTAATCGACTTGCACGCTTTGCGGCAGTTTCGTTGGCTCTATAATGCTTCATGCACAGATTTGACTTTTTTTTTCTTACAATGTCTGTCTCACTTAGTTTTGTTTATTTTCTTCGCGCTTTTGCTTTCCTTGCGTTGATGTTTCCAATAGCTTAGGGTTTTTTGTTTCCTCCGTATTCATTTTTTACCAATGATTTTGCTTACTACAACAAACCCAATGAGCGATCGGTAGCTCGTAGTCAGCATATAATAATAACGCGATAGTTAAGCAAAAAAATAATAAAAGGTTGGTCGGTATTTCTGGGAGTCCGCGATATTGAATTCAGAATGACATAATTTCATTCGATTCTACTCAGAAAACCTTTTCATTTGACACTTATTTTATGGTAGTGCATAAAATATAAACAGTCCGCCATTTTCGGTAGTCCGCCTTATTGGATTCAGAATGAGAATCCGCCATTTTTGAGAGTCCACCATATTGGACTCAATGTGACAAGTTTATTCGACTCAGAAAACCTTAGCATTTGATACCCATATCATGGTAGTGCATGAAAAAGAACTAGTCTGCCATTTTTGGAAGTCCGCCATATTGAAATCACAATGACGTAATATTATTTATAATCTTCTCTTAAAGCCCTTTCATTTGATACCCATATAATAGTGCACAAAGAAACTAATTTGCCATTTTTTAGAGTCCGCCATATTGGATTCAAAATGACATAAATTGATTTATATTCTACTCAGAAAACTATTTCATTTGATACCCATGTCATGGTAGTGCATAAGAAATAGCTAGTTCACCATTTTTGTAAATCCACCATATTTGAATCAGGATGACGTCACCTAGCTAACACTTGTATGAAAAATTTCAGCTTGATCGAAAACCGGGTAGTGGGTCAAATTTAACTTCCAATATTTGTTTACATATGTGACCCGACGAGTTTAGAAAGCGTATGAAAAATGATTAAAACCGGAACACAACAGGCATTCTTTTGACTTTGACTCCATTCTGTGGCTATTGTATTGAATGAATGCCAAATTAAGTTCGAAATTTTTTGAAATATATGAATTAAGAAATGTATTAAAAGCGAGACTGTAGCTGTCCCGCGCGGACACATAATTTTGGGCTAGAAATCGTGACGTCTGCCAACGCTGGGCACAGAAGAGCCAATACAAATATCCAACTTCCTTGGATTTATGTGAGAGCGTTTTTTTATTACATTTGTGTCATTGAATACATACGTGTGAGCCCTTCAGCAAATCAAATAAATGAGCTAGTGTTCGATGCTTCTAGAATTACTCTCAAAATGCTTCCTGTATTTCAGCTAGATTCATGAATTACTGTCAAATTCCTTGATAGGCGAGGGGAAATAGCAGCTGGCCAGATGGGTGTCTATATTGCGTTGTCTGTGGTATGGGGTAAATCTAAACTCCTCCACAGATCGGTTTTGTTTTGTTTAGGATTTTTTAGATGGCAAACGAAACAATTTGAATTTTGTACAGCGAGCTGATGCTTGATTGCTTGATTCTCAGTAAAAAAAATCTTTGTAAGTGGACCGGCCCAATTTAAAAGGCACCTCTATAATAGGTCTACCTCCTAATCGAACCACTCTTTGGTCCGATTAGTAGGTTGGTCCAATTTCACAGGTTTTACTGTACTTGATAGCAGAGTTGTAAGAGAATGCAATCATTTATGATTCAATCATCATTCTTTCCCACTGAAATCACCATTTATTACTTTCAATATATTGTAATATTTTTCGATTCTTTTGTCGAGATTGTCATTGTTTTTTGGTTTTTGGACAATAACTCGAAAACCAGGGTCCTCAAACTAAATTTAAACTAAGATTACCAACATTCAAGGTTTTTTTTCAGATTTTTAGACCAGCGGATGTGGAAATGCGAGGGGTGGTGGACGCTCTTTTTCGCACTTAAAGCTTAATATCTCGAAAACTGGACGTCAAAACAACAAGCCCAAAATAAAAACTATGGCCCCTATTGCGATTGTCGAATGGCAATCGGTATTCGACTATCATCGATTATCGATTGAGTTCGGTATTGCGATTGCGAAAATCAA
The DNA here is from genome assembly GCA_905187475.1 of Syritta pipiens. NCBI lineage: Eukaryota > Metazoa > Arthropoda > Insecta > Diptera > Syrphidae > Syritta > Syritta pipiens. Next base: position 61,043,505 of record LR994572.1, on the reverse strand, counting down.
CACGATGGGTACTCGCATCAAAACATGTTGGGCATTGTCCTTTTGTGAAGGGATTCACAGGAAATTCACAATATACATGCCATCAGTCACAATAACATAATTCTGCATCGATTGAGTTACACAATACCAAATACGATTCTTATCGATGCATTTGAAGATCATCGATTCGATCACCATACGACAATCGCAATAGGGGCCTATATCTATATCTATAAATCCTATCCAACAATACTGTTGCTCCAAAAACGTTTAAATATGAACACCGTTTTTGAGTATTCGTATAAGAAAACTAAAATTTTATTATTGAGTAAAGAAAATACAAGGGAAATGATGATATACCTAAAAATTAAGTGTGTTTGCTCTTTTTTCTGCAACCGTCGCCTCCAACAGTCATCTTCTTTTTAAATTATAAAACGAGAAACGTAGTTGCGTGAACTTGGGTGCGGTTGAAATGTGAAAGGGTTTAATAGTCGTCGCGTTCAGCAACATTTCCCCCCTTCGGTGATGCAGCGTATTTTTCAGTTGCTTCACCTATGTTCTCCTTGCTGACGTCCAAAACGGCTAATTTTACTACCGGTCTGTCATAAACTCCATTTGCAGTTTTAACTAAAGCTCTTCTGACCTGACCATCATTAGCTCGAACTACACTGACAATTATACCCTTGGGCCAGGAACTCCTTGGTAGATTTTCATAGACGATAACTACTATATCTCCCTTTTCGATGTTCTTGACAGGTTGAAACCACTTTGTTCTTCGGGTTAAAGTTGGTAAATATTCCCGTATCCATCGTTTTCAAAACATATTCGTTAGTTGCTGAGCTTTCCTCCAATTTTTTCTAAGAAGAATATCTTTATCGGTAAACTGACCTGGACGTTTAGCTCCACATGAAGATCCAAGGAGGAAATGATTCGGTGTCAAGGCTTCTGGATCGTCTGCTTCTACTGACACGTGTGTGAGAGGACGAGAATTGATCATCCCCTCGACCTCAATAAGCAACGAACGTAACGTCTCATCTTCCAATCGCTGATTGTGGGTAACCTCTCTTAGCACTTTCTTAACAGAGCCAATCAACCTTTTCCAACAACCAGGGGGTTAAAATACCATTTCGTCTCCGCACTGGTGAATGTTTTTCCAACAAGTTCTTTGTCTATTTGGTGAAACGCCTCTCGAAGTTCTTTTTCTGCACCTTTAAGATTTGTTCCATTGTCAGAATATATCTCCCTAGGAGTTCCACGCCTGGACATAAAGTTCCGAATACACATAATACATGAGTCTGCTGAAAGGTTGTTTGCCACCTCGATATGTATGGCTCTTATTGTTAAGCAAGTAAACAGCACTCCCCAACGCTTTTCCGACTTTCTTCCAGACTTTACGATAATCATCTTCCAGACTTTTAATAATCAATTCCTATATAACTGAACGGTCGAATGTATGCTGCCAATCTTGCCTCTGGCAATGGGGCCATCTCTGGAGATATTGGAACTGCTCGGTTGATCTTACATCGCTGGCAATGTTTACGGACTGACCTGACAAGTGTCCTTAAGCGTGGTATCCAGAATTTTTGACGTACTTCGTTAACCACAGTTTCGTAACAACGGTGATGGAAGAGTTTATGATAATAATCAACAATCAAAAAACTTACGTGATGATCTTTCGGTAAAATGATTGGGCGCTTCGTACATTCTTCCAGGCACCACGCACCGTCAATACGTCCCTTTATCCTTAGTATACCTTCACGATCCACGTATGGTAAACATTTGTACAGCTGACTTGACTTAGATAAAGTTTTCTCGTTCACCAACATCGCCATGTCATCGTCGTACTTGCCCGTTTGAACTGCTTGTATGATGATCGTCTCTGCTCGTTGAAGCTCCCATGAGGTTAAAGTCTTGCTGACCACTATCTTCCGCTTTCGACTCCTTAACATGTTTATAAAATGAATAATCCAAGCTGTTGTTCGGTGTAAACGCTTCCATGATGAAAACCGGCAGAAGTCCAAAGGGAAATAAGTCGTACTTATTTGCACTAAGAACCGAGGCCTTAACTCATTAAGCATTTGTTCCTTATCTTTTAAAGTGATTGGCCATGTCTCTTCTGCACCATACAAAAATTCTGGACCTCTGAACCATGGTTCTCGCTCACCAAAGGTAGGTAGTTTCGCCCATTCCGTCGCTTTATCCGCAACATTCAATTTCGTTGGCACCCACCTCCACTTTTCTTTCGTTGTTATGTCCAAAATCTCTGCAACCCGAAACATCACAAACTGTTTAAATTTCTTTGCGTCTTCCTGCAGCCAGCATAGAACATTTCTAGAATCTGTCCATAGAACCTTTTTTTTGATGTTAAAATTGTGACTTTTGTAAATGGCGTTAGCCAAACGGGACCCCATTAATGCTGCTTGTAGCTCTAATTTAGGTATTGACAATGGTTTAACTGGAGCTACTTTGTTTTTCGAACCAACTAACGCACACTCTACGAACTGTTCATCTTGAAATCGCAAATACGCCACCGCTGCCATTGCATCCTCACTGGCGTCTACAAATACGTGCAGTTGAACAGATGCTTGCTTACCTATTTGTTCGGATATATAACATCTTGGAATCCTGATATCTTCAACTTTAGAAAGCAAGCGACGAAAATCCTCCCACTTATCTTGCAGTTGCTCTGGTATTATCTCGTCCCATTCGGTAGATGTTCTCCACACTTCTTGCAGTAAAAAAAAGTCTTATGAGGTAAAATGACAGAAATCCCAAAGGGTCATAAATGGACATAAGTATTCGTAACAGCTCACGCTTTGTTGGCATTTGCTTTCCTGCGAATACATCTTCACGACCTTTGGTAAACTGCAATGAAAAGGTGAAAATATCTTCCTCCGTGTTCCACCAAAGTCCCAATATTTTTGCCGTTTCTTTTACTTCTTTTGCTTGGTCTTGAAATACCTTATCCTTGCGTTCGACTTGTTCCAGTGCTTGTAAAACTTCTTTGGAGTTAGACAACCAGTTGCGAATGTTGAATCCCGCATTTGAGTGTACTAGTTTGACATCCTCGGCAAGTTGGATCGCTTCTTCAACAGTCTCGACGCTGTCCAGAAGATCATCTACATAATCTATTACTGCTTCCGCCGCTCTTGGAAGGGTGTTAGCAAATTCCCGTGCGTTTATGTTCTTTATGTATTGAGCAATACTTGGGGAGCATGCCGCTCCAAATGTAAGAAGTTTCATTATGTAAACATCTGGTTCACGATGCGACTCGCCGAAACGCCATAAAAATCTTTGAGCATGCTGTTCTTCCGTGCGCACACCTACCTGGTGAAACATTTCTTCAATATCACCAGCAATAGCTATCCGGTTCCTTCGAAATGCGTATATAGTACTTGCGGTTTTAGTTCATCTGGCCCTTTTAGTAGAAAACTATTTAATGACACTCCTCCTGTGGTAGCTGTTGCGTCCCATACCAATCGTATCTTCCCAGGCTTGTTTTGGTTTTTTACTATGAAGGTAGGCAGATACCAAGTTCTTGGGTGATGATAGTTTAACTCCTCCTTGCTCAGCTTTCTCGCAAGTAAATTATTAACCTGGTCGTTCACAATTTGAAGTGAAGTACCACCTACTATCTTCTTTTCCAGACACTTCAATCTCTTGAATGCCATTGAATAGCTGTCAGACATAAAGATGTCATCGTAGCGCCATAATAAACCGGAACTGAAGCCACACTTTTCTTTTTGAACTGTTGCCTTGAAAATATTTTTCGCTCGTATTTCTTCTGCAGAATCGATATGTTTCTTCTCAGTATTACAATCATCCAGGTTGAATTGCTGTCGCACCAGTTCGTGCAAGTCCTTGTCGCAGCTACAAGCTGTATACGAATGATGAACACCAATGCAATTTATTCCTTCGACATTGCCTCCACTCACACACCATCCTAGGCGAGTCTTTGTTGCTATCGGCTCATTCCAATGTTCTTCCCTGGTTTTCTGCGCTGATAACAACTTTTGATTATTCAGGCCGATGAGAATTCCACACTGCGCCTCTTTGTAAGATTGTAACGGCAAGCCACTTAGATAAGAATACCTCTTTTGCAATTGTTCTTTATCTATTGATTGCATTGGAAGCGCCAGTTTTCCCACGGTGCGAACATCTCTGAGCCAGTGTTTCTGAGTAGAGTCATACTGAGGTGAGATTTCAATCGGCACGATCCTAGAATTATCTTCCAAACGTGTTGTATTACCCGTCCACTTCAGGCATAATGGTTTGACGATGCCTTGAAGCCCAAATCATCTGCAACTTTCTCTTCAACTAGTGTTAGTGAAGACCCATTATCCAGAAAGGCATATGTTTCCACAGATTTGTTTTTTCCATGTAAAATAACTGGAACCACACTAAACAATGTGCTTGTCTCTCGTGTTTTGTGATGAGAGTAGCAACTTTCTCCGCTAACTGCTGTCGGTTTGTGAAAAGAGTCTGTGTATCGATGCAATAGGGGATGGTGTTTACCCAGACATCCGTTTATTCCGCATGAATGTCCACTACGGCATTTGAATTTCCTTGGATGACCCAAGCATCTTTCGCATACATACCGACTATTTATTAGTTCCCATTTTTTATCCACTGAAAGTTGCTGGAACCTTTCGCACTCCACTAGCTTATGGTTGTCTTGACAAAAATAGCAATTACCTCGCTCTTTATCTGGATCCGCTCTTCTTACTAACGACTGCTTGTCCACGTTGCTATGCACGTTTAAATGTTGCTTCTTTTCGAACTTGTTTTCTATTGGCACGAATGATGTCACTGAACTTGCTGCCTCCGCAATCTTATATAAGAACTCACTAAGATGTGTTAAGTTTTTGTCTTCAAAATCACACTCCATCGCTCAGTTGAGTTTAATGTAAGATGGCAACTTTTCAACTAATTCCTGGATAAGAGTTGGGTCGTTCAAATAGTTCCTCAAGCCAGAAGCCTCAATTGTGCCATGCAGATTATGTACAGAAAGCGCAAACTTAATTATTTGATCTAACCTATCGGCCTTAGGTGGTGGTTCTACACGAATTTTCTTTAAGCAGGTTTGTATTATACATTGGGGTCTTCCGTATAATATCCGTAGAGTCCTGATAACTTCTGGTACGGCCGAGGGCTGCAGCAGACGAGTTCCCACAGCCTCCAATGCGTTTCCTTTTATCACCTTTTGCAACCGCCACAAATTTTCCTCCTGTGAAAAACCACATAATTTCGTAGTATTTTCATAGCTGCTGATAAAAAGCGGCCATTCCTCTGGCTTTCCAGGAAGGAAGCCAGGAAGCTCTCTTGCAGGGACCTGGCGAGCAGAAATGTGACGCTGTTCAAGTATTATCGGTTCGACCGAATGTAACGACTTGTCCTGTACGGTATTAGCGGATAGTAATTCTGCATTTACATTCAATGGATGGTCTCCTACCCATTGCGTTGTACGACTATTCACTGATTCTCGGTCGTGTAGATCTTCATTCTCTTCTTCTTTTGCCAAGAGCTCAAATTTTTTTTGAAGATATTAGTGTTCTTGTTTTTGACGTTCTTTAAAAAACTTTTCGTCCAACTTTCTTTGTTCCTCCAGACGAAACATCTCCAACCTCAGCTTCCTTCTGTCTGTTGATGTTGTAGATATATTTCCACTTATTATCGACTGTACTCCATTGCTCTTCTTTGGTAAATCGATGTGCGACGCATTCTCTTCCCTCGTGGTGGTTGCATTTTCGGCTTGCCTAATCGTCCTGTTGAGTTCAGTGCATGCTGCACATTCCCAATTCTTCTCAGCGACAGAGGCATCAACGCCCGCACATCCATAATGGAACCACTTATTGCATGCATCGCACATTACCATGTCCTCCACGCTATTCCTGCGGTTGCATGAAATAAAGTCCTTCTGTCCAGTTGATTGCGACGTCATAAATTAATTTTTAGAAATGTTGCTCCCAAAACGTTTAAATATGAACACCGTTTTTGAGTATTCGTATAAGAAAACTAAAATTTTATTATTGAGTAAAGAAAATACAAGGGAAATGATGAAATACCTAAAAATTAAGTGTGTTTGATCTTTTTTCTGCAACCGTCGCCTCCAACAGTCATCTTCTTTTTAAATTATAAAACGAGAAGCGTAGTTGCGTGAACTTGGGTGCGGTTGAAATGTGAAAGGGTTTAATAGTCGTCGCGTTCAGCAACAAATACTATAATTCAATTAATTCCGGTACAAAAAATTGTTATTAACTTATTTTAGTACGAACAAGAAGTTATATAAGATTTTTGGGTATAAGAAATTATCGCAATATCACAGATATTGCTATAGATGAGTGTTCTCATAACCCCAATTTTTTCAGATTTGTTGGCCCATTATTTTAGAAAATAAGGTATCGGACACGGTAGACAAGTCGGTCTTTCAAAATTTGTTGGCTTATAACTTCTTACCAATAAGACTAAGATGCTAACTGTAGTACAAACTTTCGATCTAGCTGTCATTCTCCTTCCAACGATACCCATATCAAATATCTGAGAAAATAATTCTGTTTTTCGATTTTAGTATTAGTACTAACTTTTTCGCTAATAAGTAACTTTTTTTTCGAGACTTTCTTTGGGCATGTAAAACACATCAGCTGTAGAAATTTCATTTTTTAATTCCAGGTGGTTCACCAGTTACCTAAATTAAGGTTTAATAGCAGACAGACATTATTGTAATTTAGGCTCCGCCCTCTTTCCAATGACACCCATATTGATCAGTACTAACTTTTTTTTTTAATCTTCGACTAATTCCGAAAACAGTTTATGATATTCTTTTGGGTTGCTGATATGTAAAGGAGACAGACAGATAGACAGACGGACACCGAAATGATTCTATAAGGGTTTCGTTATTCCCTTCGAACGAAACCCTAAAAACAGAGTATATATACCGAGTTTCGACTACTTGTATGCCGTTTGGTTCAAACGAAACACATAGGCCCCTATTGCGATTGTCGAATGGTAATCGAAGCGATGATCTTCAAATGCATCGATAAGAATCGTATTTGGTATTGTGTAACTCAATCGATGCAGAATTATGTTATTGTGGCTGATGGCATGTATTATATATTGTGAATTTTATTACGTTATTCAGCTATATTATACAGCTATTTCGAAGCAAATCCCTTCACAAAAGGATAATGCCGAACATGTTTCGATGCGGGCACCCATCGTGTTGCTCAGGTGGGTTTTCATAAATTAACATTATTAGCTACTTTCTCGCTATTTTTATTGTTTTTCATAAATTATTATATTAAATATTATACATTTTCATGAAATACTGACAAAAATACTCGCACTGCGCACAAGAAATTAGCCTTTAGTTTATTGTCGGTAGCCATCGATCACAAATTTGCAATCGGCGAAAATTGTCTGTCAAATCGACGACCATCGATTGCAATCAAGAATCGCAATACCGAACTCAATCGATAATCGATAATAGTCGAATACCGGTTGCCATTCGACAATCGCAATAGGGGCCATAGCATGTGGTGTTTTACCATAGAACCGTTATTCAGGTATCATTAACCGTTGTTTGCATTGAGCTACATTATATTTTGGATATCCGACTTTTGGCCAGGTTTTTACTGTAAATAGCGACGAAATAGCAAAATAGAAAAAATTAATGCAGACAAATTTATCTTAGTTGTACAAAGCCGTCCAGTTCTGTGGCGGCTGCAAAATATAAAACTGCAGTAAAATGAAAAATAATGTAGAATTTGATGGCATTTGAAGGCGTTTTTTATGCAATTTCTGTCTGTGAATACGTGTGATGCTGCCAATTGGTTCCTGTTTAAGATTAGTCATTGCAACCACCAACTTTTTTTGCAAGTTTTAGGCTTATTTTAATAGAAATATCTACAAAAAATGTTTTTATTGTTGCAATGCGCATTTCTCAAACCATTACTCAAACAATAATAGCAAATTTAGCCTATTTATATTAATTAAAAAAATGTATTCCATACTTTCAAAAACTAACGTCCATCCGCACTCCGTACAACAAGCAATGGCGGCGAAAATCAAAATTTAGAACAAAATGGAGTTGCTCGGAAGCATATAACAATGTGCGTGAATTTGCTCAGAAGCCCAAATAAGTGAGCGTGTAAAATGTGGGAGAGGGGTTTTCCAGCCTGGAAAGCTGGGTATCTTGTATAGGTTATTTGTGGATCTTATGACGACGGAGCAATCCTACCCTAAAGTTGACTAATTGTACTGTTTCGTTTATTTCCCTACTATGTGTGCAAAAAATTATAGGAAGTGTTTCTAACTCCTATCTATAAGTGCGATATATTTTCTTCTGCTTCGAAAGCTGTGGTTGTATTGCGATCACATCGTTTTTGTTCTTACTCTCATTGGAATTATGGATTTCAAATTTATTAAACAATTAATGACACTTCTAAATGAATATTTCGCGTTTCTTAAATTAGACAACAAAATGCGAATGCAATATGACAATGTTTTTTTCTTTAGTTGACTCGTTTAGAGCGCACATTAACTCCATAAAACAAAAAATTGAGGAAAACAATGAAATAGTTTACATTAACCTTAGAAATACACTAAGTATTATTCAAATACCTGTCGTTTAATGGAGTTAATCTTTATCATTAAGAAACGATCTCCAGTTTGCTAAAGTTAAGGGCAGACACAATAGAAAGATCAAATCAAACTATTTGCCAGCCCTAAATAACAAAATATTTTATCATAAATTGAGAATTCCAAAATCTAAGCCGATCAATATGTACGTGTAATTGTAAGTGGCCAATATGTACAGTCAGTCACAAAAGTAAGTAGACAGCAAGAAGTGTACCTTACACAACAAGCTGTGTAATTACTTTTGTGCCTGACTGTAAGTGTTTTTTTTTTTTGTTTTAATGTTTGAAATGAATAAAATTATACTATTTTGGTTTATTTTTTTAAATTAAAAAAATATTGAAACTACATACATATGTTTGAATTTTAAAATCGTGTTAATCAGCTAAGTAAGTACTGAAAACCAGTTCCAGTAATGTGAATCGCTCTAAAATCCGAAAATACGTTGTTTTGATGAGTTCACACTATCGAAGGACTGCTGTGTATGAAATTAAGGAGTCATGTCAATAAAAATTACTTTAATTATTTCAATGATTTCGACGATCTCAAATTGACTTAAGCCATAGCAATGATTTAAAAATGATTTCAAAGAGGGTTAAGGGTTTTATTTGTAGCTTTCCCTTAAAATATTATAAATATCTCGTTTGTATCTTAATTTCATCATAAACTATCTTAAATCATAGTTGTAAAGGACAAATGTCCTGAATCTCTAGGCTAAGTTTCCTACTACATGTACGCTATATTGTTCACGCTACTGGATTAATAATAAAATTGTAAATTGTAATTGATTTCAAAGAGGGTAGTGAAATCACAATTGATTGCATACATTGAATGCATTTTTTGATTAACAAAAGAATTTCTTGCAATTAGATCACTTCAAATAATGAAACGTAGTCTTAAATTTCAAGTTGAAGTCCTTAGGTAATTTGCAAATGAAATCATTTTGAAATCAAATCAAAATAACGTTTGCTAAAATGAACGCATTCTTTTACAACTCTGGTCGATAATTTTGAAATTAAAACGCATCCTAAGCAAGTAAATCAATGCTATCAAAATCATATTAGGGGGAAAGCAAAAACTTTTTTTCCGTCTTAATTTAATTAAAGACGTCGCTATTTTTTTGTAAGAAAATTATTTATTATAACAAATTGCAGCGGTAATAGATTGTCTATTTAACAGTGCATGATCTATATTTGCAGAGACTTTTTAACGGAATGCTTATTTCCGTCACCGACAAGACCCTATGAATTACCATGGAAGCAAAAAACGATTTGGGCATTCATTTTTGGATTAATGCTATTCACCGCTATTGTTGGAAATTGTATTGTACTTTGGATTGTCGCAGGCATGTATTGCTAAACTGTCATTCTGTTTTGCACTTAATAATAAACAACTGCCGAAATGATTTCTATATACATAGGTCATCGCAGCATGAGGACTGTAACAAACTATTTTCTTTTAAACCTCAGCATTGCTGATTTACTTATGTCGTCGTTAAACTGTGTTTTCAACTTTATTTTTATGCTTAATTCGGATTGGCCCTTTGGTTCAATATATTGTACAATTAATAATTTTATGGCGAATGTTACGGTCTCTACATCTGTCTTCACGCTGGTAGCAATATCATTTGACAGGTCAGCATTAAAACGATATACGTACAGTGCCGTGCATATAATTAGAAGAATATAAAATTATCTTTTTGTTTTCATCATAACTTGTACTTTCCGTTCTAGAAAAGTAATTTTTGGTTCTTATTGCAGCTACACGGATAGTTTGAGGTATCATAATTTTAAGTGTTTGTCCATCAAAAAGCAAAAATAAGTGCATATAATTAGAAACGCTGAGATATTTATATGAAGTCAATAACTTTTTTTCACAAAACGTCTATAAGACTTAAGTACTTTGTGTTTTTTTAAAAAAGAGTTATAGCGTCGAAAGGTCTACCGCAAAGTTAAGACTAAGATCCTACCATGCAAAAACAATCATTGACTGCTATATCAACAAGTTTCATTAGATAGCTAGCAGCCACCGTCGGACGAAAGTGGCAACGCACACAGAGGTCGAGCATCAAGATCGCGATCGCTTATCTAACAGCGATTAAGGAACAACCAAAACCAGGCTCGAGAATTTGGAAGTCGCAAAAAGGATGGAGAAGCAGTTACCGCCCTCGCCGAATAAAACAAGACGCACTTGAGTGCTTAAAGCCAAGGTGTGCGGTTGTATCTTTTGTCTTTTTTATTAAAAGTAAAAGATATTTGAAGTGACGTACAGATTCAATTTTAAAACAATTAGTAAAGCATGGTAAACTACAAATAAAATTACTTTTACCACAAATATGCACAGGTAAACAAAACTTTTTACAATCAAATTTACAAATGCGTGAAATCATAAATTAAAATCTTTTAGATCGTTGTTTGCTAGTTTTAAAGATATAAGTTTAGTTTTTTCACTAATAAGTAGTTCTTGTTCCGCAAACCACAGTCTCAAGATTTCAAGGTCAAGATGCTATTTTATTAACGCATTCGAATTCTGTGTCACAATAGCCGTGTTTTATTATGCACGGATGATCCATATGGATCATGGGTGTAAATAAAACGCTCCAGATCATGGAAGCATTTTTATTTTGTGCTCTGACAGTAGTTCGACAATTATTATTAATTTGAGGGCAGTGTTTCCATGCCAACATAATTCTTTCTTCTCTTCAGAGCAAGTGTTTGCACATCTTTTACGATGATGATTACAATTTTCACCGGCAAACGCAAAACAATTGTGCAAATCACACAAAATTGTTAGAAATTAAGATTGAAATACAAATTTTGTATTACTGTTAGCACAATATTACTTAATGAAGGAATAAAAGTGAGTATTAAAATGTAGTTCAAAAAATAATATTTTGTATACTTATCAGGCAATGCTGTAAATTGGAAATGGTTTCCAGGCAAATCAGCTTCCATGAACCTAGCAGGGAATAGCGGAATCAAATTTCGGATCACGATAAATGATCCCGATAGGTATCTGGATCATGTGTTGTTGTTGCAATGCGTGCAAACCAATGATCTATATAGATCATGAGTGCATAATAAAACACGGCTAATGATAAATAAACGCAAAATCATCTGCAAATGCAGTAGACAGTCCATGTAAATTTTGTTCGAATAGTGAGTTAATGTAAATAAGAAAGAGCACCGGGCATAGATCCCTATAAAATGCCATTGCTTAAAAAACGTGAGAAGCTATAGCTTCCATTTACATTAGCCCTTTGTTGTCTTGCTTTAAGTAAGAAGCAAACTACAAAAAAAAAGTTATTCTTTTCTAAGAATGAAAGAATGCGTGATTTCATAAGTTTTTCGAATATTTTAGAAAAAGTTGGAAGTAATGAAATAGGTCTATAGTTTGACATATTTTATTTTCCCTAATTCCCCTTCTTAAAAAGTGGTATAACTTTAGCCGATTTAAGATGATGAGGGAAGCAATCATAGTGTACGCTAAGATTAAACAAGTAACATAGAACGTCAACCACAACGAGACATATGTTCTTCAAAAATATACTAGATATTCCATCACTAGCACAAGAACGTTTGTTTTTTAGAGACAATATTGTACTATACAATTCTGCAGAAACAAAATGTTGAAAAACAAAACTATTCGATTGTGAAGTATTTATACTTTCAAACAAATAATTACTGTCATTAGAACATTCAACAGATGGTTTTAGTTTTTTAGAGATTTCAGTAAAATACTCATTAAATTTGTTTGCAATAGATATTGGATCTGTGAACACGTTACCATCAAACTCCAAACGGTTGATAACCACAGGTAGTCTACATTAACCCAAAATTGAATCGACCACTCTCCATTCATCTCCTGCATTGCGTTTAGCTCCTTTAAAATAAGAGAAGGAATAAATTAAGAATAAAATTTGTTGCGCGTTTCTTCAATGTTTCTTTGAACAGACTTGCATAAATTATCAAAATATGGTTTAAGCTTGATGTTATTTCGATGATTTTAATTTTTTTTTCAAATTTATCTTTTCTTTTAATATAGTGCAAAAGACTATGCGTCGACCAAGGCTTTAAGAATGTGGTTTAGTTCGAGTTGGGAAAAGCTGTAGAGCAAATGTCGATGTGATAGCTATAAAACGATCAAAAGCATTTGATGGGTTTTGTTCATCATATACTTCATCCCAGAATTTATATATTAAGCGCTCTTTTAGCAGGTCATAGTTAATATGAAATGTATTTTTAGTAACTAAATTGCTTCCATAAAGATCATTAGAAGATATATTAAGCCCTACCATACAATGGTCTGTTATTTTAAGGTCTTGTACATCACCATAGAACAAATTTTTATCACTACTTTGAGCGTGCATAAATATGTGATCAATGCATGCCTTGTATAATTCGGAAATTCGAGTGGGTTCATTAACACAAGCTTTGAGACCCTTCGATGCCATAAGAAATAGATCATTCTAACGTCGAAAAGCCCTCTAACTCGAATTTTGTCGCCATATTCTGGCATTCCCTTCAATTTTCCATACGAAATCCATCCTCTAAGTCGAACGCCCTCTAAGTCGAAAAGCCCTCTAACTCGAATACATTTTTTCGACTCTTGGTCTATTTTCAATACCTCTAAGTCGATTTTTTTTTTCGCAAAAAAATAAACAAAAAATTTTCTATCGCAACTTGTCTCAAGCACGCAACTTGTATTGCATGCTCTGAAAGAAAGAGAATGTTCACAGAAAGAATGAGAATTTGCATTGCGACCTACGCGGCAAACATCGAACCCAAAGAACACGATAAAACCGAAACTATTCGCCAAGGGTTCTCGAAGAACAATCATGTTGGGCGAACACAATTGTTGTCTAGGGCCACATAATCGTCGTCTAGACACAACCACAAACGAGCTATAGGTTATTTGTGCACAAAACTGTGCGGCTCTGTATGAATAACTGCGCTGCTTATTCATTGTGTTGTTGGTAGGCCTCAAACAATTTGCTTTTAATATAAAAACACTTAGGTATCTGAGATGTTTTCAAGCTTCATTTAGTGAATGCATTGGGAGTCCGGATGAGGTCCAACACTGCCTTTTTAAAATAGAGTCCTTTTTAAAAAGGCTTCATTCTCCAATTTTGAAGACTTAATCCAAAATTACAAGCTTAAGTAATTTCCTGTGTTTTTTCCTTACGTGTATACTTTTTTGAATAAAATAAAGGCTTTTAAACAAAAAAAAATATTAATCCCGCTAACCCGAATTTTTCGAAAAAGCGCTCTAACTCGAACTAATTTTGAGATCCCGTGAAAATTCGACTTAGATCGATCGATCGAATTCGATCCGATGCAAGTGTACCCCACAACGACTTCCTTTGCTTTAGCATTGCACCTTTGGCAAAGGCTCATTCTTTTCCTGTTTGTCTATAATATTAGGTTGTCTTGACATAACCTACAAAACGACGCTATGCATGATTAGTTTGGATACGAGCTCTGTAGCGCTTTGTAGAAAGCCGGAAAATTCAAAAGACAAAAAGGCGGAAGGGAGATATTTGACAACCTAATATAAGGTTGTAAAATATCTATAACCTAATATAAGGTTGTCAAATATCTCCCTTCCGCTTCCATTAATCTCACGGAACGTTTCTCTAGCGGATTTGCCTTTAACGAAGGAAAACTTTAAAATAGCGCGATTTCGGCGTTAGTGAACTCCATGTTTACACATCTATAACTGTTGAACGCAATATATAAACTAATCATGCATAGCGTGTTTTGTAGGTTATGTCAAGACCTTTCAAATGATGTATTGCCAGATACGAGCTCTATAGCGCTTTGTACATAGCCGGAAAATTCAAAAGACAAAAAGGCGGAAGGGAGATATTTGGCAACCTTATTACCAACCTTAAATTTTCCCCTTGGCACTTCGAAGGTCCTTCGACAAAGTGTACTCGGCCTTCCCTGGAGAGCGGCACAAGGCTGCCAGGTAACTGTCTCTCCTTCATAATATCTTCGCCTTTAAATGTTGTGCCAAGAACTTCTGGCGAACCCATATTGAATGTCCTTATGATTTGAACGGCGGATTGCGAAATATTTCCATAACAGTAGTACTCCAGGAGGATTGTCAGTCGTTCGTTGGATGTGGGCCGTGAAAATAAACTACAAAATAAACCCGTTTCTCACGCCCACTCCACGAAAATCTATTTGATCAAAACAAATTTTCAAGTGAAAAAATAATTGAGAGCCAAATAAATTATAGTTTAAAAAACTAAGAAACACTCTTTAATCATGCACTAAAAAACGAAAAATAATCTTATCACTTCCTTTATGTCCAATGACTAAATTAGTTTTTTAAACTATAATATAATTTATTTTATTCTTGTCAATCTTAATGTAACTATGAAAAGTTACTATTGATTCATGATACATTACATTTTCGCTTAGCTAGTACTTTTTTTGGGTTTTGAGTTTTTTTTTTTCTTTTTATTTTTTCTTGAAATTAGGAAAATGTTTGAAGCCTGATGGGGCTGTGTGCAAAAAAGTTGTGTATCTCACGAGTATTTATCTATAAATATTATAAAACAAAGTCTAAAAAAATGTTTGGGGAGTCTAATCTCAGGAAGTACTGAACGGATTTCTAAGCGGTTTTCACCAGTAGTATTGTTATGTATCTATTATGGGTATGGACTATATTTTATAGATATTTTGGCACAACAAGTTAACGGTATATTGAAATATGTAAAAAAAGTCAAGAACTGGCAAGCTTCTAAGGCGGGCGCTGTCTAAACAGTTAAAGATACGAAACAAAAATGTACTGGAAAATTGATCGTCTCAAAAAGTTCTAAAAAAAAGTCAGCGATGGCATATGTCTATCTTTTAAGGTAGATTCACAATTACCATTTTTATGGCTCTGTAAAAATTCGAAAAGATAATCCGCCCTGTAATCTCCACACCGCTTTGTCAAAAAATCTGAAAAAATCACAAAAAATCGGCTTCCATGAGTACATTTCAGCATTCTAGCCCCAATACTTTTGGAGCTTTTGGCCAAAAACGATAAAACGTGAACATGCGAGTTTCGAAAATCTAAAAACGCAGTTTTATCGATCTCGGAGCAAGCACTAAGAAATAATAGCTATAAAAATATCGATTAATTGGCGAAATCCGAGAAATCGTTGATTAAAAGATTTTTTTAATCTATAAAATTCTGGCTGAAATCGATGCGAGTCTCAGTGGTGTTTTCTATGTTTATTTCAACCCCTATTTGCTAAACTCAAATTTGCACACAGCTGGCATGACGATGATCGCGCGGAAACGGTGTTGTACGGATAGAGGCATATGAAATGTGAAAAATGGATATATGCATATATGTATGTGTATAGGTTTACATAAATGTACACATCAGAAATACAGGCAGCAATGAAAGAACGTGGTATTTTTTGTTGGAATATGATAACCAATGGGAAAATAACATATCTGAACCTTTCTTGCCGTGGCAAAATTACCGCAAAATTTGATTGAAGATATGTTGTACCGCCGACAACAACAACTGTCATCCGATTATGGGAACATTGATCAAAGTACATACAATCGAATCATTCTAAGTCGAATTTTCACGGGTTAGAGGCAGTTATGGAAATTCAAGTTAGAGGGTTTCATCTTTCTTTTTTCTTGTGTTGAAAATCCTTTATTTTGGACTGTAATATTTACAATTGGAATTATACTGACAGACGTCTTTATGCTTCTCTTTTAAAGTAAACTTTGAATACACACGCTAAATGAAGCAAGAATGCATCTCAGATACGAGTACATATCTGTTTTTAGATTAAAAGCCAATTATTTGTGTGTGCGCGATGCGACTAGAGATGGCTTTCAACAACGATAATGTTCGCTCGCGATGTTCGCGTGGAGGGCCATGTTCGCAAGCAAATCCTCATTTTTGTTGTGAACTTCGTCTGCTCTCTCTTTTTTGCATAGGTAAACAACAATAAGGGCAACCACTTGCGCTTTTTCTTTTCCGACGTGTTTGCACTACAAGAATCAATACGAAATGAATGTTCGCGAAATGTCTAGGACCCCAATGGAAGAGTCAGATAATGCGAGTGTGCGTACTTGTTACAAGTTGCGAGGGGAATTTTTTTTTGTCTGTTTTTCAGCCAAAGAAATAAAACTCGACTTAGAGGTATTGAAAGTAGACTAAGGCTGGAAAAAATGTATTCGGGTAAGAAGGATTTTCGACTTAAAGGGATTTTCGACTTAGAGGAATTCGACTGTATGTTCTGTGGAATTTTATTTCAAGTAGCCATATAACATCAAACAATGCAGAATACATGCGAGAAAAAACTGGACTGCTTTTGCTGTGGCATCGTCTGGAATTGAACCCACACTTTTAGATGGCGGAGGAACTGCTAACTCTGCTTTTAAACTTCCATTAAAATTTTGTAGTGCCGATGTTTCAAGTGCTTGCAATGTTTCCAAGTAGAGTAATACTGGTAAATTGACGATGGATTGTAGTTCAGTAGCTTAGGACGAGACTTCAATGCTCCACAAAACGTCTAACAAGACGCACTAAAGCAAAGTCTATGCTTCACTGAAAGCAAAGTCTATGCTTATTTAACTGACCGCGCTTTAGATGTAGAAGAAGCGGTGCATTACTCCAAATTATTTCTAAATTCAATAACACTTTCTGGTATTCCATTGCTGGAATACTAAAAAACTTTAGATATAGTGCTGCCTGCGCGAAGCCAGGACGGGTTGCTAGTGATTCAATAAAGAAATTACACTTCAACGTTATTAGATATGGAAATGGGGTCAAATTCCAAATAAAAAGTTCGAAATGAAAACTTTATTTAATTTGTTAACCAACCTATGCACATACCACGCTACGCTACGCTACGTCGTGTTTGATTGCTAATAACTTCTTCCCAATAAGAGCAAGGTACTTATTGTACTACAACTTTATGATCTAGATATCTTCCACTTTCCAAGAATATCCGTATCAAAAATATGCAAAAATAAATTTGTTTTTTAAGTATTAATCCTAACTTTTTCGCTAGTATGTAATTTTTTTAACTTTGTTTTCGGAACTGTTGTTGGGAAAGTTACGCACATCTTTTGGTTAAATTTTATTCCTTAATTCTAAGCTCTTCGCTAGTTACCAAGATTAAAGCCTAATGACAGACGGACAAAGAACTCTCCAATCAGGACCCCGCCCCCTTTTCAATAAACGACCATCAAAGTTGATAAAAGTATTTTCATTATTTATTTTTAAGTTGCCCAGATACAGCTTCACTCCCAATTTCATCTCTTAACTAACGACGACTCAAAAGTTATAAGCATTTTTGTGAATCGGACAGACAGACAGACGAAGTGATTCTCTAAGGGTTTCATTATTCCTTTGGAACGAAATCCTAATGATGTGTTTTTCGTCAATATGCAACACTCATAAAAGTCTGAAGTTAAAATTTTTTTAAGTGTAGACATAATTTTAACTTTTTTCAGAGAAGCATTGACTTCGTCTGCTCTAGACGTTTTGTATGGTATTAAAGCCTCGTCCCACATTATTGAACTACAATCCCCTGTCAATCTGCCAGTATAACTCTACTTGGAGAGCAAGCACTTGAAAAATCAGCACTATAATTTTAATGGAAGTTTAAAAGCAGAATTAGCAGTTATTCCGCCATCTAAAAGTGTGGGTACAACAGCACAGCAAAGCAACCTCGTCATTATTTTGAGTCTATCTTAAAAGATAGACATATGCCATCGCTTTGATGACTTTGTTAGATAGACTTTGTTTTATTGTTAATATTTATAGATAGATATTATATAGTGAGTATAGGCATAACAGCCTGTTCAGAGCCAGTGCCTAGGTTTATTGCGCCTCCACTGTGTTATTCGCGTTATAATTTGTGACATTGTGAATTATAAAATAATAACCCAAAATGTTTATTATAGAATAATAAACCAAAATTGAAACCGGATGAATTTATTCTAGTATTGTTGGATATTGAAGAATTCAGTGGAGCATTATCCTGCATTTTGCTGTAAGACAATCATGCAAGACAAACAGAGACTCGACAATCGTTTGGTGGCCGGTATGGCTGGGCGATCAAAATATGTTGATCTTATTAAAAATAAATAGACAAACTAAAATAAGAGATCTAATACCCAGAAAATTGGGTTCCTTGAGAAGCTAATTGAAGAAATGAAGATTTTATGATGAAATTTCCCTCAGAGTTTTTACTAAACCTGGGCTAAATTCATATTGTCGATAGCTATGACTCCTTCAAGCTTTTTTAAGCATTTTGTGAAAAAAAAAACAAACGATTTCTTACGAAAATCTCAGCGTTCCTAATTATATGCACAGGCTACTTTATTCACTAGTCTAAATTTGTAGATTATTATTCTAATAGGTGTAGTTTGTTGCTATAATAATAATAATAATCAAAAATCACCTGTCTAGGTCGAAAAGTACATGAGTTATAAAGAAAACAAAGAGATCGCTTTGGGAGTTATTGCGTGCACGGTGTATAGATATAAAGGTAATATATTAAGCATGTATCAATCACAAATAAAAAAAAATCCAAAATGGCTGAAAACGTGACCCCAATTTTTGCGGTACATGTTTGTTTACGTTTATGGGTCACGAAGGCCGCCATATGAAGAGAATTTGACAATTTGCACCGAACGGAATCCAAATATTTGTGCAGTATAATATATTACCTTTTATATATATACCTTGAGCATTATATATAACGATATGTATATTTTTATGTTATCATATTTCTCTCTTTTAAAGATATATTGCAATAGTACATCCGTTGAAGAGAAGAACTTCCAGGAGAAAAGTCAGAATAATATTATGTTTGATATGGATTTTAAGCTGTATTTTAGCTGCACCATGTCTTATGTACTCTAATACAATGACTAAAAGGTATGTGCTAAATTGTTTTATTTTCAGATGAATCAGTCGTAAAGCTTTTAAATAGACAATTTCAGTGTAAAATAAAATAAAATCCTGGGATTCGACACTATGCTTAAATGCGTTTTTACCTCACATCTGATCTTTACAGTGCTTAACGGATATAAGAAAAAAACAAAACTCAAAAGAATCTTTTTCTTTTAACCGTTTTTTTCTTTTATGAGATAAACGGATATAAAACAATTTGATTATAAAAAAACAACGCGTGTAAGAAAAACTTTTTCTAATAAGCAATACAAAAATTCGCGAAACGAATGAAACAATCTGTCAAAACCAACCGCCATTTCGTTTGAGCTATTAATAGCAAAATTTTAAATGAAGTTTGAGGAGATAATGTACGCACAGTATAAAATAAATCTTTCTAGCCATGTTTTTTGAGAAGGTGTTGTACAGTGTAAAATAATATGGTTTGTTTGGGGGACAGTTTCTTATAAGCGTATTATTGCTAATATAATTTTCGATATTAGTACCAGGAAATACTTTCTTATATCAGTTTTTTTTTCTTATAAACGTTTTTTATATCAGTTGTCTTTAGTGGTAATTCATATGGGAAAGGACATGGTGCATTGTTCTTTGTTTCCTTTAAGCGTTTTTTTTATATCCGTTAAGTACAGTATTCTTCTTTTTATAGTTAGGAATCTCATAATGTAACACGACAATTGTCTGACGATATCATTTGAACTATAGCTGTGCTTCACGTAAGCATGAAAAGACGATATCGACAGAACACTATCGTCTTCTAAGCTTCACATAAACCAAGAACTGTCATTTTCTATCGTCTCAACATGGGTTGGTGAGAATCTTCAAAAGACAGTATGGGACAACGTGTACACATAGTAGTGTCAGATTTCTACTGACTAAACTCGCCGTTCCCTTTTTTATTAAATTTCTACGACTAAGTTTCTTTAATAAGTTGTTTAGATTTTCGTCAAAGCCACATGCAAATAGCGTAATTAAATGCGGTTACGTCCTTTTTGCGCTAAGTCGAATAGTTTCATTGCTTCACCGTGAATGTGAGTCCTAAGTAAGTGTGCCAAGCTCGTTATTTCGTCGTCTAGTGTTGCGATCCCTGCGATATTTGACACGAAATATTCTATTTTGTAGGTAAGATTCTAAAATCTTATATAAATTAACATTATTAATGAAAAATCACAATTATATATGTTATTTTAATAATATTTTTTATTTTTAAAGAAATCAAAGTGCTCGCTGCTGATGGCGAGACAAGTCTTTCATTTGCGAATTAAAGGGAAACACGTCTTAAGACTAAATTACAAAGAAACTTATCAACTACGCTGACCTTTCGTCCAAGAACTGTTGGTACCACATGTGTGGCGTTCCTGTATCGTCGCCCGCTTTTTTCGTGTTGATCATTACGATGTCTGCACTACATGTGTGAGATTCTGTTTTATCCCGAAATAAAGGAAAAAGAATATCTCTTCCGAGGCCTTACTCTTTATTGCGATTCGTTCCACAAACGAAATTGTTGCGAATAATCTTACTAAGGCGGAAGGTATATCAGAATATCAGAAAATCTATTTTGTGCTCATTGAGAAGTAGGGAAATATATATCTGAATGTTGTATTTTGTGTTTTTCGTCATTTTCAAGTATTTCATTATTAATTATAACCACAACATCCATGTTGATGCTACAACATTTTTATCGCAAATGAAGTCTGTCAAGCAGACGGTCGGCATTAATTTTGATCGTCAAGCATATCATCAAGCAAATTGTAAGTTGTTAGGTGTAAGGCTATTAGAGCTATGGAGTACCGATTTATTTGAATTTGAAAATTTTTGCTGATTTTTTCTTTGACGTCGAAAAAGCAGTCGGATACGTAGATATTAACAGCTGCAATTTAAGTCTTCTACCGTACATTGCAATTACTAGTAATATTAACAGTTATTGCATATTTCTAATAGACACCAGAAGCAACAGATCAATTTCAATCCTGCATATCGAAATAAATACGATTTTCTGCACCGATGGGAAAATTGTCTTAAACGGAATACCAGAATTGGGTACTAAAAAACCATTATCATTTCTTGTGTACAAGTTTCATAATTATTTTGAAGGACTTATTGGTGTTGACATTTTAAAAGAACTTAATATTAAAATAGATCTTAAGAGATCGATCGGAAACCAACAGACTTAGAATTTTAAGCCAATTGTAATATCCAGAGCATCTGTCAGAGTTGTAAAAGACTACAATCTTTTGTAATGCAATTCCTGAATTCATGGAAAGAATTTTACGATTTGTGGTTCATTCAATTGACTTCATGTTATGACTTTGACTTCGGCATTGAGATCTATCATTCTTTTTGAAGTCTTGACCAATCTATTGATTGCAATTCAATTGAATGCAAGTCTTCAGATTGGCATTGTATTTATTGAAGTTTTTGGGACTTCATTTCGTTGTAGTCTTCAACTTGGGACTTCAAGATTTTTCGTTCCAGTCTTTGGAATTGCAAGACTTTTCGTTGAAGTTCTTGGGATTGGAGGATTTTTCTTTTGAAGTCTTTGGGACTTGGGACGTCACATGGGAAAAAGCTTTTTTAAGCGGGGGCGATAATCATTTCGCTGTTTAATCATATTAGCTTTAAGCTTTAAGTATTTGGTTCTGCTTAACCCGAATTGTGCTATAATTATTTTTTTGACATGGTCTGTTTTTGTTTTTAATGAAAAGATTGATTCATATTTTAAATTTCTTTTGTGTGGCACAATAAGGGTTAGTAATAATAATAAGGGTTAATCACGGTGAATCAGTTGCCTTATGATTGTTGTTGCAGTTTGCACATTTGGCAATTGTATTTTTGTTGCATTCGGCAGTCTTATGTGACCCCGCACAAATACCACAGAAAGTCTTAGTTGGACAGTGACGTTGGCCGCGTCGGAACATCTGACAGTTGTGATATTGTGTCAGTGTCCCTCTCCTTCTTCTTTGACAGCTCCAACTAACTTGTAGATGGAAAATTTATCGAAAATTCTTCTCTTTTGAGCGAAACTAGATAAAAGGTATCTGTGTATCTATCGTATGTAGTTGTTCACATTTTTTTTTGATTTCAATGCATTTTAGATACGGCGAAAGAGTTGTAACCACCGTCACAGAGTTGATAAATTTTGTATCATCTAATCACGAGACAAAAGGATTTGGATGCAAATGCGAAACCTATTGAGTTAATTTAAGGTTTGCTGCTTCGTTCAGCGACGTGATGAAGTAGCTTCCCAATGCTTTGTATCTGGTCTTAGCTAAAGCAGGGCAAGTGCAAAGCACAAGTTCCAGTGTTTCGCTAGTCGATGAGTCCCCGCAATTTCTGCAAGTATCCCAAGAGGGCAGACCAAACTTAAGAGCATGGTATCCCAGTAAACAGGACTGCAACTCAAAATTTGTTATGAGTAATTTAGCCTTCGATCGATTGATATTTTGAAGTGCATGTTATCAGTGGTGTGTCCAATTTAATTCATTATAAATAAGGATTACCTCAAGACTCAGTCTTGGGGCCTATATTTTACAACCTGTACACGTCAGATTTTTTTGAATTATCGGGATGCGAAGCAGATATTTTTGCTGATGAAACCGCTCTATTTTCATCTCATTAGTTTGTTCTTAATATTGAGAACAATCTTAAAAATGCGATGCAAATCTTGCAAAAGTACTTTAATGAAGACAAATTGAAAGCAATATTTTTCACGCGAAAAAAAAAGCTTGTTTTCTTCCTTTTTCTAACTTACTGGTGGATGGAGTTAATCTAGAACTCAAAAATTTCGTTAAATATTTAGATGTTTACCTTGGCACTAAGCTGACATTTCAGGAACATATCGAACAGACTGTTAATAAATTAAAAATTGCAACGAAACTCTTTACTCTTTTCTTAACAGAAAGTCTTTTCTGTCTCTACAAAACAAAGCAATAATAATAAAAGCCATTTTATTATTATTATTATTGTTTTTTCTTATTTATTAATTTATTTATCTAATTATTGGAGTATATTCACATTCGTTTTTTTTTTTGGTTATATTGAGGGTTTTTCATCGTATTTTCCTTCAAAACTCATGATAATGTACATAAAAAGTTTTTTTGTAAAACTGTTGAAATGATTTTTCAGAGGAAAGATATAAATGTATCAAATCTCTGTCCTGTGCTATTACTAAATTATGTAATAATATACGTTTATACGAAATAAAAAAATCTATCTATTCTTGGAATAGTTTTTTTTTTTTTTGAAACTGGTTAAAGGCCGCTACCATTTCGGTGCAGGGGTTGTCTTACAAGTTTCCACTAGCACGTCCAAGTATTGTTTCATGTAAGTTATAAACTTAAACATCGCCTAACAATTTTGATACAGATACAACATTTTTAACCATTATAAACTAACTTTTGCATAAGAATAAAGAATATATGATAAAGATTTACAAAAAAAACTAGATAAAAATCAAGGTTTTTATTTGTTTTTTTTTTTTTTTGTTTTAAGACTTAAATGTTGTTATCGAACAATTTACAATTCATGGTAAAGAAATATGATCTTATGATTGCTCATTTTATCGAGCTATACTGAGAACAGCGTTCGAACGATAAGAAAATCTGTGAATTTCTTTGCAGACATAATTTCAAAATTAATTAGGCTGTCCAGAGTACTTCAAAAGTAATTAAAAACTGGAGAAATTAAAAATTCTTTCCACTTTGAAATAACCCATACGTCGGTAACTTGGAACTTCATCTCATAGAATTGCCAATAAAGACAACCTCATTTGCCTGGTCTCTCTCCTTTTCCCCGATTATTGTTTAATGACCCCTGCTGTTATAAACTCGATTAAAACCCAGAAGAAAACTTATAACATCGGCCATCATCCTCTTGTTGGAAAGCTCCTTATTCAAAAAGAAAAACCTTTAAAGCACCATTTTCTTAAAGTTTTATCGAAACCTTTTTAATCGTTTTTATTATTTACAGATATTACAATGGGAAGTCACGGACAGTGTGTTTTATGATGTGGCCGGATGGACGTTATCCAACATCGATTTCTGACTATGTGTAAGTGGCTATATTTGTGTGTTTTGTGGCTATACGACGCTGTGAAGACCATGTTCAGATACGAGTTGGATAGAACTTTAACTTACATCACAGGATCTCGTACCCTCCCCGCAGCAGGATTTCTAAAAAACCGCGATGCCTACTTCCAGTATTTAGTTCGCTTTGCTGTTTAAGAGGCCATTAACGAAGCTGAAGCTATCCAACAAGGCAACCATTACCATATTGCGCTTGTCGCCCTTGACGTTATGCTGGATAAGGTGGTGATTATCTTCTGGCACATCATAACCATAAGAGCAAATATAACCATTAAAAACGTTTGCCTCGTTATTTAACTCCTACATGCGTATTTTAACCAGTTCATCCCCAATATGAGGAAGAAATATAACGCTAATACAAAGACAAGGGTTTTGACAAACACGCCGCCCTCCATACCTAGTTCAAGTGCAGCCGGTGGGCAGCGCAGTAGGCTATAGCTGCAAGCGAAATATAAAAAAAGAAAAGACGAAAACGTGAAAAGACTTTCAAGCCGTGCGCAAAAAACGAACAAGCAAGATTAACTGGCTCGATAATGTAATAAAATGTCTGCTGCTCTTAGCGAAATACCAGCGAAAGAGGACACGATGAAAGAAGTCGTAATGCGATTTTAACTGCAAAGAGCCACACTGCTTAGAACAAATTATGCGCCTGTAATTTAAGTAATTCTGACCATGTTTTTCATATTTCTATGATAAAGGTATAGGACTATGGCGAGCCCTTGTCAAGTGTGGCGCGGGCCAGCAGGTGTGGGGTTGGTTTGGGATCTGACAAATTGAGGTTTAGATTCAGGGTTCAGGTTCGGAGCCGACACCGATGGGCTGGACAATTTTTTTTCTTTTAACGCTATAAGCCAAACGTCGGGTAATATGGGAAGATAACTTGCGATTGGAGTCTCGTAAATATCTTACATATTATCTGTAATAGCGATATCGGTCTGACCGACTAAAGTCAATTTGAATTTTGTATCACTTTCGGATTTGGTAGCAATATTGCCAACTTTTCATCAGAAATTTCTGAAAGTCAAAGTAGCTTAGACTTAATATAAGTCTTAGAAATTAACAAACTAAATGATGTTGTTTCACTATCTTAATAAATAATACACGCAGCTCGAAACTATAAGAACGTCTGTTTTTTATTAAAATAAAATAGAATAGAATTTTTGTTTTGAGTCGGTTATTTCAATTTTTTGACATGTAACAATATTTTATGTAATGGAATAAAATAACTTCTTAACAGATAATAGATTAATTTACAAAAGAGAGAAGTGTTACCAAATTATAAAATAGTTAACTCAAACAGAAGAAATAATTAATTCCAATACAACTTAAATAAAAAATAATTAACTACAACACTCCTCCTTAATTATTTTACTTCGTAAATCTTGAAAGGTTTTCCAAGTTAACGGCTTCGTTAGGATATCGGCAAGTTGTTCGCAAGACTTGACATGTTCCAAGTTCACCTTTGTGATTTATCCTTCATGTGTGTTTTTTAGCATATGTATGGCTGATTGACTATCTACGTACAGTGTAGTTGGCTCATCAATATTAATAAATCCGCCAATACGACGAATCCAGCAAATATCATCAATTGAGGAAACAGCGGCCCGATATTCTGCTTCGGCGGATGATGTTGCAACAAGGCGTTGTTTTGTGACTTCGAATTCGTGATTTAATCTTTTTAAAAGTTCATTCATGTCTTCACTATTCTTACCAACAATCAGTGCATCATCAACAAATAGCGCAAGTATAATGGTTCTGTCCTTATTGTAGTAGACACATGGATCATCATCGGTATTGTCAAGTTCAAGTGCTTCTAAAAACTTCGTTATTTTGTTGTTCGAGTTTTTCGGGGCTTGTTTCAAGCCGTACAAGCTTTTCTTTAATATGCATATGCGATTGGTTCCAACATGAAATCCTTCCGGCTGATACATGAATATGTCTTCTTCTAGGTCTCCATACAAAAATGCAGTCTTAACGTCAAAAGTCATTAATTTCATGTTCTCAGATGCGGCGAAACTAAGAATAAGACGAATAGAATCATAACGAACAACTGGACTAAATGTGTCAGTGTAGTCTATTCCTTGCTTTGCTTGCTTTCTGGCGTAATACCCACCGACATGTCAAAGGCTTAATGTCGACTGGTGCCTTGATTGCATCCCAAGCTTTCATTTCGATTAGAGATTTAAATTCTTCGTTCATAGCAGCTCTCCACTTTTCGTCTTTCAATGCTTCACGTAGAGGGATGTCCTCAACTTCTCCAATTATGACAACCTCTGGCTCACTGTCAAGATCGTTCTCTAAAATATACTCTTTTAATTTGTCAGGCTTCTTTATAGTGCGACGGTCACGCAGGTTTCGACGAGTTGAAATGTTTTCATTTAGTGGCGACAGGCTAGGTGTTGAAAATGTCAGAGATGACTCGACGTCTTCATGTGCATTCGTTGGACTTTCTTCTTCAGGGCTTTCATAATTCGAAACTTCAAATGCAGATTCATCAGTCTCTTGGATATGTTTATGTCTGGTATCTTATATAACTTCAATATTAGTAGAATTTTTGTTACACCTTTCATCAAAAATGACATTAACAGAGCTTATAACACCTTGCCTTTTATAGTTGACCTTTTATAGTTATGCAGAAGAGAAAATTGTGTGGAAATTCTGCGAATATTAATCTTATACCCCTATTACGGTTCACGAGTCGAACGAAGAAGTTCGGCTGAGTCACATTTTCGTATTATCGTTTGCGAATCGCCCAGATGACATTCGACTCAAATTTCAGAAGCTTGGCGAATTTCGATTTCACCGTATTACCGTTGGCGAACGTTCGACTAAATCTTTATTTCTTGTGTCAAACCCAGGCGAATGAAATTATTTGGTGACTGAGCGCACGAACTGTGGAAATATCGAAAGAAAACACATTTTTTTATTGATAAACTTGAATTATTACTTTTTATTGTGTTGAAACTCGAAAAAATACAATTACAACCAATAACAATAGTGAAATTAGGAACAATTGGCACTCTTCTCTTTGCTCAACTCAATGGCATTGTTGCATTTGTCTCGTCGAAGAAGAAAGCAAACGGAATATTGGAATTTTTTTTACCTTTGCACGAATATATAATATATCACATAAATATATTCGCTCTAATTCACAATTAAAGATACGTTTTAATTAATAGATGTCCGTATTGTTTAAGCTACTGCACCCACAATCGAGCGATGGAAAAAGTGGCATTTTAATAATGTTATAAAATCGAAAGTCTGGATGGTTGCAAAGTTCCTGCTATGTGCTGTTGCTATCTGTTGCTTTCTGAGTTAAAGTCAAACTTATTGCATCTAAGAGCAAATTAGTTAACGTTTTATATTAAGACATAAAAAATCTATATTTTAAATTTCATTGAAATCGGTTCAGCCATTCAAGAGCTAGAAAAAATCATATGGACTTTCAAATCGGCTCTATTAATATGTGCGATTTGAAAGTTTGAATCGGCTTGACAAAAATTCGGAAATCTCCTTATCTTGCAAACATGGCCTTAACTAACGAGTAGATGCATCGAATGATAAAAAGAATGGTCTACGAGTACATGTTCGGAATGGTTAAGCTCTCATGTCAGCAGCTCTCTGAAACAGAGTAAACGTTTACCTGTTTCTGAGGTTAGTAAACATGCTTGCCAGCCTCCTGAAAACGAATTGTAAAAACAAAAAACAAATCAACCTGTTTATAATGAATCTCGATATGGCTTTCAGGGTGGGTAATCATGCCAATTTTTTTTTCTTTTGCAGATATAATATAATAATACTTGTTTTAACATATGGCATTCCAATGTTAGTGATGTTGATCTGTTATTTTTTAATGGGACGAGTTCTTTGGGGAAGCAGATCAATTGGAGAAAATACGGACCGACAAATTGAATCCATGAAATCCAAAAGGAAGGTCGTACGAATGTTTATAGCAATAGTTTCTATTTTTGCAGTATGCTGGCTACCCTACCACATGTTTTTTATTTATTCATATCACAATAACAAAGTAACATCCACGAGATATGTACAGCACATGTATTTAGGATTTTACTGGCTTGCAATGTCAAATGCTATGGTCAACCCAATTATTTATTACTGGATGAACAAAAGGTTTGATTGATTTTTTTTATTTGTTTATTTTTTTATTGTCGTATATTTTCTAAAATCAGATTTCGAATGTACTTTCAACAAATCATATGCTGTCTCTATTGCAAGTCTTCGCATCAGGGTAGAGTTCCAAAAGCAACAAAAAACAGCATTACTAAAAAAATTGAAAACGGTGAGCTTCTGATAGAATCGTTTATAATTTTTTAACAATATGTTAAAGTTACAGAAAATAATATAAAAACAAAGTGGAAAAGAAGCACAATGGAAACACAGGTACAGAATGCTCAGTTACCTGCAAAAACTGGAAACTTAAATGCATCGAATTTGCACAACGAACAAAGAAACGTTACAAAAGACAATCTAAACGATCCAGATTCATCAATGTACATTTGTGTCGGCAACGAATTAAACCAATGCTTAAAAATAAAATATATAGCTTGCGATGAAGACAATAATGCAATTATAACTACCTTTGGGTAGCACGAATTATTTGATTATTTAAGGAACTTAGAAAGTAGAAAGTTTTATTCCCAATTGTTTAAATTTTAAAACGATTTTTTTTAAATAAAAGAACATGGACAATTTTATTACATCTTTAAATCATAAACAGATCTAAATATTTTTTGATTTCGAAATAAAGGGAATAAGACAAACGCTGTTTTTTCTTTATTTAAGAAGGCCATGTTTGGGAATCGACGCACAGTTGGACGAATGTATGGAAAAATCGGCAAAAAATCATATCTCTGGATGGATTCCAATTTTGTTTTTCGCAGAAACCTTTGCTACATATTTTTCCACCTAATGAAACACAATGCATAAATATAATAATAAAATTAGCATATTTTTTTCATAAAACTTATTTATGATAATTCATATAGTAATTTATATGAATTTGATTAATTACTGTCTTTATCAGGAAAACTATTGTTATTGTTACTATTATTAAGATAAACAGATAATTCAGAAATAAGACTGTTTTTTGCTATATATTGGTCAATTTCTGCGTCTATATTGATCGTATTAGAAAACTTACTTATAAAGGGATACTGAAAATATACGGATCCAACGCAATCAGCAAATGTTTAAATCAATCGGCCATGGTATTAGACCTTGAATACTTTCAACTGTGACTAAGTCTGGCCTTCCGAATTTCCTTGTGATTAACCTCATATACTTTAATTTGAATGGTCAAAGTGACAATGTGAATGGTTATGTAACAAAATATTAATGACTGATCATGATTTTTCTGGTAATTTTCCAATGACCTAAAACTACGCTGGTTATTTATATAACTCTCGGAATCTAATTTAAAAAAAAAGCTTAATCGCTATTGAAAATTGTTAGAGATTGCAACAGAAAAGTGCCAATTATTAAAAAAAGACACATGTTTGCGCAAGATTTTTTTCTTGATTTGATTAATATACATACTCCTTATGATAAAACAATAAAGATCCTAATACGACTTTTCGGGCTAATTACGAAAAGTTGACTTAAAGTTTAGATCCAATTTTTTTTAATGAAATTAGTACCATATTCTAAAGAACATATTATACATAAAAACACAAAATGGAAAAAAAAATTAGATGCCAAATGATTATTTAAGACTTAAATTTTGCTGATTACCAAAAATTGTTTTCTTATACATACGCGCAACATAAAATGTTGCCCATTTAAGTAAATTTGCTAAAAAGCACTTATTTCGTGTTGTTATATTGAGATATCAGATTAATTTAAACGGAGTTAGAGCCTGTAGATATTCAAGATTAATTACCAATTACCCAAAAGTGCCAAAGGAAAAATTCATTTTTTTCATTTATTGCTATGGGTCGTCCCACTGTGCGTCGTCCCCGGATGAGCATTATCAGTGGGCGCCGCGGCTGTTTTTTTGTGTTTTGTTTTTTTTTTTAAATCGATAGTACGGTCCATATAATTTAATGTTTGAAAATTATTTCATGCAAATGTTGACCTTGACTGCGCCTCAAATGGTCCATCAGCATAGTCCAATTTCGGCATACTCTTTCCAACATTTCGGCCGGTATCTCACGAATAAATGCTTCAATGTTGTCTTCCAATGCGTCAATTGAAGCGGG
Organism: Syritta pipiens; assembly: GCA_905187475.1. Taxonomy (NCBI): domain Eukaryota; kingdom Metazoa; phylum Arthropoda; class Insecta; order Diptera; family Syrphidae; genus Syritta; species Syritta pipiens. The sequence continues at coordinate 61,012,646 of LR994572.1, read as the reverse complement.
CTTGTCTGTATAGACATGAGCTTAAACATAGCCCCACAAAAAATAGTCTAAAGGCGTTAAATCGCACGATCTAGGCGGCCAATTGACCGGTCCCGAACATGAAATAAAATGTCCACCGAACTCGCTTCTCAATAAGTCCATTGTTGCGCGTGCTGTGTGGCATGTGGCACCGGTTTATTGAAACCACATGCCATGCAAGTCAAGCTCTTGCATTTTGGGCAAAAAAAAGTTGGATATCATCTCACAGTAGCGCTCACCATTCACAGTTACGTTACAATTCGCATCATCTTTGAAGAAGTACGGTCCAATGATGCCACCAGCACATAAACCGCACCAAACTGTGACTTTTTCTGGATGCATTGGTAGCTCTTGCAATGCTTTTGGCTGATATTCACTCCAAAATCGACAATTCTGCTTATTTACGTACCCATTGAGCCATAAATGAGCTTCGTCGCTGAACACTTTCTTAACTTTCTGAACTTTCTTAGCAGGGCACGCATTTTGATAATAAAATTCAATAATTTACAAGTATTGTTTGTTTGTAAGACGATTCATGGTTAAATTATAGACCAAACTGAAGATGTTTGACAGTGAAACAAAAGACGAAACGTGCGTCGGCTGTTTAAACCAATGTTGCCAAAAAGATAACAGCTAAAAAATCACCCTTTATTAGTTAAAATATGACTTGCTAAACATGAAAACAATAAAATCCCAGAGAAACCACAAAACTATGAGTGGGCGAACAAACTTTTTTGATAGCAAGTGTATGAGTGGGCGTGTCAGAAGGCGTACTACTTTCTTATTAAATTATCTATCATACCTGAAAGCGCGCAGCTACCTGCTGGCATGTACCTATCGATCGAGCGACGCGCTGGCCCAAAATCATACCGATGGAGGACACCCAAACGACCACAGTTACCGACGCATTCTTCCACGCGACTGACAACGGATCAGCGCCGTTAGTTCGAGACCGCCTTATTTAAAAGGTTCGCTCACCTCATCGGGCGTAATCGAATTCATGCCACTGCATACAACCTGCAAGGGAATGGCATCGATGGCACCGAACGCTTAAAACAGGCTTCAGGCGCTGCCCGCCGTTCTACTTGGACTTCGGGCAATTGCCAACGAATCGGGTACCTCTCCGTCGCAAGTAGTCTACGGCGCCGAACTCCGTATCGCAAGTGACTCCCTGGCGAAACGCAGCAAGATACAAGAGCCTATAGCATTTCTCCAGGAGCTGAGAGAAACGCTTCAGAAGACTTCACCTTCTTACGCAAGACTTCGAGAGAAACCCATCTTTATCCCGAGAAACTTTGATTCTGCTTCTCATGTGTATGGAGTGTTGACAGCACACAACGACCGTTGAAGCCACCCTACGCCGGACCATACGCTGTTTTGGATCGCCAGCCGCACGCCTACAAACTGGCTAAGCCGTCTAAGGAGTCAGCTGTGTCTATTCAACGGTTACAGCCGGCCTATCAACTCGAGGATCCAACACAAGCAGCGGCTTGAGCCACAACATCATGGTCCGCGAACATACCCACGGCACACACACAACTCACCACACGTCTGACGTATGTCAAAAACGAGATAGACATGTGGTTGTAACATAGAGGGCCTTCCAGCTTTCTGCCCTTTCGATAGCGAGCCATCAAACTCGCCGGACCTACCACCATCGAGCCGGCACTCCAAAAAGGCTTAATAAAAAATCTATATTTTTCGTGTATCACTATTAAATTATATTAGTTATTAATTAAAATAAAATAAAGTTTACGTAACATTATTTTTGCTTGAAATTCACTATTGTTCATTTTTGGTGTAAGATAAGACAAAAATATATTTCATTTCGAAAATGAAGTGAGAAAAATACCTATCAAACATTTTAAAGAAGTTCGATCAGTTCGGCAAATTGGAAAAATTGTAAACAGAAATCACTCCACAGTAGGTGATGTAATAAAAAGGTACAAAACATCAAAATCAATTGAAAATTTGCAGAAATTCGGAAGTTCGCTATTTCAGATGAACTTTGGATTGTAAGTTAAGAACAATCCCTAATTAAGTGCTCCAAAGTTCAAAGAAGAAGTACAAAAACATTTGCATAGATGTGAACCCAGAAACCTTGAGAATAGTTCTAGAGTATTTCATGTTTCATATATATTCATTCTATTTCTTACATTTTAAATCTTATAAATTAAATGCAAGCTTAAAAGGCAGCAATTTAGGTGCACCGCAAATTGAAATAACAAGAATCAAAGATGAACACGTTTAGGTTAACAATTTTAGAGAAAAATACTATTTAATAAAAAAAGAAGTTTTAAATTTGGAAACGTGATCACTTCTCATTAGATTGAATACATATCCTGCAATACATAAACAATATGTATTAGAAAATAAAATAAAATGTAAAAGCCCCGTTCATTTGTATTTTTATGTTTCCCACCTCATTAAATCGAAATCTCGATGACCTCGGTAGCCTGCCGTAATTCGTAAAGATTAGATAAATATTCGGGATTCGACGGTGTACAGTTTTTAAAGGACAGTTTGAAACAAAGTGCGGACAAATTGGGAATTGGCGACGGATATCACTTTTACTCGGCATGTCACAATACTTGGTTGTGGCTCCTATACAACTGCCCAAAAGTATTGGAAACCCCGCCACAATCATCGGAGATAAACGTCATTGAGCACCTTTGAAGCTATTTTGAGGAGCTATTAAGAACTGCTCTATTTCATCTAAAAAAGATTTGGAAAATGCATTGAGAGGCGAATGGGACAAAATATGTACCTTCTTCTTTTTGCGAAAAATTGGCTCAATCAATGGCAAATAGATTTACAATTTTTTTTTGTTTTTATAACTTTTTTGTATGTTATAGTTTAATAAATAAAGTGTCCGATTTCTTTTTCAAAGTTAAAATTTATTTATTTTAATGAAAAAAATTAAATAATTTTTTTTTGAAAGTTATTCCTCTTTGTTTTGCTATATAAGTCGAACTCCCTCTAAGTCGAATTTCCCTCTAAGTCGAACACATTTTTTCGAATCTTGGTCTGTTTTCAATGCCTTTAAGTCGAATTTTTTTTTTTCTTTTGCACAAATTAAATGAAAAAATTCCTCTCGCAACTTGTATCAAGCACGCACGCTCGTATCCTCTGACTCTTTAAGGTGGTTTTAGACGATGAACACATTTCCGGGAACATTCATTTCGTGTTGATTCTTGTATTGTATACAATTACAAAGTACATATTACAAATTCAATTTCTATTTAGATCTAGTATTGTCACTGCGAACAATTTTAGGTTTATCTATACTATCTTTTTGAATACTTGAGCCACATATTCATTTACATTAGTTTCTGATTCATAAATACTTTCTTTACATAATCTAATCTGGTTTACGTGTCGTTTCCGCACAACATTTTTATTGAAAATTCCAACATGGTAATATCTTTTCCTAATACAGTCGAAGTCCTTTAACTCGAATTTTTTCGCCATATTTTGGCATTCCCTTCAATTTTCCATACAAAATCCATCCTCTTAATCGAACGCCCTCTAAGTCGAAAAGCCCTCTAACTTGAATACATTTTTTGACTCTTGGTCTATTTTCAATTCCTCTAAGTCGATATTTTTTTTTGCAAAAAAATTAACAAAACATTTCCTCTCGCAACTTGTCTCAAGCACGCAACTTGTATTGCATGCTCTGACTCTCTTAATTTGGCACTGAACGAGGAACACCTTTCATTTCATATTGATTTTTTAATGCAAACTCGACGGAGAAAAAAGCGCATGTGGTTGCCCTTATATTGTTTACATATGCAAGAGAGAAAGAGAATTTGCATGGCGACCTACGCGGCAAACATCGAACCCAAAGAACACGAGAAAATCGAAACTATTCGTCAATGGTCCTCGAAGAACAATCATGTTGGGCGAACACAATTGTCGTCTAGGGTCTATCGTCGTCTACACACAACCAGAAATGAGCTGTAGGTTATTTGTGCACACAACTGTTGTAAACCAACAACACAATGAATAAGCAGCGCACACCTCAAATAATTTGCTTTTAATATAAAAACAGTCAGGTATCTAAGATGTTTTCAAGCTTCCTTTAATGAATGCATTGGGAGTCCGGATGAGGTCCAACACTGCCTTTTTACAATAGAGTCCCTTTTTAAAAGGCTTCATTCTGCAATTTTAAAGACTCAATCAAGCTTTTTTAAGTAATTTCCTGTATTTTTTCCTTACATGTATACTTTTTTGAATAAAATGAAGGCTTTGAACAAAAAAAAATATTAATCCCTCTAACTCGAATTTTTCGAGAAAGCCCTCTAACTCTAACTGATTTTGAGATCCCGTGAAAATTCTACAGTATATTATATTAATATCTCTTTTCCATTTATGCACAGATCCATATATCCACAGCTATTAGTGGAAAAGTACTGTTTACTAAAAATCAAGGACTTTGCAAGAGTTCACGGACGTCAACAGTTCACCAAGTTAGATTCATCCATGACCTATCAGCAGCTGTTGTTACCATTTCGACCACAAGTGGGTTGTTTCGATATACGCGGATGGTTTATGAAATAGGCTCTGCCCCGGCCATATTTCATGGAAATATTGAAAAGCTGGGTTAAGGGTAGCAAGAGATAAGTGTGAGTTTTTTGTGAATTTGGTGTGTTATCAGGGCCATATTATAGACAAGCATGGATCCGAAGAAAATAGATGCGATTTTTAAGCTACTTAAGCCAAATTCGTGATTTTCAGATACTATCAACTTTTATCGTGATTTTGTACCCAATTTATCCCCCATTGCTCCCCCGTTTTATGAAATGTTGGCGTATGAGTATAAAGACATGAAGTGGTCTTGTCGCCAATTTGTAACACGTTAACTTTTTGCTTTATTTTAATTCACTTTTATTTTTACTTGAAGGGCCACGTGAATAATGAAGAGGAAGTGAAGGTAAACAGATCGCCCTCGTAGATCTCGTTAACTTCTATAGAATTCATAGTTTAATTCATTAGAATAGTCACATTGTCTAACTTCGAAACTACAGGGCGTATCTGTTCACCTTACAGTATTCAGGAGCAAATATTTTAATAATGAAAAAAGATTTTTTCGATTTATTAAAAGTACGCTTCGGCGAAAAAAGTGGACTTTCGCAGCCTCCCAACTCAAGAATATTGAAGAGCCCATAGACAAATAAGATCTTTCTATGAGAAGGCCAAAAGTCTCACAGCTTGTCTTAAGCATGGCATCCAGACTCTTCGAATTTGCGAGAATGATCTTGTTACCGACCCGGAATATTCCCTGTGGAATAGTGGATTCTTTTAAGCAGCATTTCCAGCATCTGCTTAACGAACATGAAGGAGAAAGAGTGGTAGTGGACGCAGAGATCACACTTCCAATCGATGAAGTCTTTCCCCTTCCCAGCATTGAAGAAATCGGCACAGCTATCAAAAAGTTGAAGAACAACAAGGACGCGGGCTCGGATGGTATTCCATCAGAGCTCTTCAAAGCTGGAGGTGATGTTTTGGTAGGGAGCACGCACCACATCATCTGCGGAATTTGAGACTTCGTCCTCTCAATGCCCGGCGATTTTACCTTGTTCAAGAACTACCGAGGAATATCTCTGCTCAATGTCGCTTACAGGATCCTCTCCAGTGTACTGTGTCTAAAGCCGTTTAGCACCGCGCTAATCGGCACGTACCAGTAGGGCTTCCGGCCCGGCAAATCGACGATAGATCAAATCTTCACACTAAGGCAAACCTTGGAAAAGACCACCGAGTTTCAGGTCGATACACACCACCTTTTCATCGACCTTAAAGCCGCATATGACAACATTCATCGCAGGGAGTTGTTTAGTGCGAAGGCTGAATTCGGGATCCCGGCAAAACTGATCTGGTTGTTTCAAACCACACTCAACAACACTCGTTGTTGTCATTTGTTTTCCTTTAAAAGCTTTCTACTAGAAATTGTTTATATAATATCATAAGTCTGTTCAGTAGAAAGATAAATTGTTATCATATCTCTGTGCAAGCTGAGTTCAAAATAAATTTGTAATATCTATGTTATTCAATGAAAATAAATGTAACTACTACTACTACAACAACACTCGATGCACCGTGCTGTTCGTATTAAGAACCTCCATGCCCTTGAAACATTCACCGGATTGCGACATGTGACTTCTTCAATCTCATTCTGGAGCAAATACTGCGGCGGGCCAACGTTAGCACTGAGGCACTATCTTCTACAAATCAGTCCAGCTGCTGGGCTACGCAGATGATATTGATATCATCGGTCGTTTCCAGCGGGCCAGGGCAAGCTTTCACCCTGATAGAGGACCAGGCTAAACGAACTGGTCTGAAGATAAATGACGAGAAAACCGAATATATGCTGTCGACGAAGAAAGAATCCGTTGCAAACCGTATAGGAAAAAATGTGACAGTCGACAGCTACAACTTCGAGGTAGTTAAAGAGCTCGTATACCTCGGGGCGAACGTAAACTCCACGAATGATATCGTAGTGGAGATTGGTCGTAGAATAACTCTCGCAACCGCTGCTACTTCGGTTTGTCCAAATAGCTAGGGTCAAAAAGTTTGACTCGAAGAACTAAAGTCTTTCTCTAGAAAACCCTTATCCTGTCAGGCGTACTGTATGGAGCCGAAAGTTAGCCGACGAGTAGGACTGCAGAGCTGATCCTTGGGTTCTTCGAAAGAAAAATTCAACGATCGATATTGGGGTCTGTCTGCAAGGAAGACGAATGGAGGAGAAGACACAATTTCGGACTTTATATGGATATAGTCCGGAAGGCAAAGATCCCTCAACAACAGTGGCTCGGCCAAATCGACCGCATGGACACAGACGCGCCAGATAATAGGGTCCGAGCCTCCTGGTTCGAGGAGAAGAGAGAGACCGCACCTCCGGTACAGAGATCAAATGATCAAATGATGCAAGACAGCTTGGTTTCTCGGACTGGAAACAGCATGGTCGGGACCGTCAACATTGAAAGGCGGCTTTGGCTCAGGCACAGACCCTCCAAGTGTTAAATGCCTGTTAAGTAAGTAAGAAATAAAAATACGGTTTACTTGTGGCTATTAAATTAACCCATATATCGACGGAAAAGTTGTATGGATCAATGTGTGTTTGTTAACATAAATGTCAGCATTACAGATGCAGACAGCAATACCAGATTGCGTTATTTTTTCTTGGAAGATGATAACCAATGGGAAAATACCATGTCTGAAGCGTGCTCCGTTCTACAGCAAAAGAGCTCAGGCAGTTGTTTACTGTCAATATTTCTTTGCTAAATTACTGATTCTGTAAACCATGATTTATAGAGCTTCTGTAGAGGATCGACAAGAGATATTAGAAGTTGTAATAAAATCATGGGTGGAATCACTGTCACGTCTGCTGAGGATTTTTGATAAACGTTATCGTTGATAGTTAGGGGAACCAGAGCAGACATTTTAAAGTCTTGCATATCCCTTTGGTGGGCACGAGGTTAAAAGAAACACGAGCGGGCGTGTGGTCTTCGATTGTAGACCATTTTATTTTGCAAAAAAACGTGTATTTGATAATGCGTTGTTAGTATTCAAATTGAGTTAAGCTATCTAGTGACACATTTTTTATTAAATTTTTACAACAAAATAATTTTTTATAAAATTTTATAAATAAAACAAAAAACATTGTAGATATTACACGACATTTTAAAAAAATTAGTCTAGGATCGTTGACTATGCGCCTACTGGAGTGGTAAAAGCTTCCCAATTATGGAAGTTTTTTTTTATACCCTTAATCTTTCTAGAGCACATTTGGGTGAGAGCAGTACACATTTTTCTGTAAACTTATTGTACTTTTAATAGGAGACAGGGAAGTTGAATAAATAAAGTAAAAAGGAGAGACTACGATAACCTTGGCGCCAAAAAAGTTACTATGGGAGGGGGGGTCTATCTCTTCCCGTTTAGGAGCTAGAGGCAATTTAAGAAAAATCATTGGACATGAAAAAAAAAAATTATTTAAAAACAACGGAAACACTTACAACGAAGTTATACAACAGTTTTAAAAGCCAGAAACTTGTTCTTTAATCTTGCATTTAAATCTTTTTTAACAGTTTTTGAAAAGCTCGCTTGCAAACGCAAAATTTTGATAAAAAAAAATTAAAAAAAACTATAAACCAATTTTAATCCTGAATCAAACACAAAAAACTGAATTGTTTTATCTCTTCTAGTTTTTGAGAAAATCGAAAATTACAATTGCTGTTTTATTTTTTTGGCATGTGTCCACTCAAAGAAACCCTTAAAACCCACCCCTGCACAGATCCAGGCTCCTGCCTGGCAGTTGTGGACATACCCTTAGCGCAGCGATGATGTCGCGGGAGCGTCTAAGCCAGTCAGAAAGGAGGTTAAAACTCCTGGTGCCCAAGCAATCCACACAATCGCCTGCATGACAGTATCAGTAATTTTCAATTATCTCAAAAACCAGAAGGCACAACTTGTTTGTGTGCATTTCAATGCATCGATATACCAAAAATATAGTTGGGTGACATGCAGTTGTAAACTTAACAGAATGTTTTGTTTTCTTTGCTTTTTTTTCGAATTCCGCTATAATGTTTTAAGCTGTACGGGCTACGCTAATACTTACAATTTGCATAATTTGACACAAAAACATATTAAAACGGATAAACAAACGGTGCTGTTTGTCGTTGCACGAATTCGGTAATAATCGGTTGGTAGCAACCGCAAAGAAAATGTTGCAGGTGCATTTTTTCACCGACTTACCACTTCAGATTTTTCACGCCACGCCACGACTGTATAGTGAAGACAATAACTTTTCAGGCATATTAATTGATGTTAGAGAGGTGGGCGCAGCAACAGGTTCAGTAACGAACTCGGATCACCTTCCTTTTTCTGAGCATATTTAGCAGCTAAGTGAGCCACTTACAGCACAGATTTATTAACATCACTTTTTTAAAAATCTTAGATTTAAGTGAGAAAGCACTTGGTATAGTCATAACTTCTTATGTTTACAATAACTTACCTGAATAATAAAGAATAACACCCATAAAAGACAACTATTTTGGTAAAACGTAGGTAGTGTATTTCAAAGACGAAACTATTTCATCCCTTTTCTGAATTTTTTTTTATTTAGTTAATCGATGTGTGCTCTGAAATGGCTCAAGTACACATGACATGTTGGTTTCTACACTTTCTCGAACCTTTTGAGATGGCTAGAATGATGTTGAGCTTTCCATGTGCTTCAAGTTATTACACAAAATAACGGATATAAGAAACACTAAAAATTCAAAGAATCTTATTCTTTTAACGGTTTTTTTCTTTTATGGGATAAACGGATATAAGTAGAAAAATTCTTAGAAAAGAACAACGTAGGTATACATATGTATATATAAGAAAAAACTTTTTTTAACAATACAAAAATTTGCGAACCGAATGAAAAAAAACTATCTTAACCAACTGCCATTTCGTTTGAGCTATTAATGGCTAAATTTCATATTAAGTTTAAGAAGGTAATGAAAGCACAGTATGAAACAAATCTTTCTAGCCATGTTTTTTGAGGAGGTGTTGTACAGGGTAAAATAAAATGGTTTGTTTGGAAGACAGTTTCTTATAAGCGTATTATTGCTCATACATATTAATGTCGGGAAATATATCAGTTTTTTTCTTATATCAGTTTTATTTAGTGGCATTTCATATGGGTACCCATATGTGGGGATTTCACGTTTTTGGGTATATTGTAGCTATAAACTATTGCACTTGGGTATTATGTAGCTATGAAAAAAACAATTGAGTCCATAAAGGTTTCGTTATTTCGTTTGTATGGGATCTTCAAATTAAAATTGCTCAAAAGGGCAGTTAGCGGTTTTGCAGAGCAGAAAGATGTGTACAGTCGACTCCGCTTAACTGAAACATTGATTTGCCACGTTTTTTTTTTCACTTAAGCGATATTTTCAGTTAAGCGTACTTCGGATAACTGAAAAAAAATTTCATTTAACCGGAGATGTGATAACTGAAAAACAATTTCCCTTATCCGGTCCGAAAATTCAAAAAAATTCTAAGAACACATAATTTTTAACATATAAATATTTTGTTTTTAGAAAAAATCCATCCACGAAAAAAGAAAACATAAATATTTGTACGTGGACGCCGTGGCTTAATCGTTAGTGCGTCGGACTGTTAAGCAAGACTACCTGGGTTCGAATCCGGCTCGGGGAAATAACACCACAAACATTTTTCGCGGCCCCACCTCCAGCGAACGACTGACAATCCTCCTGGAGTACTTCTGTCATGGAAAGCTTTCGCAATTCGCCGTTCGGAACCGGCATTAAACAGTAGGTCCCCTCCACATGTGACAAAATTATAACGCGCACAACACAGTGGAGGCGCGAAGAAGCTAGGCTCTGGCCCTGTATGGGCTGTTACGCCGACTATTAATTTTAAAATATTTGTACGGTAATTCACAGGTCAGTTTTAATATGCATACATATATGTTTACATACATACATGTGTATAATAAATAAATGTACTTATACTCAGTTAAGCGAGTTGTAAAAATCTTTGATTTTTGTTTGTCGACGATTCTTTATATTGTACATCGATACTTTCTCTTCGATGTCATCGATAGTATCATCCATTTCACAGTTGCCTCGAAAAAAAATTTCAATCACTTATTGTATTTCAGTTATGCGGAGTAGTTTCAGTATAAATTTATATTTTGTGTTAAACATTTTTTTTCAGTTAACCAAGTTTTTCAGTTAAGCAGGTTTCAGTTACGTGGAGTAGTTTGTATGCAGATTATGAAAAAATGCTACGTACCAGGTTTTGTGTTTCAGTTAGCCGATTTTTTCAGTAAAGCGTAGTTCAGTTAAGCGGAGTCGACTGTATTTTAATTAAAGTTTGCGCTCTTTCTGTTCCGTTCGTTAAACAGCAAAAAAAATCGTTTATTTCCTTACCTAATGTATTATTTAACCGAAACCAATAGATTCTTTTTTTTAAATAAACGTAAAAATACAATGAATCACATACAAAACGAATCGAAAAATATAAAGTAATTGAATGGTAGATAAGAAATGATAAGTTTCATCGATTTTATCTCTGCTTTGAAACTAATAAGAATGTCTTCATATAAACTATGTGCATTAGTTCCATTTTCTCTTTTGTGGAAGTTACATTTAATAATTGAAGTTTATCTAAGTTATAGAGTAAGTTGCCATGTAATAAACAAAACAATAAAGGGTGTTCGATTTGAAAAATTGTTTCACATTTATTTCATTTTAAAAATAAGTATAAGTTTAAGTAAATAAAGTGTAAAGTTTCCAAAAAAAGGTATGATTATTATTTTAAGTACTGCAAGAATAGTGTACTTAAACGAATTATTTTATGCCAGCATTGGCATTATTTTATCATCCGTGACGCTACTTCAAACAAAGTTTTATCATATTATGTTTTCGTAAACAATAAATCAAATATGTAATTATGAAAACAACTTTTTTTTGGAAAATGTTATGTGTTGATGTAAATACATATGTATTTTTTGTATTGTAGCTTATAGATGATTGTATTCCTATGATAAGACTTGGTAAATTGCTGCAATTGATACATGGTACATTTAATTGAATTTTCTTGTTTACTTTTCGGTTAGGTAACCTTTTTTGATAACGATTGCGTGTTTCATCCAGACGTTAATATTCACTAAAGGCAACAACATGCTTATGTTTCTCCTGGCAATAATCTGCTTCTGGCATTCGAATGCTGGTAAATGATAAATGCTTGTACATAAAACATATAAATATTATTTGTTCTTTCTTTACAGAATGGGCTGCACCATATTTTTTAAATGCAAATAAGGATATACAGTTACAAGAATATAGTGGTTATCAAAGGATAGGATTTGATGAGGAAATTTCAACGCCGTTTGAATTAGTCAGTATTAATTATAACGGTAAGTTATGAGTTGCTTGAAATATTTATGACCTACAAATTTTACATAACAAATTGTGTACAGACATCATATACATATACTTTATATTTACTGAGAAAAGTACTTTAGAATTATGCTGTTATTTTAATAAATTTAATTCGGGGGGAAACAACAAGTAACCTGAATATAAAAAATACATTGGAACTTCTCTTATTCGAAATTTTTTCTGAGTTAACCTTTGGTTGCGTTCACAGTGGTTTTTCCTTTCATTTTTTATTCATTTTTTGCAACCTATAACCTTTCCATAGGCAAAAGAGTCTTTATATTAGATTTATTTTTCAGAGCGGTGCCCACTACTTCTACCCCGTATAGTAAGAACAGTCTAACTATGGAATTGTATCTACAATTCCAACAGAATGATGGGTTTGCGCTACTTTAGACTGGGCGAGCTCCTTCTTTGGACTTCGCCCGCTATCCAAACAGTAAAGTTCGATAAATAAAAAAAAAAAACGGTCGAGTGTGAGTTTTACTCACACCCTGCACTGTGATCCCAAATTACTTTTCTCATTGCAAGAATCATAACTTTTGAACACAAAAATATATCGGGATAATTTTTTTCCCTTAAATGCAAGAATGTAAAAATGGAGTTAACGAAATAAAGCGACAAAATAAACCTTCAAGATCATTTGATCTAAAAATTTTGTTGAAAAAAGTTTAAGGCTGTTGAGTGGTCACAAGAAATTCTAAAATGAACTCGAAAAGTTAACGAACATACTTCTGATATATTTCTTTGCAAGTTTTATAAAACAGTATATTTTTCAACTTAGTAGTGCATCAGAATATTCTAAAAACTGTTTTTGTAATATATTTTTTTTAAGGACTGTATACGAAAAAAGTAAACGGATGAAAAAAAAAAAAAAAAACTAAATAAATTAAAAAAAAAAAAACAAGTGTGCTTTAGACCTCACGACTGGAGTAAAACTTCTTTAGCTCCACTTATATAATATATGCATATACATATATTAATTTTTTACAAAGATTTAAAATTATTATGGGTTTTCATTAATAAATAATCTATATAATAATAATTAAATGCTGTTCGTTGGTAAGCGCATAGCTTGAAAACGGCAGGACCGATTTGCATAATTTTTTTTAAATTATGACGAATATTGTTCGAATAAGGTTTTTATGAAAAAAAAAAAAAAATCAAAAAGCTGCCCGGGAATTTTGTCGAGAAATAGCTTCTAAAAGGGTCCACAGAACCACACTTGTGTTCACACATATGTCGGTGTACAATAATGTGGGCTGGTGCACGCACCAATTTTCGGTGTCAGCCATGGTGCGAGTAAAAATCAAAAGTTTTTGATTTTTGGTATCGGTGTCTCTATCGGTGGAGGGATGCGTGCGCACAAACATTCAGTTTCATAGGAATCTTGATTGAGTAAACGTCGTCGGGAGTTTTTCATTTAAAATTTCGATTCGTGATTGCGAGTTTTTCTGAGCATTCATAGATCTTTACAGAGATCTGCCGGAGTTCTGGCATATTAAATTAAAAGGAAGCATGGGATTCTATGCTCAATAAATATAAGGAGCATGAGACGTAGGAGCGTAGACGTTGTGAAACGCAAAATATTATGAATGTGTTCAGCGTACAGGCGAGAGCTGGCAAAAATTAAAAAAAGCGAGTGCTTCGGTGCGGGTGATGAGTCTATATATGTCCCAACGTTGTGGAACTTTAATGAATTAGAATTTCTGAAGGATCAAAAAACCCAAATGGACATCGACAATGGATTTATCCGACGAGGAAAATGAAGTGAGTACCTAAAAAAATTTCAAACCAAAGTTAATTTTGTAAAAGAAACAGAAAAAACCAACAAAATTGTCATTGGTTTCATATTTTTTCCATTTTATCGTTAATTTATCAATGTACCTGCCTATAATGAAAATAATTGTTATTTTTTTGGATAGTGCATGTACACTGAACAAATCGCCTTTATTAAATTTCAAACACGTGGACACCTTCATCAATTTCAAAAAGAAAAATTAATTAACACCACAATTTTATGAATGTAAAATTTTTATTATCCAAAAGAAACACTTCAATATTATTTACATATTTATTGCTTGGTTTTGTTATGGAACTGCACCAACTGAATTAAAGTAATTCCAGAATTTGTTGCGAATTTCCTTACTAAAATCAGTTGAGTTTCTACCTCGTAAAGGTTGCAAATCTTGAAGTTAGTCACCTGAATGCCGGGATGCATTTGTTATTGCCCCGATGCAAATATTTTCCTCATCCACAATGTTTCTGAGATAGATCGTGAGGTTGTGCTTTTTAAGAAATTGTGCAGATAACAAATAGCAAGAACAATCGTCGTGGTTTTTGCTGGCGACAAATTTATTGTGCTTAGTAAAATACGAAACTTGCTGGCCAGGATGCCAAAAGTATTTTCTACGATTCGTCTAGCTCTAGACAAGCGATAGTTAAAAATACGTCGTTCTGTACGTGCTAATTGATGGCTGTACGGTTTCATTAAATTCTCCATCAAAGAAAACCAATCGCCGCCAACGATGACATACGGAAAAGTCTCTTCAGTCAATGGTAGTTTTTGATGGGTTGGCAACTTCAGTTTTTCATCCAACAATTTCTACTTGGATTTTGTTTGAGCGAAAACACCACCATCTGAAAGTCTTCCATTTGCTTTTACTTCAACCATTATAAATTCCTGTTTAGCATTTACCAAAGCCATCATAACAATGCTAAAAGTCTTTTTGTAGTTGAAGTAGTAAGATCCCGTTCCTGCTGGCTTTTTTATATTTACATGTTTGCTCATCAATGGCATCGATGCAATTAGGAAAATATCACTGCTTTCTAAAATCTTCAGCAACATTTTTCCAGTCCCTTTCTGTTTTTGGTATCTAGAAAAAAAAACCTAATTTCATTTACCTGTTTAAGATACATTGGCATATTTTATTAATTCATATATTTTTCTCATCTTTCTAGAATTATGTATCAACTACGGAGCCTAAAAAAAAAATCTCATTCTCAACAAACTAAATTTTTGGAGCGGGCTGTAGAACAAGCAAAAAAAAGGGCGGTAGAAGGATGATGCTGATATTTTTTTCTAAAGGATGGGCAATTTTTTTTAGAAAACTTAATAGCGAGCAACAAATGTATGCAAAACAAGCTATCTACGAAAGACTTTGGCAAGGGCAATTAAATAAGCTTATGAAAGGAAGCAACAACATCCACTTTCACATTGCGTGCAATCATATGAAAAACAAAGAATTTCACATTATGTGCAACCATATGAAGCCCAATCATCATCAAGAACGTCATGCTCCACACCGTGTTCCGAGTTATCTGTCAAGTAGTGTTCAACCATCATACATAAAAGTATGTTTGCCAAGAATCAGAGAGCCAATTTTTGTATCTCAAGAATGTTCTCAGAAGTTTCAAGAATGATGCCCAACATCAGAATTTATTTGAGTTCATTTTATGATTGAACAAAAAAATTCGTTTATTTTTTATTTATTTATATGACACATGAAATGTTTTTGTTTTGTTTGTTTTCGTTATTTTTTTAAAGGCATTATTTTTATTATTGTTTATTATTTTTAAGAAAAATAAAGATGAAAAAATTCAATGTAATATACAAAAATATATACTTACTTAAATATATCCTTTGATGACCTTGATAACAAGGTGGTGTCTGTGGGTTTTTTATGGCGGGCGCAGTCTAAGCAGTTATAGATACAAAAATGTAATGCATAAAGGAACTGATCGTCTCGAAAAGTTCTAAAAAAAACTCCACAACAGCATATGTCTATCTTTTAACGTAGATCCTCAATAATTATTTTTATGGTTCTGTAAAAAGACAAAAAGCTAATCCCCCTGTAATTTCCAAGCCGCTTTGTCAAAAAATCACAAAAAATCGGCTACGATGAGTACATTCAATTTACATTAATTTCAACATTCTGGCCCCAATAGTGTTTGAGCTTTTGGTTTAAAACGATAATGCGAATTTCGAAAATCTAAAAACGCAGTTTTGTAGATCTCAGTGAAATCATTAAGAAATAATAAGTATAAACGTATTGATAAGTGAGCGAAATCCGAGCAAACCCCGATTAAAGTTCTTTTAAATTCATAAAATTCTGGCTAAATTTGATATGAGTCTCAGTGGTGTTTTTCACATTCATTTCTACGACTGGCATGAATGACGTGTAGATCCGTATTGTACGGATAAAGGTATATAATATCTAAATTTATATGTGTATGTGTGTTAACATAAATGTACACATTGCAGATCCAGGCTGCGATAATAGAATGCCGTATTTTTTGTTGGAAGGTAATAGCAAAGACCAAGATAGTGCAACTGGTACCTCAAAATGATGAAAAGTAAAAAGCTCTCACAGGTACGGGCAGTCGGGTACAAGTTTGTTTCCTGTTTCCTTTTTTTTAACGTTGTGTGAAATCGTCAACCGAAACATATGGAAATTTTTTTGTCGCGGCAGAGGGACGCTTCAGCCTACATGTGTACGATAAGTGATCGGGGTAAGGATGAATAAATGAAAATAGCACACGAAATTCTTTAATTTGTTGGCTTTTGGTTTGTGTATCCCTATTTTGTGATACACTCTCATTTATGAGATTTTCGATGATTTTGGAAATTTGAATGCTTCGTCAGATCTGTATTATTGTACGTTGTATGATTTTATGTTGGTATTAAACATATCTTATTAGTTCATTCTGTGTTTACTAACAGTTCTGAAATAGTTTTCCAAAAGGCTAAAACTATTGCGAAATGCATGGAAAATTCGCCTGATAGATTGGGTTGTCATAGTTCACGCCTTGAGCATAAAATAAAAATCGCCGAATTCCTTATTTTAGTTCTCCTGCGAAAACATTGCTCTTGGGCGGTTGAAAATGCTGTAAAAAGATTCAAATTTTAACCAATTAGATTAAAAAGACATACATACACATCGATACAATTTTAATATGTGTAAGGAAAAACAAAAGATACTGCAACATCACTGAAAATTAATTCCCTCTTCAAGCTTCATTTAGTGAATGCATTGAGAGTCCGGATGAGGTCCAACACTGCCTTTTCAAATAGAGTCCTTTTTTAAAAGGCTTCGTTCTCCAATTTTAAAGACTCAATCCAAAATTACAAGCTTTTTCAATCCACAATTACAAGCTTTTTTTAATTTCCTGTGTTTTTTCCTTACATGTATACTCTTTTGAATAAAATAAAGGCAAAACAAAATTTCTTGAAATTTTTTTACCTGAACTTTCTTGGGCAATTGAAATACGTCTTTTGGCAAAGTTTTATGTCTTAATGATTAGTGGTTCGCCAATTACCAACAATAAAGCCTTATTACAGACGTTTCACGATCATGTGACATTTTCATAATCAGGGCACTACCCCTTTTCCAATGCAGTTAAAGTCAAAGTTAATAAAAGTTTTTTCGGGCGTTAGTATTAGTACAAACGTTTCCTTTAATCTACGACTAACTCCAAAAAAAATCATGATTTGTTGTTACGTTGCCTAAATACATTGTCAGTCCAAATTTCACCCCTTAACTAAGAAACCGAAGTGATTCCATAAGGGTTTCGTTATTCCTTTGGAACGAAGCCCTAAAAAGGATTGATCGTCGGATTCAGATAAGAACTCAATTGCATGGGCCTCGAAAACATCGGATTTTATGATGACAATCAGATGCGCGATGTCTGAAGCTAGGTCACCATTATAATATAAAACTTTAAGTAATAAGAACTATAACAATGATTTGAAGAAATGTACATATTTATAAATAAATAAAAAACATTTCTCAACAGACAGTATAATAATGTTTATATTCAGTTTAATCATTTCTAGTTTTATAATATAAAAGCACATTTACAAACTTTTTAAGAGCGTAAATTTATTTTTTAAGGGAATGAAACACCGTTCATCGGAGCTTTTTTAATTGGCGATAACAATTTTCTGGGAGCAACAATAAAAAAAAGTGACAATGGAGAATGGTTTGCATACTTTAAAATATTTTTTTTTACTTCACTGATACTCATTAATACGTACTACAGGATCATACAAATAACCAAACGACAGGATTATGAAAATGAACATCAAAGGACTTACGTATTTTCTGTTAATATCAAATCTGAGGAGCAGCATTCAATACGAATATCTGTTAAAAATATTTTTGACAATAACCCTACTATAACCTTTTTCCCGTCGCCATGCAGAGTCGAAGTTAGTTGTGACAGCTATACCAAAAATAATACACATTTTTTTGTATTGTTATTACAGGAACTAAAATCTAATTACATAACAGACTGCACATTTGATATATATGATACCGATGGAATGCAACAAAACAACATCATCGTGAAGATCAGTGGGCAAAATGCAGATGAAAAAATGTTTAGTTTGGAAGACGTCTCTGGCGAAACAGCATACAAAAAGCAATATGCGCTCAAGTAAATATACTCGTATCTGTGGCAATAAATAGCTTATGTCGAAAAAAGTGATTTCGAGAAAAATACATTTACGTACAAGAGTGGTTCCGAATTTTACGATATCTTTGTGACGGACAAATCTTTTTAAATGGGGGTAAGATAGAAATGTGGATTTCATAGTGCCAATGAAAATTTTAAAAACAAAGAAATCGCTTATGTCGATATAAGCTAATCTATCCCATTGCCACAGATACTTTGTTATACTTTAACAGATACTTTGTTATATCGAGTAGCTCATTGCAATGAGGTTCGTTCGATAGAGGTTATGCTAGAGGTTATGTTCCTAATCACGCAGGTACCTTGTTGCAGCGAGCAGTAACACCTTTGTCTTTTTCCAGCTATTGCAACTTCAAAACTAACAGCAGAAACAAACAGATGTGCTTACATTACTGTTGCCCAGTTCCAGAGTGAGAGTGTGAACTCTCATTTTGGTCTAAACTTCTGTTTAATTCTTTTTTGTGGTTTGACAGTTCAGTTTATCTCGTCGTTAAATTTAAACGGTTGAATTCTGCCGTGTAAGTGAAGTGAAAAAGTGATAGCCGTGTCAAAAAAAATCCGTATTCTAAAATCAACTCGAGAGACATTATATGTGGTAGATTTCCCCGACTCGTTTGACAATTGTTTTTGATTTTTGAAACGAAATTTATTTCAGAGAACTTAATTTTCAAAGCAAGCAAGCAAAATGTGAAGTGCAATTAGAAGCAGCAGAAATGATGATTTCAACCTCATATTGATATCGTAGATAACGCTTTTTAGGTGCATGGGGCACGGAAGCTTTGAGTTAGGTTAGCTAAGCGGGTTGGCAGGGTAACATCCTGCCTCACTTAGGTCCTCTTAGCTCTTTTGTAATCAAGTAGGGGGAATGCGGTCCCTTCCCCAACTTGTGAGTCCTATCCGTCTATGGTCTGATCCGTCTATCTGGTTTTACTCAAGAACCTGAAAATATTCTTTAAAGGAAAAGAGTTAGTATCACCTAGATCTTGGAAGATATATCTTCCGAGTGTTTCAAACCTTGCTAACATCAATATCCTATCCTCAATCTGCTTCTTAAGGAAACAGGTTGGTGGGTAGGTATCTACTATCGCCTGGTCTAAACTGCCTCAATCCATCTTCCGCAAGCCTGTGGGCTTTCTCATTAATTGAACTTCAATTTAATTTCTCACTGTGAAACTGAGCATTGCGATTATCTCGAACCTCTCGTAAGCTTCTTGTGTGCAAATACTTGTGGCTGATTTCATGCAAGGAATAGCTTCTCACATCGCAACCCATTATCGCATAATTGTTCGTGTTGTTTAAGAATCAAATAATAACATTTGTCTTACAAAAAATGTACTGTTATGTAGAGGTTATAGGTTCACTAAACGCATTGTATAGAGGTACATGCAACAATGATTGAAAATCAGTTATATCAAGGTTTCCGACAAATGTATTTGCTATGAAGATGTAAATTTTTCATTAGATCTTAAAAAATTACATACATATTAAAGATATATAATTTTCATCTATGTTTTAATAGAATATTAGCAGAGCTTCACTATGAACAGAGAGCAGCTTATAATTTAATTGTAACTGCTTATGATACAAATCTGAACCAAGGTAACATATCAGCTATAATTGAGGTCATTGATGTTCCTAATATGGACCCAATTTGGGTTAAGCCTTTGACAACTGAGACATTTTCGGAAAAAACTGAACAGGTAATTGTTAAGCAAATATTTTCCAAATACATTTTAATATTTCTTACAAAAAATTATTTCTTTCATAAGATATTTTCTGTCAAAGCTATAGATGGTGATACAGGCATAAATAAACCAATTCACTACCGCCTTGACTTCAGTGAAAAAGATTGTAAGTAAAGAATAAATTGCTTCACAAACAAACACAAACTAGTAATAAACAGATTTTCCGCTGCACATAGTGGTACTTGCCTCGAAAAAGCGCTCAAAAATCAATTCTTAAAAATGTTGAGTTGACACAAAAAAACAATGAGCTCGAATTTTTTTTACTTCTATGCACGCATTTTGTCACAGGGTCATTACATGATAAATCGCCCAGCCTATATGTGGAGCTCTGATTTGGCTCAAAATTTGTTGAGTTATTTATTGAAGTGGTTTAACTAATGGGACGAAAATTTTTTGCTCAACTCAACGAAGGTTCAAAAATTGGTAAAAAGTCCAAATTCAAGATTTCTTCTAAATGCAAAAAAAAATCATAACTTCGGTTCTGCTTATCAAAATTTTGTAAATAATGCTTTCTTCAGAAAAACCTGAACATTGAAGTAACAAATACAATTTTTATTTGCAAGGACGAAGAATAGTTCAAAATGTCCTTTTTGAAACCTATCCTTGAATATCTTAAAAAACGGTATTTTAATTTTCCTAATTTTTTTACATGTTGGAAAACAATATTTCACCCATCTTCACTCCAAATTACAAGTTGGTTCGACCGAAAAATATTTTTTTAAGAAAATCTAAATATTTTGAAATACATTTTGGCACGAATAAAAGGTCAGGAAGAGTACGCTAACTTTGGCAGACAAACTAAATTTTTTTATAAAAAAAAATAAGTTTCAAGCTTTGTTTCTAATAAAATAAACTTTTTTGCTTGAAGGATCATTTGCCTTCTTACTTCAGGACAGTCCAGGTAGGGTCACTTTACTAAAAACAAAAAATATTTTTGAATGGTTTTTCGACCCTAATACCTCTACGTGCGGTAAAAAAAACTTAGTTATTTTTAGCTCTATGAGCTGAAGTTGCGAACAAGTTAAATTTTAGCAAAGCAAATCTTAGAATTGTATACCAGCAGCATTAAAACAAAATTAATATTTTATAATAAGGCATTTTTTTGCTGTTTACATTTTATATAAACCAATGTCTTCCTCATTCTCTTTCTCAGACTCAAGTATAATGAATATTGATCATGAAACAGGAGAACTAAGAGTTAGCGCGATTGACAGAGATGAAATGGATCAAGATATTTTTACATTCTACGTAAGTTTAAAATGATAGAATTGTGTGTATTTCTTTCTTTTATTTTATTTAGTGCTTAAAAATTCATATGCATATCAAGTGCATATTTAGGCTGATGCCGTCGATTTTGCAATGATAACACTAGAAATATAATAACTGATTAACGAAAAATATTAAAACGCTAAATAGTCTTGTCTATAAATGGCTACACGAATGGATTCATTTATTTTTCTAAACATACACAGTACTTCAGTGTACTCTATTCATGATAATCGTGTGAATAACAATAAGGCACAAATAAGTACTACATTTAAACAGCCACTGTGTACCATTCGATCACCTAATATCAAAATGACTATCTCATGCCTAATATCAAAAATGTATGCAGTGGGTATTTGGATTCTAGCTATCGGGAAAAGAAGTTTAATTGGTTTCGACCCTATGTAAGTGAACCAAAAAATGTTTTTACCTTGTAATGCTAAAAATAGCTGCTCTTCATAAGGATTTGGAAGAATTCTTGTGAATGAATGCATTCATTGTACTGAATGGATTCATTGCACTTAGTATACTTCAGCGTTGCCAGACGTCCCGCTTTTGGCGACACGTCCCAATTTTTAGCCCTAAAAAAAATGTCCACCGCGGGACTGCCACAGTCCCGCTTTCAATTTGTTAATTCCTACATTTCAATTAATATTAGGTTGTCTAATATCTCCCTTCCGCCTTTTGGTCTTTTGAATTTTACGGCTATGTACAAAGCGCTACAGAGCGACGCTATGCATGATTAGTTTAAATATTGCGTTCAACAGTTATAGACGTGTAAACACGGAGTTAACTAACGCCGAAATTCGCGCCATTTTAAAGTTTTCCTTCGTTAAAGGCAAATCCGCTAGAGAAACGTTCCGTGAGATTAATGGTGTTTTGCGGGATGGTACTCTATCACTTCGAACCGCGGAGGAATGGTTTCGACGATTCAGAGCCGGTGAAACGACACCATGGATAAGCCAGCCGGCGGAAGACCTGTGACGACGAATACCGATCGAATCATGGAAAACATCGAGTTAGACCGGCATGTGGCATCTCGTGACATTGCCCAAGAGATGGGAATTAGTCACCAAACCATTTTAAACCATCTGCAGAAGGCTGCATACAAAAAAAAGATTGATGTTTGGGTGCCGCATAATTTGACGCAAAAAAACCTTCTGGACCGATTCAACGCCTGCGATATGCTGACATACGACAATATAAAGCGAAAAAGGTCGTGGTTGAAGGCCGGTGAATCGTCCCAAACAGTGGCCAAGCCGGGATTGACGGCCAGGAAGGTTTTGCTGTGTGTTTGGTGGGATTGGAAGGGAATCATCCACCATGAGCTGCTCCCATATGGCCAGACGCTTAATTCTACCACCTACTGCGAACAACTGGACCGCTTGAAGCAGGCGACCGACCAGAAGCATTCAGAATTGGCCAACAGGAAGGGTGTAGTGTTCCACCAGGACAACGCCAGACCACACACTTCGTTGATGACTCGTCAGAAGCTACGGGAGCTCGGATGGGAGGTTTTATCGCATCCACCATATAGCCCGGACATAGAGCCAAATGATTACCACCTGTTTCTGTCCACGGCGAACGCCCTTGGTGGTGTGAAGTTGAAGTCAAAAGAGGCTTGTGAAAAGTGGCTGTCCGAGTTCTTCGCAAATAAGGGGGGGGGCTTCTAGGAGGCGGGTATTATGAAGTTGCCGTCTAGATGTAAACAGATTATCGAACAAAACGGCGCATTTTTGAACTAAATCCGATCACTGTAACACTTGTTATGAAGCATCGAATGAAGAGCAAAACAGCGGAAGGGAGATATTTTACAACCTTATATTTGTCCAAATAAAGAGCAGTGAGCACTTTCAGCCTGCGGCTGCTTCAGTCCGGGTTGGATTTTTGCTTGTTATCAAACAAAATAAAAATAAAAAGGGATAGGGACAGATCCGAGAGAGCGTTTAAGTGAGTCGGAGACCATGTTGTTGTTCGGCCTCACTTATCCCACCCAACCATGCCCATTCGCGACGTTTCAGAATGTCCCAAATAATAGAGCCTGGAACTTATATCTTCGGTATATACCAAATAAAAACAAAATACAGTCGAAGCCCTCTAAGTCGAATTTTCACAGAATATCTAAATTTGTTCGAGTTAGAGGGCCAACTCACGTCACCAACATTATAATTAAATTCTGCAAGTCTGTTCCTGATTACTTCGATTTCTTTAGTATCATTGTTTGAACACCTGAGTAAGTCAAGTGGAATCTCATCTTCTTTGTCCCATGTCTCGGGCTTAAGTCCGGCCTTTTGGAATCAATTCTCAATTGTTAATGGAGTTACATCCTCTATCCATGCCTTTGAAATTTCTCTTATGCAATGACACCCATATCGACCGTCAAATTTAGTAAACGTTTTTTCGGGCATTAGTATTAGTACTAACTTTTTCTTTGATCTGCGACTAATTCCAAAAAGGGTGCATGATTTATTTTTGGGTTGCCTAGATACACCTTCAGTCCAAATTTCATCCCTTAACTGTAAAGGACTTATAAGTTATAGTCAAATATGTAAAAGGCGACAGACAGACAGACACCGAAGTGATTCCATAAGGGTTTCGTTATTCCTTTGGAACGAAACCCTAAAAATACGTATTTTTTCTATAAAAACAAGCGCTGAAAACTCAGTTTATAACGTTATACTAGGAATACCATGAACTGTTAGGCTATTTTATATATCATTTCTAGTTCTGTCTTTAGTCGACAGTGGAAAGAGAGTAGAAGCTTAAGATATTAGCCAACTTCAGAATTTGTTTTGAGCGCTGGTTATACTTCGAAAGTGGCACTGTGTGAATACTTTTATCCATCGCAGTAAGCTGATCTAAAATAAGCATTATTTAATCCTTACATTGCATTACTTGGATAGATGAATGGAAACTAACAGTAGGCTTGTTGGTTCTTGTATTTAATTACTTGAAAATTTGAGTTATTAACCCAAATGTAAAATTGTACAGTTGTTTTTTGTTAGTAACTAGTTCTTTTTCAGGTCTGTGCATATAAATTCGATAATGAATCATGGGTTATTAGGAACACTGCGGTTTTTGTTGTGCTGGACATTAACGATCACTTTCCCGAGATACATATAAAGCCAGATGCAATAAACTTTTTGGAAAACACTTATCTCACATTAGATTTTCAAGAATTCGTTGTGAATGATATGGATTTTGTAAGTACTTGTCTTTAGGTGTAGTCCTAATGATCAGCATTGCTGGCAAGAATGTATTTACAATTAATTAACTAAATTAATGAGGTTAAAATTAGTATTTAATCTTTTTTTATTTAGGGAATTAACGCCACTTACAACGTTTCTATAAAAAACCAGAAAAATACAATGTATGCCGAAGCTTTCAACTTAATGCCAAATTCGGGTTACAAACTTGCACATTTTCAAATAAGCATCCAAAATGCTTACCTCTTGGACTATGAGGACCAGGACTGGAGACAATTTAGTGTAGAGGTATATTATATGAAATCACAAAATTGAGCGTACACCCAGAAAAATTAACTGTTTCTTTATTTCCTTCAACGGACGCTCAATTTCGTGAGGTACTGTATGATATTTTCTTTCTTATAATAAGGACATAATAATTTAGTAAAAAAACAACGGAATTATATGTACAACTCAATTTCAAATCCACTAGCTCAAAAAAAAAATTGGGGAAAAAACTAGCAACATTATTCAATTGCAGGTTCGAGCCCTGTAACGCTACCTAATGCAGTCTTCAAAAATAACGTAGGGACATTATTTGTTTTAGCTGTCCTACCACCTTCAACCCATGCTGATGGCATGTACTTCTTTACAGGACCAACACTAAAAACTATAGAAAATTAATAAGCTAATTAATGCTTCTTTCTTCAAATGTCTTCTCGTGTCAACTCCGCTAGCTAAAAAAAAATAAAAGGTTTGAGCCCTCCACGGACTGTAACGCTACCTAATGCAGTCTTTAGAAATAATATGGGGACATGATTTGTTTTAGCTTTCTTACCATCTTCAACCAAGGTCTAACAGGACCAACACTAAAAACTACGGCATAATAATAGCCTATGCTAATTCTACTTTCATCAAATGTTTTTTGGGAACTTTGATTGTGCAATTAAAACACATGTTCTTTTGAATTTTTATTTCTTAATTTTTATAAGTTCACCAGTTATTACCATCAAAGCCTGATGGCAGGACTTGATTTTATGTATTTGCACATTCATTCAATCATTGTGTGGCGTAATAGCCCGTTAAGGGCCAGAGCCTAGCTTTTTTTTCGCGCCTCCACTATATTGTGCGTTATAATTTGACACATGTGGAGGTAACCTACTGTGTAATACCGGTTCCGAACTGTAAATTGCGAAAACTATTCATGATAGAAGTACTCCAGGAGGATTTTTAGATGTTAGAGGTGGGTGGGCATTTAATTAATATAACAGCCACAAAATACAGTGAAGCTTGGTCTGCCCTCATCGGATACCTGCAGAGACTGCGGAAGACTGCCTTGCACTTGCCCTGCTCTAGCTTAGACCAGATACTAAACATTGGGAAGCTACTTCATCACTCCGCTGAACGAAGCAGCAAGCCTTGAATCAGCTCAATTAGCAAGAATGATAGAATGCAGATTACGCTTACAGGTCCTACATGTTTGTTTACTTTTTCTTGTGTTTGATTACGTCATAAGAGACCAACGAATGCACCTTCAAAGCACAAATGAGCCAATACAGATACCCAACTTCTTCTTCTCTAGCCCCTTGAATTTATTTGACAGCGTTTTTTATAATATTTCCAATCGGTGGTTATTTTATAAAAATTGGCATAGTTATAAAAATGACGTGCGCAGTGTATAATTGTAATGCCAATAACAAGGCAAGCAGCTCAAATATTAATTTTTACTGCTTCCCAAACGCCAAACGTAGCATCCGGAGGCAAATAATAAAACAAAAAAAATCTTGTTCTCTTTCATTCATGCTCAATTAGTAAGTTTCGCATCTGTATCCAAATCCTTTTGTCTCGTGACGCATGTTACAAAACTTATCAGCTTGTAACGGTGGTTACACTATGGACCAAAACCGGTCTATGCGTTTCGCCGCTTCACTAAATTACTCATCCAAACCAATCTGGACTCATCCTATACACTCCGTTTCATAACTATATAGCAGAGTTGTAAAAGACTGCAATCTTTTGTAATGCAATCCCTGAATTCATGGAAAGATTTTTATGATTTGGGATTCATTCAATTGACTTCATTTGATGACTAACACTTCGGCTTTGAAATCTCACATTCTTTTTGAAGTCTTGATTGGAGCAATCTTTACGACCAATCTATTGATTGCAAATCAATTGAATGCAAATCTTTAGATTGGCATTGCATTCATTGCAATCACTTTGAAGTCTTTGGACTTCAAAAATTTTCGTTGCAATCTTTGGGACTTCAAAATTTTTCGTTGAAGTCTTTGGGATTGCAAGGTTTTTCGATGAAGTCTTTGGGATTGCAAAATTTTTTGTTGAAGTCTTTGGGATTGCAAGATTTTTCGATGAAGTCTTTGGGATTGCAAGATTTTTCGATGAAGTCTTTGGGATTGCAAAATTTTTTATTGAAGTCTTTGGGACTTGTGATCAGCTATTATTACTACGTTTAAAGACGAAAAGAACGGTATATAATACAGGATGGAAATAGTATATAGCCACGCAGAAACTTTTTGTAATGGTACATTCTTATGATGTTTTTTATTTTAGGATAGTTATTGAGTAAAAACAATATTTCTTAAGAATATTAGGCATAAGCATGGTTTAATATCCTAAGGTTTTTTCATACAATAAGTTTCTTACTGTTTCATAACTATAAAGCCAGCTATAAAAATATGGGTTTTTTTCAATTTGACATTCATTACCGAGTGAAACCTCGCACTAAAAACTTAAAAACATTAGTTTGGACTACAATGTCACGCGGGAGCTATTTGTTTGAGCAAGAAAAGGACCAAATTTTGGCCTTTAAAGACCAAGGGTTCTCTTTAAGGGAAATTGGTCTAAAAATTAACCACCACCACTCTACTGTCTCGTGCTTTCTAAAAGATCCAGCAGGTTATGGAACACATAAGACAAGAGGGCCAAAAAAAGCAGTCGCCCCGACAAGAGAGGTAACTAATCAAAATAGCAAACAATTCAATGCAATATATTAGTAAGTTAAAGGCCGAACTTATCCTAGATGTGTCCAAAAGCATAGTGCGCCGGTCAATTATAAGATCTGGCAAGCTTAAATATTCAAAATTAAAGCCAGTGCCAAGGCTCATGCAAAGCCATAAAGTAGCTCGGCGAGAGTTCGCTCGGAATAATCTAGTCCACGATTGGAACAATGCAAGTAAAAAATGTTTAGTAATAATTTTTAGTATTATTATTTTTTATTTATTTTTTTCTGACGTTCAACCTCGATGGTCCAGACGGTTTCCAATGCTATTGGAGAGGTTAAAGGAAAAATCCAGTGAATTTTTCCAAGCGGAATTTTGGTGGGTGCATTTTCATCCGTTGAAAAACTCACATTGGCTTTTCCATCCACCAAAATGAACAGCATTGGAGTTCTTCAAGAAAATCTCACACCATTTTGGGTGGTGTTCCAGGTTCGAGGAGAAAACCTCGTTTTCCACGAGGAAAACGCGTCGGTCCATATAATTAGGGCTATCAGAATGTTGTTGCAGCAGAGTCGCATCAGCGTAATGGATTGGCTATCCTGCTCACCAGCCCAAAATCGGATAGAAAATCTATGGGGAATAATTGTCCGAAAAATTTATGGATGCAACAGGCAATTTGCAACAATTGCCGACCTTTAAAGGGCAGTGACAAGAGCTCGGGAGTAAATTCCTCAACGAACCCTCCAAAATCTGGTAGATAGCATGCCAAATCGACTTTTTAGTTTAATCAAAAACCGGGGCAGCTCAACCAACTACTAATGTACAGTTTTTGTTACTTTTTCCGTAACAAACTGATCCATATGGATCATCCGTGCATAATAAAAAACGGCTATTGTTTCCAGTGTGATGATTTATAATTATTTGAGCTTATGGCATGAACCTTATGAACATAGCGATTTGTTTTCTCCGAAGTGGCCGTTTGTTTTGAAAAAAAAAAAATGTAATTTTGAAATTCAATAAATATTGCAAAATGATTAAGATTTTCATTCAAACAAAAGCGAAAATTAAACAACACATCTTATTTCACACATTTGTCATGAATATGTGTAAATAATAAGCATAATATTTAAAATGAATATGGGCAGTTACAGCAAAAATTTTCAAATTCAAATAAATTCTCGGAACAAGATGAGCAGTTGCCTCACATGTATACACAGACGACAGGCAAATTACAAAAACAACAATCTGTCAAAAAAATTTCAGGGGCAAAGAGGGTAGCAGATGAATATCTCGTGTCCTTTATTTCTGGTTTTTATGTACTGACTACTTACTGTTTTTAGTCGAAAAGTTTCAAAGTCCCACTTTGCCCGAAAAAAAATGTGTCAACGCTGTCACATACATACTTTGCACACTGGACTTCAGATGGTCGTAGACGCGTTGCACGCACAGTAACGCGTGGCAACTAGAAAATAGACGCGTTGCACGAATCATACGTTGGTTACTCGTGGTAGCCACGTAGCTAGAGGTTGTGGATCTTCTTCAAACAAACAGCAAACGTCGTGGATCTTCTTCTTATTTCTTATTCTTTTCCACTGTTTTACCTAACTGATGTAAAACAGTGGAAACTTTCAAAAAAACATGTTTGTAAGAATCTTTCAAAATATTAAAAACTACCTGTTTCCACGGCTTCGTTCGCCTATACGAAATACAGAATATAAGGTAATATATTTCTCTCTCTGTCGAATTCGCGTAACGTCACGTGAATACTTTCGTAGCGAATTCAAATTGTATGTTGCTTTCTTCATAAAATGGATGCACGCCTTCCTCCTGGATCAGAAATTAAAAAAATTAAAAAACATTTGATGTAATGCAAATAATTGAAATTTTTCATTCTTTTTATAATATTCTGTGTTTATTAATATTTACAAGCTAACTGAATATACTATTGAATGACATGTTACAATAAATTGTGTACATACATTTACATATGAATTGTACTCGAGCGAAGTTAAATTGAATTATATTAGGTTTTCAAATATCTCCCTTCCGCCTTTTTGTCTTTTGAATTTTCCGGCTATGTACAAAGCGCTACAGAGCTCGTATCCAAACAAATCATGCATAGCGTCGTTTTGTAGGTTATGTGAAAACCTTTCAAATGATGTATTGCCAGATATGGAAACGATCTGCAACTACAACCAACGATCGAAACGCCATCACTAAACAAAAGTTGTAACTTCATATTTTTAAAATAAACGATTATTTTTAAAATCCAAACGTTGTGGACGTATCATTTAATAAAAACGCTAGATACTTATGCATACTAACTTTGGGTTTTCTGGCACTTATAGTCTCTGAGATCTTCGGTGCGAAGGCTAAGAACACGCGCGATAAGTTTTTTTCATTAAAACTAACAATTGTTATGATCCTTATAAAAACCTACATATATACATTCTAACTAAGGTCCATTATAGATAATTGCGCAAGAGCTAAGTGTTGATAACCACGTATGCAGAAAACAACTTGATATCAATTTAATTAACTGGAACGACGAAAAGCCTGTATTCAAGGAAAACATATACGTTGCCAACATTTATGAAAATGTAAACGCAGGATTTGAGGTGACTACTGTTATGGCTACCGATCGAGACATGCATGATTATGTTATGTAAGTTCATGCTCATATCAACGGTATTTTAAGTTTTTCCAATTGTCAAATTAAAATTATCAAACGCTTCAATCTGAAAGATCTTGGAACAGTTAAAAAATATATTGCTATAAATATTGAATGAAACATTGATAAACGCAGCATGAGATTAAGCCAAATTAAATATATTGAATCTTAACCAGAAAACATAATTTAGAAAGGGCAAAACTGTTTAGTACACATATGGCAGTAAACTTAAAATTAGATCCTACAAATGAAGTAGACGATAGTTTAAAGTAGAGAAATTTGATTGGAGAACTTTTGTATATAAGTGTCGGAAGTCGACCTGATATCGCATTCAGTGTGAACTACTTAAGTAGATTTCAAAGTAGTTATGATAGTACACTTTATAAACACGCGCTTGTGATTTAAAAAAAAATATTGAATTAAATTACACCAAAGCCGAAAGTTATGATATAATGCATTGTTACATGCTGATTAGGCAGGTGATTACGTAGACAGAAAATCTACCTCAGGGTATACTATCAAATTATTTGGAAGCTTAGTTTATTAGAAATTTCGCAAACAGAATTGTATTGCGAAATCATCCACCTATGCTGAATATGTAGCTTTTTATGTAGCAAATTAATGAACCAATAAAAACATATTAAGATATTTTAGGAGCTGTAGCGATAGTAAATATGGTTACAAAAAATTCAATGCAGATTGGGAAATATAAATGTAATAAAAATTAAATCTGAAAAAAATTTAGCTGATTAGAATATCAGCTACATTTTTTTCTTTCCAAATCTTCTCTTTATGCAAATTAAAATTTTAAAAATTTATACAATTATTGAAAATTATTTAAAGATGGCTGAAGCGGTAAGTGATGAGAAATAAATAGATGGTAGATGTCGTAAAATAAGCTTAGGTATTTGTAAACATAACGTCACCGAAATATTAGTCGATTTGTGTCTGCATCATAAAGTTATTCTCGATTAAACATGTTAGTTTACGAGCCAAATGAACCACTTGGACTTTGGAACTGCCACTGGAACATATAATTTAGACTAGATCTTGTTGTGCAAGTGGGGATTAGTGCAAATCTGTGATAAGCCTCTTACTTACAACTAACAGAACCTTGACATTTTGTTAATGTGAGGCGTTACCCCTTTACTGCAGAAGTAGCCATGCATATATGGCTTCTGATCTTTAAACGCCAACTAATAATAATTCGTGATTACTATTTTTACTATTTAGGTTAGATATTTGTTTATGTATTTTAATTCATTTTTTTCATTTGCGTTAGTGAACAATGCGCGTGGTGAGAATGCAGTGCTAAAATATAAAAAAAATTATTCGTTTATTACTAGCTGAAATATAATTTAAGGGCTCATTTATTTTTTTAGTTAAATTAAATATTATTTAGAAGAATTCAAGTGAGATTTGTAGCTATGGTCATTATTAAATCATAATTGCTTGTACAAGTAAAATCGATTTATTATTCAGGAATTTGTCATATAAAACTTGTGATTTTTTTTCAGGCACTCTATAGCAGGATATACCAAAGGAATTGAAATAAATGAAGAAACTGGTGTTATAACTTTATCAGAAGAAAACGTTTTTGACTACGAGCGCCAACCTACTGTCATTCTCCAAATAATGGCACAAGATACTTTAATCACAAACTACACCTCCATATTACACACGGTTTATGCACAGCTAACAATAAATATAATTGATGTGAACGATGAGACCCCCATACTGGAAATGGTACCTTATAGTATAAGTTGGCTTATATTTATACATTCCGTTTCATAACTATTGGGCTGTACCACATGAAATGTCAGATTTTACAATAAAAATCTGAGAGCCAATACACACAATACCCTCCAAATATGGTTGGAAAACTTTACGCTAAAAACATATGAAATTAGCCAGCTCTATCCAATGCGTCTAGTTGATAGTATACCAAACTCAGCGTCTCCAATGGCGATTTTTAAGGCAATAAATGAAATATATATTGCCATTGCATCGGATATGGACAACGTAGATCCTGTGGAAATGGCAATAGCAATATTTACCGGCCCATTGCAGGCATTAATTGCTTTCAATGATAAAAGCAATGGGTTTGACAGTTCCTTTTCAAAAATAGCGAAAAATGATATCGCAAAGAAAAGATGACTGGTTGAGATAAACGAGTATGTATGTATATACATTTTTCGACACACTGAATTGGTATTACCGCACGGCTGTTGTATGCCCTTTTGACAGTTCACAAATGAAATTGCCTAGCAATAAAATGCCCACTCTTCTTTGAAATCGCCATTGCCAACCAATTGTTTAGTTTAGTTTATGTTACTGCATTTTTTTTTACTGTGGCTACATAGTTATGAGCCGGAGTGTATACAGCTGCTCTTAAAATCTAGTTAAAAATTAATTTTGTTGTAAACGTTGTATACTTCTTATTTCACATTGTCTGTTAAACGCAATAAAACTCTTGAACAAAAGTTTCGTAAATGCCGCCAAGCGATCAAATTTCGTCACGCAGGTTTTACTTATAACAAAGTAAATAGCTTGTCCGTGTTCATAAATGAAGCCCCATACGATGGGCATAAAACTCAAGTTAAGAAAACACGTGAAGGGACGCTATCAAGCCTGGGGTCTCCTCCGACAATACCACTTTAGCGATAGCTTCGCATAAGCATGAACAAACGATATCAACAGAACGCTATCATTTTGTCCGCCTCACATAAGCTGAGAACTGCCTCGAAGATATTTTGAGGTGCAGAGCGAAATAGGGCCGAATTCTAAAATTCGGCGTTATTTCACTTTATGAAAGCGAAATAAGGCCGATGTTTCGAGTTCAGTGTTATTTCACTTTGCTAAGCATACATTTTGCCGAACATTGCTGGTGAAATGTAGCCGAATTCAGAGAAAAGGCAATTGTGAACAGTTGAGGCCGTGCGAGGACCCACCCACCCCAAATCCTATATCTGAGCCAAGCAAGGTGGTTGTAGGGGGGCAGCAATATCCCCCCCATGTCTTCGTTACTTTTCACCCGCTCAGATTTTCTTTCTAAAAACAGTTAGGTTTAATTTTTATAAATCAAAAGTGAAATAAGGCAGATTCGGCGTTATTTAGGAGGATTACAATTTTTTATTTGGTTTGAACATTTTCGATTTCAGCACATTCACCACATTAAAATCGAGAAAAATATTAAACCATTATGAACTTTTAAGTTGTTCTTTTACTGCGTTAGTAACGGTCCAGCCCCTTGACCTTTTCAGTGAAGCATTGACTTTGCACTAGTGCGTGTTGCTAGACGTTTTGTAGGGCATTGAAACTTGGTCCCAAATTATTGAACTAAAATGCTTAGTCAATTTACCAATATTACTCTTCTTGGAGACATTGCAAGCACTTGAAATATCGGTACTACAAAATTTTAATGAAAGTTAAAAAGCAGAGTTAACAGTTCTTCCGCCATCTAAAAGTGTGGCGGTTTTTTTTACTCGAGAATTTTTTTATTTATTTCCCAAGAGATCCTTTTTCTTTCCTTTGTTTTGTTTACATTTTCCCTTAACGTTTTGACAGTTGACATTCGGGTAGCTGCGATGGCATGCGTTGGTTTTTACTTGAGGTCGTATTCAATGCATGCGAGTTGGGAAATAGCGATGCCGTTCGAATACGACTCTTCGTACGAGGCAAATACGAGAGTTGTATGCGAGTTGCGTAATTGGGGTGACTGCTTCTGCGCGATCATCGTCGTGCCAGCTGTGTGAATATTTTAGTTAAGCAAATGGGGGCTGGAATGAATGTGGAAAACACCACTGACTTGTGTCAGTGCCGTGAATTAACGACGGCTGAAATAGCGCCGAATCCCAGAATTCAACGGATACTACTGGTGAAAACCGCACGGAAATCCGTTCAGTAGTTCCTGAGACTAGACTCCCCGACCATTTTTTTAGACTTTGTTTTATAGTATTTATAGATTAGAGAGATGTAACCTGTAATAACATTATTATTATTACACCAGCCAAGCAAAACAGTCTTTTATTTTTCCGTATATAGTCACAGCAAACAGCATGCAGCAAAAACTTTTATAACATTAGGTATTTATTTTCAAAAGCAAAGTGTAAATCTTTACTTAAACTTAAGGTTTTAATATTGTGTTAAATGGAGGGATACTATTCGTTTGTTTTTTAATTCCTAAAGAATTGATGTTTTGTAGATATGTTCATCTTAAAAAGGGGACCATATATGTTATATTAGGTTGTCAAATATCTCCCTTCCACCTTTTTGTCTTTTGAATTTTCCGGCTATCTACAAAGCGCTGCAGAGCTCGCTATAGCGCTTTGTAGGGAGATATTTGAGATATTTGACAACCTAATATAATATGCATATATATACAAAAATATATATGTATATACATTGTGTGTGTATTTGTTGTTGTTGCGCTATATGTTGTTATGTAAACATTTATGTATATACAGCCAAGAATGCAAACAAATATAGTGGAAAACTCTCCACACAATACTGAAGTGACGTCGTTGATTAAAGCTCGTGATCCCGACACAACCGCCAACCTCAACTTCGAAATTATATGGGAAAAATCATATGCAACTAAAGGAGGACAACAAGCAGACAGTGAATTCTACAAACAGTACTATGAACACATACAGTTGTCGTCAAAAAAGGGTGCTATGAGTGGTTTGAACTCACGTTAATATTTGTTTAGTGAAATATAAATTATTCTTTCACATCGTTGTTACTATCGGAAAATAATTTACATTTTTTAAAGCCCTTCTATTTTTTTGGCCGCAACTGTACAGTATTTATTCTTTGAAATTTTACCTTGCCTATTTTTCAGCTGCTTACTGGTTGAAAAGCGTGAAATCAACCAGAATAATGTGGAGGGTCGCCTTTTTATTAACCCAGAGTTTCACAAGTTGAATGAAATTGACTATGAAAGGTATGACACCATATTCTTGACCTTGCGTGTAACTGATTTAAATCAAGAAGAAAATTTGGATTTCGCTGAAGGTAAAATAAATTAATTTAACACAGCAAATAAGATTTGGCTTTACTACTTCTTCTTTTATGCTCTGTGAGGTTAGATTTTACTATGGGGGTACAAGGTAAACTTGGGCTCAAGCGCTGAATTACCTTTTAAAACGACATTTATTATGAACTAAAATTAGCTATTCAAAATTTTTATTTGCAGCTTCTTTCCCTGAAATTTGAAAAATTATGATTATAAAAAATGTCTATCCATGACGGACGGATAAGCTTTAATCTTGGTAGCTGGTAGCCCACTTGGAGCTTAGAAATGAAATCGTAGCAAAAGATATATTTCAATTAAGTAAAGATTCCGAAAAAAAATTTAATGAAATTGTATACCAGCGAAAAAGTTAGTACTACTACTAATTTTTTTTTTAAAAAAAAAAATCTGAAATGTTGACCTCGATGAAATCTTTACTTTAAAATTGATCTGAGCATTCTGGCTCTAATAATTTTCGAGTTATTAACCAAAAACCTCAAAACAACAACATTTGAATTTTAAAGATCTGAAAACGTCATTTTGTAGATCTTGGTGAAAGAATAAAAAAATATTATATCATACAATTTTATTTTCATACAATTTTTCAAGATATCAACGATTTAGTATTCTCCTAAAAAAGGGGTCAACTGCCAGCTATGTAATCGCAACAAATTTCTTCATAAAAACTGATTGCTTAAAGTTATTTGATGCGGTCGCTAATCCCGATGCTCGATATATCAATGCTGTTTTATAATTTTCCTTCGATTTTCACACTGCTGCCTTTTTTCGTTTTAAAATTTGTAATATGAGGGACGATGCATTACACCGTTAATTAGGCAATAACAATTAGGGTAATTTATTAAACAAAAATGAGCACGATGATGTGTGCCAGAATTATATGTAGGTTCACTTCTCGAATTCAATTACAACTTCTTTTATATTTTTTGTTTTCTTTTATTGCTAATTTTACTTTACAAAATCTCTTTCTTACATTTAGCTTTTTAATTTAACGTATTATATTTGTTTTAAATTTATAGAAATGGGTAGAATGAGTCTACCCATTTTAATTCACGCCTTTTATATACGTCCGGTTCTTAATTTCATCTAATATCTTAAATTGTTAGAATTTATTAGTAAAAAGAGTGTTTAATGAATGAAATAAAACAAAATATTTGAATTTGAAGTTAATTTTTATGTTTTTTTTTTACGTTGCGGTCAAGTGTATTTCACGTTTGTTGAAAACGGCGCTCGGCCATTAATTGAGATATTAGGTTATTTTAAACAGAGTTAGAACCAGGTTAATTTGCACCAAAAGTGCAAACAAAAAAAATCATTTTTTCATTTATTGCTATGTGCCACTGTGCGACTCTGTTAACGAGTTAACGGTTAAATTTTTCGTTAGCATGCTATATTTTGTAGTTTCCTCCTAGTTTTATTCCAGTTCATGGTGTGACCCAAAACACTCTTCTCATCTTTCCTTTATGTTTCAGATATTCTAACTATACGCGTAATCGACGCTAATGATAATCCACCAGAATTTGTTAATGGCACTTTAAATGAACGGCGTAAGGTTGTTGAAGAGGAGGATATAAATACTATCATAGGTATACACAAATTTTTTATAGTGTAAATGAAATAAAAAAAAAAAAACGTTTTATTTTTATTTAGGAAGTGTTTTCGCTTTCGACGTTGATGGACCTGGATATAACAGAATAACATATTCTATGAGGTGAAATTAATATGATACTATCTAAATTTCAAATTTATCTTGCTAACTTTGCTTTTTTTATATTAAAGACCGGTTGGCAAGTTGACTGTTGATGGACTAGTAGCAATTGATGAGGACACAGGGGTACTAAGAGTCATAGGCAGTATTCAATGCGACGTTCCAAAAATTTATAACCTTGAATATGAAATTATTCTTTCTGATGATCAGCATACAACCAGTGGGCATGTAAGTCATCTTTACCTCTTCTACAGAAATTCAGCTGAAGACTTTTTAAAAACAGATAGAAATTTATATCGTTGACGTCAATAATAAGTCACCTCAGATAGGCAATTTTCAACAAAGTGTTAGTATTTACGAAAACGCCACAACTGGCTTAACAGTAGGCCAAGTAGAAGCAAGTGACAATGACAGAGACAGTGAGTATTATTAATAGAAAACTTTGGAACTCTCATACAATTCCACTTTAAATACTTCTTCCCTTAGAGCCGCATAACGTTTTACAGCACACAATAAACTTTGCCGGTTCAACTACAACAAAGAACCTGTTCCTTATTGATATTTCTAGTGGTGAAGTTATTCTCAATTTGAGAGATGGCATTGAATTAGATAGAGATAATGGAGTTGAATTTCATTTATTAAGCATCGATGTCGCTGATAATTTTGATGAAAATAGCCCAGGTTTTGGACGTAAGCGTATTGATACACTAAATAAAATTTTAAAAGATTAACCATTTTTTCATGCTTGTGTCACTGAAATAAATAAGAAATAAAAAATTCATATACTAGTTGAACCACCGACTTCCTTCGTGTTGGCTTAAAAATTTACATACACAATTTACAACTTAAAAAGAAATTTTTGACCAATATCCGTATTTAAAAAAATTTTAATGTAGTACATGGTCTATTTTAGGATTTGTTATCAGGAGCCTGAGGTAGTACTTTGAAAAAAACGACTTCGCTTTTGCTTACATTGCAATTTTAGCTCAAATCGCAATGGCACGTTCGGTTGGTCGGATTTTGACGAAAAAGAATGTCCATGCGCGCCTGACAAAATTTTCCAAATCGGAATGAGGCTCACGCGTCGGCTGTCTCTTAATCAGCTTATCCTTGAAATTTTCCATCCCCTGAAACACATTCTGTAGGAAGACTATTTGATTTTGAAAGTAAAATCAAAAACAATTCTTACTTATTCAAATAATCGGATGACATTCACGGGATGACATTCACGCGATTTTAAGCGACGACATTTTTGACATTAAATTCGATTTTCGCACATTTTCTCCGCCATACACACATTCATATGTAAACATGTAATTGATCACTATTAGCGAATCGCTTTAAATCGTGCGATGCGAATTCACTTGACCATAAACGCAGCCTTCGTCTTACGCAAAAGTGGAGTTGTAGTTGGCTCCAACGCATAGTGGGGCAGCCTATATGGGACAGCCGGAATTAATTCAAAAATATAAACTCTAGATATGATATGAAACAATTGAACTATACAAGAAAATTATCAATATTGCATGCCTAGTTGCGTTTTAACAGCTAATTGAAATCAATACTTATTCGACTTTCCATGCGAAGATAAACGAGAAAAAAGTAATGTGTTTTTGAAAATCTACCAGAAAGTGTTCGTGTATGTAGTGAATTGGTAGAATAACTCAATGTTTGATATTTCGCTAGTCATTTCTAAGGTTCCCGTTTCTGGAAATTTAAACATTTCTTTAGTTTCTTCCTCGTATTCTAATGACCGGATTTCATACAAAAATTTTTGCAAAATATTTTTGTATGGCGTGCGCGTTTTAAGAAGAAAGTGTAAATATTAAGGGTTTCCAGCGCAGAATTCCGATCTCAACCCAATTGAAAATATTTGGGCTGATGTTGGGAGGAGTATAGCATCATCTGCAAAGAATTTAGAGCAGATTTTAAAGAACATCGCACATCTTTGGGAAAATAATCCACCAAAATGATGCCAGGACTTGGTAGTCAGCTTACCAAAACGCTGCTTGTCTGTTCTCGCCAATTAGGGCTATCTAATCTTTGGTCTTTCGTAAAACAAATGAAAACGATTAGACGATTCACGAAAAACGTAAGTAAACCATTTCTGGAGTTATAATTGCCGCTTTTGTATAAGATGAGATCTCAGTTGTAATGTAACCAAAAGCAGCAGCCGTTTTTTCAAAGCACTACCTCAGGCTCCTAATAATAAATCCTAACATAAACAATGTATACACTCCATAACAAGTTTTTTGAATACAGATATACATAGATCAGAAATATCTTTTAATTTATCTTTTAAGCCGACGCGGACGAAGTCGCTGCTGAACCAGCGTGGTGTTATAAAGGGTGATTTTTGAGCTATTATATTTTTGGCAACAGTGGTTTAAACCAGTGACGCACTGGTTTTTTTGGCTGACGCACGTTTCGTGTTTTATTTCACTGTCAAACATCTTCAGTTTAGTCTATAATTTAACCATGAATCGTCTTACAAACGAACAACGCTTGCAAATTATTGAATTTTATTATCAAAATGCGTGCCCTGCTAAGAAAGTTCAGAAAGTTAAGAAAGTGTTCAGCGACGAAGCTC
This sequence comes from Syritta pipiens, assembly GCA_905187475.1. Taxonomy (NCBI): domain Eukaryota; kingdom Metazoa; phylum Arthropoda; class Insecta; order Diptera; family Syrphidae; genus Syritta; species Syritta pipiens. The sequence continues at coordinate 60,973,046 of LR994572.1, read as the reverse complement.
ATTTTTGGATCAATGGGTACGTAAATAAGCAGAATTGTCGATTTTGGAGTGAATATCAGCCAAAAGCATTGCAAGAGCTACCAATGCATCCAGAAAAAGTCACAGTTTGGTGCGGTTTATGTGCTGGTGGCATCATTGGACCGTACTTCTTCAAAGATGATGCGAATTGTAACGTAACTGTGAATGGTGAGCGCTGCCGTGAAATGATATCCAACTTTTTTTTGCCCAAAATGCAAGAGCTTGACTTGCATGGCATGTGGTTTCAATAAGACGGTGCCACATGCCACACAGCACGCGCAACAATGGACTTATTGAGAAGCGAGTTCGGTGGACATTTTATTTCACGTTCGGGACCGGTCAATTGGCCGCCTAGATCGTGCGATTTAACGCCTTTAGACTATTTTTTGTAGGGCTATGTTTAAGCTCATGTCTATACAGACAAACCCGCTTCAATTGACGCATTCGAAGACAACATTGAAGCATTTATTCGTGAGATACCGGCCGAAATGTTGGAAAGAGTATGCCGAAATTGGACTAAGCAGATGGACCATTTGAGGCGAAGTCAAGGTCAACATTTGCATGAAATAATCTTCAAACATTAAATTATATGGACCGTACTATCGATTTAAATAAAGATTTCATGCATTTTTCTGAATTTTGTGTTTTTTTTTTAAAACTTTCCTATAGCTTTTAAAAAATCACCCTCTATATGACTGCACAAATTAACAGTTTTATCTTTTTAATTTTATGTAGCTTCAAACCATGTTTATACTTTCATCAATGTAACACTGCTGGATGTGAATGACAATGCCCCGAAAATGCCATCTAAAGAGGAGTTTAAACCTCAATTTTTTGAGCAAGACTTAAAGGTGTGTGCGTGCAACAGGTACATATAACCCTAACATATACAATTCTTATAAAATTAATTTATTTCAGGGAACTTTAAGTAAGGAAAAAATCATTGCAAGTGACAAGGATGAGCCGAATACTCCAAACTCCAGAGTTTCATATGAAATATTAAGCAATAAACCTGGTGCGTATGAAAAAGAAGTCTTTCAGTCCTTGTATCGAACTGCATGAGCTTACAACTCAGCAGTCGATGTATTTTTTTATTTGCGTATTGAACTGTGCATACAATTTGGCAGACATGAAGGTTTCTTCAGTCTAAGATTGGACTGCGCGAAGGAGGCATTGTGGGAAGGAAGAAGTCAATAAAGCGACCCAGCGGTTTTTTCTCGGTTTTCCATAAAAACAATCCAATATACATATAAGAATTGCTTTGATTTGAAATATTTTTTCATATCTTTTTTTCAAAACCCACGACTCATAAATTTTGTTAAAATTATACTATTTGAGGTGTTTGATAACAACAATGCGAGTCAGAAAAAAAAAACACATTAATCACGCTAGTCGTTTTAAAAGTACAGTAGAACCTCGAACCTTTGATTGTTGTCGGATCCCGATATTCCGGATAATCGAAAATCCCGTTAATCGAGTGTGTGAAGAAAGAAGAGATACATGTGTACATAGTTCTATTTTTTGTACAGAGATATGGTTTGTTTTTGTTAACCTTACTGCTGAAATATTATTTATTAAGACTAGATGATTTTTGTGGCTCAGGGCAAATTGAAAGAAAAAAAAAAAAAAAGGAAAAAACAAAAACCTTCGTAAACGGGTATCTCCTCCCACAGGTAAGAATAAAGTGAGTTTGAGTTGCCTTAAAAACAAGCGTGTACAAAAATAAAAAAAAAATAAAAAATTAAACACACAGATAAATAAATAAATAAACGGTTAATAAACGAATAAATATATACATATATACATGTGCTAGAATTTCTTTAAAATTTTGTATAGTACCTTTAGCAACTGTGCAAACAACAGACCCTTCCAAAAACTCACTCTGTTCTCTCCACTGACTCCCCCTTTCTCCTCATTTCCTAAGAGAAAGCACTAATCAGAGAGAGTAACTTAATACAACCTTATAAGTAGGCAATGACGTTTAGTAGCAAAGCCTGCCATGTTCAACATTAAGCAACGTTTTTTATATTTTGCTCTTATGCGGCCATCCTGCGAGTTCATCACTCTCGATGAACCAATAAGCACAACTCTGCACATGTTTTTAGGATATTCTTCGGTGTCTGTTTGTCTGTCCGATTAACAACAAACGCACAGAACTTTTGAGTCGTCGTCAGTTAAAGGATGAAATTTTGACTGAAGGTGTATCTAGACAACCCAAAAATAAATAATACATTTTTTTCGGAACTATTCAAAGATTAAAGAAAATGTTAGTACTAACTCAAATGCTCAAAAAAACTTTTATTAACTTTGATGGTTGATATGGGTGTCATTGGAAAGGGCGGGATGGTGAAAATGTCTGTCCATCTGTCATTGAGCTTTAAACTGACTTTCGAACCACTGAGAATTAAGAAGAAAATTCAGCAAAAAGATGTATTTTCACCTGCTCCAAGAAAGTTGCAAAAAAATTTTTTTTAATTATGCACTAGCGAAACAGTTACTACTAACGAATTCCTAGGCGTGTGGGTAAAACTCACACTTGACCGGCTTTTTTTTAATTTAAAGCAACAAAGTCTAAATGACCTAAGATACATTCTTTTTGTGCCTAAGATACATTCTTTTGATGCTAAAACTTAAATTCTTCCGGCATTTCTTTGTCCACGGGAAAGAAAATTAAGTCCCTGCTATCAATGGCTACCAAAAAGCAAAGTCCTAATTGCAATTTTTGGAGCCCGCTCCGATGTTTACCTGTTAATGACAGTGGCACTGATGATATACACGACATTCAGGTGCAAGAAAAATGACCGAAAGTTATTGTGCCACAAAAAACGAATTTTTGAACCGGCTAATAAAGCTCTTGGGGAGAGTAGGATAACTTTGGCGCCAAAAAATTATGATGGGGTTTTATAGAGGGGTTAAAAACAAGCAATTCACAATTTACAATTTTATTATTAATCCAGTAGCGTGAACATTATAGTTTACATGGGGGGAGATCCAAAAACTTGTTCTTTAATCCTACATTTTTTTTTTTTTATTCTGTTATGAGTTTATGAACACTAAGTTTTTAAGAACTTCGCATGCAAACGCAAAATTTTGATAAAAAAAATGAAGAAAAAAGTTTACCACCAATTTTGTTTTTCAAAATTTTAAAAAATGGTGGTGAATTGGCTTTTGTAGTCTATGCGTATTTTATTTCTTAAGCGTTATGATATAAAATATAGTACATATAGAAAGCGTAATGTATAGCACAACTGCCGTATTTATTCAAATTGCATAATTTCACTACTGTGTTAAAGGCTAAAAGGACATATCTCTTTTCAAATAATTGGCAGATATGCGAATATTCTGACTTAAATTAAATCTACGATAACAGCGGGTCGAAAGGACTTCAACTCCCTCTGGCTAAGAAGCTAAGCCGATTTTGTTGCTCCGCTAAGGGTATGTTCACAACTGCCAGATATATATGTACACCCATTTGGCCAGTTGCTATTTCCCCTCGCCCATCGATGAATTAAAAATTCACGAATTTAGGTGAAATACAGGATGCATTTTGACAGTAATTCAAAAAGTATCAAACACTAGCTCATCATTTTTACGCACATTTGTTTGATTTGTTGTTCAAAGCTCTCACACGTACAGTACCTCACAAAATGGAGCATACACTCAATATTAAAGCATAATTTTGTGCTTTTTGACTCAAAAAAATTGTTTTTAGACAAAACTTTGGGGCCGAGCGAAATAAGGCCGAATTTCAAAATGTTTAAAATTCGGCCTTATTTCGCTCGGCGTTATTTCACGGCAGCAGTGAAAATGTTTGAATATCGGCCTTATTTCGCTCAGCATTATTTCACGGCACCAGTTTTGTTTACATGTATTTCACTTAATATACTCAAAAGTAAAAACAACAAAAAAGTTAACAAAACAAGATATTTCCTGGCAAAATATAAAAAACTACTTTATATCAACACACAAAATGTATCATACACTTAAAAAAAAACTAACAGTAAATTTAAATTATGGCTTAATTGCCAAACGAAAACAATACCAAATGAAGTAGTAGTGAGGTATTAGTACCTGCTGGGACGTCATGGATTCTACCTGTTATTCGGTTGAAGATGGTTGAATACTATCTCAAGCTACCTAGATTTGTAATTTTAGCTCCTGCTTGTTAAAACAGCCAATTTATTTAACCCTCATTTCTGTCACATGCCATAAGTGTTCATTGGGATAAAGATCGGGCCAATATGCAGGTGTTCTGAGCTGTTTTGCGGCGTAGTAAAGGAAATACTCGGCAGTACTAATCACCGAATGAAACTACTACTAAACAATAACGATGACATTTAATGAACATACATTAACCCGACGTCTAAAACGACTTAGACCAACAGACTTGGCAGACAGATAATTACACATTATGCTAATCAGACTATAGCCTATTTTTGTTAACCATGCACATAATAATAAACAAACAATAAAGTTAAAGGAAAAAAATGTAGACCAAGAAAAAAGAAACTTAACTATAACTATGTATGTAATTATATAAAATGTTTAATATGTATGCTACCTGTAGAGTAAATTTGTGTAAAAAAAATTGTACCTAATAATTGTACTAAGCTTATAAATTAATAATAACAGAACTTGGCGACAACAGCGAGCGACAAGGGGCGCTCGGAGTGAACAAAACCCCCAACGCCTCGGGTGGATTAAAACCCACCTGTGTCATAATAACCATAACAACAAAGGGCATTGCTCCTACTTGCTTTTTATAAATCCCCATTCCATGTAAAAACCACTTATTATTATACAGACAGGAATTAAATAAATATGGGAAATACAAAAAAAAATAAAAAAGAGGAAAAACAGCATAGCAGGGGTCTTGCCCCTACTAAACAAAAAAAAATTGTGCATCTGTAATGCGTAATTTCTTTTCTTATTATTATTTTTTAACTACTCTATTGTGTTCTAATCAGAAAATTCAATTATTTAAATTATTTGGTATTAAATTGTCCTGGTTTTAAATTTACTTTTAGTTTCTGGAAATAATATTTATGTACAGGACTATGAAGATCTGTTCGCTATTTATTGTGATGACAAAACCTTTGGTCAGATAATTGTTCAAAAAGATCTTGAAGGATATTACGGACTATGGGAAGTTAAAATAAAAGCTTTTGACCACGGAACACCAACTATGTATAATACTTCCACCTATGAAATATATATACGGCCTTATAACTTCCACGCACCACAAATTATATTCCCCGTCCAAAACAAACCTTTGCGTCTTTGGTAATTTTTTAATTATTAATAGTACGACTTAATAATTTTTTTTAAATAGCATGCTACAAGAACCTGGAAAGCCGTTGCTTAATGCTGATTGTCTAACCCAATTGAAAGCGTTTGAGGCTTTTGATCCAGATGGTGGCATTTTCGGCGATGTTAACTTTACATTGAGTAGTGCAAGTGAGTATTGTTTTTACTGAAAAAATAGTGCTAAATATTCTCAAATTTCAGATGAAGACAACCAAAACTTTATCATGATTAAGGAAAATCGTAACAAATCACACCTAGTTCTAAAAAACACAATGGATATTGGAGCTTATGCGGTAAAAATAGCGCTTTTGTTTTTGTTAGTGATATAGTACATTCATATATAAATATTTTATTAATGTTTTGGTATAGATAAACGTTCTCGCCATTGATGGGGGTGGGAAAGAATCAAATAAGATATTGAATCTAAAAGTAGTATTTATTGATATGCAAGGCAGTCCAGTGTTCTCGATAAATGAATTCGAAACTAATTTCACGGGTAATTTTTACTTCTTGAAAATAATATTATACAATATATTAGGTTGTCAAATATCCCCCTTCCGCCTTTTTGTCTTTTGAATTTTCCGGATATGTACAAAGCGCTACAGAGCTCGTATCCAAACTAATCATGCATAGCGTCGTTTTGTAGGTTATGTCAAGACCTTTCAAATGATGTATTGTCAGATACGAGCTCTGTAGCGCTTTGTACATAGCCGGAAAATTCAAACGACAAAAAGGCGGAAGGGAGATATTTGACAACCTAATATTATCTACAGTACTCCACAAAAGTTTGCGTACGATAGAGAAATCTAGCGAAAAAGGGCGTTTATTCCCAAATCATATGTGACTATTTGTTTTGAAAGGCATATTTGCACTTTGATGTTATGGAATTTCTGGGCCTGTTTCGTCACTCTTATTGCCTTTATAAACGGTTCTTGATCTAGCATTTGCTTGATGGCTCATTTATCTCTTGCAATGAGGTTGGATAATTGGCCAGTTCTGCTTTTGTCTGCAATTTCCAGAAAACCTGAAGCGGCGCACTTTTTCGCCAGATTTCTCTACTGTACGCAAACCTTTGTGGAGTTCTGTATATTAGTATACATATATTTATGTCTAGAAAATGAGGAGGGATTGCATGAAATACGTTTCCTACCAGAAGCCGAAGATCCTAAAAATGAGGGAATTGAAGATAAAGATGAGATTCATAAAATGTACTACTTTATTGATGGTAAGGAGATATTGCAACTCATAAATAACTCGTTTTTCTGAACAATAGACACTTGCAGAAAACTTTCAACCAAACGATGCAAAATATTTTCTATTAAATAAGGAAACTCGTGAACTAAGATTGACAGACATGTTGGACAGAGAAGCTCAAAACAATTATACTATTAAAATAAGAGTCACAAATAATGAAGATGGTAAAGCAAGCAACCCCAACAGCATAAGCTACCTAAGTGTTACAGTCATGGTATTTACCTTTTGATACAGATTTGTGTATATGCAAACCTTTTTTTTTATCCAGGTTAACGATGTTAACGATAATCCTCCAGTTTTTAACGATACAAACTACGCTGCTGGTATTACTGTTAGAGACACAAAAGGAAAACAAATTTTGACATTTTATGTAAGTAGCTAGTTGAATGTAGTATGACCAGTATGTGTCGGTTATAGCATTCTGTCCATTAAAACCAATTGGACATTCATACGAAGCTGTGGAGCTGCCCGATGCAGACGCAGCACAGTGGGGCAGATTGTCCTGAAAGCTGGCATAAAATCGAAAAGTCAAATTCACTTCTGAGGTCCGTTAGTTTTATTTTCGAGTACCTTAATATTGCACTCATCATAAACTAACTGTCCTTAGCCGTTATCTCAGCCAAATCCCACAAAAAATGCATCAGTACTTACTGATAGCAATTGCCTAAATAGGAGTGTTTTTAAGTCATTTTTGTGATGAAAAATTTCTAAAGTCGTGAAAATTAGCAAAATTTCTGTATAAAGAAATCTTACTCGCGTATTTATAACACTAAAAAAATTTTTTGTGAGAGAAAATACATTCCGCTGTAAATTACAGTAAAATTAATAGGATAATAGGATTAATAGGATCTAATTTATCACTTTTTTTTAAACTTTGCTGCAATAAGTTATGTCCCAAGGCCGTCCAAGCCCTAGTTTTTTCCTTTTAGGGTTTTGTTCCAAAACCCTTATGGAATCACTTCGGTGTCTGTCTGTCTGTCTGTCGCCTTTTATATATTTGACTATAACATATTAGGTTGTCAAATATCTCCCTTCCGCCTTTTTGTCTTTTGAATTTTCCGGCTATGGACAAAGCGCTACAGAGCTCAGACAGAGAGAAAGAAATAAAAGTCAAAGAAAGTTCAGGTAAACAATTTTTTAAAAAAAATTTCATATTAGCACCAAGGCTAAATTCGAAAAACAAATTTCTTTTACTTGTTCCTTGATATGGGTATCGTTGAAAAGAGGATGATAGTTAGATCAAAAAGTTGCACTATGGTTATCACCTTACTCTTATTGATAAGAAGTTATCAGTCAACGAACTGCAAAAAATCAGAAAAAAAGGTTAGTCATGAGGCAACTCATCGCAAATTTATCCAAAATTCGTGTATAATTTGTTGCTTATACTAAAATAAATTAATTACGAACTTTTTTTGAAAAAAGTTTCACGGGAATATATTAAGTGAGGTACCATCGCATAGGTCTTGTAAAATGAAATAATGGTTTTTCATTTGGAAGCTAAATTTTCGAGATATTAGGCTCGAAAAAAAGCGTAAGTAGTTTTGAACGATAATGCACATGACCTACTGTTTTGAGGTCATGTGCATCGATATCTGTTGCAAACTCAAGTTGAGCCCATAACAACACAGTTTCAAACAGATTTCAAGAGTTCAACCGACGCGAGATATCCTTTATTTCGAGTTTCTGCCGATGATCTACAATTCTTAGGGAACCGTTAAACATACGCGACGATTCGGACTAATTTCGTCCATGAAGAAATGTTAGCTGACAAGGTGGCAAAACAATGAAGGTCCTGTGTAGATACAATATTTGCTGTTGCAGAATTTTTTCATTCTTCCGGAACGTCCTCTGCTTTCACGTTGTGCGTAACAGGCCACTTACAGCAATCCAACGATAGCCATGCAGGCCCCTTCCACCACATCGATTTGACTAAAATAGTCAAATCAAATTAAACTCAATTCACTGTTCATTCACTAAAACTCTTTTCATTTCGAACGAAGCTGAACAAAAGAAAATCCTTTCCCATTTGATGATCGCGCCAGCCGTGTGAAAATTGCTTTGGTGCATTTAGGGGATGAAATGCTGCAAGCGACACTGAGACTGCCGTCAGTTCATCGTTTTTTGCGATAACTGATTCGATTTAAATCGTTAATATCTCGAAAAATTGTATGAAAATAATTCTTTTTTTACATAATATTTTATTGTTCTTTCGCCGATATCTACAAAATGGCGTTTTCGTTTTCGGTTCTTCAAAATTCGAGTGTTGTTGTTTTTTGGTTTTTGGCCAATATCTATATATTATAACGCGCACAACACAGAGCAGGCGCGAAAAAGCTAGGCTCTGGCTCTCAACGGGCTGTTACGCCCAATACAATACTAAGAGTACCAATGTAAAATTTCAAGATCATAGGTTATGTTTGGTTCGAGTGGCTGGCTGGGGCATCTAAGGCCCACAGCCACACTTAGGCCAGATTAGGCCCATTGTAATACCACAACACGGAAATCTACTCTGCACCCTAATGGAACCATTTACAACTTCTTACGAATCTACAGATCTGGTTGATGGTGATTTTGCTTAGATGGCCCAGACTATTAAGGAAGTGCTTACCTATATGAATTCTTCTACGAAAAATATAGGAGGTGAAGAATGGATTCCTCCTCCTCCTCATCATGGCAACTTCTGCAAACAAGTCATTAGCAGGGTCTACCAGTCTACTGGTAGGTCAATGTCCCGTAATGACGCCTATCATGACCCTTATCACCGGTCTGCCCATCCACAAGAGGCAGGTTGTGCGTTTAGCATCTAGTTCGGGCCAAATTTGTTTGGTGTGTGTGAATATTAAAGTGCTGGGGCGTGTCATCCAGAGATTTCGGCACTTTAGGGCGGTCTTAGAGGTAAAAGTGACCGAGTCGAGGGCTTTAATTGCGGCTTGACAAATGATGATATCCCTCTTGGATACCACATTTAGCCAAGACAGAGCTTCTCCGCCTGAAAGACTCTTCTATGATCAGAAAGGCTTAAAGAAGTGTTTAGATTTAGATTCCCTGAGTACACTTCCGCACCTACTCCTGACTCAGTTTATTTTAGTGGATCCTCCAGCACAGCAGGGATATACGCCCAGTCTGTTCGTTGGGGGATGCTGAAAGTAAGCTCTTTGTCGAAGAGAAGTTTGGTAAGGGTGTAATCGGTGACGGAGGGCAGGAAATTAAATCTTTTTAATACTGTGGAGTGTCCACTCCCAAGGCTGATCACACCAACAACATTTTTCAGCCACATATTAATGTTTTTTTACAGCTTCACCGGCGAACTACTCTAGGGCACAAATGATATCCAACTCCCTCGTCTCTTTCCCCTTAATTTCATTTGACAGAGTTTTTTATGCAATTCCTGTCTGTGAATACGTGCATGCGCATCCGTACAACAAGGAATACCGGGAAAAATCAAAAATTTGGAACAAAATGGAGTTGCTCGGAAGCATATAACAATGTTCGTAAACCTGCTCAGAAGCCCAAATAAGTGTGTGTGTAAAATTTGGATGAGGGGTTTTCCAGGCTGGAAAGCTGGATATCTTGTATAGGTGATACATATTCGCCCATAAGTTCTAAGTTCTTTCGAATTAAGCGATGCAATTTGGACTGGAGATGTATCTAGCCAACCCAGAATTAGACAATCATTTTTTTCAGAATTAGTCGTAGATCAAAGAAAAAGTTAGTACTGATAGTAACGGCCGAAAAAACTTTTGTGAACTTTGATATACGATATGGGTATCATTGGAAAAGGGGCGAGGCGTAGATTATAAAAATGTCTGTCCCTCCGTCATTAAGCTCTAACCTTGCTAACTGGTGGACCACATTTTAGAAAATTTATAAATTTAATTTATCTATTAAATTTATTTAATAGATAATATTATGCTTTAATTATTTTTAGGCATTCGATCCAGATTTAAATGACCCAACTTCATATACAATCAAAAATGAATCTATGCAGTGCCAGGGACAGAATATAGAACCATACAAATATCAAATGTTCAGTTTGAATGAGGATACTGGAGTTCTAACGCTGTCTTATCCTGTTAGCAGTACGATGAAGGGCTACTTTATGTTCGATGTTATTGCGTACGACACAGCTGATCCTATACACTTCGATACTGTACCCACAAAAATTTATATAATTGCTGAAAGTAACAGAGTTAAATTCGTGTTTTTAAGTGACGTTAACATAATAGGCAGAAACGAAAAATTTGTAAATATTTCTCTACGTTTTTATAACTAAATATAGCTGAAAGTGCCTATGTTACAGATTCGGGAAGAATTCGAAAATATCTATGAATATCAAATATGTAATATTGACCATATCGAAGGTGTGGATAAAGACGACAGGAATAGTGAAGATTTTTTGGCGCCTATAACTGAAGTAGTTGTTCATTTTATTCACAACAATCAAGCGGTGGAAGCCGCCGAAATACAGAAGTATACCTTATATTTTTGCTAACATTATTTTTTTTTTAAATTTATTTTCCTAGGAGATCGGATGACTTAAGATTCATTTCTAAACTCCAAAATAGCCTTCAAAGGCGAAACCTGATTTTAAAAGATGTTCCCCATTCGAAGATGGAAGAAGTTCAACAAAACTTGGAAAATCTACTAACCATAATACTCATCGCAGTATCAGTTGTGTTAGTCACGTTATGCGTGATGCTGGCTATCGCATATATGATGAAGACACGAGCACTCAGTAAAAGACTTAAAGCTTTCGAGCCACAAGAATTTAGTTCGACCCCATCAAATTTAAATCGATTGGGTGCGCCAAATAGTAATATTTTCTCAGTAGAAGGCTCAAATCCAATTATAAATAATCGAGTCTATAATAAAGATCTTAATAAGGAATGCAAATTTGGTAATAATGCAGAATTTAATGGATCCAGGTAATACTTTAAAAAAAACTTTATCTTTAGTTCCGAATATAAATTACACCTGTCTGATTGGCAAATAGTAATTTCTGTTACGGGGAAAATTAGAAATACTTTTGTGTCCATTGCCTTACAAAATTATGAAAAACATTGAAAACATACAACATTAATGGATGACTACGATTACATTTTACAAGCATACAGTCACTTTTTTGTGAGAGTAAATACGGAGCAAGAAAAACACGTAGCTAAGCATTTTGGAATTGGAGAGCTTGCGTCTTTTTAGTCATCTTCTTGTGGTTGTTTCTTGTTCCGGTAAATTCCGTAGTTCCTCATTTGTGGTGTAAACAGAGTGATATCTGGTGTCCCCTGCTAATTTTTTTGATTTCGTTTTTTTTTACTGGGGGTATGTTCAGGTCGCGCTGCAGGTCTTCGTTGATTATATTTCATGGTGCATTTACTTTCGTTCGGAGGATTTTCGTCTGTAGTCGTTTAATAATGTTTAGAATTGTCATGCAGGTAGTTGCCCAAATCTGGATCCCGTATGTTCAGATTGGTTTTATTATTGTCTTGTAAATTAACAGTTTGTTTTCTGTCTGTAGTTTGGAGTTTTTTCCCAAGAACCAGCATAATTCTCTGAATTTGTTTTTAATAATGTTTCGTTTATTTATGATATGCGGTTTTCATGTCAATTTGTTGTCAATAATTATACCCAGGTACCGTGTATAATGTGCTAGTCAAGTTTTGTCCGCGTTTATTTTGATGCCCCATCAATCAGATGTTCTTTCTAGTGCTACCTTAGCTTCATTGTGTAGCACTCTTGATATATTTATTTAGGGATAAAATAACAGTTTCGTCTGCAAATGTAGCAAGCACCAAGTTGGTAGGCTTTGGGGGTAGAGTTTAGAATAGTGCTCACCAATTTTTTTTTTTAATTTTTTGAGAAATTAGTCGAATGGGCGCCTAGAACGATATGTCGAATTATAAGTATTATGAAGCACCTTCGACGGATATAAGGATGAACTTGGACTGTGGTGGATATCAAACTGGAATCCCTCCAAAACAATTCGGATTGAATGGTCCCAAAGTAAATTTCTAGTCCATAGAAGAAGAGATTCTTCGATACCGAAAGTACGCATTTTCGACAAATGCTTTAGAAATATCAAATGCAACGGTTTTTCTTTCACCTGAGTTGTGTAAAGCATGGTTTCGGTGAGATATGCCATCAAACCACCAGTGGACCGGTCGCTACGAAAGCTATACTCCCGGTCATTTAGGAGCTTCTGCTGGTTAAGATATTGCCTAAGCCAACGATTTGGCAGCGCTTTCATGACCTTGAAAAGAAGGTAAGTAAGTACAATGGGTCGGTACGTGGAGGGTGATGAAGGTTTACCCTTTTTAGGGACCGGTTGGACAAATGCTGTTTTCCATCTGCTCGGGAAGAGTCCAAAAGAGTAGAATAGATGGAAAAACTTACGCAATGGTTTTACCACCAAATAAGAACATCTCTTCAGAGGTATAGGCGAAATACTATCGAAGCCAGTGGATTTGTGTATGTTGAGATCTTTGAGAAATCGTACAACAGTACGAGTGCGAAAGTGAATTTGTCCCATGGAGGAATTTACGCGCTCAAGTACAGGCGGAAACAAAGTGCAATCCGGTAGCGTTGAGCTGGCTGCAAAATGCGCAGCAAGCAGATTGTCAGCTTGTCTAAGAAGCTGACAGCTGGAAAGTCATTGTAAATGAGTGTAGACGTTTTTGACAAATGACCAAACGTTTTTGCTACCCTTTAGACATTGCAGCATTTTTTGCCTCAACTTCTGTTCATATAAGAATTAAACACGTCTGATATGAGCATTGCAGTCATTTCTGGCTCGTTTAAACTTCTTTCGGTTTTCCTCAGAGATGTTAGCTTTATTTATTCAAGTTCAACTCTATAAACCTGATGGCCTCTTTGCAACTCGAGTCATACCACACGTTTGCTTTAGGTTTGATACCCTTCACTCTGTGGGAATAAAGGACCTCATTCCTAGCAATATGACGTTAGTGATCACGTCAGCAGCGACATCCACGTCACTATCTAGGAAGCATAGCGACCAATTAAAATCCCTGAAGAAATCATTAAGACCGCTCCAGTTGGCTTTCTCGTAGAGCCATACAATTATTTTAGGAATCTTTCCCTAACTGTGTGGGGTGATAGCTTGTCGTTATGGGGGGCGACAGTATGTCGATAGCATATTTGTCATAGAGCTCCAGGGTGTTGGCGGACTTAGCGAAGTTACGGTTTCTTTCTTCCTTCAGCATTGTCTTTAGTTCTTTCGTCGATTTATTGATTTATTGGCGATCTTCCTTTCATATTTTGTCTAATAAAGGTTGGTGTGGGTGCGAAGATTCTGTTTGGCTGATTCTGTGTAGGTGCCGATTTCAATGCGGCAGAGTAGAGCAAGTCATTAAAGTATATTATTGGACTCTCTATGTACTTATTCGATTTTAGAGGGAGTTTGGCATCAATCTGTTTGTCAATTAATTCTTGATTGTTGTTTGTCAAGTGCGATGTGGGTTCCTTCAGTTCAGCTTTTTGGTGGTATTCAATTAATAATGTTCAGTGATCAGAGGCAAGATTTTATAGTCAGAAGATTTTAGTTAATTTGCTTGTAATGTTAAAGTCTATAAGATCTGTCTTTTTGCCCGGTGTCAGAAGGCCAGTGCGTGGGTTCTCCTACGCTGAGAGTAGTTAGTCACCTCCTGCAATAAGGTCTCAATATTTGTGTCATTTGTAGGCATATCTATAACTTGCTGCCATTCCTCTTCCATTCCAAATCTCTTTTCTCTACTTCGACTACGTCTGGATAAATTTGTCGATATTACTCACGTTACTTTTTCACCTAAATCACGACTTCCATTTAATTTTCAAAATGAGGTACTTTCCATTCCATAGCTTTAAAGGGAAATCTACTGCTTCCACCCAAATGTGCCCTCATATTAACAATGTGTTTGTGTTTAAGCTATAAAATTTTATAAAAAAATATTTTATATTCCTCCATAGCCTAAGCCAAATTCGAATACTAACAAAGCATTATCAAATACACATATTTTTTGCAAAATAGAATGCTCTACGACACGCCCACTCGTGTTTCTTTTAACCACGTGCCCACTGAAGGGGTACCCAGGACTTCACAATGTCTGCTCTAGTTCCTCTAGCTATCACCGGTAACGTTTATCGAAAATCTTCAGCAGACATGACAGTGATTCCATCCATAATTTTATTACAACTTCTAATATCTCTTATCTGAGCCTCTACAGAAGCTCTATAAATCACGGTTTACAGAGTCAGTAATTTAACAACGAAATTTTGACAGTGAACAACTGCCTGAGAGGTTTTGCTGTAGAGCACAGCACGCATCAGACATAATATTTTCTCATTGGCTATCATCTTCCGACAAAAAATTCCACGAGCTGGTATCGTCGCCTGGATCTGTAATGCGCACATTTATGTTACCCTACACACATAGATCCATATTTTACATATCATATAGCTCTATCTGTATAGCGCGATCGTCTTCGTGCTAACTGCGTGCATATTTTAGTGGAAAACACCACCAAGACTCGTGTCAATTTCAACCAGAACTGTATCGATAAAAAAAAAACTTTTAATCGGCGATTGCTTGAATTTCGTCCACTAATCGATATTTGTATCGACGGCATATCGACGTTTTATGATTTTTTTATGATTTTTGGCCAAAAGTTTCAAAACTATTGGGGCCAGAATGCTAAAATAGGATTTTTTTTAATGTGTTCATCGAAATCGACTTTCTGGAGTTTTTTTCAGATTTTTTGAAAAGGGGAGATTGGCATTTGGACTTTTTACAAAACCATAAGAATGGTTATTGTGGCTCTACCTTAAAAGATAGACATATGCTGTGGCGGACTTTTTTTTAGAACTTTTTGAGATGATCAATTCCGCTGTCCATTATTTATTTGTATCTACAATAGTTTAGGCATCGCCCACCAGCGCCCTTGCCATTTCTGTACTTATACAAATGTGGCTTAAGAGGTATGATGCATAACTGGTTTTCTTCACATCTTTCCGATAGAGGTTAAAGAGTGAAAATTAATGGGCAACTCAGTTTCAGCAGAGGTGTCTCCATCGGAGTTTCTCAAGGCTCAGTACTCGGTTCAATCCTCTTTTTAATTTTCATTAATTCGCAAAAAATCATTTTTAATTGTCAATTTTCGCAAGGCTTTCGAAGCAACTCCTGGGCACTTCCTAATTGGTGATCTCTTGCGGACACTACCTGAAAGAAACCTGGAAGACAAAACCATTCAACACTTGGATAAATGGAAGTATATATAACGTGTTACGAGTTCTGGAAACAGTGGTTGTTTTTTCACTGTCTTTTTATCGGGATAATTTCTCTTCTGAGATTGTAGAGGGCTGAAAATCTAAACAATAAAACAAACACTTGGAATAAAACACTTCTTTTAGTATCTACACACACTCTTCATTTATTTTCGATCAAAACGCGTCCGACTCATTGGACATTCCAAGGATGAATGGCCTATTTCGCTCGTAAGACAGTCGCTCATTTTCTTATCTTCTCTTACCTTCTCTTAAGTAACCGAACGATCAAACGATCAATACGAATTATTGTATGCCTCTTTTTACTGTCGACTCACAATTTTTTAAAATAACATTTGAATTGCAGCGCAGACTCGGATGATGAATATAACTTTCTCGGATTAGGTGATGATCCTACATTTATTTCAAAGGAAAACAATCAGGTAATATTTTGTTACAATGGGTATTATCAAAAAAATTAAATTTTGATCTTTTTTATAGACACCAAACTCTTATAGGGTACCAAATGAATGTGGAAAATGGAATGAAGAAAAATACTGACATTTATACGGCTAACGATACTTTGCAAATGTCTTCTTTTTAATTTTTGTTTATTATATCGTCACATGAAATATAATAAAAACTTTTTAAAAACATTAAATCATATCATAAATCAATCATCAAATATATTTAATCATACATACACACATTGGGTGGCGTAACAGCCCGTCGAGAGCCAGAGCCTCCACTGTGTTGTGCATGTTATAATTTGGACACATATGGATGGGACCTACTATTTAATGCCGGTTCCGAACGGCGAATTGCGAAAGCTTTTCATGACAGAAGTACTCCAAGTACTTCGCTGGAAGTGGGGCCGTGAAAAATGTTTGTGGTGTTTTTTTTCCTGAGCTGGATTTGAACCCGGATATTCTCGCTCAACAGTCCAACGCTCTAACCGATCGAGCCAACGGCGCCCACAAATATATTTAATAGCACAATCAAATTACCATTACCAGGTAACGCAGCCTCGCTCATATACCATATAAATACGTGCGAGCCGTTAAAGCCTACTGTTAAGGCTGCACATACATAAGGCGAATTAAAGGTCTACTCAAACTGAAGCGAAACGCGGGAGCAAATTTCGCGTGAAAAGAGAGCGCGAAAACGTGTTCCCCATTCACACCAAACGCAAAACGGGAGCGTGTTGTTATTTGAGTTTCAAAATTCTTGCGCGCTTGAAAGACATCATGGCAATGTGAAGATTATCATCATGTTTTAATTCGAGACGATTCATTTCCTCTTTAACAGTTTTTAACCATTCGCTCATAGGTGGCCTAGATCTGGCAACTATAAGAAAAGTAAAGCAAAAGTTATAGTTGAAAATGCTTTTGGTATCTTATCCAACAAATTAAAGATTAAAGAAGAAGTTAGTACTGAATAGAGCTCGGGTACCAACCACACACCCGGGAACCCGCCCGGGTACTCGCATTCCCGGGTATTACTCTGTTATCGAAACACCGGGTACCCATACTAATATTGAGTACCCCAGCAATTTTTCATAGTTCTTGTACATTAAGACTACACATTAGGTATCACAAGACATAATCAAAAATAGTATACTTCATTAACAAGTAAACTGCGATTCATCCTAATCACGCCATCTATTCTGCATCCAACTTAGCTTCAAATAAATAATCCATGCTACTAAATGGTTCATTGACAACTTCTCTACACTCGGTTGGCATAGAGTTGACAATGAAGTCGCACATGCTTTTTAACAGTCTCCCTTACTGCACGCTTGATTTCCAAGTTCTCATAGCTTGGGTCCAAAAAAGGGGAAACTTGTTCTATGAGAACTTTTTCGTATTCGCGCCGATTCATTTCGAACCTCCGCTGCAAGCTTTCTTTCATAATGGAATGGTTACATTTTCCTCGCAAAGTATTTTAGTTGCAACTTGGAATGCCTTCAAGAGTTCAACCATCGCTTCTATTTGCACCCATTCATTTTCACTTATTTCAAGCTTAAGAGCCAACATTGAAGATGTAATATCCGCCATAGCCGCAATAACACCAGCACGATTTCTTAGGAGCCTTTCACACATTAAGTAAGCCGTACTCCATCTTGTAGGATAACTTTGAACTAATTTTAGGTCTTGAATCCAAGTTGTATCTGCTTTTTACTGAAGGCGGAAGCTGCAATATTGGAGTAATGGAAATGACTCAAAGTTTTTATTTTTTTTAGCACAATTGAATGTTATTGTACATGTTTCACACAGATTTGTAACGTGTGTGCATCATTATCCATTGCAACTGCATACACTTTCCGTTGCAAATCCCAGTCTGCTATCACCATTTCTAATAAAACAGCTAAAGCTATGACTTTCTAGTACTCAGTCATTATTAACAGAGTGTACAGTAACTGGTATCAATGAATCTTGAGCTCTAGATGACCAACCAACGCGCACCGGTACCTTCGGCCCGTGCTGTGTAGCCCCAACTTAGCACGCACCATAATATATAAAAAAAAAAAACCTTTGTAGTCAAAGCTACGAAAGACGCAGAATGTATCGCATTTTGTATCTCCTGATGAACTGCTATAACCGAGATAAAATAGTTAAAGATGCAGGAAGCTCGTAGTTGTGTTCAACAACAGACATTAAATGCTTAAGTCCATCGCTTTCAACAAATGAAATCGGTAATACATTTGCGGGTCATGTAGACGGTTGCTTGCGAAATTTTGTCTTGCCAGTGAGCGTTATAAGTATTGCCGTTATTGCGTCTAGTGATATTACACACTCCGCTAAAAAAAGATAGCACATGACATGATTATCTAAGATTATGGAGAGGGATGAATTTTAGATAGGAGTTTTCATCGTTTAATTGTAATAATTTCTCCTTAAGAAACAATGAGGATCGACGCCTTATTACTTCTTATCATCTGAAATACCGAAATTTTCTACATTTAGCTTTTTACATTTTAAAAAAAAAAATGCTATCTTTTTGTCGCATCACTTATGGTGCTTACACTATACATATATTGAATTATCTTACTTTGTTTTTATGCTCCAACTTGTATTACATTGCTATTTTCAATAGTTTTTGCTGTTTTTGTTAGCTTTTAGTGAAAAAAAGCCGGTCAAGTGTGAGTTTTACTCACGCACCGAGGGTTTCGTTCTTTCGTCAACAGATTAGAAGTAAGGACATAATTTAAGTTAAAGCAACTAACTACGGCTACCTGCCGTTTTCGAATAAAGCTAAACAAAAGAAAAGTCGTTCTCATTTGCTGATCGTGCCAACCGAGTGAAAATTGACTCAGTAAACTTAAGGGAAATGGTCTCAAGCTTCATTGAACAATTAATTAATTGAAACAATTAATCAGCAGTTCATGAAAGTTAGCTTATCAAGCAGCTAAGCAAATCGAATCGTAACGTATTCGGCAGTAATAAATAGCCACTAAGTCATCTAAAACACTGATGTGGTACAGTCACAAACATCCAAGAAATTAACAAATCAAGTACTCGTGTTTGAAATTCAAAAAAAATTCAAATTTTACACTAGGATCTATTATTTGACTTTGGCATGTGAAAATCACATTGAAGCAATAACAAAAATAATGTTTAATTTTGTTTTTGTTTCTTTAGAATTCTTCATGTTCACTTTCATTCAGTGACAAAATTTAAAATCTTTCCAACAGCATAGCATATTCATATAAATCGCAACCAATAGAAAAGAGCGTATCAGGAAATGGTCTGAGCACACATACACGTACAAATAGCTGATTCTCTTATTTTCTTCAAAAAAATTACAATAACAAAGCTACTATGACCAATCATTTCTTTACTTCGCTTTGTTCTTTTAAGAGAACTGAGAGCGAAGAAAACTGTCATACAAAATATTCGCTCAGGTTCACAGGCCTTAAAAAGAGCTAAAAGATATTTCAGAATATAACAGAATATAGAAACTTTTTTAAGAATACTTTGCGTCCTCGATTGAGTTAGTAACGCATTCAAGCTTGTCATTTTTATTTGAATTGGATTTTAACAATTTTGAAAAAATAAGAAATGTGAAAATAGCGAGAAACCCTCTTCGGAGAAGAAAACAAAATAAAAAGCCAAAAAAGGCAAATCAGACAAATCGAGGATCGAATCCAGGACCCTCAAACCAGAGCGCGAGCGCTACACCACTTCGCCAACGCCGCTTCAATATTCTATTGTCTTTTTTGGTATAGGAAAAGCGTAGACAACTTTTTGTGTGTGAGATAATCGCTAGTTGCCCTTTTTTAGCAAAATGCTCATATAATTTAAATAGTTAATATTTCGAAAAATTGTGTGAAAATAAATTTTTTTTTGCAAAACATTTTTTGATTCTATTGATGAGATCTACAAAATGGTGTTTTCGGATCTTTAAAATTCGTATGTCATTGTTTTTTGGTTTTTGGCCAATAACTCGAAAACTGTTTGAGACAAGATGCTCGAACTAAATTTAAACTAAAGATTACATCGAATTAGTACGAATAAAAAATCATATGAGATTTCTGGGTATATTTGCAATATTGCGATGAGTTGCCCCATAGCTCCAATTTTTTTCAGATTTGTTGGCCCATTATTTTAGAAAATAAGGTATGGGACATGGTACACAAGTCGGTTTTTCGAAGTTTGCGGGCTTATAACTTTTTACCAGTAGGACTAGGATGCTAATTGCAGTACAACTTTTCGATCTAGCTACCATTCTCTTTCCAACGATACCCATATCAAGTACCTAAGAAAAAAAAAACTATTTTTTTATTTTAGTATTAGTACTAACTTTTTCGCTAATAAGTGACTTTCTTCAAACTTTTTTTCGGAACTTTCTTTGGGCAAGTGAAGTACACCATTTGTGAAAATTTCATTTCTTAATTCCAGGTGGTTCACCAGGTACCTAGATAAAGGCTTAATGACAGACAGACAGACATTTTTGTAGTCTCCGCCCCGCCCCCTTTCCAATGGCACCCATATTGACCACAAAAGTTAATAAAAGTTTTTTCAAAGGTTAGTGTCAGTACTAACTTTTTCTTTAATATACGACTAATTCCGGAAAAAATCACTGATTTATTTTTGGGTTGCCAAGATACATATCCGTTCCAAATTTCATCCCTTAACTGCAGAGGATTCAGAAGTTATTAGCAAATATGTAAAGGCGACAGACAGACAGACAGACAGACGGACACCGAAGTGATCTATAAGGGTTTCGTTATTCCTTTGGAATGAAACCTTAAAAAATGCAGAGTAAGCTCAAATACCGTTTATAGGTCCTTCTCCCCTCGTTAAACCAACACCTACGAGGCAAACTAATCAGTTCTGGAAGCACGAGGATAACATTAAATGCTCAATGGAATTCCCGGACCTGGGCCACAATCCTAGGCGAGCGAAACAGACCTGAGAATGCGGTTACAAGACATGGAGCATGCAGCTACCACCTTCACAACATGGGTCTCATCAGCACAGAAAACTCAGACACTAGTGGCTATAAAACAATTTTTTTTAATATTTACTATATACCAGCTTGGCTGGGCTGAATTTACAGTTTTAACCATTTAAAAGTGTTTCCCATAAAAGCAAAACCCTCGCATCTACTAATTCTGCATCAAGATTATATGAGAAAGAACCTCGTATCTACCAAAAATCTTTATTACATGAAGGTATTAATATTTAAACGGAAATGCAAACTGTAATTGCAAAAAAGACCTAAAGTTTCAGTATTGTGCTAGATGGATACCATTCGTTTTTTTAATTCCTGAAAAATTGATGTTTTGTAGATACGTGCTTATCGCAGAAAGGGGACGATGCACTAAAACGAAGTACACAGCATAAGGAATCTACGTTCCAACTTTCAACCAAATCAGTGAAGCGGTTTGGGAGCCAATAGAAAAATTACAAACATCCAAACTTTGGAATTTATAACATTATTAAGATTTACGAAAATAATTAGTATTTTTAGGGTGGGCCATTTTTACTGTGAGCCACTGTACAGACATGGTAAACAAATTTTTTGAAGATAACGCTTTCAACATCGCAAATAACTTAACAACAATTTTGCTTCCAACAAAAGCTATCTGGCTAAGTGTGATATTTTAATACCCAGGACATCATATAGTTTTTTAGGAATATTAACTTTAATGTTCGGCACATGCAATGATAACATGATGCACAACTCCCGCCTCTCCTTCCCCTGTAGGTAACGTAGTTTTTCACATATAGCAACCCCTGTCCTACCCATGAACCCCATGAATGAGAATACGTGTGAGCTGCCAAATCCAGCTGCTCAGGCTGCACACACATAAAGGAACTTAAATTTACCGTTCCTGCTGTTGTTTATTCTTTTTCTATTGGCTCCCAAATTCAAAACGACGGTTGCCATCGAAACAAAAACAAAGCAAAAAAGAAAATGCAGAAAAGGTTCATTCAGCAAGCTCGCTTATTCTTCACAATCACTTGGCCGTTACTTTTTGAATCAGAGATCGTTTTTTTCAAATATCTTCTGAAATATAAGACAAAATGACTTGAGGGAAAGGTGAAGGTTTAAAATAATTTTAAACACTGACTATTAATTGAATAATTTTTAATGGTATGATTTGCAGGATTTGTAACTATTTGATTTAAATGAATTTGTTTTGTGTTTCAAATGTAATGAACAATTAACCCTTTCACTGCTTACTTTTCCATTTTCTGTCATATAACAAAGGCTCGATGTTTTTATCATTTACAAGACATACGTTATTAGAATTAGTCAAATAATTAATTAGAAACAAAAACTCTATTAATGCGGAAAGCGGGAAAGCAAAATAGCATGGAGAAAGTTTTGAAATATCATTGTCCGTACAAAAATTTATTAGACAAACAATCCTTGAAAGGTATTAGTTTGAACTATTTGATTTTTTTTAATTATTTCTGTAAGTTATCCAATTAATATGCAATAAACAAAATAAAATAGTACCTTTTAAATGCGTTTAGTGAAACAATTGAAAAAATCATTTTCCTCTTGAATCAAACAAACTTGGATAGCATTTGATTTCCAAACCATCTTGTGAAAAGGATTTCGCATTGATGAATAGACTGGCTTTATTTTTACTAACTTAAAAAAAATTAAGACACGAGGAAATTCACTATTCACGCAAATGTACTTCTATACTTGCATCATATTAATCAAAAAAAGTTGTTTAACATTATTATCAATATAATATTGTTAGTCCATTATTTCTAATGTTGTTTTCTTTGTTCGTTTTATATATGAGAAGTTCGTAAAATTAAAAAAAATATTTTGTAACGTATGTATATAAATGTTTTTAAAAGCCACAAACCGCGCATACCATCGTTAGACGCTACCAAAAGAGATAAAGTAGCTCTGATTTTTCGCACTGCTATCGGTAAATGGGTGAGTTTCGTGGTCTCTGGATATAAATCTTCAAATAGTGTGCGTTTTTTCATACATTTCGGATATAAATTTGCACTGGTGGTAGTGAATCGTCATTTCACACACACTACTATATGCACCCCCTGACCGACAAATGTAGCCGAGTTGTGCATCATGTTATCATTGGGCACATGACTGACAATTTGTTAGAGTCGCGGTATGCGTATACACCTGTTTATGCACAAATATAGATACGTTAAGGACGAGATTCGTTTTATTATGCATTTTTATTGATCACATCTTAACCAATTGTTTATTTGTATATTTATATGTATGTACAATTGTATCTATGTATATGTATTGTACAAGTAACATCATTTTTGAATATTCTCCCGTTGAGCTACCTTGAAAAGTTATTTTTATTTTGTTTTCGGGCCATTTAATCAATCCTTGTAAGGTTTGTTTCTATTTCTGGACGGGCAACGATGTCTCGGTTTTTTCCACTGTTAACTATGGCGATGTTTAAATAAGCAATCTTAATCTGGCGTGTATGAAAATAATGCATCTGCTTGTGTGAAGGTAGGACTTTTTTATGCAATGGCTTTGCCTGCCCTATGACAACTACTTATTAGGATATTCTCTATAAAAAAAAGGTTGTTGGGAGAATGTGCGTTCATAGACGGATGTTTTAAATTAGTCTGAAAATGTTTATATAAATTTGGAGCCAAAGTATAAGCAAGTCATTTGCGTTCGAGCTAGGTGACCAACGTGTATTACTTTTATTGCATTTTTAAGGTAAAACAATAATAAATCGATACGCGTGTATTAACCGTAAAAATCAAATATGTCAAGAATATCGGTGGAGTGTACAGTGCGCCGTTGACACTTACTTTCAAACTAAGTTTCTTTTGAATATCTCGTTTTTAATTTACTTTACATAATTATAATAGATTACTTAAATTACAGCGCTTAGAAATTAATAGAACTCATAAAGATGTGTGATGATGATGCTGGTGCACTAGTCATTGACAATGGATCTGGTATGTGCAAAGCTGGTTTTGCTGGAGACGATGCCCCAAGAGCTGTGTTTCCTTCAATTGTTGGCAGACCAAGACATCAGGGTGTGATGGTCGGTATGGGTCAAAAAGACTCGTATGTTGGAGATGAAGCTCAAAGTAAAAGAGGTATATTAACTCTTAAATATCCTATTGAACATGGAATCATTACAAACTGGGATGACATGGAAAAGATTTGGCATCATACGTTCTACAATGAATTACGTGTAGCACCCGAAGAACATCCTGTTCTCTTGACCGAGGCTCCTCTTAACCCAAAAGCTAATCGTGAAAAAATGACTCAAATTATGTTTGAAACATTTAATTCACCAGCTATGTATGTTGCAATTCAGGCAGTTTTGTCCCTTTATGCCTCCGGTCGTACAACTGGTATTGTGTTGGATTCCGGTGATGGAGTTTCGCACACAGTACCAATTTACGAAGGTTTTGCTTTGCCACATGCAATACTACGTTTAGATTTGGCCGGTCGAGACTTAACAGACTATCTGATGAAGATCCTCACTGAACGAGGTTATTCATTTACTACTACTGCTGAAAGAGAAATTGTTCGAGATATCAAGGAAAAGTTGTGTTACGTGGCTTTGGACTTCGAGCAAGAAATGGCCACAGCTGCCGCTTCAACGTCTTTGGAAAAGTCATATGAATTGCCAGATGGTCAAGTCATTACTATTGGAAACGAACGATTCCGCTGCCCCGAAGCTCTATTTCAACCGTCATTCTTGGGTATGGAATCATGTGGAATTCATGAAACTGTTTACAATTCAATTATGAAATGTGATGTCGACATTCGAAAGGATTTATATGCTAACTCTGTTTTATCTGGCGGTACCACGATGTATCCCGGTAACATTACAATTTTAAGACTTAAACGTAATGAATCCATTTCATATTCTAATTTTAGGTATTGCTGATAGAATGCAGAAGGAAATAACAGCTTTGGCGCCATCAACAATCAAAATCAAAATAATTGCCCCTCCCGAAAGAAAATACTCTGTTTGGATTGGAGGTTCCATTTTAGCATCTTTGTCTACCTTCCAACAGATGTGGATTTCTAAGCAAGAGTACGATGAATCTGGCCCAGGAATTGTTCATCGAAAGTGCTTCTAAGTTATTTCGATTTTTACTCCGTCATGCTCTTAAATAAGCATATGTTTTCAGCACAATAGTTCTTATAAGAAAATCAATAAATCGACGTACACGTGCACCACCTTCTTTTATTCTGACATAAAGCAGTAAGCATCAGAAGTGAGTGCACAGGTATCTCGTACAAATTTAACCTCAAACATGGAGGTTCCAAACAGCGAATTGCGAAAGCGAATTTATAGACATTTTGGCATAAAGTCGAGAACTGGCAAGCTTCTAAGGCTGTGTAAAAAATTATAGATACGAAAAAATAGTGTACTGGGGAATTGATCATCTTAAAAAGTTCAAAAAAAAAAGTCAGTGATCAGAGAGCCTATCTTTTAAGGTAGACTCACAATAACCATTTTTATGGTTCTGTAAAAATTCAAATATACCTGTAATACCCTGTAATTTCCACACCGCTTTGTCAAAGAATCTGAAAAAATTACGAAAAATCGACTTCCTGAGTAAATTAAAAAAAACTAATTTCAGCATTCTAGCCCCAATACTTTTGGAGCTTTTGGCCAAAAACGATAAAACGTCAATATACGAATTTCGAAAATCCAAAAACGCAGTTTTGTAGATCTCAGCGTAAGCATTAAGAAATAATAAAAACTTTAAAAAACGATATCGTCAGAACGATATCGTTTTCTCTGCTTCACGAAAGCCGAGAACTGTCATTTTCTATCGTCTCGACGATGCTTTTCTGACGATACCTAATTCACTATCGTCCTAGAGCAAATTGTGAAAAACATCGTAAAATTGTTGGCTTAAATAAATGAAATATTTTATTGAATACTGAAAAAATAGTTTTGCTAATGTTTTTTTTTTGCATTATACATCCTTTTTCACAGAAAAAATGCGTTTTTTATTTCTTACATTCGACGTGCAATCATATATCCAACCCATATTTTCTTTCCAAACCTTGGAGAACTTTGGTTTGAGTCCTTGCTCAGGTAAATGTCAGTTGTGGGGAGGAAATGAAATGCTTATAAATAAATGCAAATTTAACTATTTCAAGCTTATAAGCTATTGTGATTTGAACTCGAGTGCGATAAACCTTTTAAGTACTCATTATCTATATTTTCTATTCGTTCTTGGACTTGAAAATATGAAAGGATAAGGAAGGATGACAAGCTGCTTTTATTTTCACATAAGGAATGTAGCATTTAGTAGCGCTCAAACTGTGACGATAGACGAGACGATAGCGATAGTGATACGTGAAGCAAACTTTTGACGATAGCGTTGACGACAATCGTCTGGACGATGATCGTCTGAAAAGTTGCGTGATGAGAGCACTGGCTGAAATCGATACGAGTCTCAAACCCAATTCGCTACAATTTACACACAGCTGGCAAGACGATCATCGCGCAGAAACGGTGATGTACGGATAAAGGCATATAATATGTGAAATGTGGATATATGTGTATAGGTGTACATAAATGTGCACGTTATAGGGCCCATAGACGCAACATAGTGTTGAACATAGTGCTCGCTCGAAAGTGTGCACACTTGCCCACACACGAAACACTTGTGTTCACCCCGCGTCACCCGAAACTCCGCCCACATCGGTTTGCACACCGGGCTCTACACGTGACACTTACCCTCGTGTTGAACACCGTGTCCAGCACTGTGTCGTGTCTATGGGCCCTATTAGGCAAATCTTTATTTTTTTGTAATTCCTTGCCATATACAGTCGAATTTTCACAGGATCTCAAAATTGGTTCGAGTTAGAGGGCTTTTTCGAAAAATTCGAGTTAGAGGGATTAATATTTTTCTTTTTTCTTTAAAAGCCTTCATTTTATTCAAAAAAGCATACATGTAAGGAAAAAACACAGAAAATTACCTAAAACAGCTTGTAAATTTGGATTGAGTCTTTAAAATTCGAGAATGAAGCCTTTTAAAAAAATAACTCTATTTTAAAAAGTCAGTGTTGGACCTCATCCGTACTCTCATTTAGTGAATAAATTAAGTTTGAAAACATCTCAGATGCCTAACTGTTTTTATATTAAAAGCAAATTATTTGAGGTCCAACCAACAACACAATGAATAAGCAGCGCAGTTATTCATACCGAGTCGGACGGTTGTGTGCACAAATAACCTACAGCTCATTTGTGGTTGTGTGTAGACGACGATAGACCCTAGACAGCAATTGTGTTCGCCCAACATGATTGTTCTTGGAGAACCATTGACGAATAGTTTCGATTTTCTCGTGTTCTTTGGGTTCGATGTTTGCCGCGTAGGTCGCCATGCAAATCCTCATTCTTTCTGTGAGCATTCTTTCTTTCTTGTATAGATAAACAATCAACTAAAAATCCACATGAAATGAAAGATGTTCGTCGTCCAGTGTCAAATTCATAGAGAGTCAGAGCATGCAATACAAGTTGTGAGAGGAAATTTATTGTTTATTTTTTTGCGAAAAAAAATCGGCTTAGAGGAATTGAAAATAGACCAAGAGTCGAAAAGATGTATTCGAGTTAGAGGGCTTTTCGACTTAGAGGTTGGGTTTTGTATAGAAAATTGAAGGGAATGCGAGAATATGGCGAAAATGAATTTTTTCGTCAGAGGCGTAGTGAATGTCCTAGAGAGTTCTACTTACACTTTATCGATTAACAGGCGTATTTACTGCTGAAAAACATCCTGCGGTATTGAAATTTGTTTGTTTTCATTTGTACCATCATTACATCGTGGGTCTGCTTCCGTTTATGTCCTTTTACGGACTCTAGCTTATGGTTTTGACGCAGCTCTTCACCTCGTATGATCTCCAATGGTCACAGCGTGGCTTGTATTAAGCTGCTTTTCTATCGTCTTTCGCGATTAGCCATTTTTTGTCATAGCTTAAGCACAGTTTTCGATATATTGAGGCCGTTTCATCATTCTTTTGAAAATCGTTTGCAATTAATATCATTTTCGATTTTGAAGGATAAAAAAGTCTTATTGCATGCAATTGAACACCCCATAAACAAAAATAATTAAAGCATTAAACTGAATCTCAAGAAATACAGTCCACTTAAATTTGTTGTATATCAATCTCTTGATATAAAGTTTTCTAGCATTCTTTTTTACAAAAAGAAGAACATTGCCGCTGCAAAAGTTTGCCGGCTGCCTGAAGGGTATACATGTATGTGTAAATAGCGTTTTCACATGGTGTGATGTGTCTCGTGTTTTCTAGGTACATATTTACATAATGCAAAAAACAAAGTAAGTTGAAAATTGCAGTTAGGTCTACGAGACCATCAAAGAAAAGATAACTATGTAATATTATTTACAGTGATGCATGAAAGTAAACGACTACAAAGAAAATATTGAAAATTATACATTAATAGTAAAGTGCAAGCAAGTTCATTTTATATTAAACACTAGCTAGAGTATTTTACGTTAACAATAATAAGTAATTAGCAAGAATTTATAACAAGAATAAGAGAGTGGCTAGCAAGACTTCGAACCAAAAAATGTTAAAAAAGCAGCCAAAAATTGAGATCATAATGGTACATTTTTGAGTTTTTGGGGTTAAGATATCGAAAATAATGTTGGGTGCAAAATTGAGTACATCCTGATTGTTCTTTGTTTTGCTCGTTATTTCTTACGCTTTTAGGTTTTCCGTCTTATATTATATACCATGCTTTTCGTCTCTGAATGTAGTAATGAAGTTCAAAAAGAATTTCGAGCTTACCTCATTCCGTATTTTTCTATGAAGTGTAAATTACACTTACATAAAACATGTACTCATTTGTGCACCTCACTGTAAATGTTGCATATGGACGAGACAACACATCACTTTCCAATGATATACTTTAAATAAGAGCAGAAAATTTTAAAGTAAGAAATAGGAAGGTAAATTTCAGAAATATCTTTGTTTTGGTGCCGCACATTTTAGAAATGATTGAGAAGGTTATTGCAAAACTTATCTACTTATTCATTTGGTTGGAGGGAAGGGCTATTTTGTCGCAGACAAATAAGCAAGCCAATTAAGTTAATGATTCAATTCTTGCCAAATGTGATTCATCATAAAAAGTCTATTATTCAGTTGACCGCGTTTTATATGTAAAAGAAGCTGTGCATTACCCCCAAATATTTCTAAATTCATTAACACTTTCTGGTATTCCATTACTGGAATACGGAAAAAGTTTAGATATATAGTGCTGCCTGCGTGAAGCCAGGATGGGTTGCTAGTATAAAATAAAAATTAAATGCTGTTCGTTGGTAAGCGCATCACTTGAAAACGTCTGAACCTATTGGTATAAATACGTGCGAGCTGCCAAAAAGGCAACTGTTCTCAACCCCCACCACTTTGCGTGCTGAGTTTCATTACAAGTGACATTTCGAAATTTTAGTTTGTTTGTCGGGAAATAAACTTTCGATTACGTTTTATTATTTCGTATATATGCTAAAAACCGAGTGACTACAAGAAACTATACTATTTCAACTTTCGTGGTATATCTAAGGAAGCCTTCCATAAGGACAATGCATACATATGTTTATTGAATTGTGTAAGAAAATCATTAACTATATCGTTCCAGCACGTTAGCATATATCATCTAAAATATAATAAGTAAACAATCATATTAATCATAAGGATATAACTTTCAATTTTAGCTTTTTTGCAGATTTATCGAAACTAACCTACAGAGCTGATCGTGTCAAAGAATCAAAAATTGTTTTGTAATATTATTTACCATAAATGGCAAGCAATGTTATAGATGAGCGTGCGTCTGACAGCTATGATCCCAAATTTGATTGTGTATAAAGGCTTGCAATAAAGTGAATTATCTTGCTTACAAAATGTGTTATTATGCTCAGTTTTTATTCCTTAACCATTTCCACACCACCTTTGAGGTATACTTTTGGCGCGTTAATCGATTTTTTTTAACCGGGTGTTCGGTTTCCAAAAGAGGCCTATTGCACCCGCACTAGAAAATAATAATAAGCTATCTTAACAACAATCATTCCATGCGATATAAACAAAAATAATAACACGACGAGAACAAAAACAACAGAGTAGAACAATAATAACATGCAGAAATATATATAAATAAAATGAAAGGCAAGTGTTTTAACGGCAAATATTTACATGTGACCAGCGTGAAGCATCTTATTTCTAAATTCGGGGTCGCTCAGATGCCTATTCCAAAGTTTTGCTTGAAAATAAATCCTAACTCTAATAAAAAAATTCAAAATCAGGTCTTCGGGCAATTTCTCGCAACAAACATATTTTTCGGTGCGATGAAGCCGTGTGGAAAGGTATTGCCCTACTCCCCTTATGTCATAACATTCGTAGAAACATTCGGAAAGTAAATTATCGAGACATCGAGTGTAGTCTACAAATTGTGGCGGTGGTGCAACTATGCAACTACGCCCGTCAATTTGTTTATATGACGAGAAGCTTAAGCTGGACGAGTTTCAGCCTTGTCGAACGTAGGCAAAGACAAGCTGCACGTATGGCTTTTATAGCACTTAAGGAAAAGCCAACCACAGACATAAACAAAACTATCTTCTGCCAAAAACCCGTTTACATTTAAATCTGTGGTTAAATTGGCCAATAAAGCGCATTTAGGCTTAACGTACAGTTTGTTCTGTACCCAAGAAGGTTCGGTTACCAAGGGATGATTGCGAATGGACTACAATTGCCGGATCGTACTATCTTCAAATATTAAAAACCTCAAGGCTTCTGGAACACGCTTTTGAAAAGTAAACAGCACTTCTTGCTTCACCGAAAAAGTGTTCCAAGCAGTCCGGATTATGGTGCCTAGGCAGAATGTATTCGAACTGGCATGGCGATAGATAGTGCCACAAGGAACTTAGACCCTCGATGTTTTGTAGCCAGCCCTTTAAGAAGGAAAACTAGTTTGTCACGCCCTTGCCTACAGGATCCAGAACTTTGATGAATTTCAAGCTCTGCGTTGCATCTTCCAGAAATTACCGTTGAGTTTCATCTTGACAAAATGCTTTTCTATACGTACCTATGCTTAAAGTGGACGACGAATTAAAAATATCGAAGAAGTTAATGAAGAATTTTATCAGTTCTCGAGTATTTTCAATGGTGCTGGGCGCAAGACCTGACCTATGGTGGCTGGAACAAGCCTCAGACACCGTGTGGCTCAAGACTAGGGAGGCATATTTAACCTTCATTTTTTGAAATGTATTTGGCCTAACATAAGCCTCTGTCAATTTTGGAGTAAGCCTAAGATTAAGCTTGCTGTCTTCGTTATATGCAAATTCGATGTCACTCCATTTGGCCCTAGGGTCACATGAAGTGCTATTAAAAACTATGTCGTAGTTCAAAAGACAATTTCTAGTGCTTTTGATTAAATGAGGAGGATCATAAAAAAAATGTTTTGCCAATGTTTATCCAATAAACGCAATAGGCCCCGAAAATTTGTCCCCTGGTCACAGACAAAATGAATTGGAACTAAGCCGCTGTTTCGAAGAGTGAGAACAGCTTTAAATATAATATTTTTTAATAAAAAGGGGGTGCAGCTGCTACGTAAAAAAGTAAGCTATAGGATGCTTCCATTTCTTTGCTATGCCTTGAACCATTATGACTAAAACACTATTAGCCGGCCTTTTCGATCGGCATTCGTCATTGCCGAAGTCTTTCAAGTCTACGGCGATATCATTTTTCCTGCAGTAATCTAGGTGGGTTTTTAAGGACATTTCGTCAGGCGAAATTGAACAATATTTATTTACACTGAGTAGCTGACTGATTTTAAGCTCGAGAGCTTAAACATTAAAATCTATATTACCCTGTGACTTAGGCCAAGAAGAAATGTAAGAATGTAAGAGCGCAGAGTAGACATCGAAGGAAGATTTAAAGACGGCCGGAGAAGTGTATAAGATAGAGGGAAAGTAAAATGAATTGAAAAAGCCAACATTTTCAATTCATCTGAGAGCCTATTTCCACTACTACCTACCTTACTATTTGTCCTAACATTTGCGACAATCGTCCTTACATCTTTTGGAATATTTTGGCAAAAGTTCTTCTCAGTTTTCCTTTGTACTTGCTCTTGATTTTGAAACATTTTATGGTAAGACTTTGACTGAGCTTATCACGATCGTTTATAATTTTTTCCAATTCCCGGCATTTGTCTTGCACTTTTAAAAAGTTTGCTACCATTGTGAAGTCTCTCACGAACTTCATAACTCATAACTGGAGACAAGCTGCACGTATGGCTTTTATAGCACTTAAGGAAAAGCCAACCACAGACATAAACAAAACTATCTTCTGCCAAAAACCCGTTTACATTTAAATCTGTGGTTAAATTGGCCAATAAAGCGCATTTAGGCTTAACGTACAGTTTGTTCTGTACCCAAGAAGGTTCGGTTACCAAGGGATGATTGCGAATGGACTGCAATTGCCGGATCGTACTATCTTCAAATATTAAAAACCCCAAGGCTTCTGGAACACGCTTTGAAAAGTAAAGCGGTAGGGCGTGTATTTTTACCCCCAGCACTTCTTGCTTCACCGAAAAAGTGTTCCAAGCAGTCCGGATTATGGTGCCTAGGCAGAATGTATTCGAACTGGCATGGCGATAGATAGTGCCACAAGGAACTTAGATCCTCGATGTTTTGTAGCCAGCCCTTTAAGAAGGAAAACTAGTTTGTCACGTCCTTGCCTACAGGATCCAGAACTTTGATGAATTTCAAGCTCTGCGTTGCATCTTCCAGAAATTACCGTTGAGTTTCATCTTGACAAAATGCTTTTCTATACGTACCTATGCTTAAAGTGGACGACGAATTAAAAATATCGAAGAAGTTAATGAAGAATTTTATCAGTTCTCGAGTATTTTCAATGGTGCTGGGCGCAAGACCTGACCTATGGTGGCTGGAACAAGCCTCAGACACCGTGTGGCTCAAGACTAGGGAGGCATATTTAACCTTCATTTTTTGAAATGTATTTGGCCTAACATAAGCCTCTGTCAATTTTGGAGTAAGCCTAAGATTAAGCTTGCTGTCTTCGTTATATGCAAATTCGATGTCACTCCATTTGGCCCTAGGGTCACATGAAGTGCTATTAAAAACTATGTCGTAGTTCAAAAGACAATTTCTAGTGCTTTTGATTAAATGAGGAGGATCATAAAAAAAATGTTTTGCCAATGTTTATCCAATAAACGCAATAGGCCCCGAAAATTTGTCCCCTGGTCACAGACAAAATGAATTGGAACTAAGCCGCTGTTTCGAAGAGTGAGAACAGCTTTAAATATAATATTTTTTAATAAAAAGGGGGTGCAGCTGCTGCGTAAAAAAGTAAGCTATAGGATGCTTCCATTTCTTTGCTATGCCTTGAACCATTATGACTAAAACACTATTAGCCGGCCTTTTCGATCGGCATTCGTCATTGCCGAAATCTTCCAAGTCTACGGCGATATCATTTTTCCTACAGTAATCTAGGTGGGTTTTTTAAAGACATTTCGTCAGGCGAAATTGAGCAATATTTATTTATACTGAGTAGCTGACTGATTTTAAGCTCGAGAGCTTAAACATTAAAATCTATATTACCCTGTGACTTAGGCCAAGAAGAAATGTAAAAATGTAAGAACGCAGAGTAGACATCGAAGGAAGATTTAAAGACGGCCGGAGAAGTGTATAAGATAGAGGGAAAGTAAAATGAATCGAAAGAGCCAACATTTTCAATTCATCTGAGAGCCTATTTGCACTACTACCTACCTTACTATTTGTCCTAACATTTGCGACAATGGTCTTTACATCTTTTGGAATATTTTGGCAAAAGTTCTTCTCAGTTTTCCTTTGTACTTGCTCTTGATTTTGAAACATTTTATGGTAAGACTTTGACTGAGCTTATCACGATCGTTTATAATTTTTTCCAATTCCCGGCATTTGTCTTGCACTTTTAAAAAGTTTGCTACCATTGTGAAGTCTCTCACGAACTTCATAACTCATAACTGGAGACAAGCTGCACGTATGGCTTTTATAGCACTTAAGGAAAAGCCAACCACAGACATAAACAAAACTATCTTCTGCCAAAAACCCGTTTACATTTAAATCTGTGGTTAAATTGGCCAATAAAGCGCATTTAGGCTTAACGTACAGTTTGTTCTGTACCCAAGAAGGTTCGGTTACCAAGGGATGATTGCGAATGGACTACAATTGCCGGATCGTACTATCTTCAAATATTAAAAACCTCAAGGCTTCTGGAACACGCTTTTGAAAAGTAAACAGCACTTCTTGCTTCACCGAAAAAGTGTTCCAAGCAGTCCGGATTATGGTGCCTAGGCAGAATGTATTCGAACTGGCATGGCGATAGATAGTGCCACAAGGAACTTAGACCCTCGATGTTTTGTAGCCAGCCCTTTAAGAAGGAAAACTAGTTTGTCACGCCCTTGCCTACAGGATCCAGAACTTTGATGAATTTCAAGCTCTGCGTTGCATCTTCCAGAAATTACCGTTGAGTTTCATCTTGACAAAATGCTTTTCTATACGTACCTATGCTTAAAGTGGACGACGAATTAAAAATATCGAAGAAGTTAATGAAGAATTTTATCAGTTCTCGAGTATTTTCAATGGTGCTGGGCGCAAGACCTGACCTATGGTGGCTGGAACAAGCCTCAGACACCGTGTGGCTCAAGACTAGGGAGGCATATTTAACCTTCATTTTTTGAAATGTATTTGGCCTAACATAAGCCTCTGTCAATTTTGGAGTAAGCCTAAGATTAAGCTTGCTGTCTTCGTTATATGCAAATTCGATGTCACTCCATTTGGCCCTAGGGTCACATGAAGTGCTATTAAAAACTATGTCGTAGTTCAAAAGACAATTTCTAGTGCTTTTGATTAAATGAGGAGGATCATAAAAAAAATGTTTTGCCAATGTTTATCCAATAAACGCAATAGGCCCCGAAAATTTGTCCCCTGGTCACAGACAAAATGAATTGGAACTAAGCCGCTGTTTCGAAGAGTGAGAACAGCTTTAAATATAATATTTTTTAATAAAAAGGGGGTGCAGCTGCTACGTAAAAAAGTAAGCTATAGGATGCTTCCATTTCTTTGCTATGCCTTGAACCATTATGACTAAAACACTATTAGCCGGCCTTTTCGATCGGCATTCGTCATTGCCGAAGTCTTTCAAGTCTACGGCGATATCATTTTTCCTGCAGTAATCTAGGTGGGTTTTTAAGGACATTTCGTCAGGCGAAATTGAACAATATTTATTTACACTGAGTAGCTGACTGATTTTAAGCTCGAGAGCTTAAACATTAAAATCTATATTACCCTGTGACTTAGGCCAAGAAGAAATGTAAGAATGTAAGAGCGCAGAGTAGACATCGAAGGAAGATTTAAAGACGGCCGGAGAAGTGTATAAGATAGAGGGAAAGTAAAATGAATTGAAAAAGCCAACATTTTCAATTCATCTGAGAGCCTATTTCCACTACTACCTACCTTACTATTTGTCCTAACATTTGCGACAATCGTCCTTACATCTTTTGGAATATTTTGGCAAAAGTTCTTCTCAGTTTTCCTTTGTACTTGCTCTTGATTTTGAAACATTTTATGGTAAGACTTTGACTGAGCTTATCACGATCGTTTATAATTTTTTCCAATTCCCGGCATTTGTCTTGCACTTTTAAAAAGTTTGCTACCATTGTGAAGTCTCTCACGAACTTCATAACTCATAACTGGAGACAAGCTGCACGTATGGCTTTTATAGCACTTAAGGAAAAGCCAACCACAGACATAAACAAAACTATCTTCTGCCAAAAACCCGTTTACATTTAAATCTGTGGTTAAATTGGCCAATAAAGCGCATTTAGGCTTAACGTACAGTTTGTTCTGTACCCAAGAAGGTTCGGTTACCAAGGGATGATTGCGAATGGACTACAATTGCCGGATCGTACTATCTTCAAATATTAAAAACCTCAAGGCTTCTGGAACACGCTTTTGAAAAGTAAACAGCACTTCTTGCTTCACCGAAAAAGTGTTCCAAGCAGTCCGGATTATGGTGCCTAGGCAGAATGTATTCGAACTGGCATGGCGATAGATAGTGCCACAAGGAACTTAGACCCTCGATGTTTTGTAGCCAGCCCTTTAAGAAGGAAAACTAGTTTGTCACGCCCTTGCCTACAGGATCCAGAACTTTGATGAATTTCAAGCTCTGCGTTGCATCTTCCAGAAATTACCGTTGAGTTTCATCTTGACAAAATGCTTTTCTATACGTACCTATGCTTAAAGTGGACGACGAATTAAAAATATCGAAGAAGTTAATGAAGAATTTTATCAGTTCTCGAGTATTTTCAATGGTGCTGGGCGCAAGACCTGACCTATGGTGGCTGGAACAAGCCTCAGACACCGTGTGGCTCAAGACTAGGGAGGCATATTTAACCTTCATTTTTTGAAATGTATTTGGCCTAACATAAGCCTCTGTCAATTTTGGAGTAAGCCTAAGATTAAGCTTGCTGTCTTCGTTATATGCAAATTCGATGTCACTCCATTTGGCCCTAGGGTCACATGAAGTGCTATTAAAAACTATGTCGTAGTTCAAAAGACAATTTCTAGTGCTTTTGATTAAATGAGGAGGATCATAAAAAAAATGTTTTGCCAATGTTTATCCAATAAATGCAATAGGCCCCGAAAATTTGTCCCCTGGTCACAGACAAAATGAATTGGAACTAAGCCGCTGTTTCGAAGAGTGAGAACAGCTTTAAATATAATATTTTTTAATAAAAAGGGGGTGCAGCTGCTGCGTAAAAAAGTAAGCTATAGGATGCTTCCATTTCTTTGCTATGCCTTGAACCATTATGACTAAAACACTATTAGCCGGCCTTTTCGATCGGCATTCGTCATTGCCGAAGTCTTTCAAGTCTACGGCGATATCATTTTTCCTGCAGTAATCTAGGTGGGTTTTTAAGGACATTTCGTCAGGCGAAATTGAACAATATTTATTTACACTGAGTAGCTGACTGATTTTAAGCTCGAGAGCTTAAACATTAAAATCTATATTACCCTGTGACTTAGGCCAAGAAGAAATGTAAGAATGTAAGAGCGCAGAGTAGACATCGAAGGAAGATTTAAAGACGGCCGGAGAAGTGTATAAGATAGAGGGAAAGTAAAATGAATTGAAAAAGCCAACATTTTCAATTCATCTGAGAGCCTATTTCCACTACTACCTACCTTACTATTTGTCCTAACATTTGCGACAATCGTCCTTACATCTTTTGGAATATTTTGGCAAAAGTTCTTCTCAGTTTTCCTTTGTACTTGCTCTTGATTTTGAAACATTTTATGATAAGACTTTGACTGAGCTTCTAGAAATAAGATGTACATATTGTTTATAATTTTTGCTTCCAATAAGTAAAGTCTTTCATGAACTTCATAACTCATAACTGGAGATTTATCATGGAGAAACTCACACGTTTGAGTCGCCTGGTCGCCGGTTCCGCAAACCGAGGCGTCCGCGTCGACGTCCATATAATAGGGTAGCAAGTTAGTAAATGCGCCAGAAGAAAGTCGAATTCGAGATGATGTGGTAAACATTTTTTTAGAGAAGTGATTGTCACGCACTCCATCTGCGGGAGCTGTGCATCACGTTATCACTGATTTGTGATATGCGTCTCTCTCCCCTGTACATAACGCAATTTTTCCCATATAGCTATCCCTGTCCTGCCCATGAATGTGAATACGTGTGAGACGCCAAATCCAGCTGCTCAGGCTGCACACACATAAAGGAACTTAAATTTACCGTTCCTGCTTTTGTTTCTTCTTTTCTTATTGGCTCCCAAAGTCAAAATGACGGTTGCCATCAAAACAAAGCAAAGAAGAAAATTCACCACAAATTCACTTTTCGTGGTCTGTAGACTTAAAAAGCATCATCCACGATATCAATCTTAGGTTGAAATCATTTCCAACATCATGTTGGTAGCCACTCTCATAATATATTTGTTAACAGTTATGAAAAAACAAAAACTTACTTGGCATCTGGCAAATCATATAGATTTTATTTTGCTCGATTTTTCAATGATATATTTTTTCATCATAGCTGGTGCTACTTCTAAAAAACAAGTTGCTTCTTCATATTTTGCTTGCTTGCTTCGAAGATTGTGTTTTCTAAAATAAATTTCGTTTCACAACTGTCAAATTTTTGAGTCAAAATTCAAAACAATCTACTCCATATAATGTCGCTCGAGTAGATTTCAGAATATGGATTTTTTTCGACTTCGGCTCGACTTCGACTCTCAACTTCCGTAATAGGGGTTTTTATTAGAGTAGCAGTATTGTCCGTCAAGTTTGACTTAAGAAGCTAAAACTAAAACTAATTTTCGTACAGGTTGACGTGCTTTTACATTAACGCTCTTATAATTGTCCTCTTATTAGATCTGTCGGCCGTGTCCTTCTGAGTCTTCTTCGTCCGGCCATCTCTTGCGTTGCAATCGTTTTCATCGTTTTTATGTATTAATATTTTCATGTGATGTCATCTCGTAGTATTTGTTATTTCTTGGTTAATGGTAGGTATCTTAAGAAGAACTTTTGATTGTTGTTTTTGTATGATGGCTATGTTTGTTTTTTACGAGGTTCCCCAGAGCTGTAGATCAGTTTGATGATCGACATTTATATAAGTAATTTTTTGTTTGTATATACTATAGCTTTGAGTTTCTTTTAAGGGCTACTAAAGTTGTCGACTTTGTCATGATCTGGTTTCTTTTTTTTTATGTTTTGTTTCCATGTAAGTCTCGAGTCGAAATGCATTCCTAAATATTTTGCTATATTGTCGGTAGGAATGACTTTTCCATTTATTCACCTCTATTACGGTGGTCGAGAGTCGAGTCGAAATTTTCACTCGACACTTTGACTTGATAAAAACCCCTATTCATGTAGTAGATTTGAAGAATTCCTCGACTCGAATCGGCATTCTGGAAGTCGAGCATTGAGTCGATATATGTCATTTCGAGTCGAGTCCAATATGTTGTGTGACTGTTTGTCGAGGCAAGAGTATGTGTGAAACACCAAAGGTGAGTGTTATTTTTTTTTAAATTTTCTTTATTTTACAAACTTTTTTACACACGGTTGGCTGTGCTAATCCGAGGTTGAAAACGTTTCCAACACAGCCGTCGTCACCAAAAATTCTTAAGGCTGTTGCTAATTTTATGTAGGGATCTATTGACAAATTTCGTCTTGTCAGTAATATAGGTCCAATATCGTCGACCAGAATACGGAATGATTGCTTGGTTAAAGTAGGAAGTACTGCACAAACCTAATATACATATATAATTATTTACAGCTTACTTCAAATTCTGTTACTAAACTTAACTTATTTTTCATCGGGCAAATCAAACGAATTTTCTTTTCTTCGCAAGGATTTTTCTATTAAGTCGAAGGCATTCTTTTCTTTCTTCATCATCATTGCTGCTGCTGCTGAAAAGCAACTCGCTTCTTAACATCTTACCAATTTGTTTTCAAATTGTGGTCACTGATATACATAACTTTCTTTCACAACTGACAGTCTTTATTGAATTAAAAATCAAAAACATGTGTCAAACAACGTGTAGAGTGTATTACAGAACGTGGATTTTTTATCGACTCGACTCGAGTCGACTTAGACTCTCGACCACCGTAATACGGGTGATTCTGTATGAGTACTGCCCCGAAACCCTGTGAACTCGCGTCTCATTGTAATTCGGTTTCTTTCTTGGGGTCATAGAACGCTTTTCTCCATGTTGAGTTCCAGACCCGCCTCTTTCAACAGACATAACACTTCAGTAAGAATTTGGACGTGTGCCCAATTTACGCGGTGGCAA
This sequence comes from Syritta pipiens, assembly GCA_905187475.1. Classification (NCBI taxonomy): domain Eukaryota; kingdom Metazoa; phylum Arthropoda; class Insecta; order Diptera; family Syrphidae; genus Syritta; species Syritta pipiens. The sequence continues at coordinate 60,932,890 of LR994572.1, read as the reverse complement.
TACAAATATCGTCCAGGTAAACTATGATTTTACCACTTACAATAACGGGTTTTAATTTAAATAAATGTACCTCTGGAAAACTGTATAAATACTCATATTGCCCAAAAGGCTTAACAAACGCTATTTACTTTATCGAATCTTCGGACATTTTAATATGGTGAAAACCTTCCCTCAGGTCGAGGATGGTGAATATATTTTTGTTTGTGAAATACTCCAAACTGTCTTCGATCCGGGGACGCTGGAAATTGCTTCTAACAGTATACTTATTTATCGTTCAATACGCACATACGTGTTTGCTCATTCTTCTTTCTAACCAACACTAAAGCGAAAGCATATGGCGCGCTACGTCCTTAGACTAATTTTCATACGATAGTCGGTCGGTTTTGCTGGGGCTTTTGATCTAACAATAAAATAAAATTCCTCAACTGTTCCTCAACAAATATAATGAATTTTATTTTTTATTTTTTCAAACTTCGCAAAGAACCGCGGTTGTATTTTGTTTTAAAATTTAATAGGAAGATGTTGAGTTTCGTCAGGATGTCCCGTCCCATTAGCACCGATTTGTCTGCAATTATGATAAACGGATGTACTATAGTTTTACTTCGGAGTTTAGCACAACAATTTACCGTACCAACTGTATTTAGAGCTGCGTTGCCCATTCCTCGCAACCGCGTTGGCTTCTTTTCGTCGCAACGAAACGGGACTAACGAAATGCCCTACTTTACGGCAAGAGAAGCAGGCGTTGACGGGGCGCTTCGACATAGTGCACCGGCTATGCTAGTAGCCGGACAGCGAACAATTATAACACTGGACACTCTCGTCGGCTGCGGCGGGTTTTTTGGGGACAGCGCTTGTTTGGGCTGCAGGTTTTTGGACTGCTGGTGTTCGGGCAGCGGTTTTCAGGCGACTGGCTGCTCCACAAGCGTCCTCCCTCGTATTTATCGAAGAGAGACCAGAGCTGCTTCATTGTGTTGGCCGCCATGAGCTGGGCTGCGTTGCTGCTGCGGTCCTTGAGTCTCTCCACTATACATTCGATGACGGGACGCCATCAACCGCGATGTTGGCCTGAGAAGCAATTTCTTAAATCTCCAGGACGTACTTCCGCATCGGCTCGGTGGGCCTGAGCGCAAATCCTCGAAACCGCCGGAAGACTACACTGAGCGTAAGCGAACGCCCGAACTCTGCCATCAGCTCCGCCTTCAGTTCCTCGTACGTCATTGGGCCGATGGAGCGTATGAACACCTTGGCAGTTCCATCCAAGGTCAGCCGAGCGCATAGGAACTTGGCCCTGTTATCGCACCTGCCACTTTTTAACGTCCTAGTTGTCGTCGCCGGTTAACATCCGAAGCATGCCCTCCACAGCGGACATGTCTGTTGCTGGCCCATGTTGGAATTGGGGTTTTTTTTCGCAACTGTTCCAGTTCACGTGTTATGCTGTTCTCCTCAGCAATGATTTGTGGGGCAGCGGTAGTGGTAACAATACCGGTAACAACTGGTACATTACTGGCACGAACAGCGGCAGTAGGGATGGTGACGGAGGTAGCAGCAGCGGGAACAGCGGTTGGGTGGGGTGGAGTCGGCAGCGGCCTCGACGGCGGTGATGGCGACATAAGTGGTAATGGTGGCAACGTTGGAGGCGGTAGTATTAACGGTGGTGGCGTAGATAAACATCTTTTACCGTGGTCGTTTAAAATCAGTTCTTCACGCAAATTTTGAAATGTCACTACTATTAAAAGTAAATGAAACAATTTTTCAAAAATCACTTTTATTGTTTTACCTCTTGTTGAAAAACAAGGGTGTAATATAATTCATTATTTACACAGAAAATAATGGAAGCGGTTTTTCCTTAATTATTTTGAAAATAAATTACTTTTTGCAATTTTTTTATGATTAATTGAAATGATTTCAATCAAAACTAAAATTTGTTGTAATTGAAAAAATGTCAATTACAATTGCAAGTAATTAGTAATTGAGGTCTTTTTAATTGCAATTTCACGATGTAATCATCAAATCCCAAGTCTGCTAAGTATAATAAAAAACAACAGGGAAAAAAATCTACAATAAAACATTTTTAAATTTAATTAAACTTTCATTTACATTTAACATTAAATTATTCATTGCATGAATCATATACGCTATCTACTTCATTGCCAGTCGAGCTAATATGCTTTTTACGCCTTTCAGATGTTATAAGCCTCCATATGCATACTTCGAGTCCAACACTAAATAAGAATGCAAATCTTGATTATCATTATAGTTATAATTATTTTAATATTAATATTAAAATCCTTATTCATTTTATTATTTATAAATGCGATTATTATTTCTAATACTGTTATCATTGGCCAACAAAACTGTAATAGAGGGAGCCAGATGCCAAATTATTACTCCAAAGCAAACAATAATTCATTATAAAGTTAAAAAAATATAAGTACATTTAATGTACTGGTTACTTGAAAATCGTCAAGTACAAGTACTTTTCAAGTCCTTTTTTTAAGTACATTGACGGGTACTTGTTTTTTTAGGTGGTGCAGGACCTGAAATGACTGACAAATATACATTATTAAAGAGTATGTCACTAATATAGAACACACCTTTGACTTCTTCCGCGCCTGTGGAACGGCTGGTTTCCTTTGTGGGTCTCGCCAACGGACCAGCACTTCGAGCAGCTTGTGATATTGAAAGTGAATTTATCTCTTTTTTAAATTGTTTCCAATCTAATTTTACTTATTCTATTATTACCTACATTGTTGTTCCGTTACTTTGTATATTATCTATTTAATGTCTAATTTAATTCAATCAATCATTAATATTGTTGAATTGTTGATAATCGACCGATGGTGTAGGCTATTTAAAAATGTAATTGCTAAATTTTTAAAAATGTACTTAAAAAAATGCAAGTACCCGTCAATGCACTTTTAAAAAAAGAGTGCTTTAGACCACACTGAAGTAAAACTTCTTTAGTTGTGGTCAAACTCAATGCATCGAATAGAAATGTAGCATAAAGCCATGTTTGCAAGATATGCAATCTACGTTCAAATTTCAGCCAAATCGGTCAAGCCGTTCAAAATTTGCAAATTCCAAACATTAATACAGCCGATTTGAAAACCCACATGATTTTTTTCTAACTCTTGAACGGCTGAACAGATTTCGATGAAATTTGGAATATAAATTTCTTATGTCCTGCACTAAAACGTTAGCTAATGTGTTCTTGAGTGCAATGAGTTTGAGTTCAACTTAGAAAGCAACCGCTGTACATAGCAAGCCGATGTTTTCATAAATTTCAAGGAAATCGGACCGATCTACTGAACCCTTTGGCGATTGCACACGTGGTCAGCTATAGTATCTTCCGCGACTGCTGTGAACAACAACGCCAAGTTATTTCAACACCTTTCTGCTCTACAAAAACAAAATATACAGATCGCCGAATAGGTTTACATGAGAGGGAGAGAGAAAGCACCATCACATTTTTTGTAACGCTTTCATCTCATATAAATCAGTTTACCACCAACGCGGATAAAGAAGTTTTACTTCAAAAAGGACTTGAAAAGTACTGTACTTGACGATATTCAAGAACAGGATACTGGGTACTTGCAGGTACCGGTACTTGAAAATTTGCAGGTCTGTTCTAAAGGAACCCCTTTAATGGAAAGCTTTCGCAATTCGCCGTTCGAAACCGGCAAGTTAGGTCCCCTTAACTTGTGTCAAATTATAACGCACACAACACAATGGGGGCGCAAAAAGCTAGGCTCTATCCCTCCGTGGGCTGTTACGCCGATTGTTTACTTTTTTGTTGGTCAATATACATACAGTGACGGACAAAACAATAGGACCACCGAAAATATTTTCAGATTTTTTTCCAAAACTCAGACTTTTATTACTTTTACAAAGGAGTGTAATATTTACTATGAATACTACGAGAGGTTATTCATTACAAAAAAAAAACACATGTCGCCCGGCAGCGACAGAGAGATAGCGACAAGTTAAAAAAAAATTTAACATGAAAAAAAAAATCAGTAAAAAACAACGGAAAGACTTAAAATAATGTACTATACCAGTGAAGCGTTTAATAATACATTTAAATCAATCTATGCTTGTCCATAGTTTTTGAAAAATTCGCATGCAAATACTACTACTACTACTTTAAAAGAATGGAAAAAGTTGAAACCATTTTTTTTTTTCAATATTGGGAAATGGAGTGCTAAACTGGGTTTTGGTGGTCAATACTTATATCAAATTTGAATCGAATACAAAAAACTGAGTGGTTTTATGTCTTCTAGTTTTCGAAAAAATTGAATTTGAAATGAAATCTAAAAGGTGGTGCTATTGTTTTGTTCCTCACTGTACATGTAACATAATGGTAAAATTTTGTTATTTAAGGCTTACCTCAAACCCAGTCGTAATATATCGGATTTGTCAGTATGAAAAACAAAGTCCTGGTATGAAAATCCTTCTTCTAAAATAACTTTAACAGCTTCATGTCTGATTTCGTTCTCTTCCAACCATGCTTTCAACTTGGCGTCTATACAGAGATTTTTTTTACACAATTTTGTATTATTGATTCGTTTTCTTTGCTTTTTTTTGTGTAACTGAATATAGTTTTTATCTTTAGCCTTAGTGGAACAGTGTAACCTAGAATAGAGAAATCATTGATTGTGGTTGATTGATTTTGTTCACATATTGAAAGTTTTGCAAAAACATTTGTGTAGGCTTTTTGCTTATCTGTGGGTGGTTAATATTTTAGAATTCATATTTTGAAATGATTGTAATCTAATAATAATTAACAATAATTTATTTAATCGTGGTGTATACAAATTCTTAAGATATGCAGTTGTATTCACAAAAATAGCACACCCTCACATTTTGACAAAAAATAGTTTGTAAAAAATTTCAACGTAAAGATAGAAAACAAAATTTTGATTTTGAATTCATTAAGTATAATAGAGTGTCTATTAAATACAAAAAAAGTCTTTAAAAAATCATTAAAAAAAAACATGAAAAAGTTGCTGTTCGTATAATATAAAGTCAAATAAACGATTATAAATTGTAAGAAAATATATAGAAAATTGAAATTAAAGTAATATTAGTAATTCAGTAATTAGTATTTCGTGGGGTAACCGTTATTTCGGATAACCGCCCTACAACACCTCGGTAAGGTCTCCACTAGGCATTTACATCTTTCAGAAGGAATATTCTCCCACGCAGATTATATTTTATGTCAAAGGTCATCGAGATTGCGTGATTTAGATTCCCTAACCATTAAATCGACATCTTTTCACAAACTTCTGATCAGGTCTGATCTTCATCGCCAAAAACGTTTTATGTTGAATTTGAATCACGGCACCGCAAAAAAATTCCAAGTTAGCTCTTCCACTAGGATGGCCTAATTTCTTTTTATAAGCAAATGTATAAGCTGTAACTTTCTTGGCCCACCTAGACTCACCTTCTGCTTTGTAGCATTTGAAAGAGGAATTCGTAACCAATACAGATATATAAAATTCAGAGCCATCTAAAGCCATCCAAAAGGGTTATTAGGTCTAGAGTATAAAATAACATTGTTCTTACAAGAATAACTTTTTGTTTTGCAATGGATTTGCAAATCTTCAAAGTCATCAAAACATCTTTCTGCTCAGGTGTGGAGCAGTTTTCTTTTTACAAAGCTATGAAAGCTATTCGATTATTAATCAGTGACTTTTTGAAAATTAAAAATTTTTGGCAAAAAAACGAAAATTGCCAAAATTGGTAGTCACCTCGGCAGAACTGGTTTTTTAACATAACGAAAAACACTCATTGGGCTGAAATTTGAAGTTTATGAGTGATGTCAACCTACATCTCTTGTTTTTCCCACTGTGGTGCAGTCGTGAGCAATGGGTGATCATATTCAAGAGAGGAAAGCTGTTTCTCTTTTTCACGTTGTGTGTATATCGGCCACCGAAACACATGTTTTCGTCGCGGCAGCAGAACACTTCAGGAGGAAAACATATGTAGATATGATTAGTGATTAGGATAGGGATGAATAAATGAAAACAGCACACGAAATTCTTTAATTAATAATGTTTCATTACTCTGTTTTTTGAACTAATGTAAACATTTTTTTCTTAGTTTGTGTTAGGTTGTGTTGATTTATGAATGAAGTTAACTTTAAACCAATGATAATACGACAGATACTATCCAACATTGTTCGTATATAAAATAAAATCTACACAATTCTGTCAAGAAAACAAACTTTTTTTAGCTTGTAATATTAAAAAAAAGGCTCCAAGCAGATGTTTGACTTAGCATTTACAAATAAATAATGTATTTAATACTAAAATAGACAATATGACTAGTATGTCAATCTATACTGTAATCATTCTAATAAGTTTCTAATAAAGAAAACATATTCAAAAATTTAAATTTTATGTGCCAACTACTAAACTTACCCAGAGTTTTGTGAAAAAACATAATTATATGTTTTGAATATTTCCAGTAGCTCTTTTTGTTGTTGTGCATTTGCTTCTAATACATTATGAATGCCCTGTTGAGTTTCCACCAATCTTATAATTGCTTTCCTAATCCCTAAAAAGTCTAAGTTTGTTGTATTGCCATCAGAAGGTATAGAATGGAGGTTTAATTGGTGTTCGTTGATTTCGTCATCATCGTTGCTTAGTACATTTTCCTGTCCTGCTAAATTTGCACCAAGCTCTGTAACGGATATTTCGATTAAAACTTTGAATAGTAAATATATATGTACACAATTAAGGTAGATTATATACCTGGTGATAAAATCATTATTCCAGCTTGAACAGCTTTTTTTACAAGGTTGTCCAAGGCGAACATCCAATGAGGTTTAATACAGTGTAATCTCAATACACTAATAACTGCTTCTTGGAAAGAGTACAGCGCTAAGAGTAAGTGATCAATAGCTGTTGTGTCGAAATCCAAAGTAACTTTAAGCTGACATATTGTATTTTCCAAATTTTCTCTGTTTTGGTCAATTATGTATTGTCTTAACCCTCTTATCATTAGGCACAGATCATTTCTTTTTATTGCAAGTTTATTTTTGTTCTCAATTTCCAACTTATCCATCCATATATCACAAATTTTGACTTCGTCGTTGGAGAGGACTTTAGACAGCGTAGTCCTTCTTTGTGAATCTTTTTTTAACATATAAAAGCCATCAGCTTCGTTTGACTCAGTTAAATTTATTTTCGATGAATTGGAGGAAATCTCAATTTCTGGTGATAGTAAAAAACCGGATGAGTTTCTCCTATCAAGGTTGATTTGGTGTTCCTCATTGATCGTGCCAGTACTTTTATAGTACAAATTGGGTAATATTTAGTATACATCAGTGTTTTATATATCATATATATATTTAGTTTTAGTGTAGTGAATATAATAAATATATAATATTATATTAAATACACGTGCACCATGGTGCACCATATTTTATGTTTCAGCCGATTGACTTGAGTAGACATATTTCAAACGGTAGATACACAAATACAGTCAGCCAAAAAATTATTTGCGCATCCAGTTTTTTGACGATTTCTCGTTTATGGGAAAAGTTTTTATGGAATGTTATATATGGGTGATTCTACGCAGGATAGCCCAATGTTCTAAACGACCCCTCTCCGATCTGGCTCAAAATTGGTAGAAATAGTTATTGAAGTGGTTCAAATCATGGGACAAAACATTTTTGCCCAACTCAATATAGTTCGCGAGTAACGGGGGTTCAAAAATTGGTAAAAAGTCAAAATTCAGGATTAAATTTTAAGAAAATCACAGCCATAACCTTAAATATCTCAAAAAATGGTATTTTAATTTTTTCATATATTGGAAAACAACATTTCACCTATCTCCACTCCAAATTTCAAGTTGGGATCTCAATGGGTTCGATCAAAAGATATTTTTTTAAGAAAACCGAAATATTTTGATAAATATTTCCGTATGGAAAAAAAAGTCGGGGAGAGTACCATAACTTTGGAGTCAAAAATTGATGATGGGCTTTTATAGAGGGGTTGAAAGCAAGCATTTTTTACTAAGGAAATGGGGTCAACCTCGCCCGTTTAGTAGGTGAGGGCATTTTAAAGAACAGTATTAATTGGCAGGATAAAACAATTATTAAAAAAAAACGACAACACTTACGATGAAGTACTACACCAGCCAGAAACCTGTTCTGTAACCGTACATTTAAGATAATCTACTCATGTCCATAAATCAAAAAAAAAATCATATACAAATTAAAAATTTTTATAAAAAAAATAGAAAAAAATGTAGACCATTTTTTTCAAAATCGTACGATGGACTGGTAAACTTGTTTTCTTTTTATCAATGCTCATATCAATTCAATCGAACCAAAAATCGATGTCTTTGAGAAAATTACTATTGCAGACATTAGAAGCTTACGTTGCTTCGTTGCTCCGTTGAAGGTATGTTCACCACCGCCAAGCAGATGCATGTGTCTGAACCGATACCGATTTTTTGTATTTTTTTTTTTAGATTTTTGACGTAGCAACGCCGGCGTGGAGATTATAGGGGAGCTTCACGTTTCTTTAGAGAACGATAAAAATGTTTAATATGTGTCTGCCATTAAAGATAGACTTTTTGAGGCAATCAATTGCCCCATACATTTTTTTGTATCTATAACTATTTAGGGAGCGTACACCATAGAAGCTTTTTCACTTGTCGACCTTATTCACAAATCTCACTAAGCCGTTAACTGTTTTTGTTAAGAATATAGCCTATGTCCACCTTTAAGGTTTAACCTATCTATGTACCACATTTAAAAAACGGAAATGATGCTGTTCACCAGGAAACACAAAAAGCCAACCTTTAGTCCCCCTATCTTAACGGTCAACGATTATCTCTCTCAGCTAGCGCTAGGTACTTAGGCATCTCTCTAGATTACAAACTTAGCTTTAATAATAATATCGAACAACGGACTAAGAAAGCGTGCATAACTTTCTATGCCTGCAATAAAACTTTTGGAAAAAGGTGGTGTCTGAGACCAGACCTCACACGATGATGTACACAGCCTGGTTCATCCTATCCTATGGATCACTTGTTTTATGGCCAGTCCTTAAGAGAAAACATAACATTATATACAAAGAATGGCATGCATAGGCACATGCGCGCTAAGGACCACCCCTTCAGACGCACTAACAACCATGCTCCATCTACCACCCATTGACCTTCACATCCAAAGTATAGCAACGCAGATTGCGATCAGACTCAGAGAGTCCCGCATGTGGGCGTCGAGACCACTTGGCCACAGCTGCATCCTGGATTCGATACCTAAAGAACTTCTAAGACTTCGGACAGACTTCACTCCTCCTAAATTAGACTCTTAAAATATGGCGACGTACTACTATCCCTACTAGAGCAGACTGGGATAGCAAGCGCGTATAGGCCTCACTCCGGATGTCAGTGCTTACGCAGACGGTTCAAAGAGGATAGCGGAAATCCTTGCCATTAGGGAGGTATGCCGCATACTTAAATCCCACCCTAACACAACGCCAATGCTAAGTTTGGCGATCTTCGTTGACAGTCAAGCTGGCATCAAGGCAGTTTCGTCAATCTCCACAATCTGAAAACTAGTCAACTCGTGTCGTATCGAGCTTGCTGATGTCGCTGGAAAGGTCAAAACTACCATAGTATGGGTCCCAGGACACTCTAGCGTCTATGGCAACAAGAAAGCTGATGAACTGGCCAAACTCGGCACTGCCCTCCATAGCTAAGGAGCTACACGCTCCGCTTGGGCTTGGTAAAAGCTCGAATTAAAACTCACTTCTTGGAGACGGCTAACCTCAGATGGTCTCAGTTAACCAACCAGTATCTAAGGAGAATTGGCCAGAGTAGAACATATCGCGAACTAACGACCTTCTAAAAAGGACTCGCACAGACATTGCTAAAATCGTAGCGATTAGTACGGATCACTGGCCGATAGGAGACCATGCAGCTAGACTTGGAATACCATATTTTACAAACTACATGTATAGGCACAGAATCATTGAGCCACTTCCTCTGCTCCTGTCCATGTGAATGGGACCTAGTCTATTGCCGGTTCCGAACGGCGAATTGCGATGGCTTTCCATGACAGAATTACTCCAGGAAGATTATCAGTCGTTCGCTGAATGTGGGGCTGTGAAAATTGCTCGTTGTGTTTTTCCCCGGACTGGATTCGAGCCCGGATATGCTTGCTTTACATTCCGAATAAATAAAAAAAAAATCGAATCAATGTATAGCTAATTTTTTACGTATCAATCTATATACGTATATGTGTCTGAGTATTAATTTGAACCACTATGGGTTGAGAATTTGAGCATTTATGCAATTTTTTTAATCAATTCATCCAATATATATTTATTGGATTTTTTTTAAGACTATCAATGATCAGATGTACAGTGACGAGCAAAAAAATAGCAGTGGTAGTACAAAAATCCACAAAAGGCCATTATAAATAAAGTTATACACAAATTTCGAGCACAAAACTTTTTTTTAGCCATAGATTAAAATTGACTAATTTTATAAAAACGCAAACTTAACTACATATTTAACTTAAACAAATAGGATAGAGTTCTGAATAGTACTCACCTACGATTTTTTTGAATATTTTACATCTTAAGAAAGGTTATAAAATGAACTTTCATATAATGTTGAAAAAAAGCAGTCTTAATAACGGTACTTTTTAAGAAAATAATGTTTTTTTTTTCAAAACTTTAAGCCTATGTTAAGAAAATTAACTATAACTTCCAAAATATAAAACTGATTATAATGATTTTCACACCAATCAAAACAGCGTAGAGATATCTCAAAAAGAAATAGGTTATAGGGTTTACAAAATATTTCCATTTCTTTTTTCACGATTTTTAAACTTTGGGTGTCCTTTTCGTTCTTTCTAGTCATTTGCGGTCAAAACGGCTTTGGATTTCGACTTCTTGCGCATGAGACTATGTTCTCGAAAAATTTCAAAAAAAATCGGAGGTGAGTACTATTCGGAACTTTTTGCAAAAACATTAAAAAATAAAATCCAAGAATTCAACTCGAAGTGAGCGAGCAAAATAATAGCAGTGCACGTTTCTTATCATAAAAAAAAAGCCTCAAAAAATATAAAATCATAAGCGGAAATGGTGATTTGCCACACAATATCCATATAAATAAAAATGAATCGCCGAAATGTATGTAATACTAGCCGTGTTTTATTATGCACTCATGATCTATATAGATCATTGGTTTGCACGCATTGCAACAACAACACATGATCCAGATACCTATCGGGATCATTTATCGTGATCCGAAATTTGATTCCGCTATTCCCTGCTAGGTTCATCGAAGCTGATTTGCCTGGAAACCATTTCCAATTTACAGCATTGCCTGATAAGCATACAAAATATTATTTTTTTAACTAGATTTTAATACTCACTTTTATTCCTTCATTAAGTAATATTGTGCTAACAGTAATACAAAATTTGTATTTCAATTTTAATTTCTAACAATTTTGTGTGATTTGCACAATTGTTTTGCGTTTGCCGGTGAAAATTGTAATCATCATCGTAAAAGATGTGCAAACACTTGCTCTGAAGAGAAGAAAAATTATGTTGGCATGGAAACACTGCCCTCAAATATCACAGCATCGACGGGAGTTAATTGTCAAACTACTGTCAGAACACAAAATAAAAATGCTTCCATGATTTGGAGCGTTTTATTTACACCCATGATCCATATGGATCATCCGTGCATAATAAAACACGGCTACTATATCTCAAGAACGCCTTTGCTGAATTAGATAATTTTTTTTTTCTCTGAATTAGTTACTTCTAGGAGATGGTTTGTATGGAAAAAAAGGTTAAGAAAATTGAGAAAATCAGGTGGAAAAACGCAATCAAAGTTTTCCAAAGCATTGTTCATGTATCAGAAAAAAACCGACTCAGATATGAAGTGCCGGTGGCGCAGGGCATAAGATCGCTGCTCCAGGATTTCTAGGTCTGCGAATCGAATCCTCGGCATGACGTATCTTTTTTCCGATAATCTTTTGTACTGGATTCATGTCTAGGAAAAAGCAAACAGTCTTTGTTTTTCCAATTCAATTTTTTCGGGTGCAAAAACGCTTTCAAAGCTTTCCAAAGCATTTTTATGTATCAGAAAAAAACTGACTTAAGTATGGACTGGCGCTGAGCATAAGATCGCTTCTCCAGGATCTCTAGGTCCGGGAATCGAAACTCGGCAATAATACATCCTTTTTTCCGATAAACTCATGTCTAGGGAAAAACAAACACTTTTTATTTTCTAATATCTTCGGGTGAAAAAAGAAAGCCCGATATGACGTCAATAAATAGGAAAAACCCACTGCGTGAAAAGTAATTAAGGATGTGAGAAATGTAAGGAATGATAATGTTTACATAGAATGGTCAGAATAAAATAAAACATATTCGATAGTGAATCGAGAGTTGTAATAGTATTATAGTAGTAGTGAAAGATTGATAAACAATAATAATAGATATTGGAAAACAAGTGGAAGTGTGTGTTGTGTTTCACTTACAATTTAAGCCTTTCAATAGATCAAACTGATTTGCAAACGCTTCGCATCAGCAGCGATAGTGCAGAGGATGTGGCATCTGGTCTAGAATAATACTATTAGTCGTAACATTTTTACCCGGTAATCGTCCGGACTAGGTTCGCACCTAGGAAAATTTACATACGTAAATTGAGTGCTCAACGTTCGTTCTATAAAGCAGGACAGACATTTAAAGTTTTATATAGTGTGATTTAAAATATAAAACAAAATGCCACGAACAAGGCGTCAAAACATCGGCCGGCGCACGCGTAACTCGAATAGGGTTTACAATATGCGAAATAATGAGACTGAAGAAGAGCGAAGGCAGCGTTTGGAGACAAATAGAATTAAAATTTCTTAAGCGAGATTTCACGCGACTCCAGAGCTACCCATACCATCAACTTCAAACGAGATGCAACAAAATAGACGATCAATCAATTACGAACGTTTGGGATTTAGATATGATGCAACAATCGATTACGCCAGCGACAAATCTGTCGATTTCGGAGCAATGAGCATTCTTTGTATATATTGCAATGCTTTAAGATTTCGACTCGAACGACCAGGGTTATGTTGTGCTAATAAATTTCTTCATTTCTTGGGAAATCCTGAAGCTGAAGTGTGCTATCAATAGTTCAGTTAGGAGAAAAATTGTCATGCAGCTGCAACAACTTTTCCATGAAAAAAATCACTTGGTTAAATTGTTTAAATCGTCGTCGCTCTGTAGAAATTTACAATGAGGTATTGATATCTTTAGAGGATTTGTGCTTGATGATGTCTGGCAAAATGTTGCATGACTTAGGAATGCCTGCACCTAATCGCCCCATGCATGATGTATTCAATCGTGAATTTGAACGAGAACAGCAATACATAGATAGAAATGCTTTAAGGCAATCAGTGCAAAATAAAGTCCCACTTTAATCAACCGCAAAAAACAGCTTACGACATGATAATGAAAGCAGTTAAAGTCGACAAAGGAGGATTTTTTTTCCTGGACGCACCGGGTGGAACGGGTAAGACTTTTTTGATCTCAAGTAAGATCGCACTGGCATATAGGTGGACGAACCGCTCACTCGGCGCTCAAACTACCAAATTTGCAAGCAATAGATGAACCGACATGTAATATAACCAAAACATCAGCAATGGCGAAAGTGCTACAGAATTGTAGGCTTATAATTTGGGATGAATGCACGATGGCGCACAAACGAGCATTAGAGGCACTTGATCGACCACTAAGAGATTTGCGTAGCAATCAGAATCTCTTCGGAGGTGCGATGATTCTACTGGCTGGAGATTTTCGCCAAACGCTTCCAGCTATTCCTAGGTCAACAGCTGCTGATGAAATAAATGCTTGCTTGAAGACATCAAATTTATGGCGATACGTAAAAAAAAAAAAATAAGTTAGTAACTAATATGCGAGTTGCATTGCAAAATTACTTATCGACGGAACTGTTTTCAAACGCGTTATTCGACATTGGCGATGGGAAAATGCCTGCTGACCCTTCTACTGGCCTCATTTCATTTCCACCAAATTTTTGTCAGTTCATATCGGAGTATATTATAAAAAACCATGTATGGTTGAGCGATCGAGCTATTTTAGTAGCAAAAAATAAGGATGTTGATGATTTAAACATAAAAATCCAGAATGAAATTTATGGACAAATACATTCATTTATGTCGATCGATTCCATTATCAATCAAAATAAAGTTGTAAATTATCCAATTGAATTCCTAAATTTATTAGATTCCGCTCCGTGATAATAATGCTACGCAATTTAAATCAACCAAAATTGTGCAATGGAACAAGACTCGCCGTTAAAGAAATTTTGGGAAATTTGATTAAAGCGACGAAAGTTTAAGGGCGAGGATGTTCTAATCCCAAGAATACCAATAATTCCAACCGATTTCCCTTTTGAATTCAAACGTGTTCAGTTTCCAGCATTCGCAATGACAATTAACAAATCCTAAGGCCAATCACTAGAAGTATGTGGAATAAACCTGGAATTTCCCTGTTTTTCTCATGGGCAATTATACGTTGCGTGCTCGCGAGTCGGCAAATCATCGACGCTATTTCTTTTTGCCTCAGAAAAAAAAAAATAAAAATAATGTGTATGATAAGGCCTTACAATAGTTATATTCAAAGTATTTAATTGTTATTCATTAATAAACAGTGCTCCACAAAAGTTTGCGTACGATTAAGAAATTTGGGGAAAAACGGCGTCTATTCCAAAACCACATGTAACAATTTGTTTTGAAAGGCATATATGAAAAGAGCTTTGTCCAAAGCTTCAGAATTTATCAAAATTAGTTCAATACTCCATTCAAAAGTTATAACAAAAATAACAACCAATGTTGCCAAAATTAATCCACAAAAGTTTTTGTACGGCGAGTAGATTTTCACAATAAGGGCCATTTAAATAACTGTAACTAATTAAGGATACAAGTAAATACATTGTCTTTGTATACCCGTTGTTAGCAAGTGACGAAATGTAGAAAAGTCTATATTGTAATACGGTAACAAAAGACCATAAATATGGGAAAAAAACGGAACTTAGTTGGAATGAGAGGCTAATGGTTACTAGTTTGTACTAGGGGGAACGAATTTCCTAGGGGATGGTATCAAAATAAACTTCAAAAAGCAAGTCAACAATCCAACTAAAAAAAGGTCGCTTCGGGATTACTGGAAATTGCAAACAAGAGCAAAACTGTCCAACCATTTTAGCTCTCTTCAAGAGATAAACGACCTTTCAAGCAAATACTAGATCAAGAACCGCTTATAACGGCAAAAAGAGTGACGAAAGGCCCAGGAATTCTATAATGCCCAAGTGTATCCAAAAATATTATGGAGAACCATTTTTATAATATTTTGGATACACTTAAATGGTAATTGTGAAAATTTACTCGCCGTACGCAAACTTTAGTGGATTGATTTTGGCAATATTGGTTGTTGTTTTTGTTATAACTTTTGAATGGATAAGAGTATTGAACTAATTTTGGTAAATTCTGAAGCTTTGGACAAAGCTCTTTTCATATATGCCTTTCAAAACAAATTGTCACATATGGTTTTGGAATAGACGCCGTTTTTCCCCAAATTTCTTAATCGTACGCAAACTTTTGTGGAACAGTATATATGGTTTTATTGTAAAAAAAAAAAGATATTTTCTCAATATTGTCAATTAATCCAACTGATTTTAATTTCCCAGTATTACATTTCCTTAGTCCACGATTGTACACCATCTGTGCGAAGCCAAGGCAAGCGTAAATAGTAAACCAAGTCTTTCAGGAATTTCGAAATTATACACAAAAAAGCGGACAGACAGACAGACGGACTCCGAAGTGTTTTAATAAGGGTTTCGTTATTCCTTTGGAACAACCCTAAAGATATGGCGGTACGAAGTTCGCCGGGTCAGCTAGTTTGTTATAAAAGCTTTATTTTTTATCACTGCCTAAGAACGACGCTTCATCGAGTTTCCTAAGAACTGCCACTTCTCCAGATGCCAGACCTTCCACGACGCCTGTACTACTTTCTAATACTTTCTATACTTTTTGACATGTGCCTAAAGGTTTTGCATTGTGTTGAGGTTAGGGTATTGATCAGGCCTACGACTTTGCCTAAAACTAAGTTTTTACATATTTGTTTGTGCATTTTAAGTCACAGTCTTGTTAGTTTCAAAGCTATTTCATAGTCGTCACAATGAACCATAATGTTTTAAAAATTGTCTTGTATCGGTTAGCGTTTATTGGCGCACTAACGTGTTCACAGGACTCAGAGCAGCTAAAAAAAATGATTTTGCACTCTGAGTATTTCATTATTTTTCGATAGGCCAGCCACTAATTTAAATTTTTTTTGGAGATGTGCTGTTTCTTTTTCACTGTCGGACTTTTTTGGACTGAAAGCTTATTTATTATTTTGTGCAAGTATTCTTCTTACTTTTAACCCATTTAGGACCACTAACATACTATAAACATTCAGAAAATCGCGAAATTTTTTATTCATAACTATTTTATTGACAAAATACACCATCCATTCAACAATTGTGGACAAAATCATTGTTAAACGATATAATGAAATAAATAGAACTGAAAATAAAACAGAAATACTAGCCTTAAAAAAAATTAAAAAAATTTTTAGTTCGAAAAAAAGTTGTTCTTCATGTTCCGTTAACGTAACCATCTTAATAAATAGGAACAGTAATCGTTAAATTTAGCTCATTTTTTGTATTTGCATTAACGTTATGCATGGAATATCTTACAATGGATTTCACCATTTTTTGCCTAAAGACACCACATATTCATTCTTTCAATTGTAGCTAGGCTCATAGCTATATTATAATTAGGTTGGTATTTATAATTGCACTGGGGGCTTAAAAGTGAGAAAATGAGCTCCATAAAGGACATAAAGGATGAATTTATAACGGAAAATTTTATTCGAAACACAACAAGTAAGAAACATTTACTATTGTAGTTAATTCAAATCAAAATGGCGTCAAGTACAGTTGAGCACTTCTTATGAGCCCAATGTCGACACTTTTAGAGAATACTTCAATGCACAATAGGCATTATCAGCCCCAGTTTGCTGGGAAATAAATTTAAGTTCATTGGGAACAGCTTAATTTACTAAAAAAATTATTTATTCTTTCCATTTTATGCAGAGGGACAAGTTGGTCAACCTGGCCCAACTTACCCCACATCTAGTTTAATGGACATTTTGCATAATAATTAAAAAAATACTCAAAACCTGCATCTTAATGTAAAATATTGACCTTTTCGCCACTAGAATAATGATAATAATGTAAACTGTTTTTACCTTTTCACTTTAAAAACGAAAAATTCGCGTGATGCCTTATCTGCTAATACAATGAACTCAAACCGATCTTACATAACTTAGTTAGTATGTCCTTTTCATTCCTACCTGATCTTGTTCGCTGTTCTTAAGAAATTCGCGTGGCCCAACTTGCCTTGTGGCCCAACAAGCCCCGCTCTACCCTACTAGAAAAATAACCAAATGAATTTTCATGTGCTTATAATAAAGTACAGACTACATAAGAAGTAGATTAAATAGTTTTCAGATTATTCACAATAATGTGAAAACTGATGCTGCACTGCTATTCTTTTGCTCGTCATTGTATAGACATAGATTAAATAACGTTCATGTTCAATGTTCATTTTTAGCTTGCAAAAGCAAGCTATTATCTTTAGAACACATTAAGCTGCGATTGTTATAGTGGTAAGATATAATTTTACTTACTCAAGTTCTGGAGTCGTGGGCGCATTGCAATTACTATTTGAATGATGTTTGACAATTGAATTGCGTTTACTTGTTACATGATCAGCGGGCATGGATATACTTCTGCTAAAATCATTAATGCTATTGCCAACACGATGTTTTGGATGTTTGCTTAAAATATAAATATTAATTAAATATCTTTTACTGAGATAGTAAATTAAACGTACATACTCCGATAAAAATGGATCTTCTAATAATGCAGCAGCCGATGGGCGGTCTTGGACGTTAATTGCAAAACATCGAAGAATAAAATTATTTGCTACAGGCGATAGTTCATCAGGTATAGTTGGATGTTTTTTGTAGTATCCCACTTTAAATAAGGCTGCTTCTGCAGAACCGAGTTCTATAAAAGGTGGCTTCCCGGTAGCCATTTCTACATTGGTGCAACCGAAAGACCAGATATCCGCAGCTGGCCCATATCCCCGAAAACCCTGATCAATAACTTCAGGAGCCATATACTGTAATGTACCAGTAAAGGTTTCCATAATCGGATTAATTCCTGCCAATCGTTTAGAAGTACCAAAATCGGATATTTTTACAACTCCACTATATGTATTTACTAAAACATTGTCTCCTTTAATATCCCTGTGAACTATTTTCTGTTCGTGCAAATATCGAAGGCCTTCGAGAATTTGTTTGGAATAAAACGCCATTGTCGACTCATTATCCTTTAACGGTCCCCACTTTTCCCTTAATAAATCTGAAAGCGAACCTCCAGGTACTTGTTCCATAAAAATTTTGAAGTATCCATCTTCTGATAATGAACCCAAGTACTTTAAGAATTATAATTTGTATAGATTACTATGACTTGTCTGATTGCAATGTACTCACTTGAACTATGTTTCTATGTCTTAATTGAGAGTGAAGTTTAATCTCTTCATGCAATGGCTGAACATCTTGAGAATTTTTTTCTGGTACTTCTTTAATAGCAATTCGAACCTGTGTTTGAAGGTCTCTCGCAGCATAAACAACTCCATAAGTACCTTTTCCTAAAACAACTCTTCTACTTTGGTCATCATAGTCGTATTCGTACTAGAAAAAAAAACTGAGAGTTACTTGTTTAGTTATAAAAGTTCTGCATTGATTACCTTTATTTGCGTCTCATTTATTGATAAATTAACGAACACCTCCTGATCTGAAGCCATTTCTAACACCAACTCATAAAATTTTTGTCGACACGCAGTTGTAGGAAAATATATTTGAAAATCATCTGAATTATGATGAACGTATAAAAAGGCACATCTATCATCTCGTTTATACAAGCTAACTGACTTTATTTGACTGGCAGTGAAAACAAAATCATGTATCTTTTTGCATGTATTGTTTGCGTGAGCCAAACACAAATTCACAATCTGTATCGACTTTTCATCTGCGTCCATATTTATTGTTATGTAGCTTGGCATGTTTATTTTTTGAGGTTCTACAATCTAAAATAAAGATACACATTAAATTGATTAAACATACAGAAGATACAGATATAAAAGAAAGTAAGTAAGTTCTTTCCTAATCTAACTTTTTTAATAGCAAATCGGCAGTTGCGGTACTGACGGTTCGCAGATAGAGGAAGGAACAGGCGCGGGCATATACTCCGAAACGTTGGATATGCGAAGATCAATCAGACTTCCGGAGTATAGCAATGTCTTTCAGGCGGAGGTCCTGGCAGTCATGGAATCGGCCAAAATATTATCAATGTTGGCGATACCACCGGCTGATATCACCATTTTTATTATCAGTCAGGTGGATATAAAAGCGATTTCCGCTACGGAGATCAAGTATAGGCTGGTCCTGAGCTGTCGCGAAGAGCTCAGGGCTCTTGGCTCGCAGCATAGGATTAATCTCTGCTGGGTACCTGGTCACAGAAACATACCTGACAATGAGGAAGCTGATAGGCTTGCGACGGAAGGATCCAAACTAGGGCTGGAACAGGCGATAGTAGGGATCGATCCACCGATCTGCTTCCTTAAGAAGCGGATTGGGGACAAGATAATTAGATCAGCGAATGACAGATGGAAGGCGCTATCTATGTGTAAGACGACAAGGACTATATGGCCAGAATATGACTATGCCAAAACGAAAGTGCTGCTCTTGCAGGACAAAAGGTCTCTCGCAAGAGCGGTGGGTGTAATCACGGGTCACAATAGTCTCAAAGACTACTTATTTAAGAAAGGACTACTCGGTGACAATATTTGCAGGGGCTGCGCTGATGAAGAAGAGCGGGAAGATACTCAACACTTTCTCTGTCACTGCCCCAGCCTTTGTCACTTGAGGTACAGAACACTAGGAAGACACTTCTTCCAAGACCTTAACGAGATCAACGAGATCAGGTAGAACCTTTGTACCTTTGCAGAATCTTTTCAGGTATCTGAGCAGGACCAAATGGACCGAGGACACAGTGGAATAGGACACCGCGGGTGAGGAGAGGGACACCTTTCCCCCTATGGGTAGCACAAGGGATCGCCAGGGACCGAAGTGAGGCAGGAACATATTTCTGTCAGCCCGCCTACCTAACCTAACCTATTCTGCAGATAAAATTGTGTTTTAACACGATAGAGACATGAACACATAAATGCAGCCATTTGATAAACCCAATTATAATCTTTAAGCCTCCTTAACAATGTCTTTATTAAAGTATAGATTTTTAAAAAATATTGTAAACGCGAGCAAGTTTGACAGCACCGAGAAGTGTCCAATTGCATGTAACGATCTGCTATCCGCCTGTCAGATTTGCTCTCGTGTGGCCATTCAATAAGTGTCAGTCAATCAGTTAAGGTGTGTAAATCAGACTTATACAATATTATATTATAACAAAATTCAATATATTATATCTCAGAAGTGGGATACAAACTCAAAGAATAACCGATACCCTAATCCACGCGGGAACCAATTTTCCAGAGTCAACCACCATCAGGCAATTGCGGACGACATCACCGAATGAGGTACACTCGTACGTCCCAGTTAACGCTACTTCGCCGTCAGAAGGTTTTCCGGTTATGGACGCCTCAGCTGGAAGATCTACGGGCCAGTAAAACGTTATGCGCTGGAGATGCAGAAGATCGAATCACACGCCAACATCACTGAGGCCGACATTGTAGAATGGATTGTAGAAGGGCTGAACGACTGCAGTAACGACGCAGTCTAGCTAATGGCGGCCACCGCGCTGAAGCAGCATTGGGGTCTTCTCAATAAGTATGAAAGAAGATATTTCCGCAACACCCCGCTAAGATCCGCCACCAAAACAACAAGCCACCCGAACAACAGCTGTCCCCAAGAAGACTGCCGCAGGCGATGAACACACGAAGAGCTTTAACTGCTCCCAATTCGGGCACTATCAGAGCCAGTGCCCGAGACCGAAGCACCCGATTAATGCATGCTGTACGTAATATAAAAGTATAAAAGTGAAAGCATTTCAAATGGTAATTGTCCTCCCTATTGGATTCGGGTAGCCTGAGTAGCTTTGTCAAGAGGTCCTTAGTCCCATTTATTAGTGGCGAAAAGAAATCAACGCGGTCCAGAGGAATGGGTAACACAACCTTAAGTACAGTCGGTACGGTAAATTGCCGGAAAAAATCCGTAGTCCGCCCGTTTATAATAATTCCCGATAACGAGGCCGTAGTTCTGATGCTTTTAGGACACGACATCTTGACAAAGTTAAATGTTCATGCCGCCTTTTGCAAAACATTAACAAATTTAATGGATTCAACAAAGAGATTGCCAGTACACTTTTGTCATTCGATTTTTTACGAAGTCCGAATGTTCTCTCAGAGGTTGTTGTTACTAGTTTCACGAGCAAAGGAAGTCGATGAAATACAGTTTTTCAAGAAAGGGTTTACACAACCTAAAAAAACAAGCAATTTCGATATTTTTATTACAAATAAGGTTACTTCCAGACATTTTAGTTCCAACGCCCTTTGGGCAATACGAGTACGAGTGCCATGCACGTAATTAGAAACGTTATGTTAGGCATTATGTTATCATAACTTCCACCTTAAGAAGGTGATTTTGGCTTTTAATTGTCGCTGCAGATTACACCTTTTAGAAAAACTATGAATTTTTCAACAGATACAGCAACTTCAGAAGCGCAAGAAGGCGTAAAATAAGCCGTGCATATAACTAGAAACACTAAGATTTTTATTAGAAATCGATAACTTTTTTTTTACAAAACAGCTGTTAAACTTTGGGGCATTAATGCGGGGTAGTACTTTTAAAATGAATTAAGGTGCCGAAAAGGCGACCGCAAGCTTAGGGCTAAGACAATCTTGCCATGAAAAAAAAACATTGGTCGCTATAGCAACAGGTTTCTGCGTTCTACGAAAATTGGTATTAAAAAAATTTTATATGATAGGGGACGGTCCACAGAGGCCTAAAAGCGAAGTTTGCTGGTCTTTTTAGACACGCAATGAGAAAGAAGTGAAGAATTCATTTTAGTTTTGCTAAATATTAGAGAACCCAATGGTCCACTATACTGATGACTATTGCAGTTACTTGGAATTTGCAGCAGGACAATCATGTACAATATAGGATAGTGCACACAAAATATTGACTCGTTCAATTTCTTATGAAAATGTAAGTGTTTTTAACTATATGCACTGGCTATTTTGCGAATTTTTGCGGTTTGGATGGGCAAACGGCTAAAGTTGTTTTTATAATTTTACGTACAAATAATTAAGATAAAATAATACTTACTAATATTGGAAATCGAACATTATTGGGCGCTTCTGAGCTAGTTGCTTCTAAAAAAAAATCAATCCAAAATTGAAATATTTGTTCCTTTATAGAAGTATGGTCATCAGACTTTCTTCGGACGCGATGTATCAAAGCTATGTTCCCAATAGTGGATTTTAAATACCAATTAGGAGGTTTAAGCTTAAACATGCACTCAGCTGCTTGAATTGCCTTAGTATAATCTTCAGCTAACACAGAAATCTCGAAAAAAGTGGCTACATCCCAATATTCTTTTAGCGACGAGAGACTTCCTTTTTTTCCTATTAAATTATTTAATGTCATTGCTATATGCTGAAGCTCTTCAGTGTTGCTGAACTCTTTTCCATCGATTACCAATAGTGTTGCCAAGTTAATTCCAGCGTATCCATTTGGTTGAACTTCAAAGCTTTGCCTGTACCACTTAATTGCATTTTTTAAGCTATTTGTATCCGTATAGTCAGATTCAACGAACATGTCTTTGTAGATTCTTCCACAAAGGCAAAGCATATCAGGAAATTCATTTTCTTTTTTTTCTAATGCTTTTAAAGAAGATTCTAATGCTTTTTCACGATCTCCTTTTTTATTTCTTCTATTAAGAGCAAAAGCATAGAGAAAACTCATATTACCAGTCTCTACGTATTTCCTTGTATTTGGAATCGTTTTTAAATCATTTACTAATCGCACCATAGAATCATAGTCTTGAATATCTCGTAGAGAACACATAAAGCTATGGACCACTTCTCCTGATAATACATGCGGATCATCTAAACGTTTGCGCATTTGGTGTAATATTTCTGTTAGTTTGGGGGTATTAGACGCATATTCCTCACGAACACCTCTTAAGTCCGCTAGAAACTTTTCTCTCATGTGAGCTCTTAAAAGAAAATTTATAATAATTGAAAAGTCTTGATTAGTAAAGTTTTCTATTGTGTTCTAAAATAATTTACTTCTCAAAATAATTAATTTCTACCAATTGAAACTAGGGTTAGAATAAGATAAAAATAAGTATGTTACGGTAAAATTGAGTAAACGGTTACACGCTGTACTATGCATATGACGACACAAGCCAGAATAGATGTGGAATTGAGACAAATTAAAACATTCCATCACAAGAGTAGCCTCTATACCGTGTTATATTAATCCAATAGCTGACTTCGAAGACGGGATTATCCAAGATCTTTATAAACAACTTGACCAATGTATGTCTCGTCAATAAGAATAATCACAAAAGAATGAGCAAAATTAATGATTAAAATAACGAACGAAAAATGTAAAGCAAAAATGTTAAGTGAAGTTATAACGTAAAAATGAACTCCGCACTTTGGCGGACATATACTAAAAACAAAATTTTACATTAAAACATTTTGTACGGAACCGACAAAAAGAACCGAACACATTTTTTTTCCGCACACTAATTTCCATTTTATAAAAACTGTTGTAAATTTTCCTGGCGCCCGAGCAGGGACATTAAAAACAACATCAAAATTAAAATTATAATGTAATAATTAATAAAATTTATACGCGACGGTTTTATTAAAAACTTGGGTGAACTAAAACTTCGTCAACATCAACAGTCGCTGTACATTAAGCATACATATATATCAATGAGAACTAAAGGGAAGTTTCTTCAGACCAGGTATTCAACAAAAATTGAAAGTGTCCATTGTAGAGCAGTTGTTAATTGTGCTCCAATTAATGAATAATATCCACTTTCAGCGTTCCATACTCAAATTTACCCGCATTCGCATTCGCAGTTACACTCGCGAAGTCGTATTTGCCGATAAGTAATTATTTCTGATCGAGAATCCATCAGATAAATCGCGATTCCAATTAGAAAATTCGATTCACCAAAGTCGAATTTAGAGATCAATAATCGTTTCAAATATTTCTCGGGTGCAAGTAGCATGAGAGACAAAGACAATTTCACAAATTCCAATTAAATTGGAATGCCAATTGGAATTATTAAATTCTTATATTGATCAAGCTATGATCTGGCAATCGGTGTGGGGAATCTACATTTTATTGAGGGAAATATGGATCACATTATGCATTTGCAGTTCCTTAAAAATAATTTAGACGCTACTGCAGCAAAACTTCGGTTATCCCGAAGACGATATTTTCAATACGATCACGATCCATAGCATAATGCAGATGTTGTACGGCGTTGGCTTCTCCTATTCCAACCCACTGAACTTCTTTGAGAAGAGTTAGACTGCCGTATTAGAAAGATTAAAATAGTACAAAAAAAAACGGGAATGAAAAAGTCTGAAACTTTCTGAAGAATGGCACAAGATTTCAACAGAGACTACAAGGAACCTTGGTCTTTCTATGAAAAATTGGCTCCAAGCTGTTCTTGAAAGTAGGAAAGCTAATACGAAAGATTAATAATAAGCAAAAACTAACAAAATCTGGACTAAACTTAATTTTAAATTAATTTTTCTTAATTAGATGTGCCGGTTGTGTATACTTTTTTCTGTTCCAAAATTGTTTTTTCCTTTTTTATTCTAACTGTTAATAAATTCTGGCAAACGGATTAATAAAAATTGGATCATTTACTGCGGTGGGTTCAACTTTGCTTTTTTTTTTATTAAACTATCTCTAACGATGGAACGGCGAATTTTTGGGTGTATGTATATTTATTTATTTGATACACTGCATATATAGATACAAAGTTTGGTCTCAATCTGATGAAAAATGTGGAAGTATGCAAATTCCGAGGTCTAATTATTAGTAATATACTTTAAATGTTATTGATAGAAAATAAATAAATAAATAGATATTTTACTATACACACTTTGATTGAATTTCAACATCTTGAAGAATACGACGTATACGTAAAGTAAGTGACGACTGTTTTACGTCCCCACCTTCTTTATTAAAGGTCGTTACAAAACAAAAGCCCTGGTCACAACGTTTATATGGTAAAAAAGTATAATTCCCACATGAAATCTGAAATACAAAAAAATATCAATATTAAAATAGTAAAAGCATTTTCATTTCATAAGCAATTAATTCAACACAAATCTTTGGCTCTTTGGCCCTAAAACGTTAAATTAAATATCTTTACGGCTTAGAGACAATACTGTGCAGTAGTTGAAAAATATGTAACCAAGAAGTTAAACGTACTATGGGGAGATAATGGGGGAAACTGGTTAGTATGAGAAATTACGTTTTTTTAGGCAACAACAGCCGTGATTTATTATGCACGGATGATCCATATGGATCAAGAGTATAAATAAAACAGTCCAGATTACGAATGAGAGCAATACAGATCATGATGTGGTAGTAGTTTGACAATTAAATCCTGTAGGAGCTGTGACATTTGCGGGCAGTATTTACACGCCAACATTTATTTATTATTATTTTTATTTTAATGATAATGACTTCAATTTTAATCAGCCAACACAAAGTAATTGTAGAAATCACACAAAATTGTTGGAAATTGAAATACAATTTTGTATTATAGTAAGTTACTTAATTCAATGAATAAAAGTAAGTAATAAAGCTTAATTTTAAAAAATATTCGGGCCACAGACTACCCAAAGTAGATCCATCTGAGCAGCTGCTATTTCTTCTCGTCCATCGATGAATTTGACAGTAATTCGTGAATTTTACAGTAATACGGGAAACATCGAACACTAGCTCACCATTTTACGCTTATGAACTTATATGAACAGAATAGAAACTGCAGGAAAAAGCGTGAACAATATTTTGGATCACGATAATTGATCCAGATCGGTTCCAGGGTCTTGTGTTGCTGTTGCAATGCGTGCTAACCAATTATATATATGGATCATTTGTGCATAATGAAAAACGGCTATTGACAAACAAAGAATTTACAAAATCGAAAGATAGACAGATCTACAACATTGAAAAAATAACGGAATTGACTAAATGGCAGCTGACCTATCTCTCACAAATCTGATCTAATCAATCAAAAAATTTAAAAAAGATTCAAAATTCGAATTGCTAGTTATTTAAAGCACTAGCAAAACACACTACAAGGCCGTAATCTTAGAGAAATAGAACAAAATTTTGACGGAATTGTCTACAAAACATAATAAAAGCGTAAGCTTATCGCACTAAGTAAGTTTAAGGTTAAGTAAAGTACGCATAAATGTATGTACATATAGTACATACAACACTTTGATATTTATAGACAACTTTCTGCTTATAATATTTGAAAATGTTAAAATGTTTCAGGCTCTAACTACAATGAATAGAAGTCGTTTCTTGTTTGTTACAATAAATAACAATCGCGAGGGCAAGGCACGCAGGCAACTCGAACTTCCGCCGCCGACTCTAACTCTGCAGCAGAAGGTATGCCCAAGTGTAGCCAAGCGAGCTTTTGGACTTTGTCCAACCATCTCATCGTGGGTCTGTCGAGCGGTCGGCTTCCCGACGGAATCATATTCAAGGCGCGCCTGACAAGTCGTGATGATTTGGACATTCGTGCCACGTGACCAAACCATCAAGGTATAGCCCTTTCCAATCGAAGAAGAAGCTGCTCAACATTGAGCTCTTCGCACACCGTTGTGTTTTAAGAGACCTTATCCCGGCGAGTTTCTCCTACAACAGCTCGCAGAAATCTCATCTCATCATACAACAGCTCGTATTCGCGATCTAAGTCTTTTGGTCATTACTCAAAATTCATAACTATAAGTGAGAGTTGGAACAAATACCGAGCTAAAGTCCGATAACTTGGCCCTGACACCAAGCTCGGCCTTCCTGATTACAGATCTTCCAAGCTATTTCAAAATTGACCCAACTTAGCCAATCTTACAGAAACTCAGCTATTACATTACTCATGAAAAGGAACAAGATTCTTGAACTTTACCACCTGTTTCAATTAGACTCCACTAACATGCAGTGTACATTGAACAGGCGTACTGGAAATAACCATAACCTCAAATTTGTCTTCCCCCGTAAGGCGTACGCTAAGGTGTTGGAGATGCATTCTAGAGCTATGGTCGAGTCCAGAATGGGGGACAAACAGTGTGGCTTTAGTTCCGGCAAAAGTACTACCGGTTTTCACTCTAAGAATGGTACTCGAGAAGGCTTGGGAATATGCCAAACTGATTCACACTTGTTTTGTAGACGCAAAGGCGTATGACGGAGTCCCATGAGGCAAACTCTGGAGTGTTCTTTAAGAGAATGGAATTGATGGAACTCTTCGAGAGCCATTCAGTCTATATATACAAACTGTAGCAGCTGTGTTCGGGTTAACGGTAGTTAATCAATGCACCGTGGGTGTTGGACTGCGCCAAGAGTGCGTCTTGTCACCTTTCATTTGCATTATATATATATGTATAAACTGGATGTTACAACACAGCCTAGGCGAGGAATGTTTCACGACAGAATTTGTATTTCTTGTGTCAAATCCAGGCCGATGAAATTATTTGGTGACTGAGCGGAATTGTGAAATATCGAAAGAAAACACATCGTTTTATTGATAAACTTGAATTATTACTTTTTTATTGTATTAAAACCTGAAAAAACGTAATTATAATCAAGAACTATGTTGAAATTAAAAACAATTTGCAATTATTTTTTCTCATTTTTAAGTTGAAAAAACCCGGGCACCCATCTCTTTGCTAAGCTCAATGACATTGTTGCATTTGGCTCGTCGGAGAAGAAAACAAATGCAGTATTGAGATTTGTTTGACCTTTACACAAATATACATCACATAAATATATTCACTTAAATTCACAATTAAAGATATGTTTTAACTAATAGACTATTGTTTAAACTATTGCAGCCACAATCGAACGATGGAAGAAGCAGCTGTCGCATTTGATTTTGGACACATTTTTTTTTTTTTTTGGTTATAGTAGCAGAAGTCAGGCGAACAAACTCGTTCACGAACGGTAATCGCTCAACCTAAAATATTATATAGGGGTCTTAATAAAATAGCGATTATTGTGTTTCGCTGCTATATTCAAGAACAGTATTCAGCGACAGATTTTCAGAAACCTAACGGTTATTTATCGGCCTTTTTTGAAAAATGAGTTGTTAGATTATAAAATGAATCAATATGGATACTTGGACATCCTAAAAGAAAATTTCAGCAAAGCGCCAAAAATTTAGGTTTTAGACTTTAAGTCTTTCAACAAAACAATGATTCCAAACATAACGTTAGAATGTAGCTCCTTTTTAATACCTCTTCGCAACTAAAAACACCACAACCGCCATTTGACATCAACCCAATTAAACACCTTTGGGTCTATCTTAAGAAACATATACGTCACCCGGCTATTGGCAGCAAAACTAGTCTTTCAGAAGCTCTCAAGCATGAAAGGGAACTTATACCGCCAAACTTCACAGTAAAACTTGTGGACAGTATGCCAAAACGCTTGCAGGCCTTACATAAGGCAAAACGAGTGTCAACAAATTATTGAATAATCATATCATTGGCTTTCTAAATTTGATGATTTTCTGTTCTTAAATAGTTTTGTACGAATAATTTTGTGTTACGTTTGATGGAGGTTAATTTTTTGTTAGACTCCTACATTTATGAATTTAGTTTTTACTTTTATTTTTTTTACTACCTATTAATAATGAAATCTACTTTAGATCCTTGTCACTACTTTTTCAATTTCTGTTAAAGTCTTGTAAGAAAATGGATTGAAATGGTCAAGCAAGGATTCTTACTAAGCCCGTTACTATTCTCATTATTCCTTGCTGATATTACGCCCTTCTACCAAGGGGGATTGTATGAACACTGTGTAATGAACATCAAATGCCTGATGTATGTGGATGATATTGTACTCCTAGCGGACACACCAAATATAATGCAGATTATGATAAACAAGCTACAGCAATACTGCAGAACGTAGAGCGTCAATACGAATAAATCGAAGATTATGATCTTCCGCTAGAGGAATTAGAAAGGATCAAAGAGTATAAAGTATCTAGGTGTAATACTGACACCCAAACTCCCTTGATAAGCGCTTTTAAGCAAAGCTTCATGATGCTAAAATGGCTATCAACTGCAACTGGAAAAGAGTCCTGGAGAAGAAGGGCGTCGCAACTAGCGTGAAATACAAACTTTCCGAAGCGGTAGTCAAAACCATTATGTATTATGCGGCTCAGGTCTGGGAAGTACTCTTATAGCACTTCTTAAAGAGAAAATACTCCAACGTACCATACTTGGCGAATGGACTTCCTCTTCTCTTCTTATGCACGCTCAAACTACACTTTAGTTACATCAGAAAAATAATGATGTACCATCTGCAAAGACTTCTCATTCAGTGGTCAAGGCTGTTCTTGCAACACAACGTGCAACTAGACTGCGACAGTCCCAAAACATGGGAAGTGTCATTGAATACTCTCCGGAATGCGATCAAGGGATCAAATTTTGAGTTTTACCATGAACAAGCAAGGCAATGCGTATCTAGGATCCTGTATCGAACTTGGACCACAACCTACTAAATAACTGCTTCCACGATGAATACAGTATCGACGTTATTTCTACTGTTTTTAAATTAAGAGGGGAGTCAATGTGCTTTAGTTATTTACCACAGCGAAACGACCAAAACCCTGAGTGTACTCTGTGTAACCGGCATATAGCAGAGAACGTAATTCATTTTGTTGAATCATCAGACCATCATCATCATCTATCACTGGATAAAATCAAACTTATTTTAAACGGCGGTAACTTGTTCACTTTGGTCATCTACGTTAAAACTGCTTGGAGATATTTTTCTAAAATAATAAACGAAAGTTTTTGATCAACCTAACTTTTAGAATAATTGCGAGATATTACTGTTTTGGGAAAAACCTAACTATCTATTAGCATTTTTTTATTTAAAAATCTTATTATTAAAAAATCGCATTTTCTATTACAATTGTATTCATTCAAAGTATATACAATTTTTGTTCAATAACAAACAATAAATTACTAGTTTTTGCCTAATTACATTAATGGGCTTATTAAGTATATGATAGCTAGCTAACTTGGTCATTCCGGTTTTTTCTGCAAGGTGGTAGTCAATTAAAAACTTTAAACTAATTTTCTGCGAAATCGAGTTTTTTGAGTGCTGACAGTCTTGTAGTAAATGAACGATATATTGATTGTTTGACGTTTGCTCTTTGGAATTACTATTGATGTACCTACGATTTAGAATAAAATTTTATACGTCAATTTTCTTCTGAAACAAGAACAAATTTAACCCTAAAATGCAAAAAATTAAGTTGCATGTTAATTTGCATTCGGATAAAGAATACAGTAAGCAATAGAGTGCGTACAACCACCGAAAATCACCACCGGGTTTGTTGCTGTATTTCACGATGCGGGCATCATCATAATAAAATATATAATAAATATCCTAACTGTAACGATTGCACTGATTTTTCTTAATAGTCCTAATGAGCACAATGATAGTTGAATACGGGAGTGTATTCAGAATGTCATGAGTCCATGAATGTTCTATTAAACAAGTGTGCAAGCAATTCGGTTCGAGTGAGTTTTCAAAAAGTGATTAAATTTTTTTAAAGTTTTAGTGAATTTTTGTTTTCCAAAATGCTAGCAACTAGACGTGCCAACAGATGGTAGCAGATGCTAAAAGGCAAATAAATACGGTCGAATCCCTCTAAGTCGAACGTCCTCTCCAGTCCCCTCAATTTTCGATACAAAAACCATCCTCTAAGTCGAAAATTCCTTTAACTCGAATACAATCCTTCGACAAAATAAATTAACAAAAAAATATCCACATGAACACATTTCGGGAACATTCATTTGGTGTTATAGTACAAACACGTCGGAGAAAAAAACAAATATGATTGCCCTTATGATTGTTTACCTGTGCAAGAAAGAGACAGAATGCGATATTCACAGCAAAATAGTTCACACCAAATCGTTGCTATTGGACCAATCGTCGTTGTGTGTCGACATCGCAAACTACTAAATTTTAAAAATGCAAATACAAGGCTAATGTCCAAGTCAAACCAGAGCCGGAGAAACAGATCAGATAACTCAACAAGAGTTATTGGAGATATTACGACTCCTTCAAAGATATATAATTGTCAACAATAATCTTTTACTTTTTATTTACAAAGATGAAAAGCAATATGCTTGCAGTCGACCCAAAAAAGAAGTCAATCCGCGCTACGCATAAAACGCGGTGGAAATAGAGCAATGAGCTCATGAATGCTGAGAGCAAAAATACGTGGCTACAGACACTTCAGCACAATTTGGGTGATTTCACATATCAATACACTGCTTTTGATCAAGAGCATCGGGTCTTTCTGGCGTTTTTTAAAATATTTTTAAGTTTGCCCCAATCAGCACTGTGGATGACAAATCTCGGGCTATGTAACTTAAGTTCAACATAGGTTAGGATTGAAAAATGGTCACTTCGTTAATAGACCTGAGGTACAGCATGCGATATCAATATGTGTTAGCATGTAGTCAGTTGATAAATGAGTAGGAGATCCGCCATTTAACCCTTTCATGGCCACTGTTGTTTGAGCACAACATGAACTTCATCTACTCAGAAGTCAAAAAACTATTGGCGCAATAAGAATATTATATACGGGATCCATTACTTTAGTTTTGGTGAAGGGCAATCTCAATAAAAAGTTTTATTGCAACAGATCTCATAACTTGTTTTAAAATTTGAAAAGCGTTCAGAAATTATTTCGATTGTAAAAAGTTAGAAGAGACTTTTTCAGTTGAAATGTATGGTTTCGAATATGATGCAATTTTAGGTACCATGATGATCAGTGTTGCATAGGCACAACATATTATATATCGTTACCCTTTCGTGATTGAATATATATTTTTTTTAATTTGACTTAGTTGAGACCTCATAAGCTAGATTTCAACAAAACATATTTTTCTTTGATTTGGAAAAAAGTGCGGTCATGAAAGGATTAATACAGACAGATTTGATTTGGTAATGAAATCTTCTAGGATTGCTCCACGCTTAGTAGATTTTGGCGACCCGCAAAATTGGCTCCATGAAATAACGTCACCTGCTAATATGAATGTAGTATTGCTTATATTGGGCGGCGTAACAGCCCGTTGAGAGCCAGAGCCTAGCTTTTTTCGCGCCTCCATTGTGCGCGTTATAATTTTGTCACATGTGGAGGGGGCCTACTGTTTTAATGCCGGTTCCGAACGGCGAATTGCGAAAGGTTTTCATGACTCAAGTACTTCAGGAAGGTTGTCAGTCGTTCGCTGGAGGTGGTGCCGTGAAAAATGTTTGTGGTGTTTTTTTTCCCGAGCTGGATTCGAACCCGGGTACTCTCGCTCAACAGTCCGACGCACTAACCGATCGAGCCAACGGCGCCCGTATAATATTAACTTGGTCACTATATGCAACGCTTTGATTAGGGTAAATGTAGATACATATAATTTCTAAAGCAATACTTGAGAGAATTTCAACTGCTGTTAGAAGTATATTCTGTGTCTGCGCTTGGCTGTTTGGCAATACGACGCCGGGTGACGTTGCTAGTATTTATCTTCTACTATACATATGTAATACATTTTTCTGATATATTGAGCAAAATGCTCGCACTTTGCACAAGAAACTAAGCTTACTTTATTGCCGGCAGCCAACGATCACAAACTAGTGGTCGGCGCAAATTGGCTGTCAGATCGACGAATATCGATTGCATTCGAGAATAGCGAACCCAATTGATAAACGACTATAGTCGAATACCGATTACCACTTGACAACTGCAATAGGGTCTGAAGGCTTAGTGACAAACAAACAGATATTTTTACAATCTAGGGACCAACTCCTTTCCAATGACACCCATGTTGACAACCAAAGCTATTAAAAGATTCTTCGAGCATTAGTATCAGCACTAACTTTTCAACAACTTTTAATCTCAAAAGTTTGTTTTTAAAAGTTTGTTGATGATTTATGAATGAAACCGAAGCAGTTTTGGCCGTCACTGTATGTAGCGAGAGTTCTTAGATTAAGTCAATTATTAACTAAAATGAAGGGATACAAATAATTACTGGACATCAAGGTATCAACTTACTTTTAAACAAAGAGTCTGCTTTGATTGAACGTCGTTAAAGGTAAGAATATTGCCTTTCATACCGAAACTTTCTCGTACTCCTAAATGGTAAAATAGAGAGCTTTGTTGAGCCTGTATACTTAAATCCACAATAACAACGTCTGCATTGTAAAAAGTTTCCAACACTTTCGTTTCTCCAAAATCCAATTTATCAAACTACAATATAGAAACATATTTAGTATAAATTTAGCATATAAAACTTCAGTTTCTTACCTGAACCCTTTGGAAATTAACATTTAAACTTTTGCATACTTGGTTAATTTCTTGTAAGGCCATATTTCGGTCTTCAACATTGTCACCGAACTGACTGTCGATCACACAAGCAACATCCATATTAAGAATATATATTAGTATTTTGTCTCTGTATCTCTTTTTCTCAATCCATTATTTCATTTATATAACTAGATCATAACTTTTAATGTTTTATTATTTATCCACCAAATTGCTGTGCTTGATAAATTCACGGTTTTAAATAGGTCCATATAATTGACATATAACTTCTTTTTGACATATGAGACCAAATATTTAATACAGGCCAGAAATTAGACTGACGAGATGTTCAACTTTTCGGACTGGAAAACCATTCTGCAACGCAGAAGTTCTGATACTTAGTTGAATAGGCACCCGATAAATTTATACTAAAAACAGATGTGCAGAATTCCTCGTGTCGCAAATTTAGAATGTACAAGATTATATTCAGCTGAATACGCGTAAATTCTGCATGCAGAGGTGCGCTACAATCTAATGTCTCTGCGTAGAGACAATATCACCTCTACAAAAAAACTTATTTTAACTTTAAACCCAAATCGCAATGGGGCGTTCGGTCGGTCGGACTTTGACATTTGAAGTAGAATACACGTAAAAGCATTGTACAAATTGTAATTGCACGGCCGGGCGATGCAACTTCGCAGATCTTAATATCGTAAGTCCGACTACAGGGTCTACTTTCTACTCGGTCGGGCGTTTGACAAATGTGAATTTGATTTGTTTTATTAACACGCGGAAAGGCGATTATCTGAATAAAGGATCAAGCCCATAGAATCCGTTGCGTGCGTTGCGGTTACAATCCAAAAAGATTGTAGTTGTCAGATTGCAAATAGAAGCCCAATGAATACGTACGTTGCGTACGCGGACAGGGCTGTCAGACTATATACCTTCCCTGTCTAATTAAATTCACTACCAAAGCTAGAGGGCCGCAGGAAAATAATATTTTCAGTTTTCAACTAAAACCAAATATTTATTATATGTTTTGACAAGGAATTTTATTAATAAACTATTCATGTCTAAAATTATTAGAGTCGTCTTTGTCGTAAAGCCGATACAACGGGTACCAACGCTTGTCAAAGTCACACCGACCGAACGCACCATTGCTATTTGGGCTTAAGACACTCCAGATAATTGAAGCATATTTATTTATTTGTATTCTGGCAGTAGTTTGACAATTAACTCCTGTCGATGCCAAGAATGATCATCATCATCCTTAGTGGTGTAACAGCTCACGAAGGGCCAGAGCCTAGCTTTCCGCGCCTCCACTGTGTTGTGCGCGTTATAATTTGACAGATGTGAAGGGGACTTACAGTTTATTGCCGGTTCCGAACAGCGAATTGAGAAAGCTTTCCGTGACAGAAGGACTACAGGGCTCTCATCACGTAACACGACTATCGTCTGACGATATCGTTTGAACTATAGCTGTGCTTCACGTAAGCATCAAAAAACGATATCGTTTTCTCTGCTTCACGTAAGCCGACAACTGTCATTTGCTATTGTCTCGACGATGCTTTTCTGACGATACCTAATTCACTATCGTCCTAGAGCAAATTGTGAAAAACATCGTAAAATTTTTGGCTTAAATAAATGAAATATTGTATTGAATACTGAAAAAATAGTTTTGCTAATGTTTTTTTTGCATTATACATTGTTTTCAACAGAAAAAATGCCTTTTATTTCTAACATTCGACCTACAATCATGTATCCAACGCACATTTTCTCTCCAAACCATGCAGAACTTTGGTGTGAGTCCTTGCTGAAGTAAATATCATTTGTGGGGAGGAAATGAAATGCTTATAAATAGATGCAAATTTAACTAATTCAAGCTTATAAGCTATTGTGATTTGAACTCGAGTGCGATAAACCTTCTAAGTACTCATTATCTATATCTATATTTTCTATTCGTTCTTGGACTTGAAAATACGAAAAGATAAGGAAGGATGACAAGCTGCTTTTATTTTGACATTAGGAATGTAGCATTTAGTTTTTTCGATGGTAACTCTAAGAATATTTAAGACAAGAGGAAATTCACAATTCACAACAAATGTATTTCTATATTTCGCATATGTACTTGCATCATATTAACCAAAAAAAAGTTATCAAACACTCTTATCAATACAATATTGTAAGTCCATTATTTTTAATGTCGCTTTCGTTATTTGTCCCACATATGAGAAGTTTGTAAAATTTGAAAAATTATTTCGTAACGTAT
The DNA here is from genome assembly GCA_905187475.1 of Syritta pipiens. NCBI lineage: Eukaryota > Metazoa > Arthropoda > Insecta > Diptera > Syrphidae > Syritta > Syritta pipiens. The sequence goes on along the minus strand of LR994572.1, from coordinate 60,896,856 downwards.
GTAAATGTTTTTAAAAACAATAAACCGCGGATACCATCATTAAGTGCTACCAAGAGAGATAACATTGATTTTTCGCACTGCTATCGATAAATACATAAGTGAGTTTCGTGGTCTTTGGAAATAAATCTTGTAAAAGTGTGCGTTTTTTCATATATCTTGTATACAAAACTTGTAGTAGAGGTAGTGAACTGTCATTTATATGCTGTACTGAACTGTCATCTATTAGGTTGTCAAATATCTCCCTTCCGCCTTTTTGTCTTTTGAATTTTCCGGCTATGTACAAAGCGCTACAGAGCTCGTATCCAAACTAATGCATAGCGTCGTTTTGTAGGTTATGTCAAGACCTTTCAAATGATGTATTGCCAGACCGCAGATTCGAAAGTTTAGTCAATTTAGTTTACTTTAGCTTAGTTACGATATAATAAACCATGAAAACATTCACTTTATGTTAAGTTAGATAATAGGAAAAGAATAGGAGGAAGTAAACATAATCACCCTTATTCCGGTAGTCGTTCAACACCAATAAAGAAACGACAGTGTGAATTTCGTAATACGTAAGACGTTCAACGCCAAATAAAAGACAATATATCGATTCTCTCTTGTGGAACGTGTTCATATATTTTTTTTTTGTATTCCGTTAGTCGTTTCTATATTAAAAACGTCCGCCAAAACGCAAAAATCTGTCGTCCAAAAAAGTGTTCACGACAAAGAAAAATGTAAGATTTTATAGTTATATTTTGTTTTCGATAATTTCATATTCTTAGTTTAAGGTAAAAATAACAACCCAAAACCAAATGCGACGGCTGATCGAGCCTGGAGGAGATTGAGCACCTCCTGAAAAATTTTAAAAGAGGATTTGATAAGAAGTTCTGATGGGAGGAAGTAGCTGAGTTAAGGTAGCAGCTAGTTTTGAAACAAGAGGAATCGTAACAGAACGTTCCTGCGGAAAACTGTTTTCCACTAAATTTAAATCATATATAAAAGCTTATTTATCAAGACGAGAGAACATTTTGAATCTCTTTAAAAAAAAACGTTGTTAGAACTATTTCAATTAAACATAAAACATTCTTTGTGTCAGGCAAATCAAAAGGATTCGTTTTATATCAAATCCATCTCCTTTAAAGAATCAAGTCTTTTTTTTGTTTTTCATGTTCTTCGTCGTAGCTGCTGCTCCAAAAAAAGATAACTTGCTACACTATTCATTTTTCAATTTTTCAAATCAAAAATATTCAAATTTCGAACAATTTGAAATGTCAAATGTCAGCTCTTTTGGTGGATCATATTTTGGAATGTAAGACAAAGAAATACGCTGACGTTTGAGTTACGGAATATCAATAAAAAAAACGACACGACACTAAAACGACAGTTGGTGTTTACGGAAAAACGACAAAGGGTGAATATCATTAGTCTGAGCAAGAATTTTTTTATTGCTTCTTTTTACAATGCATTTTTATAACACCTTGTGGATTCGAGAAATTATTACCTTTAATTTAATAAAACATGCTTTCCTTTCTGCAGGTATGCGGTTAACTTCAGTGTCTAATTTCTATCAGAATACCCAATTATAATAGTTTATTTAAAGATAATGAAAGCATAACATATTTTAATATTCATAAGCCTAGCAAAATGTTTTATGTATGTTCAAGATCTCTCGCTATGACTTTGGGTTTGCGAACTAGATTTTATTTGACATGATCGGCGCCATTTTGCTCTTCTATTTTGAAACCATGTCTTCACTTGGCGGTCACTCAGCTTCAGTTGATTAGCTAAGTTTTTTCTTTCTTCAGGTGACAGGTACTTTGAGTTTGAAAACCGATGTTCTAAACCTTTAGTTTGATGGGATGTAAAACGTATTTGACCTCCTTTTCGCTTCGTAGCGAAGTCAGATATAAAAAAACTGGGAACACCTCCATAGCAAAATGACATATTGTTCTGGTGACCTGCAAGAAAAAACTATTTAAAATATGTTTATAATGACAACGGTTGCAATAAATTGAAAAACTGTTAATAATATATATTTTTGTTACGAGTACGAAATCCAATTTTTTTAAAACATTTTGTATCATAGACTATTGAACAAAAACAAAAATAAATAAAAATTACAACCACTTTTATAGTGGAGAAACGAGAAAAAACCACAGTTAAATTCTCTTTTTGCTTGCTCTCCTTCACGGTATCCAATCCTGTTAATATATATTTCCTCAAACCATAGATAATAAACTACCCAGATGTCACACGCCCATACAAGAAAATGAAACATTTTTTTTTGCCGTGGCAGACAAAATAAAGCCGTGTTTTATTATGCACTCATGATCTGTATAGATCATTGGTTTGCACACATTGCAACAACAACACATGATCCAGATAGCTATCGGGATCATTTATCGTGATCCGAAAATTGATTCCGCAATTCAAAAATCGTGCTAAAATCGATGGAAAAAATGAAAATACCTGGAAATTTAATAGCTAGTTGAGTATCCACATCGTTTTAAGAGTTTAACGTTTTAAGACCTTAACGACGTTTAAGACTGTAAACGTTTTTGCATGGAACTAGCTAGTTTAGAAGTCTCTTGAGGAGTATTATTTTCCCATTCTTCCTTAAACACCGTCTTTAGCATAGTTTTGCTTGTTATTGTGTGTTGGCAAATTCTCCTTTCGAGTAAATCCCACAGATGTTCGATTGGGTTCAAATTTGGAGATTGTGAGGGGGTACGCAGTTGTTTAGGGACATTATATAACAACCAGAGGCGAACGATCTCGGCTGTATGCTTTGGATCGTTATCCTGTTGGAACCAAAACTCTGAACTTAATCGAAGTTTATCCACACTTTTTTTTAAATTTCTCTTCAAAATATCCAGGTAAGCATATTTGTTCATTGTTGACTCAATAAACTCCAGTTCCCCAACTCCTGCACTTGACATTCACCCCGACACCATCACACCTCCACCGCCGTGTTTAACTGTAGGAGTCAAATTTTGTTTATCGTAGGCTGTACCCGGTTTTCGCCTTTAATTCCGAAAATGCAAAATTTGCTTTCATCGGAAAAAATTATTTGTTTATGCATTCATTTGCAAAAGCTATGCGCTTCAAGAGATTCACTCTTGAAATGAATGGTTTTTTTCTCGAAACTCTACCGCGGTACCCAGCCTTTTTTAGGATTTTTCTAACAGCATCGGCAGTGATAGTTTTGTCGAATTTTACCATTATGTTTTTCGATAATTGAGATGCTGTTAGCCGAGGATTTATCCGCATCTTTATTACATCTCGTGTTTCTCGAGATGTTAGCTTTGGTGGTCGACCACAACGAGGCTTTGATGTGTAAATACCTGTTGATTTATAGTTATTTATCACCCTTGAAACCCGACCAATATCCTTAGCTATTTTACTAAAACGTTTTCCCTTTTTCCAAAATTTGATTATAATTTTTCGCTCGTCAACGCTTATTTCTTTCCTTTTTCCCATTTTCAAAAGAATTATCAAAATCACAAGAAATTATTTCCAAACTTTTCAAAACACTCTGACCAAACACAGTAACAGCTCAAGAGTAATGTAAAATTTCTTGAATGTGCTTTCAATTGCAGTAAACATAACGGTAATCGGCAGCTGTGTGGAGTGAACGCAGACTTTTTCTGTTTCTCTTTTAGGTGTTTCCGCATAAAAGTGCCGTTATCTGGAACGACATTTTTGTAATGAATTCTTCTCGTTGTTGTTCGTGATTGTGCGTAATTGTCATTCCAAAACATTTAATAAATTGTTTGTATTAACCCAGCAAACTATTGTTTGAGTAGGTGAACGCAGACTTTTTCTGCTATGTGTATGTACCAAATTTTCCTGGATCAGACTTCAAAATTTCATATTTATGTCAGTTTAGGGGTAAGCACCATTTTTATTTTATTTTTAAGCTTGCAGTTATGACCTACAAAAACCGCTACATTCGGTACTTTTTGCACGAAAAAGAGAACAACCCCCAAATTGAGCATACAGCTGCCACGTGTGCATGATACACAAGTTCCGCAAGATCAGTAACTGGCATTTTTTTCAATATGACAGTAAACGGTTCTTATGGATATTTCCGGGTATTTCTTTAATTGAAACGACTTTATTGTATGAAATAACGGAAAATAAAAGAAAGCTAACTTGTCAACAAACTATTTTTAAAGGGAAGTCTATGCGATGAAAAGAAATGATTAACAGTTGTAGAAATTAATAGGCACTAAAAAATATAGCTGGGAGGGAAAGAAATGTAATTTAAGATTAAAACTAGCGGGATATTGTTCTGACAACCAAACCTAGCTTAAGAACCAGCTTTCTGATGTGAGCGGTTGAGGTGTTATCTATTACTTATATACTATTCGTAGAGAGAATCAGAAAATATGTAAGTTCTTTTAAGAGACCCAAATACAGCTCTTAAACCAAATAATATGAAAATAATTGACGTTGTGAAATGTTAAAGGTTTGAACGGCTTTAAGTGGCTGCGGAAATTCGAATTTATAGAAAATACTATGGACAAATTGAGTCTACGAATATTTTAAAAAGAAATTTTTGCAATTCAGCGGCAAAATTAAATCTAACCTCGGATTTTGCTTCCAACAATGTAACACTCTTAGCTTCTGATTACCTATATTATGAATGGTTATGTAGAGTAAGAGGCAGCAACGAATGCTTGATTGATTGGATAAACATGAGGTGATGAGGTGATTATTTCTAAATTCTTGCCAAACTGTTTTTCCTTTTATAATTGGATGTTTTCGGTGTAAGTGTCCGTAGTTTCAATATTAAAATATTGTGGACCACCTTGTGCAACGTTATTTTTGTTTGTATCACTCAGGTTTGAATGAGCACTTACAAGGAAATTGTGCACGAACTCCGGGTCACAGATTTTGATAAAATTCGGCATAGTGATGAGTGAGTGAGTTCCCCTATAGGATATAGATTTCCCACAGTCAGGGATCGCAATACTCCTCCTTTTTCGAGAAAAACGTCCCCAAAATTTGCCCAAGCGTTTCATATATCAAATTCGAACATCGAATTTTCGAAGAGGCGGTAGTCAAGTGAGTGTGGTCACTACTTTCTACCCGAGAGTGCTGGACTGTGTCGCAATTTTTAATTTTTTTGTTTTCTTTGAGAATGTTTGGTTCAAATCTCTTTTTTTTTGTTTTCTTTTTCTTCTCCTTCTCCACATCCAAGAATGAAACAACCTTTTGGTGGATGAAAATTCACTTTACTTTTAAATTTTTTTGAAGGCGTTCAAAAAGTAATTTTTAATTACATGAACCTGTATGGAGTAAATTGTAAAAACAATAAAAACACCACACTTGAGTATCTTGCACAATTTATAAATGATGCTTGTCCACAAGAGCAGTAGAGAGTAGATTGAAAAGAACGAAACATTTTCAAAACCAATACTTGAACGACCCGTTTGCTGGATTTGAACGACTGGCACAGCTCAAAATAATCGGCTCGCCCAATTTTCGATCCAAGGACTAAGCAATTGTGGAGCTTTTAGTGCTTAAAAAATCGTCCGGCGTACGGCCGACTGGCGGACATTTTTTTACATATACAGTCGAGTCGCGATAATTCGTACCCCGATAAATCGTAACCTCGATTATTCGTATCAAACAGCTCGTCCCTTGTTACGTCGCTATTTCGTAATTTTCATACATTTTGCTCCCCTCGTTATTTAGTACTTTTTTGCAAATGCATTGAATACAAAACCTCGTATGAATCGTAATTCTTTGCTTAAACCTTTTATAATTCGTAATGCAAAACGCAAAAAAAAACTTTCACTTGAAGGTTAGTAACTGGGCCTAGGCATTAACCCCGGCAAAACGGAAATGATGCTGCTCACCAGGAAATACAAAACACCCACTTCTAACCTCCCCCCCTAGACGGTCAACGTTTATCACTCTCAGCTAGTGCTAGATATTAAGGAATCTATCTAGATCACAAACTTAGGTGGAATACCGATATTGAACAGCGGACTAAGAAGGCATGCATAGCTTTCTATGTCCGCAATAAAACTTTTGGGAAGAGTTGGGGTCTGAGACCAGACCTGGCACGGTGGATGTACACAACCGTGGTTTGTCCAATCCTCACATATGGATCACTTGTTTGGTGGCCAGCTCAATAAGATACAAAGAATGGCTTGCATAGACAGACGTTTTCTGAATTTAATAAGACATAATTTACAAAATTCTGATAAGCAGAACCAAGGTTATGATTTTTTGAAATTTTAAAGAAATCTTGAATTTTGACTTTTTACCAACTTTTGAACCTCCGTTACTATATCGAGCTGAGCAAAAATTAGTTGTCCCATTACTTCAACCACTTCAATAAGTACCTTCACCAATTTTGAGCCAATTCGGAGAGGGGTCGTTCAGAGCTGCTGAGTGATTTGTCATGGAATAACCGTATTCGAATTATCGGGATTCGACTGTATACACTTTACAATCCGCTAAACACAGACTTTTAAAATTTGAGGGGATATTAATCTTTTCTGTTACAATTACAATGGTTTATTATATAATAATAAACCAAAATTATCTTAGCGTTATTATTAGTACTAACTTTTTCTCTAATTTTCAAGATTTATTTTTTGGATATCGTCAAAGCAGACAGGCGGATATCGAAGGGTTTCAGTGATTCCTTTGAAACAAAACACTAGCAATAAACGGGTCAATAAGAAGTACTTAAAAGATAAGAAAGGCTAAAGATTAAATTACTAATTGCATATTTTTACACTATTACAAATACAAAAATTTATATGTCTGTATATATTTAAAACGCAAATCATTAATCAAACTCAAACAACTTTTACAGTACGCGCAATTTCTTACTTTACCCGATACCGTTTTATCATAATTCACTCAAACAAAATACGTTTTTATACAACACAGCAATAAATAACATCTTCAGAACCCTCATGTGATAGCAACATATTTATTCATCTCACCTTTTAAAGTGGTAAGCTAACGAAGTGTATTGAAATAATAATATCTGCAAAATCATTTACACATTACTCAATTGCTTCATTAATTTTAATCTGATAAATTGACATTCTTAACCATAATCACTGACGTTTTTAAATATTTTGCCGAACTGTATATATGTATATAACCATACTTGCCAAGTTTTTTAAAATTAATTCACCTTTTAAATCCAGCTGCAAGTTGTATTCTTCACAATGAGAAACGCACATGGCTAATGCATTTTGCACGTTAAACATCTTTTGCAATGCTCTACTTTGTTGATACATATTGAACGAAAATAAAGATGCAGGTGTGGTCTCGATTACATTTCTCAAGAAACATTCGTCTTGACTTGCTTTGGACTGTCCATCGCGTTCCATAGCTGAACGTTTACACTTACTATCACTATTTGTTTTAATATTATGAATTGATTCCGGTTCTAGGATTTTATCAATTGAAAATGTAAATTTAGGGGCGTTCTCTGAATTCATATTCTTTGTATAACCATTAAAGCACAATTGTAAATGTGGACACAATATTGGAGTGATTTTGTTGGTCTTTTAAATTATACTAACAAGTTGCTCTGCAATTCGGTAGAAGATAGCTGTATTCTTACAGATAATGTTAAATTTATAAACCGTTTGATAAATTAACTAAATTTATTGAAACTACATATGTATGTATTGATAATTCACGCGGCGTCTTAGATCAAAAACCATTAATCGTTTTTATCGGACAGTTTTATATGGTAAGAGTACTGTAAACAATAGCTGACTTATGTAATGTCAATCTTACTTGTTTGTACATTCATTCTCTACAGTATAATCATTTTTTATAAATAAAGTCATTGCTATCCAAAAACAATCAATCAGTTGAATTACTTTCAATTTGCTATAGATAAGAAAATGTCATAGTTACATATTATCTACTGAAGAAAATTGTGAATTTTTTTCTGCTGTGATTGTACACTTTTAGGTTCTAGCGATTGTAATTTTTTTTATCGCTCCCAAACATTTAATGTAAATTGTATAGTTTTTTGAGTTTCCTGTTATTCTATATAGACTATAGAATTTCCGAAATGAGCATCTTTAAAACTTAACGCCGATTTGTTTATTGATATACTATTGTAAAATATATGGATTTATATGAATAAAAAACTCAAATACTTTTTAATCATTTTGTCTAAATAAATCTTAATGATCCTGACAACAAACCCATGGTTTATAGGATTTTGCGCGTAACTGAAGCCAGTTGCTTTGGTTTGATACAAACATTTCAGATGGAAGTTGAGTTTCCTGCGACGATTCTATAAAACCAAATTATTATCGTAAAAGACAAAAGGAAAAATAACGTTAACTTACTTTCAAATGACATGTCATACTTGGGTGAATGGACAATGGATATCATTTCATTTGGTTTTCTAACAAGAACTTTTCCTACGCCTTTGCACATTCGTAATACCTCATGGTTACTTAGTTTTATAATATAATCTTCTTGTACGAAGTCAACTTTAGTAATCCATTCTCGTACTTCATCGAAATCTTTTAGCAAATTAAGCGCTCCACAAGTGCTAAACTTAATTTTTTGTGAATAAATGTAATCAATCCAAGCTTCACATAAAATTTTTAAAATTAGTTCCAAAATTGTTATATCGTTGGTCGACGTAAGTGCGGGTAGAAGTATTTGCTCTAAAATAAATGGAACGTATTCACTTCTTTCCGTTTTCACATAATTTTGTTGCCATTGCTGTCGAGGTGGAAAACAAAGTGAGAAATTTGCAAGACTTAGAGTTCGGCAATCAGAAGATAGTACTGTTATAGACTCATCCCTCGTACTCTAGAATTAATTAAATGAAAAATTGTTTATTGTTTAATTTTTTTTAGTACTCACTCTTAACTTTGAAATGTTTGCTGCGATTTCAAGAATTAGCTTTGCTCTTAAAGATATGCAAACAGTCATGAAAATATCTGTCTGATCAAATGTAATTGTCTTACAGTCGACTTGTGATAGTACATCTAAAGAATGTCTTACGTCATTATTTATGATTTGAAATACAACATCTAAAGACCATTTTGATGAATTCAATTTCGATTGTTCTTTTATCCAAATTCGCATTGAGTGTATTGAATGGTCTGTAAAATATTATTTTAGCACTGTCCGATTTTTAATACATGATATTCTTACCGATTCTATGTAAAATAGGTATTTGTTCCGCGATTGCTAATTGGTTCGTGGTAGCACTCGATGCTAATAAGAAATTGTTATTAAATATTTTTAAATGATTAAACAATTCACTCCAAATTTCTCCAACGGCTGTGCTGCTTGCCTAAAATTAGATTCTCATCTATATAAATAAATCTATATCAATAAAAATGAATCGCCGAAATGTATGTAATACTATAACTCAAGAACGACTTCACTGAATTAGATAATTTTTTTTCCTCTGAATTAGTTACTTTTAGGAGATAGTTAAGATGGAAAAAAAGGTTAAGAAAATTGAGAAAATCAGGTAAAAACCCTTTTAATGCTTTCCAAAGTATTTTTTATGTATCAGAAAAAAAAACTGACTTAAATATGAAGTGGCAGTGGCGCAGAGCATAAGATCGCTTCTCCAGGATCTCTAGGTCCGGGAATCGAAACTCGGCTCCTTTTTTCCGATAAACTCATGACTAGGGAAAAACAAACACTTTTTATTTTCTAATTTTTTCGGGTGAAAAAAGAAAGCCCGATATGACGTCAATAAATAGGAAAAACCCACTGCGTGAAAAGTAATTAAGGATGTGAGAAATGTAAGGAATGATAATGTTTACATAGAATCGTCAGAATAAAATAAAACATATTCGATAGTGAATCGAGAGTTGTAATAGTATTATAGTAGTAGTGAAAGATTAATAAACAATAATAATAGATATTGGAAAACAAGTGGAAGTGTGTGTTGTGTTTCACTTACAATTTAAGCCTTTCAATAGATCAAACTGATTTGCAAACGCTTCGCATCAGCAGCGATAGTGCAGAGGATGTGGCATCTGGTCTAGAATAATACTATTAGTCGTAACATTTTTACCCGGTAATCGTCCGGACTAGGTTCGCACTTAGGAAAATTTGCATACGTAAATTGATTTACAAAACCATCGAGTTATTCATACTTTAAATTTATATGGTGTAGCTCTTTCACTAGCGATTTGGAAGGCAATTTGAGCATTAAGCTGTTTTTTCGTTAGACTGTTAAGTCTATTATCGTCGAAGTCGATTATCGTCAAAATATCGTCGACAGTTTGCATCACGTAACCCTATCACTGTCGTCTCGTCTATCGCTACAGTTTGGGGTTTATAGCAGTTTATAGCAGGCCTAGCTCTGTTATGTTGTTTTTAAAAATCATCAGAAAACTTGAAAGAAAATCAAAAAATTATTTTTCGATACAAGTTAAGAGCTAAACACTGTTGACAAACATTGTCGAATAATGAAGCATGTATTTTTTGAATTGCATTTTAATCCACGTGTTCGCAAAGATCAAACTAAAAAGTTGACAAGCAAGACTTATATTGTATTTCATGCCTAGAGGCTCTTATCTTGCTTCAAGATTTTCTCACACAAGCCATATATGTATACTAAATTAAGAATACTTACCAAATTTTGTACACCGTCTAAGCCGACGCTATTAGTTGCGGAATGCGCTGATGAAACAAGTGTTATGCGAAACATTTGGTCCCAGACATTATTAGATATAAACATTGTGAGTATTTCGCAAAAAGCTTTCAAACTATAATGAATAGGCTCTGGGGTACCTGAAATATTAATTATTTGTTGCAGTCGAATATAATTTAACTTGTTATATATACAGGTTAAATTTTGTACCTCACAAAAGTGAGCATACATCCACAGATATAAAGTGTTTGTATTTTGCTAGAAAATAGCATGTTTAGTAAACTCTTTTTTTGTTTTTATTTTTAAATATATTAGTTGTAATACAAGAGATGACGGATATAAGAAAGTCAATAAAGCCAAGGAATTCCTTTCTTTTATCCGTGTTTTCTTATAGACAATAAACGGATATAAGAAAGATATTATCTTATACCAATAAAACGGATATAGGAAAGAAAATTTCTTATAAATACCACAAATGTTTAAAAAAAAAAAAACAGATCTCTTCGCTTTGATAGACACATTATATGTATTATTTATTTCTATGAATAGTTATTATTGGTTTTTCGGAAGGGTATGTTCATATATTACACGCCGTTTCATATCCGTTTTTATATAAAAAGTATGGAAACTTATAAAAGAGGAATTTGGGAGAATACTTTCTTATATATATATGTTTAATTTATTTTTTTATACAAAATACATAGAATATTGTGTCGAAATACGTTTCTTATATCAGTGGCTTTCTTATAAACAATTTTCTTATATACGATTACATACGAGTACATGAATACATGGGAAAGTGCATGGTTTTTAGAATGTTCTTATATCCGTCATCTTCTGTATATATGTACTACATTTTTGTTTTGTCTTTTGTTGAGACAAAGAAACTAAAATTGTGTTGTGTTTGTGGGTGTATTCTCAATTTTGTCAGGTGCTGTATTACCTGTGAAATCATCAGAAGATAGTAAATTTCGAACAGAATCTACGTAAGATAACGAGTAACAGCACATGGGTGTTTCTCTCCACCACAGAACAACGTGATCTAGCATTGTACTAATATATGTCCAAACATTTCTTAGGCCATCCTCCAGGTAATCTTCAAATTGCATCTCTTCTATAGCACTTGAATTCCCTTTTTCGAAAAGTGATATCAAGGTATTTAAAAACAGACGCTAACAAATAAATTGCTTGTACATATAACCATATACATAGTAATTGTTCAATAGGATTAGCAATGAAATAGTAATTTATTTATTTACATGACTTAGTTCAGCAAAAGTAAAATATCTAACCTGACTATTATGTTCACATCAAAAAACTGTTCATAATTTTCATTTTGTGTTACTGCATGGTCACAAGTTTCTTTTTTCTTTAATATAATAACAATATACAGTGGCTTAAAGTAATAAGACAACTAACGATCTGGAACATATTGCTTATTTTCTCGGAACTCTCAAGAGTTACAGGAAAAGTTTAAATGCAGTGAGAAAGCACAGCAACACAAAATTCATATATATTAATGAGAATAAAAACTAAAGCAAAACACTGCAAAATTTACACTTGATTTTATTATTCAATTTTTAACGTTTGCTATCTAACAGGGGACATATACTTCACACTATGTGCCACATTTGTGTGCACACAAGGTTACCGCACACCGATTGAGGGCGGGGCCTTCACACAAGAAAGCCAAAAAAAATTTGTTTTTTTCACTGTCATCCTTTCTCACCCGAAAAAATTAAATCTGGAAAATTAAAAAAAGGGTTTGGTTTTTCCTGGACATGAGCCCAGTACGTAAGATAACCGAAAAAAAAGGTTACGGCTGACACATCCGAGATTCGATGTCCGGACCTCTGAGTCCTAGCAGCGAACGCATTCTCTACGCCACCACCATTTTTGTTCCAATTTTGTAATTTTCATTGAATATCTCTACAAGTACATAATCAGGATTAAGCCCTGTGATCTCGGTGGTTCCTTAAGTACATGGTAGTTGTTATAGAGTAGCCCAGTTAGAGCATTAAGCAGCCCATACACGATTCAATTCAATCATCAACTAAGTCAAATCACAGTGAAATCAACCCGTGTGTGGCTTTGATTCAATTGATCGATTTGAAGGTTGGCGAAAAATCAAACGATTTTGAAATTTCGAAGTTGACTGGCAAGTTTTTTAACTCAATTGAATCGTGTGTGGGCAAGTTTATCGACAAGCTGTCAAATTTAAGAAATTGCGGTAGATATTCATTGTGAAATCGTTTGTAAACGAGTTTTGTTCAGTGTTAAAGTGGAAAATTAATAATAATTTTTGAATTGGCAGGTTTTCGATTCAATTGATGTAGTGTGTAGCCAACTATCAACTCAGTTGAAAACTCAGTTTACAATCGAATCGAATTGTGTATGGGTTGCTTTACAGAGTTTTCATCACAGACTACGCAATATAGACACCCATCTGAGCAGCTGCTTTTCCCCTTGCCCCTCGATGAATTTGACAGTAATTCACGAATGTAGCTGAAATACAGGAAGCATTTTGACAGTAATTCAGGAAGCACCGAACACTAGCTCATCATTTTCACGCACATTTGTTTGATTGGTTGTTCAAAGCTCCCACACGTATTCACAGACACAAAATGTTATAAAAAAACCGGTCAACCGGTAATATAAGTCTAAGAAATCAACAAACTAAAATAGTCAAAACAAATTAAGCTCAATTCACTGTTCATTCACTAAAATTCTTTCATTTCGAACGTAACTGAAGAAAAGAAAATCCTTTCCCATTTGCTGATCGCGCCAGCCGTGTGAAAATTGCTTTGGTGCATTTAGGGGATGAAATGCCGCAAGCGACACTGAGACTGCCGTCAGTTCATCGTTTTTTGCGATAACTGATTCGATTTAAATCGTTAATATCTCGAAAAATTGTATGAAAATATTTTTTTTACATAATATTTTATTGTCCTTTCACTGAGATCTACAAAATGGCGTTTGCGGCTCTTCAAAACTCGAATGTTGTTGTTTTTTTGGTTTTTGGCCAATATCTCAAAAACTATTAAAGCCAGAGTGCTCAAACCGATTTTAACGCAAAGATTACATCAAAACCTACAGATTTTTAGACCAGCGGGTGTGGAAATGAGAGGGGGGGACGCCTTTTTTTCGACTTTGAAGCTTAATATCTCGAAAACTTAACTTCCAAATGAAAAGTTCAAAATGAAAACTCTATTTCATTTTATAAGACCTATCCGATGGTACCTCACTTTATATATTCCCGTGAATTTTTTTTCAAAAAAAGTTAGTAATTAATTTATTTTAGTATGAGTAAAAAATCATACACGATTTTTGGATAATTTTGGGGTATTGCGATGAGTTGCCCCATAACTGCAGATTTTTTGGTCAAATATTTTAGAAAATAAGGTGGGGGACACGGTTCACAAGTCAGTTTTTGGCAGTTTGTTGGCTAATAACTTCTTACCAATAAGAGTGAAATGATTACCATAGTACAACTTTTTGATCTAACTATCATCCTCTTTCCAACGATACCCATATCAAAGAACTAGTAAAAGAAATTGGTTTTTCAAATTTAGTGTTGGTACTAAGCTTTTTGCTATTATAATATGAATTTTTTAAAAATTTTTTTACCTGAACTTTCTTTGGACAATTGAAATACATATTTTGGCGAAGTTTTATTTCTTAATTCTTAGTGGTTCGCCAATTACCAAGAATAAAGCTTGATGACAGACAGACAGATATTTTCATAATCTGGGCACGGCTCCTTTTCCAATGACACCCATATCGACCGTCAAACTTAGTAAAAGTTTTTTTCGGGCGTTAGTATTAGTACTAACTTTTTCTTTAATCTGCGACTAATTCCAAAAAGGGTGCATGATTTATTTTTGGGTTGCATAGATACACCTTCAGTCCAAATTTCATCCCTTAACTGTAAAGGACTTATAAGTTATAGTCAAATATGTAAAAGGCGACAGACAGACACCGAAGTGATTCCATAAGGGTTTCGGTATTCCTTTGGAACGAAACCCTAAAAACGCTGTCAAATACAATCAAGGGGCAAGAGTATCTGTATTGGCTCATTTGTGGTTTTCATCACGTTACCCAATCACTGTCGTCTCGTCTATCTCCTATGTCAAAACAACAGCTGCTTGTCATCGTTCATTATCATTTTGTATTTTTAAGTCCAAGAATGAATAAAAAGCATAGATGGATAGATAGAGGGTTCCGAGAACATAAACAAAATATTTCAGATTTCTGGTTGTCCCATTATTACTTTGAGTTACTGTATAATTAACAAGAAATTAATCCGTGGCCGCAATGGTTTGGGCTTCCTTTTCCTACTCCCTCCCGTTGATATTAACTAATTAAACTAAATTCTAACTAATGAAATTTATTTCGCTGAATGCACATAAATTAAAGAGCGTTCGCGAAGCTGAAAATTAATGCTGTAAGGCAATTGTTGCCAAAACGAATACATGACGTCAATGAATAAAAATTGGCATCAAAGAATTCACTGTAATCATAAATAAATGAATTAAGCTCAGTGACTTAATAAAAACGGTTTCACAGTTTCAATTTAAAACTTATACATGAATTCATGAATTAAAATGTTTTACGAATAAATAAAGTAATATTTTATATGATGCATTCTTTTAGAACTTATATCCAAAATATACTTTAAAACTTTTTTTTTTATTTTGTTTTTTGTAAATTTTGTTATTATAAACAGAAATAATATACAGTCGACTCCGCTTAACTGAGACATTAATTTGCCACAATTTTTTTTTTTTCACTTAAGCGATATTTTCAGTTAAGCGTACTTCGGATAACTGAAAAAAAATTTCATTTAACCGGAGATGTGATAACTGAAAAACAATTTCCCTTATCCGGTCCGAAAATTCAAAAAAATTCTAACAACACATAATTTTTAACATATAAATATTTTATTTAAAAAAAATCCATCCACGAAAAAAGAAAACAAATATTTGTACGGTAATTCACAGGTCAGTTTCAATATGCATACATATGTATGTGTTTACATACATACATGTGTATAATAAATAAATGTACTTATACTCAGTTAAGCGAGTTGTAAAAATCTTTGATTTTTGTTTGTCGACGATTCTTTATATTGTACATCGGTACTTTCTCTTCGAGGTCATCGATGGGCACAATCACTTATTGTATTTCAGTTATGCGGAGTAGTTTCAGTATAAATTTATATTTTTTGTTGAAAATTTTTTTTCAGTTAACCAAGTTTTCCAGTTAAGCGGAGTAATTTGTTTGCAGATTATGAAAAAATGCTTCGTACCAGGTTTTGTGTTTCAGTTAACCGATGTTTTCAGTAAAGCGTAGTTCAGTTAACCGGAGTCGACTGTATTTGTTATTAGATTCCTTACCACCAAAAACTGAAGGTACTATTTTCTTGCAGTCAGATATTAGATTCCATATATAGATGCTCTCACATTTAATTAAACCTGATAGATCACTGTTTCCACTGAATCTTGGAACTGAGTTTAAATAAATGCGGTTGTTCTTCTCAATGCCAACAGCATTCGAATGCTTCAATGGTTCACTATCACTTACAGCATTTTGTGTTAATATCTCTAATATTTCCGGGGTAGATGAGGTAGAACCTTTTTCATATTTCTTTAAATCTTCGAATGCATCAACGTTAAAAATGTTGTCCAGTATATCAAAAATTGTTTTCTCAATTCTGCGTTGGGACACTAGCTAAACCATATTATTGATAAATAAAAAACTTTTAATATGTAAAATTTGTTACGTATATTTAACAGAAATGTAAATTGTGACGCCGATATAATTTTTGAGCTAATTGCATAGTTTTAGGCTGCTGAAGATTTGCTCTCTGCCCTTTGCTTTAAACTATGCAATTAGAAATTAGGGAGATATGAGAACAGTAGAACTAGCGCAGAGGAGGTTGATAAGCGAAGTGAGCAGGGGGCTTGCACCCTAGTCAATTATTTTTTACTCCATTACCAACATATAACATTAAATTGTACATTTTTAGTCTCTCTCTTCTAGCTGATTTAGGGAAAGCTGACACGCGAGCTCTATTCCGATCAGAAAAATTGAGTGAGGCGCGCGTTGAGTACTTGCGTACCAACGCCTGTCAAAGTCCGACCAACGCTTCGTTGCAATTTGGTCTTTAAAAAGCAAATATCTAGTGAACGGTTGATATTGATGATGAAGGTGGCATTGGATAATTTCGAAAAATACAGGGTCTTCTTATAAGAGGTGTTATTTTGCTTTTTATTCAAAGAAAAATTGCATTTTTCGAGATAAATGATTCGATGTTAATTTCAATGTAAAGAGGAAGGGATGCCATTAATAATGAAAACAATATCAGTTAAATGGCCTCGGCTACGCTTACAGAACCATGTGCTTTTCATGGAATTGCACCAAATCGCAAAGTGGCTGCTGTATGCCCTCAATAGCTTCACGAGTTCGAATAGAAATCTTAATTGTCAATGGTTCACCAGCTACCTAAATTAAGGCTTAATGTCAGACAGACAAAAATGTTTATAATATAAGCCCCGCCCGTTTCCAATGACACCCATATTGACCATCAAAGTAAATAAAAGTTTTTTTAAGCGTTAGTATCAGTACTAAATTTTTCTGTAATCTTTACTTTAAAATTGGTTCGGTATATCAATGATTAAGTGTCTCTTGAAAAAGTGATCGCTTGATGTGATTTGATGCGGTCCTTATAAATTTTCTGCGATTTTCGTACTGCTGTGTTTTGCTTTAAATTTCATTATTAACCAACGATCGCAAAAGAGATCTAGAGGATTTCTTCAAACCTTCCAGACATTTGGTGTGAGTCTTTGGCTAAATAAACGCTAGTTGTTTGTAGAAAATGAAATGCTTATAAATAGATGTCAATTTAACTATTGTAATTCAAGCCCATAAGTTATTTTGATATCAACCACAAATAACCTATAGGGAGGGAGATGGATATCTTGTTTAGCTCATTTGTGATATCAACTAGAGTGCGATATACCTCCTTAACACTCATTATCTACGCTTTTTATTCCTTTTAACCTTTATTAAAAAGGCCCATAGACGAGACACAGTTTTGAACACGGTGTTCAACACGAGGGTAAGTGTCACGTGTATGGCCTGGTGTGCACACCGATGTGGGCGGAGTTTAGCGTGTGCAGAAAATCAAAAGATTTTGATTTTCTTGACACGGTGTGAACACAAGTGTCTCTTATGTGGGCAAGTGTGCACACTTTCGAGCGAGCAGGTCGCGAACGATCGCCAGCGGTCATTATTTAAAGAATAAATTTAAGAACCTATTTAGTAAAAATAGAATTTTGTATTAAACCCATTCACGGGGCACATACAGATCGGGGCAGTTTGATACATAGCCACATAACCAGTACTTATAGAGAAATCCGAGCTAATCAAACAATGGTTTTAATTATTTTACCTCTATTTAAATGCATGTTGAGATAACAGGGACCCCCTGGAACGAAAGTGCGACCAAGGCGCTTTCGTTAGGAAGAGCGTTACAGCTTGTTGATTGGATTTGCCACTATTCCTAGCAATTTATGCGTACTTTTTAGGTCTTTGGCACCCAAACATTCAAAAATCAAAAATTACTTCAAATTGTATTTAATCGCAGCTTTTCTAACTAATAACGTACCATGAAGCACTTCATATATTGCAAAAGCCCTAAGAACTTCATCGATTTTAGTCCTTCCAATTCTGTGATTGTACTTCGCACTATTTTACCTTTGAAAACAAAAAATGCAAATATTAGGTTTAGCCACCATATAACGGTTTGTGGGGCATACGAATAAAGTGCACCGTATCAATGTGCCCCATGTATCAATGTACCCCATCTCCCCCTACATATGTATTGAATTCATTTTACATTTCTGTTATATAGACATAACAAAATCAACGAGATTGATCAAAATACCATTAACAAAGTTCCGAAATCCATGTTCGTTTGTGGTAAGAGCAAAGTGGGGTAAGTATTACTACATACATTCGCTGTGAATCCATTCCCGTCTGCATCATTTAGAATCTTGCAACATCTATTGTACACATTAATTAGCTCTAGGACCCATATTGTTAGTGCATCGGAATCGGTTGACTTTTTAAATGAAAAAATAATCTAGAATTGTATAAACTAGTCTTAATATATGAAAAATATTCGACGAATTTATTAAAATAGTAGACAAAGATAAGCATTATAAGATATACTTACGTATACCTACATAGTTGTCTTCAATTTGTAAAAGAGATTTATGTGATTGCCATAAAGTAAAATGATTTCGTCCAGTTTTTAGGTATTCTGGCGTTTTCTT
This sequence comes from Syritta pipiens, assembly GCA_905187475.1. Taxonomy (NCBI): domain Eukaryota; kingdom Metazoa; phylum Arthropoda; class Insecta; order Diptera; family Syrphidae; genus Syritta; species Syritta pipiens. The sequence goes on along the minus strand of LR994572.1, from coordinate 60,877,902 downwards.
AAGCAACTAGCGGTACAAACTAATCATTTTAGTCAGTATTGCCTGTTTAGTCTTGAAACCAGGAATGATTGAGGCGACCCGACGCGTCCTCCAACTCTTCTCGGTGCTGACGACAGAGTCGTCAGAGTCATCTGCATTCGCTGCAACTGCAGTCCGGTCTGTAGCACCGTAGCTGTAGTTAGCGTTGCCAACCGATTCAAAGCTCAAAATGAAAAGTCCCGTGAGGGATAGTCACGCTTTCAACACATTTGTTAACTCCTGTTTTTCAAAGCAATTGAAATGGTTTTTCATTCGGAAATGATATTAAAATAACAGAAATGCATAAGTCACTATGCCTCCTCTGCTCAATTGACTCAAAGGCAAAACGATTGGTTTTATAACAAATATTTGTACTATTAGAAATTAAAATTAAAAGTAATGTAACAACCCTGTTGTGAGTCTGCAACAAACAACGTTTCAAACGAGGTCCTTCAGCTAACATATCCCAACATCACAGATCACTCTGTCACTTGCCTTCCGCCATGAAAAGTGATAAGTTCGCTCAGTAGAGTTAAAATATTCGGATTCGGTCTTTATGCATGGAGACGTTCCTAGACGAATCCGAGCAACCTGCGATAGAATTCGCAGCAGACTTCGGCACCAGGAAACTTCCGCGTGCACTAGACCCCCGCCACCTTCCGTCATCCGAGATGAAAATGACGTCGGCGAGGAGGAGAAGGAGTTAAGAAGACTGCGACGACGTCTGGAGATAGCCGACCTGAGGAGGAAGCTGGCCGAGGCACAAAATCGTGAACACCAACCACGCCGGCTGAATTTGCGAACGCCAAGGACGCCATTCCTATCTTCCCAGGTAAAGACACATCCACAAGTGGATTGATGACTTTGAGGATGTGGTCGACCCCTTGGGGTGATACTCTTCCGGGGGGGGATACTCTTCCGAGCGGTGCGCATTGAGATAGAGCGAAGAATAGCCCGACGGAGAAGGAAGTCGCTTTAGTGATTGAAGCACTAAAAGTTGGCAAATCCGCCGGTGTTGATGAAATCCGGCCAGAAATGCTTAAGGCAATGGGTAAAGAGGGAGTTCTATGGCTCTGTAATGTCATTAACGTGGCCTGGGAATGTTGCGAGACGCCGGGCAATTTGCAGGTTGGGGTGATAAGGATACTGCTTCAATTGTAAGGGCATATCTCTTTCAAATCTCCCCGGTAAGGTCTATGCTAAAGTGTTGGAGGCGCGTTCAAGAGCTAGCGTCGAATCCAGGTTGGGCGACGAACAGTGCGGCTTTCACGCCGACTGAAGTACTACCGACTAGCTTATCACTCTGGGTGGTGCTCGAGGAGGCGTGGGAATATGATTGATGGGTGTCTGTTGAGGGCCATTCTGTCCTTATACACACAGGCTGTAGCAGCTGTGTTCGGGTCAACGTTAGTAAATCAACACCTTTCACCGTGGGCGTTGGACTTCGCCAAGGGTGCGTCTTGTCACCTCTCCTCTCCAATATATATATATATAGACTGGATGTTACAACGCAGCCTAAGTGAAGAATGTTTGACATTGGAAGAATGAGGGTAAGTCACCTGCTCTTTGCAAATGACATAGTCAGTCCCAGACGGAATTCCAACGCGATAGATATGTTTGTGGCTGTTTATACCGATGCTGTGATGAAGGTTAGCGTGGACAAACCCGATGCTATGGTTAATTCCAGAACGCCTGTTCAATGTTCTTTATATGTAAGTGAAGTCACATTGAAATAGGTGGAGAAGTTCAAGTATCTCGGGGTCTTTTTCACGAGTGATGGGAGGACCAATACTGAGCTTTCCTGTAGGATTGGCCCAGCTGGGTAAATTTTGAAACAGCTTGGAAGATCTGTAATCAGGAAGGCCGAGCTTGGTGTGAAGGCCAAGTTATCGGTCCTTAACTCGGTATTTGTTCCAATTTTCACATATGGTCATGAAATTCGGGTAATGACCGAAAGAATAAGATCGCGATTAAAAACTGCCGAGATGGGTTGTGGGAGTTAATCACCGAGTTAGGGTAAGAAACAGACGGTGAGTGGCAAGGTCAGTGTTAAGCAGATACATCTCCGAATGGAAAGGGCTATACTTCGATAGCTTGGTCACGTGGCACGACCATTACGACTTCCGAAGCGCGCCTTGAATGCAGGATGAAATCTCTCTCTTGAACGGCCAAACCGTTTTCGATGAAATTTGGAATATAGATTTCTTATGTCCTACACTAAAACGTTAACTAATTTGCTCTTGGATGCAATGAGTTTGACTTCAACTCAGAAAACAACCACGGCATATAGCAGACCGACGTTTCCATAAATTTCAAGAAAATCGGACCAATCTACTGAACCCTTTAGCGATTGCGCACACGTGCGCACACAAGTGTAGTATCTCCCGCTACTGCTGTGAACCACAACTCATAAGCTTACATGAGAGGGAGAGAGAAAGCACCATCACACTTTTCGTAACGCTCTCGGTTCATATAAATTAGTTTACCCCCAACGCGCGAGTTATATACATACATGTATAACATATCAAGTCAGCAGTTCGCACCAATAACAAAGAAACCAATATTAATGGGTCAACATGACATCAACATTGCAGAGCAAGCTTCAATAGGGCAGTCACCCAATACTGCATAGTCAGCCATTAACATAAATAAATATCGATCGCAAGACCTGAACAACCGCCTAGTAATACGACTTTAGTACTGATGTGATGATCGCATCGACGCTGAGGACGGTGGGTCATCATAACAGTTAGAATATTAAGTTCTCATAAAATTATAGTACAATAAAGCGTAAAGGCCAGTGGCCCGAAAAGTAAAAAGCGCCGCTAAACACATAATTCGCGTAAAGAAGTTTTACTTCAAAAAAAAAGCAAATGACAGTTGGGTGTGACCAGTCTGGTGCGAATCAAAACAGGCTTTGCAGTTGCCTCTTGGATACATGTTTTTGTGTTCTCAAATTTAAGAATTTCGGGTTTAATCGGTATTTTTTTTAAACGTAACACTTATACGGTATCTAAAATTACTTGTTTTTGCTGGGTTTTTATTAAAAAAGTAATTTTAATAAAAAATTAAAAAAAAAGGCAAAGTAATAGAGTGAAAAAATTACATTATTTGAGCAAAAGATGAATAAACAAAGAATGCTCAAGGAACTCGACAGGTCAAAAGAAAAGATAGAAACCCAGCAAAAAATATTGGAAATTGAATAATAGTAAAATTAGTTGAATTTAGTCACTAAAAGAAAAAGGCAAAGGTAATAAGTACTGACAGTTCTTCATTGTAAAATTCGAATTGGTACTCGTGTCAATTAACCTTTTTTGTGCCGTTCTTTTTAGGAGCCAATAAGTTTAATAAAACACTATTTAAATGAAAACATTACTTACCATTGCTTTTAGAATAAATATAGATTGTTGAAGGCGTTTATTATTTAAATTTGTCAGAAGATCAAATTTTCTAGTCATTATTGCCTGATACGCGGTTCGTTTTATCTTTTTTAGTGATGAAAATGTATTTTTCTGCTCCTCTTTCAACGTTTTATAAGAGCTAAATAGCGTTTCGTATTCACTTATAATTTTTACCTGCAGCAATAAGAAAGATTATAGCATTTATGAAAGAATAAAAATAACTAAATGAAAAAGAAAAACCACTATTTTAGATTGGCTTACAAACTCTTCCGATTCATTAAATGTAAGTTCCGTGGTCATTTTTATCAAATTGCAGGCTCTACATATTATTTTATTTAGTGACTCGAAGTAAAATAACTTAGCAGATTTTTCTTTGCAAAACCATTTTGAAGTAGGATGCATTTTTTTACACTCAGCATTAAATTTTGTGTAATCAATAGCATTTCAATTGATGCGCTCATAGAAACGATTATGCGCATAGTTATGACGTTAAAATCAAAACGACAACGTTACTTTCGTTAAATATTTTTCATTGGTTTATTATTAAATATATTATACCAAATTTATTGAAAACAGTACTGACCAAAACTATAGCACGAAAAATCTTAACTTAGAAATAAACGTCGAAATAACTGATAAAAACTTATGAAAGTTTGAAAACAAAAGGCCTAACCCGAACACCCTAAACGGACAACCCTTCATAACAGACAATCTTGATGGTGCCCATATTTGAAAGCAGTAAACTCGTAAAATCCATTGCTATACAAGTGGTTCTTAAGAATAAAGCTTGATTTTATGCTTTAATAGTGTTCTACAGTGCAGTGTCCCCGAAAAACCACATGTCGAGGTGGTTAATTGAAATATGTCGAAATGTTGGTTTGGATTCATATCTGACGATTGCAGTAGTGTTCCAATACATTTTGGGGTATGTGTGAAAGCCACATTTTCGTATTGCGCGGTATATGACTGGGATCGTTAGGTTAACTGCAAATACAGTCAGCATCACGATCCCTCTGACTCAGAAATTTTAACGCCCGTATGGGAGATAAACAAATAGAAAGTGATAGGAATATTTTCGGTGAACAATTTAAAGCAGTAAGACACTCAAAAGATAAAATTTTAAATGGAAATGGAAAGAAGTTATTGGAATAAATCCAACATTTTGATATTTTTTTATTGAATAGTTCAATTACCAGTAATATTCTAGGAGATCTAACTTTTATTGGAGTTACAGGTCGTTCTGTTGTGGATTATTGTGGATTTCGTGGTACTTGGGCCGAAAAAATATGAGAGATCCATGTGATACACAAACTTTTTCGGATCATAGGCCTGTTTGCACTTAACCTCCTTTAATGAAAAAAGGTGTACATAGCAGGAAAACAGAAGTGGTTTGATACAGACTGCGAAAAACCCAAAGCAAATTCATTAAAACTCCTTAAATTAGCAAGAGCCCGAAATGGTGAACTCTTTCGAAAAGCATATGTGCTTTCTAATACAGAACATAAAAGTTTGTGCAATTGCAAAAAGAAAGACTTTTTATTCAACGTAGCCGAAAACTTAGCCCTCCTAAAAGATTCCTCTCACTTCTGGAAAATATATGAGGTACTTAATAACGCCAAATTTAAGATAGGGCTTAACTTAGATGCTAATATCTTCGTTGACCGTTTCAAGAAGCTCTTGACTACAATACCCAATAATGGACCAATACAATTCGCTGAAAATTAAATATTTGTAGATGAGGATATCGACTGAGAAGAGATTTGGTAGGTTTAAGACAAAGCAATGGATAATAAAGCTCCATCAGATGACCTAGCTCCTTACGAGTTCTTTAAAAATGTTCCCAATATCCTTCTTGATCAGTTATCAAAAATCGATTCGAAATTACTACACAGAGCAAAAGCATCTGAAAGTTATAAAAAATCAATAATCTTTCCAATTAAAAAAAAGGTGACACAAACAACGCAGAAAACTATAAAGGAATTTCGTTTATGAATATTGTAGCCAAGACATTTACAGGCATCATACTCGAGGTTGGGTAGAAGATGACTAACTATGAAGTGAGTTTCGAGCAGGTTTTCGGGCAGGATACTCGATAGTTTTGTACCTTTTTTCCATTCAAAAAATTGTGGATCATTATTTAGAAAATAGGCTAAGCTTGTATGCCATATTAAACGAATACAAAGCTGCCTTCCACAGCATTGATCGAAGAGCATTATTGAACAAACTTAATTTAATCGGTATGTCTTCATTCATTAATTTATCAAGAAATATGTATGAGGATACAGTATCAGCCATATGGAATGGCGAACGAATCTCAGAATGGTTCAAAACAAAGTTTGGCGTCCGACAAGCATGTTTTTGATCTTGGAATGGAACTTATATTGCAGGAAAAAGAATAAGATGTCTTTTATGTGCCGACGATATAGTTTTGTTTGCAGATTCTCCCGATAGCCTTCAATTAATGATCAACAAACTTGTAAGTTATTGCAAGCTACGGAATTTAGTAATAACTACTACAAAAACCAAGGTGATGATTTTTCGAAGCGGGGTAGGTAGGCATTGCCGAAATGAAAGATAATTTATTAATAGAGACCCCTTCGAAGTTGTAGAGGAGTTTAATTATCGGGGTATGATACTAACACCTTAATTTAAATACAAAAAAACATTTGCAGAATACGTTTGCTAAATCAGTAGCTGCAATAAATTCAATATTGCGCACAGCTTGAAGTTTACAGTTTTTGAAGCTGCTATAAAACCTATAATGACTTATGGGTGTCAAGTTTGGGGAAAGCAACTGTATGATGATGTAGCAAAACTGCATCGGTTTTTTTTTCTTAAAAAAAAAACATTTAGTCTACCACAATCAACCCCGAATTACATGTTCCTTCTAGAAACTAGTTATTCGCCTATTTTATTTACTTTAAAATGTACTTTCAATATGTCTTAAAAACACTCATATATCCCGATAAACGACTTAAAAAAACCACGCAAATATACAAATCATAGCATACGCAAAAACATAAGCTGGAAATGGGAAGAGCTATGCCTGCTCTGTGGAATAGCGCGAGCTAACTTAGAACACAATATGTGTTTCTAAGCAAAAATTTATGAACTTTCTTAACGGGTTTGATATGAAAATAAGATCAGATCTTATTGAGGAAGCTAAAGGCTTGTCACGGAGGGCAATGTACCCAAAACTTGAGTTCAACTTAAAAAGCTTGAATTATTTTAGTGGCAAAATAAGCTTGATTGAGATTTACATTATTTTTTAAGTGAGGGAAAGCTACAGGCTATATCACAAAGACCGAAACACATATTCACCCTTATTCCGATAGTCGTTCAACGCCAAATAAACGACAATATGTCGATTCTCTCTTGTGGAACGTGTTCATATATTTTTTTTTTTGTATTCCGATAGTCGTTTCTATATTAAAAACGTCCGTCAAAACGCCCAAATCTGTCGTCGAGAAAAGTGTTCACGACAAAGAAAAATGTAAGCTTTTATAGTTATATTTTGTTTTCAATAATTTCATACTCTTGGCTTAGGGTAAAAATAACAACCCAAAACCAAATGCGACGGCTGATCGAGCTCTTGGACGAGATTGAGCACGTCTTGAAAATTTTCAAAAGAGGATTTGATAGGAAGTTTGGATGGGAGCAAGTAGCTGAGTTAAGGTAGCAGCTATTTTTGAAACAACAGGAATCGCAACAGAACGTTCTTGCGGAAAACTATTTTCCACTAAGTTTAAAAAATATTTAAAAGCTTCTTTATCAAGACGAAAGAACATTTTGAATATCTTTAAAGAAAACATAGTTAGAACTAATTCAATTAAACATAAAACATTCTTTCAAAAGGATTCGTTTTATATCGAATCCATCTCCTTTGAAGAATCAAATCTTTTTTTGTCTTTCATGTTTTTCGTCGTCACTGCTGCTAAAAAAAAAATAACTTGCTACACTATTCATTTTTCAATTTTTCAAATCAAAAAAATTCAAATTTCTAGCAATTTGATTCGTCAAATGTCAGCTCTTTTGGTGGATCGTATTGTGGAATGTAAGAGAGAGAAATACGCCGACGTTTGAGTTACGGAATATCAATAAAAAAAACGACACGACACTTAAACGACAGTCGGCGTTTACGAAAAAACGACTATCGGAATAAGGGTGATTGTTCATTATGCAATTTACAAGAACAAGAAACTTCTTTTCACTTTTTATCTATCTGCTCCATTTTAAAAGAAATACGATTTGTACTATATTTCCGAAAGACAGTTTCAAGTGAAGAACATTCAATAAATACTTAAACGGAGAGAACTGGAAAAATCGTGCTCAGTATTGTATAGAAACACTTAAATATCGAAAAGAATTTATTGATGATTAATACAAAGTAGACTTCAATCTAACTGTGTACTTCATCTCATACGAAAACTCCATTTTTATTAAGCCAATAAACAATATAGTATATAGATATTAATTCAAGATGCTAGCTCGTAAAATGTTAGTTTAATTTAAAAAATTGTGTTACAAGAAATCTTTTGTTATTAAACTTTAATCATTAATTTATATAAATTGAATTTATTTATTTCATAAAAAAGAAACGACCTGTAAGATATAAACGAAAGAAACAAAGTATTGAATCTGTGAACCAACGAACGATTCATTAGTTGCTTATCCTAGTACTGAACCAATATAGTCCCTTGGTTTTGATATTCGAATGAAAATGTTACTAAGTTACGAAATTTAGTAGACTCGGTGCCATTTCGTTTGTTTATTGTTACGAAACAACGAGAGCTTCCTACGTCCTATTAATTTCTAATATCCTGTGTAGAATTGTATGAGCTCTTATGGTGTGAACTTACTTTTGTGATGTATGTTTGCTATGTTGTTTTTAGTTATGCAATTTTTGAATCAAACTGCATTTAAGATTTCATCGCGAAGTCTCTTTTGCATTTGTTTTTACATGAGTAAAAGCACCTTTCATAGATGTGTTCTTACGCTTGTGACTGACTGTATAATGCTTGTTTTTGGGAGAGTATAAGAAAAACAGATCCCAGTCTTCAGTTTAAATCTAAACAAAAATATTCATAATAGCAACTGCAACATTCTCTGCCATTTCACAAGAACTGCCAGGCCGCCACTCGTTGGCATCAATTGGAACGAAATGTGTCATTGGAGTCTCTCTTCTCACTCACTCTACACTACACTCCAAAAATAGCTCACATTTTACACTCAAAAAATAGATCACAGCGCCCAAATTGGCTTTGAATGAATTGGTGAACTTTGCTCAAAGTTCCTGAGTACACCCATCCATTGGTCCCATTCATTAAGCCGACTTTCAAGAAAGTTTTGTTTACAATCTTATTATTTCTTGTATTTTGCTTCGAGGTCTCAAAATCTTGAATTAAATTTATATCTGATAATTATAATAGCGTTCTAACTCATTTTGAGGTAGCCACATTTGAGCATTCTAAGATATATGATACATAGGACCGTTATGATAAATGCAATTTTTGTTTTGTACTGGTTAAACACACATATCCCTTTTTTGTTGTTGTTCCTTACTCCAACTAGGTTTCCCTCTCCAGTAGTCTCATTTTCTTGTATTTTCGCGTGGTAGGTCGATTTTCGGTAAAATCATCGTTGCGTTGGAGTTGGCGTATAAAGTTTTTCGCATCCGATTTTTGGATTATGACATGATGTATTGCCCATGTGGTCGAGTTTGCAGCTATGTAGCAAAGTTGTAATCTCTGAGTCCAAGTTTGCAATCCCAAGATCTCTTTGGATATCATCGTTTCGAAGATACCAAGCAACGTTAGCTATAGTCCTTATTACTGTTTTAAAATTTTTATTCTTTTACAGGAGAGACAAAAAACAGTATTTTTCGTAGAACAAAATATACTTTTAATGCTGATTTCGCATTTAAATTTGAATGTGGTTTAGATATCCAATTATATCTTTTTGCTGTCAACGCAAAGCTCTGTTCACAATCAATACAAAAACGTTATAAAAGTGATTTCGATAAATGTGTTACTTATGTTGTTTTAACAATCATCGATTCGAATGCAGTTTGCATCACGACCCTTCTGTTAACTTGTGTCAAAATGTCCAAAAAATATAAGCTATTTCCATCTCTAAAGTCTAATCTATCTTTGAACTAAATTCTGTCAAAATCAGTTGAGTGGTTTAGACGTGAAAGGGTAACCGACCTAGTCATTTTAGCATTTGTATGGATTTGAGCATATATTGCATTTAGCATTTGTATGGATAGAGCATATATTTTTGTTTATTTGATTGTTTTTTTTCCTTTAGACCACGAACTTAAAATTTGGTTTGTTTCATGGTTGTAATTCTAGTACCACAACTTAACACTTATAGACGGTCGGCTCTTGGACTAATAGCCCATCAAACAAAATAAAAATAAAAAAAATTATTTTTTTTGGATTATTTTTGCGAAATTTCATTTCTGACCTTCCAGTCAATTTATGATGAATTTGTTTTCCGTTGTGCCACCTTTTTGATTCATTAAAGTCAGCCGGAAGATGCTTTTAAAAAATGTTTGACAATAAGAACTAATAAAATTAACATTAAGCTCACGCGATATGCCACTGTACAACTAACTGATTGACTGACTAATGACTAATGACTAATTGATGCACGACTAGCTTCTGTAAATAGTGATTGAATTATTCAGTAAGCAATGTTGTTATGATTAATGAATAAGGTATTCGTTATTCACTTGTGCCTTGTGACTGATGAATAATTTATTCATTAGTTATTAGTCAACTAAAATTCTCCCAACTCTGCTTTAATGTGCACTTTATACACAAAAAATTATACCTCTTTTTAATTAATAAAGATAAAGAAGAATTATGGAGTAATAATCAGTAAACAAATGTTTTCTTGTCAATTAGTTTCACCTTTATCCAATAATTTGATGTAAATATACAACACATTTTTTTATCACAATGAATTAAAAGTAAAATTTTGAATAAATTATACACTGGTTCTGTCTTCAATTGGAATATCTGGTTGAAGTTTGAGGACTTGTAACCTCGGATTATAGTAACCTGATAGATAGTATGTATCATTATTATCGTAAATGGTTTGATATTGCCGGATATCTGTACCAAACTTTGCAATATACATTGAGAATTCAATAACTTCACATCTATGAGATATGGTTTGTACATCATTTTCATCCTCGTGTGGTGAATCAAATAGTGCACCCTTAAAAAGAATAAAATTAATTATTTTAGTGCGAATAATACTTATGTATGCACCTACAGGATACTTTAAAACTGGGCATCCAGTAGTTTCCTCCGGATGATAAAACCAACGCACTCTAACAACTTTGTTGCTTGATGTCGTTTCCCACATTGCTTCAATCCGACCGATGTACGGTCTATCTGGTCTTCCAGTCGAAAGAAATACTGCACATTCACCGACCTACATCCATGCATATATCATATAGTTTATAATGCTGTCTTTTTTAGAAAAAAAAAATAGTAAATAGATACTTACAGTTATAATTTCTTTTCCTCTAGTTATAGATTTATAAAATTGTTTCCTCGCTCTTCCTTTTAAACCAGCTTTACGATAAGCTTGCCCAAGCCACCGCCAAAGCTGACGCTCTGGAAGAAAAGCTGCAATCTTACTTCCCTTGCCACTGTTATAATCAGCTTTCTGATTTTGGTTTACCTATGAAATAAACATTTTTGATAAGTGAAAGGCTATATATACTTAAGTTTTTAAAGACTTTTTCCTGTGGAAATAAAACTTTAGAGCAATTCACAAATTAACGTAAAATGAAATACTTATTGCCGCAATATTGAATAATGAATGGATGATTTCGCTTTCAAGATCAAATTTTTGAAATTCGCCTTTATTTCGTTCGGAGTTATTACCTACCAGCCTCAGATCAAGGTAAAATTATTTTGCCAATCATTACAACTTTGCCGAGATTTTATCAATTTCCAAACAATACATTTCTTACAGAGGTCTTCTCATTGGATAAACTTAATCATGTGCGTATAAAACAAAAGTCAGTTACTCTCGCTTAACAGCCGACGCACTAACGATTAAGCTACGGCACCGTTTCTAAACGACTTCATTATAACATTGTGCAGCGGTTTCACCCATACAACGAAAATGCAAAAATTATACTACTCCTCTACTAGCTACTAGGAGCTCCGAAAAAGTCAGCTATAATATATATTTCGTAATTCGTGAATATTGTTATCAACGAATACGAATAAATTGGAATTTTGTCATCTTTTTTTACGAATTACCGTCAAACTCTCGTTGAAAAAACACATAATTTTACTGCACTCCCAGTAGAAATATAGGAACAAAATAATAAAAGCTAAAAAAAATTAATTAAATAATAATCATAACAAACTTACGTTTTTATTCTATTCTATAATTTCTATTTCATTAGTAGTCTAGTCTATTAGTCTATTATTTCTATAATTTCTATTTTTATTTACCAATTTAATTTGATTTATTTTCCATTTCTTTTCATTCCACAAAAAAAAATTATTTTTATTTAATTTTTTTTCTTTTATTTTGTTTATTTTTTTTTTTTTTCTGTTTTATTTTTTTCTTTTAATCTTATTTTTGAGTGCTCATTACACGTTCAAAGCAGTGGCAGAATTTTTACTGACTTTGAGAAAGAATAAGCGTCTTACGTCTACCTCTCAAATATCCAACATGATGAACATATTAACTTTAATTATTTCAAAAATTAATGCGCAATTCAAAATTGTAAATAGTCATTATGGAACGCAAACGGGCTCAACCAAAATGTCTCTGGATTAAAACAATTCACAATCTATAATTACATAGATGTCCTTTTAATTTCAGAAAATCACTTCTCGAATAAAATCTTAGCAAAAAAATCTAACAATGAGAGTGCATGACCTCCGGGTCACCGATTTTGATGAGATTATGCATAGTGATAGCTCCCCTATTGGATATAAATTTCCCAACGTCATAGACCACAACACATAGTGCTGGGTTTAAATCTCGATTGTCTTGCGGTTTTTCTACTAAAAATCTAAAAAACAAAAAATAAAACAAAAGTCCTATAAAAATCATGCTTTTGTTCTGCGTGGAATAATAAATAAAATGGCATAAGTAGGAATACAAGATCACGATTTTTAACAAAGCTACCTACTGAAATGTACATTAACTTTGCATTTTATTCTCCCAAAGTATTCGCTCACCCTGAGAATAGTTCAGTTCTAGGCTCATGAAGCATATTATTGGTCCACCTTTTTTTAAATAATGTGTATTGATGTATTTAGAAAGGAATCCAATAATTTTGAGCTATGCCAGACTGCTATCATTTATTACACCCATCCATTGGTTCCATTCATTAACTGTTAAGCCAATTTGGTTGACAATCTGTGTTTTTTCGTATGTTTTGGTCCGAAGTGCCTCAAAACTTTGGATTAGACTTACAAGGAGAGTGCACGACCTCCGGGTCACCGATTTTGATGAAATTTGGCATAGTGATAGCTCGTCTATAGGATATGAATTTTCCAAAGTCAGAGATCGCAACACCCCTTTTTTTTTCGAGAAAAACGCCTCCAAAGTTTTCTCAATCACGTCATATATCAAGCTAGTATATTAAATTTCCTAAGCAGCGATAGCCTAGTGGGTGTGATCACGGCTTCCAACCCGAGAGTGCTGGGTTCAATTGTCGATTGTGTCGCGGTTTGCATTTCTTGTTTTTTTCCTTTGAGAATGTTTGGTTCAAATCTCGATTGTCTTGGTGTTTACTTTTGTAAGGTGGAAAGTACGTGAGTTATGAAGAAAACAAAATGATTACTTTAGATTATTTTGATTTCTAATTACGTGCACGACACTGTATATGCGGATGTTGTGCAACTGTATCTGTCTAGATCTATCGGGCTGGTTGAGGACCTTGTATATAGGTTCAATCAGGATTTATCTTGCATATACAATTGGTCCTTGGTGAATGGGTTGAACTTTAATCTTAAAAAATTGCAAAGTGTTCAAATATCGAAAAAACTGTTTACACCTCTTCAGTCCCACCTCATTACTTAAATGGTGTGGCGCTTTCCTATGTTAATACTGTTGTAAGCCTGGGCTATAGAATAAACCGCTCTTTAAATGATACCGATTACATCAACCACACTGTGCGATGTATTTATATGATACTTAGAAAACTCTGGCTTTCCCCTGGTGGGTGCTATTGTTTTGTACTATACTGTATATAATGAACAAGGAAGGTTACTTAATTTCTTCCTCTTTTATTTTTGCTTGGACTTGGTGGAACTCCTCCCCTGGAAGTGGCCACTTAAACAGTTATTATGTGCCCAAATAAAATAAAACAAATGGAAAACTCGGAAAAAAATTGGAGCATGGGACAGAACAACAAGAAGCTGAAGAATTTTACATCTATGCAGAAAAGTTGGAAAGGGAAATTAGTAGACATACAAACAAATCAACTAATTTGATTATCCTCTGAAGTAACACCGCCTCCATCTAATCGCATTGGAAAAACTGAGTCAGCAATGGCTTCAAATGTTACCTACCATCCATTACCGACCTACGCCGGTTTTAATAACAGACGTATTGAGTTGTTAATAACTACCACTTATTAAATTAACTTACATAAATGTTTCTAAAATAAATGTATTATTTGAAGGATTATAGAAACCTAACAAAAATGCTGAACGAAACAAAACCAAACTAGTATACATACGAAGACAAACAGATAAAATAAATTAAAGTCATACTCAAAAATTTACATAGCAGCTGCCAACCAGTGTGGGGAACTAAGGAACCACTCAACATTTTCTTAATTAGCTTTGAACCGAAAAAGTGTTATATACCATTGTAAACATTGAACCAATTAACGCTTCCAGGCTGATCCCACAATGCCAAAATTGTCAGTGCTTAGGGTACACTAAAAATTATTGTTCTACACCGCCTCAGTGTGTTTACGCAGGTACCCACAGTACACTTGAACGTTCCAATCCTCGGGAGGAAGTACTCAAAATGGCGAACATACACCCAGCTACTGTGGTTGCTTGGTGCGAAAAAAAGACCAACAATGAGTTCTGTAAGTAAGGATGAAAACTTGCTTACATCAATACTTATAAAACTAGATGAGCAACACAAATTTATCTTCAGCTTGCGTCTACAAAATCAAATTTTTGTACAAACTAAAACCGGCGGGAAAATTGCCCGCTAAAGCATAAAGAAGTACAAAAATTGAAAAAATTGAATTGCTTGGCTACTGAATCGCGCCTTACTGCCCAAGCCGATTTCAAGATTAAAAACTAAGAAACATATACAAACCAGCCATTTAATAATGCAAGGAAGGAAGGGCTCTAGTTATAAAAAGAATCCATTGACCATTTCGAAGAAGATTCGCACATATTTGACCTTTCAGAATTAATATTTAAATTCATAGTTCGTTCTTCATTTCAAATTTCAGCTTAACATAACAAACAGCTTAAAAAGGTTGTGATCCTTTGTGTGAAAAATAAAAACGCATCTAGTCAAAAACAAAAATATGCGTTAGCGATGTTTTTAAAATTTGGAGAGAAACTTTTCAGCAACACATTTCCTTGACGACTTAATACCAAATATTATCCTATGGGTCTTATTTTAGCAAAATAATTATAAGTTATAGCCTATAGCCTTTCCCATTTTGTCCTCTTACTGAAAAAGTTATTGTTTGCGAGTTATGTCTAAAAGAAATAGCAACCTACAGCGCAGAAGGAATTAAACTTATACATGCATCCCTCGGTTTGCGCGGTCTCGTTTTAAGCGGTTTCGCTTCTGCGCGATTTTCAAATATCTACCCAAATTTGCTCTGCGCGAAATAACGTTTTTTCTTTAAATAATCATGGCCCACTATGGTTTTTCTGTTAAAAATACATCATACTCATAAATCGTGTATACTCATAAATCGTTTGGCGCGGTTTCGCTTTGCACAAAACATTTTATTCCCCAAACCCCCGTGCAAAGCGAGGGATGAGTGTAATATGAGTGATATTTATTATAATAGTAATTACTTATTTTATTAAGTTTATTAATATTTGTAATAAATTAAGCTATTTAAGCTGTGGAAGCAATTTGTAATAATATGAACTGTTACTTACTTCGTCAGATGTTTCCGAAATAATATTTGAAACAGAATCTTCCTCATCTAGTCCACTAGCTTCTGACTTCAAATTAACATCTATTAGGTTTTTGATTTCCTGTTCATTGTTCTCATTGTTCGGAGCAATCTCTTTCTCACAACTCCTTTGATTTTGTATTTTATTATAATTACAATTAGACTCTTCACTTTCTTTGATCAATTTGTTTTCTCCATCTTCATGACCACTATTAGAGTCAGCGTTTGTAAATTTTGGTGATCTATGATGGTGTTTCTTGTGTTTCTTTCTCTTCTTATGCTTTCTATGTTTATGCGAACAATCACTTAAATTAGTCATAGAAATACCCTTTTTGTCTACTTTTTTTTTGTTTTTTACAGTTTTATACGAAAATGAACCATATCTAGGCTCATGTATAGCTGATACTCGGGCTTCTTCAATAATAGGTGCTTTACAGATTGTATCAGTGGAAATCGATTTAATATTTGCTGATTTTTTGTTTTTCCCCAAGGCAGTCAGAGGATTTTCATTGTACTCTGAAGATTAAAAACAAAAACTCATGATAATATTACCGAAACAAATTACAATTTTTGTGAAAATATTATTTTTTGCTCCTAAACAGAAAACCACGGAACTGATTATTATCAAGTTTAATTTTGTAATTACTTGGCTATTGCATTGTCATTATAAGGGATAGGCCTGCCAGGAGGCGGAAAATAAACTTTAAATGTACAGTATCGGACAAAACAATAGCAGACCCACTTAGCAAACTGAGGTTCTCGCTTGTAGCGGGTGACCGAGAGAAGCTGTTACGAAGCTGAGTTTTTTTTTTTCTAGTCAACTTAAAATTGATAACGGTTTACTTTTATTTCAACTTTTTGGAACAACTTTTATATAAAAAGATGAGCGTGCTTTAGTCTTGCCGTTGTGATTTTTCGACTTTTTGTGTTTAATGATTTTTTATAATTTTTTTCGTAAGGAAAAGGTATAATCCGCACTGTTCTGTATTTCGAGTGAAAGGGGATTCAAAACGAATTTCAACTCCATTCGAAATGAAATTTGGTGTTCTGCAATCCGAGTGAATTCGAATTTTCGAATCCACGTCGAATTTTTGTCTACGATAAAAAAAAATGTCTTGGCTCTGTCAAAGTCAGCTGTTCATTTAAAATTATTTTTGAATTCATAGACAAGAGTGTGTTTTTTTAAATATGTAATTAAAAGCGTGGTTTCCTGCGCATCCATAAATTTCCCCATGTCCTTTGTGCGATTTGATGGTGCACTTCCGTTTTTTTACGCTTACGTGTTCGGCATTGTCGATATTGCACGACACATCGCCGGCAACGGAGGAACTGGTACCGGTGATGCCATCAATAACGCTGTACATTCTTGTTATCTTTGCAACGGAATCTTCTATGGGTGAAATCACTTAAACATTATTGGGTTTTTTCTTGCGAACTGGATTGCCTCTGTTTTTGACGGCTTAAGTCAAGTCTAATCTTATACGTCCACCCGGCTAGCCTGTGAAGGGCTTATGTAGTGGCTATATTGTCTGCATAGGTTGGCTTACTGCCGGTTAACATGAGCTCCAGAAAAATATCATGCAAAACTACCTACGGAGCAACACTTGGTTTTTTTGGCTGAATAAAGTTACCGACAATTATTGGAAAAGGATTGTAGAGAGATTGCTCTTGATAAATAAGCAGTCAGGTAAGTGAATTCAATTCACAAAGCAAAACTACTGTGAATTCAATTCACATAAAAATGGCGTATTGTAGAACACCAAATTCCATGTTCGAAAATTCGAATTCACTTTTAGGATTTTGAGTGAAGATCAGAGTCCCTAATTATATACTTTCGAACAACCAATTCACTATACATCGTTTCACTCGAAATTCAGAACACCTAATTCCACTTTTGTGGATTGAGCTCACAAAAAGTAAAATGCAGAACAGGGGCGGTTGAGTGGAAAGAATACAAGCTGCCGAAATTAAATTTCTTCGTGCTGTTGTGGGAGATACTTGCCGAGATAGGTTGAGAAACACGACGGTGCGTGGAGAGCTCAATGTTGAGCAGGTACTTCTCCGAACAGCACGAATGTCCCCGTCACGCCTTCCGAGGTGCGCCTTGAATGCTATCCCGCCAGGAAGGCGACCGCTCGGCAGACCAAGGGTGAGATGGCTGAACCAAGTCCAAGGTCTGGCTTGGGCATACCTCTTTGTGAGTTAGAGTTGCTTCTGAGTGCATTGCCCCCGCGAACCCATTAGTGGAACACGCGGTCAAGAAGATAATGATGATGATGATATGTTTACTGTTTTTTTTTATATAGCTTTTTGTTTGCACTAGAGCTTATGGCAGGGCTATGCATGTATATTGTATGTAGGTATGTATGTCAATGTATTAGAGTTGAGTCAAGTAGAGTTTTCTTCACTTTCTCAACATTTTCATCGGTTGTTGATGTGCATTATATTATATTTTTTTGGATCCTAAAGTAAGGAGAAGAAAGCTTTTAAACAAAACATATCTAGAGAGTAAATTTTTGGAAGAAGGGCTTCATATAAATCCTAAAGTTTATCCCCATCTTATCGATTCGAAGTAAAAGAAATTACAATCCATTAAAGCAATAGACTGCACACAAAATACCATTTGGAATTGTCACTCATTTATTTCCATTATAGTTTGTTCACAACCTTTTTTTTTTGCAAATATTTTTTGCCTCCAATTTTGTCTTTTTTTCTTTCTGAATAAGTAGAGAGAATATGCTAATACCTTTCTTACTCACTGCATATAAATAAAACTATCTTTCTGTTTTCTTCTGGTTCTTAAAAACATTTTGGTAATGATAATAATATTTAACGATTTGGGATTCGACGGTCACCGGTGACCGATGGCGCTATAAACAAACCCAGCGCCGATCATTGGTGACCCCCATCGCATTCAACGTGTTAACAATAAAAACATTGATTAAAGGCTCAATTAATTCTCAGTCACAGAAGTTAATCATGACTAATTTCGTCACTATTCTTTAGTCAAGTTTAGGGTCAGCTCATCAGTTCAGCGGTTTTCGTTAAAATAAATAAAGTGAAAGTGCAGTTACACATCAGACTTCTTCCAATTTTTTTAGTAATATAATTTAGATTGATAGGTAGTCCGATTGAATTTCAATTAAGACTAAAACATATATCCTACAAATAGTGTGGTCAATTCATTTTAGTCATATTCTGTCCAATTCTGGTATGCATGTATAATATATACATTATGTATGTAACAATAAAGATAACATTATAATAGAAATATAAAAAGAATAAAAGCGAATCTTACCAACAATGGGATAATTGCTAAGTAAAAATCGTATGTTTTGCAAACGTATTCTGCCGCTGTCACCATCATCAAACTCTACACTTACAAAATCCGAACCAATATCGGAATTTTCGGACTCAATGGCTTTTCCAGGATAAAGACAACGATATTGTTGACTCCAATATGCGCACAATCTTGTTCCTGTTGGAACATTTTCAATTTTTTTTGGTATCACTTCCAAAATCTGCAACATCGACACGATAAATTTTTTTTGAAAAGGTTATGAAATAAAAACTTAGCCTTACTGTGTCTTTAAAAATTTCTTCTCTTGACATTATATGTGATTTATTGCCCCTTTCTCCGTCAAGTGTAATAGCATATACATCTGGCGGCTGTAAAGGTTTTAAAATGCCTGCATAAAATAAGCCTCCCATATCTGTTAGGACACGAGTTTCTTTTTGATATAAATGTTCAGTTGACAAAAGCAATTCTTTATCAATCTCTATGCCAATTTTATTTTCAGCCTTTGACATTAGAGGTTTTTGTTGACTTTCTAAGGTGGAAAGCCTATTCCTAACAGATTTTCTCTCCATTATTGCCGGTTCTTTTCGTTTCGTCATTTCTTTGCATTTCTTAGTATAGGATTTTTCAGTGAGCATTGAACTATGTGATTGTGTTTTGCTTTTAAACTTTAAAGGAGAAACTTCATCACTAAAAACAACTTCAACATGTTTTTCAGAAGTTTCTACGGAACACTCTGAATTATTATTATGCGTTGGAATATGCTGGCCCTGACAGGCTTCAGTGGGCGGAGGAAAATTGGATGAAGTTGATTGAAACTTATCAAGAAAACAAATAAAATTTGGATTTTTACATGAAATATTTGCAAATTTGTATTCCGATGAAGGGTTCTTTTTCCTTTTTTTAATTTTACTTATTTCGTCTAATTTTCTTTTCTTCTTTCTGTATTGTCTCGTTATATCAGCTAAACGCATTCGCATATCAGACTCCATTGCCTTGAAAAATTCTTCAGTGTTAGGCCACTTATTTATTTTTTTACAATTAGGATCAACTTTTCTAAATGCACTTTTAAAATTTTCGTGCACATTGTCGGAATCAGTTTTTAGATCTTTAAGGTATTCCTTCCGTTCTCTTACATATCTCTGTTTATTCTTTTTACAATATCGAGATTTTTTGCTAGATTTGGATTTGGAATGCTTATGCTTTCTTCTTTTTACTTCGCAGTTTTGCTCTGTTGTAGTTACTTCATTTTTGTTTTTCTCTACCTCTTCCTGAATTCTTTGCTCAGCCAGTGCACATAACAAATTAAGACCACCTAATGATGTTTCGTTGCTTTGGGTAGAAGAGTTAATAGTGTTGTGAACCTCACTCTCTGGAACGATATTTGGGTATTGTATGTTAACATTGTCCTGATTTAAAGTATATGCATCAAAATTTTTAATTTCATTTAAGTGGTCGTTTTCTACACTTTCACATGGTTCTTGTTTAACGCGTACATTCTTTAGTGAATCATGATTGGCAAACGACCCAGTACTTATATTTGACAGTAATTCCAATCCAGACATCTCCAGAAGAACATTATTCGTTTCTTTTAATATTAAATTTTCATCGCAATCTCCGTTTGGAAGCCCAATAGAACTCTCAGAACCCAAGCATTCACTCTTATTTAGAGATCTATTGGATGTTGAAAAATCATTCTCATATACAGCTCTTTCTGAACCACTTTCCTTATTATATTCAACGTTTGATGGATAAACTTGCAACGACTCAAAAGAGTTTTCTCTTAATACCACCTTACAGCTGCCGTAATTATTATGGCACTGGGTAGAAGTCATATTGTAAATGACTTTATTTCTTTCGACGCTTTGAGCACCACCACAAGACATATTTTCACTCGTAACAAGGCTTAACGACGAATTCTCATCTTCACTGCAAAAAGGAGTATCCGTTTGTATATTTACATCTTGCATCTCTGGAGTTTTTTGAAAAGAAGGGATTTTAACGGTTACATCATGTCCAATTTGTGGTAAGGTAAGTGGTGTCACATCAGGTGATAGCATAAAACTTGAAGCTCGAATCGGTATACTTTCAATTTCTGATGGCGATGGTGTATTATGCAGTAAATTATGAGACGGTTCTACGGACATCATTGGAATTGGGTCTATTATGTTGGGGCTAGAATGCATTTCTATAAAGCTTGAGTCATTCTCAGCTTTTGATTTTTCAACTCTGCTTGTAGCTAAGTGATGCGGTATTAAGCTACCCTTGTTTAAAATATTATTTTCAATATTCCAATCTTCAATTTTCATACTAGCATGTTTTTGAGATTGGTCTATTCTTTTTGTGTCTGATGAAACAGAAATAAAGCGACTTCCATTTGCCTGTGAATGCTGACATAATGTAGATGTTGCAGCAGCTGCTGCCGTTAAATAATTAGAACCTAAAAGTAGTGGTGCTGCGAATTGCTGAGATTGCGCGTTACTTTGTGGACTCATAGAAGGGAATATAAAACCTGGAGAAGATTGTAAGGTACCAGTTGGATTCTGTTGCATATATTGCGGCCATAAAAATGCGGCTTGTTGAAATGAATCTATTGATAAATCAGAATAAATAGATTAAATTATAGTTATAAATATATAAAAGATAGAACACACAAGAAAAATTAAATTCTCCTTAAAATTTCTTTATATTACAATTTGAACAAAATTTGTTTTGTTTATTTCTAAACTAAATTGACTTAAGTGATTAAGAAAACAGCTATAAATTTACGTAGTTGTCCGGTCCCGGCTAAAGCTAAAACTTAACTAACAAGGAGAGTGCACGACCTCCGGGTCACCGATTTTGATGAAATTTGGCATAGTGATAGCTCCTCTATGGGATATGAATTTCCCAATGTCAGGGAGTCTAGGTGCCCAGTCCACCTTAGTCTATCGAGTTTTATTTTCGTTATGACATCTGCTTCGAGGTAGATTTCATAATTACTCACTGTCTCTGGAATTGTCCTGTCCTGTCGTTTACTGGACAACAAAATATCGAGTAGGTATGCAGGATCGGACATGGGTGTCTCTCTTAGCATGTTCATGCTTTTACTCGATCCTTTTGGTGTTTGTTCCATATTTCATATGTATTGTGGTTCCGTACATAGTTACAGGAACTATTTCTAATAGGGAAAAGAAATGTCCCATGTTCGATTCGGGGTTGGAACTATTTTGCGAAAAGGGCTAATTTTAGAAAACGTCATGCTTGCATTTACCGAAGCAAATATGACCCTCTGATGACACCTCCAGCAGGATAACCATTCAAAACATAGAGCGAGTCTTGTAAAATATTGACTTCGTGACAAAACAAGCGCCTTTCATTCCATGCATGAGTCAATTCCCAGATCTCATTCCCATTGAGAACTTGTAAAATGAGCTCAAGAAACGAATTACGTGGTCAGTATCTTTCAAACAAGGACCAATTGTCGGAAGCAGTTGAAAAAGAGTGGCATTCCATATATTCGACAACATGCAAAAAATGTATAGACTCTGTCACGCAAACGCTAAAAAAGATTTGCACAAGATTAGAGGACAATCAGATTATGACACCTAGGATAACGACGAACTAAATTTAACAAAAAATATTAACAAATAATTATTGATACAGTGCTCCACAAAAGTTTGCGGACGATAGAGAAATTTGGCGAAAAAGGGCGTTTATTCCCAAACCATATGTGACAATTGAAAGGCATATTTGAAAAGAGCTTTACTCAAAGCTTCAGAATTTACCAAAATTAATTCAATACTTTTAAAAAAAAATAAATAGTCGGCGTAACAGCCAATACAGGGCCAGAGCCTAGCTTCCTCGCGCCTCCACTGTGTTGTGCGCGATATAATTTGACACAGGTGGAGGGCACCTACTGTTTAATGCCGGTTCCGAACGGCGAATTGCGAAAGTTTTCCATGACAGAAGTACTCCAGGCTGGAGGTGGAGCCGTGAAAAAATACTCTTATCCATTCAAAAGTTATTACAAAAACAACAACCAATATTGCCAAAATCAATCCACAAAAGTTTGCGTACGGCGAGTAAATTTTCACAATAAGGACCATTTAAATAACTGTAACTAATTAAGGAAGCAAGTTAATAAAGTGACGAAATGTGGAAAAGTCCATCAATATAGTAACAAAAGACCATAAATGTAGGAAAAAACGGAACTTAGTTGAAATGAGAGGCTAATGGCTACTAATTTGTACTAGGGGGGACGAATGTCCTAGCGGGTGGTATCAAAACAAACCTCAAAAAGCCAGTAAACAGCCCAACAATAAAAAGGCCGCTTCAGGTTTGCTGGAAATTGCAGGCAACAGCAGAACTGGCCAATTATCCAATCTCTCTGCAAGACATAAGCGAGCCATCAAGCAAATTCGAAATCAAGAACCGTTTATGACGGGCACTTGATTGAAGATACAGGCCCATCTAACTGCAACGCTATATTAACCCTCGTCTATGAGCGGAAACAAAATTAAAAATGAGTAATTTTTTATGCATTGCTTTGAGACGCTGGAGTTAAGGAAAGAAATTTTGTTGTTTCTTGTTATTTCGGTATTTGACATTAATTCCAATGATATTTTTTTTAATAGTAACAACATTTTTTTATCGACTTAAGATCATCAAGTGTTGTACTAAATCAGCCAGTGTGCAGCACAAAAAGGTGTAAGCCGTAATTTTTCGAAGTAATTTTTGTTTTAATCTCACTATACATTTTTATTTATGTTTATTTTATGTTATTGTATTAACCCAAATATTTTGTTGATTTAAGATATTTTAAAAACTAATTAGTATTTTAAGCAGATTTTTCATGACTTTGGTAATTGGAATATAGTCAATCGAATTTCAACTGTCAAAATTTTGTAAAATTAAGATAACTATGTTTTTTGGATTTTGGGACTTTTTTCCCATTTTGGGTCGTTTTCGACCCATCATGCATTTTCACATTGTATATGGAAATTTCGTTGTGATTGCATTGAAGAAGGGACTAAAAGTTATTATTTATTTATTTTAAATCAAATAAAAAAAATATTTCGGCAAAATGTCCAACTGTTCTTCAAATAATGAAGAGTTTTCTTCGAGTACTGACGAAGAATTTGTTCTTAGATCCGAAAATTGATTCAAATGTGAAAAAGCACCTGGGGATTTCGCGAATAATGATAGTTTATCTGTTTCTAAGGATAACACAATTTGATGCCCAAGGCTATTGAGTTCATCTAGTAAGAATATTTACATTTGTTCGTTTCTTTCTGAAAATGTTATAGCAATGAAACCGGGTATTACTCGTTACGCTATTGCTCGAGTTCATGTATTGGTCGATTCCACATTATTTCATATATAAGTAATTAAAATAAATATACCGTCTCGCAAATCAATCCAGAGTATCCGACATCGCGAGACAAGCAAAATCGGAAGAAGTTTGTACACGATCTATGAGTTGAATTGAAAAAAAAAACTATATTCTGAACGGATTACGACCGCCTCTCGCATCATGTTTACTTAGCCGTCAGGCTGCAGACCATAAACACGAAATTGAAGGTATAGACTAACATACTAAAAGGCAAAGAATATATTCTCCCAAGTCAAAATGCGAAAAAAATATTTACAAAAAATTACTGAATCGCAATGGGTGTGTTAAATGTATTGAAAATGTTTAAACAATAGTAATAATTTATTTTTATTCTGAAATACAAAGAACATCTTATCCAAAGTCTTTTTGTCTCAGGAAATATTTATTTTTTCGAGTTCCGTAATAAAACATACGTGGGTCGAAAACGACCCGTGAACGTTAAATTATTCGTTTTTTTTTTAACGTAGGTCTACGGTTAAAAAATCTAACTTTCTGAAGACAAGATAGTCAATACATTGGCTCCCATAGTTTACATGAAAACACTAATGACAATGGACTACGAGTCATAGAAATGGCAGCATCCAAGAGCTCGGTCGTTGCGAGTACCAGGTACCAGGTTTCCACATAAAGATATCCAAAAAGTCACGTGGGTATCACCTGATGGGGTCGCTCGATTGCGATACGCTCGTATCGAGGTGCCAACGTAGACTCGGATCGCTATCTGGTATGATGTTCCAAAGGCACTGAAAAGGCATATTGCATCCCCCGCTCAGGTTCGGATCAACACGGCTGCCCTTCGCGACGAAACGACCAGTAACACCTTTGGTCACGCTTTAAGACTCGCAGACCTCGAAGAGCTCGACGAAGAGGAAAGAGTAAGTCCTGAGTCCAGGGGCCGGGTGTAAAGGAGAAATGGACACGCCTTAAAAATAAAGTCATTAGTACTGCTGATTCCATCTTAGGCAGCAGTCGTAAAGATCGGAGTGACTGGTTTGATGATGAATGTAACTAGCGATTGAACGTAAAAATACTGCACACCGAGCAACGCAGCAAACCCAAAGAACGCGGGCACGCGAAGCGTTAACAAAAGGCTCAGAAAAGAAGAGAAGAAGCTTCACAGACAACAAAAAGCAGCCTGGGAGAAGAATATTGTCTGCGAAATGGAGCGCAATAGAGAGCAAGGTCCCCACCAGGCGCGGAAGTTCTTCCAATCCGTCCGAAACATGACGCAGTACACACCACGCTGCACATACTGCAAGGACGTAGAGGGTAATCTGATCACTGATCCTAAAGGCATTCTGGAGCGATGGGAAGTGCACTTAAATGAATTGCTCAACAGTCAACTCACCGAAGAAATGACGGCTCCATCATTACACGAAGACACCCGCATGCTGCAGCCACCAAGCATTGAAGAAGTGCAAAAGGCTATAAGAAGACTCAAGGGAAACAAAGCCACAGGAGCTGACGGCATACCAGCCGAGCTGATTAAACATGGAGGCCCAACATTACACCAAGCAATTCATCAAATCATAGTGCACGTATGGAAGCATGAGGAGATGCCGGAAGACTAGCGAAAGGGCGTCATTTGCCCCATACATAAGAAAGGAGATATCACAGTATTGCCTATAAGACATTCTCCTCTATCCTACAAAATCGGATAGCCCCATACAGACCAGGCAAATCAACAATTGATCAGATCTTCACCCTTAGGCAGGCGATGGAAAAATGTCTAGAATTTAACATTCCAACATACCACCTGTTTATAGACTTTAAAGCCGCCTACGATAGAATAGCCAGGGTAGAACTATATAAAGCCATGAGAGAATTCGGCATCCCAAACAAGGCTGACAAGGCTATGTAGGCTGACCATGACCAAAATTTCAAGCCAAGTTAAGGTTACCGGATTCCTGTACAAACCCGCCAAGATCTTCAATTGACTGCGACAAGAGGATGGGCTGGCCTGTCTCCTCTTCAACCTGGCGTTGGAGAAAGCCATCCGGGACTCTGAGACATCAAGAAGAGGGACAATCGTCACCAAGTCTACTTAATTACTGGCTTACGCAGATGACATAGATATCTTCAGACGAAGTGAAGAAGCCGTACAAAGACTCCTTTATCCAGCAGGCGACAAAAAACCTGGGGCTATAAATAAAGGAAAGACAAAGTACAGTCGAAGCCCTCTAAATCTAAAAGCCCTCTAACTCGAATACGTTTTTACCTCTTGGTCTATTTTCAATTCTTCTAAGTTTTTTTTTTTTTGCAAAAAAAATAAACAAAAATTTCCTCTCGCATTTGTATCAAGCACGCAACTTGTATTGCATGCTCTGACTCTCTCTCTCAATTTGGACTGGACGACGAACACCTTTCATTTCGTGTTGATTTTTAGTGCAAACACGACCGAGAATAAAGCACATATGGTTGCCCTTATATTGTTTACCTATGCAAGCAAGAAAGAGACTGTTCACAGCAGGAATGAGGATTTGCAAACATAGAATCCAAAGAACATGAGAACATCGAAACTATTCGCCAAGGCTTTTCCAAGCAGAATCATGTTTGGCGAACATAATTGTCGTCTAGAGCCTCATAACCGTCGCCTACACGTAACCATAAATGAGCTATAGGTTATTTGTGCACACAACCGTGCACCTCTTTTAAAAGACTTCATCCTAAAATTTTATAGACTCAATCCAAAATTAAAATCTTTTTTAAGTAATTTCCTGTGTTTTTTCCTTACATGCATAATCTTTTGAATAAAATAAAGGCTTTTAAACAGAAAAAAATGTAATCCCTCTAACTCGAATTTTTCGAAAAATCCCTCTAACTCGAACTAATTCGACTTAGAGGGCTTCGACTGTATATTAGTATTCATTAACATATCACTAATATTTTTAGGTATTACGTATTACTATATATATTTTCAATATTACTAATATCAATTCATCCTCGCCAAACATGTTGCGTTATCCCCTGGACGACAAACACATTTCACATTTAACATACGATGAGCATCAAAGCCAACTAACATAAGAAAATCAAACCAAAACAAGAGAAAATCTTTAATTTCCAGCCGAATATCCGGTATTCACTATTACTATGGAACAGGGTTGTAAAAGAATGCGATCATTACGAAATGCATTCAATGAAGTCAAATTTTTTGATTATGATTTTTAATCATTAATTTTTAATCATCAACCAGATTAAATTTGGGCCAACACTGGTTTTAATAAAGTTAAACAATATGTATTGGAAAATAATATGAAACTACCTCGTTAAATCGAAATCTCGATAATTCGTAAAAAACGCTATTTCCTTGCCTTGCTCAAAGCTTTAATGGTTTGCGCCACACAAAGCGACAGCAAGTTTTCTTTTGTCTGTAAATTTATTGTAAAGCAGCCCATACACGATTCAACACGATTGTAAACTGAGTTGTCAAGTGTCAACAATTGAATTGAAAACCTGCCAATTTAAAAATAATTTTTCACTTTAACACTGAACAAAACTCGTTTACAAACGATTTCACAATGAATATCTACAGCAATTTCTTAAATTTGACAGCTTGTCGATGAGCTGGCCCACACACGATTCAATTGAGTTGAAAGACTTGCCAGTCAATTTTGAAAACCAATCAATTGACAAAGCCCCACACGGGTTGATTTTACTGTGACTTGACTGAGTTGATGATTGAATTGAATCGTGTATGGCCTGCTTAATTCAAAGTAAGGAAATCCGAAAATGCAAAGCGAACAGTAAATGGATGGCCAATTGCCGATGTACAATATATATGTACAGTGGTGGAAAAAATAATAGAAACAAGAATCTTTTGTGGGAATTATTAACTAAAGCTAACGTATTTTGGTAAGAAGTATATTAATCCGTTACAGGTTGATTTATTATAACGTATTACAAACATTCAACATAAAAATTTTTCACAAAAAAAATAAAAAATGGTGGAAATAAAGTCTTTTTTGTTTTTCGCCAGTTTTAGCCTGGAACAAATAATAGAAACAAACTGAGTTTATGGAAATGAATATGCAAAAGTAATGAAATTACAGTTAAAATGTATCACATCCTTTAATATTTGGTTGTTGAGCCTCTGTTTTTTACCACTGCAGCACATCTTCGTCCAGTGGAACGAAGCAACTTGCTACAAGTTTCAGCAGGAATGGAGAAGCACGCAGATTGAATTTTGGACCACAGTTGCTCTTCGTTGGTTGCTCTACAATCGCGGATCTTGCGTTTTAAGATTCCCCATAGGTGTTCTATGGGATTAATCTCGGGGGATTGCGATGGCCACTCCATAACTGCTATTTTATGATGCGTAAACCACTCTTTCGCAAGTCTGGAAGAGTGTTTAGGGTCATTGCCCTGCATAAACTCCCACTTCAGTGGCATGTCCTCTTCGGCGAATTGTATCATCGCTGTATTTAAGATGTGTACGTAGTCAACTGCACACATTTTGCTTTTTATCCAAAAAATTGGACCAACGCCAGATGCCGAAAAGCATGCCCAGATCATGATGCTGCCACCACCATGCTTAAACGTTTTTTTGGTGTACTTGGGATTGAATTCCGTGTTTTTTGGATGTCTCACGTACGTTTTCCCGTCAGAACCAAACAAATTAATCTTGGTTTCATCTGACCATAGCACGTTGTTCCAGTTTTCACGATGAAGATGCCTGGTCGCGAAATTCAATCTGCTTTGAACATTTTGCTTACTCTGAAAAGGTACCTTCCTAGGAGCTGAACTGCCAAACAGTTCAGCTTCTCTCAACCGGTTTATTAAAGTGCGACTCGTTACTGGTGCATTAAGATAGTGTTTCAGTTCATTTGACGAAGCAAATGGATTTTTTTTTTGCACTGTAGCACCAGCAACGAGTCGAAACGAGGTGTTGTTTTCCGTTTCCTTCCCCTAGTTTCCGGTTTGGGCCTAAAATGAATTGCTGTAAACACTTTTTTCTTTGAACACTGAATAATTTTGGATGTTTCATTCATTGTTTTCCCATCTTTTCTTAGATTTTTAATTAACTTTCGCTCGGTATCGGTACAATGCAATCCGCGACAAATTTTCGAAAAGTTTTCACTAAATTATTTTAAATTTTTTAAATAAATTGCAGTTCACAAATTGGCACTTTACAGAACACTAAAAAAGATGAAACAAGACTGAACTACACGTGACAACTATTGATAAACATTGAGAATTGCCTTTGTTTCTATTATTTTTTCCAGCTTAAAAAAACATACTACTCGATGTTTTTATCATTCGAAATAATTAAAACCTGATAAACCAAACTGCTGCATAATCTTAAAGTATAGTTAGGTAGCATTTATTTACAAAAGGGGTATTGCAGAAAGACCTTTTTTTTATGGCATTCTTAAACGTTGCGCATTAAAGAAACCTTTGTTTCTATTATTTTTTCCACCACTGTATATACCTTAAAACTTAAATGTAGTATTAGAATTAAACGATGATTATCTATACATACCCATGGCGGTCGTCGCTGGTAATAAAACAAGCTGTCCTCTAGTTGGATCTCTCGGGTACTGTAAGCCAACTGGTGACATTGAAATAACTGAATCAATTGGAAACGAGTCTGAAAAACAATATATTTTCATATTTTTAACTATTTAACTAAACCACGGCTTCAATTGTGTTAACAAGTTTTACCGAATTAGGTTTTTAATAACTTGCAGTGATTATTAGCTTACAAAGGTAAAGAAGTTTTTAATTCTTTGGAATATTTTCCAAATATAATTAAACAAACATTACGAAAAAAAATTACGAGAAAATTATAAAAAAAAGGGACTGTAAATTAGGTTATGCTTTCTAAGAGAAATTTTTTTTAGTCTTTGCTTCCTAACATTTGCTGATCTTATGTTCTTGAGATTTTGTGGCAAATTGTTCGGCACCTGGTACTTCAGTCATCTTCTCCCATATTCATTTATGCTCGGTGGGAGTTGGAATAGTCCTACCGCTCTGCTCCTTATCCCCGAGAGAATGCGCTATTGGTGTTTAGAGTCTGTTATTCTCATGACTCAAATTGACCATATATTAGTCAATTTACAAGAACTTCGAATGTTCTCTTCTATAACTGAAAATAATATAGCCGTGTAGTGATCGGCTATGTATGGAGTTTAAGATAAAAGGACAAACGAGACCGCGCCCCCATCCAATATTGTAAACAAAACAAAGAAAGTATATGAACTCATACAAACGACCAACTGGACAGCTATATTAGAAGAATCCCACCCAGAAATACTATTTGACTGCATACATAAAAAACTCAAAGATATATACAGGCACTCACAGACAGTACAAACGCCATGGATCACCAGAGATATTCTTGAGAGCTGGAAACAACGAGACAGGCTCTACCGTAAATGCAAAAACAACCGCAGAAATAGAACATACGAAGACGAGTACAAGTCTTTCCGTAACCAGGTAAACAACGGAATATCAAGAGCTAAAAATATACATTATGCACAACAATTTGAAATAGTCAGATGTGACCCACAGAAAACATGGACTCATAAGTGAAATACTCGGACGAAGAAAACCCACGGTGGATGACAAAATAATCAAAAACTTCTCACCAGACACGAATATTTCGTCATTAGCGACTGACTTTAGCACATTCTGTACAAAATAACCAGGATCAATTATCCACAACTGCAGCATAACAGCCTCAACCCATAGAAATACATCTACAACGAAGTCTCTATATCTAAGATATGTGAAACCGATAAAAATAGAGCGCACAATTCATCGGCTTAGTTCGAATAAAGCAGTGGGGGCAGATGGTATCAGAACAGAGGATATAAAAGCTAACGCAAATATCTTCACCCCACTTATAACGAAACTAGTTAACATAAGCTTAGATAAGTAGATAGTTCTTTCAAGATTGAAAGAAGCTGTGGTGAGACCAATATGAAAAGAAGGAAACAAGGACAACATGACTAACTATGGGCCGATTGCAATACTACCTGTGATAGATAAAATGGAACAAGTTGACTGCATATAGACATTTTTACAAAAACATAAAGTAATACATAAGAATCAGTGCGCTTTCCAAAAAGGAAACAGCACAAACGAGCTGCTCGCTGCTTTTGCCGACGAAATCAACACAGCTCTAAGCAAAAAACACCATGCTCTCGTCATGTTCATAGACTTCAGCATGGCTTTTAAGACCATTGACTACAATAAGATTATAATGGCGTTATATCGAATCGGCATAAGAAGCAATTCGCTTTAAAGATAGAAGTTTCTAGGTACAAATAAAGGAGTGTTATGGCAAGAAAAATGTTTCTAAATACGGAGTACCTCAGGTGTCGAAATTGATACATATAATATACACGAACAAAATGTTTAGATGGCTAAGAAACAGTGTACCCTTTGCTTACGCAGACGAAACAGCGATTGTTGTTTGCAGAAGATCTCCAGAAGAAGCAGCAAAAGTAATGAGCGCTGAGGTAAAAAATTTAGTAATAAACAACTCTAAAACCAAGCTGATGCACATTTTGCAGTCCCATGTACCAAGCGTCTTAGATTGCTCTTAAAATTATCACCTGCGACAGGACAGCAAAACAAGAGGTGATCGAACTTGTTGACACTGATAGATATCTAGGCATTGTAGTCGACTGTCACTTCCTATGGGGACCGCATGTCAACTTCCTCCACAGCCAACTAAGAGGAGCAGTATTTGCCCTAGCATCCCTGCAATACAATCCAGTTTTACGTCAGGTATACTACGCACTCGTGGAATCCAAAATTAGGTATGGAATAATGGCATGGGGAAGATCCGCCCGCTCCTGCATAGAGAAGCTGCGGAACATTCAAGACAGTTCTATCAAGATTCTGTCGAGAAGAGGTGACATGAGGTTTAGCAGTTAACCCGGCGGGAGTACCCACACTGGTATTTAAATAACTGTATTTTTTTAACTGACCACACAAATGCTTTTTCATTTCGCGTAGCTGGAGATAAAGAGTTAAGGGATGAGATAGTAATGATTTTGCAGTGTAGCGATAGCCACCGAGCATGCCATCGAGGTACACGTATGCAAACAACTGTTTTGTACGTAAAACTCGCCACATAGTTGGTGTATGCCAGAGTGGGGAGTCGCGGTGACAATTACATTACAAGTACTTGCACAACTAATTAAAAATCATTACGATTACTGTGCCAAAAGTAATTGTAATTAAAATCTCGATTACAATTAAAAGTAATCTCAATTAATAATTATAATAACACTAATTGCCTTTATAATTGAAGTTCAGAAACTAAAATAATGAAAAATGCAACTAATTAAAAAGATGTTATATTTCGAGCCGGTTTTAAGCAGGACAAGTTTTTGATGTGTATATCAGAAAGCGCCGTTGGCTCGATCGGTTAGTGCGTCGGACTTTTAAGTCAGAGTACCCGGGTTCGAATCTAGCTCGGAGAAAAAAAAACACCATAAACATTTTTCACGGCCCCAACTCCAGCGAACGACTGACGATCCTCCTGAAGTTCTGTCATGAAAACCGTTCGCAATTCGTGAACATCTAAAACCTTTCATCACCGATCTGATAGGGGGACAGTCTGGTTCCAGAC
Source organism: Syritta pipiens (assembly GCA_905187475.1). NCBI lineage: Eukaryota > Metazoa > Arthropoda > Insecta > Diptera > Syrphidae > Syritta > Syritta pipiens. The sequence goes on along the minus strand of LR994572.1, from coordinate 60,845,067 downwards.
CAGGGAGGGAAGTCCACAGTCGACCACACTTCGGCTGATCCTGGAGAAGACCCAAGAGATGCAAATCGCGACACCCACAACCTTCTTGTCGCTGTACGAGGTATACAGCGTCATGTCTTCTTTTGACATGTCTTCTTTTTTATGTAGGATGACAATGGAGAACTGTCGCTGCTCCATCAAATCCACACGAGACACGGACTTTGTCAAAATCGGATGAAGAAGCTTTTTGAGAGAAAAGGATTATGCGATCTTTGGTCCTATTTGCGTTGATGATTGCACGAGAAGGTTCAACCACAGTTGCACGGCGGCATCCGCTTGGACAGGCGTCCACCCCGGACTGTAGCGCCGCACGAAGACAAAATGCTACATTTCCGTATATCTTTAAAAGAAGCATTTGATAGTATGCCAGAGTCCAGTTTACTAAAAACAAACCAGAATTTGTCTAGTTACATTTTCAATTAAATTTTCAGCTAGCTTCGAATAAATGAAATAAATAAATAAATTTTTAATTGCAAAAGTAATCATTACAACCCAACACTGGTGTTCGCAATATGTTTTTGAAAGATGTTTTAAGTTTTTTTTATTTAATTTTCAGCCCTATTCTGCTATTCATCGGGGGAAATATTTCCAGAATTTTCGCTATTTGCTTTTCTGCTATTCATTCGAACAGAATGCAAATTGACAGCGGGGATTACAGTGCTATCGGTAAATTGGTGTGGTCCCGGGCAATATTCTGCTATTCACGTGAACTTACAAATCCCATACAATTAAGATCCGCAGCTAAATTGTTGCCAAATTGTAAAAAAAAAATATAACGATCGGTTTTTTTTTATTCAATCATCTCATCCATGAGGCGGCGGGTGGTTTGCCAGAATACCTTACTTGCAAATTTATGATTGCTTTCCAACTTCTCGCCGAACTCCTTCTTCTTCTCCCTGATGGCTTCTTGTACTCCAGATGTTTTAAACCAGGCTGTCCTGTACTTTGTCAGTAAGATGCAGCGTACACAACACCAGATAATGCTCAATTGACAGTTCAGCCCCTCTCAACACACGAACATCACAAACCATCCGTTTCATACACGATGGCACCACAAAAAAATTTGCGCGTCCGCTCCCAACGGAGGTTGGTGCCAAACTCGCAGATAAACATATTGTTATATATCTCCCTTCCGCCTTTTGAATTTTCCGGCTATGTATAAAGCGCTACAGAGCTCGTATCTGGCAATACTATTTGATGATTGATTAGTTTGGATATTGCGTTCAACAGTTATAGACGTGTAAACATGGAGTTCAATAACCATTTGCAGAAGGCTGGATACAAAAAAAAGCTTGATGTTTGGGTGCCGCATGGTTTGACGCAAAAAAAACCTTCTGGACCGAATCAACGCCTGCGATATGCTGCTGAAATGGAACGAACTCGACCCATTTTTGAAGCGGATGGTGACTGGCGACGAAAAATGGATCACATACGACAATATCAAGCGAAAACGGAAGCCCGGTGAATCGTCCCAAACAGTGGCCAAGCCGGTATTGACGGTCAGGAAGGGAATCATCCACTATGAGCTGCTGCTATATGCCAGACGCTTAATTCTACCATCTACTGCGAACAACTGGACCGCTTGAAGCAGGCAATTGACCAATAGCATTCAGAATTGGCCAACTGGAAGGGTGTAGTGTTCCACCAGGACAACGCCAGACCACACACTTCGTTGATGACTCGTCAGAAGCTACGGGAGCTCGGATGGGAGGTTTTATCGCATCCACCATATAGCCCGGACATAGAGCCAAATGATTACCACCTGTTTCTGTCCACGGCGAACGCCCTTGGTGGTGTGAAGTTGAACTCAAAAGAGGCTTGTGAAAAATGGCTGTCCGAGTTCTTCGCAAATAAGGAGTGGGGCTTCTACGAGGGGGGTATTATGAAGTTGCCGTCTAGATGGAAACAGATTATCCAACAAAATGGCGCATATTTGAACTAAATCCGATCACTGTAACACTTTTTATGAAGCATTGAATGAAGAGCAAAAAAGCGGAAGGGAGATATTTGACAACCTTATATTGTTAGATTTCTTATAACATCTAAATCTAATAAAATATTTCCATATGCGTATTGAATAACTACACCATACCAAGAGAATGCATCCCAAAACTCAATTAGAATTAGTTAACTCGATTTACAACTCGGTTTGCAACCCGGTTTGATCCAAATCCAACTCGGGTTAACCCGCTTTGAGAGCTTTTCGGTTTGGCACATCACTAGTCAAGTTACTTGTTGGGAGGGCGTCTTACAAAAACTTTCCCATTCAAGCCCATCAAGTTAAATTTTAATTTGCCACTCCAGAACTTTTTTTTAATACAAAAATGAAGGCAAAAGCAGCAGCAGGTTTCTAATTCTGTGACCACCACTGTACAGTAAATAGTACAGTAAAAGCTTTTTTTTATTTGATATTTTTTCAGGATATTTTATTTATGCACAAAAAGTAAGCTTTTTTAAAGTGTTGGAATGATTTTTCGATTTCAGCAATAGGTAATATGGGTTAAAATGAGTGTTGTTCTCTTCAGTCTATTGTGAACATATGTTGATGGATGGAACTGCAACTTCTGTTTTTCTGATTTTTAAAAATTTGCCCTTTCAAAGTCATGCTGTGATATGATTTCGTAATTGTAACAATCGAGTGTTGCGTTAACCCAATTCGTACTGGGGGATCAAACGTGTGGGATCCAAGCCTCTCATGTATGTACACCGACAATTGTATTTAGCTAAAGTTTGGTAATTTGACTTACAACGAGAGTGCACGTCCTTGCAACACTACCCTTTTTTAGAAAAACGTGCCCAAGTTTTCGAGCGACGATAGTCTAGTGGGTATTGTGCCTGCTTTCTACCCAGAGTGCTGGGTTCGATTCTCAACCATTGACCGTTCATGTTGTTTCTATGCTCATGAATGCTTCTATTTACAAAGGTTTTCGAACTATAGAAGTTCGAATTATCGAGAGTTTATTGTATTACACTTTTTCGCCGATATTTTCTTGAGCTTTACACTACTTTTATAATATATTAAATCAGTTTAAGATACATAACTAAGCCTTTTAGTACTTACTTGGATATTGCCAAAATGTAGGAGCTGATCTATTCACATTATGTATACTTGAGTTCATGTCTTCAGTACTAGCTCCAGAAATTAGATCAGCACCTGCAAAATAGATGTTGCCACAGCCTGATGTCGCTACACCACCTAAGTGTTATCATTGTAAAACAAAGTCAAGAAAAAAATATATATATATTTGCCTATATCTGCAACTCGAATTCCAAAGTAATTCATGTCTCTGGGAGGCTGTAAAGCTGATGTATGCAATGCAGTTTCTTGAGGTCTTTTTCTCGCTACAGCTATACCAACTGGCACCGAACTATCTACAAGGAATAAATGTTATATTATCGTCTAAGGTATAAATGTTGATTCTTACTTGTGTTCATTTGTGAAACGACTTTTTCCATCTCAGAAATTTTGGGAGATGTAGACTCAATTTTTACCATTGTAGTCATGGTAGACGACATGGATTTAGAATTGTATTGGTTACTTGATTGATAACTGTTGGATGTGGTTACTTCTGATACTTGACAAGGTTCCCTCTTTATTTCCATAAAGGTGTAACTCGAGGATGAATTCACATGATGAGTTAAATTTGGTAAATTTTTTTGAATACCAATGTATGATTGATTTTCTATTGCTGATGTAGTGGCAGCAAAACTGGACGAATTAATTCCTAGTAAAGGGGATGGCGACGGAACAAAAAACGCAGCATTTGACTGAAGCGCTTCTGTGGATTTGACACAATTGTTTAAAATAGTTGCTGAAGAATTGAATGTTGCCATAACTTCAAAATAATTTTGCAACTTTTCCTTAAAAACACATTGAATTGCATTCTACAATAAAGCGTGCATTTACGCTGATAAATATTGAAATTATATTCCGCAAAAGTGATTTCCAGCTGTGTGGCAAACTGCAAGGAAAGACAAATAAAATTGGTAACAAACAATGAGGTGTGTAATTAACGATAAGTATAACTTTACTGGTACTCTATTATCTCCAATAAGAACAAATAAACAAGACTACTATAAACCTGCAAGAACCGGAGTTGTTCTATCATATACTATAAATTCCAGAAAGACGGCTTAGAATAAAAGTAATGTGGAATGAGCAATTACAGCTAGTTTAATAGACGTCGTATAGGCCTCTTAGCAACCAATTTAATAATACTTTCGCGAAATTTGTGCCATTTATCAAAAATAAACAAAAAAAACTTACATTTCCTTATTTTATTTTATGTTGCACATTACATTAAAAGTAGTCCATTAACTCTTTTATCTTAAAAGTACGTTCGTAGTACAAAAATATTTGGTTTAGCCCAATGTCTAAACGTCATTTCGTAATGGATGCGACGATTGAAAGCGTTCAGTCGATTGGACGTATTCGAATCGCACTGTATATCTAAGTACTAGTTTACAGTACAGGTAGATAAAACATTGCATGAATATTTTGAAAATAAAATTATAGATAATGACATGAAAAAAAAATTGCCCACGATTTAAAGTAGTGCGTGCGTGTGTTGAACTAACTTTGAATTGCGTTGTATCGGCTTTACGATAAACGCACGACCTCGCAAATGTCGCACACATTTTGACTTCGTGCGTTGCTTTAATTGTTGTGAATTTTTGTAAGTACGGGTATAAAAACAACAAGAAAGGAATATGGATGCACACGATTTGTTTTTAATTTATTTGCTCTTTTCAGATATGCTGTCTATAAGCAATAAAGCAAGGAACATGTATTCCGAAAGGCGGAAATTGAATCTATGCATGAAATTACATCCAAATGCCATAAAAAATTCGATATATTGTTGCCGTTTTATCTTTTGAAAATTGTTTGCAATCAATACCATTTTCGATTTTGGCGGATAAAAAAGGTCTTATTGCACACAATTGAATACACCATAAACAAAAATAATTGAAGCACTGAGAAACAAGACAAAAAATATGATCATAATGGTATTGAGTATATGCTGATTGTTTTGCTCGTTATTTCTTAAACTTTTAGGTTTTTCGTCTTGTATTATATACCATTCTGTTCGTTTTCAAATTTAGTTATAAAGTGCAAAAAAATGTTGAGCTTACCTCATTTCGTTTTTTTTTTTCTATGAAGTGTAAATTACAGTTACAGAAAATATGTACTCACTTGTGCACCCCACTATATTTCCTTTGCAAACTATCTGCGGCTGTTTGTGATGTTGCACAGCGGTAAATATCGTTATCGTAATAATTTTATTCCTTAAACAATGTTTTATGAGACTATAACTGTCCAATCAAATAACAAAACTTTCCCCAAGACGTTGGTTGGGGGGTTATGTGAAAAAATGAGTTGATGTTCGGTGCCTCCTTAATTAGTGTCAAAATTACTGTTGAGTTCGTGAATTACTGTCAAATTTATCGATGGGACAGTGGAAGAGGCAGTTGTTAAGTTAGACATCTATATTGGCTAATTTGTACTAATAGCGGACTGAGTGCCAGAACACCATTTTTTCGCGCAACTACTGTGTCAATCATGGGGTAATGTTGTGGAAAAAATTCCAAACGACGAACTGCAAAAGATTTCATGGCACCACTTTTATTTACAAGGGTCTCATCACGTAACACGATGATCGTCTGAGAATACCGTTTGTACAATAGCCTTGCTTCACGTAAGTTGCAAAAAACAATGCCGACAGGACGCTATCGTTTTCTACGCTTCGCGTAAGCCGAAAGTTGTCATTTTCGACGCACAAAGGGGTATTTGGGTCGAAAAACCGCTCAAATATATTTGTTTGTTTTTAATGAAGTGAGACCTACCTAAAACAACGTTAAATGCGTCATTAAGCCCAAATCGCGCGTTAGCTTTCCCTAAATCAGCTTATCCTCGAAATGTTCCATCCCCTGAAACAAATTTTGTAGGAAAACAATTTGAACCTAAGATCAAAAGCAATTCTTATTTGCTCAAATAATCGCCTTCCGAAGTAAATAAAGCAAATCAAATGCACATCTGTCAAACGCCCGAGTGAGAAGAATGTCGCACAAGTCGGTCGGACTTTCGATACTACGGTCTGCGAAGTTGCAACGCCCAACCGCACTATTTCGATTTGTACAGTACTTTTGCGTGTATTCTACTTCAAATGTCAAAGTCAGACCGATCGAATACACCGTTGCGATTTGGGGTTGAAAGTAGAAACCACAGACAACCTAATATAGACACCCAACTGTACAGCGGCTATTTCAGCTCGTCCATCGATGAATTTGACAGTAATTCACGAATGTAGCAGATATACAGGAAGCATTTTGACAGTAATTCAGGAATCATCGAACACCAATGATAACATGATGCACAACTCGGCTACATTTGTCGGTCAGGGGGTGCATATAGTAGTGTGTGTGAAATGACGATTCACTACCACCAGTGCAAATTTATATCCGAAATGTATGAAAAAACGCACACTATTTGAAGATTTATATCCAGAGACCACGAAACTCACTCATTTACCGATAGCAGTGCGAAAAATCAGAGCTACTTTATCTCTTTTGGTAGCGTCTAACGATGGTATGCGCGGTTTGTGGCTTTTAAAAACATTTATATACATACGTTACAAAATATTTTTTTTAATTTTACGAACTTCTCATATATAAAACGAACAAAGAAAACGACATTAGAAATAATGGACTAACAATATTATATTGATAATAATGTTAAACAACTTTTTTTGATTAATATGATGCAAGTATAGAAGTACATTTGCGTGAACAGTGAATTTCCTCGTGTCTTAAATTTTTTTAAGTTAGTAACAATAAAGCCAGTCTATTCATCAATGCGAAATCCTTTTCACAAGATAGTTTGAAAATCCAATGCTATCCAAGTTTGTTTGATTCAAGAGGAAAATGATTTTTTCAATTGTTTCACTAAACGTATTTAAAAGGCACTATTTTATTTTGTTTATTGCATATTAATTGGATAACTTACAGAAATAATTAAAAAAAATCAAATAGTTCAAACTAATACCTTTCAAGGATTGTTTGTCTAATAAATTTTTGTACGGACAATGATATTTCAAAACTTTCTCCATGCTATTTTGCTTTCCGCATTAATAGTTTTTGTTTCTAATTAATTATTTGACTAATTCTAACAACGTATGTCTTGTAAATGATAAAAACATCGAGCCTTTGTTATATGACAGAAAATGGAAAAGTAAGCAGTGAAAGGGTTAATTGTTCATTACATTTGAAACAACTTCTACTTCTCTTGCCCCTTGATTTTATTTAACAGCGTTTTTTATAACATTTTGTGTTTGTGAATACGTGTGAGAGCTTTGAACAGCAAATCAAACAAATATGCGTGAAAATGATGAGTTAGTGTTCGATGATTCCTGAATTACTGTCAAAATGCTTCCTGTATTTCAGCTACATTCGTGAATTACTGTCAAATTCATCGATGGACGAAGGGAAATAGCCGCTGTACAGTTGGGTGTCTATATTAGGTTGTCTGTGGTCCTTATACACACAAACTGTAGCAGCTGTGTTCGGGTTAACGTTAGTAAATCAACACCTTTCACCGTGGGCGTTGGACTTCGCTAAGGGTGCCTCTTGTCACCTCTCCTCTCCTGCACTGGATGTTACAACCAGCGATGCCAGATCGAGGGATTTTTTCCCCATTAGGGGTAAAGGGGAAAACAGTTTAAAAATGGGGAATAACAGACGAACCGATTTTTTGGCATAACTAAGGACATTTAAACTGTTCCAATTAATTCCATTGAAATTTACTTGCCACAAACATACACTGAGCTTGACTTTTGTATTCTGTATTTTTTCATTAATTTCTTTACCACGGAAAAAATTATATGAAGATCCTGTTAACCCTTTCATGACCACGTCCAATTCCAACCGCAGGGAAAATATTTTTTTCGATTCATCAAAAACGAAGTAAAAGATCTCGAACATTCTTTTTGCACTAGAAGATCTCTGATGCAGACTTAAATGGTTTTAGAGTAAAATTATTATAGTTTTACTGTAAAATTTTACGCCAGAATTTTCGAGTTGTCAGTAAATGAAATTAATTCAACACTGGGCTTTAAAGGATTAACTTCTACCTACAAGTGCGATGTTTTTTCTTTGTGCTTCAAAAATAATGGTTGTATTGCAGCCACACAATCACTTTGTTTTTGTCTTGTTCTTTTTTCATTGGAATTGTTGTTAAATATGTATGTACATTGAATAAAAAACAATGGATAGAAATATGATGAGATACTCTTATGACACCTATTAATGAATACTTGGCATTTCTTAAATTACAAAAGAAAATGCGAGTACAGAAGCAGCTCGGGTGAATATTAAAGATTTGATTTCATTCCTCAACGCCGCACGATGGTTCTAGATCCTAATTTATATTTAACTTTTCAGATCTGTGGTTCCAAAACGACACAGTGCTGTGTTCTTCTCGGTTCCCCTAGAACCACCGCCTCACACACACACACACACACGCACGCGACATGCGAATGATGAAATTTGACAATATGTTCACTTCAATTATAGTTTTCAACTGAAATTACGTTATCGTCTTTTAAAAAAAGTTATCTAGCGACTAAATGAACTACGAAAATTATTCAAAGTTACTAAAATAAGTGTATACTAGAGTATTTTTAAAATGGGGAAAAATATGGGGAAAATGATTTTGAAAAAAATTTCATTTGGGGAAAAAAATGGGGATTTCGTCTCTCAAAAATCTGGCAACACTGGTTACAACGCAGGCTAAGTGAAGAATGTTTGGCATTGGAAGAATGAGGGTAAGTCACCTGCTCTTTGCAAATGACATAGTCCCAGACGGAATTCCAACGCGATAGATATGTTTGTGGCTGTTTATAGCGATGCTGTGATGAAGGTTAGCGTGGACAAACCCGATGCTTTGGTTAATTCCAGAACGCCTGTTCAATGTTCTTTACATGTTAGTGGAGTCTCATTGAAACAGGTGGAGAAGTTCAAGCATCTAGTGGTCTTTTTCACGAGTGATGGGAGGAGCAATACTGAGCTTTCCTGTAGGATTGGCAAAGCTGGGTAAATTTTGAAATAGCTTTGAAGATCTGTAATCAGGAAGGCTGAGCTGTGAAGGCCAAGTTATCGGTCCTTAACTCGGTATTAGTTCTGACTCTCACATATGGTCAAGAAATTTGGGTAATGACAGAGAATAAGGTCGCGAGAAGAGGTTTTTGTTTCGAATACGAAAACCTCGCAAATTTTGGTTGTGACTTATGAGGGATCACACGGGGTGTGTCAGAAACAGGACCGATACTAGTACTGGTACTTGATTTTTGTCAAGTATCAGTATCTTCGATTGAAATACTTGAGCAGTGTTTTTTAAATACTTCCAAGTGCTTTCAAGTAGTTCTTCTAAGGTGCTTGGAATTGGAATTACTGCTCAAGTGCATGAAATACTTGCAGGCACTTGGAAATACTTGCAATACTTGCAAGTACTTAAAATACTTGTAAGTACTTGCAAGTACTTGAAAAATACTGCTTAAGTTCTTCCCAAGTATTTCAAACTACTGCTCAAGTATTTTAATAGAAAATACTGGTACTTGACAAAAATTAAGCACCAGTCCCATGTAATGAAGTACCAGTACCAGTACCGGTACTGGTATTAATACTGGTACTGGTTTTTTACAGCCCTGGGCAGAAAATGGACATAAGTTTCAATTTTTTTCGTTAAACTTCGTAAAAAAATGTTCTACATTAATAAGTTCTTATCATAAAAAAAGATTTAAAAAAACGTGTGAAAGTTTTGTACTAGAAAAAAACATACGTTTAGAATAATATACGGACAAAACGAAATATTATATTTCTGAAATAACACGGATATATGATGTACATATAGCATTAATTTTGAAACTGTCGGCGCTTAACAGTTCGATGCTTATCAAATCGCAGTTCCATTTCCTCTAAGACTTTTGGAGTGTATCGAACAACAAGTTTTACTGAGTTAGTAGCTTGTTTCAAAAGCTCGACAGCTTTTTCGTGATTTTCACCTTCAACAGACTGAAAATAGATATCTCTAAATCGATTACTTTTTTCAAAGTGTTATAGGATACGTACCACTCCATTTACTGATAGCAATTGATCGCCTCTCTTTAATCCGCCGTGTCTATCTGCAACTCCACCAGGGATAATACGAGATATATATATGGGTGAACTTTGTTCTTTGCCGCCCATTACATTAAAACCCAAACCTGATTAAGAACAAAAAACATTTTAATTTAAATAAGCAATAATTTAGTCGAATAAGCTAGTCCACTACAATACATATATTTTTTTTACCTTCCTCTGTTTTAGGAAGTTCAACAACTCTAGGATGTGCATGCCCCTCACTGGCAGCAAATGCTGCAACTGTAGCCTTTGCTGTTGCAGATGCTCGAATATCTTGAGATCCTCTCATATCGACTGTTTCGAAAACATGCTCATATACTTCTCTGACAGCACTAAGAAAATCACTTTGCAATACTTTTTGAAGTGCAGCTAATTTAGTTGTTGGGAAATCGCCACATGCTTGTAACTTTTCTATTAGTTCGATCGACTTTTTTATGTCTGAAAAATCATAGATATTCATTAGAATCATAAATGTTATTATTTTAAAGCCTTCTTAGCACTGCGCACAATAGCAGTTACTCAAGTTATCAGGTTATATCAAAATACCCGGCCACAAAACAGTTGATTATGTTAAAACTACAAAAATATTCAGAAATACTGTGATAATTTGGCAGAAATGGTTCGTAAAAGTAAAACATTTTTGGGTCGTCGTGAAGCACCTTGTCGGACCGCAATACAGACTTAAGACTTCGTTCTTAAGGCTTAGTTAACACAAGAACTCAAGACGGTCGATCATCAACAATGTTGAAAATGATGCGGAATTTTATCAAAAAATCATCTTGATTGATGAGGCCCATTTGCATCTCGGTGGCTAAGGCAATAAGCAAAATTGGTTCATCTGGGGCTCAGAAAACCCAAAATTTATTATGGTAAAGCCTTTCCATCCTCAACGTGTAACTGTTTGGTGAGGTTTATGGTCCTTCGGGGACATTGGACAATGGATTGCGTTATCGAAATATGATTAATGATTTTTTGGATTGGATTTGGACAACGTTTATTTTCAACAAGACGGCGCTACGTGCCACACAAGCAACGACGCCATCGATCTTTTACGGGAAAGGTATTCGGACAGCGTTATTTCTCGAAGGAGTTATCACAATTTGCCACCGAGATCTTGTGATTTAACACCTTGCGACTTCTTCCTTTGAGGCTACGTAAAAGATAAGGTTTGCGCCAACGGCCCAGCGTCGATTCAAGACCTCAAAGATTCGTGAAGCTATTGAGGTCATACAGCACCCACTTTGCAATTAGGTGATGGAAAATTTCATGAAAAGGATACGGTTCCGGAAGCGTAGCCGAGGCGGCCATTTGACTGATGTTGTTTTCTATTATTAATGGCATACCTTCCTCTTCACATTGAAATAAACATCCGATGATTCATCTAAAATTCAATCATTGCCATAATATCGAAATAACACCTCTTATTGGAAAATCCTGTATTTTAAAAAAACAAACAAATACTCAACTTTTCCATAACATTGTTTAAGTGACTGAGCATTGAAAACGAATCAATAACTTCGGTGTCCCTTTGTTTCATTGCTGGCTTTTATATCTCTGCCTATAATTTCTTAATCTCATGACATTACAGCATGAAATAATAAGTTGTGTTTCTTACCAATGTCAAACAATAGATTTGACTTGGCATTTAAATTTCCAAAATCATCAAGAGTACCATAAATGTAAGTGTGTCACAAAATAAGGATACACAAACCAGACCAACAAATTGAAGAATTTTGTGTTGTTTTCATTTATCTATCCCTACCCCGGTCCCTCATCGTGTAAATGTAGGCTAAAGTGTCCTGCTGCGGCGACGCAAAGTCTCCCATATTTTTCGGTTGGCGATAAACAAACAACGTGAAAAAAAGGGAAACAGCTTTCCTCTCTTGAATATGATCACCATTTGTCCCCGACCGCCCATGCCTGTGGGAGCTTTTTACTTTTCATCATTTTCAAGTACCAGTTGCACTATCTTGGTATTATATGGTCTTTGATATTACCTACAGTGAATTTGAAGCCCAAGAGGAACTGGAAGACACCGGCAATAATTATACCAGTAAACACTGAAACGCGGCAGAAGCATTAAAAAAATAATATATTAAACACATTTTTAACCCAGGACATTTATTAAAAACAAAATAAAAAAAAAAAATGCAAAATATACATATTTGTTTTTGTTGCACTTTATTCGACATAGTCAAGATTAAGCTTCTTCTCTTTTATTTGAATCAATTTTTCTTTGCATAAAATCTTCTTGTAGTGTTTTTAATTTTCTTCAATCTGCAGTTTTTAAAGTCGTACAGTTTTCCCAAAGTTCTGTACATTTTTTTGTGTTCAACTTTTGAAAAATACATAAATACTTACATTTTTTGCCAAAACGCTGTCGCTTTCTTATATTCCGAGGTAAACAACTTGTCGTGGACAAAGATGACAAATTTCCGTTACATTCGGATTCCGTGATACCAATTTTCACGAACTTCGAAATTTGTAGCCGACTTTTCTTTACGATTTTACTCCGAATGGATTCTGTGATAGATTTTTCATAGTTCGTAACAATTTTTCGATTAAGATGGAATTCGTGATTGGGGTGAATTACTTTGATATATTTAGAACAACATTGAAAGGACAGTGAGTTTCTTGAAGTGATATTACCCCTGAGTCATAATCCTTAATTAGGATGTTGAGCTCGTCGTAGTTGAAAATCTAGCCCTTTATGTTCCATTGGAGAATAACTGTTTTAGGCAGTTGGGTGTTAAGTTGGTAGGACGTGAACACAATTCCCTGGGGGTAGGGTAGGGAGTGCTAGAATTAGCTGCCCCACCATCTACCCTCGCCAATGACGTCCACGACGAATTGTTGGTTAAGGTATTATTTATATTATTCACCATCATCGTCAGAGTGATGTGTCTAAATCAAGTAAAACTTTCGTAAGTGATGTTATGGAAGAGTTTAGGATAGAAGCTTTATTTGGAGGATATTTGATATAAGGTTGAGGAGTTATTGGAGATTGAGATCTCTTAGGCTGCGAAGAATTGTGTGTTTGTGATGTGTTGATAAGATGCTAGGAAGAGTATTGGTTACAGAACCTTTAGTGGGTCAACAGTCAATAGATGCTGTGACGGTGGTAACTATTTTTGATGAGGTATTATTCGTATGCGAGTGTGATGATGTTGGAGTGGTAAGGCCGGAATTATGATGAATGCTTTGAGTTTTTTTTTTTTACTTATTCCGAGTAGGAGCTGGAATTGGATGTGGAAGAAAATGGAAGTGTTTGATTGTGAATACGGTTGGCCTTGGCCATTGTACATTTGTTGTGTTTTGATTTTAAGTTTCTTTATTTTGCAGATATTTTGGACATTGTCATTGTCAAGAAGAGGCATGGGCTTGAGAGCAATTTGCGCGCATTACACTTGTAAATGGCATCTCATTGGATTTGCAAATACTCTTGCAGTTTAGCTTTATACCAACCAATTTCTACAGTTGCTGGGAGTTGGTAAAGATCAAAAGTATATAGCATTAGCAAATTGTTAAAACTGACAACGACGTCAAAACGAAATTTTGTAGGAATATATTGTAGACATATTTACTAATCAATTGAGGTCAAAAAAGTTTCAAAAGTCCGACGAATAGGAGCAATTTTTGTTTCTTTAGAAATTGGATAGTGTTCCTATTATTTTGGCCATAGTTGTGAGTACAGTTCCGACAAAATAAAGAGCTCGAACACGAATAAAATGAAGGTTTACCGTGTTCCTCAGCTTGAAAAAGCTATTTGATAAATGAGAATCTAAAGACAATTGTATTCCTGATTTATTCAAGAGAAAATTAAACATTGCTTTACAGACTTAGCCGTATGCTTATCATCGTTATCCAGTTATACAAATCTTGAATTTTGCTTACATTCCTGCGTCGAATTTGTCTATACCAGTCCATTGCTATTAAAATCAACACAACAACTAGGTACTTTAATGTTAGAAAATATGTAATGAATTTCAGTTTGTCAAAACAATTTGACGAACGATATTTCATGCCAAAAAGTAATTTACCTTTTTTTGCATAATTAGAAAACCTTTTATAAAAAGAGCGGCTTACCTTGAGCTAACGTTAGAGGCTCACACATTTTTTCACGAGATTGGACTGTGGAAGCACACAACGAATGAAAAATGAAATAACAAAAACCAGTTTCCCAGTTCTTAATCAATTCTAAACTAGAATACACACCTTTCAAATAAATTTACACGCATACTTTCTTAAAAACTGTGAACATTACACTCCCTACATATGTATTTAAAGTCTAATAACAATGGATTCCACATTCCAACTGGAAAGCACAAACTGGAATTTTCTTGACATCGTTTTTTAAAAAGGTTTTTTGACAACGTCATCTGTGTCCGTCGGTGTGAGCCTACCTAAGCCCTTATTTTTCAAATGTGGAGTTTTGCGTTTTTGTTTATACAGAAACGCAAGGCAACGCACTTTGTTTTTTAAAATTATGAAATTATTTTAAATATTAACTAACTAAAAAATAATTTCTCTATTGATGCGGCGTGAGTGCGAGATGGGAGCGAGACGTGTCACGTGTGAGTCTAGTTCGACCTGTCAAATGAGGGAAATTGTATGAAGCAAAATACAATGCAGCGAGTCTCGTCGTCTTGTCGCGCCTTGATTTCGACAGTGACAGATTTTGAGGTTAATACGTTGCTATTGTGAAAGAAAAGCAAAATATAAAAAATAAACCAGACATAAATTGAAACCTTTTATTTATAGTAAGAAAAAAGAAATTTTATAAATATTCGTCGATGAAAGCCCAAATCGCAACGGCGCGTTCGGTCGGTCTGATTTTGACATTTGAAGTAGAATACACGCAAAAGCATTGTACAGATCGAAATAGCGCGGTCGGGAGCTGCACTTCGCAGTTTGTAGTATCGTAAGTTCGACCGACCGAAAGTAGACCTACTTTCCACTCGCTTGGGCATTTGAAAGATGTGTTCATAATTTTTGTTTATTTACAAACGAAATTTTAATGCGAAAGGCGATTATTTAAGTAAATGAGAATTGCTTTTGATTTTAATTTGAAAAACAAATTGTTTTCTAACAAAATCTGTTTCAGGGGATTGAAAATTTCGAGGATAAGCTGATTCAGGGAAAGCCAACGCGCGAGCTGCATTTCAATTTGGAAAATTGAGTGGGGCGCGTGTTGACATTCTTTTTCGATAAGTCGATAAGACGCGTATTAACGTCTGTCAAAGTCAGACCGACCAAACGCGCTATTGGCGTGAATCTGCTCAAAAACCCAAATAAGTGTGCATGTAAAATGTGGTAGAGAGGTTTTCCAGCCTGGAGAGCTGGGTATTTTGTATTGACGATTGGAAAACTAGTTTCTGCGCCTCTGGTGGAGAATAGATTATACGTCGTGTCCCGATAGAATTTTTACAGATTATTGGCGCGAAGAAAATCATATGGGTAAAGAAAGTAAAGAAAGAAAATCGTTTTTATTCATTTTTTATGAATTAAACAGTCATAAATAAAAAAAAAAATCAATAAAGAACATGTTAAGCTTGTATATTAATGCTTGTTAACTGGTCGGAAGTGATTTTAAACATTGTTTATTGTACCCTGAAAATGTGCATTATGCAAAGCAATTATACCACTTTGCGGATATAAGTTATTAGTTTATTTCTTTTGCGAAGTGAAATAGGCCCTTTGAAATGGTCATTCTTAACTGCATGTGATTTGAATTTAGTCAATCGGACTAAAAAAAAGTAAAAACAATGGAAAAATTTGCGAAGTTCCACAATGGAAATTTAATTGAGGTACTGCAATTTCCATGTTGGGCTTCGCCTCTTTTGAGGTCGAATTCAGTATCAGACGACCTTGCTCTGTTTAATACCAAGTAAAAACAAGCAAGAATTAATATCAAACTTACGCCCCAAATGCAAAAGCGTAAATAAACCTCCTCCCCAAGCGTTCTCCTTTTTGGAAGAATTCAAAAGGATCGCGTTCGTGAGTATCTGCAAAGTATTTTAGAAAAAGAACAAGACTGTGCAGAAGAAGAAGTGAAGAAAAGTAGTTGAGGCAACAAGCGGTTGACAATTCTCTAAAAGTCAGGCGCAAAATAAAATTTATTACGATAAACGTCATAAAAGTCCAAGGTTATACAAGCAAGGTGAATATGTTTTGATCAAAAACATCTTAACGATGCCGAGTATCAATAAGAAACTTCGCGCCAAATATAGTGGTCCGTATGAAGTGAAGAAAGTTCTTTCAAACGATCGCGCGTTTCATCACCAGACAATATGAGATTATATAACGTCGATTCGATTGGCTCGAGTCATGATTATGAAGGTGTTGAGGTTCGTTCGGAGGAACCTGATGTCGTTGAAAAAATAAGTAATAATTTACCAGTGCGTCATACCCTTTAAAATGTTCCCTTTAAATAGTTTCCTACGAATTTGCATACAATAACTTAAAGTTTAACGTTTTGACTATACATACAACCTATTATCTTAATTAATACTTCTTTTCTTTAGACAAATCAAAAATAAATCATTTAGATTTGCAAAAAATAGACTTATAATCGGGACGATTTTACCATTAGGATGGTCGAATTGTAGTCGTAGAAAAGAATTTATATGTTAATAAAACGTTAAAACAGAGTCGAAGTGCCTGCGTCTTTCATTGCCCAGTTGATTTTTTTTTACAAGAGTGAATACAATACTGAATTCAAATCAAAGTCAATTGTGAATTCGATTGAGTTCCGTAAATGAATTTAATTCTTTGATTGCTAAATGTTAAATGTAGCATTCAACGACTTCAGAAGAATGGGACTTAAATTTTTTTTAATTCCATTCAACGTTTCGGGAGCATTCGGGGATGGGTTCGGGTTTGGCCTTGCCCTTACCAAAGCATGGACTTGCAGACCTGACCTGCGACGGGGAACCCAGAGCCTGGCTCTGTTTCGCTCCGTCGGTTGCATCTCTTACCCCTTCGATGGCCAACCTGCTTGACTTGATTGCATTGCGCCATTGGTTGGTGGCTTTCATCGTCGCTCTCGCCCTAGTCATATCAGCCGTCTATTGTTCTGTTAAGGAGGATTCGTCGCACTTCCGCATCCTTTTCAGAAGACGCTTCGGGAGCTGACGTTGCTTGAGGGGTTCCACAGCCAGTGTTGCCAGATATGCAGATTTATCCGCATTCAGCAGATTTATCTGAATTTTGCAGATTTTCCACCCATTCCCAGACTTTTGAAATTCAAAAATCTGTACTGCAGATTTTGTCTGCACTCAGCCTGAAAAAAATAACTTTCCTTTGTTCTTATTCAAATGTAAAATTTCA
Source organism: Syritta pipiens (assembly GCA_905187475.1). Taxonomy (NCBI): domain Eukaryota; kingdom Metazoa; phylum Arthropoda; class Insecta; order Diptera; family Syrphidae; genus Syritta; species Syritta pipiens. Next base: position 60,827,526 of record LR994572.1, on the reverse strand, counting down.
ACAAGTCATCAGCACTGAATGCTGTCATTTACATTGCATCCAGTTCTATTTTAATCTTTCAATTTTTAAATCGAGTGAGCGCACAAATTTCCGCGAATTCAAACAAAACTAATGTTCCTAATGTTATTGTCCAAAAAGATATTCAAAATTTAGATGATGAGTGGCGGGAAACTCGTAAATTTAAATTTTCCGACATGGACTTATATGAAAAAATGACATTGGAGAATTTTTGGGATGGAGTTTTTTCAATTCAACGGGGAGATGGAAGCAAAAGTTTCCCTATACGTAATAAATTTGTCATGTCAATTTTATCGATTCCCATTTCATCGGCAAATGTAGAAAGAATTTTTTCCCAAATCAATTTGAACAAAACAAAAACAAGAAACAAACTTCAATCACACACATTAAGCGGCATTTTCCATTGTAAAGATTATATAAAAATACATCACAAGGACTGCACTGAATTTAAAGTAAACAAAAATATGCTCAAGGCATTTAACGCTAATATGTATACCTGAAACATTGTGATTTTTTTACCTTTTTTTTTTTCCTTTCTTTATTGTTATGTTTGATTGAATAAAAAATATTTATGTATTTATAAAAACAAAATTGGTTAAGAAATCTGCATTGCAGATTTTTTTTTCATCATTATTGCAGATTTCTTACAACATTTTTATGGCAGCACTGTCCACGGCTACCCTATCGTCTGCCGAATCTATCTCAGAGAGTACCTTCTCTCCGGCTGCACGGTGATTGCAGGTCCTGCTTAAGGTGGAATTGTTCACCTCAGGCGAGGCGTGGCCAGGCTCACCAGCACCTGATGACGCATCTTTTGTAGAGAGGTCGCATCTTTAACAGTATCGCCAGAGGCGACCTTAGTGGTGGAACACTCCAGCACCGGTTCCACCAGTGTGGTACCTCCAAGACTTTCTGCGACGCTGACCTGAGCTGGGCTTATTCGCAATACAGACGGTGGTCGCATCGTCGTCTCGTCGCTTGGAGCCTCCACAGTCGCCGTTTTTGTTGTTGGGCAATAGACTGCGACTTTAGGAAATCCCTCGCGTTCTGGGGCCTCCACTTGTCCCTATCTCCCAAATCGTATTTATCTCCAAGCCTACGTATCGTCTGCTGAGATTCTACTGCTGATCGAGGCAGCAGACGATACCGTAAGTCTTGACGTACTAGCAATAGACATAGACCCTGAGAAATAAATTCCCCAGAGCGAAGTCCTCAGTCGGATCACTGTTCGTCGGAGAAATCTTTATTGGTGACGGAACACCTAACAGGAGCTTTTTCTCCTCGTCCGTCACATTTTTCGTGTGGTTGTGTTTTCAGCGTTTTATAAAGGACCCCAGTACCAGATTCACTTGTACAAGGCCTCCTTGAAAGTAAGTGAGTAAGGATGAAGGGAAGGTCGCACTGCACTCACCCCCTGTATGCAGTGAAGAGGACTTTCTTGAAAATCGATCGTCTCAGGTATCCAGAGTTCACTGTTATAAGACACGCTAACGTAGTGGCGCTCATCCCTAGGCACGGTTGCACAACAACTGGGATTACGGGTTTTATCGAGTTGTTTCCCTCTAGTTCCCCCGTATTTAGTATAAGCAGGGGCACCTCGTGCAGAATGTGATTCTTCATCACGTACGGACGGACTTCGGAGATGAACTCCCCTGGCTCACATGACCATGCCCCGGAGCTGTCTTATAAGAAAGAATGCAAAAAAAAAGAAACAGGGTAAGAAGAAAACAAATTTAATTTTTGTTATATACAGATCCAATTTGATGTCCTCTACTAGGTAGGGCCATCTACGACGCCATTTTGAGCAGCGCCATTGTTTTCAAACCAGGGACTATCCACACGAGCACTTCCGTATGGTGAAAGGAGCGGGGCACACTTGTCCAACGCACGGCTTAGCTCGTCGGACGGGGATGTTCTTGCCCATCTGTGACAACACCACCTGGTCACAGCATTTTACATGCCGACTAATGTAGAATAAAAAATGAGAAATGAAAATATTAGTTAGTTAATTAAAAACACGACCTAGCTCAATTTAGCTGGTCAACCTTAGAGTACGAGTTTCTTAAACCCTACTAAAATTTCCAAGGAGATAGTTCTTCTGCTATCCTCCTGAGAGTATGCTACGCCAAATAATCTAAAGCTAAACCAAACAACTGGGGTACCTAGGTTGTTGCCTCCGGTAGCGAACCAAACGTCAAAATTCGCCGAAGTGTATGCTATACTAAACTAATCTATAAAAAACTATAAACTAAGATTGAACAGAGGAAATTTGGTTGCTGTCATCGAAAGGATTACAACTCCCGAAGTTCGACCAAGAGTATAATACTAAGCTAACCTACACTACTCTACCACTATCTAACATCTATTCCCAAGGTCGACGTCGCCAGAGTCGCGGCCTGTTTGCTGTTGTTGGCAGCGTTTGACCCACGTTGCACATATGTATGTGCAACGTCGTGTAGCGCATGACAACTACCTACGGCCACTTTCACTGGCTCATATTAATGGAAGGTGGCTCCTTGTGCAAATGACTCGGCGCAATCATGTTACGTCATCACCCCAGCGGACGGCCTTCCCTTTTATTTCCACACGCACCCTACTATCTGAACTCACAACCGAAGCATCATTACAATGCACGATACAAAGATAAACTCAAACCAGTGATATCACCAGTGATAACGTGATGCACAGCTCGGTTGCACCCGTGACTTTATTACTGCTCTAATATCCCTAAGAGTCGTGACCACCGTGAGAAAATTGCTTTGGTGAAGAAAATGATCGCAAGCTAGTTTCTCTATAAAACGCAATTGCTAGATTTGTTTTGATGCGGGCACTCATCATGATGCGGGTGCTCATTTTTCTTCAATATATAACACTTATTGCCAGTTCCTAACCAACAACGAACTTCTTGCAACACACCGTCAATTTCCTCGTTCTAAAAAGGTCAAAACAAAACAAATAACCCTAGGCCTTTTTAATTCTTTCGCCGAGATTTATAAATCTGTGTTTTCAGATCTTCAAAAGTCAAATGTTGTTTTGAGGGGTTTGGTTAATAACTCGAGGTTACATCGATGTGAAAACTGGAGAACGGGGGACGTCAGAGCAACTTTGAGGCCAAATAATTAAAAAACGGGGGTTTTTGGCTAAAAAGTGAAACCTCTATTACAATTCTAATCTAATCTAATACAATTCCAAAAAAATTTGTGGTAGTACTAACTTTTTTGCTGGTATGTAACATTTTTTTTCGGAATCTTTACTGCGCAATCGAAATACATCTTTTGAAATTTCACTGTAATTCGCATATCGACGTTTTATTGCTTTTGGCCAAAAGCTCGAACACTATTAGGACCATGCTGAAATTAGTTTTGATTGAATGTATTCATCGTAGCCGATTTTTTTGGGATGCGGTGTGGAAATTATAAAAGATAGACATATGCTGTCGAGGACTTTTTTTAGAGCTTTTTTAAACGATTAATTCCCTCGTACATTATTCATAACTGTTTAGACAGCGCCCGCCTTAGAAGCTTGCTATTTCTCGACTAATTTTCCGGGCAGCTTTTTGAATTTTTTTTATGTAAAAAATTAATTCGAAGAAAAACGAACATTTAAAAAAAAATTATGCAAACCGGTCCAGATTTCTTTTTTTTACTATAATTATATATACATATTATATATATATATTACTGTTACTAAAAATATATATGCATATATAAAGGGTGATTTTTTAAAAGCTATAGGAAAGTTTTTCAAAAAAAAAAACACATAAAATTCAGAAAAATTCATGAAATCTTTATTTGAATCGATAGTACGGTCCATATAATTTAATGTTTCAAGATTATTTCATGCAAATGTTGACCTTGACTGCGCCTCAAATGGTCCATCCGCATACTCTTTCAAACATTTCGGCCGGTACCTCACGAATAAATGCTTCAATGTTGTCTTCCAATGCGTCAATTGAAGCGGGCTTGTCTGTATAGACATGCGCTTAAACATAGCCCCACAAAAAATAGTCTAAAGGCGTTAAATCGCACGATCTAGGCGGCCAATTGACCGGTCCCGAACGTGAAATAAAATGTTCACCGATCTTGCCTCTCAATAAGTCCATTGTTGCGCGTGCTGTGTCGCATGTGGCACCGTCTTGTTGAAACCACATATCATGCAAGTTAAGCTCTTGCATTTTGGGCAACAAAAAGTTGGATATCATCTCACGATAGCGCTCACCATTCACAGTTACGTTGCAATTCGCATCATCTTTGAAGAAGTACGGTCCAATGATGCCACCAGCCCATAAACCGCACCAAACTGTGACTTTTTCTGGATGCATTGGTAGCTCTTGCAATGCTTTTGGCTGATATTCACTCCAAAATCGACAATTCTGCTTTTTTACGTACCCATTGAGCCAAAAATGAGCTTTGTCGCTGAACACTTTCTTAACTTTCTTAACAGAGCACGCATTTTTATAATAAAATTCAATAATTTGCAAGCGTTGTTCGTTTGTAAGACTATTCATGGTTACCAGAATCTGGACCAAACTGAAGATGTTTGACAGTGAAACAAAACACGAAACGTGCGTCAGTTGTTTAAACCAGTGTTGCCAAAAAGATAATAGCTAAAAAATCACCCTTCTCTCAGCCCTCTAAGTCAAATTTTCATGGGATATCAAAATTAGTTCGAGTTAGAGGGATTTGTACGGATATGTACGAACAATCAAGCTGCGATAAAGTCCCTGAAGTCTGTCACTTTCAATTCAAAAACAGCTCTTAACTGCCGCAAATCTCTTGACGAGATGGCAGAGCAGTTTAACATTCACCTCATGTGGGTGCCGGGACACTGTGACATCTCGGGGAACTGCCTGGCCGATGATCTTGCCAAGCGCGGAACCAGAGAAACCATCCAATTGGATAAGGTCGGTCTCTGCGCACCTCTTGCTACCGCGCTCCTCCACATCAAATCCAAGATCATTGCGGCAACCAATCTTAGGTGGTCGAATGGTGCTACTTGTCGCGTCACCAGGGAAATCTGGCCTAAGCTAGATCCTGAATGCTCACTTAGTCTCCTAAGACTCAGTAGAATTCAGGTTAGGAACCTGATCAGTGTCATAACTGGGCACTCCACTTCTGGCAAACATGCCACCCGACTGGGCCTCCCGGCCAACGACTTCTGCAGAAACTACAGAGACGAAGAAGAGGAAGAAACCTCACTCCACCTTTTAGGAACCTGCAGCGCCCTCGCGAACCATAGAAAGAGGCATCTTGGTCACTACTTTCTAAATAATCTCGGTGAACTGGCTGACACCAGCATAGGCCGTATCCTCCGCTATATTAATAGCTCCAATTGGTTTCTAGAGTAGTGGGATGTTTTTGCATCCGCTCCATGTGGTATCACAATGGGCCTCATCTGGCCTAAGTGCTTGGCTGCCTTGCGCAGCATACCGCACAACCTACCTACCTACCTACCTAAAGGAATTTTTCGAAAAATTCGAGTTAGAGGGATTAATATTTTTTTTTTTTGCTTAGAAGCCTTTATTTAATTCAAAAGAGTATATACATATGTAAGGAGTATACATAGGAAATTACTTAAAAAAGCTTGTAATTTTGGATTAAGTCTTTAAAATTGGAGGATGAAGCCTTTTAAAAAAAGACTCCATTCACTAAATGGAAACATCTTAGATACCTAGCTGTTTTTACATTAAAAGCAAATTTTTTAAGGTCAACCAACAGCACAATGAATAAGCAGCGCAGTTATTCGTACAAAGCCGCACGGTTGTGCTTTATTTTAGTATGAATAAAAAATTATAGATGATCTTTGGATAAAAGGGGTATTGCGATGAGTTGCCCTATAATTCGATTTTTTCAGTTTTGCTGGTCCAGTATTGTAGAAAATAAGGTGGGGGACACGGTACACAAGTCATTTTTGGGCAGTTTGTTGGCAAATAACTTTTTACTAATAAGAGCTTTCCAACGATACCCATATCAAGAAACTAGTAAAAGAAATTTAATTTTAAAATTTAGTATTGGTACTAAGTTTTTTGCTAATATGAAATTTTCTTAAAATTTTTACCTCAGGTTCCTTTGGGCAAGTGAAATACATCTTTTGGCGAAGTTTTATTTCGTAATTCTTTGTGGTTCGCCAATTACCAAGATTAAAGCTTAACGACAGACAGACATTTTTAAAATCAAGGCACTGCCCCCTTTATAATGACACCCATATCGATCGTCAAAGTTAATAAAAGTTTTTCGGGCGTTAGTATTAGTACTAACGTTTCCTTTAATCTCTCCTCTTCCTTCAATAACTCAAAAAAAATGCATGATTTGTTTTTAGGTTGCCTGGATACATCTCCAGTCCAAATTTCATCCCTTAGCTAGAAAGGACTATAGTCAAATTTGTAAAAAGCGACAGAAAGACAGACTCCGAAGTGATTCCATAAGGGTTTCGATATTTCTTTGGAATCCTTGGGAACGAAACCCTAAAAAGAAGAGAAAAGAATTATTAACTTCTAACACAAAACTACAATATAAACTTTTGAGAGATGGAATATCACCTCACGAACGTTTATCTGCGACGCTAAGACTTTTGGCATCAGGAAGACATATTTTCAATTAAAAAAAATGTTCTTTGTTTTTCACACCGCTGAGATACTCACCCATCGAGATCATAAACAAATATGAAAAATACTCTCGAAGTTGGACGACAAGTGTTCACACTCAACTACAAATCCACTGCAAGTCTGCGATTTCTAGTTCCGAGCGTTCACATTAACGATTTGCAGTCACGAAGCACGGTTGTCAAGCAAGTTACTTACTCTCTCCTTAGATCTTTTGCTGATCCTTACTGGGTGTTATTGGCGAAATTTACTAACCAGTATCCTTATGAAAATCTTGGATAATCCGTAGAATCCCTATTACTAGGCTGAAATTACAATTTGCTAGATCAACTTTAATGCACCGATGCATTGTCCGTTTGGAATGTCAGGCTCTAGTCACTTTTGCTGACAGAAAAGCGAAAATTTCGACCAACATACAGTTAAACCTTTAAGTTTGCTCGCAATGAAAATGACTTTATACAATAAACCTTTCTTTATTTATAATAAAAACACGAAATATACATATGTATAAATAATAAATTAGCTAATCAACAAATTTTATTTGCAGTTGATCAATACATCTAGGTAATTTATAATAATTTTTGACCTATTTTATTTAATTACTAATGTTTCTGAGAAAATATTTGTAAAACTACAGAGTCAAAAGCAATGCAATGTAAATTGACTGAATCTTAGTAAACCAAAAGTTATGGTTTCAACTGAGCTGGATCAATCAAACTAAAAATTATGGCATTCATAGAAGCTCTCTATTTTCATTACTATTGAGTTACACAGAATCATAAAACAGTAATTTATTACAATAATTTATTTTTAGAAATATAACATATTTGACTAGATTATCCTTATATCCAACATTTACAATACGATAACGCATTCGAAGTTAAATACATACGAGATGAAAGTGTAGCCATTTTTAATAAAGTAGTTTTTAAGATTTATTTTAGTAATATGTCAACCGACTTGAAGAGATTTCGATAGTTAAGTGATTTTTTTTTTGTATTTAAAAGAAGACATAAAACTAACAATACAACATGAACACACAAAATAAAAGGAATTTTTCAGAATATATCTTAAAAAAGATTATTTAATCTACAAATGAGCATTCAAAACAATAACGATATTTAGCAGCGGTTTTCATTTTGATAATCTTCTTTTTGAAATCCAATTAAATACTTTATCTTCATGATCATACTAATAGCTCCAGTTTCATTTAAAGCCATATATCCTATGTATAACATTTTTACACTCTTGATGGTCTATACTATAGACCAAGCGCTTAATAAAAAAGGACTAAATTAGAGTTTGAAAACATGTTATGATTACAAATTATTTTATTCTAAAAACACATTTTATTTTAGTTATCTGTACTTCTTTCTACTTTTCACAATAGTCATCTTTATAGCATATTTGGTAAAGACTATTCTCAAACTTAATTAAGGATTATGTATTGTGCGATCTCGATCATGTGTTAATCATATCATCCTAAATGCTCGAATATATTTTTTTTTACTTGCACACGTGGTAATGGTTTTAAATAATATTTTAATATACTTTTCGTTCTGGGCCGAAGTCAGGATTGACAAAAGAAAAGCCAGCAAATTCCTCTTGATTAATGCACCTTATAACGTCCTTTGCAACATGCGTTAAAATAGGTTCTTCCTTCGTAAACTCTGTATCGAAATTGTTGGCATCACGTGGGTTTTTCTGTACAAACAAAAATATAATTTTTTTATTTTTTTTTTAATATTTCAGCGATAAACCTGAAATAGTTCAAATATTGACGGTTGCGAATTAAATCTTAAATGAAAAGCCGGTATAAAAAAAAATTAATTTAATTAAATTCTTTCTTCCGGTTTAAATCCGGGTACTCTCGCTTAACAGTCCGACGCACTAACCGACTAAGCCACGACGCCCACAAAATATTCCCAATAAGGCCTAAAATTGTTGCCCTTAAAGTTTCAAAAGGTTCCACAGTGTTTTGAAAAAAAAATATTTTCGGATCATTAAAAACAATGTAGGTAAGTCAATATAAAAATGAAAAGAAATTACACAAAATATAGAATTTCATATGGATTGGTTTTTATCTTGATTTGGTAGTGCTAAGAGTTACTGTCCCATTTTTAATTTAGCTATTGAAAATGAATTTATTTTTACTTTAACTTTTTTCTATTATAAACCTAGAGAAAACCTATTATAAACAAACTTATGCCAAAATTAGATTCATAGATTGATCTGTTTCGATATGTCAAAAAACGGCTGAGATATTGCAAATTGAACCTGGTTGTGATGGGTGTCCCATTTTTTTATTGCTTTTTTTGAGATAATGCACTGCTTTCTCTGCATCTAAAACTCTTCCTGCGAATAATAGATTTTTGTCTTACATTTGGCAAGAATTTAGTTATTTGCTTTATTGACTTGCTCTTGCAGGCGACAAAATATTCGGGTATACTTTTTCATCAGTTTCAAAATATTATTATTAAAAAATCGGTTGTTTAATAATTAAAAAAAATATGCATACACAGTTCTTATTATTGAATTAAACTGAAACCTAAAAATAACTAAATTCATTATTTAATAACTTAAAACAATTCCAAAGTATAAATATTGTCATTTTTGCCAATTAGCGTCTGCTCATATAATGAAGCCATTCATTACAAAAACGTCGTGCGTTTTTATTTTAAAGTAAGAAAATGTATTGAAATATAGTTTCAGTGCTTTGGAACTAAATCATTTTTGAAACTTTTGTTGTTAAAAAACGGGCAGAAATAACACCAATACTCCATGCGAGAGAGAATGGTTTTAAATTTATACATTTAATTTGTGGCAGTGGTGACGAGACTTTCGGGCTTTTCTCACGGAAAAGTTGAAAAAAACAATAGTTTTATACAAAAAAAGAAAGAAAAACAATTTTTAAGAATTTGCCATCAGACAAAGCAAGTAAAACTAGCCTTGCTGAAGATCGATAACTTGTCCGTTTGAGCAAGGCTGTATTACAGAGATAATAGAAGGTAAAATTGACAAAAACCTCGAAAATATGGATCTAAAAAATGGAATCATTGTCGTTGATTTATTAACCAGTTGCCAACAAAAGGTGCCGTGGGTTAAATGGTTAATGCGTCGGACTGTTAAGCGTGAGTACCCGGGTTCTAATCGAACCCGCGGACAGAACCCAATAAACAATTTTTACTGTCCCATCTCAAGGAAACGACTGACAATCCTTCTGGAGTAACCTCTGTCATGGAAAGCTTTCGCAATTCGCCGTTCGGAACCCGCAATAAACACTATATCGCGCACAACACAGTGGAGGAGCGAACAAGCTATGCTCTGGCCCTGTATGGGCTGTTACGCAGATTATCTATTTTTTTTGCCAACAAAAGAGTTCGTTTTCAAATGTGTACTTCACGCTCAAATTCCAACGGTGTTGAAAGTGTGTGAAATATGTCTGCCCTTCGCCAAATTTGCACCAGAGAGCGGATTGCGTTGATTTTGATTTGTTTTTTTTTGGATTTTTCAATGCTTCGGCAATGTTTTCTTTTTTTTGAATTTTAATCCGAAACCCATTTTTTTCTACTTCAGTTAATAAAGGCGTTAATAATAAATAATTTTCAATTAGAAACCCGTCTTAATTTTATCATCAACAAAAATATAAGCCCTGGCATATGTGGTTCGATTTGACCAAAAGAAATTTAAAATCTACTTTAAATAAGGTACTGATAAGGGTTAATTACTGAGCAAGCGATATTTTAATCAACAACTACAGCCTCCATAGTGGTTTTATTATATGAGCACAAGTGTGTCCCTATCCGTATAACAGCCTTTTATCTCGACCAGATCTTTGCGAGCTGTGTGCAAATTTTAGTTGAGCATGTAGTGGTTGAATGTAAAAAAGACCACTAAGCTCGCGCCAATTTCAACCAAAATTTCCACTAATCAATATTTTTGTAATTACTATAACTAAAATGTCGTTTTTGCTATTGGGGGCCAGAAAGCTAAAATATTTTTTCTAAAAAAATCGGATTTTTTAGATTTTTTTTTTTAATATTGTAATAAATGAGTATGGAAATTACAGCAAGGATTGGCTTTTCAACTTTTTACAGAACCATAAAAATGGCTATTGTGAGTCTACCTTAAATTATAGACATATCCATGCTATCGCGGACTTTTTTTTTTTAGAACTTTTTAAGGCAATGAATTCTACCAAGGCCAAGTTATCGGTGTTCAATTCAGTATTTGTTCCAACTCTCACCTATGGTCATGAAATTTGGGTAATGACCGAAAGAATAAGATCGCGAATACAAGCTACCGAGATGAGATTTCTGCGTGCTGTTGTAGGAGTTACTCGCCGAGATAGGGTGAGAAACATGTCAGTGCGGGGAGAGCTTAACGTTGAGCAGCTTCTTCTCCGAACGGAAAGATCCATACTTTTATGGTTTGGCCACGTGGCACGAATGTCCCCTGCAGTACGACTTCCGAGGCGTGCCGAGGATGAGATGGTTGGATCAAGTCCAAAAGTTCCCCTGGTTACGCTGGGCATACCCGCCGAGGAGCTAGAGTCGGTGGCAGAGGATCGGGTTGCCTGGAGATCTCTTTTGCGTGCACTGCCCCCGCAATCCCTTTAGTGGAACATGCGGGCTAAGAAATTCACCCTTATTCCGATAGTCGTTTTTTCGTAAACGCCGACTGTCGCTTTAGTGTCGTGTCGTTTTTTTTATTGATATTCCGTAACTCAAACGTCGGCGTATTTCTCTCTCTTACATTCCACAATACGATCCAACAAAAGAGCTGACATTTGACATATCAAATTGTTCGAAATTTGAATATTTGAAATGTTTTGAAAAATTGAAAAATGAATAGTGTAGCAAGTTATTTTTTTTTTTTTTGGAGCAGCAGCTACGACGAAGAACATGAAAAACAAAAAAAGATTCGATTCTTCAAAGGAGAGGATTCGATATAAAACGAATCCTTTTGATTTGCCTGACGCAAAGAATGTTTTATGTTTAATTGAAATAGTTCGACAATGTTTTTTTTTTAAAGATATTCAAAATGTTTTTTCGTCTTGATAAAGAACCTTTTAAATATGTTTTAAATTTAGTGGAAAATAGTTTTTCGCAGGAACGTTCTGTTGCGATTCCTGTTGTTTCAGAACTAGCTGCTACCTTAACTCAGCTACTTCCTCCCATCCAAACTTCTTATCAAATCCTCTTTTAAAATCTTTCAGGAGGTGCTCATTCTCCTAAAAGAGCTCGATCAGCCGTCGCATTTGGTTTTGGGTTGTTATTTTTACCCTAAGCCAAGAATATGAAATTATTGAAAACAAAATATAACTATACAATCTTACATTTTTCTTTGTCGTGAACACTTCTCTCGACGACAGATTTGGGCGTTTTGACGGACGTTTTTAATATAGAAACGACTATCGGAATACAAAAAAAAAATATATGAACACGTTCCACAAGAGAGAATCGACATATTGTCGTTTATTTGGCGTTGAACGTCTTACGTACTACGAAAATCACACTGTCGTTTTTTTATTGGCGTTGAACGACTATCGATATAAGGGTGCTGATGATGATGATGATGAATTCTACCATCTATTATTTTTTTTTATATCTACAACTGTTTAAGCATTACTGCCTTAGAAGCTTGCCACTTCTTGACTTTATTCACAAATCTCACTGCGTTATTAAATTTAAATTTTTTTTGAAGATTACGATTCTGCCATTCTTGCATTTAACCAAATATAAATCATTATTTACCATCTTTGGTCTGAAAGGTGGTTTGATGTTCCGATTTTCCAGTTCGTTCCACTCTAGTTTCCCAAAAAATGGATGTTTTCGTATTTCATTTTCATCTCCGCCGCAGCCTAAGCGTTGTGTGGGATTTTTTGTTAGAAATCCTGAAATTGATACAAAAAACTTTTAACAATATTTTTTGCTAGGTTGTGTATTTTACAGAAGCGATAAAATGCTCCAAGAAAAATTGACAAAAAAAGGGTAAAAACGAATGCATTTAACACTTTTGAGGCGAAATATTTACTATCGGTGACGATCATAGAAATTCTAACTTTGAATTTTCAATTTGCTAGTATTTTGACACTTGTTCTGTTAATACTCATACATATTCTGAGATTCGTTTTCATTTGAATGTAAGTCGAACTCATATAATTTGTATTCTGAGATTTAAACAATTCGAAAGTTCACCTTAGCAAGCGAAAATTCGTTCTCGAAGTGTATTCTCACATTCGAATGATTCGAATCAGTCGTTTAGCTTTTTCTGTTGACTAGAACCTTGCAAGTTTAGATATTTTTAATAAAATAGAATGAAACTAATTAAATTTAATTTATATGTTTACTTTAATAATGAAAAAAACATTCCAATGAAAACAATAAAAATCCAAAATTTTAAGAAGGAGGAAGAGATAAAGAGGCCGCGATTTAAAATTCGGTAACCAACATGCATTTGAAGACACTTTTGCTTAGTGAAAGTTTTTAACAAATCTTGAAATCTTGAAAACTAATTTCATAGTTTTAGTGTGGTAGTTTATAACTTAATTTATAAATGAATTAAGATTTGTTTAAGTTTTTATTATTTCTTTCACCATTGAAATAAATATGACCTATTATACAACTGTATATGATATGCATACAAATGGGGCAATATCAGAAGAACGGCTTAGTATTTTTAAAAATCATTATTATTTTCGTAATTAGGTCGATGAAATACATAAAGGAATATTTTTTTTTGAAAAAAAAAAAAAACAAGATCAGCTGGCAACGACTGTTGATAAAAGCCCACCTGAACTGAAGAACTGACCAAAAAAAAAGTACCATTTAACTCACCTTTTAATATAGATACTGCTTCTCGAGATAACCATACAGGATATAAAACATCGTCATGTAGTATTGAATCGAACAATTCATCTTCGTTATCAGCTTCAAATGGTGGCTGTCCAGCCATCATTTCGTACATGAGTACACCCAATGCCCACCAGTCAACTGACGCACCATATTCTTGCTCTTTTAAGATTTCTGGTGCGATGTAGTCAGGTGTACCACAAAATGTTGAAGTTAACACTCCATTTAGTATACCCTCCTAAAAACATATCTTCATATATTTGACCAAAGGTTTATTTAATTGTATTACTTTGCACATTCCAAAATCAGCGAGCTTACAATGACCTTCTTGATCTAATAAAATGTTATCCAATTTAAGGTCACGGTAGATTACTCCGTGAGAGTGAAGGAACTGCAAAGCTAGTGTAACTTCAGCGGCATAGAAAGCAGCTCGGGTAGCCTCAAAACGGCGAGCCTTTTGAATTTGAAACATAAGGTCACCCCCGTTAACGTACTCCATAACAAAAAACAAACGTTCCTACAATAAACTGGAATATAGCTGTATGCTAAACATTATTATAAATATATCATACCGGTGTTTGAAAACATGAATGTAAAGCTGTTAAAAATGGATGCTTCGCAGCTAAAGCTAAAATACGTTTTTCCGTCATAGTACAATCTACGTCATCATCCTGAATGATAGCATCTTTTTTTAGCACTTTTATGGCATATACTTCATCTGTGCCCTTTTTTTCTGCTAACATAACTTTTCCAAATGAACCTTTACCTAATACCTTTATAAAATTAAAGTCCTGGAGAGTCAGCTTTCCGGAACGATTTTCGAAGTATTGGTACGAATTTGCAATTTGTTGTTGATTTGCGACGGTATTTCCTCGTAATGATGACTCACCCTCCGAGTATTCCTTGCGCTCAACAGAAAAATTATCTTCACCAGCTGGTTGGTTTAAATACTGAAGAAAAAAATTAATGTATTAAAATAATAATATTTAAAGAAATATGTAGTTTCACCCTTGAACGACGAGGTTGTGATTGTTTATCGGGTGATATACCTAGTGAATTCAATATTTCTGCCATATATTTTGTATTAACTCCACAAGTGTTTGCCACATTTTTTTGACATCTTTTATGCACATTCATGTAACATGCTTCACACTGTAAACCTTGTTTGATCAAGCCATAGAGCAGAGAACCACAGTGGTCACAAAATGTAAACCTTTTGTAACTATGTACAACAAATCGGTGTGGAACATTCACGTTGAATCTTTGGCCAGCTGGAACGGATTCAGTTTGATTTTGCTGGAAAAATAAACCATCTTAACATCTTTTTAATATAATAATAAAAATACATACTTCTTCACGCATCCCTGGACACTTGGTAACAACAGAACCGTGGCATCTTTTATGTACAACGCAAGTGCATACTATAATTTAATTTTATGAAATTTATTTTGTTTACATAATTTTTAACTTTTAAATTTAAAAACCACAGTATTACATGTATTATATTAAAGATAACTAATAGTCATGCACGTGTGACTTGAACGTTAATGCGGCTTTAAGCAGATGCAAGGTAGCTTTTTTAAATTATGATTTAATATTGGGTTATATCAGTACATATAATAAGATCAAATATGTTAGTTGATGGTTCTTGCATAAAATAACAAAGATCATTTTTTTAGTTAGAAATTACATTTAGATATTCCATGACTTTTTTATAAACCATATAAAAAAATTAAAAATCAGTTATAAATTTATTATTTTGTTAAAACAACGTGTTCAAATTGGACAAAAAAGTGCAAAACTATATTTACAACCTGCGCCTTTACTCCAATTTGATAATTATGGAATCTGATTAAAAACGTTGTTATTACAAAAATATCATAAAACAAAATAAGTAATCATTTAATTTGCGGCCAAACAAAATGAAAAATCTAAAATTATAAATATTTTAAGTAACAATATAAAGTAAAAAAAAGTAAAGCAAACAGTAAAAAAAGAAAGTCCAACGGACAATTCTCAAACCGATCTCGATTCAATTGCTGGAAACTAAGAAGCGCTGGGAAAAGGAGCGCAGACGTACCAGGGCTGAATATAGTCCTTCGTCCACAACCTTCCAGTGTTCTCAAATAATAAGGGTTCACAGCACGAAAAATCCTTTTCTTGCTTTGATTTGTTTACATTTTTCTTTCACAGTTTGACAGTTGATTCAGTTGAATGCTATTCCGTCAAGAAGGTGACCACACGGTAGACCCAGGATGAGAGTGTTGGACCAAGTCCAAAAGCTCGCCTGGTTACTCTTGGGCATATCAGGAGATTACTGAGGGTAGGAGAATCGAGTTAGCTGGAGATCTCACCTTCCTGCCTTGTACCGCGACCCCCTTAGCGGAACTTGTGACCAGAGAAGATGAAGATGATGATATAGGGGAGGCAGCGATAGTTTCTGCAAACTCTAAGCCGAGTGGCCTTACTTTCAAAAATCAGAGGGCTGCGGAAGAATCCTTAACGGATCCCAAAAGGGTGAAGTTCAGCAGTGAAAGCTCCGTTCCAGCTGGAGCTTTCACGATGGTCTCAATGATTTTAGTCCTATCAGTCTGTTGCCTTTTCTCCTCAAAACTTTTGAGAAGTATGGGGCGTCCCCCATATTCGGGATATCATTAAGCTTTCGCTGATATTCTCCTCAAAAACCACGGAAGAAACGGTCTGCCACATGCTATTAAGCCTCATTGAGAGATCGCTAGAGTATAAAGAATTCTGCGGTCGGCTTCAAGGCGCGCCTCGGAAGTCGTGATGGTCGTGCCACGTGACCAAACTATCGAAGTATAGCCCTTTCCGTTCGGAAAAGTAGCTGCTCAACATTGAGCTCTCTATGCACCGTCGTGTTCTCAACCTATCTTGGCGATTAACTCCCACAACAGCACGAAGAAATCTCATCTCGGCAGCTTGTATTCGCGATCTTACTCTTTTGGTCATTACCCAAATTTCATGACCACAGGTGAGAGTCAGAACTAATACCGAGTTAAAGACCGATAACTTGGCCTTCAAAGCTCAGCCTTCCTGATAACAGATCTTCCAAGCTGTTTCAAAATTGACCCAGCTTGGCCAATCCTACAGGAAAGCTCAGTATTGCTCCTTCCATCACTCGTGAAAATGACCACGAGATACTTGAACTTCTCCATCTGTTTCAATGGGACTCCACTAACATGCAGAGTGCATTGAACAGGCGTTATGGAAATAACCATAACCTCAGATTTGTCCCCATTAACCTTTATCCCAGCATCGGTACAAAAAGGCCACAAACCTATCTAGCGCGCATTGGAGTGCCGTCTGAGAGGATGTGAGGATAACTAAGTCATCTGCAAAAATCAAGTGACTTACCCTCAGCTCTCCCAGTGTGAAACATTCCTAGCTTCGGCTAGGTTGCAACATCCAGTCTATATATATAATGAACAGGAGAGGTAACAAGAGGCACCCTTGGCGAAGTCCAACGCCCATGGTGAAAGGTGTTGATTTACTACCGTTAACCCGAACACAGCTGCTAGAGTTTGTGTATACAGACTGAATGGCCCTCAACAAAGGACCATCAATTCCATACTCCTGCAGAACACTCCAAAGTTTACCTCGAGTGGTTCGGTCATACGCCTTTCCAAGTCTACAAAACAATTGTAGATCGGTTTGTCATATTGCCAAACTATCTCGAGTACCATTCTTAGAGTGAAAAGATGGTAGGTAGTACTTCTGCCGGGACGAAAGCCGCACTACTCGTCATTGGAAAGCAACACATCTTTGGATTTAACTCCTTCGATGGTCTTGAATTTCCTTCCTCTGAAGCGGCGAATGGTCTGCCAGAACACCTTATTCGCTTTCCAACTTCTCGGCGAACCCCTTTCAAGACTGTTCTTTAGCTGCTTTCACAGCCAATTTGTAAGTTCTTCGCGCCTCAGTGTACCGGTCACAAAAAGCAGAATCCCCCAAGAGAATCCAGTCCCTATAGGTCTTCTTCTTCTCTCTAATGGCTTCTTGGACTCCGGGTATTTAAAACCACGCTGTCCGTTTCTTACCACCAGCCGCCACACCAAGCCGCTTCACTCCACAAACATCACGTGCAGAAGCAATAGCGACTACTGAAAACAGTTGCCATTATTCTTCTACACTTGACAGAACAGTTGGAATTCGTTCAAACTTATTAAACAAAAATGGCTGTTTTTGACTCCTTTCTTATGTCAAATGCAGAATTGAGGAACAAGCACTAAAAGCGAGCAGTCAAGAATAAGAATTTTCATGTCATGGTATGGGCCTGTATGTCAGCAGTGGGAATTGGAAAGTACAAATTGTTTGAGCCTACAATGGTTACAGTATTCTATCTCAGTATATATTAATGGACACCGTGTCCCAAAGTGCAGAGGAATCGAGAATAGAAGTCACTTTTGAGGCACAAAGAAAAAAAAAAAAAAAGAAAAAAACATCGGGTTTTGTTCATTTTTTCTTATTTACAGTCAGTCACAAATGTATGTATTTAAAACTTGTTAGTACAATGTTTATGTTAGGAGATATGATTAAGAGCCTGAGGTTCTAAGGTTCTGCTCTGAAAAAACCACTGCTGCCTTTAATTACATTGAAATTTGAGATCTCTTCTTATGCGGTAACTACAACTCCCAAAATGGTTTATCTATTCTCTGCGTGAATCGTCAAATTCATTAACTTAACCAACAACAAGTCGCTAAGAAACTCCTGATTCGCTTTAGAGAAAAAAAAGTAGATCGATCGGCAGTCCGGGATTTGAGAAAATTAGAAAAAGGGTAGTTCGAACACCTGCGTTCTTTTTATCATTCCATGCTTGTGAGTCGTAGTCAAACATAATGCATCGAAGAGAAATGTAGCTTAAGGCCATGTCTGCAAAATAAGGAGTTTACCTTTCAACCAAATCGGTAAAGCCGTCCCAAGCTTTCAAATCGCCAGAGCGACATCAGGTTAGCACACCCCCGAAAGCTGTATATAACTGATCTTGTTGGTGTTGTTTAAATGCACCAACTTTTTTTAATTATATTTATCTCAACTTTGTAAATACTCTCACTGACAAAGAGAACAAGTAATGGAAAGATACCGTTATTCGACTTTTCCCCATTGTGTTTTCGATGCGTCATCAGGTTGGTACAAGTAAATTCTTCTTAATTTATCTTGAAAAGTTCGACGCGCACAAATACAAAATTTTGTTTTCTGTTCAAGTAGTGTATTAAAATTAATATGGGCAAAGAAAAATCACTATCGGTTGAAGAGAAAACCAAAATTGAAGCTGCCAACAAGTGCAATTTCGCAAAAAATCGGTAAAAGTCATAAAGTTGTATCTGCGTTCCTGTCCAATAAGTCGGGATATGGTTAAAATTATATTGAAAAGAAATGCCGTTGAATTTTGCACGGACGCACATGCCATGAAACTCTGATTGGCGCTACGTTGTCTTTTCATATGAAAATAACTTCAACTTTGAAGGTCCAACTATTACTTTCACGATCTTCGTAAGGAGGAACATCAGTTGGATCGCCTTCATAGTTGGGTGGGGGGGTGTGATGGTATGGGGAGCCATCTCCCACTATGGTACATGCGAGTTACAGTTGATGACAAAACACATGAATGCAAAGAATTACAAAAACGAACTTGAAACTGCTTTCCCCCCTTTAAAAACTTCTTTAATAATTTGTCATGGCATTTTCAACACGATGCTCCGATCTATATTGCTCGGGCCGTAAAGTCATGGATAAAGAGCCAATATAACATAAAATTTAATGCAGTGGCCGCCTTACTCACTCGACATCAATATAATAGAAAACGTGTGGGGATGGCTAGTTCGAGTAGTTTACGAGTCTGGAAAACAATATTTCATCAAATTGGAGCTAATTGAAGGTCTTAATCGCGCTTGGTCCGCCATTCCTTTGGATTATATTAGAAAATTGTACGAGTCGCTTCCCAATCGAATCTTTGAGGTTATTCTCAACCAACGAGGATCGACGCATTACTAAATTTATTAAAAGATATCTAAATTACTAAAATTATAAGTTTTAAAATAAGTCTATCGCTTAAAAGAACAACAAAAAATCAAAAGCCTGATAACCAAAATTTAATTGTTATTTTTAAAAAATACAAAAAATTAAGAAACAATGCTTTTTGTTTTATTGAACTGACAATTGATAATTGATTCGGCCATATGCAAAAATAATCTTAAAATCGTAGCTCATTTAGTTTGGCTAAAATTACTTTCGTCAGGGGGTAGCTTGCTTGATGACGCGCAGTGAAAAAATCGTATGGGCTTTTAAATCGGCTCTATTGATATCGATTTAAATCGGCTCTATTAATACCGATTTAAAAGCACATAGGATTTTTCCTAGTTCTTGAACGGCTTAACCGATTTCAATGACATTTTAAATATAGATTTCTAAATTAAGACATTAACTAATTTGTTCTTGGATGCAATAAGTTTGACTTCAACTCAGAAAGCAATACCAGTGCATAGCAGGCCGACATTTAGATAAATTCAAATAAATTTTGCGACTGCGCAAAACAATCTTTTTAAAACAACTTCCGATTTAGTTGTATACTCTGATATTTCGGTCCAAATGTTCCAAAAAAAGAAAACGATTTCAATTGATTAAATTATTTTTACATTTTGGTGGAGTTTTGAGCACAGACTACCAATCTGAGCAGCTGCTATTTCCCCTCGCCCATCGATGGATTTGACGGTACAGTACAATACAGTACTTATCGGTTATAAGAAAAAACTGAAAATGCAAAGAACCTTTTTCTTATAAAAGAACCACGGATACAAGAAAAAATAATTTTTAATAAGCAATGCAAAAGTTTGCGAACCGATCGAAAAAAAAAAAAAAATGTCAAAACCAATTGTCATTTTATTTAAGCTCTTAATCGCAACATTTTAAATTAAGTTTGAGGAGGTATAAATCTAATCTTTCTATCCATATTTTTTGAGGAGGGGTTGTACAGTATAAAATAAAATGGTTTGTTTGGGGGACAGTTTCTCATAAGCGTATTATTGCTCATATAATTTTAGAAATTAGTGTCAGGAGATACTTTCTTATATCATTTTTATTTAGTGGTAATTTATATGGGTAAGGACATGGTGCATTGTTCTTTGTTTCTTTTAAGCGTTTTTTTCTTATATCCGTTAAGTACTGTATTTGATTTTATTCTTTTTTCGCTCTGTATTGAATGGGACAAAGTCCAACAACTCCGCTAATTTTTTTTTTTAAAGTCATGTAAATATGCATGATTTTATTCTGATTCAAAAAAAAATCATGGAAAAATAGAGAGAATTTTTATATATACAATTTAAAATTTCTTTTCCGTATCTGCAAAAGCAAATATGCAAGTTTTTTTTTTATAATTAATTAAGCTTACAAAAAACTGCCAAACAGAAACCAGACTCAAGATTTGTGTCATTGTTATTACAAAAAAAAGCAGGCGTTCTATAAAAATGAATACTGAAATGAAAATGAATACTGCTTACTAGTTTAGGTAGAAGATAAAGCGAATTTTTGGCTGGCAAAAACTAAAGTAAATGCATCGTGCTCATAATATAAAACACTGCTAATTTTACAACTCGGTTTTTTATTTAACACTTCAAAGGATCAGATCCAGCAGCATAAATCTTATCACTTCTTATTAATACGCTTTTATTATCTTTAATTGCACTATGTAAGCAAATTTTTGAAGTTAAATTTGGCTCAATGCACAATGATTCGACCGTAGATCATAAGTCGAAAAATTTATGCGAACCGTTTGTACTAAAAACCACTAGATTATGTTGGAAATATACCACGGTTAATAGAACTGAAAAATTTGTACACCTAATACAAATTCCAATTTGTCTAAAGGAAAAGAAAAAGAAGAGTTTTACTCCAAGCTTCGGACGTGACGGTCAGCTTCCAAATATAAAAGTACGTCGGACTATTAAGCGAGTTTACACGGATTCGAATCCAGCTCGGAAAAAGAACCACAAACAATTTTCACAGCCTCACCTCCAGCGAATGACTGACGATCCGATAGGTTGTGTTTTCTCTTAAGAAATGGGGAGAGAGGGCAATAATCTGCATAGAAAAGTCAGCTGAAACGAGTGGCAACAGTTATGTGCAGAAAAGATTTTAAATTTAAAAAGACTTTTTAACATACATAACTAAGTTATGTCATTCTTACATTTTTTCTACAATATAAAGTATGAGAAAACGAATAATTCTGCATCATCAACCCAAAAATCTGACAGATTTTTTTGTAATTTTAAACTTAATCATATCCTATTAATATTACAAAGCTAATTGTTTGTATGGATGTTTGTTACTCTTTCACGCAAAAACGAGTGAATCGATTTTAATGAAACTTTTATAATAATATAGCTTACATATCAGAATAACATATAGGCCATAAATCATAAGGCTATTGATTAAATTGGCCAAGATATAGAAAAAAGAGTCACGTAAGTTAGATATCAAGGGTCAAAAAATTTCACGTTTTCAACAAAATTTGAAATATAGACTGCTAGCATAATGGCTTACAATATAGGTTAATTCATTCTTTGATGGACAAAGTTTGGCTTCAATTCTAATATTATAAATTCGAAAGTTTGGATGTTTGCTCCCAAATCGCTAATTTGGCTGAAACTAGGAACGCAAATTGCTTATGATGTGTGCTGTTTAAGTGTATTTTTTGTCTAGATGCATTAAGTTTTACTTCAAGTTTGAAGTGCATGCAACGCATCATAAAAAGAACGCAGGTGTTCGAACTACCTTTTTTGCTTAATTTCCCATTCGGCGATCGTATTCCGTAAATTTTTTGTTTTTCTGAAGAAAAAGCGTTGTAATAGTTTTGTGTGGGTTCACAGCAGTAATAGCTTTTTGTGGGTTCACAGCAGTCGCACAGCACAGCTGTCGAAGGTATGATTGTTGAACACATGTGCGCGATGGCAAAATTCTTTGGAATTTATCTAACCGTCCGTCTGCTATGTGCTGGTTTTGCTTTCTGAGTTGAACTCAAACTTATAGCAACCAAAAACAAATTAGTTAACGTTTTAGTGTAGGACATACGAAATTTATATTACAAATTTCGAGGCCCTATTATTATTTCAAATTTGAAAGTTTTGGCATTGTTGTTGATAAGGTAAAAGGAATGAGAAACGATTAGACGATTCACGCAAAAAGCAGATAAACCATTTTTTGAGTTGTTGTTGCCACTTTTGCTTCAGAGGAGATCTCAAATTGCATTGTAAGGAAGAGCAGTAGTCGGTTGTGTTTTGCATTAAATTCCTATTAAGCGGGGACCGTTATATAGGGTGAGATGACGTTGGTAAATTTCAATGGAATATAATTTGTTGCTCTTAAAAGGGTTTTACTATTGAAGGGTTGCTTTTATCCGTGGGTACTGTATATTTTTAAGCCGACGCGGAAAATGCTAGTAAAGTATGAAAAAAACTGTAAAGGCCCCGAAAGGGGTTACTGGGCGTAGATAGGTTAATGTAAAATTTCCACTTTATCACCACTAAACTATTTTTACTTCAAAAACAAAAAAATCGCATGGTTCTGATACAGTTGGAATGATACTGATTTCGCATGCCGCTCCGCTCTACCTCACTGTGTCAGCTAAAATCTCTGTAATTGTTCCGTTTTCTGTGAGCAATATCAATTGCTCTTCATTTAACAATTTCAGCTCAGCAAACTTATTGTACATATATGTCTTTTTCACTTAAGAAACTTAAAAAAATCTAGGTGTTTCTAATCATATCCAAGGGTTATTTTAGGCCTTTTTGCGATTTTGATGGTCCTAAAGTTGTAGTATTGCTGCAAAATCCATAGTTTTTGTAATAGGCAATCTGTAGCAACAATAAAAGTCAAAAATCATTTTCCTAACGTGGAAAGTACATGAGTTATGATTAAAACAAAAAGGTTATTCTAGGTGTTTCTAATTACGTGCATGGCACTGTCATAGGTCTATTGTTCTCATCTTCAAAACTATATATTTCATAATTAACTGACTTAACCTTATTGAATAGTTTTCTTAATTTTGCGGCATGCATTTAACAGCTCAGCATAGTCCTTCCGGGGTCTGAAGTGTAGTTTGAGTTACCTTTGCATTGAATACCACGTTAGAGCCAAGTCTCATTCAGTACTATGCTGACGGCGTACTGTTTAAGTGGTTTTCTGTTGCACAGTGTATGAGAAGGAAATAAATAGAAAGATATTCGAAATGCTTTGACAAGGGATTATTAAAGAAAGCTGTTCTTTATATAATTTCCTTCTTTGGACTGTTCTAAAGAAATCGGATAGTTCTGGAAAAAAAAGTGGCGAAAAAAAAGTCAGCTGTCGTAAACGTAGTAAAGTAAGGATAGACGATAAATTCCCAATGCCCAATATAGAAAACAAACTACGAAAAGGCCAATATTTTACGATTTTGTGTCTAGCAAAAGGTTTTCACCAGATCCTTGTTAAACGAGAAGTTTAAAAGAATGGCTACTATGAGTATGTAAGAATGCCATTCGGACTTAAAAATGCCCCAGCAACCCCCCCTGTGGGCGCCGTTGGCTCGATCGGTTAGTGCGTCGGACTGTTGAGCGAGAGTACCCGGGTTCGAATCCAGCTCGGGAAAAAAAAAAAACACCACAAACATTTCTCACGGCCCCACCTCCAGCGAACGACTGACAACTTTCCTGGAGTACTTCTGTCATGAGAAGCTTTCGCAATTCGCCGTTCGGAACCGGCATTAAACAGTAGGTCCCCTCCACATGTGACAAAATTATAACGCGCACAACACAGTGGAGGCGCGAAAAAGCTAGGCTCTGGCTCTCAACGGGCTGTTACGCCGACCAATACAATACAGCAACCCCTACAGCAAACACAAAGTTGACAAATACAATTTCCTTTCTAGAGAAACGGAGTATTTGGGTTATGTTTTGACACCTGAAGTTACGACCAAATCCTGCAAAAGTCGTAGTCATTTAAAATTTAAAGCCTTCCAAAACCCAGAAAGAGATAAAATCGTTTCTAGGCATACATCCATCCAGACCAGTGTTGGCATTAATAAATTAATTAATTTGGTTAAAAAAGTAATCTTAATTATGATTAAAAGTAATCGTGCTAAGAAATAATGTGTAAGCGCATTTGAGATAAGCACTTTTGTGCACCACAACGCAAATTATCTCATCCATTATATTAGGTGGCGTAACAGCCCGTTGAGAGCCAGAGCCTAGCTTCTTCGCGCCTCCACTATGTTGTGCGCGTTATAATTTTGACACTTGTGGAGGGGACCTATTGTTTAATGCCAGGACTACTCCTCCAGGAGGAATGTCAGTCGTTTGCTGGAGGTGGGGTCGTGAAAAATTTTCGTATTTTTTTTTTCCGACCTGGATTTGAACCCGGGTATTCTCGCTCAACAGTCCGACGCACTAACAGATCGAGCCAACGGCGCCCATTTCTACCTTATCTCATACACCAGCCTAAATATTTCTACCCATGAAAGTAGAGTCTTCGACATTCATTTTGAACATAGTTAAGAGTTAATCAAATAATCAGATTAATGATTATGATTAATAATTTGAATTATTGTTGATTATGATTTTTAATCGTTACTCAGATTAAATTTGGGCCAACACTGATTCAGGCATGTCTCCAGAACTTTAAACTATCAAAAGCAAAATTACTCAGCGATTGACAAAGGGGTATAGTTTGGGGAGTTAGACATTTTAGACTATATCTGTTCGGAAAAGAGTTCGAATTACAAACGGATCATCAGCCAATAAATTACCACATTCCAAATATTCAGATAAAGATATTAATCCCGGACTTCAGAGGTGGCTCTTACAATAAAGAGAATATACCATTTAGAAAGATTACATTAAGGGGAAGGACTGCAGATTTCTTAAGCCGAAAACGTCGAAAATGGGAAATCAATGCAATTACTGAGAAAGAGCAAAATCAGGAGAAGGATAATTAAGAAATTAATGTTGCAATCTTGAGCACAAATTACAAAGTATTGAACAACGCACATTGGGGTAATATATAACTCCGAAAACCTGGCCAACCAAACTCTGAAGTTGGTTAATATCTTAAACTCTTTTTCCATTGTCAACTAAATAGAGAACTAGAAATGATATATAAAATAGCTGAACAACTTACGGCATTCACAGTACAACATCATAAACTGAGTATTCAGCACTTATTTTTATAGAGAAAATACGTATCTTTTTTTGCTTAGATAAGCAGGTGTAAGTCGCCCAATTGGTACATCGTGTATATAACAAAACAACTCTTGTAGCAAGGCATTTTATTAATTGATATATTCCCATTATACTATGTAGAATTTTTGTTATATTTTGATTTTATTTGAGTGCCACCAGAATTTCAAAAACTTGACGATAGTAAAAGACATGGTTGCATACAATTAAGAAAAGTTGAAACTACACCGAATAAGAATGTCAGATAAATTCCTGTGAGCGAAATTTTAACATGCATCTAATGCAGCGGCAAGAATATAAAACCATCAAAACAACAGACTCCAAATGCAAATTTAAACAGCAGGGGATGAAGCGAGTTGAACTTAATAAAAAATTTCCTAAACCTAATATAACCTAATTAGCTTAACCTCACCTTTCCTTTACATGTTTTGGAAGTTCTAAAAGTGACCTTAATCTTAAATACCACCTACATTCTAAAAGTGCTTAATAAATGAAAATAAATTCAATTTAAATGGTTTGCTGCTTAGTCTTTTTTGAAAAAGTGGGCGTTTTAGTGGGTGTCTCTCTCGCAAATTTAAAATAGGTTGGTATATTGACCTCAAGAATAACCATACACAATTCGACACAACACGATTCTGCTCACTGTGCGACGTGCTAAACGAAAAATTAAAAAAAAAAAGTAATAACCCGGAAAAAAAGCAAAGAGATAGCAAATTAATGGATGCAGACTATTCACACACAAGAACAAAATTTAGTGGATCCCATCTTATCTTAAGTACGGTAGTTATCAAACCATACAAATCATACTCTTGAAATGTATAAAGCAAGAGTCTGAAAATGTATTTAATTTGCATTTCCGAAACACTGCAAACACTGCACTGTTTGTCTAATTTATTGGGCAGCTATCTTCACTAAATTTCTCGACTTTGTCAGCGTACATATTTTTAATACTTTAGTGTTAAGCAATCGATTGAAATTATAGATTGTCAAAAGAAAATGTTTTCCACACCAACCTCTAAAGTCAATGGAATAGGTCTGACCAGACTTTGATACATATAATTTGGAGAACCATGAAATGGGCTGGAAGTATGGTGGAATTGTGACTCTAGCAACAGATACCCTTCCAAAGGTATGCTGTACACAGGCAAAGAAGGACATCAGAGAGCTGTAAACTTGGGCGAGAAAGTTTTGACTGAATCAACAACCAAGCACCAAGCGTGAGAACTGTTATTGCTGACAACTTTTGAAGGTGTGAAAACACTTCGACAATCTGGACTAGCTTTTCGAGGGAATAAAAAGTGCATTCCTCAGCAAATTCTACAGGATCGCACCCGCTCAACACAATCCACTATCTTCGGATTTACAGAGAATGTCGCAACAGTCTCCTACGTGCTCAGTCATTTTGCAGTCAACAGTTCACTATGACGCCGAAGTGATTGAAATAGCAGGAAAACCGCAAGCAATTCTGTTTTACAAAAAACATAATAATAATAGATAGTTTATTTGATAACATATTTGACACCACACCTTCTGGTGATTCAGAATTAACGGATTAACGGACATAGCGTCGAACAACACGCGCAAATAATAATTTTGTTCAAACGAAAACGTTACGTGAGCTTCGCCAATATTGCGGTCGCAGTGTAGTGAATAAATTTCCACTAGTAACGAAAAATAACACCCATACGTCGACAAAGCGCAAGATCGACCGAAAATAGCACTGATGTCCATAAGGATCTGCACGAAAAACTTAGGTAGTTGATTTCGAGTGCACAAAAAAAAACTCGGTCTTTCGGAGACTACAACGAATTTCGTGACCTGAACTTGGACCCGTACGAAACTGGTCCAGAAGCTGAACGTAAACGACTATAGACAACCAGAGCGGCTCTCGACAATACGCAATCGGTAATCGACAAATTTGTCGAATAACATTTTTTTTTACTGTTATTAAGAATCGTGTTATTGTTAACACGCTTGACAGCCAAACAAACTTCGATTACAAATTTCTAACCGACTAAAAAAGGCTGTCGAATCGACAAACAACATCACCGATCACCAATCGACAACCGTGAGTAAGGGGTTTTTTAATTTTTTTAAAAATAATTTATTGACAATGCGCTTGCTGGTTAGTGGGTCGGACAATTAAGCAAACCTACCAAGTTCGAATCAGAGAGAAATGCCAAAATAGTTCGTACAGCCCCATCACTAGCAACCGATTCTTATTATCTTATTTATGTTTACGGTAATGTAATGTACTGAAAATTTAGATACACGTTTGAGTCACTGCTTAAGCATCTAAACAAAAAAGTGTTTAAATAACGAATTTTACATTTGCAATAGATTATTCTAGAACTGTCCATAATTATTATGAACTGACTTACTAGCGAATTTGCCAAAGATTAAAATAATTGTAGATATTGTACGAAGCAGAGTTATCTGTTCATCTATCATCAATTTAAATTAGTTCCTTTAGTTTTCACCAGTCGAAAATTCACATTTAATCATCTGGGCCTCATTATTCTCTAAAATTTAATAAATTTTTTCAAAGTGCCGATTAAAAGCGAAAAAAAATAAAAAGGATTACATTGGAACAAAGTTGTTTTAGTTTTGGCACTGCAAAAGGATCGATAACACTCGATACCACTGGTTAAGCATTTTGCTTACATTTATGTTCATGTTCAAAATGAATGTTAAAACAAGTTATATACTGTAGGAAATGAAATAAAAAAAAAACTAAACAAACGCAACAATATTAATCTACAGACACCGAAAACAATGAGTATTTAGGTAATTTTCAACATTACAAACATACCTTGACACTGATAGCCTTGTTTACCAATACCCCTGGAAAGGCAAAAAATGTCCGATTCTAATATATTTTTTTATTGAAGCACCAAAAACATTATTTGAATTGACATGTGAATATTTTTTTTCATTTCTTATATATTAAATGTAAAAGGCAAATCTATTCACTGCTATCCATACACTTAACCAAACCAAGGAAATATTTTAAAACAAAAACAAGTATTAGGAAACGATACCCAAATATTACAAATTTATAAAAAAATAAAAACATTTTATTGTGCTTGTAAAATTCTTACCAAATAAATTCTCGACAGTGAGAACAAAACGTTGGCTGTCTCAAAAAAGTAGCCATAAATTTGTGCCCGTTAACCTGAAAAAAATTATAATTCGTATTAAACAAAAAATATTAACGCTTGGTATTCACCTGATGAACTCGTCTTCGCATAGCGCCACGACGACGGTTAAATCCAGCTCTTTCTTTGAACTCATTTTTTGTGGAAACTAACAAGGGTTCTACTTCTGCAACTGTTTTACTTTGATCTAAAAGAAAGAAAGATATCTCATTGATTATAATTTACTATTATATGCTATTAATATTACAAAGTACATATTTTTTTTATAGCAAAAAACATTTCTATAACTCTAATCTAAAATATATAGTACTTCATCAATTGAGAACGGCTGGTCCGATTTGGCTCAAATTTGTTTTCAGTTGTTTTACGAACAACTGAAGAAGGTTTTAAAAAGGTGAAAACTCTCCGGAAAAGTCGAAAAATTGAAACAAAATGATTGATTTTTTGTATGGGATTTGGGAATTAATTAGAATTAGTATCCGTTAAAATTTGTTTTTATTTTATTTTTCCATCCAGTTCAATTTGAATATTCATATGTACGATAGGACGTCTGGCGGGTCAGCTGGTGTTATATAAAAAGGTATGAGGTGTGGGCCTCTCACACAAATGCGCAAGCATGAACAATTCTGCTTCTGTAACAAAAGACAACAACAAAACTGCTGTGAATATCATATCTTTACTTCGTTTTGCGCGTACAGTTCTAGGAACTATGTCCTCGTGAACGGTTTATCGCAAATTTACGCGGAAAGTTGCATTGCATTCGGAATTAGAAGTTTTTGAGTTATCTATTTTGGTTCGAGCTAAAAGTCAACAATCTCAAAAAATATAAGACGAAATGTGAATAAATCGGAAAAAAACTTAAAATGAACTCCCCTCTCTCCCTTCACTGTTGTCTGATCGTGATGCTGGTTTAGGGGGATCAATAACAGGCTTAATGCTATTCTGAGTTTAAGCAAAATCTCTTGGACGATTTTCAAGAATCGAGCCTAAGAAATTTCAAGCCCCCATAACTCCATTTTAGCAGTGTTGCCGCTGACTCAAAAAAAAATCCGCTAGATCACAATCTAAAATAGAAATGTTAGTTTTTGCTTTGCAACAATCCGCTAGAAATCGCTAAAACATTGAACATTTTTTTAACAATAAAATGTTTGAAAAAAGATTAAAATCCACCCTAGTCTAGCCATCTAAAAGTGTTTGCACCCACAGTTTGCAGTACCAGCCGATGCCACAGCAAGAGCAGTCTCGCCACAATTTTTTTTCAAAGTTCAGAAAGAAAATGTTCCCCTTTTTATTGAAGACTTATGACATAATTAATTCATAAACGACTTTTTGCTCCTTATTTAAAAAAAGACACTTGCTTTAAATGGCTTCAATAAGTCAGTAATAGTCATAGTTCTTATCAAAAACCAACATTCTTTAAGCATTTGCCTAAGAAAGACTATTTCTCTATTTACTTGAAATAAAGCTTCACAAAACATACTTTGATCAATGTTCCTATAATCGGAGAAAAATTCTTATTGTCTGAGGTGCAACATATCTTCAGTCATGTTTTGCGGTGATTTTGCCACAGCAACAAAGGCTCAGTAATTTTACATAACAAAATTATGAAAGTAAAGTGGGCGCCGCTGGCTCGATTGGTTAGTGCGTCGGATTGCTAAGCGAGAGTTCCCGGGTTTGAATCCTTGCTCGGGGAAAAAAAAAAAAAAAAAACACCACAAACATTTTTCACGGCCCCACCTCCAGCGAACGGCGGACAATCCTCCTCAAGTACTTCTGTCATGAAAAGCTTTCGCAATTCGTCGTTCAAGGCCGGCATTAAACAGAAGGTCCTCTCCACATGTATAATGCGCACAACACAGTGGAGGTGCGAAAAGCTAGGGTCTGGCTCTCAACGGGCTGTTATGCCTCCCAACGTATGTATGTAATGTAAGTGTCTTGGTTATTTTTCTGTAGAACATAAATTTTTTTTTTCTCATTGGCTACCATCTTCTAACAAAAAATACAACTATCTGGTATCGCTGTCTGTATTTCTAATGTGCACATTTATATAAACCTATACACATGTATAGATCCGTATTTCACATATCATATACCCCAATCCGTACAACACACTCACACTTTCTGCGTGATCATCTTCATGCCAGCTATGTGCAAAATTTTAGTTAAGCAAATGGAGATTGAAAAGAATGTGAAAATTTACCACTGTGAGACTTCACGTCAATTTCAGCCAGAATTTTACGGATTAAAAAAAAACTTAATCAGGGATTTCTCCCACTAATCTACGTTTTTAGACTTATTTTTTCTTAATGAGATCTGCAAAGCTGCCGATTTTTGGTAATCTTTTTAGTTTTTTTGACAAAGTGGCGTGGACATTACAGAGTGGATTGACTTTTCGAATTTTTACAGAACTATAAAGATGGTTATTGTGGGTCTACCTTATAAGATAGGCAAATCGCGCACTTTTTTTTTCGAACTTTTTTAGACAGTCAACTCCCCCATACATTAGTTGTTTGTATCTATAACTGCTTAAACAGCCCTCGCCTTAGAAGCTTGCCAGTTCTCGACTTTATTCACAAATTCGTTAAAAAATGTAGGCTATACTCTTCACAGATACTCAATAATACTATTGGTGAAAACGGCGTGAAAATCCGTTCAGTAGTTTCTGAGATTAGATTTCCCAAAAATTTTTTTGGTCTTTGATTTATAATATTTATAAAGATGGATAGATATAGAAGTGGGAATAGAAACGGATTGTTCATCTAGTATCCCTTAACCCCATAATGACTGCCCACCAAATGAACCTTGAGGTGGAGGAAAGGTTTGGCAAAACAACAACCGATGAACCTTAAAAAAGGCTGGGTATCATAGCCAAGTATCCCGTAAAACGTCACATATTTTAGATGTTGAAAAAAAGAGTTTTGGAATAAAGTCATCTTTTTTTATGAGAGCAAATTTTGCGTTTTCGGAATAAAATGTAAAAAGCTAGCATAGAGAAAGAAAGGTACAGCTTTTGAAAAGCAGAATTTAATACTAACGGCAAAGCACGGAGGAGGATGAATTATGGTTTGGGGATGTCAGCTAACGGTGTGAGCAAACTTACGTTTATTGAATCCACAATGGACCAAATTGGTTTTAACCAGTTTTTAAAAGATAATTTGCTGCGAAGTGCTCGGGAATTGGGGCTAGAAGAAGATTTCTGGTTTCAATGACCCGAAGCATACTGAGCGCAATGTGAAGCTCTGGATGTTATACAATCTTAAAAGTCAGTTGCGGACACCTCCCCAGCCTCCGAACTTTAATCCCATAGAGCATTTTTTTCATTTTCTCTTCATTTCATTTTTATTCATTCCAGCTTATACACATAGTATTACAATTTTAGATATAAACTTTTGCGAAAGTATAACAAATTATCACTTACCATTACTTTTAAATTCAATTACCACGTGAATTTTTCCTTGTGGCTCAAGGTTTATCTGTAAAAAAATTAATAATTGATTATATTTGTTCTAAAATAGTAAAGTGAGGTTTTTTTTTATCATAGCCAAAAACAATATTTTTAACAATAACGCACGTTCTACCTAATATGCTTCGGTTTATTATTAAACTTAATATATGACGTGGCTACAAAAACTCATCTTGCTTGTTCCATGTCCATCATATCGTATCGGGACATGAAAATTTTAGTAGAGATTAAATCGGATAGTTGAAATTTCAAAAAATAACAAGGCCCCACCATTATGTGAGGCAACTCGATGTTGTACGAGCGATTTCGGTATTAGGTAATTATACCGTTTCAGTACGATATAACCTTAAAACGGATGACGGTTTTCACCAGTAGTGTTAGGCACACTTGTAAAGTAATGAAATACCTTTGCACTGAAATCCAAGTACAAGTCCCATTCCCCGTACTTTCATTTCTACAAGTATAATTCCTTTGTACTTATACTTGAAGAGAATAGAATAGAAAGAATTTGTATTTGTGAATTTATTTTATTGATTAAAAACTAAAACTTTCAAAATAAATAATTTTAAAAAGTAACTCCGTACAGTGTTAGTTTTATTGAAAGGAATCTAAATTTACAAATAGGAATTGTAAGTAATTAAAACGAGCGACTACTGAAGTAATTGTAGAGAACTGAAGGAAATTTAGAGTATTAAAGGAATTGTAGAGTACCAAAGGAACTGTAGAGTACAAAAGGAATTGTAGAGTACAAAAGGACTTGTAGAGTACCTAAGGAATTGTAGAGTACCTAAGGAATTGTAGAGTACCTAAGGAATTGTAGAGTACCTAAGGAATTGTAGAGTACCAAAAGAATTGTAGAGTACTTGGGGAATTGAAAAACAGTTTTCAAGTACTTTTGGTATTGCAAAAAGGAATTGCAAGTACATTTACAATTACTTGTACTGGTAGTTGATTTCTTTAAGTATAAGTACAAAGGAATTGTACTTGCACTTATAAAAATGAAAGTTGGATGAATACATTAAAAAGGCAACACATTTCAGCATTCTGCTTTAGAAGTACATGCAACGAATCATAAAAGAACACAGGTGTACGAGCTACCCTTCCAGCTTAGTTTTTGATTTGTCCATTTTATTCCATTATTTTTGTAAGGCTAAATGGAATTGAAATAAATTTTGCGTTTTGGTCGCCAACAGTAGCGGGAAGTACTATTATTGAACACGTGTGTACATTGGCAAAATTCCTTTGAATTTATCTAAGCATCCGCCTGCTATGTGCTGATGTTGCATTCTGAGTTGAAGTCAAACTTATTACATCCCAGAACAAATTAGTAGTTTTAGTTTAAGACCTAAGAAATGTATATTTTAAATTTCATTGAAATCGGTTGTCGCTCAAGAGTTAGAAAAAAATCCTATGGGTTTTCAAATCGGCCCTATTATTATTTCAAATTTGAAAGTTTGGTACGGCTTGAGCAATTTGGTTGAAATGCAGAAGGTACATTTTGCCAACATTGCCTTAAGCTACATTTCTCTTCGATGCATTGAGTTTGACTACAACTTGCGAGTAGATGCATCGAATGATAACAAGAACGCAGCTGTTCAAACTACCCTTCTTCTAACTTTCTCAAATCCCGGACTGCCGATCGATCTATCTGTATTTTTTCCTGAAGCCGGGGCCACAGTTGTCGTGAATCAGTTGGGTTATTTCGTATCACTATCGGATTTAATTGCAATGATGCCAATTTTTCATCAAAAATTTCCGAAAATAAAACTGTCAAATCAAAGCCAGTCTTCCTTATGCCAGTCGAATCCCTCTAAGTCGAATTTGTACGGGACATCAAAATTAGTTCGAGTTAGAGGGAGTTTTGGAAAAATTCGAGTTAGAGGGATTGATATTTTTTTTGTTATGAAGCTTTTTTTTGCACTGCAATGTTGACGTCACTGGTAGACGTCTGCATGTTTCTCTTTATAAAGTAGACTTCCAATACGCGCACTAAATGAAGCAAGAAAGCATCTCAGATACCTTACTATTTTCAGATTAAAAGCAGATTTTTTGGAGCCCAACCAACAACACAATGAATAAGCAGTGCAATTGTTTATACAGAGACCCGCTGTTGTGTGCTCGATGTAACTAAATATGGTCCTACAAGACGACCATGTTCGCTCTCATGTTCATTGGTTTCGATGTTCGCCATGTAGGGCCGATGTTCGTAAGCAAATCCTCATTTTTGCCGTGAATATCGTCTGCTCTCTCTTTCTTGCATAGAGATATAAGGACAAGGATATAAAGGCTTTTCCGACGTGTTTGCACTAAAAGAATCAACACGAAATTAATGTTCGCGAAATGTGTCCATCGCCACCTTAAAGAGTCAGAGGATACGAGCAAGCGTGCGTGATAGACATTTTTTGTTTATTTTTGTGCAAAAGAAAAAAGATCGAATATCTCGATTAAAAACAGAAAAAATGTATTTTTCTAATTGTAAATGTGTATTTATTATATGTATCTATGAAATAGAGAGATTTTAGACTTAGGGTAGTTCGACTTAGAGAATGGTTTTGTATTGAAAATTGGCGAAAAAATTCGAATTAAAGGGATTCGACTTTGATTTCAACAAATTTGTGTTTTAGTCAGAATTATAAGTGTAAAAAATTATAGAAAATGTCAAATACAAAGAATATTGTTGCTAAGAAATTGTACAGGGAAGAGTCATAGACTTATCAGCCATTTAACCTTTGGAGGGTCTGTGCCTAAGCCAAAACCGTTCGAACGTTAACGGTCCCGGGCATCCTGCTTCCAGGAAGACCAAGCTGTCTTGCATCCGCATTTACTTGATCTCTCTACCGGAGGTTCGGTCTCCCTCTTCTCATCGAGTCATGAGGCTCGGATTCGAAGACCCTATCAGTTCTGCAGTCCTACTTATCGTCCAACTTTCGGCTCCATTTAGTTCTTCGAGTCAGAAATTTTGACCCTAGTTGTTTGGACAAACCGAAGTAGGAGCGGTTGACGAGAGTGATTATACAACTGATCTCCACTACGATACCATTCTATTATAAAAATAGAATGCGTATTGTTTCAGATAATGAAGACTTGAATCGATAGAACGTGCGCTTCTTGAAGACAGATCACTGAAGGTTCGATTAATAAGATTTGGAGTTCATGGTTATTTGAATAACTATTCATGTTTCATTGAAGAACTTTTAATGATAATCTTTTGCAATAGGGGTTGGGTGGGATGAGATGTTGTGTTTATTTTGTGGCTGCGCTGCACTGTTGTTGAATATTGCTCCCAAACCCTTGGCAGCGGAGTCGCTGTTTTCGGATTTAATATCGACGTTATTGGTCATCATCGGTATTCATTGCATTAACGTAGTAATTGTTTTCTTTAAGAAGTGAGCTAGTAACTTTTGATAGCGGGAAAGAGGTGGTAAAATGCTGTTGCTTGTAGGTGAAGGGGTGCTTTGTAGATTGTTTTGTGTATTGGTGGTAGCTGATACTTTTAAGATAGGTTTTAGGCTCTGCTCTTTATTCTTATATGTGTGTGCAAATACTTTTCTTTCCCACTGTATATACAGTATCGGCCAAAACTATAGTACAAAAAGTCCTAGCTTTGAAAAAACGTCAAAAAAACTGACAAAAACTTATCAAAGTTTGAAAACTTTTATTTGTTTATCTTATTTCATCTATTTGCAAAATGTACCAAAGTTTGATGTTGATTACAAACTAATTTGTTTGCCATCGGATGCGTTTTAAATCCAGAAGTTGAATAGTATTAAGCCTTCATAAAATGGCTCGTAATAATCCGTCTAACCAGTAAAAAAGAAACTGGTGCCAATTTTTGAAAGCTGTAAGTTCGTAACATCCCTTGCCAAACAATTTGGTATAAAAAAAAAATTTTCTACAGTGCAAAGTTGCACTAGACCCCAAAAAACCACCTGTCGCGGTAGTAAAAGGATCGTCAGCAACATTCAAAAGGATCACTTCATATCGTAAAAATGTATTAACAAATTTACTCGAAATATGTGTTTGTAATTTTGAATTCGGTCACCGGTGACCTCTGTGGTGCCACGAAGAAACTTAGTGCCGGTCACCGGTGACCCCATGGCATTCAACGTGGTAATAGGAGATTTTAATGCACGAATAGAAGCCGATAGCCTGGAAAATTACAAACGCAGTACATGACGCTGGTCTACGGATTTATTTTTATTTATTTATTTCATTATTTCATCAAGCAGACTTATCTTTTAGACTTATAAATACTTTAGTTTAGTTTAGATTAGTTTAGTTTAGTTTATTTATTTAGTCTTTATATGACTACAGAAATGGTGGTAATACTTAATTAATATTAACATCACAGGTTAAAAATTGATAATAATACTTTTACAAAAATCTCTAGACATATTGTAATCTATATATAATATTCGGAAACTTTGTTATACTTCACACAGGCATTCGTTATTGGGTCTTTAACCCCATAGTTTGTGCTATATTTCGAAATACAAAAGAAATCTCTAGGTCGCAGATAACGAGATGTAGTATAAACATTAAACATAGATAGTAAAACTGGACAATCAATGCGAGTCGTAATTATATAATGAGCAAAGAGAACTAAATGATAAGCCCTTCTTGTATCAAGATGCTTTAAATCTATAAGCAAGCATCTTGCATTATAACTAGGCATAGTTGAGTTTCATAATATCTTACGGAAAGCGAATTTCGTGAATCTTTTTTCAATTCTCTCGATACGAATAACATCTTTTTTATAAAACGGACTCCATACCACACAGCCGTACTCTAGTGTTGAGCGAATCAAAGAAATATACAGGGTTTTCAAAGTGTAAGGATCCTGGAAATCTTTAGAATTTCGAAACAGGAAACCTAGCATAGAGTTAGCTTTAGACAACATATAGTCAATGTGCATTGAAAAAGTAAGTTGGGCATCGAATATAATTCCTAGATCCTTATGAGAAGAGACTCCAGTCAAGGTCGCATTACCAATTTTATACTCATAAATAATAGGAGTAACAATTCTCGAGAACGTCCTAGCTGTACACTTACTAATATTGAAATGCGCATCAGCCAATGATCGCACTGATTTACAAATTTTTAAATCGTCAGCATATAAAGACATTTGGAGTAGGAAATGTAAGATGATAAATCGTTCACGAAAAGCAGAAAAAGGAGAGGGCCAAGATGACTACCTTGAGGTACACCAGACAGATTTGATATTCCCTTGGATAGATTACAACCAATTCGAACAAACTGTTTACGGTTAATGAGATAACTTTTTATCCAATTCAACAAATTTGAATGAAAACCAAGGGATTGCAACTTTCTTATAAGCACATTATGCTGAACCCGGTCAAAAGCTTCCGAAAAATACGTGTATATTGAGTCAACTTGAAGGCGGGCTTCCATGGAACCTAGACAATAGTTAGTGAAGATGACTAAGTTGGTCGTGGTTGACTTACCACTCACAAAGCCATGTTGAAACTCAGATATATAGTTCCGAAGTTTAGCATATAACTTATTTTTTATAGCCGCTTCAAATATTTTAGGTATTAGTTGAAGCTTAGCTATGGGTCTGTAGTTGGCTATATGTCTCCGCGTCCCAGATTTGTGAATTGGAGTGATAAATGAGTCCTTCCAGCTATCCAAAAATTCACCTCGCACGAGAGACATATTAAATATGATGGTTAATGGTTTAACTAAGCTAGCCTTACACATTTTTAGAAAAAGTGGCGGTAGATTGTCAAGCGCTAGGCTTGTACTGGACTCTAACGAGGATAACTCTGAAAGGATATCATCATTAGACAACTTTAACTGGCTTAAAACAGGTATCGTATTTGCCATTAGTTCTGGGTTGCCACCTATCGCTAAATCCACGAAGTTTGATTGAAAATGAGATGCAAACATATCACAAATCAGCTTAAGACTGTCGGTAGACACATTGTTGTACTGCATATTTGATGGGACTCCAACAGATTTACGTTTAGAGTTTATGAACGTCCAGAAAGTCTGGAGTTCTGTCTAATTTTAGATTCGACGGAAAAAATGTATTGTCTATAAACAAATCTCTTCAGGAATTCGTATTCTTTCTTCAATTGAACCAGATGGGCTTATTGGAACTAACTGATCTTCTAATCGGAACCGTTCTGGATGTGGCAATTTCTAATGTTTCGAGACTTAGCATAAACTTCACTTAAACTGGATGATTTGAGAGCTATATTCCAGTTGACAGAGAAGAAATAATTATTTAAAACCGTATAATGATTTAAAAAGTTGAGCTTGGGCTTGTCGTTAAAAAGATCGAACGAAATTATTGAAAGCAATTGTTTTAAGTGAAACCAACAGAGCCTTATGATGCATACTATTATTTAACGATGGGAAATCCACTTCTGTAACAAAAGCTTCAAGCTCTTCGTCAACAAAAATTAAGTCTAAAATTCTATCAATTGAATTACGAATTGAATTAGTCTGCCTTAAGTACATAGAACTCAGTGTCAATAACCTCAATCTCAAAATTTTTAGTAACATTAAAAGCAAACATACATTTATCTTCATCAGAGAAAATACATTTTAAATTACAAAGGTTAAAATCGCCTAGCACAATTGTATAAGCATTTTCAGGTAAATGATTAACTATGTATGGAACTTGTTGGTTCCAATAACAGTGTTGTTGTTGCTCCTATTGAGTCGTGTATGAGCAACGTGTTTGCCACGGAGAAGCATCAAGCGGCATGGGGTCGTCGACCAGAGGATCCGTTGTGTTGATGGGTTCAGCCGATGACACACTTGTTGGGTTTGGTTCCACTTGAACAGCTGGTGCAGCAATTTGAGATCCATTCTTAGATTGCTGGTACGATTCCAAGGATGAAATAATATTTTTGTTTTGCATTGGCAGCAACAGCAGTACGAGGCAAAATTGCAGGGCATAAATTAAGTAGTTTAGCCACAGCGCTCGAACGTTGAGCAGAGTCTTTGCCAACAGCGGGCGAAGCCCGAATGGACACATTTGCTTTATTCATCGATCGAGTAAGAACTTGCGATTGAGCACTGACATTAGCAAAAGATCGCGATATTAAGGTTTGAATTTCACTCAATTCCGTCAGAAGCTTATCAAGTCTAGCAACCAAATTATCAGTGTCAATAACTTTATTATTGCACTTAGGACAAAGCGAAGACACCATTGCAGACAAATTACGGTTAAAAATCGTTTGTTAAAAATTTCGATTATAAGAAATCAGAGGAATAAATAATACGTCCGATTTGTTTGGCAGTTAGATTGAAACTCTAATCTACTACTACTTCAATACATTCAGTAATTTACTAAAAAAATACTACTAATTCCGTTATAAAAGCATAGATAGATATAACAACATTTTTCTTTTAAATATGTGTCTAGAACAAAATTCAAAAAAATCCAAATCGTTAGCTAAGCTAAGTTAGCCTCACGAATGCATCTGGATATAGGCTCATTTCTAGCATAATTAGTTCGATGAAATTTAGTTCGAAAAATAACACGATTTCGTGGGTTGGCAATGAAAAAAACATTAAAAAAATTCAAGAGATGTGGAGAATCGATTCGAGAAAAAATAATATCTCGAATAAACATTAAAGAAGAGTCGGCGCAGATACAGCGGACAAATGTTAAACAAAAGACGGACCAGCCTTGTAGGCTGGTATTTCTAGTAGTAATTTATTGTACCATACAATTTTACATCATAATTATTGCATGGCCTAAGCCGTCTGCCGGCAAAGCAAAATAAATCTGGTAAATCTTCGCTGGACTCTCTCGATCCTTTCAATAGCATTGTTGTAGTATTTTATAATGTGAAAGGAAGAAGGCTTCTGAAGTTCTGTGATTCGTTTGGATTAGAATTATAAATGGTAATGGTGGATTGGCTAGAAGTCAATCAAGCTACATTTTCAGATCATCCTCCGATTATAGTTTCAACTGCTTACGAAACGGTAGAAAACCCGCAAATAAAATCGACGGTAATATTCCTTAAGGTTGTGCGGACAGAACACAAAAACGATTTGTATAGAAGATTGAGGAGGCAAATTCCGTAACATATCGTGCCTGTTACGGAATTTGAAGACATTGAAGGAACGTCCTGTAGATAGGAACAGAAATTTTCGTTGGAAGACCAAGGAACCGTGTTTGAATGAGAGTTGTTACAGAGCGAGTTAAAAATTATTGTGCGGGAAATAAAAAGTGAGTCGAAACTTGTCGCAGTTCATTAACAGAATGTTTTCTCTATATTTTAGTTTTTAGTACAACAAGCTTATAAACAATATGGCCGCCAATGTGGGGAATTCATTTTACTTTGGACAATTACTCATTTTGTTAACTTTACATTTATTTATTTTTTTTTTTAATTTTAATATTCGGTGATTTGCCGAAACCGACCGCGTTGACAGACTCTTCAATTCTCAGGCAGTACCACTAGTTTGACGATAGTATCACGCATCCCTGAGTCCTAACGTCTGCCACCCTAACCATGCCGTCTTTTCCGTGTATTGCTGCGACGTCAGCTACGTCAGCTACAGCTACGGTGGAGTGTTGTCCTCGTTTACAACGACGAACTTTCCCACGGCAAGGTTTGGCTGATCATTTGCTCCGGACTTGCAGATCCTCTGCTGCGTATAGGTAAACTGCATTTTTCCCTCGCACGAACTGGAGCAAACATCCTGAAGCATCCGATAAGACCCTACGAATTTCGTCACAGTAGACTGTCCTGGGAATTCGTCGTCGACCGATGAACCTTTTAAGGGCGAGAACAAAGGAGTCGGAAGACAAATCAGTTGTCGTTTCAAAATGGACAGCTAACTCCAGTGCAACACATGCGGTAAACTGATCTATGGCTGTTTTGGAAATGTTGTACGCCAAGACTCCAGGGAATGCTCGTAATCCACAAACGCTAGACAAATTAACTATGTTTCCCTTTGTTTTGATAATATGCGGCACAGCTAGCGTAGTTAGATGATAAACTGACCGTACGTTGGTGTTCATAACACGATCGAATTGTGGTAGATTTGTCTCCTCAATCGAGCCAGTTTCAATGATGCCAGCATTGTTGACCAACACATCGATTCTTCCATATTTTTCCACAGTTTTGTCTACAATTTTTGCCACCTCGTGACGTGAAACAGACAAAGACAGCAATATACGTTTTTACGGGGGGTCTACCGCGAATTTTGAATGACGCATACATGACCACAAAAGTCAACACCATATGTAAGTTCGTTGTGCTTCAAGGCGGTCCGCCGGCTAATTGCCATAATCTGCGTAAGAAGTTTACCTAAAACAATGCTCACAATTGTGCACTGCTTTTTTGCATGCTTCTTATTCAGATTTTGCCTCGGAGCAATGCTACTAATGCTCTCAGACCTGCATCTCTTTCTATGAGGGTACAAAATTACGGAATGACTGATTGCATTCAATTGAATGATTAAAAAAATGCAATCTTTCGCTGCTTAATCAAATCACAAAATTGCATTCTCTGAATGATTTTCAAAGAATACAATCCTTAATGATTGCATTCTTTTACAACTCTGGTACACAGCATAAGCAATCTACGTTCCAAATTTCAACCAAATCGGTTGAAGCCATAAACATCCAAACTTTCGAATTTACAATATAATTAAGATTCAGATTGAATATGAAGTAAGATCCTCTTTAAAAAGCAAATATCTCGTGAACGGTTGATCGCAAAATAATGCGGAAGGTGTCATTGGACAATTTCGAAAAATCTATCGACGAAATGTGAAAAAAGCGTAAAAAATCCCAAAAAAAGATGCAATCCCCCTTTCACCCCTCACTGTTTTGCAGTGGTGTAGCAAAACAAAGAGCAATGAAGAGTAAAAAATAGTAAAACAAATCAAAATAACCCGAACATTTTTCCAAAATTACCGAGAGCCATGAGTTGGTATACCGTAATAACTTATTACGATCCCCCTTTTTTTCTCGCGTTGGACATAGGTATGGCGCGACAAAATGATAGCACAAGACGATCACTGTCCTGCTGTCCTGCTTTTTTCTCCCGTTTATCTGCAGAAAAGGCACAATGTTTGGAGAGAATTACCATAATAAATAAAAGCATCAAAATTGGTATGTGGGTGTTGTTGGCTCGATCGGTTAGTGCGTCGGACTGTTGAGCGAGAGCACCCGGGTTCGAATCCAGCTCGGGGAAAAAAAAAAAAAAAAACACCACAAACATTTTTCACGGCCCCACCTCCAGCGAACGACTGACAACCCTCCTGGAGTACTTCTGTCATGAAAAGCTTTCGCAATTCGCCGTTCGGAACCGGCATTAAACAGTAGGTCCCCTCTACACGTGACAAAATTATAACGCGCACAACACAGTGGAGGCGCGAAAAAGCTAGGCTCTGGCTCTCAACGGGCTGTTACGCCGCCCAATACATATCAAAATTGGTATGGTGAGAGGCGGCAGCGGATGAACTCCCCAGATGGAGTTAACGGTGGCGTCTACAGTTTTAA
Organism: Syritta pipiens; assembly: GCA_905187475.1. Taxonomy (NCBI): domain Eukaryota; kingdom Metazoa; phylum Arthropoda; class Insecta; order Diptera; family Syrphidae; genus Syritta; species Syritta pipiens. Next base: position 60,784,710 of record LR994572.1, on the reverse strand, counting down.
TCAAGTCTAAACTCAACTTAGTGAACCTCCTTATGGAGATATTACAACATATTTGGAGCACAACTCTATAAGGGTTGGGAATCCGAAAAAGCGGACAATGAAGGGCCCGGCCCCAGGTTGAAGGTCGCGCATCAGAGTAACTGCCTCGCCGCGGAAAACAACTCTAATTACGAAGCAGCAACAAGCCTCGGATAGAGATCATTTTGCCGTTGACTTCCCAAGCAAACCCCAAAAACGACGACGATCTTCGGATCTGCACGTGGAATGTTCAGAGCCTGAACCGACCACGGTCGAGACCCTCGACCGCTATAAGGCGGATAGCACCACAATCCAAGAAGTGCGATGGGACGGCCGGGCAAACGAAAGATGAGGAACTGTGATATCTGCTACGTAACTGCTACAAAGAACGAGGACAGCGTATATTTAGATGCGGATTTATCGCTAGTGGCAGACTTAGGCAAGAATTCTTAAGTTCAAGTGTATGAATGAACGTTTGATGACGATGCGTATCAAGGCTAGATTCACCAACATAAGCTTCATATGTGCGCACGCCCCTACAGATGAGAAGGATGACGTAACCAAGGGTTGCCTCTTACAGCTTCTCCTAGCTTTGACGTTAAGATTGTCCTCAACGATTTTATCGTGAAGTTGGGTAAGGAAGCAATATTTGGTAGCAGTGGGAAAACATAGCCTACACGACGCCGCCTTCGACAACGGACTTAGATCTAACGACTTTGCAACGGGGCGCAACCTTAATGTAGCAAGTACCCGATTCCCTCATCTTAACATCCATAAAGGTACATAGCGATCTCCTTTTCTATTCACAATCAATTAAATAGGTTATATTGCGATTGACGAAACACATACCACCAGCGTTTTGGACGTCCGGACATTCCGAGGCGCTAACATCGATTCGGATCACTTTCTAATGTTAGACAAATTCCGAGCGCGAATCCCTCGAACGAAACAAAACCAACCCAATGCTGTAAGGAAATACAGCGTCGCACGATTGCAATCGCAGAAGGTCATCAGTAAATTCTCCAATCGTAGATCCTTTTACCTCTCTGAAAGATCTGTGCGACCGACATCAAGTGTAGAAGACCAATGGCTACACTGCCAGGAGGTCACCAGAAAAACCGTAACTGATGTGCTAGGTTTCACCCCACCCCCAAAAAGAAAACCATGGTTCGATGATGAATGTCGGCGAGCACACGTAGCCAAGCAATATGTCTATAAAGCGGCACTGCAAAGAAAGACGAAGGCCGCTCGCGAGCTCTACGAGCAGAAAGAAAAAAAGAAAGAGCAAAAGAAGCTCGCGATTGATTAAATTGAGAGGTGCTACTGCAGAAGGGATGTTCGCATCTTTTGATAACAGATAAAAAACAAATAAGATTCGTAATAAATTATGGTTTAAAAAACCAAAAAACACGCTTTAGACACACTAAAAAAAGAAAAAGAAACCGGGAAGTAGGTAAAATTTAACTTCCAAAATTGATTTACATGTGTAACCTCGACGAGTTAAGAACGTGTACAAAAACAGCCCTTGTGATGTCAATAAACAAACAAAAAAAAACGAAGAAAGTTAAACTTAGTAACTACTTACTATGTTTGCTTTACCATCTACCGTTATAGCAGCGGTCATTACAGACGGTAATGACATTGTATTATCTTTTTTGTGGAGTGGAATCAGTAACGGTGTTTTGAGTGCCTCCGGAAAAACTGTATATAACATAAAACATTCGAGATTTGATTTTTTAAGTGAAACAATTATTTTATGGATTTCAAAAGAATTGAACTCTACAAAGAAGAAACTTTCAGATTATAAACGAGATTCCAGTATGTTATTATTCGGTTGATGTTGTATGTTACTGCAGTTGATGTCGATGAGCTCATCTTGACCACCCAGGCAAATCTTGAGCAGATCAATCGAGTTCGTCAGCCGTTGCAATTACTACTAAACGTCAATCTGAGCCCGATGCCAATTCACACTTAAGTCCAGCGCTTCAGGGGGCAGTTGCAGGGGTGGTTGCATTTCTTTCAGCCCGAGGTCATTCCAGTTCAGTTGAGGAGCCTCTCTCAACTTTGAAGTTTAAGCAGGCCAAGAAAACCACCAGTGAGGTTTACTTGTGAATAAGAGAGGGGAAATGAAGATTATTTCACTCTTTGTCAATCAGCCTTAACACACACATGTGTATTTAAACTTTATTGAATTGTATTTTAATATTAATTGAATTGTATTGTAAATGAATTAAGCAGGTGTAGTGCTTATTATATAAATCATAACACTCTTCATAGCTGGAGGCAATGTTCTCGTAGGGAGAATACACCAGATCATCTGTAGGATTTGGAAGGACGACTGAATACCCCACGACTCACCTCTATTTGCCCTAACCTGTAAATACTACAGAGGTACATTCCTGCTCAATGTCGCCTACAAGATCCTGTCGAGTTTACTATGTGAAAGTCTGAAGTCGTTTTGGACTGCACTAATCGGCACGTAGCATTGCGGCTTCCTAACCGTCAATTTCATTATAGTCAAAATCTTCACACTAAGACAAATCTTAGAAAATACCAGCAAGTTCCAGGTCAATACTCGTCACCTTTTTATTTACATTCAAGCCGAATATGACAGCATTCAGCGATGGCCGAAATCGATCTTGGCAAAACTGTTGCCCTTGTATCGAACCACGCTCAACATGCTGACAATACTCCATGCACCGTGCAACACTCGAGCTCAAGAACCTCCAAGCCATTTGAAACATGCACCGGATTTCGGCAAGGAGCGCTGACATGTGATTTCTTCACTCCCGTGTTGGAGCAAATAGTGCGGAGGACCAACATCTACACGAAAGACGCTATCTTCTCTCAGATCAGCAGAGCAAATCCTTAGCTCCTTCGAAAGAAAAACTGTATGTCGGATATTCGTTCCAGTCTGTGAAGAAGGCGAATGGAGGAGAAGACATAACCACGAACTTCACGAATTGTAAAAAGACGTGGATATAGTCAGGAAGGCAAAAATCCGTCGACTACAATAGCTCGGCTACATCGAGCGCATGGACTCAAACACGGTACGCCCATATAAAAAAAATAGCATACTTTTGCAAAGAGCTTTCCGACTAAGTACAACAAATAAAGCCTTTTCTTTTTCCTCACTCCATTTGATCGTGTGCGAAAAGTTCTTTTTCTAATTGTGTGTTGTGACATGTAAACGAACGAGGTGAGAAAGTAATTTAAATATAATTAAATCTCAAGTTCTATATATTTTGACGCATAGCCCATTTAATGAACGATAACCGGTACCGACTTGTGATTTAAACAGGTCCAAATAAGTTACGCGAGTAATGCACGGCGAACTGTGATCAGGGAGTGTACAACAATTAAAAAATATAAGAACTTCCACGAAAGCGTAAAAGAACTTGGTCATTTTTAGTAGATATAGATTTGGAGAGTTGCAAAATAATTGTTAAGTCAGGGTCAGAAGAGCGAAAATGTTTGAAATATTTAACTTATTAGAATGTACAGAAATTTTGGACGAAGGGCCGATCTTACATTCTAAAATAAATTTGACATACATTCCCTGTCGTAACAAATGTTAAGCAGCCCATACACGATTCAATTCGATTGTAAAATGAGTTGTCAACTGAATTGATAGTTGGCCACACACTACATCAATTGAATTGAAAAACTGCCAATTTAAAAATAATTATTCACTTTAACACTGAACAAAACTCGTTTACAAACGATATCACAATAAATATCTAGCGCAATTTCTTAAATTTGACAGCTTGTCGATGAGCTTGCCCACACACGATTCAATTGAGTTGAAAGACTTGCCAGTCGACTTCGCCAACCGTCAAATCGATCAATTTAAAAAACCACACACGGGTTGATTTCACTTTGATTTGATTGAGTTGATGATTGAATTGAATCGTGTATGGGTTGCCTTAAAAAAAAAATAGAAACACAACTTTAGATCGATGGTAATCAAGCATAACCTCTGTTTTCATTCTTCACGCGTTTGGTCTGAGCAGCGATAAATCTTCGGCTCAGTAAGAAATCAAAAAACTGGACAGTAGAAATCAAAAAACTGATTTTTAAAACAACGCATCGCAGGTTGGAAAACTATTACTCATATTGAATGTACGAAATTTAAAAGAAGAATATTTGCCAATTATTGCTTCATTTGACGATGCAGTGCCTTCTGATGAAGTTATTTCAACTGGTCCCTTTGACTGGAATTTTCATAACAAACTACAATTCATGTGCTGCGACACAGTGGTCTTTATGGCTGGCCGAGTCAATGGAGCTTGTGTTGTATTGGTGAATTATTGCTTCATCATCGCGTTTATGAATTAGTTTCGGAAACTGTCTTCAAAACCAAGCTAAGGCAAGTAACTATTAGCCTGCTCCCCAAAAAGTTCAAAAACAATTTTTTGAGAATTTGTACCCCTATTGTTGCGACTTAGTGATTTTGAATAAAGATAAATATTTATTTTATTTCATTTCAATTTTTAATATATAATTTTTTGTGAATAATATGACTGCATGTTATTTTAAAGCAGGATGAAATATCAGGATAGCTCGGTCCACGGGTTGCGATCATGTTAAAAAGGTGAAATTTTACACTTAAATAGGTTTTGGCATTTATAAAAAAAACTGGAGGGTATGCATTTAAAATTTCCAAAAGAAAAAACTGTTTTGTCATGTAAGGGGGGCACCCTAATAAATATACAGTGCCTCGCAAGAGTATTCGTAAATAGATTATTTCACGTTAAACATTTAATAAGCTAACTTTAGACCTAGAAACCTTAACTAAGCATAGCTATTTTGATAACGTCGAAAAAAAATAATTAGTAGAAATCTTTACTTTTTCGAACTACAAATGAATATATTGATGAATCTTTAATATTTTATTTTATAACCCTATAAGTCTAGAATAGCTTTCAGTTTTCGAGGTCCGCCTTCAATTAATTTTTGGTGGCAGTACCAAACACAAGTTGTGGGCGCCGTGGCTTGATGGTTATTGCGTCGGACTGTTAACCGATCGTACCCAGGTCCAAAATAAGGAAAGAAAATAAAACAAAAAGCAATATACACATAATCCATTTTTTGCGAAACAATCAATTTACGAATACTTTTGCGAGCCACTGTATATCCCAAAACAATCTTACCAACGTGTTGACATCAAAACTCCGTGACCGCAGTCTCACAAAATATTTTTTTTGTTTCTTTTTTTTAATAACGGTAAGTGTGACTGGCACGATGGACTAAAAACTGAGCAGAAAACACAAAAGTTGTGATCTGATTTCTTCCCTGTTTTAAGAAGTTTTAAGCTTTTTAAAGTTTTTTTTTTTAATAAATTTCGTTTTCATATACCACTTCTTCCCATATGAATGAGACATCTGAGTAAACTGAGAGATTATAAATAATCTGTGCTTCTACATTCTACTTTTACCATAGCTCAAGATGCATTAAAACGCAACTTTTGCTGACCCTGCGTTCGAATAGTATTCCTGTACGCAAATTTTTCAAACACACCAACGTTTTTGTTAGGCAGATTGGAGATTGAATTTAATTCTAAGCCTGCGCTTTTGCAGAAATCTTCAATACCAAGCAAATTTTTAGTCTTGTCAAATCCAATTCTAAGCCCATGTGGTGCCGGCTAGTCGCTAAACGCATAGACCTGTATGTCCACAGTGAATACTTGAGTACTTTTAATATTAGAACGCCCAGTTACCCCTGGTACAGACAGAAGGACTTGGATACGATAGCGTTGTTTAAAAGTTGACTTGCTTTCAGATTAGCCGCATAACTCAACGAGGAAGTGGCTGCCCAAAGTTTTGAATGTAGTTCTGGCTAGTGCTGGGCAGGCGCAGACTACATGCTCCAGATTTTCGCTAGCCGATGAGTCCGTATAGTTCCTGCAGGTGTCCGAAGGAAATTAGTTCCGTTTTACGTTAGAAGTAATTCGGCCAAAAGATTTTGGTGATGCGATAGGATGTTCCCTGTTTCCACCACCTTATGCCTCGAATACATTGAAAGCGTTTACTTAGGACCACCGAGTGCACAATTTCTGCGGAATTTTTCACCCCCTCCTTTGCTAGCGCGTCCGCAACTTCATTACCCTCTATGCTCTGATGACTCGAAACCGAACATAGGATAACAGAATACCTGCTTGAAAGCTAATTGTAGCAATTGCTAACTGTTTTAGACTTAATTGTCCTACGGTTGAGCGACTTAAGCACTGCCCGACTGTCCACGTAGATATTAACTTTTGTGACCCTAGGGGAGATTTTAGAGTAACCTGCGACTACCTCCTACGCTTTTAGAATGCCTAACAATTTAGCCTAAAAGGTGCTGCAACAGTCCGCACTGACTCTTGTTGCACTAGACCAGAAATCTTCGATATCACATACACTTTTAATCTAAAGCTAAAACTAAAATTGATAACCTAACTTTGTTTTGGCAATTTTTATTTAGTGATCACAACTGGTTAATAAGTATTTTATATTTAGACTGTGCAATCGGAACATGTTCATTTTAATTGCAATTGTTATTTTTTAGCTGTAAAATCCGTTATATACGAACCAACAATACACAGAATATTAACACCTACCGGTCAAGCGTTTGGGTGTTAGGTCTGATGGGCAAAGAAAAACAATTTTGATCAATGACCGTCTGTAGCACATTGTACAAATACACTTCTAAATTTCGAACAAAATTTGCCACGCCTGGATGTAGGCATCTATGTCCTCGACATTGATCTAATTTGTTACCGAAACATAGACGATTACATATATTTTGGAAGTTAAAAATAATAATAATTGTATAAATACCTAGGTCAAACATAATTTTTATCGTATGTCCTCCAAAAACTTATTTTGTTTTACCTACCCATAAATCAGGTGCACTAGATTCGTTATGAACAACATCTTCAAAGGGAATTATACAATTTGCAACAAAATCGTCCGGAGGCAAAGCAGCATCATGAAAAACGGTTAAATTTATATTTTTAGCATCCTTAACATCATGAGAAAATTGTTCATTCCAAACAGGATCGAACGTTTTTACTCTTGTTGTCGAACGATCTGATAGATTACAGAAAAAATGCATTTTTGTACATTTGGTTTGAAATAACATAAAATAACTCACCGAAATGGCTTTCATCGATATCTATTGAGACGTACGGGTCTATCGGTTGATCGTCAGGTTTCCCAAATGTTAAATTATGGCGTTTTTGAAAATCAGTAGGTCTTAACCCACAAGCTTCACAAACTTTTATCTGAAGCCTCCCCGTAAACATTTTTACTTATTTTTAACAATAGCTGCTTTAGTGCAGAATTTTGTATGTATATTCGCCTTACAATTAACACTTTAAATACTATTATTCATGCGCTAAATTCAGGAACAAAAGTTACACAATCAATTTACAGTCGGAAAATAATTATTTACCTAATACATAGTTTTTTACAACATACGCAAAACTGTTTTAAGATATTAGCATTAGAAAAAGGATAGCGGCCAAGTATTATAGACTGCACATATCTTTATTCAAACTTTTATTTTAAGGTGGTTATAACTTTATGCTACATTTTCTGCCAAAATCTTGCAAAAATAATGAATTATTGTGTTTGCAATTCCGATTTTATAAGCGAAATTGAAAATATATTATACTGAAAATAATTACTTTTTAGGGGTTGGCTCCCACATACAACCAGATTGACTTATGTCTATATCAAAAACTACATTGGTCGTGGGAACGAAGCATGTTATTTTTCTTAATCTTTAAACACAATGGCTATATCAAGCAATTTGCTTATAAAAGGACAGTAATTACTTAAAGTACACCCATATTAGCAGTAAATGATCAAGAACAAACGTCATTAGAGAGGGTTACAACCACAAATTAGACATAACAAGATATCCAACTTTCCAGTCCTGAAAGCCCCTTAGATACCCAGAAGCTGTGACGTTTAGCCGAGCCGATGTCTTATCGATTGAGAGTGTATAGGTTTTTCCTTAGAAATTCACGCATACTTTCGCAATTCGTAAGACTTCCACCACTCTCGTGTCAAAAAATTCAGGGTTTTGCCCACATCCCGCCAAAAAAATTCAAGGTTTCCCCACGATTTGATAAGCTATGTCGACTATGTTATTCAAAAATCTTATAAATTTTCTTTCTTTCTTATAAAATTATAGTCTGACCAACAACTAAATTTAAGGTAAAAATAGTGGCTTCATTGTTTATTTTAAACAATATATTTATTATTTATTAATTATAGATAACAGCACTTAATTTTTTTTAATAGTAAAGTTTTAAATTCAATTTTTTTATTGACCAAATTTTTGAATTGAATTCTACTTCACTATTTTTAAAGTTGAGTTTTTTCTATTTCTAGGATGAAGTAAAATCAATTTCAATTGAAGTATTTGAGAGTATATGATAAAGTTAAAGATTAATATTCAATGTGCAAGCATTGTTTGAAATGAAACATCTGTAGTCAAGTAATAGCAACTGTTTCCTTCAAAAAATTTTTTAAGAAAACTTGTAGTAGTTTTTCTTTGTTGTAATTGCTTAATATATTAAGCTGCCATTCCATAATACAAAACTAAGCAAGCTTGTACTTTGCGTACGACTAGTTACTACTCAGGCAGCAACCCCAATGTTAAATCTATAAATTTGCTGAATATATAGAATAAGAAATGTTTAATAACTTAAGTTAAAAACTATATTCTTTCTTAAGTTCAACAATTATTGTCACGAAAAAGTGTATTCTCATGATCGCATGTCCGTATAAGTAAAATGCATCCCCAGTTTTAGTTTTAAAAGTATAGAGAGAGTGAGTCGTTTTAAAAAGTATAGAGAACATATGTGCTCAAATAAAATTGTAGAATATACAGCTTTTCTATGAAATTCAAAATAAAAGGAGCATGATGAATAATATTGGCAAAAATTAATTTGAAATTTAATATTTTCCTCAGTATTATTCAGTAATACGATTGTTATTATTAAAATATTAATCTTTATCTCTCATGCATTCCAATACATTTTCCATTGATTCCAATATTGTCTGCGATGTAACTTTTTAGACTTTTTTTCTAGCTAAAGGGAGCTTAATAAGATTGCTTTGCGAACATTGGTGGTGGAATCTCGCCGTGGGGAAAATTATTTTTTAATTAGCACTGAACATAGCGTCATAAATTTAAAAAAATAAGGTGCGTTGCCATGCGTTGCTATGTAAACAAAAATGCAAAACATCATATTTGGAAAATAAGGCTTTGGCGGGCTCACACCGATAGGGAATGACGTTCACAAATAGGAAGTGACGTTGTCAAAAAAAACGTTATAAAAAACGATGTCAAAAAAAATCTAGGGGAAAGACACGAGGGAGATGAATATCTCGTTATGTCTAATCTGTGGTTACAACCGCAGGCAACCCAATAAATTTTTTGTGGATCGACCAAGTCAAACCACGTGTTCTACAGTGTAGTAGCCCCTATTGACATTTTATGTATGGACTGCTAGTCTAATGTCACTTTCAAACATTGTCTGTGCGAGATTTGTTTCCAACATGTAAGGCGGCATAACAGTAAAGTGGCTATTTTGAGAAACTCACATACTGACTGAGCGACTTTCTTGCATAGGAAGTGTCGACGTCTTATCGACATCTATAGATATACTGCGTGATTTTTTCTATAATAACGGAGAGGTAGCGACATTTTCTAAGCAGGAGAATTTCTCAATCAGTATGTGAGTTTCTCAAAATCGAAACCTTAAGCCCAAATCGCAACGGCGCTTTCGGCCCGTCTGACTTTGACATTTGAAGTAGAATACACGTAAAAGCATTGTATAAATCGAAATAGCGCGGTCGGGCGTTGCAACTTTGCAGATTGTAATATTGTAAGCCCGACCGATTGGGTCTACTTTCTATTCGCCCGGGCGTTTGACAGACGTGCATTTGATTTGGTTTATTTACAAACGAAATTTGAACATAGATAGGTGATTATTTGAGTAAGTAAGAATTGATTTTGATGTAAGTTTCAAAATCAAATATTTTTCTCGCAGAATGTGTTTTAAGGGATGGACAATTTCGAGAATAAGATGATTTAGCAAAAGCTGACGCGTGAGCTCCATTCCTATTTGAAAACTTGAGTAAGGCGCGCTTTGACATTCTTTTTCGTAAAATCAATAAAACGTGTAGCAACGCCTGTCAAAGTCCAACCGACCGAACGCGCCATTGCGATTTAGACTTTATTCCTATGTCGCCCCAGATGGAACCACTATAAAGTTGGCTGCTCGAAGTTCATATATAACATGTCAATGAAGTCAACAACATTTCATTAAATTGCCATTCAATTCTTGCAATAATAGCCGTGTTTTATTATGCACGGATGATCCATATGGATTATGTGTGAAAATAAAACGCTCGAGATCATGGAAGCATTTTTATTTTGTGTTCTGACAGTAGTCGTCGATGCTGTGATTTTTGCGGGCAGTGTTTCCATGCCAACATAATTTTCTTTCTCTTCAAGTGTTTGTACATCTTTTGCGATGATGATTAAAATTTTCACCGCCAAACACAAGCAATTGTGCAAATCACACAAAATTGTTAGAAATTAATATTTAAATACAAATTTTGTATTATTAGCCGTGTTTTATTATGTACTCATGATCTATATAGATCATTGGTTTGCACGCATTGCAACAACAACACATGATCCAGAGGGCTATCGGGATCATTTATGGTGATCCGAAAATTGATTCCGCTATTCCCTGCTAGGTTCATGAAAGCTGATTTGCCTGGAAACCATTTCCAATTTACAGCATTGCCTGATAAGTATACAAAATATTATTTTTTGAACTAGATTTTAATACTCACTTTTATTCCTTCATTAAGTAATATTAGCCGTGTTTTATTATGCACTCATGATCTATATAGATCATTGGTTTGCACGCATTGCAACAACAACACATGATCCAGATAGCTATCGGGATCATTTATCGTGATCCGAAATTTGATTCCGCTATTCCCTGCTAGGTTCATGGAAGCTGATTTGCCTGGAAACCATTTCCAATTTACAGCATTGCCTGATAAGTATACAAAATATTATTTTTTGAACTACATTTTAATACTCACTTTAATTCCTTCATTAAGTAATATTGTGCTAACAGTAATACAAAATTTGTATTTCAATCTTAATTTCTAACAATTTTGTGTGATTTGCACAATTGTTTTGCGTTTGCCGGTGAAAATTGTAATCATCATCGTAAAAGATGTGTAAACACTTGCTCTGAAGAGAAGAAAAATTATGTTGGCATGGAAACACTGCCCTCAAATATCACAGCATCGACAGGAGTTAATTGTCGAACTACTGTCAGAACACAAAATAAAAATGCTTCCATGATCTGGAGCGTTTTATTTACACCCATGATCCATATGGATCATCCGTGCATAATAAAACACGGCTATTGTGCTAACAGTAATACAACATTTGTATTTCAATTTTAATTTCTAACAATTTTGTGTGATTTCCACAATTGTTTTGCGTTTACCGGTGAAAATTGTAATCATCATCGTAAAAGATGTGCAAACACTTGCTCTGAAGAGAAGAAAAATTATGTTGGCATGGAAACACTGCCCTCAAATATCACAGCATCGACAATAGTTAATTGTCAAACTACTGTCAGAACACAAAATAAAAATGCTTTCATGATCTGGAGCGTTTTATTTACACACATGATCCATATGGATCATCCGTGCATAATAAAACACGGCTAATGTACCTCTTCTGCCAGGGCGGAAACCAAGGGTGGTTAACGCATATGGTGGGAGAAACTACAAAACAGATTGCGCACATATCCGAACAAATTCCAACGCGCACCGGTACCTTCTTTCCATCTCCCCTTCGGTACCTTCGGCCCGTGCTGTGTCTTAAACACGATACTTAAGGGTAGCCCCAACCCCTTTAGCATGCAAAAAAAAAAAAAGTGTAGAAGAAGAATGGCAACTGTTTTCAGCTGCCGTTATTGCCTCTGCATGTAATGTTTGTGGAGTGAAGCGGCTTAGTGCAGCGGCTGGTGAGGAGAAAAGAACTGCGTGATTTAAAACACCCGGAGTCCAAGAAGCTATCAGAGGAAAGAAGAAGACCTACAGGAACTGGATTCTCTTGGGTGACTCTGCTTCTCGTGACCGGTACACTGAGGCGCGAAGAACTTGCAAATTGGCTGTGCAAGCAGCTAAAGAACAGTCTTGGAAGGAGTTCGGTGAGACGTTGGAAAGCGACCATGGATCTGCGAATCTGTGTTCTGCCAGACCATCCGCCGCCTCAAAGGAAGGAAATTCAGCACCATCGAAGGAGTTAAAACCAAAGATGATGTGTTGCGTGTTCTCTTAATTTTTTCAAAGGCTTTCTGTGCTTTATCGTTAATATGTATAGTTTTTTTTGTTGGAGAAATTTTTGGACAAACGTCCATCATCCCCCTTTAAAAGGGATGTCAGGGGCTTCGCAAGTTTTGCGTAATCTCGAAAAGATCTTCGATAATAGCCTGACATAGACCTTAGGAAAGATATTAGTTCCTTTAAAGTGAAGGTGGTGTAAAACTTTGTATTGCCTTGATTTTTTTCGGGTTGGTCTTGCTACCCTTTAAAGAAACAATGAATCCCAAGAATTCTACTTCCTGCTTATAAAATTCAGACTTATCGAGCTGTACCTTCATATTTGCTGTGTTCAGCGTTTCGAACACTTTCCGGATATATGTAAGATGTGTTGTTTCATCGGTATGTAACCTCGTAAACTCATATTTCCCGTGATTGATCGAAAAAGCGGCTTTTTCCATATCCGATTTCTTTCATAAGGGAATCTGGTGGAACCCATTCTTTAAATCGAAGACAGTAAACCATTTGCACTCTACCGAGTTTGAGAGCACTTCACTTATGTCCGGAATGGGGTACTGATTAGCTATTGTAATAGAGTTTAGCTTTCGATAGTCAATTACTAATGTAATTTTTTTTTCCAGACGCGTCTTCTTAGGTACAATCCATTCAGGTAAACTGTATGGGGATCTTAAACGTCTTATTATACCATCAATCGCTAGACCTTGTACTTGATTTTCGACCTCTTCTTTGAGTGCCATGGGATAAGGATAGAATTTAGAATAAACAGGAGAAATCAGATTCTTGGTCTGATTTCTCCTTTTACTGTAGTAGTACAAGTGAGTTCATTGTTGCTATCATCAAACAAATAAGGGAATTGATTCATATTTGGATATCAGAGTTTTGCTGAGGGGACATGTGATTAGTGCGAATGTTAATTACATTAACGGATTGAGCAGCCATTTCCTTAATCCTAACCTTAACGGTACCGTTGACAAGCAAATAATTTTTTTTTATATGGATAATGGAAAAAAGGTCTTTGAAGCTATAATTACCAAGAATTCCATCGAACGATTTCAAGTCTGGCTTAAGGACCAAAAAGATTAAGGAATATTTTCGTGAACTTTAATATTTCCTCCTACAGAATTCATGAAGGGCTTAACGTTTTGAAGGGGATTTGAAACGAGTTTGGGTTGAATGTAATTTTTGTTAGATCCGTTATCCGTTGTTATCAATTATAAATTTAAGAATTGCCCGTCCCTCGTCTTATATACGAAATATGGAAGAGAGGAACTACTCATTATAAAAAAATGGACATCGTTGAACTCTGCATATTCATTTTCTTCTGGTATTGACACTTGGAAAACTAGTTTCCGCGCCTCTGGTGGAGAATAGATTATACGTCGTGTCCCGATAGAATTTTTATAAATTATTGGCGCGAAGAAAATCGTATGGGATTTCGAAAAATCGGTAGAAAAAAAAATCGTTTTTATTCATTGTTTATGAATTAAACAGTCCTAAATAAAAACAAAAATCAATAGAGAACATGTTAAACTTGTCTATTAATGCTTGTTAACTGGTCGGAAGTGATTTTAAACATTGTTTATTGTACCCTGAAAATGTGCATTATGCAAAGCAATTATACCACTTTGCGGATATAAGTTATTAGTTTATTTCTTTTGCGAAGTGAAATAGGCCCTTTGAAATGGTCATTCTTAACTGCATGTGATTTGAATTTAGTCAATCGGACTAAAAAAAAAGTAAAAACTATGAAGAAAATTGCGAAGTTCCACAATGGAAATTTAATGGAGATACTGCAATTTCCATGTTGGGTTTCGTCTCTTTTGAGGTCGAATTCAGTATCAGACGACCTTGCTCTATTTAACCCCAAGTAAAAACAAGCAAGAATTAATATCAAACTTAACGCCCCAAATACAAAAGCGTAAATAAACTTCCGCCCTAGTTGACTATAAACCCAAAATCCCAGACACAAACAAACACCCAGATGAAAAATAAAACCAAACACTATTTTTTTTTATCAATTTATTTGTATCCAATCTCTTAATTTGTAATCCAACACATAAGTAATAAATGAATCACTTATAGCACCTTACACTTAACACATATTACACAAACAACATAGTGCTTTTCTTGCTTTTTTATGACCATGTTTTTGAATTGAGTTTTACTCCTAAACACTTGACAACTATTTTAATAAATACTTACACATTTTCTGAAGCCATTGCAATTAAAACTATAATTATTACTTTTATTTTTCACATTTAAATTTGTATTTTTATTTCACATTAATTTCCAATGTTTCATACAAATTAACTCCCGCGTTCGGCCTGTCAAAATCCGATCGGGTAACCGTTGCGCACCTATTAACCACCAGAGCACACCGTTCCAAATCTCAATATAACTCATATATTCCTCTTGGGTTTGTGCATCTGATTGAATATTTTGTTCGTACTGTCGGATTTTATGTTCTGACTGTATTCCAGTATTAACTTGGAAATTTCTCTGCATTTTCGACAGATGGATTTGCCGTGATGGAGATCCGTCTCTTAGGTGCGGATGGCCAATTCTTTTGCTCTTCGTTTTGCTTGCGTTCTTATAGTTGTAGTGTCCACTGGCTCTGGAGCCTGCTGGAATCTCGGAAAAGGATTCATTTGTGTGTAGTTGTGGTTCCTGGGAGGTTGTGGAGGTTTTGTGGGTGCTGGGCCAGAGTTCATATAGAGTAACTTCGGGTATTGTGGAATATGCGGGTAATGTGGAATACTGCCTTATTTTCTAAACAGCAGAAGATCTGGCTCCTATCTTAATTTTCTCAAAAAGTATATAACATAAAAGAAGTGTTACGCTTTTCTCCTTATTGATATTACCAATCGTGCGTCTGAGTCATTTAAAATTCTTATTTAAGGGTACAAGACTTTTTTGTGCATTTTTGTATGAGTTTTTTTTTCCGAGGAAAAATATGCAGTTTCATTAATTGTGCAAGTCTAGTTGTAGTCGAACACGTGTCAAGTTTAATTATTTCACTTTAAATCATTGAGTTTTCTGATATATTTTGAGTTATGGATCGTAGTCTGCAATAGTTTCCAAATCGGGTAATATGGAATACCTTGATGAGGGTAATGTGGAATACTATTTCACATTACCGGCTTATTATTTTTTCGGTTTTTTAGTCTCAAACTGCTTCGGAACATGCTAAAAATGGTGAAATAAGGCGATGGGATGGAGATGGAGTGTCGGTTTTGGTTGTCTGACCAGGAGTCACATTCATTCTCTTGAATTTCAAGTGGAAAAAAAAGTGCACCCCGTATCGCTTTTCCACTTTAAATGAGAATGAGCTGGGAGGGATTGGTTACACAGATTTCTTATGTGCCTTATTTGACTCGATAATTTGATTCGGAAATAGTATTCCACATTACCCTCCTATTTTAGAAATCCCGATTTTCGAGGTGGTATCAGTAAAAAATAAATAAAAGTCTAAAAAATAACCATAACCGTCTGAGTTTGTTGCTAACGTTAGCCAATAGATCAATATTCATTTCCTGGAATACATATGAAGCAGTAATTAAAAGGATAGAGATCGGCGAAGCAAGTGGGATTCGGTAAATTTATCCTAACAGCGCTTTACGAAAGGTCAAGACTATATCCGTTACACTGTGCTAGGTTTTTATGATAGCTCAGTCACCCTTTTATACACCAAAATCGAAGAGCTACCCTCCTTAAAAGTTATTATTAAAATATTCCAATATTTTTTTTATCTCATAAATACTTACGCCTGTCTCTAGAACATCAAGTTTGTATTTTTTTTTAGTTTTTGGGGGAACCAACAGGTGCCGAGTTTTCTCCACCTGTGTGATTTGATATTCGCTAACTCCGATCTTGTTGGGGTCAACATTTTGAATAATTATTAAAATTTCCCATTTAATGCATGGTATCTGGTTGAAACGTGTAAAAATAAATTGGGTATTCCACAATACCCGAAGTTACTCTATTTCACTGAAAAACTATTGTACTGAGAAGTATTCCATCTAGACAGATTGTGCCATAATTCGGAGAAAAACTGCTGTCGATGTTGGTGTGAATTGATTCGAGGTGGAATAGGCGATGGTGGTTGCTGCATTTTTCTGATGTTGTAACTAGAAGCCATTGCATATTGAGCTCTAAAGTTTAGATTTTCCAGCTTAAGACATAAATGTAGAGCCTGAGGTAGATCCACAGGTTCTCGAATGCCGAGAAGTCTAGGTGAATCGCCGTTGAGGCCTCTTATAAAAGTACCCAAGGCTCTTTCTCTATATGTGTGCATGAAAAGATTGCGAGATTCTTCGCCGATATTCATGCTTGAAATTTTTGCTCAGAATTAATGAAAGATGGAAATATACTTTTTAATAAAATTCTTGAATCAAGGACTTATGCTACATATACTAAGGGTGTCATCTCATACACTAAGCTGCCTAGATCTCGTTTGTCTGCATAATGCAAGGTGAGACAGCGGGTAATACAATCCCAGTTTAGTGGCATGTTATAAGATTCAAACCCGTTATCTGTTTGACCGATAATCTTGTTACTTATAACATTGGGAATACCGAAATATTTCGGAGATCCTTTAATTGAATCATATATTCTAAAAACTCTCTCGACGATCTTACGCCAAGAGCTTCTCCCGAAAATTCACATGAGCTTCTGACCACATCAGGAATTTCGTCGTCGAGCACGTCGAGCTTCGCTCGTTGGTCTTGCCTCTTTGGAGCCTCACACACATCTTCTTTTTTTTTTTCACTGGACTTAAAAATACGAAGGATAATGAAGGATCACATGCAGGTGCTATAAGGATAGTGATAGGGTTACGTGATGTAAAATATTAGAATTTTATAAATGCTTTTAATCAAATTTTCCAAAGGTAAGGTACAAATTTGAGCCATATTTCTTTTTCTCTTTAAATTCTAAAGGCTTACTTTACTTTAGGCTTTAGGTTAAAGAGATATATTTAAATGTACGTGCCTAGTCTTAATTTCGAACCAATTCTTTGTTAGGAATTGGAAAATGATTCATTCCAATTTCAATTTTGTAGTTTTGCTTATAGCAATTTATTTTGAGTGTATTTCACAAAAAAATATTAATTAATACCCTCCCTGTTCAACTTGAAAGAAAATGTTCTTGCGCAGTGCAATCATATAAGCAAAGCGCCATGTCCTTTCAAAATAAGTGCTATTTCGTAAAATGCACAGTGCCACTTTGCACATGAATTTTCTCTACACTAAAAGTTCGCCCGTAAACGAAAAATCGATTATCTTAATAACGGATACGTTGTTGGACAATTGCTGTTCGTAGAGCTCAAAATAAGAAAACAACCTTCTGCTGTGTATTATTCAATAAAAAGAGTTTTAACTAACGAGTCAAACACGTCTGTTATAAGTCAAACACTTACAAAACGAAATTTAGTCGGATACTAAATGGAGTTCTTCTTCCCTTAAGATAAAGAACTGTACAATAACCTAAGTGGCCTGATTTAATGAATAATTATCTTACACTGATCAGGAATTTTAGAGTATGATTTATTGAAGTAAGTAAACTGAAGAGCTTAACAATGTTTTGTAGAGACGGTCATATTCTGAATTAAAATCTTGATCTGTAAATTCATATTTACAAAGGCACACGCAGTGACATATGTATATATATATATATATATATATATATATATATATATAAATATATATATATATATATACATATATATACATACATTTATATATATATATATATATACATTTATATATGTATGTATATATATATATTATTTACACATTTTATACATATTATTTATATAAGCACATATTTCTTTATAGGAGATGCCACATCATCAAAGCGAAATAGAACATTTAGATATGCTAGACTCGCTCGCCTTTCAGTTGCGTGAAGCTGAAACGCGTCGTTCCGATGTAGAAAGAGCACATAAGGTAAATTACTTCAGCTTCCAGTACCACGTAAATATTGGTGTATTATTTCAGGAAACACTTGCACAAATTAGGAGTTCTACTATCAGTGGGAAATGCGATAATGAAGTGATTGAGAACTTACAATCACAAGCAAGAGAATTGGAAAAAAAGGTATGTGATGGTGATGGTGTGATATAAACAGAGGAAATTAGAGATAGACGATAGGCGATAATTGCCGCATTTTTGTGCAAACCGTACTCTTATGCATATAAGTTAAAAGTAATTAGTTAAACTCAGTTTCGGGCCGGTAAATGGAAATTTATCATAATATTAGGTGTGATTAAATATTATATTAACAAATGAAATATTTGAAGTGTTGCCCATCTTTAGCTGCAATAGGCAGACCATGTGCCACCATGACCGAACGAAACAGGTAATAATCGGATGGCGCAATAACTGTGAAATATGGTGAGTGCGGTAGGACTTCCCATTTGAGCATTTCGAGGTTTTAACGGCTAATTTTGAGTTTCCTTAAATGAAAAAAGAAAATCAACATTTGCCGAAAATAACGATTATTTGGTGCAAAATAAAGCATTTTCACAGCCGAAAACATAAGGCTTGAAAAAAAAATCACTCAAAAGTTTGTTTACCACAAGTTTAAGCTCGTGTAATAATGTTTTTGGATACGTCGAAATAAACCAGTGCTAACACAATGTTCTATGATTCGAAAGCTAAAATTTTTATTTTATCTTTGCTGCTGTAATGAATAAAGAAAAAAAAACGAAAAACAAAGGAAACAAACGAATTGCTTCGGTGTCCGTCTGCCGTCTCTTATGTACTGCCTACAACTTCCTCTGGTCTGATAACATAACTTTACAGGCGATCATCGTCCAGACGAGTGACGTCACTATCGTCTCTATCGTGACGTCTATCGTCACAATTTGAGTGCTCATAAATGCTACATTCCTTACGTCAAAATAACAGCTCCTTGTCAACCTTCATTATCCTTCTGTATTTTCAAGTCCAAGAATGAACAAAAATATAGATAATGAATAAGCATTTCCTGCCTACAATTGTCATTTACTTGATTAAGGACTTACACCAAATTCTCGAGGGGAGAGAAAATATGGGCTGAATATATGACTGAACGTTGAACGTGAGCAATAAAAAGGAATGTATAAAGCCAAAACAAAATGTTTGCAAAACCATTTTTTCAGCATTCAATCCAATATTTTTCTGTTTTAAGTGGAAAGTTTCGCAATATTTTTCACGATTTAGTATCGTCAAAAAAGAATCATCGAGACGGAGAAAACGATAGCTTTCTATCGATATCGTTTTTTGATGCTTATGTGAAGCACAGCTATCGTGCAAACGATATCGTTATAAACACGATTCTCGAGTATAGTAAAGGGAAGGAAAAGTTATTACACCTTAAAAAAAATAAATGTATGCTAACTTTGATGCTTACGTTGTTCTGTACATCATTGGATTTGAATCTGAGTTACTAGTAAACCAATATTGGGCGATTTCACACTACTAGCTTAAGGAGCCAATACAGATATTCAACTTCCTCTTCTTTTGCCCCTTGAATTTATTTGACAGCGTATTTTATAACATTTTGTGTCTGTGAATACGTGTGAGCTGCTTTGAACAACAAACAAATGTGCGTAAAAATGATGAACTAATATTCGATGATTCTTGGATTACTGACAAATTGCTTCCCGTATTTTTTTTTTTTTTTTTTCAAATTCGTGAATTACTGTCAAATTCTTCGATGGGCTAGGGGAATTGGCAGCTGCTCAGATAGGTGTCTATATTGGGTGGTCTGGGCTTTAAACCTAACTTTAATTGTTTGCGATAAGAAATATTGCCATTGACCCTTTACAAGATTAATACGTATCAATATCAATATTTTATATTCATATAATCGTTCGTTTCAATCTTCTCGTTCTGAGGGTTTCTTTGTCAAAGAGCAGGATATCTCGATTGCGATTGATCATAATTTTTGTCAGGTGTTTTTTGTTTATTTTTGTACAGTACTTAACGGATATAAGAAAAACTCATGTAGTGGGCACCGTGGCTTAATCGGTACTGCGCCGGACTGTTGAGCGAGAGTACCCGGGTTCGAGTACAGCTCGGGGAAAAAACACCACAAACAATTTTCACGGCCCCACCTCCAGCGAACGATTAAAAATCATTCCGGAGTACTTCTGTCACGGAAAGCTTTAGCAATTCGCCGTTCGGAACCGGCAATAAACTGTAGGTGCCCTTCACATGTGTCAAAATTATAACGCACACAATACAGTGGAGGCGCGAAAAGCTAGGCTCTGGCCCTTCGTGGGCTGTTACGCCACTAATGATGATGATGTGAAACGTTATCCACAGTAAAACAACCCTCAGAGCACGAGTGTTGTTCAAGAAAAGTTTGCACACTAGATGCTAACCTGCAAATTTCCTGACTAAATTCGAATCTGGTGCAGTTTGCGCCACGAACGACTTTTGGTACAGGATCAAGTATCCTATCACTCAAATTAAAAAACATAATTTTCGTTTTATCGCTTATCATTCTGTGAACTTTAACCCAGTGAGTAAGAAGTTCCAAGTCATGATTAATGGTAGCAATAAGATTTGAAGCAGAATTAAGTGTAAAACGAAGGCCATATCATCGCAAGGGCAGTTACGTTGCCTAGGAAACATTGAGAGCATTGATCTGATAAACACTAGGAAGAGCTTGATACACCATCCGAACTTGATACACCATCAATTTTCACTTTCTGTATCCTATATATATATTGGTATCAACCGTGTCAAAAGCTTTGGCAATGTCCACAGAAAGCCCTGCACATAACTTCTTGTCATTTAACCCAACATAAACGTGTGAGCAGAAGTTCAGAAGGGCACTCTGAGTGGAACATCCTGATCGAAACCCGAATTGACATTTGTTTTTTTTTGTTTGTTGTTGTTCTTATCTAAAAATTAAACCATTCATTTTTATAATCTTTTCAAAGATTTTTGAAAAAAAAAAAAAACAGAAAGTAGTGAAATTGGCCGGCAATTACTGATTAATTTCCTATCACCTTTTTTTGAACAATGGCATAGCTTCAGCAATTTTAAGGTAATCGGGAAAGACACCACATGTTACCAAAGACAGAATAGTGCTATACACTTCGAAGGACGTTAAAGGCTCAAAATAAAAACTCCGAGAACATGACACTTCATTATGAGGACAATCACATTCACAGTTAATATCACAGCTATCAGAAAAAATCGTAATACCTATAGACGAAAAGAAGCTATAAAACTTATCGACTAAAACTTTGGTATCGGATATCACAGTATTATCTAAAACAATGTTTGAGACCTTGACTTTCTGACTAGAGTTACTCAAAATTGCTCTTATTAAGTCCCATTCTTTCTTAGAATCCCCCTTTTCCTCACGAAACTTGTTCAGATAAAATTCGTTCTTACACGTTATAACTTCCTTCGAAATCACTTTACATAATTGTGTATATTCGTTAACAAGGTTAATATTCTTCGGATTTTTTTGTTTCTTTTTATATAATTTATTTTTATGTTGTTGTTGAGAACTTTGCGGATAATTTGTTTAGTTATCCAAGGCTTAAGTTTTTTGCATTTTTTAAATTATTTTCAAAGAATTTCTTGAGCTTTGAGATATATGAAATTGGAGTATTCTAATAAATTTAGAAAACGCCATGGACGGGTCATTTTCAGGGAGTATATTGATCCCATTTTCGAAACGCAGGGCAACGTTAAGTGACACAAAATCCGTAGTAATAAAAGAAGGACTGGAAGGTAAGACATTACTGGTAGAGCATGTGGCGAGTTGATGCTTAAACAGGTCATACAGTGATCAGTTATTTCAAAATCAGCAACAGAGCTTAAGACTTGGGAGTTAAATTAGCCAGAAGAACGCATCATAATATGATCAATACAAGTTCTAATTGATTCGGTAATACGTGTTGGTCTATTTATGCAAGACTCAAAACCATAAGACAATAACAAAAACAAATAATTATCAATCTCTGTAGAATATTGTAGGAAGTCTATATAAGTATCACCTAGAAGAATTGTGTCTCTCGATTCATTATGTAGTAACTTTCATCGACCTTCCACTTCCTGGCTTCGAATTTACGTCGCAAATCCAATTTGTTCCTTTTCGAACCGAAAAAATCTTGCAGCTGCTCCACCAGACTGTCGACACTCTCGTGTCGCTTAAGTGCACCCACTGCTGTGGAACGTCCTGCCAAACTCGGGACGTCTGGCATCGCTGCTTGGAAGCTACATATCCAACAAAAGCAGACTCAGACAAAAAAACAAAATTCGACAACTGTACTGGCTTCTACGACCCCAATCAAGCACTTTTTTCAAAACCTGAATATCTCTCAAAGGTAGCAGAACAAGATTCTTGGGAAATTACCAACGCCGAATGGTATATTTGTAACGAATGAATAAGTAAAAAAATAAACAAAATTGACAAAGAGATACAGTACTTAACGGATATAAGAAAAGCTACAATTGCAAAGACATTTTTTCTTCTAACGGTTTTTTTTCTTTTATGAGATAAACGGATAGGGGGAGTTGGTGCACATTGATACGTTTTTCCTTTGCACTCAAAAAGCGCCACCATCTTAACAGTAATAACGGTGCAAAGTATGTTTTTTAATTCTGTGACTTTCTGGCTAGCTTCTAGCTTCTTCTAACTTCTATCTTGTACAACGAATTTACTCTTAGACTCATTCCAAAAAAAATTGAGGACCTATTTAGTAAAAATAGAATTTTGTATCAAACTGCCCCATTCATTATTCACAATAATTTGCATTGTAGCACTTCATATATTGCAAAATCCTCAGGAACTTCATCGATTTTAGTCCTTCTATTTTTTTTTATTGTATGTTCGCACCATACCTTTGAAAAAAATACAAATAAATATTAGGTTTTACCAACATATGACGGTTTGTGGGGCGCATTGATACAGCAAAATTAGGAAATTGGAATTGGATTTTGCAAAACTGCTACTAACTTAAGCTCATGGAACTGAAACGCTAAGCTTCATGACTTCTCTTTTCATGCTCTTCTCTTCAGCGAATTCCGTTACAGCTCCACAACTTTTTTCAACATTATATACATTTTTATTAATAAAATTCCTTATAAAAGAAAAAAACGAATGTCTTATTTTTGTTGCCTTATTGTTTTTTAGTGCAGCGAGATCATCGCGAATTCTGTGGTACAAAGTATATTTTAGCAAAGCAATATCACACGAATAACACGAAATCAGTCACATTGTTAAAGTGATAATCACAGTACACGATCACAAAACGAAAATTTTGACAATCAACTATCAGCTTACACAATTCCATCCTGGGTGATCTTAGCAAAATCACCATCAACCAGATCTGTAGCTTCGTAAGAAGCTCTAAAAGGTTCCATTAAAATGCGGGATAGATTTCCGCGTTGCGGTATCACAATGGGCCTAATATGGCCTAAGTGTGGCTGTGGGCCTCAGATGCCCCAGCCAGCTAATCTAACCTAACCTAACCTATAATTTTCGACAGATGTGGAGGGGACCTACTGTTGTGCCGGTTCCGAACGGCGAATTGCGAAAGATTTCCATGACAAAATTACAGAGAGCGAAGTCCAGAACTCCAGGAGGGTTGTCAGCATTGACTTTAATCTAGTGCGTTTTGTGTGGCATTGAAGCCTCGTCTTAAATTATTGAAGTACAACCCCTCGTCAATTTACCTGTATTACTCTACTTGGAGATATTGTAAGTACTTGAAATATCGGCACTACAAATTTTAATGGAAGCTTAAGAGCAGAGTTAGAAGTTCCTTCGCCATCTAAAAGTGTGCGCTGAATACCTGACGATGCTCCAGCAAGAGCAGTCTCGCCAACATGCTTAATCTTTGCAAGCAATAGGTTTATTGAAAAGTGTTCCTGCTGCCTCCTTGTTCTTGCTTCGGCAGAACATACATATACTAAAATTGGAACGATACAGAGAAGCCCCTGCGCAAGGATGACACTCAAAATCATGAAGCGTTCCATATTTATATATATAAGTGTGCGCCGGCGCGAACAAGCTATGCTCTGATCCTGTATGGGCTATTACGCAGATTATTATTATTATTTTTTTTCCCGCTGCCTCCAGAAGCATTCAGAAAGAAAATGCTATGCTAAATGTTATTCTAGACTGATGACATAATAAAATCATTAATGACTTTTTCTTCCGTATTCAAAAGACACTCGTTTTGAATGGCAAGAAGTCGGTAATGATCATAGTTTTCTCTCACATGGTTTGGTGTTATAAGCCAAGTAAATAAAAAAAATCTTCCAAAGATTAGCCTAAGAGATACTATTTCTCTATTTACTTGAAACAAAATTTTACAGAACATTTATGCAATATGATCAATGTTCCCATAATCACATACAGTTCAGAAAGGTTCAGTAATTTAATACACTACAAAGAAATTATTAAAGTAAATAAGTGCCTGTTATTTTTCTGTAGAACAGAACACGCATCAGATATGGTAAATTCTAGAGTAGCGCAAATTCGTTCCAGCCGCCCTTCTTTTGCCTGTTCTGGTTGGTTCATCGGAACGTTTTCGTTCCTCGGAACTGGAAAACATGGGACTAGAAACTGCGCAAAATAGTCCAGCCGCGGAAAGAACGTTTTGTAATCATGCTTAAGAGAGGAAAAAGGGGCAAAGTGGGATCAATGAAGTCGTCGTAATCTATTCCCTCCGCCTTAATATTACATAAATAAAAGCGGTGGACTACTAGTGCCATTACCCTGATACGGGCCATGCACTTCGTACTGTTTGCCACATTTAGGTATGCAAATGTGCGTCGCCTTGCGTTACATATGTCGCACAAAGCTGCACATATCAGTTGATCCGGCGTCATCGGCAAGGAAGGATAATGAATATGAAAAGGCCCATAGACGAGACACAGTGTTGAACACGGTGTTGTGTTGCCTTTCGCAATAAATCATTTTATTCTCGGTCGTCGCTACCGGATGAACGCATAAAAATGCATAAACAATAACAACACTAGCTAGCCCGAAGACCGTTCGTTACCTGCCAGCTGAAAAGTATGCGTACCAGCCTACACACTACACACTTGCGGACGCAGTGTATGCGCAAAATCAAAATCTTTCAATTTTCTTCACACCAGAGGCTCCGCCCCTAATTGGTGTATGCACCGATCTTTCATCACTTTTCTTCAGTGCCAGTGTGCATAACTGTTCGAGTTTATCGCCACCTCTACATAAGTAAATACACGTCTGTGGTTGATGAAAACATGACCTTCGTTCCATTGATGGATGTTATGAGTCCGGAACAATTCGCATGTTTCGAATCCGGAATGATGGCATGTTTCCAATTGAGGAACTGGTTCCTGGAACTAGGCACGCCCGGAACGATCCAACTCTACCAATTTCCCATTGGCTATCATCCTCTAACAAAAAATACCGCGTTCTGGCATCGCTGTCTGTATTTCTAATATGTACATTTATACACAAACATACATATACAGTAAAACCTGCCAAATCGGACCACCCTCGTGACCGAAGAAAGTGGTCCGATTATAGAGGTTCCTCTGACAAAGATTTTTTTTCCTATGGAACAAGAAATTTTGATCAGCTCGCTGTAAAAAATTCAAATTGTTTCATTTGCCACCTTAAACAAAACAAAAGCAACCTGTGGCAGAGTTTAAATTACAAAGAAATCGAAATTACCATGCCAAGAATTCGAAGAAAACCACCAAATTTGTTTTATACATACATATTTTGTATTCCGTACGCTTGGTCCGAATAGACAATTCATATACAATCCGCCACAAAAAGATAGCACATGACATGATTTTCTAAGATTATGGAGAAGGATGAGTTGAGATACTGTTTTCATCTAAGTTTTATGATTTCTCCTTAAGAAACGAGGAGGATCAACGCGTTATTAGAAATTTTCTACATGCAGCTTTTTATTTATTTTTTTTTAAAGTGTTATCTTTTTGTCGCATTACTTATGGTGCTTACACTATATATTGAATTACCTTATTTTGTTTTTGTGCTCTTACTTGTATTTCATTGCTTTTTTAATAGTTCTTATTAAATGATTAATACACAAAGTGTCACACTTTTTGCCGCGTACTGTATGTGGCAACCGATGCTATACGCCATCTAACTAGTGGTCAATGGTCCGATTAACAGGTGTCTCGATTATGGAGTGTTTGTATGAAAAATAGTAAAGAATCCCGATTAGCAGGTTTTACTGTATCCATATTTCACATCTCATACCGTACAACACTGTTTCTGCGCGATCATCGTCATGCCAGCTGTGTGCAAATTTTACTTGAGCAAATGGGGGTTAAAATGAATGTGGAAAACTACACTGAGACTCGCGTCGATATCAGCCAGAATTTTATCGATTAAAGAAACTTTTAATCTGCGGTTTTTCCGATTTCGTCCACTAGTCGATATTTTTAAAGTTATTATTTCTTTCACTGAGATTTACAAAACTGCGTTTTTGGATTTTCGAAAATCGGTTTGTCGTTTTTGGCCAAAAGCTACAAACGTATCGGGACCAGAATGCTGAAATTAGTTTTTTTTTTAATGTACTCATCGAAGCCGATTTTTAATCTGCTATTTTTACATATATTTTGAAAAAGCGGCGTGGAAATTACAGGCGGGATTGGTTTTTTGAATTTTTACGGAACCATAAAAGTGGTTATTGTGAGTATACCTTAAAAGATAGACATATGCCATCGCTAACATATGACCCCCCCTACATTATTTTTTCGTAGCTGTAACGGTTTAGGCAAAGCCCACCTTAGAAGGTTTCCATTTCTCTACTTTATTCGCAGGTCTCACTTTATCGTTATTTTTTTCCAAATGTCCAAAGAATGTAGATATTTACCTGCTCAGAAAGTCCACAATACTACTGGCGAAAACTGCCTGAAAGTCCGTTCAGTAATTCCTGAGATTAGCCCGCTTAAACAAACAAACTCTTTACCTTTATAATGTTAGTATAGATGACAAAATAGTTTTTATCCGTATGAATGACTGCTCTCAGATCTTCCAATGTATCATTTCCAATTATGCCATCGAAGTTCCAATATGAAGAACTTTATTTTACCAATTTTGGCCCCTAGGAGGTGAGTAACTTTTATCTAACCATTTACTGAATTAGCAGAAATGAATTTTGATTTGGGATTGGGTTACGAACAAAGCAGGGATGTAGTTTTTGTTAGATCCGGTGTCTAACAAGAATTTTAATTTTTTTCCGCTCTTCGCATGAAACTCACAGCAGGGAAGCGAACAGCTTCCTAATCTAAAAAATTAAGATCTTGGAATTCCTTACAAATTTTCGTTGTCTATTCTGATTAATTTCACAATTTTGATCGACTTCATAATTTTGATCGATCTCGCCTTCTTCCAAATTGTATTTGGGTGATTTTGATAATTGATATTTCTAGATTTTATAGTAGAAGTATCCATTGGCTTTGTGTTAGGATACTTTTGTCGTTGAAAGAATTGAGGTTGATAAGGGGGTCTTGGTTTTGGATGGTTATAAAATGGATTCTGTCTTTGGATAGGGAAGAAAATGGGCTAATTGTGAGTAAAAAGGTTGATTATAGTTTGGTGGTTGATTTGTGTTGATATTTTTCTGAAAATGTGAAAATGGTACTGACACATTGTTATTTAATCTTCTATCCATGCCCAGGTTGTATATTGCATGATTAGCTCTTAAGTTCTGATTTTCAAGCTTTAGGCACAAAGCTGATGCATACCACAAGTGAAATGAATCCCGTCGGACAGTGTTGGTTAACTTTTAACTTTTTCATACAATATTTGGTTTTAGTTGAAAACAGAGAATATTTTTTTCTGTGGTAAATTTCATTAGATTGTAAAGGTATGTAGTCTGACAGTCGTGGCCACGTACGTAACGTACGTATTCACTGGGCACCTCTTTCCAAATGGGCAACTGCGGGTTTGGTATTAAAGGAAAATGCAAATAAAATAAATATAAAAAATATAAATTTTGTGGATCTACCTAAATTCTTTGAATCGATCAATTCACCCATACATTATTTTTTTGTATCTTTAATGTGTATGAAAATCCGTACAGTTCCTGAAATTGTCGCACCCAAACAAACAAATTCTTCACCGTAATTATATTAGTATAGAATCGTAAATTTTTCTCTAATTGTAAAACTATTAATGCAAACAATAGTTATGTTATATCGAAATGACTAAATGACAATGGTAATTTAGTCTAATAATTTCCAAAAAAAAACATTCAGTGTTTAAAAAAGTACGTTCAATTAAAGAAGATACCGAAGAAGATACTTATTATGTTTTTATATTGAACTTGCATGGACACATTTTTAGCGAAAAATGTGCATGAAGATGAAGGTAATATAATATTTAAATATGATCTTTTCTATTTTTTTATTTGGTTTCGTTAGGTTGCCTTGGAAACTGTGCGATGTGAGGAACTTCAGTTAGAGCTATCTGCAGCAATGAAATCAAAATCTGCAAAGCTAGGCACAACTACTCCTCCCACTACTACAAGTTCATCGGTTACTTGGGCTCCTGTAATAAATCAAGACCAAAACTCGGAGGTAGAACTTATAATGGCAAAAATTGAACAGGCATGTTTTTCAAATTATCTTAAGTTAAAAAACATACGAGATTTGGTTTAATGCTAGTTTGTCCAACCAGCTGCTAGAAAAGGGGGAAGCGAAGAGCTATTTGGAAATAAAAATTTAGCGCAAGTTGATTGGACGAAGCTATGCATTACAATAAATGCAATAGCTATTTAATTTAAGTATTTACCAGAATAAACAATTCATTTATTCGTGTACTATTTCTTATTCATTTGATATATATCGCATATACACTCATGTTTAATTTTTTTTATGTTTAAGGATAATCGTGTCTTAGCAGAACTTGAAGAACCTAGGACATCTGGGGCAGTGCTGGCTTCCAATTCAGTATTATCAATGAGCAATGTTGACTACAAGCCGTCATCGAAAAGCGGTAAATTGAATAAACCATAGATAGAAATACTATTTATCAACTTTATATATTTCTAATTGGAAGAGCACTCTATTACTCTAAAATGCCCATATTTCCGTCAAAACCTTATTAATTTGATTCATCTAATAGGAGTTTTGGTATTTCAACGTCTCCGCATCAATTCTTGAAAATTAATGAACGTAAATTTTGGTTCGCATCTGAGTTAGTACTACAATTTGGCATAAAGGCCAGACGGTCCTAAGAGGACAAATAGTCGTTCACAAGTGTGGACTGATTTTTTTTTCGTCATTCAATTAGCCCTGATTAGACGAAAGGAGTACCTCACAAAATTTAGCACACACCCACAAACATGGAATGTTTAAATTTTGCTGGGAAGTAGCGTGGTTTGATAGCTTTGTTGTTGTTTTTATTTCTTAATGTATAGTTGCGGCACCTTAAGTTCGCCAGCCCTGGTTTTTTCACAGGAGGATGTCACGGTCCAACAAGTTGGTCATTCTGACTGCGTGACAGTTAGTTCTTCATATTTTTTTTTTGTAATCCAGTTAATTCAATTAATTTTTTAATTCAATTAATTTTGTTTGTGTTCGGCGGCAACAATTGTTGTCAGATGTGGGGTTCGCGAACAACTACACAAGAAAGTTAAATTTTCCACACAAAACACTCCACATGGATGATGAACATTGCTGAATAAATTGGAACTCTAATCCAAACTGCTAACCGACCAAGCAACAATGATGGAGAGCCTTCAACATTGCACGCAACAAATGCAACTTTAGAACAACCCGATCACATCACAATCTGGCTCACCAGCTTCACGTCGTGTTGAATTCGATGGAACTGTCCCGTGGCGCGCTTATCAACTACACTTCGAAACTGTGGCTAAAGTTAACCGGTGGACAGACTACTTAAGAGCACTCTACCTAGCCCCATATCTCCGAGGAGATCTATGTGCAGGGCGTAGAATGCATAAAAATACTAAACAACGCACTTAATGAGGTTTCGAAAGACAATTTTGTACTAAAAAACAATGAGATTCGGATCCGGCACCTGCTTCAAAATGGCACCAAGTATTTACTTTACCTTTCGCTCAAAAGGGGAGAGAGGATTCAAAATAGTGCTAAGAAATATGCACCACTCCACTGACACGGAACACATTAAGAATGAGTTAAACGTAAAAGGCCACAAGGTAATAAATATACACAATATATTACACCGAAGCACAAAAAAACCATTGCCACTATCCTTCGTTGAAGTAGCCATCAATGACAATAGCAAAAACGTCTATGACATCACACACTTTCTTCATTGTAAAGTTTTATTTGAACCACCACACCACAAACGAACAATATCTCAGTGCAGCAGCTGTCAGAGATATGGACACACAAAAAATTACTGCACTAGAGATCCAGCATGTGTAAAGTGCCTCATGTAATGGATACCATACAGCAAACTATAAGGGATGTGAGAACTACAAGGCCTTAAAAATGTATCATGTGTAAAGTACCTCATGTAATGGATACCATACAGCAAACTATAAGGGATGTGAGAACTACAAGGCCTTAAAAATGTATCACTTTCCCCCAATCCGTAGTAATGATCTTCCCACAACTAGAGGAGCGATAAGTGCTGAACCCCTAAGCAACATAACACCATACACAAGTTACGCTCAAGCAGTCAGCAGCAAAACACCTCAAATAAATACTCGACGACAAAGCTCAACGGACCTCCCAGCAGAGGAAAACAGACCTCCACTAACATCCTGCAACAACGACAAAAATGACATTGCCGAGTTAAAAGAAATGACCATCCTAGTGACGAAACTTAATGGACCAGATGCATAATGAGCTCAATATCATCATCTGGAACGCAAATGGACTAAGCTGGCACGCACAATAATATTGACGTCCTAATGATTGCAGAAATACACTTTACAAGTAAGAGCTTCCTCAGAGTACCAGGCTACAATATATACAACACAAATCACCCGGACGGAACAGCTCATGGTGTCGCAGTCATTATAATAAAAAACAAAGCCGGTCAGGTGTGAGTTTTACTCACGCACCGAGGATTTCGTTCTTTCGTCAACAGATTAGAAGTAAGGACATAATTTAAGTTAAAGCAACTAACTACGGCTACCTGCCGTTTTCGAATAAAGCTAAACAAACAAAAGTCTTTCTTATTTGCTGATCGTACCAACCGTGTGAAAATTGATTTAGTAAACTTAAGGGAAATGGTCTCAAGCTCAATTGAACAATTAATTAATTGAAACAATTAATCAGCAGTTCATGAAAGTTAGCTTATCAGCAGCTAAGCAATTCGATTCATAACGTATTCTGCAGTAATAAATAGCCACTTAGTCATCTAAAACACTAATGTGGTACAGTCACAAACATCCAAGAAATTAACAAATCAAGTACTCGTGTTTGAAATTAAAAAAAAAAAAAAAAATTTTACACTAGGATCTTTTATTATGTGAAAATCACATTGAAGCAATAACAAAAACAATGTTCAATTTTGTTTTTGTTTCTTTAGAATTCTTTATGTTCACTTTTATTCAGTGACAACATTTAAAATGTTTCCAACAGCATATTCATATAAATCGCAACCAATAGAAAAGAGGGTATTAGGAAATGGTCTGAGCACATACCATACACGTACAAATAACTGATTCTCTTATTTTCTTCAAAAAATTACAATAACAAAGCTATTATGGTCAATCATTTCTTTACTTCGCTTTGTTCTTTTAAGAGAACTGAGACAGAAGAAAACTGTCATACAAAATATTTGCTCAGGTTCACAGGCCTTAAAAAGAGCCAAAAGATATTTCAGAATTTAACAGAATATAGAAATTTTTTTAAGAATCCTTTGCGTCCTCGATTGAGTTAGTAACGCATTCAAGCTGTCATTTTTATTTGAATTGGATTTTAACAATTTTGAAAAAAATAAGAAATGTGAAAATAGCGAGAAACCCCCTTCGGAGAAGAAAAAAAAAATTAAAAGCAAAAAAAGGCAAATCGGACAAATCGAGGATCGAACCCATGACCTTCAGAGCAGAGCGCGGGCGCTATAACCACTCCACCAACGCCGCTTCGAAATTCTATTGTCTTTTTTGGTATAGGAAACGCGTAGAAAACTTTGTGTGTGAGATAATCGCTAGTTGTCCTTTTTTAGCAAAATGCTGATATAATTTAAATCGTTAATATTAGACTGTCAAATATCTCCCTTCCGCCTTTTTGTCTTTTGAATTTTCCGGCTATGTACAAAGCGCTACAGAGCTCGTATCCAAACTAATCATACATAACGTCGTTTTGTAGGTTATGTCAAGACCTTTCAAATGATGTATTGCCAGATACGAGCTCTGTAGCGCTTTGTACATAGCCGGAAAATTCAAAAGACAAAAAGGCGGAAGGGAGATAATTGACAACCTAATATCTTGAAAAATTGTGTGAAAATATTTTTTTTTTGTATAACATTCTTTTGTTCTAATGATGAGATCTACAAAATGGCGTTTTCGGATCTTTAAAATTCGTATGTCATTGTTTTTTGGTTTTTGGCGAATAACTCAAAAACTGTTTGAGCCAGGATGTTCGAACTAAATTTAAACTAAAGATTACATCGAGACCTGCATTCTAGATTTTATTCAGATTTTTAAATCCGCGGGTGTGGAAATGCGAGGGGGGGGGGACGCTTTTTTTTCGCACTTAAAGCTTAATATCTCGAAAACTGAGCTTCAGAACAAAAAAGCTCGAAATCAAAACTGTATTTTATTTTACAAAACCTATCCAACGGTACCTAACTCAATTAATTCCGGTAAAAAAATTGTTTAAAGAAATTAGTTATTAATTTATTTTAGTACGAATAAAGAATCATATGAGATTTCTGGTTATTTTTGCAATATTGCGATGAGTTGCCCCATACCTCCAATTTTTTTCAGATATTTTGGCCCATTATTTTAGAAAATAAGGTATGGGACATGGTATACAAGTCAGTTTTTTGAAGTTTGCGGGCTTATAACTTTTTACCAATAAGACTAAGATGCTAATTGTAGTACAACTTTTCGATCTCGCTACCATTCTCTTTCCAGCGATATCCATATCAAGTATCTAAAAAAAAACTATTTTTTGATTTTAGTATTAGTACTAACTTTTTCGCTAATAAGTGACTTTCTCTAAACTTTTTTTCGGAACTTTCTTTGGGCAAGTGAAGTACATCATCTGTGCAAATTTCATTTCTTAATTCCAGGTGGTTCACCAGGTACCTAGATTACGGCTTAATGACAGACAGACAGACATTTTTGTAGTCTCCGCCCCACCCCCTTTCCAATGACACCCATATTGGCCACAAAAGTTAATAAAAGTTTTTTCAAAGGTTAGTTTCAGTACTAAATTTTTCTTTAGTATACGACTAATTCCGGAAAAAATTCCTGATTTATTTTTGGGTTGCCAAGATACATAACCATTCCAAATTTCATCCCTTAACTACAGAGAATTCAGAAGTTATTAGCAAATATGAAAAGGCGACAGACAGACAGACAGACGGACACCGAAGTGATTCTATAAAATCAAATGCATCGAACTTGAGCAATACAGAGACGAACATATACAATCGACTACAACAGAAATAGAAGACAAAGGTGGACCATTATCACTCTCAGCCCTTTATTGTCCCCCAAGACATATAATAACAATCTCGCAGTATGAAGACTACATAAAATCACTTGGTTGTAGATTCATAGCAGCCAAAGATTTCAATTTATCACCCACAAACCTAGATAACACGCTAATCTCGGGATCTACTGAACGGATTTAAATGCAGTATTGTGGACTTTCTGACACATATTGGACATTTGGCCCTAAAAAAGTAACGGTGTAATGAGATTTGCGAATAAAATAGAGAAATGGAAACCCTTCGTGTTCTACTATTCCATTTTTCGTAGACTTTTTCCACAAAACGTCGTGAAATCGCTACGCACAGCTATGATATTACAGTGTTTGAAGTATGTAACTCTGCCTGTCTGTCTATCTCTAACGATATAATACCTATTTCGATTTTGACAAAATTTAGTGTATAGTAAGCTTAAACCTTAAACATGGTAATATTATCCATCCCACCACAATAAGTGATATTCACGCAGACGATGTCATGGCAGCGCCTAGTGTAAAATACAGAGACAAATGCTCGAACATCGTAGAGACGAAGGCAGAAGTACTCCAAGGATCTGTTTTAGGGCCACTTCTATACGTCCTTTACACAGCCGATATCTCTCAACCTAAAGCTGCTGCAACCACCTTTGCTGACGATACAATCCTGCTAATAGCCGATCAAAACCTGGACACTAGAGCTCAAATACAACTGAACAAAATGATAAAATGGTTTGACGACTGGAGCATAAAAATTAACGAAAACAAGACGCAATAAGTAATTTTTACTACGCAAGTAAATAATTCAACTACCCCATTGATAATAAAAGACAAAACTATTCCAAAAGTCAAT
This sequence comes from Syritta pipiens, assembly GCA_905187475.1. Taxonomy (NCBI): domain Eukaryota; kingdom Metazoa; phylum Arthropoda; class Insecta; order Diptera; family Syrphidae; genus Syritta; species Syritta pipiens. The sequence continues at coordinate 60,749,839 of LR994572.1, read as the reverse complement.
GTGGCTAAATATCTTGGATCATCCGGACAACAAACTTAACTGAAAAAAACATCTACAAAAAAAGAGACCAAATAAAACTAAAATATAATCAGCTAAAACTAAAACAAACAAAAAAGAGACCACATAAAACTAAAATATATTCAGCCGTACTGGCTGCTCGTAGGGGATCTAAACTAGGTACTAGCAAGCTTTTGTTATATAAATATGGTACAAGCCAATTTGGACATATGGGAATCAACTATCGGGCACTTAAAAAAAAGCAAACTATAATTCCAAGACAGCAATCAAAAATATGACGAGCTATCACTAACGCAGACCTAATACCAAAAAATAAGAAATTCAAACTACAAGTAGAAGACATCCAAATAACGAAGGCAGACGGCGACTTAAGAAAACCAGGCCTACTAATGTAATACCTGATCTTATAGCACTATAAATATATTCCTATCATTGTTCTCTTACTTAAGTTACTATTTTTTTGTCATTTGATAGTCTATTCCCTTAAACTGTTTTCTACTTATGTTAAGTAATGTCTAAAGCAAAATGAGCACAGAACACTGGTTACTAGCCCAAAACTCGTATACCAAACTAATTGTTAAAAAATATATTAAGTGTCTATAAAAGACAGATGCACACATTCCATTAGAAAAAAAAAAATATCTGCGAGGAACGGCTAACTAACTAACTTTTTTTGAGACTCTTTCTCCGCGCGTTCAGGACGGTTACGCTTGTTTGGATGCTGCGTTTCGCCAAAGATTCGGTAACGAATTCGAGCAAGCAAATTCGCACACTCAACTTCGCTGCTGACTTTAAGGCGAAGGAGACCTTTACTGAATTGGCTTCAACGTCTTATCAGTTTGACATTTCCGAATTGTCCATAGAATCAAGATGCTATTGGGCAATTTATCGACCGGATATTCGACGTCACCGTGTGCGGAATGGTGCACCTCTGTCATTAGAGCGCGCATTATACTTGGCAGTTTGTGCAGAAGCGAACGCGAAGCGGCAAAGTCGTAGACAGATGGGTGTGGCGCAGCTGCATGTGAACAACCCCAAAGATGCTAACGAAAAGGACGATTTGGGAAATTAGACAGGGGCAGTTTAAGAGAGCGTAAACGACCAGCGCACCAGCGTGGGCGTTATAATTTGTGACACGTGTGGAGGGGACCTGTTGTTTAATGCCTTTTTCTAACGGCGAATTGGAAAAGCTTTTCATGACAGAAGTACTCCAGGAGGATTGTCAATCGTTCGCTGGAGGTGGAGCCGTGAAAAATGAGTATGGTGTTTACTTTTCCCCGAGCTGGATTCGAACCGGGTACTCTCGCTTAACAGTCCGACGCACTCAGTCGAGCTCATATATCGATACATGAAAATAAGTGGCTCATCTAGCACTATTTTTGAGCCTGATAGCTTTATCAGGCATAATAGCTTTAATGATTGGGAAAAGCAGAGCTTTTTGTGATTAAAAAGCCGGCTGGCGGACGGACGGCGTGGAGTATATATACATATGTGTATATACATATGTATATATACTCCACGCACGATTACTATGGTTTATAATAGAAAAACAAACCCTAACGTGTAAAAATAAAAAAAAAAAACTGTCAAGTGTGAGTCTTACTCATTCTTTCGTCAACAGATAAATAGCAAGGACTTATATAAGTTAAGGAAATCAACAACGTCAGACGGCTTCACTAAAATTCTTCTTATCGTTTCGAGTTAAACTAAACAAAAAAGTATCGTTTCCCATTTGCTGATCGTAACAGCCGTGTGAAAATTGCATGAACTAAACCGAGCAGCGCGATGGACTCCCGCATCAAAACACGCCAAGCAATTTTTATAGAGAAAAGAGATTTGTTTGTGAATACATGGCTGTCAGTTAACTTTTTTTAGTAAAACACTAAATCGTTGATATCTCGAAAGCAGTGCTGCATCTCAAATTTTATTTTATTATGCCGAGATCTACAAAACGACGAATCGAATCGAATCGAAATGTTGTTATTTCGAGTTTTCTGTTAATACTTGAAAATTATAAAAGCCAGAATGCATAAACTATACAGATTATATTCGCGATCTTATTATTTCGGTCATTACCAAGTGTTGTGTTGGAGGTGGCGGCGAAACGCCGATCAGATGGTCCATAGGGTAACTACCGTTACAGTGTTGATAAATTTTGTACCATCTTGTAACCCTTAATTGAGACGGAAGGATATGGATGCAAATGCCAAACTTACTAATGGAGTCGATTTAAGGCTTGCTGCTTCGTTCAGCGACGTGATGGAGTAGCTTCCCAACGTTTTGTATCTGCAAAGTACATGGTTTGAGCCTCTAATTTGTTTTCTCTTTTAGCCTCAGAGCCGACGTGAAGACGACACTTTTGGTAAAAAGATCCACTGGCAGAAGATTCAGGATTACATTAAGTGACAAGGCTGTTGTTCTTAAACATCCGTAATTCCAATGGACAATTGGTGTTATAGCCTCTTCAAGTCCACCGTACCACTACTCCGTATAGTAAGATCGGTCTCACTGTGGATATATAGATCTAGTGAGCCACTTTAGGTTGTAGACCCTTCCCGATAGGGTTTCCACTATCTGCGTCGGAGTCTGTAGAGCGGTCTCAGTGGATTTCTTCTTTTGGTACGCGTGTTGCGACGAAAAAAGAAAGTTCCTGGGGATAGATTCCCTATTGTGTGCATCGAATATCCTTTCCAGGGTCTTCAAAAGAAACAATGTAAGGCACACTGGCCAATAATCTTCGAAATTCTCCTTTTCTTGGGATGGAGTTTGTTACGACGGCTTTTTTTTCCAACTTCGGAGCAACTTTGAAGCTAAATAATTCGAAAACGAGACTTTTGACTATTAAGTTGAAAATGAAACCTCTATTTTTTGTTTTAAAAGATCTATCGAACTCGAAAAATATCGAAAACAAATTTAGTAGTGGTACTAACTTTTTCGCTAGTATGTAAATTGTTTCAAATATTTTTTTGGACTCTACTGTGCAATTAGAACACATCCTTTACTAAAAATCTATATATTAATTCTAAGTGGCAGAACATATAGCTCCGTTAGTTATCATCAGCTAGTTGCTGATATTAACTATGACTGCATCTCCTAAGATCTTAAGTTTACTGCCAGTAGCACGACAAAGCTAATGTTTTTCAATATAAGGATGCAGGATAGTCCGAATTTTGATTTCCAATTCTATTATTACATATTATAAAGTGTCTAAAATGTTTTTTATGAGAGGTGGCTATTTGCAAAGCCCTATCACCGATGCCCGCAGCCTACGCAGTAACGTTGAGCTTTTAGTAAGCATACGTTCATTCCGAACTACCCAATTATATATAAAAATATATCATAACTTATAAATAGTTAGGACAACACTATTTGTTATCTAAATACGAATGAAACTACTATTCTTTCTCTACCAATAATTTTACGTTGTAACCTATTTTCACTTCTTGGATTTATTATTATATATGGGTCATTCCACACAGGATCGCCCACTGTTCTGAACGACCCCCCTCTGACTCGGCTCAAAATTTATGGAGTTACTTATTGAAGTGTTTCAAGTAATGGGACAACAAATTTTTGCTCAACTCGGTATAGTTTGCAAGTAACGAAGGTTCAAAAATTAGTCAAAATTCAAGATTTCTATTAAAATTTCAAAAAATCATAACTTTGGTTCTGCTTATCAGAATTTTATAAATTATATCTCATCGAATTCAGAAAAACTTGAACTTATAGGTAATTCACAAAATTTTTATTTGCAAGGACGAAGGATAGTTCAAAATGTCCTTTTTGGCGCATATCCTTCAATATCTCAAAAAATTGTATTTTAATTTTCCCAACTTTTTTGTATATTGGAAAACAATATTTCACCTATATTCACTCCAAATTTGAAGTTGGGTTCTCAATGGGTTCGACCAAAAAATATTTTTTTAGGAAAATCTAAATATTTTGATATACATTTCCGTATGGAAAAAGAGTCAGGGAGAGTACGATAACTTTGGAGTCAAAAATTGATTATGGGCTTTTGTAGAGGGGTCGAAAGCAAACGTTTTTTTTTTACTAAGGAAGGGGGTCTACCTCGCCCCATTTAGTAGGTACGGGCAATTTAAAGAAAAGAATTAATTGACAGGATTAAAAAACAACAACACATTTTGAGTCAAATCAGAGGGGGGTCGTTCAGAGCTCTCCATATAGGTTTGGCGATTTGTCATGGAATGACCCATATAATAGTTTAAGCATATTAAAAAATAAGGAAAAAGTTTCCATGATTAGATTAATTCTGGAAAAATTAACTGTCTATTTCTGGTTTGCCTAGTCATTTTCATTCCTCTATCGAAAGGGCTTAAAAGTTATAGGCAGATAAGTGAAAGAGGACAGACAGACAGACGGATATCCAAGTGATTCTATAAGGGTTTCGTTAATCCAAACGGAACCAAACGTCAAAAAGAAGAACGGTGCAAATCAGGGGACAGGTGTACCTTAATCGTTTTAAACTTGTTCAGATTATTTGTTATTTTAAATATGAAAACAAAAAACAAACTCCAAGATACATTTTAGCTATCCGAACAATAATATTAAAAACGTTTAATTTTGTTCATAACATTTTTTTAACAGCAGCTATGGTTGGACCTTCCATTTTGTCAGGATATACTATCCCCACAAACACAAATTCAAATACCATAAATGGTACAGGTGCTTCTGTTGGGTTATTAGCACCTAACTCAATAAGCGCTTCATCCAATTTAAGTACGAACGTTATACAGCCGTTAAACACTTCCTCATATGCTGGAACATCCTGTGTCGATAAAGTACTGAGTGGTGCTGCTGGCATGAATGTCAATGCATTGTCGTCATTGTCGCCGAATGTTTATACGCTCAAACATTTGCCAGCTTTAAGTCAGGTAATAATAAATAGTTTGGACTAATTTAATAAGTTATATTATTGTTTATTGAATCGCAAATCTGTATTTGAGTTCAAATTGCATTTTTGTAGATTTTTTTTTGCAGATTAAGTTCTGTACATATAATGTGTTTTTGTATCTTTTCGCCTTTATAAAAGCGAGGAACAATACAACTGTACAATTTGCAGAGCACAACAATGCCAATTCTATCGCTTCATAACTCACATCCAGCGGCATCGAGCAGTTATAGCTTAGGTTTGAGTGGCGTGTCAGTAAACTCCTCTTATATGCATCCAAACATCAGTAGTATGATAGATACAAATCCTATACTTGGAAATGGTTTGAGCGCAACAACGGGCACTACGGGATCGTCTATGTACGGGTTATCTTCAGTAATACCTGGTTTGCACACAACATATTCACCTTCATTTGTTGATTCTGGAGCAGCGTCACTTCCATACACAGGCACAATTCGAAATTCCAAACCAAAATTAATCGATGATGTCGACTTTTCCCTTATGCGTTATGGCAATCGTAGTTCACCATGCTCACCAATACCTCCACCAAGTACCTGGGGTTTTGACGACTACACCGATGGCTTAAATCAAAACTCTTTACATTCTCACCGTAGTCTCGGTCTTGGATCAACATTAGACTTAGAAAGTATATATATTTAATAAGTGATTTATAAAAGTGTTAATAAGTTTTATGCATTTTTTTGAAAGCTCGTGGGCATGTAGTAAATGGTTCTAGTGAGCCACAGGTAGATATGCTGGACATACCTGGAAAAGGAAGATGTTGTGTATTTATTGCAAGATTTCCTTATGACCCTCCAGAGTGAGTGGAACTAAAACAAAAGTGAAATAAAAGGAAGTAAAAAGTCATTGTTTTGTAGAGAAGCTGAGGGTGAACTTTCACTTAGTGCTGGTGATTACTTACTCGTTTGGTCTGGCGGCGATCCTCACGGTGGTTATTTAGATGCAGAATTACTCGATGGAAGGAGAGGTTTGGTTCCAGCATCATTTGTGCAACGTTTGATTGGTATGTATGATATACAATACCTCACAAAATTGAGCGTACACCCATAACTAGAACATCATTTTGCTTTTTCGGTCATTTATGGACAAAACAAAAATGTATGTAGTTTCACAGTTTACATTGAAAAGTGAAATCAACAAAAGAGTTATTTCCCAGCAAAATATAAAGAACAGTGAATTTTTCTGAGTGTACGCTCGATTTTGTAAGATTACTCAACAATTATTTCAATGAATAGCAATGTTTTTTAAACAAAAATATTTTTTAAAGGTGATGATTTACTGGAATTTCACCAAGCAGTGCTTTCAACGTTAAGAGATGCGGAAGACGGATCTTTGCAGTGCGATGTAACATCAATGCCTTCACTGCCTCCCAATAATCCCCTTATGATGCATACACATGAAGATCTAGCTCGGCTTAGTGAAACTCAGACAGAACAAGAAAACGAAAGTGATATTGATGACACCGGTAAGCGATTATTGTCACACTAAAATGCATTACTTTATTACATGGAGTATGTGGCTGGGTATGACATACCCGCACACAAAATTACCAGCTTGTATTGTTATTGCACTTTATTTTGAAATAAAAAGCAGTGGACTCAGCTAAGCACACATTGCAACATGTACATATATGATCGCAAGCATATATCTGCTCGAGACTTACTTTTCTAACTAATAATTTGCCTTGCAGCACTTCGTATATTGCAAAAGCCATAGGAACTTCATCGATTTTAGCCGTTCTAGTTTATTGATTCTATTTTCGCATTACTTTTGAAAAAATTCAAATATTAGGTTTACCAACATACTGCCCCGAGTTCGTTTGTATCAATGTGCCCTGAATTACATTTACTTACTGTATAACTTTATAGGACAATTCTGATAGAAATATGCTAAGCATACTCGAAAGAGACTATGAAAAATTACTTGCAGGCCTTGCAAAATTGATATACTTGCTCAAACTCCAGGAAGAGACATTCGCGAAAATTGATCTTGCTCGGGTGTACATATTAACAAATGCCAGTGGACGAGGATGAATCATATTTCTTACATTAACAACACACAAGGGTGTCACGTTGTACACTAGCTGTTGGATTTTTATTTGTTAACTTTTAATGGTTTCCCCCCCTTTAAAATGGCACTCATACAACTTCAAAGCGTTTCCAGGCGTTGGAATCAGTACCAACTTTTTCTTTGAACTTTGACTAACTTCAAAATAAATTTACATTTGGCTTTGGTTTAGAGAGGAGAAATATTGAAGTAATTTTCTTCAGTGAATAACAAAAAATTTAACAAACAAATTTTAGCGCGGTATGGGCTTTTCCGAGCTCTGCGGGGGATTTTGGAGAACAAGCATTTAATTTCAAATACGTTTATTTATTTTTAGTTCCTGCACCAAAGCATCTAACTTTGGAAAGACAAATGAACAAAAGTGTCCTTATTGGATGGTCCCCTGGAGAACCAGTAAATTACGTGAATATAGAATGTTATCATGTTTATGTAGATGGTGTTTTAAAAGTAACTGTTAAAGCTACTGATCGAACTCGAGCTTTAATAGAAGGAGTTGATTCAACAAGGGTATGATTTTTATATAGGTTATAGGTCCAATGTATGTAATTACTACTTTTTTAAATCTTAGCCTCATAGAATAAGTGTGCGTAGTGTAGCACAAAGCCGTAAAACATCACGCGACGCAGCTTGTACAATGATAATTGGTCGTGACACTTCTCATTTAGGGCCATCTACAGTTCGAGCTGGAAACATTACATGCTCTTCTGCGTTAATATCATGGTTACCAGCCAATTCAAATCATCAGCACATTATCTGTGTAAATAATGTAGAGGTACGCGTAGTTAAACCTGGTATTTATAGACACACAATTACGGGACTATCGCCAAGCACACAATATCGAGTGACAGTGCGGGCAAAACATTTAAGAGCATCGGGTCGAGTCCCTTCGCACGGCGGTCGACCAACAGAAGAAGCTCCAGGTGCTTATGCGGACTTTCGAACTCTTGCTAAGGGGCTTCCAGATCCTCCACAGGTATTTAATGCTAGTAAAATAATTGTAATCTTTCATTCAAATAAGTTATTATAAATAGGACATTCAACTAGAGGCTGGTCCTCAGGACGGAACTATTCTTGTGACATGGCAACCGGTAAATAGGCCATCCTCCTCAGGTCCAGTTACCGGATATGCTGTCTATGCCGACGGGAAGAAAGTGACTGATATAAACTCTCCTACTGGTGATCATGCTTTAATAGATATTGGAAAATTAACTGGCTTAAATCCAAGAGCTGTTACTATTCGGACAAAATCTCGGGACAACCAATCAGCTGACAGTGCACCAATTCTCATTCCAAGTAAGTACAGTCGAAGCCCTCTAAGTCGAATTTTCACGGGATATCAAAATTAGTTCGAGTTAGAGGGATCTTCGAGCTAGAGGGATTAATAATTTTTTTGTTTAAAAGCCTTTATTTTATTCAAAAGCGTATCCATGTGAGGAAAAAACACAGGAAATTACTTAAAAAAGCTTTTACTGAAAGCCTTTTGAAAAAGGACTGTGTTTTAAAGTCAGTGTTAGAACTTAGCCGGACTCTCAATGCATTCACTAAACGAAGCTTAAAAACATCTCAGATACCAATTTTGTAAAATCCTGTCACGAGACCGAAGAATTTGGATGCAAACTTAATAATTGAGCTTATTTAAGGCTTTCTGCTTCATTCAGCGACGTACGAAGTAGCTTCCCAACGTTTTTATTTGGTTTTAGCTTACTATTTAGTTTGGAATAGTATTCCATATTCGCGTGGTGTTGCTAAAGAACAAGTCTCTAAGCTTTACCGTAAGTCCCCAACGGGCTTAAGGGCGTACTGACGAGCACTCCCAGCGTGGCGGGTGAATGTTTGAAGGGGAGGAATGCAGTTAGCTAACTCAGTCGAGCATTGTCTGTTAAAATAGCAATAAAACAAAGTCAGACAAGAAACATTTCGACGATGTTCAAGCGAGTCTATCGACTTCGCAACATCATTGTTTCCTATCAGTTTAATCGCCCGCTTTTGTATTCCATCCAGTAGGTGCAAGGTGGTCTTAGATGCACCAGACTAGATATGCGCGTTGCACTCGAGTTTGGGGCGGATATAGGCCTTATAAATGAAAGCCAAATCAGAAGGGGTGAAATATTTCTTGAATTCTTGCATTTTAAATTTAATTGAGTAGTAGTAGAAGTTACATTTATTTTCATTAAATAACATAGATATTACAAATTTATTTTGAACTCAGCTTGCACAGAGATATTATAACAATTTATCTTACTACTGAACAGACTTATGATATTATATAAACAATTTCTAGTAGAAAGCTTTTAAAGGAAAACAATGACATTTTGTCACCTTTATTTAACTTGAAAATTTAATTGAGAAACGTAATATAAAAGGAATTAGTTTAAATATATTCTACAATCATTTTTCTTTTAAAACTAGTGCAATTTTTGTGCTGTGTGTTTTGTTTACAATTTTTATCACATAATTTATCAACTGAAACATCGCCTAACAAGTTTAATGCAGATACAAAATCTTTAACTATTTCAAAACGAATTACATTTTCCAGCCATGTTTTCCATCTGAAAAGTTGTAACATTTGCCTTTATCCGCTGGACAATTTGCGTAAACATTATTGAAGTCTTCGATGGCTTTAATGTTTCAGATTCAAGCAATTAAAAAGCTATTTTGTCTGGTAGCCGAAAAAGTGATACTTTTGCTTTTGAGTCACCTTTGAAAGAAAGAGTCTTTATGACTCATGCATTTCAATCAAGGCAATATCATTTCTCATAGCTTTGAAAAGCTATTGAATTTTCGAAAAGAACTGAATTTAAGGTTTTTTCGTGAGCTTGTTTTTTCATGAGTACAAAGCGCTCGACATGGTGTGTACTTACTTTTGGGACTAACTAACTTAACTAACAATGTTCTACATTTCTAGCTCTTATATACGATATCGTATATATGGATAGTGTTATAGGAATATAAATATTTTTTAAGTTACATAGTCTTAAGCTCAATTTTGGTAACATTTCAATTTGTTTTAAAATGTTTGCTTTCAGATATTGTTAAAACTGCGGCCACGAGGAAAGGTCCCGTGACAATAATGACTCCTGGGAGAGTCATGGGGCCAATCTCGAATCAACAAGAACATGAAGATCAGCCAATGCAGGGGCAACAGCAACAAGTAAGTTCGATAATTTTACTTAGCAGACTATTTGTATAGATTTTGCAGTAGTACACCTTAGTGTACTCAGAGTATCAATTCGATTTTCTTAGTCTGTAAAAGTAACAAGAATATAATGACTAGCTTCATGAAATTCCAACTTTCAGTAAGCTAAGTTTTCAAACAAAATTTGTAATATTTGTAGGTTTCGTATTACGTTAAAATAGTATTTTAAAAAAGCTTTTATTCAACACCTAGATTTTATTTAAGATTCAGTTGTGTTCAAATAGCTCATAATATCTATAGTGTAATCTAATAATGTAAATGATATAATTGTTTCAACTTGTTATGTCATCATGACAATCTGAGCAGCTTGTGTATAGACTGTTAGTAGCCAACTTCTAGAATATCGAGAATTATTTTAATTCCGTTATGCGCATGTTGTCAAAATGTCGTCGTTCGTCACCCCATTAGAAAAAAACGTTCAATTTGAATTGTCACTGTACTTCTAAATACACAAGTAAACGTAAAGAAACGTGTGACAATTGGGGTCACGTTTTCAGCCATTTTGAGTTTTTTCTTTAACTGACACATGCGTAATATACTACCTATGTATGTATATAGGGGAGAGCGGGGAAATTTCTAACATTTTTTGCCTTTGAAACTGATAAAACCTTATATATTCCATTTCTTGGCCTGTAAATTTTACTCACATTTGTTAATTGTTAGTTTTTAAACAGTGTGGGTTCGTTTGTTCAAAAGTGCCCCAAAGGGGAAAAAAGCGGCTTTAATTTGTTTAAGGTTTGCAGAACGATTCTTAAAAACTGTCGAAAATTTTGTAAAACGTAGCCTAACAATACCCTACAGATCCTTTAGTTTAATAAAACTGTCGGCATCCAAAGTGTTATGGGGGTTTTAACATTTTTCTCCGCAACGATTCTTCGAAACTGTACGACAGAATTTGTTCAAACTTAACAGTAGAATATCATTAGACCTGTTACTGACCCCCCTAAATCGGCATAACGATCAGGGAGAAAGGGGGTTTCGAAGTGGGATTTTCTGTCTTATATTTTTCGAAGTTGTTGTTGTTGACTTTTAGCTCAAATCAAAGTAAATATCTGGAGGGTCTTGCTAATGCCAAATCTAATGGCACCGTTCATGAGATGTTTACTTTCTATAGTGCCCATATTTGATAATCGATTATATTATACAGATAAATTGCCCCTTAAACTTCAAAAATGTTGCTTTGGCTACATACGGATCGACAACATAATCATAATTTTTTTTTTCCTCAACTCACTCAACTCAACTCAACAACTCACTGCCCTTGCCGTTTGGCGATTTTGCCGTTATATCTTGGTTTTGGTGTTACGTAGTGTTGGTTGCACATAGCCATGACATATTCGCATTTCGTTGAAAAATTTTCTCAGAGTGCTATACAGTTAGTCCCAAAAGTACTCATGGAAAAACGATTAATTCGCATAACTTTTTTTTTCTTATTTCGGTCATTACGCAAATTTCAGAGAGTTTGAAAAAATACCGTGTTAAAGACCGCTAACTTGGCCTTTACACCAAGCTCGGCCTTCCTGCTCATATATCTTCTAAGCTGTTTTAAAATTGACCCAGCTTGGCCAATCCTACAGGAAAGCTCAGTATTGCTCCTCCCATCACTCGGGAAAAGACCCCACCCCACCTTTTTCAATGGGACTCCACTAACATATGGTACACAGCGCAATGAGCAGGCGTTCTTGAAATAACCATAACCTAAGATTTTTCCACATTGACCTTCATTACAGCATCGGTACAAATGGCCACAAACCAATCTAGTGCACGCTAGTGTTCCGTCTGCGATGATGTGAGGATAACTATGCTCAGCTCTCCCAGTGAGAAATATTCTTGGCCTCAGCTGCGTTGTAACATCCAGTCTATATATATAATGAAGACGCACTATTGGCGAAGTCCAACGCCCACCGTGTAATTGTGCATACTCCGTCCCATACTCTTGCAGTCTTTTGCAGAACACTCCAGAGTTCTTGGTCGCTCGAGGGACTCGGTCATATTCCTTTTCCAAGTGTACAAAACATATGCAGATTGGTTTGGCATATTCTCAAGCCATCTTAAGTACCATTCTAAAAATAAAAAGCTGGTCGGTAGTACTTCTGCCGGGACGAAAGCCGCACTGTTCGTCTCCCATCCTGGATTCGACCATAATTCTAGAGCGCACCTCCAAAAGCCTTCTCGTAGACTTTACCGGGGAGACTTAAAAGAAATATGCCTCTGTAATTGGAGCAGTCTCTCTTATACTCTTCTTCAAAAAGAGGAACAATCACCATAGTCTTCCGCATTCCCAAGCCGCCTTAATGACACGAGAGAGCCGTAAAACTCTATCTCAAACTAGCGTATTTGCCGACCCTTAGCGCTTCAATCGGTAAAGTAACTTCCGCCACCATTGAACTATTCTCCGCCCTACATGCCATTTACAAAGGAGAAATCCAATAACCTCTCTCCGTTCGTATTGTGATGAGGATCACCGTTCCTTCCGATCACAATCCACCATGTCATTACATCCACACCCTCGTGAGCATTAAAGTCGCCTTTCAAGGCAGCATCAACTTCATTCAGGAAAACTGCATACTCTAGCTCTAGATTCGGTGCGTATACTTGCACCAAAGCCAAAATCGATTTTTCAAGCTTAAGCTTTAACATCACGACTAATGGAATCCACTGCCATATACAATTGCAGCCCCGTAACGGTTCTTTTCCCCTTTTGGAACTAGTTCTTAGAACTAAATAGTTCCTCGGAACTACCTAGTTCCACGGTGTTGCAACGCAACATGCATCGCCGCCGGAAAATCGGGTATTGTACACCGCCGACGGAAAACCCACAAACATCGCACGCAGGAAATCAATTGCCGACGGCTCGACATGCAAAAATTGGGCGATCAGCAATGACCCACATCACGCAGTGGGTGATCATGGGTCAACGACCAAACTTCGTCAAACTCCGCCCACTATGCGATGTTTTTTTTTCTTTTGTGCACACGCACTGGATTTATGTGCATACATGCGTGGGTGATTCCGTAGCGACGAGGAAGATGGAATTGGGAGGCGCAGGGTGGAGATCTTTATGGGAAGAATCATCCCACCAAGTCTCAAGGCCCCATAGCTGGATTGTGCAAATGAACGGGCCAGCAATCTGGTCCGAGCAAGAGGTTTTTTCTTGGACGACGATGCCGATGACCAGCATTCCCAGTTCGAAGATAGACCCAGTAACACCAAAATAAAATTCAATCAAACAAAAAACTATCGTGTTTTTTTTTGTGTAGAGTCGTTTTCTTTTTGCCCTTCGGTTTTCCCTCGTCTTCGGAAAGAAGTGCAACCGCTAAGTTTTTTTGCACGCATCGTTCGTTTTTTTTGCCGACGGGATTTTGATATTACCTTGTATTGTCTTTGGTACGAGACAAGGGCTTTCTATTCGCGACTACTTGGAGACCGCGGTGAATTCTAGATCCTTGTCCGGTTTTGCTATTTGTCCTTGCGACAAACATTGGTCCTTCGAGCCGGATCCTGAAAAGGACATTAAGAGGATCCTTAAACAATAAAAATAAAAAAACTATCAAGTGAACATAAGTGCGAAAAGTCATCGTCAGGAGATAATCGCGTGTGCACGTGCTTCAAGGATAAAAAAGTGTTGAGATCTGTTCCTGTTTTCCCGGGAGAGTCTGGACCTGAAGGAGCTGGAGCGGCGAGGGAGCAACGCAATTCACAGGTGTGTGGCTTTTATTATAACCTTTTCTAAATTAAGTCGCTGACCATAGTTGGTCATAACCAAATAAATTGTGTGTTGTGTGATCGCGAAGTATAGCCATATTTTCTCTTTATCATGAGCAAATCAAAGCTCTCGAATTTAATCGACTCGGTTGAGTCGATATTTCAAAATATGTGCGCTGATTATAAGGCGTATTGTACCTTGAAGCTCGAAAAAAGGTCGATTCATATGTTTGAGGCGCGTTTAGAAGATTTGGAGACATCCTTTGACGACGCAAAGGCTCTTCACCAAAAAATCGTTGAAGCTCCTACCGAAGAGATTAAGGCCAAATATATGGAAGCTCTCACTTTCCATAAGCTGAAAGAGCTATATTTTGATTACTTTTGTGAGTTGAAAGAACAATTAGCAAGAAATGAGAGCCAACATACACTTAATAAGTCGGTGGGTGCACCTAACTCGCCATCGGTTGAGCTTAAACTCCCTGCAATTAAAATCCCCTCCTTTGATGGTTCGTTGAATATGTGGCCTGAGTTTAAGAATTTATTCGAAGCTATGATCAATAAAAATACGTCCATATCTGATGCTCATAAGTTGCAGTATTTGAAAGGCAATCTGACGGGTGAAGCTGCTCGCATTCTTAGAAACACGGATACTAATTTTGAATCTGCGTGGGCGTTGTTGGTGAAAAGGTACCAGAACATTCGCCTGTTAAGGGACAATCAATTTAAACTCCTTTTTGATCAACCCCAGCTTGTCACAGAATCGTCCGAAGATCTCAAGCTTTTGTTAGACACAACAAATGAAGCGAAACAGTCGCTCAAAAATCTTGGGGTAGCTGTAGAGTCATGGGAAGATGTTCTCATTTATCATACGGTTAAGAAACTTCCGTTTTCAACTCGCGGGATCTGGGAATCACATATTTCTACACATACTGACTATCCGAATTACAGTGTCCTGGAAGACTTCATTTTGACGAGGTCCAGAACATTGGATGTTATTGGGCAGTCCTCATTTGCTGCCAATCAGCAGAAACAAAGAAAATCTCCAAATGCAGTTCGGGTGCATAACTCGACTATTGCATCTAAGTGTCCGCTATGTCAAGGCTTACACTCTATTCGGAATTGCTTTAAATTTAAAGCACTCAAAATCAACAAAAGGCATGAATTTGTTAAAAGAAGCAAATCATGCTTTAATTGTTTGTCAAGTGCACATTTTACCCAAAATTGCACAAGCACATATACATGTTCCGTGTGCCACCGAAAACATCATTCACTGCTACATATGAACGAAGTAGCAAATGCTTTGTGTGGTGCCGGCAACATACCCCCTCCACAACCAAACAAATCAGCTGTCTCTTCTACAGACACATCACCGGCGATGTCGTCATCCAGCTCTATTTCCTCATCCGGAATTGCTTCAGCATATAATGCGTTTGTAGCCGAAAACAATCAAGCTTCTGTTCTTCTGGCTACTGCCCTCATCAAGGTTTTCACACCTGCTGGCCAACCGTTATTGCTGCGAGCGTTATTAGATCCTGGGTCAGAAGCTTCCTTCATTACCGAGGCTGCTGCTCAACTCCTTAAGTTAAAAAAGGAAAGAAATCGCGTAAAAATAATCGGCGTTGGAGGAACTAATACAAGTATCTCAGATTGGAAGGTTACCTTCACTATTTTGTCCAATCTGAATACGGACTTCAGTCTTAAGCTTAGCGCTTTGGTTCTTAACAAACTCACGTCCGTCCTGCCCACTCGCGAGGTGACTCGGTGTGATTGGAACCATATTAGCAACATTAAACTTGCTGATCCAAATTTTAACACCCCCAGTAGAATCGATGTCATACTGGGAAGCGATGTCTATCCGTCTCTCATCCTTGACGGCGTAATAAAAGGTGACCCAGGCACACCTATGGCACAAAAAACGGAACTAGGTTGGGTACTGTCTGGGTGCATCTCAACCAACACTCAAGCGCAAGCAACATCATTGCATATGACTATAGAAAATCAAACTATAGACCGGTTGCTCAGTAGATTTTGGGAGCTTGAGGAAGTTCAAGGTCGGAAGATGCTGTCAAAGGAAGAAGAACAATGTGAGACCCACTTTTGTAGGACACATCAACGACAACTGGATGGAAAGTATATTGTGCAACTTCCATTCAAAGGTGGATCGTATCCCTCTCTTGGTATGTCTCATAGGTCAGCCTTTGTCAGGTTCCTACAGTTGGAAAGAAAATTCCAAACAAATCCGTCCTTTCGCGAGGAGTACAGAAAGGTGTTCAACGAATACAAGGACCTTGGACATATGACGGAGGTACCTTCGACTGCATTGAATGCCCCCCATTACTTCGTTCCCCACCACGCCGTATTAAAGGCATCCAGCTCAACAACAAAACTGCGAATCGTCTTTGACGCGTCTTGCAAAACGTCCGACGGAACGTCGCTCAACGATCATCTTCTCATCGGACCTCGATTGCAAGACGACATTTTCGATCACATCGCCAGGTTCAGAAAATTTAAAGTAGCATTTACAGCCGATATCACTAAAATGTATCGGCAAATTTGGGTCACGCCCACTGATTCTTTATATCAACTCGTTTTGTGGCGAGACAAGGATGGAGAAGAAATAAAGACATACCGTCTTAACACGGTCACATTCGGCACAGCCGCCGCCCCTTACCTAGCTATTCGCACCCTTCAACAACTTGCTGCTGATGAGCGAGATGACTTTCCGCTAGCATCAAACATCGCCATGCGGAATTTCTACGTTGATGACGTGATGCACGGAGCCAATTCGGTAGCAGAAGCGTTGACGATGCAAGAGCAGCTCACAAAGATGTTGCAGAAGGGAGGCTTTCCGTTACGCAAATGGGCAAGCAATTGCGAGAAGGTTTTAATGGCTGTTCCAGAAGAGGATCGAGAAGTTCAGGTTCCACTTTCAGTGGACAAAGGTGCGATTAAGGCGCTTGGCATTCAATGGCATACTGCCAACGATGTCTTCACATTCAACATATCGTTCCCGGAAAGCAAAAGCGTCACCAAAAGGACTATCTTATCAGATCTAGCTCGCCTCTACGATCCGATGGGATGGATAGCTCCCTGCGTCATCGTTGGAAAAATAATGATGCAAGATATTTGGAAGCAACAACTCTCTTGGGATGCTGACCTCCCAACAACAATTCTTTCTGCGTGGCGAAACTTTAGGTCAGAACTTAGCCTCTTAGCCGCCATTGAGATTCCTCGCTGGATAAATGTTAGCAGCGAATCAATGATCGAAGTCCACGGTTTCTGCGATGCGTCTGAAAAGGCTTACGGCGCAGCGATCTCCATCCTCACCCCAGGACATTTTTTAATCGGAGCACCACTCAACACCGCACCGGAACGCGACTTCACGGAGATGAAGGAGTCTCATTTACAAAGATGGCAGCTTCTACAAAAACTCCACCAAGATATTTGGAAGAGGTGGAAATCCGAATATTTGAGTCGCCTGCAACGTCTTCCCAAGTGGTTAACGACAAACGACAATCTCAAGGTTGGAGAGCTAGTACTTCTGCCGGATGAACAAACACCACCCACTCTTTGGCGTCTGGGCAGAATCACTGAAATCCACCCAGGAACAGATGGAATAATTCGGGTGATAACAGTAAAGACCGCAACAGCTTCGCTCAAACGCCCGATAGCCAAACTTAGTGTTTTACCCATGGTAAACGAATCGAGCTAACAAATCACGCACCATACATACCCACACACACATTAATATTTATAACTCACTAGTAAAGATTTACTTAATATTCCTTTTATATAAAATAACACATTATTGCCACACACCTCTCACCATACCTACACACTTTATCTTTTCATGTATCCATCGGACACACGTCACAAGGTCCAGGATCTGCGATCTACATGCAACAGCACAAACCCTCTTCACCATTACCTCTCATCACTTTGATGACATCGCATCTTCCTGGGGCGCGGCAGGATGTTGCAACGCAACATGCATCGCCGCCGGAAAATCGGGTATTGTACACCGCCGACGGAAAACCCACAAACATCGCACGCAGGAAATCAATTGCCGACGGCTCGACATGCAAAAATTGGGCGATCAGCAATGACCCACATCACGCAGTGGGTGATCATGGGTCAACGACCAAACTTCGTCAAACTCCGCCCACTATGCGATGTTTTTTTTTCTTTTGTGCACACGCACTGGATTTATGTGCATACATGCGTGGGTGATTCCGTAGCGACGAGGAAGATGGAATTGGGAGGCGCAGGGTGGAGATCTTTATGGGAAGAATCATCCCACCAAGTCTCAAGGCCCCATAGCTGGATTGTGCAAATGAACGGGCCAGCAATCTGGTCCGAGCAAGAGGTTTTTTCTTGGACGACGATGCCGATGACCAGCATTCCCAGTTCGAAGATAGACCCAGTAACACCAAAATAAAATTCAATCAAACAAAAAACTATCGTGTTTTTTTTTGTGTAGAGTCGTTTTCTTTTTGCCCTTCGGTTTTCCCTCGTCTTCGGAAAGAAGTGCAACCGCTAAGTTTTTTTGCACGCATCGTTCGTTTTTTTTGCCGACGGGATTTTGATATTACCTTGTATTGTCTTTGGTACGAGACAAGGGCTTTCTATTCGCGACTACTTGGAGACCGCGGTGAATTCTAGATCCTTGTCCGGTTTTGCTATTTGTCCTTGCGACAAACACACGGACTAAGTCATTCCTCAAAACTATTAGGTGTACAACTTTGCTTCCGCGGTTTTTTTTTCGAAATTCGAGGCTTTATTGCAACAAAGTGGTTGTACATATGATTCGTTTTGTGTTTGATTCGTTAGCGTTTGACACGATTCTTGAGCAAGTAATGCCTCCAATTCTGCATCTTCGAAAGCCTTCTCTCTTCCACCGCCATGCCGGTCTTCGAAATCACCGTTCTTGAAGCGTTGAAATCACTCTCGGCACGTTCTTCCACTAATAGCGGCCTCACCATAGGTATTTGAGAACATTCGATGAGCCTCAGCTAGAGATTTCTTCATATTAAAGCAGAAAATTAAAATCTCAAGCAAATGACGAGAATTTCGCTCGTAAGCTGACATGTTTAATCGAGAATAATAAAGTTGTGCACCTAATTCAACAACTAGCTTATGGTTTAGATGCAGCTCCTCGCCTTGTCTGATCTCCAATGGTCACAGCTTCGATATATTCTGACAGTTTCATCATTCTTTTCAAAATTGTAAGCAAAGGGTCTTATTACACGTAATTAAATACGCAACAAATAAAACTTAGGAAAACTTTGGGGGCGTTTTTCTCGAAAAAAGGGGAGTGTAGCGATCTCTCACTTCAGGCAAATAATGTCCTATAGAGGACCTATCGCTATGCCGAATCTCATCCCCATCGGTGACCTCACTGTATCAAGACCAATAATTTTTTTGCTTTTCAATTATTTTTTCTGATGCCATCTCAAAAAGAGAACGTTCGTTGGAGGTGGGTTCGTGACAATTGCTTGTGGTGTTCTTTCCCCGGGCTGGATTCGAGCCTTAGTACACTCGCTTAACCCTTTCATGCCCTAGTTAATTGGGGCGTGGCTAAATTTTTTTTAAGGATGTATAGCTGTTAGTTTGGACCTTAGTATGAACTGGTATCAACTTCAAAGTCTTATGTATTCTGGCTTAGCCTTTATGAAATGTTGTCTATAGGCAACATTGGGCATTGGTGGAATAATACTAAAACATAGACATTTTGTTAATTTCTGTTATTAATATTTTTTATAAATTTTAAATACAATTTAGGTGTAATATGATAAAAAACCATTATTTGTGGGTTTTCATAGAAATTTACACTTTACATTTAGAACATTTTGAGTGGGGATACCCAGTGTAGCATAGCCTTCATCTGTCTTTCGATCTCGATTCAATCCAGTGACCGATTTGGTCGAATCGGATGGCTATAACAGACTCTGTAATATATGATCTTTTTAAAGAGCTTGAGGAAAACTGAGATAATGAGAATGGTAGGTCTACCTGCATTGTTGGAGATATATGTCACAAGAGGTCTATAGTGGCATATACTCCTTTAATTAAGTTTTCCAGGTCCCTGTTGTATAACAGCTAGTTTTTAAATACTCCTCAGTTTATAC
Organism: Syritta pipiens; assembly: GCA_905187475.1. Lineage (NCBI taxonomy): Eukaryota > Metazoa > Arthropoda > Insecta > Diptera > Syrphidae > Syritta > Syritta pipiens. The sequence goes on along the minus strand of LR994572.1, from coordinate 60,729,792 downwards.
AGCCATAAACGATACGCATATACCACTTCCTTGCACGATGGTTCATTTTGTATAACTCCAACAGCATGCCGATATAATAAAAGCCTCATGTACCATCCTCCTCCTATCATCCCAATTGAATTTGCAATCTTTTTGAATTTCATACTTGATTAAACCTTTTGGACGCATATCTCACTCATAAAAGAAAAAAAAAACACTACCACTATGGACCAATGTTGCCTATAGGCACCATTGTGTTTGACAAATTACTGACAAAAAATTTAAGTTTCTTTTTTTATTTTAATTTTTTTTTTCCTAATTTTCTTATCTGTTATTAGTCATTGTACGTCCTTTGTTTTGTAGAAATGGATTTTTTTATATATTTTTTAACTATTTGTAGAGCCAGTTTTTGCATTAAAAAAATGTCAAATCTGCTCACCGCAGATTAGTCATAAAGCGATCACTGCCAATATTTAGAATAAAATATTTGTGCACAAGCTCAGTCCACATATAAAGCTATTCTAAGAACAAAACTCTTAGACAAATAAATTTTAATTAAGAGATTTAGAAGCGCTAACATGTAATGTTGCCTATAGGCAACATTTAAAGGGTTAACAGTCCGACGCACTAACCATTTAAGCCACAGCGCCTTTGTTCGAGATTACACTAGAAAAATGCCAATTATCAGAAAATGCACAAGTGTGCGCAGGATTCCTTTCTTGATTTAATCCATAGGAGATAGATGACCTCTACATATCTTGGACTGAAATTTACTATTTTTACTACAACTTTTGTTCAACGTAAACGTTTCCAACTTAGTTTGCTTATACCAAAAGTGTATTATTTTGTACATACCCGTACACTGCATGTAATTGCATTCAAATAAGGCAGTATAAATATTATTTCATTTCATTAAAAGAAATTTATACCATTTATTAATTCATTAAATAGTATATTTAACTTAAAATAAAATAACAAAACTTAAAACAAATAAGAAGAAAACTGGTCAAGTGCGAGTTTTACTCACCCGCTGGTAGCTGGTATACGTCTGCATGTTACTCTTTGTAAGGTACACTTCCAATACACGCACTAAATGACGGAAGAAAGCATCGCAGACCTATCTACTTTCAGATTAAAACGCAGATTTTTTGGAGCCTAACCAACAGCAAGATGAATAAGCTGAGCGGCTGTTCATACAGAGGCCAACGGTTGAAGGCGCGGTGCGACTTAAGGTGGCCCTACACGACGACCATCGCGAGCAAATCCTCATTTTTCCTGTGAATATCATCTGCTCTCTCTTTCTTGCAAAGGTAAACAATCATAAGGGCAACCACATGGGTTTTTCCTCCGACGTGTTTGTACTACAAGAATCAACACGGAATTAATTTTCCCGGAATGTGTTCATCGTCTAGGGCCACCTTAAACAGTTAGTGTGTGTTTGATACAAGTTGCGAAAAGTCATTTTATTTATTTTTGTGCAAAAGAAAAAAAATTCGACTGAGAGGCATTCGACTTGAAAACAGGCCAAGAATCGAAAAAATGTATTCAGGTTAGAGCGATTTTCGACCGAGAAGATGGTTTTTGTATGGAAAATTAAGGGGAATGCCAAAATATGACGAACAAATTCTACTTAGAGAGAGATCGATTTAGAGAGATTCGACTGTAACATTTTTTATTTACATGTGAAAAAATCTTCTTTTTTACGGCCCCACCTCCAGCGAACTACTGACAATCCTTCTGAAGTACTTCTGACATGAAAAGCTTTCGCAATTCGCCGTTCAAAATCGGCAATAAACAGTAGGTCTTCTCCACATGTGTCAAAATTATAACGCACACAACACAGTGGGGTCACGAAAAGCTAGGCTCTGGCTCTCAATGGGCTGTTATGCCCTTTATACCTAATGTAATGTAAAGAATTCTTTTTGATTTTAGTTTTAAAATCAAATAGTTACCTTACAAAATGTTTTTCAGGGGATGGACAATTTCGAGGATAAGCTGATTTAGGGAAAGCTGACTCGTGAACTTCATTCAGATTTGAAAAATTGAGTGAGGCGCGCGTTGACATTCTTTTTCGTAAAATCGATAAAACGCGTACCAACGCCAGTCAAAGTCCGACCGACCGGACGCGCCGTTGCGATTTAGGCTTTCTTTCTCATCCAAATTTCACATGTACTGGGTAGATCAGCCCCAATCAGTCGGACTTGCGATGTTACGGTCTATGAAGTTTCAACGCTCTACCGCTCCATTTCGATTCGTACAATGCTTTTACATGTTTTTTACTTCAAATATCAAAGTCAGAGCACTCGAAACCGCCTTTGCGATTTGGGCTTAAGTCATTTTTGATAAATCAATTTTTCCGCTCCGAATGATTCAGCACTGTAGCTGACGATATATGAACATAGTAGTGGTTGCTTCTTTTAACAATCTCTCAATTATGAGTAGTCTATTTATTAGTTAATAAAGTGTAAAGTGTCATGGTAATCTTAACCAGAAAAAGTAGTCGAATTTTTACAAAATACGTACATTAGGTCAAATTTTGGAAATACATGGCAAAAGTCACATAGTTTGGTTGTTGGTAAAATTTAGCCGCTAGCAGATCTTTATTTTATATCCTAATAAAAGCAATAGCGAACAAGGATATTTATTAACAAGTCCTAGCTCAAAAATAAAGTAATTTTATGATCTTCTGTATGTATTGTGTAAGAAATATTTATATAAACACCACAACTATTCCCAATGTCCATCTAAATAAATATACAATTGTACATTCCTGTATTCAATCACATGCATTTATAAAAAATTAATTAAATATATACATAGACATTAATCCTTTCATTCCATTTTTAATTTGGGATGAACATTTTATCTAACCAATTGGACACAAAAATAAGAAAAAACTAGCATATAATGATGCGTTAAAGCTGTTAGTGGTGTGAAAGGATTAAACATTTATTCTACTATCACAAAGAACATATTATAATTTTAAAAAACACTTTAAATGCAGACTGAAGGAACCCCTGGCATATTAGGTGGTCTACTGGGTGGTTTATTTTCAAAAAACCAGAGTGTGTACCCGAATGAGAATGTAAGTTCCAATTTAATATTTATAACTTTATAACTTGGTGACATAAACTTAGTTGTTATATTTAGTTTTACATTTTCACTATTAAATTTATTTAGATTTATTTCTTTTTTGAGAGAATTTTTTTTAAAACTTTTACATATGCATACATATACAACACAAAATTAAAACAAATATTTAATGTTGAAAAAACATAATTAATGCAAGTTATTTTTATATGATTCTCAAAAAATTTTCAAGAGAAACATATTGTAGTGTTTTTGTATCGGATTTAAGAAAACATATTACTGGAAAAGATAAGTTAAAGAGAATAGTTATTTTTAGAAGCGTGGTATTCAAATAAATTCTTCTATTTTGTCAAATTACACGGGAAAACACTGACCTCTCATTAGCGGGATTCACATTCTCCGCATACCAAAAGACTCTGTACTCCAAAAGTTTTAGGTTGATTACAATGTCGTGCACGTAATTAAAAACACCTAAACCAAAATTATGGTTTTGTTTTGTATCATAACTCATGTACTTTCCACTTAAAGGTTATTAAATATTATTTATTGTAGCTACAGGCTACAGACCTATTAGAAAAACCATTAATTTTACACCAAGTAATTAGGCATTTCTTCACCAAAAGCGCATAAATGAGCAAAATAGCCTGTTCAACCGTTTAACACCTGCTGGCCACTTGCGAAGGCCTGGACCAAATCAGATTCAGAATCCTATTATCCTATTAATCCTATAAATATTATAAAGCTGAATATTTGTATGGATGTTTGTAACTCTTTCACGCAAAAATGAGTGAATCGATTTTGATGAAACTTTACAATATTATAGCTTGCCTATCAGAATATATGTTATTCTGATAGGCAAGCTATAATATTGGCCATAAGTTATAAGACTATTGATTAAATTGGCCAAGATATAGAAAAAAGCGTCGCATAAGTCAAATATCAAGAGTCACAAAATATTTCAGGTTATCAACATAAGTGGGATTAACTTCTGTTGGGATAGTCCGATTTAAATAAAATTTGGAAGATAGACTGCTAGCAATTTACTTACAATTTGGGTTAAATTATTCCTTGAAGACAAAGTTTGACTTCAATTCGAACAATAAGTGCATATCAAAGCAGGCTGTCAAAATACCCTGTTTTTATTTTTTTAATTTCTGGTAATTTTATAAATGCGAAAGTTTGGATGTTTTTAATTTTTCTCTTTGCTCCCAAATCACTTGATCGATTTGGCTAAAATTTGGAACTGTGGACGATGCATTTTATGCTTTAACGTATTCTAGTTTTTGAGAATACCGCCTAAACCAACACGTACTATCATCATCGTCTTCTGTGACCGCATATTCCACTATCGGGGTCGCGGGGCAATGCACGCAGAAGAGATCTCCAGGCAACGCGATCCTGTAAATAAAAAACCTCCCATTTGACCGATTTGAATGATTTTTTCGTTACTTTATCACCAAAAAAATGAAGTACAAACGATTTTGATCACATCTACAGAACAGTGCAAATTTACAAAAGTTCATCTTGTCCCCAATGTATCCATTTTTGCACGTTTAGAAAAATATCTATTTTGATGTGCGGGGAGAGTAAGATAAATTTGGCGCCAAAAATTGATAATGTCTATCTCACCCCGCTTAGAAGGTAGGGGCAAATTAAAATCGAATCAAACAACATGGAAAAAAAATTCATTAAAAAACAATGGCAACACCACAAATAAAGTATTATACTATACCAACTTAGAAAGACGGAAACTTGTTCTTAAAGTTAGATTGTTCATTCCCAGTTTGTGAAAAATTCGCATACAAACTCAAATTTTTAATAAGAAAAAATAGAAAAAAAAGTAGATACATTTTTTTTTCAAAACTGTAAGTCGCAGTGCTAAATTAGGATCTTACCGTTAATGCTCACCTTTATTTTGAGTCGAATACAAAAAACCGAATGGTCATACGTCTTCTAGTTCAAAAGAAAACTAGAATGTACCAACAACTTTTTAAATGAGCTAGTCACACTCTTATGCACAAAGGCACTTGCTTGCAGTAATAGTAACTTAAATTTTCTTTAAAATAAGTGATAGCTTGTGACCACTAGTTGTACTTGAATGACTTTCTGGAAGTACATATTTTTGAATTCTATCTATAGTTGGCTCTGCTGAAGCGGTTCTAGGAATAAAATTCTTATTTGAATTTGACAGTTGGAAAAAAATTCAGGAAAGTCGAGCTCGCGAACTTCGAAATTCGATAAAAAATTAATTTTTCTAGTTGGATTCAATTTTCTTGTGGTTTTCTGTTCCTACGATTTTGGATTGTTCTTTAAAAAGGAAAGTTTCTGGGTAGCTTTCCATTTAAGTCATAAAAATCTACATTTCTTTATTGGTACACATACGTGCACCTTAGGACTAAAAATTAGTTCTGTGGAATCTATGACTGTTTTCAAGCGTCAGCATGAATGACCACGAGATTGAGGATTTACTTAACAACAGTGAATTTGATTTCTCTTGAGACGACGATGATGAGAAATATCTGCCGTCAGATGGTACCACAACTCTTCAGCAGTCCGAAGAAATTAAGGCACCTGAGGGAGATACTGAAGAAGAAGCTGGGAACCCGTCGCATTTGTTCTGGCGCACTAAGGAGATGACTTCACGTGGACCCGGTATTGCAGATGACGTGCTGAATTTTTTGAATATTTGGGGTTAGATTTTTGGCAACTTGTAGCCGAACAGATCAACATATATTCAGCACAAAAACGTAAGTTAAAATCAATAGATACAAATCCTATTGAAATGATTCATTTTGCCGATGTCCAAATGGTGGGCACCCTCAAATATTCACAAGCGAGACTCTATTGAAATAGAGATCTTTGTGTACCAGTTATCAGAGATACAATTAGTGGAGATAGATTTTTTGAACTTCGTAATTATCTCCACTTCGAGATACACATTTCCCAAATACTGTTCACAAACTGTGGAAAATAAGGCCGTTGATAGACCCCATTTTGAAAAAATGACAGAGCTTATCACGATCCAAACATATGGCAATAGACGAACAAATTATCCCATTTTTGGGTAGATGTGAGAACCGCCAATATGTCCCAGCCAAAACCAACCCACTTGGACTAAAAAACTTTGTGTTAGCTGCCCTAGACGGGCTGGTACTGGACTTTGAGATCTATGTTGGTAAGGGTACATTACCTCAAGATGTGAAGAAAAATCTTGGACTGGGGGCGGGAATCTTTGAAAAACTTTGTCGAACTGTTGAATCCAATTGTGTTTTGTATACGGATAGATTCTTTACGAGTCTTTTTTTTTTTCGATTTCAATTCAATTTTATTTAGGGGACAGTGGGATGAAAAAGTAAGGAGCGATGAGAATGTATATGTTGTAAAGTGGATGGATACAAAGGCTGTAACAATGCTTTTCACTTGTTCAGGAAGTGGTGCTGCAGATAGCTGCAAACGTTGGCGTAAAAAACAAAACAGAAAAATTTACATAGATCGTCCAGCAGTTAGTCAGATATTACAGCACCTGATTGCTTATTAACCTTTTTTCATTTTCTCGAGCTGGTTGTCGTCAATTGCTGGGTGATGTACACGCGCTGTTACACTGAAGAAGATTTTCAAAGCAAGGACAAATTGGGCTTACTTCAGTACAGATTAAATTTGGTAAAAGCATGTGATGAAGTATGAGGGGGGGAAGGTTGAGCCCAATTTTTCGCTTCGTGGGTCTAGATCATGTCCTAGCTCTAGCCCCACGGTAAGTTCCCATTCGGATCCTGGAGATAATAGGTTACGACGCACAAATGAACTTCCTGCAAAAAAAAAAACCGACCAGTGGTGCCACAACCACAATCTGATATAAGTTTTGACAATGTGGGTTATCTGCCGCGATTTGTACGACAACAAATTCGCCTCTTAATGTCGTCTTCCAATGTGCTCCTCACGTTGTCGCAGCGTGTGTGTGAAATGCAATGTATATCTATGCATTTAAAAAAATAATTGTTTTGAGAATTATCACACTTGTAGAAGATTTGAACCATTTTAACTCCCAAGGTACACATGTGTGCACCATATTTTTTTAATACTTCCAAATAAAAAAAATGTGTATTATATTTCATTATATTTATTTATACAAATTTTATATTATATACATATATATGATTGTCAAATTTTCCGGCTATGTACAAAGCGCTACAGAGCTACACATCAGTTGAAAGGTCTTAACATAACCTACAAAACGACGCTATGCATGTTTTGTTAGTTTGGATATTTCGTTCAACAGTTATAGATGTGTAAACATGGAGTTCACTAACGCCGTTCACTAACTCGCGTTATTTTAAAGTTTTCCTTCGTTGAAGGCAAATCCGCTAGAGAAACGTTACGTGAGATTAATGGTGTTTTGGGGGATGGTACTCTATCACTTCGAACCGCGGAGGAATGGTTTCAACGATTCAGAGCCGGTGAAAACGACACCAAGAAGACCTGTGACGACGAATACCGATCGAATCATGGAAAACATCGAGTTTGACCGGCATGTGGCATCTCGTGACAAGGCCCAGGAGATGGGAGTTAGTCACCAAACCATTTTAAACCATCTGCAGAAGGCTGGATACAAAAAAAGCTTGATGTTTGGGTGCCGCATGATTTGACGCAAAAAAACCTTCTGGACCGATTCAACGCCTGCGATATGCTGCTGAAACGGAACGAGCTCGACCCATTTTTGAAGCGGATGGTGACTGGCGACGAAAAATGGATCACATATGACAATATCAAGCGAAAACGGTCGTGGTCGAAGACCGGTGAATCGTCTCAAACAGTGGCCAAGCCGGGATTGACGGCCAGGAAGGTTTTGCTGTGTGTTTGGTGGGATTGGAAGGGAATCATCCACTATGAGCTGCTCCCATATGGCCAGACGCTTAATTCTATCATCTACTGCGAACAACTGGACCACTTGAAGCAGGCGATCGATCAGAAGCGTCCAGAATTGGCCAACAGGAAGGGTGTAGTGTTCCACCAGGACAACGCTAGATCAAACACTTCGTTGATGACTCGTCAGAAGCTACGGGAGCTCGGAGGTTTTATCGCATCGACCATGTAGCCCGGACATAGCGCCAAGTGGTTAATACCTGTTCCTGTCCATGGCGAACCCCCTTGGTGGTGTGAAGTTGAACTCAAAAGAGGCTTGTGAAAAGTGCCTTCCTTCGCAAATAAGGAGGGGGGGCTTCTACGAGGGGGGTATTATGATGTTGCCGTCTAGATGGAAACAGATTATCGAACAAAACGGCGCAAATTTGAACTAAATCCGATCACTGTAACACTTTTTATGAAGCATTGAAAAAAGCGGAAGGGAGATATTTGACAATCTTATATATACTATAATTTTTTTCATATTATCTTGTACAAATAACATGGATATAGGATAAAAAAAGATCTCTTAGCTTTGATCTCTTATCTAGAAAGTAGAATATTTCGTGTCAAATATGGAACTGAATATTCAGACTTCAAGGAAATCAGCGCCGGTGTTCCGAAAGGAAGTGGCATTGGTCCTATTTTATTCCTGCTGTACACTCGCGACATCCCCCAAACTCGCGGTACATTAATAGCTACGTTCGCCAACGATACGGCTATTTCGGCAACCAGAAGCATGTTTCCGTTCCGTTTGCGGAACGAATGGTACGGGTTCCGATTGAGGAGCTGGTTCCTGGAACTATACATGCCCGGAACGACCCAACTCTAAAATAGAATCTCCGGCGACTGCTGTGAACCACAACCCAAAGTTATTTCAACCCCTTGTCTGTAGAAAAACAAAAAAATGAACGGAGTACAATCGCGGAATGGAAAATTAAGCTCGAACACCTGCGCTCTTTTTATGATGCGTTGCACGCACTTCAAAGTTGAAGTCAAATTTAATGCATCTAAAAAACACAGCACACAGCATAAGCAATTTACGTTCCAAATTTTAGCCAAATCGATCAAGTGGTTTGAGAGCAAAGAGAAAAATTACAAACATCCAAACTGTCAAATTTTTAAAATTACCAGAAATTAAAAAAAAAAAAAAATAGGGTATTTTGACTGCCTGCTTTGATATGCACTTGTTCGAATTGAAGTCAAACTTTGTCCATCAAGCAATAGATTAACTTAAATTGCAAGCCATTATGCTAGCAGTCTATCTTCCATTTTGTGACTCCTGATATCTGACTTACGTGACTCTTTTTGCTGTATTTTAGCTAATTAAATCTATAACCTTATAATTTATAGCCTATATGTTATTCTGATATATAAGGTATATTATTATAAATTTTCATTATTTCATTTATATCGATTCACTCATTTTTGCGTAAAAGTGTAACAAACATCCATACAAACATTCAGCTTTGTAATATTAACAGGAGGATAATGATATTAACAGGATTATCTGGTTTATTGTGTAAGGCAAGGAATTGTAAATAATTAACGTCGACACAAAAAAAAATTAAATGCGACACAATCTATAAATAAGGATAGGCAAATGTAAAAAACATTTGCAAACAGTGGTTTCACTTGCATGGAGCGATGTAAAAAAAACTATAAAATGAGAACCTGTGAACCGCTTTTGATGAAATTTTGAACATGTGTGCTGCGAGTTTTTTCAGTGGTCCAGGTGGAACTTATAAACGTAGCTTAAGTATTAACGGATTAATAGCAGGTTGAACAATTTAACAGCAGTAGTTTCTTGGTTTTGGTAGAGAAAACTTATGTATTAACATTGTGTATGATACAAAATTTAGTCTTAGGACTTTGCTCAAACACATACAGTGGTAGAGATTCGTTTATACGCACACAACTTTTTGGTGTTATTTCTACAATAAATTGTTTTTTTTAGTTATTCTTTTTTTGACTGGGTTTATTAAATCATCTGACTTTATAAAAAAAAAACAACAACAAAATATTTCCATAATTTTGAAAACTCTTTTTTTATGAAAAATGTAGAAATTGTGGTAGACATTCGTTTATACGCACTTAAGTTAGTGTTGTTTTTAATAAATTTTTAATATTTATATAATATTTTAGATGAATGAATTTCGCTCATAAGCTGAGACACGCTGTTGTATTGAATATACCACTTGAATATACTCTACAAGCGACTATGCCCCAAAGGTTCACGATAGGTTTGCAATCGGCACTGCATGCTGGCCGATCAAGCAGTTCAGTCTTTTTTAAGGAAAATTACCCTTTTGACTGCTTTGAAACATGAATAAAAGCTTTGTTTTGCTAGAATGTAGTTTCTGTTACGTTCTTTTCATAATAAGGGTCTAAAACGTCTTCCAACAACTCTGTATATTTTTCCAAATCGATTCTGGTTATAATAAAGCAAACTGGCATCTTTCCATCATATTAAAAAGCTCCCCATATCATAACAGCTCCGACTCCGAAATTGCCTTTGGATCGTACGACACCTTCTTGGCTTAAATTATGCCAGTAGCAACTGTAGAAGTCCGGCTGGTTTACATTAGTTTTTTTTTTGTCGTCGGAAAATGTCAGATTTCACCATTCGTGAGCCTAGGACATGTACTTACGGGCAAATTCCATTCTCCCTCTCAGTCAGTCAATGACTAGCATGGATTTGTTTTGTTTATACAAGAATAAAAAAATCGCTTTAATATATTTCATAAAATACGCTTCACACAACTTGCATTTACTAAAAACTTTTCCGTTTTTACCTTTTTTACGCAAAAATTGTTAAAGTTCGCTATTAAAATACTCATGCGTATAAACGAATGTCCCAGAAAAATAATACAAAAATCATAGGAAAAGTAGAAAGATAACCTAGTAAAGCGAGAAAAATACCATTACAAAAAAATTTTCTGGTGATGTGGGTTCCTTACTTGTACTAGATTCATATTCTTTAGAACAATCCAAGTACTAGAAACAAATTAATGTCTACGACTGTATATACATAAGAAAAGTTAAATATTATATTAGGGAACCAAAATACAGATTTGGTCGAATTTGCGACTAGTTAAGAATCTTAAGGCCTGTTCTTCGTTACTTAGTAAAAACCTATCATTTGTTCAATATCAGCAATGCTCCCACTGATGGCTGGCCTGTTAGGTTCTTGCTCCGGCTTTCTTGGAGTTCCCCTTTTAACGCAATGCATACTCCAAAACCACGCTACTGTGACTTTTTCAACAAACTACTGAGAATTTCCCTCTATATTAAGTTAAAAGCGTATGTTGAACATATCGTACTGTTTTATTTTGTTGTTAAACATGACGCAAGAACTTTTGCTGAACCTCTAAAACTATTTGATTTGTTTGTTTGTTTCATCTATCTATATCTATAAATATTATAAAACAAAGTCTAAAAAATGTTTAGGGAGTCTGATCTCGGGAACTACTGAACGCATTTCTATCCGGTTTTCATCAGTAGTATTGTTAAGGATCTGGTATGGGTATGGGCAATATATTTTAGACATTTTGACAGAACAAGTTAACGGTATGTTGAGATAAGTAAATACAGTCACGAACTGTCGAGCTTCTAAGACGGCCGCTGTGTAAACAGTTATAGAATCGAAAAATAAAGTATGGGATCCTCCCAAAAAGTTCTAAAAAAAAGTCGACGATAGCATATGTCTATCTTTTAGGGCAGACTCACAATAACCATTTTTATGAGTCTGTAAAAACTCGAAAAGCCGATCCCACTCCGTAATTTCCACTCCGATTTGTCAAAAAATCTAAAAAAAATTACGAAAAATCGGCTTCGATGAGTACATTTAAAAAAAACTGATTTCAACATTCTGGCCCCAATACTTTTGGAGCTTTTGGCCAAAAACGATAAAACGTGAATATGCGAATTTCGCAAATCCAAAAACGCAGTTTTGTTGATCTCGGTGAAAGCGTTAACTGTCATCCGATTATGCGAACATTGATCAAAGTACTTACAGTCGAATCATTCTAAGTCGAATTTTCACGGGACATCAAAATTAGTTCAAGTTAGAGGCAGTTATGGAAAAATTCGAGTTAGAGGGATTAATTTATTTTTGTTGAAAATCCTTTATTTTGGACCATAATATTTACAATTGGAATTATACTGGCAGACGTCTTTATATTACTTTTTTAAAGTAAACTTCCAAACACGCGCTAAATGAAGCAAGAATGCATCTGAGATAGGAACTTTTTACAGATTGAAAGCCGATTGTTTGTATGTGCGCGATACGACTAGAGATTGCTCTCGACAACGATCGTGTTCGCTTGCGATGTTCGCTGGTAGGGCCATGTTCGCAAGCAATCCTCATTTTTGTTGTGAACTTCGTCTTGCACTACTCCACTACTCATCTGCGGTCAAAACGGCTTTGGATTTCGATTTTAGACGCATTAGACTATGTTCTGGAGAAATTTCAAAAAAATCGGAGGTGAGTACTATTCGGAACTCCACCCCCTTAAACTAATAAAATCTAATTTGTGATTCCTTAATACATTAACCACTTATCTTAAAAAGCCCATAGACGAGACACAGTGTTGAACACGGTGTTCAACACGAGGGCAAGTGTCACGTGTATGGCCTGGTGTGCACACCGATGTGGGCGGAGTTTCGGTTGTGCAGCAAATGAAAAGATTTTGATTTTTTTGACACGGTGTGAACACAAGTGTCTCGTGTATGGGCAAGTGTGCACACTTTCGAGCGAGCAGGTAGCGAACGATCGTCAGCAGCCATTAGTGTTGTTCTTGCTTACACATTTTTATGCGTTCATCCGGTACCAGGATCCGCTCATTTCCATGGTCCTTCCTCGCCAACGACCGAGAATAAAATGATGTGTGCACACATGTGTTATGTTTGTGGCGAAAGGCAACACAACACCGTGTGCAACACTGTGTCTCGTCTATGGGCCTTTTAAAACTACGACCGAAACTAAAGAAGGATCCATCGCGAGTACTGTTATATTGTAGATAGTTAGGATTTTCCCGGGTGATGTTGTATTGTTGTATTATCGCCATCTCAGTCTCCTGTTAATGTGTATTTTCCAAGTCCGGGAATTGATTTCGAACGAAAACTCATCTATGATTGATAAGGTTAACAAATTAATATTTATAAACGCAAATAAGGCAAAAATAAAATATTTTATAATCAATTCCAATGTTTTCATTTAGCAGCTTTACCCGATTATATCACTCATACTAAATAGTAAAAACTGTGCACAAACTGTACCACGAACTAGAATACCGAATTTGTTCAAATCTGAAGAAACTAGTATTAGTCATATTTTCGTATCGGTTAAGATATATATAAGCAGGGTCATAAACTTCAAATTGGGTGGACCCACTATCCGGCGTTATGTGAGCAGAGGCACCCCTCAAGGTGGCGTACTCACCCCTTTACTATGGAACATTGCGGTGAATGAACTGCTTTGTATCCTTGAAAGGGAGGGCTGTACTGTTGTCGTCTACGCAGACGATGTTGCAATAACCATCTCCGGAAAATACCCTAATACGCTCAGTGAACTGATTGGAGAAATGCCTTCTCCAAGTTGGAAGCATGGACCTTAGAGTCCGGTCTCGGGGTGAACCCCTAAAAAAACTGAGCTCATACTCTTCACCAGGAAGTACAAAATTCCTCGCTTCGACCTTCCCCGACTCTTCGGGACTAGCCTCTCCCTAACGGATAAGACTAAGTATTTAGGTCGCATTATTGGTCACAAGCTAAGCTGGAAACCCAACATCCTTGAACTGGTCAAAAAGGCCACAGCGTCTCTATACTGCTGTAAGAGAGCAATCGGATGTAAATGGGGTCTAAAGCCTCGTATTGCCTATTGACTATATACGTCCGTTGTACGACTTATACTACTGTACGGAGTCGTAGTATGGTGGAATGCCCTGGAAAAGGGTGTTAACCTCAAACTTCTCAGCCGTGTGCAGAGATCTGCCTGCATCTGTATCAGTGGCGCAATCAGGACCACACCCACAGCTGCCCTAGAAATTATCTTTCATCTGCCACCCCTAGACATCTTCGGCAAGCAGGTCGCAGCCTGTGCAGCAGTTGCATGGGTCACTACCATTCTTGAATCTATAGATCTCTTCTTCAGGGTGTTAGACTATACTCGCCCCAGAACTTCTCCTTCAGCCTGCCCTCTAGATCTGACTGGAGAGAACCATACCTATAAGAAATGAATCTCTGGTGATCTACACCGACGGATCAAAGACTGAATCCGGAGTCGGTGGAGGGGTCTTCTCCGAAGACTTAGGAATCCAGGTCTCATTTCGCCTTCCCAACCATTGCAGCGGAGGTAATGGCGATCAAGGAAGCCTTGTTGTGGCTAAAGTACAACGTGATATCGCGTACCTCTATCACGATATGTACAGATAGTCAAGCTGCGATAATGTCCCTGAAGTCTGTCACTTTTAATTCAAAAAGAGCTCTTAACTGTCGCAAATCTCTTGACGAGATGGCAGAGCAGTTTAACATTCACCTCATGTGGGTGCCGGGACACTGTGACATCTCGGGGAACTGCCTGGCCGATGATCCTGCCAAGCGCGGAACCAGTGAAGCTATCCAACCGGATAAGGTCGGTCTCTGCGCACCTCTTGCTACCGCGCTCCTCCACATCAAATCCAAGACCATTGCGGCAACCAATCTTAGGTGGTCGAATGGTGCTACTTGTAGTCTCCTAAGACCCAGTAGAACTCAGGTTAGGAATCTGATCTTTGTTATAACTGGGCGCTCCACTTTTGGCAAACATGCCACCCGACTGGGCCTCGCGGCCAACGACTTCTGCAGAAGCTGCAGAGACGAAGAAGAGGAAGAAACCTCGCTCCACCTTTTAGGTACCTGCAGCGCTCTTGCGAACCGCAGAAAGAGGCATCTTGGTCACTACTTTCAAAATAGTCTCGGTGAACTAGCTGGCACCAGCATAATACATATCCTCCGCTACATTAATAGCTCCAATTGGTTTCTGGAGTAGTGGAATGTTTTTGCATCCGCTCCATGTGGTATCAGAATGGGCTTGTACCGCAATATATTAGTATTAGGTAATATCACGAAATATTACGTTTGACCCATAACTAGTCACGAGAACCAGAGCCCCCAAGAGAACCCAGCCCCTGCCGGTCTTCTCCTTCTCTCTGATTTTTGGATTCCAGGGGTTTTAAACTCCGCAGTCCTTTTCTCATCACCAGCCACCAGACCAAGTCGCTCCCTTCCCCAAACATCACCAACATGCGACGAAACAGTTGGAATTTGTTCAACCTTTTCGGATATGTGCCTCGCGAAAATTTGCTGCACCTCACTGTCCTGAAGAGATTCCCACCGTATGCGTTAACCACTCTTGGTTTCCTTGATAGAAGAGGTACTTTATCAGCATGATACAGTGTACACAGCACCAGTTACACCAGGTTACAAGAAAGGGGAGAGTACAATAACTTTTCCGCCAAAATATTATCATGGACTTTTGTTAAGGGGCTAAAAACAAGCATTTTTTTTTTTATTATAGGAGGGGGAGGGGGCTATCTCGTCCCTTTTAGGATCTAGAGACTATTTAAAAAAAATCAAACCATTCTGCGTTGATTATTGTCCGAAGGATTTTAGATTGTTGTCTTTGTATGGTCGATCATGAGACATAATTCGGCAAATGACTTCCTGACATTGGTCGCGAAGTCAAGATATTCCAAACGCCCTACTACTACTAGGTGTCTAATCAATGGGCAAACGTACAACACAAGGGAACGAAAAAATATATAGCTCTAACCGATCTTAGGTCGAAATTTTGAATTGGTGACGTTGTGACGGTTCAAATGCACAACATACCCTAAAACGCATATTCCACGGATATTCTGTATTATTAACGGTTGTACAGATATCTCATTTTTAGTGCGAATCAGTTACTTCAAGATCATCCTACGTGATTATTTTATGCAGTAAATAGTAAAAGAAAATATTTTTAGTAAACTTATAATGTACTAAGGCAATGAATAAACTTACAGTAAGTTAGGTAAGTTTTTTATCAGTTTCTTAAGCCATTGTTTGCTTGTGCCACATATGGCACATTATGCGTTCACGCATTTGCTATACTTCTGATATCAGATACTTTAAATGCTAATTTCAGTAAGAAACTTGCGGATGAAAAAATATCACCTCTGTAATTTAATATTTCTAGTTACAATAAGGATGGTCTAGAAAGTGATGCAGAGAAATTGGACGGAGTGACACGTCCAGGTACAGCTTTAAATGATGAATTTTTGGAATATGAAGATTGTGAGGCTATCAAAAGATTTCTTCGCTGGAAAATGAAAGTGTAGCACAGCTTTAAACGGCGTACGGTTGTATTCTTGTTCTAATATTTGTGGCCTAATACATAATGTGATACATTTGGAACATGCTTATTTGAACCAAATACTAACATACCAATTGACAAAATGAAAAATTATTGATGAGGAATTGTTTTTGAAGCCACTACTTACCAGAGATGTAAAAGATTGCAATCTTTTGACTTTAAAAATCAATTGACTTCATATCCCTGATTTTTCAATTCATAAATTAAATCTACGAACTAGACTACAACATTCAAATCTCATTCTCTTTGAAGTCTTGACTGGAGCAGTCTTTACGACCAATCAATTGAATGCAAATCTTTAGACTAACATTTTTGGTATTAAATTTAAAACATTTTTGTTGCAGTCTTTGGGACTTCAAGATTTTTCGTTGCAGTCTTTGGAGTTGAAAAATTTTTCGTTGCAGTCTTTGGGTTTGCAAGTTTTCTCGTTGAAGTCTTTGGGATTGCAAGAGTTTTCTTTAAAGTGTTTGGGACTTGTGAGAAGTTTTGAAGAAATCTATAAGAGTGACGATGATAGAGGAGAGGGTGGGGGTGGGAGAACAACGTATAAAAAAAAACCAACTGCCACTTAGTTCGAGCTATTCGAAAATATAACATAGTTTGTTTGGGTTTCAAAAGCGTATTACTGCCCATATAATTTTAGTTATAAGTGTCAGGAAATATTTTCTTATATCCGTTTTATTCTTATAAACGTTTTTCTTATATCAGTTTTATTCAATGGGAAAGTATATGGTGCATTGCTCTTTCTTTCTTTTAAGCGTTTTTTTCTTATATGAATTTTTCTTATATCTGTTAAGTATTGTACTGTATGTATTTAACAAAAAGAAAAATGTGTGAATATCACTTAAGGTATATTACAATGGAAGAAAACAAAATTTATGTTACTTATATATTGATGTTAAACTAAGTTTGACAGCAAATCTCTAATTTCGTTATGATTGTAACCAAAAAGCCAAATTTAACCTTGTTTCAGAGATCTACTTAGATGTCTTGTATCGCGAATACATTGTATGTAGGTAGTTTATGAAACAGCTTATACGAAACTATAGAGTAGAAGTTTTTGCAGAGTATTGTGCGAAAAGAAGGAAAATTTACAAAATTCATAGAAAAGCTTCGCAAATTTTGAGTATTAGTGTTTGGACGATGCAAATAGCCACCTCTTATAAAAAATATTTTTGAAACTTTATATTTAATGTTCTGGATAAAACCATAGAGCGAGCGTCTTGCATTATAAACTTTCCTTATCGCACACTTCTCAAAGATGGGTAGTGGCTTAAGATTGCTGTGGTGACACCTGTCCAACAAAAAATTTGGAAAGAAGATATATCCAAGCAAACTAAAAAAAAATCGAGATTTTTCCGTAATTAGTCGAAGATTAAAGAAAACGTTAATAGTGATACTAAAGCTTGAAAAACCTTTTATTTACTTTGCTGGTCAATAATGGTGTCATTGGAAAAGGGGCGGAGCCTAGATAATAAATATATATATTTTTTAAATATATATATAATATATTTTTTTAAATATATATTATTATATATTTATTATAAATATATAATCTATATCTATACTAATATATAAAGGTGAAGAGTTTGTTTGTTTAAACGCGCTAATCTCTGGAACTACTGAACGGATTTATATGCAGTTTTCACCAGTATTATTGTTGGCTTTCTGGGAAGGTTTGTGACAATATTTTCTGGACATTTTGATACAAGAAGTTAACGGTAGAATGAGATTTGTGGAAAAATCGGGAAACGGCAACCTTCTAAGGCGGGCGCTGTCTAAACAGTTAAAGATACAAAAAAATAATGTATGGAGGAATTAAGCGCCTCAAAAAGTTCTAAAAAAAAATCAGCGACAGCATATGTCTATCTTTTAAGGTAGATCCACAATAATCATTTTTATGGTTCTGTATAAAGTCGAAAAGCTAATCCCGCCTTTAATTTTCATACCGCTACCCTAAAAAATCTGGAAAAATTAGAAAAAATCGACTTCGATGAGTACATTAAAAAAAATAAATTTCAGCATTCTGGGCTCAATAGTTTTGGAGCATTTGGCCAAAAACGATAAAACGTCGATATGCGAATTTCGAAAATCCGAAAATGCAGTTTTGTAGATCTTAGTGAAAGCATTAAGGAAAATAAGTATAAAAATATCGATTAGTAGAGGAAGCCCGAGGAATAGCCGATTGTAAGTTTTTTTTAATTCATAAAGTTCTGGCTGAAATTGACACGATCTCAGTGGTATTTTCACATTCATTCAACCCCTATTTACTCAACTACAATTTGCACGCAGTTAGGACGAGAGAGATCGCGCTGGCAGCGTGCTGTATAGAGGTATATGACATATGAAATATGGATCTATATGTGTAGGTTAACATAAAAGTGCGCATTACAGATACAGACAGCGATACCAGACCGCTGATTTTTTGTCGGAAGATGATAGCTAATGGGAAAGTACTATGCCTGAAGCGTATTCTATTCTACAGCAAAAGTACTCAGGGGGTTGTTTACTGTCAAAATTCCGTTGTGTTAAATTACTGATTCTGTAAACCATGATTTATAGAGCTTCTGTAGAGGTTCACATATTAGAAGCTTATAAGATGATGCCCGAGTTGGTAGCCGATTGTAAGATGACTTAGCCAGTTGGGCGTCAAATGTAGGTTGAGACTCTTTAAGGTCTGTCAGGGAGTGGAGGTTACAGGCAAGTCGTGACTTCCCGGATAAATTCGCCACTTTGCTTTACTCTCTGCCGCGTTTGTTCTGTCGAAAGATCGCAGCACACGCTGAACAGGCAGCTAAGCAAATGAAAATAAGTTTCGGAGCGGAGGACTTGCCGCGTAATGTGCTGTCCGAGGACCGCAGTAATCGCTGAACATGCAAAAAAAAGGAAAAAGTGAAAAATGCGCTTTTCAAAATAAGCAAATTTTAGCAAACAATAAAAATTTTCAAAGTAATAAATTAACAAATTAACACAATTGAACAAATTAACGAGGAAAAACAGATGAACGAATTAGCAATTGAACAAATTAATGAATTAAAAAAAGAACAAATTAACGAATTAAAAAAGAACAAATTAACGAATCAAGAAAAAGAACTAAATAACGATTTAAATACGAACACAAAGTTTTTTTTTTTTTTATTTCCCGATTTGCATTACATCTGTCTTTGGACATTTAGTAATTGATTGTAGAGCCAGACCAATGTCTTATACAACACAGATTTTACATGACTGCTACATTACACAAATTTTACTCTTGTACACATATATTTTGTTGCAGGTCTACTGGTCTGCGTCGTTTTAGTCTTCTTATTGTCTTCATTTCTTGGTCAGGCAGGTTTTGAATTTCGTCGTTTTCATGGTTTGTTATAGCTATTTGATGTTTCACGCAAACTTTTTTAATTTCTTCTTTGACACTGGGCATGTGCAAGTCACGATGTATGCCTTCATTGGAAATGTACTAGGGAGCATTGACAATCGTCCTAAGTATTTTTGATTGGAGTCGGTGAATAATGTCAATATTCGTTTTGGCGGCTGCTCCCCAAATTTGGATGCCATAAGTCCACATCGGCTTGATTATTGTTTTATACAATAAAAGTTTGTTTTGTGTTGAAAGTTTTGAATTTTTTCCAAGGAGCCAGTACAGTTCTCTAAGTTTGTTATTGATTTGGTTGCGTTTTTGGATTATATGTTGTTTCCATGTTAGTTTATTGTCTAGAAGAATGCCCAAATATTTCGCAGAGTTGTTTAGACTAACTTCCTTGTCATTTAGCGTAATAGTTTGAGGTACAACATTCCTTTTTGTAGTGTATATGACTTGAACTGTCTCTTCTTCGTTAATTGTTATTCCCCATTTGTGAAACCAGTCGATTGTTCTATTTAGTATGCATCTAACTTGATTGGTGGCCGTTAGAAGGGAGGTATGCGATGAAAGAATCACTGTGTCGTCTGCAAAAGTTGCTAGCATGGATTCATGTGTTGTAGTCTTCGGTATGTCTGCTGTGTATAGGAGATAGAGAAAAGGTCCCTGCTGCCTGGAACACCTGCCTCAATTACACGTAAGTCCGAGAGTTCGTCATTGTATTGCACAAAGAAACACCGGTTGTCCAGATAACTTTTTAACAGTTGGTAGTAGTCCGGAAGCATATTTTTTTATTTGGCTAGTAGTCCTTTGTGCCATACACTGTCGAATGCTTTGGCAACGTCAAGGTAGAGTGAAACACAATATTTTTGCTTTTCGAAGTCATTAAGTATTTTATTTGACACTCTATGTACCTGCTGTATTGTAGAGTGCTTATGTCTAAAACCAAATTGATGGTCAGGGATAAGGTGTTTATTCTTTATCGTCTTATGGATACGGTCAGTTATGAGCTTTTCAAATATTTTGGACATAATCGGCAAAATACTTATTGGTCTGTATGATGAAGTTCTTGTAGCGTCTTTGCCTGGTTTAGGAATTGCGATAATTTTTGAAACTTTCCATACCTTTGGAAAATAGTTTAGCCTTAGGATAGAGTTGAAAATATTTCTAAGGTAAGTAATGGTTTTGTCGGGTAGTTGCTTTAAGATTTGTCCAGTTATTAGGTGATATCCAGGCGATTTTTTGGTCTTTAATTTGTGTGTTAAGTAGTGCTTAATTTCATTTGTATTTATGTTTTTGATTGCCTCTGTCGTTGATGTGGGGGTATTTATATTTGGAGGCAAAACATTTTGTTTGTCATATGCGTTAGTAAATGTTGTTTGAAAATGGTCCGCAAGAGTTTTAGCCTTATCGGCATCTGTTCTGGACCAAGTACCGTCCAAATTCAGCAACGATGGTTGATGACTGTTTCCTTTTTTTAGCCTTTTATTTAACTTCCAGAGCGAATAGTTTGTTGCTTGTGTTGCGGTAAGGTTTGCTATGAACGAGTTTGTTTTTTTTTTTATGGTCATTTAATAGACATTTGAGCTCTTTTATTGATTTATTGAATTTTGCCTTATCCGTTGGTGCTCTGCTAGATTGCCATATTTTGCGTAGACGTCGTTTTTCTTTAATTTTATCTTTTATATGCTTTGGTGTAAATATCGGTGGTCGGTTGGATTTAATGTCAGGCGTACATTTTGTTGCCGCTAAGTGGATAAGGTCATTGATATGTATTATAGCGCTATATCAATATTTTGGGGTGACTTAAGTGGAACGTGAAGTTCGACTTCGATTATCTCTCGAAATGTTTCCCAATCCGTTAAGTGGTTGGCTAAAGGTTGGTTATAAGGTTTATCCTTAACCTTGGTGTTGTATTCAACTATAATAGGAGAATGGTCAGATGAAAGGTCAAAGCAGGAATTTATAGTGAAATGATTAAGGTCAACGTTCTTCGTTATACAAAAATCAATTAGGTCTGGTTTTTTGATTTTTGTATAACGAACACAAAGTTAAAAGGAAGAATATGAATCCCGAGCAGTGTTGCCAGATTTTTTAGAGACGAAATCCCCATTTTATTCCCCAAATGAATTTTTTTTCCCCATTTTAGAAATACTCTAGTATACACTTATTTTAGTAACTTTGAATAATTTTCGTAGTTCATTTAGTCGCTAGATAGCTTTTTTTAATAGACGATAACGTAATTTCAGTTGAAAACTATAATTAAAGTGAACACATTGTCAAATTTCATCATTCGCATGTTGCGTGCGTGTGTGTGTGTGTGTGTGTGTGTGTGTGTGTGTGTGTGTGTGTGTGTGTGTGTGTGTGTGTGTGTGTGTGTGTGTGTGTGTGTGTGTGTGTGTGGTGGTTCTAGGAGAACCCAGAAGAACACAGAGCACCGTGTCGTTTTGGAACCACAGATCTGAAAAGTTAAATATAAATTAGGATTTAGAACCATCATGCGGCGTTGAGGAATGAAATCAAATCTTTAATATTCATCCGAGCTGCTTCTGTACTCGCATTTTCTTTTGTAATTTCAGAAATGCCAAGTATTCATTAAGAGGTGTCATAAGAGTATCTCATCATATTTCTATCCATTGTTTTTTATTCAATGTACATACATATTTAACAACAATTCCAATGAAAAAAGAACAAGACAAAAACAAAGTGATTGTGTGGCTGCAATACAACCATTATTTTTGAAGCACAAAGAAAAAACATCGCACTTGTAGGTAGAAGTTAATCCTTTAATGCCCAGTATTGAATGAATTTCATCTACTGACAACTCGAAAATTCTGGCGTAAAATTCTACAGTAAAACTATAATAATTTTATTCTAAAACCCGATTTTAGACCATAGTCTGCTTCAGATGTCTTCTAGTGCAAAAAGAATGTTCGGGATCTTTTATTTCGTTTTTGATGAATCGAAAAAAAATATTTTCCCTGCGGTTGGAATTGGACGTGGTCATGAAAGGGTTAACAGGATCTTCATATAATTTTTTCCGTGCTAAAGAAATTAATGAAAAAATGCAGAATACAAAAGTCGAGCTCAGTGTATGTTTGTGGCAAGTAAATTTCAATGGAATTAATTGGAACAGTTTAAATGTCCTTAGTTATGCCAAAAAATCGGTTCATCTGTTATTCCCCATTTTTGAAACAGTTTTCCCCTTTTAGGTCGAAAAAAACCCCAAATGGGGAAAAAATCCCTCGATCTGGCATTGCTGATCCTGAGTCAAGTGTAATTGTTGTAGACAGTATGCCCAGACCCGACCGTCGTACTAACAATCAAACTTGAATTTCTTTTAAAAATTTAAGACACGCTTTTCCAGTCACAAGTGTGGCACTTTGTTAAGAGTGGAAATAACCCAACAATTGCTAAAATGCCAAACCTTCGCAAGTTTGCGAGTCCCTCCAGGGGTTATTTAGCTAAGTCAGCTGCGGTTCTGGTCGCGAATTATGACTGAACGAATCAGCCCTTTTGGATACACGTGTGAAACTTACGCGAAAGAACCTTTGCCTATGTGTTTTGTAGAGTGACTTTACATACTTAAACGAATCTTACAATACATATTTAAAATATTCGTGTTCTGTTAGAGTGACTTTACACCACAAATGAGCCAATACAGATGCTCAACTTCGGCTTCTCTTGCCCCTTGATTTTATTTGACATCGTTTTTTATAACATTTTGCGTCTGTGAATACGTGTGAGAGCTTTGAGCAACAAATCAAACAAATGTGCGTGAAAATGATGAGTTAGTGATAATTCCTGAATTACTGTCAAAATGCTTCCTGTATTTCAGCTACATTCGTGAATTACTGTCAAATTTATCGATGGACGAGGGGAAATAGCCGCTGTACAGTTGAGTGTCTATATTAGGTTGTCTGTGCTTTACACTCAAGCGAGATTTACAATACATATTTGAAAGAAAACAAAAATAAACGTATGAATGAAATACATACATAGTTCCACAGAGTTACAAAAGAAATAAACAGAATTCTGGAATGTTAAAAGTGAAATAACACATGATTCTGCATTGTTAAAATATGGTATTTAGTTCTGCAATGTTACAAGCTGTAATAAACTCATGGGTAGAATCACCCATGTTATAAACCCATGTATAAACCACAAATTAGCCAATACAGATACCCAACTTCTACTTCTCTTGCCCCTTGATTTTATTTGACAGCGTTTTTTATAACATTTTGTGTCTGTGAATACGTGTGAGAGCTTTGAACAACAAATCAAACAAATGTGCGTGAAAATGATGAGCAAGTGTTCGGTGCTTCCTGAATTACTGTCAAAATGCTTCCTGTATTTCAGCTACATTCGTGAATTATTGTCAAATTCATCGATGGACGAGGGGAAATAGCCGCTGTACAGTTGGGTGTCTATATTAGGTTGTCTGTGGTATAAACGTTACAGCTGATAGTTAGGGGAACTAGAGCGTATCTCTTTAGTGAGCACGCTGTTAAAAGAAACAAGAGTAGCCGTGTGGTCTTTGATTTGGAAAAAAAAAATTGATTTTTGATTTTTTAAATCAGGACTAGGCTATTATTATTTATTTATTTTTCACATTGTATCGAAGTTTTATTTGTAGAAGATCATTTTCTAAGGAAACAATAATAAATTAACTTAAAAATCGTAACACCCGGTACCCACTTTACATGCACTCACACAATCATTTTAAATTACACAAGGAATAATCGTATGATATCGAAATGCCATACTTTAGTTAAGTTAGCGTATTCTAGGGTAAGTACTTTCTGTAAAGTGTAATTCTGTTAAAATAAAACGAAGATGAACAGTTGCAATAAAGCGGCCAAAAAAATAAACACGCGTTACGTTTTAGTCGGTGACCTTACATATAACAAAACAATTCTTTAGAGAGCGCATTTCGGTGGAAGCAGTAAACATTTTCCTTTAAGGTTACTTTCAATAGGAGACGGGAATGTACCTAATTTTGAAAACAGAATTGAAATTGGTCGCGGATAAGGTGAAAAAGTAGCCAGCATTGACGATTTAATATCGCAAGACTACTAAAAAAAACCTTTTTGAAAGCGACGTTTAATTAAAACAAAAAAAACTTAAGCCCGACATGCTGTCGTGGATCAATCCCTGCATAAAGAAACTTATGCAAGAAAGACAGTGCATATCGTTCTTGGAAACGCTTAAAACTTGTTCAACTACACAATCTCTTTAAGGTTCTTCGTAACAGGGTGACTCTGGAAATAATGAAAGCAAAATCGGAAAAATTTGTGGAAACAGCTAAATGAAATTGGAGTGTGACAGAAAAGAAATGAAGCCTCTGTGAAAGCTAACTGTGATAAGCTCAATGCAATTTTTTCTTTAGTTGCACGTTAAGCCACCATACTGAAGCTGAACCCCCTGTACCTATTAATTTCGAACCACAGTCTGCCTAGCAATCTGCTCTTTCGAAGTTTTTCTGAAACCTACATAGTTGAAGCACTATTGTCAATGAAATCTCATGCTACGGGCTTAGACGCATTAAATCCGAAGTTAATCAAACTATGTCTACCATACTTACTACTCTACATTACCAACATTTTTAATTCTATTTTAGAAACTTCGTGTTTTTCGTATGTTGTCGATGTCGGTCTGGATACGAAAGAATTAACCTTTTTGACCCTTCTTGATTTTTTGAAGGCATTCGATATAGTATATCACACGATGTTGTGCAGAAAACGATTAAACAATTTCAAGTTCTTTGGTAAATCCGCTAAATTAATTCATTCGTACCCAATAAACGAGCAACAGGTGGTAATCGGTAATAACATACCCTGTTTTCTACAGCCTGCTAGTGGAGTCCTCCAGGGATCCATAACTGGCCCATTTTCTACCATCTACAATATATTAATGATTTTGGTAAAAATAATCAAGAATTGTTCTGCCCACATGCACGCCGACGACATGCGACTGTTTATTCGTTCGAGTCCCTATTTAAAACCAAACTGTATAACTGATATTATCTTCGAGTAAATCCTAAAAAAACTGCAAGTTATCGTTATATACCGTGAACTTCTCGACCTTACTATAGTCCCACGCACAGAACTTGGCAACTCAAAAATTGAATACGCAAAATAGCATTATAAACCTTGGTATTACTTTCAACTATCTTCTAACGTGGGATGATCACTTTATTCCAGCAGTTGGTAAGGTGTATGATACGCTCCATGTTTGTTTATTTAACGAAGCTCCTAATCGCGAAAACACTAATTTTACCAATACTGTTGTATTGCTGTGATGTCTTCTGCAACGCCACTAGCGCTAGCAGAAGAAAATTAAACGTGGCGTTTAATAATGCTGCTAGGTATGTTTATGACACCACTTGGAATTCCTTTCCCATTGAACTGAGACGTAGGAGCGTACTTCAAAACATCTTTTATTATATGTAACTGGACAATCTTCTTCTTTTTTTATACACTAATATTATTTTTTTATCAACTTTCAACTTATAAATTTACACTACACTGTGTAAGAATCACTTGAAATTTTGCATTAATTTTATAAGATAACTAGCTGCTACCGCGAAGTCGCGTCGTCCGCGTGAATATCAGTTATTGCGGTTTGATAAATAATATTACCATATTTAGTGTTTAAGCTTACTCTATACTAAATTTCATCAAAATCAAAATCGGTAGCATATATATAATCGTTAGAGATAGACAGACAGGAAGAGTTACTTCAAGCACTGTAATATCATAGCTGTACATATCGGTTTCACGGTGTTTTGTGCAAAAAGTCTACAAAAAATGGAATTGTAGAACACGAATATAAAGGAGCTTTGGAAGTTTAGTAGTTAATTTAATACTATCCTTAATTTCGTTAACACTACTATTGCAACTGCCAATATAGTCCTCTGATAATCTCTTTTTCTCTTCTTCGACTTCATCTGGGTTGGTTTTCAAAGCTGGTTGCTTTTTCACCTAAATCACGATCAACTCCAATTTAGTATTCAAAATAAGGTACTTTTCTGTCTCCTACTAAAAGTTACTTTAAAGGATAATGTGTAATGCTTCCACCTAAATGTGCTCTCATATTAGTAGATAGTCTTAGGGTATGAAAAAACTTCCATAATTGTGAAGGTTTTAACACTCTAGTAGGCGCATGGTCTACGATCCCCATTTTAAAAATGTAGTGTAATATTTACAAGGCTTTTTTGTTTTAATTATAGACATTAATAAAAAATTATTTTGTTATAGAAGTTTAATACAATATGAAAAATAATGTGTTCCTCCATAGCCTAACCCAAATTTTGAATACTAACAACGCATTATCAAATACACATGTTTTTTTTTTACAAAATAAAATGGTCTTCTTCAAGACCACACACCTACTCGCGTTTCTTTTAACCACGGGCCAAAGTATACGCAAGACTTCACCATGTCTACTCTAGTTCTCGGTAACGTCTATCGAAAAATTGCAGCAAACATGGCAGTGAATGGGTGGAACCATGATTTTATTCCAGCTTCTAATATCTCTAGGAGTTTTATCTGAGCCTCTAAGAAGCTCTATGAATCATGGTACAAAGGATCAGTACTTTAACAGGATGAAATTAACTGCCTAAGTACTTTTGCTGTAGAATAGAATACGCTTCAGACATGGTATTTTTTCATTGGCTATCATCTTTCAACAAAAAATACCGCGATCTTGTATCAGTGACACCATCTGGAATGCGTACACGTACCTCCAAAAATGCAGTCCTTAGATCAGTATTGTTTGAAAGCTTCCTTTTCCTTACTCTACAACCCAAAATAATGCAAGGATTTAGTATAAGGTTTACACCTAGTAATTGAAGAGATGCCACAAGTTCTTGGGAACATTGTGGGGCTGGCAATATACAGTAACCATTCTTTTACAAATCTTGCGAAATTTTCCCATTTGCCCCTTTTGAAGAAAATCCACCCCTGCATTTTTGAAATATTGGCTTTTTGGGTAGCGCAAAATATCAAGAATCCCAAAATCTGTCAAAATTGCATCTATGAAATTTAGGCTTCAGACTCCTTTGCTACGTAACCCAATACCATAACACGCTCATCACCATACTTTACTGTAGGCTTTAATTTTTACTTTGTAGTTCGGTGTTTGTCTTTGTTAAGCTATATATTGCAAAGTTTATCCCATTTTGTAGACATGCCTTATTTTCCGATGAATATCGGAAAATCTAATGGAAAAAAGTTGTGTGGAGAAAGACAAACACCAAAAAGCAGCTTAAATTCAGAATTATCATATCTTGACTCAATTGTTTTATTGTCATCACTTCGATGTCTGTCTGTCTGTTGTCTTTTACATATGTTCCAATAAAAATTGGTGCATCATTGCAATATCCCAAAAATACCCAAAATTGGATAGGTCTGGTAAAATAAAACAGAGTTCTCATTTTGAACTTTATATATTGATATTTGTGCTTTAAAGTCGAAAAAGGCGTTTCCCCTAGGGGGACTCATGGTTCACCTCACCATTTTACACCCATGGCTCTATAAATCCGAAAAAAAATTGGAATATGGTTTTTGATTTTAACTTTAGTTCGAAATTGGTTTGAGCATTCTGGCTCAAATAGTTTTCGATTTATTGGCCAAAAACCAAAAAAGAATAAAAAAAACATATATTTTATAAAAAAAAGGATTTTCACACAATTTTCGAGGTATAACGCCTCTTGCGAAAAACGATGTTTTGATAGGCTTTCACACGGCTAATTCGGAATAAAAAGAAGCTGAACTTGCTTTTTTTCCGAATTTCCATACAAATGCCGCACTGTGGGCTGGCGTGATCAGTAAATAGAAAATGATTCTCGGTTATTTAGTTTCGTTTGAAATGAAAAATAAGAGCAGTGAACACACCTTTTAGTTACAATTTTTCTATGTTTTCTTTTGCTTGCGACTAGAGCTTTGGATGAGATAAAACACAAATGAATACTTAGGACTTTGATGTTAAATGAAATGATATTATCATTTTATCACAGGTGGTTCAGTAAAGCTTTAGTATCATCGGGATAATAAATTCAATATTTAATTTACTGTTTTTCTTAAAAACTTTGCTAAAACTAGAAAAAAATTGAATCTTTAGGCAAACTGTTATCAGCTCTTCTAAAAAAACAAAAATTATAGATTTTTAAAAACATCTCGAAGTAATTCATTTGACTACCAAGGCTTTCATCTAATTTAAAAACAGCGAAACACTGCCCCCGTCCGCCCCAATGCACCAATGAATATGCAGCAACAACAAATGCAGCAACAGCAACAACAAATGCAGCAACAGCAACAACAGCAACAACAGCAACAACAAATGCAACAACAGCAACAACCACATAATATGCAGCAAGTGATGAACCAAAACCGATTTGTACCAGTACCTGGCCTTCGGGCACCACTCAATGCTCAACCGCAACAAGCAATTCAACAACAAAAAAAACCGAGATACTTTATCGCAATGTTCGATTACGATCCTAGTACGATGAGTCCAAATCCTGATGGATGCGAAGAAGAACTTCCATTTAGAGAGGGAGATACTATAAGGGTAAGTATCATTAAGAAACATCAATGTTTAAGGTAAGTTTTTGAACTTTGGTTTCGTAGGCTACGATTGGATGGGACTAAAAAGTGATTTTTCAAAAACTCCAGCCTCAAGGTGATATCGCAGAAGAATCTAATTCCAAGAGAACAATGAAAAATTCCTCTGTAGTGTGAATTAACTAAGATAGAAAAATATTGATTTCGTTTATTATTTTTTTACAAAACCGCCATGCAATTTACATAGAGAAATATAATATTTTGCGTATCTTTCAACTAGGAAAAGAGGCTTACAACGTTATTTTGAGTATTATTCGAGAGGATATGTGTTGCGGGTATTGCAAGCGTAGAAAGAAAAGACAGTATTCGTTGACGTTATTAAATAAAAACGGTAGAAAGTTCAGTACAATTTCTTTTTACAGTACATGGGATATGGTATAAGCTGACCCCGTGGGAAATTTCCGAAAAGGGATATTTAAGGTGATGGGTGCTGAATTTCGGATCGACAACATTCTCCCTCCGGGGATAAAGTACTGCGCATCGTTAGTTCTCTGCAGTGATGTTGTTGTTCATTCTGGTGCTACCATAGTTAGTCAGCTCCGTCGCACATACATAGATGTGCATTTGTTTGTGAACATGCAAAGAAACAATAAAGTTATTACCAATGTTTAAATTTACATAATACATAGGGCAACATTGAACAACTATGCGAAAACATTTGACCTCCGCTGTTTTGGGAAACCACCATGCAGTGGATCAATCTATCATCGCCTATGATCTTTGCTTTGGGTTTTTTTTTTCATTTAAGTATGAGACAACGACAGCTGATTGGGTAAAAGGTTTAGTTTGTTTACATGGTCGAAAGACTGGAATGCGGAGCGAAGAGGAGAGGCGAAGATTCATGTTGATTGGTGATCATAAATGAGCCAATACAGATATCCAACTTCCTCTTCTCTAGCCCCTTGACTTTATTTGACAGCGTTTTTATAACATTTTTTGTCTGTGAATACGTATGAGAGCTTTGAACAACAACGCAAACAAATATACGTAAGAATAATGAGCTAGTGTTCGATGATCCCTGAATTACTGTCAAAATGCTTTCTGTATTTAAGCTACATTCGTGAATTACTGTCAATCGATGGACGAGGGGAAACAGCAGCTGCCCAGATGGGTGTCCATATTGGGTTGTCTGTCTGGTGTTGGACAAGAGTTCATATATGTTGAAGATGGACTGATTGGCCTGATGATTAAGAAATGATCGACGAATTTATTTTGTTTTAGGAATAAAATCCTTTTGTTTTCTTTGAATGGAACAGTGTGCGAGTATGTGGGTTGCATGTGTATGTTACAGCTGGGTGATGTAATGGAACTGGGGCTTATCCTTTGACTTTGCTGAGTGTATTTGAATGTGTGGAAGGCGGGTGGACTATATAGTTCATTGACCTGGGTAAGTATATGAATACATTGACAGTGTAAATAAATTTACTGTACCTATAGTTCATTGACCTGGGTAAGTGTATGAATACTTTGACAATGTAGATGAGTGAAGAGTGATGAAAGAAAATGAGAGTGAGCTACAACTAAGTGGGTTTGAAATGGGCGGCAGCTACCTGATCTTGACGTGAGTTATGTGTTGTGTTGGGAATGCAGTGTTAAGGGTGTTGATTGGCGGAGGACAGATCATGGTTATTAGCCGCTCGACGGTTTGGGTCTTTAGCTTTGCAACCGTTATGAGATTGTCTGCTCCGGGATACGTCTTAATGATGCGGCATAAATTCCATTTAGAACGGGGTATTTATAGATGGTTGCAGCTTGAGCCATTTGGTCTACTCAAATCGGCCATTGTTTCCAAAATGTCTGCATTCGGAGTTGCATTATCTTCCATCGGTCTTTTAGGCTGATTTTTCCTGAAGTTAGAATGGGCTCTATAACTGTCAGCGCTTCTTGACCTATTAAAAAATGAGAAGGAGTTAGTGCGCGAAAGTCATCTGGGTCTTCTGATAAGGGGTAAATCTTTCATTAGCAGTAACACGCCTTAGGAGCGATGGCTTACACTTTTAACACCTGCATCCCACAGCCCTCCTAAATGGGTAAAAGCGGGTGGAATGAATTTCGCAAGCGCTTCCCCCACTTCTGTCCAATCGTGGGCAGCGTCACGTAATAATGAGCGCAATTCAGCTTGTGCTCCGACAATTCGTGCCACAGTCGCTGTTCATTTCATGGCATATTCCTCAACGAGCAGTAAATCGAGCAGTAAGTCCTTAACGCAGCCAAGAACGCTTGAGTAATGAGGTCAATCACTGCTTTCAGATGCATAGCTTTTGTCGTCAAGCAGACGAATATAGCTAAACGCTCTGAGCGTCCTAGGCTGTTGGTTGCTGCATCGAGTTTCGACGGAGTTAATGGTACAATCGATCTCTCTGTTATCCGTTTCCTCAGATATGTTTGGATCATATTTGATACGAACCTTTGTCAGTAAGTTGTTACTCTGAGGAGGCGGTGATTAGCATGATTGACCTAGACAGACCTTTTACTTTCCTCAGTTCTTAAGTAGTTTGGTTGTTCTGGAAAATCTAAGTTGCAGGCCGTTCTTTGAAACGCAGGCCCTTTTCAACACAAAGCGGCTTGGACAAGCGGATGCTTGCGCCAAAAAATAAGCTGGTAGTTCGCATCAAGTTCCGGTACCATTATTTGTCGGTACATTTTCTCAATGTCACTCGTAAAGGTGTAACGATAAAATCTCACGATAAATTCTCGCGTCCAAGTGTTGAAATTCCTGCTGCACACTGTAAGTTGAAAGACTACTTTCGCAGTTTTCAGTCAACTATGGACTGCCTTTATTATTCTTCATTTACCATAACCTTAACAATAATGAATTGAGCTAAAAGTAAACTAAACTAAAAACTAAAAGTAAAACTAAACTAAAAACTAAAAGTAAAAACACAATGCTGCGTGCGTGCGTTGGACCGGCTTTGGGGTGCGTTTTATCGGCATTACGATAAACGCACAACCTCGCAACATAAACAATTGACTAAAAAGTTTCAAGTCAATTTAACTAATTCAAGCTTATAAGTTATTTTGATATGAATTAGAGCGCGATATACCTCCTTAGCAGTCATTATCTATATTTTTTATTCGTTCTTGGACTTGAAAGTACGAAAGGATAATGGAGAAGGACAAGCAGCTCTTGTTTTGACATAAGGAATGTAGCGTTTAGTAGCGCTCAAACTTTGACGATAGACGAGACGTGAAGTAAACTTTTGACGATAGCGTTTACGACAGTTGTCTGGACGATGATCGTCTGAACAGTTACGTGGTGAGAGAACAGGATGAGATGGTTGGCCCAAGCCTAAAAGGTCGCCTGGTTACGCTTGGCCATACCTCCTGAGGATGAGAAATCATTATCGCAAGCGTAATAATCGTCACGACGCCGCAGTCGACGATGGATGATTTCCCATTATCAGTATAGTTTCGCTGTGACGCGTTAAATATTGTTGGTTTATTTTATTTTATGTTCGACAATAACAACACTTACCAAATTAAGGTTAATATAAAATTGGCCGGATCACCTAGGCCCTTTTTAAACTTAAAACATGAGTGCAAGTCAAAAGAGCACGTACAATACCGACCGACATATTAAAAAAAACACTGCAAATTTTACATTTGGGTTTATTATTCAACATTTTAGTGAGTGATGTGAGAAAAAACAAACCTACACCGACTTATCCATCCCATCTTGCAGCATAGAAATTATTATTATTAGAAATTTGTTAAGCACGTAAGTACACAAATGCACAGACATAAGCAATTCTGCTTCTGTAGCAAAAAAAACAACAACTGTCTATCCTGTCTACAGATCGTACTTCGTTTCTTTTTTTCAAGCACTACAAGCTCCACCATTTCTAAGTCAATAGCTCTAGGCAAGCCGCTTATTTTTTTATTTACATATTGATATATAAAGTAGACCGCCTCAAAGGGGAGAAAGGGGCAATTCAGTTTCTTAAGTTTTCCGGAAAGATTTTTTAACACTTTCGAACAAAATTTTGTGAAACTTGGCTTATTATTAGGGCTAGGTCCCCTACAGGTCCTAAAGATGAACCATAATGATCGAACGACCACCCAAAGTGGAGTTATGAGGGTTTCAACTTGTTTAGTCTCGTCAACGGTTCATACAAATCGTCCAACAGATTTTGCTCAAATTTGGCATAAGAATTGTGTTATACATGTTACTGATCATAATAAATCGTCAACAGGGAGAAGATAAGGGGGCGGTCATCCCATTTGTTTAGATCAACCCGCTCAAGAATCTTATATCCGCAGCTTGCTAAGAGCAAATAATTTTCTTCGTCTTAACTACTCGAAGATGTCCAGTCTTTACAAAAATAGGTGAAAACAATTTTAGGATTTCATTCCAAAGGAATAACGGATAGTTTATAGAATCACTTCGGTGTCCGTTTGTCTGTCCGATTTGAGCCGTCTTTAGTTAAAGGATGAAATTTGGACTGAAAGTGTATCTAGGCAACCCAAAGATAAATAACGCATTTTTTTTTTTTAATTAGTCAGACATTAAACGAAATGTTTGTACTAATACTAACGCGCCAAAAAACTTTAGTCAACTTTGTTAGTCGATATGGGTGTTATTGAAAAGAGGGCTCTGATTATAAAAATGTCTGTCCGTTTGTCGTTAGTCTTTAATATGTGTAACTAGCGAACCACTTTGAATTGAGGAATAAAATTTAACCAGAAGATAAGAACGAACACGGGGATATTATACAGATTCGTTATTTAAGTTGTAAACACGAACCGATGATAAAAGGCTTAACCCGTTAGACTCAGTGAATGTAAGTAATGGATGCGGGTATGTTTTTTTAAATTTTCATGAAATAAACATATTACCTTCCTCAAACAGACAGAACAGAAATTTTGAGTAGAGATGTATCTTAGCAACCTAAAAACAGACCGTTAGTTTTTTTTAAAAATTAGTCGTAGATCAAAGAAGAAGTTAGTACTGATACTAACGGCCGAAAAAAACTTTTATTAACTTTGATGGTCGATATGGGTATTATTGGAAATGGGGGGAGGGGGGGAGCTGGTTCACCAGCTATAGTCTTGGTAGCTGGTGAACCACTTAAAATTAAGAATTGAAATTTCAGCAAAATACGTGTTTCAATTGCGCAGTAAAAACTCCAAAAATATTTGAAAAAAATTACATACTAGCGAAAAAGTACCACTACTAGATTTTTTTAAATTTTTGTTATCAAAACTAATCAAGTCTAATATCATTCGATATTATTTTTTAAATATTGGTTTCATTTTCAATAGTCAAAATGCGGATTTCGATTTATAACGCTTCAAAGTTACTCCGTAGATGAGAAAACGGCGCCTCAATCAAAAACGCAGAAAAAATAATCTTTCTCGTCAACTAACCTATTTTTAAATCAGATTCGAAATCAGTAGACCCCGGATTTTGCATACTTCCACATTTTTTTATCAGATTTAGACCAAACTTTGTATTTAGACATTTTATATGTAGTTCAAATATAACGTATCGAAAATATGCAAAACATGCAAAGAATATGCCAGAAATATGCTAAATATATGCAAGACATATGCAAAGTATGCAAAACATATACAAACGCATTTAATCAAAAATTGAATGTCAATCGTTAAATATTAAAGTGTAGCAATGCATGAACATGTAATGTACACACATGATCAAAAAAATAAATACACTTCCATACATCTTACA
Organism: Syritta pipiens; assembly: GCA_905187475.1. NCBI lineage: Eukaryota > Metazoa > Arthropoda > Insecta > Diptera > Syrphidae > Syritta > Syritta pipiens. Next base: position 60,694,753 of record LR994572.1, on the reverse strand, counting down.
ATTTTTGTCATTACCGCAGCAAAATGAACGAAATGTTTATACTTCTGATGCATTTGTATTTCATATACTTATTATTGGCAAAACATAAACTTTTTCAATATTAGCATAAATGTTTTTTTATTAAATTGTTCAAAAGCATACAACTCAAATGAACTGGTATGGTTAGCGATGGGCTGAAAAATGTATTGCACTGCTGGCAAGAAAACTTTCATTCTGTCACACAGAAAAGACGAAATCGCTGCGGGAAGTCGCGAAATGTTTAGGACAGTTGGTTCATTTTGTCCAAAATGTTTTCAAACCTGCACCCCAAAAAGATTTTCATATGGATTATCAGAGTATAGCAGTGGCATGGCGTGAAAAATCTGAAAAGGTAAGTCGGTAACAAAATTCGCCTGCAACATTCTCTTTGCGGTTGCTATCAACTTTTTCGTTTTAAGATTTTTTAAATAGGGAAATTGACCATGCGTTGCATGCAGTTTGCATCTTAAAGGTTAAATTGTCAGCTTACTAGCCTGCTTCTATTGTTAGTTAGGCAATAGCAATAAGAGTAATTTATTTAATAAAAATGAGCACCGCGATGTGTGCCCGCATCTAGCTATCGCTTTTTAAAGAGAAACTAGCTTGCGACAATTTTGCTAAAGCAATTTCCACACGGCTGCATAGTGGGACCAGAAATAATGACCTTCCTTTATTTCTGAGTGGGACGAATGTATGGGATAATCAGTAAAAATCATATTTCTGGTTTGAATGGATGGACATTTTTTTTCGCAGAAACCTTTGTTACATATTTGAAACACAATGTATAAACACAATAATAAAATTACATATTTTTTCATAAAACCTATTTATGACAATTGAATGAATAATTAATATCTTTATCAGTAAAACTATTACTATTGTCACCATAATCAAATAAAGACTGTTTTTCGCGTTATATTGGTTAATTTCTGCGTCTATATTGACCGTATTCGGTCGGAATACGGAATATACGGAATACTAAAAAAACGCATCTAACGCAATCAGCAAATGTTCAAATCAATCGGCCATGGTATTATAATACCTACAACTGTGACTAACTCTGGCCTGCCGAATTTCCTTGTGGTTAACTTCATATATTTTAATTTGAATGGTCATAGTGACAATGTGAATGGTTATGTAACAAAATATTAATGAACGATCATGACTTTTCTGATAATTTTCCAACAACCTTAAAGTACGCTGATAAATTAAATTACTCGTGAAATCTAATTCAAAAAAAAAAAAAATGTAATCGCTACCGAAAATTGTTCGAAATTGCAACAGAAAAGTGCCAATTATTAAAAAAGACGCACATTTGCGCAAGATTTTTTTCTTGATTTAATTAGTATACGTACTCTTTACGTTTTATCAGAAAGAAAGATCCCAAGAGGACTTTTCGGGCTGATTACAATTTTTTTTTTATTTAAGTTAAAGAACATATTACATATTACATTCTAAAGAACATATTACACATAATGACACAAAATGGAAAAAAATTAGATGCCAAATGATTATTTAAGACTTAAATTTTGCTGATTACCAAAAATTGTTTTTCTTATTAATACGCGCAACACAAAATTTTGCCCATTTGCTAGATCTAGGTTTGCCATTAGTTGAGATATCAACTTAATTTAAACGGAGTTAGAACCTATAGATATTCAAGATTTATTACCAACTAACCGACCCGGCGAACTTAGTACCGCCATATTTTCGGGGCTTTGTTCCAAAGAAATAACGAAACCCTTATAGAAATACTTCGGTGTCCGTCTGTCTGTCCTCTTTTTTGTGTATAATTTCGAAATGCCTGAAAGACTTGGTTTACTATTTACGCCTGCCTTGGCTTCGCACAGGTGGTGTACAATCGTGGACTAAGGAAATGTAATACTGGGAAATTAAAATCAGTTGGATTATTTGACACTAATGAAAAAATACCTTTTTTTACAATAAAACCAAATATATTAATGAATAACAATTAAATACTTTAAATATAACTATTGTAAGGCCTTATCATACACAATATTTTTAGTTTTTTTTTTCTGGGGCAAAAAGGAATAGCGCCGATAATTTGCCGAATCGCGAGCACGCAACGTATAATTGCCCATGAGAAAAACAGAGAAATTCCAGGTTTATTCCACACACTTCTAGTGATTGGCCTTGGGATTTGTTAATTGTCATAGCGAATGCTAGGCGCACTGGAAACTGGATACGTTTGAAGTCAAAAGGGAAATCGGTTGGAATTATTGGTATTCTTGGGATTAGAACATCCTCGCCCTTAAACTTTCCTATGATAATAGTCGCTTTAATCAAATTTCCCAAAATTTCTTCAACGACGAGCACAATTTTGGTTGATTTAAATTGCGTAACATCATTATCACGGAGCCAACCTTGAGCTGTAAGTTGTGGGGTGGCAATCTTGCCAAATCCAATGAATTTAGGAATTCAGTTGGATAATTTACAACTTCATTTTGATCGATAATGTTATCGATCGACTTAAATGAATATATTTGTCCATAAATTTCATTCTGGATTTTTATATTTAAATCATCAACATCCTTATTTTTTGCTGCTAATATAGCTCGTTCGCTCAACCAAACATGGTTTCTATAATATACTCCGATATAAACTGACAAAAATTTGGTGGAAATGAAATGAGGTCAGTAGAAGGGTCAGCAGGCATTTTCCCATCGCTAATGTCTTATAACGCGCTTGAAAATAGTTCCGTCGATAAGTCATTTTGTAATGCAACTCGCATATTAGTTACTAACTTAATTTTTTTTACGTAACGCCATAAATTTGATGTCTTCAAGCAGCTGTTGACCTAGGAATGACTGGAAGCGTTTGACGAAAATCTCCAGCCAGTAGCGCCTCCGAAGAATTCTGATTGCTACGCAAATCTCTTAGTGGTCGATCGAGTGCCTCTAATACTTGTTTGTGTACCATCGTGCACGCATCCCGAATAATAAGCTTACAATTCTGTACCACATCTGCCATTGCTGATGTTTTGGTTATATTACATGTCTGTTCAACTATTGCTTGCAAATTTAATCTTAGTTTGTGCGCCGAGTGAGCGGTTCGTCCATCTTCTAATAGTGTAGCTGCAATCCCAGATGATGCTACTGCCAGTGCGATCTTACTTTGTGCCCAAATTGTATCTAAAATTAATGAGATCAAAAAAGTCTTACCCGTTCCACCCGGTGCGTTCAGGAAAAAAAATCCTCCGTTGTCGACATTATCGTGTCGTAAGCTGTTTTTTGCTGTTGATTTAAAAGTGGGACTTTATTTTTCTATCGTATTGGCGTTCTCGTTCAAATTGACGATTGAATAGGCAGGCATTCCTAAGTCATGCAACATTTTGCCAGACATCATCAAGCACAAATCCTCTAAAGATATCAATACCTTATTGTAGATTTCAGCGCAAATTTCAAGTTCAGGGCTCTCATCACGTAACACGACTATCGTCTGACGATATCGTTTGAACGATAGCTGTGCTTCACGTAAGCATAAAAAAACGATATCGTCAAAACGATATCGTTTTCTCTGCTTCACGTAAGGCGAGAACTGTCGTTTGCTATCGTCTCGACGATGCTGTCCTGACGATACCTAATTCACTATCGTCCTAGAGCAAATTGTGAAAAACATTGTAAAATTTTTGGCTTAAATAAATGAAATATTGTATTTAATGCTGAAAAAATAGTTTTGCAAAAGTTTTTTTTTGCATTATACATTGTTTTTCATAGAAAAAAAGCATTTTTAATTTCTCACATTCGACCTGCAATCATATATCTAACCCATATTTTCTTTCCAAACCATGGATAACTTTGGTTTGAGTCCTTGTTCAAGTAAATGCCAGTTGTGGGGAGGAAATTAAATGCTTATAAATAGATGCTAATTTAATTAATTCAAGCTTATGAGTTATTTTTATATGAACTGGAGTGCCTTATACCTCCTTAGCACTCATTACCTATACTTTTAATTCGTTCTTGGACTTGAAAATACAAAAGGAAATTGAAAGATGACAAGCAGTTTTTATTTTGACATAAGGAATGTAGCATTTAGTAGCGCTCAAACTGTGACGATAGACGAGACGATAGCGATAGTGATACGTGAAGCGAACTTTTGACGATAGCGTTGACGATGATCGTCTGAAAAGTTACGTGATGAGAGCCCTGAACTTACTGCGATTTATGCAAAAATATAGTAACAACTTATCTCCAAAGATACGGAAAGCCTCCAGCTCGTGATAACTCTGTGAAGTTCCAGTACAAAATATGATCCCAAGAGAATTAAAATTTGCAGGTATCGCCGATGATCACGATGATCACAATGAAAAAAAAACTGTAAATAGAGAACCCGTGAACCGATTTTATAACATAGCATGTGCGTTGCGAGTTCTTTAAATGGTCCAAATTTCATATACGAAGCTTAAGTATTTACGGAGTAATCGTAGGTCGAATAATTAAAAAAAAGGTAGTGTGTTTTGGTTTAGAAAACATGTGTTTCAATATTGCCAAATTTAGTTTTAGGACTTAGTTTTATTACTAATATACATTAATAAGCATAGGCTGATATTTAATTTCTATCGTTCTCAAATTTTTTTGAAAACTTCCCTTCAGCCTATTTCTACACTTAGCTAAAAACTTTTCCTCTATATACCAAATCGCCTTGTATTGTTCGTAAAAAATGAGGCAAGAGCCTTGTCTTCACTTCTATCACTATTTAATAGTTTTGACATGGTGTCAAGATTTCTCTCTCTTTTGAGGTTTGTTTTGATAACATCCCCTAGGACATTTGTCCTTCCTAGTACAAATTAGAAGCCATTAGCCTCCCACTCCAAGTTCCGTTTTTTTCCATATTTATGGTCCTTTGTTACCCTATTTATGGGCTTTTCTACATTTCGTCACTTGCTAAAAACGGGCATACAAAGACAATGTATTTGCTTGCATCGTTGATTAGTTATAGTTATTTATATGGTCGTTATTCAGAAAATTCGTTGACCTTACGCAAAGTTTTGTAGATTGAATTTGGCAAACAAAACCTAAATATTTTGCTGGGAAATAGCATGTTTTGTTAGCTTTTTTGTTGTTTTTACTTTTTAACGTTTAATACGTTGAAATGAAATAAAATATGTGCAATCGAAACTACATTGTTTTCTTTTCTTTTTGCGGCGAAAAAAACAAAATAGAACTTATTTGAGGTACTGTACATTCATACCTAACCGCATACCAGAAAACACAAAAGCAAAAAACAAGAACACGAGTTTCTGCTGATCTTTTTTTCCCCTCGCTTCTATTCTTTTAGCAAAGAGTGTTCAATAAGCAAAACACAAACACATATTAACACACGTACAACGCTGAGGCCCAGGCAAAATTCCAGTATGCCTTGGTAAACATAAGGAGATACGAAGCAGAGCAAGAGAACCACTAAAATAAGAAACACTGTATAATGCTTCCTATCTGATTTTCTCCCACGCTAAGTCTTATGAGTTTATTTGTCTGTCGCTTCTTACTGTCGCTTTTTCGTTTCATCGTATTTCAAATCACTACGGTACTAAAGAAGGTTTCCCTTCAAAAAGTTAAAAGAATTTGGTAGTAATACTAACTTTTCGTTACTTACTTTTTCGTTACATCTTTACCGTTTCTTAATTCTAAGTCGTTTACTAGTTAGTAAGGTTCACGCTTAATGACGGGCGGACAGACATTTTTATAATGTACCCCCGCGCTCTTGCCAATGACACCTATATCGACCACCAAGTTAATGAATGGTTTTCCGGCCGATAATTTTAGTACTAGCATTTTCTTTACTCTGGGCCAATTTCTGGGTTCCCTAGATACATCTTCAGTTCAAATTTCATCCCTCAATTCCAAAGGAATTAGAAGTTATAGGCAAATATGTAAAAGAGGACAGGCAGACTGACGGACACCGAGGTGATTCCAAAAGGGTTTCGTTATTTCTTTTTAACGAAAACATAAACACTTAACATATCTGTAAAAAAAAAATTTGCATACACCAACTACGTTCCAAACAGGTGTTTGTACACGTGTATCTCTGCCGATGGCTACCGCTAGACTGCAAACACATCTCACTCTTTATCTCTAGCTACACGAAACGACAAGGCATTTGTGTGATCTGTTAAGGAAATTCAGCTATCTAAATACTAGTGAGGGTTGAAATGATGGCAAGCGAAAGCGAGATTGAGAATGTCGTCAGTTCATCGTTTTGACCAGAACACTGATTTTCTTTAAATCCTTAATATTTCGAAAAATTTTGTTAAAATAAAATTGTTTGTACATAATACCTTTATTAACCACTTTTTTTTACTCTTTGTACAATAAGGCCAAAGGTAGGCCCATTGTGCTGCCAACCATCGTTTGGGTTCACACAATTGGATGTAGGCAACGAATTTGGTTGAAGGGGTCTTACACCGCTTTTTTTTACATAATATTTTTTTATTCTTTTGCCGAAATCCACATAATGGCGTTTTCGAATCGCTAAAGCTCGCATGCCATTTTTTTTTTTATTTTTAACTCGAAATATACTTGAGCCAGAATGCTCAGACGAATTTTAAACTAAAAATTCCTTCAAGACCTACATTCCAGATTTTTGGACCAATAGGTGTGAAAATGGACGTTTGTTTCTACTTTAATGATATATATATATGTATAATATAATATGTACTATATAATAATAATAATAATAATAATAATCCAATTAATATATCAAAAACTTGACTTTTAAATAAAAGGTTAAAATTGAAAACTTTATTTTATTTTTGAAGACCTATTCAATAATACCCCACACAATGAATTCCAGTGAAATTGTTTTCCTTAAAATTTATAATTAATTAATTTTAGTATGAATAAAAAATAATGCAAGACTTTTCTGGATATTTACGATATTGCAATGAGACACCCCATAACCCTAATTTTTTCATATTTCTTAGTCATTCATTTTAAAAAATAAATTGGGTACCCTGGTTGCGTTGGCAGTTTGATGGCTAATAACTCCTTACCAATAAGAGTAAATTAGAGCTTTATGAACTAGATGCCTTCCTCTTTCCAACGTTATCCATATTAAAAATATACAAACTTACATTTGTTTTTCATATTTAGGATTAGTCCTTACTTTTTCGCTAGTATGTAATTTCTTAAATGTTTTTTCGAAACTATCTTTGGGCAAGTGAAATATAATATATCTTTTGGTTGAATTTTAGTCGTAAATTCTAAGTGATTTGCTAGCTACCAAAGTTAAAGCCTAGTGACAGACGGACAGACTTTTTTATAACTGCGTCTGTCGACTGTCAAAGTTAGTTAAAGCTTAAGTCCACACTAAATCGTTTAAAGTCAACACTAAATCGTTGATATCTCGAAAACGGTACTGAAATCCAATCAATTTTACTTCTATAATATTTTGTGATTTTTCGTCGAGTGTATTCAAAATTTGAACGTCGTTTTTTTGAGGTTTGTGGTTAATAACTTAAAAACTATTAAAGCCAGAAAGCTCAGACCAATTTTAAAGCAAGGCCCTTCCCCAAAATCGGAGCAACTTTGAAGCCAAATAACTAAAAACTGGACTTTGACTAAAAAGTTGAAAACGAAACCTCTATTTTATTATAAAAGGTTTATCGAATGATACATCACTTGATTAGTTTAAATAAAAAAAAATTATAAAAAATTATTAGTAATACAAACATTTTCGTTAGTATGTTATTTTTTTTTTTCAAATATTTTTCGGAATCTTTGCTGAGCAACCGAAATACATCTTTTGCGGAAATTTCGTTTTTTAATTCTAAGTGGAGCTTAAGCTTTAATTTTAATTTACCAGCTACCAAATCAAAGCTTGATGACAGACGGACAGACAGTTTTTTAATGTCTGCCCTGTCCCCTTTCCAATGATACCCATAGCGACCGCCAAGTTAAAAAAAGGTTTTCCGGCCGTTAGTATTAGTACTAACTTTTCTTTAATCTACGATCAATTCTGAAAAAAACTGATGGTCGATTTCTGGGTTGCCTAGTTACATTTTCAGTCAAAATTTAATCACTATATTCCAAATTACTTAGAAGTTATAGGCAAACATGTAAAAGACAAGTACAGACAAGTGGAGTACTTCTGTCACGGAAAGCTTTCGCAATTCGCCGTTTGGAACCGGCAATAAAATGTAGGTCCCCTTCACATGTATCAAATTATAACGCGCACAACACAGTGGAGGCGCGTTTCCAGACAGAGGGACACGGAAGTGATTCTATAATGGTTTCATTATCTAGGAAATTCATTTGTCTATGAAATAGTTTTGAACAATCTGTTACCAAAGTAGCAAGTGGCGAAAGTACATTAAAAATTTGTAGATATAGCTTTATAACAAATTACATAGTTGATGGGGAAGTAAATATATAATTAACAAATATGGGAGTAGAATATATATAATAATAAAACAATGAGTTCAACAATTGGAAGCAAGAGTGAATCAATTTCGCGATGTTTAAATGTTTAAATTTTCGTCCTCTTACACCTTAGGAAGTCTGGTAAAGAGTTAAATAGTGTAGGAGCTGTAACGCTATAGACAAAAAGACAACCGACAAAATTGCCATTTGTAAATAGTTGGAATGATTGCGATGTTTCCAGTGTTAATTCATAAATTGTAGTTTTCGTGATATCTAACATTGTAGAATCACGAATTTTCGGAAAATATCTTCAAGATCTTACAGCAGTACAGGTGTCTTAATGGAAGAATTTCCATGCCTTCGAACAATATAAGGCTAGGTGTTCTTCCATTTACTTTATTCATGATTCTGATTACGTGCTTTTGTTTGATTAGCAAAGTTTGAATTTTATTAATACAAGCTCCACTCCAACATAAGATGCCATACTGCAGCTTAGATTTAAACAAACCATTATAAACCATTTTTAAAACTTGAGTATTGCAATATAGGCTTAAATGGTACATTTGCCTTACTACCCTATTGAGGTGATGTTTTAAGTATGAGGTATGATCGTTCCAAATGAGCTTATTATCCAGTATAATACCCAAATACTGGACTGTTGAGCGAGAGTACTCGGGTTCGAATCTAGCCCGGGAAAAAAAAACACCACAAACATTTTTAACCCCCAGCGAACGACTGACAACCCTCCTGGAGTACTTCTGTCATGAAAGCTTTCGCAATTCGCCGTTCGGAACCGGAATTAAACAGTAGGTCCCCTACACATGTGTCAAAATTATAACGCGCACAACAATGGAGGTGCGAAAAAGCTAGACTCTGGCTCTCAACGGGCTGTTACGCCGCCCAATACAATACAATACAATACCCAAATACTTGAAACTGTCAAGAAGAAATTTGAGATGCGTTTAGACTATTGTATATTTCCCCAACCAGCTTTAATAACGCACTTTCAGTAGCCCTACGGTTTCTAAAGCCAAACTGAAATTCGCTGAAGAAAAATTTTGTGTCCAAGAAGGAAATCATTCTTGATTTTATGCCTTTTCCAAAAACTTTGGAGAAAACAGATAGCAATGAAAAGGGGCGATAGCTGTTCAAAGCCATAGTGCCGCCTTTCTTGTGAAGGGGCAATACAACAGCAGTTTTCAACGAATCAGGAAAAATACCATTATTCACGCACGAATTAAAAATATAACAAATTACATCAGAAATATAAAAAGATATGTTTTTTATTAAAAAACTAGATGTATGATCTAATCCGGTCGAATTCGATGTTTTAAGTGAAGATATTATTTTTTGAATTTCTAGGGGCGTAAATACATTATAATAAAAGCTCTCTGATTGAAAACTAGTTTCCGTTAAGCTATCCGTAACATAGTTTGAATTGATATTTGAAACATCAAATGTGCTGACAAAGAAGTTGATAAACAAGTTAGCAACTTCCAAAGGGTCAGCGATAGTAAAATTGTTGTGGTTCAGTACAATATCATTGCTACATATGTTAGTATTTAATATGTAATTGACAACCCGCCATTTTTTTTTTTTTGAGTTACCAATATTTCTAGCCAGCTTCTTACTGTAGCAATTGTTCCTACAGGGGGGTATCTCGATCTTTAATTCCTGACAAATTTTATTGTAAAAAGCTTTCAATCTTATATTGTTAGGATGTTTTTTTAACAGAACGCATAGTTGATTTTTCTTTTTGATTTTTTTAATAATGGAAGAGACATCCATTGTTTCAAACACTTTAATTTGCTAGTTTTCTTTACGCAACAAGTCGCAGTAGCTTATATAAGAAAAGATCAAACGCTAACGACGGGTTAAAACAAGCATAGAGTTCATCCCAGAATTCATGAATTAGAAGACTTTTTAGATTAGTGAAATCTATTTTAGAAAATTCTCTGACTTCTATATTATTAGAACGAGAAACTGGGTTACTAAGCTGAATACAAGTTAAATAATGGTGTGTTATTCTTAGATCGTTGGCCATTGGCATATGCCGCAGTTGATTATTCCTATGGTGTCTTATAAAAATATGGTCTAAACAAGAATCGAGACGTGTCGGTTGGTTGAGAATCGATGTAAATCCAAATGATGACAGATTAGACAAGAAGCACTCTGAATCAGAAGCTTCACAAAGTATATTTATATTATATTTTTTGATTTTTGATGTTCTAAAAACACTGAAAATAATTTCAAGAAGTCCCGAACTGAGAATCGATGAAGTCTATACACACAAATAAAACAATAATTTACACCGGAAACCTCGGAATTAACACTAATAACATCACAGCTTTCTAGCTAATATTTTTTAACCACACAATTTTTTAAGCTATTGCAATAGAAGACACCAACTCCACCAGCTGCGTACGAGTTATTACAAGTAGCATCGAAGGTGAAATTGGGAATTATATTATATTCAGATGACTCTTCCTCAAATATCTAAATTTCGGACAAAAAAATAATATCTGGCAGATGTTCCAGAGGTGTAAGGTGCGACAAAAATGTATTAAAATTTGATCTCACTAACTCACTTCGGTAGTAAAATAGTTTTAGCAGACAGTGTTTTGGCTGTCTCATCCAAATTTTTGTTAGAAATGGCCAAGTGCGTTTCATTGTGGCTTAACGATGAATTTAAATTGAAATTGCTTATGAATTAATTTTTCAGAGTCATCCAATTTGTCAATTTTGTTCATTCAGTCAGCAACATGTTTATCAACGATTACGTTGCGAACTAAATAGTTGTTTATAACGCTGTGCTTCTTGTGAGTTTTTAAAGCAGTTCAGACGAAATACGTTGGCTTCCTTCACTCATCTTCTGTTGATACCGACGCCAAAGTTTTTGAGATTTCTAGCTCATCGTCTAATAAGCATTTAGTAAAGATGCCTTTAACACCCAGCTGGGCGCATAATTATGATGATGGAGATATCTTTCGTCCTTTTCGTCGTCGGATGTGGAGGTCAAAATTGTCACACTGGAAAGGGTCCTAACATTGTTCTCTTTTGAGTCCTAAAAGACTAGTTTTGCGTCACAGGTCCCTGTTTCTCATTGTTACCTTTTTTCTCATTGTTCATTCCTATACTGCTACTAGTTCTTTCTTGTTTTTTCATTTGATAACGTCAATTATCTAAAAATTCCGTTTTACGTTTACACAGGTATACGGGGATAAGGACGCAGATGGTTTTTACTGGGGTGAACTGAGAGGACGGCGTGGTTATGTTCCTCATAATATGGTAACAGAGGTGGATGAAACACAAACTGGTTTAGGAGGAACAGGCTCAGCCTCAGCTCCTGTATCAGCAGTACCTACAACAACTACACAAAGCATGCGTAATATAAGTAGAGATAGATGGGGCGATATTTATGCAAATACCCCTGTCAAACGAATGATTGCATTATACGACTACGATCCACAGGAACTTAGCCCTAATGTTGATGCAGAGGTAAGTAAAACCACAGACACCTAAAATATACATATAAAATTTTAAGAAATTGATCCCACATCCTTGCACACAATACAGCAAACTCTCGATAATTCGAATTTCATCGAACCAGGAAAAAATTTTGATTTACAAAGTAGTTAAAAAAAACCGGTGAAGTGTGAGTTTTACTCATCCGCCGAGGGTTTTGTTAGCAAACAGATTAGTAAGAAAATTGCTTTGGTGCATTTGAGGGATGGAAATGCCGCAACCGAGACTGAAACTGCCGTCAGATCATCGTTTTTAGCAGAAAATATGCTCTCGAAAACTTAACTTCCAAATGTGCAGTTCAAAATGAAAACTTTATTTCATTTTACAAGACCTACCCGATGGTACCCGTGAATTTTTTTTTTTCAAAAACAAATTAACCAAATTCAACAAATTAACCCTCATCGGCTCTTTTAAATTTTCAACTTCAAATGGAAATAACTATGCCAATATTTCGTCAAATCGAGCTAAGATTTTGGCTCAAGGTAAAAATCGTATACAAATTTTATGTTTGTCCAGTCTATCTTCATGACAGATACCGCTAGTTTGCTGTACAAAAAAAAAACACTAATAGGTTCTTGTGGGTCATATTGACCCACTATCGTGTTGTGACATTTGCGAGAGTACGATAACTTTGGCGCCAAAAATGTATATGTGGGCTTTTGTAGAGGAGTAGAAAAGAAAAATTGTTTACTATGGGAGGGTGGTCTATCTCTTCCTGTCTAGGAGCTAAAGGCAATTTAAGAAAAATCAATTAACATGAAAAAAGAAATTATTCAAAAGCAATGGCAACACTTAAGTACTATACCAGTTTCAAAAGCCAGAAACTTGTTCTTTAATCCTACATTCAAATTTTTGTTGTTGTGTTAATAGCTTTTAAAAAATTCGCATGCAAACGCAAAATTTTGATAAAAATATAAAATATGTATGTAAGTAGGTGGTAAATTGGGTTTTTGTTTGATGCGTATTAAAATTCTGAATCAAGCACAAAAACTGTATGGTTTTATCTCTTCTTTGTTTAATTTTTTTGGCATTTGTCCGCTCATTTGGCTCCCCATTGAGGTGAAGTGCGGCTGACTTTCAAAGTTGTCCTGATCCTGTCGAGTGATATATTATATTAAAATTGAAAATGAGATTCAGCTTTCTTTCGGGTTTTGTCAGTGAAAAGTACCGTTGGAAAGATATGAAGCTTCAAAGTAGTAAAAAGGGTGCCCCCTGTGACTTCTTTTGGACTTGATTTATTTTATGCGTAACAAGGCGCGCCGGGTACAGCTAGTAATCTATAAATTTTGGCTGAAATCGACGCGAGTCTAACTGGTGTTTGATATTCATTTCATCCACAGCTAGCATGACGATGATCGCGCAGAAACGGTGTTGTACGGATAGTGGTATAGATGTGAAATATGTATACATTAGAAATCAGAAATCGATGCCAATGGGAAAATACCATGTCTGATGCGTGTTGTGTTCTACAGAAAAAAAACAAAAGATATGTTTCACCGCAAACAAGGAACATTGATCAAAGTGCATATGTTCTGTGAAATGTTGTTTCAAGTAAATAGAGAAATAGTCTCTCTTAGGCAAATTTTTGAAAGATTTTGTTTATTTCCTTGCCAAATAACATCAGTGCTGTCTGCGCAAATCCAGGACGGGTTGCTAGTATTAATATAAATCTGAAAACCGATTTTTTTCTATTTCAATTAATAAAGATATAAATAACAAACAAGTTTCAGTTAAAACCGCGTCGCAATTTCGTTCATACACAAAATATAACCCCAGTGGGTCAGTATCACCCACAAGGAACTTATTCGTTACTTAAAATGAGGTACCGATGAGGCTTACCTAGACTTCGAGTTATAGAGAGAGGAAAGTCATTATTTTGGAATCAGAGAGGTTGTAATGTTATTTTGCACAAAAGTGAACTGTAATCAACGAAAGGAGAGAAATTGTGTAGGTTTTCTTCAATTTACAGGTGCTTCTATTTACAGAGGTTTTCGAAGGTTCGAATTATCTTGAGCTCGCTGTACTACACTAAAATTACATTAAAAAATTACACTAACTGTACTACACTAAAATTACATTAAAATACTACACTAACGGTAAAAACAGTAAGTGTCTTACACTAAAAAAAATTTGTTTATTCTCATCATCATCATCTTCTATAGTCGCATGTTCTACTAACACAGTTGGGGGGCAATGCTCACAGAAAAGATCTCCAGGCAACTCGATCCTGGAGTTTTGGACTTGGTCCAACCATCTCATCCTGGGTCTGTAGAGCGGTCGCATTCCTGACAAAATAAACGAAACGAGACGTGGAATGCTTAGTGAAATTCTCTTTACAAAGCTTCTAAACCTTTTTGGAACATGGTGAAGACTGTCAAAAATAAAAAATTTTTAATCCCAGTTCTAAAACCCAATTCTAGTATACAGTACACTGATAATGGCAACGCTAACTTATTTAGTCATACTTTCGCCAAAAACTATACTGTTTCGGCTAGATTAAGGGACGGTGAAACTATTAAAGCAGTAAGTGATATCTTAGAGACTTTAAATCTCCAGGAAATGCGGTCATTAGCGACAGCGAATTTTAAAGTCAAATAAAAAAATTAAGAAAACATCTGGCATGAACAATAGCAAAAACATCTATCTTAAACATTTGCATATGATTGGAATCAATTATTTGATTCATGTAATAAATGCATGCCACAAAGTTCAATACTTTCCTGCTGCCTGGAAAATAGCAAAAGTCGTTCCAATTCCGAAAGCTAGAACACGTGGTGACTATCCGGAGAGTTACAGACGCAAATGAGATAAACAAGATATCCATCTCGCTCGTCTCTCTCCCATTGATTTTATTTGCAAGCGTTTTTTATGCAATTCCTGTCTGTGAATGCGTGTGAGGTGCCTATTGGTTCCTGTTTAAGATTAGTCATTGCAACCACAATTTTTTCAAGTTTTAGGCTTCTTTTAATGCAAATATCTACGAAAAATGTTTCTATTGTAATTGCAATGATCATTTCTCCCACTGTTACTATTAGAGATAAGAGAAAAAAACAAATTTCAAACTTTAGAAGAAGTAATGTCCATCCGCACTCCGTCCAACAAGGAAAGTTTCGAACAAAATGGAGTTGCTCGGAAGCATATAACAATATGCGTGAGTCTGCTCAGAAGCCCAAATAAGTGTGCGTGTAGAATGTGGGCGAGGGGTTTTCCAGCCTGGAAAGCTGGGTATTTTGTATAGGTGATTTGTGGTTCCAGACCAATTAGCGTATTAGCAGCCTAAGTAAGATTTTTGAAAAAGTATTTAATGTACATACATATACCTGATGAACAGCGCCTCTTTTTCTTTGCTTAATCGGACAAAGACATTTTGATAAAGCCAGTTAACGGTTTAATGAGACTTGTGAATAAAGTCGAGAAATGGAGAATGTCTATGGCGATCGATGACTAAACAGTTAAGGATATAAAAAAATAAAGATACAAAAAAATATTTTTTGGGGAATTGATAGTCAAAAAGCTCTAAAAAAAACGTCCGTGACAGCATATGTCTATCTTCGTAAAAAGACGAAAAGCCAATCACTCTATAATTTGTACACCATTTTGTATGCGAATTTCAAAAATCCAGCAGCGCAGTTTTGTAAATCTCGGCGAAAGCATTAAATATAAAAATTATTATTATTATTACTAATCGGCAAAACCGGAGAAATATATGATTGAAAGTTTTTTTTTTAATCTATAAAATTCTGGCTGAAATTGACGCGAGTCTCAGTCGCATTCCATATTCATTTTAACACGATCGACATTCATTTCAAGACGATCGCGTAGAAACAGTGTTGTACGGATGGAAGTATAAGAGCAGTGCTGCCGCTGACGGAAAAGAAAATCCGCTAGACGGCAATCTAAAATACTTAATTTTTGCTTTCCAAAAATCCGCTAGAAATCGCTAAAATTTTAAGGGAAAATAAATTCTGTTTTTGTACTACAATTTTTCAAAAGCGTAGAATCCACAGATGTTGGTGCCATGAGTGTCAGAAAGTGGCAAGTTTGATAAACTCAATTATAGAAAAATGCTATAAAAAACTTGAAAAGCGAAGTAAATGGCCCCCGTGCAACGAGCTCTACGTCCAGTTTTTTGACGATTTCTGGGCAATCTGAAAAGTTTGTATGGAATGTTATATTATACATATATAGAAACCCATACCATACCCTCAATAATAGTTTGTTTTACTGTAGATTTTAATTTTTACTTTGAAGTTCTACACACAAATCTTTTTCCATCGGATCCAAAAAGGTTATACATGTTTTCATTGGAAAATAAGACATTTCTACCAAATGGAATTGACTCCACAAAATATAGTTTTAGACCGCCAAGCGCCGAACTTCAATGTAAAAATCAAAGCCTACAGTAAAACACATTCCTAGGCACAGGTGCGCTAATACTTTTTTTACCGACTGTACATCAAAACCAAGGATTGCATCGTTTCAAAGTTGCGTCGTTTTAGAATTACCATAGTTTCGAACCATTTTAGTGAAAATTCGTGGGAGTCGCTAGAAATCATAAGATTTTATTTTAGCGACAAGCTCTTTTCAAAAATCGTCAAGAGTCTTAAAAATCCACTAGATCTTGCGATAAATCCGCTAAAATAGCAACCCTGTATAAGAGAAGTGGAATATTGATCTTATGTATAGATTTACATAAATGTACACATGAACACACTGAACGCGGTATTTTTTGTTGGAAGATGCTAACCAATAGGAAAATGCCATGTGTGAAGCGTGTTCTGTTCTACAGAAAAATAACAAAGACACTTATTTACTCGACAATTTCGTTGTGTAAAATTACTGATCCTTTGTTGCTTTGGCAAAATCATCCCAAAATATGATTGAAGATATGTTGCACTGCAGACAACAAGAGCTGTCATCCGATTATGAGAACATTGATCAAAGTATGTTCCGTGAAATTTTGTTTCAAATAAATAGAAAAATGGTCTCTCTTAGTCAAATCTTTGAAAGATTTTTGTATTTCCTTGCGAGAAAAAAATATGATCGCTACTGACTTTTTGAAGCCATTCAAAACGACAGAAGAAAACCTAAGCGACTCCACTGCGGTCCACTGACTAATTCGAATTTATTTTTGTGCAAAACAACATGAAAGCCTCTATAATTCGAAAATGATGGCTTGTTTACTTTTGTAATTTGCAGTCAAATTTACTTTTTTATCTTCGTAACGTAAGTGAGCAATATTTTTTTCTTAAACCTCCGTAATTTGTAAACCTCTCTAATTCGAAGTTTTTTTTGATCCCACGAAATTCAAATTATCAACAGTTAACTGTACGTGGTTTTGTTAAATTACCTATACTATACGAGCTTTTTGACTGTAAAATGAGACGATTAAAACACTGTACTAAAGAAGAACGATTCCTTGTTCGAAATCTTCTTGACGATAGATAAAAATTCAAAGGAATATAAAAAAAACCTTGGCTGATTCTCGGCTCCTCTCAAGAAATATAAGGGAGACCCTCGAAAAATGTGCGCGAAAAATTGTTATCTCCAAACCTGGTTGAATCCATTATGAGATAGTTCATGTATAATGCTGATACTTCAGGTACAGATACAAAAAATCAACTCAATTTAGCTATTGATGCTACAGTTCTCGTTGGGATTGAGATCGGGATTCTGTGCTTGCCAATGTGAAACACTTACACTTTCTTCTTCAAACAATCTGCTGACAAAACTGAAGTACTCGTATGTTTGGAATCGTTGTTTTGCTCAAAAATATTAGTAATCAGCAAATGATCAGATGCGTATGGCTACATAACATTTGCCAACATGCTAATCCATTCGCTCGCTTATGTGTACAATTGGACCAACGCCATACCAGGAAAAGTTTGCCCACACCATGACATTTCCACCCTCATGCTTGACGGTGTTGATGATATGCTTCGCGTCGTGACCGACAATTTTCCGGTTTCCACAGTTCCTTATTATTTTTGTTTTGGTATCTACTGAGGAAATTGATTGCTGTACACAAATCAGGGCGAGAACATTGCATTGCATACATCAAGCAACCAATTAAGTTCCGACAAGGAGCCTCGTAACTCTCGTTTGAATCTCAAGATTCAAAATTCAATTTCACCGGAAGAGGTGTATTTATGGGTCTGCAATCTGTCATTTTAAACTTATTCAAAACTGTCTTTAAATAATTTTTTTGACTAAGCGATATTTCGCTCCCACTTCTTTCTATGTGGACTCCTAAAAACAGTTTAACTTCGTCTACCATATCAAATTGTTGTTTTAAATATTGTTTAAAATTTGTCATTGTGTCTATATCGCCTGTAATGACTAAAAGGTCATCTACATACAGTATAACATACATGTTTTTATGTGGGGTTCCCTTATTTAAAAAATATAAGCAGTGATCATTTGCAGAGCTCTTAAAATTATGTTTCTTTAATACACCATCAAAGCGCTTAAACCAGCACCTTGCTGATTGTTTTAAACCGTATATGGATTTGTGTAACTTGCAAACAAAGTTCCTATTTCCAGTGTCTAAACCTTCTGGAATGCGCAAATATATCTCTTCTTTTAAAGATCCGTTTAAAAATGCTGTTTTAACATCCATTTGATGTATTAATAAATTGAACTGATTGGCGAAAACTAATATTGTACGAAAAGTTGTCATACGAACTACTGCTGCGAATGTTTCGCTATAATCTTCTAAATACTTCTGGCTAAAACCTTTAGCGACTAATCTAGCTTCATACTTATATGGATATCCTTCAAAATTGTATTTTATATTAAAAACCCATTTACAGTCAACAATATTTTTGTTTATTGGTCTTTGGACTATTGACCAAGTATTATTCACTTCTAATGAATTTAGTTCTTCTTTTATTGATTGCTCCCAAAGATATTTATCTTTTCTGCCTTCAATATTATTAACATTTTTGGGAAGTGAAGAAATTACTGGGTCTACGTACAATAAGTGATTTTCAATATCTTCTTCGTCCTCATTATATGAGATGATTGGAAGATTTTTTATTCTCTCACTTTTTCTGCAGTTGCCATCTACAGTTTCAAAGTTCTCATTTTAAATGAGATAGTTATCCGTTTTATTTGCAGATATTTCTGCTTCATCGGACTTACCTGCTTTATTATTACTAGCAAGTTTACTGGTATCAGTTTGGTAATCGAATTTCTAATTAACTTCTTCAAATCTTAAAACTGGCCTTGTTGTATTAAAATTGATTTCATCAAAAACTACATCACGGGCTATAATAAATTTATCAATTTCAGGATTAAATATTTTATACCCATTTGGTTCGTAGCCTTTAACCTTTAACCTTTAAAAGATTTTTCATCGAATTTGCTTTTTCTATTCTTGTTGTGAACATAAACGGTACAACCGAAAACCTTTAAATTGTTTAATTTTGGCTTTTTACTATGCCACATTTCATACGAAGTTTTATTGGTTGTTAATGCTTTGGTTGGTGTAATATTTAATAAGTAGCAGTCAAAATTGCTTCACCTCAAAAACATTTTTGTAAATTTGCACTATTAATCATGGATCGTGCTTTTTCAGTTAATGTCCTATTCATTCTTTCAGCAACCGAATTTTGCTGTGGGGTGTATGGTACAGTCAAATGAAATGATATTCCCTTTTCCTTAAAGAAATTTTTCATATCATTTGAGATATATTCACCACCATTGTCACAATAAATATATTCAATTTTAAGATTAAAATGAACTTCACTTTTTGCCACATAGTCCTTAAAAACCACAAAAAGTTCTGATTTATGTGTCAATAAATATACTACTACATAGTGAGTAAATTCATCAAAGAATGTAACAAAATAGTTTTTGTTATTTACCGTAAGGGGGCTAATAGGACCACAAATATCAGAATGGATAATGAATAGAGGACGTTGAACATGAGATTTGTCCTTCTTTTCAGCAAAGGGTAAACATGCTTGTTTGCCGTATAAGCACGATTCGCAAAATAAGTTAGCGGGTTCAAGATTCACTATCTTCATATAAGTTTCTGTCTTTTTCATCTAAGAATTTATTACTACTCATATGTCCTAGTCTTTCATGCCAAAGTCTATAATTATTATCTCTTGAGGTAATTTTACAAGTATTTACTTTTGAGTTGGGACAACATTTTATATAATTAAATTTAATAATTATTAATTTATTAAGGAACTCACCCTTTAATAATATCTCATTATTTTTGATAATTACCACATCACCGTCGTCTTTGAAGTGAACAGACATTCCTCCCTCTTGGATTCGGCATACAGAAAGAATGTCGTATGGAATGTCAGGTGCACATAGAAAATTTTCAATCAAGCCTTCTTTTGTTGTTACATTTATCGAACCTTTTGCTTTCACTTTAATTGAAATGTTTTCTTTAGCTACGCCAACTTGCAAGGGATAGTGCAATTGTTCTAATGTTGAGAAGTACTCTAACTTATTTGCGAAGTGATCAGTTGCTCCGGAATCTATGTAGCACAAACTTTATTTTGTAGTTTTCATTGATTGTTTTATTTAAATTTTGCGTACAGCCAACCATAAAAGCAAAATGTTTGTTATTATTTAGTTCTAATGAATTGACGGTTTGAGTTACTGGAGTTTTCCGTCCTTTGTTAAAACTTTAACGCTTGTGATTATTTAAAAATGAATTTTGTTTATTATTATTGGAAATTGATTTTTTATAAAAATAGCAGTTAGCTTTTATGTGATTAGAACGGCATAGAGGTCACATTTTACACTATTTGTTTTGTAACTGAATTTGTGCTTTTTATAATTATTGTTATACACTTTTTTTTCACTTTTATGTTTATTTATTATATCAACACTAGAGCGAGATTCCATATGCAGTACGTATCGCGATATTCCTGATTTATTTTTATTTCATAATCCAGCAGCCTTGTCTTCACAAAAGCCAGTGTCAGATCCTTTTCAGCCAGAGTTTGAATAGCAGTTACTATACCATCATAGGACGATAGTAATGTCAATAATAACTGTACCACTTTATTCATTTCGTTTACTTGAGCACCAGCAGCTTGAAGTTCAGTGATCATTTCATCAAACTTAATGAAATGTTCAATGAGTGCAATGTCACCTATGAATTTAAAAGTCAACAGTCTCTTCTGCACCGACAACTGTGTTGCTAAACTCTTTCTTTCGTAGATTTCGTCAAATTTTTTAAAGAGCTGTCCCTTCTTCAGCGATCATGCCAATCATTGTGTCTCTCTCCATTTTACGCCATTCTGGTGAATATTTTTCGGTGGTTGTAGATGCGTCCAGAACTTCCAAGCAGTTTTCTTCTGCCAAAAGAGCTCTTAAACGAAACTTCCAAATCCCGTAGTTTTCGCAATTGAATGGTGTAATGTTTCTTTTTATCTTTGCACTTTGGTTTTGCATTTTCACTTATTAGAATTTTTATCACTGTTACTTATTTTATTTTTTTGTTTTCACTTTTTGAATATTTAGATTTCACTTGATTATTTAGCGGGTACCTGGGCCCGCGAAATAAACCGCAAGGCTTTCGTAAGAGTTGTTTATTCTTCAATATTTCCACAAGAAGTAAGACAATATGCAAAATGCTACAGATATTTATACTCCTTACAGGAGTATTCATAGAAATATAAAATTCTGGTAAACTTAACATAACCCCTTTATTTTACAACGAAAAATATGCAGCTGCCAAATACATTCGATTCAAGGAAAACATAAGTTAAAAGGAAACATATAATTCGGAGAGAAAGTATTCATGTTTTGTGTACGTGGTACACTCAATAGTATAACTCACAATTGTGCGTTTTTAAGTCCGCGTAAGTATCTATTGAACCAAATGGGCTTATTGGAAATAACCCATCTTCTAATTGAAACCGTTCTATGTAGATATGGCAATTTCTAATCACCCCTTTATGGAATCCGGCGGCTTGAACGTAAACGATCCGCAACGCATTCGCAGTTTAAACGTATTGTAGAATCCGACGTATGAACCACATTATCAGTGCGTAAAATCTCTTTACTGATCCTTTTCTAATCAGCTGTTTTTTGTCAATTTGTAATTTTTATGTTTGAATTATTTGAAAGAAAAATTATCTAAAGAGTAAAACAAGCTATATTACGGATAGAATTGGCTCTTATATGGAGTTAGAAGTAAACGAAAACTATTCCCGACAAGTTTATTTGAAAAATAAAAAGTAAGGCGAATAATATTTTACTGTATTTTACTGTATTTCTGTAGGAGGGGTGGTGGGCGAAAGAAACAAAATAAGAACTCTGCGGAGTTCGATGTCGTTAGGTTTACTTAACAAAGACTGGATGCTCGTAAAAAAAATCACATGTTCTGTATATGTTCGGTTTATTGGAATATCCCTTTTTTTCTTCCTGTTAAACGGATAAGTCAATCGAGCAGGTTAATTTTTATTTTTCAACAGAAAAGGGTCACATTTCCCTGTTGTTTGTATTCGAAAAATAAAAGTAAATTATTTTTGTTTTGCACCAACTCATCTTTCTTCGAATCCGCAACTAATTTCATTCCGATTGAGAACGTCATAAAATGTATGGGGGTGTATGAGTTGCGTTTTCAATAGCCGTTTTTTGTTATGCACGGATGATCCATATAGAACATTGATTTACACGTATAGCAAAAACAACATAAAATCCAACCTACCGGGATGAATTATCGTGATCTAGAAACTGATTCACGCTATACCCCGCTAGTTTCAATTTTATCCATGGGAGCTGATTTGTCTGGAAACAATTTCCAATTTACGGCATTTCCTGATAGGTATACAAAATATTACTTTTTGAACTAAATTTTAGTACACACTTTTATCCCTTGAATAAAGTAATATTGTACTAACACCGGTGGTCAACTGCCATTCCAATAGAGGGAATAACACGTGCGTGAGTGTGTGCCGTCTCTATTTCCGACTGGTGGAAGTGTCGTCATAGCCTTCTCGCGGCGGCCGCCGGTAACAAGCTTTATTTATTTAAAACTTGGCCAATATGGCGATGCTAGTCCCTTCTAAGCAAGGTCGGCGAGGGGCTAGTAACCTCTTCTCTAAAAACTGAAACTGCGAGATCAGCGGCAAGCCTCGGAAACGGACCGATGACCCAACGACGAAACAAGCAACGACAACGGACAAACGATTTAAGAATTTTCTCATGGAACGTGAGATCGCTCTATAGAGCCCTACCGCACAGCAGCTAGCCGGTGCCCTGGTCAAATATAAGGCTGACATTACAGTTCTACAGGAAATAAGATGGCCAGGGAATGGTGTCTTTCAAAAGAAAAGCGGTTACTACAGCGGTCACCCAAGACACCATTTGCTCGAGGTAGGTTTCCTAGTCAGCCAAAAATTGAAACCTGCCATCATCGGTTTCAACGCGATTAATGAAATGCTATGCAGCCTTTGCGTGCAAGGCAAATTTAAGAACATAAGCTTCATAAAGATGCATACTACGCGCTAGTAGAAAGTACCCTCAATGCCTGCCCAAGGTATGACGTAAAAATCATCCTTGGCGATTTGAACGCAAAAATAGGTAGGAGTCAGTATTTCGGCAGTACATTGGCTCCCATAGTTTACATGAGAACACTAATGACAATGGACTACGAGTCATAGAAATAGCAGCATCCAAGAACGTGGTCGTTGCGAGTACCAGGTTTCCGCGTGGGTATCACCTGATGGGGTCGCTCGCAACCGGTGTTGATTGACCTCCGCCACTGCCTGATTGCGATACGCTCGTATCGAGGTGCCAACGTCAACTCGGATCACTATATTGTTGGTATGGTGTTCCGAGAGCGAATTGCGCTGAAAAGAAGGATTGTGCTGCTTCAGGTTCGGATCGACGACGGACGACGCAACGAAACGACCCTCGAAGAGCTGGACGAAGAGGATAGAGTAAATCCTAGAGTGCCGGGCGTAGAGGAAAAATGGATACGCCTTAGTATTGCTGATTCCATCTTAGGCAGCAGCCGTAAAGATCGGAGCGACTGGTTCGATGATGAATGTAAACTAGCAACTGAACGTAAGAATACTGCATACCGAGCAATGCAGCAATCCCAAAGAACGTGGGCACGCGAAGCGGAATACAATAGGGCTCAGAAAAAAATGGAAGAAGCTTCATAGACAACGTAAAGCAGCCTGGGAGAAAAGTATTGTCTGCGAAATGGAGCGCAATAGAGAGCGAGATCCGCACCAGGCACGAAAGTTCTACCAATCCGTCCAAAACATGATGCAGTACACACCACGCTGCACATACTGTAAGGACGTAGACTGTAATCTGGTCACCGATCCTAAAGGCATTCTGGAGCGATGGGAAGTGCACTTCAATGAATTCTTCAACGGTCAGCTCACTGAAGAAATGACGGCTCCATCATTACACGAAGACACCCTGTAAGAAGACTCAAGGTCAACAAAGCCTCAGGAGCTGACTGGCATACCAGACGAGCTGGAGAAGTGAACAAGCTGTGCAAAACTCCTTCAATCTGATCGAGCAGGCAGCAAAAAACCTGGGGCTGCACATAAATGAAGGAAAGACAAAGTACATGGTGACATCGTCTGCGAGAAATGTTGGAAGAACAGTCAAGGTAGCGGAGCACGAATTTGAAATCGCACAGCTCTTCAGCTACATAGGGTCAGTAGTAGCCGCGGATAATAACACGGAAAAAGAAATACGCGGGCGGTTACTTGAAGCCAACAGAACCTACTACAGTTTTGCAAGGCTTTCCAAATCCAAGAACCTTACCATGAATTCAAAACTGCTGGTATATGAGACATTTGTATTACCAGTACTCACACATGGATCCGAGACTTGGGTGCTTAGCCAAAGGCACTCTGACCTCTTAACCGCGTTCGAGAGGAAAGGTTTACGGAGAATTGTTGGCCCCATACGTGAGGAAGGACAATTCCGGAGACGGTACAACCATGAGTTGTATGAAATCTACCTCGAACAGATGTTATAACGAAAATAAAGCTCGGTAGACTCCGGTGGACTGGGCACCTAGCTCGTAAGAGCGAAGAGGACCCTGCTCGGAAAGTCCTTTGCGGTACATATCATGGTACAAGACAGCGACGCAGACCGCGCTTACGCTGGAAGGATGGCGAAGACCAGGACGCCCGAAGCCTTGGGGTGCCCAGCTGGATGGCGTCGGCAAGCGATCGGGATAGGTGGAAGTGCTTGCTGCAGGAGGCCCGGACCGCCGATGATCATGATGATGTAATAACACCAATGCAACATTTTTATTTCAAGTTTAGTTTCTAACAATTTGGCAGTGAAAATTGTAATCATCATCGTAGGTTGTTCAAACACTCGTCTTGAAAAAAAAAAATTATGTTGGCATGTAAACACTGCCCGCAAGTATTACAACATCGACAGAAGGTACTTGTCAAACTTCTGTCATAGCACAAAACAAAAATGCTTCCATGATCTGGAGTGTTTTATTTATACACTTGATCTATATGGATCATCTGTGCATAATAAAACACGGCTAATAATATATATACAGTGCTCCACAAAAGTTTGCGTGCGATAAAGAAATTTGGGGAAAAAGGGCGTCTATTCGAAAACCATATGTGACAATTTGTTTTGAAAGGCATATATGAAAAGAGCTTCAGAATTTACCAAAATTATTTCAATACTCTTATCCATTCAAAAGTTGTAGCAAAAACAATAACCAATAGTGCCAAAATCAATCCACAAAAGTTTGCGTACGGCGAGTAAATTTTCACAATTAGGACCATTTAAATAACTGTAACTAATTAAGGAAGCTAGCAAATACATTGCCTTTGTATACCCGTTGTTAGCAAGTGGCGAAATGTAGAAAAGTTGTATCTTACATATATTGTAGTTAATAGAACCTTATCGTTTAATCTTATAAAATATTACTTAGTATTAAATTTAATCATGGATTATTGATTGCTGTTTTATTACCCGAGGGTAGGTTGAAGTGGCCGGTTGCAGCAAATAACCCACAGCCGCACTTAGGCCAGATTAGGCCCATTGTGATGCCACATTGCGGACAAGACTCCGCATTACCCATCGAACCAATTGGCGTACAACGCTGTGGAGCTGTCCGATGCTGACGGAGGTCAGACCGAACAGACTATCGAAGAAGTACTCGCCGAGATGTGCTCTTCTACGAAGCACTAAGGCATCGCACGAGCAAAGAACGTGGGAAATGGATTCATCCTCTCCATCTCTGCAAGTTCTACCAAAGTCTTTAGCAGGGACTCCTAGTCTGCTGGCATGTCTGCCGATAGTGCAGTACCCTGTAATAACACCTATCATAGCTCTAATCGCTGGTCTACTTAGCCACAGTAGGCAGGCTGTCCGTTTGACATCTAGTGATGGCCATAGTTGTTGCGTGTGGAGACACGTTGTAATATTTTGCCACCTGAGATTGGTTGTCTCAAGTGGGCCCATCTGGGCAGCTGCTATTTCCTCTAGCCCATTGATGAATTTGAAAGTAATTCACGAATGTAGCTGAAATACAGGAAGCATTTTGACAGTAATTCAGGAATCATCGAACACTAGCTCATAATTTTTACGGACATTTGTTTGGTTTGTTGTTCAAAGCTCTCACACACTCACAGACAAAATGTTATAAAAAAACGCTGTCAAATTATTCAACTATTCTAGGGGCAAGAGAAGAAGAAGTTGGGTATCTATATTGTCCCATTTGTGTTGATAGCTAGTTTCGCTGTAGCGATGGGTATGGTCGGCAACTCCCCTCGAGGGAGGAGAGCAGAAAAGGTCGCTTGTCTGACGAGTTCGTCAGCACGGCAATTACCTGGAATGTCACTATTCACTGGCACCCATATGAGGTGAATATTGAAGTGCTGTGCTATCTCCTCTAGAGATTGGCGGTACTTTAGGGCAGTCTTAGAGGTAAAAGCGACAGAGTCCAGTGATTTAATTGCAGCTTGATTGTCAGTACAGATGATGATATCTCTGCTTGATATCATATTGTGTTTTAGCCAGGCTTCCTCAATCGCCAAGATCTTCGCCTGAAAGACAGGGATCAGGGAGGCGTAAGGAAATGTCTATATTAAGGTCACTAGCGTACACCCCCGTTCCTACTTCAGACTCAGTTTTTAAAGAATTTTAGTGGATCCTCCAGCATAGCAACACCTTCCACCCAGTCTGATCTGGGGGGGGATGCTGGTAGAAAACTTTTTATTGAACAAGAGCTATTAGACCACGAATCTGAAGCCCTCAACTTGACCATACAGGCCGTACAGGCTGCACCCGCCTGCCGTATATATCTACCTAATCTTCATTACCCTAACAAAAAAAAACCGGTCAAGTGTGAGTTTTACTCACCCGCCAAGGGTTTCGTTCGGAAACAGATTAGAAGTTTAGACTTAATATAAGTTTAGACTTAATATAAGTTTAGACTTAATATAAGAAATCAACAAACTAAAATAGTCAAATCAAATTAAACTCAATTCACTGTTCATTCACTAAAAATCTTCTTTTCATTTTGAGCGAAACTGAACAAAAGAAAATCCTTTCCCATTTGCTGATCGCGCCAGCCGTGTGAAAATTGCTTCGTTGTATTTAGGGGATGAAATGCCGCAAGCGACACTGAGGCTTCCGTCAGGTCATCGTTTTTTGCAGCTAACTGATTCGATTTATATCGTTAATATTTCGAAAAATTGTATGAAAATATTTTTTTTTACATAATATTTTATTGTTATTGCCGAGATCTACAAAATGGCGCTTTTAGGTCTTCAAAATTCGAATGTTGTTGTTTTTTTGTATTTGGCCAATATCTCGAAAACTATACAAGACCTAAACCTTAACACAAGATTACATCAAAACCTACATTCCAGATTTTTGTGGAAATGAGAGGGGGAGGGGGGGGGGGACGCCTCTTTTTCGACTTTAAAGCTTAATCTCAAAAACTTAACTTCCAAATGGAAAGCTCAAAATGAAAACTCTATTTCATTTTACAAGACCTATCCGATGGTACCTCACTTAAAATATACCCGTGACATTTTTTCCAAAAAAAGTTAGTAATTAATTTATTTTAGTATGAGCAAAAAAATCATACACGATTTTTGGATAATTTTTTGGTATTGCTACGAGTTGCCCCATAACTCCAATTTTTTTTTAAATTTTTTAGTCAAATATTCTAGAAAGTAAGTTGGGGGACACGGTACACAAGTCAGTTTTTGGCAGTTTGCTGGCTAATAACTTCTTACCAATTAGAATGAGATGATTAGCATAGTTTCATATCTAACTAACTATAGTTTTTGATCCAACTATCATCCTCTTTCCAACGATACCCATATCAAGGAACTAGTAAAAGAAATTTGTTTTTCAAATTTAGTATTGGTACTAGGCTTTTTGCTAATATGAAAGTTTTTTTAAATTTTTTTATCTGAACTTTCTTTAGAGAAGTGAAATACATATTTCGGCTAAGTTTTATTTCTTAATTCTTAGTGGTACCAAGAATAAAGCTTGATGACAGACAGACAGACATTTTCACAATCAGAACACTGCCCCCTTTCCAATGACATCCATATCGAGCAAAAGCTTTTTAAGTAAGTATTAGTACTAACGTGCAAATACTGTGCAAATACTTTTTTGACAATGATTTTCCTAAAATTGGTAATTCTCTACCAATTTTAATCACCTTTATATTTTAAGACAAGGATTCTCTTACTCTTTCTTTTCATGTACTCCTATTACCGTGAAATCATCAAAAAACTGTGTGCGCAAAAACTTTTTTTTACTGACTGTAACTGTGTAAATTTCTTAAATCGTTCATTTCTTTTCATCATACTTATTTTTTACCGGAAGAGTGGTAGATTTGCTTTTCTATCTATTTACATTTCCCATTCTAAAGTCACATAACTAAATTGCGATGAATGCTCGGATGCGATCTTCTAATGGAATTTGGAACCTCTTTCCTAAAGTGAATGGGGCTGATAGGGCGGATAGTTATAATCAGTGTTTGAAATAGCTCTCTAAGAAGACATTTGCATTTCACATGATAAGCATGAAAATATCGCATACTAATTAAATTAATCTAAAATAGCATTAATTTCCATCACTGATAGCCTTCAGGCGAAATACTGATTTATGAGTTTATTTTCTTTGAACAAACAAATGGCAAAAACATCAATTAATAACTACTTTTTTTACTATTTCTAGCAAGTGGAATTAAGTTTTAAGACCGGAGAAATAATACTAGTATATGGAGACATGGATGAAGATGGATTTTTTATGGGAGAATTGGATGGAGTTCGAGGACTTGTTCCATCAAACTTTCTAGCAGAAGCTCCTGAACAATATAACAATCAAATGATTTCATGTGGTCCAAATATGGTACAAAGAAATTTAAACAACAGAGCGAAGGGGCAAGGACCGGGAGCGCGTGGCCCGCCACCCCCGCCACGCGAAAACGTTATGTCTGGAGCACCTATACAACGTGGTCCTTCAAGAAAAGGTTTGCTAAATTGTCTACTCTTTATTTTTTTTGGAAATAATTTTGCATTGAAAATACAATTTCGGTGCTATCAAACTTTGTTCTGATAACTTAATTTTGCTTCAAGTATTGACATATTGACCTCTTGTAGGGGAAGAAATAGGGATTTAAGGGCAATCTCTTGAGTTAATGGTGTTAGTTGTTTGAAAAGAGTAAAATAATGATAGAAAGTCTAACCTTGTAATGTTTATAATGGATGTTTGACGATGCTTATTTAGGTTCAAGAAATGATTTCTATGACTCCATACACTCAAATATTCAACTATTTATTGTAATGACATATATACAGTGGTGGTCAGAGAATTAGCACACTTCCCCGTATTCACTTAAAATAAGCGAGATAGCTTTATTAGCGATGCTTTCTGACATTTTTTTTTGTTTTTAATTTTGTTTAATGCAACCATAAACAACTTAAAAAAATAATATCTCAACAAAATATTAACGGCAAAACCACGTCAGTAGGTGCAGCATATTGTGGTCAACGAATTAGCACATTGTGAATTTAATTCGTTTTAAAAGGATGAGAACAAGTATTCTTCTCATATTATGTTGGACACGTTTTCAACTTTATCACACCTCTTATCATGTTCGACTTACTCTTGGCATCGGCGAATAGGGATGCTGCTCTATCCTTCCTCGATTAATACAAGAAGAAGATGTTGCTGTTTATTGCTCTAGAGATTTTTATTGAATTAAGGTCAGGACTCTCTCAGGCAATGACAGAAGTTTTTGTATGCCATCACTAAGGCACGGCTTCACTAATAGGGAAGTGTGCTTAGGATCATGTGTGTAAGGTGGTTGTTCTGAAGAGCCCAATTAGCACTAAGTGCCGTTTTGCTACCACAGCTCTGGAAAATTGAAAATTAAATTAGATTGGAATTTAGAACCATTGTGCGGCGTTGAGAAACGAAACCAAATCTTTGGTGTTCATTGCCTCGCGCAGAGATTCAAGGAAGGGTTTGCCTAGAATCCGTATCCTTGCCCTGGCAAGCGCTGGACAGGAGCAGAGGAAGTGGGTCAATGATTCTGGCTCTGCCGAGCTCTTACAACGCTTGGGATCAATATCATGCGTGAGTCATGCGTGTCTGCGTGGGCTGCAGGACCTTGTCTCCAATATTAGTATCTATTTAAACTGGTTCATTCGTTGCTCTATTTTCACAGTAGGCCTAACACGCGCCACGGAAAGGCAGCCCACACCATGACACACCCTCCTGTATATGGACGCCACGTAGTTGCCTCTTTTGCCCTCTTTCCCGGACTGCGAAAAGCTTAAGCTTTGCTTAAGCCTTAAAATTATTTAATTCAATTTGTTTGTTGATTCAAGCTTTTTTGAACCAAGAACTGCGATTGATTTGCATATTATAGGAAAAACGAAAATATGTGAAAAGTAAACGAAAATACGAGACGATGTTGTCGATAAGAAGTGATAGGAAAGATTGATCTTTTGTTTCATTTCAAATGTAAAAGGAAAGTGCAAACGCGTGGAGACAGCGGTGCATGCATGACAAAAATATGCCCGAATGATATCAAAACAAATATTACATTTCGTAAATAGACGATAAACAGAATTCGGAGTAATAAACAGTAGTGAGTAAAATTATTGTAGCATGTAACTGGTATTTTTCAATAGGCAATTATGCAATTCTGAACATACACCCCGCGTTGAAGGCTCTGCGTTCAAGATTAATGTTGATCGTTGTTGATGGGTATATTGCAGTGGCGTGGCGTGGAAAATCTGAAATGGTAAGTCGGTAAAAAAAATTCGCCTGCAACATTTTCTATGCGGTTCCTATCAACGTTTTTATTGTATGCTATAAAAGAATTACCTAAGGAGGTTTTAACCGAATTTTACCGAATCCGTGCAAAAACAAACAGCTACGAATATGTTTATACGTTTTAATATGTTTTGTGCCGAATTATGCAAATTGTTAGTATCGACGTAGCCCGTACCGCTCCAAACACTAGTGTAATTCGATAAAAGGAGACAAGAAAAACAAAACATTTTGTTAAGTTTACAACTACATGTCAACCAATAATATTTTTGGTATATCGATGCATTGAAATGCGAAACAAAACCATCCTTGCGATTCTAATCTGTTTTGATCAAAGGAGTAAAGCGTCCTATCTCTACAACTTGTTTTTTGAGAAAATCTAACTTACTAAAATAATTTCCTTCGTTCAAAATAAAATCTACCACACAACAATTTGCAGATAATAATGCCATTTTTACAATAATAACTATTCAACACACTTCAGGTTACTCTTTGCAATCTGCACAATAATTGAATTTTTCAAACACAAATAAACTAAGAGAAAGAAAAAAATTAAGGGACACGTATCGTGTATTTGATTTTACATGTGGTTTCCACAATATGTGTTGTTGCTAGCAACCAAATAACCCGAAAAAGTTTTATTTTGTTGCTAGCTCGTTAGAACAAATTCATGTTCTTTCTTTTTTTTCCCTTCATGCTCGACTCCTCTCTGTTTAGCACAAGCTTATATACAAAAAATAACACGCTCTTATACAAAAAATAATCCGCTTTTTTTCTGATTTTGTATTGTGTATCATGATTTTGCATGTGCTTTTCTCTTAAATTCTTTTTTCTCTTAGATTATTTCTGTTTGAAAAATTCAGTTGCCGTAAAAAATAATTTAAATGAATAGCCCGAAAAAATTTCGGGTTATTTTGTTGCTAGCTGCTTTTTTACTAATTTTTACTCTTTACTGCTCTTTGTCTGGCTATCGCTTTACGGCTGTCTGAAGGGAAAGACGGAAAGAACATTAATTTATTCTAACAAGCCCGAAACTTTTTCAGGTTATTTTGTTGCCATAGATGATGCAGTGTATGTTGTTGGAGACGAGGCATGCAATGTTGTTGTGTGTTATAGAGCAGCAGAGCTTGGCGCTTGCGTGTAAAAGTGTAGGAAAAACTCCAATATTATGTAAATATTAAGATTCATGTTGCTTGTTGTATTGATACATTGTTGAATCGGAATTCTAATAGGTAAGGTAGGAATCGGGTTATATGGACGCCACGCCACGGGTAGGTAGATTGCAATCTTGGCGATAGACTTTTAGTCGGGCAATGGATCTCTTGAGAACCACTAAAAAGGCTTCCGATGAAAGGTTAGCTGCTAGCTCCAAGCGAACAGCTTTGAGCGCGAATCATACAACGAGACAAGACGGACAGATCTACACACCGAACGTAAAAAGGCCCACAAAAATCTACCCCTGTCACAGTTAATGGTCGAGATGGTTCCACTCGCTCTGCTGGTTAACTTTCTTCAGGTTGGTTCATCACAATTGGACTAGCTCTGTAGTAGCGGACTTATTGACGACTCTTGCCTCCGATCGGCCAAATTTTCATCCTCAACGCTGCTAACAAGGCTTGTTGTCCCGCGTGCATGTTTTTAATGTAAAAATGGTTTACAACTGTCGACGTAAAAGGGTGAAATTTCGAAAGAATGATGGGATTTGAAAAGGCTAGAGATGAATATTGAAGTCGTCCACGAATTCGTAAGACACTATGTGTGAAAGGGGTTAGTGACAATTCACTCGTTGAATGCAAGTCCTGATTTCTCGGAAGTCTCTTTTATACACCTGGGAATTCATTGGCATGTATCGTTCGAAATATATAATTCAATTCGTGATCCAATTGCTGGACACTGAGCCACCCGCTCTTCCGCATATCAATACATGCGAATGATTTTACTATGTTATCAAATGAATTACGAAATTTACAAGTCCTTACTCTTGATGCCAGCCAACAAAATAATCGGTTTGCTCTTTTGTCTCTCTGCGACATTTTATTAGGTATTATCCAACTTAGGCCACTTATTCTCGCCATCGACCGAAAACTCTAAACCTGAACGCCAAATACTGAGATGCAGCAATTCATTTAGGCAGACACCACGACAAATGAGATCAGCTGGATTAAAACTCGTAGGTACATGCTGCCAAGTTACATTTTCAGAAAGATTTTGTATTTTTGATCTGTTCGAAACGAATGAACTCCAATTTCAAATATTGGAATTTATTCATGAGGGAATCACACAGCAAAATGTTTGAGAAATTTCTAACTCTAATATCTGTCGAGTCCGTTGCATCAATTCAGCTTGATGGAGGGGGAGGCGGGATCTTAACCGGTGCGACTCGAGACTTTGAACACAGTAGCAGCATATTGTTAAAAAAAATCTTAAGAACGCAGGTACTATGTACAAGCTCCGTGTCCACAGAGTTGTAAAAGAATGCAATCTTTTGGGAATGCATTCGCTGAATTCACGGAAAAGACTTCACAATTTGTGATTCATTCAATTGACTTCATTAGATAAGTGTGACTTCAATTTTAAAATCACCATTCTATTTTGAAGTCTTGATTGGACCAATCTTTCGGGCCACTCAATAGATTGCAATCAATTGAATGCAAGTCTTTAGAATTATGTGCATTCTTTGAAGTCACTTTGAAGTCCCTACCATTCACTTGAAGTCCCACCATTCACTTGAAGTCCCACCATTCACTTGAAGTCAACAGCATTCACTTGAAGTCTTTGAGACGTCACCGCAGTGTCCGCCTGCTTGTTTGCACCACTTTTCCTTCCAAAGCGCTTGCATAAAGATTTCCGTTTTGACTACTATTGGACCAATGAATCCAATGCTTGACAATATTGACAGTTGCATTTCGACAAGTATCAGATTGTGCACCAGAGAAGTGAAATTCATCAGAATCAGACGATCAGTGTGATTTTCTCTCCAAAGAAACAGCTGCAAATTATCACCGGGTGGTTGAACTTGTACACACCTGTACATTTTAGAAATATACGCAGTGATAGCAAAACGATGCATCCGAAAAGGAACGAGAGTAGTAAATAGATCATCTTAAATAGTTGGTCCTACCATAAGAATGTCATTTAGCGAAACACCTGCCGATAATTTAATATAAATTTAGTTGTAGTGCTGTCTTGCTTTATCACGCGATGGTGTGGAAGGAACCTCCTTTTGACATGTGGTTTAGTTTAAGATACTCATGCGAAGAAGTTTTGATTCCCAATTACAATTACAAAAGATTCCAATTACAAGCTGAAACGTACGAATTAGACGCTCCGTAGCGAAATGCATTTGCGAACACGAGCCTAACAAAGCTCTGTACGGAACGTACGAATCGTAGCTATCTTTAATTAGTACTAAAGCTGTTCCTAGAAACACGAATGGTTGATCGAGCGTTATTTTTTTTAGGACTAATTGTATTTTCTATTGCCGATTTTAGGGGTGAGTGCCGTTGGCTCGATCAGTTAGTGCGTCGGACTGTTGAGCGAGAGTACCCGGGTTTAAATCCAGTTCGAGACAAAAAAAAAAAAAAAATTGTTCACGGCCCCACCTCCATCGCACGACTGACAACCTTCCTAGAGTATTCATGAAAAGCTTTCGCAATTCGCTGTTCGGAACCGGCATTAAGCAGTAGGTCCCCTAGACATGTGTCACAAATTAAAACGCACACAACACATTGGAGGCGCGAACAAGCTATGCTCTGGCCCTGTATGGGTTGTTACGCAGGTTATTTATTTTTTTTACATTTTCAATACATATATCATTAAATGTTATATTTTGTACATACTTTGCACATTTATGCTTTTTAGAAAAATGTAAGTTATATATTTTTTATTAAAAGACTATGTGTTTTTATTTATTTTTTTTTATTTTCTTTAATTTCCCAATTACATCGGGGTCTACTTATTGACTCAACTTAAAGTTCAAAACTTAAAACTACCCGGCATTGAAGCCGGCTATCCGGCTCCCATGGCGTTGGTGGCGTTCGCTCCCAAGGTGATGGGCAACGGTGGTGCACCTTGCTCAATGTCTAGACTACTTGTCGGGTTTCGAGTGCGCCGGATACTTGCGCGATAATGCGTGCGTTGACTCCTCCCCCTGCTAAGTTCGGAACGGCCTGGTTTTGATCCTTTAGATATTTAATGGCTTCGTCCATCTGTTTTTTTTGCAGCTATTTCTTTCCTTGCTTTTTTTTTTGTATTGACCTTAGTTTAATAGAGATGATCACTCCTGCAATTACAAATATAGCTGATAGGGTTGAAAATGACGACCACCATAAGGTTGTTTGCCTTTAGATGTCGTCTTGTAGTTCCTCGATGTGGTTTGTATTTTTGATATGGATTTTATGTAGCTATGGTAGGGAAAGTTTTGTTTCGTTGTCTAAAAATTGAATCGCTGTCGTTTTGGCCGGTAGTTGTTTTGTATGCATGGGAATTGTGTTGGCGGTGTATGATGTTTCGTTAATCACAATAAAGTTAGCAAAAGTGATTAGGTGCGACCCGTTTATTATTATTTCTAGTTCGTAAAATAAGTTACAAACAAGATAAAGTGTATCTAGGATTCTGTACCGAACTTTGGAGCATCACCTACCAAATAACTACTTCCACGATGAATATAGTATTAACGCTATTTCTACTGTTTTTAAAGTAAGACGCGAGTTATTCTGCGTTAATTATATGCCACACCGAAACGACCAAAGCACTGAGTGTACACTGTGTAATCGGCACACAGCAGATAACGTAATACATATTGCTGGAACCTGTCCTATTCTTAACACCATCAGACGCGCCTACTGGGGAAAAAACAGTCTTCACTGGATGAAATCAAGATTATTTTAAACGGCGATAACTGGCTCACTTTGGTCAGCTTCGTTAAAACTGCTTGAAGATATCGTTCTCAAATAATAAACGAAAGTTTTTTATCAACCTAATTGCGATTAGAATAATTGCGTGATATTACTGTTTTTAGAAAAATCTAATTATCTATTATTATTTCCTTATTAAAAAAATCTTAGTTACTCTTTTTTCGGCTGAGGGCTTAAGCCAAGCACTAATTGTGAACTTACAATTGTAAGAAAATTAAATGAATATTGAATAAAGATCACATCTACTACTACTACTAACAAATTATTAACACTAACCGGTAAATTTTCATAAGAATTAGCTTAGTTATTTCTAGATTGTCTAAGATAAGTGGATTGATAATTCCATTTTTCGCAAGTACAACTGATAAAACAATTTTATTTAAATGAGATATTATTTCCGGTGTCGCTGCTACAAATTTCAAGGCGGATCCTAAGATCGAGTAATTCGTTTGGGCACTTCCAGAATGTTAAAAATATTTACAATTTCCTCCGTTTGTTGTTTGATAATTTCGTATTTATTCTGTGCATCGGGTATATCAGTGAGTATTGAACTCTGCTGGGCCATTAGTTTATATTCGCTAAGATTAGTGGTGTGAACGATATAAATGAAATTCTCGAATATTGCTACTTCGTCAAGTGTGAGCTGTGCTGTAATCATGGATTCTGATCGTTGAGGGCGGAAAAGGTGCAAAAAATATTCTAAGGACAAGAACAAAAGAGAAAAATGGGGTATTAGCGCAGATTACTTTTATGGACCTTTCTTCCTTCTATGAGAACTGTGGTCCCAAGTCATTTTCTATAACTTTCCCCAAACAAAATTTCTGAAACTTGTTTCCTATACGCTTATTTTTTCTTAAAAATACGTTTTCACCTGGCTTGTATGCTTTGGTAAAAGCATTTTCGTTGAGACGTTGAAGTGTTCTTTCTTGTGCTATAATTAGTTTTCTACTTATTTCTTTCTGATCCTGAGGGGGACAATTATGAATTATATCGATTGGTTTTCCATTTATTATGGAGTGAATACTACTATTATATCTGTGCGTTGGTAGTAAAATTAGATAAGTAGCTTCCGCTATTTGTTGTTGTGCCTTTACGAATCTGGCTATCTCTAATAGAGTTGAATGAAATCTTTCGATTTGTCCATTATTCTGGTTGTGGAGTGTAGGAACAAAAAATTGCTCAATTGCAAAATTTTCTCTAAGTAAACTTTTGATCAAATTAGAATGGAAAGCTTTTTTGTTATCCGAAACTATTATTCTTGTATTTCTGTAGCTGCCTAGTATTTCCAACAATGCGTTTTTAATATCGATAGATGATCGATAAACTAAGGGTTTTACTATAGCAATATCTACGTAAAGTATCTCACTTGAATACTTGGGAATCGGTGTTTTGCGTAGGTGGCTTTCTTTGATATTTATTCTCTCAACAGATTTTACAATAATTTACCACTGATTATAAGAGCTTCCTAATATCGGGAAAGTAGTACTCTTCTATAATCTGATGGAAGTTTTCTTGTAGTGACCTATGGGCGCGATTGTGTTCTGTTGTTACAACTTCTAATTGATCGTTTTTAGGGTTTCTTTCCAAAGGAATAACGAAACCCTTATCGAATCACTTGGGTGTCTGTCTGTCTGTCTGTCGCCTTTTACATATTTGACTATAACTTATAAGTCCTTTCTAGTTAAGGGTTGAAATTTGGACTGAAGATGTATCTAGGCGATTCAAAAACAAATCATGCATTTTTTTTGGAATTAGTTGTAGATTAAAGAAAACGTTAGTACTAATACTAATGCCCGAAAATATTTTTATTAACTTTGACGGTCGATAGGGGTGTCATTGGAAAGAGGGTGGTGTCCTGATTGTGAAAATATCTGTCTGTCTATCATCAGGCTTTATTCTTGGTAATTGGCGAACCACTCATCACAATATCCAAAAATCGTGTATGATTTTTTGCTCATACTAAAATAAATTAATTACTAACTTTTTTTGAAAAAAGTTTCACGAGAATATATTAACTTAGGTACCATCGGATAGGTCTTGTAAAATGAAATAGAGTTTTTATTTTGAACTTTTCATTTGGAAGTTAAGTTTTCGAGATATTAAGCTTCAAAGTAGAAAAAAAGGCGCCCCCCCCTCTCATTTCCACACCCGCTGGTCTAAAAATCTGGAATGTGGGTTTTGATGTAATCTTTGTGTTAAAATTGGTTTGAGCACTCTGGCTTTAATAGTTTTCGAGATATTGGCCAAAAACCAAAAAATAACAACATTCGAATTTTGAAGATCTGAAAACGCCATTTTGTAGATCTAGGCGAAATAACAATAAAATATTATGTAAAAAAAATTATTTTCATACAATTTTTCCAGATATTAACGATTTAAATCGAATCGGTTATCGCAAAAAACGATGAACTGACGGCAGTCTCAGTGTCGCTTGCGGCATTTCATCCCCTAAATACACCGAAGCAATTTCACACGGTGAAAAGAATTTTAAGTGAATGAGCAGTGGATTGAGTTTAATTTGATTTGACTATTTTAGTTTCTTGATTTTTTTAGACTTATATTAGGTTGTCAAATATCTCCCTTCCGCCTTTTTGTCTTTTCCGGCTATGTACAAAGCGCTACAGAGCTAATTCGCTTGAGTCACAGTGGATAGCATTGGGTTTTGGAAGCATTAAATTCCACTCTGTTGGTTCTACCCCAATTGATTATGCTGTCAAGATCGGAATTTAATGTGCTCAACATACGTTGCCGTTCCAATTCTACGGCCGAAGAACTAGGCCGTGAGGAAATTTCTAATCCATAGAAGAAGAGATTCATCGATACCGAAAGCACACATTTTCGACACAAGAGCTTGATACCAAACTCTGTCAAATGCTTTAGAAATAACAAGTGCAACGATTTTGCTTTCACCTGATTTGTGCAAAGCATGGTTCCACTTTTCGGTGAGATATGCTATCCGTAATTGTAATTTGTAATTAAAAATTTTCAATTACAATCACCTGTAATTGTAATTGAAAGGATTTCAATTACTAATTACTGCAATGGTAAATGAAAAAGTTTTCAATTTTAATTACTTTCAACTGTATTTTAACATGTAATCATTACACAAAATAATCATTACTTTCCCAACTCTGTCAAAAACCCTAGGAACTAAGCTTGTCTAAAAAATTTCGATTTCTCTGGTGAAATACGCATTCTTTTCATATGTATTACCTACATATGTCGTCAGCATAAACATGGCAACTTTTTCTTATGTCATCTCGAAGAATATTATTAATTGCCCTTTGAAAATTGCTAGGTGTATTTTGCAAACCAAATGGTAACCGACAGAATTTGTATTTTCCGTTATTTACGCTAAACGCCGTTTTGTGTATGTCTTTGCTCTACATCTCGATTTGATGGAAACCTGATTTCAGGTCCAAAAATATATTGGGAGTTCCCCAAATTTGCCAAAATTTCAGAGGTATGCCGGGCACTGATTTCTCATTAATTTTTCTAAAATCAATCACCATACGCATACGCGGTTTACCATCAACGTCGAACGCCTTTTTACTAACGACATGGGCTGGTAATTTAATGCGAAACGGGCGGCTGATCGCCATGCCGGATAAGCTGTATTATCTCCATTAAATTCGCCTGGTGATTTTATTAAATCAAGGGTGGCATTGTTTGAATCAATAAGAGGATTGATAAAGACTGGAGCGTATGTTTCGACGCGAGGTGCTTGTAAGCGACTTATAGCCGCGGTTATTTTATCTAACTGGGAAGAAAATTTTTGTTTTGCACTGGCAACAGATGCAAAAATAAGTTCTTGTAATTGTTCCTGATTCATGATTGATTTGAGATCTTATGTTTTAATATTTTGCAGTTTTTACTTAAGGCTATTACCTTAAGTCTTGGCAAACTATTTATGAAATAACATTAAACCTCAAGAGAAGTTTACACTAATAAACCCTTTCCTGCCCACTGTTGTTCCTGTACAACATGAACTTCATATGGGCAGAGCTCGAAAAATATCGATGCAATTAAAACAAAATGTGTGTTAATTTCATGCTCAAACTAGTTTTAATCTATCTAATGCTGCATCAGACGCTTATTAGTGTAATAAGAATATTATAGTCGGGATCCTTTACTTTGGTTTTGGCCAAGCATAATTTTAATAAAAAGTCAAATTTCAATAAATCTCATAATTTGTTTTAAAATCACAAAAGCATTCTGAAATTTATTCCATCGTATTAACAAGATCTCATTTAATTATAAAATTACTAGCTGACCCGGCGAATTTCGTACCGCCATATCTTTAGGGTTTTGTTCCAAAGGAATAACAAAACCCTTATAGAAACACTTCGGTGTCCGTCTGTCTGTCTGTCCTTTTTTTTGTGTATAATTTCGAAATTCTTGAAAGACTTGGCTTACTATTTACGATTGCCTTGGCTTCGCACAGGTGGTGTACAATCGTGGACTAAAGAAATGTAATACTGGGAAATTAAAATCAGTTGGATTATTTGACAATAATGAGAAAATATCTTTTTTTTTTACAATAAAACCATGTATTAAATACTTTAAATATAACTATTGTAAGGCCTTATCATACACAATATTTTTAGTTTAGGGAAATTCCAGGTTTATTCCACACACTTCTAGTGATTGGCCTTGGGATTTGTTAATTGTCATTGCGAATGCTAGGCGCACTGGAAACTGGATACGTTTAAAGTCAAAAGGGAAATCGGTTGGAATTATTGGTATTCTTGGGATTAGAACATCCTCGCCCTTAAACTTTCGTCGCTTTAATCAGATTTCCCAAAATTTCTTTACCGGCGAGTCTTGCTCCATTGCACAATTTTGGTTGATTTAAATTGCGTAACATCACCTTGAGCTGTAAGTTGTGGGGTGGTAATCCTGCCAAATCCAATGAATTTAGGAATTCAGTTGGATAATTTACAACTTTATTTTGATCGATAATGGAATCGATCGACTTAAATGAATGTATTTGTCCATAAATTTCATTCTGGATTTTTATATTTAAATTATCAACATCATTATTTTTTGCTGCTAATATAGCTCGTTCGCTCAACCAACCACTTTCGATATCAATTGTTCTTTTGACGATGTGAACTGACAAAAATTTGCCAGGCCAGCAGGCATTTTCCGGGTGCGTCCAGGAAAAAAAATCCTCCGTTGTCGACATTAACTGCTTTCATTATCGTGTCGTAAGTTGTTTTTTGCTGTTGATTTAAAAGTGGG
Organism: Syritta pipiens; assembly: GCA_905187475.1. Taxonomy (NCBI): domain Eukaryota; kingdom Metazoa; phylum Arthropoda; class Insecta; order Diptera; family Syrphidae; genus Syritta; species Syritta pipiens. The sequence continues at coordinate 60,653,385 of LR994572.1, read as the reverse complement.
ACTTTATTTTGCACTGATTGAGAGCATTTCTATCTTATTGACGTTCTCTTTCAAATTCACGATTGAATACATCATAGGTGCAAGCATTCCTAAGTCATGTAACATCTTGCCAGACATCATCACGCACAAATCTTCTAAACATATCGCGTCGCCATCTCGGTTCGGAGGGATTTTCCCATCCTCTTCCTTTTCGGTCACCCCGGCTTATGACGGGGTGTTTCGCACATATTCGCGCCGGCGTGTCGCCTGAAAGCCAAACAATATCATCCTTTACCATGCGTCTGGGTTTTCGCCTACGACTGATGGTTGCTTACACTATGCAATTTTGTCGCGTTCGCGATTCACTTTGTGAGTGATTATAATTTAACACGAATTTTATTGAATAGTAATAAAGTTAAAATTGACTCTACATTTTATTTAGAAAACGTTTATATGGGAAATAGAAAAGGGCTATTTTTAGGGTTTTCTCGGCAGTTATTCAAATTTTTCTTACCTTTTAAACCTTCCCTAGACCTCCACGAACATTTCAAGACCAAGATAAGATAAATCCGTTCAGCCGTTCTCGAGCTTTAGCGAGACTAACGAACAGCAATTCATTTTTATATATATAGATAAAAGGTATCAGTGGCGTGGCGTGAAATCTGAAATTCGTGGCGTGAAATCTGAAATTCGACTGCAACATTCTCTTTGCGGTTGCTACCAACTTTTTTATTAAGTTGATTAAGTAAGCTATAAAAGAATTATCTAAACAGGTTTCAATCCGATTATTATCGAATTTCTGCAAAGACAAACAGCTACGAATATGTTCATCCGTTTTAATATGTTTTTGTGCCAAATTGTTCAAATTGTTCGTTTCAGCGTAGCCCGTACGGCTCCAAATACTAGCGGAATTCGAAAAAAGAAAGCAAGGAAAACAAAACATTTTGTTAAGTTAACAACTGCATGTCAAGGAATTACATTTTTGGTATATCGATGCATTGAAATGCCAAACAAAACCATCATTGCGCTTATGTATAATCTATTTTCATCGAAGGAGTAGAGCGTCCTATCCAGTAATGACGAGATATTCATCTTTCCAGCTGGAAAACCCCTCCTCCACACTTTTTTACGCATACTTAAAAAAAGGTTTTCGGTTTTCACGCATATTTGTTTAAAGCCTGTCGGAAAGTAGGGGAAGTTCGTCGTTTTTAGGAGAAGTTCGTCGTTTTTAGGAGAAGTTCGTCGTTTTTAGAAGAAGTTCGTCGGTTTACCCCCCACTACTGCCGAAAATTCATACATCTGCTGCAAGTCAGCCAATAGCAACGCCGAATGTGTTGTGCTGCTGCGCAGCTTGTCCACACAATTGGACATAATGCAATAATAAAAAAAAGGAGTGGTAAATGAATTTCTTTTAAGATAAACATTAGCAACCTCTCATATATTTTAATAATATTACACAATAAAATGCTGCTGATATATAAGAATTTTGAAATATTAATTTTAATTAATTTTTATCACATATTTTTGGGGTTCCTACATTCTGATGTACATCGGAATATTGTTTACATATCATGATCAAGAACTTATCATTAACCTTTTAGAACACTGCACTACTTTCTAATACTTTGTTGACAATAAAGATTATTGAATATCTTCAGCTGAATATAAAGAATTCAATAGTCAGTCAATCAATTCAAAGTTCTTCATATACGGTACAAACAAATGCTCAATCAAAATCCACGCAAGAAACGATTTGTATTTGAAACAATAAAACATAATTTCATACTGAGATATCATTTATTACTTTGTAGTACTAGCTATTTTGTATAGACGAGGGTACAGCCTTATTTTGCTTTTATTACTGTACACATCAACAATATTAAATTGAAAATTCCTTTATTTCTGGTTGACATCTAATAAGTGCGATTCTTTTAAAAAAATTTAAAATTTATGATTTTTACAATTTTTCCTTTCGTGAGTTCTATGATTTATTCCAGTTGGGCACCAGTTATTTTTACTTAAACACCATGCGTTTTTGTTTTAATTTTTTTATTTTCCTTAATTCCCCGATTACCTCGCTGTCTAGTTACTGACTCAACTTAAAATTCAAAACTAAAAACTATGCGGCACCGTAGGCATGCTGGGCCACCACTAAAGGCCCGCAGCTTATTTTGGGTGTCCATGGTATAACCAAACAATTTTAATGTGGATTGTTTTTTTTTTTTTTTGTCAGTTGACATCTATTTTGGCAGAACACTAAATCGACATCTCAAAAACAAAAAAAAAAAAGATCTGCAAATAGCGTTTCAGATCTCCAAATTCGAATATTGTTGTTTTAGAGTTTTTGGTAAATAATACGAAAACTGTTTACGGACAGAATGCTCAGACCAAATTTAAAGCTTATTATCTGTGGCCAAATGTTAGGAGAGTTTATAAGACGATTTTAGTTTCCACACAAAATATGTAGCAGAAAAATAAATATATTTAAACGCAGCTACCCCAAGATATACTACCTCTCCTTTAGCAAATTTAATAGAAACGGCCATTAATAAAATTAGAGAGCAGCTCGTTTCGCAAATATCCCTGGTTTGCACCGTATTACTTATTCGATGCTCAGAAACAGTCCACCGTGTTTTAAGCTCAGCTTACTGTCTTTATATAAAAACATATTTATATATATTTAATAGCGGTGTTATTCCCCAAACATGGTAGGTGCCTATCCCGAAACCTAACAGAGACCATACTTACGTCGACAGCTACCCTCCCGCCTCGTCTTTCAAAAACCTTAGAAAAATTTGCCTAGAAGCGCCTATCATAAAGTCGTCGATCATAATTTCATTGACCATAACCAAACTGCTTTCAAAGCTGGCTGCGGAACATAAGATTCTCTCCTACATTTAGAGCTTCTTATCGGCTCTTTCAGAAAAAAATCTCCATTGATTTCGAACGAGCATTTGGTAGAGTAGGACCCCGTGCCTTTTTAAAACTTTCAACTTCAGAAAATCCGTCTTTTTTAACCGGAAAGTTTTCAGTAAGACCAATAATAACATTTACTGTCCATAGTTTTGAAAACAGCTTTCCCCAAGATTCCACTCACTTTATTGAAAATAACTTTTAATACGATAAGTAAAATTGCTCGTAGTTATCCTCAAATAGACCAAGTTCTTTATGCACACGATATTATTTTGTACACTATTATCTGTTATCTATTTCAAAATGCGAGCTATTACAAGTTAGCGCACGCCTTATCGCGCATGTATTGACATATCCTTAGCGGAGCGAAACCAAATTTCTGAAATTCGGCTTTATTTTGTTTGTCATTATTTTACCTTACCGTTTAGAGTGACTCAATTTACGGAGAAATTTACAAGCACAAAAAATTTGAGAGTACAATAACAAAATTTTGTATTTCCTCACAAACGAAACACCAACTGTTTTTAAGCGTTTTTCCAAACGTTGGGCTAAATTATGGAAATCAAAATTGGTTGGCATAAAGAGCAGAAAAAGCAATCAAGATGCTGTCAATTATCCGACGAAGTTTTTTAAAATTCCTTAGATTTGCCTAGACTGGACTACCTCTTCGTTTACAATTGAAAGGTGGTGCACTCAATTGTGTTGTGAACAAGATTAGCAGTCAAAAGGTCATGAATAGTCTTATTGAAGCAATAATTTTTAAAGGAAAACCTTAACGTAAAAATGTATTGATTCCGCTTATTCCAACGATTCCACTAAATTACACAATAATACCACAAAAACACAAAAAAGGTCACAATAAACAACCTAGACTTAGAATATCCATTCTTCTACCACGGAAAATTGTACATGCATCATATTTACGTGTAAGAAAGCTGCAGCTCAGGACAAAATATATCTATACTAATATATAAAGGTGAAGAGTTTGTTTGTTTAAACGCGCTAATCTCTGGAACTACTGAACGGTTATTCATGAAGTATTCACAAGTATTATTGTTGGCTTTCTGGGAAGGTTTGTGACAATATTTTCTGGACATTTTGATACAAGAAGTTAACGGTAGAATGAGATTTGTGGAAAAATCGGGAAACGGCAACCTTCTAAGGCAACCTAAGAAGAATATCCATTCTTCTACCACGGAAAATTGTACATGCATCATATTTACGTGTAAGAAAGCTGCAGCTCAGGACAAAATATATCTATACTAATATATAAAGGTGAAGAGTTTGTTTGTTTAAACGCGCTAATCTCTGGAACTACTGAACGGTTATTCATGAAGTATTCACAAGTATTATTGTTGGCTTTCTGGGAAGGTTTGTGACAATATTTTCTGGACATTTTGATACAAGAAGTTAACGGTAGAATGAGATTTGTGGAAAAATCGGGAAACGGCAACCTTCTAAGGCGGGCGCTGTCTAAACAGTTAAAGATACAAAAAAATAATGTATGGAGGAATTAAGCGCCTCAAAAAGTTCTAAAAAAAAATCAGCGACAGCATATGTCTATCTTTTAAGGTAGATCCACAATAATAATTTTTATGGTTCTGTATAAAGTCGAAAAGCGAATCCCGCCTTTAATTTTCATACCGCTACCCTAAAAAATCTGGAAAAATTAGAAAAAATCGACTTCGATGAGTACATTAAAAAAAATAAATTTCAGCATTCTGGCCTCAATAGTTTTGGAGCATTTGGCCAAAAACGATAAAATGTCGATATGCGAATTTCGAAAATCCGAAAACGCAGTTTTGTAGATCTTAGTGAAAGCATTAAGAAAAAATAAGTATAAAAATATCGATTAGTAGACGAAACCCGAGGAATAGCCGATTGTAAGTTTTTTTTAATTCATAAAGTTCTGGCTGAAATTTACGCGATCTCAGTGATATTTTTCACATTAATTCAACCCTTATTTGCTCAACTACGATTTGCACGCAGTTAGCATGAAGATGATTGCGTTGACAGCGTGCTGTATAGATAGAGGTACATATATGGCATAGGAAATATGGATATATGTGTATAGGTTAACATAAATGTGCGCATTACAGATGCAGACAGCGATACCAGATCGGTGATTTTTTGTCGGAAGATGAGTACCATGTCTGAAGCGTATTCTGTTCTACAGCAAAAGTACAGCAAAAGTTTACTGTCAAAATTTCGTTGTGAACGTATTAGAAGCTCTATGTTATAAGCCCATGTATAAACGTTACCGTTGATAGTTAGGGGAACTACAGCGTATTTCTTTAATGAGCACGTTGTTAAAAGAAACAAGAGTGGTCTTTGATTTTGCAAAAAAAAAAAGAAACATATTTGATAATGCGTTTTTAGTATTTAAATCAGGATTAGGCTATAGAGGAACACATTATTTTTCATATTGTATCAAAGTTGTATATGTAGGAAATCATTTTCTGAAGAAACAATAATAAATTAACTAAAAAATCGTAACACCCGGTACCCTCTTTACATGCACTCACACAATCATTTTAAGTTACATAAGGAATAATCGTATGATATCGCAAGATCATACATTAGTTAAGTTAGTGTTTTCTAGGCTAAGTACTTTCTGTAAAACGTAATTTTGTTAAAATAAAACGAAGATTGCAATAAAGCGGCCAAAAAATAAACACGCGTTACGTTTTAGTCGGTGACCTAACATATAACAAAACAATTCTTTAGAGAGCACATTTCGGTGGAAGCTGTAAACATTTTCCTTTAACCCTCTTACGGTCAAATTTTAACGCAAAAGTGTTGGGATTTTTTTTTCTTATAAAAAATGGACTAAGAAATCATAATTTGAAAACAGAACTCAAAAATATTAATTTGGTGGACCTCCAGGTACAAAATAGCCAAATTGACCGTTTAAGTTTTTTTTCCGTCACATAATTGAATTTAGACACATGCGATTGATAAGAAGTAAAATGTACAATCCATTGGGCTTTGTTATTGTTTTATTGTAACAGAAATAAATACTATAAAATTAAAGAGAGGATTAACAACAATGGTAATCATAAAAACAATTTTTTGCAGAAGAACAACAAAGGTAGAGGTTGCATTTCTTTGTTTTGCACAGTTTCTTTTTGCCACCTTCTTTTTTAAGCCATACTGGAATATGGTCACGACCATCAAAACGTATATCTTGTACAGGATGTTTCGCTCGTTTCCCAATTCCTGAAGTGATGCTGACAATGGTCGTCCACTTTTACGTTTTGGTCTGCACGTAATAAAACCCGCAGCTATTTTCTCTCTGAATTCTGGTAATTTTAGCAGTTTTTCATTCTTAGAAGGAGTATTATTGCAATCATTACATCGTCGCGTGTATGCGACGATATAATATGAATGCGTTTGTTGATGCCATATCAATAAAATGGTAAAACAGACGCATCATTGGATTCCGAGTCCTAGTGCGAATATGATAGCGACCCATAAAACTATCCATTAGATCCACACCGCCCATGTGACTGTTATATTCACGAATGATCTGAGGGCAATCAACTTCAATGAATTTTTTTTTGCTTGCGATCATAGCGAGGTGCTTTCGCCATTTGTCTACTTGGCTCTTTTTTAGCAAATGGTTCAATGCCAACGTAAGTAGATGCCAATCGTACGCTCTTGTTATCCTTCCATAAAACAGTGCTAATGTCTACCCCATACGCAGAAGCAACATATTCAGCTGAATAGCTGAATTTCTTCTTTATCTTTTTCTATTTCTTTTTTTCTTTTCCTTCCATAGCATAGGTTTGCATTTTGCAAATAATTAATTGACAGCTTAAAATGTGAATATATTTGTTTTTTTTTTCAATTGTTATTTTTGTTGTTGTACCTATTAAGAATAAACGTGCTAATAGAATTATGATTTTTTTTTTTGGAGCAATGCATTTTCGTTCATTTTTACCTTTCAGCTGAAATTGCAAACATTTTTTCCTTTTGCAAACAATTCTTTGACATACTGTATATTCTTCATCAGAGATTTCATCCCCACTACTGTGATCATAGTCATCGTCTGTATCGAGAGACTCCATGAACTCTCACAATTCTTCATCATCGATATCGGACAGTTTAAAACGTTTTTTAGTATACGTTCTTTATTCTCCATTTTTATCTAGACCACAGGTGAAACGATGCAAACAATGATAAATAACGAAAAAAAATTTTGACGTAAACGGACAAGGCTGCCCTGAGACGGCCTTCGTATTTTCTTTCTCAAGCATGACATTTTCAATTTTTTTTAATATTTTTGTAATCGTAACAGAAAAAAAAAATTTAACACCCCCTCAAACTTTCACAGTTTGTGTTTGGCGGGTTGTAGAGTGTATATATGTAATAATAATTTGTCTGTCCGTCCGCCGTACGCCGGCCGATTTTTTACTATGAAAGTACATGAATATATCTACTTACTGTAAAATTCCCAACTCTTCGAAATGATTACAAGTATTTTTTTTTTTTTTTTAGATTTCTCTTTTTCACTAGCACTAATTTTTGTTGGTCAGACACTGATTTTTCACAATAAATGAAATGAAAACTTCGTAACGTGCTGAAACATGATCCCAAATGTTGCTTGAAGTGTAATGCAACGCCTACTTACCCGTTTCAAAAATTAAAAATTTTGCACATCGAATAAATGGTCAATAAGCGAAGGCTGCCCTGAGGCAGCCTTAAACGTTAGAGGGTTAAGGTTACTTTCAATAGGAGACGGGAATCTACCTAATTTTGAAAACAGAATTGAAATTGTTCGCGGGTCAGATGAAAAAGTAACCAGCATCGACGATTTAATATCGAAAGACTACCTAGATACAGTCGAAGCAGAGAAAATTTTTTTTCAAAAAACTACATTGGTAGTTGCTATAGTAATGTTGACGAAATTAATGATTTAATTTTAACGAAACATCCAGTGTTCCTTTATTATTTGTGTTCAGTTCCGTACTTTTCCATTTTTAGTAGATTTTTTGTATGAAACCCGCAGTGGTGGTGAAACCTGCAGTGGCCAGCAGTGTCATAACAGTTTTCGAAAAACCTTTGCCTGTCTGTCTTTGTCTAACGCTAACTAACTGCGCAATAACTGATATTCACGCGGGCGAAGTCGCGGGAGCAGCTAGTATAATATAAATTCAAAAAATATAGTTTACGAAAGGGCATTGCTATAGTTTAAGTGAAGTAAAATTTCACAAGAGAAAATAAAGCAAATATAAGAAACACTGAGTGCATTAAAAATGAGTGTGTATGGTATCATCATTATGGTATCACTTCGGTGTGTCTCTCTGTCTATTGACTTTTACATATTTGACTATGACTAATAAGTCCTTTGTAGTTAAGGGATGAAACTTGGACTGAAGGTGTATTTAGGCAACCTACAAATAAATCATGCACCCTTTTTGGAATTAGTCGCAGACACAAGAAAAGTTAATACTAACACTAACGCTCGAAAAAACTTTTGGTTAATACCCCTATTACGGTTCGCGAGTCGAACGAAAAAGTTCGCCTGAGTCACATTTTCGTATTATCGTTCGCGAATCGCCCAGATGACATTCGACTCAAATGTCAGAAGCTTGGCGAATTTCGATTTCACCGTATTACCGTTGGCGAACGTTCGACTAAATTTCTATTTCTTGTGTCAAATCCAAGCGAATGAAATTATTTGGTGACTGAGCGTACGAACTGTGGAAATATCGAAAGAAAACACATTTTTGTATTGATGAACTTGAATTATTACTTTTTATTATGTTGAAACTCGAAAAAATACAGTTACAACCAATAACAATAGTGAAATTAGGAACAATTGGCATTCTTCTGTTTGCTCAACTCAATAGCATTGTTGCATATGTCTCGTCGAAGAAGAAAGCAAATGGAATATTGGAATTTTTTTTACTTTTGCACGAATATATATCACATAAATATATTCACTCAAATGCTCAATTAAAGACATGTTTCAACTAATAGATATATGTATTGTTTTAACTATTGCACCTACAATCGGACGATGGAAAAAGTGGCGTAAGCAGCTGTTTCCAATTTATCCGCGTATTCTAATTATTCCACTTATCTTTTTGAAACAGTCCATATAAACATGTAAACCGTTTGGACACTAGTTATATATTTTAAATGTGATTTTTATTATTCTTAAAGGTTTAATTCTCACTGTAAACAAATAATTGTTTTGAATTTAACTAATTTCACTTGACGTTTGTCACATATTTCTTACTGTGGTTAGGGTAGTGTGAATTTGTAGTTAAGGCAGTAGTGAATTTCAGGCGAACAAAGTAGTTCGTGAACGGTAATCGCTCGACCTGAAATATTCGCCTGATCGTTCGAGACGAGTCGAACGTTCGACTCGCGAACCGTAATAGGGGTATAATATGGGTGTTGTTGGAAAGGTCTGCCAGTAGGCTTTAACCTTGGTAACTGCCTAACCACTTAAAATTAAAAAATGAAACTTCGCCAAAAGATGTATTTCACTTGCCCAAAAGGAAGTTCAGGTAAAAAAAATTAAGAAAATTTCACACTAGCGAAAAACTTATTTCTTTTATTAGTTTTTTGATATGTGTTAGAAGTTATAAGCCAGTAAACTGCTCAAAATTGACTTGTGTACCGTATCTCCTACCTTATTTTCTAGAATATTTGACCAAAAAATCTGAAAAAAATTGGAGCTAGGGGGCAACACATCGCAATACCCCAAAATTATCCAAAAATCGTGTATGGTTTTTTATTCATACTATAATTAATTGATTACTAACGTTTTTTTTTTAAATTCACGGGAATTTACTAAGTGAGGTACCATCGAAGAGGTCTTGTAAAATGAAACTGTGTTTTCATACTGAACGTTTGGTTTGGAAGGTAAGTTTTCGAGAAATTAAGCTTCAAAGTCGAAATAAAGACGCGCCCTCCCATACCTACATTTCCACACCGTTGGTCTAAAAATCTGAAAAAAATGGATGCATATCTGCAATCTTTTTGGTAAAATTGGTTTGAGCACTCTGGCTTTAAGAGTTTTTGAGATGTAGGCCAAAAACAAAGAAACAAAAGCATTCGAATTTTGAAGATCCGAAAACGCCATTTAGTAGATCTCGGCTAAACAAGAAATGAATATCATGTACAAAAAAACTATTTTCATACAATTTTTCAAGATATTAACGATTTAAATCGATTAATTGACTGCAGTCTCGCATGCGGCATTTCATCCCTGAAATGCACCAAAACAATTTTCACACGGCTCCCGCGATGACTGGCACTTGGGAACGGATTTTCTTTTGTTCAGTGTTATTTAAAACTAGCTGACCCGGCGAACTTCGTACCGCCATATTTTTAGGGTTTTGTTCCAAAAGATTAACGAAACCCTTATAGAAACACTTCGGTGTCTGTCTGTCTGTCCTCTTTTTTGTGTATAATTTCGAAATTCCTGAAAGACTTGGTTTACTATTTACGCCTGCCTTGGCTTCGCACAGGTGGTGTACAACCGTGGACTAAGGAAATGTAATACTGTGAAATTAAAATCAGTTGGATTATTTGACAATAATGAGAAAATATCTTTTTTTTACAATAAAACCATATACAGTCGAAGCCCTCTAAGTCGAATTTTCACGGGATCGCAAAATTAGTTCGAGTTAGAAGGATTTTTCGAAAAATTCGAGTTAGAGGGTTTAATATATTTTTTGGCTTAAAAGCCTTTATTGTATTCAAAATAGTATACATGTAAGGAAAAAACAGAAAATTACTTAAAAAAGCTTGTAATTTTGGATTGTGTCTTTAAAATTGGAGAATGAAGCTTTTAAAAAAAGGACTCCTTTTCAAAAAGGGAGTGTTGGCCCTCATCCGCACTCCCAATGTATTGACTTAACGAAACTTGAAAACATCTCAGATACCCAGCCAACCAACAACACAATGAATAAGCAGCGCAAATATTCATACATAGCCGCACGGTTGCGTGAAAAAAAAATGTATTCGAGTTAGAGGGCTTTTGGACTTAGAGGATGGATTTTGTATGGAAAATTGAAGGGAATGCCAGAATATGGCGAACAAATTCGAGTTAGAGGGCTTTTCGACTTAGAGGGCGTTCGACTTAGAGGATGGATTTTGTATGGAAAATTGAAGGGAATGCCGAGTTAGAGGGCTTTAGGGCTATTTCATACAATTCTGGATCTTCTTCGGGATCAGGAATTTCTGCGCAAATTATTGAGTCGATCTCGTCCGGTCTTATTTTTTCGACCATCCACAGGAGAATATGCGCATGAGGCAGTCCTCTTTTTTGCCACTCTACAGAGTATATCAAACATCGTACGTCTCCACAGACATCATGTTTTACAATAAAGTTCATGAGCGCTTTGAGCTTCTGTTTGAACACTCGTGCTGATATGTCATGACGATTGCTGGATGATCGACCAGGTAATAATAGACTACTGATTTCGATCCATTTTGGATTGCACCTGAAAGTGATAAATAAATCTGGCCTACCATATTGGCGTACGTACGTCATAGCATCTTGCGCGTATTTGTGCATGTGTCTTGGGCTTCCCACATACGTTGCTGGTAAAATAGTAAGTCGGCCGACATTATTCACATTTCCATCCATTAACATGGCGTCGCGCAAATGAATATATTCTTCCGAACGTAATTTTTTTTGGCTTAAACGTATATATGTCAGACGTTCTGTTTCAATTTTCACATACATATCAACGGCGAACTGATGAAATAAATGACGACATTTCAAAATGTGGTTATCCTCATTTAGGCGAATCATGAAACGGTATGCATAAAAATGCATCGAGCTGACCTTTTTGTTTGTTTCTGTACCTGCAGAAGAATAATTTACTTTATTTAAGAAACAAAATAAAATAAACAGATTACAACAGTAAAGGCTTTTTTTCTGAACGAAACCCTCGGCGCGCGAGAAGAATTTAACAGATTACAACAGTAGAGGCTTTTTTTCTGAACGAAACCCTCGGCGCGCGAGAAGAATTTAACCGGTTCATTTTTGCATTTATACATACCTGTCGCTGGACTAATCATCTTGATCAAAAAATGATACCCATCCTCTCCTCTAGGAAATATTACTGGGTATTGCAGTGCATCGTACGAACGATGTGTTTCACTGATACGCTAATAGTTGCCACTATCACGTCGTTGAATTATGATGTCGCGAGAGTCCATATTTTCTCCAACAACTACAATGGCAACTTCGTTTATCATGGGTGCGTCTTTTGTCTGCTCTAATTACGATTTTATGGTCATCAGATGGCATCATTTCTAATGCCGTTTTAAACAATTTCACCAAGTGATTTTTTTCATGGAAAAGTTGTTGCAGCTGCATGACAATTTCCCTCCTAACTGAACTACTGATAGCACAGCGTTGAGTTACTTTAGCTTCAGGATTTCCCAAGAAATAAATTTGAAGAAATTTATATTCGCCGTCAACTGATGGCAATAATGCTCCTGCACGGTGGTGAATTTGTCCTTGAATCTGTGTTATTGAACATATTTTTAAAAAAGTCTTCTTTAATAAGCAATCTCAATAGAGCTTTCATATAAAACGTTTACGTTGTGATGGATGTACATATATGTGTGTTACAGGATACAAAAAAAAATACTTTTAAAGTTGGATTGAAACCATGTTCTTGAATTATGTTTGCACCAAATGATGTCATTTGGAACACACTATTGTAATGTTGAATGTTCTGCAAAAAATGCTTTGAAACAGGATCTTGGCCTGAAAGTACCCTGCTGGTTCGAGTCGAAATCTTAAAGCATTGCAATATAAACAAATAATGCTCATTGCTCCGAAATCTACAGATTTGTCGCTGGCGTAATCGATTGTTGCATCATATTGTCACATTGCCAAACATATGGCAGGTAGCATTTTCCCCATACCCTCATCATTGCAGATTTGGTGTGTGGTGAGATGCTACCCTGCTCTGATAACGGCTCTATCTTTCTCTTCTCACGAAGAGAATGATAAGAGTTGAAAGTCTGGTGATCGAGGCCAGTAACTAAAGTAAAAACCGAGTTAGTTGAAAAGATGAAGTCGTATGAGTAAGTCGTGTAAATAAACAATAAAAGATAATTATAAAAAACTTAAATCTAGTTTTTTTTTTAATTTTAAATTCAAAAGTTAGATGAATAACTTGATTATATCTAAATCCTAAACGTTCGTAATTGATTGTTTCGTTTGATCGTCTATTTTGTTGCATCTCGTTTGAAGTTGATGGTATGGGTAGTTCTGGAGTCGCGTGAAATCTCGCTTGAGAAGTTCTAATTCTATTTGTCTCCAAACGCTGCCTTCGCTCTTCTTCAGTCTCATTATTTCGCATATTGTAAACCCTATTCGAATTACGCGTGCGCCGGCCGATGTTTCGACGCCTTGTTCGTGGTCATTTGTTTTATATAATAAATCACACTATATAAAACTTTAAATGTTTGTCCTGCTTTATAGAACGAACGTTGAGCACTCAATTTACGTATGTAAATTTTCCTAGGTCCGAACCTAGTACGGAAGATTACCGGATAAAAATGTTACGACTAATAGTATTATTCTAGACCAGATGAAACATCCTCTGCGCTAGCGCTGTTTATGCTTTGCAAATCACTTTCATCTATTGAAAGGCTTAAATTGTAAGTGAAACACAACACACACTTCCACTTGTTTTCCAATATCTATAATTATTATTTATCAATCTTTCACTACTACATAATACTATTACAACTCTCTATTCACTATCACAGCACTTTCCACGATCGAATATGTCTTTTTTTTTTATTCTGACCATTCTATATAACCATTATCATTCCTTACATTTCCCACATCCTTAATTATTTTTCTTATTTACACAGCAATTCATTCTACACGCAGTGGGTTTAACCTACTTATTGATTTCATATCGGGCTTTCTTTTTTCACCCGAAAAAATTCCAAAAATAAAAAGTGTTTGTTTCTCCTAGACATGAGTTTATCGGAAAAAAAGATACATTTTGCCGAGTTTCGATTCCCGGACCTAGAGATCCTGGAGCAGCGATCTTATGCCCTGCGCCAGTGCCACTTCATATCTAAGTCAGTTTTTTTCTGATACATAAAAAATACTTTGGAAAGCTTTGAAAGCGTTTGTGCAACCGAAAAAATTGAATTGGAAAAAACAAAGAGTGTTTGCTTTTTCCTAGACATGAATCCAGTATAAAAGATTATCGGAAATAAAGATGCGTCATGCCGAGATTCGATTCGCAGATCCAGAGATCCTGGAGCAGCGATCTTATGCCCTGCGCCACTGGCACTTCATATTTGAGTCAGTTTTTTTTTTGATACATAAACAATGCTTTGGAAAACTTTAATTGCGTTTTTCCTCCTGATTTTCTCAATTTTCTTAACCTTTTTTTCCATACAAACCATCTCCTAGAAGTAACTAATTCAGAGGAAAAAAAAAATTATCTAATTCAGTGAAGTCGTTCTTGAGTTATAGTATTACATACATTTCGGCGATTCATTTTTGTTTATATAGATGAAAAGAAGAATTTTACTGAAGCTATTTTAATTTGTTAGTTTCTTTAACTTATATTAAGTCCTGACTACTAATCTGTTTACAAACAAAACCCTCGGCGGGTGAGTAATACTTACACTTGACCGGTTTTTGTTTTATTCTTATACAGGGTTTTGCAATTAGAGGTGTTATTTTGTTATTTGATTTAAAGAAAAATGGCATTTTTAGAGATAAATGAATGTTTATTTCAATTTAAAGAGGAAGGTTTGCCATTAATAATGAAAAACAATATCAGTCAAATGTCCACCTCGATTACCCTTACAAAACTGTATCCTTTTCATGAAATGTTCCATCACCAAATCGCAAAGTGGCTCCTCTATCCCCTTAATACCTTCACGAATACCATCTTTGAGGTCTGGAAAGGACGCTGGGCTGTTGGCGTAGACCTTATCTTTCACGTAGTCCCATAGGTAGAAGGTGTTAAATCACAAGATCTCGGTGGCCAATTGTGATCACCCCTTCGAGATATAACACTGTTCGGGAACTTTTCCCGTACAAGTTCGATGATTTCGTTGCGCCGTCTTGTTGAAAGTAAACGTTGTCCAGATCAATACAATTGGTGCGGGCACCTATCGTAATGCTTGGTTTTGTTGTATGTATTAGAACACTACCTCTCTCTACGAAAAGCATAGAGAACCTCCACTTTTTTCCCGGCATCTGATTGATAGCGAGTGACTCCATGAGGGGTTACCCAAAAGACCTTATCCTTGCGCGTAAAGCTAGTACTCTCAAAGACTAAGTTCTTGGATGCTACCATTTCTATGACTCGCGCAGTGTTCTCATGTAAACTATGGGAGCCAATCTACTGCCTAAATAGAAACCATCAAGATTGGTTTCTTAAATTTTACACAGCTGCACTTAGGTCAGACTAGTCTCATTATGATGCTACCAGGCAGATATTTTGTTTGCACGATGTTAGAGCCATTGCGAGCTTTCACGGAGCTGTGGTTCTAAACACCGAGTTGCTCATTTGATGGAGGCAGATAGAACGGCTAGATGTTTACGTTGGAAGCAAAAAATTAAACGTTTATTGATTAGAGTTAGTTTCTGATCTGTCGTCAAGTTCCTCAACCTACCGCAAAGTCCGCTCGAGGAACGACCTCGTGATTTTCAACGTCAGTCTGTGTGACATCTGCTTATATGTATTGAATAACTTTGGTTTGAGTCCTTGCTCAAGTAAAAGTCAGTTATAGGGAGGAAATGAAATGCTTATAAATAGATGCTAATTTAATTAATTCAAGCTTATAAGTTATTTTTATATGAACTGGAGTGCCTTATACCTTCTTAGTACTCATTACCTATACTTTTAATTCGTTCTTGGACTTGAAAATACAAAAAGAAATTGAAAGATGACAAGCAGTTTTTATTTTGACATACGGAACGTAGCATTTGGTAGCGCTCAAACTGTGACGATAGACGAGACGATAGCGATAGTGATACGTGAAGCAAACTTTTGACGATAGCGTTGACGATAGTCGTCTTGACGCTGATCGTCTGAAAAGTTACGTGATGAGAGCCATGAATCTGCGCAAAACGATTTATGAGCGTATTTGTAACAGAAAAACAATAGTAGGTCACGATTCTTTATAGGAGAAACGTCATTCGCGCAAAGCAAAGTCGCGCAATTTGAATTTGGGTAGATATTTGAAAATCGCGCAAAGGTGAACTGCGCAAAACGTGGGTTGAGCGTACTGGTCTGGAGGTGGGAGCTCGCTTAAGAATGGGGTCAACTTTGGTTTATTGTCTAAAATGAGACGCAAGAATTCTCCTGAGTGTGGTTGAAACGGGTGAATTTTTTTGCATCATTATACGATACTTTATATTTTATACAAGCTTTATATAACCCAAAAAATAGTAATTCAAACTTATAATACTTTGTGTACGGCAAAAAATCTTGGTTAAACTAGTTATCTATAGTACCTAACTCGATGATTTGGCTGAAAATCACATAAAAATCACACGTGTGGGTGGTACACTTATATAATATTATATTCACAATTATATTTTAATAGAGTGCTCAACATATTCACAATGCAAAAAGAAATTATAAGAACATATGAAGTTTGTTCCTATCACAGTGTATATGACGTCAGTGAAACATAATATTAAAATACTAATTTTCTTTACTGTTTCTTTATAATCAATACACATTGAAAATATGTTCGACGTTTTCAGTAGTTCTAAAATGCGGATGAATGTATTTACATATACATACATATCAAAATAAAGAAGGAGAGGAATATGGAAAGGACTACAAATATTAAATTTTTTTTACTATTAGTTCTTTTATTTCATCGTTTTAAAAAGTCTCACACAGAATATGTCAAATTGATGTGTTTTTTAATAACTATTATATCTAAGTGGACGCATGCTTTATTACGTTGGCTTTATGTTTTTTTTTTTCGACAGCAACAAATATGTAACTACAAAATTTAGAGCGGTTAGTCTATGTAAAGAAACTTATTTAATAATAAAAACCTATAAAAATGTGTGTTTATGTATACTTCTTATTAATTATTTATGAATTGTATTATAGAATAACTATTTAACTGCCTGAACATAATAACTTTCGATTTGTTGCATATGTAGCGCTTAGGTAAAAAAAAATGCCGTATAAGTACATACAGATAACGTATTTTTATAGTTAGAAAAAGGAAAAATGTTTGTTACTAAATTGATTTCCTATACACAGATAATAATAAAAGAAACAAATTGACAAAGTATTTAGGACTAAATACACATATGTACATAACTACACATATTCACACACACACTACATACATAACTACACATATTTGCTATTAGCAATTTCAAAAAAAACTAATGTATAAGGTTGTCAAATATCTCCCTTCCGCCTTTTTGTCTTTTGAATTTTCCGGCTATGTACAAAGCGCTACAGAGCTTGTATCCAAACTAATCATGCATAGCGTCTTTTTGTAGGCTATGTCAAGACCCTTCAAATGATGTATTGCCAGATACGAGCTCTGTAGCGCTTTGTACATAGCCGGAAAATTCAAAAGACAAATAGGCGGAAGGGAGATATTTGACAACCTACTACATATTATGCACTTTAGGAACCATTTTAGGATCATTCGAAACACACAATACAGTGGTAACAAGGCCTTCACAGGCTTGTGTCTAAAATAATACATATATGTTATGGTCGCAGTAATAAAATCCCAGTAATGAATATAAATCAGACTCAATCTAATAAATTGAAATACATATTGCACAAAACTTTTATTAAATTTGAACTTATTGCAGTTGCTAAGTATGCAGTTGGCTATCTGACGAATGATTCGTCTATACTGAAAACCGTCTATATTGACAAAAAATGCAATTCCTATTAAATTGCAGTCATACCGTTTTGTGTATAACATATATTAACTAGCCTGAGAAAAGCGGGTAGAAACCATAAGACGGAAAAAACACTAAAACATGTAACGTATTGTATACGTTATATACACTATTCCCCGTTTAATTGAACTTTAATTGTTTTTGTCATTCTTGTCTTAATATTCAAATGCAATCAAACAATATTTGTACAAATAAATTAGCTGATGATTTTAAAGAAAGTTTTTATCTGACATACAAATATTATAATCCCCTATCACCTGTTGTAAAGTGATGTCAATTTGGATTATGCACAATTTGTTTTTTTTTTGTTTCGTCAAAAAAAGGAAATTTGCAAACTACCGATCTTTAAATAGGTTCTTAATTTGAATATATTAATATATATTATTATTATTATAATTTATTAATAAATAATTTAAATTATAATGTTAATATAGAAAATTAAAGAACACAAGTTCTGAGACCTTCGGCTCAAAAATTTGAAAATAATTATGCAAGATTTAATTGATTATTTTTATTTCAATTAAACGGGAAAATCAGTTAGACAAGAGCAACTAAACAAGAATTGCCGCATTTTATTCTACACAAAGTTAAACTACGTTATTCACACGAATTTGTGATCTCCTCATAAACGTTTTTCTATTTGTGTATATGTTTATTATAAAAACTTGTTTATGGTTATTGATCGGATGAGTTCATTCCTGTTTAAAAATGTTTGTGACATCTAACAGTTAAATGACGAAAAGAACAGATGGACAGAAGTAGTCGGCATATGGCTGATACTAGTTAAAAACGCGAATAACTTCCGCAAAATTATTATTTAGCTTAAACATATAACACTTATCAGAAGACGTCCATTCATTTACAATCTTACAACATAATTTAAAAATACGAAAATTGAATAATCTTGAGAAACTTCATATACCTATGCTTGGACAAAAGTATTTGTGCTATACCTCAGAAGATTTGCACAAATAAATGGAAATTGATGAAAGTTTTCCTGAATTTATTTTCATTTTGTAAGCTCATTTATTTTCAAGTCTCTCTGGATAATGCAGGTCCAAGAGATATGATGATCAGGAGTCTGTGGCGGGGTCCTTAATGTTCGGTATGCTATGAAAATAGTAATTGCTCCACAATGCCTAAACACTGCTGCCTAATAGTAGTTCGGGAATGAACATTTACCGGATTCTTCTAATAATTGTTCTGTTATCAGGAAGAACTTGTTTTTGGTTCTGTTTTTATTCTTCTAATGACTGTCCTTCTATCTCTTTTAATCGACTTAAGTGGTCAGACACAAAATAAGTTTTTTTTTTCCAAAACTCTAATTATTTTTGTGCCGTCTTATGATGTTCTGTACCGTTGTTTTAATAACTTTTCGGCTTCTGGTTTTGTGGAATTAGTATTCTTAGATGGAATCATGAAAAAGAGTAATATTTAGACATGCTGAGAAAATTAACAGAAGAGTGGCAATTTAGGCTTATGCCTACGACTATTTGCAGTAGTAATTATTCCACAAGTGAAATTGGGCGCCTATGAATATTGTACACCACCACACACATTACAGACCCTGCCCTGATCATAATATTTCTTGGACCTGGACTATACTTTAAAACTTATAAAATGAAATGAATGAAATGAAGTTTCTTAAGATTAGATCTTGAATGAATGAACGGAAGTTTATCGCGTTTTTAGCTAGTAACAGCCATATGCCGAATAGTGTTGTCCATCAGTGTGCATACAATACGCATAGTACGAGGGCAATTTAATAAGAAACGTTTTTCTTATATTTCTTGTGCTGCTACTTTAAATGCAACACTATGCAAGCTATATTATGCAATATTATGCAAGCTGTACAGTTTGCGGTTGGCAGCTGTAAAAGAAGACAATCTTGGATGTTTAGAAAAAAAGCATGCCTGGTGCTCACGTACGTAGTTACAATATTAATCCAAGAAGAAGGAAATGAACGGTCACCATCTACAGCATATACTCCCAATGGGCGCCAAGAGATCTTAGTCGAATAAACACTAAAATGATGAAGGCTCACTCTTAAAATGAACGACGCCCTGTAACATGTTGTTTAATGAATAGAAATATATAAAAATCTTGGATCTTATATTTTAAGCTGACGATTAAGATTATATGATAAAAGAATTTTTTACCGGAAAAAAATGTCTTATCAAATTGTGCTCGTACTAACTTAAACACAATCTTCATTGATTATGTAAAAGTTTAATTTAAATTTAGTTGAAATATTCGCTTAATGCCTTTACTTTGATTTGCACCATACAGATGCTGCACTGAATGCCAGTGTTAATACATTTTTTTTTTGTGAAGAAAATTCAAAATATCTTATATTATCGAGAAACAAATTTCTTCATTTTTAAATGGTCTGCTGTGGTAAATGTGAAGTCTTTATGTTATTTGTTGCTATAGATACTCGCCCTGCTTCCCCTACACTGTTAGACAACACGGGCCACCTTGCCCCCGATCACCCAACGCAGGTAAATACTCTTTCTAACTTACCCATTATTTCTTTAAAGCATTTAGGAATATTTGAAGTTGTAATATGCTCTCAGTTTCTCAATAGAAATTTACAAAGGTTTATATTGAGTTTTATTTTCATGACAATAATGACAATATTTATGCAACTAAAGTAACTAATATACATAAAACTAAGCTAATGTATTTTTTCATTTAATTTATTATTTCATAAATTGGCCTAAAATTTATTAAAACTAACATGAATTACAAGGGCTTATGTTATTAGGATATTTGATTTACTTTTATTTCGAAATTTTTCATTGACTAGCAACATAAACTTTTGTAAATTAAATTATGTTTTGTCTATGCTATTTACTGTATATAGTTATAGAATATTCACTATCTGATGCATATTCATATTTTTAGTTTTACAATTTGAACAAAAATATTGCTTAATGAGTGACTCTTTTGTTAAATTTTGATATCTGTATGTGTGAGACTATGCTATTTGAATTATGGTGCGTTTTCAGTTCACATACAAATAATTTCATTATTTCAATTAATTTAATTTAAACTAATAAGTTTTGTTTTATTTAAAATTGAATTCATACTATACATATGGGGTGTCTCAACTATAGTTACAGACATGCATTCGCATATTTCATACAACACTCCTTTAGAGTTCTGAATATTTTGCAGACGTATAGTTTGCAAATAAATTCAGTCAATAGATACATTGAATAGTTTTGCTTGAGTAATCCAAACCTTTTTCTAATTCTAACAAATGGATTTTGTTTTTTTTTTTACATTTGTTCTTACATTCACGTTGATTCAATTCCCAATATATTTAAAAATCTAGGATGTATTCCTTAAAATCGTATATAAAAACAAAAATAACCATTTTTTGCAGCTTCGCTTATATACAGGCAAATGTTTTTTTTTGTACATCAAGATTAAAAAACATTTGTATTGTTCTAAATTTATTGTCCTAGAGATTGTCAAATTAAACCCCATTTCATTCACATGCTAATTTTTTCAACTGAACGTATAATCTAATGATAATTACAACAATGTAATAAAACTTTCACAGGTGAGACCGGGGACCGGAGGGATGACCGTCGGTGGTAATACTACTGCTCAGCATCAACTTTCTGCATTGCAGCAACAAGATTATGATGCCCAACAATATCAACAGCTTTCACAACAACAACAACAACAACATCAACCCCCACCGGTATCACAGCAGTCCGGGGGTGGTCTATTTTCTGGAGCTACAAGCTTACTTTCTGGTGCTACACAGGCTGCCACTGGTGGACTCTTTGGTTCTAAGCCCAAAACAGACCAAACCGTGCCACCTCCTGCTGTGCAGTCAATGCAGCAACAGCCGCAAGGTGTTTTTAGTAACAGTAATCAACAACAACAACAACAACAACCAACTCAACAACAACCAGGTCAGGGTCCTGGTTTCATGTCAAAATTAAATGAAATGGCTGCCCCCGGAAGTGATATTTTATCGAAAGCAAAAGATTCTTTTTTTGGAAAGTTTGGATTCGGTAAATAACCCTGGACATTTCACAATATCACTTGTATAATACTTACTTAATATTTAACTAATCAGACTTGTATTTTAAATTAATGTTCATAATGTAATATATATACATATACAATATAACAAACAAATAAAGTGATAGACATTTCAAAATTATTAATTAATTAATTGTTATATCATAATTTAATTCATGAAATTTCAAATAGTGAGACACAAAAAACTAGTCCATATTATTTTTAAACTGCAATATATAAAATGTGGAAGAATATTATTGCTAGAGTCCAAATGGCTGCATTTAAGAAAGTTATTTTATTGGTAAGAAAATAGCTTGTCAAGAATTTTTGTTTAGTCGTTTCTCTATCCATGCAAATATCAAAATGTAATACATATTATGATTATTTTGTACATTATACGATTTTTAAAATATTTTTATTGTTACTAGCCTAACCTTGTTGGTTACTGAGCAATATAGTTGAAAAATCTTTGAAACAAAACAAGCTATTACATATTACATAGTATAATACAATATCTTCTGTTCTCGATTCGTACTAAAACTTTTAAATACAACTGAAGTATGATTCAGACATTTTTTTACTCATCTAAATAATCTTTAGCTATTTATTTTAATTACAACAGAATATATAACGATTAGTAGGTGTATAGGTTTGAAATGCGATAATGTTCTTTCTATAGCATGTTAAGTTTGAGAGTTTGTCATACTTGTTTCCTTTTCGGCTTTATTAAACATATCTGATGAATAGGGCAACCGGAAATATATTAAAGCATGTTTTTTGGGGATCGTTTGAAAACTGGATTACACAAAAATACATTTTATACAAAAACATGTTTTTGCATTTTTAGTGAAGATTTCAAGAACCAACAGTAAAGAAATACACTGTCTCTGAGATAATAGCAATTAAATTTTCGTATTATTTTCGTTAAGGTAAAAAGAAGTTTTTCTATATACAAAAATGACTTTAAAGGAAAATGCTTTTAGACAATTTAAACAAAATTATGTGCATTTATTGCAGTAAAAACTTAAATTAATTATAATTCAGGAACAATTTTGATATCATTATGTTAATTAAATTGTTTTCTTAATAGAAAATAAGCTTTTTACTTAAAATAGGATTATTTAAAAAACTAGCTCTGCCTATGATTTCGTCCGCGTGAATAGCAGTTATTGCGGGTGGATAAAATAATATTACCACGTTTGAGGTTTAAGCCTACTCCATCCTAAATGTCGTCAAAATCCAAATTGGTAATTTAGCATTAGAAGTAGACAGACTGACAAACTTTCTTGAAAACGTAACTAACGTAGCTTTGCACCGCGGTTTCCCCGCGTTTTGTGGAAAAATCTAAAAAAAAACAATAATAAAGAAACGCTGTAAGTTTATTTAACATTAAATCATTTATTTCGTTAACACTACTTTTCCTCACCGCAAACATCATCCGTTGATAATCTTTTTTCTCCACTTCGACTACATCTGGGCCGCCTTGGTTGGGCAATGCTGGTTTCATCGACACTGAGACTGCCGTCAGTTCATCGTTTTTTGCGATAACTGATTCGATTTAAATCGTTAATATCTCGAAAAATTGTATGAAAATATTTTTTTTTACATAATATTTTATTGTTCTTTCGCCGAGATGTACAAAATGGCGTTTTCGGAGCTTCAAAATTCGAGTGTTGTTGTTTTCTGGTTTTTGGCCAATATCTCGAAAACTATTAAAGCCAGAGTGCTCAAACCAATTTTAACACAAAGATTACATCAAAACCCACATTTCAGATTTTTTTTTCAGATTTTTAGACTAACGGGTGTGGAAATGAGAGGGGCAGGGGGGGGGGGGGGGGGACGCCTTTTTTTCAACTTTGAAGCTTAATATCTCGAAAACTTAGCTTCCAAATAAAAAGTTCACAATGAAAACTTTATTTCGTTTTACAAGACCTTTCCGATGGTACCTCACTTAATATATTCCCGTGAAATTTTTTTCAAAAAAGTTAGTAATTAATTAATTTTAGTACATATAAAAAATCACACACGATTTTCGGATAATTTTGGGCTATTGCGATGAGTTGCCCCATAACTCCAATTTTTTTCAGATTTTTCGGTCAAATATTTTAGAAAGTAAGGTGGGGGACACGGTACACAAGTCAGTTTTCGGCAATTTGTTGGCTAATAACTTCTTACCAATAAGAGTGAGGGGGTTACCATAGTACAACTTTTTGATCTAACTATCATCCTCTTTTGAACGATACCCATATCAAGGAATTAGTATAAGAAATTTATTTTTCAAACTTAGTATTGGTCTAAGCTTTTTGCTAGTACAAAATTTTCTTAAAATGTTTTTCCTGAACTTTCTTTGGGCAAGTGAAATACGTCTTTTAGCAAAGTTTTATTTCTAAATTCTTAGTGGTTCGCCAATTACCGAGGTTAAGGCCTAATGACAGACAGACAGACATTTTCATAATCAGGGCACCGCCCCCTTTCCAATGACACCCATATCGACCATCAAAGTGAGTAAACGTTTTTTCGGCCGTTAGTATTAGTACTAACTTTTTCTTTAATCTGGGACTAATTCCAAAACGGGTGCATGATTTACTTTTGGGTTGCCTAGATACACCTTCAGTCCAAATTTCATCCCTTAACTACAAAGGACTTATAAGTTATAGTCAAATATGTAAAAGGCGACAGACAGACAGACCGACAGACCGACAGACACCGAAGTGATTCCATAAGGGTTTCGTTATTCCTTTGGAACGAAACCCTAAAAAATACGCGATCTGGTGTCGTTCTCTGTATACGTACTGTTTGTAATGCGTACATTTATGAAAATCTATGTAAACACATAGATCCATACTTCACATATCATATACCTCTATCCGTACAATATGCTTGCAGCGCGACCATCTTTATGCGAGCTGTGCAAATTTTAGTTGCGCATATAAGGGTTGCCATGCGGTCAAGTGATTTAATTTTAGTTTGGTTTGGCATTTTAACTTGAATAGACTGACGCCTGAACAACGCTTTCAACTTGACCAGCTGTCATATGCCAGAAATCATATTTAAGTTACAATGCCAAAAGATTATCTTACGAATAAAGTAAATTTCATGTTAATTAAAAAAAAGTGATCTTTGTTTTATTCTATCTCAAAGTTCTATACCTTTAAAAAAAACAGTCTATATAACTATTTAGATAGCGCCCGCCTTAGGAGCTTGCCACTTCCCGTCTTTATTCACAAATCTCATTATATCGTTGTTTTGTGGTGTATCAAAATGTCTAACGAAAATTGCCCAAAAGCCTTCTCACATAGTCCACGATACTACTGATGAAAATTGCATGAAAATCAGTACAATAGTTCCTGATATTAGGGCGTTCAAACAAATAAACTCAGTTTTTAATAGTTCTAATAGCGTTTTTTAAAAGCATATGTATAACGTCTTTTTTAGAGCATATTAAAAGCGCTATAAACGGTTTTTTAAGAGCATATTTCCAGTTTCCCTAGTGATGAAGCATTGTTATGAGAAAGAAAGATGACACGTGTTCTTACGCTTTTCCACTTGTTTAGCCACCGTATATGATACCTACATATCTACCTGTTACCGCCTGTGAAATGATTCGCCTTATTTTCTAAAGCAATTATTTAAAATGCAATTAAATACTATTGTGTTAGACCTCAATTTTAATAGATATTGTCATCCAGATTAAATACAATCCCAAAGCGAACATAGATCTGATATCATAACCCTAATAGCGTCATGTTTGCCCATGATCTAAATGATTAATTCAAGTATATATCAGTGCAATAAGTCTTCATCCATCTCAAAAAAAAAAAAATTTAGTCGCTCCATATGTAGCGCATTGTTTTCGAATGTAAGTAACATCAGAGTACGAATACTTATGTCTGTCACTGTATATGTTTTATTTTAGTAACGGTAATCGTACACTCTAGTCTATTTATTTATCAATCTGTGGTTATGAAAATAGTGCGATCGTATGAGCGTAATCATGTCGTTTAGCACATTCCAAATTGGAGGAATTGTTTTTGCGGAGATGTAAGTAAAATCGTGTTTTTTGGTGGTGTTGGCCGGTGAAAGAGGGTGGTTGGAGCATAATGGTATATAGTTGCTTTTATACCATGATTTTGATCCAATTTAGTGGAAATATTCTTTGCTAGAGCTGTCGTTTTTTATCGTCTCGACGATGGATTCTTGACGATACCTAATTTGCTATCATGCTAGAACAAATTGTGAAATTGTTTACTTAAAATAGAAAAATATTCGATTGAATGATGAAAAAATTGTTTTGCTAATGTTCTTTTTTCATAAGACAGTTCCTAGGTTCAATAGGAATAACGAAACCATTATCATAGAATCACTTCGGTGTTCGTTTGTCTGTCCGATTCACAAAAACGCTTATAACCTTTGAGTCGTCGTTAGTTAAGTGGTGAATTTTGTAGTGAAGGTGTATAAGGGGTATAAATAATGCTTTTTTTTCGGAATTAGTAGGAGATTAAAGTAGAGGTTAGTACTAATACTAACGCGCGAAAAAACTTTTATTAACTTTGATGATATGGGTATCATTGGAAAAGGGGGCGGGGTGCGATTATGAAAATGTCTTCTCGCACTTCTCACTTGTCAAAATTTAATTGCCTTACATATTCGGATATTAGAAGTCATTTGGCTTTAGATAATTAGTGCTACCTGTGCGAAGTCAGGACAGGATGCTTGCTATCTATATTTTTTATTAATTTTTGGACTTAAAAATACTAAAGGATAATGAAGGATGGCAAGTAGCTATATAAGGACCGTAGCATTGAGTAGCACTCAAATTGTAAGTGTAATGATGAGACAAAATCAAGAAAGAACGAGACGATAGTATTCATTTCCTTGCGTCAAACTACTAATCCTTTGTAAGGCTCTAGATAGGACTCTAGAGGTATGAGAGGCTGTGTGGAAACACTGGCATGTTTGTCGAAGATTTTCGACAAAGCCCACCGGTTATAATTAGGGGAACTAGACTCCCAAGTACCTCATTTTGAAAACAAAATTGAACGGATTTGCTAAAGCGCTATATTGGCGCCGGAAAGTAGTGTGGACGAAATTAACGACCTAATTTTAACGTTCCTTTATTATTGATTCCCGCAACATTTTGAATACAGATCCATTTTTGATACCATTTTCGATTTTCACGAAATTTAGTAGAGAGTAAGTTTAAATCTCAAGGAAGGAGATGGTAGTATTATTTATCCAATATTTTAATGATATTCACGCAGCGGAAGACACGGGCAGCAGCTAGTATTAAATAAGTAACCTTCTTAAGGACTTTTTAGCTACTGATTAAGTCATAGCCCGATTAAATGAAATGAATATGTCCAAACTGTACAGGTTTTGCTCAATTGCCTTAAGATACCGAGACAGGATCATACAAGGACTTTTTTGGAAAAAACACAATTTTTTATAGGGGAGTGTGGGGCGCATTTGAACAGTTTTTGCTTTCGAAGCTGGTAAAACCTTATGTATTCGAAATCTTGGATAGTAAATTTTACTCACATTGAACAGTGGTATTAAACTCCGACCTCAAATAGTATTTGGTTAAACTAACGAAATTTTTATATTAAATGTTTGTCTTCAAACATGTTAGGTTCTTTTCACCTGTAAAGCTGAAGGACACCTGGGAGAATTAAGGAGAGTCAATGACGTTAACGGATTTGGCAATGCCGAGTTAATATATTTCTTTTAAAAAAGAGTGATAAATTAAAATTTCATAAGCCGTGTTTAAATGTACCCCTCTCAACTAATATTTATTTAAAAGAACAAAGCAAACATTTGCTAGTTTTTTTTTTTTAAGTAAAAATAAAAATATAAAAGTGAATAGTTGTCAATCCGCCAGATAGCAAATAGCCATATCTAAATGATTTTGTTATATTGGAAAATGTAATATTTTTATAGTTAATTTTGAATAAAATCAAATTCTATTCTATATTCTACTGAATAAATCGACAAAAAAAGAACTAAAGCAACATAATTTTTAACAAACCTAAGTTCGTAAAATGTTCATTAACTTTGCATTATAACCTCCAAGAAGTGTTCGCTAACACTCAAAAAATGTATGTGTAATGTAATGTACAGTAGATGACGGATATAATCTATATCCTATATAAGAAAGCCACGCTTATAAAACACACATTCTAAAACACCATGCTCTTTCCCATATACTCATGTCCTTAAAAAATACTAAATACACAAATTGTTTTAAGAAAGACACTGATAAAAGAAACGTATTTCGACATAGAATTCTATGTATTACAAAAAAATCAATCGTATGTATTAAATTATTCGCTCAAGTTTCTGTTTTATAAGGTGCCATACTTTTCAAATATACACGGAAATGAAACGGTGTGTAACATATGTACACACCATAATAATTATTTATAGAAATAAAGGATACATATCATGTGTCTGTCAAAGCTAAGAGATCTTTTTTTAAGGACATTTTTGGAATTCATAATATAATTCCTTTCTTTATATCCGTTTATTGTATATAAGAAAACAAGAATAATGGCTTTTTCGATTTTCTTATATCCATCACCTACTGAAGTTGGCATCACGACCCTTTTGACTTGCACTAGACTAGGAGCAGCATGGTCGGATGCCCCAATTTTGACAGGACGTCATGATCTTAACACCACCATTTAAATGACCCGCTCGTAACAGGCGCGGTGCCGTTTTCAATATACTTGATAATTTCTGTCGTTCAAATATTTTCGAACTTCATAGAGCATTCATTCAATACTTCACCATTAGAATATAAAAGAAAACAGTCAAGTGTGAGCAAATGAAAATAGCACCAGTAAAATGATTTTTTCATTTGGAATGAAACTAAACATACAAATAACCTTTCCCATATGATGATTGTTTTGGTGCAGTTAAGGGTTGCCGTAAACGACGTTGAGACAGTTCTCCGTTTTTAGCAGAAAACTGATCAGATTTAAATCGTATGCAATTAAAAACAAAATTGTATGCAATTGTATTTTTTTTTTACATAATACTTTTTTTAATCTTTTACCGAGATCTATAAAATTCCTTTCGGAATCTTCACAATTCACATGTCGTTGTTTTGTGGTGTTTGGCCAATAACTTAGTTTCTCAAACCAATTTTAAATTAAAAATTACATCGAGACCTTCTTCTTCTTTGTGTGGTGCTACAGTCCTGGTTGGACCTGGGTCTGTATTAGTAAGCTTCTCCATCTAGCACGATGTCGTGCCAGCTACTTCCAATGGCACAAATCGATTTGGTTCAGATCCTTCTCCACCTGTGTTCGCCACCCTAGACGTGAGTGTCCTCTGCTGTGTTGTCCGACTTGTTCGGAGTCGAAGATACTTCGGGCTGTAGCTATGCTATCTAAACGCACCACATGACCTAACCGCGTCGGCCTTGGACCCGTGAATGCATAGCCAGGCGGATGCCGCTGTACAGCGAATACAGTTCGTGGTTGAACCATCAGCTCAAAGAGAACCAAAGACCGCACGCACAACTTTTCTCTCAAAAGGACATCTTCATCTGCTTTTGACAAAGTTCATGCCTCTGCGTTATAGAGTAAGACTGGGATGATCAGGGTGCTTTATAAATCCACCCTGGTTTATCAAGACGTTGCTCCATTACTCAAATGCTTCTTGAGCCCAAAGAAACAGCGAAATCGCGACCAACATTGCTGACTTTTTTTTCAGGTTTTTAAGCTCATGGATGTAAAACCTAGGGGCTACACTTTTTTTTCCACTTCAACGCTTAATATCTGAAAAGCTTCAATTCCTAAGCAAAAAATTTCGAAATAAAAACTCTATTTTATTGCGGATTTTTTTTTTTCAAACAATTTAGTAGTTAATTCATTTTAGTATGAATAAAAAAACAAACAAACAAAACCTTTCAGTATTTATGGGATATTGCTAAGAGAAACCCCATAGCTCCACTTTTTTTTTTCAAATTTTTTGGTCCCATATTTAAAAAAAAAAGCGGGTGCTACGGTATGCAAGTAATTATTTGGGTATTTGTTATAACGTCTGACTCATAAGAGTCGGGGCTCTTATCTGACGATATCGTTTGAACGATATCTGTACTTCACGTAAGCATCAAAAAACGATATCAGTTTCCCCGCTTCACGTAAGCCGAGAACTGTCATTTTCTATCGTCTCGACGTTGGTTTTCAAATTGAGAAAAATATTGTAAAATGTTTGGCTAAAATAATTAAAATATTGGATTGAATGCTGAAAAAATAGTTTGGCTAGTGTTGCATTTTATACATAGTTTTTCATAGAAATAATCACCCCAACCACGCAACTCGCATCCGACTCTTATATTTGCCTCGTATGAAGAGTCGTAGTCGAGCGGCATCGCTATTCCCCAACTCGCACGCGTTAAATACGACTTCAAGTAAAAAACAACGCATGCTATCGCAGCTACCCGAATGTCAATTGTCACAACGGGAAAGGAAAATGTAAACAGAACAAAGAAAGAAAAAGGATCTCTCGGTGCGTGAAATAAATAAAAAATTCTCCAGTGAAAACAAAATTAAAATTGGCCTATTTTATTCTGTTTATTTTTATGTTTTTTTTTCACAATTGTTCTGAATAAAACGGTATTTTTTGAGGATCTGGAGGATTGGCAGACAACTAAACCGTACGCCGGCGCTTTCATTTCATTTCATTCTTGGTTCCCAGTGAATTTTGTTGGTTTTTTTACATCTACTTGATAGACTAATCAATCCCAATTATTTTAAAATCTGTTTTGTACTTGCAAGTATGGATTGATGAAAAATGTTTGTGAATCGTAATCAATAAAATTCAATTTTAGATTTTTCTTTTAAGTTTCCTTTAATCGTTTGTTAAAAGAGCCAATTATGCACCGTAGAAATAAGTTTTCGTATCAAAAGATTTTTTTTATTCACACTACCGTATGCTCTTTTACACAATAAAATACATTTCCACAACAATTCCCATTCAGAAATGTGTATTTGCACGTCTTGTTTTCAAACAATTTTTAACTCGTACACCGAGTCGTACCCGAATTTCTATACGAGGAAAATACGGCACAAATACGACAAAGATAGGAAAGCGGAATTAGGAAAAAATACGACACTCGTATGCGTTGCTTTCATACAAGTCCTGTCAAAATTCAAATACGACGATGCTCGTAAAGTACGGCTTCGGTAATAATGAAATACGACTGTACTCGTATCCGAGTGTCGTATTCGAGTTGCGTGATTGGGGTGAATGCCTTTTTTATTTTTTGCATTCGACCTACAATCATACATATATCCAACCAACATTTTCTCCAAACCATGGAGAACTTTGGTTTGAGTCCTTGTTCAAGCAAATGTCAGTTGTGGAGAGGCAATGAAATGCTTATAAATAGGTGCCAATTTAACTAATTTAAGCTTATAAGTAATTTTGATATGAACTATAGTGCGATTTACCTCCTCAGCACTTATTACCTATATTTTTTTTTCGTTCTTGGACTTGAAAATACGAAGTCATAATGAAGGATGACAAGCAGCGTTTATTTTGACATAAGGAATGTAGCATTTAGTAGCACTCCAAATTTGACGAAAGACGATAGCGATAGTGTTACGTGAAGCAAACTTTTGACGATAGCGTTGACGACAGTCGTCTGGACGATGATCGTCTGAAAGGTTACGTGATGAGAGCCCAGGTAGTCACTGTAGTACAACTTGATGTACCAACGAAAAAAAGTTTTTTTATGAGAAAAACATGAATATTAGAAACACAAGTTTCTTATAGTAAGGTATGGTTTTTATATTAGTTGACCACCAATAGAAGTTTTTTCGAGCGTCATCGAGCAACTAATTCCGAAAAAAATGTATACCTTTGGATGTGCAGGAACTGTGGTTTCAACAAGAGGAGGCAATATGTCACACAGCTCGTGCCACAATCGATTTATTGAAGGTAACATTTGGTAACCGCTGTTTATGTGGGTACATGTGAAGTCACTAGTCAACGCCGAAGTCCAAACTATTGATCACTTGGAGGACAACATTCGCCGCCTTATTGCCGATATACGACCACAAATGTTATCGAAAATCGGACTTCGAACGGAACTAAAGGAGTTTCTGCCGATATGTTTTCGCAGATTTCTATTGTTTTGTCAAAGGGTGTTCAACAAGAAAAACAACAAATACTTGATAGAGAGCTTTGAGAGCGAATGAACTTTTGAGAGCAAAAATATTCTGAAAAGCTCGGGACAGTGCCCTAGGCTTACAGATAAATCACCACAAGTGATTTGCTGTGATTTGTGATTTGAGGAAAACGAACTTACTTTAAAATGTGTATGTTGTTGATTTTGGCCATTCATTCTTCTGCCTACTTTTATTGATAGAGGTCTCAGTATTGTTATATAAAAAGCGTAATTTCCTGAAAAATCTACAAACGAGATTATTGCAGGGAGGTGAAGGTATAGAGTTTTCCAAAACTACTTACATATATTTACCTAGCGTAATCACCGTTTCTTTTTTTATTACATTGGGTGGTTTTATTATTTTGACCGTATTATTTAGCTGGGTTTGCTAGAATTAAAGGAATGCTGTCAAACACCCTCTTATTTTTATTTATTACAACTGCGCATCTGCCACTTTTCGGTAATACAACAAAAAAAAAGCCATTGTTAAATAATTTTATACATAGCACAAATCTGTATATCTTTATCTAAATCCTATGTCTAAAATCCGCATTTCATACTTGTACACCTTGTCCTTATTTAAATGCGTTTAATTAAATTTCTCATTAAGCGCGACATAGTTAACTTGTAATGATTGCATTAATATATGTGTAATATATCGTATGCAAAACAGTCAGCGTATAATCCCTTTATTCTACACAGAAATCCACAACTGAAAATGATTTGCAAGCCCTATCGGAGCTCCGTGCGCCTTACCGTTCGAGTGAAATCTTAATTGTAATTATTGTTTTTAGTAGATATGATACCAAATAAGTAAATACACATCAAATAAGCTTAATATAAATTGCAGATGAACCTATGCAAAGTTTTTGAATTGAATATAATTTATACTGTAAAATCGTAATGGCCTCATAACGTACTCCAGAAATATTTTTCAAGAGTTTATACATATAATATGTGAAGGCGCTACAAGCCATAAAAGATTCAACGCAAAAAATATATCGAAGCTAAAAAAAATAAAAACTTAAATATGTTTCATTTATTAGATATACTAGCTGACCCGGCAAACTTCGCACCCCCATATTTTTTTCAAATTTCCTGGAAGATTATACCTTACTCAACGTCTCCATTGACAATTTTTAAGGCAATGAATCCAAATATATATTGTTATTGCTTCGGATATGGACAATGTAGATCCTGTGGCAATGGCAATAGCAATATTTACCGGCCCATGGCAGGCGTTAATTGCTTTCAATGATGAAAGCAATAGATTTGACAGTTCCTTTTCAAATACGGCGAAAAATGACATCGCAAAGGAAGGATGTTTGGTTGAGAATAGCAATCATGTCGGAGTTACGGTCGCACTTTTCTTTGAAATCGCTATTGCTATTGCTATCGCCATTGCCTCAAAAAATGCCAATGGAGACGCAGCGTTAGGTATTTAGTAACAAATAATGAATCTCCAATTATAATACAACCATATACAGTCGACTCCGCTTAACTGAACTACGCTTTACTCAAAAAATCGCTTAACTGAAACACAAAACCTGGTACGAAGCATTTTTTCATAATCTGCATACAAATTACTCCGCTTAACTGAAACCCGCTTAACTGAAACCCGCTTAACTGAAAAACTTGGTTAACTGAAAAAAAATTTTCAACAAAAAATATAAATTTATACTGAAACTACTCCGCATAACTGAAATACAATAAGTGATTGTGCCCATCGATGACCTCGAAGAGGAAGTATCGATGTACAATATAAAGAATCGTCGACAAACAAAAATCAAAGATTTTTACAACTCGCTTAACTGAGTATAAGTACATTTATTTATTATACACATGTATGTATGTAAACATATATGTATGCATATTGAAACTGACCTGTGAATTACCGTACAAATATTTATGTTTTCTTTTTTCGTGGATGGATTTTTTTTTTAAATAAAATATTTATATGTTAAAAATTATGTGTTGTTAGAATTTTTTTGAATTTTCGGACGGGATAAGGGAAATTGTTTTTCAGTTATCACATCTCCGGTTAAATGAAATTTTTTTTCAGTTATCCGAAGTAAGTAAGAACTGAAAGCCGGAAAATTCAAAAGACAAAAAGGCGAAAAGGAGATATTTGACAACCTAATATATACAAGCCGATACAATTTTAATCTGTTTAAGAAAAAACAAAAAATACTGCAATATCCCCGAAAAATGATTCCCATGATGTATATGTTAACATGCAGGTACATGCCAAGCCTACCTACATTAATACACATATGTATGCTAACCTACAATGTTTTGTTAACTTTGTTGTTTTTACTTTTTAACGAATTAAAAATGAAATGAAATATGTGCAATCAAAACTACCTTGTTTCCTTTTCTTTTTGAGGCGAAAAAAAAAACAAAATTAGAACGTATTTGTGGGTATATCTCAATTCTGTAAGGTACGGTACATTCACACCTAATCGCACACAAGAAAACATTAAAGCAAAAAACAAGAACAACACGAGTTTCTGCAGATCTTTTTTTTCTCTCGCTTCTATTGTTTTGGCAAAGAGTGTTCAGTAAGAAAAACAACAAATACATCAAAGCTTTGAGAACGAATGAACTTTTGAGAGTGAAAGTATTGTGAAAAGCTCGGGGATCGTATTATACGACCCATTTACACAAAAATGTTCGCAAAATATTTTTGAATGGCTCATGTTATTATATGGTGTTTGGTACTACGCATGCGCGCACAAAAACGTATTAACACATACAACGCTGAGGCCCAAGCAAACTCCCAGTATGCCTTGGTAAACACGAGTGGAGCAGAGCACAAAGAGAACTACGAACATTTCTCTCACATTAAATGCTATGAATTTATGTGTCTGTCACTTTTTACTGTCGCTTTTTCGTTTCATTGGATTGTAAGTCACGGACACTAAAGAAGCTTTCTCTTAAAAAAAAGATAGTGAAACAAAATTAAAAGAGAAATAATTAGTACAGATCTCGAATACTTACAGACAACCGAGGGCAATGGACTGGGACTCTTACAGTCTTGAGCTGGAGCAATCGGTTAGAAACTGTCCAAAAAGTATCAGAGAAATTGATAGTCTCGAACTTAGCTGCGACAGACTAAGCTCAGCGATACTATCCTCCTTCTATAACGCTTGTCCAGAAAGTCAAGTCGGGCAACCGCACTAACCCCTGGTGGAACGGCAAACTCTCCAAGCTAAGGTCTTTGACGAGGAAACTGTTCAATAGAGCCAAACAAAATGGAGACTGGTCTCCGTATCCTGCCTCTTTAACGAACTACAACCAAGAGATTAGAAGGGCCAAGAGAGACTCATGGAAAAAGTTCTGCAGCAGTCCCTCTGAGACACAAAGCAGCGCTCGAATCCATAGAATCCCCGGCAAAGAGCACTCTAATCAAATAGGACTGTTAAAGGATGTAGATGGCACATACGCAAAAGCGGGAGGATACTCTACGTATCCTAACCAGCTCACTTCCCCGACTCGATCGTCGTGCCCTCTTCTCCACCCAGAACTGTTCCCCTATTAAGGCTCACTAGACCTAACAGGGGCGACTGAAAAAGAGCAAGGGTGACCTTCAACGAGGGTACTATTAAAAGGGCCATCAACTCTTTCGAGCCATTCAAAGCTCCAGGGGAAGATGGCATTTTTCCAGCCCTCCTACAAAAGGGAAGCGCACACATCCCCCCGTGTCTGATCAATTTATTTAGAGCCAGCTACGCATGAGGCTACATACCTACAAGCTGGAGGGAGGTAACGGTCAAAATTATCCCCAAAGCAGGTCGAAGACCAACCGACCTACCCAAATCCTTGCGGCCGATAAGCCTTACCTCCTTTTTCCTAAAAAGCATGGAGCTTAGGAAATCTACCACAGACGCGCTTCAAGAGCAATCTACTCGGATTAACAAATCCATTAGCGACAAAGAAGTTGCAGTTGGCTGCTTCCTAGATATTGAGGGTGCCTTTGACCACGCCCAGATACAGCGTTGCATCCTCAACACAGGAGTAGATACCACCACATGTAAATGGATCCAACACATGCTTAGTAGAAGGAAGATCAACGTCACACTAGGCAATGACAAAATCAGCGTCAAAGCTGCGAAAGGATGTCCTGAGGGCGGAGTTGTTTCGCCTCTAATATGGTCTATCATGGTAAACGAACTGATCCTCATACTGAGCAACAATGGTTTCTATGTCCAAGGCTATGTTGACGACATTGTGATCCTTATAAGAGGAAAATTCGAAGACACCATCTCGGAACTCCTTCAAAGATCTCTCAACCTGGTCTAAAATTGGTGTCTAGAAGTTGCACTAAACGCCAACCCCAAAAAAAGCACCATAGTCACCTTCACTAAAAGAAGACATAGGCAAAAGCTTGTTAAACCAACACTCTTCGGTGAAACAATTGAGTTCTCAAACGAAGGTAAATATCTAGGTGTCACACCTGATGAAAAGTTCAATTGGAACTCACGCCTGACGAAAACCATACAGAAAGCTAGGACCTCCCTATGGACCAGCAAGAGTCTCACTGGTAAAACCTGCGGTAGCAACCCTAAAATATCACGATGGCTATATACGGCCATTACAAGACCCATCATTACATACTCTGCGCCTGTCTGGTTGCACAAATCTAAACAGGCATCAGTGCAAGCCAAGCTTAATAAACTACGAAGACTAGCTTGTATCTGCATCACAGGAGCAATGCGAACGAAGTCATAACGGACCTACCACCACTCCACCTCCAACTGAAGAAAGAAGCCATGGTTCACGCCCACAGGCTCATCGCTGAGGATGACTCTAACTGTAGGAGAACTCACCCTGACATTCTCACCGAACTGAATAGACAGGAAATCCTAAAAATTATCTGCACAGACAACTGTCTGCCTAGATACAACTTCAGCCAAAACTATAAGGTAATATTTCCCTCTCGACATACCTGGGAACAAGATATACCATCCTTTAACTCTGGATCTCATGTTTGGTACACAGATGGCTCCAAAACAAAGGAGGGCCTTGGGGTTGGAGTATACGGAGCAATACTGATATCCATATCCATCACAGTATGGACATACTGAACTCCGTATTTCAAGCAGAAGTTTTCGCAATCGAACTCTGCCTCAGAGAAAATATAAATAGGAATGTAACCAACAAAACCATTTACATTCTCTCTGACAGCAAAGCTGCTCTTCTGGCCCTAAAAAGCTATGAAGTCACTTCAAAGCCAAACTGTTCATGCCAACTACTTCCACCGCCAGAGCGAAACAACTCCACAGTCTTACGAGGAGTCAGATTCGAACCGTCACAGGCTTTCTGACTGGGCACTTCCCAGTAAACAAGCACCTAAAAGCGATGGGCTTAACGCAGGACGACACCTGGCGAATGTACGAGGGCGAAGAAACAGCGGAACACATACTGTGTCACTGTAACTGCTTAGTCAGTACACGTCATCGACACCTTGGCAGGCACTACCTAGAGGCAGGAAATATCGCTGCCAGCTCACCCAAAAGCATCCTAAGATTCATCACGAACTCAGGCTTTTTGCGTGAGCCATAAGTGGGGCCAGTCACAATAGGCCCACTCGTGGCCGCAGTGACACAGGTGACACTTTCCCAGCCCAGAAAAATATAAAAGAAAAAAGGGTAAAAATCGCTATAGGAAATTTTTTTGTGTATTTAAATTCAAACCAATGCATAAAGCAAAGTAAAAAATAGAACCAAATCTAAATTTCTCAATAACGGGTTAAGCTTTAGGAAAAAAAGTAAAAAGTCATAAGCCAAGATGCCACAAACTAGATCGACTAGTTCTGCTGAAAGCAATGAAATTCCTGATCCCACTCCTCAATTTTCGCTAGCTGGCTGGCAACCCAACCACTTCTTCTTGATCTATCAAATCTCAATCCGGTGATCCAAGGTCCACTCCGGAACTGGATTCCATAATTTCTTCCATAGTGGGAAGAATGCTTGAAACGCAGGGTCAGTCGATGGTAGAAAATGTACTAAATCCGAATGGCAAACGACATGCTGATTTAAACCAGACTATTTCGTCAGAGTACCCTAATAAATTGGACGACCTCGATAAAATTCCGGACCTCGTTTGATGCCTGAGAGACTACTCAGGAGATCCGAGTGAATTCTCGTCTTGGAAAAAGAGCGTCAATAGGGTATTGGAGATTTGCGAACCTATAAAAGGCACTAGAAAATACTATGGCATAATTAGAGTAATTAGAAATATAATTACGGGTCAAGCTGACACTGCCTTGGAGTCCTAAATACTCCACTCAACTGGGAAAGTTTCTCTCATTGTCTCGCCTTACATTACGCGGACAAGCGCGACGTCAGTACCTTGGGTACTCCAAGGTGCTGAAAGCCTAAAATTTCTAATCGATACCGGTTCTTCGAAAAATTATATTTAACCTTCTCTTGTAAAAAAAAACCTCTCGAAACCCAGGAATGTTTTCTTGCAAAGTTCAAGGGAAATTAAGACCACGACCGACACACCTGTCTATAGTAGGTGTGTCTACTACTCAAATCAGAAGTTGAAAAACAAATTCAAAATTTACTCAGAGTTGGAATTATTCGATCCTCCAAATTCCCGTACTATTCACCGGTGTAGATTGTACCCAAAAAACCGGACGATACTGGAACCAAGCAGTATCGGATGGTAATCGATTACCGTAAGCTAAATAGTGTCACCATAGCTGATCGATACCCAATCGCGGAAAGAATGCGTACTCCACAGTCCTCTATTTAAACAGCGGTTTCCACCAGATTCCATTAAAGGAATCTGAAGTAGAGTAAACTGCATTCACTATAAATAATGGTAAATACGAATTTACCAGACCTTTTGGCCTCAAGAAAGGTCAAAGGGCTCTCGACGACATCATGAAATTTGCTGTGTCTATATCGACGATATAGTTATATTTAGCAAAACCGCAGATAGGCCCGGCATATAGAGCGGATTTTCCTGACACTCTATGAGGCCAACATGAAAGTAGGACTTGAGAAATTACACTTTTACAAGAAGGAAGTCAAGTTTTTGGGATTTATAATCTCTTCGAACGGTATAAAGACCAATCCCAAGAAAGTAGAAGCAATTCAAAACTCTCCTCTGCCATAAACTTTAAAAGACTTACGTTCGTTTTCTGAATATGCAAAGCTCGTAAAACCCCTGACAGCCCTTTTAAGGGGGGAAAGGACGTATGTCCAAAAACCAGTCTTCCAAAAAAATAAAGTTTTTCTTAACCCCTCAATAATAGATTCTTTCAGTAAGATCAAGAACTCCCTAATTTCTCCAGATCTAATCCTTTCGTATTCTAATTTCTACAACATTTTTGAGGTTAGCACTGATGCGTCAAACTGCGCAGCGCAGTTCTTTTCCAGGAAGGTAAGCCCATCACTTTTATCTCAAGAACATTAAGTACTACGAAGGAAAACTACGCAGCTAACGACAAGGAAATCTTAGAAATCATATGGGCTTTGTCTTCATTACGTAATTACTTATATGGCTCCGCACATGTAAGAATTTATACTGACCATCAGCCCCTCACCTATGCTCTCAGTAACAAGAACAACAATAGTAAAATAGAGCGATGGGAAGCAATTCTAGAGAAATACAATTACGAATTACGGTATAAACCAGGAAAAAGCAATATTGTAGCGGATGCCCTATACCGACCTCCTCAGCTTTCGGAAGTGATAAACAGTCACTGAGCACAGTGATGATAGTTCATTCCACAATCTCATTTCATGCGTTGAAGTGCCTATAAATGCTTTAAAAATTAGATATTTTTCCAAATCGGTACATCCTCCAATATTACATTTCAAATAACTTTCCCAACTTACCACCGTCATGTAGTCATCGAGCCAGAATATAGTCGAGAAAATCTTAAGCAGATTCTGAAGAAAATCCTTAACCCCTCACTTATTAGTGCAATAAAGGCAAAAGAAAGTAGTATGGGTATTATATAAGCAAACTCTGCATCAAATTTTTGCAACTACAAAATACGATTTAGCTCAGGTACAGGTTGCAGATATTGTGGACAAGGAGGAGCAAGAGCGAATAATAATACAAACTCATAGGAGAGCACACCGCAATGAGACAGAAAACAGAATACAAATTCTGAGGAATTGAGGAGCAAGATTAGAAGGGCCCTCAAGGTATGTAACGTCTGCAAAGAAAACAAATACGACCGCCATCCTAATAAACCTCAGATTCAGTCAACACCGATTCCACAGTTCCCAACCCAAATTGTTCATCTGGACATTTTCTTAACAGACAGTAAGACGGTATTGACAGCTCACGACAAATTTTCTAAATACGCCCAGGTGAGGACACTCAGGTCAAAAGCATCTGCGGAAATAAAACAACCTCTTAAGGAGATTCTTCTTTCATTCGGTATTCCAGAAATTATTTTCGTCAGAGTTGGGAAAGTAAGGATTATTTTGTGTAATGATTACAGGTTAAGTTACAATTGAAAATAATTGAAATTGAAAACATTTTCAATTACAATTACTGTAATTAGCAATTGAGAGCCTTTCAATTACAATTACAGGTGATTGCAATTGAAAATTTTCAATTACAAATTACAAGTAATTGAAAATTTCAATTACATATTAAGAGTAACTGAAAATTGTAATTGATTTTTCAAGTAAGTAAACGATTATGCTTTCGGTCTATTGACCGAATGAGTTGTTTACCAAAAACATAATGGCAAAACAGAAGGCAGGCGTTCTATTTATCGTATCAATCGGTACAAACAAAAGAACAGTTCATATTAATGTAATCAACGAAATACTGCAAGTAGTCGTTATCAGCTTGTTTACAA
Organism: Syritta pipiens; assembly: GCA_905187475.1. Classification (NCBI taxonomy): domain Eukaryota; kingdom Metazoa; phylum Arthropoda; class Insecta; order Diptera; family Syrphidae; genus Syritta; species Syritta pipiens. The sequence continues at coordinate 60,612,516 of LR994572.1, read as the reverse complement.
TATTGAAAACGCCAAGTTTTTGGTATTCTTCAAAATCACATATATACAGGCGTTGTATTTTTTGATGCTGCTCATTGAATACATACATACATACATATTATGTTTTCTATTATTTACTTGATTTAAAGTATTTAATTACATTATACGTAATGATTACAAGTAAATGTAATCATTACAATATATTTGACCATTACATATTGCTTCAATTACATCAATGTAATTGAATGGAAAGTAATTGAAAATTTTAATTACGTATAATATGTAATTGACGATTTTTAATTACAATTACATGTACTTGTAATTGAGGTTTTTTCAATGAGTAATTAAACTGATTTGTAATCATTACATCCAACTCTGATTTTCGTGGACAATGAAAAAACTCAGCTCGGCATCTATAAGTTTCATGGTAGAAAACAAGCTCAAAATAAAAATGTTTCGTACGCCACCGTACACAAATTCAAGCAGCGGACAGGTGGAACGTTTTCATTCGACACTTATAGAAATTATGAAATGTCTTAAAAATGACAAAACGCACCGTTCCTTCAGGGAACTACTGGAAAAGGTAGTCATTGAGTATAATTATTCTGTTCACTCCATAACAGGAAGAAAGCTAGTGGAAGTTTTCTTAGGAAGAAACGTGAGTTCCGATCCCACTTTGTTGGAAAAGGCACGTAAAGAAAACATAAAGTAGATAAAAAACAAACAGGCAATTGATCTTCTAACACATAATTAAAGAAGGGATCCTATTAAAATCTATGTACCAGGCGATGTAATCTACGTTAAGAAAAATAAAAGAATAGGTTCAAAGCTAGATACTAGATATCAAAAAGAAATTGTGGCTGAAAACAATATAACGACAGTCGCAACTAAGTTTTGCAGAACGGTTCATAGATCAAATATCAAAAGTTAAAATTTTATTTCAGATTCTCAATTGTGCAGGTTGTACTTGCAAATGTCAAAATACTAAACTATAGAAATTCCCAGCTCGTTACTCTTCATACCGGAGCAGCATGTTCACAGACAGGGACTTTTAAAGTTGTCCATGAGATAGATTTAACGAAATATCTTGAGGTGGTGGAAAAAATGGAACATGCAATCAGCAGACGAGCTCAATTATCCCAAATTCTCCCTCCTCTCTATTGAATTATCCCTAATCAAAACCCATATCGATCGCCTAATACATAATCAAAAAGAGAAGAACAAAAGATCTTTAGACTTCCTTGGCAGGGCTTGGAAATGTATCCTAGGCAGTCCATTAAACCCGTTAAAAAAGGGAAATTAATAAACAAAATATTATTCAATAGAATATTAAAATGTAATAAGGAAATTTATGGAATAGAAAGCCTTTTGAGAAGCCAGAAGCACACTTGTTCGATTAACAGTCACCACGTACCAAATTATGAAGAAATAGCGCCGGAATTCCTTTTCTTGAACCAGTACAACGGACCGATTGCCATCAATACTGAACAATCAATGCTGAATGGAACCTTCCTCATTAAATATAAAAATGCGACCATATTGTGGGAAAACAATGCTTCAAGCCCATAGAAGTTACGCTGTTCCAGCCACTCCCAGCCATACTTCAGTCAACAGCAGACAAAAGTATTTTCGAAGAGATCTGTCCCTCGAAATGATAAAGGACATCCATCTAAACAACACTCAGAAAATAGACCGATTGAGAATCAATTTCAAGACAGTCACTATCAGTGGACTTGGAATAATGACCATCTTAATTATGGTTACAATTTTCATCTTTCTACGTAGATCAGTAAAGCACGGAAGCCGTGATGAGGAAAGAGAACTGCAAAGACAACCCAGAAGATCCATAGAAAGAAAAGCCAGTTCAAGAAGCAAAAGGACCATCAAACCTCCGAATAAAATGTAATCAATATTTTTAGAACTAGGCGAACGCGGAAGTTTGCATTTGAGGGTGGAGGAGTTAAGAAACAATTCGTCTAAAATTCAACAGCGAATAAACAGCTGCCTAAAATAACACCTGTACCGTTCCCAGCGAACGCAATTGCTGACACAACGTCTGGGCCACACGGCACCTGTGCTTCCAACACCTTGGACGCTGTAATGCGCGATACCTGTGGGTGCAGATTACTTCTGGATGCAAGGCAAATAGTATTTAAGGTAGCGTTAAGCAGAATTAAGCGTTCTTTTATCTTTTGTATTGTTAGCGTTAAGGGGTTAGTATGACAGAACTTTTAAATAAATAAAGTTTTTTTTTAAATATAAAATAAAAGAATTTTATAATTTGTATTAAATGAAAATATTTGAAAGACAGTAATAAAAAAATGTATTAAAAGCGGGTCAGTGTCTGTCCACAATGGAAGAACTTAATTCACTTATTATGGATATGATCACTCGTTTTAGTTTATATAAAACTAAAGTAGAGCAATTTAAAGTAGTCTCACAATTAGCTGCTACGTTTTTGTATTATATAACTATGTCATTTATTTCAAGCAATACTAACACTAAAATTATATTATGGAATGCCAGAGGTATCAAAAAGAAACATGCAGAGTTTGTAAAGCGCTTAAAAGCTAATAATGCCGATATTGTTTTGGCAACCGAAACTTAGTTGACTTCTGAAACTCACATCTCTACGCCGATGTACAAATGCTGTCGCGTGGATAGAGATGGTAGAAGGGGCGGCGGTGTCGCAATACTGCTAAAGAGATCTCTTCAACATGACCTTTTGTCGTGTATCCAAATTCTTTATGTGGTAAATGCAGGATTCGAGCTAGGATTATCAGATTCAGAACGAAAGTGGAAATCTTTTGTGTGTATTTTCCAGGAAAAATTAGAGGGAATTTAACGCGAGAGCAAAGGTGTTGTTATATTAAAAACAACATCAGAAAGCTGTTCACGATAAACGGTGCGTTCCTCGTAGGGGGTGATGTCAATTGCAGGCACATGGATTGAGGCTGGTCTAGGGCAAACGCTTATAGAAATATTTGTCGTGTTACCTCTTGTGTACCTACAAATTTAGATCAAATTTCAAGCACAGAAGACGCTGATCGCCTAGTACATACTTTTTCCGAACACGTTCTCGAATCAGCGGACATAAAAAACGAAGTTATTACAAATCAATTTCAATATACTTCTAATAGCAATTGAAATCCCTCAGGTATTGCATTAGAAATTATATGTATCTTCATTTACCCTAATCAACGATTCGCATATAGGGACCAAGTTAATATTATACAACAAGCAAAAACTACTTTCATATAAACAGGTGACGCCAAAAACTATTAAGCGTGGAGCAATCGTAGAAGACTTCATTACTAAATCAAATCTGTCTGTATTAAATGACGGATCTCCTACTTAATTCTCAAATCACAGCTCGCTAATAAGTAAAAAATCGATATCACATGCTGTCCCTCAGATCTATTAGCAAAAACATCTTGGTGTGCACTTAATGAATTACAATATTTAGTAGTGACCATTTTTCAATCCTAACCTTTGTTAAGCTTCACTTTTAAAAACGCTCCACTGTCAATAGTTCTGTTCCTTAAATCTCATCAAGAGTTTTTCGAAAAGGATCTGTTCTGTGGTGGAATAAAGAGTTAACTTTGTTGAGACCCGAAAAGGTCACTACTTGGTGGTCCTTTAACAAAAAATGCCGTAACCAAGATAATATTCAAATAATCGACAAAATTCTTAATCTTTTTAATATCAAATTGTTCATTCTTGAGCAAAATGTATATTAACTCAGACAGCACTGCCTTTGCCCTGAGACAGTATGCATTTTGCTCTGCATTCGCATGACCATTCCCTATCTGGCATTGTGTATAGTCATTTTTTTTTTTACCCTTAAGTATCCTGTTTAAGACACAGCACGGGCCGAAGGTACCGAGGGAGAGATGGAACGGAGGTGCGCGTTGGTTTTAAAAGTCGTCATGTTATACTCAGATGGGAAAACTGAGTTTGGAAGAGCATTCCATAATCGTGTGTTGCGGCTAAAAAATGAGTCTCTGAACTTTACCGTACGTCCGAAAGCAGGCTTGAGGGCGTACTGATGAGCATTCCTAGCGTGGCGAGTATTGCGGGTGAATGTTTGAAGGGGAGGAATGCAGTTGGCTAACTCATTCGAACATTGTTTATTAAAATAGCGATAAAACAAAGACAGACAAGAAACATTGCGACGACGTTCAAGCGAGTCTATCGACTTCGCAATATCATTGTCTCCTATCAGTTTAATCGCTCGCTTTTGTATTCTATCCAGCAGGTGCAAGGAGGTCTTAGATGCACCAGACCAGATATGAGCGTTGTACTCGAGTTTGGGGCCGATATATGCCTTATAGATGGAAGCCAGATCAGAAGGGGTGAAATATTTCTTGCATCGTTTAAAGAAACCTAGACATTTCGCAGAATTTTTGGCGACCTCGAATACATATATGATCATTCCAACTGAGTGTTGAATTGACGCAGATGCCGAGGATGGAAAATCTTTCGGTTTCTTTGATACAAGTGCCATTCATGGATAATGGCTGGTTCGCTTGAGTGACAGTGGACAGCATTGGGTTTTGGGAGCATTAAATTCCACTCTATTGGTTCTACCCCAATTGATTATGCTGTCAAGATCGGAATTTAATGTGCTCAACATACGCTGCCGTTCCAATTCTACGGCAGAAGAACTAGGCCGTGAGTCTTGAAACGAATATGAGAAGCAGAGGGTACTGTCATCAGCGAAGGAATGGATTGGATTAGAAATAGCAGACAAGAGATCATTTATAAAAATGAGAAAGAGTGTCGGATACAGAACAGAGCCTTGGGGAACACCAGCGTTAATGTGGTGGATGTCAGACTGGAATCCGTCCAAAACAACTCGGATTGAACGGTCCGAAAAGAAATTTCTAATCCATAGAAGAAGAGATTCATCGATGCCGAAAGCACACATTTTCGACAAAAGAGCTTGATGCCAAGTTCTGTCAAATGCTTTAGAAATATCAAGTGCAACGATTTTGCTTTCACCTGAGTTGTGCAAAGCATGGTTCCACTTTTCGGTGAGATAAGTCATCAAATCACCAGTGGAACGGTTGCTACGGAAGCCATACTGCCGGTCATTAAGAAGCTTCTGTGATTCAAGATATTTCTTAAGCTGACAATTTATCAGCGTTTCCATGACCTTGGAAAGAAGGGAAGTTAGTGCTGTGGGCCGGTACGAGGAGGGTGATGAAGGTTCGCCCTTTTTAGGGACCGGTTGGACAAATGCTGTTTTCCACCTGCTCGGAAAGAGTCCAGAAGAGTAGGACAGATGGAAAAGCTTGCGCAATGGTTTTGCCAACGAGGAAGAACACCTCTTCAAAAGTATAGGGAAAATGTATGTTGAGATAGTTGAGAATTCTTGCAACTGTACGAGTGCGAAAATGGATTTGTCCCATGGAGCAGTTCACGCGCTCAAGTACAGGCGGAGACAAAGTGCAATCAGGTAGCGTTGAGCTAGCTGCAAAATGCGCAGCAAGCAGATTGGCTTTGTCTGAAGAGCTGACAGCTGGAGTGTCATTGTAAATGAGCGTAGAAATCGACGACGTAGCTGAACTCTCAATGTTTTTAACAAATGACCAAAAGTTTTTGCTGCCCTTGGGACATTGCAGCACTTTTTGCCTCAACTTTTGTTCATGTAAGAACTTGATACGGGCATTGCAGTCATTTTTGGCTCGTTTAAACTTCTTCCGGTTTTCCTCAGAGGGGTTGGCCTTGTATAACCGGAAGTTCAACTCTCTAAGCCTGATAGCCTTTTTGCAGCTCGAGTCATACCACACATTTGCTTTAGGTTTGATACCCTTCACTCTGTGAGGAATAAAAGACCTCATTCCCAGCAATATGATGTTGGTGATTATGTCAGCAGCGGCATCCACGTCGCTATCGAGGAAGCATAGCGACCAGTTAATATCTCTGAAGAATTTATTCAGACCGCTCCAGTTGGCTTTCTCGTAGAGCCATATATTTTTTTTTTAGGAATTTTTTCCCTAAATGTGTGGGGTGATAACGAGAAGCTAGCTGACACGACACAATGGTCGGACGAGCCTAGAGCCGACAGTATGTCAATAACATATTTGTCAGGGTTAGAAGTTAAAAACAAGTCCAGGGTATTTGCGGAATGGCCTGCAATGTCTGGTACCCGTGTTGGCTCATTTACTAGCTGGGTTAAGTTGTTTACCTCAGCGAAGATCTCAACATACCTTCCTGCCGGTGTTGACTGGCCTGAATGTCGAAGCCAATTTGAATTGTGGACATTGAAATCGCCCGCAATGGCAATTTCAGTGCGACGAAATAGGGATACAATTCTTGTGATAGAATCTGATAGCATATCCAACGCATCGTAGGTTGAACAGCTATCAAGGCTTGGGCTTCTGTAGATAAAGCAGTAATGTATTAAATGCTTACGGACTATTAATTTGAGCCACAGGAAGTTAAATTCCGGATTGGAACATTGGCCATATTGAGGTTGAACGACTTGAAGTCGTGCCTAGGGACCAGAAACCTAGCAGGCCCAGAACTCGTGCTTGGCTTCCTGCGAACCCTTCAGACACGGAAACCATTCCAGAAGTCATCCGGCTCTGCAATCCGGACATTTCGACAAGCAACTGGAGGATTGCGAGGATAGGGGAGCCTAGCGGTGAATACATGTCAGTGTTGATGACTATCAACACAGCGGCAATACACAGCTGGTGAAGCTCATCGAGCGACTGCTGTACACTCCACCTCAGCTCCTGTTCGAAAAAACGTTTTCTGACAGCATCCCCCCAGATCAGACTGGGTGGAAGGTATTGCTATTGTTAGATGGTCCACTAAAATTCTTTACAGACGGATCCCAAAGTGAGTCTGGAGTAGAAGCGGGGATGTACTCTTGTGACCTTAATATGGAAATTTCTTTATGCCATCCTGATCACTATAGCGTCTTTTAGGCGGAGATCTTGGCGATTGAGGAAGGGCTAGCTTGGTTTAAGAACAATGTGAGTGTGTGCAAAGATATCATTATCTGTACTGACAATCAAGATGCAATTAAGTCACTGGACTCTGTCACTTTTAAGTACCGTACTAAGTACACTTTTAAGTACGTACAGTACTAAGACCGCTTTAAAGAACCGCCAATCTCTGGAGGAGATGGCCAAGCACTTCAATATTCACCTCATATGGGTGTCAGGTCAAAGTGACGTTCCACGTAATTGTCGCGCTGACGAACTCGCCAGGCATGCGACCCTTTCTGCTCTCCTCTCTCGAGAGGAGTGCCCATCGCTACAGCGAGACTAGCTATTAGGCTTCGGTCACTTGAGACAACCAAATCAGGTCTGTATTTATTTTTTTTGCTCATCAATGTACGTATGAGGCGTTCAGAGCACCCATTAATTAACTGCATAAAACAAAAGTTTGAGGAAAGTGATGAAATAATTTAATTTAATTTTTATTCAAATAGTTGTCTTTAATGGTGGTAATCTTTATTATTAAGGAAAGATTTTGTAAACACAAGAAGTTATGACTATACCAAGGACTTTGACACTTAAATCTAAAATTTTGCAAAAAGTGGAGTTAATCAGCCTTTGCTCTGAGTGGTTCATATATCATTAACTAATTAAACGTTTATTACACCTTTTAAAATAAATGATGAGCATACCCTACGATTCACAACATATGTACTTATGAATGAATATACAATCTTAAATCGGAATGTATATTTATTTAGGCTATTGTATATACATGTAAGATGTATGTCTATCTTAATTAAATCACTAGACTATATTAATTATGTGTGTATTGCCAAACAATTTTTAGCGACATGTCTGGTTCATATGTATATGTGTACATAAAACGTTTTTAGTTATCACCCTTTTGATCGGTTTCTGCCTTTGTGTGCAAAGTTCTTTTACTTTGTGTGCCACTAACTTTCAGCTATTTTGAAGTTAATCTTATTTTAATTTGTGTAAAAGTGTACTTCAATGTTATTATAAACTGTAATTTCATAGTGTAGTGACATTTGACCAACGTTTAACATGAAAATTATTAATTTCTGGATAGTTACGTCTCTGATGCTTATACTTCTGAAAGAAAAGGTAGTTCTTTCAGAATCGCTAGGTAATTACGCAAAAGCTCTTACTCTTAATTGAATGCTGTAGTACATTTAAATTGTTGTGTATTATTTTTGTAAATTAAACAATACATATGAATAAGCACTATTTCTTACTAGTTATGCTCTATATAAAATAGATTTTTAAGGATCGAAAAAAACTCAGCAAAATACAGCTTTCTCGCAGTCACTATGTTACGCATGTTTCCATTTTCTTGACACAAACGGTCAAAACCTAATTCCAGTCAATCGATCAATGGAAGATATAATTTTGACGCACATTTCAACTTGAATATAGAAACTTTAATATATTTTGGTGAATCTTTGGAATAAGGGCATACTCATAGATTTTGATGAAATTTTGAACATAATAATTTTTCTTAGTGTGTACATATTACAGTGGTGTGCAAAATAATAGATTCCTGCTCAAAAACATGAAAACTGGTTATATTTAAATTAGGCATAATTCATTCTTTTATACTTATTCATGTTCATAGTTTTGGAAAAATTCGCATGCAAACTTAAAATTTTAATAAAGTAGAAATAAAAGTTTTTATCAACTTTTTTTTTAAACTGTGAGATATAGCGCTAGATTCGTTTTTCGAGGTCAATGATTTTATAAATTCTGAATCGAACGCAAAAAACCGAATGTTTTATGTTTTTTAGTTTTTGAGAAAAAGGCATGCTCAAAAGGCAGTTGGCACATTATGTGTAGGGGTGGTTAGCTTCACGGTTTCGATTGGTATTTAACTGGCTTAGATCACGCGACTTTGTCTCTCAGTTAAGGTTATATCCACAACTGTTAGTCAGGCGCTTGCGGGCATAGGTGGGTGGACTCCAAAAGATTCCAAACTTCGTCTTCCAACGGGTATTATTTTATAACTTTTTTATCTTAATCGCGATCAGTTTCAATTTTGCTTTTTAATCAGGTAATTTTCCTTCTTCTATTAAAAGCATCTTTAAAGGAAAATGTATACTGACTCCACTCCACTGACTCCAGTAAAACCTCGATTATCCGAACTAATTGTCCGTATTGCCCGTTCCGAACGGCGAATTGCCAATGGTTTCCGTGACCGAAGTACTCCAGTCGTTCGCAGGAGGTGGGGCCGCGAAAAATGTTTATCGTATTTTTTCCTTGACATTATATTGCTGCTCTAGTAATGCAGCAGGTTTCGTTTAAGCTGTAGAAAATTTACAGTATCGCACACTGTTTTTCAAACCAGACCTGTTTTCAGTGCCTGGACTGTTTCAATATAAAATCTAAATCTATTTTCCAAATCTACGTTTTTTTTTTAGTTCATCTTCTTGCTTTCTTATGCTAGTTAAACGACTTAAGGCTTTGCTGGCTGATACCAGTCTTTTTAGTCACTTAAAACAGGTACTTAGTCTCTTGACTTACATATAGTTGATTATTCGGGCTAAACTAAAAGCCTAAAATTCCAAACAGCAGTCAATTGGCTGAAAGTAAAAATTAAAGTGACTGCTTCAAATGACTAGGAGTTTTAGAAGACTTAAAAGTGACTGAACAGACTGACTAGTTGAATGATTTATAAGCTAGAATATCAAAGATATCTGGTGACTATATTTTTAAAATCAAAGTCGTAAGACTAAGCCATAACTTATATTCAAAGGATTTAGTCAATTGACTAAGACTTAGCCGACCATGCAGTTAAATGACTACAGCTCTGATCGCCTACTAATATTGTACATTTTTGTTTGATTTTTTTTTTTTTTTTCAATTTTAGTCCGGATAATCGAGGTTCAATTGTACAAAGTTTTAGCACAGATAATAAGCTACACTGATGTCGCACGCCCATACACAAAAAAAAACGGGTCAGTGAGTTTTACTCACCCATCGAGTGTTTCGTTCTTTGGTCCACAGATTAGTAGTAAGGACTTAATATAAGTTAAAGAAATTAACAATGTCAAATGGCTTCACTAAAATTCTTCTTTTCATTATTTCGTGAAAAATTAAACAAACGAAAAGAAAAGACTAAAATCCTTTCACACTTAAGGGAAATAAATGGTCGCACGAGTTACACAAATGCAAGTCACCAAGCTTGCTGACATTTGTGTTGCTTCGCAACCACAGACAACCTAATGTAGACACCCAACTGTACAGCGGCTATTTCCCCTCGACCATCGATGAATTTGACAGTAATTCACGAATGTAGCTGAAATACAGGAAGCATTTTGACAGTAATTCAGGAAGCACCGAACACTTGCTCATCATTTTCACGCACATTTGTTTTATTTGTTGTTCAAAGCTCCCACACGTATTCACAGCCACAAAATGTTATAAAAAACGCTGTCAAATAAAATCAAGGGACAAGAGAAGTAGAAGTTGGGTATCTGTATTGGCTAATTTGTGGTGTAAACAGCAATCAGGTGTCAATAGCTTTAGGGTTGCGCAAATGTAGGTCAGCACGGTTTGCTGTTATTTGAAACCATTTGAACACTAAATACGTTGACCTTTGATAGATTAAGAATTATGAATAAAGTATAAGGAAGAGTCGAATTTGAGACACGAATCAAATCGGTTGTTTTATTTCCTGATTTTATTTCTTAATCGCGATTGCTGTCCTATATTTCTCGATGTTGTAACTCACGCTAGTTTTTCTATGTATGCGCAGAGTATACACTTATGAACCAATAATAAAAACACACAACTAAAAATTAACCACTGATTTATATAAAAGTAAAAACAGGTTGAATGATGCGAAAGGCCAACCAAGAGAGATGAGTCAATCCGACAAGTATTAAACGCAAACGCAGTGACACGGAAATCGTTAAGTGCACCATCCCACACACAGCACACATGTTCGCACACCGGCGCATATGTGAACGCAAGGGTGGTGTCTGTGGGCCCTTCAACGATATGGGTTCGTTCCGAAGCTCCGCTGCCATACTTGAATACCATTACCGATGAGTGCCTTCCATTCCATTTTTCTTCATGTATAAATCTTTTACATCTGGATGGTAGATGATCGTGCCGAAGAACCACAATGTCGCCTATTTTTAAATTTACTGTTAGTCGCCGCCAGGTATCATCGTGCCATCCATTGCCAAAAGGACTGGTGCATCTACCGTAATAGTTTCTAGTGATGAATCCGATTGGAAGGTAACTGAGCTTTAGTAGATTTAGGCAAAGTAACAAGTGAGCGACCCACTAAAAAGTCAGCTGGTGATAGTACCAGGTCATCATCCGCACCATAGCACAGTGCAATAAACGAACAAAAATGTAAGCACGTTTCTAGGCGAACCAGCAATGTATGCAGTTGATCGTAGTACAATGTTTGACCGCCAACCACTCGCTATAAAATTTTGTTAACTCTTTTAAACTACTAATATATGGAGAAAAGACACGGTGAATACGATTATGTTTCTTTAAATATCTAGCAAGAACAGAAAGGTACACGTCAACAAATTGGGGATAAAGTTTGATGGGACGTCCAAAACCATGCCAGTAGACAGCTTCATCTACCGGATAAAGACCCTCCAAAGGAAAAACGGCCTGACCGATGACCTTCTGCAGGGGGATTTTCACCACCTGGTGACCGGTTGAGCAGAGAAATGCTATAGGCAGTTGCTGGAGGGAGACTGCACTACCTGAACGACCTAAAGGACGAGCTGATGTAGCAACTCAAGAAAAAGAAGGAGAACCACGAGATCCCCCGCATAATCATGGATAGACGACAGCAGTCACAGTAAGTCGCTGTACAAATGCAGATCCGCCCGCAAGAAAGAGATTTAATACCGATTATAAGAAAAAACGTAAATGACAAGGTAGCTTATTTTAGTTTTCATGAGTAGGATCAGACGCAAGAGAAGAATGCCGATGGCAAAGAAGTTAGATACCGGCGAAATGTGAGTGAGGTTAGGTGCCCTATTGAAAATAAAAAGATGAATAGCGAAGATGATAGCGAAGAGGAAAGCCTGAACATAGCAGCTTTCCAAGAGAAGAGAACGCAGAGGGCAGACAATCTATACCATTGGGACCCTCATAGGAGAACAGACGCACCATCTAGGATAGTCAGAAGTGAACCGCAAAAGATTCCGTGTTCGTTTCACACTTTGACATATTTTAGTTGCGGAACCAACATCCCCGTATTAATGCCCAACTTGCCAGGGAAACCAACAAGTTGGTGGTGCAGTGGAGATTAACCCGCCAACGGTCCCAAAGACATCGAAACCCATAAGGAAATAAAACTATTAGTTAGGGATAAGAATAAAAGTGTTCATAACTTACCCGCCTAAGTTGACAGTCTTCCACGGAAGAGCTTGCGCCAAAGATTATTGAAGAATATAAAGCTCAAAATGATATTTAGGCTTAGGGACATGGGCAAAATATTTAGACAACACCTAAGGCACCTGGAAGCTTCTATAATATCTTCAAATGACGACAATAGGCACTACGCGAAGGTGAAGGTAGCTGGTTAGCAGATGCTGGGCCAAATAAATAGTGGTGCACCTGTTAGTTGTCTAGGAAGCGAAGGATTAGAATTTATCCACAGAAACAAAACAGCAATGATCAAGATGACTACTGATATGAGAACTGAAGATGGCAGCAAGCAAAAGATACAGAGGCGGATAGTAACAAAGGTTTGGGCCAGCGGATCGAATAATGTAAAGCTTTACGTGGTGCCGAAGTAGAAGTTGTACCTGAGACACCGGAAAGGTTTACAAAATTTCCCGGACATTTTTGTCCTGAATTCATATGGAAGAGATCCCACCTGAAACCTCACCAGACGTTGACTTGTTCACCCTGTGTCTTAATTAAGGAGTATTATGAGTTGAAGAAGACCATCGAACGCGACCAGGACAAACTGCCAGATTTTGGCACGAGTAAATTCTTAAAAAACAACGGAACACATACAATGAAGTACTATACCAGTTTTAGAAGCTAGCTTGTTTTTGAATCCTAAATTTTGCCAACGCCAACCAATTTTTTTTTTTGAAAATATATTTTGAAATATAGTGGTAAACTGGCTTTATATGGTCGATGCGTATTAATTCCGAATAAAACATATAAAACCGAATGGCTTTATGGCTTCTTGTTTTTGAGATAATTGAAAATTACTATTGCTGTCAGGCAGGCGATAAGGGTGCTCCGCTTCGTGGGCACCAAAGGCGCGTGTTTGATTCAGAATTAAAATACGCATCGACCACAATAGTCACTTAAAAACTATATTATATTAAAGTTAGTTGGTTTATACTTTTTTTTCATTGCTTTTATCAACATTTTGCGTTTGCACAATTGGAAAAAATTAAATGTAGGATTAAAGAACAAGTTTTTGGCTTTTAAAACTGGTGGTGATAGTATTTCATTGTAAGTGTTGCCGTTGTTAAATTGCCGCTAGCTACTAAACGGGACGAGAGATAGAGATACCCCCCCCCCCCCCCCCCCTTTGTTTTAGTTTTATTTCTCCGATATGCTATACACATTAAGATACAATATCTGATTTATTGCGATAGCTTTATAAAGTTCATTTAAGTATAAAAGGTAGCAAAAATAATATAGCAAAAATAAATATTATTATATTATACGAATTTAACAAAAAAGATTTAATTAAAAAATTTAAGTGGAAAACTGAGTAGTTGCAATCTTACAATAGGGTGTAGAGTTAACAATTATTTCTGTAATTCATTGATTTTTAATTAATTTTATTAAAGGTAAAATTTGCATTTAAAGAGAAGGGAAGCAGATTTTTAATTGGTTTTGAAAAATACTAATATCAAAAAGTCTCCTTAACTCATGAGGTATAGAGTTCCATAGGCGTACAGCGTTGACAAAAAACTCGTTCTGATGTTAGGCAGGTAAGTTCGTTTTTTCTGTTAGAAGTAGAAAATTGAAGTCGATTAAATAGGTACTGTGGTTGTACAAAAGGTACAAATTGCATATTGTATAAATTTGAGACATAGTCAGAGATGTGGTCACGTCTCTTAAGACCATAAATATTATATATCTTATAATGCTGTTGAAGGCAACTGTAAGTTTTCTTTTACTTTCCGAATCGCAGTAACAGTTAATTTCACAGCCATACACAAGAGAAGGGATAATCATAGTTTTGACCAATATTATCCGAGTTCTTATAGGAGTGAGATATTGAGATTCCTGGAGGACACGAAGGGTTCCGTTTACCGACAATTGAATTTATGTGATTTTCCCAAGCTAAGAACCTGTTGAAAATCGCTCCGAAATTGTTTGCAGTTTCCACAAAATCAATAGCAACGTTATCAAGAACTAAGCGGGGGAAATACATATGAGAGATCAAGTGGATTTTAAGAAATGACCAAGCATTTGTATGGATGTTTTGAAGATCTAGATTAATATTATGCACGCAGTCTTCAATAACACCAAATAAAGTTGGACATCATCTGCGTACAAATGTACAAGTGCGAGTTCATTGGCGACTGATACAGGGTGTTTCCGTTCGCTTAAATATGATATCACCAGATTAGCTGCAAAAGAAGAAAAATTAAATAGTTTTAATAGCTAACGTTTATACGAAGGCTTTTGAAAAATCCAGCAAAACTAAAAAACTTACCTTATCGTCATCAATTGCTTGCCTTATATCTTCAGTAACATTCACAAGCTATAACACAGCTATGTTTTGGACGAAAACCAGATTGAAAAGGTGTAAGCAAATTTGATCTGCTAAGACAAGTATTTATTTGTCTTTGCATAATTCGTTCAAAAGCCTAGATGAGAAAAGGCAATATTGAATTTTTTTGGCACTGGAACTATCTTGGCTTGCTTCCAAGTCTTTGAAAAAAAAAACCGGTGGTAAGTACCGAGTTGAAAAAAATATGCGGAAGTAAGGCTTTTACAAAAACAGGGTGTACATCATCAACAACGACAACATTTGATTTAACAAGCATACAACTTTCAACCAAAACTGTGCGATCAATTCCGCGATCAATATAGGACAAAATATGCGGAAGTAAGGCTTTTACAAAAACAGGGTGTACATCATCAACAACGACAGCATTTGATTTAACAAGCATACAACTTTCAACCAAAACTGTGCGATCAATTCCAGTGAACTCAAAAAAGATTTCGGAGACATTAATTTTTATATATAGAGATTAAGATGAAGCAAAATGTTTGGGGAGTCTAGTCTCAGGAACTATATTTTTTTTAATAATCTGCGTAACAGCCCATACAGGCTAGAGCATATCTTGTTCGCGTCGGACTGTTAAGCGAGTATACCCGGGTTCGAATCCAGCCCGGTGAAAGAACACCACAAACAATTTTCACGGCCCCACCTTCAGCGATCGACTGACAATCCTCCTGGAGTAACCTCTGTCATGAAAAGCTTTCGCAGTTCGCCGTTCGGAACCGGCATTAAACAGTATGTATCCCCTCCACTTATGTCAAATTATGTCACGCACAACACAGTGGAGTTCCGAACAAGCTATGCTAAATCTCAGGAACTACTGAACGGATTTCCATGCGGCTGGCTTCCATGAAAAGCCAATCCCCCTTGTAATTTCCACTCCGCTATGTTAAAAACTCTGGAAAAATTATAAAAAATCGACTTCGATGAGTACATTAAAACGAAACTAATTTTAGCATCCTGACCCCAATACTTTTGGAGCTTTTGGCCAAAAACCATAAAAAACCAATATGTGAATTTCGAAAATCCAAAAACGCGGTTTTGTGGAACTCGGTGAAAGCATCAAGAAATAATAACTATAAAAATATCGATTAGTGAGTTTTTTTTTTTTAATCTATAAAATTCTGGCTGAAATCGATGCGAGGCTCAGTGGTCTTTTCCCCATTTATGGATAGATATGTATGTATGTGTATATGTACATAAATGTACACAATAGGGATATAGCCAGCCATGCCAGAACGCGTATTTTTTGTTGGAAGATGATAGCCAATGGGAAAATACCATGTCTGATGTGTGTTCTGTTATACAGAGAGAAAACAAAGACACTTATTTACTTTGATAATTTCGTTGTGTAAAATTTCTGAACCTTTGTTGCAGTGGAAAAATTACCGCAAAATATGATTGAAGATATGTTGCACCGCAGACAACAATAACTGTCATCAACATTGATCAAAGTACATACAGTCGAATCATTCTAAGTCGAATTTTCACGGGGCATCAAAATTAGTTCGAGTTAGAAGCATTTATGGAAAAATTCAAGTTAGAGGGATACATTTTTTTTTTGTTGAAAATCCTTTATTCTTGGCTGTAATATTTGATAGGTTATGAATGAACACGAATTGTGAATAAAATAAAGAATAAAGAAAAGAGTCGAGCTGAAGACACGAATCAAATCAGTCGTTTTATTTCTTGTTGTTACAAATTGATCACGATTGATCTCCGATATCCCCGATGTTTTAGCTCGCGTGACTGCATTGGTTTCTGTTGAAAATATATATGAATTATGTGCACTGCTTTATGTCTCTCTTTGTATGTATGTAATTACTTCATTGTATCCTTATCTTTGTGTATCCTTTTTTGTATTTTTGAGTTACTGCCTGCGACGCAACCGCATTTGAATTCAGTTGCTAATAGAGAGTATACCGCACTAAATTCTTACATGAACAAAAGTTGCAGCAAAAACGTTTGGTCATTTGTATTAGAATTCAGCTTCGTCGTCGATTTCTACGCTCATTTACAATGACACTCCAGCTGTCAGATCTTCAGACAAAGCCAATCTGCTTGCTGCGCATTTTGCAGCCAGCTTAACGCTACCTGATTGCACTTTGTCTCCGCCTGTACTTGAGCGCGTGAACTGCTCCATGGGACAAATCCACTTTCGCACTCGTACAAATGCAAGAGTTCTCAAAGATCTCAACATACACAAATCCGCTGGCCCGGATGGTATTTCCCCTATACTTTTGAAGAAGTGGCAAAACCATTGCGTAAGCTTTTCTATCTATCCTACTCTTCTGGACTCTTTCCGAGCAGGTGGAAAACAGCATTTGTCCAACCGGTCCCTAAAAAGGGCGAACCTTCATCACCCTCCTCCCCAAGGCTCTGTTCTGTCTCCGACACTCTTTCTCATTTTTATAAATGATCTCTTGTCTGCTATTTTTAATCCAATCCATTCCTTCGCTGATGACAGTACCCTCTGCTTCTCATATTCGTTTCAAGACTCAGGGCCTAGTTCTTCGGCCGTAGAATTGGAACGGCAGCGTATGTTGAGCACATTAAATTCCGATCTTGACAGCATAATCAATTGGGGTAGAACCAATAGAGTGGAATTTAATGCTCCCAAAACCCAATGCTGTCCACTGTCACTCAAGCGAACCAGCCATTATCCATGAATGGCACTTGTATCAAAGAAACCGAAAGATTTTCCATCCTCGGCATCTGCGTCAATTCAACACTCAGTTGGAATGATCATATATTCGAGGTCGCCAAAAATTCGGCGAAATGTCTAGGTTTCCTTAAACGATGCAAGAAATATTTCACCCCTTCTGATCTGGCTTCCATCTACAACGCATATATCCGTCCGAAACTCGAGTACAACGTTCATATCTGATTCGGTGCATCTAAGACCTCCTTGCACCTGCTGGATAGAATACAAAAGCGAGCGATTAAACTGATAGGAGACAATGATATTGCGAAGTCGATAGACTCGCTTGAACATCGTCGAAATATTTCCTGTCTGTCTTTGTTTTATCGCTATTTTAATAAACAATGCTCGAATGAGTTAGCTAACTGCATTCCCCCCCTTCAAACATTCACCCGCAATACTCGCCACGCTAGGAATGCTCATCAGTACGCCCTCAAGCCTGCTTTCGGACGTACGGTAAAGTTCAGAGACTCATTCTTTAGCCGCACCGCACGATTATGGAATGCTCTTCCAAACTCAGTTTTCCTATCTGAGTATAACATGACGACATGTAAAACCAACGCGCACCGGTACCTTCATTCCATCTCTCCCTCGGTACCTTCGGTCCGTGCTGTGTCTTAAACAGGATACTTAAGGGTAGCCCCAACCCCTTTAGCACGCACCAATTATAAAAAAAAAGTTTTATTAGTTGACAAATGCTTAGCACGCACCAATTATAAAAAAAAAGTTTTATTAGTTGACAAATGCTAAGGTAAATCTAGCGTATAACAAAATTGATTGAAAAAAAACCTTATGGAAAATTATATTATTTTCGTTTGATAGCTTTTATTTGCGGTTAATAAAGGGGTATAATAAAGCTATGGCTACCTTAACATTTTTCAACGTTTGCGTTGTATGTTCACTTAAATTAACTTTGTATTTAGGTAAACACCGAGGTATTTAACAGAATTTCTTGAAATATTCGGCCAGTATCTCAAACACATGAAAAAGATTCCTCTCGATATTAAGAGCGAACTCATGCGACGTGATGATAGCCGTATCATCAACAAAAATTGCAGCTTGGCATTCTGGCATTATAGGAAAGCCTGATGTATATAAGTCATACAAGATTGGCCCCAAAAGCTGAACCGTGTGGCACAGCCATATCAATTTTAATAGTTTTCCAAGTGCATGTCACTATAGTTGCATGCACTTGGAAACTTTGAACAATTTTGACACAGGAAAATTTAAAGTTATCCATTTATAAACTAAGTCGTTATGCCAAACAGTATCAAAAGCCTTTTCTTTGTCAAACAGTACCATACCAGTTGATTTACCCTGAGAGCGATTATGCTTAACATGTTGGCATATTCTGAGTACTTGCTGCGAAGTATTATGAAATTGCCTAAATCCAAACTGCACATCAGGAAAAACGTTATTTCCATAAGTAAAAATTATATTAAGGGTTTTAGCAACTTTTTTTTTAGCAACTCCAAAATTTTACTTACATTACTGAGCAGACTTACAGGTCTATAGCTTGTACGGTTGTCAGCAGACTTTCCTGCTTTCAGTAAGGGTATGACTTTTGCACTTTTCCATTTATTTGGAAAGCATTGCAATTTGAAACATGCATTTATTATAAATGCAAGATATCGAACACAACAACTAGGCTATTGTTTTATGCAGATATTCCTGATTCCGTCTAACCCTCCCGCTTTCTTGATTTGCAGCCTGCTTATGGTCTGTTTAACGGTGTTTTCGGATACAAAAGCGTTCGTTGGGGTACTACAATTTGAACAATCAAACTTTTGTATTGCTTGATTAACTAATAGATTAATTTACTCCACCCCTAAGTTTATCGAAACCAAGTGGTTTTTGCAAAAACACTCTGAAATAAGATCTGCTTTTTCTTTATCAGTGACATAAACAGATTCTTCGTATTTGAGAGGTGGTATCTGTCTATTTTTAATTTTAAACACTTTTGTTATATTCCAAAAGGGATTGGAGTTTTTATCTAGGGTCTCTAATTCACCATTCCACTTATAGTTTCGTAACACTGTGATAAGACTACCTATCAACTTGTTAAGAAAGTTGAATTAATTAAGTTGAATTCTGTAACTGGACAAACGATATCTTTGCCAAAGACGCCTTAACATGTTCCTAAGTTTAAGGACTACTCGGTGACAATATTTGCAGGGGCTTTGCTGATAAGGAGGAGCGGGATGACACCCAACACTACCTCTGTCTCTGCCCCAGCCTTTGTCACTTGAGGCTTCTTCCGAGACCTTAATGAGATCAACTCACTACCTCTAAAGAATCTTTTCAGGTATCTGAGCAGGACCAAATGGACCGAGGACACAGTGGAATAGGACACCGAGAGTGAGGAGGGGGACACCTTTCCCCCTATGGGTAACACAAGGAGTACACAAGGACCTAAGTGAGGCAGGCACATATTTCTGTCAGCCCGCCTACGGCTGACAGAGACTAGAGATAAAACGCGAATTAATAATCACATTTATATGAAATTTTACATGAATGCACTAAAATAATAGTATTACTTGATAAATAAGTCAATTTATATATACAACCACAGCTTCACCCCGATACCGAGAATATATTGAACGCCCCTCGTAGATGATCAGGAAGTTCATCAGAATTGTATCTCTTTGTCTTTTTGGGAACGCTATCTTCAACACCCTTATGTACTAGCGTAGTATAATTGTTGATATTGATAGAACTCAAGCTGCAGGACATGCTTTGCAGCTTTGAATCTATTCTAAAGCGAAATCGTGGCCTGATGTTGAATCTGTTCTTCTGTTGAAAGTAGTGCACGCAAATCCCTTGTAAACAATTTTGTAATTTTATTTTCAGTTGAAGCATTACGACCTGGAAAATGTACGCAATATATTTTAAATTTGCCCTCATTACTACAATTTAATTCAATGCCCACATTTTCCAAAAAAGGGTGTGGAAAACAGGCAGCGGCGAATGCTGAACTGACAACAAATAGCAACTCCACCTCCGTTTCGATTTTTTTCGGTTTCAGTAACCAAAGCGATGTCAATTCTACTTTTCAAAAAATTTAAAAATTCATTTCCTTTGCTAGTAATTCCCCTAACATTACAATTAATCATTCTTACACTACTAACTAACATATTACCTAACAGTAGAATAGAGATATTTCGTAGCTAAATGTGCAATGACCTTAAACTGTTCGACCTTAGAAGTTCAATTTGACAATTCAGAAATTAGATCTACCTAGTACGAATGAGTTAATCTCCTCCATCGAAAAGAGAGTGTTGTCGTTGGCACCATCACCGTTGCGATAAAAGTTTGTTTATGCGATGGCATCGTAGGTAGGGTAAAATTTGCTCTTACCGTGTGGGCGCGCTGAGGCAAGAGCGGAAAGTGCTTAATAGAGTTGATGGACACACTGGTTTCAGCCATACGCTGAGTAGGTATAAAAGCTTTGTGTGCATTAGAGCTTTCAGGTGCAGCAACAGTAGTGTGAAAAACTTTATTTGACACTATCGGTGTTCTGCGGTTCAATGGCTTGTGTCTTATCTCCAAATATTTCACTCTCGAAGATCATTGGGGATCGGTTGACCATTGCTCTCCATTGCAGATGGCACATTTTATTTTGATTGATTTTCTTCACATCAACACAATCTAAACCCTCTTTACAGAATTCGTTTTTAAGTTCATTCACATCTATACTATCTAGCCCAAACAAAATCACTTTGAACAGTTTAACATTTTTAAGGTCATGAGAGTAGTACTGACAGTTCTTCTCTTTTAAGTGATTTAACACAATACGATACGATTCTATTGACTCACAACTAATTTTAATTCCAATTGAAAGTTTTTTAATGGAATAATTTGATATTTACGATAATTACGACTAAGCCACGGCGACCACTAGTGAAACTTGATCGGCTAAACAAGTGAGCTTTGATCGGCGCAGGTTAAACAACACTAAATATTTCCATATCAAATAGACAAAAGTGGCATTAATGTCGTGTTGCACCAATATTTAAAAAGCCGGTGTGTGAGTTATACTCACGCACCGAGGGTTACATAATTCAAGTTAAAGCAACTAACTACGGCTACCTGCCGTTTTCGAATAAAGCTAAACAGAAGAAAAGTCGTTCTCATTTGCTGAACTGTGAACTTAAGGGAAATGGTCTCAAACTACTCCATTGAAACAATTAATCAGCAGTTCATGAAAGTTAGCTTATCAGCAGCTAAGCAATTCGAATCATAACGTATTCTGCAGTAATAAATAGCCACTTAGTCATCTAAAACACTAATGTGGTACAGTCACAAACATCCAAGAAATTAACAAATCAAGTACTCGTGTTTGAAATTCAAAAAAAATTCAAATTTTACACTAGGATCTATTATTTGACTTGTGGCATGTGAAAATCACATTGAAGCAATAACAAAAATAATGTTCAATTTTGTTTCTGTTTCTTGAGAATTCTTTATGTTCTTTTATTCAGTGACAACATTTAAAATCTTTCCAACAGCATATTCATATAAATCGCAACCAATAGAAAAGAGCGTATTAGGAAATGGTCTGAGCACACATCCACGTACAAATAACTGATTCTCTTATTTTTTTCAAAAAAAAAATTACAATAACAAAGCTATTATGATCGATCATTTCTTTACCTCTTCGGAGAAGAAAAAATAAATAAAAAGCAAAGAAAGGCAAATCGGACAAAATCGAGGATCGAACCCATGACCATTACAGCAGAGCGCGAGCGCTATAACCACTCCGCCAACGCCGCTTCAAAATTCTATTGTCTTTTCTGGTATAGGAAACGCGTAAAAAACTTTGTGTGTGTGAGATAATCGCTAGTTGCCCTTTTTAGCAAAATTCTAATATAATTTAAATCGTTAATATTTCGAAAAATTATGTAAAAATAATTTTTTTTTTGTATTAAATTTTTTGATTCTATTGATGAGATCTACAAAATGGCATTTTCGGATCTTTAAAATTCGTATGTCATTGTTTTTTGGTTTTTGACCAATAATTCAAAAACTGTTTAAGCCAGGATGCTCGAACTAAATTTAAACTAAAGATTACATCGAGACTTACATTCTAGATTTTATTCAGATTTTTAAGCCCGCGGGTGTGGAAATGCGAGGGGGGGACGCTTTTTTTCGAACTTAAAGCTTAATATCTCGAAAACTGAACCTCAGAGCAAAAAGTTCAACATGAAAACTGTATTTTACTTTTTAAAACCTATCCAACGGCACCTAGCTCAATCAATTCCGGTAAAAATTAAAAAAAATAAAAATTGTTATTAATTTATTTTAGTACGAAAAAAAAATCATTTAAGATTTCTGGATACTTTTGCAATATTGCGATGAGTTGCCCCATAGCTCCAATTTTTTCAGATTTTTTGGCCCATAATTTTAGAAAATAAGTTATGGGACATGGTACACAAGTCTGTTTTTTGAAGTTTGCGGGCTTATAACTTTTTACCAATAAGACTAAGATGCTAACTGTGGTACATCATTTCGATCTAACTACCATCTTCTTTCCAACGATATCCATGTCAAGTATCTAAGAAAAAAATCCATATTTTGATTTTAGTATTAGTACTAACTCTTTCGCTAATAAGTAACTTTCTTAAAACAAATATTCGGTACTTTCTTTGGGCAAGTGAAATACATCATCTGTATAAATTTCATTTCTTAATTCCAGGTGGTTCACCAGGTACGTAAAATAAGACTTAATGACAGACAGACAGACATTTTTGTAGTATCCGCCCCGCACCCTTTCCAATGACACCCATATTGACCACAAAAGTTAATAAAAGTTTTTTCAAAGGTTAGTTTTAGTACTAACTTTTTCTTTAATATACGACTAATTCCGGAAAAAATTCCTGAATTTTTGGGTTGCCAAGATACATATTAATTCCAAATTTCATCCCTTAACTACAGAGGATTCAGAGGTTATTAGTAAATATGTAAAGGCGACAGACAGAGAGACAGACGGACTTCTTTAAGGGTTTCGTTATTCCTTTGGAACGAAACCCTAAAAATGACCTTTTTATCATACCCCTCCATGAGGCTGCCTCACTGTGCGTCGCTGCCATTTGCTGCGAGTCTGCAGAGTCGACAGATACTCTCGCTCGACTTTTGCCAAAAATGTTGATTAAGTCTTCGTAACCACTGCCATTGTTTGAGGCGATTTACAAGAACATTCTGCAGAATATTATTAGCTACAACGAATGCAGTACCATTGTCACTATATAGCAGTGGCGTGGAGTTACCTTTTAAAATTCCAATTCTTCAACAATGTATCTATCAATACAACAAGCAACATGAATCTTAATATTTACATATAAACATAATATTAGGTTGTCAGGCAATACATCATTTGAAAGGTGTTGACATAACCTACAAAACAACGCTATGCTGTCAAATTCTTCGATGGACGAGGGGAAATAGCCGCTGTACAGTTGGGTGTCTATATTAGGTTATCTGTGTTTTGAATACTTCAATTATCGTGCAGATTGCAAAGAGTAACTTAAAGAGACTTTAAATAGTTATTGTTGTAAAAATAACATTATTCAAATTGTTGTGGTAGATTTCCTTTTGAACAAAGGAAATAATTTTAGTAAGATTTTCTCAAAAAAAAAAAAGTTGTATAGATAGGACATTTGGCATTTCAATGCATCGATATACCAAAAATGTAATTGCTTGACATGCAGTTGTAAACTTAACAAAATGTTTTGTTTTCCTTGCTTTCTTTTTTCGAATTCCGCTAGTGTTTGGAGGCGTACGGGCTACGCTGATACTAACAATTTGAATAATTTGGCACAAAAACGTATTAAAACGAATAAACATATTCGTAGCTGTTTGTCTTTTCAGGAACTCGATAATAATCGGATTGAAACCTCTTTAGGTAATTCTTTTATAGCTTACTTTATCAACTTAATAAAAAAGTTGATAGCAACAGCAAAGAGAATGTTGCAGGCGAATTTTTTTACCGACTTACCTTTTCAGATTTCTCGCGCCACTGCTATATAGTAGTATTTCTTGACAAGGGCCCCGTCTTCCAATGAGCCTCGACAAAGTGTCTAGAAATGCTTGCGATGCCAAGTCCTCAACCATTTCCATGTCCACCGCCTTTGTCGCCATACAAATGAAAACGGCTTACTATAGAGCGGTCCCTCTTCGTGCCAACGCGCAGCAAGAAAGGACCGCATTACTCCATTCCAGAAGCAATGAGAGGTCACGCAGCGTTAACGCGGTGCCTAGGTAGTGAACGCATTTATTGGCTTAGAAAAGCATTACGATGGCGCACACTGATTTCACTTGTATGGGGCGGTGGACAAAAATCTGTAAAATGAGAACCCGTGAACCGATTTTGATGAAATTTGGAACATAGTATGTGTGCTTCTTTAAGTGGTTCAAATTTCATATACGTAGCTTAAGTATTTACGAAGTAATCGTAGGTCAACAATTTGAAAAAAAGTAGTGTGTTGGTTGTGGTTTGGAAAGTATGGGCTTTATTATTTTTAATATTACTAAATTTAGTTTTAAGACTTAATATTAATACTAATATACATAAATAGTTTAAGTATGAAGGAAATTACAAACTAAATTGGAAATTTACGCAAATATTTTAAAATAATAATGCTTGTGCTTCATCACTTATTGGTAAGCTATCTTTTGTATTCGGTTCTGGCCTCAAATGTTATTTGGGGGTCCGAATAATAACATCTTCATTTGTTGCTAAACGCGAAATAAAATCGTATGTACTGTCGCCGGCATGCAATACCACGGATATAGATTTGTAGCCAGTGTAGCAGTTTGCTGGGCATAAGCTCCTTTTTTTTTCCTCGGTTCTAATTTTTTTTTCTTTTGGCGCAGCAGTCTTCAAATTGCTTGCGTGGTCGTCTTCTTTTGTTTCATTCCAACGCATAGGTTGATACTTCATTTCTATCTTTCAAAAATTACTGAAAACTTCCCTTTAGCCCATTCACTATATTTAGTTAAAAGCTTTTCTACCTTGTATCGTTCGTAAAAATGAGGCAAGAACCTTTTCTTCACCTCTATCACTATTCCATTATTTTGACATGGTGTCAAGTCCCTATAATTTTCTAAAGTTTTGAGAAATTAAAAATACTTCCATTTAGAAAATAGCCACAAAGAACTTCATATTCAGTTTCAAATCATCGTGAAAGGACGAACGAATTAATAAAAGAAACAAGGAAACGAATAATAGAAAAACACGAACAAGTAACAAAATAACGAAAAAATACCGAACAAGTAACAAAGTAACGCAATAACAAAATAACAATATATTATATTTGTTAAGATCAAAATGAAGAAAACGAAGAAGCATATGAAACATATGAATTGTATAAGAAACACAAAAGTCGAACCCTTCCTTCTTAAGCCCAAAAAATAATTTGCGGTCGCCCCAATACAATATTTCACGCCAAACAGCTTTGCAAAATATAATATTTTTACAGAATTTATTTCGGTTAAAATTGTACTAGAATTTCAAACATCGCTACCTTTAAACGGCTTGTTCTCCCAAAGAGATTAAAAGTGACTTTTAGTTTTTGCGGGCGCCGTTGGCTCGATCGATTAGTGCGTCGGACTGTTAAGCGAGAGTACCTGGGTTCGAATCCGGCTCGGGGAAATAACACCACAAACATTTTTCACGGCCCCACCTCCAGCGAACGACTGACAACCCTCCTGGCGTACTTCTGTCATGGAAAGCTTTCGCAATTCGCCGTTCGGAAACGGCATTAAACAGTAGGTCCCCTCCACATGTGACAAAATTATAACGCGCACAACACAGTGGAGGCGCGAAAAAGCTAGGCTCTGGCTCTCAACGGGCTGTTACGCCGCCCCGTACGTACTATCGAAAGAGAATACTTCAAGCTTTCAGAAAATGTAGGTCTCCCGTTGAAGCCTCTTGGAGCACTTTTTTTTATGAACCAACAAACATTGGGATACCCCTCTGAAGGAGTGTTCTCAGTCAAAAGCCTATTTTGTGAGATCGGTAAGGAATATGAAAAAGATGTGAATACATTTTGAAAGGTAAAAATGTACCCTTTAAAATGAATATAATGTTTTTTCTGTGTTCATCATATGTCCAAAGATATTTAGCGTAAAAAATGCTTAAGAAAATGCATACTTTTCCATGCATTTTAAAATCTCAACTTTGAGCTAACGGTACAATCGAACGGAGCATCCAATCTTCACAAAATTTTGGGTTTCTAGGTTCTTATATATTATATGTAGAATCAAAAAATCGTATCGGTTTTTCAAACAAAAATAAAAAATTTTATGATATTTTCCACTAGCGCTGTGTGGCGTCGGCAGATAACACAATTATGCACAAAAGTCAGAGCTAACCAGCGCTGCCAAAGCTGGTCGGCTCTGAGAGGCAATGGGCAAAGTGAGACTTTGAATGAAAGCGGTATTCCTTCGTCAAAAGTGGAACATAAAAAAAAATTAGAAGTCAGTAGTTTTTGTTACTTATCCTTTTATTATTATCCTTCCCAAGGCTTACTTAGGAAACATGGAACTCCTAGTCCTAAACATGGAACATCGCTCAGCAAAGGACCTCGAGTTGGTTGAAGAAACTACCAGGTATCGGCTGGATATCGTAGGTATCTCTTCTACAAAGCAAAGGGGCCCTAGAACTGTGGACCTTTCGGACGGATGGAAACTTTTCCTGCCAAGAGTTGCACCTTAAATGCACAGGCGGGAGTGAAGATATTCACGAGTCCCAGGCTAGCAGACAGGGTATTGGAATAGATTTCATTAGGGGGGATCTTAAAGCTTAAGCTTGAAAGATCTACTCTGGCTCTGGTGCAGGTGTACGCACCGAATCTAGAGTCTAGACTTTTGTTGTGCATGACGGTCATGCCGTGAGACTATAGGACAGTGCGGTTCGGCAAAATCCTGTACGGCACTTATTAGAAAGGTTTGAACAAATTCCAACTGTTGCGTCGCATATGGAGGAAGAATGGCGATTGCTCCGAAACTCTGCTTCTCGTGACCGGTACACTGCGGCGCGATGAACTTGCAAATTGGCTGTGCGAGCAGCTAACTAGCAGTCTTGGAAGGAGTTCGGCGAGAAGTTTGAAAGCGATCATAGATCTGCGAAAAAGGTATTCTGGCAAACCATCCGCCAGAGGAGAGAAATGCAACATCATTGAAGGAGTAAAATCCAAAGATGGTGTGTTGTTTTCCAATAAGAGGACATCTTGCGCAGATGCAGTGAGCCCTTTTTGGAGTTGCTCAATCCCGAGCAGAGCACTGAGGGTGACATTCCTGCCATCTTGAGTAGGGCAGAGAATAGTCCAACGGTGGAGGAATCCACTTTAGCGATTGAAGTACTAAAAGTTGGCAAATCCGCCGGTGTTGTTCAATACCAAATAGATCAGTACACAAATATGCAGTCAGCATCAAAAGTGAGTGTACAGTACTTATGTCCAATGTTGTTACGTTATTTTTATTATTCCATTGACCCCATTTATTAAGTGGCCAGTCAGTCAGTTTTTGATAAGAATTTAATGTTTTTTCTTGTAAAATTTGAAAAAATAGATTTCAATAGTTTTGAGCAATGCAATGCAATGTTGCATGTTGTAGCACAGAACAACACCTATGACTGAATGTCATGGTAAGCTACTAGTTTCTATTATTTCTATGACTTTTCAGGATACAATTTTAGTTTGTGAGATTGTGGCTGACTGTAGGTAAAAACTTTGAATGGGTGATTTTTAGAGAACTTCACGGAGAATAAGATGGCGTCTTTAAAAAAAAATTATTTCACACAAAATATTGAGATAAGGCGAACAAATATTAATTGAAGTACTTTATTAATGGATCTGTTGAGTTTAAAAACATATATCCTTTTTTTCAAAACCCTAAATTCAAATAATTTTTTTTAGAAATTAGGGTGATATCGAGTACCTCCCTTCTAATACTATTAAAAAAGCTTTGCTCTGAGCCGTAATTATCTTCACTCCAACTCTTATATATAAACAATTACTAAGCTATTAAACTACTTATAGACAGTTTCGTAAAAAAACACAGGTCTCTCTGTATAAGCTAAACAGACAAAAAGATTTACATACAGACACAAACTTGTATTTGTATAAAATATGATTGTATAAGATATCTAGCTTTTTTTTTCAAATAGACTCACTTTGCTGTCTGTCTGTCTATTCGATTCATAAAACCGCTTATTTTACATATTCTTTACCTAAACAATTTGCTTTTAATTCTATATTTTTTTAACATACAAAACAAATTATATAATTTTAGATGAATTTTGCATTGATGCGAATAATTTAAACGGAACTTGCACTTTAATTTACAACTGTCCACATGTTCTTAATTTGAAATTCAACAATATTCAGTACAAAAGATGTGGTTTTACTAATGGAAAGGAAGTTGTATGCTGTGGTAAAAGGAATATTAGAAGATCATCATCGGAACCGCCTCCTACAGACAAAAAATATGTTCGAGGTGAGTTTTACTTTTCATTTAACTCCGATCTTAAATAATTTTTTAATAATTAAATGTACTAATAAAGTTACGAATTCCACGAACTTTCCAACACTGCAATACAGCAGTTTCTAATAAACAATAAACAAACTTTTGTGACAATACACCATATGAGTGTGCTAGGGCAAATTTCTTCGCTGCTGGTTAGGATAGATAAGTAGTGCTAGTGTGTTTATATTGGCGCAAAAGTTTATGGTTGTTATATACTGCTGTTCTGCTCTACTGTATTGTTTTCATCCTTAATGAAACTCAAAAATAGTGCTGGGAGAGCCGCTTATTTTGATGTATCGATTTATAAACTGGACTGCGCAAAAAGGGAAAAATGGGTTTCAATTCTTTTAATGTATCCGGATTTTTAAAATCTGCTGAACAGAAGTTTTTCAATTGTTGTTCGATTGTTTTTCAGTTATTGTTTCTCCAAGTTCGGTATAACGATGAGACAGCAGAGAAAAGGGGGTTCGATTATTTTTTGGGTTTTTTCTTCGCTTCTTGCCCCACATGAGCTTTAGACATCATACGACCATACTTTCGACTTTATGAGAACTGTTCAAAAAATAAGGTTAATTTTCAAAATTCGCTGCCTACGTACATTCTTTTATTGATTTTTTTTTATTTTCTTATGTTGGTACACTCGTCTCGAACATATGTTTACAGTTTTAGCTATTTAGCATATATATTTTGTTTGTGAGAGGCATAAAAGTTAGACGTGTTCGGCGTTTCCTGTTGTCAAAAAAAAATGGATCAAAGAATTTTCAATTAATTTTGTGTGAAAGATGGAAATAAGTGGTCAAAAACACTTGCAAAGTTGACAGTGGCACACGGTGAGTGTACTCTGAGTCAAACAAAATTTTATATGTGGTACAAGCTTTTCAAAGAAGGCCGAGATGTAAATGACGACGCTCGCCCTGGACGCCCCAGGAAATCAACAACCGATGAAAATGTTGAGAAAGTGAAGAAAATTATTATGGATAATCGGCGAATCGCTATTAGAGAAGTTGCTGAAGATGTCGGCATATCGGTTGGCTCATGCCATGAAGCAGCGAAGTTTGTTCCAAAATTGCTAAATTTTGACCAAAAAATCTGTTGCTTGTTCGTAATTTTTTGGCCAAAAACAACACTGTAATCATGCTTCAGTCACCGCATTTACCAGTTTTGGCAGGGTGTCTTTTTCAACCGATTCTGGCCATACATTCTTCCAACATCTATTCAGTGTTGTAATTTTCAGTTCCTTCAGCCATAAAGGTATGACTTCAATACAGTCCTTAATTGAAAAGTTCTTCCAATCTTTTTGAGCTTTTGAATCCGGTGTATCTAAAATCCATTGCAATGACCTTCTGATGTAATATGTATTCAGTGTATAAATTACGCCTTGGTCTAATGGCTAAATTAATGAAGTAGTGTTAGGAGGAAAAAACTCAATTTGAAAGTTGGGATGACTTAAATCTTTTGGGCGACCTGGCGCATTATCCAATAGCAGTAGTACCTTGAACTCGTATAATTCCATCATTCTTGTGTGCGGCTATGTAGGTTAGTATGTGTGTATGTAATGTAGGTAGGCTTGGCAGGTACATGCATATCACCATATACATTATGGGAATCGATTTTCGGGGATGTTGCAGTACTTTTCGTTTTTCTTTAAATAGATTAAAATTGTATCGGGTTTCTGGAGTAGTGGGATGTTTTGCATCCGCTCCATGTGGTATCACAATGGGCCTCGTCTGGCTTAAGTGCTTGGCTGTCTTGCCCAGGAGTGAAATTTAATTCAAAAACCTGCTCATAAAAAAGTAAGCAGAGCGCTTATGTTGTTTGTGTTATATGTGATAAGTCTAGCGTTATGAGCTATTTATTTATTACTTATGTGTTGGATTACAAATCATGGGTTTGGATACAAATATATTGGTAACAAAAATTTGTTTGGTCTTATTTAACATCTGCGTGTTTGTTAGTGTCTGGGATTTCGGGTGCGCTCCATGTTCTTAAACCGTCTACAGTCAACTAGGGCAGAGGTTTATTTGCACTTTTGTATTTGAGGCGTTAAGTTTGATACTGATTGATTTCCTTGCTTGCTGTTACTTGGGGTTAAACAGAGCTCTTCTACACCAAGGTCGTCTTATATGGAATTCGACCTCAAAACAGGCGAAGCTCAAAATGGAAATTGCAGTACCTCCATAAGATTTCCATTGCGGAACTTCGAATATTTTTCCACTGTTTTTACTTTTCTTACTCCTATTGACTAAATTCAAATCACATGGAGTTAAGAGTCAACATTTCAAACTGTCTATTTCACTTTGCAAAAGAAATAACCTAATAACTTCCGCAAAGTGGAATAATTGCTTTGCACAATGTACATTTTCAGTGTTCAATGTACAATGTTAAAAATCACTTCCGAATAATTAACAAGTACTTACATATTATAAAAGCTTAGCATGTTCTTTATTGAATTTTGTTTTCAATTGCCACTGTTTCATTCATAAACAATAAATAAAAACGATTTTGTTTTCCAACGAATTTCTGAGAATGTATACAAATTGACACGCAATAAACTGTGCCTCTGTGTATGTACCTCTGTTCTTCAATCTAGCCACTAGAGGCGCTGAAACTAGTTTCCGAATCGTAAATATTGACCATGCTATGACCGAAGTATTTATTTTATACTTTAGTTACCATAAGCCTCGAAAATGTAAGCTCTAAGTCTGAATAAATTTATGTAATAATAATAAACCCAATATGGACGTATGGAGTCTAAATATGGGGGACATCGAAAAAAAGTAACCTGCAAATAAAACAAAGACAACAGAATGAAAATTCTAAGGACGATTACAAATGCAGAATGAAATAGAAATAAACACAATTGACGAAGAGATACAAAAAATAAGCACAAAACATTTGATAAATCCACCTGCTTTTCGATTCCAAAACCCTCAGAACGAGAAACGAACAAGACCTATTAATTGGGTTCTTCAATAAACATATACATATGTATGCGCGTAATATATTTCTTGTTGTCTGCAAGTAAACTGTAAACTGTAATATTGTAAATGTTAGATCATAAGGTAACGTCCTGGTGTTATCAAAATTTTTTTTAAAGTGCTTACGCCAAACTTCTCGGACCGAAAACCAAATTGTCAAAATACAGGTGAGAAAACCCCGACATTGGTCGGAGTCACATGATTTTCTATCCATAAAATTCGAAAAAAGCGATACAATAAATTTACATTCGTTGTCAATAAAAAATAAATAAATAATTTACATTCGCCGTTGAAATACGCTACATTTTTTTTCCAAATAGTCGTTTAATAGTGGTAATCTTTTTTATTAAGGAAAGATATTGTAAACATAAGAAGTTATGACTATACCAAGTACTTTGGCATTTAAATCTAAAATTTTTCAAAAAATTAATGCTCATATTAGGTTGTCAAATTGAATTTTCCGGCTCTGTACAAAGCGCTACAGAGCTCGTATCCAAACTAATCATGCATAGCGTCGTTCTGTAGGTTATGTCAAGACCTTTCAAATGATTTATTGCCAGATACGAGCTCTGTAGCGCTTTGTACATAGCCGGAAAATTCAAAAGGCAAAAAGGCGTAAGGGAGATATTTGACAACCTAATATATAAGTCGATTATCAAACCCATCTGGAGCTATGGCTTACAGCTCTGGGATACATCCAAAAAACCAAATTTAGCCACCTTACAAAGACACCAATCTAAAAATCCTTCGGACAACAATCAACGCAGAATGGTACGATACCAATGCTTACATTCATCGTGACCTCAAAATTACTACTACTACCAGACCTTATAACAGGACACTCTCAACAACGATCAAGAGACATACATATTTATTTTGACTAAATTGTAGAACTAATTCGGACAAAATGATTTCCTGACACGGAAAAAAGCCATCCATTTGTTATTTGTTATTTGTTTCCTTACTTCATCACCGAAAAAATGAAGTACAAACGATTTTGATCGCATTTATAGAACGTTGAATATTCACAAAAGTTCATCTTGACCCCAATGTATCCATTTTTGCACATTTAGAAAAATATCTGTTTTGATGTGCGGAGAGAGTTAGATAACTTTGGCGCCAAAAATTGATAATGGTTTTTCATAGAGCGTGTTGGTCCATCCTAGTTTTCTTTTGAACTAGAAGACATAAGACCATTCTGTTTTTTGCGTTCGACTCAGAATGAACGCGAGCAAGTGAGCACGTAAGGAAACAAATAACACAAAAATGCAATTTGGTAACATATAAAGTGTTCCTTCTCTTCCCAAAGTTCAGTTCTGTCCAGTTCGTCAAAGAAACCTACGCACAGCAGAAGACTTCCCCACCAGCGGTAAGGGGTCCGAAGCTTTTAAATGAAATAAATTTATATATTAAATTCGCGTTTGATCTCTAAAGTGGGTTCTCGCAAAAGAACAAACATATTTTTTTTATAGGTCCACTATAGGATATTAATTTCTTAAAGTGAGAGATCGCAACACTCCACCTTTTTCAAGAAAAACGCCTCCAAAGTTTTCCCAAGCGCTCAAATTAGCGAATTTCCACCTTGACCCCTAGTTCGTGCAGTCTGCTTGTAAAACACACGCCATTACTCCGTAGGTATGGTCACGCTGGCTTAATTCGGGTAAAGTTACGGTTTCTTTCTTCGTGATATCATCTTTGGTTAATTAAGTGCTCTTTTAAAATAAAATTATTATTATGTTTTGTTATTTTAATAATTTTTGAAGATCCGTTACTAACAATGTCTATCGAATTCTGCAAGAAAATTGTACTCCATGACTTCCAGTCCAATCAATGGTTTTATCATTTTTAAGCCACATAGAAGTGGGGTTGGTCAGAACGTCGTTCCATTCTTCGTAGAATAAGCCTTTTAATATAATAATAACGTTATAGTAATAACGTAATATAATAACAACGTTATCTTTTCTTATTTTCATCTCTGTTTCAGAATGTGAGCAGTATAAATCAAAAATGTTCGATATCCAACTTTATTTTACCAGCTTAACAGCGGGAGCTCGTCCTACAAATAAAATGGCATCAAAATGTTCTCAGCATACATTTCCTCTAGTTGTGGGGGGCGAAAATGCAAATCCTAAAGAATTTCCTCATATGGCACTGTTAGGATGCAAAAACGGAGACGATTACGTTTGGGCTTGTGGAGGGTCTCTTATTAGTCCTTACTATGTTCTAACTGCTGCGCATTGCTTTGAAGCTAATAAGTGGTAATACAAATTATGATTTAACTTTCACATTTTCTCATGATTATAGGTAATGGGTCATTCCACGCAGGATCGCCCAACGTTCTGAACGACCCCTCTCTGATTTGGCACAAAATTACAAAATTCGGATAAGTAGAACCAAAGTTCTACTGAATTTTCCGGCTTTGTACATAGCCGGAAAATTCAAAAGACAAAAAGACGGAAGGGAGATATTTGACAACCTAATATATAAAGAATATCGGACTTTCCTAGTTTCGGAGCTATAAGCCTTCAAAATGCAAATCTCTGCAAGTGCAGTTTTATCTAACTATATGCAACGATAAAAAAGAAATTGTTTTGACTACACGCTCTGCTGTTTAACTCCTAAAAGATGCAATAACTGGAGTTCTCAACAATTATTTTCTTTTATAAATACTTCTACAAATACTCAGATGATAGTTAAAAATTTTGCGCTTTCCTTAAGATTAAAATAAATAAATTTCCTTGCAAATAATCATTGCTTCTTTTAATTTTTAGTGAGGACATTACACTATGTCGTCTTGGGGAGCTCGACGTAGAAAGCACTACTGATGATGCCCAGCCGAAGGATTTTGATATTGATACATTCGTCTTGCATCCGCAATATAATAGTTCTCTTAAATATAACGATATTGCTTTAGTCAAATTAGCGAGCAAAGTTGAAATGAACCTATATATTCGACCTGCTTGTTTGCCTTATTCGGATTACAAAAGCGAGTCCCAATTGATTATAACTGGGTGGGGAAGTAAGCAACTAGCTGTTAGCAATGCAGCTCATCTTCAGAAAGCGGCAGTGGAGCTATTCGAACAGAAAGAATGTAATGACGTCTATATGGAAGATGAAGACGACAGTTTACCTGTTGGAGTAAAAGAAAGAACACAAATTTGTGCTGGTTCTAGAATAAGTAACAGAGACACTTGTCAAGGAGACTCCGGAGGACCGCTTCAAATAGTACACCCAAACTATCCATGCATGTACTCCATAATAGGTATAACATCATATGGACAGGGTTGCGGTGCAAGTGGTATACCTGGAGTTTACACTCGAGTGTTTAATTACAATGATTGGATCGAATCTATTGTTTGGACTTAGGCAAATATATGTACGATTTAAGAAATACAAATATAGGCTATAATAAAAGTTGTAAACTACCAATATTGAATTTGATTTAATACAACTAAATTTTAAAGTTGAAATTTTTGGTCGGATTCGCCTGTCGACAGGAGTTAGTTGCCAAACTACTGTCGGAATACAAAATAAAAATACTTTCATGATCTGGAGTGTTTTATTTACACACTTGATTCAGATGGATCATCCGTGCATAATAAAACACGGCTAATGTACGAGGTCTGTTCAAAAAATAAGAATTAATTAATTTTAAAATTTCGCGGACTACGTACATCTGATTATCGATTTTTTTATTTTGTTATGTTGGTACACTCTCCTCGAACATATGTTTGCAGATTTACCTATATAGCATATTTATTTTGTTTGTGATAGACATAAAAGACGTGTTTTGCCTGTTCTGCGATTTTCTGCTGTCGAATAAAATGGATCAAAGAATTTGCATTCAATTTTGTGTGAGAAATGGAATGGCTCAAAAACACTTGAAAAGTTGATAGTGGCATACGGTGCGTGTACTTTGAGTCAAAAAAATGTTTACAAGTGGTACAAGCTTATTAAAGAAGCTTATTTTTTGAACAAAACTCTTAAGTTTAATAGCAACAGCATAGTAACAGTCAAGCACTCGTGGTGATCGGCCTAAATTTTGGTTCTGAAGGAAGGTAGGAAGGCTTTAACCTATATTTTTTCACAATGTCTGCTCTAGTTTCCCTATCACCATTAACGTTTGTCGAAAATTTCTAGCATATGATAGTGATTCCATGCGTAGTTTTATTACAGCTTCTAATAAGTCCTATCTAAAGGCTCTATATGAAATCTATGAAACATGGAATAAAGGATCAGTATTAGGACACAACGAAATTATGATAGTAAATAACTGCTAGAGTGATTTTGTTATGCGCACGCTTTAGACAAGGTATTTTCCCATTGGCTATCATACTCCAACAAATAATACCGCGTTCTGGCGTCGCTGCCTCTACTTCTAATGTGTACATTTATGTACACCTATACCCACACATACATATATATGTATATATTTCACATCTCATACACAACACCGTTTCTGCGCGATCATCGTCCTGCCAGCTATGCGTAGATTTTAGTTGAGCATAAGGGGGTTTAATTTAATTATTATATGAGGGTTGAAATGAATGTAGAAAATATTGGTGCCAGAATGCTGAAATTGGTTTTTTTCTTATGTTTTATTTATCATTGAAGATGATTTTATTTAATTTTTCAATTTGGCAAAGCGGAGTGGAAATTACAGGACAGATTGGCTTTTCGAATTTTTATAGAACCACAAAAATGGTTTTCGTGTGTCTGCGTTAAAAGATAGACATGTGCTGCTGCTGACTTTTATTTAAAACTTTTTGAGACGATCAATTTTCCCGTATAGCCTATACCCATAAAAGATATTCAACAATAATACTTGTGGAAACTGCATGAATATCCGTAGTAGTTCCTGAGATTAAACTCCCCAAACATTTTTTGGGCTTCGTTTTATAATATTTATAGATTATAGATGCTGGGCGTAGAGAATGGAGAAGGAGAGAAAGACGAAACTCAAAACATAAATGTGAGAGTTGCCGTGTGACAGATTAAAAGAGTGCAGGTAGATACTCAAAGTAATAATCTAGTGATGGAAAAGCTTGCAAGCGGATGGAAGGATGTGGTCGGTAATTCGTTCCATTAAATTTTAAATTATCGGAGTTTTGTTCTATCGAATCTGTCGATTATGAAGATAATTTACGGGCATTGCCAACTGTATTTGACTAGGATTCAAGCACGGTATACAGAATATAAGGTAATATACTTCTCTCTCTGTCAAATTCGTGTGACGTCACGTGAATACTTTCGTAGTGAATTCAAATTGTGTGCTGCTTCCTTAATAATTCTGGATCAGGAACTAAGTTTTATGCAAAATACACAAATTCAAATCATTATTCTTTTAAAAACAAACATTAAATTGTTTGCGCCAAGGAAAATGTCGAATTATTGTGTAGCGCACGAAAGAAGTGAAAAAAATAAACGATTAGAACATATTACCTTGTATTCTGTATATCGTGGGGTTCAAGATTTTTTTTTTTTCGTTCTCACTTAGCCTTTCACTTGAGAATCTGTTTTGGCCAAATAGATTTTCGTGAAGTGGATGTGATAAAGGAGGAGACAACAACATCGGGTTTATTTTTTTTTGGGGTAAGTTAAATACAGAGATGTTCAAAATAGGAAGGAATGTGATCGGATATTTGTTTGAAAAGGCGATGGATTTGCAAAGTATTCAATTCACTACTTCAACTTATCGTGCCTCAAAGTGCTAATTGTTTAGTGGGAGATAACGATTGTTCATGTCCTGCATGAGAAGCTGGATCTGGAGATGGCGTACAAGTTGAAAGTGTGATGGACGGCAGGAGAAGGGAGGGTCCGATAACATCGGTGAGCGAAATCAGCAGGAGCGATGGAAGCTTGGTAGTTCGAGTGACGCCATTGCAAAGCAAAAAGGAATCAAAGAAAACTAAGCCGAGCTGCCAAATGGGCAAATCATTAAGACATTCAAAATAGAATGGAATTTCTTGGCACTAAATTTGAGGGCGAATGAAGGTATTGTTAAGGAGAAACAATAATGCCCAAACTGCCTGAAGGCATCACAACTGAAGGAATTTCTTCCAACGGCAATGTGCCGCTGTCCATTAAAGGCCAACCCCAACAATGCTCTTCATCGAAAGAGCTTTGAAGAGTCAAGGGAAAAATGTATATTATAGACGAGCTGGAAAAGGAGAATTAGCGAAGGACTATAAAGAACTATCACTGCAAGACAGCCGCCTGTGCGCATAAGAAGGTAAGTGGCTAACTTCGCCGGTTCCAAGGGTTTCAACTCCCTAAGCCGTCAGCAACCGCCAGGCAGGCGCCTGCATGCATAAAGGGTATGGTCCAAGGATTTCTGAATTCTATCTTTGAGCGGGTAGATGCAAAAAAAAAAGATACAAAAAAATAGCACTTTAATTTTCACAAAAACTAGAAGAGGTAAAAACATTCGGTGTTTTGTGTTCGATTTAGAATGGAAATGGGCATTGATCACAAAAAACAAATTTTGCGCATCATTCCACAATTTTGAAAAAAAATTTTTAGATTTGAGATTTTCTTTTCCTTTTAAATGACACACACGTCTTTCCTCAATGACTGTTCGTTTTATCCTGACCAAATTACATTCGATATGTAGTAAGGAGAGTGATGCTAGCACACATGCACACATAACGGAAGATTATTGGGATTTGGAATGAAGTATACAATGGGTTGTGAAAAGTTTCGTTCCTTGCCATTGCTATTTATTGCTACAATTCGGCCTTCCTGACAAAATAGATTCCCCGATCTATGTGCGTTTTACATTTCGATACTTCATGTCCTTAAACCAACGACGGATATTACCGACAGCCCGACCCCCTTATACGGCACGCGTGATTGCTGAAATCCATCAACATCCCGAACAACATACCGATCATTACGTAAAACTTTTGCGATTTGGTATGGCCCTCTGTACTTCGGAATAAGTTTCTTTGAAGCTCCTGGATGTGAATCAATATTTCTTCTATTCGCCTATTTCATATCTGAAAGGGTTCTTACCTTTCTTTTCTACATATTTTTTAATATACCCCTGAATTTTCTGCTGCTTTACCGCTGCCTGTGCTTTTATTTGTTTATGGGTTTTTCGCAAATCACTAAACAAACACTCTCTCAATGGATCTGTAGAACTCCAAAAAGCATAACGCTAGGACATTCGATTATCGATCGTTGTAAAAAATAATAAATTAAGAACGTGTTCAACTTTCTCCACAACCGAATCCCAGTATATGCCTTTGCTCAGTTTTACTAATTTAGCCAGCATTGGCCCTAAACTGCGATTTACTCTTCCTACTTGGCCATTGGCCTGTGGAGAACCTGTTGCGACTTTTATTTGACCAATACTATTTCTTTACAGAAAATCTTTAAAATAAATTGACGTGAAAGAACTTCCCCTATCTGACACAATACATTTGGGACGGATGTATGATCTAAAATAATCCGCAAGCGCTGAAATAACTTCTTTGGTATTTGTTGTTTTTGTAGGATATAACCTCACGAACTTGATAAAGGCATCAAGATGTGTTTTTTCGTTGAAAGATGTTTCTCGAATGATTTATTGAACCATAGTGGTCTATGCACTACATCAAATGGGACCTTTCCCATGTTATGGAGATGGTTTGATGCATCAGTAGTAGGCATTTTGCTGAAATATTTTTTTTTTTTTGATTGAAAATAAAGAAATAATAAATTTTAGGGAAATTTCCATTTGCGTACGAAATTTCCATACGCAATGTGAAAATGTACGATGGGTCGAAAACGACCCAAAATGGGAAAAAAGTCCCAAAATCCAAAAAAAAACATATTGGGAGTACAACTTGTAAGACGCGTATTTTTTGTTAAAAAAAAACATTTATTTGAATATGAAAATGAAAATACATGTCATTCAAAGTAATGCCCATCGCTAGCCACAACTTTTTCCCATCTTTCTGGCAATTTGTGGATTCCGCCCTAAAAGAACTGCGCCGGCTTGGCGGCCAAGAATGAATCGAGCCAATTTTTGATACCGTCAACTGAAGTGAAGCGTATTCCAGCCAGGGCAAACGCAAAACAAAACTTGTGTAAATTAACATGTGTATACTTTGACAGATGGAATTAACTAGAGTTTTCGACGCTCTTTAACGTACAATAGCTGTCACTGTCAAAAAAATAGAGCGTGTGAATATATATGAAGTTAGTAACAATGCGCGTCTTTCAAGTTGTACTCCCAATAGTTATCTTAATTTTACAAAATTTTAACAGTTGCTATTCGGTTGATTATATTTCAAGTAACAAATATTACTCAGTCTTTAAAATATCCTAAGTCAAAAAAATATTTGGGTTTAACCCGAACATAGGTCTACGGTTGATTTAGAACAAAATGGAGTTGCTCGGAAGCATACCTATAACAATGTGCGTGAATTTGCTGAGAAGCCTAAATAAGTGTGCGTGCAAAATGTGGGAGATAGG
Source organism: Syritta pipiens (assembly GCA_905187475.1). NCBI lineage: Eukaryota > Metazoa > Arthropoda > Insecta > Diptera > Syrphidae > Syritta > Syritta pipiens. The sequence continues at coordinate 60,572,154 of LR994572.1, read as the reverse complement.
TTTCGCAGTCTGGAAAGCTGGTTATCTTGAAGAGATGATTTGTGACTAGCAATAAACAAGTCGAGAACAGATGGACTCTTATACGGATCGTGCATTATGGTACCAGGGGTTGTTAGTATCTTACGACGATTACTTATCCATTGGCGCAAACCATAAAAAATTGGATCGGCAGGTACATACGTAGGTTTTGGGGGAAAACGAACTGTGAACATTTAACGAGATAATACACTGGAGAGTATATTCCCGCATACATCCCCAATCACGATGCCGGCAATTCATCAGACAAAAGAAGGAACGCAAACGAAGAACAACCGAAGAAAAACTCTCTTAATTTTTGTTATTGGCAATGAGTGCTATACTTACATGTTCCATAAAATTTCGATAATTTAATTCTATTTTAAAAACAGGGTTTAGATGACTTTTTCAGCGAATATTTTAGAAGCTATAGCACCAAGTATCATCATTAGTGGCGTAACAGCCCACAAAGGTCCGGAGGCTAGCTTTTCGTGCCTCTACTGCGTTGTGCGCATTATAATTTGACACATGTTGAGGGGACCTACAGTTTATTGCCGGTTCCGGACGGGGAATTGCAAAAGCTTTCCGTGACAGAAGTACTTCAGGAGGATTTTCAATCGTTCGCTGGAGGTAGGGCCGTGAAAATTGTTTGTGGTGTTTTTTTCCCCGAGCTGTATTCGAACCCGGGTACTCTCGCTTAATAGTCCGACGCACTAACGATTAAGCCACGGCGCACAAAGTATGGTGTTAAATAAACTATAAAAAAAAACAATCTTACTATGGTCAAGTGCGTCTGGCAAAGTTAAGGTGACACGCAAAACGTCTTGGACATATATATATATTCGTAATCAGGACGTTCGTAAAAATTGTTTGACAATTGTTTGATTTCAAATAATGGAATTTTTGAGTTGTAGTCAAGTCAAGCTTGTTATCAACTGAACCCTCGAATAAATCGTGAAACGAAGGCCAATCTTTGTAGGAGGTATAATGATTGGTGGCAATTGAACCTTCGACCACTTTTTTTTCAACTAAGTATCATGCTGATCAGCAATTTGATTCAAAACCGACCCATCTCTAGGTGTTTGGTTAGCCTTCCTTTTGCGAATAGCTTTTTTTAACCCCGCATGAGCATCAAGGTATTTGCCTTCATAGACGGCAAAATCTTCCTCATACTCAATTATTTCGGCCTCTTCCACTTGTTGAGGCATTCATAGTGCAACGAAGAAAACTCATTCCAAGTCTCAACAACCCTGCTTAGCCGAATTTCTGACATTTTAACAGTGGTAGTTCTTCGATAGTTTTAAGAAATTCAACCGCACGTGTTAAGCACGCCTTTGTGTTTCCGCGCTTCTGCTTGATAGCGTTCATCTTAGCACCTAAAAGTTCATACGAAATCGTAGGTAATATATTTGCCTAAATGCACCGAACTACACTCTGTTTGATAATTAACGAAGGTATAAGAAAATAAAGAAAATTATCAGATTATGCACTTTATGTTTAGCAAGTTTTTTACGCATTTCCACAGTTTATTGTACACTGTTTATTGTATAATCCGGCTAGAAGGACCAGCTTATGTTTGATAATAATCACTCAATTTTCAATAACCAATGAAAGACGAAAAACGAATTGTAATTTGCACAAGTATAAATTTATTATTGCAATTGAAACAACAAATAAAAATCAAACAAAATGAAAATTGAAATTGAAATTGTACTTAGCTGTGGAGTGGGCTGTGGTCAAGATCCAAATGACCGAGAACCAGAAAAAATGTGTTCGCCCATCCACTGCACAGCTGGCCAAAACTTAACGATCTTCGTTTACCTTGTTTTGAGATGATGGTGGCTGATAAGAATGATTGTGTTCCATGAAGCCGGTTCCACCGATATCAAACAATGATGATGATGAAGGATATTTTGGTCCCATGAACAAGGGGAAAGTCGCACTGCACTCACTCCTGTAATTAATTAATTCACCGTCGTATTTAGTTTAGGCAAGGACACTTTGTGCACGACGTGATTCTTCATTCTCAGCCTTACAAAAGTCGCCGACAGACAGCAAGATGATTTTATAAGGGGTTATTTTTTTTTGGATTAAAGCCCGAAAGACTTTACCACATTTAAATAGAATTTTTACCACATTTAAATAGACTAAAAATTAATTCATGAGATTCTATTCAATTTAAACTTTAAATTTATGCAAGCATCTTAGTTTATTTTTATTCATTTACATAACAAAAAGTAAACCTGATGTGGTTCAGCAGTTGACATGCTATTCATAGGAAGTTGCTCAATTTATACTTTGATTACTTTATGTGCATAGGGATAAATTTCATTTGTCAAACTTCTTGTGGCAGGGTTAATTCAATGTTGTAAGAGGAATTGTAATTGCGTATATAAAAGATGAATACTTGGTTACATGAAGTCATTCCTCTAAAGAAGCTGCTCGTTTAAATATCTAAGCACTACAAGAGCTTTTTTGAGTTGTTGGTCAATATTTATGTGAGAGTAGACACTGCATGAATTCTGTATATAACTTGGGTGCTTTTTTCTATTGCTCTATAGTATCAAGACCGTTAAGAACAAAATGCAGCGACAATATATTCTACTTTGTAAGTAAAGCGCTTCAGTTAATATAGTTTCTACCTTTAACGAGATATAAAATTTTAGATGTAATTGTCATGACGTTTTTAACTTCTAATGGAATTCCATGTGATTCATGTGGAAATGAGTGTGCAAGTGCTTGTGGAACCAAAAATTTCAGGTATTTTCTAATCAAGTAAACTCAATTTATAAATATAAAACTTATATTGATTATTTGTATAACAGAACATGCTGCTTCAATTACCTCAGAAAGCGGTCCGAAATAAAAACAATCAAAATGGTTTCAAATAAAAAATTAACGGATTATATAATGCTGCAGGGAAAAACTATGTTTACCAGAAATGAAATGAGTAGCAGGCGTGCAAACATTTTGCTTTCTAGTTCTAATAGCACAAATTATAAGAAATTAAATAAATATCATACTTAAAATCAAATATACATGTAAGATAAAGAAGACTTTGCGATGCATAATTCATTAGAATATTATGTTCACATTTTCTTTATTTCATTTTTCCCATATGCTTAAATGTTATTCTCTTTCAAGCAAAGGCTGAATAAAGCTATTTTTGTTCACATAACATATTAAAAACACTGCAAATTTTACACTTGAGTTTATTAATTAAGTTTTTAATGAATATTACTTAGGCAACAAGAAATCTATCTTCTACCTCATAACATAGTACTTATCAGAAATTTGTTTTTTGTAGGCACAGTCATAACAAATCACACAATTGCATATGAAACATAAACACATAAACTTCTCACATTTATTATTTCATCATACTCATGCCAGTCAGTTACACAGCGGTTGAAAATACTTTGTTCAAGAGAAGTCTTTTTTAAGACTTCTTTCCGTGCCGTTCTCTTTATTGTGTTACCGAGGGCTGATGTCATATTGACGAAGGGAAAAAATTAGGATGTCGTTGTCGGTCCTTGCGTAATCAAAGCAACATGTTTGAAGTTTGAGGGATCACTTATGTAGTCAGAGTTGGGATTTAATGATTACATTGTGTAAGTCATTACTGGCTACTCTACACCGGTGGATTGGCTGACTTTTAGCGCTTCAATCGCTAAAGTGATTTCCTCCACCGTTGGGCTATTCTCCGCCCTACTCAAGACGACAACACGACATGCCGTCCTCAGTGCCCTGTTCGCTCCATCTGCGCAAGATGTCCACCTCATTAGAAAGACACCATCTTTGGATTTGACTCACTAGGCGATGTTGAATTTCCTTCCACTGAGGTGGCGGATAGTTTGCCAGAGGCCTATTCACAGATTTATGGTCGCTTCCCAACTTCGAACCGAATTCCTTCCAAGACTGCTTTTTAGCGACTCGCACAGCCAAATGCATAAACTGCATGAGTCTGGACGGTTCTTCTTCTAGTCACTGTAGGATTGCAATGCAGTTTTTTTCTGTACAATGAAGCTTATAGTATATAAGACTGTGTGGGCTGATCATGACCAATACTTCAAGCCAAGTTAGGGCGGGCGGATTGCTGTCCAAACCCGTCAAGATCTTCAATGGACTCTGACAAGGGGATGGACTGGCCTGCCTCCTCCTCAACCTGGCGCTGGAGTAAGCCATCCGGGACTCTGAGACATCAAGAAGAGGGACAATCGTCACCAGGTCTAATTAATTACTGGTTTACGCAGATGACATAGACATCTTCCCACGAAGTGAACAAGCTGTACAAAACCCTTTTATCCAGATCGAGCAGGCGGCAAAAAACCTGGGGCAGCACATAAATGAAGGAAAGAAAAAGTACATGTACGAAAAAGTACAAGTATAAGAAATTTTAGAGGAGCAATCAAGGTAGCGGAGCATGAATTTAAAATTGTGCAATCCTTCAGCTACCTAGGGTCAGTAGTAGCGGCAGATAATAACATGGAAGAAGAAATACGCGGGCGGTTATTTAAAAATTCAAAAATGCTGCTATACAAGACACTTGTATTACCAGTACTCAAATATGGATCCGAGACTTTCTTAGAGAAGAAAGTGTTATGGAGAGTTGTTGGCCCCATACGTAAGGAAGGACAGTTTCGGATTCGGTAGAACCATGAAATCTACCTAGAAGCAGATATCATAACTGAAATAAAGCTCGGTAGACTCCGATGAACTAAGCGAAGAGGACCCTGCTCGGAAAGTCTTCTGTGGTACAATTCATGGTACAAGATAGTGACGCAGGCCGCGCTTAAGCTGGAAAGATAGCGTAGACCAGGACGCCCTAAGCCTTGGGCTGTCCAACTGGACGGCGTCGACAGCGATCAGGATAAGTGAAAGTGCTTGTTGCAGGAGGACCGGACACCGGTTGTTGCGCCGATGATGATGAGGATGAATGAAGCTTATTACTTCATACAATTCTAAGAAATGTATTTAAAACAAGCTGCTTCAGACGCGTTTTGCTACGCATAAAATAAATCATATTTAAAAAATAGTCATCGTATATGTACGTAAAAGAACACTTTTAGAGAGGGCACCTTTTTTCCAACTTTAGAGTTTCATATCTTTCCAACGGTACTTTTCATCGACAAAACCCGAAAGAAAGCTCAATCTCATTCTCAAAGACCTTTTGGTTGATATATTACTCGAAAGGATCAGGCGAACTTTGAAAGTCAGCCCCCATGTCACCTCAATGGGAGCTATCCCTCCAAAAAAATTGATACCAACACCTTTTTGACAGATTTCTTAACAAAGTTGCCAAAGACATCAATGCTCTATCTCTTGCCATTTAGAAGTCTATAAAGGACAAACAAACATTAATTTTTATATATATAGATAGATAGATAAGTATTTAGTTACTTTTTGTGTAATGATAGCAGAAAAATGTAATCATTACAGTATTTTAAACATTAGGGAAGGTCTTGTACCTCGGTTCGTTTGTTCATCGGTGTCATCCTCTGCTGTAGTGTTTGAACTCTGAAATTTTGGCAAAACATAAGAATGTACTTACCAGAACAAATTGGACAGTGCTTAATGTCAGCTTGGTAGCTGTGAGCTTCACCCAGTGACGGACTCAATTTTATTAATTTATTGTCTTGATACCTGCTTCGTTTTTAACAGTTGGCTACATCGATGAGATCTCATCACGAGCCGCGGTAAACTTAGCCCAATACTCTTTTTCCGCTAACAAAGTATCCCTTAGTTTTTTCGGAATTAGCAGAAAAGTTGAGAATAAGCTTTGCACTTGCTGCTCCTCTGGTCAGCGCCAATGATGCTCACGAGAAGACTTTAAAATTTTGTAAAAAGACAATTTATTTTTACATTTTAAAATTTTGTAAAAAGACAAGACGGAATAGGCGCTTTACATACATTGAAATAATTCATTGTGATTTATGTGGCCCTATGCCTTCTTCTCTTGGTGAATCTAATTATTTTTTTTAACTTTTATTGACGACTACAGTCGTAAAATTTTTGTCTGCTTTGTCAAAAACAAAAACGAAGTGTTACAGACATTCAAACGGTTTACAGTTCTGGTAGAAAAGGAAACTAATAAGAAAATCAAGTGCTTACGCACTGACAACGGGCGCGAGTATGTAAATAATGATTTTAAGGCGTTTCTGCAAAGCGAAGGCATACGCCGAGAATTAACTGTTGCCTATAACCCCCAACAGAACGGGGTTTCGGAACGTGCGAATAGGACGTTAGTAGAAATATCGCGCTGCATGCTTTTCGATTCTGGTTTACCACGATTTCTTTGGACGGAAGCAATTAATACAGCTGCATATCTAAGAAACAGATCACCTACTCATATTTTAAAAAGCTCTACACCACACGAAATATGGAGCGGCCAAAAACTGAATTTACAAGTTTTCGGCAGTAAATGTTTCGCTCTAGACAGAACTCAAAGGTCTTCTAAGTTTGCAGCGAGGGGCATCCAGTGCTACATGGTAGGTTACTCAAGCGAATGTAAGGCTTATAGATTGTATGGACCGGAAAAACGAAAGATTGTTACAGCCAGAGATGTACGGTTTCTCTAACACCACCTTGAACCAAAAGGATACCACCACCGAAAAAGAGGACGAAAACTATGTGTTTGATTCGTTTTCATCTTCCTCGAAGAAATCGAATTTTAGTGATATTTTTGATGAAGCTTATAAGCAAGAAAGTGAGTTAACGGGAGAAGGAGAAAGTGATAAGGGTGCAGTAATGGTCAAAGAGGAAAGGCGAAAAAGCTAGGTTCTGGCACTCAACGGGCTGTTACGCCGCCTAATACAATGGTCAAAGAGGATATTGCTGAAGTATGTATGGAAGATATTAATGATGAAAAATTACAGCAAGAACAAGAAGAGTGCATAGAAGAAATGAATGGTGAAGAGCTAAAGCGAGAAAAAAAACAAGAACAAACTAAAACCTTCCCAATGCAATTGAGATCAAGAAAAACACCTACTACTTACAACTACATGCTTATGAAAAATACAAAGGTGTACAGAAATCCACTTAATGTGGATGAAGCACTTACTAGAGAGGATGGGGAAAAGTGGAAGAAAGCAATGAAAGACGAATATGACTCCCTGATCAAAAATGGAACTTGGGAGCTGGTTAATCTATCTCGTAATACTCGTCCTATCAGCTGCAAATGGATATTGAATATCAAAAGAGACAAGAATGGTGATATATCAAAGTACAAAGCCCGTTTGGTAGCAAGGGGCTGTGGCCAACGTTTTGGTATTGATTATCATGACACATTCTCGCCTGTAGTTCGCTATTCCTCCATTCGGCTTATTTTGGCATTAAGTGCTCTGTACAATCTTACTATCCATCAGCTTGACGTGAAATCGATCTATCTCAATGGCGACCTAAACGAAAAATTATTCATTCATCAACCGGAATATTTCGTGTACTAACGCAACTCTAAAAAAGTCTGTAGACTTTAAAAGGCCTTATACGGGTTCAAACAGTCTGAACGTCAGTGGAATCAAGAGCTGGATACGTTTCTACAAAGTATTGGTTTTCGGAAATCCAAAGGTGATGCCTGTGTATATATTATATTTTAAGAGAAGATGGTGAAGTCAACATTGCATCAGTTTAAGTGGATGATATATTGTTAGTATGTTCTAATGAAATCAAACTCTATAATATTAAAACTTCGATTGGCTTACGGTTTGATATTGTTGACAAGGGACCAGCTGAGCATTTCCTGTGTATGGAAATCTCAATGGAGAGAGGGTGTATTAAAATTGGCCAAAAGCAGTTCATCAGCGATGCACTGCACGATTTTAATATGACCTAGCGCAGACCCTGCAACACTCCTTTAGAACCTGGACAATTAAGAAGTGCGTTGACTGTTCCGGGTGCCGCAAAGTCAATCCTAAACTGTACCAGTCATTTATAGGATCACTCGACCTGATATCATGCACTCTGTTTGTAAACTCGCCTAGTTCAACATAAATCTGCATGTAGAACATATGAACTCGATTAAACCATATTTTAAAATATTTAAAAACAACACAAAATTTACAATTATGTTACGAAGAACTTTTACAAGGTTTTGCTGATGCAGATGGTCTGGGGCTGTAGTGATAGAAAATCGCTCTCTGGGCTCGTTTTCTTTTTGGATGGTGCTGCTATCAACTGGGAAAGCATGAAGCAGCAATGTGTTGCTCTGAGCAACACTGAAGCGAGATATGCAGCGCTGTCATCCGCCTCTAAAGACATTATTCATTATTGAAATTTACATCCTTAGTTGCTGGACCTACGAAGCTTTACGGAGACAATCTGAGCACACAGCATCTGGATAAGAATCCTGTTTTTCATAACCGGACAAAACACATAGATGTTCGATATCATCACATTCGTGAACTTGCAGAAAAGAAACTAATAGAAATTGGCTACATAGCAACTGGCGAAATGCCGGCGGATATTTAAAAAAAAAATTTGAAAAAATGTAAACATAATTACTTTGTACAGAAGTTAAGATTGATATAGTTTGTTAACTATTTGTTGCTTTTTTTTATATTTATTTGATAACAAATTCGTGAACTAAAAAAAATCTGAATGAATTATAAAGATTTTAAGTTCGTATTATTTGATAACGAATTTGTTAATTAAGAATTTGAATTGATCGTGATGAATTTAATTTAAATATAAAAGGATAAATTTCCGTTTTGAAAGAATTGTTTGTTATACCTATAATGTACATACACCATACTTTCTTACATATTCAGTTGCATAAATTATTTACATTCTTATACATACACACATATACACATACACAACTTCTCTCCCGCTCTCTTCGCTCTTTCATCGTTAGGGTGCAGGCCGCTCTGAGAAGAGCAGAAGCCCTGAGAAGAGCCCAAGAGGCTGCAAACCGAGCTTAATAGCTGACCAGCCCCGCGAAGTAATACCTAACGGCAGTCCCGCAGGGAGAGTGGTTGATGAGTGCAGGGGTGTGGTTTAGTACGTAGGCGCGAGGAGACATCGCGCGAATCGTGCATGCTGGTAACACGGATTCCTAGTATCTTACGAAGATTACACATCCATTGGCGCAAACCATAAAATAAAAAAAAACAAACACATTCTATTACCCATGTACATATATATCTTTTGCAAAACTCCATTTTTACTTTACTTGAATATAGCCCACTAACGGATTAACATCGTGTTTTTACTTTTTCTACTCTACAGGCACCGTGTGCCACACGAGGCTAAGTGTGACGTGTGTGGCCTGGTGTGCACACTGGTTGTGGGCCGAGTCTCGGGTGTGCAGTGCAAACAGAAGTGTGTCGTGTGTGGGCAAGTGTGCACACTTTCGAGCTAGCAGGCAGCGAACGATCGCCAGCGGTCTTTAGTGTTGTTGTTGCTTACGCATTTTTAAGCATTCATTTGGTAGCAGGATCCGCTCATACCCATAGTCCTTCCTCGCCGACGACCGAGGATCAAATGGTGTTTGTGGAGAAAAGCGACACCATGATGATTTTTCATTTTCCGCCACATCATTAGCGATTGATACTTACAATGGCGAATTTTCTAAGAGCTGCTAAAGAAAAACTGATTAAAGATTTGAAATCAGCGACCTCAAATTAGTAAACAACAGACATATAGTTTAATGCAACAAAAAAAAGTTTGATTTTGTTCGCTTGTGTTATAGATGAAACCGCGGGGCACAGCTATGTTATAACAGTTTTTGAAGTGACTGTCTGTCTGTTTATTTCTAACGCTAAACTACCTATTTCGATTTGGATAAAATTTAGTACACAGTAAGCCTAAAAGTAGAAGCACAATAATGCGTGCGTGCGCCGACAGAGTAAAAATAATTTAATCTTATGGGGTAACACAAAATGCGACTTCGTCCGTTAGCAGTGCGTTGTCTTGTAAACAGCGTAACCAGAAATAAAGGAAGGAAAAGAAATAACATGCTTAACACTATTCTTATATCTGTTGGACAGTTTTCAAGAACCATTCAGGAGACTAAAAAAGTTCAAACCCCCATAAATCTACTTCTTATTGTTAAGCTAAGCTGCAAAAAAATTTGTTCGACAGTTTTTAAAAACCTTAAAAAAAACGTAAACCCCTTTCTCACCTTTGGGGTGCTTTACTTTATGTCAATACAACAACAAGATAAGCTGCTTGACTAGAACGACTGTTTTTGATCCGAGTTTAGTCCTTGAAGGTCCAATAACTTAGGAATGGTGGAGCTTACACTCTACAACCCGCCAAACACAAACTGGAATTTTTAGGGGGTGTTAAAATTTGTTACTCTTAACAAATTTAAGGGGGTGTTAATATAATTACTCTTAAAGACCAAAATTCACAAGGAACACTAATTGTGAGATTTGGCAAAATGTAGCTTTTTATTATGATGGCATTTCATCAAAGCCAAAATAAAGAATCACGAATTGAATCTTCTTCTTGCACAAATAAATGTCTGGCGAAGAATTAAACGGATTGAAATAGGTTTAAGCAGGCATGTAATACACTTTTTGTTTTGATTGCGCCAATATTTTTGGATTTGTGAGTAGATGACGTTCATTTTGTACACGTACAACACTAGGCATGAAAGGGATAACCTACATTATTTCGAAAACAAAATTGTCAACGTCCCTCTGTAAATAAAGACAACGATTCAAATACAAAACAGATAAATTCATATTTTTGTTTTTAATTTTATAATATAATGTATAGATTACATATATATGCGTCTTAAGTCCGATGGTGATGTTATAAGATTACACTGCGGACAAAGTTTCCTTGCTCCAAGAGATCTTAACCAACATTCTTCACAGTGTACATGCCAACAGGAAACAGATATAGCTGGATTGTGGTATTCGTCTAAACATATTAGACATTTAAATTTATTTTGTATATTATTTTCGCATTGGCTTAATTTATTCTTTAATGAATTTATAACTTGTTCTGCAGTTTTCAAATCAATTTGTTCAAGGTTCTTAATCTTTTCACTGTTAGGAACTTTGGCTTCAGTAAGGACATTGTTATTTTCCTGAGACCGTGAACAATTTTTAATAACGCTGCTGTCACAAATATAATTGCCCGCGTAATGCAATTTTTTTTCGCTGTCACATTTCACGTACTCAGGTACGATTATATCACTTTCACTATACTGTGATGGTCCATAGACTATTGTATCATCATCATCAACGTTTAAATCTTCATCTTCTTCAGTTCTTCCATTAGTTATGTTTGTTCCTACACCAATGGAGGCGTAGCCTCCTTGCAAAAGGCTTGAAACTCTTACACGCTTTTGTCCGGCCCATTCGTATTCATCAAACACCTCAGTGTAGCCATAAACATCATCTGCAAAGCCTAGCTTATGTGAGATGTCCATTTTTTGGGATGTTAAACATTTTGCTATGTGACCATTTAAGTCACGAACTGCTTTCATATTACAAATGGGACACTTGGTTTCTCCCGACGATCGTTTCCGCGAACGTGCCTGCATTAAGATAAAAAAAAATTTAAATTAATTAATTAGTTAATTGAACAGATAATAAACAAATTATATAATGATTTCAGAAGAATCTAATTTTAAGCTAGTTAGTCGATTACTTTATGCAGCGGCTTGATACAACTCATATCGTATTCTTAGCTATTAATTCTTTCTTATTGTCCTATGAACGTTGAGGCTATTACCGGCAGCTATGCTGTTAGTGTCATTTGTAAACACTAGCCTAACCACTGATGCATAATTCAGCAACCCGATATAGAGACAGAAAGACAGCTCAGCCAAAAGTGCATCGCCGCCCACCACTGCGATCCGACGAGAAGCGGGTGAAAAACAGCCGTGATCGATAATTAAGAGATGAAATGAGAAATGTAGAAAGGGTGAAGTTAAGTCAATGGACGAGCTTCAAGAACTCACCGTACAGCAAATGCGAGCTTTTTTAAAAAGGAGAGGATTGTCGGGTAGCTTTAACTTGAAGAGAGAGCTGGTGTTACGGGTGTACAGCAAGCAAAGTGCATCATGAAGTCGTGAAGCAGTTGGACGAAGAAAGAAAATACAGCGCCAGAGAGGAGGTACGAGGGGAAGGGGTGGAACTGCCAGGAGCTGGTGCGATGGCCAATAGGAACAACTTTGTATTTCGAGATGTAGAGGAATCTCTGAAGAAATGGAAAGAAGCTACGTAAAGTGGGTGAAGGAGATTTAGGCGATTGCTTTATGCGAGTGGAATGGGGTTCAGATTAATCCCTACGCACGTAGTTTCCTGAGGGGGCGAAGCTGAAAACGTAGTTGGAAAAGGAGTTCGAGCACCGAAATGCACAAGCAGTTAGAGGCTAGAAAGAAGAGGCAGTCGGGGAGCCTGTTAGAGTATCTGTATGTGCTGGCACATACGAATATATAACACACGGAATTCCGGAAATAAGGCGATTCTCTAAGAAGCTGCGACACTTGAGGAGTTGAAGCGAATCAGGCGCGAGCAGTCGCAACAGCAAAAGGATTGTTTGCGAAGCTGTGTCACAACTGCGGCGGGATATCGTATCCCGCGCTAAATTGCCCAGACAGAGGTGAAGGTGCATGCTGCTTCAAATGCAGACAGACAAATCTCGCCAAACTGTCCAGTAAAGACCGAAGCTTTGTCATCGAGCACCATAAGCTAGGTGAGGCGTATCGAAGCGGACGGCAGACACATTATTATTAACATCGGCGGTAAGCTACAATACGTGTTTGTGGACGGGGTTTGAAACTGGCAAAAAAGGGAAACTGAAGACTGTTCTGCAAAACGATAGATTAAAAGGTGAGGCAAGGTGTGAAACGTAACCCTTGCAAATCATTGCCGATGGACTGGAAAGTCAGGCAAAGTGCGTTAGGGTGTTTATCTCTGTTGCTTCCTTTTTCCGATCGTGTTGCACTAGTTTCCATTGATTTTCGTGCGGTGGCGGTAGCGCGCGGTTTGGCGAGTGCTGTTTGTTATTATTTTAGTGCGCATTTTAGTGTGTTCAGGGAACAATATTCAGCTAATTATTATTATGATTTCATATTTATAGTGTTCAGCATTATTAAATTATATTGATTTGTGTTCCATCGAAATTTTGCATATTCGGCTTGGCGCGTGCGCTAGCGGCACTCCGTGTGATCGCAAAAATGTGTGTGTGTATGCGAGTGAGTTGATGGCACTGGCACATGGCACTGAGTGTGCCATGGATGTGTGGGTATGTTGATTAAATGCGACACTGAGTGTTATGTGTGATTTTACGTTCAATAAATGGGCTTTCTTCTTGGCGCATAAAGTAATTGTGTGATGAATGAGATATTTTTTTTTTAATTATATATTTTTGTAATTATTTGTATACATGCGAAGCCGAAAGCTTATCTGGTGGTTGTTAATCTGGTATGACAAAAGTGTCTTTCAAGATCATCCCTTGCTTTATTTACAATTACATTAATTTTGACAAAATAAATAAAAATTATTAAAAAGGAGAAAAATAAATAATTGAAACAGTATGACCATTGGCAGACATTACGAAATAGAATATACGAGAAAATCATAGTAGACATTACAACTATACAGATATAAAGAGATTGTAAATTAAGTTATGCTTTCTTAGAAAAATTGCTTCAGTTTTTGCTTTCTAACATTTGCTGAACTTATGTTCTTAAGATTTTGTGGCAAATTGGTTAGTATTTTCGGCACCCGGCACTTCAGTCGTCTTCTCCTTGTCCCGAGAGAATGCGCTATTGGTGTTTGGAGTCTGCTATTCTCATAGTATTCCAACGCCAGGGTCAGTGTCCTGAACCTCATGACTCCTCTTCTCGACAGGATTTTGATAGCCCCGTCTTGACTGCTTTGCAGCTTCTCTATGTGGGAGCGGGTTGCTCCCCTCCGCTCGAGGCTCTCGCCTCGTAAATAAAGACGACATCCCAAATAGGCCAAGGACTCGAGCCTGGCTCCCTGCACGGGCGGATAACCCAGAAGTTATCCTGAATATGATCAGGTATTGTAACCCTCAGCTTCCTACCCATAAGTGGAAGATTGCGAAGCTAAGGGACCCAGTCGGGGATTCCAGATTGACGGTAATCGTCATCAACACGGAGTCCCTGGCCCCTCTTGCAAGAACTAACGGCATTATAAGCTTCGGCTTTGTTAATGTCACGTTAAATGTATACAAAAAAGAGGAGGAGGACACACACAAGGAGAAACTCGCTTCCTCCACTGCTGCCGATAATGCCGGTAGTGTAGCGGCCCCCATCTTGGTGGAGTCGGACGCGGTGAGCACTGGAACGGGTGAATCCTGTCCCGTCTTCTTTAACCGTCCCGCCTCAGCTCTCTCCCGGCTATTATTCTCTGCCATCCCTTTCCCCCACGACGTCGCGTGCGACATCCGAACCAGATCTGGACGGCCACGAGCTATCGGATCTGGAGCATCTCGTCGTGACAGCCCCGTCGTCTTGGATTCATTTATGGATTCGGACACGGATGAGGCAGATGTAACGGTAATCGAAGCTATCTGCAATGCTGCGGATACTTCAGATTAACCTTCATCACTCCAAAGCGGCCTCGGCCGCCCTCCTTCTCCGGATCTCCCGCACCAGGGAAGAGCTGGTCCTTATTCAAGAGCCCTGGGTCGTTAGCGATCTGGTGCAAGGTTTAAGGACCAAGGGATACACTCTCACGCATGTGAGCAACACAGGTAAACCCAGATCTTGTATTCTTGCAAAAGCATCCCTTAAACCATTCCTAATCTCTAATTTCAGCGATCAAGACACTACCACGGTATGCATCGAGGCTCGCTCAGGTAAATTCTGGGTGAGCTCGGCTTACCTGGCCCATGACCATCCAGGGCCTCCCCCGTCACCCATTCTGAGGGGTGTGTTCGCGGAAGCGGAGAACCAGAAGCAACCGCTTATTCTGGGCTGTGACGCCAACGCCCACCACACCATCTGGGTCAGCTCAGACATCAACGAAAGAGGTGAGCAATTGTTCAATTATGTAGTTAGAACTAATCTCGTAGTTGGCAATAGAGGCAATGAGCCCACCTTCATCACTAACAATAGACAACGAGGTTCTCGATATAACCGTTGTCTCCGAAAGTCTTTCCCTCAAGGTACGAGACTGGAAAGTCTCGAATGAGCACTTCTCAGACCACCGCTACATCACTTTCAGCCTGTTGGAATCTGTGCCTATTGGAATCACAGGAATACCAACTGGGCACTTTTCAGGGAAGCCGTAAGTTCTAGACTCTGTAACCTGGCAAGCTCCCCTCCGAATAACTATTCTGACCTTGCCATACTTGTTGACAAGTTAACTCAAGTCCTATGTAATGCGTTGTTGCATCCTGTCCTATCACCAGACTAGGCCGGAAATCTCGCTCACCATGGTAGAATCCGGAAATTGGACTCCTAAGAAGAGAATGTCGTGAGCTTTTTAACAAAGCTTAGTTCTCTCCTCAGGCAGAGGACTGGGACGACTATAAGAGGAAGCTAGGCACATACAAAACGTTCCTACGGAAAGCTCAACGCACATCCTGGAGGCTCTTCTGTGAGAAAATAGAAGGCATTCAGGAGGTGTCCAGGCTCAGGAAGGTCTTGTCCACCACCCCACCGAAAAACGAAGGCTCATGGACCATCTCCTGTAAAGGACTCTTTAGCTTCTTATAGACTCTCACTTTCCAGGAAGTTCTGCAGATCGAAGCAGAGCTCCCACTCACTTGCCGATATCCGGATCCTACGAATGGGTGACAGAGAATGCCATAATGTGGGCCTCATGTCAACTCATTCGAGCCCTATAAAGCACTGGGTCCTGATCGCATCTTCCCTGCTGAGCTTCAGCGGTCCTTGGACCTCATACTTCCCTGGCTGTTCATTATCTTCAGGAGTTGTGCGGAACTGAACCACATCCCTAGATCATGGACAGAGGTAAATGTGGTCTTCATACCCACAGGGGCAAGTGCTCGCACGTCAGTCCCAAGGACCTCAAACCCATCAGTCTGTCGTCTTTTCTCCTCAAAACATTTGAGAAGCTATTGGACACTCACATTCGGGATATCATCAACCCTTCATTGAAATCCTCCTCACAGCACGCCTACAGCAACGGTAGGTCGGTAGAAACGGCCCTCCACTCGCTAGTAAGCCCCATTGAGAGATCGCTAGAGCGTAAGGAATTCACGCTCGCAGCGTTCATCGACATTGAAGGCGCCTCTAACAACATTAAGCCTAGCGCCATCACAGGCGCGCTCTCTAGACTGGGTGTGGCCCCATACGTTTGTGCAATAGTTGACAGACTGCTGCTAAGCAGGGTCATCAACTCCAAATTGGGTGGAGCCACTATCCGGCGTTATGTGAGCAGAGGCACCCCTTAAGGTGAGGTACTCTCCCCTTTACAATGGAACATTGCGGTGAATGAACTACTTTGTATCCTTGAAAGGGAAGGCTGTACTGTTGTCGCCTACGCAGACGATATTGCAATAACCATCTCCGGAAAATACCCTAATACGCTCAGTGAACTGATTCAAAATGCCTTCTCCAAGTTGGAAGCATGGGCCTTAGAGTGCGGACTCGGGGTAAACCCCCAAAAAACTGAGCTCATACTCTTCACCAGGAAGTACAAAATTCCTCGCTTCGACCTTCCCCGACACTTCGGGACTAGCCTCTCCCTAACGGATAAGGCTAAGTATTTAGGTCTCATTATTGATCACAAGCTAAGCTGGAAACCCAACATCCTTGAACGGGTCAAAAAGGCCACAGCGGCTCTCTACTGCTGTAAGAGAACAATCGGATATAAATGGGGTCTAAAGCCTCGTATTGCCTATTGGCTATATACCTCCGTTGTACGACCTATACTACTGTACGGAGTCGTAGTATGGTGGAATGCCCTGGAAAAGGGTGTTAACCTCAAACTTCTCAGCCGTGTGCAGAGAACTGCTTGCATCTGTATCAGTGGCGCAATTAGGACCACACCCACAGCTCCCCTAGAAATCATCTTTCACCTGCCACCCCTAGACATCTTCGGCAAGCAGGTCTCAGCCTGTGCAGCGGTAAAAATCAGAGCCGCACAATCGTGGCCTTCTAGATGCATAGGTCACTCTACCATTCTTGAGTCAATAGATCTCCCATTCAGGGAGTTAGACTATACTCGCCCCAGAACTCTTTTCAAAAGAAGCTTCTCCTTCAGCCTGCTCTTCAGATCTGACTGAAGAGAAGGCATACCTATAGGAAATAAATCTCTGGTGATCTACACCGACGGATCAAAAACTGAATCCGGAGTCGGTGCAGGAGTCTCTCCAAAGACTCTCAAGTCCAACCATTGCAGCGTATTTCAAGCGCAGGTAATGGTAATCAATCAAGCCTTGTTGTGGCTAAAGTACAACGTGATATCGCGTACCTCTATCACGATATGTACAGACAGTCAAGCTGCGATAAAATCCCTGAAGTCTGTCACTTTCAATTCAAAAACAGCTCTTAACTGCCGCAAATCTCTTCACGAGATGGCAGAGCAGTTTAATATTCACCTCATGTGGGTGCCGGGATACTATGACATCTCGGGGAACTGCCTGGCCGATGATCTTGCCAAGCGCGGAACCAGCGGAACCAGTGAATGGTGCTACTTGTCGCGTCACCAGGGAAATCTGGCCTAAGCTAGATCCTGAACGCTCACTTAGTCTCCTAAGACTCAGTAGAATTCACGTTAGGAACCTGATCAGTGTCATAACCGGGCACTCCACTTTTGGCAAACATGCCACCCGACTGGGCCTCCCGGCCAACGACTTCTGCAGAAGCTGCAGAGACGAAGAAGAGGAAGAAACCTCGCTCCACCTTTTAGGAACCTGCTGCGCTCTCGCGAACCGTAGAAAGAGGCATCTTGTCACTACTTTCTAAATAATCTCGGTGAACTAGCTAACACCAGCATAAGCCGTATCGTCCGCTATATTAATAGCTCCAATTGGTTTCTAGAGTAGTGGAATGTTTTTACATCCGCTCCATGTGGTATCACAATGGGCCTCCTCACCACACAACCTACCTATCTACCTACCCTAAAATCGTTGGTGGTAGTACCACGCTTTACAATAATTTCCGTTTATTATCGGTAAGTGTGACCGACTGATGCACTTGTCTTCAAATAATGAAATTTTTAAGAGATGACGGAACGACCGCCAAATTTCATATATTCCGGAAAAAACGGGAATCGGAATGTGTTGCAGGCGAATATCTGCGTTGTGAAACACGGGTGAGGGCTTGAAGTCGTCTGCAGCTTATTCGTCTGTGGTTGATGCTTTCGCTTTGTCCAATGCATCGAGTAGATCCGCCCGATAGTCGTAATAACTCTCGCGAATCTTCGCGAAAGAATAAATTACAATAATGTAATATCAAATATTATACTTTTTTTTTTAATTTGAACAAAAAAAATATTAAGTTAATTTATTAAAGCATAAAAAAACAAATATCTGTAATCTATAGCTCGTAAGGGCTAGAACCGAAAACAGAAATGAGACAACAAAATTAGGTAAACAAAAAAAAAATCAAAGAATGGGGTCTTTGACATTTACATTAAAGTAAAAATTAAAATGTAATTAGATCAAAACACAAAGTAGATCTAGAATGTCTTTATAATTTAAACCTAACAGCTATGCTTTTACTTTTCTGAGGAAAATGGATTTATGACGAGTACACCGTATGCTGTACGGCAATTTGTTGAAAAGCCTGGGTGCAATCGATGTAAAAAAATTAAAAAAAACTTGCAGATTATGGTGCGGAACTTTCACAAGATTCATTTCATTTACTCTTAGTTGATAATTAGAAGAGCATCTATTCAAAGAATAACCCGATCTTAGGAAAACCATTTTTAAAACTTTAAAGCAAAAAAGATGTTTCAAAGGTAAAATGCTTAGATTTCTTAATAAGGGCAAACTGTCAAACCGACGGTTTTTGCAACAAATTAGCCTAATGACATGTTTTGGACAAGATACCTAAATTCTCTCACTCTTTCTATATTAAAGCATTTACGCGAACATGGACGTTGTTCGAAAAAAACTTGGATATTACGTCGAAACATGCAAATGGATGAAGAATGTTTAAATTTTCCACAATTCCCGCCATGGAAGACAAACGTAGTCCACACGATTAGCATTATGATTGAAAAACATAAGCTTGGTTTTGTCACTTATGTCTAATTTGTGCATTTCGAACCAGTGGCTTAGTACTTCTAAGTCATGATTGATATCTAAAGACAAATTGAGAGTAGTATCACTCGTAAAAGCACAAGCCAAATCATCCGCAAATGCTGTAAGCTTACTGCAGAGTTATAAATTTTCAAGTACCAGTACCAGTGCCAGTACCAGTACAAGTACCAGGTACTGGTACTGGTACTTGAAAAAATCAAGTACCTGGTACTTGGTACTTGAAAATCGCCCAAGTACTTTTTCAAGTCCTACGTTTCAAGTACCTCGTTTCAAGTACTTGTACTTGGTACTTGAATACTGCCAAGTATCACAGTACCAAGTAGAAGTACTTGGAAAGTACTTGAAAATGGACTTGGCAGTCTTCAAGTACCAAGTACAAGTACTTGAAAATGGACTTGGCAGTATTGAAGTGCCAAGTAAAAGTACTTGAAACGAGGTACTTGAAACGAAGTACTTGAAAAAGTACTTGGGCGATTTTCAAGTACCAAGTACCAGGTACTTGATTTTTTCAAGTACCAGTACCAGTACCTGGCACTGGTTACTTGGAAGGTACTGAAGTCCAAAAGTACTTAAGTACTTTACAACTCTGCCTTACTGCGATAATTTTGTGAAAAAAGTGAATTAATAAAAATTAAGAACAATAAAGGACCAAGAACGGAACCCTGTGGAACACCCAAAGATACTTTTCTAACAGAACTCAACCCCGTCTTGCTCTTTGATATCTATTTGGTAGGTAAGAAGAGAGCCAATTGTGAATTGAACCTCTGAACCCACATTTAAAGAGCTTGTCTAGGAGTATGATGTGATCAACGGTATCGAAAGCTTTGGCTATGTCTACAACAGAGTTGTAAAAGACTGCAATCTTTTGTAATGCAATCCCTGAATTCATGGAAAGATTTTTATGATTTGGGTTTCATTCAATTGACTTCATTTGATGACTAAGACTTCGACATTGAAATCTCATATTCTTTTTGAAGTCTTGATTGGAGCAATCTTTACGACCAATCTATTGATTGCAAATCAATTAAATGCACATCTTTAGATTGGCATTGCATTCATTGCAGTCGCTAGTCAACTAGACAATTACAATCGGGATAATGATCTGAGCTATCGGAAGCTACTTTTACTCCTGTAGACGAAAAAAAGCTGTTAAATTTATCAGATAGGATCTTTTTGTCGGATATAATGTCATCACCTTCTTTCAGACTAATAATTCGATCCTTCTGAATAGATTTATCCCTTGTCCCTTGTTACAACCCATTCTTTTTTGGGGTCACCTTTGAGCTCACGAAACTTGTTAACATAATAATTATTTTTGCAAATTGAAACTTGTGCTGTGATATCTTTACATAATTGTTTATAAGCTGAAACGAAATTATTGTTATTAGGATTTTTCTTTGTCTTTTTGTACAATTTGTTTTTCTCTTTGATTTTCTTTAGTAGTTCAAAAGATATCCAAGGTTTAAGTTTTTTCCATTTGTTCTTTCTACTTATTTTTTCTTCAGTGCATTGCAATACATAATTATTAAGTATTTTGTTAAACTTGGAGAGGGATACAGAAGGGTCACTTTCAATAAAAACACTGTCCTAACATTCGAAACGAAAAAGATAATTAAGTGAAGCAAAATCAGTTTTAACATAAGAACGTTTAGGTACTAATGGCTACATTGAAGAAGGGTTAGACAGATTAAAACTAAGACACGTCATACAGTGGTCGGATATTTGTAAGTCAACAATAGAGGTGTAGATTTTGGTTGAGATTTGGAAAAACGTACCATAATATGGTCGATGCACGTACTAGAAGAAATACGGGTAGGTTTGTTAATGCATGACTCAAGTCAAAAAGAAGATAACAAAAGCAAATATTTGTCTACAAAATTAGAATCTTCTAAGATATCTAAATTAAGGCCACCTAAGAAAATAACATCATTTTGTTCACCACTCAACAACACATCCAAATCCTTAAAAAACATTTCATTAGACAAAGATGGCCCATTCAACCTGTAAACACAAAAAAGGGTTAGCTTTAGATCGGCAATTCTAATCTTCAACACATCGCAACTGCTCAAGTTGAAACTAAGATGATTAAAATGAAATGAATCTTTAATGAAAGCAGCAGCAACACCAGATTCATATTACGTGCTATAAATTTGTATCCTAAAATATCAAAAAGGGTGCTTTCTTCCTCATAAATCCATATTTCTGACAAAAAAATAAAATCAGGCTGATTCGTAAACGAATTTACATGTACAAGTAAATTATCAAAATTCTTTCGCATGCTTCTTATTTTTTGATGAGCAATGAGTAAGTTGGAGAAGTATGCTTGATTAAAAAAAATTAGGTCAAGATCGTCAACAATACTACAGTTAATAGAGGGAACATCGAGGACTCTTTATTTTACTTATAGGGCAAGAAGATCTTCACTCGAGTTAATGATAATTAAGTTGTCATTGGCCCCCTTACGCATGTAGACCCTTCCATTTTTTACCCAAGCATACTTGTACATCTTATCTCTTTTTATTTTTTCGCAGCATTTAGCAGATGTTTTGTTTTCCCATTTAATCTTTCGTTAATATAAATTTTGCTAATTGAATCAGAGTTAAATATTTTGGTAGTTAAATTATTTTTATACAAAATTTTGTTTTTCTTGAGTTTAGATACGAACTTTACAACCAGAACAGATTTAACATTATTCTCATTTACATTTTTCGACATTTTCACATTTTTCACGTAACAATTGTCAATTTCCATTTCGGACACAGTTGTTGAGACACCGTTTGATAGAATTTGCATAGCACAGTTAAGTGCATTGTCATTGTTGACATTAGGAACACCCACCATTTCTATGCATTTTTCGCTAGTGCTTTTCTGCAAAAAATCAACTTGGTTTGTTGGAGTTGTTTTTTATTTTCTTGAAGTGAGGCGATCATATCAAGAGTACGTGTATTTTCCACTCGCATAGCACTAATTACATTGTAAATTATTTCTAATGTTATTATTTGTTGTTGTGGATGCCGCGCAGCTTCAATTTTGTTGCATATCATTAGGCTTAGAACTTGATGTTAGTAGCGAAGATTCTGCTGGTGGTGGTGACCATAGAACACGTTCACTCAATTTTGGGGGAGAGCGGAGAGAACTTCTTCGGGCAGCGGCAGCTTCTTGTCGCAGCGGAAAACTCTATTATACTTTTTCATGTACTCCACGTCAACTTGTTGAATTTAAACACAGGCACAATGGAAATAGTTCTTACATTCAACACAAAGTATTTTAGGTTGATTACGTTCAACCTTATGAACACAAATGTACGGCATTTTACACTTTATTTCAACAATTAAACAGCAAAATGCAAAGACGATGGATAGAACCAAAAGTACGTGTTGACCCCACGGACTCACACTCACACTCATTTCGACTCCTGAACACTTTTCGAATATACTTTGTGCCGATCGTTTTCTCTAACAGTAACAGTCGTGACGACTCGCGGTTTGAGTACTAGCAATTCTTTCCCGAAATTCATGACACCTTTTAACTTTTTTAACGACATGATTCACTTTACACTTTTCGTGTACTTCTAGCTACTAACACAAATCACTTATGCAGACTCCGTGGGACTTCGAAATACCGCTCAGCTGCTCCGGGTTGCAGTTCCGGGGGTTGGTAAAACGATGTATGGATCAGTACAGTCATAAACTATCTATTGCAGGGGTCGATGACGCACACAGCACACACGTCTCCAGATAATGCTCCAGAGATTTCTTAGAGTTCTTTTCTGTTTTGTTGAAACGAAGGTTTATTGCCAGTTTTCAATAACCTCACTTTGATGTATTTTTTGTTAATGTTTATAATTCGTGGAGTACGATTTTTTTGTTTTTTTTTTATTTAAGTAATGAGTGCACCGTGTTGCACATCGAACAGGGAGCGACGGGCCACTGGTAGTGATCATGCCTTTGTAAAGAACGTCGAGGGTGCGCAGATTGCTCAGGCGGGTATGATATTAAGGGGACTCGGAAGCCAGCCGCGGAGAACGTTGGGTTCGTGCCTGTTGGAGGTGCGGGTCGAGCGGGACAAACAGTAGGTTCGGATCCAAATGATACCGGATCGATGGATTCCTAAAGAAATCTTGTTAAGAAGAGATTTTCTGAGAAAAGCGGAGTTGGTGATAAGGCATGAAAAGTAAAAGTCATCAAGAAAAACGGAACGGAGGAATGTCTAGGCACGACCAGACAAGAGTGGAAGGAGAGCAATGTTAAGGTGATAGAGGCTATCAAAGAGGAGAAGCTACGTGTGGGGAATGAACAGTACAGGGAGCAGATCGAAAGCATGGTGAGGTCATAAGCAGAAATCGTTCATCCATATGAATATAACGCTGGTTGATGATGTCCCAGTTCACCGAACGGCAACGAGATTAGCAGCAACGTAGCAGCATGCAAGGAAAAGGCAAGCGGTAGCCCAGCAGGTGCGGGAATGGTTGAAAGAAGGTATCAATTACCATGCTTGCCTTACCTTACCCACCTTAGGCGTTGGTTCCGTAGACGCCTGACCAGGCGCATGTCGCCGTACAGTGGGAGGGGGGAGGGCATCTATTAACCACCAACGCTAATAGGACCAAAGATTGCACGCAGAACTTTTCTGCCAAAAAGACTTCTCTATTCGCTTTTGATAAAGTACATTATGTCTCCGAGCCATAAAGCAGGTATTATATGAAGCTCTATTACTCAGGAACAGCGATTGGTAAGTTTTTTTTTCTTCGGAACTCGGCACTAATGTCATTTCGACCTCATACGACCTCATAGTTTTTGAAGAAGAATGTTATTTTTAGTCGACCTTGGTCAAGCGCTTTGTATTCCATATATTGAGCAACGGAAAAGAAATCAAATCACAGTTTAATTCAGAACAATAAACACAGCGCTCAATCACCCTTATTCCGATAGTCGTTTTTTCGTAAACGCCGACTGTCGTTTTAGTGTCGTGTCGTTTTTTTATTAATATTCCGTAACTCAAACGTCGGCGTATTTCTCTCTCTTACATTCCACAATACGATCCAACAAAAGAGCTGACATATCAAATTGTTCGAAATTTGAACATTTGAAATGTTTTGAAAAATTGAAAAAGCAGCAGCTACGACGAAGAACATGAAAAACAAAAAAATATTTGATTCTTCAAAGGAGATGGATTCGATATAAAACGAATCCTTTTGATTTGCTTGACGCAAAGAATGTTTTATGTTTAATTGAAATAGTTCGACAATGTTTTTTTTTAAAGATATTCAAAATGTTTTTTCGTCTTGATAAAGAACCTTTTAAATATGTTTTAAATTTAGTGGAAAATAGTTTTCCGCAGGAACGTTCTGTTGCGATTCCTGTTGTTTCAGAACTAGCTGCTACCTTAACTCAGCTACTTCCTCCCATCAGAACTTCTTATCAAATCCTCTTTTAAAATTTTTCAGGAGGTGCGCATTCTCCTCCAAGAGCTCGATCAGCCGTCGCATTTGGTTTTGGGTTGTTATTTTTACAATAAACAAAGAATATGAAATTATTGAAAACAAAATATAACTATAAAATCTTACATTTTTCTTTGTCGTGAACATTTTTCTCGACGACAGACTTAGGAGTTTTGAAGAACGTTTTTAATATAGAAACGACTATCGGAATACCAAAAAAAAAAAAAATATGAACACGTTCCACAAGAGAGAATCGACATATTGTCGTTTGTTTGGCGTTGAACGTCTTACGTACAACGAAAATCACACTGTAGTTTTTTTATTGGCGTTGAACGACTATCGGAATAAAGGTGATTGAATCACTTCCGAGCAAGATTTTTAAAAATTTTCAAACGAAAAATAATAAACTAATTACAAACAAGTACAAAGAAACGAAGAAAAATCGCAATACCGCGTTCGGTCGGTCTGACTTTGACATTTGAAGTAGCATACACGTAAAACCATATAGCGCGGTCGGGCATTGCAACTTCGCAAATCGTAATATCGTAAGTCCGACCGACTGGCTCTACTTTCTACTCACTCGGGCGTTTAACAGACGTGTGTATAATTTTTTTTACAAACGAAATTTGTTAATGCGGAAATGCGATTATTTGAGTAAACAACAATTGCTTTCGATTTTAGTTTCAAAATCAAATAGTTTTCTTACAGAATGTATTTCAGGGGATGGGAAATTTCGACGATAAGCTAATTTAGGCAAAGCTGACGTGTGACTGTGTCACATGTGTGCATTGTTGTAAGTGGTAGAGTAAACACAACAAAAAAGGAATATGGATGCACACGATTTGGGAGAATTGTATGAGTTTTTTTGGTTTTAATTGATTTGCTCTTTTCGGATATGCTGTCTACATGCAATAAAAAGAACATGTATTCCGAAAGGCTGAAATGGGCCCGAAAACTAAATCTAACAAGGGACGGAGGAAATTACATCTAAATGCAGTAAAATCAAATATTCTTCAAGTGAACTCATTCTTTTTTTTAAAAAAAAAAAAGAAAAAAAAAAAGCACAACCGAACAAAAATTCAATTAAATCGAAAATACGTTTTGGTAGTCAACGAATATTTGGATTCAAATCAGCTGGGAAATATCAAATGCACGGAAACCTCGAGACTAGCTCTATTTTTGCGTTGGGATCTGCGTTACGATATTTATGATACAACAGTGCTAACGCATGAAGTCGCATTTTGTGTTACCCCAAACGATTACATTGTTTCCACTCTATTTATCAGCGCACGCACGCAGAATTGTGTTCCTACTGTAAAACCTGCTACCAATAACACAAGAATTTTCGTTCAGAAAACATGTTGCCTTTCTTTTAATAACAAAAATAACAAAAAGGTTTACTACACACTGCGAAGTAAATTTAGAACATTTTCGATAAAATGTCAACAAAACCGCCACACTTTTCAATATAAACTATATCCACTGAATTATTTTCCTCATATACTACTTCTATAAGCGATTGAAATTATAAATGTACGCGAATCTGTAATAAGTTAATTATATTAAACACTTGCAAGCACAATATACCTCTGACCTCGACTGCCGATTTTTTTTAACTTTTTGGAAAACTCCCCACGAACATGTATCAATTTTATTTCTCGATTTTTCATTCTTGCCATTTGTTATTTTAATATTGTCTATTTCAAGCTCCTGTGCTTCAATCAAACGATTAACTTCCAACTCACAATGTGTTTTAATTTCGTCTGATTTTAGTTCCATATAGCAAGATGGACATCGATAGCTATCTTCACACTTTTGTTTAAGTAATTGACCACTTACATTTTTCTCTACCATCTTATTATTTGAATTAGTCAACGTAATGAAATATCTCTCTATTTATGTGAGCTAGTTTTCTTGCTTGGTTAAGTGTGTAATCGATTCCAGAAATAAACTGTTATTAGATCAATATTCGGCTTTCCAATGGAAAGCATATTAACGAACCTACCCAAACCACAATAATAGCATTTACATTATACCACATCTTTGAACCAATTTGCACTAGGTCGTATTGTGTAGACACTCGTATACAGAGATTCGAACGGTTCGCTTATGCTATTCAATATATCCATTCATTCGAATTTGTGCGTTCACTCTTCGCTACATATTACACAACATAGTTCACAACCAAGTTTCACGAAATCGTCAATACCGGCGTTCACACTTGACTACAAGTTGGCTTGCCAACCGTGCTTGACGACTGCAAATCGTCGACATGAACACTCGAAACTAAAAAACGACAGACTTGTAGTCAGGACGTGCAATATTTTCAACTTCTTGCCTCGGTTGCACGATTTTTAGTTGAGTGTGCCCAATTGCAGAGTATTTTTCATTTTTTTGTTGTAATCTCGATGGGACGTCTAAGTGGAGTGGAAAAAAAAGACTGACAAAAAAGCAACAATTTTGGCAGGAGTTTTTTCAATTGGAGAAACATCTTCTTGTTACCAAAAACCTTAGCACCGCAGATAAACGTTCGTGAGGTGATATTGCATCTCTTAAAAATGTATTTCGTTGTTTTATGTAAGGAGTTATTTTTTTAAATAGTTCCTCTTACAATGATGCGTCCACTCTTAAATAATTTCGAAAATCATCATGTAAGCGAACTTGAGCAGCACGCCAGATATGTTGGCAGTGGCCTAATAAGCTATTACTTTGTTCATTTTCATATGTTTTGTTTGTTTCAAATCCCTGTTGCATTACTTTTGTTTCTTTTTTTAAACGTTATATGACTGCATAAGAAGATAACAGCAGTTTTTATTTTTGAATAGAGAATAAAAGAGTTTGGCTCTATTTATAGGTTACTGTTTTATTTTTTTTCTTGTTAATTTGAGAAGTAAAAATATGAAGCACAATTCCAATCAGGCTAACTATTATTATTATAATTTGTTAACAAATAATTAAAATTACGTGATAATGTATCACGTCGTGGTGGGGGGCGGGCAGCAGGTACGGTGCGAATTAATTTTCGTACATCCCAAACCTGTGGAGCAATGAGAACATGATGCACAACTCGGCTAAGTTTGTCGGCCTTATAGTAGTGTGTGTGAAATGACAGTTCACTACCCCTATTACAAGTTTTATATCCAAAATGTATGAAAAAACGCACACTATTAGAAGATTTATATCCAGAGACCACGAAACTCACTCAATCACCCATAGCAGTGCGAAAAATCAGTGCTACCTTATCTCTGTTGGTAGCGTTTAATGATCGTATACGCGATTTAAAACTTTTAAAAACATTTACATGCGTTACAAAATATTTTTTTTTATTTTACGAACTTCTCATATATGGGACGAACAAAGAAAACGACTTCAGAAATAATGGACTTACAATATTATATTGATAAGAGTGTTTAATAATACTTTTTGGTTAATATGATGCAAATACATTTGCGAAATATAGAAATACATTTGTTGTGAATAGTGAATTTCCTCTTGTCTTAAATTTTTTTTAGAGTCAGTATCAACAAAACCAGTCTACTCATCAATACGAAATCCTTTTCACAAAATGGTTTAGAAATCCAATGCTGTCTAAGTTTGTTAGACTTAAGAGGAAAATGTTTCTTTCACTTCTTTTATGAAACGTATTTAAAAGGTACTATTTTATTTTGTTTACTGCATCTTAATTGGGTAGATATAATTCATAAAAAATTCAAATAATTCAAACTAATATCTTTCAAGAATTGTTTGTCTAATTAATTTTTGTTTGGACAATGATATTTCAATACTTTCTCCGTGCCATTTTGCCCGCTTTAATAGTTTTTTTTCTAACGAATTATTTGACCAATTCTAATACTATATGTCTTGTAAATGGTAAAAGCAATGAGCTTTTGTTATATGACAGAAACGAAAACTTAATATCACTGAATTTGGGAGCCAATAGAAAAAGAATAAACAACAGCAGGAACGGTAAATTTAAGTTCCTTTATGTGTGTGCAGCCTGAGCAGCTGGATTTGGCAGCTCACACGTATTCTCATTGATGGGTAGGACAGGGGTTGCTATATGCGAAAAACTGTGTTACCTACAGGGGAAGGAGAGGCGGGAGCTGTGCATCATGTTATTATTGCTGTGGAGGGAGTCACGTCATATAAGACCCAGGCCAGATCAAAAGGCAAATGTAACGTCTACATCACAGACAACCTAACATAGACACCCAACTGTACAGCGGCTATTTCCCCTCGTCCATCGATGAATTTGACAGTAATTCACGAATGTAGCTGAAATACAGGAAGCATTTTGACAGTAATTCAGGAAGCACCGAACACTAGCTCATCATTTTTACGCACATTTGTTTGATTTGTTGTGCAAAGCTTTCACACGTATTCACAGACACAAAATGCTATAAAAAACGCTGTCAAATAAAATCAAGGGGCAAGAGAAGTAGAAGTTGGGTATCTGTATTGGCTAATTTGTGGTCTACATGTAACGTTGTATTCTACTTCAAATGCCAAAGTTAGACCGACTGAACGCGCTTTTGCGATTTGGACTCTGCCGTAAAATTTTTCAAACGACGAGTGTTTTCCAGCTGGAAGGTTCAACATCTGTGATGACTGAAGTAAACATGTAAGATTGTATTCCTTTTAGAAATTTAGGGACTCTTCGCAATAAGTAGGACGTCAAAAGTACATGCTCCTTAGATAAGCTGAACATTAAGTAAATATTGTAGAAAACTTGAAAAATGGCGGATCCACTGAGTTTGCTTCGGCAATATAATATAAACAAAAAAGAGATTCTGGAGAAAAATAGTCAAATCGTTTTTGGAGAATTTTCTTGGCATAAAACTGTGAAGACGAACTACCTCAAATATGGGTATATAAAATAAAGCAGTCAATTTTTTTTTTATATACAACGTTTTGTTATAGGTCTGGTAAAAATGGGGCTCCAAAAGAATATTATACCTTGGAATGTTTGTTATATTTACTGAGAAATGTGCTTTTACAGCATTCCGTTTACGTTCGGCAATGTGCGGTAAGATAAAATTGAATTTTATTGGTGTCATCTTAAAAGTTATGTCGTAGGCTGAGGATATCCCTGCAGTTAATCGGCCTGACAGAAAGGAACTCCTGGCATATCTTAATGGGGAAACGCTAACATGTGCAAGCATAGATAAAAGCGCCCCACTAGAAATTCCAACGCAGATTAAAAGACCTTTAGAAACCGATGGAACGAATTCGGAAATATTCGCAAAAAAATTTAGGTTTGAAGATATACAAGTTAAAAAAGTTCGTGAACAGTTGGCGGCTCGATGGGCTGTTAACAGAAAGGAAGCAACTGTGAATGTCGATAACATCAAATCTCTATCCGAGACAATGTCAGTAGAAAAAATTGCTGCAATTAAAGCTAAGCGGCTGGCAAATAAACGAACAACAATTAAACGTCACGACAATGAAGACGTGATGGGCACAGATTTGAGGGCTATAATTGATTTTGATGTTGATTCAACAAAGGATATCATTAGTAGGGAACGCCAATGGAGAACCCGGGCAACTGTATTGCAAAGTACAGGGAAAGTTTTTGCGAAGAACATAATAGCATTATTACAAGGTATAAGAGCTAGAGAAGAAGGGCGTAGTAGACCAATACAAGATGTAAAGATACCAGAAGCAGTCAGGGTAATAAAGCCTCAGCAACAACCTGCACAATACAATCGATATGATCAAGAAAGGTTCAACAGACAAAAAGAAGGTACTGTAAAGTTTATGGATAAGGTTTTTATCTTTTTATTTTATTTAATTTTGTTTTACTCTCATCCGGGTCTTGTTTGTATATCTTTTACATAAGGAATGTGGTTTTTTTAATGTACATAAATTCAACACAAAATCAGCGGTGGCCAAGCGTGCATTCTATGTTGCCGACTTATTGCTGAACTTAGCTACGCTTACTATCCATTGCTCTAACCTGGAAAAAAATATAAATATGTACCAATAATCCAAGGGATAGACGGTGTCCGTCTATCTCTGGCCTTTAGCTATTTGCCTATAAGTTCTAAATTCTTTGTGGTTTGTTGGATAAGAAGGTGTATCTAAGCAATCCAAGAATCCATTCAATATGTGTTTGGTATTTTTTTCAAATTTGAAATAGCTTCACTACGCTTATCACACATTTCAGGTTGTAGACGGAGCTCTTTTTTCAAAAGATCTTCCGTACTTTTGGTCTTTTTCCTGTTCTGTCTCATCCAAACTTTTCCCTCTACACTTCTTGTCACAAGAAGGCTAGCCAAGTCGTTTGGCTTTGGAACAACCTTCGCTAATTGTTACGCTCACTGCACAGACATTTATTATGGCTTCTTCAAAAGTAGAAAATTTATATTCATTGCATGGGCCTAATTCAGTTTGAGAATTTTCAACATCTTTAAAATATTGAGGTTATTTTGCTCCAGCTAGATACGCATAGTCGTAACTCAGAGGGCACTTGTGAATAGTTCGGGAACGTAGCTTTCGCACATTCTCCTCAACCTCTACGATAGATAAATGAAAACACAAAATTCTTCAATTTGCAGATTTCTAATCTCGGTCGTTTTGCACCAAAAATTGTAAGTTTTGAATTTTTTTATCAAGTTTTTTACTTGTCTGTAAAAATATACATCACGGGGCTGGACGAATGGAGTGCATTTTGGAGGTATTACTTTCCTTGTACACGTATGCAAGTACTTTTCATCTGCAGATACCTCATCATACTCGTTTGCCCACCTCAAGAGTCTATGTTGGTTGGGAATGTTGCGTTCCGCGTTTCAATGCATCATTATACCAAAAATATAATTGGCTGACATGCAGTTGTAAACTTACGAAAATGCTTTGTTTTCCTTGCTTTCTTTTTTCGAATTCCGCTAGTGTTTGGAGCCGTACGGTCTACGCTTTATCAATCAATTTAGCAAACTCAATGGCACATAGAAAGATATAAAAAAAAAATTACCTCGAAAAATTGTGGGTAACCGCTTTTTGCGCTTGGTGAAAAAATAGGTGTGTCTTTAAATATCAATAAGAATGGTCTTTGTTGATATTTTTCCTTAAATTTAGTTTAGCACACACACAGTTACACTTATATCCTTAGTGTCCTCTATTATTATCCAAAACTTTTTTAGTTTCCACGTAGCATTGAGACTATAAACTTTTTGCATGTTGTTGAAAATATGGCAATTGGTCCTTGTTTGACAGATACTGGGGACCCAGTTGTGTTCGTCCTACAGGGTCTCAATGGAACTAAGATCTAAGGACTGATTTTTCCATGGAATGACAGTCACTTTTTAGCCACGAAATCAATCTTTCACAAGACGCGCTTTATGTTTTGGATCGTTATTCTGCTGAAAGTTCATTTAAAATTACTATATGTCAACCTTTTGTCCTTGTGTCAGTATAAAAAATATAGAGAGGGCAACATATTCTGATAAACAGCCCCACACTACGATATTCCCCCTCCATCTTTTACGGCTCTCATGGTATAGTGTAGGTGGCGTTCCTTTCTTTTTGGCGGCCTAACTTTACGTTTAGATCCCAAAGGGAACAAATTAATTTAAGTTTTATCACTCCAAAGACGTTATGCTATACCATAAGATTCGTAAAAGATGAAGGAGAAACTTGAGTTTTTTAAAATAAATTTTTTGCATCTATTTTTTTGTCCAGCTGTGTATATTTAATCAAACTTAAGTGTTTTTTTTAAAACCTGCATCTAACTTAGGTTTTCTCAAAATTATAATAGATAATCAAAAATTTATCAATATGTTCATGTATTGAAAAAATTCATAACTTTTTTTCAAATATTCTAATGGAGTATCTTTATTTATGCCACTGTATATATAAACAAATATGCTGTCAGGAATACTTGTCCCTATTGGGACTTCTACGCTGCTGAGTATTTAAGTGTGCAATTTTCGCGGAAAATTTAAACTTAGTTTTAATATCTCTTCGCCTAGTCCGAGTTATAGAAATTCGAGTGATCAAAAAATATATGAAAAGTGCAGCAAATAATTAGTGTACACGGTAAAAGTCGAGCGACACAGGTTGAACTTAGAGAAGTTTCACTGTACTTCTGTCAATGTTCTTTGAAAATATAAAAGAGCACATAACATTTAAAAAAAATAGTATATTTTCTTTTATAAGCGATTTTGTATCAAACTTCTTAGTGACGTGATAATTTTTTGTTCCGTTTTAGATTCGTTGTAAAATAGTTTGACTATAATTCCGAACTTGATTGAAATAAAATATCTATTAACAATAATATATTTTAGAAACCGAGGGCTTCAAAATTGATACTATGGGGACATACCACGGCATGTCTTTGAAGTCAGTAACAGAAGGTTCACTCAGTCTAAAAAAAACACAGGCATCGGGTTTTCATCAAGGTTTGTTCAATATTAATTTTTGTTAACAGTTCTTTTTATTTAGTTTTAATTTCTTCAGATGGCTCATTACCCATAAAGCCAAGGGTTTGCTCGTCAGCTATTCCAAAACGTATTTCTAGGACACCAATAATAATTATACCATCTACAAATTCAAGCCTGATTACAATGTATAATGCAAAAGACATATTGCAGGATCTGAAGTTCGTAGCCACCGATGATAAAAAACGGAGTGGTTATACCAGAGATAACGAAATTCTCCTTCAAGTAAGAGTAAATTATATACAAAATTTGGAATCGACGTAATGATATTTCTTTTTTAACAAAGCGCCGTAAGAATAACACAACAGTTTCTTATCGTGTTATCGACAATCATCAGAAACTTACTCCACATGATTGGAATCGAGTTGTAGCTGTATTTGTTATGGGACCAGCATGGCAATTTAAAGGTTGGCCTTGGGATGGCAATCCCGTTGAAATATTTTCAAAAAGTAAGTAATAAAATCTCTTTAACACAACTTTGAAAAGTCTTCATTTTTCTTTGAGTGTGCGCGTGCGTTACTTTAGGTAACCTACGACAAAAAAAAATATGCCCTTAGACTTAAACTTTCAATAATTTTGTTACAAATTAACGATGGAAAATTTCACTATACAGTAAGACCTGCTAATCGGAGCACCCCCTAATCGGACCGCATTTCATGCGTTCCTTGCTATTTTTCATACAAAATTCCCTCTATAATCGGGACGCTTGCTAATGGGACCATGCACCACTAGTTAGATGGCGTATAACATTGGTTGCTATATGAATTTATCTGTCTAATCGTAAAATGTACACCTATTTCGTTTTTTTCTTCGAATTCTTTGAAACAAGAGCAATTTCAATTAATTCAATAAAAAGTGCATAAAAATAATTCGCACATAGCTGGCATTTCTTATTGGTCCATACGATATTCCTGTGAAGTTTGGTTGAAATCGGAAAACGTATTCGCGTGTTGCGTGTGCGTGAAAAAATAAGAGTTTCAGTTCATTTTGTGTTTTTCACTCCAGGAGGGTTGTCAGTCGTTTGCCGGAGGTGGGACCGGGAAACACGTTTGTGGTTTTTTTTTTCCTCGAGCTGGATTCGAAAGCAAAGGAAAAATCTCATTTGTTTAAACCAAATATCCTTCAAACACAGCCTAAGTACTATAGATTCTTTACTCTATATCGACGAATATGTTGCCTCCGCTATATCCTGCAAAAATCATGTCTCCATACTATCCTTGACTTCGAAAAAGCTTTCGGTCGAATTGGTTGTTTTTAATAACTTGGCAAGCTGGAAAATCTGGCCCAAAATGTACGTAAATTTAGTCTTAAACATCACTGTTTAGTATAAAGGAAAAAATGTTATTCTTAGATAAATGTTATCCAAATTTTTGTCCTCTAAAAACTCCTTTATACACACAAATACTCTTGTAACCTAAAAAAAACTGTAATACTGTCAACAATTGAATACGGTTCAGCTAATTATGGAAAATACCCAAAAACATCAGTTCAAATTATTTAACCAGCTTACCACGCAACGGTTAGACAGTGTTTTAAAGCTTTCGCACAACACATGTCAAAAAG
Source organism: Syritta pipiens (assembly GCA_905187475.1). Taxonomy (NCBI): domain Eukaryota; kingdom Metazoa; phylum Arthropoda; class Insecta; order Diptera; family Syrphidae; genus Syritta; species Syritta pipiens. The sequence goes on along the minus strand of LR994572.1, from coordinate 60,537,531 downwards.
TTGCTCACAGAAGCCGGTCTACTGGAAATTGAACACCAGAGAGTTCACGAGTTATTCTCATAACTCGCCTTGATCCGAACATCCTCTACTCACACAAGTCATCGATCACCACTGTACTGCAAAAAAAAATTCTAAAACGAACGAAAATTCCTTATTGCGCCTTAAGTTCCTACAATGCATTGACGTATATAAAAAACCTGGGGCTACAAACTGCCCCAGAATCTACGCTCCTTACAACGCACCCACCCTGGTTGAAGAAGAAGTCCCACCACAGAAGTCCATCGACACCAATCTCTCCAATTATTCAATGAACTGACTAACTGTTACATCCAGGACGCCTGGAACATACAAATTAATTAAATATGTATATTAGGTGGAATAACAGCCCGTTGAGAGCCAAAGACTAGCTTTTCGAAGAAATGAAAGCGTTGGATATTTTTAATAAAAAATAAGCTGTTTTTTTCATTTGAAATCGTTCGTTTCTAATTCTACCACTATATACTATTACTATTCACCGTTGGCAATAGCTCGTAAGATTTCTGTCTGTTGTCTTTGTGTAACGTTTATGTTCGTCTTTTTTAAAGTTCCATATTAAAGCTCTCAAAAACCTGAAATGGTACAGTTTTTTTTTTACTTCAGCTTTAAATTCAGCATACCAAAAACCTTACGAAGATTTTGGTTTAGTCAACAAAAAGGTTTATAACTACCACCTTAATACTTAACTTAATAAGGGACGTCTACCCCACTGTGCGACCTCACTCAGAAATCAAATCTGTTGTATATATCTCAGTTGTACTAAGCTGTCCAGTTCTTTGGCAGGACACGGCCACAATCGTTATAAAAATAAAAATGTCGCTGAAAAGCATTGGAATGTATTTGAACTTCTTGTCATCAGCAGTTATGCCAGATCGAGGGATTTTTTCCCCATTTTTCGACCAAAAAGGGGAAAAGGGAAAAGGGAAGTTGAAGTGGGCTGCAAGTGTTTCAGTTTTTTCTTCATTTATTCTAGACCAGGTCTTGTTGTCATTGAAGGTGGGAGGTTGGTGAAGAATCTATGACTACGTTTTTGGTGGCCTTCCACAGCAAGTAATTCGTCTGGTATTTGGGTGTCAGCCTAGAGAGGTATTTGTTTATACAGTCGTTTTTGAAAGTTAATAGCTATAAAAACAAATATATCTGAAGCTTAGAGGTGGTTCCATTGCGATTTGACGTTTGGCGGATGCTTGTTATTCTTTTTTATTTATTTTTTCGAAACAGCGAAGGTGGAAGAGCAGAAGATAGAGTTCGTCAAAAATAACGAGTTTCTTATATGAAAAAATAGGCGTAGGCGTGAATTGTTTTATTCCTTTGTTCTCGTAAATATTTTCTTTATCATTAAATAAATCGAAAAGATTCAAAATTCAAGCTTTAAAGTAGAAATGAAATAATGTAATAACTTATACTTATCTTTCATATTAAAATAAAAAAACTGATTCTTATTTTATTTTCAGTTTGTGCATTTCACCTAAGATTCAATGAAATGAAGCTTGATGGAAACGTTGCGAAATGGGCAGTAAATCTTTTAAACCTATCACAGACAAAAAGGCATCTAGATCGAGCTGTTTTAATGTCGTTTTGGGAGAAACTAGATAAGTAAGAAAAACAATCCTTTTCGAAATTAAATAAAACATGTCTTTTTAATTTCAGATATATGCTTAAATACAAACCGGAATTAAGGTTCTAATGCCAGACTTCTAAAGAAAATTGTGTCTTACTTAAGCAACTAATAAGTTTTTTTATTCTAAGAGACATTACAAAAAAGAAAAATAAAAAAATAAGCCCTTGAAACACCTAAAAAAATGTTTTTAGCTCTCAAGTCTTTAACTAACTTATAATAATAAGACATCAAAGGTCTCGGTGAGGTTTTTACCGACCTTGACAGAGCAACGGGCATTCTCCATCGTTAATCTGCAAAGACGGGCGAATTTTGCAGGGATGCCAAGACTAGACAATGCGCTATAGCTCGTCTCTATAGATACTGTCATTGTATTGGGCGGCGTAACAGCCCACACAGGGCCAGAGCCCAGCTTCTCCGCGCCTCCACTGTGTTGTGCGCGTTATAATTTTGCTACATGTGGAGGGGACCTACTGTTTAATGCCGGTTCCGAACGGCGAATTGCGAAAGCTTTTCATGACAGAAGTACTCCAGGAGTCGAATTACTGTCAGTCGTTTGCCGGAGGTGGGGCCGGGAAACACGTTTGTGGTGTTTTTTTTTTCCCCGAGCTGGATTCGAACCCGGGTACTCTCGCTCAAAAGTCCGACGCACTAACCGATCGAACCAACGGCGCCCACTAAATACTGTCATACGCGGCCTTAAAGTCGATAAATAGGTGGTGTGTATCGACTTGGAACTCCTGGGTCTTCTCTAAGATCTGCCCCAGTGTAAATATCTGGTCAATGGTAGATTTCGCTGGCCTGAACCCGCACTGATATTAGCCAATCAAGCTGTTAACAAAAGGTTTCAGGCGGTTACACAGAACGGCGGAGAAGATCTTGTACGCGATGTTCAGGAGACTTATACCTCTGTAGTTTGCGCAGTTTAGAGGGTCTCTTTTCTTTAGGATCGGGCATACGATGCTGAGATTCCATTCATCGGGCATACTTTCATCCGACCAAATCTTAGAGATGAGTTGGTGTATGCACCTTATCAGCTCATCTCCACCTGCTTTGAAGAGTTCAGCAGGCAGTCCATCGGCACCAGCGGCTTTATTGGATTTAAGCTTGGTTATCACGGCCGATACTTCACTGAGGTCAGGGGGGCGGAATTCGTGTCTATCATCGTTCTGTTTTTACGAGTCTCACTCGTTTTTTTTATCTGTTGATAAAAGTTTCGAACGTCCTTCCTGCAGTAGCACCTCTCAATTTCTTTTCCTTACGGAGAAGCCGGTGCTCCTCCCTTCTTTTCTGCTCGTAGAGCTCGCGAGCAGCTCTCGTCTTTCTTTGCAGCGCCGCTTTGTAGGAATCTTGCTTCGCTGCTTGTGCCCGCCGACATTCTTCATCAAACCATGGGTTTCTTTTTGGGGGCGGAATGAAACCTAGCACATCAGTTGCGGCTTTTCTAATGGCCTCCTGGCACTGCAGCCATTGATCTTCTGCACTTGAAGTCGGTGGCACAGACCTTTCAGAGAGGTAAAGGGAGACACGATCGGAGAATTCACTGGCGACCTCCTGCGATTGTAGTCGTGCGACATTGAATTTCCTCACAGCATTGGGTTGATTTCGTTTCGTCCGAGAGATCCTCGCTCGGAATTTGGCTAGCACTAGGAAGTGATCCGAGTCTATATTAGCGCCTTGGAATGTCCGGACGTCCAGAATGCTGGTGGAATATCTTGCGTCAATCGCAATATGATCTATTTGGTTGACCGTGGATAGATCTGGAGATCGCCATGTACCTTTGTGGATGCTAAGATGGGGGAATCGGGTACTTGCTACATTGAGGTTACGCCCCGTTGCAAAGTCGATAAGCCTAAGTCCGTTTTCGGAGGTGGTATCATGTAGGCTATGTTTTCCGACTGTGCTACCAAATATTGCTTCCTTGCACAAGTTCGCGTTAAAATCACCGAGGACAATCTTAACGTCAAAGCTAGGACATTGCACGTATGATTTGTCGAGAAACTCGTAGAAGCAATCCTTGGTTGCGTCATCCTTTTTCTCTGTGGGGGCGTGTGCACATATGAGGCTTATGTTGGCGAATCTGACCTTGATACGGATCGTTACCAAGCGTTCATTGATACACTTAAAGCTCAAGACTTCTTGCCTAAGTCTGCTGCCAACGACAAATCCGCATCCAAATATGCGTTACCCTCGCTCTTTGTAGCAGTCACCGTAGTAGATATCATAGTTCCTCATCTTTCGTTTGCCCGGCCCGTCCCATCGCAATTCTTGGATTGCGGTGATTTCCGCCCTATAGCGGTCGAGGGCCTCCTCAAGTTGTTCGGCAGCCCGCGGTCTGTTCAGAGTTTGAACAATCCATCCGCTGCCGCCTATATAAAAAAGAGAGGTGCCTTAGTGGACACACATCCCCTCCCCCCCCTCTCGTCTGCTGCCGCCAGGATCATCCTTAAGGAACAAGTCCCTAACCAGTGTTGGCCCAAATTTAATCTGATTAATGATTAAAAATCATAATCAAAAAATTTGATTATGATTAATTAATCATTAATCAAAAAATTTGGTTATGATTAATAATCATAATCATTAATCATTAATTTGATTATTTGATTAACTTTTAACTTTGTTCAAATTGAAGTGTAACAAACAACATGGGTAGATATATTGAGGCTGGTTTTGTGTTAGCTTACCGCTGGGTTTCGAGCAATAGCGAGGCACGAAAGTCTGTCATCATCATTCTCATCTTCTGTAACAGCATATTCCACTAATGGGGTCGCGGGGAGAATTCCAGGCAAACCGATCCTCCGCCGCCGACCTTAACTCATCAGAGAGTATGCCCCTAACGTAGCCAGGCGATATTTTAGACTTCTTCCAGCCGTCTCATCTTGGGTCTGCCAATTCAAGGCGCGCCTCGGAAGTCGTGATGAGGACATTCGTGCCACGCAACCAAATCATCGAAGTATAGCCCTTCGTTCGGAGAAGCAGAAACAGCTGAAGCACTGAAACCATTTGGCACCTGAGTGCAATATTGACCCCTTCACCTTGCCATTGGTTGCGAAGCAACACAAATGTGCATTTATATAATTCAGTATCACAGCATATTATTAGATTACGCGAAATTTTGTTATACTCAATATTTAACATAAAAAACCATCATGAATTCTCATGATTACACAGAGCGTTATCGTGATGAGTTATGAGTGTTACAGAAAAGTGTGGTAAGTTTTCAGGCTATTCATCTAGTCGGACGATTGCACACAAATAGAAAAATGCATCTAATTAACTGAAGTGTCCCTCACATGAAGAAAAGTGGTGCACCAAAGTTCTCGTTTAAAATTTGCTATTTCTTGTTTGTAGAATCAACGTGATTGAGATTATTTTTTTTTTAATCATAATCAATCTTAATGATTACTTTAAATCATGATTAAGATTACTTTTTAATCATGATTATGATTACTTTTTTAATCATGATTATTTTAATCATTACTAATTGAATCATGATTAATTTAATCAAATTAATTAATTGATTAAATAATTGATTAATGCCAACACTGTCCCTAACTCATAATCAAGGTACTAGGCACCCGGGATTCACCGCTTGGAGGTGAGAATAGGAGTTAGTAGACAGGCTAGAGTGTCGACGCTTGTGTCTTCATAAAACGCTTGTCACTTTAACTAAATATTTTTTAGTTTTTGACTTATTTACTGTAAAAGTATTTTCGCAAGGAAACTTTTTTTTCTATTTTTTTTACCTTTAAGGTTTTCAAATTTCACAGAAAGTGCATGTATTTCACCTACGAATTGCACAAATGGACGCGTTTACGCTTGTGCTAAGTGATTTTTGTTTTCAAAATATTATTCTGCTAAATATTCCAGAGCAAATATAATAAAACTTTAGCTCCAGGCGCCTGCCTGACAGTTGTTGACACACCCTTAGCGGAGCGACAAAGTCGCATAAGCGTTTAAACCCTGCGGAAAAAAGATTTAAAATCCTACCAACCCCATACTTTAAATACAAGACTACACTTATCCACTATCCAACTTCTATAAGCACGAGGGGATTTCGATTTAAACTTGTAGCACTGTTCTCACACCTATTGCTGTTTCATTTATAAGAATCCCGACAGTCCTTATTGCTATTGAAAAAAAATTTTAAACTTTAAAATTAAAAAAAAAAGTTTTTTCATTTTTTCAAAAACAAATTCATTATTTTTATGTTTTTTATGTCATTTTAAACCAGAAAAAAAAATTTTAAAAAATGTTTGCTTAGTGCGCATAATGGAAACCCGCCCCTATACGAATATGCAGATTAATATTCGAATATCTATATTTAAATAATCCTATTCCTATTTGGCGGCGCTACAGTGCGGGGTGGACCAAGGCCTCACGCAGCAAATCTCTCCAACCAGCTCTGTCTCGAGCCAGCTAAACAAGTAAACAAATACAGTCGAAGCCCTCTAACTCGAATACACTTTTTCGACTCTTGGTCTATTTTCAATTCCTCTAAGTCGAATTTTGTTTTCTCAAAAAAATAAACAAAACATTTCCTCTCGTAACTTGTATCAAGCACGCAACTTGTATCGCATGCTCTGACTCTCTCTCAATTTGGCACTGAACCACTGGACGACGAACACCTTTCATTGCATGTTGATTTTTTAGTGCAAACACAGCGGAGAAAAGAGCGCATGTAGTTGCCCTTATTTTGCATGGCGACCTACAAGCAAACATCGAACCCAAAGAACACAAGAAAATCGAAACTATTCGCCAATGGTTCTCGCAGAACAATCATGTTGGGCGAACACATTTGTCGTCTAGGGTCTATTGTCCTCTACACACAACCACAAATGAGCTATAGGTTATTAGTGCACACAACCGTCCGGCTCTGTATGAATAACTGCGCTGCTTATTCGTTGTGTTGTTGATTGGACCTCAAACAATTTGCTTTTAATATAAAAACAGATATCTGAGATATTTTCAAGCATCATTTAGTGAATGCATTGGAAGTCCGGATGAGGTCCAACACTGCCTTTTTAAAATAGAGTCCTTTTTTAAAAGGCTTCATTCTCCAATTTTAAAGACTCAATCCAAAATTACAAGCTTTTTTAAGTAGTTTCCTGTGTTTTTTCTTTACATGTATACTCTTTTCAATAAAATAAAGGCTTTAAAAGAAAAAAAAATGTTAATCCCTCTAATTCGAACTAATTTTAAGATCCCGTGAAAGTTCGACTTAGAGGGCTTCGACTGTAATTATAAAACAAAAACCTGGCGACAACAACGAGCGACAAGGAGCGCTCGGAGTGAATAAAACCCCCAACGCTTCGGGTGGATTAAAACCCACCTGTGCCATACATAACATAAAACAACATTGAAGGACATTGGTCCTGATTCGTTAATGTAGATTCACTTAGCATGTACAACATTTAATTAATGCCAATAATAAGACAGACAATAAACAAGTTGGAAAATTAAAAAAAAATTAAAGGTTCGTGTAAGGACTCTGTCCATTTACAATAAAAAATAAGAAATAGTTTTTGAGAAAGAACAACCCGCAGTTGTTTAATTGGTGTCCGAGCAGGGATCAGTAGTGTCGCATGTGGTAACAGAAAAATATATGTGGAGTCAGTCGCCTCAAGTATCATTAAAAAACAACGGCAACACTTACAATAAAGTCCTATACCAATTTTGAAAGCCAGAAAGTTGTCCTTTAATTCCACATCTAAACTTACATTGTGTTAATGGTTAACTTTGGCGCCAAAAAATGATAACAGCATTTGTCATCGGGACGGAGCACAGTGGATCAGCTTATATGGGACTGCCGGAACTAATTCAAAAATCTAAATTTAAGAAAGTTATTTTTCTATTATTTAACTTTCTAATTGATCATATGCAAAAAAAATTATGAATATTGTATGCCTAGTTGTCATTTAGCAACTAATTGAAATCAACACTTTAGTTTGACTTTCAATGCGAAAATAAACGATTAAAAAGTAATTTGTTTTTAAGGAGCCATAACTTTGGTTCTAATAGTGCAAATTTCTTCCTTTAAAGTGAAATCGAAAGCTTCAAGTTTGCACTTTGTTGGCTTTTGGTTTGATTCGTAGTTCAAAAAGCAATTAATTTACGAGCCCTTTAAAAAAATTTTAAGTTCTTTATTTTGACTTGAAGCAAAAATAATCCTTTCCGCGTTGTGCCGCATAGATTTTTTGTTATTTAGATACAATATCTTAAGTAGCATCTTAATAACCATGTAAGACCCATTAAAAAAGTCATGAGCAGACATTCGCCTTTGTTTTTTATTTGAGATTTTGTAAGTCAAATGCATTCAAAAATTAGACTTTTTCCAACTTTGAAGGTTAATATCTTGAAAACGAAACTCTTAAACAAAAAGTTGATATTGAAAACTCCATTTTATTTAATACCTATCCAATGATATATCACTTGATGGATTCCAATGGATTTTTTGTAAGAAACTAGTGTTGGTACTAACTTTTTTGTTAATTTATGACTAGTTCCAAAAAAACTTGATATATGAATTTTTTTTCCTTCAAAAGAGAACCCTAAAAATTAAGATTTCAATAGGTTTTTGGCTTGAAACATGCATTTTTGCAAAAAGTGGGCATGTCTGAGACAAATTGTAAAAATATTTATATGATGCCTAGGTGCCAAGATTTGATTATGGTTTATTGTAGAGTCAAAAACAAGGGGATGGTCTCTCTCCCCTCGTTTATTAGATATGAGCAGTTTTATAGAAAAATCAATTAACAAGAAAAACAATATTAAAAAATAAACGCTACACATACTATAAAGAACTGTGCCTGTTTTCAAAAAAATTTTAATCATTCACTGGCTTTTTGAAGATATTCGTTTTTCTTAGTACAAATTGGTAACCATTAGTAACCTGAGTTTCGTTTTTACCGAATTTGTCGTCTTTGTTACCATATTTATGGACTTTTCTACATTTCGTCACTTGCTAACAACGGGTGTACAAAGACAATGTATTTACTTGCATCCTTGATTAGTTATAGTTAGTTAAATAGTCGTTATTGAGAAAATTTACTCACCGAACGCAAACTTTTGCGGATTAATTTTGGCAATATTGGTTGTTGTTTTTGTTATAACTTTCGAATGAATAAGAGTATTGAATGGGAAATTCGGAAGCTTTGTGCTTTGCTCTTTCCAAATATTTCTTTCAAAACAAATTGCCACATATGGTTTGCGAATAAACGGCCTTTTTTCGCCAGATTTCTCTATCCTACGCAAACTTTTGTGGAGCACTGTACATGCTATTTAATTATAAATTTAAGTTAACTTATTCATGTCCATAGTTTTTTAAAATATTCGCAAACGAACTCAAATAAGGCGAAATAATAAAATCACGAATACTTTTCCAAAGCATCATCATCATTTGTGTCGTTACAGCCCACGAAGGGCCAGAGCCCAGCTTTTCGCGCCTCCACTGTGTTATGCGCGTTATATTTTGAAACATGTGAAGGGGACCCTACAGTTTATTGCCGGTTCCAAACAGCGAATTGCGATAGCTTTCCGTGACAGAAGTACTCCAGGAGTATTGTCAATCGTTCGCTGGAGGAGGTGGGGCCGTGAAAATTGTTTGTGGTGTTTTTTTCCCCGAGCTGTATTCGAGCCCGGGTACTCTCGCTTAACAGTCCGACGCACTAACGATTAAGCCACGGCGCCCACAAAGCACTGTATGTAAATTTGCGCTCAAAGACTAAATAAAGGAATTTAAAGAAATGTTAGCTCTCTGTTGTTCTAAAAAACGTCATATAATTACTTTATTGGCGATTTTTCCACAAGAGGAATTTTTTACAGACAAATCATTAAGTGCTTGACTCAGTCGAAGTGGAAACTCAGGTCTAGAGCCGCTGTCAACACCGTATTCATTGAAGACTTGATAAACTTTTTTAAAAAGTGGTTGTTTATCGATGTGGAAGTATCCTCTGTTCCCATGAAGTATTCTTATCCCTTTGGTAATATTGCATACGTTCATATACATGCAATGATCCGGACGGTAATTGTAGTAGCAAGGAAATATATAAACTTTATCTAAAATGGGTTGTTTTATATAGTTGGAATGAAAATGAATATTTTTTTTTAATTACCAGGATGATAATAAAACAGAATGTTGATTATATCTTGATCTCCCCATGTGATTTGTGCACTATATTGTTTATGTATCGGCAAAATACGACTTTCCCACTTAAATTCCCTCATTTTTGTCAGGTTCATGAGCATAACACCAGAATTAAGGCCCAGCTCCCCATAAAAAGGATGACGGGCAAATCTATTATACCATCCAATATTTAAATCTTCGTGCTCAGGAGATAAGCCTGCAACATGCGATGCATTAAAATATTTCAAATGCGCCCATAAATCTGCAGCGGGTGATAAAAACACGATATCAGTATCGACGTAAATTGTGGCATCAATGTTTTGAAGAATAGACTAAATAAAATACAAATCGAGAGTATTATATACATGGTAATTATAAGTATTAGTTACCGGTAAAAATAGCCTCTGTGCGGCACAAGGTTTAAAAAGAGTCTTCCAAACCTGTTCGCTTGACTCTGGGAAATGAAGAGAATAAATTTGAAAAGAGAACGTGTCCGCCAATACACTTTGCCAAAGTTTAAGTTTTCTTATGAAACTTTCCTTCAGCACGTCTTCACAAAATATTTTAAAATTCAGAAAAGTAGTCATCTTATTAAATATCAACGCTGATTTAATCATTGTAAGTGTCTCTTCCAATCTTGGACCACAGGCTACCACAGTTATAAACACTTCATTGTTTACAGGCCTATAAAATCACATAATCAAAGAACGAAACACTATAGGTCTTTCCTCACCCAAGGTTTGATGCTTTATATTGGGGAGGTTTTTTCCTCGGTGAGTGGTTTTCCCTTTGGCTGATAAAGTATGTTAAAGTAATAGTCGCGAAAAGTATTAACATGCCGAAAATAATATATAAACGTTTTACTTTACATAAACCCATTCCAACATGCAAGCTTAATCACGCAGAACACAAGTCGCATGTATATCACAAATCACTTATACAAGGTATCACAAATAACCTAGCTCATTTGTGCAAGGTATCCAGCTTTCCAGGCTGGAAAACCCCACGCCAGTGCTGCCATAATGTGTTTAAAGAACTGCAATAATGAATAAAATCTGCAATGGAGATTTTTTATGATGAAGCCCAAATTTTTCAAACTTCATTTAGTGAATGCATTGAGAGCACAAATGAGCTAAACAAGATATCCATCTCCCTTGTCTCTTTCCCCTTAGTTTCATTTGACAGCGTTTTTTATGCAATTCCTGTCTGTGAATACGTGTGAGCTGCAAATTGGTTCCTGTTTGAGACTAGTCATTGCAACCACCAATTTTTTTTGCAAGTTTTAGGTTTATTTTAAATATCTACAAAAAATGTTTTTATTGTAGCAATGCGAATTTCTCAAACCATTACTCAAACTCTAATAGCACATTTAGCTTATTTATATTAATTAAAAAATGTATTTCATGCTTTCAAAGAGTAACGTCCATCCACACACCGTACAATAAGCAATGGCGGCGAAAATCTAAAATTTAAAACAAAATGGAGTTGCTCGGAAGCATATAACAATGTGCGTGAATTTGCTCAGAAGCCCAAATAAGTGTGCGTGTAAAATATAGGAGAGGGGTTTTCCAGCCTGGAAAGCTGGGTATCTTGTATAGGTTATTTGTGGTAACAACCCACGAAGGGCCAGAGCATACCTTTTCGCGCCTCCACTGTGCTGTGCGCTTTATAATTTGACACATGTGGAGGGGACCTACAGTTTATTGACGGTTCCGAACGGCGAATTGCGAAGTTGCGAAGTTTTCCGTGACAGAAGTACTCCAGGAGGATTGTCAGTCGTTCGCTGGAGGTGGGGCAGTGAAAATTGCTCGTGGTGTTTTTTCCCCAGGTGTATTTGAGCCCAACTACACTCAGAGTTGTAAAGTACTTAAGTACTTTTGGACTTCAGTACCTTTCAAGTAACCAGTACCAGGTACTGGTAGCAGAGTTGTAAAGTACTTAAGTACTTTTGGACTTAAGTACCTTCCAAGTAACCAGTACCAGGTACTGGTACTGGTACTTGAAAAAATCAAGTACCCAGGACTTGGTACTTGAAAATCGCCCAAGTACTTTTTCAAGTACTTCGTTTCAAGTACTTCATTTCAAGTCCTTTTACTTGGTACTTGAATACTGGCAAGTACATTTTCAAGTACTTCCCAAGTACCTTTACTTGATACTGTGATACAGCTAAGTACATCTCGAAGTAGTTTTCAAGTACAAGTCCACTTTAGAGGAATCAGCTGAATTTGGTATCAAATGAAAAGTTATTTTGGTGAGTTTTGTTAAAAAATAACTCAATTAGGAAATTTGAAATAATTATCAGAAAATAGATTGTTGGTACCAAATGATAGGTTTTTTTTTTTGTGAAAGTCTTTTCAACTATATATGTACTATCATGAAATATATAAAGCACAACACAATATTTTTGAATTAATTTATTAATTTATTGATTCAATGAATAGTAAGTTGGCTTTCAATAAAACCAGCTCCTCAAAGTGTTCGTCCGAAAGCGCCCCTCGCTTAGGAGTATTAACAAGGCCAGCAAATTTACACTTTGCAACAACACTTGTAATGGCGCATTTAGTATGAACACTCTATCAACTTATACCCATCGTTCACAACATAATTTGTGAATTACGTTTGAGACACAAAACTACAATTCATCAGTAAAAACCGCAAATTCCAGACCAAATTCATCCGATAACTAATTGAGTTATTTTTTAACAAAACTCACCAAAATAACTTTTCATTTGATACCAAATTCAGCTGATTCCTCTAAAGTATTTGCAATGGACTTGTACTTAAACAGTACTTCGAGATGTACTTAGCAGTATCACAGTATCAAGTAAAGGTACTTGGGAAGTACTTGAAAATGTACTTGCAAGTATTCAAGTCCCAAGTAAAAGTACTTGGGAAGTACTTGAAAATGGACTTGGCAGTCTTCAAGTACCAAGTACAAGTACTTGAAACGAGGTACTTGAAATGAAGTACTTGAAGAAGTACTTGGGCGATTTTCAAGTACCAAGTACCAGGTACTTGATTTTTTCAAGTACCAGTACCAGTACCCGGTACTTGTACTGGTACTGGTACTGGTACTTGAAAATTTACAACTCTGACTGGTAGTAACTAGTACCAGGTACTGGCACTGGTACTTGAAAAAAATCAAGTACCTGGTACTTGGTACTTGAAAATCCCCCAAGTACTTTTTCAAGTACTTCGTTTCAAGTACCTCGTTTCAAGTACTTTTACTTGGTACTTGAATACTGTCAAGTCCATTTCCAAGTACTTTCCAAGTACTTGTACTTGGTACTTGAAGACTGCCAAGTCCATTTTCAAGTACTTTCCAAGTACTTCTACTTGGTACTGTGATACTTGGCAGTATTCAAGTACCAAGTGCAAGTACTTGAAACGAGGTACTTGAAACGAAGTACTTGAAAAAGTACTTGGGCGATTTTCAAGTACCAAGTACCAGGAACTTGATTTTTTCAGGTACCAGTACCAGTACAAGTACCGGTACTGGCACTGGTACTTGAAAAAAATCAAGTACCTGGTACTTGGTACTTGAAAATCCCCCAAGTACTTTTTCAAGTACTTCGTTTCAAGTACCTCGTTTCAAGTACTTTTACTTGGTACTTGAATACTGTCAAGTCCATTTCCAAGTACTTTCCAAGTACTTGTACTTGGTACTTGAAGACTGCCAAGTCCATTTTCAAGTACTTTCCAAGTACTTCTACTTGGTACTGTGATACTTGGCAGTATTCAAGTACCAAGTACAAGTACTTGAAACGAGGTACTTGAAACGAAGTACTTGAAAAAGTACTTGGGCGATTTTCAAGTACCAAGTACCAGGAACTTGATTTTTTCAGGTACCAGTACCAGTACAAGTACCGGGTACCGGTACTGGTACTGGTACTTTAAAATTTACAACTCTGACTACACTACACCTAATTTACTATGGAGTAGGTTTTTTTTACTTTCTATTTTTAAATTTGTTAAAGTAACAAGCAAAACAATATATGTTTATGAATTATATTGTATTATTATATTTTTAAATCAAAATCATTATAACTGGCGTTTATATAATAGGTGATTTACATGGATTATTACATAAATTAAACATATTTCGTTGTTCCACTCATCTTATGTTTACTTTGTTGAAACAAAATTTCCTTACTAGCTTCCTTTATAGCTTCGTATATCTTAGCCTGTGACATTATTTGTTTCTGCACATTTTCAACAGATGGTTCCGCATTGATGTCAATCAGTTCAGATAATGCCTGTGATGCTGCATTGCTAGGTTCGTTTCGTTTTTCAGAATGAAAATTTCTTTTTTTTCCACAACCTTGAATAGAAAATAATGTTAAGCACAAAAGAATGGTATGTACATATACTGTGTGACAAAAATTAAACAGCAAAACAATATTAAACAGTACTTTTTAATTAAAGAGCGCTAAAATGTCAATTGGTAATTCTGTATCACTGCAAATGTTATTACCTACTTATTTTTTATTTTTTTTAATTAAAAAAAGTCACAGAAAAAAAAATAAGAGAATAAGTGAAAACATGAAAATCTATTAAATGGTAGAAAAACTCAGTATGTTATGTTTACTATTAATTATAGCAGAAAGGCGTTTGGGCGTGCTAATTACCAAGTTGATAAAAGCTGCTCCTCTCCTCTAATGGGATTCGATCATCCAGAATGACCCAAAGATTTTCGATTATGTTAAAGTCTGGAAACTTAGGTAGCCATTTCAACACAAACAATTTTGAAAAAAAACTGCTTAGTTACTTTTCTCGTATGCTTTGGGTCGTTATCTTTTTGGAAAATGAAACTTCCCAAGAAGCAGAAGATGCTACGTTTTCTCTAACAATGTAGATGAAAGCTGGACCTGTCATTTTGGTGTCGATTGAAGGAAAAACAGCACCAGACCATAATTGAAACGCTTCCATGTTTTACTTTCTGTTGAAGACACCTTTGATTGAGCCTTTCACATGGTCTCATGTGATCTGCAGCTCGACCTGCACTCATCGGGCCAAATCACGTTCTGCCAAAAGTCTTTTTAGTTTTAGTTTTGGTTTATTTTCTATTCATGTTTTATAACCTAGACCACGTAGAAAACCCATGGGATGGAATCAAGAGGGCACTTGCTCATTCCAGCCACAGAAATAAGGAGGAATTATGAATTGTTGAATCGGTACGTGATGGAATCGATCCCTGTTAAAACATGCCAAAAACTGGTCGATTCTAAGCTAGAAAGATGTTAATGCGAAGTATTCAAATCTATTCATTTAAAAGTAACACCGTTTCAAATGAGATTTTAAACGTTAATTTAATGATTCTGCCACATGATTTCACACTAATACTCCCAAAACCAAAATTAAATTGCTAATTCAGCAAGCAGTTGACCGCTGCAAACGTAATCAACCACCGGAAATACACTCAGTTAAAAAAGTATTTGCACACCCAGTTTTCCGATAACCGGAAAAGTTTGTATAAAATGTTCGATGCTTCCTGAATTGCTGTCAAAATGCTTCCTGCATTTCAGCTACATTCGTGAATTACTGTCAAATTTATCATTGGAGGAGGGAAATAGCAGCTGCCAGATGAGTGTCTATATTGGGTTGTCTCTGATTTGTGGTTAACAGTGGCCATTTTCATGTCACGGTGAATGCTAGCATTAGATATCCTAAAACATCAGATCAAAATCTGATCTGGCAAAAGTACGATAGCTTTGGCGTCCTGGCAAGGGGACGGGGGGCAGTTAATTGCACTCAATAACGTTAATCCATGTAGCCTGCTTCACAATACGGCGAGAGTGCGAGACAAGTTACGCGCGAGTCTAGTTCGAGCTGTCAAATGAAAGTAAATGTTGCCTCTTTCACAATGCGGCATGAGTGCGAGACGAGAGCGATACGTGTCATGCGCGTGTCTAGTTCAAGCTGTCAAATGAAAGAAAATGTATGAAGCAAAATACAATGCGGCGAGTCTCATCGTCTGTCGCGCCTTGATTTTGAAAAATTGAAAAACAATCGCGGCGTGCCGGCGACATGGGCGAGTGTGATTGGGATGAATGGTGAACCTCATCAAAATGCGAACGGAGAGAGGTTGTTGGACTTTTGCTGTGCAAATGGCATGTCCATTATGAACACTTTTCAACACAAAAAAATCCATAAATACATTTAGTACCAACAGATTCTTAAACAGAAATCGTTGATAGACTTATTTGTGGTACCATCGTGTATGAAACGGATGGTTTATGATGTTCGTGTTGAGAGGGATTGAACTGTCTGAGAGACTACAGGACAGTGAGGTGCGGCGAATTTTTGCGCAACACATATCCGAAAGGTTTGAACGAATTCCAACTGTTCCGTCAAGTATAGAAAAGGAATGGCAGCTGTTTTCAGTAGTCGTTATTACCTCTGCACGTGATGTTTGTGGAACGAAACGGCTTGGTGTGATTGGTGGTAAGAAAAGAACAGCGTGATTTAAAAGTCCAAGAAGCCGTCAGAGAGAAGAAGAAGACCTACAGGGACTGGAATCTCTTGGGGGACTCTGCTTCTCGCGACCGGTACACTGAGGCGCGAAGAACTTGCAAATTGGATGTGCGAGCAGTTAAAGAACAGTCTTGAAAGGAGTTCGGCGAGAAGTTGGAAAGCGAATAAGGTGTTCTGGCAGACCATCCGCCGCTTCAGAGGAAGGAAATTCAACACCATCAAAGGAGTTAAATCTAAAGATGATGTGTTACTTTCCAATGAGGTGGACATCTTGTGCACTTTTCAGAGTTGCTCAATCCCGAACAGGGCACTGAGGGTGGCAGACCTGTCGTCGTGAGTAGGGCGAAGAATAGTCCAACGGTGGAGGAAGTCACTCTAGCGATTGAAGCGCTAAAAGTCCAACAATCCAGCCAGAAATGCTGAAGGCGATGGGTAAAGAGGGAGTTTTGTGGCTTAAGGTGGCCTGGTAATGTGGCGAGATGTCTGGCGATTGGCAGACTGGGGTGATTCTCCCTCTTTTTAAAAAAAGGGGATAAAAAGTAAAGTCTACGCTCAGGTATTTTAGGCGCGTTCTAGAGCTATGGTTGATTCGAGGTTGGGGGACGAACAGTGTGGCTTTCGACCCGGCAGAACTACTACCGACCAGCTTTTTACTCTTAGAATTATGCTCGAGAAGGGGTGAGAGTATGCCAAACCGATCTACAGTTGCTTTGTAGACCTGGAAAAGGCGTATGACCGAGTTCCTCGAGGTAAACTTTGGAGTGTTTTGCAGGAGTATGGGGTTAATGGGTCTCTGTTGAGGGCCATTCAGTCTGTATACACAAACTGTGGAAGCTGTGTTCGGGTAAAAGGTAGTAAATAAACACCTTTGACGGTGGGCGTTGGTCTTTGCCAAGGGTGCGTCTAGTCACCCCTCCTTTTCATTATTTATATGGATTGGATGTTGCAACGCAACGCTCCTGGGAGAGCGAAGGGTAAGTCATCTGCTTTTTACAGATGACTTAGATATCCTCACGTGGGCGCCGTGGATTAATCGTTAGTGCGTCGGACTGTTAAGCGAGAACACCTGGGTTTGAATCCGGCTCGGGAAAATAACACCACAAACATTTTTCACGGCCCCACCTCCAGCGAACGACTGACAACACTCCTGGAGTACTTCTGTCATGGAAGGCACATCCTCTTAGATGGAACTCCAGCGTGCGCTGGATAAATCTGAGGTTATGGTTATTTCCATTAGTAGAGTCGCATTGAAACAGTTGGAGAAGTTCAAGTATCTCGGGGTATTTTTCACGAGTGATGGCAGGAGCAAAACTGAACTTTCCTGTATGATTGGTCAAGTTGGATCTATTTTGAAATAGCATGGAAGGTCTGTAATCAGGAATGCCGAGCTTGCGGTCAAGGCTTAATTATCGCTGTTTAACTCGGTATTTGTTCCAACTCTCATCTATGGTCATGAAATTTGGGTAGTGACCAAAAGAAGAAGATCGTGAGTACAGGCTGCCGAGATAAGATTTCTGTGTGCTGTTGTGGGAGAAACTCGCCGGTGTAGGGTGAGAAACACGACAGTGCGCAGTGAGCTTCATGCTACTTCTTAGAACGGAAAGACCTACAGTGAGGTGCACAAATGAGTACATGTTTTTTGCAAGTGTAATTTACACTTCACAGAAAAAAACGGAATGGGGTAAACTTAGCAATTTTTTGCACTTTATTACTACATTTTAAGAACGGTATATAACACAAGACGGAAAACTTTAAAGTTTAGGAAAAACCGAGCAAAACAAAAAACAATCCGCATGTACTCAATTTTGCACCCAACATTTTGTTCGATATTTAAGCTCCAAAAACTCAAAAAAGTACATTATGATCACATTTTTAGATTTGTTTCTCAGTGCTTTAATTTTTTGGGTGGAGTTCCGAATACTGATCGCCTCTGATTTTTTTTAATTTTTTCCAGAACATAGTCTAATGCGTCTAAAATCGAAATCCGAAACCGTTTCGACCGCAAATGAATAGAAAGTACGAATAGGATATTCAAAGTTCAAAATCCGTAAAAAAAAAATAGAAATATCTCGTAAGCCCTAACCTATTCTTTCTCAGATATCCCGAATTCAAGGTATTAAAATCATTATAATCAGTTTTATATTTATTTTTTATAGTTAATTTTCTTAAAATAGGCTTACATTTTTGAAAAAAAACATTATTTTGTTAAAAAGTACTATTATTAAGATTGCATTTTTTCAACATTTTCTGAAAGTTTAAGCCCCAAAAACTCAAAAATGTACATTATGATCACATTTTTAGATTTGTTTCTCAGTGCTTTAATTTTTTGGGTGGAGTTCCGAATAGTGATCGCCTCTAATTTTTTTGAATTTTTTCCAGAACATAGTCTAATGCGTCTAAAATCGAAATCCGAAGCCGTTTCGACCGCAAATGAATAGAAAGTACGAATAAGATATTTATTTTTTATAGTTAATTTTCTTAAAATAGGCTTAAATTTTTGGAGAAAAACATTATTTTGTTAAAAACTACTGTAATAAAGATTGCATTTTTTCAACATTTTCTGAAAGTTCATTTTATAACCTTTCTTGTGATATAAAATATAGCATACTTTTTAGAACGTAATGTATTATACGAATATTATATGCGTATTAATCCTCTGTTGAAATAAGTTGTGAGAGACATATTTATGCAAGAAAGTAATGTACAGTGGCGCGCATAAATGGATACATACTCGGCGGTCGGCGGTTTTTTGTAAATAAAGAAAACCTCCCATTTGACCGATTTGAATGATTTTTGAGTTATTTTTTTCTTACTTTATCACCGAAAAAATGAAGTACAAATGATTTTGATCGCATCTACAGAACGGTGGAAATTTACAAAAGTTCATCTTGACCCCAATGTATCCATTTTTGCACGTTTAGAAAAATGTCTATTTTGATGTGCGGGATGAGTAAGATATCTTTGGTGCCAAAAATTGATAATGGTTTTTCATACGGCGTCCAAAAATGAGCATTTTTTGCTATAGGCAGGAAGTCTATCTCACCCCTTTTATTGTAGGTGTTGCCATTGTTTTTTAATGAATTTTCTTACATGTTGTTTGATCTGGTTTTAAATTGCCCCTACCTCCTAAACGGGGTTAAATAGAAAAAAATAATAGGAAAAAAAATAACTCAAGAATCATTCAAACCGGTCAAATGGAAGGTTTTTTATTTTCAGAAAACCATACAACCGCCGAGTATGTATCCATTTTTGCACACCACTGTATGTATTTGCTTTTAGCCGGGCACATACCCGTCAAGGGTTGAAGAAGGAAAGGAGATCTTTGTACTAAATTAAATGTGCTAAATTGCATCTTTTTTCAAATCAGTTTGAGCCGGTTTTTCAAATCAGGCCAAACTATTATAGACTAAATCGGTTGAGTTAAGTTTAACTCATTTTGCACACTCAATTTGTAACGTTTGAAAGTTATTATTTACACATAGATTCGGTTAAATCTGTTAACATGACTAGATACACGTACTTGTTACGTGTTAATTGATTGGCTCAATCAATTTTAGCAATAAATGTAACCGAAGATTCTATTTTTTTCTTTTGTTGAGTGTTGACCTTAGGCGGGATTGGAACTTTATGCGATTGATCAGAGAGTGAGTTGAAGTCCTTACGAGCCACGAAGCGTGCCACCCACCCCTCATGCAGGCATGAGCCTGCCTGGCAGCTGTTAATATATATCCTTAGCCGAATGTACCTTTGGTGCAAGTGACTAAATCGATAAGAAAGATTAATCGAGGCTCTTGCAAGCAAGAACTAACCACAATAATTAAAAGCTGTAGTCCCAGATTTAATTTGAGATATAATATTCGCATATATGTGAATTAATTTGAAAGATATATGAACTTTTAACCCTTAATACAGTAGCAAAATAGTGCATTTTGAATAATTATGACATTCGTATTATACATTACGCTCTAAAAAGTATACAATATTTTATATCACAAGAAAGATTATAAAATGAACTTTGAACTTGAACATAATGTTGAAAAAATGCAATCCTAATAACGGTACTTTTTAACAAAATAATGTTTTTTCCAAGAAGGAAATTAACTATAAAACTGGTTATAATGATTTTTATACCAATCGAAAGAACTTTTTAATACGAGATATTTGAGAATGAAATAGGTTATGGCGCTTACGAGATATTTCCATTTCTTTTTTCACGGATTTTAAACTTTGAATGTCCGTTGAAAAGTACCCGTGGTATAATCTGAATAATACCCGTGATTCAATCCCCAAAGTATTTATTAATGGTGCAGATATTATTAACTATTTAATTTTACCAATTGGAGAACTGTCAGAGGAGGTTGTTGAACCAAACAATAAGAGCTACAATAAATTTGCTAATCTGTTAACTATTTGTACAAAGTATCTTCTTATTAGTGGGTAATATTTTTGTATACTCCACCATAGTCTTTACTTAGTGGTTTTTAATAAATCTGCATGTGTACAAATTGAGCTCGATCAAAAACATATTTTGGCGTTTAACTTGAAAGCTCTACAATGTAAGAGAAAATGGAAGGCATTTTCATAATCAAATTATATCATAATCAACCATTTTCCACATTTTGAAGCAGAAAAATAGTTTTGGTCGCCTTTGTTCAGAAACGGGACTGTGCAGTGCGGCGTATTGCGAAAGGGCGGAAATTTTTTTTACATATATACACTTTACATCCCACTAAACATTACTGCTTTAAATTAATGTGATAAAATTCACTTTTATGTGAATGAAAACAATATGTGCAGAGACTTCTTTGACAGTCCAATTTTGTCTATTTTTGCGTTTTTATTGTTTTTTTATGTTTTATGATAAAAATTGCATTTCAAAATAAATAATTTTGAGTAATATTTCTGCTTTTAAAAACACTTTCTTGACAAACTGTCTGCATAAATATTCATTGTCTTAAGAGCCAATGCAGTCCCAAAGCCTAGCCTTTTTGAGCAACCACTGCGATGTGCGTGGTATAATTTTGGCTCATATGGAAGAAATCTACTATTTATTGACGGTTTCCAATAGCGAATTCCAAAAGCCTATTATGGCAGAAGTATTCGAGTCGCTCAATAAGATTTGGATTCGGACCGATTCGATCGGTTTCGGACCTAAGTGCGCTTCTCAATAGTCCGACGCACTAACGACCAGCCCACGGCGGCTACGAATAAGGAAGATTCTAAAAAAAATAATATAAATAAATTACTTTACCATTTTTAATTTTTTTTGCTGTCTAAGACTAGAATATATGATTTAATATTAATGCCCTCCTTAAGAACAAAAATACTATCTATATTTTCAAAATAACTCGCTTTATCTAATTACTTAACAAAAGAAAGAAAACAAAATACAAAAAGGTTAAAAACGTACCAGTAAATGCATTGCAGAAAGGCCGCTTTTCAAATTGCCATTTAACAATTCCATTCATTTTTTTATTTTCCTTTAAATCAATTATTTATCGTGCATAAGCAATATGGGGTTATGTTCAAAAGTATACTTACTTTTCCTAGGTTGTTCATTGAAATAATTTCGCTAGTACATATAATATATATAAATATCAACTGTGTCCAGATCTGCATTGTGAATCTAAAAAAAATTAAATAAATCATTTTGTAGCGATAAGAAGGTAAAATATATAAATAAAGATAATAACACTAGGAGATGAATGTTATAATTCAAATTTGCCTCTTTTTTTTTAAATAATATAAAAATTTACACTTATTAGAAAAAGAAATCTTTATCCATACACTTCGTATGTAGACCCAAAAGAAAGTTGTGCACACAACGAATACCAAGGTTCAAGTGTTCACATTAACTGGATGTTGAGAAGCATATTCCACCAAAACTCAAACTCATTTAAAAGGCACCCCGCTGCGAGTTAAAGAGTATTTAGTTGTTACATTATAATTGAGTTTTGTGAGTTTCTGCCTCTTAACGTGGTGCCGATAATTAAAGTGTAGGAAATACTTTAATTCATTCAATGAATTCAATGTAAGGTTTTTTGTTTTGTGTCGTTTTGGTTTATTATCTACCAACGACCCGTCCTGGTTTCGCACGGCAGTAGGGTAGAGCGGGGCTAGTTGGACCAGTTTTTTCTTTGAAGTCCCATAAATACCAACCTAATCATAATACAACTATGAGGCTAGGATCAACTTAAAGAATGAATATCTGGGTTTTTTTTATATAATTCAGAAAAATTGAAAATGTTCTATCGCAGAGGAAATGCGTCAAGTCCAAGTGGCCCAACTAGCCCCGCTCTACCCTACTAATTATCTAAAATTTCTAGTAAGATGACTAGCATTAGCTTATGTGGTGGAATACCAGGAATTGAGGAATTTTGAGTTAATGCTGGTGCCTTACATTTGGCAAGACTTAAAAAAAATCAAAAAAATCATTTATTTTTTCTTACTTACTCTGTACTAAATTTTGTCAAAATCGAAATCGGTAGTTTAGCGTTA
The DNA here is from genome assembly GCA_905187475.1 of Syritta pipiens. Classification (NCBI taxonomy): domain Eukaryota; kingdom Metazoa; phylum Arthropoda; class Insecta; order Diptera; family Syrphidae; genus Syritta; species Syritta pipiens. Next base: position 60,514,780 of record LR994572.1, on the reverse strand, counting down.
GACAAAGACAGACAGGCAGAGTTACTTCAAAAACTGTTATAACAGTGTTGTGCACCGCGGTTTCAAGCGCAGTAAAAATCAACAACAAATGGAACTGTAGAACAGGAATAATAAAGGTACACTGGAGGATTAGTTAAAATTATGTCGCTAATTTCATCAACACATATCTCGCCGCTAATATAGCCCTTTGACATTGATAACCTTTTTTCTCTACTTCGACTATATGTGGATAGACTTCGATTTTAAGACTTCAATGCTGGTTACTTTATCACGATTTTCAAAATGAGGTACTTTCCCGCCTCCTATTCAAAGTAACTTTGAAGAGAAATGTGTACTCTCCTCTATCCAAATGTACTCTTATATTAATAGATACAGCCAGCTGAAACCGCGACTTTGTCCGCGTGCGAATTAGACTTAATAAATATTTCAGCAACAATGAAACATGGCGTTAGGATTGTTATGGTTTGGGACTGTATGCCTGCATAGGGCTGTATAAAGGCTACATTTTATTAAAATAAGCAATACCCCAACATAAGATACCATACTGAAGTTTAGATTTAAACAAACCATTATAAATCGTTTTTAAAACTTCAGTATTGCAATATAGCTTAGATGGTACATTTGCCTTACTACCCCGTTTAGATAAAGTTTTAAATATAGGCTATGTTATCCATTATAATACCTAAATGCTTGAAACTGTCAACACTCTTAACAGCAATCTTCATTGCAGCTCATTGAGCAAAAACTTAAACAGTCAGGAGAGTGATAAAGTAGGAGCTAGTCTTCATTTATAGAACTATATACTAAAGGTCATTAACTTTGTTTTATTGCTGATTAGCAATTTACGTTTTCTAAGCCATCGTCGTAGCAAATTCAAGTTATAGTTTACGTCGAAATATAAATCTAGATAGCTATCGTTGGAATATGAAAGTTCAGTATCATCAGCAATTCAGCCGTGATTCTGCCTTTAAAGAGTTGACTAAATAAAGAATTTACATATATCAGGAACAGTTACTAATTTTACAATTTGACGCCGATTCTTAAATTAGGACGCCATCCAATCAAAAAAAAAAAGCCAAATCCAGAAAAAAAAAGTTTATTTAACAGAATAGTAGACAAGCCTTGCTTATAAAAATGAACAAACAACAAGGAATTTGGGATGCATTCACTGTCATTAACTTTGATGATCAATATGGGTGTCATTGGAAAGGGGGCGGGGCGTAGACTACAAAAATGTCTGTCTGTCTGTCATTAAGCCTTATTTTAGGTACCTGGTGAACCAACTGGAATTTAGAAATGAAATTTATACAGATGATGTGTTTCACTTGCCCAAAGAAAGTTCCGAAAAAAAGTTTTAACAAAGTTACTTATTAGCGAAAAGGTTAGTACTAATACTAAAATCAAAAAACAGATTTATTTGCTTAGATATTTGATATGGGTATCGTTGGAAATGGCACCTAGATCAAAAAGTTGCACAACAGTTGGCATCTTAGTTTTCTGGTAAAAAGTTATAAGCCCGAATTGTGTACCGATGACATCATGTCCCGCATCCTGGCTCAAACAGTTTTCGAGTTATTAGCCAAAAATAAAAAAACAATGACACACGAATTTTAAAGATCCGAAAGCATTATTTTATACATCTCATCAATAGAATCAAATGTTATATAAAAAAATTGTATTTTAACACAAACTTTCGAGATATTAACGATTTAAATTAAATCAGAACTTTGTTTAAAAAGGGCAACTAGCAATTATCTCACACACACAAAGTTTTCTAATCGTATCCTATATAAAAAAAAAGAATGGAATGTCGAAGCCGCGTTGGTGAGTGGTTATGGTGACTGCCTTGTGCTCTGAGGGTCCTGGGTTTGATCCTCGATTTGTCTGATTTGCCTTTTTTTTGTTTTTTTTTTTCACATTTCGGACGTACGGTAAAGTTCAGAGACTGATTCTTTAGCCGCACCACACGGATATGGAATACTCTTCCAAACTCAGTTTTCCCATCTGAGTATAATGTGACGACATTTAAAACCAACGCGCACCGGTACCGTCTTTCCATATCTCCCTCGGTACCTTCGGCCCATGCTGTGTCTTAGCACGCACCAATTATAAAAAAAAATTCTTATTTTTTCAAAATTTTTAAAATCCAATTCAAATAAAACTGATAGCTTGAACGCGTTACTAACTCAATCTAGAACGCAAAGGATTCTTAAAAAGTTTTTGTACGTGTATGTGTGCTCAGACCATTTCCTGATACACTCTTTTCTACTGGTTGCGATTTATATGAATATGCTTTTGGAAAAGTTTGAAATTTTGCCTCTGAAGAAAAGCGAACATAAAGAATTCTAAAGAAACAAAAACTAAATTGAACATTATTTTTGTTACTGCTTCAATGTGATTTTCACTTGCCAAAAGTCAAATAATAAATCCTGATGTAAAATTTGATTTTTTTTTATTTTCAAACACGAGTATTTGATTTGTTAATTTCTTGGATGCTTGTGGCTGTTCTACATTAATATTTTAAGTGATTAAATGGCTATCTATTAATAAAAATACTGCCGAATACTTTATGATTCAAATTGCTTAGCTGTTTGGTAAGCTAACTTTCATGAACTGCCGATTAATTGTCTCAATAGACTAGCTTGAATTTTCACACTGTGTGCACGATCAGTAAATGAAAAAGATTTTTCTTTTGCTTAGTTTTATTCGAAACAATAAGAATTTCAGTGAACCCACCTGACATCGTCAATTTTCTTAACTTAAAGTAAGCCCTTGCTACTAATCTGTTTACGAAAGAACGAAACCCTCGGCGAGTGAGTAAAACTTACACTTGACCGATTTTTTTAAGTTGTAAATAATAAAAATTAAAATAAACTATTTGTAAGCATAACATTTACATCCTCTCTGACAGCAAAGCTGCTCTTCTGGCGCTAAAAAGCTACGAAGTCACCTCAAAGCTAGTATAGGACTGCCTCCAACTACTGCACCAACTGGCCAGCTCGAACAGGGTCTTTCTCATTTGGATACCCGGGCACAGTGGTCACGTTGGAAACGAAAGAGCGGACCTACTAGCCAGAAAAGGCTCCGCATCACCCTTCATGATGCCACGACCATTCTGCGGCATTCCCATCACCACCATTAAATGCTGCATAAATAGCTGGCTGAGAAACACGGCCAATCACTACTGGACGGAAACGGAAGGTAATAGGCAAGTCAAAATGTTCATGCCAACTACTTCCATCGCTAGAGCGAAGCAATTCCTCAGTCTCACGAGGAGTCAGATTCGAACCGTCACAGGCTTTCTGACTGGGCACTGCCCAGTTAACAAACACCTAAAAGCGATGGGCTTAACGCAGGATGACACCTGCCGAATGTGCAACGAGGACGAAGAAACAGCGGAACACAGACTGTGTCACTGTAACTGCTTAGTCAGTACTCGTCATCGACACCTTGGAAGGCACTAGAGGCAGGAAATATAGCTGCCAACTCACCCAAAAGCATCCTAAGATTCATTACGAACTCGGGCCTTCTGCGTGAGCCATAAGTGGGGGCAGTCACAATAGGCCTACTCGTGGCCGTAGTGACACAAGTGACACTTAACTTCTTAAAAACAAGATTAAAAGTTTCGATTCCAGCATCATTCCACCTTGCTGGAATTCATTAAAGCAAAAAATTCTGCGTACTATTTACGTCAACTCAATGTGACAGAATGCAACAAATGCCACCTGCACAGTATTCAATGCACAAGAATGTTAATGGGTATTAAAAGATCGACTAGAACCACTATGGTTTTTACGAAATCCAACGTCTTTAAATGTAGGCGATATTCTGCAGATAATAATGACATGTTACATAAAACTGGTAGCGATTTAGATTCAGATTCAGACTAATTATTAAGATTATGTTGTTACATTATATATATTAGTAAGATTGGATTGCTAAGTGAATTAGGTTTTTTTCTGATTTTGTTGATAAAAACGAACAATGAATTTAAAAAAAAGTATTGGCTTTTAATAACGTGTTATACTTGACTGAGTTGGTAATGTACTGTATATGTTAAGTGCGCTAAAATCATGGGTTGTCTATATATGTGGTTAATTTATCACAGACAACCCTATATATTTGTAAATGGTAAGTCATCAGCTTTAATTTGGTACCTATTTCAAATTTTTATGTTATGCCTATAGTCAATCGAAAAAATTGCGGTGTTAAAAGTTGGGTTGTCAGGGGTATGTGGTGGAAGGGGGGCTGCCAACCCTATGTTTCCGAGTATTATTTGATCTAATCTTTTGAATGGTAACTAAATTTTTTCTTTAGTTTTATTCCTATAGATAGTTGAAAAAATGACGTACCGGAAGACGCTTCTTTTTTTCATGCCTGGGCAAAAATTTCAGCCAACCTTTGTCGGTTTCATCTACATTTCGAGTAAGCTTTCATTTGATATGCAATTTATTCTTTAGTTTTATGCCTCAAGACATCATACGGTCGGCTCTTGTATTATTAGGTGCGCTATCCGGTTAATTGCACTCAATGACGTTAAGTTTGCCGTAAAGCTGGGCTCTCATCACGTAACTTTTCAGACGATCATCGTCAAGACGACTATCGTCAACGCTATCGTCAAAAGTTTGCTTCACGTATCACTATCGCTATCGTCTCGTCTTTCGTCACAGTTTGAGCGCTACTAAATGCTACATTCCTTATGTCAAAATAAAAACTGCTTGTCATCTTTCAATTTCCTTTTGTATTTTCAAGTCCAAGACCGAATTAAAAGTATAGGTAATGAGTGCTAAGGAGGTATAAGGCACTCCAGTTCATATAAAAATAACTTATAAGCTTGAATTAATTATATTAGCATCTATTTAAAAGCATTTCATTTCCTCCCCACAACTGGCATTTACTTGAACAAGGACTCAAACCAAAGTTCTCCATGGTTTGGAAAGAAAATATGGGTTAGATATATGATTGCAGGTCGAATGTGAGAAATAAAAAAGGCATTTCTTCTGTGAAAAAAAATATATAATGCAAAAAACACATTAGCAAAACTATTTTCTCAGCATTAAATACAATATTTGATTTATTTAAGCCAACAATTTTACTTGAATTAGGTATCGTCAGAAAAGCATCGTCGAGACGATAGCAAATGACAGTTCTCGGCTTACGTGAAGCAGAGCAAACGATACCGTTTTGACGATATCGTTTTTTTATGCTTACGTGAAGCACAGCCATCGTTCAAACGATATCGTCAGACGATAGTCGTGTTACGTGATGAGAGCCCTGTTTCGACGAAAGGTTTTTACTATAGCTAATTCGATATAGTCCTAAGAATAATTGAGAAAAATATTGTGGAATTTTTGATTCAGAATAAAAAATGATGAATTGATCACTAAAAAGAGTTTTGCCAATGTTTGAGAATTTAGGGTACATCGCTGCTGCGAGTTCGTGTGGTCGCAACGGCGCGTTCGGTAGGTCGGACTTTGACAGGCGTTGGTACGCGTTTTATCGACTTTACAAAAAAGGATGTCAACGCGCGCCTCTCTCAATTTTTCAAATCGAAATGGAGCTCGTGCATTAGCTTTTCGTTAATCAGCTTATCCTCGAAATTTTCCATCCCCTGAAAAAAATTTAGTAAGAAAACAACTTGATTTGGAAACTAAAATCAAAAGCAATTCTTATTTACTCAAATAATCGTCTTTCCGCATTCAAATTTCGCTGGTATATAGAAAAAATTGTATTTTTATATCTATCGAACGCGCGAGTGAGTAGAAAGTAGAACCAGTCGGTCGGGCTTACGATATTACGATCTGCGAAGTTGCAACGCCTGACCGCGCTATTCCGAACTGTACGATGCTTTTACATGCATTCTACTTTAATGTCAAAGACCGACCGACGGAACTCGCACGATTTGGGCTTCATATAATTAATAAAAAATTAGGTAATAATTTTAGTAGGTATCTATGAACGTACTCCGAGGATGATGCGCTCCGAATTTGCGTGTTTTTATTGAATGCAGTCATTTCATAGGCTTTAATTGACAAAAGTCAAAGCTGAGGTCGACATGAATACATATCAGAAATGTTTACAAAAATTGACGGGCGAAAGAGCAGATCTCTAAATAAGAAGAATCAATCAAATGCCATTAAAATTTGCATATGAATTGTAATAACAATTATATTCGAAGTTTAAAAAAGTTAAGTCTATTTTTGGCTTAGAAACTCTAACAAGCCATCGCGCTAGACTTAATTACGAGGGAAAGTGGTCTCATAAAAAATGAGGGAATTAAATCGAGGTAATATCACATTTTTAGCTATGATAATTATTAACCAATACTGTACTGTAAACAGGAGAAATTTTGAAAGAAATTCTAGCTACTGCTGATAGGCATCCGAATGCTAGGGTTAGTAGATTGATGAAATGTGTGGAGACCGAAAAAAATCAGAAGAATATTGTTCTATTGCTAATAGAACTTGCGGAACAACCTGAGCTTTCCTTAGATATGACCATTTCTTTGAAATATGTAAGTCGAATTCTTTGATTATTTTGTTTAATTTTCTTTGTAATTGGATTTGTCCTTGCCAGTATCTAGATATGTTTGAAGAATTATCAGAAGAACCATCCCTCTCTGAAGCAGGTTTGCTGCTTTCAAATTCCGCGGTAATATATGGCAGAAGGGTGGACAATGTGCACATGATTGTAGAGCGGTTAATATTATCGCTAATAAACACAGAAAGTGTAAACGCAAAATGGTAAGATACGCATTTTTTTTTTTCATAAAACACAGTTTTTACCTAAGGGAGGAAACTGAAATATGAATTGTGAAAAATCGTCCTTAAATTGAAAAAAATTTCATAAACTATTTTGCAAAATATCCGCTTATAGACTACCGCATAAAACAATATTTTCCCTTACGTTAACTATGTAAGCAAACCTCAGCCAATAAACATAGGCAGGATTCGGCAGATTCGTTGGCACACTTAGATCAAGATGTTTAAGCACCAAGCAAAAGCTAACTAACAATAATGGCAGATTACAGTAAAATGTGCATAACCAGCAGTAATCCTATTCTAAATTAAACCCCTTTTTACCTTAGTTTTTTGTTATGACCTTTATTACGGTTTTGAATTCATTTAGATTATTGAAGATATAACTTCAGTCTATTCTGCTTTTGGTCTATGGCCGTCCAAATATACATAATTAACATTAAAAATCTTTTTCAACTATACATTTTATGTATCGAAGCTCATTTATCCAGTACTTTTAAAGAACTTCCCCACTCACTCTAAACTAAACTGCATTGCGAATTATCATGTTTGATCATCATTGATTCATGTTGTCCCGCCTGGAGTTGTTTTTGCTATTAAAAAATCCGATGCACTAATTATTAAACTATGCTCAAGCCTACATGTGTATTTTAAATGACTAATCGCTGAGATGCTGAATAAAGCTAATAAGCCATGTTTCAAATTATAACCAAGCTATTCTAGCTTAATGGCTCCACTGTAAAATCTTATGCAAAAAATAAAATAAACTATACTAGCAATAATTTAATCAATATAGCGCTATCTACCGGGACTTGATTACGCCCCTGTTTTGTATTTCGAGTTAAAGTGAATTTAAAACGAATTTCAATTCCACTTGAAATAAATTCGGTTTTCACACGGATGAATTCGAATTTTTCGTATCCACTTTGAATTTTTGCCTGGGCTCTCATCACGTAACTTTTCAGACGATTATCGTCGAGACGACTGTCGTAAACGCTATCGTGAAAAGTTTGTATTTAAATGCTACATCCCTTTGACAAAATAAAAGTTGCTTATCATCTTTCATTATCCTTTCGCGTGTTCAAGTCCAAGAACGAATAAAAAATATAGGTATATCGCACTCTAGTTCATATCAAAATAACCTATAAGCTTGTGTGGGCGCCGTGGCTTAATCGTTTGTGCGTCGGACTGTTAAGCGAGAGTACCCGGGTTCGAATACAGCTCGGGGAAAAAAACACCACAAACAATTTTCACTGCCCCACCTCCAGCGAACGATTGACAATCCTCCTGGAATATTCATTCACGGAGAGCTTTCGCAATTCGCCGTTCGGAACCGGCAATAAACTGTCCCTTCCCCTTCTCCCTTCACATGTGTCAAATTATAACGCGTACAACACAGTGGAGGCGCGAAAAGCTAGGCTCTGGCCCTTCGTGGGCTGTTACGCCACTAATGATGATGATAAGCTTGAATTTGTTAAATTGGCATCTATTTGTCAGTTGCAAAAGATTGCAGTCATTTAGGAATGCAGTTAATCCAGTCGCAGTTAATTAACTTATTTTTTGAATGGAAGTTAATACGCTGTGAAAAGCACTTTAACTGAAACAAAGCAGTCAGCATTCAGCATTAATTTTTTGACCAGCAGTCAATGAAAGCAGTCAGTTGACTACAAGTTAATTAACTGCAGTACTTTTTAACTGCTTTCAATACTTAATAGAAATTCTTGAGTGGAGTGGATACTGGAGTAATTTGTTTACAACTCTGCTATTTATAAGCATTTAATTTAACAACTGACATTTACTTCAGCAAGGACTCAAAGTTCTCCATGGTTTGGAGAAAAAATGTGGGTTGGATATATGATTGTAGGTCGAATGTGGGAAATGAAAAAGAAATTTTTTTTTATTGAAAAGAATGTTTAATGCAATTGTCGTGCTACGTGATGAGACCCCTGGAAATATGCAACGATAAAAGGAAAAATTGTTTTGACTGTCCAAATCAACATGCCTGCAATCTGGTGTCTTATGCACCTATTGCTTTTCTTTAACCTAATTGCCGCTCTTGTAGCTACGTATTTTCTTGGATATTGAGTTTTCGATTAAGCTTACTGTCTAGAATTGTACCAAGATATTTTATGGTTTTCGAGAAACCCAGTTTTTTAACCTTATTTATAGTAACTTTGAAGTTTCTTGTGGGTCACATTGACCCACATATTTCATGGCTTAAATTTTTGTCTATGAATGAAATTAATTGTTTTCTTTCCATTAGAAAGGAAGCTTTTGTGACGTCGGAATGTTTTTTTTTCACTAATTGCATATGCATAAAAATCGAAAACAAAACTAAATGTTGTTTCTTCTATTGCAATACCATATCGAAGACAATGTTTTTTTATGAGCTTTTGCTCGAGTTTTTATCCTCTGCTCAAATGTTTAACGCGATTTTTCTTTCTTTTATTTCCTAATTGGATCTCACTTAAATTTCAGATCCTCTTTTCAATGCTTGCCATCAGTTTTTACCGTTGTTGTACATAAGAAAACCAACGTTGTAAAGAATACATTCGTCTGTGTTGCAAGCGCGACCTTTATTTTATAACAGAGAAATATTGCATAATCTTAGGCAAAGAGCAAATCTTCAGCTGTCAAAACTATGCAATTAGTTGAAAATTATTCCGGCGTCATAATTTTTTTTTTGTATAATAGAAAGATATCTTTATTAAAAAATAAGAACAGAAAAAACGCATTACGGATTAATCTAAATCTTGATCTTTATAAAATCGAAAGTTTGGATGTTTGTAAATTTGTTTTCTTGTCAGAATAGGCTCCTAAGCCACTTAACCGCTGAAATTTGGAACGTAAATTGCTTGTTTTTTAGTGCATAGATGCGTTAAGTTTGACTTCAATTTTGAAGTGCATACGACGCATCATAAAAAGAACACAGGTGTTCGAACTAACTTTTCTGCTTAGTTCTGGACGGAAATATGTTTCAAATTTTATTTAAATCGGTTCAAGAGTTAGAAGTCTGTAGCGCTTTGTACATAGCCGAAAAATTCAAACAGACAAACAGGCGGAAGGGAGATATTTGACAACCTAATATTTGCGATTTGGAACGGCTTGACCAATTTGATTAAAATTCAAAAGGTAAACTAGTAATCCTGCAAACATGGCCTAAAGTTACATTTCTCTTCGATGTATTGAGTTTGACTACAACTTACGAATAGACGCATCGAGTGATAAAAAGAACGCAGGTGAACGATTTTGTTCACTATCGTTCAATTTGTTCACTATGATCAACTTCGGAGTTGTGATCAACTCGAGTTTTACTACAACGGAAAGTTTGAAATGTAAAAAACAGGGAGCTGTCAAACTCTCTCTTTTTAAATTTCCCCTAGGATATTTTTGACATTTACACGTGAAGTGCTCTCACCTTTGACATGCTCTCACTCTCTCGTCGTACGTCAATTAATTTCGTATAAATTTGAGCACAATCGTCTCAAACTCTCTTTAAATTTCCTCTAGGATATGTTTGACATTTACACGTGAAGTGCTCTCACCTTTGACATGCTCTCACTCTCTCGTCGCAATTAATTTCGTATAAATTCGAGCACAATCATTGTCGTCCGTTTTGAAATGCGAAAACGATGAATAAAATGGCGGTCATCCCATTTGTTTAGATCAACCCGCTCAACCCGAAGTTGGTCAACTCTAGAGTTGAAAGTTAAAAGTTGAAACGACAGCATGTGAGTGAATGAAAACAATATTGAAAGTTGAAGAGAAAAATCCTGAAGTTGTGTTCAAACTTTAGTGAAAAAAATCGCCCTGAATGTATTTGAATGAAGTAATGCATTTTATTATAACATGTATAATATTTGCAGCTTTGTGAAAACTATCGGCTATCAAGGGAAGCTATTTTAGCACACTGGAGGCATTAAAATTAAGCTTCCAAGTGCAAGAAGACGGACCGTATTCCTGTCAACTGTAAAACTATCGACTGCTTTTCATTGAAATTGTTTGGAAAGAGGGTATCAGCTGTAAATTGGCTAAGCCAAACTACCAACCCTAAGCTAATTAAAATTGTCGGTGTGCTTGAGCATGTACTTCGCCAAACATAAACTCCCGTGTTATTGCATTCCATTGAAAAATAATAAAAAAAATGATAAACAAAAAAAGGTACTTCAAATGGAAAATACATTTAGATGTTGTATTAAAGTCTTGATTCAATTAAAATTTTCTAATTATGCCACTTTTGCGCAAAACAATTTTGACATTCGCTTTCGAAACATCAAATACCAAATATCCTTAAATGAGTTGGTAGTATTTTTGAATTCCGATAGCCTTTGTGGGCATTTCCTATAGAGATAAAAAATATAAATTTCCGATTTTCGAACGGATTTCCGATACTATAGCAATACGAAATAACCACCCAGGAATGTCTTAGTGATTTTTTGTTGTTCAACGTACCAATGTTGTTGATACGTTCGGATTTTCGACCCAAATATTTTTTTGACTTAGGATAAGTTTTAAAGCCTAATTATTATTGTAAGCTGCTTTTTCATGACTTTGTTACTTGGAATATAATCAATAGAATTCCAACTGCTAACATTTTGTAAAATTAAGACAACTACACACTACTTGTAATGAGCACTACTATGAGCATTTTTTCTAAAAGCGTCAATCTAATCAGGCACCCAGCCTTTGCGTTGCTTTGTTGTTCTTTTTTTTATATCCCAATAAATACTTACATCTGTCTTTAGGACATTAAGTAGTTGTTTTTTAATTTTTACGGGCTTTGTTGTAACAGAAAACAAATTAAAATTTACTTATTATGTCGCCGCCAACAAAACTTATTGAAAAATCCAGTGATTACGTGCATACATTATTAAAAATGTTGAATGTATTACACAATTGCATTAAAAGAGTTTCCATCGGCATTAACATTATGTGCAAGTCACTACATTCATATAATTCAGCGATTAAAAAGTAGAAGGATGAATGATGTCAATTCTTTTCTTATGATCTCTACGCAGGAAAACCTTTTAAAGTCGTTCTGTTTGGTTTGGGAGAAGTTGATATCACTGGGGGGTTCGCAATTTCAGAGGATGTTTGAACCCAAATAACTCGAAAACGGGACTTTTGACTAAAAAGTTGAAATGAAACACTGTGCAATCGAAATAAATTTTTTGCTGAAATTTCGTTTCCTAATTCTAAGTCGTTCATCAGTTAGCAAGGTTAAATCTTAATGACGGACAGTAGACGTCCCACCCCCTTTCCAAGGATACCCATATCGATCATCAAAGTTAATAAAAGTTTTTTTCGGCCTTTAGTATTAGTACTAACTTTGTCTTTAATTTACGTTTAATTCTGGTCTATGTCTGGGCTATCAAGATACATCTCCAGTCCAAATTTCATCCCTTAATTCCAAAGGACTTAGAAGTTATAGGCAAATATGTAAAAGAGGACAAACAGACAGTCGGACACCGAAGTGATTCTATAAGGGTTTCGTTATTCTTTTGGAACGAAGCCCTAACAATATGCGCTCTATTTTCCATACATAAGGGAGCTAGAATTACCAAAGAAAGCCAAAGAAGTCAGTGTAGGAACTGTAAAATTTTTGTCATGGAGAGAAAAACAGAAAAACTACCATACTGCTCAAATTGTTCAGGTCCACATAGGTAAGTCAGAAGTCTGCAAAGTCACAGATGCACTCAAATGTGCGAACTGTAGTGAAAAACATAAGTTCACAGATAGTGAATGTGCAAGCCGAATTCGTTATCTGGAGATGAGAGCGAAAATGCCAGTTAATTCTAATCTCATTCCATCTCGCTCTCGCGTTAATCATAATATGGGTGCAGCAACTAACACATATGCACCTAACGTCATGAGCTTGAGTGATCTTCCGAGCTTGTCACCAAGAAAGTCTCAGAGGCGAGTGGAGACCCTCCACATCTCCATACCAACCGCATGGGAGAGTCATCTGGAAAGCCATCAAGCAGCAGCATAGCAGCAATGATCTATTTATGATGGAAGAACTAAATGCTGTTACTATGAAAATGATCCCAAAATTAACGTCATATAAATCTAAGTTAGAACAATTTCATGTTGTCACACAGTTAGCTATTAAGTTTTTGTATTGTAATTTTGAATAATATGATATGTTGTCAAATAATATAAATATTGTTACTTGGAATGCTAAAGGTATTAAAGAAGAACATGTCGAATTTATTAATTTTCTTACTAACAATAATATCGATATAGCGCTCGTAACTGAAACGTGGCTCAAATCGAATTTAAAACTGTGAACTGCAGATTATAAGTGCCATCGTGTAGACAGAGACAATCGAGTTTGAGGTGGTTTTGCCATTTTAATTCGGAGATCAATTCAACATAGCCTTCTGCCTCTTTCACACTCAGTGTGTTGAAAATATAGGAATTAAATAGAACGGTTAAAGTTGTGTTTGTGTATTTTTCAGGGGGAAGTTTCTCTTTTGAAAAAAAGCTGCATTTCATTTCAGATTTGAAGAAGCTTTTGCTTACTGATTGCGATTATTTGATCGGTGGTTATCTGAAGATACTAGACACCGCGATTGGGGCTGTAGTAGAGCGAATGAGTGTGGTAATATAAATCTCGAATCTAATGAATGTGTTCTCATTTTCTCACTCCATCATTCCTCATTAATGCATGTATCGGAATTTAATGCTTGAAATCTGGAAAGCCAACCGAAAACCCGAAAAGTTATAGGCCAATAAGTCTTCTGAGTTGCTCTTTTGAAGAAGTTTTATAGCAGTTGGAAAAGTTATAAAAATTAAGCTGATGAAATATATTGACGAGAAAGGGGTATTGCCGAATGAGCAATTCGGTTTTAGAACTCAGCATTGCACTTCACATCAAGTGTCAACATGTCAGGAAAAGTGTGGTTTTGCTAGATATCGAAAAGGCATTTGACTATGTTTGGCACAATGGCCTTATATTTAAAATGATTGGCTTGGATTCCTTATGTATTAAGTCAAGATCATACAAAAGTTTTTGACTAACAGTCTTTGTAGTCTATGTTAATGGTGAAAAGTCACACCTACAACAATTTTTAGCCGGAATTCCACAACGATCTGCCCTTAGTCCTGTTTTGTATAATGTGTATCAGTGTTGGCATTAATCAATTAATTTTTTAATCAATTAATTAATTTGATTGATTACTAAATAAACCGAGAACACGAAGGACTCTTATTGTATTAGGCGGCGTAACAGCCCGTTGAGAGCCAGAGCCTAGCTTTTTCGCACGAAGGACTCTTAAAAACTAAAAAAACTAAATTAAACATTGTTATTGTCAATGTGAGCATTCCAGGTTTTTGATTTAGAGTGACCCCTAGAAACGTAAACTCTTCCTTTAGAGAAATGATGGCTTCTTTGATTTTGAGTGGTTATTTGTTGCTTCGTCTCTTAGTAAATTGAATGATGTTTGTTTTGGGGGGTTGATGGAGAGTCCCTTGGTGCGACGCAACCAATTCCATGTTATGCTTTTTGCATAAGTTCCCCTATGGTATCTTCATATTTACCTTTGATTATGATGGCGATATCGTCAGCATAACCACTGACCGTGAAGCCATTGGAATTTAGGACATTGAGGAGTTAACCTAAGATTGACAAGAGTAGTGGGAATAATACACCCCTCAAAGACAACCTCTGAAGTACATAGATTAGTCGTTACCAGCCTTTCTCTTAGCATGACATTTATCCAATTTGTGATTAAGTGGTAAACGCCCTTTTTGTTGAGTGCATTTGTTAATGACATGTGGTAGGCATTGTGTTATGAAGTGGGGTAACTGTAGATTTAATCAACCAATCTCCACTTACATGGTATGTTGTTGGTTTGAAAGCCTGAACTATTTACTACCCTGTCCATTTTTTCAAAGGTGATGTACTTGTAGACATTTCGGTTTCTGCCCATATTCAGGGTAAAGCCTGTTAGAGGGCGTGGTATATAACTCTTTTCCACTATACAGTCAGGAAAGTCTGTTCTTGGAAGAACATTAAGGGTGTCTGTGAAACTATTAGTAAGATTTCCATTCGAGTCTTTGAAACTGAAAGAATTATGGTGATCGCTTTATAGGCGCTCTCCAGAACAAGAGTTCTTCCATGACGCTCTCTTGGATGGCTGCCCTATAGGGTTGCCAATTGTTAGTCTTTTTGGCCCTATAGAACTCTCATCTGGCTAATTTCCTAAGATTACACAGTTTTGAGTTCCGCCAGGGAACAGACTTTGTGGTGGTCTTTACTTTTAGAGGACAGCTCTCATGATATGTTGATATAGTCGCATTTAGCAGCTATAGTCGCATTTCTAGCTCAGTCGGTGACGTTAGGAGATCTCTATCTCACCACGGTATCAGCTTGCGAGCCTAGTGTATTTTAAAACAAATATGCGTATGGTCAGAGAGAGGGCTCCATTGGCTTGATCGGTTAGTGCGTCGGACTGTTGAGCGAGAGTACCCGGGTTCGAATCACTGCTCGGCGAAAAAAAAAAACAAACATTTTTCACGGCCCCACCTCCAGCGAACGACTGACAACCCTCCTGGAGTACTTCTGTCATGAAGAGCTTTCGCAATTCGCCGTTCGGAACCAGCATTAAACAGTAAGTCCCCTCCATATGTGTCAAAATTATAACCCGCACAACACAGTGGCGGCGCGAAAAAGCTAGGTTCTGGCTCTCAACGGGCTGTTACGCCGCCCAATGTAATGTAATGTATGATCAGAGAAGGAAGCTGCTTTTTCAATTTTCGAGTCCCTGACGAGATGAGATGCTTTGTTATTAGCTAGTATAAGGTTTAGGACTTTCCTTCTCATGGAATTTCAAAAGGTGGCTCCTAGCTCTTGCTTGCAACTACCAGGTTAGTGCCCACTAGAAATTTAACTAGAGACTTATACCTTAAGTTGGTGTCACTACTACCCCATAAGGTAAAGCCTTAAGTTGGTGTCACTACTACCCCATAAGGTACTGTAAGCATTGACGTCGCAACCGATAATAAGGTGTATATGTATGTATTTACCTTTCTTTCGACAAAATTCAATCAACTCCTTGAAAGTTTTTGCTGGCGCTTCTTCGTAGGCCCCCGGAAAATAGGCTGAGGTAAGTGCTGCTTCTATGTCTGCGACCATCCAGTAGAAACGGTTTATTCCAACTAACTAACTAATGTACATATGAGGACGTTAAGTTAATTGTAATGTTAAATGTAGGTATGTAGTGGGTGTGAAAGTTAGCTAAAATATTTATAAAACAGTTTTCTCTCCAACACTCCCACTTTTATAATATTTTTCTTTTATAAACATGGCAAAGTTCAAATTCGAATTCAATTCATTAAAAAAAAAAAATCAATACCAATTCAGAACAATGAACTAAAAAAATTTACAATTGATCTTGGATGAAACATGTATAATGTCGAAAGCGTTTTGCGCATACATGTCACGTACGGAGTTCGGGGTTTTTGATCAACCGAATTGCACTTTCCTTATCCAAAGAGAGCGTTGAATTTTGGCAGCAAACAGGAAGATCTTTGAGCAACAATGTGCGTGTGTATGTGTGAGAGGTAGTGGTTCTAGGAGAACCCAATTAGCACTATGTGCCGTTTTGTAACCACAGCTCTGAAAAGTTGAATATAAATTAGGATTTCGAACCATCGCGCAGCTTTGAGGAATGAGATCAAATCTTTGATATTCATCCGGAAAACCTCGCCGAGAGATTCAGGGAAGGGTTTGCATAGAGTCTAAATCTTTGATTATTTTATTTTTGTGCTGTGAGCGAAGACTTATTAAGCTCTTTGTAGGAATATGTGAACCACCATATGCCTCCAATTTAGTGCTTACCAGTCTAATTTTATCTTCACAGTTTAAGCTTTTGACCTCTTTTATATTATAACGTTAACAGCGGCCCCACTGTCCATTTTAAATTTAATCAAACTATTCTGCCTTTTCGTGGGCGCCGTTGGCTCGATCGGTTAGTGCGCCGGACTGTTAAGCGAGAGTACCCGAGTTCGAATCCAGCTCGGGAAAAAAAAAACACAACAAACATTTTTCACGGCCCCACATCCAGCGAACGACTGACAACCTTCCTGGAGTACTTCTGTCATGAAAAGCTTTCGCAATTCGCCGTTCGGAACCTGTGACCAAATTATAACGCGCACAACACAGTGGAGGCGCGAAAAAGCTAGGCTCTGGCTCTCAACGGGCTGTTACGCCGCCCAATACCTGCCTTTTCTCCCGCACATGACAAGAATCTGTCTGTCTGTATAGCCTCACTCTACACCGTTGGTTTTTGTGGCCACCATATATATTTTCCACATGTTATAAAATTTGCGTCAATTTTCTCTGACATTTCCATCCAATATTAGGGGACTGGGTTTTTGAAAATCACAATTTGCCATTGTATGTATGTTGTTCAAAGTTTTTGCTTTTTTTTAATTTTTTGTCGTTAAAATATGTATTTCAATTTTTTCTTTTGTTTTTTTTTTTTTTTGGCTTTTTAAACCGACCATGTTGTATCTTAAACGACTTTATTTCAATGATCCCAACTAATTCAATTGTCAAAAGAGTGAGACAACCAGCCGATTATGTGATATTTGTTCATTCATTATAAAGATGGAACATTATACATTAGTGTCCATTCAAATTATTTTCTTTTAGGCATCTATATCGTAAAAACTTTCTATTATTGCCGTTATTTTTGCTGACATCAAAAAGCTCTCATTTAGCCGACGAATAACGCAATAGTTGTATTTTTTTTTTTTGTTTATTGTAAAAGGGCCACCCCTTTCGAGCAACTTCCATCAAAATGTGTGTGTTTCTACACACAATTCGGCAAAAATAGAATATAATTACAATTAAAATTTTGTTTGCTCTTACTAAATAATACTTTGTATAGTAGACTCAAATATTACAATTAACATTATTTTCTAGTGATGAATCTGATGGTAACTTAAAATCAAATACAGATGTGGATCCTAAGTATCTAAAAAGAGGAAGAAAACGACCCTTGGAGCAGTTTAAAGGACCCTACGAGGCCGATATAAGACCTAAGCGTTTTAAGGTTATGCCGCATAAAAAACGGTTTGACGATGGACTTATAACTATTAATAAGAAAATTGATTGTTCAAAAAGCCAAATAAAAGGGTTAATAAGAAGCATTAGTACAGACTTTACCCACCCTACAATTTGGAAATATTCTAATATTGAGGATTTTGACTACGGAGACGATATTGATTTAAAAAAAAACTATAAACTTTTTACCTATCACCTGGAGCATAGGTATAATACACTAATACCAGACATTAATTTTAAAATGTATTTCAAAATAAAAGACTATATTGATGCTGAAAGCAGAGATTCTACAAACTCTGAAATTTGGCCACCATTATCAGATGCTTATATTGAGCATTATGTTAACTTAGAAAATCAAATTTTACATAATGAAGGCCACGATGCACAAAATCAATATTCCACACATAATAGACAACGATTGACTATTACTAAAGAAAATAATAGCAGTATGCAAAAAGCAATAGTGACGTGCAATGATCTACAATTTAAAGATTGTCATGACTCAGAAGTCATTCTTAATGAACACTGCAATAATCGCGAATCGAGTTTAATTGAAAGCAACAGAGAAGAACTTCAAAGTACTAACAACATTGTTCAAAATGTGAGTTCAGATTTTGACACACAGATTTCGATAATAAGCTGTTTGACACCTGAATGCACTCAAAATAAAATAAGTACACCGTCACGTGTTGATTGTGAGGAAAGTGCCAATACTACAATTAATCAGTCTGTTATCCAATGTGAGGCCCGGATTGAATTGCAACCAATAGAAAATTTTCAGCAAACTGAATCAAGTAAAATGGAAAGTTCACAAGTGAATATATTAGAACGTGATCCTACGCTCCTTGATCCTAAAAGTATGTATTTTATCACTTAAATCTATTATCTAGATAAAGACATTCATTTTTTTAGCTATTGAGGATGATCTAACTACGGTTAAGGTCATTCTGCCACATTTAGATGATGAAGGAGTTTTCTTTTCTGACTTAGATGAGCGCGATCAACAAATGCTTTCACCGGCTGTTGTGGCAACAGACGTTTTTCGTTGCATTAAAGATAAAAGAAATATAGTTGTTATCATTGATGATGTTATTAAAAAAATATACAATATTCAAGAGCCTGCAGAACATGTCATATCCCTGCCAGTTTTTCCTTCACAACCGCACCCATCACTTCCTTTAAATATATTAAAAATTCATCATAAATATTTCAAAAAACGACGTACATTTAAATTGGGATCCGAATTTCATTTAATGAAAAAAGAGGTAAGTTTAATATATTTTTTTGCACTGAATATTTTAAAATACTTGTTTATGACTTAGTATATTGCTTAGTTGCTTGAAATTCAAAAAAAAAAAAAATGGTCAAGTTCGAGTTATATTCACGCGCCGAGGCTTTCGTCCTAAATGTCTTAAGAGTTTTATAAAAACGAAATAATATAAGAGCGAACGCGTAGGTTCCTACTTGCACACTTTTCCTACACAGGAAAAAAGGATAAACAAGGTAGACAGATTTATTTTCTTTATAGCATAACAATATTTCAACAATGTTCACCCCTATTTCCAAATCCGACGAATCTGAGGCTTCGTTCGATTCGAGTGCACGGATTTGACCTATTCTTAAATTCGCCGCACGCACTGTATTATTGAAATCATTCTCTATATATTAGGTTGTCAAATATCTCCCTTCCGCCTTTTTGTCTTTTGAATTTTCCGGCTATGTACAAAGCGGTACAGAGCTCGTATCTTGCAATACATCATTTGAAAGGTCTTGACATAACCTACAAAACGACGATATGCATGATTGATTGTTTATTAATGATTTTTTTTTGATATTTTTCTAAACGTGCAAAAATGATGAACTTTTGTGAATTTTCACCTTTCTATAGCTGCGAAAAGAAAAAAATAATACAAAAAGGAGGTTTTTTATTTACAAAAAACCATACGACCGCCGAGTATCCATTTTTGCACACCACTGTATATAATTGTGAGTTCTTCTCTAATGAACTAGTTCGAAAATGAGAGATATTTATATAAATATATATATGCATACAGTCGAATACATTTTTTCGACTCTTGGTCTATTTTTAATTCCTCTAAGTCGATTTTTTTTTTCAAAAAAAATAAACAAAGTTTCTTCTCGTAACTTGTATCAAGCACGCAACTTGTATTGCATGCTCTGACTCTCTCAATTCGGCACTGAACGACTAACACCTTTCATTTAATGTTGATATTTTAGCGCATGTGGTTGCACTTATTGTTTCAGTGTTAAACGATTAACGCAACCTTGTTGGAAGTCGCATTAGAAGTTTCACTTCAAAAAAATTCTTATAAAATAAGAACAACGGATACAAGAAAAAATAATTTCTAATAAGCAATGCACAAGTTTGCGAACCGAATAAAAAAAAATTTCAAAACCAATTGTCATTTTATTTCAGCTGTTAATGGCAACATTTTAAATTAAGTTTGAGGTGTTGCATGTACAGTATAAAACAAATCATTCTAAAACTAAAATAACATGGTTTGTTCAAGGGACAATATCTTTTACGCGTATTATTGCTCGTATAATTTTAGATATTAGTGTGAGGAAATACTTTCTTATATCAGTTTCTTTTTTATATCAGTTTATCTCTAGCTAATATGGGAAATGACATGATGCATTGTTCTTTGTTTCTTTTAAGCGTTTTTTTTTTTTTTTCTTATAACAGTTTTTTTTATACCCGTTAACTACTGTATTTTTACTCAGTTTTGCTTTTTCTTTGTTACGCTTTTATTTTCTTTTTTTTTAATCTCCATTTTCTTTGCGTTTTTGTTTCCCATAACTTTCTTGGTTATTTTATTCGCAATATTTTATCAAATACTAGCTGCTCCCGCGACTTCGCCCGCCTCGGCTTAAACGATTTACAACTTTACAAATACTTCTGAACCAATACCTGTATTTAAAAACTTAGTAAATTATTTATGTTAGTAGTTATTATTTCCTAATGGTGCCTCGAGTAGTGCTTTGAAAAAACGACAACTGTTTTTCCTCATATTGCAATTTGAGATCTCTTCTTATGCAAAAGCGGCAAATACGAAAAATGCTTTATCTAATCTTTGCGTGAATCGTCGAATCGTTTCTTATTCATTTTACTTAACTAACAACTATCCCCAAGAGACTCTTGATTCACTTCAATCTGCCAGTATCTGCTTCTGGGATAAAAGCACAGATAGATCGATCGCCAATGCGGCATTTGAGAAAATAAAAGAACAGAAAAAGGATACCTTGAATACCCGCGCTGTTTTTATCATTCAATCGATCTACTCTTCTGTCTAAGTTGTTGTCAAACTTGATGCATCGAAGAAAAATGTAGCTTAAATCCGAACTCCAAAAAGTGCTCGTTCCATCTGCGCAAGATGTCCACCTCATTGAAAGCATTATTTGTCTTATCAGACATATGTAGATATTTCTAGCGAAGTGTACTTACATTTCAGCAAAATAATATCGCACGAATAACACGGAATTATTTAGGTGTCACACGAAAAGTATCACACTGTCGTGATTTTCAAAGTGATAATCACACAATCGCAAAACGAAAATTTTGATAATCAACAATCAACCTTATACAATTCCGTCCTGAATGAATTAATTTTTGATTGTGACTGGCTGCTTATCCATTCAGCTCAACAAGCAGGAATACGCTAGAAAATCATTATAACGGACCTACAAGGAGAGTGCACGACCTCCGGCATAGTGATAGCTCCTCTATAGGATATGAATTTTCCAAAGTCAGACATCGCAACACTCCCCCTTTTTCGAGGTAAACGTGCCCAAAGTTCTCCCAATCGCTTCATATATCAAGTTAGAACATAAAATCAAATTAGATGTTCTAGTCAAAATGAGCTGATTTCTATATTTAATGATTTTTTTTAATTTGAAAAACGCGTAATTGGGTAAGCAGATAACAACTTTTTCTCTAAGCTTTTTTCGGGTTTTTGAGAGAGAGGTTCGACGCATTTAGTGGTGAGTTTATTTTTCGTTCACTAACGCTTGGGCGTAGTGACATTATAAAATGTTACAAGCACATAACTAACTTTTAATTATTATATTATTGCACAGATTTTTATTTTTATTAAAGAACACAAAACTATATGATGCTTTCAACCAAAATATAAACGGAATATCGATCGCACAGGTTTTTCAAATTATTTTTCATTCAACTTGTTAAAAGGTATGCCCGATATAAAACGCGTCTACTCGCTAGCTTCCATTGAAATAACGCGTCATTAGTATCGTAACAGCCCGCAGAGGGCCAGAGCTTAGCTTTTTGCGCCTCCACTGTGCTGTGCGAGTTATAATTTGGACCAATGTGAAGGGAACCTACAGGTTTTTGTCAGTTTTCTCTTAATGGTGCAAAATTAAATACAAAAATGTGAACTTACGCATTTCGGTCCCCGGTGAACATTTTTCGCATATTTTGAAATAGTGTAAAGGTCAGACATACTTCATATTTTTATTCATTTGTGTTGAGATTGAAACAACGATAAAAACTTATTTAAGACACGTCCTTCCACAGCATAAGGTGCATATGGAATGTCACAAAAGGACAGTGTTAATTTGACCCACAAGAACCTATTAGCGAAACTTTTGCTTTTAACAGGTTATTTGCGGTATCTCTCGTGAACATAGACTTCGTAAACATAAAATGTATATACCATTTTTACCTTGAGCCAAAAGCTTAGCTCGATTTGGATAATAGCATAGTCATCTCAACTTTAACTTTAAAGGTGTGTCAAATTGATCCAAGAAACCAACGAAGGTTAAACGAACAACTAAAACACAATCGTTGTAAAAAACTTAAATGATTAAAATAAAAATGTGCTTTGGTATACCGCGTACGGCCTTATATATTTTATGAACATTTTATTTATCAAACTACACTTATTCTCAGTTTTTTTTAAAAAAAAGTTTTCAAATTTACAGCGACACAAAAAATATGCTCGTGAAACAAAACAGCCAGTGTATCCTCGAATGCGGGTTCGCCTTAATGAAGATGCTTCCGGAGTGCCTTTATCCCCACCATCATCACCAAATTATGAACCAGGTACATATATAAAAATTTTATTTGTCATCGCCTTATCAGACCTTTGTACTGCAGCTTGAGAACTTAGGCTTAGATCAGAAAAAGCCTTTATTTGGTAACGATATTTTGAAAAAAAAAAACAATCTGTATCCAAAATAAATGTAATCGAACAACGTTAAGTCGAATTGTTCCTGATATATGTAAACTCTTTATTTAGTCAACCCTTTAAAGGCAAAATCACGGCTTTTGCTGATGATACTGCACTTTCATACTCCAACGACAGCTATCTAAACTTTTATTTCGATGTCAACTATGACTTGGACTTACTACGACGATGGTTTAGAAAACATAAATTACTAATCAGCAATAAAACTAAATTTATGACCTTTAGTATAAAAGGTTCTCTAAATGTTGACTTGCCCTTATTTTATCACTCTCCTGACTGTTTACGTTTTTGTTCAACTGGCTTAAATGGTCCCGATAATGTTACCTTTAAGGAAAATGAGAACTGCAATAAAGATTGCTTTCGTATTGAGAGTGTTGACAGTTTCAAGTATTTGGGTATTATACTGGATAATAAGCTCAATTGGAACGATCATACCTCTTACTTAAAACATCACCTCAATGGGGTAGTAAGGCAAATGTACCATTTAAGCCTATATTGCAGTACTCAAGTCTTAAAAATGGTTTATAATGGTTTGTTTAAATCTAAGCTGCAGTATGGCATCTTATGTTGGGGTGGTGCTTATTTTAATAAAATTGAACCTTTGCTAGTCAAACAAAAGCACGTAATCAGAATCATGAATAAAGTAAATAGAAGAACACCTAGCTTTATATTGTTCGAAAGCATGAAAATTCTTTCATTAAGACACCTGTACTGCTATAAAGTCTTGAAGATATTTTTCGAAAATTCGGGATTCCACAATGTTAGATATCACGAAAATTACAATTTACGAATTAACACTGGAAACATCGCAACCATTCCAACTATTTACAAATCGCATTTTTGTCGGTTCTATAGCGTTACAGCTCCTAGACTATTTAACTCTTTACCAGACTTCCTAAGGTGTGAGAGGACGAAAATTGTATTTTTAAGTAATATTAAAAAGTGGCTCTTTACATTTAAACATCGCGAGATTGATTTACTCTTGCTTCCAACTGTTTAACTTTGTTTTATTATTATTCTACTCTATTCCTACATTTATTTATTATATATTTACTTCCCCATCAACTATGTAATTTGTCATAAAGCTATATCTGCAAATTTTTAATGTACATTCGCCACTTGCCACTTTGGTAACAGATTGTACACAAAAAAAAAAAAAAAAAATAAAAAAAAAAAAAAAAAAAAAATTGTATAAATCGAACAAATATTTCAGATCTTGGGCCAAATACTTACATTGATGAGTAAAAGTATTCGGCATATGGCTGTTGCTAGCTAAAAAAGCTAAAAACCAATCGAATCAATTGTTTTAACTCAAAGATATAACATTTATCAAAAGGGATCCATTCTTTTAAGCTCTTACAGCATAATGTCGAAAATGTAAAAACAAATAACCTTAAGAAACCTCATTTTTGCTTGGACAAAAGTATTTGTCATTTATGCCACATCTCAATAGATTTGCACAGATAGATGGAAATTGATGAAAGTTCTTCCAAGTTATTTTTATTTTGAAGACTCATCGGTATCCAGGAGAAGCATATGTTAGCTTCCGAAAATGACTGCAATATGGTCGTGAACTATAAGAATATTTACACGGGATTCAAACAACAGTTTCATCTATTTATAAAAGCGCAATTTATAATTAAAATTATAAATTAGCTAAAAAGCCAGAGCGAAAGAGCCTTAGGTTTTATGGTTAGTACAATTGTTTGCTTAAATAATATTAAATAAATTAGAAAATTTGGGGAAATCTATGATAGTTTTAATATTATTAATACTAGGATTTGAGAGGAGATCAGTGGGGTTCTTTTGGGGAAAAAAGTACAATCGGATAGGGTATGGTGGATATTAATTTGTCATTGATTACAATTATGAACAGAGGGGGATATGCTTTTGTTCATGCAATGCTCGTGTGTGGTGCGCAGTGGCAAAGTCTAAGTCTGGTTATTTTTGTTATTTCTTGACGAGAAACATTATCTACTTTACTAATGTAGTTTTCGATCGAAATTTTGCTTTTGTTGGCGGTTTTGTGCCAGTTAGATGTTTTTTTGGAAATCAGGTGTCGTTTATCGAGAGTGAGTTTCTTGATATGGAGATTAAGGTCGTTATATTATAGTTAGGATAGAAAAAAGATGGGGTTTCCAGAGTGTCTTTGGCAGTTTTATCGGCGAGGTCGTTGCCTTTTATCTATATCCATATAATTTTGGTTTTCGAGAATTGAGTATGAAGGAGATGTCGGATTTAGGCTGGGTAAAAATTGTGGCTGTTTTTAATGGAGTCAACAGCAGACAGTGCAGATGGCAAATTTTCTATTGGATGTTTTAGTATATTGAAGGGCTTTAAATACTGCAATAATTTCGGCAGCGAAGATGGAAGTGAAAAGTGGGAGCAGATATGAAATGATTGTTTCGGTTTCGGAAGTGACACTAAAACTAACGTTACCTCCCATTTTAGAACCATCAGTATAAGTGAAGGTGAAGTCTCTTAAGGTGTTTTTTAATTCAAGGAACAGGGATTGAAACGTTTCGGAAGAGGTAGATACTTTTTTCTACCTTCTAAGGGAAGATATAACGGATGAAGATTGAGATAGCCAGGGAATGTTAGAAGGGCAGAATTTTTATGGAATCGAAAGGTTATTAGAGAGAGAGGTTCGATACAAGAAATGATTTCGAGAATTTTTTGAGTTGGGTTAGTTAAAGCTTTACAAAATACTAATGACTTAAATAATTTTAAAGTGGGTAGAAGACGCATGTTTTCGATGGTAAGCATTTTAGCTTCGAACAAGAGGTGGTTGATAGAGGAGGTACGGCAAGCGTTCAGGGATTTTCTAATAGCAGCATTGTATACGGTTTTAATATTGTTGAGAGTGGATTTGGAACAGTATCCATAAAGGAAAAGTCTATATTCAATTTTGCTTACTATAATGGATTTGGTTATTAAAATTAGAGTGTAGGGGTTGCAATTAAATTTGTTGTATGAAAGGATCTCTTATGATATTTATTTTTTTATATTATTATTATTATTATTATTTTGGACTACCTATTATATTTTTGCATGTTACAACCATCTTCCATGCATTAAATGGAAAATGTTAACATATTTTGCTTATTGATCTATTGGCTCACGTTAACAACAATCTCAGATAGCTAGGGTTATTTTTAAGATTTTTTTTTAAATTTCTACTGATATCACCTCGAATATCGAAATTGGAGGGTAATGTGGAATACTATTCCCGAATCAAAATTAAAGATACAACTGAGAAAAATAAACATAGGTATTTCTTAATTTCAGTCATAATATAATATATATAATATGCATCATATTGACCTGTATTGGCTTAAGGGCAGGTCCTTGAAAAAGGATTTTGCATTTGCCCTTGTAAATCCTTTGGCTGTATCGAATGACGTTTCAGTTGGAGCATGACTTCTTAGCGTGTTCTTATGGCCCTTAAGAGACTTGTATAACGACAACCAAAACCGACATTCCATCTCCATCCCAATGCTTTATTTCACCTTTTTTAGACATCTTCTGAAGCAGTTTCGAACTAAAAATCGAAGAAATAATAAGCGGGTGATAACAAATAGTATTCCACATTACCCTCCACAAGGTATTCCACATTAATCGATTTAAAAACTATTGCAAACTTCGACCTATAACATAAAATATATCTAACAACTAAATGAATTAAATGTTCGATTACAACTGGACTTGCACAATTGAAGAAACTGCACATTTTTCCTCCGAAAAAAACTCATATAAAAATGCACAAAAAAGTCTTGCACCCCTATATAAGAACTTTGACTGACTTAGACACACCGGTTGGTAATATCAATCAAAAGAAGACCGTAACACTTCTTTCATGCTGTTTATTTTGAGAGGATTAGGATTGCGGGTGGACCTGCTGTGGTTTAGAAAATAAGGCAGTCTTTCACATTACCCCCATATTCCACAATACCCGAAGTTACTATAGTCATGAAATTGAAAATATAACGTACGGTCCTACGTTCCATGACTTAAGTTGGCCAATAATTGAATGAATTCCAATTTTATCGAATGCTTTTGTGAAATCAAGTGAATTGAGGGACAGGTGGCTTTTTTTTTGACACAGAGTTCGATATCTGATAATCTAGATACAATAAGCATTCAGTTACAGATTTTCCTTTTTTGAAACCCATTTGGTGACTACTGAGCAGCTTCTTTCAAAGAACAAACCACCAGAGTCTATTGGCATCTATTTTGTCAAGAACTTCAGTGCAACACGGATTAAAGGATATCGGTCTGTAGGACTTAAGTAGGGATTTGTCAGAATTTGCTTTAAGAATAGGGACGACGATGGTAAATGGTGTTGTAGTGTTTTAGGAGTCGGGATATCAATTTGGGAGAAAGTTTCTTTATCATAGAATAAGATATTCGTCGTTTGCTGGTGTTTTACTTTCGAGCAAATTTAAGCTCAAACGAGCTTGTCCTTATCAATGATTTCAGCACTGTGGGGTATGGGGACTGTGGGGCAGTCGGGGACAAGGCTGATCATAGTCAAGAAACGAAAGGTGTTTCCCTTTTATTACGTTGTGTGAAATCGTCACCGAAACAAATGGGCGTTTTTACGTAGCGATGATTTCGGAAATTTGAATGCTCCGTCAGATCTATTATTTGACGTTGGTAAGAAACACATCTTAATAGTTCACTCTATGTTTGTGTTGCTATAAAAAATCAAAAACTTTTGATTTTTACTCACACCGTGTTTGGCACCGAAAATCGGTGCGTGCACTAGCCCACACAGCACACATGCTCGCACACCGACACATGTGTGAACATAAGTGTGGTGCCTGTGGGTCCTTCAGGTAGGTAGGTAGGTTGTGTGGTGGGCTGCGCAAGGCAGCCGAGCACTTAGGCCAGATGAGGCCCATTGTGATACCACATGGAGCGGATGCAAAAACATCCCACTACTCCAGAAACCAGTTGGAGCTATTGATATAGCTGAGGATTCGGCTTATGCTGGTGTCAGCTAGTTCACCGAGATTATTTAGAAAGTAGTGACCAAGATGCTTCTTTCTACGGTTCGCGAGAGCGCTGCAGGTACCTAAAAGGTGGAGCGAGGTTTCTTCCTCTTCGTCTCTGCAGCTTCTGCAGAAGTCGTTGGCCGGGAGGCCCAGTCGGGTGGAATGTTTGCCAAAAAGGGAGTGCCCAGTTATGACACTGATCAGGTTCCTAACCTGAATTCTACTGAGTCTTAGGAGACTAAATGAGCGTTCAGGACCTAGCTTAGGCCAGATTTCCCTGGTGACGCGACAAGTAGCACCATTCGACCACTGGTTGCCGCAATGGTCTTGATGTGGAGGAGTGCGGTAGCAAGAGGTGCGCAGAGACCGACCTTATCCGATCGGATGGTTTCACTGGTTCCGCGCTTGGCAAGATCATCGGCCAGGCAGTTCCCCGAGATGTCACAGTGTCCCGGCACCCACATGAGGTGAATGTTAAACTACTCTGCCATCTTGTCAAGAGATTTGCGGCAGTAAAGAGCTGTTTTTGAATTAAAAGTGACAGACTTCAGGGACTTTATCGCAGCTTGACTGTCTGTACATATCGTGATAGAGGTACGCGATATCACGTTGTACTTTAGCCACGACAAGGCTTCCTTAATTGCCATTACCTCCGCTTGAAATACGCTGCAATGGTTGGGAAGGCGAAATGAGATCTGGATTCTCAAGTCTTTGGAGAAGACCCTTCCACCGACTCCGAATTCAGTTTTTGATCCGTCGGTGTAGATCACCAGAGATTCATTTCTTATAGGTATGCCTTCTCTTCAGTCAGATCTGGAGGGCAGGCTGAAGGAGAAGCTTCTTTTAAGAAGAGTTCTGGGGCGAGTATAGTCTAACTCCCTGAAGGGGAGATCTATAGATTCAAGAATGGTAGAGTGACCCATACATCTAGAAGGCCACGATTGTGCGGCTCTGATCCTTACCGCTGCACAGGCTGCGACCTGCTTGCCGAAGATGTCTAGGGGTGGCAGGTGAAAGATGATTTCTAGGGGAGCTGTGGGTGTGGTCCTAATTGCGCCACTGATACAGATGCAAGCAGATCTCTGCACACGGCTGAGAAGTTTGAGATTAAAACCCTTTTCCAGGGCATTCCACCATACTACGACTCCGTACAGTAGTATAGGTCGTACAACGGAGGTATATAGCCAATAGGCAATACGAGGCTTTAGACCCCATTTATATCCGATTGCTCTCTTACAGCAGTAGAGAGCCGCTGTGACCTTTTTGACCCGTTCAAGGATGTTGGGTTTCCAGCTTAGCTTGTGATCAATAATGAGACCTAAATACTTATCCTTATCCGTTAGGGAGAGGCTAGTCCCGAAGTGTCGGGGAAGGTAGAAGCGAGGAATTTTGTACTTCCTAGTGAAGAGTATGAGCTCAGTTTTTTGGGGGTTTACCCCGAGTTCGGACTCTAAGGCCCATGCTTCCAACTTGGAGAAGGCATTTTGAATCAGTTCACTGAGCGTATTAGGGTATTTTCCGGAGATGGTTATTGCAACATCGTCTGCGTAGGCGACAACAGTACAGCCCTCCCTTTCAAGGATACAAAGCAGCTCATTCACCGCAATGTTCCATAGTAAAGGGGAGAGTACCTCACCTTGAGGGGTGCCTCTGCTCACATAACGCCGGATAGTGGCTCCACCCAATTTGGAGTTGATGACCCTGCTTAGCAGCAGTCTGTCAACTATTGCACAAACGTATGGGGCCACACCCAGTCTAGAGAGCGCGCCTGTGATGGCGCTAGGCTTAATGTTGTTAAAGGCGCCTTCAATGTCGATGAACGCTGCGAGCGTGAATTCCTTACGCTCTAGCGATCTCTCAATGGGGCTTACTAGCGAGTGGAGGGCCGTTTCTACCGACCTACCCTTGCTGTAGGCGTGCTGTGAGGAGGATATCAGTGAAGGGTTGATGATATCCCGAATGTGAGTGTCCAATAGCTTTTCAAATGTTTTGAGGAAAAAAGACGACAGACTGATGGGATTGAGATCCTTGGGACTGACGTGGGAGCACTTGCCCGCTTTGGGTTCAGTTCCGCACAACTCCTGAAGATAATGAACAGCCAGGGAAGTATGAGGTCCAAGGACTGCTGAAGCTCAGTAGGGAAGATGCCATCAGGACCCGGTGCTTTATAGGTAAGGCTCGAATGAGTTGACAGCCCACATTATGGCATTCTCTGTCTCCCATTCGGAGGATCCGGATATCGGCAAGTGAGTGGGAGCTCTGCTTCGATCTATAGAACTTCCTGGAAAGTGAGAGACCATAAGCAGCTCAAGGGACTCTTTACAGGAGATGGTCCATGAGCCATGGTTTTTATGAAGGGTTCGGTGGGGTGGTGGACAAGACCTTCCTGAGCCTGGACACCTCCTGGATGCCTTCTATTTTCTCACAGAAGAGCTTCCAGGATGTGCGTTGAGCATTCCTTGGGAACGTTTTGTATGTGCCTAGCTTCCTCTTATAGTCGTCCCAGTCCTCTGCCTGACGAGAGAACTTGTATTGGGCGGCGTAACAGCCCGTTGAGAGCCAGAGCCTAGCTTTTTCGCGCCTCCACTGTGTTGTGCGCGTTATAATTTGGTCACAGGTTCCGAACGGCGAATTGCGATAGCTTTTCGTGACAGAAGTACTCCAGAAAGGTTGTCAGTCGTTCGCTGGAGGTGGGGCCGTGAAAAATGTTTGTGGTGTTTTTTTTTTCCCCGAGCTGGATTGGAATCCGGGTACTTTCGCTCAACGACGAGAGAACTTAGCTTTGTTAAAAAGCTCACGACATTCTTTCCTTAGGAGTCCAATTTCCGGATTCCACCATAGTGGGCGAGATTTCCGGCCTAATCTGGTGATAGGACAGGATGCAGACATCGCATTACATAGGACTTGAGTTAACTTGTCAACAAGTACGTCAAGGTCAGAATAGTTATTTAGAGGGGAGCTTGGCAAGTTACACAGTCTAGAACTTACGGCTTCCCTGAAAAGTGCCCAGTTGGTATTCCTGTGATTCCTATAGGCAGGATGTTGGGGCACAGATTCCAACAGGCTGAAAGTGATGTAGCGGTAGTCTGAGAAAGAGTGCTCGTTCGAGACTTTCCAGTCTCGCACCTTGAGAAAAAGACTATCGGAGACAAGGGTTATATTGAGAACCTCTTGTGGTGTGTGGGGCGTTGGCGTCACAGCCCAGAATAAGCGGTTGCTTCTGTTTCTCCGCTTCTGCTTCTGCCCTGGATGGTCATGGGCCAGGTGAGCCGAGGTCACCCAGAATTTACTTGATCGAGCCTCGATGCATACCGTGGTAGTGTCTTGATCGCTTAAATTGGAGATTAGGAATGGTTTAAGGGACGCTTTTGTGAGAATACAAGATCTGGGTTTACCTGTGTTGCTCACATGCGCGAGTATATATCCCTTGGTCCTTAAACCTCGCACCAGGTCGCTAACGACCCAGGGCTCTTGAATAAGGACCAGCTCTTCCTCGGTGCGGGAGATCCGGAGAAGGAGGGCGCCCGAGGCCGCTTTGGAGTGGTAAAGGTTAATCTGAAGTATCCGCAGCATTGCAGATAGCTTCGATTACCGTGACATTTGCCTCATCCGTGACCAAATCCATAAATGAATCCGAAACGACGGGGCTGTTACGACCACTGAGGTGTTCCAGATCCGATAGCTCGTGGTCGTCCAGATCTGGTTCGGATGTCGCACGCGACGTCGTGGGGGAAAGGGATGGCAGAGAAGGATAGCCAGGAGGGAGCTGAGGCGGGACGGTTGAAGAAGACGGGGGACAGGATACACCCGTTCCAATGCTCACCGCGTCTGACTCCACCAAAGCGGGGGCCGCTACACTACCGGCATTATCGACAGCAGTGGAGGAAGCGAGTATCTCCTTGTGTGTGACCTCCTCCTCTTTTTTGTATACATTTAACGTGACACAAAGCTTATAATGCCGTTAGTTCTTGCAAGAGGGGCCAGGGACTCCGTGTTGATGACGATTACCGTCGATCTGGAATCCCCGACTAGGTCCCTTAGCTTCGCAATCTTACAGTACCTGATCATATTCAGGATAACTTCGGGGTTATCCGCCCGTGCAGGTAGCCAGGCTCGAGTCCTTGGCCTGTTTGGGATCTCGTCTCTATTTACGACTTCGAGGCGTGAGCCTTTCCAGAGTTCGCCGATCCTGCTCAGAGCCATCTTATAAATATCGACGGATCTCTGATCGGCCTGGGTGCTCGAGAACTAGAGTGCAGTAGAGCTCCGTAACGGCAGACTCCACCTTTCTCCAGTTCCCCGGGGAGATGCTACCGTCAACGTCATTGCGGTCGATGACAGCCAAGACGATGTCACCCTTTAGCACCTCACTATAGGATGTTCCAGCTGGAACGGAACTACCGTTGCTGGCCTTCATCGTTTTGGGGTCCGTTAAGGACTCCTCTGCGGACCTTTGCCGCTTGGACGTGAAGTCACTAGACCTGGGGTCCGCAGGAACTGCACTGGCAACTTCAGTTGCCCACGCGAGCGACTTCTTCCTTTGATCCTCAGCTCTCGGATCAAAGGAAGAAGTCGCTCATTGATACCCTTGAATCACTCCAGGATCCGCGCTGCCGCTCTACGTTCTTTGTAGGCCTAGTTAGAGGGTCCAATGCTTCGAGTAATTAAAATTTACAGTCTTATTTTAATTTGAAACTACATAAAATATAATATAAAATATTTAAAGTATATTTTGACCATTTTAAATTTAGATTTTTACGGATTTCCCGAAGAGACGCTAAGTGACAAAAATCGGACTTTAAGTCGAGATTCCGGAATTAGCTTACAGCATGTTGAAACCGAAATTGATATATTACCTGAATCTGCTAATGAAACATCTGCTGAATTGTTGACAACTGCAGAAATTTTGAGTATAAACGACGTTTCTAAGCAAAATCAGCAAACAGCAAATGCAGTCGTTGAGGCTGACGACTTAGATGAATTAAGTGAAATATCGGCCGATATTAGTAAAAATGAAAATTTGACATCAAAAATGACAAAAGTAAGAAACTTTGATTTTATGTTTTGATTAGCTGTATCTATTAAATTTTTTTCTTATTTTCAGGTACAACAGTGGCACGCTCATCTTCAACCGATCTTAGCCCAATCAAGAGATCGTCATCATTTTGATATCTTTGCACTTGGAACGGAAATTTTAAACCAATTTGACAGATCGGATATCAATAACAAGATCATTTCGCTAAGTCATTTAATGGAGAACAAGGACAACTCTATGATTTCAAGATATTTTCTATCTGCGCTGTTATTGGTAAATATAATTCTAATCCCGTACATAATCTTTAGTAATATTATAAAGGTGAAGAGTTTATAATAATCATCAATCTCAGGAACTACTGCAGGGACCTTCATGCAATTTTTACCAGTAGTATTGTGGATCTGGGAGGGCTTTTCTTTCATATTCTTTGGATATTTTCATAGAACAAGTTAATGGTAGAATAGGACTTGTAAAAAAAAAGTTGAGAAGTGGCAAGCTTCTAAGCCGGGCGCTGTTTAAACGGTTACAGATACAAAAAATAATGTATAAAGGAATTGATCATCTCAAAAAATTCTAAAAAAAAGTCCGTGACAGCATATGTCTATTTTTTAAGGTAGACCCACAATAACCATTTTTATGGGTCGGTAAAAAGTTGAAAAGATAATACCCCTGTAATTTCTAGATCGCTGTGTCAAAAAATCTAAAAAAAAATTGCAGAGAATCGGTTTCTATGAGAACATTAAAAAATGATAATTTCAGAATTTTGTCCCCAATAGCTTTTGAGTTTTTGGCCAAAAATTGCGAAATGGAAGTCAAAATTGGAGTTTTTACTTTAGGATTCAGTTTTTAAGGTTTATTGTTGGCGATTACAAAGCACCCACTATAGCCATTATTTTACCAATAAATGAATTTTGATTAGGTATCAGTGTCGTGGCGTCCATATAACCTGATTCCTACCGACTTAACTTTTAAAGTTCAATTCTTGAACAATGTATCAATAAAACGAGCAACATGAATCTTGATATTTACATATAAACATAATATATATTTGAGTTTTTCCTACACCTGTACACACAAGCGGCAAGTTCTGCTGCTCTATGTAAACACATACACCACACGCAACATTGCATGCTTCTTTTCCAAAAACATACACTGCATCATCTATGGCACCAAAATAACTCGAAAAAGTTTCGGGTTATTCTGTTGCTAGCTGGTTAGAACAAATTAATGTTCTTTCCTTGTTTCCTTTGGTTGCAACCGCAAAGAGAATGTTGCAGGTGATTTTTTTTTTACCGACTTACCATTTCAGATTTTTCACGCCACGCCACTGTTAGGTATAGTATGTTTGTGGGATATAATTTTATCATGACTGCTGTCGTGTCTATACACACTGTATTCACATATATATTGGGTGGCGTAACAGTCCATGGAGAGCCAGAGCCTAGCTTTTTCGAGCCTCGCCTTGTGGTGTTCTTTTCGCCGAGCTGGATTCGAATCCGGGTACTCTCGCTGAACAGTCCGACGCACTAACCGGTTGAGCCAACGGTGCCCACACTCTGTATTCAGTAACGCTTTTTGCTACGGACATGTACAGAATGCATTTAAATTTACCCTTTTTAATAATATCTACAAAACGTTTCATGTATACTTTGGACGGATTGTGTTCTTTTACCATCTAAGACGTTGATGCTTAGTGGGAAAGACCAAGGGGAGGTCTATTTGATATTTATAAACTTCGGGAGTTAAAGTGTTTATGGCTGATAGCGCATGGAGTTAAAAATTGACAAATTTTATTTTTGATTTTACGGAGAATTTCCATCCGATTCTGCAACTTTAATGTAATGGGTGTATATGATGTGTACAGCAGCCCATACACGATTCAATTCAATCATCAACTCAGTCAATCGCAGTGAAATCAACCCGTATGGGGCTTTGTCAATTGATCGATTTGACGGTTGGCGAAAAATCAAAAGATTTTGATTTTTCGAAGTTGACTGGCAAGTCTTTCAACTCAATTGAATCGTGTGTGGGCAAGTTCATCGACAAGCTGTCAAATTTAAGAAATTGCGGTAGAACGTTTATTGTGAAATCGTTCGTAAACGAGTTTTGTTCACTTTTAAAGTGAAAAATTATTTTTAAATTGGCAGGTTTTCAATTCAATTGATTTAGTGTGTGGCCAACTATCAACTCAGTTTAAAATCGAATTGAATTGTGTATGGGTATTGTGTATTACCAACAATGCATCGATAGGTGTAGAGGGTAGGATACCTACTGCTTTTCGCAGTATGGCATTGATTTTGATTTGTGCTCGTTGATCTTAGTTTTTAGTCCAATTCGTGTATATTGTAAAACCATGTAGCGTAGCTCCTCTTATGAGTGTTTTGCTAATCTCGAGTGACGTGTGTATGTGAGGTCCTTTGTGTATTTGTTAAATAATTTTAACCCTATAGTGCACAGGTGGCCAAACTTGCAGGATATGTGGTCGACTTTTCACTGAAAATGGTTATGCGAGCTGCCCATTGTTCTGACTTGGAAAAAAAAATGCCAACAATTCTAGTGTAATTAGAGTTTCGTTCCAAAGGAATAATGAAGCAATACTGAAAGAAGCGCTCAGACTTAGCCAGAAAAAAGTTCCACAGAGGTGGCAGCCAATGAACTGCCAACAAATTATTACATATTTTCTAAAATTAGAAGCTAAAAAATCTAAAAAAGATTGGTGCTATGCAGCGTTATTGAATTCAACTTTAAGGTTCAAAAAAGACGCCCCATCTAATTTCTACACCCATGGGTCTAAAATTAAAAAAAAAAACGAAATATGGGTATTGAACTGATCTTTAGTTTGAAGTTATGCTTGAACATTCTGTCTGTTATAGTCTTAAAATTACTAGCCAAAAGCGAAAAAAAAATAATAGTATGAGACTTCGAAAGATCTGAAAAGCCTATTTTGTAAATCTTAGCGACTCGGTACTCGGTAATTTGTGGCACATGGATCTACTGTAAATACCTAAGCGGTCGACCAGTCGACCAATGCTACGGTTTGACCACCCCTGCTATAGTGCATGATGATTCATATATGAATCATTACGGTTTTTAACGATAGTTCGTAAATTTCTCAATGAAGCATGAAGGTGCATAGGGTGTTAGTAGATGAAAGAAAAAGACGGTTTGTAAAACTAAAACATTTTTGGGTCGTCGTGAAGCACCTTGTCGGACCGCAATACAGAAATTGGTGGAAAAATTCGAGCTGTTGGGACAAGTTAGTGATGTGAAGAATAAAACCCGTGCACGTTGCTCAAGAACAACTGAGAACAATTGAGAACTGTAGCCCAAAGTGTTGAAGTGACCCGAGACTTTCTCGGGCTTTTCATTTTAAGTTACTCTTTGCAATCTGCACGATAACTAAATTTTTCAAACGGATATAATGTAAGAGAAAAGCACATGCAAAATCATGATCATCATCATGAGTGGCGTAACAGCCCACGAAGGGCCAGAGCCTAGCTTTCCGCGCCTCCACAATAATTTGACACATGTGAAGGGGACCTACAGTTTATTGCCGGATTGCGAAAGCTTTCCGTGACAGAAGTACTCCAGGATGATTGTCAATCGTTCGCTGGAGGTGGCCGTGAAAAATGTTTGTGATGTTTCGGTTTTGTGAATCTTCTGCTAAACCAAAATCACTGTACCACCGTGAGCCTTGTTGAGCCTTGTTGTAGTTTGTATGGTACATATTGTAGTTTGAAATGTAGTGTTACCAGGCCCCATCCGAAGTCCATTCTCTTTTTTTATTGAGAATGATACGATACAAAGGTAAGAGAATTCAATTCACAAAACAAAACGAATGTGAATTCAATTCACATAAAAATGACGGATTGTGGATGGTAGAACACCAAATTCCATGCTCGAAAATTCGAATTCACTTTTATGATTTCGAGTAAAGACCAGAAGTTCTAATTATATACTCTCGACAACAAATTCACTACACATCATTTTAATCGAAATGAACACCTAATTCCACTTTTGTGAATTGAACTTACAAAAAGTGGAATGCAGAACAGGGGCAATTATACAGATTCGTTATTTAAACTGTAAACACGAAAAGATTTTTTCTTTCATTATGTGCGTTCAATTATCCTGGAGATTTTGTATACAGTTTTACGATGAACTTAACGTTATTGAGTGCAATTAACTGGGTAGCGCAATTAAGCGGGTACACAATTAAATGGGAAAGGTTGCGTACATTTCTTATTGAGTTTTCTATTTGCTTGGTATTGCGATTAATTACGGGGAACGCAACTAAGCGAGGGCCAATTATCCGGGCATTATTGTGTATCCTAATACTAACTCATTTGGTTTAAAAAAAAAAGCCGGTCAAGTGTGAGTCTTACTCACGCAGCGAGGGTTTCGTTCTTTCGCCAACAGATTAGAAGTAAGGACATAATTTAAGTTAAAGCAACTAACTACGGCTACCTTCCGTTTTCGAATAAAGCTAAACAAAAGAAGTCGTTCTCATTTGCTGATCGTGCCAACCGTGTGAAAATTGATTTAGTGAACTTAAGGGAAATGGACTCAAGCTACTCTATTAAAACAATTAATCAGCAGTTCATGAAAGTTAGCTTACCAAGCAGCTAAGCAATTTGAATCATAACGTATTCGGCAGTAAAAAATAGCCACTTAAACATCTAAAACACCAATGTTGTACAGTCACAAACATCCAAGAAATTAACAAATCAAGTACTCGTGTTTGAAATTAAAAAAAAAATTATTATTTGACTTTTGGTATGTGAAAATCACATTGAAGCAATAACAAAAATAATGTTCAATTTTGTTTTTGTTTCTCCAGAATTCTTTATATATAGAAACTTTTTTAAGAATCCTTTGCGTCCTCGATTGAGTTAGTAACGCATTCAAGCTATCATTTTTATTTGAATTTTAACAATTTTAAAAAAATAAGAAATGTGAAAATAGCGATAAAACCCCCTTCGGAGAAGAAAAAAAAAATAAAAAGCAAAAAAAGGCAAATCGGACAAATTGAGGATCGAGCCCGGGACCCTCACAGAGCAGAGCGCGAGCGCTATAACCACTCGACCAACGCCGCTTCGAAATTCTGTTGTCTTTTTTGGTATAGGAAATGTGGAGAAAACTTTGTGTGTGTGAGATAATCGCTAGTTGCCCTTTTTTAGCAAAATGTTGATTTTTTGATTGTATTGATGAGATCTACAAAATGGCGTTTTCGGATCTTTAAAATTCGTATGCCATTGTTTTTTGGTTTTTGGCCAAAAACTCGAAAACTGTTTGAGCCAGTATGCTCGAACTAAATTTAAACTACTTCGAGACCTACTTTCTAGATTTTGTTCAGATTTTTAGACCTGCAGGTATGGAAATGCGAGGGGGGGGGGGGGGGGGGGGCGCTTTTTTTCGCACTTAAAGCTTAATATCTCGAAAACTGAGCCCCAGAAAAAAAAGTTCAACATGAAAACTGTATTTTACTCTACAAAACCTATCCAACGACACCTAGCTCAATCGATTCCGATAAAAAACTTTTTAAAAAAAAATAGTTATTAATTTATTTTAGTTCGAATAAGAAATCATATGAGATTTCTGGGTATTTTTGCAATATTGCGATGAGTTGCCCCATAGCTCCAATTTTTTTCAGACTTCTTGGCCCATTATTTTAGAAAATAAGGTATGGGACATGGTACACAAGTCGGTTTTTTGAAGTTTGTGGGCTAATAACTATTTACCAATAAGACTAAGATGCTAATGGTGGTACAACTTTTCAATCTAGCTACCATTCTCTTTCCAACGATACCCATATCAAGTATCTAAGAAAAAAAATCTATTTTTTGATTTTAGTATTAGTCCTAACTTTCTTAATTTCATGTGGTTCACCAGGTACCTAAGATAAGGCTTAATGATAGACAGACAGACATTTTTGTAGTCTCCGCCCCGCCCCCTTTCCAATGACACCCTTGACCATTAAAGTTAATAAAAGTTTTTTCAAACGTTAGTTTCAGTACTAACTTTTTCTTTAATATACGACTAATTCCGGAAAAAATTCCTGATTTATTTTTGGGTTGCCAAGATACATATCCATTCCAAATTTCATCCCTTAACTTCAGAGGATTCAGAAGTTATTAGCAAACATGTAAAGGTGACAGACAGACGGACACCGAAGTGATTCTATAAGGGTTTCGTTATTCCTTTGGAACGAAACCCTAAAAAAAGGCTATTTTGTCTCAAACAAATAAGTAAGTCAATGATTCAATTCTTGCCAAATGTGAGGCATCATCAAAAATCTATTATTCAGTTGACAGCGTTTCAGATGTAGAAGAAGCAGTGCATTGTCTCAAATTAATAATTTATTAATAATTTTACTAAATAACTTTACATATACAGTGCTGCATGCGCGAAGCCAGGTTGCTAGTTCAATATAATGGTAAAAGATCAAAAACAAAAGTTCAATGTTTCTTTTATATTTCAAAGAATCATTACATTGCTTCTGCTTCCAAGAATTTTCAAAATTTATGCCTTTTTGAATTTAGGAAAACGTGAACTTCTAGGTCACTAACAAAACTGTAATTTTCAAGAACGAACGAAAGCTTCAAATGTTTTTTTTTTATTTTTATATTTGATTCGCATATCCATCACGTGCTAGTGGAAAACTCTCTAAATTATGGCTATATGCCAGTGTCACGCACATCCCTTCCCCTCATACTGGCTTGTCCACCAACCGCTCTAAATAACAAATCGAGGCGGCACAACGCGAAAAAGATTACTTTTGCTCCCAGTCAAAATAAAGAAAATTAAATTATTTATACTTTTATAAATTTTTTTAAAAGGCTCGTAATTTAATTGTTTTTTGAGCTACGACTCAAACCAAAAACCCAATAGCGAGCAAATTTTAAGCTTTCGATTCCACTATAATTTCGATTCCACTATAAAGAAATTTCCACCATTAGAACCAAACTAAGGATTCTTTAAAAACATTACTTTTTCCTTGTTTATTTTCGCATTGAAAGTCAAACTAAAGTGTTGATTTCAATTATTTGCTAAATGGCCACTAGGCATACAATATTGATAATTTTTTTCTACATGTGATCAATTGGAAGGCCAATTCCATAAATTAAAATTAGATTTTTGAATTGATTGCGGATGTCCCATATAAGCCTCCGCACTGTGCGACGTGCGCTTTCAAAATTTAGGGTTTTTCTTTAAAGCATAATATCTTGAAAACGGAACTCTTATTCCCAATTTTACAGTAAGAGTTTAAACTAATCTTTTGGTTTAAACTTCCATTTAAAATTTGTTCAGTTTCACATTATATATATATGGGGCGGCGTAACAGCCCGTTGAGAGCCAGAGCCTAGCTTTTTCGCACCTCCACTGTGTTGTGCGCGTTATAATTTTGTCACATGTGGAGGGGACCTACTGTTTAATGCCGGTTCCGAACGGCGAATTGTGAAAGCTTTTCATGACAGAAGTACTCCAGGAAGGTTGTCAGTCGTTCGCTGGAGGTGGGGCCGTGAAAAATGTTTGTGGTGTTATTTTTTCCCCGAGCTGGATTCGAACCCGGGTACTCTCGCTCAACAGTCCGACGCACTAACCGATCGAGCCAACGGCGCCCATTACCCGTTTGAAATACGAAAAGTGAAGTTTATCTTGTCGTTTAAGTTAAACGACAGAGTTCTTCCGTTTAAACTTCGGGTTAAGTACAAAGTACGTGTCAGTTTCGGTGATTCAAATCACTTTTGGATTACATTTTTTGTTTCTTCTAGTTTTTTTCCCCAGTCTCAACCCAATATTATATACTGGAACCAAAACCCTACATTTTCCTTAGACACAACTTCTAAAACTGCGTTAGCTAACCGAAGGTTTATTTTTAACTGCCAAACCGAAAGAGTTTAACGAAAAGTTTAAACTCATTTTAAGGTTAAGCTAAACTTCAGTTTAAACTCACACTATGAAACTGGGCATTAAACAAAAAATTGATGATGAAATCTCTATTTTATTTCTTAAGACCATTTCCATCAATATCACTTGATGAATTCCAATGAATTTTTTTTTAAGAAATTAGTATTGGTACTAACTTTGTTGTTAATTAATGAGTTACAAAAGTCTTTGTATTTGAATTTTTTTCCTCTGAAAGATTAACATTTCAATAGGGTTTTGCCCTAAAACATGCATTTCCACAAAAAGCAAATTGGGCAAAGAAAAATGTAAAAATGTTTATATATAGGTCCCAAGAATGTCAAATTTCTAGTTAATATCTTTGGCAGCTGATTTAATACCAATTTTTAGAGTATTCTGCCCCATTGTGCATCGTGTTTCTCACCTATCCCTGTGACTAACTCCCACAACAGCACGTAGAAATTTCGTCACGACAGCATGTATTCGCGATCTTATTCGTTCGGTCATTACCCAAATTTCATGCGCATAGATGAGAGTTGGACCAAATACCGAGTTGGCCTTCAGACCAAGCTTAGCCTGCCTGATGCCAGATCTTCCAACTGTTTCAAAGTTGATCCAGCTTGGCCAATCCCTCAGGAAAGCTCAGTACTGCTCCTCTCATCGCAGGGGTTCTGGAAATAACCATAACCTCAGATTTATCCACATTAACCTTCATCCCAGCATCGGTACAAATGGCCACAAACCTATCTGACGCACGCTGTAGTTCCGGCTAAGAGGATGTGAGGATAACTACAGCGCCGTGCACGTAATTGGAAACACCTCAAATGATGTTTTTGCTTTCACCATAGTAATAACAACCCCCAACATAAACAATGTACTAAAAAATTGTTAAAGTCAGATATTTGTGAGAAATATCTTTTGTAAATTGTATACATTTTGAAGCCGCGGCGGATAAAGTCGTGGATGCAATTAGTAGTAAATTAAAATACAGTTGAAGTAGTCAAATAAAGTGTCTGCATTTTTTTTTCAGGCTAATCAAGGCAATATCAGCATAAATGTAAATGATAAGAGTTCCGAGCTACCTAGTGATGTTAACGAAATCGAACTAAGTCTTTTATCGACCAAAAGAAACATAGTTTCCATTGAAGACAACATTGGTCTACAAACTTCACAAATTTTAATCGAGCGACCTCTGCAACAACCTTTTTTTTCTACGATTCGGACTCTGAAACCAGTACTCAGTATACCAACAACTGACGACCACGATTCTGGAATATCAATGTCTGATAGTTGTAGCACATAACAATAATTGCATAATAATATATTAGTGTTAAATAATACCACGTACCTGCAGAAAGAATAATTGAGTTATAATTTTATAAAAATCTTAAAAAAAAACTTGTGTCAGCATTAATATAGACAAATGTGCATGTGTATAGGAAAATGTACAAAGAAACTTTTCGTTGAATTTGTATGTATAAAAAATCAGTAAAAAAGATATTTTTTTTAAATGGTATTTTTTTGTAAATAAAAGTGAATGTTTAAGATTTATAAAATAGATATTGATTGCAAAAAAAGTCGGTCATATTTTATTTAAACAAAATATATATATGTAAGCTGTTTTTTATTATACACATCAACCAATTTCTCTGTCAGTTTTCATTATTCCAAATTATTTTTCTTAACAGTTTTTTGAAGAGTGGTATATTACACAGAAAACATTACAAAGTTAGGCATTGATGCGCAGTTGGTTCCACTTCTTCCAACTGGTGTGCATAAGCAGACTCCGTAACATCGACATTTTGCAGATCAAAGAAAGCAACAAAAATGAAAACAACATTCTGAACAAGGAAGAAAGAATGCCAGAAAAAAGTTGTACAAGAAAGAAGAAGCACGGAAATATAAAGCGGAGGCCTTCTGAAAAAATGTACAGTAATGGACAAACAAATTAATACAACATACTCTTGCAGATATTACTGCAATTTTTTCCTTTTTTTACCATTTACTAATATCAACCCACCGTTTGTGAAGTAGGAAGGTGGTGGATTGAAAAATCATATACGGCTAGTTGCGTTGGCCAAAATTTCCGACGCGCTTAACCGAGGTACGCAATTACAAGAATCCCGCTTAATTGCTATGCAGACGCAATAAAGAAAACCACGTCTTATTACGTTGAGAACGCAATAAAAGAATTTTTTTAAATATATAGCACATGCATGGATTAAAAAACATCATTGCAAATAAACTCGTTTAACTAACAGAAAGTAAAAAGAAGGTCCATATGTACATTTAAATTAGGAACCATATATTAGGAACAAGAGGGAGCTCCCTCTCCCTCATTCAACCACCAGTACCGTTTTTGGCAGCGTAAGCACTATAACCACTCAACCAACGCCGCTTCAAAATTTCACTGTCTTTTTTGGTATAGGAAACGCGGAGAAATCTTTGTATGTATGAGATAATCGCTAGTTGCCCTTTTTTTACCAAAATGCTCACATAATTTAAAACGTTAATATTTCGAAATATTGTGTGAAGATAATTTTTTTTTTTGTATAACATTTTTTGATTCTATTGATGCGATCTACAAAATGGCGTTTTCGGATCCTTAAAATTAGTATGTCATTATTTTTTGGTTTTGGCCAATAACTTGAAGTGTTTGAGCCAGGATGCTCGAACTAAATTTAAACTAAAGATTACATCGAGACCAACATTTTAGATTTTATTCATATTTCTAGACCCGCAGGTGTGGAAATGCGTCTGGGGGGGACACTTTTTTCGCGCTTAATACCTCAAAGACTGAACCTCGGAATAAAAAGCACATCATCTGTGGAAATTTCATTTCTTAATTCCAAGTGGTTCACCAGGTACCTAAAATAGGGGTTTATGGCAGACAGGCAGACATTTTTGTAATCTATGCTCCGC
Organism: Syritta pipiens; assembly: GCA_905187475.1. Lineage (NCBI taxonomy): Eukaryota > Metazoa > Arthropoda > Insecta > Diptera > Syrphidae > Syritta > Syritta pipiens. Next base: position 60,470,858 of record LR994572.1, on the reverse strand, counting down.
CCCCTTTCCAATGACACCCATATTGACCATAAAAGTTAATAAAAGTTTGTTCAAAGGTTAGTTTCAGTACTAACTTTTTCTTAAATCTTCGACTAATTCCGGAAAAAAACTACCGATTTATATTTGGGTTACCGAGATACATACTCATTCCAAGTTTCATCCCTTAACTACAGAGGATTCAGAAGTTATTAGCAAATATGTAAAGGCGACAGACAGACGGACACCGAAGTGATTCTATAAGGGTTTCGTTATTCCTTTGGAACGAAACCCTAAAAAGCACATGTGGTTGCTCTTATTACTTTTCACATATGCAAGAAAGAAAGAGAATGTTCACAGCAAGAATGAGGATTTGCATGGCGACCTACGCGGCAAACATCGAACCCAAAGAACACGAGAAAATCGAAACTATTCGCCAACGGTTCTCGAGGTACAATCGTGCTGGGCAAACACAATTGTTGTGTCGGGCCACATAATCGTCGTCTACACACAACCACAAGAGCGATAGCGCGGGCAGTCGGTGACAAAGAATTGCGTCGCCGCAGCAGGACACTTTAGGCTACATTTGCACAATGAGTGACCGGGGTAGGAGTAGATAAATGAAAACAGCACACGCAATTCTTTTGCTGGCTGGTTTGCGTTTCATTATTTTGTGATACACTTTAATTTTTGAAATTTGATTGTTCCGTCAGATCTATTATTTGACATTGGTAAGAAACGTCGGTCCTGAAAAAGTTTCCATAAAAATCTAAAATCATTGCGAAATGCAAGGAAGATTCACCTGATTAATTTTTTTTGTCATAGTTCATGCTTTGAGGATAAAATAAAAATCGCCGATTTTCTGATTTTAGATTTACTGCGAAAGCATTGCTGCTTGGCGGTGGAAAAAATGAACTGAAGTGCAATAGAAAGGTTAAAATTCTAGCCAATTAAAATAAAAAACAAATACGATATCGATACAATTTAAGTCTGTGCAAGGAAAAACAAAAGATACTGGAATATCAATGAATAATAGTTCCCAAGATATACCTACAGGCACATGTCTAAACTACTGGCTCTAATACATACCTTACCAAGCCCAAAAAACAGAATACACAAAATAAGAACAATACGCGTTTCTGCCGATGTATACAGTACCTCACAAAATTGAGCATACACCCACAAACATAAAATGTTTATATTTTGCTGGGAAAAAACATGTTTTGTTAACTTTGTTGTTCTTACTTTTAATATATTAGATGAAATCGAAATTACGTTTTTGTCTAATCTATAAATGACTTTTTGAGACTGGCATTTGAAGTAAGCAAAATCATGGCTAATATATGGGTGTATGCTTTATTCTGTGATGTACTTCATACCTAACCGCGGACACAAGAAAATACAAAAGGAAAAAAAACAAGAATAACACGAGTTTCTGCTGATCTCTTTTTTCCCCCACTTCTACTGTTTTGGCAAAGAGTTTTGAGAAAAACAACAAATATATCAAAGCTCTGAGAGCGAATGAACTTTTGAGGGCGAAAGTATTCTGAAAAGCTTGGGGTCGTCTTATAGAACCCCGCCATAGAAACATTTTCGCAAAATATTTTTGTATGGCGTGCACTATCTTGGTATTATATGATCTTTGGTCTAACTCAAATTTTTCGAAAAATCCCCAGTCGATGCTGTGATATTTGTAGGCAGTGTTTCCAGGCCAACATAGTTCTTCTTTTTTTCAGAACAAGGTTTGCACATCTTTTACGATGATGATTACAATTTTCACCGCCAAACACAAAGCAATTGTGCAAATCACACAAAATTGTTAGAAATAAAAATCTAAATACAAATTTTGTATTGCTGTTAGCACATTTCATTTAAGGAATAAAAGTGAGTACTAAAATTTAGTTCAAAAAATAATATTTTGTGTACCTATCAGGCAATGGGCGTCATGGCTTCATCGTTAGTGCGTCGGACTGGGTTCGAACCCGGCTCGGGGAAATAACACCACAAACATTTTTCACGGTCCCACCTCCAGCGAACGATTGACAATCCTCCTGGAGTACTTCTGTCATGTCTCAATTCGCCGTTCGGAACCGGCATTAAGCAGCCCATACACGATTCAATTCAATCATCAACTCAGTCAAATCACAGTGAAATCAACCCGTGTGTGGCTTCGTCAATTGATCGATTTGACGGTTGGCGAAAAATCAAAAGATTTTGATTTTTGCGAAGTTGACTGGCAAATCTTTCAACTCAATTGAATCGTGTGTGGCCAAGTTTATCGACAAGCTGTCATATTTAAGAGATTGCGGTAGACATTCATTGTGAAATCGTGTTTAAACGTGTTTTGTTCAGTGTTAAAGTGAAAAATTATATTTAAATTGGCGGGTTTTCAATTCAATTGATGTAGTGTGTGGCCAACTATCAATTGAGTTGACAACTCAGTTTACAATCGAATTGAATTGTGTATGGGCTGCTTTAAACAGTAGATCCCCTCCACATGTGTCAAAGTATATCGCGTACAACACAATGGAGGCGCGAAGAAGCTAGGCTCTTGTCCTGTATGGGCTGTTACACCGACTCTTTTTTTTTTCTCTCTTTATCAGGCGATGCCGTAAATTGGAAATTGTTTCCAGACAAATCAGCTCAATGAACCTAGCGAGGAATAGCGTAAATCAATTTTTGGATCACGATAAATGATTCCGATAGCTATCTGGATCACGTGTTGCTGTTGCAATCCGTGCATTGTAAAAAACGGCTATTAATGGACTAACGTTGCAATCTCAATTGACAGAGTCAAGCCAGCGTACATCTTGGCTAATCAGGAGGCCGACACTATACCTATCAGCTTACATCGAAGAAACACCATTCCAACTCCGCAACGAACACTGCCAATAGATTCCAGTTCAACTTCGCCAGATTCTCAGTCTGATGGACTATTAGCACCATCGCCGAAGATGTCACGGACAACAAGGTCGGGTAGGCGAGTACACTTCCCTAGTCAATTATTGGATTAGTATTGCCTACACTGGTACTGTGGCGACCTATCCTCTATTACTTTAAATCTTTTTTGCCAATATGGTTCCCAGTTGTCCCACAAGAGAATCGAGGCCAAGTGGATGTCAGGATGACAGCAACAGTTGGTGAAGGAAACTCAAAATTACTTCCAGAAAAAGTAACAACCGAGTTAGATGTGCTTCCGCGTACATCTCTATGAATTCTATTTATTAAATTGTTTTTGACCTTTTCTAAAGGTGAACGAAGTTGTAAGTGAAAATAAATATTTGTTTTGTGAAATAATTACACAATTTTTTATTGTACATCAAATGTGTACATTTATTACACTTATACACATAGATCCGTATTTCACATTCGTACACCTGTGTCCTCTATCATTTTCATGCCATCTGTGTGCAAATTTGAGTTGAGCATGTAGGGGTTGAAATGAATGTGAACATTTACCACTGAGACTCACGTCAATTTCAGCCAGAATTTTATAGATTAAAAAATAAATCTTTAATCAGCGTTTTTTTCGATTTCGCTAATGCTTTCACTGAGATCTACTAAACGCATATTGACGTTTTATGGTTTTTTTATTAAGTATAATAATTAACTTTTATAAAACAATGTTTAATTTATACAATTTCAGCTTAAATTCAATTGATTGATATTTAATTCAGTCACTACAATTTAATTTATTTAGGTATTTTCAAAATTTAATTCATCTACATACACTACAATTTAATTCATTTAGACACAGTTCATAAATTCGACATTTTTAACACTTCTATACATTTTATTTTGAAGCGACGGCGATTTCATCAATCATCAAAGTGTTCTGACCTTTCGTTGTCCTTGTTGTATCTACTCTATAGTCGTTCACATTTCTTAGTTGATACGGTTGGGCTTGTCCAACCTCATTGATGGCATTATTGTATTGGGCGGCGTAACAGCCCCTTGAGAGCCAGAGCCTAGCTTTTTTTCGCACCTCGTTGACGGTGCTCGTTAAATAAACTGGCGTTACCGGTTCTAATATTAAAAACGGCTAAGAGGGTATTTAATTGCAGCCGTTGCTTTATGTTTAGCCCCTTTAGAGTCTCAAGCATATGTACTATTGGTGTCATTCTGTTACATTTCAGTATTGTTCTCATCCCTTTGTGCTGTAGTTTCTGAAGTCTACTTAAATATACATTATTGCAGTATAAAATAGAGGCGCAGCACTCAAAATGAGGCTTCACTATCGTATTGTATACATTCACAGCGGTTATATAGTCCATTTCGTTGCGAATTCTCTTGAAAAATCCTATTTAAGTCCCTATTTTCTTACAGATATAGTCCACATGATTATTGAAATTTAAGTCCTTGTCAATGATAATGCCTGAGTACTTCATATCGTTTACCTTTTCAATCATTTGTCCATTCAGTTGAATGCTATTTTCTGTATTCGGATTGAAAGATGGAAAGGATCTTATGTCAATACAATTTACAAGTTGTTTTTTGACGACAGCTTCGATGATCTTTTCCATTGTCCTCAAAGTATTGATGGGTCTGAACTCTTTGCATTTTATTGTATTTGTAACTTTCTCTATTGGTATAAGTAGTGACTCCTTCCACGAATTTGGGAAAATTCCCGATTCCTGAGATTTATTCACTACTTCTACCAATATTGGGGCTAGTTGTGTCTAATTATCTAATATGATTTTTGGCGAAATCCGGTCATAGTCTGGCTTGTTTTTAATCGACTTGCATGTTACACGAAGTTCACCCGCTGTCACTTTACAAAACTTAAATTTCGTCCTAGTTGGTCAATTGCCTTTTTAGTTACTTTGCTTATAGTCCAATTATCTTTGACGTATATTGTTACTCCACCCGTTCTTCTAGAGTTTGACAAACACGAATGACTATAATATCCAGATAAACATATTTCTGCATCTTCAAAATCCGCTGTTAAATGTTGTTGCTATCCCCTAAAATTTCTAGCTGTTCAAAGTTATTAGTGAGTCCTTGTATATTTGTATAGAAACCTGTTACAAAAGTTGGTTGCTAGTATCCCAGCTTGTCTTTCTTAGTTTCGAGTTTTCTTAAATATACTGGGCAATTTCTATCTAAAGTAGAATGATTGTCGTCTAGTCCTAGGCTTAGGTTCTCATTACTTTTTTTGCAGTTTATACACTTAATTGTTTGTTCGTTCTTACATTTCTTGGTATTATGGTTCTCAAGGCACCGTACGCATACTACTTCACTCTTGCAGTCTATTGCTTTATGGTTAAAACCTTTGCATTTGAAACACCTCATTACATCTATTCCGTCAAATACTTTGCACTGTTCCCATCCGATATTAATTTTACCTCTTGTAATTACTTCAATAAATGATTCATTATCCAAAGATATTATAGCATTCTAGTTTTTAATACCATTTTTCATAGTTTCATTACATTTTTATAAGTTTTAATTCACTATTTTCTAACATATTATTTTGTTTTTCAGTTTGTCTACAATATTCTTTTTCAGTTTGTCTACAATATTCGTCAAATTTGGGCCAAAAGCTTGAAAGCTATTGGGGCCAGAATGTTGAAATAAATTTTTTTGGAATGTACTCACCCAGAATTTTTTTGTATTTTTTTTAGATTTTTTGAAAAGCTGGTAAAAAAACGCATAGAAATCCGTTCAGTAGTACCTGAGATTACGCTCCCCAAACATTTTTTTAGACTTTGTTTTATATGTAAGTATGTCAAATATCTCCCTTTCGCTTTTTTGCTCTTCATTCAATGCTTCATAAAAAGTGGAGTGATCGGATTTAGTTCAAATATGCGCCGTTTTGTTCGATAATCTGTTTCCGTCTAGACGGCAACTTCATAATACCACCCTCGTAGAAGCCCCCCTCCTTATTTGCGAAGAACTCGGATAGCCACTTTTGAGTTCAACTTCACACCAACAAAGGGCGTTCGCCATGGACAGGAACAGGTGGTAATCACTTGGCGCTATGTCCGGGCTATATGGTGGATGCGATAAAACCTCCCATCCGAGCTCCCGTAGCTTCTGACGAGTCATCAACGAAGTGTGTGGTCTGGCGTTGTCCTGGTGGAACACTACACCCTTCCTGTTGGCCAATTCTGGACGCTTCTGGTCGATCGCCTGCTTCAAACGGTCCAGTTGGTCGCAGTAGATGGTGGAATTAAGCGTCTGGCCATATGGGAGCAGCTCATAGTGGATGATTCCCTTCCAATCCCACCAAACACACAGCAAAACCTTCCTCGCCGTCAATCCTTTATAGGCCACCGTTTCCGCCGGCTCACCGCTTTTCGACCACGACCGTTTTCGCTTGATATTGTCATATGTGATCCATATTTCGTCGCCAGTCACCATCCGCTTCAAAAATGGGTCGAGCTCGTTCCGTTTCAGCAGCATATCGCAGGCGTTGAATCGGTCCAGAAGGTTTTTTTGCGTCAAATCATGCGGCACCCAAACATCAAGCTTTTTTTGTATCCAGCCTTCTGCAGATGGTTTAAAATGGTTTGGTGACTAACTCCCATCTCCTGGGCCTTGTCACGAGATGCCACATGCCGGTCTAACTCGATGTTTTCCATGATTCGATCGGTATTCGTCGTCACAGGTCTCCCGCCGGCTGGCTTATCCATGGTGTCGTTTTCACCGGCTCTGAATCGTCGAAACCATTCCTCCGCGGTTCGAAGTGATAGAGTACCATCCCCCAAAACACCATTAATCTCACGGAACGTTTCTCTAGCGGATTTGCTTTCAACGAAGGAAAACTTTAAAATAGCGCGAATTACGGCGTTAGTGAACTCCATGTTAACTCAATGTTAACTCCAAGTAACACAATATCCAAACTAACAAAACATGCATAGTGTTGTTTTGTAGGTTATGTCAAGACCTTTCAAATGATGTATAGTATTGCCAGATACGAGCTCTGTAGCGCTTTGTACATAACCGGAAAATTCAAAAGGCAAAAAGGCGGAAGGGAGATATTTGACAACCTTATATTTATAGATTGCTGGCCAGCTAATCAAAAGTATTGCACAGAAAAATATGTTAATTTTTAGTTAAATCCACATTCATTTTTTTATATTTTATTATTTTAAAATTCAAAAATAAATAATCAAATTATATTTAAATTGAAATCAAATTGTTGATCTAATCCAATATATGAATCAGACATTAAATATAAACTAATCATAAGCCTTCCTTTGTTAGGCGGAACTTGAAAACAGATCCTATGAGTAGACCTATTTCGGATAACAATTCGTTTCATTGCTAAAAGCTCGTTGTTTGCTTGTGAACCCAGAGTTAAGAACCAGCCTTCATTTTTCGCTTTTGGGTATTTTGGGCAGTACACAGTGTTGCTATCCAATCCGGACTTGCGTATCAAATTGAGACATATTACGTAATTCTATTAAATGGAGACAATATAAGCATAATTATATTCATTAAAAACCAAAAACAAAATGTAATAATAACTTCATTGGCATAGACATTAATCCATTCCTGTTTATCAAAATCTAGTTGCCTTATATCTTCTTGATCTTCACTACATTTTACCAAATATATATCAGCATTTATTTCCGGCAGTTCGTTAATAACCTAGAAACTTTATATTTAATCACTTTCGTTTTCAAATTAAATTTTTATCTTACCTTATAGATATTCTCGATTTCCGACTCTTCAAAATTGTCTCGCAACGGAGCCAATTGCTCATAATTACCTACGCAAATCTGTTTTAGTACTGGTAAGGATAGATATTTTTCTTTGGACAGTGAATTGTTTACTTTATAGAAACATTCAACATTTATATTGTCGACATGCGGTAAAATTAAAAAAGTTGGTTCATCATACCATCGCGCTTGAATTATACTTTGCGATAAAATTTGTAATCTTAAAGTAACAACCAGCCATCCTCGCTCTGCCACGTAATCTATCATAGCCTGATAGGGTAAAATAAATTAATACTATGTGTACAAAATAATTAAATATTATAGTTAACCCTCCCCTCTACTGTACAAGCAGCGATATATCGCTTTGATTTTTTAAATTTAACTCCAAGTAACTATCGTTTTAACAAATTAGATTAGTTTGTGCCTTTTTTTCTGAGTAATTAAGTATAACTGAACAATTACTAAACATTTTGCTATTGGACAATGGTGCGTAAAGGGTTAATAATGGACGGAGTTATGGTAATTTTAGCAATCAAATCACAATCACAATCAAATCAAATCCAATAAATAAAATAAGTTTAACGAACATCCTTAATGCAGTTAAGGTAACATAAGTTACATTACATCACATCATTACTATTTCGATTGGTCAAAAACTATACATATGCATAGTTTTATTTTTTGTACAAGTTTATTTTTGGTAAGTTAACTACAGAAAACGATGCAATGCGCTGTTACTATATATTTCGCGATTATTAAAAAGAAATGCAACATACACACCTTTGACTAAAAGTATAGTTCACTAAGGTCCGGCCTATAGACAGCTAAGGTTGCGACCACGCAATAAGCGACGAGTCTGATCGATAGGTGACCGTGTAATGAGCGTCGTAATTGTGAAAATGCTATTTTTACTTAAAACTTCTCTCTGCGGACACCCCTCTTCAAGGGACGCTTCTGTTAACGGACAATTCCCCTTGTCGTCCGCATGAATATAGCTTTGTGTACATTTCGCCCCCTTTACAACAGACCACCTTAGCTACCGGACGCGGACACGAATGTCAACGCTTACTGAGCAATTTTTCTCTTAGAAGGGACACTAACCAAAACGAAGATGATAGAGACAGAAAATTATTGAATGTGCATGTGCATTGACCTGCATATTTGTAGTGCTTGTAGTACTCCGTTTATACAAATGAACTATTTCTACAATAACCACAAAAGGTCTAAGACGTTAGAAACGCTGTATGCGAGTAATAGTCGCGTATGTATTTTTTCTTTTCATTTTCATGAATTAAATTCATTACCATCCTAAAAAGGACACGTTTTTATAACGAACAATATTAATGGTATCGAGAGTGTCCGCTATAGAAAAGTTTCACTGTAGTTACAAAATAATCTGCTTAGATAGTCAGCAGTTTATTTCGACAGAAAAGTTATGTGTTAAAACTATTTTAAAAATAAAATTTTTAGGCTTTATATGGCCTAACAAATTTGTAATTCGATTCATTTGCAACAATTTAAACTTTTAAGAGCAACAAAGAATTTTCTACGCATCTGGTAAATTATGAATGAAAAGGAAAAGATATTTAGTTTCATTCAGAAGTCGTACGTCTACCAAGAGACGTAAGACTTAATTTTTTTTTTGTGTACGCTCAGCATTGAACTTTTTGTAATAACAGTGTTAGTAAGTCTCAAATAAGATAAGTGGATACTATATAAAAGTTTATGTAAAAGTCTATCTTAACATTTAATTACCTGTAGTACCCTCAACGTTTGATCCAATATTGATTTAGTGTCAGTTAAGTAATCTGAGTTTGGTAATGGTAAGCGCATAATATGGGCTTGTAGCAAAAGGAACGTTTTTGTATATGGGGAGTCAAAGGAAGATGATCGTGGATTAAATCGACAGAGTTTTGCCAGTCCCCTTGTTAAAAAGAAAATTATAAACTTGATAATAATTATATGTATATAATATTGTTACTTATTAAGCTCATCTTCATTATGACGCACAGGTTGTTGATCGAATTCAAAGCTATGAGATATAGCCGCAAGAAGGTCCGCAATTTCCATATTAAAAGTAACATTATTTAGAAAATGTTTCATTGTATGATGTGAAAGGTAGTAAAATGAAGATATGCGACCTAAAAATGTTGGCTCTAGCAAATTTTGGTTGACTGAAATGCAAGCGGCATCTTGTAGCTGATGCAATGCACTCTCTACAAGTGATGACAGAAAGACATTTACATTTTGTAGTTCAATTGCTTCCAAATTATAGTACGTAGGATTGCGGAGTAATCTTCTGAAAAAGTATGTCCAGGTTAAGTAGTCGATAGCAGCCTCTTTAGTGGGCACTGTTCCTGAAACAATCTCTGCATTTATATGATCTGGTAGCACGTCAAGTAAGCTTGACTCAACTGGAAACGGATCATAAAGAAACTTCTTATAAAAGTTCTTCTTAACGTCATGAACAAAAACAACTGCGACACCTTCGTTATCGAATTGCGGCCTTCCTGCACGACCCATCATTTGAAGGACATCTGTTATTGGCATATCGACGTACTTTTTTGTTTTGCTATCAAAGTATTCGGTTCCTTTAATCACGACAAGATGAGCCGGCAAATTAACACCCCAAGCGAGTGTTGCAGTAGCAACCAATATTTGTATTTTCCTATTCAAGAATAGTTTTTCTACAATCTGTCGGTCACTTTCCGAAAGTCCAGCATGATGCAAACCAATTCCAAAAGCAAGGCAAAACTTAAGATTTGAATCTTTTATATTATGTAATATATCCTGAATTTCTGAGTCTGATACATGAAGAAATTGCTTAGGATTGTCATCACCAGCAACATATGTTATTAAATCTAAAGCCGTTAATCGAGTTTGTCTTCTGGATGATACAAAAATTATAGCAGCTGTTGATGGTGAATATGTTCTAATTGCTTGGTATACTGGTCTATTCATTGTTGCCATTCGTGGGCAATAGTGTTTGCCAGAAAAGCCATTAATATGAACTGACAGTGGAACTGGACGCACAGATGGCTTAAAATTATATAAACCAGTCTTCTGGATACCAAGCCAATTAGCAAGATCTTGGGCATTAGCCAATGCAGTTGAAAGTCCAATAATTCTTATCGTTTTTTTTGTGTACGAAGTTATAAAATTTGTGCGCGATATAATAACTTCAATAACCGGACCCCGGTCTTCACCCAACAAATGAATCTCGTCGATTATAATTAAAACAATGTCTTTTACATAATCCCTTGTTTGCCATGATCTACTTATACTATCCCATTTCTCTGGAGTTGTAACAATTACTTGACTCCTTTGAATAGCTTGAATATCTGGTGATGTATCGCCAGTCAGTTCGACTACATTTTTTCTAAGATTTTGTTCAAATCTAATTTTCCAGTCGTTAATCCGTTCTTTAACCAGTGCTTTTAGCGGTGCAATGTAGACAACTTTTGCGTGCCTGTATTTTTCGAAAGCACGAAAAATTGCAATTTCCGCAACAATTGTTTTACCTGAACCTGTCGGTGCACCCAAAAGAACATTGTTGTCAGTATGATACAAATTGTGAAAAATTTGGGTTTGAATAGGATTAAAATGGGTAAACGAATATAGTGATTCATATCTATGGTTTTTCAAAGCGTTCAATGCAAGTGGTTGTAATGGCAGCAATTCTGTTAAAGGTGGATTATGATCTGGAAGAATCAAATGCTTAAAACTTATAGGATGCAGTGTTTTACTACCCAGCCAACTATCGCTTGTAACTCGAACAAAATATTGTGGTGGCAAGGGTTCTCTCAAGGGAATAGTAAGCACAACATTCTGCTTAAGTCCATTTAAAACAGTTTTTCTTAGTATTTGTATAAATTCCGTGTGATATATAAAGTTCGTTTCAGGATCCTCTATCCAAATCCAGAAATTCTCGCTTGTCTTGCCATGTATTCGATCATTCCACGTAAAATTTGCCCATATCTCAATTCTTATACGTAGCACTGTTCGCGTAATTGGCTGCAAAGATACATCTAGTTCTAAAAGTGGAAATTCATTTGCGCACTGTAAAAGAGCTGAAGCAAATCTCTGGTTTCGAATGATGTCATTAATTTCAGAAAAGTTCATTTCTTTAATAGTGTACACACTTAGACCACGACTTTCGACCTTATCTATAGTTTCGTGATTTAAATTATTAAATTGCCGAAGAGGCGATTCCGTGTTCCAAATTTGTCTTTCAAACATTTGACTTATTTGAAGCATTCTGCCAGCTAAAATAGCATTATTGTGTCGTAGAACTATTGTAAAAATTGCTCGAGATATACGAACTACATTCTGAACAATATATGACATGTCAGAAACAAGAGAAAACGATTTAATAAAACCTCTTGTTAGATAAGTTTGTAAAAGAATGTTAACTTTTTCTGCAACGTTGTCAGCGCTCCCATGGCAGGGAACTTTGCAGCTATAATGTCTAAGCTCATCTAGCTCATCTAATTCATCATCCCGTACTTTAAGCTGCTGAAACTCTTGCGCTTGTGATATCATTCCAAATATTTCTGATTCAGTCATAAATGGTTTCAGAAGTTCATTAAATATTCCCACTGTGTCGTACTTAATATAAAAATGTGAAGCTGTTCGTCCTAAATCAGTGATACTGAAATCGTTTGTTCTATGATTAAATCGAATCATTTTTGCTTTATCTAAACTCATTGCTGCAGTTGTAATCAAGACACGTCGCTTACCCTCTAAAAGTGGATCTTTTTGTATTTCACTGTATTCTATTCCGTAGCAATGTGGATTTATCCGCATTCGTACAAATAAATATGTGTAACTTAGCCACTCAATAGCTTCGTCGACATTAGTTACAGTCCCAGATGCAATCTCAGCATTTAAATTATCTGCCAAACATTGTATGAAATTAGATTCAATAGGAAACTGATTAGTTAATAGTGACAGATAATGATTCAATTTTTCATGGGCTGTTATTATTGTACCGACACCACTTGAATCGTACTGTGGCCGCCCGGCTCTTCCAAAAATTTGCAGAACATCGAGAATACCAAGATCGACGAACGAACCATGTTTTGAATCGTAAATATCGGTGCCTTTAATAATTACCGCATGTGCAGGTAGGTTAACACCCCAAGCGAGTGTTGCTGTGCATATAAGAATTTTAATATAGCCCTCGGAGAAATATTTTTCTACTAAACGACGATCTGTTCTAAGCATACCGGCATGATGTATGGATACACCACATTGGAATAGTTCAACTAATTGCTTATTTTTACTTTTTGATATAGCACGTAGAGCCAATTTAAACCCAGCAGAATCCTTTGGCAAAAATAGTGAGCTTTGATTTTTTTGCTGTGCCAGTTCCCGCAAAATTGTAGCAGTGCGAACTGTTGCGTTGCGAGCATGCACAAATACCATAACTTGATGATCCTTTTGTAACATTTCTACGCATTTATTGTAGCAGACGTTATCCATATCGCTTAGTTGTTGTAACGGTTTGATCGCTTTAATGCCAATAAAATTAGTATCAAGAGGTACTGGTCGGAACCGACTGTCAAAATAAAAAAGACCTTTCATTGGATTCACCCGAAGGAAATGCGCCACATCAACATAATTGGGTAAAGTGGCTGACAATCCAACTATTCGTATCATACTTTGAGAAGATTCAACTAATCGTAATGTTCTAGCTACTATAGCTTCTACAACTGGCCCGCGTTCTCCATGCAATAGGTGTACTTCATCAATAATCAATAATTTAACAATGCTTATAATTGAAACATCACCAACTCCTTTTCGAGTTACTACATCCCATTTTTCAGGTGTCGTCACAAGTATTTGAGTTTGCTGCATCTCAGTTTTTGTCAATTGCATATCGCCAGTAAGTTCTCGTACATTTATTTGAAGAGGTTGAAGACGTTCTAGGAAATTGTCAACCATTTCTGAAGCTAATGCTTTCATGGGTGCGATGTATACAATTTTAAATGCATCACGATTAATGACTCCATTATCGAGATGTGAACGTATAGTGGATACAATTGTTAGCATAGCCACATTTGTCTTTCCAGCGCCTGTAGGCGCGCATATTAATAAATTGTTGTTGGTGTTGTATGCAGTAGGAAAGACAACCGATTGAATGCGATTTAGTTGCTGTACATTACGGAATGCTATCTTTCCTATGTCATCCAAATCTTGAATTTGTATTCGGTTATTGCCGATTGTTAATGACGGTGGTGGAGTTGAAGGTATCTTAACCTCTTCATATTGTTTTGTGTCAATTCGTTCAGTATTATCAGGAAGACATATTTTAGCACCACCAATAAATGCGGCGTGTTGCTTTATGAGCAGTTGACTATCAAAAACATACGGATATTGTGGAATTTCACCATAAGTACGTTTTATCAATTTCGTGGTGTTCAAAATTGGTTGTTGTTTAATTTCATCCATCAGTTTTTTTTGCTGCTGCAGCCGTAGTTGAATTGGTGTTATTACTGTAGCGGATAATGAAGTTGAAAGATCACTTTTCAGTAAGCGGGTAAGTTTTTTTTCTTCTCTACGATTCTGTTTTGCTAAATCTTTTTCTGCACGAAGTTGAACAACCACAGAACTTGCAATCGTTGGTTTATTATCCAATCGAGGATGTAAGTCTTTTTTTTTATGGTGTTTTTCATACTTTTCAAGTCGATTCAGTTTTTCTAACACAGTTTCACGATTAATAAGGACGTCTAGTATGAAATCGAATTTGTCAAAGCCCACAAGTTCACACAAGTCATTTTGAATTTCATCCCCACTTCTTTTGCTTCGTAATAAATGGTAGGTTTTCTTAAGAAGAACTGAATCCAGAAGCTTGACTAACTTATCTACAATCTGATCAGCAGCACATTCATTTTTATATGTCAATGAAAGCTTAGAAAGTTGATTTTTAACATGTTGTTCTGGAGATATATTTTGCAGGTGAAATACACTGTGATATTGAAATGCCGGGAAAGCAACTAAAATGTCTGCTCCCCAATTCTTTATAGAGCCCTCCTTCCTAAATGGTAACGACGTTCGCTGAGAAATATTCTTTCTACTGTCATCATCGATGTGTTTGGCGATTTCTGTGACCAACTCAAATATCTTATAATTGCTTTCATCGAACACTGCACCAAACGTTGTTTTTAACTTATTCAAATGAAATCGTGTTATATAGCGTTGGCCGATATAAAGATCCAAAAAAAATTCGACGGCAGCATCTACATATTCCGTACACTCTTCCATACCCATTGAATTTGTTACAACCATTCGCAAATCTTTTAGCAAAGACTTCAATTTTGCTGGATGTTGTCTCAGTACGACTTTTGACTTTCGGCCATCACTGCAAAATATCGGATACAATAATTATTAAATAATTACAAATATTTTAGAGTGTTGTGAAAACTTATACCAGCATTAATACACATACCATAAGTACCATAAATCTACGCTTCTTTATTCTCTTAACAATTTAAATGTTTTTAACTATCATTTGAGAAAATAATGGCAAAACAATACCAACAGATTGTTCTCATTATTATTTATAATTTTCTACATACCTATACATATACAAAAAAATACTTGTTTCTGTTATTTTTTTTTTTATTTTGAATCGATAAATTTGGAACTATCGAATCTATAAACTAAAACCCTGTACAAAACTCGTAAAAAAAATAGTCGTTCAACAGGTTCCGATGACAACGACAGTCTTGCCTACAAGATAAACCTATTGCCAAAATAATAGAAACGTTAATAGGCGTTTTTTTGAGAAAACAAACAAAAAAACCAACGAGTTCCCATTTTAGTTGGACTTTTAAAACTTTTTTGACCTCAACTTGTAATGTAATGTCCTGTAATATTCGAAATGTTCGCATGCATATTATATTTTTTTAGTTGTAGTTCGCTAGAAACAACCTTAGCTTGCTGAACAAAAAAAACAAACACTAGGTGTTAACACAAAAAGCTTTAAGATAACGTTTTTATAAAACATATTTTTGTTTAAAAAAATATTTAATCACAAATTTGTCATTTTTGATTGAACTTTTAGAGAACATTTGATACAATAGATTCAAAAATTACATTCACTCGAGAGTCAATCGATTCGCTAAAGTAACCCTTACCCTGAGATAATCAATTTCACTATAGTGGTTGTTCTCTTTCGATCTGTGGTTCAGTGATTAATTACAAAGATCTCTCGACGGAGCTCATCGACGAGAATGATAGCTATAATAAGCCAATCAATGGTGCATAGCTACGAGTATATCTAAATTGGTAGTCAAAGACAACTTTATATTGTTCGAAGGCATGGAAATTCTTCCATTAAGACACCTGTACTGCTATAAAGTCTTGAAGAAATTTTTCTGAAAATTCGGAATTCTACAATGTTAGATATCACGAGAACTACAATTTACGAATTTACACTGGAACATCGCAACCATTTCAACTATTTACAGATCGCATTTTTGTCGGTTCCATATCGTTACAGCTCCTAGACTATTTAACTCTTTACCAGACTTCCTAAGGTGTGAGAGGACGAAAACTGTATTTTTAAGTAATATTAAAAAATGGCTCTTTACATTTAAACATTGCGAAATTGATTCACTCTTGCTTCCAATAGTTTAACTCATTGCTTTATTATTATATATATTCTACTCCCATATTATATATTTACTTCCCCAACAACTACGAAATTTCTTATAAAGCTATATCTGTAAATTTTTAATGTACTTTCGCCACTTTGGTAACAGATTGTACAAAACTATTTCTTAGACAAATGAACTCTTTCTTTTTATGTTTGTATGTATCTAAAAAATAAGTGATGTATATACTTCCTTTTGTCTTGAAATTAAGAAAAAAAATGAAATTGACAGAAAATGACCTTGAATGGCCATCCCAGGCAGTGCCAACAATATTGCATGCTACTGATCTGAAACTGATAAAATCCTAATTTGTCTGATCACACGTAACGTTTCCAGTCATCTCCTGTCCAATTTCTATGTTCTTTGGTTCTTCAAACATGCCTTGACATTTTTGACGAGAAGTTTAAACTCTCATTGAGGTTTCTCACTGTGAAACTCGACATAAGCTTTTATCCAAATAATAAAATAGAAGTAAAATCTATGGTGGCTTGATTAGTTAGTGCGTCAACCTGCTAAGTGAGAGTACCCGTGTTCGACTCCAGCCAGTAGAAAATAACACTACAAACATTTTTCACGGCCTCACCTTCAGCGAACGACGGACAATGCTCCTGGAGTATTTCTGTCATGAAAAGATTTTGCGATTTGCCCTTCGAAACCGCCATTAAACAGTAGATCCACACCACATGTGTCAAAATATAACGCGCACAACACAGTGGAGGCGCGAAAAGCTTAGCTCTGGTCCTCAACGGACTGTTAAGCCACCCAATATATGCAATGCTAAGAAATATAATGCACAAAAAAAAAGTAAATAAGGCACTTATGTAGTATTTCGTCCCCTTTCTGCAATAACCTCCTGGATTCAGGATGACGTCACCTAGGTAACAATGCATTGTCACGCAAATGAAACGTGTATGCAAAGTTTCAGCTTGATCGGAAACCGGAAAGTGGGTTAAATTACCCTTCCAGGATTTGTTTACATACATATGTGACCCCAAGAGTTAAGAAAGCGTGTAAAAACTGTAGCAATAAGAACGACTGCGATTGCCGTGATGACATAAAAAGCATGAGATGAACAAGAAGGCGGACATACTAGGCAAGAGAGGAGCTCAGATATTGTTTTCCCCGCTTCACATGATTACGATTATGATGAACTGGGGAGTAGCACCCATGTCACTTGTACTGCGATTTAAAAGATCTATTGTACCCCCTTCTTTGATCTAGGACTTCAAACCTGGTCAAGAACTGTTATTTTCTATCATTTCGTCTATGGTTTTTTTAACGATAGTACGAGTACGGATATAAGAAAGACTAAAATTGCAAAAAATCTTTTTCTTTAACCGTCTTTTTTTATTTAACGAGAGCAGTAATTAATATGAGAAAGGATGGTGCATTGTTCTTTGTTTCTTTTAAGTATTTTTTCTTATATAAGTTTTTCTTACATCTGTTAAGTACTGTACCTAATTTGCTATCGTCCTAGAACAATTTGTGAAATATTTGACTTAAATTAATGAAATACTGGATTGAATGCTGAAAAAAAGATTTACCTAATGATTTTTTTGCATTACATATTCTTTTTTACTAAAAATATACTTTTTTTTATCTCTTACATTCTTCCACACTTTTTATCCAAACCGTTGCCCAAACCGTTGTAGATAGGAAATGAAATGTTTATAAATAGATGCCAATTTAACTAATTCCCTTTAAGTTATTATAAAGTTATTTTGATATGAACAAGACTGCGATATACCTCCTTAGCACTCATCTATATTTCCTATCCATTCTTGGGCTTAAAAATTAGAGTTGGGTCGTTCCGGGCATGGATAGTTCCAGGAACCAGTCAATCAGAACTAGTTCCGTTCACTTCACAAACTAAACAAAAACATGCCCATCGTTCCGAACTAGAAAATATGCTGTTGCGAACATGAAAAAAATTTTTTTTTGTCAACCAAAGACAACGACACAAATACAACCGAAAATGTCTCATTCCACATAAAGTATGCTGCCACGGAACGCTCTGTGCTCAAAGTTTCAGCCCTATTCTGCTATTCATCGGGGCTATATTTTCCGAATTTCCACTATTTGCTGTTCTCGAACCAAATGCACATTGACAGCGGGAATATCACTACTATCGGCAAATTGGTGTGGTCACGGGTGGTATTCTGCTATTCGCGTAAACTCACAAATCCCATATAATTGAGATCCGCAGCTAAATTATTGCGGATCTGTGAATTTTTTGCTTCGTTTCCCTGCATTTGTTTGTAGTTTATTTCTTCGGTTCTCTGTGCAATGAAAGGAGATACATTTCAGCCAGCAATTCCAAAATGTAGGAGAAATACACTTGGCATAATCGTTTGGGCAGCTTGAAAAAAAACATTCCATCATCAAAATATAACTATCGCGTTCTATTTACTCCATCACCGTCCATCAATTCGTCCTACAGTTTTGCCCACAGCCACCAAATCGTTTTGATCATTTTATGAGCTTGAACTTCCCCGTATAAGGAATCGTTTATTCTCGTATAAAGAAGCGGAGAGAAAAGTTCAATGCTATTCACGTTTCTAAGTACTGAATTTTAAATTTTAAATAACCACTCAAACAACTAAAATAATTTGAATAACTTAAATAATTGGCTTTGAAACTTTTTAAAATTTTCATAAGCACAGGGAACAGCTGTTTTTGTGAATGTCAGATTGGCTCGGGATAATGCAGTTTATCCAGCGGATAGCAGAATAGCAATTATTGCGGATCCGGTAGGTGAATCGGATCGCAATTCGCGTGAATAGTTGTTTATGTTTTCGCGCATTTCTCCACTTTTGTAAGTTTAAAAAAAAGAATAACCGACAACATCGTCTAAAATGTTATTTCAAATTTGATTACCTTATCATGTCTTTAAATAAAAGAAAAACCGGCATTGTGAGTTTTACTCACGCGCCGGGGGCTTCGTAGCAAGCCTTTAAGTAATACGAATTCCTAAACTTTCCTCGCCAAATAAACTAAAAACCTGTCTTAATCATTATGTCTTAATAACTGCCCCTCCAAAAGATCAATATGAACAATTAAAATGACAAACGTCCGATGTTTAGCCGATGCTCTCGTCTGTCGAGTAGGAGGCGAACCCATCCACTCAAAGCTTGGATTACTCTCTCCTCCGCAGTCAAAAGCATCGGTTTGCTCACCATATCACCTTCAACTTAAAAAAAAATCTTCCAAACCACACATCGCTTCGCGAAATAATGCAATGGAATATTCAAGGTCTCATTAACAATTACGATGAATTGAAGGTTCTTAAAACATAACATAACATATCCTGTGACCGTATAATAACACGAGAAAGCCATCAGGCTCCCTCGTTACACATCGCCTTCAACGGGTTTGCCGACATTTAGCGCGTCAATCGCAAGAGCAACTTCTTCCACCATTGGACTATTCTCCGCTCTACCCAGGACGACAGGTCTGTCACCCCCAGTGCCCTGTTCGGGATTGAGCAACTGCGAAAAGTGCTCGCTCCATCTGCATAAGGTGTCCGCCTCATTGGAAAGCACCACCCCATCTTTAGATTTGACTCCTTCTATGATGTTGAATTTGCTTCCTTTGAGGCGGCTTATGGGTTACCAGAACCTTATTCGCAAATCTATGACCGCTTGCCAATTTCTGTCCGAACTCCTTCACGCCTGCTCTTTAGCTGCTCGCACAGCCAAAGAGCAATGGTCTCGACAGTGTCCGCTACAGAGAAGTTTCACTGTACTCGAAAAAAAAAATGTTATTTTAAGCGTATCCCTACGTTCGTACCCAAATATTTTTGACTTAAGATATAATTACTACTTTAAGCTGATTTTTCACGACTTTGTTACTTGGACTTTGAAGGACTTTGAAGGACACGACATTGAAGGCATCAACCCACATACCAAAAGTCAAGGATTATCTTTTCCCAATCCAGAAAGCGTGACAGATATTCAATTTGCGTATAAGAAAATTTTTTAAAAATTACTGGGGATGCGGAAAAAATTTGCAAAAACATAAAAAATCGCTTTGAGTGTATTAAATGTGTTCAAAATGTTTAAACAATAGTAATGACTTATTTTTATTATAAAACATCTCCTAGAACATTTTATACAAAGTCTTTTTGTCTCAGAAAACACTTATTTTTTCGAATTCCCTAATAAAACATACGTGGGTCGAAAACGACCCGTAAACGTAATATGTATATTTATATTCTGCTGTTTTCATAACGATCTTATATCTGATTTGATCTAATAACTAATTGAATTGAACACTTTTAGTTTATGAGCATAACTTTTGACACCTGCATTTTTGAAACCATCAATTTTAGTTTTTATCAAAATTGTATTATTAAAATATAAGTAAAAAATAAGTTAATGTATCGCACTAATTATAAATAAAAAGGAATACGGATTTTTGTATTTTTTTTTATACCACACTCAGAACCGTAGAGTTATGACACTTATCGTATGTAAACATACGCAAACAATGTTCGGCGATAGATTTTAATCTCATCCTCATGCGGTGTTTGCAAATAATAAACAGCTTCGAGATCTGTATTCGAACGGAGACTAGCACAAAATCGCGGAAAATCTTTCATGTTACTACTATTAAAACTTCTATTTCGTACAAGTAATTGAAAGAAAACGACTAATAAAACTAAATGATAATTACAAGAATTTTCAATGACTTCGTCCAAAAATCAGCGACAAGAACCGCCACAAATCACCTATACAAGATAAACAGCTTTCCAAGCCGGAAAACCCCTCGACCACATTTTACGCGCACACTTACTTGGGCTTCTGAGCAGATTCACGCACATTGTTAAATGATTAAATGTGCGACACAATTTTGTTTTTAATATTGAATTTTCGCCGCCATTCCTTGTCGGGAATGTGGATGGACGTTACTTATGAAAGTTTAAAATCCATTTTATTATTTAAAATAAACAGGTTCAATTTGTTATCTCTGATAGTAATAGCGACAAAAATGTACATTGCAATTACAATAGGATCATTTTTCGTAGATATTTGCATTAAAAGCAGTCTAAAACTTGTAAAAAAATTGGTGGGTGCAATGAATAATCTTAAACAGAAACCAATTAGCAACTCACACGTATTCTCAGACAGGGGCCGAAATACTTAAGAAGAAACGCTGTCAAATGAAATCAAGAGGAGAGAGAGGACGAGATAGATATCTTTTATAGGTGATTTGTGACAAGAACAACCAGAACTCAGTCAAAATGAGAAGTTCAATTATCCAGTTGGAAAATCACTGGTATGACAATCTGCAATAATAAAAGTGGATGAAGGTGTATGCCGGTTTGACAACGCGGCGACACTGCGAGACGAGAGCGAGACAATTCCAATCGCTGTCAAATCGTCTCGCTTAATCAATTCACAATTCAACGATACTAGTCGTTGATTTTTTTTTAAAAGCCAATGTCAATCTTATCCTTCATCGAAGAATATTTGAAAAAAATATTTTTTTTTAATATAGATCAAAGGTTTTTTATTTATTAAATCAATAAATATTTCGATTTATGTTTTGTTGATTGTTTTAATTTTGTTTTTCATTCACAATAGTAACGTTTAAACTCCCAATCTGCCAAACTGTCAATCATTAAACGCCGTTACGCCGCGATCGTTTTTCAATTTCCCGAAATTAAGACGCGACAAGATGACGACACTCGCCGCATTGTTGGCCGTTTCACAATGGCGTGTGAAAACGAGACGAGAGCGGGAGCGGATGTTCATCAAATCAGATGTACTCCAATTAGGTGAATGCATACCGAAATGGTTGGGTGGTAAGTTGGCAATGATGATGCAAAGATCCTCAATTGCAATCAATGCTTCATTGCACATAGCGTCGCTAAATGAGATTGTTAGACCATTGCAAACATGTAGTCAACACTATAGCGAATAATAGACGAATTTGTTTTGCTGTACAATTTAATCCTGCTTCAGCAAGCATACGTTCCCCTGGTCATCGTCTTCCAGCAAGCCGAGTGCAAGGCACGCATCTTTATATGTTGAAAACTGTTGTCCATTCACTTTATGTGAATGTGGAAATAACAATATGTCGGCGAAACTAACCAACAACAGTCGAAGATAAAAGCACTCAGTCTGGATTAACTTTAAATATCTGCCCCAAGCTGTTGGATTTAAATATCGAAACATGCATCAACCGGTGTGCCTTGCTTGCGGGTCATCTGGTTTTTTGTTGCAGCCCATGCGAAATAGTGTGGTACTTCTGAATACAGTACTGTCCGTGCAAAGGTATAAAAAGCATCCACACGATTACACAATTCAAAAAATGGAGTGAGTGTAGTTTATGGGTGGATTTATAGCACGATCAGTAGCTGTCTCGTTTGTGAAATACACACGCTGACCGTTTTCAAGATGGACAGCTAAATGAGTAACTGCTGGATCCCGTTCATGAATTGAGAAACCGAAAATTCATTCGGGCTGACCAATTTGGTAAAGTGATATTTCATTGTTCTTATTCACCGAAGGAGCATTCATATCGGTATTTTCAACTCGAAAGCCACATCGCTACCTTTACTAATATACTTGCAAATATATTTGATACTCTTTACTGAACTGCAGAATTCAACATTAATATAACCATCGAATGTTTTGCTCAACAGAGACGAATATGGTACCACCCAGCGATTGTCAATGTCAATGTCTATGTTGTTAATATTTTTAATAAACGATTGTCCGCCATTATTGGGATTCCTTCGACGAAATATTGGGTATCCGTCAACATTTGTGATCGTATGATTAGTAAAATTTTTGGGAATACTTTTGGTATATTTTCCATTTGCCATGCATGCTTGCTGTAACAATATCAAACAGTGATTGATCCTTAGACGAATCTAGAGTTTTCGCAGAAATTATGCTGTCTATTTCTTCAGGACGTATTTTATCGATTAATCAAACCAAAATATGTGCATGAGGTAATCCCCGTTCTGCCACACATCCTGTGATGTCAGGCAATAGTAATGATGTAATCTCCGGCCATTTTGGATTACACGTGAACGTATTAAATAAACACGGTTGTCCATACTCGCGCACGTAAGTCATAGCGTGGGCGCCGTGGCCTAATCGTAAGTGCGTCGAACCTTTAAGCGAGAGTAGCCGAGTTCGAATCCAGCCCGGGGAAAGAACACCACAAACAATTTTCACGGGCCCACCTCCATCGAACGACTGAAAATCCTCATGGAGTAACCTCTGTCATGGAAAGCTTTCACTATTCGTCGTTCGGAACCGGCATTCCACTTGTGATAAATTATATCGCAGGTGCGAACGAGCTATGCTCTGGCCCTGTATGGGCTGTTACGCAGATTAAAAAAAAAAAGTCATAGCGTCTTGCATATGACGTGGACTGCTTACGTATGAGGATGGCATGACAGTTACCAATTTGGGCAGCCTCAGCGTTGCTGTCAATAGCGTCTCGCAAATGAATGTATTCTTCTGCACACAGCTTCTTTTGATTAAATCGCAAATATATTAATCGTCCACTCTCTACTTTCACATACATATCGACCATAAATTGACAAAGCTCACAACATCGTAGAATAACGTTGCCCTCCGATACGCATAATAATCCTTTGCACTGACATTCGGCACCTGTTGTGGGATATCGTAGTTTAATATTTATGCAGTATCGCAGTGCAGTATAGAAGAGCGTCATATGACCGGTGCGTATCAGTAATGAACTGGAGATTATTATTTCTTCTACGAATCACGATATCTCGCGTAGCTTAACACTTAACACGATTATCGTTTGAACGATAGCTGTGCTTCACGTAAGTGTCAAAAAACGATATCGACAGAACGAGACCGTTTTCTCTGCTTCACGTAAGCCGAGAACTGTAATTGTCTATCGTCTCGACGATGGTTTTCTGACGATACCTGATGTATTATCGTCCTATAACAAATTGTGATGAATATTGTAAAATTTTTGACTTCAATAAATGAAATATTGGATTGGATTTATTTGCATTATACATTGTTTTTCATTCAGATTTGATGGCGAGTCGTTGAACTCGTCGATGATAAACTCGATAAACTCACTTTCGTTGACGTCCGACTGTGAAGCTATCTCTTGCAGAGCCAAGTTGTAGTGCAGAATTGGCTCACCGCTCTTCCTTGTTCGGAGGCTTAGCTCTTGGTAGACTTCATACCGACTCACCTTGTTACTGAATTCCTCGATGAGGGCCTGCTTAAGTTGGACCCAGCCGTCGACGCGCACTGTCCTGAAAAGAAGTTTGGCAGTGCCCGTAAGTAGCCATCTGGCGAACAAATATTGTTCGCGGTCGCTACATCTTAAGGGCTGGACCACGTCCTCGAAGTCGTAGTCCATTTACGGATGCGGTAGTTGTTGTCGCCGGAGAAGGTGAGGATGGCTTTCTGGATGTCAGCGAATTCGGTGCGGCATAATTGAAATTCACGCCTCTTTACAGCCAACTCCTGAGGTCCGACATCTTTTTCCTCCGCCGAAGCCTCCTAAGTTCTCTCTACTCCTCCTTCTCGATATCTTCTTCAGTTCGGCCGGAACCAAACACTGCTTGAGCGCTCTTAGCAGGGCTGTCGGAAAGTTCTGGAAGTCGTTCGGTGCGCGCAGACGGTCCGGATGCTGAAGTTGATTCGGAAGGTCCGGGAACAGGGATGTTACATTACTTTTTAATTTTAAATACTACACCCTAAAACAAAATTTGTAAGAAAATAATTTGCTTTTGAAACTAAAATCGTAGGCAATTCTTACTTATTCAAATAATCGCCTTTCTGCATTCAATTTGCGCGTATTCTATTAGGAGTACAACTTGAAAGACGCGCATTGTTACTAACTTCATATATATTCACACGCGCTATTTTTTTGACAGTGACAGCTATTGTATGTTAAAGAGCGTCCCAAAATCTAGTTAATTCCATCTGTCAAAGTATACAAAAGTTTTGTTTTCATATTCAAATAAATGATTTTTTTAACAAAAAAATATGCATCTTTCAAGTTGTACTCCTAATACTTCAAATGTCAAAGTCAGACCGACCGAACGCGCCGTTGCGATTTGGGCTGCATACAACTCGCCATGCAAAAGTAGTATGCGAGCCAGTGATCAATCGAGGACTTCGTTTCTCACTATTCTTAAACGTTTTTTTTTAATAAAAAAAAATGACTCACTCCCGCAATGTTTTTATTGAGTTATTTTTTTTATACAAATTAGTTTACATATTTAATATCCTTTATTACTTTGCTGGAACAAAGTTATAGAAAGTTTTCTAAAATATTTAGTTTTAAAAAAGTTGAATGAAGTGGTTTTATTCATAAAAGATGAGAGTTTACATTGTTTATAATATAAGCGTACAACAATATTAAATTTATGTAATTCTTAACTTATTTAATGGCGTTTTTTAAATTAAAATATACAATACAGCAGCACTTAAACTAAAGATAGGTTTGCATTGTTTTACTTAAAACAAAGTCATGTTTGGTTTTGACCTGAATGTAGATAAATTGTTACGTGAGTTACAGTACCTTACAAAGTTGACTGTACCTCCACAAAAATTGTATATCTCGCTAATAAATAGTGTTTTGTTAATTATTTAGTTGTTTTCACCTTTTAATGTACACACAATTTTTTAATGTTTCAGCGGTAATTTGAAATGTGTAGGATGTTATATATGTAAAGAAAGAGAAAAAAAAAACCTTTTTTTAAATACAAAATTTGTTCCCTGGAAATCCCTTGAAATCGGGCAAAGTTATATTCTCGCTCCCCTAATATGCATAACAACTTGTGACATATCCCCAATCACCAGGCATAAACCTTATACAAAATCCGTGCATTATTTCTGATTATGAAGTAAGAAAAAGGGCGCTTTCAAGCAAAACTGACGTAAAGACTGAAATTTTTGAGGAAAGGCTTTAGATAAGCCCTGAAATTTCTCGTAATTTTACTGATTTGATGCCGAAGAGACTAAAAACCGTTATTATATAGCATGTTTGTATTTTAAGAAAGGCTCTTGCTATTTCTATCCATAAATAACATTCCATTACAAACTTTTCAGATTACTACCAAAACATAAAAATACTGGGTGTGCAAATACTTTTTTTAGTCACTGTATATGCAATTGAAACTACACTTCTTTGACCATTTTTGTGAGGTACTGTACGTAAAACAACTTATCTTTTTTATTAATATTTCTCGTTTGAAACACATATATATATATATATATATATATATATATATATATATATATATTCATATATATATATATTCCGCCTTTTTCTCTTTTGAATTTTCCGGCTATGCACAAAGCGCAGAGCTTGCATCCAAACTAATCATGCATAGCGTCGTTTTGTAGTGCATGTATAGCGAGCTCTGTAGCGCTTTGTACATAGCCGGAAAATTCAAAAGACAAAAAGGCGGAAGGGAGATATTTGACAATATATATATATATATGTGTTTTAAATTCATTGTTATTGTTATTTGGAATGAAATTTTAATGATATAAAATGTTGTAAAATTCAAGAATATATAAAAAAGGAGAATAATACTAGCTGGATTCAGCAAGACATAAAGCTAGTGGTAAATTGTTGTTAATACTTCCTAAGGTTGTTCATAATTACAATTGGGCACTATTTATAAGACACTTTGTATCACTTCTAAATTTGTTGCAGAGTATTCATACAAATTAAAATATATTACATGCTAAGTTAATGAGTGTTGCTTCACTAATACGATAATCGTAGAGTACCTAAACGTCTAATAATAAACCTGTACGAATAGAAATGGCACAGTGTCCACAATACCCCCCGCAAAAAGCTCTCCGAACTGTAGGTGACTTTTCGAACTGTAAAACAAAAATAAAAAAAATAAACAAAATGTGAAATGAACTGAATGCATTTATGGAAATGAGTTATGTTAGGCACTAAACTAGAAAAATAAGCATTATAGTGAGTAAAAAGAAAAGTATACGCACACCCAGTTTCCTGGCGATTTCGTGGTAGTCTAATTTTCGAGTTCGGCTTATAAGAGGAGGGGAGCCTGGTTTACGTATATAGATAGAATTGCCGGGCTCTGAGATTATTGATATATTGCGCTATAATTTGACCCAAAAGACCGTCAAATTGGAAACACATGGAGCACTTTTATTCAAAGATGACAAGGGGGGCATTAAAAATGGTGATTTTCCGCAAGGTTCACGAAAAAATGGTTGTTGTATACTGTCCCTAAGTCTTTCCAAAATACAAAGCAATGGTCACAATAACAGGATCCTCGCCAAAGAGCATATTAATCACATCGGTATGTTGAAAGACGGAGATGGCGCATACACAAAAAATTGCTTCCTCTTTATAATCAGAACGCCCTCTCTCACCAAATCCTTCGAGCCGTTTAAGCCTTCGGGATAAAATGATATCGTAGCCCTCCGTCAGAAAGGAAGTGCGCATATATTCTAAATGCTAATCAACATCTTCAGAACTAGCTGTTATCAAAGACCATACAACCGCAAGATGGTGCATGCCATACAAAAATATTTTGCGGAAATCTGTGTATGAGGATAATTGGACCCATTATACGATCCAAGCTTTTCAGAATACTTTTGCTCTCAAAATTTCATTCGCTCTCAGAGCTTTAAAGCATTTATTGTTTTTCTTTTTGAACACTCTTTGCCAAAACAATAGAACCAGGAAAAAACGCATCTATAAAACTCGTGTTGTTCTTGTTTGTGATTTCTTGTGTCCGGTAAGGTATGCATGTACAGTACCTCACACAATTGAGCATACACCTACAAATTAGTCATAATTTTTTTTTTTTTTTTTGTGTCAAAAAGTCATTTATGGACAAGACAAAAATGTTGTTTCGGTAACACATATTTTATCTAATATATTAAAAAGTAAAAACAAAAACAAAGTTAACAAGACATGCTATTTCCCAGCAAAATAGAATCATTTTTTTATGCTCAATTTTGTGAGGTACTGTATATATCAGCAGATGTAAAGTTTTTACACCTGTTTTGTTTGACCAGATGTGTAGCTGGATATTCGAGGTGTATCTATTTTTTCATCACACACAATTTTTAATTTTTAGAACCATTTGATATAAATAAAAAAAATATGTATGTTAATATTGAAAAAGATTTTATAGTTATATTTTGTTTTCAATAATTTAATATTCTTTGTTTATTGTAAAAATAACAACCCAAAACCAAATGCGACGGCTGATCGAGCTCTTGGAGGAGAATGAGCACCTCCCGAAGTTTTAAAAGAGGGTTTGATATATATAGAAGTTTAGATGGGAGGAAGTAGCTGAGTTAAGGTAGCAGCTAGTTTTAAAACAACAGGAATCGCAACAGAACGTTCCTGCAGAAAACTGTTTTCCACTAAATTTAAAACTTAAAAGCTTCGTTATCCAGACGAAAGAACATTTTGAATCTGTTTAAAAAAAACATTATCAGAACTATTTCATTTCCATTTCCCTTAAAGAATCAAATCTTTCTTTTGTCTTTTATACTCTTCATCGCCATTTGAATATTTTTCAAAACAAAAATATTCAAATTTCAAACAATTTGATATGTCAAATGTCAGCTTTTTTGGTGGATCGTATTGTGGAATGTAAGAGCGAGAAATACGCCTATGTTTGAGTTACGAAATACCAATAAAAAAAACGACACGACACTAAAACGCCAGTTGGCTTTACACGGCCATCACACGCTGTGCCCGTATGGTACATATCAAAATAGGTATCAGTGCAAGCCGAACTTAGCAAGTTATAACGACTAGCTGGAGTCTGCATTACAGGGGCAATGCGAACTACGCCAGCACCAACTTTAGAAGTCATTACAGACATACCACCTCTCCACCTCCAATTAAAGAGAGAAGCCATGGTTTACGAGCACAGGCTCAACGCTGAGGATGACTCTAACTCTACGATTACTTGGTCTGACATTAGCCGTGTTTTATTATGCACGAATGATCCATATGGATCAATTGTGTAAATAAAAGACTCCAAATCATGGAAGCGTTTTTATTTTGTATTCTGACAATAGTTTGACAATTAACTCCTGTCGATGCTGTGATATTTGCGGGCAATGTTTCCATGGCAACATAGTTTTCTTTTTTTTCAGAACAAGTATTTGCACATCTTTTACGATGATGATTAGAATTTTCACGCCACATACAAAGCAATTGTGCAAATCACACACCATTGTTAGAAATTAAAATTGAAATACAAATTATTACTGTTAGCAGAATAATACTTTATTAAGTAATAAAAGTGAGTACTAAAATTAAGTTCAAGTATATTTATCAGGCAATGCCGTAAATTGGAAATTGTTTCCAGATAAATTAACTTCCACGAACCTAGCGGGGAGCTGTGTGTGATATGTGATAAGTGTAAAGTGTTATAAGTGATTTATTTCTTACTTATGTATTGGATTACAAATCATGAGCTTGGATACAAACAAATTGATAAAAAAAAATAGTTTTTGGTTTTATTTTACATCTGTTCATGTATTTAATCATGTTCTTAAAACGTCTATAGTCAACTAGGGCGGAGGTTTATTTACGGTTTTGTATTTGAGGCTTTAAGTTTGATTTTGATTCTTTTTCTTGCTGGTTTTTACTTGGGGTTAAGCAGAGCAAGGTCTTCTGATACTGAATTCGACCTAAAAAGAGGCGAAGTCCAACATGGAAATTGCAGTACCTCGATTAAATTTCCGTTGCGGAACTTTGCAAATTTTTCCATTGTCTTTACTTTTTTTAGTTCTATTGACTAAATTCAAATTACATGCAGTTAAGAATGATCAGTCAGAGGGTCTATTTCATTTCGCATAAGAAATAAACTAATAACTTATCTCCGCACAGTGGAATTATTCGTTTTGCACAATGTACATTTTCAGGGTTCAATAATTAATGTTTAAAATCATTTCCGAACAATTGACAAGCACTAACATAGTTTAATTCATAAACAAAGAATAAAAACCAATTTCTTTTCGAGCGATTTTCCAAAAATCCATACAAATTTCTTTGCGCCAGTAGCCTGTAAAAATTCTATCAGGTCTCGACGTGTAATCTATTCTCCGCCAGACGCGCTGAAACTAGTTTCCGAATTGTAAATTACAATGATGGTTACAATTTTCGCCGACAAACACAAAGTATTAGGTTCCGTCTTTTTATCTTTTGAACTTTCCGGCTATGTACAAAGAGCGTTTTCGTTTCTTTAAAATTCGTATGTCATTGTTTTTTGGTTTTTGGCCAATAACTCGAAAACTTTTTGAGCCAGGATGCTCGAACTAAATTTAAATTAAAGATTACATCGAGACCTACATTTTAGATTTTTAGACCTGCAGGTGTGGAAATGCGAGGGGGGGGGGCGTTTTTTTTTTCGCACTTAAAGCTTAATATCTCTAAAACTGAGCCTCAGAACAAAAAACTCAAAATCAAAACTGTATTTTATTTTACAAAACCTATCCAACGATACCTAACTTAATTGGTTCCGGTAAAAAAAAATTTAAAGAAATTAGTTATTAATTTATTTTAGTACGAATAAAAAATTATATGAGATTTCTGGATATTTTTGCAATATTGCGATGAGTTGCCTCAAGCCTTGCCTTGAGTTGCCTAGCTCCAATTTTTTTTAGATTTTTCGGCCCATTATTTTAGAAAATAAGGTATGGGACACGGTACACAAGTCGGTTTTTCGAAGTTTGCGGGCTTATAACTTTTTACCAGTAGGACTAAGATGCCAACTTTAATACAACTTTACAATCTAGGTGCTATTTTCTTTCCAACGATACCCATATCGAATATCTAAGAAAATAAATCTGTTTTTTGATTTTAATATTAGTACTAACTTTTGCGTTAGTAAGTAATTTTCTTAAAACTTTTTTTCGGAACTTTCAGAAACACATCATCTGTGGAAATTTCATTTCTTAATTAGCTTTTTCTTTAATCGTCGACTAATTCCGGAAAAAATTCCAGATTTATTTTTGGGTTGTCGAGATACATATTCATTCCAAGTTTCATCACTTGACTATAGAGGATTCAGAAGTTATTAGCAAATATGTAAAGGCGATGGACAGACAGACAAACAGACAACAACAAAACAAACAAACAGAGTGATTCTATAAGGGTTTCGTTATTCCTTTGGAACGAAACCCTAAAAACGGTTACTGTATAACTGGACACCAATTAGATTTGTATACAATTTTTTATATTTCTCAAAAGCGTGAAAAATAGACTATTGCAAGCAATGGAATGCTCGTCAGAAAGTCCTGACATGAATTCTATTGAAAACTTGTCATGCTCAACAATGTAGGCTATTCCGTGTGCCCATATAAGCATTGCAGTTTTAATTTAACCTTTTTATTACATTATTAAGTAGCTTACCTCGTTCGGCATTTTCATAATGACGTTGTTGCCAAAAGTGTCCCACCTGGTTTCAGGTTTTATAAAAAACCCCGTAGTGTTAAAATTGATTGAAAAATCGCCTTGTGGACACTCGCCATTCCTATTATAGCAATCACCTGCTGATCCAAATGCTTGTGGCATACCGACGCTTTCGGCAAACGTGAAATCATTTGCAACTATACGAAGATTTGTAATATTTATATTCACTTTATGAAAATATGTGCGACCGACACGATTTTTTATACTATTATCTTTATATTCCACATATCTCGATTGTGGTGGGCACATATCTGGATATTTTGTTTTATTGTCGTAATATATTGAGTAGTTTTCTAATGGATTCAACGTTATATATTCCTTCGGCTTTCCGCTCATATTGTGGCAAAAAATTTTCTTTGGTTGTTGCTTTATATATATAGTGTATTCCTGATCAAGAGAATGTTTTTGAACTCGTTTGATATCACTACAAGACCTGGGCAAGCATTCATCCGGTGGTCGACATTTTTCTTTACTCATTTTACTTTTTGTTGGACACTGAATTCGTTTTCCCAGTGCATCTGTGCAAGAAACTCGACGTCGACGAAAACCCTCACAGTTACACTAATAAAGAAATTCAGAAAGTTTTATTTATAATCCAATTTATGTAAGGTTACCTTTGTTATTTTATATGCCCGACGAATACAATGTGAACAAATTTTTTTTGTAATAGGTTTTTTACTTGACTCGCAGTACTTGTTTGAAATTTGTCGATCATTAACTGCCACACAGTTAACAGACCGTGTTTGATATTCTGTTCTGCAATCGTTAGAGCATGTTGACCAGTTGTCAGTTATCCATTTACAAGCTATTTTACAACTTTTTTTTGATCTCTTAGGAGTTGGTACTCTTAAATTGCTGCAATATTTCGAGTCGATTGGAACCCTAGAACGTCTGTAGCCCTTTTTCTCGGACTTATACACTTTGGCACAGTAAAACTCCTTTTTCCGTGTTCCAGCACCACACTCTACAGAACACTGCAACATGTAATGTAAAGAGATTAATGTTAATACAGTCAGCTCTTGATACGTTGAATCATCGAATTACAGGGATAGGATTCTTCAAGCATTTGTTTTCATGAATCACTTTCGTCACATATAGTGACGGACAAAAAAAGTTGAAGTTTAAGCCAATTTTTTTTTCAAAAATAGGATATAGAATGTTAAATTGGTTGAATACTTATATCAATTCTGAACCGAACACAAAAAATTGAATGATTTTATGTCCTCTGGTTTTTGAGAAAATTGAATTTGAAATTAAACCTAAAAATATATTCGGTGGTCCTGCTGTTTTGTCCTTCATTGTACATATATGTAGTGGCTAAAAAAAGTTTGGAAAAATCTATAAATCCACAATTTCAGCTCTGAAAGACAGTTATACTTAAAGTGATAAAATTTGACATAGACATAAATTGTCCTATTAAACAACCTTTAAAAGGGTTTAATGATTCGTTGACTCTAGACTTCATTTTAGGACTAGTTAGGGCACTGCCTCTAGAAATTAGCAATATGCTACATAATATTGTCTATACTTTGTACGATACTACACTACCAATTTTTAGCAAACTCACAATTTTTAGCAAACTCACTCATATGGGGTTTTCCTTCTAATGTTTTTCTTTTTTCCTTA
Source organism: Syritta pipiens (assembly GCA_905187475.1). Taxonomy (NCBI): domain Eukaryota; kingdom Metazoa; phylum Arthropoda; class Insecta; order Diptera; family Syrphidae; genus Syritta; species Syritta pipiens. Next base: position 60,437,476 of record LR994572.1, on the reverse strand, counting down.
CTTAATTCTCAATTGTATAAATAATATCTCAGAAGAAAGATCAATGGATAATATCTTTGTATTAATTATATGTGATAACCAAATATCATTGTAAATTTATGCTACCTAATAAATCTATCTTTATCATTACCACGTTTATTGGTTTTACTCCAAAAAGCATATACATATTAATTTAAATTTGTTTACTTCGGATTTCTTTTTTTTACATGCTCTTATAGGTGCTTGATTCCATTTAAGTCCGGGACATTTAACTTTAACTTTTCCCTTCATCATTTACTAGCCGCAAAGAACGTTCTAGAACATTGTCTTTTGGAATAACCACTTTGGAAGCACTTCCTCTTGTACATAGGCAAACATTGTGTTCTTTAATATCTCTGAAATTAATTCAATATTCCTTCTATTCGGATTAAAGAAATAACGCCAGACATCGAAAAAGATACCCAAACCGTAATAGATCCCCCATCATGATCACTGCTGGTAGTCGATACTTTACGTTGTACCTTTCCTTCATTCGTCTTTTAAGCGGAGAAAAGATAGACTATAAATTCAGATTGTAAGTTCTAAATGCACAGAAGTGACGTAAGATGAAGCATGATGAAGGATCTATTATGCCTTGGGAATATTTTACGCGATTTGTCGTTAGTCTTTTAATCAGAATTGATAAAATAATCAAAAGATCGCCCGAATCCGAATTTATAGAATAATCAATTCGGATTGAACGAAAATTAGGAATTAGAAATATTAAAAAACAAGCAAAGCTTTACAGCAAGATAAAGATCGGAAACAGGTTTCACGATTAGTGAATGACTGGTTTATAAAGGAAAAGATCGAGGTTTTGAAGTCGCCATGTTAATCCTAGGCAAATACGGCATGAACAACTTTAATTGGAAATAAGCTTACCACGAAATTCAAGAAAAGCAGATCATATGAATTTCGATTTGCACAAAAATTTGTGGTGGTGCTGAAAAATGTTAGCAACATTATGTTGATTTAACAGAAAAAAAAAACAAAAAATAAGTTGAATTGTCATAAGAAACTGTTTGATACTTTTTTCTGTGAGTTTTTGCAGGCAAAAGCCCTTTTAAAGGATAGTACATAAGACTATGTTAATGTCTTATTTATTAACGTAAATACAATGGTGCATTTTTAGAACTGAATATGTGGATTTCTAGAGTATGTTTTCAAGTTGTTTTCTGACACTGTATTTCAACTAACGGTTGTTGAGAAAAACAAATAAACTTGACTTTAAATTACAATTATAGAGTTAAAGAAGCCATCACTTTTGAATTAGAGGTTTTCATGCTGTTTAGCAAAATTCGAAGATTTGAATTACAGAAAGGGAAAAATTACATAGGTTGTCTTCGATTTATAGAGGTTTTTTTTGTAGAACTTTGAGAATGCTTCTATTTACTGAGGTTTTCCAAGTATGGGGGTTTAAACTTATCGAGACTTCATTGTATAAACAATACAAAGTGCATTATCAGACACAAACTATCGGTTATAACGTTTAACTTACAGCTGACCAAGTTGGTATGTACTTTATATTACAACATTTTTTTTTTTCAATCGGCTTTTTTTCGATCGCACATCCATGGCCAACAGAGCAGTTCACAGTTCTATATTTTTCACAATTATCATTACACCTTCCCCATTCATCAGCGAACCAATCATGATGTTTGCTATTCTGTAAGGAAAGATATTTAATAAGCTTTGTTCGCATATCCGAATATTTGGAAATGTACCTCTGAGTCGCCATAATTTAACCAGTCCATGCAAGGTCGTAAGTTACAAGGTCGTATTCTGTCAGTGTAACTAGACTGCTTGCTACATAGTGAATCGTCCACTTGAGTATTATTGAAGTAGCATGCAACGCTTCTTACTTGCTCTCCTAATCCACATGTTTGCGAACACTAAAACCAAAATTAATAGATACATATTATGTATAAATTTTTCCAAATAAATTATTTGAGAAGTTTTTTAACTAAGCCAATGTTGTTGAGTGGAGAGAGACACTCAAAACATTCAAAACAAAACTAAGAAAAGACCAACGGACATCACATATTAATGATCAGTCGCAAGACCGTGTAGTATGCTAATTTCCAAATTGGTAACTAAGCAATTCGATCGAAAGATTGCCTGAAATACCTCGGAGTCATGCTCGACTTTAGAGCCTACATCGAGTGCTCCATCAGGATGGCATCGCTGACGCAGGCAGCAGTCTCCCGAATTCTACCGGACATCGGTGGTACTGGATACGATAGCAGGGCCCTGCTGTCCAGAGTGATTCAGCTCCGTCCTCCTAAAGATTGCCCTGATATGGGTACTGGCGACTGAAGACCTCAGGGGGAAGTTATGGGCGGCGTGTATATAATATTAAAAATATTTTAGTTATCATACTAGCGTATGATAACTAATATGTTTTTAATATGCCAGTTAATAAATTTTTTGGAACTAAATACGGGTTTGTCCCGCAAAGAAATTTTTAAAATCTGGCATCCCTAGCATCCTCTAAAGGTGTGTGCACCCTCATCCCTTATAGGGCCCACAGACGCAACACAGTGTAACACGTGTGTGCACACATCATTTGATCCTCGGTCGTCGCCGAGGAAAGACCATGGATATGAGCGGATCCGAGTTAAAGCTAAGATCCCCAAAAACCGAATCCTCAAAGCTAAAATCCCTAAAAACCGAACCAACAAAGACGCCTACATAGTACATACATAGTTGGAAAAATTTTCACAAAAAAATATTCCATTTAGTACCAACAATATATTTTTTGCCTTTTCAGAAAAAAAAAAAAAAAAAATGACCTGTTCACAATTCGACAACAGTAAGTCCAATTATCTAAAATTTCCCAATTTTAACAATTTTTTTAACCTTTTTTTTACAAAACCTACTCAAATAATCTTTCATTAGATACCAAATTCATCTGATTCCTCTAATATATTTACAATGGACTTGTACTTGAAAAGTACTTCGAAATGTACTTAGCAGTATCACAGTACCCAGTAAAAGTAGTTGAAAATGGACTTGGCAGTAGCAAGTAAATATGTTTGATATGAAGTACTTAAAAAAATAATTATGTGATTTTCAAGTACCGGTACCAGTATCCGGTACTGGTTACTTGGAAGGTACTGAGGTCCAACTTTACAACTCTGGCTGACTTACAGCAGATGTATCAATGACGAACTTCCCCTACTTTCCGACAGGCTTTAAACAAAGATGCGTGTAATCCCATAACCTTTTTAAAGTATGTGTGAAAAAGTGTGGACGAGGAGTTTTCCAACTGGAAAGATGAATATCTCGTCATTATTTCTGCACTTGATCCATATGGATCATCCGTGCATACTAAAACACGGCTAATATTGGAAATCAATCAAATGCCATTGGTTAAAATAGATCAGGGAAGATGTTTCATAATTAAAGTAACAAAATGCAAATAAATCAGCAATCTTTTTGATCTTCTCAATCTCAAAATCTTCAATCTAATTTTGTTGATGTGTACAGTAATAGCAGCAAAATAAAGCTGTGTCTTCGTCTATACGAAATAGTACTACAAAGTAATAAATGATATTTTAGTATGAAATGATCCCCTCCTATTCTCAAATCCGCCGGGGGAACCATTCCCCGAAATCGAAAATTTCCTATTTCGAAATCCGTACGAAGTAACGGGTCGGTAATGTGAATTGAGATTTCCATATCCGATAGAATCGTATCTCCACATACAAATGAATCGGCTACAAATTCGCGACGGATCCTCATAAGTTTGAGTAGATGTTGGTAATTAATAAATATAAATAGGCTAAGTTTTTTATCTTCAATAGCAACAGTGAGAACAATGCTCTAACAATAACAATAAGACAATTTTTCGTAGATACAGTATGTACTCGGTTTCCGCAACACTTAAGACTTAGAACAGCCTGACTTTATAAGTAAAACTTTTTGAAAGTGTTACCTCCATTAGTACAACTTCTTGAGTGTATACATGTTGTATATACGCGCGATTTTAGCATGACTTTTCTATACTCAGCACTTAGTTACTTCGAACAGCTTGTTTGCTGTTCGAGTTATCTAGGTATGTGGGCAATTCATCGCAGCCAATCTATATAGGTATTTGTAAATGGCAAGTCATCAGCTTTAATTTGGTATCAATTTTAACTCTTAACTCTATGTCTTAGATCAATCCAAAAAAAATTGTGATACTAAAAGTTGGGTTGGTGAGGATATGTGGGCGGATGTGGGCTGTCAACTTTACGTCTTCCTGTACTATATATGATCACTTTAAAATGACACCTTAATAAAACAACAAAATAAAAAAAGATAGGCTAATTTTTATAACACTCGCAACTGTGCAAAGCTGTAACAGAGTGACAACATGTTTGCAATTTTTGTAAATTTCAAGTTTCTTAAAAAATAGAGAAAAAACCTTACCGGGGACCAGCTTGTGTAATTCCAACAACCTTCTCGACATTCCTCAGCAAAATTTATTTCGAATTTTGGCTCGCAGTATGACAAGTCAACGACATTGGATCTGCTCGTATTAATGTGTGTTTGCATACAGTAGTATCGCTTCTCTCTTTTCCCAACCATCCCACAAACTGCTGAACACTCGGAAGTGCTTAGGGTATTTAGTCTGGAAATTAGTATAAAAAATTATGAAAAGAAAAAAATTGTTTTTTTATTTTTTCGTCTACGAAGTTTTTGAATGAATTTGGTAATTTAATTAGAACCATGTACAATGGTGGAAAACTAATTAGAAACAAGCATAATGATGAAAATTTTGTTTCTTATTTGCTTTACGGACGCCTTTGGCTTAACCGGTTTGTGCGTCGGACTGTTAAGCGAGAATACTCGGGTTTGAATCCAGCCAGGGGAAAAACAAACATTTTTCACTGCCCGACCTCCAGCGACTGACTGACTGGAGTACTTCTGTCATGAAAAGCTTTCGCGAATTGCCGTTCGGAACCGGCATTAAACAGTAAGACCCCTCCCCACCCATATAACGCTCACAACATAGTGGGGGCGCGAAAAGCTAGGCTCTGGCTCTTAACAGGCTGTTACGCCACCCAATGGTAATTTGCATTACTCAAATTATACACAAGATAAGTAGTAGTTTAGCATTTTAAACAGCTACCATTCTCCTTCGTTTTGGTCACTGAAATTTATCTACTATTTACCTACTAGATTATTTCGTAAAACAAAGTAGAGTTTAAATATTTTTGGGTAGAAATCTTTGGAAATATAATTAGAAACACTGGAACTTTGGTCTCAATTTCCGGTAAATTTCTAGCGCAGCGTATTTGTTCTGTTGTATTATCTTAGTTAACGTCTTTAGCAAATATTATTTAACAAAATTGGAAAAAAAATAAGAGCTGTATACTGCTATTAATAAAGTTCGTTATCGTAGTACTGCCAGGAAAAGAGTTCCATAGATTCTGTTGCTGGAGCCTTGATGTGCCCAAAAAAGATGTGTGTGAGGTGGTGGTTCTTAGAGAACCCAATTAGCACTAAGTGCCCTTTTGTTACCACAGCTCTGGAAAACTGGAAAGTAGATTGGATTGTAACATAGAACCATTGTGCGGCGTTGAGAAACGAAATCAAATCGTTGGTGTTCATTTCAGATACCTCACGCAGGATTCAAGGAAGGGTCTACGATACGATAAGTACAATTAAGATCTACCCACGGCATGGAAAATTTCAAAAGAAAAACCGCAATCAGAGAGGATAAACTTATTTATCGGCTGAGTACGGCGAATCCATTTTTGGCCAGAAAGGTTTATGAGGATGCCTGACATTTGGCATGAATTGAATCATTACAGATTTACCTTTCCATTTCTTACTTCAAATTTCCCTGCTCTTATTTTAAATTCATATAATATTGGAGAATGATGTACTGTCGTCAAAGAACAACACTTATATTAATTTGAAGTTACAAATTTGTATTTGCAGCCCTAAGTATGACTTAGTGCACTTAGTGCTAATTGGGTTCTCTAAGAACCACCACCACCTGTATTGACTTCGTCTGCTCTAGTGCGTCTTGTTAGACGTTTTGTGGGGCGTTGAAGCATCTTGCCAAATTATTGAACAATATTTACCAGTATTACTTTACTTGGAGACATTGCAAGCACTCGAAATATTGTCATTACAAAGTTTTAATGGAAGTTTAAAAGCAGAGCTAGCATTTCTTCTGCCATCTAAAAGTCTGCTGCATTACCAGACGATGCCTCAGTAAGAGCAGTCTCTCCACCACGTTTAATCTTTGCAAACAATAGATTTATTGAACCATGCGAGAAAAAAACTATGAAAATTACTGATTTATTGAAGCCATTCAAAACAAGTGTCTTTTGAAAAAGGAAAAAAAAACTAATTTATGATTTCATTAGCAGTCATGATCTATATAAATCAATGGTTTGCATGCATTGCAACAACACACGATCCAGATAGCTATCGGGATCAATTATCGTGATCCAAAAATTGATTCACGTTAGGTTCATAGAAGCTGATTTGTCTCGAAACAATTTCCAATTTACGGCATTGCCTGATAAGTATTCAAAATATTATTTTTTTGAACTAAATTTTAGTACTCACTTTTATTCCTTAAATAAGTAATATTGTGCTAACAGTAATACAAAATTTGTATTTCAATTTTAATTTCTAACAATTTTGTGTGATTTGCACAATTGCTTTGTGTGTGCAAACACTTGTTCTAAAAAAAGGAAAACTGTGTTGGCATGAAAGTATTGCCCGCAAATATCACAGCATCGACAGGAGTAAATTGTCAAACTACTGTCAGAACACAAAATAAAAATGCTTCCATGATCTGGAGTGTTTTATTTACACACTTGTTTCGTATGGGTCATCCGTGCATATTACAACACGGCTATTGAAAAAAAAGAACCTGTGCACAAAATTATCAATGATCCGAACCTTGCAAACCTTATTTTATCTAACCTCCTTTGTAATAACAAATTAGGGGAAGGCGCTGGCAGCTAGTATTGCACTAAATCTGTAATTCTTTTAATATTAAGTAAATTTTAAATTAATGAATAAAATAAATTAACAGTTTTATAACCACTTATGTACTATTTGTGGGACATTGCAAATGGTTGTTAACTGCGAAAATGATTATATCATCAGATAAAAACTTATCTGTAGTGTTATAGTGTTACATGTATTTTTAATGAACATACTCAGTACTTACGTTAAATGACAGTCGGTATTGCATGGTTTATATTTCGCTATTGGTTTTGTTGAAGAATCGCAAAATGGTGACGGAACTTTCAAACCTGTCTCTAAATTAATACACGCGGCCGTCTGAAAAGATGTCCCTTGACAAAGAGCGTCACATTGACTCCAGTCGTCTAGTATCCATTGGTGTAATTCTATCTTATTCATATAAGATGGTCTATCGGCAGTATATGAATAAGATAGAAGTATTGAATCGTTTTTTATAGTTTCTAAATTAAGCGATATAATCTATAAATAAAAAATACATGTGAACTTCTTCGACTATTGTTCCTTAGTTTATGATATTACTTCAACAATCAAGTCTTTTTTCAATTTACGGGAGTAAGTAGTATTTACTCTTTCTAGTGGACTGTACGACCCATTGTATTCAAAAGATACTCCAGCGTAAAAGAAAACGTGTCTGTAAGTGTTAATTACTCTGTCTCCGTTAAGAAGCGAGTTTCCATCAGAATCTCGAAGGACTAAAATGATGTAAGCATAATAATTAGACTTTTAACTAACCTAGAAATATATTTATGTTTTTATATCTACCGATATAGTTTTGAGTTTGATAACCAGGTTGTGTTATCACAATATTTGATGACCCTTGTTAAATTATGGGGTGATTAGTCATTACTTAGTCATTGGCTACATAGAACTAATCACTTACCTTTTGGAATTGTAGTTACATAATAGTATAATGAATTTGTTTTATTAGAGAGATCCGATCTGTAGAAATTGCCTGAGTATTCTTCACAGGTGTTATTTCTGCCTTCACATACTCCACATTTATCTAAACGACATGTATGCGTATTCAATTCTTAAAAAACTGTACTACTAAAACATACCCAATGTTGCTATTGAATTTAATTCATTGTCACATCCTGCTGGCCTACAGATCCCATTAACGCATTTATCAAAGCTATCGAAAGAGCAAGTGGTCCCATCCTTAACCTTATCACCAAGTTGAAAATATGCATTCGTTGTATCCCACCGGCAGTATAGTTTGCATTTATCTTTACCTATCACTAAATTAAAATTTTTATTGCATATACAAATTTATTAGTTTATTTGAGAGTTGTATTACATCCATATTTAGGTATCCATCTGACAGAAGAATTGATTCCCATCAAACCAAAATTGTTTCCATTCATATCGTAACATTGCTGTTCCCTAGAATCTAACGAACCTGGTGGACAGCTTTCCGTATTACACGATCTATATTTTTTTCGACTTCCACCACAGTACTTTCCTCCATTTTGTGGCAGTGGGTTATTGCATTCCCTTTGAGATTCTTGTACACCACCCCCACATGTCATACTACATGGCGTAAATAGACTCCATGGACCCCATCCACCATTTATAGCTTGGCGTTTTATGCCTTCGCGTGGGGTACATTCTCCTTTTTGACACCAATATGTCGCATTCTTACATGGCGTACCATCAGCCCATGGCAAGTTGCTCGATCGGCAATCAAGACGATTCTGGTCTGCCTTACACCATAAACGAGCACACTCCTATAGAAATTTCAGCATAAACTTTAAATTGAAAATGTGTTAGAATAAACCGTTATTACGTTGCGTTCGATAGAACAGTATTTGGAATGGTTTCCATGTATAAGTTTACATTGTTGGTCTAGAGAATACATTTCACCAGGTAATTTACTGTTATAATTGGGTACCGTTTCGTGGGGAGTGTCTTCTAAGCACGTAATATCTTCCTTTCTTTATAAAATAATAAAATCTATATATAAATAAATTTAAGCAAAAACCGTTAAATAACTTACTCAAGAAATTCAGATACATAATGCCTTGAACAATCGGACCACGACCAAGGATGTATATCATCGCCCATAGTGCTTGACATAATATGCAAAGTATTCTTTCCATGTGTTTTGAAGTTAATGCATCTCTTATCGTCATCATGGGGCATATTAAGTCTAAAATTGTGAATAATAGTAACTGTAAGTATCCCAAGTTTTATGATTATATTTAAAACAAGATCGGCACGAGTACAATGACTTTGCGCCAATAAATGAGAACGGTATTTTGAAGACAAGTGTTAACAGTTTTTGAAAAATTCGCTTGCAAACGCAGAGGGGGGTGCGGATGGGTTTGGAGTCGTACCAATACAAATGAAACAATTAATGAACGATCAGAGTATCATATAGGACTTATTAAGCGACAATGCATTAGAGATTTTGTTAATGGAAAAGGCTAAAAAATGTGAAGAGTCGCTAGATAGACGATTTCATTCGTACTTTCATTTAACGAGTAATGTCGAAAATGCTGCTTCGGTGCTTTGTCCATTGGCAAAACTGTAATGGTTTCAGCGCTAAATTCTGGCTTTAATGACAGCAATTATTTCAAATTTCAGATCAGATATTAGAATCATTGAATAATAGCTCTTCTTCAGACAGCGAATTTTATGCATATCTCGCCCACTCGTCAACATCAATAGAACTCCTTAGCCAATATCTAGCCCTGAAAAAAGGAATTTTGGGGTACAACACTCCACTACCTGTTTCAGCAGCTGTGAAAAGGCTTTTTTCAGTTGCTGGTTTAATTGATACAACCTTGGCGTGGAGCCTTTTCAGAATCCAATTTTGAAAAATTGTTGCTCCTGAAAGTTAATAGCTTAGAGTATTAAATATATTTTTTTTTTGTAATTTAACATATTACATTTTACAAGCTACAGAGATTGATAACGTTTTCTATATCTTTATACCGAATAATTATTTAACTTGTGGAGAAAATCATAAAAGAGAATGTTTAAGTCATTGAGGAAAGTATAAACAAAAACTTTATTTATAACGAAAGAATATTGAATTTATCCCCATCTCCACCCCATCGTCCATCATCATCATGTCTTATAGATTTCTTTAAAACTGATTACAAGTCTCGAAGACAAAGAAAAATCGTGCAATCCTAAAGACTGCAACGAAAAAGCTTAAAGTCCAAATGAAAAAAAAATAAATAAATAGTCGGCGTAACAGCGTTCTTCGAGCTTACCAGAGTTGGGATGTAATGATTACAAATCAGTTTATTTACGCATTACATGTATTTGTAATTAAGGTTTTTTCAATTACAAATTCTTGTAATTGTAATTGAAAATCGTCAATTACATATTACATGTAATTGAAATTTTCAATCACTTACCATTCAATTATATTGATGTAATTGAAGCAATATGTAACGGTCAAATATATTGTAATGATTACATTTATTTGTAATCATTACGTATAATGTAATAAAATACTTTAAATCAAATAAATAACAAAAAACATAATATGTATGTATGTGTGCGTTCAATGAGTAGCATCAAAAATTACAACGCCTATACATATGTAATTTTAAAGAATACCAAAAACTTCTCAATATTATAAATAAATCGCATGCATAATCGTTTACTTACTTGAAAAATCAATTACAATTTTCAATTACTCTTAATATGTAATTGAAATTTTTAATTACTTGTAATTTGTAATTACTAATTACTGTAATGGTAATTGAAAATGTTTTCAATTTCAATTACTTTCAATTGTAATTTAACCTGTAATCATTACACAAAATAATCATTACTTTCCCAACTCGGGCGCTTACACTGTGCTGTGCGCGATATATTTTGACACATGTGGAGGGGACCTACTGTTTAAGGCCGATTCCAAACGGCGAATTGCGAAAGCTTTCTGTGACAGAACTACTCCAGGAGGATTATTAATAGTTCGCTGGAGATGGGACCGTGAAAAATGTTCGTGGTGTTATTTCCCCGAGCTGGATTCGAGCCCGGGTACTCTTGCTTAACATTCCGACGCACATTTTTTTTGTCATTTTAAATATACTTTTATTAATACTTTAATGGAAACTTACATGCTAGACAAAAGTGCTTAAAACTAGCTTAACTAATTTAACTTACTTAACGAACTTACTGGCTCTTAGCGGATATTTTAAGCTAACCCGTGTTACTCAAAACTATGTCTTTCGACTTAAATTACTAACACATAACATCGTTTAAAAAAACAGATCTTATACTAAGAAAATCTTTAAAAAAAACTTAGTGGCTCTCTAAGAGGACTTAAAGACTAAGAAACAAATCATACTACACCTAAATTAATGCTAATCTAAACTAAACTTAATTTAGTCGAGTTAATAAAAACTTAGCTAATTGTTTTTTTTTTTTGTATTTTTTATTTTTTTTTTTAGATCTACCTTAAAGCCCAAATCGCAACGGCGCGTTCGGTCGGTCGAATTTTGACATTTAAAGTAGCATGCACAAATCAAAATAGTGCGGTCGGGCGTTGCAACCTCGCAGATCGTAGTATCGTAAGTCCGACCGACTTACTCGTTTGACAGATGTGAATATAATTTTCTTTTATTTACAAATTAAATTTTCGGCAAGGCGACTCACACTGGGGCGCGTTGTATGGAGAGCAACTGGCCCCAGTGTGCGACTATTTGAGTAAGTAAGAATTGCTTTTGATTTTAGTTTCAAGATCAATTAGTTTTCTTACTGATTTAGGGAAAGCTGACGCGCGATCTCCATTCCGATTTGAAAAATTTTTTGAAAAGTTTTGCGGCTACAGTTCGCAAATTGCGATCAATTTGGGGTTACAATAATGCTCCAAAAGAGTCAACTGTAAAGCGATTAATGGAAAAATTCGCTGAAACTGGGTCTGTAACTGATGTAAAGACAACAACGCGCCTTCGACCAGGTTGATCGACCGAAAATATCGCAGCAATACGTGATGATGATCGCTCAAACTCCATCCACCTCAATTCGACACCGAGCTCAGCAAATTGGCATTTCCAAATCCACTATGCAGCTTCAAGTCGATGGTTTATGCGAATAAGCCGACGACGACTCAAGCCTTAAAAGAGGAAATTGGACGCTGCATTAATGAAATACCGCAGCATTTATGCAAAACTGTCATTGAAAATTTCATTAAGAGATCGCGTATGTGCCAGCAAAGTCGCGGCGGCCATCTGGCCGATGTGTTGTTCCACACATAACCTCATCCTGTCTACTTTACGATATAATAAAGATGATTTTTTTTAAATATCTGCGTTTTATTTAAAATTTAAATCTTGCGTTCTTGTTGGGACACCCTTTGTTCGTTTAAAACTTCTTTCAGAACCAGAGACACAGTTGACTACGACCCATGTCCACATAAACGCAATGCAGTTGCAAGTTTGATAACGTTCGCGATTGATGTACATCATATAGCTGGTTTTAATTTTCCTTCCAATTCAGTCAAGAGACACGAAAATGCTGACTAAGATAAACAAAGCTGAAAAGGAACAGCTACAAATACATATCCAGAGAGCTACAATCCTCCAATTCCAGAGGGTTAGAGGCATCCCTTAGTTGCCTTCTCCTTCTCAATATATTCAGAAATCTGGAATCCTGATAGTCGTCATCGAACCACAACTCCAATGAACTCATTTTCAAAATTAAATTTTATTTCTTTATTTTATTTAAAAAAATTCCGATAGCAATATTCAAATGCAAACAAACAGAAATTTCAATTTTCTGCTGTCTTGAACTGTCAAATAAATATCTTCATTCACAACAGTCAATTTATTCACAATAGCCACAAATTTTATCAAACGAGTTACACAATACCGATTTCGTTTTTATTTGATAAATTTACCAGTCATGAATTGATTGCTATTTGACACTCGTAATAGGGGTGTAAGATAATCGCTAGTTGTCCTTTTTTTTTTAGCAAAAAACTGATTTGATTTAAATCGTTAATATAATATATCGAAAAATTGTGTGAAAATAATTTCGGATTTTCAGATCTTTAAAATTCGTATGTCATTGTTTTTTGCCAAAAACTGTTTGAGCCAGGATTACAAACTAAATTTAAACTAAAGACTACATCGAGACCTACATTCTCGATTTTGTTTTAGATTTTTAGGAGCGCATTTCCACAAAAATGTCCGGCCGTAGAAACACCCGAGTGAATAGCATGCACATATTTTAGTGATGATTGTTGTTTGATAAACAGAGTTGAACCGAATTGCGCCCAAACCGAGTTGACTCGGTTTACATTTTTGCAAACCGTGTTAGCGAATCGAAGAAAAAAAGAATTCATCGCTTAGTTTTAATAACTTTATTACAATATGTATTGGCAAAATAATATGAAATGTAAAAGTCCCGTTAATTCCTATTTTTGTTTTCAAACTCGTTTAATCGAAATTTCAATAAAACGTAACCTGCGGTAATTCGTAAAAAAACGCTATTCCCCATTGCCATTTCGAATTGTCGGGATTCGAATGTAACTAGTGCAAACATAACAGAATCTAACCACCAACTTTACAACAAAAAAAAAACAGACTGGGACGCGATCCAACAATATATAGAAGCACACTTATTAGTGCATATCTCTTTGAAAAGTTATAATGACATAAAACAGGCCATAAAGTTTCTAAACGACACAACAAGTGAAGCAGCCTTAGCCTCGACCCGCTTTAAAAAGTTAAACTTAAGAAACATTACACACCTCTAGACCTACTACAATTAATAAAGTACAAGGGAAATCTGCAAAATGTTTGACAATCTACCCGATCTTCTCATGACAATAAAAAGTTCAACAAAGCTAAAGAGATCAAAACTAAACTAGCTAACATCTGCAACAATGATCTAGGCAATTATCTGAAAAAGCTAACTCCTACATCTCATACTAACTATTCATTATAAAAAGCAACAAAAAATATCTAAGACAGAATTTTACACCAGCCTCCCATAAAGAAAAATGGCAACACCTGGGCTAGAACAAACCAGGACAAAGCACAAACACTTGCTAAATAATTCGAGAAACAATGTACTAACAACAATAAAAAAACGGTCAAGCGTGATGCCGACGGTTTCATTCTGCAGCAAATAGATTCATATAAGTCAAAGAAATTAACAAATCAAAATAGCATCAGTAAAATTCTTCTTTTCATTTCTAACTGATCCGATTTAAATCGTGAAAATACAATTTTTTTACAGAATATTCTTTGATTTTTTTGTCCTAATCTACGCGATTTGTAGCCATTACAAAAGACGTAAATAGGCTACTGCACTGTGTTTGCGCAATATAGTCAAGTACACGTGTATCCGTGTTTAAATGAACTATAGGTGTATCCGTGTATAAGGTGCTGTGTAACACGACTACACGTGTCACGTGTATACTTGTAATTAAATATATGTTTAAAATCTGGAGCTCCAGTTTTTAGCCAATAACTCGAACACTATTTGAACAAACTAAATTTAAACTAAAGTCTACATCAAAACTTACGTTTCAGATTTTGAAACACATGGGCGTAGAAATGGGGATGGAGGGGCCACCCCCATTTTGCGCCCTTGAAGCTTAAACTCGAAAAAGTTCAAAATGGAAATTATCTTATTTTTTAAGACCTATCCAACGATTTCCACTCAACAGATTCCAGAGTTTTTTATTTGATTAATTTTAGTATGAATAAAAAATCGTGCAAGACTTTTATGTATTTTTGGAATGTCTCGATTAGACGCCCCATAGCTCCAATTTTTTCATATTTTTTTGGTTCAATATTTTAAAAAATAAAGCGGGTACCACCATACGCAAGTCATTTCTTTGCATTTTGATGGCTAATAACTCCTTGCCTGTTGTGAACACAACAAAAAGATCGGGTTGCACACGCGCGCACCTGAAGCGGCATCACAGTTGAGCACCTAGTCGTCGCATCCAATAACACGCACAGTGTGTTCACGAATTTGATGCGACGACATTAGACATAAATAAGTAGATTAGAGTTTTGTATATTAAGCATGTGCTTACTATATAAGAAAGTCTTAAGAAATAAAGAATTGAGTTGCTCACAGAAATCCAATCATCAAAACTTGGACAAAAATCATAGTTTAGCGGTTCTATTCATAGACTTAAAAAAAAGACTTTGACACATTAAACTACACACAAATACTAAAAAAAAAATTATATATCCAAAGCTATTCAAAGGAAAGAAAATTTATAGTGAAAATTGGGGAAGCCTATTATGAGGATCTTAGGCTGATGGTTGAATATAATTTTCAGTGGAGCTGCCATATAGAGACCTTACGGAAGAAGCTATGTCAGTCAACATATGCTCTCTTTCACGTACGCAACCACTGTACACCTGCAGTACGTAGGAAAAATTATTTCGGGCTGATGGAATCACGCTTGAGATATGGCTTACTTATCTTGAGAAAGGCAGCGCAAATGCGGCCACTACAAAGAGCACATGTGAGGATACAAAAAATCGCGTGGTAAGTTAACCCGGTTTGCAGCTCGGTTTGTAACCGCGTTTAAGAATTTTTCGGTTTCGCACATCATTATTTTGAAGTAACTCTGCGATATACTACAGATTTCGATTTTGACAAAATTTAGTATAGAGCAAGCTTAAACCTTAAACATGTTAATATTATTTAGCCAACCGCAATAAGCGATATTCACGCAGAAGACGTCGCGACAGCAGCTAGTATTAATATAAATCCGAAAACCGTTCTTTCTATTTAAATTTATAAATAAAGATTTAAATAGCAAACAACTTGCCCCTGGTTTCATGTTGATGGTCGTTAACGAAGCCTATTACCTATGAGCAAAACTTTGTTCAACTGTGATGAAACAGTAAAAACTAACCTACCAAAAATGTATGGAAACCGTTTTTCTGTTCAATATAACAGGAATCCCATAATATAAAAACAAAAACAACGAACAAGAAACGCGATTCCACCAAACGCAAACGCAATTTCACCACCAATTTCAAACACTACTTACTCAAAATCACAAATGAGCCAATACAGGTACCCAATAGAAGTTGCCCCTTGATTTTATTTGACAGCGTTTTTTATTAGGTGTACAACTTGAAAGACGCGCATTGTTACTAACTTCATATATATTCACACGCGCTATTTTTTTGACAGTGACAGCTATTGTATGTTAAAGAGCGTCGAAAAATCTAGTTAATTCCATCTGTCAAAGTATACACAGGTTAATTTACACAAGTTTTGTTTTCATATTCAAATAAATGGTTTTTTTAATAAATAAATACGCGTCTTTCAAGTTGTACTCCTAATATAACATTTTGTGTCTGTGAATACGTGTGGTAGCTTTAAACCACAGACAACCTAATATAGACACCCAACTGTACAGCGGCTATTTCCCCTCGACCATCGATGAATTTGACAATAATTCACGAATGTAGCTGAAATACAGGAAGCATTTTGACAGTAATTCAGGAAGCACCGAACACTTGCTCATCATTTTCACTCACATTTGTTTGATTTGTTGTTCAAAGCTCTCACACGTATTCACAGACACAAAATGTTATAAAAAACGCTGTCAAATAAAATCAAGGGGCAAGAAAAGAAGTTGGGTCTGTATTGGCTAATGTATTGGCTAATTTGTGCTTTAAACCACAGACAGCCTAATATAGATGCCCAACTGTACAGCGGCTATTTCCCCTCGTCCATCGATGAATTTGACAATAATTCACGAATGTAGCTGAAATACAGGAAGCATTTTGACAGTAATTCAGGAAGCACCGAAAACTAACTCATCATTTGTTGTTTAAAGCTCTCGCACGTATTCACAGACCCAAAATGTTATAAAAACGCTGTCAAATAAAATCAAAGGACAAGAGAAGTAGAAGTTGGGTATCTGTATTGGCTCATTTGTGATATAAATACATGTCTACGTATAGGATATAAATGAAATACACTCCAAATGTGCCATTGAATCGAGAACTCAAATAATATTTCAGTTATTTTACTTTTCGCTTTTCGCTCATCCTCTTTATGTGCCTGATCAGTATCTCTCAGCGTGAACTCGAAGAATATCTCGCGCTTATCTGAGAGAGTCTCCGAGTTCTCTCATTCAAACGATTTTAAGGGATGAATGGAGATATTCTCGCAACGTATGAATCGATTATCATTCGAATGCGTCTACAATTCATTCGAAAGATTTTAAAGAAGTTGTTAGAATCGATTATTATTCGAATGATCACTCGACTGCGTCGATTAGAACTACTAAGGAATCATTCGAATGATTTTTAAAGGTGAATCGAGATGTTGCCTGAATCGATTATCATTCGATTGATCATTCGAATGCGCCCATCACTAATACCGATGAAAGTTAATCAGTGACTTAGTTCCGCAAAAAAATTGAAATTTGTTTTTGGATTAGCATCTACACTCCAAATTTCATCCATTAACTATGAAGGGCATAGAAGTTATAGGCTATAAGGGTTTCTTTTTCACTTTTGAACGAGACCTTAAATAGGACTTGAAAAGTACTTGTACTTCACAATTTTTACGTACCCAGTGCACTATGTGTACTTTTCTTCAGATACAAGTGCAGAGTACTGTACACAGGTTTACTTCATTTCTTTGACAGGTTAATAATTTTGTCATTTGTTTTTTTTACTTTTGAATTGAAATATGAAATGCTCTTGTTCTGAACGAAAATGTAAATTTCTTATTCTGCATGCGACAAAGATGAATAATAAACCCAAACGTAAAATTTGCAATCGAAAAGAATTCACATACTCACATATGTCCAAGCTCATGGGCTATAGTAAAAGCGGCTGGCAGTCCATTATCTTGTACTATAGAACAAGAATACCTTTTACATACTGTACCGAGCTCTGCAAGGCCAAGTGTATCACATTTAGTTTCACGTTCATTTCGGCAAATTTGATCTCTTTCATAAAAGTATTACAAAACATATGTTATAAAAATATTCTATAATTGTTATGATATTATCATACCTGGTTAGCATTATGGCAGTATCGTAATGGATGCCTCTTTTTTTTACAAAAGAGCAGAAGAGTTTTAATAATTGAGATGCAGAGATAGCTGGTAATGAAACTGTTTTATTTTTATCATCTAAAATATGTTTAAAACCTACTTTTTTCGCCACGTGATGTTACAATATCGTCCTTAAGTACTAAAATGTTAGTGACGGAAATATAGATCGAATTACCAATACTCGCATCCGAAAATATATTTGAAACCTGGGTAAAAAATTTGAAATATAAAATTTCATGTACTCATAGAATAAATATATGTTCGTTGTGAAATATTGTTAAAATAAGAATATTATTGCTTTAAACATTTACAAGTTTTTCCAATAATAGAGAATTTCTTAATTAGCCAATCTTATTAAAAAATTAAAGTAAAATTATTTAAAAAGTTTCAAGTTTTTCTTATGATTAACTGTTACAAAACAAAAAACGATGACCCTCGATTTTTAGATGTTCATAAAAATATGAAATTGAATTTAAAGGCAATTTTTGAAAAGAATTTTCACACCATAAAACCAGCTCCATGCTATAGGATAGCCCGTAGTTATTGCTTATCACTAAATACAACTATTTCCATTGTTTCAGAGACCAAGTTGAACATTCATAGTTATAATTGATATAATTTAAATAAATAAATTTTAGTCTAAGCTGTCTCAAATAAAGTGCGCGACAAACTGAGATAGTTTACCGCCATAGCTCATGATTTGAAAGTTTGAATATCTGTTTTACGGAGCCAACCGCCGAATGGGTGATAGCTAGTGGCTTAAAAACATTTGAATATCTCCCTCTGCTTCTATCACTACTTGCTGCCAGCCAGTGAAATATTTATAAAATTCTAGAAATCAACGATCAAAACAATCTTTCTTTGTAGCTAACAACCACAAGAAAAAGACAATTTCATTCACTAATAAGATCAAATAATTGAGAAATTTGCTTTTTTCGAAAAACTTGTAAATAATTAGATCATGTAATGTTAAAAAAAAAACTATATTTTGAATTTTCCCTATAAACATTAAACTTACAATGGATATAAGCGTTAAAATGTAAGACTTTAAATCTTGATTATGAAATTCACTCATTGATTTATCTACTGCTACCAATACTTCCATAGTATATAAATGCTTATCCACATAATTCCTTTTTTTCCGCACCAGTTTGGAATAAAATTTATCCGTCATAAAGTTCACCTCTGCGTTGAAATTATCTGTAACCATTAAAGTTATTGGATGAATTTAACAAAAGGTAGTAATATTAATTACCAGACGTAAGAAATCTAGCTTTCCGTTTTGAATGTCTCCACACTTTATGTAAAATGTTACTATTATTATTTGTGACATTATTTAATGGCTGGATCAAAAGTGATCCAAAACTAGTTTTTATATGACCCGTCTGAAAAATTAGTTAGGCATATACATTAAAATCTTTATAAATAAACGCTTTTGTTACAATACCATCCCATTGCACAATGAAACTGCAACAGCAGATTGGTCATCTCCCTGAACATATCCCTTATAATAACAGCTTAAATAATGGTCTTCATCATCTTGAATTTCAGTTTGATTGTTTAAAATTCGGATTACCTAAAAGAAAACAATCATTGCAAATAGATATTAGTAGAGCCGAATTTGGTACTACAGATACATACAGTCAGTCAAAAAAGTATTTACACACCCAGATTTTTGACGATTTCTCGTTTGTATGGAGTGTTATACAGTGGCGTGCAAAAATGGATACATACTCGGCGGTCGTATGGTTTTTTGTAAATAAAAAACCTCTCATATGACCGATTTGAATGATTTTTGTGTTATTTGTTTCCTTACTTTATCACCAAAAAAAATTAAGTAGTAGAAAAATATCTATTTTGATGTGCAGGGAGAGTAAGATAGCTTTGGAGCCAAAAAGTGATAATGGTCTTTCATGGAGCGTCCAAAAATGAACAATTTTTGCTACGGGCGGGGGGTCTATCTCACCCCGTTTAGGAGGTTGGGGCAATTTAAAATCAAATCAAACAACATGGAAAAATAATTCATTAAGAAACAACGGCAACACCTAAAATAAAGTACTATACCAACTTAGAAAGAGGGAAACTTGTTCTTTTATAGTACATTAAAGTTAGATTGTTCATGCCCATAGTTTGCGAAAAATTCGCATAAAAACTCAATAAGCAGTAATAGAAAAAAAAGTGTAAATAATTTTTCTTTTCATAACTGTAAGTGGCAGAGCTAAATTAGGACCTGGCCGTTAATGCTCACGTTCATTCTGAGTCGAACACAAAAAACAGAATGGTCCTATGTCTTCTAGTTCAAAAGAAAACCAGTATGAACCAATAACTTTTTAAATGAATCAGTCACACCCTTATGCACAAAGGCACTTGCTTGCTGTAATAGTAACTTTAATTTTCTTTAAAAAAGTGGTTGGTCGCCGAGTATGTATCCATTTTTGCACGCCATTGTATATGGAAAGAAAGATCAGTACATAAAGTGTACAGATACTTTTTTGAAATAAATTTTGGTGTTTTTCCTGAATAACTATAGTAATTCTCAACCGATTCTAACCTTATCCATCTTTATATTTTAAGGCCGGGTTTCCTGCTCTTTCTTTTCATATATAACATTCTATACAAACTTTTCCGATTACTATAAAATCATCAAAAAACCAGGCGTGCAAATACTTTTTTGACTGACTGTATATAGAAGGTAGGAAACACAGTTAGAAAATGTTTCGACTACATTTAAATTACTATGGGCCACAGAAAGCTTATTTACACACTCGCAAAAAAGTCTTCGTGTAGCACTGTATTAGTGTAAGATTTGTGAAAAGGTGCTAAATAGAAAAAAATAGTTATCCAAATGTTAGTAGGAAATAAATAAAATATGAACAATTACAAACATACAGTAACGGACAAAACCATAGGAATATATGTTCAGATTTCATTCCAAATTCATTTTTCACAAAGACTAGAAGACATAAAACTATTCAGTTTTTTGTCTTCGATTCAGAATTGATATAAGTATTAAGCAGTCACATACTAGCTCTCGTCGCGATAACATCGTTCGTCTGATTGCGTTCTCGGTTACGTCTTCACTCGTGTTCCGTGATTTACCAATAACGAACCGCCGTGTCAGTTCACGTAGTTACACTTTTATATTTCTTCATTATAAAAAAACAAAAAACAAATGCATTTTGTTTTTTGGATTTGCATAGTGGTAAATATTTACCCAATGACTTCGGGGCTCGTGTTCTCTCGGCAATCGGTTTAGCGGTCTCGATGCAGACTCGCTATCCGAACTCAAACTACATTTCATTCATTTTTAATGAAACTAAACAAAGGAAAATCCTTTCCCATTTGCTGATCGCTTGCGCTCATTTAAGGGATAAAATTCACGCAAGCGAATCCGCTGAGACTATCGCCAGAAAATTTATGAGATAATCTCGAAAAATATACCGAAGGCAACATTTTTTCAGAATATTTTTTTATTTTCTCACCGAGGTCTACAAAATGGCGTTTCTTCAAAAGTCGAATGTTTTTGCTTTTTTGGTTTTTGGCCAATTTCTCGAAAGCTCTTAAAGCCAGAGTGCTCAAACCAATTTTGACAGAAAGATCACATTAAGACCTACATTCCAGATTTTTAGACCAGCGGGAAAGTAGAGAACTCTATTTCATTTTACAAGACCTATCCGATGGTACCTCACTCAATATATTCCCTCAATAACATTGGCTGGTATAACGTCAAAGCTAGCGGCACTCGGATACGAGGACAGTCGTATTTCATTATTACCAAAGTCGAACTTTATGAGCATCGTCGTATTTCAATTTTGACAGGACTCGTATTCAAGCAACGCATACGAGTGTCGTATTTTTTCCTTATTATGATGTCATATTTGTGTCGTATTTCACTCGTGTAGAAATTTGCCTACGAGTCGGTGTACGAGTTAAGGGTTGTTTGAAAACAAGACGTGCAAATACACATGTCTGAATGGGAATTGTTGTGGAAGTGTATTTTATTGTCTAAAAGAGGATACGGTGGTGTGAAATAGAAAAATCTTTTGTTACGAGAACTTATTTGTATGGTGCATAAATGGCTCTTTTAACAAACGATTAAAGGAAACTGGCACGAAACACCTAAAATTAAATTTTATTGATCACTATTCACAAATATCTTTCGTTGCATATTGCAAGTGCAAATCAGATTTTAAAAGAATTGGGATTGATTAGTCTATCAAGTAGATGTAAACACAAAAATTGCACCAAAACCAACAAAATTCATTGGGAACTAAGAAAGTCCTGAATCCTCCAATCCTCCAGGGTCCTCAAAAAATACCATTTTATTCAGAACGATTGGGGAAAAAAACATACAAATAAACAGAATAAAATAGGCCACTTTTAATTTTGTTTTCACTCGAGAATTTCTTTTTTCTTTTTCTTTCCTTTGTTTTGTTTAGATTTTCCTTTCACGTTTTGACAGTTGACATTCGGGTAGCTGTGATGGCATGCGTTGTTTTTACTTGAAGTCGTATTCAACGCATGCGAGTTGGGGAATAGCGATGCCGCTCGAATACGAGTCTTCATACGACGCAAATACGAGAGTCGGATGCGAGTTGCGTGATTGAGGTGAATATTTCGTGTTAAAATCTAGCTTATGAGGTCTCCACTAAGGCAAATTAAAAATATATGTATTCTAGGACGAAAGGATAACGGTATATAGAATGTTGTTCCCATACAACACTGGTCGTCTATGTTCGCTAAAATTGCATCATATTCGAAACCATCACCTCAATAACCTCAATTGAAAGAGTAACTTTTAATTTTTAAAATACATATACATACAATAAAATTAATTTCAGAATGCTTTCATGGTTTTAAAATAAGTTATGAGATCTATTTAAATGTAACTTATTGAGATTGTCCTTCATCAAAACCAAAGTAATGGATCCGGAATATAATATTCTGAAACAGTATTAAATGGACTAAAATAGTTTTAAGTAGGAACCTTACACAAATTTTGTTTTAATTGCGCCAATATTTTTTGAGTTCTAAGTAATTTATGTCATGTTGTACACAAACAACACTGGAAGGGCTTAACTGTCCGTACTAAGAATCAAGCCACCGCCCACATTAAAAATAATAAACAAAATTTGAAACGTTAACTGGAATTTGCAATAAAGAATTTAAATAAACGTTTTCCCTTTGAAAAATATATTATAGAGTGGTGAAACCTATTTCAAAATGTTTAGATCTGATGGTAAAAGGTACAGTGGTTGAAAACTAGTTAGAAACAAGCAAAATAATGAAGACACTTTTTTGTTTTACCTGCTTCACGCATATTATACACAAGATAAACGCAGCGGTAATTTACCATAGTTGGCAGCTGGCATTTTCATTTGTTTTACATGATCACTGAAATGTATCTTTTGAAGATAATTTCGTAAAACAAAGTGGTGTCTGTGTAGTTGTAATTTTACCTCTATAGCAAATATTATCTACCAAAATGGCGAACAAATAAGAGGATAAGGATCTTCTTGCTGAAGACTTAATGTGTTCCAAAAAAAGAATGGTCTACGGTTCAATTAAGATCCAAACGGAAACAGGCAGTATGGAAAAATCTAGTTCAGGGCTCAGCTATGGAGACTCAATTCAATAATCAAAAAATAGCCAGAACCAACATAAACACTTTACTTAAGAGAATGTGGTGCATTACGGACAACAAGCAGTATTTTTCAAACGAATTTTAAAACGTCTATTGGAGTATCCAAAAACATTCACCTTTCGAAAAAAAAATTCTGGGGTGATCAACACAAGTGCAATATGGTCGTATTTGATAGTGAGAGGTATGACCTGCAAATAACCCGAAGTATACCGTCAAGGCCATCAAGAATGGGGTGGAAATATCATTGTGCGGGCAGCTATTGCTTGGTACGTCGCACAGTGGTTTCACTTGTATGGGGCGATGGAAAAAAATCTGTAAAATGAGAACCCATGCACCGATTTAGATTAAATTTGGAACATAGCATATGTGCGAGTTCTTTAAGTGGTCCAAATTTCATATACGCAGCTTACGTATTTACGGAGTAATCGTAGGTCGAATAATTAAAAAAAGGTAGTGTGTTGGTTTTGGCTTAGAAAATAAGTGTCTTATTATTTTCAATATTGCTAAATTTAGTTTAAGGACTTAGTTTTAATACTAATATACATAAAAAAGTTAAGTATAAACGAAATTACAAACTATAGTGGAAATATACGCAAATTATCGGTAGTACCTATCACCCTTATTCCGATAGTCGTTTTTTCGTAAACGCCGACTGTCGTTTTAGTGTCGTGTCGTTTTTTTATTGATATTCCCTAACTCAAAGGTCGGCGTATTTCTCTCTCTTACATTCCACAATACGATCCACCAAAAGAGCTGACATTTGACGAATCGAATTGCTCGAAATTTGAATTTTTTTGATTTGAAAAATTGAAAAATGAATAGTGTAGCAAGTTATTTTTTTTTTAGCAGCAGTGACGACGAAAAACATGAAAGACAAAAAAAAGATTTGATTCTTCAAAGGAGATGGATTCGATATAAAACGAATCCTTTTGAAAGAATGTTTTATGTTTAATTGAAATAGTTCTAACAATGTTTTTTTTCAAGATATTCAAAATGTTCTTTCGTCTTGATAAAGAAGCTTTTAAATATTTTTTAAATTTAGTGGAAAATAGTTTTCCGCAAGAACGTTCTGTTGCGATTCCTGTTGTTTCAAAAATAGCTGCTACCTTAACTCAGCTACTTGCTCCCATCCAAACTTCCTATCAAATCCTTTGAAATTTTTCAAGACGTGCTCATTCTCGTCCAAGAGCTCGATCAGCCGTCGCATTTGGTTTTGGGTTGTTATTTTTACCCTAAGCCAAGAATATGAAATTATTGAAAACAAAATATAACTATAAAAGCTTACTTTTTTCTTTGTCCTGAACACTTTTCTCGACGACAGATTTGGGCGTTTTGACCGACGTTTTTAATATAGAAACGACTATCGGAATACAAAAAAAAATATATGAACACGTTCCACAAGAGAGAATCGACATATTGTCGTTTATTTGGCGTGTAACGTCGTACGTACTACGAAATTCACACTGTCGTTTTTTTATTCGCGTTGAACGACTATCGGAATAAGGGTGTATACTTTATTTCTGATGTCTTGCTCTTCTTCGGAGAGGAAATAATCTCTGCTCCATGAAATAAAATCTTATGTACCGTCACCGGCATACAATACCAAGGATACAGATTTGTTCCTGGTCATAAGCTCATTTGATTCCTCGATTCTACAATTTTTTATTTTTGGCCCAGCAGTCTTCAAATTATTTGCATGGTCATTGTTTGATATTTCATTTCTTCCGTTTCCGTTCCGTTCAAAACTTCCGTTTAGCCCATTCACTATATTTAGTTAAAACATTTTCCTTTTTATACCGAACTGCTTTGTATCTTTCGTAAAAATGAAACAAGAACCTTCTTTTCACCTCTATCACTATTTCATTATTTTGACATGGTGTCAAGTCTCTATAATTCTCTAACAAATATTTTGAGAAATTACAAATACTTCCATTTAGGAAATAAGCACAAAGAACTTCATATCCAATTTCAAAACTAGCCATCGTGAAAGTATGAATAGTAACGGAATAATAAAAGACGGAATAAATAAACGATCAAGTAACAAAATAACGAACAAGTAACAAAGTAACGCAATAACGAAACTACAATATATTTATTAAGATCAAAATGAAGAAAACGAAGAAGTATATGAAACATATAAACTGTATAAGAAACACAAAAGTCAAACCACTCTTCGTTCTCAAACACAAGAAAGTAATTTGCGGTTGCCCCAAAACAATATTTCACTCGAAACAGCTTTGCAAAATATTTTTACAGAATTTATTTCGGTTAAAATTGTACTAGAATTTCAGACATCGTTACCTTTAAACGCCTCGTTCTCCCAAAGTGATTAAAAGTGACTTTTAGTTTTTGCACTATCGAAAGAGAATACTTCAAGCTTTCAGAAAATGTAGGTTTCCCGTTGGAGCCTCTTGAAGCACTTTTTTTATGAACCAACAAACATTGGGATACCCCTCTAAAAAAGTGTCCTCAGTCAAAAGCCTAGTTTGTGAGATCGGCAAGGAATATGAAAAAGATGTGAATACATTTTGAAAGGTAAAAATGTACCCTTTAAAATGAATATAAACTTTTATCTGTGTTCATGATATGTCCAAAGATATTTAGCGTCAAAAATGCTTAAAAAATGCATACTTTTCCATGCATTTTAGAATTTTAAAAACTTTGAGCTAACGGTACAATCGAACGGAACATCCAAACTCCACAAAATTTTGGCTTTCTAGGTTCTCATATATGTAGAATCCAAAAACCATATCGGTTTTCCAAACAAAAACAAAAAATTTTATGATTTTTTTCCACTAGCGCACCACTGTGCGTCGTTGTCCCAATTATATGTATTAATAATTTATAAAATAAATAATAATGTAATAATTTATAAAAACAAGCTGGCTGATGTAATAGTGCCATACACATTGAAGTATTTGCTGATTACTAACATTTTTAGCTAGACAATGATCCAAGCACACTTCATTTCTTGTGAGAAGATCGTTCAAAGAAGAAAGTGTGATGTTTAGCGTCGGCCAGCAAACATAGTTAACAGCTGCGTTCATAATAATAGGAGCGATATCCCATAAATGGAAAAAAAGTACTGTTTTTATACTTTCATCTATTTTTCGTTCTTTCTTTTTTCAAAATATACTAATACACATAATTCAATATATATTTAGGCAAAAAACAATAACAAAACATACAACCAAAATTAAAGAAAAGAAAAAAAATCGACCAATTGGTTTTAAAGCTGTTCATAATAATAGGAGCGCATATGGCGGCATTATTATTTGTTGCTTAATTGGGAAAAAAACTTTTAATTTGATAAAAAAAAAAATTTATATTTTGTATTATATCTCATTTTTTTAATATCGCCAAGCAATGCCGTGGCATACAAGTTCGTGTTATTTTCTGCCAGGCTTCCTTCACTACACTCCAAAATTGACATTTGCTTATTAGGTTTTGATCGGCAACATCATTTTTGAGATTCACGTCAAGGGACTGTGGGGGCCACTCCAAAACCTCAATCCCTTTGGCACGCACCTAACTTTTAACCTTCTAGCTGGTGTGCTTGGTGCCGTTAACTTGTTAAAAGGCCCATTTAAACGGCATATTCTATTCGGTATATAGGTCCATAATCTCATCTAGTATTTTGGTATAAGGATGTTGATCCATATTACAATCTATCGAATGTAAGAGAAACATGTAAAAATCATGGCCTTTTAGCACCACCCAATGGTTTTTTGAGTGTACTGAGACTACTGCTATTTCGCAGTAGGCCAATACAGTCATTTTAAGTGGGCCCTCCTATTATTATGAACACAACTGTACCATTACTTGTGTATCTAAAAGTACAGTGACAATTGAAATTAAACTTTTTCTGTCTGATAACATGCGAAATATATAACTTTTTATACATTTATACTGCATGCTAACGCAGCTTTCTTTTACGCTCACGACGCAAGAAAACTGAAACATTTTTAAATAAAATGTAAAATAACCTTATAAACACAAAAAAACAATTATTTTGCTAGGAAATTAATATTGTTCAAGTTACAAGGAATTAAAGTTTATTTTTTATCGGCAGTTGCGAGTACTGGAAACAATTTAATTGTTTTTGACTATGTGTAAAATATAGAAAAAAGTTTGTTAGTTTTTTTGACGGGCGAGCGATAAAGGTCTTTTAAAATGTTTATTAAATTTAAAAAGAAAATTACAGTCGTGGGTAGCTCTTAACAACTGAAATGATTATTAGATCGTTTTTTTTTTTTGTCTTCAGCTGTAGATATCCAGAAGAAGCTTTCGCTTATTTGAAGAAAAAAACTTTAAAGTTTTCGCATCTACGGCCGCAACCCTCTGAGACCGAAAACGTAATGTAGTGTAATGTAAAAAATAATAAGTGATAATGATGAATGATTGATAAATTGTAATTATTTCTTAACCTAAATTTTATTAACAAATTGGACAAATGCCTGGCAAATATGAATGCTTGGCATAAATAATTGCCGGGTTATTCATGTTACAGATTATTTCAATTATATCTTACATGAAATTTGTTTGCCGTTATAAAAGAATTATCTTGATGTAAGACCAGATGTAGCCGGTGACCAAAAACTGTCAGAATGTATTCGGGATGGGGATCCCATATCTGATTAGACTTGCTGCGAAAATTTCCAGTCACACTATAAGCTGAAAAATAATCTAAACGTATTGGGTTCATATGACATATTTTATATAAGAAAAACATTTTAGCTGAGCAATATGTACCTGTTTTATTAATATTTCGTTTCGATTCATAAAGTAAATCATCGTAGTTTAATGAAACATTGTGAATTTTTACGGGTGTAACGTAATCGCTTGTTATATTTTGTTGGTTACTGTTAACATCAAATATATTAATTTCTTCGTCATCTTAAATAAGGAAAATCTTAATATATGATAGTTAATATATTTGAAAAAAGACCTTACTTCGATTGCTCCAGGCGCTTGAATTCATTGCGTTGTTTTCGATGTCGTTATATTCATATGAGAAAGATGTGTTTGATCTTGACTTTCCAATCGGTAAGTACAGAAACATAAGCAAACCAAAAATAAAAAATGTGCATGTGCAAATTATGGTGCACTTGTGCTTCAAATACGTCGACATAGTAGTTCCCAAAAAATCAAAAGTTCTCCTTAGAACAGGCTGAAAATATATTTCCGTATAATATAATTGACTTTATAAAAGAAAGAACAAACTATATATACACACATAGAACAAGTTATAATACAACTATTACAATAACAATCTATCAACCCCATTCCTATATCCGGCGGATCTGAGCTTTCATTCAGTAGTTCGATTCAAGCTATTCTTAAATCAGCCGGACGCACTTTATTACTGACATCATTCTCTGATTTTCGAAATCATTCGTTGGACAGGAAGGAACAATTTTTCTCTTTTTTGAAATTAGATACTTCACAATTTGTTGTTGTTCGAGGTGTGACTTGGTTTTTTTATTGCTCTCCGAAAGAGTCTGACAGTCTTTTTTATGTAAACTTTTCGGCTCCTGTCTGTGAATGCGTGTGAGCTGTCAATTGGTTCCTGTTTAAGATTATGTTATTCATTGCAAACATCATTTTTTTTTCGCAAGTTTTAGGCTTATTTTAATGCAAAAAATTTGTTTACTAAGTATAATAATTTAATTTTAAAACTGTGTTTAATTTATTAAAAAACAATTTAAGATTCAATTAAATTTATTGATATACAGTTTAATTCATTAAGTTAGAATTTGATTCGTTTAGATACAGTTCATAAATTCGATTTGTCACCTCTCCTGTTCATTATATATGGACTGGATGTTGCAACGCAGCCGAGGCAAGGAATATTTCACACTGGGAGAGGTGAGGGTAAGTCACCTGCTTTTTGCAGATTCTCCCACAGTCTCTCAGACGGAACTTCAACGCTAGATAGATTTGTGGCCGTTTGTACCGATGCTGGTATGAGGGTTAATGTGGACTAATCTGAGACCAGAACGCCTGTTCAATGAACACTTAGTGGAGTCCCATTGAAACAAGTGAAGAAGTTCAAGTATCTTGACCAGCTACTTCTCCGAACGGAAAGGGATATACATCAATAGCTAGGTGACGAAGCGCGCCTTAAGTCCCGTCATCCTGACGTGATCGCATCAACTCCAAAATCTCGCCTGGCTGCGCTTGAACATACCTTATGATGAGTTAGAGTCGGCGGCGGAGGATCGAGTTGCCTGGATATCTCGTCTGCGTGCATAGCCCCCGCGACCCCGTTAGTAGAACACGCGGTCAAGACGATGATATTGATGATATTGTAATTTCCTCTAATTTTTATATTGACTAAGATTGTTTTGTTTCAATGACCCGACCAAATTTTTCAAATTCAAGACACTCTTCTTTTTGACAATTTTTAAGGACAACAATTGTTGGTCTTATATGGGATATCTCACCCGTTTTCTCGAATCTCGTTATCAGATAGCCCGTAAATGTTCGATAACATTTAATGGCAGTCTTTAAGGAGGATTTGGTAGTCCTATATATGTATGCTGCGAAGCTTGAGAGACGCATTAGTATAGGCATTTTAGAAAAAGTTAGGCATAGTTATTGGGCAAGTCCTTCAATTGGGGTTATAAGGAAAAACGGTGAAGTGAGGTAATGTATGGACTGCAAAGTCTACATATATAAAAATATAAAGACTGAGCACTATCAACTTCCTCATCCTTCTTCTTCTTTTGCGGGCGCTACAGTCCGGGGTGGACCTGGGCCTCAGCCAACATGCCTCGCCATCTAGGGCGGTCTTGGGCTAGGCGCCTCCAGTTTCGTACGCCCAGCTGATTTAGGTCCCTATTCAACTGGTCACGCCACCGGAGGCGAGGTCTTCTTCTACCGCGTTCTCCATCAGGGTTGGACTCGACGACTTTACGAACCGGAGCGTTAGTGTCCATACGCTCCACATGGACACTCGAATTCGTTTAACTAGATCGATGCCGCTGTACAGCTCGTAGATTTCATCGTTTAGCCTTCTCCTCCAAACTCCCTCTGTGCAAACAGGACCAAAAATAATAATTAAAATAAACTTCCTCATCCGGAGGATATATTTTCAGAATTAAGTGGATATACTCAATTCACAATCCTCGACTTAACGGGTGGTTTTCAGCAATTAAAGCTAACAGATTCTGCAAAAAGTACTTCACTGTGAACACACTTTTAGGATTGTTAAGATATACCAGAGCTCATGGAGCAAAAGCATCCAATTCCATTATTCAGGGGGTAATTGATAATATTTTATAAGATTTAAGTTTTGCCCAAGGATATATAGACGATATCATAATTAAAGGTACAAATTTTTGTATATTGTGTGAATAAAACCAAAATGTTTTAGGAAAGCTAAGAGACCATGACGTGAAAATTAATGTTGATAAGTTCAAGTTCTTTGAAAGTAAGGTCAAGTATTTGGGATTTATTAAGTGAAAAGGGACGTCACCCTTTTTCCGATAAGATTGATGCTGGAAAGACACACCTATTTTTTGGACCAAGCACGAAAAGCTTTTTGAAGTATTTTTTTTTTTTTTTTTAAATCTTTCTATGTACTTTTAAGTTTTCTAAATTGATATATTTTCATTTTATGTTATCGGATTATAAAAACTATAACTTTTTGAAAAAAGTGCCACAAAAATTTAATTTTTTGACCAGCTGTGTACATGTGTTACGAATAACGGTTCGTCATTGAATGTCTATCAACATAAACATTTTTGCGAATTACATCGCATAAACGATTAAAAACAACCGGCTTACCTCCCACATTTGAATGGCCAAGCCAAAAGGCTGGTCCAAGTAGTGAAAGACAACTTTAAGAAATCATATATGGGTTAAAAAACAAAACGACTTTCGCTACAGGAAAGGGTGGACAACTTTTCAATTTAATATAGAAATACACCAAATACGACAACGTTCGAAAGTCCAGCTAACTTAGTTTTTATTTATAAATCTAGAACTAAATTAGACATTACGAAAGAGAAAAATTATAAAGAAAATGAAACTAGCTTTTCGTGATGTCAAAAATTTAAATAAGGAGCAAATGTAAAGGCAAATTTGAAAAATATATTGAATGATATCCTGCTGTGATTGTTAAACAGATCTCTTCTTATGTATACGACATTAAGTTCAAAAACGATTTAAGACAAGCGCACGTAATCAAATAAAGAAGCGACAGTATTTTTTAGTATATTTATACATACAAAAGGATCTATAAAGCGAGAGCAACAATACCAATACATCCTTAAGACTAGAACTACCGATGTTAAATGTATACCTAGTCTTACTGCACCCGGCAAATTGACGGATTTTTGAATTGGCTTTATAAATTCTGATTTTTTCTCTATATATAAAAATCAATGTTTGTTTGTTTGTTTGTCCTTTATAGACTTCTAAATGGTAAGAGATAGAGCATTGATGTCTTTGGCAACTTTGTTCAGAATTTTGTCAAAAGGGTTTTAGTAACAATTTTGTTTGGGGATTGTGGGGCTGACTTTCAAAGTTCACCTGATCCTGTCGAGTGATATATCAACCAAAAGGACCAACCAACGAGTGATATATCAACCAAAATGAGATTTCGGGGTTTGTCGGTGAAAAGTACCGTCGAAAAGATATAAAGCTCCAAAGTTGGAAAAAGGGTGTCCCCTCTAATTTCCACACCGTTTTGCCTAAAAATCTGGAAAAATCATGTAAAATCCGTCGTAATTGAATTATATGTTAAATACATTTGGAGTTATAAGTTGATTTATTTTAGGTACAGCTAGTTTAAAATAAAAATAAATAATCTGGCAAACAGCTCATACAGGGCCAGAGCATAGCTTGTTCGTACACCCACTGTGTTGTGCGCGATATTATTTTGACATAGGTGGAAGGGACCTACTGTTTACTGCCGGTTCCGAACGGCGAATTGAGAAAGCTTTCCATGACAGAGGTTACTCCAGGAGGATTGTCAGTCGTTCGCTGGAGGTGGGGCCGTAAAAATTGTTAGTGGTGTTCTTTCCCCGGGCTGGATTCGAGCCCGAGTACTATCACTTAGCAGTCCGACGCACTATTACGCCACGGTGCCCAAAAATACTGATTTAGTTTAAGTTAATAAAAGAAAACAATTTTGTAATAACAATACTTAATATAATGATTAATTAATTATTAATAAAAAAAACAAACAAAATCGTTAACCAGTTGAACGAAGTTGGATGTCGTTTTCATCGATTAACGAAATCGTTTGTCGAATGCCACTTGGATAGATCCGCAGTTCTAAACTAACAGTATAGGTATAGGTCATACTAATTATACAAATTAAAGACGGTGAGGGGAAATTGAATTGTAATAATTAACTGTTCTTATATTTTATCCAAAGTCGTAATAAAGTTCTGGAACAATTACCGTCAAAATGACGGTCTTGGTAGTTCTAGTGTTAAACAAAAAGCGATCATACACAAAAAATTTATATAAAAAGCGATCATCCGAAAGATTAAAAAATATGTTGAGTAAAAATAAAATAAGCTACAAATTTTAAATATCAAATAAAATTATATATTTATTTTTTTTATATACCTTAATCTATAGTATATAAGTTATTATTGTTTTTGACCTTGAAAAGAAATACAAAGCGTACCTTAAAATGAATTTGCTCAACTATGCGATTCTTAGTTATAATAAACTCGAAAATTAATAATGTGATTTTAAGTTAGTCTGTATATTATCTTTTGAATAATTTCAAAAACGATCTAAGTTTAAGTTCATGTAAATTTAAGGAAACGGGTGAATTGTCATGTATCCTATGAGAGAACATATCTTTTAGACAAAAAAATGTGCTATTTTCCGCTTATGTAAAACTAGATTAAGAATCACATATTGTGACGTTAGGTTAAGATTGACAGATTAAAATACAGAGTCTCTATTTGAACATCATACCAGTCGATTCGAATGGACATACACATCAGACACATTGCAAGTGTCGCAGGAAGTTTAAAAGTAGATTTAGCAGTTCTTCCGCCATCTGAAAGTGTGGGTGCATACGATGTCATACCAAGAGCAGTCTCGCCACCATGTTTAATCTTTGCAAGCACTAGATTTAAAACAGTAGGTCCCCTCCACATGTGACAAAATTATAACGCGCACAACAAAGTGGAGGCGCGAAAAAGCTAGGCTCTGGCTCTCAACGGGCTGTTACGCCGCCCAATACAATACAAAAAAGCACTAGATTTCTTAAATAGTCTTCTGATGCGTCCAGGACCATTCAGAAAGAAAATGTTCCCCTTGCTATTGTAGACAAACAATGATCCGTATAGATTATCCCAGCATAACAAAATACACCTTATATTATATGGAAAAAAAATAAAACATGTACATTTATTTGATCGAATATAATATGTATGAGTAATTAAGTCCAGTTGAAATCACACAATCACATAAAGCATACTCCAGATTTTTCTGTTGCTTATTAAATAGCTTAAATTAAGATACCTCAACATAACTAAACCTAAACTCAAGCAGATACCTTTTTAGTTTTTTTCCCGTGACTTTTAAATTAATTTATACGATCGTAACATTTATGTTACATATTGTTTATGATCCAAATATTATATACAAACCATCGTGTTTAATTTCTAGTTGAACTAACCAAAAATTGTAATGTTTTATCAATGTATTAGGGAAAAATTGAAAAAAATGTATCAAATTATTTGGTTAACAACTGACAGTTCATAAACAAGTAGAAACTGCAAATTTGGTTAAAATTGTTTGTGGTATATACACATATACTTTTTTTTTATAACTTTTTTTAGAGTAAAAAACATATTACCCGTTTTCAGTAAAATGTGATAGTGAAAGATATAAAAAAAAAACAAAAAAACATCTTGGAATTTTTTAAGTAAGCTCATACGAAAAATACATAACTCCATTTTGTTTAATTGTTAATCAGACGAACTAAAAACCGAGATACATCTAACATATTTGCAATTACCTTTAGTTCCCAAATACAAGTACAAATGAAAGAAACTACGAACACTTGCAATTATTTCCAAGTAACACAAAAAATTATTGATTTTCAGACATTTGGTGTTCTCTAATAATTCTATTTTTAACCAAAATATTACCAAGTTCCGAAAATATTGCCACTGATAATACACATGCACGTATTTTATTAATGTCTAACGTATTTTTTCGTAGGCTTAGGACGGGTGTTTTTTAATTAATTAATTATTGAAAAACATTATTTAATTTTATTAATTTGAAAACAAAATAGAATTCTAAATTTCGGTATAAACTTCAATGAACTACAAACCGATGTTGTATGCTTTGTACATTTGCTATTTGTTATAGTTTTGGAATATATAAATAGATTTTCTAATTATAATTTCAAACATTCAACTATAACACACATTGTATATATATTTGGGAACTGGAACAAATATGCTTGGTCTGGTTTATAGGGTAAATACCTTTTAATAAATTTCACAAAAATGGATTAGAGAAAAAAAAATTCAAATTAAGTTAGCCCTTTACATTCGTATACAGTTACACACTCAAAGTGGGACAAACTAAACAAATGCAAATAACTAATTTTTAAGGGCAAATAAAAATGTGTCATGTTTTCAACAGGGCCAACTGTTCCAACTGTTCCGGCGAATGTAAAGCAAGAAGCGTTAATAATTCCACAAGAAAGATGATACAATGTTTTTGAATAATTACCGTCCCATTTCTCTTCTATCTGTTTTTTCAAAAGTCTTTGAAAAAGGCATTAAAT
Source organism: Syritta pipiens (assembly GCA_905187475.1). NCBI lineage: Eukaryota > Metazoa > Arthropoda > Insecta > Diptera > Syrphidae > Syritta > Syritta pipiens. Next base: position 60,402,017 of record LR994572.1, on the reverse strand, counting down.
ATCGCATGATTGCCTTCTTAGACCGGACTCAGTTTTTTAGTGAGTCTCAGTTTGGATTCAGAAACGGTAAATCTACTGAAAGTGCTTTGCTAAAACTGTTAAGTGAGTATTTGTGTTTGGATACATCTCGTTTTTCTTTTTGTTTGTTTATTGACATTACAAAGGCTTTCGACATGGTAAACCATACCTTGCTTCTTAAAAAGCTGTTTGCATCTTACTTAACGAATCGTAAGCAAATAGTTAGAATCAAAAATGCGTTTAGTTCTGAAAAACACCTAAATATTGGAGTTCCTCAGGGCTCTGTCTTAGGTCCGACATTGTTGTTGGTATATGTAAATTCGTTATTTGCGCAACCTTTCAAGAGCCAAATCACTGCATTTGCAGACGATGCCGCTCTATCATATTCTGCATGTAACTATTTCAGTTTATTTGTAGATATAAATAACGATTTAGATATATTAAGCACAAAATAACTATAAGCAACAAAACTGAATTTATGTTATTCAATTTCAAAGGAATAATATGCAGGGATATGCATCTATTTTTTCATTTACCTAGTTGCTTACGTTTCTGCTTAAATGATACAAATAACGCCGGTGTCATGGCCTTCAATGAACTATAGCTATAGTGATGATTGCTACAATATTGAGCTTGTGGATAGTTTCAAATATCTAGGTATTATATTAGACCAGAAGCTCTCCTGGAGTGATCATACAACCTATCTAAAACATTATGTTAATAGGATTGTTAGACAAATGTATCATATCAGTCTGTATTGCAACCCACAAGTTTTAATAATGTTATATAATGGTTTACTAAAGTCGAAGCTGCAGTATGGTATTGGAACTCTTGTTAATTAAACAAAAAGATGCTATAAGATTAATCGCAGAACGCCTAGTTTCGAGCTGTTCAAAAACCTACGGATTCTTCCTTTAAGGCATTTGTATTGTTATAAGATCTGAAAAATATTTTTTAACAATTCTGACTTTTTTAATCTCTAGATTTCATGAAAACCATAATCTACGCGTCAATACCAGGAACTCCGTATTCCTTTCATTCATAAGTCACATTTTTCACGATTCTATTATGTTACTGCACCTCGGTTATTCAATTCACTCCCTGCTAATCTTAGGTGTGAAAGGAAGAAATCGGTATTTTTAAGATATGTTAAAAAATGGTTCCTTTCTTCTGATCATTCCTCGATAAATTTCTTTTTTACGTCAATGCTTTTTCCGTATCGGAAAAAGGAAACACAACATCAGCGAAGGAGTCAATTCCAAAGATGGTGTGTTGCTTTCCAATGAGGTGGACATCTTGTGCAGATGGAGTGAGCACTTTTCGGAGTTGCTGAATCCCGAACAGGGCCCTGAGGGTGGCAGACCTATTGTCTTGAAGAGGGCGGAAAATAGTCCAATTTTAGGGGCATATCTATTTTAAGTCTACGCTAAGGCGTTGGTTGTTGTAGACTTGGAAATGACGTATGACCGAGTCTCTCGAGGTAAACTCTGGAGTGTTCTGCAGGAGTATGGGATTGATAGTTTCTGAGTGTCATTCAGTCTCTATATACAAACTGTAACAGTTGTGTTCGGTAGAAAATCTGCACCTTTCACCGTGGGCGTTGGACTTCGCTAAGGGTTTGTCTTGTCACCTCTCCTGCTCATTATATATGGACTAGAATTTGCAACGCAGTCGAGACGAGGAATGTTTCAGACTGGAAGAGCTGAAGGTAAGTGACCTGCTTTTGCACATGACTTAGTTATCCTCATATCCTCTCAGACGGAGAGGCCGTTTATACCGAGGGTGGATGGATGCTGGGATGGAGGTTAATGTGGATAAATCTGAGGTTATGGTTATTTCCAGAACTCCTGTTCAATGCACTCTCTATGTTAGTGCAGTCCCATTGAAACAGGTGGAGAACTTCAAGTATCTCGAGGTCTTTTTCACGAGTGATGGAAGGAGCTCTACTGAGTTTCCCTGTAGGATTGACAAAGTTGGTTCAATTTTGAAACAGCTTGGAAGATCTGTAATCAGGAAGGTCGACCTTGGTGTGGGGGACAACTTATCTTAATCTTTAACTCGGTATTTGTTCAACCTCATAAAACTCAAAACACGAAGGTGTGGTAAAAGAGAATGCCGTTCTGTACCAGGGGGTACTTTTGTTTTGTCGCGGTGATTTTTGACATTTCATAGCATATCATCCGCCTTTTTGTCGGATTTGTAGTATAGAGTAGTTCAATATTTTAAACTTTTTGAGATGTTAGATTACAAATCGTATGGTGTAAATAGCTTTCGTAAAACTTTAGAGCATTTATTCATCTTTTGCTTGTGACATCGAGTTTGAGCGGTTTGAGAGTTTTGCGTATAATTTTGAGCAAAAATTATATGCAAAATAATCTCGTGTCGATTGTGGAATATGGAAATGTTGTATTTCGTGCTTTTCTTCATTTTCAAGGATTTCATTATCATGTCATAAAAAGCTTTCGCAAATTCGCCCCTCGAAACCAGCAGTAAACAGTAGGTCCCCACATGTGACAAATTATATCGCGCACAACCCATTGGAGGTGCGAACAAGCTATGCTCTGGCCCTCTATGGGCTGTTACGCAGATTATTTAATTGGTGAACCACTTAGAAGTAAGAAATGAAATTTCCGCAAAAGATGTGCTTCAATTGCGCAGTAAAGAGTCCGAAAAAGTGTTTGAAAGAATTTCATACCAGCGAAAAAGGTAGTACTACTACTAAATTTTGATTTTTGCATAACTAAGAACATTTTAAGCTATTTCATCGAACTCAATTGAAATTTTGCCTGGAACAATCGTACCCTGACCATGGTGGAAAAATATAAGGTGTGCTTAAAAATTTGTCAAAACGGCCGTGTTTTGAATTTGTAACGTCACATAGTAACTACTTTTGACACATCTGCGGTTTCCTTAAGCTTCGAGCGCAGATAAACAATTAAAAAAAAATCCTATGTTAAAAACAAATTAATATTTTCGATTGGAATAGTTACATATTAAGTAAAAAGTGAAATTATTAAGTAATAAGTGAAAAAAATAACAAACATGGGTAAAAATCAGATTAATATTTTATCCTAGTTTATTAGTGGCATTATGTTATTTAATAAATGCCACATTGCCCAGTAAAGGATGTAAGAGCCACATCATCAGGTAGACAAAAAAAAAGTTTTTTTTTATAAAATCATGCATTGGAATTGGATGTATTTGAGGATTAGACATTTAAACAAAAAATTTAAATTGGATAAAAGTTTAAAAAGAAAGTTAATAGGAACAATTACATAAAAAATAGGAAAAAAGTAGTTTCCTTTGTCTTCACTTAAAACACTCAAAAATAGACAGCATAGCTGTCAAGCACACCTTATATTTTTACACCACGCCCTGTACTTGAAGTTTTGTACTGCTTCCTGCATGCCTTTCCTGTGACAAAGAAAAATTATATGAAGAACTTTCTGAGTTCTAACTACAAGTGCTGTGTTTTTTTTTTTTGTGCTTCAAAATTTGTGGTTGCATTGTGATTACACAATCACTTCGTTGTTATCTTGTAATTTTTTTTTTCTAAAATTGTTGAATGAGTTGTTAATACATTGAATATTACATATATTGAGAAAAAAATACATTGATAAACACATGCGCAATTTCTATCATGAAATGTTATATATTGCGGATGTGTCTATCAAAAAAAAAATATCCGAATTCAAAATGGCGGCATTCGTGACCCCCTTAAATAGAACACGTTTGATTTAAAGTGTCACTGTATTTCTAAATGCACAATAAACGTAAACAAATGTGTGATATTTAGTGTCACAAAAATTGGGGTCACGTTCTCAGCCATCTTGAATTCGTTTTTTTTTTTTTTTGACACATGCGCAATATACATATGTATCACCTTTCATGATAGCAATTGCGCATGTGCCTACCAAAAAAAAACCGAATTCAAAAGATATTTGTATCACGACTAACAGCTGCTTGCCGCTCTTCATTATCCTATGGTTTTTTAAGTCGAAGAATGTATTCAAAGTCGAGTCTGAAAGTTAATAAAAGGTATTTTGTGGTGCATGAAAATGTATAATGCAAAACAAACATGAGCAAAACCATTTTCTTAAACTTAATTCAATCAATTACAGATCGTTGTACAGTGATAGTAAATTAGATATCGTCCAAAATTTATAGTCGAAACGTTAGTAAATAACAGTTTCCAGTAAATGTGAAGCCGATAATACGATAGCTTTCTCTGCGTATCCTTTTTTTGTGATTGCAGGAAACAGAACTTTAGGTAAACGCCCTACGTGATGAGAAAAGAAGGTCAACGTAGAGAAAAGTTCGAGTACCAGAAGTTTGCGTTAAAGAAGTTCCAGTGTACCTACATACATGTGCAAACAAGGTAAAAATTTATAGCTTATGTAAGCCTGCTCATTCAATACCCATTGACGCGATAATTCCTTATGCCAACTACAAGTGAATTATTGTTATATATAGAGAAACGCCTTTCTCTGAGTCCGTCCACAAATAAATACTTAAAAACTTGCATTTTCGAAACTTATACATATAATATGTGGACGTTTTACAGTTTTTGACAAAAGCTCCAAACCCTTTGGTAAAGCGATTAAGTGAAGACTTACTGTTATGTAAATAACTTATAAATACATTTTTAAGAGTGGTTATATTCTTTCGAAACGCAGCTTATAATTGAAGCAAGTATGAAAATGCAAATACATGTTTCGATATTTCAAGGCAGCAATGTGTCGTCCAAGAATCAAAAATGAATGAAAAACATACAAATTTCATGTGTGAATGGAACAGAAAACAAAGAAATAAGAAGCGTTATTTTTTTTTTTTACAAATATTTTACCTTTCATGGACCATATGTAAAAAAAATAAGTTCATTAATTCATTCAATAACAATCAGTGACAGATTGAACCCAAAATTCGCTAGATTTCTTCTCCTTATCTACTTTTACTTAAGTATACGAACGTATGAAGAATAAATTATGTCACCTCCTATGGTTGACTAGAACACATGTGTTAAAACTGTATAAATGATTAACATTCCTAACATGAAATGAACATATGTACATATAAAGTCGAATAAAACGTATTTTTAAAAACATTAGATATAGTTTTGATTTATTAAGTGAAGAAAAGATATTTAAAATAAACAAAAGATTCGAATAACGTCAATTTATTGTATTTACCGTATTGGAATTGTGTTTTTTCGGAGACTTGTTGATTTTAATACATTTAAGTATACATCTTTCCTCCTTGTGAACTTTTGATGTAAAATTCTTTTGCATATGAAAAATTCCATTAGATTGACTATGAACGTTTGCTTCTACTTCTGTGGATTTAATATTCACTAAATGTTGACGTTCTGATTCCATTACTTGAACGCCAGTTTACACTACAACGAACTTTGCATACAAGATTTATTACTAAATGTATTATACTGCTATTATTATAATTTTTTGGTTTTAGTTCGCACCTAATAGCAAAGCTTTTTCTTAATTTAATTAATTTCAAATTTAGTTTGAGTTTTAGAGAACAAATAAATCATTTTGCTACTGGTACGAGTTGATCAATCTGATCAGAAAGTAATCTGAAAAACTTCAGCGCTTTTTTGTTTAAAATGCACAAAGACTTCAAATTATGTACACATTTTACTTAACATAAGCAAAGAGTACAATGGACTGAGAAGAGAGCGAGAAAGCAAAATATGAAAATGGAAAAGACGCTGGTAAACTGTTCTTGGTTTTATATATATATAGTATTTATGTGCGTAGGTATAAGACAATATCACATGTGATCTACGACAGCCCGATGTGGAGTGAGGGGAAGGGAAACAAGATATTCAGCTCCTACCCTGCTGGCCAGTGAAATTTGTTTTGACAGCTTGTGTTTTTGATTTGCATGGGTGGGTTCGTATTTGCAACATGTTACCCCTGAATTTCATAAAATATTTTACAATGCAAATATAAACATAAATACTACCGCAAGTTTGCATCTCTACACATAGTCAAAAAAGAGTCGCACTACTGCATTTTGCCTTTTATGAACTCACCCTATGTGTGAGCAAACTGATCATCTTCTCCCAAAAATTGGGTTAGTATCACAGACAACCTAATATAGACACCCAACTGTACAGCGGCTATTTCCCCTCGTCAATCGATGAATTTGACAATAATTCACGAATGTAGCTGAAATACAGGAAGCATTTTGACAGTAATTCAGGAATCATCGAACACTAACTCATCATTTTCACGCACATTTGTTTGATTTGTTGTTCAAAGCTCTCACACGTATTCTCAGACACAAAATGTTATAAAAAACCCTGTCAAATAAAATCAAGGGGCAAGAGAAGTAGAAGTTGGGTATCTGTATTGGCTAATTTGTGGTTAGTATCACAGACAACCTAATATAGACACCCAAATGTACAGCGGCTATTTCCCCTTGTCCATCGATGAATTTGACAGTAATTCACGAATGTAGCTAAAATACAGGAAGCATTTTGACAGTAATTCAGGAAGCACCGAACACTAACTCATCATTTCCACCCACATTTGTTTGATTTGTTGTTCAAAGCTCTCACACGTATTCACAGACACAAAATGCTATAAAAAACGCTGTCAAATAAAATCAAGGGGCAAGAGAAGTAGAAGTTGGGTATCTGTATTGGCTCATTTGTGGTTTATGGGAACCTATACATATTTCACATTTCGTATACCTCTATCAGTGGAATACGATCTCAGTACAATCATCTTCATGACAGCTGTAATAAGGGCAGAGATCTAAGTAGATGGTCGTCTCGGCACCAGTGTTGCCAAATTTTTGAGAGACGAAATCCCCATTTTATTCCCCAAATGAATTTGTTTTCCCCATTTTCAAAACCATTTTCCCCATTTTAGAAATACTCTAGTATACACCTATTTTAGTAACTTTAAATAATTTTCGTAGTTCATATAGTCGCTAGATAACTTTTTTTGAAAGACGATAACGTAATTTCAGTTGAAAACTATAATTAAAGTGAACACATTGTCAAATTTCATCATTCGCATGTTGCGCGTGTGTGTGTGTGTGTGTGTTTTTTTTTTTTTTATTATTTTATGGTTTGCGCCAAGGGATGTGTAATCTTCGTAAGATACTGGCAACCCGTGTTACCAGCATGCACGATTCGCGGGGTGTCTCCTCGCGGCTACGTACTAAACCACACCCCTGCACTCTTCAACCACTCTCCTGAACCACAGATCTGAAAAGTTAAATATAAATTAGGATTTAGAACCATCGTGCGGCGTTGAGGAATGAAATCAAATCTTTAATATTCATCCGAGCAGCTTGTGTTCTCGCATTTTCTTTTGTAATTTAAGAAATGCCAAGTATTCATTAAGAGGTGTCATAAGAGTATCTCATCATATATCTATCCATTGTTTTTTATTCAATGTACATACATATTTAACAACAATTCCAATGAAAAAAGAACAAGACAAAATCAAAGTGATTGTGTGGCTGCCATTATTTTTGAAGCACAAAGAAAAAACATCGCACTTGTAGTTAGAATTTAATCCTTTAATGCCCAGTATTGAATGAATTTCATCTACTGACAACTCGAAAATTCTAGCGTAAAATTCTACAGTAAAACTATAATAATTTTATTCTAAAACCCGATTTTAGACCTGCATCAGATGTCTTCTAGTGCAAAAAGAATGTTCGAGATCTTTTACTTCGTTTTTGATGAATCGAACCGCAGGGAAAATAAAAAATATTGGATTGGACGTGGTCATGAAAGGGTTAACAGGATATATAATCATTCATATAATTTTTTCCGTGGTAAAGAAATTAATGAAAAAATACAGAATACAAAAGTCGAGCTCAGTGGATGTTTGTGGCAAGTAAATTTCAATGGAATTAATTGGAACAGTTTAAATGTCCTTAGTTATGCCAAAAAATCGGTTCATCTGATATTCCCCATTTTTGAAACAGTTTTCCCCTTTTCCCCTTTTAGGTTGAAAAATCCCTAAATGGGGAAAAAATCCCTCGATCTGGCATCGCTGCTCGGCACAGCTCGTCGGCTAGGGGATGCATTTAGTAGTGTGTGTAAAATGACAGGTCACTACTGCTATTATAACATCAATATCCAAAATGTATAGCAGCCCAACACGATTCAATTCAATCATCAACTCAGTCAAATCACAGTGAAATCAACCCGTGTGTGGCTTTGTCACTTGATTGATTTGACGGTTGGCGAAAAATCAAAACATTTTGATTTTTCGAAGTTAACTGGCAAGTCTTTCAACTCAATTGAATCGTGTGTGGGCAAGTTTACCGACAAGCTGTCAAATCTAAGAAAATGTGGTAGATATTCATTGTGAAATCGCTTGTAAACGAGTTTTGTTCAGTGTTAAAGTGAACAATTATTTTTAAATTGGCAGGTTTTCAATTCAATTTATGTAGTGTGTGGCCAGGTATTGAATAGAATTGGGTATAGGCTGCTTATGACAAAACGCACACTTTTACAAGATCAAGAAACACTACCGATAGTAGTGCGAAAAATCCATGCTACTGTGGAAACTACTGCATGAAATAATACTTCAATTTAACTTGTTTTTCAATAGTTTAATTGTATCGGTATTTATAAGAAAGAGTTTTGCGTTTTAAAATATAAAAGTTAAAAGTTAAAATAGTTAATAGGCAGGACGAAACAATCCTTTTGTGTGCAAAGCCAGAAGAAGAATGAAAAAATTCATGTCCTATTAAGTCTTTTTAACGATATGCCTCTCTGACTACTCGCCGCGACATCTCTGTGTGAGGCTGTGAGAACAACCGATGTTTAGAGAGGCTGCCACAGATACTCCCCCTCCTGTGTCGAAGTCCTATGTGGTGTTGAAGGAGACTCTCTTTTTAGGGCGGGGCGCAGTTTTCTGCTGGTCATCTTCAAAGTCTCTGTTGAGATAGGCTGGTTTGAGATGATCAACAGACACGTTAATCTCTCGACCGTCTGCGTTGATGGTGAACGAACGGTCATTGACCCTTCGGATGACTGGATGTGGACCGGTATAAGGCTGCTCCAAAGGTCTCTTACAGCATCACATCGCGGGAAGACTTGGGAACACTGATGGAGATTGGGTGGAATAAATAACTAGTTCCCTGCATGGTTGAATCGCTCGAAATCTTCGCATGGCCTCGCGGTGTTTCTCGATAAACGCCTGAGAATAAAAAGAGTATTTGTTATTAATCAGGACCTCACCAAGAACCCTGAGATTGTTTCCATAAAGCATTTCTGCTGCAGAGGCCTTGAAGGTCGTTCGAAGTCCCAACAGAACTATCGGAAGAGCATCTGGTCTCGTGACACATCAGAGCAGCTTTCAGGGCACGACGCCAACGTTCGACCAGTCCATTTGGAGCAGGATGGTAAGGTGAAGTGCGGATCCTTACCGTCCCTATCAGGCTGATAAGTGCGGTGAAGAGTGCTGATTCGAATTGCGTACCTTGGTCCGTGGTGAGCGTTGTAGGCTTCTGCGTGGATGTCTTGAAAGGGTACAGCTTCCGGCCATCTGCTGAAACGGTCAATCATTGGGAGGCAATATCTGTAGCCTCTGCAGAGCGGAAAAACTATTAAGTCGAGTTGCACATGTTGAAAACGATTTTCTGGAACTGCTATTACTGCTGGTAGGACTTTGGTGTGCTGATGGACTTTCGAACGCAGACATTGGACGCAGTTGCGTGACAACTCCAATGTTGGGCCAAATATATTTTTCTCTCAGCTGGCGACTGGTGGCTCTGCCGCTTGGGTGAGAAAGACCATTAATCGTATCAGACTCTTCGGCGGAGAGGCGATGGAACTTACGGGCGAACGGTGTTGTCCGAAATGTTGCAGTAAATTTTGATTCCAGGTTCAATAACGAGTTTCTTCATTTGCATTGAGGAATCGTTCTGTTTCAGAAGTTCTCTGACTTCTTCGTCCAAAACTTGTGACAAGTGAAGTTCACTGGCGTAAATTTTTTGCGAGTATGAAATTGCGTTGAGTCGTGACATAGCATCGGCTACTAAGTTGCTGTCGCCTCGCAGGTAGTTTTAGTTTTAGTGGGGAAAAAAGCAAGGAAAAAAAACTTAACATAACTTAAAAACTAACAGAAAACTTAACCTAACTTAAGATCTATAGGAGATGGCGGTTAAGGCGGCGGAGCCGGAGTTTTTGGGTGGAGTGATTCACGCTGAAGTCGAAAGCGGGAGCGGAGTTACACTTGTGCAACATTCGGGATATAGGTTCATTTGAGCCATAGGAGCTGTGATGGGGAGCAAGGTAGAAGAAGCGAAGGGTGCGTGTGTTACGTGGGTTGGTATTAATGTGGATGGAGCTGAGAATGATGGAGCAGTCGATGCCGCCATCAAAGAGACGGAAGATGAAGAGGATATCAGCAATAGCCGTGTTTTATTATGCACGGATGATCCATATGGATCATGTGTGTAAATAAAACGCTCCAGATCATGGAAGCATTTTTATTTTGTGTTCTGACAGTAGTTTGACAATTAACTCCTGTCGATGCTGTGATATTTGAGGGCAGTGTTTCCATGCCAATATAATTTTTCTTCTATTCAGAGCAAGTGTTTGCACATCTTTTACGATGATGATTACAATTTTCACCGGCAAACGCAAAACAATTGTGCAAATCACACAAAATTGCTAGAAATTAAAATTGAAATAAAAATTTTGTATTACTGTTAGCACAATATTACTTAATGAAGGAATAAAAGTGAGTATTAAAATCTAGTTCAAAAAATAATATTTTGTATACTTATCAGGCAATGCTGTAAATTGGAAATGGTTTCCAGGCAAATCAGCTTCCATGAACCTAGCAGGGAATAGCGGAATCAAATTTCGGATTACGATAAATGATCCCGATAGCTATCTGGATCATGTGTTGTTGTTGCAATGCGTGCAAACCAATGATCTATATAGATCATGAGTGCATAATAAAACACATCTAATATCTCTGCGGTCTTCAAGGGTTAGTAAGTCAAGGAGTTGGAGGCGGTCGTGGTAGGGGGGGAGCATTTGAGGGTTGAACCAGGAGAGACCACGAAGGGCGAAGCGGAGGTAGCGGCGCTGGATATTTTCAATCCTAGCAATATACGTGGTTTGGTATGGACACCACACTTGAGAGGCGTATTCAAGTATTGGGCGGACGAAGGTAGTGTAGAGTGCTCTTGTGACGTATGGGTCAGAGAATTCTTTAGACCAACGTTTAACAAAACCGAGGGTAGAGTTTGCTTTGCTAATTATGTGATCAATGTGGGCTCGAAAGTTGAGTTCACTGTCACATATTACACCCAAGTCACGGATGGAGTTGACACGGGTAATGGGATGGTCGTATAGGCGGTAGAAGCGGGGAGTGGAGGCTATACGCTTTCTTGAGAAAGTTATGGACTGACACTTAGGGATACTGAGTTCTAGGCAGTTTTTGTGCACCAAGTTGAGAAGCGGTCGAGGTCCTGTTGAAGAAGTAGAGAGTCGTTGGCGGTTTTGAAAGCGTTGAAGAATTTGGTATCGTCGGCATATAGTGAGACGCGAGAGTGGAGGATAATATACTTCTAGTCGTTGACTGCGAGAATGAATAGGAGCGGACCTAGGTGACTCCTTTGAGGGACGCCTGATGGGGCTGCAAAGGATCGGTATAGGATAGATCTGAAGCGGATTTGGTAGGAGCGATTGTCTAAATAAGATGAAAACCAGGATAGTAAGGACGAGCTGAACCGGCAGGGAGAAGCCTGTTACGGGAGAGTGGGACGAACAGAGAGAAGGAGAGAAAAATACTTCTGTACAGGGAGTCGACACCTTGGTCGACGGTTTGATTAGCTAAGTCGAAGGTACACTGGCTGAGATAAGCAGAAATGTTCCGGAAGTTGGCTTTGTGGAAGTCGTATGAAGGAATTTTGGAGGGGGTAGGACAGCGGCTAGGGAGGATGTTAAAAAAGGAAAGCAGCAGAGAGGGATGGTGATTATCAATGGTGGCAAGCGGAATTGTGGAGAGTGAAACAGAAGAGTTGTGAGGATCGGAAGTGAATATGAAGTTAAGCTGTCGACCAAGGAAGTTCGGGACACAGCTGACCTGGAATAGACCCGAGTCACTAAGCCGATCTAGAAAGGGACAGTCCTTGGGCGAAGTAGGGTTGGAGGCCGTAAAACAACATAGATCATCAGAAACGGACCAATGGAGGTGAGGGTCACCGCAAACGACAATGTCGTCGTTAGTATCGGCAAGGATGTTGCTTTTATCTTAGTACGGATTGAGTTTTAGACCGAAGATAGTAGAAGGAGACAGCAGGGTTCTGTTGGGGTTGGTTAGCGGCGAAAGTACTAACTGTGGTCGGCGCGGCTATGTTGGAGATGGGAGATCTGCTTAGAGCTAATGTAATGACCGAAAGCGGCAAGGTCTTTAGCCACTTTCTCAGGAGAAAGATTGAAAATCTCGTGAAACCTTATGTACAGACGTTTCAGTGTTACGGGGTCAGTGGGAAGGCCTTCTTTATAGATGGAAACTAGAACGCTGGTTTTGGTTTTGCCTTCAAAGCAAACCGAGTCGGGCTTATCATGGAGGTAAGCCAGAAAAAGACGAACGTGCTCATAGACCGATTTTTCCCTCAGTCGTGAAATGGCGTAGCGACTTTCTGTCGAATCCGAGTTTTGTAGGGTCATCCTAGCTGTTGGGGGAAGAAGTGGATCCAAAGTTTGGGGGCAGGATGACGCCTTATTGGGAGAGGGTGCAGGAGGATTTTGAGAGCTGGGAGAGGGGTTTATGGTGTGAGATCTATAAAAATTGGGGTATTTATCGCACGCGTTAGGCGCCGGAGTAGAGATGGGGGTGAGGAAATATGGGTTGAGGTTAGTCGTTGTTGGGATTTGATTTTCGCACCTGAGGTAAGATCGAAGTTAGGAAACGTGGGTGGCGGGGAGGGGGCGGCTGCATCTGAACACTGGACGTTATCTTACGTCGCAGAGGAGCTGTCGGCGAGTCTGCAGGAGGTAGGTGATGTTCGTGGTGAACTGAACAACAGTCCAGTTATCGTAATCTTCGGTGTGGTGCCTTATCCGAATGTTGTTAGAACGCATAAGTTAGCGGCTGATGATCGGTTTGGACGATGAACTAATGACCGTCTAGAAGATGTTTGAAGAAACGAATCGCCAGGTAAACCGCCAAGAGTTCTCGATTTTGGCCTTGCAGGCTGCAAAATCTTCTCCAACCAGATTAGTCCAGGGAACTGGTCGTGTGTCGTTTTTCTTGGAGTTGTATCGCCGATAGTAGTTTAAGACTCCAAAAAAACGACGAAGTTCTAAGATGTTAGTCGGCTTCGGATAGTTACTGATGGCTTCAACTCTAGTTTCTGGAGGCGTGTAACCGTCTTTGCTGATAGTATGCCCCAGGAACGTGACCTCAGGCTTTCCAATGATGCACTTTGTGTGTTTATGATGAGACCGTTTTCGTGGAGATGTTGAAGAACTCGGCAAATATGCTGACGATGTTCTTCATCCGAGTTGGAGGCGATCAGGAAGTCGTCACTATAGCAGAACACGATATCACAATCTCGCAACACCATGCACATATGCCTTTGGGAAGTCTGGGTGGCATTCTTGGACCAAAAGGCATCACCACGAACTCAAATAGGCCGAAAGGAGTTGTGACAGCAGTTTTTGTGATATCATCAGGATTCATAGAAATCTGATAATAGGCTTTGTCCAAATCCAAAACCGAGAAATAACACTTGTCGTGTCTGTTCGGCAAAATTCATGATGTGTAGTATCGGGTAATTATCTGGCTGACTTTTAGGGTTCAATCGCCGATAGTCCCCACAACATCTCCGACACCAGTGTTCTTCTCGACGAGGTGGATTGGACTAGCCCATGGACTGCTGGACCGACGACAAATACAAGTTTGCAAAACTTTTCAAACTCTACCCTGGCATGTTGCAGTTTGTCTCCGGAAAGTCGTTTAGGCGTTCTGCTATCGGTTGACCCATTGTGAAAATGTAGTGTTGCACAGTTATGGATTTGTTCTTTCGAATTGGTTCAAGGCTGCTGCTAAAGAAGAACTGGTTGACGATACGAACTCTGTAGCGCTTTGTACATAACCGGAAAATTCAAAAGACAAAAAGGCGGAACGGAGATATTTGACAACCTTATTTTTCTGTGCCACTTTTGCGCAAACCATAGCGCCGGGTTAATCTTCCAAAACGGTGGAATTCTCCGGTTTTTTAGTGCAGCGATTTCCAAAACGTCGATGGTTACTGTGGCATCTTCTGCTGCAACTGCAGGAACATTGCCAATTAGGTCGTTGCGTCGTTGTTTTGCATGTCGCAATCGTATTACGCACAAGTGAATTTGCAAAAAAATACGCAGAAGGCAAAAACAAAATTAACGCGCACAGCAAATCAAATGAATTAAATTAAATCGCGTGGTGTCACCACTGTGGAAACTACTGCACGAAATAATACTCCGTTTTAATTAATATAACAACAGTTTAATAGTATAAGTGTAGATAAGAAAGAGTTTTGCGTTTTGAAATTTAAAAGTTAATATGCACGACGAAACAATCCTATTGTGTGCAGAGCCAGAAGAAGAAAGATGAAATTCATGTCCTATCACGCTTTTTTAACGATGCGCTTCTCTGAAGACTCGCCGCGACATCTCTGTGTGAGGCTGTGAGAACAACTAATATCTAGAGCAGTGATAACCAATGATAACATGATACACAGTTCGGCTAAGTTTGTTGATCACGTGTGTGTGAAATGACAGTTCACTACCGCTACTACAAGTTTTATATCCAATATGTATGGAAAAACGCACACTTTTAAAAGATTTATGTCCAGAGACCATGAAACTCACTCATTTACCGATAGCAGTGCGAAAAATCAATGCTACCTTATCTGGCCTGGTAGCGTTTAATGATGGTATCCGCGGTTTATGGCTTTTAAAAACATTTACATGAACAATGAAAATGACATTAGAAATAATGGACTTACAATATTATATTGATAAGCGTGTTTAATAACTTTTTTTTGGTTAGTATGATGCAAGTACATAAGCGAAATATAGAAATACTTTTGTTGTGAATAGTGAATTTTGTCTCGTATTAAATTTTTTTAGAGCTAGTATCAACAAAACTAGTCTATTCATCAATACGAAATCCTTTTAACAACATGGCTTGGAAATTCAATGCTGTCCAAGGTTGTTTGATTCAAGAGGAAAATATTTCTTATAATTCTTTTACTAAACCTATTTACAAGGTATTATTTTATTTTGTTTATTGCATTTTAATTGGATAATTTAAAGATATAATTAAAAAAAATCAAATAATTCAAACTAAAACCTTTCAAGCATTGTTTGTCTAATAAGTTTTTTACGGACAATGATTTTTCAAAATATTCTCCATGCCATTTTGTCCGCTTTAATAGAGTTTTTGTTTGTAATGAATTATTTGTTAATTAAAACAATGAGCCTTTGTTATATGACAGAAACAACAATTTAAGTGGACCATGGAAAAGTAAGCAGTAAAAGTGTTAATTGCTTATTCTATTTGTAACACAAAATAAATTCACTTAAAAGGAATAGTTACAAGTTCTACAAATCATACTATCAAGCAATCATTCAATTAATATTGAGCGTTTAAAATTATTCTGAACCTTCACCTGTCCCTCGGGTCATTATGTCACATATTTTAGAAGATATTTGAAAAAAACACTATCTCTGATTCAAAAAGTAACGGTGTGGGGTTGTAAAGATTAAGCGAGCATGCTGAATGAACTTTTCTGCATTTTCTTTTTGGTTTTGTTTTTGTTTTGATGGCAACCGTCGCTTTGAATTTGGTAGCATATAGAGAAAAAGTAAACAAAAGGAGCGAACGGTAGGCTTAACCACTTTAAAGAGTTGTAAAATAATGCAATCATTAATCAATGCAACCATTGATCTGAAAAATTGTAACACTTGATTTATGCACTTAAAAATTTTGCATTTTTAAAAATTATTGAAGTCTTGACTTTAATTTTTCAAGCAATTAAAAATCTATTAATATTTATTTTGTCTAGTAGCCGAAGAACTGATACTGTTGCTTTTAGGTCACCTTTGCGCGAAAGAGTCATTCCTGATGAGGCAGTATCATTTCCGAATGAAAAACCTTTTTAGTTGCTTTCGGACATAATCCTAACTTATCAAAGAACGTTTCAAAGCAGTCAAAGATTTGGTTAATCTGGTTTATTTTATCATAACATCTGTCTTAGTTTCTTTTACGTCTTTCAGAAAATCAATAACCCTTTTCAAAACAAAAAAAAGATTGAAAATCGGAGCACCCGAAGTCATTTTAGGAGACTTTCCTTTTACTGTAACTGTATTTTGTGGCTGGACAATATATTAATTGAATGCGAAATGAAGTTGGAAAATATTTGAAAGATAGGATTTAACAAATCTATTGAAAGCTCTGTAGCGCTTTGTACATAGCCGGAAAATTCAAAAGACAAAAAGGCGGAATTGAGATATTTGACAACCTAATACTTCAGAAGGATTTTTTTTTCTTCAGTAGTTATAAAAATCAAGGTGTGAAAGTGATAACTATATGAAGTAATTTCATAATATCTATGAGGGGCGTTCAATATATTCTCGGTATCGGGGTGAAGCTGTGGTGGTATATACAAATTGACTTATTTATCAAGTAATACTATTATTTTAGTGCATTCATTCGAATTAATAATCACATTTATATAAAATTTTACATGAATGCACTAAAATAATAGTATTACTTGATAAATAAGTCAATTTGTATATACCACCACAGCTTTACACCGATAAAAAAAAAGAACGATTAAAAAAAGTCCGACATAGTCTGATTACAAAAGTTATTTTATTATTATGTTTCAATTTTGCACTTTAATTGGGACTAAAAATTATATTGCCTTTTTTCCTTCTTAAAGGCAATGCTCTTCCAACGGAAAGGACGTCACTAACTAGAAAAAATATTTTTATTTTTGCGCGAGAACGGACTTTTCAAATCTTCCGTTTCTGGTTGCACGGATGAACTGCTAAAGTCTGTTTATTCAAAGCTTTCCATACTAGACATAAGTGAGGACCAGCATAAAAAATGTTTAAGTTACACCAAAAAGTTTGTGTCACTAATTTTGGGGGTTTGAAAGAACGCACGCCTTAAGTTCCGAGAGAGTTGGATATCCAAGGAATTTTAAATGCCCATACCAATAGAAAAAACATACAAAAATCTAAAATTGGAAGATCAGAGGAAACATATCAAGAAAGTGGATTTAAGTCTAGAAAAAGAAAAAATTCGAGAACTCATGAAAAGGTCTTTAGAAGATTAGCGATTGAATCGCTAAAAGTTCGCAAATCCGCCGATGTTAATGAAATTCAATCAGAAATGCTTAAGGCCATACGTAAAGAGGAAGCTCTATGGGTCTCTTGTGTTATTAAGGTGGTTTGGGGGTATAACGAGACGCTTGGCGATTGGCAAACTGCGGCGATTGTCTCACTTTTCAAAAAGGGCGGATCAGAGAAACCCTTCTAATTATAGAGGCGTATTCTCCGGTAAAGTCTACGCTAAGATGTCAAAGGCACGTTGTAGAGATATTGTCGAATTCAGAATGGCGAACGAGTACTGCAGCTTTTGTCCCGGCAGAAGTACTACCGACCAGCTTTTCACTGCTTTTTGCAGATGACTTAGTTATACTCTCAGATAGAACTCCAAAGTGCGCTAGGAAGATTTGTGGCCATTTGTTCCTATGCTGGGGTGAAGGTTATGGTTATACAAAAAAAAAATCTCTAAAAAAAAAACATAAAAAAAAAATAACTTGGAAAACATAAAAAAAATGGCTGTTCATATAAATAGCACTATCAAATATGAAGATGAAGGATTATACGATAGATGATGGGTATAAGAACATTCTATATAAGAAAGACAGGCTTAGACAGGCATTCTAAAACATCATGCACTTTCCCATATATTGCTTAAAATATCGTAAATAAGAAAATTGTTCATAAGAAAGACACTGATATAAGAAATGTATTTCTACACAAAATTCAATGCATTACAAACAAAATCAAAGGTATGTAAACAAGTATTCTCCCAGAATCCTGTTTTATGAGTTCCCATACTTTTAATAAAAACACAGAAATCGATTTATTCATCGAAACAAGTGATACATATGAGCCGTTCAGAGCACACATTGATTAACTCCATAAGACAAACATTTGAGAAAAACGATGAAATAATTTACATTTGCTTTGGCAGTACTTTACGTTTTATTCAAATAGTTGTCAATTAGGGATGTTAATCATTATTATTCAGGAAAGTTATTGTAAACATAAGAAGTTATAACTATACCAAGTGCTTTGACACTTAAATCTAAGATTTTTCAAAAAGTGGAGTTAATCCATTGCCAATTATTCTCGTACTAAGTGTACAACTTTGCTTCCGCGGTTTTTTTTTTTTGAAATTCGAGGCTTTCTTGTAATAAACTGGTTGTACATTTATAATTCATTTTGCGCTTGATTCAATTGCGTTTGACAAGAGTCTTTAAGTAATGCCTACAATTCTGCATCTTCGAAAACCTTCTCTCTTCCACCGCCACGCCGGTCTTCGACGTCAAAACCACCGTTCTTGAAGCGTTGAAACCACTCTCGGTACGTTCTTTCACTAATAGCGGCCTCACCATAGGTATTTGAGAGCATTCGATGACCCTCAGTCGCAGATTTCTTAATATTAAAGCAGAAAATTAAAACCTCCCGCAAATGACAAGAATTTGGCTCGTAAGGTGACATGTATGTTTACAAATACCTAAGCTTATTGTATGATACCTACGATCTATTTATTTCAACTACCACTCACCGCTACAGCCATCTATTTCAAAATGGCGGAAGCAAAGTTGTACACTTAATACCATTTCCGTAAAATGCTGGAATCAATTGCTATATTGCTGTCAGCGCTTATATGCTAACTATTTGGTCGGACCGAAATACGCTGCGTATACAAAAAAAAATATTACAGCTGATAATGAATTAATAGATTGTATATTCATTTGATACCTGCGTCCGTTGTTAACACTAGATTGCAATGTTTACCAGTTTTGATAAGATTTGCTAGTCTTCTGTTGAGATATGAAAGATTAGTCATTAGATCAACAATGAACAGTTTTGTCAGCAAAAAAGTCAGACACAGATAAATCATAAATATTCATTCTTTGAAATAACGGACGACTGATTGGACATTATCTTGTTGACCAACCAGCAGCAAACAGACACCAAATTTCATATAATTTAGCTTAAGGCCAGCAACACATGCAAGAGCTCAAATTTAAATGTACATGTCTTTGTTTATAGCAATACCCAATTTTTAGGTTAGCTTAAAGCTATATTCTTTGGACATTTTGATCCAACAAATTAACGGTAGAATGTAACTTATGAATAAAGTCGAGAAGTGATAAGCTTCTAAGGCGGGCGCTGCCTAAGCATTTATAAATTAGGAAGAATAATGTATGAGTGAACTGAACGTCTCAAAATGGCCTTAAAAAAGAAGTCCGCGACAGCATATCTTTTAAGGTCGCTCCCTACTAAATATTCTTACGGTACCACGTGACCCAACTTTCGAAATATAACCCTTTCTGTCCAAAGAAACAGTTGCTCAGACTGTTTTTCAAATATAATACTATCCTTTCCTCCGCCTGTCGTAAATTAAAAGTGCCCCGCATAGAAACTTTGAGAAACTTGTCTGTTCAAACTCGAAATACAAAACCCAAAACCTTTTTTAATTAGTTGCATTTTTCATTATTTTAGTTTCTGAGCTTTTATTACAAGGGATATTGTACAGCTGTAATTACAATTATTAATTACAATTACTTTTGATTGTAATCGAGATTTTATCAACAAAATCTTTTGGCTCGAAAATTATTTGAAATAAATTGCTTTTTAGTTATTGTAGTTGTAATTGCTTTTGTAGTTATTTTTAATAAGAGACGGGAAAGTAAATTATTTTAAAAACAAAGTTGAAATTGATCGCGATTTAGGTAAAAAAGTAACCAACATTAAAGACTTTATATGAAGAGTCAGATGTAGTCGAAATGGAGAAAAAAGTGTTGACGAAATTAACGATCTAATTTTAACTAAACTTCCAGCGGTACTTTATTATTCGTGTTCCACAGTTCCATTTTTTGTAGATTTTCCCACAAAACGCGGTAACACCGCGGTGAACGGTTATGTTATAATAGTTTTTGAAGTAACTCTGGCTGTGTCTATTTTTAACGCTAAACTATCAATGTCTCTTTCGACGAAATTTAGTATAGATATATATATATAACACACGTATCTTTTTTTTTGCCAAAAACTACTTTCGTCCAAAAATAAAAAAAAAAACTGTACTGTACTGTAATTTAATGTATTAAAAAAACAGTACAGTACTTTCATACACTTTTTATTCATTAAAAATAAAGATAGGATAAAATAAAATCAAACGATATACTTTTATTATCTGAATCATCTTAAGTTTCTGTTGGAGGTTTGTGTTCTTCTGTGGTGGTTGCATTATAATTGTTTCTTTCATTTCAGCAATGTTTTCACATCTAATTGAGTTTTCTGACGTACAAATTTTCGGATCTTGATGCGACCCTGTAACTGCCACCTCTTGTTCGGAATTTCAAAAGTGACCGCTCACTTCGTTTTGGCTTCTGTTAATTTTTGCCATTGGCATCGTTTGCTTTTTCCCTATTTCTTGAAATGCTTATATTTTACCCTTTTCTTCCTCGCTTAAAGATTTTCCGCGTCTCATTTTCATCATTAACATGTAAACATAATAAGGTTTATTGACAGAAATAATTTTTTAGTACAATTTATCGCCTCAACTACATATAAACTTAGGTTTTTGTTGCTGAACCTATTTAGATGAGCCAAAAAAATTGTTTGTTTTTATGAATGCCTTTGATTAGGCTTATCTGTGCATTTGACGGTATGGTTTAAGAAAAAAGTTTTTGGCTTAAAATAACTATATAATGATGGTCTTTCAGTAAATATATATGAAGAGAGGCTAACAAAAAGCGGAGAAAAAAGGTGAACCTATTCAGATGAGCGGCAGTGTATAAAAAGCAAGTTGTATAGGTCTTTTCCGTAGTGTTCAAGATATGTATCTTAGATATTTTATTCCATTTACTGCATGAAGTTAGGTGAATAAAACCATATTCAAAAACATTTCTTATCTTGTGTTGACTATTTTCGTTCAAAATCAACACTATATTATCACTTAATTTTTCCAATACGTTATCAGAGTACATGACCCTCGCGATAAGCTGTTTTATTAAGGTTTGAGGTTAGCTGCAATTTAACTTGGTACCAGTTGATTTAGTAGAGCCTTGCATATTGAGCAGCAGCACCATTTTTGGCTTTTTAATAAAAATGTCAGAAGCAAAGTTAATTAACGGAACCCAAATTGCTAAGTACTGAATACGTAATATAATATTTGGATAAAATTATTCAAATCCTAATATATTACAGTGAAATCAAATTGCAGCTAAAGAAAAATGTTGAAAAACTTCGTGGCGAGCTGAAAAATTTCCAACCGAGCCTGTGTGTAGTACAAGTTGGTGGGAGGGAGGATTCAAATGTATACATCCGGATGAAAATGAAAGCAGCTACTGAAGTTGGGATAAACGCAGTGCATATGAATCTTCCTCGTACAATTACTGAAGCTGAACTCTTGTCAAAAGTGAGTTGCACTAAATTTTGGATTGTGAATATTGCATTGAAGACATATACCTTTAGATAAATGAGTTAAATCATAACTGTAACATACATGGAATAATTGTTCAAATGCCACTAGACTCTGATACTAAAATTAATTCAAATGAGATAACAAATGCAGTTACACCTGATAAAGACGTCGATGGGTAATCTAAAACAATATTTTTATACCTTTTAATAGGACTATTTTTTTTTATATTGTAGATTGCACGTTATAAATGAGGGTCGAGTTGCTGTAGGTGATCTTAGTGGATTCCTACCTTGTACGCCAATGGGATGTATAGAGCTTATTAAGCGAAGTGGAGCGAATTTAGTTGGAGCCAATGCTGTTGTATTGGGTCGCAGTAAAATTGTAGGTACACCAATTGCTGAACTTTTGAAATGGGAACATGCAACTGTTACAGTATGCCATTCAAAAACGAAAAATTTGCAGCAAGTGGTAAGTTATCAAAGATTATTTGTTCGTTATAATGCTAGTTCGTAGTTTATATGTATTGCAACGTTATAAGACTTAGAAGTACTAACATTAGCTGTGTTTTATTATGCATAGATTATACATATGTATTACTTGCTGTTGCCCGCGACTTCGTCTGCGTGGATATCAGCTATGCGGTTGGATAAATAATCTTCTCATATCCTTCGTTGAGGTTTAAGCTTCATCAAAATCGAATCAGTTGTTTAGCAGTGAAAGCATTAGGGATAGACAGAGGGGCAAAGTTACTTCGCCTACTAAAATCTGTTACAATAAATTCTCTGCAATCCGAAATCTTCTGTAAATAGAAGCATTTTCACAATCCACTGAGAAAAACTCTGTAAATAAAAGAAAACCATTGCAATTAAGTCCCCTCATCAATTTGCATTTATTTTTGTGCAAAACAACATGCAAAACTCAACAATTCGGTCCCATGAAATTCGAATTATCGAGAACTAGCATAGCTGTGCACCTCGGTTTCACCTGCGTTTTGTGGAAAAAACTTACAAAAAATGGAACTATAATAAGAAACGTCACGGCCAGTGATTGAAAAACTGCTGCTGCTTATGCTACTGAAAAAATCAGCAGCGACAGGCGAAGCAAAAGCACATAACGATCACTGATGACTTCCACAGCAGCTGCAGCAGTCATAGCAGTCATAGTCATTGATACAGTTTACTGATTTCTGCCATTGCATATTGCTTCGGTATCACTTTTTTTGTTTTTCCTCCTTATCTTTTGAGGGTTGATCCGCTTAAGAAATATGCAGATGCAGTTATATAATAAAAGAGCACATATAAACAACAAATGTACCAAAGAATTTTACAGGCTATAAAAATAGGCAAATAAAAACAAAAACAATAAAATGCATCTGTTGTTGACTTGTAAAAGTTGATAAATTGCTGCTGCTAGATTTGTGCTGGTGACCGAATGCAACAGCAAAGTAAATCAGAAACTACCAAGCGATGAATGCTGCAGCTGCTGTGCAAGTCATCAGTGATCGTTATGTGCTTTTGCTAAGGAGTTGAAAAGACAGTCAAAGCTGTGAAAAGCAAAAATTATGTAACTTTTGCTACTTCGACTGAGTAAAAGTACTGGGGTTTTATAAAATGTGGGTATGTAATACGAGTACTTTGACGCCAAAAAAACGTAAGGGTATTTTGTGGAGTCAAAAAAAAATTTGAGATGGGGGGTCTGGTTTGTCCTATTGACAAAAGAAATTATTAAAAACAATGACAACAATAACAATGAAGTACTATACCAGTTTTGTAAGCCAGAATCTTGTTCTACAATCCTACATATACATATTTTTATTATCATAATATTTTTTTAAATGCATGCATGCATGCATGCAATGTATGCAAACTCAAAATTTTGATAAAAAGGTGAAAAATATAATTAAAGCTATTTTTTTTTTTTTTCAAAATGAGGGTTTTCTTTTTTTTTAATGTAGCGGTAAATTGAATTTTTGTGATTGATGCGATATTATTCAAAATGCTGTCACTGAGATCTACAAGACTGCGCCTTTTTGATGAGGCGGTGTGGAAATTAGTTACAGAACTGTAAAAATGTTTATTGTGGATCTCCTTTAAAAGATAGACATACGCTGTCGACGACTTTATTTTAGAATTTTTTGTGACCATTAACTCCACCATACAATATTATTTGTATCTATAAGTCCTTAGACAGCGCCCGCCTTAGAAGCCTTACACTTTTCGACGCATCCGATTCTACCCTACCTAATATTAGTTTAGATTTGTTTATATAAAACTATAAAGATAACTCAAATATGATTTTTATATAAAAGAATATATATATATATATATATATCCTAAGAATATATATATATATATATATATATATATATATATATATATATATATATATATATATATATATATATATATACATATGTTTTTTTTTGTTTTGTTTTTTTCTTCACATAATTACATCTTCTAACACTTGCTATAATTGATATATATAAATGTACCATTTCAGACAAAGTTGGCTGACATACTTGTTGTTGCAATAGGTTGTGCCGAGATGGTTCGTGGCGATTGGATTAAGCCGGGCGCTGTCGTTATAGATTGTGGAATAAATGTTAAAGATGGTAAGAAAGATGAAATAAAAAAATGGATCTATGTGCATTTACCAATCAGCACCATTAATAATTAAACCTTGTTTCGTGTTCATGTTGAAACTCGGGGTAGGTACGATAACTTTGGCTCCAAAAAATTATGATGGCAAAATTTTCCCATAATAAAAATAGCTTGTTTTTAACCCCTCTAAAACATACCGTTATCATTTTTTGGCACCAAAGGTATCGCTCTCGTGCCGGTGTTCGAAAAAGTTCCGTAGCAAATCTAAGAAATTAAAGACTTTTCTATTGTTTGATACGAAATTTATTAAACCAAATATTTGCCGTTTTGATCAATAACTTTTTGCTAATTTTGAGGTAGCCATTATTCCATTTGCTTCTAGGATTTTTGAGCGAAAACTGATCTAACTGCATTTCCAGACCTCAATGAAACTTAAAACTACACCATTGGGATAGTTCTGCAGAAATCAAAGCAGTTACTTAAGACTTCCCAGTCAAGCTCTCTTAGTTTGATGACAAAGATGTGTATGGTTGGTAATGTTAATTATGAAACACAAACATTTTCTATTGGTTAATTCTGACTGTTTTGACTGAATTGCTGCATTTAATATCTTTAACTGTTGACAGCAGTAAGTAAAAACACATACTTGACTAGGTTGTAAATGCTCATAATGAACATTTCTTTTCCAGTCTCACCAAACACAGAATTACCTCTCTTGATGTGAATTCTGGCTTTGCCACCGTTTGCGAAAATTCACCTTTCTTTGGTAGTGATACTTTTCGCATATTTTTTTTCATACGTAATTGACTTTTCATCGCAGGTTCATTCGCTGCCGAAAGGGTTCGATTTCGTTTTTGTTTTAACAGTGAGTAGCAAATGGAATTTCGGCTTTTTTGAAATGGTTGATAACTATTTGGTGATAAATGCCTTGTTCGCTAGCGGCATCCATGCTGTTTATGTGTCGGTCGTACTATTTTTTTCCAAGATTTTTCAATCGAATTTTTTAACGATTGGTCGCCGATCTAGAGCACGCATCTTTAACGCTAAAGATCGAAATTGAACAAACCACTTCGCTGCTGTTTTTCTACTTACAACATTCTGTAAATTTCACAACGTATGTCACAATAAAAAAAAAATGGTCAAGTGGGAGTTTTACTCTCACGCCGAGGATGTTGTTCTGCGGCAATATTAGGTTGTCAAATATCTCACTTCCGCCTTTTTGTCTTTTGAATTTTCCGGCTATGTACAAAGCGCTACAGAGCTCGTATCTGGCAATACATCATTTGAAAGGTCTTGACATAACCTACAAAACGACGCTATGCATGATTAGTTTGGATACGAGCTCTGTAACTTTTTGCTGACCAGCTGTGTAAAAATTGCTTAAGGGTTGAAATGACCGCAATTGAGACTGTCGGCAATTCATTGTTTCCGATCCGATTTAATTTGGATAATATATAATATCTCGAAAAATTGTGTTAAAATAATTGCTTTTATATAACATTTTTTCATTTTTTTGCCGAGATCTACAAAATGGCTTTTTCGGATCTTTAAAATTAGCATGTCATTATTTTTTGGTTTTGGTTAACTCAAAAACTATTTGTGCCAAAATGCTCAAATGAACTTAACAAAACACCAAGCCCAACATTCCAGATTTTTTTTTTCAGATTTTAAGACTCATGGGTGTAAAAATAAGAGGGGGGATGCCTTTTTCTTCGACTTTAAAACCAAATATCTCGAAAACTTAACACCCAAATAAAAAGTTCAAAATGAACTGAACTTTATTTTTCAAGACCTATCCACCGATATCCCACTTAATGGATTTCAGTGATTTTTTTTAATTCAATAATTTATTTATTTTAACGACTTTTAGGTATTTTTGGGAAATTTAATTGAAATAAAATTAATTTAATAATTTTTGGTCCCATATTTTAGAAAATAAAGTCTGTACCACTGTACCACTGTACGCATGTTATTTTTTGACATCTATTTGATGGCTAATAACTTCTTACCAATAAGAGTAAGGTTCTTACTGTAGTCCAGTAACTACTTTTGCAGAAGTTGCCAGGATGAACAGGAGAAGGAAACCATCTTCCATATGTTATGTTCATGCGAGGCCTTGGCGCTTCGTGGAAGAACTCATCTGGGCAAGCACTTCTTTGATAGTCTGAGCGATCTGAGTAAGATGAGCATCAATCAGATCTAAACTTCGTAAGAAGCTCTAATTGGTTCCATTAGGATGAGGAATGGATTTCCGTATTGTGGTATCACAAGGGGCCTAGCCTGGCCCAAGTGTGGTTGCAGCCTTTGATGCCCCAGCCAGCCACTCTAATCTAACCTAGTATTAATACTAACTTTTTCGCAAGTGTGTAACTTTTTTAAACTTTTCGGAACTTTCTTTGGGCAAGTGAAGCATATCTTTTGGTTGAAGTTTATTCCTTAATTCTAAGACGTTCGCTAGTTGCCAAGATTAAAGTCTAAATAGACAGACATTTTTATAATCAGACCCCGCCTCCTTTTCAATGACACCCATATCGAAATCAAAGTTGATAAAAGTTTTTTTGAGCCTTAGCATTCCGAACTAATTTCAAAAAAATGCATCATTTATTTTTGGGTTGCTTAGATACACCTTTAGCCCAAATTTCATCCCTTAACTAACAAGGACTCAAAAGTTATAAGCTTTTCTGTGAATCAGACATACAGACGGACACCAAAGTGATTCTATAAAGGTGATTCTACTCCCTTGGAACGAAACCCGAAAAAGCGAAAGCTAGTCGGCACCACGTAACCTAACGTAACATACAGCAGTAAAGTATATATAAAAAAACGGAAATTTCTAAAAGAGCAATTTTATTTTAACTTACAAAATTTACAAGACTGTCTTAACCAATTATCGCGATCGATTACTGAAAAGTTAGAATTTACAGAAGTAAAAGTAAAGAACTCGAATTGCAGTTTACTAATCGAAATAAAAATTTGAACTGATTATTTAACTGTAATATCTGCGGCAGAAAATCGTCAAAAACGATTAGGGTACCTCAAGTAGTTGTCACGGTGTCCGTTTGTCTGTCGCCTTTACATATTTGCTAATAACTTCTGAATCCTCTGTAGTTAAGGGATGGAATGAGTGTGTATTTTGGCAACCCAAAAATAGATCGTGCATTAGAATTAGTCGAGGATTAAAGAAAAAGTTATTAAAACAAATTACAAGATAGGGTTGATGATATTTTCAATTTGATTAAAGCTAAAAGAAAATAGCCAGAGTTTGAAATTTTTTAAAAAGATTCATTTGTTTTGCTCGCATCTAAGTCCATGCGGAACAGATGATGTGTTTCATTTACCCAAAAAAAGTTCTGAAAAACTGAGGCAACTTATAGCAATATTTCAAAAATACCCAGAAATCTTATATGATTTTTTTCTTCGTACTTAAATAAATTAATAACTATTTTTTTTTTAATTTTTCTCTTACCGGAATTGATTGAGTTAGGTACCGTTGGGTAGGTTTGGTAAAATAAAATACAGTTTTCATTTTGAGCTTTTTGTTCTGAGGTTGTTTTCGGGATTTTAAGTTTTAAAAGCGTCGCCCCCTTGCACTTCCGTACCCGAGGGTCTAAAAATCTGAATAAAATCTAGAATATAGATTTCGATGTAATCTTTAGTTTAAATTTAGTTCAAGCATCCTGGCTCAAACAGTTTTCGAGTTATTGGTAAAACCAAAATACAATGGCATACGAATTTTAAAAATCCGGAAACGCCATTTTATTGATCTCATCAAAAAATTTTATATAAGAAAAATTGCTAAAATTCAATTAAAATAAAAATGATGGCTTGAATGCGTTATTAACTCAATCGAGACCGCAAAGGATTCTTAAAAAAGTTTCTACAGTAGTCCCCTGATAATTGTCCCTCGCTTAATTGCGTTCCCTGTTTAATTAACCCAAAAACCAATCAAGTAGAAAATTCCATAAGAAATGTACACTTTTCCCGTTTAATTGCGTACCCACTTAGCTGCGCTACCCGGTTAATTGCACTCAATAACATTAAGTTTGTCGTAAAACTGCATACAAAATCTTTCGGATAATTGAACGCACACAATGAAAGAAAAAAACGTTTCGTGTTTACAGCTTGAATAACGAATTTGTATAATATCCCCGTGTTCGTTCGTTGACGAATTGAATTTTTCTTTTGAATTTTGTTGAGTTTATTTGCAATGAGTTTCATTGGCAATTTTTTTATTCCATACATATGAAAAAACATTCTTAATTGCGTTTTCGATGTAATAAGGCGGGGTTTTCTTAATTGCGTCTGCATAACAATTAAACGGGATTCTTGACCAAGGCAACTACCCGGGGACTACTGTATATTCTGTTAAATTCCGAAATATCTTTTGGCTCTTTTCGAAACCTGTGAACCTTAGCGAATATTTTGTATGGCAGTTTCCTTCTCTTTCAGCTCTCTTAAAAGAACAAAACGAAGTAAGGAAATGATTGATCATAGTAGCTTTGTTGTCATTTTTTTCTTTTTTATTTAAATCAGTTATTTGTACGTGTATGTGTGCTCAGACCATTTCCTGATACACTCTTTTCTACTGGTTGCGATTTATATGAACATGCTGTTGGAAAAATATTTAAATATTGCCTCTGAATAAAAGCGCCGTGGCTTAATCGTTAGTGCGTCGGACTGTTAAGCGAGAGTACCTGGGTTCGAATCTGGCTTGGGGAAATAACACCACAAACATTTTTGACGGCCCCACCTCCAGCGAACGACAACCCTCCTGTGCAGTACTTCTGTCATGGAAAGCTTTCGCAATTCGCCGTTCGAAACCGGCATTAAACAGTAGGTCCCCTCCACATGTGTCAAAAAATATCGCGCACAACACAGTGGAGGCGCGGAGAAGCTGGGCTCTGGCCCTGTATGGGCTGTTACGCCGACTATTTATTTATTTTTTTTTAAACAATTCTAAAGAAACAAAAACTAAATTGAACATTATTTTTGTTACTGCTTCAATGTGATTTTCACTTGCCAAAAGTCAAATAATAACTCCTAGTGTAAAAATTGAGTTTTTTTGTGATTTTCAAACACGAGTACAAAATTAATATTTTAAATGGCTAAATGGCTTTGTATTAATAAAAGCAGTGGCTAATACTCTATGATTCAAATGGCTTAGCTGTTTGGTAAGCTAACTTTCACGAACTGCCGATTAATTGTCTCAATTGAGTAGCTTGAGACCATTTCCCTTAAGTTCACTAGAGCAATTTTCACACGGTTAGCACGATCAGCAAATGAGACAGATTTTTCTTTTGTTTAGCTTTGTTCGAAAAAGTAAGAACTACCTGACGTTGTTAGTTGTCTTAACTTAAATTATGTCCTTACTTCTAATCTGTTGACAAAAGAACGAGACCCTCGACGTGTGAGTGAAACTCACACTTGATCGGCTTTTTTTTTTAATGTATTGACACTATAAAGTTTAGCTTTTCACTTATGCTGCACACATGCATTTAAGTTTATTAAGTAAAATTTCTATCACGGCATGGCTGCAATGGCTTTTATGTCATTTAGATGCTATTGTAGGAAATGTGTGAAGCATACAGTTTTCTACGCTTATTACTATTTTTGTGTGAACAAAATTATATCTGATTGAAAAAATGTATTTATATGTTGTAAATATTCTATCTACTACAGATATCTTTAAGCTGCAAAATATACTTTCTTACAGCCTTTACAATTACAAAGCGGTTGTGCTAAACGATTATTTTCCGGTAACGTGTTCAGTTTTTAATTTAAAAAAATAATTATGAGCATACTAGTATCTCTCCTAAGTTTTAACATTTACATTTACAAATGTATGCGTATGTGATTTATTCACATACGCATACATTTGTACATTATTTACTTTTAAAAACTAAAACCACCACAACTTAACGTTTGTGGAAGACATTACATTTTCTGTTGATGATAACATTCGGTAAATGAGCTCAGATGAAAGAAACGCGATAGTAGAAAGCAAAAAGAGAACTGATTTTTTCTTATCAATAGATCCCATTCGTAAAAGTGGAAAGTGTCTTGTTGGTGACGTTTTTTTTGAGGAGGCGAAACATATTGCATCTAGTATAACTCCAGTACCCGGCGGAGTAGGACCAATGACTGTTGCAATGTTGATGAAAAATACTGTTATGTCAGCGCAAAGAGCAGCTCAGCAATTGTTAAAAACTGAATGGGATTTCAAACCGTTGTCTTTAAAACTGGTTCAGCCCGTGCCATCGTAAATACTACATTTTCTCTTTACATTTATTATATATATATCTAACTTATATTTCAGTGACATTCAAATAGCACGATCTCAGAAGCCAAAAAACATATCAGTCCTCGCCGAGGAAATTGGTTTGACAACATCTGAAGTGTCGTTATATGGTGCTACTAAGGCTAAAATCGCTTTAAGTACAGCACATCGTTTAAAAGACAGAGATGACGGAAAATATGTTGTTGTCGCTGGGTATGCAATAACTTATTTATAGTTATAATACTAGGTTGTCAAATATCTCCCTTCCGCCTTTTTGTCTTTTGAATTTTCCGGCTATGTACAAAGCGCTACAGAGCTCGTATCTGGCAATAGCCGGAAAATTCAAAAGACAAAAAGGCGGAAGGGCGATATTTGACAACCTAATATTATAATTTATAATATGTATGTACGAAACTGTATATAATATATTGTATATAAATAGACATGTTTACAGTGGAACTTTTCTAACTCTAACTTCTGTTATTCAATTTTTTTTAAGCTTAACTTTAATACTGAAAACTGGTTTTTCGTTACATGTTTCATATATTTTTTACTTGAACATTTCTCTAACTCAAAATGTTCGAAGATATTTTTCAACCATAACTCGGAATGTCCTTGCGGAATCACATTCTCTTAGAAGCGTAAAAGGTGCAATCCCTAGAAGTATTGTTCTGGACAACATCTATACGTCTTTGTATTTAAAAAAAAATATCGTTAAAATAAACTCTTCATTTTATCCCAGTACTCTTTGCATGCTTTCTATAACTCGAAATTATTTTCTGGTCTGTTGAAATTCGACTTAGTTCCACTGTAAATAATTATGAATGTAAAAATGGAATCGAACCGTTAGAATAAGTAATGATTATTTATTTTTGCTTTTAGCATTACACCGACTCCGCTAGGTGAAGGAAAAAGTACGACATTGGTAGGATTAGTTCAAGCTCTTTGCGCCCACAAGAAGCGTAATTCAATTGCTTGCTTACGACAACCTTCACAAGGGCCAACGTTTGGTATTAAAGGCGGTGCAGCAGGTGGTGGTTACTCCCAAGTAATACCAATGGAAGATTTTAACTTGCACTTAACTGGAGATATTCATGCCGTAGGAGCAGCAAACAACTTATTGGCAGCTCAGTTGGACACCAGAATGTTCCACGAAGCAACACAAACAGATCAATCTTTGTACGATCGGCTTGTACCTTTAGTTAACGGAAAACGAACATTTTCTAAAATTCAACTGAGGCGTTTGTGTCGATTAGGAATCGATAAAACTGACCCTAACTCATTGACAGAAGATGAAAAAACTCGATTTGCCCGGTTGAACATTGACCCAAGTACAATTATGTGGTCAAGGGTCGTGGACGTTAATGACCGATATCTACGCGCCATAACTATTGGACAATCATCAACTGAAAAAGGTTTAACTCGAAACACGTCCTTCAGCATTTCAGTCGCTAGTGAAATAATGGCCGTATTAGCATTATCTAAAAGCCTTACGGATATGAAAGATCGTCTCGCTAAGATGGTTATTGCATTTGACAAGGTGGGAAATCCAGTGACAGCGGACGATTTGGGCATGACAGGTGCATTATCAGTGCTGTTAAGAGATGCCATCGAGCCGACTTTGATGCAAACCTTGGAAGGAACACCCGTCTTGGTCCATGCCGGGCCATTTGCTAACATAGCCCATGGTTGTTCTTCTGTAGTAGCTGATGAAATTGGTCTTAAGTTGGTAGGCAAGAAAGGATTTGTTGTTACTGAAGCAGGCTTCGGATCTGATATAGGAATGGAAAAGTTCTTCAATATTAAATGTCGTACATCTGGGAAGATCCCGAACGCCGTTGTTCTCGTAGCTACAGTCCGTGCTTTGAAAATGCACGGAGGCGGACCAACGGTTGTTCCTGGTGCTCCACTTAAGAAGGAATATAGTGAAGAAAATCTTGAACTATTGAAAAAAGGGTTGCCAAATTTGCTAAAACATATAGAAAATGGGCGGAAGTATGGTCTCCCTGTTGTCGTTGCTATCAATACACACAGGTAATTTAGTTTTATTTTCGTTAGCTAATCACCTATACCAGTGCTATATACTATGGCAACAACAATTTGAATATTATATCGCAGTATTTATTGATAACGTTAAAGAAAAATCCGTAAGAATGGAGAGCAGTTGCCACAAGGAGTGCTTAGGACGTTGTCTGGCAGTGATGACCTAGCTTAAACCCAATGTACAGCTTGTGGCAGTTTTTTAGTTTTCAAACAAGAGTTTTGCATTGTGAAAATTCAGCGACCCATAATTTGCTCTTTTTCATCACAATCCTAAATGAATAACCTAAATCCACTTAAGTCACTCTCCACTTACTTACACAGAAAAAACTTTCGCACAGTTTATATTTTGAGTGCAGCTTACTCATTTTTTAAATCTTTTTTTCTTAGATCTGACTCCGAAGCTGAACACGAATTAATTAAATCCGTAGCGGTCAAGGCAGGTGCGTTTGACGCTGTTACGTGTACCCATTGGGAAGAAGGTGGTGCTGGTGCCAGAGAACTCGCAGATGCTGTTATCAATGCATGTGAAAGTAATACAACATTTAAGTTTTTGTACGAAACTAATTTGCCGATATTGGAGAAAATTGATACAATCGCGAAGAATATGTATGGCGCTGGAGGGGTGGTGCTTTCAAAAAAAGCTAAAGAAGCATTACTTTTTTTGAACAAAACAGTATGAAAAGTCATTACTATTGTCCTTTTCTATTTATTTTCTAATTTCTATTTTACACTTAAGGGATTTGGAAACCTTCCTATATGTATGTCTAAAACCTCTGGATCTTTAACTGGAGACCCTGCAATTAAAGGAGCTCCTACAGGCTTTACTCTGACAATTGAAGATTTGTACGTTTCTGCCGGTGCTGGATTTATTGTGGCTATGTGCGGTGAAATATCAAAAATGCCCGGTCTACCCACAAGACCGTGTGTTTACGACATCGATTTGAACACAGAAACGGGAGAAATTGAAGGACTGTTTTAGAAGTTGTGTGACTTATATCTAAACCAACAACATTGTTTTTGTTTTTTTTTTTTATATATCAAATTCTAAGACATGTTTGCAGACCGCATCTGTAGATGTGTAATTTGTAATAGAATTGCGAACTTTATTTCTAGACTCGCAATTGCGTTTACTGAACTTATTCCTCCTAACTGTAAGTTTAGTTCGATCATATGGCGGCATAAAATGTTATTATTCTATTCCTTCGTTTTTATATGTTTAAACTGAACATCCACACTTGCCTACCTAACTAAAATGCACTGATGTGGCACTCAGCCCTATTCCGCCACCTGCTCTACACATTTTGATTCGTTGCTTTTCGGTTCGTCTACTTATTTAGTCCTCTTATGTGATTCATCGTAAAATTTAAAAACTAGTTTATGAATAATACAACAGACGACACTCGGATACGAGCATAGTCGTACACATAGTCAAAAAAAAATTGTGAAAAAATGTTAAATAAAAAACAGTTATCCAAATTTTGGTAGATATTGAATAAAATACGAACACTTACTAGCATACCTATATACAAACAAACAGAAACATTTTATTTGAATTTTATTTCATTTTTAAAAAAACTGTAAATCATTTACAAAGGTAACAAAAAAGGGGCAAAAAAAGTCTCCGTAAGTTGATATATGCAACCTATGCAAAACTTAATGACAGGTTTGTAGTGGAATCAAAAACTAATTGTTTTTACTGTGGGAGGCGGCCACCTTCTGAAAATAAGCACAAGCATGCGCTAAGCTTTACGATCAGCGAACGTTTTTAGGGTTTCGTTCCAAAGGAATAACGAAACCCTTATAGAATCACTTCGGTGTCTGTCTGTCTGTCGCCTTTTACATATTTGACTATAACTTATAAGTCCTTTCTAGTTAAGAGATGAAATTTGGACTTAAGGTGTATCTAGGCAACCCAAAAATAAAACATGCACCCTTTTTGGAATTAGTCGCAGATTAAAGAAAAAGTTAGTACTAATACTAACGCCCGAAAAAAACGTTTACTAACTTTGATTATCGATATGGGTGCCATTGGAAAGGGGGCGGTGCCCTGATTATGAAAATGTCTGTCTGTTTGTCATTAGGCTTTAACCTCGGTAATTGGCGAACCACTAAGAATTTAGAAATAAAACTTCGCTTAAAGACGTATTTCACTTGCCCAAAGAAAGTTCAGGAAAAAAATTTTAAGAAAATTTCATACTGGCAAAAAGCTTAGTACCAATACTAAATTTGAAAAACAAATTTCTTTTACTAGTTCCTTGATATGGGTATCGTTGGAAAGAGGATGAGAGTTAGATCAAAAAGTTGTACTATGGCAATCACCTTACTCTTATTGGTAAGAAGTTATTAGCCAACAAATTGCCAAAAACTGACTTGTGTACCGTGTCCCCCACCTTACTTTCTAGAATATTTGACCAAAAAATCTGAAAAAATCTGGATGTTTCGAAGTCTTCCTAGCCACTCTATTATTCTTGTTATAAATTCTTGCTAATTACTTATTATTGTTAACGTAAAATACTCTAGCTAGTGTTTAATATAAAATGTACTTGCTTGCACTTTACTATTAATGTATAATTTTCAATATTTTCTTTGTAGTCGTTTACTTTCATGCATCACTGTAAATAATATTACATAGTTATCTTTTCTTCGATGGTCTCGTAGACCTAACTGTAATTTTCAACTTACTTTGTTTTTTGCATTATGTAAATATGTACCTAAGAAAACACGAGACACATCACACCATATGAAAACGCTATTTACACATACATGTATACCCTTCAGGCAGCCGGCAAACTCTTGCAGCGGCAATGTTATTCTTTTTGTAAATCATTCTCAAACTGAATCTCAAGAAATACAGTCCACTTAAATTTGTTGTATATCAATCTCTTGATATACAGTTTTCTAACATTTTTTGGTCCTTCGAGCCGGATTAATTTGTGAATTTGTGAATTTGTCTGACTGACATTTGAAGGATTAGATTTCATCAAACTTTGTGAAATTTAATTGTGATTTGTGTGCCCTGCTACAATTGTGCAAACTACCGCAACCCTTGCTGTTGCCGGCGTATGCGAACGCTGCCCTGCTGCATTTTGCAGAGAGATTTGCTACGACGTTGCTGTTGCTGCTGTATGTGAACTTTGGAGCGCTCTGCTGCATTTTGGAAGAAACATTTCAACGACGCTTATTTTTGCTGTGTACGTGACCTGTTGTTGTTGCGAGGGAAGTATTGAAAGCTGTACTCCAGGTAACAACTTTAAATTATTTTAATATAATGGAGGCATTAAAAGTAAAACGCGCTCGTTGCAAGGAAAATGCAACACGCTTAGAGAATTTTCTCACTAGGGTGACGAACGAAACATCGACGTTCGAGCTGCGATTAGAGAAAATAGAAACTATGTATCAAGGAATCATCAAAATCGTTGACGAACTAATCGCTGTTGGAGACAACCCACTAGATAGAGAATTAGAGATTGCTGAATTTGAGAATAGGTATTTGAAACTCCAAGCAGATTATAGACGCTTAGTTAGTAAAAGGGAAGGCCCCGCGAATACTAACAGTGATCAATTGCTTAGCTCTACTATGATCAGTGCGGATGCCTTTCAGAAACTGTTAGATCAGCAAGCTGCCTTTCTGGAAAAGTTAGGAAGCACCTCGAGTGATGCTAATGTGATCCAAATTCTAACGGATCAAATTCAGTCAACTGCCCAGCCGCAGGAGGTACAACTGCCTTACCTCCAATTGTCCAAGTTTGACGGTCAATACGATCACTTTAAACCGTTTTGGGATATTTTCGACTCTACTGTCAATAGAAATAATCGTCTGAGTAAAGTGCAGAAGTTTCAGTACCTTAAAGGCCAACTAAGCGGAGAACCGAAATCAATGATTCATCACCTAGCTGTGACCGAAGACAATTATGATGAAGCCTTAGCGAAACTTAAAGAACGTTACGACAAACCGTCTCAGGTAATCGAAACCCTAATGAAAACGTTCTTCGACATAAAAAGGATCGACAATTCGAGCGCGACTCAGCTTCGCACCATGGCCAACACTTTCGATCAAGTAATACTAGGGCTAAGAGCACTTGGTCCTAAGGCAGAAGCCGTGATCCTTGGCTGATTGCCCTAGTTTTAAAAAAAGTAGATAGTGAGACCCATAAAGCGTGGGCAGAACATGTAGTCAGTAAGGACTACCCTACAATCGACGAATTAATTAAGTTTCTCAACTTACGCGGTGATACTTTAGAGATAGGACTTCGGCTTCTGCTGCTCCCGTCAAGTACAAGTCTACTCGCGCATATATTAGTTAACAACGGCAGTTAACAACGCTTGTCCGAATTGTTTAGAACACCATCATCTGTCCTACTGTCCTAAATATAATGCGTGGATCACTGCAGAACG
This sequence comes from Syritta pipiens, assembly GCA_905187475.1. Classification (NCBI taxonomy): domain Eukaryota; kingdom Metazoa; phylum Arthropoda; class Insecta; order Diptera; family Syrphidae; genus Syritta; species Syritta pipiens. Next base: position 60,364,950 of record LR994572.1, on the reverse strand, counting down.
AAGGAGATTTATTACGAATGCCCGGCTTTGTTTTAACTGTCTTAAATCTGGACACCCTGCAAACAAGTGTCCCTCCAAACATTCCTGTGGACACTGCCAACTAAAGCATCACACTACGATACATGTCAACTATCAGACACAAGGTTCTTCTTACCAGAACCCAAGTAGCACTACAGCTACTACAGCCCACGCTGGCACTTCTACTCCCTATGTTAAGTCTCAAGAGGAGCACTCCTTCAAAGCTGGGACGGGTTCCACTACAGCTGAATCAAAGGCTCTTATAATGCAGGTAAACTCTAATCCTCTGGCTGAACATTCGGAAGGTTTAAACCAACCACTATCACCTGATGTTCAACTCAACGCCTTGCTGCCAATTGCGATGGTCTTCGTGAAAGACTACATGGGAAATTTGCAAATCTGCAATGTTCTTCTTGATTCTGGATGTCAAAACACGCTCATTACTGCTGCATGTGCCCAACGTTTAGGCCTTGCCAGACGTCCAGCTAATGTCAAAATATTAGGTCTCTCAACTAGTAAAGTCGGAGTTTCCAAGGGTGCAGTCAATCTAAAATTATATTCCCGTCACAATAAAGATATTTGTCTGAAGACATTAGCTCTCGTCTTTAGCAATATAACCTCTGATAAACCGGCAGTTCCTATTCGAAGCACGGCATGGACGAAACTTAATTCGTTAGAATTGGCGGATCACAAGTACAACCAACCAAAGAGAATAGACATACTTCTGGGCGCTGACTGCTTCTTCTCTGTTCTTCTGGGAAGCAATTGATTGAAAATAATGTGGTCATTGCGCAAAATACCCTATTCGGATGGGTCGTATGTAGTTCGCATTTAGCTGACACTGCTGTTTTTTGCAATCTGACCACACAAAACAGCGAAGTGGTTCTTAACGAAACAATTCAATTGTTTTGGAAAACTGAGGAAGTGCCAACGAAAACTATAGCGCTTACAAGTGAGGAGCACCTAGCGGAAGAGATATTCAAATCTACATTTAAACGTATTAAATCTGGTCGATACTCAGTAAGACTTCCCTTTAAGTGTGAAAGGCCCGTATTAGGAAACTCGTACCCAGCTGCCGAAAACAGACTCCTTGCAATGGAAAGAAGGTTCGCAAGAAACTCTAATCTTAGAGATGCATATAAAAGGTTCATGTCCGAGTACCTATCTCTCGGTCACATGGAACTAGTTCCAGACAAGAAACTTAATAAAGAAAATACCGAGCTGTATTACCTGCCACACCACGCTGTGTTCAAGGACAACAGTCTTACAACGAAGCTTCGCGTTGTCTTTGATGGATCCTGTAAATCAAGCAATGGAAACTCATTGAATGAAACCCTTTTACCAGGTCCACCCTTACAACAGGATTTGATTACAGTCTTGCTACGTTACCGATGCTTTAAGTACTGCTTCTCCGCAGATATAAAACAGATGTTCCGAATGATCGAAATTCAGAAATGTGATCGCGATTTTCAACGCATCTTATGGCGCGACTCACCAGATCAAGCTGTCCGACATTTTCGACTTACTACAGTCACTTACGGAACTACTCCTGCCCCCTTCTTGTCTATAAGAACACTGCATCAGCTTAGTCAGGATGAAGCCCTTAATTTCCCTTTGGCTTCTAAAGCGCTGATTGAAAATTTTTATGTCGATGATTGTATGGCAGGGGCAAATTCTATTGGTGAAGCCAAGAATCTTGTCTTAGAGATGAACAGTCTCCTCATGGCTGGCGGCTTCATGTTAAAGAAATGGGCGTCAAACTCGTCAGATGTTATCTCGAGTATTTCTCCAGAAGATAAGATTGATTCATTAGTGGAATGAATACAAGATATGCTTGCTAGGAATATCCTGGAATCCAGCTACTGACTGCTTCTTATTCAATGTAACGCAAAGAAACCCGGATTTGAGTACGAAGAGGAAACTCTTATCAGAAGTATCTAAGATCTTTGATCCCCTAGGGTGGGTATCTCCGTCAATTTTTATGGCAAAGTTGATACTTCAGAAGCTGTGGCTCTTGAGAATCGGATGGGATGACACCTTACCCTCATAGATCATTGACGAATCAACACAACTTTATCGTCAACTTACACTATTGAATAAAATTAATATTCCTCGAATTATATGCACTGGCAAAGACTGTGCACAATATCATGAATTCTGCAATGCTTCTACATCAGCCTATTCAACTGTAATTTATTGCCGCAGAACTGTAACAAGCGGTACGCATTCTGTGAATATAGTTATAGCAAAAACCACTTAAGGAAGTATCTATTCCATAAGTTTTCTCAAGAAGAATCGCTTTACGATGATCTTAAATCGTTAAGGCAAACTAATAAAGTTCCAGCTAATAATGTTCCAGCTAAAAATTTAAGCGGCTAGCTCCGTATTTAGATGCGAATGAGATTATCCGAGTTGGTGGTCGTTTAGAGCACTCATAATTCGCATTTGATCTAAAACACCAAGTCATACTACACAAAGGTCATAGCCTTTACAAGGAAAATCGTGACAGACTGTCATCTAGATAATCACCATGCTGGAGTGACTATACTTACTGCCGTTCTTCGACAACACTATTGGATCATTGGACTACGTGATTTGGTAAAATCTGTGGTGTATCGCTGCATAGTATGTCATCGACAAAGCAAAAGGAACAATAATCAGCTGATGGGTCCTAAATATCGACTTCATGGATACCGTCCGTTTTATGATACTGGCTGCGACTATGCTGGCCCATTTCTTCTAAAGCAGCACAATGGCAGAAAAGCTCCCTTGGTCAATGCCTTCGTAGCGCTTTTCATTTGTCTCGCTACAAAGGCCTTGCATTTAGAGCTCGTAAGTGATCTCAGTACTGATTGCTTCTTAGCAGCTCTTAAACGCTTTATTTCAAGAAGAGGCTTATGCGCGCACATTCGTAGTGATAATGAGACAAACTTTGTCGGTGCCGCTCGGCAACTCGGTAAACTGCATCGACTTGTCGTTTCTCATAATGCTAATAATATAATATCTGATTTTTTATCATCTAAGGGTATCCAATGGCAGTTCATCCCCCCTGGGGCCCCACATTTTGGCGGTGCTTGGGAGTCCGGAGTAAAGAGGGTTAAGTTTCATCTTAAACGTGTTATTGGTCAAGCTACACTCAACTTCGAAGAGATGACAACACTTCTTTCGCCAATTGAGGCAATACTCAATTCTCGGCCTCTCTGTTCGTTATCTGACACCGATGACATCAGCTGCTTAACTCCTGGTCATTTCCTGGCGGGACGTCCGCTAACCGCCGTTGCTGAACCTGATGTAACAACTGTGAAACTGTCTATACTGGCAAGATGGAGATTGGTGCAACAGCTTACCCAAGGATTCTGGTCGAGATGGTCATCAGAATATATCACCTCTCTGCAACCAAGGCAGAAATGGCATCATTCTCAACCAAACATCAAAATTGACGACATCGTCCTACTTAAGGAAGAAAATCACCCCCCTACCTACTGGAGGATTGCGAAAGTTACTGTAACTCATGCTGGATCCGACGGATTGGTGCGAGTGGCAACCGTTCCTACTAAAAATGGTACATTCAAGAGGCCTGTGACGAAGCTCTGCGTACTACCACTAAACTGTTGAAGAAACTTCAAGGCTGGCGGAATGTTTCGAGGTCTTCCTAGCCACTCTATTATTCTTGTTATAAATTCTTGCTAATTACTTATTATTGTTAACGTAAAATACTCTAGCTAGTGTTTAATATAAAATGTACTTGCTTGCACTTTACTATTAATGTATAATTTTCAATATTTTCTTTGTAGTCGTTTACTTTCATACATCACTGTAAATAATATTACATAGTTATCTTTTCTTTGACGGTCTCGTAGACCTAACTGTAATTTTCATCTTACTTTGTTTTTTGCATTATGTAAATATGTACCTAAGAAAATTATCCGAAAATCGTGTATGATTTTTTTGCTCATACTAAAATAAATTAATTACTAACTTTTTTGAAAAAAATTTCACGCGAATTTATTAAGTGAGGTACCATCGGATAAGTCTTGTAAAATGAAATAAAGTTTTCGTTTTGAACTTTTTAAAAAAAGGCGTCCCCCCCTCTCATTTCTACCCCCGTTGGTCTAAAAATCTGAAAAAAATCTGGAATGTAAGTTTTGATGTAATCTTTGTGTTAAAATTGGTTTGAGCACTCTGGCTTTAATAGTTTTCGAGATATTGGCCAAAAACAAAAAAACAGCAACATTCGAATTTTGAAGATCTGAAAACGCCATTTTGTAGATCTCGGCGAAAGAACAATAAAATATTATGTAAAAAAAATTATTTTCATACAATTTTTCGAGATATTAACGATTTAAATCGAATCAGTTATCGCAAAAAACGATGAACTGACGGCAGTCTCAGTGTCGCTTGCGGCACTTTCATCCCCTAAATGCACCAAAGCAATTTTCACACGGCTGGCGCGATCAGCAAATGGGAAAGGATTTTCTTTTGTTCAGTTTCGTTCGAAATGAAAAGATGAATTTTAGTGAATGAACAGTGAATTGAGTTTAATTTGATTTGACTATTTTAGTTTGTTGATTTCTTAGACTTATACTAAGTCTAAACTACTAATCTGTTTGCGAACGAAACTCTCGGCGGGTGAGTAAAACTCACACTTGACCGGTTTTTTTTTGTTTGCGCCGAGCACATTCAACAAGTATGTTAACATTGACTTGATCATTCGATAATATTGGTGAAATCTGCAAGTGCCGTTCCAAAAATTTATGTAAAAAAACACTATTTTGCAAAGGATTACATTTATCGCTCAGCTTCTTCTGATCTTTACATTGCATAATATTTTATTATTATCTTCGATTCCGTTTTATTACAAAAAATTAAATTAAATTGTTTGTAAATCCTCGTTTGTAATTCATCATGTGTGGCTGTCAAAACATTCGAACATAATTTTGAATCAAATCAAAATCATTTTTGAATCAATTTGGAAATAAATTCCCCAGGAAATCCTTTTCCCGGGGAATTTGCCAACAGGGCTGATAATGAAAACAAAAAGATTATTTAAGGCGTTTCTAATTATGTGCACGGCACTCTATGCTTTTTATTCATTCTTGGACTTTAAAATATGAAAGGATAATAAAATGTTATTTTGACACAAGGAATGCAGCATTTAGTAGCACTCAAACTGTAACGATAGACGAGACGATAGGGTTACGTAATGAAAACTTTTGACGATAGCGTTAACGTCAGTCGTGTGGACAATGATCGTCTGAAAAGTTATGTGATCAGACCTCAGTTCAAATTTTATTCCTTAATACCAAAGGACTTAGAAGTTATGGGCAGATATGTAAAAGAGGACCGAAGTGATTCTATAAGGGTTTCGTTATTCCTTTGGAACTAATCCCTAATTACATCGGGGGTAGCACTTCAGATTTTTAGTTACATGAGTCGCCAGTGGTTTTTTCAACGTTGCATCCAAATAACTTGAACTCAGGTCTTTTAACTAGTAACTTGAAAGCGAAACTTCCACTTTATTTTTAAAGAACTATTAAACAACATCTCAATTGATTTACTTTAGTTGAAAAATATTTCCAAGAATTCAATATACTACCTACTTTTTCGCTCGTTTGTATTTCTTTTTCAAATATTTTTAGGAATTTTTATTGCATCATTGAAACACATCTTTTGTTGAAATTTTACCTCTTTCCTTTAAGTGGTTTACCAGTTACTGAAATTGAAACTTGGTGACAGATACACATTTTCGTATTCTAGACACCACCTCCTTACAATGACATCCATATTTTTTTGACCGTTAGTAATAGAACTTCTTTTTTAATCTACGACTAATTCTGGAAACAAGTTTACGATTTATTTTTGGATTGCTACCCAATCCAAATTTTATCAGTTAGATCTGAAACATTTAGAAACGTCGACAGCCAGACGGGCGCTGAAGAAATTCTGTGAGCGTTTCGTTACTTATTTGGAACGATACCCTACAGAGAGCCGATTTAAACTTTGATTGTATTGTATTGGGCGGCATAACAGCCCGTTGAGAGCCAGAGCCTAGCTTTTTCGCGCCTCCACTGTGTTGTGCGCGTTATAATTTTGACACACGTGGAGGGGATCTACTGTTTAATTCCGGTTCCGAACGGGGAATTGCGAAAGCTTTTCATGACAGAAGTACTCCACGAGGGTTGTCGGACTGACTCCAGTCGTTCGCTGGAGGTGGGGCAGTGAAAAATGTTTATGGTGTTTTTTTTTTCCCGGGCTGGATTCGAACTCGAGTACTCTCGCTCAACAGTCCGACACACTAACCGATCGAACCAACGGCGCCCACAAAGTTTGATTGAACCGAGCTCAAATATTCGCAAGATGACCAACCAAATAACATTAACTGCCAAATAGCAACTATGATTTATTGAAATTATTATTTCTTTTCTTCTGCTAACGGGGAATTGTTAACACTTTATATGAATTTTTTTTTTTTTTTTTTTTGTGATTTAAACATTTTATTGTTATATAAGTAGCAGTTTAAATAAGAAAAAAACAAAAGTGTTCCAAATATTATTTTTTATTCATATTGTTAAATTTTAAACTGTTTCAAACTCCCTCTCTCTGCCACATATTCATTCATACTTATTTGTTTAATAAAATTTAACATTTTAACTAATTTTTTCCACTGCTCGAAGTTTAGCTGATCGGCTTCTTATATTTAATGATAGTTCTTCATCACTTGGTACAACCACATGTTTATTTAACTGCTTCCAATTAGTTTTAAACAGTGAATCAACTACCTCCTTATCATACATAACATCATGACCACTGTATTTTAATGGAACTGGGTTTGCCAAGCCTTCAATTATATTGCCGTTTATATGCCTTTTTACAATTGTATCCTCGAGCGAATGAAATGTTATGGTAACTAGACGGCCGCCCTTTTTCAAATATCTTTGGGCGACTATCATACCATAATTTATTTCATTTAACTCGTTATTTACAAATATCCGAATGGCTTGAAAAGTTTTTGTTGCTAAATGTGCCGGCCGGTGGAGTTTATCCACCCTGTTCGGTTCTGTCATACAAGAAGAAATTAAGTCAGCTAATTGTTTTGTAGTTGTAATTTTAAAAAATGCCGATCGTGATTCAACAACTGCTCTTGCAATTATTTTTGCAGCTTTCTCCTGTCCATATACTCTGATAATATTGACTAAATCAGATTCATCGATTCTAGCTAATATTTCGGCTGCTGTAATATGTTGGCTAACACGATTCATCCGCATATCCAATGGACCGTTCTTCGACAACGAGAACCCACGATCTGCTTCGTTAAACTGCATGGAGGAGCAACCAAAATCAAATAATATACCATCAACTGTTTTTTGTTTTACGCCATGTTGTTTCAATAGTTGTGGAACATCGGAAAACTTTCCAAGTAACGGAATAACTCTGCCAGGGTACTCTTTAGACAGATATTTCGCGTGTGCATGAGCCACAGGATCTCTGTCTAATGCGTATATTATCGAGCCAGCACATTTTCTCAATATTCTACGGCTATGCCCCCCAGCTCCAAAGGTCATGTCAATAAATATTTTGTCACGACCTGTATCGAGGTAGTCTACAGTTTGTCTACATAATACGGGAACGTGTATGCTGTTGGTACTTTTTACATCGTTGCAAAAATTCATTACACTTCTGTACAGCTTTAAAATTTCTTTCTTAAATAAATTTTGATTAAACATATTCAGTATATTGTCGTTGACAGTTACAGTTCTTTACTATTAACTTAAATCTTACTATTTTTTGCCAGAATCGTTTAAATACTGTAAAAACTCCGATGATAATACTTGGCTGCACTGTTGAGCAGTCAGACCTGTTGCTGTAGATGAGTGTAGACGTTTAAATTTGTTAGAGTATATATTCCTAGAGAGCCTCTCCAATGAGTCTATTTGCTTTGATAGTTTTTCTATGTTCCCGTCTTGATCAATAGTTGACTCATGAAAAGTAGTTAAGTGCGCGCGAAGACGTTCTCCCAAATCTCTAAAAATAAATATTTTATAAATTATTATTCAGAATTCAAATCTTAAAATCTAAATCTAAGATAAAAAGACGTGTTAAACAGGAGGCAAAAAGGCCGCATTATGTTGATCAGGTCAAGTAGAGTATGCAAATCGCCATTGCCGATTTCGGTAAGTCCACCACCAATGGAAACTTTTGGAAATTCGCATTCGACACGGTATTCGCAACAAAACGTTAATTTCCTTCTTCGGGTGGCTGACCTCCAGGATAGGATACAATTTCATCGAATGTGAGAGTCAAAGATCCCTCAAATGTCTCAGGGAATTCCTCGCCAAGACGGTGGGGCCATAGAAGGCTGCCGGCCTACGTCTAGTAGAGAAAAGGGACGCCATGGAGCTAATTGGACCTAAAGGCCGCATCTTTGTCAAGGGAGATACAGCACCTCAACCCCGAGCTCGATAGCAAAGAGTGGAGGGTGACAGGGCTCAGGGAGCACACCGCATTGGGTATGGACGTTGATGTGCTCCTATTTCATCAGTTCTCTTAGCACTGTTCAAGGACTTCAAACTTTAGCAAAGTAAGGGACCCCGAATGGCATAGAAGACGAGAACATGCTGGTTGCAATGATGAAGGTCATACAGATAGACGGCCAGCGCCAATGTGTTATACCTGTTAACTACAGGTGTGGCCGACATTGCCCTCGTACAAGGACCCCGATCCGCTAGGGTGACCTGGTATAATTTAGCGTTAGAAGTCATAACGGACCTACCACCTCTCCACCTCCAACTAAAGAAATAGGCCGTGGTCCACGCCCATAGGCTCATCACTGTGGAGGACTCTAACTCTAGGACCACTCACCCTGACATTCTCACCGAGTTGAATAGACAGGAAGCCCTAAAACAACTATCTGCTTGGATACAACTTCAGCCAAAACTTTAAGGTAATATTTCCCTCCCGACATATCTGGGAACAAGATAGACCGTCCTTCAACTGTAGGTCTCATGTATGGTCACAGATCGCTCCAAAACGTATACGCGTAAAACGCGTTGGGGCTGGAGTATACTACATACATCTATCACAGTATGGATATACTTAACTCCATATTTCAAGCAGAAGTTTTCGCAATCGGACTCTGCCTCAGAGAAAATCCAAATAGGAATGTAACCAACAAAACAATTTACATGCTCTCTGACAGCAAAGCTGCAGTTCTGGCCCTAAAAAAAGTTTCCAACTACTGCACCAACCGGCCAGCACAAACAGGGTCTATCTCATCTAGATACCCGGGCACAGTGGTCACGTTGGAAACGAAAGAGCGGACCTACTAGACAGGAAAGGCTCCACATCACCCATCATGATGCCACGACCATTCTGCGGCATAGCCACTACCACCACCAAATGCTGAATAAATAGCTGGCTGAGAAACATGGCAAATCACTACTGGACACAAACGGAAGGCAATAAATACACAAGCCAAAGTGTTCATGCCAACTACTTCCATCGCCAGAACGAAACAACTCCTCAGTCTTACGAGGTGTCAGATTCGAAACGTCACGATCTTTCTAACTGGGCACTGCCCAGTAAACAAACATCTAAAAGCGGTGGGCATAACGCAGGATGATACCAGTCGAATGTGCAACGAGGACGAAGAAACAGCTGAACACAACTGTAACTGCTTAGTCAGTACACATCATCGACACCAAGGCAGGCATTATCTAGAGATAGACAACATCGGTACCTGCTTACCCAAAAGTATCCTAAGATTCATTACGAACTCAGGCTTTTTGCGTGAGCTCTAAGTGGTGGCGGTCACAATAGACCCACTGGCGGCCGCAATGACATAGGCGACACTTTCCCACCCCCTCCCCCCTAACTCTAACTCTAACACAACTCGCATAAGACACTCGGACACAAGTATAGTCATATTTCATCATTACCGAAGTCATACTTTACGAGCTTGGTCAGAATTTTGACAGACAAAATCTCCATTTCATTCTTCAAATGAATAACACCACAAACATTTTTCACGGCCCCCACCTCCAGCGAACGACTGACAATCTTCGTGGAGTACTTCTGTCTTGGAAAGCTTGCGCAATTCACCGTTCGCATTAAAACAGTGTGTCCCATCTACATGCCAAAAATTATAACACGCAGCTTAAAGTGTTCTTAGTTATACAAACAAATCGGTTCTTCTTATTTTCCCCTTTAGAGTAAAGCAGATTGTTTTTACATTGAAATTATTTTTACTGTTTTTGCATTTAAATTATTTCTTAATTAAGTCTTTATGTTCTTAACAGTCGAAAAACTAAACTAAACTACCTTACATCCGACCAGAATTAACAATATTATCTTCAATATTAACAATCTGTGGGCGCCGTGGCTTAATCGTTAGTGCGTCGGACTGTTAAGCGACAGTACCCGGGTTCGAATACAGCCCGTTCGAATTTGTCCTGGCAAAAAACACCACAAACATTTTTCACGGCCCCACCTCCAGTGAGCGATTGACAATCCTCCTGGAGTACTTCTGTCACGGAAAGCTATCGCACTTCGCCGTTCGGAACCGGCAATAAGCTGTAGGTTCCCTTCACATGTGTCAAAATTATAACGCGCACAACACAGTGGAGGCGCGAAAAGCTAGGCTTGGCCCTTCGTGGGCTGTAACGCCACTAATGATGATGATGAAGATCCTCAAAATCTGCAATTTCATCGCTGAATGTCACTGTGAAATGGTTGCATTCAGATAGCTTTGAATAGATTCAGTTCGAAATATTGAATCGTTATAACATTGTACTAGAAATTGTTGCATTTTTTTATACATATCATTTTTTTTTTTTCTCTCAAATTGTAGTATTTTGGGATTTTTCGTAGTGGTGTAGTAAAAATGTTAAGAAGGAGAAAAAGTAAAGTGAAATACTTCAGTTAAAGTGTAAATGTGGACACTGCTTATTACGCGTTCGTATCTTTGAAGTACACTGTCTCAAAAAATTGTCCGTACACCACTGGCTTTTTAAGGGATAATAGTTTAACTGGAAAAGTACTAAGCCAATTTCAACAAAAATACCTTAAATTAAAGGAAATGTAATACACAAATACAAATACAAAACAAATTAAAGAGAAAAATAATAAAATAATGAAAACATTGATAGTAACAGGGCAAAAACTTATCAGGTTTCACTTTTTAGCCTCAAAAGACTGTCCGCACACCCTACAAAATAATCACCCCAATCACGCAACTCGCATACGACACTCGAGTACGAGTATGGTCAGATTTCAGTATTACCGAAGTCGTACTTTACGAGCATCATCGTATTTGAATTTCGACAGGACTCGTATGAAAGCAACGCATACGAGTATCGTATTTTTTGATATTTGAATTTATTTATATGGTGCATAAATGGCTCTTTTAACAAACGATTGAAATTGAATTTTATTGATCACTATTCACAAATATCTTTCATAAATCCGTATTGCAAGTGCAAATCAGATTTCAAAATAATTGGGATTGATTAGTCTATCAAGTAGATGTAAGAAAACCAACAAAATTCATTGGGAACTAAGAAAGTCCTGGGCTCTCATCACGTAACACGACTATCGTCTGGCGATATCGTTTGAACGATAGCTGTGCTTCACGTAAGCATCGTTTTGACGATATCGTTTTCTCTGCTTCACGTAAGCCGAAAACTGTCATTTGCTATCGTCTCGACGATGCTTTTCTGAGGATACCTAATTCACTATCGTCCTAGAGCAAATTGTGAAAACATTGTAAATTGTTTGGCTTAAATAAATGAAATATTGTATTTAATGCTGAGAAAATAGTTTTGCTAATGTTTTTTTGCATAATACATTTTTTTCACAGAAGAAATGCCTTTTTTATTTCTCACATTCGACCTGCAATCATATATCTAACCCATATTTTCTTTCCAAACCATGGGAACTTTGGTTTGAGTCCTTACTCAAGTAATGAGGACATGAAATACTTATAAATGAATGTTAATTTAATTAATTCAAGCTTATAACTTATTTTTATATGAACTGGAGTGCCTTATACCTCCTTAGCACTCATTACCTATACTTTTAATTCGTTCTTGGACTTGAAAATACAAAAGGAAATTGAAAGGTTGACGATAGTCGTCTTGACGATGATCGTCTGAAAAGTTACGTGATGAGAGCCCTGAATGAAAGCGCCGGCGTATGGTTTAGTTGTTCGCTAATCCTCCAGGGGCCTCAAAAAATACCATTTTATTCAGAACGATTGGGAAAAAAACAAAAATAAACAGAATAAAATAAGCCACTTTTACACCCCTATTGCGAGTGTCAAAAAATAAATGACAAACGATACTTATCAAAGAATTTGACGCGTTGGTATTGTGATTGTCAGTTGTCAATGAGGAAATGATAAACATTAATTTTTCCATTGCGAATGGAGAAAATTGGTATTGTGAGTGTCAATTGCGATTCGATTTTTTGGTGCATATCACTTTTTTTGTCAATGGCATTTTTGTGGACGACGAAGACACAAACCGCGTAGTACGTAGTTCATCACCGAATGAAGACAGGACACGAAAAAAAAATGTAAATTCTGAGTTTGTTTAATGCATCTAACAATACAAATATATATTTTTAAGGTCTAAAATAGTTAGCAATAAAAAGAAATTAGAGCGGTTGGTCCAGTTGATGAGCGAAAACGAACAACTTGCAAAAGGAATTTGTTCGAAAATCGTAAAGCAACAAAAATGGGAACAATTGAACAGCATCGGACCTCCAACCCGTAATTGGCAAATATGTTCTTCGAGTACGTTCAAAATTTCTCTCAGAACCAAGGACACAATTGATTGCACAAGAGCAATAGCATTTTCATTCCAAACGCTTAACTGGTACGACCCATGTCCACATAAACGCAATGCAGTTGCTAGTTTGATAACGTACGCGATTGATGTACATCACATAGCTGGTTTTAATTTTCCTTTCCATTCAGTCAAGAGATACGAAAATGCTGACTTCGATAAATGGAAGCTCTTTACAAAGCTGAAAAGGAACAGCTATAAATACATATTTTAATTATGGAATAATGTATCTACATAGAGTCCTCCAATTCCAGAGTGTTAGGGGCATCCCTTAGTTGACTTCTCCTTCTCAATATATTCAGTAATCTGGAATCCTGATAGTCGTCATCGAACCACAACTCCAATGAACTCATTTTCAAAATTAAATTTTATTTCTTTATTTTATTTAAAATAATTCCGAAAGCAATATTCAAATGCAAACAAACAGAAATTTAGATTTTCTGCTGTCTTGAACTGTCAAATAAATATCTTCATTCACAACAGTCAATATATTCATAATAGCCACAAATTTTATCAAACGAGTTACACAATACCGATTTCGTTTTTGTTTGATAAATTTACCAGTCATGAATTGATTGCTATTTGACACTCGCAATAGGGGTGTAAGTTTTTGTTACTTATTGAATATTTTTTATTTTAGTGCCAATGCATGAGTTGCGTTTAATTTTTGCATACTGAACTTCCTTTATTTTAAGGTATTTTTTGTTGAAATTGGGTAAGTACTTTCGAAGTTACACTGTTTTGACTTAAAAAGTCAAGGGTGTACGGACAATTTTTTGAGACTGTATGGGTCGTATTTTAGTCGTCTAGAAATTTACGTACGACCTGGTGTATGTTTGAAAATAAAACATTTAAGAAACCATAAACGTTAGCGTTCAATCATTTGTTTTCGTTCAGTTTCAGTAAGGATATGATGTTAATTAAATTACAGGAACTCTTAAATATGGCGACTTATTTGCAGCAGCATAAATGACTCTTTTGACCTTTTTAAAATTGAAATGAAACCATAGAAAATCAAATTTGTACAGTCCTTTCATCAACTTGCATTGCTGACTTTTCATGGATTTCGAATGGCAATCTAAAATATCTTAGATGCTTCGTAATAAAAGTTGACTAAAAGTTCCGCGGATGATATCCGCTCTAAGTCTAACTGAATGCCCGGAATAGAAGCACTATGCGCACGATTGAATTTATCGATAACCTTTCATGTCCTTAAATAATCAGAGTAATTAATATTCACAATAAATACACAACAAAATAAATTAGTTATCTTTTTATCTCGTTTTGAACTCATGTGAAGACTCTACATCTTGCGTAATCGGGGTGACGATAATTTACACTGGGCAGTAAGCATCACCACACCAATTCAAGTCTTTTATAGTGAAGTCGGCAGCAAAGATAATTGCACGTGTTAACCATGTCTGTTTGAAGAGCTAAGAAAAGAGAAGCAGCTCGGCTGCTTAACTGTTAGCTTAGAGATTAGGAATCTCTGAACAAAGTTCCTCCCGTTTCCTAGTAAAGAAAGTTTTTGGAAAACGTAAATATTTTTAGACTATTCCCTAAATAACGCTTGAGACAGTCAACATTTGCTGCCACATTTTAAATTAGTGGATATGGATCTGGCACATACCAAGTTACACACTTAAAAAAAAAAAATAGTCAGCGTAACAGCCCATACAGGGCCAGAGCCTAGCTTCTTCGCACACTTGCACTTACATAATTTAAGAAAGCAAACTGTGATATATAATTCTTGAGTGCAGCTTAAAACAAAGTCGACTAACTAACTCACCTGCCAGTTTTGCTTTTATCAAGTGGCCATCTTTCTAATAACTTTAATAGTTTCTTGTAGTGTGCGGACATATTATAACAAAATACAAATGAACTTACTTTAAACCAGAAAAAAAATGAGTAAACAGCAGAAATCAGACAGAACGAGATACTCAACCACAAATAATGACGAGATATTCATCTTTCCAGCTGGAAAACCCTTCTACGAGATTTTACACCCACGTTTATTTGAGCTTATTTATTGTATACGAACTAGCAACCAGAGTTGTAAATTTTCAAGTACCAGTACCAGTACAAGTACCGGGACTTGAAAAAATCAAGTACCTAGTACTGGTTACTTGGAAGGTACTGAAGTCCAATAGTACTTAAGTACTTTACAACTCTGCTAGCAACCCGCCCTGGCTTCGCGCAGGCAGGACTATATAACTAAAGTTTTTTTCGTATTCCAGTAATGGAATACCAGAAAGTATAATGAATTTAGAAATAATTTGGGGTAATGCATTGCTTCTTCTACATCTAAAACGCGGTCAACTAAGTAATAGACTTTTGACGATGAATCACATTTGACGAGAATTGAATAGCCCTTCCCTCAAACCAAATGAATTATTATATAAGTTTGCAATATCCGAATATACCTTCTCAATCATTTCTAAAATGTTCAGAACCAAAACAAAAAATATTTCTGAAATTTACCTTCCCATTTCTTATTTCAATTTTTTCTGCTCTCATTTGAAGCATATTATTGGAAAGTGATGTTTTGTCTCTTCCGTATGCAACACTTATATTAGTTTAAAGTTACGATTTTTTATGTGCAGCCATAAGAATGACTTTTCCAGTGAAGCATTTAGTTTGCTTCAGTGCACAAATGAGCTAAACAAGATATCCATCTCCCTCGTCTCTTTCCCCTTGATGTCATTTGACAGCGTTTTTTATTAAATTTCTGTCTGTGAATACGTGTGAGCTGCAAATTGGTTCCTATTTAAGATTAGGCATTGCAACCACCAAATTTTTTTGCAAGTTTTAGGTTTATTTTAATGGAAATATCTACAAAAGATGTTTCTTTTGTTGCAATGCGTATTTCTCAAAACATTACTCAAACTAGAATAGCACATTTAGATTATTTATATTAATAAAAAAAATTTATTCCATGCTTTCAAAGAGTAACGTCCATCCACACACCGTGCAACAAGCAATGGCGGCGAAAATCTAAAATTAAGAACAAAATGGAGTTGCTCGGAAGCATATAACAATGTGCGTGAATTTGCTCAGAAGCCCAAATAAGTGTGCGTGTAAAAAGTAGGAGAGGGGTTTTCCAACCTGGAAAGCTGGGTATCTTGTTGCGTCTTGCTAGACGTTTTGTAAGGCACTGAAGCCTTGTGCCAAATTATTGAACTACGATTCCCCGTCAATTTACAAGTATTACTCTAATTGGAAACATTGCAAGCATTTGAAACATCAGCACAAACAAATTTTAATGGAAGTTTAAAGGCAGAGTTAGTCAGTTCCTCCGCCCTCTTAAAGTGTGAGTTCAATTCCAGACGATGCCACAGCAAAAGCAGTCTTCCCGCTGCCTCCAGTGGCATTCAAAAAGAAAATATTCCCCTTATTATTGTAGCCTAATAACATAATTAAATCATAAATGATTTTTCCCCTTTTCAAAAGACACTCGTTTTGAATCGCTTCAATAAGTCGGTAATGATCATTGCTTTTTCTCGCATGTATTCTGCATCGTTTGATGTTATATGGCCAGGAATTTAAAATGTTTTCTTTAAATTTGCCAAAGAGAGGTTATTTCTCTATTTACTTGAAATAAAATCCCACAGCACATAGAGTCGAATTTCTCTAAGTCGAACGTCCATATATTGGCATTCCCCTCAATTTCCCATACAAAAACCATCCTCTAAGTCGAACTCCATTAAGGTCGAAAATCCCTCTAACCCGAATACATTCTTTCCAGCCTTAGTCTACTTCCAATACATCTAAGTCGAATTTTATTATTTTGGCTGAAAAATGGACAAAAAAATGTCCCCTCGCAACTTGTAGCAAGTAAACTAAAAACCACAGACAACCTAATATAGACACCCAACTGTACAGCGGCTATTTCCCCTCGTCCATCGATGAATTTGACAGTATTTCACGAACGGTCCTAGACGATAAACACATTTCGCGAACATTAATTTCGTGTTGATTCTTGTAGTGCAAACACGTCGGAGAAAAAGCGCAAGTGGTTGCCCTTATTGTTGCTTACCTATGCAAGAAAAAGAGAGCAGACGTAGTTCACAGCTAAAATGAGGATTAGCTTGCGAACATGGTCCTACACGCGAACATCGCGAGCGAGCACTGTCGTTGTCGAGAGCCATCTCTAGTCGCATCGCGCACACACAAATAATCGGCTTTTAATCTGATAACGGATAGGTATCTGAGATACTTTAAAAAAGTAACATAAAGACGTCTACCAGAATAATTTCAATTGTAAATATTACAGTCCATGAAGGATTTAAAAAAAAAAAAATATGAATCCCTCTAACTTGAATTTCCATAACTGCCTCTAGCTCGAACTAATTTCGATATCCCGTGAAAATTCTGATGATTCGATTGTATATACTTCGATCAATGTTTCCCTAATCGGATGACAGTTGTTGTCTGCGTTGCAACAAATCTTCAATCATATTTTGCGGTGATTTTGCCACAGCAACAATGGATCAGTAATTTCACACAACGAAATTATCAAAGTAAATAGCCAGCGCTGATTTTTTTTTAGAACATTTTGAGACGATCAATTCCCCAGTACATTATTTTTTCGTATCTATAACTGTTTAGACAGCGCCCGCCTTAGAAGTTTGTCAGTTCTCGACTTTATCTAAAAATCTTAATATACCGTTAGCTTGTTGTGCCTAAATGTCTATAAAATGTAGTGCATACCCATAATAGATATCCAACAATACTACTGGTGAAAACCGCATGGAAATCCGTTCAGTAGTTCCTGAGATTAGAATCCCCAAACATATTTTTAGACTTTGTTTTATAATATTTATAGATAGATGAGTTGTTGTGTAAATTTTACACTGCTTGATATTTTCATGAGTTCTTTCCGCAAATTACACGAATGGGTCTATACAGAACTTCACAAAATTGAGCATAAACACTTCAAAACTTCATATTTATGTTAGTTGAGGGGAAACCACTATTTTTATTTTGTTTCTAAGTTTGCAGTTATGACTGGAGACATGTTCCTAACACGTGTACATAACAAATATCTACAAAAACCGCTACATTTCGCTACATACTTTACGAAAATCAATGCACAAAATTGAGCATACAGCTGTCACGTGTGCACAAATGAGCTAAATGAGTTATGGTGATTTGTGCACGTGTGCATGATACATAAGCTCCGCTAGAACCGTACATGAAATTTATTTAAAATATGGAGGCAGTAAACGATTAGCGGGGTCTACACTGTACCATATGTGGTCTGACCTGGTCGAACCACAAACCACAATCTATACTACGCGGTTGACAGACATCATTCGCAAGGGTAATTTCGGCGGGGCAGCACACTTCCTTCTTGTAGTGTTAATCATCAATGAAATAGAGGAAATGAAAAAAATAGATGCAAAAAAAAAAATTAAAAAAGCGATTGCAGATTGATTTTTAAGGGAATTAAATGATAATTTTTCTAAATATGTACATTTGGCAGTAACATTTAAAAAAAATTAGCCAAAATCCTTTTCCATACCTTGCCATCTCAATTTTTCCATTTTATAATATTTCCCCTCCAATGTTGACCCAATGAAAACAGAACCACAAATGAAAATTTGTACTGTGGCGCGTTCGGTCCCTAAATCAGCATTATCAAAATTGTCCATCCCCAGAAACAAATTTTGTAAGAAAACAATTTGATTTTGAAACTCAAATAATCGCCTTTCCGCATTCAAATTTCGTTTGTATATAAACAAAAATTATACGCACGTCTGTCAAACGCCCGAGCGAATAGAAAGTAGACCCAGTCGGTCGGGCTTACGATATTACGATCTGGGAAGTTGCAACGCCCGACCGCGGTGTTTCGATTTGTACAACGCTATTACGTATATTCTACTTTAAATGTCAAAGTCAGACCGAGCGAACGCGCTATTGCGATTTGGGCTTTAAGTTTGTCGTAAAACTGCATACAAAATCTCCCGGGAAATGGAACGCATACAATGCAAGAAAAAAACGTTACGTGGTTATAGCTTAAATAACAAATCTGTATAACATCCCCGTGTTCGTTCGTCAACGAACTAAATTTTTCTGTTGAATTTTATTGAGTTTACATTGTTGGAGTTTCATTGACCCTTTTTTTAATCCATACTCGTACATATGTATGTGCTATACATTAAAAAAAAATCTTTATTGCGTTTTCAACGTATTAAAGTGGGTTTTTCTTTATTGCGTCTGTATAGCAATTAAGCGGGATTCTTGTATTTGCGTTCCTGGGATGAGTGCGTCGAAAATCAGAAATTTTTGGCAATGCAACTAACCGGGGATTACTGTATTAATAAAATATAAACGCAAACTAATTTCTAAAGCAATTAGCAAATTTGATTTTCAAATTGAATTACTAGTAAGGACATACACTCATCCCTCGTTTTGCGTTGTCTCATATTACGCCGATGCACCGTTGCGCAATTTTCAAATATCTACTTTGCTTTGAGCGAATCAAAGTATTTACATTAAAGAATCATGGCTTACTATGGTTTTTCTGTTAAAAATACATCCATGTCACAAACAACCCAATCTGGGCAGTTGCCATTTCCCCTCGCCCATCGATGAATTTGACAGTAATTCACGAATGTAGCCGAAATACAGGAAGCATTTTGACAGTAATTCGGGAATCATCGAACACTAACTCATCATCAAGAAGAAGTTGAGTATTTGATCAATCTGTCAGTCATCATTTCGTTTTTCAATTTTTCGAAATCAAAGCGCGATAGACGGCGAGAGTTTGCTTCATACATGTTATTTCGTTTGAAAGCTCGAACTAGACTCGCGCGTGACACGTCTCGGTCTCACGCCGCATTGTGAAACAGGCATGAATAGTTTGGGAATCCGAATATCGTCTAGTATGCGAAGGGTGATAGAAAGAAGAAAGAAGAATAGAAAGTATTTCATGGCCTTCTAGGACTTATCGGTATGAAGTTCAATCAAAACATTACTGAAAGGAACTCAACTTCGTTCATACTGCGATCACATTTGCAGCGGTCCTTGGACCCAAAATTCGAAGACTCGGCCACACATTTAAGCCAAAACGGACGCTATTTCGCTTTCAATATTGGCTCCGAGATCTTCCAAGGTCGTCGGCTGACTTAACGTAGCCCAAAGAAAATTGTCTAGAGGCGGTAAATCACATGAATAGCGCGGTCGAGCGTTGCGGACCGTAATATCGCAAGTCCGACCGACTGGGTCTACTTTCTACTCTCATTCGACAGATGTGTGTATAGTTTTTTTTATTTACATATGAAACTTTCTGCGGAAAGGCGATTATTTGTGTAAGTAAGAATTGTCTTGAAAATAGTTTCGAGACATTAATTGCAGATCCGTAGTCGATACCGTGTCGAATGCGGATTTCTAATAATTTCCACTGGTCGTTAGAGAGTCTGCGGTCGGACTTACCGAAGTCGGCAAATGCGACACGCAGGCTCTCTTTGACATGATCAGCATTTGACCTTTTCGCCTCCTGCCCACAGCTTATTTTGGGTGTGATGGTATAACCAAATAACTTGACTGTGGATGTGTTGTCCTCTACCGTGTGATCTCAAAATGAGGCGTCTTGCAGGTGGTGTTGCTCAGGCCTAAAAACAGGCATTTTTCGAAAATATGGGTGTTTGGTATAACTACTTAAGCTACGTCTTAAATGAAAGAAGAAGTCAGCCTGAGTACGAAAGTATGCACCCAAGACGTTGTACGTGTCGCCTTCACCCTGTCAGACGCTCTCACAGTATGCGGAAAAACCAGGTTTTGGTGTAATTGTATAACTGACTAATATCTCTAAAAATTTCTGGAAACATCCTGATTACAAATATATATGTTTAAGACGTTTTACGTGTCACCTTCACCTCACCAGACGCACTTAAACACAACACGATATGTTTTATTGTTTACTTAATGCCATACTTGGTACTATATCTTTTAAAATACTTTTTTTTTTAACTCAAAAGATCCATTAATAAAGTATTTCCATTAATGTTTGTTCATCCATGTCTCAATATTTTGCTAGTTTTGGGGCTGCATGGGTTTGAAAGTGCACTTTATTGATAGCGCAATGGGTCACAAAGAGTATTTAAACATTCTTAAGACACACCACTTATCCAGAGCACGTCAGAAGGGTCATAATGTCAACTGCATTTGCAGTTAACATAACTCCTGTAATACTAAAATGTGACTACTTCAAAATACCTTAAAATGTATTGGAACGCTACTGGAATCGCCAGGTACAAATCTAAACCAAAATTTTGCAACATTTGAATAGCAACAAATAACAACTCGCATTGTTTGTTTTTAGATACTTTGCTTCTAAGTACAAATAACATCTGGGGTTGTTTGTTTTTAAATATTGTGTTTCTAAGTACATATTGTAATAGGTCAAACACAACTTAAGAGGTCTGTTCAAAAAATAAGGTGAATTTTCAGATTTGTTATGTTGGTACACTTGTCTGTAAACTTTTTAAGGTTTAGATTGACAAAAAAATGCATGTAAGAAAAAAGATGGCAGAAAATCGAAAGCTGAAAAATGAAACTGATGGAGGAACATGCAAGGAATATAAATTTTCTGCCATTGAAGAAGCAATAATAAAAGTCTAAAAGTCAATGAATGCATCGGTTGGAGGTTCTCCCAGTACCAAACGACTTAGCAGACTTCTCAACGGCAGCCATGAAATCATTGCGCATACCCAACATCATGATCCTTTGCCGCCCTCTTCTAGTATCCACCTTCCGCAAAGAGGCGCAAGCATGCGCTAAGCCTTACGATGGGAGGAACAGCGAATATTTTTTCGTTTTTGGCAAAAAATCGGTGAGCACATTCAACAAATATGTGAACATTGATTTGTTATTGATATTATATTCGATAATATTGGTGAAATTTGCAAGTGCCGTTTTAAAAATTTTGATAAAAAGGCAGTAGAGATTTAACTATCGTACAATGTTTCATTCGGTTCTAAAGGATTAGATCTATCCCTGGCGTTCTTCTGGCGGATCTATGCTGAGTTCTTTCGTTTTCCTCATTTTCTGCATCCACTAAAATAAAAGCTGCATTTCTCATCATAATAATATTTCTTTTTTAATTTTCAATTCCGTTTTAAAAAAAATCAGTTCTAAAAGATTAGATCTATCCCTGAGTGTTCTTCTGGCGGATCTGAGTTCTTACGTTTTCCTCATTTTCTGCATCCACTAAAATAAAAGCTGCATTTCTCATCATAATAATATTTCTATTTTAATTTTCAATTCCGTTTTTAAAAAAAATTAAATTTGTTTCACGTTTTTTTTTTTTTTTTTATTTTCCCTAATTGTTTATTTCCTGTCTTAGTTTTTGACATTTCATAAATGTATTACATGTTTAGGGAATGTACTTTATCAAGTCAGGACCAATGTCCTTCGTTGTTGTTTTATGTTCAGTATGGCACAGGTGGGTTTTAATCCACCCGAAGCGTTA
Source organism: Syritta pipiens (assembly GCA_905187475.1). Taxonomy (NCBI): domain Eukaryota; kingdom Metazoa; phylum Arthropoda; class Insecta; order Diptera; family Syrphidae; genus Syritta; species Syritta pipiens. The sequence goes on along the minus strand of LR994572.1, from coordinate 60,342,615 downwards.
GGGGTTTTATTCACTCCGAGCGCCCCTTGTCGCTCGTTGTTGTCGCCAGGTTTTTGTTTTATGATTATTTGTTTAATTTTTTTACATGCATGCTTATAGACTATTTTACAATTTTTATGTGCGTATATTTGACATTATTTTTTTGTGTCGTCATATATTTATTTTTAATTTACGTTAATACCTTAGTCTTTATTTTTACTCTTTTTTTTTTTTTTCATATAATATATATACATATATATAATATATATAACTTTGTCTAGAGTCTGATATCGTTAATATGTAGTTATCTGTTTGGTAAATCTGTTGGTCTTAGTCTTCTTAGCCGTCTATTTGATGTTTGTTCGTTGTTTGGTATGGTCCGTACTTCATCGTTTGTGTGTAGTTCTAGTTTTATACGATGTTTAGTGCTACTTTGTCTTATCTGCTGTTCGGTTGTCGCTATGTTCAAATCCTTGTGAATTTCTTTGTTAGGTACGTACCAGTCTTGACTATCGTCCGAAGTATTTTGTTTTTCGTGCGCTCAATGATTGCTCTGTTAGATTTCTTAGTAGTGCCCCATAGTTCGAGTCCGTATGTCCATATAGGTTTGATGATAGTCTTGTAAATCAGTAGTTTGTTATCGATTGTCAGTTTTGAATTTCTTGCAAGCATCCAGTGGTATTGTCTAAATTTTTCTTGTATTTGTCTCTTTTTGTGTAAAATGTGTCTCCAGGTTAATTTGCTGTCAATGTACATACCCAGATACTTGGCGAACTCTGCCGTCTGTATATTTTTATTGTTGAGTCGTACTGGCAGAATAGTGTCAACGCGCCTTGTCGTGTAAGTTATTTGTGTCGTCTTTTCCTCATTAACTTGTTTCACATAAGTTCTCGTTTATAGTTACTCATGTGTGGCTGGCAAAAGTTTCGAAAACAATTTCGAAAATCATTTTTGACATTCTTTCTTCATTCTAAGGTAAAACGATATCCCGGGAAATTGCCGATCGAAGTAATCGATTCCGAGATTAAATAAATTCCTGGGTGATTCGATTCCGGGGAATTGCCGATAAGGCTGAATATAACTGATGAAATGATTTACTTTCTTTAGGACTAAATTCAATAAACCATTAATAAATATTTTTAAAAAATAAAAACAAAATGTTTATTCTGTATTATTTTCATTTATTATATCGAATAAAAGTTCCAAACTAATAAGTTAGCACGATATTTTCTTATGTGATTTTTCTTAGTGTCCGATATAATTACAGGCAGTTTAATTTTTTATAGCCCGGCAAACATGATTCGAGGATCTTCTACGGCAGCCTTGATTTTACGTAAAAACATTACAGCTTCGCGTCCATCGATCAAACGATGATCATACGTTAGTGCAACATACATCATTGGTCGAATTACAACCTATATAATAGACATATATATATTTTTTTTCGTTTATAAATTAGAAAAGGGTATATACTTGTCCTTTAATTGCAACTGGTCTTTCAAATATGCCATGCATTCCTAATATAGAACTCTGAGGCGGATTAATAATAGGGGTGCCCATTAAGGACCCAAAAACACCACCGTTGCTTATTGTGAAGGTTCCACCATCCATATCTTCCACAGCAATTGCGCCTTTTCTGGCCTTATCGCCCAAAGCAGCCAAAGCGATTTCAATATCAGCGTAATTCATACTTTCCACATTCCGGATGACAGGAACGACTAGACCCTTGGGTGTTGCTACAGCAACAGATATATCAACATAATCCCGATAAACAATTTCCTGCAAGTAAATTTAAATTAATAATACTCAAACTTTTTTTTAAATAATATCTTAAATCAATCATTTATAATACACAAATCACAATGACGTGCTTGCGCCGTCTCACTTTGACATTCGTAGTAGAATATATGTAAAAGAATTGTACTCTATTTCATTTTGAAAAACTGATGGTTCTGCATGTTAACATACATTCTTATAGAAATGATAGAATGCGTACCAGCCTGTAAAAGAAACGGCCGCTCGAACGCGCCGTTGTGATTTGACCCTAATTCGAATTATTTATCATTCATAATTATTAATTAATTACACGGTCTGGGAAGGTGGCTTCAGTCTTACCAATCGCAAAGACAAGTTTCTCAGAGCCTCCAGCCAATTTTCAATCAATAAGCATGCCGCCCAGCTTGTCTATGATCTTCGAGAAAATAAGAGGGCATATTTTTCAGCTTTTGTGAATCTGCTTGAAGAGATACGGACAAGAACAGAGTTTCTCTTCTATGCTTATTTGACGTCTCGAAGGGTTTTAATAAAATAAACCATGAAATCATGCTTATTCTGAGATTTGAATGATTTATTTTTATTCTATTCACGAATTGGAAACTGTTTTCAGTGCCTTTGGTGGAGAACATTTTATACGTCGAGACCAAATAGAATTTTTACAGGCTACTGGCGCGTATGAATTTTCGGAAAGTCGAAAGGTCGAAAGGAAAATCGTTTTCATTCTTTATTAATGAATTAAACAGACATAAATAAAAACTAAAATCAATAAAGAATATGTTAAGATTGTATGTTAGTGCTTGTTAATTGTTCGGAAGTGATTTTAAACAAGAACACTGAAAATGTACATTGTGCAAAGCATTTATTCCACTTTGCGGAGATTAGTTATTAGGTTATTTCTTTTGCGAAGTGAAATAGACCCTTCGAAATGTTGACTCTTAACTCCATGTGATTTGAATTGAATTTAGTCAATTCAGCAGGATCACCCCAATTCCTTTTTAAAGGAATACATTTAACCACAAATGAGCTAAACAAGATGTCCATCTGACTCGTCTCTTTTCCCTTGATTTAATTTGACAGCGTTTTTTATGCAATTCCTGTCTGTGAATATATGTGAGCTGCCAATTGGTTCCTGTTTAAGATTAGGCATTGCAATCATCAACTTTTTTGCAAGTTTTAGACTTCTTTTAATGCAAATATCTGCGTTTCTATTGTAATTGCAATGAGCATTTCTCCCACTATTACTATTCGAGATAGTCAATTTAGCCTATTTATACTAATTACAAAAAATAATTTCGTACTTTCAAAAAGTAACGTCCATCTGCACTCCGTACAAGGAATGGCGGCGAAAATCAAAAATTTAGAACAAAATGGAGGTGCTCGGAAGCATATCTCAATAACTTGTTCAAATCTCAGAACACAAATCATTCGAATTCGACTCACTTTCGAATGAAAACGACTTTTAGAATAAGCATGGTAATCTTATGTCAGTGGATCACGCTGTCAAGATGATGATGATCTTATGTTGGAAACTAAGGAACAATTTCGGTTTGCTTATCAAGAAGTTTTGTTTCTGGCAAGTCACAGAGGGTATTCGTGGGAGATCCTCGTTCATCCTTTTTTGTTGTCCAGCATTTCACAAGGCCCAATCTCAGGACCAATACTGTTCTATATGTTCATATATGATGTTCATGTATTTGTATAATTCTCTGTACGTCTATATGCTGATATACTTATATCCAAACCATTTCCTGAACTATATAAACTCGTTTGCCTTATGAATTATATCTGGTAAATCCAAAATGTATTACTTTTATACCCGGCAAAATCGCGAGTCATTCCAATATCGAAAAAACAGTTTAATTTAGATCTGTTACCGGATTTATAAAAATAAATAATTCTCCAATTACTACTAGCCTTGGTTCTATTATAAGTAAAAACTTATCTAGCTACAAACACACAAACATGGTCACAGCCCGTATCTATGGATGCCTACGAAAGCTACCCTTGTGACTTGTTCGGCTGCAACCAACGCTAGAATCTGTATATACTTTTATTACACTTAGGCCGAAGCTAGGCCCATTGTGCTGACAACCATCTTTTGGGTTCCCACAATTAAATGGATGTGGGCAACGAATTTGGTTGGTATGATGTTACACCGCCACCGGTGGGATGAATATGTACATATTTACACAAGATAATCAATAAATGTAGTCCGCCGTATTTGTATAATAGGCTTAATTTCACTCACTCTCTTAGAAGCGGCAACATTGTTTATTACTGTAATAACTCCTCGTGTTTATCCTTCATTCACATTGGCAGGCTATGGAATTTTTTGCCTTATCATCTAAAACCTATTTCTAACTTACATAATATTAAAAGTTCAATACTACGCTATTTCGCTACACATCAGCAATGAATCCTCTTATCTAGGTTTAGCTTTTAAATTAAAATTTATATTCACTGTATGTAAATTAATGTACTAAGTACTAAAAAAAGGTATTTTTTCTTAATTTACATGAGAACAAACAAAAATAAGTTGAAATGAAAATACAAAAAAAATTTAAATTTGCGCTGCGCTCATCATTGAAAAATGAAATCCATTAACGTTTCTGCTGACCGTATACAATTTCGAGGTCTAATCGATTTGCTATTAAGTGTAGTACAGCTTTAAACACCATACTGTTTTTCCCTTTTTTATTTTTGTGGCTTAATTTTTTACAAAACCAAAAATTATTGATAAGGAATTGTTTTTGAAGTGTGGGTAATTTTTATTCCAAATTTGAAGAAATCATGCACCTAGGGGTTAACAACAGTCATTCAAAAAGAAAGTAAAGTCTTTAATATGCAAGCCACCCACAGAACTACATGACAAACTGTCATTAGTATTAGTCAATCATGACAATTTTCATGTCAGAAGCTCCGGGAGTTCGGGTGGGAGGTTCTTATGCATCCACCATATAGTCCGGACTTAGCAGCAAGTGATTAATACTTGTTCTTATCTATGGGAACGATTTTACTGGACAGGCGCAGAGGAAATGTGTCAATGATTCTGGTTCTGCTGAGTCAGAGCTGTAAAAGAATGCAATCTTTGAAGAATGCATTTGCTGAATTCACGGAAGACTTCACGATTTGTGATCCATTCATTTGACTTCATTACATAGGTTTGATTTCAATTTTGAAATGTCCATTCATTCATTCCATTCTCTTTTGAAGTCTTGATTGCACCAATCTTTCAGGCCATTCAATGGATTGAAATCAATTGAATGTAAGTCTATGTACATTCTTTGAAGTCACCTTGAAGTCACCACCATTCACTTGAAATCTTCGGGAATGCAAAATTGAACAGTGGTCTTTAGGAATTCAACACTTTACGTTGAACAAAGACTTCAGACACATTAGTCTGCTTGCAGAGTTATCATCGAGCTATCTTTTAGAAAAGTTATGAGTATGAGTGCTAAAAAGATAAATTTTGGTTACCAGAATAAAAAATACACCAATACGCAGTAAAATGATGCAAACTAAAAAAAAATGGTCAAGTGTGAGTCTTACTCACGCGCCGAGGGTTTCGTTTTTCCGTCAACTGATTAGAAGTAAGGACATAATTTAAGTTAAGGCAACTAACGTCAGGTAGTTCTTATTGTTTCGAATAAAGCTAAACAAAGAAAAAAAATCTTTCTCATTTGCTGATCGTGCCAACCGTGTGAAAATTGCTTTAGTGAACTTAAGAGAAAAGGTCTCAAGCTACCCCATTGAGACAATTAATCAGCAATTCATGAAAGTTAGCTTACCAAACAGCTAAGCAATTTGAATCATAAAGTATTCGGCAGTATTTTTATTAATAGATAGCGTCCCCTTTCTGCGATAACCTCGTATCTACATTTTCCATGAAATTGGATTTTTTATGTAACAATACTGGGGACCTCTTCCAAAATATGTAGGCAAAAAATTAATGGAAATATTATTTTTCTTTAATGAAGTAAAATAACATCAAACATTGCTTGTGAATTTAGGCCGAATTCAGAGAAAACGCCGTTCTGAACGGGTGAAAAGTAAAAAAGGTATGGGGGGGCATGCTGCCTCAGAGATAGGATTTGGAGTGGATGCGAGGGTTGGGTTGAGTATATGCTACTTTGTCAAATCCATTATGAAAATAAAGAAAGATTGGTTACCGTCAAGCTCACACCCACTCCAAATCTTATCCCTGAGGCAGCATGCCTCAGCAGGGGAGTTGTAGCGGGGCAGCATGCCCCCCCATACCTTATTTACTTTTCATCATCATTAGGGGCGTTGCAGCCCACAAAGAGTCAGAACATAGCTTTTCGCGCCTCCACTATGTTGTGAGCGTTATAATTTTGATGCATGTAGAGGGGACCTACAGTTTATTGCCGGTTCCGAACGGGGAATTGCGAAAGCTTTCCATGACAGACGTTGCTCCAGGAGGATTGTAAATCGTTCGTTGGAGCTGTGGCCGTAAAAAATCTTTGTGGTCTTTTTTTCCTCGAGCTGGATTCGAACCCGGATACTGCCGCTAAACAGTCCGACGCACCGACTAAGCCACGGCGCCCACTTCTTTACTTTTTACCCGTTAGAAATTGGCAAACTTGACACAATGTCGCAACCTAATTTGGCCCCATGAGCTAGTTCGGACCAATCTTTGAACCATCCGCTTCAGGACTAGAACTATTTTTAAGCGAAGTTAATTTCTTGTAGCTCCAATGACTTAGGAATGGTGGAGCCTTTAATGCTATGAAAATCGGCCGGCGTTGGCGTAGGGCGGACGGACAGACAAATTTTTTTTAACGTATGTGTATACTCTACAACCTGCCAAACACTAACTGTGAAAATTTGAGGGTTTTTTTTTCTGTTACGATTACAAAGGCTTTTTATAGAATAATAGACCAAAAATTGACTAGTTATTCAAATTTATTCAAACAGCTGATTTCGGCGTTAATGCATTGTTATGCATATATGAATCTCTAAGTTTTTGGTTTTTATAATTCCAAATCACAAAATTTTGAATTTTGCTAGAGCAAACCTTGTTTTCCAAGCGATGTATTTCTAGAAATCTATTTTTTTTAATCATCAAGACTGAGTCCACAGAATTTCAAATTTAAAGAACTGGATTTTTCGGAAACCACTATAATTCTAGACAGTAAACTCAACTGGAAACTCAATATCCCGGAAAATACGTTACAAGAGCTAGGAAATGAGGCGAAGATATAAAGGATATGGAAAGAAGATATCAAGAAAGATGGATAGTCTCAATGATGGCAGACCACTGTTGGAAACTTCAAAGACCTACCCAATGCTTCCTACAAGCGAAAATGTACCAAAAGAATTCTCATTGTAAAAAAGAAATGAATTTAGTGCTTTCTAATAAACGTATTTCAGTTAAAAAAAAACTTGTAACGCAACTGTTACTTTGAAAAAAAATATTTTAGCCCTATCTTTTATTTTAAGATAATAACTTCTTTGACATAGATACCTTTATTGTCAGAGAATGTGATGGTCTATGATAAAATGGCAGTCATTTTCAGATTCAGCACACACAAAGATGTACGTAAAAAAAAATGTTTGCAGACTTGAAATATTAATATCAATAAAAAAAATTGGCATCCTTTTTTTATTTAAAAGTGGGTGAAAAAAGCATGTAAACCACTTAGAGTAAACAAAATAAAATTTCAGCAGATGTGTTTCAGTTGAGTAATAATAATTCGGAAAAAATCTAGTTGCATCTATAGCTAAACGAATAGGGCTCAAAATGATTATTTTTATATAAAACGTATTTCTGGAAAATTGGATTACGATTTTCAATACTGCCTCTCATGAGGCCAAACATGACTTTACACGTTTGTATGTGTAGTGAATAAATAAAAATATACTTAGAACTAAGTAGACTTATGCTTCCTTCACTGTATGTGACATACAGCACAAGTGAAACAAACTGTTTAGGGACGGTTTCTGGAAATCTCCAATGCAAAACTGTAAGCTTATATGAAACTGATTTTCTCATCAATTTTTGTTTCAACGGAAATTAAAACTTATAAATTGTTTTATAACACTCAACTAGGTTACATTCAGATATTTTTAACATGCTTTCTATATACAGTAAACTCTCGATAATTCGAAATTCACGCAACCAGGAAAAAATTGCAGAGGTTTAAAAGGGTACTTTCGTCACGTACGCATTTCAACTAACGATTGTTCAAGGAAAAAAAGAAAACCTGACTTCGAATTATCCATCATTTTTCGAATTATAGACGTTTTCATCAGTAATGCCAGATCGAAAGATTTTTCCCCATTTGGGGATTTTTCGACCCAAAGGGGAAAACGGAAAAATGAGATGAACTGATTTTTTGCAACTAAAAACATTTTAAACTATTTCAAATTACAACACGCTCAACAAATTGGAGTCGTGAAAAAGCTATGCTTTGGCCCTGTATGGGCTGTTACGCAGATTATTTTTTTCTCATTTATTTCTTTACCATGCAAAAAATTGTATGAAGAATTTTCTAACTTCCACCAACAAGTACGATGTTTTTTCCTTATGCTTCAAAATTCGTGGCTGTATTGTGGTCACACATTCACTTCGATGCTGTTTTGTTCTTTTTGTCGCTGGAATTGTTGATTTTAAATTGAATTGATTGAATAAAAATAATGGAGAGTTATGGTAAGTAACTCTAAAGGCTCCGCATTTCTTAAATTAGAAAAGAAAATGCCAGTACACAATGAAATCAATATGCGAATGATGATGTTTTTCCAATATTACTTTAATCATTGTTTGCAAACTGCAATTTTGATATCATTTGTAAAAGAAATGGCAACTGAACTAAATGTGAAAACAATTTAAAAGCACTAAAATGAGTGTTTATTAGGATGTTTTTGATATAGGGAAAACGATTTTGAACATGGGGAAAAATATGGGAATTTCGTCTCTTGAAGATCTGGCAACACTGGTATTCATGTTGTTGTGAATAAAAAAAAACAAATTCGAATTCACGAGGGGACCGAATTGCATGGATTTTATTCGATTTACAGCGGTTTTATGAGGGGACTGTGAGAATGCTTCTATTTACAGAGGTTTCCGAATTATAGAGCTTTGATTTATCGAGAATTTACTGTATTACTTTTGCAACAGAATGTGCGTATGTATATATACAAAAAAAAAATTGAAATACTTACGTTTCCTTCAATCACAGCATTAACGACAGGGTTGTCTTGTAACGCATAGGCTGACGCTTTAGTAAATATAGACATAAAACCGATTTTGATTCCATATTTTTTCTGGAATGTCTCTAGATTGGCTTTGCGAAAAGCCATGGGCCCACTAAATTAATTTTATCAATTAATTGTATATAATAACAAAATTTTGAATAGTAATCAAACCTCATATCGATTTCATTAAATGTTGTAAGCATAGCATTAACATTTTGTGCTTCCTTCAATCGTTGAGCAATTTTTATACGCATTCGATTCATTTTAACACGTTGCTCGGTTCGAGTACCAGTGATCTCTCTTGAATAATCTGCTGGAGGTACCTTTATGTATGTGAGATTTAGCAATAATTTCTAGCTTAAAAATATTATTTATTATACCTTAACACTTGGTTGAGGTGGCGGGCGTAAAGCTGCGGGTGCGGCTGGTTGTGCTCTTGGTGGCGGAGGTGGTGGTGATGCAGCTTTCGGAGGTTGCGGCGCTGCTGGTCGCGGAGGTGGCGGGGCTGCAGGCGCGGCCTTTGCAGGCGCAGCCGGTGCTGGGCGTGGCGGTGCGGGCGCTGCTGGAGGTGGCGTTGCAGGCTTAGGAGCAGCGGGGGCTGGTGCTGGGGCCGCTTTGGGCGCGGGAGCCGCTCCGCCAGCTCCTTTTCTTAACGTAAATAAATTCTGACCAGCCTTCACGGTCTCACCATCCTTAACATGAAGAGCGTCGATAACACCAGCATAAGGAGCTGGTACACCGACAGTTGTCTTATCAGTTTCTATTTCCATTACGACTTGATCAGCTGCAACGGCGTCACCAACTTTTACCGTAAATCTAAAGAAATCTCCATACTTGAATTACATATTCTTTTTTGTGCTAATAATAATTACTTAACATCGCCTTCTGACACAGAATCTGCAAAAGCAGGAACTTTTATTATTTCCGATTGTAAAAGTGATGCGCTAACGTGAAACTGGCATTTGGAATCCCATATAGGATGAAAAACAGCTCTACGGATATAAGAAACAGAAATATATGTTGAATTTAAGATATAAGTATGTGTTTCCCTTACCTTGGTTGGGATTCCAATACTTTTCTCATGGTTTTCCCGTAGTTGCTAATCGCAACTGACTGTAACGACATACGTCTGGTAATCTGAAGCTATTAAATTAAGCAACACAAAAATATTGTTTTAACTTAATGAGCCCACTCATATATAACAGATTTATACAAAGATGTTTTAAAATTTTCGTTTTTACCAAATTCGTATTGACTTGAAACTTTTTTGTAAATTATATAATCATACATTTCGGTATACATCGCATGATTTATAAGGTTATCCTTTTCACTTACATCAAATTGCGTGACATCGTAGGTTCTCCACTTAAGTACATATCTTGGTACACACCGTTTAGTAATTGAGATTAAACCAGACATATTTAATTAAAATTTCGTTAAATGAAAAGTAAATTATTTCGGCGTGAAGAGAAGGGCAAATCAGCGCCACTTCACACCACAGAACATCAATTATTTTTGAAAAATATGAGATGACTTCAAACTCACACAGCCCAATGACTTATTCATCCATGTCACCTACACAAAAGTTTAAAACAGTATTGTGTATATTACAGCTACCCAATATAGACACAAATCTGAGCAGCTGCTTTTCCCCTCGGCCATCAATGAATTTGAAAGTAGTTCACAAAATACGGGAAGCTTTTGACAGTAAATTAAGAATCGTCGAACACCAGCTCATCGTTTTTACTCACATTTGTTTGATTTGTTGTTCAACGCAGCTCACACGTATTCATAGACAGGGACAAATAAAATCGCTGTCAAATAAAATCAAGGGACAAGAGAAGAGGAAGCTGGATATATGTATTAGGCGTCTACACTATACCACATGTGGCTTGACTTGTTCGAACTAAAAAGGCGGTTTCATCCGCCTATATCTTAAGACAATTGAATGATAATTTTTCTGAATATTGGCTGTAAGATTCGAACAAATCTAGCCAAAATTCTTTTTCATAGTTTGACCTCTAAATGTTTTCAATTTAAAATTTTTCCGCTCCAGTGTTGACCCAATGAAAACAGAACCACATATGAAAATTAGTACTAAGGTCATTCGACATGTGTCTAGACCACATGTCTATCACATTTCTAACGACAGCCAAAAAGATCAACATGTTCAACTTTTCCTACCACAGGCGATATGACCGTTGAAAGAGCTGCTGCACTAGACCACTTAGTACAAATTGGTGTATCTCACATTCTGGTTCAACCAAGTCAAACCGGCGCGGTGTGTGTCTAGATGAGACAATAATATAGGTAAGAATAGAAGTGGTATTCGACAGCTTATTGGGCCAGCAGTTGCGTATTTAACATTTTTTCTAAACTGATTTTTTTTATGCACTATGCGACATTTTTCGAAATTCTACAATATATAAATATGTTAATGCCTCTATTCTAGTCGTGATTTAGTCATAATTCGCAAATATTAGTGAGGGGAAATTTGTAATGATACGCCATCTTGCTTTTTTTTCTGTTACATGTATTGTTTTATTGAAATTTTACAAAATTACATCACATTTTAATTTTACATATAATATAAACAGTATAACACATGAGTTAGTATAATGTGGCCTACTTAGAATTGGTCAGGCTAGCCGGTATAAGATTATTAAATTTCCGCCGTTATTATAGCCGATAACATGAAATTATGAGAGTTACATTCAGTGTTTTTTGTACGTCCACTCAAAAAGACGAGAAACATAGTTAAAAACTTAACTTAAAAAAAAATTAACTAGCTAGGATCACAACCATTTAGCCTAAAAATACATGTTTACAATATATTTATAGAATTTATAGGAATCATGCGGAATAATGTGACTAAAGCAGATGAATAGCTAATGAGCTGCTCAATCGCAAGATCAGATCGCAGATCGCAGATCGCAATTTTGACACAATAACTGAAATTGTAATTAAAGCTCAACAAAAACGTAGGTGTAATTTCAAAAGCAAAGATTACAAACATGGCATGAAGCTTGAAACAGATGTGCAGAATTTTTCATGCAGCGAAATTAGCATGTACGAGACTATTGCCTGATTCACAATGCGGTGGGAGTGCGACACGAGAGCGAGACGAGTAACGTGCGGGTTTAGTTCCAGCTGCCAAATGAAGGAAAATGTATGAAGCAAAGCATAATGCGGCAAGTCTCGTCGTCATCCATGAAACGCTGGCACTCCACGATCGTTTTTCAATTTTTCGAAATCAAGGTGCGACAGATGACGAGACTCGCCGCATTGTGTTTTGCTTCATACATTTTTCTTCATTTGACAGCTCGCATTAGACTCGCGCGTGACACGCTCTGAAACACATTTTGTTAGAAAAGAATTCGATCTTAATGCCCCTATTCTCGGCGTGATGTAGTCATAACTCACAAATGTCAGTGAGGTGAACATTGCGATGATTTTGTTGTGAGCAATTTGGTATTCTGGGAAGGCCTCACATGCAAACACTCAAAAATTGTGAATTAATTTAAAAGTCAAACATTTAGTATTATCAGGTTTTATTAATATTTTTGTAGTTTTTACACAGATTAAAAGGTTTTGTTTAATAAATTTCGCACGCGCACGACTAAACCATTTAAAAGGCGGAAGGCAAGTGACAGAGAGATCTGTCATGATGGAGTTTGTCAGCTGAAGGATCTCGGTCACAAATGAGCCAATACAGATACCCAACTTCTACTTCTCTTGCCCCTTGATTTTATTTGACAGCGTTTTTTATAACATTTTGTGTCTGTGAATACGTGTGAGAGCTTTGAACAACAAATCAAACAAATGTGCGTGAAAATGATGAGTTTGTGTTCGACGTTCAATACAGATACCCAAGTTCTACTTCTCTTACCCCTTGATTTTATTTGACAGCGTTTTTATAACATTTTGTGTGTGAATACATGCAAGAGCTTTGAACAACAAATCAAACAAATGTGCGTGAGAATAATGAGCAAGTGTTCGGTGCTTCCTGAATTACTGTCAAAATGCTTCCTGTATTTCAGCTACATTCGTGAATTACTGTCAAATTCATTGATGGACGAGGGGATATAGCCGCTGTACAGTTGGGTGTCTATATTAGGTTGCTGTGATTTCAGCTACATTCGTGAATTACTGTCAAATTCATCGATCGACGAGGGGAAATAGCAGCTGTACAGTTGGGTGTCTATATTGGGTTGTCTGTGATCTCGGTTGAGCGTTGCTTTCGTCAACACCCAGAGGGCACTGACTCACACAGGGGTGTTACATCGTTTTTTCAGTTTTATTTTTAATACTATAACTCGGCCAGCCTGAGAATTGATCGTCCCTGATCAACCGAGTAGTAAAACAAAATTGAGCATCCCTCAAGTGACAAACCCCATTTCATAAGTGACAGTACGGAATTTGTAAACAAAACAAAATGAAACACTAAACTATCGATGATGAGTGCTGCCTGGACGACCACCTCTTCAACCATCAGTGGAAGCCTCAACATATTTTCGAATATTTCGCGACTCTACTACTCCATCGTAAGGGAGCTGTGTAATCTGGCAGTTCTCGATGTCGCGTATAACATACCGGTCGTGTGGCAACACCTTGTGAATGACGTAAGGTCCTCCACCTGGTCCTCCTGACCTGTTAATCGTATTATTAAGGGCATACTCCACCTGGGGTAGTGTCCTAACCCAATCTGCGTGTTCCACTGACTCACTCAATTTGCCTAGCATTCCAGTCAGTATCCTATTCACACGCTCTACTTGGCCGTTCGCTTGGGGAGAATAAACGGCTACCTTCACGTGAGTTATATTCCGCTCTAGCAAGAATTCACTGAACTCAAGTGAGGTGAAGCAAGTTCGCCTATCGAAAATTATTCTGGAAGGGCGGCTGTAATACTGGGTACAACTTCAAGAACTTGGTAAATACGTCTACCACCAGAAGTATATGCTTACGCTTTGATTTCAATGCCGGAAGGGGGCCGAAGTGATCTACATGGATAGTGTGAAATGTAAGAAGCTCTTTCGAAATGTTAAACAGGTTGCATTCGTTTGATTTTGCCGGGGATGAATACATAATACATCGGATACAGTTTTTTATAAATTTATCAACTTTTGCCTGCATATTAGGAAACCAATAGTGCATTCGCAATTGATTAACGCATTTTGTAACTAAGAGGTGTCCGATCTTGCAATGCACCTCTTTTATAATATTGTCTTCCATATCCGGAGGGACGTAAAACAGGAGTCTACCAGTCTTGGTCTTTCGGAAGAAAATACCATTTTCAAGGGCATAGCACCTCATACTCTCAACACTTAATCTTTGTTTCAATTCGGAAGCTAAAGAATCACGGCTTTGGGAAGCCCTCAACTGGAAGTCGATGGCTTCGGCATCAACAGTGCAAATTATGTTACATCGGCTAAGGGCGTCAACATGATTCATATTTGCTCCACTACGATGTTTGACTTTATAATTAAAGTTTTCGAGCCAAAGCCTAACGAGCAATTCTAGGATTTACGTTCTTCTTACTTAAGGTCAGCGCTAACGAGCTACAATCTGTTACTATGACGAACGGAGTTCCTGTAGGTACACTCTAAAACGACGAAGAGCGGAAATAATAGCCAGCGTCTCAAGCTCGAAGCTATGATACCTCGACTCTTGAGAGGTAGTGCTCTTGGAAAAGTACGCTACGGGATGTAGCTTCTTATCGTCTTGTCTCTGAAGTAGTATTGCTCCGTAACCACTTGAGCTTGCATCACAAAGCAATTCGGTGTCTCGCTCAGGACTGTATATTGCGAGCACGGGGGGTGAACTTAAGCGTTTCTGAAGTTGGTGGAAGGCACTTTCACATTCGGAGGTGAAATTAAACGGAACATCTTTCTTAATTAGGTCGAGCAAGGGTCTCGCTATTCGGGAAAATGATTCCACGAACCGTCGGAAATAGGAACACAAACCCAGGAAGGAATGGAGTTTTTTCGGATTATTCGGAAGGGGATAGTTGGCAATGGCGCGTAAGTGTGCATCACTTGGCTGAACACCTACTTCGGTAACTTTATATCCTAAATAGTCGATGGTCGGATAAGCGATACGGCACTTGCTTAACTTAAGCTCTAAACCATTTACTGAGATACACTGAAGGACTTCCGTCAATAACTCTAAGTGACTTTCTAAGTCTTTAGTTGCAATAACTATGCCATCCATATACACCACTATTTGGTTGTTATCAATGAATTTTCGAAATATTCTATTATTGAAAAACACTGGGCATTCTTAAGCCCGAAGGGCATTCTTAAGAATTCGTATTGCCCGTTAGGTGTTACGAAGGATGTATAGCGAGTTGAGGCGGAAGCAACTTTCTCCTGGTGAAACCCACTCTTAAGGTCAAGTATGGAAAACACTTTCTTTCCTTCTAGGTACTCTAAACAATCTTCAATTAGCGGGAGAGGGTAGTTATCCCGAACAGTCAGGTTATTCAAGGCTCGATAATCAACGCACATGCGTATCTCGCCAGACTTCTTCTTCACCAAAACTATAGGGAAGGCGTAAGGGGAATCACTCGCTTTATTTATTTTCCTATTCAGAAGGTCGTTAATTATGACGTTCACCTCTTGCTTCTCACCGAAGGAGAGTCTGCGAGGTTGAAAATAAAACGGAACATCGTTCTTAAGGTGGATGTGCATCTCAAAATCCATAGGCACTACTTTGTTCCTATCAAAGCGGAGGTAGTTCCTGACTAATACTTTCTGAATTCTCTCGGAAGAAGGATCAAGGTCTGAACATACGTTAAAATTTTCGACACTAGTGAGCTTAGGGTCACGAAGGGGAACACCATCATTCACATATTTTTGACTATCGGAAGCAACACTATACCTTAAGTCATTCACAAGCTGAAGGCGCATACTGACGACGGATGTTTCTGAAGAGAAGGTCGTCTTATTTTCTATCTCTGAGTCGTAAGTGCATGAGTGAAGAATTTCTAAAAGTGGCTTAAAATTAGTAAAAGACGGAAGGGCGTTTGGGTGCCAACGAATATTTTTATTTTTTGTTCTATTCGACATAACTAAATTTATATGAAATATTTTAAGGGGATCACGGCCCAGAAGGATCGGAAATGGTAGAACTTCATTTGAAATTATTAAAAAGGGAATAACCTTAGATTTAAAATACAATTTTACGCGACCGTTAATTGTACCGTACGTGTGAAGTTCCGTTCCTCCTATTCCCTTAAATCTACTGTACTTTGGTTTTTTTTCTTTGAGTTCGTCGGGCACCAAAGAATACCGGATGAAACTAACGGGACTACCGGTGTCCAAAAGAGAAAGAATATTATAACTATCACTCATGCGCTTACACTCGATATTACGGAAGGCAACACTCACCATTTGTACAGCGTCTAATCCTTGCGCTAGCTCATCTTCCTCGGCGGCTTCATGTAGCTCAATCGCGCCCACTCTCCTCTGAAGGTTGCGTTTGGGGCGGTCCTTGTGTGTATGCTTGGGGTCCCCACAGCGGAAGCAGGAGCCAGGAGGACGTCTCTCCTTGGGGCACTGTCTGGATAAGTGTCCATACCCCAAACAATTATAGCAACGTGATGTGCCTGAAGCTGCTGCTTGCGGCGCGGAAGTTGCTGCTGCTGAAGTTGTTGCTGTTGTGGAAGTTGTTGTCGTCGGTGTTGCGGAAGTCGGCGGCCGGTTGTTGCTGTGACGCACGGAAGTCCTCGCCGCTGCTGGAGCTGCTGTAAGTTGGCTGGAAATTATCCTCTTCTCGTAGCGGGGCAGAAACATCTTCAGCTCGGCCATCGTCTTGGCGGGGTATAGGATTGAGAGGTTGGAGGGGGAATCGTTGAGACCATCGATGATGAATTCGGTCACCTCGCTTTCATGGATGTCTGTCTGTGCCGCTATTTCCTGCATTACCAGCACGTAGTGCAGGTTTGGTTCTTCCAGCTTCCTCGCTCGGAGGCTGAGCTCCTGACACACCTCGTGCCATCGTATCAGGTTTTATTAATATTTTTGTAGTTTTTACAAAGATTAAAAGGTTTTGTTTAATAAATTTCGCACGCGCACGACTAAACAATTTAAAAGGCGGAAGGCAAGTGACAGAGAGATCTGTCATGATGGAGTTTGTCAGCTGAAGGATCTCGGTTGAGCGTTGCTTTCGTCAACACCCAGAGGGCGCTGACTCACACAGGGGTGTTACATCGTTTTTTCAGTTTTATTTTTAATACTACTAACATATTTTTTTTTTGTTATAATCATACACGTCATTATTTTTATACACATATATTAATCAAATTTTTTCTAATTTCTAACAATTTTGTGTGATTTGCAAAATTGCTTTGTATTTGACAGTGAAAATTGTAAACATCAACATTTTGCGTAAAAACTATTAACACAATTGAAAGATTTAAATGCAGGATTAAAGAACTAGGTTTTGGGTTTTAAAACTTGTGTATAACTTCATTGTAAGTGTTGCAGTTGTTTTTTAATAATTTCTTTTTTCATGTTCATTGATTTTCCTTAAATTGCCCCTAGCTCCTAAATGGGACGAGATCTTTCAGCTGACATATCCTACCACAACAGATCGCTCTGTCACTTGCCTTCCGTCACGAGAGAGATAAGTTCGCTCGAGATATTAATTGAATAAACGTTTTTATTTGAAAATACTTTCATTAAACCCAAGTCTAAAATTGTTTTTATTGCGTAGTATAAATAGTCTCATAAAAAACAGGACGAAGCATGTCTGATACGTCTGGGCGGGTGTCTGAAAGCTGCGGATTGAACAGCATTGTCCTAGCCGCCGCGGAACACTAGCTTAGCCAATCTGCCCTTAATTAATTAATATTATACTTGCACTATGAAGTGATAAATTTTAAAAGTAAGATATTAAGTGAAGTAAATTAAATGCGTAAAATACTAAAGTGGCAACGAGGATTAAAAAAAATAGCAGCAAAAAAATAATAGCTAAAAGCGCGTGTGTTAAGTTTGTAAAAAAAAGTCGTACAATGTCCAATCTACCGATAAGAGGAAAGCATATCTCCTCTCGTGACTCGGCTCGGAAACATATGAACTGGTACAAAAGCTATTAGGATCATGTAAGCTAGCAAACCAGACATACAGTGATATTACGCAAAACCTTTCGGCGCACTTTCAAGCCAGAATTCATGTGTAAGTGGCCCGCCACGAGTTCTTAAAATGCAGAATGAGGCCGAACTTAGTGCGTACAAGGTATATCCGTCCATTGTGCCACCTTTTGAATAATTACGGCGAAAACATTTTAATTAATAGAAAATTATCCTGTCCCAAGAAATTTACAAGCGGATGAATAGTTAGGAGCATTCGTGAAACCAGAGTGCGGTGCTTTCTACCATGAAGAATTGCTTGTTTCTGGACTCGGAGTTACACGATACGTTTCGAGACATTTAAGTAATGCCTTGTCCATGCTTTCTCCTTACTCCAAGATCTTCTTTATCGTAGTTTTGAAGGTGCGTACAAACCGTTCAGCTTCATCATTAGATCCTGGGTGGAAAGGTGCCGTTCTTACTGATTCCATGTTCGTGACAAAAGTCGTTGAATTGTTTGCTAGTGAATTGAGCGTCGTTATCACTCACTATGGTCTCAGGGATTCCCTCTAAGACAATTTTTTTTTTGCAAAGGCAAGGATTGTGGCCGCCGTAGTAGTCTGCTGCATCTGGACTACGAATGGAAATTTTGATAAGGCATCAAAATTAACCACGAAATTAACCACATTCGTTCCAGGAATGGACCTACAAAGTCCACGTGAACCCTTTGCCGTGGGTTATTTGGCTTTGGCCAAGTGATGAACTCGTTTGGCGATGATGGGCTATGGTGCAAGACTTCACTGCATCGTCGATATCAGCATTAATATTCGGCCGCCAGCAATGCGTTCGGGCCAGCTGCTTCATGTGTACCATACCCCAGTGCCCTTGATTGTCTTTTTCATTTCCAGCAAAATTACTCCTTTGCACTGCGTTAACAACGTCTTACGAATTAAATATGGCTGTAGATGACATTCGTTGGGAAGTAATTTTACTGACTATCCGTTGCGTATGTAAGACGAAACTTTCTTTAATATCGTATTGCAGAATCAGATATCGTATTGCTAGCGATGACATCAGATGTTATTGGAAGATTACCGATTTGATCGTTTGATAACATAGATATTTCGAAACATGAAACTTCGCATTGGTCAAAGCTGGTATCTGGCCCGACTGGGAGTCTGGGAGAGTGCATCGACGTTGCCGTGCTTTCCCGTTGGTCTTCAGCGAATTTCGTGAGAACAACTCATCAGAGTTATAGCCCAGCGCTGTAGACGATTCAGGGTGGTTGCCGGAAGTCCTTTATTGGGATGAAACATAGTCACTAAAGGCTTATGGTCCGTCAGCAAAATGAATTTTCGACCACAGAGATATTGATAAAACTTAGTGACGCCATAGATGATACCAAGCACTTCTTTCTCATTCTGAGAATATCGATGTTGAGCATCGTTGAGGGTTTTGGATTCGAATGCAATTAGCCTTTCCTTTCCCTCCGGTGTTATATTATATGTGATATGGCAACTCCGATACCAACGGCAGATGCATCAACTGCTAGTATAAGCGGCCATTCGGGATGATAGTGCGATAAGCTCATTGCGTTTATTATTTTTTGCTTCAGCATTTGAAATGCCCTTTCTTGGTCTTTCTCCCACGAAAACGGGGTATTTTTCTTATTCAGTGCATTTAGCGGGGCTGCAAGTTGTGAAAAATTACTAACAAATGTCCGCTGGAATATAGTTAGAGAGCTTGCAATACAAAAAGCTAAACGTTCATACTGGAACAATACTGTTGACGACTGCTAGTTGCTTGGATTCTTCATCCAGTTTTATTTGCAGGTATGCATCAGACATGTCAATTTCTCTAAGCAATTCCCCGTTTGACAGCTTGTGGAAGAGTTATCCGGGCGAGGACTTTGGTGCTGGTAAATCACCTAGGCTCGATGACATCTGTAAAAAAACAACACATTACAATCGACCGCGCAGCCAGTGATCCAAACGAAGAGCAGTTACAAGAGACAAAGAAGATTGCAACACTAAAAAGATCCCAGTGAAAACCTGTGTTACGTTTATCCTTTTACAAAAGAAGAAATCCAATTCTTACGAAATATAATTTACGTTATTTTATCGACGCGCCTCTCTGGTATTTCGATGCGATATCTGTGTTTGGGGCTGTGAAAACAACCGATTTCTGAGGTAGCTGCTACAACTCTTTGCCAAAACATTAGAAGCGAAGAAAAAAAGTTTGAGGGGGTGTTAATTTTTTTTTCTGAGATCGACGAAAACTCGTGTTGTTCTTGTTTTTTCCTTTTGTGTTTTCTTGTGTGCGGCGGCAGGTACAGTCAATCACAAATGTAAGTAAGAGTGGGCTTCGTCATAAAAAAAACGGTCAAGTGTGAATTTTACTCACGCGGTATCGTTCTTTAGTCAACGGATTAGTAGTAAAGACATAATTTAAGTTGAGGCAACTAATAACGGGTGGTTCTTATTGTTTCGAATAAATCTAAGCAAAGGAAAATCCTTTCACATTTGCTGATCGCGCCAAACGTGCAAAAATTTCTTTGGTGCATTTAAGGAATGAAATGCCCGTAAGCGACATTCAGATTGTCGCCAATTCTTCGTTTTTAGCAGAAAACTGATTTGATTTTGTTAGGAGAACTCAGAGCACGTATTTAGTAATGAGAATCTATTCAATTAATTTTACAAATTCAGATGAAAAACTTATATAATCATATTGAGAAAAACTGTGTTGTTATAACAATATTCGCAGTATAGTTACTTTGATTTCTTTTGTAACAACATTCAGAGTAGAATTACTTTGATATCAATACCACCTCCCAACAGACGAAATGTGATATTTAGTTCATTTTAACAATCCAAGTTTCAAAAATAAATACTCGTGTTTTGATTTCAATACCTTTTGCTGCAGTACCTTTTGTTTTTCCTTATTTTTTTTGTTTATATTTTTTTTTTCCGGAGAATAAAACGATTTCGAGTTTCTATTTATAATATCCTTTTATTCTTAAAACGCTTTATAGAGCTAGGTTTAAGCCTTTAAAACAAAATGAGTTGTCTTGATGTTTAATAGTTAATCCTTCAGTTCTTATAGAAAATGCTTATTTTAATCAGTCTATTTACATGCTGGTTTTCCATAAGTCGAAAATATGTTTGATATGCCTCCAATCCTTTAAGCGATAGAAACATTTTTTTTATGTAAACAAAATCTGATTTGGTAACCCCGTTTTCTTGTGGACAAACTTCATTTATAAACTGAGCACAATTGTAGGTATTTACATAAATGATGCACAATTTTATTGTATCGTGTTTTCGAAGACTGATGATGATGATAGTGAACGATGGCTTAAGTTCTTATACAGTTTTCGGGAAAGTTGACTTTCTGTCTTTTTAGACAAAAAATAAACAGTTGTGATTTTTTTTCACTAAGTTTTTTACTTGTCTGTGAATATAGACATCATAATGTTGGACGAGTGAAATTTTCTTATGATTTCTTATTTTTTCGGATCAGAAATATTTAAAACATGACCGTTTGCTTGTATGTCAGACACACAAGGAAAAAAAGGAACTTTACGCACCCGATCAAACCGAGTGAGGAAAAAGAAAGGGCGTTATTCGTTGTACTTGTTTTGAAAGCTGTTTGTCTGGCACTGCGGTCGAACAGAGTGAGGAAAAAGAAAAAGCTTTATTTTTTATATTTATTCTGAAAGCTCTTTGTCGGCACCGATGTTGTTGGTTCAGGCAAAAAATATGTTTCATTTCCTTGTATGGGAATGCGACATCTGGGTAGTTTATTATCTGTGGTTTGTTGTTGTATCGGTTTTATGAAGGGTCCCGGTACCCGACTCACTTGTACCAAGGCTTAGATTTTTGTGAAATGTTAGTTCCACGAGTAAGGGCGCACTGCACACTAACGTAGTGCATCTCATCCCTAGGCACGGTTGTATAACACCTGGGATTACGGGCTTTATCGTGTTTTTCCCCTCTAGTACCTCGTGCAGGAAGTGATTCTTTATCCCGTGCGGACGGACTTCTCAGAAGCCAAGTCCCCTGGCCTCCGTGGCCTTGCCACTGTTTACTCTCTTACAACAATAAAGAGCCGCTGTGGCCCGTTTTTGACCCGTTCCAGTATGCTGGGTTTACAGCTACGTTTGTCAAAAAAAAAAGTTGCTTGTCATTCTTTCGTATTTTCAAGTCCAAGAACGAATAAAAAATATGGGCAATGAGTGCTAGTAGGTATATCGCACTCAAGTTCACATCAAAATAACTTATAAAATGACATTAGTTAAATTGGCATCTACTAGTAAGCATTTCATTTCCCTCACAACTAACATTTACTTGAACAAGGACTCACACCAAAGTTCTCCATGGTTCGGAGAGAAAATGTGGGTTGGATATGAATCTAGGTCGAATGCGGGAAATCAAAAACATTTTTTTTAGTAAAGAAGTACGTTTATTTTATTGCTTAAAATGAGGGTTAACATAGTTACTTACTGTCTAATTCAGAGTTTCAAACAATAAAAAATAGGTCCACCAAAATAATATTCACTTACCTTACCAATATACGCCTACTTATCTTACCTCTTACGCCTGTTGCAACATAGCGGAGGCATGTGTTTTATGACCCCAACATATTAAGAATAGGTAAAAACAACAGAATTACCAAATAGAAAACATTTTTAGACTCAATAAAATGTCTTTCACATAAGCAGAAACTCTTTAAAGAGTTGCAAAATATTTTTACAGAATATATATTTCGTAAGAAAATCGGTTAAAATTGTACTAGAATTTCAGACATCGCTACCTTCAAGCGATTCGTTCTCCCAAAGTGATTATAAGCGAGTTCTTGCACTATCGAAAGAGAATACTTCAAGCTTTCAGAAAATGTAGGTCGCCCGTTGAAGCCTCTTGGAGCTCTTTTTTTATGAACCAACAAACATTGTAGTACCCCTCTAAAAAAGTGCCCTCAATCAAGTCTAGTTATTCAAGCCTAGTTTGTAAGTTTGTAATGAATATGAAAAATTCTGAAAGGTAGATACAGTAGATGACGGATATGACGGATATGAGCCGAAAAAGCCAAGGAATTTGTTTTTGTTTGGAAAGTGTTTACGCATATCAATAAAACGGATATAGTAAAGAAACAAATTTGTGCAAAAGAATGAAGAACGAACGAAGAATCATTGATTTCCGAACTGGCGATGGCTTAGTGGGTGTGGTGCACAAATGAGCTATTAGGTGTACAACTTTGCTTCCGCCGTTTTTTTCTCGAAATTATTGTAATAAACTAGTTATACATTTATGATTTGTTTTGCATTTGATTCGATTGCGTTTGGCACGAGTCTAATCAAATAATGCCTACAATTCTGCATCTTCGAGAACCTTCTCTCTTCCAATGCCATGCCGGTCTTCGAAGTAAAAATCACATTTCTTTCCACTCATAGGTATTTGAGAGCATTAGATGAGCCTCAGCCTCAGATTTCTTCATATTAAAGTAGAAAATTAAAACC
The DNA here is from genome assembly GCA_905187475.1 of Syritta pipiens. NCBI lineage: Eukaryota > Metazoa > Arthropoda > Insecta > Diptera > Syrphidae > Syritta > Syritta pipiens. The sequence continues at coordinate 60,319,060 of LR994572.1, read as the reverse complement.
TCCCGCAAATGACGAGAATTTGGCTTGTAAGCTGACATGTTTAATCGAGAATAACTCTATGATGCAGACACAAATCGACTAATATTGCTTATATAAGCTTATTGTATGACATCATACAGTACACCTAATAAACAAGATATCCATCTCCCTCGTCCCCTTGATTTCATCTGACAGCGTTTTTAATTACAGTTTTTCGGCTTCTGTCTGTAAATACATGTGAGCTGCCTATTGGTTCGTATTTAAGATTATTCATCAAAGCCCCAATTTTGTTACCAAGATTTAGGCTTTCTTAATGCATATATCTACGAAAAATGTTTCTATTGTAATTGCAATCAGCCTTTTTACTATTACTTTAGAGTTAGCAAATTTAGCCTTTTTATATTTTTAGTGTTTGTATATAAACTCAAATAAAAACGTATTAATTATTTAGTAACAAAAATAAAATTTATTATTTTAGAAAAAAGACAAGTTAATTTTTATGATATACAATTAATTTTCACGGGATAGATTTTAACTCTTTGAACAGCAGAATATAACTCTCGGAATAATTGTTTGCTTTCTTCTTCTACCGATAGATGGTGTTGCCAAACTCTCATCTTTTCTTCTTAACGATGGTGCTGCCACAAGTTCATCTTTTGCATCTATCAATGGTGCTGCCACATATTAATTAAGGAAATATATTTCATACATTCAAAAAGTAACGACGTTCGACTCTCCGTGCAACAAGGAATGGCGGCGAAAATCAAAGGTTTAGAAAAATCTGGAGTTAGCTTCAGCCTGGAAAGGTATCTTGTATAAGTGATTCGTAGTGTGGTGCCTACCTTTTAACCGAGAGTTCTGGGTTTGATTCTCGGCCGTTTGCGGTTTTGTTTTTTTTTTGCTTTTTTTCCCCTGAAGAGTTAAACGATTTCGAGTTTGTATTTATAATAGACCACTGAGGTGGACAAACGATGGAAAGTACGATGAAACGTACCTACGTGTACAACAAAAGTAACACAGTACTTAACGGATATAAGAAAATCTAAAAACCCAAAGAATCTTTTTCTTTTAACCGTTTTTTTCTTTTATGAGATAAACGAGTATAAGCAAAAAAAAAATTATTTCTTATATTATAAACTAACAACGTATGTATTATATGTAAGAAAAAAACTCTAATAAGCACTATACAAATTTACGAACCGAATGAAAAAACTATCAAAACCAACTGCCATTTCATTTGAGCTATTAATGGCAAGATTTTATTTTAAGTTTGAGAAGGTTATTACCTTTTATACGCACAGTATAAAACAAATCTTTCTAGTCATGTTTTTTGATGAGGTATTGTACAGTATAAAACACGTAAATTTTATTTAGATATTAGTGCCAGAAAATACTTTCTTATATCAGTTTTTTTCTTATAAACGTTTTTCTTATATAAGTTTTATTTAGTGGTAGTTCCATAAAGTACTGTACCTCTAAAATGCACTCCACTCGTCCAACCTTGTGATGTCCATATTTATAGACAAGTAAAAAACTTAATGAAAAAATAAATCAAAATTGTTAATTTTATTTGGTTCGGTCCCATGAAATAGGACTTCCACCAAATAAAAAGAGATCACTTGTTGATCGTCTTATGTTCTCATCTCCGTCGTAATCAGCATCACTGGAACAATCAAAAGTGAATTCAGTATTGGATCTGAAAATAATACCATGATTCATTGTGCCCTTGATGTATCGGAGAAAACGCTTCAATGCCTTTACGTGACCCTCATTAGGATTCTCCATATGACGGCTAACAAGGCCCAATGCGAAAGAAATATCCAGCCTTGTTCCTAACGCATGGTATACTAGACTGCCAACTGCCTCGCGGTATGGGAAGTTGCACGCAATGTCCCCTTCGGTGTTAAATAACTCATGCACTGACGTTTCCGCAAGTGTAGACGTAGAATATGCTTGTTTCATCCCAAATTTGCAGATGATTTCCTTGATCTTGATGAACTTCTAGCCCAAGCAAGTATTTGGCTTTGAAAACGTTCACTTCAAGTTCTCGTATAAGGTGGTCGATAAGGGTAGAAATGCGTGAGTCGGTTTTTGCTGCAATAATTCCCAATTCCCATCCATTCCAATAGAGGGAATAACATGTGCGTGAGTGCGTGTCGTCTCTATTTCGGACTGGTGGAAGTGTCGTCATAGCCTCCTCGCGGCGGCCGCCGGTAACAAGCTGCTAGTCCCTTCTAAGCAAGGTTGGCGAGGGGCTAGTAACCTCTCCTGTAAAAACTCAAACTACGAGACCAACTGCAAGCCTCGGAAACGGACCGATAACCCAACGACGACCTAAGCAACGACAACGGACAAACGATTTAAGAATTTTCTCATGGAACGTGAGATCGCTCTATAGAGCCCCAGCTGCACAGCAGCTAGCCGATGCCCTGGCCAAATATAAGGCTCACATAACAGCACTACAGGAAATAAGATGGCCAGGGAATGGTGTCTTGCAAAAGAAAAACTACGACATCTACTATAGCGGTCACCCACGACACAATGTGCTCGGGGTAGGTTTCCTAGTCAGCCAAAAATTGAAACCTGCCATCATCGGTTTCAACGCGATAAATGAAAGGCTATGCACCCTTCGCGTGCAAGCAAATTTAAGAACATCAGCCTTATAAACGTTCATGCACCTACTGAGGAGTCCCCAGAAGATGAAAAAGATGCATACTACGCGCTAGTAGGAAGGACCTTCAATGCCTGCCCAAGGTATGACGTAAAAATCATCCTTGGCGATTTGAACGCAAAGATTTCGTCAGTATTCAGGCAGTACATTGGCTCCCATAGAGCACTAATGACAATGGACTACGAGTCATAGAAATGGCAGCATCCAAGAACTTGGTCGTTGCGAGTACCAGGTTCCCGCGTAAAGATATCCACAAAGCCACGTGGGTATCATCTGATGGAGTCACTCGCAACCAAATAGACCACGTGTTGATTGACCGCTGCCACTGACCGAGCCTGATTGCGATACGATCGTATCGAGGAGCCAACGCCGACTCGGATCACTATCTTGTTGGTATGGTGTTCCGAAGACAATTGCATCCGCCGCTCAAGTTCGGATCAACACGGCTGCCCTTCGCGACGAAGCGACCAGTAACACCTTTGGTCACGCTTTAAGACTCGCCCTCGAGGAGCTCGATGAAGACGATAGAGTAAGTCCTGAGTCCGGAGTGCAATAGAGAGCGAGTTCCGCACCAGGCGCGGAAGTTCTACCAATCCGTCGGAAACATGACGCAGTACACACCACGCTGCACATACTGTAAGGACATGGAGGGTAATCTGATCACTGATCCTAAAGGCATTCTGGAGCGATGGGAAGTGCACTTCAATGAATTGCTCAACAGTCAGCTCACCGAAGAAATGACGGCTCCATTATTACACGAAAACACATTCGTGCTGCAGCCACCAAGCCAACTTTGCACCAAGCAATCCATAAAATCATAGTGCATGTATGGGAGCATGAGGAGATGCCGGAAGACTGGCGAAAGGGCGTCATTTGCCCCATACACAAGAAAGGAGATATCACAGAGTGCAGCAATTATAGGGGTATAACATTGTTGAGTACTGCCTATAAGATATTCTCCTCTATCCTACAAGATCGGATAGTCCCATACGCGGAAATCATAATCGGGAAGTATCAATGTGGTTTCAGACCAGGCAAATCAACAATTGATCAGATCATCAGGAAAAATGTCTAGAATTTAATATTCCAACACACCACCTGTTTATAGACTTTAAAGCCGCCTACGAATTCGGCATCCCAAATAAGTTAACAAGACTATGTAGGCTGACCATGACCATATTTCAAGCCAAGTTAAGGTAGCCGGATTGCTGTCCAAACCCGTCAAGATCTTCAGTGGATTCCGATAAGGGGATGGGTTGGCCTGCCTCCTCTTTAACCTGGCATTGGAGAAAGCAATCCGAGACTCTGAGGCATCAAGAAGAGGGACAATCGTCACCTAGTCTACACAATTACTGGCGAAGTGAACAAGCTGTACAAAACTCCTTCATCCAGATCGAGCAGGCGGCAAAAAACCTGGGGCTGCACATAAATGAAGGAAAGACAAAGTACATGGTGGCATCGTCTGCGAGAAATGTTAGAAGAACAGTCAAGGTAGCGGAGCATGAATTTGAAATCGTGCAATCCTTCAGCTACCTAGGGTCAGTAGTAGCCGCGGATGGAAGAAGAAATACGCGGGCGGTTACTTAAAGCCAATAGAACCTACTACAGTCTTGCAAGGCTTTTCAAATCCAAGAACCTTACCATGAACTCAAAACTGCTGCTATACAAGACACTTGTATTACCAGTACTCACATATAGATCCGAGACTTGGGTGCTTAGCCAAAGGCACTCTGACCTCTTAGCCGCGTTCGAGAGGAAAGTTTTACGGAGAATTGTTGGCCCCATACGTGAGGAAGGACAATTCCGGAGACGGTACAACCATGAGTTGTATGAAATCTACCTCGAAGCAGATGTTATAACGAAAAAAATAGACTCCGGTGGGCTGGGCACCTAGTCCGTATAAGCGAAGAGGACCCTGCTCGGAAAGTCCTTTGAGGTACAATTCATGGTATAAGACAGCGACGCAGACCGCGCTTACGCTGGAAGGATGGCGTAGACCAGGACGCCCGAAGCCTTGGGGTACCCAACTGTATGGCGTCGGCAAGCGATTGGGATAGGTTGAAGTGCTTGCTGCAGGAGGCCCGGACCGGACACCGGTTGTTGCGCCGATGATGATGATGAATCCCATCGTCGATATAAATAACGAGTGTCACATCATCTTCTATAAAAACACATGGATCTGGGTCTGATCGAACCCTTTCGGTTGTATCATAAAAATTTCCTCGCGAAGACTGGCGTTCAAAAAGGCAGTTTTGATTTTGAATTGCTTTAACTTTTATGAGTTCATGGCAGCTAGACACAAATTTTTTGTAGAAGGGTCGAAAGCAAGCATTCTTTACTAAAAGAGGGGGTCGACCTCGCCCCGTTTAGTAGGTAGGGACAATTTAAAGAAAAGAATTAATTGACAGGATAAAACAAAATTTTTTAAAACAACGATAACACTTACAATGAAGTACTATACCAGTTTCGAAAGCCAGAAACCTGTTCTGTAATGGTACATGTAAGTTAAACTATCCATGTCCATGGTTTTTGAAAAAAATTGCATGCAAAATTAAACTTAATTTAAGTTAAATACTTGGGGATCCATATAGATACTAAATTGACTGGGCAGCTACATATCCAACAAAAACAGACTCAGATAAAACACAAATATAGACAACTGTGTTAGCTTCAACGACCTTAATCAAGCGTTTCTCTTAAAAATAAATTCCTTATTTATAAAAGTACCAGCTGCACCCGGGACTTCAGCATCGGCCTAAAAATGTATACAATTTAACCACCTCCACCTCCAGTAGTCGGCCGCCGGGCCAGAAAACGATGGGCAATAGTTAATCCGTTTGTAATACACACTTGCAATTTTTTTTTTATAAAGGATAATGATTTTCCTATTTGTGAGTAAAAGGTTGTTGCTAACCAGTTGCTAGTTCGATGAAAATTTGAATCAATGCTAGTTTCTTAACTAAGAAACTAGCATTCTTAACTAAGAAACTAGCATTGATTCAAATTTTCATCGCTTTCAAATGCTAGTTTCTTAGTTCATCGAAAGCGAAAGTGATTTTGGGTGTTAAAAAAATTGTGGGATTGATTTGCGGAAAAGTCTTTAGATCAGTGAAATATTGCCGGTAGGTGCGTTATATTATTATATTTGTTTTGTCAATAGATTCTTTTTACCGTTTATTGAACAAAAATTAAAAAAAGAATATTTTAAATAAAAACTGGGGAGGCCGTCGTAAGAAGACATTTTTTCAATAATTCTTCTAAGGTCGGCGGCCCTGATCGACTGCTGAAGATTTGGCTTTAGGAGACAGGTTTTGTTAAGTCGGCCTTCTATATTTTATATAAAAAAATAATGCTTGTTTTTGTTTTTCTCTTTATGAGTTAATGAATGAATGATACCAGGCGCTTTGCCGCGCGTAAAATAAATCAAATTTTAAAAAAAGTCGTCGCTTTTTACTTTTAGAGGGGGCATCCTTTTTCCAACTTTGGAGCTTCATATCTTTCCAACGGTACTTTTCACAGACCCGAGAAAGTACAAACACACTAACATGGTCATTGGTCGTATCTATGGATCATGAATGAGAGAGAACAAGATTGCGCCGTCGAATGTTTTTATTCTTTTTTCGTGATCTACAAAATGGCATTTTTGGATCTTTACAATTCGTATGTCACTGTTTGAGCCAGGATGGTCAATCTTTTTTTTTGGCTTAATATCTCGAAAACAAAAAGTTCAAAACAAGAACTAAATTTTATTTTACATGGTGGTACCTAACTTAATGAATTCCGGTAAAAAAAAATTAAAAAACAATTAGTTTTTTTTAGTACGAATAAAAAATGATGTCAGATAAGACGCAACTCAAATTTTTTTCAGATTTGTTGGCCCATTACTTTATAAAATAAGGTATGGGACACGGCATATAAGTCGCTTTTCGAAGTTTGTTGCCTTATAATCTTTTACCAACAACTTTTCATGACATGGCTGGCATTCTCTTTCGAACGATACCCATATCAAATATCTAAGAAAATAAATCTGTTTTTTGATTTTAGTATAAGTACTGACTTTTTCGCTAATAAGTAACTTTCTTAAAACTTTTTTTCCTAACTTTCTTTGGGCAAATGAAACACATCATCTGCGGAAATTTCATTTCTTAATTCCAAGTGGTTCACCAGGTACCTAAAATAGTAGTTAATGACAGCCAGACAGACATTTTTGTAATCTACGTCCCGCTCCTTTTATTAGAGAACCGTCATAAAAAAATTTTCATATCGACTTTGTAATTTCATATCCCTCCGCTCATATCTTTACTATTTAATAGTTTCTTATGAAACACACGCCCATAAACTCTCTATCCTTTCCGTGTGTTCTCTTTTTTACCACACAACTGACATTACAATTGAAATTATCAGAAATTTGTTTAAGCACACAAATGCACAGGCATAAGCAACTCTGCTTCTGTAGCAAAAGACAACAACAAAACTGTGTGAATATCATTTCTTAACTTCGTCCTTCAAAATTGTTCTTATCGAGTTCCAAGGTTTTTTTTGTTTCATATTTCTTCACTCAACCATTGCTCTTACATTTTCATATGAAACACACACATAAACTCCTCACACTTATTTCTTCAATTTACTTATGCGAGCAAGAGAGACAAAGAACTCTCTTCAATCTCCCTCTCCGCGTTGTTCTCTTTTTGGTACCACGCCACTGACGTCACAGCTTACGAAGGGAAAAAACAGAGAAAATGAGGATGAAAACGTCATCATTGCGTAATCGATCATTACGTAATCCGGTCCCCATATGTATTTTTTTACTTGAATATCGATTATGATGACAGTAATAAGCCAATATCTCGTGAACGGTTATTCGCAAATTGATGCGGAAGGTGGCGTTGGATTTGGAATAAGCAAGACCTTCGAGCTATTTATTTTGATTCGAGCTTAGTGTCAACAATTTCGGAAAATATGAGTCGGAATGTGAAAAAAGCGAAAAAAAAAAGATCGAACCCCCCTTTCTCCCCTCCCTGTTCTCTGACCGTTATGTCGTTTTAGGGGAATTAATAACATACCTAACACTATTCTTATGCCAAATTTGAGCAAAATCTGATACTCGGCTTTCAAGAACCGTTGAGGAGACTAAAAAAGTTCAAACCCCTATAACTCTCCTTGGGGCCTCCGAGCGTTATGGTTCAACGTTAGGATCTGTGGGGGATCTAGCCTTATTGTTAGGCCAAGTTTCAAAGAATCCTACTACTCAGTTCTTAAAAATCGTTTCGGAAACCTAAAAAAAATTAAAATCCTCCTTTCTCCCCTTGGGGCAGTCTACTTTATGTGGCAATACATCAAAATAAGCGGCTAGACTGGGACTATTTTTGAGCCGAGTTTTGTCCTTATAGCTCCAACAACTTAGGAATGGTGGAACTTTTAGTGCTGAAAAAATCGGCCGGCGTACGGCGTACGGCGGACGGACAGACAAACTCTACAACCCGCCAAACACAAACTGTGAAAGTTTGAGGGGGTGTTAAATTTTTTTTTTCTGTTACGATTACAAAGGTTTATTATAGAATAATAAACCAAAAAATTAAAAAAAAAAAACATTTTTATTTTCATAGAATTTTTCGAGATATCAACCATTTAGTGTTTTGCTAAAAAAGGAATTAATTTTTTTGCTAAAAAATAAATTAATACATGAGTATTCGCAAATAAATTTCTCCATAAAAAGTGATTGCTGGACGTGATTTGATGCGGTCCCCCATTGCGATGGTCGACATACATCGACGCTTTTTAATAAAATTTAACTTAAAAACAAATCTGCTTCCTTTAAAATAATACGTATATCGACCATCACAGTTAAAAGTTTTTTCGGGCGTTAGTATCAGTATTATGAGAGAGGTACCATATGGACGCCCCCACAAGCTTTATAATTTTTACTTACAAAATCCAGCTTTTAATCATTTTTTAGATTTATTTGTTGCTTCTTAAAAATCATTCATTGAAAAGTTGAATAATAAACCCAAGTGTAAAATTTGCAGTGTTTTTTTCTTTTATTTTGCTCATCTACGTCATAAGAGAGCCAGACGTTTGACAGCTGGTTGTATTTGGAAGGGAAAACTGAAATTAATTTAATGTTTGTTAATTAAATCATGTTTTTAAAGTTTAATGGCATGCTGTTTATTTTTCAAAGTTTTTTGCAAGCCAGAAAAATAAACAAAAACTACAAATCAAATAAATGTATTGATGTATACTAAAGTAAAACCATTCTTACAATAGTTCAATAGGTGTTTCATTTGCAAATTTTCATTTGAATGTTTCTAAAATTTCTACAATTTGTAAAATTAATTGTGCTTTGAAGCTGTAAAAAAATATTTTTTTCACTCTCTTTTCGCACTTTACATGTTGAGCTCGCTCTAAATAACTTTTTAAAAAGTCATTGGTGATGAGCAGGTCGTCCCCATTGACTTTCTCAAAATTTGTATGCTGCACATGAGTGCAGCAGTTGGTTTCGACAACCCAGCTTCATTTAAATGCAGTAACATACACCCCCTGTTCTAAATTTTCTATTTCAGCATTTAAAATATTTAGTTGATGTGTATTGTTAACATCATCTATATTGTCAACTTCATTATTATTGTTTTGTTTATTGTATACATAAGCGAACATTATACACAAATTTGGGTAAAGATTTAAATGAAATATCATGCCCATTTCAAATTGTATATTCCTCTCGAACTCATCTTTAAGAAAATGTGAGGAGCAAATCCACGAAGTATTTGGATTAAAGCTGTTTTTCGACAGAAATGTAGCCATTGCTTCCGCATGTTACCAGCTTTTGTGAAGCAGTAAAAATGAGTATTTGAGCTGCTTACCTTGTTATTGGCATTACAATTTTACACTGCACACCTCATTTTTATAATTATGCAAATTTTTATAAAATAACCACCGATTGGAAATAAAATGCAAATATATTCCTTAACACTTTGTGCGAAAAAATATTAATCCATGATCTACTTCCTAAACTTCGAAGGTGCATTCGTTGGTCTCTTGTGACGTAATCAAACATAAGAAAACATAAACAAATATGGCGTACAAACATGGTATTCTATCATTCTTGTCTATGGATGTCTTCGCAAATTGTGGCTCTGTGCATATTTTACTCCGCTAGCAGCACGTAGTGGGCGCCGTGGCTTAATCGTTAGTACGTCGGACTGTTAAGCGAGAGTACAAGGGTTCGAATACAGCTTGGGGAAAAAACACCACAAACAATTATCACGGCCCCACCTCCAGCGAACGACTGACAACCCTCCTGCAGTACTTCTGTCATGGAAAGCTTTCGCAATTAGCCGTTCGGAACCGGCATTAAACAGTAGGTCCACAACACAGTGGGTGTGCGAACAAGCTATGCTCTGGCCCTTCGTGGGCTGTTACGCTACTAATAATGATGATGAGCAACACGTAGTATTTAGTAATTTCTTTAATCTTACCACTTGTGACATATGCTAGTATATGTAGCCTTGACTCAATGTCTCAACATAAGTTGCAAGTCGCCTTTAATGACGCAGTGCGCTACGTCCATGGTATTCGACACGATCATATTTCTATGTACTCTCGAGACTTGCTGGGCTGCAGCTTACAGCAATACATCAACGCCAGGAACTGTATATTTTTACATAGAATCATTAATAGTCGTAGCCCGCCGTATTTATATGACAGGCTCAATTTCACTCGCTCTCCGAGAACTACCAAGATTATTCCCTACCGGAGTTAATTTTTAAACTCCTCACGTTTATTTTTCATTCACACAGTTAAACTTTCTAATTTTATGCCTCCACACATAAGATCAATCTCAAACCCATTATGTTTTAAAAGTGTAATCCTGCGCCATCTTATTGCTCACCAATCATAAACCTTATTTCCTGAATCTCGATTCCCATCCCTTACATTTTTTATTATACTTTAGTTTTAAGTTTTTCATTTTGAAGTTAACGTTATTGTAATTACTGCGAAGTACTAAAAAAGATACAAATCTTATTGTACGATCCTATCATCAATTAAATAAAAATGAAAAGAAAATAAATGAAATGAAAGCTCAATCTAATTTTCAAAGACCTTTTGGTTGATATGAGTTAAAATTAAGTAAAACACACAAATTACTTTTCAATAATTTCTTTATTTATTCCTCTACGAGGAAGCTTAAAACGCGTCCGACACTAAGAGTAGGTTAGAAGCAACTAACTTACTAGATCGCGGGTGAACCTCATAATATTTAGGTTCAGGTCAGAATTAATGCTGCAACCTTTCCAGTGTAGGGTGTGCCAGGCTTCATAACTATCCCCCTTTTCAAGTGAAGTCGTCCACGACTTCATTTATATTTAACATCAAAAGAAGGAAAATAATTAAATACAAAATTCAGTGTTTTTAGGCAACATGGTTCGAACTAAATTGTAAACTTAAAATATACAAATATTACAAATTCATGGAAACAATTTTTAAAGTAAGATCTTAAATAATTACTGATTTGATTTTATCGTTTAATGTCGTTGGTTCTATCAGATGATTAGTGTGTCATCTAAGATTATTTTTGTGTATTTTTGCTGTCAACAAGAACAGTAGTTCCCAAGTCCTTTTGCATAACTAAATATATTTACAGAGAAATGGTTTTTGAGAAGTGTTTTTATCGTTTCTGAATTCAGAGATCTTTCGTTGTCGCAAACTATGTTTTTTGTATCTTTAAAAAAATTTAGTAATTCCAAAATTGGTTCTTTGATATCTATTATTGCTCGGGATTTAATTGGTTTGACTACAGCAAATTTGGAAAATTTGTCTATGCAAGTAAGGAAATGTTGTCCAGCAGTTGAATAAATATCCAAGTGAAGAATTTCACCCGGAAGTTGAGGAATAGGAGTTTTGCCTATAAGGGGCACTGGTGGGTGTCTCTGATATTTTGCCTCATGACAAATCTTACAATTACTATCTGTTTCAGACTTTTATTTATATTCGGAAAGAAATAGTCCTTTAAAATTTGGTACCTATTTTCTCGCGCACACCGATGGGCGCGATTGTGCACAGATGTGAGAATCTCAATTTGATCAGCTGAATACGCGTTTCTGCCGATATATACAATACCCCACAAAATTGAGCATACACCCACGAACATAAAATGTTTATATTTTGCTGGGAAAAAGCATGATTTGTTAACTTTGTTGTTCTTACTTTTTAATATATTAGATCAAATATGCGCAATCGAAACTACGTTTTTGTCTCATCTATAAATGACTTTTTGACACCGGGATTTAAAGTAAACAAAATTATGACTAATTTAGGGGTGTATGCTTTATTCTTTGAGCTACTGTGCATTCATACGTAACCGCGCACACAAGAAAATACAAAAGGAAAAAAACAAGAACAACACAAATTTCTGCCGATCTGTTTTTTTCCTCACTTCTATTGTTTTGTCAAAGAGTGTTCAGTAAGAAAAACAACAAATATTCTAAAGCTATGAGAGGGAATGAACTTTTGATAGCGAAAGTATTCTGAAAAGCTTGGGTTCGTCTCATAGGACCCCGTCATAGAAATATTGTCGCAAAATATTTTGGGAAACTATTTCAAGACTGTTAGTAAGCACAGACTGAAGTAATAAGATGTGTTTAATACCAACGTAAAATAATACAACGTAAATTATACAGATCTGACGAAGCATTCAAATTTCCAAAATCGAAATTCTCATAAATGAAAGTGTATCACAAAATAAGGATACACAAACCAAAAGACAGCAAATGAAAGAATTTCGTGTGCTGTTTTCATTTATGTATCCCTACCCCGATCACTCATCGTAGGCTGAAGCGTCTCGCTGTCGCGACAAAAAAATCTTTAACGTGAAAAAAAAAACTCAACGTAAGAAAAAAAGGAAAACAGCTTTCCTCTCTTGAATATGATCACCCTTTGTCCACGACCGCCCATGTCTGTGGGAGTTTTTTACTTTTCATCATTTTGAAGTGCTAGTTGCACTATCTTGGTATAATATGGTCTTTGGTACAACGCCAACGTAAGAAATTCTGAAATGGTAAGAGTTTTGCAGCAATGCCAATTAAATAGTGTGGAATGAATGTACAAAGCTTTGTACAGTACTTAACGGATATAAGAAAAACTCATATAAGAAAAAACACTTAAAAGAAACAAACAACAATGCATGAATTACCATGTCCTTTCCCATATGAATTACCACTAAATAAAACTGATATAAGAAAGTATTTCCTGACACTAATATCCAAAATTATGAGCTGTCCCCAAATAAACCATTTTATTTTATACTGTGCTATATATCCTAAAAAAAAAACATGGCTAGAAAGATTTGTTTTGTACTGTGCATACATTACCTCCTCAAACTTAAAATAACATTTTGCCATTTGCTCAAATGAAATGACAATTGGTTTTGATAGTTTTCTTCATTCGCTCTTCAAATTTTTGTATTGCTTATTAGAAAACATTTTTTCTTATACACACTGTTCTTTTCTTATATCAGTTATCTCATAAAAAGGAACGGTTATAAGAAAGATTCTTTGAAATATCAGTTTTTGGCAGTTGTGGTAACTACAACGCGTGCTACCTTTCTATAAATACTGCCAAACAAACTGCCAAAAATGACTTACGAACCATACCTTATTTTTTTAAATGATGGGTTAAGAAATTTGAAAAATTAGAAATCTGAAAAATCAGATTCTAGAATCTGAACCTGACAATGAAGACTGGCATATGTAGTGACCGGCCTGGTGTTAGTGTTGCACTGAGTGTAGTGGTTGTGTCCTCCAGCTTTCGCCACTTAAGGCTTACAGAGGGTCCATAGTGACAGAGGAAGTCGTTCTTGTTTGATTGACTTGAAACTGGTCTTGGCGTGCGACTACGAACTCCACTGGGCTCTCGGGATAATCTTTCCATCTTCAATGAAAGTTTTTCAATCGCTGCTCGAAGTCCTCTTATGACGTTGGTGAAGTCTCTCTGTAGAGATGGAGTGAGAAACTGCATTTACCTGCAATGCTGCTTGTTCTTCTGAAATTTTGACCATGGCCATTGTTGAAGGTAGGGCCTCAAAAATGCAGTCTGCCTGCTCTGCGCGTTCAGACAAGTCATTAATTTTGCTACCAGCCAGAATGATTCGGACGCTTTGGGGTAGTTGTTCCAAAAAAAGAGATCAGAGAACAGTTTCATTGCAATGTCCACCGGCGTGGTTTCGCAATCGTTGCAGAAACACAGCGGGTTTTTTATCACCTTAATGCTCTCCTCGTAGTAGCTTCCGTAAGCTAGTCTCCTGCGAATCGGAAAGCGAATGAATAATTCGTTTTTTAACACATTTTACCTTCCTTGTGTTGGAGGATTGTCGACCAAATCCTCGACCAAGTCTAGTGCGTTTGCGTCGAGGAGTGTCGCTATTAGACTTTATTTCGTATCGATGAAATACTGTGCAGGTCAAAGCGCATTTCGGCCATTGTGAAATAACGCCTAGGGTTATTGCGCTAGAAAGGTGTTTGCAATTTCATAGAGGTGGCGGCACTTATTTGGCTTGTGGTTGGTCGTGGAGCTGTGTGCCAATCGTCCATTTCTTTTATTGATAGCACTGCAGCGCCAGCCTTTTGATCCGCATGTGTCTTTTCTGGAGTTGTGGTACTCATTATCATATATCGGGGTCACCAGTTTGGCGTCGCTATTAAATTATACCTACGTCCACAACCTTCGCATTTTTGACACATAATAAAAGTTTATTTTAAAAACAACTCTTATTTAGTGGCGGCGCCTCGATCGTTAGTTGGTGGTGCTGTTACAGTTATCGGTTGATGGTGGTTCGATCGTTATCTAATTCTAAAAGGCGCCACAGAAAAAAAAATAATACTCTGTAAAGAAAAATATTTTTATACAGCTTTTTGAGATTTTGTTGAATTAAATTTTTTTGCTAAAACAGGTGGACATTCCAGTGCCTCAATGGACATGCTTGCCACTAGTTTATTCCATAAGTACATACCCCACCGACACTTACATAAGTAAGCCATGTAAAAGCAAAATTTTACTAAAACTGTTTTGATTGTTACTGATAATAGAGTCCTGAGTTCGCAGCAGAAAGAAACGAAAGCGGGTGGCGTACTGCCAAGCTGTATATCAACACAGGCACCGGGCGCTCTGTAACATACAACGGTTTGCTCATTCGAATGCAGTGCAAAATCTATACTGTGTCAGAGCAAAGGCAGTTCTGTCTGAGTTGGTATACATTTTGGTCAAGAATGCTGAGAGCAAAAGTACAGTGGCATGCAAAAATGGATACATATTCGGCGGTCGTGTGGTTTTTTGTAAATAAAAAAAACCTCCCATTTGAAAGATTTGAATGATTTTTGTTTTTTTTTTCCTTAGTTCATCACCAAAAAAATAAGTACAAACGATTTTGATCGCATCTATATTATTAATATTGTATTATTATTAATATAGTGAATATTCACAAAAGTTCAACTTAACCCCAATGTATCCATTTTTGCACGTTTAGAAAAATATCTATTTTGGTGTGCAGGGAGAGTAAGATAAGTTTAGCGCCAAAAATTGATAATGGTTTTTCACAGAGCGTTTCAGAGCGTATGAGTTGGTGATGAAGTAAAGACAAAAATAGCAGAAAAATCATTCAAATCGGTCAAATGGGAGGTTTTTTATTTACAAAAAACCATACGACCGCCGAGTATGTTTCCATTCTTACACGCCACTTCATATTATATGTGACTACAATCAATGACTTCACGTATCAATACACTGCTGTACCGAATTCTATGTGCATATATTTTATTTATTATTGTTATTAATTTTTGACCAAGAGCTTATTAAAAAGTTTATTACTATGTAATAACAAAACACAAAAGCAGAGACTATTGGTTCTTTGTATTAAAAAGAATATTTACAATTTGACATTAAGAGATTTCGAATTTTGTCCATTATTGGAATATTGTCTCTGTTAAGGCATTTTTTTAAAGGACGGCTAAGTACTGACCTTTTCGGCTTTTAACAAAGCTAACTATTTATTACACCACGAAACAGATCCTTTTCGAAGAACTTTTGATTTTGACAGCGTTTCGAATGCAGGTTCTTTGTTAACACAGAAAAATTTTTGTTCAGCTGGAGGGTTTTTAAAAGCTAAATTCAACAAAGGTTAGGATTGAAAAATGGTCATTAATAAATTGCACACCAAGATGTTTTTGTTAATAGATCTGAGGTACAGCATGTGATATCTACATATACCTATGTATTTATTAGCGTGTTGTGAGTTGAGTATTGTGTTTGAGATCCGTCATTTAATACAGATAGATTTGATTTGGTAATGAATTCTTTGCTCCACGCTTGGTAGTTTTTGGAGACCCGGAAAGTTGGCTCCATGAATTAATGTCACTTGTTAATATGAATATAGTATTTGCTTGCTGTATAATATTAATTTGCGCAGTTTTGATTTGGGTAAATGTAGATACATAACATTTCTAAGGTAATACTTGATATAATTTCAATTGCTGTTAGAAGCACATTGTAGTTAATTTATAATAACTAGTGGGGGGTATTCTTTTTGATGAGAAACCAACAATCTTGCTGGGTCGTGTTATTGTGAGCAGAGTCGACCAGCCGATAAATAAGAATGTCGGTCAATTGAATGCGGATACCTTAAGTCGTGTGCCTGTTGTGATTTTAATGGTTCAATACGTGCATAAATCAAGATAACGCTGTCAATTATCCGACGGCATTTTTTAATTACTTGGGTTTGCCTGAACTAGACTACCTCAGCGTGTAAAATTGAAAGTTGGTGCTATTAAATCTTCTTAAAATATAAATCAGCCTCAATTGTGTTGTGAAGAAGAATAACAGTCAAAAAAGTCATGAATAATCTTATTGAATCAATGAGTCTTAAGCGAAAATTTGAAGGTGAAAATGTGTTGATTCCATGTATTAAAACAATTCCCACAAATTAAACAATAATACTAGAAAAGCACAATAAACCACTTAGAATATTCACGCTTCTCCCACGGACAATTGTGTGTATCAGCAAAACAAGAAATATAGTTTACGAAAGGGATTTGCTATAGTTTAAGTAAAGCTATTGCACGAGAAATAAGACGATAAAATAAAATAAACATAAGAAAATCGATTGTATTTAAAATAAGTGTGTTTTTCATTCTTATATTAATGTGCTTTGCCTAGAACAGGCACAGGGCCCGCTAGTTTCTATTATAAAATATACCCTTCTGGATATTTCCTATGTAATTAAAATTGATAAACTTAACTAAAACTTTTATTTGGTGAACTTTAAAAGATACATTTATGTGCATTGGAGATAAAAGGTGCAACTACAACCACTTATGAGTCAGCAATATAAACATTTTAACTTATACGAGACTAACAGCAAATTTTAATATTTATATATCCTGTATTTCGGTTGATGAATTTATTGATTTATCTTTCGTCCACATTTCAACAGATTTCCAACAAAAGTGCGTATTGATGAAAACACAAGCGAAGCCGAAAGCTACGAAACCCTTCCATTTACAAACGCATGATATGCTGCTGTAATATACTCATATGTACATATTAAAAACCTTGAAATTAAATTATTTTCTACAACTGGCGGCATGTTGTTGATTTAAGCAATTGCATTAGGTATTCCAATATATGGGTTGAATTTCTCCTTCTAGCGATTTTTTTTTTCAAATTTATATCTTTTCAATATGCATTTGTGTGAATGCCGGAAGAGTAATTTCTTGGGCACTCTAAAATGCTTTCGGTTTACCTTAAAAAAACACTTTAGAAGTAGATTTCAACGGAGAAGATGATTTCGATTTTGAAATTAAAGCATTCAAATTAAACAACGATAAGAGTATAGTTTTTCAATTTATTGACGTGATTTTAGTATCCGATATAAAAGAATTATAGACATAAAATCATTAATATTTTTTTTGGATATTTAGTATTTTATTATAAAAATATTATGTATATTATATATATACTAGCTGCTCTCGTGGCTTCGTCCGCCACAGCTTAAAAATGTATACAATTTACAACTTTAAAAATATTTCTGGCCAATATCTGTATTTAAAAACTTTATGTTCCAAATTTCAGCCAAATCGGTGAAGCGGTTTAGGAGCCAACTCTTAGAAGAGAAAACATACAAACATCGAAATTTTGGAATTTATAATATCACCAGAAACTAAAAAAATATTCAAAAATAGGAATTGAAGTCAAACTTTGTCCATTAAGGAATAAGCTCACCTATATTGAAAGTCATTATGTGAGCAGCCTGTCTTTCAAATTTTATTTAAATCGGCTCATCCGAACAGAAATTAAACCCACTAATGTTAAAAACGTTAAATTTTTTGCGACTCCCGATAACTGATTTACGTGACTCTTTTTACTACATCTTGGCCAATTTAATCAATAGCCTTATAATTGATGGACTATATGTTATTCTGATATGCAAGCTATATTATTGTAAAGTTCCATTAAAATCGATTCACTCCTTTTTGCGTGAAAGAGTAACAAACATCCATACAAACATTAAATAATAGAATATACGTACTTATATATAGGTGTACTAAATATGCAAATAAAATATCATTGATTCTTTATAATATATATGCATATTATTATTTTTTATATATTTAGAATATTCAATATAGAATTATACTTAAGGTGTAAAGTAATTTTGCTAGTTTTAGTTTTTGAGTAGAAAAAAAATTATTTTATTTTGATGTATATTTGATTTAAAATATAAGCAGTTAAAATTAGCTTTTTTTGTGGTAGTATTGAATTTTCACTCTGCACTCATGAACTTTGCTGGAACGTATCCAAAATTTAACGAAGAAGAAATCGTAAATAATGAAAGCAATTTTTTTTCTTTATCCTTATAATGAATTTAAGACAAAGCTATTTGTAACTTTTTCATTTTGATAGATTTATCCAAAAAGAAACTGGATTAAATCGTAGGGATCTATTGAATTAACTTTTGTGATAATTATTTGTTTGATTTAAGGAGTATTGATAAACGATAAAGTTATGTAACTTATGCTTTCGAATGTGGAATGTGTGATTTTGAAATAAATACAGTCTTTTTCAATTGAATATCTTTTCTTTCTATTCTAAAAGACAATTTTGTGACGCCGAAATAATTTTTACCCTAATTGCATGGTCTTAGGTTGCATAGTTACATAGTTTTAGATAAGGAACAAAGAACATATCGTCCACAGCCTAAGACGCCATCAAATTTTCTTTTATAATAGAGAGAAAAAACAATGGGGCATACGAAGCGAGCGTATCAAGGGTTGGCAAGCGAAGTGACCAGGGGCTTGTCTCCTAGTTTATAAAACTTTTTTTTAAGATAGGAGTTTCATTTCAATTAGATTGCGGTTTTTATTTCTGTATTTAAGGTTATTCTCGATTTCAAAATTATTGACAAGCTTTTATGGGCAAAACGCTATATACATATTTGACTTCC
Source organism: Syritta pipiens (assembly GCA_905187475.1). Classification (NCBI taxonomy): domain Eukaryota; kingdom Metazoa; phylum Arthropoda; class Insecta; order Diptera; family Syrphidae; genus Syritta; species Syritta pipiens. Next base: position 60,299,921 of record LR994572.1, on the reverse strand, counting down.
TTAATATTTTTAACATTTCTAAAATTTTTAATTTGTTTTGACGTTATTTTTCTTTTGGATATCATTTGAGCTTTTCCATTTCTTCATTTATGAATGAATTCGTTTGCCTGTAGTTACATAGAGGTAATTTTAGATCTGAATTGATTTCGCTGCATATACAATATGTGATTTCCCCCTTTTATAGAATTTCGCCACCCCTGTTTTCTCCAGTTTTCCCCTTTTGCTTTTCTCCAACCAGTAGCAAAGGCAATATGATTTCTTGTCATTTGTGTGTATATGACATTGTTGAAGAATTGATTAGAAGAGAAAATATAACGAAGATTGCAGTTTCTTGATTTTGTTTCACGAAATGTGGGGAGGAGGTGGTACAATGGTCTGTTGTTTAGATGGTTCAAAGGACCTGTCAAATTAGATAAGTTACAATTGTATCTATTTTAGTTGAATGAAAAATTTTGCGTTCAGTAATATTATATATTATTTAAGTTTGTTTGTAGAATTTTGCAGAATTGTGTAAAGAAAATATTCATATGATAATGCATAAACGGAACTTAAATATATTTATCTATCAAAGGAAGATGACTTTGTTTTATTCGGTAAATTATAGTTAACAACTGTTAGTTCTCTAACAGTTGTTAAAAACAAGCAATCAACAATAAAATATTTCATCTCTTTCCATTTTCTTCAATCGTATCCATTCACAATATCGCGTATAATGACACTAAATTAATCAAATGTTTTACTGTTTGAACTTTCTCAAAATACTCACATTCTTTTTTTTGAGGCAGCTATTTACCTTTTATATAAATTGCGCGTTTTTTTGTTATTTGGAATATTTCAAACGATATAAGAATTTAGAATAAGCCACTTTTAATAACACTTTTGTTTTGACGTTTTAGTTCATTGAAATGTAACACATTTTACCAACTTATTTAGCACTGATTGAGATTTAAATGCATTTTTATATTTTTTCTTATTTCTAGTTACTTCACCGATTGTAGGCAAACTGAACTCGTTATAGAAAATATCGTTCGTTTTATAAACCCTTAACTGAAAAGTATAACTTTTTTAAGGGGTGCATCGAACAAGTAATTCCAGTTCTATAGGAAATTATATTTTTTTTTGGTATTTTACTCAAAATCTTTATATTAGGAGTATTTTCATTCGTTTTTAGGGATGCTTGTGCACACCTGGATAACAAGCTGGACCATTTTCAATTTGATTATCCACAAACTCGTTCTGCCAGATTTTGCGTCTGTAATTTTATTGCTAGCTGACCACCATTTCAATGGTAGGGAAGGGAAGGGATGTTAGGTTATCATTTTATTTTTTCCACAAAAGATACATTAAAATAAAAATAGCTTGCGTAAGATTTTAAATCCAGCAAAATTTGGCTGAGTACATCACATTGTGGTTCCCAGCATAAATGTGTACGTATATGTGCATATACACACATAAAATTATAGAAAAAATTCTTATAGAACAACTAGCTATAAATGTATGCGTTCTCTTCACCCAGTGATAGGTCATAGGCTATTGCTACATGCAATTATTTTCAACAAGTAAGGGTTGATCTTTGAATACATTTCTAACCTCTGCATTTGATTGTAAAGGTTGGGTCACAGAAGGTGCTTCCACTATAGTGTTGCCATATTGTAGCCAATTTATAGAACTTTATGCTCATAAAAATGAGATGGATATATTGTCAATGTCAATGCATGAAAAATTACAAGTGTTAAATAAAAAATCTATTAAAAGCTGATCTAATGAACAATTTATTTTTTAACATTACTGACTTTAACATTCTGCCGCCAAATTTCCATATGTATCTTATTATAGACCTCGTAAATAAATAAATGATTGTTAAAACAACGCAAGTGACGCATTTGTCGAAATAACCTTTAGATATTAAGCACATTCAAATTTGAATGGAAAATCAGCATCAGCTGTATATTTTCTTCTCCCAGACACTTGCTTTTTGTCTCTCTTGTAAAGAGATAAACATGTCAATTATGCTGTTTTAACAATCATCGATTCAATTGATGTAACATGCACAAACTGTATATAGACAACTTAAATAAATTTTATTTGTAAAGTAAGGGTCCGTTTCCTTTTGTCGGATTTTAACCTTTAGTTACACGATTTTAATGGTCCAATCAAGCAAATCATAGCAACTCAAATTGACGAAAAAAGCAGTTATTGAATATATTTTTCGGGTGAAAATTCGTATTCCAACTTAGACTATTTAGATTTCGATTTTGCTTACACTGTAAGATAAAACATCTTATAAACAAGAATAGATTTCGGGAAAGAGTTAGAAATTAAAGTGACAGAAATATAATGTTAATGAAATTAAAATGAAAAAGAAAAATAAAGAATTTAAGAATTATACTACATTGAATCAGAAATACATTAGTGACCAGATTCAAACCAAATTTGAAACTGGTATTTCTGCTTACTTGCCTTAACGCAGTCGGTAAGGAGTTTCACAGACGAATGAAATGTATCTTCCATCCTTTAATTTTTCCCAAATTAAACTTTATCATACACTAGTTGCCGCTGCGATGCGGTTGGATAGATAATATTACCTACCATGTTTAAGGTTTAAGCTTACTCTATACTAAATTTTGTCAAAATCGAAATCGGTAGTTTACCGTTAGAGATAGACTTTAAAATCTGTTATAAGTTTAGTTAAAATAAGATCGTCAATTTCGTTAACACTACTGTTGCAACTGCCAATATAGTCATTTGATAATCTTTTGTCACTACTCCGACTACATCTGCGTTGGTTTTTCGATATGAAATCTTCAAAGCTAGTAACTTCTTCACATAAATCACGATTACTTTCAATTCAGTTTTCGAAATGAGGTACTTTCCTGTCTCCTACTAAAAGTAACTTTAAAGGAACATTTAGACAGCTTCCACCCAAATGTGCTCTCATATTAGTAGATAGTTTTAGGGTATGAAAAAACTTCCACAATTGGGAAAGTTTTAACACTCCAGTAGACGTATGGTCTGCAGTCCTAGACCACAATTTTGTTTAAATGTCGTGCAATGTTTACGTCTGTTATGCGTACAGTTATGTGAATCTACTCACATACATAGGTAGATCCATATTTCACATGTCGTATACCTCCATATAACACACTTTCAGCCTGATTTTAGTTGAGCAAATAGGGGTTGAAATGAATGTTAAAAAAATCGCTTAGAGTAGTGTCAATTTCAGCTAGAATTCAAAAAAAAAACTTTTAATCACCGATTGCTTGGATTTCGTCCACTAATCGAAGTTTTTGTACTTACTATTGTTTAATGCTTTCACTGAGAACTACAATACTGCGATTTGGATTTTGGAAATTCGTATATCGACATTTTATCGTTTTTGGCCAAAAGCTTCAAAATTATTGGGGTCAGAATGCTAATATAATTTTTTTTACTGTACTTTCTGTAATTTTCACATATTTTTTGACAGAGGGGACAAATTTCTACCGTAAGCTTGCAGTATCAAAATGTCCAATGAATAGGCTATAAGCTTTTTCCAAAAGTCCACAACACTACTGGTTATGCTGCCAGAAAATCCATTCAGTAGTTCCTGAGATTAGCCGGTTCAAACAAACAAACTCTTCATCTTTATAATATTAGTATAGATTTGTTACAATAATCATTGAATACTTCTATCGTATTTTTCAGATTCATTTGAATGCCAAGACTGAACTTATGTGCCAGACAGAGCCAAATGCTTTTGCTAAATCAATTGGTGGGCCATTTAGTGGTTTCTTTTCATTAAATCATAGGTTATTTAGACTCAGACAGTTGTTTCCCGTTAGAAATCTTGATAGAAAATCAGCCTCAATTCGGCGATATGGTATCTCGCCTAACGCTTGAGCAATCCAGTGGGTTTTTTCAAAAGAAAGTTTCTCAAATCGTGATATCAGCCGTCTCGGCGATGTCAATTGGTAGCCTGGAAGTAGTGATTTGACTTTTTTTGTGGGGAACCGTGAGGGACCGCTATTATGACAAAAATCCGGAAACGATTCAAGCACTTAAGGCCAATATCTTCCAAGCAATCCACAAGCTTCAACCCGAAACCATCAGCAAAGTCTTGGAAAGTTGGAGGACAGATCGCGCTACTGCGAAATTAGCCGAAGCAGCCACTTGAACGACGTTATGTTCCTTAATTATTTTAAATGAACTATTAAGTAATAATACATAGGAACAATTTAATTTTGTTTATTTTATGGTATTCTTAGAAAGAAGAAGGTATTTGGTCAGCACCGTGTATTGAGAACTAGCTTGATTTTTTCTTTAAAATAAAATAAATTATCACAACCTAAAAAGTAAAACAACAACTAGAGATAGAGGGCGATATCGCTCTTAACTCAACACCAGTAAGTGTGCAAGTAAGAAAATTATATGTTCGACAGTTTAATTTTTGAAATATTTATGTGCTTTTTTGGAAGAGCAACCATAATATACATAACATACATGTTGTAGTAAATTTTTATAGCAGATACATTTGGAATTCATAAGGTAGTTACTAGGGCTGGCAAAGATGGTCACGATCAATTGAATATTTGGTGTACAACTTTGCTTCCGCCAAATACCTATGGTGAGGCCGCTACTAGTGAAGAACGGTGATTTTGTCGTCGAAGACCGGCATGGCGGTGGAAGAGAGAAGGTTTTCGAAGATGCAGAATTTGAGGCGTTACTTCTTAAAGACGCGTGTCAAACGCAATCGAATCAAACGCAAAACGAATCATAAATATATAACCAGTTTATTACAATAAAGCCTCGAATTTCGGAAAAAAAGGGCGGAAGCAAAGTTGTACTCCCAATAACTTAATTTGGTAGGCAAGATGGCTACCGGAGACTATCACAATACTAAAACAGACAATTAGGCAAAGAAACATGTTGGGGAGAAAGCTTCCACTGGAGGATATTCCAGTTGCAGGGCAGGAAAAAAAAAACGAAGTGTCTTCTTTGCTTGTTTATTCGGATAAACAAGCAAAGCAAAGCTATCTCTGGATTCGTACATACATTTATATTGTCGACGAAAAAAAATGGGTACTGTTGGCCAAAATTGCGGGAAGATCTGATGATCAGGTTGGAATGGAAAGTAAATAAATAGGAATAGGAATGAATACCAATTTAATCGAGAATATTATTATTCTCTACACAGTTCAATATAATTAAGAAAACAACGTTTAGGTTTTTATACGACAACACATTACTACGAAAATCAGATTACTTTAACAAAAAGATTGAACACAACACAAAAATTAAAAGACATTTAAGAAGAAATATAGAATGAGAGCGCGGTACTAGATAAATCTATTTCGGCAATTTAGTGAAATTGCGGTGAGTATAAAAGAGAAAAAGCATTCTTTAACCCTCTGTTACATTAAGAAAATTTTTTGTTTCTTCAAGAGCGTGACCTTTTTTAGAGAAATATAGCAAACGTAGTTCTCGCAGGTAGCGATAATGTGGATTTCTCCTCCTCGTTAAAATTACAGAGCGTACGCCACGGCATGTAATTAAGTCTAAAAAGTTAATTTCTAGCCCTAAATATTTTAATTTTTATTATTTGGTAGATTAAATATTCTATGCTTAAATAATTACTCGGCCCCAGTGTGTAGTTCAAAAGTTTATAGACTAGCCGCGAAGAGGAAGTGTGGGTTCTATTTATACACTCGTTGTAGAAATAATCCACACGTTTTTATGTATTTATCGCGCACAACACAGTGGAGGCGCGAAGAAGCTAGGCTCTGGCCCTGTATGGGCTGTTAAGCCGACTATTTATTTATTTTTATGAATTTTTAGCGCTTATATCTCCATCCGTGACCATCAGCCTCTGTGAAACCTAGTGCAATATTATGTGAGCATGCGAGCCAGTTTCACTCTTTGAAAGGCTGTAGGTACATTAAAGGGTCATATTGAGCCGCTTCCGAAGACTAGTTGTTGTCCTGCGCATTACTTCAACCATATAGCCAGCATTCGCTACAAGTTCGTTTCAGAACTTGCTCAGATTCAGCATAGATAGCAAATGGGGGAATAGTAGGCAGGAGTTCACAGATCCGTTTGAAGAAAAAACACTTCTAGAAGGTTTTACAGTTAAACATTTGTTTACCGTCGCAGACATTTTAGTTAACAGTCGAGTTAACAACGTTGAACACATCAACAACGCATTGAGATTATTAAAATTCACTATAAACATGGTGAAAATTTGGTAGGGGCGGTTCTTAAACCTAAAATATTTTTGGGTCGTCGTGAAGCTACTTGTCGGACTGCAATACAGAAAAATTCCAGCTGTTGCGACAAGTTAGTGATGTGAAGAATAAAACCCGTGCACTTCGCTCAAGAACAACTGAGAATATTGCTGCTGTAGCCCAAAGTGTTGAAGAAAACCCCGGTTTGTCCATTCCTCGTCGTTCTTTGGAAGTCTTTATGCAAATTACACCGTATTTTGCTTAAGGCGTATAAAGCTCAGTTAACACAACAACTCAAGCCGGTCGATCATCAACAACACCGTGCCTTTGCTGATTGGGTCCTTGAAATGTGTGAAAGTGATCCGGAATTTCATCGAAAAATCATCTTCACTGATGAGGCCCATTTCCATTTTCTTGGTCCGGTGGGGTCATTGGACCTTAGTTTTTCGAAAATGAGGCTGGAGCAACAGTTATAGTGAATGGATTGCTCTATCGAGAAACGATTGATGATTTTTTATGGCCGGAATTGGATGGTATTGATCTGGACAGCGATAACTTTCAACAAGACTACGCTACGTGCCACACAAGCAACGAAATCATCAAAGGGAAACGTTTCCCGACCGTGTTATTTCTTGAACGGGTGATCACAATTGGCCTACGAGATCTTGTGATTTAACACCTTGCGACTTCTTCTTTTGTGGCAACGTGAAGAAGCCCAGCGTGGATTCAAGGCCTCAGAGATGGAATTCGTGAAGCTATTGAGGGCATACCGCAGCTTCGATTTGGTGATAGAAAATTCCATGAAAAGGATACGGCTCTGTAAGCATAGCCGAGGCGGCTATTTGACTGATATTGTTTTCTTTCATTAATGGCATATCTTCTGCCGTATATTGAAATAAACATCCGATCATTTATCTCAAAAAAATACATTTTTCTTTGAATATAAAAATAACACCTCTTATTGGATAGCCCTGTATTTTTTGCCTATAATATATGATCCACCTAGTTTTAATTAGTCACTGTTAAATGTACTTCAGAGTCTCAAAACAATTTTAAAGGTTTATTTTTGTGTTGGTGAAAATTCGTTAAAACAAAATGGATTTCCTACGGAAAACCAGAAGAAGTTCTGTATAGATACTTTTATCTAATCCAAAATGGGATTCATATCTATACTACGCACATATAACAAAATCTTGAATACGGCAAGTATAGCTATATCTAAATTCCAAACATGTTAACTACTTGGTGGTAGACAACACTATCTATAAATGAACATATCTACCCATACATAATCCTGCAACAGAAAACGCCCAACTATATGAGGAAAAATGAACCCATCATGGATGAAAAGAACAGGAAATACGGTTAAGAGGGGTCCAATTTGAAAAAGGGTGGTGATACACCACATTCAGTAGTTTTCCTACGACAACTTATATGCAAAGAGCAAAGCAGATAAGGAAAATGCTCGCATCATAAGGCTCTGTAGTAATTTGAATATAAAATGAATGAAATTCCAAGAGTTTTCTCTGTTTGAAACACAGCCAGAAAGAAGAATGAAAGAAAAAAAGCAAACCAACTACTGGATTTTGGATTTATGAAAATTGCTTCGAAATTTTTAAGCAAATTTCTATTTATCAAAATATATAGTTACATAAGAATGACTAAACAATGTTGGTGATACATTTTATTTATTTAGCTTTGTTATAATATTAGTAGCCTCTCTTAAACGTATTACTTTTCGGCGACAGCAAACATACTTTTTTTTACTTTAAACTTTAATGCAAAAATGTTAGGACTCACACAATATGTTGGCAGCCTTTTGAGACCTTTTAGATATTTTAAAAAAATTAAGAACTTCCAGAATTTCATAGTGAGCAATATCATGTTTTTTTTCGATTTCTTCGAACAGAAGCACATTCAAAGTTTCATGATCATGATCAAGTTGGGTTTTTTTTCTACAATATCTGTTTTAAAAAAATTAAACAAAAAAAAAAAAATTGATAACTTATTGAAGAAAAAGACACGTAAGAACCTTCATGTCAAAATGTTGATTACCAAAATATTTGGTGTTTGACCTGGCTTTTTATGCAGCTTAATTAATTAACATATTTACTAAGGCACAGCAAGAAAAAATAGTACATTTAAAAAGAAATTAAAAGAAAACCAGAAGAAAAAGTAGAAATAACCAAAAATATGCCCCGTGTCAAACACTGTGTTACCTCTAAAGGCCCTACGAAGCAACAACAAGCTTTTCTTGGAATTCACTCGTCACAGGCCCCATAGACGTAATAGGGCCCATAGACGTAACACAGTGTTTTACACGGTATTGTGTCGCCTTGCACCACAAACGTAACACGTGTTTGCACACATCATTTAATCCTCGGTCGTCGGCGAGTAATTACCATGGATATGAGCGAACCCTACTACCGGATGAATGCATAATAATGCGTAAACAACAAAAACACAAAAAACCGCGGACGATCGGTCGCTACCTGCTAGCTCGAAAGTCTGCACACTTGTCCAAACACCATACACTTGTGTTCACACTGTCTTAAGAAAATCAAAATCTTTCGATTTTCTGCACACCCGAAACTCCGCCCACAATCGGTGTGCACACCAGGCCATATACGTAACACTTAGCCTCGTGTTGCACACCGTGTTAAACACTGTGTTACGTCTATGGGCTCTATAAGTGTCCTCGTCAAACTCTGTGGGTTTTCCCCCACTTTCCTTATCAAAATACGTTCTTTCAAATGTTTTGCAAGGACGACCATTCAAAGATTCTAGTAGTCTATTTTAATTTTTTGTGCAACGTGAAATATTGTATACTGGCTGTATAGTCAAAGAAAACATTCGGGACAACTCTTGCACACTTTTTCCGATGTGGTGATCATACCAAACCGACCGTCACCGATTTCGAATGCTGTTCTTTTGCCAGACATCTTGAATTCAAAATAAAATGACTACGATTGTTATATGTATGTCACGAAAAAACAGCAAATGATGCCTGCTCATTACAATAGAAATGCTATTATTTTCAATAAAAATTAGCCTATGTATCAAATTCAATAAAATTATAATTGGAGAGGGATTAAATTGCCCAAAGATAGGGTTGTAAAAAAAATTTCTTGACAGACATATTATTGGTTCTTCTAGATTTTTATTAATTTAATTTTAAATGTGCTCTTTTTTGTTACTGTGCTTGAGTGAATATATTATTTTATTAAAATGCATTAAAAACAAGCATTGAATCAAAATGCATCAAAAGATATGATTGTGAAAAAAAATAATTTTGAGTTGTATGACGCGACGTGTCGGTAAGCCGGAGTAACGGTAAATTGGTTAGCAAAAAATCGGATACTATATCCGTATTCTAATATTTGTTAACGGCTGCTTGTACTTTACTTTATTTCGTAAAATAATCTCAGATGACTGTGATTGCCCTTAATATGCTTTCAAAGCTGGCTTCCTTTGTGAACTTACAGATTTGCAACGAAAATGAACGTACAAACTATTATCGAAAATGTGGCGATAGTCTAGTTTGGCACTTTGTTGTTTGTTTATCAATTTCATTCTAACCCCAATGGTTTCAGGTTAGTTATGTATAGATAGCTTTGCTGAATTATGCATCTAAGCTACAGATAATAAACATCTTGCCAACTACTTTGCCGATAACATTTCTTTTGAAAATTATTGTATTTGCTGCTGGCAGAGCTAATAAAAATTAAAATGATTAAACCCAATATTTTTTGAATAACATTGTAAAATATTGCAACTGGATGCTCTTGATATTTTTAAGGTTTCGCTGGTCATGGTATACGATCAAGAATGATCTATATTACAACTAAGCTCAGAAGTTGTATTGCATAATTATAAATTGAGGCTAACATCACTGCTGAGAAAGAAAATAAAAAAAGTAAAGTTAAAACTGGCCTATTTTTTTCTTACATGTTGCCATGAATTGGTTCAATATTCTATTTGCACATTCCAACATTCAAATTCTTATCAGATTCTAGTTATGAGTGAATAATCAAAACATGGTTGGTAAGGCAGTACCGTAAAAGTCTTATTAGACGCTGAAGAGAGAAGTCTTTTGTTTTATTTAGATATGTTAAGGGTGAGATTTCCCTGTTTGTTCTCCGCAACGCATTTATGTATACTGTTTGAAGACCACGCCCTACATATACACGTATGTATCCATGTACGTATGTAAAAGGTATGTTTATTGGTACCCTCATTTTCTTGGGCTGTTTAAAATTTTGTGTTTGAATAGTTTTTTTTTTGATTTGGAATAAAATTTAAAGGTCTCTCTGCCTACCTTTCGAGTTAGTTTGTTTCTTTATAATATATATAGACTCCCATCGCTAAAGGTGGGATTTTCAAATTTTTTTTTAGTATTTTAAACATTTACAGCCTGAATTCGAACCTTGTTAAGCTTACAAGCACTAGCCATCAAACTATCAAACTAATGTAATGTTACATTTCAGTCATATTTTAATTTAATTCTACAACATATTTTCTGGTAGATAGGCTAGAAGCTTTTAAGGAACAATTTGTAAATGATGAAAAAGCTGATGTTTTCTTTAATGTCTTTGTAATAATGGAATAAATCTTTCTTGAATTCTAATTAGTTTTACATTTATTAATTTGATTGATGTTAATTGCAAAAGTCTTATTTGATTTATAGGTACTTGGAGGAAACATTTTTAATGATTTTATAAAATGTTTTGTTTTGACAGATGAAAATTTGGTTTATTTTTTATCGGAACTACAAAGTATTTCATTTAAATATCAAAAAGAAATTCTTATCTCATTCAATGTAAATAAGTTGGACTTACTACAAGTACAATCTGAAACGAAAACATCTAAAATCCGCATATGTATATAATGACAGCCAGGACCATATTATTTATTTTATTGAAACCCATTGTTGACCAAACGTGAAATATCTTACTTAAAGCCTTACATACGTCCAGAATTTTTAGGCTTATTCTGTGAAAGTCGATTTCAAAAATTCCTCATAGATCCAAAGTTATGGTAGAAAATGTAACGACATTTTTCGATACGGCGTGCATGGTAACTATTACAGTTTTTAATATTATTTCATGTAATCTTTTTTCAAATTTTTGAAATCGTTTTCTCTATTGAGTGTCGAGCCGGATTCTCGATATTTTGATTTAGTAATTTTGTAAAAATAATTAAAAAAAAATGTTAAACTGCTATAAATTTCTGAATTCATCAAAATCCAAAATTCCGGCTTGACAGACCATAACTACAACATAACTATATATAAATTTTTGTGAAAATTATGTCAAATACATATAATGCGCACTACTTACTTTTATGATTTTCCATTTTTATCCTTACTAAGAGATTGTTTTCATTCAGCGCATTTTTAGTGCCACTAGATGCATGAAGTAGTACAACTAATTTTCTTGTAAATGTGAATGCTTACCACAAAATACATACAATACTAGCTCACAATCGACTTCTTGAAGCAGCAAAGTTTTTTCTCTTTACATCTAAAGCATTGTAATTAATCAATACGTAAAAGCCAAACCTGTTACAGAAGATTAAAGTAACTTTTGCCTCCTTACGTTCAAATCGTTATTAATTCAAACTAATAAAGAGCCAATTTTTAAGTACCTATTAGTTTATAAAAGAGTTTTAGGCGGTAGTCTTGTTAGACATATGTAAGATATTGTAAACTGTAAGGCTTGAAATACGAATGAAATGGTTTATGATGGAAATTTATAAAAACAAATATAAGTTAAGTAATAGCTTTCGAAGAAGCAATATCTTAAAAACTAGACAGGAATTACATATTCCTTATTGTGTTGTTATCTTACTATTTGTATAAGTCCTACTTGATACTACTTTTAGATTTTCTTTATAAGAGAAAAATATAAACACATATATGTAGGATTACGACGGTATCTCTCTTTCGCATAGCAGAGAGTAGTTAAAACATAATATTGAAGCAGAATATTTATTTTGCTGATCAAAACAGAAGTGTAAGTAAATGTAATCTTACAAGAAAATTTATTCCTTTTTTTTATAATTTTGAATGCGTTAAAGTATTTTTTTTTCCGGTTAGATTTGTCTATAGCTCCTTTTGAGTCACTTCAAATTTAAACCAAATTTAGTATGCGTCCTGCTTCCCTTAATAACCGCTTTTTTCATCCCTTTCCTTATATATAAATATGTGGACACCGCACTCACATGCATATGCATTACGTTTTGTGCCAAAGATTTCAATTGCAGATGTGTACATATAGTTATATAAATGAATGCAAATACTGATTTTTGTCTTAGTAAATTATTTGAAATTTATTAGTAATCTAAGAGTCGCAAAGAAAACGTCAACGACTGGCTATGGCACTAGAATAAATGCATCGATCGATCTTTCCACCTGCAAGGAGACGCGGTTAGAAAGAGCGAGCGATTTTAAAAAGATATTAGAAACACGCTTGATATTTGCATAGATTAAACACCAGGTCGCCAAAACTAATATTACGGGCGTTGGTTGCACCTCCATACAATATGCGGGTGAAGATGTAGCACATTTGTAATAATGTATACTCAATAAAATTGGTTGAAAAGTGAGTTAAAAATATTTACAGTGAAACCTGTTTCGGTGGTCACTTTTATAAATTGGCCATCTAAAGACGTTGGCCAACTTTTACCTTCACCAAGAAAAACCCCCACGTCCGCCTGCCTATCTTGGAACTTGGCCACAAATTCGTTAATTTTAAGTCACCTCTCAAAAAAAAAAAAACCCTGAAAGTTGACCAAAAAAAAATGCGTAGGCGATCGATGTTTTTTCTATATTTCAGTTAAACCACTAATACACTAAGCAAAGAATATAAAGCAAAAAAAGAAAATACATTTTTGATGTTTATTTTAAAAGTAAAATATTTTTTAATACAAAAGGGAGATACCACAGGTGGCCAATTTATCAAGGTTTCACTGTATATGCGTTGTCTATTGCAGTACAATTCATTGTGATTGGTTTAGTTGTTAATTAATAGGAAAAGACATTTAAAAATGTTAGTTAATATTTTAATTGGGTAATTTAAATATTTTCTATGCCTTTTTTTATGACGAAGTTATAGTTTCTAATATTTAGGGTGCCTGAGAAATTTGCAGCATCCAATTTATATTTCTTGGCATTCTCATGCAAACCTGAATCGAATTGAAGATTCTTCCGAAAGGGTTAAAGCAGGATTCTACTGACCTTAAAGGTCACCAAGAATTTATCTGGTAAAATTAAAGAAGTAATTCAAGTTTGTGGAATTATAATAAATGCTCAGAATGTTTGCAAAGAGAATGTTATTCGAGGCCACATACAAGCTCATATTTCGAATGTATATAGCATGAAATGGGGAGTTGATCAGGAATATTGTTTCAAGTATCTAAGTTGCAATGTACCAAGATATCAATATCTGCTTTCCTGCTATTTACATAATTCTTTCAGGATGATTACTAGAAGTGTAAAATAATATATTGTGGAAAACAACAGTAGTATTAAAAATTATTATGAATTAACCATTTTTTGAATATGAATAGTGAAATAAATAAATTAAATCAATAATAGCAAAACAGTACCTAGGCATCCAATCACAAAACTTTGCCGATAGTACTATTACTTTGCTGAATTTTATTAATGTTGACGTGACACACACAGTCATTTATATAAACAGCTGGGGCCCAATTCCGCAAGCGTAAGTTTCATTGTGTACATCAAAAATGTGTATACTCTCAGGAGGGTGAGCTTTTTTGATAGATGTCATGTGCTCACTCTCTTTTCGGCTTTGAGTTGAAGTCTGGGTTGATGAAATAAAGACTGAACAAAAAAAAAACACTGAAGACTAAAAAGAGTAATGTCATCCTAGGAAAATATTATAACGTTTGTCTATTATAGGTTTTTTATTTGATCAATTTTAAAATTTTACATATGCATACGATATTTCACTGAGAATTCTTGCTGCGGAGGAACATATACTAAAATTGGAACGGTACAGAGGAGATTAACATGGCCCCTTCTCAAGGATGACGTTGCAGATTGTCGCTCATTTTTGTAAAAAAAGATATTGAAAAAAAGTTGTTTACCACAGTTTCTGACATGTGCTGTATTACTTGTTTACTCTTCTGTGGAAATATAAATCATTAGACACAAAACAGTTTCTATGAAATTAATCTAACATAGGTACAGATTTTGTCGCCTTTTATGTCGTCTTGTAATTACGTTATATCCAGAGCTTATTTTCACTTTTAATACGCATATCTTAACAATTTTATAAAATCGAAAGTTTGGATGTTTGTAATTTTTTTCTTCTTGTTGTTCAAAAAAACTACAAACATAAATCGTACGAGTAATTTCTTTCAACATTCGTAGTTGAATTTAAATAAAAACGCAAATGTTAAACCCAAATCAGCACACCTTGTTGACAAAAAACTATTCATTCAGCCCATTAAAACTCACAGCACATGGACAGGGGGCGTGAGTTTTGAAAATGTGTACACCGCCGAAAAATTCATTCTAGCGGAATTGAGAAAGAATGTTAACATGTTTTTAACCTCCCGGCATGTTCTATTTCTTCAAGAGATGCTATTCAATTACTATTTGACAACCTGGGCAGGATGAAATGAAGCATACCACGAAGATATTTTATATATCAAACGGGTTCAGAGAAACGCAGTGCAAATTGACCTAAATTCAACGGAAAAAATAATCAAGAGTGAGTACATATACATACTTTTCCAAAATGTAAAATATTGTTCCTTCCAAATTAAGAAAAAAATATATTGGAAATGAAATACTTTATTTAAAATAAGTTTTAAATAAGGTCTAAAACTTGAGCTATTTGGAAAACGGTGATTTTTCGCCAAACCGAATAGAAAGTCTATGGGCGAAGTAGCTTAATCGGTCCGTACGTCAGACTGTTGAGTGAGAGTACTTTTGTTCGTATATAGCCGGGGAAAAATAACACCACAAACATTTTTCACAGCACCACCTCCAGCGAACGACTGACAATCTTTCTGGAGTACTCCTGGCATGGAAAGCTTTCGCAATTTTCTGTTCGGAATCGCCATCAAACAGTAGGTCTCCTCCGCGTAGGCGAGAAAAAGCTGGGCTCTGGGTTCTGTTACGCCGCCCTATGTAATGAATTGAAAGTCAATTCCATATCAACCAATATGATTCCCCATATTCATGATATATATTTCAAATCTATATCTTGACGACTTGCTTAAGACAATATTGCTTAAGACATTATTCATGATGATAAATGTGAAAAGTTTAATTTAAATCTTAAAACTAAGAGTTTTGGGCACTTTTCTGACATAAGTATGTCTTATCTGATTCCCATACAGCCTTGCTAGTTCTCTGGTATTCAGAGAGTCTAGTATGTAACTAACACCATTAAACTACAACTATTTGAATATAACGAAGCGTATTTCAAAGGCGAATGTAAATTATTTCATCGCTTTTCTCGAATTTTTGTTTTATGAAGTTAATTGATATGGGCTCTGAACGGCTTATTTCTTCTACTAGATTTTGCTCAGAAATTTTTCACCTTTTCTATCTTTCAAGGATTTGTAATGACACAAGGTCATATCGATGATTGCATTGCCCTCTCCTACTCTCTCTCTCAGTTAAAGAAATTGCGAAAAAAATGTCGCTACGACTTCGCCCACCTAATTTCTTTTCTTAGGTTTATTATATTGTAAACCAAAAATTTAGCTGCGCCACTTGTACAAAGCATTGATTAAATTAAATACATCAATTTATTCATTCTGTTGTTAGAATGTGATAGAAGAGAGAAGTATACAAAAAAAAAACAGAAGTAGTTTTCTTACTTACAACATTTTTAAGATAACTGAAAAAACATTTGCCTTCCCATTATTTACACAGCTGTTTTTCAATAATAATATAAAAGTTAATACAAATATTGCTAATTGCTCACTCGTAATTGGTAGTATTTTACGAAAGTATTGTTTGGTGTCATGCTTACATAAATAAAGCCCTACGTGGACTAACTTATTAGAGCAGTTGTGGCTTACGATTTCTTCACGGTATTGATCATGTTTATATTATTTACTTATTACAATATTTTATAATTTGAATTTTTAGATCGTGTTCATTTGATGTAGCTGGCTTTGCTGGGTTGTCAGGGTATTGCTTTTAAAGATGGATAGTTTCAAAGCCGTGATCATTAATTGCTAAGATTTGTTGTTACAAAATTATAAAGAAAAAAAAATAATCATAAACGTCATACACAACCAACCAGTCCTGTATCGTCTAATAGAATACACATAAAAAAATAATAGCAGAAATATTTCTAATAACCTCTTTAAAGCTTTGTTTTTGTATGTGCAATATATTACATTGTATTCTACTATGCTGTCAGTATTAATTACCAAGAACTAAACAGCAAGAAGAAGAAAACTTTTGCGGGGCATGGGTATATACTATTAAGCCGTCTACTTTGTCTGTCTGTACAGACAATTTTATACTTTTTAATACACATAAATACCACGAAAAGTAAGGGTGGTTGAGTCAAGATAAAAATAATGTATTCTAAAAGACGATCGCCTCAAAGAATATTCATTCATTTTCCTTTTTGTATATACTCGGCACCCGTTTTCCGGCAGACCCTTTAAGATTTATATACAACTACTCACATTGAAGTGGGCTGGGTGGTGTTCAGTGTATTTAGGAATAGGGTTGGCTTATGATTTTAGGTTTAATATGGAATATGGAAGAAGTGAAAGTTGGTAGAGTAGCACTGTGTTTAAATGAATGCTATAAAGAAAAGGATGTGTGCTCCTTAACAGTTGTACCTATTTCCCACATGTTCATATGAGTAGTTGTGGAAAGTTCAGAACAGTAACCATTGAATTTTTGCGTCATTCTAAAATTTCTGTTCTCTAAATTAACGATTAATGTCTGAGGAATAAATGCTCATTTCTCTAAAATAATTATCTTAATTTTTTAAGATAAATGGCTTTTCGTAGCTTTCTTGTTTTTCTTATATATATGAAAAAATAGTCAATTTTATGGTAAATGGTTCGAAGGCAGTAGACGAATATACGAGTTAGTAAAAAAAATGAATCTTAGTCTTCCTTTTCTTTAGCAAAATTTGGTAATGATGATTCTTTTTGGACTTTAACTTAATACATCTGACAAAAGCCCAAAGGCCGATAACACAGATTAAACATGCTTATAAGCGTAAGCGTATAACCGTAATTATTCTATCATTTTTACGTCAGCAGAATTTAATCTTGAGTTTAATATTAAAAACATACTATATAAAAAAATATAAAAAAAACCCGCATGCTATGATATTCTAAGGTGATATAACGTAGAGAAAAACGGTGGTAAGTATATGCAAGAAACTTTTATTAAAGTAAACCCTCTTATGTACAATGTTAAGTTAATAAAATGACGATGAATATACTGGGGTTTCTTTTTGTACTAAGCAATCACCCTTACAGAAACCCCATACTATTACAGCAATATTAAAAAGAAGATGGCGATGGAATAAGTTATTGCGTCGGCGACATTTTTACCCCTTCCTTTTAACTTATACAGCATATTTGTTATTATATTCAAACAGAATATTTTTCCCTCGAGATGCAGTTCTCTGTACATAACTTATCTTAATGGGCAAATGCAGAGAGTTCTTTTAAGTTTGATACGTAAGCCCCATAGGAAGTTGACCAGCAGACTAATGTTTTATATACTTATACTGATTTTTATCTAGTATCGAATATGATAGTTATGTTATAGTTCGTTAGCCGAGCTGAGTCCGAAACACTTGTTAATAAATAATGTCCACTTCAGTTAAACAAAAATGTTTTTTATTAATAGTTACTGTCTAAAAAACTAGATAATATCTATAACTTCGGCTCTTTTATTCCTTCGTTTAGCTTTTATTAAAACAAAATGATAATATGCAGTCCGTTGTATAATTATATTGCCACCCAAAAATGCTGGTCCTGAGATTTGTTTTTAAAGTTTGGTTGTTTGAACAAACTTCATAAATTTCCCTAAACATGCTTAAAGCTATCGTTCAATTTTCCGTACTTGGTATTAACAAATCACATCACTTCTTATTATTATTGCCAACAAACAATTTTTTATAGTCTAAAGTCATTTTCGGTACCTTTTTGCCTTATTTTAAAACCAGAATAACCACATCTAAGGAATACAAAGGATTTTGATTTCTTCGCAGTAATATAATATGAAGCATTTTAAAAAAGGAAAAAGGTTTTCTCATGTTCTTTAGGTTCGATGTTTGCCGTATCATTCTTGCTATGAACATTTTCTTTCTTGCATTGACAAACAATAATAAGGGCAACCACATGCGCTTTTTTCTCCGACGTGTTTGCACTAACAAATCAACATGAAATGAAAGGTGTTCGTTATCCAGTGCCAAATTGAGAGAGAGTCAAAGCATGCAATACAAGTTGCGTGCTTGATACAAGTTGCGAAAGGACATTTTTTGTTTATTTTAGAGGGATTTCCGACTAAGGGGGCATTCGACTTAGAGGGCTTCGACTGTATATGTATGTAGATGGTAAGAATTTACGCTGACTTTTTTTTTGATTCCATCAAGTCAGCGTAAATTCTTAACATCTACATAGTTTCTTCAAACTGCCTTAGAATATTAAATCCGTCATCGTACAGAAATCTAATGTGGATCCCCTTTATATTCGTCGTAGATAACTATTTATCAGTGAAATATTATTTTCTTAAATTAATTGTACTTCTAACACACTGCATTACTAACAAACATTTTACTAGATATAATCGCCCCAAATGTGGACAAAGTAATCAATTCGTTTTTCTGAGGCAATGATAGGTTTGTGTTCAAGTTCAAATATCTCGGGGTCTTTTTCACGAGTGATGGGAAGAGCAATACTGAGCTTTTCTGTAGGATTGGCCAAGCTTGGTAAATTTTGAAACAGCTTGAAAGATCTGTAATCAGGAAGGTTGAGCTTGGTGTCAACGCCAAGTTATCGGTCTTTAATTTGGTATTTCATTTGTTCCAACTCTCACCTATGGTCTTGAAATTTGAGTAATGGGCGAAAGAATAAGATGGCGAATACAAGCTGCCGAGACGAGATTTCTTCGTGCTGTTGTGGGAGTTACTCGCCGAGATAGCGTGAGAAAGGGCTGAGCTCTAATCGCGATTGTCGTTCAAATGACTGTCGTAAACGAGGTCGTCAGAAGTGTGCCTTGTGTAACTCTAATTCTATCGAATCGTCCACACGTGTCTTAACTGTGATTTAACTACGATTCTTATGTGATGGCTTTGGTTAATCATTTGTGGTGCTAATTTTCAATGCAGTTTTTGGCTCTGATTAGTTCATTCCTACCATAAATTTAAGGTCCTTGTATGAAATACAAAGCTTCTCTATAAATGCGCGTGCTAACAGTTTGAAATATCAAATCTTCAAGCGTAAAAATATAATAGTTCGAATTATTGAATAATAAACAGTTTTATTTTTTTTAACTGCTAATCTAAAAAGAATCAAAAGATTAGAGAGACATATGTCCGTTAAATTTCCAGTTAGATATATTTTGATGCATACCATAAACAAAATATTTAAATAATCAGACTGACCATCTATCGGAGAATAGATACAGAATTACCATGATGAGAAGTTTTCGCTATCCTATTTTACAATATTCGCGTCGTTAAGTCAATAAATCCGCTAGAAATGATAAATCTTGCTTTGCAAAAATCCGCTGGAAATCGCTTTAAATTAAAATTTTTTTTTTACACTACAATGTTTGATAAAAGTGTAGAAAAAAAATTATTTGCACACCCAGTTTTTTGATGATTTCTCTGCAATCTGAAAAGTTTGCATTGAATGTTTTATATGGAAAGAAAGGGCAGAAAGAAACCTTTCTTAAAATATAAAAAAAATTAATAATTACTCCGGTTATTCAAAAAATTGATGTCAAAAACACTTTATGTAGCGAGCGAAAAATTATGGAAATATATAAGTTATAAGTGCAAAAGATGTTATATGTGCAGATTACCGAGAAATCATAGAAAAAGGCTGATTGCAAATCTTGTGATCAGAGAATACATAATAATCTGGGAAAGAATAAGACCTCCCATTGGTTTGGAGAAAGTTACATAATTGTAAGGTCATGACTGCAAATGTTTTAAACATTAAACTTAACAACTAATTTTATATTGTACTTGCTGATGGGGTTGACCGAATAGAAATAAATAAAGATAAAATAATTCGACGTAGAAATTTAGGTGGTGTAGACAGAAATATGGCGGAGAAAGAGGAAAGATTATTGGCTCTGGTATCTACTTCCACTCCATTCATATCTTGTAATGTGTTAAACTTCTTGAATGTGCATTAAAAAATATTTGGCCCGTTTGATACCAGCAATGATAACTGACTTAGCCAGTGAAATTCTGCGTACAATGTGCACAAGTTGTGGTTACGTTCGCAGATATGTAACAGAATGAGCAGAAATTTTGCATGTGGAAGTGGAAACTCAGGCGAACGAATCTATCTCAGAAAAAATAAAAAAACTGGCTTTTGGAACAACGCAATAAACGTAGTCACAATCCATTAGAAAGAAAAACAATCAGCCATATTGAATGTACTAAATTCAAAAGATATAATATTTGCTGATTATTTATTTGTTTTAAGATGCAGCGTCAAAATAATAACTTCTTCTGATATCCATCAAGGTTAAACCATCTCAGCTGGTCCCTTCTAATGTAGGCAAAGCAAGTGAGTATTATCTCGACCATCAAAAACTATAAAAACGTTAACAGAAATACAATCACATTACTTTCTTTTCTTCTATATAAGAGAAATTGTGTCAGTGTTGTTACTACTTTATGATTTTAAATAAAGATAAATTTTTATTTCATTTAATTTCAACCCTCATTCACTCAATGGCTTGTAAATAATAGCAATGCATATTATTTTTATGGCAGACCGAAGTATAAGGAGAAATTTAAAAACACTTCATAGATTTTAAAAAAAAACTTCATAGCCCGGTCGGCACGGGTTACGATCATGTCAAAAAGATGAGATTTCACATTTGAGTATGTTTTGGCATTTATAAAAAATCCGGAGGGTATGCATTTCGAATTTCGACTTTTTTTTTCATATAAGCGACACTCTAATGCACATACATACATTTATACACAATGTGAATTAATTATTAGCGTTTTGGAAGAAGTCTTTAATGTTAGTTTGCTTCAAAGCACATTGCTGAGTCTGATCAATAATTTTTCATGAGAAATGATGCTGTTTCATCAATGTTGTTTTGTAGACAGAACCTTTGTAATGTATCAAATGAGACTCTGATGTATCATTATCATCTTCATCGCTGGTTGTTTCGTTTGTATATGTAGCTGATTAAATTTCGCCATCGGTTAGACGACCCTAGAAAGAAATATAGTCATCCACTTGTACATAGTCATTTTTTAAACAGTCAATCAGTAAAATAGTAGTCACCGCTCACCTCCATCGACTTTTTTTCAGGAACTGTCCAGCATTTATACTATTTAAGACTTAAAACTAATAATGGTGCAATGAAGAGACACGTACACGAGCTTGAATAATACGTTTTGCTATGTAGCCATGATTTTTTAGTACGAATTACCGAGTGATTAAAGGTGTATAAATTTTTTTCGAAATATTAAGGGCTTTTCTATCTTAAAAAGTCACATCGCTGGCGCTGCTTTGAATTAATGAGAGGTGAATGTAACGAATTTTCTTTAAAAAATGCGATTGTATTAAGCGGTTAATTTTAGTTACTGGAGCTTTACAAGTATCCGAAACTATTAAATTTCTGCATTTATACAAATAAACACATTTGTGTGGTTCAGAGCTGTAAAGTAGTTAAGTGAATCTACACTTCAGTACTGAGTAAGTACTCTGTACTTGTTCTCGTTCTTAAAAAAAATAAGTGCATTCAGCGTACTCTGTACTTGAAAATTATCAAATTCAAGTACAGAGTTCTTGATTTTGACTATTAATTCATAACATTAAGAAAAAACATATCATTATTGATAATCAAACGATGATGTAAGCTACGTGAATAAAAAATATTCAAATGTACTTGTACTTGACGATATTCACGTACCCAGTGCATCGTAGTTATCTTAAAAAAAAATATTGTGCGAGTACAGAGTAATGGGTACTTACAGGTTCTGGCACTTGTAAATCTACAGATCTGGTGTGGTTGTACAGTTGTGAGACGGAATATTGTAATTGAAAATGCATTTCATCATATTAACAAAGAACAGAGCTTGACAAAACAAAAAACGCAGTACTTTTAATTTAGTAGTTAAGTTCTGGCAAATATCTTTCATCAATTTTTATTTACCTTTTATTTTGTAAATGAATAATTTATGAACAAATAAAACAATTTTTTTTAATCAATCAATCAATTGAATTAAAAAAAAACCTTATATGAAACCTTAAACGAAATACTCATGTTAGTTCAAGCACTAGAAATGTAAAAAAAAAAACGAAAGTACGTGTTATACCTCTAATATCCGACAATGTCATGCATCACGCATCCCTTCCGTAAGTAACCCTTTGATAACTCAGCAGTACGTTTGACATTCTGATAAAACCGGATTCTGTGTGCTCAACCCTTTAAAAATCTTCTGAAATAAGAGTTTTCTCAAAGATTTAGCATCCCTTTTCGGACATGATAAGATGCTCATATTGTTGCTGTACTGGTTTTTAAATCCGGACTTGATCACATCCCAAGCTTGAGAAAGTTCAGGAGGTCAGAAAATCTAGTGTGGGAAAATTTTGCTTCGTAAAATAAAAATACCCGCGATCAGATTTGGCTGTGCCTAATTACTACCCAGTATGTTTTACATGATATATGGAAATAACTAATAAAATGATCAGGTACACTACTCCAGTCCAGGTTTATAAATCATAACTTCATAACTTTCATATGTAATGACCTCAAATAAACCAAAGAAAAATAAATAAATAAGTTGCTAGATGATCGATGATATGTACGACATGGATTGTTGCAAACAGTCAGAAAAACTTCAAAAGCTATTTGGAAACATTATTTTTCAGATAATTGACATCACCATTTTTGACAAAAAGGAAGGTTAAATCATTTAGATTTTCTTTATTCAATGGGCTAACGTTGGCAATAAAAAGTATTTGAGAAAAACGTATAAATATTATTTTGCCTCAATGCAAGATAAAATGGTTTTATTTTTTTTTTTGACTTATTGATTTCAATTTGTTATTCCGGGGAGATGGACAAATCGAAGCTAATAATAGCATGGTAATCTTCTACAAATGATTAGAGTTAAACGGCAGTAAAATCACAACGAACTTTGTACTAAGGATGGGTCAATCCTAATATTTCCTGATGTTACCTAATACAGTGCAATCCGTCTAATAGAACTTCGCTCATAACGACCAACCGCTTATTGCGACGTTGACTCAACACCATGTTTCCGCTTTGTGCGACTCCGGTTTGAGCGACCAATTGCTCTGTAAACCAGGCCATTGCTTTGTGGAGCGTTTTTTTTTGTTTCATTTGTAGCAGCTTGTAAGCAAACGTGTGAAGATAGAATTACTGTGTCATCTGCGAATGTTGCCAGCATAGTGTTCTGTGTCAGTGGCGTAGGTAAAAAATAAAGTAAATAGAAAGAAGAATTCAATGCAAATGTTTTAAAACCTAAACAAGTGATGGCCTCCACTCAAAAGCAAATTGAAGAAACTTCCTTGAGCTGAAGAATTGAAAAAAAAGGAAGTTAAAAATTTTAAGTTCGTTTTGTGCGTCGTTCGCTTAGTACGTCCTAATGTAGCCGGTCCTTTGGCTGGTATCAATATATTGAGTGTGAGTGTTCGTTAACATTTTGAAGAGTACTTTCATGGCCACACAACCCGACACTAGCACACAAGCTGCTCAAAACTCAATGTAAGCTGTTAGCTATTATATGGCAACTACTTAAGCCACAATGTTGGTTTAATGAATGGGGCCAACGGATGAGTGTAGTGAATGGTAGCAAATAATATTTGAAATGGCTCAAAACTTTAGGATTTCATTATAAATCCACCATTAAACAAAATACACACAAAAAAAAAAAAAAATATTACGAAAAAAATTCAACAGCTTTTTTTGTATTTTTATATTAGTTTGTCAAATATCTCCCTTCCGCCTTTTTGTCTTTTGAATTTTCCGGCTATGTACAAAGCGCTACAGAGCTCTGTAGCCCTTTATTCATAGCCGGAAAATTCAAAAGACAAAAAGGCGGAAGGGAGATATTTGACAACGTAATATGTGGGCCATTTTTTGTTGTTTTTTTTATTTGTTATTGGATTGTTGTTGTAGTTGCTTTACTCAAATTGTTTGTTAATTGAATTAGGAATACAGTAATTTATTTACAATAATTAATAATTTGTTATCTATTTGCATCGGTTTTTTTATTTTTATGATTATTTACAAAATAATGAGTATTTTTAGTGTGAGCCACTGCATAATATGTCAACGCTTAGAGTAAGGTTCCACCACAAAGAGCTTTAGGACCCGCTTGGCGCGCCCACTGTGTTATGCGCGTTTTAATTTTGACATATGTGTTAAGAACCTGCTGTTACATGCTGATTCCAACAGCTGATTCCAAATAGCAGACAGGAATGCCTAAGCAACATAATAACCATTAAGGCACAGATGCGCTTTTTTTTTTGATAATATGCCAAACAGATTATTTATTATGATTGAGAATCACTAGAACCCAACCGCATATTAATAAGTGTTCAATCGTATATAAATGTCCTTTGTAATTACAAACATTATGGGAAAACTTACTAAATTAAAAGACAGACGTATGATACACTGGGAAAAAATAAAAAAAAACAAGGATTAGTGTAAAAATTATGACTTATCGATTATTCTATTTTTTAGAAAAATGATTTCGATTTTACTTAATTATTTGATTACATAAACTTAGATCTTATAATTAGTTCGATTGCTATGAAACGAATATAACGAAAGTTAATAACGGCAGTTTTTTTTTTAAATAGAACAAAAAATTAGGCCTCTGGTGAATGTGTAAAGTGAATAGAGAAATGAAATGAAATGAAACAGGTTAAACGCACACAAAACGATAAATAGGAGAAAAAACATAATTTAAACAGAAAACCTTTTAAAAAACAATATTAAAAAGCATCAATATTACTCAAAATTGGCACGAAGCTTAGTTTAGTTTTTTTAATGTTTTCAGTACAAGACTAAGTATAAGCCAAAACTATCATTATATTTCAGATCAAAGTAATAGAACAATATTAACAAAATATTACAAATACACAAAAATAACAAAAGTAAATTACGTCAAATTATTCAAAAGTAAATTTAAAACTGAATGATGTCTTTTTTTGGTGGTGTTAAATTTTGCTTGGGCTTCCATTATGTTATAGCTAACTGGCACTAGATGGCACTAACCACTGTCGCCACAGTCGGCTAGGTAGTTTCGGATAAAAGTTACCCCTCATCAATTTCATCATAACTTAAAGAAAGAGATGCTGCTGGATAGAGATAGATGAATTCAAAGTCAATATTATTGGCTTCCTATTTTTTTCTCTCAGTATTTTTCTTCGCCCATTATTCTAGATTATGTTAGTTTTGTTCTCAGCCTTATAAAATATGAAACATATTATGTACAAACAAATACATCATTACTGATTTAATTTTTTTTTAAAAACACTTCATTGCGCTTCCTTTGCCATTTTGCAAAAATTAGATGTTAATTTAATCTGAAATATTTACTTGTTTGAGGTATGTACAAAGCCCCAGCGATTTACGGATTTCATATATAAATCACAGAGTTTCTAAGATTTTGCACATATTTGCGCTTTTAATTAGCAAACAGCTCAAGTTGTGGCACTTGTGCAAAACGCCATCGTTTTTCTAATAGGTGTAATCTGTAGCTACAAGAGAAAAGAAAAATCACCTTACTAAGATGTCTCCCGATGCGTATTTTAACAATTTACTTTTTTTTTTATTGAAATGTTATAATATTGACGTCATTTCATTATACTACAACTAGTTTACACCAACGAGTAGTTTTCATTTGGCATTTACTTCATTAAATACCATGCTATATACATAAATACATGATAATTAAACCAATACGCCTTTATTCTACATTTTCTGTTTCTAACTTCTAGATAGCGTTGTTGCCAATTAGTTCATGTGAGTTAGTTCGCTTTAACCTTCGAGTAATCCCTGTCGCATCGCAAAATTCTGTTGCTTCATAGTTGATATGTCTTCTAAGATTGGAGTGGTGGGCTGTTTCATATTCGCGCACCGTTTTTAGCTTAAGGTCACGATGTAAGTCGGAGTTTCTTAAATACCATGGGCATTTACTACGCAGTCTTAAGAGACTTTGTTTTGGAAGCGCTGAATTATTTCTAAATTATCATTTAATTATTATTTCTAATATACACCCCTAGAGCTGGATGTCATATGTCCATACAGGTTTTAGTGTTTGTTTGTAGATATAGATATTAACAGTTTGTTGTGTATTGATAAAGTAGATCTTTTGCCAATAATTTCTCAGCTTAATGTCAAGTTCTTTTTTTTAAGGTCGTTCCAAAAGAACAACGAAACCACGATATGTGCCCGCATCAAAACACGTCTAGCAACCACGTTTTATAAAGAAACTATCTTGCGACCATTTTTTTAAATAAATAAGTTTTTTTCACACGTGTGGCACAAAGAGCAACTGCAAAAGAATTTTCTTTTGTTTTATTTTATTTGAAACGATACGCAGAATTTTAGTAAAGTCATCTGATTTTATGAATTTCCATAACTTATATTAAATTCTCACTTCTAATCTGTTAACGAAAGGACGAAATCCTCGGCGCGTGAGTAAAATTCACACTTGACCGGCTCGTAGTTCAAGTTTGGCGCCCAGGCTCATGCCGAAATACTTTGCTGTGTTGGAGTAAAGTATTTGTATTCCATTAACAATGATTGGAATGTGTTGAATCTTTTTATTAGTAAAATTTACATGTACCGACTTTTTGCTGTTTAGCTTAATACCCAATTTCTTGGTCCAATTTACATATGAAGTCGCACAATTTACAAATAACTATATCTTTTTTTTAATTAAATAGTGAAGTATTATTTAATTTGTTGAGAAAAAGTTTCAAAATAGAATGTTTAAGATATTGAGGAAAGCACGAACCTAAATCTCAAGTATAAAAAATAGCTACAACAAAAAAAATAATACATAAATAAATAAGATAAAACTACCTATATAGTTAGATAAAGAGATAAATAATTGTGTAGGCAGATACAATTATTTAAAGTTAGTATAGGTAGAAAAAACAGTTAGATAAACAAATATGTAAGTAATAATAATTTTACTATAGCTGGGACGGTGGTGTCGAAAATAATTGATTAATTAAGGCGATCTAAGGAATATAACACCTGATTTTGAACATTATTACATTTGAGTATTCTAAAGGAGATCATATCAACTCTTGCCTCGGTGTGCAATCCTATGGTAGAGTGGTTCGTAATTTCGTTATTCACCAATTCGTGCTTTAAGAGCATGGTCGTATTTGAATTTTGACAGGAGTCATATGAAAGTAACACATTTTTTTATTATTGCGTTACCGTATTTTTGTCGTATTTCGTATTTCACTTGTCTAGAAATTTGCATACGATTCGGTGTGTATACAAAAAAATTATTTTTTAGATTCGGTTTACGTATTATAACCTTAAAACAAAAAAAGGTATAATTTTAATCAATTACTGTGGTGCATTTAAAAAGGTATTAAGAAGGAATAGCCATTAAAAACCTTACGTTTTTCGCGGATTCTCTAACTGGTATAGGCGCTCATGCGACATCGTCACTCCGGTAATGGTATGTTCACTATCGCCTGGCAGGTGCTCTCGTGCATAAAAGGGGAAGGAAATTAAATGAACACACACCTCCGATTTCTTAAAAACCAGTCTAATGTAGCAAAATAGCCAAAATAAGTCCATTTTTCTAGAGTCAAATTAAAGTGTACACCTTAATAGAAAGACGAAAAACTAAAAAACTGTTATCTAAAATACCTTTCAAATATCTTAGCGTTGTGTGTGTGATGTGGTGGTTCTAGGAGAACCAAGTTAGCACTAAGTGCCGTTGTGTAGCCACAGCTTTGATAAGTTAAATATAATTTAGGATTTAGAACCATCGTGCGGCGTTGAGGAATGATATCAAATCTTCAATATTCATCCGAGAAACCTCGACGAGAGATTCAGCGAAGGGTTTGCCTAGAGTCCGCAACCTTGTTGTGGCAAGCTCCGGACAGGACCAGAGGAATGGTGTAAGAGAATCTTGTTGTGCCGTGTTATTGCAGCTACTGCAGTGTGTGCGATAAGAGATCCCTAGTTTTGTTGCATGATCCCCTATCGGCCAAAAACCCATACTAATCGCTATAATTTTAGTAAAATCTGTGCGAATCCTATTAAGAAGGTCGTTGGTTCGTGATAAGTTGTACCAGAGTACAACTCCCAAGTCTCCCTAGCCACTGCGCAGTTAGTCAACTGAGACCATCTGAAATCTTAGCGTTGATTCTACTAACTTATTGAATCAATTCGACAAGAATTTTGAAATGGACATCAGCAATATTTTTCTTGTAATCTACTGTTACTGTTACTTCTTGTAATCTGCTGTTAAAGCCTGGTAAGAGTAGATTATCATCATTCGTTAGGCTAGATGTCCAAGAAAACAACCGTTGCTTAATTGTTTCTGCTTGATTGTTTTTCCTTGATAGCAAATTTTTCCTCTAGATAGTCAAGGAATCTATTTTATTAATTTTTGTATTCATCAACACCAAGTTCTTATCACCTGATAAAGCTATACTACCCCCACTTTTAAATAAAATCGGAGAGCTGGAACCTATTTTATAAGTCTTTAAATGCTCGACACATGGTTGTAAACTTTCTTTTTCCTCTGACTGTGTCAAAGGGAGGTGATGGCATTTCTAAGATTTCCATTGAAATTTATAAATAAATATATATATTTTATATAAATAAATAAATAAATAATAATATCTGTGGGAATAAGACAGAGTAGCTTATGTCGACATAAGCGATTTCTCTGTTTTTCAATGGATCGGCACTTTGAAATCCACATTTCTGTCTTACCTACATTTAAAGACATTTGTCCGTTGCCAAGATATCGTTAAATTCGTAACTACTTTTGTTTGAACGGTCATACAAACCGATATGATAAATATCAATTTTTCTCGAAATTACTTTTTTCGACCTAAGTTACTCTATCTTTTTGCCGCAGATATTATTATTAATATTAAGTTACAGACGTTGGTAGATAAGTAAACTCAGCAAAAGTATAAAACTAATCTATATAATCTATTTAAATAAAAATGAGTCGCCGAAATGTATGTAATACTATAACTCAAGAACGACTTCACTGAATTAAATAATTTTTTTTCCTCTGAATTAGTTACTTCTAGGAGATGGTTTGTATGGATAAAAAGGTTAAGAAAATTGAGAAAATCAGGTGGAAAAACGCAATCAAAGTTTTCCAAAGCATTGTTTATGTATCAGAAAAAAACCGACTCACATATGAAGTGCCGGTGGCGCAGGGCATAAGATCGCTGCTCCAGAATCTCTAGGTCTGCGAATCGAATCTCGGTACGAGGTATCTTTTTTTCGATAATCTTATGTACTGGATTCATGTCTAGGAAAAAGCAAGCAAACGCGCTTTGTTTTTTCCAATTCAATTTTTCGGGGTGCAAAAACGCTTTCAAAGCTTTCCAAAGCTTTTTTTATGTATCAGAAAAAAACTAACTCACATATGAAGTGGCAGTGACGCAGGGAATAAGATCGCTGCTCCAGGATCTTTAGGTCCGGGAATCGAAACTCGGCAATGATGTATCCTTTTTTCCGATAAACTCATGTCTAGGGAAAAACGAACACTTTTTATTTTTCAAATTTTTTTGGGTGAAAAAAGAAATGTGGATATGAAATCAATAAGTAGGTTAAATCCACTGCGTGTAGAATAAATTGTTGTGTAAATAAGAAAAGTAATTAAGGATGTCAGAAATGTAAGGAATGATCGGGTGAAAAATGAAAACCCGATATGACGTCAATAAATAGGAAAAACCCACTGCGTGAAAAGTAATTAAGAGAGAAATGTAAGGAATGATAATGTTTATATAGAATGGTCAGAATAAAAAAAAGACATATTCGATCGTGGAAAGTGCTGTGATAGTGAATCGAGAGTTGTAATAGTGTTATAGTAGTAGTGAAAGATTGATAAACAATAATAACAGATATTGGAAAACAAGTGGAAGTGTGTGTTGTGTTTCACTTACAATTTAAGCCTTTCAATAGATCAAAGTGATTTGCAAACACTTCGCATTATCAGCGATAGCGCAGAGGATGTGGCATCTGGTCTAGAATAATACTATTAGTCGGAACATTTTATCCGGTAATCTTCCGTACTAGGTTCGCACCTTGGAAAATTTACATACGTAAATTGAGTGCTCAACGTTCGTTCTATAAAGCAGGACAGACATTTAAAGTTTTATATAGTGTGATTTAATATATAAATCAAATCAAAATGCCACGAACAAGGCGTCAAAACATCGGTCGGCACACGCGTAATTTGAATAGGGTTTATAATATGCGAAATATTGAGACTGAAGAAGAGCGAAGGCAGCGTTTGGAGACAAATAGAATAATGATTTCTCAAGCGAGATTTCACGCGACTCCAGAGCTACCCATACCATCAACTTCAAACGAGATGCTACAAAATAGACGACGAAACGAAACAATCAATTACGAACGTTTGGAATTTAGATATGATGCAACAATCGATTACGCCTGCGACAAATCTGCCGATTTCGGAGCAATGAGCATTCTTTGTATATATTGCAATGCTTTAAGATTTCGACTCGAACGACCAGGGTTATGTTGAGCTAATAAATTTATTCATTTCTTGGGAAATCCTGAAGCTGAAGTGTGCTATCAATAGTTCAGTTAGGAGAGAAATTGTCATGCAGCTGTAACAACTTTTCCATGAAAAAAACCACTTGGTTAAATTGTTTAAATCGTCGTCGCTCTGTAGAAGATAACGGGAGAACAATAACGTTAACAGTCAAAAATAAGGATGTCATAGTTACCATACTCGCCACTGCTTTCTAAAACATTTAAGGCGCATTGTAATGTTGAGTACTGCAATTCGGTCAAATCTATTAAATATGTTTGCAAATACGTCACGAAATGAAACGACATGGCCGTATTTGGTATTGCAGCTTCAAACAACAACTATGAAGTTTCACAATATCAGATGGGAAGATGTTAGCAACAATGAGGCTGTTTGGAGAATCTTTTCATTTCCTATACATGAACGTCATCCGACAGTAGTCCATTTAGCTGTTCACTTGGAGTATGGACAACGAGTATATTTTACGGCAGAGAACGCAGCACAAAGAGCTGAACGACCACCAGCGACAACGCTGACAAACTTCTTCGAGACATGCGCGAGCGATCCATTTGCAAGAACATTGCTTTACTCGGAAATACCGAAATATTTTACATGGAATGCGTCACATAAAAAATTCCAACGCCGAAAACAAGGACAGCCTGTACCAGGATACGTGGATGTATATTCAACCGATGCATTGGGGCGCATTTACACAGTGCACCCAAACAGTGACGAATGTTTTTACTTGCGTTTATTGCTACTTAATATTCGTGGACCAACTTCATTCGAATCTCTACGAATGTTCAATGGTGAATTGTGCGCAACATATCGAGAAGCCTGACAAGTGTAATCACACTTACTGGAGAATGATATCCATTGGGACCACACACTTGCTGATGGTGTTATTTCATCTACTTCAGCATCAAATACGATCACTTTTTGCCATCCTAATTTAAACGGACTTCCCATCAAATCTACAAAATTTGTGGAACAAATACAGAGACAATATGGCTGAAGACATTGTTCAACAACGGAAAATCCTGAACTTGAAATTTGCGCTGAAATCTACAATAAGTTATTGATATCTTTAGAGGATTTGTGCTTGATGATATCTGGCAAAATGTTGCATGACTTAGGAATGCCTACACCTAATCGCCCCATGCATGATGCATTCAATCGTGAATTTGAACGAGAGCACCAATACATAGATAGAAATGCTTTAAGTCAATCAGTGCAAAATAAAGTTCCACTTTTAAATCAACAGCAAAAAACAGATTACGACACGATAATGAAAGCAGTTAATGTCGACAACGGAGGATTTTTTTCCTGGACGCACCGGATGGAACGGGTAAGACTTTTTTGATCTCAAGTAAGATCGCACTGGCAGTAGCATCACCTGGATTGCAGCTACACTATTAGAAGGTGGACGAACCGCTCACTCTGCGCTCCAACTACCATTGAATTTGCAAGCAATAGATGAACCGACATGTAATATAACCAAAACATCAGCAATGGCGAAAGTGCTACAGAATTGTAAGCTTATAATTTGGGATGAGTGCACGATGGCGCACAAACGAGCATTAGAGGCACTCGATCGACCACTAAGAGATTTGCGTAGCAATCAGAATCTCTTCGGAGGCGCGATGATTCTACTGGCTGGAGATTTTCGCCAAACGCTTCCAGTCATTCCTAGGTCAACAACTGCTGATGAAATAAATGCTTGCTTGAAGACATCAAATTTATGGCGATAAGTAAAAAAAATTAAGTTAGTAACTAATATGCGAGTTGCATTACAAAATGACTTATCGACGGAACTGTTTTCAAGCGCGTTATTAGACATTGGCGATGGGAAAATGCCTGCTGACCCTTCTACTGGGCTCATTTCATTTCCACCAAATTTTTGTCAGTTCATATCGGAGTATATTATAAAAAAACCGTGTTTGGTTGAGCGAACGAGCTATTTTAGCAGCAAAAAATAAGGATGTTGATGATTTAAATATAAAAATCCAGAATGAAACTTATGGACAAATACATTCATTTAAGTCGATCGATTTCATTATCAATCAAAATGAAGTTGTAAATTATCCAATTGAATTCCTAAATTTATTAGATTTGGCAGGATTACCACCCCACAACTTACAGCTCAAGGTTGGCTCCGTGATAATAATGTTACGCAATTTAAATCAACCAAAATTGTGCAATGGAACAAGACTCGTCGTTAAAGAAATTTTGGGAAATTTGATTAAAGCGACGAAAGTTTAAGGACGAGGATGTTCCGACAACCGATTTCCCTTTTGAATTCAAACGTTCAGTTTCCAGTGCGCCTAGCATTCGCAATGACAATTAACAAATCCTAATGAAAATTTACTCGCCGTACGCAAACTTTTATGAATTGATTTTGGCAATATTGGTTGTTGTTTTGTTCTAACTTTTGAATGGATAAGAGTATTGAACTAATTTTGATAAATTCTGAAGCTTTGGACAAAGCTCTTTTCATATATGCCTCCCCAAATTTCTTAATCGTACGCAAACTTTTGTGGAGCATTATATATGGTTTTATTGTAAAAAAAAAGATATTTTCTCAATATTGTCAAATAATCCAACTGATTTTAATTTCCCAGTATTACATTTCCTTAGTCCACGATTGTACACCATCTGTGCGAAGCCAAGGCAAGCGTTAATAGTAAACCAAGTGTTTCAGGAATTTCAAAATTATACACAAAAAAGAGGACAGACAGACAGACGGACACTGAAGTGTTTCCATAAGGGTTTCGTTATTTCTTTGGAACAACCCTAAAGATATGGCGGTACGAAGTTCGCCGGGTCAGCTAGTTTATACATAAGAATTAAAATGAGTGAATAAAACACACAAAAAAAGTAAACATGTTAACAATAGTCAAACTGCCATCAATATTACAGTTTTGCACAACTTTTATTGAAATTAATTTAAATAGTATTCCTGAATAAAGTATAGACATCCCGTCTTATTTTGTATTGACAATATGCGCAATGAATGCATTTCGCAAAGGCTGATCTGTAATTCCATGTTGTGAGTTTGAGCCGCTCCAAAAAACTTAATTTCTTATATCAACTCCTAAATATGTTCTTCGAAGTTTTAACGCTCCATTGCAACTTAGTGTTATTAAAATTTAACCTTAATAACAATTAAACAAACAAAAACTCGTTAACAAACAAAAACAGGTCAAAGACGCACTAAACCACTAATTGAATCAGAAATAAAAATAAACTTAAGTAAAAGATAAAAATCTTAAAAGTCGCAGATAAGCATACGTAAATTTGACTCACACTGTTTGAAACCTATCCCACCAAGACCACCGATAAACACACACTCTGACTAGGATAAAGCAAACGGAAAACGTGTTATTCGGGATATTTAAAAAGAGAGACCAATAGTTCGTTTTCGAGTGATTTAAATTGTTGCAGGTTATCTTTCCAGAGTTAAAGAGCAATCCTCAATAAGTTTATTTAATTAAACGGCATTAGTCATTTAGTCATATTGTGCCCAACTCTGTCAGCATATTCGTCGTCTATGTTCGCCTTGAAAAAGTCAGAGGATCCAAGTGTGTGTATTTGATACAAGTTGCGATAGGAAATTTTTGTTTATTTTTCTGAAAAAAAAAAATGAATGAATTTATGAAAGTTGGTATAGTGATAGCTCCTTCATAGTAATTTCGCAAAGTGGTAGACCGCAACACCCCCCTTTTTCGAAATAGACGTCCCCAAAGTTTCCCCAAATACTTATATAAAATTAGAACCTTGAATTTTTATTTTGTTCCTTTTTTTTCAAAAACCAAGCGGGGTTTTTGGTTAGGAAGTAAACAAAAAACGATTTTAAGTTTTTAATAATAACAATAATAATTTAAAGATGAAGAGTAGTTGTCTACGTGTACAATATAAGTAGTACCTCCAAAATGCACTCCACTCGTCCAACGCGATGATATTTAAATTTATAGACAAGTAAAAAACTAGACAAAAAAATTTAATTTTCGGATCAAAATGCTATATCAAATATGTTTTTATAGAGTTATAGAACTTTGAAATGGAATGAAAAAAGATTTTTTTTTAAATTGGCATGCAATTTACCTTGTGACAATCCGCTGGCATTTTAATTTAAATATGATTCCTGGCATATGACCGCCACAGCTCGCTCGGACGTAGTCTAATCTGCAGGTAGAATTTTCGAAGACTCTTTCCAACATTTGTGGCCGTATATCGACAATAACACGGCGAATGTTGTCCGCGAGGTCACATATCCTCACAGTAAATAGTCAAGCGGGTAAATCACGCGATCCTGCAAACAAATTTGCTGCTCTATAACTATGCAGTTACCAAACGTTTCCTTTGATAAATTAATTATGACACGAGTTGTGTGACATGTTGCGCCGCCTTGTTAAAACCACAACTCCTGCACATCATGGTTGATCATGGCTCTATAGCGGTCACCATTGACTGTAATGGTCTGGCCCTCCTCCAGTACAGTACAATTATTTCACCAATCCATAAAGCACACTAAACAGTTTTTGTGGATGTAACAGTGTCTCAACAACATACACTTGAGGATTATGATCACTCCAAAAACGGCAGTTTTGGTTATTGGTGTATCCATTCAACCTAAAGTTAGCTTCTTCGCCAAAAAAAATTTATGGGCCATTTACCGAATCTACGCTTTGCTAAGTGACTTCAATTCTTGCACGAGTAGGATTTTGTAAATACGCAAACCAAGATCTTTCCGCAAAATCTTCAATTCTTGCACGAGTAGCATTTTGTAAACACGCAAACCAAGATCTTTCCGCAAAATCTTCCATAAAATGGATACACAATTTGAAGCGTTGTTCAGGCGTTAGTCTATTCATGTTGAACTGCCATACCAAACTAAAAATATATTGATGTATTTATACATTATTGAAGAATTGGAACCTTAAAAAGTGACTTTGTAGGAATCTGTTTATATGGACGCCACGCCGCTGCGGTGCGGGGACTATATGTTTGTTATATCCATGATCCCCCTTCGGGTGAGGTTACAATATACTCGAGGTGGGCACCTTCGTATACCAGGGCTAAATCGTATTCATAACAAAAGGTGGCAGTCTAGATTAACTGGAAAATCCACCCTCTTCGGAGGTAGGCTCTAAGGATTCAACTGCATTTTGATAAACCCTTTCGCAAGGACATCAAAAATTATCTGGCCGCCACCATTTGGACCGAATGTATCCGGAAAAAGCGGTCCGCCGGAAGCGCAAGCTCAACATAAACGGAACTCAACGAAATCTAAAACCCTAGACTTAATAACATGAATCTTCTTTTTTTATCTTTGAAGCATAATATCTGGAAAACTTAGCTTCCAAATGCAAAGTTCAAAATGGAAACTCTATTTCATTTCACAAGACCTATCCGATGGTACCACTTACTACATTGCCGTGAAATTTAAAAAAAAAAGTAATTAATTTATTTTAATATGAACAAAAAATCGTACACGATTTTTGGGCATTTTTGGGGTATAACTCCAATTTTTTTTTAATTTTTTTGGTCCAATATTCTAGAAAATAAGGTTTCCTTTAATTACCGACTATTTCCCGAAAAAATAGATAAACCTTCGATTTAAATTTCGCCCCTTAACTACAAAGGACTTATAAGTTATAGTAAATATGTAAAAGGCGACAGACAGACAGACACTGAAATGATTCCATAAGGGTTTCGTTATTCCTTTGGAACGAAATTCTAAACAAGAGACTAACTCGAGAAAAACTACGCCCTCCTCCCGCAATAAACGTAGTGCGTAATGCGTGTCATAGCAAGAGATCTCCACCCTTCTTGCAATAAAAATGAAGCTATAGATGATGTCAGAGCAAAAAGCCTTAAAATGATCGATGCAAATAATATTCTGAAAAAGATAAAACAGAAAACGGAACAAGGTCAGGAAGTTCGGGTCAAGTATGGACTTCTGCTCTTCATGTTCACATTCGTTAAGAGCGAAAATAGACGATAGTTACAAAATTAAGATCATTATGAATATCGTGGTTAAGATTGAGCCCATGCGTCCAAACGAAGATCGATAACGCTGGCAAAGTTTTAACCACACCCAGTCGTATTGCCAAAAAAGGCGAAATGCGTCGAAACTTCTAAGGAAACGAACAAGAGAGAACACAAACGAGTAAAAGAGAAAACAAAAGGGGAGCAAATTAAGGACCCTATCTCAGAGACTAAAGATAAGCCGCACTTTTCTGGAGCGCAAACGCATGCTAAAGTCGCATCACTAATAGACAAACAGACAGACCCCATTCAACAAGTCTTTTCGATTAATCTAACAAAACTTGACGAACTCAAACAACTAAGCGAACTGGGTTAAAACACAGCCAAAAATAAAAGGATTTCACGCGTATCACGCAAACCACCCCTCCGAAAATGTTAGAGGCGGATCTACCTTACTCATCAAAGACAGCATTAAACACACTGTGAACATTGCGATGGAACTCGACGTAACGCAAGTAGCATCAATTCGTGTGAAATACAAGAACCTGACTTAAATATCGCATTTATATATTGACCCCACAAAGGAAACATAATTGTTACGACTTTATGGGTCTTTTCAATTCGCTTGAAACCAATTTCATCACAGGTGGGGATTTTAACGCAAAACACACTTTTTGGGGGTCAAGTTACAACTCACCAAAAGGCAGACTTCCGTATGAAGCCAGTATGCAATTCGGGGTCGAATTCTACTCCACGCGCCATCCGACATATACGAGACTTGATAGACCTTCATAACAAGAGGAGCGCTGTGATCTCTCATCAAATCATTCACCTGTAATCTTGACCATAAGCGACCGAATTATGAAAATAAAAGGGGCTCATAGACTAACAAACAGTAAGTCTAACGGGGAAGGCTAACGTCTCTAGAACTAGATACTAGACTAGAACTTGGCAAATTCATTGAAGCTCCAAATCGAAGCATGGAATAATACTCCGGTAACGGGGAAGGCAGTCGACCGTTGCAAACGTAATCAACCACCGAAAAGAAAAGATTCAAAATCTGAAGACTCTGCTTATGTCAAAGGATTAACAGCCGAAAAAAGCACAAACTACTCGCTCTGAAAACCGATGAAAAGTAGCAGGAAGCCACAAATGCAGTCGGCACTAATAAGGAAAAATAACGGCGAATGGACAAAGGGCGATAGGGAAAGCGCGGATCTTTCTGCTTAAAAAACTGTATCGCTTAAAAAACTCTGTCAGACGATAGACAACTTAAAAAATAGCAAAAGCGCCTGGCTATGATCTAACAGCCGGAGAATTTTTTAAGCAAATGCCAAGAAAAGTACTAATCAAACTTCTCTACTTAGTTAACGCTTCACTGAGAATACTGTACGTCCCAGACCCATGGAAAGCAGCAGAAGTAATTATGGTTTCGAAACCGAAAAAATCACCAAACGACAAACAATTTTTTAGGCTGATATCACTCCTATCGTTTGTATCAAAGGCTTTTGAAAGACTCCTTTTGAAACGCGTCCAACCCGTCATTGGAGAAAGGCGCCTTATACCTGACCACCAATTTGGGTTCAGAATCAAGCATTCTGCTATAAACCAGGTTTATAGAATAACCGACGTTATCGAAAAAGCTCTAGAAGAAACAAAAAACTTCATTAGCTAAATTTATATATATTATATATACGTATGTATATATGTACATATATATAATATACATACAAACCCCTTGTGTTCAGTATCTACCGCTACTGCTGTGAGCCACAAGGCATAAGTTTGCATGAGAGGGAGATACAAGGCACCATCACACTTTTCGCAACGCTCTTGTCTAATATAAATCAGTTTACCCCCAACGCGCCTAAAGAAGTTTTACTTCAAATAGAATTGATAAGAAGTTATTAGCCACCAAACTGCCAGAAAATAACTTCCGTACTGTGGTACCCACTTTTTCTAAAATATGTCAAAAAATCTAAAAAAAATACAAAAAATCTGTTTCCATGAGTACAGTAAAAAAAAATTATTTTAGCATTCTAGCCCCAATACTTTTGTAGCTTTTGGCCAAAAAAACAAAAAAAAAAAAAACGCTAAAAATATCGATTAGTGAGCGAAATCCGAGAAATCGCTGATTAAAAGTTTTTTTGTAATCTATAAAATTCAGGCTGAAATCGACGCGAGTCTCAGTGGTGTTTTTCATATTCATTTCAAACCCTATTTGTTCCACTCAAATTTGCACACAGCTGGCATGACGATGATCGCGTTCGTGTTGCACGGATAGAGGCATATAAGATGTGAAATATGGATATAGGTATATATATGTATGTGTTTAGGTGTACACAAGTGTACACAATAAAAAAAAATACAGACAGCAATGAAAGAACGCGGAATATGATAGCCAATGGGAAATAACTGATGAGTGTTCTGTTCTACAGAAAAATAACAAGGACACTTATTCACTTTGAAAATTTCGCTGTGTAAGATGACTGATCGTTTGTCGCTGTGACAAAATCACCGCTAAATATGATTGAATATATGTTGCACCGCAGACAACAAAAAACTGTCATCCGATTATAGGAACTTTGATCAAAGTACATATGCTCTGTGAAATTTTGTTTCAAGTAAATAGACAAATAGTCTCTCTTAGGCAAATCTTTGTAAGATTTTTTTTATTTCCTTGCCATATAACATCAAATCATGCAGAATACATGTGAGAAAAAACTATGATCACTACTGACTTATTGAAAACCATTTAAAACGAGTGTCGTTGCATAAGGAACAAAAAGACATATTTGATTTAATTATGTCATCAAGAAGGAGAACATTTTCTTGCTGACTGCGCCGGCAGGCAGCGGGAAGGCTTTTCAATAAATCTATTGCTTGCAAAGATTAAGCATGGTGGTGAGACTGGTCTTTGCTGTGGCATCCTTTTGTTATTGACCCATACTTTTAGATGGCGAAAGAACTGCTAACTCTGCTTTTAAACTTCTATTAAAATGTTGTAGTGCTAATGTTTCAAGTGCTTGCGATGTTCGATTGTAGTTCAATAATTTGGGACGAGGCTCCAATGCACTGAAAAATTCAAGCTCATAGCTGCACATACAAAATTGTAACTTTAGACTAATATAAGTGCTGCATATGGACGAGACAACACATCATTTTCCAATAATATACATACTAAAAATAAGAGCAGAAAAATTTGAAGTAAGAATGGGAGAAATGTTCAGGCCGAACATTTTAGAAATGATTGACAAGGTACAGTTGTGTTCATAATAACAGGAGCGCCCAGTTAAAATGACTGTATTGGCCTGCTGCGAAATAGACCAATATTCTTTGGTCGGATGAAGGCAGGTTCGTCTTGTTTGGTGCAACTGGTTCTCGGCAATGCGTTCGTCGTCCGTTTAATATAAATTGTTTGACTTAGTACACCCAAAAAAACCATTTAACATGATGGTGCTAAAAAGTCATGATTTGGGCATGTTTCTCTTACCATGAAGCGTGGCCCACATGTTCGATAGATTGTAATATGGATCAACATCCTTATACCAAAGTACTAGATGAGATTATGGAATCTTATGCCGAATAGAATATGCGCTTAAATGGGCCTTTTAACGGCACCAAGCACGCCAGCCAAAAGGTTAAAAATTCGTGCCGAAGGGATTGAGGTTTTGGAGTGCCCCCACAGTACCTGACTTGAATCTCAAACCAATAAACAAATGTCAATTTTGGAGTGAAGTGAAGGAAGCCTGGCAGAAAATAACACGTACTCATTACCAGCATCTTGTTGGCTCTATGCCACGTCAGTGTTTGGCGATATTAAGAAAATGAGATATAATACCAAATATTAAGTTTTTTTTTTATCAAATTAAAGGTTTTTTTTTCACAACTAAGCAAAAAATAATAATGCCCCCACATGCGCTCCTATTATTATGAACAACTTTAAAACCAATTGGTCGACTTTTTTATCTTGTCTTTACTTTTTGTTGTATATTTTGTTATTGTTTTTTGCCTATTGAATTATGTGTATTCTATATTATGAAAAAAGAAAAAACAAAAAATAGATAAAAGTATAAGAACAGTGTAATTTTTTTCAATTTATTGCATATCGCTCCCATATT
This sequence comes from Syritta pipiens, assembly GCA_905187475.1. Classification (NCBI taxonomy): domain Eukaryota; kingdom Metazoa; phylum Arthropoda; class Insecta; order Diptera; family Syrphidae; genus Syritta; species Syritta pipiens. The sequence goes on along the minus strand of LR994572.1, from coordinate 60,258,617 downwards.
ATGAACACAGCTGTATATCCGGATATTGCAAACTTATCTACTAATTCATTTTGTTTGAGGAATTTTTAGATGTAGAAGAAGCAGTGCATTGCCCCAAATTGTTTCTAAATTCATTAACACTTTCAGTTATTCCATTATTGGAATTATAAAAAAACTTTAGATATATACTGCTACCCGCGCGAAGCCAGGACGATTTGCTCGTCTGATATAAATCAGTTTACACCCAACGCGCGTAAAGAAGTTTTACTTCAAAGAGATTTGCGCTACCGCTTTTCTAGATGTCTAACCTTCGACAAGGTCCGGCACGATAGCTTGAAGCACAAGCGACACCAATAAAAGATTTTAGAATCTAACCTAGAAAATAGGATATTTCTTGTTAAATATGAAACTGAATATTCAGACTTCAGGGAAATGGGAGCTGGTTTTTTATTCCATAATAATTTTTCTTAAATTGCCTCTAGCTCCTAAACGGGAGAGACGACTCACCCCACCCGTAGTAAAAAATGCTTGTTTTTTACCCCTCTACAAAATATATTTATCAGTTTTTGGCAACAAAGTTACCCGTGCCCACCCCTTCACTACTGCATCCTTTATACCGGACAATTTTGATGGTCCTGAGAGTGTCCGCTATAGAGAAGTTTCACTGTATATAGATAGCGCTTCAGTTTTATCTAAGCAACAAAATGCATAATAGTGATTTCTGTGCTGGTGAGACCCATATTTGAAGGTGGTAATCGCATAAATGCTATCTGAGCCCATACTCAAGTCAGCTTTGTTTAGTTCTAAAGTTTGCTATAGTTTAGGATTGTGGCTCAGTTTTAAGAAATTCCTACAGTGTTTAATGCCCTTCTGGTTCTCCCAGAACTGATTGCTTTGCTTTATTGATCGGATACGGATAGGGCATTCGAAGCAGGAAGGTAGACAAAACCTAGTTCCAGTGGGGGTGTGAGCGTGCTGAGTAATCCGTGCCCAAGGATGAAAGGCTGAGGATCAAATCAGTTGACAACTAGCTTTTTCAGAAGAGAGGACGCCCCGAAATACCTAGCACGGGTCAACCGACTGAGGGAAACGACCGGCAACCCGAAAGTCTTAGCCGAGTCGAATAAGTCTCGGGCCTCTGCTCAAAGAAAGAACTTCACGTCCAAAACACACCGTTCAAACGTTGAGGTTATTTAGGCTGCTAAGGAGGCGAAGGGCACCGATCATTCGGCGCAGAGTGTGTGTTCAAGGATCATCTAGTTTACGGTTTATCAGACTTTAGCAATGAAGACGTTGGAATGAGTGGAGAAAGTTGGCCTCAAGGCCAAGCTGGGAGAGCACATGCTTGATCTCCTCCTCAACTACACTATAACGACTCCACCCAACTTTACTAACGCAGGGTGGTACGTGAACGGTGCAAAATTGCTGCGGTGCTGCAGCCAGAATTCAATTGAGTTTCCGAAGAATGAGATACCAAAGCTACAACTGTGGCCGAACTGACCATTTCTGAGCAAATTAAGCTCAGCAGCTAAAGCTTTTTACCAGCTTAATATAAACAGAAGACTTTGCGAATGGATTAAATATGTTATCAAAGGGAAACGTAAGGGCCGAGTTAGGCAATCATAACACCAGCAGAGTGACCTATAGAAGGACTCCACAAGGAGCCGTGTTATCGTCACTTCTTTGGATATTGGTTGTGAACTGGTCTCTTGGAGCTCAGCTCAATCGGCTGCAAGCCAATCGCAACCTAAATCCAACAGAGTTGTCCAGCTTAGAAGTATTTGGATACAAATTCACACCCTTATTGTATCGAGCAGTGATGTGATAAGTAGCTTAGTAATAGCGTCGATTTTATTAAATAATTAAAATAACACAAGTTACTACTTAACTAAACTTGACTAAAGTGAACTCAAGTCGAAGTCAACTGAATTGCTGAAGTCAACTGAAGGGAACTGCGGACAGTTACTCGATCTTATTTATACTATATCCAGACGAGAGCAAATTCGACAGGCCGGCAGATGATCGCCGCATGGAATCGGAACAGAGTCTTGCCGGTGCTGTCAAACTTGCTGACGTTCACACTAATATTTTACAATCTATTACAAACTTCACAGTGATAAACCATCATAAAGTATGTACGAGGTTTCATTGAAACTCCAAAACATGAATGTAAACGATAAATAACTTAGTAGTTCTTTACAGTATCAATGAAGTTATACTTTATTTCTGAATCTTTCTCAGGTTTCATAACAACAGACAAATGATATGACATCGAACTTACCAAATTGTATAACATAATTTGATTTTGGACTTCTTGTAGATCTTTTTTCAGGACAATTTCAGGATTTTGTTATATGATTTCAGATATTTCGGTCCAAATATTCCCAAAAATGCTCAGTTACATTTAAATTGCTTTGATTTCAATGGATTAAGATATTTCGGAAATTTGGTGGAGTTTGCATTGTAAATCATCCATTTGTTTACTATAAGCGAAGTATGTTCAGGTTTCTTATCCATGACAAACAAAATTAAACTGTAAATATTTTTGTAATGCAGCAACGATAAAATTCTAGCACTAATATCAGCTAAGATCTAAATTAATTTGTAATTTGTCTCGTTCTAATATCTTAAAAAATAACGGTGATATGCTGAATTGAACTTGTCTGTGGTGGCTGTCCCAGTGTTTTTTTTTTTTTGAGTTTACTGACTCATATGACTCATAATATGAGAATGCGGGTGAGTCGACATTGCAGCATTACTGTTGTGTTTCCTGATACAAAGCTGTCATTAAAAAGTGGTTAACAATTAAAAATTAATCTTTAACAATTAGTCAATAACGTTTTGCACCCAATTGCCATAATTTAGCATAGTCTGCCACCACTAAAATCAACGTACGTTCAAACATTATCTTCGGGTTAGCATTTTTCCAGAATTTTGAAGTGGATATCTTTAGCCAAAGTTATTAATATTCTAGGTGTACCATAAGCAAGCGCATATCATTGGTACATATACATACTCATGTCTATTATATGAGTCTGCTTAGATGCCGAATGCGTATACATACATATGTACTGTACAAAAGCTAGCAATGAGGATAGCCGTTGTTATAGCTTAGGTTCTGAGAATAACTGTAGTGTCATTAGTCGTTGTCTTTGGGCAAAAAAGGGTAGCTTACCGGAAAACATTTTGTATGAGAAAGTTTGGTTCCCATTGGGGGCGCTACGCAACTATGAACATAAAAAATATTCGCTTTGCCATTGCTGTACAACGAAGCCATAAATCATGAGCTTTTTCTCGTTTTAGTTTTTTGTCTTCAGCTCTTCGTTTTTATCCATAGCCTATTGTCATCAGGGTAAAATTTAGTCGTTTCTGTATGTGTATGTATTCCGGTGCAAGTGTGCGTGTGTCGACAATGTTTTTTTTTTCCTTTTTGCCTCGCCTGGCGTTTTTTGTACCTCTTTACTGTGCAGTTCTGTCTCCCTTGCTTGAACTTGGATTATGCCAGCGAGGATTTTTACTCTTTTCCTCATTTTTCTATTCGTTTTCTCCAGCACTGCTGTGTGATGTGTCCTGCTACCACCATTCGTGTAATGAGTGTGAGGCAATGGTTGTTGCGTGTAGACAAATTCCAGCCTGCACAAAGCAAAGACCGGAATTCGATGTAGAAGGTCCTGCAACGAAAGGGAAAAATCCTTTGTGTTTTTAGCTCCACCTACTGGTCTCTTTCGGATTGGTCAGTTGAAAAAATCGTCACCCATAGAAAACTGAAAAAAGGAAAGAAGAAGGAAACAAAAAAAGGTGTAAAATAAAAATGAAAAATATTTGCTGCTTTGGGGTTGTGTGTTGAAATTTTTTTGTAGTTACTTTTTACGTTTTTTATCTATAGGAATTCACATAACTACTATTATGTTAGCTGGCTTTATTTGCGTTTTGTTATAATATGTTGCGTAGATATATTTTTTCATGCGTTTGTGTTGGTTAGATATGGTTTTATGTTGACGATGTTGTTACCACGGTAGACATTGTCAGGCGTAGTATTTTTTTTAGAATGGTTTCGCTATTTTACTAAAAATAGAATAAATATGCATAAATGTACACGTTACAAAGCTATTTCATACAATACATAGGCAAATCAAATTACTATAATGATCCAATGTCTAAAAATTGGAAAAAAAGATATTTACCTTCCTAAAAACACATACACAGATAAATGAAAATAAAGTATTTAATCTAAATTGATATATTCATATGGTTCGAGACGAATTTTAAGCATATCTACACATTGTATTTCATTCTTTTCTTATATAATTTCTTTTACATAGCATATGTTATTATGCATATATACACATGTATTAAGACTGAAATATGAAGCTGGTTTTAATTTTTGTACCCAGTATTATCATTCAATTTAGTGTGATGAAGCAGTCAAACGAAACTTTGCCTAAGATATCAGAAGCAAAAACTTAATTTAAAAAAAAATCCCTGTTAATCTGAGTTGTCTGCTTGCCTTGTTCTGACTTAATAAGGTAGACAATGGGCAAACGGTTGGTATTCTAAAAATCGAATTACAATACAAGGTCTCTAATTGCATATTTTACTTTATTTTTCTAAGCATGCAAAAGTGGATACATGAGAGTCCAAATGAACTTTTATGAATTAGGACTGTTGTATTGATGCGACCAAGATCCTTCATACCTATTTTTCTTAGAAATAAAATAATTAAATAACACAAATCGAACCAAAGGGAGGTGTTTTATTTACAAAAAACCATAAGATCCATTTTTGCACGGTATGGTGTAACTGTTTTTGAAGTAAGTCTGCCTGTATGTCTATGTCTGTATATTGACTTCGATTTTGACGAAATTGGGCATAGAGTAAGCTCGAACAGCAAGAAATACCAACCGTTTGACACAGAAATATTAATAATTACAGCGCGATAACTAATATTAACGCGGACGAAGTCGCGGGCAGCAGCTTGCCCTGTATAAACTAGATATCGTCTGAGTTCATGCCATCAATTTCTGTAAAAAAGTGTCGGTTAACATGGCTCTGTAATGCCAATCGTTAACCGAAACGTTGTTTCCAGTCCCATGCTCGAAGAAAATGAGCCAATGATGTCACCACTCTACAATCCGTACCAAGCTCTGTGGATGCACTGGCTTTTTGACAAAAACGTGCGAGTTTTTCTCGTCCTTCGATATAAAAATGCGCTTTGTCAGAAAATATGATTTTTATTCAAAAATCTGTGTCCAATTCAGATTGCTCTAGGGCCCAAATTACGAATCAGATGGTCGTGTGACTTCGATTGCTAAGTCGATTGGACCCTGTAAGCGATTTTTCCGAAATTTTCTGCAGAATTATCATTAGGTAAGTGCATGAAATGTGTAGCTCTTGAGATCAACAGTGAGTTGATGTTCCTGTATTGAGTCACACACTCTCGGCCATAGCACCCACCTTCTCGTCTGTGCGCACCGTACGTCGACGGCGACCATAAGTGCTTTTAGCACAAACTTGCGTACAGCAGCTGAAAGAAACTCTTGGAACCTTTGAAGAAGTAGTTAAAATTGTTGGAACCAGCTTCTCTAATAATAATTTTCAATTTTCTCAAAAACTACGCGTCATAAAATCATACGGTTTTTTGTGCTCGAGTCAGAATTGATACAAGTGTAGTAATAAGTACTTACTACATAACCGTAATTGTATAAAGTGGTGACCCTTGCACGGGAAAATCCACAAGAGAAGACAATAATAAAGCACCCGAAAGTAAACCGCGAACAAGGAGCGAAGTTTTATTTCGCTGGCGAGCTCTACATAATCAAGAACCAATTTAGCACTCAAAGGGCGGATAACATCTCAATAAAATAAAAAAAAAAAAATTAACAACTACAAGATCACAATTAGAATTAGAAATAAAATCTGTCAAGTGCGAGTTACACTCACGGAGGGTTTTGTTCTAACTGCTTTATTGGGCTTTAAAACCTAAAACCTAAAAAACCTAAATTACTTCAAATAAGAGAAAACTGTATAAACGTCAGATTATCCATTTTAAGGTTAATATCTCGTAGACGGGACTGTTATGCAAAAAGTTGAAAGTGCAACCTCTATTTAGTTTTACGTGACCTATCCAATGGTTCAACACTCGAATGGTCCCAAGAAGATAATTTTTCAAAAAAATTAGTTACCGTTTTCTTCAGTATGAAAAATATATATACTATTTCATTTATCATCATTATTTTAAATATTTTTGGAGCATCGCTATCCAATTTACTATTAATTCATTTTTTTTTAAACTTCTTTGAAACACCATCTTAGAACATAAGGTGGGGGATGCGGTCTAAAATAAATTTTTCGGAAATACATAAATATACATGTTTTTTGTAAGTGTAATTTACACTTCATAGAAAAAAACGGAATGAGGTAAGCTCAAAATTTTGTTAATCTGATCATACCACATGTTTTCAGTCATTTGCTGCCCAATTGCTATGTTCTCTAGCGAGCTTGCATAATAAGATAAGATCTAAAAAGCTTTTTAAATCTTTTTTGACCAACAATACCGGTTTCTGTTTTTTTTTTCGTCAGAGACGTAGTAAATGTCCTACAGAGTTCCACTTACACTTTAACAGGCTGTAAAAGCATCTTACGGTGTTGAAAACTTGTTTGTTTTCACTTTTATTATCATAACATAATGGGTCTGCTTCCGTTCATGTCCTTTTATGGGCTCTAGCTTATGGTTTTAACGCAACTCCTCAACTCTCATAACCTCAAATGGTCACAGCTTGACTTGTATTAAGCTGCTTATCTATCGTTTTCCTCGATTAACCATTTTTTGTCATAGCTTCAGCACTGTCTTCGATATATTGTAACCGTTTCATCATTCTATTGAAAATCGTTTGCAATTACTACAATTTTCGATTTTAAGAGATAAAAAAAGGTCTTATTACACACAATCAAGCACACCATAAACAAAAATAATTAAAGCACTGAGAAACAAACCAAAAAATGTGATCATAATGGTACATTTTTGAGTTTTTGAGGCTAAAATATCGAAAATAATTTTGGGTGCAAAATTGAGTACATGCGGATTGTTGTTTGTTTTGCTCATTATTCCTCAAGTTTTAGGTTTTCCGTCCTGTATTTTATACCGTTCTTTTTGTCTTAAAATGTAGTAATAAAGTCAGCTTACCTCACTCCGTTTTTTGCTATGAAGTGTAAATTACACTTACAAAAAATATGTACTTATTTGTGCACCTCACTGTATGTGGGCTAATAGCTCATTACCAAGCAACGTAAGGTGGTTACTGCAGTACTGTTTTTTTATCTGGCCAACAATTAAAATTTTACAATTATGTATACAATTTTTTAAACTGCCAACCTCTTTTTAACAATAGCCATATCAGATATTGAAAAGAAGAAAACTAAGAGATATAGATATTTTCGTCATCTAGCACCACCCTCTTTAAAACAAGGCCTATATTGCAAATCTAAAGTAATAACTTTTTTGTGTGTTAGTTTTAGTACGAACTTTTTCTTTAACCACTCACTAAATCCAAAAAAAAATTAATACTAGTTTTTGGGCTAACGAGTTACCGTTACTCTCCAAATTCCATGTCTTAACTGCAAAGGGATTAGAAGTTAGTTATAAGCAATTTTTTGGCGTCGACAGAGTAAAGAATGAAATAGTCGGATGACATAAAATTAACAAATTGTTGACTTCAGGTGATCAAATTATAAGAGAGGTCACGTAGACAGGTTTCATCCTATCTGTTTTGAAAGCAAACAAATTTTCAAATGTGCCCCACTCTGCTCTACATAATTAATTTGTTTGGCTTATTATTTTGGGTGAGGTGCGGAAGGGAGGTTCGAACATTCGTCTTTTTTTTCCTGCTCTTTAGGGTTTCGTTCTAAAGGAATAACGAAACTTTTCGTTCTAAAGGAATAACGAAACCCTTATAGAACCACTTTGATGTCAGTCTGTCTGTCTGTCCTCTTTTACATATTTGGCTATAGTTTCTAAGGCCTTTGGGATTAAGGGATGAAATTTGGACTGAAGATGAATCTAGGCAACGCAGACATTGACCACTAGTTTTTTTCAGAGATATTAGTAGACTAAAGAAAAAGTTAGTAATAATACTAACGGCCGGGAAAACTTTTATTGGGTTTGGTGGTTGATCCTTCATTAAGCTCTTAGCTTGGTAACTAGTGAACCGCTTCAATTCACTAATCAAGCGATATGTCATTCGGTAGATCTTTTAAAATAAAATAGACGCTTCATTTCCAACTTTTCAGTCAAAAGTTTCGTTTTGGAGTTATTTAGACTCAAAGTTGAGAAAAAGGCAGATTCCGCACCAATGTAACTAAAAATCTGAAAAAAAATCTTAAATGTAGGCTTTGATGTAATCTTAACTTTAAAATTGGTCTAAGCCTCCTGGCTTTAATAGTTTTCGAGTTATTGACCAAAAACCTCAAAACAACAACATTCATTTCAAAGATCTGAAAACGCCATTTTGTAGATCTCGATTAGAGCTGTAAAGTAAATCTGTACTGCAGTACTGAGTAGATGCCCAGTACTCTGTACTTGTACTTATAAGCAAGTACATTCATTGTACTAGTACTTGAAAGTCGTCAAGTACAAGTACTTTTCAAGTCCTTTTTTTAAGTACATTGGGTACTTTTTATAATTTTTCAACTCCCGTTTCATGTGGCCTTGCGATTTGGGGATAATATAATATAATAATAACGGAAAAAAATCTCAGACAGATCGGGTATAGCTGTGTAAATTGTTAGTGGATCAGCTCCAGTAGATGTGCGGGCAAAGAATGGACGCAATCCAGGAGGTGCGGTGGGATGGCCCGGGAAAACAGAGGATGACAAACTGTGATATGTACTACGGTGATTGCTACAGAGAGCAAATTTGGGTGCAGATTTGTTGTTCGAGGTAGACTTAGACTCAGATTAAGTCAGAATGAGGTCCGAAAATTCTACCAAAGGGTAAAACAACTATCTCAAGTTTATAAGGCTCGGACGGAAGCCTGTCGGGACAAAAATGGGCAACTGGTAGTAGAGTCGCAGTCGACTAACAAATACGAGTAATTTATTAAACAAATATGAGCCTACGATGTGCGCCCGCATCAAAACACCGTCTAGTTATCACTTTTTATAAAGAAACTAGCTTGCAACTATTTTTTTTAAATCAATAAGTTTTGTTTCACACGGATGAAATAAAGAGCAAATGGAAAAGGATTTTCTTTTGTTTAATTTTATTTAAAATGATATGAAGAATTTTAGTGACGTTATCTGACATTATTAATTTCCTTAACTTTTATTAAATCCTTGTTTCTAATCTGTTGACTGAACGGACGAAACTCTCGGCGGGTGAGTAAAGCTCACCCTTGACCGGATTTTTTTTTTTTTTGATTAAATACTAGAACACGTGACAAAAATCAAGTACCAGTCCCAGGTACTGAAGTACCAGTACCGATACTGGTATTGGTAAGTATCTACCGGTAGACAGGTGATGATCTCATGGAAATCCGTTCAGTAGTTTCTGAGATTAGAGAACCCAAACATTAAATTAGATTTTGTTTTGTAAGATTCATAGATAGATAGATGTAGATTATGTCATCAGTCTACAACAACAAGGCGAACATTTTCTTTCTCAATGCTCCTGGAGGCACCGCGAAAACATTTCCATAAATCTACTGCTTGTAAAGATTAAGCATTGTGGCGAGATTGCTCTTGTCGACGGTGGGAGGATTTTTTTTTTAAACTTCCATTGAAGTTTTGTAGTGATGATGTTTCAAGTGCTTGCAATGTCTCCAAAGTAATACTGGAAGATTGACGGGGGGATTGTAGTTCAAAAATTTGGGACGGGGCTCCAATGGCACACAAAATGTGTAGTAAGAGTAAGAGTCATACTTATGGTTGCACATAAAAAATGTTAACTTCAGACTAGTATAAGTGGTGCATATGGACGAGACAACACATCATTTTCCAATAATATCATCATCATTGGTAGCGTAACAGTCCACGAAGGGCTAGAGACTTGCGTTTCGTGCCTCCACTGTGTTGTACACTTTTATTTCCGGTTAGCGAAAGCTTTCCGTGACAGAAGTACTTCAGGAGGATTGTTAATCGTTCGCTGGAGGCGGGGGCGTGAAAAATGTTTGGTTTGCTTTTTTTTCACGAGCTGGATTCGATCCCGGGTACAGTCGCTTAACAGTCCGACGCACTAACCGACTAAGCCACGGCGCCCACCATATAAAGGGTAATTTTTTAAAAGCTATAGGAAAGTTTTTCAAAAAAAAAACACATAGAATTCAGGAAAATGCATGAAATCTTTATTTGGATCGATAGTACGGTCCAATTTATTGTTTGAAGATTATTTCATGCAAATGTTGACCTTGACTGCGCCTCAAATGGTCCATCCGCTTAGTCCAATTTTGGCATACTCTTTCCAACATTTCGGCCGGTATCTCACGAATAAATGCTTCAAGGTTGTCTTCCAATGCGTCAATTGAAGCGGGCTTGTCTGTATAGACATCAGCTTTAACATAGCCCCACAAAAAAATCTAAAGGCGTTAAATCGCACGATCTAGGCGGCCAATTGAGCGGTCCCGAACGTGAAATAAAATGTTCACTGAACTCGCCTCTCAATAAGTCCATTGTTGCGCGTGCTGTGTGACATGTGGCACCGTCTTGTTGAAACCACATGTCATGCAAGTCAAGCTATTGCATTTTGGGCAAAAAAAAGTTGGATATCATCTCACGGTAGCGCTCCCCATTCACAGTTACGTTACGATTCGCATCATCTTTGAAGTACGGTCCAATGATGCAGCCCACCATGCACCAGCCCATAAACCGCACCAAACTATGACTTTTTGATATTCACTCCAAAATTCTTATTTACGTACCCATTGAGCCAAAAATGAGCTTCGTCGCTGAACACAATTTTTCGACGATGAACTTTCTTAACAGAGCACGCACTTTGATAGTAAAATTCAATAATTTGCAAGCGTTGTTCGTTTGTAAGCCGATTCATGGTTAAATTATAGACCAAACTGAAGATGTTTGACAGTGAAGCAAAACACGAAACGTGCGTCAGCTGTTTAAACCAGTCTTGCCAAAAAGATAATAGCTAAAAAATCACCCTTTACATACTTAAAATAAGAGCAAGGAAATTTGAAGTATGAAATGGGAAGGTAAATCTCGGAAATATCTTTGTTTTGGTGCCGAACATTTTGGCCATGATTGAGAAGGTATATCCGGATATTGCAAACTTATCTGCAGGAAAGAGCTACTTTGTCGCATACAAATAAGCAAACAAATAAATAATAAGCTAATGCTCATATTCTTACTAAAAACTTTACAAATTTCTGAAAATTTCTCTGCTGCAAGATAGGATTGATAAATCTTTCGTTTTTCTTGGATATCCTTCGTTGAAAAGTTGAAGAATAAACCCAAGTGTAAAATTTACAGGGTGTTTTACTTTATCCGCATATTAATTCAATTTTAATTTTAATTTATTATGGTCAGTGTATTTAGATTGAAAGTAGCTATTCTTATGATTATAGAGATTAGAACATAACGCATAAACTTTTTAACATCTAAGGTTATTAAGGGAGAGGTTATATTGTAGTGGATGGGAGATGTAAGAGACAAATGGATGAAAAAACTCTATGGATTAAAAAAAACAGTTAAACTATCTGCATGAGACTTCTGCTAGTCCGACTTTCATGGAATGTACATTTGTATTCAAAATTGAAATAGATGAACGTGATTTAGTCTTTTAATTTTCGTATTTTCGTAATGTCATGTAATGCTAATGTTGAGGAATGCCAGGGAAACCCAAGCATTATTTTGAGTATTTAACAAATTTAAAGCTTTTTCATATGACAGTCTGCACACTTGGCCCAACAAGGAGCGGCATAGAGCAATGTTGGCAGTATTACTACCTTGTTTTGCTTAAGTGGGAGTTCTTGTTAATTAATGGGTACAATATTTTAAGTGGTACATTAGCCTTTTTACCGCACGCATTGAGTGGTACGAATATGTCAGTTTTTTATCCAAACTCCGACCAAGGTATTTAACTGGTCCATTCGATTGAAAAGCCAAAGACATTTAACTGGGTTTGAGGTAGGTTGAAAGTTTCCATTTTCTGGTAAAAAAGCAGCTTGGGTTTTAGTGGGGTTTATTTTAATTTTCCAAGTGTATAAGTATTTTTCAGTTTCTAGAAGTGCATTCGTTAAGTTGTTCATTATAATACCGCAGTTTCCTTATCTTAATATGACAACAGTTGATTTCGGAAACGAAAAAAATAAGCTGTAATCACTGTGATTGGTGACCTTGAAGCTGTGGAGCCTTATAGCTAATTTGATGGTAGCAATCGGTATAGCCGGTAGTTCTCTTTGGGATTGTAGATTGGGGTCGCATGAATTTCACAGTCAGTGCGTTGGTGGGCTTAGTCGGTGACTGAGAGCAGGAAGTGAAATGCTTCGAGTATTGTAGAATGACCAGTTCCTTTTACAAGCTGCTACCTGTCTGCTATAAATATTTACTGCGAGGACTTGAAATAATACTTCCAGTGCAGCAAACGGTGTGGTGCGTAGTGCTTCTCCAATATTAATGCACACAGATCTCTGCACGCGACTTAGGAGATGAAGATAGACTGGCTCAATCTCCTCACTATCGAGTGACTATCGAGTACTGTCCACCAGACGATATATAAAGCCTGTGGACAATTCGTGGCTGTCGACCCCATTTACAGCCAATGGCTACCGTGCAAGCCTTCCTTAAAAAGGTTCGAGTTCCTATCTGGGCTACAACAAGGAAATGATCTGAGTCCAATGTTGGCACCTTAGAAGGTTCGGACATCAGGAGCGTCTGACGTTGATCGAAATGTGATCAATCTAATTGACGGTGCATTTTGATGTGTTGGAACCTGAGGCGAGCCATTAGCCGGAGTCCTGAGATTCCTTTTTTGGCTAGTTACGCGTTGAGGCTTATTGTCGGCTCATATACCAGTTTTTTTTTTTCGTGAGCAGGAACCTCACCCCAAAACTGAAAGACCAGGCCCGTTTCTTTAATCCCCAGGCATAGGGTCAATAAATTCGATGAACGCTGTATACATTAGTTGACCATACACCGTTTTTTGTGATGGCTACATCCATCATTTCATCGCTTCTTTGCAAGTTCATTTTGGAAGCCACAACGAGTTGCTAACTTTTTCTTAAGGAAAGTTATTTTTTTTTTTTTGTTCTACGTTTTGTGTTGTGTTTTTTACTGATATGACGGACAGCCATGAGCCATGTAAGAGATCCTTTTACAAAAGAATTACTTTGCCAAATTTTAATCTAAATGAACGAATTCTGAACTTAAAAATTAAATTAAGACTAACCAGAGAGAGGTTAGGGGAAAATACGTACATGTTATCGTACGGTCGGTGAAGAAGTGAGTAGCAAAGATGTGTTGTAACCAGCGATCGCATTGTTAGCTGTTAGCAACTGCCAATGTATGGGTTCATTTCTTAACTATTATCGGCTGTGTTGATTTGGCTGCCATTTTTTTCAGTTGCTCGTAATTGCCAGAAGGTTCTTCCAAAAAATTAAAATCCGAAATAGTCGAGAAACTGAATAAATTGAAGATTGATTTTTTATATTGATTTGAATAGAAATGAACGGAAAATTTTGCGTGCAATTGTTGCGGAATGGTTTTTCGAATGGAAAAATAGAAAACTCGATTATTTCTGGAAAATTTTAATTTAATAAAGCTTTGCATTTACTCATTACTCGTCTATTTCGTTTTTAAGTATTACCATGGTATGCCACCACACAATTAACAGTTCAGAGATGCGAACTAAAATAAATTTACGTTAAAACTTTGCATTTCTTTGGCGATGTCAGTGTGCGCTGTGTGTAATATGACAGGTGTCAAAATCGTCACTTCATGCATTCCTATCTCAGTAATCGGGATACCAGCTAATCGGACCATGGATCAATAGTTCGATAGCGTACAACATAGCTGTATTTACCTGTCTAATCGGACGAAGCGTAGGAAATACAAAAAACTGGTGACATGTGCGTTTTATTCACGCGCCTTTCGTCAACAGATTAGTAGTAAGGATTTAATTTGGGTTAAGGAAACTAACAACGTCAGGTGATTCTTTTGTTTCGAATAAAACTAAACAAAAGAAAAACCTTTCCCTTTTGCTCACCATCTTAACCGTGTGGAAATTGCTTTGGTGAACTTAAGGGAAATGGTCGCAAGCTAGTCTACTGAGACCATTAATCGGCAGTTAATGCAAGTTAGCTTACCAAACAGCTGAAAAATTTGAATCATAAAGTATTCTGTAGTAATTTTATTAACAGATAGTCAGTTATTCACGTAAAACACTAATGTGAAACAGCCACAAACTCCAAGAAATTAACAAATCAAGTACTGGTGTCTAAAATTCAGTGTTCTCTTTTATCCAATAGCAAAGTTTAAAATTTTTCCAACAGAAATTCATATTAATCGCTGCAAGTAGAAAAGAGCGTTTCTTTAAAAAAATGACAATAACAAAGCTACTGTGGTCAATCATTTCCCTACTTCACTTTGTTCTTTTAAGAGAACTGAGAGAGGAGATCACTGTCATACAAAATATTCACTTGCGAGTTGCAACCTTTATGCGATTTCTTCACTATGTAATAGTTCCAAAAACATATAAAGTTGAATTATATAATAAGAAACAAACACATTTAATTCTTACTATACTTATAGTACGTCCACGACCATAAGACGGAAGCGGGTATCACAACGGCAATGGTGGCTGCGAAGGTGCGAACGAGGCAGCGGTGGCAAGCCAGGTTGGACGCTGAAAGCAGAGGAAGATGGACAGCGCGGCTTATCAGAGATGTTGCTGCATGGACAGAGCGGAGATATGGTGATGTCAACTTTTACGTCACCCAACTTTCAACAGGTATCTCCACAAGATGGGCAAAAAAGAGAGTGCTGCCTGCCAGTACAAAGACTCCGAAGAAGACGACGCCTACCATACCTTCTTCGAATGCAGCAGGTGGGCAATGCAGAGGACCAGGTTGGAAGCGAAGATAGGCAGCATATGACGTGATACCGTCGTCGAAAAGATGCTATCCAGCAGCAGCCACTGGACCAAAATCGCGGCATACGCTGAAGTAGTGCTGAGAACCAAAAGTAGAGAGGAAGGAGATAATATCCCCCCAAACGAAGATCGATTTACAGCCTGACCAGCAAGATTAATTAATTAACCCGATGAAGAAAATGAAAAAGCCGGTCCCCTTTGGGGGGAAGAAAACGACACCACTCTGAAGTAATGCGAAAGCGGTCCCAGAGTGGATGGTGTCAAGGAAAAGAGGTCAAGATTTTTAGTGGGTGAAAGTCTCACACTACTTGGAAGAGAACGGGCCTGTTCCACCTGCCTATTAGGCTATTTAGGATTAACACTAACATTTTTGCTAATAAGTAACTATCTCAGCATTTTTTTTTTCTGAACTTTCTTTGGGCAAGTGAACACATCATCTGTAGAAATTTCATTTCTTATTTCCAGTTGGTTCACATTTTTGTAGTCTAGGCCCCGCCCCCTTTCCAATGACATCCGTATTGACCATCAAAGTTAATAAAAGTTTTTGCAAACGTACTAACTTTTTTTTTAATTGGTCGAAGACAATTCCGGAAAAGTTCACAGACTTCCATGCAGCTCTTACCAGTAATATTCTGGATTTTCTCGAAAGGCTTTGGGCGGTATTCTTTGTACATTTTCAGACGACAAGTGAACGTTGTGAATGTTTGTAAATAAAGTCGAGAAGTGGCAATCTTCTAAAGAGGGCTATGTCTAAACAGTTATAGATATAAAAAAAATAATATATGGGGGAATAGGGAGAGTACGATAAATTTGGCGCCAAAAAATGATAACGGTATTTTGTAGAGCGGTAAGAAACAAGCATATTTTATCTCGTCCCGTTTAGGAGCTATCTAAGAAAAAAGAAATTATTAAAAAACAACAACAGAAAAATTCGCTTCCAAACGCAAAATTTTAATAAGAAAAATGAAAAAAAGTATAAACCAATTTTTTTCTTCAAAAATTTTAAATAAAGTGGCAAATTGACTTTTTGTGGTCCATGCGTATTTTAGTATATGTGAGGTATGGATTTATGTGTGTTGTGTTGGTTTACAAAAACCCAGCAGAAAATCGTATAAGATGTACTGGGCTAAGGTTTAAATAAGGCATACACAAAATGGTTAAGCTTACTTAATACCCATAGCAATCCTGAGAGTACCCGGGTTCGAATACAGCTCGGGAAAAAAACACCACAAAGAATTTCACGGCCCCACCTCCGGCGAACGACTGACAATCCTCCTGGAGTACTTCTGTCACGGAAAGTTTTCGCAATTCGCCGTTCGAGACCGGCAATAAACTATTGGTCCCCTTCACATGTGTCAAATTATAACGCGCACAACACAGTGAAGGCGCGAAAAGCTAGGCTCTGGCCTTTCTTGGCCTGTTACGCCACTAATGATGATGACTCCTGAGTTAAGCCTTATTTTAAGATGTAAATAAGGCATACAACGTAAGCCAATCGCGAAACAACATGCAAAAGACCCAGCGAAAAAGTAAGGCAAAGTAAGACTTGTATGAGGCTTATTTCAATACAAATTATTCCTTATGCATAAGGCTTGTTACTGGTAAGGAATTTGCTTTCCATTCAACATGCCTTATTTTGTTCCTTACCACAACACGGGTTATGTCCTAGGCAATCAGGTATGCATTTGGATGGCTTATATAATATATACCTTTTTTTGCTGGGAATTCACGCAATAAAGATGACGCGATTCCAGATTGCGGTATTTTTCTTGGAAGTTGATAGCCTTTGGCAAAATACCATTTCTAAATTTCTAATGAGTGTATATTCATTATATATAAATTACTCAGCACTTATTTGCTCTCATAATTTGTTGTGTTAAATTACTAATCCTTTGTTGCTGTGGCAAAGCAAGTGTAGAAGTGAAAATATATTGCACCGTAGACGACAATAACTGTCAGCCGATTGTCTCTTACATACGAGGTCCGTTTTTATGCCTCTCACAAACAAAATAAATATGCTATATAGCTGAAATTCTAAACAAATGTTCGAGAAGAGTGCACCAACATAACAAAAAAAATAGATAATCGAAAGTACGTAGCCTGCGAAATTTGAAAATTCACCTCATTTTTCGAACAGACCTCGTATAACGTACATATAACAACAATCAATGCAGAGTATCTAATTGCAAAAAAAAAAAAAAAACTATGATCATTACCGACTCATTCAAGCCATTTAAAACGAGTGTCTTTTGAAAAACAAGTAAAAACTTGTTTAAGATTTAATTATATTATATTGTCACTCTGCAATAACAAAGAGAACATTTTCTTTTTGGTTTATCCTGAAGGCACAGAGAAGACTTTTTAATAAATCTACTGCTCGCAAAGATTAAACATGGCGGATTTGCTCTTGCATGGCATCCCCTGTTTTAGAGGACGAAAGCCCACTCTCTCTCTCTCTCTTAGCTGACGCTGCTTTTAAACCTCCATTGAAATTTTGAAGTGACGATGTTTTATTTGTTTCTAATGTCTTCAAACAGTGTAATACTGGCAGATTAATGAGCGATTTTAGTTTAATAATTGGGGACGGGGCTATCTCTCAAAACGTCTGTTGAAGCGGTTTTGTTATCTGGAGACTTTTATCCAATCTTCTCTGCAGTAGAAAGAGAAGGCGAAGTCAATCCGTCCCAGAAACAGTCATACTTATGGCTGCAGTCCCAGGGTTATCAACCAGATTGATGAATAAGACAACACACAAATTTCCAGTAATATACTTACTCTAAATACAATACGAAAAAGAAATGGAAAGGTAAAACTCAGAATTTAGTTTTGGTACCGAATATTTTGGAAATAATTCAAAAGGTATATTCGGATATTGCAACAATTAATCTGGAAACGTCTATTTTGCCCACAGAAATGAGCAAGACAATTAAGTTAATGACTTAATTCAAATATGAGACACAATCAAACATCTATTAATTAGTTGATAATGTTTTAGATGCAGATAAACAGTGTATTATCCCAAAGAATTTTCGTATTCATTAACACTTCTAGTATGCCACCACATCATCTATGCCACCACATCATCTTACTAAGAAATTTCAGATAATTAGTGCTGTCTGCAGAACGACGTTTGCCGCCAGAACGACGAAGAAACATTTAATACAAGGTAGTATTTACCTTCGTCAGAAATGCAAAGAGATTTTTCATTTTAAAAAACGCAAAACTTTGCCTGCCAGTCGTAGTGTGCTTAGTGTTTTTCGTTCGGTTGATTAATGGTTTGATAAAGGAGTGAAAAATAAAATAACAATGTATGTACGAGAATCTTACGTTCTTAATATACATGTATGTATATACAATCGTGGAAATGAAAACGAAGTAATAAAGGTTAAGGGATGAAAATAGCAACCAGGAAAAAGTGGGAAGTCCTCTTTTGAAAAAAGGGTTTCCTCAGTAAAAGAAGGGAACAGACAAAATGTGGTACAAAGTGTAAAATGTAGATTAAAAATAGCAGCCTTAGTTGGGTATCCCAGCTTAAGGAAAACCCTTGAAATTTTATAACCTTCTGTTTTACTGAAAGGGAATGAAAGGGGTTAAATTCAAATGATTTGAAATAAAGGAGGAATGGCTGCATTCGTATTAACGACATGAAAAAAATACGGGTTCGAAAATGGCGGTCATTTGTTTGTCCGCTGTTTGAAGTCAGTTTGATTTATAGCAGGATAATATTAAACATATTGCAAATTGAAATTATTAAGTATTTTTTAAATATTTTTATTGTTATTATGTATATTTTCAAGAAAAACGATCACAGTTCGACTAGAATCGGTTGTCAAATCGACAAATATCGTGATTTCAACAGTCGCTATACCAAAATGAGTCGGACTGTCGAACGAGAGTACCCGGGTTCAAATCCAGCTCGGAAAAAAAAGCACCACAATCATTTTCACGGCCCACCTCCAGCGAACGAGTGGCAATCCTCCTGGAGTACTTCTGTCACGGAAAGTTTTCGCAATTCGCCGGTCGGAACCAGTAATAAACTGTAGGTCCACTTCACATGTGTCACAAATTATAAAACGCACAACACAGTGGAGGCGCGAAAGCTAGGCTCTTCGTGGGCTGTTACGCCACTAATGATGATACCGAAAATGGAAATACAGAATTGACTATAACATTCTTAAAAATTACTTTTTTTTATAATGTTTATTTGGTGGATCATTTTTTATTCGATGAAAAGGTGATTCCACTCTTTGACTCGGCTGTTTTTTTTAGCAAATCCATTAATTTTGTCGTTGTTGTGGGTGTTTCTGAACCGGTCCCAGAGTAAGTGGTGTCAAGGAAAAGAGGTCAAGATGTGGTTTTAGTGTGTGAAAGTCCCAAGCTACTTGGGACAGAAGGCCCTGTTCCTTGCTGCCCATTAGGTTCCCCATCGCTATTAAGAAACATAAAAAGCAACGTAGTAAACTCTTGGTACAATTTTATGGGACTAGGAAAACACTTCGAATACCTCCGTTATTCGACAGAAAAAAAAATATTACCCACTTTCGGCACGTACGCATTTCACCCGCTTTTTACCGGTTGTTGAAGAAAGAGAAGTAAACTTGACTTCGAATTATACAAGCCATAATTTTGGAAATACTAGATGGGTTTTCACGTTGTGTTGAATGGATTTTAAAAAGACAATTTTATATTCCGGAACTTTTTTGGGTACTTTTATGGGTAGTGGACAAGCAACCTTGCTGTTATGTACAAAGATTCTTCTAAACTACTCTTAACAGGGCAGGTATGCAGGAGAAAAAACCGTTTTAAGTGGAATAGTTCAACTTAGAAGGAACCTTCATAATAAAACCGCCTCCTAATCGGACCAGTTTTCTTTGGTCCGGATAGTGGTGCATTTGAAATATTTTACTGAAATTCTATTTTAAAACTATCTATTTATAGTCCAATGACTTACATAATCAAAGAACCGAACTGTTACACAAATAAATAATTTTTTAGTTAGTTGAGCTAAAAAAAACAATATTTGTACCGCAAAATTTAATTAAAGGCAAATGTAAAGTAAAAGCAAACGAAATTCATGTAAATTAAATTCTGTAAAATTACCGGAATAGGTTATAGGTTCGAAAATGCGACTTGGCGCCGAGTTTACCTGGGTTGAAACTAATGTCCATTTCCTTGTAACAGTTTTTCGTAGACCCTCTACAGATGTTGCAGCCAGAATTACGAGGCAAATGTGGCAAGAAAATAGAATAGAATAGGCTTCAAAACCCACAAAAATTGTGTGGTTTATAGTCATAAATGTGGCAAAAGTTCCTACTGAAGGTGCAGGGAAAATTTTTTTGTAGTTTTATGTTTATTGGTTTGATGAATTTTAAAGAAGAAAAATTCAAGTTCAAAGAAAATTCAGATCAAGTTCAAGTTCCATATTTAAACGAAAATAATTGTTTTGTTGTTCGATTTGCAATGATCTTTAAAAGTCAGTTAAATGATTTAAACATTTAAGTTTAAGTTATTTATCTATACAAAGACCACCCAAATAGAAGCAGTTGGTTCAATAAACAAAGATCTCTTAACAACACTCCCCAAAACTTTAAAAGAAAGAAAAATGCGTCTCATAGGAGTGAAAGAGAGACATCTTAAAAGCATCTCATCTCATCAAAAGTAATTCAATAATACAAAACTTGCTATTAAGAAAATTAGTATTATATGGCTGTTTTTATGTTGCATTGTAATAAATGTTCCCATAAAATTTTCAGAGCTTATACAGCGCATTAACATTACCTAAGTAATAAAATAAATAGCTTTTTATGTTAAGTTTTCTCTTCGTTGATTACTGTTTGAAGTACAAAAACGTGCTTTTTTATAAGTTTTCCTACTATTTCACAGATGGCGCTGTTTTTTTTAGATAAAGAATATACTCCCCACACAATATTTAGTTCTCCCAAATATCTACCACAGCGATTTTGGTTGAGTGTGGTTGAGTTGAATTGATGTGAGACAAATATCTTACATATCGACCCCTAACTGCCAAATTATCGTAAGCGACAAAATGCAAATTTTAATGCAACATTAACTCATTTTTGCTTAAAATGTCGCTTACGATAATTTGGCGGTTGGAGCGCAATATACATCCAGTTTATACACATAAAGTTTAAGGTACGGTTGTAGCGGTTAGCGGAAGACATTTTCCAATTCTGAAATACGACCTGCAAGTTTACTGTTTACCTCGAAAAATATGAAACGAAATTATATCTAAAGACAAATGCCAGTTGGAAACATGATACAAACATGAAGAACTAAAATGTATGAATGCAAAGTTTAAAAAAGTTAGATAAATCAGTTAAAGGAGCAGTGGATTTTCATGATACATATGCAACATACCTTAGTTGCGCTTAACTAATTTTGACTACCTTTGCAGAGTACTGTACTTGGATAGAATTGAGATACATAACAGAATTAAAAAAGAGCGCATAGATTATCTATTTGGAGACCTGCGACAATAATCGAATTTAAAATTCGATATCTATATGAGTGGTTTTATAATTTTCTTTTTTTTTCACATTATAACTACCATCCACTTAAAAATACCGATTAGCAGTGCTAAGCGTATATCACAATCAGTCTGTACTTTCATAGTAAGGCTCAATAATGAACGGCAATACAGACTACATTTCTGCTGCAGCAAACTTTTACTAATTGGACCAGTCCTGTAAATTTTCAAGTACCAGTGTCTGAATTTTTTCAAGTGCAAGTGCAAGTACAGAGTACTGGGTACTTACTCAGTACTGGAGTACAGATTTACTTAAGTACTTAAAAGCTCTGAATTTGACGTATATTATAATACAATTCAAAAAACAGAGATACAATCGTACATTTTTGGATATGTCTCAAAAAAACATCGGTTTTCGAAGACTGTAAAAACTAGAGAGCCTAATTTTCTCCAAGCAGCAAACGTTCTTATAATTTTTTTTTTTCTTATTTTCATTTCACCGAAATAGTTTCAACAGTTTTCCAGGTTTTTAACCATTTCATGACCAGAATTTATTCCAAACCAAAGAAAAAAATATTTTCCTAAGATCTAGCTTATGAGGTTTCAACTAAGCCAAATTAAAAAATATATATACAGTCGAAGCCCTCTAAGTCGAAAAGCCCTTTAACTCGAATTTTTTCGTCATATTCCGGCATTCCCTTAAATTTTCCATACAAAATCTATCCTCTAAGTCGAACGCCCTCTAAGTGTAAAAGCTTTCTAACTCGAATACATTTTTTCGACTCTTTTTTTTTGCAAAAAAATAAACAAAAAATTTCTTCCTGTATCAAGCACATAACTTGTATTGCATGCTCTGACTCTCTCTCAATTTGGCACTGGACGACGAACACCTTTCATTTCATATTGATTTTTTAGTGCAAACAAGACGTAGAAAAAAGTGCATGAGGTTGCCCTTATTATTGTTTATGTATACAAGAAAGAAAGAGAATGTTCACAGTAAGAATGAGGATTTGCATGGCGACCTACACGGCAAACATCCAACCCAAAGATCGCCAATGGTTCTCGAAGAACAATCATGTTGGGCGAACACAATTGTCGTCTAGGGTCTATCGTCCTCTACACACAACCACAAATGAGCTATAGGTTATTTGTGCACACAACGGTCCGGCTCTGTATGAATAACTGCGCTGCTTATTCGTTGTGTTGTTGGTTGGACCTCAAACAATTTGCTTTTAATATAAAAACAGTTAGGTATTTGAGATGTTTTCAAGCTTCATTTAGTGAATGCATTGGGAGTCCGGATGAGATCCAATACTGCCTTTTTAAAATAGAGTCTTTTTTTAAAAGGCTTCATTCTCCAATTTTAAAGACTTAATCCAAAATTACTAGCTTTTTTAAGTAATTTAGATGTATACTTTTTTGAATAAAATAAAGGCTTTCAAACAAAAAAAATATTAATCCCTCTAACTCGAATTGTTCGAAAAAGCCCTTTAACTCGATCTAATTTTGAAATTCCGTGAAAATTCGACTTAGAGGGCTTCGACTGTAGGACGAAAGGATAACGGTATATAGAATGTTGTTCTTATGCAACACTACTCATCTATGATCGCTAAAATTGCATCATATTCGAAACCATACATTTCAGTACAAACCATACTACATACAATCGAATTAATTTCAGAATGCTTTCGTGATTTTAAAATAAGTTATGAGATCTGTTCAAATGTAACTTTTTATTGAGATTGTCCTTCACCAAAACCAAAGTTACGGATCCCGAATATAATATTCTTATTCAATAATAAATGTCTGAAGCAGTATTAAATGGATTAAAAAAGTTTTAGGCAGGAACCTAACACAAATTTTGTTTTAAATACGTCAATATTTTTTGAGTTCTGGTCTGAGTAGATGCAGTTCATGTTGTACAGAAACAACCTGGGCGAAAGAAGTAGGATTATGTTTAGTACAGTAAAATTAACACATTTTTTTGTTAAATCTGCCTAGCCTATTTACTCGAACTAAGGAAAAGAAGAAAAGAATAATTGTGAGTTTTTCAAACGGAGCATGCAAACGCGAAATTGGCAAAACAGCACCTCTACCTAAAATAATTGCTGCAGCTGGTACCTGTACATAACCTCAAGTTTCGTGAAGGTATGAGTGCAGTAGTATGAGAATACTGTAGTGCAACTGTTCGCGTGAAGTAAAGAAAATAACTTTTATCACAGGAATCAGGCCAGTTCTAACTACAAGAATCATCGAGTAATTGGAAGACGAAACTTGGGAACTAGACGGGCTAGATTATGTGGTGCCGGCTAATCGCCAATCACATAGACCTGTAGGTCTATGTATGTATTGAGCCAACTCAAAGTTCCTATAAAATTTGAACACCCATTCACCCTTGGTATAGACAGAAGGACTTCGACTTGAGGCTTGCCGCTTTACTCAATGGGTGGAGGAAGTTGTTGCCTATCGTCTTAAATCTGGTTTTGGCTAGTGCTGGACAGATACATAACACGTGCATCAGCGTTTCGCCCTCCGATGAGTCCCTGCAGTCGGCAGGTGCACGAAGGGATTAAAAGTGTAATGACCCAGTAAGCAGTACCCTATGATGATAACAACCATACATTAACATTATGACTATATTGAACTTGGATGCGAACTTTGAATGTAACCAAGAAGAACATCAATTTAAAAGCTCACTGTCCACAAAAGGAGAAATTTAATAGCTATCAATACTGTACGCAGGGTCTCAGCGTTTTCAACGTTTCTCAACGAGCTAAACATTAAGGGCTTGTAAAAATGAAGTACAAATATTTGGGCGATTGAAAACTAATTTTACAATACTTTTTGGAATTATGAAAGGCATTGCAAGCACAATTTAAATTCCTTGTAGTGGTACTTTTTCAAGTATAAATACCCAACGGTTTGCACTTGTACGTGGAAACACACAGAAATGTACTTGTGCTTGTATTGAATCCAAAAAGACATCATTACAGGCCTGTGTGGAGGCAGGCTCGAATAGTCTTCATTCAACTGGTGGCCAAGCCTTTGTTGACCAAAGGCGTAGGTGAGGTTGGGCTTTTAAAATTAGTATTTGATAAAAAAAATCGAGCGAGAGTATCCAATCCAGCCCAGGGAAAGAAAACCACAAACAATTTTCACAACCCCACCTCCAACGAACGACTGGCAATCCTCCTGGTGTAACCTCTGTCATGGAAAGCTTTCACAATTCACCGTTCGGAACCGGCACCGGCATTAAAACGTAGGTCCCTTCCACTTGTGTCAAATTAAATAGCGCACAACACAGTGAAGGTGCGAACAAGCTATGCTCTGGCTCTGCATGGGCTGTTACGCAGATTATTAAAAAAATACACTCTTGCTTCGTTTTCCAATCCGCCTTCGAAGCCTTCGATAACATCAAGTCAAGACCTTCGGAGCATTCAATAACTTCAAGTTAACGATAATTGCTCTTTCTAAATTGTTATTATCACATAATGGCTAATCAGAAACAGTCACTCAGAAAGTCACTCAACCATTTGTTACTGTAAATCAATGATCGCTTACCTAGGGTAATAATCAAGTTTTTGTCTGTTTCTTTAATTCCTTTCTTACTTTTTCAGTTATTTATTTGCTTGAATTTATTCAACATAAAAGATCTTCATTTTGTATGCTTTATTTGCTAATAGTTTATGTTTTCCCAAATGATCTAAAATTTTTATATGAGAAAACTATTTTAATGAACCACGTTCGTAACATACTGGCTAGGTTTCTTTACTATAAAGAATGAGAGCGACTTCAAGAATTTTGCCTTTCGAACTTAGAGAGATTATAAAAAAGGGTATATTTAATATGATAGAAAAATCGAAATTAAAATTTTTTTATGTTTCGACGGCTTTGATTATTTGTTTTTTTGCAAATACAAGCACGGATTTTTTTTTCTTTTCTGCATTTACTTACCACATAAAAATAAAAATTCGGCTGAAAATTGACTAAGCGCTTTATTCTTGAAAGCTATAAGCATTCTCTAACTAAGAAGTGAATTTAAAGACTAAAGCATACAAGTCAAATACTATTGCAATTTATTTTTTTCAAAAAGCAATTATTATATTAATAAAAAAATTTGAATAAGCAAAAAAGTTATTTTTCATGGATGCAAGCAACTCCAATGGTGTGTTTTATAACAGTTTAGAATACTTCTAGTTGATAAGCTTTCAAATTATTCAAGATCTGAAAAAGAAAAAGATGAAAATAATGATATATTAGCATGTTACCGCGATTAAGTGTATTTATTTTTTATTACAACTACTGAAATAAATTGTCAAATGAGCCGTTCGGAGCACAAATTGATTAACTCGAAAAACGATGAAATAATTTTAACTCGCATCAGAAATACACTACGTTTTTTCAAATAGTTGTCGTTTAAAGTTGGCAATTTTTATCATTAAGGAAAGATATTGTAAAGGTAAGAACTTATGACTATACCAAGTACTTTGACACTTAAATCTATTATTTTCTATATTTTTCAAAAAGTGGAGTTAATCTGTGGTCTGAACGCCTCAAATAGTGGTTTGGATTTTACGATTGCTAAACTGATTGGACTTTAGCAGTGGTGGGAAAGAACCATTCCATACTACCTTTGTTTTACTAATCATATATGTTTTTAACTATCGGCAAACTTCTTTGTCTTGTTTGTTTTAAAAAAAAAATTTCAGTTAGATATGGTAGATAAATCTACCATACTATAGCACGAAATCAAAGAAAAACTAAAAACAAAAATGTATTTGCCTTAGATGTAGGTATATCATCGAGCATCGAGCACCTATAATTTTTAGGTTTTTTTTTTTCAAAGGAACAACGAAACCCTTATAGGATCACTTCGATGTTCGTCTGTCTGTCTGTCCGTTCGATTCACAAAAACGCTTATAACTTTTGAGTCCTTTTAGAACTAAGAAGGACTGAATATGTATCTAGACAATCCAAAAATAAATTATGATTTTTTTTGGAATTAGTCGATGAACAAAAGAAACAATAGTAGATACTCTCTACAATCTTTCATTAAGTTTGATTGTCGATATGGGTTTTGGTAAAACGGTACGCCATCCTGATTACAAAAATGGCAGTCTGTCTGTTATTAGGCGTTAAACCAACTGAAAAATAGGTATAGAAGATTAGACAAAATTCAAACAAAGAATGTTCTTCACTTCACTTCACTTGCCCAAATGAAGTTACCCGAAAAAAAAAATTTTAAATTGCACAAAAGTTAGTTCTAACACTGAATTCGAAAAACATCGTTGGAAAGAGGATGGCACCTAGATCATAAAGTTGTACCACAGTCTACAACAACCACCTTGCTCTTATTGATAAGAAGTTATCAGCCAACAAACTGCCACAAAATTACAGTATGCAAAAAATATTATATGAAAACAAAAAAAAAAAGGGATTATGGGGCGTCTCATCGCAATATCCTAAAAATACAGAAAAGTCCTGCATGATTTTTATTTACACTGTTGGATAGGTCTTGTAAAATAAAATACTGTTTCGGTTTTGAACTTTTTATTTAGACGCTGAGGTTTCGAGTTAATAAGTTGTTGTATAAGACCCATTTCCTTACCCAGGACTCTAAAAATCGCAAAAAAATCTGGAATGTAGGTCTTAAAGTAATCTTTAGTTTAAAATTGGTTTGAACATTCTGGCTCAAATAAGTTTCGAGTTAACCAAAAACCGAAAAAACGTGATGATGTGAATTGAAAACAAAAATCCATTTTGAAGATTTCGGTTAAAGAATAGCAAAATATAAAAAAAAATTATTTTCTTACATTTTTCGAGATATGAACGATTTAAAGTCAATCAGTTTTCTGCTAAAAAGGATGAGCTAACGGCTGTCTCAGTGTGGCTTGCGGGCATTTTACCCCTTAAATCAGAGTTGGGAAAGTAATGATTATTTTATGTAATGATTACAGGTTGAATTACAATTGAAAGTAATTGAAATTGAAAACATTTTCAATTACCATTACAGTAATTAGTAATTGAAATCCTTTCAATTACAATTATAGGTGATTGTAATTGAAAATTTTCAATTGCTGTGCCAATACTTTTGTTCGGCATTGTACATACAAACGAATTAATTTCAGAATGCTTTTGTGATTTTAAAACAAGTTATGAGATCTGTTGAAATGTAACTTTTTGTTAAGATTGAGATAAGACTGTTAAGCAAGAGTACCTGGGTTCGAATCCGGCTCGGGGAAAATAACACCACAAACATTTTTCACGGCCCCACCTCCAGCGAACGACTGACAACCCTCCTGGAGTACTTCTGTCATGGAAAGCTTTCGCAATTCGCCGTTCGGAACCGGCATTAAACAGTAGGTCCCCTCCACATGTGTCAAAGTATATGGCGCACAACACAGTGGAGGTGCGAAGAAGCTAGGCTCTGGCCCTGTATGGGCTGTTACGCCGACTATTTATTTTTTTTTTTATTTTTTGTTAAGATTGACGTTCACCAAAACCAAAGTAATGCATTCCCAATATAATATTTTTATTGCACCGATAAATGTATGAAGCAGCATTAAATGGGCAATTCGCAATTAGGTTCGGATCAACACGGCTGCCCTTCGCGACGAAACGACCAGTACCACCTTTGGTCACGCTTTAAGACTCGCCCTCGAGAAGCTCGATGAAGAGGATAGAGTAAGTCCTGAGTCCGGAGTGCCGGGAGTAGAGGAGAAATGAACACGCCTTAAAAATAAAGTCATTAGTACTGCTGATTCCATCTTAGGCAGCAGTCGTAAAGATCGGAGCGACTGGTTTGTTGATGAATGTAAACTAGCAACTGAACGTAAGAATACTGCACACCAAGCAATGCAGCAGATCCAAAGAACGCGGGCATACTGTATACAACAGGCTCAGAAAAGAAAAGAAAAGGCTTCACAGACAACATAAGGGAGAAAAATATTGTCTGCGAAATGGAGAGCAATAGAGAGCGAGTTCCGCACCAGGCGCGGAAGTTCTACCAATCCGTCGGAAACATGACGCAGTACACACCATGCTACACATGCTGTAAAAACATAGAGGGTAATCTGATCGCCGATCCTAAAGGCATTCTGGAGCGATGAATTGCTCAACAGTCAGCTCACCGAAGAAATGACGGCTTCATTGCTGCAAGCATTGAGGAAGTGCAAAAGGCTGTAAAAAAAACTCAAGGGCAACAAAGCCTCAGGAGCTGACGGCATACCAGCCGAGCTGATTAAACATGGAGGTCCAACTTTACACCAAGCAATTTATAAAATCATAGTGCACGTATGGGAGCATGCTGGATGACTGGCAAAAGGGTGTCATTTGCCCCATACACAAGACAGGAGATATCACAGATTGCAACAATTATAGGGGTATAACATTTTTCAGTACTGCCTATAAGATGAATATCTTATATAGATGAATATCTTATATCTTATCTTATCCTCTATCCTACAAGATCGGATAGCCCCATACGCGGAAACCATAATCGGAAAGTATCAATGTGGTTTCAGACTAGGCAAATCAACAATTGATCAGATCTTCACCCTCAGGCAGGCGATGGAAAAATGTCTAGAATTTAATATTCCAACACACCACCTACGATAGCATAGCCAGGGTAGAACTTAATAAAGCCATGAAAGAATTCGGCATCCCAAACAAGTTAACAAGACTATGTAGGCTGACCATGACCAATATTTCAAGTTAAGGCAGCCATATTGCTGTCCAAGCCCGTCAAGATCTCCCGCCCGTCCGTCTCTCCAAGACTCCGATAAAGGGAGCCTGCCTCCTCTTTAACCTGGCATTGGAGAAAGCAATCCGAGACTCTGAAACATCAAGAAAAGGGACAATCGTCACCAAGTCTACTCAATTACTGGCTTACGCAGATGACATAGACATCTTTGGACAAGCTGTACAAAACTCCTTTATCCAGATCGAGGAGGCGGCAAAAGACCTGGGGCTGCACATAAATGAAGGAAAGGCATCGTCTGCGATAAATGTTGGAAGAACAGTCAAGGTCGCGGAGCACGAATTTGAAATCGTGCAATCCTTCAGCTACCTAGGGTCAGTAGTAGTTGCGGATAATAACATGGAAGAAGAAATACGCGAGCGGTTACTTAAAACCAACAGAACCTACTACAATCTTGCAAGGCTTTTTAAATCCAAGAACCTTACCATGAATTCAAAACTGCTGCTATACAAGACACTTGTATTACCAGTACTCACATATGGATGCGAGACTTGGGTGCTTAGCCAAAGGCACTCTGACCGCGGAAAGTGTTACGGAGAATTGTTCGCCCCATATGTGAGGAAGAACAATTCCGGAGACGGTACAACCAACTCATGGTGAAATCTACCTCGAAGCAGATGTTATAACGCGTATAAAGCAGACTCCGGTGGGCTGAGCACTTAGCTCGTGTGAGCGAAGAGGTCGGAACTTAACTACAATTTTGTTTTAATTGCGCCAATATTTTTTGAGTTCTACGTAGATGTGGTGAACAAATAACCACCACAGTAATGTAAGAAAATCAGTTAGTAATAATTACCCCAATTAACTTAAGCTCCAACTTCAAACTTCAAAATGTCAAAATAAAAGCAATGATTCCTTTTCGCTTAACTATGTACTCTTTGGATAATAAACAACAATTCTTATATCTTCTTTGTGAAGTAAATTTATACTCAACACTTTTAGGAATTATTCAACTCATTTTTATACATAGTATGAATGTGGTTGTGTATTCCCGCGTAAAACTAAATTCCAGAAATCCATTATAAAAATAAGGCTAAAAACATGATCGCCAAGTACACTGCTGTATTGCGGTAATCTTGTTGAATAGACATAAATAAAAAGAATATGTTGGATATGGATTGTAGTAGAATTGCAGCTCGCAAACGAAAAAGAATGCATTTCTCTTGTCTGATGAGTTTGGGGTAGAAGCCTTGTGTGTGCATTCAAATTGCCAAACTTGCATACGCATGCATCGATAAAACGATAGCGGAAAGGTGGGAGAGGTTTTTGGAACTAAAAAAACAAATGCAAACTGCATCTGAGTTCATTGAGATAGGCAAAAAAAGTATTTTTAACATTACTGCTCAGCGTACAGGGAGTAGAGAGATGTTTTTACTCTTTTACTTCGAATGGTCAATACAGCCATCTCATTTTTGCCCTTTTTTGGTTTTTATTTTGTAAACATTAGAAGGAGGCTTGGCTGTTCGCAGGATGCACACAACGTCCATAGAATTTCATCCAATTTTACTATGTATATCACAATGCATCGGTACCAACTATAGTTTCCCCATGCTCTCTCACTGTGTGTATTTGCAATGGTATGTGTGAGTGTGACAAAAAAAAGAATAGAGTAAAAAAACAACAAAAAACTGTCTAAGCTGTATAAAAACAGTGCCCCAAAACGGGTCTTATTTTTACGACCGCCGCTAGGTGCATCGGATTATACTGTCTATGGCTATAGGTATCGAAACATTAGTTTCAGTAATGCTGAAAAGCGTATGTATTTACCAAGCCAGTTATACACGTACATCTTATCTTTTAGACTTCTAGATGGGGAAATAAGGTTTTAAGTAGTACTATTCCTTATCCAACTTTCGCATTCGCATAAAATAAAAAGTATCCTTGTGGTGTTGGGCTTGTTGTTTGCTGTGCACGCTGTGTGTAGAAATGCGTGAAGCAGATGTTCTTGTAAGTACCTATATTCAACTACTACCTATTTCTATGTGATCGCCATGTGTATTGTGTAACAAAATGGCAAAATGTTCTTATTTTAGAACATATTTCTTCCATTTTAAAATGTTGTAATGTGCGTCATAAATTACAGTTTTGATTTAGATATAAAAAAGTTAATAAATCTTTTCGAAATTATTTTGAAAATCAATATCAATCAAAGGTAAGTCTATTGTCATTGTACATTTAAATAGTAGATAAAGTTATGAAATAAGTTTGGGGAAATCAAAGTCAAAGTACAATTTGAGTACAAAATAGTTCTAATCATTCAGACTACTTCTCGATAGGTAAAAAAACGATTTCTATGACCATTTGATCTATTTCAAGCAATTATGACATGATTTCTTAATAATTATATTGTTTTCGATTTTGAAAAAAAAAAGTTCTTAGTAATATTGTCTTTTATTTGAGATCCAACATTTACCTTATAACCTAAGCAAAACGAAGGAAAGACGATTTTCATAAAAGAAAAATATTATAATTGGGATGCTTTACAACCCACTGAGTGTCAGTGCCTCCAGTAGGGACTTACTAGCCGGTACTCAGCAGCAGTACAGGTTTACTTAAGTACTTTACAGCTCTGACTATACATAGATGATACTCTGCTATACGTTGTCCCTTGGGTCTCGTTGAACATACAGGGGCTTGTATTAATGAAGACCTTTTTAGAATTGCGCGGTGGTCCAATACAATTAGACAATAAGTTTGTATAGTTTTAATATTTTGGAAAAGTCATCGTAGACTTTTCTTGCTGTTTGACGAAGTTTCTTTCTGCTCTATTGTGCAAATGTCGTTTTGAGTCATTTGATTTTGATGTCTAGAAATGCACAGAACTTCGAGAAGTAAGGAAAAGGAGCCATAATCGAGTTTACAGCACGAAAAATTGAATAATTGCGTTTTCGATGCCGATGCCACGACCAAAACCTTTCGAATTCGCAAAGAGCATCAAAAAGCAGGCACATAAAAACGTCGAGAAATGGCCGCAAAATTAAATTGCTATCATAAAACAATTCTCTCAAAAAACTAGGACCTGGACCAAAACCTGGTTGCCTTACGGTCTTACCAAAAACAACAAAATAAACACCTTCACTATAATGATACATATACACAAACTTGCAAGATTCTTGCACAACATGATGGCTAAAACATCGGGACGATTGCATGGATACTGTTATAGTCAGCATTCCAAGTGTTAATACGTGTTTTTACAAAAGAGGTTTAAAGAAAATAAAAAAACATAATTTCACTCTAGCGAGATTCTTTTGTTCACTGTTTAAAATATCCTGCAAAAAATATTGTGTATTCACGTCCATTGTACGTACATTTTATTTCCGACGGCTTTTAATTGTTTTTAGAATACCGGAATGTATAAGACCTATTTTTCTATAAGGCGATGGTCGATTTTTAATGTTCAACACACTAGAAGCGCAAGAATCTTATGATATGTGTATATATGTATATGACTACATTTAGTGCTAGTTCTTCTAACAAATATACAAAATAAATCGTCTAAGCCATTACATAAGGAAATTTAAAAATTTTATGGAATTTTTTCATCAATTGTAAAACTCTGATTTCGATTTTTTTTTTTTTTTTTTGATAAAATGTTTTGAGAATAAAAAACATCGATTTACGTGTGACGTTGTTTAATTCATAAATATTGATAACATTTTTTGTTTAAATGACATCAATGTATTCTCAATCGCCGTTTGCATCTAATTTACCTTTGCTGATACGCTACGAGAAAGAAAAAAAAAACAGCCAAGAAAATGAACCCTTACAAATTGCTCCACACACAAGCACATATGTACGTGGAAAGTATACTTATAAAATTGAGCTTTTTTGTAACGGCACTAGTACTATGATGCATCAGCAAAAGAAGCAAAAGAAGCAAAAAAATCTAATACTAAGACCAAACTTTCCCAATAAAAAATCTGTGTTCTGCGGATGTATAAGAGGTCTATGTTTGTGTGAGCACGCAATTTATACGCACACTCCAGTCAGTGAAAATTTTTAGAAGTTCTTTTTTTTTTGTGAGCAAAGCTAAAACATAAGGACAGGATGAAATGTACAAGATACATTCAAATACACATGCAAACCTCTCGTGAGGCGAAACATCAGAATAGGAATCACATGCTTCATGCCACGACCAAGCGAAAAATTCAAAATGAATTCTGCATACAGATTTTTCTCTTTCTGTTTCGCTTTCCCATATCCTTAGCACAAAACGGGCTAGGTAAAGTTCTGCTGCTAACCAACACTAACGCAGAGATATTTTCATAGCATTTTTCTCCACTTTTCACCCTTTTCTAAAACGTTTTCTCTTTTCTTCTTACAGTTTTGCGGCATTACGCATCGTTTTTTTATTCACTTTTATTTGGGTACATGGATGTTTGAAAAACTTAAAGAAAAAAAAATTAACGAATACATTTTCATGGGGCGTGTTATTTGAAGTTGGTTCTATTTCATATGATGCATGAACTGAAGAACTATGTTCATATTATATATATTAGTTTTTGTTCAAAAGCACATATTTACTTCCACTAGTTTTTCTGACGAAAACTAAAAAAAAAAAACAAGATAGTAACAGTAAAAATAGAGACGAATTTGATGTTCTTTTCTATATTTTTTCGTTTCACGAATGTATGTGTAGTACTTTCTATACTATACACCTCCAGGCACTGTTAACATAGCTTGCTACATAGCTGTAGCCCTTATTCGATACATACAGAAAGAAAGACATCTTTTGTATTTGCAAAATCCAATGATGGAGAATGTGCCACACCCAGGCCATTTTTATAGTATATTGAATCTAAATGCATAAAAGTCTCGAGACTCTAGTTTTCTTGATGTAAAAGTCACAAATAATTAAAAAATATCTATGTCCTGTAGTAAATGACCTAATGCAGTACACTCACAGGTTATTTGAGAATTTTATGTCTTTTAAAACATTTCATTTCATTGAAAATTCTTTACAAAGAATAGGCAAGGTTTTTTCTTCAAATCAATTTTCCTCCAATTTATACACTTTCAAGTATAAGTATTATAGTAATACCGGTTCTACTTTTCAATAGCATGAAAAACACAATAATTCTCTTAATTCATACAATTACATTTTAGTATGTTGCTTTAAATTTGGAGAGAAAAAAAAAAAACAAATACGTTGTCCATACTAAAGGGAATATTATATAATTATCACAAGACACTTGGATGACATCTTCAACATAAATTAGGTAAATATGCTTTTGTTTTAAAATAAATCATGCTATAGTTTCTTGCATTTTTTTATTAAGTTATATTATATATACTATTAGAAAGAGCAAAATGAAAGCACGAATGTATTTAAAAAATTTGTAACTAGTCCTAGCTTTGGGTTTATCCTCATTTTTGTGAGGTACTGTATATACCATGCCTATATAACATATAAATCATGTATTTAACAGTGTGGACGGCGTCTCCTGGTTTTCGTAAAAAAAAGTTTAGTAAACTTGCGATTGAGGACTTCTTTTAAAATATAAAATATCTATTCAAATAATATCGTGTTGTTCGATGAATCTAATACATAGGTAATCGATTTTTCAAATTAATTTTTTGATCTTGTTACTATTATTCATCTTAATTCTAGCCAAATAAAAAAAAACTTGATCTTGAAAATGATAAATATATTTTAGTTGGACTTAAAACAAACGCGCAATCCTATTTTTATTCCATATATCTTACCAAATTGAATTGCGCCTTATCAAATTTTATTTAATTGAATTAAAAAAAAAACGTAAACTCATTTTTAATATTAACCTGGACCTCTTGAATCTACCAAAGTAAAACGAAGACTGAAGAATATTCACGTGTTGAAGGATGATGTTAAGGAATTGTTGTCGGATGTGAAAACAAGTTTCACCAAAACCAGATCTCATTCGAGAAAAGATGTTTCTTACTCTTATCTTGTCTTTCAAGGATGTTTGCTTTTCACAGGGGTGGAAATACAATAGTAAGGAACAAAAAAATTATGTATTTTAATTCATATTTAAATTTCCTTTGACCAATTGTAGTATACTAGATAACAAACTTTCATAGTTTTATAATAGATGAGGCAACGCATCTCGTTAGACTCACTCCTTAAAATAAGGAGCTTCTAATACAATTATTATTATACAAACATTTATTATTCTACAAGTTTGAAGTAAAATTGAAGCGGTTAAAGTATTTCACATAAAAATCCAGAGAAGCAGGCTCAAACCTAATTGACTTACTGCCTGGTTATATTTAAATTTGTGTATGGGGTGAATAGAAACGAGATTCCGTTGCATGGGATTTTTTTTGTTGATCGACTGGTTGATAGGGGTAAGGAAAAACCACTGATGTGTCTGGCCTTTGCTTTTTAATTTCTGGGGTTCAATGGTTGTGACTGCAAAATATACCAAACATATTTAAGGTCCCATAAAGGGACATTGTTCCCTCCCTTTAAGATCTTATTTGTGTCCGATTTGCGAACGAGCGGATCGTTTTAAGTGAGACAGACGCGTGCTGCCTATTATCATCTAAACAATGAATGTTCGTCGACGTTTGTTTCAAATTTAAAAAAAACTTGTTTCAGTGTGACTATAAGATAAAAATAATGTTTTCGTTTTGGTTTCATCAAACTAATATTTCGATATATCATTCTTTTGTACCACTTTAAATCGGGAGATGTTAAAACTTAGCAATCCTTTTGCCGCCATGTGAAGAAATATACAATATGCAAAATAAGAATTTATAAATCATAAATAAGCAAATATGGTACAGTATGTGAATTTATCTAAATTGTGAATTGGGAACTTTACATTGACAACTAAAATATAAACTTCCGACTAGTAACCTCTATAATCTGAGCTTCCGAAAGCAACTGGAAAGATGATGATTTCAAGCCACTTATTCAATGACGAAGGACACTACGCGAAACTTAACTAACAAGAAAGTAAAAAGAAATTAATAATACTGTGCAATTAAAGACACCGAACACAGCATGCCAATATAAGAAGTTAGAGACTGGGAAAACGCAGAAGGCATTGATGAACCTGAATTACACTTCGGCGAATAAAAGCGACGATATGGGCGCCGTTGGCTCGATCGGTTAGTGCGTCGGACTGTTGAGCGAGAGTACTCGGGTTCGAATCCAGCTCGGGGAACAAACATTTTTCACGGCCTCACCTCCAGCGAATGACTGACTGGAGTACTTCTGTCTTGAAAAGCTTTCGCAATTCGCCGTTCGGAACCAGCAACAGTAGGTCCCCTCCACATGTGTTAAAAATTATAACGCGCACAACACAGTGAAGGCGCGAAAAAGCTAGGCTCTGGCTCTCAATGGGCTGTTACACCGCCCAATGCAATGCAATGCAATGAATAAAAGCGACGAAGTCCCTCCAGCTGCTTTAAAAATAGCTATTTCGCAAGCTTTGCAGTGTACAAATACACTTCTTGAATACGCTGATCAAAATAAATTAGACGCGAAAAAAGAATTTTTTAAGTTAAGCGCAGACATAATAGAAAGATAAAGTTAAGCTATACACTGTCTAAAATAACAAAATATTTTCCCAAAAATTGAGAATACCAACATCCGTTAAAAATGTTTCTTATTTTTATTTTTTGAAGTGAATAAAATTATTTTATTTTTGATTTTCTTTCGAATTAATAATTAATATTTAAAAAAATTAAATTTGTCAATGCTATTGGTATTTCGATAAAGTACTGTAAACTGATAATTGAATTACTTTTGATTTCAATAGCATGAAAAACACAATTTTTGTCCTAATTTATAGAATCGCATTTTATTATGCTGTTTTAAATTTGGTTGAGAAAAAAAAAAACAAATGCGTTATCCATACTAAAGTGAATTGTAAATAATTATCACAAGAATTGGAACAGACATTTGGATGACATCTTTAACAATAAATTGAGTAACAATACTTTTGTTTTAAAATAAATTGTACTACGCATAGTTTCCCGCTTTTTTTTTTTTATTAAATGACACACAAGTAACCATATAATACTAGAAAGATCAAAATGAAAGCTCGAATGTGTTTAAAAAGACTTGCTCGTCCACAAGCTTCTAAATATCAAGTTGCCAACATATCCAGTACCTCACAAAAACAAGTGTTTATTTTATACCATGCTAGATTCGTTTTGCTAACTTTTTTGTTGCTTTCACTTTTCAATGTATTAGACGACATAATGTTTTGTCCATAAGTGACTTTTTTTTGAAAATTGTGTTCTGGCCTTGGGTTTATTTGAGAGATACTTACCCAATTTTGAGACATACTGTGAATATCATACCTATTTAACATATATGGTGTGTACATATCATATATTTGATAGTATGGCTAATGTCTCCCGGTATTCGTAAAAAAAAAATTGTAAACTGGCGAAGGACTTCGTTTTCAAAAATGTCAATTGAAATAATTTCGTGTTATTCGATTAATCTAATACATAGGCAATCGATTTTTCATATTAATTTTTTGCTCTGGTTACTATTATTCATCTTAATGCTAGCAAAAAAAAAAAACTTGATCTTGATATTTTAGTTGAACTTAAAAAAAAACGCCCAATCTTATTCTTATTTCATATCAAATGTTAATGTAATTGAATTAAAAAAAAAACGTAAACTCATTTTTAATATTAACCTGGAACTGTTGAATTTACCAAAGGAAAACGAAGACTGAATAATGTTCATGTGTTGAAAATCCTTCATGTTAAGGAATTGTTGTCGGATGTGAAAACAAGTTTCAAACCAGATCTCATTTGACAAAAGATGTTTCTCACTCTCATCTTTTCTTGCAAGTTCTTTTTTTTCACAGGGGTGAAAAGCTAGCTAGCGAAAAAAAAAATTATCTATTTTAATTCTTATTTAAATTTCTTTTGACCAAACTTTCATAGTCTTATGAAAGATGAGACAACACAATTAGTTAGGCACCTTGAACAAGGTGCAAGCAAGCTGAAACCAAAATTGAAACGGTGAAAGTATTTCACATAAAAATCCAAATAAGCAGACTCAAACCTAATTGACTTTTTGCCGAGTTATATTTGAATTTGCATGTGAATAGGAACGAGATTCCGTCGCATGGGATTTTTTTCTTGTTGTTCGACTGGTCGACATTAATATGCTGGCCTTTGGTTTTTTATTTTCTGTGGTTCAATGGTTGTGACTGCAAAATATACCAAACATATTAAAGGTCCCATGTAAGGATATTGTTCTCGACCCTTAAGGCCTTATTTGTGTCGGATATGCGAACAAGGGCATCATTTTAAGTGAGACAAACGCGTGTTGCCGATTATCATCTAAAGAATGAATGCTCGTCAACGTTTGTTTTTAAATAAAAAAAACATGTTTAAGTGTGACAATAAGGACAAAACATGTTTTCCTTTCGGTTTCATCAAAGTAATATTTTGATATATAATTCTTGTGTACCACTTTCAATTATGCACATTTTAGAATTATTCGGTTGACATTAAAACTTTACAAACCTTTTACATCCATGTGAACTTCATATTGTAAAGAAATATAAATTGAGAATGAGAAAATTGTGCTTTGGAAAATTATTTTGTGGTATTCTCAATGGTTTCGAAAAACGTTTCAATCATCGGCAATTCCGATTTCCCGGGAATCGATTCCTCCTATAGATCTCCCGGGAATAGAATTTCCCTCGGAATCAACTTCGAACAAACTTCAACATTTTGAGAGGAATAATTTTGTGAAATGACTTAAATGTCAACGTTTTGAAATAATTGTATTGTATTGGGCGGCGTAACAGCCCGTTGAGAGCCAGAGCCTAGCTTTTTCGCACCTCCACTGTGTTGTGCGCGTTATAATTTTGACACTGTTTAATGCCGGTTCCGAACGGCGAATTGCCAAAGCTTTTTATGACAGAAGTACTCCAGGAGGGTTGTCAGTCGTTCGCTGGAGGTGGGGCCGTGAAAAATGTTTGTGGTGTTTTTTTTCCCCGAGCTGGATTCGAACCCGAGTACTCTCGCTCAACAGTCCGATTGATATAATTGTGGAAACTTAAATTTGATATTTAAAAAACACAATGACCGAATCCAACAGAAACAAACCGCCAGGCTGTGTGGATGCTTTTACGAGGGAATCTTGGGCTACTTATCGCCGTATTACGAGTTGCCCCAAAGGCCATAAGTTGGAAGACGTTGTCTGCACCGTGTCGTGGATGCTCTGCGTTCCGACTATTTCGCTGAAGAGGTTCTCTTGACCGATTTTGGCATTGAAGTCCCCGAGCGATTTTAGCATTGTACTCCAGATAGACTCTGTAGGTCAAGAGGTCGTAGAACTCGTTTTTGAAAGACTCTTCAGCGTCATAGGTACGGTCATGTGCGCCCTATCTACCTACTAAGGCATACACAAAATGAATCAATTCTGCAAAAAAATACAAGAGAATTTTTTTAGGAGAAATGTTATAATTTTTCCACGGAAAATATATTTCCGATACTAATTTCTTTCCCGGAAATAGTTTTTCCTTTTTTTTCGGGTGAAATGTTAGTCCCGATAAGGCTGAAGTTTGTTAAACACTGAAAAAAAGTTCCAGTAGTATAAATTCGTCTAAAATCTGTATTTTTGGTATTTAAAATCCTTATAATTAGTTCCCATTACCGAGGGACAACCGTATTAGCTCGAGGAAATAAAAATATATAATTCTTTGTTTGTCATAGACCAAATTCCATATTTATTTGGAAAGGTGGTATGTCATTGTTTCTTCTTGGGTCCTTTTAGTTGTGAGTGAAATCGCATTAACCCTCTATTGCACATATTTAAACGCCAGGTACATTCGCGGTTTTAAACGTTTCTATTAGACCTTTAGTTATGTGCTTTAATTCATGTTTTTATTTGCGTAGAAAAAAAAACAATAGTTTACTGACTACAAAATCATATGAGGGCTTTTTTAGTTGGATTTAATATTGGTATGTAGAATTCAAGGGCTAACTGCTTGATTTTGCAGTCAGGAAATCGAGGTTCTTCAATGAAAACGGTTTTCATGTTATTCTTAGCGACTGAGTGAGTATGGAATCCAGAGTGAGGATGAAATCTTATTTTTTTTTCTGTAGGTCGCCGTAATTGATTAGAGCGAGTAAAATTCTGTTGATAAAATACATTAACCCATTGTAAGATCAGAATATAAGAAGAAAAAGCAAAAAATAATTTAAGTTTGGCATGATTTTTGAGAAATAAATCAAATAAGTATTGCAAGACATTTAAATATGTCAGACAAAATGAACTGATTTCTGATTTAATCGTTAACTTGAAAAATGGGCAAGTATGGCAAAAGTTAATAATTTTAAAGAAGATTTTTTTGCAGTGTTTATGCTTTTCGGCTTTATCGGTTCCGTTAGGAATATTTGTTTTATAGATGTACCTTGCACATACAGGTTATTAATAATCACAGATATAATCGAGGTTGAAGTAGCTAGCTTCGATATTATCCTAATATCAACCAGGAGCTGCAGTGCCGTGCACGTAATTAGAAACGCCTAAAATAATCTTTTTGTTTTCATCATAACTCATATATTTTAAATTAATTTTAGGTTTTTATTGTAGCTACAGATTACGCCAATTAGAAAAACATTGGAAGAAGGCGTAAAATAGAAACGCCGATAACTTTTTTTTTTTTTCAAAAACAGCTGTAAAACTTTGTATTTTGTGTGTTTTAATGCAGAGTGGTGGTCATAAAAAGAAATACAGTGTTGAAAAAGTCTACCGCAAACTAAGCGCTAAGACAATCCTACCGCGAAAAAACAAGTATTGGCCGCTATAGCAGCAGGCTTCTGCGTTCTACGAAAATACGTACTCAAATCATGGTTGTACAATACGATTGAAGAAAGGTTAGCTTTGAAAGAGTCTTAAGAAAAGGCTGTCACAGACTTTTGACAATCTGGACACTCCGAAGCATATCAAGACAAATGTTTTGAAATTAACGTTAGCTCAATGGGCTTGTTTCCTCCAATTAATTTGTGGTTTAATTTCTGTAATTTGAATAGATTTCGAGAGTGTTTCTAGTTAGTCCATTTTTGATTCGATTACGAATCGTTGCTACTTATTTAAAAAATCACATTTTATAGCTCAAAACTAATTTTACATTTTTGTAATTTTAATTACCTTCGAATCAAGCTCCCTACTAATCATAATCTGTATTCCATGCAGTTATAGTTGCTTGCATTTGTCATGCATCATGGTTTGCAAATATTTGTTCAAGATTAACTTACCTCTAAGGGAACCGTCGACATATCAAAAGTGAGTGTTTGATCTAACTTTTCAAAGTAAATAAGTATTAAGTTAAGACTATTTGGATATGATGGGTAATAACCCCTTTGTTTGATTTTCTGTGAAATCAATCAATCCGAATTTTCTATGGTAAACAACTCGAGTCACATAAATTATATTTTCATAAAACGGTTAGGATTTGAAAGTTATGTAAACATTAAAAGCTTAGTCGGATTTCGTATTTTAAACGTGCCGAGAGTGGTTTCGCTTTAAGAACGGTGATTTTGACGTCGAAAAACGGCATGGCGGTGGAAGAGAGAAGGTTTTCGAAGATGCAGAATTGCAGAATTTCGAAGATGCAGAATTAAAGACGCGTGTCAAACGCAATCGAATCAAACGCAATTGAATCAAACGCGAAACGAATTATAAATGTATAACCAGTTTATTACAATAAACCCTCGAATTCGAAAAAAAAACGGCGGAAGTAAACTTGTACACCTAATATGCATTCACAAAAGTTGTTAATCTTATTTCTGATGCGGAGTAGGTACGTTTAAGATAGAGGATGCATTTTTTACCTGCAGTGAGAATGTTTCTCGCATTGCATCCCTCTTTCGGAACAACGTGCTCATAACCTCAGTAATGTAAAAACATCTGTTTGTTACCGTTGTTACTCTTGATGTTGTGATGAACCGCCTTGATATCTACTGCAACCAATGGGATCTATTGGTGAATTTGGCGAAATCAAAGGTAATGATTTTTAGAAATGGTTGTGGAAGATATTGTCGCCGTGAAAAATGGTCTTATCGGGACGAAAAGTGAAGTGAAGTATCTTAATTATATTATACATTTAGGTATCTTAATTACACCTAACCTAAGGATGAAAAATCATTTTGTAAGTCAAATAACAGCAGCTAAATCAGTTTGGTGATGTTGCACCGCCAAAAAGTAAATATATTGAGCTCTCATCGAAAATTAATCTATTTTTTAGGACTGCTTTATTCTGCTATTCGCGCTTAAATTTGGGGTTATCGTCTTTGTGAGGAAGTTAACAGCTTCCTTATATACTTTCTGAAGCGAATCTTTCGGCTTTCATCAAGTACACCAAGGAAATTTTTAAGTGGCGTATATTTTTAAAATTATATGAAGCTAATAAAGTCCCTAAGTGTAAGACTGAGTGACAGAGCCGTAGCTCAGAAATCAAATCTGTTTTAATTTGTTTGAAAATCACCGAGCGACGAAATAAGGTAATGGAAAAATGAATGCAGAAAAATGTATCTCAGCTGTACAAAGCTGCCTAACTCTGTGGCAGGACGACTACAACGATTATAATAATGAAAATAGCACCGAAAAGCAGTGGAGGGAAGTTGAACTTCTCAGCATCATCCACAGCTGCAGTACAATAGAAAAATAATGTAGGTAATTAAAATAATGGGAGCCATAATTTGATGATCACTGAGTTTCGCAGTGTTTACCATAAATACTGCCAAAACAGTTTGGAAGCTTCCAAACTTCTTGAATGCTAGGCCCGCTCTATATGTCTAGGAATTAAAATATTAGCTACGTTAAAG
The DNA here is from genome assembly GCA_905187475.1 of Syritta pipiens. Classification (NCBI taxonomy): domain Eukaryota; kingdom Metazoa; phylum Arthropoda; class Insecta; order Diptera; family Syrphidae; genus Syritta; species Syritta pipiens. The sequence goes on along the minus strand of LR994572.1, from coordinate 60,215,498 downwards.
CTAGCCCCTGGCCTTTTTACGGCCTGGTACATCACCTAACATAAAAAATTAATTACCTCCATCAATACGTGATATGGTTTAAGTGTTAACTGCTCCGTAAGACCGAAATAGTTCAAATGGCTTCAGTTAAATGTCTATGCATGTCTGCATTAATGATAAAATGATATTTGCAATTTGCAATATGTTTTTAGCTAATATTTAGAATTGTATATATGTATAACTTAGCAGTTACTTTATACCTTGAAAGTCAGTAAAAAGTCATTTGGTGTTACACAGCATCATATGACCACCATATATTTTTAACTATATTTAAACCCTCGATTCAGTTGTGAACTTATAATATGTAATAAGGTGTGTATGTATATATGTATCAACGTACATATCTGTAGACTATATGTAAAGTGGGCACACATCACTCCATTTGGATTCAAACGTGATTTCTTTACTTTCAGTAGTGGCACTAGACTTTGAGCTCCTATTTATATTTATATTGTTATAGATATTGATACAACATGCAAATGACGTTAGAATAGTCGTAAAAAGGACTCAAACAATCGATTTGAATTTAAGAATTTCAAGCTAAAGACTGAACATAATCAAATCCCTCTATCCAAAACAAAGAGTAAAGAGAACTTACGCACTCATAGGTATTTGCAGACGAAATAAATTTTGCACAGAGGATGAGTTCATATGGACAGCGTTCTTAGATATTTTCTTACATCTGTAGATGTATATCCAGACTGGTTTAAATCAGACCCTTGGCGATGACGTTCTGAGTATACCTATTTGCGTATATCGTCAAATAAAAACCTCCAATTCAACTTAACTGATCCGACTAAAAAATACAGTTACATAAGTGCAAGGTCTACTACGTACATAAATGAAAAACCCTTCTTCTATTGATAATACTTCTGACGGAAATGATGAAAAGGGATGGAATTTTAGATGCTATCCACAGCTCCAACCCCGGCTAGGAACCAGCACCACCTTTACTTCTGTTAGCTAGCGTAATTTCTATATAAATTAAAGACTAAAACTTATTATGTATGCGAATCAACGAAAGGTGCCCCTATATCCTTGACGTTCTACTCTACATTACTTTTACAAATTCATATGCAGAGGATGTGGTCTGAGTACATGTGACTTCGTATTTAGAAAGTATAATGCTTTATTTTGGTACACAACTTAAGGTGGAGTACACAACTTAAGGTGGGGCACGGATGTTTGTATATATATGGGCTTAGCCATAGGGTTGATTTCTAATTTTCCGTACAGCTCCAAGTGTTTGCTATGTTTTGCTTTTACAGCGGGCTAAATTACATGAAAGTTTGTTATCTCGCACTAAACATACTGTATCCGCATTATAACAGTAAATAAGAAAATAAATAAATCTGATGCTTTGAAAAGATTAATTTCTTTTCAAAAACGGCTCACGATAAAGTAATGAACACTAATAAGCATTTATAGTCTGTCAACTAAAATGACAACAATAAATACGAGTACAGCAGTTTTTTTTATCTGATCAAAGAAAACATTCAGGTTTTTTTCTTATTTTTGGGGTTCCTTAAATGTAAAAAAAAATCACTGTTTTTAAGTTGCTGGTTATTATTGCTTTGTTGGAACCAACCCCGAGTAAGTAGAGCCACCCTTTAAATCAAAGAAAAATAACGTAAACTGGTTTTATTGAATTTTCTCACACATCTTTCCTTGCGTTAGACTTCCAGTCTAACATGTTTGACAGAATTTCTTCGATCTACAATTTGACTTTTACTTTTTTTGTTCTGCTCGCTGACCGACCTTTTACAATTTTAGGATTATGGGAAATAACTATTCTAAAATGGGACGTGTTTCACTGACGCGTGTCATGTAGATTCTTCGTACTGTTGAATAGGGGGCGCGTGACCTCTGTATTAACTGCTAAGACTGTTATTTCAAATGAAAGTGTTATTTCAAGTGTGAAAGTGTATTTTCTTTTTCAACTTCAGTTATTCTAGTTAAATATTCTTTAGGTTTAGCGCGTATAAAAGTCGATGCCGTGACTTGATGGTTAGTGCGTTGAACCCACTACTTCGGAGTCGAAGATCCCTCGGGCCGGAGATTTTTCAACTCAACCCAATTCAATTTTTCTTTATTATTTCCATTTCTTAATTCATAATACATATTTTTATCTGCAAAGCCTGAAGGGCTTGTCTGCTAAAGATTGTCTACAAAGTGACACATTTATTTTATTAAATCGAGCGTGAGTTTTTTTATCTATATTTTGACATACAATACATTTAATTATTTGAAAATTAAGGTGAATAATTTATGACTCCAACTCTGTTGATAATTTAAAATTTAGAATTGTTTAGGTTAGCAATTATGATAAGTCTAAGTAATTTTTTTTAATTACTTTGCTTCGTTTTTGGCAAAATTCGGTATTCGAGAGGTATTTCGTTTAGTATTGTTGAAACTGAAACGTTAAGCGTCCTTGTACCATATTCATTCCAGCACCTTCATACAGTTGTTGTTGCCGTCTTCTTGTATTTGCAATTTGCTTCGTCTGTTTTCCATAAATTTTCCTGTATTCGTGTTTCATTGTTGCTGTCCATTCGGTCCACTTGGACTAACTACCTTAGACGTTGGATACGTAGACCTACAGTTTATGTTTGGACCCTTTCCTATTGTAACCATAAACGCAAACAGGACCAAAGATCGCACTAAGAGCTCTTTTCTTGAAAATACCAAGGCCGCTTGTGGCAGGTCTGGCTTTTCCTTAGATTGCCGCCATTCCAAGAGTTATTCAGCGTCTATTTGGTATGACAGCATATTCTTTTTTTTTTCCTTTTTTACCCCAAGACCTATTCTAGCTGCTTCTCTCTCAATGCGAGCAAACGCTTTATTGACGGCACGCTGTCGTCTAATCACGTCAGTATCACCAGCGTATTCTAGCCATTGTACAGACTTTGAAAGACCTTGTCCCTAGTGTTGGCCTGTGGTGCACAACAATATGTTTCCGCGAAAAAGGACGTAATATCCATGCGCATGGGCTGCCAACTGACACAGTAACCAGCTTTTCTATTTCTAACACAAAAAAGTTATTACAATTGTAAAAATTCATAAGAGCGTATAATTCATGGAATGAGAGACTGGGAGTTGGAGCAGTTTTCGTTACTAATAGTTCATATAGAACAGCAAATAAATCTACATTTTAAATAAAAGGTCTAAAAGAAAGGATGTAAATGGTGTTAATTAAGAAAATAATACATAATCATAATAATAATAATTTGGTGACGTTACAGCCCGTTGAGTGGTCCGTTCATTGCATTTTGCCCGGTGTTATTAAATATAACACATCTTCAAGAGATCTACTGTTTAATACCTTTCCGAACGGCGAATTACGAAAGCTTTTCATGAAAGAAGTACCTCACAAGGATTGTCAATCGTTCGTTGAAGAGGAGGCCGTTAAAAATTATTTGTTGTTGCTTTACATTCCTATGCACTAACTATAAAATGATGGCGAAAATAGTAAACGAAAACGAAATTCATCTTTTGTTTTCACTTAAATAAAAATAGTTTAAATTTATATTAATTTCAAAAAGCAAAAAAATAAACTGCAAACATCTGGGTCTATTCAACCCAGTTCAACCTTTCAACGAATGATATCTTAGTATTAGTTGGTTTATTCAAGCGCTCAATTATGTTACATTTCAATTTTTTTTTTTTAACTAAACCTATTAAAGTTTATGGTAAAACAAAATTCTCTTGCTGCATGGGCTCATTTAGAAGAGCGTAACTTGTACATAGTCAATTTTGTGTGTAGTTAATCTTCAACAAATTCCATTTATACTGCATTATTTGTCTGTATTTAAATAGCTCTTAAAATTTTCAAGTCTTTTTAATGATATTGTTTTTAATAGAGAAAGAGAGAAGAAAAAAAATCATATCTTTATTTCTGACCCCCCGTTCAGACTTAGTTTACATTTTTCTTCTTTTCTTTTATTTTTGCTGCAACTGGAAAAAAATTAGAACCAAATTTGTCCAATATATATGCCTCTTATAAAAAAAAAATAATCTGATATAAATACTTCAACGAATGTATAAGACGATGCATATATACATGACGCGTGAAATTTGTAAAAGACAAAAATCACCCTCATAATATACCCAATAAGAATACAATTCTTTGGATAAAATTTCGGTCAATCGATTTTTCTTATCCAAATCTACATTATCGACACTACATACTTTCAGCTATGCGTTAATAGATGACAGTAGTTGTATCTTTTTTTTCCTATGGCGAGACAACTTTTATGAACAGGTTCTTGATATGATAGATACTGGCTTTTAAATTCTTTTGTAAGCATAAATGTTTGATCACGTTACTGATTACATTCGTATTCGTTATCGCAGAGCTGAGGTGGAAGTCCTTGCTCAAAGCTTTTGCTGAATATCGTAACCAGAGATGTAAGAGATTGCAATCTTTTGACTTTAAAAATCAATTGAATGCATACGTCTGGTTTTTATATTCATAAATTAAATCTGCGAAAATAAAAAAACTGTTTTTATAAGCGTATTATTGCTCATATAATTTTAGATATTAGTGTCAGGAAATATTAGGTTGTCAAATATCTCCCTTCCGCCATTTTGTCTTTTCAATTTTCCGGCTATGTACAAAGCGCTACAGAGCTCGTATCCAAACTAATCATGCTTAGCGTCGTTTTGTAGGTTATGTCAAGACCTTTCAAATGATGTTTTGCCAGATACGAGCTCTGTAGCGCCTATTAACAACCTAATACTTTCTTATACCAGTTTTTTTCATGTTAAGTTTTTTTTGTATCAGTTTTATTTAGTAGTAATTTATATACAAAAGAACATGGTAATTCATGCTTTGTTCTTTGTTTCTTTCAAGCGTTTTTTTCTTATATGAGTTTTTCTTATTTCCGTTAAGTACTGTACATGGCTGGCAGTATATATATTTTTTAATTCTTTCGCCGAGATCTACAAAATAGGGTTTTCACGCCTTTTTCTCAGCTTTGAAGCAAAAAACTTAAAAATTCAATTTCATCTTTTTACTAAAAATCTGAAAGTAAAACCTCTTTTTTATTTTAAAAGATCTATCCAATGATATATCACTTTATTAGTTTTAATGAAAAAAAATTTCAACAAATTTAGTAGTAGTACTAAAAGTTATTTTTTTCAAATATTTTTCGGAACCTTTACTGCGCAATCGAAATATATCTTTTGCTAAAAATTTCGTTTCTTAATTCTTAATGGTTCACCAGCTAGAAAGATTAAAGCTTAATGACGGACAGAGATTTTTATTATCGCGTATCGCCCCCTTCCAATGATTCCCATCAAAGTTAATAAAATTTGTTATGATCAGTACTAACTTTTTCTTTAATCTACTACTATTTCTGAAGAAGCTGATGGTCAATATCTGGGTCCTCCTCTCCAGTCCTAATTGCATCCCTTAATTTCAAAGAACTTAGAAGTTATAGACAAGTGTATAAAAGAGGACAGACAGACAGACGGACACCGAGGTGATTCTATAAGGGTTTCGTTATTCCTTTGGAACGAAACCATAAAAATGAGCATAAAAATATCAATTATTTCACTTTTTTTATTTCATTGATTAGTGAGCGAATTTGGAGAAATCGCTGATTAAAAGTTTTTTTTAATGCATAAAATTGTGTCTGAAATTAACACGAGTCTCAGTGGCGTTTTTCACATTCATTTCAACCCCTAATAAAAATTTGCACACAGCTGGCATGAAGATGATCGCGCTGAAAGGGTGTTGTACGGATAGAGGTATATATTGTATATAAGGTGTGAAATGTGTATCTGTGTATGCGTATTGGCTATTATTATTATTATTATTATTATTATTATTATTATTATTATTATTATTATTATTATTATTATTATTATTATTATTATTATTATTATTATTATTATTATTATTATTATTATTATTATTATTATTATTATTATTATTATTATTATTATTATTATTATTATTATTATTATTATTATTATTATTTATTATTATTATTATTATTATTATTATTATTATTATTATTATTATTATTATTATTATTATTATTATTATTATTATTATTATTATTATTATTATTATTATTATTATTATTATTATTATTATTATTATTATTATTATTATTATTATTATTATTATTATTATTATTATTATTATTATTATTATTATTATTATTATTATTATTATTATTATTATTATTATTATTATTATTATTATTATTATTATTATTATTATTATTATTATTATTATTATTATTATTATTATTATTATTATTATTATTATTATTATTATTATTATTATTATTATTATTATTATTATTATTATTATTATTATTATTATTATTATTATTATTATTATTATTATTATTATTATTATTATTATTATTATTATTATTATTATTATTATTATTATTATTATTATTATTATTATTATTATTATTATTATTATTATTATTATTATTATTATTATTATTATTATTATTATTATTATTATTATTATTATTATTATTATTATTATTATTATTATTATTATTATTATTATTATTATTATTATTATTATTATTATTATTATTATTATTATTATTATTATTATTATTATTATTATTATTATTATTATTATTATTATTATTATTATTATTATTATTATTATTATTATTATTATTATTATTATTATTATTATTATTATTATTATTATTATTATTATTATTATTATTATTATTATTATTATTATTATTATTATTATTATTATTATTATTATTATTATTATTATTATTATTATTATTATTATTATTATTATTATTATTATTATTATTATTATTATTATTATTATTATTATTATTATTATTATTATTATTATTATTATTATTATTATTATTATTATTATTATTATTATTATTATTATTATTATTATTATTATTATTATTATTATTATTATTATTATTATTATGCGCTGCGAACCGTAACTATGCCTTTTACTTGTTATTTCTCACGTTATTTTGCAATTGCAATTATTTATTCATTCGCTATTGTTTATTACACAAAGATGTCAGTGGAGTTACGGAGTGATAAACTTAAAATTATCCTTATCGGTCATCTAGCCATCAAACGAATTTATCATCAACATCGACATCGATAAGTTCTCGCTGTTTTCGCTGTTTCCCGAAGTTGCGCTGACTATCAGTGAAAGTGCAAATCTTGCGATTAGGGAGTGTATTATATTTTGCGAAAAGGCAAGAATACACGTAAAGGCGTTTCCAAACTGCGTTAAAAGACTTGTCGATTTATATTATATTTGGAGAAAGTTGCAAAAAAAATTCTAAAAAAAAATCAGATTGCGTATAAGAACCATGTACAAAGAGTATAAGTTTATAAAGTCCTTATACTCAATGCGCGCTTATGAAGTAAAGTTGTGAAGTGTAAAGCTACGCGATTTAAATTATTTTTGTGTTTACCGTTTATTTTGTTATCAATTGTCGCAGTGACAAGGTAACAGCTTAAATTCATTTACAAAAAGAAGGTCAAGTCCTCAATTGACTTCCGTATTTATATTTTGCACCTGTAAGAATTAACCGCTGATCTTCGAACATCAAGGGGGGGAGGAAGGGGTAATTGACCCCTTTCCTCTCTTATTTACTTTATTGGTGAGTTGAAGACTCCAAATGTTGCGTGCAATGTTTATTCTTTGCAACATGTATTTTGCATGCATATGTTCTTTCTCTCGACACTTGGGAATTTCTATGTTTCCATAAATGTACATGACAGAGACAGAAATGATGCGATGCATTTGACAACCAGCTTATAATTCATTAGATCGTGTTTATGTTAAAAACTGAAGGTAAGTACAATTTGCTATATTTTAATTGATTAACATTTAATGATAATCTCAATTTTATTTCAGGGATGTGCTGATTGTTTGTTGTGCAGCAACAACCACGAAAACAATTTCAAAACTATTCTTGATAATTTGTTTGATATTAGGCATGTTGACGCTTTTGATATAATTAAAATAGAGGAAAAGAACTAGGCAAATACGACTGGAAAAAGAGCAAAGAAATGAAAGACAAGCAGAGTTAACTGCTATTACTTCCATTTCCAATACAAATAACTTGGAATGTCCGGAGGATTCGGATGAAAAACAGATTTCCGATTCTGAACTCTGCTTGCTAGACGTTTCCAGCTCCAAAAAAAAGTTTTAAAAGAGGTAGAAATAAAATTATAACTAATGAACTTGTCAAAGCTTTGGATCGGTATCAGTTAAGCATACGGACTCTGTTTTTATTCTTCAAGTGGTCGTAGAAGCGCTTGGCCTAAACAATGAATGATATCAACAAATTTTCAAGTCAGTGAGTTCGAACTCAGATGAGAAAATCCAAAGTAGAAACAATAAAATCGATATAAATCATTATATATTTGAGGTTATTAGATTTGGAACTTGTCGGCAGAGCCGGAAAATTGTATGTTTTTTTGTTTGTTTTTTGTTTGGTTGGATCTTGAAAACATAGCATACATACGTACATATACATAGCACATAGCTTTTACAAAAGGAAAAAAAGAACTCGGTATAGAAGGGAAACTGGGCGAGCAGTTAAAGATCTATTGGTACGGCGGAAAGTACCGGTTTGCACACTTGTAGCAACACAAGATAAGACACTCAACGCTATATGCCGTGAACGAAACGTTCTGTTCAGAAATATCACGCGAAATAGCACGCGAAATCAATCCTAAGTAATAGTCAACCCCCTTTCTCTTCTTCCCTTAATTTCCTCTCTCGCCGATGGGCCGGATCAAGGTGTCATACGACCCGTGCCGAGGATCAGCCTGGCTGGGGGCCCATCTCAAAAATAGCCCAGTCGCGAACGAAATATCCGGAGCACCTGGCGACACTCCGGTTTAGCTAGCCTTACCTGTGTACTGCGCATCTCTGCACAGGCGGACCTTCCCTTCTCCGCTACTCGTGGTACCCATTATAAACCCTTTAAAACCAAAAACAAAAAAAAAACAAAATCCGGTGCCTCGGCATCGAACGGTGCACCTCTTCGGGCTATCCCGCTACTTCGACCTCAGCTCCTGAAGTGCTGACAGCTAGTGCTCTGGCGACCAAACCTGGCACTAGCAATGTCAAAAGCCGCGTGGAGCCCCTTACCGTCTCAACCACATCCTCTACTTCGCTGACAGCTAGTGCTCTGGCGCCCGAACCTGGCACTTTCAACATCAGCAGCCGTGAAGAGCGGCCTATCTCTTCAACCCCATCCCTCGCTGTGCTGACGGCTAGTGCTCTGGCGCCCGTACCTGGCACTAGCAGCAGCCGCGTGGAGCCCCCTAAGATTACGACCCCGAGTTCTGCTATGCTTGCAGCTAGTGCTTTGGCGCCCATACCTGTCACTAGCAAAGCTATCGGATCTGGAACACCTCAGTGGTCGTAACAGCCCCGTCGTTTCGGATTCATTTATGGATTTGGTCACGGATGAGGCAAATGTCACGGTAATCGAAGCTATCTGCAATGCTGCGGATACTTCAGATTAACCTTCACCACGCCCTTCTTCTCCTGGAGCTGGTCCTTATTCAAGAGCCCTGGGTCGTTAGCGATCTGGTGCGAGGTTTAAGGACCAAGGGATACATACTCGCACATGTGAGCAACACAGGTAAACTCAGATCTTGTATTCTTGCAAAAACGTCCCTTAAACCATTCCTAATCTCCAATTTCAGCGTTCAAGACACTACCACGGTATGCATCGAGGCTCGCTCAGGTAAATTCTGGGTGACCTCGGCTTAACTGGCCCATGACCATCCAGGGCCTCCCCCGTCGGCCATTCTGAGGGGTGTGATCGCGAAAGCGGAGAACCAGAAGCAACCGCTTATTCTGGGCTGTGACGCCAACGCCCACCACACCATCTGGGGCAGCTCAGATATCAACGAAAGAGGTGAGCAATTGTTTGACTATGTAGGTAGCACTAATCTTGTACTTTGCAATAGAGGCAATGAGCCCACCTTCATCACTAGCAATAGACAAGAGGTTCTCGATATAACCCTTGTCTAAGAAAGTCTTTCCCTCAAGGTACGAGACTGGAAAGTATCGCATGAGCACTCCTTCTCAGATCACCGCTACATCACTTACAGCCTGTTGGAATCTGTGCCCCCACATCCTGCCTATAGGAATCACAGGAATACCAACTGGGCACTTTTCAGGGAAGCCGTAAGTTCTAGACTCTGTAACTTGCCAAGCTGCCTTCCAAATAACTATTCTGAACTTGACTTACTTGTTGACAAGTTAACTCAAGTCCTATGTAATGCGTTGTCTGCATCCTGTCCTATCACCAGACCAGGCCGGAAATCTCGCCCACCATGGTGGAATCAGGAAATTGGACTCCTAAGAAAAGAATGTCGTGAGCTTTTTAGTGAGAAAATAGAAGGCAACCAGGAGGTGTCCAGGCTCAGGAAGGTCTTGTCCACCACCCCACCGAACCCTAGTCTTCTCATGAAAAATAATGGCTCATGGACCATCTCCTGTAAAGAGTCCCTTGAGCTGCTTATGGGCTCTCACTTTCCAGGAAGTTCTGTAGATCGAAGCAGAGCTCCCACTCACTTGCCGATATCCGGATCCTCCGAATGGGTGACAGAGAATGCCATAATGTGGGCCTCATGTCAACTCATTCGAGCCCTATAAAGCACCGGGTCCTGATCGCATCTTCCCTGCTGAGCTTCAGCAGTCCTTGGACCTCATACTTCCCTGGCTGTTTATTATCTTCAGGAGTTGTGCGGAACTGAACCACATCCCTAGATCATGGACGGAGGTAAATGTGGTCTTCATACCCAAGGCGGGTAAGTGCTCGCACATCAGCCCCAAGGACCTCAGACCCATCAGTCTGTCGTCTTTTCTCCTCAAAACATTTGAGAAGCTATTGGACACTCACATTCGGGATATCATCAGCCCTTCACTGATATCCTCCTCACAGCACGCCTACAGCAAGGCTAGTAAGCCCCATTGAGAGATCGCTAGAGCGTAAGGAATTCACGCTCGCAGCGTTCATCGACATTGACATTGCGCCTTTAACAACTTTAAGCCTAGCGTCATCACAGGCGCGCTCTCTAGACTGGGTGTGGCCCCATACGTTTGTGCAATAGTTGACAGACTGCTCCTAAGCAGGGTCACGGATAAGGCTAAGTATTTAGGTCTCATTATTGATCACAAGCTAAGCTGAAAACCCAATATCCTTGAACGGGTCAAAAAGGCCACAGCGGCTCTCTACTGCTGTAAGAGAGCAATCGGATGTAAATGGGGTCTAAAGCCTCGTATTGCCTATTGGCTATATACCTCCGTTGTACGACCTATACTACTGTACGGAGTCGTAGTATAGTGAATTGCCCTGGAAAAGGGTGTTAACATCAAACTTCTTAGCCGTGTGCAGAGATCTGCCTGCATCTGTATCAGTGGCGCAATCAGGACCACACCCACAGCTGCCCTACAAATCATCTTTCACCTGCCACCCCTAGACATCTTCGGCAGGCAGGTCGTAGCCTGTGCAGTAAGGATCAGAGCCGCGCAATCGTGGCCTTCTAGATGTATGGGTCACTCTACCATTCCTGAGTCCATAGATCTCCCCTTCAGGGAGTTAGACTATATTCGCCCCAGAACTCTTTTCAAAAGAAGCTTCTCCTTCAGCCTGCCCTCCAGATCTGACTGGAGAGAAGGCATACCTATAAGAAATGAATCTCTGGTGATCTACACCGACGGATCAAAAACTGAATCCGGAGTAGGTGGAGTAGTCTTCTCCGAAGGCTTGGGAATCCAGATCTCATTTTGCCTTTCCAACCATTGCAGCGTATTTCAAGCGGAGGTAATGGCGATCAAGGAAGCCTTGTCGTGGCTTAAGTACAACGTGATATCGCGTACCTCTATCACGATATGTACAGACAGTCAAGCTGCGATAAAATCCCTGAAGTCTGTCACTTTTAATTCAAAAACAGCTCTTAACTGCCGCAAATCTCTTGATCAGATGGCAGAGCAGTTTAACATTCACCTCATGTGGGTGCCGGGACACTGTGACATCTCGGGAAACTGCCTGGCAGATGATCTTGCCAAGCGCGGAACCAGTGAAACCATCCAATCGGATAAGGTCGGTCTCTGCGCACCTCTTCCTACCGCGCTCCTCCACATCAAATCCAAGACCATTGCGGCAACCAATCTTAGGCGGTCGAATGGTGCTACTTGTCGCGTCACCAGGGAAATCTGGCCTAAGCTAGATTCTGAACGCTCACTTAGTCTCCTAAGGCTCAGTAGCATTCAGGTTAGGAACCTGATCAGTGTCATAACTGGGCACTCAACTTTTGGAAAACATGCCACCCGACTGGGCCTTCCGGCCAACGACTTTTGCAGAAGCTGCAGATACGAAGAAGAGGAAGAAACCTCGGTTCACCTCTTAGGGACTTGCAGCGCTTTCCCGAACCGTAGAAAGAGGCATCTTGGTCACTACTTTCTAAATAATCTCGGTGAACTAGCTGACACCAGCATAAGCCGTATCCTCCGCTATATCAATAGCTCCAACTGGTTTCTAGAGTAGTGCGATGTTTTTGCATCCGCTCCATGTGATATCACAATGGGCCTCATCTGGCATAAGTGCTTGGCTGCCTACCTACCCTACCTAAGTCACTCAATTGGGTTCGGAAAAGGTCTATTTTGTGACATACAATTGAGCAAGACAATAAGGTAAATGATTTCATTCTTGCCAGCATTACCTAAAAGAATTAATAAATTCCAAACAAATGCTAATCATTTTACTAAGAAATTTAAGATAACTACTGCTACCTGTGCGAAGCTAGGGCGGGTCCCTAGTATATTATAAGAATATAAGACAAGGAACATGCATTTGTTTATTTTTTTTAGAGAACAACATTTAATAGTGTTAGGAATATCTATTAGTAGACTATGCAATTAACAGATTCTGTGATCCAAAACTTGGAGGATTTGCGTTTTATTAGAAAAATTCTTTATAACATATTTAATTAAAACAAATCACAAAAGTGATTATTTGATTCCTTCTAAACTAGAGGAAACATTTATTGACAAGTCTTATGAAATTTCGGATGATAGAAATTTCGCAAATGGCCTGATTTGAAAATAAGAGAAAGAAACGATTTTTATTTATTTATTTTGTAGAATAATTTACAAAGTAAATTTATAAATTAATATGATTTAAGAGACATGAAATGATTTTTTTATGTACATCTAATTCCAAAGCTACTTTAATCTTTCCTACTTTTCGTGCATAAGCAGAAGTTGAGTAGACTAATTAGCAAGCGGTTTGTATATCAATAGTGTTCGAACCTGCATAAACAATAACAGTTTAAAGGACGCAGAAACAAGTCGCCTTTATTACTTTTGTGTAATTTAGTCTTTATTGTTACAATGGCAGAAGGCTAAAGACGTATTTATTATTAGCTCCCTTTTCGTTAAAGAAAAGTGAAAAAAATCGACCAATTATTTTCTTGTTAGCGCGAAAGCGATTTAGTATCGTTAAAGGAGGCTATAGTGACCCATTTAGACATGAGAGTTTTATCCACTGTCAATTAAAAAAAAATCTAAACAATATTTATACATTTATTTTAATGTGTGAATATGCGCATAAATACGTTTACCGATGTTAGCTTATAGAACTTTTTGTAAAAAAAAAGTGATAGTCTGACTGGAGAACTAATAATACTGTATTAATTACCTGGATATAAAATAATTAATTGTTAGTATTTGGCTTTAGGTACTCGTTCTATGCGGTATATGCAGCAAGCCACTACACTCAAACCTCAAAGTTATGAAAGTATTCAACTAGTATTCGGGAACTTATCTTTTGGTTTACATAACTGTTAGATATAGATTCCAATATCTGAAAACTAGATAAATGTCCATTTATTTAAGCTTAAGTGATAGCACCTTTGTACAGAAAGAACAAGTTTACTGGCAGATAGATAGCACTATCTAATACAAACATAATATAACCAACCTCTGAGTTTATCTTCTATCTTATTATCTTCCGTAATACCTTATTCTACGTGCGTCAAAATATTGGTTATATGTTGCAAGTGTGACTGGAAATTGTTTACTAAAAACAAGAGGTACGTTGATTGAGCTAGACTGTCCCCTTTGTGAATACCAATTATTTTAATCAGCAGATGTTTACTCGAATAAATTTTTGCGAAGTGGTACCTATATCATTCATAAAAGAACAATATAAGCGTTTGATAAAAAATGCTGATAAAAGATAACGTCGTATGAAATTGTTAGTGAAGTCTCCTAGAAAATCGAACATTTCAACAGCTACAAATATGCAATATGAAAATAATTAATATAATAAATTCCCATATAACAACAAGAATTTTACGCCGCACTGTGGTGCAGAATACCGGAAAATCTGGCATAAGATCAAAAAATCAAACTCTCTCGAGGTCCGTTAGCCTTATTTTTGAATACTTAAATATCTCACTCATCATAGACTAACTGTTCTAAACCGTTATCTCAGTCACATAACGCACCTAAATAGTAGAGTTTTTATAGTATATTTTGAGATAAAAAATTTCTGAAATCGTGTAGACTAGCAAAATGTTTTGTATAGAGCCGTCTAATACAATGAGCTGTAAATTACAACAAAATTTAGAGAACAAGTTCCAAATGCATGTAATTTATTGCTTTTTTTTTTTGTTTACATTGTTGCAATAGGTTATTTTCCAAAGCCGTCAAAGCCCTAGTTCTTTATTTTTTTATTGTTTCCTGAATGTACTTTGAGGAACCGTTTAAACTTTTTGCTAATTTTGCTGTATGAGATTTCAGAAAACGTTACCTTTTGCGTAAAAATTTTGAGATTGCTTGCGAATTTAAAAAAAGACAGCCCTCCCTCCCGTTTTACATTCGTCCTTCCTAGTACAAATTAGTAACCATTAGTAACCTAAATATGGTTACCTTAATATGGTCTTTGTTACCATATTTATGGACTTTTTTAACAACGAGTATTCAAAGACAATGTATTTACTTGCATCCTTGATTACTTACAGTTATTTAAATAGTCCTTATTGTGAAAATTTACGCAAACTTCTGAGGATTGATTTTGGCAATATCGGTTGAATGGATTGAATGGATAAGAGATTCTGAAACTTTGTGCCTTGCTCTTTTCAGGTATGCCCATCCAAACAAGCTGTCACATATGGTTTGGGAATAAACGCCTTTTTTCGCCAGATTTCTCTATCGTACGCAAACTTTTGTGGAGCACTGTATATCAACATAACATCAATTTTTCAGTAATTCAAAAAACGAATGGTAGTCCTCTATCTAGCACAATACTGAAATTTTAGGTGTTTTCCACTTGTATTTCACATTGGTAAATGATGTACAGTTTACATTTTCGTTTAAATATGAATACCTTCATTTAATAACGGTAGTTTGGTAGTTACGAGGCTCTTCCTCATATAATTTGTTGCTTAGTAGATACGAGCTTTTGTGGTGCTTTTATAGGAAACACATATAAATAGTTAAAACTGTATTTTTAGCCTAGCCAAGTTGTTCGGCTAAAACCGTGATAACTAGAGAATTAAAAATAGAATAAAGGAATTGCAGTTGGATAACTCATTCGAGCACTGTTTGCTAAAATAGCGATAAAACAAGGATAGACAAGAAACATTTAAACGATGTGCAAGCGAGTCTATCGACTTAGCAATATCATTGTCTCCTAATAGCTTAATCGGTCGCTTTTGTATTCTATCCAGTAGGTGCAAGGAGATCTTAGATGCACCAGACCAGATATGGGCGTTGTACTCGAGTTAACGGCGGATATAGGCCTTATAAATGGAAGCCAAATCAGAAGGGGTCAAATATTTCTTGCATAGTTTAAGGAAACCTAGACATTTCGCAGAATTTCGCAGAGAAAGAGTGTCGGAGACAGAATAGAGCCTTGTAGAACCACCAGCGTTTATGTGGTGGATATCGGACTGGAATCCGTCCAAACCAACTCCGATTGAACAGTCCGAAAAGAAATTTCTAATCCATAGAAGAAGAGATTTATCGATACTGAAAGCAAGCATTTTCAACAAAAGAACTCGATGCCAAACTTTGTCAAATGCTTTTGAAATATCTAATAATGTAGAAATAAACAATTTTCACGGGCCCACCTCCAGCGAACGACTGACAATCCTCCTGGTGTAACCTCTGTCATGGACAGCTTTCGCAATTCGTCGTTCGGAACCGGCATTAAACAGCAGGTCCCCTTCACTTGTGTCAAAATTATATCGCGCACAACACAATGGAGGTGCGAATGCCTATATGCGATACACATATAGGGTATCTAAAATTACTTATTTTTGCTGGGTTTTTATTAAATAAAGTTATTTTGCTAAATGTATTCCTTTAAAAAAGAACCAGCAACCTTGAGCTTCTGGTAAACAAGCCTTTATTTCGAACCACCCACTTTAGAGAGTTTTACTCCGTTGCTAGTTGTAAACTTTTCAATCGACTTCCTAATTCGATTCGCGCAGTTAGAACACTTTCATCTTTCGTAAACAAAATCAAAGAGCGGCTTCTTAAATTCGATCATAATCAAATTGAAGTTTTGCTGTATCTTCACGTATCTTAATCTTACTTTTCTTATTATTTCTCGTGTATTTCTCTTGACTTTGTGTGCAATAAATTATTTAAAATCTTTATCTCCGTCTGTATTGATCACTTCCATATAAATTTGTATAAAATAAGTGTTGATGAATCGTTCTGATGTGGCATTCAACATTATTTATTTTCTTATTACGAATGTCACAACTATTCTTTCTCAAAATAATTTTGAATTTTAAACTATTTTCACTTCTTGGCTTTATTATTGTACTAGCAACCCGTCCTGACTTCGCGCAGGCAGCACTATATATCTAAAGATTTTTAGTAAGACTGTTAGCATTAGCTTATGTGGTGGAATACCAGAAAGTATTAATGAATTTAGAAATAATTTGGGGTAGTGCACTGCTTCTTCTACATCTGAAACGCTGTCAACCGAATAATCGATTTTTAATAATGCCTCACATTCGGCAAGAATTGAAGCATTAACTTTATTGACTTGCTTATTTATATGCGACAAAAAAGCCCTTCCCTCAAACAAAATAAGTTAGTAGATAAGTTTGCAATATCCGGATATACCTTCTCAATCATTTTTAAAATGTTTGGCACCAAAACCAAAGAAAGAAGCAAAGCAGCTGAAGGATAACAAGAAATTGAAGTATGTGTGGGTCAAGAATGCATCACTTCTGGTGAGGAAAAAAGAAGGGGAAAAAGTCCATAAAATTATTTGTTTTGAAGATCTTTCTAAACAACTCTACAACTCAACTCTTCCAGTTCCTTTTTTAATACTCATAGTAATTTTGATGCATTAAATTCAACTTGTTTTTGCATTGATGATAATAGCTTAGACCATATGCCAGGGTTTCAAATAGTTCAGCAAAACATTAGAAGCCTTAGGAAAAATGTTGATTTGTTTTTCTCGCATCTCGCCATTCTTAATCATTTACTCGAAATTATTTTTCTCTTTGAAATCTGGATTTATAGTTATGAAATGCATTACTTTTGCATACCTAACTATATTTGCTGCAACGTGTAATGATTCGTATGCGTCCGGAGGGGTTGCCGTGTTTTTTCGAAGTGATCTTAGTTGCTCGGTACGAAATTTTAATTTGTCCAGTGCTGACTTAATAAGCGTAAGGTGCGAAATTTCGGGTGCTCAGTTTTGTTTTGTTTGCCTTTATAGATTTCATTCTTGTTCTATGGGTGTGTTTTTGGAGGAGTTCCCTGAATTTCTGGACAATGAAAAGTTTAGGAACATGATACGGTTAGGTGACTTTAACATAGATTTGTTGGCTAGTTCACAATATGTTGATATTCTTTTCTCCACTATCTCCTCTTTTGGCTTTGACTCAGTGATAAATCAGCTACCCGAGCTACCTGCAATTCTGCTTCTTGCTTGGATCATATTTTTATACATTTGCATATAAATAGTTGCCTTACTTTTAAATCTGCTGTATATGACCTAAGGATAACTGACCATTCACTGACAACCATTCAATTTACTTCTAGCACTATTAAGCCTGAGCAGTATGTTGCGATGGACTTTACCTCAATTAATTTCTCAATTAACTTTTGAATCATGGAATGACGTCTTCATGGCTAATGATCCTTCCACAGCTTTTTCTATTTTTCTTAAAAAATTTCAACTTCACTTAGAAGCCAGTAGCCGAAAATCCCATAAAAGATTCCATAAACTGAAGTTCCTTAAGCCTTGGATGACTCCTAGTCTGCTGGGAAAAATCTCAAGGAAAGAAATGCGTACTCGGATCCAGAAACATCTAAACAATTCGAGACTCTTAAGTCTCGAAGAAAACTATAAGAAGCTGTGTAATGATCTTAGAAGGGAGGTTCCTATGCGCAGAGATTCATATTATAGGAATAAGTTAATTCATTCTTCGGGGAACAGTCGAAGAGAATGGGAGGTTGTAAATCATATTCTGAACAGAACAAAGTCTACACTCAGTCTCGTAGTTTTTTCTTCGAGCGTTTTACGTCGTTCGATGTTAATATATTGGGAGTACAACTTGAAAGACGCGCATTGTTACTAACTTCATATATATTCACACGCGCTATTTTTTTGACAGTGACAGCTATTGTATGTTAAAGAGCGTCGAAAAATCTAGTTAATTCCATCTGTCAAAGTATACACAAGTGTTGTTTTGCGTTTAAAATGTCGAATTTTGTGCCTTCAAAACAACATTTGCGGGAAGTTTTAATTCACTACTTTCATTTGAAGAAAAGTGCAACAGATGCGCAACGCTTACTCATTGAAGCTTACCCTGCCTATTCTGTAAGTGTCAGAATGTGTTAAAGACAAGGAACGTCCTGGCCAAGTGAAAAAGTTTGAAGATGCAGAATTGGAGGCATTACTGGAAGACGATTCATGTCAAACTCAAGAGGAGCTTGCTACAACTACCTTAATTACCGTCCAATTAACTTACTATCAGTTTTTTCCAAAGTTTTTGAACGAGGTGTTAAATCTCGTATGTTGACATTTCTTACGAAAACAAACTTTTTTAGCGATTTTCAGTACGGTTTTAGAAGTGGACGTTCTACAGAGGATGCTTTGGTTGATCACGAACTGCTGCTAAAGAAATTATTCAATGCCGGCTTTAGGGGCTCTTCGCATCTCTGGTTCTCGTCTGTTCTCTGGCTCTCGACCACAAGCTTAATTGATATGACCATACATCTTATTTAAAAGATTATTTCAATACAGTTTTCAGGCAAATATACCACCTTAGCCTGTATTGTGGCACATCGGTTCTTATTTTGGTTTATAATGCTTTGTTTAGTTCCAAACTTCAATATGGTCTCTCGTGTTGGGGTGGTATACATTTTGCTAGAGTTCAGCCAGTTCTTATTGAACAAAAACATGCTATTCGTCTCGCTTGCAAAGTTGGCCGCCGTACTCCTAGCTATGAATTGTTCAGAAATCTTAGAATTCTTCCATTAAGGCACCTTTACTTTTATAAGGTTCTTAAAATATTTTTTAATAGATCGGGAAATGTTGCTGCCAGATTGCATGGCTGCCACTATCTTCGCGTGAACAACTTAAACTTCGTTACGGTACCCATTGTAAATAAAGCACTTTTTACCAATTTTTTCACGGTGACTTCTTGTCGGATTTTTAACAAGCTCCCGTATGGACTTAGATGCGAGCAGAACAAATCAATATTTTTAAAAAATGTCAAACTCTGGCTAATTTCTTTTAGCTTTAATCAAATTGAAAATATCATCAATCCTACTTTCGCCACTTGTCCTTCTGACAGCAGTTTGTACCTAACTATTTCATGTAAATATGTTTTCTCAAATTCTATACCTTAAAATGTTTGTATATTCCAATATTTATATGAAATAAAGATTATTATTATTATACTTCTGTGATTTACCATGCCATTTTCTACGTTTTTTAACTCAGGCAAAAAACAAAACAAAGCCTCTCTTGTAAAATTTTCATTTTGTGGCTTACGATAAATTATCAGTTAGGGCGCGATATATACTTAAATCAATGTTCCCATAATCGTCTGACAGTTCTTGTGGTCTGCGGTGGAGCATATCTTCAATCATATTTAGCGGTGATTTTGTCACCGCAACAAAGGTTCAGTAATTTTTCCCCAACGAAATTATCAAATTAAGTGGCTTTGTTATTTTTCTGTAGAACAGAACACGCATCAGACATGGTATTTTCCCATTAGCTATCATCCTTCAAAAAAAATACCGCGTTCTGGCATCGCTGTCTGTATTTCTTATGTGCACATTTATGTCAGAGTTGTAGAGTACTTTAATACTTTTGGACTTCAGTCCAAGTAACTAGTACCGGTACTTGCTACTTGAAAGTCGCACAAATACTTTTTCAAGTACTTTTACTTGCCAAGTCCATTTTCAGGTACTTTCCAAGTACTTTGTGATACTGCTAAGTACATCTCGAAATACTTTTCAAGTATTGTAAATACAGTCGAAGCCCTCTAAGTTGAATTTTCACGGGATATCAAAATTGGTTCGAGTTAGAGGGATTTTTCGAAAAATTCGGGTTGGAGGGATTCCTATTTTTTTTTTTGTTTAAAAGCCTTTATTTTATTCAAAAGAGTATACATGTAAAGAAAAAACACCGAAAATTACTTAAAAAACTTGTAATTTTGGATTGAGTCTTTAAAATTGGTGAATGAAGCCTTTTAAAAAAGGACTCCATTTTAATAAGGCAGTGTTGGATCT
This sequence comes from Syritta pipiens, assembly GCA_905187475.1. Classification (NCBI taxonomy): domain Eukaryota; kingdom Metazoa; phylum Arthropoda; class Insecta; order Diptera; family Syrphidae; genus Syritta; species Syritta pipiens. The sequence goes on along the minus strand of LR994572.1, from coordinate 60,194,674 downwards.
CATCAAGGCTCTCAATGCATTCACTAATGAAGTTTGAAAACATCTCAGATACCTAACTGTTTTTATATTAAAAGCAAATTGTTTGAGGCCAACAAACGACACAATGAATAAGGAGCACAGTTATTCATACATTGTGCAGCACGGTTGTGTGCACAAATAACCTATAGCTTATTTGTGGTTGTGTGTAGTAGATTATGTGGCCCTAGACGACAATTGTGTTTGCCCAACATGATTGTGCTTCGAGAACCGTTGGCGAATAGTTTCGATTTTTTCATGTTCTTTGGGTTCTATGTTTGCCTTGTAGGTCGCCATGCAAATCCTCATTTTGCTGTGAACTTTCTTTTCCTTCCTTGCATAGGTAAACAATAAAGGTGTTCGTCGTCCAGTGCCAAATTGAGAGAGAGTCAGAGCATGCAATACAAGTTGCGTGCTTCATACAAGTTGCGAGAGCAAAGTTTTTGTTCATTTTTTTGCAAAAAAAAAATCGACTTATAGGAATTGAAAATTGACCAAGAGTCGAAAAAATGTATTCGAGTTAGAGCGATTGTCGACTTAGAGAGCGTTCGACTTTGAAGGCTTCGACTGTATTTTAAAGGAATTACATAAATTTGGTGTCATGGAAGATTATTTGAGGGCGGTCTTAGAAGCAAAAGTGACCGAGTTCAGGGATTTAATTGGGGCTTTATTCCTTAATTCCAAGTGTCACCAATATTAATCGCCCCCTTTTTAACAACACCCATATCGACCATCAAAGTTGATAAAAGTTTTTTTGGGTGTTAGAATTAGTACTAACGTTTCCTTTAATCTATGACTAATTCCAAAATACATGATTTATTTTTGGGTTGCCTAGACACATCTTCAGTCCAAATTTTATCCCTTAACTAGAGAGGACTTATAAGTTATAGTCAAATATGTAAAAGGCGACAGACAGACACCGAAGTGATTTCATAAGGGTTTCGCTATTCCTTTGGAACAAAACCTTAAAAACTACAAACAGAATATATGTACATAATTGTGTATGGATTGTAGATCTACTTACCTCTTAAGTCGTCTCCTCGCGTTAGCTTCTTGGTGATTTAGATTTCGTATTTCGTTGCTTAGATGATTTGAGACTGTGATTTGGTGCTTACTACTGTTTTTTGTATAGTGGGCATTATGTTTTTAAAAGTGGGTATATTGAGGTCTCGTTCAGTTATAAGATCATAAGAGTTAATAAAAGTTATTTTGAGCGTTAAAATCAGTACTAACTTTTCGTTTAATCAATGACTTATTTCGAAAAACGATTACACCAAAGTGATTCCATAAGGTTTTTTTCCTTTTTAACGAAACCTTAAAAAACTAGTCCGTCCTCTTATAAAGATAAAATATACAGCTTTTGACCCAACGCCAAAGTACTAAAGTATGTAAACTTCATACTCTTGCGCTGGAAAATAACCGAGGCCGCACCCAACCTCATTAGATTACATTAATTCCTTATGAAAAGGTAACCACGCACAATGTACAACTCCTTAAAAAATAACTAAGAAATTGGGTTTATGGTGACATGCGATACTTTCTACTAATATGTGAGGTTAATAAAATAATTATTCTTAACTTAAAAGGTTGAGCGAAATGAAGACATTCCAGGGTGTGTTGCTAGTACGATACCCTGTGTTAGCGAACATTAACACTTTCCGAAATAACATCCCCAAGGACTAGAGAAAGCCACACCTTTGAACTTATAAACTGAAATTGTATTAGCCAGAGTAATAAATAAGTAAATACCATCCAGAAAAAAACGGAGTATTTCAATTACTTTCTTGAATTTAACGCCGTTTGTCATCATTTAAATCTTCGGAGAGGACTGTGACATCATAAGTACAGGGCACGCTTTGAGAATGTTTAACATATATAGCGATAAATTCATAACCGTACATTTGCAGTGTTTAGTGTAGAATTGAATCTGCAATTTAGCCAACTAATTCAAAGCAATTTTGTATTGACTATGGCACATACATAGTAAAAATAGCGTGCCAACTTACAATTTACTTAGTTAGCTCTGAGTATCAAAATATCTAAACGGCGTATATCGCAGTATCTTAGATTTATGTAGTTGGAAAAGAGACAAGACAAGATGTGCTGCAGGTATTAGATATGAAAGAATACGTGAATAGACACTACTGTTTTAAACTGAAGAGTTTTTTTGTTTGTTCGAACGTGCTAATCTCGGGAGCCACTGGACGGATTTTAATGTACAAATTAATGATCTCAAAAGTTCTAAAAAAGTCCACCACAGCGTGGGTCTATATTTTAAGGTAGGCTCACAATAAACATTTTTATGGTTCTCTAAAAAGACGTAAAAAGCAATCCAACTATACACGTTTCACAGCGCTTTGTCAAAAAATCTGAAAAAAATTTCAAATAATCGCATTTGATGAGCATATTAAAGCAAAATCATTTCAAGATCAAAAAGTCGATATGCCAATTTCAAAAATTCAAAAACGCAGATTTGTTGATTTCAGTGAAAGCATTAAGAAATAATAAGTATAAAAATATTGATTAGTGGGCAAAGTCCAAGGAATTGCTGATTTGTTTAGTTTAGAAAATTATGGCTGAAATTGACACGAATCTCAGTGGTGTTTTAAACATTTTTCTCAACAATTTTTTGTAACTTTTTTTTAGATCTTTGGAAAAAGTGGTGTAGAAATTACAGGAAGAATTGGTTTTCCAGCTTTTTACAGAACTATAAGAATGGTTATTGTGGCTACCTCTCAAGATATGCCGCGGGCTTTTTTTAAGAACTTTTTGAGACCACCAATTCCTCTGTATATTTTTTTTTCTATCAATAGCTGTTTAGGCAACGCTCGTCTTAGAAGCTTGCTACTTCTCGACTTTATTCACAGATCTCACTATACCTTTATTTTTTTTTTAAGTCAACATGTCCAAGAATACGGCCTATTATTTGCATGAAAATCTGTTTAGTAGTTCCTGAGTTGGACACTAACGCTCCGGCTAGTAAAGTCTTCGAGTCCAACCCTGATGGACAACGCGGTAGAGGAAGACCTCGCCTCTGGTAGCGTGACCTGTTGGATAGGGACCTAAATCAGCTGGGCGTATGAAACTGGAGGCGCCCAGCCCAAGACCGCGATAGATGGCTAGGCATGTTGACTGAGGCCCAGATCCACTGCAGCGCCCGCAAAAGAAGAAGTTTCTGAGATTAGCGCGTTTAAACAAACAAATGCGTTAACTTTATAATATAAAGTATAGATTACTCATTTTCGAAGTAGCACCTTAAATACGAATACTAACAAGTTTTCTTTCTTACTTATTCTAAAAATCAACAAAAAATAGAGAATATAACAATGGGTCATTCCATGACAAACTCATGTGGAACAGCCACAAACATTCAAGAAATTAAAAAATCAGGTACTCGTGTTTGAAATTCAAAAAAAAGGATTACTGCAAATTTTACACTAGGATTTATAATTTAACTTTTGGTTAAATTCAATTTAGTTTTTGTTTCTTAAAAATTCTTTGTTTTCTTTGATTCAGTGGCAAAGTTAAAATTGTTTCCAACAGCAATTCATACAAATCGCAACCAGTAAAAAAGAGCATATCAGGAAATGGTCTGAGCACACATACAGGTACAAATAACTGATTCTCTTATTAAAAAAAAATACAAGAACAAAGCTACTATGATAAATCATTTCCTTGCTCATTTCGTTCTTTTAAGAGAACTGCGAGAGAAGAGAACTGTCATATAAAATATTCGCTTCAGGTTCACAGGTTTTGAAAAGAGCCAAAAGATATTTCGAAATTTAAGAGAATACATTCATACATTGCGTAACAGCCCGTTGAGAGCCAGAGCCTAGTTTTTTCGCGCCTCCACTGTGTTATGCGCATTATAATTTGTGGCACATGTAGAGAGGACCTACTGTTTACTGCCGGTTCCAAACGGCGAATTGCATAAGCTTTTCATGACAGAAGTACTCCAGATTGTCAATCGTTCGCTGGAGGTAGGGCCGTAAAAAAATGTGTGATGTTTTTATTTTCCCGAGTTGGATTCGAACCCCGGAACTCTTGCTCAGTAGTCCGACGCACTAATCGATCGAGAAAACGGCGCCCACATTTAAGAGAATAAAGCAACTTTTTTAAGAATCCTTCGTGTTCTCGTAACGTTAGTAGTTAGTAGCGCATCCCATTCTCATTTGAACTAGATTTTAACTATTTTGAGAAATTAAGAAATGTAAAAATAGCGAGAAACCGCCTTTCAGAGGAGAAAGAAAGAAGGCAAACCAGACAAATCGAAGATCGAACCCAGGGTTCTCGGAGCAGAACGCAGCCACCGTAACCGCTTCACCAACGACGATTCGAAACTTTCTTACTTACTACTTACTTGCTGTGCTGTGCCAACATCAAAGATGTTGGTAAGGTCACTGCCGATCCTCGAGGAGCAGCGAGCTTTCTCCATGGTCATCCTGCAAAGTCGGGCTAGTTTAGCAGGGATGCCAAGACCAGACATGGCTTCGTATAGTTTTTCCCGAAAAACGCTGTCATACGTGGCCTTAAAATCGACGAAGAGGTGGTGAGCGTCGATTTGGGATTCTAGGGTCTTTTCCAGGATCTGCCGTAATGTGGATATCTGGTCAATGGTGGACTTTCCAGGCCCAAAACCACACTGATATGGGCCAATCAGATTGTTGACAAACGGTTTTAGTCGTTCACACAAAACGACAGAGAAGATTTTATACGCAAGTTAAGGAGACTAATACCTCTGTCGTTGGCGCATACTAAGGGGTCTCCTTTCTTGAGGATCGGCCATACGATGCTGAGGTTCCATTAATCGGGCATGCACTCATCCGATCATATTCTGGAGATGAGTTGGTGCATGCTCGCTATGAAGTCATCTCCCGCTGCCTTAAAGAGCTCGGCAGCTAAGCTACTGCTCTATTGGCTGCCGGCTGCTCTATTGGACTTGAGCTTGGATATGACTACCCTTACTTCGTCCAGGTCGGGAGAACGATGGAATTGCCTGACAGCGGAATGTTGGTCATCATCGCTGTTTAACAGTCTGCAGAAGTGTCCTTCGCATGCTCTCAGCACTGACTGCGTATCTACTAAGAGATTACCCTCTTCGTCCCTGCAGGCGTCCATTCGAAAGTGTTTTCCCTGGCATGTCCTCCTCACACATTGGTAACATTTTCGAACGTCTTTCCTGCTATGATATCTCTCAATATTCTCGATCTCGCGCTTTCTATGCTCTCTTTTTTTCCTTCTTAGAAGCCGGTGCTCATCTCTCCTTTTTTACTCTTAGAACTCACGTGCCACACTTGTCGGTCTTGCAGAGCCGCCGCATACGCTTTCTGTTTAGCCGCGTGCGCTAGTTGGCAGTCCTCATCGAACCAAGGGTTTCGCGTATGTGGGCGAGTGAAATCTAGCACGTCAGAAACGGCATTCCTAATGGCTTGTTGGCAGATTTTCCACTGGTCCTCTGGGCATGATGCTGGCGGCATAGGACAGATATTGAGATTTAGAGAGACTTTATCGGAGAAGTTTCTGGCTATCTCTTGCAATTGTAGCTTTTCAACTGCAAACCTTCTCACAGTATTTGTCCTTCTTAGCGGTGATAGGGATATCCGTATTCGTACCTTGGCTACAACAAAGTAGTGATCCGAGTCGATGTTGGCCCCGCGGAATGTTCGGACATCCAAAATACTGGAGGCATACCTTGCGTCGATCGCAATATGATCAATTTGATTGGTTGATCGCCAGGTCCCTTTGTGAATATTGAGGTGCGGGAACCGCGTGCTTGCCCCGCTGCAAAATCAATAAGCCTAACTCCGTTGTCGGAAGTGGTGTCATGCAGGCTATGTTTTCCGATTGCACCAGCGAAGATTCCTTCTTTACCCAGCTTTGCATTAAAACCACCCAGGACGATTTTGACCTCATGCTTGGGGCACTGAGCGTACGTTTTGTCCAATAGCTCATAGAACCTATCCTTAGTGCAGTCATCTTTTTCTACAGTTGGAACGTGTGCGTATATCAGGAAGATGTTGGCAAAATTGGCCTTGATCCGGATTGTCACGAGGCGTTCGCCCTCATGCTTGAAGCCCAAGACTTTTTGCCTAAGTCTGCCTCCAATGACAAATCCGCATCCGAATATCCGCTGCTTGTTGTTGCGGTAGCAGTCGCCGTAGAATACGTATATCGCAGTTTTTCATCTTCTTTATCCCCGGCCCGTCCCATCGCATTTCCTGGATGGCGGTCACGTCTGCTTTATAGCAGTCTAGGGCCTCCGCTAGTTGTTCGGTTGCACGTGGTCTGTTAAGAGTCCTAAAGTTCCACGTGCAGATCCGAAGATCGTTGTTCTTTTTCTTGCATTGGCCGTTAACAGGTATATCAATTGTTTCCGAGGCATTCGGTCGCTTCACAACTAAATGTGTTTTTACACTGACGGGAAGTTAAGCCATCGAGAAGCCCCCAACTTGGAGGGCCAGGCCCCTGTATAGTGTCTGGGATACTATACAGGGCCCCTAGGCCGGTGTCAGTATTCCCGTGCGAGGTTGTGAGCGCTGCCGTTGGTCCATCGCTGACTCTTCCGCCACCATCTCTACTTCATGAGTCCTGACATGAGACTCTGAAGCCTCCCAACAGACCTGAGCTTCGAATATGTCGGCAAGGTGGCCACTAGGAACGTGCAGTTTATTTAAAACTAGATCGTTAATTTCATCAACACTACTGTTTCTCGCCGCCAATATAGCCTTTGACACATCTACTGATAATCTTTTTTTCTCCACTTCGACGTCATCTCACTAGACTTTTAATATTAAGTCTTCAATGCTGGTTACTTTTTACCTGAATCGCGATCCAATTAAATTTTGTTTTCAAAATAAAGTACTTTCCCGTCCCCTATTAAAAGTAACTTTGAAGAAAAATGTGTACAACCTCCTGATATTAACGGATAAAATTGCAGCATGAACAAATTTAAAATTTCGCAATGTCTGCTCTAGTTTCCCTATTACCGACAGTGGCGAGGCGTCAATATGTGCATTTATGAACGCCTAACTTTCGGTCATGTTCTACACATTCTTTCGTCAACATAACCACCCGCAAAATTATTTAACTTGTCTACTAATTTCAGTTATTTTCGCACTCTGTTTCCCTCGTCGAACTTTTTTGTGTATACAAATTTAAATCTAAACAAAAAGATCCCTGATAGCAACTGCAACACTCTCTGTCATTTGACATGAACTGCCAGACTGCCACTCGTTAGCATCGATTGGAACGAAATGCATCATTGGAAGTAGGTATCTACTTCTCACTCACTCTACACTACACTCAAAAATAAGCCCACATTTTTGTAGTGCCCATTTCGTCCAAGTTATTCGGGAACGAAATGTGTCCACTTAAAGTATAAACACAAAAGACTTAAAGTATAAACACAAAAGAAAAAGTATAGCACGCATTGTACTAACGGGGTCGTTTAAATTGGCTTTGAACGAATTGGTGAACTTTGCTCAGATTCCCTACACTCAGTTATTGATATGGGAATGGAATGTGTATACACAATGCGATAGTAAACATGTATATGGGATAGTTTGTGTTTGTTGTCTCTGTTCCATTTGTGCTGGAAGAATATGAACGAAATGACAATTTCGTATAATAATGAAAATAAATGACGTGAACGACTGCATTTTTTTATTCACGCGTCGCCACTGATTACCGATAATGTTTGTCAATAATCTCCAGCAAATATGACACCCGTAATTTTATTACAACTTCTAATATCCCTAAGAGTCCTATCTAGAGGCTCTAGAGGCTATCTTAAGCCTATGAATCGTGAATCGTGTCAGATGGTTTCACTAAAATTCTTCTTATCGTTTCAAATGAAACTAAACAAAATAAAATCCTTTTCTATTTGCTGATCGTGATCACTCAGCAAAAATAGCTTTGGTGAACGTAAAGTATCTCTACAAAAAGCGATTGCTAAATTTGTTTTGATGTGGGCACTCATCGCAGTGCTCATTTTTGCTTAGTATATTGCTGCTGCACAGCAAACAATGCAGACACACCTGAAATGGAATTGAAATTATCAATTAATATTGATCAGTTAAAATATCACAAATTGTACTTACCTTCAGTCCTTAACAAAAACACTTTGCTAAAATTGAAGAATTATATAATTCAGCTGTCATGCACATGGAAACATATAATTTTCCAAGTGTCGAAAGGGAGAACATATGCATATAAGACACATGTTGCAGTGATAAACATTGCACGCAACATTTGGGGTCTTCAACTCACGAAAAGTAAATAACAGCAAAAAGGGGTCAATTACCCCCTCCAACTGACGTTCGAAGAACAGCGGTAAATTCTTACATGTGAAACATAAAAATGCGGAAGTCAATTGAAAACTTGACCTTCTTTTGTAAACGAAACTTAAGCTGTTACCTTGTCACTGCGACACTTAGTAGCAAAATAAACGGTAAAAGCAAAAATCAATTAATCGCCTATTTTTAACACTTCACAATTTTACTTTCAATCGCGCCTTGAGTATTTTATATATCAATTTTATACTCAATTCAATAACACTTATTGATAGTGCCTAACAACGAACTGCTTGCAACGCACCGTCAATTTCCTCATTCTACATCCTCGTGTTTACACGAAAAAATTACCATATCCCTTAGGCCCTTATTGCGGTCGTTGGTTAATAACTGAAATTTAAGGCAAAACAATGGACAACCGCTTCAAAAACACGTCAAGAAAACACTTTTTTGAAGAAATTCGTTTGGGGATGAAACGCCTTATTCTCATCTTAGGACCAACTATATCACATGATTAGTTTTAATAAAAGACAGTTTCAAAAAATTTAGTTGTAGTACTAACTTTTTTGCTAGTATGTAGTTTTTTTCCGGAAGTTTTGCTGCGCGATCACATCTGCGTGGTGGTTCACCAGTTGCTCTCTGCGGTTCACCAGTTAAGGCTTAGTGACAGACGGATAGACATTTTTATAATCTGCTGCCCGCTCCCTTTCGCATGATACCCATATCGACCATCAAAGCTAATAAAAGTTTTTCCGGTTTTTCTCCCTAGCCGCAGTCCTGCCCCTCCAAAATTCCTTCATATGACTTCCACAAAGCCAGCTGTTGACCAAGGTGTCGACTCCCGACTCTGTACAGCAGAGTTGTAAAAGACTGCAATCTTTTGTAATGCAATCCCTGAATTCATGGAAAGATTTTTATGATTTGTGATTCATTCAATTGACTCCATTTGATGACTAAGACTTCGGCATTGAAATCCCTCATTCTTTTTTAAGTCTTGATTGGAGCAATCTTTACGACCAATCTATTGATTGCAAATCAATTGAATGCAAATGTTTAGATTGGCATTGTATTCATTGCAGTCACTTTGAAGTCTTTGGGACTTCAAGTTTTTTCGTTGCAGTCTTTGTGATTGCAAGATTTTACGTTGAAGTCCTTGGAATTGCAAGATTTTTCGTTGAATTCTTTGGGACTTGTGAGCAGGTTTGAAGAAATCTATCTCTGATGACGAAGAAGGGGATGGGGATCGAACAAAATTTTGCCTGCAAAACTGAGTATATGCAGATCGTTCTTTATTTTGCTCGTTATATCTAAAGCTTTTAGGTTTTCCGTCATGTTTTATACCGCTCTTTTCGTCTTTCAATGTAGTAATAAAGTGCAAAAAAATTTTGAGCTTACCTCATACCACATGAAGTGTAAATTACACCTATAAAAAATATGTACTCATTTGTGCTCTCACTGTATAACGTTAAAAAGGCCTTGTAAAATGAATTAGACATTTCACTTTCAACCTTTTGCCTAAAAGTCTTGGTTTCAACATAAAGTTGCTCCAAAATTAAGAGAAAAGCCCTTTCGTTTCGTACACCAATCGAACTGAAAATCTGGAAAAATCTGGAAGGTAAGGCGGGTAAGATAAAGTCTTGAGATAATGTTTAGCTTAAAATTGGTTCGGCATTTGAATTCTTGGCCAAAAACGGCAAAATAATGACATTCGAATTTCGAAAATCTAAAAACACAGTTTTGTAAATCTCTTCGAAAAAATCACAGAGTATACAAACAGATAACATTTTATTTTCGCTCTATTTTTCGAGATATCGACGATTCAATTAGTTCTATTTTGTTTGTTGAAACAGACAAATTGACTTAGTGAATTTGTTTGTCATAATTTCATCTCTTGAGTGCACCAACGAAATTTTTGCACGAGGAAATCGGTTGTCTTTACTTAGTTTTATTCAAATTGTAGTGACGAAGAATTGTGATAATGCTATTCTGATTTGTTAATCTCTCCGAATAATATCAAATATTACATTTGCTGTAACTACCACCAACAGCAGAACGTTAGTGGCAGACGGCGGTTAAGTAAAGCTGACAATTGACCTGTTTTTTTTTTCTCAAGCGGGAAGCTTGAGCTCGAGACTATTTTGTGCTCACCATTTAATTATTCAGTCTAACTAAAATGTAAATATATTACTAAATTTCGTATTAAGCCAATTTGGTAGTATTTTAATCTTTTTAAGACTTTTATGTAGAAATCCCTTATGCAAACATTTTTTTTGTTAGTTGGATGTATTTAATTCGAAGCAGACAATCACGTAAAATTGTAAAATCTTATTACAATTTACGGATACACACAATTAAATCCCTTCAGCTAACTATGAAGCCCTTTCGTTTCAATAACTATTGCATTCTGTACTCATGAGTGTATAATGCGATAATCCCTTAGAAAGTGGTAGAGTTTAGTTGCTAAGTTATTTTCGTCTTTCTATCGAAAATGTTATCTATCAACTTGAGATATTTACACCCTTTTTCTAGGCGATAAGACTTTAAAAAATTAGACGTTTGAAAACTAGTAATAATGTGAATACTATGTGCGTGTGAAAATTATGAAATTAGGATTTTACAGTTGAATGATTTTCCACATATTACTTACGCCAAATACATAATTGCTTCTGTGCCAATAATTCTGAACGTTCTTTGATCATTTTCGTCTCATGGTAGCGTTAACGGTTAACGGAGAATCTCTACTCTCTTGTATGAATAAACATAAGGAGAAGGTGCGTAATTTAGCTACTCGAAGTTGTTCTGGTTGCGTGTGTGATGATTATAAATATTTATACGGGCGAATTAGGTAAATATGTATTTTTTTGCATTTTGAGACTTATTTATGCTTATCGTTTTTAAGTTCGTAAACGTTCTAACCCCCTCCCAAAAAAAACACTAATAATAAAAAAACAATTATCTATATAAAAGTTAGAAAGGAGATCTAATCTTACTATATACAAATGTATTAAGGTCAATTCGGATGGTTAAAACCTGAAAACGGCTGGATCAAATTGGATAATTCCTTTTGTGGGATTGTTCACAATTGCTACCCAAATGTTTAGGACAAAAGAAAAGGTAGACCACATCAAACTATGAAACATGAATGCAATCGTTGTTCTATTATCTTTTTACTAGGGTTTCGTTGCAAAGGAATAACGAAACCCTTATGGAATCACTTCGATGTCTGTCTGTCTGTTGCCTTTTACATATTTGACTATAGCTTATCAGTCCTTTGCAGTTAAAGGAAGAACTTTGGACTTAGGCAACCCAAAAATAAATCGTACATATATTTGGGAATTAGTCGTAGATTAAAGGAAACGCTAATACTAACGCTCGAAAAAACGTTTACTAACTTTGATAGTCAATATGGGTAAAGCTGCAGTGGGGCGGGGCCTTGGTTATGAAAATGTCTGCCCGCCCGTCACTTGGCTTTAACTTTGGTAACTTTCTTACCACTTAGAATTAAGAAATAAGAAGGAAAGATTTATTTCTGTTGCCCAAAGAAAGTTCATGTAAAAAATGTTACGAAAATGTCATATTAGTGAGAAACCTAGTACCAATCCTAATGTCGAAAAGCAAATTTCTTTTTATAGTTTTGATACGGGTTTCGTTGAAAAGAGTTCTTATAATGTCCACATGCACCTACTCTTCGCTAAGACAAAGGTAGCACCGTTGAAACATATTACTTTACCACGATTGGAGTGGTGGGGAGCGGCGCTGTTGGCAAGATTGCTACACGACGCAGCCAAAGTCCTGAACGTAAACACCTGCAACCACATGCTTGGACTCAGAAATTACGCTATGCTGGATTCAGGCTTTCGCATCGAAGTGGGAAACCTTCGTGCGCAACCGTGTCGCTCAGATACAGAACCTTACAAGCACTAAAATGTACCGTCTCAACAGAACCCCGCCGATATGGCTTCATGTGGAATTTTTCCGAACAAGCTGCTGTGCAACGAATTATGGTAGAAGGGGCCACCGCTTCTTCATGAAAAGGACTTCAGTTGCCACCCGAACCGGACCGATTCGGCGCTGAGCAAGCACCAACGCAAGCAATGCAAACTCTGTAAGCGAAGCAAACCAGAAACACTCAGCTTTACAGGAGGCAGAAAGGGTGATAGCCTACTGCAAATGGTGTGTCTCTAATCTGAAAAGGAAGTCGAACGTAAGAGACTGTATTTCACCATTAGAAATACATGCTGCAACATTAGCAATGGTTCGGTTAGCTCAGAACGAAATGTTTGCAAATCTGAAATCTGAAAGGACTAACCAGCTTAAATCCAATCATAGACGAAATAAAAATTTTAAGAGTAGGAGGCAGGCTCAACCATGCTGATGCCCTACGATCAGCAGCATCCCATTTTATTAGCCCCATCACATTATTTCTCGAAGATGGTCATACGAGACGCCCTCGAGAGAATTTTGCACGGCGGAGTTCAGAAGATGGTCCCTTACCTGCGACAAAGATTTTGGATATGTGGCATCAAAAATGTTGCAAAGAAAGTTGTTCATGGGTGCAACATTTGTTACCGTAATAACCCAAAACCAGTCACCAGGAATCAAGTAGTGACGTACGAAGAGCATAACACCCTGCTGACCCAGATTGAAGCTGGTCTGAATTCAAGGCCAATGTCTCCGGTTTCTGATGACATCGAAGACCATCAGACGCTGACCCCAGGTCACTTTCTCATCGGTTCACCACTCACGTGCACGTGTCGCGACCGATGGATAAGGGTTTAGCCTCTAGTGCAGTCGTTTTGGAAACGTTGGAGTAACGAATATCTGACCAGACTCCAACAACGGCCAAAATGGACCCAAACGAAAGCAAACAACATCAAGCAAGGTCATCTGGCGTTGGTAACAGACGAGTGACTTCCAACGGCCAAATGGGCACTTCCGCGGATCACCAAACTACACCAGGGATTTGACAACTTAATCTGAGTGGTCACAGCGAAGATGTTTTGATCATCAAAGATACGCAACAAAGTAATGCCACATGAAGCAACAATATAAGCTTTAACGCAAAGATATAAAAAAAACTAACCGAACCGCAACTGGAAATCTCATTTTCCATAACAGTAAAAATTGCATGACACTTCTTCTGACCGCCAATCACATCATTCGTTAACGCTATTGTAATTACTGCGAAGTACTAAAAAAGATACAAATCTTATTGTACGATCTGTTAATAAAATAAAATGAAATTAAATGAAATGAGATAAAAACTTAAATTGAATTGAATTATAATTTAAAAAAACTATAATAACTCACCACCATTTCAATCAAACCGCCCTGAATACATAATAACAACAAACACACAACACACATGAAGAAAGAAAACACTATAACGTGTAGAACCTTTCCCACTTCTTTTCTTAAAAAGTTTTAATTTGAAATTTGCATTCCACACAAATTTCCACAATTCTGCCCACACCCCCCACATCCACACAAAAGAAACAACAACAGCAACAAAACCATGGACTACACAAATCAATTAATTACACAAATCAATAAAATTACACCGCTCAACACAAACCGGACACAAATACAGAGACTTAAATTTTCGGACTGAAACCGAACAAGACTAAAAACGATAAAATGCACTCTTCATTGATAACGAAATCCAAAAGATAACGTTTCTTTTCCAAGCAACTACTACTTACTGTGTTTCATTACCCTGCCTCTTATTGTTGTTTTAATCAAATCTCATTCGCAGCAATTGGAACAAGAGCAAGAAAGGGAAATCACAGAGAGGACATTGAGGAGAATATTGCGAAGTTCGTTTGCAGCCGGGAGCATGTTACAACCAACTATTCATAAATCAACAAAGCATTAAAACTATTGTAAATAGCTGAGCTTTTGGCACATGTAATCATTTTATTAATAATTATTGTTGTAATTTAATGTCAACATGAGTTACTAGTTTTGCGCCAAAATTGTCATATATTAAGTTGTCAAATATCTCCCTTCCGCCTTTTTGTCTTTTGAATTTTCCAAACTAATCATGCATAGCGTCGTTTTGTAGGTTATGTCAAGACCTTTCAAATGATGTGTTACCAGTATACGAGCTCTGTAGCGCTTTGTACATAGCCGGAAAATTCAAAAGACAAAAAGGCGGAAAGGAGATATTTGACAACCTAATATAATATATATAACTTATTATCACTAAAACAGTAGTAAATGTCCTAGGGAGCTCTTCTCCACTCCATCGATTAACAGGCGTATTTACTGCTGTAAAAGCATCCCTAGATGATAAAAACTTGTTTTCCCTTGTATCATCATAACGTCATGTCCTTTTACGGACTCTAGCTTATGGTTTTGACGCAGCTCTACACCTCTTCTAACCTCCAATAGTCACAGCAAGCTGATTACGCTGCTGAACTATCGCCCATCTCGATTAGCACTTTCTGTCAAAGCAAAGCTATATATTGTGACAATTTTACTATTCTTTTGAAAATCATTTGTAGTTATTGCCATTTTCGGTTTTGAAGGATAAAAAAGTTCTTATTACACGCAATTGAATACGGCACAAACAGACAAAAAAATAATGCACTGAGGAACAAACCAACAAAATTCGATCTTAACGGTACATTTTTAAGTTTTTGGGGCTAAAATATCGAACAAAATTTGGGTACAAAATTGAGTACATTTAGATGGCTTTTTGTTTTGCTCGTTATTTTTTACACTCTTAGTTTTCCGTCTTGTATTATATACCGTTCTGTTCTGTCCTTAAATGTAGTAATAAAGTAGAAAAAAAATGTAAGCTTACCTCATTCGGTTTTTTCCTATGAAGTGTAAATTAAACTTACAAAAACATGTTGCTCATTTGTGCACCTCACTGTATATATATATTCGTTTATCGGAAAAGTTTGTATAGAATATTAAGTCGAATTTCCTTCTGACTTGAATTTTTTTGCCATAAGAACCATCCGCTAAGCAGGGTTGAAGATTCGCTAGATGTCGCTAGATCTAGCGGATCGTGCTGGTTGCAGGTGTCCATGACATATTCTTTCGCATTTCGTTGAAAAATGTTCGTATACTGTTATACATATGAAGAGAATAAATATAAATAAATGCTTGGAAAAATTTTGTTTTTCATAAAAAGATTGTAATTCATTTTAGATAGTTGTTTAGTTGTTCTTTTTAGGGTTTCATTTGAAACGAAAAACGTAACTCTTATAGATTCGCTTCGGTGTCTATCTGTTTGTACCTGTCCGATTTACAAAATCGCTTATAACTTTTGAGTCCTTCTTAGTAAAGCTATGAAGTTTGGACTGACGAGAAACCCAAAAATAAATTGAGATTTTTGGAACTAGCTGCCGACTAAAGAAAATGTTAGTATGTACTGTGGTCTATATATAAAAATGTCTTTGTATAAAAATGCCTTAATATTGTCTAAAATTTGGTATTTTTCCACTATCTAACATTCATGGTGCCGACATGTGTCTCTTCTACACTTTTTATCAAACATTGCAATATAAAAAAAAAAAAATGTCCTTTTAATATCTAAGCGATTTCTAGAGAATTTTTGCAAGTCGAAACTAACATTTCTAGCGGCTTTTAAATTGTGATCTAGCGGACTTTTTTTTCCAGTCACCGGCAACACGGTCTCTAAGTTGAAAATCCTTCTAACTCGAACACATTCTTTCGACTCTCGGTCTATTTTCAATACCTCTAAGTCGATTTTTTTTTCCTTTGCACAAAAATAGACAAAAATATTCTCTCGCAAATTACATATATCAAACACGCACACTCGCATCCTATGAGTCTATACGACGAACATATTTCGTCTTGATCTTTGCAGGGTAAGCATGCCCTTATGATTGTTTATCTATGCAATAAAGTGATAGAAGACGATGTTCACAGCAACAATTAGGATTTGCTCGCGGCCCTACATCCGACATCCGATTCCGATCATCGGAACCAGTAAACATGATGTTGGGCGAACGTGATCATCGTCTAGGGCCAGTTTTAGTCGCATCGCGCGAGTTACGTCCCTTCACAATACTCCGAACAAATATGCTGATAACGAAGATATCAGCATAATTGTTCAAAGGTACCTAAAATAAAACTAAACAATACTTCGAACGAATATGCCGATAATGACGATATCAGCATAATTCTTCAAAGGTACATAAGAGAGAAAACTAGAAATAAGCAAAATAAGAAATGTACGAATACCTTTAAATTAGTCTTAAGATCATCTTCAATAAAGAAGGAGCAGAAGCTCCCAATTCTCCTAGCATAAAATTATTGTAAAACCAGGAAACATAAGTAGCGCACAGCGGTGTGCCTCTGTTTGAACCACTGCGCTGCTTATTCGTTGTACTTCTTAATCTGCAAACAGGTATCTCAGATGTTTTCTTGCTCCATTAAGTGCTTGAAAGTCTACTTTAAAAAGAGTAATGTCAAAGACCATATAATTCCAAGATAGTGCAACTGGTACATACTGATGAAAAGTAAAAAGCTAAAAGCGCGGTCCGCGACAAAGGGTGATCATATTCAAGAGAGGAAAACTGTTTCCCTTTTTTTTTATGTTGTTTGTTTATCGCCAACCGAAAAATATGGAGACTTTGCGTCGCCGCAGCAGGACACTTTAGCCTACATTTGCACGATGAGTGAACGATGAGGGATAGAAAAATGAAAACAACACAAAATTCTTCAATTTGCTGGTTTCTTGTTTGAGTATCATTATTTTGTGACACACATTCATTTATGGTATTCTTGATGATTTTGGAAATTTTAATGGCACGTCAGATCTATTGTTTGACATTGGTAAGAAGCACGTTTTACTATTTCATTCTGTGTCCTGAAATAGTTGGCATAAAGGCAAAAATTATTGCGAAATGCAAAGAAATTACACCTGATTCGTTTTACTGTGATAGTTCATGCATTGAGCATAAAATAAAAATCGCCGAGTTTCTGATTTTAGTTTTACTGCGAAACCATTGCTCTTGGGCGGTTGAAAAAATTAATTTAAATGCAATAGAAAAGTTAAAATTTTAACCAATTAAAATAAAAAACATAAATACAACATCGATACAATTTTAATCTGTGTAAGGAAAAACAAGAGAAACTACGACATCACTGAATAAATAATTCCCAAGAAATGCAGGTACATGTCTGGCCTACTTGCGCTAATACATAAATATACTAGCAACCCGTCCTGGCTTCGCGCAGGCAGCACTATATCTAAAGTTTTTTTAGTATTCCAGCAATGGAATACCAGAAAGTGTTATTGAATTTAGAAATAATTTGGGGTAATGCACCGCTTCTTCTACATCTAAAGCGCGGTCAGTTAAATAAGCATAGACTTTGCTTTCAGGAAAGCATAGACTTTGCTTTAGTGCCTCTTGTTAGACGTTTTGTGGAGCATTGAAGTCTCGTCCTAAGCTACTGAACTACAATCCATCGTCAATTTACCAGTATTACTCTACTTGTAAACATTGCAAGCACTTGAAACATCGGCACTACAAAATTTTAATGGAAATTTAAAAGCAGAGTTAGCAGAGTTAGTTCCTTCGCCATCTAAAAGTGTGGGTTCAATTCCAGACGATGCCACAGCAAAAGCAGTCTTCCCGCTGCCTCCAGTAGCATTCAAAAAGAAAATATTCCCCTTGTTATTGTAGACTAATAACATAATTAAATCATTCTTCAATAAGTCAGTAATGATCATAGTTTTTTTCTCGCATGTATTCTACTTGAAATAAAATTCCACAGAACATACAGTCGAATTCCTCTAAGTCGAAAATCCTTCTTACCCGAATACATTCTTTCCAGTCTTAGTGTACTTTCAATACCTTTAAGTCGAGTTTTATTTCTTTGGCTGAAAAACAGACAAAAAAAAATTCCCCTTGCAACTTGTAGCAAGTACGCACACTCGCATTATCTGACTCTCCCATTGGGGTCCTAGACATTTCGCGAACATTCATTTTGTATTGATTCTTGTAGTGCAAACACGTCGAAGAAAAAGCGCAAGTGGTTGCCCTTATTGTTGTTTACCTATGCAAAAAAGAGAGAGCAGACGAAGTTCACAGCAAAAATGAACATCGCGAGCGAGCATTATCGTTGTCGAGAGCCATCTCTATTCGCATCGCGCACACACAAATAATTGGCTTTTAATCTAAAAACAGATATGTACTCGTATCTGAGATGCATTCTTGCTTCATTTAGCGTGTGTATTGGAAGTTTACTTTAAAAGAGAAACATAAAGACGTCTGTCAGTATAATTCCAATTGTAAATATTACAGTCCAAAATAAAGGATTTTCAACACAAAAAAAAAAGAAATATGAAACCTTCTAACTTGAATTTCCATAACTGCCTCTAATCCGTGAAAATTCGACTTAGAATGATTCGATTGTATGTACTTTGATCAATGTTCCCATAATCGGATGACAGTTGTTGTTGTCTGCGGTACAACATATCTTCAATCAAATTTTGCGGTAATTTTGCCACGGCAAGATAGGTTCAGTAATTTTACACAACGAAATTATCAAAGTAAATAAGTGTCCTTGTTATTTTCCTGTAGAACAGAACACGCATCAGATATGTTATTTTCCCATTGGTTATCATATTCCAACAAAAAATACCACGTTCTTTCATCGCTGCCTGTATTTCTGATGTGTACATTTATGTAAACCTATACACATCCATATATGCATATATCAATTTTTCACATTTCATACGCCTCTATCCATACAACACCGTTTCCGCGCGATCATCGTCATGCCAGCTGTGTGCAAATTTGAGTTTAGCAAATAGGGGTTGAAATGAACGTAGAAAACACCACAGAGACTCGCATCGATTTCAGCCAGAATTTTATAGATTAAAAAAATCTTTTAATCAATTTCTCGGATTTCGCCAACTAATCGATATTTTTATAGCTATTATATCCTAGTGCTTGCTCCGAGATCTATAAAACTGCGTTTTTAGATTTTCGAAATTCGCATGTTCATGTTTTATCGTTTTTGGCCAAAAGCTCTAAAAGTATTGGGGCTAGAATGCTGAAATTAGTTTTTTTTAATGTACTCATGGAATCCGATTTTTTGTGATTTTTTCAGATTTTTTGACAAAACGGTGTCGAAATTACAGGGCGGATTGGCTTTTCGAATTTTTACAGAACCATAAAATTGGTTATTGTGAGTCTACCTTAAAAGATACACATATGTCGCCGCTGACTTTTTTTTAGAACTTTTTGAGACAATCAATTCCCCAGTACATTATATTTTCGTATCTTTAACTGTTTAGACAGCGCCCGCCTTAGAAGCTTGCCAGTTCTTGACTTTTTTTTTTACATATTTCAATATACCGTTAACTTGTTGTGGCAAAATATCTATAAAATATAGTCCATACCCATAATAGATACTCAACAATACTACTGGTGAAAACCGCTTGGAAATCCGTTCAGTACTTCCTGAGATTAGACTCCCCAAACATTTTTTTCGACTTTGTTTTATAATATTTATAGATACATACATACCTTTCTAAACCCAAGAAAACATAATACAAAAAACTGGTCAAGTGTGAGTTTTACTCACCCGTCGAGGGTTTCGTTCGCAAACAGATTAGTAACTTAGACTTAATATAAGTCTAAGAAATTAACAAACTAAAATAGTCAAAACAAATCAAATCCAATTCACTGTTCATTCACTAAAATTCTTCTTTTCATTTCGAATGCAACTGAATAAAAGAAAATCCTTTCTCATTTGCTGATCGCGCCAGCCGTGTGAAAAATGCTTTGGTGCATTTAGGGGATGAAATGCCACAAGCGACACTGAGACTGCCGTCAGTTCATCGTTTTTTGCAGGTAACTGTTTCGATTTAAATCGTTAATATCTCGAAAAATTGTAGGAAAATATTTTTTTTTCATGATATTTTATTGTTCTTTCGCCGAGATCTACAAAATGGCGTTTTCGGATCTTCAAAATTCGAATGTTGTTGTTTTTTTGGTTTTTGGCCAATATCTCAAAAACTATTAAAGCCAGAGTGCTCAAACCGATTTTAACGCAAAGATTACATCAAAGCCTACATTCCAGATTTTTTTTTTCAAATTTTTAGATAAGCGGGTGTGGAAATTAGAGGGGGGTCGCCTTTCTCGACTTTGAAGCTTGATATCTCGAAAACTTAACTTCCAAATAAAAAGTTCAAAATGAAAACTTTATTTCATTTTGCAAGACCTATCCGATGGTACCTCACTTAATATATTCCCGTGAAATTTTTTTTAAAAATAAGTTAGTAATTAATTTATTTTAGTATGAGCAAAAAATCATACACGATTTTTGGATAATTTTGAGCTATTGCGATGAGTTGCCCCATAACTCGAATTTTTTTCAGACTTTTTGGTCAAATATTTTAGAAAATAAGGTGGGGGACACGGTACACAAGTGAGTTTCTGGCAGTTTGATGGCTAATAACTGCTTACCAATAAGAATGAGATGATTAACATAGTACAACTTTTTGATCTAACTTTCATCCTCTTTCCAACGATATCCATTTCAAGGAACTAGTAAAAGACATTTGTTTTTCAAATTTAGTATTGGTACTAAGCTTTTTGCTAATGTGAATTTTTTTTAATTTTTTCTTAATCTGAACCTTTTTTGGACAAGTGAAATACAAATTTTGGCAAAGTTTTATTTCTTAATGCTTAGTGGTTCCCCAATTACCAAGATTAAAGCTTGATGACAGACAGACCGACATTTTCATAATCAGAACACCGCCCCCTTTCCAATGACACCCATATCGACCGTCAAAGTTAATAATAAGTTTTTCGAGCGTTAGTATTAGTACTAACTTTTTCTTTAATCAGCGACTAACTCCAAAGAGGCATGATTTGTATTTGGGTCGCCTAGATACATCTTCAGTCCAAATTGCATCCCTAAACTAGAAAGGACTTATAAGTTATAGTCAAATATGTAAAAGGCGACAGACAGACAGACACCGAAGTGATTTCATAAGGGTTTCGTTATTCCTTTGGAACGAAACCCTAAAAATAAGAACAACACGAGTTTCTGCCGATCTCATTTTTCCCTCACTTGTACGGTTTTGGCAAAGAGCGTTCAATAAGAAAAACAACAACAATACTCTGAAGCTCTGAGAGCCAATGAACTTTTGAGAGCGAAAGTATTCTGAAAAGCTTGGGGTCGTATATACAGTGGCGTGCAAAAATTGATACATACTCGGCGGTCGTATGGTTTTTTGTAAATAAAAAATCTCCCATTTGACCGATTTGAATGATCTTTGTGTTATTTGTTTCCTTACTTTATAGGACCATTCTGTTTTTTGTGTTCGACTCAGAATGAATGCGAGCATTAACGGCAAGGTCCTAATTTAGCTCTGCGACTTACAGTTATGAAAAAAAAAATTATTTACACTTTTTTTTCTATTATTGCTTATTAAAATTTTGAGTTTGTATGCGAATTTTTCACCAACAACAAGTTTCCCTCTTTCTAAGTTGGTACAGTACTTTATTGTAGGTGTTGCCATTGTTTTTTAATGAATTTTTTTCCATGTTATTTGATTTGATTTTAAATTTGCATTACCTCCTACCACCCGCCCAAAGCAAAAATTGTTCATTTTTGGACGCTCTATGAAAAACCATTATCACTTTATGGCGCCAAAGTTATCTTACTCTTTCCGCACATCAAAATGGACATTTTTCTAAACGTGCAAAAATGGAAACATTGGGGTCAAGATGAACTTTCGTAAATTTCCACCGTTCTATTAACGCGATCAAAATAGCTTGTACTTCATTTTTTTGGTGATAAAGTAAGGAAACAAATAACACAATCATCAAATCGGTCAAATGGGAGGTTTTTTATTTACAAAAAAAACATACGACCGCCGAGTATCTATCCATTTTTGCACGCCACTGTATATTATGGTATGCACGCCGTATTGTACGGTCTTCTTGGTATTATATGGTCTTTGCTGTAACATAATTATTACTGATGCATCATACAGTTAAGTTTCTTTATGTATTTTTATTAATAAATAATTAATTATTTTTTATTTAACCAAAAGAGTCAGCCATACTGCATTCCAATAGTATTCAAAATAGCATTGCATTAATCATTCTTCTCAGCAAACTTACCTGATACCCATATCATGGGAATCCATTCACAATAGTCAGGCCGCCGTTTTTGGAAGTCCGCCATATTGGATTTACGATGATGTCACCTAGTCAACTGTTATCTAGTCAACTAGAGCTCGTATCCAAACTAATCATGCATACGTCGTTTTTTAGGTTATGTCAAGCCCTTTCAAATGATTTATTGCCAGATACGAGCTCTGTAGTGTAGTACATAGCCGGAAAATTCAATAGACAAAAAGGCGGAAGGGAGATATTTGACAACCTAATATATCAAAGAGTCTTATCGGAGCTACATTGCATTTACTCTCACAACGTCCCCACAGTCGTCGGACTACAACCCGATTGAGCATGTGTGGAATACACTGGACAATTGTAACCGAAGCATGCAATTTCAAATAAAAATCAACAATTAGAACAAATAATTCAACTCCAACTGCGAAATTTTACAATTGACCTTAAAAAAAAAAACTTATTGTTTCTATGCCGAATATGTTAAAAGCAGTTTTAAAGCAAAAAGGTCTACAAACGGGGCATTAAATTTTAAATTTAAGCTTATATTTTGAGCTGTGTGTAAACTTTTGTGCCCTTTAAATTAAGTATTTTAATGTATTTTTCCTTATTTTTCAATAAAACAATTTTTTTTAATTTTTTGTGTTTCGTGACATTAAAAGCTTGAGAATGAATTAGTTTTTGCCGAAAAAATAAAAAAAAATCTGATAGTTTTCTTCTTCTTGAGCGCTGGGTATACTTCGAAAGTAGCACTGTGTGAATACTTTTGTCCATCATAGTAGATCCATATTTCACATCTATACTAATACATAAATGGGCGCCGTTGGCTCGATCGGTTAGTGCTTCGGACTGTTAAGCGAGAGTACCCGGGTTCGAATCCAGCTCGGGGAAAAAAACGCCACAAACATTTTTCACGCCCCACCTCCAGCGAACGACTGTCTGTCATGAAAAGCTTTCGCAATTCGTCGTTCGGAACCGGCATTAAACAGTAGGTCCCCTCCACGTGTGACAAAATTATAACGCGCACAACACAGTGGAGGCGCGAAAAAGCTAGGCTCTGGCTCTCAACGGGCTGTTACGCCGCCCAATACAATACTAATATTATATATACAGGTGTAGAGTAGTTTGTTTGTTTAAACGCGCTAATCTCTAGAACTACTGAACGGATTTTCATGCAGTTTTCACCAGTAATTGTTGGCTTTCTGGGAAAGTTTTGATACAAGAAGTTAACGGTAAAATGAGATTTGTGAATAAAGTCGAGAAATGGCAACCTTCTAAGGCGGGCGCTGTCTAAACAGTTAAAGATACAAAAAAAAATGTATGGAGGAATTGAGCGCCTCAAAAAGTTCTAAAAAAAAGTCAGTGAAAGCATATGGCTATCTTTTAAGGTAGATCCAGAATAATCATTTTTATGGTTCTGTAAGAAGTCGAAAAGCTAATCCCGCCTTTAATTTTCATACCACTTCCCTAAAAAATCTGGAAAAATTATAAAAAATCGACTTCGATGAGTACAATAAAAAAAATTAATTTCAGCATTCTGGCCTCAATAGTTTTGGAGCATTTGGCCAAAAACGATAAAACGTCGATATGCGAATTTCGAAAATCCGAAAACGCAGTTTTGTAGATCTTAGTGAAAGCATTAAGAAAAAATAAGTATAAAAATATCGATTAGTAGACGAAACCCGAGGAATCGCCGATTAAAATTTTTTTTTAATTCATAAAGTTCTGGCTGAAATTGGCACGATCTCAGTGGTGTTTTTCACATTCATTCACCCCTATTTGCTCAACTACAATTTGCACGCAGTTAGTACGAAGTGATCGCGCTGACAGCGTGCTGTATAGGTAGAGGTATATGACATATGAAATATGGATCTATGTGTGTAGGTTAACATACATGTACGCTACAGATACAGATGTGTGTTACAGATATAGACAGCGATACCAGACCTCTGATTTTTTGTCGGAAGATAGCCAATGGGAAAGTACCATGTCTGAAGCGTATTCTGTTCTACAACAAAAGTACTCAGGGGGTTGTTTACTGTTAAAATTCCGTTGTGTTAAATTACTGATTCTGCAAACCATGATTTATAGAGCTTCTGTAGAGGTTCACATATTAGAAGCTGTAATAAAATCATGGATATAATCCTCCATGTTATAAACCCATGTATAAACGTTACCGTTGATAGTTGGGGGAACTAGAGCGTATCTCTTTAGTGAGCACGCTGTTAAAAGAAACAAGAGTAGCCGTGTTGTCTTTGATTTGGAAAAAAAAAAACATTTAATTTTTTAAATCAGGATTAGGCTATAGAGGAACACATTATTTTTCATATTGTATCAAAGTTTTATATGTAGAAGATCATTTTCTAAAGAAACAATTATAAATTAACTTAAAACTCACACAATCATTTTAAATTACCTAAGGAATAATCGTATGATATCGAAATGTCATACATTAGTTAAGTTAGCGTTTTCTAGGCTAAGTACTTTCTGTAAAGTGTAATTCTGTTAAAATAAAACGAAGATGATCAGCTGCAATAAAGCGGCCAAAAAATAAACACGCGTTAAGTTTTAGTCGGTGACCTTACATATAACAAAAGAATTCTTTAGAGAGCACATTTCGATGGAAGCAGTAAACTTTTTCCTTTAAGGTTACTTTCAATAGAAGACGGGAATGTACCTAATTTTAAAAACAGAACTGATAAGGTGAATAGGTGAAAAACTAGCCAGCATTGACGCTTTAATATCGAAAGGCTACCTAGATACAGTCGAAGTAAAGAAAAAAAATTTCAAAAAACTACATTGGCAGTTGCAGTTGTAATGTTGACGAAATTAACGAAACTTACAGTGTTCCTTTATTATTTGTGTTAAGTTCCGTACCATTCCATTTATAGTCGATTTTTTTTTTTTTTTAAAAAGTTGATGATATGTTATAACAGTTTTTGAAGAACCTTTGCCTGTCTATCTATCTCTAACGCTAAACTACCGATTTCGATTATGAAGAAATTTAGCATGTACTGCGCAATAACTGATATTCACGCGGACGAAGTCGCGGGAGCAGTTAGACTTCATCAGTGAAGCATTGACTTTGCTTTAGTGCCTGTTGCTAGTCGTTTTGTGGGGCACTGAAGCTTAGTCCCAGATTATTGAACTACAATCCGTCGTCAATTTACCAGTATTACTCTACTTGGAAGCATTGCAAGCACTTGAAACATCGGCATTACAATATTTTAATGAAAGTTTAAAAGCAGAGTTAGCAGTTCTTCCGCCATCTAAAAGTGTGCGTTCGATTCCAGTCTCTCCACCATGCTTAATCTTTGCAAGCAATAGATTTATTGAAAGGTCTTCCCGCTGCCTCCAGTAGCATTCAAAAAGAAAATGTTCCCCTTGTTATTGTAGACTGATGACATAATAAGGTCATAAATGACTTTTTCTTCCTTATTCAAAAGACACTCACTTTGAATAGCTTCAAGAAGTCAGTAATGATCGTAGTTTTTTCTTGCATGTATTCTCCATGGTTTGGTGTTGCAATTTATAAATAAATAAGTAAAGAAGTACAAACCTATTCAAGTAACCTTTCATTTGAAGCCAAATTCACCTGATTCTTCTAAAATATTAGCAATGGGATTGCACGTGAAAAGTACTTCAAGATGTACTTAGCAGTATCACAGTACCTAGTAAAAGTACTTGAAAATGGACTTGGCAGTATTCAAGTACCAAGTAAACTTACTTGAAACGAACTACTTAAAAAAGAAATTTTTTTTTTATATTATGGTGCGTGCTAAAGGGGTTGGGGCTACCCTTAAGTATCCTGTTTATGACACAGCACGGGCCGAAGGTACAGAGGGAGAGATGGAAAGAAAGTACTGGTGCGCGTTGGTTTTAAATGTCGTCATGTTATACTCAGATGGGAAAACTGAGTTTGGAAGTTTGGAATCATTGTACTATTTTCAAGTACCAAGTACCGGGTATTTAATTTTTTCAACCCGTTTCTGGTTACTTGGAAGGTACTGAAGTCCAATAGTATTTAAATACTTTACAACTCTGCCTGTGAGAACATTCATCTTTTTCTCTCCATTTATACTCTCCATTATGTAAGTTTAGTCTTAAGTTTAGAATTTTTTCATTCTATTATAAAAGAAAATTTTCTGACCTCTGAATAATTCTTGAGCTAATTGCGTGCTGCGGACGTTTTTCACTTTGTTCCTTGTTTGAAACTATGCAACAATACAATTAGTTGAAGAATTACTCCGGCGTCACAAAATTTTCTTTTGTAATAGAAAGATGACAACGTAGCCGCCGCGCTTTTAACCAACCGCAACCGCAACCAATGGAAAATCAGCAGCAGAAAAATGACAGACGTTATTACTTTCGTCGGGCGTTGAAACTTCACAGATCGTAATATCGTAAGCCTGACTGAGTGTGTCTACCTTCTACTCATTTGGGCGAATTGACGCATGTTTATTTGATTTTTAGGGTTTCGTTCCAAAGGAATAACGAAACCCTTATGGAATCACTTCGGTGTCTGTCTGTCTGTTGCCTTTTACATATTTGACTATAACTGATAAGTCCTTTACAGTTAAGGGATGAAATTTGGACTGAAGATGTATCTAGGCGACCCAAAAATAAATCATGCATTTTTTTGGAGTTAGTTGTAGATTAAAGAAAACGTTAGTACTAATACTAACGCCCGAAAAAAACTTTTATTAACGTTAAGAATTAAGAAATGAAGCTTCGCCAAGAGATGTATTTTACTTGTCCAAAGAAAG
This sequence comes from Syritta pipiens, assembly GCA_905187475.1. Classification (NCBI taxonomy): domain Eukaryota; kingdom Metazoa; phylum Arthropoda; class Insecta; order Diptera; family Syrphidae; genus Syritta; species Syritta pipiens. Next base: position 60,167,464 of record LR994572.1, on the reverse strand, counting down.
TTCAGGTAAAAAAATCAAAAAAATTTCATATTAGCAAAAAGCTTAGTACCAATACTAAATTTGAAAAACAAATTTCTTTTACTAGTTCCTTGATATGGGAATCGTTGGAAAGAGGATGATAGTTAGATCAAAAAGTTGTACTTTGGTAATCATCTCACTCTTATTGGTAAAAAGTTATTAGCCATCAAACTGCGAAAAACTGACTTGTGTACCGTGTCCCCCATCTTATTTCCTAAAATATTTGACCAAAAAATCTGAAAAAAATTTGAGTTATGGGGCAACTCATCGCAATAGCCCAAAATTATCCAAAAATCGTGTATGATTTTTTGCTCATACTAAAATAAATTAATTACTAACTTATTTTTAAAAAAATTTCACGGGAATATATTAAGTGAGGTACCATCGGATAGGTCTTGCAAAATGAAATAAAGTTTTCATTTTGAACTTTTTATTTGGAAGTTAAGTTTTCGAGATATTAAAAGGCGACCCCCCTCTCATTTCCACACCCGCTGGTCTAAAAATTTGAAAAAAAAAAATCTGTAATGTAGGCTTTGATGTAATCTTTGTGTTAAAATTGGTTTGAGCACTCTGGCTTTAATAGTTTTTGAGATATTGGCCAAAAACCAAAAAAACAACAACATTCGAATTTTGAAGAGCCGAAAACGCCATTTTGTAGATCTCGGCGAAAGAACAATAAAATATTATGTAAACAAAATATTTTCATACAATTTTTCGAGATATTAACGATTTAAATCGAATCAGTTACCTGCAAAAAACGCTTGTGGCATTTCATCCCCTAAATGCTCCAAAGCAATTTTCACACGGCTGGCGCGATCAGCAAATGGGAAAGGATTTTCTTTTGTTCAGTTGCGTTCGAAATGAAAAGAAGAATTTTAGTGAATGAACAGTGAATTGAGTTTGATTTGATTTGACTATTTTAGTTTGTTAATTTCTTAGACTTATATTAAGTCTAAGCTACTAATCTGTTTGCGAACGAAGCCCTCGGCGGGTGAGTATAACTCACACTTGACCGGTTTTTTTCTCGTATAATCGATAAAACGCGTTCGAACGACTATCAAAGTAGAATTGGGTAAGGAACTTCACCTGTCGAATAAAACGTTTATAGGATCAACAGAAACAACTCAAACAAACAGTTGGTAAACTTTGGGTTAGCATTGCACTTACAATATCCATAATTATACATATCAAATGCGCCTACATTAATAATACAAAAACTGTAATCCAACCGCAAGACCAACTTCATCGGCAGTTCATTCAGTAGAAGTCACACTAAGCTTAAAAGAAACTGTCACGCCACCAGGAAAAAGGACTACAGTACTCCCCGGATAATATCACACGCACATGAGCACACAATTGTGTTGCTTGGTTTTTAACAAAATTCCCACTAGCACATAAACGTGTATTCGTGAGGGTACTTTCTCAAATTTTTGAAATCGAATCATGGAAAAAATGAGAAATGTTCCTTTGAACCATTGATTTTTCAGCAGTTTCCAAAAAATGACCATCTACATATTTTATCTTGTGTTCTGAAAGTTAAATTGTTTCCATTCAGGCGCGTTACTAAGTTTCATGAGCCTGTGTATTTTTCCTTGAAGAAATATCTCCATATCTCTACCACCGGCTATTGAACATTTTTAAAATGAAATCACATCATCAGAAATTTCTTGATCGCTTAAGCATCCGAAGCATTCTATTTGATCATCGCAATTCAGTTCGCCAAACTCTGCTTCTATTGAGAACACACCAATCTTTTCCAATATTTTCCCAACGACTTTCGAATCCAATCTTGAAACAATTTTTTATAGTCTGAGGAGTAACAAGCCACAAGGAACGTTTGGTAAGTCACCTAAAATTGTTCCCAAGTGGAGCATTTTTCTCGAAAAAGGAAAGAGTTGCGATCTCTCACTGGAAAATGAATGTCCTATAGGGGAGCTATCACTATTCATCAAAATCGGTGACCCAATTACGTGCAATCCACTTGTTAGTATAAACATGTACTCATTTCTGCTCTACACAGTACCTTTACTGCACCAACCTTATAAATATTTGCAATCTCTTATACAATGTAACCATACTAGTTTTCCACTTATAAACCTCAATCTAAAATTTGTATCTACTAATGCCTTAAAAGCGAATACTGCGCGAGCCGATGGTTTATCAACGTAGTTTATTTCCCTGCGAAACCTTTTTGCCTATAAAACTGTAATGGCATTGGAATTACTTAATAGGTATAATGCCACCCCAAAGGTGTTGAGATTCTTATCTAAAATGAAATAATAAGTTCGGATCATAATAGTATACATTAAATAACATTAGAGAATTGAACAAAGTCACGATCCTTTTATCTCAGGTAATGAAACCAAACTTTACTTGCTTATAGGGACTCAGAAGATAAATTTTCCTTTTCGGTAGTGGTTACAAGAAAACAATATGAAAGAAAACAAAAGACGCACGAGACCTCTATACTTTGCCCCACATACTAAAGTTAAATTTCCTAATACCTTTTCAGAAAAAGTTATGTAATCTCAACTATTACTATTCCACTATCGGCCTCACGTTTAGGATAAAATACTCTCAAGAAAATAACACTCATCACCAAATACCCCATTTTAGCCTAAAGGGTATTTACGTATAAAGAACTTTAGATAAACTTTAGCCATGAAGTGTGGGGAAAAGGTAATGGCTCTTGTTCGTTACTCCCATTTCCACCCTTGGGTATAGACTATTGTCTTTTGTAGTTGTTTTTCTAAGCAAGTGTGATAGAGAAATTAATAATTTGTGGAAGGTCATCTTTCTTAAATGTTTCAATGTTTGTAAGCCACTCGTTTATAAGGATTACGATTGTGCACACGTAAATCGAAAACAGACCCTTTAGCTTTACTTCTTCATCTAACTTGATTTAAACAAAAAAAATGTTTTCTTAACATGCTATTTCACATTTACCACACGATTTCACATTTACCACATTTTTTTTAAGTGTGCTTACGTAAGTTTTTCAGCATCAAAAAAAATCACGCAAAGTATTGGCTAAAGGGAAAAATTATGTGTTATTATAATAAATATAAAATTTATAACATTGTACAAATAAGGCAAAAAAAAGAAGAAAAACAATTAGAGCAAATTATCACTATTGGCCACTCTACACTATTCCTTTAAATTTTTATTTTTCCTTTAAGTTAAGTTGTCCATTTTTTTCGTCTGCTGTTTGATTTCTTCGATTATTATTCCGAGAAGAATCAAAGTCTTTCCAAAAGGCCTATTTAACACAAAATACACTTTTTTGTTTATTTGCACCCCAATTTCAGAACAAGATTGACTTTTAATTTTGAATTTATTTTCTTGCTTTAAATAAGGGAGGGTCGGAGCTGCATATACCCTGCACGTGTTCCCAAAAGGAGATTGTAAACTCGCTTTAGTTCTTTATCCCGTTTGGTCATTTTATTCATAGATTATTTCAAATGCTGTAAATGTCCGACTTTTCTTCCTTAATTTTCAACCCGGAAAATCATTAGGCATCGTTTGCTGGTCATACAGTTTCATATGTGTACGTTTGTAAGTAAGAAATTTATCTCACCCCTTTAGATTTTATTGTACCCTAATCACAAGCCTGTAATTCACAGCTATTTTCCGGCTTCCATTAGGTTTATAATTCAGAAAAAAAAATCATTTGTGCATTTCAAGAGGTTGCCATACACATATCGCGGAATCAAGATTGGTGGAATGTATTTTTCGACTATTTGCTTTCATGGCAATTATTTAAGTCGTCCGAATGAACGGTGCTACTCACTTGAATGAAGTGTGTCATGCTTAATCCTTTTTAAACCCATATGAAATTCATGATCTCTTATATTTGACCAACGGTCACTTTAGATATTCTAATATACTAAGCGGAACTAAGAGACTTTGGCTCAAGCAATAACGTTTGTGTCAATCGAATGATTAACACAATGACAATATAACAATTCTGAAAGTTTTGATAATTGCCTATTTAATTTTTCAAAATTGTGACGCTTTTTCTTTACTTAAATTTCTTTGCGTCTGCAATAAATTGCAAATACCCTTCTTGTTTTTGCCTATTTGCCGATTGTATTGCACACAACGGATAAGATGATGATAGATAGATAGGTAAGAAGGTAGGTGGGTAAGTAAGAAAACCAACAGCCATTCTTGCATTCGATTAGACCCATTGCTATTACGCGATAAATTTTTCTCACACGATTTAAGACAATTGCAAGCTTTCTACGAAGGTACACAGCTTCCAGTCCCGTAATTAGCCCTTATTGTGCCAGCGTGACCGTGTGGTCACACCCAGAAGAACTATAAAATAATGTAATATGTCTTCCACTCAACCTGTTAAAATTAATAAAAACGAACCATGTCATAAAAATAATAATAGCACGATTCGGGTTAAGATTCGCCTAAATCTCTAACAAGGGAGATATAAACATAATATAGGTTGGGGACTCGCTTTTATTTGCGTCTAATAATTATTGTCTTGAATTCTTGTCAATTTTTATTTTCGTCAACTTGAAAATTATTGAAATCGTTGACATTTAAACGTTTTCTGGAATTTTGGCTTAGTTTTAGTGCGCGTTCTTTTTAAGGCTTCGTTCCAGAGAAATAACGAAACTTATAGATTCACTTTGGTGTCCGTTTGTCTGTCTGTCTGTCCGCTTATAAATTTCTGTTCACGGAAACACTTATAGCTTTTGAGTCGTCATCAACTGCCCGAGTGTTTTTGCTGTAGAACAGAACACGCTTCAGACATGGTATTTTCCCATGGGCTATCATCTTCCGAGAAAAAAACTGGTCAAGTGTGAGTTTTACTCACCCGCCGAGGGTTTCGTTCGCAAACAGATTAGTAGTTTAGACTTAATATAAGTCTAAGAAATCAATAAACTAAAATAGTCAAATCAAATTAAACTCAATTCACTGTTCAATCACTAAAATTCTTTCATTTCGAACGAAACTGAACAAAAGAAAATCCTTTCCCATTTGCTGATCGCGCCAGCCGTGTGAAAATTGCTTTGGTGCATTTAGGGGATGAAATGCCGCAAGCGACACTGAGACTGCCGTCAGTTCATCGTTTTTGCAGGTAACTGAATCGATTTAAATCGTTAATATCTCGAAAAATTGTATGAAAATAATTTTTTTTACCTAATATTTTATTGTTCTTTCACTGAGATCTACAAAATGGCGTTTTCGGATCTTCAAAATTCGAATGTTGTTGTTTTTCGGTTTTTTGCCAATATCTCGAAAACTATTAAAGCCAGAGTGCTCAAACCAATTTTAACACAAAGATTACATTAAGATCTACATTCTAGATTTTTTTTCAGATTTTTAGACCAACGGGTGTGGAAATGCGAGGGGGGGGACGCCTTTTTTTCGACTTTGAAGCTTAATATCTCGAAAACTTAACTTCCAAATGAAAAGTTCGAAATGAAAACTCTATTTCATTTTGCAAGACCTATCCGATGGTACCTCACTTAATATATTGCCGTGAAATTTTTTTCAAAAAAAGTTAGTAATTAATTTATATTAGTACAAATAAAAAATCACACACGATTTTCCGATAATTTTGGGCTATTGCGATGAGTTGCCCCATAACTCCAATTTTTTTCAGATTTTTTGGTCAAATATTCTAGAAAGTAAGGTGGGGGACACGGTACACAAGTCAGTTTTCGGCAATTTGTTGGCTAATAACTTCTTGCCAATAAGAGTGAGGGGGTTACCATAGTACAACTTTTTGATCTAGCTATCATCCTCTTTCCAACGATACCCATATCAAGGAACTAGTAAAAGAAATTTATTTTTCAAATTTAGTATTGGTACTAAGCTTTTTGCTAGTATAAAATTTTCTTAAAATTTTTTTCCTGAACTTTCTTTGGGCAAGTGAAATACGTCTTTTGGCAAAGTTTTATTTCTAAATTCTTAGTGGTTCGCCAATTACCGAGGTTAAGGCCTAATGACAGACAGACAGACATTTTCATAATCAGGGCACCGCCCCCTTTCCAATGACACCCATATCGACCATCAAAGTGAGTAAACGTTTTTTCGGGCGTTAGTATTAGTACTAACTTTTTCTTTAATCTGCGACTAATTCCAAAACGGGTGCAAGATTTATTTTTGGGTTGCCTAGATACACCTTCAGTCCAAATTTCATCCCTGTCAGCGCGATCGTCTTCGTGCCAGCTGCGTGCAAATTTTAGTTGAGCAAATAGGGGTTGAAATGAAAGTGAAAAAACCACTAAAGCTCGATTCAATTTCAGCCAGAATTTTATGAATTAAAAAAAAACGTTTAATGGGCGATTGTATGGATGTCGTCAACAAATCGATATATGTATAATGCTTTCGCCGAGATCTACAAAGCTGCGTTTTTGGATTTTCGAAATTTGCATACTGGCGTTTCATCGTTTTTCGCCAAAAGCTTTAAAAGTATTGGGGCCAGAATGCTAAAATTCGTTTTTTTTTTAATTTACTCATTGAAGCCGATTAGCGCGTTTAAACAAAGAAACTCTTTACCTTTATAATATTATTGTAAAGATTTAAATCAGACCAGTTACCAAATAAAAATAGCTTCAGTAAAATTCTTCTTTTTATTTCGAATAAAACTCAACAAAAGAAAATCCGTTCCCATTCGCCAGCCGTGTGAAAATTGCTTTGGTGAATTTAAGAGATAAAATGCCGCAAGCGACACTGAGACTGCCGTCAGTTCATCGTTTTAAGCAGGAAACTGATTCGATTTAAATCGTTAATATCTTGAAAAATTGTGTCGTTCGGTCTACCTGTGCTCACAATTGTATGAAAATATTTTTTTTATGTAATATTTATTTGTTCTTTCACCGAGATCTACAAAATGGCGTTTTCGGATCTTCAAAATTCGAATGTTGTTTTTTTGTTTTTGGCCAATATCTCGAAAAGTATTAAAGCCAGAGTGCTCGAACCAAGAACTACATTCCAGATTTTTTTCAGATTTTAGACCAGATTTTTTTAATATCTCGAAAACGTAACTTCCAAATGAATATATTTAAAATGAAAACTCTATTTCATTTTACAAAACCTATCTGATGGTACCTTACTCAATGAATTCCCGTGAAATTGTTTTATTAAAAAGTTTGTAATTAATTTATTTTAGTATGAGTAAAAGATATACGATTTTTGGATAATTTTGGGGTATTGGGATGAGTTGCCCCATAACTCAAAATTTTTTTAGATTTTTAGGACCAATATTCTACAAAATAAGGTGGGCGACACAGTACGCAAGTCAGATTTTGGCAGTTTGTAGGCTAATAACTTCTTACCAATAAGAGTAATACCCATATCAAAGAACTAGTAAACGATATTTGTTTTTTAAATTTAGTATTGGTACTAGGTTTTTTGCTATTATGAATTTACCAAGAATAAATCCTAAAGACCGACATTCATAATCAGGGTACCGCCCCCTTTCCAATGACACCCATATCGACCAGTCAGAGTTAATAAAAGATTTTTGGGCGTTAACATTAGTACTACTATTTCATTTAATGTGTGACTAGTTCCGAAAAAAATGATTTGTTTTTGGGTTGCCTAGATACATCTTCAGTCCAAATTTCATCCCTTAACTAGAAAGGACTTATAAGCTATAATCAAATATGTAAAAGGCTGCAAACAGACCGAAGTGATTCCATTAGGGTTTCGTTATTCCTTTGGACCGAAACCCTAAAAACGATGAACTGACGACATATCCCTTAAGTGCATCAAAGCAATTCTCACACTTTACCGTTTTTTTGGATAGTGAATTCATAAAAGCTAGTACTGATTCTAATTGCGAAAAACAAATTTGTTGGTAGATTTTAATATTAGGTTGTCAAATATCTCCCTTCCGCCTTTTTGTCTTTTGAATCTTCCGGCTATATACAAAGCGCTACAGAGCTCTGTAGCTACATCTATATAAAATACATTAGGAATGAATTTGGTAAGTTCGCTCTTGTGCGCTGGTACATAATCTTCAATATTTCGAGTTTTGTTCAATAAATATTTGGCAAAAAGAAAACAAAAATCACTAAGCTTCATTAATTTTTTTGTCAACCACAACAAAGGGATCTCCTTTTCTTCAATTCTCCTTGTCACTTAACAGATTTCAAAATAATCTTCTTTTTTCCGTTGATAAATTCCTATATATTTGTTGTTGAAGTTCTCTACGGGTTTTCATTAATTAGGCAAGAAAAAATGAAGAATGTAACTTTATAAAAACGAGAAAAACAAGAGGATAGTAGCTCTTATTGTTGGAAGCGATTTGGCTAAAGATTCATTACAACAACAACTCGGGGGTTATTTTTGGACCCCTCATGTACTTCAACCCCTTTTTTTGCTGTTTGACATTGAAATGCTTAGTATTGTATTAATTAGGTTTATGTTAACATTTAATTTTTCAATTAAGTTTTTGTTTGTAAATGCTAAGAACACTTTGTGATTAAAATTTATCGAAGGGCTAATGAAGTGATTTTATAAGATAGCATTAAATTGTCTTTTTTTGGCACTACTGAAAATAGACCTAGTGGCGCTGTTAACTGCGCTTATGCGCTGAACCACCAGTTCGGATGTTTTAAAAATTATAACAAATTACTTCATCTTAATTTTAGAATCATCACTTTAATATTTATTTTTTAAGCATACAAAAACATATTAGCTTGTCAAATATCTCCCTTTCGCTGTAGCGCTTTGTACATAGCCGGAAAATTCAAAAGACAAAAAGGCGGAAGGGAGACCTAATATAACAACTATATATTGCAATTATAATGAAACGATTTAAACTCTTTGCTAAACTACTATGCATTTCCCCTCTAGAGGAGCACCTGTTGCAACGCGATGACTGCCGGCGACTATGATGGATGACTTGTTATAATCAACACAGTTTCGTTGTATCTTCGACGCGTTAAATATTGTTTGTGTTTTTTATTTTATACTAGCTGTACCCGGCGCGCCTTCTTACGCATAAAATAAATCACCCCTTTTCCAAATTTTTAGCATCAACGGTGCTTTCTAACTGTACTTTTTACCGACAAAACCCGAAAGAATGCTTAATCTCATTTTCAAAGACCTTTTGGTTGATATATCACTCGGCAGGATCAGGCGAGCTTTGAACGTCAGCGCCCGCGTCACCTCAATGGGAGCCATCCCTCCCCCTAAAAAAAAAAGTACCAAAACCTTTTTGACAGAATTCTGAACAAAGTTGCCAAAGACATCAATGCTCTATCTCTTACCATTTAGAAGTCTATAAAAGACAAACAAACAAACATTGATTTTTATAATAGAAAAAAAAAAAAACAAAAGAAAAAGATTCAATAAAAATGAAAAATTGATTATATTATGTAGCTATTTTATGTAAATTTTTGTTGTTTTTTTTCTCAATTTAATACTTAATGAGCAACTAAAGTAGACTACCTGTTTGATAACCCACCGGCCGCCACTGGTCAGACCCAGTATACCCATAAATATACAAAATATATAAAGCTGTACAAACCTTGTGCGATCTACTATACATTTTTATGTAGTGGCATACACCTAACATTTAAGGTAATGTCATCATCATCATTTTCTGCCGCATGATCCACTAAAGGGATTGCGGGAGCAATTCAAGCAGAAGCGATATCCACGCTACTCGTTCCTCCGCCGCCGGGCTTATGTACCTCTCTAACTTATTAGGAGATACATAAGCCCAAGAGTAACCAGGCGAGCTTGTGGACTTGGTAAAATCATCTCATCCCGGGTCTACCCAGCAGTCGCTTATGTGACGTAATGGTATTCAAGGCACGTCTCGGAAGTCGTACTGACACATGACCAACCATCGAATTATAGCCCTTTCGGTTCGAAGAAGCAGCTGCTCAACATTGAGCTTTCGGCGCACCGTTCTGCTTCTCACTCTATCTCGGCGGGTAACTCCCACAAGCACAAAGAAATCTCATCTCATTCTTTTGATCAATATCCAAACTTCATGACCATAGGTGAACTAATTACCGAATTAAGCACCAATAACTTGGCCTTCACACCAAGATCGGCAGATTACTGTTTCAAAATTGATCTAGCTTGGTCGTTTGAACTGTTTGAATGGCACTTCACGAAAATGCAGAGTGCATTTAATAGGCGTTCTGGAAATAACCATAACCTCCGATTTGTCCACATTAACCTGCATCCCAAGATCGCACCGATGTTCCACAATTTTGTCAATTGAAGAACTGTCAGAGGAGACTGCCGAGCCAAACAATGAGATCTTCAAACTATTGTGACGAAAATGTCACAAGAGTAATCACAAACATTGTATGAAATTTGGGCTGAAGTTGTATCTAGGCAACCCAAAAATAAATCATGCATTTTCTTCAGAATTAGTCAGAGATCAAAGCAAGTGCTAGTACTACTAAAAAAACTACTGGGTATGGGTGTTGTTGAAAAAGGGGGCGGAGTCCAGATTATAAAAATGTCAGTCTGTCTGTTATTTATTTATATTTGTTATATTTGTTAAAAAAAAAGTGCTTTCGACCACACAACTGAAGCAAAACTTCAATGCATCGAATAGAAAAGTAGCTTAAAGCCAGGTTTGCAAGATAAAGAGTTCACCTTCCAAATTTCAGCCAAATCGGTCAAACCGTTCCAAATTTGCAAATTCCAAACATTAGTAGAGCCGATTTGAAACCCCATGGGATTTTTTCTAACTCTTGAACGGCTGAACCGATTTCGATGAAGTTTGAAATATAAATTTCGTATGTTCTACACTAAAACGTTAACGTGTTCTTAGATGCAATGAATTTGACTTCAACTCAGAAAGTAATTGCGGCACATAGCAAACCGACGTTTCTATAAATTTCAAGGAAATCGTACCGATCTACTGAATCTACTGAACCCCTTGTGTTCAACTATGGTATCAATTGCTACTGCTGTGAGCCACATAAGTTTGCATGAGAGGGAGACACAAGGCACCATCACACTTTTCGTAACGCTCTTGTCTCATATAAATCAGTTTATCAACGCGCGTAAAGAAGTTTTACTTCTAAAAGCTTAAAAATTACATACTAGCGAAGAACCTAGTACTAATACTAAATTCAAAAAACCAATTTATTTTGGTATGTTTTTGATACGAATATCGTTGAAAAGAGGATGGCATGGATCATAAAGATGTACTACAGTAACCACCTTCCTCTCATTGATAAGAAGTTATTAGCCACCAAACTGCCACAAAATAATTTGCGTACCGTGGTCCCACTTTTTCTTAAATATGGGACCAAAAAATATGAAAAATAATATGCATCTCATCCTTAACCGATTTTTTTTTTATTTCTCAAGTCTCATTCATAAGTTTGTGATTGATACCTTTTTATGTTCTTATTAAAAAGTTAATGAAAAAAAAAAAGTTTTGAGTATTTTTTATTCGTTAGAAAATTGCTGTTCGAAAGTTCAAAAGTGTCCCTTACTTGGGGTAAGAAAGAAAAGAAAGAATACTGTTTGAAGACAAAAATTTAATATGAATATTTCGTTAAATAAACCAAATACTATTTTTAATCGGAGTTCAATACCATTGAGGTTTTATCACTTTCGAAGCCCCACTCTCCCCTATATTAAATTCTTACCACTAATCTGTTGACGAACGAAACATAAGCACGTGGGTACAATTCACACTTGACGGTTTTTTTTCATTTCTTCAAAATTTGCATGGCTATAAGCCCCAGACCTGCGCTGCATTGCCGTCTAGACTACTGAATATTTGGGTTGCTGAAACAATTCTTTGAGGTTACATTAACTAAAGTCTAATTTTTTTTGGGCTGATCGAAAAGGTGGTTATTCACATTTAAATTGCTTGTTAGCAAGATTCGTAGGTACCTTGACCTTGACAACCGTAGACCGCGGACTGGTCGACCGTGAAGGCATTTGTAGTCTACCCATGTGCCTCACATTAATACATTATAACAAAAAAAGTCAAGTGTAAGTTTTACTTACCGAGGGTTTCGTTCTCCCGCACTCAGGACTCTACGACCAGTAAGAATCAAAGCAGTTTGAGTAAAATTTGCCTTTTCATTTATATATCATTATCTAAAAACTATTTCAAGACCTACATTCCAGATTTTTCTAAAATGTTTAGACGTATGGGTGTGGAAATTAGAGGGCTTCTAAACAAAAAGTTCAAAATGAAAATTTACTTTTATTTACAAGACCTATTTAGTAATATTCCACTCAATGGATTCCCGTGAAACTTGACTAAACAGATTTAGTTAATTTATTTTGCGACTCATTTTTTAAGAAAATAAGATATGGGACACGGTTCGTAAGTAATTTTTTGGCACTTTGTTGGCCTCCGAATGTTAGGTGATCACCTCAGTACAACTTTTTGATCTAGCTGCCATCCTTTTTCGACCGATACTCATATGAAAAACCTAAAAAGCTAAATTTCTTGAATTTAATATTTCTAATAACTTCTTCGCTAGTATGTAGCTTTGTCAAAACATATTTTTGTAACTTTCTTTGTGCAATCATCGGCAGAAATTTATTTTTTTAATTTTTAGTGGTCTATCAGACAGATTTTCAAAATCTGCGTTCTGCCCTCTTTTCAACGAAATCGACATTAGCCAACAAAGTGAATAAACATACTGCGAGCATTAGTATTAGTACTAGAGTTTCGGTCACGACTTACTCTTGGGTTGCAAACAAAGAAAAAATGTGTAAGGGTTTCCTTATTCATTTGGATCGAAACTAGAATTGTTAGTACATATTTATATTTTTGCAAGTCAAGACAACGGGTAGCACGCGTTTTTCCAAGTCAAGACAATTGGTAGCACACATAGCCTGAAAGTTTGGCCACCCTTGCTCTATAGGGTCAATTCTCGTTGACGGCAGGTCCTTGTCCACCGTTGTTGAGAGACGGAAGATTCATTTTGAAATTAACTTATCTAACATTATCTGCCGCTAAACCCTCTCTGCCACAGACCTCAGTTTTAGTTGCTTCTTCGAAATAGATAATTTGTTGAAGTCCCCAATTTACATGCTCAGATGTCTTTTTATCGCAAGTATGGATGATGTTTGCCTCTTAATTCGAAAACTCTGCAGACCATTTTTTCATTTTGGTCTTATTACCATTAACAAAAGCAGGACCTTTCAATAGTTAGCAAAAGTCTTACAATTGAAAACTGCGGTGCGAATCCCAAAATATAGCTGATGATAGCTCCCATTAAGGGTGAAGTGATATATACTATCGACTGATATATCAACCAAAAGGTCTTTGAAAATGAGATTGAGCATTCTTTCGGGTTTTTTCGGTGAAAAGTGGTGTTGGAAAGATATGAAGCTCCAAATTTGGAAAAAGGGTGCCCCCTCTAAAAGTGTCCTTTTACGTACATACGCCATAACTTTTTTTAAAATTTGATATATTTTATGCGTAGCAAGTCGCGCAGGGTACAGCTAGTTATATATAACACCAAAACGATTTTTTCAGTTATAGTCTTAATCTCTAGAAAACTTAAGTTATCTTAAACAAGCGAAAACTGTTTGCGTTAACCTGTTGCGAGAAACATCTACACTCCAAATTTCACCCCTTTACTTCAATGGGCTTAGAAGTTGGTTTTGTCGCGGCCACGGACAGACGACAACGAAGTGATTCAATAAGCGTTTTGCTTATTTATACTTTGGAATGAAATGAAAAAAAAGCCGGTCAAGTGTGAGTTTTACTCACGCACCGAGGGTTTCGTTCTTTCGTTAACAGATTAGAAGTAAGGACATAATTTAAGTTAAAGCAACTAACTACGGCTACCTGCCGTTTTCGAATAAAGCTAAACAAAAGAAAAGTCTTTCTCATTTGCTGATCGAGCCAACCGTGTGAAAATTGGTTTAGTAAACTTAAGGGAAATGGTCTTAAGCAGTTCATGAAAGTTAGCTTATCAAGCAGCTAAGCAATTCGAATCATAACGTATTCGGCAGTAATAAATAGTCACTTAGTCATCTAAAACACTAATTTGGGTACAGTCACAAACATTCAAGAAATTAACGAATCAAGTACTCGTGTTTGAAATTCAAAAGAAATTCAAATTTTACACTGGGATCTATTATTTGACTTTTGGCATGTGAAAATCATATTGAAGCAATAAAAAAAATAGTGTTCAATTTTGTTTTTGTTTCTTTAGAATTCTTTATGTTAACTTTTATTCAGTGACAAAAAATCTTAAAATCTTTCCAACAGCATATTCATATAAATCGCAACCAATAGAAAAGAGGGTATCAGGAAATGGTGTTTTCGGATTTTTAAAATTCGTATGTCATTGTTTTTTGGTTTTTGGCCAATAACTCAAAAACTGTTTGAGCCAGGATGCTCGAACTAAATTTAAACTAAAGATTACATAGAGACCTGCATTCTAGATTTTATTCAGATTTTTAAACCAGCGGCAGGTGAAGTGCGAGGGGGGGGGGACGCTTTTTTTTCGCACTTAAAGCTTAATATCTCGAAAACTGAGCTTCCGAACAAAAAGCTCAAAATCAAAACTGTATTTTATGTTACACAACTTATCCAACGGTACCTAACTCAATTAATTCCGGTAAAAATTTTTTTTAAAGAAATTAGTTATTAATTTATTTATACGAATAAAAAATCATATGAGATTTCTGGGTATATTTGCAATATTGCGATGAGTTGCCTAATAGCTCCAATTTTTTTCAGATTTTTTGGCCCATTATTTTAGAAAATAAGGTATGGGACATGGTACACAAGTCGGTTTTTTGAAGTTTGCGGGCTTATAACTTTTTACCAATGAGACTAAGATGCTAATGGTGGTACAACTTTTCGATCTAGCTACCATTCTCTTTTCAGCGATATCCATATCAAGTATCTAAGAAAAAAAAAACTATTTTTTGATTTTAGTATTAGTACTAACTTTTTCGCTAATAAGTGACTTTCTTTAAACTTTTTTTCGGAACTTTCTTTGGGCAACGGAAGTACATCATCTGTGAAAATTTCATTTCTTAATTCCGGGTGGTTCACCAGGTACCTAGATTAAGGCTTAATGACAGATAGACAGATATTTTTGTAGTCTCTGCCCCGTCCCCTTTCCAATGACACCCATATTGACCACAAAAGTTCATAAAAGTTTTTTTCAAACGTTAGTTTCAATACTAACTGTTTCTTTAATATACGACTAATTCCGGAAAAAACTGATTTATTTTTGGGTTGCCAGGATACATATCCATTCCAAATTCCATCCCTTAACTACAGAAGATTCAGAAGTTATTAGCAAATATGTAAAGGCGACAGTCAGACAGACAGACGGACACCGAAGTGATTCTATAAGGGTTTCGTTATTCCTTTGGAACGAAACCCTAAAAAGGTTATTTTCTTAAGAACTGTGAAATGAAGTACTAAATTGTTTTGTTGTGGTCATTGCTTATAACAATCTCGAATCGAACACAAAATAACAGTTATCATTTTTTGGACGACTACGTTATGGAAAAATCGCTGCTAGCTTACCTAAGAGCATACCATTATGTAGTCAAGATTCTTGCGGCAGCGATCAGACGACTTTTTCTTTCTATATTATGGCAGAACGAATACTTGTTAATTTTTTAGCACTCCCATACAAAAAAATGAAACATATTTTTTGCCTTAACCGACAACGTCGGTGCCGACAAAGAGCTTTCAGAATAAGTATAATAAATAAGGCTTTTGCTTTTTCTTCACTCTGTTCGACCGCAGTGCCAGACAAACAGCTTTCAAAACAAATACAACAACTAACACCGTTTCTTTTTCCTCACTCCGTTTGATCGTGTGCGTAAAGTTCTTTTTTTCCTTGCGTGTGTGATATACAAGCAAACGGGCATGTTTTAAATATTTCTGATCCGGAAAAATAAGAAATCACAAGAAAATTGTGTCCAAGAAAAAAACGTATGCAAAAGAATGAAGAACGAACGAAGAATCACCGATTTCCAAAGCGGCGGAAAACCGAGAGTTTTAAGTTTGATTCCCGTCCGTTTGCGGTTTATGTTTTTTTTTCCCAGCTCTCAACGGGCTGTTACGCCACCCAATGTACATATGTACACTCCGCGACAAAAGGATAGCACATGACATGATTTTCTAAGATTATGGAGAAGGATGAATTGAGATACTGTTTTCGTCGTTTAGGCATAAGAAACAAGTAGAATCAACGTATTATTAATTTTCATCGAAATTTTCTACGTTCAGCTTTATAAATTTAAAAAAAAAAAAATTACTATCTTTTTTCGCATCACTTATGGTGCTTACACTATATGTGTAATATTGAATTATCTTATTTTGTTTTTGTGCTTTAACTTGTATTTCATTGCTTTTTGTTAATAGTTCTTTTTAAATGATTAATACACAAAATGACGCTGTTTTTGTTAGTTTTAAGTAAAAAAAATACGAAAAAGGGTACATGTGCTTTCTCTTTGTCGCGTACCGTAAGCCCTTCAGTAAACAATTAGATTAACTCCACTTTTGGAAAAACCTTAAATTTAAACGTCAACGCATATGATATAGTCATAACGTTTCATATTTATAATAATTTCCAGATTACTCTTAACACAAACATGTGCAAGTAAATTTATTCAAATTTTAAAATCCTAGCAAAACGATTAATTCTTGGGTGATCTAAAGTGTGATTATCTTTATATGTTTTTTAGACATTTGTTTAAATTGGTAACATAAAATAGGAAGATCTTTGCGTCATAAATGCATATGAAAAGTTAGCGTATTATAGATGTGCCTAAATTTGCATAATTTTTTTAACAGCATTCTCAAAGATAACCAAATGCTCAGTTTGGTAAAACGTTGTTGAAAATATTTTACATTGTTTTTACGAAATGTAAAAGTTAGTCAATATTGGTGGCGTTTCATTAAAAAACAGCCTTTTAAGAATAAGACACTTGAGTGCATGCCAAATCTTTCAATCTTCCATCAATATATCTATAAGGCAGCGCCAAGCTTTCCACTTTCGCTTGTTAGTGTGGGTTGATACAGAAAGTATTAATTTATACTTCAGTTTTGGTTATGTTAAACTTTTAACCTCATTCTCACACCTTCGTATGGGGAAAATAGATGTCCGCTTCGTTTTAAAGTTCATAAATTCATACTTCATAGGTTCGAACAGAAGTTGGGTGGGGAAAAAGTTGGAGTTGGAAAAAAGTCGATAAAATGCATACAATGTGGAATCTGCCGGATGATTCCTTTTGTGCCCACCACTAAACAAGATGAAAAATGCTAGACTGCTATTGTGTGTGTTTATACGCTTATGATTACATATTTTCCAAACTTTTATATGTACATGAATACAATTGTATATAAATGCGCCGTTGAAACATATATGGTCATCGGATGCCACTACAGTCGAATGGCATACAAATCCGCGTAACCAGAATTGCGTACAAAAAAAAAAAAAAAAACTTTGCAAAAATTTCGCTACCGAACTAAATGCTGAAGCAAAACACAAAGGCAAATCGAACAGGCTAGCAGCAGCCAGGACCTACCTTATCCAATTTATTTATTTTTTTAGACTGTCGTAGTCATCTCATGATTGGATTCACGCTGATACCATATATCACATAGTCATCAACTTTGGACTACAGGGCATGTAAGTGTAGCCGCTAAACTCGTTGAAAGACATCAGAAAAAAGAAGATAGGGGAAGTTATCATCAAAATCGCAATACCGCTTCCGCAAGCAGTGCGTATGTGTGCGTGATAACTCTCATGCCTATGAAAGGCACATGCGGATGGAAATGCACTTGAATACAGTTTTTGTGTATAAATATTACAGTGTGCTCTCTTCTGTCTTTCGTCGAAGCCAATTGCAGCACATGAAGGTATTTTTACTGGCTATTCTCATTTTGTTAGATACATCTACTATTCCGATCCTAACTGCATTCTGATGATTTTAGCATTTCACTTTTAAAGAAAGGTTTTGACTTTTTCTCGCACATTTCTTGTTTACGGAAAATGCGTAAATATTAAGGCATTTTAATTAAATGCTAATGCAAAAAAGTACAGCAATCATCTGAATACAGATGTAAATTTTGATAAAATATAAGAACAAAGCTAGAATTATGTATACACATATGCGCCGTTAAGAGCACACATCGATTAACTCCATAAAACAAAAAAATTAAAAAAGCGGTGAAACATTTGCCTTTGAAATACATTACGTTTTATTTAAATAGTTGTCGTTTAATGGTGGTAATCTTTATAATTAAGGAAAGGTATAGTAAACATAAGAACTTATGACTATACCAAGTACAAAAAGTAGAAATAATCAATTTGTGTACTGAGCGGCTAATATAAAGACTCGCTCGATTACTCTGATAATCTTTTACGTTATTTGCAAATTTTTGTATTTGCGTTTTTGCTAATAGCTTATTTTGGAACGAATTCTCATTAATTCTCCTAATTTCTACACATACCTATATAAGGTTGTCAAATATCTCCATTCCGCCTTTTTGTCTTTTGAATTTTCCGGCTATGTACAAAGCGCTACAGAGCTCGTATCAAGCAATACTATACATCATTTGAAAGGTCTTGACATGACCTACAAAACGACGCTATGCATGATTAGTTTGCGTTCAACAGTTATAGACGTGTAAACATGTAGTTCACTAATGCCGAAATTCGCGCTATTTTAAAGTTTTCCTTCATTAAAGGCAAATCCGCTAGAGAAACGTTCCGTGAGATTAATGGTGTTTTGGGGGATGGTACTCTATCACTTCGAACCGCGGAGGAATGGTTTCGACAATTCAGAGCCGGAGAAAACGACACCATGGTTAAGCCAGCCGGCGGAAGACCTGTGACGACGAATACCGATCGAATCATGGAAAACATCGAGTTAGAACGGCATGTGGCATCTCGTGACATCGCCAAGGAGATGGGAGTTAGTCACCAAACCATTTTAAACCATCTGCAGAAGGCTGGATACAAAAAAAAGCTTGATGTTTGGGTACCGCACGACTTGACGCAAAAAAACCTTCTGGACAGAATCAACGCCTGCGATATGCTGCTGTAACGGAACGAACTCGACCCATTTTTGAAGCGGATGCTGACTGGCGACGAAAAATGGATCACATACGACAATATCAAGCGAAAGCGGTCGTGGTCGAAGGCATTGAATGAAGAGCAAACAAGCGGAAGGGAGATATTTGACAACCTTATACATATTGCACCTGTAAAAAGGTTTTATAATAATAAGAATTAAAGAGCATGCAGAACCTAATTTTTTGTTTAACTCCTGTTTTCCACTATCGATAGCACTAGACTGTGGGAGATTTTCCTTTCATCATGCACTTCAACCAACAGTGATTAAGGAAAAAGAAGTAAACTTGATTTTGAATTATGTGGGCGCCCTGGCTTATTCGTTAGTGCATCGGGCTCTTAAGCGAGAGTACCCGGGTTCGAATACAGCTCGGGGAACAAACACCACAAACAATTTTCACGGCGAATGATTGACATGGAAAGCTTTTGCAATTCGCCGTTCGGAACCGGCAATAAACTGTAGGTCTCCTTCACATGTGTCAAATTATAACGCACACAACACAGTGGAGGCGAGAAAATATATGCTCTGGCCCTTCGTGGGCTGTTACGCCACTAATGATGATTATGACTTCGATTTAAAGAGGTACACAAGCCATCATTTTCGAGTTATAAAGGTTTTACCGTTGTTTTGCACAGAAATAAATTCGAATTAACTAGGGGACCAAATTGCATAGGATTTCTTCGATTTACAGAGGTTTTTCGAAGGAATGTGAGAACTCTTCGATTTATAGAAGTTTTCGAATTATAGAGATTCGAATTATCGAGAGTTTGCTGTACTTTAAATAATGAAAAAAAAAAACCGGTCAAGCGTGAGTTTTACTCACGCGCCGAGGGTTTCGTTCTTTCGTCAACAGATTAGAAGTAAAGACATACTTCAAGTTAAAGCAACTAACAACGGCAGGTAGTTCTTATTGTTTCGAATAAAGCTAAACAAAAGAAAAGTCTTTCCCATTTGCTGATCGTCCCAACCGTGTGAAAATTGCTTTAGTAAATGGTCTCAAGCTACTCCACTGAGACAATTAACCGGCAGTTCATGGAAGTCAGCTTACCAAACAGCTAAGCAATTTGAATCATAAATTGTTCGGCAGTATTTTTATTAATAGATAGCCACTTAGTCACTTAAAACACTAATGTGGAACAGCCACAAACATCCAAGAAATGAACAAATCAAGTACTCGTGTTTGAAATTAAATTAAAGTTCAAATTTTACACTATTATTTATTATTTAACTTTTGGCATGTGAAACTCACATTGAAGCAATAACAAAAATAATGTTCAATTTAGTTTTTGTTTCTTTAGAATTCATTATGTTCACTTTTATTCAGAGATAAAACTTAAAATCTTTCCAACAGCATATTCATATAAATCGCAACCAATTATTATGTGTGTTTTTCTTAAAGGTTTTCGCCTGAATGTATACCACCCTTTTTTCTATGACGAGGGTGGAGGAGCCTAGCCTGTCAGGTGGGGATCCTGACAACCGGATGACATGGGTCTTCTATTCGTGGGCGAGTGGGTAAAGGATTGGCTTAGGATTTGAGTGGTTCAGGTTCGAATCCGGTGCCGAGCAGCGGCCTTGCTAGGTTTTTTTTTTCGTCTTTTCCCTGTTCGGAAATACGATCTGATTCAGGGGATTATCCGATAGCAGAGAAGAGAGGATCTGTAAATCTGCAAAGAGCGTGGCGCGGTGTTCGGCCTGAGCCAGGAGAATCGCCAAGCCATTAAAGATTCCGGAGTCCGACGAGACGTTCTTCCCTTCAAGACGACCTAGCAATCCCAGCGACATCAGCACGAGACCGCAGATAAAGCCGTAAGTGTTTTTAAATTTAAGTGTGTCGGTGCCGCGTTAATAAGATACAGAGCACGTGGGGGGTATTGAGAATTGAGTCGCGGGTCACGTCAAGGGCTGTGTGGGGAGCTGTAAGCCCCACGGTGGCGACGAGCGTCGAGGCGTCGGTCAGCAGCGTAGCAAGATCGAGTTCGCGGGTTCGAAATTTGTCGAACGTTCAGTTCTTTTTTTTCTGCGTACTTTTTCGGTTGGACACTGGTTCGAGTCCCAGGATGAGGATTAATTGCCGGTGGAAGGTTGGAAGGTTATACGGGTTCGAGTCTCAGCGGGGGAGCCGTTTTTTTTTTTTTTGAGTTGTTCGATTTAGTTGTAAGATAGATTAAGGATGTTTTGTATCATAGTTCTTAAGTTTAGTTTAAGTTTTTTTTTTGAATTAAAATTATAAAGTTCAAGCGGAGCTTTTCCCTTGTCGCGATTCGACCGGATAAAATATTGCCAAAGGCGGCAATCGCGTGACGCCCATACCTTAACATCTTTTTTTTACCACCCACTCCCATCTCCAGGGTTGGTCTGGCACCCCTTTTGGTCGAAGTCGTGAACGGGGGGAAAATCCGACGGTAACACAATAGAAAAGAGCGTGTCAGAAAATGGTTTGAGCACACATACACGTACAAATAATTCTATTTTTTTTTCTATTCTATTCTGATTCTCTTTTTTTTTTTTGAAAAAATAAGAAATGGCGAGAAATCCCCCTTTTTAGCTTTTTTTCGCACTTAAAGCTTAATATCTCGAAAATTGAACCTGAGAACAAAAAGCTCAAAATCAAAACTGTATTTTATTTTACAAAACCTATCCAACAGTATCTAACTCAATTAATTCCGGTAAAAGAAAAATTAAAAAAACATTAGTTATTAATTTATTTTAGTACGAATCAAAAATCATATTCGATTTCTGAATATTTTTCCGACATTGCGATGAGTTGCCTCATAGCTCCAATTTTTTTTCAGATTTTTTGGCCAATTATTTTAGAAAATAAAGTATGGGATACGGTACACAAGTCGGTTTTTCGAAGTTTGCGGACTTATAACTTTTTGATTTTAATATTAGTACTATCTTTTTCGCTAGTAAGTAACTTTGTTAAAACTTTTTTTCGGAACTTTCTTTCTTCTTCTTCGAATGAAACATATCATCTCTATAAATTTAATTTCTTAATTTCAGGTGGTTCACCAGGTACCTAAAATAATGCGTAAGGCGACAGACAGACAGACATTTTTGTAATCTACGCCTCTCCCCTTTCCAATGACACCCATATTGACCATAAAAGTTAATAAAAGTTTTTTCAAACGTTAGTTTCAGTACTAACTTTTTCTTTAATATACTACTAATTCCGGAAAAAATCCAGATTTATTTTAGGTTGCCGAGATACATATTCACTCCAAGTTTCAACCCTTAACTACAGAGGATTAAGAAGTTATTACCAAATATGTAAGGGCGACAGACAGACATACACCGAAGTGATTCTAAAGGGTGATCTTTTAGCTATTATCTCTTTGGCAACACTGGTTTAAACAGCTGACGCACGTTTCGTGTTTTTTTCACTGTCAAACATCTTCAGTTTGGTCTGAATCTTCAGTTTGAATGAATCGTCTTACAAACGAACAATGCTTGCAAATTATTGAATTTTGTTATCAAAATGCGTGCTCTGTTAAGAAAGTTCATCGCGCGCTTCTTCCATTTTATGGTCAGTTTAATCGACCCACTGGAGCAGCTATTCCGGCTATTGTGACTAAATTTCGCACCAAATTTACATTGTTGGACATTAAACCAACAAGAGCTACCAATGCATCCAAAAAGTCACAGTTTGGTGCGGTTTATGGGCTGGTGGCATCATTGAACCGTACTTCTTCAAAGCTGATGCGAATCGTAACGTAACTGTGAATGGTGAGCGCTACCGTGAGATGATATCCAACTTTTTTTTTGCCCAAAATGCAAGAGCTTGACTTGCATGACATGTGGTTGAAACAAGACGGTGCCACATGCCACACAGCACGCGCAACAATGGACTTATTGAGAGGCGAGTTCTCACTTTTCGTTCTTCACGTTCGGGACCGGTCAGTTGGCCGCCCAGATCGTGATTTAACGCCTTTAGACAATTTTTTGTGGGGCTATGTTAAAGCTCATGTCTATACAGACAAGCCCACTTCAATTGTTGGAAAGAGTATGCTAAAATTGGACTAAGCGGATGGACCATTTGAGGCGCAGTCAAGGTCAACAAGGTCAACCGTACTATCGATTCAAATAAAGATTTCATGCATTTTTCTGAATTTTATGTGTTTTTTTTTTTTTGAAAAACTTTCCAATAGCTTTTAAAAAATTACCCTTTATAAGAGTTTCGTTGTTCCTTTGGAACGAAGCAAAATAATAAATAAAGATATGAGTATTTATATGTAGGTTTTCTGAGTTTCAGCTAAGGTTCAACGGTGTAATTGTTTTTGACAAGTAAATCTTTCGTCTCACGGAATTTACGTCTATCGGTGATAAAACTAGCGCAAAGATCCTATACTAAAAATGAGCTCTTGCATTCTTAAGTCTAAAACAATTTAACAAGTTCTGGTTGAAAGTGGAAAACAAAATTAAGAACGTTTTCAATTGTTTCGTATTGAGTCTGTTAAGCGAGTTTCGAATTTAAACAATTTTCACGACTGACAATCCCCGTAGTATTTCTGTTACGAAAAGTTTTCGCAATTCGCCATTCGGAACTGACATAAAACAGTAAGTCCCTTTTCTTTTATTTGTATTTTATGACACTGTACCCGTGTGTAAAGTTTTCTGGTAGTAATAAATACCAGAACTATACACCAAAAGTTGTAGGTTTTGACTTAAAACTTGTGTTTACTATGAGCAGAATGTTGTGTTCAAATGTCAAAAAGTTGTACGTACACTCACTTTAAACTCAAAATCAAACTATCTTGAATGCTTACAATGAGAGTTCAGGAGCTTGGGGTCACCGATTTTGATGAAATTTGGAATAGTGATAGCCTCCCTATAGGATATTAATTTCCCAAAGTGAGAGACTGCAATACTCTTTTTCACGAAAAACGCTCCCACAGTTTTTGCAAGTGCTTCATTTATCAAATTAAAAGCGGCGCACAGTGGTGCAGAATGCCTTGAAAACTAGCATAAAGTCAAATTGTCTTCTAAGGTTCGTTAGTTTTATTTTCCAGTGCTTAAATATCGCACTCATCATGAACTAACTGTCCTAAGACGTTATCTCAGACACATCTGACGAAAAATGCATCTGTATCGGCGCAATATTATCACTGATAGTAATTGCCTAAATAGGAGCAGGAGTAGTTTTTAAAGTATTTTTTGTGATTAATAGTTTCGAAAATCGTGTATATTAACAAATTCTTTGGTATTGGGTCATTTAACTCGAGTAGGTAGGTAGGTTGTGTCGTGGGCTGCGCAAGGCAGCCAAGCACTTAGGCCAGACGAGGCCCATTGTGATACCACATGGAGCGGATGTAAAATCATCCCACTACTCCAGAAACCAGTTGGAGCTATTGATATAGCTGAGGATATGGCCCATGCTGGTGTCAGCTGTTTCGCCGAGATTACTCAGGAAGTAATGGCCAAGATGCCTCTTTCTTCGCGAGAGCGCTGCAGGTCCCTAAGAGGTGAAGCGAGGTTTCTTTCTTTTCTTCGTCTCTGCAGCTTCTACAGAAGTCGTTGGCCGGGATGCCCAGTCGGGTGGCATGTTTGCCAAAAGTAGAGTGCCCAGTT
Source organism: Syritta pipiens (assembly GCA_905187475.1). NCBI lineage: Eukaryota > Metazoa > Arthropoda > Insecta > Diptera > Syrphidae > Syritta > Syritta pipiens. Next base: position 60,142,834 of record LR994572.1, on the reverse strand, counting down.
ATGGGACTGATAAATTTCCAACTTCAATTCTATTGAGTCTTAGGAGACCAAATGAGCTTTCAGGATCTAGCTTAGGCCAGAGTTCTTCGGTGACGTGCCATGCGACCACCTAAGATTGGTTGCCACGATGGCCTTTATTTTGATATAAAGGAGTGGATGGTTTTACTGGTCCCGCGTTTGGCAAGATCATCAGCCAGGCAGTTCCCCGAAATGTCACAGTGTCCCGGCACCCTTATAAGGTGAATGTTAAACTGCTCTGCCATCTCGTCAAGAGATATGCTGCAGTTAAGAGCTGTTTTTGAGTATATACTAATTAAAAAAAATAGTTTGTAAGAGAAATTTCATTGATGCCTGTCTGCCTGTCTGTCATTAAGCCTTATTTTAGGTACCTGGTGAGCCACCTGTAATTAAGAAATGAAATTTCCACAGATGATGTGGTTCACTTACCGAAAAAAAGTTTTAAGGAAGTTACTTATTAGCGAAAAAGTTAGTACTAATACTACAATCAAAAAATTTTTGATGTATACATTTGATATCGTGGGAAAGAAAATGGCACCTAGATCGAAAAGTTGTACTACAGTTGGCATCCTAGTTTTATTGGTAAAAAGTTATAAGCCCACAAACTTCGAAAAACCGACTTGTGTACCGTGTCCGATACCTTACGTTCTAAGATAATGGGCCAAAATATCTGAAAAAAATTCGAGCTATGAGGCAACACATCGCAATATCTCAAAAATACCCAAAATCTTATATGATTTTTTATTCGTACTAAAATAAACTAATGACTAATATTTTTTTAATTTTTTTTAACATCTGAATAAAATCTAGAATGTAGGTTTCGATGTAATCTTTAGTTTAAATTTAGTTCGAGCATTCTGGCTCAAACAATTTTCGAGTTATTGGCCAAAAACAATGACATACGAATTTTAAAGATCCGAAAACGCCATTTTGTAGATCTCATCAATAGAACCAAACAATTTTATGTTACAAAAATTTTATTTTCACACAATTTTCAAAATATTAACGATTTAAATTATATCAGCATTTTGCTAAAAAAGGGCAACAAGCGATTATCTCACACACACAAAGTTTTCTAAGCACTTCCTTTATCAAAAAGAAGACAATAAAATTTCGGAGCGGCGCACACTGGGACGACCCACAGCAATAAATGAAAAAATGAATTTTTCTTTTAGCACTTTTGGTAAATTGGTAATTAATATTGAATATCTACAGGTTCTAACTCCGTTTAAATTGACCTGATATCTCCACTAATGGCAAAGTTATAGCACCATGAACATTGACATGTTTAATATTTTTCTAAAAAACATGTAATATATATTTCTTAACAAATTTATTCAAATGGGCTAAATTTTATGTTGCGCGTATGAATAGGAAAAAAATGTAATCAGCAAAATTTAAGTCTTAAATAATCATTTGGCATCTAAATTTTTTTCCAATTGTGTGTTTTTATGTGTAATATAATTTAGATATTGGGACTAATCTGAAACTAATCTAAAAAATAAAAATTGTATCTAAACTTTCCTCTTGGGATCTTTCTTGTTTTATCATAAGGTATTTTAATTAAATCAAGAAAAAAATCTTGCGCAAAATTGCGCCTTTTTTAATAACTGGCACTTTCTGTTGCAATATCCAACAATTTTCGATAGTGATTAAGATTTTTTTTTGAAAAATTAGACTCCAAGAGTAATTTAATGGAGGGGACCTACTGTTTAATGCCGGTTCCGAACGGCGAATTGCGAAAGCTTTTCATGACAGAGGTACTCCAGGAAGGTTGTCAGTCGTTCGCTGGAGGTGGGGCCGTGAAAAATGTTTGTGGTGTTATTTTTTCCCCGAGCTGGATTCGAACCCGGGTACTCTCGCTCAGCAGTCCGACGCACTAACCGATCGAGCCAATGGCGCCCACAAGTCATGATCAGTCATTAATATTTAGTTACATAACCATTCACATTGTCACTATGATCATTCAAACTTAAATAGATGAAGCTAATCAAAAGATAAGGAAGGTCAGACTTAGTCACAGTTGCAAGTATTCAAGGTCTAATACCATGGCCGATTGACTTAAACATTTTCTGATTGCGTTAGATCCGCATATATTCAGTATCCGTTTAAGTTTTCGAAAAATAATAGACGCAAAAATTAACCAATATGTTGCAAAAAACAGTCTTATTTCTGAATTATCTGTTTATCTTGATGATAGTGACAATAGTAATAGTTTTACTGATAAAGATAGTAATTAATCAAATTCATATAAATTAGTATATGAATTGTCATAAATAGATTTTATGGAAAAACATATGCTAGTTTTATTATTGCGTTTATACATTATGCGTGTTATATTAGGTGGACAAATATGTAACAAAGGTTTCTGCCAAAAAAAATTTGGAATCCATCCATTCAAACCAGAGATATGATTTTGCCGATCCTCGATTTGTCTGATTTGCCTTTTTTGTTCTTTTTTTTTTTTTCTTTCGTTCTCGCTATTTTCACTTTTCTTATTTTTTAAAAATTGTTAAAATCCATTTCAAATAAAAGTGGATAGCTCGAATGCGTTACTAACTCAATCTAACTTAAATTCTGAAATATCTTTTTGCTCTTTTTAGAGCCTGTGAACCTGAGCGAATATTTTGTATGACAGTTTTCGTCCCTCTCAGTTCTCTTAAAAGAACAAAGCGAAGTAAAGAAATGACTGATCATAGTAGCTTTGTTATTGTAATTTTTTTTTTTAAATAAGAGAATCAGAGTAGTATAAAAAAAAAATAGAATTATTTGTACGTGTACCTATGTGTGCTCAGACCATTTTCTCACATGCTCTTTTCTATTGTTTGCGATTTATATGAATATACTGTTGGAAAGATTTTAAGTTTTGTCTCTGAATAAAAGTGAACATAATGAATTCTAAAGAAACAAAAACTAAATTGAACATTATTTTTGTTATTGCTTCAATGTGAGTTTCACATGCCAAAAGTTAAATAATAAATCATAGTGTAAAATTTGAACTTTAATTTAATTTCAAACACGAGTACTTGATTTGTTCATTTCTTGGATGTTTGTGGCTGTTCCACATTAGTGTTTTAAGTGACTAAGTGGCTATCTATTAATAAAAATACTGCCGAACAATTTATGATTCAAATTGCTTAGCTGTTTGGTAAGCTGACTTCCATGAACTGCCGGTTAATTGTCTCAATGGAGTAGCTTGAGACCATTTACCTTAAGTTCACTAAAGCAATTTTCACACGGTTGGGACGATCAGCAAATGGAGAAGGCTTTTCTTTTGTTTAGCTTTATTCGAAACAATAAGAACTACCTGCCGTTGTTAGTTGCCTTCACTTAAATTATGTCCTTATTTTTAATCTGTTGACAACAGAGCAAAACCCTCGGCGCGTGAGTAAAACTCACACTTGACCGGTTTTTTTTCTGTCTAAAACGATAGAAAGCCAACTCTCCCGAAGATTGTAAGAGAATTCAAGCCATCGTTCACTATCAGCTATCATCACCAGTCTTCGAAAACATGATGCAATATAATTGTGCATCTTGCACAATTTATAAATGAAGTTTATCCACAAACACAAACGAAACGGTTATCGAAACAGATTTCGTTAACATAAGAATACAATTTTCTTTCGTTTTATTCTTCAGGAGAAAACGAAAAAAAAAAAAAAAATACAGAACAGCAAACGGTCGAGAATCAAACCCGACATACTAGGCCACTTCGGAAATTGATGATTCTTCGTTTGTTTTTCATTCTTTTGCACACATTTTTTTCTTGAAAACAATTTTCTTATGATTCGTTATTTTTTCGGATCAGAAATATTTAAAACATACCCGTTTGCTATGTCACACACGCAAAAAAAGAACTTTACGCACCCGATCAAACGGAGTGAGAGAAAAAGAAACGGCGTTATTTGTTGTACTTTGAAAGCTGTTGGTCTGGCTCTGCGGTCGAACAGAGTGAGGGAAGAGAAAAAGCTTTATTTATTATACTTATTCTGAAAGCTCTTTGTCGCACCGACCCACAGTGGTCAATTTTCAAGATCTGGTGGAACTTTATTCCTATTGCGCTTGAATTTATATATTTTGTTGTGTACTTACTCAATTATGATATACAACTTGAGTTTAAAGATTTCCACCCTCGGCCATACCCAAAAATTACCACCCCCCCACAAAAAAAAATAATAAATTTTTTTTTATATTTCTTTTCATTTTTTACATCTTTGCAAATATTTGGACATGCTATTTGCACCACAGCTTTTATTATTTAGATATTGTGGTGAAAAGTTCTTATTTAACGATCACAGCAACAAATGCCCCTCCTCCGAGCTCTTTTCATGGATTTCCTGTCCTCAAATGGTTTTAGACCTTTTGGCCTGTGCTAACCCTTTCGTAACCTTTTTATGTATACGTAATACAAGCTCCTTTAACGGGTATGAAGGCTAGAATTTACCCATGCTTTGAAATTGTCTTGTGGTATTATTTTCTGATAGACCTAACGAAAACCGAGACTAGTTGTATGAGGTGAGCAGCTAGGGGCAAAAAGTTTTAATGGATTCTGTTACAAAATAAACCACACAATTATTTAAGATATATATCACGCCGATTATACGCGTCGATATTTTTAAAAGCCTTCACAAAGTTGGAGAAGCAAAAAATAACGACAAGCGCAAACCATTCTTGAAAGTATCGAATTTCTCAGCTTTTATAAATAGTATATAAATTTGTCATACCTTAAAAAAACGCCTGAATTGAAGACAATCAAAAAATGTATATAATGTATACATACTGGGTTTCTAAGCAATTTTCTTTTCAACGATCACTTCGACTTACAAAACACAACTAATTTTATTTACTCAATGCAGCTGTTTGGGATGCAACAGAACGGTTAATTTTATTCCCGGAATCGACTTTTTGCAGAATAATATTCTATGATGTTCTAGCTGTAAATTCCCATTCAAAAATTTGTACTCAGGCAAACTTAATTTTTTGAATTAAGTTCCGCTAGATCCTCAAAATTGACCACTGTGCGTGCTCCTCTGAGTGATAAGCTGTGCTGCTTATCCAATGCGTTGTTGGTTGTGCTCCAAACAATCTGCTCTTAATCTGAAAACAGATACATAAGTATCTGAGATGCATTAATGCTTCATTTAGTGCGTGTAATGGAAGTTTACCTAAAAAAAGTAAGATTCCAATTGTAAACATTACACTCCAAAATAAAGGCTTTTTAACTAAAAAAAAAATCGAATTTTCCAAAACTCCCTCTAACTCGAAATAATTTTCATGTCCCGCGAAAATTCGGATGTAATTACATAGTTTTGGCTGATATTAATTGCATAGTTTTGAAAGCTGAAGATTTGCTCTTCGCCTAAGATGCAATATTTCCCTCTATTATAATATAATAGCTCGCAAAACAGACGGATGTTTACAAAGTTAGTTCTCTTTTGTGCGAGAAATTAGCAACGGTAAAAAGTAAATTTCTGAAAGTGGTTCGCGAAAAATTTAATTTGTTCGAAAAAGAAAAACTTAAACGTGTAACGTAAGATAGAATAAATGATACAATACCAGTGCTTGAACGAAGGAAGGCAGTGAAAGAATCTGAAAGGGTTATAAATTTAAGTGAAGTACAATTAGATTTCGCTACATCGAAATGGAGCTAGACCTCAATTTGCCACATTTTTATTTTCGACAGTGGTGAGAAAGCGTATAAAGATACGAACGAGTAAAAACTGTTTGCCCCAAGTTAATTATTATAAAAATTCACTGAAATTCATTGAGTAGGTATCCTTTAATAGATCTTGTAAAATAAAATACAGTCTCCATTTTGAGCTTTTTGCTTAACGTTTAAAGGCGTAAAAGCACACACACCCCGCCCCGCCTCCGATCCTTCCAATCTTATTCTTGATTATATTTACAAATTCTTTGCACTAACTCTGCACCAAGAAATTAGGGCAGCTCATAAAACAATTTCAGATACTACAGCCAAAAACCGTCACAAGCCGTAGTTTGACATTTCATAATCCTTCATTTGTTCACACACATCTAACAAAAAGTCTGTTTAGTTAAATGGAGCCTTATTTTTGACTGTGAAACCTAACGATCTTAATGAAAAGTTTAAACTCTCTTTCAGGTTTAGTTAAACTTTAGTTTAAACTCACTGTGAAACTGGACATAAGTAGTTACAGTCACAGACGGACGTTTTGAGATCTATATTGACTATCAAAACGAATAAATTATGAGTAATTATAAGCGTTAGCAATAGTGGTAACTATTTACTATTACTTTTCATGTAATTCGCGAGCAGCTTGTATATTTTCTCGTTTTGTATAATTTGTTATTAGCTAAAGTTTAATAAAGAGGAATGTTGTTTCATTTTCTGCTGGAATCAGAACCACAGTCTCGGAAATGTGAAAATGGATATGAATTGACAAGATTGACCAGAGACTCAACTAATTTCTTTTGATTATCTCTTCTGTACTTTTTATGTATGCATTTTCTTCTTTGCTTATATTTATATATACACATACATCGTTTTCACGTTTTGTTATTTATTGTTTTAGTATTGTTAATCGCTATACAATAAGAGCTTGTTTATTTGTTTGTTATTTATGAATTTGTTGCTTATTTATTCCTTGTTTATTGTCTAAAGGGTGATTTTTTAGCTATTATCTTTTTGGCAACACTGGTTTAAACAGCTGACGCACGTTTCGTGTTTTGTTTCACTGTCAAACATCTTCAGTTTGGTCTATAATTTAACCCTGAATCGTCTTACAAACGAACAACGCTTGCAAATTATTGAATTTTATTATAAAAATGCGTGCTCTGTTAAGAAAGTTCAGAAAGTTAAGACAATACATATTTCTGTTTTTTTTTTTTCGTTAGAGGCGTAGTAAATGTCCTAGAGAATTCTACTTGCACTTTATCGATAAACAGGCGTATTTACTGCTGTAAAAGCATCATACGGTGTTGAAAATTTGTTTGTTTTAACTTATATAATCATATTGGGAGTACAACTTGAAAGATGCGTATTTTTTTTGTTAAAAAAACCATTTATTTGAATATGAAAATGAAAATACATGTCATTGAAAGTATTGCCCATCGCTAGCCACAACTTTTTCCCATCTTTCTGGCAATTTGTGGATTCCGTCCCAAAAGAACTGCGCCGGCTTGGCGGCCAAGAATGAATCGAGCCAATTTTTGATACCGTCAACTGAAGTGAAGCGTATTCCAGCCAGGTCATTCTGCATGGACCTGAACAAATGGTAGTCGGAAGGGGCCAGGTCTGGGCTATACGGCGGGGGGGTAGTGATTCCCATCCAACATTTTACACGTATTTTTTAACCCGTTGAGTGCGATGTGGCCGAGCATTGTCATCATTGAAAATTATCGATTCGTGTCTAGTCGCATATTCTGGCCGTTTTTCTTTGATTGCGCGGCTCAAACGAATCAGCTGAGTTCGATAGAGTTCACCAGTGATGGTTGCTGGGTAACTCCCAATGATTTCGCAAGCTCCTCTTTCGCAAGCTCCTCTTTGACATGAATCTTCTTCCAGTAATGCCTCCAATTCTGCATCTTCAACCTTTTTCACTTGGTCAGGACGTTCCTTGTCTTCAACGTCAAAATCACCACTTTTAAAGCGTGCAAACCATTCCTGACACATTCTGACACTTACAGAATAGTCAGGGTAAGCTTCAATGAGTAAACGTTGCGCATCTGTTGCACTTGTCTTCAAATGAAAGTAGTGAATTAAAACTTCCCTCAAATGTTGTTTTGAAGTCACAAAATTCGACATTTTAAACGCAAAACAAAACTTGTGTAAATTAACTTGTGTATACTTTGACAGATGGAATTAACTAGATTTTTCGACGCTCTTTAACATACAATAGCTGTCACTGTCAAAAAAAATAGCGCGTGTGAATATATATGAAGTTAGTAACAATGCGCGTCATTCAAGTTGTACTCCCAATAACATCATGGGTCTACTTCCGTTCATGTCCTTTTACGGACTCTAACTTATGGTTTTGACGCAGTTACTCAACTCTTATAACCTCCAATGGTCACAGCGTGGCTTGTACTAAGCTGCTTATCTCTCGTTTTTCTCGATTAGCCGTTTTTTGTCATAGCTTCAGCACTGTCTTCGAAATAGTGGCTGTTTCATTATTCTTTTGAAAATCGTTTGCAATTACTACAATTTTCGATTTTGAAGGATAAAAAAGGTCTTTAACACGCAACTAAGCACACCATAAACAAAAATAATTAAAGTACTGAGAAACAAGCCAAAAAAATTTGATCACAATGGTGTTGAGTTTTTGGGTCTAAAATATCGAAAAAAATATTGGGTGCAGAATTGAGTACATGCGGATTGTTTTTTGTTTTGCTCGTTATTTCTCAAACTTTTAGGTTCCTCCTGTATTATATGCCATTCTATTCATCTTTAAATGTAGTAATAAATTGCAAAAAAAAATTGAGCTTACCTTATTTCTTTTTTTTCTATGAAGTGTAAATTACACTTACAAAAAACATGTATTCATTTGTGCACCTCACAGTATTTTTTTTTTGTTTATTTTCCATTTTTTTATTTATATATTTACTTATCTATTTATTTATTAAATTATTTACCTATTTATTTATTTATTTATTTATTTATTAATTTATTTATTTGCTTCTTCTTTCTGTTTTTTTTTACATAAATGATGGGTTTTGTTGTTGTGTCCCTTCGGTAAAATTTTTTATTGTTCAACCTTTTTATTTATACATAGAATAAGCCCAGCTGAAAGATATATTTAGTGCATATCACATCTCTGAACTATTAACTGTGCGGTGGCTTACCATTGTAATATTTAAGAACGTAATAAAAATCTATCTATCTATCTAATTAACAAGATATTTGCACAATCTAACAAAAGCCTGCTATAAAGCTAAATCAACACTCAAACTAAAACAACGACATACACTGGCCCATTTCATTACCTGTGAAGACTCAACCCCACAATTCTTGAAATACTGCCACCCCAGTAATGTATTTTCTTATAAAGCGTTTTCGAATCAACAAGATTGTGTTTCCAATAAAAATTTCTAATTTGATTTTATTTCCTTCATAAAAAGGAGGAAATCGAGGTATTATTAAACATTTTCTTACTTGTAACGTGGCAAAAGCTACAATTGCTATCTGAACAGATAAAAACAAATCAACGATTAATTTGAGTCCTTTTTGCTTTATGTTGGTTTTTATTTTTGGGCATTCGGTTTGAAATACGCTTTGCCCAAGATCAACTTCTGCAATAAAACATATATAAGTGTTAAATATACAGATTTGACGTAATATTTTCACCATTGAATTTATTTTCAACCGCAAAGGTTAATGGAGACCATAGATTGTGTCATTATTTCATATTTTTTTTAGTGTGCATGTCGCATTTGTGAACACTTAAATTGACTTCTTTGCGCAATTATGCGTTATGTGCGATGCTGTTCAAGCTATTTATTCTTTACGATGCAGTTAAGCTAAGAATGTAAGGTTCAACACTCTTGTAAAGGACCCTGTTTTATTTTCACCGTACACATAGACAGCCCTATGTGACATCGAAAGTCCTTAATCAAAAAATATTAGGCAACTGTTTGTTTTTGAAGATGTTTTACAGTTTTTATTTTCAGGATTCAGTTTGAAGCAAGAAACGGAACACAGGTAAAATTACCTAATTGTCTGCTTGTAACTTATAATTCCCTTATAAATCAGCTATTTATTATCTTCACCTTAATCTTAATATCTTAATCTTTATATTATAAAATCGAAAGTTTGGATGTTTGTAAGTTTTTTCTTGTCAGAATAGGCTTCCAAACCGCTTCACCAATTTGAAACGTAAACTGCTTATTTCTTGTACTGTGTTTTAGTGCATATTTTGTCTAGATGCATTAAGTTTGAGTTCAATTTTGAAGTCGGTGCGACGCATCATAAAAAGAACACAGGTGTTCGAACTACCTTCTCCGCTTGATTTTTAAATTTTAGGTTTTAGTTAAATATTTAAACAACATTCTCTAGCGGTTTAATGTAAGTTTAATGAAGGGAATCAATGGATGGGTGTATTAAATGACGCCATATAACATCTAGCATAGCTCAAAGCTATTGGATTCCATCATAAGATCTATTTGCACATTATATTAAAAAATAGTTGGACCAGTAATATTCGCCATGAACCTAAAACTGAACTTGATACAATGTGTATCGGTTTATGTCATTATTGTGCTTCGCTTTATGTCATATTAACCTTTGCGTTGCCACACCTTGACGCGGTGAGGAGGCTAAGTAAAGGCCGATGAGTCTAGAAAATTTATTCTGAAAGATAAGGTTCGAAGCTAAGATGTAGCCCTCTGATGCCCTCGCTCCCTACATCCTTCTTTTCCTCTCCACTCCTCTCCCCGTGGGCCGGATCAAGGTGTTATACGACCCGTGCCGATGATCAGCCTAGATGGGGGCCCACCTAATAAAAGCTTAGTCGCTAACGGAGTATCCGGAGCATCTGGCGAACTTCGGATTACTATTAGCCGAAGCTGCGTACTGCGGATCTCTGCGCAGTGGACCCATCCCTTCTCCACTACTCGTGGGATCTACTAAGAATACTTCAAAAAACACTAAACAAAACAATAAAAAAAGTACAAATTATACTGGTGTTTCGGCACAATCCGGGGGTCCATCCTCTGGTGTTGTAACATCATCGGGGGGTCTAGCCTCCATCCCAGCAGGCAGCTCTGCTGTTACTGGAGCCTCTGGGTTGTCGGCTGCTGGCTGGTCTGGTATTGTCGGGGCTGATTCTTCCTCCAGCAACGTCAAGCCTGGACCTGATGATATTGCCAGGGCTGGTCTATCCAGCAGTGCCAATCCTTCCATTGGCCACCTAGGACGCACAACCTCTGTGCCCCCTCTACGTTCTCAACGGCGAAACGTATCGCACGTGGGGAGGTGTCTACTCCCAGGCTCTCGAGGAAAGGTTATAAGAGGCTGCACGCCCTTCGCGTAATCGAGAGGTGTACACCTAACCTGTCGTATAAGGATAGGAAAACGCTGAAGAGGGCCAAAAAAGTTGCCGGCATTCCTACCGACGATGTCAAAAAGGACTTCACGTCCAAACGACAGCGCTCGGCGGAATCCTCCTCTCCGACCATGCCAAAAAGGCCTAGGATCGGCGAAAGCCCGTACCGGTCAGGCCTACATGTCCTACAGGGATATAGCGAGGGAACCTGGTATACGCAGTGGTTGATAGAAACAACCCCGACGGACACATCTCTCGGGAGAACTGGAGGAAGGTATAAGTCCGGTTAATGGAGAACTACCTAAGTTTTCTCGACGAGCATGGAGGTCCTCCCCCGTGGGCTTTGACGCTGGTTTGCATCACAATAATGTCAAGCTCGTATCCTTCATGGATCAAAGATCAGCTGATTTATATAAGCTTGCTTTAAGCAAGCTCAAAACTTCATAGACTGGAGCACAACGTGATTTTGTGTCTAGGGACCAGATCCCTAACAGGACCTGGTGTCGTGGTTGGTTCCCTATAAGCCCATTGGACCCAAACACCACTTTAAAGGTTATTAAGCTCTGCAATCCTGATCTGCCAACCGACAACTGGAGAACTGCAAAAATCAACGAGCCTAGGGGGGAATTCATGTCGGTCTTGTTATTCATCAACAAGGAATCCCTCAAATCACTCGCTGAATCCAATGGTGCAATTCACTATGGTTTCGGTTAGGTAAACCTTCGAGTTTCCCGAGTGCCCAGAAGCTCTGGGTCAGCTCGATATATATGGCGCATGACTGTCAAGGACCTCTGCTGACCATCAAACACAGGGGTATGATCTGAGGACCCAGGGGGGATGTGCTCACTCTGGGGCAGCAACGGACATCAACGACAGAGGTGAGTCTCTTTTTGATTACATTATTGGTACTAATTTGGTAATTTGTAACATTGGCAATAAGCCCACTTTTGTCACTAGGAATAGGCAGGAGGTGCTAGACGCAACCTTCTTCTCTGATAGCATTTCAAAACTAGTAAGGGATTGGAGGGGTATCTCTTCGACGAAGCAAAGAGGATCTAGAACTGTGGACCTTCCTGTCGGGAGTTGCACCTCAAATGTCTGCGCAGGCGGGAGTGGGGATACTCGCGAGTCCTAGGCTGGCAGACAGGGTATTGAAGTGGATACCATTGGGGGGAAGGGTCGGAATCTTAAAGCTCATTCTTGAAAAATCGACGTTGGCTTTGGTGCAGGTGTATGCACCGAATCAAGTGTCAGAGTATGCGCCCTTCTTGGAAGAAGTTGTTGCTGCCTTGGATAGGGTGGCGAAGGTGGATTCCTATATCCTGATGGGTGACTTTAGCGGTGCGACTTTAGCGGGTGACTTTTTAGCGATGTGGGGGAGTGTGATTGGGGGGAAAGGTGATCCTCATCAGCGAACAGAGAGAGGTTGTTGGACTTTTGCTGTGCAAATGGCATGTCCATTATGAACACCTTCTTCCACACAATGCCACCCATAAATACACGTGGCACCGTCGAAGTCTTCAACAGAAATCGTTGATAGATTTCTTTGTGGTTGCATCGTGTATGAAACGGATTGTTTATGATGTTCGTGTGTTGAGAGGGGCTGAACTCTCAACTGATCATCTTACTGACAAAGTACCTCTTCTGCCAAGGCGGAAACCAGGAGTAGTTACACGCATACGGTGGGAGAAACTACAGGACAGTGAGGTGCGACGAATTTTTTCACGGCACATGTCCGAAAGGTTTAAACAAATTACAACTGTTCCGTCACATGTAGAGGAAGAATGAGAACTGTTCCCAACAGCAGTTATTGCGTCTGCACGTGATGTTTGTGGAGTGAAGCGGCTTGGTGTGGCGGCTGGTGGTGAGAAAAGGACAGATTGGTTTAAATCACCTAGAGTCCAAGAAGCCATCAGAGAGAAGAAGAAGACCTACAGGGACTGGATTCTCTCGTTACCGGTACACTCAGGCGCGAAGAACTTGCAAGATAGGTGTGCGAGCAGCTAAAGAGCAGGCTTGGAAGGGGTTCGGCGAGAAGTTGGAAAGCGATCATAGATCTGCGAATAAGGTGTTCTGGCAGCGCCGCTTCAGAAGAAGGAAATTCAACATCATCGAAGGAGTTAAATCCAAAGATGGGGTGTTGCTTTCCAATGATCTTAAGCAGATGGAGTAAGCACTTTTCGGAGTTGCTCAATCCCGAACAGGGCAGACCTGTCGTCGTGAGTAGGGCGGAGAATAGTCCAACGGTGGAGGAAGTCACTTTAGCGATTGAAGCGCCAAAAGTCGACAAATCCGCCGGTGTGGATGAAATTCGGCCAGAAATGCTAAAGGCGATGGGTAAAGAGGGGGTTTTATGGCTCTCTCGGGTCATTAAGGTGGCCTGGGGAAAAAAACCGTTCGGTTCAGTTAGTGAAAAGTAACGCGTGCGAAGTGCTCCGCTTTGAATCCCTTTAAAAAAAGAGTAAAGTGCCGCGTTTTTAAAGCGAGACGAACCAAAAGAAGGAGAAGCGTCTGCCACATAGCAGAACGCAAAGGCTTTCGTAAGTTTTTTGGCGAAAGGCCCTCTAAAGTGTAAAAGTTATTCTTCCTCGAGTGTGGGAAACCCAGGCAACGGTTGGGTTAATTACGGTTAAATCCCGCTGGAGCCAAAGTAAGCGCTCTCTTGGAAGTTAAACTTCTTTTTCCCCGAAACCCAGGTTACCTTCCACTGGAAGGTTGGAAAATCCCAACTTTCCAGCACCCGGGAAAGTAGAAATGGAACACAGCGAAGACAACCCCTTCAGGCGGAACGCGAAGATACCGCGTTCACCGCCTGCAACCAGCAGAATCCACCAGCCGTTAGCGCTAGCTAGCGCTGAGGCAAATGCTGCAAATGATCGCAGCCATCAACCAGCTGCCAACCGAGGGACGCCGACAAGCGTTACGAGCTCTCAACCCCCCACCAGCCGTGGGGTGTTGACCCGGAGCGCAAAACAGGCGAAAGTGAGCTCCGACCAAGGAGAAAGCGAGCTTCATCAGTGCCAGGAGATCGTCCTCAAATTAAAAAGGGCGACTGAAAGGCAAAAGGCCACTAGCGTGGACATTAAGAGAGGTCTGGCGGACCTTGAAGAATTGCTGGCGACACTGCGCCTTAAATCGAAACGATGGGGCGCTGCAGTGTCGGACGAAGAGAAAAAGAGATCATCTGTCGAAGTGCAGACAGAGGAACCCTCTCCAACAGCAGCAGTCTTACGAGCAGCAGTCTTACGACCCACAGAGATGCCAACGGGGACCGGCCAATCCAAAAAGAGGCCACCATCTAGTCCTCTCGACAAGCAGTCTGAAAAAAAGAAGAAGCAGCCGCCCGCGGGAACCTCAACGGCCCAGGCTCCAACAGCCCAGGCGCCTCCCGCGCCCTCGGAAGGCAGTGCATGGAAGGTCGTACGACGAAAGAAAGAGGGCGATGTAGCCACAGGCTCCCCTACAACGCAGCAGAAACCGCTAGCAAAGCCCGAAAAAGAGCTTAGAACCGGCAAGAAAGCCAAGCATCGCCCCAATGCGATCTTGATTAAGCCAAATGGGCAGCAAACATATGCGGAGATACTGCGAGAGATACGCTCGAAAGCTAACCCGCAGGAGTCTAACACTGAAATTAGGACGATCCGGCAAACAAAGTCGGGCCATGTCCTACTGGAACTCGGACACAAATCGAAGGGCAACGAGGTGTTCGGCTCGTCGCTCAAGGAAATCCTTGGCGAAAAGGCCGACATTCATCACTTAGAGCCAACATCAATCCTGGAGATCAGGGATATGGACGATTACACCACGGCGAGCGAGGTGGAAACAGCTATCCGTCAAAAACTCGGGGACCAAGCTTCATGCATCCGGGTAACCGTAACGAAAGCCAACAATAGAGCCCAAAAAATGGCGATATTGGAGGTTAGTGAACGAGCCGCCAATGCCCTCCTCGAGGACGGCCGCATCAAAATCGGCTGGATCAACTGCAGGGTCCGGGCGAGAATCGTGGTCAAAAGATGCTTCAGGTGCTTCGGCTACGGGCATCAGCAAAGTACGTGTCAAGGAGCTGACAGGAAAGACTTGTGCTATAACTGTGGCGAGAAGGGCCATAAAAAAAGTGATTGCCAAGCAGCGCCAAAATGCTGTCTGTGCACGGAATTGGGCTTGACGCCTGAGCTATTGGTACACATGCCAGGCTCGGGAGCATGTCGAGTCTTCAGATCCGCATTGGACAAGGCGAAGAAAAATACCTCGCAATGATCAGGATCATCCAGGGCAACCTGCATAGGAGCAGAATAGCTGACGATCTCCTTCACCAGCTGAAGCGCGATCTGAAAGCTGACCTATTGATCATAAGTGAGCAGTACAAAAACAAGCCTGGACCGGGCTGGTTCGCCGACGATCTGGGTACCGCTGCACTCTGGATCCCAGACACGTTCAAACACCCTGTCAGAAGCTACGGAGTAGCAGCAGGCTTCACGTGGGTCAAACTCGGCAACACCACCTTCTTCAGCTGCTATTTTACCCCAAATGAAATCATCGCAGAGTTCGAGCTAAAGCTGTCAACGCTCGAAGACATAGTCCGAGTGACAGGAGGATCTGTAGTGGTCGCGGGGGACCTCAACGCCAAAGCGATCGAGTGGGGGATGCCCACCACAGACACGAGAGGAAGACGAATCTTAGAGATGGCAGCTAGGCTGGGCCTTGAAGTAGTAAACATCGGCAACGTATCGACGTTCAGGCGCCCCGGATACACCGAGACTATCCCTGATGTAACCCTTGCATCGGAGTCGACATCCAGGTGCATTCAGAACTGGAGGGTCATCGAGGACTACACTGGCAGTGACCATCAGTATATCGTGTTTGACGTCCAGCTGACCCCCCTCCGCCAAAGCGCGAACCCAAGGCAACTGCCGAGGTGGAGGGTTGATGGTCTGAACGAGGAGCTCTTCTCTAACGTGATTGAGCGCTGGAAACACGAAGCCCTAGAGCTCGAAGGAACAGCAGATGAGAAGGCAGAAGTAACGATGCGTCTCATACATAATGCTTGCGATGCCTCAATGCCGCGCTCAAGGACTCCAACGAGCCGCAGAAAGCCAGTCTACTGGTGGACCGAAGATATCGCAGCGCTAAGAAGAAGATGCCTGCACCTCAGACGTAAGGTCACCAGGGGGAGGAGAAGACACGCCGCAGCGGATGACGCCTCACTTGCAGAGTTCAAAGCCGCGAAGAAAGAGCTCAAGGATGCCATCAACGCGAGCAAGAAGCACAAGTGGGAGCAACTCCGCCAGGAAGTGAACAACGAACCCTGGGGCCTTGGATACAAGGTCGCCATGCGGAAGCTTGGTACACAAGGTGCTACACCAATCATGAGCGCATCTAGGATGGAGGTAATAGTAGGAACACTTTTCCCAACCCACCCTATCAGACCAGCAGACACTTACCCTACACAACTAGAAGAGGTCCCCGTTTTCTCCGAAGAGGAGCTCAGGATAGCCGCGATGACAATAAAAAACAAGAAGGCCGCTGGCCCCGACGGCATCCCGGGTGAGGCCCTGAAGGTCCTCGCAAAAATCTGCCCCCAATTGCTGCTAAATGTGTTCAATAGCTGTCTAACGGAGGGGATCTTCTACAAACCTTGGAAGATCCAGCGATTGGTCCTCATCAACAAGGGGAAAGGTGATCCTGAGTCTCCATCAGCCTACCGTCCCCTGTGCATGTTGGACACGACGGGAAAACTACTGGAGAAGCTGCTAAAGGCACGCCTTCAAACGGCGGTCGAGCGTGCGGGCGGTCTGTCGAGGGCCCAGCATGGTTTCCGACGAGGCCACTCCACGATAAGCGCAATCCAGAAGGTCACCGATGCTGTACACATTGCCCGGCAAGGAAACCGCCGCACGAAGAAGGTTGTACTCCTGGCAACACTGGACGTCAAGAACGCCTTCAATTCTCTTCGATGGGAAGATATCCTAGGCGCACTCCGAAACCAGTTTCAGGTGCCACAATACCTGGAACGGATCCTTCGGAGCTACCTTAGAGACCGCAAGCTTCTCTTCGAAACCACGGAGGGCCAACGATGCAAAGAGGTCACAGCAGGTGCCGCACAGGGCTCAATCCTAGGACCAGACCTGTGGAACATAGCCTATGATGGCATCCTGCGTATGGACATGCCACAAGACACCTTTCTCGTGGGATACGCCGACGACGTAGGCGCTGTCATCACCGCAGGGGACACAGAAGAAGCAAACCTGAAACTGAACCAAGTAATGGGGCAAGTGCAGGAATGGCTCACAAGCCATGGGCTAAAGCTAGCGGCTGAGAAAACGGAGATAGTCCTACTTACAACCCGACGAATCCCGCGCCAAGTTGAGTTTCTGGTAGGATCCCAGCCCATCACTAGCAAGAGCGTAGTCAAGTACTTAGGCATGCACCTGGACTGCAAGCTCTCCTACCGGGAACAAATAAAAGTGGCAGTAGGGCGCGCGGCAAAAGTTACCTTTTCACTCTCCCGGATCATGGCGAATATCGGAGGCCCGACCATGTCCAGGCGGAAGCTCCTCATGGCCATCACCCATTCCATCTTACTATATGGATGTGAGATCTGGGCTGATGCGCTCAGTAAGGAGTCCTACAGAAGACAAATGGCTGCCGTGCAACGGCGTGGAGCTCTACGGATTATCAGCTCTTACCGTACTGTATCCGAGCCAGCTGCTCTCGTTATAGCAGGAGTGACCCCTATCGATCTACTGGCCGCAGAACGAAAGTACGTCCACGACCACAAGACGGAAGCGGGTACCACAACGGCGATGGTGGCTGCGAAGGAGCGAACGAGGCAGCGGTGGCAAGCCAGGTGGGACGCTGAAACTAGAGGAAGATGGACAGCGCGGCTTATCAGAGATGTGGCTGCATGGACAGAGCGGAGACATGGTGATGTCAACTTCTACGTCACCCAACTGCTATCCGGACATGGGGCTTTCAACAGGTACCTCCACAAGATGGGCAAGAAAGAGAGCGCTGCCTGCCAGTACGAAGACTCCGAAGAAGACGACGCCTACCATACCTTTTTCGAATGCAGCAGGTGGGCAGTGCAGAGGACCAGGTTGGAAGCGGAGATAGGCAGCATATCACCTGATACCGTCGTCGAAAAGATGCTATCCAGCAGCACCCACTGGACCAAAATCGCGACATACGCTGAAGTAGTGCTGAGAACTAAAATGAGAGAGGAAGGATATAGCATCCCCCCAAATGAAGATCGATTACAGCCTGACCGGCAAGATTAATTAATTAACCCGATGATGAAAATGAAAAAGCCGGTCCCCTTTGGGGGGAAGAAAACGACACCACTCTGAAGTAATGCGAAAGCGGTCCCAGAGTGGATGGTGTCAAGGAGAAGAGGTCAAGATGTGGTTTTAGTGAGTGAAAGTCTCACACTACTTGGAATAGAACGGGCCTGTTCCACCTGCCTATCAGGTTTCCACATCGCCCTCAAGGCAAAAAAAAAAAAAAAAAAAAAAAAAAAAAAAAAAAAAAAAAAAAAAAAAAAAAAGGTGGCCTGGGAAAATGGCGAGACGCCTGGCGATTGGCAGACTGAGGTGATACTTCCTCTTTTTAAAAAAGGTAATAATGGAGAATGCTCCAATTATAGGGGAATTTAAGTCTCCTCGGTAAAGTCGATGCTAAGGTGTTGGAGGCGCGTGCAAGAGCTATGGTCGAATCCAGGTTTGGAAGCAAACAGTGCGGCTTTCCACCCGGCAGAAGTACTACCGATCAGGTTTTCACTCTAAGAATGGTATTCGAGAATGTGTGGGAATATTCCAAGCCGATCTACAGTTTCTATGTAGACCTGGAAAAGGCGTATGACCCAGTCCCTCCAGGAAAACTCTGGAGTGCTCTGCAGGAGTATAGGATTGATAGGGCTCTATTGAGGGCTATTCAGTCTCTATACACAAACTGTAGCAGCTGTGTTCGGGTAAACGGTAGTAAATCAACACCTTTTACTATGGGCGTTGGACTTCGCCAAGGGTACGTCTTGTCACCTCTCCTTTTCATTATATACATGGATTGGATGTTACAACGCAGCCGTGGTGAAGAATGTTTGACATTGGGCGAGCTGAGGATAGGTCACCTGCTTTTTACTGATGACTTGGTTATACTCACATCCTCACAGACGAAACTCCAACGTGCGCTGGGATGAAGGTTAATGTGGACAAATCTGAGGTTATGGTCATTTTCAGACGCCTGTTCAATGCACTCTGCAGGTCAGCGGACAGGTGAAGAAGTTCAAGTATCTCGGGGTCTTTTTCACGAGTGATGGGAATACTGAGCTTTCCTGTAGGATTGGCCAAGCTGGGTCAATTTTGAATCTGCTTGGAAGGTCTGTCATCAAGAAGGCCGAGCTTGGGGTGAAGGCCAAGTTATCGGTATTCAATTCGGTATTTGTTCCAAGTCTCACCTATGGTCATGAAATTTGGGTAATGACCGAAAGAATAAGATCGCGAATACAAGCTGCCGAGATGAGATTTCTGCGTGCTGTTGTAGGAGTTACTCGCCGAGATAGGGTGAGAAATGTTGAACAGCTGCGGTGAGCTTAATGTTGAACAGCTGCTTCTTCAAACGGCAAGGTCTATACTTCGGTGGTTTGGTCACGTGGCACGAATGTCCCTATCAGTACGACTTCCGCGGCGTGTCTTAAAAGCAATCCCGTCAGTTTGGTGACAGGATGAGATGGTTGGATCAAGTCCAAAAGCTCGCCTGGTTACGCTTGGGCATACCCGGCGAGGAGTTAGAGTCGGCGGCGGAGGATTGGGTTGCCTGGAGATCTCCTTTGCGTGCACTGCCCCGCAACCCCTTTAGTGGAACATGCGGGCAAAGAAGATGATAATGATGATGATGATAAAACTCCTCCAGCTAGTATGATCTTTCGAAATTACAGGAAGGCCGACTGGGACAGGTACAGGGAAACTGTCAGCAGAAGGCCACCGGTTCTCCCTCTACCCCTAATACTGTCAGTGAGCTTGATAAGGCTGTTGAAAGGTTAACAAATGCCCTAAATGTCGCAATGTCCGCATCCTGTCCCACCCAAACCTGCGTGGTGGAGTCAGGATCCGGTACGACTCCATACCAGATGCAGGAAACTATTCAACAAAGCCAAATTCACGCGCTAAGAAAAAGATTGAGACCTCTACAAAGTAGCGCTCAAGGACTACAAGGCAAATTTGAAAAAGGCCCAACAGACGTCTTGAGCGTCTGCGAAAAAATAGAAGGTACCTCTGAAGCGTCCAGGCTTCCAGGTTAGGAAGGTGCTAGCCACCTCCCCTCAACCGCCCAGTTATCTACAGGGGCCTGATGGTACGTGGACCAGCTCTAGTACCGAGTCTCTAGATCTACTATTAAATGTGCACTTTCCGGGCAGTTGCACCGATAACTGCATCATCGAACCCTAGAGTAACTCATTAATAATATCAAACGATGGGGTCCTAAGGGCAGTGTATAGCGTATTACCGGACACTGCACCATCGACAGACATGCCAGCAGACTTGGAGTCCCTGCCAATGACTTTTGCAGGAGTTGCCAGAATGAAGAGGATGAGGAAACCATCTACCATCTATTATGTTCATGCGAGGCCTTGGTGCTTCGTAGAAGAACTCATCAAGGCAAGCACTTCCTTCACAGTCTGAGCGATCTGAGTAAAGTTAGCATCAATTAGATCCGCAACTTCGTAAGAGGCTCTATTTTCCATTAGGGTGCGGAATAGATTTCCGCATTGTGGTATCACAATGGACCTAGTCTGGCCTAAGTGTGGTTGTGGGCCTTTGATGCCCCATAAATATGTATAGACAGTATGAAACCGTATCCTTAGGCTTTGGCCGCCAAATTGCTAAAGTTTATTTAGCATTTACCTCACACGTGGGGAAACTTTTCAAAATGCAGATATTGCCCTTGAGAGGGAAGACACTACTATTATTAAATTGTATTGTATAATGAATAATGTTAGTTTTATAAAAAAATAAAAGAGCGAAAGTATTTTGGAGCTTCAACACACACTTTATTATTAAAATGTAATAATGATCAAATTGTAAATCAATTTTTTAAAGCGGTTGATGTATTTTACGAAAGTGCTTTTTTTAAAAGTCTGTTTGAATGTTTGTCAGCATTATATTTTAAAAATAAACCAGAGTTTAAGTCTTTTCTTAAAATTATTGAGCTTTTAAAAATTAAAAATATAGATATTGACTTAAAAAATAAAAAAATTAATATTCGGCGTAACAGCCCATACAGGGCTAGAGCCTAGCTTCTTCGCGCCTCCACTGTGTTGTGCGCGATATTTTTTGACACATGTGGAGGGGACCTACTGTTTAATGCCGGTTCCGAATGGCGAATTGCGAAAGCTTTCCATGACAGAAGTACTCCAGGAGGGTTGTCAGTCGTTCGCTGGAGGTGGAGCCGTGAAAAATGTTTGTGGTGTTATTTTCCCGAGCCGGATTCGAACCCGGGTACTCTCGCTAAACAGTCCGACGCACTAACGATCAAGCCACGGCGCCCACTATAGATATTGACTTACTTTTTCAAAAAATGTTCTATTCAACAATGTTTTTCGAAAAAAAAATACATCAATATTAAACATGAAAAATCTGTCAAAATTTTGGTGAACTTTTCCAAAAAAGTTTTCAGGCCCTAACTTTAAAATATTGTGCCACTTTATTTTTCTGTTCCTGTTGCCAGTTCTGATAAAATTTTCAGTTTCATAAAGAACTCGTGGCGTGAAGACAGAAATAGAGTATCAATGTCGGTACCACAGGCAGAATTGATGATTAAACAAAATTATAATATGGCCTGTAGAGAATTCAAAGAATTTTGTAAAAGCGATTTTGGTTCTAATGAAATTAAAAAAAAATTAAATCACAACAAAATGCGTATGAAATACCCTGTAAATATTTTAAAATAAGTAATTTAGGAATTTTAAACTTCGACTAAAATACTGTGAATGAATTGTGAATTTAATTTCTATACATCTTTACAAAGTATAATAATGAATTAATAAATTTTTTTTTGGTATCAAATACAGTTTTTTTTTATCACAACTATTTTACGTGGATGTCCCGCAAAGAAATTTTTAAAATCTGGCATCCCGACTTGGCCGTCTACCAGATTGACAAAATAAAGGGCTTTCCAATAGAGACTTGACAACTTTGAATTTAATTTATGAACGCACCCTTTCACTAATCATCAAACTGTCACTGTCAATTTATACAGTAAGCTCAACATTTTCATAACGGTGAAGTACACCAACGAGCAACGTCTGCAAATTATAAAACTTTCTACCGAAATTCGAAGTCGGTGGCTGCAACTTTAAGAGCGTTAACTGCAATTTTCGTTCGTAATTTTCGCCCTAGTAGACAGGCGATGACAAGTTTGTGCAAAAATGTAAGTCTACATTTTCGTTGTGTGATGTTACCGTGTCAGTGAGACAACGGGTTGGCCGAAGTGTCGTAAATATCGTTGCCGTTCAGGCGTTCGTAGCAAAGGATCCAAATCAGTCAATTCCACTGCGTTCTCAATAATTGGACATCGCTCAGACCACATTATGGCGTATTTTGCGTAGGGAACTTGATTTACACCCATACAAGATCAAGCTTACTTAAGAATTTTAGCCCATGGACCATTTAAAATGACGTATGTTCCCCGGTAGGGCTGTGTAGAAGACGCACCAAGATGATGAATTTCATCACAACATCATCTTCAGTAACGAAGCGCTTTTTGGCTCAATAGGTTCGTCAATGAGGAAAATATGCGTTCTTGGTCGAGTGAAAATCCACATGTGCTTAGTGAATCACATAACGATTGTCACGTTACTGTAAACGGCAATGACACCGCTGACTGACAAAGAGCAAAGAAAAGTAATTTTTTTAAAATGCTTTACTGAATAAAGAACCCAGCTTGTCTTAATCATGGTAAAGACGATTTTTCTAGCAAATTGGGGTCCTCTTTTCAAAAAGATTAAACGGCATCAAAGAGAAAGTACGAACAGCTAATGCTCCTACCTTAAAATGGGTGCGACTACTGAACGCGGTTTGTCATATTAATGTTTTATCATTAGGACAGTTATATCGTATAACTTGATTGCCATGATTATTTGACATCACTTAAAATGCACCCCTATACGAAAACTCTGTACCTACTATATGTCTAAATCTAAACTTTCAATGTTTAAGTTGAGTGAAAATAAGCAAGTGATAAAGGACTTAATCTTAAGATATCTGCAAATATTATATTTGTTTTGATGATATAATTAATCTGAAATTCATTTTTGAAATTAAGAAATTGTGTATCAACGTTTGTACATAAAAGTGTGAATACACATATGTAAATATATACAATAGTCATATCAGATTAAAGCTTTTTTACTATACTAATCATGGTTCTTTCCATTTTACTATGCAACCATAAATGTCCCATGGCCTGCATCGTATAACAGCATTCTTTCGGATGCATTCTTTGTATATACATATGTAAATACATACGTACATAATAGGTGTCTTCAGATGCACAATATAAAATATGACCCATCCTTTAACCACCCAGCATCCAGCATCCAAAACCGTGCGGAATTTTGGAATTTATGCGTCTATGTGCACCCCCAGAGTGCAGTAGGCGGAGCGATTTTTTGATTTTATTTTTTCAAACGCAAGCGCGCATTAATAATGCATGTGTCTCAAAACAAAAAAAAGGTTGCTTCCGAATGCGAATGTACGTTTTTACATATATCTTGCCAAATGTTAGTATCTGCGCTAACTTGTGTGTGTTCATATAAGATATAGAAGAGAACTGGTGGATACGACATGCATCTGCATCTGAATTCTGATGAGTCTGTCGCTTATCAAAACGATGTCCACCATAAAGTGCTAAAATGCAGAAAACTGCACCGATAGGGTGACGTTATAATGTAAGCCATTTCGTATGAAATCACCTCACACCTTACTTAGAAACGAAAAGAATCCGTTTCTGCGAAATCCGCATCTGCACTACCGTACCACCGGGTGCAACTGCAGTTATTTAACTATGTTCAATGTACTACAAATACACATCCAAACTTGGCACGCATATACGTGCCCAGGTATGCACGTTATATCAGTCCAAAAAAGCTAGTATTTCTGTAGACTGTTTACAAAGAATAGAGAGGACTACAGAAATGGCGCGGTATCATTAATTTTTCTTTAGGATTGACGGACAAATGGATAAATATAAATTTTTTTTTTCACAGGATATTTGCTATCTCTAATCATCGCCTATATACCAGATAGAAAACATAAAAAAGTGAACACATTTTCAACTGCGATTTGGTTGCTCTGTGGTCCGGCACATCCAACACAACAACTACATACGGTCATTTTATTTTTCTTATATTTTCCAATTTTTCTCCTCTGCTTTGTCACGAATTCGATTCTCACCGACAAGCCGCACGTACCATGTGCATCGGTCGCCTATCCATACATCAAAACATTTGTAGCAAATACAAACGCGTATGTGAAACGAATTTTTCCACCGCCAACGACGAAGACGGGGACTAACGAGCCGATTATCCTACTCCCGACAACCGGCCACCCGAGCTTTTTCCACCATCACCATCCATTTAGTGCTGTTCCTCATTTCTCTTTTTGTTCACTGCGTCTATGCAAATTTTTCTATTTGAGTGCGTTTTTTAAGTTTTGGTTTTTTGTCCTACTGTTTCTTCTAAAGTGAGTGAATAAAAAAAGAAAAGTAGTCATATAGATACGAAATATAGTGACAACAAAGGGGGCAAACCCATTCTTTTGGCTAAGAGTTTTGTGTGAAAATTTCCAAGTATTGATGCTGCTCCCGTGTAAACAGACAGGCATTGTGTTGTACTGTCTGACTGTGGATTGTGATGTATAGTGGAGTATCAGTCGTTCTGCAAAATATTGGAAAAGCTTCGCTATTTAGAAGCAGGAGCCAGCCATACTAAAAAGCCCCGAACGCACTAAGAGATTTATCCTGGGAAAAGTTTTGCTTTTGTCGGAATCTATGTTAGGTATATTAAATATGTACGGGTGCTACGACGACGACGATGAAATACGCGAGACGGGAACAATATAAAAATTCTATTACTTTCCTTCCTTTTCCAGGACCATTCCAACATTCAAATTGTGTCTTTTTGGTACGTGACGGTGCTTTTCAGTCACGCTTTTTCGGCGTCGTTGTCGATACGCGTATTTATCACTGCTGCCCATTGCATTAGTGCGATGATTCAGTCTATCAATAACTAACCTTTTTGCAAATAATTTCAAGTGAAAAATCAACAACATTCATTCTTTAAACGAAACACCACTCAAAAATATAATAATAATTATAATAAAAATAACAATATTAATAGTTATAATAAAAATAACAAGAATAATATATAATCTCTGTATTTGTAAAATAAAAAAAAAACAAAGAAATAATCCAACATAAATATCTGATAGCATAATTGTACATTTATTGTACATACTCACATTACGATCCGAAAAATTTTCAAGTTCTTAGTTATTCATAAAACTGTCAGAAAATAACTCTATTATACTGTAAGAATAATAAATTTATCTTTAAAAACAACAATATTCTATTCATTACAAAATCAAATTTATTTCAAAGCCTCATTATCGAAAAATCAAGAATCCCAGCGGTCCAATTTCTACAATTTTAAATGACGACGAAGCAAATTACGACAAAAAAAAGGAAAAAAATATTTTATATACCACCAATACTACATTTTTACAAGTGTTGAACAAATAAATCAAAACTCGCATATTGTTTAAGTGAAATTTAATTGACAAGATTTTCAAGAGCGGCAAACCATAAATATGTCTCAAAAAATTGATATCGGTTAAACATGTTTCGGAAAGAAAGAAATGGATTTCAGGTTTAAAAAATAGTTTTAGTTTAATGATTTTTTAGTTCTTTCTTAAAATATCTTTCGGACAATAAAAACAACCAAATATATTTCGTGCTTTGTTTTAAGAAAATTGTGTTGATTTTTAGTTCTTTTTGCTTTGGAACAAATCATTAATTTGCGAAAAATACCACGTTTTGCTCTAAAATTAATTACACCAAAAAGTAACTATATTTGGAACTACAAAAACGCATTATTTAAAAGTCTTTGAGTACTCTGCTATTGTATTTATTTGACACGGAATATTAATATAATCAAAAGAACCAGTCCGCCTGAACTGTATGTTGGTAAGTTTAAAAAAAATATCAAATACATTTCAATCATTTAAATCATATATAACAAGTTACATATAACGTAAAGTTCAAAGAATTGTTTATGAAGTACTCTGGATGTGTAGACAAAAAAGACTATCACTATTCCTTTCAAAAACAAATATGTATTTTTTTATTCAAGCATGTATTAATAAACTACTGCCCACATAATCACATTAAACCAAATGTAGATCTTCCCAAATGTAGACAAATAAAGCGGAAAATTTGTTCAATTGGCGAAAGATTGTGGCAACTACAATAACTATCTTGTTTCAATTGATTTTAAAGCTCATACAAAATTGTATTTAGATCGATGCTTCACTTAAACATTTTACGTCTTTCTAAATTGCGCTGCCATGTCCAAAGAGGAGAACACTTTTATCAACATATAACAACAGATGTCCATTGTACTGCAGAAACAATAATAGAAATATTTGTTGGGCAATTTGTCCTGTGTAGAAAATTCTATAATTGCTTTCACTTTTCCGGTTATGAGAACATACCATAAGACTCAGGCATCTAGTATCGGACCTACAAACAAATGTAACATTACGCTCAGTAACTTAAAATAAAAAGAAAATCTTGGGTTGAAATCTAATATAACCAATCAATGGCCAGATTAAAGGTCCGTACTCAAATAGCAAATGACCTTGCAGGTAAAGGTAAAGATCTTTCTAATAGATCTGCACTTCAGTATTTCTGGTGTAGTTTGGGGTTAATTACTATCGAAAGAAGGAGCGAATATCTTAAAGTGTTATAAAAGGAGAAAATCTTAAAACTTCCTCACTCTAAAGCGTTTTGAGGTTGTTCCTTACATATGTACATGGTAAAAAGCTGTTCCTTGCCTACTTTATGCGACAAAAAATTTGTTTAAGAAGTTTCCCCTTAAAGCGAAATGAAATAAGAAAGGGGATGTGTAGACAAAATTCTGCCATTCGTTTTCTTTTATTTTTCCCCTTTTCACACAACATCAGCTTCGTTTTAAAAAGTATATAACCATAGCACATACCACAAACGCACTCATACAGGCATAACCGGAGTGGCGCCCAATGTTGGCTCAAACACGAAGTATGTTTGAATGGGGGGAAAACGTATATCTACTGCTAGTGAAATCGTCCTTCTTTTCCATATAAGCACAAAAACTTACAGACTTTCTAGGCGCATGCTCTTTTTTTTTACTATTTCACAAGTACATAGATTTTGCCTTCCAGTGGATTCTAGCAATTTTCTATCCGGCTATGTTAAAATTTCCCCAACCAAAATATTGTTTTTTTTCCTTGCGTTGTCGGGGTTGTTTGTGTTCTTGTTATTGCTCGTAGTAGTGCTGGCGCTACTGTTGCTTTTTGGCCAGGCTTCGTTAGATTATTTGCAAATGTGTGTGTACGGGAATATTGCAGTGGATAAATGATTGAATGGAAAAGGATAAACGACTTCTTCTCTTTTTGTTACAAAATTTTGTTCTTATCTCTCTTTTTGACACTTCTGAGAGGACTGATTAGAAAGTGTTTGTGGCTGCAGTGGATACTTGGCTTCGTTGCCGCCATCTATTACTCTTAGTATGAACATATACCGGGTGAAAAAGAGCAAACAGTAGGAGTTGGTTGTGATGTTCCGGTTCCTGCTCGGGTTCGGACGTATTCGAACTCGGTGTCGGTTTCGAACTTAATTAAAAATAAAAAAAAATACTTTGGCTTAAGCTACACTGCTTTTTATTCAACCGAAAGGTTATATTATTAATTAATAGTATAAATTTGGCGTGAAAGAAACCGCATCAAATTAAAAAAAAATAAAATTGTCTTTTTGTGCCGCAAGTAACTTAACTACTATACATAAATAATGAAAAAATCATAACTAAAATCAAAACAAAAAAAGTAATAGAAAATGGAAACAAAAAATATAATTATTTTTTATATGTGACTTTTTTTATATTATACCCGTTAATACTAAATGTCTTTGAAATATTGCTTAGACTTGTCAAGCGAATGTGTTCAAATAATACTAAAAACTCGCTCAATTTCGATTTCGGTTTCCGTGTCTGTCGATTTACTTAAGAAAAGCATGATTCTGTCTGTTCACCCCTAAAAACACTTTCCCCAGCTAACAACAAAATTTACATTACTTACATATGAACAAGTGTAAATAAAATGAAAGCGAAGAAGGTGGTTGCAGTGGCGGTGGAAACGTCGTAAGCGACAATTTTCGTAAACGACAGCAAAGCAAAATCACCACGTATCCTCATCTTCCCCGTTTAATCGTTCCCATCATGTGTGTATTTGTGGGTGACTTTTACAAAAGAAAAAATAAAAAATATTTCATTTATACATATAGAAATGTGTATATATAAATACAAAATACATCATCTAGGAGAATGAAGAAAAAGGAGAGCAACATTTCTATGTGAAGATGTTTAGATGTGTGCGTTAATTTTTCTTTCCCTTTTACTTTTTCTAAGTGCGGTTAACAGCTTCGCGTTGGTGCAGCTCCTATGATAAGACCATGCATATATAGTCACCTTGTAGGGCGGGGGAGACTAACTGAAGAAACTTCTGAGAGCAAGTGGAATAGTATCATTGGCATATTTGCGGTCTTTTTCTTATGCTTTACAAATGGAGCTAAGAAAATTTTATCGTTAAGTGGGTGGTAGGTAGCTCTCTCTATCTAAAGGAAAGAACGCTCGTGGAGAAATGAAAATGTCCCCAACTAACCAACCCAAACGACCACCAACCAGCGACGACGTGAGTTTTCTTTGATTTCTGGTGAACAACCAACCTATGCGGGTTAGAGAAAGCTTGCAGGAGATTTTCTCCGCCATCTCCCTTCTCCCTGCGCCCTTCTTTATCTGTTCTATACATATTTTCGGTTTGTTTTGTTTTCTTTGAATTAGTGGTAGGAAGATGCTTTGGGGTAGTTCTTAGCTGTGTGTATGCTGATGCCACCCCACCATCTCATTACGTATGTTTGGAAACATGGAGGGGAGTATGAAATTAGAGAAAGAACACACAACGAAATCGCTTACTTGTGTGTCCCCTTTGGTGGGGTGTTTTGGGTAGTGTAGTATTGGGTTGCAAAGAGGGTAGTCAATTGCATACATTTTTAGTTAAAGGTGGTAGTCTTCTTCGCCTTGGTCGTAGTCGTTGTCGTCATCGTCGTCGTAGTCGTTACTCTCATCACCAAAAGTCGTTGGTATACAAGGACATGATCAAAATAAAGTTACGTCCATCGCCGTTTTTGCAATCTCCGGCATGTATAGTATATATAGTATACAAAGTACATTTTGAAAGTGTAGATGTATTCATCAATAAATTATAAATAGAGCGTTTATTTAAATTGAGAAAGGTACGATGTTACTAACGGCTTTCATATGAATTTATTTTTCGTCGTTGTCATTGCTTAGATTCATTTAGTTCACAAAATATCATCATTAAGAATAAGACACAGTGCTCTAAGCTCGTGATTTCGTTCGTCGTTCCTTTTCCGCTCGTTCGGTATTATCCTGCGTTCAATTCAATCTCTGACTCTGAAGTAAACACTTTTCCTCTTCTACTTTTAACCATTTTATTATTTTACTACTCCTCCCACTCGCATCTTACTTTTTATGTTCGTGTTCTCCTCGTGCTACCGTTAGCATTGTTCCTTCTATTTATCTTGGTCTTGGGTGGCTCTGTACCAACTTAAGCTTAAATTAACATAGTGTTGGCAGCTATTGGGCGCTCTAAGGGGTTCTTTATCTCTTTGGTTGCACTGAACGCAAGGATATTTATTTTATATATTTAAAATAAATGCGTGTACATAAGTATACATGTATTTTATTTAGAAAATCCTTCATATACATTGTTATAATGGGAAGTTAAAGAAAGCTTAAGTACAACAGCACTGGCTGCTTGCACTTAGAATCAGTTGCTGATTTTGAGTCAATTTGAAGACTGCTAGTCTTTCGTCGATAACGGCGTAGTGCAGAACGACAGCTTTTTCAATAACTCGATTCGCTTTGATTTTTAACATCATACATGTCTGTCTTCGGAATTTAAACAAAAATTACCAGATTTTATACACATTTTAGAATTTTACTAAGAAAAATATATATATATATATATTTCAAATTAACGTTTTTCGGTTAGTGTCATTGTTTATTGTGTTGCTACCGCTAACGCTGTATAACCAATACAACGGTAAGCGAAGTGAAGTGCTGGTGTAATTTTTTTTTTGTAAAATAACAACTGTATATAAAAAAAATAATGTGTGAACATAGCTAATTTAATTCTTGTTTTCCATTCCTATTGATAATTAGTTCTTTTTTTTATTAAAAGGAAATTGAGTAATAGTTATCAGCCATCGGTCAAATTTAATACAAAGTTTAAAATTAAAACATGATCCATCATGATATTTGGATATAAAAAGTTCAATGTAGTGTTATTAGTCCGAAAATACTTTACGCTGTCTATAACTTTCACGAATAAATTAAATCATTAGAATCGATAATTAATTTGCACTTTAAATAAAAATGGATTGATTGTGAACTTTTCCAAAACATTTATACCCCATCTACAAACATAAAATAATGGGTTAGTTGGTGAATAATTACATTGATTTGGTTTTCAGTTTTTTTTTTTTTTTTTTTTTTTTTTTAATAAATGAGCAACGAAATTTTTAGTTTTCTAAATGAAATATTTTCATGTTTTCACATCCGGGGAAAGACAAATAATGATTTCTACGTTTAGGTGAAACATTTTTTGAATAAAATATTTTTAACAAAAATTTTAGCGTGAAATGATTAAAAGTGTTTTTTTTTTTGCCAATGTTCGTCGTAGTGAAGAATTTCGTCCGTAATTCCCGCAGTTAATTTTTTTTACTTCAATTTTGTAGCATGCTTTCAGGCGGGATGTTTATTCATAAAAAAAATTGCATAGTGTAGCGCGCTTCGGACAGATTTTAATTAAAAAAATTATTTGTTGTATATTCTTGGATGTTAAAAAAAAATCAAATAAAATCTGTACTTTGAATATCCAGCTTTAATGAGAATTACATTGGATTATTACTCAACATCTATTAACAATAACTATGAAGAAATCGAATGTTTACAATCTCTCCATGGCATATTCTTTGAATGGTAAAAATCGTTAGCAACGTTGAAAAGTAAATATCTTAGTTGTTTTATTAAAATGTGTGAATCTCTGGTACTACCTATACAAAGTAATGGAGTTAAGTATTACATTTTAAAATAAACACGTACTCAATTCATAGAACTAAAAAGTTTTTTTTTATGTCAAATCCAACTAAAAACTAAAGTAAAAATTGTCAAGAATTCTCTTAGAAGTAGATCCACAAAGTATTTTGAAATCTATCAAAAATCCAAAATTGTTTATGTTTATTATATGCTCTTACACTTACAAAAATATAACATGGAAATAAATGTTTTTTCTTAGAGTACGTGTTTGTTTTGCATTTGTTTTTTCCTTCATGCGGCCACAAAAAGGTTCCTACCAATTCGATCAAATGAGATTATCTTACTATGTACTTTGTAGGTAAAGAAATTATATTTATTTCAAACAAACAATTATATTTCTATATTTTATCAATGCTTACATATACTTATGTACGTGTTGATGAATCTGGCCAACATATAAACAATGTGACATAAGCTTTCGCATTTCTTTTGGTTATGTATATGAATTGTATATGAATGTATATGAATTGTTTTTTCAATGGGTACATTATTTTTCTCAAAAAAAAATTTTAAACGTTTTGGTAAATCCTGACGTCAAGGAAATTTTTGAAAGTATGTCTTTTTTCAAATGCTTCTTTCTCGTGAATCATTAAAATTATTTTTGTTGTAGTTACCCATAAAAATGAAACAAATATCATTCTTAGTCGTTTTTAAAATAACGTCACTTAAAAGTTAATAAGAGGCGTATTTAGCTTCTTGCGATTAGAGTCAAACAATGAAGCAAAGTAGATATACAGGATTGAAGAATTTTTCAAAGAAATTGATAAGACATAATAAACGCCCATATTTTACACAATTAGATAAGTTGATATATTTGGGCCTGTGGAAAAAAAACACTACCTCTTATTTGTAAAATATTTATTTAATCTTATATTTTTTTTCCTTATCGAATTACTTGCAGGTTATATGATCATAGACAACACTGACTTTAAAAAATCATTGCAAACAGGGGTAAGTTATAGAAAAGTGTAGAGTTATACAATAATTTACATTTTGTGACAAACTAAAGCATTTAATGTTAAATATGTCAAACATTTTCCATGCTCGTATTTTAATTAATAAATAAATATAACTTAGTATTTGACAAATAGGTTTCAGAATTAACAACATTCAAACTATATTTTATCTACGTCTATTTTTAGAACATACACTTTTGTAGTTAATTTTGATATATATTCTTATTTTTCTTTATGTCGATTAGACCTTTTTTGTTAAACGAACAACAAACTTCACAACTTAAAAAGTCTTGGTTGCTTATATTAATATTATTAATTTTTTCTTAACATGAATAGGTATTACAATTTATAGCTATAATATTCAGCTAGACATAAACATATACAGTTTATACATATGAAAATGCTTGATATTTGCTATATATTTACCATTGTTAGACATCTATTAAAGCAAACAATGTATGTATATAAATAAGAAGATAATTGAAAAGCATATTTCGGCTATTTTAACAAATCCTAATTGTGGGTTTTTTTTTAATCGTGCAACATTAAGTGTGTTTTTTGTTCAGAAAAATCAATCGCTGAAGATCGCAAAGAATCGACTAAGCCAATTAAATTTATATTTTACTAGGCTGCACAATTTTTTTTTATTTGTTTTTTTTTTTAACCAAGCATTCTGTAGCATGTACCCAGAAAGTCAATTAAGAGAACTATGATAACAAATTGGAGGAAACTTATAACAAAAAAGCGGAACTACTCTTCAAAGACTGCATCTAGTACGAATACAAAAAAAATCAACCAACAGCCTTAAGCGCGACTCGACAAGCAAATAAGTGACATACTATTAACGATATGTTGATACGTCGTATTATGGGTGTATAAGTGAAGAACTATTGGAGCGGGACGTTTAAGTAGAATATTTTCATGCGCCTCAGCGTCGTCAGATGACCGAACGGATTCGTGTACCGTGTTGTCATTGTACTGTAGTAGTAAAAAGAAAATTTGTTTTGTGATGTTTAAACACTTGTACTATCGGCTATGGCAGAGGGAGAAATTAATGAATTATCTGACAAAGGGTACGCTTGGGTTGTTTCGCGTCGCGTATGCATGTACTCTCCATACGTAACATATGCCCCAACAGTTTTTGCTGTGAGAGACTAACAGAAAGTGGTCATGCCATACTGATAAATAATCAAGCAATTTAGAATAGATGTCTAGATTATGTGTCCCAATAAATGCATAAAAAAAGCTAGCTAGTAATCGTCCAGATCGGGACCGGATATGTGGAAGTGCCTACATAGGAAACAGGTACACTATGTCTCAAAGTTCCAATTGGTTTGATGTGTTTTGTTTGTGTGGCGGTACACATTGTCGTTCCCATTCCACAACGTGCCGTAGCATTAAGATTTGATTTGTTCTCCGCTTACCGAAAGTGGGTGGGACTTGCAGCGCTGGTTTTGGTCGGTGCTATTTCAGATGAATAGCTTGCTTAGAAGTTTTCGCTTTGCGAAATATATTAACATCCTAATTCTATTATTGTCGTTGTTGTTCTTGTTGTAATATATATAATATGTTATATACCTATATTTTATATATACTTCTGTTTTAGCCTCTAACAATGGATAACAATTATTTAGAAACAACCGTATCCGTTCCAAGCGACTACTAATAGTATATGAATAAGTGTTCGGTGCTCAGAATGCGGTCACTTTGTTTTTGAACGATTAAAGTTTAGATGTTCGATCGTATGACATTTTATTCATAATAAAGAAGCAGTCGTCAACTTGTTACGCTACATGAACCGTGTATGGAAGTGTATTTCCGGTTTCGTCAAAAACATACAACTAGAAAGATGCAGACTTAGTTTTGAAAAAGAGTAAAGAAAGCACAGACGTTAATCTTTAGATTTCAAACGTTGAATACTGTTTGCAGCTATTGACCTGTTCTTGTATGAATTAATTGGAGAGCGGAAAAATTCTTGAAAGACATAAACTTCTTCGCTTAGTAGTTGTCTTAGCTGATATGAAATGTTGCGTGTGAGAACATTTCAAACCACAAACGTTTCGTCTCCTACCTTTGAATATAACTTAA
The DNA here is from genome assembly GCA_905187475.1 of Syritta pipiens. Classification (NCBI taxonomy): domain Eukaryota; kingdom Metazoa; phylum Arthropoda; class Insecta; order Diptera; family Syrphidae; genus Syritta; species Syritta pipiens. The sequence continues at coordinate 60,108,272 of LR994572.1, read as the reverse complement.
AAGTGCAGATGAGTTTGAGCACGTAATAGCTGTGCTGTAGTACTATGAATCAGCATAGTACTACAGCATAGCTAGAGCCAGTTCGATAAAGCTTGCATCCAGTCACCGGTTTTGTAAAATTGTATGCCATTCGTATGCTTTTTTCTAGCAGCTGCTTTCACATCTTATATTTTGAATACATGGTAGTGCTTTGAAAAAAGATAGATCGATCGCCAATGCGGGATTTGAGAGAATCAGAAGAAGGGAACTTTGAATACCTGCGTTTTTTTATTATTCGATGCATCTACTCGTAAGTTGTAGTCAAACTCAATACATTGAAGAAAAATGTAGCTTGAAGCCATGTCTGCAAGATAAGGAGTTTACCTTCTAAATATCAACCAAATTCGTCAAGCCGTTCCAAACTTTTAAGTCGCAAATATTAAAAGAGCCGATTTGAAAGCCCATCGGATTTTTTCTAACGGCTGAACCGATTTCGATGAAATTTGGAATACATAAGTTTCTTATGTCCTACACTTAAACGTTAACTAATTCGTTCTTGGATGCAATAAGTTTGACTATAACTCAAAAAACAACATCAGAACGAAGCAGGCAGACGCTTAGATAAACCATCATCATTAATGGCGTAACAGCCCACGAAGGGCCAGAGTCTAGCTTTTCGCGTCTCCACTGTGTTGTGCGTGCTATAGTTTTTGACACATGTGAAGGGGACCTACAGTTTATTGCCGGTTCCGAACGGCGAATTGCGAAACTTTCCGTGACAGAAGTACTCCAGGAGGATTGTCAGTCGTTCGCTGGAGGTGGGGCCGTGAAAATTGTTTGTGGTGCTTTAGATAAATACCAAAGAATTTTGCCACTGCTCACACGTGTTCAACAATCATATCTTCTGCGACTGCTATGAACCATAACACAAAGCTATTACAAGCCTTTTTCTTCAGAAAATCCAAGCATGTACGGAATACGATAGCCGAATGGAAAATTAAGCAAAAAAAGCCAAACTTAATGTATCTAGACAAAAAATACACTCTACGTTCCAAATGTCAGCCGAATCGGTCAAGCGGCTTGGGAGCAAAGAGAAAATTACAAACATCCAATCGAATTTATAATATTACCAGAAACTAAAAAAATATTCAAAAATAGGGTATTTGGACTGCCTGCAAAGATGTGCACTTCTTGTTCGAATTGAAGTCAAAGTTTGTCCATCAAGGAATAAATAAACCCAAATTGTAAGCCATTATGCTAGCAGTCTATCTTCCAAATTTTATTTAAATCGGACTTTCCAAACAAAAGTTAATCCCGATTATGTTGAAAACGTGAAATTTTTTGTGAGTCTTGATATCTGACTTACGTGACTCTTTTCTATACTTTGGCCAACTTAACCAACAACCTTATAACTTATGGCCTATATGGTATTCTAATATGTTAGCTATATTATTGTAAGTTTTCATTAAAATCGATTTACACGTTTTTCGGTGAAAGAGTAACAAACATCCATAAAAGCATTCAGCTTTAATATTAATAGGAATGGGATAAGATAATAGCATTTCTCGTATATTGAACAACATTAGGTATATCATTCAAAAACGTGGTGAACATTTTTTTTTGTGTTTGACTACTATACAAACTTTATGCTATCAACGTTTAAAAACCCGTCTTAAAAAAGCGGCACGAAAGGATAAAACTATTCAATCAAGCACGTAATTAACCTAAATAGTTTACCAATACATACAGTCTACGATGATGCTACTCTTCATGTTACATTCTTTTGCAGGGCGCGGTCTAAGGGTGTGTTATATTATTGTACTTACAGCTTGTAGACTAGAGCAAACATAGCAAACTAAAAAAATAAGCAACATAAATAGCTATTGCTTCTTGATCACTAATTTAACTATTTCTTTCATTGTAAAAAATAATTAAAAAAGCGTCTCTTTGATTTTTTTTTATTTATTGCTTATTAAAAACAAAATTCTTTGTACTTCAGCTATCGAAACATGATATATATATTTTTACATCGTTTGCTGTATTATTTGCATTATTACTGCTATGTAAGTAAGTAATCTGATCTGATTTAAAATGAAAAAGACTCATGGCTTAAAAAAGTAAAGCATATACGACCTTAGTTTACGGACCTTAATTACGGTCGGTCCTTACTGCTAATAGTATCATCGTGGTTAAAACAATGCTGAAAGAAACTTTTCCAAAAATATTACTTCGTTTAAACCATTGTCGTAGTTGTCTTGTGAGCTGTTGATTCCAAACTAAGTCGTTTATTGCTGACATTACAATCCCCTCAAAATATTTTCAACGAAAGAGTTCAAAGATTTTTTTTTTTTTTAAGATCGATTATTCGGACTAATTCTTGCCATTAGGCATCTGGGTAGTCGAAAATCCGGATATTCGATTGTATGAAGGAAAGCACATTTGCACATTTTATTATAATATTCCAATAAAAAAAAAAAAATGTATGCAGTGAATTATATTTGCTGTATAAATATTTTGCTGCATAACTTTCTATATTTACAATCATCATTTTCTTCTGTGGCCGCATGTTCCACTCGCGGTAATGCACGCAGGAGAGATCTCCAGGCAACTCGATCCTACGCCGCCGACTTTAACTCGCCAGGAGGTACGCCCAAGTATAGTTTAAAGGGTTGAAATATTTAGTAACCCGCATTCGACTTAAAAAAGTTGTTCTCTTGATTATTGCTAGCTTAACATTCATCTTATAATTAGATGTAGTAAATTGTCAGTATCACATTCATTTTTTCGACAATTTTCGAGCTGTTTCCAGGGCCTTAGGTGTTTCCCTATGAGTTCCTGCATCATATTCGAAATTTACTATTTCTTCTGTTCATCTTCTTGGTTTCCTAATCTGAAATAACCTATCAGTTCAACTCACCCAATCTTTATTATCATCAGCTATAATATTGTACGTTTTTGTTTCAATATTGTACGTTTTTGTTTCAATAACTTTTTCTTTTTTGTTTTAAACTTTAGTCCGGATGATAGCGAATCCGGAAAACTGAGATTCGGATAATCGAGGTTCTACTATACATATGGCGGGTAAACATTTCTCTATTGAGAATTTGAAATTGTTAAGTACAATATAAAACAAAACCGTGAAACTTAAAAAAAAAACTCTTCTTTATGTGAGCCAAAAACTTTATTTTTTTTTTGTTTAGACATACTAATGGGGTGAACTATGTATGTTGTAGTCAAGTGTTACACACGCGAAAAATACTATGGTTATAAGCCATTAAACAACTTCCGTATAGACTGAAACAATCGGAAGGTGAATTTATGTAAAACTTCTTCGGTGTTTCCGTTTACCTTCATAAGAGCTGCACCCCTTTTTAGCTCCGGATGTTTGATTTTTTTTTACCTTATTTACACAGGTATGACTACAATTTTTTTGTTTCGATTGACATTGCGAGTTATGATAAAAATAAATTATTTTAAGAACCAACGACCATGTAACAAAAATTGTCAGTTTTAAGTATTAATCGGCCACCTGCGGAGGCCCTAACTAGGTTAATTTTGTGGGTTTTTCAATCGTACTTATATTGAACGATTTTCTGATAGCAACCGATGTTTGATCTATAGATTTTTTAAGCGATTTATACGAAATCATTTTTTTAAAGAGCTACGATAAAAATGTGTATTTAGTGGAATATTTAAGAAAACCCTACTCTTAAACGCATTTATATTTTCAAATCAACTATCAATTGATCCACTTTGTAAAACTAATAAAATAGAATGGATACTCCTCTTAAGCTACAGCGAGGAAAAGTGGACACTCGTTCCTTATATTGTTTCTTCTGGAAAATCCAACACATTTGAATTACTGTGTGAAATGTTAACCAAAAAGCTGAAGATGATAAATTCGTTTTATTTTTCAAGACCTATCCAAAAGGACATGAAAAACTATTATTTTATTAATTATTTTTGAAGCATCGCTACCATCTCTCGAAAAATCAAAACGTAACTTTGTTGCTACCCAATTTCTTTACAGCTTGGTTGCTAATAAGTTTTTATTAATTAGAGTAAGGTGGTTAATGTAGCACAACTTCTTGATCTGTTTAAAATCCTCTTTCCAATGTTATCCACATAAAAAAACATAACTTTTCGAAGTCAATATTAATGTTAACCCCTTCGTTTTCTTATAATTTTTCAGAATAATTTTTTTAACCTTCTTTGCGTAAGTAAAATTCACCATCTTTCGAACGGCTTTAGATTTCGGTTTTTAACGCATTAGACTATTTTCTCAAAAAGAATTTAAAAAATACCAGGTGAGTTCCTAACGAACTTTGATGCTCGATATGGGTGTTATTGGAAAGGGGGCGAGGCGCAGAATATAATATTTGAAATTTGAAAACACGCAAACGAGTCCCAATATAATATAAAAGTTAAATTTGATTTCAGGTATAGTACCTAACGGATATAATAAAAACTGAAGTTGCAATGAATCTTTTCTTTTAATCGTTTTTTATTCTTTTATGAGAAAAACGGATATAAGAATAATGAACCGGATAAAAATAAAAACTACCAAAGTCAATTGTAATTTTATTTAAGCTATTAATAACAACATTTTAAATTGAGTTTGAGGAGATGTTGCATGACAGTATAAAACAAATCTTTCTAGTAATGTTTTTTGAAGAGCTGCTGTTCAGTATAAAATAACATGGTTTGTTCAAGGGACAATTTCTTTTAAGCGTATTATTGCTCATATAATTTTAGATATTAGTGTCAGGAAATAGTTTCTTATATCAGTTTTTTTTCTTATAAACGTTTTTCTTATACCAGTTTTATTAGGTCAATATAACATGCTGCTGCAATACCGGACTAGGAGGTATGGTTTTTCGCTTTAATTTTTTTTAAATTAGAAAATTGACGATACGTTTCATGCAGTTCGCATCTTAAAGATTAAATTGCCAGCTTACTAGCCTGCTTCTATTGTTAGTTAAGCACTAATAATAAGTATAATTTATTGAACAAAGTGAAGTTAAGCACTAATAAGTATAATTTATTGAACAAAAATTAACACTGCAATGAATGTCCGCATCAAAACATGTTCACCTAAGTTCACCAAGACAATTTTTAATTCTCAAATCGGAAACCAAAAGCAGAATTTTAGTGAAGTCATCTGACATTGTTTTTGACTGTTATTGTTAATCAATACATGACAGCTGTTGTAAATTGCTGCTTATTTTAAAGAAAATTGATTTCTTACGATGTGAGCGTGTCCTCACTTTGTATATTTTTATTCATTTTCGTCATTTATATGACGAAATATTCCGAATAAAGTGTAACAAGCATATTAGATATCTCAATTCTTTTCACAAATATAGTATGTCAGTAAGGCATTGGCGTGTTCTTTTAGTTAGTTATTGTTGGTACCCGAACGTGCACACGGACACCAGTTTAAACAAAACATTTGTAGTTTACCTTATTTCTCAGGTCAAAAGCATCTGTTGGCATTGCAGCAGTCTTTTAAATGTTTGGGGGAAGGTAATTGAACACGATATGTTTGTATTCCATTTTTCGGTTTTTTAAAGGTTAATTTAAAGTATCTTCTGGTATAATTCTTTCATCTTCATCAAAATCACCAAAATATTAAAAATATTGATTACATATATTTTTCGTATTGAGATGTACATATATGATTTCTTAATGTGTTGTTCCCCCAAATGATAGATTTGGTTAAAATGAAATACAATGCAAACTCAAATAAGCGATGCTTAGAACAGAGTGAAGCACCCCAATTGGTATGTATGTATTTCTGCCAGAAGAAATGTGGATAGCATTTGAACTACAACGAAGACCTTACTAGACTGTTTAAATTTATAAACTAAGGGTTGAATTCTTACTTCTTTATTTTTGAGGTTTTCATTCAAAGGGTTGCTAAATTGTTCTGGTGTGTCGTACTTTTCAAGGAGCAGATGCAGCTTGTTGTGAATGTCGATATTATTTCTTTGAATATGTGGCAGAAATTAAGCTCTAAATCTTACCAATAATAATGGAATGCATAGTTACTTAAAAGTGAATTCTATACACATAAACATGTGGATTCTATACGCATAACAAACTTACGAAACTAAAGGAAAGCAACTTTCATTACACATATATAAAACACGTCTGTCTTATTTCGTTAAGTGTAATTAACCTGAACCTGCATTAAGGTATTCACCCAATTTGCTAACAGAAAGTTCTAAATTTCATAACATTTTGTCCATGAATATGACTTCAACGCTATTTTGTATAATGATGATTATACTCTTCAATTCATTTTATATTCCGAATAATTTTTTCTACACAAATTCAAGTCGAAAAAGCATAGACTCGCAGTGCAATTAACCATCCAGTCTTTTCCTTTTCTCATTACTGTTTATTTTTTTGTTTCCTATAAATTTTATTCTTCATTTTCACATTTCGACCACTGTTCACCGATTCAACACTACGTCAGTAGAAGCAGCTGGCGGTAGCGGTAAACTTTTATAAACTCCAAATCTAATTCATATACACAGATGGACAAAAGTAGTGGCACAGATGCTGTTTTGCTGATGTATTTAAAAAAATTATCTTTTAAACAATAGCTAAAAACATCTCAGAAAATTCAAAACATAAGCATCGTCGCTTTAAAACTAACTCAAAACAACACATGACCCGCAAGACTGAATAAAATCGACAAAACTATCCGCCGCGTGAAAATTCCACCGACACATTTACCCAAACATCTCCACAGAACGAACGTCTGCAACAACTAACCATTGAAATCCGTTTCTGAGTGTGAAGGCCTTAGCAAATACCAGCTGTAGTATCCGCAAGAAACTGGAAAGAAATATTCAGTTTCTTATGACGTCATGAAAGGAGGAGAATAAGAAAACAAAACAGGATTTGGAGAAAAGAGAGAAAGAGAATATAAAAGAAAAGGAAATAGTGTCGCGCATAGAATGCTTTTGGATGGGTAAGTTTACTGACATACTTAAGATTGTGTTGGTATTAGCTTCCACAAATGCGAAGAGCATGAGCACTACTCGATTTACTTACAAGATTTTGATTGGGCTGAATGATCCACCAATACAAACTCGACATTTTTTTCGTTTATGTATATAAAGATGATGTAGAATGCTGAAGACTGTTAGTGTTTCGCTATCATTTATTTTTTATTGTGTTATTGAAAAAATACTGCTAATAATATCCGGGTGAAATGCGTTGTGATTAAAAAGAAATAGGTTTTTTTCTTACTTTTAATAATGGAGCAAATTACATTGTTCTTATAATTATTTTGTTAAAAACCAAACAAACAAATTTTTACTATAATTACCTTCATACACATACAATAAATAAAAAAGGAAGAAGAAAAAATGATGAAGGAGGATAAATTGAAAACTAATCAGTTCATAGTTCCTTTATCGAACTCGAAGTATATCGAGGTGGGGTACATTGATACTCGGGGCACATTGATACGGTGCACTTTATTTTAAAATAAAATCAGTGGGCTGGTCAACTAACCACACATTGTAACATGTATATGATCACAAGCATATATATGTCTGACAGCCTCTTCAGCTATTATACTTTTCGCAAAAAGAGCATATAACTCTTGCAAGCCTGCAAGTAATTTTTTTTAGTCTCGAGTATGCTTTTGTATTAGCATATCATACAAAAATTTCATAAAAGTTATTTGGTAAGTAGATACATGCTACTCTTAATAGGATTTTCGCTTAAAAAGCGTTTGTTGAACACTGTCTTAGTTACAATTGATGTTTATTGTTTGCGAAGTAAGTCGGCTCGTGTGTATCAAACACGAACTCGGGGCAGTTTGTTACGTATCAATGTGCCCTACAAATTGTCATCTGCTTCTAAAACCTAATAATTGAATTCTTTCAAAGATAGAATTGTGCGAACATACAATCAAAAAACTAAAAGGACTAAAATCGATGAAGTGCCAGTGGCTCTTGCAATATACCAGTATGAAGCGCTGCAAGGCAAATTATTAAGTTTAAGTAAAGTCAAAATAAAAGCCGCTGTTTCATTAATTGGGATTTCTCCATAATTATTGCGTATTTGGCTATGTATCAACCTGCCCCCGACCTGTATCAATGTGTCCCGTAAGAGTAAATTCGGCTTATATAAGATAGCTAGAAAGTCCCAGAATAGAAAAACATATATTGCACTGTTAAGGTGATGGCGCTTTTTGAGTCCAAATGAAAAACCTAGCAATATGCCCCAACTCCCCCTAGATGCATCGTATATCTATATAAAAATAATTATTAAGACAAATATTTTTTTCTTGCAAAATATGAAAAACGTTACTGGGGAAGTGAAACATTATTAAAATAGGTACGCCCGCCAGAGCTCACGACTTACAATTAATATTATCTACAATAAAATTATTCTATGTTTTTTCATTGTAGAATTTAGTTAACATGTTCATTTTTGTTCCTGCTTCTTTTTATGTTAACCAACTCCAGCTTTTTTTAAACTTTTGAAAAACATTTAACAGATTCGTTCAAAATATAGAGAGCGGGTTCTTTAACGGGCACTTGTGATCAAAAATATCTTTGGATATTTTTTTTTTTTTAGAACTAGAACAAAGTGGAAACATTTAGCACATGAGTTCTTCACTAAACAGCAGATTTTTTCAATTTTAGGAAAAAAAATTACAAATAAAAGCGATTTCCTAAGAAATATTTCTGTACACGACGTATAAGGGAAAAAGTACGGGTAGGCAAATTAGTAACTTAGAGTTTTACGGGAATTTTCATGAGAGACCACAATCCGCAGTCGAATGAAAAGTACCTGCATACTATACGAATTGCGGCTATTGCCCTAGTTAAAAAGCTGTAAAGAGTGTGATATGTTTTGCTCAACCAGTATTTAAAAGCGCAATGTCGCTGCGATAGTTCAAGATAATCTTGAAAACAGAACGAGTTATGTTCCATATCAGTTCGTAAAATGATACCATTACTCAAATCGATGTTGTTTATGTATGTATGTAGCCAGTCATCTTCAGAGGTCTTTCACAAATTAATCATTCAAAATAAATTGAAGAATATTGCTTAAGGAAATTTCTGTTTTAATTAAAATAATTCCTACAGCATGTTATGTTCTTCGTTTCTCTCCCTTGGTAGATTCTTACATGCTTACAAATGCTGATAAAAAAATGACTGACAAAAATTGTGCACAATGGACTTTCTTCAAAACCGCATAAACATGAAGGTCTTTTTTTGTTAGCTGCAAAATAAAACCAATGCATTTTTGTCACCAGTTTCTGAAAGTATATAGTGGTTTTATGGATATTATGTGAAGCTTGTAAAATTCAAAGAGGTGGCAGTGGAATGGGGCAACTAGGAAAGAGTTCATTTGGCAAGATAAAAATTATAATTATAGCAAAAAGATCTATGAGTTGAGTCCATCCTATCGTCACTTTGGAGACAGTTTTGTTAGTGCTAAAGGAAAATCATGATTTCATGGTTTTGCCATTCACTCGTTTGAGAAAAATGGAAAAAAGAAAATCAAAAAGAAAAAAGGCAAAAATGACTATGAAAAGAATTTCATGTCTAGTGGTGTGCTAAATATACTCCTCTTGCCCTGATCTCATTCTCACATTCTCGCTTCAGAATCTTTGCGAAAAGGCAACAACCAGCGGTAACTGCAAATACAAGAAAATATATACTGGTCTTTCCTATCTTTCTGTTTTGTCGTTTCGTTCATTCAGTCTAACGAGAGGACAGGAGCTGCAGCTAAGGTTAGGGAGCATTTTGATTACTCTTTGAATCGTAAGATTGCAATAGAAGATAAGGAATGTGGACGAAACTTTTGCGCAGTAGGATGCAGCAGAAGGATGCAGCAGTTTGCGTTCATCTTTGGTTTTATTATTTGACGAGTTATATATGTACTTAGTTTCTTCATTTTTTCTTAATAAATAGGTACTTCTCTGGAACTGTCGTTGCCAGATGGAACATATATCTTTCGGAGTTGCTGATGTTCTGAGGGAAAGCATAAATAAATAATCTTGCAGTGATTCTACTATTTCTAACGAGTTTTGGTTAGTTGATCAAATCCCGATAGAACTTTTTTATATTCTTTTTGACTTTGTCAATATCATAAAATGGCAATAGATAACCCATCAGTAAACAGTGGAAGGTTTTATCTAAATGAGAAAAGTTATTAAAAGTCGTATAGTCTGTGTAAAGTAGATGCACAGAATTATATTATATCAATGTCTTTTAGCATCACTTTGCAAAATGTAAATAATATAATAACATTTTGTAGTTTCTAATCAAACATTATTATGGGGTTCTTTGTATCTACTTTGGAAAATATTCATGTGAATATAAACAAATTTATAATATATGTATGTAAACTACATATCTTAAACATCTAATCTTTGAATACAGTTTGATTGTTTGACTGAAAATGGGACGACAGCTTATAGTGACCATATAGCTAATTATATAATAATTAAACATAGTGTTCAACATACATATACATTATAGTTCAACTTTTATGTAATATAACCATGTTCTGCTCGGCCCACGGCTCACATAATTCAAAATTCTTGGTTTCTGTCGTGATATCAGTTATTGTATCATCTTATATCCAAACTAAACTAAAATTATTTTACATCATTATGATACCAAGCTTGGCAAAACCAGCTACAATTAGTATATTGTTTGAAAGGTAGTATTTTACTTCTCTCATAGAAACTCTGGACGAAATCCTGGTCATACCGAAATTACTTTTAAACTTAGATCGAATCATTCTATATATACTAAATAAAGCCTTCAATTGCATACAAAAATAATGGATAACTTTTCACTACACCTAATATATTGGAAAGCATTTTGAACCATAAATCGATCTTTTTCATGCTGCGAAAATATGGTTGGTTTTTAACCATTTTATTACCAGCGATATTGGATTTCCTTTACATAACTACCTTTTATTATGAACACTGACTAGGACTGGCCACACGCATAGACACCCTGATACAAAAAGAAAATATATTTACCTAAATTACAAACTATTAATTAAAACACTATAAGATTTATAAAACAGAACATTCTGTTGTTTGTCTAAGGCTCAACACTAAAAGATTATTATGCCATTCATTAATATAACCCTCTTTCCTAGCACGTTATATTTGCAAAAAGAAAGAAAGATGTGTAGTCGTGAACATCATATACTTTAGCATAGAAAAACAGCATAACGGAAAGTCTCAAAGTATGGTTGAGCAGGAATTAGAGACTGACTCCCGGATTACGCCTGCATTCTATTCTGTATTGGAGATGAACGAATACTAGGAAAAAGTGCAGAAATAAGCTCGTTTAAAGATATTTAACGAATATTGGGATTGTTCCAGCTAGGTTGTTCGCACCATATTTGAAACGTATGTTGTATCTTGGCCAATTCACGGCTGAGTTTGCGAAATGGCTCGTGTTGCACTTTTATGCACTCCCCACAATTAGAGGCCGAAGAACAAGGATTAGTAAATGTGAGGCTTGCATATATTAAATTTTTACCACACATACGTATAATAGTAGCTCATCAGTATACTCGCCTGCCTTCGTTGTCTGCCAACATTAATACTAAATGAAATGTGTAGAATTGCAGTGCAACATTGAAACCCAAAACAACCTCAACTGAAAGCATCGCACAAGAGTAAGTGCAATGCAGCTTCATCCTCTATGGGACAATTGCTAGTCAGCCGGATATCGCTGTAATTACGAATACATTTCGATACAAAAAAATCTGAAATGGTTTTTGTACATATATATGCACATATCCTTAAATACCAAATGATTACGGGTTTGAATATGTTTTTTTTCACAGAACAATACGTGCAGGGTGTCATCAAATGCATGCATAAGATGCTGATATATTTGATACAGAAAAAGTTTTATAAATTATGTCTCCTCTATTCAAATGATTCTGAAGGTAATTATTTCTGTTAAGTTAAATAAACAAATAACATTTGTAATAAGCTATGCTGTACCGGGCGCAATATTATTATTGACAAATACATTTTACACTCATTTCTCGCAAAAATAAATCTGGATTTTTTTCTGGAATTAGTCGCATATTAAAGAAAAAGTTCGTACTGATACTAACGTTTTAAAAAACTTTTATTAACATTGATGGACAATATGGGTGTCATTGGAAATGGGCGAGGCGTAGATTACAAAAATGTCTGTCTGTCTGTCATTAAGCCTTATTTTAGGTACGTGGTGAATTACCTGGAATTAAGAAATGAAATTTGCACAGATGTGTTTCACTTGCCCAAAGAAAGTTCCGGAAAAAAGTTTTAAGAAAGTTACTTATTAGCGAAAAAGTTAGTACTAATACTAAAATGAAAAAAACTGATTTATTTTCTTAGATATTTGATATGGGTATCGTTGCAAAGAAAATGGCACCTAGATCGAAAAGTTGTACAACAGTTGGTATCTGAGTCTTACTGGTTAAAAGTTATAAGCCCACAAACTTCGACTTGGGTACCATGTCGTTATTTTCTAAAATAATTGGCCAAGAAATCTGAAAAAATCGGAGCTATGAGGCAACTCATCGCAATATCCCAAAAATACAAAGAAATCTTGTATGATTTTTTATTCGTACTAAAATAAAAAAATAACTAATTTTCTTAATTTTTTTTACCAGAATTGATCGAGTTAGGTAATGTTGGATAGGTTTTGTAAAATAAAATATAGTTCTTGAGTTTTTTTTTTTCTGAGGTTCAGTTTTCGAGATATTAGGCTTTAAAGGCGAAAAAAAAGCGTTGCTTAGTTTAAATAAAAATGGATAGCTTGAATGCGTTGCTAACACAATCGAGAACGCAAGGGTTTAAGAATCCTTTCTTATTCTCTTAAATTCTACTCTTAAATTTCGAAACATATTTGACCACTTTTCAAAACCTGTGAACCTGAGCGAATAATTTGTATGACCGTTTGCTTCTCTTTCAGTTCTCTTAAAAGAACAAAGCGAAGTAAGAAAATGATTGATCATAGTAGCTTTGTTATTGGATTTTTTTTTTTTGGAAAAAATAAGAGAATCTGTTATTTGTACGTGTATGTGTGCTCAGACCATTTCCTAATATGCTCTTTTCTATTGTTTGCGATTTATATGAATATGCTGTTGGAAAGATTTTATATTTTATCACTGAATAAAAGTGAACATAGAATTCTAAAGAAACAAAAACAAAATTGAACATTATTTTTGTTATTGCTTCAATGTGATTATCACATGCCAAAAGTCAAATAATAGATCCTAGTGTAAAATTTGAATTTGTTTCGAATTTCAAACACGAGTACTTGATTTGTTAATTTCTTCGAATTGCTTAGCTTCTTGGTAAGCTAACTTTCCTGAACTGCTGATTAATCGTTTCAATTAATTAATTGTTCAATGGAGCTTGAGACCATTTCCTTTAAGTTTACTAAACCAATTTTCACACGGTCGGCACGATCAACAAATGAGAAAGACTTTAATTCTGTTTAGCTTTATTCGAAAACGGCAGGTAGCCGTAGTTAGTTGCTTAAACTTAAATTAGGTCCTTACTTCTAATCTGTTGACGAAAGAACGAAACCCTCGGTGCGTGAGTGAAACTCACACTTGACCGGCTTTTTTTAAATTTTTGTTCAATATTTAGTAAAAGCAATCTATTGATAAAGCAAATACCATAATATAGCGGCAATATTTCACTGATTTTAAAACTTTTTTGAAAATCAGGAATGGCAAATGAACAAGTCGAAGACCTCTAAGTCGAAAAGCCCTCTAACTCGAATACATTTTTTCGACTCTTGGTCTATTTTCAATTCCTCTTAGTCGAATTTTTTTTTTTTGCAAAAAAATTATGAAAAATTTCCTCTCGCAACTTATATTGCATGCTCTGACTCTCTCTTAATTTGGCACTGAACTACGAACGCCTTGATTTTTTAGTGCAAACACGTCCGAGAAAAAAGCGCATGTGGTTGCCCTTATTATTGTTTACCTATGCAAGAAAGATAGAGGATGCTCACAGCAAGAATGAGGATTTGCATGGCGACCTACAAGGCAAACATCGCACCCAAAGAACATGAGCAAATCGAAACTATTCGCCAACGGTTCTCGAAGCACAATCATGTTGGGCGAACATAATTGTCGTCTAGCGCCACATAATTGTCATCTACACACACAAACAAATGAGCTAAAGCTTATTTGTGCACACAGCAAGATTTTTTTTAAAGGCTTCATTCTAAAATTTTAAAGATTCAATACAAAATTATAAGCTTTTTTAAAAAATTTCCTGTGTTTTTTTCTTACATGTATACTCTTTTTTAAACAAAAAAAAATATTAATCCCTCTAACTCGAACTAATTTTGATATCCCGTGAAAGTTCGACCTAGAGGGTATCGACTGTAATTATGTAGAAATGGTAGAAAATTAAGTGAATAAGATGAGAATATAAGGATAGAAGATGTCGCTGAAGATATACCCAGTTCGTCCCAGTTCGATTTATATAGTAAAAATATGTAGAGTATTAATGAAGAGGGTGGTAAGAGGTTTCATTCCACACCAAATGGGATGCCAATAGCATGCGCGACTACGCTTGGTCGCCAATAAGGAAAAAATGTGATGAGCATACAAGCTAAAGTAAGAAAATCTCTGCACTCTTCAATGTATATGTAATGACCAATATTTTTTTTAATTGGAAATATGATAAGGTAACGCAATTAGAAGTAACATTTTGGATGATGCTGTCGCTCGTATTTTTTTCAATAATGCGCGAAAACACAAGTTTGAATTCTGGAGCGAAGGCTAACACTTAAGAGGAACTGTTGGAATTTTTTAAAGTAGCCAATCATAAACAAAATAAAAATATAGATAAAAAGCCTTTGTTTTTTTAAATTTTGTTACACGGTTTATCCTTCATGAGTTACTTGCTCTCGAGATTACATTAATTTTCCAGCATCAATTGTAAAACACAATTTAGCCATTTGCTGAATTGATACCATAAACTTAAGTCATGCGATAATATTGAAAATAATTTAGTCTGGCAATGGGCACGTGGCTTGATGTAGACTGTTAAGCGAGGGTACCCAGGTTAGAAGCCAATTAACGGCTGATTTCCTTCTGAAGTACTGCTTGCCCAATTCGCCGTTCGGAATCGGCAATAAACCTTATATCCCTTCCACATGTGCACAAAATCATCCAACGCAGTGGTTGCGCAAAAAGCTAAGCTCTCACCTCTAATGGGCTATGGGCACTGATTCACGCAATTGCATGACTACCACCCCAGTCCCGTCCGGCGCGCTTTGAATGCGATCCCTCAGCAGACTCAGGATGAGATGACTGCACCAAGTCATATCTCGCCTGGCTACGCTTGGGCATACCTTCTGATGAGTTACAGTTGGCGACGGAGGATCGAGTTGCCTGGAGATCTATTCTGAGTGCATTGCCCCCGCGACCCCGTTAGTGGAACCGGCGGTTAAGAAGATGATGATGATGGGTTTCGAAATGGAGGTGTGCGGACGCCTTTTTTTCGACTTTAAGCTTTATATCTCGAAAACTTAACTTCCAAATGAAAAACTTAAAATAAAAACTGTTTTATTTTACAAGACCTATCCAACGATATCCCACTCAATGGACAATGGACAGTGACTTTTTTTTTCAAACAATTTAGTAATTTTAATTTTAGTACAGATAAAAGATCATGCTAAATTTTTCTATATTTTTGGGATATTACGATGCGATGCACCATAAATGCAATTTTTTCAAATTTTTTGGCCAATTATTTTAGAAAATTAAGTATGGACCCCGGTCCGCAAGTCAAGGCTAAGGTGCATATTGTCGTACAACTTTAGATCTAGCTGCCATTCTCCATCCAATGATACGCATATCAAATATCTAAGAAAATAAATTTGTTTTTTTTATTTTAGTATTGGTACTAACTTTTTCGCTAATACGCAACTTTCTCAAAACTTTTTTTCGGGAATTCTTTTGGTAAGTGAAACTCGTCATCTATAGATATATTTTTTCTCAGTTCTGAGTGAGACCTAGAAAAAATTATTTTTGGTTTGCTTAGATACGCCTTTATTCCGAATAGCATTTTTTAACTACAGAGGTTTCAGAAATGAGTAGGAAATATGTTAAGGCGACAAACAGACAGACAAACGGCCACCGAAGTGATTCTATAAGGTTTTCGTTGCTCTTTTAGAACGAAACCCTACAAAGATATAACAAAAAAATGGGCTTCATGTAATAATTTATTAAAAATAGCGGCTAATATCAGCTGATCTAATCTTAATAATATTATAAATTCGAAAATTTGGATGTTTGAATGTTTGTAATTTTTTTTTTGTCAGAGTTGGCTCCCCAACCGCTTGACCGATTTGGCTGAAATTTGGAACGTAAGTTGCTCATGCTGTGAACTGTGTTGTAGTGCATTTTTTGTTTAGATTCATTAAGTTTGACTTCAAAATTGAACGCAGGTGTTCGAACTACAATTTTTGCTTAGTTTTCCATTCAACGATCGTATTCCCTATACTTCGTTTTTTTAAACCTGAAAGGGTTTGAATTAACCTTGCGTTATCTCGTTGAAATAACTTTGGCTTGTGGTTCACAGCAGTCGCCGGAGACTCTATTGTTGCGCAATCCCTACATTCCTTGGAATTTATCTCAACGTCCGCTTTGTTCTGGTGTTGCTTTTTGAGTTGAAGTCAAACTTATTGCATCCAAGAACAAATAAGTTAGTGTTTAAGTGTAGGACATAAAAAAATTGTATTCCAAATTTCATTGAATTCAGTTCCCGTTTAAGAGTTAGAAAAAATCGGATGATCTTTCAAATCGGTTCTATTAATGTTGTCGATTTGAAAGTTTGAAACGGCTTGACGAATTTGGTTAAAATTTAGAAGGTAAACTCCTTATCACAGCCCTTCGTGGGCTGTTACGCCACTAATGATGGTAATCATGATGATGATGCATTGAATTTGACTACAACTTACGAGTAGATGCATTGAATGATAAAAACAACGCAGGTATTTAAAGTACCCTTTTTCTCATTTCGCGATCGATCTATCTGAACCAGATAGGGGCAGATTGAAGTGGATCAAGAGTTTCTTAGGGATTAGTTGTTGGTAAAGTAAAATGAATAAGAAACAATTCGACGATTCACGCAAAGATTGGATAAAGCATTTTTGGTGTTTGCCGCTTTTGCTTAAGAAGATACCTCAAATTGCAATGTAAGGAAAAGCGGTAGTCGTTATTCAAAGCACTACCCGAGGCTCCTAATAATAACTCCTAACATAAACAAATTACTAACAAGTTTTTTTTAATACAGATATTGGTCAGAAGTATTTGTAAAGTATTTTTAAGCCGAGGCGGACGAAGTAGCGGGAACAGCTAGTTGATAGAAAAATAGCATTGCATTAAACTTTTCATTATCCAAATAACTAATAAACCTCCACAATTATTAAATAAATGCACGTTCTTACATTAAACATCGCGTCTCTCGTAAAAAAAAAAATACTTTACAGAAACTCCATAATTTAATGGTTTTCTACACTTTCTTACCTCACATCACTTCAATTGAAAATTTGTCATTGAGAAAGTATGCATACAAACAATACTTTCCGCGACAGTTAAGTTAATAAACTGTATGTGTGTATGCGCAGCTTGTTCGTAAGTATTTGAGTTCCATTTGCAAAGTCAACTTGTAGAAAATTTACGTTGCACATTAATTAATTAAAAAATTGAAGGAGTGCGCTCACAATGAAACATGAAATCTCCTATCGACGGACGGAAGACTCCGGAGCGCCTCAACTTTACTTTCAACGGCAAAGGCAAATGCAATATGCAATGGCAGCGTATTATCATTATTCATTCACTCAAATCTGGTTAATAAAAACCCAGAAGGAAGCAAAGAACGAACTCTATAAATGTGCATAACTTTGCAAGGATACAAAATATATGTACGTAAGTAGGTGTATGAAAGAATACATATTTAGAAAGGGAAGAATGATTTGGTCTGCTAATTACATCTCAAGCGTATTTCTTTTTTAAGTCACAGTCAGGATTATGCTTGCAAAGGTAGGCAGTCGAAAATGAAAGAGAAATATTTATTAAACAGTCAGGCAGTAGAAAGTTTTGTTCCAATGAAGGCATGGAGGCTATCGTTGCAGCTCTAGATTTTTTCATCCATATAGTGTATTATATTTTACATGTTTATGTCAAGCATAAAAGGTCTTACCTGACAAACAGATTTAAAAGTAATTGCATTAATAATCTAAATCGTCTCAGTTGCCATGCCAATCGACTAGAATGATTATAATTATGACGTTGTCTTGCCTATACATATGTACTTACAAGCAGGAGGCAATTGTATTAATAATACCTTTATAATTAAACCAAATATCTAAAACTCACAAGAAGTAAAGATGTGAACAAACTAGCAATGAAATTTGAGCATCAATTAAATAATTTTTCGGCAAAGAGTAAGAGTAGCTAAAACTATATTCGTTATAGAAAAAATCGAGCTTCAGTCATACGAAAAAAGAAACTGAAGATTGGGTGATGTAAGGAATAAAAACAAAAAAAAAATGCCGTAAACCACCACAATCCGCACAATTTCACTCCACCCTCCTTTTATTGCATAAAGAAAAGAATTTTTCTTCTTATGTACCGGCAAATGCAAATGAACGTAGATTTTACCCTTTTATTTGAGTTTGAGAAACGAATTGTGGCCTTATAAATCCTTAGACAAACGCATACATACAAACCATAATAATCTTTTTAAAAAAATGCAAATCTTGCAAATTTGTATATTCTTTATTGCGATCAACTCTTGCTGATGCACCTTCATCAGATTCCACATACATCTTTATATATGTACTACAGTGCACGTAAACATCAAACCAACAATTCAGAGGATAACTCCTTCACTAGAACGGACGAACGGCTGAGAAACATACCCATCCGTCTGTGAATATTCAAGTTTCGTTGTTCCATATTATAGCGACATGCGATATGAACGCTAACAGTCCCCATCATCTTTTAAGTCATCTTAATTTCTTTTACTTCTACTTATTTATTTGTGTATACACATATGTGCTCTTTCTTAGTAATTTTTGCTTATCCCTTGCTTTTTTCATTGGATGCGTTTGTATGTGCAATGTGCCAAGGGCATTCTAACAACACGTGAATTATTTTGTTTCAAGACTTTGTATTTCAAAGTGAGTGTACACATTCGTCCTCCAAGAATCGTCACCCTTACATCACGTCCTTATGTCATCGTTTCATTTTTTTTGGAAATAGATGAATAATGCCTTTTGCTCTAATCAAACAAAAGGTATACGTTTGCTATGCATTTTCTTAAACTCTTATCAAAAAGAAATCAGTAAAAAAATTTACTCAAACTGTACAGAATGGCGCACTTATTTACGTGTATATGTAGATAAGTACATAGATTTTGTATGCATATAATAACTGCAATATATCCAACATAAGCCCGCCGTTAGCAAATATGATGTACGGTTGCATTTTATGCTCGTCGTTCTGATGTTTTTTAATATAGGGGTGGCCTCAAACCAGAACAGAAGAGTTTTGCTTTAATATTAAGAAGAAGAAATGCAAAAGAGAAGTGCAAGCGATCAACGTCGACAGTAATTTCTTAAGTTCTTAAGCTAAAAGTTCGAATTAGAGTAATCAAAAGATATTAAATTTAAACTTAAAAAAGTAAAAAGCAATGTCTTGAATGAATGAATAAACTGTGCAGTTTACTAAATTATCAAGTGAAAACATTTGAGCTTTCAGGATTTTGTTTCGGAAGTAATGGTTTAAATAGCATGTCTTAAAAAAGATACTTAATCGATGTGTTCGCATTTAGAATGTTATTGACTTAGTTAGGACTGCGACTATTTAACTATTTATTGATATTAATAAGCTACGCCTTAAGTTAACAGGTGAATTACAAAGGTATGGCGTAAATTATACGAAAGTAATTGCTGGTCATCAAAACAGTAATATAAGTAATAGCAATATATTTGGCTACAGACAAATGCTTGTCTGTTATCTGCTTACGGACATTACATTTGTATATAGATTTGACGCTTTAAAACATGCACACATATGCGAATAAATGTAAACAAAAATCAAAGGGCCTTATTTGTACATTCTTAAAAGAAACACACGTAATCAAGGAAAAGCTCGGTTTATTTGAATTACAAGAGATTCGTTTGGCTGGAATTTCTTATATTTACGTTGCAAATGGGTATGCATCCCTCCTCAAGTGAAATAAAATTGATGACAAAGGAGTGATGATGACGACAACAGTTACTAAATTTACAAGTGCAAAGCGCAAGCAACTGTACATATGAGAATCATCTATGCCAAGGAAACGAAGATGATGATAAGAAAGAAAGATTCGCAGATGAATCGAAAAGATGCAGTAGAAGAAAATTCACATTTATAAATACGATCCAGTATGCAATTGCTGTTGCTTGGAATAAAATAGGCAAAGCATGTTGCAATACGAGAATCAAAGAATATGGCGACAAGGTGACGTATTTATTTTCATAATTATTTCACCTGTATTCAGTCCTATAATTAAATAGCAGTACACAGGTCTCCTTAAAATATAGCAACTGCACGAATGCATTTCAAGATATATGTACATGCATGGTACGTGCAGCCCACGTGTTAAAACTTTAGTACGCGAATGCATATCTACAAATTTCTCAATGTAAATCTCGAGTTTGATACGTATAATAATTAAGTGCAAGCTTCTAACTACAATAAAAAACCAAAGCATACAAGTTCACAATACTGTAAACTTAATCCGAGATATATATGTTCTATGTGTGTAAAATTTATTAAAATAATATTCTGAGAAAAATTAGCAATTATAAGAAGTTAATACGACTAATTTAAATACGATGCGTGATTTACTTAACTTGTACTTTTCAATGAAATTGTGTTCCATAGATGCCACATACAACTGTTTTGTATGTGAAATCTGTAATTATCGAATAAAACTGACAAGTACACAAATACAAAAATCAATTAAATTCAATTGATCATAATTTCACTTTCGGACGAAAAGCTGCACAAAACAATAATTGTGCCCCAAAGAAATCGGGTGAGTTCTGAAGTCACACGTAGCATCCATTTTCAGTCGTTGTTTAATATTTGTATTTTATAGGGTGCAACAACTTGAACACAATACAATGGTTCAAAGCGTTCAATAGTTGTTTTTTATTTCTATTTTAAGGTAATTGCATTTACTTATATAATATATTTTATCAATAAATACAAAAAAAATTATATTTGTATACAGTAAAACCTGCTAATCTTTACACTCTATAATTAGACCACCTCTTATTCGAAACACACATCATACATTCCTTGCTATTTTTTATACCAATTTTCCTTTACAATCACCTTTATACACCTTTATAACATGCATTGCTTAATGTATTTACTTGTCTAATCGCACTCAGTTTAGCGAATTGTTGTTTTCCAAATTGTTTGGTCGCTTGAAATTTATGCTGTTTGTAGTCAAAGGTTCTAAAGTTGATTTGTTCAGACGTTTTTGTTTTTGAAAAATAATACGTTTGGAAAAATAGTAAAAGTA
Organism: Syritta pipiens; assembly: GCA_905187475.1. Lineage (NCBI taxonomy): Eukaryota > Metazoa > Arthropoda > Insecta > Diptera > Syrphidae > Syritta > Syritta pipiens. Next base: position 60,086,671 of record LR994572.1, on the reverse strand, counting down.
AAATGAGTAATCGAAATTACAGTGAGCTTGATCTGAAAAGACAGGTTGAAGTTATAAAGTGTTTGGAGGACAAACATTTGTCTCCAATTTTGGTTCAATCAAAAAGGGTTCTCTATAACGGCACTATCTGCATTGGTCCTAATCTAACAGTTAGTTTAGCTTTGAACTATTTATTGAAAACTATGTTTTTAGAATGATACATTGTCCCAGACTAATAGACGACAAAGTCCCTTCTGACCAACGATAGTTACTATAAACTGACTTGCAGGTTTTAAATTAATGCTGAAAAGCTTTCTAATGGGCGAGTAGTTTACGTTACGATAGGTAAAGTTCTTTTAGACCCACTTACTCTAGTGTTACTAAAGTTACTTGTCTTGTGATTGTCGTATTCGATGTATCCTATCGCCGAGGAAAAATAAAACAGTTTTGTTAAATTGAAAGACAAATATAACTTTTTCAAAAAGCTGGCAAATCTAAAGAAGAAACAGAGTTTTCTGTAAGCGATCACCCTGTCAACTCAACCATTACGAATTATTTGCATTGCATCAACTATAACTCTAATTTGTCGACAGCTTATCGCCTTGTGCATAGTGTAATGCACCCTTATAAGCAAGTTGCTGTGATCAGTAAAGCAAGTCTGCTCTTAAATTACCAACATAGATAGGTCTATTATTAGAATTTTACTCAAGGCCCACATCAGCAGCAAAACAGTAGTGGTGCGTTTTCTTCTCAATTTCAACAGTGCTTAACTAGTGTTTATATTCCCAGACACCATGGGAAGGATGATCTCTATTTCTCATGATAATTTACCCGCTTTTAATTGAAAATGAGCAACAAAATCATGAATTAGTCAAATTGAAACTCTAATTACTTTAACATTGTATTATATATTTGATAGCAAAATAAGACGACTGCGTAGTGCTATTACGAAAATATCATCTTGTTGTAACACCGGATGTACTAATAAATAGTGAAGGATTTAGATTTAACACTTCTTTCATTTATCTCAAGTGGTCTGGGAGATATACTGGGTTAGCCAATAGTTGTGTTAGGGTCATTGCAGTAGTGATCATTGTACTCTTTTTTTATTTTCTTCAATTATACTCAGTATATACGGTATAAACTGTTCATTTCCTCAACAGCTTTTCATGTTGACTGAGGTCCGACATTAGTTATGATTATACGAAATACTTGCGGTTCGGTAGATTTTGTGAGAATTTGCGTGTACGCGGGAGTTGGTGTAACATCCGGAATTCACCCTCGGTCATGCATTGGTGGACAAGAGTTGGTGCTATACGACCAAGTATAACGTGGAAGCGTGCATTGAACTTTTTTTTCGGAAGTCATTATATTTATCAGGATTTATATGAATTGCATCTAAAGGTGATTCAATTATGATGAAAGAAGCTAAATGACGCATTTTGCGTTCTTATTTAAAATTTGACATTTCTTACCCAAGAAAATACTTAAACAGTATCACATTAAAGACAAGAAATTTTCATATCCAAGTATGGCCTTAATCAAGTAAATTTCTACAAATTTCTATAGGTTCTTAAAATTGCTCAGAGAAGATATAGCTTCAACTTTGTTTAAATAGGCTTTACTTAAATTAAATTAGGCTTAATCTGCTGTTAGAATGGATAGAAAAACTTTTTCGAAAATAATACAATTTCACATAGAACGGATCCTTTTATACTAAATTCTACATATTTTTCTTAGCTGAAGTCTACTTTTGTATTTTACTAGAAAGTGGAGAATAAATGACACTCAGATTTTGGTTTATTATTCTATTACAAACCATAGAGTCGTAACAGAAAAAAAATTTTCACACTTTGTGTTTCGCGGGCTATAGGGTGTTATATGTAAAAGAAAAAAAAATATGTTCATCCGCCATACCTCGCTCAATTTTTAAAGTATTAAAAGCTCCACCACTCCTAAGTTATAAGCTTCAAGGATGAAACCTGATGTTAGGCGAGCCGTTTATTTTGAGGCATGGACGCATGAATTAAACCACGTAAAAAGGAAGAAAGAGGGTTTAAGTTTTTAAGTTGTCGAAACAATCAATTGTTCAATTTTTGGAGTTGTTTGAAAGCTGCCGGTCAAGAATTTCGTGGAATTAGGCTTAAAAACAGAGCTAGGTCTCCCACAGATTCTTTAGTTGAACCATAGCGATCAGACAACCACAAGTGGAGCCTTGAGAGATTTGCAATTTTCTCGTTTCCAAGTTTCTTGAAATCTGTCCAAAAGAATTTGTTCAAACCTGGCACAACAATAGCGTTAATCCCAATCGGTATAGAGATCAGCCAGTATTAAAGGAAGAAAGGGGGGTTCGAACACTTTTTTGAGTATTTCTTCTGATTTTTTACATTTCACCTTCTTTTGTCAAAAGGCTCGGGGCCTTACTCTCTATTGCGATTCTAATTTCAAATCAAAGTGTTTTGCAATTCTTTTCTAATCGGCACTCTGTAAAAAAGTAGAATTGGGTGATACTGCTGACAACTTGAAAAATTTTCTAATCTCGGAATTTCGAAAATCAATCTGACATTTCAAATTGGCGTGAACAAATATTGACCTATTAATGCAAATTCGAAGTACTAGTTATTTCAGCAGAAGTGACGCATGTGGTATGGGTCGTGCCCTGCGATCCCAGATCGAGGGAATTTTTTCCCATTTCCGGATTTCCCGATTTTAAACGATTTCATTGAATTCAATTGAAGTGTTGCCTACAGCAATCGTACTCTGAACTTGACTTTTTGTACTGCCGCCTTAGTAAAGAAATTACCACACAAAAAAAACCGGTCAAGTGTGAGTTTTACTTATCCGCCGAGGGTTTCGTTCGCAAACGGATTAGCAGCTTAGACTTAATATAAGTCTAAGAAATCAACAAACTAAAATAGTCAAATCAAATTAAACTCAATTCACTGTTCATTCACTAAAATTCTTTCATTTCGAACGTAACTGAAGAAAAGAAAATCCTTTCCCATTTGCTGATCGCGCCAGCCGTGTGAAAATTGCTTTGGTGCATTTAGGGGATGAAATGCCGCAAGCGACACTGAGACTGCCGTCAGTTCATCGTTTTTTGCGATAACTGATTCGATTTAAATCGTTAATATCTCGAAAAATTGTATGAAAATAATTTTTTTACATAATATTTTATTGTCCTTTCACTGAGATCTACAAAATGGCGTTTGCGGCTCTTCAAAACTCGAATGTTGTTGTTTTTCGGTTTTTGGCCAATATCTCGAAAACTATTAAAGCCAGAGTGCTCAAACCAATTTTAATTTAAGATTACATCAAGATCTACATTCTAGATTTTTTTCAGATTTTTAGACCAACGGGTGTGGAAATGAGAGGGGGGGGGGGGGGCCTTTTTTTCAACTTTGAAGCTTAATATCTCGAAAACTTAACTTCCAAATAAAAAGTTCAAAATGAAAACTCTATTTCATTTTGCAAGACCTATCCGATGGTACCTCACTTAATATATTGCCGTGATTTTTTTTTCAAAAAAAGTTAGTAATTAATTTATTTTAGTATGAATAAATATCATACACGATTTTTGGATAATTTTGGGGTATTGCGATGAGTTGCCCCATAACTCCAATTTTTTTCAGATTTTTTGGTCAAATATTCTAGAAAGTAAGGTGGGGGACACGGTACACAAGTCAGTTTTCGGCAATTTGTTGGCTAATAACTTCTTACCAATAAGAGTGAGATGATTAGCATAGTACAAATTTTTGATTTAGCTATCATCCTCTTTCCAACGATACCCATATCAAGGAACTAGTAAAAGAAATTTGTTTTTTAAATTTAGTATTGGTACTAAGTTTTTTGCTAATATGACATTTTCTTAAAAATTTTTACCTGAACTTTCTTTGGGCAAGTGAAATACATCTTTTGGCGAAGTTTCATTTCTTAATTCTTAGTGGTTCGCCAATTACCGAGGTTAAGGCCTAATGACAGACAGACAGACATTTTCATAATCAGGGCACCGCCCCCTTTCCAATGACATCTATATCGACCATCAAAGTGAGTAAACGTTTTTTCGGGCGTTAGTATTAGTACTAACTTTTTCTTTAATCTGCGACTAATTCCAAAACGGGTGCAAGATTTATTTTTGGGTTGCCTAGATACACCTTCAGTCCAAATTTCATCCCTTAACTACAAAGGACTTATAAGTTATAGTCAAATATGTAAAAGGCGACAGACAGACAGACAGACACCGAAGTGATTCCATAAGGGTTTCGTTATTCCTTTGGAACGAAACCCTAAAAATTATTGAAGAACCTTCTAAGTTCTATGTACAAATCCGATGTGTTTTCTTTGTGCTTCAAATTTGTGGTTGTATTGAGATTACATAATCACTTCGTTGTCGTTGTTTCGGCAAAGCATAAAAAATAAAAAGTTCAAAGTAACAAGCAAAGACTTGCTAGTTTTTAATGTTTCGTTCCAAAGGAATAACGAAACCCTTATAGAATCATTTCGGTGTCCGTCTTTCTGTCCGATTTACAAAAACGCTTATAACTTTTGAGTCGTTAGTTTCGTTTAGTTACATATATTGCATTTTTTTGGAATTAGTCGGAGATTAAACGAAACGTTAGTACTAATACTAATGCGCGAAAAAACGTTTATCAACTTTGATGGTCGATAGTGGTGTTGTTGAAAATGGTGCGGGGTGCTGTTGTTGAAATGGTCTTGGTAACCAGCGAACCACTTGAAATTAAGGAATTAAGTTTAACCAAAAAAAATTAAATTTGAAAAAGAAATGTATTTTTGTATATTTATCATGGATGGATTTGACTCTCGAATAATTACATGCGTACTGTTGTACCTTAACCATACCTTTGGTGCCACTTAAATTTCTAGAATATGGTGTCAAAAAATTTGAATGAAATTTAAGTTATCCCGAAATTACCCAAAAGCCGTGTACGATTTTTTATTCATACTAAAATAAATTAATTACGAAATTTAAAAAAAAGAAAGGGGATGGGGTTTTCGTTGGAAAGGTCTTGTAAAATAAAATACAGCTTCCATTTTCAATTTCTTGCTTAGAAGTCAAGTTTTCGAGATATGGAGTTTTCAAAATGAAAAAAAAGGCTCTCAAACCGCTTGACCGATTTAGCTGAAATTTGAAAAGTAAATTGCTTATATTTGTACTATGTTTCAGTGCATTTGTCGTCTATATGCATTAAGTTTGACTATACCCAAGTAGCAAGTAACATAAAACAGTATTTTTTACAATTTAGTACGTCATCAGTTTATCCTAAAATCTGTTTGAGTCATATATTTTATAAGGATCAGTGCAGTAAAAAAGTAAATAAACGAAAAAAAACTAAGAATTTAAATAAATGAGAGAAAGAATATATATTATGCATATTTTTTTCGTTTTTATTAAAAAATTCATTGGTATCGTTATAATTTGGAACGTTTATTAGGCTAAGTCGTTTTGGGCAATCAACTTTTTTCAGCTCTTTTTTTTTTTTTTTGATCTAATAGGCCATAAAAATGAAACATGGCTGGCATGTTAAATAAACCTGTGTTGGCTACATTATGTAGCCTACATACCTTAGTGAAATTAATATTTTGACCTGTTTTTTTAGATCATAAAGTAAATATCAAAAATTAATAATGTTATTCATCGGCGACAAAGAGCTGCAACCCGAAGTCACACTCATTGCACACTCTAGTAGGCAACAAAGCAATTAACCCCTTCTTTTTTTCAGTTTATCCGTATTTTACAAGATTACTTTACAAGAGTTAGAAACAACCCTATGGGCTTTCAAATCAGCTCTACTAATCTCTGCGATTTGAAAGTTTGGAACGATTTGATTGAAATGGAATGGTTGGAAGGTAAACTACTTATCTTGCAAAAATGGCTTTTACCTACATTTTTCTTCGATGCATATTGAGTTTGACTACAACTCACGAGTAGATGCATCGAATGATAAAAATAACGCAGGTGTTCGAACTACCCTTTTTCTAATTTTCGCAATTCCTGGACGGATCAATCTATCCGTATTCCGTATTTATTCTTAAAGTGGAAGTTACAGTTGTCGTGAATAAGAATTTTTTTTAGCGATTTTTTATTGGATAAGTATAAAATGAATAGTACACGATTTGACGATTCACACGAAGAATAGATAAACCATTTTGGGAGTTGTAGTTGTCGCATAAGACGAGATCTCAAATTGCAATATAATTAAAAGCAGCAATGGTTTTTTCAAAGCATTACCCGAGGCTCCTATTAGGAAAAATAACTCCTAGCATAAATAATTTACTAACAAGTTTTTGAATACAGATATTGTTCAGGAACAGTTTTTAAGTTGTTAAGTTTAATTTGTACATTTTTAAGCCGACGCGGACGAAGTCGCGGATGCAGCTAGTATTATACATATATTCATTCATTCATTCGCGCCTCCACTGTGTTGTGCGCGTTATAATGTGACACATGTGGAGGGGATCTACTGTTTAATGCCGGTTCCGAACGGCGAATTTCGAAAGCTTTCCAGGAGGATTGTCAATCGTTCGCTAGAGGTGGGGCCGTGAAAAATATTTCCTCGAGCTGGATTCGAACCCGGGTACTCTCGCTCAACAGTCCGATGCACTAGCCAATCGAGCCAACGGCGCCCAGTATTATACATATTAAGAAAACAAACTATGGATAGATACTCTCGTGACTATGGTAAGATACTCTCATGACTCCTGTGCATAATTAGATCGCATTTCGATCTAATTATGCACAGGAGATCGAAAATATGGCGAGATCGCCAAATATGCAGATTTATTTGCATTTTTCAGATTTTCCACCCATTCCCAGACTTTTAAAATCCAAAAATCTGCACACTAAATTTTCTAATTTTTTTTTTTCTACAAACATTGCTTGCTTGGTTTTGCAGCATTCGGAGCAAATGTGATGACGCACTTTAAAAGCAGACTGCCCTAAACAAATAATTTTTAAATGCATATGTCACTCATTTGCTCTCTGCGCAAATTATGCATGTAATTTCTTATCGAATTATGTAGAAGGATATTTACAATTTTATTCAAAATTCTCCAAAAAGTATAGAACTTTTTTTCAGATCTCCCAATGTTACTTGAACATGAGCCAAAAAAGATGCTTGACCCATCTGCAAGGCGTTGGCTATCAGTTGAGGCCACTGTCAATCAGCTTTTAAGTCGTATACATATCATGACATTTTTTTTTAATTTATGAAGATGTCCAAAATTTTGATTCGACAAAACGAATTGTAGAAATTATAAATAAAAAACAATTTGAGACTTACTTAATGTTTCTTAAATTAATTCTAGCGGATATAAATAGACTAGATAAACTTTTTTAAAGTGAGTCTCCACAAATATGTATATATTCTTAACACGGAAATTGCTAGACTATATATGAAAATATTAGAGTATTTCATTAAAGATGATTATTTAATGAATGATTCTGTTAATTTAATCAATTTTAAAGACGAGCATATTTATAAGACTTAGGAAGAAAATTATTTTGATGCAGAAATATCAGTAGCCTTACAATCATCTCTTATTTTAAACAACATTGATAAAAAAAACTTTCAGATCAACTGTCAAACGTTTCACAAAGAGTTATGCAAACATCGTTTTAAGAAATTCGTTTTCAAAAACGAGTTACTGATTTCATTTGAAATGATATAAGATATAATTCAAAATCAATTCTGTTTTTGAATAAAACTTTCTTCTTTATCTCGCCGTTCAAAGAGTAAAACACATACAAATACAGTGTACGGTTTTTTGCGAAAATAAACGAAGGCTGGCACGTAAGATCGTTCAATTTTCGAAAATTTGACTTTGCTATAAGCTACACAGTGGTTATTTTGCGAATTCGAGTGATTTCATATTGAAATCGCAAAAGACAGTATTGGCCTTGAATTTAAGCTCAAACCCTGAAATAAATTAATATATGACAGAAGTACTCAAAGATAATTGGCATTCGTTCGTTAGAGGTGAAGCCGTAAACATTGTTATTGGTGTTTTTCCCCGGATCTGAAACTGGCTACTTCCGCTTAGTAGTTTAGGGGCGTGCAAAAAAAATATACAAAAAAATAGAACTTTAAAACTAACAGATTTATTAATTTCTTATTTTAAAATAATTTAGCATGTATTGAGTAAATTAAATTAATTAAATTAGTATCTATCTTCTTTGTTTCGTACCCTACATACATATGTTAGGAATAAGGGCACGCATTTTACTAAGCATTGAGTCAGCCAGAGAAACCAATAAGTTCAGGGATATTTGCTCCCATTCTGACTCGTTCCACCTAGCTCGTTCCATGAGCCTAGAACAGTTCGATGGCTCTCGCTTCCTAATCTCTCAATTTTACCAACTGGCTGGTGTGTTTCAGGTCATTGTCATAAACTGTCTTCATGCACAACGACCGTAAATGTGGAAGCATGTGAATTTCCAGTATTTCGTGATACATTTGGTCATACACCCGACCACTTACTTAATAATAAACTTAATAAACCTTCAAAAAATCTTATTATAAATTTGATTTGATGAAACTGCGACACTTTCATGTTTAGTGGCTGGAACTTGATATCTGGGTGCAAAATTCTATGCCATTTCATTGTCAAGCAAGATCATAGTATTTAGATCTCTTTTTTCTGCTCACACACAGTCACCCACACAATTGATCAAATATGATTACCTGTTGCGGTTTCTGTTATGCATAAATGCAAAACATTAGACCCTATTTATATGTTATACATTTTCTGGTATAATATTTATAAATGTAATATATATATACGTTCTACTTATAGATGAAATAGGTTAGCTCGATTTGTGAAAGAATTTAGCTACATTTGTATTTGCGAACTCATTTTTTATTTTCAACCCTGAAGTTTATATATGGTCAAATGTGGTAATTAACTGTTATAAAAGTATTCGTAAGTCTATTTTCCTGATTATATCTTATCATCCCAATTTGCGTACTAAGAAAACACAAGGCCGACTCTTAGTGACAGAAATAGAATATGAGTAATATAGTATATACCCGCTATATGAAAATGCAAATAGCATGTTTTCCTATAAGAGAAGCATACAAGTAAAAACAACATGAAAAAACTCATTGGGGGCGATTAATGGCAGACGGAAGATAACTGTAACTGATAACATTCTAATTATCCATAACATGACATAAAGCAATACCAGTATAAGCAGCAATAAGTTCAGCATTAGCCACTTCGCAGTCATTTCATAAAGTAGTATGACTAACAGTTCATACTATAGTTTGTGTTTTTTCGTCTAAGGATAAGTTTTATAGACTAGCCCGGGTTAAGCCAAGCAGACAAAATATAAGGCAATGAACAGCTACACATAGACAATAGTTTCATCTGCTTCATGCCGTCAATATAGCATATGTTAAAAAAGCTCGCACTGCCAACAACAATGGAAATTCTATATTAGGTACATATGCTTTAGTCTATAAGGTAAAAATGGAGAAAAAAAAACTACATTTATGACGAACACTTACCACAAAATACTTCGTGTATGATATCTTGATTATTAAATAAAATATGATTCCCATACAAAAATTGACTTAATTACAATAGGCGGCTATCAGCAGAGTGCATGTGTTTTGTGTTCTATCGTGACCGATTTTAAGCTTAATATATTTTAAATAGTAAAAGCAATAGTCTGATGCTTACAGTGAAGAAATATACATTCTTGACATTAATGACTGTATAATAGAATATTAAAACTTGACTAATTAAAGTGTTACACGGATGTGCATTACAAGTTTTTGAAAACAAAAAATCATCTTTGTAACCAAGGTAATGCAATAAATCGTTCGACATAAAAAACTGTTTTGAAATACAAATAGAAGCACCTTATACAAATACAGTCGAAGCCCTCTAGGTCGAATTTACACGGGACATCAAAATTAGTTCGAGTTAGAGAGATTTTTCGAAAAATTCGAGTTAGCAGTTATTCATACAGAGCCGCACTGTTGTGTGCACAAATAACCTATAGCTCATTTGTGGTTGTGTCTAGACGACGATTATGTGGCCCTAGACGACAATTGTGTTTGCCCAACATGATTGTGCTTCGAGAACCGTAGGTGAATATTTTCGATTTTCTCATGTTCTTTGGGTTCGATGTTTGCCGTGTAGGTCGCCATGCAAGTCCTCATTCTTGCTGTGAACATCCTCTATCTTTCTTGCATAGGTAAACAATAATAAGGGCAACCACATGCGCTTTTTCTCCGACGTTTTTGCACTAAAAAACTCATCATGAAATGAAAGGTGTTGGTCATCAAGTGCCAAATTGAGAGAAAGTGCTTGATACAAATTGCGAGAGGAAATTTTTGTTTATTTTTTTGCAAAAAAAAAAAAAAGAAAAATCGACTTAGAGGAATTGAAAATAGACCAAGAGTCGAAAAAATGTATTCGAGTTAGAGGGCGTTCGACTTAAAGGGCTTCGACTGTACATGTTCTTACGACTTTCTTAAAGGGATAATACTTTTTTCGTTTGAATCATGTGTATCACTATCAGATCATAGATTGACCATGAATGGAGTGAATATTTAATTTACAACCTTGGTAAATTCAAACTTAATAAACGATTTCAGATACAGTAGTCCTGATAGTGTTCATTTCTTTAAAATATGAACCGTCAAAACTTTACTCTTTCCTATCTATAACGTTAAAGCCCGACAAGTGATTTCTATAATGTGAATTTCCGAAGGCAGCTGGGGAGATGACGATTAATTCCACTTTTCCAACTACAAAGTGCACTGCGCGAAACTCAGCTTCAAGGAGAGTTTTAAGAAGTTGATGGTTTCTTTGGAATTATGGATGTCGAACACAACATGTCAATAGAAGAACTAAGAGACTGGGTCATCGTAGAAGACATTCATGAAACAGAACAATTTGAAGTACGATTTTTGAGTACGTCGATGAAAATGAATCAAACACAGAAAGGACTTTCAATTTGCTGAAGTAAAGCTATTTCCCAGTCAAAAATAACAAAATATTTTACCAAAAATTCAGAATGCCACTATTTTTCCTTTCTTCTTCTTATTTTATTTTCTTCTAAATTGATAAATTTTGAAGCTGTGTTTCAAAAAAGCATTTGCTGTTGTTTTTAATGAATTTAAAAATCGATTTATTCAGTTAAATAAGTACTGAAAAACAGTTTCAGAATAAAATCCGAAAACGCCTTGTTTTAATTAGTTCACACAAGTGAATATGCAACATTACACCAGTGAATATGCAACATTAGTTGCATATTAACTCTTATAACCTCCTTTTTTTTGGTTCGTTGTGTATGTCATATTCCTCAAAGGCTAATCGACATTTTCAATGTGTAACGTATTTTCTGAGAACTTATTCAAGTCAAATAAAATTGACAACATTTGTTCCCAAGTACACACATTTTGTGAAAAACAGTCAGCCCAACACTATGATATCAAAATCACCAAATAAATTGGAGCTTTATATTAATTATATCCTGCTAATTAGAGGCCATTTTCATTTAAGTATATAATGCTTGAATTTAGTATCATTAGTAATATGGAACACAATGAATGCATCAGACTTGTAAGATAATGAGGTATTTTTTTACTTTTAACTTTTAAAAGGAATTGAAATTATTTGAAAGGAATTAAGGAATAGAAAGTACTTACGATAATTTTTTAAGTACTTCGGTACTTAAATTATAATTTCAATTACTTTGAAAGGAATTACAAGTAGAAGTACAATCACTTGGACTGGGTATTTGAATTTTTTAAGTACAAGTACAGAGGAATTGTGCTTGTACTTAAAGAAATTCAAGTACAAGGAATTGTACTGGTACTTGTACTTGCATTACAAGTTCTTACAATTTTTTCAATATTTTGTACATGACACAAATATTTCATGTGAACTATGTCATGAATGTAGTCTATAATTGGATATTATAAGAATACCTGTGGCATAATTATTTAGTACCCCTACAGCACAAAAATACAACATCTTGCTGTTAAAGGTGCTAGCACACACGCGCTATGCAACCCAACCACATTCCCTTTATTATCCATATGGTCTCTACGGAAATTACACATTGCGACATTACGCCCTTCTTTGTGTGTTCTTTACTGGTGAATGAACATGGAGGGGTGTATCACAAGAACAATATTTCCTCAAGTGCCCCTATGCACTTCGTATGACGTTTCCGCAAGAAACATTCCGTTCCGTTCGTTGCGTCCGTCGAGAATTGACTGAAAATAAGAAATAAGGAATTTCCGTTAAGGTTTTAAGACAATTTTCTTAACTAACCGGGCATTGTCTCAACGTACCCTACATTATTTCTTTTTTCGATAGAGCGTTAGTTTCAGTGTATAAATATTAACGCTAATAATTGATGATATATCCATGGGCGTTGAAATAACAAACAAAGCAAGTTCGCAATGCCCAGCTGCATAAAATACTCAACCTATATGATTTTAAAAAAAAAAACATACATATTCCATCTCTAAGGTACTCATTAATAATTTGTTTGTTTGTAATAATTAAATTTAAATTGAATACTTAGTAATACGTAAAAAAAATACACGTAAAAAATTTACCTTATAGTTAGTAATCAACGTTAAAAATTTTAAATGACATTGAAATTGCCATTTAAACTGGCTTTTGAAGCTTAATAATACTGACATATCACAGATCTGCGATATTGTCCCTTCTATCTATGCAAAAGTCAGCAAATTTTAATCAATATCTATTGCTCTTGAAAATTCTAAAACATCTGCATTATGTATGTATGGCCCTCCGTTGGTCCACGCAAAGTCCAGCATAAATGCAGAAACGCGTTTCTGCAGAACATTCTGTTCTCAATGTATCGGAAAAATGTATTGTTTTCGAGAATCTTTCCCTTACCTTATTCAGTTCTAATCCCTTATATTATGCTATCCCTATCTTGCTGCATGTGATAAAACAGAAGGCATGCAGCATTGTGGCCCCTTCTGTTGTATACTTCAAGTAAAGAATTTCGGATATTGTAGCTGCGGTACGTGCCATAAGTTGTACACCTGGACACGCCACAAATGAAATCGTCAACCAGGTACGTATATTGATGTAGGGGTCCTACGTTTTGTTGAAAAAACGAACAGAAGTACATATATATATATATATGCGTACAAGAAATTCATCTTTTAGACCATTCTCGCATAGCTACTTTTTCAAATTCGTGGATTAAGTGGGTGCTAGATTTTTTTAATAACACATCCTATAATTTAAACTTAACTATTTTTATTATTATAAGTGTTAGTATTATTATTATTATTATTATTATTATTATTATTATTATTATTATTATTATTATTATTATTATTATTATTATTATTATTATTATTATTATTATTATTATTATTATTATTTATTTTTATTTTTTTCAGATCAAAAACAATGGATGACTGGAACAAATGAGACTTGGCCCTTGGTTATGGGAATGTTTGATGTTACAAGAAAAAAAGATGCAAAAAATTATTGCGAAACAATAAAAATCACCCAAATTATTACCAGCCCCCAATGAGGTAAATATCTTATAAAAAAGTATACGACAAAGAATATTTCATAATTCAAATCACTTAAATCAATTGTTGAGTCTTTTTTTATGTAAAACCGACTGTGGAGATTCATTTAATTCTACTTTGGGATAAACTAACTATGTGTCGACTACTAAAGATTTTTAAACACACTTAATAAAAAGTTCTAAATTTGTTTCGAACACACAGTAAGGGTTACTTACAGATTTAAAAGATCTGAATTTTCTGGCTAATATAATACACCAATATGTAACCATCATATGGATGGATAAATCTAAAAGAGGCATTTTTTTCTATTTAGAGATTCCTTCTTGTGAATTGTTATTGTTGCCTGTATCCCGAACTCCTAATGTGGATAGTTAATTGCCATTTTTATTTTTATTAATATAGTATATCCTAAAATGAAATATTCATATAATATTCTAACCGCAATTTTTTTAAATAAATTCATATATGTATGTATAACTCAAAATAAATAGTACCTTATTGCAGAACCCTTGCAACACTAAATTATTTTCTGTTGCATTTCTTTCTATAGTTAATTAAGTCTAAATAAGAGCTCATCTACCTTCTTAAAATGTTTTAGTCTTCTCTATTTCATTATGTTTTCGATTTATTTTTCTACAACAGGGGTAGTCAAAAATTCCAGGAGAGTTAAAAAAAAATGCAGTAATAAAAACGGCAGTCTTATGTGCGTGGAAGGGAAAAAGCAAGCTGAATACTTGACGAGGCCGCAAGTTAGAACCGCCGGCGAATTCTGCTTCTTGCTGCGAAGGAGAAATTCGCCAGAAGGTGAAGGCAGCTGCATTTTAACGGCGAACGTAGTACAACACATCAAAAAGCTCGAACAATCCCACTCAACAAATCGCATGTGTATGTGATAGCACCAGCATTACATTTCTTATTTCTTCCGCCGTTCAATGTATGGACTGTATATAATGAGAAAAAATTTATTTACGAACACAACTACCCCTCAAGCAGAGACTAAGATGCTACTCATACACTGAAACAACGCATTACGAATACACACTAGTGGAAAGGAACCAAATTTTATGAGCTCTTCTAACAAATTGAGAGGGTAGCACGGTCCTATACACACTCAAATCCAACCATCTAACCAACCACCAACACGTTTCGTCTATTTTTTTTCCATTCATTTCCTTTGTGAATTTATTTTGTTTTACACTCTACTTTATTTTCCCTGTAAGATCCATGGAGAAGTACAAGTAGGAGAAGCAATCGACACGGCACGCAGAGATAACAAAGTGAATAAAACGAAAGAGAGGGAGATAGGATATTATCCCCTCTCTACCAAAAAGTGGTCGTTAGGCCAATAAAGTTGGGTTTCATCTTATGATGTCATCAGAGGAGGACACAGAGTGCTTTGGGTTGTATGATAAGTTACTTATAAACACAACTAAATCGAATAAAGGTCTCGTCGTTGCTGGCAGTAGCTCTTTGAACATAAGCAACAGTAATAGCAATAGCAGCAGCAGCAGTAACATTAGTAATAATAGTAGCAGCAGCAACAATAAGCGCAATCGACAACGCGTAGACGCAGGCGAGCCGAGAAATAGTTACTCGTCAATTCCAAATTTCAGTTCCCGTCCGTCGTCATTCATGAGCAGTGCGTCTGCTGGGGCCGGTGGTCTATATGGGGCCCTCTTAAATCAAACTCAATCGGCACATTTCGTTGGTGGCTTATTCGGTCCGAACGGTTTTGGCTCAGCAAAAATGTTAAATGAATTATTTGGTCGACAAATGAAACAAGCGCAGGATGCTACCAGTGGTCTGCCAACGTCATTGGTTGATAATGCAATGCTAGCGGCTGCAATGGAATCAGCAACAAGTGCGGATTTATTAAGTGCTAGTCTAAGTGCAAGTTTGAATTCATCGAAATTATTAAATAATAATTGTCATACGAACAGTGGTAGTGGCGGTAGTGGCGGTAACGCGAGTGGTGCTGTAAATGTTGTGAATAATAATTTAAATAATACCAACAATGACTCAACGTCATCGAATTCATCGCCAGCGCTAACGGCAGGGCATCGAAGAACGAGTTGCAGTGATCGTTCAGAAGGGGGTGGTGTCACACCACCACAACAAATAAGTTGCAACCAACAGCAGCAGCAGCAACAGCAACAAAATGATTTGGCGCATCATATGCTACGAAATATACTGCAGGGCAAAAAGGATTTAATGGCACTGGATCAGGAGTTGCGATCGGTGATAAATCAACATAACAATAGTGCAAATTTAAACTCTAACAGTGGAAGTAATGTCGGTGGCGGCGGCGGTGGTAATGGTGGTGGTGGTAGTGGTAGTGGTAGTGTTAGTGCCAGTACCGGTGGTGGCAGTGGTGGAACTGATAATGCTGTGTCCCAGGATAATAATAATTGCATTAGCAAAAATAAAAATAACAACTCAAGTCTAACAAATAATAACAATAACAACAACGGTAGCAGTAATAGAAATTTAGGCAATAACTGCGAGAATCGTTCGACTTCGGCAGTGAGCAGCAGTGGTAACAACATTAAAATTAATAACAATACCAGCACTGGTTGTGTAAACAGCAATAGCAGTCTCAAAAATAGTGCTAGTTCAACAATAAATAGCCTAGGAATTTGTGGTGAAATAAAAATTAAAAGTGAACCCAATGTGACAACAACTGTTACCAATACTAGCAGTATTACAAACACTGATTGCATTGTACCTGCAACATCAAATAACAATGAAAACAGTGGTCGTGGCAGCAGAAACAGTTCAAAACGAAGAAAATCTTCTGAAGATTGTAGTACTAGTTCAGATGTAATAATTTGTTTGGTGGAAGGGTCGGAAAATAAAGATTCCGATGATAACGTTGATCATGATCGTGATACTGAAGTACATAAAGTTCAACAACATCAGCAGACCGACTGCCAGTCTTCACTTACAATAGCCAATGTTGTAACGAAAAAGGAAGCAGATGACTTAATGGAAGACGAGTTAATGGTACTGAATTCTAGATCTGATTTAGAGTCTATTGGTTCGCCTATAAACTCAGATATGAACGACGGGATATTGGACAATGCTAAGGATGAGCTGGAAGCCGAATTGGAAAAGGATGTTGCGGCGACTACAAATAAAAATGGGGGATCACTAAAACCAATTGTCTTAGATATGAAACGAGCCCGTGTCGAAAACATAGTTTCTTCAATGCGATCGAGTCCGTCCTCACATCATCAACCTCATCTTCAAGTAAACGGTTGTAAAAAACGTAAATTGTATCAACCACAGCAACACGCTATGGAACGGTACGTAGCTGCAGCGGCTGGCTTGAATTTCGGACTAAATATGCAGAGCCTCATGCTGGATGAAGATGAGGATGATGAAATGGAATCACCACAAATTCAGCAAAAACGTGTGGAAAAAAATGCACTGAAATCCCAACTGAGATCTATGCAAGAACAGCTGGCTGAAATGCAACAAAAGTATGTACAATTATGTTCGCGCATGGAACAAGAATCGGAGTGTCAAGAAATTGACGATACTGCTAGTGATAGTATCGAACAAGATGATAATCTCGGAGACATTTCCCCATCTCTGTCACTGACAGACTCGACGCAAATGAAAAATCAGAGGGCAACGTCAACATCCCCACCTTTATATCAATCGAAATCCAGCAAACACATGAGCCTAGACGCTACAGTTGGTAGCACTCCTCACATGCTGACACAAATGATGAGTAAAATGATGAGCTCGAAACTTCATAATCCGATAGTGGGACATTCTCACATGCAATCCACCACGTTCAATCCTCCACATCCACTGCTTCAACACTTACCTCATAGTCCTGCCGACCATGCGAATGCACATATGCCACATCCCGCAATTAGTAATGCTGCAGCGATGTACCTAGGACAACAATTTTTGTTGGAACAAGAGGCTCGTATGGCAAAAGAAGCTGTTGAGCTACACGAAAGGCAACAACAACAGCAACAACAACAACAACAGCAACAACATCAGCAGCAACAGCAGCAACAGCAACAGCAACAGCAGCAGCACCAACAACAGCAGCAACACCAACAACAGCAGCAACACCAACAACAGCAGCAACACCAACAACAACAGCAGCAACAACATCACGCACAACAAGAAAATCAACGACGGTTTGAGCAAGAACAACTTGAGGCACAGCAACGACAAAAGGAGCAACACCAGCAACAACAAATACAGCAACAACGACACCAAGCCAATCATTTACAGCAGCAGCAACATCATCAACAGCAGCAGCAGCAACCACAGCAAATAGATCCCAGACAATTGGGAGTTCAACTTAATGTATCATCAGGAAATCATCCTAGTGCATCTCAGTCACAAAGATCCCAACAGCCGACGCAAGCGCATACAAATCCATCTATTCACTCATCAATTAAGTCGGAGATTTCCGAAAAGTTCAATATGTTACGGTCTCAGTCATCTTCAGTGGTACGGATGTCCGGCTCCGACTTAGAGGGATTGGCTGATGTGCTAAAATCGGAAATCACAACATCCTTATCGGCTTTGGTTGATACAATAGTCACGCGATTCGTCCACCAGCGTCGGCTATTTAATAAACAGTCACAGTCGGTTGCGGCAGCAGCAGAACAACTAAATAAAGACCTTATGATGGCTTCGCAGATTCTTGATAGAAAATCTCCACGAACAAAAGTCGCAGACCAAACTTCATCAAACACAATTTCCGTCAGCTCTGCGTCTATGATAACTCAATCTACGGGGAATGTGACTGGCAGTCAATCAGGTAATGGTCTTCTCAATTCAACTAACAATCAAACAATGTCCACAAACAGTAGTCTTTGCAATAGTAATTCTATTAATAGCAGTAATGCTTCAAGCTCTTTGCTCACAAATCCCTTAACAAACGCTAATGGAAATAGTTGTAACAATCTTATTGGTGGACCACGAATGAACGGTAGCAACATGGCATTCGCATCACCAGCTGGTATGGGTATGCAGATGCACCATGCTGCCGGCATAAATGGACCTCAAAATCAATCAGATAATAGTAGTAGTAATAGTTCTTTAAATGTACCACCTCTTCACGTACGACCTTCGCCCTCAGCGGCCATCTTTCAGGCACCAAAAACACCCCAGGGTATGAATCCTGTCGCAGCAGCAGCTCTTTACAATTCAATGAATGCGCTAGGAGGCAGTGGGAGCGGATCGCATGCAAATCAAATGAACCCCTTCTGCATGCCAGAACCGAGGGATCAAAATATGGAACAAAATGAGGCATTAAGTCTTGTGGTGACGCCAAAAAAGAAACGCCATAAGGTTACCGACACTCGTATAACTCCGAGAACCGTGAGTCGCATATTGGCACAAGATGGTGTGGTGGGTCCTTCGCCAAGTGGTCCCAATTCAACTTTAGAATCAAATCACGGACAAAATCCCAGCGTGCAGCACAATAAATTCCTAACACAAACACCGGTAAGCAGCAGCACGAATATCAGTGCAGCAGCGACAAGTACGACGCCTTCGCAGAGTCCATCACCTCGTTCAAATCAGTATCATCCGCCGCCACCACCAATGATGCCAGTATCCCTGCCAACTTCAGTAGCAATTCCGAACCCATCGTTGCACGAGTCTCAGGTGTTTTCCCCTTATAGTCCATTCTTTAATCCTCATCACGGTCCGCACGGCCCGCACGGAGGCTCCCACGCGCCGCCATCAGCGGCACAAATGCATCACATGAAAATGTCATCGAGCCCACCAGGTCTTGGCGGTATAATGGACACTAGGGATTCTCCGCCGTTACCACATCCACCAACTATGTTACATCCTGCCCTGTTAGCAGCGGCTCATCATGGCAATTCCCCAGATTATAGTGCGCACCTCCGTGCTGCGATGGATGCGCAAGATCGGAATTCGGATTGCAATTCGGCAGAAATGCAATTTGATGGAATTCAACCTACCATATCCTTTTTGAAACAACAAATGATGTAAGTTTATTATTATTTTGCCATTCAGTGTCTTTTTTAGTACCCTACTATGTACAACACGCAAAAAATTACAACAGCTAGGCTTCTCTACTAAAAACAAAAATATTTCAGAGAAAAACTATGGTCACATTCTTCATGCCTGACTGTAATATGGTCACATTCTTTTATGATAATCGTTGTAGCTGTGATAACTACCCTTTTTTTATCCACTTCGATGTATTGCATGAATGTAATTGTATGTGTCCACTCACATGGAGTGTTAGATGTTGATTTTGTGCACCGACACTAGTATCTCCGGGAACTAATTCCTGAATTAATCAGCTTACTTTAGTACATTGCTAATTGGTTTCGAAAAATTATTCATTTCACTGATAGAAGCGAAAAAGAAGTGTAAAAGGCTTAGATCCCCCTAAGACTCAAGTTTCCCGTATTGCGTCTTTGAGTGCCAGATTTCTTATTGTATCGACCTATCAATCTACCCCAAATCAAAATACGAAACCTTTCAAGTGGTTTCAATATTTATACCTTGGCTATTTAAAGTCGCTGGATTAAAACGAACGTACTTACACGTACGGTAGATTGCATGTGAGTGAAATCTAATACTAGCCTTAGCGACCCCTTGCGGAACAGTACCAGTATACAGTAGATTCATAGATTAATCGTTGTGTGCATAGTTTGAGTAATAGAAAAGAATTATCCATTTCTAAAAAAAAAAAAAAACAATTTCAATCCTAAAAAAATCGCAAATTTATATACTCACACCAAAACAGAAAATCAGATTCCTTAACTCCATTGCACTCGTCGACACTGACACCGATGCACCTGCGAAAAGCGAAGCTGATGTTTTTCTGGGTGCGTTATCCTAGTTCAGCTGTTCTAAAAATGTATTTCCCCGACATCAAGTTCAACAAGAACAACACAGCACAATTGGTTAAATGGTTCTCGAATTTCCGGTAAGTTTTTTGTTCACACATATTGATAAATACGTATAATATATTTTTATATGAATAACCAGTGGTAGTATAATATTTAAATTTTCGCAACGTGAATAATAGTTACATATGTGCTATAACTATTACTTATCTTAGTGCACCGCAAGGACTTTAAAATTTAACATCCTGCATACGCTTGATTTAAGCGGATCTTTGAGTATTAACAGTCTCTTGTTTTTATAAGCAGAAGGTTTTAACTGACACCCTACGCAGTATGTTTTGATTGTATTACATTGGAGTTGAGATAGGTAAATGACAGTTACAATTGAAGTAGACCATATGATCCAGGTGTTTCGTGTACCGCCAACTTCGCCGCAGCGTACGTAACCCGCACATGTTCATAATGCACGACGCAACCACCCCTAAGACAATTTCTTAAGACAGGCAGATGTTTTTTCTTTGCAGTTACCCTTAGAAGCAAAGCCCAATAACCGACGACAAAGCAAATAGAAGAATAATTCAAAAGGAGGAAAAAATACGTTGATCCCTGGTGAATGTCCTTATTGTGAAAAATTTACTTTTTTGGAACGAACGTTCCCACAGAGTAAAGATCAACACAAAGGCATTAAGGCATCCCTCGTTCTTTGTTGCTTGCAGATTCATTCCTGTTTTTCTTATCGTATCGGGAAGAAAATTATAAGACGTCGGGGTACTTACCCTTTTACACCCTAATATTCATTCAAGAAAGTGATTCCAATATTTTTATTTTATTTAAATGGATGTGTTGGGAAGCTGTTGTTGAATGTGTTTGACTTCTTGATTTGGGCGGGTTGCATGGTAACTGTATATTTCATAGACTTGCCTTTTTTCCAATAATACTCTCTCTGAAATATCTTTTTATTTTTATTTATTTATCTGTGACTAATCTAAACGCTTCTTACGTTAAATATTGTTTGTAACAGCATACGTATGTGTGTAAAAAACAAAACAATTGATTTTCTTTTAAATACATATAAATTTGAACTGTGTGTCATAAAATTTCAAAAAACCCATCTGAATATGTGTGCGGACAATTAAAAATTAAAAAAACAAAAGAAGAAAAAAAATGTGGCAAAACAAAAATCCACATCTCTCAAACCTTACAGTTCTTTTTACATTATACAGGCATGAATAAAAGTATATAGAATTCGGAATTGCCAAGTGACAACCGTTAGCTATCTGTAATTAGTTTATTTCATGGTGTGAACTTTTTTCTACACTTAATAGCTTAACTGCTTTGAGCTCTGATAAAAGAAAAAAATTACAAAAGGGATTTTTATATCTGCACAACCCAGCAGATAGGAGACGCCTTTTTTATAAGCAGAACATTAACTAACCACCGATGCGAATATTAACCAACCACAGAGACACAGAAAAAAATATTATTTTAAATCATAACACGCCCTTTTGGTTTCCTTTTACATACAAGGATTTAACCTCGTAACTCAATACAATACACTCCGTTCTTTCAACATAATTTGATTATTGTTGAAAACTCTACTTTGATTGTATTATATTCTTATTATAATCTACTAATTAATATATTTTAATTCATCTATTTATTATTATTTTATATAATTGTAACCAGAAGGTGTTAATGTATTCAACGATGAATAAAAATGTGTAATGCATCAGGTTTCCGTATACATGAGTATCTTGAAGGGCTGTGAAAAAATATCCTTCGGGTGAAGCCGTACAAAAATCAATTTAGAGGCAATCAATGCAGATGACGACAAAAAAGCTCTTTTAAGCGACTAAAAAAGGAAAAAAAGCAAGTACTCTTCTTGTGATGACTACAAGCAAAACTTGAGCAACGCACTGTGAATGTTAATAAGACCTGTGAATAATTTCTTCAATTTGGTGGTTTTCATTATTAAGTGGCA
This sequence comes from Syritta pipiens, assembly GCA_905187475.1. Lineage (NCBI taxonomy): Eukaryota > Metazoa > Arthropoda > Insecta > Diptera > Syrphidae > Syritta > Syritta pipiens. Next base: position 60,064,280 of record LR994572.1, on the reverse strand, counting down.
AAAATAAACGTAATGAATGCATCACTTGAAGTCTTCACTGAATATCATGATACTTTGCGTCCTTCCCACCATGCGCCACGCCTTAAAAAAAATATTGGCATAACGCAACGTTGATACATTTTTAGAGTAGATAATTCTAAGGATTCATTATATTATACCATTCAGTACGTATGTATAAAAGCACAACATATTGAAGTAGGTGAAGGTATACTACAAGCATTATAGATGAGCACATTAGATCTTCTTGGAGTGTATCTTCAATGTTTTATGTTTATATTTTCGTTGTAACAGTGTAGCGTAGTACCTAAGTGGGTATTCATCTTAATGCCCTTCTAATTAACAAATTAAATGTCAACTGCGTGTGAAAAATTCAAGTCCACACAACAATAACAAGTTCTTAATTGTCAGATTCAAAGGTCGCATCAAAAGATTACAACCCCCACTGCAAGCACAAGAGAAAGAACACATCTACTATTCTCGCAGCAATTTGCGAGTAATTTGCTTGCCTATATTCTTAATTAACAAACATTATCCTTTATAAAATAGCAACACTTAAGTTTTCTCTGTCGGCGACACTTGGAATTAAAATGGCAATCCCCGTTGAAACATTAAACAGTTGAAGAAACTTGAATATATACTCCACAGCCTCTTCTTCGTCTTAACACCAACATAAAGTGTCATCATTGTCAAAGCATAACGATAATGAAGTCGGCAGTGGCCCGCTTCAGATTTTTTTATTTTTGTGTTTTTTTGTACCACTATACCGTTCCTTCGAATTATTCTCATTCCATACCATAATACTCTTTTTATATAAATCTTTTTCTTTTCTCTGGCTTGTACACTTCGTATGAGATAGCTTTAATGCAAATATATAGAACGACATTGTTTGTTTTTCTATATAATTTAGTATTCTCCATTATAACTATGAACGAAAACAACTTCAAAAGCTTTTCTGTGGCGTATTTTTCCTTCCTCTACCCTCTACGCTGAGTACTTAGTTTAGCGTTAAAATACACACTTTTGAGGGGGTAAGCAAAAGAAAAGCCTGTAGAGCGTATCATTTATGATAGTAAAAGTCTAATAAAAATAAAATGGAAAGGAACAGTGTTCTATGAGCAATGTCATGTTTTTCATACACTGCCGTTACTTACTTAAAAACAAAAAATGATGCTAAATACAACCAATAAGGACAAACATTTGTAATGCAGTTTTTTATGCAAAATGTAAACACAACATAAAAGAATTATTATAGTTAAGAACAGTACGCTTATTTTACTATCTCACTGTACTTCACTTACAAGAAAATAGTAGGGTTGAAATTTTAAATAGTAGATATACATACAATACAAATAATCTCCTTACATACAAGTAAAAATGTAAAGCAGTACTGGCAACAATGTTTGTGTACTAGCTTGTAGAAAAAACATAGCTTTACTCAGAATAGTAGTTTTTCCCACTTAGTCTGAGAATGGACATCTGCATCTCAGCAAGATGTGTCAGTAAAGCAGCATCAGCAAAAATGAATAAAAAAATTGTCTAAGACTTCTTTTTTTTTTCACTATCCCAATTTGTTAACATTAGTCTTTGTTGACAATAATTAATAGGTGTTACAGACTGGGGAATGTGCAAAAATACAAGTCGAAACCAATGATCTTTTTTGTTATTGGAATTACCATTTATGGCACAGGTGGGCTTTAATCCACTCGCTCGTTATTGTCGCCAAAGTTTTGTTGTTCTAAGACGTTTGTTGAGTAAGTTGTATTATTATATTATGTATTTAACTACTTTGATCAGATGGTTAGTGGTTCTACTTAATATGTTTGAAAATAGAAAATAATTTGAGAGTATCGTTATTACAAAAAAACATGTACCAGAACGGTTGGTAACAAAAACTTGTTTTTTAGCGTCTAACAGAAACAGGATAGCATTAGCAAGTGTAGCAAATACTAGAAAAATGCCAGGATAATTTGACTTGGCTTTAAAACCACCATCTTTTTCTAAAAATTATAAAATATAAAATTATTCGCAACACCCTTATTAGTATATTATTGTCCATCTCAACATGAAAACTTTATATAACCTACAAACAAAGCGAAGAAAATATTTAAATATCTAACCTTACTTACAGCAGTGCTAATATACAATGCTCAAAGAAATATTGAAGAAATCTCTGAAAAAAAAATTACCTCGCCCTGGCATATAGATTTATAATTAGTAGAATAATGCTTCCCTAATCTTTGCTCAAAGGAAGGATTACTTGGCTACTATAATGTTTACGTGCTGTTTATTTCTATTTTTTTTTTAATCAAGACAATTTTTTATTAAACCGGTTAATTAAAACGTAGCTCCAAAGCCCGTTGACAAAGCTTCATGTATAAAGTAGATATGTGTCTATAGACAGACGTTAGTTCACATATAGCATTTCTTAAGAGAATGTTTTCATCGCGTTACACAATATTCTATCTATGAACATAGTCTTTTATTCAAAAATAATGAAGCAAATCAAATTTCCTGTAAGATCATATTTGTAAATCGTTCGAAACAGTTGCCTATCACACCAATGCATTGTGATTTCATACAGTAGAAGCACATACTTGTAATGGCATAATGGAGTGGCAAAAACCCTCGCGGCAAAACTTCAGTTGCAAAAAAAAAAGCTGTCGTTAGCTGCTACTATACGTACTATTGCAGAGTAATCTTTAAAAATTGCACGTTGCATTAAAAGCTGTTCTCGCAAAGGGAATTCTATGATGGTTTGCCCTTTTTTCTGGAATCTGCATGATAATGAAAAAAATCTATTCTGTCTTTGTGTTGCTGCAAGTTTGTCTAAATCTATGAACAATTTGCTTGTCGCATGCACAATTCACATGTTATATTGCGCTGAATTAGTCATATCAAGGATATAAGAGAGACATATTCAATATGTGTACATTTTCATTTGAAAGTTGAATATATATGTTCAAATAAAGCGTAATGATCCGAGTGTTGACGGAGAAATTTAAGAATACGGTTCTGATTAAACCTTATGGGATCTGAGATATTTTGCTTTGTTATAAAAGGGGGACTTTTGCAAAATCCTTCAACATTTTCATTGGATGGATTAACATCCATTGCAAGAAAGTCATTCTATTCAGACTTCACTTAACGATAAATTTACGGACAAAAAATCCTCATGATTTTTTTGCATTTGGGATTATATAAGACCACTGGAAAAAATGCGCCTTGGGATATGTTGAAATTAGCGTAATTATTTTATGATCCATACGCTCGCGTCTTATGCTTTATAAGATAGTATTGATTTTTTGAAGACAACCTCAAAGCAAAAAAAAAAAAAAAAAACGATTTGTGCTATCAATTTAATAATTTTAATATAATTTATTTATTTACTTTTATACAGAGAATTTTACTATATCCAAATGGAGAAATACGCTCGGCAAGCTGTTACGGAGGGAGTAAAAAATGGAGATGATCTTCATGTGGGAGGAGATAGCGAACTTTACCGTGTTCTCAATTTGCATTATAACCGCAATAATCATATAGAGGTATGTTAAAGATATATTATACTTAGATTATAACAATTTTGATTTATTGTATATCGATAATTGAAATGCTTGGGTTGTCAACGGTAAAATCATCCATGTTCTAGGCTTGGTCTTGCTTTGTAACTAGAGTTGTTTTCCGCGGTCAGGCAGTTACTCTAACGCGCAACCTCCAACCTGTGGTCCCCTTGGCAAAAGGGGTCGGATTTCCGACCCTTATAGACCTGTCACAGTGGTTCTGTTTCTGAACAAAGGCATCCAAAACTTTAATCGCTTCAAAATTTAGAAAAATTGTTGGTTATTAGATAATTTGGAGGCGCTGATTCTGAAAATGTCCTCCGTTTTCTTCTAAACAGTAGAGTTTTCAAGTTAGAAGTCAAAATATCATCATCAGGATAACACACTTGTTTTGTTTCGATAATTTTTAGGGGTTCGTTCCAAAGGAATAACGAAACCCTTATAGAATCACTTCGTTGTCCGTCTGTCTGTTTGTCTGTCGCCTTTACATATTTGCTAATAACTTCTGAATCCTCTGTAGTTAAGGGATGAAACTTGGAATGAATATGTATCTCAGCAACCCAAAAATAAATCTGTAATTTTTTCCGGAACTAGTCGAAGATTAAAGAAAAAGATAGAAAAAAGAGAATCTGTTATTTGTACGTGTATGTGTGCTCGAACCATTTCCTGATATGCTCTTTTCTATTGGTTGCGATTTATATTTATATGCTATTAGAAATAAATTAAATTTTGCTGATGAGGATGATGATGTAAAATTTGAATTTTTTTTCTTAAGTTTAAACGCGAGTACTTGATTTGTTAACTTTTTGGGTGTTCCACATTAAGGTTTAAGTGGATATCTCCTAATAAAAATACTGCCGAATACTTTATGATTCAAATTGCTTAGCTGTTTGGTAAGTTAACTTTCATGAGCTGCCGATTAATTGTCTCAATTGTCTCACCTTCAGACCATTTCCCTTAAGTTCACTAAAGCAATTTTCACACGGTTGGCACGATCAGCAAATGAGAACGATTTTTCTTTTGTTTAGCCTTATTAGAAACAATAAGAACTACCTGACTTTGCTGGTTGCCTTAACTTAAATTATGTCCTTACTTCTAATTTGTTGACGAAAGAACGAAACCCTCGGCGCGTGAGTAAAACTCACACTTGTCCGGTTTTTTTTTTGGTATGAAGAAAGTATTTCACAAGTTGTGTATGAATTTACCCCTTAACCAAATATTGATATTTTGTTAATTTTGTCTCTATTATGAGTGAGAGAACCTCTTAAAAACTTGGTTGACCTTCAGGGGAAATTGACTGAGTTTAATTTATTTAAAAAATCAATCGCAGATGAATCGACATCTGTCAGAAAGGCCAATCTTCTTCGTTTAGTTCTTTTACTGCAATTGTCGAAGTCTTTGATTGGTCGATCAGTTGAAGATGAATTTGATGAAGTATTTGGATTTATTTGCGAAGTAATGCATGCTTCTTTGGTATTTAACCGTTCCAAATTTTTTTCACTTTTCCAAAAGGACTTTCTAAAGGACTTTTTCCAAAAAACGGTAAATTTTTTACATATGTAATCAATCCTGACTTTCAATTGTCAAGTTTGAAATATTATTGAGGCATTGAACAAAAACGATTAAAATTAAGTCTGTTCTTATATTCTCCTGTCCAGAAGTAGCTAGCCAGTGTTCAAACGCAAGCATTCTCTTAAATGAGCATTGTTTGATATCAGCTGCAATAAAAATGATAAGAGGTGTTATCACTCATTTAAAACTGAATCCGCAAGACAATAAAATGTGTTTCGAAAAGTAGAAAAACACCTTTCTGGCAATATAAAACTCCTTGTGGGGACGTGGGGGGAACACATTTAAAAGTTTAACACAAAGCAAGAAATGCTATTTTATCAATCTAATATTAAACCCATTTTTAAAGCACTATAACTACTACATTTAAAGGTTTATTGCACAAGAAAAATTAAAAAACAAAGATCTTACAATCTACTATGATTTCCATCGTTGATATAAATGACAGCTTTAAAGAAAATTTTAAAAAAACCATAAGATCACAGCATTCATAGTTTTCTTGAATTTCAATAAACAAATAAGTTTTCAAATGAGGCCACTTTGGGGGTAAAAAAACCTTTCTGGGTAGAATCTAATTTTTTTTTTTCATTTCTATTAACTGTGGTATATTTCCAACATATTCTAGTGGTTTTTAGTAAAAACCACTGTGCTGTGCTCCAAATATGTTGTAGTAGCTCCAAACCGTTGACTCCATCTGGTTAATTCATCCGCTGCCGCCTATATCTTATGAAACGAACAATCCTGATGGTCCCGAGAGTGTCCGCTATAGAGAAGTTTCAATGTTCCTTGGTATTCTAAGATCTGAGGATCCAGGATTACGTCAACATTATTAAAGAAAATGTAGCATCTTTTACTTCAAAAATGTCTTGGAAAGTTTTGTTTGCCAACAAAATAACGACCTAAAGCATACGGCCAAAGTAACTAAGCAGTTTTTTGTCTCAAGATTGTTTATGGGTTTGTGTGGCTATCTCAGTTTCCCTGCGTCTTGCTGCTGTAATTAATAATAAAGGAGGAACCGCCGTTTGGAACAGGCATTAAACGGTAGGCCCCCTCCACTTGTGTCAAAATTATAATGCGAACAACATAGCGGAAGCGCGCTGGGAAAGCTAGGCTCTGGCCCCCAGCGGGCTGTTACGCCACCCAATGTAATAACATACTGAGTTTTTTACGATTAAACAGAATTTTCATATTTTCACTTATTCCTTTGTTTTTTTTTTAAATTTGAACTTTATTTTGTTTTCTTTACCTTTGAACACTTTTATTTGCCTTGTTAGGATTTGGTCTAAGAAGTGACCACACTTTGTGAGTTTAAATAATTGTTTTGTTCCGCGAAACTCTTTTTAATTTTTACATGCTTTCTTAACTCGTCGGGTCAAATGTAAACAAATCTTGAAAGTTAGATCTGTCCCACTTTCCGGTTTCCGATGAAGCTGAATTTTGCATATACGTTTCATTTGCGTGACAATGCATTGTTATCTAGGTGTTAGCCAATATGGCGGACTTTCAAAAACGGCAGTCTAACTATTTCCTATACACCATGATATAGGTAACAAATGAAAGGGTTTTATGAATAAAATACGAATAAAATTATATCCTTTTGAATCCAATATGGCGGACTTACAAAAATGCCGGACTAGTTATTCTAGTTAGTTAGTCTAGACTAGTTATTTTTTTATGTGGGCGCCGTTGGCTCGATCGGTTAGTGCGTCGGACTGTTGAGCGAGAGTACCCGGGTTCGAATCCAGCTCGGGGAAAAAAAACACCACAAACATTTTTCACGGCCCCACCTCCAGCGAACGACTGACAACCCTCCTGGAGTACTTCTGTCATAAAAAGCTTTCGCAATTCGCCGTTCGGAACCGGCATTAAACAGTAGGTCCCCTCCACATGTGTCAAAATTATAACGCGCACAACACAGTGGAGGTGCGAAAAAGCTAGGCTCTGGCTCTCAACGGGCTGTTACGCCGCCCAATACAATAGTTATTCTTTTATGCACTGCCATCATATGGGAATCAATGAAAGGGTTTCGTGAGAAAAATCTGAATAAAATTACGTTATTGGCCAACTAGGGGATATGGTAATTTTTTCGTTTAATTTTTTTTTAAACTGAGGAGCTTGACGATGCGTATCATGCAGTTCACTTCTTAAAGGTTAAATTTCCAGCTTACTAGCCTGTTTCTATTGTTAGTTAGAAGGAAATTAACAATGTCAGATGACTTTACTAAAATTCTTCATATCGTTTCAAATAAAACCGAAAGAAAATCCTTTTCCATTTGCTCTTTGTGCCAACCGTGTGAAAAGTGCCTTGGCGATTTTAAAAATATGATCGCAAGCTAGTTTCTCAAAAAAAGTGATTGCTGGACGTTTTTGATACGGGCACATATCGCGGTGCTAATTTTTGCTGAATAAATTACTCTTATCGTTAATGTCTAATTAACAATAGAAGCAGGCTAGTAAGCTGACAATTTGACTTTTAAGATACGAACGACACGGAACGCATCGTCAATTCCTTCATATAAAAAATTTTAAAACGAAAAAGGCAACACACAGCAGTATGAAAATCGAAGAAATATTATAAATCAACATCGATATATCGAGCATAGCGATGGGGGACCGCATCAAATTACGTCGAGCAATCACTTTTTATGGAGAAATTTGTTTGCTGGCAGTTGACCCCTTTTTTAGCAAAATCGTTGATATTTCAAAAATGGTACTGAAAATCAAATTTTACTTATATAATATGTTTTGATTCTTTCGCCGAGATTTACGAAAAGGCATTTTCAGATCTTCAAAATTCGAATGTTGTTATTTTGAGGTTTTTGGTTAATAAATCGAAAACTATTAAAGCCATAATGCTCAGACCAATTTTAAAGTACAGATTAAATCGAGGCCAACATTTCAGATTTTTTTTTAGATTATTAGTTACATCGGTGTGGAAACTGAATGGGGGTGGAAAAGTTAAAAATGAAACCTCTATTTCATTTGGAAAGATCTATCTAAAAAAAAAAAAATTTCTTACTATGGATGTGGTGAGGGGTGGGGGGGGGGGGGCTGTCTCGTCCCGTTTAGGAGCTAGAGGCAATTTAAGAAAAATTAATGATAATAAAAAAAAGAAATTATTAAAAACAACGGCAACACTTACAATGAAGTTATACACCAGTTTTAAGGGCCAGCAACTTGTTCTTAAAATACCGTTATACTTTTTTGGCGCCAAAGGTATCGTACTCTCCCCCTTTTGCTGGAATTTTATTTCTTAATTCTAAGTGGTTTACCAGTGACCAAGATTAGAGTTTAATAACAGACGGACATACATTTTTTATAAACTGCGCCCCGCCCTTTTCCAATGATACTCATATCGTTCATCAAAGTTAATAAGAGTTTTTTCGACCGTTAGTATCAGCATTAACGTTTTCTTTAATCTACGACTGATTCTGAAAACAACTGACGGTCTATTTCTGGGTTGCCTAGATACATCTCCAGACCAAATTTCTTCTTCTTCTTCTGTGACCGCATATTCCACTAACGGGGTCGCGGTGGCAATGTTACCCGATCCTCCGCTGCCGACTCTATCTCATCAGGAGGTATGCCCAAGCGTAACAAGGCCAGATTTAGGGCTTGGTCCAACCACCTCATCCTGGGTCTGCCGAGCGGTCGCCAAACTGACGGGATTGCTTTTAAGACACGCCTCGGAAGTCGTACTGATAGTGACATTCGTGGCACGTGACTAAACCACCGAAGTATAGACCTTGCCGTTTGAAGAAGCAGCTGTTCAACATTAAGCTCACCGCGCACCGTCGTGTTTCTCACCTTATCTCGGCGAGTAACTCCTACAACAGCACGCAGAAATCTCATCTCGGCAGCTTGTATTCGCGATCTTATTCTTTCGGTCATTACCCAAATTTCATGACGATAGGTGAGACTTGGAACAAATACCGAATTGAACACGAAACCTTGGCCTTCACCCCAAGCTCGGCCTTCTTGATGACAGACCTTCCAAGCAGATTCAAAATTGACCCAGCTTGACCAATCCTACAGGAAAGCTCAGTATTCCCATCACTCGTGAAAAAGACTCCGAGATACTTGAACTTCTTCACCTGTCCGCTGACCTGCAGAGTGCATTGAACAGGCGTCTGAAAATGACCATAACCTCAGATTTGTCCACATTAACCTTCCTCCCAGTTGTGAGGATGTGAGTATAACTAAGTCATCAGCAAAAAGCAGGTGACTTACCCTCAGCTCGCCCAATGTCAAACATTCTTCACCACGGCTCCGTTGTAACATCCAATCCATGTATATAATGAAAAGGAGAGGTGACAAGGCGTACCCTTGGCGAAGTCCAACGCCCATAGTAAAAGGTGTTGATTTACTACCGTTTACCCAAACACAGCTGCTACAGTTTGTGTACTGGGACTGAATAGCCCTCAATAGAGCCCCATCAATCCTATACTTCTGCAGAGCACTCCAGAGTTTTCCTCGAAGGACAGGGTCCTATGCCTTTTCCAGGTCTACATAGCAACTGTAGATCGGCTTGGAATATTCCCACACATTCTCTTGCACGCGCCTCCAACACCTTAGCATCGACTTTACCGACGACACTTAAATTCCCCTATAATTGGAGCATTCTCCATTATTACCTTTTTTAAAAAGAGGAAGTATCACCTCAGTCTGCCAATCGCGGGGCGTCTCGCCACTTTCCCGGGCCACCTTAATGACCCGAGAGAGCCATAAAACCCCCTCTTTACCCATCGCCTTTAGCATTTCTGGCCGAATTTCATCCACACCACCGTTGGGAAATTCTCCGCCCGATTCACAACGACAGGTCTGCCACCCTCAGTGCCCTATCCGCCTCATTGGAAAGCACCACCCCATTTTTAGATGTTGAATTTTCTTCCTCTGAAGCGGCGGATGGTTTTCACCGGCTGGGCCTCATCAGTCAAGACGAGTTTTCGATGAAGTTTCGGATCATTTTCATACATTTCAAAGACCCAATCAGTAAACACGCGACGTTTCTGATGTTGTGTTAAGTGAAATTTAGAAGCCTTAAGTACCAAGCCTTTATGCAAAATACGGTGTAATGACGTTTGTGGATTGCCCGATTCAAAGAACGGCGTGGAATAGACAAACCTGGGTGTTCTTCAACACTATGGGCTACAGCAGCAATATTCCGAGTTGTTCTTATCCGACGTGCACCGGTTTTATTCTTCACATCACTAACTTGTCCCAACACCTCGAATTTTCCACCAATTTTTGTATTGCGATCCGACAAGGAGCTTCACGACGACCCAAAAATGTTTTAGTTTTACGAACCGTCTCTGCCAAATTTTCACCATGTTTATAGTGAATTTTAATAATTTCAATGCGTTGTTGAAGCGTGTATTGTTCCATTTTTATCAATGGCGTAGTTTTTACTTGTCAAATGTCAAAAAACTACTGGTTCAAAAGTGTCATCTACCGAAGCACCTATTATGGTAGACCCTATACAGTCAGTGATAGAATGTCAACGCTAACAGACGTAATCATTCGTTGTCCGATATCTCCTATACCACATACTAAACCATAGTTCTTAGCTGGCTTTCCTCCTTTCCTTAAACGTGCCGCCCTAAATTAAACATAGTTTTTGCGTTTTGCCTTGTTTTTATTCACAAATTAATAATTTAACATTTTTATAAAATGCTAGTTAAAACGCGAAACCGTTTGCATATCCGTTATCTTATATGTGCACAAACATCTAAATGATAATAAACCATTCATTGAAACATGGTGTACACAAATCATTTAGCATGGCTTTGCCGTCTGCGGGATCGAGTTTTTACTAACACAAAAAAAAAACTCTTGAAAAATTCAAAAATTCTCTGCAATAGTGCCATTTCTATAATTTAGTGTTATCATGCTGAAAATATCTTCCTACTCCCTCTTTGGAACAGTAAAAGCACTGCTGACTAACTCATTTGCAGTTAAGTACTTTTCACAGTATTTTAACTTGCATTTAAAATATAAGTTAATTAACTGTGACTGGATTGACTGCATTCTTTTAAAACTCTGTAGGACCACCACATTAATTATAAAAATAAGAATGTAATCGAAAAGCAGTGTAATAAAGTAATTTGCACTAATTAGTTTCCTTTTGTTTTTTAATCTTTGTTGAACTTTTTCCAACACCAAATCAACAGATGGCATGGGCATACGACTGAATTGCCAAAATCGGTCTGGATATCTGCTAAGATTTTTATATGAGTGATGAAATTCAAAAACACACAGGTTCACACTGATTCTTCGTTTTCGTTCTTATCATAACTTTATAAATATGATCGTGACTTTCAACTAAAACACAACGACGAACTACACTTGACAATGGCATTTTCGCGACTAAACGTTCAGTAGATGGCCGCCTACCGGTTGTCGCTGAATCGGCCAATCGCTTGTCGCTCATTGCATGGCCGCAGCCTAACTCCAGTTCATCATCCTTTTTACTGTTATTACAACTTTAACTTTTGTGATTAAAAAATAGACTATGGGTTATTAACTCCTTTATTACTTAGTTTTTTTTTTTTTTATTAAATTCAAATACTTACAACTCATTTTCGAGACAAAATTTTACCGCATATACTGTCCAATTCAATCGAACGAATGAAATTGCAAGAACCCGCGTAACAGCCCGCGGAGGGCCAGCCTAGCTTTTCGCGCCTCCACTGTGTTTTGTGTTATAATTTGATATATGTGAAGGGGACCTTCAGTTTATTGCCGGTTCTGAACGGCGAATTGCGAAAGCTTTCCGTAACAGAAGTACTCTAGGAGGATAGTCAGTCGTTCGCTGGAGGTGGGTCGAACATCGAACATCGATGTGTGTGTATTTTTTTTCCAAGTTGGATACGAACCTGGGTGCTCTCGCTTAACTAACGACGTATTAACGATTAAGTTACAATGCCCAACTAACCTAATAACCTAATAACTACACAAACTATAATGCAAGATGTAGAACGATGACAGATACAAAGTACGCAAAACAAAGGGCAAATGACCTTGAAAAACTGTGCATTCTTTTCAACTGGCTTATTCACATTTAACTGTGTTGAAAATATGGGTTCACTCTAAAGAGGCTTACTTGTTCACTCTGTAGAGTTAGTTATCTGTGTACAATTTCGTATGTTCACTCTAATGGATTGTTCACTCAACAGATGTTCATTCTATCGAGAGTGTACTGTATATTTATATTGTTTTTTAGGTTTTGTACAAAACGTATTTTTTTCTTAATTGCATAAATGTAAACATGTTTAGAAAATTAATTGTACAATATAATTTCGAAATTTTACAATTCATATAATAATAATTACTTTTAGGTCCCGTCAAATTTTCGATTTGTTGTTGAGCAGACCTTGCGAGAATTTTTTAGAGCTATTCAAGGCGGAAAAGACACTGAACAATCATGGAAAAAATCAATTTATAAGATAATATCACGAATGGATGATCCTGTACCAGAATATTTTAAGTCACCGAATTTCCTGGAGCAGTTGGAATAAGTTAAGTTATTTTGATCTAATTTAATAAGAAAAAACTTTAGAAAAATCATGTTGCTATCAGAATTTGCAACATTATCTTAAAAATTTAATGTTTGTTCATGAAAACAAATTTGTAAAAAGAAAAATCAAAAAATCCTTTTCAGATTAAAAAGAAGGAAAACAGAAAAATCAACAACGTTTGTGGTTCCTATAAAAATGTAGTGTGCTTACGTCCAAAAAAAAAAAATAAAATAAAACTAACAAAAAATGTAAAAAAAGAATAAGAAAATATATATAAATAAAAATAGTAAACAAATGATAAATAAATAAAAAATTAAGTTTGGTAAGCGACTGTAATTAAATTGACGATATACTCGCGTTTAGGCCTTCATTTCAAGAGAAAAATTGTAAATTACCTTTTAAAAATTAAGATCGCAAATTTAGAGAAAAAATTATATTACAAGAAATTATAAGACATTTGACAAAAAGTATAAAAAATTCAAAATTAAAAAAAAAAATAAAGGGAAAATAGGAACGGATTTAAGAAAATTGAGTATGAATTGGAAAAGAGAAGTTTTTTTTTGTGTTATATTACGAAGCACGCACTATTCCTACATTGTACCCTTTTTAGTTAAAGAGAAAACTTATTTTTTTACGAACCACTTTCCAAAAAATTTACAACAATGAAAAAGGATCATTCAGAAAAGCTCTAGGTGTATATTCCGCAGTGAATAAACTGATTTTTAGTATCGAAAATGCAATAAAAAAATAGATTAATTTTGTATGTACAGGATAAACATATTAATTTAATTGATTACCTCTATAAGTTGAAATGTAAGATATTCCAACTCCTAGAAAGAAAAAACAGGAAAACATTTTATTGTCTTTAACGATCAAACAATAACAAGGTAGCAAACCACACTTAAGTGTAAACTGTATTGCAGAGTATTTAAAAAAAAGGGCAGTGATGCGAAATTTGACATTTGTTAATATAAAAATAAGGAATATTAATAAATATTCTTGCTGGAATTCAAATCAAATAAGTTTATGGGGATTAAGTGCTCTTCTTAGAAGTTGTGTGCTATGTGTATCCCCACAAAACCGCAGAGTCAAACTATGTTCGCAATGATGTAAAAAAATTATTGAAATTTTGTTTATAATTTTGTGTGACATTTTTTCTCTATTTTATTAAGAGATTGAATAGTGTGAATATGATCTGAACTACAACACCAGACTTATTTGGGCATGCAATATCCGGTTAATAAGAATGTTTAAAAATCCTAACATTCACTCTAGTAGTTTCTCATACTTAAACGAACATTTCAAGAAAATAATTCTTAGAAAATTAAAATTTTTAATTTAAATTCTAAGTTGGTATTTATGCTTATAAACTAATTATACTAATTGTAAAGGCAAATTTGTACACAGTAAACTAACGAATGTCAAGACAAAAGCCGTTCAAAATTACCTTAGTTGCGATTTAAAACAAAATTGCAATTGTAAGGCGTGAAAATTTTATATATAATTTTCAATTAACCAAAAAACAGAAGAAAATATGCGTTATCACCTAAGGTTGAATTAAATCTAATTTCTATTTTATTACACCTATTTATTTATTTATTCTCAATCTATTTTACTAGTCCAGTTCTACTGCTGCTAGTTAAATATTTTATATTAATTTTCATTTTTCTTCATATAATTGTACACATTTTACTGTTAATGAGTTATTTGATTAATTTAAAATACTTGATTTCATTTTTATAAAGCAGTTTGTATATAGAAATATCCTTATTTGTCATTAAATTCTGTTCAAATGTTTTCACAAAGTGTTTATTTTCTATTACGCATTAATCGTTCCATTTTATTTATGTGCTGAAAAAGTGTTACCGAAATATTGTATTCAGAGTTAATTCTTGCTAACTAAAACTTTTTGTTAGGTTATTAATTTCTTTTTGACTCTAACAAAATGCAATTCGGCTTACACTTTCACACTAAGCAGTCGTCAAGTATGTCAATATTACCATTTACAGTGAAACTTCTCTATTGCGGACACTCTTGGGATCAACAGGTTGGCCGCTATGAGGGCGTTTCCATAATAGGAAGGTAATGTATTTGATTCATGCAAATAAAATAAAAAACTCACGCCATTACTACCATTCAGTAATTCTAAGGCTAAGGCTTCATGTGATGCATTCTAGGAATAATACATTTGTATAAACAGTGTACGTACATCTCTACAAAGAGTAGTATAAATTTTGATCATGAGAATGCATACACACACAATATTTTTCTGTCTCTGCCATCTTCGGTTTTTTGTGTCCGTTATAAGAGCAAAAATAGCTCAGTAGGCGTTAATATTCGTGTCCGTGTCCGGCATTATGAAGGTGTCGAAATGTACACAAAGCCCTATCTTCATGCCAGAACCAGAGACATTGTTCGTTAAGGGAGGTGTCCCTTATAGAGGGGAGTCCGTAAAGAGAAGTTTCATTGTACTATGTTTGAAAAGGTTAGGACGCGTAATCATTCTTATCTGTATATCAACGTTGATAAATCTTAAAATATTTGGAGTAATAAGGATATTCTTGTTTTTAATGTCAAATAAACTTGTAGGATAATTGAGGTCACTTTTACATATTTCTCTAAATTTTGTTGTTTAGTATTTTTAGACCCTTTTCTGCTGTTATCTGGCAAATATCAAAAATACATATTTTATTTTGATTTTGGATTTATCAACATGCTTTCACAAATTTTTTTGTGGCAAGTGGGAGGGTTTAGTGGGTCAATCTTATTTGTATAAAAATACATTACAATGAATGTTTTATGCGTCCAAACTAAACAAACTAAAGCTGTTAGTTGGAAAGTAGAAATTTTTTTTTCCTTTTAAGTATATCGAAAAACACATCTGTACAAATATATATACATATGTATATATATATATATATTCGTCTCCATGCATATACTTTTTTTTTTACCTAACACCTATCATCGGCTTAAACAAATATTATCATTAGTTAATACTTGTTCATGTCCTTAAAAATTCT
Source organism: Syritta pipiens (assembly GCA_905187475.1). Taxonomy (NCBI): domain Eukaryota; kingdom Metazoa; phylum Arthropoda; class Insecta; order Diptera; family Syrphidae; genus Syritta; species Syritta pipiens. The sequence goes on along the minus strand of LR994572.1, from coordinate 60,048,617 downwards.
AGTATTTTCGACATTTTATTATAAAAAAAAAGTAATTCTTTTCCTTGTTCTGTTTACTTCTTACTTTAATTTTCAAACAATTTTTATTTCATTAAGAAAAGCATATGATGTGTAATGCCTTCTAAATTAAATCGACAAATGTAACTGATTTTGTGATAAAATTATTAAAGAAATATCAACATTATTTTCGGAGAAACCAATATGATCGTACGTTAGAGCCAAGTTCCAACTACGATTGTACAAAATTGTAAAAATAGTTAATAAAACTTAGGAAATTTGATACAAGAAATTAAACTTTTCATTGACACTTTTTGGATAATATCTAGGCGAAATTTATATTAATGCGAATCTAACAGATGCAAATAATAGTTAAACAACTTTAAGTTAATTTGAGTTGAATATGAAAAATAGTTTAACAAATTTTTATTTTGTGTAAATTCTTAACCGGTCTTTATTTGTTTTAATATTTGTGTTTAAAAAGAAAAAAGCTTATATCGTATGTAGTACGTTTAAAGTACGTATATATATATATATATATATATATATATATATATATATATATATATAAAACACTTCATATAGAACACACAAAAACATTACAATATTTAAACCGATTTATAATGTAAATTAGTGCAAACAACTTTTTTGCCAGTATCTATGCTGACAACATATTCAACCTTTCTCAATTTGCAAAGGAGTCAACAGACATATTTTTATTTGTACGTATTTTTAACATGTACTATACTAAATTTTATAAGTAAAAACAGAAAAAAAATCAAAACAAAATTTAAAAAGTCTTTTTATTTAATCTTTACATATACAACACTCACAATTACTACTTGTTTCTTTTTTGTTTTACACATAAACTGACTTATTTGACTTATTCATTTCATTTACTATTCAATTACTATCCATGTGACATAAATTGGCTAGAGGATACTTGAACACAATTTTTCATTCAACACTAATTATTTTTTCTTATTACAGAACAAACAAGTCCATCTTGTCGGCTGTTGGATTGGAATATATTATGCTTTGCTCTGATTTTCCTTATTTTGTTGCATTTTCTTATTAATAATTTCACTTAAAAAGATGAACTATTATTTGTGTAAAAAGTTGTTTGTTTCGGCGAATGATTGGCAGTTTACCAACTCATTACAAGGAAATATACTTCGGCAAACATTTAGAAAACTAAAAAAATATTCTGTAATAAAAATAAAGAAGCACAATATACCATAAATTTAAGTATCTATAGTTTTTGGAAAACTGTCAAAGCAGACGTATTTAAGTAATATAGTTTAATACTACATCAATAGCCCAAAAGAGATCAAAATAAAAAAAAATTAAATTTCAGATCTGGTTTATCTTTTCGCTATAACTTAAAATAGTAAAAAAATTAATGGCGATGCAGTTTACACGCTCTCAAACTAATTAATAATAAATCGAAAGTATGAGTTACAATACGCATTCATTCAAAGGAACTGTGAAAATTTAACCGTATGCGTTTATTTTACTAAAATTTACAAAACTTACACCTTATAGTTCTTAGCTGAATATCAATGAGAGATAAAATAAAATAAACTAAGCATTATCAGAAAAAACCAAACCAAAAAACAAAAAAAAATATCTTATAAAAGTTGACCCAAAAGAGACAGTAGGAAATCCATAATTTTATTGAAATAATTCAATTTTATATGCAAACAATTCCATTAATTCCGTATACGTATACCTATTTAAATTTATGAAATTATTAATTAATTAAAAAAATTCTCTACGTATATGCTCCCCACATAAACAAAATTGCATCTTATCGAAAACAATACAAAAAAAATTAAAAATCAACCATGCGAAAATTAAAAACATGAACAAAAAGTACACGAAGTAAAAGTTTTCCATTTAATAGAATATAACGCGTTGTCTAAAATTATAAATAAAAACACATCCACTTACACACGTAATAAATGCATACAAAACGAAAACATACAGTATCAATTAGATATTAATGTAATGTACATTATAATCGTATATTTTAATATAATGTAGTAGTATCGACCGCTGTCGATCGGTATCGGTCAAATAGTTCTGTATATGTATATGTCAGTATAAAATACATTTTATATATTAATGACTAGAATTAGGTTAAAATATATTAAGTCGTCTGCACGGCGTAATATACATACATATTAAAAAAAACTATATTCGGTAATTTGAATGCGATCTCAAAATGATTTAAATGTTTGCACACAAAATGTGAGTATATATCACTAATATATATGTTTGGCTTACGGATTTGGAACAATGCAAGATAAAGAAACAAAAATAGTTAAATACAGAACATCAATATATAGAAACGGTGATATCTATCGGAATAATAAATCAATCACTGTGAAATTTGTTCTTATTAGTTTATCACCATCCTATGTTCATAAAAATCTGATCACAAAAATAATATATGAATATCATTAAGATCAACTAAGTACTAAAAAAAATTCTACATAAGTTGAAAGAAAAGTAATATACGTAAAAAACAGAACAAAAAACAAAAAAAATAACAAAAACAAACAATAAAGCAGTTTCGAAAACAAGCAAAAGCATTAATAAAAACTTATACTAATTTTGATTAAAGAAATGCATTGCGTTTTTTTAGTAGCACAAAATAAGCTCATTTTGAAAATCAGTAAAATATGAAGAAATAATAAAAGATATGTATACACGTGTCAATCATTTTTATCACTTATTTGATCACTTTTACAAGATGTATTTATATGCATCTATGTGTTTTATTTCTCACAATAGCACCACAGTGATTTGCTTTCAGTTCGATATCACTGTAGCGTTGGAATAAGTTTATAAATCAAAGGTTTAAATATTTTATCAGTAATTTGGCCAATTAAACATCATTATTTAAACAATTTAAACAAAAACTTAATAAATACAAAAGAAAGAAAAGGGTTTACAATATAGCCGACAATAAACTTGGCAGAGCTGAAAATTCAAAATTGACTTGATATATATTCAAAGTGGTAATTCATTTTGTGCCCAAAATAATTGTGCAAAAAAAAAGAAAAATTCCACAAAACTTATATAGCCATATTTATTACAATGCACATATGCACGTACATGCTTATGTATGTATGATTACTGTATTATGCATTGGATTTATTTTACAAAACAATAGCCAGGGAAACATTCGCAACTCGAATGTGATATTTTTATCTTAATTTTAAAGTATTTAATAATTATACAACAAAACAATATACAACCAACCTTTAGCTAAAACCAAAACCTTAATGACAATATCATATTTTCGATTGTATATATACCTTCAATTCTATACTTAAACATCCTCATTTAAACAACTTAAAAATTGCAGTTGTCCAGTCTATTTATTTTTTTCTCCAAAACGTTTTTAATACAACTATATTGAAAATAGTAGAAAACGATGTTTTAGAAAATACAACACTACCAATTAAGTTGCAATAGTAAGAAACGTTCATTCTGCTATGAATGGATGTTTCAAAAAAAAACCGGGATAATTTATAGTACAATGCCAATACCAAATAATATTTTATAGAAGAAAACTAACAAAATCATTCAATAAAATATAATCTATAAAGTACTTATAACAGAACAATTTATATTTTTATACAAATTAAAATCAAAAATAAAAAAACCGAATATAGAATAAAAAACTTTGTGTATTAGACAAATAGGAATGTAAAAACCAAACAAAAAATACAACTAGTAATTTGTTCGTTTTATTACATAACTCACCTTTTTACTTGTTTATTCACGGTTAGGGCGGTGAGTTGCATTGAAAAACAAATGAGTGGTTTCCGTTTATTCATTCATTCATTCAATGTCAATCAAAAGCAACACGGCATTTTCAACAAAATTGCGCACTGATTCGCTTTTAAAGAATTATCATTCAAATTTGTACAGTGTAGCTCGCCAAAAATAAGTGATAAAAACGCTTTTTACTTACCATATTAAATACATTAAGCAATCTGTAGGGAAATTGCGTGTAACGTCTTATAAATATTTCTTCCAATATGACAACATCACTACTTTATTTGCAATAACCAACCTGTTTTTTGTAAAATTTTCGTTTCTGCTCTGCGAATCAATTAAATGCGCTCTTTTACTCAAAAATCAAATAAAAAGTAATGCAATAGCCCAGCATATAAGTATATATCAACTTGTATTTTGTTTACAAAAAGAAATCGGTCTTAATTCGTCATAAATAGCAAAACAAAAGCAAAATATATTGGGGGCGTTAGAGCGCAGACGATTATTTTACTAAGCCATAATTTTTTTTTAATATTATGACAGGTAAATATCAAATACCACAGTTACAATTCAAAACCTAAGTCAAAAATAAAACTAAAAAAATAAATTAAACAGCAATAGCCCAGTGAATTAAATATAAATTTAATTTTTTTGTTCGTATGTTTTTGTCATAACGAGGAGATATTATATATACAGAAAAATGCAATAAAGACGTGTCAAAATATTTACAGCAAACGAAAAACGCAAAATATGACAAACAAATTTAAAAAAAAAAAACTTAATTCATAACAGCACTTTTTCCAAAATCAAAAAAAAAAAAAAATTACCAAGAAATAAACAAAAAAGGAAATCGGAATACAAAAGAAAATATTTGTTAAAATGCGCGACATGTATCTAGTTGAATGTACCTATACGAAACATATTCAAACATTCAAATGTTTACATGTAGCAAAACCGACATATATTAATATATACAGAGACTGCAATAAATGTGATCAGATATTTAATAATAAATTTATGTATCAATTCTAAGAGATAAGACCGCAATTTATAAAAAAAATGTTATATAGAAGAAAAACACATAATGAAATAAAATGTGCATTACATATAAAATCAAATTAAAAATAATAAAGTTAGTTACGATAATGATGGAACTGTTTCAAGTATAAAAACAAATGATAAAGAAACAAAAATAAAACACAAAAATGTACTCCCACACGTCAACAGTTCGTAATTCATTAATCTAAAATATATATTTAAAAGAAAAATAAATTTATAAATAAATATTATATTATATTTTACAATAGAGAATAACATATATGTATATGCGATCGAAATCCGGCAAATACTTTTAATTGTTTGCCAGTGTCAGTTTTTGGCCTGGATATGCGATCAAATATTTTACCAAATAAGTTGCAATAGTAATGTGATGATCTGTGGGAACTAACCCATAGTTCGGAACTAAAACCAGGGTGGAGAAAGCTTCAATATGCCTAAATAATTAGTTTGGGTACCAAGAAGTGATCTCTAAAGTTAAACCAGATTAATTTAAATTTTCAGTTTCCATTAACACAACGAGGTTTCATTTAAAATGTTAACACAAAATATTTTATTTGTTTATTGAAAACAGTTTTAACAGTTTTATAAGAGGAAACAATAAAAATTATGCCAAGTGAAATGTTTTTTTTATGTAAGATTTGCTATGCAGCAAGCAAAACCGAACAAATAAAAAACATTTTTAATTGAATTAATTTCTCACCTATTTTTCATTAACCATCAACTCAACAACAATTTGGCAGTTTATTCACTTTTTTTCAGACTCTTTTAACAAAACAAAATCAATTATTTTAACAATAGTGCCAGAAATATTTTTATAATATACTATTACATAAACTAAAGCAATGTCGAGTAGTTAAAAAAATTTATACATTAACAAAAATGTTGAATTCTTTCGTAAGAAAGATATATAAAATAACAAACATATTTTCTACAACAGTTGTAATTCATCTTTGGGATCGCTTTCAAAATATTGTTAATTTATCTGTACTGTTCCATAGTCTAATAAAATATTAACATGCAAACATAAATTAAAGTAAGTGCATATTTATTTGTACTCGTAAGCTAAGCCATCATATATATGTATATATCATATATATGTATATATATGTATATATATGTATATATATAAATATATATATATATATAAATATACATATATGTAGATATGTATATACATATAATAAAATATTTTATATTGCAACATTAAAGCAAGAACTTCAACAGAAAGCCTTAGTTTTCGTACTCATCTAGTTGGTCTAAACCAAAAGTTAAGATTAAAAAACACAAATAAAGTCTATTTGATGAAATATTAAAATAAAACGAACGTATTTTTAAAGTGCTTAAGACCTATTTGTAAATAATACTCATTATATTACTAAAACTTCATTTCCTGAATTGAAAAAATCATTTAGAGTGGTGTGATAAATTTCTTTTAAATGGAAAGCTTCTACGAGTTCTAAAAAGTAACAATTTCTCTTGGCAATATGATCATCTCAAAGCCATATAGCATTATCTTACAAAAATGCTACACTTACTTAACAAAGACACACAATAACAAAAACAACTCAAGCATCATTAAAATTACAACCTATATTTATATAAACTACATAATAGTAAATAGATAACACTTTGTATTCCTAAAAGGAGATTGTAAAATATCTCCAGTGAACTATAAAAGGTGTTGGTTTGAACTATAAATACAATGTATTGTTTCATGTTCTCCTTTTTTTCCTTCTGGCAAAACAAAATGAAAAATGATACTGATTTTCTTTACGTTAAACGAAGACAATGTGTTGAAGTAGGATTCCAGCGACAAGATGATATTGTATCATTTAGTTCTTAAGAAAAGAAAAACTTTTTTTTAAATTAACATTGTACTCCATTAGTAGATACAACTAGCGTTCCTTAAACAAAGCGAAATTCAAACTCCATCATAAAAGCCGACTAATCAAACAGCAGAAATATAATTAATTTAAATAACAACATAAACTGACTTTGATGCAAACTAAAAATAATATGTTGTGTTAAAATCTAAAACTTAACCCTTAAACGAAATCCTTCAAGCATGACTCCCTCTGTATTTATTTTAAAATAACATAGAATGCACATTAAAAGGGGAAAAAATCATAAGTAATGAATAAAAAATAAAATAAACATGACAGTTTTATTTTCTTTGTACAGCAGTTCTTTGAGTTAACAAACGGCAATGTTATAAGTATTGAAATGTTCCGTTTTCTTTAGACCTAAATTTTTTATTTTTCACAATTAAAATGTACATTAATCTATTTTTGGACTAACCTTTAAATACAAAACTAAAATGAACGTTTAAACCTAAAATCAGTTATGTCAACGATTTTAAAATTAAACCGTTTAAGTAAATATGCAATGTGAATTAAAGTAAAAATCTAAAATGGAGCTGCAGACTCATTCCATATCGATATGTCTTTTAATCCATATAAAAATACGAATATATGAACAATTTTTAATGAACTTTAAATTGTAACATTTCGGCACTTTTTGGGAACAGAATATTTTAATCTAATTAGAACGACTAAAGACAATCAACTGTTTCAACTGGCACACCGAGTGTTTGCCTAAGCTATTTACACAAACCATTCAGAAAGAAATATAAAATGTTTAGATATAAGTGTAAAAAATAATAACTCTTTCGGTAATGTTCCTATACGTATTAACAAAAATAACAAAAATTAGACTAAAAAATTCAAAAGGATGTATGTATAGATAAATTGATCCAGAAATCTAAAATAACAAAAATTTATATAGGTGTGTTAAATTTTACAATTGATCAAAGCAGTGGTAAACACTCGTTGTGCTTTGTTATGGAAAAGTTGAGTTTGAGCGAACACATTTAGACAAAGATAAAAATTAACATTAGGAAAAATAACAGTTATAATTTACAGGCAGCATTTCTCTAATTTATGTGTACTTTTTTTGTTTTTTTTTATACTTTTTATAATGAAATGTACTAACAAAATAATAAAGCAAAATTAACAAATTTTTGGAAACGTTTGGAATATTCTCTCCTGGTCAGTAAATATATAAAATTGAAAACAAAAACCTATTTAAAATCAAAACAAAATGTTTTCTACGGAAAAGTGTAAAAATTAAAATATCACGAAAAAAGTACAAGCTTATTTTAAGCACCTTCGCGCCTTATCTTTAAGAAAAAAAAAATAAGAAAAAGATTAAAATTAAATTTAACAAAAAAGAAAAAAAAAAATAAATAAATGAAGTTGAAATGTGTAATTTATTGAAAATTTTAAAAGAGATAATGAACATTAAACATTTCGATCGTTATAAAACAAAGCCAATAAAAAATACTATTTTTTTTTGTTTGTTTTCAGAGCAATGTGTATATTTTTTAACCAAAATCTGCCTTAAATTATATTTTCTTGTAGAAAGAACACACAAGGATGTAAAAGGTGTAAGTTAAACGAAAAACAAAATTTAACGAAATTCAAAAACTCAAAATTACAAAATTACAACTTTAATTTATATAGAAAAAAACAGATAAAAATGCAATAGTCATGTCCCTTTCTAGGTAATCATTTGTTTTTCGTTTTTTGATACTTTTTTTTATTCAATTTTAATGTTTTTAGAAATAACAACAATAACAATCAACAACAATAAACAACAAAAAGGAAATAAAAAGGTGTATTCTACGTTATTTTTTCATCAACAACAAAAATAAACACCCAAAAACAAAAAAACAATTAATTGTTTGAAAAAAAAACTATTAATTTTTACTAAACCAAACGGGTTTTATTTAATAAATTCTTTGAAATTCATATATGCAAAAACCAATAAATTTTTTTTCATTTTTATAAAAAAAATTTTTTATGTCTTTTGAAAACAAAGTATATATCCAAGGATGTATAAATTATGTTAAGTATTAAAGAAACTAAACATTTAGCATAATAACAAAAAATAAGCAAAACTGAATTTCTTATTATTAGGTATTGCAATGATTAAGAACAGAAGCAATGGGTATGATTAATATCAGTTTATGCATACTCAAGTTTTAACTATTTTGATACTGCATGCACTTTATTTATTAAGGCTATTGACAATTCTCGGAAACAAAAAAAAAATGGATCTAGTATTTATTTGTTTAATTTTTTTAACACTTTTCTTGACGGAAATGTGAACACAGAAAAATCATAATTTACTGTAAAAAATAATTCGATCAAGAAAGTTTTTTTTTTTAGAAAACAATATGTAATAAGAACATGGTGAACTGTGAATAAAAATAAAAAATTTTGGGCAGAACTTTATAGTTACGATGATATTGACCATTTAGTTGTTTTGTATCATAGCAAAACCTTGAATGAATTTAAAAATATTTTTTCTTTCTCGGTCATAACAATCTAAGATATTTTATGCAATTGACTCTTCTATACAAAAAAAAACTTACACAAAAAACGGCAGGCATTGTAACTTTTGCAATGCACTTATTTTGTGCTAAGGAAATGCGAAAAAGCTCACCTGTTCTTATTTCTTTAGAGTACACTGGAAATCATAACTATATTACTACCCCGAAAACCGTTTAAAATGAACGAAAATAATACTGTAAAGAAATTAGAACAAAGTAACTAAACTTAAATAACAATGTTTGCTTAGTAGTCTCATCACTAAAATAGAAAAAAAATGCAGCAGCTAGCAAATTCATGCGAAAGGTTTTATAAATTTTGCTGTCTTATTTCCTCTAAAATATTATGTTTTGTCATATCAGACGGCATTGGAGTTTGATGTAGTAATGAATTACAGTGTAGTTTACTTTAAATTGTCTTATATTTCAGTTAGCGATCTAACATTAAAATATTAAAAAAAAAACATAGGACTTATAATTTTAAGTTGTGGACATATTTAAGTAGTCATATATTCTCAACTACTGAAATAGCCACAAGTTTATCTGACCACATCCAAATCCGTTATATACAATAGTTATGAAGGCAACCAAACACAAACATATACAGGCAAAAAAATTTAAATTTCGAAATAACCAATTAACAAAACACGCGATGACATGTTTAACATAAAATACATAACGTTTGGCTTGTTTCGAAATCAAATATTCCGGCAATAATTAAATACAAACAAAATCTCTCATCAAAATGCAACGTGGGCCAAAACGTCCGATCTAAAGTGCCTTCAAAAAATGTTGATTTTTTACGACAAAAAAAAAAAACAAAAAATACTTAAAAATTATAAATAAATTAATACAAACAACGGGCCCTAAATAGACTTATCGCCCCCCAAAATAAATGACTACTTAAGAATGTCTCGTTTTAATTTGGTTCAGTTTAATAAAAGGATAACTATTTTGATAAACAAAATTTTTTCTAGTTAGTATTCGCTATGCATGCAAGTATCGTAAAACAAAAATAAGAAAGAAAAACTATTTTCAAACTACTTATCCAAAAGTCTTTACATGAATAAATTATAACAGGTTCATTTTAAGAAAAGCAAAATATTTGGAAGGTATTTTACTGAAAATAGTATTTCAAAACAATAATTTCCAAATTGCAAAACAAAATTAATTCTAGTACTTATAATTAGTGGAAGAGAAACAAAAAAGTATGGAATATAAAACTATGTTTAGTATATAATAAAAAATGTATGTATTTATATGTATTAAAAAATACATATGCATATTTATGTATATCAATTGAGTAAATTAAAAAAAATTTACAAAAACGAAAATGAATAAATAAAACAAATTTTAAAATAATAACTGGCGATAGGCGTAGTAATAACATCTAAAGCTCAATGGAACCAATCCATGTATGGAGTCGCTTTAACCAGGTTCATGTCATCTCGTTGTGCATATATATATATATATGCATAAAATTTCACATGTATGCATATGTATGTACATATATGTATGTGTATATATATTTGCGAATTATGTATACATATCCGTGTGTGTACATAAGTATTAATATATATGTGTTTTGCGGACATATTTAGGACTTAAGGACAAATACTACGTATATAAATATATTACATTTATGAATACAAATAACTATTATCATTAAATTAAACAAAAGTATCTAAACATGAATATATGATATTATGAGTATGTCTGAAAAAATTGACTTTCGGAAGCAATATATTATAATTATTTGCAAATTTTGTTTTGCCTTTTACTTATTTGCATATTTGTTTTTAGAGCTAAAAAATAGATTTGGGCGTTCCCAAGCTTTGAAATATTTGTTTTATATCGACTTAAGGCGTTCTTTCTTGAACTTATTAAAGTACATAGAACGGAAAACGTACACGTATACTTTTTACTTTGTTACTTTGAATATGTACATTTTGTAAGATAATTTTTTTTGATTACTAATAATTCTTTATTTAAAATACTAAAACTGTTGTCTTAATTTGTTGGGGCGTTATATTTGGCAATTAGTAGGTTGAAGTGCAAAGACCGAAGGTACAAAAAACAAATTTTGTAAGTTTTTTTTTATGTAAAAACATTATATTTCAAGCAAAAAAATTAATAATATTGTTTTCTTAGTGAAAAAAAGAAATATCAGCTTCTACAAAAAGGATTATTATTCGTTGTTTAGAATTAATTTTGCTAATTAATATCATCTATTTTGGTACAACTAAATTACAAATTTTTTTATAAAAATTTTGTTAAAAACTATATTGCGTTGTGATTATTGATTCATTATACATTTACATTGAGTGACTTTGAAATTATTTATTTAAAACTGGGTAATGCTACAAAGCTCCATGCATATAACAAAAACTTTATGTACATGTTTACATGTTACTTATTCATAATACAGTTTTACAAAAATCTTAAAATGTTATATTTTCCTTCTGTATGTTTAGTTAAGAATATAAAATATATGCGTAGTAATATAAGTAAAAAATTTTATTTCGTATAAAACGTATTTTAACGGGCATTAAAATTTTGGGAAAAAAAATTTAAATATTTATTGAAGTACTAAGAAAAAAAAGTAATTAAAAGGAATAGCAAAAAAGTAAATAAATAAATAAATTTTTAAACTCAATAAACAAATTATTTTACTGAAAATTATGTAAGATTTGAGATATATATTGTTTATTTTCATCTTAAGAAATAAAGTTTTAAAATCATAAAAATGAAATTTTTCGTTTTGACCATATAAGTAACGATACATAAGATAGCATTGGGTGAAAGCTGTGGTCCGGTGTAGATTAGGGGTCAACGTTATTTAAAAATATGTTTGTCGAGACCACATTTTTTATCCATACTTCCACTTTTGTTTATAGACTTACATAATAGAGATAAACAGCATTTGCTAAAAGAAATGTTGTCTACTTTGCCCACTAGAAATCTTTCGCTTACATATACCCCAGATGAGAAAGATTTAATAATCTGAGTTCATAAATTGGTATTATACCAACTGTATACCCATTATCTTATTCCATTTATTTATTGCGTTTTATGGTTGAAGACATTAGGTTGTTTCTGTTAGTCTAACTTGTTACATGTTATTCTGCATTAACATCTTTAAAGCTTTCCGTCTTTCATAACCAAGAAAATAAAACAATATAATATATGCGGGTTACGCTCATGCGCCGAGAAAAGCAGTAACTTATGAGTCTTAAGTTTGATCTTGCAATAAATAAGTTAACAATTTACAAAGCTCAATACAGTCTTTCTTTCTTCCTTCTTTGTGCGGCGCTATAGTCCGGGGTGGACCTGGGCCTCCTTTAGCAACTCCTCCATCCAGCACGTTCCCGTGCCAGCTGCTTCCAGTGACGCACACCGAGCTGGTTCAGGTCCTTCTCTACCTGTGTACGCCACCTTAGACGCGGGCGTCCTCTGCTGCGTTTTCCCCATAGGTTCGGAGTCGAAGATTCTCGGGCCGGAGCTGTGCTGTCCATTCGCTCTACATGGCCTAACCACCGTGTCTCCGCGCCATAGAGCAGAACTGGGATGACCAAGGTGTTATAAAAAGCCATCCTGAGTCCTTGACCACCTCAAAGTTTTTGCTGCCCATTGTGACGCTCTGTCCGACCCGTCGATATTGTGCGTCCTTTCGTGAAGACAGCATGTACTTTGTTTTGCCCTCAGTTACCCATTCTGGCCGCCTCTCTCTCTCAATGCCTTCAAAGGCCTCATTGACGGCTCGCTGTGTTCGTCCAATGACGTCAATGTCATCAGCGCATGCTAGCAATTGCACAGTCTTTTGGAAGATCGTGCCTCTAGTATTGGCCTGTGAGTTCCTCGTGATCTTCTTAAGTGCAATATTAAAAAGGTCACATGACAGCGCGTCGACCTGTCTAAGGCCTTTTTTGACATTGAAGGTCTCGGTGAGTTCGTTACCCACCTGGATGGAGCTGCGAGAGCTCTCCATCGTCATCCTACATACTCTTACGAGTTAGGGATGTCAAAACTAGACATGGCGCTGTATAGCTCGTCTCTATGCACGCAGTCATATGCAGCTTTATAATCGACAAATCGATGGTGGATGTCGATTTGCATCTCTTGAGTCTTCTGCAGGATCTGCCAAAGTGGGAAAATTTGCGCAATCGAAAGGGTTGGGTCCAGCTGCCTTGAAGAGTTCTGCGGACAATACATCCGCACTAGCAGCTCTATTGGACTTCAGTCTTCCATATTGCTATCGTGACCTCGTCCAGATCAGGGGGACGGTATTCAATTCTATCATCGTCTTGATTAAGTGGGAAATTCTGCCTGACAGCGGCATTTGGGTCCTCATCGCCGTTTAGCAATTTGCAGAAATGTTCTTTCCAAATCATTGTCATCGACTGCGACTCTACTATCAGTTGCCCATTTTCGTCCCGACAGGCCTTAACCTTGGGATAGTTGTTTTACCCTTTGGTAGAATATTCGGACCTCATTTCTGTTATAACACCTTTCCATTTCCTCGAGCCTTAAAACCTTGGAATAGTTGTTTTACCCTTTGGTAGAATATTCGGACCTCATTCCTGCTATAACACCTTTCCATTTCCTCGATCATTCGCTTCTCACTGTCTTTCTTTTTCGTCCTGAGAAGCCGGTTCGCTTCCTGTCTCTTCTGTTCGTAGAACTCACGAACAACTCTCGTACTTCGACGCAGCGTTGCCTTATAGGCTTCTTACTTCGCTACATGCGTCTGCCAGCACACGTCGTCAAGCCATGGGTTTCTTCTTGGTGGTGTTGTAAAACCCAGCACATCAGTGGCAGCTTCTTTGATGGCTTTATGACAACGTATCCATTCTTCCTGTGGGCACCGTGGCTTAATTGTTAGTGCGTCGGACTGTTAAGCGAGAGTACACTTTTCAAGGCCCCACCTCCAGCGAACGACTGACAACCCTCCTGGAGTACTTCTGTCATGGAAAGCTTTCGCAATTCGCCGTTCGGAACCGGCATTAAACAGTAGGTCCCCTCCACATGTGTCAAAATTATAACGCGCACAACACAGTGGACGCGCGAAGAGGCTCTAGCCCCCTGTATGGGCTGTTACGCCGACTATTTATTAATTTTTTATCTATTCTTCCTCGATTGTGCAGTCGGCGTCGAGCTATCCGAGAGTTTCTGGGAGACTCGATCGGCAAAGTTCCTAGCAGCCTGCTGCGATTGTAGCTTTCCGACGTCAAACCGTGGTGTTGTTGACTCCTCGACTCCGTTGTTTCGTTTCGATAGCCGTGCTCTTATCTTGGCTACAACAAGTTCGAACATCGAGAATGCTGGGTGAGTGTCTGACGTCGATCGCAACGTGATTAATCTGGTTGACGGTTGATTGATCAGGTGACCGCCAGGTCCCCTTATGGATTTTGACGTGTGGGAACCGTGTACCAGCTACAGAGAGGTTCCGCCCCATGGCAAAGTCGACAAGCCTGAGTCCGTTGTCGGATGTTGTGACGTGTAGGCTGTCTGATGATGATGACTCTGGAACAGATTTCTTCTTTGCCCAGCCTGGCGTCGAAATCTCCTAGAACGAACTTCACACGTCACAGCTGGGGCACTGATCATATGTTCTTTCTGTTTCCGTCCGTATCCAAGGCTACTATTAGTTGCGGAACTAAGTGTTTTTTATGTAGTGAGGAAGTTAACCCCACGCACAACCCCCAACTGGGAGGCCAGACCCACTTTAACCTCGCTGAGGCCGTGAGCACCGCCGTTGGCTAAGAGCTCATCAGCCGCCATCTCTGTTCCAAAGTCCCGACCCAACTCTGTAGACTATCCACCTGGATACCGAAATATGTTCAGGCAGCTCTAAAGGAGGGTCTGCACTAGGTAGATCCTGCTAAGCACAAAGCCCTGGATGCGCCGTTGGCCGATCAGTTGATCAGCTCCTTCGCCGTCATTCTTAAAGAAAGGTGAGCCCTGGTACACACTCACTCAGTAAGCGGAGTTGAAAAGTGGAGATCCTAGCTAGCTTCCCAACAACAATCGACGTGGGTGTTTGCACCGTGCATCGGCTGGAGCTGGTCCATTAACAATTTACACAGCTAACCTCGCTATGTCTAAGATTTTCACTCTCCGTTATTGTCCCGAATCGTAAACCACATGGAACGGGAGTTGGGAAAAAAATAAAAATTAATTAAAACTAGAAAGAATAACAGGAAATAGTTAAATTAGAAAAAATATAAATAAAAAATAATAGAAATAAATTCTTTTTTGTTTTCTATTTCCCTCTACTCTGTCTAATTCCCATTCAATATTATTTTCTCTGTGATTCGTTCTCAATTGGTTCGTTAAATCAAAATATTGCTCTTTGCTTTTACAGCTCTACTTCGGTGTCTGTCTGTATGTCGCCTTTGATAATAATATAACTTTTTAATTATAACTTTGCTAGGTCCATTCTAGCTAAAAAATGAAATTTGGACTGAAGATGTATCGAGGCAACCCAAAAACAAACAATGCATTTTTTTGAATTAGTCACAGATTAAAGGAAATTTTAGTACTAAAAATAACGCCCGAAAAGAATTGTATTAACTTTGCGATATGGGTGTTGATTATGAAAATGTCTGTCTGTCTGTCATCAGGCTTTAGTCTTGGAAATTGGCGAAATAAAAGTTCGCCAAAAGATGCTAAATTTAAAAAAACAAATTTTTTTATTAGTTCTTTGATATGGGTATCGTTGGAAAGAGGATGATAGTTTGATCAAAAAGTTGTACTATGGTTGTTTAGAATAGTTTAAGTAAAAACGTTTAATATCAAGCCTGTAGCAATAGTTTTCACCACCACTGTAGTTTAAAATCAACAACATCTTAACTATGAATTCATAATCTAATATCGTAATTATTTGAACAAAAAAAAACCATGTATGTATGAATATGCAATTGTATGCAGCTTTGATCATGCCATTTGTACTACCAACATCATATCCTATCTCTGTACCGCTGCCCACCCACAATAATTGCAATAATGTAACATTCATTCGTATTTTGGAAGTCAAGCAATAAACATAAATTTTCATTTTTCGTCGTTTCGCATTTTTGCTTCTTCGCCCAACTTTACTTCGTTAATTTTCGTTGGATCAAATATATAATCCAAAAACTCTTGGATTATCGAACATTTGGCGACCGTGACAGGACACGCTTTAATTTGTAACAAAAAATTATATAGAATAATCAAAATAATTAACTATTAACGGATGTGCGCTGCTGATTTATTGGTTGGAAGTTGTGATTAATAAGAGCTGTACTATAATTTGGATAAGTGATCATTGCTGTTCGATCACGTGGAGGTGCTGCTGCTGGATTGCTGTTCGGTCAGGTGGAGGTGCTGCTATTTGATTGCTGCTGCTACATTGGCTGTTGGATTTCTTCGCTGCCGAAATAAGTACGACTGTTGATTGATTCAAGCTTTTTTGAATCAAGAACTGCGATTGTTTTGCGAATTATACGAAAAGCGAAAATATGCGAAAAATAAATAAAAATGCGAGACGATGTTCTCGTTAGAAGTGATTCGAAAGAATGATCTTTTGTTTTATTTCAAAGGCAAAAGAAATTGCAACCGCGTGTGGGTAGCGGTGCATGCAATAAAAAATATACAATATTTCCAATGTTGGTATGGCAAATTGCGTGATTACAAAAATATGCTCGTATGATATCAAAAAAAATATTACATTTGGTAAATAGACGATAAATAGAATTTCGGAGTAATGAACAGTACTGAGCAAAATTATTGTTACATGTTACTGGTATTTTTCAATTGGTAATTATGCAATTCTGAACATACACCCCGCGTTGAAGGCTCTGCGTTCAAGATGAATGTCGATCGGTATTGATAGGTAGCTTGCAAATCTTGGCGATAGATCTTTTCGCCTCTCCGTTCTGCGTTTTGACTTTAACAACTCTGACGAGACCATCTGCTCCGGGGTACACCTTTGTCACTCTGCCCAGTGACCACTTCAATGGGGTAGATTATCATCCTTCAATAAAAAAAAAGGCTCCCAACAGCGGCATTATGTTGTTGTTGCCTCCATTTATGGCATTGCTGAAGGGCAGTCAGATATTCCCGCGACCGTCTCCTCCAAAACGTCTGCATCATATAGCGAACCATTTGCCACCTCGGTAGTCGGCTGACATTCACGTCTTGGGTGAATCGGGCTCCAATGTGGCAATAAGTGGGCTACCAATCAAAAAATGACCTGGGGTGAGAACGTTAATATTGGATCATCTGAAATGGGACTCAAAGGACGGGAATTAATGATAGCCTCAATCTGGCAAATCAAAGTGTGCAACTCATCAAATGACAGTGTTGCGTAGCCAACAACACGACGCAGATGATGCTTTGCGATTTTTATTGAGGACTCCCAGAACCCTCCGAAATGAGGAGAGCGAGCTGGTATGAATTTCCACTGGATGCCATCGTTCAAACAAGTCCTATAAACTAAGTCATTGTGTTGCTGCGAATCGAACAATGCTTTTAGCTCCTTCAATTCCGAGTCCGCACCAACAAAATTCGTGGCGTTATCGGAGAAAATGCGGCTTTCCCCGTCTGGCAATAATCTTTTGAGCACCGCTAGAAAGGCTTCCGATGAAAGATCAGCTGGTAGTTCCAAGTGAACAGCTTTAACCGCAAACATACGAAGAGGCAAATGTAGATCTTAGTGGGTGCTCGGCCACGAATTCCAGAGCGAACGTAAAAAGGTCCACAAAAATCTATCCCTGTTGTAGTAAACGGTCGAGATGGTTCCACTCGCTCTGCTGGCAAATTTCCTTCGAGCTGCTGCATGACAATTGGACGAGCTCTGTAGCAGCGGACGCACTTGTTAACGATCTTTCGTACGGTGTGTTTGCCTCCGATTGGCCAAAATTTTATTCTTAGCGCTACTAACAAGGCTTGTGGTCCCGCGTGCATGTTTTTAATGTGAAAATGATTCACAACTGTCGATGTAAAGGGATGAGATTTCGAAAGGATGATGGGAATTCGTTTAAAAAGGTAAAGATGAATTTTGAAGTCGATCACGAAATCGCAACACACCATGTGTATCCAAGAAAGGCGTTAATGACTTCAATTCACTCGTTGAATGCAAGGCTTGATTTCTCGAAAGTCTTTTATAGTCACCTGGGAATTCATTGGCATGTATCGTGCGAAATATATAATTCAATCCCTGATCCAATTCCTGGATACTGAGCCACGCGCTCTTGCGCTTATCAGCCCTTAAGCGCGCATTATAACAAAATCGGTGAATATATGCGAATGTCTTTATTATTTTATCGAATGAATTATGAAATTTACAATTTAACGTAAGGTCCTCGCTCTTGATGCCCGCAAGCAAAATAATAGGTTTGCTCTTTCGTCTCTCTGGGAGATTGTCTTCGGTATTGTAAGACTTAGGCCAGTTGTTCTCGTTATCGACTAAAAAATCTGGACCAGAATGCCAAATATTGAGATGTTTGAATTCTTTTGGGCAGATACCACGCGAAAGGAAATCAGCTGGATTAAAACTTGTAGGTATATGCAGCCAAGTTACATTTTCAGAAACGCTTTGAATTTTTGATATTCTGTTCGAAACGAATGTGCTCCAATTGCAAGCATCACAATTTATCCATGAGCGAGCAAGTGTGGAGTCGCTCCAGCAAACTATTTGAGAAATTTCCAATTCTAAAATCTGTCGAATCCGTTGCATCAACTCAGCTAAAAGGAGTGCAGCGCATAGCTCTAAGCGGGGAATGGAGATGGTTTTGACCGGGGCGACACGAGATTTTGAACACAGTAGCTGCACATTAATATTGTTAAACGAATCTTGAGACCGCAGGTATATGAAAGCTCCGTACGCATCCTGACTGGCATCACCAAAACCATGAAGCTGAATTTTCGAATTTGGTAACAGAACGTAGCGTGGAAATCTTAAATTGCTTATTTCTGGCAACTGACTGCTGAACTCTGTCCAGCTTGAATGGAGGTGCTGTGGCAGCGACTCGTCCCAGTGCAACTTTTCCTTCCATAACGCTTGCATGAAAATCTTTGCTTTGACTACTATTGGACCAATGAGTGCAAGGGGGTCGTAGAGCTTAGCAATGCTGGATAATACGGACCTCTTTGTTACATTTCGACAGGCATTTGTTTGGGCACCAGAGAAGTGAAATTCATCAGAGTCAGGCTGCCAAATTAATCCAAGGGTTTTTGTCACCTGACTTTGATTAATTTCCAAAAAAGTTTCTTTATCCTTTTCCTCAATTGTATCTAAGAACGAGATATTGTTGGAGCACCATTTGCGAAGATGGAAACCAGCTTCACTTAGCAGATTAGTAGTTTGATCCTTGATGTCGATGATTTCCTCAAGGTAATTTGCTCCAGCAAGTAGGTCATCAACATAAAAATTATTTTGTATGGCTTTCGGACCTATAGGGGACTGTTCCAATCTGTCTATTGCAAGCTGCGTCATCGAACGAATAGCGAGAAAAGCTGCTGAGGCCGTTCCATAGGTTATAGTATTTAATTTAAAGATACTTAGGTGCACATCGCGATTTTCTCTCCAAAGAATCAGCTGTAAGTTATCATCGGGTGGTTGAATTTGTACACACCGGTACATTTTAGAAATATCTGCAGTGATAGCGAAGCGATGCATCCGAAAGCGAACGAGAATGGTGAATAGATCATCTTGAATGGTTGGCCCTACCATAAGAATGTCATTAAGCGAAACACCTGACGATGGTTTGGCCGAAGCATCGAATACGACGCGCAATTTAGTTGTAGAGCTCTCTTCCTCTGTCACGCAATGGTGTGGAAGGAAAAAATGATTTCCATTAAGCACTTCGGAATTCACCTTGGTCATGTGGTTTAGTTTAAGATACTCATTTATAAAATCGACGTATTGAGATCTTAAACGTGGATTGCGAAGAAGTTTTGATTCTAAACTATAAAAGCGCTTTTTAGCAAGTTAAAACGAATCACCTAAGTCGTTTGGTGACGATTTGAATGGAAGGCGGACGGCAAATTGTCCATTTGGAAGACGTTGATGAGTATTACGAAATAAGTTTTCACATTCCATTTCCTCCTTAGAAAATTCCTTCGAAATGTTATCATGCGACTCAACTTTCCAAAATGACCTTAGAATATCCTCTAGCCGACGATGTTCCTCTAAATCGACGTTATTCTGAAGTGAAGTGGCGAAGCTATACTGCGTTATTCTCTCCGAACTAATCTTCCCTGCTACGATCCATCCAAGCAGCGTTTTTTGTAGCACAGGCAGATTCTCCCCAAGACTGATTTGGCCCACGGATATCAAATCAAAAAATAGCCCTGCGCCTATGAGCAGATCAATCTTCTGAGATTTGTTAAAATATGGATCGGCTAGTTCAATGTTAGCAGGTATATTAAAATCCGCTATTTGCACGGTTTTTTCAGGTTGATGGCATGTGATAGACGGCAGAATTTGAACCTCCAGGCTGGCAGTGAAATCATTCACACGAGATTTTAATGATAAATACGCCTTAAACTTCGATTTAGTAGTAGTTTCTCCAATGCCACCAATAGCATTGAAGGCTTTGAGCCGCTTTATATTGAGCGTTTGAATTAGACGATCCGTGGCGAAATGCATTTGCGAACACGAATCTAATAAAGCTCTACATGGAACATACGAACGGTAGCCATCTTTAATTAGGACTAAAGCTGTTCCTAGGAATACGAAAGGGCGATCGAGCGTTGGTTTTTTAGGAAGAATTTCATTTTCTATTGTCGATTTCGAAAGCAAAGTTGTATTTGGTACAGATGAAGTTGAGCTGGCCTGAGCTAATAGTTGTTGAGTGATCGATATTTGAGGGGAATGATTGGGAATAGGACCCACATGTAATAACGTACTGTGGCGCTGAGAGCAGTGCTTGCAATGATGCGAAATGCATTTTTGTGCTAAGTGGCCGAAGCGTAGACAATTTATGCAAAGGTTTCTAGCTTTAGCTTCGCGAGAACGTTTTTCAGGTGAGAGTTTAATAAATGCATCGCACGAGTATATAGTATGGTCAGTTGAATTACAGTATTTGCAAGCAACAACATGGCGTTTCGATGTAATAAAAGTTCTATTGGCTACTGGCTTAAATGACTTACGCGAATTGTTGAATGTGTTCGAAAATCTGTTGTTATCAGATGCGTTGTCCATTGTTTTCAGCGTTTGGCATCGCTTTTCGATGAAAGTTGATAGCTGATCCCATTTAGGTATTGCGTCGACTGCTGCTTCTTCCTCCCACTTTATTCGATGAACAAGCAATCCGTCCAAAATTTGCTCCTTGGTTGCCAGCGTATTGAGTGCCCTTGGTTGAGAGTTGACGCTGTCGCTCAAATCGCGTAGCTTATGCACCGAACCCCCGTTGACATTTAGTAAATTAAAAACTTCTTTAATATGCGCCTGGAAGATTAAACGTTTATTACTAAATCTAGCCTTTAAAAGTTCGACAGCTTTGCTACAATTTTCCTTTGTGACTTCAAGAGACTGGATTGTTTTAAAAGCAAAATCAGACAAACAAGAACGCAAATGTTGAAACTTTTCGATGGAGGTTAGCTCTTCGTCGTTGTCCACCAAAGTCTCAAACATGGAGAAGAAATCTGGCCAATCAGTATACTTTCCCGAAAACTTAGTGAGCTCTAGCTTAGGCAATCGAGCCGCCTTCGGCTTCATGCAGAAAAATGTGGATTCATGAGTAGAGACTGCTCCAACAGCAGAAAGCCTTTTAGAATCCATAAATGTCAGAATTTTGATTTTGAGATCAGAATACACATCTTCAAACGTAGCACGCCTGTCACCCTCTATCTCCGCTTCATCCAATACTTCAATGTTGGTTTGAGCGTCATCAAATTTTTGAAGATATGTCTCCAGCAGCCCCAATTTGACTTCCCACTCATGCAATGAAACACCTTTTTCACCAGCACTATCGACAAATTTTTTCAGCTTCGCAAGCTGTCCGGTTACTGAAGCCCTTTTTGTTTTGTACGACGAAAGCGTTGCAGCGCTACACTCAGGCCCTTCTCCAATCATATTGAGGTCACAATTTATTTTTATAATAATCATCAATCATTAAATTAATATGATACTTATCCAAAAGACACGCGTTCCAGCAGTCGATGTTATGGGCAGCAATTCCAAATAAATTTCCACGATCACCAGCTTTCAACCACAGCAATACGAGTCCCACGATGCAAATCCAAAGTGCAGCAATGCAAAATCCCACAATACGAGATCCAAATAGAGCACTCCAAAATCCCACGCACAGCACTCCAAATTAAAGTTCAACGACCGAAATGCGATAAGGAATTTCTTACAAAAAAAAAACTCCACGATAAAATCAAAAAAAAATCTGCGATCGAGCGCGCGATCAGTTAGCCAAATTTTGCGAGATCACGATTAATTATTTTATATTAAATTGATTGGACTACGAGTCCTGTCACGGTCGCCAATGTTGATTGATTCAAGCTTTTTTGAATCAAGAACTGCGATTGATTTGCGAATTGTACGAAAAGCGAAAATATGCGAAAAATAAATAAAAATGCGAGACGATGTTCTCGTTTAGAAGTGATTCGAAAGAATGATCTTTTGTTTTATTTCAAAGGCAAAAGAAATTGCAACCGCGTGTGGGTAGCGGTGCATGCAATAAAAAATATACAATATTTCCAATGTTGGTATGGCAAATTGCGTGATTACGAAAATATGCTCGTATGTTATCAAAAAAAATATTACATTTGGTAAATAGACGATAAATAGAATTTCGGAGTAATGAACAGTACTGAGCAAAATTATTGTTACATGTTACTGGTATTTTTCAATTGGTAATTATGCAATTCTGAACATACACCCCGCGTTGAAGGCTCTGCGTTCAAGATGAATGTCGATCGGTATTGATAGGTAGCTTGCAAATCTTGGCGATAGATCTTTTCGCCTCTCCGTTCTGCGTTTTGACTTTAACAACTCTGACGAGACCATCTGCTCCGGGGTACACCTTTGTCACTCTGCCCAGTGACCACTTCAATGGGGTAGATTATCATCCTTCAATAAAAAAAAAGGCTCCCAACAGCGGCATTATGTTGTTCTTGCCTCCATTTATGGCATTGCTGAAGGGCAGTCAGATATTCCCGCGACCGTCTCCTCCAAAACGTCTGCATCATATAGCGAACCATTTGCCACCTCGGTAGTCGGCTGACTTTCACGTCTTGGATGAATCGGGCTCCAATGTGGCAGTAAGTGGGCTACCAATCAAAAAATGACCTGGGGTGAGAACGTCAATATTGGATCATCTGAAATGGGACTCAAAGGACGGGAATTAATGATAGCCTCAATCTGGCAAATCAAAGTGTGCAACTCATCAAATGACAGTGTTGCGTAGCCAACAACACGACGCAGATGATGCTTTGCGATTTTTATTGAGGACTCACAGAACCCTCCGAAATGAGGAGAGCGAGCTGGTATGAATTTCCACTGGATGCCATCGTTCAAACAAGTCCTATAAACTAAGCCATTGTGTTGCTGCGAATCGAACAATGCTTTTAGCTCCTTCAATTCCGAGTCCGCACCAACAAAATTCGTGGCGTTATCGGAGAAAATGCGGCTTTCCCCGTCTGGCAACAATCTTTTGAGCACCGCTAGAAAGGCTTCCGATGAAAGATCAGCTGGTAGTTCCAAGTGAACAGCTTTAACCGCAAACATACGAAGAGGCAAATGTAGATCTTAGTGGGTGCTCGGCCACGAATTCCAGAGCGAACGTAAAAAGGTCCACAAAAATCTATCCCTGTTGTAGTAAACGGTCAAGATGGTTCCACTCGCTCTGCTGGCAAATTTCCTTCGAGCTGCTGCATGACAATTGGACGAGCTCTGTAGCAGCGGACGCATGTTAACGATCTTTCGTACGGTGTGTTTGCCTCCGATTGGCCAAAATTTTATTCTTAGCGCTACTAACAAGGCTTGTGGTCCCGCGTGCATGTTTTTAATGTGAAAATTTTCGAAAGGATGATGGGAATTCGTTTAAAA
Source organism: Syritta pipiens (assembly GCA_905187475.1). Taxonomy (NCBI): domain Eukaryota; kingdom Metazoa; phylum Arthropoda; class Insecta; order Diptera; family Syrphidae; genus Syritta; species Syritta pipiens. The sequence goes on along the minus strand of LR994572.1, from coordinate 60,024,336 downwards.
AGGTAAAGATGAATTTTGAAGTCGATCACGAAATCGCAACACACCATGTGTATCCAAGAAAGGCGTTAATGACTTCAATTCACTCGTTGAATGCAAGGCTTGATTTCTCGAAAGTCTTTTAAAGTCACCTGGGAATTCATTGGCATGTATCGTGCGAAATATATAATTCAATCCCTGATCCAATTCCTGGATACTGAGCCACGCGCTCTTGCGCTTATCAGCCCTTAAGCGCGCATTATAACAAAATCGGTGAATATATGCGAATGTCTTTATTATTTTATCGAATAAATTATGAAATTTATAATTTAACGTAAGGTCCTCGCTCTTGATGCCCGCCAGCAAAATAATAGGTTTGCTCTTTCGTCTCTCTGGGAGATTGTCTTCGGTATTGTAAGACTTAGGCCAGTTATTCTCGTTATCGACTAAAAAATCTGGACCAGAATGCCAAATATTGAGATGTTTGAATTCTTTTGGGCAGATACCACGCGAAAGGAAATCAGCTGGATTAAAACTTGTAGGTACATGCAGCCAAGTTACATTTTCAGAAACGCTTTGAATTTTTGATATTCTGTCGAAACGAATGTGCTCCAATTGCAAGCATCACAATTTATCCATGAGCGAGCAATTGTGGAGTCGCTCCAGCAAACTATTTGAGAAATTTCCAATTCTAAAATCTGTCGAATCCGTTGCATCAACTCAGCTAAAAGGAGTGCAGCGCATAGCTCTAAGCGGGGAATGGAGATGGTTTTGACCGGGGCGACACGAGATTTTGAACACAGTAGCTGCACATTAATATTGTTAAACGAATCTTGAGACCGCAGGTATATGAAAGCTCCGTACGCATCCTGACTGGCATCACCAAAACCATGAAGCTGAATTTTCGAATTTGGTAACAGAACGCAGCGTGGAAATCTTAAATTGCTTATTTCTGGCAACTGACTGCTGAACTCTGTCCAGCTTGAATGGAGGTGCTGTGGCAGCGACTCGTCCCAGTGCAACTTTTCCTTCCATAACGCTTGCATGAAAATCTTTGCTTTGACTACTATTGGACCAATGAGTGCAAGGGGGTCGTAGAGCTTAGCAATGCTGGATAATACGGACCTCTTTGTTACATTTCGACAGGCATTTGTTTGGGCACCAGAGAAGTGAAATTCATCAGAGTCAGGCTGCCAAATTAATCCAAGGGTTTTTGTCACCTGACTTTGATTAATTTCCAAAAAAGTTTCTTTATCCTTTTCCTCAATTGTATCTAAGAACGAGATATTGTTGGAGCACCATTTGCGAAGATGAAAACCAGCTTCACTTAGCAGATTAGTAGTTTGATCCTTGATGTCGATGATTTCCTCAAGGTAATTTGCTCCAGCAAGTAGGTCATCAACATAAAAATTATTTTGTATGGCTTTCGGACCTAGCAGCATCGAATACGACGCGCAATTTAGTTGTAGAGCTCTCTTCCTCTGTCACGCAATGGTGTGGAAGGAAAAAATGATTTCCATTAAGCACTTCGGAATTCACCTTGGTCATGTGGTTTAGTTTAAGATACTCATTTATAAAATCGACGTATTGAGATCTTAAACGTGGATTGCGAAGTTTTGATTCTAAACTATAAAAGCGCTTTTTAGCAAGTTAAAACGAATCACCTAAGTCGTTTGGTGACGATTTGAATGGAAGGCGGACGGCAAATTGTCCATTTGGAAGACGTTGATGAGTATTACGAAATAAGTTTTCACATTCCATTTCCTCCTTAGAAAATTCCTTCGAAATGTTATCATGCGACTCAACTTTCCAAAATGACCTTAGAATATCCTCTAGCCGACGATGTTCCTCTAAATCGACGTTATTCTGAAGTGAAGTGGCGAAGCTATACTGCGTTATTCTCTCCGAACTAATCTTCCCTGCTACGATCCATCCAAGCAGCGTTTTTTGTAGCACAGGCAGATTCTCCCCAAGACTGATTTGGCCCACGGATAACAAATCAAAAAATAGCTCTGCGCCTATGAGCAGATCAATCTTCTGAGATTTGTTAAAATATGGATCGGCTACTTCAATGTTAGCAGGTATATTAAAATCCGCTATTTGCACGGTTTTTTCAGGTTGATGGCATGTGATAGACGGCAGAATTTGAACCTCCAGGCTGGCAGTGAAATCATTCACACGAGATTTTAATGATAAATACGCCTTAAACTTCGATTTAGTAGTAGTTTCTCCAATGCCACCAATAGCATTGAAGGCTTTGAGCCGCTTTATATTGAGCGTTTGAATTAGACGATCCGTGGCGAAATGCATTTGCGAACACGAATCTAATAAAGCTCTACATGGAACATACGAACGGTAGCCATCTTTAATTAGGACTAAAGCTGTTCCTAGGAATACGAAAGGGCGATCGAGCGTTGGTTTTTTAGGAAGAATTTCATTTTCTATTGTCGATTTCGAAAGCAAAGTTGTATTTGGTACAGATGAAGTTGAGCTGGCCTGAGCTAATGGTTGTTGAGTGATCGATATTTGAGGGGAATGATTGGGAATAGGACCCATATGTAGTAACGTACTGTGGCGCTGAGAGCAGTGCTTGCAATGATGCGAAATGCATTTTTGTGCTAAGTGGCCGAAGCGTAGACAATTTATGCAAAGGTTTCTAGCTTTAGCTTCGCGAGAACGTTTTTCAGGTGAGAGTTTAATAAATGCATCGCACGAGTATATAGTATGGTCAGTTGAATTACAGTATTTGCAAGCAACAACATGGCGTTTCGATGTAACAAAAGTTCTATTGGCTACTGGCTTAAATGACTTACGCGAATTGTTGAATGTGTTCGAAAATCTGTTGTTATCAGATGCGTTGTCCATTGTTTTCAGCGTTTGGCATCGCTTTTCGATGAAAGTTGATAGCTGATCCCATTTAGGTATTGCGTCGACTGCTGCTTCTTCCTCCCACTTTATTCGATGAACAGGCAATCCGTCCAAAATTTGCTCCTTGGTTGCCAGCGTATTGAGTGCCCTTAGTTGAGAGTTGACGCTGTCGCTCAAATCGCGTAGCTTATGCACCGAACCCCCGTTGACATTTAGTAAATTAAAAACTTCTTTAATATGCGCCTGGAAGATTAAACGTTTATTACTAAATCTGGCCTTTAAAAGTTCGACAGCTTTGCTACAATTTTCCTTTGTGACTTCAAGAGACTGGATTGTTTTAAAAGCAAAATCAGACAAACAAGAACGCAAATGTTGAAACTTTTCGATGGAAGTTAGCTCTTCGTCGTTGTCCACCAAAGTCTCAAACATGGAGAAGAAATTTGGCCAATCAGTATACTTTCCCGAAAACTTAGTGAGCTCTAGCTTAGGCAATCGAGCCGCCTTCGGCTTCATGCAGAAAAATGTGGATTCATGAGGAGAGACTGCTCCAACAGCAGAAAGCCTTTTAGAATCCATAAATGTCAGAATTTTGATTTTGAGATCAGAATACACATCTTCAAACGTAGCACGCCTGTCACCCTCTATCTCCGCTTCATCCAATACTTCAATGTTGGTTTGAGCGTCATCAAATTTTTGAAGATATGTCTCCAGCAGCCCCAATTTGACTTCCCACTCATGCAATGAAACACCTTTTTCACCAGCACTATCGACAAATTTTTTACTGAACCCCTTTTTTTTTTGTACGACGAAAGCGTTGCAGCGCTACACTCAGGCCCCTCTCCAATCATATTGAGGTCACAATTTATTTTTATAATAATCAACGGATAATATTTTATTAAATTAATATGATACTTATCCAAAAGACACGCGTTCCAGCAGTCGATGTTATGGGCAGCAATTCCAAATAAATTTCCACGATCACCAGCTTTCAACCACAGCAATACGAGTCCCACGATGCAAATCCAAAGTACAGCAATGCAAAATCCCACAATACGAGATCCAAATAGAGCACTCCAAAATCCCACGCACAGCACTCCAAATTAAAGTTCAACGACCGAAATGCGATAAGGAATTTCTTACAAAAAAAAAAAACTCCACGATAAAATAAAAAAAAAATCTGCGCTCGAGCGCGCGATCAGTTAGCCAAATTTTGCGAGATCACGATTAATTATTTTATATTAAATTGATTGGACTACGAGTCCTATCACGGTCGCCAATGTTGATTGATTCAAGCTTTTTTGAATCAGGAACTGCGATTGATTTGCGAATTGTACGAAAAGCGAAAATATGCGAAAAATAAATAAAAATGCGAGACGATGTTCTCGTTTAGAAGTGATTCGAAAGAATGATCTTTTGTTTTATTTCAAAGGCAAAAGAAATTGCAACCGCGTGTGGGTAGCGGTGCATGCAATAAAAAATATACAATATTTCCAATGTTGGTATGGCAAATTGCGTGATTACGAAAATATGCTCGTATGTTATCAAAAAAAATATTACATTTGGTAAATAGACGATAAATAGAATTTCGGAGTAATGAACAGTACTGAGCAAAATTATTGTTACATGTTACTGGTATTTTTCAATTGGTAATTATGCAATTCTGAACAACAATTTCTGAATGACAATTTGCTTTGAATTATTTGTGAATTAAATTAACTGAATTAACTATGACTGAGAATGCCGAGGATAGTTCCATTCTATCGATTGCATCATGGAAAATAAAAAGAGCTTCAGTTACTGGGCAACTCCAAATCCGAGATCCAAATGAATCTGTGCATGTGCTGGAAGTGAAGTTAGGACTCTTGGAATCATATCTCCAAAATTTCGACAATGCCCAGACTAATATTGAAATGTTGGATGAGACGGAGTTGGCCGGCGACAGAAGAGGTACTTTCGAAGACGCATATACTGACGTTAAAACAAGGATACTTGCACTAATTGATGCTAAAAGACCTTCTGCAACTGGATGTAGTTCCGCGCATGAATCAACGTTTCTGGGGATGAAGCCGAGAACTGCCCGTTTGCCCAAATTGAAGCTGACAAGGTTCTCGGGGAAATATACCGATTGGCCGGATTTCCTATCAATGTTTCAAACGTTGGTTGACGGAGATGATGAACTTACGGCTATTGAAAAGTTTCAGCACTTACGATCTTGTTTGTCGGACGTTGCCTTCAAGACCATTCAATCCCTTGAAGTCACCAGTGGAAATTATCCCAATGCCATTGATCTTTTAAAGTCTCGATTGATCTTTTAAAGTCGCACATGTTAAAGAAATATTCAAGCTACCTAGCGTTGATCTAGGATCAATATCTAAACTGCGCGATTTGAGTGACAGCATAAACTCGCATCTCATAGCCCTCAACACTCTCGGAACGAAGGAAGAAATTTTAGACGGACTTTTAATTCATCTTCTCGTCAACAAGCTCGATTTGAAAAATCGGACAAAGTGGGAGGAGCAAACAGCAATCAACAATTTGCCCAAATGGAGTGAGTTAGCAACATTTATAGAAAAGCGGTGTCAAATGATAGAAACGATGGACAATACATCCAGCTCTAGCAACAGGTATCTACAATCAACTCACAACAATACACGTAAGTCGGTGAAACCAGTAGCACATAAGACATTTATTACATCGAAGCCTTTTAATATTACTTGTCACTTTTGCGGGGCAAATTATCATAACATTTACGCTTGTAAGACATTTGCGGATCTCTTACCTTCAAAGCGCTATCAAGAAGCTAAGGTTAGGAAATTATGCATAAATTGTCTTCGCACTGGTCACCAAGTGCGCAATTGTAATTCACACCCCTGTAGACATTGCTCTCAACGCCACAATATATTGCTCCACATGAGCCCTGTTTTCGATCACCAATCTGATGTATCTGTCACACAAGAGCAGTCACACAAATCAAATCCACAATCGACGGATAAGTCAAGCACGTCACTCGTTTCTAAATCAATTTCGAAAAATCAATCTCTATTCAAAGATGAAGAAAGGGGATTCTCGGTATTTCTCGCAACTGCCCTGATTTTAGTGCAAGATAGCTACGGCTCCTACATTACGTGCAGAGCATTGTTAGATTCATGCTCCCAAATGCACTTTGCTACCGATCGTTTGATTCAACAACTCAATCTTAAACGCGTAAAGGCGACCTGATAAGTTGTTTTAAAATTTTCCGTTTGTCTCCCATTTAAAAAATCTCCTAATGAGCTTGGTGAGTCATTCAAACTTGCGCTTCTACAATCTGGAGACAAAATTTGAAATTTGAAACAACAATATACAAACTTTATAAATGAGTACATTGAACTCAGGCATATGACTAAGGTGCACATTGACGTTCTTAAAGTCAACCATTTCTTTCTTCCTCATCATTGTGTTACAAAGGCGGATAGTACTACTACCAAACTTCGCGTGGTATTTGACGCCTCCGCGAAATCATCGTCAGGTTTATCGCTCAACGAAATTCTTATGGTTCGCAATTCTTCTTCGTTTTCGAATATATCGCTTCGGCATCACGGCTGATATCTCAAAAATGTACAGGTGTGTGGAAGTTCAGCCGGCTGATGATAACTTACAATTAATTCTGTGCAGAGAGACCCAGAATGACAAGCTTACCATTTTTAAATTAAATACTGTCACATACGGAACTGCTCCAGCATCCTTTCTCGCAATTCGTTCTATGGTTCAGTTAGCATTAGATGAAAATGAGACCCTTTCCATTGGCTCGAAAACCATTCAACAGGATTTTTATGTCGATGACCTTATATCTGGCGCCGACACGTTTGATGAAATTGAAGAGATTAGACATCAGACCACTGCAATTTTAAGCAAAGGAGGCATTTATCTTCGTAAGTGGTGCTCAAATAACTCTTCATTTGTACAAGAAATTCCCGAAAAGGACAGGGAACCTTTTTAGATATTAACAACAGTCAGGTGACCAAAACGCTTGGTTTAATATGGCAGCCTGATTTAGATGAGTTCCATTTTTCTTTTGCACCATCACCACGTCCTCAAATCGCGACAAAGAGATCTATACTCTCCAGTATTGCCAAATTGTATGATCCACTTGGACTTATCAGCCTAATAATCGTCAAAGCTAAGATGTTTATGCAAGCGCTTTGGAAAGAAAACTTGCATTGGGATGAATCTCTTCCACAATGTCTTCATTCGAATTGGTTGAATTTTTCCAATCAACTGACACACATAAACCATCTGAAATTTCCTCCGATTAGAGTTATGTGCTACACTCCTATTAGTAGAGCTAATGCGACGTGTTAGGCGGACTATACGCTTAGAAAACTATAAAGTCTTTTGTTGGACCGACTCAACTATTGTTCTTTCGTGGGTCCAGTCTGAGGCATGTAACTGGAATACGTTTGTTTCTAATAGGGTAGCGAAAATTCATTGCCTATCAGAGAATATTGTTTGGCGACATGTACCCACAAATTTCAACCCTGCTGACATTCTCTCGCGTGGCGCATTTCCCAGCGAATTGATAGAAAGTACTCTTTGGAATTGCGGTCCGGATTTCTTGCTTGGACGCTGGACAGAAGGGGATTTGGAGAATTCTCCAGAGAAACGGAAGCCTAAACCATTCACCTTACTAACTGCCGGAAAGAAAAATTTATTGTTAAATTGCAAATATATAAATTCGTACACCAAGATGGTAAGAATATTTGCATATATTCATCGATTTTTCATCAATGCGTCCTCAAATGAGGCGAATCGCAGAAGGGGTCCATTAACTACCCTAGAACTAGATCATGGATTGAAATATATATTAAGACTGATGCAAGTTCGCGAGCTTTCGGATGAATATAAACGACTTTCTAATAAACAAGAGGTGGATAGATAGAACAAGCAGTGTGAAGAAACTTGCGCCCTTCTTGGATGAGTTTGATGTTATGAGAGTTGGGGTGGTCTTCAAAACTCGTCTTTGCCTTTCGCAAGCAAACATCCCACCATCCTCCCAAAAAATCACTTATTTACATTTACAATTATCAACCATTTTCATCTTCAACACATGCACGCTGGAGCTCAAGCACTTCTGGTTGCCTTGAGAACAAAATGTTGGCCAATTGGAGGTAAGCATACTGTGAGGAAGGTAATCAACAAATGTATTCATTGCTTTAGGGCTCGTCCGCGAATGATGCAACAACTTCAAGGAAATCTACCACCAAAACGGGTAAAATCATCGCGACCATTTACCACAACGGGTGTAGATTATTGAGGACCTTTCTACATGCGCTCTGGAATTCGTGGCCGAGCACCTAATAATGTTTACATATGCCTTTTCGTATGTTTCGCAGTAAAGGCCGTGCACATGGAGGTAGCAGCTGATCCATCGTCTTCAGCGTTTTTGGCTGCTTTTAAAAGATTTATCGCCAGACGCGGCAAGCCCCAAACGGTTTACTCAGACAATGCTACCAATTTTGTTGGTGCAAACAAGGAACTAAATGAGCTAAAGGCATTATTTCACTCGCAGCAGCACATTGACTTGATTTACCAGACTTGTTCCAGCGATGGTATAGAGTGGAAGTTTATACCACCTCGCTCGCCCCACTTTGGTGGACTGTGGGAGTCCTCAATAAAGATAGCTAAAAACCACATACGTCGTGTTGTCGGTTATATATATTAGTCTGCCAAATTGAAGCTATTATTAATTCTCGCCCTTTAAGTCCAATTTCAGATGATCCTTCTGATCTCGACGTTTTAACCCCAGGTCATTTTTTAATTGGAGGTCCTCTAACTACAACCTTAGATCCTGAAAGTGAGGACGTAAACATAACCAAACTATCGAGATGGCAAATGGTCAGACACATGATGCAGAGCTTTTGGACGTCTCTTCAACAACGCTGCAAATGGGACCGAGAGAAAGCTAATATAACTGTTGAAAACATGGTGCTTTTAAAGGACGAAAATCTACCACCACTGCGATGGTCACTAGGCAGAGTGGCTGAAGTCTTTCCAGGAGCAGATGGGCTCGCTTGAGTAGTTTGCGTGAAGACAACGAGTGGATATGTGAAAAGAGCCATCACAAAAATTTGCAAGCTTCCCATGGATTGTGAACAAAGGTCATCTTGAACGCAAGGCGTTCAACGTGGGGTGCATGTTTAGAATAGTTTAAGCAAAAACATTTAATATCAAGCCTGTAGCAATAGTTTTCACCACCACTGTAGTTTAAAATCAACAACATCTTAACTATGAATTCATAATCTAATATCGTAATTATTTGAACAAAAAAAAACCATATAGGTATGTATGAATATGCAATTGTATGCAGCTTTGATCATGCCATTTGTACTACCAACATCATATCTTATCTCTGTCCCGTTGCCCACCCACAATAATTGCAATAATGTAACATTCATTCGTATTTTGGAAGTCAAGCAATAAACATAAATTTTCATTTTTCGTCGTTTCGCATTTTTGCTTCTTCGCCCAACTTTACCTCGTTAATTTTCGTTGGATCAAATATATAATCCAAAAATTCTTGGATTATCGAACAATGGTAATGGTATACTCTTATTGGCACAAATGAGCTAAACAAGATATCCATCTCCCTCGTCTCTTTCCCCTTGGTTTCATTCAACAGCGTTTTTTATGCAATTCCTGTCTGTGAATACGTGTGAGCTGCCAATTGGTTCCTGTTTAAGATTAGTCGTTGCAACCACCATTTTTTATTGCAAGTTTTAGGCTTCTTTTAATTCAAATATCTACGAAAAATCTTTCTACTGTAATTGCAATATGCATTTCTCCTACTATTACTATTAGAGATAACAAATTTAGCCTATTTAAATGATTTGAAATAAATAATTTCAAACTTTCAAAATGTAACGTCCATCCGCACTCCGTGCAACAAGGAATGGCGGCGAGAATCAAAAATTTAGAACAAAATGGAGTTGCTCGGAAGCCTGTAACAATGTGCGTGAATCTGCTCAGAATCCCAAATAAGTGTGCGTGTAAAATGTGGGTGAGGGGTTTTCCAGCCTGGAAAGCTGGGTATCTTGTATAGGTGATTTGTGCTTATTGGTAAGAAGTTGTTAGCCAACAAAGTGCCAAAAAACGCGTCCGTTTTTTATCCATACTAAAATAAATTATATACTACCTTTTTTAAAAAAAAATTTAAAAAAACCTTCTGGACCGAATCAACGCCTGCGATATGCTGCTGAAACGGAACGAACTCGACCCATTTTTGAAGCGGATGGTGAATGGCAATGAAAAGTGGATCACTTACGACAACGTCAAGCGAAAACGGTCGTGGTCGAAAGCCGGTGAATCGTCCCAAACAGTGGCCAAGCCGGGATTGACGGCCAGGAAGGTTTTGCTGTGTGTTTGGTGGGATTGGAAGGGAATCATCCACTATGAGCTGTTCCCATATGGCCAGACGCTTAGTTCTACCATCTACTGCGAACAACTGGACCGCTTGAAGCAGGCGATCGACCAGGAGCGTCCAGAATTGGAAAATAGGAATGGTGTAGTGTTCCACCAGGACAACGCCAGACCACACGCTTCGTTGATGACTCGTCAAAAGCTACGGAAGCTCGGGTGGGAGGTTTTATCGCATCCACCATATAGCCCGGACATAGTGAAAAGTGAAAAGTGGCTATCCGAGTTCTTCGCAAATAAGGAGGGGGGCTTCTACGAGGGGGGTATTATGAAGTTGTCGTCTAGATGGGAACAGATTATCGAACAAAACGGCGCATATTTGAACTAAATGCGATCACTGTAACACTTTTTATGAAGCATTGAATGAAGAGCAAAAAAGCGGAAGGGAGATATTTGACAACCTTATTTTAAGTTTGAGGAGATAATATACGCACAGTATAAAACAAAGTATAAACAAACCTTTCTAGCCATGTTTTTTGAGGACGTATTGTACAGTATAAAGCAAAATGGTTTGCTTGGGGGACGGTTTCTTATGAGCGTATTAAACGTAGAAACACAATGCTGCGTGCGTGTGTGCGTGCGCTGACAGATAGAGTAGAAACAACGTAGTCTCATGGGCACAGACAATCTAATATAGACACCCAACTGTACAGCGGCTATTTCCCCTTGCCCATCGATGAATTTGACAGTAACTACGAATGTGGCTGAAATACAGGAAGCATTTTGACAGTAATTCAGCAACGAACACTTGCTCATCATTTTCACGCACATTTGTTTGATTTGTTGTTCAAAGCTCCCACACGTATTTACAGACGCAAAATGTTATAAAAAACGCTGTCAAATAAAATCGTGGCGAGGGGTTTCGCAGCCTGTAAAGCTGGGTATCTTGTATAGATTATTTGTGCTTTTAACACACTCGGTGTTCGTAGACACCCCTATTGCGAGTGTCAAATATCAATAAATTGATGGTTGATAAATCTATCATTCAAAAACAAAATCGGTATTGTGTAACTCGATTGACAAAATTTTTGGCTATTGTGAATAGATTGACTGTTGTGAATGAAGACATTTATTTGACAGTTCAAGACAGCAGAAAATCTAAATTTCTGTTTTTTGCATTTGAATATTGTATTCGGAAATTGTAATAGATTGTATTGTATTCGGAAATTGTAATAGAGAATAATAAAATAAAGAAATAGAATTTAATTTTGAAAGAGTTATTGGAATTGGGGTTCGATGACGACTATCAGGATTCCAGATTTTTTAATATATTGACCAGAAGAAGGCAACTAAAGGATGCCTCTAACCCTTTGAAATTAGAGGACTCTATATAAATTATTCCATAATCAAAATATGTATTTATAGCTGTTCCTTTTGAGCTTTGTAAAGAACTTCCGTTTATCGAAGTCAGCATTTTCGTACCTCTTGACTGAATTGGAAGGAAAATTAAAACCATCTGTAAGATGTACATTAATCCCGAACGTTATCAAACTTGCAACTGCATTGCGTTTATGTGGACGTGGGTCGTACCAGTTAAGCGTTGGGAATGAACATGCCGTTGGTCTTGCGCATTCAACTGTGTCTCTGGTTCTGAAAGAAGTTTTAAACTAACTCGAGGAACATATTTGCCAATTACGGGTTGGAGGTCCAATGCTGTTCAATTGTTCCCATTTTTCTTGCTTTACGATTTTCGAACAAATTCCTTTTGCAAGTTGTTCGTTTTCGCTCATCAACTGGACCAACCGCTCTAATTTCTTTTTATTGCTAACTACTTTAGACCTAAAAATATATATTTGTATTGTTAGATGCATTAACCAAGATCAGAATTTACATTTTTTTTTCGTATCCTGTCTTCATTCGGAGATGAACTACGTACTACGCGGTTTGTGCCTTCGTCGTCCACAAAAATGCCATTGACAAAAAAAGTGATATGCACCAAAAAATTTGATCGCAATTGACACTCACAATACCAATTTTCTCCGTTCACAATGGAAAAATTAATGTTTATCACTTCTTCATTGACAACTGACAATCACAATACCAACCCGTCAAATTCTTTGATAAGTATCGTTTGTCATTTATTTTTTGACACTCGCAATAGGGGTGTAACCCTCTGGAATTGAAGGATTCTATGTGGATACGTGATTTCATAATTTAAATATGTAATAACATCTGTTCCTTTTCAGCTTTAAAAAGAGCTTCCGTTAATCGAAGTCAGCATTTTTATATCTATTGACTGATTTGGAAGGAAAATTAAAACCGGCTGTAAGATGTGCATCAATACCGAATGTTGGATTTTTGTTGCAAAATTTATGTTAATGTTTTGTTGCAAAAATTGATCATAATTGACACAAACCTAATTATCTTCATTCACAATAGAAAAATTTATGTTTATCAATCGTTCATTAACAATTAACAATCACAATACCAAATTGTCAAATTGTTTGATAAGAATCGCTTATCGTTTATTTTTTGACACCCGCAATAGGGGTGATGATCTTGCCCACGTCTTCGCTATTTTGCATTTGCACAATGACGTAGTGATTTTTTCCCCAACATGAATAATTTTGGCGGATGCAATAGTCGAAGCATTACTGGTTTTCATCATTTCCATGCATAATAATTTGGCTTTCTCCGATGCATCTGCGCCCTTCAGAGATGGAGTATGTGCAACCGCTCCAGCAGCTCAACCTGCCTTTCAAGTGAATTGCATTTTTCTTCCATTTCTTGTACCTGTTGCTTCAGTTCTTTGTTGTGATTTCGTTCGTGGCTGAAGTCTTCTAAGTCTGATTTGGTTGCCATTTTTGCAATGCAATCGTTTTGGATTGCACTCTTTTATCATTGACTTTAAGACTCCACACTCTACCACCGTAATAGGGGTGAGTAGGTCCCCTCCACACGTGACACAAATTATAACACACCACAGACAAGGCGCCTTAGTGAAGTAAAAAATGATTTCTTGTTATTTAGTTCTTAAAAATGTATTCTTTCAAAAAAAAAAAAGAAATTGTAAGTAAAATATCTGGAAGCAACCCTATTTGTAACGAGAATATAGAAATTGCTTGTTTTTTAGGTTGTGTAACACTTTATTGACAAACTGGATGTCCTACGTATTCTTTGTTTTGTTCTTTTTCGTTCGAATGTTCAAACACTACGCAGCAATTAAAACAATTTACGTAATTAAAGCATATAATTATTTTTAACCAAAACAGTACATAATCAGCGATATATAAATAAACCATTGTAAAAATGTTAATGCCACGAATCCAATTTCTAATTGATAAGTATTTAAACTGCAGACTTCAAGGGTTTATTAATTATGATGTTGTTACAGATTCCTTAGCAGCAGCTTGTCGTTTTTTAACACCCCAATTATAGACTCGAGCCATATTCACTTCTGTGGTAGTAATTTGATCCCTACAATAATAACAATGAAGAGTTGCTAATAAAAAAGAATGCACGAGTCTGTCAAGAAATTATTTTGACAAAGGAAAAAATTGTTTACCTAGACATTTTCTTAAAAAAAAAAAATGGATTTTTTTTTTTATGTTTTACCTGTTTTTTTCAATACAGACAAAGTAACGACCCCTATTCCAAAATCCGGCGGATTGGAGATACCGTTTGGGAATGTTAACAGGAAATTTTCGATTTTGGGGAACGGTTCCCCCCGTTGGGTTTAGAAACAGGAGTTAATATATTTACCCCTCTACCGCACGCATCATGTTCCAATGAAACGGAACAAGAGAGGGATAAAATGACTAGGGCGAAAGCAACGATGAAAGCCACCAACCATGCTTGGCGAAATTCGATCAAGTCAAAGAGGTTGGTCATCGAAGGAGCAAGAGATGCGACCGACGCAGCGAAACAGAGTCTGGCTCTGAATTCCCCGGCTGAGGTCAAGTCTGCAGGTCCATGTGCTGGTAAGGGCAAGGCCAACGCCGAGACCGAACCCATCCCCGAATGCTCCCGAGACGTCGTTGTGACCTCCAGAAAGATGGGGATTGTTAGGACGCCGGCCCGCGCGAAGGGCAGTGAGGGACTATCCACCGCGAAGAAACATGGTACTGACCGCAGATCTTCAGTGACGGCTAAGCCTACACAACCTGAAACCACGTGGTCAAGAACACAAATTCAGAAGCCAGGGCTGATACAGGTACTTACAAACGGGGTAGGCTAGGTGACACCATCTCAACCCTTTTCAACGTTTGGCAACAAAAAAGCCAAAGTATTCCGATCAGGTCAAAGAGAGCCTGCGTGCCGCTATTGCCGACTTTGGTAAGTCTGACCACAGACTCTCTGACGACCAGAGGAAGTTATTGGAAATCTGCATTCGCACGGTACCGACGACGCCATTCGGAACAAGGAGTTCGTTCCATTCTGTTGTAACATAATAAGAAATGTCATGTAAAGTGGCAACACGGGTTCCTATCCCTTATTCTATTCAGTTATGTTTTTATACCATTTATTCTTTTGTATTCTCTCTATGAAATAAATTCATCATTCCTTTGTGTTCTTTTAACCTGACAAGACGTTTTTCTTTATTCGCTCCATTTTTTTTTATATATATATTATGGTGCGGGCTAAAGGGGTTGGGACTACCCTTAAGTATCCTGTTTAGGACACAGCACGGGCCGAAGGTACCGAGGGAGAGATAGAAAGAAGGTACCGGTGCGCGTTGGTTGCTTAAATGGCTGAAGGAGTTGCTCGCCAAGACGGCAGCGCCATGGAAGGCCGCCGAACTACGTCTAGTAGAGAAAAGGGATGTGCTGAAACTGTCAAGACCTAAAGACCGTCAAAATCCTTTCGGTGCCCAGATGGCACATATGAAGAGAACCTGCTGGTCGCAATGATGAAGGTAATACAAATAAACCTTCATAACAGTAAGGTGGTTAGCGCCAACCAACTTGTAGGGTAAGACATGAGGGTCCCAATCCGAAATGGTCAAACCAATGATATACTATGGTGCTGCAGTGTGGTGGAAAAAAAGGAACCAAAAACTAGCCATTAATAAATTAAACAAATTCCAAAGGATGGCGTGCACCAAGGCCAAGGCTGTCTGTGAATGTAACAAAAACTTAAACACACTGGCAGAAAATAACAAATTAAGATTAATCTGGATGATAGGATATGAAAACCCCGAGGCCGCAGTACAAGTGGCTTGATGACACTCCCCATTTCAACATATTCATCATTTAGAATAAAAAAATTCAAGTTTTCAGATATTTCAAAGGGGCATTTAGGATGTATGTGCTTTTTTGTATAGCAGTATAGTATTGGAGACGCCTGCACAGTATTCAGACTTAAGCTCAATTAATAATTTGTGGATCTATTTAAAAAAAAAAAAGTGAGTAATACAAAAAATAGCAGAGCTGAACTGAAAACTGCAACATGCGACGAGCGGAGTTCAATCACAATTAATTATGATGTCCAGAACTTCAGAACTTGATTTATTCCACGAAAAGAAGAGACATGGTAAACGCAATAGTGGCCAATAGGACCGATTTTTGGGTATTTCTTACTTTTTCTTCTAGTTTTTTTCAATTTCTTTTTCAACTAACAATTACGTACAATTAAGGTACATTAAAAAGCACCAGGTAAAACTTATGTTTTTTTTTTGTAATGTCTTATTTAGGTAATTTTTTCGATTGTCAAAACATTTTGACATACTGTAGCTTACCTTAAAAAATCTTGATCATGCTCCACACTTTTAAGATTAGCAACCGCCGAGTTCATATTCTGCTTTAATAATTCTTCAGCCTCGTCCAGCGGATATTCTAACATAACGTTGGCTCCCAACCAGAGGCAGACCGTGTTTGTTGGGCCAACCATAGTTTTAATAAACACTTGGTCACTCAGAAGAAATTGGGTTTCCCTTTCCTCCGTTTGTTTTCGCAAGACATCTATCATTTCGAGAGATCTCTGCAAATCGGGAATTTGTTGCTTGAGTTTTCTTCGACGGGCATCAAGGTTGAATGCCATAAATCTGTATTTCCCATGCTGCTCATCCAATCTTTGAAGTACCTTTTCACAGTTTTTCTCATTTTCTGGTTGTGCCATAAACGCATCTATTTCATCCTTAAAGTGTTACTTATTGAGGTTAGATGTCTTCTTGTGCAGCACAAACTTACCAAAAACACTGCCTCCGGAATGCCGGCGAAAGACTTTTGGTTTTTTGGCAATTTGGGCATTTCTACAGTATCCATTAGTCCGGTCATTTTAAATTAGCTATGCAATTGTGAGAAATCGTCAAATTTGTTAACAGAAGCACACTACAGCCTAATCAAAAAACAGTACCAGAAACAGAAATAATGACGAGATATTCATCTTTCCAGCTGGAAAACTCCTCCACCACACTTTTTCACGCATACTTAAAAAAAGGTTGTCGGTTTTCACGTAGTTTGTTTGAAGACTGTCGGAAAGTAGGGGAAGTTCGATGGATTACCCCCCACTACATCCAAAAGTAGATACATCTGTTCAGGGATGAAAAAGAGACTTTTGAATATATATCGAAACCCAAAAAGAAATTGTACTGAACATTTTTTTACTGCGAAACTATAAAACAAAGCTTTATGTTCAATATTTTCGTTTTATTGAATTTGGTGAAATTGTTTGAAAATTGTTCTACATCATCATTTTCGTTAGTTGTAAATTGAAATGAAACTACCGACTTCCTGTGAGTCCCTGTTCAACAAATGAACTAGTTTCGTTTTATGGTATTTGATAGACACCCAACTGTACCTCGGCTATTTCCCCTCGTCCATCGATGAATTTGACAGTAATTCACGAATGTAGCTGAAATACAGGAAGCATTTTGACAGTCATTCAGGAACCACCGAACACTAACTCATCATTTTTACGCACATTTGTTTGATTTGTAGTTCAAAGATCTCACACGTATTCACAGGCAAAAAATGTTATAAAAAACGCTGTCAAATAAAATCAAGGGACAAGGGAAGAAGAAGTTTGGTATTTGTATTGGCTCATTTGTGTAAAAAACGCTGTCAAATAAAATCAAAGGGGCAAGAGAAGTAGAAGTTGGGTATCTGTCATTCGATGAATTTGACAGTAATTCATGAATGTAGCTGAAATACAGGAAGCATTTTGATAGTAATTCGAGAATAATCGAATACTAACTCATCATTTTTACGCACATTTGTTGGATTTGTTGTTCAAAGCTCTCATATGTATTCACAGACACAAAATGTTATAAAAAACGCTGTGAAGTTTTGTATCTGTATTGGCTCATTTATGGTTATGACTTATGCCTGTTTCAGTATGTGGCGAGAGTGTGAGTCTAGTTCAATCTGTCAAATAAAGAAACATGTATGAAGCAAAACACAATGCGGCGAGTCTCGTCGTCTGTCGCGCCTTGATTTCGAAAAATTGAAAAACGATCGCGCCGTGCCGGCGTTTCATTTGATGATTGACAGTTTGTGACAGATTGTGAGTTAAATACGTTGCTATTGTGAAGGAAAAGCAAAATTACAAAAATAAACCAGACATAAATTGAAAAATTTATTGATTTTATAAATAAGTAACCTTTGATTTATAATAATAAAAAAAAAATTTATAAATATTCGTCGATGAAGGATGAGATTGATATTCGCTTTTGAAAAAAATAGTCGACGTGTATCACTGAATTGTAAATTGACTGAGCGAGACGATTCGACAGCAATTCTCGCGTTGGACTCGTCTCACACTCACGCCGCATTGTGAAACATTCATAATGATCAAAACAGTCGAACTAGAACTAATTTATACACCATTAACATAGTTGAACTTAGTCAAAGCCAACATATTAATATGAGAAATACTTCAGAAACAATTTAAATTACCATATACAGATGATTTTAGTCCAAGAGCTATTCTGGGCTCTCATCACGTAACTTTTCAGACGATCATCGTCAAGACGACTATCGTCAACACTAGCCGTGTTTTATTATGCACTCATGATCTATATAGATCATTGGTTTGCACGCATTGCAACAACAACACATGATCCAGATAGCTATCGGGATCATTTATCGTGATCCGAAATTTGATTCCGCTATTCCCTGCTAGGTTCATGGAAGCTGATTTGCCTGGAAACCATTTCCAATTTACAGCATTGCCTGATAAGTATACAAAATATTATTTTTTGAACTAGATTTTAATACTCACTTTTATTCCTTCATTAAGTAATATTGTGCTAACAGTAATACAAAATTTGTATTTCAATTTTAATTTCTAACAATTTTGTGTGATTTGCACAATTGTTTTGCGTTTGCCGGTGAAAATTGTAATCATCATCGTAAAAGATGTGCAAACACTTGCTCTGAAGAGAAGAAAAATTATGTTGGCATAGAAACACTGCCAGCAAATATCACAGCATCGACAGGAGTTAATTGTCAAACTACTGTCAGAACACAAAATAAAAATGCTTCCATGATCTGGAGCGTTTTATTTACACACATGATCCATATGGATCATCCGTGCATAATAAAACACGGCTACTATCGTCAAAAGTTTGCTTTACGTATCACTATCGCTATCGTCTCGTCTATGGTCACAGTTTGAGCGCTACCAAATGCTACATTCCTTATGTCAAAATAAAAACTGCTTGTCATCTTTCAATTTCTTTTTGTATTTTCAAGTCCAAGAACGAATTGAAAGTATAGGTAATGAGTGCTAAGGAGGTATAAGGCACTCCAGTTCATATAAAAATAACTTAAAGCTTGAATTAATTAAATTAGCATCTATTTATAAGCATTTCATTTCCTTCTTACAACTGACGTATACTTGGACAAGGACTCAAACCAAAGTTCTCCATGGTTTGGAAAGAAAATATGGGTTAGATATATGATTGCAGGTCGAATGTGAGAAATAAAAAAAACATTTCTTGTATGAAAAACAATGTATAATGCAAAAAAAACATTAGCAAAACTATTTTTTCAGCATTCAATACAATATTTCATTTATTTAAGCCAAAAATTTTACAATGTTTTTCACAATTTGCTCTAGGACGATAGTGAATTAGGTATCGTTAGAAAAGCATCGTCGAGACGATAGCAAATGACAGTTGTCGGCTTACGTGAAGCAGAGAAAACGATATCGTTTTTTTATGCTTACGTGAAGCACAGCTATCGTTCAAACGATATCGTCAGACGATAGTCGTGTTACGTGATGAGAGCCCTGGCTGAAGAAGATCATTCTGAACATTTCTTTTTAAAGTATTAATGTAAGTAAGTAAAGTAAGCAACGGCCCTTTCGGTCGGTCTGACTTTGACATTTGAAGTAGAATAAACGTAAAAGCATTGTACAAATAAATTTCATTGTACATAGAAATAGCGCTTTCGGGCGTTGCAACTTCGCAGATCGTAATATCGTTACTCGATCGTAATCGCCCGACCGATTGGGTCTACTTTCTACTCGCTCGGGCGTTTGACAGATATATTTATGATTTTTCTTTATTTTTTTATTTACAAATGTAACGAGAGCGAGAGAGACACCACCACTAATGGAGAGATGTCAGTTGGTCGTGTGTAGAGTCTACACGGTAGACCTCACAGAAGCGGGGGAAAACTTTGTGTGGCATTGTTAGATTGACACGGCAGCGAAAAGGACTCGATCGTTAATAAATATAATTCGTATTCTTTACATTGTGTTGGCTATTATTTGTTCCTTTGTTAATTTGTTATCCTCAATCGAGGACACATTGAATATAACTTTGTGTTGGCTATTATTTGTTCCCTTGTTAATTTGTTATCCTCAATCGTGGACACATTGAATATAACTTTTGTTGAATTATCTGGTTAACTTTGGAGTGTTAGTTAAACAAACGAAATTTGAATGCCGGAAGGCGATTATTTGAGTAAGTAAGAATTGCTTTCGATTTATGTTTCAAAATCTAATCGTTTTCTCCACTTACATCAATTCATAAAAATCAACGCAACGAAGTCACATTGTGTGTTGCAATTTGCGAGGCTATTCGTTTATCGTAGAAACGACACAACGCACTGCAAAGTTTGTTAAGCGCGTGCGTGCGCTAATTGAAGATTGCTTACAGTATTTAGAAGGGAAGAAAGTGTTTTCCATACTTTACCTTAAGAGTGGGTTTTACCCGGTAAAAGTTGCTTCCGACTCAACTCGCTATACATCCTTTGTCACACCTAATGCACAATACGAGTTCTTAAGAGTGCCTTTCGGGCTTAAAAATGCACCAAGTATTTTTCAAAGGTTCAGTAGAATATTCCGAAAATTCATTGATAACAACCAAAGTGGTGTTTATGGATGATATAGTTATTGCGAGTTATAGAGAGCCATATAGAGTTATCGACAGAAGTCCTTTAGTGTATCTCAGCTTAAGTTAAGCAAGTGTCGTATCGCTTATCCGACCATCGACTACTTAGGACATAAAAGCCGTGTTTTATTATGCATGGATGATCCATCATGGATCATGTGTGTAAATAAAACGCTCCAGATTATGGAAGCATTTTTATTTTGCGTTTGACAGTAGTTTGACAATTAACTTCTGTCGATGCTGTGATCTTTGCGGGCAGTGTTTCCATGCCAAAGTAATTTTTCTTCTCTTCAGAGCAAGTGTTTGCACATCTTTGACGACGATGATTACAATTTTCACTGCCAAACACAAAGCAATTGTGCATATCACATAAAATGCCGTGTTTTATTATGCACTCATGATCTATATAGATCATTGGTTTGCACGCATTGCAACAACAACACATGATCCAGATAGCTATCGGGATCATTTATCGTAATCCGAAATTTGATTCCGCTATTCCCTGCTAGGTTCATGGAAGCTGATTTGCCTGGAAACCATTTCCAATTTACAGCATTGCCTGATAAGTATACAAAATATTATTTTTTGAACTAGATTTTAATACTCACTTTTATTCCTTCATTAAGTAATATTGTGCTAACAGTAATACAAAATTTGTATTTCAATTTTAATTTCTAACAATTTTGTGTGATTTGCACAATTGTTTTGCGTTTGCCGGTGAAAATTGTAATCATCATCGTAAAAGATGTGCAAACACTTGCTCTGAAGAGAAGAAAAATTATGTTGGCATGGAAACACTGCCCGCAAATATCATAGCATCGGCAGGAGTTAATTGTCAAACTACTGTCAGAACACAAAATAAAAATGCTTCCATGATCTGGAGCGTTTTATTTACACACATGATCCATATGGATCATCCGTGCATAATAAAACACGGCTATTGTCCGTGCGGTAATATTAATTCAGTGTGTCGAAGAAATTGATCTTGACCCTAGCTCCGACAAGCTTGCGACTCTCAAACATTCTTCTCTCCTTCGTTATTTAATTTTTCAATTCTGTCAAATACATTGCTTTCATCATTGAAAGCAATTACAGCCTGCCATATGCCGGTCAATATTGCTTTTGCCATTGATAAGGATTTACTAAAAGTATTAAAATAATACTTAAACCATAATAAACCTTAGTATTATAAGTAATATATTTAGTAAAAAAATTAGACTTTCTCGAATTATTATTTGCATTAAAACTGATTAAAAATCTTACTTAAAAAAAAGAGCGTGCATCCACATTCGCTAATTTGTATCGACTGTAAGAAAAGCACGATTGTGTCAGATGGAAATTTCTATCAATTTCAGTGTAGATATAGGTCGCCATTAGCCGTGTTTTATTATGCACTCATGATCTATATAGATCATTGGTTTGCACGCATTGCAACAACAACACATGATCCAGATAGCTATCGGCATCATTTATCGTGATCCGAAAATTGATTCCGCTATTCAGTGCTAGGTTCATGGAAGCTGATTTGCCTGGAAACAATTTCCAATTTACGGCATTGCCTGATAAGTATACAAAATATTATTTTTTAAACTAAATTTTAGTACTCACTTTAATTTCTTAAATGAAGTTATATTGTGCTAACAGTAATACAAAATTTGTATTTAAATCTTGATTTCTAACAATTTTATGTGATTTGCACAATTGCTTTGTGTTTGGCAGTAAAAATTGTAATCATCATCGTAAAAGATGTACAAACACTTGTTCTGAAGAGAAGAAAAATTATGTTGGCATGGAAACACTGCCCGCAAATATCACAGCATCGACAGAAGTTAATTGTGAAACTACTGTCAAATACAAATTTTGTATTACTGTTAGCACAATATTACTTCAATTAAGAAACATTAAAATCAAATAGCCACGGCTACAGTCGTCCCCCCCTCGTCCACCCCTTTTTTTTTAAAATATTATATTTGAGAACTCCAACACATGATGTCTTACTGTCCAGCACAGACTACCCATCTGAGTAACTGCTATTTCCCCCTTGACAGTGTTTGACAATTCATGAGTTTGATAGAAATACGGGAAACATTTGACAGTAATTCAGGAATCATCGAACACTAGCCGTGTTTTATTATGCACGGATGATCCATATGGATCATGTGTGTAAATAAAACGCTCCAGATCATGGAAGCATTTTTATTTTGTGTTCTGACAGTAGTTTGACAATTAACTCCTGCCGATGCTGTGATATTTGCGGGCAGTGTTTCCATGCCAACATAATTTTTCTTCTCTTCAGAGCAAGTGTTTGCACATCTTTTACGATGATGATTACAATTTTCACCGGCAAACGCAAAACAATTGTGCAAATCACACAAAATTGTTAGAAATTAAAATTGAAATACAAATTTTGTATTACTGTTAGCACAATATTACTTAATGAAGGAATAAAAGTGAGTATTAAAATCTAGTTCAAAAAATAATATTTTGTATACTTATCAGGCAATGCTGTAAATTGGAAATGGTTTCCAGGCAAATCAGCTTCCATGAACCTAGCAGGGAATAGCGGAATCAAATTTCGGATCACGATAAATGATCCCGATAGCTATCTGGATCATGTGTTGTTGTTGCAATGCGTGCAAACCAATGATCGATATAGATCATGAGTGCATAATAAAACACGCCTAAAGTTACCGAAGTAGGTATTTAGATAAGTGATGCACACTTACGCACCATAGCCAACTATCACCTTCTGAATAATCCGAAAAAAACTTCATTTCTTCCCGGGCTTGTGTTCTTATTTCCGACGATTTGTGGAATAATTTTCTTGAATAGCGAGACCTTTGCTCGACCTTATTAAGAAAGATGTTTAATTTAACTCTTAATGTGAGAGCGTCTTCCGTTTTAGAGTGTGCCTACAGAGAATTCCGTTTGTTATAGTAACAGATGTAGTACTTTAACATTGACCATAAGCAAGAAGAACGTAAATCCGAGAATTGCTCGTTGGGCTTTGGAGCTGGAAAATTTTAATTATAAAGTCAAACATCGTAGTGGAGAAAACATGAATCATGTTGACGCTTTTAGTCGATGCAACATAATCTGCACCATTGACTCCGAAGACATCGACTTCCAGTTAAGACCTTCCCTAAGTCGTGATTCCTTAGCTTCCATTGAAACAAAGATTGAGTGTTGAGAGCATGAGGCTCTTGAAAATGTCATTATTTTCCGAAAGACCAAGACAGGTAGACGTCTGTTTTATGCCCCCCCGGAAATGAAGAGCAACATAAAAAAAAGAGGAGATTCTGAAAGATCCTCCACCATTTCCGTTATTCATTAGATCACTTCGGTCCCCTTCCGGCATTGAAATCGAAGTGTACGCACATACTTCTGGTGGTAGACGCATTTATCAAATTCGTGAAGTTGTACCCAGTTAACTCGAAAGAGGTATGTGCCTCGCTTACGAAATACCTCCAGTATTACAGTCGCCCTTCCAGAATAACTTCCGATCCAATGATAACGTGATGCACAGCTCCCGCGTCTCCTTCCTTGAATATTATATGGAATAATATGATTCGTTCTAAGTGAATTTGTTTTGTGTTTCAAATGTAATAACCCATTAACCCTTTCACTGCTTACTTTTCCATGGTCCACCTAAATTTTCGTGTCTGTCATATAACAAAGGCTCATTGAAATAAGAATTAGAAATAAGAATGCTATTAAAGCGGAAAGCAAAATGGCATGAAGGATTTTTTAAATATCATTGTCCGTAAAAAAAATATTTACGCGAACAATCCTTGAAAGGTTTAAATTATTTGCATTTTTTTAAATTATTTCTTTAAATTATCCCATTACAATGCAATAAATAAAATAAAATAGAACCTTTTAAATATGTTTAGTAAAAGGATTGAAAGAAACATTTTCCACTTAAATCAAACAAACTTGGACAGCATTGGATTTCCAAATCTTCTTGTGAAAAGGGTTTCGTATTGATGAATAGACTGATTTTGTTGATACTAACTCTAAGAAAATTCAAGACAAGATGGAATTCACTATTCACAACAAATGCATTTCTATATTTCGCAAATGTGCTTGCATCATATTAACCAAAAAAAATATTATACACTCTTATCAATCTAATATTGTAAGTCCACTATTTCTAATGACAATTTCATTTTTTATCCCATATATGAGAGCCCAGGGCTCTCATCACGTAACTTTTCAGACGATCATCGTCAAGACGACTATCGTCAACACTATCGTCAAAAGTTTGCTTCACGTATCACTATCGCTATCGTCTCGTCTATCGTCACAGTTTGAGCGCTACTAAATGCTACATTCCTTATGTCAAAATAAAAACTGCTTGTCATCTTTCAATTTCCTTTTGTATTTTCAAGTCCAAGACCGAATTAAAAGTATAGGTAATGAGTGCTAAGGAGGTATAAGGCACTCCAGTTCATATAAAAAAATAATTTATAAGCTGGAATTAATTAAATTAGCATCTATTTATAAGCATTTTATTTCCTTCTTACAACTGACGTATACTTGGACAAGGACTCAAACCAAAGTTCTCCAAAGTTTGGAAAGAAAATATGGGCTAGATATATGATTGCAGGTCGAATGTGAGATATAAAAAAGGCATTTTTTCTGTGAAAAACAATGTATAATGCAAAAAACATTAGCAAAACTATTTTTTCAGCATTCAATACAATATTTCATTTATTTAAGCCAAAAATTTTACAATGTTTTTCACAATTTGCTCTAGGACGATAGTGAATTAGGTATCGTCAGAAAAGCATCGTCGAGACGATAGCAAATGACAGTTGTCGGCTTACGTGAAGCAGAGAAAACGATATCGTTTTGACATGCCAAGCTCGGAAAATCTAGTTCTAATCTAATCTAAATGACTAGATCGGACGGCGAGTGGACATCATGGATCAGCTCTTTCATCGTTAGGGTGCAGGCCGCTCTGAGAAGAGCCCAAGAGGCTGCAAACCGAGCTTAATAGCTGACCAGCCCCGCGAAGTAATACCTAACGGCAGTCCCGCGGGGAGAGTGGTTGATAAGTGCAGGGGTGTGGTTTAGTACGTAGGCGCGAGGAGACATCCCGCGAATCGTTCATGCTGGTAACACGGGTTGCTTGTATCTTACGAAGATTACACATCCATTGGCGTAAACCATAAAAAAAAATAAAATAAAAATAACACTGACCGACAAACGTAGCCGAGCTGTGCATCATGTTATCATTGTTTATCATTGCATATAACAAAGTGCGTAAACTGCTCAGCAGCCCAAATAAGTGTGCGTGTAAAATGTCGACGAGGGGTTTTCCAGCTCTACTGAACCAATACAGATACCCAACTTCTTCTTCTTCAAGGGGCAAGAGAAGTAGAAGTTGGGTGTCTGTATTGGCTCATTTGTGCTGGCCAACAACTTAATTTAAGGTAAAAATAGTGGCTTTATTGTTTATTTTAAACAAGATATTTATTATTTGTTCATTATATATAATACCACTTAGTTTTTTTTAATAGTAAAGTTTTAAATTAAATTTTTTTACTGACCAAATTTTAGAATTGAATTTTACTTCACTAAAGTTGAGTTTTTTCTATTTCTAGGATGAAGTAAAATCAATTTCAATTGAAGTATGATAAGTTAAAGATTAATATTCTATGTGCAAGCATTGTTTGAAATATTAAACACCCTAAGCATAGTTCAGCAACGTGAAACATCTGTAGTCAAGTAGAGAACTGCAACGGTTTCCTTCAAAGATTCGTTTAAGAAAACTTGTAGTAGTTTTTGTGTTTTAATTGTTTACTTTGCCATTAAATAATACAAAACCAAGCAAGCTTGTACGTTGCGTTCTACTCAGTGCTAGTTACTACTCAGGCAGCAACCCAAATGTTAAATCTATAAATTTGTTGAATAAATAGGATAAGAAATGAAAGCTTATATATAATAACTTAAGTTAAAAACCATATTCTTTCTTAAGTTCAACAATTATTGCCACGAAAAAGTGTATTCTCATGATCGCACGTCTGTATAAGTAAAACGCATCCTCAGTTTTGGTTGTCGTTTTAAAAAGTACAGAGAACATATGTGCTCAAATAAAAATGTAAAATGTATAGCTTTTTTTTAAGAAATTCAAAATAAGGGAAGCATGACGAATAATGCTGGCATAAATTAATTTGAAATATAATATTTTCCCCAGTATTATTCAATAATACAATTGTTATTATTAAAATATTAATCTTTATCTCTCATGCATTCCAATACGTTTTCCATTGATTCCAATATTGTCTGCGATGTAACTTTTTAGACTTTTTTTTCTAGCTAAAGGGAGCTTAATAAGATTGCTTTGCGAACGTTTGTGGTGGAATCTCTCCGTGGGGAAAATTATTTTTTAACTAGCATTGAAAATAACGTCATAAATTAAAGAAAAAAATAAGGGGCGTTGCCATGCGTAGTAAGCAAAAATGCAAAACATCATATTTGGAAAATAAGGCTTTGGTGGGCTCACACCGATAGGGAATGACGTTCACAAATAGAAAGTGATGTTGTCAAAAAAAAAACGTTATAAAAAACGATGTCAAAAAAAATTTAGGGGAAAGACACGAGGGAGATGAATATCTAGTTATGTCTAATTTGTGTTCAGATGGGTGTCTCTATTGGGTAGCTGTGCTTTCCAGCCAGGAAAGCTGGGTATTTTGTACAGAAATAAAGGAAACGAGATATTCATCTGCTACCCTCTTTGCCCCTGAAATTTTTTTGACAGCTTGTTGTTTTTTTTATTTGCCTCTCGTCTGTGAATACATGTGAGGCAACTGCTCATCTTGTTCCGAGAATTTATTTGAATTTGGAAGTTTTTGCTGTAACTGCCCATATTTATTTTAAATATTATGCTTAGTATTCACACATGTTTATGACAAATGTGTTAAATAAGATGTTGTTTAATTTTCGCTTTTATTCGAATGAAAATCTTAATTATTTTGCAGTATCTATTGAATTGCAAAATCCCATTTTTTTCCAAAACAAACGGCCACTTCGGAGAAAACAAATCGCCACGCTATGTTCATATGGTTCATGCTATTAGCACGAATATTTATAAAACATCACACTGGAAGCAATATTGGAAGCAAATGAAACGCCATTGGTTAAACCATAGATAATAATTAAAGATAAATTAGCCTTTTCGATCTTCTTCAGTATCTTCAATTTAATATTGTTGATGTGAACAGTAATAAAAGCAAAATCATTTCTTCGTGGATTTTGATTGAGCATTTGTTTGTACCGTATATGAAGAATTTTGAATTGATTGATTGACTATTCCATTCTTTATATTGAGCTGAAGGTTTATATATTTATATTACAATAATAATATTCTATAAATACGTATGTATTCAATAATCTTTATTGAAAACAAAGTATTAGAAAATTGTGCAGTGTTCTAAAAGATTAATGATAAGTTCTTGATGTAAACAATATTCCGATGCACATCAACTCAAAAATAGGTGGCCAAAATTAAGTTCAATAATATTGCAAAATACTTATATTAGGTTGTCAAATATCTCCCTTCCGCCTTTTTGTCTTTTGAATTTTCCGGCTATGTACAAAGCGCTACAGAGCTCGTATCTGGCAATAGATCATTTGAAAAGTCTTGACATAACCTACAAAACGACGCTATGCATGATTAGTTTGGATACGAGCTCTGTAGCGCTTTGTACATAGCCGGAAAATTCAAAAGAGAGGTGGGGAGTAAACCGACGAACTTCTCCTGAAAACGACGAACTTCCCCTACTTTCCGACAGACTTCAAACAAATTGCGTGAAAACCACAAATTAGCCAATAGGTTGTCTATGATAACATGATGCACAACTCGGCAACGTTTGTCGGTCAGGGGGTGCATATAGTAGTGTGTGTGAAATCACAGTTCACTACCACCATTACAAGTTTTATATCCAAAATGTATGAAAAAACGCACACTATTAGAAGATTTATATCCAGAGACCAAGAAACTCACTCATTTACCGGTAGCAGTGCGAAAAATCAGTGCTACCTTATCTGGCTTGGTAGCGTTTAATGATGGTATACGCGGCTTAAAACTTTTAAAAACATTTACATGCGTTACAAAATATTTTTTTTTAATTTTACGAACTTCTCATATCCTTATTATATTGATAAGAGTGTTTAATAATATTTTTTGGTTAATATGATGCAGGTACATTTGCGAAATATAGAAATACATTTGTTGTGAATAGTGAATTTCCTCTTGTCTTAAATTTTTTTTTAAGTTAGTATCAACAAAATCAGTCTATCATCATCAATACGAAATCTTTTTAACGAGATGGTTTGGAAATCCAATGCTGTCCAAAGTTTGTTTGATTCAAGAGGAAAATGTCTCTTTCAATTCTTTTACTAAACGTATCTAAAAGGTACTATTTTATTTTATATATTGCACTTTAATTGGAAAGTTTAAAGATATAATTAAAAAACAAAAATTCAAAGAATTCAAACTAAAACCTTTCAAGCATTGTTTGTCTAATTAATTTTTGTACGGGCAATGCTATTTCTATGCTTTCTCCATGTTATTTTGCTTTCCTGCTTTCCGCTTTAGTAAAGTTTTTATTTCTAGTGAACTTTTTGACCAATTCTAATAACGTATGTATTGTAAATGATAAAAACAATCAGCGTTTGTTATATGACAGAAACGAAAATCTAAGTGGACCAAGGAAAAATAAGCAGTAAAAGGGTTAATTGTTCATTACATTTGAAGCACAAAACAAATTCACTTAAATCAAATAGATACAAATCCTATAAATTTTACTATTGAAAATCATTTAATTAATATTCAGTGTTTAAAATTATGTTGAACCTTCACCATTCCCTCGAATCATATTGTCTTGTATTTTAGAAGATATTTGAAAAAAAAAAAACGATCTCTGATTCAAAAAGTAACGGCCGAGTGATTGTGAAGATTAAACGAGCTTGCTGAATGAACCTTTTCTGCATTTTCTTTTTTGCTTTGTTTTTGTTTTGATGGCAACCGTCGTTTTGAATTTGGAAGCCAATTGACACTTGGAAAACTAGTTTCCGCGCCTCTGGTGGAGAATAGATTATACATCGTGTCCCGATAGAATTTTTATAAATTATTGGCGCGAAGAAAATCGTATGGGATTTCGAAAAATCGGTAGAAAAAAAAATCGTTTTTATTCATTGTTTATGAATTAAACAGTCCTAAATAAAAACAAAAATCAATAAAGAACATGTTAAGCTTGTATATTAATGCTTGTTAACTGGTCGGAAGTGATTTTAAACATTGTTTATTGTACCCTGAAATTGTGCATTATGCAAAGCAATTATACCACTTTGCGGATATAAGTTATTAGTTTATTTTTTTGCGAAGTGAAATAGGCCCTTTGAAATGATCATTCTTAACTGCATGTGATTTGAATTTATTCAATCGGACTAAAAAAAAGTAAAAACAATGAAAAAATTTGCGAAGTTCCACAATGGAAATTTAATGGAGGTACTGCAATTTCCATGTTGGGCTTCGCCTCTTTTGAGGTCGAATTTAGTATCAGACGACCTTGCTCTGTTTAACCCCAAGTAAAAACAAGCAAGAATTAATATCAAACTTAACGCCCCAAATACAAAAGCGTAAATAAACCTCCGCCCTAGTTGACTATAAACCCAAAATCCCAGACACAAACAAATACCAAGATGCAAAATAAAACCAAACACTATTTTTTTTTATCAATTTATTTGTATCCAATCTCTTGATTTGTAATCCAACACATAAGTAACAAATGAATCACTTATAGCACCTTACACTTAACACATATTACACAAACAACATAGTGCTTTTCTTGCTTTTTTATGAACATGTTTTTGAATTAAGTTTCACTCCTAAACACTTGACAACTATTTTAATAAATACTTACACATTTTCTGAAGCCATTGCAATTAAAACTATAATTATAACTTTTATTTTTCACATTTAGATTTGTATTTTTATTTGGTATTGATTTCCAATTTTTCATACAAATTAACTCCCGCCTTCAGCCTGTAAAAATTCGATCGGGTAACCGTTGCGCACCTATTAACCACCAGAGCACACCGTTCCAAGTCTCAATAGGAAAAGAATAAACAACAGCAG
This sequence comes from Syritta pipiens, assembly GCA_905187475.1. Classification (NCBI taxonomy): domain Eukaryota; kingdom Metazoa; phylum Arthropoda; class Insecta; order Diptera; family Syrphidae; genus Syritta; species Syritta pipiens. Next base: position 59,993,614 of record LR994572.1, on the reverse strand, counting down.
GAACGGTAAATTTAAGTTCCTTTATGTGTGTAGGCTGCACACTGCTGGATTTGGCAGCTCACACGTATTCTCATTCAGGGGGTTCTTGGGTTGGACAGAGGTTTCCATATGTGAAAAACTGTGCTATCTACAGGGGAAGGAGAGGCGGGAGTTGTGCATCATGTTATCATTGGGGAAAACCGACAACCTTTTTTTAAGTATGCGTGAAAAAGTGTGGTGGAGAGGTTTTCCAGCTGGAATGATGAATATCTCGTCATTATTTCTGCTTGTGATTTCTGGCTAGAAGTAAGCAGTTGATGTATACATTTAAACTTAATTAAAAATATTTTCAAAAAGGTGGTAATAACGGACATTATATAATTTCCCTTCGTATTATTTTGGTAAAATGGACATGTCGTCTGCTGTAGGCAGTGATATGCTAACATCCGATGAAGAAATAATTGGTAGTGATTCTCAAGGTATGTTGTACATATTCTTAAAGCCATTGTGGTAACTTTTGGTAACATTGGTCTTAGATGATTTGACTGTTGTGGATTCATCAACATCTGAAGGTGAGTTGATTGATGCAGTTTTTTTAAGATTATTATTAAATATTATCCTAGATGAGGTTGTGCGAATTGCGACAAAAAAGAACTCTCACCGAGCAGCTGTCTTATCAGATAGTGATGAGGAAGAAATCGGATACCGCGCTTTTTCACCAAGAACTCGCATGAGTATTACAGGCATCAGACCCTCTGACCTTTCTGACCAGTCAAGTGATTTTGAATCTTCTACTGATACAGAAGAGCGAACTAAACGCGCTGGCGAATCTGCAGAAAATTCGAAAAATTTAATTTTGAGATCTGACAGTGAAATCTCTACGGAATCACCTCATTCCAAACATCACGTACAAAGTTCAGCTGAGCTTTCACCAACAGTGTTCACAATTTCAGAATCTAATAAAAGTCCAGAGCGATACAGTGAAATATTTGCAGAATCCATAGGAGACAAAATGTCCTCAACTATATATACAGATGGCGCGGATAAGACCAACGATTTGACGATGGGCGCTGAAAAGTACGACGATAGCGATATCATTATGGTTTCAAGAAAGGACGACGTAATTAACATTAGCTCCGATGAAAGCGCATCATCTAGCTCTCAAGTGGCATTTGGGAAAATTAAAGATGTCAAACAAGAGCCTGTTAAAACTTGTCAACCCAAAATTACTGCATTAGCACAGGACCAATCCACAGGTCGTAGTTTAAACCAGACAAAATACGTATCAAAAGAGTTTTATACTAAAGAATCGAGAAAGTTGAGTGAACTGAAATCAGATCTTCTCAGCGCTGAAAGCTTATTAGAAAAATTGGGTCCTAGTCTATATGACGGTGGTAAGCAACTCTCTTTACGTGTAGACAGCCTGAAAAACAATATTAAAAAGAAGGCAGCAGAATTGATAAACCTTGTAGTTGAAGATAGTAAGCCTTCAATAACCACAGAAGAGCCGAGCAGAGGCCTCATCAAAACAGATATTCAAAGTTGGGACGAATTATCGGCTGCAGTAAACCAAATTAAACCTGCATTTACAGGAAAACAAGGATTAAATACCTTCAATAATCAAAAGGTTCTTACAATAGAACGTCTTAAGGTGCGTAGAAAATATAATTTTAATTTAAAATGAACGCAGAAGTAGTAGATGTACTTTTGATTTTTCAGTCCAATGCTATGAATCCTGTTTTTTTTTCAAGTGCTTATAATTTTTTGCATCCTGTTATAAAATATTATAAAGCTGATAGATTCTAATAAAACCTTAGAATAATATAGCTGACATATTAGAATAACATATAGGCTATAGATCAAACTGGCCAAAATATAGCAAAAAGAATCACGTAAATCAGATATCAGGAGTCACAAAAAATTTCACGTTTTTAACATTAGTGGGATTAACTTCTGTTTGGATAAGCCAATTTAAATAAAATTTGGAAGACATTGCTCACTTGGTGGACAAAGTTTGACTTCAATTCGGACCATAACTGCGCATTAAAGCAGCAGTTAAAATACCCTATTTTTGAATATATTTTTAGTTTCTGGTGAAATAATAAATTCGAAAGTTTGGATGTTTGTATGTCTTCTCTTCTAAGAGCTGGTTCCCAGACCGCCTGACCGATTTGGCTGAAATTCGGTACGTAAATTTCTTATGTTGTGTACTGTGTTTTTTAATGCATTCTTAGTTTAGATGCATTAAGTTACGTTTGACTTCAACGCATCATAAAACATAAAAACACAGGCGTTTGAACTGCCTCTTTTGCTTAATTTTCCATTCGGCGATCGTATTCCGTACATTTTTTGTTTTTCTGAAGAAAAAGGGTTGAAATACCTTTGTGTTGTGTATTACATCAGCTTGCTATGTGCTGCTCATGCTCTGCGAGTTGAAGTCAAACTTATTCCAAGAACAAATTATTTAACGTTTTACAGTCAGAAAGCCTGTGACGTTCGAATCTGACTCCTGGTAAGACTGAAGAGTTGTTACCCTCTGGCGATGGAAGTAGTTGGCATGAACAGTTTGGTTTGCCTATTACCTTCCGTTTATGTCCAGTAGTGATTGGCCATGTTTCTCAGCCAGCTATTTATGCAGCATTTAGTGGTGGTGGTGGGAATGCCGCAGAATGGTCGTGGCATCATGAAGGGTGATGCGGAGCCTTTTCTGGCTAGTAGGTCCGCTCTTTCGTTTCCAACGTGACCACTGTGCCTGGATATCCAAATGAGATAGACCCTCAGGGGTTTCTCGAGGACTTTCTTTTGCTCAGTTTCGTTCGAAATGAAAAGAAGAATTCAAGTGAATGAACAGTGAATTGAGTTTAATTTGATTTGACTATTTTGTTTGTTGTTGATTTCTTAGACTTATATTAAGTCTAAGCTACTAGTCTGTTTGCGAACGAAACCCTCGGCGGGTGAGTAAAACTCACACTTGACCGTTTTTTTTTAGATTGATATGAAGTGCAGTCGACTTTAATTCGTTAGTTTATTATAATAACTAGCAACCCGTCCTGGCTTCGCGCAGGCAGCACTATATATCTAAAGTTTTTTAGTATTCCAGTAATGGAATACCAGAAAGTGTTAATGAATTTAGAAATAATTTGGGGTAATGCACCGCTTCTTCTACATCTAAAGCGCGGTCAACTAAATAATATACTTTTGATGATGAATCACATTTGGCAAGAATTGAATCAATAACTTAATTGACTTGCTTATTTGTGTGTCACAAAATATCCCTTCCTTCAAACCAAATGAATTAGTAGATAAGTTTGCAATATGCGAATATACGTTTTCAATCATTTCTAAAATATTCGGCACCAAAACAAAAGATATTTCTGAAATTTACCTTCCCATTTCTTACTTCAAATTTTTCTGCTCTTATTTGAAGCATATTATTCGAAAGTGATGTGTTGTCTCTTCCGTATGCAAGACTTATATTAGTTTGAAGCTTCGATTTTTTATGTGCAGCCATAAGTATGACTTTTTCAGTGAATATAGAATAGAATAGAATTTGTGGAGCATTAAAGCCTCGTCCTAAATTATTGAACTACAATCCTCCGTCAATTTACCAGTATTACTCTACTTGGAAACATTGCAAGCACTTGAAACATCGGCACTTCAAAATTTTAATGGAAGTTTAAAAGCAGAGTTAGCAGTTCCTCCTCCATCTAAAAGTGTGGGTTCAATTCCAGACGATGCCACAGCAAAAGCAGTCTTCCCGCTGCCTCCAGTAGCATTCAAAAAGAAAATATTCCCCTTATTATTGTAGACTAATAACATAATTATATCATAAACGATTTTTCCCCTTTTCAGAAGACACTCGTTTTGAATCACTTCAATAAATCAGTAATGATAATAGTTTTTTCTCGCATGTATTCTGCATGCTTTAATGTTATATGGCTGCTTGAAATAAAATTCCACAGAACATACAGTCGAATTTCTCTAAGTCGAAAATCCCTCTTACCCGAATACATTCTTTCCAGCATTAGTCTACTTTCAAAACCTCTAAGTCGAATTTTATTTCTTTGGCTAAAAAAACAGACAAAAAAATGTCCCCTCGCAACTTGTAGCAAGTACGTACACTCGCATTATCTGACTCTCCCATTGGGGTCCTAGACGTTGAACACATTTCCAGAACATTCATTTCGTGTTGATTCTTGTAGTGCAAACACGTCGGAGGAAAGGCGCAAGTGGTTGCCCTTATTGTTGTTTACCTATGCAAAAAAGAGAGAGCAAAGGAGGTTCACAGCAAAAATGAGGATTTGCTTGCGAACACCACAAACATTTTTCACGGCCCCACCTCCGGCGAACGACTGACAATCCTCCTGGAGTACTTCTGTCACGAAAAGTTTTCGCAATTCGCCGTTCGGAACCGGCATTAAACAGTAGGTCCCCTCCACATGTGTCAAAATTATAACGCGCACAACACAGTGGAGGTGCGAAAAAGCTAGGCTCTGGTTCTCAACGGGCTGTTACGCCGCCCAATGCAAATATTACAGTCCAAAATAAAAGATTTTCAACAACAACAAAAAAAATATATGAAACCCTCTAACTTGAATTTCCATAACTGCCTCTAACCCGTGAAAATTCGACTTAGAATGATTCGACTGTATGTACTTTGATCAATGTTCTCATAATCGGATGACAGTTGTTGTTGTCTGCGGTACAACACATCTTCAATCATATCTTGCCGTGATTTTGCCACAGCAACAAAGGATCAGTAATTTTACACAGCGAAATTATCAAAGTAAATAAGTGTCCTTGTTATTTTCCTGTAGAACAGAACACGCATCAGATATGTTATTTTCCCATTGGCTATCATATTCCAACAAAAAGTACCACGTTCTTTCATCGCTGCCTGTATTTCTAATGTGTACATTTATGTAAACCTATACACATACATACATATATGCATGTATCCATTTTTCACATTTCATATGCCCCTATCTGTACAACACCGTTTCCGCGCGATCATCGTCATGCCAGCTGTGTGCAAATTTGAGTTGACCAAATAGGGGTTGAAATAAACATGGAAAACACCACTGAGACTCGCATCGATTTCAGCCAAAATTTTATAGATTAAAAAAATCTTTTAATCAGCGATTTCTCGTATTTCGCCAACTAATCGATATTATTATAGCTATTATTTCTTAGTGCTTGCTCCGAGATCTATTAAACTGCGTTTTTAGATTTTCGAATTTCGCATATTCACGTTTTATCGTTTTTGGCCAAAAGGCCAAAAGTGGCTCCCAATAATTTTGGAGCTGGAATGCTGAAATTAGTTTTTTTTTAATTTACTCATGGAAGCCGATTTTTTGTAATTTTTTCAGACTTTTTGACAAAGCGGTGTGGAAATTATAGGGCGGATTGGCTTTTCGAATTTTTACAGAACCATACAATTGGTTATTGTGAGTCTACCTTAAAAGATACACATATGCCACCGCTGACTTTTTTTTAGAACTTTTTGAGACGATCGATTTCCCAGTACATTATTTTTTCGTATCTTTCGCCCGCCTTAGAAGTTTCCCAGTTCTCGACTTTTTCTACTTATCTCAATATACCGTTAACTTGTTGTGCCTAAATGTCTATAAAATGTAATCCATACCCATAATAGATACCCAAGAACACTACTGGTGAAAACTGCATGCAAATCCGTTCAGTAGTTTCTAAGATTAAACTCCCCAAACATTTTTTTCGACTTTGTTTTATAATATTTATAGATAATAAAAAAGAATGTTTTAAGAATTATAATATTTTATTATAAAGGAGATTAGTAAAAGTACAATGTTTACATCATTTTAAATTTTTCAAACCGCGCAAAGAGTGAGAAGTAAAAATAAATATAAAAAGGTGAAAAAGAAGAAATCTGAGAAACAGAGCAAATATTTTGGAACTACCTGAACCATTGTATGTATGAATCTATTTATTGAGAATATTACTTAGCAGTCATTATATTTTAAATTTTTATAAAACTTTCGTTTGACAAAATGCGATTTCCCGATTTACTCGATTTACCATCCGGGGTAAGGTCAACGCATATTCCACCTATTCTTCAATTGGCTGCAACACTAAATATTCTTGATGGTGGCTTTTCCATAGATTCGGAAACAATGGCAATTTGTTGCTTTGTGCAATGAGACCTAATAGAAAACACAATTACTATTTTTAATATTTCTTAGATATATGTACATATATATACTTACATATTTTGTCAATAACGAAAAACACAACTTATCAAAATCAAAACACAAATAACAATTCAAACATTCAAAAATGACATTGAATTTTTGACAGAATTGTAAGTGTTGCCAAGAAACGAACATTTTTTTGCGAACGCTTTACACAGAGCAAAGAATAGTTGATAATAAAAAACGACAATCAACTATCACCTTAGCCGATTCCACCCTTGCACTTTTCTTCCAAGTAAAAAAGAAAATCAAAACTTCCCGCAAATGCTGTTTATTTTAGTTTAGACAAATCGGACATTTTCGAAGAGGCAAAAAGCAAGATCTGCCACAACTTGCAGGTGGCGCCATCTTTTTAAAACGGACCGAATTAAACTGGACATTTTGTCCTACACTGAATGCATTCATTCATTGATGTGTGAGTTCATGGCTAAGAGTTGGTGGACTTTTTGCAAATTTTATAAAAACACAGCTGTATATACGTGTATTAAAAAAAAATACTGTATTTAATTATTCAATCAATCATCTGTTATTAAATTCAAAAATAAAATAAGAATATGTACAGTAAAACCTGTCAATAGAGGTTCCTCTTTAATTGAACCGGTTCACTTACAAAGGTTTTTTTCTTTTCCTGAGAAACAAGACATTTTTTTTTGTATTCCTTAAGCCCAAATCGCAACCGCGGTCGGACCGAAGTTTGTATGAAAAATAACATATGTATATTTTTTTTATGTAAGCTATACAAAAACAAAAAGTGTCGGAAAACATCGCTAATAAAGCTGTCTCGCTTTTGTTAAGTGAATACAGGGAACTGAACTCAGATGATGAATATCTGGTTTTGTGTGTACAACCCGATCAAGAATTTGTTTCCTATACCGTTGTTTGATGCATTTTCTGCGGTGATTTTAATGCAAATTTGTCAAAGATTGATTCAATCTTAACGCAGATGGTGAACCTTATCTCCGCCACTGGACTGACAGTAATGAACTATATATCCTACTGGCTATTCGCCTATTGTAACATCTAGTCTTCTTGATCTTATCGTATCAAGCCCCTCTAATAATGTGCTTCTGGTTGACATGTAGTATCGTCTCGCCCGTAACCGGGTCTTAGGAACTAGGTCGGTGAAGAGAAAATTTTTCAGATCAAAGCTAAACGTTCAACTTTCCTCAAAGCAGCTCTGGTCTAACTTGCCAACCTGGCGGTATAGGTAAAAGAGATAAGCTTGATTGTTCGCTTGTGTTATCAAACCTGAGGGACTGGTTGAGTCTTACGACAATCCAGATAATGAGAGGAGTCACCGACAAGACCGTGTTAACAGTGATGATTTCCAACTTCCGTAGCGGAGAGGAACATTAAGAAGTGCGCATAGTGCAAACCTCAGCCAGGAAAACAATACAAATAGATCGATCGGCAAAAAAGGTAATTCGAACACCTGCGTTCTTTTATTATTCGATTCACCTACTCGTAAGTTGTAGTCAAACTCAATGCATCCAAGAAAATGCCATATTTACAAGATAAGGACTTTACCTTTTAAATCGGTCAAGCCGTTTCAAACTTTCAAATCGCAAATAAAAATTATACACACATCTGCCAAACGCCCGAGTGAGGAGAAAGTAGACTTAGTCGGTCTGCGAAGTTGCTAGGTCCGACCGCGCTATTTCGATTTGTACAATGTTTTTACTCTTCCGCTTCAGAAGTTCAATATTCTAACTTGATATATGACGCGATTGAGAAAATTTTTGGGGCGTTTTTCTTGAAAAAGGAGAAGTGTTGCGATCTCTGACTTTGGGAAATTCATATCCTATAGAAGAGCTATCACTATGCCAAATTTCAACAAAATCGATGACCCGGAGATCGTGCACTCTCCTTGCTAGAGAATGGATTGTGTATGAGCGCAAAACACAATGAATGTGTGAAAAAGCTGGGCTCTGGCCTTCCACAAGTTCGTATGCCCTCCAATTATTGATTATTACTGTCTTGGTAAGCATCAGTATTTCTTTACAATATTTATTGTTTTTTTTTTAGGATCTGCACGGTTCTCTAGAAACTTGTCCAAGCGATTCTGTTCTAGCTGATGATCCAAAGGGTTTAAAGATATGTTTAATGGCTCATCAGAAGCATGCTTTGGCGTGGATGAATTGGAGAGAAAATCAAAAGCCGAGGGGTGGGATTCTCGCTGATGACATGGGCTTAGGTAGGCGCTTACCAATTTAAAAGCCATCATATTTTAAAACCAACTAATTTATATTAAAGGAAAAACACTTACCATGATCTCAATGGTTCTTGCGTGTAAGGAAGAGGAAAGCGATGGAAAAGGTGACATCTCTGACGATGAAGAAAATGAAAAGGAAAATCTGGGATGGTCATGTAAAAATCGACGAGATTGTGAGTACTTTATATTATAACGCTGATATTGCTTAACACCACCAAATTTTAACACCTTGTAGATTATACGGGTGGAACTCTCGTCATTTGTCCAGCAAGTCTTATGCGACAGTGGGAGAATGAAGTTCAAAGTAGAGTGGCGCGTCACAAGCTTAGTGTATGTGTTCATCATGGAAATAATAGGGAGACTAAAGCACGTCACTTAGCAAGTTACGATATGATTATTACCACTTACAACATTGTCAGTCGTGAAGCCAAGTCCAGTGGTGCTTTATTTTCAATAAAATGGAAACGAATAATTCTGGATGAAGCTCATGTTGTACGTAATTATAAAAGCCAGTCATCTATTGCTGTTTGTGAGTTAAGAGGAAAATGTCGTTGGGCACTAACTGGGACACCGATTCAAAATAAGGAAATGGATATGTACGCTCTTTTGAAATTCCTCAAGTGTACTCCTTTCGACGACTTAAGTCATTGGAAAAAATGGATAGACAATAAAAGCGCTGGCGGTCAACAACGCCTTAGTACGTTGGTAAAGTCGTTAATGCTTCGCAGAACAAAAATTCAACTGCAAGAACAGGGATTTCTAATGTGCCTGCCTGCCCGTGAAAGTCAGCTTATAGAAGTGAAACTAGATAAAGATGAAATGAATGTGTATCAAAAGATACTGACATATTCCCAAAGCTTATTTGCTGAATTTTTATATCAGCGTGCAGAAAAAAATGATATTGTTAGCTCAGGATTCGGTAAAACTAAAGATACTAACAAAGCGTACTACGAAATGCATAAGAAGTTTTCCAAAATGCATCATGGTGGAAAGGAAATTAGATCGTATGAAATCTTAGTGCTCTTGTTGCGGCTTAGACAAATATGTTGCCATCCTGGATTAATAGATTCGGTAAGTTGAAAAAAAAACATTTATGTATGAAAGAGAAATGCCTTTGGGCGCTTTAAGTTGAGCACAACTATTAATTGATCCGGGGCATAAGTGCTCTTTACACATTAGCATAGAAATTATGAATATTTAAGCTTTTATTCACAAATCACTTGCGTAAAATAGCATAGAATAGTAAAATAATAATCAAGGTTTTAGTTTCCAAAAGGTCTTACCAAACGATCTTTTGTCTTTTGTACCAAAGATTCTGATTTGGTGACAATTGCTGCTGCTGCTTGCATCTGTATCTTCACATTAAGAAAAATCCTAACGGTATTTAAATTACACTAGCAACCCATCCTGGCTTCGCGCTGGCTTTTTAGCATTGCAGTAATGGAATACCAGAAAGTGTTAATGAATCTATTCTTATATTATAAAGGTAAATAGTTTGTTTGTTTAAACGAGCTAATCTCAGGACCTATTGAACGGATTTTCACCTAGTTTTCACCAGCAGTATAGTGGACAATATTCTTTGGACATTTGGCCCCTAAAAAGTAAGGGTATAATGAGATTTGCGTATAAAGTAGAGAAATGGCAAGCTTCTAAGGCAAGCGCTGCCTAAACCGTTATAGAAAAAAACAAAAAATAATGTATGAGGGAATTAATCGTCTCAAAAAGTTCTTCAGCGACAGCATATATCTATTTCTTAAGGTAGAGCCGCAATGACCATTCTTATGGTTTAGTAAAAAGTCCAAAAGCTAATCCCCCTGTAATTTCTACACTGCTTTGTCGAAAAATCTGAAAAATTACAAAAAGTCGGTTTAGATGAAGTACATACAAAAAAAACTAATTTCAACATTCTGACCCCAATACTTTTGGCCAAAACCGATAGAACGTCAATATACGAATTTCGAAAATCCAAAAACACAGTTTTGTAGATCTCGGCAAAAGCATGAAGAAATGATAGGTAGAAAAATGTCGATTAGTGGACGAGATCGAAGCAATCACCGATTTTTTTTAATCCTTAAAATTCTGGCTGAAATTGAATCGAGTCTCAGTGTTGTTTTTCACATTCATTTCAACCCCTATTTGTGTAGCTAAACTTTGCGCGCACGAAGATGATGGCACTGACAGTGTGCTGTACAGATAGAGGTATATGATATTTGAAATATGGATATATGTGTGTAGGTTTACATAAATGTGCGCATTACAGATACAGCCAGCGATACGAGATCGCGGTATTTTTTTTCAGAAGATGATAGACAGTGTGGCCTTTGATTTTTTTTCCCAAATATAAATTACATTGGTCTGGTAGACACCTAATAATTTTTGTTACGAATAGAAGTGTGGATACAATTTGATTTTGAGGCCAGTGCCTTACAAAAACATTACATTACAGCATTATAACATTACACATTACATTAAGGTTTTACTGACATTACATTCAACGAATATACATATTTGTTACATACAATCAAAGGGAAGGAATTAAGAGTTTTAAAATTGGAGATCAACGGGCTTGCGTCTTTTTAGCCGTCTTCTAGGCCTTCGATTGTATACCATAATTTATGGAAGTTTTTTCATGCTCTAATAATAACTCTCTCAATAAAATAAACGTGTGTAGTCATAGTTTGTCATTTGTCAAGAGGTGTGTAATGTATGTAAAAAAAAAAGTAAAAATCAATTAATACATACCTCAGCGATGTAAAATCTTGGTTGTATGAGACAGTAGTCCTATAACTCAATGTATCCCTTAATTTTTTTAATATCAATTACTTAATGTCCAAGGACAGATGTAATGCAGTTTGGGAGAAAAAAAAATGCCCTAAAACTATCTTCTAATATGAGAGCACACTTGCGTGGAAGCAGTACACATTTTCCTTTAAAGTTACTTTTAGTAGGAGACAGGAAAGTAACACATTTTGAAAACTAAATTGAAATTGATCGTGATTTATGTGAAAAAGTAAGTAAGTAATAAAAACGAGATTTAGTTTTTTTTTACTTCAATCTTTTCTTTATTTAGACTTAAAGTTAAAAGTAAAAATGTTTGCCTAAACTTTTTTTTTTCAATTTTGTGTATGCAAATTTAAATCATTTTATCATATTGAAGGTCTCAACATGCAATTTTTCGCGTGCAAAAGGTAGGAACTCTGTAAATTTTATTCCAAAGTAAAAATAGAAGTATTGACAAAAAATCAAATATGCTTAGGCATCATTGGAAAGAGGATGACACCTAGACCATAAAGTTGTACTATAGTAACGAACTTACTTTTATTGGTAAGGAGTTATTGACCTATTAACTGCTGATAACGGAGTTATCTCAAAACCTAAAATGGTACAGCTTTTTTGGTTTCGGATTTGAATTCAGCATACCAAAAACCCTACGAGAAGTATATATTGGTCTAGTCAACAAACAGATTTTTGATTACCGCCGTTAATAAGGCATTCCTGACCCACTGTGCGACGTGATGAAGTAGCTTCCCAACGTTTTGTATATGGTCTTCGCTAGGAGGGCTGGGTACGTGCACAGTACATTCTCCAGTGTTTCCCTGGCCGACGAGTGCCCGCAATTTCTACAGGTATCCGATAAGGTCAGACCGAGCTTAAGGGCATGACGAGTCAGTAAGCAGTGACCCGTATAAACACAGGCATGTTTCGAGTCCGGAACGATGGGCGGGACGGGTGCCGATTGAGGTTCCTGGAACTACATATGCCCGGAACAACTCGACTTTAGGTCTACCGTGTGCGTTCCGTACGGTCACGCTGGCAAAATTCGGGTTAAGGTGGTGAAGAAGTAAATTGGGTGTTCTTCTGCTCAGAAATCTTATGATTTTGGGGTTTCCCGGGTATTCTTTGTAGCATGTAGCATGCATTTTGTCTCGTAGCATTTTCCCAAAAATGCTGACAAAAGTTGTTTATTTTTTAATAACAAAAATCCTAAAATCTGAAAAAAAAAAAAAACTAAAATGTACAGCGGAGGAAAAAATAATATAATCAAGGTTTTTTGTGGTATTTATTTATCTGGCACAAGACGTACATATATCAAGCAGTTACTGGTTGATATATTATAACGTAGTGCAAACGTTCAACATATTGAACGTCGTTGAACCTTTGTTTTAATTATTTCAGCACGTCTTCGTCCCATGGAATGAACCAACTTGGTAAAAGTTTCAACAGGAATGAAGTTTCTGTTTGGGTTTTCAAGTAGTTTGGGTTTTCAAGTACAAGTTCAAGTACCAGTATAATTCCTTGTACATGATTTTTTTTAAGTACAAGTACAATTCTTCGGTACTTATAGTAATTGTACTTGTAATTCCTTTCAAAGTAATTGAAATCACACTCTAAGTACCAAAGTACTTAAAAACTAATCTTAAGTCCTTTTTAATCTCTAATTCTTTTAAGTAAATTCAATTCATAATTCCTTTCAAGTAATTTCAATTCCTTCTAAAGTAATTAAAGTTAACAGACAGACCTATCCAACGATACCTATTCAACGGATTTCAGTAAAAAAATTTTCCCGAAAATTTAGTCATTCATAAATTTTAGTAATAGTAGTAGTATTATTTTTTATTTCATTATATATAGTACATGTGTAAAGTTACGTGATTAGAACACAATAATTCATTAAATAATATGCATAATATATATAATAGAAATGATATGGTGACATTTTATATTTTATATTCATAAAGTATTAAAACAGTGCCCATACCACTTCAAGGGCTTTACTAATTAATATGTGGGTGGGGTGACCCGTTTAATTTCTAATAAAGACCAACTGAATTCAAGATACAATTATAGAAAGAAAAGTGAAGGATGCAAATCAAAATAAATAGGCTACATATAGATAAAAAAACGTAAGAGAACTTAGGAAAAAAAAAAACTTTTGTTTACACTAGAATATCAGAGAGAAGTTATTCCACGAGATATAAATCATAATTAAAAAGTCAAGACCATGTAGCCCTTTCAAAAATTCCAGAAATTCTTATCATTCTAATATTTAAAGGAAGGTCGTTAAATTGTCGACATGAGGAGATACTATAAAAATTACGAAACGCAGTTGTACGGAAAGCGGGTACAGTCACAACTTAAGAAAAGATTCTGCGTAGATTGTAATTGAATAGAAGTCTGTAATTTATATTTCCTGATCTCTGAAAGAATGTTTTCAACACTTTAAAACAATACAAATGACGAACAGGAAGAATTTTCATATTACAAAACAAAAAAAAACTTGGATGACGCCGATTCTTGTTACAGATTTTTCTCACTACACTTTATTTAAGACTAACAAGGGCTTGATTTTATTCAGATACACGCCCCCGCTAACAAACAATTCCATACTGGAGCTTAGACTAAAAGACACCATATTAAAAGATTTTTAATAACGGCTTTAAACAAACATCTTTTAGATAGAAAAAAGTGTCGCAGAGTATTTCGAAAATATTTGCTTTTAGACTCTGTGTGGCTTGCAAAAGACATCATAGAATCCAAGATACTTTAACTCGTCTACTTCTTCAATTAAAAAGCAGTTATCACTACAATTAAGACTACTACAGAATGTTGGAAGTGCTTGATCAGGATGACATTTACAGTCTGCTAATCTATACCTTTTGCATTGGAATGCATGAATGCGTTCATACTTATTGGGGAAGCCAAGTTAAAAAACATTTTTGTCTTTGAGCAGATATTCAAATTATGCTCTGGAACCAAATTCTTAGTAGACTTTGATCCCAATGAATGTCAGAGATTAAATCCAGGACACTTTCAGATCCATATGAACAACCAACATCATGTGCAAACGCCGTATGTCTGCTTCTGAACTTTAGTGAAAACAGCGAATGAATGTAAATCAGAAATAAAATGGGTCCCAACACAGAACCTTGAGGGCCTCCCAAATTGAAGAACCTTCTGTCGCTCCTGATACCAATTTTCACTCTTTGAGATCTGTTTGATAGGTATGATCTAAGCCACTCTAATATGAATCCACAAAAATAAAAAAATAAAAAAAAAAATAGTCGGCGTAACAGCCTTTACAGGGCCAGAGCCTAGCTTCTTCGCGCCTCCACTGTGTTGTGCGCGATTGACACATGTGGAGGGGACCTACTGTTTAATGCCGGTTCCGAACGGCGAATTGCGAAAGCTTTCCATTTGCATAGATTTGCCGTGTTGAAAACCAAGTTTTATTGTACACTGAAATAATGTCGGCACATTTAAGCGCCACGGGAAATGTTCCTGTAAATCACAAACTAGACATAACGAGATATTCAACTTTCCAGTCTGGAAAGCCCCTCAGATACCCAGCAGCTGTGACGTTTAGCTGAACCGATGTCTTATGGATTGAGAGTGTATAGGTTTTTCCTTAGAAATTCACGCATACTTTCGCAACTCGCAAGACTTCCACCACTCTGGTGTCCTAAAATTTAGGATTTTGCCCACATCCCTCCAAAAAAAATTCAGGGTTTCCCCACGATTAAGATATGCTATGTCGACTATGTTATTAAAAAATGAGCATAAGTAAATCTTATAAATTTTCTTTCTTTCTTTCTTATACAATTATAGTCTGACCAACAACTAAATTTAAGGTAAAAATAGTGGCTTCATTGTTTATTTTAAACAACATGTTTATTATGTATTCATTATAAATAACAGCACTTAGTTTTTTTTAGTAGTAACATTTTAGATTCATTTTTTTTGATTGGTCAAACTTTTGAATTGAATTCTACTTTACTATTTTTAAAGTCGAGTTTTTTCTATTTCTAGGATGAAGTAAAATCAATTTCAATTAAAGTATTTGAGAGTATATGATAAAGTTAAAGATTAATATTCAATTTGCAAGCACTGTTTGAAATGAAACATCTGTAGTCAAGTAATAGCAACTGTTTCCTTCAAAAATTTGTTTAAGAAAACTTGTAGTAGTTTTTCTATGTTGTAATTCCTTAATATATTAAGCTGCCATTCAATAATACAAAACCAAGCAAGCTTGTACTTTGCGTACGACTAGTTACTACTCAGGCAGCAACCCTGCCCAACCCCAAATCTATAAATTTGCTGAATATATAGGATAAGAAATGAAAGCTTATATTAAATAACTTAAGTTAACAACTATATTCTTTCTTAAGTTCAACAATTATTGTCACGAAAAAGTGTATTCTCATGATCGCACGTCCGTATAAGTAAAACGCATCCCCAGTTTTAGTTTTAAAAGTATAGAGAGAGTGAGTCGTTTTAAAAAGTATAGAAAACATATGTGCTCAAATAAAATTGTAAAATATATAGCTTTTTTAAGAAATTCAAAATAAATGGAGCATGACGAATAATATTGGAAAAAATTAATTTGAAGTATAATATTTTCCTCAGTATTATTTAATAATACAATTGTTATTATTAAAATATTAATCTTTATCTCTCATGTATTCCAATACATTTCCATTGATTCCAATATTGTCTGCGATGTAACTTTTTAGACTTTTTTCTAGCTAAAGGGATCTTAATAAGATTGCCTTGCGAACATTTGTGGAATCTCTCCGTGGAGAAAATTATTTTTTTAATAACATTGAAAATAACGTCATAAATTTTAAAAAATAAGGTGCGTTGCCATGCGTTGCTATGTAAACAAAAATGCAAAACATCATATTTGGAAAATAAGGCTTTGGCGGGCTCACCGAATAGGAAGTGACGTTGTCAAAAATAAACGTTATAAAAAACGACGTCAAAAAAAATCTAGGGGAAAGACACGACGGAGATGAATATCTCGTTATGTCTAATTTGTGCTGTAAATATACTGCGATTGAAAATGACTACCAGGACGTCAATCACATAGTATGCTATTTGTTTAACAAGTATGTTTGAAATATTGTCATATCCATAAGACTTTGATTTTTTAGGGAAAGCAGTGATAGGTTCAAAAGCGAAGCTGGTATTTTGCGACTGGTCGCAACCAACACTTATTGAATTGTTAGAACAAGTGTAATTTCTTAGAACTGTTTGAGTTAGTATACTGTTAGTTATTGAAGTGAAATACTCATTGAATGCGTTAGCAATGTCAAGTTCGTTAAAAAGTACGCAATCGCTCACATAAATTGAATGGGGTTTTGTTTTAGAACGAGACTTATACAGAATATTATTCACAACTTGCCATTCTGATGTGAGGTTACCGCTAGCAGAAATAAGTTTTGTTCGATAGAAGTTATTGCAGCAAGAAGCAATTTTTTTTTTAGATCTAAATAAAACTTTTTAAACTTGTTTTTCAGCCTAAGGTTCATAGGATTCTTAGAGCATTTTATTCTTAACTCGTGTTTTACGTTAACTTTCTCAATGAGTTGCATAGATATCCAGGGTTTAAGCCTTTTTTTTACATTTTTTAACGGTTCCGTAGAGGAGCAATTTGATATATGTTAACTGAGGCGAGTCATGAACATATCTTATGAAGCAGAAGCACCACATTCCATGTAAACATCATCCCAGGACGCATAAAGAACATTTTTTAGCTTTATAAAATCGATGCTTGTTCTTTTCTTTTGGTTATTTACTTCGGTACGGCTGGACCTCTTGCTGTGAAAAGTGTCACAAGTGTTTTTGGTGGACATGATTTGTAAATCATATGTGCACTTTTCGCAGCCATTCAGTGGAATATCTACAAATCGTCCATAAATATATTCCAAACATGTACCTGAAGAAAACAAACTAAGCCGTAGAAGGCCAAGAAAGCTAAGTAATTGCACACAGTTTCACTACGATCTAACAGATTAATATTTCAGAAACAACAATAATATCCGGAATGCAATAAAAAGAATCAATGTGGGTAGCAAGAGAATCAAAGTTTTCTCTCAAACTTCTAATATCCTGGTGTACGACAAACAGTTTGTTTATGGAGTATCAACTATTTTTAAAAACATCACAACTTGCAAAACTTAGATCGAGGATAGAGAAGTCATCATTTATTTCATTAAATTCAAAAAAGTTCAAGATCATTGAAAGATTCGATCGAAATGACTTTTCCTCCCTCTACCTTTCTCACACAAATTTATACTGTTTCCGCTTGCTAACTTGGAAGAGAGCCCTGGTGTATGACGTAAGAGCATTGTTCATGTATATCACGCTTTGTCTTTTGTTCCTGCTGTTGCTGCTGTGGGCACTCTCGTTAACAGTGGCGTTAGAAATTAGATTTTCCTTCCTCCTCACATTCATGATCCTTTGCTTCAACGACAGGTAAGTTAAGTGAACTTAACACGGATGATCGATTTGTTTGGAGGTATTGGAGGTATTGTCTGGGCTTTGCTCATAACATTACTGTCGGTTACATTTGATACATCACCAATTTCGATACAATTGGAGAGAAGATGTAGCTTCTGGTGTAAAGCCAGGAAGCGAATATTTGTCTCTTCTAGCTTCGTTAGCTGATGATAAATCATTTAGAGAGTGAATTCCGGTTCTGCTTCCGTGTGTACAGGTGTATTCGGATGTGCTGCAGTGGTTTCACCTTTGTTGTTAGTTTCTTGATTGTGGTTTGCAGTATAGGAAGGTGCATTTTCTTTTCTTTCACCACATTGCTTGTTGCTGACGATTTTGTCAGGTATCCGCATAGATCTACGCCTGGGCACTACGCATTTGCCACAACGGAAAGACTTTCCAAAAAAAAAAACAAATAAAATCAGCATCTTGTTCACTTAAATTTACAAAAGATAGATGAAAGAGTGCAAAGCAATCACTATCTTAGTGGGACAATTTCTTGAAATTTTTTCACTGCAAATAAAGCACTTGATAGTGAATGTATTAAGTTTTATTAATTGCGTCTTTGAGATGTGCACTCCACGACACTCACGAGAGTATGAATAAAACATCATACCAGACTTTTCTGTATTTTTCGGATATGGCGATAAGACGACCTATAGCTCCAATTTTTTTTCATATATTTTGGACTCACATTTTAGAAAATGTGCAAGTAATTTTTTGGCAGTTTGATGGGTGATGGGTGGGTACCACCTTACTCTTATTAGTGTAGTACAACTTTATGATCTAGGTGCCATTCTCTTTCCATATCAAAAATATACAATCAAATTAGTTTTTCGAATTAATACAAACTTTTTCACTAGTATGCAATTTTTTAAAACTTTTTTCAGAACTTGCTTAGGGCAAGTAAAATACATCATCTGAACGCTTTAAACTCATTTTCTGCGAGTCTTGGAGTAAATGAGTGATATGTTCTTTCTGATTCACTAAAAATTTAAAATTGGTTTAGATTTACGCCTGAACTGATTCATTGCTATTGAGTTCTTTTGCAAATCCAGCGCAACTTGTATTATCTTACAGCTTATCACTGATTCTTTTGATGCTACTAAAATACTGCTCTTAATACGATACTAACACGAAATATGCATTAGAGCACTTCGCTTGTTTCGGTGGTTTTATTTTTTGACTTGTATAGACGAAAGTGTACATGTACCTGATAAATTAGCCATAAAAGCCAGAAAAAAGCCAATGTTGGTAAGAAAGGTAGAAAAAGGCCAATGTTGACAACAAAATGCGTTGCCTCGTCATCACCCTTGCCCATTCGGTATTATTTTCCTTATTGGCACCGACTGCATTTGTGGTTTTCATCGCTTTCCAGAGCGAGTAGTTTGTGCTCTTTTCGGCTATTAATCCCTCGAGATAAGCAGAGGTTTCTCTGACTTTTAGATTTTGAATCGCTTTTTTAAGCTTATTACACAGAAGTAGTTCGAATATGTGTTATGTTGGGTAGCGCGAGTTTGTTGCCATTTCTTCCATTCTCTTCTTTTTTCGCGAATGAGCTCTATTATTTCCGGTGGGTGATTATGTATTATTTAAGTCTTCGTTCTTGTAACTTACACGAATTGGTGTTACTCGCGTTATGGGAAGTTCCATCGAATTGTTCATGGAGTGCTTAATGCTGTCTTTGATGAATAAGAAAGATCCACCTCTGGCATTTCCGGAGAGGTGGTATGCGTGATACTCGTGGATCGTGGATCCTTTTATTTTTGACTGCGATTTTTGAGGAAGGTGGGTTTGAGATATCAACCAATTGCCAATATTTTCATCTTGCAAGAATAGCCCTAGTTCGTTAATTTCTTTGTTGTAGACTGTTTGCGTTCCATGTTCGAATTTTTATCAAGCGCTTCAAAACAACGTAACAATTTTTTTCTTGTGAACTTCTAACCGAAGATCGCTTAATTTTTTAAAGATAATGTTGTTAATTTTTCTTTGCTCTTCAAGCTTTGTCAGAATAATCGAGTAGACTGGTTGACTCTGTTAGTCTATTTGTGATACGATTTGAGCATACTATTGCGCTCCAGAGAAGTGCGTCTTTTCTTTGATTTCTGAGATAAAGTCCTTTACTTGATCCCCTTTCGTCTTTTCTTTTACTAGTTTGAATTCTCTCTTCCCGTTTCCTTAGCAGTTTCGCGATTTTATTTAATCGGCTCTGCATTCTTACGTACAGCATTTTTAACATCTCGCCTTTTTTGGAGCTCTTTTGCTACTTCGCAGCACTGATGCTAAGCTGGGTGCTTACCTCTTGCAGTTTATGCATGTCGCCGGGGCTCTTATCGAATGATAGCATCTATGCTTGACCACAACTTTCTAAACTTGTTCCGTTTTCTATTTTATCTTTTCTAGGATATTAATTGCGTCGATAATTTTATAGCCTTTCGCTCTGAGATGATCTATGACGTCATCTTTAGTGCACCACTTGCTATTACACGGATTGGTCTCGGACTTATTCTCTACATTTTGTTTCTTAGAAACTGATCAGTCATCATAATTCTCAGTGTTAGTTTTCCAAGTGTCATTTCTTAGTATCATTAGTTTAAACGAGGATGTCACTGTTCCTTTGAGGAGCTATTCAGCTGTTTATAGGGTTTCGTTCCAAAGGAATAATGAAACCCTTATAGAATCACTTCGGTGTCCGTCTGTCGCCTTAACATATTTGCTAATAACTTCTGAATCCTCTGTAGTGGAAGGGATGAAATTTGGAATGGATATGTATCCCAAAAATAAATTAGGAATTTTTTCCGGAATTACTTACTTACTTTAGTTAGTTAGTACTGATACTAACCTTTGAAAAAACTTTTATTAACTTTTGTGGTTAATATGGTTGTCATTGGAAAGGGGGTGGGGCGTATATTACAAAAATGTCTGTCTGTCTGTCACTAACCCCTATTTTAGGTACCTGGAATTAAGAAATGAAATTTATACAGATGATGTACTTCACTTGCCTAAAGAAAGTTCCGAAAAAAAGTTTTAAGAAAGTTATTTATTAGCGAAAAAGTTAGTACTAATACTAAAATTATTTTAAGATTTTTTTTCATAGATACTTGATATGGGTATCGTTGGAAAGCGAATGGTGGCTAGATCAAAAAATTGTACTACAGTTAGCATCTTAGTCTTATTGGTAAAAAGTTATAAGGCCACAAACTTAAAAAAACCGACTTGTGTACAGTATCCCATACCTTGTTTTCGAAAATAATGGGCCAAAAAATCTGAAAAAAATTGAAGCTGAGGCAACTCATCGCAATATTGCAAAAATACCCAGAAATCCGAAAAAAAAATGACATACGAATTCCGAAAACGCCATTTTGTAGATCTCATCAATACAATCAAAAAATTCAATACAAAAAAAAATTATTTTCACACAATTTTTCGAAATATTAACGATTTAAATTATATCAGCATTTTGCTAAAAAAGGCAACTAGCGATTATCTCACACTCTCACACAAGTTTTTACCATAGAAGTTAGACAATAGAATCTCGAAGCGGCGTTGGTGGAGTGGTTATAGCGCTCGCGCCCTGCTCTGTGAGGGTCCTGGCTTCGATCCCCGATATTTCCGATTTGCCTTTTTTTTTTATTTTTTTTTTTTCTCCGAAGGGAGTCTCTCGCTATTTTCACATTTCTTATTTTTTCAAAATTGTTAAAATCCAATTTAAATAAAAATGATCTAATAACTGTTGTTAAATGAAAAAGTATTTTTAAGAACTTTTTAATTGTTCTCCATTTTTGTGTTCTGTGTTTGTTGTACTTCTAAGGGCTAATTTTTAACATTTTTTATTTACAGATGCTCGAAAACGATAATATTGATGATTGTCCAGGTTCTGATAGTAGTGAAGCGGAAATTGATTTATTGGATCAATTGAGACAACTTGCAATTGATGACCATGGCTGTAACTCTTTATCGGTGGACGAAGGTCGAGATGCAGCTATTTGTAAAGCATCTGCAAAAGTTTTACAGAGATCAAACCCTGTATTTGACCTAAGTCGCCCTAGCTCAAAAATGAAAAAAATTCTGGATATAGTAGATGAAAAAATTGTAAATTCTTCAGATAAGGGGATTATAATATCGCAGTGGACAAGTATTTTAAATATTCTGAAGGACCACCTCGAAGCTAAAGGAATTCGAACACTATCGCTTAATGGGAGCGTGAAAGTTGCAAATAGGCAAAGCATTGTTACAGAATTTAATGATCCAAAAACTAAGCCAAAAATTCTCCTCTTGTCTTTGACGGCTGGTGGGGTTGGTTTAAATCTCGTTGGTGCTAATCATTTGTTCCTGATAGACTTGCATTGGAATCCACAGCTGGAGTCGCAGGCGCAAGATCGAATCTATAGAGTCGGTCAAAAGAAAACTGTTCATATTTATAAGTTTATGTGCAAAGATACTATCGAGGAAAAAATTAAAGCCCTACAAGACAAAAAATTGGAAATTGCCAACGGTTTGCTTACAGGCGTTAAGGCGTCAGAAGGCAGCAAATTGTCAATTGATGACTTAAAAGGTTTATTTGGGCTATAGAACTTTGAAAAAAAATATTTAATTACTGAACTTTTTGCTACTTCCCTATATTCTTATAAATTATCAACAAAATATCCATATACAGGCGGAGAAAATTTAAAAAAATATAATTTTCCTAAATATATTATGGTTACCTTAAACTTGTTTTTGTTGATTGTGGAATTTCGACCATTGTGCAGTTGGAGATTTGCATTTAGAACCATCGTGCGGCCTTGAGGGACAAAATCAATTCTTTGATGTTTATTCTGGATACCTCGCCGAGAGATTTAAGGAAGGGCAGAGGAAGTGAGTGAATGAATCTAGTTCTGCCGGATTATTTCAACTTTGGCAGTGCGTGTTACGAGGGATCACTAGCCTAGATGCCCTATCTCCTATCAGCCATTGTCCTGTACTAGTCGCTATAATTTTTAGCAATGTATCTACGAATTCTATTTAGAATATCGTTAGTTCGTGATATGTTGTACTCTGGTCATTTCTCCCTAGCATTTTTAGTTAATCGAGAGATGGATGGAGGTTAGCAATTTTCGTTATACTTTCGACACATGTGGAGGGAACTTACTGTTTAATGACGGTTCCGAACGGCGAATCGCGAAAGCTTTTCATGACAGAAGTACTCCAGGAGGATTGTTAGTCGTTGTTAGTCGTTCTCTGGAGGTGGGGCCGTGAAAAATGATTGTGGTGCTTTTTTCCCCGAGCTGGATTGGAAACCGGTCTCGCTCAACAGCCCGGCGCACTAACCGATCGAGCCAACGACGTATATGTGTATACATATACATAAATTGCTTCAATTGAACTGCCAGATTAAATTATATAAACATATTGTTGGTTAAATAATTCATATTTCATTTTTTAACACTCCCACTTTTAGATAATTTAGCATAATGCAAATAAAACAAATTTTATTTTATTATAATTCATCAAATCCAATTGTCAATCTAAAGTTTTGAAATTTTTCTTTACTGAGAGCTTTTGTTAGGATGTCTGCCTTTTGTTGTTCAGAATAAACGAAATTAATTTTAAAATTGTTACCACTTGTTTAAAATTTTAAAATTAAAGTGGTAACGAACGTTAATATGTTTCGTTCGTTTGTGGAACTGTGGATTTTTTATGAGTCGAATTGCTCCTTGGTTGTCCATGTTCAACATCGAATCACCAACAGCACCCGAACCCATGTCAGACATCAATTGTTGAACCCATATCAAATCTTAAACAGCTTGTGAGGCAGCCACATATTCCGACTCTATGGTTGACAGCGAAACACACGTTTGCCTCTGCGATGACCAGGACAACGACCCACTCCCAAGTGGAAAAGGAATCCAGTGGTAGAGCACCTTGTTTCGGGGTCACCAGCATAGTAAGCATCGCTGTAACAAACTAAGGAAATACATTAAGACCTTTTTAAAATTATTATTAAGATATTTTAAAATTCTTTTAGGCGAATCCAGGTATCGGGATCGAACCTGCAGCCTCCGTATGGGAATTTTACTTCCTTTGATATCTGATTCGACGGAAGTAATTGTATCTGCTGGAGTGGATACTGCTTTACAATCGCTGATGCTAAATTGCTTAAGCAATCGCTCAATGTAATGTGATTGGTCAACATGAATTTCACCTTCGGGTTTGACCGCGATTTCAATCCCAAGAAAGTAACCAGCTTGCATTACTGTGATCTCAAAGCGCTTTTGCAAGAAGTTATCCTTATTTTTCGAAGCCACCAATCCATCGTCAGTATAAATAGCAAAGAGAGTACTGCATTCCGTAATCCTGAATTTCGATAAGAACATACATGGACCCATTTTGCTCAGTCTCAGCTTGAACTCCTTGACAACTCCAGTCATCTTTTGATTTCAACAGCGAGATGCCTGTTTCAGTCCGAGGAAACCTACAGTCCGGCGGTAAGGGGTACCTCTAACCGCGTAATCTAAGACATATTCTTGCGAGTGCAACCAATCCTTTGGGCGAGTTACTAGATCCCAAGACTGATTTTTATGAAGAGTATTCATCTCGTCGTTCATTGAATGCTTCCACTGCACCATACTTGTAACTACAAGTTCCTTATAACTTTGTAGCTCTTCTTGTAAAAAGAAATACTTTTCCACAAAATTACAAGTTCCTGACGCCGTTCCCTTCCTTTTGCGTAGACGGTTTTTTAAAGGAATGGACTCATTAATATCACAATCCAATTCCATTGCGTCCTCCTCTTCAGCAAACGATGGGTAATCCTCGTCTTCGATTGGCACTTCTTGAATGTTACCATACCTTTAAAAGTAACTGCTTATCGATTTCAAACGATACAGCCGAGTCTGAGCAGTTTCCGAATTTTCGGACATTCTTTGACATATATGGTTGGCTCATTTATTCGGTTTCTCTAAAAACAAAAGCAAAACAACAACAATACTTTGCGCTTAGCATAGTTCGTGCCGCTTCGACGACTGCGATTCTCTCGTTCCACCTTACCATTTTGCTCCGGAGTATATGGTACACTGGTTTCGTGACTTACAGATCGTATTCAGACTTCCGGATTGTAGCAGTGTCTTTCAGGCGGAGGTCCTGGAAGTCATGGAATCGGCCAGAATGATATCAATGTTGGCGATACCACCGGCTGATATCACCATTTTTATTGACAGTCAGGCGGCCATAAAAGCGATTTCCGCTACGGAGAACAAGTCGGCTGGTCCTGAGCAGTCGTGAAGAGCTTGGAGGTCTTGGCTCTCTGCTGGGTCCCTGGTCACAGGAACATACCTGGCAATGAGGAAGCTGATAGGCTTGCGAGGGAAGGGCTGGAACAGACGATAGTAGGGATCGATCCACCGATCTGACTCCTTAAAAAGCGGATTGGAGATAAGATAATTAGATTAGCGAACGATAGATGGAAAGCGCTATCTGCGTGTGAGACGATAAGGACTATGTGGCCAGAATACGACTATGCTAAAACGAAAGTGCTGCTCTTGCATGACAAAAGGTCTCTCGCAAGAGCGGTGGGTAATCACGGGCCACAATAGTCTCAAAGACCACTTATTTAAGATAGAACTACTCGGTGACAATATTTGCAGGGGCTGTGCTGATGAGGAGGAGCGGGAAGACACCCAACACTTCCTCTGTCACTGCCCCAGCCTTTGTCACTTGACCTTCCAAGACTTCCAAGACCTTAAAGAGATCAACTCACTACACTTGAAGAATCTTTTCAGGTATCTGAGCAGGACTAAATGCACCGAGGAGACCTGCGAGTGAGGAAGGGGACACCTTTCTCCCCCTATGGGTGAAAAGTAAAAGTCCTGAGCACCTATGAAATCAATATTGCTCTTTTTTTTAGATGATCACACACCTTTTTGATGTTTTGATGAGCTAATTGTTCGTGCCATACCTTAAATGGCATCGCTTATGTAATTGTCACATTTGCCATCGACGCATGCGAAACCACAACACGAAAACACATTCTGAACAGCTGCGATTCAAGTTCTCCCACTGCAACAGTAGTATCATCTTCCCCAATAAACTCGCATTTCAATCTATCAGAGACAAATCTCAGCCTTCATCCAAGCACATTCGCTAGGTACGTGTTGTTTGCTAAATAACAAAATTTGTATGTCACCCATTCCCAGCGCTTGTATACTGTGACCGTTCCCAACTTTGATCTCAATTGGAATAGAAAATGCTTCATAACTAACGAACCAATCCGTTCGATATGTCATATTGTCGTTAGCCCCTGAATCAAGGTACCAGTTATCGTTTGATTTAAGGTTGTTTCCAGTCCTCAATTGACCTTCACTATCGTAGCTTTGGATACCACATATAAGTGCATTTCCCCTCTTCAGTCCACTTCTGCTTTCCATTTTCCTATGATCAGGAAGCTTTCTTCGGCACTCTCTTTTCCAATGCCCTATTTTATTGCATCTGAAATATCTACCAGGCTGGAAAGCTACAATTAAAGCTGAAGTACTCGTACCTGGAACTAAAGAGCTTGAGAGCATTCTTGTTTTTTCCGTTACCAAGCGAAACCGTATGTTCTCCAAAATTTGCTGATCTTTGGGTGTTAACTCCTACGCGGAGAAGAAATGTGTAAAGCTTTTTGGAAGAATCATTCGAACTTTCATAATCACCATACTTTGAGTGACCTCTTTGCGGATATCTCGTAGCTGCCTTGTTATATTCTCCAGTTTTGATATATGCGTCGCTACATCATTTTCGGGATCTATCTCAAATGTATAAAATGTAAAATATACCGCATGAAGCTTTGCCCACATTTCTTTGGCAGTCATGCAATTCACAATATGTTGGAGTGCTGTCGGGCCAACACTCATTTCAATGATGATTGTTGGCCGGCCGGCGGATTGTTGTATGTACATGAACTCTATATAAGACGAAATATAACTCTTTTATATTTTCCGCTTTAAAGAGTCGATCTGTTTTTTTTTATTTAAACTTATCGGGTTATGGGTCCAGGTCGCGCAATCCGTTAAAAGACAAGTTGTGTAATAAATTGCATTTTTTTATATATCAAAAATGCTTTTCTACAATACAACAAAACATCGACAATGGACACCGAAATTCTCTGTCACCCATTCGGAGGAACCGGATATCGGCAAGTGAGTGAGAGCTCTGTTTCGATCCAAAGAACTTCCTGGAAAGTAAGAGTCCATTAACAAGGGACTCTTCACAGGAGATGGTCCATGAGCCATCGTTTCTCATGAAAAGTCTAGGGTTTGGTGGGGTGGTGGATACCAAACTTCCCGTCCATCTGCCTTTGCATCAAAACAGCTTCGAATACAATAGAACTAGCATCGCAATGCAATTCTGTGGGACTATTTGGGCTATATATAGTAAGAACTGGAGATGCAACAAGCTTATTTTTCAGCGAATTGATTGATCCATTTCATTCAAACCGAAAACAAATGGAGTGTTTCTTTTTCGGAAGTCAGAGTGATTTAGCTATGTAAGCGAAATGCTGAATAAACTTCCGGAAGTAGGAACACAGTCTAAAGTAACTTTGCACATCCTCAGTACACGTTGGCATCGGAAAGTTTTTGATGGATTCAAAATTGCTTTCATTGGGCCTCACCCCCTCTTCAGTAACCTTGTACCCAAGGTAAACAATTTCTGTGTGCATAAGCATGCACTTATCAAATCTGAGCTATAGGTTATTAGCACAAATCAACTCAATCACTGACTCCAGAACCTCTAAATGTTCCTGAACTGAAACGGTCGCAATAAGAATATCATCTAAGTAGGTATCTTTGCCTTTGTAATAAGATCTCTGAAAATATGTTTCATAAATCGCTCAAAAACTGATGGAGCGTTTTTCAACTGAAAGTTTTTTCATCTGAAAGTTTGACGTGATGAAACCCATTTTTTAAATCTAGTGTGTTAAAATATTTTTTATCTTTTAGGCGATCGAGATGGTCTTCAATAAGTGGCAAGGGGTTGTTATCACGTAAAGTAATTTTGTTGAGCTCAACACAAATCCTAAGTTCCTTGTTTTTCTTATGAACTAAAACTATCGGTGAAACGTAAGGGGAAATCGATTCACGGATAATTCCTCTATCCAACAAATCATCCAATATCTTTTGAAGTGAAAGTTTATGTGCGTACGGCGCGCAGTAAAACGGAGTATCTTTTGATAGGGATATTTTCATTTCAAAATCATTTACATTGAATTTAAATTCTGGGCAAACTAACGCACGACTAACTATTCCCTAATCCTTTGTTTTGTTTCCTCACTTAAACCAGAGTTAATATTTAAATCAGACTCACTGTTTTCCGTAACATCTATATTAAGAATTTGATGGATGACGTCAGAAAGATTCAGATCTTGGTCATTTTGATGTGAAAAAGGAGATGGCGACTGAGAACCGATGTTGTTACTTGGTGTTCTTGCATCTTGATTGTTGCTTGTTCTTCTAAGATCTTGATTTCTGCTGATGTTGTTATTACGTCCAAATGCCAAGCCCGTTTTCCTTATGAGGTCTCTATCTAAAACGATGGTATAAGTCATTGAGAAATTCTTTACAATTAATAAGTGAACATTGATTACCAAACTTTCGAATTCAATTTTGGTACTGATCACCTCCAATGGACTATTGTTGACTACACACTATGTGTGCTTGGGTTTCTCCAACATTGATAACAAAGTGGCCTGCAAAAATCTTTCTTGCAGGAAACTGATGGGACTTCCAGAATCTAAAAGTGATAGCAGCTTAACCGATGCCTCCATTTGATCGCTGGTCCATGTGCATCGGATTTTGCATTCGAACTCGTTGCCAATTGTTGCTGTTGTGGGGTTGATGTCGTCAGGTTATACGCCTCGTTGCAAAGGGGTTTTGTTATCGCATCTTGCAGAGATATGGCCAGGTTGTCCGCACTTGAAGCAGGTTGCATCTTGCTTTTAATGTTTAGAATTGGTAGGTTGTTTTGACATCCGTTGATCATCGGCGGGGATTTTGGGGGTGCTTGTTTCTGTGCGACTGGTTAATGGAGTAAACGCCGCTCTCGGTGTTCTCGCTGCTGTACTTTTTCTTCATCTTGGTGTATTTTACAATAGCTAATTTCAGTTCTTCTATTGTGTTGGCGTTGTACTTTTGTTGAGTTCAGTGTCAGGAATACCTTTAATGACATACTGAACCAGATCCTCTTCTTCCACTTAGCTGCATGACGCATTCTCCTGCATGCGAATGAGATACTGGTGCAGTGACTCCTCACAATGTTTTCTTCTTTTGCGTAACTCATCATACACATCTGACCTTGTTACGACTTTCAGGAACTCATTTCGCAAAGCTGTTTTTAATTGTACCCAAGTTCGAACGTTCGCTGCTCTAACAAACAATTTGGCCGTACCTGTTAGGAGCCTTTTGGCGCAGAAGAATTTGTTGCGGTCGTTTAGACCCAGGACCTCCGAACATTCTTCAAACTGCTCAATCCAAAATTTAACATTAAAGTTGTCATCTCCACTGAAAGGCGACACAGAATCCTCCACATCTTCGAAACTGTACGCAGCAGCTCGTGGATTTGATTCCACCTCATCGAGGTCCAACTCACGGATTTGTTTTATCAACTTGTTGATCTCTTCTTTATTCCTCCGTATTTTTTGCTTCATAATTTCGGCATCAAGAGCCTCTTCATCTTAGCTGTTGGATTCAGTACAGGAAACTTGGCGACAATGGGTAGCTGAATCGTTGATGCTTATTTCTTTGCTTGTTGATGGCATTTCCTGCATCAGCCTGGTGAAGTCCTCCTCTGTGTAGTCCGCCATCACTTCTTGGAGTCGGATTTTCAAATCGGCTTTAGTGCCTGTTGTTTGACACTTCAAGAGTCTAAGTATATTCTTGAGTCTCGACACTGTAGCAGACTCCAAGAAATTCACCCACCCTTCCGACATTGTTAGGCACAATCGCACAAAAATATTTTCCGAAATATCCACAAAAGAATCGCAAACTTAACGCAAATGTACACTTGCAACGCACAGCAAATTTAGCCAACCGAAATTGAAACAAAGCAACAGTTGATTCTGCTGTAATCCCACTTCTGAGATTTGTAGAGGAAAAATACACCGTGAACAAAATCAAAGACAAACGTACAGTAAATGGTCGTAAACTCTTTATTTCTTTCTTTGTACTGATCGCCGGTTCAATTGGAGGTCAGTGCATTTATACAAAATCTCCAAAATAGCTTTGGAGATTTAAGGTCATTCACCTGACTGGATATTCGGCTGTTTTTCGAAATTCGCGAACCTAACAGTCCGCAATGCATTTTGTGCATTTGCACAGTGTGTTGCACAAGAAGGTGTACACCTAATATTTATTTTCCTACACATAAAATAAACATATTACCTTCCTCAAACGGACACTCCTTCATAACGGACAATCTTGATGGTCTCGAGAGTGTCCGCTATAGAAAAGTTTCACTGTATATTGAGTTTTTAAAGTTTATGTGTCACGATATACAGAATACGAAGTAGTATGTTTCAATCAATTATGTTTTTCTCTTCTTTCTGCGTGTGACGTCACACGCTACACAAAAATTCGACATTTGCTTTGGCGCGAACGATAATGTATGTTTTTAAAAGAATAATATATTGAATTTGTGCATTTTGCATAAAACTTAGTACAATTAATAGCGATTTGAGTAGGTTTTGGTTGTAGTAATAACAACCCAAAACGACAAAACAATATAAATGAAAATAAAAATGAATTTAAACCAAAACATTTCCGTTTTCCGCGAGATGCCAAATTGGCACAAATTTGGTAGAAAGGATAAGTTCAATGGAAAATTGTTCATTTCGTTTTACAAATGAATAGTATCAAAGACCAGATGATAGTATGCACGTAATTTGCAACACGAGTTGCTTAATTACTGCCGCAAAAATGCGAGAAGGACTATCGGTAGTGGAAAACAGGAGTTAAACAACAAATGAGGTTCTGCATGCTCTTTTATTCCAATTACTATAAAAGCTTTTTACAGGTGTAAAATATATTTTAGAATTCGGCTGGAAATAGGAGAACGAACGAAAATTCGTTCTAAAATAAGCTATTAGCAAAAAGAAAATCGATCCGAATGGGTTCATAGGCTACATGAATATATGTACCTATGTTAATTTCAACAGCAGATTAGATTAGATTACAATAGATTAGATAGATTTTTCATTGAATTTAATATAGCTTTGCTCAACTACAATCCATATGTAAGTATATGTACACAAAATTATTGTAGCATGTCATTCAATAGTATATTAAGTTGTCTTGTAAATATTCAAACCTTTTTTATTTTTTGTAATTTTTGATCCAGGAGGAAGGCGTGCATATACTTTATTAAGGAAGCAACGTACAATTTGCATTCACTACAGTATTCACGTGACATCACACGAATTTGACAAAAAGAGAAATATATTACCTTATATTCTGTATATCGGGATTACATGTCATTCACCACTAACCTCTGGCTACAGAATGATCACTTACATTATTTTGCTTCCTTGTTAATAAATATTAAGTTAAATGTATGAATTGTAAAAAATGTGTAAATAAAAATGAATGAATGAATGGACTTGTCAGTCAATGCCGTAAATTAGAAATTGTTTCCAACCAAACCAACTTCCATGGATAAAATTGTAACTAGCGCGGAATAGCGTGAAACGTTTTCCGCTTTGATTTTGCATCCATTGATGCACATCCATCTTAAGAACGATGTTCCGTTTTTCTTTCAACCTCGCAGGTTATTCTTCGGTGAGAAGCAAGAAGTAATGATAATTAATGACCTTCCGAGTAGGAAAATTATTAAAGCAAGCGATTCCCCTTATGCGTCCTAGTTTTGGTAAAGAAAAAGTCTGTCGAGACACGCATGTGCGTTGAACAGCCTGACTGTTCGGGATAATTATCCGCTCCCGCTAATTGAAGATTGCTCAGAGTATTTAGAAGGGAAGAAAGCGTTTTCCATACTTGACCTTAAGAGTGGTTTTCATCAGGTAAAAGTTGCTTCCGCTGCAACTCGCTGTACATCCTTTGTCACACCTAACGGACAATACGAATTCTTAACAGTGCCTTTCGGGCTGAAAAATACACTTAGTGGTTTTCAAAGTTTTGTCAATAGAATATTCCGAAAATTTATTGGTAACAACCAAATAGTGGTGTTATGGATGATATAAGCCGTGTTTTATTATGCACTCATGATCTATATAGATCATTGGTTTGCACGCATTGCAACAACAACACATGATCCAGATAGCTATCGGGATCATTTATCGTGATCCGAAATTTGATTCCGCTATTCCCTGCTAGTTTCATGGAAGCTGATTTGCCTGGAAACCATTTCCAATTT
Organism: Syritta pipiens; assembly: GCA_905187475.1. Classification (NCBI taxonomy): domain Eukaryota; kingdom Metazoa; phylum Arthropoda; class Insecta; order Diptera; family Syrphidae; genus Syritta; species Syritta pipiens. The sequence continues at coordinate 59,961,541 of LR994572.1, read as the reverse complement.
ACAGCATTGCCTGATAAGTATACAAAATATTATTTTTTGATCACTTTAATTCCTTCATTAAGTAATATTGTGCTAACAGTAATACAAAATTTGTATTTCAATCTTAATTTCTAACAATTTTGTGTGATTTGCACAATTGTTTTGCGTTTGCCGGTGAAAATTGTAATCATCATCGTAAAAGATGTGTAAACACTTGCTCTGAAGAGAAGAAAAATTATGTTGGCATGGAAACACTGCCCTCAAATATCACAGCATCGACAGGAGTTAATTGTCGAACTACTGTCAGAACACAAAATAAAAATGCTTCCATGATCTGGAGCGTTTTATTTACACCCATGATCCATATGGATCATCCGTGCATAATAAAACACGGCTATAGTTATTGCTACTAAGGACATAGAGAGTCACATAGAGTTATTGAAATACTTCCAGTATTACTGTCGCCCTTCCAGAATAACTTCCGATCAAGGACCTTGCTTCACCTCACTCGAGTTCAGTGAATTCCAGCTAGAACGGAATATAACTTACGTGAAGGTAGCCATTTATTTTCTCCAAGCCAACGGCCAAGTAGAGCGTGAAAATAGGATATTGGCGGGCATGATAGGCAAACTAAGAGTCAGTGGAACACGCAGATTGGGTTAGGACATTGGCCCAGGTGGAGTAATCCCTTAATAATACGATTAACAGGTCGATAGGCACTACCCCTAGTAAACTTCTGTTTGGCGTTAATTAACGCGGTGTGGTGATTGATAGACTGACTAAATTTCTCGAGCAGAAGGAATTTGATCCACAAGAAAGAAATTTAGGTCAATTCCGTAAAACAGCTTCCGAGATCATTGAAAATATTGACGCTATCCCCGGTACAGGTAAAAAACTTATCCCTAAATTCAGACGACCTTACGTCATTCACAAGGTGCTGACCCACGACCGAGTTGTAGTACTGAAAAGTAAAATTATGTAACATCCCTGTTGTGAGTCAGCGCTCTCTGGGTCTGATCACAACCAACTTTTTGAACAGATCCTTCAGCTGACATATCCCACCATGATATATCTCTTTGTCACTTGGCCTTTAGCGACATGAGAGTTAAGTTGACTTCAGTAAAACACTTCAGTGAAATTATTCAAAAGTTATAGTTAAATAAACGTTTTCATTTGAAAATATTTTAATTAAGCCCAAGTCTAAAATAGAAGCAAAAACAACAGAAAAAGATTAACTTTAGAACTGACAAATGCGCGCTGACCAATGACAATCAGCCGCAGTACATGTACATGTACATGTAATAATATCAAATTTAAGGGTAGATATGAAGGACATGTACCTGCTTGCATTTGTATCTTCACATTAGAAAATTCCTAACGGTACTTATATTACATGAAGGAAAGGGTTAAAGTGGCCGACCACTGGTAGCATTACCCTAATACGGGCCATACACGTCATACGGTTTGCTTCATTTATGTGTGCAATCCGGTGTGGCTTTCCGCTACATACGTCGCACAAATCCGCACACTGCAGTTGATCTTGGGTCATCTGCAAGGAAGGATAATGGATATAAGCGAAAAAAAAATAGTGAAATGAGTTTCTAGCTACATAAGGAATGCATAAACAATAAGAGCACTAACGAGCGCTGTAGACCGTTCGCTACCTGCCAACTCAAAAGTAAAATCAAAATATTTTAATTTTCGTCACACTAGAGGCTCCACCCATAATCGGTATACGGTTCCAGGGTGCACAACTCTTCGAGTTTATCGCACAACTACATAAGTAAATAAATACATGCCCTTCGTTCCATTGACCATTGAATTTCAATGTTTTAAGGTTCAATGTAACGATGGGTATTTTCAATTCCGGAATGATTGGCATGTTTCGAGTCCGGACCGATGGGCGTGTTTCGAGTCCGGAACGATGGGTATGATTTCGTTCCATTTGCGGAACGGGTTCCGATTGCGGAACTGGTTCCTTGAACCTTGAACCTTGAACCTTCCTACACATGCCCGGAACGACCCAAGATTGAGGAACGACCCAACTCTATTAAGCAGTAACAGTTATACAAATAACGATTAGTGGACGAAATCCAAGCAATCGCCGATTAAAAGTATTTTACTAATTAAAAAATTGTGGCTGATTTTGACACGAGTCTCAGTGGTATTTTTCACATTCATTTCAACACATATTTACCACGCAGCTGGCATAAAGTTGTTCGCGCGGAGAGGATGTTGTGTGGATAGAGGTATATAAGATGAGTATGTATGTTCATAGGCTTACATAAATGTATGCATTAGAGATACAGACAGGGTTGCCATAACGATCTATTTTTTGTTGGAAGATGATAGCCAATGGGAAAATATCATGTCTGAAGCGTGTTCTGTTCTGTAGAAAAAACACGTAGACACATATTCATTCTCATAATTTCTTTGTATAACAGATTGGCAATGCTGGCGCAGAGTGACAGTTCGTGGGAGAGTAGACGTCACTCACTCTGTTAAACAACGTTTTTTTTTTTTTCTCCCCTATGTTGTACGTCTGTCCATTGATTGGACACCTAGTACATTGTAGTGCGTTTAGGATGTCTTGACCTCGCGACAAATGTCAGGTAGTCATTTGTGTGAATTATTTTTAAAATTAAGTCAAAGTAAATATGTATGTCTCATGAGCGTTGTTGAGAGTGTCCTCTTATAAGATCTGTCGACCGTGTCCTTTTCAGTGTTCTCCGTCCAGACATCTCTTGCGCTGGGATCGTGCTGACTTCACTGTTTTTATGTAGTAACATTTTTATATGATGTCTTCGACTGGTCTTTGTTATTTTTTCGTTAATGGTAGTTATTTTGAGATCACGATGAATGTCAGCATTGGTAAAGTACCATTCTGCGTTTGTTATTGTCCGAAGGATTTTAGATTGTTGTCTTTGTATGGTGGCTATATTTGTTTGTTTGGATGTACCCCAGAGCTGTAAGCCATAGGTCCAGATGGGTTTGATAATCGACTTATATATAAGTATTTTGTTGTTAGTCGATAGTTTCGGTTCTCTCTTTAGAAGCCAGTGAAGTTGTCTGTATTTAGTTATAATTTGTTTTTTCTTTTTTTGTATGTGTTGCCTCCATGTTAGTTTCGAGTCTAAATGCATTCCTAGGTATTTAGCTGTGTTGTTAATAGGAATTACTTTTCCGTTTATTGTTAGAGGCGTCGAGGAGTTGGTTTGTCTAGTGGTAAAGATTACTTGTGCAGTTTTGTCCTCGTTGATTTTAATGCGCCAGTTGTCAAACCATTTTGCATCCTTATACTTGACGTAAAAAGTCCGGTCTGCAATGTAGCTCTTAAGCAGTAGATAGAAATCCAAGGGGAGCTGGTGTGTCAGCTTGTTTAGCAGTCCCCTGTGCCACACTTGGTCAAAAGCCTTCGCCACGTCAAGGAATACCCCCACGCAGTATTTTTTCTCATCCAAGTCTGTCGATATTTTATTAACCACCCTATGGATCTGCTGAATTGTTAAATGTTGTCTTCGGACTCCGAATTGATGGTCAGGTATCAAGTTTAGTTTACTTAAAATAGGTTCCATTCTGTCGCAGATTAGCTTTTCAAAGACTTTGGACAAGATAGGGAGCATGCTAATAGGTCTGTATGAGGTTGTCTTCACGGGGTCTTTACCTGGTTTTACTATGGGAATAATTAAAGATACTTTCCAGGACTTAGGAAAGTATTTTAAACAACGTTGACGAAGAAGGTTGAGTGTGAAGAAAGTGAAGAAATAAATATTATAAGATTAAAATAAAAGTTAAATAATAAAGTTGTGAAGTATTGATTTTGAAATTACAGTATTTTATTTATTGTTATATGTTTTATTTTACAAAAAAACATACAATTGAATGCGTCTATGTCAAACTCCCTCTATCAAGGAGAGTGCACGAACTTGGGGTCACCGATTTTGATGAAATTTGGCAAACTGATAGCTCCTACAGGGGGGCTCCGAAGGGGAGCCTATCACTATGACACGGTGACCCCAAGTTCGTGTACTCTTCTTGTAAGTCGAATTCCCCTCTACCTCGAATACATTTTTTCGTCTCTTGGTCTGTTTACATTGCCTTTTTTTTGTTTTTGAACAAAAGTAAACAAAAAATATCCTCTCGCAACTTGTATCAAGCACGCCCACTCGTATTCTCTGAATTATTAACCCTCATCGGTTCTGGAGGTCAATATAACCCACTTTTGAACTTCAAGTGGAGATTACTGTGCCATTTTTTCGTCAAATCGTGCTAAGATTTTGGCTCAAGGTAAAAATCGTATACAAATTTTATGTTTATCAAGCCTATAATCACGAGAGATACCGCTGTACAAAAAAGTCTCCAATACGTTCTTTTGGGTCATATTGACCCACTATCCTGTTGTGACATTAGGAAGAGTACGATAACTTTGGCGCCAAAAATGTATAATGGGCTTCAAAACTTTGCGATTGTCGAATGGCCAATTTTCGCAAATCGTAAATTTGTGATCGATGGCTACGGACAATAAAGTAAAGGCTGATTTCCAGAGGCACAACCCAGAGACACAAAAATCGATTTCAAATGCTTCTTACGTTCATGGAAATGTTCAGCGTTGTGAATAGATTTGTTGCAAAATAGCTGTCAAACATAATAAAATTAACAATAAACATGTCATTAGTCACAACATAATTCTGCACCGAATGAGTTCCACAATATCAAATACGATTCTTATCGATGCATTTGAAGATCATCGATTAGATTTACATTCGACAATCGCAATAGGGGACTTTGTGGCAAATTGACTTTTTGTGGTCGATTCGCATTTTAATTCTGAATTAAACAGAAAAAACTGAATACTTTTATCTCTTCAAGTTTTAAGAAAAAAAAAAAAAAAAATACAATTATTGTTTTATTTTTTTGGCATTCGTCTGGTTAAAGAAACCCTTAGAAACCACTACATCATGGACCCAGACGCCCAGGCGTTGTGGACATACTCGTAGCAGAGCGACGAAGTTTCGTGGGCTTTCAAACCATTCAGAAAGGGAGTTGAAACTCCTAGAGCCAAAACGGGCCACCCATCCTCATATTCACATAATTTTCTGCTTTTGACAAAGTCCGTCATGTCTACGCACAATAGACATCCTCCTCATCCCTGCAGTTTCTGCAGAAATCATTGGAGGGGACGCCCATTCTTTTGGCGTGATTACCAAAGAGGCAGTGGTCAGTTAGAACGCCCACTAGTCTTCCTATGCTAGTCCTGCTTACCGAGAGCAGCTATTCTGTCCTACCCCTATCCAGTTTAGGCCACACTAGCCTAGAGATATGGCAGGAATGAAAATTACTCCATCTGGAGTTTGCTGCCCTTATGGCTTCAGCAAGTAGTAGTGAGCCAACCTCTTGCATAGAGGGAAATGGGGTTCCCTGGTTATTGTTTATGCCAATCCCCACTCCTATCCTTGCTAATTCGTCAGCCCTTTCGTTGCCTAGAATACCCGTGTGCCCAGGGACCCAACACAGGGTGAGTCTACACCTGTCCGCCATCTCCTTAAGAGATTGGCGGCATTGTTTTACCATTCTTGATCTAATCGATGGTGTTTCCAGCGCCTTTATGGCCGCCTGACCGTCTATGTAGAGTACAATAGACTGGCCATCTATCGAACCCATGGACAGCAAGCGCGCTGCCTCATGAATAGCTGTTATTTCTGCTTGGAATACACTGCAGTAGACACAAGCAGACTTAAAAAAAAAACAATTAGAACTCTTTTCTCTCATTAATAATGAAAACATTAACACATAAGACTTGATGAAAATAAGAAAAAAATATTTTGATTTCTGTACGCGCTTGCCCTGCTGTGCGACGTGTTGATTGCTGTTGTTCGTTAAGCTTTATATAATTCGTCGCTCTCTAAAAGGTGCTATAACGCGTGTTCACAATTTTGTGGGTGCTATCTCACATGATGTCGTTGTCGAAGGTCTCGAAACGCTCGAAGATACGTGGATAGATTTGTGTGCTAATCAAAAAGAACTCTTTAAGTTTCATGCGTAGGAAGGATACGGGGCAGCGTTGCCAAGCGGGACTTTGAAACTTTTTGATACAAAAAAAACAGGTTCTTTCGTCAAAAGCGGGACATAAAAAAAAAAAACAAAAAACAAAAGTAGTCAGTAGTTTTTCATTACTTACCCTTTTAATTGTCTAAGGCTTACTTTGAGGAATGCACGAAAGTAAGAATTGCTCATATATTTATATTTCTTTGAAGACTCACATAACTCTAACTAACTAACTAAACTAACTTTTAAAGTTTTGTCTTTAATATAGTTGAAGAACTTCGCATAGAATGGGTCCAGATTGAATTGGTTGAGTAATTTAGTGAAGTAATTTAGTGGTGGCGAAACGCATAGTGTTGGTCCATAGTGTAACCACCGTCACAGAGTTGATAAACTTGGTAACATGTTATCACAAGAGAGAAGAGTTTGGATGCAAATGCTAAACTTACTAATTGAGTAGATTTAGGGATTGCTGCTTTATTTATCGATGTGGTGAAATAGCTTCCCACTGTTTTGTATATGGTTTTAGCCAGAACAGGGCAAGTGCAAGGCACATGCCCCAGTGTTTCGCTAGCTGACGAGTCCCCGCAATTTCTGCAAGTATCCGATAAGGGTAAACCAAGCTTAAGAGTATGATATTCCAGTAAGCAGTGTCCCATATAACAGCCTATTAGTGGCTGCAATTCGCCCGTGATAGCTTTAAAATTTGTTATGATTTTCATTAAATTTTATTTCTGTCGTCCGACCATTTCATATTTAATTAAGAAACGTAATATTAAAGGAATTAGTTTAAACATATTCTAGAACCCTTTTTTTTTTTGGAAACTGGTTAAAGACCTATTACTGCGCAATATTTTTTTTTTTGACAATTTTCCACTAGCACGTCTAAGAATTGTTTCAACAAGTTATATTCATCATATAATTTATCAACTGAAACATCGCCTAATAAGTTTAATACAGATACAACATTTTTAACTATTTCAAAACTAATAACATTTCTCCGGTTTAAGAATTCAAGTTTACCGAAAATGTTCTCATCTGAAAAATTGTAACATTTGCTTTATAGAATTTCTCGTGTAGAGCAATTAAAATGTACGAGATTATATGTAGTTAAACACACACATAAAAAAAATATATTTGAAACATAAAAAAAAATATATTTGAAATTTAGAGGTGACTCTGCCTTCTGACGCATTTGTTTATTATTTGGCTTGGAAACGAAAATAATAGCTGTTTGTTGTCATATCAACTGCAGCGCTTCTTGAAGCCAAACCAATTATTATTGGTTTTACCAATATTGATTGATTGAAAAAACTGATACTTTTGTTTCAGGCAATATCATTTCCGAATGAAAAACCTTTTCAGTTGCTTTTGGACATAATCCAAGCTTATCAAAGTTACGTTTCAAAACAGCCAAAGACTTTGAAAGGTATTTTTAACACAAGTATGCAAAAGGCTTTGTGTTAGTTTTGAGTTTTTGGTTTTGGTATTTAAAGTGTACACTGCTATTTTTTGAGTTTGAAGTTTTGAAATAATTTTGGTTAATCTGGTTAATCTTATCATATCATCTGTCTTTCTTTTACGTCTTTTTGAGAATCAATAACCCTTTGCAAAACTAAAAAAGTTAAAATTAGAGCACCAGAGACATTCATTTGATTCGGACTCTATTCTGTGGCTGTTGTATTGACTGAATGCCAAATGAAGCTCGAAAACTTTGGGAAGATATGAATTAACAAATATATTGAAACCGGAACTGTGGCTGTCTCGCGCGGGACATTTAATTTTGGGCTAATAATCGGGATGTACCACCAAAATCGGGACGTTTGGCAACGCCGGTATGGGGATCCTGAAGCTGATTTCGAAACTACCGAATCGAAATACATTGCTATTGTTGCTGTTGTTGCTTTATGCAACAACCCACCTTGTTGGAGACTCTTTTGAATCGATCAATGCATGGACCATCGAGTTCCAAATCGGTGCACGATGTTGAAATCAATGGTAATCAAAATTCCTCCCTTTGCTGGCGGCTACTGCGAGTGGCTGGGGTTTCGTGACATATTTATGCTATAGTTGACAAGGCTTTAAACATTCTTCGTCTCGTTGTCTAGTCAAGGCTCGTTGTTCTATTTGTCACACTCGTCACTTAGTGAATCCAAATAATATAAATCAACCTGCTTGTTGCTGCACAACAAAAAATAAACATACCTGAAAACTGAAATTTATCAACATAAATTTAAATCAATTAAAATATAACAAATTGTACTTACTTTCTGTTCATAACATAAATACATTGTTAAACTTAAAGAATGATATAATTCAAATTTCAGAAACATAGAAATTCCCAAGTGTCGAGAGGGAGAAGATATGCATGCAAGACACAAGATAACTTATGGGGTTTTCAACTCACGAAAAGTAAATGACAGATTAAAGGGATCAATTACCCCTTCCTACTGATATTCGAAGATCGGCTGTAAATTCTTACATGCGCATAATATAAATACGGAAGTAGATTGAGGACTTGACCTTTTTTTTGTAAACGAATTTAAGCTGTTACCTTGTCACTGCGATAATTGATAACAAAATAAACGCTAAAATTTAAAGTTTCCTATTTAATTACAATTACACTTCGTAGCTTTGCTTTTCAATCGCGCCTTGAGTATCTTTTGTAATAGAAGTCTTCGTAAGGATGCATGCCTAGCTGCCTATCTCTCGTATATCTTCGGTCGAGGCAGGTGTTACACATGGAGTTTTGACACTAAATCTACACTCGCAGTTTGATTCACGCAACATTAATTCAATTCAATTTAATTTCAGTTTCATTTATTTTTATTAAGATTTGGACTTCGAATCGTGGCGTATGTTAAACGCTTCCGTAAAAATTGTGTGTCGCCGATAGAAACTCGAAATAAAGGCTTTCTAACGTCGGTTGAGCTGTTGAATTCCAAGGAAACTGTACTGTTATGAGCTCAGCATGAGTTTTGAAAAGATATCGAAGCCTTCAAAAGGGTATGTCGTGTGCCTAATCGATCAAAACTAATTTCATTGTCTTCAATCATCGATCAAGTGGGCTTACTTTGTGTTGGAGGTAGGTCTTAAAAAGCCGAAAATGTACCTAATAGCATGAAGCGCCGTACAATTTTGCCCAGCATCATCGCATAACTGATTTAATTCTTCAAGAGGCTCATATTAAATTTTTGCATGCAGGTGTTTCGGAGCTGTTTGCGCTAGTACACCAGGAGTTCTAGGTAATTGGCAGCAGAAACTTGATGCGGAAAATCGTGCATGACTGCATCAAATGCTTTCGCTTACGGCAGACAACATCGTCGCAACTGATCTTCGATTAGCGATCTTCGTCGTCTCGACTTTCGCTTTTGCGCACATACGCTGTGATTGTGCTGGACCAATAACTCTACGTTTGTCGAAAGGACTAAAATCTTTGGCTTTATTTGTATGCCTGACGACGAAGACCTTATATTTGGAGGTAGTGAGCGATCTCTCAACAGACGCCTTTGTAGCAGCTTTGCGTCGATTGGTCGCTCGTCGAGGCAAATGTAGCGTCATCTACTCCGGCAATAGAATAAACTTCAAGGGAATAGTTCGGATTCTCTCTGAAGTCTACGAGGCGGTGTGCTCGAAGAAACACAACGAAGTGGTATTCTCCACTTTAGCAGCAGATGGTATGTGGTGGGAGTTCATTCCACGCCATAGCCCCTATGTCGGTGGAATGTGGGAAGCAGGCGTGAAGTGCGTCAAACAACACCTTCGATGAGTACCTAATAGTAAACACTATCGGGTCATTCCATGACAAATCTCCCAGCCTATATGAAGAGCTCTGAGCAACAACTCTCCGATTTGGCTGGTGGAGTTATTTATTATGGCATCAGGAATCTGATCAACTCCTGTATGAAGTAACGTGATATCCTGATCACAACAATCGTCTGACGATATCGTTTGAACAATAGCTGTGCTTCACGTAAGCATCAAAAAACGATATCGACAGGACGCTATCGTTTTCTCCGCGCCCTATTGCGATTGTTGAATGGCAACCGGTAAGGTTCGACTATAGTGGAGTATCGATTGTGCCCGGTATTGCGGTTATCGGTTGTAATCGATGGATGTCGATTTGACAGCCGATTTTCACCGATCACAAATTTGTGATCGATGGCTACCGATAATAAAGTATAAATAAAGTAAAGCGAATATTTTTTTTTCAGTATTTTGTGAAAATGTATAATATTTTATATTTTTGTTGTTTTTTGTTTGTTTCGGAATGCGGCTACTTGACAGGGAAAAAGTGGCTGGTAATGTTAAATTATGAAAAACTGCCTGAGCAACTCGATGGGTGCCCGCATCGAAACAAATTCAGCAGTCAAGCGAAATAGCTGTCAAACGTACTAAAATTCACAATAACATAATTCTGCATCGATTGAGTTACACAATACGAAATACCGTTCTTATCGATGCATTTGAAGATCATCGATTCGATTACCATTCGACAATCGCAATAGGGGCCACAGTTTCACGTAAGCCGAGAACTGTAATTTTCTAATAGGAGAACCCAATTAGCACTAAGTGTCGTTTTGTAACCACAGCTCTGGAAAGTTGAAATAAATTACGATTTAGAACCATCTTTAATATTCATCCGGGATACCCCGCCGAGAGATTCAGAGAAGGGTCGGACAGGAGCAGAGGAAGTGTGTCAGAGATTCTGGTTCTGCAGTGTTATTGCAGCTCTCTGGCCAAGTATCCATAGCCATTGCGTAGTTGGTCAAATGAGACCATCTGAGGTTATCCCTTTCCAAGAAGTGTGTTGAAATTTGTGCCTTGACTAGCCCTAGTGGAACGTGTACCTCCGGAGGTGATGAGCTATGAAAGGCAGCTCCTTATTTGGCCAGCTCATTCGCTTGCTCGTTACCATAGACGTTGGTATGTCCTGGGACCCATACTATGGCAACTTGAAACTTTTCGGCGACGTTGGAAAGTTCGTTACGGCATTCCTGCACCGGTTTTGAGGCAGTGAAAGTTGATGACACTGCCTTGATAGCATCGTCTATCGTCTAGACGCTCAATGGATTTTTGACGATAGCTCATTTGCTATCGTCCTAGAACAAATCGTGAATTATATTGTGAAATTTTTGACTTAAAACAAAAAAATATTGAATTGAATGGTGGAAAAATGATTTTGCTAATGATTTTCTTTATCCTCACGTTGGACGTACAATCATATATCCAACCCACGTTTTTCTCCAAACCTTCGAGAAATTTGGTGTGAGTCCTTGGCCAAGTAAATGCTAGTTCTAGGTAGGAAATTAAGTGTTTATAAATAGATGCCAATTTAACTAATTCAACCTTATAAGTTATTTTGATATGAACTAGAGTGCAATATACCTCCTTAGCACTCATTACCTATATTTTTTATTCGTTCTTCGACTCGAAAGGCTAATAATGAAGGATGACAAGCAGCTAATATTTTTACATAACGAATGTAGCATTTAATAGCACTCAGACTGTTACGATAGACGAGACGATAGTGATAGGGTTACGTGAAACAAGCTTTGTCGATACGACAGTCGTCTGAACGATCATCGTCTAAAAAGTTATGTGATAAGTGCCCAGAATATTTTTAAATAAAAGCGTTTTTTAAGTTATAATTTGAAATATGTTTAAACTCTTAACTTAAACTTATATTACGGAAACTAAGTTAACGTATACTAATTTGTTTTTTGCAGATTCGTAGTAAATATTTAAAAAAAACGATAACTTATACACTGACTAAATCAGTTATTAAGTCATACAGTTTCCTTATCTATGTTGTAAAACTTAAATTGTGTTGCAGCTTTAATTATTTCCATATCTATTCTTATACACTAACAAACAAAATGTCAATGAACGATTATATAACCCTTTGGATGTGATACTCATTTTATCGTTTAATATGCAAATATGCAATATTATCTCCTCCTTCTTAATTCTTTTGTCTTTGGAAACTGTCACATTCAATCACGAAGCTTTTAGCACATCATAAATGAAGGTGTCAGCTTTGAGTACATGCAATGCAGTCTATCCATCCATCAGTTAATAATTCCAGGATTTACATTTGTTATTAGATTATTAGTCAAAGCACCTCATTTCTTCGTTAAATTAACCAACCGTTGAAAACAACCGCAGGCGACTCGCTACGAAAACGTAAAACATACCAATCAAAGGTTTTGTTCGCATAGCAAATCGGAATGCAGACTTTGATGGCATCAATTAACACATGCCCTGCACACAAGTTGCTTGTATGGGGGTTTCGAGGATTATTGCTTTTCAATATCTGCGTTAGCAATTAAACAATAACGAGGAATGGCTATCATAAAAAGCTGAGTGGAACCCTATGTATATTTCTGTATACAGTAAACTCTCGATTATTCGAATTTCATAGAACCAGGAAAAAACTTCGAATTTCAGAGGTTTTCGAATTACGGAGGTTTAAAAAAAAAAATATTGCTCACTTTCATCACATACGCATTTTAACAAACGTTTGTTGAAGAAAAAAAAGCCAGTCAAGAGTTAGTTTTACTCACCCCCCGAGAGTTTCGTTGTTTCTTCAGATTAGTAATAAGGACTTAATATAAGTTAAAGAAATTAACAATGTCAGATGACTTTACTGAAATTCTTCAGATCGTTTAAAAAAAAGCTAAGCAAACGAAATTCTTTTCTGTTTGCTGATACGTGTGAAAATTGCTTTGATGAAAAAAGAAAAATGGTTGCGAGCTAATTCCTCTATAAAACGTGATTGCTATACGTTGTTTAATAAATTACTCTTATTGTAAGTACACTCATCCCTTCTTTGTGCCGTCTCGTTTTACGCGGTTTCACCTTTGCGCGATTTTCAAACATCTACCCAAATTCGATTTGCGCGACTTTGCCTTGCGCGAAATTACGTTTTTTCTTCAAAGAATCATGTCTCACTATGACTTTTTTTGTTAAAAATGCATCCATGTACGTTCACAAATCGTTTTGCGGAGTTCCGGTTTGCACGCAACTTTCCAGTCTCCTAAACCCTGCGCATAGCGAGGGATGAGTGTACCTCACTAACGATAGAAGCAGGCTAGTAAGCTTGTAATTTTATCTTTAGGATGCCAACTGCATGCAACGCATCGCCAATTTCCTTATTTAAAAAAAATTAAAACGAAAAAAATTACCATGAATTCTAGGCCTCTATTGCGGTCGTTGGTTAGTAATTAAAATTTAAAGCAAAATACAGCAGTAAAAAAATCGAAGAAAATTTATCACACAGCAATCGCGATGGTGAGCCTCATTAACACACGTCAAGCAATCACTTCTTATGGAGAAATTTATTTGCGAATACATGGCGGTCAGTTTACCTCTTTTTTGACAGAACACTTAATCGTTGATATCGAAAAACTGGTACTGAAAATAATTTTTTTTGTAATATTTTGTGATTCGCCGAGATCTACACAATGATATTTTCATAATAAATAAAAAAAAATAAATATTCGGCGTAACAGCCCATACAGGGCCAGAGAGCTTAGCTTCCTGGCACTTCCACTGTGTTGTGGGCGATATATTTTGACACATGTGGAGGGGACCTACTGTTTAATGCCGGCTCCGAACGGCGAATTGCGAAAGCTTTCCATGACAGAAATACTCCAGGAGGATTGTCAGTCGTTCGCTAGAGTCGGGGCCGTGAAAAATGTTTGAACCCAAATTAAAAAATGTTTTGAACCCAGGTACTCTCGCTTAACAGTTCGACGCACTAACGATTAACGCCCACGAGGTGTGTGTTCAAGCTTATTATGTGCGTGTGTGTTGTCAAGGTCATACCAAGGTTGTTGCGTGTTGATAAGAGTCCCAGATCGTTTTGATTAGGCATGTTGGGGGCAAACAGAATTCGAAGCAATTGAATTAAATTGTAAGGGAATATGAATATGTCTGTCTTAAGACAAAATATTAAAAAAAAAAAAACATTTCATAAAGAAAAAGGGAATAAAAATAAAGAATTATATCCACTTAAATTATTTAAATGGGCATGTAAAGAAAGGAAACATGTTGATTTATTGTTATTAGAAGAACATGCAATAGATGATTATGATTATAGATTATGTTCTTTTAAGGCAGCATATTATTTGGATTAAAAACCTATCTGCACTTGTTCTTTCAGATTTAACAATAAATAAAAAACAAAACATAGTTTCCGCAACAGATGCCTACACTAATTTTACTTCAATGAAAAATTTAATAAGCATTTGGAAGATTGTGTAAATCAAAATAATTCTAAAATTATAAAGATGATTTAACGATACCAGTTGTTTTCCATAATCGTAGTGGTTATGATTCACACTTTATAATTAAAGAAATAAATAAAATAGGTGAAGGTGATGTGAATGTGTTGCTAATAAATAAAAAAAAAAAAATATATATCGTTTACAGTAATTGAGATTTATTATTTTAGGTTTTTGGGCAGTAGTTTAGATTCACTGTCATCTTTATGAAATAATTTTCCAATACTTTAACCTGAATTTCAACATTTAACAAAAGATCAGAGGGATCTAAAGGTGTTTATCCCTATGATTATTTTGATAGTTTTGAAAAATTTTCTGAGTAGTAAGTATTTCTTTTAAAATAAATTGAATAAAGAAAACATATCCGATGGAGATTATTTACACTGTCAAAAAGTAATGCATTGTTTAAATGTAAAAAAATTAGAAGAATATTCTGATTTGTATTTAAAAACAGATGTTATTTTACTAGCTGATGTTTTTGAACAATTTCGCTGCGATTCTTTAAAAACACATAAATTAGATACAGCACATTATTATTCCCTTCCAGGTTATACTTGGAATGGAATGCTGTTTTATACAGGCAAACAACTGCCTGTATGTTTATTAAAAGAGGTATTCGTGGCGGTTTAAGCCAATGTTCAAAAAAGTATTCAGAAGCCAACAATAAGTATTTGGATGGTTTTGATAGATGCAAACCTGAGAAATATTTAATGTATTGGGACTTAAAGAATCGATATGGCATAGCCATGAGTCAGTTATTACCAACAGGTAATAAATATTAAATGGATAGAAAAAATTGAAGACTTTACTATAGTGCTGATAAAGGCTACATTTTTGAGATTGATTTAAGTTATCTTAAAGAATTGTACGATAAGCATAGTGACATACCATTTTGTCCAGAATTAATGTGTGCTCTAAATAAGATCTTAATAAGAAAAAATTGTAGGCAACGGTAACGGATAAAAAGAAATGCATTATTCATTATAAAAATTTACAAGAAGCTCTGATGCATGGACTTAAATCGAATAAAATACATAGAGTACTTGAATTTGATCAGCATGGCATAAATTATACATTGATTTGAATACTCAATTGAGAACTCAAGCAACAAACAAACTTGCTATTGAGCGCTATAAATTATGTAATAAAGCAGTTTTTAGAAAATGTATGGAAAACGTTAAGAAATATAGCAATGTCATATTAGTTCCAAAATGGGATGGACAATATGGCGCTAAAGTGTTGATTGCATTACCATATTTTAAAAATAGGACTACCTTTAGTGAAAATTTGATTGCAATTGAGCTTCAAAAAGCTGAAGTCTTCTTCAAGCCCATATATGTTAGTAAGTTTATGTATATTAAAAATTGCTAAAACCTTAATATATGATGCTGATATGACATTGCGGTAAATGAGCTGGTTTGTATCCTTGAAAGGGAGGGCTGCACTGTTGTCGCCTACGCAGACGATGTTGCAAGAACCATCTCCGGAAAATACCCTAATACGCTCAGTGAACTGATTCAAAATGCAGGTGAGATATCACAGAGTGCAGCAATTATAGGGGTATAACATTGTTGAGTACTGCCTATAAGATATTCTTCTCTATCCTAGAAGACCGGATAGCCCCGTACGCGGAAACCATAATCGGGAAGTATCAATGTGGTTTCAGACCAGGCAAATCAACAATTGATCAGATCTTCACCTTCAGGCAGGCGATGGAAAAACGTCTAGAATCTAACATTCCAACATACCACCTGTTTATAGACCTTAAAGCCGCCTACGATAGCATGTCCAGGGTAGAACTATGTAAAGCCATGAGAGAATTCCGTATCCGAAGCAAGTTAACGACTATGAAAACTGACCGTGGCCAATATTTCAAGCCAACTTGCTGTCTAGCCGGATTGCTATCAAAACCCGTCAAGATCTTCAATGGACTCCGACAAGGGGATGGGCTGGCCTGCCTCCTCTTCAACCTGGCCTTGGAGAAAGCAATCCAGGACTCTGAGACATCAAGAAGAAGGACAATCGTCACCAAGTCTACTCAATTACTGGCTTACCCAGATGACATAGACATTTTCGGACGAAGTGAACAAGCTGTACAAAACTCCTTTATCCAGATCGAGCAGGCGGCAAAAAACGTACATGGTGGCATCGTCTGCGAGAAATGTTAGAAGAACAGTCAAGGTAGCGGAGCATGAATTTGAAATCGTGCAATCATTCAGCTACCTAGGGTCAGTAGTAAATTGTATTAGGCGGCGTAACAGCCCGTTGAGAGCCAGAGCCTAGCTTTTTCGCACCTCCACTGTGTTATGCGCATTATAATTTTGACACATTTGGAGGGGACCTACTGTTTAATGCCGGTTCCGAACGGCGAATAGCGAACGCTTTTCATGACAGAAGTACTCCAGGAGGGTTGTCAGTCGTTCGCTGGAGGCGGGGCAGTGAAAAATGTTTGTGGTGTTATTTCCCCGAGCCGGATTCGAACCTAGGTACTCTCGCTTAACAGTCCGAAGCACTAACGATTAAGCCACGGCGCCCACTAGTCAGTAGTAGCCGCGGATAATAACATAAAAGAAGAAATACGCGGGCGGTTACTTAAAGCCAACAGAACCTACTACAGTCTTGCAAGGCTTTTCATATCCAAGAACCTTACCATGAACTCAAAACTGCTGCTATGCAAGACACTTGTATTACCAGTACTCACATATGGATCCGAGACTTGGGTGCCTAGCCAAAGGCACTTTGACCTCTTAGCCGCGTTGGAGTGGAAAGTTTTACGGTGAATTGTTGGCCCCATACGTGAGGAGGGACAATTCCGGAGACGGTACAACCATGAGTTGTATGAAATCTACTTCGAAGCAGATGTTATAACGAAAATAAAGCTCGGTAGACTCCGGTGGGCGCCGTGGTTTAATCGTTAGTGCGTCGGGGTGTTGAGCGATAGCATCCGGGTTCGATTCCAGCCCGGGGAGAGAACACCACAAACAATTTTCACGGCCCCACCTCCAGCGAACGACTGACAATCCTCCTGGAGTAATCTCTGTCATGGAAAGCTTTCGCAATTCGCCGTTCGGATCCGTCATTAAACAATAGGTCCCCTCCACTTATGTCAAAATTATATCGCGCACAACACAGTGGAGGTGCGAACAAGCTATGCTCTGGCTCTGTAAGGGCTGTTACGCAGATTATTTTATTTTTATATACTCCGGTGGGCTGGGCACCTAGCTCGTATGAGCGAAGAGGACTCTGCTCGGAAAGTCCTTTGCAGTACAATTCATGGTACAATACAGCGACGCAGACCGCGCTTACACTGGAAGGATGGCGTAAACTAGGACGCCCGAAGCTTTGGGGTGCCCAACTGGATGGCGTCGGAGGTGGCCCGGACCGGACACCGGTTGTTGCGCCGATGATGATGATGATGATATATATGATATGATCAAAAACGATTGTCATCAATGCTTTGATACTAGTGATTATTCACAAAATAATATTTAGGGAATATCTCATCAAAAACGATTATCATCAATACTTTGATACTAGTGATTATTCACAAAATAATATTTAGGGAATATCTCAAGCAAAAAAAAAAAAGTGGGCACATTATATCGCATTTGTACGATAAAGATCGAAAATGCATTCTGTTAAGGTTGAAAATAAGGAAAAGATAAAAAAGTTGAGGGAGTTAAAAAAAAAATATTGTAGAAAAAGAAATTTTTTTTAATCAATTTTTAGATTGTCTAATTAATAGCAATAACAAAACTGTTAAACTAAGTTTAATTAAATCTCAAAAACATGTACTGAGTTGTATTGTTTAAAGGAAATTATGAAAACAATTGAGCATACATATGTTGATAAAGTGGGCATATGCTTAAGCATTTTGACTACAATGTAGTGATAATGGGTGACATCATCTTCGATTGAATACTAAAACTTTTTATTCCATATTGCAACTTTTTCTGAAGAGTATTCTTCATGGAGACATTGTCTTTGACTCTATCTTTATCCATTTCGTGGGTTCGATCTTTGATAAATAACATGCATTTTGAGTATTGCTCTCGCTCACGCTCTCGCCCAACACATGTGCACACGTTAAGAATTTGGTAACGAAACGAACTCGTCAAATCTTGTTCTGAAATGATTTCTTCGATCTTAAAATAAAGCGGTAGATATAAACAAAATTAATGAAACACAAGATTCTCTTTTATATTCTTTTTTATTTTTCTAATCTTTGATATAGTGACATCAATTTATTCATTCTCAACAGTCTGTTCTCTATTATATAGCCGTCGGTCTTTACATAAATTTGAAGACCAGGGGCAATATAAAACAAAGTCTAAAAAAAATATTTGGGAGTCTAATCTCAGGAACTACTGAACGGATTTCCATGCGGCTTTCACCAGTTGTATTGTTTAGGATTTGTTATGGGTATGGGTTATATTTTTTAGGGTTATATTTTTTAGACATTTTGACACAAGTTAACGGTATATTGAGATATGAAAATAATGTCGAGAACTGGCGAGCTTCTAAGGCGGGCGAACAGTTATAGATACGAAAAAATAATGTACGTACCAAAAAGTTTGAAAGAAAAGTTAGCGAACCCATATGTCTATCTTTGAAGGTAGGTCTACCATTTTTATGGTTCTGTAAAAATTCGAAAAGCTAATTCGCCCTTTAATTTTAACTTCGCTTTGTCAATAAATCTGAATGAATTACAAAAAATTATCTCCGATGAGTATATTTGAAAAAAACTAATTTCAGCATTCTGGCCGTGTTCGCTCGCGATGCTCGCGTGTTGGGCCATGTTTGTTGCGAACTTTGTCTGCTCTCTCTTGCTTGCATAGGTAAACAACAATAAGGGCAACCACTTTCGTTTTTTCTCCGACGTGCTTGCAGTACAAGAATAAACACGAAATGAATGTTTGTGTTCATCGTCTAGGACCACCTTGGGAGAGTCAGAAAATGCGACTGTGCTTATTTGATAGAAGTTGCGAGAGAACATTTTTTTTTTGTCTATTTTAGAGCCAAAGAAATGAAATTAGACTAAGAGGTATTGAAAATAGACCAACGCTGGAAAAAATGTATTAAGGTTAGAGGTAATTTCGACTTTAAGGGAGTTCGACTAAGAGGATGTTTTTTTTTTTTTATCGAAAATTGGGGGGAATGTCAAAATATGGCGAAAAAATTCGAGTTAGAGGAGTTCGACTGTATGTTCTGTGGAATTTTATTTCAAGTCAGTAGAAAAACAGTATCTCTTAGGAAAATCTTTAAACTTTTTTTTATTTTCTTGCCATACAACATCAAATTATGCAGAATACATGCGAGAAAAAACAAGATCACTACTGACTTATTAAAGCGATTAAAAACGAGTGTCTTTTGAAAAAGGGAAAAAAATCAAAAATTCAAGTAAGAAATGGGAAGGTAAATTTTATAAATGTCTTTGTTTTGGTGCCGAACATTTTAGAAACGATTGAGAAGGTATATCCGGATATTGCAAACTTATCTACTAATTCAAATGGTTTGAGGAAAGGGCTATTTTGTCGCATACAAATAAGCAAGTCAATTAAGTTAATGATTCAATTCTTGCCAAATGCGATTTATCATCAAAAGTTGACAGTTGACAGTGTTTTAGATGTAGACGAAGCAGTGCATTACTCCAAATTATTTCTAAATTCATCAACACTTTCTGGTATCCCATTACTGGAATACTAAAAAAAAACTTTAGATATAATATATAGTGCTGCCTGCGCGAAGCCAGGACGGGTTGCTAGTCTATCTATATCTATCCATCTATCTTCTATATTTATTTAGTCTATCTATATCTATCTATCTATCTTCTATATTTATTTGGTCTTGGTTATTTGTTTGTTTGTCCTTTATAGGCTTCTAAATGATAAGAGATAGAGCATTGATGTCTTTGGCAAATTTGTTCCGAATTCTATCAAAAAGATTTTGGTACAAATTTTTGGGGGAGTGGGGGCTAACAATCAAAATTCGCCTGATCGTGGCGAGTGATACATCAACCAAAAGGTCTTTGAAAATGAGATTGAGCTTTCTTTCGGGTTTTATCAGTGAAAAGTACCGTTGGAAACATATGAAGCTCCAAAGCTGTAAAAAGGGTGTGACTTTTTATAAATTTGATTTATTTTATGCGTAGCAAGGTGCAAGGGGGGGGGGGGGGTGTTGGCTTCCATTGAGGTGAAATGGGGGCCCCCTCTATGCTTTGGTTAGCCGTTCTATTCTGTCAGAGACTAATTCAACATTTATATGGCGATGCAACTCAGATGTAGATTATTACCACGGTAAATTCAACATCAGTTTTAGCAGTTTGATGTGCTGGATTTTTTGATGTGACAATTAGCACAATTTCCCCGCGCAGGACAGCCATAAGGTAACAGTGCTTGAAAAATTACTTTATGTATAGTTCATTTATTTTCGTGGGGTAAACTGGACCTTCTATTTATGAAAGGATATACCATTTTTATTGCTACACTCATTTTGTCCAAGGTATTGTTTAGTTAGTCTCTTGTCAAGTAGACACCCAAGTACCTTACTGTATTTTCCCAAGCTATCGGGTGCCTTTTTGATTCTATTGCCGAGATCTACAAAATAGCGTTTTCAGATTAATTAATTTTTTTTTTGGTTTTTGGCCAATAACTGAAAAACTATTTGAGCCAGAATTCTTGGACCAATTTTAAATTAAAGTTTACATCAAGACCCAGATTTTTTCCGATTTTTAGACACATGGGTGGGGTGGGCCATTTTCTTCTTCTACTTCTTCTATACACTTTATTTTTCAAGACCTATCCAACGATATCCCTACTCAATGTATTTCAGTCATTTTTCTTCAAAAAAAAATTTAGTAAATAATTAATTTTAGTTAAAAAAAAAAATCATACAAGACTCTTAAATTTTTAGAATATTGTAATGAGACCACAAATAACTCCAATTTCTTTCATATATTTTTATCCCATATTTTGGAAAATAAAGTGGGTACACAAGTCATTTTTTAGTACTTTGATGGCTAATAACTCCTTACCCATAAAAGTAAAGTAGTTATAGTACTACAACTTTATAATCTAGATTCCACCCTCTTTCTAACGATACCCATATCAAAAATATACAACAATAATTTTTTTTTCGAGTTTAGTATTAGTACTAACTTTTTCGCTACTGTGTAATTTTTTTTAACTTTATTTTGGAACTTTCTTTGGGCAAGTGAAATACATCTTTTGGTTGAATTTTATTCTATAATTCTAAGTGGTTCGATAGTTACTTAGTGACAAACGGATAGATATTTTTACAATCAGGACGTTTGGAACGAAACCCTAAAAAGAATGACTAGACGATTGAGGCAAAGAATAAATAAAACATTTTTGCATAAGAAGAGATCTCGAATCGTAATATATGCAAAAGCGGTACACGTGTTTTTAAAGCACTGCCTCAAACTCCTATTAACAAATTCTAATACAAAAAATATACTGACGAGTTTTTAACACGTTTAATGCCGGTGACCAGCACTAAGTTTGTTTGTACATGGCGTGGTATTCAATGTGTTAAATATAGATATTGGTCAGAATAAATTGTAAACATTTCTAGCCGAAGCGTATGAAGTTGCCGAGTGCACCTAGTAAGCAATAAAAACAATTGTGGGTATTTTTAATAAGATCTCTTTTTTGAACTTAGCCTATGAATATAGAGTCATTTATTACACGTATATCTTTGACAAACAACAGAAACAAAGGGCTACCAATAATTTACAATATGACATATTTTTGAAGGTATGTTTGTATAATGCAATCTTGTTATAACGAAGCAGTTCAGACATTTTTTTTTAGGTCTCTAATAAAGAAAACAAGTTGTATAAAAAATGTAGAGGGTAGCTTGACATCTTTACACATAAATATTCTTCAGTCTCATCATCTTCTAACATCCAACCCCCTGAGGACCATTTACACGTTTAAACACAATCTACATTAAGCAAGTTTCCACCAACTGAACAACAAAATAATAGATTCATTTTGTTTGTATCTACCCTAAACATTTATATTTCTACTCCTGTAGACAATCGTTCCTTTGTTCAACCCTAAAGTAGTGTAGAATCTTCTTTCCACTTCCTCTTTTGTATACCAATTTTCCTGCTGCTATGAAGTTATTTTATAACATGGTGAATGGCTTAAGTTCGACTGCGCTTTTAGTTGTTTTGACCAGAGAAAGTTTTCGCACTGTAGTCATCTGGGGCTGTGGGCAAAAGATATCTGCATTCGATTAACCACAACATCGAAGCATATGTGTAAAACTCTGTGGACTATTGGGAAACAAACAGTTGAAATTAGAGAACATGCCACGACAATTTGAGTTATTTAAACTTAAAAAATTCCGTTCAAGGTCTTAAGAGAATGAATTTTTCGTTACTATAAATGAATTGCCCGTTCTACTTACAGAAAAAAAAAGTGTGAGTTTACTCACCCGCGAAGGTTTCGTTCGCAAACAGATTAGTATTTAGGACTTAATATAAGTTAAAGGAATTAACAAATCAAAATAGCTTCAGTAAAATTATTTTCATTTTTCATTCCCATTCGACAGCCAGCCGTGTGAAAATGGCTTTGATGCATTTAAGGGATGAAATGCTGCAAGCGACACTGAGACTGCCGTCAGTTTATCGTTTTAGCAGGGAACTGATCCGCTTTAAATCGTTAATATCTTGAAAAAATGTATGAAAATAATTTTTTAAAATAACATTTATTTGTTCTTTCGCAAAATATCGAGAACAGAGGCAGAGTGCTCAAACTAATTTTAACAGAAAGATTACATCAAGATCTACATTCCAGATTTTTTTTTCAGATTTTTAGACCAACGGATGTGGAAATGGAGAGGAGGGGACCCCTTTTCGACTCTGAAGCTTAATATCTTGAAAACTTAATTTCCAAATGAAAAGTTAAAAATAAAAACTCTATTTAATTTTACAAGATGGTACCTCACTTAATAAATTCCTGTGAATTTTTCTTTTTTTTTTTTTCAAAAAAAGGTATTAATTATAATACACATTCGAAGCCCTCTGAGTCGAACGCCCTCTCAGTCGAAAATCCCTCTAATCGCCATATGGGGATGCCATATTTTGGCATCCCCTTCAATTTTCCTTACAAAATCCATGCTCTAAGTCGAAAAGCCCCCTAATTCGAATACATTTTTTCGGCTCTTGGTCTATTTTCAATTCCTCTAATTTTTTTTTTGATTGCAAAAATATAAACAAAAAATTTCCTCTCACAATACTCTCAATTTGGAACTGGGCGACGAACACCTTTCATTTCATGTTGATTGTTTAGTGCAAACACACGAGAAAAAAGCGAATCTGGTTGCCCTCATTATTTTTAAGGAAAAAAGAGAATATTCACAGCAAGAATGAGAATTTGCATGGCGATGATACGGCAAACATCTAACTCAAAGAACATGAGAAAATCGACACTATTCGCCAACGGTTCTCGAAGCACAATCATGTTGGGCGCACTCAATTGTCGTCTAGGGCCACATAATCGTCTACTACACACAACCACAAATGAGCTATAGCCTATAGGTTACTTGTGCACACAACCGTGCGGCTCTGTATGAATAACTGCGCTGCTTATTCATTGTGTTGTTGGTTGGCCTCAAACAATTTGCTTTTAATATAAAAATAGTTAGGTATCTGAGATATTTTCAAGCAATTTCCTGTGCTTTTTCCTTACACGTATACTCTTTTGAATAAAATAAACGTTTTTAAACAAAAAAAATATTAATCCCTCTAACTCGAATTTTTCGAAAAATCCCTCTAACTCGAACTAATTTTGATATCTCGTGAAAATTCGACTTAGAGGGCTTCAACTGTACATAATTATCATACACGATTTTTGGATAATTTTTGGGTATTGCAACGAGTTGCCCCAGAACTCAAATTTTTTTCAGATTTTTTGGTCAAATATTCTAGAAAAGAAGGTGGGGGCACTGTACACAAGTAAATTTTTGGCAGTTTAGTTTAGTAAGTACATGGCACAACTTTTTAATCTAACTATCATCCTCTTTCTAACGATACCCAAATCAAGGAACTAGTACAAGAAATGTATTTTTAAATTTATTATTGGTACTAAGTTTTTTGCTAATATAAGGTTTTCTTAGAATATTTTACCTGAACTTCCTTTGGCCAAGTGAAATACATCTTTAGGCGAAGTTTTATTTCTCAATACATAGTTGTTCGCCAGTACCAAGAATAAAGCCTAATTTTTTTTTATAATCTCGAATCGGAAACCAAAAATTCAAAAACTAAATAAAAATGTAGAATATAACCTTTATGTTAGAAAAACAAATATTGAATATTCTTGCCTAAAAAGGACACACTACTTCTTAGCTTGAATGTAGCTTTATATCATTTTTAATTTTTATATATTATGCAGACAGTATTATCGACATACCGCACTGGTACGTGATGTGTTCCACTTTCACTATCACTCTAATAAGTTTAAAAACAATGCAGTATGGAACTTAAACAAATTCTCAAATTCAATTATCATAGAGCTGACGTTACCACAGTACATCGAACTGACAAAATTGTGCTTTATGTCTTCGATTGCAAAAGGAAATTGTTTTCGAATTCATTAAATAAGTTAATTTGGAATCGTAGTCCGCCGACGGAGTGAAGTTCAAGTATATTTGTAATGCATATAGCGTATTTGCAAATGGTTATAGACGCTTTTAATATACGTATATCGATTTTGTCGTTGAATTCTTAAATCGTATCTTTAATCGCAATATACGTACATATTTGGTGGTAACAAATATGCAATGGAGCGCAGATTTGTCGGTTTATGATTAAGTACGTATTTAGGTCATTTAACGAGGAATAATTTATTTTAAGTAATTGAGAGGTCCTATTGACCTAATAGCATTCAAATGGTACTTTTTTCGAAAGTTTGTAAGACTCGAAAGCTATGCAAAATTTGGAAATATGTGTTCTATGATCATAGACTATTAATTAAATTCATTGAATTTATAAAAAAAAGTAAATAATTTGCTCATTAGGTATGTAGTAAATTTACATAAAATTAAATTAAATTTTGTCGGGCAGTTACTTGATAGAAGTTGAGGTGGTGACGTGAAATAAGGACAAGTTTTTATTTTTGGCGTTGATTTGATTTTCAAAAAGAAGATGAAAATAGAAATATGGTCATTTATGCTAAAAATAAAGTATATAGGATCGCAGAAAAAATGTAAAAAAAATAATGTACCAATGTTATACCAATGGCAAGCAAATTGCTAAAAACTCTGCAACTATGTGTTCTTAGTATTAGGTTGTCAAATATCTCCCTTCCGCCTTTTTGTCTTTTGAATGTTCCAGCTATGTACAAAGCGCTACAGAGCTCGTATCTGGCAATACATCATTTGAAAGGTCTTGACATAACCTACAAAACGACGCTATGCATGATTAGTTTGGATACGAACTCTGTAGCGCTTTGTAGCGCTTTGTTGTACATAGCCGGAAAATTCAAAAGACAAAAAGGCGGAAGGGAGATATTTGACAACCTAATATCAGTATTATCATATATAATCAATACTCAGTGGCACGCCGCATTGCAGAGCTGCCGAAGATTTTAACTACATTCTTCCTAACTATCATCCTCTTTCTAACGATACCCAAATCAAGGAAATAGTACAAGAAATGTATTTTTTAAATTTATTATTGGTACTAAGATTTTTGCTAATATGAGGTTTTCTTAAAATATTTTACCTGAACTTCCTTTGGCCAAGTGAAATACATCTTTAGGCGAAGTTTTATTTCTCAATACATAGCTGTTCGCCAGTTACCAAGAATAAAGCCTAATGACAGACAGACAGACATATCGACTGTCAAAGTTAATAAAAGTTTTTTCCGGCGTTAGTATAAGTACTAACGTTTTCTTTAATCTGCAACTAATTCAAAAAATATGAATGATTAGTTTTTGGGTTGCCTAGATACATCGATGATACACCGACGATTTTAACTACATTCTTCCTAGTTTCATTTTATGTTACAATTTGCAAGAAACTAGCGGATCCAGAAACATCGCAGTTGCATTAAACTGGCTCTAGAAATTCACGCACCATTACGAGAGAAAAGTCA
Source organism: Syritta pipiens (assembly GCA_905187475.1). Lineage (NCBI taxonomy): Eukaryota > Metazoa > Arthropoda > Insecta > Diptera > Syrphidae > Syritta > Syritta pipiens. Next base: position 59,935,108 of record LR994572.1, on the reverse strand, counting down.
CCAGAATTCGTGATCAATACGGTAAAGGAGACAGAAGATGCAGTCTTGGACCACGTCAAGTTAAATAGAATTTAAAAAGGCTGTGACCAGTGTAAGACGTACCTAGTCAGTCACCATGATTTTTATACCTCAGCAGAAGCATACGAATTTATGTGCAACTATGATCGAAAGCAGCGATGCCAGATCGAGGGATTTTTCCCATTTGGGGATTTTTCGACCCAAAAGGGGAAAAGGGAAAAGCTGTTTCAAAAATGGGGAATATCAGATGAATCGATTTTTTTACATAACTAAGAACATTTTAAACTGTTTCAATTAATTCAATTGAAATTTGCTGCCACACACGGACGCTGCACTTGACTTTGGCATTCTGTATTTTTTCATTTACTTCTTTACCACGAAAAAAAATTATATGAAGATCTTGTCAACGTCCAGCCGCAATTCCAGCCGCAGAGAAGATTTTTTTTCGATGCACCAAACATGAAGTAAAAGATCCCGAACATTCTTTTTGCACTAGGAGACATCTGATGCAGACTTAAACGCGTTTTAGAATAAAATTACTACAGTTTTACTGTAATTACGATAGAATTTTCGAGTTAGTTGTAGATGAAATTCATGTTGTACAGAAACAACACTGGGCATTAACTGGGCGTTAACTTCTACTTAGAAGTGCGATGTTTTTTCTTTGTGCTTCAAAATTGGCAGTTGTATTGCAGCCACACAATCACTTTGTTTTTGTCTTCTTCTTTTTTCACAGGAATTGTTGTTAAATATGTATGTACAAATAAAAAACAATGGATAGGAATATAGTAAAATACTATGGCACCTTTTTATGAATACTTGGCATTTCATTGTAAAAGAATTGCATTGTAAAAGGAAATGCCAGTACACAGGCAACATGCGAATGATGAAATTTGACAATGTGTTCACTTTAATTATAGTTTTCAACTGAAATTACGATATCATTTAAAAAAGAAATTATCTAGCGACTAAATGAACTACAAAAATAATTCAAAGTTTCTAAAACAAGTGTATACTAGAGCATTTTTGAAATGGGGAAAAAATGAAGAAAACGATTTTGAAAATGGGGAAAAAAATTTCATTTGGGGAATAATATGGGGATTTTGTCTCTCAAAAATCTGTCAGCACTAGTCTAAGCACATATATACTTATAAATGACTGATTCTCTTATTTTTTTTTTGCAAACAAAATTACAATAACAAAGCTACTATGATCAATCATTTCTTTGCTTCGCTTTGCTCTTTTAAGTTCTCTAGAGAGAAGAAAACTGTCATACAAAATATTCGCTTAGTATCACAGGTCTTGAAAAGAGCCAAAAGATATTTCGGAATTTGAAAGAATATAGAAGCTTTTTTAAGAAATCCTAAAAATATAATATCAGTTTCGACCGAATCGCATAACTATGATTTTTATATTTTGTCCAGCTAAATTGTCCGACCACCCATAGCAATAATAAAAAAAAAATTATTTATTTTTCGGCACTCTGGGTAATTGTAAATAATGTTCAATGTCTACAGGTTCTAACTCCATTGAAATTAATGTGATAGCTTCCAAAGTTAGAGCACAGTAAACGTTGACCTGTTTTTTGAAAACAGTAACAATATTCAAGTCTAGTAACAATGTTCAAGTTTCATAAAATCATTTAGTACTTATTTTGTGTTTCTATGTTTTTATTTTCTTTCGATTGTGACTACTTTAAATTAAAAAAAAATATTGAATTTTAAGTTTAAGCTAACTTTTCGCAAATAGTCCAAAAAGGCCTTTCGTGTTTCATCATAAGGAGTATGTAAATATATTGATTAAATTAAGAAAGACATTTTGCACAATCTTGCGCCTTTTTCAATAATAAGCATTTTTGTTACGATATGTATTACACTGTGTACCAGCGTCCGCCGACTTACTTCACAAACAATAAATATCAATTTTAATTAAATCCAAATCATTTTAAGTGAAAGTCCTATTAAGAACAGCTTACACTCACCATATAAATTTTTGATATGAAATGCAATTTTATGACAAATATACAATACAATATCAATTTGAGTATAGTGGACAATATCAATTTGAGTATAGTGGACTCAAATTGATTAAGCCAAGACCATGGATTTATAATTAATTAAAAAAAAAAAAAACAATGCATATTCGACTTACACATGTACTAAAACACCAAATCACAGTCAAAATGCATGACTACGATTGTACCTATCAAACGATAAACTATTTGTATCTTCAAACAGACGATAAGTGTTTAACAAAAATCGTCAACGTATCCGTATACAAATATCTTGGAGTGATTGTGGACGCGAACTTCAAGTGGAGCTACCACAAATGCCGTCATGAAAAAACTCCATCGAGCGGCATACACAATCTCCCACCCACCAAATACACAATACAAGACTAAGACATCAAGCAAATCCACCATTCCGAGATTCTGGAGTCTATATGGACGACGAAAATATGATGTGACCATCCCAATGACCTTTAACGAGCTACCACCTGATTTCAAGGACCTTCCGAAGATAGTATTTAAAAAAAAAGCCAAACAATTTTATTTCACTAAAGACCCACTAATTAAGTAAACAAAGACAGCAATGACGAGCGAAACGGGGCGCTCGGAGCAATATAACTCCCAACACTTTGAATGAATTAAAACTCATTTATGTCTTTTGATTTATTTTCCAATATTTTTTCTTTTTTTGTATTGGTTTTACCTTTTCATTTAATGTATCTAGTCTTCTGCAGACAAGCCCTTAAGGCTTTGCAGGACAACTTATTCATATGTAAATTATACTAAGAAGATGATGAAATTATACTAATTGATAAAATAAATTCTAATTCTAAAATCTAGAAACATTTTCAGTTTCAACCACAATGGTTACGCATTGGCAATAGAGGCAAAACGTATGTGGGTCCTCCCTATTCAATAAGATTTTTTTTATATACTGATAATAATAATAATACTTTACTACTCACATACTTTGTATAGCCAATAATTTTTTGCTCTGATTTTATACGGTTTATATCACATGAATAAATGGTCGATAATTAATATCTTTGATTTTTTTTACACATTGCAATAATCTTATATGACCATGCATTTTTTAGATAATTCTCAAATAAGTTGCAACCAACGCGTTGGTTTAATTACAATTTCTGACGGGGACCTTCTACTCTTACATTAGTAATATAATTGATTTGGCATGGTGTTTATAATCTATTATAAGCAGAAAGTGTCAGCAACTAAGGGTATTCAATGTCACATAATTTAAAAACTATTCGTGTTTACTTTTAATTGGTTCAGCACCCCTTATGGTGACTGTATTGTATAGTTTTGTATATAAATATATCAAGTAGTTACATTTGAACCGCCAGTCGAATATGTGTCTTAATATAATAAAATATAATTACTTAGCTCTGAAGGATCATTATTTTCTGTTTTTTTCTTTTATTCTGTGTTCAGGCTCAGAACTGGGTCATAAAATCAAATTCTGTCCCACCCCTCATGCACTGGGAAAATAAACAATTCTGAAGAAACACTTAAGAATGACGTCTTAGCAATATACAACTGGACCGGATGATGTCAATAAGCAGAGTGCCACAAAGAATTTATGGTAGTAATTTTTGTTGTTGTTTCTTATGGCTATCGATGAGGAAGGCTCTAAGTAGTCAGATTGAATTTATGGAATACATTTTGCTATTTATGTACACGAATATTTCTCCTGTGCTTATTTTTAAGAGTTTTTCTTTTTCTAGTACCGTGTTTCTAGCATCAAATGAGTTTTTTCTTACAAAAACATCTCCGAGCGTTTCGTTCCTTCGTCAACAGGTCAGTAGTCAGGACTTAATGTAAGTTTAGGGAACGTACAATGGCAAATGACATCACTAAAATTCTACTTATCGTTTCGAATGAAACTAAACAAATGAAAATCCTTTCCCATTAGCTGATCGTGGCAGCCGTGTGAAAATTGCTTTGGTGAACTTCAGGCTATGTGTATAGTCAAGCGAATCCGCGTCACTCCATTTCGGCGATCGCGATCAATTACATGTTTATATATGAAGGTGTTTATCGCGGAGCGAATATGCGGAAAGCGAAGTCAGCGATTGGAAGCGATTTCCAGCGACTTCGAGCGATTTCGAGAGAATATTTTGAATTAGTTCAGCGGATCGCTCGGGCATTATGAAAAAATCATTGAACTTGTGCGGGAAAGTCAATGCTTGTGCGATCGGCACCACCGTGATTATCATAACAATATAGTGATAAGGTGTTGGGAATAAGTAAAAAAATTAATAAAATTAATTAAAAAAAAAACAATTTTAAAGAGCTTTAAGAAGAAAAGAATCTGTAGAGGACTTTTTAGAGATGAAAGGAAAAAATTGAAAAATTGAAGAAAAAACCTTGATGACGAGTAAATCGTAATTCGTTTTTCAAACCTCTTATAATTCGTAATGCAAGGCGCAAAAACCATTTCACCTTAACTTTTGTAGACAATTTTGTTGTGTTGATGTTGCCTTACACACCGTACTTTTTAGGGTTTCGTTCCAAAGGAATAACGAAACCCTTATAGAATCACTTCGGTGTCCGTCTGTCTGTCTGTCTGTCGCCTTTACATATTCGCAAATAACTTCTGAATCCTCTGTAGTTAAGGGATGAAATTTGGAATGGATATGTATCTTGGCAACCCAAAAATAAATTAGGAATTTTTTCCGGAATTAGTCGTATATTAAAGAAAAAGTTAGTACTGAAACTAACCTTTGACAAACCTTTAATGAACTTTTGTGGTCAATATGGGTGTCATTGGAAAGGTGGCGGGGCGGAGACTACAAAAATGTCTGTCTGCCTGTCACTAAGCCTTAATCTAGGTACCTGGTGAACCACGAGGAATTAAGAAATGAAATTTTCACAGAAGAAGGTCTAAAGAAAGTCACTTATTAGCGAAAAAGTTAGTACTAATACTAGAATCAAAAAATAGTTTTTTTTTCTTAGATACTTGATATGGGTATCGCTGGAAAGAGAATGGTAGCTAGATCGAAAAGTTGTACCTCAATTAGCATCTTAGTCTTATTGGTAAAAAGTTATAACCCCATAAACTTCAAAAAGCCGACTTGTGTACCTTATTTTCTAAAATAATGGGCCAAAAAATCTGAAAAAAAATTGGAGCTATGGGGCAACTCATCGCAATATTGCAAATATACCCAGAAATCTCATATGATTTTTTATTCGTACTAAAATAAATTAATAACTAATTTCTTTAAAAATTTTTTTTTAGCGGAATTAATTGAGTTAGATACCGTTGAATAGGTTTTGTAAAATAAAATACAGTTTGATTTTGAGCTTTTAGTTCCGAAGCTCAGTTTTCGAGATATTAAGCTTTAAGTGCGAAAAAAATCGTCCCCCCCCCCCCCCCCCCCATTTCCACACCCGCTGGTCTAAAAATCTGAATAAAATCTAAAATGTAGGTCTCGATGTAATCTTTAGTTTAAATTTAGTTCGAGCATTTAGTTCGACTCAAACAGTTTTTGAGTTATTGGACAAAAACAAAAAAAACAATGACATACAAATTTTAAAGATCCAAAAACGCCATTTTGTAGATCTCATCAATAGAATCAAAAAATGTTTTGCAAAAAAAATGTATTTTCACACAATTTTTTGAAATATTAACGATTTAAATTATATCAGCATTTTGCTAAAAAAGGACAACTAGCGATTATCTCACATACACAAAGTTTTCTACGCGTTTCTTATACCAAAAAAGACAATGGAATTTCGAAGTGGCGTTAGTGGAGTGGTTATAGCGCTCGTGCTCTGCTCTGGGAGTCCTGGGTTCGATCCTCGGTTTGTCCGATTTGCCTTTTTTTGCTTTTTATTTTTTTTTCTTCTCCGAAGGGGGTTTCTCGCTATTTTCACAAATATTTTGTATGACAGTTTTCTTCTCTCTCAGTTCTCTTAAAAGAACAAAGCGAAGTAAAGAAATGATTGATCATAAAAGCTTTGTTATTGTAATCTTTTTGAAGAAAATAAGAGAATCATTTATTTGTACGTGCATGTGTGCTCAGACCATTTCCTGATACGCTCTTTTCTATTGGTTGCGATTTATATGAATATGCTGTTGGAAAGATTTTAAGATTTTTTGTCACTGAATAAAAGTTAACATAAAGAATTCTAAAGAAACAAAAACAAAATTGAACACTAGTTTTGTTATTGCTTCAATGTGATTTTCACATGCCAAAAGTCAAATAATAGATCCTAGTGCAAAATTTGAATTTCTTTTGAATTTCAAACATGAGTACTTGATTTGTTAATTTCTTGAATGTTTGTGACTGTACCCAAATTAGTGTTTTAGATGACTAAGTGACTATTTATTACTGCCGAATACGTTATGATTCGAATTGCTTAGCTGCTTGATAAGCTAACTTTCATGAACTGCTGATTAATTGTTTCAATTAATTAATTGTTTAATGGAGCTTGAGACTATTTCCCCTAAGTTTACTAAATCAATTTTCACTCGGTTGGCACGATCAGCAAATGAGAAAGACTTTTCTTTTGTTTAGCTTTATTCGAAAACGGCAGGTAGCCGTAGTTAGTTGCTTTGACTTAAATTATGTCCTTACTTCTAATCTGTTGACGAAGGAACGAGACCGTCGGTGCGTGAGTAAAACTCACACTTGACCGGCTTTTTTTTTTGTTCTATGATAATACAACACAGTACACACACTGTTCTGTAATATTAGTACACATATACTTAAGATGTAATTACATATATAAATAATATGCATTGAAAAATAATATGAAAAGTTAAAGTCCTGTTAACTCAAATTTTTAAGTTTTCCATCTCGTTATATCAAAATTTCGATAGTTCGTAACCTGCATTGTAAAGCATGGTGGCGGATCAGTTATGGTTTGCGGTGTATGGAGCGGCCAGCGTTGGCGATTTTGTGTTTATTGAGACTCCAAATGGGGACAATTTTCTCAACATTCGTAAAAACAATCTCCAATAGAGTGCGCAGAAATTAGACTTGGTGGGTTCGTCTATATATGTGGAAAATAATGACCCACAACATGTTTCGTTAGTTGTGAAGGAATGGTTGTTGCACAATGTCAGAAAAGAGCTGAAAACATCAACTCAATTACAAAACTTAAATGTTATTAAGTTATTTTCAACATTAGTTCATGTGTTCATGTGATCAATCGTAAAAGAAGTGATTAGTGCTAAAAGATATCTAACAAGGTACTAATTTGAGTTCTTTGTGGGAAATAATTTCAATTTTAACAGGGTATACTCAATAAAAATCCAAAAAAAAATATATACATATATATATAACTTGTACAATTTAGGCATTTTGCTTTTCTACTTAATGTTTAGAGCAAAATTCGTTATTTTTGATGGTGTATACTTCCTTACGTGACTGCGTGTATCTTTCCTTCGAATAAATTTTCCGTATTCTAAGATTCGAACGAATAGTATTTATTGTCGAATGATTGCATGAAATTAACCCCAATAAATTCGACTATTGCAATCAGCTATGTGAATTTTATTGACATTTCTATTCTGTTCATTATGATCAGACTGATTCCATTTAACAAAATAACCTCATTTAATAAAACCCAGCAAAAACAATTAATTTTATATATTCTATAAGTGTAATTTTTCAAAAAAAAACCAAAAAAATACCAACTATACTGAAATTCTTAAATTTGAGAAGACGAAAAGCAGAGTCCAAAAACCAACTGCGAGGCCTGTTTCGATTTGCCCCAGCCTGTCCACACCAAACTGTCATTTGTTTTTTTTTTTTTTGAGTAGTGAAGATGGCGAGAAGCAAGTTTATAGGAGAAAAATTAATAAAATCCAATAGTGCGAAATAAATATATTTATGTGAAATCAGATTAATTTTTAGTGCAGATAACTTAAACTAATAAAAATATCTAAACTTACTAGATTCTAGTCGACAGAAGACCAAACGACTAAAATATGACAGTTGATTCGAATGTGAGAATGCGCCTCAAAAACATTCAATTATCTCAAAAACTAGAAGGCACAAAACTATTTTTTTTTTTTTTTTGAGTCAGAATTAAAATACGCATCGACCACAAAGAGTCACTTTGCTACTTTATTTCAAAATTTTGAAGAAAAAAATTGGTTTATTCTTTTTTCTAATTTTTTTTTTTAAATTTTGCAATCGAATTTTTCAAAAACTATCTAAAAACTAAAAATGGAAACAAAATTACATAAAGATACATGAATCAAGAAAAATTTTTCTTTGAAAAAAAAATTTTTATCTTCGATTGCTTGATGTTCTTTTCGCCTATCTTTTGAATTGTGTTCTTGCAGCCTATTAAATAATCAAAAACATTTTTTGGGACACCATGATTTGACACATAATACCTAGTTGTTGAATGGCCGATTTAACTGTTTATTGGTCATAACTCATAGGTCCTACTTCATCATCGCTGTCTTGCTCATCACTCTCATTCCTAATAGCGACATGAAGGCATTATTAAGGCAACAAAATTGTCTACAAAAGTTAACTCGAGTTAAACTAAAAAATATTTTTTTTTTTGCGTTTTGTATTACGAATTATAAGAGGTTTAAGAAGCAAATTACGATTTATAAAAGTTTGTTTAAGTAAGTTTGTTACGAATTATTGAGGTTTCAATTTATTGGGGTACGAATTATTGCGATTCGACTGTATTTGATCGACATTTTCTTGCTTTTCAATACATTTTTTAAATATCTACTATGCTTTACTGTTTTCTAATAATAATAATTTACTCACATGAGCACGCTGATTGTTTCATTAAATTTTTTTCACTGATCTGAGATACCGTGCAAGTGTACCTGAAAGGGATATATCAAATCTCGAAAGACTGAACAACCAAAAATACTGGCGGCTCGACTGGTTTGAAGTTAATGCTTAGGATAAGCAGATCTGGGTCCTGACATGCGGCCCTTGGTCCGCCGATAAAATGCTTTTGATATTACTTACCTAGCGTGCTGTCGGCGAGCTGGAGGTCGTATGCTAGGGCCCAACTCCATCCCTAGGTTAAGATAGCTTTGTAAGTTTTTATTAACTAGGCTAGTTTTTTAAGAAAAAAAAAGAAATAAGTAATTCAGAAGGCTTTGCCACATTTTCCCTTACAACTTAAATAAATAAATGAATTATAGAAAAAAAAAAAAAAAATCAAAATAGTGGCTAGAAATAAGTACTTAACAAAAATAATAATAGCATAGGTATTAAGAGCCCATGAGGTCATTTACTACAATATATTATAAAACTTTACAGGTAACGTTTAATTAGGCAACAACAAAAATTATAATAGTGACTAAGTGGATAAATAAACATTAGGAAAACAAATAATTTTTGTTCATTTTTATTCAGTAAATTACACTTAAATTCCAGTTACATACAACGCATCGTCAATTTCCTCGTTTTAAAAATTTTAAAACGAAAAACCATATTGCTGTCTTTAGTTAGTAATTAAAATTTGAGGAAAAACACAGCAATACGAAAATGGAAGAAAATTTACTAAACAACACTTGCACAAAGAACGTTCCGGAAAAAAATTGAAAAAGTTGCATTCTAATGAAAAAGTTAATACTAATACTAGATTCGAAAGCAACTTTATTTTTTTAAATCTTTTATGAACATATTTAGGTAGCATTGGGAAAAAAAATGACAACTAGATCAAAAAGTTGTACTGCAGTAATCACCTTGCTCTTTTTGGTAAGAGGTTATTAGTTTTTTTTTGGCTTTAAAGATTACTATCTCGAAAACTTAATTTCCAAATATAAAGTTCAAAGTGAATACTCTATTTTATTTTTCAAGACCTATTCAACGGGTATCGTTGGATAGGAAATGGAATTCAGTTTTCAAAAAATTTAGTAATTAATTTATTTCAGTATGAATAAAAAATTATACAAGACTGTTTGGGGTATTGCGACAGATTTTTTGGTGCTATATTTTAGAAAATAATGTGGGAGCCATACGCAAACCATGCAGTACGCAAATCATTTTTTGGCAGTATAATAACTCATTATCAATAAGACGAAGGTGGTTAGTGTAGTGCAACTTTATGATCTGGTGGCATCCTCTTTCCAACGATATCCATATCAAAAATATACAAATATAAATTTGTTCGAATTTAGTGTTAGTATGAACTTTTTCGTATGTAATTTTTTTAAACTTTTTTTTCGGAACTTTCTTGGGCAAGTGAGGTACATCTTTTAGTTAAATTTTATTTCTTAATTCTAAGTGGTTCGATTTTAGGATGAAAGCCTAATTAGGATGAAAGCCTAATGACAGACAGACAAACATTTTTTTTAATCAGGACCCCACTTCCTTTTCAACAACACCCATATCGACCATCAAAGTTAATTAAAGTTATTTCGAGTGCTAGTATTAGTGCTAACGGAAAAGAATGCATTATTTATTTTTAGGTTGCCTAGATACCTTCAGTACAAATTTCAACCCTTAGCTAAGAAGAAGTTTTTGTGAATCGGACAGGGTTTTGTTATTCCTTTGGAACGAAACCCTAAAAATAAAGGTTTCACTTAATTTTTTGAGATATCAACGATTTAAATTACATCAGTTTTCTGCTGAGAAAAAGTGGATTGCCGATTGTCTTTGTGGACTTGCGACTTCATCATCACTTAACTGCATAAAGGCAACTTTCACACGGCTGTCACGGTCAACAAATAAAATTGGATTATCCCTTCTTTTGTTTCATTCAAAATGAAACGAAGAATTTCACTGAAGTTGTTTTTACTACGTATTAATTCGTGTCACATGGGTCGACTGTAAACGCCGGTCTGCAGTTTGGCTACTCCTTCTTAAACAGAACAGCATAGATTGAAAACTGTAAGACTACGTTGTTCTTTATAGTTAGACAAAAATTAATATAAAAATAAAAAGAAGAAGTGGAATTTGTGACAGTGCACAGATCGTTCTTCAAATTATCTTTTTATTACGTTAAGTCTAATCGGTATATAGTGTACATAACAAGGAGAGCATTTTCACTGGTATGGTGTCAACAACGGCAGATTTATATGACGGCAGCCAGAATGTTTAAAATGCAGAATGTTAAAGTGTTACGGAATCAATGCATAAACTATTTAAAGCTTAGAAAATAAACAATTAAAAAAAAGGATTCCATTTGAATATTGCACAACAAATGAGTGTTCTACTCAATTTATAGCCCCACCATCGCCGTTTGGCATTTACACCAGTATTTTTACAACTGAGAGGGAAATGAGGCACTACCATAAATCACATGTATCATTCGGAAATCAGTAATTAGCTATCATTTTGTAATAAAAGGAAAGGTAAGATTTGATTGTTGACGTTATTTTTTCACGCGTTTCGAAAAATACTTTACTTTCTACGGTGGATGGTTTTTACAAAAAAGTCAACGTTAGTATTCACACGTCAATAGCAACATATCAAGCTGATGCAACCGTAGAATTTGATAGGAAAGCTGACCACGCTTTGCAATTGGTATGACAACATAAAAAAACTCATTAGGTTATTTTCAAACTTGTTTAAATGCAACAAGACTCTTGTTGCATAGACTTTCATTCAATATAAACTCACCACCATCTGTACACACACACAGCATACCAACTCAACTACGCTCTTCCTTCGCTAGTTGGTTATGCACGAAATCAAAAAGTGTTGCTGTGAGGTATTTTTTTGATGTATTATAAATAAAGATGTGTTGAGTGCTCAGTGTTTAAGATTAGAATAAAACTCATATAAACTAACAAATTATTTTGAAATGTAACCCAGTTTTAATATATTTGAATGAATTTGTTAAGTTTGGTTTGACGTGTATTTCTGCTTTTATTATAATGGCCTGGACGAATCAAGTGTTTATACTCAGAAAAGTAGATATCAGCTTAAAAATTAAATACTGATTTTGTCTTATCTAGAATCGTTTTGTTTTTTCTGCAAATTAGTTTTCGGCACATTTTTGCTTAAGTGTTTATGCTAACTTAACTAGACTGTTCAAACGTGGAATTTGAATAAAAAAAATGTGATACAGGATTATAAAACTGTTGCTTATATACATCCTAACTTTTGAATTACGTGGTTCTATACCATACCATTGGATTTGAAGTTCTTACTGCAGTGCAAAAGAATATAAACAGTTCCAAAATTATCTAAACAAAAAGATTTATAATGAAAAAGAAAGATTCTATAAGCATAATTTTATGATGGGTCAAATAATCCTAAGGAAACCTGGAAATTGATAAATTAAATCCTCTGAAAAGGACTCTTGATAATTAAAAATTTTGGAGAGGCAACAGACTTTAAAAACCTTGCAAACAACAACTTGGCTAAGGGATTTACGTCAGAGATATCCAGTATTGTACACAATTGCTGCCTAAGGTTGTACCAGCACCTGACAACAATTTATGTTCATGGAAGAAACCTCATCGTGAGAAGTAGAGAGCATCCTTGCTTCATTGAAATTTATCAAAGCTGCAGGTGCAGATGGCATCAAAATCGAAGATTTAGTAGAAAATGCGAAATGTAGAAGGCTCAACAAGTATTGAGACAATTATAATATCCTAGCATGAATCGATTACTTGATTTGCCAATAATCTCAACAGTTTAGAGAAAAACCGACAACCGTCTGACGTCTGATGTTTGGACGATAGCTGTGCTTCACGTAGGCTTCAAAAAACGATAGCGACAGAACGCAATCGATTTTTCTGTTTCACATAAGCGGAGAACACAGTTTCTATCGTCTCGACGGTGGTTTTCTGATGATACCTAATTTGCTATAGTACTAGAATAAATTATGAAAAATATTGACTTAAAGAAATTAAAAATGTTTGACTTAAAGAAATGAAATATTGGATTGAATGCTGAAAAAATAGTTTTGCTAATGTTTTTTTTTGTTTTTGCATTATACCTACATTGTTTTTCATTTCATTGAAAATATGTCTTCTCAATTTCTCAAATTCAACAATTATATATCTAACCCACATTTTCTCTCCAAACCATGGAGAACTTTGGCGTGAGTTGTTGTTCAAGTAAATTTCAGTTGTGGGGAGAAAATGAAATGCATATAAATAGATGCCAATTTTACTAATTTAAGCTTATAAGTTATTTGATATGAACTAGAGTGCGATATACCTCCTTAGCACTCATTACCTATATTTTTTATTCGTCCTTTGACTTGAAAATACCAAAGGATAATGAAGGATGATAAGCATCTTTCATTTCGACGTAAGCAATGTAGCACTTAATAGCACTCGAACTGGTACGATGACGAGACGATAGCGGTATTGTTACGTAAAACAAAGCTTTGACGATAGCATTTACGACAGTCGTCTGGACCATGAGCATCTGAAAAGTTACGTAATGAGAGCCCAGACTTTATAAAGCATGTGATACACTGAGCCATACAGCAATTCTAACGCAATTGGAGAACATCTGCGTATGAGGATTCATTTTAGAGTGGTGCAAAAACTACCTAAAGACGTAACGTTTTCAGTGAAGATCGTGGACGAATGGTCGAGGATGGAAAAATCACATATGACGCACCAAGAATCGAACCTAGGACCCCTATTCCTATTTATCACAATGAACGACTTGTTCAGTGCTCCACATCCAACGAAAATGCACCAGGGTATCATAGTGGACTACAACATGAAGTGGAGTTACCGTATATAAGAACTTACGAAGAAGCTGCGGAGGAGTGCATATTCGTTATTTCAGTTGGGTCTGCAGTGGCCAGTGAAAGTACTGCGACAGTGATATTTTAGCCTAATAGAGTCCCTTGCTTGCTTGGGGTAGTGCAACACGCGTCACTGCCCCTATAAGTACACACACGAAGCTTCAGAAAATATTAGGTTGTCAAATATCTCCCTTTGTACAAAGCGCTACAGAGCTCGTATCCATGCATAGCGTCGTTTTGTAGGTTATGTCAAGACCTTTCAAATGATCTATTGCCAGATACGAGCTCTGTAGCGCTTTGTATATAGCCGGAAAATTCAAAAGATAAAAAGGCGAAAGGGAGATATTTGACAACCTAATAGTTCATCGGGCGAAACTTGTGCATCAACATATCATCCTACAAATCGAAGATGATTTCAAGCTGCTGACACTAAAGCATCTTCATTAGCTACAAATTCTACCTCATCTACATGGGCACAACACCTACATTACTCCGACGCAACAAAACGTCAACGTTCGCCGCCCCTCCCAGCACTACACTACACACAACAGAATTTGTAAAGAACTCAAAAATTAATATGGTGGTTTTTTTATATCCTACTGGTTTTTTTATATCCTACTTCAAAAACCTAAGAAATTTGTTTCTTATATGAGTTTTTCTTATATGCAAGCAACGGATATAAGAACAAAAGTTTCTTATGTACGAACCAGTGATATAAGAAAAATCAGTTCAGTTGCAGTTCAAAACCAGTTTTATGCGCCCAACGTTACGTATATTTTATACGTATTATTCAAATGCAAAAAACCTTTCTATTAGATACCTATATTGTTTTATTTTTGCATATTAATAATGCGAAAAGCAAATTTCTTACATGTTGTATAAAAACAAATTGTTATATATGTACGTGTTTTTCTTATATGCGTTTTTCTTATAACCGTTTAATTTAATTGAAAAATACAGAGAAAAAACACGGTGAATACGATTACGTTCCTTTCAAGATGTTTTTTCTTATATGGGTTTTTCTTTTATCCGTAAAATACTGTACACGTATCCAGTCTTCTGCAGACAATCCCATAGGTCTTTGTAGACAAATTTATACACGTATATGCATAATAAAAGAATGATATTGAAAAAAAAAGTAATTAACATGATAAAGCACATTCTCTCAAATATTGAAATTTTAGTTGCTTACCACTCAGGAATACCGTAGATAACAATACTCCTACTCACGCACTCTATGCATACATACAAATGTATGTACAAACGAAAAACTAAATTATATTAAAAATAATAAGAAGTTCAAATGCATATTAGCCTCATTTGTAGATTCAGTTAAATCTTTGAAGATCATTTTCTCAATATTTTATTTTAAGTTTTGCCTAAAGGGAAAATCCCACTAAGGAATTTAATGTTCAGATACGCCATACCTGAAATACATACTGTTCAATGAAATTTAAGGAGCACTATAAACTACATCCTACATTCACAGCACAATCTCCCTACACCATGTGAAACTGCATGTCAGTCAAAAGACAAAAAACTCGAATTGTCTGTAGCTGTTAATACACGCTTAAGTTGTTCTGTAACCAATTGAGGGGAAGTTGTTTGTTCTATTAAATGTTCTATCTAAGAGTGTAGGTTCGATGTTCGAGCCGTTATTTTCGCTCGTTCGTTAATGAAGCAGTGACTGTTGTTTACTTTTAGTCGCCGAAGACAAATGTCGAGTCGATTCGCAACCGTTGGCTGCACGTGAGCTAGTGTTTACACGAAAAATTTGGATTGAGCTAACAAAAGTTTTGTCCTTTCCAATGTGATGTTATTAGTATTCGCCATCAATTGCGTTTTCTAAAGCATTCGTAATTCAATTATTTTGGTTTTCGAAATTGGAATTGATCATTAGTGAAAACAAAGGCAAACAAAGAGAAATGTATTTCTCCGCTTCCTTTTTCATAAGTTTTATTCTCTTAGCAAATCGGTGAAAGAAAATTCGTATGCCACATGTAGCCAACCAAAAGCTCCTGGCCAACTCTTTGATCATGTGTTCAACGAGAGAGTGAAAGAGAGGGAGAGAGAAAGAAAGAAAGAAAATTTGCGGATTTCATTTGGCAACACCACCTTCACTAGTAGTATCTCTCTTCTCTTATAAACTCTTCGACTATAGGGAAAGCAAAAAAAAAAAAAACAAAAGTTTTCGTCTTACACTTTATATTTACTTTTGGTTCCAATCCAACTCCAAGTATGATTAAAGTCAAACCAAGTCGCTTGCAAATGCCGAAGAGAGTGCAGTTTTTGTTGAAATATGAGAGAATTTCAGGAAATACTAGTTGCAAAAACGTACATAATATGTAGTGCGCTTTCGAGCCAAAACCTGTTTGCTGCTCACGGTCTTCTCAAGTGTTGAACCATATATAAACTAAAACTGAGAGAATTCATTTGAAGAAATTTCGATTGCAATTTGCTTTAGATGTGTGTTGGTAATGCATAGTGATTGACACACACATTGAGTGGATCGTGTATGCGCCGCGCGTTCTTTTTCTAACTACTTGGTTCGTCGCAGAGAAGCGCACAACGAAGAAGAGTAAACAGAAGAAGTATCAAAACAACCATACTGCAATAGCAAAAGCAACGTCAACAGCATCGCGGATACGATAACGTTGCTTCAGTATCGAGTCGCACTCCTGCAATACATTGGTCGGATTTTAATGTATTTTTCTTTCGGTGCAGTGACATTACCGTATTGCTCTTTTGATTCATTCGCATTTCGTTTAACTTTCCTACTTCGTGTTGCTTACTGTTGTTATTGCAAATCCTCGCATTTATTTTGCGACAGAGAGCGCTCAATGAGTGTTCGGGTTTTATAGCAAGTACATGGAACTTTTTTAGCGTTTGTGTAAAGCGGGCTACATCTTTATAATCAGTGAATTTATATTTTCAACAGTGATCGAAAAATTGGAATGTTGACATTGCTCTTCTATTTCTATTTCAACGATAATGTTTAATGTTTTAAGTCGATTGCTTTGGGTGAAATTGTATCTTAAGTGCGCGGTTGTTTTTGGAAATTATTTTAAATCCAGTGTGGCCTGTTTCAGAAAAATACTACTTAGTATTGCAGTTTTGTTCTTTTTTATTTAGTTTCTACTATGTTCGAACGACTAGACTATTTCTCTGGTCTTTATACAGCGTATTAATGTATCTTGGATCTTTTTTCGGATTAATGGGGGAAAAGTTACTCTACTGCTGAATCGGCTGATAAATTGTTGTTGTTTGTTCACGTTTTTTGCGAAAGCTTTTTTTGCAAACAGAGCTTTCTTTTCGTAGATAACAACGTCCGAAGTGTTCGTTTGCTTTAATACAATGTGAAGACAAATAAAATATATTAAAAAAAGAATGTGCAGAGACACACAAGATCATCGATAGAGCAACGTGCGAATGCTCAATTCTTATCAATGAATAATCAAGAGATTTTTTTTTATAAATGAATAGTGACCGATTGTTTGAAAATATAGTTAAAAAAGTAATGAACAACAAATTTTAAAATATATTAGGATCCGAGAAAAATACACAAAAATTCTAAGACAGTTAACGATCATAATTTCTTTTTTGAATGGTCTCTGAGGATAATTGGACTGACACAATGTCAGATTCCGACTTGTTAGATTCTAAAACTGATATTTGTGGCGGGGCATCAAGTTCAAGTGGCAGTTCTTTGTCACCACGAACTCCACCAAATTGCGCTCGTTGCCGAAATCATGGATTGAAGATAACATTAAAAGGACACAAACGTTACTGTAAATATCGATTTTGTAATTGTGAAAAATGTCGATTAACAGCAGAACGCCAAAGAGTGATGGCATTGCAAACATCGTTGCGAAGAGCTCAGGCTCAGGATGAGGCAAGGGCATTACTGATGGGCGAAGTACCGCCAATTGCACCGGCATCATCGTTTTTGCATCATCATCATCATCATCTTCATCATCATCATAACCAATTATCAAAGAGTCCAGATGAGCACAATAATGATCACCAAATGACAGTGCCAACACCGGCTCAGTCATTGGAAGGATCCTGCGATTCATCATCAGCTTCACCATCGTCAACGTCAGGCGTTGCGCCACCGATATCAGTTCCGCCGGGTAGAAAGTTAACACCCATACATCCAAATGGAGCTAATATGCCATTAGGTAAGTGGTTTATTATACGCATTCATTCAGAATTCTTTCTTTGAATTGAGCTAGTTTTGCCATCATTGAATGAATGAATAAATAATTAAAGTCTACTCTACAAACATTATTAGTCTGGGTTTAGTGTCCAATTTAAGCAAATCCTAATGAAACTCTACAGTTTTCGTTAGATTTACTGTTTTTATGATATAACAAATTAAAAACCATTATTTATCAAGCAAATTTAATTCAATTAAAACATTAAAATTTTTAGCGAAACAGAGAGAAGGTTCTTTTTTTTCTTAACTTTACTAAACAACTTTACTGAAACTAAAAAATCACAAAAATTCATTAAGCATAAATAATCGAAGAATATTTTTGACTACGACCAGTGGAGGTAAGTCGGATAGTTAAGTTGACATAATGACATGAGCGACGTGGTGCCGACGGACCTTGTACAACGTATATGATTTTCTGGTATTTTATTGAACTCCGACTCTCGGAAATTTGAAACCCAACTGACTGGAGGTATATTTCAAAGCTAAGAATAACAGGATGGGGGAGGGAGTCAGGGAGTGAGGAAAAAACTGAAAAACAAGAGTTTCAAAAATATTGATGATTTATTATATTTGATTTATTATTTTGAAAAAAAGCTCGTAATTTTCTGTTGAGTGAGCGACTTCCGTGTATAATTGTCCAATGAATCTACGATTTTCAATGAATGGCCTTAAGGTGACGGGCCTTATCGTGTAAATAAATGATAGGTCTGTGCATTCTGTCTTCAAACTTGTCGTAAGCCACTTTGTTTTATTTAGTAAGTTTTAATATCTTCATAGTTCACTCTCCAATGCGGCTTGTCGTGATAGCGGCTTCAGTCTTCTGCCTGTCCTTCCATCAGGACATTTATACTTATTGGCCGATAAGTGGTCCTTGTCTTATCGGCAGGATCTGCGTCTCGTCTGTCCTGAACTTTATGGCTGGTGATCCGGACGGAAATGCCAGCCACCGTCTTATCATCTCTCGTCTACTTTGGTTTATTGCGGTAGACGGGAAACCCAGCCGCCCTTGTCTTCGTGGTTTGAGAGGATAACCAGACAGCGGCTTTAATTGAGTGGGTCTTCGATCTACCTGTGCTCACAAACTATAGAGAATGTTGACCAGCAAGAAAGCATTCGGTCAACTTCAAATTATCGGGGGGACTATTTAATAGTGATGCTTTTCAATATAGCGAGTATCTTTCAAGAGACCGAAAAAAATTATCGAGAGTCGAATGCTTTAAGTGGCTCATTTACCTCTTGCAGAGAACTTGGATGATTGGCCAGTTCTGCTTTTGTTTCCAGTTGCCCATCATACCTGAACGATTTAGTGTTTGTTACATTGTTGACTGGCTTTTTGAGGTTTATTTTAATACCCTCTCGTAGGACATTCGTCCTCCCTAGTGCAAATCAGTAACCATAAATAACCTGAGTTCCGTTTTTATGGTCTTTATTACCATATTTATGGACTTTTCTATATTTCGTCAATTGCTTACAGCGGGTATACAAAGACAATGTTACTACTTATACTTATACTTATTTTATATATATTGTATTGGTACTTATTTAAATAGTCCTTATTGAGAAAATTTACTCACCGTACGCAAACTTTTGTGGATTGATTTTGGCAATATTGGTTGTTGTTTTTGTTATAACTTTCGGATGGATAATAGCATCAAATTAATTATAGTAAATTCTGAAGCTTTGTGCTTTGCATTTTTCAAATATACATTTGAAAACATAGTCCTTTTTTGCCAGATTTCTCTAACGGACGCAAACTTTTGTGGAGCACTGTATGTAAAGTCGAATTGCGATAATTCGTACCACGATAAATCGAAACCTCAATAATTCGTAACAAACTGCTAGTTAATTGAAAAATCGTTGCTAATTCGTAAAACTTTCTTATATTTTGTTCCCCTCTTTATTTCGTATTTTTTTAAAAATGCAATGAACACAAAATCTTTTATAAATCGTAATTCGTTTCTTAAACCTCTTATAATCCGTAATGCAAAAGTTCGAAGACATTATGAGTTATGACCAATAAATAGTTAAATCGGCCATTCAACAACTTCGATATTATGTTTCAAATCATGATGTCCCAATACATGTTTTTGATTATTTAATAGGCTTGAAGAACAATTCAACTTTTTTTTTTTAAATAACAAGCTTTTTCTTGATTTTTGTTTCTCTAAATAATTTAATATTATGTATGTACTTTAGATGTATGATTACATATATGTGAATTGAGCGCTCAGTTTTAATAAGCAATATGTATTGGAAAGTTATATGTATTATTATTCGGAATACATAATTCGTATTTGTACGCTTTTCACCTCGTTAACCTTTTCATGAACAGTTATATGTGCAAAACTTGAACTCCATTTACCCAAAACTCAGAAACAATTGGCGCAGTTGAAACAAAATTTGTGTTGGGTTCCTGGTGAAGGGTAATCTCAATATAAAGTTACATTTCAGAAGATCTCATAAATTGCTTTAAAATCAAAAAAGCATTCTGAAATCAATGCTATTGTAATTATGTATTTTAAAAATAAAAAAGAGACTGTTTCAGTTAAAATGTATGGTTTCGAATATGTTGCAATTTTGGGTACCATTGATGACCAGTGTTGCATAGAAACTACATTCTATAGGTATATCGTTATCCTTTCGTCGTTGAATAATTTTTTTTAAGGTTGGCTTAGTTGCAAATCTGTGACGACTACAGTCATTTGACTGTACAGTCAGACAAGTCCCAGTCAATTAGCTAAATCCCTTGAATATAAGTTATCGCTTAGTCTTACGACTTTGACTACAAAAGTCAGCAGTCCTTTTGAATAGTCCGACTAATAGGTCACGAATCTAACCAATCGACTGTAAGTTATTATTAACTGGTGCCAGTCCTTTTTAGTCATCGAAGCAGTCACGTAGTATTTTGACTTGAAGCCAATTGACTGCTTTTTTAAATTTTTCGACTAGTAGTCCTTACAAATTATTTTCTGCTATCATTTCAACAATAGCTTTCGACATGATACAAATCGCCCATGTTCTGCATTCCACTTTTTGTGAATTCAATCCATAAAAGTGGAATTAGGCATTCTACATTTTGAGTGAAATGATGTATAGTGAATTATTTGCTCGAGAGTAAATAATCGAAATCATAAAAGTGAATTCGAATTTTCGAACATGGAATGTGGTGTTCTACAATCCACAATTCGTCATTTTTATGTGAATTTAATTAACATTAGTTTTGCTTTGTGAATTATTATCAATTAATCATAATCAAATAAAAATGATTAAAATTATTGTTCATTAATTTGATTATTTGATTAACTTTTAACTTTGTTCAAATTGAAGTGTAACAAAGTTCCTTATGTCCGTCTAGGAGACTCTGCTTTCATGGGTAGATATATTTAAGCTGGTTTTGCGTTAGCTTACCGCTGGGTTTCGAGCAATAGCGATGCACGAAAGTTTGTCATCATCATCATCATCATCATCTTCTGTGACAGCAAATTCCACTAACGGAGTCGCGGGGCAATGCACGCAGAGGAGATCTCCAGGCAACCCGAAGCTCCGCTGCCGACTCTAACTCATCAGAAAGTATGCGCAAGCGTAGTCAGGCGAGATTTTGGACTTCTTCCAGCCATCTCATCTTGGGTCTGCCGATCGGTCGCCTTCCTGACGGAATCCGATTCAAGGCGTGCCTCAGAAGTCGTGATGGGGACATTCGTGGCACGCCACCAAAACACCGAAGTGTAGTCCTTTCCGTTCAGAGAAGCAGAAACAGCTGAAGAACTGAAACCATTTGTCACCTCAGTGCAATATTGATACCTTCATCTTGTCATTGGCTCCGAAGCAATACAAATGTGCATTTATGTAGCTCAGTGTCATAGCACATTATTAAATTATGCGAAATTTTGTTATACTCAATAATTAACAGAAAAAACCATCATGAATTCTGATGATTTATGTGATCAGTTATCGTGATCAGTCGTCTTATGAGTGTTACAGAAATGTGTGGTAAGTTTCCAGGCTATTCATCTAGTGGTACGATTACACACAAGCAGAGAAATGCACCTAATTAACTGAGGAAGAAGTGTCCCTCACATGAAGAAAAGTGGTGCACCAAAGTCCTCGTTTGAAATTTGCCTACACATTATTTCTTATTTGTAAAATTAACGTGATTGAGATTAGTTTTTTTTAATCGTAATCAATCTTAATGATTACTTTTAATCATGACTAAGATTCCTTTTTTGGACGCCGTTGGCTCGATCGGTTAGTGCGTCGGACTGTTGAGCGAGAGTACCCGGGTTCGAATCCAGCTCGGGGAAAAAAAAACACCACAAACATTTTTCACGGCCCCACCTCCAGCGAACGACTGACAACTCTCCTGGAGTACTTCTGTCATGAAAAGCTTTCGCAATTCGCCGTTCGGAACCGGCATTAAACAGTAGGTCCCTTCCACATGTAACAAAATTATAACGCGCACAACAAAGTGGAGGCGCGAAAAAGCTAGGCTCTGGCTCTCAACGGGCTGTTACGCCGCCCAATACAAGATTCCTTTTTTAATCATGATTATGATTACTTTTTTAATCACGATTATTTTAATCATGACTAATTTAATCATTTTTAGTTTAAAAATTAATTGATTAATGGTAACACTGTTTTGTACTCTACACATGTTGAGTGAACATTTTTCATCAAGCGTCTTGAAGTTGATATAAAATTGGTCCTGGGTGTTGGAGCAAGACAACGACTCGAAGAAAAAGTCATTGAGTAAGTATCAAAACTTTTGAAATAAGTCTTTTTGTGACTTAACTGTAGTCATAAAATGACTGTTTGTTTCAACTCTGCTTAGTTGAGACTGGAGGTCAGCATGAATGTATTCATTTTTCTAAACGAATACTGTATTTCATTCCACACTATTCATTGTCATAATTCGAGCTAGTGTACAGCAAATATGAGTACTCTAACACGGGAGACAAATACTAAACATTATTTGTATAAGTGACAACAAAATGAGTACAATGTTTCTTTCTCTCATCGAGCGAATAGTGTTCACACTTAGCTGTAGAAATTACACTGAATACACTGAATACTCAGTGTCGATCTCGCTTGGTTATCATTCAACCTGTTCGACCTGTTACTTTAATATTTTCCAAATAAATTTGCCTTAAGAGAACAACTAAATGTTAGCGAATATGTGTGCACCTAGCGCACTCGTGTACTCAGTGTACTCAGTGTAGTGTACACTATACGAGTATTTTATGAATACTTTCTTTTCAGTACACAGTGTTTGATTTAAAATGAGTGCAAGACTCATTCAGAAATCAAATATTCATTCATTTATTCATTTGATTTTCAAGTTGCGAGTATAATAATGAAGTGTACTCGCAATAAAATGAATGTCTTGAACTGGAAGGTTCTTGCAAACAATATTTTTCTTTGTTTTTGCAGAAATAGCCCAAATCTCTATAATTCGTAACCTGCGGTAGTTCCTAAAAAATGCTATTCCCTTGCTATTTCAAATTATCGGGATTTGACTGACAATAAAATATAAATTTAGTGAATCGGTTGAGTAATAAAATTAAATTGCATATTACGAAACAGAAAATAATTTGGGTATTTTGGTTTGATCAGTTTTTTTGAATCCAAGTTTTGTAGCTCTTTCACGTATTTTTCTCGGAATCAGCAGTACTTCGTTAAAAAGTTAATTTTCTGAACCCAATCCATCAATGTATTAAGAGATGTCATTGTCTCTGACTGAATTGCTTGAAAGTATCAACACAAAGGCACATCATGTTCTTCAGCAATTATTTTATTCTAATCCTTGAACTATATAAGTAAAGCGAAGTTTGGTGGTAGGAGTATAACAGAAACTTGACCATCAACACTAATCAGTTCATCGGATTTGAGAGCATTATCCAGAAAAAGCAATACTTTTGGAGTATATTCACTCTCGACTAGATGTTTTTGGACTTTAAAATTCGAGAGTTAACTCTTTAAGAATTCGATTTCTATGCAAATGTTTAAATGTACCTTTTGTACAAAAGAATTATGAAACCAACTTCGAAAAAACGAAGCATTCATCCAAGCTGATTTTGAATTGTCATAATCGACTGGAATTTCAAAGTAAAGGGTGATTTTTTAGCTATTATCTTTTTGGCAACATTGGTTTAAACAGCTGATGCACGTTTCGTGTTTTGTTTCACTGTCAAACATCTTCAGTTTGGTCTATAATTTAACCATGAATCGTCTTACAAACGAACAACGCTTGCAAATTATTGAATTTTATTATCAAAATACGTGCTCTGTTAAGAAAGTTCATCGCCGAAAAATTGTTTTCAATGACGAAGCTCATTTTTGGCTCAATGGGTACGTAAATAAGCAGAATTGTCGACTTTGGAGTGAATATCAGCCAGAAGCATTGCATGAGCTACCGATGCATCCAGAAAAAGTCACAGTTTGGTGCGGTTTATGGGCTGGTGGCATCATTGGACCGTACTTCTTCAAAGATGATGCCAATCGTAACGTAACTGTGAATGGTGAGCGCTACCGTGAGATGATATCCAACTTTTTTTTGCCCAAAATGCAAGAGCTTGACTTGCATGACATGTGGTTTCAACAAGACGGTTGTGCCATACAGCACGCGCAACAATGGACTTATTGAGAGGCGAGTTCGGTGAACATTTTATTTCACGTTCGGGACCGGTCAATTGGCCGCCTAGATCGTGCGATTTAACGCCTTTAGACTTTTTTTTGTGGATCTATGTTAAAGCTCATGTCTATATAGACAGGCCCGCTTGAATTGACGAATTGCAAGACAACATTGAAGCATTTATTCGTGAGATACCAGCCGAAATGTTGGAAAGAAAATGCCAAAATTGGACTAAGCGGATGGACCATTTGAGGCGCAGTCAAGCTCCACATTTGCGTGAAATAATCTTCAAACATAAAATTATATGGACCGTACTATCGATTCAAATAAAGATTTCATGCATTTTTCTGAATTTTATGTTTGTTTTTTTTTGAAAAACTTTCCTATAGCTTTTAAAAAATCACCATTTATTTAAATTATCTTGGCTTTTTGGCTTTACCAATAACTAAAAGCCTTATTTTATGAGTGCCTATAACATTAGTAGATGCTCAGAATGTTTTCGCCCTTTGCTATTTTCCTTCTGGGGTTTTTTCATATGCGGATACAAAGGTTTTACCTGGAAGCATTATGAAGTACAGATCAGACTCATCTACGTTATAGATTTGCTCCTTTTCTAGTCTAATTTGCTTATTTGTTTGATCAGGCTTAAGCTTAAACGAAGGAATAAATTCCGGTTGAGCAAGCAACCTCTTTTTAAATTTCGTCATCCAGCCGTTACTCTCACAAAATGTTTTTGTTTCATCGTATTTGAGTTCAAATGAAATTAAAGCTTAATTTAGTAAGATTTCGCTTGAAATGGGCATATAGGCTTCTCTTTGCCTATGAAACCACTTGTAAAAATGTTTTTCCATCTCTAGAAAATGTTTGCACTATTTTTTTTAATTCCAACAATGGTGGATTTTGCAATGTTAAATTTATTTGAAAGAGCTTTAGCAGACACTGACTTTTCTAATTCTAGTCCCCTTTGCATATTCAAGCATTTTCAAATCTTTCGTTGTTTTCGAGCGCACATCGATTAGTTTAGTTGGGAGTTGGTATTTTATACACAAATTACAAATTACCTACCGACACCGATATTGCCTCTTCGATAATAATGAATACGAACTGACTTCCACGTCTAAATGAGAGTTGGGTCGTTCCGGGCATGTATAGTTCCAGGAACCATTTTCAGAATCGAAACCCGTTCCGTTCGTGAACGGAATTTAAGAAAAGTGATGAAAGATCGGTGTGTACACCGATTATGGGCAGAACCTCTGGAGGGTGTGAAGAAAGTTAAAAAAAGAGACAAGTGTGTCGTGTGTGGGCAAGTGTGCACACTTTCGAGCTGGCAGGTATGGAACCATAGTCAGGGGTCATTAGTGTTGTTGTTGTTTAGGCATTTTTATGCATTCATCCGGTAGCAGGATCTGTTCATATCCATGGTCCTTCCTCGCCAACGACCGAGGATCATATGATGTGTGCGCACACGTGTTACGTTTGTGGCGAAAGGCGACACAACACCGTATCGAACGTCTATGGTCCCTATTATACTTAATGGGGTAGAAACTCAGGATCAACTGATATGTGCGGCTTTGTGCGACATATGTAGCGGAAGTCGACGCTGCATTGCACGCCTAAGTGTGGTAAACAGTATGACATGCATGGCAAGTATTAGGGTAAAGGCTCTAGTGTTATCCAGTCATCAAGTCAATAGTCCCAATCGTCAACCGTCAACGGAAATCGCGACAGACATTAGGTCAGAAAAATTGACCGAGTATGCTTGGGAGCAATCGAACTTCATGATTAGGTCAACAAAATGGACCGAGTATGCTTGTCGGCGATCAAACTGCATGGTAGCAATAAGAATTTGATTTTGAGTTGAATTTTGTAAGCATTAGTGACAGTACCGTTTTTTTTTTTTCTTTCTTTAAATATTAGGTGTACAACTTGAAAGACGCGCATTGTTGCTAACTTCATAACACGCGCTATTTTTTTGACTGTGACAGCTATTGTATGTTAAAGAGCATCGAAATATCTAGTTAATTCCATTTGTCAAAGTATACACAAGTTAATTTACACAAGTTTTGTTTTCATATTCAAATAAATGGTTTTTTAAAAAAAAAAATCTTTCAAGTTGTACTCCTAATAAAATAAGTTTGCCCAGTTTTCTTTCTTTAAATGAAATAAGTTTATTCATTTTTCTTCAAATAAAACAAGCTTATTAAATAATTTGTGTGTGATTCAGCTAGAAACCTGGCCCGACGAGAGACTTTCATAAAAATAATATTGTGTTCTGTCAAGGCATAACACTAGTGGTCGACCACTTTTCTTCATGTAATATAAATACCGCTAGGAATTTTTTTAGTGGGAAGATACAAATGCAAACAGGTACATCTCCTACATATCTTCCCTCAAATTCCGGAAAGTAAAGAAGAAAACACAAAAAAATTTCAAGATTAACAGATTTGTTCATTCTGTCAAAGTAATTGTGGACGTGATAAAAAAAATTAACTTTGTTAGCAAAATTTAAAAGTTTTATCGTTTCAAATGGCCTTTAGACAGATTTCACTAAAATTTATAATAATTAAACTTAAAATTATAGTTTGTTATAAAAAAAACGTATATGATGGCAACACTATATTTATGTTATATTTTTTAATTTATTGTTAGTGTGAGTTCTAAGTGCATGCGAAAACGTGCAAATAATCATTTTGTTAGTTATATTTTAGTTATAGTTAAAATTAAAAAAAAATTAAATGGAAACTAGAGAATAAAGATAAAGGAACAAATTACGCAAGTTTAAAACTTACTTTTAAAAGTATGTAATTAACTTGCAGCAGTTGGATCTTGTTCTGGAATATGCGCAACTTTCGACGCAATATTCATCATGTGAAGAGTTCCTATGCATAACAAGTAATCGACTGCATCGAGTTTTGTAAGCATGCGCGGAAAGCTGCGGTGTTTTTAGTTGATCTGGCGATCCTTTAAAGAAAAAGTGTCAGTCAATTGGTAAAAGATCCGTCTATTTCTAACATTGGACAGTTCATTTTAATGAAAGTGGTATATACCAACTTGCTGCTAAATCTTGTATCGTGCCATTATGATAAGTCATCAGTTATAGCACTATAAATAAACAGCTTGGCTGTCTGCATATAATGTTTGTCCGATTTTTTTTTTAGTTTTGGGTTTATTATTAGTAAAGATAATGTTACAATGTATTAATGGAACTATGAGTTTGGACTTCATTTTTCCTAGATTTTGAAATTTTTCTTGGATCTTGTATGGATCAGTTAAATATACATCAATTATTTGTTACTTGTTAAAGATGTGAATCTTATTACTGTGTAAGTTAATTTCATTTTTTTCTAGATTTGAATTTAACATTATAATTAGGTCGTGAAAACCGCATCGTAGGCGTTCTATACTAAAATCCATAAATTAGTTTCAGCTGATGAAAACACTCCTTCATTACATTTATTTAAGTAGCAATTGAAAATATCAACGAATTTTCTTTCTTCAATTCTTCGTATGCTTTTTCGTTTGAGGATTTTTAATGTTGTTAATGTCTTATATTAAACAGAGAAAAAAGTGTAAACTTAATGTTCGTTCCAGTACGCAATTTAGAGAGATTAATTGCTTATACGCTCTTTGTAAGTGTTCACACAAAATTTAAAAAAAATCTTCATCTGTCAAGTGCATTGCTGTTATCTAATGTTTCAAATAATACAATCGCTATGCTAAAGTGTTCGTTGAGTGGAAATATAATGCGCAAGGTATTAATACGATTAATTAGACATTTTCAAGTGTCAATTCAAATTCCAAACACCTTTCTGCACAAGCAACCCAGTCAAGTGATGACAAGACACAGTGCTAATTTTGTTTGAAATTTAACTGGAACTATAGTGTTTGGTGTTTAATCTGTAAAAAAATCGGGAAATTGCATTTTTTAATGGTAATAAGATGTTTACAAAATTGAGATTTTTTTCTTTAACTCAGGTAAAGTGTGTCTTTGTTATGAGATCCATATGCACCATTTGGTTAGATTAAAACTTAAAAAAAAATTTACGAACTTATATCCCTACTCAATGGTACATATTTTGCAGTTGTTGGTAGTGAAAATACAAAGTACATGGTGCGTTTTAAATACTCTTTTAAAATACGATTTTTTAGTAATTTCGAAGGTCTATTGTAGTTTAATTTTATATGTAATGAATTGTATGCAAAAATATACACATTTTGATAAAATTTGTTTGAAGGAGCCCAAGCTCGTTACAGTGAATAGTCTCGCTCCAGTGAACTGGTCCGATTTTTGTCACTATATCGAGCGACTTCTATGTATGAAAGTACGTACGTTTATAATTGTGTAAAAAATCAATTTTGGAAATTACCAAATAACAATTCGATGCCAATAAGTATCTGTCTTACTCTGTAAGATAATATTTTCGAATTTCGCGCAAGGGACGTTCAATTTTATCAGCTGGCAAAGTTATTTCTGTTCAGTACTTTTTGTATTATTATATATTTATAAGGTTTGTTTTAAAATTATGATTGTGACCGCCGTTTTTTTGAGATGCAGACGCGCCGAGGTCGTAAGTATTCTTAGCTTCCAGTTTCATGTCCATTGTCGTCTTAAAAAAAATTAACGCTAATTGATCTAACATCATAAAGAACACTGCCTCCCTATAATATTAAAGTCTTTTGCATAGTTATATCTTTCTGTTTGTTTACTGCACGTGAACCAGCTAAAATATTTTGACAAGTATTTGGTTACCGCATTTTTCAGGTCGATTTCATCCTGTCATAATCGATTAATTGTAGTTGAATGGATCTTGTCTGCTGCAGACAAACTGGAACCTATAATCCACTTGTTGCATTGTTTGTGTCCGAACAGGAGTACACATTTTTCATTTTTTTAAAACCTATAAAATATGGAAGCATTTATTTGTAGGAATGTTATTTCATTTTGAATTTTTTAAATCGGTTTTTTCACACTATTGCACACAAACGAAGGTCGGAAGATTCAAACATTCTACACAGGGTTTTGCAGAACTAACAAATATGTAGATTCATCCGTACATTATTAAATTAGTAGGTTTAAGATATTTGATTTTAAGCTTTTGCCTGCTACTGTTCGGTTGTTGCAAGCTGTTTTTATTACGATATAAGAATTGAATGATAATGCTGTGTTAATGTTGTGGTAAGGTTCAGCTTGCTGGAAATAAACACAACGAACGGGCATAAACAACGAAATAAGAGCACATTAATCAAATTTTGCTTATAAAAAAAATATAGGTGTACATACAGTATATGTATAGATAAATACAGCGTTGGATAAAGCAGAAGCGCGAACAATTTTCAATTTAAAAAAAAAAAAAAAAAGAAAATTAAAAAAAATTGTCACTTATTTTTTTAACAACATAACTAAAACACATTTATCTTATAACTAATGAAATGTATCGTTTATTTGCAATATGCACTAAACTCTGCATTTATTTATTAATGGAAAACGGTGGAAAAAAGTGTCATTGACTGCTGTTGAAAGTAAGAAATTAAATTTTTGTTTATTTGTAATAAAAATAGATCGCAATAAGTATTTTAATCGATTAAAAAAAGACATAGTGGCCAGTTTTGAAAGCGGTAAATTTGTGACATCCATTGCCAAAAATTTGGTATAAGCCATTCGATAATTTCGCGGATAATGTCTCAATTTCGCGCTCGGGGAACTGTCAGTACAGTATTTCGAGTATTTCGTCCTGCAAAAAATCTTGTATCGTGCCATTATGATATATAGCTGGAAAATTCAAAAGACAAAAAGGAGGAAGGGAGATGTCTGACAACCTAATAATATTACCATGGCCTTTCTTGATATTTAAGCTTACTGTGTACTAAATTTCGTTCAAGTCAAAATTGGTATCTTAGCGTTAGAGATGAACAGAAGGGCAGAGTAAATTCAAAAACTGTTACAATATAGCTGTGCACCGCGGTTTTACCGCGTTTTGTGAAAAAATGGAACTGTAAAACACAATAACAATAATAAAGGCCCACTGGAAGTTTAGTTAAAATTAGAGCGATAGTTTCATATACACTACTATATCTCTACTCTACTAATGTGCTCTCATATTAATTGATGAAATTTGAAGTCTAAAAATCATGGAACAAAGGATCAGCAAATTGAATCAACGAAATTATAAGAGTGAAAAAAAAACTGTCACGTGTGAATTTTACTCACCAGCCGAGAGTTCCGTTGTTTCGTCAACAGATTAGTATTTGAAATAATAATTGAAACTTAAGGCAAAACACTGCAGTATGAAAATTGAATGAAACTTGTTAAACAAAATCGAGCACCGTGATAGATGACCGCATCAAAACACGTGAAGAAATCACTTTAATA
Source organism: Syritta pipiens (assembly GCA_905187475.1). NCBI lineage: Eukaryota > Metazoa > Arthropoda > Insecta > Diptera > Syrphidae > Syritta > Syritta pipiens. Next base: position 59,904,192 of record LR994572.1, on the reverse strand, counting down.
TGAATAAATTTGTTTGCATGGAACAAATACATGGGTGTTAGTTGACCCATTTTTTAGCAGAACACTAATTCGTTGATATCTGTAAAACGGTAATAAAAATCACCAGATCTTCAAAATTCGATAATAATAATAAATAATAATAACACGAAAACTATTTGCCAGAATGCTCAGATCGATTTTAAAGTAAAGATTAATTACATCGAGGCTAACATCTCAGATTTTACTGGAACGAACATTAATCAGATTATTAGTCACATCGGTGTGGAAACTGGAGGGCGGGGACGCCTTATTCTCATTCTCATTCTTCGCTCGCTCATTCTTCGGAGCAACTTTGACGTCAAACATTGATTGAACAGAACTTTGGACTAAAAAAATTGAAAATTAAACCTATAGAGAGAAAAACAAACATTTATAAAAGACAATTTCAAAAAAATTAGTAGTAGTACAGTACTTAAGGGATATAAGAAAAACTAAAATTGCAAAGAATTTTTTTAAACGTTTTTCTTTTTATGAGATAAACGTATATAAGAAAAAAATAAGAACAACGTATATAAAAAAAAAACTTTTTCTGATAAGCAGTACAAATATATGCGAACCGAGGTTGAGGAGGTATTGTACAGTATAAAATAAAATGGTTTGTTTGGAGAACAGTTTCTTATAAGCATATTATTGCTCATATAATTTAAGATATTAGTGTCAGGAAATACTTTCTTATATCAGTGTTGTTCTTATAAACGTTTTTGCTTATATCAGTTTTATTTAGTGGTAATTCATGTGGGAAAGGACATGGTGCATTGCTCTTTGTTTCTTTTAAGCGTTTTTATCTTAAATAAGTTTTTCTTACATCCGTTAAGTACTGTACTAACTGTTTTGCTAGTATGTATTTTTTTTCGGAATCTTTACTGCGCAATCGAAACACATCTTTTGCTGAAATTCAATTTCTTAGATCTCAGTGGTTCACCAGTTACAGAGATTAAGGCTTAGTGACAGACGAACAGCCGTTTTAGAAGCCCCGCTCCCTTTCCAATGATACCCATATCGACTATCAAAGTTAATAAAAGCTTTTCCAGCCGTTAGTGTACTAACTACGACTAATTCTAAAAACCACTTACGGTCTATTTCTGGGCTGCTCAGATACATTTCCGTACCCTGATAAATTCAAATTCGTAACAAACAGCTCGTCCCTTAAAAAATCGTCGCTATTTAGTAAAAATTTCCCCTCGTTATTTCGTAGTTTTTTTTGCAAATGCATTGAACGCAAAACCTCTTATAAATCGTAATTCGTTTCTTAAACATCTTATAATTCATAATGCAAAACGCAGAAAAAACGTTTTCAATTCAATTCCCGTTAACTTTTGTAAACAATTTTGTTACCTTGGTCGACATCATGTCGCTACTATTAATGAGAGTGATGAGGAAGATAGAGACGATGAAGTAGAACTTATGACCAATAAACAGGCCAAATCCGACATTCAACATCTTCAATATTAAGTTTCAAATCATGATGTCCCAAAAAAATGTTTTTGATTATTTAAAGACTTGAAGAACAGAATTGAAAAAAAGGTGAAAAAAACATAAATAACAAGCTTTTTCTTTATCTTTATGCAATTTGATGTTGCCTTTTTTATTTTTTGTGCATATGTGCCTAAGATGTAATTACATATACAGTCGAATCCCTCTAACTCGAACTAATTTTGATTTCCCGTTAAAATTCGACTTAGAGGGATTCGACTGTATGTGAATTGAACGCTTGGTTTTAATAAAGCTAAACAATATGCATGGGAAAACAATATGAAATGTAAAAGCCCGTAATTCATATTTTTATGCTTTTCAACTCTTTAAATCGAAATCTCGATAATTCGTGACCTGCAGTAATTCGTAAAAAATACTATTCCCTTGCCATTTCGAATTATCAGGATTCGACTGTACCTCTATCCGTACAACAGTGATCAGACGCGATTATTTGTGCCAGATGTGTGGCAAATAGGAGTGGAAATGAATGTAAAAAACCCCACTAAGCTGCGTATCAATTTCAGCCAGAATTTCATGGTTTAAAAAAACTTTTAATCGGCGATTGCTTGGATTTCGCCCACTAATCGATACTTTTATACTTATTATTTCTTAATGCTTTCACTGATATCTATAAAACAGCGTTATTGGACTTTCGAAATTCACATATCGATGTTTCGGCACGAATGCTAAAATTATTTTTTTTTAATGTACTCATCGAAACCGATTTTCTGTAATCTTTTCAGATTTTTGACAAAGCGGTGTGGAAGTTGAAGGGGATTGGCTAAAAGCCAAGGTGTCAATTTCAGCAGCTTGCAAGAGTGGTAAAGGTACCAAGAAGAGAAAGTGAGGTTTCTTGGGTTTTTGTCCCTGCAGCTGAAGAAATCATTGACTGCTAAACAAATGACATACCTGCCACAGATAGAGTGCCCCGTAATGACATTAATAAGGAGCGTCGTGGCTTAACGCTAAAAGAATCTAGAAGCGGATACGACCTTACATAGTAATTGGAATGATAACATGTTTTTAATGCTACCCACTCAATGTACTTTTTTGTTGGAACTCTTTCACATCTTTCATGAGCATCATCATCATCATTATCTTCTGTGGCCGCATATTCCACTAAAAAGGTTGTGGGGCAGTGCACGCGGAATAGATTTCCAGGCAACCAGATTCTCCGCCGCCGACTCTAACTCATCAGGAGGTATGCCCAAGCGTAACCAGGGGAGATTTTGGACTTGGTCCACTCATCTCATCCTGGGCCTACCGAACTAACGACCGATAACTTGGCCTTGACACCAAGCTCGGTCTTTCTGATAACAGACCTTCCAATCTGTTTCAAAATTGATTCAGCTTGATCAATCCGATAGGAAAGCTCTGTATTGCTCCACACATCACTTTTGAACAAGACTCCGAGATAATTGAACTTCTCCACCTGAGTCCATTAACTTACAGAATGCATTGAACAGGCGTTCTGGAAATAAACTAAGCTCGGATTGGCCACATTAACTTTCATCCCAGCAACGCTACAAACGGCCACAAACCTATCTAGCACGCGCCGAAGTCCCGTCTGAGAGGATGGGAGAATAACTAAAAAAAAAGAATAACTAAGTCATCTGCAAAAAACACGTGGCTCACCCTTAGTTCTCCCAATGTCAAACATTTTTCACCTTGGCTGCGTTGTTTCATCCAGTACATATATATAATGAAAAGGAGAGGTGACAAGGTACACCCTTGGTGAAGTCCAACGCACACCGTAAAAGGTGTTGATTTACTACCGTTAACCCGAACTCAGCTGCTTCAGTTTGGTCCTCAACAGAGACCCCTGCAGAAAGCTCTAGGTTTCCAGGTCTACAAAGCAACTGTATGGCATATTCCCACGCCTTCTCAAGTGCCATTCTTAGAGTGAAAAGCTGGTCGGTAGTACTTCTGCCGGGTCGAAAGCAGCACTGTCCGTCCCTCAACCTGGATTCATGTGCATTATTTCGTTATTCTTCGTAAACGAATTAAACATTTGTTAACGAATTGGTTATTATATTTATTCAGATATAAAGAGGATGTTACAGATATAACCGTAGGCTGTGAACCGAAGTGATAGTCAAATTTTATAGCGAATTAAAAAAACATGCTTAAAGTAGTAAAAATTGGTAATTGTTGGTAATTACTTAATTTTCTTAAGCAGACATAACTATAATTTTTCATACTGTCGGAAAACGGTACTCCGAATATAGTGAAACAACAAATTATATAAGACTTTAAATTTTTATTGATTATGGCTGTTAGCAGCTAGTTGAAAATATTTTTATAATGCGTTAACGGAAAGTTATGGAAAATTAATTTAATTAATTAAACTTAGTGGGCGCCGTGGCTTAATCGTTAGTGCGTCGGACTGTTAAGCGAGAGTACCTGGGTTCGAGTCCGGCTCGGGGAAATAACACCACAAACATTTTTCAAGGCCCCTCCTCCAGCGAACAATATCAACAATTATAACGCGCACAACACAGTGGAGGTGCGAAAAAGCTAGGCTCTGGCTCTCACCGGGCTGTTACGCCGCCTAATACAATAATTAAACTTAGTAATAAAGTTCAAAAATTTTTGAGTTCACCTGTACATCATTATGGAACTGCTATAGAATATCTTTGTGTCCTGAGATTTTAACTAGAAAACTTAAACGAATGTATTTGATGCACCTAAATGTAATGATGTGCAATATATCGTATTTTGATATTACTACTTTTAAATGAATTTCTAATATTCATAGAAAGCCGGCATATATTTTTGCTTTGTTCAAATTAGTGCGAAATATATTTTTTCCTATTTTTTATGCTCAACAAACAAGACAAATTCCTTACTTTTTGCAAAGAATTCTACCTTTCAGCGCTTAGCCTGAGGAATTTTGTCTTCTTTCCAACAATACCACTCTTTTATGTTACTCTTGAAATGTCCATTTTTGCATTTTGAGCATGTTTTCCACTTAACTGGCCCTAGTGTGCCATATGTGTGCTATATGATTTTTACTTCTTTTTCGAAGAGTGATAATGGAAATGAGCTGTTATAATATTCCGAGGTCCCTGTTTATAGATGTTACTAAAGCTTTTGATGTGGCAGATTATGTAATATTGTTACAAAAGCTTCCTCTCTTTGCGTTTCGGGGTACTATTCATAACTAGTTTGCTTCCTTAGATAACCGTCAACAAATGGTGAAATTAAAAAACACTTGCGTTGAAAGCTTTAAATACCTTGGGATAGTTCTAGATAATAAGCTCAATTGGGACTTATTATTGTTTACCTATGCTAGAAAGAAAAAGACTGTTCACAGCAAGAATGAGGATTTGCTTGGCGACCTACACCACTTCGGAAATTGAATGTTCTAACTTGATATATGACGAGATTGAGAAAAGCTTGGGGGCGTTTTTCTTAAATAAAGGGGGGGTGTTGCGATCTCTGACTTTGGGAAATTTATATCCTTTAGGGGAGCTATCACTATGCCAAATTTCATCAAAATCGGTGACCCGGAGGTCGTGCACTCTTCTTGTCAGATGTTTTCAGGCTTCATTTAGTGAATGCATTCAGAGCCCGGATGAGGTCCACCACTGCCTTTTTAAAATTGAATCCGTTTTTTAAAGGCTTTATTCACCAATTTTAGAGATACAATCCAAAATTACAAGCTTTTTTAAGTAGTTTTCTGTGTTTTTTCCTTACACGTATACTCTTTTGAATAAAATAAAGGCTTTTAAACAAAAAAAAAAATATTAATCCCTCTAACTCGAATTTTTCGAAAAATCCCTCTAACTCGAACTAATTTTGATATCCCGTGAAAATTCGACTTAGAGGGCTTAGAGAGAGATTCTTTCACCGACATCTATAAAACGGATTTTTTTTTCAAATTCTCATGTCTTTGTTTTTTGGTTTTTGGTGAACTCGAAAGCCAGAATCCCAATTTTAAACTAAAGTTTACATCATGACTTTAAAACAATAATTTCAAAATTAAACTCTATTTTATTCTTCAAGATCTATGCATTTTTTTTCAAAAAAAAAATTAGGAATTAATGTCAAAGCAAATCGTACAATCGACCGAAGCAAAAAAAGGCCATAAGCTTTGCGTAGAGGCGATGTCGTAACCAATGAGGTCCCACCGAGGTGCGATTATTGCTAATTGAAAACAAGTTAACTTATAAATGGCTTCAGACGATCCATATGAACCGTATGGAAAGGTATAGACACTCTGTCCACGCAATATAATTCACCTTCTGATGGCCCACCTTTTGTTTTAGTGTAGACGCATTCCACGCAACACTTCACATCATCTCCAGAAACCAGTATGTCCTTCTTAACCTGAGTATTGCCAAAGCCCATGTGCGCAGCCTCTTCGTGTCACATTCGTAGCACTCGCCATCGCACCTCCTTCGGTACCACCCATCTTCGTTGTCCTCCGTTGCATCCGATTAGTTGTTTTCCTTCCGGTTTGTAGCCCCATGCAGTTGTTTGTGCTTTCCGCCATTGACTGTTGATTACAGTTGTTTGATGATGTCTTGCTGCATTTAAAGCATCTGACCGTGTCATCTAACGTTGGCTTGCCACTTTCCGCCCCAGACGTGTCTGTTCATTTGTCGCTGTGGCGTTCGCAGTGCGTGTCGTGGTTGATGCTGTCTTCGTTGCGATCGGATGCTTATGGTCCAGCGTATATTCTTTAGTAACTCCAGAATGGTGTCTTATTATTCCGCTTTTGAAGCACTCCCCATCGGTGATGCCACGTACGTTTTCTCGTCTAACTGCCACCTGGAAGCAATAGCTTTTAGTTCATATACGAACTGCTCTGTCTTCACATGGGTGTTGCTTTTTGCTCCGCAGCAGTTCGTGCAAGTCAGTAACATCATCTTCTGCGGGGAAATTTTCCTCTAAGTCACGGAGAAATTCTTTCAGTGATGAATGAAGAACTCCATTGCTCCAAAGCTTCGCTGCACCTCCTAGCTTACTGATCGCCGCTATCATGACTATCCTTCCATCAAGTTGGTACACGTCCCTAATTTCTCGAATTCTCCGAACGAAAGCAGTTGATAAAGAGCCCTGCTGAGTTTCTCGGATTGAATTTGAAAAGCATTTTGGCCACATCCTTTACTGCATAGTCTCGACTCGACTTTCTCCCCTGAAGAACTCGCTGCTCTCGCTGCATGGACTGGATTTCTTGCCCCAGCTTTTCCATTTCTCCGTCTTTGCCTGATTCCGTGTCATCTTCATTCTCGACGCTCGCACCATCAGACTCCTCTGGTCCATCATCTTCAATTAACTTTTCGTATACCAATAGTTTGCGTAGCAGCTGGGACTTATTTCTTGTCCCTTTCAAGCCATGTTTCTTTGGTTCTTTCCGGATTTCATTTCTCGTGTATGCTCTGAACTTAGCGATCTTCTGCTCGACTTCACTCATTTTTTTACCCTCTTTTTCGCTTAAATTTTAATCAAAATAGCCCACTCACGCGTTGGTTTCTACTTTAATGATTATTATAATTTCTTTTTTTTCACTAAGACCCTACAGCAGGGCAAATCCCACTTCTGACATTGTAAGAGCAGATCAATACACAACATCTATAGAAATTTAGTTTCTTAATTCTAAGTGGTTCGCTAGTTAACAGGACTAAAGACTAATGACAGACAGACAAATATTTTTATAATCAGCACTCCAGCACCAGTTTCCAATAGCATCCGTATTGAGCCTTAAAGTTAATAAAAGTTTTTTTCGAGCATTAGTATTAGTACTAACGTTTCCTTTAATCTACGACTAGTTCCGAAAAAAAAACATGATTTATTTCTTCCTTGCCAAGATACATCTTAAATTCATATTTCATTCCTTAACTACAAAGGACGCAGAATGAAGTAGTTATACGCAGATATGTAAATGGCCGCAGACAGATAGACGGGGGCCGAAGCGATTCTACAAGAGTTTCTTTATTCCTTTGGAATGAAACCCTAAAAACAAAGAATGTTTAGTGTAGTCTCTATGTACTATGTTTTGTGCATATGCCTGTCAAATACTTTGAACTCTACTCAAAAATAACTTCTAATCCAAAGTGATAATTGCAGTCTTAATTTGCTTGACTGCACGGGTTATTCGATATTATTTTTAAGTGTGCGTGTGCAATTACACCACCGATGTATTCGCACGCAAACCAGATTATTTTTTTTATCACTAACCCTATATATACTTGGTGATATGCAGCCTCTTCGTGTGATGTGTAGTTATGCACGCTGCGGTTACTGTCTACCTGTGGCAGTGTGCTGCTCCCGCCATGCTATCCAACTTGACCCGCTGGCATTATATGGGCATGTTGTATCTTAACATACCTGACTAGAAGTCGGACTTTTGGATAAAAGTCTGCTTAAACTCGCCGGTGGAGAGCCCTTATTAAGTACTCAATTAGTTTCACTACGCTATACTTGGACCTAAATGCTGTTTTGGTGTAATCTAAGAACAAATAAATCCAAGCATCAAATATTATTTTCATGCTGAAATGCTAACAACATAAGGCAATTAATGCAGAGCGACACTATATTCAAAATGACTTTGATAAGGTAAGCAATGTGAATTTTTATCTCTATCGAATTACAGCCAATTAACATTAAGATTTAGTCTTTTTATCGGAGTGTAACCCATCAAGCCAACAGCTTAGCAAAAAGCTCAAAATGCTAAGAATCATTTCGATTTACTACTTACAAACATTAATTTCTACACTAATCTATAAATGAAAGATGCATTTTTTGTAATAGCTGTCTAATAATTAAGGGATAACATCTCAAACAATTTATCAGCCCATCAATGTCACTAGAGTATCGTCTATATGACATCTAAGAAAAAGAAATAATATAGTTTATATCGAGAGAAAAGCGGCGATTCTGTGTACATGGATATATGATATGCAGGTAACGTCGGCTTCAGTAATTAATCGATCTCGCAAATTTTCAACGACGAACAAAATTTTTCTTGCTTGCGTCATCGGTCATCAAAAATTTTTTGATGGAAAGAATAGTTCATATTCGGACATCCATAAGCAACATTTGCAATAACTCATACGGTGAGAACGGAGACAAGAAATTAATGACTGCGATGTTTTTGTGCATGTTCGATGAGATATAATTTTTCGCAGTCGCAGAAGTGCGGTAAGTGTAGTTAGTGGTCAAATAAAGAAATAGAAATGAGGAAACAGTCCTTTAATATTGTAGCTAGCACAGTCGGTGTTTTTTGGAAATTAATAAGTTTTTTCATCCACTAACCATCAGTGCTCTGGAAATATAGTTAGAAATAGACCAAACGAACAGTCGAGGATATAACCAACAACAAACATATTCTAATAACTATCAGCAACCTTTAAGATCAAGGCAAGTAGGTAAAAATTTCCGGAAGCCAACAAAGTAGGCAACGAATAGATGTAGATGACAGATGTCGAGAAGTTCCCACTTATTTTTTTACAAACTAGTCTCGGAAAACAACAAATTTTTCACAACTGTTACATTAGGAAAAGCAAATTCATTACTTTAATTGATACAGTTTCTACTATAAGTATACTCAACCAGATCTATAAACTTCAAGTACAAGTACCAGTATATTTTCTTGTACTTGAATTTTTTTAAGTACAGGTAAAGTATTGAAGAGATAAATTCCCAAAACGGAAAGGCAAATAAAGGGATCACTAGAAGCTACAGCCTGTTATAGAAAGCCTATAAAAATATATTCAAACGTTATACTAAGCCAGGTTTTGTATGAATTTATTCAGAAGTGTCAGATGCAAATTGTAATAAGACTAGCTGCTGCCACGACGTCGTCCGCTTGTATACCACTTATTGCGGTTGGATAAATAATATTAGCATGTTGAAGGTTTAAGCTTAGTCCATACTAAATTTTGTCAAAATCCAAATCGGTAGTATATCGTAGGAGATGGACAGACAGAGTTACTTCAAAACTGTAATAACATAGCTGCCTGATTTGTGGAAAAGTCTACAAAAAATGGAATTGTAGAACACGAATAATAAAGGAACGTTGGAAGTTTAATTAAAATAAGATCGTTAATTTCGTAAACACTACTGTTGCAACTGCCAATATAGTCCCGTGATAATCTTTTTTCTCTACTTCGACTACATCTGGGTTTGTTTTTCGATATAAAGTCCTCAAAGCTGTTTACTTTTTCACCTAAATCACGACTAACTCCAATTTAGTTTTCAAAATGAGGTTTTTCCTGTCTCCTACTAAAAGTAACTTTAAAGAAAAATGTGTACTGTTTCCACCCAAATGTGCTCTTATATTAGTATATAGTTTTAGGGTATGAAAAAACGTCCATAATTGGGAAGGTTTTAATCATGCATAGCGTCGTTTTGTAGGTTATGTCAAGACCTTTCAAATGATGTATTGCCAGATATGAGCTCTGTAGCGCTTTATACATAGACCTGTAAGATAATTAAGTATTTTTGTACTTAAGTACATTTCAATTACAATTCCTTGTACTTGAATTTTTTTAAGTACAAGTACCGAGGAATTGTACTGTATTAAGGAATTAAAAAGGAATTAAGGAATTAAAAAGGAATTAAGGAATTAAAAAAGGAATTAAGGAATTAAGGAATTAAAAAGTACTTAAGATAATTTTTCAAGTACTTCGGTACTTAGATTGTGATTTTAATTACTTTGAGAGGAATTACAAGTACAAGTACAATTACTAGGACTGGGTAATTGAAATTTTTAAGTACAAGTACCGAGGAATTGTACTTGTACTTAAAAAATATCAAGTACAAGGTATTGTACTGGTACTTGTACTTGTACTTGAATGTTACAGGTCTGTTTGTACATAGCCGGAAAATTCAAAAGACAAAAAGGCGAAAGGGAGATATTTGACAACCTAATATTTACAATGTTTTTTTGTGTTAGTCATACAATTTTACAAAAAATTATTTTGCTTGTGTTATTTCGGATGCATGGCCAAACATCCGCAGACATATTGCAGTCGGTGGTAGAGTCAACGGATTTCTTACATTATATTACAGTTAGATTTGCAACAAATCGTACCATTATGTTTTTACTGTGTTTAAAAAACTACCATGTAAAACGTATTTTTTTAGAACAGCAATACTATTTCGTTTACCCTTTTCTCTCTGTACCTATATTTCGAAATACCAAAACCTACTGGAACAGGTGGTTTTCAAAATATTGCACGGCCATTTAAATGCTTAGTTGTATATCTGGACATTCGCAAAATCAATACTGTTTAATAATTTAATTCGTTTTAAGATATGACATTTTGCATAAAATTAAGCTTTGCAACTGTACAATACTGCCCACAACCTCATAAAGGTCCTATTGCACCTGTGGGCCTACATATAATTAAAATGCTACCTTATTTAGAAGGGTTCAAGGCTGTTATATTTGCCAAACGTATTATAGCTTTCAATAAACGTTTTGTAAATCTTGGAATGAAAAGCAAAGCAATACCTTTTGCTGCAATTTAGCTTGAGGCTATTTCCGGACGAAAGAAAAACGATATTACGAGCACTTTTTATGCTTTTTTTTTACAACATCGGAATAAGGCTCATATAACGCTATGGGTTGAAATTGCTCTGCCCAAAATAAAAATAAGACATTATTTTTCTACTTAATAATGATAAAATTATTCCTATGAGATGTTAGCTCAGTCCATTTTATTAAATTACTTTGGACCTGATCATTTTTTCAAGTCTGCAGACAGTTTTCGCTGGAAACTGAAGTGGAACTCTTCATGAAAAGAAAGGCAAAACTCTATGACTCAGATTTTTTACTGTGATGAATCTTCAAGCTCTGGTAAGATTTTTTAAAAGAAATGTCTACAACTGATTTTCACGACTGACCCGATTGCTCCTCTATTTATTAGGTGTACAACTTGAAAGACGCGCATTGTTACTAACTTCATACATACAGTATCGGACAAAACCTAAGCACCCTCCCTAAGCAACCTGAGGTTTTCGCTTGTAGGGGGTTTTTCCGAAAGGAACCGGAAAAAGCGATTAGCCTTTGCAAATAAACATCTAAATTGGACGATTGCAAAGTGGAAGACGGTTCTTTTTTCTGATGAATCCAAATATAATAAAAAAATATTCAGATGGGATCACAAGAATAAGGAGACCGGCGGGGAAAAGATTGGATCCACGATACTGCATCCCGACAATAAAATTTGGAGGAGGAAATGTGCTCGTGTGGGGTTGTTTTTCTGGTTGGGGAATAGGGCCCATTTACAGAATAAATGGTACTATGGATCGTTTCAAATACTTGGACATCTTAAAAACAACTATGCTGCCCTATGCCGAAGAGGAGATGCCGCTGATCTGGAGGTTCCAACAGGACAACGATCTCAAACACACCAGCAAAGTTGTCAAAGCATGGTTCGATAGTAAAAAAATTGAAGTTTTGAATTGGCCTGAGCAGTCTCTTGACCTCAACCCAATTGAAAACTTGTGGGAGATTGTGGACAGACGAATTAACCGGCAACAGTGTAATAATTTGGACCAGCTGTATAAAGCAATAGAGGATGTATGGAAAGATGTGCCTATGAATTTAATAGATAATCTTATTGCCTCTATGCCATAAAGGTGTGTGGCGGTAATTAAGGAGAAAGGATTTGCAACAAAATATTAACAATTTATCCTTTTTTTACTTTTATCTAATTTTTTTTTTGTGTTAAAATCCGGGGGGTGCTTTAGTTTTGTAGCAGTGGTTTTTTGACTTTTTGTATTTAATGAATTTTTATAATTTTTTTTGTAAGGAAAATGTATAGTGTTTATATGTTTATTTTGCTTAGTAAAGTTAAGAAAATGAGGGAAAAAAATTTAAACTTCGTAACTTCTCTTGGTCACCCGCTACAAGCGGAAGCCTCAGGTTGCTTAGGGGGGGTGCTAAGGTTTACATAATTGCTAATAACTTCTGAATCCTCTGTAGTTAGGGGTGAAATTTAGAATGGATATGTATCTTGGCAACCCAAAAATAAATACCTGGTGAACCACTAGGAATTAAGAAATGAAATTTATACAGATGATGTACTTCACTTGCCCAAAGAAAGTTCAGAAAAAAAGTTTTAAGAAAGTTACTTATTAGCGAAAAAGTTAGTACTAATACTAAAATCAAAACATAGTTTTTTTTTCTTAGATACTTGATATGGGTATCGTTGGAAAGAGAATAGTAGCTAGATCGAAAAGTTGTACTACAATTAGTATCTTAGTCTTATTAGTAAAGAGTTATAAGCCCGCAAACTTCAAAAAACCGACTTGTGTACCATGTCCCATACCTTAGTTTCTATAATAATAGGACAAAAAATCTGAAAAAAATTGGAGCTATGGGGCAACTCATCGCAATATTGCAAATATACCCAGAAATCTCATATGATTTTTCATTCGTACTAAAATAAATTAATAACTAATTTATTTAACATTTTATTTACCGGAATTAATTGAGTTAGGTACCGTTGGATAGGTCTTGTAAAATAAAATACAGTTTTGATTTTGAGCTTATTGTTTCGAGGCTCAGTTTTCGAGATATTAAACTTTAAGTGCGAAAAAATAGCGCACATCCCCTCACATTTTCACACCCGCGGGTCTAAAAATCTGAATAAAATCTAAAATGTAGGTCTCGATGTAATCTTTAGTTTAAATTTAGTTCGAACATCCTGGCTCAAACAGTTTTTGAGTTATTGGCCAAAAACCAAAACACAATGAGATAGGAATTTTAAAGATCCAAAAACGCCATTTTGTAGATCTCATCAATAGAATCAAAAAATGTTATACAAAAAGAAATTTATTTTCACACAATTTTTCGAAATATTAACGATTTAAATTATATGAGCATTTTGCTAAAAAAGGGCAACTAGCGATTATCTCACACACACAAAGTTTTCTACGTTTTTTGCATACCAAAAAAGACGATAGAATTCCGAAACGGCGTTAGTGAAGTGGTTATAGCGCTCGCGCTGTGCTCTGATGGACTTGGGTTCGATCCTCGATTTGTCCGATTTGCCTTTTTTTTGCTTTTTATTTTTTTTTTCTTCTCCGAAGGGGGTTTCTCGCTATTTTCACATTTCTTATTTTTTCAAAATTGTTAAAATCCAATTCAAATAAAAATAATAGCTTGAATGCGTTACTAACTCAATCAAAAACGCAAAGGATTTTCAAAAAAAGTTTCTATATTCTGCTAAATTCTGAAATATCTTTTGGCTCTTTTTAAGGCCTGTGAACCTGAGCGAATATTTTGTATGACAGTTTTCTTCCCTCTCAGTTCTCTTAAAAGAACAAAGCGAAGTAAAGAAATGATTGATCATAATAGCTTTGTTGTTGTAATTTTTTTTAAGAAAATAAGAGAATCAGTTATTTGTACGTGTATGTGTGCTCAGACCATTTCCTGATGCGCTCTTTTCTATTGGTTCCGATTTATATTTTGTCACTGAATAAAAGAATTCTAAAGAAACAAAAACAAAATTGAACATTATTTTTGTTATTGCTTCATTGTGATTTTCACATGCCAAAAGTCAAGTAATAGATCCTAGTGTAAAATTTGAATTATTTTTGAATTTCAAACACGAGTACTTGATTTGTTAATTTCTTGGATGTTTGTGACTGTACCACATTAGTGTTTTAGATGATTAAGTTGCTATTTTTTACTGCCGAATACGTTATGATTCAAATTGCTTAGCTGCTTGGTAAGCTAACTTTCATGAACTGCTGATGAATTGTTTCAATGGAGTAGCTTGAGACCATTTCCCTTAAGTTCACTAAATCAATTTTCACACGGTTGGCACGATCAGCAAATGAGAACGACTTTTCTTTTGTTTAGCTATATTCGGAAACGGCAGGTAGCCGTAGTTAGTTGCTTCAACTTAAATTATGTCCTTACTTCTAATCTATTGACGAAAGAACGAAACCCTCGGTGCGTGAGTAAAACTCACACTTGACCGGCTCTTTTTTTACTATCGAACCATGCTTTGACAACTTTGCTGGTGTGTTTGGGATCGTTGTCCTGTTGGAATCTCCAGATGAGCGGCATCTCCTCTTCGGCATAGGGCAGCATAGTTGGTTTTAAGATGTCCAAGTATTTGAAACGATCCATAATACCATTTATTCTGTAAATTGGCCCTATTCCCCAACCAGAAAAAACATTTCCTCCTCCAAATTTTATTGTCGACGGATCTTTGGTGATTGCCCGTTTTATAAGGTGGTCATTCCTTATAGTCGTTTTTCGCAACCTTCCTCCGGAATTCTTGGCAAACGTATTATCACTTGCCAAATGTTTCCGTATTAACCGGGATATAATAGACCTATTAATTCTATATTTTTCGCTTATCTTATGCCTAGATAGGCCATCGTTGAAGTCTGTAATAATTTTTTTGTTTAAAAGTATCATTGTATTTGTTTCGTGTCATATTGACAATATCTCATACAAATCAGTTAATTCATAAAAATTTTCGTTTAAACTGTCATTTTCAAATCTGACAACCAATTTATACTCTGTATAACGGTAAAATAAGAAAATCTAGTCAAAGGAAATATGTTTTTTTAGTAGGGTGTGCTTTAGTTTTGTCGCGGTGGACTTTTTGTGTTTAATGAATTTTTATAATTTTTTTTGTAGCTCCAATTTTTTTCAGATTTTTTGGCCCATTATTTTGGAAAATAAGGTATGGGACACGGTACACAAGTCGGTTTTTCGAAGTTTGTTCTTTTTCTTTGTATCTTTGTTTGTACTTTTCCCCAATCAGACGAAGATTCTAACTGTAGTACAATTTTTCGATCTAGGTGTCATTTTCTTTCCAACGATATCCATATTAAATGTATAAGAAAATGCATCTGTTTTTTTGATTTTAGTATCAGTAAGTAACTTTAAGTAACTTTCTTAAAATTTTTTTTTGGAACTTTTTTGAAACACAATCTGCACAAATCTCATTCCTTAATTCCAGGTGGTTCACCAGGTACCTAAAATAAGGCTTAGTGACAGACAGACAGACATTTTTGTAATCTACGCCCTGTCCCCTTTCCAATGGCACCCATATTGACCACCAAAGTTAATAAAACTTTTTTCAAACGTTAGTATCGGTACTAACTTTTTCTGTAATATACGACTAATTCCGGAAAAAATTATCGATTTATTTTTGAGTTGCCGAGATACATATTCATTACAAAAGTTTCATCCCTTAACTACAGAGGATTCAAAAGTTATTTTTAAATATGTAAAGGCAACAGACAGACGGACACCGAAGTGATTCTGCAACCGTTTCGTTATTAATTTGGAACGAAAACTTAATATTAAGTATAAAAATATCGATTAGTGGGCGAAGTTCGAGCAAACTTCGGTTAAAGTTTTTTTTGATCTATAAAATTCTGGTTGAATTACGATACGAGTCTCAGTGGCGTTTTTCGCATTTATTCCCACTCCTATTTGCCACCCCGAGCTGGGTTCGAACTCAGGTACTCTTGCTTAACAGTCCGACGCACTAATCGATCGATCGATCGATAAAGGAGAAGTCAGAGCAACTTCATTTTCACTTTCATTTGTGCTCTCAATTTTAGTCACATCCTCGCAATCTGTAGAGGACTCAACGTTTCCATAAAGCCAGTCCGTGATTTGAGACGCTAATGGTGGGAACAATTTCTTCAAGGAGTTCGGAAACGGATGAAATCAATCGATATTTACAGATAGTTTTTGTTTGTAATTGTGTTTGTTGTAGTTTACATTTTCAGACATAACAAAATCATTTGGCGTATATATTAGGTTGTTAAATATCTCCCTTCCGCCTTTTTGTTTTTTGAATTTTCCGGCTTTGTACAGAGCTCGTATCTGGCAATACATCATTTTTATAGGTCTTGACATAACCTACAAAACGACGCTATGCATGATTAGTTTGGAGAAAGGCGGATGTAAACCTAACCTAATATTTGCCGTCTGCCGAGTTGACAATTATATGATTTTACATTTTTCTTTTTTTAAGACTTTACTTAAAAAAAATCAATAACTAGCAAATTTTTGTTCTTATAAACGATTATTATTATACAGTAGTCTCCGGCTAGTTACGTTAGCCAAAATGTCCGATTTTCGATGCACTTAAACGAGGAACGCAATTACAAGAATCTCGCTTAATTGCTGTGCAGATGCAATAAAGAAAACCTCGCTTGATTTCGTTGAAAACGCAATAAAGAATACTTTTAGTGTACATATGTGCTATATATATGTATGGATTGAAAAAATAGCCAATGAAACTGTAAATAAACTTAATAAAATTTAAAGGAAAGAATTCAATTTGTTGACGAACGGACACGGGGATGTTATGCAGATTCGTTATTTAAGCTGTAAACACGAAACGTTTTTTTCTTTCATTGTGTGCGTTCAATTATCCGGGAAATTTTGAAGCTTTACGACGTAACGTCGTTCAGTGCACGTAGCGTAGCGCACCTAAGCGGGTACGCAATAGAACGGGAAAACTGTGTACATTTATTATGGAATTTTCTACTTCCTTGGTTTTTCGATTAATTAAACGGGGAACGCAATTAAGAGGGAGGCAATTATCCGGGGACTACTGTATTATGATAAATGGTGTTTTCTTCAAGAAAGTCTTTGTATGATCCTACCTTAGGTCAACCAAGCAAAATCTGTACAGCTCAGACACATTCATTTAATTTAATTGGACTATGACTTCATCAATAGCTAGAAAGTCCTTTTCAAAAATACATCTTCTCGTTTCTCTTAAAGTCGGACATTTTCCTAAGAAATGTACGATTTCTTCTCACTCCATCCTGTTGCATATATTGCGAATTGCCGGAAGGTGTGCTCTGTGCGATACATAATTAAGGTTTAGAATTTCATGGCATTGCTATTCCCCAAATCGGATGCGTTGAATACGACTTCAAGTAAAAAACAACGCATGCCATCGCAGCTACCCGAATGTCAACTGTCAAAACATGAAAGGAAAACAGAACCAAGGGAAGAAAAAGAATCTCTCGGTTCGTGAAATAAATAAAAAAAAACTGGAGTGAAAACAAATTAAAATAGGCTTATTTTATTCTGTTTATTTATATATTTTTTTCGTAATTGTTCTGAATAAAATGGTATTTTTTGAGGACCCTGGAGTATTGCCAGATAACAAAACTGTGCGCCGGCGCTTTCATTCAGGAGTTGAATTTTGTTGTTTTTTTTTATATCTACTTGATAGACTAATCAATCCCAATTATTTTAAAATCTTATTTGTTTTCAATTCAATTTTAGGTGTTTTATGTCAGTTTCCTGGAATCGTTTGTTAAAAGAGCCATTTATGCACCATACAAATAAGTTCCCGTATCAAAAGATTTTCGTATTTTACCACCGTATCCTCACTTACACAATAAAATACATTTCCACAATAATTCGCATTCAGAAATGTGTATTTGAAGGTTTTGTTTTCAAACAGCCCTTACTCGTACACCGAGTCGTAGGCAAATTTCTATACGACAAAAATACGACATAAATACGACAAAGATACGAAAGCGGAATAAGAAAAAAATACGACACTCGCATGCGTTACTTTCATACGACTCCTGTCAAAATTCAAATACGACTATGCTCGTAAAATACGACTTCGGTAATACTGAAATTCGACCATACTCGTATCCGAGTGTCGTATACGAGTTGCGTGATTGGGGTGATTGATATTTCGCCAACACTGAGATCATCACGAATGTAGTTACGATGCTCCGAATTGCGACTAAGCTGTCAACAGATCGTATAATATAAGGGGATCAAAGCTTTATCTATGTACTTGATTTTAGCGGCTCGTTGGTTTTCTGTTTTTGGCTAGTAACTAAAAAACTATTAAGGCCAGAATACTCAAACTACAGTAGAGTCGTATATTGCGACGGTCTAGGGATCGACGGCGATGGGGATAATAACTCGAAAACTGAGCTTCAAAACAAATCAATCAAATACAAAAATAAATTTGTTTTTCGAATTTCTTATAAGTATGTAGTTACTTTTTTGCTAATATATAACTTTGCCAAGACCTTTTTTGGAACTTTCCTTGGCCAAGAGAAATATACCTTTTGAATCTCATTTTTTAATTCTAAGTTCACCAGTTACCAAGATTAAAACATAATTACGGACAGAATGACAGTTTTAAAACAAACGACCTTAGCCACCTTAAGAAAAGATTTCTTTAGTACTTACGTTTTCTTTAATCTACGAATAGTTTCAGCCAAAGTTGAAACCGTCCGAAGTAATTTTTAACCATGTGTTTTAAAAAAAAATACTTTCAACGTGAACGCTAGTTAACTAAACTGTCATATCTAATCTGAACAACTGACGCATTGATTGTTAAACTAAATTGTTAGAATTTGGAATCCGATCGTGTTAATGAGTCGGTACGGACGAATATTTATCAGTTCTTGGTTTTATCTCATTAAATGATTTACATGTTTTTATCATATTTAATTACCTTCATCCGTCCCTAAAAAAAAGTTACACTACAGTCCCTTGAGTCATTTTTGACCCATACGGTTTCTTAATACAAATGATTCATTATTTACCGTAGATTAGATTGAATAAAATAAGCAATTGAAAATTAATAAGAAGCTCAATGCAATCGGAGTGGGTAAAAACAAAAATGCAGCCTCTGTGAACGCTAACTGTAATGAGCTTAACGCAATTTTTTCTTCAGTTACAAGTCAAAGCCACAATATCACTGAACAGATCAACTTCGAAGTAGGTAACCACAGTCTGTCTAATAATCTCCTCTTTCGAAGTTTCTCTGAAGCCGACATAGTTAAAGCACTGATGGCTATAAAATCAAATACTAAGGGCTTAGATGGACTCAATCCGAAGATCATCAACTATAACTACCATACTTGCTACCCTACATTACTCACATTTTCAATTCTATTTTAGAAACTTCGTGTTTTCCTTCTAAATGGGAGGAAGCAAAGATTATTCCCATCCCCGAGAAGAAAAACTGCAGCGTTAACGACTATCGGCCCATTTCAATTTTACCATACCTCTCCAAAGTCTTCGAAAAAGCTATCCTAAAACAAATCCAAAAGCGCATATCCGACAATAAGCTTTTGAATACACAGCAATCGGGTTTTCGACCAAATCGCAGTTGCAAATCTGCTTTGTTGTATGTTGTCAATGAAATAAGAGAACGTCTGGACAGGAAAGAATTAACCTTCTTAACCCTTCTTAATTTTTCGAAAACTTTCGATACATTAAATCACTCGATGTTGTGCAAAAAACTATTAAAAAATTTCTTTGGTAAATGAACTAAACTGATTCACTCGAACTTAATAGGCAGGCAGCAGTCGGTAGTAATCGGTAATGACAAATCCAGTTTCCTACAGACTGCTAGCGGAGTCCCACAGGGATCCATACTCGGCCCTACTCTCTTTACCATGTATATCAATGATCTGGTCGAAGTAGTCAAAAACTGTTCTGTCCATGACATGTACGCTGACGACGTTCAACTGATTATTCGTTCCAGCCCCTACTTGAAACAAAACTGCATAAGTATGATCAACGAGGATCTTCGGAGGATCCTCGACTGGGCTATGCGAAATCATCTTCGAGTAAATCCTGAAAAGTCGCAAGCCATCGTTATATACCGTGAGCTCATCGACCTTACCACAGTTCCAGGCATAAAACTGGGCAACTCTAAAATTTAATACGCAAACAGCGCTAAAAGCCTTGGTAAGGCGTATGGTACACTTCGTGCTCTTTGGACTTCACAAGCCTATTTACCAACTTCCACGAAGCTCGTAATCACGAAAACCCTCATTTTACCAATACCGCTGTATTGCTGCGAAGTCTTCTGCAACGTCAATAGCGCTAGCAAAAGAAATTTTAATGTAGCTTTTAATAATGTTGCTAGGTATGTTTATAACCTCAATAGACAGGATCACATTTCCGCATTTGCGAAATCCATTTTCAGATGTTCTTTCGATAACTTACTCAAATTGTTTGTCCTTCGTTGCCTGTATGATATTATGGAATCACACGAACTAGATTACCTGTTTAGTAAGCTTGTACCTATTTCCCGCATCTCAAAGATCGTGCATACTTATGCAGCCCAGGCATTCTCAAATTTTATAGCTTTGTTGAATCACTAAACAGTGCAACTGTCGTTTGTTATTTTATATTAATTTAAAAGGTAATTTATCTTACTATTTAATAAATAAATAAACAAACAAACAAAAGCAAACGTAATATTTTTGCATTGAAGAAGTTTAGAAAAATCTAGCACAACTCGGGTCCCTTGATTTTTTCCAGCGCACACTTAAGTGTTTCATACATAGCTGTTTTTGTTATAAAGGGTGATTTTTTAAAAGCTATAGGAAAGTTTTTTAAAAAAAAAACACATAAAATTCAGAAAAATGCATGAAATCTTTATTTGAATCGATAGTACGGTCCATATAATTTCATGTTTGAAGATTATTTCATGCAAATGTTGATCTCGACTGCGCCTCAAATGGTCCATCCGCTTAGTCCAATTTTAGCATACTCTTTCCAACATTTCGGCCGGTATCTCACGAATAAATGCTTCAATGTTGTCTTCCAATGCGTCAATTGGGCTTGTCTGTATAGACATGAGCTTTAACATAGCCCCACAAAAAATTGTCTAAAGGCGTTAAATCGCACGATCTAGACGGCCAATTGACCGGACCCGAACGTGAAATAAAATGTTCACCGAACTCGCCTCTGAATAAGTCCATCGTTGCGCATGTTGTGCGGCATGTGGCACCGGTATGTTGAAACCACATGTCATGCAAGTCAAGCTCTTGCATTTTGGGCAAAAAAAAGTTGGATATCATCTCACGGTAGCGCTCACCATTCACAGTTACATTACGATTCGCATCATCTTTGAAGAAGTACGGTCCAATGATGCCATCAGCGCATAAACCGCATCAAACTGTGACTTTTTCTGGATGCATTGGTAGCTCATGCAATGCTTCTGGCTGATATTCACTCCAAAGTCGACAATTCTGCTTATTTACGTACCCATTGAGCCAAAAATGAAAACAATTTTTCGGCGATGAACTTTCTTAACAGAGCACGTATTTTGATAATAAAATTCAATAATTTGCAAGCGTTGTTCGTTTGTAAGACGATTCATGGTTAAATTATAGACCAAACTGAAGATGTTTGACAGTGAAACAAAACACGAAACGTGCATCAGCTGTTTAAACCAATGTTGCCAAAAAGATAATAGCTAAAAAATCACCCTTTAGCATAGCAGACAAAATTTGCTTCCGTACTTTGCTGGTCAGAATGGGCATTTTCACCTGGACTACACAACTCTTCATTCACTTTGCCATCCATATTATTTTTATTTTTCACATATTTTCCTGAAATGAGAGAAGGTATAGGATGAGAGAACTTGCATTGACGCGTAGACATACATATTTATACAGATACAGTAGAGTCTGGATATAGTGACGGTCAAGCAACCGGCGACAATAGGTCGTACTAAGCGGACGACGCACAAAACGAGATCACTTTCATATTTGTATGCAAACCTAACATGGTCATACGAAAACCGATCATGCAGGCAAATATTATTGCCCCGAGGGACTGTACTTTTTTTTACTGCGACGAACCTAATAATCGATTTTAAATTTTTTTTACCAGATTTGCTAGTTACACACAAAAACTGAAGTCAATTTCAAAACTGTGCGTCTCATATGTTAGAAGATATTTGAACAAAAAGACTGCTTCTGGGACCCGAGGGACGGATGAAGGTTAAGAGTGTTGTTTGAGAACTCCTTAAACTTCAACTGCCTTTAATATAACATCAACGATCTTTGTAATCCGTCAAACTGTTTAGGGGTAAAATAAACACAATAGATATTTTTCACAAAACTTTTTTCGTTGCGATCAAATATACATAATTGAAGATAGTTACTTAATTCAAAAACAAAATTAGTACATGATTGGTTAGCCCTAACACCGTTGTTAATGTCATAAACCATTCTGACACTTTAAGTACTTTAAAAGACGATATTATGCTGCCCCAAGGTAGTACTGGTAGACTATGAATATGAAAAAATTATTTTGCATCTTAATTGACCAAAATTAGCAAGTCGTATGTATTTAGGTACTGCCGATTATATATATATATATATAAACATATGTCTGTAGAATAATTGATTAAGCCGACAGCAAATTTCTCTTGAAGTTAATGAACAAAATAAATGAAATTCGTAAAAGGCCTGTAATTTGCACTTGAAATTCGTTTTGAATGTCACTGGCAGACAGTTCAAACCATAACTTTCTACCACAGGTATCAGCCACAGACTCTGGATCCAATGAAACCAGATTAACCAGCACACAATGTTATTTGGAATATAAACTTGTATTATCGCTCAATTCAATGCAGCTGCTTTTTTTGGGGATGATACTTCGTTATAGACCTTCTGCACAAATGTAGTTGCTGGCTTAATCCCCTATGACCTGTTCGATTGAATGGTGATAATGGCACAAAAATCACAATTACTTGTGCGGACTTTAATTTGCTTTTCGGTTTCGAAGATGGATATTTTTTTAATTGAGTGGGCTGCCTACATCGCTGTATGTTTTTTGCCTTAACATAAATAAGGGGTGCTGAAGTGCGTTTTATTTAAGTAAAAGCATGTAGTTAGTATTTGAAATCAAATAAAATTTAAAGTATATAGTAAAATAAAATTGATTCCATTTCGTTTGAGGTTATATATTCTGCCACCTGTTAAGTTGTTAATGTGAAGACACACAATTTGATAAATTTTGCGTTTTGATTTGAAACCTGCTCGTCGTGAATAAATCTATCATTTATCTAGCGAGCAACTATTAAACTAACGTCTTAAATGTTTTGAACAGTCTTTATAATTAAATTGCTAATATAACACATTGAATGCAACTTCTCTTATAGTGATTCGACGATTCATAACAATTTTTTTCACTTTCTTAACATTTTCATCCGTTGTTGATGTGCTGGGGCGTCCAGGGCGAGCGTCGTCATTCACATCTTCTCGACCTTCTTTGAAAAGCTTGCACATTTTTTTGACTCAGAGTACACTCACTGTATGCCATTGTCAACATTTTAATTGCTTTTGAACATTTAAATCCATTTTTCACACAAAATTCAATGCAAATTCTTTGCAAATTTTTTTCGACAGCAGGAAATCGCCGAACACGCAAAACACGTCTAACTTTTATGCCTCTCACAAACAAAATAAATATGCTATATAGTTGAAACTGTAAACATAAATTCGAGACGAGTGTACCAACACAACAAAATAAAAAAAAACAGAAATCGAATTTACATAGTCCGCGAAATTTTAAAATTTACCTTGTTTTCTGTACAAACGCCGTACACTGGCTGCTGCCGCGACGTCGTCCACGTTAATATTGCAGTTGAATACATAATAGCCGTGTTTTATTATGCACTCATGATCTATATAGATCATTGGTTTGCACGCATTGCAACAACAGCACATGATCCAGATAGCTATCGAGATCATTTATCGTGATCCGAAATTTGATTCCGCTATTCCCTGCTAGGTTCATGGAAGCTGATTTGCTTGGAAACCATTTCCAATTCACAGCATTGCCTGATAAGTATACAAAATATTATTTTTTTAACTAGATTTTAATACTCACATTTATTCCTTAATTAAGTAATATTGTGCTAACAGTAATCAAAAATTTGTATTTCAATTTTAATTTCTAACAATTTTGTGTGATTTGCACAATTGTTTTGCGTTTGCCGGTGAAAATTGTAATCATCATCGTAAAAGATGTGCAAACACTTGCTCTGAGGAGAAGAAAAATTATGTTGGCATGGAAACACTGCCCTCAAATATCACAGCATCGACAGGAGTTAATTGTCGAACTACTGTCAGAACACAAAATAAAAATGCTTCCATGATCTGGAGCGTTTTATTTACACCCATGATCCATATGGATCATCCGTGCATAATAAAACACGGCTAATATTACCATGTTGAAGGTTTAAACTTAGTTTATATTAAATTTTGTCAAAATCAAAATCGGTAGTATATCGTAGGAGATGGACAGACAGAGTTACCTCAAAAACTGTGATACACACCTGCCTGATAAGTAGGTTTTGTTGAAAAGTCTGCAAAAAATGGAATTGTAGAACACGAATAATAAAGGAACGTTGGAAGTTAAGTTAAAATAAGATCGTTAATTTCGTAAACACTACTGTTGCAACTGCCAATATAGTCCCGTGACAAGCTTTTTTCTCTACTTCGACTACATCTGGGTTTGTTTTTCGATATTAAGTCTTCAAAGCTGGTTACTTTTTCACCTAAATCACGACCAACTCAAATTTAGTTTTCAAAATGAGGTACTTTCCTGTCTCCTACTAAAAGTAACTTTAAAGGAATATGTGTACTGTTTCCACCCACCCACTCTTATATTAGTAGATAGCTTTAGGGTATGAAAAAACTTCCATTTTTGTGTTAGTCATACAATTTTATGAAAAATTATTTTGTTATAAAAATTTAATACAATATGAAAAATAATGTGTTCTTCCATAGTTTAGTGGAAGGCCACACGCCCAGTCGTGTTTCTCTCAACAACGTGCCCACTAAAGGGAAACGCAAGACTTCACAATAGAGTTGGGTCGTTCCGGGCGTGCATAGTTCCAGGAACCAGTTCCTCATTCGGAACCCGTTGCGTTCGTTCCACAAACGGAACGAAAGCAAAAACATGCCCATCATTCCGGACTCTAAACATGCCCATCGTTCCGACCTAAAAACATGCCCAACACACAATGTTCAATGGAATGAAGAGTATGTTTTCTTACACGGCCGTATATTTATATATCTAGATGTGGCGATAAGCTCAAACAGTCGTACACAGAGGAGCTAAAGATAGGTGCGTACACCGATTATGGGCGGAGCCTCTGGTGAGCCTCTGGTGAAAGATTTTGATTTTGCGGACACACTGCGCTCGCAAGTGTGTGGGCTGGTAGGCATATTTTTGACACAAATGAGCTAAACAAGATATCCATCTCCCTTGTCTCTTTCCCCTTAGTTTCATTTGACAGCGTTTTTTATGCAATTCCTGTCTGTGAATACGTGTGAGCTGCAAATTGGTTCCTGTTTAAGATTAGTCATTGCAACCACCATTTTTTTTTGCAAGTCTTAGGTTTATTTTAATGGAAATATCTACAAAAAATGTTTCTTTTGTTGCAATGCGTATTTCTCAAACCATTACTCAAACTATAATAGCACATTTAGCCTATTTATATTGATTAAAAAAATTTATTCCATGCTTTCAAAGAGTAACGTCCATCCACACACCGTACAACTTGCAATGGCGGCGAAAATCTAAAATTTAGAACAAAATGGAGTTGCTCGGAAGCATATAACAATGTGCGTGAATTTGCTCAGAAGCCCAAATAAGTGTGCGTGTAAAATGTAGGAGAGGGGTTTTCCAGCCTGGAAAGCTTGGTATCTTGTATAGGTTATTTGGTTTTTGATCTGGCAGGTAGCGGGCGGTCTTCGGCGGTCCTTAGTTTTGTTGTTGTTTATGCATTCGTTAGGTAGCTAAAGACTCATTTCACTATTTTTTTTCCGCTCCTCCTCCCTTCCTTCCTTCCTTCCTTGTGTGCGAGCTTTGTGCGGCGTATATAGCGCAAGGCGACGCCGGATTGTATACCTAAATCTGACAAGCAGTGTCATCGACGGAGTGACGTTAGTTAAAGCAACCAGCTCCAGGAACCCGTTCCAGGAACCAGTTCCGACAGGGAAAAGAACCGTTCCAGGTTCGTTCCGGGCGTGGAACGGTTTTGCGCAGCTCTACTTCACAATGTCTGCTCTAGTTCCCCTAACTATCAACAATAACATCGATGATATCGACCCATGATTTCCCTTATCTGAGTCTCTACAGAAATTTTATAAATCATGGTTTATAGAATCAGTGATTTGACAGTAAGCAACTGCATGAGTGCTTTTGCTTTAGAACGGAACACGCTTCAGACACGTATTTTCCCATTAGCTACCATCTTCCGAGAAAAAATACCACAATCTGGTATCGCTGACTGTATCTGCGTACATTTATGTTAACCTACACACATATATCCATATTTCACATATCATATACCTCTATCTATACAGTACGCTGTCAGCACGATCATCTTTGTGCCAGTTGCGTGTAAAATTTAGTTGCGCAAATAGGGTTTGAAATGAATGTGAAAACACCACTGAGACTCGGGCCAATTCATAATCAGCGATTGCTTTGATTCCGACCACTAATCGACATTTGTATACTTATTATTTCGTAATGCTTTCGCCGAGATGTACAAAACTTCGTTTTCGGATTTTCGGAATTCGCATATTGACGCCTTATCGTTTTTGGCCAAAAGCTCTAAAAGCATTAGGGCCAGAATGCTGAAATTAGTTTTTTTTTTAATATACTCATAGAAGCCGATTTTTTGTAATTTGTTTAGATATTTTGACAAAGCGATGCAGAAATTATAGGGGGATTAGCTTTTGGACTTCTTACATAAGAATGGTTATTGTGGCTCTACCCTTAAAGATGGACATATGCTATCGCTGACTTTCTTTTAGAACATTTTGAGATGATCAATTCCTCCATACAATTTTTTCTTGTATCTATAACGGTTTAGGCAGCGCCCGCATTAGAATCTTGCCATTTCTCTACTTTATTCGCAAATCTCATTATACCGCTATTTTTTTAAGTCCAAATATCCAAAGAATAAAGCTATTAACCTTCCCAGAAATGCAGTTTTAACCACAATACAGCTGGTTAACCACAATACTGCTGGTTAAAACTGCATGAAAATCCGTTAAGAAGTTCCTGAGATTAACATTTAAACAAAAAAAACTCTCTACCTTTATAATAAAATTATAGATGTGTTTTTATAGTTACACATGTGCTTAATAAAATATGTGCAGACAGTACAAAATACTAAAAACTTAGATGAAACCGTTGTTGTAAATCCTGTGTTAATATTCTTTTAATTCACGACCATATCAGAGTCATTTTCGGAAGCTAACATATGCTTCTCTAACAACTTATGCATGGATGCCGATGAGTTTTCACCGCTCACAAAGTTTATTAATAATGTGCATGGGTTCAAGTACGTTTATGAGTTCTTTGAAAGCTATCCAGTCGTTCTGAAATTTGGTGCTTCGTAGATTTTGTAGAAGACGTGAGAAGGCTGTTGCATTATTCTTACGCAATAGAGTTAAATACACGTGTACTCGTCTTTCAATGAACTACACGTGTATACGTGTAATTAATAACACGTATTTGAAACAACATAAGTAACAAGAAATAGCTAGTCGCCATTATTGGAAATCCACCATATTGGATTCAGGATGACGTCACTTAGCTAATAATGCATTGTCTTGGATGCGGAAGGTGTATGCGAAATCTCAGCTTGATCGGAAACCGAGAAGTGGGTCAAATTTAACTACTCCATTATTGGGAGCCTGAGGTGATGTGCCTGAGTGATTTGAAAAAACCACTGCTGCTTTTAATTACATTGGAATTAATCATCATCAATCACATTGGAATCAAATCGTCAAATCAAGTCCTGTTCCTTTCTTAACCCTTCCTTCCTTCCTCAACCTTCCGCTAAGGAACTCGTGATTCACAAAAACTGTGACCCCCACATCAGGAAAAAAATGCAGATAGATGGATCGGTAGTTCGAGATTAGAAAAAATTAGAAAAAGTGTAGTTCGAGCACCAGCGTTCTATTTATCATATGATGTATGTAGTATAGTATCGATTATGTAGGATAGGATTTAGGGTAAATTTCTTATGTCCTACACACTTTTCGTAACGTTAACTAATACAATGAGTTTGACTTCAACTCAGAAAGGAACACCAGCACATAGCAGGCGGACGTTTAGATAAATTCCAAGGAGTTTTGGTATTGCGCACACGTGTTCAACAATAGTATTTCCCGCGACAACGCAAAGTTATTTGAACTCCTTTCCGCTTTACAAAAACAAAATATGAATCCCTCTAAATCGGACGTCCTCTAAGTCCAATTTCCCTCCAACTCGTTTTCTCTCGACATATTGCATAGTCGAACTCCCTCTAACTCGAATACATTCCTTCTACCGTTGGTCTATTTTCAATACCTTTAAGTCGATTTTTAGGGTTTCGTTCCAAACGAATAACGAAACCCTTATGGAATCACTTCGGTGTCTGTCTGTCTGTCGCCTTTTACATATATGACTATAACTCACACGTTCTTTTTAGTTAAGGGATGAAATTTGGACTGAAGATGTATCTAGGCGACCCAAAAACAAATCATGCATTTTTTTGGAATTAGTCGTAGATTAAAGAAATCGTTAGTACTAATACTAACGCCCGAAACAACTTTTATTAACTTTGATGGTCGATATGGGTGTCATTGAAAAGGGGGCGGTGTCAATTTGTTTAAGAACAAATTTCTTTTACTAGTTCCTTGATATGGGTATCGCTGGAAGGAGGATGATAGTAAGATCAAAAACTTTTACTATGCTAATCATCTCACTCTTATTGGTAAGAAGTTATTAGCCAACAAACTGCCAAAAACCGACTTGTGTACCGTGTCCCCCACCTTATTTTCTAAAATATTTGACCAAAAAAGCGGAAAAAAATTGGAGTTATGTTACTCATCGCAATACCCCAAAATTATCCAAAAATCGTGTATGATTTTTTGCTCATACTAAAATAAATTAATTACTAACTTTTTTTGAAAAAAAATGTCACGGGAATGTATTAGGTGAGGTACCATCGGATAGGTCTTGTAAAATGAAATAGAGTTTTCAATTGGAAGCTAGGTTTTCGAGATATTAAGCTTCAAATTCGAAAAAAGGCGTCCCCCTCCCTCTCATTTCCACACCCATTGGTCTAGAAATCGGGAATGTAGGTTTTGATGTAATCTTTGTGTTAAAATTGGTTTGAGCACTCTGGCTTTAATAGTTTTCGAGATATTGGCCAAAAACCACAAAACAACAACACTCGAATTTTGAAGATCCGAAAACGCCATTTTGTAGATCTCGGCGAAAGAACAATAAAATATTATGTAAAAAAAATGATTTTCATACAATTTTTCCAGATATTAACGATTTAAATCGAATCAGTTATCGCAAAAAACGATGAACTGACTGTAGTCTCAGTGTCGCTTGTGGCATTTCATCCCTTAAATGCGCCAAAGCAATTTTCACACGGCTGGCACGATCAGCCAATGGGAAAGGATTTTCTTTTGTTCAGTTTCGTTCGAAATGAAAAGAAGAATTTTATTGAATGAACGGTGAATTGAGTGATTTGATTTGATTTAACTACTTTAGTTTGTTGATTTCTTAGACTTATATTAATTCTGAGCTACTAATCTGTTTGCGAACGAAACCCTCGGCGGGTGAGTAAAAGTCACACTTGGCCGTTTTTTTTTTTTTTTATAAACAAAAAAATGTTCTCGCGCAACTTGTATGTAGTATGTGTGCTCGTATCCTCTGACTCTCTCTCTCTGCTTGGCATGAGAGAAAGAGAGAAAGAACGATCACACTTTTCGTAACACTTCACCAGCTTACCCCCAGCGTACCCAGCGCGCGTAAAGAAGTTTTACTTCAAAAATTTAATGTTTGACTAAATGTATAGAGCTAAAAGGATAAATAAAACACATACAGTAGTTAACGGATATAAGAAAAACTAAAAATCAAAAGAATCTTTTTCTTTTAACCGTTTTTTTTTTTCTTTTATGATAGTAATGTGATGGAGCCAGTAGTCGGCCACTTAACTTTTTTTACGTTTGATTTGCTTTTAAAAATCGGTGTTTGTATTAAAGAATAGGCTATTTATCATTTACATTAATTAAAATGTTCTTATTATAAAAATAAAGTCATTTTTAGGGTATTTACTACCGAAAACAAATTATTCACAAAAATGTAAATGAAAACGTCATTCTTGAGCAGTCGGGCTACTTTACCTCAGAAGTTGTATAGTATTCAGTATAGTATTCAGCAGTCGGCTATTGTTTTTACATCCACAAAACAAAATAAAATCACACACCAATTTGTTTAATATAAAATATAGACGGTCGACTTAAAAAAAGCCGAATCTTCAGTAGTCGGAAAGGTCCGACCTCAGAAGACATATTAAAAAAAAATCTTCTTAAGACGGCCTCCCAGTTTTTATTTAAAATATATATTTTTTTTAATTTTTGTTCAATATTCAGTAAAAAGAATCTATTTATTAAACAAATACAATAACATAACGCACCTACAATTTTTTTTAAAACTTTTTTGAAAATCGCTTCCACTATTTTCTTGCACCAAAAGCCAGACATTTCACTTTCGATGAAAACTTGAATGAAAGTGGCAATTTTAACTAAGAAACTAGCAACTACTTTGCAACAACCTTTTACTCACAGATAGGAAAATCATTATCCTTTATAGAAAAGAAATTAAGTGTGTATTACAAACGGATTAACTATATAACGCATCGTTTTGCGACGCGGCCGACTACTGGACCTCATATGCCATCACCCTAGTAATTCATATGAGAAAGGATATTGGTGCATTGTTCTTTGTTTCTTTTTAGTGTTTTTTTCTTATATGCGTTTTTCTTATATCCGTTAAGTACTGTACATTCTTGCCGAAAATATATATGTATTTTATTGAAAAAGTCACTGACTTATCAAACTATCCTCTTATTTATTGTCTTTTAGCTCACAGCTTTGTCAATAACCAATGTAAATTAGCCGTGAACATGTTGTAATTGTTATGGCATATGTATGCTATGCGATATTAAGCTAAAATTTTTGGGCTGATCTATGTTGATCGATTTTTTTCCGGAATTGTACAATAATTTACATGTAACAATGAATTGAAACTAGCAACTATAGTCAATGTATTGAGCAACACACAACAAAGAACGCGGGGTGGCAGCCGGAGTAACTAAACAAGTGCAGACGTCTGAACGTGCTGTGTACGGAAAACTAAAGCAAACGTGCATCACTTTATAGCTATAGCACGAGCATATACCTGGGCGAATATGTTGTCATTTGGTTAATCGACAAGCTGTCACTTTCAAAATTGTCAGTTCCAGTTTCTCGAGTCAGTGGTCCCACTAAGCTGTCTGTATCGAAATGTGGATATAGTTTGCCACCAACCGACACATCATAATAAGTATCCAGAAATATTTGGTGTGAAAATCCTCAAGCAGATGTCTACATTCGTGCAATCCCTGCGAAAGATATATGTACATAAATATACACGGATTGTACCCAGATGAATTCACTTATCATCAGCCATATTCAATTGAGCTTAAAAAAAGAAGAAAACAAAGAAAGAAAAAAGAGAAAAGTGCTAACCATCGCTTATTGAATTCAAAGCAAATTAAAACGACCAATAAAAAATGCACAACAAGAAAACTACGAACAAGATATATCCAGTTGGCTGACATATCGGGAGCGGCTTAGTCTAAAGCAGAATGTACGCATGAAAAAATCCGAATGGAATTCCATCCAGAAACAAACCGGATTTCGCTGTCATATTTGTCGCTTTGACTATCGAAAGCAATAACAAAAAATATTAAACTAAAAAAAAAAAAACATCAAAAAACCCTCAACGTAAGAACTGATGCCATCGCGTATTATCCACATACATTCCCTCATTGGCATTGCATGTTTGCAAGGCTTCTTATATTTGCAAACAAGTCGGCAATACTACAACGCACAGCCGATACACGAATCGCCTAATACTCTTACCTTGAGACTAGATAGTGTCTCATAAATTCAGTATATGCTTCTTTTGCTAAAGAAATTTTATTAGACAAAGGATTCATAGCAAAGCACTTAAATTAAATTTTAATCAGTTCCTGGTATTTGTTTCATTCATTTTAATTTTCATGGCACCACTTCTAGCTATCGACTGACAATCCTCCTAGAGTACTTATGTCATAAAAAGTGTTCGCAATTCGCCGTTCGGAACCCCCTCCCACTGGTTGTCCAGCTAGAGGATATAGATTAGCATTTGTCATTGAATAAACTTTTGGTAACCTTTGAAATTAAGTGCTGTTTTATTAATTTTACATTTTGGTACAAACTTTTGAGGGAAGGGTTTTCCTTTTTTACTTTGAGGCAATAGCTATGGCAATGGCGTGGAAGTGGAAGTAGAAACTGCTAGGCAATTTCATTTGTAAACTGTCGACATGGAATATAATAGCATTGTCCGTGCGGTAATATTAATTTAGTGTGTCGAAGAAATTGATCTTGACCCTAGCTCCGACAAGCTTGCGACTCTCAAACATTCTTCTCTCCTTCGTTATTTAATTTTTCAATTCTGTCAAATACATTGCTTTCATCATTGAAAGCAATTACAGCCTGCCATATGCCGGTCAATATTGCTTTTGCCATTGATAAGGATTTACTAAAAGTATTAAAATAATACTTAAACCATAATAAACCGTAGTATTATAAGTAATATATTTAGTACAAAAATTAGACTTTCTCGAATTATTATTTGCATTAAAACTGATTAAAAATCTTACTTAAAAAAAAGAGCGTGCATCCACATTCGCTAATTTGTATCGACTGTAAGAAAAGCACGATTGTGTCAGATGGAAATTTATATCAATTTCAGTGTAGATATAGGTCGCCATTAGCCGTGTTTTATAATGCACTCATGATCTATATAAATCATTGGTTTGCACGCATTGCAACAACAACACATGATCCAGATCCGCATAATTTATCGTGATCCGAAAATTGATTCCGCTATTCAGTGCTAGGTTCATGGAAGCTGATTTGCCTGGAAACAATTTCCAATTTACGGCATTGCCTGATAAGCATACAAAATATTATTTTTCAAACTAAATTTTAGTACTCACTTTAATTTCTTAAATGAAGTTATATTGTGCTAACAGTAATACAAAATTTGTATTTAAATCTTGATTTCTAACAATTTTATGTAATTTGCACAATTGCTTTGTGTTTGGCAGTACAAATTGTAATCATCATCGTAAAAGATGTACAAACACTTGTTCTGAAGAGAAGAAAAATTATGTTGGCATGGAAACACTGCCCGCAAATATCACAGCATCGACAGAGGTTAATTGTCAAACTACTGTCAAATACAAATTTTGTATTACTGTTAGCACAATATTACTTCAATTAAGAAACATTAAAATCAAATAGCCACGGCTACAGTCGTCCCCCCCTCGTCCACCCCTTTTTTTTAAAAATATTATTATATTTGAGAACTCCAACACATGATGTCTTACTGTCCAGAACAGACTACCCATCTGAGTAACTGCTATTTCCCCTCGCTCATCGAAGAATTTGACAGTAATTCATGAGTTTGATAGAAATACGGGAAACATTTGACAGTAATTCAGGAATCATCGAACACTAGCTCATCATTTTTACGCACATTTGTTTGACTTTTTGTTTAAAGCAGGTCACACGTGTTCACATATACAAAATGTTATAAAAACGCTGTTAAATATCAAGTGGCAAAAGAAGAGGAAGTTGGATATCTGTACCGGTTCATTTGTGCTGTCCAGTTCCTATACTTTTCTTAAAATCTTAGAAAAATGTTTAAAATTTTTTTGTTTTCTGCTTCGAATTCGAAGAATCAATCAATTGTTCACATACCTAGAAAAATCTAGCTCAATTTATAATAATTCGTAGTGCATAGGTTTTTCTCAATGCTTACATATTTATGATTCTATAATTTGCATATAACAATGGAACAATTTTTGAAGCTGAGATCTTATTCACCCAAGTTATAGACAGTGATTACGACTGATATGTTCTGAATATAACTCCTTTGTACATTTGTAAACGTCGGTCCAGACTCTGTACACGTCTATAGATATATGTACGACCTTTGTATTTATTCCCATATCCGACTGCGCTGCATCAATAAAAAAAATGTTAAGCTGATAGTTTGCACAACTAATTTTTTATATATTATATATACGTTCATATATGTACATATACATATTGCATTATGGAGTGGTTTCTAATTTAGTAAGGGTGATTCCTGCGAAACATTCGAACATGAAAAGTCATAAAATTTTTATTAACGCTCTAATACCCGAAGTCTGTGCGGATGTTACGACTGTAATACCTCTCGCACCTATACTTTGAGAATACGTAGAATAGGATCTGAGAACCAGAGCCCCACTCAGAATGACTGGCTGTTATTTTCCACAGTGGAATAAAGCAACTTAACAAGAGGAGAATTATTATTTTGTTTGTTGCAAAGTAGTAAATGTCTGGATGCGAGTTTTGGTAATAAATTTTGTTTCTTATGACGATTTGATTGCTACGCGCCAGTCAGTTAAGACAAGAATTTTGCGCTCTGCACAAATAGCCCTTGGTTGCGATGCCAAGGCGCGCTTGTGGTCACAGTTATGTTACTATTCCTCGGCCAGCGATCGTCACGCAAAGTAAACTGGACCGAACATAGAGTATCAGAATATATAAGTTTTACATAAAGAAGAAGCAAAACTCTTTACGACCACCAAACTCGAAAGATTAAAGGGTAACTTCAGCAGATAAAAATCCGCCCAGACAATAATGCAAATGTGTATGGAATCATCTTCTCAATGATGTATCATTATTAGGAACTTTTTATTGCATTTACGACTTCCACTCCGCTGAATCGTAAAATCAGTAAGGTTGTAAAAAGTTGTTGGTAAATTTCAAAAGGAAACGAAAAATCCAAAATTAATGAAAATATTCTTTGTACAAATTTCATATAAATGCTTGTTTCACTTAGCGGCAAGTTGGTGTCAGGAATTATTAACAAGACAGACTTTGAAGGTATGTGATGCCAATATGAATTTTATGTATTTCCCTTTTTTGGTTATACAGTACTTCAGCGATATAAGAAAAACACTTCAAAAAAACAAACAAATTTTGCACCATTTCCTTTCCGATATTAATCACATACATTGGGTGGCGTCACAGCCCAGTGAGAGCTAGAGCCTAGTTTTTTCGCGCCTCCACTGTGTTGTGCGCGTTATAATTGTGATACATGTGAAGGGGACCTACTGTTTAATGCCGGTTCCGAACGGCAAATTGCGAAAGCTTTTCATAACAGAAGTACCCCACGAAGGTCGTCTGTCGGGCGTCGGAGCTGCGGCCGTCATCGTGGTGTTTTTTTTTTTTCGCTGAGCTGGGGGGGATCGAGCCGACAACCCCCACCCATTAATTACTACTATATGAAACTGATATAAAAAAACATTTATAAAAAAAAAAACGGATTTCCTGACACAGATCAGATGTTGATCTTATATTAAAAAATAATAAATGATACGCTTATAAGAAACTGTCGAAGCCCTCTAAGTCGAATTTTCACGGGATATCAAAATTAGTTCTAGTTAGAGGGATTTTTTGAAAAATTCGAGTTAGAGGGATTAACAATTTCTTTTTGATTTGAAGGCTTTATTTTATTCTACAAGGAAAAAACACCGGAAATTACTTAAAAAAGCTTGTAATTTTGGATTGAGTGTTTAAAACTGGAGAATGAAGCCTTTTAAAACAGGCTTTAAAAATTGGCACATTGCTTTATTGTAAGTGTTGTCATTGTTCTTTAATAATTTATTTTTTTCATGTTTATTGATTTTTTCTTAAATTGCCTCTACCTCCTAAACGGGATAAAATAGACCCCGCTGTAAAAATGTTTGTTTTTGACCCCTCTATAAAGTACCGTTACTATTTTATGGCTTAACTTATCGTACTCGTGCTAATGAGCGATATATACTTTTATCAAAATACAATTGCTGTATGACTAAATACAATATTTGTTTGAATTATATTCTTAAACTCTTAGTAGTTCAACAGATAGTAAAATTTAAATCAAGCAACAGCGTTATACATACATACATTCAGAGTCAAAAGAAACGGTACACCCATGTTTCGAACATTCAAAGACTTATAAAATAGGTTCCGGTGCTCCGATTTTCTTTACGCAAACTCTTGTGAAGCACTGTATTCTGACAAAGGCAACGAATTATTGCTAATTAATTGATTACACTTTAAAGGTCATGCATGCAATACCATTTTTCTGGCTATGGTACATATTCTGCTGAGTAAATGTTTTAGTAAAACTTTCTTAAACTTCCAAGTGTATTTTCGATTCAACATTTCTAATTAGTTCTTAAAATAAACTGAAAACTGCACATTTATGACATGGTGTTATGTGCCCTATTTTTAACTAGCTAAGAGTGAAAAGAATTTCTCTGGTACTCCGAATATACCTTTTTTTTGTTAGTTGTTGAAAAGGTTTATTCATTCTCTAAAAGATGTAGAAGAAACAATATAACAGATGATATAATAAGATCTACCAGATCAACCAAAATTACTTCAAAACTTTAGATTAAAAAAAAAAAAACAGTACATTTGCAATACCAAAACCAAAACTCAAAACTATTACGAAGTCTTTTATATATTTGTGTTAAAAAAAAGCTTTTAAAGTCTTTAGTTGCTTTGAAACGTTACTTTGATAAGCTAGGACTATGTCTGAAAGCAACTGAAAAGGTTTTTCAGTCGGAAATGATATTGCTTTAACAAAAATGCATGAGCTATTCTATTCCGTTCAGATGAAAACATTTTCGCTAAACTTGATGTCTTAAGCCGGAAAAACTTAATTAGTTTTGAAATGGATAAACTTGTTAGGCGATGTTTCAATTGAAAACTTTTATGATGAAAGGAATTTGTTGAAATACATCTTGGACGTGCTCATGGAAAATTGTAAAAACACCACTGCTCAGAAATGGCACTAGTTTTTAAACAATTAAAAAAAATTATGTTCCAAGAATATGTTTAACCTAGTTCCTTTTATATTACGTTTCTTAATTTAAAATGGTCGGATGGTAGAAACCAATGTTCCCTAAATTTAATGATAGCTAACTACTTACTGGGATATGATTCCCTCATTGGATACTTGCAGAAATTGCGGGGACTCGTCGACTAGCGAAACAATGAAGCTTGTGCCTATGCATTTGCCCTGCTCTAGCTAAGACCAAATACAAAACATTGGGAAGGTACTTCATTACGTCGCTGAACGAAGCAGCAAGTCTTAAATCAACTCTATTAGTAAGTTTCGCATTTGCACCCATCCTATGCGAAGTTCTTCAACTATATTAAAGAAAAAACTTAAAAACAAGTTATGTATGTACAGTACGCGACAAAAAGATGGTATATGTACCTTTTTTCGTATTTTTTTTACTTAAAACTAACAAAAAGAGCTTAACTTTGCTTATTAATCAATTGATAAAAATAATTTAGTTATAAACTATAGCAATGAAATACAAGTTCGAGCATAAAAACAAACTAAGATAATCCAATATGTGTGTAAGCACCATAAGTGATGCGACAAAAATATAGCACTTTAAAAAAAAAAATGTAAAAAGCTGGGGTGGAATCGGCTAACGCGATAATCGATAATTGATAATCAAAATCGACAATTTTGCTCCATGTAAGGTGATCATCAAAACGACAATCGTTTGTAGGGTTTCGTTCCAAAGGAATAACGAAACCCTTATGGAATCACTTCGGTGTCTGTCTGTCTGTCGCCTTTTACATATATGACTATAACTCACACGTTCTTTTTAGTTAAGGGATGAAATTTGGACTGAAGATGTATCTAGGTGACCCAAATCATGCATTTTTCTTGGAATTAGTCGTAGATTAAAGAAAACGTTAGTACTAATACTAACGCTCGAAAAAACTTTTATTAACTTTGATCGATATGGGTGTCATTAGAAAGGGGACGGTGTCCTGATTATGAAAATGTCTGTCTGTCTGTCATCAACCTTTATTCTTGGTAATTGGCGAACCACTAAGAATTAAGAAATAAAACTTCGCCAAAAGACGTATTTCACTTGCCCAAAGAAAGTTCAGGTAAACATTTTTAAGAAAGGGTTATATTAGCAAAAAACTTAGTACCAATACTAAATTTAAAAAACAAATTTCTTTTACTAGTTCCTTGATATGGGTATCGTTGGAAAGAGGATGATAGTTAAATCAAAAAATTGTACTATGCTAATCATCTCACTCTTATTGGTAAGAAGTTATTAGCCAACAAACTACCAAAAACTGACTTGTGTGCCGTGTCCCCCACCTTATTTTCTAAAATATTTGACCAAAAAAACTCATCGCAATACCCCAAAATTATCCGAAAATCGTGTATGATTTTTTGCTCATACTAAAATAAATTAATTACCAACTTTTTTTGAAAAAAAATTTACGAGAATATATTAAGTGAGGTACCATCGGATAGGTCTTGTAAAATGAAATAGAGTTTTAATTTTGAACTTTTCATTTGGAAGTTAAGTTTTCGAGATATTAAGCTTCAAAGTCGAAAAAATGACGTCCACTCCCCACTCTAATTTCCACACCCGTTGGTCTAAAAATCTGAAAAAAATATGAAATGTAGGTTTTGATGTAATCTTTGTGTTAAAGTTGGTTTGAGCACTCTGGCCTTAATAGTTTTCGAGATATTGGCCAAAAACCACAAAACAACAACACTCGAATTTTGAAGATCCGAAAACGCCATTTTGTAGATCTCGGCGAAAGAACAATAAAATATTATGTAAAAAAAATTATTTTCATACAATTTTTCCAGATATTAACGATTTAAATCGAATCAGTTATCGCAAAAAGGGATGAACTGACTGCAGTCTCAGTGTCGCTTGTGGCATTTCATCCCATAAATGCACAAAAGCAATTTTCACACGGCTGGCGCGATCAGCAAATGGGAAAGGATTTTCTTTTGTTCAGTTTCGTTCGAAATGAAAGAATTTTAGTGAATGAACAGTGAATTGGGTTTAATTTGGTTTGACTATTTTAGTTTATTGATTTCTTAGACTTATGTATATTAAGACTAGGCTACTAATCTGTTTGCGAACGAAACCCTCGGCGGGTGAGTAAAACTCACACTTGACCGGTTTTTTTGCCTTGATATGAAGTGACAGCAATTTAGGTGTCATTTTTATACATTTATGTTTGGTTTGGTGCAGTCGACTTGAATTTGGTTAGTTTATTATAATAATAATAAAAAAGAATGTTTTAAGAATCATAATATTTTATTATAAAGGAGATTAGCAAAAGTACAATGTTTACATCATTTTAAATTTTTCAAACCGCGCAAAGAGTGAGAAGTGAAAATAAATATAAAAAGGTCCGCGTCTGATAAGAACAAATCTGAGAAACAGAGCAAATATTTTGGAACTACCTGAACCATTGTATGTGTGAATCTATTATAGATATATTATTACTTAGCAGTCATTATATTTTAAATTTTTAAAAAACTTTCGTTTGACAAAATAAGGAAACAAATAACACAAAAATCATTCAAATCGGTTAAATGGGAGGCTTTTTTTTTTTTTTACAAAAAACCATACGACTGCTGAGTATGTATTCATTTTTGCACGCCACCGTATATACAACATTTTGTAAATTATTAAAAACACACCAACTTATCAAAATCAAAACACAAATAACAATTCAAACATTCAAAACTGACATTAAATTTTTGACAGAATTGTAAGTGTTGCCAAGAAACGAACAATTTTTGCAATCGATTTACATAGAGCAAAGAATGGTTGATAATCAAAAACGACAATCAAAAAAGCGACAATCAAGTATCACCTTAGCCGATTCCACCCCTGAATGTAAAAAAATTTGGTATTTCAGATGATAAAAACTAATAATGCGTTCATCCTCCTTGTTACTTAAGGACAAATTACACTTAAATGAATGAAAGCAGTATCTCAACTCATCCTTCTCCAAAATCTTAGAAAATCATGTCATGCGCTATCTTTTTGTCACGAAGTGTATGTATTATAAGGATAAGTAACCAAAAACTACTGACTACTTTTGTTTTTTTTTATGTTCCGCTGTTGACGAAAGAATGCCGCTTTTTTTAATCAAAAAGTTCAAATAAGCATTTTTTGCTATGGTGGTTTTATTGTAAAAATTTAATACAATATAAAAAATAATGTGTTGCTCTATAGCTTAACCCTGATTTAAATATTAAGAACACACTATCAAATACAGTCGAGGCGCTCTAAGTCGAATTTTTTCGCCATATTTTGGCATTCCCTTCAATTTTCCATACAAAATCCATCCTCTAAGCCGAACAACCTCTAAGTCGAAAAGCCCTCTAACTTGTATACATTTTTTCGACGCTTGGTTATTTTCAATTCCTCTAAGTCGATTTTCTTTTTTTTTTAGCGAAAAAATAAACAAAAAAATTCCTCTCGCAACTTGTATCAAGCACGCCCATTGTATTGCATGCTCTGACTCTCTCTCAAGTTGGCACTGAATTTTTTAGTGCAAACGAGTCGGAGAAAAAAAGCGCATGTGGTTGCCCTTATTATTGTTTACCTATGCAAGAAAGAAAGAAAATGTTCACAGCCAGAATGTGGATTTGTATGGCGACCTATACGACAAACATCAAACCCAAAGAACTATTCGCCAATGGTTCTCGAAGCACATTCATATTGGGCGAACACAATTGTCGTCTAGGGCCACATTATCGTCGTCTACACACAACCACAAATGAGCTATAAGTTATTTGTGCACACAACCGTGCGCCTCTGCGCTGCTTATTCATTGTGTAGTTGGTTGGCCCCAAACAATTTGCTTTTAATATAAAAACAGTTAGGTATCTGAGATGTTTTCAAGCTTCGTTATAAATGCATAGAGAGTCCGGATGAGGTCCAACACTAGCTTTTTAAAATAGAATCCTTTTTTAAATGGCTTCATTCTCCAATTTTAAAGACTCAATTCAAAATTACAAGCTTTTTTAAATAATTTCCTTGCATTTTTCTTACGCTATTGAATAAAATAAAGGCTTTAAAAAAAATGTTAATCCGTCTAACTCGAATTTTCAAAAAAACCCTCTAACTCGAACTAATTCTTGATATCCCGTGAAAATTCGACTTAGTGGGATTCGACTGTATATTTCTTTGCAAAATACAATAGTCTACAATCGAAGACCACACGGTCACTCGTGTTCCCTTAACCATCAACGGTTACGTTTATCGAAAATCTTCAGCAGACATGACAGTGATTGCACCCATGATTTTTTTGCAGCTTCTAATATGTATCTCTAAGAGTCTTATGTGAGCCTCTACAAAAGTCTATGAATCATGGTACACAGAATCAGTAATTTAACACAACGAAATTATAAGAGTGAACAACTGCCTAAGTCCTTTAGCTGTAGAACAGAAGACGCTTCATACATATATACTTTCCCTTTTTATTGTGGTTCTGCCTTAAAAGATAGACATATGTTGTCGCTGACTTTTCTTTTTAGAACTTTTGAGACAATCAATTCCTCCATATATTATTTCTTTGTAACTGTTTAGGCAGCGCCCGCCTTAGAAGCTTGCCATTTCTCTACTTTATTCGCAAACATCATTATACCGATATCTTTTAAGTCCAAATTTCCAAAGACTATAGCTATTTACCTGCTCAGAAAGCCCACAATACTACTGGTGAAAATTGCATGAAAATCCGTTCAGTAGTTCCTGAGTGAGTAGCGCATTTAAACACACTCTTTATCTTTATAATAGCCGTGTTTTATTATGCACGGATGATCCAAGTGTGTAAATAAAACACTCCAGATCATGGAAGCATTTTTATTTAGTGTTCTGACAATAGTTTGACAATTAACCTTTGTCGATGCTGTGATATTTGCAGGCAATGTTTCCATGCCAACATAATTTTTCTTTTTTCTCAGAACATCTTTTACGATGATGATTACAATTTTCACCGCCAAACACAAAGCAATTGTGCAAATCACACAAAATTGTTAGAAATTAAAATTAAAATACAATTTTTTATTACTGTTAGTACAGTATTACTTTATTCAAGGAATCAAAATGAGTACTAAAATTAAGTTCAAAAAATACTATTTTGTATACTTATCAGGCAATGCCGTAAATTGCAAATTGTTTCCAGAAAGGTTGCTGGATCTTGGATTCTGTTTGCAATGCGTGTAAATCAATGATCTATATGGACCATCCGTGTATAATAAATAACGGCTAATATTAGTATGGATAGTAATTTTAATGTGCCTTGTCAGCGCCCACTAAGCTGATTTGAATAACTGAATTGAATTAACTAAGAAGTTAGTTAAGATAAAATAACGATTACTTTAAGCATGCGCTGTTCTTCTGCACCGCGAATTTTCCAAATCTATTTTCTGAATGTAATTAAACATCCCAACTTTAAAGTAACACTTTGATCAATTGTGCAACCAATTACATATGCGCATATATGTAAGTCTACTACAACATGACGCAGTCTTTACAGAGTAAGGCAGTAGAAATTTGATAACTCGCCGCTTACGCCTGTATTCCCACCTCCTATTCATTATGCATCGCTGACTGATATGTATGTGTTGGTTTTACATGCCGGTCACACACTTACAACTTGATATTGCATCAAATGCAGTGCACAAGTCAAAAGAAAAACCTATAACGATCCAGAAATTTAAAAGAAGAACATTGAACAGGCTAAATCTAAACAGTGTAAAGTTTCGACCAGAAATGCAATTTCTTTCACGTTTCTCTTTCTCTTGTTTTTCAGCGTTCCCAGTGCAAGAATCTAGTTATATTTACTCTCCTGTCTTTGCTTCATACATGCATGATTGCACTAATTTTGCTCTCGCGGACTTGCACGCTCTCCCTCTCTTTGATTATTCGTGTTGTTAGGTAAAACTATGAAATAGTTGGGTATGTCGTGTGCATGTATTGGTGGCACGTGTAACCAATTCAAGTAAAATATAAAAAATCAACATGAACTTTACAAAATAAAAGCAAAAAGCGGTGATAGTAACGACGTCAAACAATTTTTTTTTCAGTTGATGGGTCAGACAAGTGCGAAGGGTTGGAGACATGTGGTCATAGGGTAGAATTAATTCATTGCTTCGATTTTTTTTTCTTTGCACAAGTACTATTTTTGATTTATATGGGAATGATGTAAGGGGCGTAGAACTTTTGTTACGATTGTGCTTTCTTCGCTTCGTTTACACTTTTATAAGAGAATAAGCGTGTGTGCTCTGTTACAAATTGTACTTGACCTTGAAATGACTGAAAGTTTACTATAAACAAAAAAGAGAAAACAAAATGTAATAATCGTTTAGTTAGTGCGCTCAGCTTGCTTCCCGCTATACTAAAATGCAATGAACGGTGTATGGTGACGTACGTAAAAGCTATCACTAAGTAAAATACTCTAATGGTATTAAATTTTACAATAGTTGTGGACAGTTGTCTAAAAATTTCACCGATCAACCATGTGATGCTTACATTACATTTTAATAACTTGTAATTGTATGATAAACATGTAAATATGTTTAGAGCAATGCAGCGAATGGTGCGTGCTTTTTTGATATAAATAGAATGATTTTTTTTTTGTTGAGTGTTGTAGAAAAAGAAAACTTAAAGCTGCTGTGATCTATAGCTGCTGTGTTGTCTATAATATCCATATGTATGTATTAAAGGTTAAAAAAA
Organism: Syritta pipiens; assembly: GCA_905187475.1. NCBI lineage: Eukaryota > Metazoa > Arthropoda > Insecta > Diptera > Syrphidae > Syritta > Syritta pipiens. The sequence continues at coordinate 59,860,180 of LR994572.1, read as the reverse complement.
GAAAACCTGTTACGTAGTTACAAATAAAACCCAATTGCTAAATAAATTTAAGTACTGTACCGTGCAAATTAAATAAAACAGAACACGGTCTTTTCTTAAGCGTTTTTTTATTCGCGAGTCTAACCGACTCGCCGTCCAATACTAGACTTGTGAGTCTAACCGACTCGCGGTTCAATCCAAGACTAACTTAAAATCTGACATCGAGTACTTAAAATATCTTATCTATTGTGTTAAAAAATGTGTTGGATTACAAATATCTTAAAAGGCCCATAGACGAGACACAGTGTTGAACACGGTGTTCAACACAAGGCTAAGTGTCACGTATATGGCCTGGTGTGCACATCGATTGTGGGCGGAGTTTCGGGTGTGCAGAAAATCAAAAGATTTTGATTTTTTTTGACATGGTATGAACACCGTGTATGGGCAAGTGTTCACACTTTCGAGCGAGCAGGTAGCGAACGAACGTCAGAAGCCATTAGTGTTGTTGTCCTTTACGCATTTTTATGCGTTTATCCGGTAGCAGGGTCCGCTCATTTCCATGGTCTTTCCTCGCCGACGACCGACAATAAAATGATGTGTGCACACATGTGTTACGTTAGTGGCGAAAGGCAACACAACACCGTGTTCAACACGGTGTCTCGTCTATGGGCCTTTTTATGTTATCCTAGAGGGCAGTTCCTTTTCTACCTGCGAGCGAAGATGTGTTCGCTTGTCTCTCCGTAGGGATCTGTGAGTCAATGTTTGTTGGTTTTTAGGGTTTCGTTCCAAAGGAATAACGAAACCCTTATGGAATCACTTCGGTGTCTGTCTGTCTGTCTGTCGCCTTTTACATATTTGACTATAACTTATAAGTCCTTTGTAGTTAAGGGATGAAATTTGGACTGAAAGTGTATCTAGGTAACCCAAAAATAAATCAATTTTGGAATTAGTCGCTGATTAACGAAAAAGTTAGTACTAATACTAACGCCCGAAAAAACGTTTACTAACTTTGATGGTCGATATGGGTGTCATTGGAAAGGCGGCGGTGCACTGATTATGAAAATGTCTGTCTGTTTGTCATTAGGATTCAACCTCGGTAATTGGCGAACCACTAAGAATTTAGAAATAAAAAACTAACTTGCTAAAAGACGTATTTTACTTGCCCAAAGAAAATTCAAGAAAAAATGTTTAAGAAAATTTCATACTAGCAAAAAGCTTAGTACCAATACTAAATTTTAAAAATAATTTTTTTTTACTGGTTCCTTGCTATGGGTATCGTTGGAAAGAGGATGTTAGCTAGATCAAAAAGTTGTACTATGGTAATCCCCTCACTCTTATTGGTAAGAAGTTATTATCCAACAAATTGCCAAAAACTGGCTTGTGTACCGTGTCCCCCACCTTACTTTCTTGAATATTTGAGCAAAAAATCTGAAAAAAATTTGAGTTATGGGGCAACTCATCGCAATACCCCAAAATTATCCGAAAATCGTGTGTGATTTTTTATTCATACTAAATTAAATTAATTACTAACTTTTTTGGAAAAAAATTTCACGGCAATATATTAAGTGAGGTACCATCGGATAGGTCTTGTAAAATGAAATAAAATTTTCATTTTGAACTTTTTATTTGGAAGCTAGGTTTTCGAGATATTAAGCTTCAAAGCCGAAAAAAAGGCGTCCCCCCCATCTCATTTTCACACCCGTTGGTCTAAAAATCTGAAAAAAGCTGGAATGTAGGTCTTGATGTAATCTTTGTGTTAAAATTGGTTTGAGCACTCTGGCTTTAATAGTTTTCGAGATATTGGCCAAAAACCAAAAAACAACAACACTCGAATTTTGAAGATCCGAAAACGCCATTTTGTAGATCTCGGCGAAAGAACAATAAAATATTATGTAAGAAAAATTATTTTCATACAATTTTTCGAGATATTAACGATTTAAATCGAATCAGTTATGGCAAAAACGATGAACTGAGGGTAAAGCAATTTTCAGACGGCTGGCGCGATCAGCAAATGCGAAAGGATTTTCTTTTGTTCAGCTTCGTTCGGAATGAAAAGAATTTTAGTGAATGAACAGTGAATTGAGTTTAATTTGATTTGACTATTTTAGTTTGTTAATTTCTTAGACTTATATTAAGTCTAAGCTACTAATCTGTTTGCGAACGAAACCCTCGGCGGGTGAGTAAAACTCACACTTGACCAGTTTTTTTTTTTTTTTATTGTAGCTTACTATGCCCAGTACAAAAACGACGGATTAAGCATAAAGTACCCCAAATTTAGTAGTTTGTCAATCTAAAGCGCAAAAATAAGCAAAATAGCCTGTGCATATAATTAGAAATTTAGATTTTCATAAAAAAAATCGATTTTTTCATGCTGTCGCTCCAAAGGAATAACGAAACCCTTATAGAATCACTTCGGTGTCCGTCTGTCTGTCTGTCCTCTATTACATATCTGCCCATAACTTTTAAGCCCTTTGGAATTAAAAGATGAGATTTGGACTAGAGATTATCTTGGTAACCCAGAAATAGGCCGTCAGTTTTTTTTTTTTTCAGAATCACTTGTAGATTAAAGAAAAAGTTAGTACTGATACTAACGGCCGAAAAATATTCATTAATTTTGACAGTCGATGATACCCATTATCATCGGAAAGGGCGCGGGGTGCAGATTATAAAAATGTCGGTCCGTCATACAATTTTAACCTTGCTAACTGGTGAACGACTTAGAATTAAGGAACAAAATTTCTTGCTTTTGGAACAAGACTTTAGTTTTTATACAGCTGCTTGTACCTGACCCAAAAAATATTTGGAAAGTCCAAGGAAAGATCTTAATGCTCTCAGTTTTTTTGGTATTTGATAATACACCATATCTTTTATTTTGTCAGGGCAGATTTTTATTCCTTTACCCGAAACGATAAACTCTAAGAATTCAACTTCTGTTTTAAAAAACTTATACTTTTCAGGAGAAATTCGAATGTTTGCTTCAAAAAGTTGTAAAAAAAAATAATCTTTATATCCTTCAAGTGTTTTTCCTTAGTAGAAGGAAATATAATTACATCGTCGATGTAAACGGGCAAATTTTTACCAATTTCGCTTCTAAGCACATCGTGTATTGCATGCTGAACTATGCTATTTCCATTAGCATTGCCATTTCCATTATTTACAGAAAATGTCGTTTTCTCCCTTTTTCCTATAAAAGTGTTTGGTGGAAACCAGATTTGAGGGCGATTGTTGTGAGAAACTTAGCTTGACTTAAGTTGAATAGGATAACGGAAGTTTCTGGAATTGGATAGCGGTCCGGAATGGTACATTCATATAACTTTCTATAATCAAAAGCTAACCTAGATTTTGGTGTACCACCGTCATTTGTTCCTTTTTTATTCACAATCAATATAGCGGTATTGTATGGGAGACGAGATGGTCGAATTATGTTCACATCTAACAACCTTTTTATTTCATGATTAGCAAATGACGCAGCGGATATATTGTATCTCCTCGGTTTTGAGTAAACCGGGTCTGTATCAATTGTCCGGATACATTCCTTTATATTTGTGTTAAATGGCAATTTCTCATCGGGTTGCGCAAAGACTTGTGAATATTCTATTATTAATTGCTAGAACTTTTCTTGCATGTCTTCAGGAATTTTATTTGTATCAACTGAAACATTGTTTACTTGTTCATATTCCTTTATGAGTAGGGACTGGTTAGTGCTAATTTTGGCCTTTATTTGGTAAAGGAAATCATCCACCTATTACATCAAAAGTTTTGAAATGAGGGAGAGTGAAAAAATTACTTGTTTCGCCGCAAAAATGCATTTTGCATTTACGTGAAATTTTATGTTCACCATTTATTGTTTTGACGATGAAAGGCTTATTATTTAAACTACACTTTATAGATGTGACACAGTTTTGATGTAATTGTTGGCTGTACCTGTGACGATAAGGACTCTCAATAAGGTTGAATTTTTGAGTTTCTTTTCGATGTAAGGTAGAGCCGAACTTGACGCTAAAAAATTAATTTCATCTTCATTACTACTACTAGTTCATACTACTTATTTTATTCCTATCTTTTTGTATTTTTTGCTATTGCATATAGTTTATTCATTGCATTTTGAGAGCAGGCGATCTATCTGAATCAGGTTGACGTTTAAAAGACGTCGAATCATTATAATCTTGAAAGAAAGATTTCTCTGCTGATCTGTTACTCGATGCTCCACTAGAATTATGTGAATAACTTATCTTGTGCTTGAACTATTCGTTTAGAGTTGTGGTGAAATTTCAAAGATGAAGGATCAACGTCCATGTATTCAATTTCCTTCTGATTCTTGTTTAATGAATGATACATTATGTTGATTATCGAACGCACGAGTAAACCAGCTCCTGTACTTTTGCTAATGCAGAAGGTAAGTCTTCGCAACCAGTGGAGAAAAGTACAGTCGAAGCCCTCTAAGTCGAATTTTAACGGAATATCAAAATTAGTTCGAGTTAGAGGGATTTTTCGAATTCGGGATTAGAGGGATTCATGTATGTTTTTTTGTTTTTGCTTAAAAGCCTTTGTTTTATTCAAAGGAGTATACATGTAAGGAAAAAACACAGGAACTTACTTAAAAAAGCTTGTAATTTTGGATTGAGTCTTTAAAATAAGAGAAGTGTAAGTTGGCTTCACAATTGTGGTATTAGAACATTTTCATAGTTTCTCAAAGTAGTTGATTTTTGTAGTACGCTTGTTGCGAAGTTCGAGATTTTCACTATCTTCTTGAGCTCCCCTGTGGTCAAGTGCAGGTCCACTGTGATGAAACCGTTTAAAAACGGACTCTATGTTAAAAAGCTAGTGTTGGACCTCTCCGGACTCTCTATGCATTCACTAAATAAAGCTTGAAAGCATTTCAGATACTTAAGTGCAAATTGTTTGTGGCCAACCAACAACACAAGGAATAAGCAGCGCAGTTATTCATACAGAGCCGTACAGTTGTGTGCTCATTGGTTTTTTTGTTTAGACGATGATGGCCCTAGACGACAATTGTGTTCGCCCAACATGATTGTGCGCCGAACGGCGAATTGCGAAATCTTTCCGTGACAGTAGTACTCCAGGAGGATTGTCAGTCGTTCACTGGAGGTGAGGCCGTGAAAAATTTTTGTGTAGTTATTTTTATTTTCTCCGAGCTGGATTCGAACCCGGGTACTCTTGCTCAACAGTCCGACGCACTAACCGAAACTAAGAAATTAAAAGTCAATCAGATCTTAACTCAATTAGCCAAATATTTTCACTGTCTTATAATTACTCTATATTTTTCTATTGTACTTACTAAGATAATTTATAATCTGTTTTGACAAGCATCAAATATTAATTTAAAAAATATCTCCTTCTGTACTTCCTAAAAATAATATGAAATTCAATTAACAAACGCTAAAACAATGGCTATCATCTCTCCCTTGCGAACTTTGCTGCTTTTCTTTTTTCCATATATTTTTGGGAAATTTATTGTTTTAGTTGTTTTCATTTGATAGATTTTAAAAAATGATCTTTGTTTTTGAACTTAACTCGGGCAATTCTCTTTTTCTCACACTATAGCGATGTTTGAACAAAAAACGTTCGACGTAATCGACGTAATCGATCGACGTAAATAACGATGTTATCGATGTCGATCTATGGTGATCGAACTTGAAAAGTTCTTTTCTTCCTATATTTGGGGCACTGAAATGCACTTGCCGCTCGTGGCGGAAATGTCAACAGACCACAAACATGCAGCATGTTAACTTATATGTGTATCATTCAAAATCTCCAGAACCTTAGGTACTAAAACTTAAGTACTACTAGGTAATGGAATTATCAGCCTATCCTTTACATATATGCAACCATTTTCCCAATCCAATCCACTTCTTCTATTAAAATATGCTTTTAAGTCAATAGGCATGTCACAATTCCAACCCGTACTTAGTTTCTGAATCTGCTGTAGAGTTATATCATTTATTGTTTCTAGTCAAACCTCTCAACGTCTGTATTATCTTTTAAAAACGATTTTAGTGAATTCATCGAAACTTTTTCAACTGATAGTCCGGCTAGCTAGTGGTAATTGAGACAACCCGTCGGCATGAGCCATTTGAGACCCTTTTTTGGATCCATACATGCTAAGAAAAATGGATTATCTGCATAATCTACCGGCCGCTACTGAAGGAGAACATCTTATAGGATTGTAGAATTGTTTCTTTAAGCGCTTTCCATATATGTAACGATGAAATTTCTTTACTGTAAAAGCTATTGCCAACGCTTCTCTGTGCAACTGAGAGCATAGTGAATAAGCAAATTATTTTCTAACAAAAGTGTTTTGCTTCTATTGAAAGCATCAGTGCATCCTTCCGACCATATGAAATTAACATTTTTCTTAATTAATGCATAGAGATCGATAAGTTCTCTAGATGGGTTTGGAATAAAACGGACATAGTAGTTAGTCAAACCCAAAAATAACCTCAACTGGTATTGAGGACAACTGAGGAAAATGGTCGCAAATTTATTAACTGACACTTAACAATCCAAACACAGTCTAATACAATCATTTGGTTTTTCTACAACAACGACTGGCGAAACTCAAGCGCTTAAGCGTACTAGATATAAAATATTATTCGCTACTAATCGGTCTAACTCCTGTTCCACAACATCACGTAGTCCAAAGGGTAAAGCGTACGACTTGGAAAATACCGGCGTCTCCAATATAATGTTCATTAAGGTAGGGCGAGGCTCGTTGGGCCACTTTCCACTTGAACTGAAAAGCAAAAGTGTAACAATAATTGTGATACTAAACCTGACTTGTGTCTTTTTTCATTTTCGTTTTATACGGATTTGTAAAACTATTTTTCCTTGTTTCTTTGAACATTAATATGACAAATAAAAATACAAAATATTAACTTTTATGAAAACCAAAATTTAAAAAAAAATACAAACCAAATCACGTCATTGTTACAATTTTGTACCAACCTGAACAAACACAAAAGTTGTAACTGTTTATTATATTTTCTATAATCCTCTGGCGTTTTCTTAAACAAACAAGCGTTCTTGGCACACTGTCGTACAGTTTTGGTAGAGCTTTCGGCAAAATTACGTACCATTCTTCTAACACTCAATTCCAAAGTTGATTTTTCCCTTTTATATCCGTCTCATAATTTGATAGTTGTTAAAATTTTTTCGAATTGTGTTTGATTACTGCACAATATGGTTTGATTAATATCATATGGAAATATGAACTAACCTTTTACCATTCCCCTCATATCCATGGTAGCTGGCGAATCTTGTTGTTGAATTGACACTTTCTACTTTTGGGCCAACACTATTTGGCGGAATACATCCTCAAATGTTTTAATTATTACTTTCGCGTTTCACAGTTTGCTTTGCGTGGCATGGTTTAAGAGAGCCTGACATGTTAGTCTAGTACTGAAAATGTCGATAAGACTCATTAAGTAAATGAGGTTAATTTAGGTTTTATCAGACTAAAAAACCTAAAACCGATTAAAACCAAACCCTAAGACAGATTAGAATCATAAATCTAATACTCCTTCCTTAATATTACTTTCTTTTCAAAACTTGTATCTTTCCAAAACTGCTTCTGGTAGAGAAATATTTTTGATCGATAAAGCTGGTTTCTGCTTGTTTTCTTAGGCTTTGAAATCTACCTCATTTACGGGGAGTACAAACACCCTATGTTTAGTGTAGCTGTTGAATGCCGTCCTTGTGATCGAATTTTTTTTATATCCTTATTTTTGTCTTTTCTGTGAAAGTTGCTGGCTTTTTCTATCCTAACTACCGATATGTTGCCTATTTGTCAGATGTTGGCGGTTTGTCTGGAAGATTGCCTCTAAACTAGCAAATGTATGACCTGTTGCCTTAAAAAATTACCTAAACGACTCATTATAAACAAAAAATATAGGGAACACTGCCTATCAGACCGAAATTATTAAACTAAGTGATGGCTTTGAATTACGCAATACGAATATATAGTGACGATTTTAATGGTGCAAAACAATGGTTATTAAGGTTTTATAGTTATCATTTTTGAAACTTTGGGTGGAAACACAAAAAACCAATGGGATTCCGTAGATAAGCCTGCGATATTTGTTATAAGAAACAAAAAAATAGAATTTCCTTGAAAAATTGTGGTTACCAAGCAGTATTTCATTTTAAATGCGGACATTGTTACACTTTTGCTCTTCAGTGTAAATACTAACCTAATCGTAATACAACTATAAGCCTAACATCAAGTGAAAGAATAAATATCTGGTTTTTTTATGCAATTCAGAAAAATTGAAATATGTAACCGCAGAGCAATAATATTGTCTCAAATGTGCCAAGTCTAAGTGGGAAAATGAGCTCCATAAAGGACAGAAAGGATAAATTTGTAATGGAAAATTTTATTCGAAACACAACAAGTAGGAAACAGTCGCTATTGTAGTTAATTCAAATCAAAATAGCGTCTGAATGATTTCTTCAGAAATTTTAACTGGTCGCTATGTTTCCTCGATAGCGACGTGGATGCCGCTGCTGACATGATCACCAACATTATATTGCTGGGAATGAGGTCCTTTATTCCTCACAGAGTGAACCTAAAGCAAATGTGTGGTATGGCTCGAGCTGCAAAGAGGCTATCAGGCTTAGAGAGTTGAGCTTCCGGTTATATAAGGCCAACCCCTCTGATTAAAACCGGAAGAAGTTTAAATGAGCCAGAAATGACTGCAATGCCCATATCAGGCGTACTAAATTCTTACATGAACAAAAGTTGAGGCAAAAAGTGCTGCAAGAATTCAGCTTCGTCGTCGATTCCTACGCTCATTTACAATGACACTCCAGCTGTCAGCTCTTCAGACAAAGCCAATCTGCTTGCTGCGCATTTTGCAGCCAGCTCAACGCTACCTGTTTGTACTTTGTCTCCGCCTGTACTTGAGCGCGTGCGCTGCTCCATGGGACAAATCCACTTTCGCACTCGTACAGTTGCAAGAGTTCTCAAGGATCTCAACATACACAAATCCGCTGGCCCGGATGGTATGTCCCCTATACTTTTGAAGAGGTGTTCTTCCTTGTTGGCAAAACCATTGCGTAAGCTTTTTCATCTATCCCACTCTTCTGGACTCTTTCCGAGCAGGTAGAAAACAGCATTTGTCCAACCGATCCCTAAAAAGGGCGAACCTTCATCACTCTCCTCGTACCGACCCATAGCACTTACTTCATTTCTTTCAAGGTCATGGAAACGCTGATAAATTGTCAGCTTAAGAAATATCTTGAATCACAGAAGCTCTCTAATGACCGCCAGTATGGCTTCCGTAGCAATCGGTCCACTGGTGATTTGATGGCGTATCTCACTGAAAAGTGGAACCATGCTTTGCACAACTCAGGTGAAAGCAAAAACGTTGCACTTGATATTTCTAAGGATTTGACAGAGTTTGGCATCAAGCTCTTTTGTCGAAAATGCGTGCTTTAGGTATCGATGAATCTCTTCTTCTATGGATTAGAAATTTCCTTTCGGACCGTTCAATCCAAGTTGTTTTGGACGGATTCCAGTCTGACATCCACCACATTAACGCTGGTGTTCCCCAAGGCTCTGTTCTGTCTCCGACACTCTTTCTCATTTTTATAAATGATCTCTTGTCTGCTGCTTCTAATCCAATCCATTCCTTCGCTGATGACAGTACCCTCTGCTTCTCATTTTCGTTTCAAGACTCACGGCCTAGCTCTTCGGCCGTAGAATTGGAACGGCAGCGTATGTTGAGCACATACAATTCTGACCTTGACAGCATAATCAATTGGGGTAGAACCAATAGAGTGGAATTTAATGCTTCCAAAACCCAATGCTGTCCACTGTCACTCAAGCGAACACCCAACAACCAGCCATTATCCACGAATGGCACTTGTATCAAAGAAACCGAAAGACTTTCCGTCCTCGGCATCTGCGTCAATTCAACGTTCAGTTGGAATGATCATATTATTCGAAGTCGCCAAAAATTTTGCGAAACGTGTAGGTTTCCTTAAACGATGCAAGAAATATTTCACCCCTTCTGATCTGGCTTATATCTATAAGGCATATATCCGCCCGAAACTCGAGTACGACGCTCATATATGGTCCGGTGCATCTAAGACCTCCTTGCACCTGCTGGATAGAATACAAAAGCGAGCGATTAATCTGATAGGAAGCAATGATATTGCGAAGTCGATAGACACGCTTGAACATCGTCGAAATGTTTCCTGTCTATTTATCGCTATTTTAATAAACAATGCTCGAATGAGTTAGCCAACTGCTGAACGAGATTGTTTTCTTTACGTCGTGTGAGAGCGCCGGAAGGAATTTTTTGGGGTAATGCAGAATTGGAATTTAAGGAACCGAAGATTGGTTTCCCTTCTGATATCAAAATAAGTCAATTTTTTCATCAATTTCCTCCGAACTTAAAGTAGAGAGTTGAGAGAACTCAAGGAGTAAATTATTGACATAACGTTTGAAGCTTTTGCAATAAGCCAGGTTAAAATCATAATGGTTTGTCTTTGGGGCACAAGCTACCGATTCGTTTAGATAGAACATAACAGGCTTGTGAGTTCATTACTAACGATTGAGTGAGAAATATTGTTGACCTTGGTAGTGTGTACCAGCTCCAGTGTCGGTGTAGAAGTAGGTTCAAAGGGCAAAGCAATATCGAAATTTAAAAAAGAAACCTCTTAAATTGCAATTTTTTCATTTGTTATTTTGTACGAGAATACACACACCTACTTTCTTCACCTATAGTCTGTGGAATGTAGCAATGGAAATTCCTGTTATGAATACTAAAATTTGGCTTGATTCAACTTTTAGTGATAACTGCAACATCAATACTGTTTTCAATTAAAAAATGAAAAAGTTATATATCTTTGTTCGTAAGACTTTAAGCATTCCACACAAGTATTTTTTATTCATTGAGCTTAGAATAAATACATTTAACCTTTAAAATGGGCAATAACGTCGAACTGTTTTTGTCTATTTTTACATTTTGATAGTTTGGTTAACAATTCATTTTTAAGAGATATAAGTTTTTCATAGCAGAATAAATGGTTGTTTTCGTTACAAGAGTTTGAAGGAATTGTTGTCGTCTGTATATTGCTGTTGGTGTTGGTTGTTGGAAGATCTCTTGAAACTTTTTTTCCTTTTTTTATTTCCCATATTTATTTAATTCCTGTCTGTATGAAGTGATTTTTACATGAAATTGGGATGTATAAAAAGCAAGAATTGCTGTTGCTATGGTTATTATGGCACAGATGGGTTTCAATCCAACAGAGGCGTTGAGGGTTTTATGCACTCCGAGCGCCCCTTGTCAATCGTTGTTGTCACCAAGTTCTGTTATTATTAAGTAAGTATTATTACTAGGTACATTTTTTTTACACAAATTTACTCTACAGGTAGCATACATATTATATACATTATATACATTTTATACACAGTCGAGGCCCTCTAAGTCGAAAATCCCTCTAACTCGAATACATTTTTTCGACACTTGGCCTATTTTCAATTCCTCTAAGTCGAATTTTTTTTTTTTGCAAAAAAATAAACAAAAAAATTCCTGTCGCAACTTGTATCAAGCACGCAACTTGTATTACATACTCTTACTCTCTCTCAATTTGACACTGGACGATGAACACCTTTCATTTCATGTTGATTTTTTAGTGCAAACACGTCGGAGAAAAAAAGCGCATGTGGTTGCCCTTATTATTGTTTACCTATGCAAGAAAGAAAGAGAATGTTCACAGCAAGAATGATGTTCACGGCAAAAATCGAACCCAAAAAACATGAGAAAATGGAAACTATTCACCAACGGTTCTCGAAGCACAATCATGTTGGGCGAACACAATTGTCGTCTAGGGCCACAAATTCGTCATCTACACACAACAAATGAGTTATAGGTTACTTGTGTACAGAACTGTGCGGCTCTGTATGAATAACTGCGCTGCTTATTCATTGTGTTGTTAGTTGATCCCAAACAATTTGCTTTTAATATAAAAACAGTTAGGTATCTGAGATGTTTTCAAGGTTCATTATAAATGCATAGAGAGTCCGGATGAGGTCCAACAATGCCTTTTTAAAATAGATCCTTTTTTAATAGGCTTCATTCTCCAATTTTAAAGACTCAATCCAAAATTACAAGCTTTTTTAAATTATTTCCTTACATTTTCCTTACGCTATTGAATAAAATAAAGGCTTTTAAAAAAAATATTAATCCCTCTAACTCGAATTTTTCGAAAAATCCCTCTAACTCGAACTAATTCTTGATATCCCGTGAAAATTCGACTGTAATTACATACATATATAGTTAGTTATAGTTAAGTTCCTTGTTTCGTAGTCTACATTTTTTTCTTTGCCTTTATTGTTTGTTTATTATTATGTATATGGGCTATAGCCTGATTAGCATAATGTGTTATCTGTCTGGCAAGTCTGTTGGTTTCTTGAAACAGCTGGAGGAATGTTGTTGACTGGAGTGAAACTGTGACCAAACACGTTGCGAACGAAAGAACCATGGCCAAATATTAATTGACGATGGCATTGAGGTACGAAGTGTGAATTTGTCTTATAGAAATCTCAATGAACCGAAACAGGATTCACCAATTTAGCTTGTCCTCTTAGATCATTTTTTTAAATGGTTTTATTTTTTAGGTAAACTATCTAAGTAATTTTATTACTATTTGTGTTTAGAACTTTTAATGTCCTGGAAGTTCCTGGTTTCTGATTTTTTAAATTATGGGTACAAAATTGCAAATTCTGTTCACTAAGGGAAGTTTTAATCTTATTTAATTTGGATTCTGATTACTACGACATCCGATCGAAGTATTTTTGCAATCGAATTGCAAATTTCGTTATCTTTCATGTACTGTCAATAATACATTTTTTTTCTTCATTGTCAGAAAGGTCACTAAGACTATTAAGTAACGATACATATTTGCTGTTCGGAAATTCTCACCCGATGATGAGTCCTGTAACCGTTTACGATTTTGCTGAATTATTGGGCACACAGTTAGAATTGCCACGAGGAAATTATATGTCACGAGTAAAGCGGTGTACGCGGCTTGACGGGCTAAAAAACGCTGGCCGTTTTATTCGAACATGACGAAGGGGGTCAATCGAAATGGGGAAATCGTTCAAGGCTTACGAAAGGATGGTTATTGTATATTGTACCCCAACAATTTGAGATGTCTTTCCAATCAAGAGACGTAAACTTTATACAAAATCTTTACATTTTTTTGGTATATAAAGTAAGGAGAGGTCAAAACTGACCAAAGACTGAGTAATCGCTTCAGATATGTAGGTTCTAATTTTTTATAATCTAATCGATTTTAAGCTATAATAAATAATAAATTTATTTCTCTTATATTTGGCTCACAAATATGCAAATACTTTATGTTGTGACTACTTTCTCTTTGTATAAATCAGACCAAATTTCTTCCCTTAACTAAGGACAACTCAAAAGTAGCGCTTTTGTAAATCGGACAGACAAACAAATCAAATATCTCCCTTCCGCCTTTTTGTCTTTTGAATTTTCCGGCTATGTACAAAGCGCTACAGAGCTCAACCTAATATAAGGGTTTTGTTTGGAAGTTTGGAAGGAAACCATAAAAATGAAGGTTTGTCTGTATGTCTTTTATAGAATCGTAGACTATACATTTGACCTTATGATGGTCCTTAGCAAAGTTATTGTGCTTGAGCCCGCAAAGGTTTCTGAGTTAGTCCAACCAATTTTCGACAGATGGCGCTACTGTTATTCCAATGTTAATCCAATAAAGGTGAAGAATTTGTTTGTCTAAACGGGCTAATCTCAGGAACTACTGAACTGATTTTCTTGCAGTTTTCATCAGTATTGTATTGGGCGGCGTAACAGCCCGTTGAGAGCCAGAGCCTAGCTTTTTCGCGCCTCCACTGTGTTAAGCGCGTTATAATTTTGTCACATGTGGAGGGGACCTACTGTTTAATGCCGGTTCCGAACGGCGAATTGCGAAGGCTTTTCATGACAGAAGTACTCCAGGAAGGTTGTCAGTCGTTCGCTGGAGGTGGGACCGTGAAAAATGTTTGTGGTGTTTTTTTTCCCCGAGCTGGATTCGAACCCGGGTACTCTCGCTCAACAGTCCGACGCACTAGCCGATCAAGCCAACGGGGCCCACCAGTAGTAGTTTTCACCAGTAGTATTGTGGATTTTCTAGGAAGGTTTAAGGCTATATTGGACATTGAGATATAATAAGCTACCGGTAGAATGAGATTTGTGAAAAAAGTCGAGAAGTAACAACTTCTAGGGCGCTGTCTAAACAGTTGTCTTCTATAAATATTATAAAACAAAATCTAAAACAATTTTTGGGGAGTCTAATCTCAGGAACTACTGAACAGACTTTCATGCCGTTTTTACCAGTAGTATTGTTGAGTATTTGTTATGGGTATGGACTATATTTTATAGACATTTTGGCACAACAATTGAACGGTATATTGAGATTTGTAAATAATGTCGAGAACTGGCAAACTTCTAAAGCGGGCGCTGTCTAAGATTACGCAGTTTAAGATACGAAAAAACAATGTATGGGGGAATTGATCGTCTCAAAAAGTTCTAAAAAAAAGTCAGCGATGTCATATTTCTATCTTTCAAGGTAGACTCACAATAACCATTTTTATGGTTCTGCAAACCTCGAAAAGCAGATCCCCCTGTAATTTCTTTGTCTTTCTCCGCTTTGTCAAAAATTCTGAAAAAATTACAAAAAATCGGCTTAGGTGAGTACATTCCAAAATGTAAATAAATTTCAACATTCCGGTCCTAGTAGTTTTCGAGCTTTTGGGCAAAAATTATAAAACGTCAATATTCGAATTTCAAAAATCCAAAAACCCAGTTTTGAAGTTGTCAGCGAGAGCACTAAGAAAAAAAAGTATAAAAATATCAATTAGTGGGCGAAATCCAAGAAATCGTTGATTAAAAGTTTTTTTTAATCTATAAAATTCTGGCTGAAATCGACGCGAGTCTCAGTGGTGTTTTTCATATTCATTTCAACCCATATTTGCTCAATTCAACTATTTATTTATTTAAAATGACTGATACTTTGTTGCTGCGACAAAATCAGCGCAAAATATTATTGAAGATATGTTGCACTGCAGACAACAAAAAACTGTCATGCGATTATGGGAACCTTAATGAAAGTATATTTGTTCTGTGAAATTTTGTTTGAAGTAAATAGAGAAATAGTCTCTCTTAGGCAAATCTTTGAAAGATTTTCTCTTATTTCCTTGTCATATAAGGAATTGGAATTAAGGGATGATATTTGGACTGGAAATGTATCTAGACAACCCAGAAATAGGCCGATTAGATTTAGTTGTAGTCGTAGTAGATTAAAGAAAAACTTAGTATCTACTCATACTAACGGCCGGAAACACTTTTATTACCTTGATGGTCGATATGGGTATCATTGGAAAGGGCACGGGGTGCAGATTATAAAAATGTCTGTTCGGCTGTCAGTAAGTCTTTATCTCGGAAAATGGTGAACCATGGAGAGTGGTTGCAAGTTTGTGGAACAAATGTGGAGAATCTATGCTTCTCACATGGGCAGCTCTATGTGGCTTGCTCACGCGTCGGAAAAGCTTCTGGTTTATTCGTTTACGCACCAGATAGAAAAACAAGAAATATTGTATATCCCACAGCACTTCAATAAATATCTAATTGCTGCAATACTATTGGAATGCTGCAATCTCACATTTTTTTAGAAATGAACAAAATTAATAAAATGACTCAAAATACATTGAATATTTGTATATTTATAGCTAATCAATAATAAATATTGAAAAACTATTTTATCTGTGAATGATTGCAAATATTCTATAGACTTCTAGTACCACTCTTCTATCTTTTTTCTGGAATGCTTTTGAAGCTATAGGCATTATAGAATAGTAATACCAACAAAAAAAACCATTTCAACAAAATGGGACGTTGAAGCTTAAAACCGACGGTATCAGCTGCGGGAACAAAAGTTCAAGTGACTAATTTTTTTGCTTTAAATCGGCCACCTGAGACTTGTCATGCTTTCTAGTCCGGCGTTAGCATTCAAGGAAAAAATGAATTCTCTTAGTCACACTGCTAAATATTAAAGTTCTCATTTATCGTTGCAACATGAATTGACAACTGTTGCGAGTGGAATGTAATTTTCTTAAATTGTGTCTTATGATTATCTTTTTCACTGAGCCTTTCGCGAGACTATATGCCACTTTCGTTGGTCAGAGGTACTTAATGAAAATTTCGGTTAGTGCAGACAAACGTATTCGCTCAACTAGGGGCAGGCAGCCACTACACAATGAAATAGTCATATTTTACTGTCTTCTTAAAGGCTAATATTTGTGAATTCGCATTTAGTAAAACTATTTTTACTGCAATGTTTATATTTGAAAATATAGACGTACGTGTGGAACTGCTTGGCATATTGCCAACTATTCTGCATATCTCGGTGGCTTAGTTGGAGCAATATGCGTGTTTAATTTTATCATTTAATTTTTATTGTGTATCTTCTGCTGTATAAATTAAATTTCAATTACTTGTGGTAATGAAAAGTACTCTTACTCTTTTCTTAAAACGGTAAGTATAGACAAAGGGTGCTTTTTATTTACGCTGCTGTCATAATTTGATTAGCTATCGGATTTGTTGTCATAAATCACTCACACATTGCCGGAATTGTGTGGTGTGATTAACCCTCTAACGTTTACGGCTGCCTCAGAGCAGCCTTCGCTTATTGACCATTTATTATATGTTTAATTTTTGAAACGGGTATGCATGCATTGTATTGCACTTCAAGCAACATTTTGAATCATGTTTCAGCACGTTATGAAGTTTTGTTCTTTTGTAATAGTCATTTATTTGTGAAAAATCAGTGTTTGACCATCAAAATTAGTGCTCAATAAAATACTTGTAAGCATTTGGAAGAGTTGGGAATTTTACAGTAAGTAGATATATTCATGTACTTTCATAGTAAAAAATAAAAAAAAATGAAAATGCCAATTTTTTTTCGCTATATATCACGAACTAACGACCTTCTAAACAGGACTCGCACAGATATTGCTAAAATCGTAGCTATTAGTACGGGTCACTGGCCGATTGGAGACCATGCAGATAGGCTTGGGATCCCACATTTTACATACTGCCTAGTTGTAAGAACTTGGCAGAGCTAGAATCATTGACTCACTTCCTCTGCTCCTGTCCAACGCTTGCCAGGGCAAGGCTACGGACTCTAGGCAAACCCTTGCTTGAATCTCTGCGCGAGGTATCTGAAATGAACACCAAAGATTTGTTTCGTTTCTCAACGCCGCAGAATGGTTCTAAGTTCCAATCTAATCTACTTTTCAATTTTCCTGAGCTGTGGTAACAAAACGGCATTTAGTGCTATTTGAGTTCTCTAAAAACCAGTACCCCTTATACACACACACCATTATTGTAAGTAATCCTCTCTTTAATTTTGTAGTATTTATTTCTGTTACAATAAAACAAAAACAAAACTCAATAGATTGAGCATTTTACTTCTTATCAATCACATGACTCTAAATTCAATTATGTGACGGGAAAAAAATTTCGACGTAAACGGTCAAGGCTGCCCTGAGGCAGTTTCTGCAGTTCCTGCTATTGTCTGATGGGGTTAAACCCAGCCTAAAAGCATGATAGCCCACTAAGCAATGCCTTGATGTTGAAGCCTTTCGACCGACAAATATTGATAGACGATCTTAAAGAAATGGTAACGAAATCGGATAACTTTGTATGTAATCCACCTCGAAGTAGATATAACGAAAATGAAGCCTCGTAAGCTCCGCTAGACTGGGCACCCAGCTCGTGTGAACGACGAGGACCCTATTTGGAAAGTCCTTTGCGCTATAATTCATGGTCTAGGACAACGTAGACCGCGCTTGCAGAGGATGGTGTACACCAGAACGCCTGAAGCCTTGGGGTGCTGGATGGCTTCGGCCAGGTGGACGTGTTTACTGCAGGAGGCCCGAATCGGACACCGGTTGTTGCGCCGACAATTATGATGATCAGATAACTTTAAGATAAAGCGTATGGCATTAACCGAACTACACCAGACAATTTAAAACCTAAGAAATAACAAAGCTCACCGCTTTGATTTAATTTCTGGACAAGTTCTCAAAAAATTACCGACAAAAGCCATAATTTAACTGCAACATTTAATTAATGCCTTGTTTAGATTACTGTACATACTAGATTCGTGGAAACTGGTGGGAGTGGTCATGGTTCACAAACCAGGTAAACGACAAACAGTCATATAGATCAATATCTGCTGCCTATAATGTCAAAACTTTTCTAAAAACTCTTACTGAAACGAATTCAACCCTTTATGGAATAAAGAAGTCCCATACCTAATCCTTAATTTGGATCCCGGACGAATCACTCCACAATTGATCAGAGAATAACAAATGCAATTGAAAAAGCGCTAGAGAAAACAAATTTGCTCTGTCGCGATTCTTGACGTGTTGTAAAACTTCGACAAACTTTGGCACAACAGACTTAGGTATAAACTAAGACGAGTCCTACCGAAAGGTCAATGCAGTGTTCTGGAATCAAAGTTAAGGAAGGAACGGATGACTCAAGGTTCAAGGAAAATACCACCGGAGTACCACGAGGGACCCACTCTGTTCCTACTATACACTCGGGATATACATACTTCAAACTAAGGCAGCGTTGCTAGATTGTTTTTTCGGGTAATGCGGAGCTTTTAAATTTTTGGATTAAAAAATGTGGGATAATTTCGTAAAAAGCGGGTTATATAAAAAAGTCAGTAGTTTTTCATTATTATCCTTTTAATTGTCTATACATATTTTCCTGAATACATATATACATAACTTTTCTTAAAGTTTTTTCTTTAATATAGTTAAAGAACTTCGCATAGGATGAGTCCAGATTGAATCGGATGAGTAATTTAGTGAAATGTAGGGTGTGGCGGCGAAACGCATAGACCAGTGTTGGTTCATAGTGTAACCACCGTCACAGAGTGGGGACATTTTGTAACATGAGATAAAAGGATTTGGATGCAAATGCGAAATTTACTAATTGAGTTGATTTAAGGCTTGCTGCTTTGTGAAGAAGCTTCGCAACGTTTTGTATCTGGTCTTAGCTAGAGTAGGGCAACTGCGAGGCACATGCTAGTCGACGAGTCCTCGCAATTTCTTCCGATGAAGGCAGACCAAGCTTAACACCTACCAATCGGCTGTAATTCGTCCCGGATAGCTTCAAAATTTGTTATGAATAATTTCATCATTAATCATCATCATTAGTTGCGTAGCAGCCCGCGGAGGACCAGAGCCTAGCTTTTCGTGCCTCCACTGTGTTGTGCGAGTTATAATTTTGACACATGTCAAGGGGACCTACAGTTTATTGCCGGTTACAAACGACGAATTTTGAAAGCTTTCCGTGACAGAAGTACTCCACGAGGATTGTCAGTCGTTCTCATCTGTCATGGTTTTTTCTACATCTTTTAGAGAATGAATAAACCTTTGCAAAACTAATAAAAGGCTTAAAATCGGAGCACCAGAGACATTCTTTTGATTCGGACTCTGTTCTGTGGTTGTTGTATTGAATGAATACCAAATTTTTGGAAGACATGAATTAACAAATGTATTTAAAGCTGGACTGTGGTTGTCCCGCGCAGGAAATTTATTTTTGATCCCGCCGAAATCGGGACGTCTATCAACCATGAACTGAGGGTACAATTGTTTCGTTATTTCTTTGCGTTCGTACCTTATTTGTTCATAGATTAACATCCACTGATAACAATCGGATATTCGGTCCAGTCTGCTAGGAAGTCGAATGGAGGATAAGACATAACCGTGAACTTTATGAGCTGTACAAAGATGTGGATTTAGTCCGGAAGTCAAAGATCCGTCGACTACAGGGGCTCGGCCAAATCGCGCGTAGACACAAACGCTCCAGCTAAAAGGGTTTTCGAATCCGAGCCTCCTGGTTCGAGGAGAAGAGGTAGATTACAAAAATGCCTGTCTGTCATTAAGCCTTATTTTAGGTACCTGGTGATTCACCTGCAATTACGAATTGAAATTTATACACAGGGTGTGTTTTACTGGCCCAAAGAAAGTTCCAAAAAAAAGTTTTAAGAAAGTATCTCAAAAATACCCAGAAATCTTATATGATTATTTATTCGTACTAAAATAAATTAACAACTTATTTTTTTAAATTTTTTTTACCGGAATTGATTGAGTTAGGTACCGTTGGAATGCAGTTTCATTTTGAGCTTTCTATTTGAGGTTTTTGAGAGTGCTTTAAGTGCGAAAAAAGCGTCCCTCCCCCCTCGCATTACAACACTCGCGGGTCTGAAAATCTGAATAAAATCTAGAATGTAAGTCTCGATGTAATCTTTAGTTTGAATTTAGTTCTAGAGTCCTGGATCCAACAGTTTTCGAGTTATTGGCCAAAAACCAATGACATACGAATTTTAAAGATCCGAAAACGCCATTTTGTAGATCTCATCAATAGAACCAAACAATTTTATATAAAAAAACTTTTATATTCATGCACTTTTTCGAGATATTAGATATATTAGGTATATTAAATGATACCAGCATTTTGCTAAAAAAGGGCAACTAGCGATTATCTCACACACACAAACTTTTCTAAACGTTTCCTACATAAAAAACGGCGTTGGTTAGTTGTGCTGCCTTCTGCTCTGAGGGTCCTGGGTTCGATCATCAATTTGTATGGTTTGCCTTTTTTCAGGTTTTTTTTTTTTTTTTTCTTCTCCGATGGAGGGTTTCTCGCTATTTTCACATTTCTTATTTGAAAAGAAAGGTAGCTCGAACACCTGCACACGAACACAGCATAAGCATTTTACGTTCCAAATTTCGGCTAAATCGGTCAAGCAGGAGCAAAATGAAAAATTACAAACATCGCAACTTTCGATTTTATAATATAATAATACCCAGAAATTAAAAAAATATTCAAAAATAGGGTATTTTGACTGGCTGCTTGTCAATTGTTATTCGAATTGAAGTCAAAGTTTGTTCATCAAGGAATAAAATAAATATTGTAAGCTATTATGCTAGCAGTCTATCTTAAAAATTGTATTTCAATCGGACTATCGAAACAGAAGTTAATCCCACTTATGTTGAAAACGTGAAATATTTTGTGACTTGTGATATCTGACTAACGTGATTCTTTTTTCTATATCCTGGCCAATTTAATAAATAGCCTTATAATGTATGGCCTATATTTCATTAAGTTTCATTAAAATTGATTCACTCGTTTGTGCGTGAAAGAGTAACAAACATCCATACAAACATTCAGCTTTATAATACAGTAGTCCCCGGATAATTGTTCCTCGCTTAGTTGAGTTCCCCGTTTAATTACTCGAAGAACTAAGCAAATAGAAAATTCCATAGGAAATGTACACACTTTTCCCGTTTAAATGCGTACCCGCTTAGCTGCGCTACCCGGGTAATTGCACTCTATAATGTTGTTTGTCGTAGCATTTGATGATTGGACAATTCTCCTTCTGTTTGCAATTTCCAGCAAACCTGGAACGGCCTTTTTATAGTTGGGTTATTTACTGGCTTTTTGAGGTTTCTTTTGTACTTTGATCTTTTCAAATATACCTTTCAAAATAAATTGTCACATATGGTTTCGGAATAAACGCCCTCTTTTGTGGAGCACTGTATTTTAGGCAATCATGATAAAACTTCACTCTCTTTCAAACAAAAACTGAGCATAATTGCTCTTTATTGCGTTTTCAACGTCTGCGTAGCAATTAAGCTGGATTCTTGTAATTGAGTTCCTCGGTTAAATGCGTCGACAATCGGTTTGGCCAACGCAACTAACTAAATGATATCCAATTGAAAAGAGATTAATTTACATATATATCTTGATATCTGTTACGGCGACCTATAATTGCATTCAGATTATACGCAGAAATGTATCCAGGCTAATCTCCGCAGTACTAAACCGATTTCAGTAAAATTTCTTTTACAAAAATTCCGTCAAAGTTTTGTTACTTGCAACCAGTCACGAAAATGATTTTCATGTTAAACAATATTAGTTTAAAAACAGACAGACAGGTTCTATCTTTTGTCTAGTTTTGCGAAAGTCAGGCTATTCCCGATACATTAACCTGAGTTATTTTTAGCTGAAATTGTACTGCATGGCTCTTCATCTCATCACTTTATCTCTTTTAAAAATGCAGATGTCCGCTAGCATGTATTTGGTACATTTAATCGAATGACGGTTTAAAAAGCCATAAACTATCGAGTGTTTTTTTCACATTCTAAGTATGCTATTTCCCCACAAAAACAAGATTTGATTCCCTCTTTCTGCTTTGGTGCCAATCGTAGGTTTGTCTGTGTGCTATCTCTGCTCTACTGCAATGATAACATGTTTTTTTGTAAATACATATATTTAGGTATAGGTACGTTTTATTTGCAGCCCGCCTAAACATCAGTGACAGATAAATGCATTAAAAGTTGGTTGGGAAGTGAGTGAATGTTCTTTTGGAGTTATTTCTTGAATAATTAAATCCGATTTCCATGGGCTATTTGAATTCCTTACAAACACAGGTGTAGGGGGAGAAGCCACAAACAAAACTAGTTTTTGTAAGCTAACCGAACGATCAATTAGCTCATTAATCATTTTACTGGCTAGGACTACGATATGCAAATGTGTAGAGCTTAACTCATAAGCAAACATTGCTTAAAGCCCTTATAACTTTAAATATGTGCAATAGAGGGACACTTTCTTTCTTATCTGTTCAAATCTATCTGTTTCATGTTCATGTGGCAATTTTCAAAAATAAATTGTTTTCCTTACCGTGATACAATTTGTTTTCTGGCTATAGGTGAATGAAAGTTGAATTTTGTCCCGCACTTAACGCCGTTACACACTATTATTGTAAAATTTGTTATCTTTGATGGTTGAAAGAATGCCATAGCGTTTACATTTTCCCTAGTGTCGCCCAATTTGGGTATTTCAAGTTCAGGTAGTACGTTATTTGATTAAAGAACAACCAAAAAAAAAAAAAAATAATGATGACCACGCTATGCCTTTTGGTTTGTATTATTATACGTGCGAAATAATATCGTGTTTCTGGAATAGCATGGAACAAAGTTTGCGTGCGACAGCACTAAATTTCCCGCAGAGACTTGTTGCACTAACCCTACAGTTGAATAAACGTATAAAATGTATTTTAAAAATAGATGGTAATTATTCTAAACCCCACTGCATGTTGTGGTTTGTAGAGTATGCACAGCGTTTCCCCATCGTATTCTCCCGTCTTCAATCTTTCGCTGAACATGAAACGTATATTTAAAATTGTTCAGTGATTGAAACAGGGAAAAGAATAATGGAAGACAAATTTCAATCTCTTAACGATTAAAGTACGCTAATGGGGAACAACATGTCGGTTATTTAAAAATTTATGTCGTTGGGTTGTTGATGATCTCGTGATTCATGTAGATTTTTGAGTCATTGTGTTCTGACACCGTTCTGACATCTTAGCCAGTAAAACACTTTTTTGAATTAGATAAATATTTTTAGAACATAATTTCAAAACTGTTAAGTTGCGACCCGCACTCATTCCCGATTTTTTTCGAAATCTTCATAGAAGGTAGTGGAATGCGTCAGCAACCAAACTCCAAATCCCTGTTACATGCAAAAAACAATAAGGGACTAAAGGACATTTAGAGATCGAAATTTCTTTAATATTAAATGCTAACATATCGTAAACCTTCAGAAACATATGTATAGAAAACTATTATACTAAAGATTATTATTGCCAAATAGTAAAATATCCAATATTTTACAGTTTATGAGACCATGACACCTCTGCGTCTGTAAACCCAAACTTACTACTCATTCACACACTTAACAGAAAAAAAAGTTTAAGCAAGTGTAAGAAGTTAGTATTTTGATTTAGCTTTATTTTGTCCTAATTTTATTTTGTTTTTAATTTTAACAACACGGTTTTGATGTGAAAAAAATATTACTTGATCTATTATATGATGCATTGGGATGTTGCCGGCATTATGCGGTTATAGTATATTTGCTAGCACATACTTTGTGATTGTCTTATATGTTTTTTTGGTGGTCGTTTGCAGATTGAAATATTTTGCTTTCTAGAATGTCTGGCAGATAGTTGTCCTTTAATGGTGTTAATCTTTATTTTTTAGAAAAGTTATTGTAAACATAAAAAGTTATGATTATAGTGCGAATTTTGTACCAATCTGTGCACTGAGCGACTCCTTTATACTTACTGCTTACACTACGGGATTTTTTTTAACTATTTTGGTTTACTCTTTAATAAATATTAGTAATCGTAGTTTTTTTTTTTGAAACTGCTAAACAATTCATCTTTTCTAAATTATGAAAACTATGAGAATGAAACTCGGCTCAAAAATAGCCGCTTATTCGTCGATGTATCGACATATAAATTCGACAACACCAAAGGAAAAGGAAGACTAATTAATTTTTGTAAGGTTTGCCAAAACTGTTTTTTAAAGCTGTCAAACAGAATCTTGTGAACAGCAGTAACGCTAGGCTCCTATAGATCATTGAGTTTAACCACAACGATTCAACCTTAGGATAAGTGGAATTCTGGAAAACCGTCCAATAGAATTTGCTTAAACTTGGCCTCAAAATATTCTTACCCAATGTTATTGAGCCCAGCAATTCTCCATAGCAATCAGGCAGCAGCAAGTGAAACTGAAGTAAAAACTATTAAACAGCAAAATGTACAGTCAAAAAAGCGAAGTGTCCTTAGGATTATATAGTTTTCTTTTAATAGTTCGAAACTTTCTAATTCGAAAACCTTATATTATATAATAATTCAAAGTCAAGTTTCCTTTTTTTTTTCTTCAAGCATCGTTAGTTGGAAGGCGTACGTGCCGAAAGTGGGATTTTTTCTGAAACCTAAGTAATTCGAATACCTATAGTAGTTCGAACTGTTTTCCTGGTCCCATGAAATCCGAATTATCGAGAGTTCACTGTAAAATATATGATATTGTTCAGAAAGTATATCCACGTAAAGATTAAATGCAGCTAAATTTGGGATTCAAGCAGAGAGGTGGATTTGCGCTAAATAATCGAAACTTCTGTACTAATATTATAAAGTTAAAGAGTTTGTTTGTTTAAACGCGCTAATCTCAGAAACTACTAAACGGATTTTCATTCACCTTTCACCAGTAGTATTGTGGGCTGAGCAGGTAAATAGATACATTCTGTGGACATGTGGACCTAAAAAAATAACGGTATAGTGATATCTGCGAATAAAGTACAGAAATGGCAAGCTTCTAAGACGGGCGCTGCCTTAGCCGCTATAGATAGAAAAAAATAATGTATGGGTAAATTGATCGTCTCAAAAAATTCCAAAAAAAAGTTAAGCGACAGCATATGTCGATCTTTTAAGGTAGAGCCACAATAACCATTCTTATGGTTTTGTAAAAAGTCGAAAAGCTAATCGACCTTGTAATTTCTACACCGTTTTGTTAAAAAATCTGAAAAAATTACAAAAAATCGGCTTCGATGAGAACATTAAAAAAAAAACTAATTTCAGCATCTGGCCCCAATACTTTTGAAGTTCTTGGCGAAAAACAATGAAACGTCAATATGCGAATTTCGAAAATCCAAAAACGCAGTTTTGTGAATCTCGACGAAAGCGTTAAGAAATAATAAGTATAAATTTATTGATTTGTGGATGATCCAAACAATCGCCGATTAAAAGTTTGATATAATCCATGAAATTCTGGCTGAAATTGACATGAGTCGCAGTGGTGTTTTTCAAATTCATTTCAACCCCTATTTGCTCAACTAAAATTTGCACCCAGCTGGCACAAAGATTATCACGCTGACAGCGTATTTGATAAGTGAAATATGGATCTATGTGTGTAGGTTAACATAAATGTACGCAGATACAGTTAGCGATACCAGATTAAGTATATTAAGGTATTTTTTCTCGAAAGATGGTAGCCAATGGGAAAATACATGTCTGAAGCGTGTTCTGCACTCAGGCAGTTGTTTACTGTCAAAATTTTGTTGTTAAATTACTGATTCTGTAAACCGTGATTTATAGAGTTTCTGTGGGGGCTCAGATAAGAGATATTAGATGTTGTAATAAAATTATGAGTGGAATCACTGACATGTCTGCTGAAGATTTTCGATATACGTTACCGTTGATAGTTAATGGAACCAAAACAGACATTGTGAAGTCTTGTGTATCCCTTTAGTGGGTACGTGGTTTAAAGAAACACGAGTGGCCGTGTGGTCTTCGATTGTAGACCATTGATAATGCGTCGTTAGTATTCGAATTTGGGTCATATTTCACATTGTATTAAATTTTTATAACAAAGTAATTTTTTATAAAATTCTGTAACTAAAACAAAAAAATGTTGTAAAGATTATACGACGTTTTAAAAAAAAATTGGCCTTTCCATTTATGGAAGATTTTACATAGCCTATAACTACTTTATTTTCATTGCGCCAGGAAAGTACAGTGCTCCACAAAAGTTTGCGTACGATAGAGAAATCTGGCGAAAAGGGGCGTTTTTTATACTTTCTTTAACCAAACGGAAATTGTTTGCTGGCACGGATCTTGATCCAGTAAAGCCACCAATTCCTCATCATGAAACTTTTTGGGCGCGAGAAAAGACCCGCGTTGTGGTATTACAACGGGCCTATAGCCACCCTTAGGTGGCTATAGTTTCCTGCCCCAGCCAGCCACATCTACCTAACCTTCTCTAGGGGCAGTTTTGTTAAAACGATAGACAGTTGTATCAATAGAAAGAGCAGGCTCCAAACATATGTTATAACTCACACTTCTTTTATTCACATTCAAAATTATGAAATGTTTTCAATTTATTATTTATTATCATATAACATATTGTTATATGATACATTTTAATAAAAAACGCAATGTTTAAAATTTAGTAAATTTTGGCAAAAACTATATATGTATACTTACAATTGCTTAATAAACGGTAATGAATAATAGTTTTTTCCAGAAATCAACGAAATGATATCAAAACAACAAGGTATGTATACACATATAAAGTTTATCATCTTAAGAAAGGATATTTCCGACAACTTAGAACTTATGTTTATCAGTAGATATATTAAACGAACTTATATTTATAATTGATGAAGCTAAGTATGTACAGTAGTCCCCGTTTAATTAATCGAAAAACTAAGCAAATATAAAATGATTTGAATGATTTTAGTGTAAAATCATTCCAGGCGGTTGGAAATAATAGAAAAAAGAGTTTAGATAATTTTTTTTTCAGTCTAGTTCAAAAGGCATAAGACGTGAACATTAACGGCAAGTTCCTAATTTAGCACTGCGACTTACAGTTTTGAAAAAAAATTATTCACATTTTTCTTTCTATTCATGAACAATCTAACTTTAATGTACAATTAAAGAACACGTTTCCGCCTTTCTAAGTTGGTATAGAACTTTATTGTAGGTATTGCCATTGTGTTTTAATGAATTTTTTTGCATGTTACTTGATTTGATTTTAAATTGCCCCTACCTCCTAAACGGGGTGAGATAAACCCCCCCGGCCATAGCAAAGATTTCTCATTTTTGGACGCTCTGTGAAACATCATTATCAATTTTTGGCGCCAAAGTTATTTTACTCTCCCCACACATCAAAATAGATATTTTTCTAAACATGCAAATATGGATAGATAGATAAATAGATAGTTCTATAGATGCGTTTATACTTCATATTTTTTATGATGACGTAAGGAAAAAATAGCACAAAAATCATTCAATCCGGTCAAATGTTTTTTTTTTTTTTTTTTTTTACAAAAAACCAAACGACCGCCGAGTATGTATCCATTTTTGCACGCCACTGTAGGTCTACGGTTAACTTTGCATTTTTGTAGTTGGTATCACCACCCACTGATCTGCACTAGTTTAGGGATGGGTCTTAATGTTTAAGACTTTTTTGGTTCATCACTGTCAGTGGTGAGTCGTCAATATGTTCATTTCGTTCATGAACGCCTGATTTTCGATCATATTCTACACATTCTTTCGTCGATATAAGCACCCGCAAAGTTATTTAGCTTGTTTGGTAATTTGAGTTATTTTTGCACTCTGTTTCCCAATTTTCAACTCGTGCGACTTTTTTATGCTTCAATTTAAATCCGAGCAACTCCACTTTGTTCTAAATTTTTTATTTTCGCTGCCATTCGTTGTTGTACGGAGTGCGGATGCACGTTACTTTTTGAAAGTATGAAATTAGTTTTTTTAATTAATGTAAATAGGCTAAATTTGTTATCTCTAATAGTAATAGTGGGAGAAATGCGCATTGCAATTACAATAGAAACATTTTTTGTAGATATTTGCATTAAAAGAAGCCTAAAACTTGCAAAAAAATTGGTGGTTGCAATGACTAGTCTTAAACAGGAACCGATTGGCAGCTTACACGTATTCACAGACAGGAATTACATAAAAAACGCTGTCAAATGAAATCAAGGGGAAAGAGACGAGGGAGATGGATAGCTCAAATGTGCCTTAACTGCCAGACTGCCACTCGTTAGCATCAGTTCGATCGAAATATGTTATTGGAAGTACGTATCTACTTCTCACTCACTCTACACTTCACTCAAAAAATAGCTCACATTTTTGTAGCGCCCATTTTGTCCAAGTTATTCGGGAACGAAATGTGTCCATTAAAAGTAAAACAAAAAAAAGTATATATAGCGCGCATTGTACCAACAGGGTCGTTCAATTTGGCTTTGAACAAATTGTTGAACTTTGCTTAAAGTTTCTACACTCAGATTGGATTGATATGGAAATGGGATGTGTATAAACAATGTGATAGTAAACATGTACCTATATGGATAGTTCTTCTTTGTTGTCTCTTTCCATTCGTGCTGGAAGAATATGAACGAAATGGAAGTTTCGTCAAATAATGAAAATAAACGAAGTGAAAGCCTGCATTTTAAATTCACGCATCGCCACGTGATCACTTTCATACCCATACACTCTCAAAACTAGAACACAACCACCCACATGACTAAATGTAAGGTAAAGGTATTTTTTCTCAATTTTACCATTTCTAGTCCTCAATGCGATGTATCGACAATCTGAACCCACATATTAAAATTATTACATTTAAATTGTAGTATTATATTTATTTTAACAAACAATTTTATTTTATATTCATTTTTGGTTCAACTACAGTGAAACATCTCTATTGTGGACACTCTCGGACACTCATCAAAATCGTCCGGTATAAAGGGGGTTGTAAAGGGCTGAGCGAATATTTTTTAGAGACTAAAATGCAAAGTTAATGAACATTTTGCAGGTAGTTTTATTATTATAATTATATATTGTATTTCTGTTTGTGTCGTATTTAACGCAGAATAAAAGTATGTACATTTATAATTTTTGTGGGAGCTGTAGATTCTTTCTATGTCAATTTTTTACTTTAAGTAATTGAGCAAATAGTTTTTGGAGGCACTGTATATGTACATAGATGGGAACGATGGGAATCGCTAATGCGCACAAGGAACAGGCCTTTCTGTCCCAAGCATTGTGGAACTTTCAGTCGTCTTCCCGTACTGGCCGGCAGTACTCTCTTTCGCAAAACTGTGTAAGTACAGTACAACCTGTCAAATTGGACCACCCTCGGGATATAAGAAAAGCAGTCCGATTAGGGTGTGGTCCGAATATAAAGGTTCTTTTTTTAATGGACCGATTCGATTTCAAAGGTTTTTCGCTTTACATATGTTCCTGCCCTGTTAAGAGTAGTTTGTAAGTATCTTTGTATAGTAAGACTTCTCTATAGAATTTGGCTCTTAAGCTAACATGTTTAATAGAGAATAGCTTTATGATGCAGACACAAATAGAATAATATTTTGATGGCGTTATGTATGACATCTACGATCTATTTATTTCGACTACCACTTACCGCTACAGCAAAATGGCGGAAGCAAAGTTATACACCTAATATAATTTTCTATCTCTGCCCTCTTCGGTTTTGGTCCGTTATAAGACAAAAATTGTTCCGTAGACGTTGACATCCATTTCCGTGACCGGTATAAAGGGGGTCCGTTGTGACGGGATCGAAATGTGCACAAAGCTCTATCTTCATGCCGGGGACCAGAGAAAATATTCATTAAGAGAGGTGTCCCTTATAGGTGGATGTCCGTAAAGAAGAGTTTCACCGTATATGGACAAAAACAAGCCTGCCTGTCAAGCTGCCACCAAATTTTCGGAAAACATATTTGAATTTTACTTCCAATAAGAATAACAGAATACTGATTTTTTTAGTATTAAACTTAATTTTTTACAAAACAGATTTTGATTTTATAGTTCTGCTAGGAAATTAGGAATGTCACTAAGCCACTTGTAGCGCGACATAAAAGATCTATTGTACCGCCTTCATTGCTGTAGGACTTTAGAACTTATTTTGTAGTGATACATTATTTAGGTACATATGCTGAGCTAAAACTCCTTCAACCTCTCTCTCTCTGAAAACAAATCGGAGATGTGTCCCTCTTCGGTATCAGAATGTGAATGGTGTCATTTTCCCAGTTTTGCGAACAAACTGCTTAACTTTTTCGATTCTCAGTCGTTCCCTGGAGGATGGGCCGTGAAAAGGGTTTGTGTTTTTTTTTTCCCGAGCTTGACGTCAGCCCGGGAGAGTACCCGGTTAGCGAGAGTTCGCTAACGTTTTGACGCACTAACCGACTACGCACCAATCTTTGTTACAGTTGTTACAGATCAACCTTTGCCAAAAGTTCTTCGTGCAGAAAGGACAAACAAACTATGTAGAGAGTGTTTTTACGTTCGTGTTTGTAGAAATTTCGGTAGGCGAATGATTTAGTTTGGCCGAAAAGAAACACAAAAACCGACGAAAAATACTAATCTGGGAAAAGGAAAGTAATAATTCAAACACGTCTTTTCCTTGTCATAGTACAATCGAATGCGTTTTATTTAGGCAAAAAGAGAAAAACAACAACAACAAGATATATTCTAAGTAAAAAAAAAACAAACTATTATGAATGTAATGAAATGATTATGTATACATACATACACACGTATGAGTGTTGAATTTAATAATAAAATGTATGTGTATGTACGCATGAGTGTTGAATTTACAAAAGGAAAACTGACTTTAGGGTGGACGCGTATGCACCTAAAGGGTGCATCACATCGTTGAACAGAAAGCATGACGTTGACTTGTACCAACAATGTTTGCGATTGTTTATTTTGTTTTTTTAATTACAGTTATTTTTTACTTTATAATAATTATGAATGTTACTTATGGTAAGTCTACTCAAAGTATTAATTTACTTTAAAAAGGTTTGAAGCTGTGTTACTTCTTTTTTTATGAACTAGGCGTTTTTTGTTCCCTTAATTTTATTTTAATTTTAATTAGAAGCAATTCAATAAAATGTTTGAACAGTATTTCATCAACCTCAGGAACCATTTAAAATAAAGCTGTTAAAAGTGTATTTGACTCATACATTACTCATGCTATATATAGTGTACGACAAAATAAGCTAATCTTTTCAGGTTAATTTCTTTAACTTTATTATTCAACGAATATAAGAAAAACTTAAATTCCAAAGAATCTTTTTCTTTTGACCGTTTCTTTCTTTTATGAGACAAACGGATATAAGAAAAAAAAATTTTCTATAAGAACAACGTATGTAAGAAAAAACTTTTTCTAATAAGCAATACCAAAATTTTGCGAACCGAATTAGAAAACACTATCGAAACCAACTGCCATTTCGTTTGAGCTATTAATGGCAATATTTTATATTAAGTTTGAGGAGCTAATATATGCACAGTATAAAACAAATCTTTCTAGCCATGTTTTTGAGGACGTATTGTACGGTATAAAATAACATGGTTTGTTTGGGGGACAGTTTCTTATAAACGTATTATTGCTCATATAATTCTCGAGATTAGTGTGAAAAAATACTTTCTTATATCAGCGTTTTTCTTATTAATGTTTTTCTCATATCAGTTTTATTTAGTTGTAATTCATATGGGAAAGGACATGGTTCATTGTTCTTTGTTTCTTTTAAGGGTTGTTTTTTTTTATATGAGTTTTTCTTATATCCGTTAAGTACTGTGTAACGTTCTAAGTACTAATCTTATTCTGTAAGACTAACACAGCCGTTTTTTTTTTAACTTAAATGTTAAAATCGCAAAGTAAAAATTTTGAATAAAAAATCATTATGAAGATTAGACCTAAAAGGTCAAACACAATTATCATCGGCCCACTAAGTAAATTCAGCTTTTATTTAGAAATAAATTAAACTGGGCCAAAGTCGCCTTCCAACATTGACGGTAACGAGGGATGATATCAATATCATCTGCGTCCGCTGGACCGACTATTTGCTCCAACATGAGATTAAAGAAGTCACATGACAGCGCGTCCGCCTGCCGCAATCCAATGCATGTTTCAAAGGGCTCGGAGGTTCTTGACCCGTACTGCACGGTGTATCGAGTGTAATTGTGTGTGGTTCGACACAACCGGATCAGTTTTGCCGGGATCCCGAATTCAGCCATCGCACTAAGCAACTCGCGGAGAATGCTGTCATATGCGGCTTTTAAGCCGATGAAAAGGTGATGTGTATCGACCTGAAACTCGCTGGTATCGTCGACTGGTACGTGCCGATTAGTGCGGTGCAAAACGTTCACACAGTACACTGGGTAGGATCTTGTAGGCGATATTGAGCAGGGATATACCTCGGTAGTTCTTGCACGAGATAGGATCGCCTTTTTTGTGGATGGACTCGCAAATTCTACAGATGATCTTTTGCATGCTCCTTACCACAACATCCCCTCCAGCTTTGAAGAGCTCTGATGGGATACCGAGCCTGCGGCCTCGTTGTTCTTTAGCATTTTGATAGCTGTCTCGATCTCTTCAATGCTGGGAGGGAGGACGACTTCATCGACTGGAGGTGGGATCTCTTCGTCCACTACTACTCTTTCTTCGTCATGTTCGTTAAGCAGCTGCTGAAAATCTTGCTTAAAGACATCCACTATTCCCTGCGGTCGGTGACAAGATTATTTTCGCAATGTGCCATGCTTAAAGCCCGCTGCGAGACTTTTGGCCTTCTTATAGAAAGATCTTATTCGGTTCTTTTGCCTTGACTCTTCGATATCTTTGAGGCTGCGAAAGCCCTCTTTTTTCGCCGCAGCGTCTTTTTCTGCACTTTTCTTCTGGCTGGTATTCCTCGCACGCTGCTCTTGTTTTCAGTTGCAGTACGTTGGTACGCCCGGTCGGTTGCTCGCTTTTTCTGGAAAGTCGGGCTCTTAATCGTGTTGCCACCAGAAAATGGTCAGAGCCGACGTTTGCCCCTTTTTTGCACGTTCGTACGTAGAGGTCGGAGAGCTCCTTTTTGGTGAGCTCTTCAACATCGTCGGTAGGGGCATGTGCACAAATGAGGCTAAAGTTGTAAAATCTCCTTTGGATGCGGAGCACAGCTAGGCAATCGCTTATTGGCTTAAAGTCGTTTACTTTCGACCTCAGCCGTTTCCCCACGACGAATCGGCATCCCAATAAGTGCATCCTTTTGTAGCAACTGTACTGTATTTGCTGGTACTGCTGGTACTGTATATCCTGGATCACAGCAATATCCGCCTTATATTGCGTGACGATAGTTTCCAGTTGTTGAGGGAGTGTAGAGAGTTCTCACATTCCTGGGGCATACTCGCAGATCGTAATCCTTTTTCGCACAGTGTTGTCTTCGTTGGTTTCCTGCTTCTGAGGCTTGGTTCAGCTCTTCCATAACGATTGTTTTTTTCTAAACGGGCGGATCGTTAGCCCTCCCCGTGAGTTGGGCTCTCTTGCCTAGAGCGGTGGCTGCATACATTAGTTCATTCATCCATCATTCCGTCATCATTAGTTGTTAGGAGGCTATCCAAAGGGTGCCGCGGGGTGGCTATTTGTCAACTTGACCTGCAGACTATAGGGGTCGATGCTGGCAACTCGTCATGTTGAGTGCGATCAGCAACTTCATCATCATCATCATCATCATTTTCTTAGCCCGCATGTTCCACTAAAGGGGTTGCGGGGGCAGTGCACGCAAAAGAGATCTCCAGGCAACCTGATTTTCCGCCGCCGACTCTAACTCCTCGGCGGGTATGCCCAAGCGTAACCAGGCGAGCTTTTGGACTTAATCCAACCATCTCATCCTGGGTCTACCGAGCGGTCGCCTACCCGACGGAGTCGTATTTAAGGCACGCCTCGGAAGTCGTACTGCAGGGGACATTCGTGTCACGTGGCCAAACCATCGAAGTATGGATCTTTCCGTTCGGAGAAGAAGCTGCTCAACGTTTAGCTCTCCCCGTACTGTCGTGTTTCTCATGAAATCATGAAATCTCATCTCGGTAGCTTGTATTCGCGATCTTATTCTTTCGGTCATTACCTAAATTTCATGACCATAGGTGAGAGTTGGAACAAATACCGAATTGAACACCGATAACTTGGCCTTCACCCCAAGCTCGGCCTTCCTAATAACAGACCTTCCCAGGTGATTCAAAATTGACCCAGCTTGGCCAATCCTACAGGAAAGCTCAGTATTACTCCTCCCATCACACGTGAAAAAGACCCGGAGGTACTTGAACTTCTCCACCTTCTCCAACTTATTGGCCCCCAACGGCCTGTTACGCTGCCCAATGTATATAATATAAATTCTAGATACCTTCAAATATACCAGACATATGATATTTTTTTTTAAATTATCCGATTATCCGGACTAATTGTTGTTGATAGCGATCCGGAAGATCGAAAATCGAGCTAATCAAACGTATGAAGGAAGACGTATGAACTGCGTGCTGTATACGTTTTTTCTGTTTACCTTCTTAGTTTTGCTGCTCTTCTTACCTGCCTCCAATATGTTCTCAATAATTTCGTCTTTGTATTGCAATCTGTATTCAGGGCAGTCACAAGTAAACCAATCTTTATTATCATCAGCACGCTTCTTTCTCTTTAAGTCATCGCCTACTAATATCTCTATGTGGCTGTGAGCCGATCGGCGATTGAAAAAAAAAATTAGAAAAGGGGTACTTTGAACCAGCGGACACATGTTTTAGAATAGTATTGCTGTGAAGCAGAAGGCAAAGTTATTCAAACCCGGTGAGGTAAATGAGACGAAATAAGAGTTAATCTCAGACATCCAAATGCATCCAAATCCACTATAACAAAGTGCACGGCATAAACAAACTACGTTCCAAATATCAGCCAAATCGGGCGAGCAGTTCGGGAGCCAACTCTGAGAACAGAAGATTAAAATTTGTAAGATTATTAAGACTCCTCCGTTTC
Source organism: Syritta pipiens (assembly GCA_905187475.1). NCBI lineage: Eukaryota > Metazoa > Arthropoda > Insecta > Diptera > Syrphidae > Syritta > Syritta pipiens. Next base: position 59,824,911 of record LR994572.1, on the reverse strand, counting down.
ATCAAAAGGAGAAATGGAAGAAGCTTATAAGACCATCTCAGCCACAAGGCCACTTAACACGTCTGCGGAAAATGATACTATTCCATTTATTCAAGAATATTGTCTTATTTGTTTTCCTTTCAATATTTTTTACTCATAATCAAACAACGGAATGGCAACACATACATATACACAACTCACACAGTTTGAAATACATTGCATGCGGGTCTCACGTCATAAGACCAAGGAGTGTACCATTCTACTCTACTGTGTGGAAATAAAGTAAGACTTGGAAAGTCGTAAAGATCCGTCTGAAATTATTTTATTTAAAACACGTCTGTGGCTCCTTGTTCCCGCTCCAAGTTTTAATCATTTTTTAGACGATGGAAGTGGAACCATCGTTTCGTTTGATGGATGTTATGTACGCCTGCATGAAGAAATCCTTTATTTCTGTTGTTCCTGGTTGCGTTGCTATAAATTGTACTCTAAAAGCTGCCAATGCTACTTCTGCTAGTGCTGGTGCTGGTGCTGCTAGTTTGAGTGCCAGTTTGCTTGTGTGTAGGGAAGAGAAATTTCCAAGAAGGAAAGATGGAATCGTATTCTATACGGATCATAATGTAATATCGTAATATCGTGTGCATCGAAACGAAAGCTTTATATTCGTGATAAGTTTTTGGCCAGCAGTATTTTAGTTTTACGATTGGCATTTAAAAGTTATTCCTCTTCAAGCAAAGAAAGTAATAAAAAAGTCGTTAAATATTGCATTTATCAGCGGATCTCTTATGTTCAAATTTAGATTGCATAGCTAGAGTTGTGGAGATGCCAACACAGTATACTCATATATGTAAATGTATATATTTTATACGTAGTAAGCATATGAGTACGCATACAAATAAAAAAGTGCATTAAAGAAGAATTAGTTTAACACTGCTTTGATTGAACTAGCGGATAACACTTCGCCCTTTGGCTGTCTACAATTTTCAATTATTATTCCTTTTTTATGAAACAAACAAAATAAAATTTCTTTAAATAAAGTAGCAAATCGAATTTGGTTTGAGTGGCACTAATTATACTCACACTTGAGGTCTTTTAACATACAAATCGTAAAAAAAAAGTGCAAAAAATATAAAAAAAATATTTTATTTGTCTTTTGGTGCATTACTTTGTAAATGCAAACTATACTGTGCAGCAGCTACAGACCTTATGTTAAGCATCGTTATAGTGGTAGCAATAGACGTCGTTTACCAGACCAATTTTTTTCGCCTGCTTGCACCAGGTTTGGACTTAAAACAGTTAAATAATATCTGGGCTTTAAAATATTGCATTCCATACTAGTACTGATCCTAAGCGGTTCTACATCTAGGTTTTTATCTTTTTGCTCTGGCTGTTCATTAAGGTTTTTCCAAACCATCCGACTGAAAAACCGTTGATCGTATGTGGGTAAAGCAAATTCAGTACGAACTCAGTGATCAACAACGAGCAGTTGTCAACAGACGACTTTTAGTAGCACATTCCTTTTGCGTAAAAACTGAAAAAAAAAACTCAACAAATTAGATAGTTTCCCGTTAGGTAACATATCAGTGCATCGGAAAATCACCCAGTTTAGTCATTTGTATGCTCTACCACTTTCAGTTGCAGTATCATTGCAAATGCGAAAGTGATTTCTAAAAATGAAAAATAACGTCTTTTTTTTTGCAATTTTTTTAACTTTGGAGAATAAGAATCAAAAAATCAATTAATTCTTAACTTGAAACATACATTTTTTTGTGGTGCCCAAAGACTGGGCGTCTCTCGGTTAAATTATAATTATGTGTATGTATTGATCTCAATCTCTTCTATATACAAGGGTCCACAAGGACCTAAGCGAGGAAGGGTGAAACCCCGCCTACCCATAACCCACTCTTCTATATAATTCTGTGAGCGCCGTGGCCAGAGTACCCAGGATCGAATCCGACTCGGGGAAGTAACACCACAGAAATTTTTTCACGGCGCCATCTCCAGCGAACGATTGAAAATCCTCCTGGAGTACTTCTGTCATGGAAAGCTTTCCCAATTCGCCGTTCGCAATTCCACATGTGTCAAATTATATCGTGCACAGCACAGTGGAGGCGTGGACGAGCACAACACAGAGAAGCTAGGCTCTGGCCCTGTATGGGTTGTTACGCCGACTATTTATTTATTTATTTAATTATTTACTGCTCCCGCGACTTCGTCCTCGGCTTAAAAATGTATACAATTTACAACTTTACAAATACTTCTGCTTCTGATCCGCTTCTGGGAAAGAAATACAAATAGATCGATCGCCAATGCGGGATTTGAGAAAAACAGAAAAGGGTACTCTGAATACCTGCGATGTTTTTATCAATAGATGCATCTACTCGTAAGTTGTGGTCAAATGAGTTTACCTTCTAAATTTCAACCAATTCGGTGAAGCCGTTTCAAACTTTCAAATCGCAAATATGAATAGAGCCGATTTGAAAGCCCGTAGGATTTTTCTAACTCTTGAACGGCTGAACCGATTTCAATCAGATTTGGAATATAAATTTATTAGGCCTTACACTTAAACGTTACCTGATTTGTTCTTGGATGCAATCAATTTTATTTCAACCACACCAGAACTTAGCAAACGGACCTTAAGATAAATTTCAAGGAATTTTGGGATTGCGCAACAATAGAATCTTCGGCGACTGCTGTGAACCACAAGCCAAAGTTATTTCAACCCTTTTTCTTCAGAGAAACAAAAACTATAGGGAATACGTTCGCCGAATGGAAAATGAAGCAAGAAAGTAGCTCGAACACCTTCCATCTTTTTATGGTGCGTTGCATGCACTTCAAAATTGAAGTCAAACTAAGTGCATCTAGACAAATGCAGTTCAACATATTATATAGCAATCTACGTTCCAAATCGGTTAAGTGGTTTGGGAGCAAAGGCAATAATTACAAACATAAAATTCATAATATTACCAGAAATTTAAAAAAAATTAAAAAATAGGGTATGTTGACTGCCTGCTCTTGTTGTTCGAATTGAAGTCAAACTTTTTCTATCAAGCAATAAATTAACCCATATTATAAGCCATTATGCTAGCAGTCTATCTTCCAAATTGTATTTAAATCGGTTTATCCAAAAAGAAGTAGTTGAGATGTTTATGTTGAGAACGGCCAATTTTTTGTGGCTCTTAATATCTGACTTACGTCACTCTTTTTTCTATATCTTGGCCAATTGAATCAATAGCCCTATAATTTATGGCCTATATGTTATTCTGATATGTTTTTGTTTTAATGAGATGACTATCTCAAAAAAAATTGGTAAAGCTAACAATTGAACAAAAAGCTTAAAAGATTTTATCTAAATGCGTACAAAAATTACAAATCTTTAAAAAAAAATATGATGTTTTTACGTGAGTACTAAAACATAACCGTTTGTAATGAAATGTTGAAGGAAAACCTTTGCGAAGGCAGCTAGAATACATTATATTACATTGAGTTGCGTAATAGCCCGTTAAGGTCCAATTCGAAACCGAGTACTCTTACTTAACAGTCCGACGCAGTAACCGATCAAACCTCGGCACCCACGGCCAGATTCCGCACAGCAATTTCGTCAGCGCGATCATCTTCGTGCTAACTGCGTGCAAATTGTAGTTGAGCAAATAGGGGTTGAATGAATGTGAAAAACACCACTGAGATCGCGTAAATTTCAGCCAGAACTTTATGAACTAAAAAAAACTTTTAATCGGCGATTCCTTGGGTTTCGTACTAATCGATATTTTTATACTTATTTTTTCTGAATGCTTTCACTAAGATCTACAAAACTGAGTTTTCGGACTTTCGAAATCCGCATATCGACGTTTTATCGTTTTTGGCCTAATGCTCCAAAACTATTGAGGCCAGAATACTGAAATTAATTTTTTTTTTAATGTACTCATCGAAGTCGATTTTTCATAATTTTTTTCAGATTTTTTAGGAAAGCGGTATGAAAATTAAAGGCGGGATTAGCTTTTCGACTTTTTACAGAATCATAAAAATGATTATTGTGGATCTACCTTAAAAGATAGATATATGCTGTCGCAGACTTTTTTTTTAGAACTTTTTGAGGCGCTCAATTCCTCCATACATTATTATTATTTTTTTGTATCTTTAACTGTTTTGACAGCGCCCGCCTTAGAAGGTTGCCATTTCCCGACTTTATTCACAAATCACCTTTTACCGTTAACTTCTTGTATCAAAATGTCTAGAGAACATAGGCATAAACCTTTCCAGAAAGCCAACAATAATACTGGTGAAAACTGCATGAAAATCCGATCAGTAGTTCCAGAGATTAATGCATTTAAACAAACAAATTCTTCACCTTTATATATTAGTATAGATATAGATTAGCTTCATATATTTAAGTTTGAATGATCACAGTGACAATTTGAATGGTTATGTAACAATATATTAATGACTGATGATGACTTGTCTGATAATTTTCCAATAACCTAAAAGTACGCTGGTTCATTAAATTACTCTTGAAATCTAATTTAAAAAGAAAAATCGTAGTCGCTATCGAAAATTGTTAGATACTGCAACAGAAAATTGCCAATTATTAAAAAAGGTGCAAGTTTGCCCAAGATTTTTTTTCTTGATTTAATTAATATATATACTCCTTATGATAAAACAAGAAAGATCCCAAGAGAACTTTTCGGGCTAATCACGAAAAGTTGACTTAAATCCAATTTTTATTTTTTAATTCAAATTAGTCCCACATTCTAAAGATCATATTACACATAAAAACGCACAATGGAAAAAAAATTTAGATGCCAAATGATTATTTAAGACTTAAATTTTGCTGATTACCAAACGCGCAACATAAAACTTTGCCCATTTAAATAAATTTGCTAAGAAATACATATTTCATGTCTTTTAAAAAAAATGATAAACATTTTAATGTTCACGGTGCTCTAACTTTGGTTAATTAAAACGGAGCTAGAGCTTGTAGATGTTCAATATTAATTACCAATTTACCAAAAGTGCCAAAAGAAAAATTAATTTTTTCATTTATTGCTATGGGTCGTCCCATTGTGCAGTCGTGTGAAAATTGCTTTGGTGCAGTTAAGGGATGAAATGCCGCAAACGACACAGAGGCTGCCGTCAGTTTATCGTTTTTTCAGGAAACTGATTCGATTTTAATCGTTAATATCTTGAAAAATTTTATGAAAACGGGGTTTTAGGATCTTCAAAATTCGAATGTTGTTTTTTTTTTGTTTTTGGCCAATATCTTGAAAACTATAAAGGCCAGAGTGTTCAAACTAATTTGAACAGAAAGATTACATCAAGATCAACAGATATTTTTTAGATTTTTAGACCAACAGGTGTAGAGATGAGAGATGAAGAGCCTCTTTTTTTTCGACTTTGAAGCTTAATATTTCGAAAATTTAGCCGCTAAATGAAAAGTTCAACATGAAAACTTTATTTTATTTTACAAGACCTATCCGATGGTACCTCACTTAATAAATGTCCGTGAATTTTTTTCCAACAAAAGTTAGTAATTAATTTTTTTAGTATGAATTAAAAATCATACAGATTTTTGGATAATTTTTTGGTATTGCGATAATTCAATTTTTTTTCAGATTTTTGGGTCAAATATTCTAGAAAAGAAGGTAGGGGACACGGTACACAATTCAGTTTTTGGCAGTTTGTTGGCTAGTAACTTCTTACCTATAAGAGTAAGCTGATTACTGTGGTACAATTTTTTGATCTAACTGTCATCCTGATTTCAATGATATCCATATAAAAAAACTAATAAAAGAAATTAGTTTTCCGAATTTAGTATTGGTACTTGTTTTGCCTTAATTTTCTTTGGCAAGTATCTTTTGGAAAAGTTTTATTTCTTAATTCTAAGTGGTTAGCCAGTTAACAAGGTTAAAGCCTAATGACAAACGGACAGACATTTTCATAATCCAGACCCCGCCCCCTTTCCAACAACATCCATATTAACCATCAAAGTTAATAAAAGTTTTTTTCAGGGGTTAGTATTAGTACTAACGTTTTCTTTAATATAAGACTGATTGCAAAAAAAAAATGCATGATTTGTGTTTGGGTTGCCTTAATACACCAAATTTTATCCCTTAACTACAAAGGTCAAATATGTAAAAGGCGACAGACAGACACCGAAATGATTCCATAAGGGATTCGTTATTCCTTCGGAACGAAACCATAAAAATTTGTTTTTTACCACTTTACAAACAACCGTTCTAATTTTTTGGCGCCAAAGATATCGTACTCGTGCGTTTATCTTTTAAAATAAAATAGAGGTTTCATTTCCAACTCAGTTCCAACTTCAGTTAAAATTTCGTTTTCGAGTTATTTGGACTCAAAGTTGCTCTGATGTTGAGAAAAAGCTAAGTTTTCCCCACTTTTTTTTTAATTCACCAAGTAATTTCCTTAACTTATGTTAAATCCTTACCTCTAATCTGTTGACGAAAGGACGAAACTCTCGGCGGGTGAGTAAAACTTGGCCGGTTCTTTTTTTTTCTTTTATGAGATAAACGGATACAAGAACAACGTATAAGAAAAAAGAAAAAACTTTTTTAATAAGCAATACAAAAATTTGCAAACCGAATGAAAAAAACTATCAAATCCATTTGCCATTTCGTTTAAGCTTTTAATGGCAAAATTTTATATTAAATTAATAATTTTATATTAACTAATTTTTTTAATTTTTTTGAGGAGGTATTGTAAAGTATAAAATAAAATGGTTTGTTTGGGGGACAGTTTTTTATTGCTCATATAATTTTAGATATTAGTGTCAGGAAATACTTTTTTATATCAGTTTTTTTCTTATAAACGTTTTTCTTATATCAGTTTTATTTAGTGGTAATTCATATGGGAAAGGACATGGTGCATTGTTCTTTCTTTCTTTTAAGCAATTTTTTGAGTTTTTCTTATATCCGTTAAGTGCTGTTTTATAAAGCCCCATGCGCGCCATAAGCGAACTGAAGATTGGGTTTTACGAGAAAACCCTCATATGTGAGCTAATTACATCGGCACAGTAGCGGGACCGTGCTTCAAAAAACGCATGTATGCTATACGTATATTTGCTTTCTACTTGGTCTCACAAAATCTGCTTTATTTATCATATTGCTATCAGTATAATTTTTCAATGCGAGATGCGCTGACCTTAGTGAATGAACAACCCCGACCTCAGTAAATGCCACAACCACGATTTCTTTTAATTGTGAAGCTTGATATACTTACTCCAACTTGATGAGTCCATAACTAGACGCCAGCTGTATTTACCATTCCGTAATTTGTTTGTGTCTTACGTGAAATGCAATTCCGTCCATCGTCCTTTAAGTTAGTCCGTTATCGATGAACTTCATTCCTGGTCCTTGTCTGACTCAGTGCAAAACTCGGTTTACTGCTTTTCAGAATTTTGTAAATTATGTCTCATTCAATTCAGAAAAACTTGAACTTTTAAGTAACCCACACAATTTTTATTTCCAAGGATGAAGAATAGTTCAAAATGTCTTTTTTGTCCCGTATCCTTGAATATCTCAAAAAATGGTATTTTAATTTTCCTAATTTTTTTTGTATGTTGGAAAACAATATTTCACCCATCTTCACTCCAAATTTCAAGTTGCAATTAATTTGTAATTAAACTGATCATTTTGCCCACAAAACATATGGAATGTATACTCCAAGAAGAAGTATTGAATCGTAAAAATAAAAAGGAAAACTATTACGATTTCGACATTGATGACCAGTGTAGGTTATTCTAACCATTGATGTATAAGGTTGTCAAATATCTCCGTTTTTTTGCTCTCCATTCAATGCTTCATAAAAAATGTTACAGTGATCGGATTTAGTTCAAATATGCGCCGTTTTGTTCGATAATCGGTTTCCATCTAGACGGCAACTTCATAATACCCCCTCGTAGAAGCCCCCCTCTTTATTTGCGAAGAACTCGGACAGCCACTTTTCAAAAGCCTCTTTTGAGTTCAATTTCACACCACCAAGGACGTTCGCCATGGACAGGAACAGGTGGTAATCACTTGGCGCTATGTCCGGGCTATATGGTGGATGCGATAAAACATCCCTCCCGTGGTCTGGCTAGCTCATAGTGATTATAGATGATTCCCTTCCAATCCCACCAAACACACAACAAAACCTTCCTGGCCGTCAATCCCGGCTTGGCCACTGTATGGGATGATTCACCGGCCTTCGACCACGACCGTTTTCGCTTGATATTGTCGTATGTGATCCATTTTTCGTCGCCAGTCACCATCCGCTTCAAAAATGGGTCGAGTTCGTTCCGTTTCAGCAGCATATCGCAGGCGTTGATTCGGTCCAGAAGGTTTTTTTGCGTCAAATCATGCGGCTTTTTTCAACATCAAGCTTTTTTTTGTATCCAGCCTTCTGCAGATTGTTTAAAATGGTTTGGTGACTAACTCCCATCTCCTGGGCGATATCACGAGATGATTCGATCGGTATTCGTCGTCACAGGTCTTCCGCCGGCTGGCTTATCCATGGTGTCGTTTTCACCGGCTCTGAATTGTCGAAACCATTCCTCCGCGGTTCGAAGTGATAGAGTACCATCCCCCAAAACACCATTAATCTCACGGAACGTTTCTTTAGCGGATTTGCCTTTAACGAAGGAAAACTTTAAAATAGCGCGAATTTCGGCGTTAGTGAACTTCATGTTTACACGTCTATAACTGTTGAACGTAATATCTAAACTAATCATGCATAGCGTTTTGTAGGTTATGTCAAGATCTTTCAAATGATATAGTATTATTGCCAGATACAGTATTGCCAGATACGCTGTAGCGCATACATTTGTACATAGCCGGAAAATACAAAAGACAAAAAGGGGGAAGGGAGATATTTGACAACATATAAGGTTCTTCTGCTTTAAAGCTTGTGCCTCAACCAGCCATCCTAGTAATGACAAAGTTTTGAATTCAAACGCTTCAAAAGAATATTTGTCCTACATAAGTGATGTAGGACATGAAATGACCATGCTTAGCAAATAGCAAACCTTTGTCTTTTTCCGCGCCTATGGAACGGCCGTTTTCCTTTGCGGGTCTTGTTAACGCCTCGAAACGCAGTGCTCGGGCAAGCAATTCGAGCTACTTGTGCTATTCAAAGCGAATTTATCTTTTCTTCAATTGTTCCCAAACTAATTTTACTTATTCTATTATTATCTACATTCACTTCGTATATAATTTATTCGATGTTTAATTTAATTTAATCAATTATTAATAAGGTAGTTCATAACGTTATAGTTTATCGGGTAGGCGGGGTTTCACCCTGCCTCACTTAGGTCCTTGTGTTACCCAGTAGGGCGGATTTCGGTCCCTTTCCCAACTTGGAAGTCCTATCCATTTGTCGCCTGATCCGTCCGTCAAGAACCTGAAAGTATTTTTTAAAGGAACAGAGTTAATATCACAAAGACTCTGGAATATATGTCTTCCACGTGTTTCAAAACTGGGGCAGTAACAGAGGTAGTGTTGGGTGTTTTCCCTCTCCTCCTCATCTCCACAGCCCCTGCATATATTATCACCCCGGAGTCCTTTCCTAAAAAGTTGGTCTTTTAAGCTATTGTAACACATGATTACGCCAACCACCCTTTCGGAAGACTTTTTGTAATGCTGGAGTAGCACTTCCGTTTTGCTGTAATTCTATCTAGGCCACATAGCCCTCGTCGTTTCGCACGTGAATAGTGCCTGCCCTCTATCATTGGTAATCTTCAATATCCTGTTCTCAATTTACTTCCTAACGAAACACGTTGGTGGGTGAATACCTATTATGGCCTGATCTAAACTAAGTCTTTATCCTTCTCTCGCAAGCCTGTCGGCTTTCAAATTTCCAGGTATATTACTGTGACCAGGGACCCAGCAGAGATTAATTCTTTGCTGCGCGCCAAGAACCAGAAGCTTTTCGCGACAACTCAGAACCAGCCTTGACTTTATTTCCGTAAAGGAAATTGCTTTTATGGCCACCTGACTGTCAATCAGAATGGTGATATCAGCCGGTGGTACCGCTAACATTGATATCATTCTGACCGATTTCTTGACTGTCAGGACCTCCGCCTGAAAGACGCTGCTACAATCAGGAAGTCTGATCGACCTGTGCACGTCTAACACATCGGAGTGAATGCCTGCGCCCGTTCCTTTATCCATCTTCGAGCCATCGCCATATACCGTGATTATCGAGTTTATGACGGCAATCATATTTTCCCATTCCTCTTTCGAGGGGAATGTGCACTTGAAAGGTCTTTGAAAGTCCCAGTTTCCTTAGTATGCTCGAGTGCCCCACTAAATTAGATCTCCAGTCACCTGTGTTGCTAATTCTTAGAGCGCATTTTGCCGCTGACTTGAGCACGAAGAGGTCAAGAGGTAGCAGGTGAAGTATGGTTTCAAGCCCCGATGTGGGAGTTGTGCGGAAAACGCCGGTCGTACCCATACAGGCTAACCTCTAAATATTTGCCAGTGCTTTTAGGTTGATGACTTTTTCCAAAGCCTGCCACCAGACTATATTGCCGTATGTTAGAATAGGTCTTACAATGGCTATGTACATCCATAGGATTACATTAGGGTTGCGTCCCCATTTCTACCGAAGATTCTCGCGCATGTGTAAAATACATTTACGGCCTTCCTAATTCGTTCTTGAACATTTTTTACCCAACTGAGCTTCCTGTCTAATACAACTCAAAGATATCTTGCACTATCAGCCAGTTTAAGTGGCGTACCACTTATAGCTGGGAGCCTGAATTGTGGAATTATCCTCTTGTTAGTGAACAGCACTAGTTCAGTTCTCTGGGGATTTATTCCCAAACCACATTTCTTGGCCAATGTGCTGTGAGGTCTGTATAATATCGCTGACGGTTGGGAGGAATTTGCCTGTTGCTAGAATAACGACATCGTCTGCATATGTCTTGGTCCCTGCCTTCTTAAATTCTTTGGCCACATTAAAAAAAAACAACCTAACCTTTTCTTCAGGACACCGGGGTTACTATTCCACCAAAAAGATGCTCTCTTATCTTTTATTGTCCGTAAAGGACATTCTAATTTGTAGGACTCATTGAAGGTATCGATCAGTGATAATGCCACGTGGTTTACACCTTCTGGTGTATCAGCCGAGTTTGTTTCCTTTACCTACTATTTCCCTAAATTTATCCCAGTTCGTTCCCTGAATTGGAGCTTCAGATCGATTGCATAGTCCACCGTGAAGGTTATGAGTCGATGATCCAAAAACGAAGGAATACTTTCTACTCTCCAGTTAACGACGTTAAGACAGGGAGAGTTCCTCATTAGGGTAATGTCGATAACTTCCTGCCTATTCCTAGTTATGAAGGTAGGTACCCCTATTAACTGTTTCAAAGCTTTCCAATATTATAAATTTATAAAGAGACTCACCTCGTTTGTTTATGTCCGTACTGCCCCATACAGTGTGGTGGGCGTTGGCGTCGCAGCCCAGGATTAGGTCCCAGTTCTGCCTCTTCGAATCTACCACTATTTGCATTGTAAGGTCGTTAGGGGGAGGTATTGTATTGGGCGACGTAACAGCCCGTTGAGATCCAGAGCCTAGCTTTTTCGCGCCTCCTCTGTGGTGTGTGGGTTATAATTTTGACACATGTGGTGATGACCTACTGTTTAATGCCGGTTTCGAACGGCGAATTGCGAAGGTTTTTCATGACAGAAGTACTCCAGGAGGGTTGTCAGTCGTTCGCTGGAGGTGGGGCCGTGAAAAATGTTTGTGATGTTTTTTTTTCCCGAGCTGGCTTCGAACCAGGATACTTTCGTTAACAATCCGACGCACTTACCATTCAAGCCACTACGCCCACTAAAGCGATCCATAGTTCCCTCAATAAAATGAAAAATCCGTATACCAGCCCTCAGCATGCACCCCTATGCCATTACCGAACTGTCACCATGTCTTACACATGCTAAACCAATGAAGTTATTAAGCGGATTGTGCTATAATTATTTTTTTGTCATGGCTTGTTTCTGATTTTAATTGGTTGATTGGACTGCATATAACATTATTCTATAGGTTTTCCGGGTGTGACCATATAGTCACGCTGGCACAATAAAGGTTAAGGGGTGAAATTGTCTCAAACGAATAAGCCTTAGTGAATCGGCATTTTATCTGATGCTATTACGAACGTTTATTACGTTTAAACCAAAACCAACCAACCAAAGCCGGTCTACTATGATTTTGACTCACATGCCGGCGGAAAATAAAGAAAAACTAAAAACTAAAATTATTTAGAAAAACAGCGTAAATTGATTTCAAAATTTTCAAAAATTTATCAAAGCATCACAGTTGAAACACTGTACATTTTGCAATCGCATGCATTTTCTGCTAAGACAATTTGACATACATATAGGGCAAACCGTAGCCACGAACAGTCGACCCCTGTACCTGCTACAAGTTCATATGAATTAAAAAAAAATTCAAGTGTAAGTTTGCTGATTCGTGAGTCGTGTAAAATTTGCGGTGGGGTACTTAGGGGATAAATTAGTCGTAAGCAAGCTCACTGAGGTAATCGCCAGTTCACCTTTTTTTTTGGTAGAAAGCTATGTATGTAATTAAATTCGTTATAATCTCATAAAATGATGTGAAAATATTTTTATATATAGTATTTATTTATTCTTTCGCCTAGATTTATAAAATTGCTCTATGTAACAGGCCGTTGAGAGCCAGAGCCAAGCTTTCCGCGCCTCCACTGTGTTGTGCGTGTTATAATTTCAACACATATGGAGGGGACCTACTGTTTAGTGCCGATTCCGAACGGCGAATTGCAAAAGCTTTCTATGACAGAAGTACTCCAGGAGGATTGTAAGTCATCCGCTGAAGGTGGGGCCGTGAAAATTTTTAGTAGTGTTCTGTCTACGGGGTGGATTCGAACCCGAGTACTCTCTCTCAACAAACCGAAACACTGAACGATTGAGCCAACTGAGTGACTTACGTGACTTTGTTTTCTATATCTTGGCCAATTTAATCAATAGCCTTATAATTTATGGCCTATGTACATATGTATATGTTATTCTGATATGTAAGCTATATTATTGTAAAGTTTCATCAAACAAACATCCATATAAACATTCAGCTTTATCATATTAATAAGATGCTGTTCGAAGAAATTCAAACTTTGGAACTGAATAAAAGAAAGCATAAATACAAAAACTAAATTAAACATTGTTTTTGTTATTGCTCAAATGTTATTTTCACACGCCAAAAGTTAAGTTAGTGTTAAATTTGCAGTTATCTTTTTTTTTGAATTTCAAACACGAGTACTTGATTTGTTAATTTCTTGGATGTTTGTGGCTGTTCCACATTAGTGTTTTAAATGACTGAGTGGCTGTCTATTAATAGATATACTACTGAACTCTTTATGATTCAACCTGTTTAGCTGTTTGATAAGCTAACTTTCATGCAACTGTTTGCATTGTTTAGCGTTATCCGAAACAATAAGAACCACCTGACGTTGTTAGTTTCCTCAACTTAAATTAAGTCCTAACTACTAATCTGTTGAAGAAAGAACGAAACCCTCGGAGCGTGATCAAGACTCACACTTTTCAAATAAAATTCAAATAAAATTCTCGGGAATAGTTTTCGTTTCCTTTTAAATCCATAACAGAGACAATTCTATCCGTAATATACATATAATATTTACACTTTAGAAAATGTTTCCTCCAAATAAAAAAATTACAAATTGACAGAAAGCTGATTCGAAAAAGGATCCATAAAGAGGTTTTGCTGACTGATAATGTGGTTCATCCGTCGGATTCTATAATAGGGTCGAACTGCGAATGCGGATGCATTGCGGATCGCTCACGGTTAAATCCGGACTCCATAATAGGGGCGATTGAAGCTAGTTCAGAAAAATAACTTTTCCCTTCGAAATCACAGCAATTATGAAAACCAAAAATAAATGTGAAATGTGACAATAAGCGGGCAAAATTATGCGTGAACTGTTTACTTTGTCAGCATTTTTATATGATATTAAGGCGACTGTGCCATTAAGCGATGTGCTATTAAAGAGTTTCACACCAGTATAAATTGTACAAAAAAGACAATTGCACTTGCGGTAGTGTGACATTGAGCTGTTTGTGCCATTAAGCGATGTGCTTTTATCCGGGTTCGACTGCACATATTATGTTGAGCTGCAAGAAAATGAGCATAGTTCACTAAGATGGCGCTAAAAAAAATTATCGCTTCACCTACGAAGTTTTTTTTTGACTCTTTGATACGCCTATAATAAAATATTTAGATAATATTCTTATCTAATTATATTGTTTATTATATTACTGATTTAATACATCCAGATTATTCGCAGATTTACTAAAACTGTTACTGCACTGCTATTTTTTGTTCGCAGCTGTACAAGCTAAAATTGCTTGCTAGTGCCAAAGCAAAGCAGGTGTGATAAGTTATCATGAATCCAAATTTACTGCGGAAAGTATTTGATTTTAGGTGACGAAAGTTCACAAATCAAAAACATGGATAATCTTAAATTTTCTATGCGAAACTGCAGTACATAGTTTTGTGCTATTAAAGAATCACTTCACACTTGGGATAATATCTTGATATGAAAACCCATCCCATTGAAATAGGTTCAATCAGAAGTGAAGTGAAAACTTTTTAACTATCCAGTTAGAATTATTCAACTCCGCGTTCTCGCATATATGTTCTTGAACTATTTACTGTATACTATTTGCGCATAGTAACGGAAGAGCTCGATCTAAATGCATATCACACACTGTTATCGCATCATTGTTATGTACGTACACAGGAGGTAGTGCAATAAAAGATAGAAAGTATTCTCCAGTAAACGCCACATCTCCCATTCAAGCAGTTATGCGCATTACTATTTTTCCTGTAAATGCTCACAACCACCAACATCGTCGACCATGGTAATATCTACTCGGGAAAGGAGTTGATTGGGTTATATACTAGGTTTCTCCTTCTCTTAGCTCTGGTAATCGCAATTGAAGTGCACTTTTTTCCAAACAAAAAATATATGTGAACATAGTGTTGGTGTATCCTACTGCATCTTGCACACAGCATAAATGAAAATACGCTACATGGTAAAACTTTGAGATTCGTTTCGGCCATATATACGCACACATAGAACGAACACATGTATCTATGTGCACTCAAGTATGTAGATATAATGGCATTTCTTTACCTTCAGAAATGCCTGTAAATTCATACTACATATCTCGCGGACGAACCATCATTGAAATCAAACAACCAACAACTACCGATGTTCACACATGCGGATACATACCGCAACAAATAAAAATGAAGAAAAACTAAAACAAACAAAAAGAAAAGGAAAACTAGCGCCAAGCTTCTATGTTGGGATTTTTTATAGTGTCTTTCGTTTTCTGCTGCATCGTCAGTTGCATTTGGATTATTACGGTAGAGTGTTCGAGAGCGTACAGCGAATATATACTTCTGCCGATAGGAAATTATGTACTACTACTTTCGCCTACAAACAAAACGAGGGAAAACGACTTTAACCAATGAATATCAAGCTCCGCCTTGCTCAGAGCTAGAGGGCCAACAACTTTGCTTGGGAATACAACATAGCACGTTGGTGCAGTGAATAGGAGAAAAAAATTCAGCTTGTGCTTGAGAGGGAGAGCAAATGGCAGATGCATGGTCAAATGTAATGCGAATGGGGGAATATGTGTGCATAAGCAAAAGAATGTACTATCACTATAATCAGACTTACTTGAGGTCAGGAAGAAGGATCCTTGCTGTGCTTTGTGGGCTGTGTAATTTCAAAGGTTAAGTAGTGTTGCTTTTAATTTGTGCGTATGTGAACAAAAATTTATATAAACGTAGATTAAGAATACTGGAATTTTTCTAAACCTTATGCACATACATTTTTTTTTAATGTGAAACAATTTGAGAAAGTCTATGGGAGTTCTACATACGTATCGTAAGTATACGTAATGGTGACAGGTATTATTTGTTTGTTGAAAGCGTTTGCTATTTAAATGAATGACCATAAGTTAATCAAATATGTACATTGTCACGTCTTTTCACAATATTTAGATGGGTTTGCAAAAGACCTAACCTGTAAATCTTGACTCTTATTACCAGGAATTAAAGGAACTAAATACATGTTTGAATAATAACAGAAGGAAAGATATTTTTTTCCACTCAGTCAAAAAAGAGATTTTATTTAATAGAATTATGATCTTTGAAGTTCTAACATTCCCAACAGACGTCCTATTTTTAATATGAATACTCAATTCGAATTCGATGAAATAATAAAAAAAAAATTGCAAAAACATTTTACAATTAATTGGCAATTACACAATTAATTGGCCCATCTATTGTCTCCAACAAATGCTCATATGTATAAGAATTAGGTGAGTAGACTACTCAGCTAGTTTTTATCAACGAGGAACTTCAATTCTTCCACAGGCGTCGCCTGAATAGGCCACAGTGTATAACCCTTCTACAAAACGTCCTAGGATACCCCGGCAATTGCAAATCTTGAACAATTTGATTTGTAGATATCGTATATAATTGTGACATTGTCATGTTTAGTGACATTGTCATACCTTACAGTCGTTTTTCGTCGTTGGTTCTAGTTTTGTCGCTGTGATTTTTCAGCTTTTTGTGTTTAGTGAATTTTATATTTTTGTTATTTTTTTTTATTTTTGTGAGGAAAAGGTGTGATATTTATATGTTTATTTTGGTTAGTAAAGAAACGTGGACAATAAATGTCATCTTTGTAAGCTCGCTTGTTTTGTCCGATATTATATATCCAGGCTTTAAATACCTACAAAAACTTATTACTTGTCTCTTATCTTATAGTATTGTATATATCTTCGTGAACGTCTTCGATAGAAAATATCAAATTCGGAAGCCTGCTAACGATTTGACGCAGCTGAGGTTATTAATAGTATAGTCAGAGACAAAAGAAAATCCACACTCATGTTTCGAAGATTCATGAACTGGGTTGTGGTGCTCCGAATTTGGACCATTTCAGTTCTTAAAAGGAATTGTAGAGTACCAAAGGAATTGAAAAACTGTTTTCAAGTACTTTTGGTATTGCAAAAAGGAATTGCAAGTACATTTCAATTACTTGTACTGGTAATTGATTTTTTTAAGTATCAGTACCAAGGAATTGTACTTGTACTTATAAAAATGAAAGTACGGGGAATGGTACTTGTACTTGGATTTCAGTCCAAATGTACTTCATTACTTTACAGGTCTGATTAGGACTAACTTCTGTCCCAAGGTACTAGATACCAGACTCTTAGTACGCAAATAAGATATTTGAATAGACTTATTTCCAGAGAACTTAAAAGGCATTGAAATACGGAGTGGACTAGAAGACTAGGTTCCTTAGATAAAAATTCAAGGCCATTCTGGAATATAGTTAAGATCGTAAAGAATAAGAACAGGCGAACTTCTAGTTTGCATAGCTCAGACAACGCTCATCACATCAACATTGACAAAGGCAACATTTTTGGTCTAACATTTATAAAAAATCACACTGTTGCTGACCATCTTGGTGATACAGTCACTAGCTCTCTGGTGTACAAAGCCTAACTTTTTGCTCAAATCTGTGTACCATCTCTAGACGTTTACTCATCTTGAAAAGAAATCGAGGAAGTCTTGAAAAGTCTGCGGCTGAGGAAATCGAACGACCTCAGTGGTATTAAGAACCTATATCTTAAGCAACTGCCAAAAGCAGGGATACAATTTCTTGATTTCATTGTGAATGCGAAAGTAGTACCTATTTTGAAGGCTGAAAAGGAAATTCAAAATCCAGATAGTTACAGGCCGATTAGCCTACTAAGTTGCATCAGTAAAGTTTTTGAAAAGATTGTTAAGGAAAGGCTTATGATATGTGTTGATGACAAGGGTGTGTTTTTTTGATGAGCAATTTAGGCTCAAAAGTAACCATAGTGCATCTCATTAAGTGTTTAGAGCATACCAGCATGTCAAAAGAAAACGCGTTTAGTCAAATCTACGGATATAGTTTTGCTGGATATTGAGAAAGCTTTTTACTTTGTATGGTACAATTTAATAGTCTACAAAATGGCAAGATTCGGTTTCCCCTTATATTTAGTTAAAACTATCCAAAGTTTCCTAACAAAAAGACGTTTAAGGTAAAGCATCAACTGAAAATGCCTTTTATACGGGAATACCCCAGGGATCTGTTCTTGGCCCGGAGCTCTATAACATTTTCATCTCCGATTTTCCATGTCTTCCTGCCTATCAAACAGCAATTTATGCTGATGACAGGGCTATATTCCTCTTCATATGAGTTTAGTCTCAATATTGAAACTAATCTACAAAATGTGATTAGAATATTTACAAATTGTTTTAATAAGTGAAAAATTAAAATGGATTCGCAGAAGGTGCAATCAATCTTTTTTAGTCGAAAAAGAAAAAATTGCCATCTGGCCAACAACCCGCTTAATGTGTGTGGGGCATGGAAACAGGTTAATATCTGGACCAAAAACTAATATTTAAAGAACACATCTCAAATAATATTAATAAAGTGAACATAGTGATTAAGATACTTTACCCGTCCATTAATAGACATTCAAACCTAACTATATTTATCAAAACTATTAGCTACAAAGTAGTACTTAAGTTTACACTACTGTACGGATGTCAGGTTTGGGGAAATCTTGCAATACGTCACATTAAAAAGTTGCAAGTAAGGCAAAACAAACTTTCGAAAATGATGCTTAATTTGTCTATTTACCATTCTACCTCTGACCTTCATCGCCAATCGAGTGTTGAATTGATCTCCAACAGAATCATTACTGATATTTTTTTTCCAAGAGTGTGATTATTCTGACAACCCTCTTATAATCCAATTAAAAATTAAATAAATTGCAGGTATTTACGTAGATATCTGTTTGTTTATTTATGTATTTAGTTATTTATCCATTTATCTATTTATTTTATTATTTGTTTATTTATTGACATTATTTCTTTATTTACTTACAGTTTTTTTATTTATTTATTCACTTATTTATTTATTTTTTTATTTATTCGTTATTTTAGTTTTTTTTCGTAATTTCCTTCAGTCATTATTTTTGCTTGTTTTTCTCTTCAAATAAAGTCTGATAGTATTTCAGATATAAGAAACCTAAGTAGTTATCAAATCTCTTTTGTAAGATATGTATGATACATAACTAGTTATCGAATCTCATCTATACGAAATAAAATAAAATATCTATCTAATATCTTTAGGGAATCTGTACAGGTACCTAAATAATGCGCGAACCCCTTTCTATTAGAATTCACCAAATGATATATCATTTGATAAGTCTTTTAAAATAAATTAGTGATTCATTCTTAGCTTTTGATTTAAATTAATTTCTATCAAATCTGCAGTATAGATGTCGAATACTTTTTTTTAAGCAAAATTGAAGTTTCCTGAGGCTATTCGATTTCTGTGTTTTTTTAAATTTTATTATAAGAGCTTAAAAGACTGAATTTCTTTTAATAAATGTTATATTTGAATATATGTTTTTAGCTAAAAGCAGTGATATGCTGAATACTATTGTTTTTCCCGTGACTAACTATATTCCAACTATTAAATAACTTAAAAGTTACAAACTGTTAACAATAACTGTGTTCAAAAATCAACAATGAACCGATTGCATGCTGAAAGTTATGCAAGCCAAATCGATAGTTCCACCACAATCTTCCACCACCCGATCAAAATCGATATGATTGTAGTGAAAATCCTAAGCAGGGTTTGTTATATTTGGAAAATACATACAAGTGATTAATATATAACTTTCTTTCATTCTAGAAATACTAGAAAAACTAGTCAGCTTTCTTTACTAGTTACTAGCGTGGATTAAAAACATTTCAATTACACTGCAATTTCTAAAAGTAAAGTCTTACTTTTGGCGATGATTAAAATAAACTAAACTAGTTTCCACCAATGGCTGCAGAGCTCCGCCCAACGCGTGATCAAAAATAGGGATTCTTGCTACTAATCGTAAAAAACACATTCTCTGATTTAGTTCAGAAATCCACACCTGCAGCGACCAAAGCCAGACTTATAATAAACATTGCAAAACAAAGCAAAAAACCGCCGACGGCCATTAACTTATTGTATTACCCCAGTTGAGGTCGGGAAAGAAATTTATAATTTCTGTTTGTATGTATGTATCCGATCTACGGCGGGGAAATATTTCCAGACTTTGCATTGCACATTATTCGTAAGAGCGAGTTACATGGGAAACCACCATTCCTTTGGTTCTCTTTTGTTTTATATCTTTATAACATGTCTCTACCTCAACGAAAAAGGTATTCGATTGGCTGCTATTGCGTTTAAGTCTAAAATCGGCGTATAAATAAACATGACTTTCTTCATCGTTCTTTTGAACGGAACATACTACAAAACCAAATAAGGTTCGCTTTTGTATATACAAATAAATAAAGTCCAATAAAGGTCTATATTTTAATTTTTTTTTTCGACGGCTTTTGCGGCTTTGGATGGAGCTGTAAATTTTTGCCTAGTCGAGGCTGTGTATGAAGTGTTTAATCCTAAATTGGCATGCTATGTTGAGTTGTGTGCGTGTTAATGTTTGAGAGAAAACTGTTTTATAAATATTTTTGCTAACTCTCACACCCATTACACACTTACATTTAACATTCCACTTAACATTGTATATAAAACTTCCTCATATGTACATTAATCAAATAGTTTCAATAAACCATTTCTACGGGAAGGTCGCCTTTCTTTTCTAATCTTTGCAATATTTGCTCTAAGATGCGATGTTCAGACAAACATTTTGATTGAGCTAAAAAATGTGAATTGGAATTACGTTTATGAACGTTTTGAATATACAGTGGCGTGGACGTTATAGAGCGTCCGAAACAGATTTTTCTTTGCTATAGTCTATATCACCAGAAGGTAGGAGCAATTTAAAATCAAATCAAACATGGAAAAAAAATTCATTAAAAAACAATGCCAGCACTTAGAATAGAGTACTATACCAATTTTAAAGGCCAGCTCTTTAATTATACATTAATGTTAGATTATTCATTCTCATAGTTGTTGTGGCATCGTCTGGAATTGAACCCACACTTTTAGATCGCGGAAGAACTGCTAACTAACTGCTAAATTTCCATTAAAATTTTGTAGTGCCGATGTTTCAAGTGCTTGCAATGCTTCCAAGTAGAGTTATACTGGCAGATGAAGTCAATGCTTCTCTGAAAAAGTTGTTATTATGGCTGCACAAAAAAAGATTTCATTTAGACTTATATAAGTGTTGCCTATTGACGAGACAATATATCATTATGGTTTCGTTCCAAAGGAATAACGAAACCCTTATAGAATCACTTCGGTATCCGTCCGTCTGTCTGTCTGTCGCCTTTGCATATTTGCCAGAATTGTAAAAGACTGCAATAGTTTGTAATGCAATCCCTGAATTCATAGAAAGATTTTTATGATTTGGGATTCTTTCAATTGACTTCATTTGATGACTAAGACTTCGGCATTGAAATCTCACATTCCTTTTGAAGTCTTGATTGGACCAATCTTTACGACCAATCTATTGATTGCAAATCAATTGAATGCAAATCTTTAATCATATTTGGGACTTCATAAATTTTCGTTGCAATCTTTGGGATTGCAAAATTTTTCGTTCAAATCTTTGGGACTGCAAGATTGCAAAATAAGTTTTTTCTCATCATTTTCTGATGTGACGATTGTGGTTCATTTTCACTGTTATTAATTTTGCTGGCCGAAAATGTTCTTTCGGTTCTACACATTTTGTGGCTTACAGAAGGCTCATCGTTTGAGAAGTGCCTCTTACGACTAGGAACTAGGGTTCCCAAATTAAATGTGGGATCAGCCTCATAGTCGTCGGATGAAAATTCGGTTTCTGTTTCCATAGCCAAACCTTGTTCACAACAAATTTAAATAAATAGAGAACTACACAACACTTTCGCACAATTGAACTGAAGCAACTGATAACAAGATGAGTGAGAATTGCACCTATTGTTTTTTATGCAGTGTGGTCACAAAGGAAGAAAACAATTCAAAACTGTATATTATCTAAGCAAAAATTAGAGTACATATAAAACTGTTCTTGCTTACGTGGGCAGCAAGTTTTTTCATTAATTGTTTCATTTGTATTGGTACGACTCCATCCCCATCCTCATCCCTTCTCCATCATCATCACTCTTATAGACTACTTCAAAGCTGATCACAAATCCCAATGACTTCACCAAACAATATTGCAATCCCAAAGACTTCAACAAAAAATTTTGCAATCCTAAAGACAATCGAAAGATTTGCATTCAATTGATTTGCAATTAATAGATTGGTCGTAAAGATTGGTCCAATCAAGACTTCAAAAAGAATGAGAGATTTCAGTGTTGCAGTCTAGTTGCAGATTTAATTTATGAATTGAAAAATCAGAGGTATGAATTCAATTGATTTTTAAAATCAAAAGATTGCAATTTACATCTCTTATATTTGCTGATAACTTCTGAATCCTCTGTAGTTATCGCGGCAACCCAAAAATAAATCAAGAGATTTTCCGGAATTAGTCGTATATTAAAGAAAAAGTTAGTACTGATACTAACGTTTACAAATAAAATTCATTAACTTTGATGGTCAATATGTGTCATTGGCAAAGGGGCGGGGCGTAAATTACAAAAATGTTTATCTGTCCGTCATTAAGCCTTATTTTAGGTATCTGGTGAACCACCTAGAATTAAGAAATGAAATTTATAGAGGTGATGTGTTTCCCTTGCCCAAAAAAAGTTCCGAAAAAAAGCTTTGAGAAAGTTACTTGCCAGCGAACAAGTTAGTACTAATACTAAAATCAAAAAACAGATTTATTTTCTTAGATATTTGATATGGGTATCGTTCGAAATCAAAAAGTTGTACTACAGTTAGCATCTTAGTCTTATTGGTAAAAAGTTATAAATCCACAAACTTCGAAAAACCGACTTGTGTACCGTGTAACCCACCTTATTTTCTAGAAGATTTGACCAAAAAATCTGAAAAAATTTGACTCATCGCAATACCCCAAAACTATCCAAAAATCGTGTATGATTTTTTATTCATACTAAAATAAATTAATTACTATCTTTTTTTGAAAAAAATGTCACGGGAATATATGAAGTGAGGTACCATCGGATAGGTCTTCTGAAATGAAATAAAGTTTTCATATTGAACTTTTCATTTGGAAGTTAGGTTTTCGAGATATTAAGCTTCAACGTCGAAAAAAAGGCGTCCCAACCCTCTCATTTCCACACCCGTTGGTCTTAAAATCTGAAAAAAATCTGGAATGTAGATCATGATAGAATCTTTGTGTTAAAATTGGTTTGAGCACTCTGGTTGTAATAGTTTTCAAGATATTGGCCGAAAACTAAAAAACAACAACATTCGAATTTTGAAGATCCAAAAACGCCATTTTGTAGATCTCGGCAAAAGCACAAATAAATATTATGTAAAAATAATTATTTTCATACAATCGTTCAAGGTATTAACGATTTAAATCCAATCAGTTCCCTGCAAAAAACGATGAACTGACGGCAGTCTCAGCGTCGCTTGCGGCATTTCATCCCTTAACTGCACCAAAGCAATTTTCAAACGACTGGCGCGATCAGAAAATGGGAAATAATTTTCTTCTGTTGAGTTTCGTTCGAAATGAAAAGAAAATTTTTAGTGAATGAACAGTGAATTGAGTTGGATTTGATTTGAATATTTTAGTTTGTTAATTTGTAGACTTATATTAAGTCTAAGCTACTAATCTGTTTGCGAACGAAACCCTCGGCGGGTGAGTAAAACTCACACTTGACCGGTTGTTTTTTGTATGGCTTAGGACCAAACACATGCTATGCGGGCAATTGTTTGATGCAGTGTGCAAAAATAATTTATTGAAAATATTATTAAGCTTGTTGGTTCAACAATTCAGTATAAAACAACTTTTTTTTGTCTTTATTATAGGTCAAAGTCCAGATGTTTTCCTAGATTACTGTCAAAAGCTTTTAGAAAAATTTCGATATCCGTGGGAAATGATGCCATTAATGTATGTGATACTTAAAGACGCCAAGGCTGATATTGAAGAGGCTTCCCGGCGCATTGACGAAGGTAATTTTCATTGTTGTGCTTGTTATTTTTATTTTTTAAATATCTATTGCACAATTCGTTTTAAGAAGTTTTTGATTATATACTATTTATACTGCGAGAAGAATTTAAAAGAAAACTCATCTGTCTAATAGGACAACTCGTCGTAAACAATTATTCCCGTCAACATAATTTAAATATTTACGATGGGGGAGAGCTCCGTGGAACAACACGGCAATGTGGATGATAATTTTTGTAAAGTCTTTATGTTTATCAATTTTGAAAAGCAATCGCGAAGATAATAATTAATTTGAGTCTAAAATATTTGATTAATTAAGTTAGCCCTGAGTTCTTAAAAAAAAAATATATTGAAATAAACCAGTAATAAGAGTACTATTGAAACTTTGCATTGTTTAATAAATTATTAAGTTTATTTTATTAAATATTTGGTTTTTTTAATATATATTTATCTTTTTATATCATGAATGAAGAAAAAAGTTAAAGCCACATTTCAATTGCAAAACTTTTTCAAAAAATATTATCATTAATTTGAGATGAAAACTGAAGACCAATCTTATGTGGACAATTAAACTACAATCAACCTCTTCAATCAACAAAGTTTTTATTTTTTAATGAAAATACGGAAACAATCAACATTTGTACACATACAAAGGTCACATCACCGTGTATTCTTCAATCAACAGATGATTTAACAATTTTAGGAAAAAATTGAAGAACATATTCTTCTAAGTGTTTTTTTTTTATGTTAAAAATAGTTAAGTTTAACAAAAAAAGTTTAGAATATATATTTCGCCTAAGAATGGTTAGTAATTGTTAAATATATACAGAAGACTTGAATTGAATATAAAGTATTTTAATGAAACTGACTAAACATATTTAAGGAGCATTAAGTTAATGCAGTTTATTTTTGTATAACACTCTTCAGTTTCTTCAATTCAATTCATAATAAGAGCGGTAAGTTGTGCTCTTTGATATAATACATTAATCTTTTTTAATACAGTCAAATCGCTAGAATTCCTACCCCGATAAATCGAAACCTCAATATTGGTTACAAACTGCTAGTTCCTTGAAAAGTCATCGCTAATTGGTAAAACTTTCTTATATTCTGCTCCCCTCGTCATTTCGAGGTAACTTTTGCAGGTCACTCGAGTTAACTTTTGCAGACAATTCTGTTCCCTTGATGTCGCTAGTGCCTGTCACCTTCATGTCGCTAGTAGGGATGAGGTTGATGAGAAAGATAGCGACAATGAAGTAGAACTTATGAGTTATGACCAATAAACAAGCCAAATCGGCGGAAAAAGTGATTTTATTTTGCTCTACTTGTTATATAAAATCTTGTATGAATGGTTTTGTGAGTGTGTGTATGTAATTATTTCTTTTACCACCTGTCCCAGTCAATTTCTCTTTTTATTTTTTGCGCTTATGTTTTTTCTATTCTTCGGTTTCTTTGCGTTGGTGTTTCCCATGGCTTAAGTTTTTTAGCCTTGTTTGTATTCATTTCATTCATAGCACTGGAAAATAACAACTTCACCATTTTTAGGAATCCGCCATATTGAATTTAGAACGACACGCGCCGAGGGTTTCGTTCTTTCGTCTGTCAGATTAGTAATAAGGACTCAGTTTTAATTAAGGAAGCTAACTATGTCAGGTGGGTTCACTAGAATCCTTCTTGTTAAAGAAAAACATTTCTCACTTGCTGATCGTGCCAACCGTGTGAAAATTGCTTTGGTGAACTTTGGGGAAATAGTCACAAGCAATTTATCGGCAGTTCGGTATCGTTAGAATCCTACAGTAATTAACGGATATAAGAAAAACTCATTTAAGAAAAAAATGCTTAAGAGAAACAAACAACAATGCGCCGTGTCCTTTCCCATATTAAATACCACTAGAAAAAACTGATATAAGAAAAACGTTTATAAGAAAAAAAAACTAATATAAGACACTTTTTTCTGACACTAATATTTGAAATTATATGAACATGATAATAAGAAATTGTATTTTAAACAAATCATGTTATCTTATACTGTACAATAGTTCTTAAAAAAATATCTAAGATAATTTGTTTTATATTGTACTTACAATACTCCTCAAACTTAATATAAAACTTTGCTATTAACAGTTCGAACAAAATTACAATTGGTTTTGATAATTTTTCTCAAATTTTTTGCTTTGCTTATCAGAAACTTTTTCCCCTTGTACGTTGTTCTTGTTTATTTTAGTTTAGTTTATTTCTCCGATATGCTATACACATTAAGATACAATATCTTATTTCTTTCATTTCAGTATAAAAGCTAGCAAAAATTAACATAGCAAAAAATAAATATTATATTATACGAATTTAACAATAAAGATGTAATTCAAAAATTTAAGTGGAAAACTGAGTAGTTGCAATCTTACAATAGGGGGTAGAGTTAACAATTATATCTGTAATTCATTGATTTTTGACAAATTTTATTAAAGGTAAAATTTGCATTTAAAGAAAGAGAAGAGAAGATTTTTAACTTGTTTTGAAAAATACGAAGATCAAAAAGTCTCCTTAAGTCATGAGGTAGAGACATGACATGAGACAAAAAACTGTCGTTCTGATGTTAGGCAAGTATGTCTGTTTGTTTGTTCTGTTAGAAGTAGAAAATTGAAGTCGATAAAATAGGTACTGTGGTTGATGTGTCTGTTTAATTCTGAAGAATAGTAGGAGTGTTCGATACTGTATAAAATGTACAAATTGCATATTGTATAAATTTGAGACATAGCCAGCGATGTGGTCACGTCTCTTCAGACCATAAATATATCTTATAGTGCTGTTGAAGGCAACTGTAAGTTTGCTTTTACTTTCAGAATCGCAGTTACAGAAAATTTCACAGCCATACACAGGAGTAGGGATAGTCATAGTTTTGGCCAACATTATCCGAGTTCTTATAGGAGTGAGGTATTGAGATTCCTGGAGGACACGAAGGGATCCATAGACTTTACCGACATGACATTTACGTGATTTTCCCAAGTTAAGAACCTGTTGAAGATCACTCCGAATTTTTTTGCAGTTTTTACAAAATCAATAGTAACGTTATTAAGAACCACGGAGGAAATATGAGAGATCAAGTGACGTTTTAGAAATGATCAAGCATTTAGTCTTTCAAGGATTTAACAACAGGCCATTTTGAAGAGGCCAAGTATGGATGTTTTGAAGATCCAGATTAATCTTATGCTCTTGGTCTTATTGAAGACTGCGTGCCTTCAATAAGACCAAGAGGACTACTCAAATAAAGTTGGACATCATCTGTGTGCAAGTGTACAAGCGAGGATTTAAGCATTAAATGAAGTTCATTAATGTACAGTGAGAATAAAATTGGCCCTAATATTTATCCTTGAGGAACACCTTTTAAGACTGCCAAAAACGACGTTCATTGGCGACTGATACAGCCTGTTCCCGTTCGCTTAAATATGATGTCACCAGATTTGCTGCAGACGAAGAAGAATTAAATTTTTTTAATAACTTACGTATAAGAATCGAGTGGTCAATAGTGTCGAAGGCTTTTGAGAAATCCAGCAAAACTAGAAAACTTACCTTATTGTTATCAATTGCTTGCCTTATGTCTTCAGTAACATTCACAAGAGCTGTGAAACGGACGAAAACCAGATTGAAAAGGTGTAAGCAAATTTGATCTGTTAAGATAAGTATTTATTTGTCTTTGCATAATTCTTTCAAAAGCTTTGGAGAGAAAAGGCAATATTGATATTGGACGAAAGTCCTTACCATTCGAACTTTTTGGCACTGGAACTATCTTGGTTTGCTTCCAAGCCTTTGGAAAAATGCCGGTAGTAAGTACCGAGTTGAAAATAAATGTTATATAGGTCAAAATATGCGGAAGAAAAGCTTTTACAAAAATAGGGTGTATATCATCAACACCAACAGCATTTGATTTAACAAGCATCAGCCTTTCAACCATACCTTATGATCAAAAAAGAACCGGAATTTTCATTTTAAAATTCCCGCGCTTGTCCAATCGGTAAAATTCTCTCAACGTTGGCAACACTTTTATACATATTCTGTCAAATTTTGACGGATATCGTATGATTAGTTTTTGTTTGACGTCTATACAAATAAGTTGAAAAATTTTCGTGTGGCGATTTTTATAATGGATGAAAATTTAGAACAACGTGCGTGCATCAAATTTTGTGCTGTAAATGGATTTAAGTTTTCCGAAACGTTGAAAATGTTAGAAAAGGCCTTTGGTGAATCGTGTCTAGGAAAAACACAGGCATATGAGTGGTATAAACGGTTCAAAGATGGTCGTACAAGCTTGGATCATGATGAGATCCCTGGCCGCCCAACAACATCTGTTACTGAAGAAAACATTGAATCGGCGAAGCAAATCGTGTTGCAAAATCGTTCTGCACCGATAAGAGAGATTGCTGTGTTGTTGGGCATCTCTTATGGATCAACCGAACACATTTTAACTGATGTTTTGGGTTTAAAACGCGTCGCTGCTCGGCTGGTGCCAAAAAACCTGAATTTCATTCAAAAACAGCGTTGGTTGTGTCTCAGTTTTTGGCCAAAAACTCAACCAATATCATCAACCAAGCACCGTACTCTCCAGATATGGCCCCGTGTGACTTTTTCCTCTTCCCCAGACTCAAATTGCCATTGCGGGGAACGCGTTTTCAGACCATAGAGGCCATAAAAGAGAATTCGCTGCGTGAACTAAAGGCCATACCTTCGGCGGCCTATACAACTTGTATGGAAAATTGGATCAAGCGTTGGCATGCATGTATTGCCGCAGGAGGAGAATACTTTGAAGGTGATAATAAAGAAAATTATTAAAAATTGAAATTTTGCGTTTTTTAATAAAATTCCGGTTCTTTTTTGATCATAAGGTATCTGTGCGATCAATTCCACTGAACTCGAAAAAGATTTCAGATAGATTGGAATGATCTATTTCTTCACTGGGTAATCCATGGAGAGTAGGTGAATATGCATTCGGAAGTGTTAAAAACTGCTTATTCAGCTCATTAATATTGATGTTAAAACACTCAGACTTTTTTTGCTTCTCAATACCGACATCGCGAAATTTGTTCCACAGTTTACGACCATTCATATTCAGGTTAAGGCAATTTTTAAAAACTTTAGCTTTTTCATTTTGAATCTTACAAACAACTTGATTCCTTAACAACCGATAGGATCTTAGAAAATCTTCCAATCTGTATCTTTTCCATCGAAGGTAAGCCTGATCACGTTGGTGCATAAGTACTTAAATTTCCAAACCAAGGTCGTGATTGGTGAGTAACATATTTCTCTTTAAGGGGAACATGTGAATTAAAAATATTATTTATGTTCATTTGAAGGAATAAGAAAAACTCTATCCCATTTGACATTTTTGAAATCTCTATATCGGAAAGAAGTTGGTGGTGATATTATATTGAATCTGATAGTAAGAAAAATAAGATCATGTTGAGAGAAAGCATTTGGTCATGAAATAAGACTACTATTACTAACAAACACAACATCAAGCAGTGAATTTGAGGTACTAGTGAAATGAGTAGGCACATTTACATTCACAGCCGAAAGATTAAAGGAACTCATAGTATTAATCAGACAACTTTCATTTGTGCATTAATGTGACATACTCGCAATCCCGTACATTGATTGCAAAACACCTTACTCATAGTTTGTAGCACTAATCTGTAGCCATCGCCAGTACTATCGGGGAGATTCATAATTAATTTTTTTTTTTTTGACAATTACAGGATTTTACCGATAATGATTTATATAAATTAAGTTGAAAGAAAAGAAAACAAAAGTTATTTTACTACTCAGTTAAAGAAAGAAGTTTGAAAGAGAGAAAAAAAGAAAGCAAAAATGGAAAAAAAAATAAAATAACACTTGATAAAGTTGTAAATACTATGTTGTTTCAGCATCAATCATGGCAACCCTGGACAAGATTTCACTATTACCAATTAGAACTGCATCATCATCTTGTTGACATTTTACGTATACCAGTCCCCATCTTGTAAACACCGATGACAGTTTGTATAGGAAAATTTTTTCTTAAATCCGTTTATCTCATAAAAAAAGAAAAATCTTTGGAATTTCAGTTTTTCTTATATCTGTTCTGTATAGCGAAAAAAGGGCTGAAAATCAAATTTTATGTATAACAGTCTCTCTACGGATTTTGATGAAATTTGATATAGTAATAGCTCCTCTCCATATGAATTTCCCAAAGTCAGATCGCAACACTCCCCCTTTTTCGAAAAAAACCGCCCCCATATATCAAGTTAGAACATTGAATTTTCGAAGCGGCGATACCGTAGAGGGGTATCTTGAGATGGACATACGGGTAAGGTAACTACAGATGAAGAGTACTTGTCCACGTATACAATAAAAGTAAAATGGACTCCACTCGTCCGACCCTATAATGTTTACAAAAACTCAAGCTATCGTTCACCATCAGTTATCATCACCAGTCTTGCAAAACACGATACAATATGCTTGGTATGCCTCCAACCTTTCAGGCGATAGAAATATTTTTTCTAATGTAAACGAAATCTGCTGTCCAATGAGTGCTTGAAAGACCCTTTATTCTTGTGGACAAGCTTCATTTATAAATTATGCAATATACTCAAGAGTGTGGTGCTTTTATTGTTTTTACGATTCATTTTATTCAGATGAATGTAATTAAAATTTTCTTTTTTAACGCCTCCAAAAAAGTTTCAAAATAAAGTGGATTTTCATCCACCAAAAGGTTGTTTAATTTTTTGGCGTGTTTTCTTGATTTTCAGGAGAAAACAAAAGAAAACAGCAAAAAAAATGCAAATCGCAAGATAATCGAGATTAGAACCAAACATTTTCAAAGGAACAAAAAAAAACCAAAAAATGCAAACCGGATTGAGGGTCGGAGGAGGATTGAACCTAGCAATCTCGGGTTGACAGCCGTGATCACACCCACTAGGCTACCGCCGCACAATGGGGCCAGCGCGGCCAAAAGTCAAAACATTTTTTTCTTATTTTTATCAAGTTTTATGGGTCAATGTTTTCAGATTAATGGGAGAAAACAGTTCTGATTGTCTTTTTCCGTTACATGTTTGCTTATGGCACTGGCAGACCGTAGAAGTTGGCCGTCATTATTTCGTCCAAAAATCGTTAATTTTTAAGTTTAGAAGTTACAAATATTTTTTTTTTCTTTTGTTTTTAAAGGTAGAACCTAGAAAATTTTCGGATTCTTAGTTCATGTTCTAAAAAAAATGAAAAAAGCTCGCTCTAAATATTTCATAGTTATCACATAAAAAAATATAATAGAGCGAGTGGGAAAACAGTGGGATCCACTTAGAACTTGCTATTTTCTTAAAGCTCATAATAGTGCCTAACTTTCCTATAAATTTTATTACCTACACCATCTGTTGAATAAAAGTATTCAAGAGAAGTATGGGTGGTGGAGGGGGGGGGGATTGTTCCCGTGGTTCAAAAAGAAACACCTCGCCATGACGAACCACTCCAATAGGTAAGCTGTTCTTCTTTTCATTGCCATGCACAAAGGCACTGTATAGTATTATTCTTTATAAATATTGCTGCTTAATATTTATTTCATTCAAGAAGTAGTCCTGAGAGAGGAAGAAAGCAATTCTCCCCCATGCTAAAGCGAGATTAACCAGCTTAACCGGCAAGATTAAATAACCCGTCGAAGAAAATAAAGGAACCATGGGAGGAGCTAAGAAAATGACACCAGTCTGACGTAATGCGGAGAGTCTTAGAGTATATGGTGTCAAGTAGAAGAGGTCAAGATGTGGTTTTAGTGAAGTGAAAGACCCACTCTACTTGGAATAGAAGGGGCCTGTCTCTCTTGCGCGTCGCAAGGAAAAAAAGACGAAAAAAAATCCTGATTCGCTGTGCATCAAAGTTGAAATCATATCAATCATATATCAATCAAATAAAATTGAATTTATAGCGTTGAAGATGAGCCCATTAATAGTATTATAAAATTAATTGAAATTCAAAAAATTATTATATTTTTTAATATCAGTCTTTATGTATTTTTTCATCCTGAATCGAATAAGACTATTCGCGACTTGATATAGATATAGATAGATTGATATAGATTTTTGTCCGGTTCTTGGCAACTTTTCCCCAACGGTGCGGCGTTTTGCGATGATTGAGGAGAATATTGAGGATTCAGACATGGTATTTGCCTCCAGAAACTATTCGCTCACCGACCCATTTGAAGAAAAAAATGGCCATAGAAAAGAAACTACCAGTCCTACAAAGATCATATGAACATATTCTGCGTAGTACTGAACACAAATCTACAAAAATGTTCATTAACGCTGCATTTTAGTCTCCAAAAAGTATTCGCTCACCTTCACAAGATCTCAGTTCCAAGTTCATGGAGCATCTTATTTGTCCAACTTTTTTTTAAATAATGTGTATTTATGTATTTTAAATGGAATCCAACAGTTTGAAGCCGTGCCAAATGTTATTTGCTAACATTCAGTACACCAATCCATTAGTTCCATTCATCAAAAAGACTTTTAAGCTGCCTCTTAAGAGGCGTCTCATAGCAATATCCTAAAAACACTGAAAAATCTTGCATAATATTTTACTTACGCTACATATATAATGTAAGTGCACTCATGGTTTGTATAAAATTATATTTTAATTTGGCACCACTTGCAAATTGATTAAATGCTTTAAATGTCTTCTTGAATTGTCTATTGTTTTCCGGCTGTACGAGTACGCACGGGAGGAGAGTACGCACGTTTCTTCCAATTCCCCAACAGTCATATGTATATGTATAGATCAATCAAGATATTATAAGTGCAAGAAAACAATGAATTAAATGTGTTGGAGAATAATCTTGTTTTATTCACGTACACAATAACACTAAAATTAATTACTTACAAATTTTTTTAAAGAAAATTTACTGGAATCCATGAAGTGGGTCTTGCAAAAGAAAATTGAGTTTTCATTTTGAACTTTTTGTTTAGAATTTAAGTTTTGGAGATATTCAGAGATATTCAAAGTCGAAAAAGGCGTCCCCCACCCTCTAGAAATCTGGAATGTAGGTCTTTATAGCATGGGAACGCACTGCGCACTGAAACTGAGATCAGGTATCAATGCCGAAGTTTCCTTTGTGACATATATTGTAACAGAATTCATTCTTATTGGGGAACTCAAATTGGGGGACTCAAGTAAATAAGTTATTCAACTGAGTTTTAATTACCGACCAGTGGTCGGTTAGAAAATATTTTTTTTGAGACAAACAGGATAATAATCCTTTACTTATAGGACCCATAGATGTAGCCCAGTGTTTGACACGGTGTTGTGTTGCCTTTCGCTACAAAAGTAACACGTGTGCGCACACATCATTTGATCCTCGGCCGTCGGACAGGAAGGACCCTGGTTATGAGCGGATTCTGTTACCGGCGTAAATAGCAACAACACTAGCGACCGCTGACGATCCATACGATACTTACTTTTCTGACTATGTGTATTTCATTGTTCTAAGTAAAATAAATTTGAACACATAAAAGGAAATAACGTCTTATTCCCTTCCTTCATCGAGAGTATAGAAGATATCAATATGAAATTATATATAAAGCATGAGAAAACGAATAATTCTGCATCATTAACTCAAAAATCACGTGTTTTAAGTTATGACAGTCTTGTAGTAAATGTCCATTGATATACAGTAAAAAACCTCTTCCACCATGGTGGAATAAAAAACTCTCGCAAATCAGGAAACTAACTAGAGAGACCTACTACATCTGCTAAAAGAGTAGCTTCTGGCAAGCTTATAAAAAAATGCCTCAATATTTATAAACAGGGTATAAGGGAAGTCAAAAAACAATCCTCGATAGACTACTGTCAATCCGTCGAGACACTCAAAGACTACTAGACTCAGTAAGATTCTTTCAAAAGAGCATTCTAGCCCATCTTATTTGAGGAATCCAGAAGGTGGATGGACGAAAACGTCCGCAGAAACCCTGGAGCTACTCATGAACACACATTTCCCCAGCTGTACTAGTACCGCAACAGAAGCAGTTCTTTTCTCACAAGTATAAGTAACTGGGACACTATAGCCTCCATCATAATCGATGAATAAATTATATGGGCCGTAAGCAGGACGGCATTAAGCCCATAATGATACAGAAAATACCCGAAATTGCGACCCTATGGCTCAAGCCAATCTATACAGAAACTATGTAAATACACCACTTTCGTGGCGACGAGTGCGAGTGGCCTTCATACCGAAGACAGGAAGGCGAGGGCATGAAAACGCGAAAGACTTCAGACTGATCAGCCTCACGTCCTTTATTTTGAAGGCCCTCGAGGGCATTGTTGACAACCACATCAGGAATTCGATAAAGGAAGCTTCTCATTCAAAATCCCAGCATGCATACTTAAAAGGTAAATCAACAGAAACAGCTTTACACGAAGTGATGAGCACTGTAGAAAAATCCCTCTACTATGAAGAATATACACTAGCTACCTTCCTAGACATAGAAGGAGCTTTTAACAACGTACTCACTGAATCAATACAGGTTTCCTCGAATTTAATATGCTCACATATGCTCATACAAAATTTGCCAACAGGGGAACACCGCAGGGTGGTGTTATCTCAATCCTGCTCTGGATAATAGTGTTAAATAAGGTACTGTTAGAACTAGACAGGGATGGGATTAAGGTAGTGGCGTATGCGGATGACCTGGTGATACTAGTATCAGGCAAGTTTCCCACCGTGATTAGTGAGATCATGGAGTTTGCGCTGAAGAAGGTTAGTAACTGGGCTGCAAGCTACGGCCTAGGCATTAACACTTGTAAAGCGGAAATGATGCTGTTCACCAGGAAGTACAAAATTCCCACTTTCAACCTCCCCCGCCTAAACGGCCAACGTTTATCTTTTAGCTAGTGCTAGGTGTTTGGGAATCTATCTAGATCCCAAACTTAGCTGGAATACTAATATTGAACAGCGGACTAAGAAGGCGTGCATAGCTTTCTATGCCTGCAATACAACTTTTGGGAAAAGGTGGGGTCTGAAACCGGACTTCACACGATGGATATACACAGCCTTGGTTCGTCCTATCCTGACATATGGATCACTTGTTTGGTGGCCACCTCTTAAAATAAACATAACATTATTAAGCTCCATAAGGTACAAAGAATGGCATGCATAGGCACAACAGGAGCGCTGAGGACAACCCCTTCAGACGCACTGACAGTCATGCTCCATCTGCTACCCATTGACTTTCACATACAAAATATAGCCACTCAGAGTGCGATCAGACTCAGAGAGTCCCGCATGTGGGCATCGAGACCATTTGGCCACAGCTGCATTCTGGATTCGATACCTAGAGAACTCCTAGAATTTCGAACGAACTACAATACCCCTAAATTAGACTTTTTAAAATATGCCGGCGTACTAATCCCTACTAGAGCAGACTGGGATAGCGAACGTAT
Source organism: Syritta pipiens (assembly GCA_905187475.1). Classification (NCBI taxonomy): domain Eukaryota; kingdom Metazoa; phylum Arthropoda; class Insecta; order Diptera; family Syrphidae; genus Syritta; species Syritta pipiens. The sequence goes on along the minus strand of LR994572.1, from coordinate 59,789,386 downwards.
AGGTGTCACCCGGGACGTGAGTGTTACACAGACTGTTCAAAGATGGAATGCGGAGTGGGCGCGGGAATTTACTTCATACATATATCATATCCGTATCCCACAGACTTCCAAATCACGCCAGCATCTTACAAGCGGAAATCCTGGCTATTAGGGAGGTACTTAAGTCCCACCCTAACACAACACCAATGCTAAGATTGGCGATTTTCGTTAACAGTTAATCTGCCATCAAGGCTGCTTCGTCAATCTCCACAACCTCAAGATTAGTCCAAGAATGTCGTAACGAGCTGGCCGATGTCGCCGTAAAGTTCGTGTGATCGTTGTGTGTGTGATTGTCTCACACACACAAAGTCATCTGAACTTCCTTTGGGCAAGTGAATTACATCTTTTGGCAAAGTTTTATTTCTTAATTCTTAGTGGTTCGCCAATTACCAAAAATAAAGCCTAATGACAGACAGACAGACATTTTCATAATCAGGGCACCGCACCATTTCCAATCACACCATATCGACCGTCAAAGTTAATAAATGCTTTATCGGGCGTTAGTATAAGTACTAATATTTCCTTTAATCTGTGACTAATTCCAAAAAATGCATGATTTGTTTTTGGGTTGCCTAGATACACCTTCAGTCCAAATTTCATCCCATAACTATAAAGGACTTATAAGTTATAATCGAATATGTAAAAGGCGACGGACAGAGAGACACCGAAATGATTCCATAAGAGTTTCGTTATTCCTTTGGAACGAAACCCGAAAAAAAAAGTTACTCATCAAACAGCAAGAAGTTGTGAATTATGGTAATTATTATTATTAATTATAATATTTTTAAATTCAGCGACATTATACACTAAAATAATTAAGCTTATAAAACTAGTTTGCATCTGGTAGACTGCTAGTCCTCAGTTCATTTGATCGCATGTCTAGCACGCGCGCTTGTGTTTCCACCTAAATTAATTTTGCTGTCAGCTTGATATTAAGACGAAAAAGATCATCCAATTTCACGTGGACTGGTTGATTGTTTGACGTTTTGCGAGTCAAACTCCGTGGATGAGGATAAAAAGTTTATCATCTTGTTGAATTCTCACATGCGTAAATTTAACGCGTAGGAACTTGGTTATTGAAAGCAATATGTACTTCTTACGACGTGTGTTGTACGGGAGGTCCTCATGGGTGTGAATTTGTGCGTTTCTTAAGGTTTTTGTGTTGCGGAGTATTGACAAGGCTATGTTAGAACAATGCACCATGTCCTTTCCCATATGAATTACCACTAAATAAAACTGATATAACTGAAAAACGTTTATAAGAAAAAAACTGATATAAACAAGCACTTTCTGACACTAATATCTGAAATTATATGACCAATAATACGCTTATAATAAACTGTCCCCCAAACAAATCATTTTATTTTATACTGTACAATACTTCTTCAAAAAAACATGGCTAGAAAGATTTGTTTTGTACTGTGCATACATTACCTCCTTAAGCTTAATATAAAATATTGCCGTTAATAACTCAAACTCAAATGGCAGTTGGTTTTGATAGTTTTTTTTCATTCGGTTCGCAAGTTTTTGTTTTGCTTATTAGAAAAAGTTTTAGACTTAGATCAGTGAGTGTAAAAATCTTTTGAAGATTACCACCAAACCTAAAAAAAAAAAAAAAGTTTTATATTTTCGAATTGGGTTTAACGTAAGTATTATTAATGTTGAATATTCATTATCTTATTATTTTAAAATTACGCTCTTACTCTATTGTGCCGAAAGGTCAGGTGTTAGAAATGTCACCTGAATGGTCTGTTGGAAAAATTGGTTTGTTACCAGAAACAGATGGCTCTGAATGTTATTGTAGTGTGGCAACCGCTTCACTTTACTAGCATGGGAGAGTACGATACCTTTGGCGCCAACTTTTGTAGAAGGCAGTGGTGAAGCATTAATAAAAACGCAGTCGTTCACTTCATTTATTTTCATTATTATACGAAATGATACGAAATTGCCATTTCGTTCATATTCTTCCAGCATGAATGGAACAGACACAACAAACATGAACTATCGCATATACATGTTTACCATCACATTGTTTATACACATCCTATTCCCATATCAATGGCTGGGTGTATGCAAAGTTCACCAGTTCGTTCATAGCTAATTTGACCGACCCCGTTGATACAATGCGTGCTATACTTTTTCTGTGTTTATACTTTCAGTGGACACATTTCGTTCCCGAATAATATGGACGAAATGGTTGCTACAAAAATGTGAGTAATTTTTTGAGTGTAGTGTAGAGTGAGTGAGTGGGCGCCGTTGGCTCGATCGTTTAGTGCGTCGAACTGTTGAGCGAGAGTACCCGGGTTCGAATCCAGCTCGGGAAAAAAAAAAAAAAACACCACAAACATTTTTCACCGCCCCACCTCCAGCGAACGACTGACAACCTTCCTGGAGTACTTCTGTCATGAAAAGCTTTCGCAATTCGCCGTTCGGAACCGGCATTAAACAGTAGGTCCCCTCCACATGTGACAAAATTATAACGCGCACATCACAGTGGAGGCGCGAAAAAGCTAGGCTCTGGCTCTCAACGGGCTGTTACGCCGCCCAATACAGTAGAGTGAGTGAAAAGTAGATACCTACTTCCAATGAATATATAGTTCATGTCAAATGGCAGAGAATGTTGCAGTTGCTATGGAAGGAAATTTTTGTTTAAATTTGAAGACATGAAAAAGTTGCATGAGTTGAAAACTGGGAAACAGAGTGCAAAAATAACTCAAATTACCAGACAATTTAAATAATGCTGCGGGTGGTTATGTAGACGAAAGAATGTGTAGAGTATGACCGAAAGTTGGACGTTCATGAGTTAAATATAAATATCTACCTACGCCTTCCTAATAATTGTAGCGTCTTTCAGTCTGAGACTATGGTCTAAGATCTAGGCAGCTCTGTCTTCGCTAAAAAACAATGTGGTATCTAAGAGGGATATCATCATTTGCTCAGACAGTCAAACCGCAATTAAATCCCTCAACTCAGTCACTTTTACCTAAAAGACCGTCCTAAAGTGCCGCAAATCTCTGTAAGAGATGGCCCAGCACTTCAATATTCGCTTCATGTGGGTGCCTGGGTACAGTGACAATTATTGTAATTGCCAAGCTGACGCACTCGCCAGGCATGCGACCATAATTCCATTACAATCCCGAAGAGACTTACCGACCATGCCACTAGCTACAATCAAATTAAACATAAAACTTCATAGCATATGACTTCGTAGAAGGGCTCATTTGGGCAAGAACTTGCTTGGCAGTCTGAGCAATCTGAGTAAAATCAGCATCAATCAGATCCGCAACTTCGTAACAAGCTCTAATTGGTTGCATTAGAGTGCGGAATGGATTTCCGCATTGTGGTATTCACAGTGAGCCTAGTCTGGCCTAAGTGTGGTTGCAGGTCTTTGGAGCCCCAGCCAGCCACTTTTTTAAATTGCATCTATGTAGTTCCTACCTGGGACGAGATATTCACAAGACCAATTTGCCCAAAAAAGTTAGCAAGATCAGCGTGAAAGCGTCATTCATGCACCAACGGGTGAATGACTCTCACCAAACTACGTTTTTAGTGAACGAAGCCGACTCAAAACTGTACCCAAACTGTCTTAATTAATTGAAATCAGACCAATTTAAATAACATAGGACGTTTTTGGGAACATTAGGACCAAAATATCAGAAGGCATACAGCAAAATCGGCAGATGCCCCGAAAAGCTCCCTACAAGAGGCCCAAATTTATCCCAAATGTCACAAAGTTTAGTGAATTCTATCTAATTGCATTTATCTGTTGTTTTGAAACCACAACAGTTTTCCAGGAAATATTTATTTCATATATACTGTGTAAAATTACTAAATCTCATATACTGTACACTTACTTTTGGACAGTTTTTGCACAGTTCTTACAGTTAGTTGGTCCGATCGGCTTTTTCTTGCTTTGAAAAGCTGTTGAATTTTCGAATAAAACTGCATCTAAGGTTTTTTCGTGAAAGCCATTTGGAGCTTGTTTTCTATGAGTACAAAGCGCTCGTCATGTATTTGCGAACAAATTTCTCAGTAAAAAGTGATTGCTAGACGTGATTCGTTGCGGTCCCCCATCGCGATGCTCGATATACTGTTTAATAATATTTTTCGATATATCGTTGCTTTGTTCTGCCTTTTTAGGATTTCGTTCCAAATAACGAAACTTTTATAGAATCACCTCGATGCCCTTCTGTCTATCTGTCCGATTTACAAAAATGTTTATAACTTTCGAGTCATCGTTATTTAAGGGATGAAATTTGGACTGAAGGTGTAACTAGGCAACCCAAAAATAAATAATGATTTTTTTTCGGAATTAGTCCGAGATTAAAGAAAATGTTAGTACTAATACTTACGCTCGAAAAAACTTTTATTAACTTTCCAATTAGTAATAATACTAAATTAGACAAACAAATTTATTTTATTCATACTAAAATTAATTAATAACTAAGTTGTTTGAAAAAAAATAGCTGAAAACCATTGAGTAGGATACCGTTGCATAGGTCTTGTAAAATAAATTTAACAGATAACACAATTAATAACACTAATTTTTACATCTGATAAAAAAATCTGGGCTCTCATCACGTAACTTTTCAGACGATCATCGTCAAGACGACTATCGTCAAAAGTTTGCTTCACGTATCACTATCGCTATCGTCACGTCTATCGTCACAGTTTGAGCGCTACCAAATGCTACATTTCTTATGTCAAAATAAAAACTGCTTGTCATCTTTCAATTTCTTTTTGTATTTTCAAGTCCAAGAACGAATTAAAAGTATAGGTAATGAGTGCTAAGGAGGTATAAGGCACTCCAGTTCATATAAAAATAACTTATAAGCTTGAATTAATTAAATTAGCATCTATTTATAAGCATTTCATTTCCTCCCTATAACTGACATTTACTTGAGCAAGGACTCAAACCAAAATTCTCCATGGTTTGGAAAGAAAATATGGGTTAGATATATGATTGCACGTCGAATCTGAGAAATAAAAAAGGCATTCACCCTTATTCCGATAGTCGTTCAACGCCAATAAAAAAACGACAGTGTGAATTTCGTAGTACGTCCGACGTTCAACGCCAAATAAACGACAATATGTCGATTCTCTCTTGTGGAACGTGTTCATATATTTTTTTTTTGTATTCCGTAAGTCGTTTCTATATTAAAAACGTCCGTCAAAACGCCCAATCTGTCGTCGAGAAAAGTGTTCACGACAAAGAAAAATGTAAGATTTTATAGTAATATTTTGTTTTCAATAATTTCATATTCTTGGCTTAGAGTAAAAATAACAACAAAAAACCAAATGCGACGGCTGATCGAGCTCTTGGAGGAGAATGAGCACCTCCTGAAAATTTGATAGGAGGATTTGATAAGAAGTTCTGATGGGAGGAAGTAGCTGAGTTAAGGTAGCAGCTAGTTCTGAAAACTATTTTCCACTAAATTTAAAACATATTTAAAAGCTTCTTTATCAAGACGAAAGAACATTTTGAATATCTTTTAAAAAAAAAACATTGTTAGAACTATTTCAATTAAACATAAAACATTCTTTGTGTCAGGCAAATCAAAAGGATTCCTTTTATATCGAATCCATCTCCTTTGAAGAATCAAATCTTTTTTTGTTTTTCATGTTCTTCGTAGTAGCTGCTGCTCAAAAAAAAAATAACTTGCTACACTATTCATTTCTCAATTTCTTAAATCAAAAATATTCCAATTTCGAGCAATTTGATATGTCAAATGTCAGCTCTTTTGGTGGATCGTATTGTGGAATGTAAGAGAGAGAAATACGCCGACGTTTTTTTTTTGATTTGAAAAATTGAAAAATGAATAGTGTAGCAAGTTATTTTTTGTTTTGAGCAGGAGCTACGACGAAGAACATGAAAAACAAAAAAAAAGATTTGATTTTTCAAAGGAGATTGATTCGATATAACGAATCCTTTTAATTTGCCTGACAGAAAAGAATGTTTTATGTTTAATTGAAATAGTTCATCTTGATAAAAAAGCTTTTAAATATGTTTTAAATTTAGTGGAAAATAGTTTTCCGCAGGAACGTTCTGTTGCGATTCCTGTTGTTTCAGAACTAGCTGCTATCTTAACTCAGCTACTTCCTCCCATTCAAACTTCTTATCAAATCCTCTTTTAAGATTTTTCAGGAGGTGCTCATTCTCCTCCAAGAGCTCGATCAGCCGTCGCATTTGGTTTTTTGTTGTTATTTTTACTCTAAGCCAAGAATATGAAATTATTGAAAACAAAATATTACTATAAAATCTTACATTTTTCTTTGTCGTGAACACTTTTCTCGACGACAGATTGGGCGTTTTGACGGACGTTTTTGATATAGAAACGACTATCGGAATACAAAAAAAAAATATATGAACACGTTCCACAAGAGAGAATCGACATATTGTCGTTTATTTGGCGTTGAACGTCGTACGTACTACGAAATTCACACTGTCGTTTATTTTATTGGCGTTGTACGACTATCGGAATAAGGGTGAATATCAATAAAAAAACGACACGACACTAAAACGACAGTCGACGTTTACGAAAAAACGACTATCGGAATAAGGGTGATTTCTTCTGTGAAAAAAAATGTATAATGCAAAAAAAACATTAGCAAAACTATTTTTTCAGCATTCAATACAATATTTCATTTATTTAAGCAAAAAATTTTACAATGTTTTTCACAATTTGCTCTAGGACGATAGTGAATTAGGTATCGTCAGAAAAGCATCGTCGAGACGATAGCAAATGACAGTTCTCGGCTTACGTGAAGCAGAGAAAACGATATCGTTTTTTTATGCTTACGTGAAGCACAGCTATCGTTCAAACGATATCGTCAGACGATAGTCGTGTTACGTGATGAGATCCCTGGAATGTTGGTTCCGACGTAATCTTTAGTTTGAATTTTGTTTGAGTATCCTGACTCAAATAGTTTTCCAAAAAATAATGGCATGCGAGTCTTAAAAAAAAAATGCTGTTTTGTAGATCTCGACAAAAGAATCAAAAAAAATAGTATGTAAACAAAATTTTATTTTCACACAATTTTTCGAGATATTAACGATTTCAATTATATCAGCTTTTTCGTTTGGAGGACAGTTTTCCGACGCATCCACAAAAATGATCAAACTTGTTTTCGAAGCATCAGGAGACCAAGATAAATATCGCATCGGAATTTTCTATTTCCCGTAGCTCTTCAACAAAATTCAACTACTGCGTCCTTAAAGATGCAGACACTGGTTCATCCCAATCGTATCCCTCACGCCAGATCTCCTGCAGTACCATTCGTCCTCGAATAATGTAGATCGAAACCAAACCAAGTGAGTCAAAAACTCTCATCAACGTTAGTAGCGCGATTCTTTTCGTCAGTATAAATTCCGGAAGTAGCATTCGATTTAAAAGCCCGTTGTCCGATTAAACAAATGTGAAGTGATCTAACGTCAGATTCCAAAACATTCCGAGAATTTTAGCAACGAATTCTTCGTCATCACTTAGATCCACACTCACAATCTTCGGGTTGACGTAGCTTTCCGGCAAATCCAACAGAAAACTCCGATCGTTTGACTGGATTCCGACTAGGCTGAAACTCATGAAATCACAAATCCTAATTGCATCCTTCGTGACTCTAGTTGCCTCCTCAACCGAATCATGGCTGTTAAAATAATCATCGACGTATGTGCGATTTATTAGACCATCCACTGCTTCTGGACACTCAGTCTGAAAAATTCTCGGATGATAGTTCTTTACAAATTGAGAACATGATGGTGAACACTTCGGACCGAACATCATAACCTCAAAAATATATATGGTTGGATCCTTTGAACTATCTCCATTCCTCCACAGAAACCGTTGGCATTGTTGATCCTCAGGTCTTATCCGGATCTGGTGAAACATTTCCTTGACGTCGCCATTTACTGCTACTTTGCGTTCCCGGAACTTAAACAATCCCGCATGAAGTGGCACCAGGCTATCAGGACCTTTCAGCAAATGACAATTCAAAGAAGTCCCACCAAACTTAGCTGCAACATCAACCACTAAACGAGGCTTCGGAGGAATCTTGTTGGGGTTTTCAACGATGAAAGTGGGTGCGTACCAAACACGTGGCCAATCCTTTTCCAGATCTTCAGCGGAAGAGCAACTCTTGCATATCCTTTCGCCAATAGTTGCTGTATATATTCATTTTTCCATTTCAGCAAATCCGGCTTATTTTTCAGGGCCCTCTCAAAGGTAATGAGTCGACTTAGGGCCATATGTTAGTTGTCTGGAAGTTTCGCATCGTCCTTTTTCCACAGCAACCCAATTTCATATCTTTTTCTCGACAATTTTAAAGTTCTTCCCATAATATCCAAAGCGCGACTATCTTCTCTACTTACAAAGTCTCCATTCGGGGGCTTTACGCCTAATTCTTCTGTAAAAAAGTGACGTTTAACCAAATCATGAAGGTCTTCCTCAGCCCTTATAGCGTCGAGATATAAAAAACGAACAGTTGTCTTAGCAGCTCCATTAAGAGATAAAGCGCTATCAAAATTGGAAAACTGGTGTTTTCAAAGCTGTCGGTTGTTCCTCATTTCCATGTCGCTGCCGCGTTCCCAACTAAAATTTCGCTTGATTTAAACCTATCAGAATCTTTGGCTTAGCATTGACAAGGTTGGTAAGCGGAAGTCCACGAAGATGCGGATATAGCTTCTTCAATTTGCAAACATCCACTGTTTGACTGGGTAACCCGAGATCTCCAACACAATAGACTCCTTTGAGGTAATGACGTTTTCGACATTTGACTCCAGATACCGAAATATCTGTGCGAAGAGCTTCTTCGGTCCATGACATTCCTTTTGTCCATTGCACAGTCAAGGCCTCGGAAGTTCCATCCAAATCCATTTCGTTGAAAAGATCTCGTTCCATCATTGTAATACTTGAGCCATCGTCCAAAAATGCCAACATCTCTTGCATCTATCACAATCATCCACTTTATCACACTTAGGTGCACTACAGCTATGAACATTCCCTACCATCGTGCCAACAGAACGGATTTATAAAAAACTTAATTTTAAAATACAGACAATACACTTGAGATAAAATAAAATAATGTTGTTGCGCAGTTACAAATTCAGCTATAAATATCGTCACCAGGATTCCACCGATTTCCAAATCCAAAGGGAAAACAACACCAATAGTGGAATAACGATTTTATTTTCTAAAAATTAATGCATATGTATATATTTTTGAATTATTTTTCTTAAAATTAACTTACATCTGTAAAATTGCTCTACCGCCAACAACATGTATTGCGTTACAAAATCTTTAAAAAAAAAACGGTAAAATTCATGTTAAAGGGCAACGGCAGTAGGCAGAAACATTCAAAAAACAAAAACTGAATTCAACATTCGACTTAACCTACGTTCTGTGACACATAGATGGCGAAGACATAACTCAGGGTTGTACTCTATTTGTTTATTGCGGTGGCTCGATGACAGTAACCTTAAAGGAAAATGTTTACTGCTTCCATGAAAATGCGCTCTTTAACGAATTGTTTTGTTATATGTTCGGTCACCGACTAAAACGCTACGCGTGTTTTTTTTTTTTGGCCGCTTTATTGCAACTGATCATCTTCGTTTTATTTTAACAAAATTACGCTTTACAGAAAGTACTTAGCCTAGAAAACGCTAACTTAACTAATGTATGATCTTGCGATATCATACGATTATTCCTTATGTAATTTAAAATTATTGTGTGAGTGCATGTAAAGAGGGTACCGGTTATTACGATTTTTAAGTTAATTTATTATTGTTTCTTTAGAAAATTATTTCCTACATATAAAACTTTGATACAATATGAAAAATAATGTGTACCTCTATGATCACTCATATGATCTACAAAACTGCGTTTTTGGATTTTTGAAAATCGCATACCGACGTTTTATCGTTTTTGGCCTAATGCTCCAAAACTATTGAGGCCAGAATGCTGAAATTAATTTTTTTTAATGTACTCATCGAAGTCGATTTTTTTATAATTTTTCCAGATTTTTTAGGGAGGCGGTACAAAAATTAAAGGCGGGATTAGCTTTTCGACTTTATACAGAACCATTAAAATGATTATTGTGGATCTACCTTAAAAGATAGACATATGCTGCCGCTGACTTTTTTTTCGAACTTTTTGAGGCGCTTAATTCCTCTATACATTATTTTTTTGTATCTTTAACTGTTTAGACAGCGCCCGCCTTAGAAGGTTGCCATTTCCCGATTTTTCCACAAATCTCATTCTACCGTTAACTTCTTGTATCAAAATGTCCAGAAAATATAGCCACAAACCTTCCCAGAAAGCCAACAATAATACAGGAGAAAATTGAAAATACGTTCAGTAGTTCCAGAGATTAGCGCGTTTAAACAAACAAACTCTTCACCTTTATATATTAGTATAGATAGATTTGATTTGATTGCTTCCTTAATATCGTTTTCACCTATTAGCTTTCCAGTGATGTCGATGTGTATAGCATGCCACGGTATATCTACTTTAGGTATAGAAGGAAGTTCCACTTGTGTTTTACCTGACGATGGCTTAGATAATTTACAAATAATGCAATTGTCTGCGAACTTACGAATGATAAGCTAAATTAAAATCATGCTTGAAATAATATTTCCCAGACAATCTTTAACTTTTCAAGTGCCTCCTCCAATGTACGAGCAATTATATACTAAAATATCGTCAACATAGACAATGATGTAGCTAAATACTCATACTGTCCTTCTGGTTTGACAAACGCGGTACGCTCGATTGAATCAGGATGTATGCGAATCTGATGAAATCCGCTTGCCATGCCCAAACATCAGAAATACTTAGCTTCATGTACTCTAGAGATTTGATCGGCTATGAGAGGAGGTGTATATCTATTAGAAAGTGTCTTGGCGTTAAGCTCTCGATAATTCATACACAGACGATCGGAGCCATTTTCCTTTTTCACCTTACTATCTCCTTTTCATCGAAACTAAGTCTATAGGGTCGTCTTTGAACAGTTTTACTAGGATCAATAAAACGTATATGTAATCGTCCAGTGATTTTACGTCGTCTCGGAATACCCAATATAAATGAATCAGAATACTTTTTTCAAATATAGTCGAAGCCCTCTAAGTCGAATTTTCACGGGATCTCAAAATTAGTTCGAGTTAGAGGGCTTTTTCTAAAAATTCGAGTTAGAGGGACTAAAATTTTTGTTCTTAAAAGCCTTTATTTTATTCAAAAAAGTATACATGTAAGGAAAAAACACAGGAAATTACTTAAGCTTGTAATTTTAAATTGAGTCTTTAAAATTAAAGAATTAAACCTTTTAAAAAACTACTCTATTTTAAAAAGGCAGTGTTGGACCTCATCCGGACTCCCAATGCATTCACTAAATGAAGCTTGTAAATACCTAACTGTTTTTATATTAAAAGCAAATTGTTTGAGGTCCAACCAACAATACAACGAATAAGCAGCGCAGTTATTCATACAGAGCCGCACGGTTGTGTGCACAAATAACCTATAGCTCATTTGTGGTTGTGTCCAGATGACGATTATGTGGCCCTAGACGACGAATAGCGAATAGCTTCGATTTTCTGTTGTTCTTTGGGTTCGATGATTGCCGCGTAGGTCGCCATGCAAATCTTCCTCCTTGCTGTGAACATTCTGTTTCTTCTTGCATAGGTAAACAATATAAGGGCAACCATATGCGCTTTTTTCTCCGCCGTGTTTGCACTAAAAAATCAACATGAAATGAAAGGTGTTCGTCTTCCAGTGGTCCAGTGCCAAATTGAGAGAGAGTCAGAGCATGCAATACAAGTTGCGTGATTGATACAAGTTGCGAGAGGAAATTTTTTGTTAATTTTTTTGCGACTTAGATCGACTTAGAGGAATTGAAAATAGACCAAGAGTCGAAAAAATGTATTCGAGTTAGAGGGCTTCGACTGTATTTGGGAAACGGTTTCTATCTATGTTCACTTCAGTTCAGTTGTATCTCAATATTTTTAAAAGTACCAACATTTTCAATTGACAGGGAACTTTAAAAAACTGTCCAAAACAACATCTGAAAAGAATATCCCGTTTCTGATGTCGGAGCAGCATTTTGTCCTCCGGTTGGCGGCACCTTCAGTCTTACTTCCAACAACAAATAAGAAACGAAATGTGAACAACCAAAAGAAAAATGGAAAATAGCGGTACCTTACAGTGGAAAATAACATCTTTATTTCATTTAAAAAAAAAATCATAATTCAATCGGTATACAAAACTAATATGATTCACTGCGACATATGAGCAAATTATTTATTTTGACTTCTTTGATTCAATATACCTTTGATTTATGTTTTATTATAGACTAGCTGCTACCCGCGACTTCGTCCGCATCAATATCAGCTATTGCGGTTGGATAAATAATATTACCATGTCCTTCCTTGAGGTTTAAGCTTGCTGTGTACTAAATTTTATCAAAATCGAAGTTAGTAGTTTAGCGTTCGAGACAGACAGACAGGCACAGTTACTTCAAAAACTGTTGTAACATAGCTGGGCACCGTGGTTTCATTGCGTTTTGTGAAAAAATGTACAAAAAATGTAACTGTAGAACACGAACAATAGAGGCCCAGTGGAAGTTTAGTTAAAATTAGATTAGTAATTTCGTCGATCGGTATCTCGCCGCCAACATAGCCTTTTTTAAACATCCGACTATATCTAGGTAGACATTGATATTAAGTCTCAATCTCGAGCCTCGATCAATTTTAATTTTGTTTTCAAAATGAAGTACTCTCATTTCCATATTCAAAGCAGCTTTGAAGAAAAATGTGTACTGCCTGGAAGTACACATGGAAATTACAGGTGGGATTAGCTATTCAACTTTTTACAGAACCATAAAAATGGTTATTGTGGATCTATTTGGATAAAGTTAGATATATTCTGGTGTAGACTTTAGAACTTTTTGAGGCAATCAAGTCCATTATTTTTATTATTTACATACATTTTTTTTTTTGTCTATAGCTGTGTAGACAGCACCGGCCTTAGAAACTTCTCCACTTCTCGACTTTATTCACAAATCTCATCAAATCTTTAACTGGTTTTGCCAGAATGTCCAAGATATATAGCCTATGTCCATCTGCAAGGTCTAACTCTGTATCTAATTTCATCAAAATCGGTCTAGTGGCTTAGACGTAGAAAGGTAAAAGACAGATAGAGTTACTTTCGCATGTATAATATTAGTAGGTACTTTCCCGTCTCCTATTCAAAGTAACTTTGAAGAAAAATATGGAGTGCCTCTACTCAAATGTGCTTTCATATTAATAGATAAAATTGCGGTTTCCATAATGGGGAAGCTTTTAAGCAAAACTTAACAATCACCCTAATCACGCAACTCGCATCGTATGAAGAGTCGTATTCGAGCGGCATCGCTATTCCCCAACTCGCATGCGTTGAATACGACTTCAAGTAAAAAACAACGCATGCCATCGCAGCTATCCGAATGTCAACTGTCAAAACATTAAAGAAAAATGTAAACAAGACAAAGGAAAGAAAAAGGATCTCTCGCGAAATAAATAAAAAAGTTCTCGAGTGAAAACAAAATTAAAAGTGGACTATTTTATTGTTTATTTTCATTGTTTTTTTTTCGTAATCGTTCTGAATAAAATGGTATTTGAGCACCCTGAAGGATTGCCAGAAAACTAAACCGTACGCCGCACAGTCGGACGAATCATATCTCTGGTTTGAATGGACGGATTTCAAATTTTTTTTCGCAGAAACCTTTGTTACGTATTTATCCACCTAATGAAACACAATAATAAAATTAGCATATTTTTTTTCATAAAACCTATTTATGACAATTAATATACTAATGTATATGAAATTTATTATTTACTATCTTTATTAGTAAAACTATTACTATTGTCACTATCATCAAGATACACAGATAATTCAGAAATAAGACTGTTTTTTGCTATATATTGGTTAATTTCTGCGTCTATATTGACCGTATTCGAAAACTTAAACGGAATACTGAATATATACTGATCTAACGCAATCAACCAATGTTTAAATCAATCGGCCATGGTATTAGACCTTGAATACTTGCAACTGTGACTAAGTCTGACCTCCGAATTGTCTTCTGATTAGCTTCATATATTTAAGTTTGAATGATCATAGTGACAATTTGAATGGTTATGTAACAATATATTAATGACTGATCATGACTTGTCTGATAATTTTCCATTAACCTAAAAGTACGCCGGTTAATTAAATTACTCTTGGAATCTAATTTTTCAAAAAAAAATCTTAATCGCTATCTAAAAGATATTGCAAAAGAAAATTGCCAATTATTCTTGATTTAATTAATATATATACTCCTTATGATAAAACAAGAAAGATCCCAAGAGAACTTTTCGGGCTAATCACGAAAAGTTGACTTAGATCCAATTTTTATTTTTTAATTCAAATTAGTCCCACATTCTAAAGAACATATTACACATAAAAACACAAAATGGAAAAAAAATGTAGATGCCAAATAATTATTTAAGACTTAAATTTTGCTGATTACCAAACATTTTTTTCCTATTCATACGCGCAACATAAAACTTTGCCCATTTAAATAAATTTGCAAAGAAATACATATTTCATGTTTTTTAAAAAAAATATTAAACATTTCAATGTTCACGGTGCTCTAACTTTGCCTTTAGTTGAGATATCCGGTTAATTCAAGTTAGAACCTGCAGATATTCAATATTGATTGCCAATTACCCAAAAGTGCCAAAAGAAAAATGCACTTTTTCATTTATTGCTATGGGTCGTCCCACTGTGCGCCGGCGCTTTCATTCAGGAGTTTCTTAGTTCCCAATGAATTTTGTTGTTTTTTTTACATCTACTTGATAGACTAATCAATCCCAATTATTTTAAAATCTGATTTGCACTAGCTGAAAGATATTTGTGAATAGTGATCAATAAAATACAGTTTTAGTGTTTCATGCCTTACATCGTTTGTTAAAAGAGCCATTTATCCACCATACAAATAAGTTCTATAAGAATAAGAAAATTTCTATACGAGAAAAATACGACACATATACGACAAAGATACGAAAGCGGAATAAGGAAAAAATACGACACTCGTATACGTTGCTTTCATACGAGTCCTGTCAAAATTGAAATACGACGATACTCGTAAAGTACGACTTCGGTAATAATGAAATACGACTGTACTCGTATCCGAGTGTCATATTCGACTTGCGTGATTGCGGCGAATGTCTGCTCTAGTTTCCCTATCACCGGTAATGTTTGTTGAAAATCTCCAACAAACACGACAGTGATTCCACCCATGATTTTATTACTGCTCTAATATCCCTGATAAGGCGCATAGACGTGCCACCTTGTTTCGCACTGTTTGGTGTCCCTCTTCACTACAAAAGTATCATGTGTGCGCACACATTATTTGATCGACGAGGAAGGACCATGGATATGAGCTGATCCTGCTGACTCTAATGACCGCTGACGATCGTTCGCTGCTTGCTAGCTCGAAAGCACAAACAACCCAAAATAGGAATAAAGCTCCGCCAGATCTTGAAAATTGACCACTGGGCGGCGTGGCAACTGTAACTTTGGAGCCAAATAATTCAAAAACGTGACTTTTGACTACAAAGGTGAAAATAAAACCTATTTTATTTCAAAACATCTGTCGAACGATACTGCAATAATTAAAACACATCTTTTATTGAAATTTCATTTCTTAACTCTCAATGGTTTATCAGTTATAGCGATTAAGCCTTAGTGGCGGACGGATAGACTTTTTTATAATCTGCGCCCCTCTCGCTTTACAATGATACCCATATCGACCATCAAAGGTAATAAAAGTTTTTTCCGGCCGTAAATATTAGTACTAACACTTTCTTTACGCTACGACTAATTCGAAAAACAACTTGTGGCCTATTTCTGGGTTGCCTTGATACAATTCCAGTCCAAATTTCATCCCTTAATTCCAAAGGACTTAGTTATTCCTTTGGAACGAAACTGCCAGAGTGCTTTTGCTGTACGCACGCTTCACGCCAGTGATTAACACTGCTTTAGACATACCGGGATTTATTATCGCTGCCTATATCTGCAATGTGTACACATATAAATACATAAATCCGTATTTCACATATCATATACCTCTATCTCACAAATGAGCCAATACCCATCTTCTTCATCTCTTGCCCCTAGACTTTATTTGAGAGCGTTCTTTATAACATTTTGTGCCTGTGAATACGTATGAGAGCTTTGAACAACAATTTAAACAAATGTACCTAAAAATGATGAGCTAGTGTTCGATGATTCCTGAATTACTGTCGAAATGCTACCTGTGCTTAAGCTACATTCGTGAATTACTGTCAAATTCATCGATGGGCGAGGGGAAATAAAGGGTGATTTTTTAGCTATTATCTTTTTGGCAACACTGGTTTAAACAGCTGACGCACGTTTCGTGTTTTGTTTCACTGTCAAACATCTTCAGTTTGGTCTAAAATTTAACCGTGAATCGTCTTAATAACGAACAACGCGTGCAAATTATTGAATTTTTTTTATCAAAATGCGTGCTCTGTTAAGAAAGTTCATTGCGCGCTTCTTCCATTTTATGGTCAGGCTCAATGGGTACGTAAATAAGCAGAATTGTCGATTTTGGAGTGAATATCAGCCAGAAGCATTGCAAGAGCTACAAATGCATCCAGAAAAAGTCACAGTTTGGTGCGGTTTATGGGCTGGTGGCATCATTGGACCGTACTTCTTCAAAGATGATGCGAATCGTAACGTAACTGTGAATGGTGAGCGCTACCGTGAGATGATATCCAACTTTTTTTGACCAAAATGCAAGAGCTTGACTTGCATGACATGTGGTTTCAACAAGACGGTGCCAGATGCCACACAGCACGCGCAACAATGGACTTATTGAGAAGCGAGTTCGGTGAACATTTTATTTCACGTTCGGAACCGGTCAATTGGCCGCCTAGATCGTGCGATTTAACGCCTTTAGACTTTTTTTTTGTGGGTCTATGTTAAAGCTCATGTCTATACAGACAAGCCCGCTTGAATTGACGCAATTGACGCAAGACAACATTGAAGCATTGAGATACCGGCCGAAATGTTGGAAAGAATATGCCAAAATTGGACTAAGCGGATGGACCATTTGGGCCGACTCGCGTCGGTTTCAGCCAGAATTTTATAGATTAAAACAAACTTTTAATCAGCCATTTCTCCCATTTCGCCCCTTACTCGATATTTTTATAGTTATTATTTCTTAATGCTTTCACTGAGATCTACAGAACTGCGTTTTTGGATCTTCGAAATTCGCAAATCGACATTTGATCGTTTTTGGCCAACAGCTCGAAAACTATTGGAGCCAGAATGCTGAAATTAGTTTTTTTTAATGTACTTATCGTAGCCGATTTTTTGGGGACGCGGTGTGGAAATTACAGGTGGCTTTTCGACCTTTTACAGAACAATAAAAATGGTTATTGTGGATCAACTTTAAAGATAGACGTATGCTGTCGCGGACTTTTTTTTAGAGCTTTTTAAGACGATCAATTTCCTCATACATTATTTTTTGTATCTATAACTATTTAGACAGCGCCCGCCTAAGAAGATTGTTATATCTCTTTTTGAACTTAAAAAAATCCATCCACGAAAAAAGAAAACATAAATATTTGTACGGTAATTCACAGGTCAGTTTCAATATGCATACATATATGTTTACATACATACATGTGTATAATAAATAAATGTACTTATACTCAGTTAAGCGAGTTGTAAAAGTCTTTGATTTTTGTTTGTTGACGATTCTTTATATTGTACATCAATACTTTCTCTTCAAGGTCATCGATGGGCACAATCACTTATTGTATTTCAGTTATGCGGTGTAGTTTCAGTATAAATTTATATTGTTTGTTGAAAATTTTTTTTCAGTTAACCAAGTTTTTCAGTTAAGCAGGTTTTGACCGCAGCTGTAGATTATTTATTTTCACTTCTTCGACCAATATTCGCTTAGTTTATGTTTTATTATTGATTTTTACGGCAGTTTCCGGAGAACAGCCCACACTACCTGGGCGTATGCTTAGTTCTAAGATACAAACTTCTTTCCTATAATCTAAAACCTGCAATTCCCAACGAAAAACGACTATGCGTCTGGAGCGCATCCGTTGGCGACGTAGTCGGAGTATCCATCGGTTGGCGGGAGAAGTGGTGGTGATTGAAAACCGACCGATTCGAAGAATTAAAGTTAATCTACGATAGCGGCCAAGATGCAATGCAAAACAGAAGCAATAGTGTGCGTTGAGTTTTCAAATGGCGGTTGAAAACTAACCGAATTGAAAATGTTCAAGCCAAACCAATGGAACTACACGGAAACGCGCAAGAAGTATGATTGTGCTCTAGCAGACGGTTGAAAACCTTCGTGTTTTGCCACACCAGACTTCTGATTGAACGAGAGTGATTTTCCTCGTTTCGGGGCCGCCTATTTATATGAATTTTGGCAAAGCTCTTTTTGCAATTTTTTACATTTCGAACGTAAACTTTGAACATCTGTTGGTTTTGTAACAGTGTTTAAAATGAAGATGTTTAAGTTTGTATATTAATTTTAGCAATGTTTTGAATGATACGTTATATGATTGATTCAATGAAAATGAACAATGTTGAAAAGCAAAGAGTTAATGATGAACATTGTGTTGACTTTTAATGTGAATTTCTTTTCAATTATTAATGATAAGCATATGAGTGAATTTGAGTAGTGTATGTACAGTATTAATGACTTTGAATGAGTAAATATGTTGAAGTATGCTGATTGTGTTGTTGAAAAACGTGTTGTTACAATACAAAATTTAGTCAATACAAAATTTTTATTTCAAAAGTTTTAAACACGATCCCCTCAATCTAATCTCAATGCTAAATTCACCATCGACTATCCAGGCTAAACTACCCAGCCTCCAACCATTCCATCTGCGCCAACCTCTTCAAACCCGAATAACACAAGAGCCGCGAGAGGAGAACAGGAGAGGGTAATTGCTCTTGATACCTTATCATACCAACATCTCCATGCGGTCATTAATGTGTAGGGAAGAGCACGTGCTGATAACTCATTTGTACCGTACTCTCCCACGAAGGAAACCCATTCATGGTTTGCACGGTGTGAGCACGTGAGAGATTAAAGATTGATTTTGGCAATATGTTGCATCGGCTTGTATTACAGCCACATGTTTGTTCTGCCGCGTTGCTATTCTCAGAGCACATAACTCCTCCCACTGCAGTATGGGAAAGGAAGAGAAAAAAAATTGTTACCGGTAATGCTGCATTTCTGGACATGCACTTCAACGGGTGTGTCCATTTCATTGTAAAGGGTGATTCGTCTTAATAACCAACAACGCGTGCAAATTATTGAATTTTATTATCAAAATGCGTGCTCTGTTAAGAAAGTTCAGAAAGTTAAGAAAGTGTTCAGCGACGAAGCTCATTTTTGGCTCAATGGGTACGGAAATAAGCAGCATTGTCGATTTTGGAGTGAATATCAGTCAGAAGCATTACAAGAGCTACCAATGCATCCAGAAAAAGTCACAGTTTGGTGCGGTTTATGGGCTGGCGGCATCATTGGACCGTACTTCTTCAAAGATGATGCGAATCATAACGTAACTGTGAATGGTGAGCGCTACCGTGAGATGATATCCAACTTTTTTTGCCCAAAATACCACACAGCGCGCGCAACAATGGACTTATTGAGAGGCGAGTTCGGTGAACATTTTATTTCACGCTCGGGACCGGTCAATTGGCCGCCTAGATCGTGTGATAGACTATTTTTTGTGGGGCTATGTTAAAGCTCATGTCTATACAGACAAGCCCGCTTCAATTGACGTGTGACGTGTGACGTGACGTGGAAGACAACATTGAAGCATTTAATCGTGAGATACCGGCCGAAATGTTGGAAAGAGTATGCTAAAACTGGACTAAGCGGATGGACCATTTGAGGCGCAGTCAAGGTCAACATTTACATGAAATAATCTTCAAACATTAAATTATATGGACCGTACTATCGATTCAAATAAAGACTTCATACATATTTCTGAATTTTATGTTTTTTTTTTTAAAAACTTTCCTTTTAAAAAAAAATCACCCTTTATATACATAGTTGGTTTTTACGATAGAAATGGGGGTGATTTAGAAAAACTCGAACTAGGAATTTAGGTAAAACAATAATATTCGATTCACGTTTTAAAAACCGCAGCACGCATTTATATTTCATTTCGACTTGTTTTTTTTATCTTTTTCTTATGTACTTTACGGTTTTTTAGTATGTACAGTGACTTTATAATTACGTAGGACGAAGTGCTTTGTGTACCTGGGTCCAAGTTTGTTCCGTCTATCGTCTTCTTCATAAATTATTTGGGATGGTACGAAGTCAGGTGGATCATTACGTCTTTCATTAAGCTCGCCTACAGTGTTTCGTTTTTTGTTCAAGCTTCTCTCATATACAATTTTACATAAATTTTTATAGTCCGCTAAGTGTAGTTTAAGGGACTCTTTCTTTGTTAGCAGATTTTGATTGATAGCAAATGGGCTTGATTCGCTTGTGTGACCAGCAAGTAACTCTAAGAGGGTAAGCTTTTTTGCCGAGTATATGGAATTATTGTAGGTAACGACGGCTTCAATTACTACATCACTCATGGGTTTATTTTTATTCTGATATCTAAGGATGCGAATGAGCTCCATCAAAGTTGAGTGGAATCTTTCCACCGGTGAGTTGGCGGTACAAGGCACTGAATGTCATATCTATTAAGAAAATCCTTAAAAAGCGTCGATACAAACTCACTGCCGTTATCGGTTACTATTTTCTTGGAGATACCATGATGGGAGAAAAGATGTCTTAGCGATTGGATACGATTTACCCTATTCCTGGCGTTAAGAAGATAAACCGCAGCGAATTTACTAAACTTATCAATAGCAGATAAGAAATGTTCTTTGTGTACTAAAGAAATATCTAAATGCAATTTTTCAAAAGGCTTTGAGGGTGTTTCAGTCAATTCGTATTTTAGTTTGACTCTGTTTCTGCCACATTTGTTTATGCTGTATGCAGCATTTACAAGTTTCGTGACAAGATGCTTCATATTGGGGAAATAGAAATACCTGTTTAAATGTGCCAAGCATTCGGCTATACCTCTACGGTTAGACTTAGTATTATAGTCTCGTCTCGCAGATAAAAGAATGTGTGATCCAAATAGCTTTACAGTAATGTTAAAATATTTGGAGTAAACAAGCTGAACCTGTCTAAAGGTTTCGTCATCGGTAAAAACTGCAATAACCCTGTTCGAATTCATGTTTTTAAAAATTGAGATTATGACTTCACACGAGATATCTTCGTATTTGATGGTGACTTTACGTTCTTTAATTGGAATACTATCCTCAACGTTCTCGAAAGCTGAGTGGATAGTGTCCAGGTCATACTCTTCGACGTTGTTCACCATAAAAATTCGATCTAAACTTCTTGCCTCATGCTCATCATCTGGTATTTCATTGGCATTGATTTCAACTCGTCAGAGAGCATCGGCATTGTTTGTTAAAATTCTTTAAAGGGGATGAATTGATCGACTGATGAATAAACGAAATGAATAAAACACGAGTGAATATAGGTCGTGATATAGATAATTTATCTTATAACTAGCAACCCGTCCTGGCTTCGCGCAGGCAGCACTATATATCTAAAGTTTTTTAGTATTCCAGTAATGGAATACCAGAAAGTGTTAATGAATTTAGAAATAATTTGGGGTAATGCACCGCTTCTTCTACATCTAAAGCGCGGTCAACTAAATAATATACTTTTGATGATGAATCACATTTGGCAAGAATTAAATCAATAACTTAATTGACTTGCTTATTTGTGCCACAAAATAGCCCTTCCCTCAAACCAAATGAATTATTATATAAGTTTGCAATATCCGAATATACCTTCTCAATCATTTCTAAAATGTTCGGCACCAAAAGAAAAGATATTTCTGAAATTTACCTTCCCATTTCTTACTTCAAATTTTTCTGGTCTTATTTGAAGCATATTATTGTATAGTGATGTGTTGTCTTTTCCGTATGCAACACATATATTAGTTTAAAGTTACGATTTTTTATGTGCAGCCATAAGTATGACTTTTTCAGTGAAGCATAGACTTTGCTTTAGAGCATCTTGTTAGACGTTTTGTGGAGCATTGAAGCCTCGTTCTAAATTATTGAACTACAATCCCCCGTCAATTAACTAGTATTACTCTACTTGGAAACATTGCAAGCACTTGAAACATCGGCACTACAAAATTTTAATGGAAGTTTAAAAGCAGAGTTAGCAGTTCCTCCGCCATCTAAAAGTGTGGGTTCAATTCCAGACGATCCCACAGCAAAAGCAGTCTTCCCGCTGCCTCCAGTAGCATTCAAAAAGAAAATATTCCCCTTGTTATTGTAGACTAATAACATAATTAAATCATAAACGATTTTTCCCCTTTTCAGAAGACACTCGTTTTGAATCACTTCAATAAATCAGTAATGATCATAGTTTTTTCTCGCATGTATTCTGCATGATTTAATGTTATATGGTTATAATACATATGTATTATGTTCTGTGGAAATAAAATTCCACAGAACATACAGTCGAATTTCTATAAGTCGAAAATCCCTCTTACCCGAATACATTCTTTCCAGCCTTAGTCTACTTTCAAAACCTCTAAGTCGAGTTTTATTTCTTTGGCTAAAAAACAGACAAAAAAAAGTCCCCTCGCAACTTGTAGCAAGTACGTACACTCGCATTATCTGACTCTCCCATTTTGGTCCTAGACGATGAACACATTTCGAGAACATTCATTTCGTGTTGATTCTTGTAGTGCAAGCACGTCGGAGAAAAAGCGCAAGAGGTTGCCCTTATTGTTGTTTACCTATGCAAAAAAGAGAGAAAGAAAGAAAGTTCACAGCAAAATTGAGGATTAGCTTGCAAACATGGCCCTACACGTGAACATCGCTCTCGTTGTCAAGAGCCATCTCTATTCGGATCGCGCACACACAAATAATCGGCTTTTAATCTGAAAACAGGTAGGTATCTGAGATGCATTCTTGCTTCATTTACCGCGTGTATTGGAAGTTTAGGGGAAAGGTCGGGGAAAAAAAACACCACAAACATTTTTCACGGCCCCACCGCCGGCACTTCATAAAACACAAAACAAAAAAAGCCCAGGCTATGACCAAATCACTGGTAAAATTCTCAAAGAGCTACCTGACCATGGACTGACTTACATTAGAAATGTACTCAACGCAATCTTCCGAACAAAATACTTTCCAAAAGTATGGAAGATCGCTGAAGTGACAGCAGTTCCTAAGCCTGGCAAGGACCCGACAAAAGCCAACAACTACAGGCCTATCTGCTTGCTCCCCATTCTATCCAAACTGCTGGAAAAAATTCTCCAGGCAAGAATTAAACCCATACTTGACACAAAGAGACTAATCCCGAACCACCAATTCGGTTTCAGACAAAACCACTCGACTATACAACAGACGAGACAAAAAACTAGAAGACGTAAAAGCATTGGGTTTTTTGTGATCGATTCAGAATTGAGCGTAATGAGCATTGATCACAAAAAACAAATTTAACGCATCATTTCACAATTTTGAAAAAAAAATGGTCTAACGTTTTTTTTTTTTCACTCTTTTTATCATAATTTTGAATTTACATTCAACTTAATCAAAAACTATGAACATGAATAACTTAACTTCAGCGTATTAAAGAGGAAGTTTCTGGTTTTCAAAACATATAAAGTACTTCGCAGTGAGTGTTGCCGTTGTTTTTTAATATTATTTTTCTTCATGTTAATAGATTTTTTTCCTTGAATTGTTCCTACCTCCTAAACCCCCCTACCCTAGTACAACATTTTTAACCACTTCAGAAAACACCATTAAAATGTCTGGAAGTAACCTTATTTGTAAGAAGAATATAGAAATTGCTTGTTTTTTTAGGTTGTGCAAACACTTTCCTTACAAACTGTAGTTTGTTCAGACGTTGCAGTTTTTTCCGTAACGTACCTAGAATTGCCGTATTTTCCAGATTGTACCGTCAGTTTGAGGTATATCCCGAGTGCATAGCAGAAACAGAGTAGGTCCAAGGACCCTCGCTTGCTGTACTCCGGCAGCAATCTCATTGAAGCCTGAGTAATTTGTTCCGTGCTTAACTCTGAATATTCTTTCTTTAAGGTATGATTCTAAGATACTGTATAGATCTTTCGGTAAGACTGGTCTTAGTTTGTACTTGATTCCGTTGTGCTGAACTTTGTCGAAGGCTTGCGACACGTCATGTAAGGCGGTAGTGCAAACCTTTGTTTCGTCTAACGCTTTTTCAGCTACATTTGTTATTCTGTATACCTGGTCAGTTGTCGAATGATTTGTCCGGAAGCTAAATTGATGATCAAGTATGAGGCGGCTTTATTCGAAAACGGGTTGCGAAAACGGTAGAAGCTTTTCGAAAAGCTTTGACATTTTAGGTCTCCGGTTTGGGGACCATGACCATTTGCGCCACTTTCCACGAATCTGGCATGTATATTATTCTAAACGAGGCGTTAATTAAATATTGCAGTTTAATTATAGCTTTTGTGGGTAGTTTCTTGTGAATTTGTCCGGTTATGAAATCAAAGCCGGGAGCCTTGTTTTTTTTTACGTTTTTAATTGTCTGGTATAGTTCGGTTAATGTCACGCGTTATATACTAAAGTTATCAAAAGTCGTATCTCGTAAGTATTTCTAGGAACGTCTATGAAGGTTTGTCCATCAAAAGTCTTAGAAATTTGTTCCAGGTGTTCAGCAACGAGGTCTGCTTTTTCCTTGTCACTTTTTGCCCACACAGCATTATTTTTCTTGATTGGCGTTGACTGCATTATTATTTTTTTTAATACTGTTCACCACCTTCCAGAGTGAATAGTTAGTCACTGTGAATGTGAATAGTAGTCACTCACTAGTCAGTCGTTCGCTGGAGGCCGTAAAAATGTTTGTGGTGTTTTTTTTTCTCCGAGCTGGATTCGAACCTGGGTTGTCTCTCAACAGTACAACGCACTAAGCCAACGGCGCCCATATATTGTCATCACTACTAAATTGTGATTTAAACTTTTCAAAATTCCGCAAAGAAAAAGGTAAGCAATTACAACAAACTCTGGTGATTCTCAAAATAATATTATAATAATATATAATAATATAATTATATATAGCATTTACATTAGTATCTACCATTGCCTGGTAAGTTTCATCTTTCTATTATAAAAAAAATTTTGTGACGCCGGAATAATTGTTCAATTAATTGCATAGTTTTGACTGCTACTCATTGCATAGTTTTGAGAGCTGCAAAACAGACGAATGTATTCTTTACAACGTTAGTTTTCTTCTGTGCAGTCACTCAACAACAGTAAAAAGCAAATTACTGAAGGAAAAGAGAATCGGAAAGGATTGAAAATAAGTTAGTTACAATTAGAAAATAAAAGAAAGAAAGATCGCGTTGAACAGCTTATAAAAAACATTGTCTTTGAAGTGGCATTGCTATAGAAGAAACAAAAATAAAAAGGTTATAAATCACAAAATTTAGTTTTATTTTCGATTTGTTATATGTAATTACAATTCCGACGTCACAAAAATTTCTTTTATAATGGCGAGCGTGGGGGGCTTGCCCCCTAATCATGTATAAACAAATATTAAATAAAAAGTGCCTGTCGTTGAAGAAACGACTTAACTATACCTTTTCTTTAACATTCAACTGATTTTGACATCAAGAAGAGACGTTGATACAAGAATAAACTGTTATGGGGTGTTTAATGTCACTCTATTTTTAATGAGAAATAAGCTCTTTCCTTTAATTACTTGGCAAAAGAAAAAAACTCTGACTCGGATGCAATTATTGTATATGCATTAAGAAAAAAGATTGGAATCGCGCATACATAATTCTTTTATCATTGTGATACCGGTGGCTAACTCACGACGATGGTCGATACTGGGTCTCTTTTCTGAACTTAATTGATTGGATTATAATTTTTGTTTTTATGTTTTCCTTCAGCGGTAGCTTGTTAGCATGTTCAATAGGCTGCACTTGACCGAGCAGCTAGGAACGCTGTCACTTATATGGACGGTCTTGAAACGTGCCCAGAATAAAAATTAAAATTATGGACAGTAGATTGATTGGCATAGATTGTCCGTTTGGTTTTTTTTTTCTGCCACTGTCATACGTTTAATTACGCGATTGAAACTTCAATAATTAGATTAATCGTATTTGCTTTGTTAACTCAATGTAAGAAGCATATGAGATGTCGACTGCATAGCATATGACAGCAAGTTTGTTTCAAATACACAAAATTTTGGCTAGCCAGTCAACCAAAATTTGACTTAGCGATGTAAGCGAAAGTCAATATTAGTTTAATTTTGAGAAACCAGTCAGAAAGAGATACTCAACTCCTTCGTGTCTTTCCACAAAAATGTTTTTTTGTTAAAATGTTTCTTTATTAGGTGTTTTTTTATAACGGAACTGCCTGTCTGTGGTAAATGGTACAGGAACCAGCTTTACAACTGGCCAAACATATGCTCTCGCTTGAGTAGCAATTGTTGCAACCTGGTTTCGATGGGCCCTTCCAGGATTAAGTGGAAATATCTATGTACTTGGTGGTCGGTAGGTTCGAATCCTTCACCAAGGCAACATCGTTGACTTTGAGGGGTGGTTGTTTGTCATACCACATTCATTACTGCAAAAATGACAAATATTCGGTCAGCTAACGCCACTAGAAGTTTAAGTGCCTGTAAAAAAGACCACTTAATATATGGACTGCTAGAATTAGCACATGCATCGGGTCGGGGTAAAAAAAAAATTGCCAATCAAGAAGAGGGTTAGCCTCAACGCCATTTGTTCAATGTCTGAAGTGGGCCACAAAGGCCGGGAGTTAAGTACTGCCTGCACCTGTATAAGCAGCGTATACATCTCGTCGTACGTTAACCGGTGGTCTTTAAGCACTCGTTTTTTGTGGAATCTGACAAACTTGACGCCAGCCTCCCATAAACCTCCATTTGAGGGATTAATTAAATTATAAAACCAATGTCTTATACAACACAGATTTTACATGACTTAGATAGATTAAACATGACTGCTACATTACACAAATATATTTTGTTGCAGGTCTGCGTCGTTTTAGTCTTTTTTTGTCTTAATTTCTTGGTCAGGCAGGTTTCGAATTTCGTCGTTTTCATGGTTTGCTATTGCTTTTTGATGTTTCATGCTAACTTTTTTAATTTCTTCTTTGACACTGGGCATTTGCAAGTCGCGATGTATGTCTTCATTCTAAATATACCAGGGAGCATTGAAAATCGTCGCTGAATGATGTCAATATTAGTTTTGGCGGCTGCAAATCTCGAAAAATAGTGTGAAGATATTTTTTTTTATAATGTGGTTTGATTCTTTTGCCAAGATCTACGAAGTGATGTTTTGTGATATCGTTGGAAAGAGAATGACAGCTAGATAAAAAAGATGCACTATGGTTCCCATCTAACTCTTATTGGTAAGAAGTTATTAACCAAAAAACTGCCAAAAACTGACTTGTGTACCGTGTCCCCACCTTATTTTTTAAATATTGGAACCAAAGAATATGAAAAAAAATTGGAGGTTAGGGTATCTTAGCGCAATGCCCAAAAATTCGTGTATGTTTTTTTGTTCATGCTAAAAAAAATTATGCTATCTTTTTTTGGAAAAAAATTCACAGGAATCTATTGAGTGAGGTACCATGGGATAGGTATCATAAAATGAAATAGAGTTGTCGTTTTAAACAATTTTTTTGAGGGTTAAGTTTTCAAGATATTAAACTTCTTCGTCCAAAAGTTGTGAGAATAAATGATGATGATGTCAATTTCGTTGGGGGAAGAAATTTCGTTGACTCGTGACAGCCCGATGGTCTATATCGCACCCTAATCGCCAAAATATCGTAAGCGACATATTCAGCAAAAATGAGTTAATGATGCAGTTCAATAGTTTATTCGTTTGCTCGTCTTTCTTTTACATTGGTGTTTTAATAAATCATTCCAGTTATAAAAAAACAGAGAAAACAAAATTTATCTTAAGCGACATTAACACGTTTTTTAGCTCAAAAAAAAAACCGAACAAGCCTCTCCTGTAAAATTTACATTTCGTCGCTTACGATAACTTGGCGTATTGTAAAAAAATTTAATCTGTCAACTAAGCCAACTGTGAAAATTATTTAAAGCTACTAAAATAAATCTATATCAGAATATTTCAAAAACAGGGAAAATGATTTTGAAAATGGGGAAACAAATTTTATTTAGGGAATAAAATGGGGACTTCATCTGTCAAAAATCTGGCAATACTGGTTTGGAGCTGGTACTCAGAAAGAATTGTTTGACGAGATTGGTGTCACTACCACTGATGATTAATATTTACGAGCAATTAGTGGTGTAAATCTTGCCTGTTTCACAATGTGGCGAGAGTGAGTCGAGTCAAGCACGAGAATCGCTGTGAAATTGTTTCGCTCAATTAATTCACAATTCAACGATACTCGTCGGCGATTTTTTTTAAAAGCGAATGTCAATCTTATCGACGAATATTTATAAAATTAATTTATTATAGTTATTCGCTGCCAAAGAATCATCTCACCACGTTGGTCCAGAGTTTGGGATGTGGTTAAATAGAAATAGTTGACTCAGAGCCCAAAAGAAATTTTTGATTTGTCTCCTTGTCGAAGACGTAAAGGCGGCATTCTCGGTGGGAATTGCTATTGCTGCTGCTAGCCGCCCCAGGTAGCAACAGGTTTACTACTTTTTTGGAAGTTGTAAGGCGGTTTGGAGGAGCGAACTTCTCTGCCGAACTCTACAGCGTCTTCTGCAGGGGTAACTGAAGCAGTGCCCATAGCATTTACGTAGTTATTTTGCATGACGCAATAGTTTTACGCAGAAAACAACTTGCGAACAACAGAACAGCAGAAGGAAAAAAAAAGGTAGTTCTTATTGTTTCGAATAAACCTAAACAAAAGAAAAGCCTTTCTCATTTGCTGATCGTGCCAACCGAGTGAAAATTGCTTTAGTGGACTTAAGGCTAGTCCATTGAAACAATTAATCGGCAGTTCATGAAAGTCAGCCACAAACATCCAAGAAATTAACAAATCAAGTACTCATGTTTGAAATTAAAAAGAAATTCTAATCTTACAGTAGGATTTATTATTTGTCTTTTGGTATGTGAATATCACGTTGAAGCAATAACAAAAATAATGTTCACTTTAGTTTTTGTTTCCTTAGAATTTTTTATGTTCGCTTTTATTCAGTGACAAAATTAAAAATTTTTTCAATGGCATATTCATATAAAGCGCAATTAACTGATTCTCTTTTTTCTTTTAAAAAATTACAGTAACAAAGCTACTATGATCAATCATTTCCTTACTTCGCTGTGTTCTTTTAAGAGAACTGACTGAGAGAGAAGCAAATTGTCAAACTTTTTTAAGAATCGTTTGCGTTCTCGAATGAGTTAGTAACGCATTCAAGCTATCCATTTTTATTTGAAATGGATTTTAACAATTTTGAAAAATTAAGAAATGTGAAAATAGCGAGAAAAAAAAAACAAGTCTAAAAGCAAACCAGACAAATCGAGGATCGAACCCAGGACGCTCAGAGCAGAAGGCAACAACCACCATAACCACTCCACCAACGCAGTTTCGAAATTCTGTATTTTTTGTATGTATTCTGTATTTTTTTTTTATACGAAACGCTTAGAAAAGTTTGTGTGTGTGAGATGATCGCTAGTTGTCCTTTTTTAGCAAAATGCTGATATAATCTAAATCGTTAATATCTCGAAAAATTGTGTGAAAATACATTTTTTTTACATAAATTTGTTTGATTCTATTGATGAGATCTACAAAATGGCGTTTTCGAATCTTTAAAATTCGTATGTTATTGTTTTTTGATTTTTGGCCAATAAATCGAAAACTGTTTGAGCCAGTATGCTCTAATTAAATTTAAACTAAAGATTACATCGAGACCTGCATTCTAGACTTTATTCAGATTATTAGACTCACGGGTGTGAAAATGCGAGTGGGGGGGAACGCTTTTTTTCGCACTTAAGTACGAACAAAAAATCGTATAAGATTCCTGGGTATTTTTGATTTAGCTGCCATTTTATTTCCAACGATACGAGTCGAATAACTCGACTCGAGTTCTGGAAAGCAAGGTCTTCGGAATCAACGGTAGAAAGAGCATTAACGTGATTCATATTCGCATGACTACGGTGTTTAACTTTGTAGTTGAACTTTTCGAGCTCCAAAACTCAAAGGGTTATTCTCGGACTTACGTTATTCTTACTTAAAGTCAGAGTTAACTAGCTGCAATCTATGACTATAACAAACAGAATTCTTTGCAGGTATACTCTAAAACGGCGAAGAGTAAAAATAATGGTCAGCGTCTAACGTCGAAGCTATGATATCTCGGCTCTTTAGAGATAGTGCTCTTGGAAAAGTACGCTACGGGATGCAACTTTTTAGCATCTTGTCTCTGAAACATAACCACTTGAGCAGTCTCGTCAGACTTTTTCCTTACCAACACTATCGGGGAGACGTTTTTTCTAACTTCTTCTTTCTCTTCACTTTCTAATTCTGATAATCAGGGTGACGAAGTTCCCACAAACATTGATTCTCCCGCACAAATTCTATGAACAATTTCATAATGCACGAGCGATTCCCTCCATAATTCATAACATTAGGTTGTCATATGTTATCCGCCTTTTTGTCTTTTGAATTTTCCATCTATGTACAAAGCGCTACAGAGCTCGTATCTGGCAATACTATACATCATTTGAAAGGTCTTGACAAAACCTACAAATAGCTATGACGCTATGCATGATTCGTTTCGATATTGCGTTAAACAGTTATAGACGTGTAAACATGGAGTTCACTAACGCCGAAATTCGCGCTATTTTAAAGTTTTCCTTCGTTAAAGGTAAATCCGCTAGAGAAACGTTCCGTGGTGTTTTAGGGGATGGTACTCTATCACTTCGAACCGCAGAGGAATGGTTTCGACGATTCAGAGCCGGTGAGAACGACACCATGGATAAGCCAGCCGGCGGAAGACCTGTGACGACGAATACCGATCGAATCATGGAAAACATCGAGTTAGACCGGTATGTGGCATCTCGTGACATCGCCCAGGAGATGGGAGTTAGTCACCAAACCATTTTAAACCATCTGCAGAAGGCTGGATACAAAAAAAGGCAAATCTCCAGCAAATGATCTCCACCCATGATTTAATTACTGCTTTAATATCCTTAAGAGTCGTGAACACAGTGCGAAAATTACTTTGGTGGACTTAAAAAAAAGGGTCTCCAGCTAGTTTCTCTATAAAAAGCAATTCCTAGATTTGTTTTGATGACTCATCGCGGTGCATTTTTGTTTAATATATAACACTTATTGACAGTGCCTGACTAACAACGAACTGCTTGCAACGCACCATCAATTTCCTCATTCTAAAAATTATAAAACGAAAAATTACCATATCTCCTAGACGCTTATCGCGGTTGTTGGTTAAGAATTAAAACTTCAGGCAAAACACTGCAGTAGGAAAATCGACTAAAATTTATTAAACAAAACCGAGCACCGTGATGGACTACCGTATCAAAACACGTCAAAAAATTACTTTTTATGGAGGAATTTGTTACTGTCAGCTGACTCCTTTTTTAGCAGGATACTAAATCGTTGTTATCTTAAAAACGGTACTAAAAATCAAATTTTACTTATTTAATATTTTTTAATTCTTTCACCGAGATCTACAAAACTGTTTTTTCAGATCTTCAAAATTTGAATGTTGTTGTTTTGAGGTTTTTGGTTAATAACTCGAAGAACCTCGCGGTTACATCGAGGCCAACATCACAGTTTTGTTTCAGATTTTTAGTCACATCGGTGTGGAAACTGGAGAGCGAGGAGCGGAGACCGTATTCTCACCTTTAGTGCAACTTTGAGGCCTAAAGTTGAAAATGAAGCCTCTATTTTATTTCAAAAGATCTATCGAATGATATATCACATGATTAGTTTTAATAAAAAAAACAATTTCAAAAAATTGAGTAGTAGTATTAACTTTTTTGCTAATATGTAACTTTTTTTGCGGAATCTTTACTGCGCAATCGATACACATCTTTTGTTGAAATTTCACTTCTGAACTCTCAGTGGTTTACCAGCTACCGAGATTAAGGCTTCCGCTTCCCCCTTCCTTTCCAATGTCACCAATACGGACCTTCAAAGTTAATAAAAGTTTTTCCGACCGTTTCTTTAATTTACGACCAATTTTGAAAACAAGTTACGGAGAATTTGGGGTTGCCTATGCACATTTCCAGTTCAAATTTCATCCCTTAATTCCAAACGACTTAGAAGTTATAGGCAAATATGTAAAAGAGAAATAGAAATATTTCATTAAACCCATAACCTCTTTCTGACCCAGACATCTCGAATTAAAGGTACTAATTCGAGGTTCTTTCGATTGATATAAAAACCATTCAATCCAATTAATTTTTTTATTTTGGAAGTTGTAGTTCATTTTCTTAAAATATGGTAAATTTTTGGAAAAAAACATTATTTTCTTAAAAAGTACCGTTATTAAGACTGCATTTTTTCAACATTATATAAAGGCTCATTTTATAACCTTTCGTATGTTATGAAATATAGTATCTATACTTTTGAGACTGTAATATGTAATATGAATGTTTATTCAAAATGCACCATTTTACTACTGTAGGTATTAGGTGTTGAAAGGACATATATCTTTAAAACTAATTCGCATTTTTGGAAAAATTGTGTCTCAAATTAATTTTCTTTTATTTATTTAGTCACTAACACTAAAGGTACGTTCGTTAACAACTGCAGGCAGGTGCCTGCTTACATGAAGGTATGAGTGGCCCACTTTGCGGGTCGCAAGGACTTCAACTCCCTCTCTGACTGGTTTAGACGCTAGACGGTAATTTCTTCGGGTTATTTGCTGATTTTGTATTGCGTATCACAATTTTGCATGTACTCTTCTCTTCGATTTTTTCTTTCTCTTTGATTATTTTCATTTGAAAAATTCAGTTACCGCGCAGATTTCAAAGAATAACTTAAAATGTTTCGGGTTATTTTGTTGCTAGCGCCTTTTTTTTACTGATAGTTAGTCTTTACTGGTCTCTGTCTGGCTTTCGCTTTACGGCTGCTGTCGGAAACAAGGAAAGAACATCAATTTGTTGAGGCATGCAATGTTGTGTGGTGTATGTGTTTATATAGAGCGGCAGAACTTGGCACTTGCGTGTACAGGTGTGGGAAAAACCTAAATATATATTATGCTTATATGTAAATACTAAGATTCATGTTGGTTGTTGTATTGGTACATTGTTGAAGAATTGGGACTTTAAAAGGTAACTCGGTAGGAATCGGGTGCCAGGTAGGCACCTGCGTGCATGAAGGGTTGGATGGACCTCTTCGGTGGTCGCAAGGACTTCAACTCCCTCTCTGACTGGTTTAGGCGCTCACGCTACTTCGTCGCTCCGCTTATGGTACGTCAACAACTACCAGGCAGGCGCCTCCGTCCCTGAGGGAATAGATGCGTGATGAGTTTGCCGCATTTGAAAATTAAGTCAGATTTGCCGAGTTAAACATACATATGTATTTATTATTTTATTAGCTGCTCAGGCGACTTCGTCTGCCTCGGCTTACAGATGTATACAATTTACAACTTTGCAAATACTTCCGACACAATATCTTTATTTAAAAATTTGTTAGTAAATTGTTTATATTGAGAGTTACTATTAGGAGCTTCAGGTAGTGCTTTGAAAAAATGACTACTGCTTTTCCTTACATTGCAATATGAGATCTCTTTTTATGCAAAAACGGCGAATACCAAAAATGCTTTATCTAATCTTTGCGTGAATCGTCGAATCGTTCCTTATTCATTTTACTTTACCAACAACTAATCCCCAAGAAACTTTTGTTCCACTTCAATCGGCCCCCATCTGCCTCTGGGAAAAAGTACAGATAGATTAAGAAAATCAGAAAAGGGTACTTTGAATACCTGGGCTGGAATCGGCTAACGTGATAATCGACAGTTGACAATCAAAATCGACATGTTTGTTCCATGTAAGGTTATTATCAAATCGACAATCGTTTGATTTTAAGTAACAGCTATTTAGGTGTCGTTTTTATACATTATTGTTTGGTTTGATGCAGTCGACTTCAAATTCGTTAGTTTGTTATGATAATCATAAGAAAAAAGTTTAAGAATCATAATATTTCATA
Organism: Syritta pipiens; assembly: GCA_905187475.1. Classification (NCBI taxonomy): domain Eukaryota; kingdom Metazoa; phylum Arthropoda; class Insecta; order Diptera; family Syrphidae; genus Syritta; species Syritta pipiens. Next base: position 59,755,064 of record LR994572.1, on the reverse strand, counting down.
ACGAAGTAAATTAGTAAAAGTACACATCATTTTCAATTTTTCAAACCGCGCGGAAAGTGAGAAGTGAAAATAAATATAGAAAGGTCCGTCGGAAAGGAACAAATCTGAGAAATAGAGCTAATATTTTGGAACTACCTGAACCATTGTATGTATGAATTTACTTATAGAGAATATTACTTAGCAGTCATTATATTTTAGATTTTTTAAAAACTTTCGTTTAACAAAATCCGATTTACCAATTTACTCGATTTACCACCCGGGGTAAGGTCAACGCATATTCCACCTATTCTTGAGCTGGCTGCAACACCAAATATTCTTGGTGGTGGCTTTTCCATAAATTCGGAAAGAGCGTGTGTAATGAGACTTAAGACAAAACACAATTATTACTTTGAATATTTCTCAGATATATGTACATATATATACTTACATATTTTGTAAATTAATAAAAACACACAACAACTTATCAAAAAACAAAACACTAATAACAATTCAAACATTCAAAAATGACATTGAATTTTTGACAGAATTGTAAGTGTTGCCAAGAAACGAAAATTTTTTTGCGATCACTTTACACAGAGCAAAGAATAGCTGATAATCAAAAACGACAATAAAAAAAGCGACAATCAACTATCACCTTAGCCGATTCCACCCAAGTATTAGGGCAATGATTGTGAGTTTATAATAAATAAAGTAAAGAAATAATCAGTAAAGTGTCCTGGCAGATTTGCGACGAAAACACAAGAATTATGGCCGTGAACGCAAGGTACGGTGGAAAAAGTGAGGAAACAGATGTATTGCAGAATGAGTTCATATCAGGAAGGAGATTATTGCGGTTACTTGGTAATATAAATTAGAAAAAATATCGCATTATAACTCTCATGTCCTGAGGTGATGGTGGCTATCCTTCGGAACCCTTCCTTTTGACACCGTATAAAATCGCCAATGAAAGTTCTCGTGCATTGCACAACATATGCCGTTATCTTAACGTAGAAAATATTACCTCTCCAAACTACCACATACATACTTCTCAAGCTGAGGTGTTCATTTCACTAATGCAGAAGCTAGGCGAATACACGATGAAATCAGAGATCAATTATATGCTAACAGGCTGACAAGGTTATAGATCGAAACAAAAAATTCAAACATGAATGCTTTTCTAAACCTTTTTATTAATTATAAAAAATGAACCCATTTCTAAACATACTAAAGTCTTTTGTTTTCAAATATCTTTTTTTTTTACATTAAAAAAAAAATAAATAAAAATAATTGCTTTCCTACAGCTTTTTACATGCAAATAATTATATACTTAATCTATTTTTGTTGGGAGTTTATTTCCAATCGTTGGCAATCTTAGCGATTTCCAATTTTTTAGGCGAATCTCAAGCCCTTGTTTCTTGAGCTCATTTGCAAGCGCAGTTTAATTTTCTATTATTGCACACAGATCACGAATTGCATTCCTTATTTCAACAAGTGTTGAATTTATTTTATTTGCACCTGCATCTGGGAAGAAAAAAAAATTCTTCTTGCAGATCTATCTGCTTTCGTAAAATTGCATCTTCTGTGTGTTGTTTTATGTTTTTTTCTTGATGGAAGAGGTGTATTCATTGTCTCTTTTGTCGTTGAAGTGGATCAGATGTTCCATCCAAGTCTTGTAGGAGCTGATCAATGGTGTCGTCAAACTCTTGGTCATTCTCTCCTTACTATAGAAAAAAGTAAAGTAAATATTGAAATAATCTAAGTGGATTTGCAATTACATACCTCTCGCACTGCTACCAAAAGACAAACCTCATTCTATACCACTCACGGAAGCTTCCACCCCACACGCTTTTACTATTGCTTCGTCTGTTTCGGCCAAAGGCTTCATGTCAAATGGACTCCCACCCGTTTGCTTCAATGACTTTTTGTTGTAGGTGAGCTTTTTGTTTGTGATGTACTTTCAAAGCGGCCAAACCTAAATTAATTTTAATTTAATGTTTAATTTTAATTATTGTAATAAATTTAATTAAATTTAATTTTAATTTAGTTTAATTTTAATATTTAATATACGTAATTAATTTTTATATTTAATATGAATGTTGTCCCACAAATTTATATTATAATTACTCGTTTCCACTCAGCAACTGTTTTTTTGGCGGCCCATTGCTATTTGAAGTTCTTGCCAACTTATTTCATAGCTGCTTTTTCTTGAATTCCGAGAGAATAGTAATTTATTGTTTTGTGGAATGAGTCCTAAGAGAAAACAAAATTATTATTTTTAATATTACTGAGATACATAGGTATACTTACATATGCTTACACATTTTGTAAAAAAATAAAAACCAACCAACTTCTGTGAGAATCAAAACAAAATTAGCAATTTAAAAATGACATTTAATTTTTGACAGAATCCTAAGTGTTGCCAAGAAACGAACAATTTTTTGCGATCGCTTTGCACAGAGCAAAGAATAGACGATAATCAAAAACGACAATCAAAAAAGCGCCTGTCAGCTATCACCATAGCAGATTCCACCCTGCGTTACTTTTATCATTCGATGCATCTACTCGTAAGTTATGGTCAAACTCAATGCGTTGAATAAAAATGTAGCTTAAAGTCATTATCTGGAAGATTGGTCTTTATCTTCCAGATAATTATCTTCCAGAATCGCAACGGCGCATTCGGTCGGTCAGACTTTGACAGGCGTACCACTTTGAAACTAAAATCAAAAACAGTTCTTACTTATTTAAACAATCGCCTTTCCGCATTCAAATTTCACATGTTAATAAAAAAAATGAAGTGAACATCTGTCAAACGCCCAAACGAGTAGAAACTAGACCCAGTCAGTCGGACTTACGATATTACGATCTGCGAAGTTGCAACGCCAGACCGCGCTCTTTCGATTTGCACAATGTTTTTACGTGCATTCTACTTCAAACGTTGCGATTTGGGCTTTAAGGAGTTTCATGATCATCATTAGTGGCACAAATGAGCTAAACAAGATATCCATCTCCCTCGTCTCTTTCCCCTTGGTTTCATTTGACAGCGTTTTTTATGCAATTCCTGTCTGTGAATACGTGTGAGCTACCAATTGGTTCCTGTTTAAGATTAGTCATTGCAACCACCATTTTTTTTTTGCAAGTTTTAGGCTTATTTTAATGGAAATATCTACAAAAAATGTTTTTACTGTTGCAATGCGCATTTCTCAAACCATTACTCAAACTATAATAGCAAATTTAGCCTACCTATATTAATTAAAAAAATGTATTCCATACTTTCAAAAAGTAACGTCCATCCGCACTCCGTACAACAAGCAATGGCGGCGAAAATCAAAAATTTAAAACAAAATGGAGTTGCTCGGAAGCATATAACAATGTGCGTGAATTTGCTCAGAAGCTCAAAAAAGTGTGCGTGTAAAATGTGGGCGAGGGGTTTTGCAGCCTGGAAAGCTGGGTATCTTGTATAGGTTATTTGTGATTAGTGGTGTTACAGCCCTCAAATGGCCAGAGCCTAGCTTTTCGCGCCTCCACTGTGTTGTGCGCGATATACTTTGACACTTGGGGAGGGGACCTACTGTTTAATGCCGGTTTCGAACCGCGAATTGCGAAAGCTTTCCATGACAGAAGTACTTCAGGAAGATTGTCAATCGTTCGCTGGAGGTGGGGCCGTGAAAAATGTTTGTGGTGTTATTGAATGAAACAGAATGAATCAGAAATCATAAAATTCTTTCCATGAATCCAGGGATTGCATTCCAAAATAATGCAGTCTTTTACAACTCTGATCTGTCTTACATACACAATATCGCGCTTTGGATCCAAAAATACTTAATTTTAGCTCATTAAACAAGAATGGCTTACAACCTAGTATACCAACGGAGATCGTGCTCAAAAGTGCAAAGGGATTGGAATAGGGAATAAAAGACACTTTTCGGGCTTACAAAGAAAATAAAGCAGATAATACATCGGGTTTTGTTGAAATTTGGCTCATTTATACTTCTCCCTGTGTTCTGAATTTGCCGACACAGTTTCTAAATCTTGATTTCATCGAAAATGTATGGTCCATTTTGGACGCAAGTATTGGCAAATGCAAGATTTCAAACAAAAACCGTCTGTAAACTGCCTAATCGTAGAATGGGCTAGAATAACTTTTGTAAGGGCCAAACAAATTGGTGGAATTCTATCCTAACCAGCTTTAAACTATTGTAGAACAAGAGCACGGGTAAACCGAATACTAATATCAATCAAAATTCTTTCTTATCTCCTTTATTTTAGAATTGGGTCAAATACGCTGTGACAATGAATTTGTGAGTTTTTTTTCTGTCCCGTTCATTTTTTTATGAAATTCTTTGTTTAAAACTCAGACCTGTAAAATCTAAGTACAAGTACAAATACCATTTCCTGTACTTTCATTTTTATAAGTACAAATACAATTTCTTGTTACTAAGACTTTAAGAAATCAAGTCCCAATCCCAATCGAAGTATATTTATAATTTCTACATTCTTCAGAAATTGGTACGACAAGGCTTTCAGGGGAAATTTAAACCCTACTGGTCTTTTTGGACGCGTTCTACGAAAGAAGGCATTTCTGCTAGAGCAGAATCGTACAAGAAGATTGGAGTTCCCCTTTTCCATTTCTTTTGAATTAGATGCTAATTTGGTTTTTACCGTAGCTACAGATTATACCTATTAGAAAAACTATGGATTTTGCATCAAGCGCCATAACCATGTGATTGCATATGCCAATCACAAACGCAGAAGTGAGCAAAATAGCCCATCATGCACATAATCAGAAACATTCAGATTTTGATAAGAAATGGGTAACAAGTGGTTATAAAACTTTGGTCATCAGGACAATACATAATTGGACTCTTTAATATTTAGCTATACTCGTACTAAGATTAATCCATCCGACCTTAATTTTTTTTAATTAGAGCGACTCCACGCCACGGCATTTCATGCTTACTGGCTGTCAAGCCTGAGCGTTGGGTGAAATTCCTTCGACGTGGTGGGTCGTACAATGGCTTTGATGTCAGTAGTCCCTGGTTACTTGCATTGGCCAAAATTTTCGACGCACTTAACCGCGGAACGCAATTACAAGAATCCCGCTTAATTGCTACGTAGACGCGAAAGGAAACGTTGAAAACGTAATAAAGAGCAAATATGCTCAACTTTTGTTTTAAAGAAAGTGAGGTTTTATTTATTTTTTTGGTTTGTTCATGATTGCGTGTAATATAATAAAATGAACATCGCAAAATGGACTCAAGCGTAATGATTGATAAATTCAATTAATAACTTATGTACATGCCCAAGTATTCGGTCAACCATCGCCATGAAAGAAAATTCTCGATTGAAACTCAACTCAAAATCCAACAAAATTCAAAAGAAAAAATTCAATCCGTTGACGAAAGAACACGGGCATGTTGTACAGATTCGTTATTTAAGTTGTAAGCACGAAACGTTTTTTACTTTCATTGTGTGCGTCCAATTATCCGGGAGATTTTGTATGCAGTTTTACTTAACTTAACTTAACGTTATTGGAAGCAATTAACCGGGTAGCGCTGTTAAGCGGGTACGCAATTAAACGGGAAAAGTGTGTACATGGAATTTTCTATTTGCTTGGTTTTTCGATTACTTAAACTTACTTAAATGGGGAACGCAATTAAGTCAATTATCCGGGAACTACTATAATTACATTATTTTTATTACTTAACAGACCCTTCTTAAACTAGATGATGGTTCAATGTCTTTATTTAAGAGCGAACTCCAAGCTTTCTTTAAGCTAAACCCAGATTTGAAAGTTGTGTCTAAGGAAATTGTACAGTTTTGTTGTGAAATTGGGTTAAGGCTTGGGAAAAAAACTAGAAGAAATTAAAATTGTAATCTATAAGTGGTTCGAATCACCTGAACTGACACGTACTTCGTGCTACCAAAGATCATAAAATACCAAGATAGTGCAACTGGTACTTCAAAATGATGAAAAGTAAGAAGCTCCCACAGGCACGGGCGGTCGGGGGCAAAGGGTGATCATATTCAAGAGAGGAAAGCTGTTTCCCTTTTTTTCACATTGTTTGTTTATCGCCAACCGAAAATTATGGAAGGCTTTGCGTCTCCGCAGCAGGACGCTTTGGGCTACATTTGCACGATGAGTGTCTAGGGTAAATAAATGAAAACAACAGGAAATTCTTGAATTTGCTGGTTTCTGCAATGCAAAGAAAGTACACCCTACTGGTTTTACTGTGATAGTTCATACCTTGAGCATAAAATAAAAATCGCCGAGTTTCTGGTTTTAATTTTACTGAGAAAGCATTGCTTTTGTGCGGTTGAAAAAATTAACTTTAGTGCAAAAGCTTAAAATTTTAACCAATTAAAATTAAAAACATAAATACAACATCGATACAATTTTAATCTGTGTAAGGAACAACAAAAGATACTGCAACATCACTGAATAATAATTCCCAAGATATACAGGTACATGTCTAGCCTACTTGCGCTAATACATGAATAAATACATACATACCTTACCAAAAGTATTCTTTTAAAGCTTGGATCGTCTTATAGAACCCCGTCATAGGAACATTTTCGCAAAATATTTTTGTATGGCGTGCACTATCTTGGTATTATATGGTGGTAGTATTAGTCTTATGTATTTCTTTGAAAGAGATTATGGCAAATCCGTACGATAAACAGGACCACCGGCACCGGGGTTGAGACTTGAATAAGAGCGCCGATGTTCCGACCAGCGAGAGAATAAGCTTGCCTTCATAATTGTCTTGCTGTGTTTTTTGAAGTCTTTGGCATTGAAGGTACTTCAAAACAGTTTCTTTCAATGCTTTTTTTGCTTCAGTGACTCTGAAAATATTACCATATATCCTGGAACACAGCCTATTCTTAGATTTTTTGTTATTAGATGACAAGAGGTGAAGTTGAGTGATTGCTGATGCTCTTGACTGCGTTTATAGATGATAGACTATCAGAGAAAATTATCGTTTTTTTTTTTTTTTTTTCAGCTACTTCGATTGCTTACAGAATAGCGAATGCCTCAGTTGTCACTATAAATGAGAAGTCATGGAACAGACTTTTAACTATAGTGGAACCTTTTCCGCTGACAACTGCAAACGAAGTACCGGCCTTTATTTTTGACGCGTCAGAAAGAAAAGCTTACAACCCTGTCTTTTAAGTTTTTCTTTAGTTTCTAGGAATAGAGTTTGGTATGTTTCCTTGTTAGTAGTGTATTTGAAATATTCTTCGAAAATGGTAAATATGGAAACGCGTGACAGACCCCAGGGGGGATGATTACTTTTTATTAGGGTTTCGTTCTAAATGAATAAAAAAACCCTTGTTAAGTTATTTCGGTGTTCGTCTATCTGTCTGTCCGACACACAAAAACGCTTATAACTTTTGAGTCCTTCTTAGTTAAAGAGTGAAAGCAACCCAAAAATAAATAATGCATTTTCTTTGGAATTAGTCTACTACGCACCAATACAACCGTTCGAAAATTATGTTGTTGAAAAGGGGGCGGGGTCCTGATTACAAAAAATGTCTCTCCGTCTGGCATTACGCTTTAATCTTGGTAACTAGCGAACCACTTAGAATTATTAACTATACCACTACCAAAAGATGTATTTCATTTCCCTAAAGAAAGTTATAAAATAAGTTTAAGAAAATTACATACTAGCGAAAATGTTAGTACTTTTTGTACATATTTGATATGGGTATCTTTGGAGATAGGATGGCACCTAGTACTATAGTGATCACAACAAATCTTGCATCATGTTTTATTTTTACTAAAATTAATTAATTACTAAATTTTATGAAAAAAAAAAATACTGAAATCGATAAAGTAGAGGATAGGTCTTGTAACAATCTAAGTTGATAGTGATAGTGATCACATTTTTCTTTGGTAAGGAGTTATTAGCTATCGAACTGCTAAAAAATGTCTTGCGTACCGTGGTACCTACTATATTTTCTAAGCTTTGCTACCAAAAAATAAAAAAAATGGGGCGTTTCATCGCAATATCTCAAATGTACATACAAATCTTGCATCATGTTTTATTCATACTAAAATTAATTAATTACTTATTATGAAAAAGTAATTATTATTATTAATGAAAAAATTAATAATTATTAATGAAAAAAAAAATTATGAAATCGATAAAGTAGAGGATAGGTCTTGTAACAATCTAAGTTGATAGTGATAGTGATCACATTTTTCTTTGGTAAGGAGTTATTAGCTATCGAACTGCTAAAAAATGTCTTGCGTACCGTGGTACCTACTATATTTTCTAAGCTTTGCTACCAAAAAATAAAAAAAATGGGGCGTTTCATCGCAATATCTCAAATGTACATACAAATCTTGCATCATGTTTTATTCATACTAAAATTAATTAATTACTTATTATGAAAAAGTAATTATTATTATTAATGAAAAAATTAATAATTATTAATGAAAAAAAAAATTATGAAATCGATAAAGTAGAGGATAGGTCTTGTAACAATCTATGAAGTTTTCAATTTGAAATGTTTGTTTAGAAGTTCTATGGTAGAGATATTGAACTTAAAAAACGGCTTAACCGATTTGGCTGAAAGATTGTTTATGCTGTGTACTGTGTTCTAGTGCATTTTTTGCTTAGTTATATTAAGTTTGACTTCAACATTAAAGTCATGCAACAATCTTAAAAACAACTCAGGTGTTAAAACTATGCTTTTTCCTGAATTTTCTATTTCTGGATCCTATTCTGTATATATTTTGTTTTGTGAAGCACAAAAACAAAGAGCTTTAAATAACTTTGCATTGTGGCTCACGGTAGTCGCGGGAGACATTATTATTGACCACGTATGCGCAGTCGCCAAATTCGTTGCAATTTATCTAAACGTCCGCCTGCTATATCCAAGAACAAATTAGTTAACGTTTTAGTATAGGACATAAGAATCTATACTTCAAATTTTATTTTGGAATTGTAACCATGGCGACGCTTTTGCATAACAAGAAATCTTAAACAATGTAGTTAAGAGCAATGGTATTTTTTTCAAAGCACTACCACAAGCTGTTAATAATAACTCCTAACATAAGCAATATTCTAAAAAGCTTTTAAAACAGATATTTGTCGAAAATATTTTTTAAGTTGTAAATTGTATACATTTTTAAGCCGACGCGGACGAAGTCGCGGCTGCAGCTCATGATATACAGAATACAAGGTAATATGTTCCAATCATGTTGAATTCTTTGGCGCTACTCAAGAATTCAACATTTGGTTTGGCGCGAACAATTTAATGCGTGTTTTTAAAAGAATAGTGATTTCAATTTGTGTATTTTGCATAAAATTTAGTAAAAATAACGGCAATTTGTGCAGTTTTAGGTTGTAATATTGACCTTAAACGACAAACAATATAAATGAAAATAGTGAATTTAAACCTAAACTTTTCCGTTTTCCGCGAGATGCCAAGTTGGTCCAAATTTAGGAGAACAAATGTGGTCGTAAGGATAAGTTCAATGCGAAAAAAGCTATATGTATGTGTTCAATTCATTTTACAAATGAAGAGTACGCACGTAATTTGCAACACGAGTTGCTTAATTACTGCCCTAAAAATTTGTAGTCATGCCATTTACTAACCAGTGTTTACGGGGATCAAAAGGCAAGCGACAACGGCAACGACTTAGGATTGTCATATGGAAAGGCCCTCGAGCTGGCTGAAGAAGCTACCAGGTATCGGCTAGATATCGTATCTTCTACGAAGCAAAGGGGTTCTAGAACTGTTGGCCTTGCGGACGGGTCGAAACTTTCCTGTCGGGAGCTGCACCTCAAATGTCTGCATTGGCGGGAGTAGGGATACTCATGCGTCCTAGGCTGGTAGACAGAGTATTGAAGTGGATTCCATTAGGGGGGAGAGTCGGGATCTTAAAGCCTAAGCTTGAAAGATCGACTCTGGCTCTGGTGCAGGTGTACACACCGAATCGAGTCAGAGTATGCGGCTTTCCTGGATGAAGTGGATGCTGCCCTTGACATGTTGGCTGAGATGGATTCCTATATCCTGGCGGATGACAATGCTCACGTGGGTGCAGATGTAACGACATGGGGAGTGTGATTGGGAGGAACGGCGATTCTCATCTCTCTCACGCTATATCTAACTGATAAGGCACCTCTTCTACCAAGGCGGAAACCAAGAGTGGTTACACGCATACGGTGGCAGAGACTACAGGACAGTGTGGTGCGGCTAATTTTTGCGCAGCACATATGCGAAAGGTTTGAACAAATTCCTAGTGTTCCGTCAAGCGTAGAAGAGGAATGGCAACTGTCTTCAGCAGCCGTTATTGCCTCTGCACGTGATGTTTGTGGAGTGAAGCTGCTTGGTGTGGCGGCGGATGGAGAGAAAAGGACAGCCTCGTTTAAAACACCTGGAGTCCAAGAAGCCATCAGAGAGAAGAAGAAGACCTGCAGGGATCGGATTCTCTTGGGGACTCTGCTTCTCGTGACCGGTATACTGAGGCGTGAAGAGCTTGCAAATTGGCTATGCTAGCAGCTAAAGAGCAGCCTTAGAAGCGACCATAGATCTGCGAATAATGTGTTCTGGCAAAACATCCGCCGCCTCAGAGGAAGGAAATTCAACATCAACATCGTCAACAAGGAGTAAAATCCAAAGATCTTGTGTTGCTTTCCAATGAGGAGGACATCTTGCGCAGATAAAGAGAGTAATTTTCGCAGCTCCTCAATCCCGAACAGGGTACTGAGGGTGGCAGGCCTGTCGTCGTGAATCGGGCGGAGAATAGTCCAACGGTGGAGGAAGTCACTTTACTACGAAACGGAACTCCAGCGTGCACTAAAATTGTTTATGGCCGTTTGTAGTGATGCTGGATGCTCCGAGGCTATGGTTATTTCCAGAACGCCTGATCTGGATGCACTCTGTATATTAGTATAGTCCCATTGAAACCCATTGAAACGGGTGGATAAGTTCAAGTATCTCGGGGTCTCGAGGTGATGGGGAGAGCAATACTGAGATTTCGTATAGGATCGGCCAACCTGGATTAATTTTGAAACAGCTTGGAAGATCTGTAGCTTGAAAGACTGAGCTTGGTGTCAAGGCCAAGTTATCGGTATTTGTTTCGTCTCTTGCCTATGGTCATACAATTTGGGTAATGCCGGGATAGGGTGAGAAACACGCCGCTGCATGGAGAGCTCGATGTTGAGCAGCTGCTTCTTCAAACGGAATGTTTGGTCACGTGGCGCCTTGGATGCGATCCCATCACGAAGGCGACCTCACGGCAGACCCAGGATGAAATAGCTGGACCAAATCCAAAATGTCGCCTGGTTACACTTGCACATACCTCCTGATGAGTTAGAATCGGCAGCGGAGGATCGAGTTGCCTGGAGACCTCTTCTGCGTGCATCGCCACCGCTATCCCATTAGTGGGACACGCGGTCAAGAAGATGATGATGATGATGATGAACAATGCAGTAATAAGTTAGTAGAGATATTGGTGAGAAATATTTTTAAGCTGTAAGTTGTATATTAAATAGAGATATTGACCAGAAATATTTTTAAGTTGTAAGTTGTATGCATTTTTAAGCCGACGTGACGAAGTCGAGGGTGCAACTAGTTTTCCATTAATAGGGAGGCCGTAGTCTATTTTAGATAGGATAATTGAACGAATGATAGCAATGACTTTATTAATGTCACAATTGTATTTGTTTGAACATAAAAACTGAACTAAATTAGCTCTGGTTGTTGAACTCTTAAAGCTATATTTACAATCGAAAATAATGCCTAATATCTTAGAGTCATTTACATTTCTTATAGTTTCATTATTATAGGACACACCATCGATAGATTTTTGACATTTATATTTACGACGAATCCTATTGCAGATATAGATCCTATTGCAGATATGAATTCATACCTTTTGTTTATTATTATTTTATTTATTTTTATATATTATTATATTATTTTATTATATTGACAAATTCTAGTGTGTATATTAATTTTCTATGGAGCATTTATTGTGTAATGCAACGTTGCAAACTTCGCAAATTACATAGTTGTATAACATAATCCGCAACCGTTTTGTTTCTTTTCAGAGAAGGTGTCTGTGCATTTGTTGAAGGATACCTTCCGGTTTTTTTAATTTCCTTTATGTCCTTCAAAAGTGCGGTTCCTAGCCCGGATTGTACCTGTTGCATCGTGACCTGAAGTCTTTACTTTATCAAGCAAAGATGTAAAGAAATTTTCCATATAGAAGTTGTAACTTTCAGATGGTAATTTTGATATGAGGTCTTATACGACGGAGCCTTCGGGACCAAACTCTAGATGCGTATTTCCGGTCCTAGCCCCTTGATAAAGCTCACCATAGATCAGATAGTCAAGACGAGTGCAAATTGACCAGTTCTTGTAACCAAACCGTATTGGTTTTCCATGTATATGTTGCTTTGTGCTATTTTTTTTTTCTTTTTTTTTTTAATTTAATTTTATTTATTTCTTTAATAGTGTACAGACTTTTATATTGTATTATCTGCAAAGCCGAATGGACAGTTTTTATTTTACTGTTCACTTGATTCAAATATGTAAATTTGTAAGATAAAAAAGAACATTTAAATTGAAACAGTGTGCTCAGATAGAAGCGAAAGAAGAAAAAATAGAATACATAAAGTATCTACGAATTGAGTTTCAACTGTTTAACTTTTTTCTTTAAGAGATCATCACTTGATAAGTTTCTAAGCTCGGTTGGTATTTTGTTGAATATAGTTGGTACTGCAACGCTATAGGTCCTTCTGCCGTATTCATTCCGAAACCTCGGAATTTGGTACGAATTCTGTTGCCGTCTTCTAGTATTCACTCTCTGCTGCGTTGGTATTTTGTATATGTTGTCGTTATGAAAGGTCGATAATATTTCAAGTTCATGCAATTCGGTTATGTCCAGCATATTAAGTGGCTCATTCCTGTTTGATCTTAGCACAGTTTTTTGTTTATATCATTTTTTTTCTTTTAAACGTTTTTTTTTTATATAAGTTTTATTGAATTGTAGTTCATATGGGAAAGGACATGCTGCATTGTTCTTTGTTTCTTTTAAGCGTTTTTTTTATATGAAATTTTCTTATATCCACTAAGTACTATATTGAATATTGAAGTTTGGCATCAACCTCCGCCGGGAGCGGACGCGCACATTAGACTGCGCAAAAATAAAAATATAATTAAATTGGCAGAGACGAAAAAGAAAAAGAAAAGACAAAAAAAAAATTAAAGAAAAATTTAATTAAATAAGAATTTATTTTCCCAGAATAGCGGTGATCTGGAGATAAATTCTTATTTAATTTAATTCAATTTAATTTAAATTTTTTCTTTTTTAATATTTTGTTGTTTTTGTTTTTTTTTATTGTGGAATTTTTGTTTGGCTCCCGTTGTGTGGACAATGCTTGTGGGTGCCAAATTACGACGAAGCGGCTAACGGAGCCGAAGAAATCCCCCCTCCCAAATAATGACGTTTAGGACAGCCTCAGAAACTGTTCCCTATTTGGAGCCAGGCCTAAATGGTGGCAGTGTGCGGGCATCTGGTGGCTGGTTTGTCCCGCTCGGCAGCCGGTCGGGCTCAACTCGAAAAAACTACGAGCAACCCGGCAGTGGCCTCGTGGGGCACTACGGGGCTGGGGGGGGAGGCACGCCATGCACTTATCAGTGCATGCAGGGATCAAATGGCAAACGACAACGGCAACGACTCAGGTCAGGCATATGAAACGTCTCATCGCTCATAGGGAAAGACCTTGAGCTGGTTGAAGAAGCTACCAGGTATCGGCTAGATATTGTAAGTATCTCTTCGACGAAGCAGCGAGGATCTAGAACTGTGGACCTTCCGGACGGGTGGAAACTCTTCCTGTCGGGAGTCGCACCTGAAATGTCTGCGCAGGCGGGAGTGGGGATACTCGCGAGTCCTAGGCTGACAGACAGGGTATTGGAGTGGATACCATTGGGGGGGAGGGTCGGAATCTTAAAGCTCAAGCTTGAAAGATCAACTTTGGCTCTGGTGCAGGTGTACGCACCGAATCAAGAGTCAGAGTATGCGGCCTTCTTGGAAGAAGTTGATGCTGCCTTGGATAGGGTGGCGGAGATGGATTCCCATATCCTGATGGGGGACTTTAATGCTCACGTGGGTGCTGATGTAGCGACGTGGGGGAGTGTGATTGGGAGGAATGGTGATCCTCATCAAAATGCGAACGGAGAGAGGTTGTTGGACTATTGCTGCGCAAATGGCATGTCCATTATGGACACCTTCTTTCCACACAAAGACATCCATAAATACACTTGGTACCGTCGAAGTCTTCAACAGAAATCGTTGATAGATTTCTTTGTGGTGCCATCGTGTATGAAACGGATGGTTTGTGATGTTCGTGTGTTGAGAGGGGCTGAACTGTCCACCGATCCACCTGGTGCTGTGTACGCTGCATCTTACTGACAAAGTACCTCTTCTGCCAAGGCGGGAACCAAGAGTGGTTACTCGCATACGGTGGGAGAAACTACAGGACAGTAAGGTGCGGCGAAGTTTCTCACGGCGCATGGCCGAAAGGTTTTTACAAATTCCAACCGTTCCGTCACATGTAGAGGAAGAATGGCAACTGTTCTCAACAGCAGTTATTGCCTCTGCACGTGATGTTTGTGGAGTGAAGCGGCTTGGTGTGGCGGCTGGTGGTGAGAAAAGGACAGCGTGGCTTAAATCACCTGGAGTCCAAGAAGCCATCAGAGAGAAGAATAAGACCTATAGGGATTGGATTCTCTTGGGGGACTCTGCTTCTCGTGACCGGTACACTGAGGCGCGAAGAACTTGCAAGATGGCTGTGCGAGCAGCTAAAGAGCAGGCTTGGAAGGAGTTCGGCGAGAAGTTGGAAAGTGATCATAGATCCGCGACTAAGGTGTTCTGGCAAACCATCCGCCGCCTCAGAGGAAGGAAATTCAATATCATCGAAGGAGTAAAATCCAAAGATGGGGTGTTGCTTTCCAATGAGGCAGACATCTTACGCAGCGAGCACTTTTCGGAGTTGCTCAATCCCGAACAGAGCACTGAGGGTGGCAGACCTGTCGTCGTGAGTAGGGCGGAGAATAGTCCAACAGTGGAGGAAGTCACTTTGGAGATTGAATCGCTTAAAGTCGGCAAATCCGCCGGTGTGGATGAAATCCGGCCAGAAACGCTGGAGGCGATGGGTAGAGAGGGAGTTCTATGGCTCTCTCGTGTCACTAAGGTGGCCTGGGTTGTGGCGAGACGCCGAGAGATTGGCAAACTGGGGTGATTCTCCCTCTTTTTAATAAGGGGGATAAGAGAGACTGCTCGAATTATAGGGGCAAGTCTATGCTAATGTGTTGGAGGCGCGTTCTAGAGCTATGGTCGAATCCAGGTGCGGCTTTCGACCCGGCAGAAGTACTACCGACCAGCTTTTCACTCTAAGAATGGTACTCGAGAAGGCGTGGGAATATGCCAAACCGGTCTACAGTTGCTTTGTAGACCTGGAAAAGGCGTATGACCGAGTTCCTCGAGGAAAACTCTGGAGTGTTCTGCAGGAGTATGGGATTAATGGGTCTCTGTTGAGGGCCATTCAGTCCCTATACACAAACTGTAGCAGCTGTGTTCGGACTAACGGTAGTAAATCAACACATTTTACTGTGGGCGTTGGACTTCGCCAAGGGTGCGTCTTGTCACCTCTCCTTTTCATTATATATATGGATTGGATGTTACAACGCAGCCGTGGTGAAGAATGTTTGACATTGGGGGAGCTGAGGGTAAGTCACCTGCTTTTTGCAGATGACTTAGTTATCCTCACATCCTCGCAGACGAAACTCCAGCGTGCGCTAGATAGGTTTGTGGCCGTCTGTGGTGATGCTGGGATGAAGGTTAACGTGGACAAATCCGAGGGAAGGCCAAGTTATCGGTGGTCAATTCGGTATTTGTTCCAACTTTCACCTATGGTCATGAAATTTGGGTAATGACCGAAAGAATAAGATCGCGAATACAAGCTACCGAGATGAGATTTCTGCGTGCTGTTGTAGGAGTTGATCGTTGAGAGCTTAACGTTGAGCAGCTTCTTCTCCGAACGGAAAGATCCATACTTCGATGGTTTGGCCACGTGGCACGAATGTCCCCTGCAGTACGACTTCCGAGGCGTGCCTTGAATGCGACTCCGTCAGGTAGGCGACCGCTCGGTAGACCCAGGATGAGATGGTTGGATCAAGTCCAAAAGCTCGCCTGGTTACGCTTGGGCATACCCGCCGAGGAGTTAGAGTCGGCGGCGGAGGATCGGGATGCCTGGATATCTCTTTTGCGTGCACTGCTCCCACAACCCCTTTAGTGGAACATGCGGGCTGAGAAAATGATGATGATGATGATGAAGCTGAATATTTGTATGGATGTTTGTTACCCTTTCACGCAAAAAGGAGTGAATGGCCTTTAATGAAACTTTGCAATAATATAGCTTACATATCAGAATAACGAATAGGCTATTAATTATGAGGCTATAGATTAAATTGGCCAAAATAGCAAAAGAGTCACTTAAGTCAAATATTAGGAGTCACAAAACATTTCAAGTTGTAAACATTAGTGGGATAAAATCCGATTTAAACAAAATTTGGAGCACAGACTGCTCACATAATGACTTAAAATATAGGTTGGCTAATTCCTTGATGGATAAAGTTTGACTTTTTGACTTAATTTCTGGTGATATAATAAATTCGAAAGTTTGAATGTTTGTATGTTTTCTCTTCTAAGAGTTGGCTCCCAAACCGCTTGACCGATTTAGCTGAAATATAAAACGTAAATTGCCTATGCTGCGTACTGTGCCTTAGCGCAAACAAAGTTTAGATGCTTTAAGTTTGACCTTAACATATCATAAAACATAAATACGCAGGTGTTTGAACTTCCTTTTTTGCTTAAAGTTTCCATTTGGCGGTGTTTTTCTGAAGAAAAGGGTTCAAATAGGTTTGTGTTGTGGATCACAGCAGTCGCCGGAGATATTACAAACGCCAAAGGTTTCAGTGCATCGCTCCGATGTCCTTGGAGTTCATCTAAACGTCAACCTGCTATGTGCTGGTGTTGCTTTCCGAGTTGAAGTTAAACTTATTGCATCAAACAAAATAATTAAAGTTTTAGTGTAGGACATAAGAAATTTATATTCCAAATCTCATCGAAATCGGTTCAGCCATTCAAGAGTTAGAAAAAATCCTATGAGCTTTTGAATCGGCTCTATTAATATTTGCAATTTTCAAATTTGGAACGGTTTCACCGATTTGGCTGAAATTTGGAATGTAGATTGCTTATGCTTTGTACTGTGTTTTAGTGCATTTTTCCGTGTTCGAATAATCCTTTTTCCTTAATTCTCCATTCCTGGATTCTATTCCATAGATTTTTTTGTTTTGCAAAGCAAAAAGGACTGAAATAACTTTGGGTTGTGGCTCACAGCAGTCGCGGGAAATACTATTGTTGAGCACGTGGGTACAGTGGCAAAATTTCTTGGAATTTATATGAGCTGAAGTCAAACTAATAACATCCAAGAGCAAATTAGTAAAGTAAATTAGAAATCTATGTTTCAAATTTTATTGAAATCGGTTAAGCCGTTCAAAAGTTAGAAAAAAAACCAATGGGCTTTCAAATAGGCTCTATTATTATTTGCGATTTGGAAGTTTGGAACGGCTTAACCGATTTGGTTAAAATGTAAAAAATTAATAAATAAAATTAAAATAAAAAAATTGAGAATGTCACATATATTGTGGGCATTTTCTAAGAGATACAAAATACAAATTTTTGATTTTCGAATGGATTCGAATTCGTAATGCAAAACGCAAAAAAAAAGACTTTTCAGTTTAACTCCCGTAAACTTTTTTTAAATGTTCGTTACTCTTCGAATAAGGTTTTTATATTCAAAAAGCTGCCCGGAAAATTAGTCGAGAAATAGCTAACTTCTAAGGTCTAAACAATTATAGATACAAAAAATTAATATATGAGGGAATTGATCGTCTCAAAAAGCTCTAAAAAAAGTTAGATTCACAATAACCATTTTTATGATTCTGTAAAAAGTCGAAAAGCTAATTCCTCCTATAATTTTCACACGAACTTCCCAAAAACTATGAAACTACGGCAACGATAGGTATATTCAATTAAAACTAATTTCAGCATTCTGGCCTCAAATTGGCCAAAAACGATAAATCGTCGATATGCGAATTTCGAAATTCCAAAAACGCAGTTTTGTAGATCTCGGCGAAAGAATTACTAAATAATAATATAAAGTAAGTATATTATAAGTATATATATATTGATTTTTAGTACTGTTTTCCAGATATCAAGGATTTAATGTCCTGCTAAAAAAGGAGTCAGCTGACAGTAACAAATTCCTCCACAAAAAGTAATTTTTTGACGTGTTTTGATACGGTAGTCCATCACGGTGCTCGGTTTTGTTTAATAAATTTTAGTCGATTTTCGTACTGCAGTGTTTTGCCTGAAGTTTTAATTCTTAACCAACAACCGCGATAAGCGTCTAGGAGATATGGTAATTTTTCGTTTTATAATTTTTAGAATGAGGAAATTGACGGTGCGTTGCAAGCAGTTCGTTGTTAATTAGGCACTGTCAATAAGCTTTATATATTAAACAAAAATGCACCGCCATGACTGCCCATATCGAAACAAATCTAGGAATTGCTTTTTATAGAGAAACGAGCTGGAGACCATTTTCTTTTAGTTCACCAAAGTAATTTTCGCACGGTGGTCACAACACTTAAGGATATTAGAGCAGTAATAATAATCACGGGTGGAATCACTGTCATTTTTGCTGGAGATTTTCAACAAATATTACCGGCGATAGAGAAACTAGAGCAAACATTGTGAAGTCTTGCTTAAAAGCTTCCCCATTATGGAAATTTGGTCATACCGCAATTTTATCTATTAATATGAAAGCACATATTGGTAGAGGCACTACACGTTTTTCTTCAAAGTTACTTTGTACCGGAAAGTACTTCATTTTGAAAACGAAATTGAAATTTATAGCGATTTAATTGAAAAAGTAACTAGCATTAAAGACTTAATATCGAAGTCTACCTAGATATAGTAGAACTAGAGAAAAAAGGATTGTCAATGGATGTGTCAAGGGGCTATATTGGCGGCGAGATATAGTAGTGTTGACGAAATTATTGTCAATTTAGTCAAAACTAAATTTTAATTAAACTTCCAGTTTATCTTTATTATTCGTGTTTTAGAATTCTATTTTTTGTACATTTTCCCACAAAACGCGGTGAAACCGCGGTGCACAATTTTGTTATAACAGTTTTGTAGTAACTCTGCCTGTCTGTCTACCTCTAACGCTAAACTACCGATTTCGATTTTGACGAAACTTAGTACAGAGTAAGTTTATACCTCAAGGAAGGACATGGTAATATTATTCATCCAACCACAATAACTGATATTGACGCGGATGAAGTGGCGGGTAGTAGCTAGTAACCAATAAAAAGTCAAATCGGCCATTCAGCAACAATATATTGTGTTTGAAATCATGATGTCCCAAAAAATGTTTTTGATTATTTAATACGCTTAGAGAACACAGTTAAAAAGATAGGCGAAAAGAACATCACGCAATCGAAAATAACATTATTTTTAAACAACAAGCCGTTTCTTTTTCTTGATTTTTATATCTTTATGTAAATTTATGTTTCTTTTTTCTTATTTTTTTTACATGTGTACTTAAGATGTAATTACATGCAGCTAAACAATATGTATTGGAAAAAAAGATGAAATGTAAAAGCCCCGTTAATTGTTATTTTTATGTTTTCCACCTCGTTAAATAGAAATCTCGGTAATTCGTAACCTGCAGTAATTCAAAAATGCTGATCCCTTACCATTTCGAATTATCGGGATTCGACTGTATATAAAAAAGTAAAAATTTGGCGCAAGATCAAGCAACTACTAATTGTTATATTATGACGTATTACAAACATGTAATAAATGTCACAAAACAATCTTGTTTCTACTTTTTTTTTTCACAACTGTATGTGAAAGATGAAAAACAGACAAACACAAAGTGATTCTATAAAGATTTCGTTTTTTCTTTGTAACGAGAACTGAACTTGCGTTTCACCTCTTCAAACAACAGTTCTTAGGAAAAGCTCGTTTTTAATCGCTGTTAGTGTAGCTTAACTCGTAAAAAAAAGAAAAAAATATGTTTTCCTGTTTGGTTTCTCATAAAATTTTATATTTCAGCAAACCGAGTTGTAGCTATGACGAGAGCTATGACAATACAACTGATGTACCCCTCAACACAACTATATTATAATTACTATGCAGCAACGCCTAGTGGCGCACCAACCTATTTACCATATTCTGCTATACATTTGGGAGGAACAGGAATCCTTTCGTCACAATTCAGCAGCACAACGACAACGCGACCGCCAACACCAGAACCACCACCCGCAAGCAAATCCCCCTCGAGTCCATTTAAACAGAAACCTAAAAATAGTATAGCTGGAGCTGCTGCGACGTAGCAATGTCTAACCGCTATAGTCTCTAAGTAAGTCTAACCAACTCAGTATTTTTATCTAATTCAAATTTAAACAAAATGAAAAATCCATATTGTTATATGAATATAGGTGAACCCACATGTCAATACATACACCAGTAGAAGTAGAAAGTCATAAGACGAGCCAAGCATTTTCTTGAGCATTGTAAGGCACACTACCAACGTTTTTAATCAAATCAATGAGGACTTTTATGTGCTTGAGTGGAAGCGTTTGTATAAGTTTCCTTTGTTTAGGATAAATTCCTTACTTGAAATTGCCAGTGCAAGAAAGTGTTGATGTGTTCTAGGTGTATCGCAGTAAAATTCAGTAAAATTTTCAATTTGTGTGAATTGTAAAAGGAATACACATTCACGTGCTAGTACGTAGTCGTGGATGTATTTTACTATGTTGCCAGGACACGTAACAAATGTCGAAAGTTCTTTATAGATTTTATTTGTTTATTTATCCAAAAAGAGAAATAGAGTAAATGTTGAAGTATTGTAAAAGCTGGTACATTCAGCTCAAAAATTATTCCGATGTCACAAAATTCTCTTTTATTACAGAGAGAAAACGCATATTTTCTACCTTTTTTAGGGTTTCGTTCCAAAGGAATAACGAAACCCTTACAGAATCACTTCGGTGTCCGTCTGTCTGTCCGACTTACAAATACGCTTATAGCTTTTGACTAGTCTTTTAGGAATACAATTTAGACTGAAGGTATATCTAGGCAACACAAAAATAAATAATGATTTTTTTCCGGAATTACTCGAAGATTAAAGGAAATGTTAATATTAATACTAACGAAAAAACTGTTACAAACTTTGATGGTCCATATGGGTGTTGTTAGAAAGGGGGTGGTCACCTGATTGTGAAAATATCCGCCCGTCTGTCATTAGGCTTTAATCTTTGTAACTATCGAACCACTCGGCATAAGGCATAAAATTTAACAAAAGATGTGCCTAACTCGCCCAAACAAAGTTCCAAAATAAAAGTTTAAAAAAATTGCATACTAACTAAAAAGTTAGTACTAATAATAAATTTGGAGAGCTTATTTATTTGTTTTATATTTTTGACATGGGTGTTGCTGGAAAGAGGAAACTTACCAATTTAATATCCAACATATTTTATTTATTTATTTATTTATTTATTAAGATTCACAACATCTCTTTACATTAAGTTACAATAAACTTTTGAGTTTGCACAGGCTACTAATTAACAATATTAGATTACAAAATTTAAAAGCAAAAATTGACATTTTGATTACAGGTATTTTATTAAACATACAATAAGTAAAAGAAAAAAAATGTTAAAGAAAAGATGTAAAGGAAGAGATAAAAGAAAGTTTATTAATTGAAGTCAAAATCATGCTAACTACTGTGGCTATAAAAAAACAATTAACTCTTGTTTAAACCGATTCCCACTGTTCAGGTTTTTTATCCTCGGGGGGAGTTGATTCCATAGGTGAATTGCATGAATAAAAAACTCACGACTGCTGATCAGGTATTTATGCCTCGGTGCGATTAAATAATACGTTCTTTGCGATCTCACAAATTTTAATTTGGAGTACAAGTAGTCTGGTGTTTTGCTGTTTATTATTTTAAACAAAGCAAGGACAGTGCGAACCTTTAAAAATACGTTTAGCGAGCAGCCAAATAATTGTTTTACATAGGATGAGACATGATCATATCGTTGTAGATTAAAAATGTATCTAGCACAGTTATTTATAGCTACATTTAATTTCCTTGTGGATTCAGAATCCAGATTGGAGAAGAGTTCGCATCCGTAGATAACTATTAGTAGAACAAATGCCTTTACTAACTTCAATTTGACTGCCGTGGGTAGATATGGCCTAGTTGGGCTTAAACCCCTAAGAATACCGTATATTTTGGAGACGATGTGGTTTACATGGGTATTCCAATTTAAACCCTCATCAAACCACACTCCCAGATTTTTAAATCTTTGTACATAGACAATGGCAGTGTTATTGATAAGAAGTTGCGGTATCAAAGAAACTGAAGATTAAAACGCATGGCTTTGGTTTTTGTTGGGTTCAAATTCAGAAAATTTTGTTGGGACCAGATATAGATAGCATTAATGTCACTATTCAATTCATCAATAGCCGTTAGTATGTCAGATTTACGAAAACTTTTCAAGAGTTGTACATCATCTGCATAGATATGATACTCACACATTTTTATACATTTTGCAATATCGTTGATGAAAAGTATAAATAAAAGTATAATATTATAAATTAATACATAATATCCATTCCCGAATTCAAACTTGCATGCACAACTTTTTAGTTCCGACCAACAGCATAATATCGAGAACTATTTCTAGAACCGTTCTTTAATAACTATATCTTGACTATGATTTTTCGTTTTGCAAAATCAAAATATTATTACATAAAATAAATAACTCTGGTGTTTGCCAGTACACGTAAGTGTTGTATATAGTATAAAGATGTAAATTAAAACTGAATTTCAATACAGAGCATACTTTTTAAGTATACAATAAAAAAAAAATCTTAAACTGTCTGTCTGTGTAGTATTTTCACATGTTCAAAGGAATGGCTCTTTCCACTTCAATGCAGTTAACATATCAGGTCCTGCAAATAGCTCGTAAAGCTCAATAAAACGAAAATGTTAAGGTGCAGCTGCTCTTGCCTGACTGCTGTAAATAACGTCGGCAGCTTTGGCATAAGAATTCTGTGCACCTTCACCGAGTACTTTCTGTCTGTTTAGAGGCTATAAAAGAAGCGACCGTTTCATCTCATTAAAATAATCTTAATGCATGGTTCACGTTTGTAAACGGCGTGTAAATATATATATATATATTTGGGTGCACTTGCATGTATGTCTAACTCAAGATTATGTTAAAGTTTCGAAAAAAAAATCATATGATTGTAATAGTCGGATGCAGATAAATTTCTAAGACCACATTTAACATTAATTAAATTTACATATATACTTGTGCTTATATAGAATATACTGTAATATAAATTAAGTTTGATCCTTGAATTTCGAGGTGAAATTATTGTTTGCGCGACCTACACCAAGCTGTTTCTGTTTTTTTTTTTTTTTTCCGTCGCCGCCATTGAGATCAGTCTTGCCGTTTGAAACAAACGTCAGCAAAGTTTTTATGCGTTTTTCAAAAGGAAGAATCGTAAAATTCTTTTATAGCTTTTTGTGCCATTGCGTTTGATATCACTTTTCTTTTTATTCCCTTCATGTTGCCTTTAATTTTTGACCGTGACAAAGATACGAATGGATGTATTCGTACGTAACATATATATGTATAAGAACTGAGGCATTGGTGGTCGATGTACACTTCGAAAGGAACTAGATTTTAAATTTAGTTCGCTTCTCTCTTATAGCATTTTTTTCTAAAAATCCTTTAAAAACGATGTTTATATGCAGAATATTACATATTTGTTATGTACCTGACTCATTTTATTCCAAACTAAATTATGCAGAAGCGAGTGTGTGCAGTACAATAAAATATAAAATATAAGGTAATTTACATTATTTATTGATTGAAAACGTATTCTGGGCATAATTTAAACTGGTTGCGATTGTGGTGGGGCTAGTAGGCATATTTTTTAAAACATGACATGACGGTCAATATAAATGCAAATGTAATTTTATAATATTGACTTCCAAAGGTTGAGATATTCGTAAAGCAATTTGTTTAAGTGGTATCATCATTGTTTTGTACTTAATCTATATCTAAAATTATACAAATAGAACTTTTATTGTGGTTTGTAATTTGTAAATATTCCCGCGGCTTCATCCGTGTGAGTATTAGTTATCACGGTTGCATAGTTGGATTCTAATACTAACGTATTAGTACTAATACCGGTTAGTCGCAGATTCAGAATTAAAATACGCATCGACCACAACAAGTCACTTTGCCGTTTTATTTAAAAATGTTGAAGAAAAAAATTGGCTTATACTTTTTTCTTATCAAAATTATTTGCAGGCGCATTTTTCAAAAGCCGAAAAGATTTAAATGCAGGATTAAAGAACAAGTTTCTGTATTACTTCATTGTAAGTGTTGCTGTTGTTTTTTAATAATTTCTTTTTTCATGTTCATTGATTTTTCTTAAATTGCCTAATTCCTAAACGGGACGAGATAGACCCCTCTCTCAAAACAACTAACTCACAATTTGTTCGATAGAAAACTAAATAATAGTTAAAATAATTCTAATATCAAATCGCCAGCAAATTTACTTTCGGCACTCGCAGTAAGAATCTTGTGTATCGACTGTGGATCTGACCAGACCCACATATGCTTGATTTACGAAAGCAAAAAATTTAACGAAATCGTATTCTTTACTATTTCATTGTAGTCACCTCTGAATATTTTAAGAAGACCTCGACTACTGTTACTCACAAATACAAATAAAATAACTATGCACTAACCCTCCAATGTGCCCATGGATTTAGCGTTGAGTTCGGCCAGACCAACGTCGAAGTAATTAACAACTCAAGTTAAAAAGTTACATCCAAGCATAGAGGTAGAGGTGTGATGATTAATTAAAACAATCTAAAATTTATATACACGTTCCTATTTTTTTATTAATGATTTATTATATAAATACATATATACAAAATATGCTGATATAAGTTCAAAGTTTAACTTAAAACGTTCTCAAAACACAGTAATTTATGATTTACAGTGCAGCCACGTACTTGTCATCATTTCCTTGTGAACATCGTTGCTCATCATTCTGTTTATAGACGCTGTAACTCAACACAAAGCACCTTGTCTCATCCAGATGCACCAGGGATACATTTGGTCTTCCTTATTAGTTATGTGAGCTATAGCAGAAAATTTATTACCGCATTCATTTTATGAGAAATAGTTTATTTGTATTTCTTTGGTCCTCTTGTACGAACAAATGACCAAGCTTTATAGCACTTAAGCCGCAGAGAGAAAAACTTCGTTTATGACTAGCGTATAGTGTGATAAGGGGATGTGAAAATATTCAGACGGTCGCACAATTTTTATTTAATTTGCGATAAAACTCCTTGTTGGCGGAAGCCGACAGTGGCTTTGTTACAAACATTAGATGATTTAAATTGAAAGGATGTTTCGTATTAATTGCGATCTTACCTTGAATTACTCCTGGAGCTTAAGAAAAAATCGAATTTATTTATTTTTCTTTCATTTAATGCTTGAAATTTTAAATAACACACTTAAAAGTTTTCAATGCTACTTTTCATTACTACAAGTGTTGAAAAAGTAATTGAAAATTTCTAAAATTTGTTTGATTAAGGAGATTTGCTCATCGTTTAGACTTATTGCATTTAACCTATGCTGCAGTTGATGGCTTGGCAATGCTGCAGTTTTGAAAAATATCGCAAACCACATATACACAAATAGTGCAAAATGCTTAAATATATAAGATCGGACAATCACCGAAGCACAAACACGTCTGTTTCAATCCAAAATAAGTTTAAGTTCAAAGGCTAACATCTCTAAGAAATCTAAGACAAAATCTGAATCAAAAATCTTTTCATATTATGATGACCCGTAATAACACAAGACAAATACTCTCACCATGACCGCCATTAACTTGGCACAGATCTCATTTGTCAGTTCCGCGTTCAACTCCTCATGTTTTACATTAACTTTAAATTAAACTTAATAGTCTTTCGTGACTATCTGTTTATTTTGTGTCCTTCCATGTTGTTCTTAACCTTTGAATTTTTTAATTGGGTAAGAAGGGCGGAAAACCAAGTCGACCAACTTGAGCTATTTCATGATGCTTTTTACTAGACTTTTTTTTACGAGCCATTCTTATAAGGTATTTTCCAACTTGTGGATAGCTTTTCTACTAATTATTAATATATGTATAAACAGGTGAGTTGGTTATATTTAGAAATTGCTGATTTACTACTCACTGGCAATAAATAATGCATCATACAGATGCACTCTGTATGTAGAACATTTTTAAAGAAAACATTATGACACAAAGGAAATCTAAGTGAAATGAACGCTAAGAAGCTATTGTTGGCTTGCGTATATTCTTAAAAAAATATATTTTTTTATACAATTGCATGAGTTCTGGTTAGCGATTTTACTGCCACGTCTTAAAGTTATTGAGTTAAAATGTGGTTATTGAGACAGTGCTTGAAGTGCACGCTGTCAGAGTACTGAATTTTATTACCCACATGCAACAAAGTAGTACCATTGCATTTCGTTTGGTTACTTGTGCGATTTAATATAAACATACAATGTGGGTCATTCTGAGAGCATAACGCAACGAAAATAAAAACCATGCTGCAGAAAATAAATAATGGTTTCTTTTTTAAAAACGCTTCGTAATAAAATGTTGATGTTAAACATGATCGTAAAAGACAGGAAGCAGATTTGCACCCGAGATCATTAGTATATGGACGAGTAGACTTGTCATTGTAGATATGTACATATATCTGGAATGTTATTACGAGTCAAGTTTATTTTTATCACGAAACAATCTCTTTTTAAGGCAGACTATAACTTGATGACTGTTTTTAATACGTTTCGTTCGCTGCGGGTGAGTACAATGAAGAACAAAATCTTTTATACTTAATTGCACGATAATAGTAGTGCTAAAATGTATGCACGATAGGAACTATTATTTGTTTTATTGCAAGACTTGCCATCGCGATGAACTCAAAAGAAAGAAGAAAATTCATCACACTGTTTTATTATTCTGATACCGATAGACTAACCACGACTTAATAATTTTAATAAATTTATTTGAATATATATTTAAGCTAGTATTTTTAACAACAAACAGAAAAATATAAGGAGGACATACATTTCAATCATTTCTCTCTCTTCTTTGTTGATAAATATTTCTTTGCTGTTTCAAATTGTCAAATGTCATACGCTTCTGTCTTTGGCCAGAACTGTGGGAGAGAAGTTCCAGAGATAATGAGAAACGAAGATTCAGGCTAGAAATGAGAAGAAAAAAAAAACATTAAGCACCAGCAATTGTTGGTTTCAACTCTATCTATGTCGTGGAACATAGAACTTATTAGAAATTTATTTATTTATTTAAGCACTCGCATGTGGGTGCCGTGGCTTAATCGTTAGTGCGTCGGACTGTTAAGCAAGAGTACCTGGGTTCGAATCCGGCTCGGGGAAATAACACCACAAAATTCGGATAATTTTTTTTATTTAGCATTTTTTCACAACTTTGGCACAAACAAACTGCTGTACGGGTCAAACGTAATGAAATTCACAATATATATGCCATTATTGACAATAACACATTCCTGCGTCGGTTGAGTTACTCAATACCAAATGCGATTCTTGCGTTACTCAATACCAAATGCGATCAGCTGCACAGGTATTGAAAAATATTCTCGAATTTAAGTGAAAAAGAAAGGCCTTCTAGATGTTTTCTGTTCTCTTTTCTGTGTCACAGAAAAATGATATGACATTGGCGAAGGACAAACATTACGACGACATCATCGATGTGTACGTACTCGTTTAAGGGATCACATCCCTGCATAAAAAAAAAACCGGTCAAGTGTGAGTTTTACTCACGCGCCGAGGACTTCGTTTTTTCGTCAACAGATTAGAAGTAAGAACATTATTTAAGTTAAGCCAACTGACAACGGTAGGTAGCTCTTATTGTTTCGAATAAACCTAAACAAAAGAAAAGCCTTTCTCATTTGCTGATCGTGCCAACCGAGTGAAAATTGCTTCAGTGAACTTAAGGGAAATGGTCTCAAGCTATTCCATTGAGACAATTAATCGGCAGTTCATGAAAGTTACCTTACCAAAGAGCTAAACAATTTGAATAAAAAAAGTATTCGGCAGTATTTTTATTAATAGATAGCCACTTAGTCACTTAAAACACACTGAAACAGCCACAAACATTCAAGAAATCAACATATCTAGTACTCGTGTTTGAAATTCAAAAAAACAACAAATTTTACTCTAGGATTTAATATTTAACTTTTGGCATGTGAAAATCACATTGTAGCAATAACAAAAATAATATTCAATTTAGTTTTTGTTTCTTTAGAATTCTTTATGTTCGCTTTTATTCAGTGGCAACATTTAAAAGAGCATATCAGCAAATGGTCTAAGCACGCATGCACGTGTAAATGACTGATTCCATTATTTCTTCCAAAAAAAAAATTACAATAACAAAGCTACGACGATCAATCATTTCTTTACTTCGCTTTGTTCTTCTAAGAGAACTGAGAGAGAAGGGACTGTCATACAAAATATTCGCTCAGTTTTGAAAAGAGCCAAAATATATTTCGGAATTTGAGAGAATATAGAATCTTTTGGAATATAGAAACTTTTGTAAGAATCCTTCTCGATTGAGTTAGTAACACATTCAAGCTATCCCTTTTTTATTTGAACTAGATTTTTAATAATTTTGAAAAAATAAAAAATGTGAAAATAGCGAGAAAAATTCAAAAAGAAAAAAAAACAGAAAAAAGCAAACCAAACAAACCGAGGATCGAACCCAGGACTCTCAGAGCAGAACGCGGGCACCGTAACCGTTTCACCAACGCACCTTCGAAATTTTGTTTTTTTTTTTGTATTGAAAACGAATAAAAACTTTGCGTGTGTGAGATAATCGCTAGTTGTCCTTTTTTAGCAAAAAGCTGATATAATTCAAATCGTTAATATCTCGAAAAATTGTGTGAAAATAATTTTTTTTATATACAATAATATTTTTTGATTCTTTTGTCGAGATCTACAAAATGGTATTTTCTGATCCTCAAAATTCGTATGTCATTGTATTTTGGTTTTTGGCCAATAACTCGAAAACTTTTTGAGCCAGGATGCTCGATCTAAACTAAAGATTACATCGAGACCTACATTTTAGGTTTTATTCAGATTTTTAGACCTGCAGGTGTGGAACTGCGAGGAGGGGCGGGACGCTTTTTTTCGCGCTTAAAGCTTAATATCTTGAAAACTGAACCTCAGAACAAAAAGCTCAAAATCAAAACTGTATTTTATTTTACAAAACCTATCCAACGGTACCTAGCAAAATCAATTTCGGTAAAAAAAAAATTTAAAAAAATAGTTATTAATTTATTTTAGTACAAATAAAAAATAGTATAAGATTTCTGGTTTTTTTGAGATATTGCGATGAGTTGCCTCATAGCTCCAATTTTTTTTTGGCAGACTTTTTTAGAAAATAATGTATGTAAGGGACGCGGTACACAAGTCGGTTTTTCGAACTTTGTGGGCTTATAACTTTTTACCAGTACTGAACAGTACATCCACTGTAGTACAACTTTTCGATCTAGGTGCCATTTTCTTTCCAACCATATCAACTATCTAAGATAATAAATCTGTTTTTTGATTTTAGTACTAGTAACTTTTTCGCTAGTAACTTTCTTTAAACTTTTTTATGGAACTTACTTTGGGCAAGTGAAACACATCATCTGTATAAATATCATTTCTTAATTTCAGGTGGTTCACGCAGGTACCAGACAGACAGACATTTTTGTAATCTACGCCCCGCCAATGATACCCATATTGACCATCAAAGTTAATAAAAGTTTTTTAAACGTTAGTTTTAGTACTAACTTTTTCTTTAATATACGACTAATTCCGGAAAAAATCCGTACATATTTTTGGGTTGCAGAGATACATATTCATTCGCCGCGTAGTGAACGACTGAAGCGTAAACATGACTCAACCCAACCAGTAACTTTATAACAAGGAAACTGACTGGGGCGCGTTCTGAGAATATAAAGAAGCACACCTATTAGTGCATAAGTCTCTGCAAAGTTACGACCCCCTTTAACAAAAAAAAAAAAAACATAAACCAAAAAACTATCACACACTTCCGGATCCACTGAAACTCCAAAAAATTTGGCAATCTGCCCGATCTCCTGATAACAAAAAGAAGTTAAACAAAGTAGCTAAAGAGTTCAAAATAAAACTAAGTCATATCCAAAACAATGACAGGCAAAAACCTGGAATAGCTGAAAATCTTGACAAAGGAGCTAAAGCAAATCATGATGAAGGAGAGACGCTTTCTTAATGCTTCGAAAAGGTATTTACGAACAGCAATAATAATGACAGAATGCCACCAATAAACGATATTATAACTCCCGTTCTAAATGAGCTACCTAAAAATGCTATTTTATTCAAAGGGTTTTTCAATAGGGGCTTGGCATTGAGTTTAATTTGTAGACACACCCTTTCATTAATCATCGAACTGTCATTTCTAATTTATTCAGTAAGCTGAACATTTTCATCATGGTAAAGTATACGAACAAGCAAAGTCTGCAAATTAAAAAAAAATTCTACCGACATTCAGACTCAGTGATCACAACATTAAGAGCGCTAACTCCAATTTTCAGCCGTAATTCTCGCCCTAGTATGCTAGTAATTACAAGTTTAGAGCAAAGTCTACATAATTGTTGTGTGATGTTCCAGTGCCAGTGAGATGACGGATTGGCCGAAGTATCGAAAATATCGCTGCCATTCAGGCGTCCGTGGCAAACGATCCAAATCAGTCGGTGTTCTCAAGAGTTGGGCATCGCTTAGACCACATTATGGCGTGTTTTTCATAAGGATTCTCATCTTCAGTGACAAAGCTCATTATTGGCTCAATGGCAAAATATGCGTTATTGATCTTGTGAAAATCTACATGTGCTTCATGAATCACTACTTCATCCACAGAAAATAACTGTTTACTGCGGTTTGCGTGCCGGCGGCTAGCGCTATCGCGCCATGATTACCGATTATTTCGGGCTCGAATTGGAAGATATGGGGTTGGATGACGTGTGATTCAACATGTTGTCGATTTAATGCAGAGTAAGTTTGATGAGCGTGTTGCCTCAAGAAATGGGCCAGTCGATTGGCCGCCTCGTTTGTGCGATTTAACGCCTCTAGACTATTTTCTTTGAGGCTACGTTAAGTCATTGGTCTATGCCGAAAATCCGACGACGTCGGAAGGGCTGGTCGAGTATGGGACCGAATCATCGAAAATTGGGTCTAACGAATCGACGGCTGCAAACGTGCGCCTTCCGAAGGACAACAAGCCACCGGGCAATCCATTTTCATATCGCCCAATCTGCTTGCTCAATACGCTAAGAAAGATCCTAGAGCGTATTATTTACGGCAGACTGCTCGCAGTGGCCGAGCCAAACGGAGCCTTGTCAGACCACCAGTACGGCTTCAGAAAGTCGCGTTCTACCGTTGATGCCATAAAGGCGGTAGTAGATACAGCAGCTGAAGCAATACAGGGTACAAGGTGGAGAGGGGGAACGAAGGAGTACTGCGCAGTAGTCACGCTTGACTTGCGAAATGCATTCAACTCAGCGAGCTGACCGTTCATCAAGAGAACACTGGTTAAAATGGGTACCCCTTGTTACCTGCTGAGGATAGTCACGGAATACCTCAGCAACAGGAAGCTAATGTATCACTCCGACGAGGGTGCCAAGTACTATAGCGTTTCTGCGGGAGTTCCTCAGGGTTCAGTGCTCGGGCCCCTGCTATGGAACCTCATGCACGACGGGGTCCTGCGCTTGCCGTTACCCGTGGGCCTTAAGGTAGTCGGCTTCGCGGACGACATCGCACTGGTCACAGTGGCCAGGCGCGTGCATTAAGTAGAATTTAACACGAACGAGGCGGTTCGAAGGGTGGAGGACTGGCTGGAGACTGCCGGCCTGCAGCTAGTTGCTCGCAAGACTGAGGCGGTCTTAATAACCAGTATGCGCACTTCCAGATTGATGATCAATCAATCCGATCCAAGAATTACCTAAGGTACCTCGGAGTCATGCTTGACAACAGGCTGCGCTTTAAGGCGCACATCGAGTACGCCAGCAGGAAAGCATCGCTGATGCAGGCAGCACTCTCCTCAATGCTTCCGAACATCGGCGGTCCTGGATACGCCCGCAGGGACCTGCTGTCTAAAGTGGTCAGCTCGATCCTTCTATACGCTGTCCCGATATGGGCGGGCGCACTGGCGACTAAAGATCTTAGGAGGAAGCTGTTGGCGCCATGCAGGCTCTGCGCAATCAGAGCAATTAGCGGCCTCCGGACTATCTCTGACAAAGCGGCCTGTGTGCCTGCTGGAATGGTTCCGGTCGACATCCTCGCACATGAGAACATGGCATAACGAGGGTCAAGAAAGAAGAGGTGGCACGCATTCACAAAAAGTAGGTGGACCTATAGATTGATCCCTACAATCGCGGCATGCATGGAGAGAGCAAGAGAGCAAGGGGGAGCCGTAACTTCCAGCTCACGCGGCTCTTGTCTGGTCACGGTGGCTATCGAGTAGATCGAGAGATCAGCTCTTTCATCGCAATGGTACGGCCGCTCTGAGAAGAGCAGAAGCCCTGAGAAGAACCCAAAAGGCAGTAAATAGAGCTTAATATCTGATTG
The DNA here is from genome assembly GCA_905187475.1 of Syritta pipiens. NCBI lineage: Eukaryota > Metazoa > Arthropoda > Insecta > Diptera > Syrphidae > Syritta > Syritta pipiens. Next base: position 59,722,217 of record LR994572.1, on the reverse strand, counting down.
CCCCCCTAACGGCAGTCCCGCGGGGAGTGATTGATGAGTGCAGGGGTGTGATTTATTACGTAGGCTCGAGTAAACAGGAGAATAATATCCCGCGAATCATGGATTATGGTAACACGAGTTGCTAGTATCTTACGAAGATTATACATCCATTGGCGCAAACCATAAAAAAAACGTGCTCGCCGTGGCCATGTGAACGAAGTCGAGTTCCATTCAAGTCAAGTCCTTATTGGTAAGCCCTTTATAGGAAATATATATGCATAACGCTATAGTCAGGTTTAAATGTTGCCTTAAAACTTGGGAGGTAGCATAAATAATTGCTGTACCAAAACCTGGAAACAAACAATACAGATTTCTGCTTTTTTCGTCAGAGGCGTAGTAAATGTTGTAGAGAGTTCTACTTATACTTTATCGATTAACAAGCATATTTACTGCTGTAAGAGCATCATAATGTGTTGAAAATTTGTTTGTTTGCACTTGTATCATCATAACATTATGGGTCTACTTCCGTTTATGTCCATTTACGGACTCTAGCTTTTGGTTTTGACGTAGCTCATCACCTCGTATGACCTCCAATAGTCACAGCTTGGCTTGTATTAAGCTGCTTATCTATCGCCTTTCTCCATTAGCCATTTTTTGTCATAGCTACAGTACTGTCTTCGATATATTGTGGCAGTTTCATCATTCTTTTGAAAATCGTTTGCAATTCATACCATTTTCGATTTTGAAGGATAAAAAAGGTCTTATTGCACGCAATTAAGCACATGATAAACAGAAATACTTAAAGCACACAGAAACAAGCTAAAAAATATCATCATAATCGTACATTTTTGAGTTTTTGGGGTTAAAATATCGAAAAAACTGATTGTTTTTTGTTTTACTAGTTATTTTTCAAGCTTTTAGGTTCTTCGTCTTATAAAGGGGGGTTTTTTAAAAGCTATAGGAAAGTTTTTCAAAAAAAAAACACATAAAATTCAGAAAAATACATGAAATCTTTATTTGAATCGATAGTACGGTCCATATAATTTAGTGTTTAAAGATTATTTCATGCAAATGTTGACCTTGACTGCGCCTCAAATGGTCCATCCGCTTAGTCCAATTTTAGCATATTCTTTCCAACATTTCGGCCGGTATCTCACGAATAAATGCTTCAATGTTCTCTTCCAATGCGTCAATTGAAGCGGGCTTGTCTGTATAGACATGAGCTTTAACATAGCCTCACAAAAAATAGTCTAAAGGCGTTAAATCGCACGATCTAGGCGGCTAATTGACCGGTTCCGAACGTGAAATAAAATGTTCACCGAACTCGCCTCTCAATAAGTCCATTGTTGCGCGTGCTATGTGGCACAACCGTCTTGTTGAAACCACATGTCATGCAAGTCAAGCTCTTGCATTTTGGCAAAAAAAAGTTGGATATCATCTCACGGTAGCGCTCACCATTCACAGTTACGTTACGATTGGCATCATCTTTGAAGAAGTACGGTCCAATGATGCCACCAGCCCATAAACCGCACCAAACTGTGACTTTTTCTGGATGCATTGGTAGCTCTTGCAATGCTTCTGGCTGATATTCACTCCAAAATCGATAATGCTGCTTATTTACGTACCCATTGAGCCAAAAACGATGATGATGAATGGTCGATTAAACTGACCATAAAATGGAAGAAGCGCGCGATGAACTTTCTTAACAGAGCACGCATTTTGATAATAAAATTCAATAATTCGCAAGCGTTGTTCGTTTGTAAGACGATTCATGGTTAAATTATAGACCAAACTGAAGATGTTTGACAGTGAAACAAAACACGAAACGTGCGTCAGCTGTTTAAACCAGTGTTGCCAAAAAGATAATAGCTAAAAAATCACCATCATCTTTTTACCGCGTATTCCTCAAAGAGGATTGCCGGACAACTCGATTCTTCGTCGCCGATTCTAACTCATCATGCACAAGCGTAACCAGACAAGCTTTTTGACTTGATCTAACCATCTCATCGTGGGTCTGCCCAACGGTCGCCTTCTCGACGGTATCACATTGAAGGCGCGCCTTGGAAATCGTTATGATGGGGACATTCGTGCCACATGACCACACCATCGAAGTATAGCCCTTGAATTGGGAGAAGCACCTGCTCAAGCAAAGCATTCTCAAGCTGTATTATCTTTTTTCCCATTTGTCCCAAATTTGTTTGGGACTTCAAGATTTTTCGTTGCAGTCTATAATTTGTATTGGTACGTCTCCATCCCCATCCCCACCCCCTCCTCCATTATCATTACTCTTTTAAATCATCATTCTTCTTAAAACCTGCTCATAAGTCCGAAAGACTTTAACGAAAATTCTTGAAGTCCCAAAGACTGCCACGGAAATTCTTGAAAACCCGAAGACAGCAACGAAAATTCTTGAAGTCCTAGGAATTTGCATTCAAATCATTTACAATCAAAACATTGGTCGTAAGGACTGCTCAAGACCACAAAAAGATTGACAGATTTCAATGCTGAAGTCTGGTTCGCAGAGTTAGTTTATGAATTAAAAAATCAGAGATATGAAGTCAATGGATTTCTAAAGTCAAAAGATTTAAATCTCCTACATCTCTGCTATAGCTTAAGAAAACCTAACTGCTGCTCCTGGTCTATTTTGAGCAAGAAGGTGTTCCTAGTGGACATGATGGGCAGCATCAACTTCTTTCAGGAAAGCCGCATACTCTGACTCTAGATTCGAAGCGTATACCTGCACCATAGTCAAAGTCGTTCACTGCCCCGTTGTCAATTGTGCAAATTAAACTTGCTTAGGTTTTTAGTTTTAAAAAAATATTTATTTGTATCAACCTCCATCCAACCAAATTGCCTCCATCACTAACACCGTTGATGACGTTTGCAATTCCGTCGACAGCCAGTGTTACATCAAACTAGACAATATTGAAACAATGCTAAATCGGCTGCTAAAAAATTACCCCCAACCAGCCAATTACCTCGATATCAAGCAAAACCTCGCAGCGCTTCGTAGATCTGAAGTTACGATTGTGGAGTCCATCAATGAGTCCATCAGGAGTAAATCATTATGACTAGACCATCTCGCGTCCTGGCACCAGCCCCAATTGCTCACCACCGGATCTTCCACCAACCAGCACTCATCTCGTTCCTGCTCCTCGCACGCTGCTTCGCTTTTTCGGCACTAATTGGATCGCTTCTGAGTGGTTTGGAGCACCTTGACCGCGGGCACATAGCGTACGGATTTTCTCTTGCGGTCCCCATGTTCTCGCCACCAACGACAGCTCATAGATTGTTAATTTCTTCAAAAGCAGATAAATACCCGCCACCCCCCTCATCAGTCCCAAAAGTTCCTTCTACCATGTCCAAATGTGCCATAAATGCCCTAACTTTTATAGATCTCACACTATCAATCCCTGCTCCCAAAATTCTCCTTCACAATACAACCAAGAATTCTGAAGCACAAAGAAAAAACCCAGTCAAGTGTGAGTTTTACTCACCCGCCGAGGGTTTCGTTCGCCAACAGATTAGTAGCTTAGAATTAATATAAGTCTAAGAAATTAACAAACTAAAACAGTCAAATCAAATTAAACTCAATTCACTGTTCATTCACTAAAATTCTTTTCATTTCGAACGAAGCTGAACAAAAGAAAATCCTTTCGCATTTGTCGATCGCGTCAGCCGTGTGAAAATTGCTTTGGTGCATTTAGGGGATGAAATGCCGCAAGCGACACTGGGACTGCTCAAATATTCTAGAAAGTAAGGTGGGGGACATGGTACACAAGTCAGTTTTTGGCAATTTGTTGGCTAATAACTTTTTACCAATAAGAGTAAGAGGATTACCATAGTACAACTTTTTGATCTTGCTATCATCCTCTTTCCAACGATACCCATAGCAAGGAACTAGTAAACAAAATTTATTTTTCAAATTTAGTATTGGTACTAAGCTTTTTGCTAGTATAAAATTTTCTTAAAATTTTTTTCTTGAATTTTCTTTGGGCAAGTAAAATATGTCTTTTAGCAAAGTTTTATTTCTAAATTCTTAGTGGTTCGCCAATTACCGAGGTTAAAGCCTAATGAAAAACAGACAGACATTTTCATAATCAGTGCACCGCCCCCTTTCCAATGACACCCATATCGACCATCAAAGTTAGTAAACGCTTTTTCGGGCGTTAGTATAAGTACTAACTTTTTCTTTAATCAGCGACTAATTCCAAAAATGATTTTTTTTTGGGTTACCTAGATACACTTTCAGTCCAAATTTCATCCCTTAACTACAAAGGACTTATAAGTTATAGTCAAATATGTAAAAGGCGACAGACAGACACCGAAGTGATTCCATAAGGGTTTCGTTATTCCTTTGAAACGAAACCCTAAAAACATCGCACTTGTAGGTATAAGTTAGAAAGTTCTTCATATAACTTTTTGCGTGGTAAAGAAATGAACGAAACAGTACAAAAAGTCAAGTTGAGTGTATGTTTGTGGCAAGCAAAATTGAATTCAAAATAGTTTTAAATGTTCCTAGTTATGCAAAAAAAATCGGTTCATCTGATATTCCCCATTTTTGAAATAGTTTTCCTCTTTTTTTCTTTGGGATGAAAAATCCCCAAATGGAGAAAAAAATCTCTCTATCTGGCATCGCTCAACAGATACTTGCTGCTATATTCTTTTCTCGCAGCCAATCGACTCCTATCAGTTGATTGTTGACTCCGTTGATCGCATCGCTGGCCTCTGCTCTGCCGCTTCTGATGATCTATGTTGTTTTATGGCCTTCAACCCTTCTTCGCCCGAGAAGCGTCTCTTTCTAGATCGGCTTAGTGACTCGGGTCTATTCCAGGTCAGCTGTGCTCCGAACTTTCTAGGTCGACAACTGGATCTCATCTTTACTTCCGACCCTCACAACTCTTCTGTTTCACTCTCCACCATTCCGCTTTCCACCATTGATAACCACCATCCCTCTATTCTGCTTACATTTTTCAACAACTCCCTTAGCCGCAGTCCAGCCCCTTTCAAAATTCCCTCATATGACTCATTCATCTAAAAATTTGTGCTTATCTCAGCCAGTGTACTTTCGACTTCAAATATCAAACCGTTGCTCAAGGTGTCGAGTTTTTATACAGAAATATTCTTCCAATTTTTTCGAAAAATCATTAAATGAAGAAGGGTCAGGTATGAAGAAATACCTGACTCTTCCTACTTCGCGTAGCTTCCGAGATTCTCGTCCGGTCTCTCTGTTTTGCCCATCTTTGATCCACCCCTTCCTCATACAACTTAGGCTAGACCAACGGTCTCCCCCCCATTTTCCTCAAAAAACGTTCCTCCGTCCTCTCCTTCCCTCTCTTTCTGTTCTTTTCTGTTTATCGCTTATTCAGGGCGTATTTCCGCAAGCCTGGAAAACCTCTTCCATAGCCCCCATTCATAAAAAGGTCCTTAACATGTTACGAAAACTAAACATGTTAGGAACTACCAAACTTGCCCACATACCCAAGATCTTTAAAAGCCTCATATACGACTTATTAAGCTTTCAGTGCAAGTCCTTTATATTCACAAATCAGCACGGTCTCATTAAAGTGAGGTCCACCACCCCGAATCTCGTCGAACTAGTCTCAGTAGCTTTGTTCGCCATGGAAAGGGGCAATGATGTCGATGCCTTCGGCAAAATTACCCATAAGCTGATTCTTTTTAAATTAGCTGCCCTTAGATTCAGCTTTTCTTTATTATCATGGTTATCCTCTTATTTAGACAATCGCTCCTACCAAGACCGCTTCAGATCTGTGTTATCCCGACCCTTTGCTGCCCCATCAGGCGTCCCTCAACGGAGTCAACTAAGTCCGCTCCTATTAATCGTCGCAGCCAATGATCTTATGTCCGTCATCCGTCACTCCCGCGTCTATCTATGCCGACGATACCAAATTCTTCAAGTCAATCAATCACCGACGACTCTCTACATCTTCAACAGGACCTTGACCTCTTCTCAACATGGTGCAAAAAAAATGCCTTGAGCTCAGTATCCCTAAGTGTCAGTCCATAACTCTCTCGAAAGCGTTTCGCCTCCCTTCCCCGTATCTCCCGCCTACATGACCTTTCCATTGCCCATGACTTGGGTGTAATATGTGACAGTGAGCTTAACTTTCGGGCCCACATTGATCGCATATAACCCATAATAACCCATATTGCCAGGATATGAGGTGAAAAGATTCTTTAAAGGCCTTGCTTGTGTTTCAAACCTCGAATGAAAAAGGATAGGGCAGTAACAGGGGTAGTATTAGGTGTCTTCCCTCTCATCCTCATCAGCTTGTAGGTTGTCAACCAGTAGTCCTATCTTAAAAAAGTGGTCTTTTAGTGATTGCGCTCATTGCTCTTGCGAGAGACTTTTTGAAAAAGGGTGTTAACCTCAAACTTCTCAGCCGGGTGCAGAGATCTGCCTGCATCTGTATCAGTGGTGCAATCAGAGCTACATTTACAACTGCCTTCGAAATCATCTTTCTTTCTTTAAGGATTAGAGCCACATCACTCTACCACTCTAGAGTCAATCGATGTTCAGAGAATTAGATTATACTCGCCTTAGAACTCTTCTTAAAAGAAACTCCTCCTTCAGCCTGCCCTCCAGATCGGACTGGAGTGAAGGCATACCTATAAGAAATGATTCTTTGGTGCTTTACACTGACGAATCTGAATCCGGAGTCGGTGGAGTCTTGACCGGAGCAGTCAATCAATTGTTTGCAAATAAATTGAATGCAAATCTTTAGACTAACATCTTTAGGACTTCAAGTTTTCGTTGCAGTCTTTGGGACTTCAAGATTTTTCGTTGCAGTCTTTGGAATTGCGAGAAATCCAGAATAGAATAGAAATCTGGAATGTATGTCGAAAATTGGTCACACTCTGGCTAATTGTTCTCGAGTTATTAACCAAGAACCCCAAAACAACAACATTCGCATTTCGAAGATCTGAAAACAGTTTTGTAGATCTCGGTAAAAGAATTATAAAATATTATATCGATTTTTAGTACCATTTTTGAGATGTCAACGATTTAGTGTTCTGCTAAAAAAGGGATCAACTGACAGCCATAATGTATTCGCAAAAAAAATTCTCCATAAAAAGTGATTTCTTGACGTGTTTTGATGCGATCGTCTATTGCGGTGCTCGATTTTGTTTAATAAGTTTCATTCGATTTTCATACTGCAGAGTTTTGCCTTAAGTTTCAATTATTATTTCAAATACTAATCTGTTGACGAAACAACGAAACCCTCGGCGGGAGAATAAAATTCACACTTGACCAGTTTTCTTTTTGTAATCTCATAATTTCGTTGATTCAAATTGCTGATCCTTTGTTCCAGACATTGTGGAAAAGCTTCCCCATCATGAAAATATGGTCATACCGCAATTTTATCTATTAGTATTATAGTGCTTCAAAATCACTTCAAATAGGAGACGGGAAAGTACTTCATTTTTAAAACAACAGTAGTGAAATATAGTAGTGTTGATAAAATTACCGACCTAATTTTAACTAACTTCCAGTGGTCCTTTGTTATTCGTGTATTAGTTCCATTTTGTAGATTTTAATTTAGTATAGAGTAAGCTTAAACCTCTAGGAAGAACATGGCAATATTACTTACTCATCCGCAATAACTGATATTTACGCGGACGAAGTCGCGGGTAGCAGCTAATCTTTAATTGTTAAGAACAATTTAAAAATCACCAGACAAAAAATCTGATTGTTAGCCATTCAGTGCTTATCCCTACTGATTGTGATAAACAAGTTGCTCTTTACTAGTTACTAGTAGCAGTACTAACAAACATACAAAAAAATATATCAATAAATAATACAAAATAACACAAACTTACCTATAACGGGCTTTAAGAATACATACTAAATTAATTTTTTTTTTTCTTTTTCTTACAGATATACCTAAAGTGTTGTGAAAATTCGAGAACGGTCGATTGATTACCAACTCTTTGGCTGTGGGCAAATACTTAAAGCCACATTGCTTAATATAGGAGTAATAGTTTGAGTTAGAATAATTTGAAAAGTAGAATGCTAGGGAAAAATGGTGGTATTGGGTGTCTCTAATATAATAAAAATATATTCCGGAAAAATCCTTATCATTCGCAATCTCATTTCTTGTAAAAATATAAGGTTATGTTTATTTCTTTGTAAACTCATGCGACATATAATTTTGTATTTCTAATTTCTCTTTTACTATATACCTCTTAGTAATTTTACTTTTATTAAACTTGAAATCAAAAGTTAAGCAAAAAAAGAAAAATTATAATGCTGTTAAAAAGAGTAATTCAAGCAACAAAAAACACTAATCAGTTTTACCAACAAGTACACAGTCATTAAAACAGTTAAGTTAGATAGGTAATTTACTACAATAGAAAAAAAATTAGTTATCTGTGAGCATTATCTGCATAATCAACTAATGCATGTGAATTGTAAGACTTTTATTAATTTTCCTTACATAAAGCTAAAAATCTTAAGGTTTATTACTGATAACCTTAAAATCAGAAGGCTTGTAAGCCTATATATTTTCGTATAGATCAGATTAATGTTAGGCTTGTACTGGTTTAAAGCAACTATTACCAATCCCATCTAAATTACGTTATTTATAATTGTATACTTGAAATTACCAAAACCGTTATCAGTAGTCACTTAAATGAAATAAATACAATAAAAAACATGCAAGTCACATACATAAATACATATTATAGTCAAGCCGAATTCTAAAAAAGAAGTAAAATTTATGAAATTGACAAACTTAAAAACTCAATATTACTTATTGTTATATCAGTAGAATTGGAAATATAAATTTTATATCATGTCTTATATATACATAAATATTCTAAACATTATTGGTGCTTCAAAAATTAAATGAATAAATTTTATCATTAAAATTTGGCTAAAAATTTGTGTTTGTTCTAAAAAATCATGAATTGATACATAAAATATATACATTTTTTAATATTCGTCCATTATCCGTCTTCTTGAAATTTACAAAAAAATACAAAATAATTTTTTAAAACTATTCTTGCCATTATAAAATAATATGAAAAAATTATCTAATGTATATTGAAAAAAATGTGTTGTGATAAATTTGAATTAAAAAAACGAAAAAGCAACTTATTCCAAACACTGTATTAAAAGTGCGAATACTTGAGTGAATAATCCAACTTTGAATATAGTAAAGATCTAGCCAAAGCAAAAATAATAATTAATTACATTTGTATTTAATAATAGTGTAAACATGCAGTGAAGGCAATAACAAATAATTATGTAAACAAATAAGAGTAAATGATTTCGACAAAAGAATAAAGCTGAACCCATAAGCATCCTGTAACGCATATACATGAAAGTTTCAATATAGTACAGTAAGCGAAACCGTTTAGATCATTATTAACTAAGCATTTCACAATAGCTTAATTCTATTCAATTACCAAGGTTGTCATGTATCATATTGATGAGGTCGTAATCAGTTTTCAAAAAGTAGGCTTCAATTGCGTCATAAATATATTAAGAAGTATAGGGAAAGAATACTGTTAATTCTCAATATTATTATTTTAAGTCAAGTGACCATCGATTGCTAAAACGCGGAATATATAACATGGTAGATGAGCTAACTATATGCAATGTGATTTTTGATTAAAGCTATGATTATCTAAGAGTTTTTTCAACTTATATTACTATATAGTTTTAGTTCACAGTAAGTGCAGGCGAAACTCGGTTTGAGTCTGCCCTAAATATGGAGTAGAAATGTTGTGCTTCTAAAGTATAAAAACTCAAAAGAAATAAATATTATATATGGATAAACAAATCGATTGTTATATAAAACGGAAACAAATTTTAAATATATTTAAAATAAATTAAAAGAACATGAAGAAAACTGTTTTTTTTTTTTTATAACCAACAAATTTACGATAAAAATAATCTATTTTTAGACTGATTTTAGAACTTCAGTCTCAAAAAAATAGTCGACCCTCGATAATATCAAGGGACTAAAGAATAACTAAGCAACGAGGAAAAAAATCGAATAAAGAGAGATTATAGATACAGATAGAGCCCTAGATCAAAACTATCCTTTTGTACAGAAATTTTAATTTTAAAATCAGCAATTTTTTTTGTTGAGTGTGCGACTTTTGTATAAAGGACACTCTCTTTTTATTTTAATTTTTTTTTTCTTTAATTGGCCGATTACCTCGTGGTCCACTTATTGACTAAACTTAAAATTCAAAACTTAAAACTACGCGGAAGCCCACACGGCTACACCGAAGCCATGTCTAGGTATTCTTAAAGCGTAATAACATAAGAATTTTGCTAAATTTTTACCTTAGAGGCAGCTAACAAATTATTAACACTAATCGGTAAATTTTCAAGATAAACTAGTTTAGTTATCTCTAGATTGTCTAAGATAAGTGGATTGATAGTTCCATTTTTCGTAAGCACAACTGATAAAACAATATTATTTAAATGAGGTATGATATAAATATTTCTATTTAAGAGGCGATCTGAAAGTAGTGATTGCTTATCGAATTTTGAAAAATGTTCCTTGTTAGGAAAACTTAAATTAAGTCACTTAAAGCATTTATTTGATCGGTGAGTTCATTAATTTTTTCCTGTAGTTGAGAATCAATTATCTCTGAACTCTGATGGACCATTAGTTCATATTCGGTAAGACTAATGGTGTAAACGTTGTAAAAGAAATTCTCGAATATTGCTTCTTCGCCAAGTGTTAGCGATATAATGTGAGCTGTACTGTAATCGATGATTCTGGTCTTTGAGGGCCGACAAAGTGCAAAAATTATTCTAAGGAGAAAAATGGGGTATTAGCGCAGATTACTTTTATGGATCTTTCTTCCTTTTATGAGAACTGTGGTCCCTAAGTCTTTTTCTATAACTTTCTCTATAAAAATTTTCTGAAACTTGATTCCTATACGTTTATTTCTCCTTAAAAATACCTTTTCACCTGGCTTGTATGCTTTGGTAAAAGCCTTTTCGTTGAGACGTTGAAGAGACGTTTTTTCTTGTGTCCTACTTAATTCTTTCTGATCCTGAGGAGGATAGTTATGGATTACATCGATTGGTTTTTCTTTATTATGAAGTGAATACTACTATTATATTTGAAATTTTGCTAGTAAAATTAGATCAGCAGCTTTCGCTATTTGTTGTTGTGCCCCTATACATCTGGCTATCTTTCGAGTTGAATGAAATGTTTCCATTTCTCTGGCCGTGGAGTGTAGGAACAAAAATATCAATGTGAAGTATCTCACCTGAATACTTAGGAATCGGTGTTTTGACAGTCATCTGGCATCGGTGGCCTTCTTTGATATTTATTCTCTGAACAGATTTTACAATAAGTTACGACTGATTTTAAGAAATGCCTAATATCAGGAAAGTACTACCCTTCTATAATCTGATGGAAGTTTTCTTGTAGAGACCTATGGGCGCGATTGTGTTCTGTTGTTACTACTTTTAATTGATCGTTTTTATTTGTCAGATCAATTTTCTCGATGTGTAAAAACTTAGTGCCAGGAAATGCTAGTACTAAAGAATTTTGTATATACACTACCAACCACTAGGATGAGGCCACCAATTTTGCAATCGTTTTCACCTTTTATACGAAGTGGGGGTTTTGTATCCAGAAGCTTTTACTACCTGTTAATGGGTGCGTATTTCCTCGAAAGAAATTCATAAAATTAGGGGTAAAAGTGACATAGTCCAGGGATTTAATTGCAACTCTAAAGGGCGTAAAGAAATCTCTATAGTAGAGTACACCCCCGCTCCTACTCCATACTCAGTTTTGGATCCGTCTGTAAAGAATTTTAATGGACCCTCCAGCATAGCAGCGCTTTTCACCCAGTCTGATCTGTGGGGGATGCTGGCAGAAAACGTTTTGTCGAACAAGAGCTGAGATGGAGTGTAGTCCGTGACCGATGGAAGAGAGTCAAGCTCTCGCAGGATGATCGAGTGACCTGTTCTAATGACCACGAATTTAAAGACCTCAACCTTACCACCGTACAGCCTGCAATCTGCCTGCCGTATATATTTACTGAAAGAAGGTGAAGTATTGACTCCAGTGCGGCAGTAGGTGTCGTTCTGAGTGCCCCTCCTATGCTTATGCACGCCTACCTCTGCATGCGGTTCAAAAGGTTACGGTTGACCTCCTTGTCAAGCGCCGTCCACCAGACGGACACACCGTACATCAATATGGGTCTTATGATTGACGTGTACAGCCAATGGATCATTCGTGGCTTAAGACCCCATTTATAACCTATGGCTTTCTTGCAGCAGTAGAATGCCGTCCTCCCTAACTCGCTCAAGAATGTTTTTTCAACTTTCAACTCCAACTTAGTTTTTTATCTAATATAAGGCCCAGAAACTACGCACAGTCTCTTAGCGGTAACGTTTCACCACAGAGTGTGATTGGGCCAATGAAACGAAGTTTATACATCCTCGTGAACAGTACCAGTTCTGTTTTCTGCGGATTAATACCGAGTCCACTTCTACTGGTCCAGGTGGTAAGCTTGGAAAGAGTATTATTCATGATCTCCCTAAACGTGGTAGGGAATTTCCCTGAGATCGCAACAGCAACATCATCGGCGTAGGCTGTTACTCTGCTCCCCGTTCCCTACAGTAACAAAACCAGCTCATTGACTGCAATGTTCCACAGCAGGGACGAAAGAACTCCGCCTTGAGGAGTGCTTATGTTTACAAATCTGCGGGCTTCGGAGTCTCAAAATTTGGAGTTGATGACTCTTCTAGACAACAGTCGCTCAATGAACTTCACCAGTGGCGTATTAACGCCGAGATTTGTGAGGGAACGCAGAATTTCTCCCTGCTCTATATTGTCAAAGGCATCCTCAATGTCGTGGATTGCCGCCAAGGTGTATTCACTGAAGTTTAGGGACCTTTCGATGGTGGTAACTAACGAGTGAAGGGAGCTCGATGTGTGTTCGATCACTTCCTCCAGGGTTTTTAGAAGAAAGGATGATAGACTAATAGCTCTAAGATCACGGGGGCTCACGTGCGAACTTTTACCTGCCTTGGGAGTGAAGACAGCGTTTAGTTTCTTCCAGGAGTTGGGGATATAGGTTGATATAGACAACCCTGAAAGATTGTGATTAGCCATGGTGTTATAACGTCGGCAGTTTTTTGTAGTTTCCCAGGTATGATGCCACCAGGACCTACCGATTTGATTGGCTTAAAGCTACGCAATGCCCACAGGACCTTGGTTTGGGTAATTTAAAGAGGACTCTCGGAGAGGTTAAGAGTTCTGGATTCTTGGAGTAAGTTGGAGGTCCTCTGAGTTCCAGCACTGCTGAGTAGCTGCCTGGAAAATGAGTATCGAGAAACAGATGGAGAGATTCTGCACTGGAAACGGCCCAGCCATCATCCGGTCTCTGTAAATAGCTGGGATTTTGGGGAGAGGTCGAGACTAGAGATCTGCACGAATAAATTTATTTCTCTAAGCATGTACAGTACTTCAGGGTAATCTATTCATGACAATCGTATGAGTAAGAATAATATACAAATAAGAATCACATTCAAAAACCAATCACTGTACACCATTCGATCACCTAATTTCAAAATGGCCACTCTATTTGTTTTAAACAAGTGGGTACTCGATTCAAACAAAACATGTACCACTTTAACTGTTAAAAAACAGTGCGTGCCATGAGTGCAATGACTTCATTCACTTTGAAATGAGTGCTATCATTCACAATGTATGCAGTGGGCATTTAGATTCCAACTACCTGAAAAGTGTTTTTGCATTGAAATCTTAAAGAAAAGTCATATCCATAAGGATTCGGAAGACATTATTAATATATTTTAAGAAGCAAGAGTATTGAATGGATTGAATGCATTCATAGCACTCGGTTTACTCTGTGTTGAGTACTCACTACTCGTGAATACACTGAATTAAATGTTTGGTTATCAATGAGTGGAGTACTCAACGTACGCCAAGTCAAATACCAGTTGATTCATTTATATTAGTTTTCAAGACGTGAGTCGAACGAATATGGTACTTGAAAAAAAAAATCGATGTCTTGAAAATGGTTTCAAGACATTCATGGCAGACCTCTAGTCGAGACCAAGTGAAAAAAAGCACGCGGATACGACCAACTGTTGAAAGCGCTCCCAATAATAGCGTTTATTTTTGTTCGGAACCTCTTTAAAGAAGAAACCCGAGTTAAATATTTTTCGAAACTGTGTATAGCTGAGGTAATAGCTGTACCAAAGCCTTGAAAGGACGCCACGATGACAACATCCTATAGAGCAATTAGGCTACTCCCAGTTTTGTCAAACATTTTTGAAAAACCCCTCAAAAGACGTCTACCCATTTTGTGTAAATCAAACCCTATACCAAACCATCAGTTCGATTTCTGACGATAGCACTAAACCATCGAGCAAGTACATAGAGTGACAAACAAAATTTTATCTACACTAGACGGAAAAAAATTCTGCGTTGCAGTATACCTCGACGTGGCTAAGGCCTTTGAGTCTGTTTCCCACAAGGGAGACTATTGGCCAAACTTAGTAATGTCGTTCATAGGACCTTTTTCCACTCTTAAAAAGCTATCTAGAAAACTGATGTTTTTATCCAAGAGTAAATGACAAATTTTCAAACATTCACCCAATTATATACCATATGTAAGAGTAAATGACAAATTTTCAAACATGCACCCAATTAAAGGTGGAGTACCCCAGGAAAGCATACTAAGATCAGTTCCGTACTTGATTTCCACCGCAAATATCCCGATCCCCGACAGTGAAACGGCCATGATTGCTACTTTCGCGGACGACAGTGTTGCTTAGTACTGGACATTATATCCCAACTGCAAGCTACCAACTACAACGAATACAGGACAATGCGAGTGTTTGGTTCGCAAAATGAAACGTAAAAATTAACGAAGACAAGACAATACAAGTCATTTACGTAACTAAAACGAAATACTTATATCACTACCACTAACAACAAATGACAAATCCAAATATATCCAACCAGCGGCTAAATATGTACTTGGGAATCCACATATACAGCAAATTGACCTGGAAACTACATATCCAACAAGCAAACTGAAACACAAATTTTGACATCTATACTGGCTTTTACGACCCCAATAAAGTGTTTCTCTAAAAAATAAGTTACTCATTTATAAAAGTATCGTAAAACCATTATGGACGTACGGCATTCAAATAGGGGGGACATCCAAGAAATTGACCTTCTTGGGACGATTACCAGCGCCGAATGGTATATTTGCAATGAAGACATTCATCGCACCTACAAATGAAATGCACTTCACTAGAGACTAGGAATGTCGGTTTTGGCTGGTATATGGTATGACTATCAAATCCGATTATGGAGTCCGGCGGAATGATTGTGAACGATCCGCAACGCATTCGCATCCGCAGTTCAATGGTACTGGTAGCTGGTACTTGAAAATTTACAACTCTGCTTAAGCCTATTTGGACGTACGGCATACAACTCTGGGGTTGTAGAAAAGCGAGTTACAGAGCACTTATACAAACATTCCAAAATAAAGTAATATGGAATATAGCGAACGGCTCCTTGGTATCCATAAAACACAAGAGTTCTTGTGATTGCAAGCGTGATCTCAAAGATTACAAACTTTGCTACTCAACTGCAAACTCGACTTCACGGGCGTTGTATCATGCCATAACCCAAACATTATGTACGAGAAACCTCGTGCGCTCCAACGTACGAAAACGCCGGATATAGGAAAAAAGGGATGGGTGTATTGTCAGTACAAATCTGACACCACTATCGCTACAGGAGTCATAGAAAAAAATATCGCCCTCGGAAAGGAGGCTGAATAAAGAGCATTCTCATTCAGCCTCTCAAGTACTTTTAGACTCTAGCACTATTTCTAGCTAAGCATTTGCATATCAGTCAAAAGGGTCTGTTGTTTTGTTATACCATTCTTCAATGTACTATTTTTACTCGGTCAACCACCAAATATATAGCTGAAGGTTCGTAATACTAATTTGCAACCAAATAAATGTACATATTACTTTTTTTTATTACACCGGCCAATGCACTGGCCCATCTTGTGGGAAGAAATCCTGTTCTCTTTTAATATGTATGACTAACCAAAAAAATGAACTCAAAATGACAAAAGTAGTTTTATTTATTTCTATTTATTTTACAAGTTAGCAAGTCCATCTTTTTCTGCAATATATATCATCGCTAGCTTAATTTCGGAGCGCTTCTTCACGCTTTCGTCTCGAATTACCTTACACTCCTTTGAAAGAATACTGACCTTAAGGTTAACGAATTTTATAGCTTCATGTAATGTAAACTCAACAAAATGTGATTTCCCAACATCTATTAAAATCGTCCGTGAACAATCAACTTCTGCTTGTATAAATGCATTGCCGCCAATATTCATCTGTGTTTTGAAGCTGTTGTTTAGACCTTCCTTCATTATTTCTAGTATGTTCTTTAATTGCAGGAATTCCATAATTTCCTCATTGTAAATGTTTACATAATTCTCTAAGCGTTTCAAATCTTCTTTGAAGTGATCGTTAACGAATAGTTCCAATTCTTTTGTTGTGATTTCGGGCATTACTATTTTAGCAAGTAAAACAAATCTAAATACTCAATACAGCAGACAGATGTGAAACGATCCAAAACAAGTAGTGCACAGAGATAAGTGAACTGAAGAGATAGCCCACTTCACGCAGTTTGTCGGCTAGTTCACAACACAAATGAACTATACAGATACTCAACTTTCCAGCTGGAAAGCCCCACGACGATGTTTTACACGCACACTTATTTGGGCTTCTGAGAAGATTCACACACGTTGTTATATGCGTCCGAGCAACTACATTTTGTTTTTAAGTTTTGACCACAAATGAGCTAAACAAGATATCCATCTCCCTCGTCTCTTTCCTCTTGATTTCATTTGACAGCGTTTTTAATGCAATTCCTGTCTGTGAATACGTGTGAGCTGCCAATTGGTTCCTGTTTAAAATTAGTCATTGCAACCACCAATTTGTTTTGCAAGTTTAAGGTTTATTTTAATGGAAATATCTAGAAAAACTGTTTCTTTTGTTGCAATGCGTATTTCTCAAACCATTACTCAAACTATAATAGCAAATTTAGCCTATTTATATTAATTAAAAAAATTTATTCCATGCTTTCAAAGAGTAACGTCCATCCACACACCGTACAATAAGCAATGGCGGCGAAAATCTAAAATTTAGAACAAATGGAGTTGCTCGGAAGCATATAACAATGTGCGTGAATTTGCTCAGAAGCCCAAATAAGTGTGCGTGTAAAATGTGGGCGAGGGGTTTTCCAGCCTGGAAAGCTGGGTATCTTGTATAGGTTATTTGTGGTTTTGACCAAAGACAACCTAATATAGACACCCAACTGTACAGCGGCTATTTCCCCTCGTCAATCGATGAATTTGACAGTAATTCACGAATGTACCTGAAATACAGGAAGCATTTTGACAGTAATTCAGGAAGCACCGAACACTTGCTCATCATTTTCACCCACATTTGTTTGATTTGTTGTTCAAAGCTCTCACACGTATTCAGAGACACAAAATGTTATAAAAAACGCTGTCAAATAAAATCAAGGGGCAAGAGAAGTAGAAGTTGGGTATCTGTATTGGCTCATTTGTGGTTTTGACCCAAATAGTGTCAAAAATTTAGCATCTGCCCACACTAAAGTCAAAAACGCGTCAAAAGCTTGTATGTTTACCCACGATATGCAAAATGCCAGGGGAGCTTTCTCTAGGTACACAACTTTTGAGGTGAAAACGATTAAAAATTTTCAGCTTAATGCGAATATTTTTCATGAGTTTTTTCCATAAATTCTGCGCTGAAATTATTATTAGCCGTGTTTTATTATGCACTCATGATCTATATAGATCATTGGTTTGCACGCATTGCAACAACAACACATGATCCAGATAGCTATCGGGATCATTTATCGTGATCCGAAATTTGATTCCGCTATTCCCTGCTAGGTTCATGGAAGCTGATTTGCCTGGAAACCATTTCCAATTTACAGCATTGCCTGATAAGTATACAAAATATTATTTTTTGAACTACATTTTAATACTCACTTTAATTCCTTCATTAAGTAATATTGTGCTAACAGTAATACAAAATTTGTATTTCAATTTTAATTTCTAACAATTTTGTGTGATTTGCACAATTGTTTTGCGTTTGCCGGTGAAAATTGTAATCATCATTGTAAAAGATGTGCAAACACTTGCTCTGAAGAGAAGAAAAATTATGTTGGCATGGAAGCACTGCCTGCAAATATCACAGCATCGACAGGAGTTAATTGTTAAACTACTGTCAGAACACAAAATAAAAATGCTTCCATGATCTGGAGCGTTTTATTTACACACATGATCCATATGGATCATCCGTGCATAATAAAACACGGCTATTGTTAACAAAATATTATTGCTTTCGACAAAAACTTAAACTGAAAACAATTTAAATAGTTTGAAAAAAGAAATCAGGCAACTTATTAGGTGTACAACTTGAATGACGCGCATTGTTACTAACTTCATATATATTCACACGCGCTATTTTTTTTGACAGTGACAGCTATTGTATGTTAAAGAGCGTCGAAAAATCTAGTTAATTCCATCTGTCAAAGTATACACAAGTTAATTTACACAAGTTTTGTTTCCATATTCAAATAAATGGTTTTTTTAACAAAAAAATACGCGTCTTTCAAGTTGTACTCCTAATAAAATCGTGTACAAAATATAAACGCATACTAATTTCTAAGGCGACTAGCGAATTTGATTTTCTGATTGGATTGCTTATAAGAAACTTAAACATATAATAAATAATAGAGAACCGAAAGACTACTTTCTAGAAGTATGCGGCAAATATATTAAGCGTCCATCCATTATTTTTATTCTGTTAGTTTTAAAAAGACGTTCTTATAGACCTATTCTGGCACACATCAGTGATGCCTCATATATCAAAGCAACCTCACCAGAGTGTTGGGAGTTACCATTTGAGAGGATTTCGGACTCTAACCAAAAACCTCATAGGTTGGACGCACAGAAGAGCTGTCAGAACTGTAATCTGCGATTGAGCAGCGCTCTCATCACGTAACACGACTATTGTCTGACGATATCCTTTGAACGATAGCTGTGCTTCACGTAAGCATCAAATAACGATATCGTCAAAACGATATCGTTTTCTCTGCTTCACGTAAGCCGAGGACTGTCATTTTCTATCGTCTCGACAATGCTTTTCTGACGATACCTAATTCACTATCGTCCTAGAGCAAATTGTGAAAAACACTGTAAAATTTTTGGCTTAAATAAATGAAATATTGTATTGAATGCTGAAAAAATAGTTTTGCTAATAATTTTTTGCGTTATACATTGTTTTTCACAGAAAAAAATGCCTTTTTTATTT
This sequence comes from Syritta pipiens, assembly GCA_905187475.1. Taxonomy (NCBI): domain Eukaryota; kingdom Metazoa; phylum Arthropoda; class Insecta; order Diptera; family Syrphidae; genus Syritta; species Syritta pipiens. The sequence continues at coordinate 59,702,818 of LR994572.1, read as the reverse complement.
CTCATATTCGACGTGCAATCATATATCCAACCCACATTTTCTTTCCAAACTTTGGAGAACTTTGGTTTGAGTCCTTGTTCAAGTAAATGCCAGTTGTGGGGAGGAAATGAAATGCTTATAAATAGATGCTAATTTAATTAATTCAAGCTTATAAGTTATTTTTATATGAACTGGAGTGCCTTATACCTGCTTAGCACTCATCTATATTTTCTATTCGTTCTTGGACTTAAAAATACAAAATGATAAGGAAAGATGACAAGTAGCTTATATTTTGACATAAGGAATGGAGCATTTAGTAGCACACAAACTGTGACGATAGACGAGACGATAGCGATAGTGTTACGTGAAGCAAACTTTTGACGATACCGTTGACGACAGTCGTCTGGGCGATGATCGTCTGAAAAGTTATGAGGATTTGCCAGCGAACAAAGCGAACATCGGGGGCGAACACGGTCATTGCCGAGAGCCATCTCTAGTCGCGTCGCACACACACACACAATCGACTTTTAAACTGATAACAGTTAGGTATCTGAGATGCATTCTTTACTTCAAAAAAGTAACATAAAGACGTCTGCCAGTATAATTCCAATTGTAAATACAGTCGAAGCCCTCTAAGTAAAATTTTCACGGGATATTAAAATTATTTCGAGTTAGAGGGCTTTTTCAAAAAAATCGAGTTAGAGGGATTAATATTTTTTTGTTTAAGTCTTTATTTTGTTCAACAGTATACATGTAAGGAAACAACAGAGGAAATTACTTAAAAAAAACTTGTAATTTTGGATTGAGTCTTTAAAATTGGAGAATGAAGCCTCTTAAATTAGGACTCTACTTTAAAAAGGCAGTGTTGGACCTCATCCGGACTCTCAATGCATTCACTAAATGGAGCTTGAAAATATCTTCATTTATATTTTATACTAATTGACCCGGCGAACTTCGTACCGTCATATCTTTAGAGTTTTGTTCCAAAGGAATAACGAAAACCTTATAGAAACACTTCGGTGTCCGTCTGTATGTCTGTCCTCTTTTTTGTGTATAATTTCGAAATTCCTGAAAGACTTGGTTTAATATTTATGCTTGCCTTGGCTTCGCACATATGGTGTACAATCGTGGAGTAAGGAAATGTGATACTGGGGAATTAAAATCAGTTGGATTACCATACTTACCTTACCATACACAATATTTTTAGCTTTTTTTCTGAGGCAAAAAGAAATATCGCCGATGATTTGCCGACTCGCGAGCACGCAACGTATAATTCCCCATGAGAAAAACAGGGAAATTCCAAGTTTATTCCACACACTTCTAGTGATTGGCCTTGGGATTTGTTAATTGTCATTGCGAATGCTAGGCGCACTGGAAACTGGACACGTTTGAATTCAAAAGGGAAATCGGTTGGAATTATTGGTATTCTTGGGATTAGAACATCCTCGCCCTTAAACTTTCGTCGCTTTAATCAAATTTCCCAAAATTTCTTTAACTACGAGTCTTGTTCCATTGCACAATTTTGGTTGATTTAAATTGCGTAACATTACTATCACGAAGCCAACCTTGAGCTGTAAGTTGTGGGGTGGTAATCCTGCCAAATCTAATAAATTTAGGAATTCAATTGGATAATTTACAACTTCATTTTGATTGATAATGGAATCGATCGACTTAAATGAATGTATTTGTCCATAAATTTCATTCCAGATTTTTATTTTTAAATCATCAACATCCTTATTTTTTGCTGCTTATATAGCTCGTTCGCTCAACCAAACATGGTTTTTATAATATACTTCGATATGAACTGACACAAATTTGGTGGAAATGAAATGAGGCCAGTAGAATGGTCAGCAGGCATTTTCCCATCGCCAATATTTAATAACGCGCTTGAAAACAGTACCGTCGATAAGTCATTTTGTAATGCAACTCGCGAATCATCGCGCCTCCGAAGAGATTCTGATTGCTACGCAAATCTCTTAGTGGTCGATCGAGTGCCTCTAATGCTCGTTTGTGCGCCATCGTGCACTCATCCCAAATTATAAGCTTACAATTCTGTAGCACTTTCGCCATTGCTGATGTTTTGGTTATATTACATGTCGGTTCATCTATTGCTTGCAAATTAAATGGTAGTTTGAGCGCCGAAGGAGAACACCTTCTAATAGTGTAGCTGCAATCCCAGATGATGCTACTGCCAGTGCTATCTTACTTTGTGCCCGAATTGTATCTAAAATTAATGAGATCAAAAAAGTCTTACCCGTTCCACTCGGTGCGTCCAGGAAAAAAAAGCCTCCGCTGTCGACATTAACTGCTTTCATTATCGTGTCGTAAGCTGTTTTTTGCTGTTGATTTAAAAGTGGGACAAGCATTTCTATCGTATTAGCGTTCTCGTTCAAATTCACGATTGAATACATCACGCAGGGAGCGATTAGGGGCAGGCATTCCTAAGTCATGCAACATTTTGCCAGACCTCATCAAGCACAAATCTTCTAAAGATATCAATACCTCATTTTAGATTTCAGCGCAAATTTCAAGTTCAGGAACGTAGTCGATGCACAATGTCTTCAGCCATATTGTCTTTGTATTTGTTCCACTGAATTTTGTGGATTTGATGGGAAGCCCGTTGAAATTAGGATGGCAAAAAGTGATCTATTTGATGCGAAGTAGATGAAATAACAGCATAAGTCCTCGCAACGCGCAAGCCCTCAGCACCACCGGGGGGTTGTCTGTCCCCAACGCAATCCCGCAATACTTGTTCGATCCAAATTTAACCTCGTGTTCTCGCGATCGAAACTCGGCGCGCGTTCTTCACGATAAACTTATATCTATCACTTGCGGTTTTTTTTCTTGGATGTCGCCGAAGTCTTCTGGGGATGTCGTCCGTACTGTGTTCGCTTCGTGGCCTTCTGCCGGATTCTTCTTCACCGTTCTTTTCCGCTACTTTAAAAAACTCGTGACTCAAAAGTAAAACCTCGCATCACTGAATAAAACAAACAAAATTTAGATTTCCGTTACTGTCGAAACGTCAGAGAAAAACACCCACCTTAAGACAGTATACAAAAACCTATTAAGGTTGGTTATCGTTTTCCACTTTCCTTTCTTTCCTCCTCCCACTTATTTTCCACAAAAATTAAACTGCGCCTTGTGGAGGGAACTGCTACTCCTCGCTCCCGAAACTTTAATGGCTTGGCGATTCTCCTGCCTCAGGCCGAACACCGCGCCATGCTCCTTGCAGATTTACAGATCCTCTCTCCCCTGCTATCGGATAATCTGCTGAATTCCATCAGATTTCTGACCAGGGAAAAGACGAAAAAAAGAATCTAGCGAGGCCGCTCGGCACCAGATTCGAACCTGAACCCCTCAAATTCCAAGCCAACCCTCTACCCATTCGCCCACGAAGACCCATGACATCCGGTTGTCAGGATCCCCATCTGACAAGCTAGGCTCCTCCACCCTCGTCGTAGGAAAAAGGGTGGTATGCATTCCGGCGAATGCATCCATAATAATCGCTCGCGCATGTCTCGAAGAAGTTTGTCAGCGTTGTCGCTGGTGGTTTGTCAGCTCTTTGTGCTGCCATCATCGCAGGTGTCGCTAAGGGCAACCCATAGGCCACAATAATACCACACAAGTAAGCCATATTAATTCCAAAAACAATATTTCCCTGCACGACCGCATCACAATGCTTGAGAGAACACTTGCCCGCATCGAGAGCAAGTTTGATCAAGCCCATAGCCACCGTTCCCACTCACACAACCGTAGCAGTTCTCGGCCATCATCTCCCTAACACGACAGAAATCGACAAGACAATACGTGTTGGTACCATAGGCAATATGATCCACAGGCGAAAAAGTGCGATTCACCTTGCAATTTCAAACAAAGTAGCCCAAAAAACTAGAATCTTCAGCATCCAGACGGACAACAAAATCAACATAAAAAAAACGACTCAATAGTGCGTCCAACACATCGAATTTGGGCCATCGGTTGTTTATCACAGATCGTCGTTCGAAACGTACGAACCGGTGCTGATGTTTCAATAATCAGTGCAAGAACAAACAAGCAACTGTACCCCACCGTCTCACCAACCAAACTCTACGCAGTGAACAACTCCACAATAGACACGTTCGGACAAGTCAGGCTGACTCTGGGTTTTTGACTTCGTCGACCATTGGAATGGATTTTCATATTTGCAGATACTGCGCATTGGCGCAGACTTTATTCGTCATTTCAATCTCCTGGCCGACATGAAGAACTTAGCGATTATCGACAACAACACAAAATTAAAGAGTTAGGCTATCTGGGCTATCGCCTCTCCGCTTTTATCGCCAAAAGCGTACAGAACCGATGAAAAGTTCTCACAAATACTTAACGAGTTCAAGGACATCACTCAAGTCAATCCGGCGGTGAATGCATCAACATTGCATTGAAACGCAAGGTCAACCAGTGTTCGCCAAGCCACGCCGATTGACGCCTGAGAAATTTCGTGCGGCAAAAGGCGAATTCTAATATTTGATGAGAATCGGTGTTTGTCGTCCATTGAAAAGTCCTTATGCATCACCATTGCATATTGTACGAAAAGCGGACAATACGTATCTGCAGGACCTACCCAACGGACTCCATGGAAAAATCATCTTTTCTAAGTTCGATTTTGCACGTGGATACCACCAAATACCCATTAAGGAGAGTGACATCCCAAAAACTGCTGTTACAACACCGTTCGGCCTTTTCGAATACCTTCGAATGGACTACGAAACGCAGCACAAACGTTCCAAAGATACATGGACCAAGCACTTCGGAACCTCGACTTCGAGTTTTGCTACATAGATGATATATGTATCGCATCTAGTAGCCAGTTGGAGCACGAACAACACATCCGTTTGGTATTCGAACGACTTCGACAATACCATCTAACGATCAACGTGTCGAAATGTGTTTTTGGCCAACCACAAATAGAGTTTTCTCATCCAGCAACGTATGCCAAGATCATCCTTTTCACAGATGCAAGTGACACCGCCATGGGAGCTGTAATGCACCAAGTCATCAACAACGCATTACAACCTCTTGCTTTTTTTTTTCAAGAAAGCTCAATGAAGCGCAACGGAAGTACAACACCTACAATCGGGAATTGCTCGCCATATACACCACCATCAAACACTTCAGATACTTGCTAGAAGGACGCGATTTCACAATAGCTACGGACCACAAGCCGCTCACCTTCGCATTCACCAGCAAATTTGACAACGCATCACCAAGACATATCCGTCAACTTCATTGCACAATTTTCAACACAAATCATCCACATTTCCGGCAATGACAACATAACAGCAGATACACTTTCACGCATCAAAGCACTCAACATCAACTCAGACGCAGCAATAGACTCTGAACAAATAGCACAAGAACAGAACTCATGTCCCGAGCTACAGCAACTTCTACAATCAAACACATCACTGCAACTCCAGAACATCCAACTTCCGCAATGTAACTCAACCATCACCTGTGACGTTTCCGGATCCACTGCACGCCCTTTCGTACCACAGGCTTGCAGACAACAAGTTATTGCCAAGTTACATAACATCGCTCATCCGGGGAAGAAGGCTACAGCTCACTTGGTTAAACAGCGAACTCATGTCCCGAGCTACAGCAACTTCTACAATCAAACACATCACTGCAACTCCAGAACATCCAACTTCCGCAATGTAACTCAACCATCACCTGTGACGTTTCCGGATCCACTGCACGCCCTTTCGTACCACAGGCTTGCAGACAACAAGTTATTGCCAAGTTACATAACATCGCTCATCCGGGGAAGAAGGCTACAGCTCACTTGGTTAAACAGCGTTTCGTGTGGAGCAATATGGACAAAGACATAAGCAAATTTGTCAAAAGTTGCATCCCTTGTCAGCGTTCAAAGGTGAGTAGGCACATATATCACCACTAACGAAGTTCTTGTTACCATCTCAGGGATTCTCGGGAACGTCGACCTGATTGGACCGCTACCACCATCCAACGGTTTCAAATATTGCTTGACCATCATAGACAGATTCACTAGATGGCCCGAAGTAATCCAAATCGCCGATATGAACGCTGACACCGTAGCATTTGCTCTGATCGAAGGATGGATCTAACAATTCGATGTTCCACTACGCATCACTACCGATCAGGGTAGACAGTTTGAGTCCCATCTCTTTAACGAACTGTCCAGCGCTCTTGGCGTCGCTCATCTCCGCACCACCGCTTACCATCCACAATCAAATAGGATCATCGAGAGATTCCATCGGACCTTGAAGACAGCAATCATGTGCATCAATTCTTCACATTGGTCACGGCAACTACCCATCATACTTCTGGGACTCCGTTCAACATATAAACCAGACATCAACGCAACACCAGCAGAAATCAACGTCAACAACAAATCGCAGTTGCCGCAATATTCGACTTCCAGTTCAATTTACTTGAAGTCTGGAAGGGGAGTACTGTGGGAACACTAGTAAAGCAAACTTAACTTCTAGGATTTAAGCTTTTAATGTGAATGAGACAATATTTTACATATATAAAAACGGCCAAGAATCCTGGCGCCGATATGTAGCGGACTCGTTAACCAAGCCACTACTTTACGTAGAATGAATCAACACGAAACCGTGGTTACAATAAGTTACTTTATTTTCCAAAACAATTAAACCAATATATATTTATATTAAAGAGTAAAGGACGCGTTCGTCCGTGTTTGCCAAAACTTAAAATCCTTCTGTTTCTCCCTTCGAAAAAGTCGTTGGAATCACACTGCCTTCTAGTCGACTGTCGCGCCATGGTGTTTCGCGCCGACAACGTAATTTTGTGCTGAATGTGCTTACAATCGCCAAAGATACTTGATTTGTACGCCCTCTGGCGGCAGCTGAATATCTTTTTGATGAATGGGGTGACATCTGTTGGTGGCTGGCGTCTGGCGCCACAGTATTGTGGCAGTTCACAGTATCTTTACGGACACCTAGATGTCGCTACCATAGAAGCAACCTTAACGTTAGCAGCGCCCCTACGGCAATTGTAAATATTAGTCATAAGATCTTGAGATAAACAAGTTTATTTCTGAATAAACCGTGCAACTAACAACACGTTATCCACAAGCCCATGGAGGATCGGCGATTCTGATCAAAATAAACTAAAATACGTTGAGCTAGAGCAATGCTGTTATGAATATATTCAATCTAGCACAATACAGCTATATACTCAGGTCCTGACAAATGTTATAGAAAACAATGATATTTCTGAAATTTACCTTCCCATTTCTTACTTCAAATTGTTCTGCTCTTATTTTAAGTATATTATTGGAAAGTAATGTGTTGTCTCATCCATATGCAATACTTACCTATATTAGTTTGAAATTACGATTTTTCAGTGAAGCATTGACTTTGCTTTAGTGCGTCTTGCTAGACGTTTTGTGGGGCATTGAAGGTTCGTCCCAAATTATTGAACTACAATGCCCCGTCATTTTACCAGTATTACTCTACTTGGAGAAATTGTAAGCACTTGAAACATCGGCACTACACAATTTTAATGGAAGTTCAAAAGCAGAGCTAGCAGTTCTTCCTTCATCTAAAAGTGTGGGTTCAATTCCAGTCTCTCCACCATGCTTAACCTTTGCAAGCAATAGATTTATTGAAAGGTCTTTCCGCTGCATCCAGTAGCACTCAAAAGGAAAATGCTCTCCTTGTTATAATAGACTAATAACATAATTAAATCAAAAATATTTTTTTTTTAAAAGACACTCGTTTTGAATCGCTTCAATAAGTCAGTAATTATCATAGTTTTTTTTTCGCATGTATTCTACATGGCTTGATGTTATTTGGCAAGGAATTTAAAAAAAATTAAGGATTTGCTTAAGAGAGACTATTTCTCCATTTGCTCTTATACATTTACTTCCCCTCAAACTTCCATACAAAAACCATCCTCTAAGTCGAACTCCCTTAAAGTCGAAAATCCCTCTAACCGGAATACAATCTTTCAATACCTCTAAGTCGAATTTTATTTCTTTGGCTGAACTGAACTTCTATCGAGTACGTACACTCGCATTCTCTGACTCTCCTAAGGTGACGATGAACACATTTCGCGAACATTCATTTCGCGAACACATTTCGCGAACATTCATTTGTTGTTGATTCTTATAGTGCAAACACGTCAGAGAAAAAGCTCAAGTGGTTGCCCTTATTGTTGTTTACCTTGCTTGCGAACATCGCGAACGAACAGTCGTTGTCGAGAGCCATCTCTTGTCGCATTGCGCACACACAAACAATCGGCTTTTAATCTGAAAACAGTTAGGTATCCGAGATGCATTCTTGCGTCATTTAGCGCTTCTATTGGAAGTTTACTTTGAAAAAGTAACATTAAGGCGTCTGCCAGTATAGCTCTAATTGTAAATATTAGAGTAATAATAATAAAGGATTTTCAACAAAAAAAAATGTTAATCACTCTAACTCGAATTTTTCCAAAACTGCCTCGAACTCGAACTAATTTTAATGTCCCGTGAAAATTCGACTTAGAATGATTCGACTGTATGTATCCAATGTTCCCATAATCGGATGACAGTTGTTGTTGTCTGCTGTGCAACATATCTTCAATCATATTTTGCGATGATTTTGCCACAGCAACAAAGGTTCAGTAATTTCACACAACGAAATTTTCAAAGTTATTGTTTTTCTGTAGAACATAACACGCATCAGACATGATATTTTCCCATTAGCTATCATCTTCCAACAAAAAATATGCGTTCTGGCATCGCTGTCTATTGTATACATTTATCATTTAGAAAAAATGATAAATTTAGAAGAATAAAAATACATTCAATAGTTATTAATAACGTTAGTTATTAATATTTATTTTATTTTTATTTCCTCAGGAATATTTTATTAATTTTAATTTAATCTATTTTAAACTCATTTTGTTTTCTCTCTTTTTTATGCTCGTAGATCAGCCTTCGAAATGAACGGGGGTGTACCCTCTCATTGGCTATGCCATTATAAGCCATGTTATCCTCACTGAACACCGTGAACCCGGCGTTCTCAAATCGCCAAATTTGCATCGCTTCCCGAAGATAGAAGTTTTGCACAAGGACGCGATTCTCCAGGTCGTGGTTCGGGCGAGTGGACTCGTTCATCTTGTACACTTCGTGGAAAGTCGCACCCAAAGTTTCCACCTTCTCTTGCGGATCTTCGATGACGAAAAAGTGTTCGTCTAGGACTGCGTTACTCGGATCTATGCCTACCGATGTCAGTAAGTTGTCGTTGTCCGTTGTTCTTGGAACCTTAAGACACGGAAGGTCGTTCTGATTTTTTCTCCGAAATATTTTACTTATTTGCGGGAACATGCTCGGGTTGCTGGAATTTACAGCCCGAATCTTATTGTTCCAGAACAAATTGACTGAAAGTCGATAATTTTGAGTAATCAAAACTTTTACGTTTTTTATCATCGACTTCGGTGTCCTTCCAAGTCTTGTCTGTCAGTAAATCTTTTGTAAAGGGTTTTAAGCCTCGACAGAAGTCTACTTTTGGAGGCGTGAAGTGCGTAGATTGTAGCATTGCGGTATAGTTCCGTGTTGTCTTTGTACTGATACCAAGGTATCGTTCTGTCCATCGTTCGTTTAATTGTCTCGTCTATAAGCTTAAGGTACCTGTTTATCTCTTCGTTTGACAGATTCCTATTGGACGGTGATTGGAGCTCGTTCGAGGAGAGTGCTCGCGTAATAGCTCTTGAGAAGCGTGTCCAACGCATCCTACTGTAATTGTAAGAATAAGTCGGGACAAACTCCTCTAAAACCGCAATCTCGTTGGGAATCGTTATGTCCGCTCTTAGTCCGCAATGGTCGCTGTCATACACGAAGTATGCAGACAGTTTGCAGTAAATTCATCACAGTCGTCACAGCCGCTGCTGGGATACGACGGACTATCCGTTGCTCTCAAATCAAGATGCACAGGATGCACACCTTAAGCTCCTGGAACCTCCACACTTCCCCGCTGTACACAACTTTATAGTTTAGTACTTTAAGTTTTTACAATTTTACTTTATTTATTTTACAATTGAATATTTCCTGAACAACTTTTCTTTTTTAAAGGCGGAAGGCAAGTTACAGAGAGATCTGTCATGATGGAGTTTGTCAGCTGAAGGATCTCGGTTGAGCGTTGCTTTCGTCAACCCCCAGAGAGCGCTGACTCACACAGGGGTGTTACATCGTTTTTCAGTTTTATTTTTAATACTACAATAGTTTAAATTATTTCTTATAAAGATCGCAACACCACCCCCTTGTGCGGGTTGAGATGCTTCATGACACAACGCACTACCACTAGGCTAAATCGCACTTCGCGATTTTCTGTCTTTTGTACTATGTATGCACGCACTTGGTACACACTTGATCACAATAAAAAAAAGCCGATGCACGTCTTATCGCCGCGGGGGTCAGTAAACGACTGATCGTCATGCCAGCTGTGTATAAGTTTTAGTTGAGCAAATGGGGGTTGAAATGAATGTGAAAAACACCATTGAGACTCGCGTCGATTTCAGCCAGAATTTTATAGATTCAAAAAAAACTTTTAATCAACGATTTCTCAGATTTTTCCCAGTAATCGATATTTATTTTATTTTATAATTATTTTTTCTTAGTGCTCTCGCTGAGATCTGGATTTTCGAAATTCGCATATTGACGTTTCATCGTTTTTGGCCAAAAGGTCCAAAAGTATTGGGGCCAGAACGCTGAAATTAGTTTTTTTAATGTACTCATCAAACCCAATTTTGTGTAATTTTTTCAGATTTTTCCAAAAAGGCGCGTGGAAATTGCAGGGGGGATTGGCTTTTCGTATTTTTACAGATTCATAAAAATTGTTATTGTGGGTCTACCTCAAAAGATAGACACGTGACTTTTTTTTTAGAACTTTTTTATTTTTTCGTATCAATAACTGTTTAGACAGCGCCCGCCTTAGAAGCTTGCACAGTTCTCTTTTTTTACATATACCGTTAACTTGTGTATGTCAAAATGTCTGAAAAATAAAGCATGGTGAAAACCGCATGGAAATCGGTTCAGTAGTCCCTGAGATTAAACTCCCTAAACATTTTTTCAGACTTTATTTTATAATATTTATAGATGATTCTTAATAACTCACATACATTAAGACAATGGTTTGCAAAACATGAACTCTTAAGTAGTGAAAAGACAAAATTAAAGTTTTTTAATTTAATAGGGCCCATAGACGCAACACAGTGTTGAACACGGTGTTGTGTCGCCTTTCGCCACAAACGTAACACATATGTATGTGCAAGTTAACGCACTCGCTCACTCACATACCTATCCGCTCACCAAACAACCGATAAGGTAATCCAGAACCCATCGCGGGTCAAAAAGGACCAGCGAAGAGGAAAATCATGAGCAATAAACATTGACTCACCGATCCCTTCAGATAGGAAAATCGTTCATCGCTCGCAGGACAAAAATGACCTGCCTTCTGTAGGATAACTAGTAGATAAGATGTTTTTGAATTTCGATGTTAAGTAGTTTTTAAGTCAGTCTTGTTTTGAACCGCGAGTCGGTTAGACTCAACCAAAATAATAAATAAATAAATATATATACTAAAGACAAAAAAACCCTGTTCCTGTTTTATTTAATTTGCACACAACAACACTAATGGCCGCTGATTCGCTGCCTGCTCGCTCGAAAGTGTGCACACTTGCCCGTACACGAGACACTTGTGTTCACACTGTGTCAAAAGATTTTGATTTTCTGCGCACCGAAACTCCGCCCACAATCGGTGTGCACCAGGCCATACTTGTGACACTTACCCTCGTTATGAACACCGTGTTCAACACTGTGTCGCTCTATAACAGAGTGTGCTGTTCAGCTTTTTCGTTTGAAGCCGAGAGGCATTGACATTAAGGTTTTGGGGCTAGGCATGGTCAGTAGCGGCACATGCAACCGGTGTGTCAACATCGTTGTGGGATCCCGACTCACCAATTTCAAAACTGCCGTACAGGCCTTTATTTACAAATCGCTATCTGGCCATATTCTGGCCCGTAGGCTCTCAGATGGAGACTGGAAGCACCTCGACACCGTGCAAGTCGTTCGTTGCGAAAGTACGGTTACACATGCATGGACGTATTCAACGATCACTTTCGGCTGGATTCTAGCATCAGCAGCAAAATGGGAAACTTTCGTTTGGAATCGAGTCAGCGAGATCCAACGTTTGACATCAGGCGACATGGGTGTGTGTTTCCAACCCACGCAATTTTTGCATGCCTATCAACCAAGGCAATTCACTTGGAGGCCGGCAGTGATTTGACGACAAAGGCATTCATTGGGACATTTCGTCGTTTCGCAGCACGCAGAGGAGTTTGCAGCCAGGTCTACAGCGATTGTGGAACCAACCTAGTATGAGCAGATGCTGGAGTGGGTCGTCTACTGAAAGCTGCAATCCACGATTGGAAGAAGATCAGTGAGGTGTTGTCCACGCAGGGAACTGATTGGAACTTCATTCCACCCGCGTCTCTTCACTTTGGAGGATTTTGGGAGGCCTGGGTCGAAAGTGTCAAGCATCCCTTTCGAAGAATTGTTGGGAATGGGACACTAACCTTTGAGGAGCTCGCCACCCTGCTGATACAGATTGAGGCTTGCCTGAACTCCTTGTCAGAGGATCCAGAGGACTTCCAAGCGCTAACACCAGCACACTTCCTCATAAACTCTCTTTACCGTCCCTGAGCCTGACGGAAGTATCGGAAACCAATCCTACCAAGATCGATGGAAGGCTATCCAATCTCGTTTGCAGACCTTTTGGAAGCAATGGCAGGTCGAGTACCTGGCCCGGCTACAACAACGCCCTAGGTTGTTGAAGAAGTGTCCGCAGCTCAACGTAGTTGATCTGGTGCTGATAAAGGTCGAATCACGGAAACATACCCTGGAGCAGACAAGCTAACTCGGGTCCACAACAAAAAATCAATTCATTCAGACAACACTTTTTCGGATTTGCACATCAACTATATTTCTCATCCTTCACAACACTACTCAAAATGAATTCGGTACCAAATTGCATACCACCCACACTCCCTGCTCTTTTTACTTTGCACCAAATTGCACACGACGCAATGTCGCAACGATGGCGACACGCGTTAATCGCATGCGTGCGATTACCATGCACTCACCACTAACTGTACATCCATTCATACTCACTCATACACTCATTCAACGAAATTAATAAGATCACACCTAAAAAACTAATTAAACACAGTTCAAAATTTACCAAACACCTACACATTAAAGGGCACACAGACACCACACTTGTGTTCGCACATGTGCCGGTGTGGCTGTGTGTGCACGCACCAATTTCGGTATCAAGCACGGTGCGAGTAAAAATCCAAGGTCTTTGGTTTTTCGTGTCGGTGCCTCTATCGGTGTGATGTGTGTGGCGGAATCGCACACCGGTGTCAACACACAGGTGTGTGTTTTACGCCTCACATTGATATTACATAATTAGCGAGAGGCTTGTCCCAACTACCAGACAAAGGGGCTCGCCGCAACTGAATTACAAAACGATCAACTTACAGTAACCACACATTCCGTGCCTGCAAGCAACTATACCACACTGCAAATATGAAAGAATCGAATCAAAATTTTTTCGATGTTTTATTTTTTTGTTTTTTGCTTCTTGTAGAAATATAAACAGGGCTTCAAAAACAGCAGACAAAATAATTTTCTGATTTTTATCTTGGCTTTCAAAGTTAGTCAATTTTGGTTAAGAGTAAATAAAGCTAAAAAAAACGAAACTATAATTTCTTGGAATGCAGTTAAGTAAATTCATGTATTAGGAACATGAAAATACATAGATATATATACATAGGAGAAGTAAAAATTCATTAAAAATACAGTCGAAGCCCTCTGAGTCGAACGTCCTCTAACAATAAGTCGAAAAGCCCTCTAACTCGAATACATTTTTTCGACTCCTGGTCTATTTTCAATTCCTTTAAGTCGATTTTTTTTTTTTGCAAAAAATCAATCAAAAAATTTCCTCTCGCAACTTGTATTGCATGCTCTGACTCTCTCAATTTGGCACTGAACGACGAACACCTTTCATTTCATGTTAAACACGGCGAAGAAAAAAACGCATGTGGTTGCCTTTATTATTGTTTACCTATGCAAGAAGAAGAATGTTCACAGCAAGAATGTGGATTTGCATGGCGACCTACGCAGCAAACATCGAACCCACAGAACACGAGAAAATCGAAACTATCCGCCAATGGTTCTCGAAGAACAATATTGAGCGAACACAATTGTCGTCTAGGGTCTATCGTCCTCTACACACAACTACAAATTAGCTATAGGTTATTTGTGCACACAACCGTCCGGCTCTGTATGAATAACTGCGCTGCTAATTCGTTGTGTTGTTGGTTGGACCTCAAACAATTTGCTTTTAAAATAAAAACAGTTAGGTATCTGAGATGTTTTTAAGCTTCATTTAGTGAATGCATTGAGAGTCCGGATAAGGTCCGACAGAGAGTCCCTTTTTAAAAGGCTTCATTCTCCAATTTTTAAGATCCAATCAAGCTTTTTTAAGTAATCTCCTGTGTTTTTTCCTTACATGTATACTTTTTTGAATAAAATAAATGCTTTTTAACAAAAAAAAAATATTAATCCCTCTAACTCGAATTTTTCGAAAAATCCCTTTAACTCGAACTAATTTTGAGATCCCGGGAAAATTCGACTTAGAGGGCTTCGACTGTATTTTTAATGAATTAATCAAAATAACACCTTTTTTTAGTTGTTTTTTGTTGAGCTACAAAAGAAAAAACCTGCCGAGTCATGGAAAACCGATCATGGCAGTTGACCTTAACTATTTATACAACTACATGCAAAATTGCAGGTGCAACTATTCGCAATGTTCGGAAAATCTCAATTTGTTTAAACGAAGTCAGTCTCAGTGCTTCCATTTTTGGTAATATTTTAATTATTTATAAAGTAATAAAGCCGAAAGCCTTAAATTTTATTCTTATATCAGTTAAAAATAGTTTTGCTATTATTTCATTAATAAAAAAAATACACCCACCTCCACCCCCTTTTTTGCAAGAGCCTTTTTTTTTGTTTTAGAAGCAAAACGTCTTTAGTGTCGCAGTGATTTGAAATCCGATGAAACGAAAAAGCGACAGTAAGAAGAGACACACATAAATTCATAGAATTTAATGTGGGAGAAAATGAGATAGGAAGCATCATACAGTGTTTCTTATTTTCGTAGTTTGTGCTCCGCTTCGTATCTCCGCCACTCGTGTTTACCAAGGCATACTGGGAGTTTGCTTGGGCTTCAGCGTGGTTCGTGTGTGTGCTTTGATTTTTTTGTTGTTTTTCTTATTGAACACTCTTTGCCAAAACAAAAGAAACGAGAGAAAAAAAAATCAGCAGAAACTCGTGTTGTTCTTGTTTTTTGCTTTTGTGTTTTCTTGCATGCGGTTAGGTATGAATGTACAGTATCTTACAAAATTGAGATACACCCACATATAAGTTCTAATTTTATTTTTTTTCGTCTGAAAAAGACAAGAAAATAATTTAGTTTCGATTGCATACATTTCATTTCATGTTTAAGACGTTAAAAAGTAAAAACTAAGTTAACAATACATGCTATTTCCCAGCAAAATATTTAATTTTTGTGGTTATTTCTGAGATGCTGTATAAGTTATCTTAAAGGAAAATGCATTATTTTATCTATTTTAACTTTATTCAATGAAATTGAAATAACTAATGATGCTCGCTGCTTATGTCGAGACGAGCCTTTATTACATGGAGTTCGGCACTAAACTAATCTTAAAACTAACCTATCAAACTCTTATCTACTACGCCGACCCTTCATCCATGCCACATGTTGTGTTTTCGTTTCTTATCGATGTTTGCATTTAGTGACATTCTATGTTAGCGTCCTCTTATCGATGTTTGCATTTCGTTGCATTTTATCCTGTCGTCCTCGTTATCGTTCGAATCGTCATGCTGGTCGGTACGATGTCGACAGCATATTGTTGCTTGGGTTAACTCCTCCCTCACTCGGATGAGGTACGTCCTCGGGCCTTCTGTAGCTCTCGATGAGAAGTTGTACGGCATTTTGATGCTGCTCTCTTTTCCAATTTACCCACAATTGGAGAAGGGCGTAAACGGTCAAAAGTATGCCGGCCAGTCAGTCCTGATACTATTGGAGCCGCGATGACTTTATCCTTTATCTCCCTAATAGTTCGAAGGTTTTCGGAGTTCAACCTTTTGAGGTATAGGAGGCTGAGGATGTCCATGTGACCGATGATGTTCAATAGCGATGTTGACGCTGGGACGAGCGATTTCTTTAGCAGGCCATATCGATTCTTTTAAAGCGAACCGTTGATCCGAACGTGGTCCTCAAACGTCACTAAATTTTTTGCATGCCCTCCGCATTCGTCACGAGTGCAGTATCGTCGATGATGATTATTACACCGTCGTCGACTACCATCAGTGGATCCAGGTGACTGGGCCTCGTGTTCTTCTGAATCTAGCATTGATTGGCCATTCCTATCTTTGCAAGCGTTATTGATAAAATTAGGTCTTCCAGTTGCAAAATTAAATTTCTATTTTTGGCTAAAAGAATCTCGTATAAATGGCCTGTGTCCATTTGTTTTTCCTGCTTTAAAATAGTGTTGACTGTCTCCGTCAATCTGTTAATCTGTTCCTGACTTTTGTATTAATCGACATTTGCTCATTCTCTGCCAATACCAGCTGTTGTTGTGTGAGGAGTACCAGAATCAAAATATTAAAACAGAGAATCTTACGAAAATATTATAATCTTTTTACCGAAGATTGTCCTTATGGACCACTCTCCCCTTTATAGGAACTGTTGTCCCCAAGTCCGCTTCTACTCTATGTTCGTCATACAGAGGTGTCATTTTGCTTCCTAATCTCTTCTTATTTTTTACCAGGACACTTACCTCAAACACCCTATTCTGCCTGGAAACTTTAGTCCGTTCTAACTGATTCTCCTGCGTTTTTTTAATCCTCTGGTAAATCTGTTCTTTCAACGCGGGGGACGCAACGTGCAGAAAGTCAATAGGTCTTTAATGGGTCACCGAATGGATAGTTCGGTTATACTTGACCGTTGCTAGCAGTATTAAATTGGTCGTCTCTACGATACCCTTCTCAAGTTTAAGGCATCTCGCAATCTCCGCCAATGTACTATGTAAACGCTCCACTTGCCCATTGGCGGTACTGTGAAGGGATGGTGCATGCACAACTACTATCCCAAACAGATTCTTTAAAAAACACGTTATTGTTTCTGATTTCAGAGATGGTTCGTTATCGCAATAAATACTCTTCACGTCGAGGAAAAGATTTACGATGTTTATAAGCGTCGGCTTAAGATCAATGATTGTTCGAGAAGGCACAGTCTGGACCACAGCGAATTTGGAAAATGTGTACAAGCATGTGAGGAAATATTTTTTCTCTGTTGAGAAAATGTCAATGAAAAGCCTTTCTCCTGTATTATGTGGCGCTGGGGTTGTGCCAAGCTGCTGTTTGCAAGGGTGCCTATTGTATTCAGCCCTCGTGCAGACCTTACAGTTCTGCATCATTTCAGGTGCCATTCTTGACATCTTGGGGAAGCAATAATCGCACACGAGTTGCTTTACTTTCTCTTGGGCAACTATCTCTCTTTGTTCGTTTTAATCATAAACGTCCAACACCCTATTCTTACAATGCCAAAATTTCGTCGCAGGGAAGCTGCGTACAAGTTCGTGTTGCACGATGGCGAGTGTTTGCAGGTCGCAAAATATTGCATTCACCACCTTTGGGTTAACCACCGATTTCACCTCCTCAATGAGACGATCTCTGTCCGCAAAGCCAATAATGTGTCGGTAAACAACACGGAATAACGCTTTAAAGGAAACTGTGCTCGTTCCAGAATTATCTGATTTTTATAACAATTAACTGGTGTATCCGTGGACTCTATTGTGAGGGTTAGTGATTCCTCGCTATGGACTGTTGCAAGGTCCGAAAATGCTTCCTCTTCCAAGGGATGAATAGTATGTCGTGATAGTGCGTCAGCAACATAATTCTCTTTACCGGGTTTATGATAGATGTTTACATCATGCTCGTCTATGAAACACCTCCACCGCTTAATTTTAGCGTTAGGGTTACGGTCCGAGACCGCGCCCACAAGTGGCTGGTGATCGGCGTAGATAATGAGGTTCTTTACACCATAAAGAAAATTTCTCAATTTCTGGAGTGCCCACACTTTTGCCAATAATTCTCGCTCATTCGTTGCATAATGAGCCTCTCTACCTTTTGAAGTTCTTGAAATCATAACAATCGGTCTACCAGCCTGAGACAGGACTGCGCCCAGACCCAACGCGTCCGTCGTTAAGTCGAACGGCTTTTTGAAGTCTGGATACAAGAGTATTATCTCCTCAGACGCCAGTATCATTCTCAACTTATCGGAGGCCCGAAATTGCTCTTCAGTAAATTTTATTGAAACCTTTTTTGATTGGGCAGCTCCAATCCTGCCATTTTCGCCCTCAAGGATATCGGTCAGCGGTTTTGCTATTAATGCGAAATCCCGAATAAAACACCTGTAATAGCTCGCCAGTCCCAAGAAAGACCTAACGTTAAAGAGCGTTGTAGGCTGCTCAAAATTACGAATTGCATTTACCTTATCGGGGCTTGATTTTATGCCGCCCCTTGATACAACGAATCCAAGGTATTCAACACTTTTCTTAAAAAAATGCGATTTTTCCCTGGACACTCTCGAGTTGACCTCATACAGCCTTGAAAAGACCCATGCAATGTGGGTTACATGATCGTCCTCGTTTTCTGAAAAAATTATTACGTCATCGACGTAGACGTACCTATCTGGTCCCTGAGAACATCATCGACTGTTCTCTGAAAAATACTCGGGGCATTCTTTAAGCCGAAAGGTAGTCTGCAGAACTCATATTTGCCGTTCCCCACGGAAAATGCCGTTTTTTCCCTATCCTGGTCTGCTAATGTTATCCGGTGAAAGCCCGACTTCAGATCAAGCGTTTTGAAGTATCGAGCTTTGCCCAGGTTCGCCAAAATAACCGATACGTTTGGGATGGGGTACTTATCATCTATTGTCTTTAAGTTTAATTTGCGGAAGTCTATGACAAGACGTTTTTTAATATTTCCCTGTTCGTCTTTACCATTCTTGTCGAACACCCAGATTGGATTAGTATAAGGTGATCGAGAAGGTCTTATTATTCTATTACGTAATAAGTCTCTGATTTCAGAGTTTACAAAATCGGATACACCCATTGGGTATGGGTACATCCTTGAATAGACGAGGTCATTGCCCTTCGTACGGATGGTAGCAAGAACGTTTGTGTTGTACGGTAGAAATTCGTTGGAATTTGCAAAAACTCCTTTTAGCTGTACCATCATTCTTTCAAATTTAGATGCAACATTTTTTGGTATTTCTACCTGCTCTACTTGTGTGAAATTTACGTTGGCGCACTTATAAAATTGGAGTTCTTCGGAACCCGAATTCGTTGTTATTTTCCTATTTTCAAAATCTAATGTTGCACTCGTTTGCGTTAGCAAATCGAGGCCAATTATACCATCGAATGTGAAAAGTGATGGGAGAATGATGGGAGACGTCAAAAAGATTGACGAAACACTTATGCTTAACATTATTGAAGCCATGAATCGACTTGACCAACAACGGCTGCTGCACCGGAAATACGTGCACCAATTCTTTTAGGGGCTTAATATAATTTTTCTTCAATAATCTTATTGTTCTCCCTGCGATAACCCGTTCTAAGTACGGCAGCAGGGACCTTTCCCTAAAAAATGGGTTTGATCGGGTTCGCTAGCTGCCTCGATTTCTTCCTCCTCAGAATTGGCCATTGATTGGTAGTCCACTTCAGTTTGGGATGATAAATTATTTTCCTGAATCGTGTAATTTATTCTTTGATGTTCTGGCCCTGTAAATCTAGTTGCACCGCTATATGCTCGCTTTTGAGTTTGGCCGTAATGGGTCGTAGCCTGGTTGTGATTCCGTTGATCATACTGCAGGCCACCACACTGAGGATATGGTCGGTTGCCTTGCCCCCGTCCCCAGTTGGGCTGAGGCGCTTGCTGGTAATATCGACTGCCACCACCTTGACCAACGGTCGACCGTCTAAATTGAGATGAACTGCGTTTGAGGGTTTTAATTCCATAAGTTTTGACGCTTTGAGAAATAAAGGTTTTTACTTGGATTTGGACGATTTTGATTTGAGGAACTGGCCTGATTCTGATTGGTCCTGTTTTCTAAACACCTAACATAATTGCTTGCGAACGTGTATCTTTCGTGATTATCCTCGACTTCCTGGGCCAATGCTAGAGCCGAAGGCAAATCACTTTACCGTGCCGAAAAGAGCACATCGCTCAAGGACTTTTTAGTCCCGGAAATAAAAACGCGCAATGCGTCCGTTCTATACTTTTCGTTAATTGCGGCCGCAATCACCGAATCGTAAGACATAACTGTCTTATTTGTCAGAAGTGATAATTTCTTCTCTATTTCGTCGTAGTACTGCAAGAGTGTCAAATTGCCTTGACGGAGAGTGGACATCTCCTGCTCAATTAGATAAATGGGACGTTTGTCGGAGTACGTGAAGTCAAGCCGGTTGATAATGGCTTTGAAATCCAGAACTGTGTTAAATGATGATAACACCATGTCTGCGGAACCTTTTATCTTATTTCTTATGATATCGATGGCTTGATAATGCCTGGAGCTGCCCTCGTAGGTTTCGAAAAGTTTATAAGCAGTATGAGCTGGTTGGCTCCATGAGACATACTTTTCTTCCTTGCCTTCGAAATCGGGCAAAGATTTTATTATATCGAGGCTTTCCTCGCACGGGATATTAGGTGTGATTTGAATTTTCTTATAAATCTCCACCTCCGGCACCGTGGTTTGAATGTTGTTTAGCCTCTGAGTTAAGGCAGCGAGCTGTCGGTCGAAGTCAGCTTTCTGTGCCCGCAATGCGGTATCGACCACCTCCATTACTTGATTGGGGGTGGTCATTTTTATGGAATCGATATTTCAATCGGTAGACGCTTTTAAACCCTCTAGTTTCCTAGATAAAGGTATCAATTCACCGGCAAGGTCAGAATCGATTATTCCAGCACTGATTAAGATCCGAACCAGTATCGCTCATAACAGATCAGAGCGGAAGGAAAAACACGATGTGTTTAAAACACTACAAAGAAGGGGGAAAAAAATAACACTGCTTACAAATATTAGTTGGTCAATTCACTTTTTTTGTCTTTCTTTTTTGTGTTTTTTTTACCATAAAAACAAACATGCATTCGTCTTACACCGTCATTATTTTAATATTAATCTTCTAATATGTATAATATATATAATAATTTATATCGCCTTCCTTCAGTTTGTCGTCGCAGCTCCAAACGTTGTCAGTTTTTATTTATTTTATTATATTTAACTTTTTTGTTTTATTTTTTTAATTTATTTTATTTATCAATTTTTTGTTTAATTTCACGTTGGGCGCCAGTTATCTTATAAGGAAAACGCGTTATTTTATCTATTTTAACTTTATTCAATGAAATTGAAATAACTAATGATGCTCGCTGCTTATGGCGAGACGAGTCTTTATTACATGGAGTTCGGCACTAAACTAATCTTAAAACTAACCTACCAAACTCTTATCTACTACGCTGACCCTTCGCCCATACCACATGTTGTGTTTTCGTTTCTTATCGATGTTTGCATTTAGTGGCATTCTATGTTAGCGTCTCTTATCGATGTTTGCATTTCGTTGCATTCTATCCTGTCTTCCTCGTTATCGTTCGAGTCGTCATGCTGGTCGGTACGATGTCGATAGCATATTGTTGTTTGGGTTAACTTATATATCGGCAGAAACTCGTGTTGTTCTTATTTTTTGGGTTGTGTTTTTTTTGTGTGCGGTTATGTAGGTTAGTATGTGTGCATTAATGTCGGCAGGCTTGGCATCTACCTGCATATCAACATATACATTATGGGAATAAATTTTCGGAGATATTCCAGTACTTTTTGTTTTTCCTTAAACAGATTAAAATTGTATCGGTTTGTATATATACATTTTTAATCTAGTCGGTTAAAATTTGAATCTTTTTACCGCCTTTAAGTTCAGTTTTTTCAACCGCCCACTGTTTTCGCAGTAGGACAAACACCTGAAGTTCGGCGATTTTTATTTTATGCTGAAGGCATGAACTATAATGCTAAAACCAACCATGGTGTAGTTTCGTTGCATTTCGCAAAAATGTTTGCCTCAATACCAACTATTTTAGGACTGTTAGTAAACACAGAATGAAATGATAAGATGTGTTTCTTACCAATGTCAAATAATAGATCTGACGTGTCTTTTAATTTTCCAAAATCATTAGGAATACCATAAATGAAAGTGTTTCGCAAAATAAGAATACACGCAGCAGAAACCAGAAAATTGAAGAATTTTGTGTTGTTTTCATTTATCTATCCCTACCCCGGTCACTCATTGTGCAAATGTAGGCTAAAGTGTCTTGCTGCTGGCGGCGACGCAGTCTCCCACATTATTTGGTCGGCGATAAACAAACAACGTGAAAAAAAGGGAAACAGCTTTCCCCTCTTGAATATGATCACCCTGTGTCTCCGACTGCCCGTGCCTGTGGGAGCTTTTTACTTTTCATCATTTTGAAGTATCAGTTGCACTATCTTGGTATTATATGATTTTTTGGTATTATACGTTTGTAGAGTTTTTTCATCATTTTTATAATAAAATTCTTCAAATATGGTGAAAACGAATGCAGAATATTGTCGCGATTAACGAAAAAAAGGGAAAGCAAGATTAAAAAGACAGTAAAAAGTTCAACGGAACGTGTTCAGGAATTTCGTGCACGCCGAAAGTCGTTTTGCTGACATGAAGATACAAATAAGGATATTTCACTGTGCAACGCGTGATTTCAAGCAGTCGAGAGAAAAGTAATTCTGAGTCTGAATAAATCTGTGTAATATATACAAATAAAATGTAAAATAGTTATCAAACTTTGTATCACTGTGGTCATTACTAAAACCTACAACTATCCTCCTCCCGAAATTTTACATTCGTTTCATTATCTTGCAAAATTGTTGATGGTCTCAATTCTACCACGTGTGAATTGCATCATGATTAGTGCGTAACAGCCCACGAAGGGCCAGAGCCCAGCTTTTCGCGCCCCCACTGTATTGTGCGCGTTATAATTGTCAAAATTATATTATTACATGTGTCATGTGCCGGGTACTCTCGCTTAACAGTCCGACGCACTAACGATTAAGCCACGGCGCCCACTTTTACATACGATGCATTTTATTTTCCCTTTTATTTTTAACTGGAACGCTTTATTAAAAAAAAAACACAGTGACGCAGAAAGACATGCAATCGAATACACTATCGAACTGCATAAAATGTCGCTTACGTTAATTTGGCAGTAAGGGCGTGAAGGTATATAAATTCTGAAAAAAAATGAACTGTAACTGTATTAGTTTTCAAAAGACTTTACTGAAGAGCAGAACGTGCAAGTTCCCAAGATGAGTATTCCCAACAGTATTTTTTTTAAACATTTTATTAATGTTTCGAATACTGGAGATTTTTTTTTCTTCAATAAAGAACGAATATGAAGACATAAGTGACAGCGATAAAATGCAAAAGAAACTAAAAAATGTACTATGCATTAAAAACCAGATGGATTGATTGTTTTAAAATAAAAAGCTGATTTTATTTAAAACACAAACAATAAACAGAACATTTATAGATGATAAAATTGAAAATGGCATGCCAAGTACATCAAAATTATTAGAATACTATTTATAATACACCAAAAGGAGGAAAATTCCAGAAGCCATGAGCAATATTTCGACTAAAAATGTTTCCACAGCTCTGACAGAAGATTTATTTAACATGCTAGCCGTGCCGTATCATCGGATCCACTAGTTTCATCTTAGCGGCATGTTGGATCAAAAAAAAAGTTGAATAAAGTTAATCTCCAGAGCTACTAAGGCTATTATATGTTAGAAATGATAACGATGTCAATGAATTTTTTAATAACAACGAATATCGTTAGAAACAGTCTAAAAAAAATACGTAATACATATTCTCTTTCTCATTTATTTTATTTTTTAATTTTTTTTTCGTATCGTTTACTTTTTTACTACACTGTTTCTCATAAAATACATTATTCAATCAGTTTGTAGGATATAATGAGCTACTAAATTGAAAAAATACTGTTTTATATTACTTGCTAAGAATTATTACTTAGGACTAATTTCAACGGTTTCTTTTATAGATTAATTTCGTTAGTTAGTACAAAAAAAATTAGGATTTTTGCAACGAGAAAAGTCATTTGAGACCACTGTGTGCCGTTGCGTGTTTCGTTGTTATCTTGGTTTGTTTTGCTAATTTGACTTTCATTTCAGGCGAGAATTTTCATCTGAGAACCGGCCAAGAGCCAAGAGTGCAGATCGAAAACAACGATCAGATTAGACCAAATGGAAAAACCGCCAACCAAAATTTCTTATCTACTGTCAATCGGCCAGAATTACTTATAACGTTTCAAGCCACACGTGTTTCATTTTTTGCTCCGCTATCTTTGGCTCTTTTCCAATATGCCTTTCAAAACAAGTTGTCACATATGGTTTGGGAATAAACGCCCATTTAGCCAGATTTCTTTATCGTACACAATTTTTTGTGGAGCACTGTACTTATCTTTAAGGTTGTTCAGGGCTCATGGTCCCAATGTATTTGTACCTCACAAAATCACAACAATTAACTGTTTCTCTATATTTCGCCGGGAATAGCATGTCTTATTGACTCTTTTGTTGTTATCACTTTTGAATGCATAAAGTGATGTATATGCAATTGAAACTATATATTTTTCTTGTCTATAAATGACTTTGTTGAGACGAAAAAACCAAAATTATGTTCTAGTTTTGGCTGTACACTCAGCTTTGTGAGGTACTGTATTAGTTCACGACCGAGAACCATAACCGCAATCGGTCCCACTTTCAACACATCATTTCTCGCATATGCTGTAGCCAAGTTCAATCACCCTAAACGCCCCGCCCTTTATCCAAGCACGTTCACCCCGAACAACCGCATTTCCCCCAAACGCAGTGTCAGCATTTCCTTCATTCATCGACCCCAGCACAAGCACCTTTAGTTTTAGCTTTGCAAAAGACGAATAATAAAGGCAGTCCATAGTTGATTTGAAACTAAGAAAGTAGTCTTTCATCTTATATCATTGGTCGAATACTTTGAATTTAGATATCGTGTATAACAAGGCACATGCGTTGGTAGTAATTTTAAGGTATTTTCATCTGTGGCAACCGATAGCAAGGATATGATTGAACATCAGGAGCAAGTGGGCCTTTGTACAGATTCGTTTTTTAACTCATTAGCGAAGTATTCATCACAAACGCAAAAGCTGATCACAAATAACTAAATTAAGAAATGGTGTTGTTTTATTATACAACAATAAATAATAGTTAAAAAAATAAAAAATAACGCTTTAATCGCGCACTAAAAAGCGAAAAATAATTATTTTCAAGTGAAGTGATAAGATTGTTTTTCAGTTTTTTAAACTGTTATTTATGTTATACTTTTTAGTCTTAAAGTAACTATGAGATAGTATTACTTGTATTTTCAAAACTCTTTCATTTGATACCGATATCATGTAAGTGCGTAAGAAATAGCTAGTCCGGAATTTTTGGAAGTCCGCTAGATTGAGAATGACGTAATTTTATTCATATTTTACTCACCGAATCGTATCATTTGAAGCCCATATCATGGTAGTGCATAAACAAATAACTAGTCCGCCGTATTTTTGAGTTAGCAAATTTGGATTGAAAATGACGTAATTGCATTCGTATTTTACTCAGAAAACTTTTTCATTTGATACCAGTATCATAATAGTGCATAAGAAATAGCTCGTCCGCCATATTGGACTCAGAATAACGTCACCAAGCTTTTAAAATTTCAACTTGGTCAGAAACTGAGAATTGGGTCAAAGTTAGCTTCCGAATTTGTTTACTTATTTTGTGACAGAACTAGTAAATAAAATGTGCATAAGAGACAACTCACTTTTTTATGTATACTAGAATATATATTAACGTAGTAATAACTCATATGCTTTAATTAATCTTTTTTTCGTTTATCTTCAAAGGTCCTATTTTGAAGATATTTCAAAAAAAGACGCGACAAGACATTTTTCAATTACTATTACATTAATTGATTCCTTTTTGTTACACATGAGATATATTTTTCTTAAGCAGTACCGTATTTCATTCAGCTATATGTTATTTTGTTGTGATCACAACTTAATCTTTTTATAACGTGAAACAAAAACTATTTTAACGGCTCAAGGTCTGGATAAGATATTCAACTTTTAAAGTTAATCGATGTAAAAATATGAATGTGTGGCAGCACACTACACTGTAAATAAAACCGAAATACACAGATTGTTATGAAATTGAAATAAAGTCGGGAACAAAGCGAAAACATACCACATCATTGTTTTTAGTCAATCGTGAATATCAATCGTGAATTAACTTTTCCAAGTCCGAGTTCTTTACATAAGCTAGAAACGTTGTCCAAATCAAACTGAACACAGACGTTACCACGACTTGATTATGCAATGGAACAAACATAAAATTCACGGTTTGAACCACTGGCCAATAAATAACTCCAACTTTAAACACTTCTAAAAACTTCACCTTCGTCTGATAAAAAAAAAGGAAAATATATGTTTCTACGGAACCAATATGATATAACAGTATACTTCATGCTTTGCTTCCTTAACTGATTTACCCTCCAAACGGCTCATGGTATATAAAAACAATGCTATTCCAAATGGATCGAGAGCCGCTTGCTCAGTAAGCCCTTTCGCTAGGGATGATGCCAAATCAGTTTTTGGCCACATGAGTGCTGCAATTCGAACCCAAAAAAACATTGTGGGAGCTATGATCATGGACCCGAATAAACTGTATCTGAAATACCAAAAAAAATCAAGATTTTTTTTAACAAATTTCTTAAATAACTTTCAATTAAAGCTCACCTAAAACATTTCTTCCAATCATAGTTCTTAAATGTTCGTTTTTCTGTCCAGGTTTGTTCAATCAAACATCCGCAGGGCCATAAAATAGAATATGACACCATCCCCCGAATCATTTTATGTTCCTTCAACAAAGCCAGATATCTACGGATCATGATTGGCAGTCAGTCTGATTTTTGTTTCTATATATTTTAATAATTTTTGTTCGATTTAATATTGAAATTTTCAATTTCAAATGAGATCGTTTAATTTAAAAAATAAGTTCCAATCAATAAAAACAAAACATGTTATGTTTTTTTATGAAGCTCATTTCGACAGAGTGAAAGCAATACCGCAGGTACAAACGATTTTACTAATTTCAAAGGTGAAGCATCTTTAAAGTAATTTTATATTAAGATAACTATCTATTTTAAGTACTTCGTATTTTACTGGGCGATGCTTTTGTTATATAAGAGCCTTCTGAAACAAAAAAAAAAAAAAACGATCAGGTGTGAGTTTTACTCACCCGTCGACGGTGAGATAGACAGATAGACACCGAAGTGATTCCATAAGGGTTTCGTTTTTCCTTTGGAACGAAACCCAAAAAGGGTAGTACCCAGCAGGTCCTATGCCCACTTAATATAAGAATGAAATACACACTCATTTTAAATGCACTCGATTTTTTTATATTATTTTATTTCTTCTTCTTTTTTATATTGCAATGTCCTTGCTCTAACTGCCGCCAAACCCTTTCGTGTAAGAACATAAATTTATTGCAACATGAAAAGAAACCAAAATGGTATAACTTTTTTTTTCATAAATATATTTATTTCTTCAACGGGCTCGTGCCAATGGGATGCCGGGGCGGGTCTCCTGGTCTCGGGCAAAGAATATAAGAATATACATAAAAAGAAACCTATGAGCTACGATTCAACAAGATTAACTACTAGGCTGAGGTGGCGCGTCGCTGGGTTAAGCCCTTACTAACTAAACAAAACCGGATGTGGCCGAACATCTGTACCACAGTCTAACAACAGTTTTACCGTACGTGGCCGATCACCTGCACCATGCTTTTCCTACGGTTTTACCGGTCATGGCCGATCACCTGCATCATGACCGTTGTCGGTTTTGTCGTCCGTGGCCGATCACCTGCACCACGGACTCATCACCTGGCTTTCGGGATTACACCCTGGCCTTGTCACACTCTCACAACAACACCTCTACAGCCACGCTACTAAAACTACTACTAACTACAAAAACAATAACAAACAATGTAACCTGCTACAGTTCGTAGCCCAGTGATTACTCACCGTCGTACTAAGTTTCACACTATTTTAAACTCAACTACACAACACACTTTTTAACGAAAAACTGAGTACGACCATGGTTACGCGCTTCCTTAAATAGGAAAGCGCCCACCAAACCAGATCGCACATCACCCTTTACCGATCACTATCGGAAGGGCAATAGATGCGCAACCTCGCTGCGACAACTCTTTGTCTCCTGCAACTGGTAAACACCGCACCGCCATAAACTCAGAAGAACATTCCGCACCCTCATAAAAGAGACCCGAACATATGGCAAGATCGCCATCGGTATCCTTTTTCTTATCGGTTTCCCGATTTACTGCCGAGCATCGACATACTCCGATGACGATTCACTTGCGGCAGGCAAGTGTCCTCGCGAATTACGCGAGTGCTTCTTTATCTTCCTGGCAGTGTGTAACCACTATCGCAGGTAGCAATACGCTGTCGTCGCCTTTTCCTTGAGTGTTTCTTTGTTTGACACTCATCGGAAATTATGACGCCTTACATTCGTAAGCTATATACATATATTTCTTGTTTTGGCCTGGAGTGATGCCCCCTTGCACGTAAACATGATACATATATTTGTCCGTGGGATAGCATGTATATTCTAAGTTTAAGATGTTTATTGTCACGTTTATTATGTAACCAGCTAAACACGCGATTTCGTGTGCGTCGGCTTAAAAATATACAGTACTCCCTGGATAAAAGCAACTCCTTTAATAGCAAAACACTTTAAAGAAATGATATTCAGTTGAGATTTACCAACTCCATTCTAATCCATATTATGGTCCTCCCTTAATAAGAATTTAATTGAAAACCCAACACAATTTTATACCCACGTGCATGTGCTACTATCCGGGAAGTACTGTATAAAAATTACAACTTAAAAAAAAAAAATGTCTGATCAATATCTGTATTTAAAAAAACATGTTAGTACATTGTTTATGTTAGGACTTATTATTAGGAGCCCAATGTAGTGCTTTGAAAAGACGACTGCTGCTTTTCCTTACATTGCAATATGATATCTCTTCTTATGCAAAAGCGGCAACTACAACTGTGGTTTATCTACTCTTTGTGTGAATTGTGTAATCGTTTCTGATTTATTTTACTCAATCAACAACAAAGCCCTCAGTAACTCTTGATTTACGACAGTAAAATATTATCCCCTAGCTGCTTCAGAAAAAAAAAAAAAAACAACTAGATCGATCGGTAGTTCGGGATTTGAGAAAATGAGGAAAAGGGTACTTTAAACACTTGCGTTCGATGCTTCTACTCCTGAGCTATAGCCAAACACAATGCATCAAAGCGAAATGTAGCTTAAAGCCATTTTTGCAAAATATGGAGTTTAGCTTTCAAATTTCAGTAAAATCGCTCAAGCCGGTTCCAAACTTTCAAATTCGAAATAATAATAGGGCCAATTTGAAAGCCAATAGGATTTTCCTAACTCTTGAACGGCTTAATTCGATGATATTTAAGTCATAGATTGCTTATGCCCTAAACTAAAACGTCAACTTATTTTCTCTTAGATGTAATAGTTTGCAAAGTTTGACTTCAACTCAGAAATCAACACCAGCACATAGCAGGCGGTCGTTTAGATAAATTGCAAGGAAATCAAGTCGATCTACTGAGCCCTCAACAATGGTATCTTCCGCGAATTCTAGGAACAACAACACAAAGTTATTTCAACTCTTTTTGTTCACAAAAACAAAAGATATACGGAATACAATCTTGCTTACTTACTTAGGTGGCGCGTCCATCCGCTCTACATAGCCCAGCAATCTAAGCCGCTTCTGACCAGGTTCGTGTCGCTGTACAGCCCGTACAGTTCATGGTTGAATCTCCTTCTCCACTCGCCATCTACATCCGAAGATCACGCGAAGGATCTTTCTCTCGAAACAACGAAGCAGGTCATCATCTTTTTTTGATAATGTCCAATGCTCTGCGCTATAGAGGAGGCCTGGGACGATCAGGGTCTCATATAATGTTAGCTTGGCTGTCCGAAAGAGGGCTTTACTACTTAATTGTCTTCTCAGCTCAAAGGAACAGCGATTGTCAAGTCATCACTGATTGAGTCACTCTTCGCTTGATCTCCAAGGTTGTCGTTTACTGAATTAACCGCGGAGCACAGGTAGACAAAGTCCCTGACTACCTCGAACCTACATCGTTCCTTGATGACAGGATGTACTTTGTGTTTCCTTCGTTGGCCGCTAGACCCATCTTCGCCGCTTCTACTTTAATTCTCGCGAATGCCTTACAGAAGGCTCGCTGTATTCTGCCAATTATGTCAATGTCATCGGCATACGCGAGTAGTTGTACGGACTTTTGAAAGATTCTGTCTCTGGTGTTGGCGTGGGAGTTCCGCACAATGCTTTCAAGTACATGTTGAAGTAGTCGCATGACAGCGGGTAGCCCTGTCTAAAGAATTTTTGATATCAAAGATGTTGGTAAGGTCACTGCCGATCCTCACGGAGCAGCGAGCTTTCTCCATGGTCATCCTGCAAAGTCGGGCCAGTTTAGCAAGGATGCCAAGACCAGACATGGCTTCGTATAGTTTTTCCCGAAAAATGCTGTCATACGCGGCCTTAAAGTCGACGAAAAGGTGGTGAGCGTCGATTTGGGATTCTAGGGTCTTTTCCAGGATCTGCCGTAATGTGGATATCTGGTCAATGGTAGACTTTCCAGGCCCAAAACCACACTGATATGGGCCAATCAGATTGTTGACAATCGGTTTTAGTCGTTCACACAAAACGACAGAGAAGATTTTATACGCAAGTTAAGGAGACTAATACCTCTGTCGTTGGCGCATACTAAGGGGTCTCCTTTCTTGAGGATCGGCCATACGATGCTGAGGTTCCGTTCATCGGGCATGCACTCATCCGACCATATTCTGGAGATGAGTTGGTGCATGCTCGCTATGAAGTCATCTCCCGCAGCCTTAAAGAGCTCGGCAGCTAAGCTACTGCTCTATTGGCTGCCGGCTGCTCTTTTGGACTTGAGCTTGGATATGGCTACCCTTACTTCGTCCAGGTCG
The DNA here is from genome assembly GCA_905187475.1 of Syritta pipiens. Classification (NCBI taxonomy): domain Eukaryota; kingdom Metazoa; phylum Arthropoda; class Insecta; order Diptera; family Syrphidae; genus Syritta; species Syritta pipiens. Next base: position 59,671,446 of record LR994572.1, on the reverse strand, counting down.
GGAGAACGATCGATTTGCATGACAGCGGTATGTTGGTCATCATCGCTGTTTAACAGTCTGCAGAAGTGTCCTTCCCATGCTCTCAGCACTGACTGCGTATCTACTAAGAGATTACCCTCTTCGTCCCTGCAGGCGTCCATTCGAAGGTGTTTTCCCTGGCATGTCCTCCTCACACTTTGGTAAAATTTTCGAACGTCTTTCCTGCTATGATATCCTGCTATGATCTCGCGCTTCCTATGCTTTCTTTTTTTCCTTCTTAGAAGCCGGTGCTCATCTCTCCTTTTTTGCTCGTAGAGCTCACGTGTCACACTTGTCCGTCTTGCAGAGCCGCCGCATACGCTTTCTGTTTAGTCGCGTGCGCTAGTTGGCAGTCCTCATAGAACCAGGGGTTTCGCGTTTATGGGCGAGTGAAACCTAGCACATCAGAAGCGGCATTCCTGATGGCTTGCTGGCAGATTTGCCGCTAGTCCTCTGGCCATGATTCTGGCGACATAGGACAGCTGTTGAGGTTTAGAGAGACTTGATCGGAGAAGTTCCTGGCTATCTCTTGCGATTGAGAGAGAGATGAGACATGAGACTCTGAAGCCTCACCCCAGACCTGAGCTCCAAATATGTCGGAGTAGCTCCGGGAGAAGGAACACTAGTCCAAGAGGTTAGATTCAGCATCACTGCTGATTCAATCGAGTGAATTCTTCCGCTGTGCCTAGTCCAAAGCGCTTGTAGTTTTAGCCTACGTGCATAAGGGTTTGCACACGGAGTTCTCAGGGGCCACCGCGCGGAGGTAGAACAAGCACTGCATGCTCTTCAAAGTTGAAGTCAAACTTAATGCATCTAGTCAAAAATGCACTAAAACACAGCCAAATCGGTCAAGCGGTTTGGGAGCCAATTCTGACAAGAGAAAAATTACAAACATCTAAACTTTTAGATTTATAATATTACTAGCTGACCCGACGAACTTCACCACCGTTACACCTTAGGTATTCAGTGACAAATAATAGGGATATTCACGATCCGGTGCAACTGGTCTTGTCTCAGTGCAAAAGTGTAAAAGTGTAACATTTTTTTGCACCACAAAAACAAAATGTTCTGAAAACAATCTTGCATCAGCTTTCACTTTTGCAATACCCCGATCCTATCGCAAAAAAAAAAACGGTCAAGTGTGAGTTTTCCTCACCCGCCGAGGGTTTCGTTCGCAAACAGATTAGAAGTTTAGACTTAATATAAGTCTAAGAAATCAACAAACTAAAATAGTCAGATCTAATTAAACTCAATTCACTGTTCATTCACTCAAATTCTTTCATTTCGAACGAAACTGAACAAAAGAAAATCTTTTCCCATTTGCTGATCGCGCCAGCCGTGTGAAAATTGCTTTGGTGCTTTGGTGCCGCAAGCGACGCTGAGACTGCCGTCAGTTCATCGTTTTTTGCGATAACTGATTCGATTTAAATCGTTAATATCTCGAAAAATTGTATGAAAATAATTTTTTTTACATAATATTTTATTGTTCTTTCACTGAGATCTACAAAATGGCGTTTTCGGATCTTCAAAACTCGAACGTTGTTGTTTTTCTGTTTTTGGCCAATATCTCGAAAACTATTAAGGCCAGAGTGCTCAAACCAATTTTAACACAAAGATTACATTAAGATCTACATTCTAGATTTTTTTCAGATTTTTAGACCAATGGGTGTGGAAATGCGAGGGGGGGGACGCCTTTTTTTCAACTTTGTAGCTTAATATCTCGAAAACTTAACTTCCAAATGAAAACTCTATTTCATTTTGCAAGACCTATCCGATGGTACCTCACTTAATATATTGCCGTGAAATTTTTTTCAAAAAAAGTTAGTAATTAATTTATTTTAGCACAAATAAAAAATCGCACACGATTTTCGGATAACTTTGGGGTGTTGCGATGAGTTGCCCCATAACTCCAATTTTTTTCAGATTTTTTGGTCAAATATTCTAGAAAGTAAGGCGGGGGACACGGTACACAAGTCAGTTTTCGGCAATTTGTTGGCTAATAACTTCTTACCGATAAAAGTGAGGGGGTTACCATAGTACAACTTTTTGATCTAGCTATCATCCTCTTTCCAACGATTCCCATAAATGAAATTTATTTTTCAAAATTAGTATTAAGCTTTTCGCTAGTATAAAATTTTCTTAAATTTTTTTTCCTAAGCTTTCTTTGGGCAAGTGAAATACGTCTTTTAGCAAAGTTTTATTTCTAAATTCTTAGTGGTTCGCCAATTACCGAGGTTAAGGCCTAATGACAGACAGACAGACATTTTCATAATCAGGGCACCGCCCCCTTTCCAATGACACCCATATCGACCATCAAAGTGAGTAAACATTTTTTCGGGCGTTAGTATTAGTACTAACTTTTTCTTTAATCTGCGACTAATTCCAAAAAGGGTGCATGATTTATTTTTGGGTTGCCTAGATACACCTTCAGTCCAAATTTCATCCCTTAACTACAAAGGACTTATAAGTTATAGTCAAATATGTAAAAGGCGACAGACAGACAGACAGACACCGAAGTGATTCCATAAGGGTTTCGTTATTCCCTTGGAACGAAACCCTAAAAAATGGTGTAAAATTGCAATTACATATAGCTCTGTTAACAGAATGGTTTATTTTTTTCTATTGCATGCATGCTGGCAGATTTGCCGCTAGTCCTCTGGCCATGATTCTGGCGACATAGGACAGCTGTTGAGGTTTAGAGAGACTTGATCGGAGAAGTTCCTGGCTATCTCTTGCGATTGTAGCTTTTGAACTGCAAACCTTCTCACAGCATTTTTCCTTCTTATCGATAATAGGGGTATCCGCATTCATACCTTGGCTACAACAAAGTAGTGATCCGAGTCAATGTTGGCTCCTTGCGTCCATCGCAATGTGATCAATTTGGTTGGTGGTGGGTGGTTGATCAGGAGATCGCGAGGTCCCTTTGTGAATATTGAGGTGCGGGAACCGCGTGCATCACAGTTTTTCCTTTTCTTTATACCCGGCCCATCCCATCGCATTTTCTAGATGGAGGTCACGTTTGCTTTGTAGCAGTCTAGGGCATCCGCTAGTTGTTCGTCTGCACGTGGTCTGTTAGGGTTCTTAGCGTTCCACGTGCAGATCCGAAGATCGTTGTCCTTTTCCTTATGTTGGTCGTCAACAGGTAAATCAATTGTTCCCGAGGCATTCGGTCGCTTCACAACTAGTTTTTTTACTCCGACGGGAAGCTAACCCGTCGTGAAACCCCCAACCTGGAGGGCCAGGTCATAGGGTACCCCTGGGACACAAGCGACCGGCTAGGCCGGTGTCAGTACCCCCGTACGAGATTTTGAGCGCTGCCGTTGGTTCATCGTCCTTTGATTCTTTAAAATGGAAACTAACATTAATCCGCCCAAGAAGCATCGAAAAAGGGATAAACCCGTAATAAAGAGGATGGATAACAAATATTTTTTTCCTTCCTATTGGTCCTCATAATCTTATCTGCTCCATCTTTAAATAAAAAATTGTTTGGCATCTTTTCATCGACAAATATAGATTTTACAAAAGCCTAGTCATTTCAAGACAAATGTCCAATTTTGACATTTTCTCTTAAGTGTTATAAAAGATAACAAAAAGTGTGTTCACGATCTAATGTAAAAAAAATAAAACTGCACTTTTGATAGACTTGTTGCACCGGATCATGAATACATCTAATCCACACTTTTTCACGCATACTTGAAAAGACGTTGTCGAATTTCGCGCATATATCTTTAAAGGAAAGTAGGGGAAGCTCGTCGGTTTACGACTGCTGCTGTTTCCATCTTAGGTTTAAATCGTAGTGAACGTAGTGCCGGAACACTGGCGAAAGGGCGTCATTTGCCCCATACATAAGAAAGAAGATATCACAGAGTGTATCTATTACAGAGTACTGCCTATAAGATATTCTCCTCTATCCTACAAGATCCGATAGCCCCATACGCGGAAATCCTAATCGTGAAGTATCAATTTGGTTTCAGACCAGGCAAATCAACAATTGATCAGATCTTCACCCTTAGGCAGGCGATGGAAAAATGTCTAGAATCTAACATTCCAACATACCACCTGTTTATGGACCTTAAAACCGCCTACGATAGCATGTCCAGGGTAGAACTATGTAAAGCCATGAGAGAATTTCGTATCCCAAGCAAGTTAACACGACTATGAAAACTGACGATGGCCAATATTTCAAGCCAACTTGCTGTCTAGCCGGATTGCTGTCAAAACCCGTCAAATCTTCAATGGATTCCGACAAGGGGATGGGCTGGCCTGCCTCCTCTTCAACCTGGCCTTGGAGAAAGCAATCCAGGACTCTAAGACATCAAGAAGAAGGACAATCGTCACCAAGTCTACTCAATTACTGGCTTACGCAAATGACATAGACATCTTCGGACGTTGTAGCGATCATCGAAAAAAAAAGAAAAACAAGATTAAAAAGTTCATGAATTTCATGCACGCCGAAAGTCGTTATTGATACAAGTTCCAACAAGATTTGAAACCACCACGTGCTGAACCTTCAAGGTGTAATAATTGAAAATTATAATACAAGTAAGGATATTTCACTGTGCAACACGTGATTTCAAGCAATAGAGAGAAAAGTAATTTTGAGTCTGAATAAATTTGTGTAATCTTCTCTTCTTCTCTTTTTGTTTTTTTGTTTTTTCTCTCTATATATAAAAATCAATGTTTGTTTTATAGACTTCTAAATGGTAAGAGATAGAGCATTGATGTCTTTGGCAACCATTGAGATGACGTGATCGTTGACTTTCAAAATTCGCCTGATCCTGTCGAGTGATATATCAACCAAAAGGTCTTTGAAAATGAGATTGAACTTTCTTTCAGGTTTTGTCGGTAAAAAGTACCGTTGGAAAGATATGAAGCTCCAAAGTTGGAAAGAGAGTGTTTTTTTTTAAATCTGACTTAATTTATGCGTAGCAAGGCGCGCTGGGTACAGCTAGTATATACAAATCAAATGAAAAATAGTTATCAAACTTTGTATCACTATGATCTTTACTTAAACCTACAATTATCCTCTTCCCGAAATTTTGCATTCGTTTCATTATCTAGAAACCAAAATTTTTGAAGGTTTCACTTCTACCTCGTGTGAATTCTACACTTGTATTTATGTGCATCCCTCAAATTTGATATTGTTGCGCATATACTGCGGCTGATTGTCATTCGTCAGTGCGCATTTGTTAACTCTGAAGTTCATTTTTTTGTGCTTTCATTGATATTAAAAAAAAAAAACAAAATCTGTCCAAAGTCTTTACTTCGACTATTATTTTATTATTGAATTAATTAATAAAAACACTGCAAGTTTTTCACCTGGGGTTATTATTCAACTTATTAACAATTGATATCTATAATTTTATCTATGCCATCTAGCGGCATAGACCTTTACACATATTTCAACAACTCTCGCATTTTCGCAGAAATGATGGCCCATTGGCGAAGGGACAAGAATACGACGACGTCATCGATACCACTTTTCCCCTTTTTCCACTTTTAATCATGACATCTTCGTTCTGCGGCTGGACTATTTTGCTAGTCCCATATTCCACATATTATCTGCGGAACGAAAACATTCCGAGGAACGGATCTTACGAGTAACCTTACTATTTTAACTGTTTTCATGTATTTAAAGAGCGGAAGGCTTCTTTTTAACTTACAAACTTAATATCTTTTCGTTATAAAACAAGAATGTTTAATAAAAGATGAAAATGAAACTTCGATTTTACTCTGCAAGACCTATCCAATAGTACGTCATTGCATCACCGCTACCGAGTCCCCCATAAATCTTGTTTTGTTTAATACTAACTTTTTGGTCATATATTACATTACATTACATTGGGCGGCGTAACGGCCCGTTGAGAGCCAGAGCCCAGCTTTTTTCGCGCCGCCACTGTGTTATGCGCGTTATAATTTTGACACATGTGGAGGGGACCCACTGTTTAATGCCGGTTCCGAACCGCGAATTGCGAAAGCTTTTCATGACAGAAGTGCTCCAGGAGGGTTGTCAGTCGTTCGCTGGAGGTGGGGCCGTGAAAAATGTTTGTGGTGTTTTCTTTTTTCCCCGAGCTGGATTCGAACCCGGGTACTCTCGCTCAACAGTCCGACGCACTAACCGATCGAGCCAACGGCGCCCATTTGGTCATATTTTGGTCATTGGTGAGTTGGAGTTAATTTTTCACCATTTAGCGGTTCACCATGAAAATTATATAAAAAATGGCATTCACTTATCGAATTTACGTGGACTTAACTCAACTTAAAACAAATAGATTTAAAATAATAGTTTACTCTGTTAATTGTATCAAGAAAATTTGTTTTGTGCAAAAAAAAATTTCATTACGTATCAATTAAATTCCATGTGGAAACAGTTAGAACGGTTTCAACGGTTTACGCGGAAATACAAAGTTGTTCGTGGAATGATATCATACGGATGCTTATGGCCATGTGGTAACCTAATTGAACAGACTTTTGCTGAATATAGACGATATCCCAACTATGATTGGTGGCGAGTGGCAAGGTACACGCAAGTTAGGCAGTGTTAATCCTCTCCTCCATAAATTAAGGATTAAAATTTTACAAAATTACAGATTTGGTATTTTTGGCGCGTGTTTTATGGCTCCAACGTTGTATGCATGGCTGCGTTTCTCCCTAATAATGTGGCCACAGCCACGCTTAATATCGTCAGTTGGTAAATCAATAACAGAACAAGGATCTTTTGAGCCATTTTCTAACACATGCTTTCTCTTTGGGATGACTTTGTTTGAAGGCAAAACATTTAAAGAAGCAAGAGAAAAAGTTTGTATTTATTTTGGAAATTATGCTTCAAATACGAATTAACTTTAATTAGGTGCGACGCCACTTTTTCGATATATACAGTGTGGGTGTAATATATTGGCCCTGCGTTTCATGTTTTTGTTTCATGTTCGTTCCATTACGTAATCAAGTCATTGTAACGTCAATATTTAGTATGCTGTGGACTGCTTTTCTCGCCTGTTTCGTATGTGTTTGCACCACAAATGAGCTAAACAAGATATCCATCTCCCTCGTCTCTTTCCCCTTGGTTTCATTTGACAGCGTTTTTTATGCAATTCCTGTCTGTGAATACGTGTGACCTGCCAATTCGTTCCTGTTTAAGATAAGTCATTGCAACCACTAATTTTTTTGCAAGTTAGGCTTATTTTAATGGAAATATCTACAAAAAATGTTTCTATTGTTGCAATGCGCATTTCTCAAACTATAATAGCAAATTTAGCCTATTTATATTAATTAAAAAAATGTATTCCATACTTTCAAAAAGTAACGTCCATCCGCACTCCGTACAACAAGCAATGGCGGCGAAATTTAGAACCAAATGGAGTTGCTCGGAAGCATATAACAATATGTGTGAATTTGCTCAGAAACCCAAATAAGTGTGCGTGTAAAATGTGGGCGAGGGGTTTTCCAGCCTGGAAAGCTGGGTATCTTGTATAGGTTATTTGTGGTTTGCACGTTTTCTAAAGATTTACCCACGAATATTTTTTTCAATATACAGTTTAGTCGTCAACAGGAACCGATAATCGAGTAGTAACAAATTATATATATGGGCAGTAAGAAAATTTGTATACATAGTTTGGAAGCTCTTCAAACCTAGGATTATTTTTCATTATAATGTATAGTTATTGCTGTAATAAAAGAGCCGCTTAATGCGCAGATTGATTAACCAAAGAAAGATAACCTTATTTTGTGGTGCTGAAAAGATAAATATGCGCCTGAGAGGCGCCCAATTTAAAAAATCGATTTATTTCAAAAGTTAGCTTAACTAATCTCATTTTATTAATTTAGTTAATAGTTACATATATACAATATACATATACAATATTATATAATAACATATATATATATATACAATATTTTTTATTAAAAAAAATAAACTCTGAGCAAAAAGGAACAAAAATTAGAATTCTTCTGTATTTAAATATAAATTATTAAAAATAAGTGACATTTATATTACTTTGTGTTAGTAACTAATGAATTAAGATATAATCAATCACTAATAATCACCTTTATTCCAATAGTCGTTCAACGCCAATAAAAAAAAGACAGTGTGAATTTTGTAGTACGTAGGACGTTTACCGCCAAATAAACGACAATATGTCGATTCTCTCTTGTGAAACATGTTCATATATTTTTTTTTGTATTCCGTAAGCCGTTTCTATATTAAAAACGTCCGTCAAAACGCCAAAATCTGTTTTCGAGAAAAGTGTTCACGACAAAGAAAAATTTAAGATTTTATAGTTATATTTTGTTTTCAATAATTTCATATTCTTGGCTTAGGGTAAAAATAACAACCCAAAACCAAATGTGATGGCTTTTTTTTTTTTTTATAATTGGTGCGTGCTAAAGGGGCACGGGCCGAAGGTACCGAGGGAGGGATGGAAAGAAGGTACCGGTGCGCGTTGGTTTTAAATGTCGTCATGTTATACTCAGATGGGAAAACTAAGTTTATGCTGTCAACGTCGGAATTTAATGTGCTCAACATACGCTGCCGTTCCAATTCTACGGCCGAAGAGCTAGGCCGTGAGTCTTGAAACGAATATGAGAAGCAGAGGGTACTGTCATCAGCGAAGGAATGGATTGGATTAGAAGTAGCAGACAAGAGATCATTTATAAAAATGAGAAAGAGTGTCGGAGACAGAACAGAGCCTTGGGGAACACCAGCTTTAATGTGGTGGATGTCAGACTGGAATCCGTCCAAAACAACTCGGATTGAGTGGTCCGAAAGGAAATTTCTAATCCATAGAAAAAAAGATTCATCGATACCGAAAGCACGCATTTTCGACCAAAGAGCTTGATGCCAAACTCTGTCAAATGCTGATCGAGCTCTTAGCTCTTGGAATGAGCACGTCCTGAAAAATTTTAACAGAGGATTTGATATGAAGTTTGGATGGGAGCAAGTAGCTGAGTTAAGATAGCAGCTAGTTTTGAAACAACTATCAGACGAAAGAACGTTTTGAATATATCCATTATAAACAATCCAATATCCATTTTTAAACAAGTGATAATAAACTCAAGTCGATCTCTGCTCATTACTGCCATATATCTCGTACCGGTAAATGTACTGTCAAACAATTCAACGGTTGATAAGTGATTATCTTTTATAGCAGCACTGAGAGTAAGTATTCCAATTTAGGCTTTGATTTCAGTAGGGTTCGTGTCTCTGGATGTCGAACAAGTCATACTATCAGTTCTTTTTTTTATATCTCCACATTTGTCCACTGAACGAGTTCTTGAATGATTTCGTCCGTGATAAATAATTGGAAGCATAAAAGTGGTTCAAAAATATTTCGACACACTCGAGTAGGGCCTCTATTAGAGCGAGCTATATTGATTGCAGCTGTTTTTCCACTACTTTTACCTTTAGAAGTAGCCCAAACGTGTCTATTCTTACCTCTGATTACTCTATGAGGCGGAATAAGTATGCGGTGGTCATGTCCGGGGTGTTGAGTTGTCATCCAAGTTTTCCTCGATTACTTCATCTACGTACTCGGCACCAGCATCGCTTTGCACATCATTTTTACTTACATGGTCCTCCATCTTGTGCCGCAAGCTTGATCGAGATCCGCAAGCTCGTCTGCTTGATTCAGTAAAACAATTATTTCGTTTTCTTCCAACACTCTTCTATATGCCATGATGTTCTTAAGGACTTGTTGATATCTGCCGTACAGTAGAAATAGGCAAAAAGTAACAAAAACAATATCCATAAAAGTTACACAAAAGATAAACATGCGCCTCCCGAGCGCACCGCGTGGCTATAGAAACAAAACGATAATACTTACCGAACAAAAACGATTGTCTCTCGCAAGGGTTAACCGACCATTAAGTTGGCTAAAAAAACAAATGCCTGTTAAAAGAGGACAGCAATATGTTCAAGGTATATGGAAACAGGTAATACGCACAGATTCTCTCGCACAGATTTTCTTTCTCTGGCGAGTTAGTGAGATGAGAGAGGATAAAAGTAATTTGGCGGTTCGTTTAAAATCAAATTGGAGATCGGTTAGAGATTGTTAGATAAATAAGAGGAAAATATAAAAATGCGTTGTGCCGTGTACGGGTTCTGCAAGTTATCGAATCGAAACGATTTTTAAAAACTGAGCAGTAGAATTTTTTGAAACTTGGCTTAACAATAGGGCTAGATCCCCTACAGATCCTAAAGTTGAACCACAACGCTCGGAGGACCCAAGGGGGAGTTATGTCTCCTCAACGGTTCTTGAAAACCGTGAAACAGATTTTGCTCAAATTTGGCATAAGGATAGTGTTAGGCATGTTATTGATTCTCCCAAAACGGCATAGTGGTTAGAGGTCAGGGAGGGAAGAAAGGGGGGTTCGAATTTTTTCGCTTTTTTACATTCCGTCTTACATTTTTCGAAATTGTTATATGTAACTCGAAAGTCTTGCTTATTCCACATCCAACGCCACCTTCCGCATCAATTTGCGATCAACCGTTCACGAGATATTTGCTTTTTATGTGATCATATTCGACATTCAATTTAACAAAAATACAGAGGGCCTGGCCACGAATGATGACGTTGTCATCCTCATTTTCTCTACTTTTTCCCTTCGTCAGCTGTGGTGTCAGTTGTGTGGTACAGAAAAGAGAACAACGTGGAAAGCCTCCTAAAGGGAGAGAGAAAGAGAGTTCTTTGTCTCTCTTGCTCCCATAAGTAAATTGAAGAAATAGTGTGAGAAGTTTGTGTGTGTTTCAAATGAAAATGTAAGAGAGCAGTGGTTTGAGCGAAGGAATAAGAAACAAAACGGATCTTCGAACAATTTTGAGTGACGGAAAACAGAGAAGACAATTTATTAAAAAGCGTCGATGTATGTCGACCATCGCAATGGGGGACCGCATCAAATCATGTCCAGCAATCACTTTTTGGAAACATTTCAAAAAGGTACTTATGTAGTTTTCCAAGCTTTAGTATTTACAATGTAATGATTCTATTATGTATCTTAGGCATTATCATGACGAATAATTCTCTAAAGCTCTTGTACAATGACTTGAAGACCAACCATAACATTACATACTTACTGACGTACATACTTAACCAAGACGTTTAAGAGAATTTTTTCGGAACAATCCGATCAAAAGGGGGTCAGGGGGCCTGACCATTCACATCGTTTGGAGTTTATGTATAGACTTCGGTCATACATCCTTCGACGAAATGAAGGCAGTTTATCACTAAATGGTACAGTATAATACATAAATAAATAATATTTTTAAATCCTTTAATAATGATAAAATCATAGTTTGTAAAAATTATTTAAAGAAATTGATCAATTTGACCGACGATATACAGTCGGAAAAAAAAGTTAAAGAGATTCTCTTTCTTTCTCCTATGTACTTTAGAATAAAAAGTTTAAATAATAAAATTGCAGATAACTTAACGAAAAGAAAAAGAAAAATGGGCAAGATCATTTTGTAATAAATCATAGTTTGCTATTTTATTATTTTTGTTATTGTTATTATTGTTGATATTGTTAGTATCTTGTTTGTTAAGTTAATTATAAGAAAACCTGGCGACAACAACGAGCGATAAGGGGCGCTCGGAGTGAACAAAACCCCCAACGCCTCGGGTGGATTAAAACCCACCTGTGCCGCATTAACAACCATAGCAATAAAGTTCATTGGTACTACTTGCTTATAATACGTCCCACAAACATTGTATTTCGTTATTTCAAAAATGTTGTTCATGCTTAGATTTAAATATTTTTTGTGATAAGAAGCTTTATTAATAATGCATTTAATGTTTCTTTTTTGTTAAAATAACACTACAAGAGTGTAATAAACTATTTACCAGGTTAAAATAGTCTTTCACTTGTGCAACAAATGCATTTTAGATTGAAATTTATTCTACATATCTTTCAAGTACATTCAAACTTTACATCTCATAATGAAAAGCAAACGTAGCAGGGAAAAATCCATCTCAAAAAGCCCCCATCTTGGATTTTTCGTTGTTTACATTTTTTGACACATACGCAATATATTATATTACCTGTAATATCTATACCGTGACGCGAACCACCCCATAGACGAGAAAAAATGGATCATCGCGCATATGTACGATGTACATGCAATCTATGCAAATCTTCAAAAAATTTTTTTAATTTCTCGTCATATAACATCAACCATGCAGTACATGCCAGTAAATGCCAGAAAGAACTATGTAACGAGATTTATTGAAGCGATTCAAAACGAGTGTATTTTGAAAAAGGAAAAAAAATTATTTATGATTTAATTATGTTATTAGTCTACAATAACGAGGGGAACATTTTCTTTTTGAATGCTACTGGAGGCAGCGGGAAAACCTTTCAATAAATATATTGCTTGCAAACCCACACTTTTAGATGGCGGAATTACTGCTCACTCTGATTTTAAACTTTCATTAAAATTTTGTACTGGCGATGGTGCAAGTGCTTGTAATGTTTCCAAGTAGAGTAATACTACTAAATTGATGGATGATTGTAGTTCAATAATTTGGGACAAAGTTTCAATGCTCCACAAAAAGTTTTGCAAGACGCACTGAAGCAAAGTCAATGCTTCACTGAAAATCCATACTTTTGGTTAACTTCAAACTTCCAGCATTGAAAAAATCGGCACAGCTATCAAAAAGCTGAAGCACAAGGCCACAGGCATGGATGGTACCCCGTCAGAGCTCTTCAAAGCTGGAGGCGATGTTCTGGTAGGGAGCATGTACCAGATCATCTGTAGAAATTGGGAGGACGAATGCATGCCCGATGACTGCAATACCGGCTCTATTTGCCCATCCACAAAAAAGGCGATCCTACCTCGTGCAAGAACTACCGAGGTATATCCCTGCTCAATGTCGCCTATAAGATCCTGTCCAGTGTACTGTGTGAACGTCTCAACCCGTTTTGCACTGCTCTAATCGGCACGTACCAGTGCGGCAAATCAACGATCGACCAAATTTTCACACTTAGGCAAATCCTAGAGAAGGCCAGCGAGTTTCAGGCCGATACACACCACCGACTTCGAAACCGCATTCATCGCAGGGAGTTGTTTAGTGCACTCGATGCACCGTGCAGTTCGGCTTAAGAACCTCCGAGCCCTTTGACGCGCTGTCATGTGACTTCTTCAATCTCGTGCTGAAGCAAATAGTGCGGCGGGCCAACGTCATCACGGAAAGCACTATCTTCCAAAAATCGGTCCAGCTGTTGGGCTACATAGATGATATTGATATCATCGCTCGTTCCCAGCGGACCATTGTTGCAGATTTCACAGCGATTGAGGAACAGGCTAAACGACCTGGTCTCAAGATAAATGACGAAAAGACGAAATATATGCTGTCGACGAAGAAAAAATCCGTCACTCACAGCCTAGGAAAAAATGTGACCGTCGACAGTTACAACTTCGAGGTAGTCAAGGAGTTTGTATAACTCGAGGCGAACGTAAACTCCACGAATGAAATCGTAGTGGAGATTCGTCGTAGAATAACACTCGGCAACCGCTGCTACTTCGGTTTGTCCAAACAGCTAGGGTCAAAACTCCTGACTCGAAGAACTGAGGTCATGCTCTACAATTCCCTTATCCTGCCTGTCCTACTGTATGGAGCCGAAAGTTGGACGATAAGCAGGACTGCAGAGCTGATACTTGACTCCTGCGAAAGAAAAATTCTACGGCGGATATTCGGTCCAGTCTGCGAGGAAGGCGAATGGAGAAGAGATAACCGCGAACATTATGAGCTGTACAAAGACGTGGATATAGTCCGGAAGGCAAAAATCTGTCGACTACAGTGGCTCGGCCACATCGAGCGCATGGACACAAACGCTTCAGTTAACAGAGTCTCTGAATCCGAGCTTGCTAGTTCGAGAAGGGTGGACCGAACCTCCGGTACAGAGATCAAGTGATCGCTGATGCATGTATACTATTGGTATACAAGTAAGAATACTAAAGAATCTGCTAATATTGTCCAAAAAATGGAAAAGAACTCAAAAGAATGCAAATGAATTCAAAGCAATGAGTGAATTCACAACTGATTGCATTCAATTGAATGACAAAAAAAGAATGATTGCATTTTTTTTTGAAGTCCTAAATGAAGTCAATGATTGCAATAAAAAAGTTTCATTCATAAAAGAATGCAATTTCTTACAACTCTGTTGTACAGTATAAAATGAAATGTTAATTTGGGGGATATTAGTGTTAGGAAATACTTTCTTATATGAGTTTTTTTTTTTATTATAAACGTTTTTCTTATATCAGTTTTATTTAGTGGCAATTCATATGGGAAAGGACATGGTTTATTGTTCTTGGTTTCTTATAAGCGTTTTTTTCGTATACGAGTTTTTCTTATATCCGTTAGCTACTGTACCATGTTTATTAAGATTATGGTTGTATTGATACATTGATGAAAAATTGGAATGATAAATGGTAACTCTGTAGGATTTGGGTTATATGTACGCCATGCAACTTCAAACTACAAAAAGAAATCTGAACTAAGAAATATTTCTAGTATTAAAATGTGTACATATATTTCTACGTTTTCAATACATTTTTTTGACGTATGCAGATTTTTACAGAATCACTTCACAATGCTTTAACTGTATTAAAGCTTTATGTAACCTCACATTTCTATGAAATGAATGTCTACAGCATGATGATCTAAGTCCACGTTTGGTAATTCCAAGTATTTAGTGTATGCGAGAAATGCAGTCCAAAGCATACTGAAAAACGATGTAAACACTACCTGATTTCGTTGTGGAATAAAAGTAAAATTCACTGTTTGAACACATGGCCAATATACAACTCCAACTTTGTATGCTTCAAGAAACTTCCTGCTTACCTATAGGGTTAACAAAATACATGTTAGAAAAATACATGATTACAAAAAGAAATGTACTCGTACTTCACGTTTCGCGTCTTCCACACTTTTGCCCTCCATAAGACTCATGCTAAAAAGGAATGAGGAGATTGCCATCGGATCGTACGATACCTGTTCTGTTATTGCTTTACATAAAGATGACTTGACATCCGTCTTAGGCCACATTATGGCTGCCAATCGCATCCACAAGTACAGCGTAGGGCCCATGAAGAATGCTCCGAACAAACTAAACCTGCATGAATTCTTAATAATTCTCTGATTATTTTCCTTTATTAATTATGGCTTACTTGAAGCATTTTACCCAGTCATAGTTCCGAAACGACCGTTTTTCTATTAAAGTCTGCTCAACTAGGCTGCCACATGGCCATAACATTCCATATGATAGAATTCCACGAATGATTTTGTATTTTGCTGTGAAAGCTAAAAACCGCTGAATCGTCATATAGCTGGTAATATAACTGCAGGGTAGGTATTAAGATATTACTATAAAACTTAAACAAAGCATTTATTTGTATTTGTGACAAATGGTAACAGCAATCATGAATACGGAATTAATAGAAAACAGTACTCCTGTTTATTACTATACATATCACATACACTAGGTGCCATAAGTCTATGCTTCTTTGAAAATTTTCATCATTTAAATGTTGATCAACTAAGATTTAAGACACATTTGAAAAATAAATCTTTGAATTTTTATATCTAATTCTTGTATCAATACATGTCTCTGTCGACAAAAATTCATGGAACTGATTCGGTCGCAAGCAGGTTTAACGGTACTTTTAACTGATGCCACCTAAAATTTAAGACGTCAGAAGTTTACGCTCATCATCCAATTCTACATTTTCTTAGCAACGTCCGTTGTATATTTAACTAAAAACATTTATTTTTGTGAAAATATAGTATTTTGATTCGTTTCATTGTAGTTTTTCCTATCGTTGTGTGTTTTTCGTTTATAACAATGGGGCAAATGAAGGAAATAGACGTAGGCAAAAGAAAAATTATTATAAAACTTCATCAAGAAGGTCAAAATTACCGCCAAATAGATAAAACTATTGGAAGTGCGTGGACATCGGTACGCATAGTTGTAACCAATTTCAACACAACGGGAGTGATAACTTCGAAGCCATTGTACAGAAAAACCAAAGTGAGCCATGATTCTTTGAAGAAAAAACTTAATTTCAGGCAAAGCAAAGAAGTGCAACTCGAATTTGGGTAGATTTTTGTAAATCGTACAAAGGTGAAACCGCGTAAAACGAGACCGCGCAAAACGAGGATGAGTGTATTTTGCTCACAAATCGTGTATTTCGCTGACAAATTGCAGAAAACGTGAATAGAATGTTTGAATTCGAAATGTCATCTCTGAGTGAATAGACAGACGTCATTTCAAATCGTTCGGCTTAAGTGAGCAAAAAATAAAAAAACCTAAGTGACAATCTGCTAAATAAACAATTAAACGTACAAAATCCAAAAGTTCTGTCTGAATATTTCTTTATAAACATATCTCAGCCTACCTATTTCTTTTCGTAAATAAACAAAGTGCAATTATTTTACGCCGTTTAATCTTTACCGCTTACTTCGAACTTTTCACGGGCTGTCAAACCAGATAACATGTACGCGCCAAATCCTCGAACTCGAGCTGCATCAGCAAAAGCGTTGCCTTCTACACCCACTCAACCATCTCCAGCGCAAAAGCAGCCGAGCACTGATAACTTACCCGTCACTGCAAGGATCTTAGAGGAGCAACTCACCAAGCTTGCTCATTCATTACGGCAGAGTTTCACGGAAGAAATTTGTAAGATTCAAAGCGAATTACTTCTGGGGATCGATGAAATAACTAGCAAATGGAATCAAAAACTCGATGAGATCAACAAAACCATAGCCAACATAGTTGATCGCATCGACCGACTTGAAGCTGACTCCAACGCAACCTCTCAACACCACCGTGAAGAAATTACTGCTATGCAAAAGCAATGCAACTTGCTGAGAAGAAGGGGATCTCCTGCGACGCCGTGTTCTTTGGTGTACCAATTCAGCCTGATGAGGACCTAAGAAGTTTATTCAACCGTCTTTGCCACACTATTGACTGTAAGCCGCCTCTCCTAATGAACATTTTTCGTGCCGGAAGCAGAAATAATAAGACAGCACCACCTCCAATTGTTATAAATTCAGCAATTCTCTCGAGAGAAATTCAGCTGCTAACTACCAAAAGCAAAACGCCACCGAGCTTTGTTTACACGATCTGGGCATCGAATCGAGCAACAGCTGTTACCTCAACGAGAGCTTAACAAAAAAAAACAGGCTTTCTTTTAAACAGCGCCCTTGGTATCAGAAGAAAAAAACAACTGTTTGCGGTAAATGTAAGGTATGGAGATGTTTATGTTAGGAAGTCGGCGGGTGGAAAAAGCTTTAACATTGAAAGTTCAGATGATCTTCTTGCTGCTGGTTTATTAAATTTATTTTACCGTATATTGTTGGCCATCTCACCCACGTTATAAACTTTTGCATTACCACATCAACTTTTCCCATATCTTGGAAAATTGCTAGGGTACTTCCTATTGCCAAAAAAACAAATGCTTATGTCCCTTCTGACTACCGACCAATTAGCAGATTTTTGAAAACGTTTTAGAGAAACAGATCCTGAACCATGTAGTTACTAACGACATGCTCTACCCGAAACAAACAGGGTTTAGAGCGAAGAACAGCTGCTCCACAGCTATGGTAAATCTACTTGATGAAATAAGGCAGGATTATGACAAGGGGTACGTAAGCCTTCTTTGTCTGCTTGACTTTTCGAAAGCCTTCGACAGGGTAAACCGCAACATCCTAAAGTGGAAGCTGAAGTACTTTTTTGGTTTCAGTGATAGGGCTGTCAAACTTGTCGGCAGCTATTTTTCAGGAAGATCTCAAAAAGTGATCTCTGATGGCAAATCCTCATCTCTAAAAGTATTAGTTCAAGGAGTTCCTCAAGGGTCAATTCTTGGGCCACTATTATTTTGCTTGTTTATCAATGATCTCCCATTAGTGTGCTCACAAACATCTGTGCATCTTTATGCTGATGATGCTCAGCTTCATCTAGCGAAACCCTTCAACCAGCTCTCTGAGTTGGCTCTTCTTGTTAATGAAGATCTTTCCCGAATACATGCCTGGTCTGTCGCTAATGGGCTGCTTCTGAACTCGCTTAAACTTCAGTTAATTCCAATATCAAAGAGCAAATTTAGCTTGAATATCATACCAGATATATATTTAAACCATGGCCTTGGCATTGTTATTGAGCGTACCCTTTCAGGCTACAGTCATACACAAATGGTCATTGGTCGCATTTACGGATGTTTGCGCAAATTATGGTTATCGGCCTATTTTACTCCGGTTGAAACAAGACGGAAGTTGGTAGTGGCATTAATAGTCCCAATAATCATGTATGCTGATGTAGTCTACAGCGCCCTTGACTCGCTATCACAGCACAAGCTACAAGTAGCTTTCAACGATGCGGTGCGCTATGTATATGGCCTTCGTAGGCACGACCATATTTCTGATCACTGTAAAAAGCTCCTAGGATGCACTCTGTAGCAATACATCGATACAAGAAATTGTATATTTCTACATAAAATTATTTACAATAAATGTCCGACCTACTTATTTAACAAACTCGTCTTTAATCGTTCAGTAAGAAACATAAATATCGTTCCTTTTCAACACCAATATTTGAACTCTAGCCGTTTATTTTTCATTCATGCTGTCAAACTATGGAATTCACTACCACCGCGAATTAAATTCATTTCGAACCACGCAAATTTTAAAAGTGCAGTCCTCTCGCATTTCTCTATAATTTAAGAAATCTATTTTTTATATTAGTTATAGTTCCAACTAAATTTGTATCTAAGTACTATAAAAGAATCTTATTGTACATCCCTACTTAATAAGTGAAATGAAAAAAATGAAAATGAAATCGACAAAAACACATTGCTTTCGCAAATCGATACGTGAACATGTCTCCGGAGTTCTGACGGAAAGTTTTATTTTCTGCCGAAACCAACTACTGCATATTTGGCATCAAAGGACGGAAAATCTGGTACAGTGGTGGGGTCGGAAATTTCGAATTTATTGAATCGACTATGGACAGTTTTGCATATTTGGACATATTAAAAGGCAATTTAAAACAAAGCGTTGAAAAATTGGGGTTGCAAATTAGTATTACTTTCAACAAGCCAACAACCCCAAATATACGCCGATTGTCAGATTGTGGCCTCTTTATAATGTCGCTAACAGTTGCGGATCCCGCCACAATCACCGGATTTAAGTCCAATATCCAATAGCACCTTTGGGCGTTATTGCAACGTTATATACATAAACATAATATTGCGAACAAAATAATGTTGAAAGAGGTCATCAGAGAAGATTGGATTAAGATTACTGCAGAAGATACTGCTAAGTTAGTTAATTAGAGGCCAAAACGAGAAGTGCTTAATCGTCGTGATTACTCAGCAAGTTAATAACATCTTTTTTTTAATTATTAATTGTTTAAGTGTTTGAATTAATTCTTACGCATGAGCGTACACTTTTGACACATAGATTTCTGAAATACAAACCAGAAAAATCTTTTTTAAATCTAACTGTAAATATTTCGATACTATTACTAACATAAAAATAAGTCTGTCGAAGAATCTTATCAATCCAATTAATATTATAAAGCTCAGTGTTTATATGGATATTTGTTACTCTTTCAAGCAAAAATTAGTGAATCAATTTTAATAAAACTTTACAATAATATTTCTTACATATCAGAATGATACATAGGCCATAAATTATAAGGCCATTGATTAAATTGGCCAAGATGTAAAAAAGAGTCACGTAAGTCAGATATCAAGAGTCACAAAAAATGTCATCTTTTCAACATAAGTGGGATTAACTTCCGTTAGGATAGTCCGATATAAACATTGACTGCTACCATAATGTCTCTTTGGGTTAATTTATTCCTTGATGGACAAAGTTGACTTCAATTCGAACAACAAGTGTTCAACAATACCCTATTTTTGAATATTTTTTTAATTTCTGGTAATATTGTAAATTCAAAAGTTCGGATGTTTGCACTGTTTCTCGCTCCCAAGCCACTTGACCGATATGGCTAAAATTTGGAAAGTAAATTGCTTATGCTGTGTGATGTGTTTTAGTGTATTTTTTGTCTAGATGCATTAAGTTTGACTTCAACTTTTAAGTGCATACAACGCATAAAAAGAACGCAGGTGTTCGAGCTACGTTTTTAGTTTAATTTTCCATTCGGCGATCGTATTCCGTACATTTTTCGTTTTTCTAAAGAAAAAGGGTTGTAATAGCTTTGCGTTGTGGTTCACAGCAGTCGCCGAAAAATGATTCTTGAACACGTGTGCTCAGTGGTAAAATTCTTTGGAATTTATCTAAACGTTTGCCTCCTATGTGCTGGTGTTGCTTTTTGAGTTGAAGTCAAACTTATTGCATTCAAAAACAAATTAGTAAACGTTTTTTATTTAAATCGGTTCAGCCGTTCAAGAGTTAGAAAAAATCCGATGGGCTTGCAAATCGGCTGTATCAATATTTGCGATTTGAAAGTTTGGAAGGGCTTGACCAATTTGGTTGAAATTTAGGTAAACTGCTTATCTTGCAGACATGGCTTCAAGCTAAATTTTTCTTCAATGCATTGAGTTTGACTACAACTTACGAGTAGATGCATCGAATGATAAGAACAACGCAGATATTTAAAGTACCCTTTTCCTGATTTTCTCAAATCGCGCATTGGCTATCGATCTATCTGTACTTTTTTTCCAGAAGCAGATAGGGGCAGATTAAAGTGGATCAAGAGTTCCTTAGGGATTAGTTTATGGTAAAGTAAAATGAATAAGAAACGACTCGACGACTCACGCAAAGATTAGATAAAGCATTTTTAGTATTTGCCACTTTGGCAAAAGAAGAGATCTCAAATTGCAATGTAAGGAAAAGCAGTAGTCGTTTTTTTCAAAACACTACCCGGGACTCGTAATAGTAACTCCTAAGATAAACAATTTACTAACAAGTTTCTAAACACAGATATTGGATCAGAAGTATTTGTAAAGTTGTAAATTGTATACATTTTTAAGCCGAGGCGAACGAAGTCGCGGGAGCAGCGACTGATGTGTTTGCAGTGTAGAGGTAGCCATGGGTCGAGATACAGGAGTGCAAACACCTGTTTGGTACGTAAAACCCGCTACATAGTTGGTAAATGTAATTGGTTTTTGAAAGATGTGTTAAGTTTATTTATTTCATTTATTTATTTCATGTTCTATTCTTTATATTTTGTTGATTTTTCAAATAAGTAAGAAAGAAAACTTGTCAGTACAGGAAAACGTTTATAAGGAATAAACTGATATAAGAAACTATTCCCTGACACTAATATCTAAAATTATATGAGCATTAATACGCTTATAAGAAACTGACCCCCAAACAAATCATTTTATTTCATGCTGATAGATAGATAGATTTATTAAAAAAGTTATAAATGTATGTACAATAATATAAATCAATTTAGACATGGCATTACCGTCTGCCGATTGGCTATACTATACTATTTTATAGATACCTTTAATTATACATACATATAAATTATACATAGGTCCGAGGTTGCTATGTACTTGACTATTTCTTAAAAGTTTTCATTGATAATTTTTTCACGATAGGCTACAGCTATTTTACAGAAGCTATTTAATTTGCTTACATCCACCTTCTTGGACTATAAAATCAGCGCCATAATAATACCTTCCTGTTTCTTTTAGGGTTGGACATTTTTTTCAAAAAATGGATAACGTCCTCTCGTGCACCTTGGTGGGAAATACTGCATATCACCGGCAGATCGTCACGGTGCGGCATATAATTTAGTTTGACTAGTTTCATTGAGATTTGTTGAATACTGTTTTCATCTCGGAAGTAATTGAATTCCTTCAAATTGTGCTCAAGCATAGAATATGTAGCCCTGTGGACCGAACTTGTCGCTTCTCTGATGAAACTATCCCTACACACCCAATTAACCTTGTTGATCAGCGCATAAAGTACAGTCTGCCATTGAGTATGTTGCTGCCAACTGCCAACTCCATCCATTTATTATACCAGGCGGTTGCGCTCCCGAATGTATTTAGTGCAGCTATCTTGGGAAGTCTTTCGTTTAACATGCTCATTACTTTCAGAA
The DNA here is from genome assembly GCA_905187475.1 of Syritta pipiens. NCBI lineage: Eukaryota > Metazoa > Arthropoda > Insecta > Diptera > Syrphidae > Syritta > Syritta pipiens. The sequence continues at coordinate 59,649,360 of LR994572.1, read as the reverse complement.
TATAATCCACTTAGAGTTTAAGTGTCTTGATAAAGAGCGGAGGCAGTCCAGTTTCAAGGTGTACAAGGTGGCAATTGAAACATCTTTGCAACTTGCAACAGCAAAGAAGCTTCTAAGATATGAAAACACCGCCATCACATTTCTGAAGATCACGAAGATCTTCCAAATGAAGGCAGTGCTGGAGTATTATGATATCCCTAGACTTCGTAAGCCGACAAAATACTCATACGAGACTCGAAGACTAGCCGAAGGACTGTACCACCTCCCCACCTTAAGAAATGTGTATGGTAAACGTCGTTATATGTATTTATAATATATCAAGCTTCCTAAATAGCATTCCTCAAAACCTACGAAACACCAACAGCACAGCGACTACAAAGAAAAAGTTATAGAACTATTTCCTTGAAGCAATCACTCAAGAACGGTACATTATTTGCAATTAAATAATGTATCGTTCTTTTTTTCCTATATTTTTTTTCTGATATTTTAAAATGTATACATTATGCTTTTTAACCTACTTTCACGTGGCAATAACATTGTTTGTTCTTAATTCAAAGTTTAAATGTTCATTGGTGTTCAATTTTTTTTTCAAAAACCCATTCCATTCTACAATAACCTATTCAATTATGTATATATATATAAATAAATAATAATAAAATGCAAAAAAAAATATTAAAGTGCAGAACTTCCTTGATAACCCGTTGGCATATAGTTTGTAGAGATATATAGTTGTAGAGATATAGTTGTAGAATACCGTAATATTCTCAGTCGGCAGAGATCGGCGTGCATTAACATAGGAGGTACAGTTTGCTTCTGTAAAAATACTATTTCAAATCCTCCCAGTAGGCACGCCAGCTCCTCTTCAAGAAAAAGTTTACTTCCAGCATTCCTCAGAGAACAGACTGGATGGAAAGCCCTACATCGCTGGAGGATCTACTAAAATTCTTCACGGACGTATCTAAAACTGAGTCGCGAATGTACTCCGGAATAACAATTGTAGCGTCTTTCAGGCGGAGACTATGGCGATGAAGGAAGCTCTGCCTTGGCTAAAACACAGTGTAGTATGCAAGAGGGATATCATCATTTGTTCAGACAGTCAACCCGCAATTAAATCCGTAGACTCGGTCACTTTTACCTCTAGGACCGCCCTAAAGTGCCGCCAGTCTCTGGATGAGATGGCCTAGCACTTCAATATACACCTCATGTGGGTGCCTAGTCACAGTGACATTCAGGGTAGTTGCCAAGCTGACGCACTCGCCAGGCATGTGACCACAATTCCATTACAATCCCGAAGAGAATTACCGGCCATGCCACCAGCTACAACCAAATTAAACATAAAACTTCACAGCCTTAAAACCACCAAACATAGGTGGCACGAAGGCTTAACATGATTGCACACCAAACATATTTGGCTACGCACTACCTGCGGATGGACAGACCACCGATTAGGATCATTATAGGCGTCATTACGGGACACTGCACCATCGGCAGACATGCCAGCAGACTTGGAGGCTCTGCCAATGACTTTTGCAGAAGTTGCCAGGATGAAGAGGAGGAGGTGCGGAATGGATTTTCGCATTGTGGTATCACAATGGGTCTAGTCTTGCTTAAGTGTGGTTGTGAGCCTTTGATGCTCCAGCCAGCCGCTCTAACCTAACCTAACGCTTGTAGAGAAGAGCTCTGCGGTCCACGTTATCGAATGATGTCTTAATATGCACCAAAAATGTATAGAGCTGGCAACCCCATGTGTGAAAATACTTCTCTATGTGGTCTATTGCTGAATATCCTGATCTAAAAAGCGCCTGGTATTCTTTAACTTTGTTATTACATCACATCCACATTGTCAGTCTTTTTAGCTTGACTTCGGTGAAGGCTTTATACGAAGCGTTCAAGAAGGAGATGCCTCTGTAGTTTGCATGGTCAGCCTTGTTGCTTTTTTTGAAAATCGGAGAGAGAAGTGATTACTTAAATTCTTTGGGAATCTCCCCAGTGCTTTTGCATCTTTACGCCTTTTTAAAAGACTGAAATGACCTCGAGTTCCGTTATTACCTCCCATCCAAACATCTTATCAAATCCTCTTTTAAAATTGTTCGGGAAGTGTTCACTCTACTCCAAGAGCTCGATAAGCCGTCGCATTTAGTGTTGGGGTGTTATTTTGACTCTAAGCAAAAAATATTAAATTATTTTAAAAACAAAATACAGTGTAGCCTTGATAAGTTGGCCACCAGCGGTGCAACATTTTTCGGCCAACTTAAACAGGTGGCCAACTTATCAAGGTGTATACTTTTTGTACTACAAAATATTTATTTTTTATAAAACTGAAAAATTGATTTTCTTTGTCTTTATTAAAACAAACAATTCATATTATACACATGTATGTATTGCGTATCCATACATATTTTTAATTTATATAAAAAACAACAAAAATATATCAGTCCAGAAACAAGATAAAATAAGACTTAAAAATACTTGTTTAAACTAGCTTGTCTCAATATTTTAGACTTTGCCTTATGTTCTTCGATTGTATTTTTGATGTTGAGTACATCTGCAATTAAGTTTGGTTGGTCCGTAGAGACATATAAAAGAAGCTGATCAACGTTATTTAGGGCATCATTAGCTGTAATAGGGTGTAAGTCTACATCGTCATTTCCCGAATCGGATGGAGATTCCTCACTATCAAGAGGCTGCAATTCTTGTAGAACCTGATGCATTATTTCCGTTACTGAATCCTGCACAACCTCGTGCACAACTATGCCTTCATCTACTTTTATTATCTCGTCTGCCGAAATCAGTTCTGATCTAATGTCTTCCGGTATTGTTGATTTTTCTACACTATCCCAGGCAGACACAATCCACCTTAAAGCATCCAATACGTTAATGGACTTGGAAAATTCAGTTCCGGATTCGCACTCATCAACTTTTGCTGAGATAAAAGCATCTTGGATCTATATTTCATTTTTAAATTTTGAATGATGCCCTGATCCAAAGGATGAATTTCTGATGTTAGATTAGGGGTTAAAAACTTAACGACAACATTTGAATATTCATTTAAAAGGGTATGGCTTGTTGCATTATCCACTAAAATGATGATTCGTCTTTTTTTCTGCTTCATTTGGCGATTCACATAGCCAAGCCAATCATTGAAAATTGTAGTTGTCATCCATGCTTTTTTATTATGTGCCCATGTGACCACAAAATTCTTAAGATCAATTGTATGAAAAATTCTTGGCTTTGCAGCATTTCCAATGACAAGAGGCTTTAATTTTTTACCTGTTGCACTACAACAAAAAATAACGCTTAGCCTTTCCTTCGCCATTTTTCCTCCTTTGCATTTCTCGCCTTTAGCGATAAGACTTTTCGTTGGAAGCTGACGGTAAAAAAAGTCTTGTTTCATCTGCATTAAATTGGTCGTCTGATGAAAAGTCTTTTAATAGAAGAGGCAGCTTGTTTTTCCAAGTTGTAACGGCGTTGTGGTCGACGTTAGCTCCTTCGCCACACAGAACCCGAAACTGAATGTTGTGCCGCTTGCGAAATGCTTCCAACCATCCATTGCTGGCCAGAAAATTTGCAAGTTTAAGTTGATCTGCAATTTGCTTGGCTTTCTCCTGTAGCATTGGACCACTGACGGGAATATTTTTTGATCGACATTTCTTAAAAAAAGAAAAAACTCCTAGGTTTATTTCCTCAAAGGGAGTTTTTCTGCATAGACGCCTTCTGCCATCCATTACATTATTCTCTAAGGCATCTAAAATTTTTCTTTTCTGAACGTTTATATTTCCAACAGTTGATTTGGATATTCCATATTTGTTTGCCAATGTCCTTTGAGATGTCCCTTTTTCTAAGTCCTTTAAAATTTCTTCCTTCTTACTAAGTGGAAGTTGAATTGTTGGTTTTCTTGGTGGCATAACGAAATCTATAAATTTAATAATTTTAGACACACATAACGTATAAACCTACACAATATGTTTTTATACTCTGTATACACCGATTTTATGACTTTTCGACACTATAAAAAAACTAACACTGTAACCTCCAAGGGTAATCACAAACTGAAGGAACAATTTATCTCATATTTTACCATATTTTGCGAACGATATGCATATGTACATAACTGGAACAAAAAATTCGTTATTTTACCGCTAAGTTTAGAGGAGGCCAAACTATAATATGGGGACAAAGAGTCCATCGCTTACGCATGGTGTTTGGCCAACTTTCACAGGTTATTTTCTGTGAGAGATGACAAAAAGTGAACAAATTTGTGGCCAAGTACCAAGATAGGCAGGTGGACAATATATAAAGGTGATTTGTGTAACATTTGTATGGGATTTTCTTGGAGCAGGTAAAAACTGGCCAACTTGACAGGTTTCACTGTATAACTATAAAATCTTACATTTTTCTTTGTCGTAAACACTTTTCTCGACGACATTCGACTATCGGAATAAGGGTGTATATTTTTTATATACGGCGGATATACCAATCACAAGAGTTGAAGAATCTATGATAGCGACATTAGCAGACGATACTACACTGCCACTCATCTGAACAGGTTCACATTTTTTCGCAACTTAATGTTAGTCTACCTTCATATATATTCCAATGACAGCATAATGTTATATATGTATGTAATAAAAGAGTATCATTATGCAGTAAATTTAAGCCAAAAAAAATGTTTCTTAATGCTTGCCGTACAATTTTTTTGGCCCATCTCAAATATTAATCGCAAATATTAATAGAGCCGATTGAAAGCCGATCGGATTTTTTCTAACTCTAAACGACTGAACTGATTTCGGTGAAATTTGGAATACAGTCGACTCCGCTTAACTGAAACATTGATTTGCCACAATTTTTTTTTTTCACTTAAGCGATATTTTCAATTAAGCGTACTTCGGATAACTGAACAAAAAAAATTCATTTAACCGGTGATGTGATAACTAAAAAACAATTTCCCTTATCCGGTCCAACAATTCAAAAAAATTCTAACAACAACAACAACATGTATATATTTTTTATGTCCTACACTTAAGACTAACTAATGTGCTCTTGGATGCAATAAGTGTGACTTTTCCTCAAAAAGCAACACCAGAACATAACAGGCGGACGTTAAGATAAATTTCAAGGAATTTTGGGTGTGCGCAACAATAGAATCTCCGTCGACTACTGTGAACCACAAGCCAAAGTTATTTCACCCCTTTTTTTTCAGAGAAACAAAAACTATAGTACATACGATCGCCGAATGGAAAATTAAGCAGGAAAGGTAGCTCGAACACCTGCCATCTTTTTATGGTGCGTTGCATGCACTTCAAAGTTGAAGTCAAACTTAATGCATCTAGACAAAAAATACTCTAAAACACAGCATAAGCATTTTACGTTCCAAATTTCGGCTAAATCGGTCAAGTAGGAGCAAATTGAAAAATTACAAACATCGCAACTTTCGATTTTATAATATAATAATTCCCAGAAATTAAAAAATTATTCAAAAATAGGGTATTTTGACTGCCTGCTTCGACGTACAATTGTTATTCGAATTGAAGTCAAAGTTTGTCCATCAAGGAATAAAATAAATATTGTAAGCCATTATGCTAGCAGTCTATCTTAAAAATTGTATTTCAATCGGACTATCGAAACAGAAGTTAATCCCACTTACATGTTGTATGTTGAAAACGTGAAATATTTTGTGACTATTGATATCTGACTAACGTGATTCTTTTTTCTATATCTTGGCCAATTTAATCAATAGCCTTATAATTTATGGCCTATATGTTTTTCCGATATTCACAATAATATGTGAAGTTTCATTAAAATCGATTCACTCGTTTGTACGTGAAAGAGTAACAAACATCCATACCAACATTCAGCCTTATAATATTAATAGGAGTAGGATAACAATGTCGAATGTATGCTTGCCTTAGACAGATACCCGCTTCTTAAGAAAACATCGCTAAAGTTAAACTGTCCTCCAACATCATCAACACCGGTCGAGAGGTTGTTTTCATTTGCCGGCTTGGTGGTATGATCAGAATTTAGACAGACTAGTTTTATTAAAATCAAATTCGTTAATTTTGAAAAAACTAAGTCGTTTCTCAATATAAAATTTTGTTCTGCAAAATGTTTATGCTATGTTTTTAATTTTTATTGTTAATAAGATTCACTGTTGCATATCCGAAAAGAGAAATAAATTAATATGAAATTCGATATATTTTTTTCGACAGCAGGAAACCACCGAACACGCAAACACGTCTAACTTTTATGCCTCTCACAAAAAAAAAAAAAATATACTATATAGCTGAAACTATAAGTATATGGTCGAGACGGGTGTACCACCATAATAAAATAAAAAAATCGATAATCGGATGTACGTAGCCCCCGAAATTTGAAAATTCGCCTTATTTTTTGAACATACCTCGTGCTTTGCGTACAACTACTCGGGAAGCAACACAAACGTTCTATAAATTTGTTGAATATATAGGGTAAGAAATGAAAACTTATGTTTAATAACTTAGGTTAAAAACTTTATTCTTTCTTACGTTCAACAATTATTGTCACAAGTAAGACGCATCGCCAGTTTTTCATAAGGTATGGAGAATATATGTGCTCAAATAAAATGCTAAAATGTATAGCTTTTTTACGAAATTCAAAGTAAAATGAACACGCCGCTATCGTTATGTGCTCAAATAAAATGCTAAAATGTATAGCTTTTTTACGAAATTCAAAGTAAAATGAACATGCCGTTATCGTTATTACTAAAATATTAATGTTTATCTTTCACGCATTTCGAAACATTTTCCATTGATTCCAATATTGTCTGCGATGTAACTTCTTAGACTTTTTTTTCTAGCTAAAGGAGGCTTAATAAGATTGCTTCCCAAACATTTGTAGTGGAATCTTTCTGTGGGGAAAATTGTTTTTTAGTTAGCATTGAAAATAACATCATGAATTGCAAAAAAAAAAAAAAACAAGGTTCGTTGCCATGCGCTGCTATATAAACAAAAACGCAAAACGTCATATTAGAAAAATAAAAGGAGAGAGAGAGAAGATAAGGGCTTTGGCGAGCTTACACAGATAGGGAATGACGTTCACAGATAGGAAATGACGTTGTCAAAAATAAAATTATAAAAAACGATGGCAAAAAAACTAGTGGAAAGACACAAGGAAGATGAATATCTCGTTCTGTCTTATTTCTGCCCCAAACACTTTTCTTTTTTTAATTGAAGAAGTATCAAACAATCAAAAGTCTAATTAATAGAATTGACATTTAAATCTATCTATGTACATATCTATAGATAAAAAGAAAAGATATAGCCACGCAAAAAAATACATCACTTTTTTTTGCGTGCGATTATGACCTTTTTTTCGCATTTAAGTTTTTTTTTAATTATCCATACATGACGAAGTGTGTAGCGAAGAATCTGTAGATATGGGCAAAGTTTATTTTTTAAAATTTAAACGATTGAATCATATTTAAGAAAAAAATAATTTCTACGCAATTCGATTTATTTTCAAAATTAAGGTTCGAACATATATTTTACCTTAATTGCTATTGATACCAAATTATATTATATTATTTTTCAGAGAGGTTAATTTTAAATAAATTAAAAAAACGAAAAAAACACAAAGTTACACTTTTTAGGTACTAATGGAACGTTTACTTCTCATTTAAAAAGTCGACTGAACTTGTTCTCGTTTGAATGTCGATACAGCTGACAATCATTGTATTTCATACATCCATACAGAATTGCTCGAATGCAATACATTTTCTCACCAATCTCTAAGCTCACGGAAATCATTGATGTTGAACTTGATTTGATGCCAAATCTAAATTCGGCAGAAATACACATGTAAATAAAATACCATATGAACATTGCACCGTACGAGTACGAAGACTTGCGAAGACCATTCATATCTTGCATTTTCAAGAAGTACCGCAGTACAGGTACATCATTACGGCAGGCAAGCTTTAGAACTGTGAGCATACAGCTACATATGTAAACGTTTGGGATATGATCAATAGCTCTCAATTTATTGTAATCACATTTCTTATATGAATCCGTACACATTCATAGTATATTTATACTAATGTTGACTTTTCTTTAATCCTCTCATGCCCAGCGTTGTTCCTGTACAACATGAACTTTATATGGTCTGAACTCGAAAAATGTGCTGATTTCATACTAAAACTAATTTTAATTTATTTAATGCTGCATCAGACGCTTGTTAGTGCAAAAAGAATATTATATTCGAGATCCATTACTTTGGTTTTGTTCAAGTATGATTTTATGAAAAACAAATTTCAATATATCCCATAGCTTGTTTTAAAATTGCGAAAGCATAATGAAATTGATTCCATCGTATTAGCAAGCTCTTATTTTATTATAAAATTATTAAAGGTATTCGAAAGTCCAAATCAATATAACCTGTTTTATCGACAAACGTTCGTGTTGTTTGTATACAACACTGAGCACTTCTCATAGACATATTTTTAGGCAAAATGTACTACAGGTGTTACAGATGCCTACATTAAAATTGTCTTGTAAATGAAGTAGGATAAGTCTGTCTCATTTAGGTTAATTGTTTTCAAAATGAACTTGAAAGAGACTTTTTCATTTGAAATGTATGGTTTCGAATATGATATAATTCGAGTTACCATAGTTGACCATATAAATGTTGTATAGGAACAACATTTCCCATACGTGACGTTATCCTTTCGTCCTTTGATATATTTTTTTTTTCAAATTTGGCTTAGTGAAGACCTGATAAGTGACATTCTAGCAAAAAATATTTTTCTTTGGCTGGAATAAGGTGCGGTCATGAAAGGGTTAAACACATAAACGAAGATGGCAAATTTAGATGAATTATCCTTGCTTTAGTTTGCAGCTACTTCTTCGAAATGTAAATTACCTTTCTATTTTTAGATTTAAAAAATCTCTATCTAGCTATCATTACTGACCGGAAGAGCACTAAGATAAAAGACAAGCACAGTGCACATGCAAAAAAGATTTTGCGTAAAAAAATTTGTACTATATTAGCACATATTTTCAACTTGTAGTTGTCAGTTCCCGGACCAATGAAAACTTGCAAATATCATCCCGGTCCCGAAAAAGAAAAGTGCACTTGCCCCTTCAGACTTCCGACCGATAAGTATGTCCTGCTTTATGTCTAAAGCTTTTGAGAAAATTCTGGCGAATCAAGATACAGTCGAAGCCTTCTAGGTGGAACGTCCTCTAAATCGAAAATCCCTCTAACTCAAATTTGTTCGCCATATTTTGGCATTCCCTTCAATTTTCCATACAAAATTCATCCTTCAAGTCGAACGCCCTCTAAGTCGAAAAGCCCTCTAACTCGAATACATTTTTTCGACTCCTGGTCTATTTTCAATTCCTCTAAGTCGATTTTTTTTTCTTTTGCACAAAAATAAACAAAATAATATCCTCTCGCAACTTTTATTAAGCATGAAATTTGTGTTGCATGCTCTGTTTCCTCTAAATTTAGGACTGGACGACGAATACTTTTCATTTCATGTTGATTTCTTACTGCAAACACGTCGGAGAAAAAAACGCATGTGGTTGCCCTTATTATTGTTTACCTATGCAAGAAAGAAAGCAAATGTTCACAGCAAGAATGAGGATTTGCATGGCGACCTACACGGCAAACATCGAACCCAAAGAGAATAAGAAAATTTAAACTATTCGCTAACGGTTCTCGAAGCACAATCATGTTTGGCGAACACAATTGTCGTCTAGGGCCACATAATCGTCATCTACACACAACCATAAATGAGCTATAGGTTATTTGTGCACACAACCGTGCGGCTCTGTATGAATAACTGCGCTGCTTATTCACTGTGTCGTTGGTTGGCCTCAAACAATTTGCTTTTAATACAATATAAAAACAGTTAGGTATCTGAGATGTTTTCAAGCTTCAATTAGTAAATGCATTGAGAGTCCGGATGAGGTCCAACACTGCCTTTTTAAAATAGAGTCCTTTTTTAAAAGGCTTAATTCTCCAATTTTAAAGACTCAATCCAAAATTACAAGTTTTTTTAAGTGATGTCCTGTGTTTTTTCCTTACATGTATACTCTTTTGAATTAAATAAAGGCTTTTAAGCAAAAAAAAAATATTAATCCCTCTAACTCGAATTTTTCAAAAAATCCCTCTAACTCGAACGAATTTTGATATCCCGTGAAAATTCGACTTAGAGGGCTTCGGCTGTATTAATTACATTAATAAAAATAATTTAATGTCAAGCTGGCAATCGGGCTTTAGAGCTAAACATAGCTGTGAATCAGCAGTAATGAAGGTATCAACTGATCTTAGGCTTTCGCTAGATGGTAGGGACTTCGAAGTTCTAGCCCTGCTAGACTTTTCCAAAGCATTCTATTGTATTGATCACTCTATACTGATATCGAAACTCAACCAGAATTCCAATTTTTCTTCTTCATCTATAAGACTTCTACAAATGTACCTGCGCAATCGTGTCCAATGGTTACGGACATAGGAGGAACCAAGTGTGAAATATTTAGGATTTTATATCAACTCTTCTCTTACCTGTTGTGATTCAATTAGAGCTTCTATTAAAGACATCTATGCTTGCTTACCTAATAAGTCAACAAATGAAAATTCGCCTTTTAAAGAGTCTGTTACTGCCATTTTTTACATATAACTGTTCCATATATCCTTATGCTGACTATGACTGTAAAAGAAGACTAAAAGTAGCTTTTAATGTCTCTGTTCGTTTAATTTATCCCCAGATCCCCAGATATTGTAGTGTGTCGCAGTTAAAAACTAACGTTCTTGGCTTAAATTTGGACGATCTTCTGAAAGATCGTAATATAATATTTTGAAACTGTACAAAATTATTCACCGCAAATGTCCTAAATATTTACATGATTTCCTTACATTTGCACACTCTTTACGTGGTTTAAAATTAATTCCTCCCCGCTTCACTCATTGTGTTGGACGACACTAGTTCTTCATATCTGTGATTCGCCTGTGGCATTACCTTCCGCATGAATTGTAGACGAGACGAGTTCGAGAAAAAACTATTTTCCCATATATCAGATAACAGTATCACAATATAAATAAACTAAGTGTACACGCTTTAATACTAAACTTTATCATTTTTTTTGTATTTATTACTTTTAATTTAATTTATCTAATGTACACTTTTCATTTAAATTCTATACCTACCAGTGGCGTGCCGTCCATATAACCCGATTCCTACCGAGTTACCTTTTAAAATTCCAATTCTTCAACAATGTACCAATACAACAAGCAACATGAATCTTAATATTTACATACATATAAGCATAATATATATGTGAGTTTTTCCTTCACTTGTATACGCAAGTGCCACTGATCTATATAAATACATACACCGCACAACATTGCATGCCTCTTCTCCAACAACATACATTGCATTATCTATGGCAACAAAATAACCCGCAAAAGTTTCGGGTTATTCTGTTGCTAGCTGGTTAGTACAAATTGATGTTATTTCCTTGTTTCCCTTCCGACAGCAGCCGTAAAGCGAGAGCCAGATAAAGAGTAGTAAAGACTAAAAATCAGTAAAAAAGCCGCTAGCAATAAAATAACCCGAAACATTTTTGGGTTTTTCATTTTAAGTCACTCTTTGCAATCTGCACGGTAACTGAATTTTTCAAACAGAAATAATCAAAGAGAGGGGAAAAATCGAAGAGAAGAGCACATGCAAAATTATGATACACAATACAAAATCAGCAAATAACCCTAAAAAATTAGCGGGTTATTTTTTGCATAAAAAGGCCCATTGACGAGACACAGTGTTGAACACGGTGATCAGCACAAGGGTAAGTGTCACGTGTATGGCCTGGTGTGCACACCGATGTGGTCAAAAGATTTTGATTTTCTTGAGACGGTGTGAACACAAGTGTCTCGTGTATGGGCAAGTGTGCACACTTTCGAGCGAGGAGGTTGTTTACCAATAGCCGTGTTTTATTATGCACGGATGATCCATATGGATCATGTGTGTAAATAAAACGCTCCAGATCATGGAAGCATTTTTATTTTGTGTTCTGACAGTAGTTTGACAATTAACTCCTGTCGATGCTGTGATATTTGCGGGCAGTGTTTCCATGTCAACATAATTTTTCTTCTCTTCAGAGCAAGTGTTTGCACATCTTTTACGGTGACGATTACAATTTTCACCGGCAAACGCAAAACAATTGTGCAAATCACACAAAATTGTTAGAAATTAAAATTGAAATACAAATTTTGTATTACTGTTAGCACAATATTACTTAATGAAGGAATAAAAGTGAGTATTAAAATCTAGTTCAAAAAATAATATTTTGTATACTTATCAGGCAATGCTGTAAATTGGAAATGGTTTCCAGGCAAATCAGCTTCCATGAACCTAGCAGGGTATAGCGGAATCAAATTTCGGATCACGATAAATGATCCCGATAGCTATCTGGATCATGTGTTGTTGTTGCAATGCGTGCAAACCAATGATCTATATAGATCATGAGTGCATAATAAAACACGGCTAATGACAACATGTTATCATTGGATTTTTCGCACTGCTATCGGTAAATGAGTGAGTTTCGTGGTCTCTGGATATAAATCTTCTAATAGTGTGCGTTTTTTCATACATTTTGGATATAAAACTTGTAATGGTGGTAGTGAACGGTCATTTCACACACACTACTATATGCACCCCCTGACCGACAAACGTAGCCGAGTTGTGCATCATGTTATCATTGATGGGTACCGTCGTTTTGAATTTGGGAGCCAATAGGAAACAACAGCAGGAACGATAAATTTAAGTTCCTTTATGTGTGTGCAGCCTGAGCAGCTGGATTTGGCAGCGCACACGTATTCTCATTGATGGGTAGGACAGGGGTTGCTATATGTGAAAAACGGTGTTACCTACAGGGGAAAGAGAGGCGGAAGTTGTGCATCATGTTATCATGTTGTGTTTTATTATGCACTCATGATCTATATAGATCATTAGTTTGCACGCATTGCAACAACAACACATGATCCAGATAGCTATCGGAATCATTTATCGTGATCCGAAATTTGATTCCGCTATACCCTGCTAGGTTCATGGAAGCTGATTTGCCTGGAAACCATTTCCAATTTACAGCATTGCCTGATAAGTATACAAAATATTATTTTTTGAACTAGATTTTAATACTCACTTTTATTCCTTCATTAAGTAATATTGTGCTAACAGTAATACAAAATTTGTATTTCAATTTTAATTTCTAACAATTTTGTGTGATTTGCACAATTGTTTTGCGTTTGCCGGTGAAAATTGTAATCGTCACCGTAAAAGATGTGCAAACACTTGCTCTGAAGAGAAGAAAAATTATGTTGACATGGAAACACTGCCCGCAAATATCACAGCATCGACAGGAGTTAATTGTCAAACTACTGTCAGAACACAAAATAAAAATGCTTCCATGATCTGGAGCGTTTTATTTACACACATGATCCATATGGATCATCCGTGCATAATAAAACACGGCTATTGGTTCCAAGTCTCAATCGGGATCATTTATCGTGATCCGAAAATTTTTTCACGCTATTCCCCGCTAGGTTCATAGTGTTGATTTGTCTGGAAACCATTTCGGAAACGGCATTGCCTGATAAAAATATAATTTTTTGATCCAAATTTTAGAACTCAATTTTATTCCTTAAATAAAGTAATATTGTGGCGACAGTAATACAAAATTTTTATTTCAGATTAATTTCTAACAATTTACAATTTGTGTGATTTGCACAATTGCTTTGTGTTTGGCGGCGAAAATTGTAATCAGATGTGCAAAAGATGTGCACACACTTGCTCTGAAAAAAAGGAAACACTGCCCGCAGATATCATAGCATTTTAATTTTAACTGTCAAATTACTGTCAGAACACAAAATAAAAACGCTTCCATGATCTAGAGTGTTTTATGTACACAATTGATCCATATGGATCATCCGTGCATAATAAAACACGGCTAATAGAGCTTGCAGCTTTTTTCACAATGCAGCGTGAAGGCTGCTTGTTTCAAAATGCAGCGTGAGTGCGAACCGAGAGCGAGACGTATCACGCGCGAGTCTAGTTCAAGCTGTCAAACGAAGGAAAATGTATGAAGCAAAACACAATGCGGTGAGTCTCGTCGTCAGTCGCGCATTGATTTTGAAAAATTGAAACAATCGCGGCGTGACGGCGTTTCATTTAATGAACAGTTTGTGACAGATTGGAAGTTGAATATGTTGCTATTGTGAAAGAAAAAAAAAAAAAACTCGAAAAATTGATTTATTTAATAAAACAAAACCTATGACTTATAATAAACAAAAAATAAATTTTATAAATATTCGTTAATGAAGGAAACGCCGGCAAGATCGTTAAATTGTGAATTGATTGAGCGAGACGATTCAACAGCGATTCTCGCGCTGGGCTCTTCTCGCTCTCGTCCCGCACTCTCGTCGCATTGTGAAACAGGCATTACTTTGCAGTACAGTTCATATCAAAATGTCACGGCAACGCCTACTGTAATGGCGGATCTAATGTCAATGTGCTCAATATGCCTGCGCTGAATAATCTTTGACAGAGAGAGTAGACTCAGATGACATGACTCAGATGTTTTCTCTCTTCACACTATCCCGCACGGTACATGTATCTGCTGTATACCGCATTCAGCTGTTCAACTAATACAATATTGGCTGACATTTTTTACCTAAAGACATTTTATTTCAGTGGATAGAGAGGGCTGGGTAGAATTGAATAGTTACTTGGTGGAGCTCAGCTAGTTGGTCTATTCTTTTTGTTTAAAAGTACTTAATGAAATATAAAGTAAGGCGAAAATTTTGTGATAATAGCAACGAGTTAAATACTGTGTGTTTATTGAACCAAATAATATTACATGTAACTTAAACAATTAAAGAAAAAGTTCGGTAGAAAATGGAATGAAACCAACGGATACACACTTCAAAACATGCAAGCATACATACACACATGCATCCAAATAACTATGCATACACATATAAATGAGCATAGTTGTATGTCATGTCAGCAATATTCATTCAAGAAACACTAGATAACATATATGTAAGCTTGAGGGAAGAGAGAGATGGATGAAAAGTCTGGCTCCGCATGATTCCCTTTCAGCAAAATATTTGCGTTAAAATTGGTCAAACGCTTGTCGAATCCCATTTCATCGAATAAAAAAGTGAAAAGACTGACTAAGTAAAGAATAAAAGAATATGACTTCGTCGATGGTCATTCGTCAAATTTAAGACTGATTATTGTAACCCATGTTACGAATGAAATATGGTATTTTCCAACATTATTTTGACAAAGTTTTACTCGGCTTAAAGCACTTCCTAATACCATCGCGTCGAATAATACAATTCGATTTTTTTGTTCGCTCAATGCTCTTTTATCAAATGGTAAAAAAATACGCTTGGAATTCCAGTGCCAATTAATAATAGTGTATTGAAATTGTTTCTATTTTCAACAATACATATTTTTATATATAAAAGCACAATTAATTGGACATTCATAGGAATAGTAATATTTTCGTAAAATATGTGCATATATTTAGATTGTTTTGCTATTGTGGTTTAATTAAAAAAAAGATTCATAGTCATAATCCAATTGATTAATAAGTAAAATAAAATGGTTAGAGAATCAGCCGAAAAAGTGTTAAACCTAAACCTCAGTGCTTTTGTGAAACTATTTTCGTTGTCATTATTTAAATTATATAATTTTTAAGCTATTTACGCTACAAACATGACAATGGCGGCGTGTTACGCGAATTACGATATATCGATTTCACATGGATTTTCAGCGAGCTCGGTGGCATCGCAGCACAATCAACAACAACAGCAGCAGCCGACTCAAAATATACAGCAGCCGCATCAACAGCAGCAGCCATCGAGAATTTCATCGGTAGCGGCGGCGACAGCTCTCGTTACAGTGACTGCGGCTGCCGCAGCATCAACCTTAGCTGCCGTCGCCAACAGTAACTTAAACACAAGGAAAGACTATTCCATTCCATTACATGTAGACTGCAGCGTTGAATATGAATTGCCAAATCAACCGAAACCACCGGCGGGGCAACGCATTGAGCCACTTCTTATGATCCACCCGTGTTATTTTCGGAAAATGGAAAGCCAACGACGAAGTCCTTTTATAAATAATATGCCAAGTTCATCTCGGAGCAGCGCTTCACTGCTCGTCGGGATCGCAACTGCTGTACAGAATTCGAATAGTGCTTCATCATCGTCTTCTAGACGATCATCAACAAGGCATCAACAGCAATCTCAGGTCCTTCATCAGTCACATCATCATAGGCAAACATCATCCGCCCAATATAGTTCACTTCATCATCACAACCAACTTCGTCCACCGCAGAGTAATCCGCAACAGCAAATGTCGCAAATGTCCCAACAGGCACATTACCCGGTGGTATCCGTACCATCGTCAGTAATATCTACCGCAAGTGGCCAATACATCGAACATGCTACAGCAATTCGACGCGCTGCAGCTGCAGCAGCAGCTTCAATCCATCGGAATCACCAACACAGTCGATCAATAGTATCATCTGTGACACAGCAACAAAAACATTTACAACAGCAACAGCACCAAAGTCAAAGTCATCAACAAAGCCTGCTAGTACAAAATTCCTCATCTTCCACTGCAGCAACCCACTGGGATCAACTCGCTGCTGTCGCAACCATTGTAACATCAATTGCACCACACAATTCCAACATAATTCCTACTATTTCCAATATATCCGCAAATAATCTATGCGCCGTTAAAGGCTGTAACAATAACAGTACGTCATTAGGAAAGCGTGATGCCATGATCTCTGGTGGATATGCGGCAAACTCCTCAAACACAAAAGCAAGCTGTCAGACGAGTAGAACCAACAATAACAACAGCATGGCCGCCGCCACAAGCTCTTCTAGTAAATACAATAATAGTAATAATTTAAATAATAACCATGGTATATCTACATCTTTGGCAGATACAACAGATCTTCGTTGGAATACAACCGCATCTGTTATGATCAACCGTAGCCCAATTGCAACAGTTCCTAGTAATTATCAGGCTGGTCCTGACACCACGCCTACATCACTTCAAAACATGCAAAAAACAAATAATGACAATAATAATACGAGCATTAAAACAACAAGCGTTAGCAGTAGTAGCAAATATCGACAATATCTGCGGTCTCACCGGGTTCATCCATACTTATCTACACCATCAACAGCAGCAGCTTCGTCGGCTACATCATCAACACCATCAAACAATCAAATTAGCCAGACATTTCCTCAATTTTCGACAACGAGAGCAGTAGCCGTGGCAGCTACACCATCATTCCAACAACATTTACAACAAGTTTCCTGCTACAATGTGTGATAAAACTATTATATCTCACAACTTCTACGAATTTGACTTCAAATATTTCCCATTTAAGCCAGAAGAATTAATAAATAAAATGTAAAAATAATTGAATAACATTAAAAGTGATACATAGGACTAGCAGTTTGCATAAGTTATGATTTAATTACCTTTGAGCTTTATGACTTCATTAGTGGAATTTGCATGCCGTCGGTATGACTCACAATTGGATAATGCAAAACGTTGTCGCTTCGCAACATAAATGTAAGTTAAATAAATCAATTTCTTATTTAAGTGATGATGATGTATTGAAAAGTCGAAAGAAGAAGAACAGGATAAGGCAGCGACTTATTTGTTCAAAGGTCTGTAGCACCCCTTTCCGATTAAGATAAATACCTCTAACGACAAAAGCGGTATGTTGTTTTTCTTTAAAGGAACAAACTCAATTATTTTTAATCCTAATTTTGACTTCAAATGTAAAAACATGATATATTAATTTTGAGCAATTCTCTCGCTGTGCTATTGATAAGTTCGTTATGCAATACTCTGAACTCAGAATCTCTTCAACAGTTTTTTTTTTTTCATTTATTGTTTTTTTTTTTTTTTTTTTGTTTATTGTTTTCTTAATTTTATATAATATTAATAATGGTAACTTCGGAAACTAGAAATTACTGAATTTTCAATTGGTGGGTGGTGGTGGGGGGGGGGGGGGGGTGTACCAAATATCGGTCCACATAATCTAAGAATGTGTGTATTAGTTACTTGCCTTTTTTAGTTTCATTATTTTATTTCCATATCATATTAATATAAATAGAATTATATAAAAGAAACACACTAGATTATATTGTGAAGTATTAAAATCAAATGTAGAAGTTAAAAGCAAGTAAAAAGAGACATGAATAAAATTATAGATATATTCACATCATAATAATGTTCCATGCATAGACAGCTTTATGAACACAATAAGCTTAAGGTATTTAGTAAAAAAATATTCAAAACAATTATGAAAGTGTATACTTTATCATAAAAAAAATATACATAAATTGAGTAATGAGCTAGCTAGTCCTCCTACTTACCGCAACTACTATTACTATTTAAGCTACTGCATTATATATTATCAAGAGTTCAATAAACATGAAACATATTAAGTGGAACACGCCGCCTAATCTGGGTAATATAGGTCACTACTACATAGATAGTTATATTAATATAAACGCCTGATGAAAAAATTAACTAACAACCATAAATATAGTTATCATTTTATCATTTTATGTCTTAGCAATTAATATAAAAATAAGAATAATAACAATGGAAAAAAGCAGTTTATTATATTTTAAAGGCAGAGGCAAAAAGAAGCAACATTATATAATCAATTAAAAATGTATTTCAACTTTGTTGTTAACATTACACATAAATAGGAAAGATCTAACTGCAATACAATGAAATCGGTACACAGTTTGTCATTTACCCAACATAAATTGAATTTAAAGGATTTAATGATTGTGCGTATTGGGACGACATAGTTAATGTTGTTCATAAGTAAAAATGTGATAGTAGGTTTATTATTATTATTATTCCTCATTATTATTACTATAGTTTAAATTAAAGAAAGAACTTTGTACTAATCCATTAAAAATGATAATGAACTATTTTTATTTGTTTTATTATTCTCTTTATTTTATATGCATGTATGTAAGTGTATGTATGTAATTCGGAAGGAAAATATTCGATAGCTGTTATTATATTATATATAATTTGTGAAAAGGATATAAATAGATATGTTTTTTACAGAAAAATAAAGAGCAAATAAAGGTAAACAGAAACAAGGGAAAGAACTATTAAAAACAACTTTTAATAAGAGTAAACTTCAATACTGTAAACAAAAAATGATCTAAACATTCAAATAATAAATACAAGAAACATTAAATATTTATATACAAAATATATATACATATTGTTATAGCCAAACAAGATGAATATAATTAACCGAAGCAGTATATTACCCTAAATAATAAATATTGAAAGGAAAAAACTAATTCGCTGGGAGAAGTATAGGAAAGCAAAATATTAAAGCTATCTGTTTTTCAAAAAGACGTTTGGGTTTTTTAATTGTCGTTTTAAACCTCTTCGGTTTCAGTTGAAACTGCTGTTCTGTTTTTTAGTTTAATTTAAAATCAATACATATTATTGTTTTTATAAATTATATACTACATATTGAATACATGCGAAATATAGACGACAAAAGAGTCCATCAAGTACACAATAATCTATGAGAATGAACCAGTTCCAAAGAATAAATTAAATTGCATTATGTATTACAAAAATTAATTAACAAAACAGAATTAACCATTTAGTTATTTTTATTGTAATTACAATATATTGAAAAGCAAAAAAAAGTATGAAGAGAATTGAAGACAAACATGAAGAAAAAAAGCTGTAATACAAATAAAGTGCGATATTTCCAAAAATCAAAAAGTTTACGTTTAATTATTTGTTTTTATAGAGATTACAAACCATTTAAAATAAAAACGTTCTTTCAGATGGAACTCAAGATGTAAAAATGCTAAGCTATTCCTTTGTGAGTTTCTCTTCTAAAGGACCGCAAAGATTAATTGATTGCTTCTGAACATGATTTAGGACCCTATTCATATGAATTCGCCTCTGAATTTTACGCAGTATGCTTAAAATTAAATTGTTTCGATTATAATCAGTTATTAGTTATTAGTTACATCTTTCTATTATACAAAAAAAAGAAATGTGACGCCGGAATAATTTTTCAACTAATTGCATAGCAGAGTTGTAAAAGATTGCAATCTTTTGATTTTAAAAATCAATTGAATTCATACCTCTGATTTTTCAATTCATAAGTTAAATCTGCAACTAGACTGCAACATTGAAATCTCGCAATCTTTTTGAAGTCTTGATTGGAGCAATCCTTACGACCAATCTATTGATTGCAAATCAATTGAATGCAAATCTTTAGATTGGCATTGCATTCCTTGCAATCACTTTGAAGTCTTTGGACTTCAAAAATTTTCGTTGCAATCTTTGGGACTTCAAAAATTTTCGTTACAATCTTTGGGATTGCAAAATTTTTCGTTGAAGTCTTTGGGATTGCAAGATTTTTCGATGAAGTCTTTGGGACTTGTGATCAGTTTTGAAGTAGTCTATAAGAGTGAGGATGATGGAGAACGGGGTGGGGATGGGGATCGAGTCGTACCAATACAAATAAAACAATTAATGAAAAAATTAAATAAATTCATGATTTTGATTTTATGTTATTGAGTTTGAGGCTAAAATACCGAAAAAAATGTTTGGTGCAAAATTGAGTACATGCGGATTGTTTTTTGTTTTGCTCGTTATTTCTAAAGCTTTTTGGCTTTCCATCGTGTATTATATACCCTTTCGTCTTTAAACGTAGTAATAATAGCTGATCACAAGTCCCAAAGACTTCAACAAAAAAACTTGCAATCCAAAAGACTTCATCGAAAAATCTTGCAATCACAAAGACTTCATCGAAAAATCTTGCAATCCCAAAGACTTCATCGAAAAACCTTGCAATCCCAAAGACTTCAACGAAAAATTTTGCAATCCCAAAGATTGCAACGAAAATTTTTGAAGTCCAAAGACTTCAAAGTGATTGCAATGAATGCAATGCCAATCTAAAGATTTGCATTCAATTGATTTGCAATCAATAGATTGGTCGTAAAGTTTGCTCCAATCAAGACTTCAAAAAGAATGTGAGATTTCAAAGCCGAAGTCTTAGTCATCAAATGAAGTCAATTGAATCAATCCCAAATCATAAAAATCTTTCCATGAATTCAGGGATTGCATTACAAAAGATTGCAGTCTTTTACAACTCTGTTGCATAGTTTTGGCAGCTGAAGATTTGCTCCTTACATAAGACTATGCAATATTTCTCCGTTATAAAATAAAAGTCGCGCTTGCAAAACTGACGAATGTATTCTTTAAGACGTTGGTTTTCTTTTGTGCGGGACCTGAACAACGGTCAAAAGTTAATTACTGAAGGAAAGCATTAAAAAGAGAATCTGAAAGGATTGAAAGTTTAAGTAAGTTACAATTAGGAAATAAAAGAAAGAAAGATCGCGTTAAACATATAACACCGGAGAAAGCAGAGGATAAAAACCCCAAGTGAGCTAAACAAGATATCCATCTCCCTCGTCTCTTTCCCCTTGGTTTCATTTGACAGCGTTTTTTATACAATACCTGTCTGAATACGTGTGAGCTGCCAATTGGTTCCTGTTTAAGATTAGTCATTATAACCACTAAATTTTTTTTTGCAATTTTTAGGTATCTTTTAATGCAAATATCTACGAAAAATGTTTCTATTGAAATCGCAATGAGCATTTCTTCCACTATTACTATTAGAGATAACAAATCTAGCCTATTTATATTAATTAAAAAAATTAATTTCAAACTTTCAAAAAGTAACATCCATCCGCACTTCGTGCAACAAGGAATGGCGGCGAAAATTTAAAATCTAGAACAAAATGGAATTGCTCAGAAGCATATAACAATGTGCGTGAATCTGCTCTGCAGCCCAAATAAGTGTGCATGCAAAATGTGGGAGGGGGGTTTGCCAGGCTGGAAAGCTGGGTATCTTGAATAGGCGATTTGTGCATACGACTTTCCTAAAAATAAGTATTGGCTTATTTTTAAAATTTTTTTTTTTCAAATTTCAAATTTCTTTATTTCGTCACAAATTTACAAAGTGATTGTCACACAATTTACATTTATACAGAGATTCGATATTTTTTAATGTACATATCTTTCATCCGAAGCTTTATCTTACATTTTTTAAAGAAGAAGTTTACAAGAGATTTGGTAGGAAACAACGACAAAACCTTCCATATAACGTGATTGGCCTATTTTATTCTGTTTATTTTTGTTTTTTTCCTAATCGTTCTGAATAAAATGATATTTTTTGAGGACCTGGAGGATTGACAGACAACTAAATCGTACGCCGGTGCTTTCATTCAGAAGTTTCTTGGTTCCCAATGAATCTTGTTTTTTTACATCTACTTGATAGACTAATCAGTCCCAGTTATTTTAAAGTCTGATTTGTACTTGCAATGCGAATTGATGAAAGATATTTGTGAGTAGTAATCAATAAAATAGTTGTTTCATGCCAGTTTTCAAAGATTTTTGTATTTCAAACCACTGTATCCTCACGTACACAATAAAATACATTTCCACACACGGTGTGCTTACCCGTTCTGTTTTCAAACAACCCTTAACTCGTACACAGTCGTAAGAAAATTTCTATACGACACAAATACGACAATGATACGAAAGCGGAATAAGAATAAGTTGATCCTGCCAACCGTGTGAAAATTGCTTTGGTGAACTTAAGGGAAATGGTCTCAAGCTAGTCCACTGAGACAATTAATCGGCAGTTCATGAAAGTCAGCTAAGCAATTTGAATCATAAAGTAAAGAATCGGAACCAGGAGAAAAGAGCGTATCAGGAAATGGTCAGAGCACAAATACACGTACAAATTACTGATTCTCGTATTTGTTCCAAAAGAACTTACTATAACAAACTACTATGATCAATCATTTTCTTACTTTGCTTTGCTCTTTAAATAGAACTGATTGTGAGAGAGAAAATTGTTATACAAAATATTCGCCAAGGTTCACAGGTATTGAAAAGAACCAAAAGATATTTTGGAATTTAACAGAATATAGAAACTTTTTTAAGAATCCTCTGCGTTCTCGAGTTAGTAACGCATTCAAGCTATCATTTTTATTTGAATTGGGCTTTGACAATTTTGAAAAAATTGAAAATTTGAAAATAGCGAGAAACGCCCCCGGAGAAAAAAAAACAAGAAAAGAGGCAAATCAGACAAATCGAGCATCAAACCCCGGACCAACAGAGCAGAAGGCAGCCGCCACCAACCATTTCACCAACACCGCCTCGAAATTCTATTGTCTTTTTTTTTATATAGGAAACGCGGAGAAAACTTTGTGTGTGTGAAATAATCGCTAGTTGTCCTTTTTTAGGGTTTCGTTCCAAAGGAATAACGAAACCCTTATAGAATCACTTCGGTGTCCGTCTGTCTGTCTGTCTGTCGCCTTTACATATTTGCTAATAACTTCTGAATCCTCTGTAGTTAAGGGATGAAATTTGGAATGGATATGTATCTTGGCAACCCAAAAATAAATCAGGAATTCCGGAATTAGTCGTATATTAAAGAAAAAGTTAGTACTGAAACTAACCTTTGAAAAAACTTTTATTAACTTTTGTGGTCAATATGGGAGTCATTGGAAAGGGGGCGGGGCGGAGACTACAAAAATTTCTGTCTGTCTGTCATTAAGCCTTAATCTAGGTACCAATACAAAAAATTGTTTTTTTTTCTTAGATACATGATATGGGTATCGTTGGAAAGAGAATGGTAGCTAGATCGAAAAGTTGTACCACAATTAACATCTTAGATTTATTGGTAAAAAGTTATAAGCTCGCAAACTGACACAAACAAAAAAAAAAACCGACTTGTGTACCGTGTCCCATACCTTATTTTCTAAAATAATGGGCCAAAAAATCTGAAAAAAGCTTGGAGCTATGGGGCAACTCATCGCAATATTGCAAATAGAAATCTCATATGATTTTTTATTCGTACTAAAATAAATTAATAACTAATTTTTAAACAAAAAAAATTTACCGGAATTGATTGAGCTAGATGCCGTTGGATAGGTTTTGTAGAGTAACTTTTAGTTCTGAGGCTCAGTTTTCGAAATATTAAGCTTTAATTGCGATAAAAAAGCGTCGACCCTTAACAAAAAAAATGTTTAATTTTGTTTTTGTTTCTTTAGAATTCTTTATGTTCACTTTTATTCAGTGATAAAATATAAATCGTAACCAATAGAAAAGAGCGTATAAGGAAATGGTCTGAACACACATACACGTACAAATAACTGATTCTCTTATTTTCTTCAAAAAAATTACAATAACAAAGCTATTATGATCAATTATTTCTTTACTTCGCTTTGTTCTTTTAAGAGAACTGAGAGAGAAGAAAACTGTCATACAAAACATTCGCTCATGTTCACAGGCCTTAAAAAGAGCCAAACGATATTTCAGAATTTAACAGAATATGGAAACTTTTTTAAGAATCCTTTGCGTCCTCGATTGAGTCAGTAACGCATTCAAGCTATCATTTTTATTTGAATTGGATTTTAACAATTTTGAAAAAATAAGAATGTGAAAATAGGGAGAAACCCTCTTCGGAGGAGAAAAAAAAAAAAGGCACAAGAAGGCAAATCGGACAAATCGAGGACCGAACCCACGACCCTCAAAAGCACAGCGCGATCGCTAAACCACTACGCCAACGCCGCTTCAAAATTCTATTGTCTTTTTTGGTATAGGAAACGCGCAGAAAACTTTGTGTGTGTGAGATAATCGCTAGTTGCACTTTTTTAGCAAAATGCTCATATAATTTAAATCGTTAATATTTCGAAAAATTGTGTGAAAATACATTTTTTTTTTTATATTTTTGGATTCTATTGATGAGATCTACAAAATGGCTATTTCGGATCTTTAAAATTCGTACGTCATTGTTTTTTGGTTTTTGGCCAATAACTCGAAAACTGTTTGAGCCAGGATGCTCGAACTAAGTTTAAACTAAAGATTACATCGAGACCGATATTCTAGATTTTATTCAGATTTTTAGACCTGCAAATGTGGAAATGCGGGGGGGGGGGGGGACGCTTTTTTCTCGCACTTGAAGTTTAATATCTCGAAAACTGAGCCTTGATACCAAAAGCTCAAAATCAAAACTGTATTTTATTTTACAAGACCTATCCAACGGTACCTAACGCAATTAATTCCGGTAAAAACAAATTTTAAAGAAATTAGTTATTAATTTATTTTAGTATGAATAAAAATCATATGAAATTTCTGGGTATATTTGCAATATTGCGATGAGTTGCCCCATAGCTCGAATTTTTTTCAGATTTTTTGGCCCATTATTTTAGAAAATAAGGTATGGGACACGGTACACAAGTCGGTTTTTTGAAGTTTGCGGGCTTATAACTTTTTACCAGTAGGACTAAGATGCTAATTGTGGTACAACTTTTCGATCTAACTGCCATTCTCTTTCTAACGATACCCATATCAAGTATCTAAGAAAAAAAAACTATTTTTTGATTTTAGTATTAGTACTAGCTTTTTCGTTAATAAGTAACTTTCTTTAAACTTTTTTTCGGAACTTTCTTTGGGCAAGTGAAGTACACCATCTGTGAAAATTGCATTTCTTAATTCCAGGTGGTTCACCTGGTACCTAGATTAAGGCTTAATGACAGACAGACAGACATTTTTGTAGTCTCTGCCCCGCCCCCTTTCCAATGACACCCATATTGACCACAAAAGTTAATAAAAGTTTTTTCAAAGGTTAGTTTCAGTACAAATTTTTTCTTTAATATACGACTAATTCCGGGATTCAGAAGTTATTAGCAAATATGTAAAGGCGACAGACAGACAGATAGACGGACACCAAAGTGATTCTATAAGGGTTTCGTTATTCCTTTGGAATTTCGAAGCGACATTGCACAGTGGCGCCTTTTGACTTTTTTGGTTGCAAAGATCGTAGCTTGTAAACTAATAAAGATATCGCGATAAATTTTTTGTCAGCTGCAAGGAAATTTTCAAGCTTATAAATCTTGTAAATTTTGAGAAAAAATATTTACAGGGTGTTTCAGAATTCCCAGCTGAAATACGACTTTCTACCAATAGCGAATGAACTCAATATTTTAAGGCAAAAAATGTCAATACTAAAAAACTGAAATTCAAAGAGGGTGTCTTAAAGGTAAACAAAGTCACATTGATGGATAAAATTGTCTTATAAGATGGGAGAACATTTACGTTATGCCTCATTAATTAAGTTCTTAAAATTTCTTACTTTTCCTTTGTTAGTCCCATATCCATAAACAAGACTAAGGCGTTTGCACTTTCATACTTGATTTTAAAAATAGGGAAACTTTGTCTTTCTGTATCACCCGAATCCTTCGGCTGTTGAAGCTTCCAATATATCCTAATCCAGTAAATAAATAAGTTTTGTATTTTAAACACACACGAAAATTGATTTTTGAAAGCTTTTGAAAACTTTTGCCAAAAGGCGCCATAGTGCGTTGGTGGAGTGGTTATAGTGCTCACGCATGTGCTATGAGGGTCCAGAGTTCGATCCTCTATTTGTCTGATTTGCCCTTTTTATTGGATTTTTTTTATTCGCCGAAGAGGGGTTTCTTGCTCTTTTCACATTTCTTATTTTTTTATAATTGTTAAAATCCAATTCAAATAAAAAATGTTGATTCTTAAAAAATATTCTATATTCTGTTAAATTCTGAAATATTTTTTGACTCTTTTCAAAGCCGGTGAATCTGAGCGAATATTTTGTATGACAGTTTTTTTCTCTCTCAGTTCTCTTAAAAGAACAAAGCGAAGTAAGAAAATGATTGGTCATAATAGCTTTGTTATTGTAATTTTGTAGTTAGTTGCTTTAACTGAAATTATGTCCTTACTTCTAATCTGTTGACGAAAGAACGAAACCCTCGGTGCGTGAGTAAAACTCACACTTGACCGGCTTTTTATACTTTAAATTGAATTTATACTTTTTACTTTCTTAAGGCGAACTTAACTTTTTTGATGGAGGAAGGCAAGTGACCAAGAGATTTGTCATGGTGGGATATGTCAGCTGAAGGATCTCGTTTGAAACGTTGTTTATTGTCAGCCCCAGAGGGCGCTGACTCACACAGGGATGTTACATTGCTTTCAATTTTAATTTTTAATACTACAGTACTAAGCTTTTCGCTAGTGTGATATTTTCTTAAATTTTGAGTAAGTGAAATATATCTTTTGGTAAAGTTTTATTTCTTAACTCTTAGTGGTTTGCCAATTACCAAGATTTAAGCCTAATGACAGACAGACAGACATTTTCATAATCAGGACACCGCCCTGTAGTATCCCGCAGAGCAACTAAAAGACGACCGTTCTCTGCTCTCGTAAAGTATCCAGTGTCACTTATTTATTATGCCCCAAACACCTTTACATTTTATTACCTTGTTGCTAGGGGACCCAT
Organism: Syritta pipiens; assembly: GCA_905187475.1. NCBI lineage: Eukaryota > Metazoa > Arthropoda > Insecta > Diptera > Syrphidae > Syritta > Syritta pipiens. The sequence continues at coordinate 59,621,890 of LR994572.1, read as the reverse complement.
TCCTAGTATGCAATACAATCTTGCAAGACACTACATCTCTTCTCTTCTTTTTAACAAAACACATGAACACTACTCATCTTAAAAATAAAGTTAAGTTCTTAAATCTAGAGCTACTGTTCCCTTAACAAATCGTAGCCTTGGAGATGCGATGGCATATGCCTCGTTCGTGCAATTCTAGAAGTTGTTTGTACCTCCGAGCGATCTTCTGTTGGTGCCGATTTTGTTTGCGTTGGTGATGATAAGATTGCTGGTGTTGTTGTTGTTATTGGCTGAGTTGACGCGGATGGTGGAACCTTTTTAAAATGTGCAACATTTATTCGATACCGAGTTCCGGTGCTCGAGTTTTCAACAGTCAACTGCGATCCTTTCCGCTGCATGACTTTGTAAACTGTGGACTCGAACTTAGTAGCTAATTTATTTGTTACTATTTGCCTTTAAATTACCACTTCGTCACCTTCTTCGAGATCATTTGCTTTTGTATGACGCTTACGATCAGCATATTCTTTTCCTTTTAACTTCATTTCTGCGTCTCTATCGCGCAACTCATCATCCATTTCTATACGTTGATTAACAAATGGTAATTTGTCACGACCCCTTTTGGCTAAGGGCACAATGAAGGGCCTGGCCCCCCAGGTTGATAGTTGCGCGTCAGGGTAACTGCCTGACCGCGGAAAACAACAATAGTTACGAAGCAGCAACAAGCCTCGGATAAAGATGATTTTACCGTTGACAACCCAAGCAAACCCAAAAAGGACGACGATCTTCGGATCTGCACGTGGAATGTTCAAATTCTGAACAGACCGCGGGCTGCCGAACAACTTGCGGAGGCCCTCGACCGCTATAGGGCGGACATCACCGCAATCCAAGAATTGCGATGGGACGGGCCGGGCAAACGAAAGACGAGGAACTGTGATATCTACTACGGTGACTGCTACAAAGAGCGAGGGCAACGCATATTTGGATACGGATTTGTCGTTGTCAGCAGACTTAGGCAAGAAGTCTTGATCTTTAAGTGTATCAATGAACGCTTGCTAACGATCCCTATCAAGGCCAGATTCGCCAACATAAGTCTCATATGTGCACACGCCCCCACAGAGGAGAAGGATGACGCAACCAAGGATTGCTTCTACGAGCTTCTCGACAAAGCATACGAGCAATGTCTTAGTTTTGACGTTAAGATTGTCCTCGGTGATTTTAACGCGAAGTTGGGCAAGGAAGCAATATTTGGTAGCACAGTCGGAAAACATACCCTACATGATACCACTTCCGACAACGGACTTAGGCTTATCGACTTTGCAACGGGGCGTAACCTCAATGTAGCAAGTACCCGATTCCCCCATCTTAGCATCCACAAAGGTATATGGCGATCTCCAGATCTATCCACGGTCAACCAAATAGATCATATTGCGATTGACGCAAGACATTCCACCAGCATTCTGGACGTCCGGACATTCCGAGGCGCTAATATAGACTCGGATCACTTCCTAGTGCTAGCTAGAATTCGTCTACCTATGATCGGAGGTAAACTCCGCAAATGATACAACCGCGGAGATAAAACGAAGAATAACCCTGGCCAATCGCTGTGTCTTTGGGCTTAGACGGCAGCTGCAAAACAAAGGTCTCTCTCGAAGTACCAAGTTATCTATTTATAAGACCTTGATAGTCCCAGTCCTTCTGTATGGCGCAGAAACATGGACAATATCAAATGTGGACGAAGAGATCCTTGGTCGCTTCGAGAGGAAAGTCCTTCAGATTATTTTTGGTCCCGTTTGCACAGAGGGAGTTTGGAGGAGAAGGCTAAACGATGAAATCTACGAGCTGTACAGCGACATCGATCTAGTTAAACGAATTCGAGTGTCCCGACTGAGATGGCTAGGTCATGTGGAGCGTATGGACACCAACGCTCCGGCTCGTAAAGTCTTCGAGTCCAACCCTGATAGACAACGCGGTAGAGGAAGACCTCGCCTCCGGTGGCGTGACCAGTTGGATAGGGACCTAAATCAGCTGGGCGTGCGAAACTGGAGGAGCCTAGCCCAAGACCGCGCTAGATGGTGGGGCATGTTGGCTGAGGCCCAGGTCCACCCCGGACTGTAGCGCCCGCAAAAGAAGAAGAAGAATTTGTCACGAATGTTCCGGTTGAACATTAATTCAGACGGTGTCTTCAAGGTTACCGAATGCGGAGTTTATCTGTACATCAGCAAGAATTTTTGCAAATCTCGCCGATTTCCTTTTTCATGTTGACAGATGATCAATCTTTCCAATAACGAGCGATTTTGTCGCTCCACCTCCCCCATTCTCCTGTGGCCAATATGGTGTCGTACTTTGCCATATGATATTGTTTATGCGACAGAATTTCTTAATTTCCTCACACACAAGCTGAGGGCCATTATCCGCTTTCACGGAAATTGGTAATCCAAAACGAGCGAAAATACACTGCAGTCGCTTAATCATCTCCGCCGCGTCGACATTCTTCATTACCTCTACCTCAAAGTTACGGCTATAATAATAATCAATCACCAGCAGCAAACTGTGGCCCGACGGCAATGGGCCCTGAAAATCTATTGCCAGGTTCTCCCACGGCGCTGACGGTAACTCCGTTCTTCTTAAAGGTTCCGGCGCAGATGGTGCGCTTACTAAAATACAGCTCCGGCACTTCTTTACAAAATCTTCAATATGTGTATCCATCTTCGGCCACCACACTTTTGCCCGCAATCGCCGTTTCATCACAGTCATCCCCGGATGACCTGCATGGTAGGTAGGTTGTGTGGTGGGCTGCGCAAGGCAGCCAAGCACTTAGGCCAGATGAGGCCCATTGTGATACCACATGGAGCGAATGCAAAAACATCCCACTACTTTAGAAACCAATTGGAGCTATTAATATAGCGGAGGATACGCCCTTTGCTGGTGTCAGCCAGTTCACCGAGATTATTTAGAAAGTAGTGATCAAGATACCTCTTTCTACGGTTCGCGAGGGCTCTGCAGGTTCCTAAAAGGTGGAGCGAGGTTTCTTCCTCTTCCTCGTCTCTGCAGCTTCTGCAGAAGTCGTTGGCCGGGAGGCCCAGTCGGGTGGCATGTTTGCCAAAAGTGGAGTGCCCCGTTATGACACTGATCAGGTTCCTAACCTGGGGTGGAATCGGCTAAGGTGATAGTTGATTGTCGCTTTTTCGATTGTCGTTTTTGATTATCACCTATTCTTTGCTCTGTGTAACGCGATCGCAAAAAATTGTTCGTTTCTTGGCAACGCGGACAATTCTGTCAAAAATTAAATGTCTTTTTTGAATTTTTAAATTGGTATTTGTGTTTTGATTTTGATAAGTTGTTGTGCTTTTATTAATTTACAAATAATGTAAGCATATATATGTACATATATCTGAGAAATATTAGGAGTTATAATTGTGTTTTCTCTTAGGTCTCATTGCACAAAGCAACAAATTGCCATTCTTCTCGAATTTATGGAAAAGCCACCACCAAGAATATTTAGTGTTGCACCCAATTGAAGAATAGGTGGGAATATGCATTGACCTTACCTCAAATGGTCAAACAAAAGTTTTTTGAAATCTAAAATGTGATGACTGTTAAGTGATATTTTCAAGGATATCCACAAATAAATTCATTCATACATTGGCTCAGGTAGTTCCAAAATATTTGCTCTGTTTCTCAGTTTTGTTCTTATCAAACGAACCTTTCTATAATTATTTTCATTTCTCACTTCCCGCGTGGTTTGAAAAATTGAAAATGATGTGAACATTTTATTTTTAGTTAGTTACTTCGTTATGAAATAGTATAATTCTTAAAACACACTTTTTAGGGTTTCGTTCCAAAGGAATAACGAAACCCTTATGGAATCACTTTGGTGTCTGTCTGTCTGTCGCCTTTTACATATTTGACTATAACTTATAAGTCCTTTCTAGTTAAGGGATGAAATTTGGACTGAAGGTGTATCTAGGCGACCCAAAAACAAATCATGCATTTTTCTTGGAATTAGTCGTAGATTAAAAAAAATGTTAGTACTAATACTAACGCTCCAAAAAACGTTTATTAACTTTGATGGTCGATATGGGTGTCATTGGAAAGGGAGCGTTGTCCTGATTATGAAAATGTCTGTCTGACTGTCATTAGGCTTTAATCTTGGTAATTGGCAAACCACGAAGAGTTAAGAAATAAAACTTCGACAGAAGATGTATTTCACTTGCCCAAAGAAAGTTCAGGTAAAAAGCTTTAAAAAAAATGTCATATTAGCAAAAAACTTAGTACCAATACTAAATTTGAAAAACAAATTTCTTTTACTAGTTCCTTGATATGGGTAACGTTGGAAAGAGGATGATAGCTAGATCAAAAAGTTGTACTATAGTAATCATCTCACTCTTATTGGTAAGAAGTTATTAGTCAACAAACTGCTGAAAACTGACTTGTGTACCGTGTCCCCCACCTTATTTTCTAGAATATTGCACTAAAAAATCTGAAAAAAATTGGAGTTATGGGGCAACTCATCGCAATAGCCCAAAATTATTATAAACTAAATTAATTATAAAATAAATTTTATATTTTAAAATTATTATAAAATAAAATAATTAAAATAAATTAATTACTAACTTTTTTTGAAAAAAATTCACTTGAATATTTTAAGTGAGATACCATCGGATAGGTCTTCCAAAATAAAGCAAAGTTTTCATTTTGAACTTTTTGTTTGGAAGCTAGGTTTTCGAGACCCACACCCATTGGTCTAAAAATCTGGAATGTAGGTTTTGATGTAATCTTTGTGTTAAAAATGGTTTGAGCACTCTTTAATAGTTTTAATAGTTTTCGAGATAATAGTTTTCGAGATATTTGCCAAAAACCAAAAAAAAAAAAAACAACGTTCGAATTTTGAAGATCTGAAAACGCCACGCGAAGGAACAATAAAATATTATGTAAAAAAAATTATTTTCATACAATTTTTCGAGATATTAAAGATTTAAATCGAATCAGTTACCTGCAAAAACGATGAACTGACGGAAATCTCAGTGTTGCTTGCAGCATTTCATCCCCTAAATGCACCAAAGCAATTTTTACACGGCTGGCGCGATCAGCAAATGGGAAAGGATTTTCTTTTGTGAATGGATTTTAGTGAATGGACAAGTGAATTGAGTTTAATTTGATTTGACTATTTTAGTTTGTTGATTTCTTAGACTTATATTAAGTCTAAGCTACTAATCTGTTTGCGAACGAAACCCTCGGCGGGTGAGTAAAACTCATACTTGACCGGTTCTTTTATTATGATTATTATAACAAACTAACCAATTTGAAGTCGACTGCACCAAACCAAACAATAATGTATGAAAAAGACACCTAAATAGTTGTCACTTAAAATCAACGCGAAAAAACGATTGTCGATTTGATGATCACCTTACGTGGAGCAAAAGTGTCGATTTTGATTATCAATTATCGATTATCGCGTTAGCCGATTCCACCCCTGAATTCTGCTGAGTTTTAGGAGACTAAGTGAGCCTTCAGGATCTAGCTTAGGCCAGATTTCCCTGGTGACGCGACAAGTAGTACCATTCGACCACCTAAGATTGGTTGCTGCAATGGTCTTGGATTTGATGTGGAGGAGCGCGGTAGCAAGAGGTGCGCAGAGACCGGCCTTATCCAAATGGATGTTTTCACTGGTTCCGCGCTTGGCAAGATCATCGGCCAGGCAGTTCCCCGAGATGTATGACCTGCATGACCCAGCTGTAATGTTCTTTCTCGCAGTGTTTGTGGAATAACAATCCGAGTACCACGAAGCAAAATGTTTCCGGCAAAACAAAGTTCAATCCGGAAAGCTTTGAACATCGATGCATTGCCAGTCCAGTCATTTTCATTTCCTCATCCCCTAATCTGCATCAATTTCCTGGAGTGCTATGGCTTTCGGTTCAGCATATGATATAATCCACCGAATGTATTCCTCTGTTTGGTTGCTTGCATCGGATCTTTCATTAGTATCTGCCAGCAAAAGGGAGAGAGGATCAGCAATATTAGTTTTCCCTGGCCTGTATATCAACTAAAACTTCTAAGACATAAGCCTAATCACCCAGCGTTCTGTTCGAGCACATGGCTTCGACCTTGGCCCAAAATGCGTTTCAAGGCCCTTATGATCTGTCACCAATTCGAAACTCCGTCCAAATAAATAATAATGGAACCGTTCAACCGCCCATGCTTCTTTCTCTGTCTGTGCGTAGTTGAATTCTGAACCCGTCAAGCTCCGACTGGAATATGCGATAATTCGTGCATCTCCGTTTTGAAATTGAGTTAGTACCACTCCCACTCCAACTGGACTAGCATCTGCTATGACTCGTGTTCGATACCTCACATTAATGCATGCAAGGAGTGAACTGTCCGTCAGACTCTGCTTCAAAGTGTCAAACGCCATCTGCTGTTCTGAGCCCCAATCAAAACTAACTTCTTTCTTCGTGAGACGCCGCAATGGTTCACTTACGGTTGCCAAGTTCTGAATAAATTTACCTACATAGTTCACTAACCCCAAAAAACTACGGACTTCCTCGGCACTGGCAGGCATACGAAATTCTCTCACCGCTTGAACTTTGTCATGCTTCGGTTTTATTCCAGATGCCGATAAAATAGTCCCATAAAATTCAATTTCCTCAACAGCAAACTTGCATTTTTCCTTATTCAATGTTATCTCATATTCTCGCATGCGATCTAAAACTTTCCGCAATCGTAAATCATGAATCTGCCTTGTTGATGCGTACACAACGATATCAATATAACTGATTACACCTTCGCATTCAACAAGTATTTGTTCCATAAGTTTTTGGAAGATCTCGGGTGCGCATTTTATTCCAAACATCAGACGAGTGTATCGGAATAGCCCTTTCCGCGTCATAAAAGTCGTAATCTCCCTCGACTCTGGCGAAATTTCAACCTGGTGATACGCCTGCTTCACGTCCGGTTTTAAAAACCAATTCGCATCGCTCGAATGAAGTAAAAGTCATTTTGGTTGGTATTGGATGGTTCTCTCGCTCAACCGCCAGATTTGCCCTACGCATATCCACACAAATGCGCACATCATCCTTTCCCTTTTGTGCAACCACCAGCGGCGACACCCACTTTGCAACACCATTCACCCGCTCAATAATCCCTTGGTGCAACATCTGATCAATTCTAGCGTCAACTACTTTTTCCAACGCCACCGGTACTCGCCGGTATGGCTGTGCTACCGGTGTCACATCAGATTTAATCGGAATATGAATCACCACACCTTTGATCTTACCAAGCGACTTGCAATCGATCCCCTTTGTATTAATAGTATTGACATTGACGCTACTACTCTGTGACTTGAGATCAATTCCAATTTTTAGAACACCGAGGACATACCCTGTTTCATATCCAAGCAAAACTTTACCTATCTCATTGGCCACATAAAAATTAGCCAAGTTTTCGCTCCTTCCTGCTTTGATGACAGCGGTGAACGTTCCAATAAACTTAAGTGGATATCCACCATACGCACGAAAATCGATATCGACCTCCTTCTGTTTGTGTGTAATCACAATGCCCCTGGCCTTCAAATAAAGCCATGAAAGCTTGTCAGTCACATTACATCGGACACCAGAGTCCACTATTAATTCAATTTCAATGCCGCCGATGGTACACCAAATCTTGTTACCGTCACCATCCGAGCCAATGCAGAAAATGTCTTCATTCTTCTTTCTGTTTGTGTCAATAGAGAACACATCGTCATATTCGTCTTCAATATTTGTACAATCAGATTTCACCCCGGTCTTAACCATTCGTACACTTTCTCCAAACAGCTTCTGCTGCTGAGCCACCGCTTCAAAGATCCGTGCCATTCTTACAACCTGTTCCAATTCATCATCGCCACGTTCAAGAATTTTCTGCCGTAGTTTATAAGAATGGCAGCCACTGGTGATTTGATCACGAATATTCTCATCGAGCTGACCATCATAATTGCAGCGCTCAGCTTGCTCCCGCAAGCGCATTATGAACATATCAATTCTCTCACCTCTTGTCTGCTTCATTTGACGGAAAATATGCCTTTCATATGATGCGTTTTGTTTTGGCTCGAAAAATGTAGAGAGTTTTAGGACTGCCTGCCCATATTCATTTTCTTGCTTAAGAACATACCCAGAAGCCAATGGGCCTCTGCATACATCACTTGTGAGTTCTTCCTCCGGTAGTGAATACACGGTTTGAAGCTTCTCGCCACCATAGTGCAACATCCAATTCAATTTCTCCGTGCCATCTTCCATCGAGTTCGCTAGCGCAAAAATCTCGAACCCATGCAACCATTTCCTCCACTCACCAGCACAATTCCCATCCGCTTTGAAATCAAATGGTGGCGGTCCGTCGGTCAATCGCGTTCGCTGCATGTCTAAAATATAACATCAAAATCAACTAAGATTTCAGAACACGTAGTAGGCAATACCTACAAATTGCTTCAATTGCTTCATTTACCTCAAGACTCCATCTTTCGAGTCAACAACCTCTTTCTCCTGTTCAATTAACTTGAACAGCGAGCAAAACTCCATCCTGTTCCAAATTAATTGAAACATCGAGCAATCTATCCGATTCTATTGAATCAGATATCAACACATTAAACAAATTTGCGCTCATAATTAAGCCGCATTAAATTTTACACAAAGTAGATAAGATACTCACTCTTTGTTTACCTTTTACTCCTCTTTCCTTTTCCTCTTCCGTTTCGTAGGTCCATCCCATCCTCGTCGCCAAATGTAGTATCCCGCAGAGCAACTAAAAGACAACCGTTCTCTGCTCTCGTAAAGTTTCCAGTATCACTTATTTATTATACCCAAAACACCTTTACATTTTATTATCTTGTTGCTAGGCAACCCATTCCTAGACACCCATATCGACCGTCAAAATTAATAAAAGTTTTTTCAATCGTTAGTATTAGTACTTACTTTTTCTTTAATATACGATTAATTCCAAAAAAAAATGCATGATTTGATTTGGGTTGCCTAGATGCATCTTCAGTCCAAATTTCATCCCTTAACTAAAAAGGACTTATAAGTTATAGTCAAATATGTAAAAGGCGACAGACAGACACCGAAGTGATTCCATAAGGGTTTCGTTATTCCTTTGGAACAAAACCCTAAAAAGTTAAAAAAAAAATTAATGTATGTTTGATTGCAAATTAAAACGAAGATGAAAAAAAGGCACTACGACGAATTAAACAACGTTACAAATTATAATTTTTTTTATTTTGATGTGAATTTCTTGCTGGTCTCCAAAAGAATAGACCGAGCCATTGCAAATTTGAATAGAAGAGATGATTTTATATGCATAATAAGAGATAATGTATAACTGTGTAACATAGAACATCGATTCAGGTTACATAATTGATATGGAAAGACTCCGGTCTTTCAGATATAGAAAGAGGTACAATTTTTACAATAGGGCGAACATATTCATTGAATTTTGTTTTTACGGTGACTACGCGAATCTTCTTATCTTTGCCCGGATGAGTTTTTGTAATGCGACCAAGTATCCATTTTAACGGTGGAAGATTTGGTTCTTTCAGAAGCACGATGTCATCTACTTTAATGTTCGGCTGAGCACCTTGCCACTTGGGTCGCTGTTGAAGTGATGTGAGGTATTCTTGATGCCACCTCTTCCAAAAACCCTGCAGAAGAATCTGTAAAAGATGCCAATTAGTTTTAGGTGAATTTGTGTATTCGAAGCTGGTTGAGGAACTGCAGTGTAAGGTTCACCAATCATAAAATGTGTCGTTTTAGGGCACTGGGTTCACTGTCGGATGTTGGCCACATGGGAAGCGAATTGAGCAATGCCTCAATCCTTGTCAATAGTGTGTACAGGTCCTCGTAGGTAAGCAAGCGGTCACCATTGACTCTTTTCAGGTGTGTCTTAACCGACTTCACACCTGCCTCCCACAGACCAGCGAAATGCGGTGCAGAAGGAGGTATAAATTTCCATATATTGTCGCTGGAAAGATGATCGGCAACAATAGTTTGATGTTGTTGGTCAAGGAGAAGAGCATGCATTTCATCGAGCGATCTTTTAGCACCATGAAAATTGGTGCCGTTGTCGCTCCAAATCTCCGCTGGCTTACCACGACGCGCGATAAAACGATCGAGCGCAAATTTCGAGTTTCTTCCGCGAGACAATCTTAATGTTAGTGGGCCAGCATAATCGCAACCGACCCTTTTAAACGGCCTCGAAAACTGAATACGCTCTTTTGGTAAATTTCCCATTTGTTGCATTGCTGACTGTTGACGATGACGTAAGCATATTACACATTTATGAACTACGTTTCGTAAGAGATTTCTGCATCCAAGTATATAAAACTCTTGATTGATTAACCCGAACAATTGAGACACACCAACATGCAGATATTTTTTATGAAAGTATTTAGTAATGAGACAACATATAGGATGTGATCGATGTAAAATTATGGAATGTTTCGCACTGTACGATAAGTCAGATTCATTTAAACGACCGAGTACGCGAAGCACTCCGTTAGAATCAAGGAAGGGGACGAGTGATTTTACTTTGTGTTTTTTAGATAACGATTTCCGGGCTTCAAGTACACTGATTTCGGATTGGAATAAAGAAGTTTGCGCCCATTTAATGAGAACAATTTCAGCGTTTTGAATTTCTTCTATTGATAGATAGCTATCCCGACGATCACTATTGACGCGAATGTTTGTTATGCACCGTAAAATTAATGCTACGACACGAACCGCTTTTAATCAGTTTGAAGAATTTATTATAATTCCTTCGAAGATATTATTTGATTGGATGTTTGTAATGAATACCTGAGCCTTTGGGCTACTTCTCTCTTCTAATTCCGGAACAGAAACGTCATTGATGCATGGTTCTGATACTGGCCATCGAGTCATAACCACGGAGGCCCTTTCCACCACATCTCATTTTCTGGCAAAAGAGAGGGTAGAACTCCACGAGTTGTCATGTCGGCTGGGTTGTCAGCTGATCGGTCGTGGTGCCAACCTTGTCGAGGTATTGATGTAAGTATCTCAGACGTCCGATTGGCTACGAAAACCGACCACCTTTTTGGGAGCTGCAGAAAGCCAATGTAGTACTATCCAAGAATCTGTCCATGCGCAAACTTTACTTTACTTTCACGTTGATCTTGCGGTAACGAGATGAGCAGCGACCAACAATTGGTTGTCCATTTTCTGAGGTTGAAACCGCCCGATTTGAGTAGATCTATTAGTTCCGAGCGAAGGGAAGTGACGGCTTCAATGGAATCCGCGCCTGTCAGAACATCGTCCACGTAAAAGTCGTTGAGGATGACTTCCAACGCACGAGGGTAGGTTTTCTGCATATCAACGGCCAATTGGTACAGAGTACGGACAGCTAAGAATGGGGCACAAGCGGTGCCATAGGTGACGGTCAGAAGGCAGCAGGAATTAACGAAGTCAGCTTAGATATAACATAGCATTGCACTTCTACGAACTCGCGAGTGAAACGCGATTGTAATTTTAGCGATACAAATCCATTTGTAACGCCTGCAGATGCCGTTCCAACTCCTAGGATAGGAATACGGACGGGCTTCCGAATAAGACCCAATCGCTGAACAGTAGTTTCTGTGATAAACGAAACCTGCGATCCAGTATCTAGCAACAACCGAACGTTTTGTAAATATCCTTGTTTGTCATTAGTATAAGCGATAGCTGTGGGCAAGAGAGTTTGGGTAAAACGAGATGGTGTACACGAGTTATCATTCGACGGTATAGATGAACAAAGCGAAGAGATTATTGTGTTGTTGGTTGTGTGTTGTTGACTTGAAGATGACGAACTGGTGATTGGTATGGGCGATGAGTTAGCAACAACATTTGAAGGATTCAACGAAACTGGTTGGGGATGAACCAGTGAATGATGTCGCGAGTTACAGGTTCTGCATCGAAAATTAGACCGACACTTGTTTGCAAAATGCCCAGACCGTAAGCAATTAAAACAAAGGGAGTGTTCTCTTACAAAATCACGACGCGTTTTTGTATCGAGCGAAAGAAATTGACCACATTTGCTTAAAGTGTGGTCCGATTTACATTTGGGACAATTGATCAACGTCTCTATATAGTGAGATTGTATTGGCTTTAATCAACCTCTTGCCACGAGGTTGAATGAAGCGAGAAAGAGTTTGGCAAGGTTCTAAAGCATCACATCGAAGTTGCAAAAATGTTAACATTTTGTCGATGGTGCAGTTCTCACTAGCTCCGACTTCTTCTGCCCATGCTTATCGCGTGCTTTGATCAAGCCTTTGAAACAGAAGATAAATAATCCAAGGGTCGCGATTGGTGGATCCTGCAGCGTTCAAACCCTGAATGGTTTGGTCTGTGCAGTCGGTGATCTTACGAAGAGTTGCGGCACTACACGAAGTCATTACAGGGAGCGAAAGAAATGATTCGATATGCGACTGAATGATTAAGTTACAGCGATCGTATTGCATTTCCAACCGATCCCATGTGTCTAAGTAATTAGCGCCCGAAACCGTTATGTCCCGAATAAGATCAGCGCCCTTATCGCGCAAATAAGATTTAAGATAGCGGAATTTTTGGGTGGTAGATAGATTTGGCTTATTGTGTATGGCGCCTTTAAATAAGTCTTTAAAACTGGGCCATTCTTTGTAATCACCGGAAAAGGGCGGGATATCGATTTTGGGGAGTACCACTGAGACAGATTGGGTAGAATTAAGAGTTTCAAGCAAGGAGGCTTGCTGGCTAGCTAATTTATCGACCGACGATTGTTCAAGAACGGGTAATTCACTTGTTTTTCGTTCGCGAATCACTTTAGCAAGGGTAGAATGAGCAAGAAAATATTTCTCTTCATATTCGGCATATTCACCCTCTGAGTCCACAAAATCAGCCTCACCCACGTGCTCTAGTAAACTATGCCCAATCTTCTTCAAGCTTTTGCAAGCGTACTTCAAGAAGCTCTAAAGACACGCGTTTATGGATCCCGTCTGCAAAAGACACCACTCGAGTCAAAGACACCTTGACATGACCACGTTTTGCTTTTATTATGTTCATTTTCACGAAAAATAATTAAACGAAATATAGACCGATAGTTCTTAGACCACACGAAAAAAGTCAATTAAACACACATGCTATTTTTAAATTAATTTCACAGAATTTATCACCACGTGGTGTGAGATCACGATCATGCATCTGATCAATCACAGAAAAAAAAGCATATTGTTCATAAAAAAAACAATCCATATTGACTTTTATTCATACCATGTGTATGATCGATTAACCACGATATTGTAATTAAAGTTCAATTAATCCGCGATCAGAAGGACCAAAATTATGTTTGATTGCAAATTAAAACGAAGATGAAAAAAAGCAATACGACGAACTAAACAACGTTACAAATTATAATTTTTTTTATTTTGATGTGAACTGCTTGCTGGTCTCCAAAAGAATAGACCGATCCATTGCAAATTTGAATAGAAGAGATGACATGCATAATAAGAGATAATGTATAACTGTGTAACATAGAACATCGATTCAAGTTACATAATTGATATGATATAATATAATATAGGGTGATATGAACATGTTTGGCAAATAAGGGCATATATTATTAAACAGTCGTGGAACGCTTACCATGGAAAACAGAGAAGATATATACAGACTAGTGATCGGCGCATTCGAATGATCAATCGAATAATAATCGATTCAGGCAATATCTCGATTCACATTTGAAAATCATTCGAATAATTAGTTAGTAGTTTTAATCGAATTACAGATTAGATTACATAATTGATATGATATAATATAATATAGGGTGATATGAACATGTTTGGCAAATAAGGGCATATATTATTAAACAGTCGTGGAACGCTTACCATGGAAAACAGAGAAGAGATATACAGACTAGTGATCGGCGCATTCGAATGATCAATCGAATAATAATCGATTCAGGCAATATCTCGATTCACATTTGAAAATCATTCGAATAATTAGTTAGTAGTTTTAATCGATGCATTCGAATGATAATCGATTCTCACATCTCTTTTAAAATCTTTCGAATGAATTCATTCGAAAGACTGCTAACAATTGTTAGCAGTCGTCGTGGACGCGTTCGAATGATAATCGATTCATACATTGCGAGAATATCTCCATTCATCCCTTTAAATCATTTGAATGAGAGAACTCGGAGAATCTCTCAGATAAGCACGAGAGATTCTCCGAGTTCACACCGCGGCGTAATTTTTGAGAAAAATAGAAATGAAGTATCAACCCATGCGTTGGAATCAAACAAAAGAAAGGAAACAATTTGAGGACTACTGTGTCGAAATAAAAAAATGTAGAACCGAGGAAAAAAATGGAGCTTATGTCTAGGAAACTGCTACACTGGCTACAAATCTGTATCCTTGGTATTGTATGCTGGTGACAGTACATAAAATGCTATTTCGCGTTTAGCGACAAATGAAGATGTTATTATTCGGACATTACACGTAACATTTAAGGCCAGAACCGAAAACAAAAGATAGCTTACCGATAAGTGATGAAGCACAAGCACTATTTTTTTAAATATTTGCGTATATTTCCACTTTAGTTTGTAATTTCGTTTATACTTAACTTATTTATGTATATTAGTATTAAAACTAAGTCTTAGAAATATTGAAAGTAATAAAACTCATATTTTCTAAACCAAAACTAACACATTCCCTTTTTTTGATTATTCGACCTACGTATATGAAATTTGTACTACTTAAAGAAATCCCAGCACACATGCTATGTTCCAAATTTCATCAAAATCACGGGTTCTCATTTTACAGATTTGTTTCCACCGCCCCATACAAGTGAAACCACTGTGCGCCGAGAGCTCCTGATCAGGCTCACAGAGGATGAGCGAAAAGCGAAAAGGAAAATAACTGAAATATTTTTTGAGTTGTCGATTCATTTGGCCCATTTGGAGTGTATATGTATGCATGTCTTATACGTAGATATATAATTTAATTGTGTTTGCGTTTGGTGGAATCGCGTTTCTTGTTCGTTGTTTGTTTTTATACTGTGGGATCCCTGTTATTTTGAACGGAACAACGTTTCCATACATTTTTGGTAGGTTATATTTTTACTGATTCATCACAGTTGAACGAAGTTTTGCTCATAGGTAATAGGCTTATTTGACGACCATTCAACATGAAACCAGGGGGCAAAATATCAATTGTATGGTATTTATTTATTTTTTATTTACCATAGGTTATTATATAATATATCGAATGATCATTCGATTAGCAAAATATCTCGATTACTAAGATCTCGATTCTTCGCGTTAGTATCATTCGATTATGCCCATCACTATTACAGACTTTACTTAACTTAAACCAGTCCATAACATTGATATAATATTATTATGCTGAAACCGCAATATGTAGACCAATTTGTATGTCCATAGGCATTGTCTACTTGGAATGCCAGGTTCTCGTCATTCAACTGCAAAATAGTATGCAATAAATACTCTTGAAGAACTCCAATGAACTACTATTTTTTTTCAACCAAGAAGCCAGTGCAAGTTTTTGAACTGATGGAAAAGTGCTGCAAGACTCCCTCCAATCGCTCGCAATCGCAACAATCGAAATAGCAAATCGATATTTACAAGTGTAGTATCTATATGCATTAGTAATTCATTACCTACCCAAACGATTAGGACATAATTAAGTATTGGGATATACCCGTCTAAACATATTCCTATGTACAAATCGTAACGTAAAAAAGAAATCAAAAGAAAAATATCTCCACAATCTCTGCCGTTTAGATTTTCTTTAAAGCGAATAAGCAAAGCATTAAGCACATACATATGTGAAATTAGAATGTTGATGCTGTGTTCAAACTTGTGGGTTGGGTGCAAAACCTAAAGCACTAAAAAAATTCTATGAATAAAATGCTGTAAGTTTCTTTTTATTAGCTAAAAGTATATGGACCTAGAGGTTTAATTAGTAATTCAATATTTTTTACGATTCACATGCGACATAATAAACGATGTACATACATTCATGTATACATAGATTACAGAAAGTTACTGTTTTTATCTAAAACTTATCAAAAAATAATGACGCTTTTTAATAAGTAGTGGCAGGGGTATCCGCCCTACCATGTAAAATCAATATCAACAGGGATGGTTACCTTTCCCAAGGAAATAAAGAGGAGAAAAATTCAACCAATAGAAGGTTCCATTCAAATGAAAACATGATATTTCTGTCAAGCAAAATCAGATTAAGTGTGTTACCCACATTTTTACCAGCATTTAGATATGTGAATACTGACAAATAAGGGTAAGAAAAAAAAATCGGTCAAGTGTGAGTTTTACTTACGCGCCAAGGGCTACGGTCTGCCGGCAGCAGATTAGTCAAAGAAATTAAAAAAAAAAGCTTCAATGAAGAGAGTGCGAGACGAGTCCAGCGCGAGAATCGCTGTCGAATCGTCTCGCTCAATCAATTCACAATTCAACAATACTTGCCGGCATTTTTTTTTAAAGCGAATGTCAATCTTTTCCTTCATTAACGAATATTTATAAAATTTATTTTTTTTATTATAAATCATAGGTTTTGTTTTATTAAATCAATTTTTCGATTTGTATCTCGTTTAATTTGTTTTTTTTTTGTTTTTCTTTCACAATAGCAACATATTAAACTTCCAATCTGTCACAAACTGTCAATCATTAAATGAAACGCACTCACGCCGCGATTGTTTTTCAATTTTTCAAAATCAATGCGCGACAGACGACGAGACTCGCCGCATTGTTTTGCTTCATACATTTACTCACGCGTCAGACTCACTCACTTACTTAGACTCACGCGTAGCTCGTCTTGCACTCTCGCCGCATTGTTTAACAGGCATGAGACAAGTCTACCGCGATAATCGCTGTCGATTCAACTCGCTCAATTGATTTACAATTCAACGATATTCGTCGGCGATTTTTTTTAACCGAATGCCATTTCTTATCCTTCATGGACGAGTATTTATGAAATTTATTTTCTTTATTATAAATCAAAGGTTTTCCTTTTATTGTATCAATGAATTTTTAAGTTTGCGTCTCGCTTAATTTATTATTTACGTATTTAACTCAATCATCAAATGGCACGCCGACACGCAGCGATAGTTTTTCAATTTTTCGACAAGACGACGAGACTCGCCGCTGTGTCTTTTACTTCATACACGTTCCTTCATTTGATTGCTCGAACTAGCTTCGCGCAAGTCTCTGCTCGCGCTCTCACCGCATTATTAATCAGGCATCACGATCGCCTTGTTTTCGAATTGGAAGCTCAATATCTCAAGGCAAAAATTGTATTCTATTTAATAATACCTATATAATGGTACCTTACTCAATGAATTAGATTTTTTTTAACCACAGATGGATAGACATTTTTATAACCTAATGATGGTTAATATGAATGCCACTAGAAAGGCAGCACCCCCTTATAACCATCAAAAAGTATATTAAGGAAAGCTATAACCTACGATTAATCTAGAGAAAAAGCTGGTGCTATTTTTAGATTGCCTATATACACCTTTCTTCAAATTTCACCCCTTAACTACAAACGGCGGCAGACGATAGACAGACAGACACAGAAGTCATTGCATAAAGGAATCGTTTATTCTTCTGCAACGAAACCCTTAAAGCAGAAGTGGATGAAAATTCTCTACAAAACAGAAAACGCAGACGGGCTTTTCAAAAAGAGGAATAATATATATGCAAGTGAAAGAAAAAGATTAGTATGTATAAAAGTCATTAGAGATCCTAGAAGATTTTTTTCATGTTTTCCTTCCTCTTTCGTTTCTTTCGGGTTTGTTGTGCTGTTTTGAAATGAAATTTCTCTTATATTTTGTGCTCATCCCAAAAGATTTTCTCGGAAAACCGACACCTGCTCTTTGGAACTTGCGTCCATGCGCAATATACGGGCGTGGTAGGGTCTATTCTAGAAGAGCGAATGCAGTATAAGTAAAATATTAGAAGGCCAGATGATACAGATATGTATATTCATAATAGCATGTTTCAGTCATCATCATCTTGTGTATCACAGACACAAGCATATTCGCCCATTGTAATCACCACGGAGGCACTTCAAAATTATTCATTGACGTAACACACCTCTTTAAAAAAAAAGATGACTGACGGTGACAGACAAACCAGCGGCGACTGTTATTTCGTGATTTCCAATAGGAACGAACAGGAAAATTATATTCAAAAGCTTCTCTTGTTCAAAACTTTGTTCAACACTGTGTCTCGTCTATGGGCCTTTTTAGACAGATTCGTTGTTTAAGCTGTAAACACGAAACGTGTATGCAGCTTTACGACAAGGTTAACGTCATTGTGTGTAATTAACTGGGTAGCGCAGCTAAGTGGGTACGCAATTAAACGGGAGAAGTTGTGTACATGGCTTATCGAATTTTCTATTTGCTTGGTTTTTCGATTAATTAAACGGGGAACTCAACTAAGCGAGGGGCAATTATCCGGGGACTACTGTACTATCGAATAAGCAAGTCAATATTCATATATGTGTTGAATGTGCGACTTTTTGCAGCAAACGAAACTCATAGCGCATGCTTGCGCTTCTTTGCAGAAGGAGGGTACCAGATGGAGGTGGCAAAGGATCATGGTGTTGGGTATGCCCAATGATTTTGGGTATTTTTGATACTTTTTTTGTCAATCCAAACCTCAAAAAGTTTACAGTGCAAATGTGCTCATATAGATAGCTGACAATAATAAACATAGATTTAACTGGTGGTCCAAAAGCTGTTTACTTCTTTCTCTATTCTTTTCCAAAATAAATTGACGTCTTCCTTGCTCCTTTTGGTAAATCCAGTGCAATATCTGGATATATTTCCATTTCACCACTTATTATTTCAAAAGATTTGTATTCGTTGTGTTTGACCTGTTACAGTATCTACTTACAAACATAATCCTGATATCAATGTTGGCGATATCACCGGCTGAAATTAAGTCAAGGCTGGTTCTGAGTTGCGGCGAAGAGCTTCTGGTTCTTGGCTCGCAGCACATAATTAATCTCTGCTGACAGTCTGTCGCGGTCATTCAAACGCTGCAAGAGAAGAGGGGAAGAGCAAAAAGTAAGCAAGAAAACTGCATAAGAACAAGCGATTACGGGACTCATCCTCGGATAAGTACTCTCTGAGTGAAAGCAAAATTCATCATTCGCGAACAACCTTAAAATCGTTTAATCGATTTAGTGATTTATCTGATTCATCTGATATAGATGTGGACACTACCCCCAAGCGATCCGACAATAATAATTCCACTAAACCTCCTGACCCTTCTCCAATTCATCTAATTGGAAAAAAAACAGTTACTCAATGTATGAAAAAAAAGGCATCGTCAAATATGATTGCAAACACACATTGCTCGGCTGCCGATTCAAACTTTACAGTGCGTCTGAAGTTATTAAAATCACTAGTTACCTTAATGATAACAATCTCCAGTTCTTTTCGCATAACACCAAAACTAATAAGCCCTTTAAAGTTGTGTTATATGGCTTACACCAAATGAATACTGATGAATTGAAAAACGAATTGTGTTCTAACCTTTAACTCGAAGTGTTACAAGTTGATAAAATGAAAATTAAGACAAATATTCATTGTTCCCATTGTTCCGAGGCACACAACTATACTGATTGCCCCAACAAAGAGAAAACCCCAAAGTGCATCAATTGTGATATGAATCTCTCTGCGACTGCTATTAACTGCAAAAAAAGGCTTAAATAAGCAGCCTTACCTAATTTCCCGCTGTTAATACTTCGTTGATCAAAACTTTATATTATTATTACTTATTTAGTACTATTGCGTTTTATATATATTTATATTTTAGTAATCTTTCAACAATTACAAGGCTTCTTTTTGAATTTATTTCGCACGCGCACAACTTACTTTTACTAAAGGCGGAAGGCAAGTGACAGAGAGATCTGTCATGATGGAGTTTGTCAGTTGAAGGATCCCGGTTAAGCCTTGCTTTCGTCAACACCCAGAGGGCGCTGACTCACACAGGGGTGTTACATCGTTTTTCAGTTTTATTTTTAATACTACAACTCGGCCAGCCTGAGAATTGATCCGAGACCGAGTAGTAAAACAATATGAGCATCCCTCAAGTGACAAACCCCATTACATAAGTGACAGTACGAAATTTGTAAACAAAACAAAATAAAACACTAAACTATCGATGATGAATGCTGCCTGGACGACCACCTCTTCAACCATCAGTCGAAGCCTCAACATATTTTCGAATATTTCGCGACTCTACTATTCCATCGTAGGTCTTAGGTCTTAGGTAAATGTAACTGCCTGCGCTGTAACGCAGGCTCACTTAGGCCATTTGTTGGCCCATTGTGTTGTCACGCCTCCGGATTGTTTCCAATTGCCCCGGACTCGCTGCCTAAAGATTTCCTGCAAATACACCAAACCAAAAATATTAGCAGGCATGTCATACTACCTGTTTGATGCCAACGTTGGTAGGCTTGTATCCCCTGGGCTATACCCAGTTGGATCTGTTTATGAAGCCGCTGATGTGCCTTACATCCATGCTAGCGAGTTCGCTTCGTTCGTTCGTGGTCCCACGAGTAAACCGGTGAGAACGTTTAGCCGCCACAGCATAACCGGGTTTACTGTGACGACAGCCCACTTACGACAGACACTGGCCAGGTGCCTGACAAAGCTCCCTTACTCCATCGTAAGGGAGCTGTGTAATCTAGCAGTTCTCGATGTCGCGTATAACATACCGGTCGTGCGGCAACACCTTGTGAATGACGTAAGGTCCTCTAAATTTAGGGATAAGCTTTTTACTAGTACCGGGCGTAGTGTCAACATTTTTAATGACCACAAAACAAAACCACGTCTTCTTCGTTTCGGCCATCATCAGCCGAAGGTGATCCGAGGATGATCTCCCGGCGGGGATGACGGAAGGTGCCGGGGGTCTACTGCACGCGGAAGCTTCCATCGGTGCCGAAGTTGATGCGGAAGTTGGTACGGATCCATCGCCTGCTGCTCGGATTCGTCTGGAAACGTCTCCATGTACAGAGACCGAATCCGTCCCACAGACATGGTCGGCGTGGTGTCGATGCCGGCCTCTCGCAGCCATGTGCTTTTAAGTGGACCGGCTCATCCTGGCTTGATCCGTGAAAATTCCAGCAATCAGTTGTTGTTTTTGCACTATTATGGTGGTACCCCACACCTGAGTTTTAGTACTATTGCGTTTTATTAATATTTTAGTAATTTTTCAACAATTACAAGGTTTCTTTTTAAATTTGTATCGCACGCGCACAACTTACTTTTACTAAAGGCGGAAAGCAAGTGACAGAGAGATCTGTCATGATGGAGTTTGTCAGCTGAAGGATCTCGGTTGAGCGCGACTTTCGTCAACACATAGAGAGCGCTGACTCACACAGGGGTGTTACATCGTTTTTCAGTTTTATTTTTAATACTACACTTAAAACTATATTACTTAAAACCTTAACCTAAATTGTGAATTTCTGAACTAAAATTTTAGTATCTGTTATCGTATAGTATAACAGTTTTGTATCTAGTTGGAGGATGGTTGGTGGAACCTTGCTCTTTCCCTGTAACCACCGACCAATAAAGACGTGCAAGTCTCTAAATAGTAGTTGTTTTAATTATAATTTGTTGAGTCCCAAAAACCATTGTGGACATTTTTTGGTGCCGAAACCCGGGAATAAAGTTATTCCCCATCATAAATTAATCGAACATCCTACATAGGTTAATTCATTAAAAAGAAAATCAACGAGAAGAAAAACATCACTTCGTGTAATCTTCAATTGCTCATCAGCCATCGAGAACAACGTGGGGAAATATGTATATATATACATATAAAACAAAAAAGTGAAAAGAAAAGAAGAAAACAAGAGAAAAATTGTGAACAAATCGAAAAAGAAAAAATATATACGCATCTATAAATATTATAAAACAAAGTCTGAAAAAATGTTTGGGGAGTCTAATCTCAGGAACTACTGAATGGATTTCCATGCGGTTTTCACCAGTAGTATTGTTGAGTATCTATTATGGGTATGGGTATTTTGGCACAACAAGTTAACGGTATGGTGAGATATGTAAAAAAAAGTCAAGAACTGGCAAGCTTCTAAGGCGGGCGCTGTCTAATGAGTTAAAGATACGAAAAAATAATGTACAGTGGAATTGTCAGCGATGGCATATGCCTATCTTTTAAGGTAGACTCACAATAGACATTTTTATGGTTCTGTAAAAATTCGAAAAAACAATCCACCCTATAATTTCCACACCGCTTTGTCAAAAAATCTGAAAAAATTACAAAAAATTGGCTTCCATGAGTACATTAAAAAAAAACTTATTTCAGCATTCTAGCCCCAATAATTTTAGAGCTTTTGGACAAAAAACTATAAAACGTGAATATGCGAATTTCGAAAATCTAAAAACGCAGTTTTATAGATCTCGGAGCAAGCACAAAGAAATAATAGCTATAAAAATAACGATTAATTGGCGAAATCGCTGATTAAAAGATTTTTGTAATCTATAAAATTCTGGCTGAAATCGATGCGAGTCTCAGTGGTGTTTTCCATATTCATTTCAACCCCTATTTGCTCAACTCAAATTTGCACACAGCTGACATAACGATGATCGCGCGGAAACGGTGTTGTACGGATAGAGGCATACGAAATGCGAAAAATGGATATATGTGTATATGTATGTGTATAGGTTTACATAAATGTATACATTAGAAATACAGGCAGCGATGAAAGAACTTGGTATTTTTTGTTGGAATATGATAGCCAATGGGAAAATACCATGTCTGATGCGTGTTCTGTTCTACAGGAAAATAACAAGGACACAAGGACAACTACTTTGATAATTTCGTTGTGTAAAATTACTGAACCTTTGTTGCCGTGGCAAAATTACCGCAAAATATGATTTAAGATATGTTGTACCGCAGACAACAACTGTCATCCGATTATGGGAACATTGATCAAAGTACATACAGTCGAATCATTCTAAGTCGAATTTTCACGGGTTAGAGGCAGTTATGGAAATTCAAGTTAGAGGGTTTCATTTTTTTTGTGTTGTTGAAAATCCTTTATTTTGGACTGTAATATTTACAATTGGAATTATACTGGCAGACGTCTTTATGTTTCTTTTTTAAAGTAAACTCCCAATACACGCGCTAAATGAAGCAAGAATGCATCTCAGATACCTATCTGTTTTCAGATTAAAAGCCGATCATTTGTGTGTGCGCGATGCGATTAGAGATGGCTCTCGACAACGATAATGTTCACGAATTGCTCGCGTGTAGGGCCATGTTCGCAAGCGAAACCTCATTATTGCTGTGAACCTATTTTGCTCTCCCTTTTTTGCATAGGTAAGCAACAATAAGGGCAACCACTTGCACCTTTTCTCCGGCGTGTTTGCACTACAAGAATCAACACGAAATGAATGTTCGCGAAATGTGTTCATCGTCTAGGACCACCTTGAGAGAGTCAGAGAATGCGAGTGTGCGTACTTGCTACAAGTTGCGGGGGGACATTTTTTTTGTTGTTTTTCAGTCAAAGAAATAAAACTTGACTTAGAGGTATTGAAAGTAGACTAAGGCTGGAAAGAATGTACTCGGGTAAGAGGGATTTTCGACTTAGAGGAATTCGACTGTATGTTCTGTGGAATTTTATTTCAAGTAGCCATATAACATTAAACCATGCAAAATACATGCGAAAAAAAACTATGATCATTACTGATTTATTGAAGTGATTCAAAACGAGTGTCTTCTGAAAAGGGGAAAAATCACTTATGATTTAATTATGTTATTAGGCTACAATAATAAGGGGAATATTTTCTTTTTGAATGCTACTGGAGGCAGCGGGAAGACTGCTTTTGCTGTGGCATCGTCTGAAATTGAACCCACACTTTTAGAGGGCGGAAGAACTGCTAACTCTGCCTTTAAACTTCCATTAAAATTTTGTAGTGCTGATGTTTCAAGAGCTTGCAATGTTTCCAAGTAGAGTAATACTTGTAAATTGACGGGGGATTGTTGTTCAATAATTTAGGACGAGGCTTCAATGCTCCGAAAAACGTCTAGCAAGACGCATTAAAGCAAAGTCTATGCTTCACTGAAAAAGTTATACTAAAAAATCGTAACTTCAAACTAATATAAGTGAGACAACACATCACTTTCCAATAAAATGCTTCACATAAGAGCACAAAAATTTGAAGTAAGAAATGAGAAGGTAAATTTCAGAAATATCTTTTCTTTTGGTGCCGAACATTTTAGAAATGATTGAGAAGGTATATTCGAATATTGCAAACTTATCTAATCATTCATTTGGTTTGAGGGAAGGGCTATTTTGTGGCAGATAAATAAGCGAGTCAATTATGTTATTGATTCAATTCTTGCCAAATGTGATTCATCATCAAAAGTCTATTATTTAGTTGACCGCGCTTTAGATGTAGAAGAAGCAGTGCATTACCCCAAATTATTTCTAAATTCATTAACACTTTCTGGTATTCCATTACTGGAATACTAAAAAAATTTAGATATATGGTGCTGGGTTGCTAGTGTCATCATAAATTCGAAATCCAAGTTCTTTAAAAGCTGCATTCGTTAAATCGGTCAATCCAAAGTCGTGTATAGATTCATTTCTACTAGTTCTTTTCGTTGCAATCTGATAAGCTGCATTGTATGCATTGTTGTTGCAAGCTTACTAGTGGAAACTGTCTTGGATGAAAACTCTTGCGTGTGCTTTTCGTCGATCGTGGTTAACCTCACTTCCTTCCTAACAAATTGGTTGTGGTTGTGATATTGGAGAAGGGCTTTATCGTTGTCGAATTCACCGCGTGTTAGCATCGTTGGAAAGCCATAATTACCGCTTCTGCTATCATTGTAGATTGATTTCAAGGTTAAATTCGTTGTTCGTTGTTGTTTGAAGTGCCTGAAACGATGGCTAATGCAGATGCTGGAGGAGAGCTTTCAAGTGGGGGGTTAGATAACACTCAGCGTACAATTGCTGAGTTGAAGCTTATCCGATCATCCACAAAGGGCAATATACCGCGGATAAAAAACCTCATTAGTGCTAAAGGGGCAGATATGTCTAACGCCGAATTAGAATGTCGTCTCGGCATAATCGAATCCTATTTCAAGCAAGGTTGGAACGTGCAATTGTCGTTGGATAAGTTGAATAATCAAGAGGAAGAAAAATTGGCTCATAGGTCGGAGTTAGAAGAGATCTATGTGGCGACGAGAGCTTTGATTCAATCATTGTTGTTGGAGCAAAACTGAAATTTAACTTTTGCAGATGGAGGTTGTTTCACATCAACCTCTTTGTTCGATGTGCAATGTGCAACCAGATGCACAAAACGAACAACACCAAGAAAACAACAAAAATGTTAAAACGTCAAATTAAACAAAAATGTAAACAAATAATTTTTCGTATATTAACCGCACAAGCGGAGAACAAAATTCTCTACTTCTTCTCTTGTTAACCGAGTTAAAACAACGTGAGTTTTTCTTTCTTTTTACACAGTTTTTTATTTATTAATTTTACAGAAAATCCTCAGTTTTTTTCCAATTTTAATTTAATCATTTAATCCCGCTGTTCACATACTGAACACTCTTTCTCGTTCGAAGTTGGAACGTGTTGCATTACCAACATTCTCCGGCAAGATTTCGGAATTTCCGAATTTCATTGGTATTTTTACCAGTTTCGTTGATAAAGATGCAAGCTTGGATGCATTACAAAAATCTTTCTTTTTATTTAAAGAAATCTTTGTCTAGCGCAGCTCTCAAGATAAAGTTTGATTTAACGTCGGAAAATTATAAAAAAGCTTTAGAACGTTTAAAAGCACGTTTCGATAGCAAAACGTTAATGTTCCAAGAGCATTTAAATGGAATAATGAACACAGATAAGATTTCCAAGTGTTCTGCTCAGAGTCTTCGCAATTTGGAAGATAACTTCAATTCGCATCGAGCAGCTATGCTTTCTATTGGAACGCATGAAAACGTGTGTGATGCATTTTTTATTTCACTGGCGTTGGATAAATTAGATGCGGATACTAAATCCAAATGGGATGAAACTATTGACTATTCCAAGCTCCCAACATGGAATGACTTTTCCAAAGTTTTAGATCGTCGTTGTCAGACACTTGAGTCGAAGGAATCAAAACTTCAAGTTGCTGATTTTAATACCAAATCATCGGGAAGTCGATTAAATACTCGAAACAACAGTCGAAACAGACAGCACATGCGAGGTCTGTACCTTGTGAGTTCTGTTCGCTAGCCACTCATTCTATAGATACGTGTGAATCTTTCAAGAAGCTGCCAGTTGTCGCTCGCTTTCAGGAAGTTAAGAAGCGTATCCTTTGCATCAATTGTCTTGCGAGAGGGCATTCTGTCCGAAAATGCCAAGCATCAACATGCAAAGTACAATAAATCCAATTGATAGCAACATAAGCGAGCCGGCTGGGTGTTTACTGTCAAGGATATCTGGTAATGCACATCTAGCTTCACACATGATTGAGAGGAAAAGCTCGCAAGTAATGCTTGCAACGACTGCTGTGCATTTGCGAAATGATTTGGGTGAATGGTTTCCTATTCGGGCTCTTCTTGATTCTGCGTCGCAACTCAACTTCATCACCGAAGAAGTGGTGCAAAGGCTGAAGCTAAAGCGACATCAGACGAATTCAATCGTATCTGGAATTGGAAAATCTAATGCCGCTATAAAGTACAAAACTGAAGCTGTTTGTCGATCTTGTATTTCAGAATTTAAAGTCAATTTGGATCTACTTGTTCTTAAGAAAATTACCAACATTCTTTCTGCGAGTAAGCTGGAGGTATCAGATTGGAAGATACCCCAGAATCTTGCCCTCGCAGATCCCAACTTCTACCTTCCTGGCCGCCCCTTTGCTTATAGGGGCTGACACGTTCTTTCAATTGTTGTGCGTCGGTCAAGTAACACTAGGACCCCAGTTGCCTGTTCTTCAAAAACCACTATTTGGTTGGATAGTTTCCGGTCGATACGGGTTAGCTTCGAATCCCCAACGATATAGTGAAGAAGAGTCTCATAACGAAGAAAGATGGAAGATTGTCGGTTGATATTTTAGTTTGAAAGGATGCTGCTAGTTTGGGAAATTCGTTGATTCAAGCTGAAAGTCGGTTCGTAAACTTAGAGAGAAGATTGCTTCAGAATCAGGATGTCAGAGCACAATACATAGATTTTATGAAGAAGTATGAAGGTCTAGGTCATATGGAGCAAGTGCCCAAGAATGAATACGACCAAATAAAATATTTCGCTCCTCATCAATTTGTACTCCGCCCTGACTCGTTGACTACAAAATTAAGAGTTGTCTTCGACTGTAGTGCCAAGACAACTACAAACGTTTCGTTGAATGATATTTTGTTGAAAGGTCCTGTGATTCAGAATGATTTGTTCGACATAATTCTTCGGACATCTCCAAAATGTATCGACAGATACTTATTAATAAAAATGATAGAAACTATCAATGTATCTTGTGGAGATCCTCGGAACAAGGGGAAATGCGAGCCTATCGCTTGAAGACCGTAACATACGGTACTACCTCCGCACCATTTATTGCCACAAGTTATTAGCGGATGAAAATGTGTCGCATTATCCTTTGGGTGCCAAGGTAATAAATCAAGGTTTTTATATGGATATGATTACCGGCGGAGATACATTAGAAACTTTGTTGGAAATTTATACAGAGATCAAAAAGATTTTGTCGAGCGCTGGTTTTGACATTAGAAAATGGTGCAGCAACAGTGTCGAGATGATGGAAACCATATCATGCCAAGAAAAGGCAGACACTTCGTCCTTAAGGATAAATAATAGAAGTATTATTAGAACCCTAGGGATTGTATGGAACCCATTGGACGATGATTTCCAGTATGTGAAGCCGATAGGAAACTCATCAAAAGCCATCACAAAAAGAATAATCCTGTCCAAGATTTTTGATCCTTTAGGCCTAATTAATCCAATTGTTGTTGGATTATCAAAATTAGTTGGGATGAGTCTCTTCCCATGGAAATACAAACCCGGTGGGAGGAGTTTCAGGAAAATATAGCAAATATTGACCGCATTAAAGTTCCCAGATACATTTCGTTTCCAAGAGCTGAATATAACAAGGTGGAGATACATGGGTTTTCAGATGCGTCGTTGTGGGCATATGGTTGCTGTGTTTATTTGAGAACCATCGATTCTTCTGGGAATATTAGATGCATGCTTCTCAGTGCAAAATCGAAGATAGCTCCCATTAAAACAAAATCTCTTCCGAAGTTGGAACTGTGTGCAGCAACCCTACTTGTTGAAATAGTGTTGAAAGTGCATCCCAATTTAAATTTCATGGTGGAAAATATTTATAATATATTAAATTTCATGGTAGATAAATACTATAGACAGATTTTGAAATCGTTCTTCGTTGGATATCTGCTCACCCATCCTCTTGGGAAATATTCGTCGCTAACCGCGTGTCTACGATTCAATCGTCGTTACCCGCAGCTATCTGGAAACATGTGAATACAAAAGCCAATCAGGCAGATATTGTATCTCGTGGTGCTTTTTGAAGAGATCTGATAGATAGAATTTGGTTTAGCGGGCCGAAATTTCTTTGCCAGACTAATGAATTCTGGCCAAAACAAAGGCCCGAAATTTTGTTGCAATCTGAGGATAATCACCCTTCTGCCTTATTATCTAAAGCAGATGAGATTGTGGAGTTTGCTGAACATTTTTCAAGATTTAATAACTACATCACAACATTCACAACACAACATTCTAACCCACCCTTAAGCTCAGGTTCTACACTCACCTCAGGCGATCTGGAAGAAGCATTTCTACGTATCATCTGGATGATACAACACATTCATTTTCAGGAGGAAATAAGAGATTTGTGCAAAACTAATAAGATAAGCCCAAGAAGTCCCATCAGCAATCTCAATCCCTTCGTTGATGATGATCACAAAGTTGAATTCTTACGAGTGGGTGGGCGTCTGCAGAATGCAGACATTCCCTACAATTTTAAATGTCCGATCCTTCTTCCAAAAAATTCCATTTCTGTTCAAAATGTCGTTATCCATCTAGACAATTCTAACTTAAACGCAGGTCCTCAAACATTGGTAGCGATAATCAGACAGCGCTTTTGGATGGTCAACGCACGCCAGTTAGCCAAGAAGGTTGTGGATAAGTGCCTTTATTGTTTCAAATACCGGCCAAAATTGAAGCAGCAATTCATGGGTGCTTTGCCCTCAACCAGAGTCAACGTTTCCAGACCGTTTGCTATCTCTGGCGTGGATTTCTGCGGGCCGTTTCATATTTCGCAAAAACAGCGTGGATACTGCACTCACAAAGCGTATGTTGCAGTTTTTATCTGTTTCCCGACAAAGGCATCCCATCTGGAGGTGGTGTCCGATTTATCGACACAAGGTTTCCTAGCACTCGAAGAGAATTGTGCAGCGTTTCAACCGTGGTAGCGGAAGTTGAGAGAATCATGAACTCACGGCCACTTTATGTGCTAAGTTCGGATCCAAACGAAGAGACTGTGTTGAGCCCAGGTCATTTCCTAATTGGTGTCCCCTTGAATTCTTTTCCAGAGCCTGTTGTGGAGTCAAAGCTCCAAATGCTAGACCGATGGAAGCGGATAACGCAAATCAAACAACACTTTTGGCGAAGGTGGCCGAAGGAGTACGTTTTGGGTCTTCAACAACGAACGAAATGGCAAACCGCATCACAGAACGTCGAGATTGGATCTCTGGTGCTCATTGCTGAGGACAACCTGCTACCGCAACAATGGATGATGCATATCGAGCGTCTCATCCCTGGTGCAGATTCGAGGGTACGAGTAGTCGATGTTCGCGTCAAAGGAGGCGTACTTACCAGCGACCAGTTCATCGTTTGGCTCCCCTACCAATTGATTGAAGACATCCCTCATTCTGTTCGACTCTTCAAGGCGGGCAGGATGTTAATACTTCGTTGATCAAAACTTTATATTATTATTACTTAAAACTATATTACTTAAAACTTAAACCTAAATTGTGAATTTCTGAACTAAAATTTTAATATCGTGAATTGTTAATTTATTTTGATATTCGAAAGATTAAAATATAAATGGGTGACACTTAGTAAAATGTATTTCTAAAATTCGATTCGAGTGGCATTTAACTATCTATCTCGTATCTATCTTGTTCATACTAAATATCAAATGTCACTTATATTATATATTAAAAAATAATACAAAATACAAATCCAAAAAACAAAAACTTTTGTCCCCTTTAAATTACGTGTTTTAATGTATTTTTGGTTATTTTTCAGTGAAAACATTTTTTTTAATTTTTTGTGTTTTGTGATACTGAAAGCTTAAGTATGAACCATAGACAATCCAATATAGACACCCAATTGGGCAGCTGCCAAATGATTGATGAATTGGACAATAATTCACGAATGTAGCTGAAATGCAGGAAGCATTTTGACAATAATTCAGGAATCATCAAACACTACCTCATCATTTTAACGCACATTTGTTCGATTTGCAGTTCAAAACTCTCACACGTATTCACAGACACAAAATGTTATAAAAAACGCTGTCAAATAAAATCAAGTTGCACGAGAAGAAAAAGTTGATAATCCGTATTGGCTCATTTGTGTTACTAACTAGTGTTTCCTGAAAAAATAAAAAAAAACGGATGATTTTTTTTCTTTTTGAGGGTAGGGTATACTTCGAAAGTGGCACTGTGTGAATACTTTTGTCCATCACAGTACGCTCGTAAAAAAATCAGATTGAAGAAAATCGAAAACACCACAAGAACTCCTGCAAAGAAGAATTGTTTTAAATAGAAGAGGAAAAGCTTAATCGCGACTACCTCGAACAAAGTGCAATAAAAACAAATGTATGAATTTTTAAAATTTTTTTTTATTTTGGTTTTCATAAATTTTCTACGTTATTTTTTTAAGCTTCTGTTGCGTTTCAGTGTTTACTGGTATAATCAATGCCGGTGTCTTCTAGTTCGTCTTGGTCTTCAAATTTATTATAGGGAACATTTGTGATGCTTTTTGAGCACTTTATAGGTTTGTCGCACGATTTATTTAAAAAAAATTTCACAAGAAAGGATGCAATGAATTTTGATACCATTTTCTCGAAATACTTATTCTGGATTCGATTCGTAATTCCGCTATGAATGGATTCTTTAATAGGGGTGATTATGTATTGTCATTTGGTAGTGTCTTCCCTCAAACTGTTTTGTACTAATGTTCCGTTATGTTTAAAGCAAAATGAGTATAAAACACTGGTTACTGGCCCAAAACCTCAGATCCCAAACTAATTGTTAAAAAATGTACTAACAAGGAGAGTGCACGACCTCCGGGCCACCGATTTTGATGAAATTTGGAACAGTGATGGCTCCTCTATAAGATATGAATTCCTCAATTTTTTTTTAAGAAAAATTAATTTGAAGTGAAAAGTGAGCGTTGAAGTCACGCGATGGAGGAGAGCGAGCGGCCTGCGCGCAAGATACCGGACCAAGAAGACAAGTCTTCGGCATACGAAACGCCGAGCCCGTCAGTCCACACAAGCGTGGTCAACGAATCGGGAGCAGTGAAGAAGAGGAAGCGGGTTAATCCCATTCCCATTCTAATAAAACGCCGTACCACTACAGCTAAGCCTGAACAGCTGCAGGGCAAAACAAGTATTGCGACGGCACCCACACAAACAATAACAACAACAGCAGCTGAACAAGAAGAATACACAAACAATGAAGATGACGAGATTTCTTACTTCTCCGACGGCCGAGAGGGCCGCTATTCCATTAACCCGTTCGAGGAATGAGGGTCAACAGACTCGGACGACGAAAACGAAGAGCTGTTTGCGCTAAAATCCAGCCCTACAGCAGCTGAAGACCAAAAGCGTAAGCTTGAACGCAAAGCCAAACAAACGGCCAGGATAGAGAAGGAGCGGTCAATCCAGCTACAACAAGAGGAGCTGGAAAAACAAAAACAAGAACCAGCAAGAATTGCCCTCAGCAGCACAACAGCCAAAAAAACAACAACAGCTGCCAAAGCAACTGCAAAAACAAAAAAAAAAACAACCACTGCCAATGCAGCAAAGGCAGCAACAGCAACAACAGCAGCTGCCCAAGCAAGTTCAGGAACCAAAGCACCAGCCTAAGCAACAACAACAACAGAAGCCAAAAGAACAGAAGCAGCAGAATCAGCAGCAGCAGCAAGAGGAGCATCAACAGCCATCCCCCACCCATCTTTACCTACAAAACTGACCTGGAAGCTACAATACAGGTATGTAAGTCGGCCATTTCAAATCGATTTTTTATCAAGCGATTAGGTTCAGATAGACACTGTCAGACAGTGGATGATTATATACTAGTCAAAAATTGCCTGAAGCAAGCTACGACGGAGTTTTACTCCTTCACGCCCAAAGGAGAAAAGCTGCAAAGCGTGATGCTGATCCGGTGAAGATCCTCAAATGGCTCAAGAAAAAAGAGTCCGACGATCTGACGTTCGAGAGCGTCAAGCCCTTCACCACAGCAAGGGCAAAACGGGAGAATCGGAAACTGCCTTCTTCCTGGTTCAGCTGACTCCTAAGAGCAACATCGAGGGTTTAAGGCAGGTTAAAGTCCTTAACTTTCAGGTTTTCTCCTGGAAAAGATTAAGGCGCAGCGAAAGCATTTTACAATGCGTTCGTTGGCAAAGGTTCGGACACGCCGCATTGAACTGCGAAATGCAGCCTCGGTGTACGAAGTGCAGCCAGAACCACAAGGCAAAGGGATGTACTCTGGGTAGGGAGGGAGTAGATAGGGCACAACTTGTTTGTGCATTGTGCAAGAACTCGGGACACGCCGCTAATTATCGGGGTTGTCCTGAGTTCAAGGATGTTGGGGTAGTTAGGTCCAAGGTCCAGGACAGAAGAGGGTGGAGCCTAAAACGATTCCAGCACCACCTTCTGTCCCTGCAATACCCGTCACGCCTCAACTGACCTTCGCCCACATGGCGTCTAGTCAAGGTAGGACGGTAGAGTCTAAAAGACCGAAGGAAGTTCCACGTGTCCCTGTGACTGGAACTCCGAAAGTCACAACTGACGTTGTGTCCCTCTTGCTTGCTCTGCAGGCTAAGATGAGCCAGATGCAACGTCAAATTCAAGAGCAGGCGGCGCGAGTAGATCAGATCTACTCTCTTCTGCCGGCCCTAACGCAATTAAGATCATAATGGCTGCGCTGGCGGAGAATAACCTTCGAGTAATTGCAGTGAATGTAAATTCACTGATTAGGGTTGAGCGTAGGAACGTCCATTTTATGTTGCTAATGGTTATGTACTTCTGGTCAGCGAAACTAAGCTATCTCAGTAATACAAATTAGGACATAGCAATTACAAAATTATTAGAAGAGACCGACCCAACTCCACACAAGGGAGTGGTGTTGCGATCTTCATAAGAAAAAATTTAAACCAAAAAGTTGTGTACAGTGGGGAAGTGCGGAGGTTCCGGTAGCTTGAGGTGTGCATCGTGTGCATACCCCTTCGTAGTGGGAGGAGGATGAACATGATGTCTGCTTATGCTTCTGGTGCTAGTCAAATCACTCGCTTTGTAACAGAACTCGAAACTCTTTTCCGATGTCTTAGACTTGATTCGGAGGAGAACTATTTCGTTTTGGCCGGAGATTTCAACGCCAAACATGTCCATTGGGGCAATGATGTCTCCAATTTTAGGGGGGCCCCAGTTATTCAACTGGTTGTCGCAGCACAGTGTTGAGTACCGTCTCGATTTGAGAGCAACGGATAGTCCGTCTATCCCAGCAGCGGCTCGTTTCTCGATCTTATACTTTACGACACTAGATTACAGCTGATCGACTGTGACGAACTTACTACAAACTGTCTGCACACTTCGTGTATGACAGCGATCATTGCGGACTAAGAGCCGACATAACGATTCCCAACGAGATGGAGTTTGTCCCGACGTATTCTTACAATTACAGTAGTATGCGTTGAACACGCTTCTTAAGAGCTATGACGCGAGCACTCTCCTCGAACGAGCTCCGACCACCGTCCAATAGTAACCTGTCAAACGAGGAGATAGACAGGTGCCTTAAGCTTATGGACGAGACAATTAAACGAACGATGGACAAAACGATACCTCGTTATCAGTATAGACTTTCTGAGAGTCTTAATAAAAATGCGTTTAAAATGAAAACGATAAATGAATGTAATCACGACTGTCAACCCGAGAGTGCTGGGTTCAATCCTCGACTGTGTCGCGGTTTGCATTTTTTGTTTTTTTTTTTCCTTTGAGAATGTTTGGTTCAAATCTTGATTGGATTGGTGTTTACATTTTTTTGCAGTTTCCTTTTTTTTTATTCTGAAAATCTAACAACCATGTCAAAAAATAAAACAACATTTTAGTGGATGAGAATCCACTTTATTTTTACATCTACGTTTACATTAGAAACAAATTTCTAATTTTTTCTTTTCGCCTGAAGGACTGGATTCTTACCAAGGATATTATATCATGTTTTGGAAGACTGGTGACGATAACTGATGGTGAACGATAGCTTGAATTTTCATAGACTTCACGAAAGTTAATCTTTTTGATATTTTTTTTTTCAAGTTTTTTACTTGTCTGTAAAAATAGATATCACAGGGCTGGACGAGTGGAGTGCATTTTGGAGGTATTACTTTTAATGTAAACGTAGGCAAGTACTCTTCATCTGTAGACACCTCATCATACTGGTTTGCCTATTATTAAAAACACTAGAAACCGTTTAATTTTTAAAGGAAAAAGAACAAAAACATGCATCAAAACAGAAACGTGATTGCGAATCGAACCCAGCACTCTCAGGTTGGAAGCCGTGATCACACCCACTAGGCTATCGCCGCTTCGGAAATTCAATATTCTAACTTGATATATGACGCGATTGAGAAAACTTTGAGGGTGTTTTTCTCGAAAGGGGAAGTGTTGCGATCTCTGACTTTGGGAAATTCATATCCTATAGAGGAGCTATCACTATGCGAAATTTCATTAAAATCGGAGGTCGTGCACTCTCCTTGTAAGTGTCAACAAAAAAAAAAAAAGATGTATATGTACGCCATTAGGGAAAAGAAGAAACAAAATTCGTTTTTCATTTCCAATAAAAAAACTAATTTTAAAATGATTTTAAGTACGCATATGATTTTGACATTGTAAGCAAGAATTCGAATGGGATTCGAACAATTCGAGTTCACACGGATCGCAGGACACTGAATTTAATTTCGAGTGAAATTGATATTCGTTTTAAATTTATTAGAAATGCAGAACAAGGGAGTACATGGTCCCCTTTCTGCAATAACCTCGTATCTACATTTTTCATGAAATTGGGTTTTTTATGTAACAATACCAGCCAAAATTAATGGCTACATAAAACAAAAAACATATTTTAAAGTTAATTCTTTTTCCTCGTAACTACATTCATGTTGTTGAGTACTGTTTTGTACTAATTTGTAGTTTGTGAGGTACTTAACACTAAGCTGTTTATCGTGCCCCAGCTCGATAATAAAAGTGCACATTTATGTCCATACTTTTGAGGAGCTGGACAACTCTATTGGATTCCTAACAAATGCGGTTTAATCGCTCTATATAAAGGCTGGTGATAGAAAAAGAACTACTAACAAACTTAATAAAATACACAATGCCGTGATGGAAACTATTTTAACCTCCCGCAATTGCACTCTGCTATACAAGCTAAAGCTGTGATGCAATCCATTGCTCTGTAAAGAACCTAAAGCTATAAAAGTGGGAACTTCGTAGGCGTCTAAAGATCCTCAAAAAATCGACATTTGAACAATTAGATGTATAAGTGATCAGATGTCTACCAAATAAAACTTTTATCCTCTACTGCACAGCAGCCATATACGGCTTTTAAGGGCATACATATAACTCTAAATATGCTAGCAGAAAACAATAGGTTAAGACTGACCTATTTGCCAGGACGTAAGCACGAGGTGAACAAGAAGGCGCGAGTACTAGCCAGATAAGAGTGATTTCAGGATCCCACCTGCCAATGTTGCCAAATTTATATTTAATAGATTCTTAAGATCAAAGACACATCTCAACTTCTTCAATTTGATTTAAGTTCCAACCATTTCATAAGATTTTTTTGTCAGGATTGAAAATATTCAGGTATAACGAAAATTCTTATATTATTTACTATTTATCAGCTTGGCTAGGCTGAAAATTACAGTTTTAATCATTTAATCCCATAAAAGCAAAAACCTCGTATCTACTAAATCTGCATCAAAATTATATGAGAAAGAACCTCGTATATACCAAAAACCTTTATTACATGAAGGTGTATTATATTTAAACGGAAATGCACGCTGTGGATCATTTACCAATGTGAAATACAAATGAAAAAGACCTGAAGTTTTAGTATTGTGCTAGACGGAGGGGCACCATTCGTTTTTTTCAATTTCTGAAAAATTGATGTTTTGTAGATACATGCTTATCGCAGAAAGTGGACGATATATAATTATTAATAAAATTATAATTGGATAGCGTTACAGCCCGGTGAGAACAAAGAGTTTAACTTTTCGCGCCTAATTTGGCCCATGAAGAAGAGACCTACTGTTAATTGCTGGTTTCGAACGGTGAACTGCAAAAGTTTTCCATAATAGAAGTACCTAACCGTGTAAGCGTATGGCGCCCACTTAAATATGTACCTTCTTATCTAAGTGTCATAAATAAAATATTCTTTTACTGTTCTTTTTAGTTTTTATTTAGTTTAACACTGCACTGCACATAACAGTTATATCATATGTATCTATATTTATAAATGTTGCTTTTATTCTAATCACTGAAGGCTTTAATAATAATTAAACTGAATTCCTTTTTTATATTTCTCAATAAAAAATATTACAAATATAATTATTTAACAATATTTATAATAATTGATCTTTTTATTAGGTAAGTAAATTCCTCAAAATTGTTTGGTCCATTCGTATTTTGATCCTTTTGTAATTCTTTATTAAAGCATAGCATAAATAATTTATTTATATTGTAGGTGTTTTTTATAGTAAAAATGTTGATCAATAATAACATTATAAAGTCTAAACTTTCAAAAAGTAATTAAATGTGCAACGATAATATGTACACAGATAAATGTTACATATGTGAATAAAAATTGGTTCATTCATAAGAACTTTTTCTCCAGAGTCGTTCTTGGAACTCTTTATTTCTGCAAAATTTTAAACGTAAATGAGAAAATAAGATTGGAATGATATAATTATAGTTTTTTATATATATATTTTAGGTTGAAGAGCCTTGAATGAAAATTAAATTTTTGTTTGTAAAATGTATACATTTACAAAGGTTTGCACATGGGCTAATTCGCACATCTTAACGTTTTAATAATTTAAGTGTAATTTTTTATTATTAACTACTGCATTTCTTTTTTTTTATGTGTACTCCATTGGTATTTAAAAGAGGAATTTTGTATTTCACAAATAATTCTTTTATTAACTGGTTTTGGAGACCTTTGTTGCTTCGTAATTTATATAATTTATACTATTTTTTTGTGAAATTGTGATCTTTGATATTAAAAATGTGACAAGATGATTTCCATAACTTTGCATAATTACGTGTTAATGTACAGCGTCGATATCTCTTTGAGCCCGAGATATTTTGAGCTTATCCTTGGGAGTTTGGTCTTCGCCAGATTCCAAAGCAAACATTTTCATTTTTTCTTTAAATGACAGCTTTTCAGGAACGGCATCACTCGTTCGTTGCTGTTGTTTCTGCTGCTGTTCGGCCAGTCGACGTTGACGAGGATCTCTGTAACAGTAGAGTAATAACATTTAGAGCT
Organism: Syritta pipiens; assembly: GCA_905187475.1. Classification (NCBI taxonomy): domain Eukaryota; kingdom Metazoa; phylum Arthropoda; class Insecta; order Diptera; family Syrphidae; genus Syritta; species Syritta pipiens. Next base: position 59,584,060 of record LR994572.1, on the reverse strand, counting down.
TGTCTTTTTAATATTCGACTGGGCTTTGTGATAGCTTTTTTAAGAGGCCTTTTCCCGTTGTTTTCGATCGAAGCAACATGCCTAAGGTTTAAGGCATCACTTTCCCTTCCCCCAAGTGACACGGAAGCTTTGATGGATTTTAATTAGTAAGGCTTTCATTTTATTGATTTCAATTCAATTCAGATTTCAAAAATTTCGAAAAAAGAAGATGCAATGTAAAATGGAAAAAAAAAAAAAAAACTCCAAACGCTCTTGAAACTTTGAACACCCCTTTTTGGCCCCTTACTGCTGTCTGATAATCATGTTGAATTGGGGGAACAATAACAGGCCTAAAGATATTGTTAGGTCAAGCTTGAGCACCCGCGAGAGCCGCGAGTAAAATAGTTCTTTTCATTTCTCTTAAAAAAAACGAAACGAAGTAAGATAAAGATCGTCTTGTGTTCATATGTATACGGGTGCTAAAAAAAATGCCTGATATGTTATATCCTGCTAGATTGGATAGACAAATTAAAAACAAAAGTGTTTCACGGAGTACTAAACCGATTTCCATGTGGTTTTCACCAGTAGTTGTTGAGTATTTGCTATGGGTATGGGCTTTATTTTTCAGACATTTTGACACAACAAGTTAACGGTATATTGAGATATGTAAAAAAAGAGTCGAGAACTGGCAAGCTTCTAAGGCGGGCCCTGTCTAAACAGTCAGTGATGGCATGTGTCTATCTTTTAAGGTAGACTCACAATAACCATTTTTATGTATCTGTAAAAATTCGAAAAGCCAATCCCCCTGTAATTACCACGCCGCTTTGTCAAAAAATCTGAAAAAATTACAACAAAATCGGCTTCGATGAGTACATTCATTCATTCAAAAAAAAAACTAATTTCAGCGTTCTGGCCAATACTTTTCGAGCTTTTGGCCAAAAACGATAAAACGTCAATATGCGAATTTCGAAAATCCAAAAACGCAGTTTTGTAGATCTCAGCTAGAGCACTAAGAAAAAATCTCTATATATAAAAATCAATGTTTGTTTGTTTGTCCTTTATAGACTTCTAAATGGTAAGAGATAGAGCATTGATGTCTTTGGCAACTTTGTTCAGAATTCTGTCAAAAGGGTTTTGGTACCATTTTTTTTTTTTTTTGTGGATGGCTCCCAGTGAGATGAAGTGGGGCTTTCTTTCAAAGTTCACTTGATCCTGTCGAGTGATATATCAACCAAAAGGCCTTTGAAAATGAGATTAAGCTTTCTCTCGGGTTTTGTAAGTGAAAAGTACTGTTGGAAAGATATGAAGCTACAAAGTTGTAAAAACGGTGCCCCCTGTGACTTTTCTTAAATTTATTTTATGCGTAGCAAGGTGCGCCTTGCATGTTTTCAACCAAAAGGTCTTTGAAAATGAGATTGAGCTTTCTTTCGGGTTAGTGAAAAGTACCGTTGTGTTTTCAAAGTCTACGTAGATTTAAAATTTTTAATAAAGTTTGCAAATGTTTTCGAAGTCTATGTAGATTTGAAATTTTAGGTAAGAATTTAGAAACTGTTTTCAAAGTCTACGAAGATTTAGAATTTTTATTAAGAAGTTTGTAAATGTTTTCAGAGTCTATGTAGATTTGAAATTTTAAGTAAGAATTTAGAAAGTGTTTTCAAAGTCTACGAAGATTTAACATGTTCAGTAAGAATACGGCACAATCCAACGATTATCAACTTCAATATCATTGTTTCTCACTTTTAAAATGATGGATTTTCCACCATTTTCAGTCGATCGTTGAGGGTAGAGGATATCCGTCGTACATAAAAATTAATGTTTGTTTGTTTGTGTGTCCTTTATAGACTTTTAAATGGTAAGAGATAGAACACTGATGTCTTTGGCAACTTTGTTCAGGATTCTGTCGAAAAGATTTTGGTACCAATTTTTTTTGGGGGGTGGAGATGGCTCCCATTGAGGTGAAGTGGGGGCTGACTTTCAAAGTTCGCCTGATCCAATCGATATCGATATATCAACCAAAAAAGGTCTTTAAAAATGAGATTTCGGGTTTTGTCGGTGAAAAGTACCGTTGAAAAGATAGGAAGCTCCGAAGTTGGAAAAACAGTGTCCCCTCTAATTTCTACACCGTTTTGCCTAAAAATCTGGAAAAATCGTGTAAAATCCGTCTTAATGAATACCTTCAATTCAAGAGAGAATTATGTGTTAAATACATTTAGAGTTATTAGTTGATTTATTTTATGCGTAGCAAGGCGCGCCGGGTACAGCTAGTAAGTATATAAATATCGATTAGTGGGCGAAATCCGAGAAATCGCTGATTAAACGTTTTTTTTTTAATCTATAAAATTCTGGCTGAAATCGACGCGAGTCTCAGTGGTGTTTTCCACATTCATTTCAACCCCCATTTGTTCAACTAAAACTTACACACAGCTGGCATGACGATAATCGCACGGAAACGGTGTTGTACGGTATGAGATATGAGATATGGTTATATATATATATGTTTATGTGTGTACATAAATGTACACAATAGGGATATAGACAGCGATGCCAGGACGCGTATTTTTTGTTGGAGGATGATAGCCAATGGGAAAATGTCATGTCTGATGTGTGTTCTGTTCTACAGAGAAATAACACAGACATTTATTAACTTCAATAATTTCGCTGTGTGAAATTACTGAACCTTTGTTGCTGTGGCAAAATCGCCGCAATATGATTGAAGATATGTTGCACCGCAGACAATAACAACTGTCATCCGATTATAGGAACATTGATCAAAGATACATACAGTCGAATCGTTCTAAGTCGAATTTTCACGGGGCATCAAAATTAGTTTGAGTTCGAGGCAGTTTTGGAAAAATTCGGGTTAGAGTGATTGATATTTTTTTTTTTTTGAAAATCCTTTATTATAGACTGTAATATTTACAATTGGAGTTATACTTGGCAGACGCCTTTATGTTACTTTTTCAAAGTGAATTTCAAATACACGCGCTAAATGTAGCAAGAATGCATCTCAGATACCTAACTGTTTTCAGATTAAAAGCCGATTGTTTGTGTGTGCGCAATGCGACTAGAGACAACAACAAGGGCAACCACTTGCGCTTTTTCTTTGACGTGTTTGCACTACAAGAATCAACAACAAATGAATGTTCGCGAAATGTGTTCATCGTCTAAGACCACCTTGGGAGAGTCAGAGAATGCGAGTGTGCGTACTCGATAGAAGTTGCGAGAGGACATTTTTTTTTTGTCTATTTTTCAGCCAAAGAAATAAAATTCGACTTAGAGGCATTGAAAGATTGTATGTATTCGAGTTAGAGGGATTTTCGACTTTAAAGGAGTTCGACTTAGAAGATGGTTCTTGGATGGAAGGTTGAGGGGAATGCCAAAATATTTCGAGTTAGAGGGAAATTCGACTGAGAGGAATTCGACCGTATGTTCTGCGGAATTTTATTTCAAGTAAATGGAGAAATAGTCTCTCTTAGGCAAATCCTTAAATTTTTTAAAAAATTCCTTGCCAAATAACAGCAATGCAGAATACATGCGAAAAAAACTATGATCATTACTGACTTATTGAAGCGATTCAAAACGAGTGTCTTTTGAAAAAGAAAAAAAAATCATTTATGATTTAATTATGTTATTAGTCTACAATAACAAGGGGAACATTTTCTTTTTGAATGCTGCTGGGGGCAGCGGGAAGACCTTTTCACTTACTTGCAAAGATTAAGCATGGTGGAGGGACTGGAATTGAACCCACACTTTTAGATGAAGGAAGAACTGCTAACTCTGCTTTTAAACTTCCATTAAAATTGTGTAGTGCCGATGTTTCAAGTGCTTACAATTTCTCCAAGTAGAATAATACTGGTAAAATTACGGGGCATTGTAGTTCAATAATTTGGGACGAACCTTCAATGCCCCACAAAACGTCTAGCAAGACGCACTAAGGCAAAGTCAATGCTTCACTGAAAAATCGTAACTTCAAACTAATATAAGTGTTGCATGTTGAAGTAAGAAATGGGAAAGTAAATTTCAGAAATATCTTTGTTTTGGTACCGAACATTTTAGAAATGATTGAGAAGGTATATTCGGATATTGCAAACTTATTTACCAATTCATTTGGTTTGAGAGAAGGGATACGTTGTCGCATACAAATAATCAAGTCAATTAAGTTAATGATTCAATTCTTGCCAATTATGATTCATTATCAAAAGTCTATTATTCAGTTGATAGCGTTTTAGATGTAAAAGAAACAATGCATTACCCGAAATTATTTCTAAATTCATTCACACTTTCTGGTATTCCATTACTGGATTACTAAAAAACTTTAGATATATAATGCTGCCTGCGCGAAGCCATTACGGGTTGCTAGTTTCATATAAAATTGAATAATAAACCCAGGTGAAAAATTGCAGTGCTACAGAGTACTAAACCAAAAACTCAGCCATCAAACGATGAAACTAATTGAACAAGATACTTCAATTTTTAATTTGACTTAACTTATCTTTAGATTTATAAGCAGTTGCAGTATTCATAATTTTTAAATGTGTTTTCAACTAAATACTAATCTACTTTTTAATTTATGATACCTGTAGACTTCCTGTGCACCAATTACACCAGGTGTTGATTGCACTGTTGAATTCCACATGTCTGCATCGGGCGTTGTTGGCGTCTGAACTGGATCGACTGAGTCTGAACTAAAACTCTAAAGATAAATGGATTAGTTTAGTTTCATGTTCAACTATTTCTATTTCTTTGATTCACTTACGTGAGGATTTTCACAAATAGTTTGTAAGTCCGATTGTTCATTACTATAACTTTCGTCAGCAATATGAGTTGTCGCTTGGGACGGAACGTAATTATTTTCCTCATCATGAAATGAAACCCGTTTGCTATCACGTCCAAGAGCCACAATATTACCCGGTGCAATAGACATATGCGATTCATTACTGCTTTGGGTTTGGATGGGTTTTAGAGGCGCATTATTGTTATTAACGCTTGCCAATGGAAAATTAGTTTTTTTATTGCTGTTGCCATTTGAATACATCGATGAATTGTTCTGATTGTGTATTTCCGACGGAGGGGCGATACCACATTTTAAAAGATTGCTCGTTGAATTGCGAATTTTCTGCTGCTGTTGTGACATTATTATGTATGAACTATTTCGTTCAGGTGGAGGTGGTGGTGGAACAACGGCCAGATTCATTGAATTACTATTACTATTTTCTGCAGATGATGAGCGTTCCATGCTGTTACTGTTTACTTCGTAGTTCAAATTAATATGAGAGATATCTTTTGTCAAATTGGATATAGGGTGTTCTGTTTGCAGATGTCTTTCATCAGCGAAACTTGCAGTTTTGTGTGATTTTGATGGTGATGATGGAGATATAGAAGCAGTGCTATCATAGCGATTATTCTTTAGTATACCCTTAGGTGGAGCTGTTGACGAAGTTTGGCTTTGTTGGATTTGATAGTTTTGCATATAGACTGGTTGGCACTCGGACATGGAAAGTGAATTTGTGGGCAGTTCTATGCTGTCTTCTTGTTCAATTCTGATGTCTGTTTGACGGAAATTAGTGATAGGTGCTTGAATTGCATTCGGTTGGTTAGTGAGTCGTACAACTTCCTGATAGCTTTCCTTTTCGAAAGACGGCTCACTCTCATCTTCCTGCTCCTCTATTTCCTGCGCTCGCCTTTCGAAGTCCCTTTCTAAGACCAAAGTTTTAAGCTGCTCTTCCTGCTGCGGCGTTCGTTGAGTTAAATTCGAAAGCTCTGCAATTTGTTGGTCTCTCCAATGTCTAATGTGTTCGCGGCGCACTTCGTGCTCCTTTTCCCTTTCTTCGCGCTCCCATGGATTCGTACCCATAAAGTTGGTTTGATGCCCTGCTGATGTATTTATTGAATAGTACCCTCCCTTTGGAGGATCAACAGTGCTTGCAACATAATTCATTCCTTGCGACGCTGTGGCTTTGAATAAAGGATGAGTTGTTGTTGGCGGTAGAGGTGGTGTCTCTTCCGCACTTTGATTTTGAAAAGACTGAGGCACTCGATTGGTCTGCGTTTTTGGGAGGCTTGGGGGAAGTTGATGCTTCGCAGATGATCCTTGCTGAATATTTGAAGTGTGCATCATTACCTGGGGCTTAGGTGGTAATGACGCTATATTTGAATGTTGCTCCGACAACTGATTATTTTGTGAAATCATTTGATTTGGCTGCTGCGAGTTTTCTTGCATCATATCAGTCCGATGATTTCTTCGCATTGACATATCCCCAATGCCTGGTTGACTGCGGCCATTAATTATATGATTTGACGTAGAGGAGGTTTTCGCTATATACTGTTGACTGTGCTGGTTAGAGCCATTAGCGAATCCATGTGGCTGCATGGGCAAATCTCCTGGAGCCACTGAGTGTGTGATCAAATTAACATTTTGCATACTTTGACTGGAGGACATCCCGCTATTATAAACGTTTGCTGACCCAGATGGTGTATGTGCGGCCGCAATATTTGGCATCGAAGGCGCAAATATTTGATTCATACGCAAGCTTGTTTGGGAATGGCCTTCTCTATTAAAATTTTGGGTGCTTTTAGTACGATTGCCCATTGTTAGGGAAGATTGCGCCTGCATATGATGTAGTTGGGAGTTTAATGGCGATGAAGATATGTTGTTTCCGTTAGTATTTATATTAGTGCTACTAACACTTATTCCGTGATTATCAGTAAATGGCATCATGGGATTCGGTAAAGGCATCGAAGTATTGCTTGTATTGGTTGCGTAAGTTGCATTTAGGTTGCTCTGGTAATAGGCAGATGCTGGACGGTTAACATTATTATTTTGATTAATCGAATTTGGTGGCATCATATTTTTTGGATTGACTCCACCACTGTTGGTATTCATTGCTGGATGTTGGATAGAATTTATTAAATTTCCGCTGTACGTATTTAAAGCGGAATATGATGAATCCATTTGTGATCTGAAATATGCACATGATTAGTATACGTCATTAACTTTATTTTATTTGCATTTGATAAAAAAAATTAATTATAACTTGTTTTATTTACCTTTCTCCAAAAATAGGTTGACTTTGATTTTGAGCTCGATAGACACTCAAATTTTGATAAAAAGCATGTTCATTGTTATTAGCTAAGCTGTGAGTGCTTCTTGATTTTGAGTTCGTTACATCTACAATAGTATACACATATATATATACAAATGATCTCAGTCGTTATTTCATTTAATTACTTACTTAGAACATTATTGCTAGAGTGATGTAGTGTGGGAACTGACTTACTATTAGCTAGATGTGAGTTAGTTGTCACTGCTCCAATATTTCTAGCATCAGTACCCATTCTAGAAACATCTCTTTCCGATAATCTCCTACTACCTGATTTTGGAACACATATAATATTATAACGTATACTAATATGTAAAGCTATTTCAACGCAATAATAAATCGTAAAAACAAAGCAAAAAAAAGTAAATATCTAAAACTAGACATAATAATGGTTTACATTTTTACAAATATAAAGCTTTTAATGCGTACACTGTCATCTTGGTTCCACTTCTTCATTGTCAGCTTCTCCCGACCTAAAATTGCCATTGAATCTAGACTTGAAGTTTGCAGAAGAATTTTTATAAGACGGTAATGAGATCTTTGAAAAGATTTTTGAAAATTCTTGAATAGGTCTATTAGTTACTGGCTGCTTTTTATTTTGATGAAGTGTTTTTTTTATTTGCTTTAACGATGGGCTTTTAAGATCGTCCTTTAATAAACTGGTTTTCATAGAACAATCGCTTTGAGTTGGTGTGAGTTTTTTATCAATTTCTGGGCAACTATCATAAAGATTTTTATTATTCGTTGTTGAGCAAATTATTGAATCGTTATTATTTGTTTTATTCTTTCGAAAATTATCATCAATTTTCAGATTTGGATCGCTTGTGTATTGCGGATTTTTAAGAGCTTTCTTTGCAAGACATACATTATCATTTTCTGAAAAGTTTTTAAATGTATAATCTTTCCCATTTGTTCCATATAAACTCCATTCTTTAAGCTGTTTTAAAATGTTTGTCTGTTCAACTACAGTCAGTTTATTGCAGTCGACGATCTTTTGGCTAACATCCGGATTAGATCGCGAAACATCTGATGTAAATTCAGCATTTGTTTCAAACTCCACAGTGTCTGCTTGTTCAAAAAGATCTCTCATCTGCCCTACTTTACCATCACCAAAACTTTTTAAACTGTTATTGCCTGTATCATTCAGTCTTGTATTAGGCGACAAGAATATATTGGCATGACTATGACTACGATTGGGTAAATAGTATTCTGTAGAGGAACATATAATTGCATTTGAAGGAACTTTAATAGTAATGGTGGATGGGCATATGGCTGAGGATGCTCTTCTTGCGTTATTTGACTGACATAATCTACTTCCAGAGGTTGAACGATTTGTGTTAAGTTCTCGCTTTGGTTTTCGCTCAGTTACCGATTCCACTAAGTTTTGCTGTTCTAGGGTAACTTGCGTTTTTGATTGAAATGTTTTCATTTTGAGTAAAGCATTTTCAACCGGTTTGTCAATAGATTCAGCAGATGAGCTAGTTTTGCAATAGTTGCTAATCGCGTCGTAAGTGCGTGATTTTCTCTTAAATGAGGTCTCTCGGTCCAACGATACACTGTCTCTCCTTAACCCGTTGTCGGATGTTACTAAATCAAAGCTAACTGTTTTCCTATATCCTGTCGGGGGTCTACGTTGACTCGTTGACATTATCCCGCCTCCTACTCCAATTAAAGTTCCTGACGTGTTAATAAATGTCGTAGAGTCTCCTGGATTTTTTGTATTCTCCGGTACATAACTCTTGATTTCTTCAGTAGGAGAGCCGTCGTCGATAAATGGTATATCATACGAATCAGCCACAGATGCTATTCCATCTTCATTCAGTGGTTGGTGAGCTTCGGTGTAGGAGAAATTTTGAAACGAATCGTTTGATCGGTTTTCCACATTTAAGTCGTCATTGTATTCCTCAATAAAAATGGATGGATTTTGTTCACGAACACGAACGGGACTGTTGTTTTCTATAGGTAAATATAAACTTGACGAACTTTTTGCTATTGGACGAGTGTCCCTGTATCTAGGGTCTATATGCAATTGATAACCTTCTTGCAATGAAGATGCACTTAGTCGCCTAGTTCCAGCATCAAAAATATATTTATTAAGGCTTTCTTCTGAAACTGAATTGTAGTACGGGCTAGGGAATTTAGCTTCCGGTTCTTTTTTTGTAAGCAGCATGTATGAGATGTTTTAAAAGCAGTTAGCATAATATGGACCATAGCCACTACATTCATTGGTTTACAATTAATTTGCGCTTACCTCTTTGAATTACAGGGCTCGGTTGTTGAAGTAAAGTTGCAAGACCATGGTAGATCGCACCTTGCTTAGCAACTTCTAGCGTCACTACAGGTCCAGTTCGCACTAAATAATCCGCAGCTCTGTTTAGAATATAATTATGCATTAAGCACATTTTTATTGACTCTTAAGACTTGCCTCTCCTGAGTAATACCAATCAAACTCTGACCATCTACTCGCAAAAGTTGATCACCAGCTTGTAGCCGTCCATCCGCATCAGCTGCTCCTCCTGGGACCACACTCTTTATGTAAATACCCAATCTTTCTTGACCTGCGCCCTTTGCTGCCACTATTGACAGCCCCATTCCGCTGGAATTTTTTTGAAGTTTTATTACTTGAACTTCAGGCTGCGGCAATTTGTTAGACATTGAACTCGGTGATCTTGCCTGCGGATGTTAATTTTGTTTTACTTTTTTCGACTAATAATATATCGATGTAACTTACATTAAATTGATGCATGTAAACAGTCCAAAGGCCAATGCTTGTCGGCTGTGCTGCTAACCGACACATTCCAGCTGATTGTAATGGATTTAGAAAATCTACCAATCCTGAAGGAATACCGCGAACTACATCACAACTGAAACCATCATCGGGTAGTAGGAGAGCCAAGTGTAATTCTGGTGATTCTTCTAGTCGTACTTCCCTTCCATCAGCTCGTGTTAATTCATCAGCAACAGATTCAGCCATCCTTATTACAGTATCCATCAGGGCTCGAGGAATCTTTTCCTGCTGTAGCAATGCAGACATTTGAAGGGAATTCAAGCGGAAACAAGAGCATGCTAGTTTTTGAATTTCCTCAACAGACGATTTAGGTGCCTGAAAATATGATATCGCTGCATTTCTCTTCTAATATTTCCCAAAAAAATATTACTTGTAGAAATTGAGCACATTGATTGATTTTAGCTAAATGACAATCTGCTGCAAGCTCTAGTCCTTGCCTTTCTGCCCATAATTCTAAGAGTTGCAAACGTTCAGTTAACACTTTTCCCCATTCAGGAGTACACATATGTGAGTTTGCAACGATCTATAAATAATATCATTAGCATTAAGTTTCCAGTATCTTATCTAAATATTTCACAATTTTACCGTATTAAAACAGATCACATTGATGTAGTGAAATAATTGAGAAAAAAGCTGAATTGTAAGTGCCGCATTGACTCGACATCTTCGCAGTAGGGCCATCGCTGATCCCAAAACAGTAAGTACTAAGCCAGCCGCTGAATCATGGTCAATTGTTTCCGATAAGAATTGATTAAGAGTCTGTGACAATTCCACTCGAAAGCAATTCACCAAATTTCGAAATGCAGTTTGCACACTTTCGGCTAAAATCTCCTGAGCCTGTACACTAAAGGCGCTTATATGCCGATCAGATTTCAGGAAATGGAGAAATTCCGAGCTGTTTGCCATCCAGAAAGCAAGAATACGCGGGTCTGCATACTGCTCTTGAATAACGGAGTAAATTAAATTAGCAACGTGATGTAAAAATATCGTAAGTTTATGTGCACGTTCAGTGGGTTGGAGCTCAGGTCGGTAATGAGTGGAGGCGCGATACCTACGAAAAAATTAGTTTTATTATAAACGTAGAAATTAAAATTATTTACGATAAGTGCATAATTCAATAATGCATACACAACTTACAGTGCTAAAAGAAATAATAAACATTCGATAGGCGCACAGTGGGGCAAAACTCCTAAAACCTGGCTAAAAATTAAGTTTCGAAGTTAGCTAATAACTTAAGCTTCTGCTATTATTCCATTATCAACTAATTATATAATCACAAATGAAATAAAAAATAGATGAATCGTTCATGACATTCATAAACTGAAAAAGTACAACATCATAAACTGAATATACAGCACTTATTTTTAGATTTGATAAATGTAAAAGTCTCCCAACATGAAAATAACAAAACAATTTCTTTAGCAATGAAAACTTTAAGCTCAGCTATGTATAATTCGGCTTGGTTTTTTTTTTCATAAAACCCTTCTATTGATATTTATCTGTAGTTAAAGGCAGAGATTGCATTTTTAAAAAAATCATTTTCCAGGTATAATTAAAGTTTTAGTTGTGGTGTCCGTGAGATGCTGCTAAGTTTTTTATGCCATTCTGTTCAGCGATCTATCTAGTTTCAGGATATGTAAAAAAATACTTGCCCCAGGGAAGGAGCTATTTATTGATTGATATATTCTCGTTATCCTGCATCATCCATTTTTGTAATAATTTCATTTTATTTGACTGCCAGGCCATCAAAACCTTGTCGATAGTAAAAGACAAGGCTGCATACAATGAATAAAAGTTGAAACTACACCGAATATGAAGAAAGAAGAAAATACTGGCTTAGTCAACCCCCGGAAAATTCTCAAAATCGCTTCGACATCCTCTCAGTGGATGACGAAATAGATGAAGTAGAATCAAGAACCATCAGAAAACAGTTTAAAGAGGAAGTCAATCCTAAGACTGCGAAATCGCCCCCAATTTATGTCCAAAGAGTAAAATACATTCACGCCTTAAAATAAACACTTAATTCTTCTACCTATAAGGATAATTGTGCTTCCTAGTACTATACTTTTAAACCAAAATAACACGAAGCTTTAAAGTTATTCTTCATAATATGCACCCCTCCGCAGACCAAGAGGAAATAAAGAAAGAGCTTAATGAAACTGGGCATACCGTTGCAAATATTTTTAACATTCTACAATAAGGAACTAAAAAATTTGGCAAACAACAAGATCCCAACTTGACAAAGCCAAATTCAATAAATCGACAAACTAAACTAAACTAAACTAAAGACAATGCTTAGCGAAGAAATAAACCGTAACTTAACTAAGTAACTGACTAGAATTTTGGCAACATAAAAAAGTGATTACTCACTTTGGAAGTTATCTAAAAGACTAAAGAACGAAACTACTTACCAGCCACCGTTGTTAAATGCTGATGGATCTTGGTCCACAACCCCTGCTGACGAAGCTGACTATTTTAAAATGACTTTTACAAATACAATCAAGAACAAAATATGCTACCTTTTCCTCCAATTTCTGCAGTGCACGCAAACTTCAAAAAAGTAACCTCAAACGAAATAAAATTTAAAGCTACTAAAACATCTTCCTGACAGCCTTGACGAGTCTTCAATGCTATACTCCAACTAAGTTATTAGTATAAAGTTTGGAAAGTGTCTAAAATAATAGCCATTTCCAAACCAGGCAAAGATCTCACAATGACCCATATAGGCCAATATATATCCAAGGTATTTAAAAAACTGTTACTTGACCGTATTAACATAGTTGTAAGACAAAAAAAACTTTTACCGGACCATCACTTTGGATTTTCGCAAAAGCACTCGACTCGCAAAAAAAATTTTATCGAGTTACCAACAAAATACTCAAAGATCTGGAAAAAAAGTTCTGTGCGTCAGTCTACCTAGACAATTTTATCGAGTTACCAACAAAATACTCAAAGATCTGGAAAAAAAGTTCTGTGCGTCAGTCTACCTAGACGTTGCGAAGGCCTTTGATAGTGTTTCGCATAAAGGATTTTTGATTTACTAGACTATGTAAAAATCAAAATCAAAAGTTACGTAGACGATAGGCATTTCAATAACGAATGCTCAGAACTATGCAAAACAGACGAAGGTGTTCCCCAAGGGAGTGTTTTAGGACCAACACTATATCTACTCTACACATCTGACCTACCAAGGCCTACCAACTAAATGCTTACTACATTCGCAGACGCAGTCATTTTGTCCTCTAACAAATGTATCAAATGTGCTACACAAGAAGCACATTCTAGTAAGCACTAGAAAGAACAGCTGACTGGTTATGCAAATGGGAATAGTTACATATAACAAATAGTTATAGATAAAAAATTGATATAAAAATGGCATATCATATATAAACGAATTATTATTAAGAATGAATTCAGAGACTTATACTGGCTCTTGGAAAAAAACTCCAAATTATCGACAGAAAACAAACCGTTAGTTTACAAAACAATAATAAAAGCGATCTGAACTTACGGGATCCAAATTTGGTGAGCTACCTGCACGACAAATCTAAACATTATACAAAGGAAAATTCTGTGAACAATAGTAAATGCACCGTGGTACATCACCGACGAAGACCGAAACATACCTCCAGTGAGAGACGAAATCAAAAAAATTAGCAGCAGACACTAAACAACACTGTGTAATCACTCTAACGACGAACTACGAAATTTACCGGAACAAGAAGCAAACACAAGACGACTAAAAATACCCAGGCTGGTTGACTTCATCATCATCATCTTCTTCCCCGCGTGTTCCACTAATAGGGTCGCGGGAGCAATGCACGCAGAAGAGATCTCCACTCATCAGGAGGTATGCCCAAGTGTAACCAGGCGAGATTTTGGACTTGGTCCAGCCATATCTCATCCTGGGTCTGCCGAGCGGTGATGGGATCGCATCCAATGCGCGTCTCGGGAGTCGTGGACATTCGTGCCACGTGCCCAAACCATTGAAGTATACCTTTTCCGTTCGAAGAAGCAGCTGCTCTCCACGCACCGTCGTGTTTCTCAACCTATCCCAGCGAGTTACTCCCACAATAGCACGCAGAAATCTCATCTCGGCAGCTTGTACTCGCGATTTTATTCTTTCGCTTATTACCCAAATTTCATGACCACAGGTGAGAGTTGGAACAAATATCGAGTTAAACACCGATAACTTAACCTTGACACCAAGCTCGGCCGTCCTGATTACAGCTGGTTGACCTCCAATTCTAAGACCTTTAACTATGCGTTTATCGTTATATGTAATCTGAATCAACCCTTAACGTTCCTAATATTCATCGTGATTTTGTAAGACAATGGCCTCAATATTTAATTGTATCCCTACTATCCACCTAGTACTTTATACATATTTGGGACTGAAAAAATCCGTTACTCGAAGACCTCTGTAATTCTAAGTCTTTTCCTGGTCCCATAAAATTCTAATTATGTAGAGTTAACTGTATTGGATAGTTTGGCCTCCCCTTTCTTTTCCATGTTTTGGAAGTTTTAAAAGTAGTCAGTAAATGTCCTTGGTTCTGGACCTACAGTCCACAAGTGCTTGATAGATGAAAATAAAACAAAATTAAGTTGTTTGTTGCTTGGACTTTCTGGAAAAAGTGGGTGTTTTAGTGGCGTGTCTCTCGCAAATTATTAGCCCTATCGGCAAATCCCCGAGATCTCGTATCTCCCGGGAAATGAGAACTTATGTGAAACAAACTTAATTTTTCTTAAAAAACGGAATTAAGTATTTTAAGAAAAAGTATTATGATGAGAAGTGCAAGTTTTATCTTGGTCGATGCAGAGAATGAGGAAAACGAAAGAACTCAGCATAAGTCCGTCAGAAGAACATTGAGGGATAAATCTAATCCTTTAGAACTGAATGAAAAATTAAGTAACTATTAATTGGCATGATAAAAAAAAACTATCAAAATACAACGAGATTTTCTGAATTCAATTAGACATAATTTAAAAAATTCTGATAAACAGAACCAAAGTTATGATTTTTTTAAATTTAAGAGAAATATTTAAATCTCTTATTTTTGAGCGGTTTTTCGAGGCAAATACCCCTTGTTTGGATACCAGAAGGGTGTGGCAAAGTATCATGATGTTGAGAGTGCCCAATGATTTTGGAGCTGTTGTTGAGAAGTCTGCCATGACACCGGTGCTATATTTTTCTCCGTGCCACCAAAACTTTCCCCACTATGCTTCACAAGAGTGCAAGGCAGATCGTTTGGCATTGGAACAACGTAAAACCGATTCATTCATTGCACAGGCTTTTATTATTGCTTCTTTATGTTCCTTGCATGCCCTCCTCCAGTTTCATTTTTCAGCTTTGGATTTTCTGCCATCTTTTTTCTTACATACTTTTTTTGACAATCCAAACCTAAAAAAGCTTACAGTGCAAATGTGCACATATAGATAAATAACATTAATACACACAGATTTAACTCGTTGTTCAAAACTGTTTACTTCTTTCTCTATTCTTTTGCAAAATAAATTGGCATCTTTCTTACTCCTTGTCGTAAATCGAGTTGCAATGTCTGGATATGTTTCCATTTCTCCCATTATTATTTTAAATGTTTTGTATTAGTTGTGTTTGACCTGTTACAATATGTAGGCCCCATGTATCAGTTTACTGTACCTCCCCCAACTTAGAAACAAAGAACAAACAAACAAAAATCTTACATGGTTACTTTGAAATCATAATTCTTGGGAAATGGCCATCAAATTTCCCTCGCAATATTTTTCACGATAGCTATTTTTTTCCCATGTTCGAATGCTTCGACGATAACTACTTTTCGAAAAAGGAAAAAAAATTCCGGGAAAAATTATTCACGATAGAGCTGTATAAATACATATGTCTACATATTGACCTTAAGAATAACCATACTAAATTTCAAGTTTCTGGCTTTAACCATTGATATTACGCCAGTTTTTAACGTTTCTGCCCCAGTGTGCGCCGTTAACTTAAGCCTTCTATATTTTTTAGGTAATCCCGTCAAAACTGGCAATAATGGATACTTTTACACAAAATTCTCATATATAATTTCCTATTGTCTAAGCAAAAACTTTGTGACAAACATGAAAACATTCATTCGTTACCTGGCACATAAGTAGAGTGTATACACTGGAGCAAGCTTGAAATGGGGCACATTCACATTCAATTCTGTTATAATTTGACACAAAAAGTTATCTTGATGCGTCTCTGGAAATTCCAAAACAGCAGGCAAAATTGGTTCTTGTCCTTGATTATCCAATCCACTTGTGGTTTTCTGAGGTCTATAATCAGAATATGTTGAAAATGCACATGTAAGTTCGCTACAATTTTACTTTAATTGTGTTAAAAAAAATATAACGATCACTTAGCACATAGCAATGCAAAAGAAAAGTGAATAAAATTTGCTGAACAGTTTTGCTGTAGTAAAAAGATGCAACGTAGGATTTGTTTTAGATGTTTTTGTTACAAAAAACACCTTTTCAGTTTACCTTTGGTCCGGGTTATTAGATCCACTTGATTTAAGGCTTGATATTGATTTCGTTTCAATCTCCAGATTTTGTTCGGTACTGTCGTAATTAATTTCACCTTCTTTTGCGTGTGAATGAAGAATATCCTGTTGCGTCGGTCTATTCGGCATTACTTTCTTATTGTCCTCTGTCATATTTAACATACGTTCCGTTATTAATCCACTACTCACATGATTGTGGGTACTAGTTGTTTCGAAATCTCCTTTTTGATTCTATTTTTCGTAAACGTTGTTTCTATTCAAATTAACTTCACACCAAAATCTATTAGGACTCTTACCAAATTTAAAATGCCATCTTCATCATTCCACGAAGCGGGGGACGTAGGGGATCGACTGCGGTTTATGGTATGGTATTATGCAAACGTGTTTGATTTTGTTTGTGACAGGGATGTTTTAGTGTATTCAATGTAGTGCGACACATTATGAAAGTTATGTAAAAAAAAAAAAGACAAAATAAAATAATAAACACATAATAAATGTAGATATAACGAACAGGTTTCAATTAAATAACTATTTCCGTTTTTGAAATGAGTTGACAACAAATTAATGAAATTGAAGCACAAATTTGCATACAAAAGCTACAAACACCACTCTCATAAAAGTATTTAAAAAATTCACATCTAAAAAATATTGTAAACATACCTTTCGTACAGACATGCTGAGTCCAATTGTGATTGCGAAAGTGCGAGATTATAACGTCCATCAGATGGCGAGTCCAAAAAACGATACGATGCAACCCGACCAAACATTACTACCGACCCGTTCTAAAAATTAGTACAATAAAAAAAAAGCATAGTAAAACGGTTGAATTAGAAATCTTACTCCCTTGAATTCACAATTTACTCTAATAGGGGGCGTATAAACTGAGTAACACCAATGCTCTACTATTTGATTCTTTTATCAACTAAATCTTTCCGACTGACACTTAATTGAGTTATATTAAACAAACGTATTTTTATCAGTGGATTAAAGTTTTTTTTATATAATTCAGTGAAAAAAAAGGTTAAGTACGAGTTGTACTCTCATGAGGAGGGTTCCGCTCTACGGCAAATAAATTAATACTTACGACTTAATATAAGTCAAAGAAATTAACAAATTAAATTAGCTTCAGTAAAATGTTTCTTTTCATTTCGAATGATACGCCAATCCAAGCTACGGAAAATACCGTCAAGCTGCAACGTGCTTTGGACAAGGCGTATTGCGTATTGGCGTATTGCTTTAAATGAGACCAAATCCACTCACAATAGCTTTACCTACAAGAGAATAGTGAATCTATCTGTCTTTCTTAATGCGGCATAAATACCGCCGACTCCAACGGACAAAACCGCTAGACTTTGCGCAGTGAGTGAAAATCGCTCTTCCGGTTCTAGCAGATGATTTTAATGAAAATGTTCCTGCCACAAGCGTAAATAATTAAAAGTGAAACTAGTGGGTAGGGTTTAACCTAACTAACCTAACCTACTCGATAGGGAAACCTAGTAGTATGAAATAAACAAAAAAATTATGGGTGTGTTTAGTCAGTTAAAATCTGACACTACTATGGCTAAGACCAGAGATTCTCACCAAACGTGAAAAAAACTAAATTTCGAATGAAAACAAATGAAAATCCTTTTCCATTTGCTGATTGCGCCAACCGTGTGAAAATCGCTTTGGTGCACTTAGGGCAATTTTATTCACTAAAAGTTGAACACAACTTTAGGATTTTTCTCTTCAACTTTCGATTTTCTTTTCATTCACTCACATGCTGTCATTTCAACTCTTAATTTTCAACTTGAGAGTTTATCAACTTTCTTAACTTACGGATATAGTAGAAGTTGAGTGAGAAAACTCGGAGTTTATTATCGTAGTCAGCCAATCAGTTACTGTCAGCTGTGAAATCAAATTTTATATTTAAAAAAAATATTTTTGAATTCAATAATAATCTACCTAAATAGGGTTAAAAATGTTTCGTTCCACTAATTTTTGGAAAGATTGGACAAATTCAAGTAGTGAATACCACAATTTTATTTGGCCTTAGTAAGGTGCGAATATAAGATGCTTAAACGGGTTGATTTAAACAAATGGGATGACCGCAATTCCATCATCGTTTTTACATTTCAAAACGGACTACAATGATGGTGCTCCAATTTATATGGAATTCATTGCCATACGACGAGAGGGTGAGAGCATATGTTAATGGTGAGAGCATATGTTAATGGTGAGAGCATTTCATGCGTAAATGTCAAAAATATCCCAGAGGAAATTTAAAAAGAGAGAGTTAGACAACTCGCTGTTTGTACATTTCAAACTGTCAGTTGAAATAGTGAATAAAATCAATTTTCAACTCTCCGGTTAAATCTCGAGTTGAGCACAACTCCGAAGTTGATCAAATCTAGATTTTCCGACAAGTTGAACGATATTGAACAAAATCGCCTTCATTCATTTTGCATTGTGTATGAGAATTTCGTTGTGATTGCGTTGAAAAAGGGACAAAATTTTTTATCTATTTTCAATCAAATAAAGAAAATATTTCGGAAAAATGGCAAATTGAGCATGATATATTAGTATTCAAAGCGCGTATATTTTCTCGCAAATCGATACAGACTATCCGACATCGTGAGACAAGCAAAGTCGGAAGAAGTTTGTACACGATCTACAAGGTATTGAATTGAAATACTCTCGCCGCATTGTGAAACAGGCATTAGTTATGCCAAAAATTGTGTCATCTTGTGACAGTTTTTATGCTCCATTTTGGATCGAAAATTGACATGGGGAAAAATTACTTCGGTCTGCCACCAATGCATCTTAACGCTAGACATGTTTTTGAAACAAATATAAGCTGAATTCTGAACAATGGGCTAAATCTCCTGATTTCCACAACTATGGAAACCACAACCATTACCAACAATTTATGCAGACCTAGTTCTATTTTAAAATATTTACAACTTAAATGTTATGTTTCACAATGCGGCGTGAGAGCGAGGCGTGTGAAATAAAGGAAAATGTATGAAGCAAAACACAATGCGGCGAGTCCCATCGTCTGTCGCGCATTGATTTCGAAAAATTTAAATGCATTGCAGTATGCATGATGATGATTGACAGTTTGTGATAGATTGTAAGTTTAATAGGTTGCTATTGTGAAAGAAAAACAACATGAGACAAATAAAGGAGACATAGATCGAAAAATTTATTGATTTAATAAATAAAAAACCTTTGATTTATAGTAAAAAAACAAATAAATTTTATAAATATTCGTCGATGAAGGATAATATTGACTGAAATGCACGCAAGCGACACAGAGATTGTCGTCAGTTCATCGTTTTTAGCAGAAAACTGATTTGATTTATATAGTTAATATCTCGAAAAATTGTGTGAAAATAATTTTTTTTTTTATATAAAACTACAGTCTGAACAATTTGTACTTAGTTAATTACTGTGTTAACTTTCAGATCCTTGGTTGCAAGCTCATTTTCAACCTTTAAAAATATTTTCAAACGTACAAAAACAAAAAAAATTGATGTTTGCTGTCTTTTTATTTTTCCAAATGCGATCTTCGGGTGTCTTCCTTTTATTTCATTTGGTCATGATTGTTATGATTACTTGCGACTTGTACTGCGACCTAAAAGATCTATTGTACCTCTTCTTTGATCTAGGATCTGATTGATTCTCATTCGGTCAATGCATTAAAATTCGGGATATACACATATTCTAAAAAATAAATATTCGGCGTAACAGCCCATACAGGGCCAGAGCTTAGCTTTTTCGCGCCTCCACTGTGTTGTGTGCGATATATTTTGACACATGTGGAGGAGACCTACTGTTTAATGCCGGTTCCGATCGGCGAATTGAGAAAGCCCTCCACGACAGAGGTTACTCCAGGAAGATTGTCAGTCGTTCGCTGGAGGTGGGGCAGTGAAAATTGTTTATGGTGTATTTTTCCCGAGCTGGATTTGAACCCGGGTACTCTCGCTTAACACTCCGACGCACTAACGATTAAGCCATAGCGCCCCATATACACATATTCTAGTGATTGGATATTTTACGGTTGTCATACTCACTCGCACCGGTTTTTCACGATCGTTCTAATAATTTAACAAGAAATTTCGGAGTACCTAATAGCGCTCAGATTGCCATGCCTGCATGGATGTTTGATCTAATCAGTATGCAGTCAATTGAGTGTAAGTAGAAATTTGATTTGTTAAGAATAAGTGAGTGTGCCTGAAACACAAAGTTATATATATAAGTGTGTGAAGGAAATTGAGTGTATCGGTGCAGGTCTCTGATACGGCTGAGGATGGGTTAGAGTTGGAAACAAATTCGCTGCTAAAGAAAAAGTCCTTGGAAAAAGTCATCGGCGATGAATACGATGAATGCATAAAAATGCGTAAGCAACAACAACACCAATGACCGCTGACAATAGTTCCATACCTGCTAGCTCGAGCGAGCAGGTCTTATGATATGGAGACTGACGCATTTTATTGGGAAAACGTTCGATGCTATTTTAGGCCAAAATATTTTTAAAGCTTTTGATGCCGTTATCGATCTGGGTAAAGAAATTTTAGTTGTACGCAATAATCCGATTAAATTTATAAATTCTTATGACCACAAATACGGCCCCTGTGTACAGTAAAATATTTAGATATCCACAAATTCACGAACGCGAGATTATAAGACAGATTGACGATTTCATCACCATACAATAGTCCTCTTTGAATAGTTCCAAAAAAACAGGACGTCAATGGAAACTGAATGAAATAACTGTTAGAAGACAGAGCAAAAACTCCTTTTTCTACTCCTCAGGGCCAATTTGAGGAGCCTTTCGGATTAAAAAACGCTCCATCAACGTTTCAACGGTTGATGAATTTCGTAGTGAGAAATCATTGTATATACATATTGGGTCTATAACTTAGTTTGTGCGGTTTCCTAGGAGATGGCGTAACTTGTATTATTCCATTGGAACATGGGTTGAAAAGCATTGTACGTCGTTTCAGTATATGTCATTCATTTGAAGCGTAAACAAAATTTTTTTTTCTTCACTCAAATATGTCTACCTTTGTGCATAAAAAAGTGTTTTCGCGAGAAATTACTTTAATATGAAGAAAACTGCTGCCGAAAGTCATCGTATTTTGGTGGAAGTTTATAGTGAACATGCGCTACCTGTGCGAACGTGCCAAAAGTGGTTTGTACGTCCTGGGCAGATAAAAAAGTTTGAAGATGAAGAACTGGAAGCATTACTCTATGAAGAGTAGAATCTTTGGGTGCCCCAAAGACCTCCCTATCACTTTGTTTTTAAGTGAATAACCTCTCATAGTACTCATAGTAAATATAACACTTTTTTCAAAAGTAATAAAAACCTGAGTTTTGAAGTTATTTGAAAGTTAAGTTTTCGAGATATTAACCTTTAAATACGAAAAAAGGCGCGAAAAACGCCAATCCCACTTACACACCTGTGCGTCTAAAAATCTGAAAATCTGATCTAGAATATACAGCCGTGTTCACTTAAATAACACAGCCTAACATTTTGACAAAGAAATAACGTGTAAAAAATGTCAGCGTGAATATACAAAAACAAATGTTTGGTTTTGAAATTATTTTTTAAGTAATTTAAGTAACACTCTATTATATACAAACAAAATTATTGAAAAAAAAGAAAACTCGGAAAATATGAAAAACATGTTCATATAAATAAGACAGTCAAATAAACGATTATAAATTGTAGAAAAATATATAGAAAATTGAAATTAAAGTGATTATAATAGTAATTCAGTAATTAGTATTTGGTGGGGTACGGCAGTATTCAAGTACCAAGTAAAAGTACTTGAAACGAGGTACTTGAAACGAAGGACTTGAAAAAGTACTTGGGTGATTTTCAAGTACCAAGTACCAGGTACTTGATTTTTTCTAGTACCAGTACCAGTACCAGTACTTGGAAGGTACTGAAGTCCAAGTTTACAACTCTGGCCCCAATTAATTAATAATATCCATTTTCAAATTTTGTCACTGCATGTACATATATATACATATATATAACCCGTTGTATGTCCCAAGTAATTATACAAAGTGTATTGGAAATAAAACAAGTGCGCGATTCATATATATAGAATCAAATTTATTGTCTTAAAACTAATAAGTGCAATTTACAAAGTGCAAGTTAGCCTTTGTAAAAATTATATTCGATTTCAAAGTAAAGTTGCTCGTCCGTCATTCGCCGGTTCATTCACCGCTGCAACCCTCTCTTTCGTTAGCGTTCCATACGCAAATTTACCCGCATTCACACTCGCATTTGCACTCGCGCAGTCTCATTACACGAGAAATAATTATTTCCGATCTAGAATCCACCAGATAAATCGCAATTTCAATTAGAAAAATCGATTCATCAAAGTTAACTTCGTTGTTCGTTTGTTTACATTTGATTTTACGTCAAGTGCTAGGTGCATTCACAGTGGTTCAAAACCAAGCTAGATTGCACTCATTGGTAGAAAGCTATGCTAAGTGCATTCACGATAATATTTAAATTTTTTCATAAAAAACTAAAGCGAATGTCAAAATTGCGCGGTAATAAAAAACAAAATTTTTTTTAAGAGTGGTGAACGAAAGAATTAAGCCATTGTATAAAACTAATGTATCGTATTCTCGGCTAAAGCACATAAATGGATTTCAATTAAGTACACTGAGTACGTAATTTTCCGCGAGAAATAATTTATATTAGGTGTACAACTTGAAAGACGCGCATTGTTACTAACTTCATATATATTCACCCGCGCTATTTTGACAGTGACAGCTATTGTATGTTAAAGAGCGTCGAAAAATCTAGTTAATTCCATCTGTCAAAGTATACATAAGTTAATTTACACAAGTTTTGTTTTCATATTCAAATAAATGTTTTTTTTAACAAAAAAATACGCGTCTTTCAAGCTGTACTCCTAATATATATTATCCGCTTAAACGGCGATTACAAATTGAAAACCAGTGCATAGCCAGTGGATAAACTAATTCCATCGAAATACGAAAGTGGTTTAAAATTCGATTCCTTTCGCTTACGAAATAATGGCACCAAAGAGACAAATGTTTCCGAGCAAAAATGACGCTCTTCAGCAATTAAAGCACCAGAGGTCAATAATTGTTTCAAATATTTCTCGAGTTCAAGTGGCATTAGAGACAAAAACAATTTCACAAAATCCAATTGAGTTAGAATGTCGATTGGAATTATTAAATTCTTAAACTAGCTGATCATAATGATATGTTTCGCGGAGAATCGGAAGACATTTGTATCGGTACAAAGTCGTTAATTATTGGTATTTTGAATAAGAATCAAAAACCCAGTGCCGCCGAGTGTTTCTTTACTGCTGCACCTCAACACTCACGACTACCGAAAATGTCGCTTCCTAAATTCAGCGGCAAATATGCTGATTATAAAAATGTTATCAGTTTATTCGAAAGTTTAGTGGACAATGATCCCATTCTTCCAGATATTGAAAAGTTCAATCATCTGATTTATTGTCTTTCCGGTGAAGCCTTAGGTACAGTCAAGGCATTTCAAATCACGGAACAAAACTATCCAAAAGCGTTGGCCAGTTTGAAGAAAGTGTATGATAATAACTGTCTCATATTTTTCGACAATATTTCAACATTTTTTGATCTACCTGAGATCACCAAACCAACGGCATCTGCACTACGCAGTATGATCGATACAGTTTCTGCCATTTATGATTCGCTTTTGTCATTAGGAGACGATAAAGAGATCACAAATGCAATAATTATTCATTTGGTGATGTCAAAAGTTGATGCAGCAACAAGGTCGAAGTGGGAAGAGCAACTCGATTATAGTACCCTTCCTCTGTGGAGTGACTGTGAAAAAGCACTCAACCGACGCTATTAACATATGTCGGCTGAAGAGTCCTCATCGTCCAAGTTTAAACCTAATGACAACCAGCAATATCAAAAAAGAGATCTTGGTCGACAAAGGAATCAAAAATCATCGTTTTCGTGTGTCAACACACATCAACAACAACAACAACAGCAACAAAATAACTTGAAGTGTACATTTTGCAAAGCAAGTGATCATTTCATTACCGCATGCCAGTAGTTTACCGCACTCCCGGTGTTGCAAGGTTCGAATTTTGCAAAAACTGTCCCGATTTGCATCAACTGCCTTCGGAAAGGACACTCAGTTTCCAAGCCGGTGTAGTGTCTGCAATCGTGCGCATCATTCGTTATTGCATCAATATGCGACAACATTCAATAGCGTACAACCTTCGACCTCTCAAGCCATGCACGCCTCTGGTTCAACTGATCAAGTCATTCTTGCAACAGCGGTTGTCAAGATTAAATGCAAAAACGGCGAACAGTTGCCAGCACGAGCCTTGCTCGATTCTATTATTGTATTGGGCGGCGTAACAGCCCCCTGAGAGCCAGAGCCTAGCTTTTTCGCGCCTCCACTGTGTTGTGCGCGTTATAATTTTGTCACATGTGGAGGGGACCTACTGTTTAATGCCGGTTCCGAACGGCGAATTGCGAAAGCTTTTCATGACAGAAGTACTCCAGGAAGGTTGTCAGTCGTTCGCTGGAGGTGGGGCCGTGAACAATTTTTGTGGTGTTTTTTTTTCCCCGAGCTGGATTCGAACCCGGGTACTCTCGCTCAACAGTCCGACGCACCAACCGATCGAGCCAACGGCGCCCATTTGCTCGATTCTGGCTCGCAAATAAACTTCATAGCTGAAGAGCTAGTACAGAGGCTTAAACTTCGCAAAAAAGATAACTCGTTGAACTTGCTTGGTATCGGTAAAACGAATTCAAAGGTTAACAAAAAGGTACATGCGGTCGTAAAATCGAGATTAAATGATCACACTTTTTCGGCAGACTATTGGGTCATGACTTCAATTTCAGCATATCAACCGGATAATGCTATAAACATTGCCAATTGGAACATGCCCAAAAATGTTGAATTGGCTGACCCGCGGTTCCACAACCCACAAAAAATTGACTTGTTGTTGGGGGCAGAGACGTTCTTCGAACTATTATCTGTTGGTCAAATAAAGACAGGGCCAGAATACTCTACTATTCAAAAAACGCTTCTTGGTTGGATAGTATCTGGAAAATATTCCAAAAATATAAACACAAACACTAAGATTTGTAATATGATATGCCAAACCGAGAAATCCGCAACTCTTGTCCAAATTGTTCAAAAAATTTCGTCACTAGAAGAAATCCCTGGAGATTTCAATAAAATTCTCACTCCAGAGCAGCAAATGTGCGAAAAGAACTTTGTTGTCTGGGACATATGTCACCGACGACTAGTGAAATCCCAAGCCGCCCACACTACTTCATTTCGCATCAGTGTGTCTTACGACCACAGTACCAGCACAAAATTGCGTGTAGTATTTGATGCATCGAGTCGTACATCGACTCAAAAATCGTTAAATGACATCTTGATGGTTGGGGCAACCATTCAAGAGGAGCTTTACTCGACGTTGCTCCGTTTTCGCACCAAAAGATACGCCCTAACGGCTGAATTGCCGTAGAGCACTCGAATTATCAGCTCGTAGTGTGGAGGCAGCCTCCGTCTCAACCACTTCAGCATTTTCGTCTAAACACTGTCACATATGGCACTGCGTCAGCTCCATTTTTGGCAAATACGGTGTTTGAAATTGCTAGGTGATACGTACAAAAACTCACACCCATTAGGGTCTGAAGTTATTTTGCGAGATTTCTACGTCGATGATCTTCTAACAGGTGCCAATGACATTGAAACTCTTGCCAAAATACAAAAGGATGTAAAATACATTCTGGAGCGAGGCGGTTTTAAACTGGCAAAATGGTTCTCAAACCATCAGCTGAGAGTACTGAAAAGGAAATTAACTTCAATGAATTAGATTCCACAAAAACGCTTGGAATTCAATGGCAACCGAAAGAAGATATATTTAGGTTTAGCCTAGATAATAACTTCAATGATCTACCATTTTGTCTGTTTTCTCGCGGTTATTTCATCCTCTTGGATTACTCTGCCCCATAGTTACCAAAGCTAAAATCTTGTTGCAAGAACTATGGATTGCCAAATTAGACTGGGATAAGTCGATTCCGTTGCGCCTTGGTACGAGTTGGCAAGACTTCAAAATGAACTCAACACAACTTCGTAGGATTGAAATCCCAAGGTTTGTAAATACACATTCCAACGCGAAGATACAAGTTCATGGGTGTGCCGACGCCTCGATGAGAGCGTATGGTTGCTGTATATATTATACGCAGTCAAATCGAGGAAGGTATCAAGTTGACGCTATTAATAGCTAAGTCAAAAGTGGCCCCGTTAAAGACTAAATCGCTTCCGCGATTGGAGCTTTGTGCAGCGCATACTCTTTCTGATGATGAGGTACTAGAAAAGCGAAAATCGAAATGTACCCTAATAGCAGTCGAAAAATCTCAAAACAGCGGCATGGAGAAAATCGATGAAATTTCGTCATATGCAAAGTTAGCTCGAATATTTGCATATGTTATGCGTTTCATTCGAAAACTGAGAAACAGAGCAGAAAAATTCGAGAAAATAGCTACGGCAAAAGAATTGCAGGTAGCGTTTCTAAAAACAGTAGAAATCGTTCAACATTATGAGTTCGCTGAAGAAAGTCGTAAGTTGAAACGGAAAGACGCACTTCCTCCAAACATGCAAAAACTCAATCCGTTCATGCATGAGTACGAAGACAGTGATTGTGCATTTTCCCTACTTCCTGTAGGTGGACGTCTTCTACATGCACCCATTGAGTATGATGCCAAATTCCCGCTTTTACTCTCTAAAAAGACAAATTTTATACAAAGGTCCGAGAGCATTAGTAGTAGCTCCAAGACAAAATCTGGTTAATTAACGCCCAAGAAGCATGCAGGAAAACAGTGCACAACTGCGTGCATTGTTGCAGGTACAGGCCAAAACTGCTTACGCAGATTATGGGCAATTTGCCCGCCGACCGCCTTAGAGCACAAAGACCCTTCCTTACATGTGGTGTAGATTTTTGTGGTCCCGTGTATACGTTATTGAGAGTTCGCGGTAGACCCCCCGTAAAAACGTATATTGCCGTCTTTGTCTGTTTCACGTCCAAAGCTGTCCATTTTGAAACGACAACTGATCTTTCTTCTGATTTCTTTATTCTCGCCCTTAAAAGGTTCATCGGTCGAATAGGAATTCCCAGAACAGTCTACTGCGACAACGGGACGAACTTCGTGGGAGCTCAACGGAAGGCAAGGGGCAAGAGAAGTAGAAGTTGGGTATCTGTATTGGCTAATTTGTGCTTTGACACGAAGAAGCGCATCCAACTTCAGGCGGGTTGACTGATTGATTATTTGACGTTTGGCGAGAGGCCGTTTGAGTGTTTACGTTTTTGTTACCACGTTCGACTTCGTTCAGAAAGTTTGTTAGATCACCAAATAATATCGGATCGCCAAATGTGTTCCTTAATAACTCCAGGGGATCTTTTGCACCACAAGTTAAGCCCCGTGTAAAATCACAGGTGAATAGGTGGTTGAGGATAAAAAGTTTATCATCTCTGTTGTATTTTAACATGCGGAAATTTTACGCGCAGAAACTTGGCTATTGGTAGCAATATGCTCTTCTTACGTCGTATGTTATACGGGAGATCCTTATGGACATGAATTTGTGCATTCCTTAAAGTTTTTGTGCTACAGAGTATTGTCGAGGCTGCATTTCGTGAATTAAGTTTGACAACGATCATTGCTGTCCGACTATTGACAGCAGACACCGAGTCTGCATCTTCAATAAAACCTGGGTTTTCCGTTCCCAATAGTTCCAAACAGACAGACTTGGCTTTTTCTTTCATGTCAGTGTTAGATTCCATAGGCATGTGGACGACGACGTTTGACTCCAAGCTTCTTTGCTTGGAACTATCAATTCGGTCCTCCAATTCGTTGGTTCTCTGTTCTAAGCACACAATCTTGGCCGAAATTTCCTCATACTTTGATTTTAGGCCAGAGAACTCGGCGTGCAGTAATTGGAAATCGGCTTTTGATGGTAGATCGTTCAAAAGTGTTTTATTACTTTCATCAAGTAAGTGCTTTAAGATTTCGACGGTTACAAATGAAGATGAAGCCATAATCGACTCGGGGTGCTCTAATGTTGGTGATGTTGTTTTCGGCGCAAAGTTTCTGCGTTTTTCTTCTCTCAAATGTTCGGGTGAGGTTACAAGCAGACTCCTCTTATTCATGAGTTGAGGTTATACGCTCAGTTATGTGAAAATAAAGTTTTATTCTCTTTATTACTAAAACTTACACGGATGATGGATTGCTTCAAGAGAAACCTAGTTTTGCTGGGTTTTAAACCGCTTTTGCATATTAAGTTTCCTAAGTTTAACGGATTTGAATGCGGAGCTTCTTTTAAAAACAAGTAACCAATTTGACAGGTCAGTAATAAGGCGCCCCATCGTCAAGCTAGCGGTTCTGCCTGAGGACAGTTGAAGACAATAGTCCTTCAACGCGGCCGGTGTTTCGTCAAAAGTAAAGAAAATATGGCAATGATGCAAAATGAATTCCGCACCTTAGCTGACATTCACAATGTACTAAAGTACTAAAAATATTGCTGATAATAAAAAATTATTCTGTAATTTAACGGCCAACTTACAACCCGCTTTTTATTTTCAAAAGTCTATTAATTTCGATTTACAAAAAAGCTTGTAAAATTTTCAGATGGCCAAGCTTGATTACTATTTCAATCAATCACCTTTAAAAATAATCGTTGGAAAACCACTGACATGAGCCGCTCATCCTATATTATTTTACCGAAAAATCGATCATGAGAACAAGACTTAATTTCGCATAGTAGTACAAACAGCTGCAAAATATTCGCAAAAAAATATATGAAATTAGTCGCGTATTGTGAGTTGAATTAATGATTAAAAGTAATCAGAATGCTAGTGCATATAATATATGCACATTTTTTCACTGTTTTCAATTCTCTTGTTCTTTTAATGCATAATTATCATCATCATTAGTGGCGTAAAAGCCCACGAAGGGCCAGAGCCTAGCTTTTCGCGCATCCCTTGTGTTGTGCGTGTTATAATTTGACACATGTGAAGGAGACCTACAGTTTATTGATAATTCCGAACGGCGAGTTGCGAAAGCTTTCCATGACAGAGGTTACTCCAGGAGGATTGTCAGTCGTTCGCTGGAGGTGGGGCCGTGAACATTGTTTGTAGTGTTTTTTCCCCGAGCTGTATTCGAACCCGGGTACTCTCGCTTAACAGTCCGACGCACTAACGATTACACCACGGCGCCCACGAATGCATAATTATATATACTAATGAGAACTAAGAAAATTGATATTTTTTTTAAGAATGGTTTGCGTTTGTTGTTTTGTTTGCTTTTGTGACTGTGAGGGCTTTTAAAATTGACCACTGTGCTACGCAGGCTTTTCTATTTAAATGGGCAACAATGTTCAGTCCATATAGTATAGAATACGAAATACACACACCTAATATTAATTCAATTTTAAAAAATTTACTTACATGCAAAATTGTAGGTTGTGTTATATGATGGCCATTTACAAAGGTCAATGCATCTGCATGGAGTGGAGTTACAGTGCATACGCCCTCTGACAAAGCAATCAAACAATGTCTAGCTTGTATTGATGGTCCAAACAATTGCAATGAATTTGTGTTTGCTGACCCCACCTTAAAAAAAATTATGAATTAATAATTCATGTACATATATTCTTAGTGTAAATGACATTATAATACAAGTAAACACTTACTTCGATAGGTTCACTTCCCAGTTTTATGCGTCGGCCACCATCGCCACTATGAGTAACTTCTACTAAAACAGGACCTTCTCTATCGCTGGTTGCGTTATTTGCTCCATTTGAAGCACCCAGCGGTTTCTTTTTTCGTCGTCTTGGCTGCGAGTCTGCGGGTCGTCGTCTTACATGGAACATAATCGAACCTAATAACGATAATAAAAAAATAAATAAACAGGCTACTAAAAAAAAGAACTGGATTCATATGAATTTAAAGCAAAACATAACAAAATGGTAACTCTAAATCCTATTGCTATGGATATTCATTAATATTATTTAAATTGTCTGCAGTTATTAAAATATTACTTCAAAATTTCCTCAACAACTTCCAACTACAATAATAGACCATAATCCATATCGATAGTACTACCGATGTTTAGTTGGAACTGAAACTGAAATGAATATTGTTTGCTAAGAAAGAAACTCCACAAATATTTTTTGTCTACGAACAGAAACTTATTTTTATATTTGGATTTAATATAAGGATATGACTTAAAGCTATCAGTATTAAAATTTCAGTAATGCAGCTGAAAACAAAGTTAATACTGTATCTTCCTAAGGCGGGTCCGTCATTAAGTCCGCATTGACCTTTTGTTAGTTTTTGTGGACTTTGATGACCTTTTGTAATTTTTTGTGACTTCAATGAATAACACTTCACTAAAGGTTGAGCGATATATTTTGGTGAAAAATCAATATATGTATATATATATATATATGTGAAGTGTATATATATGTGTATATATATGTATATATATATAATATAAAGTATTTTCTTAGGCTCAGGTAACTATGTCGAATCTATCAGCTTTGACTTACTCGAACTCTGCACAGAAGGTCAGGGTTAAGACTATGATTTTTTCTTTATAATCCTGTATGCAGTTATCCATTTATAAATAAGAATACGGTAGTGTAAATTTTATAAGAAGTGGGTGATAATGTTATTCGAGTACATGCGGTGGTATTTCTTTTTGTAAATGATACGGTGAATAAAAAATTAAGGACAATACTTACGACGAATCCCCCAATCCATCATTTTGAGATTCTTTTTAATTTCACTTTACTTACACACATTGAAATAAGAATTTGCATTCACACACATAGCAATTAATATAAGCACATAATAAGAAAACCAAATTTGAGCACCCAAATAAAAGTTAAACGAGTTTCAATAGATACAAAAGAATTTTTTTTCATATATACATTTCGTTAATAAGTAACTATTCGTGCATACAGCAGTAGCATTTCTTCATAACTAAAACCATTGAGAGATAAGAGAAGCAGTTGCACCAATTGAAAAACACAAATTAAAATTTCTACTACAATGGTGCACACACACTAATATATATACGAATATCGTATATCTGCGCTTCCTGGAATGTAATGTAAACTTAATAACTTAACTTTATCACCCATACAGAAATGGTTAACTTATAAGAGCTTTCATAATATGCTGCTATATCTATAAATGACAAGCTTTGTTTAGCGCCATGGAAAACATGCTGCAAGTTATACACCTTTCAATGAAAGCTCTTCTGATAATGTTCAATACAGGATAATTGTATTTGCTTAGCCATGCGCTGTTTCACGATTGCTTACTTCAACCTTAGACACGCAGAATAAAATGTTCAGTGTAGATAGCAATAATATTCCTAGATATTGGTACATAGTCAATACCGCTTACTTTTGTGACTTTTTTTTTTCATGTTCTAGATAATATACTAATGAACATACAAAAATATTAGTTTTTACTATGGTTTCGACCCATTTTCTTAAAGCTGTTTAGTACGTTGAATTCGACATGACATTCGCAATAGGAATGTTTTGTAAGAAAAAAATAGTTTGCGATACAAATTGTGGCGGTTTTACACTTGCCGATAACCGACATTGTTATATCGGCTCTAAAATACTTTTATATGACATAGATATAAACTAATCATTGCCGTTTTGTCTAAGGGCTTGAAAATGTTCTGATAGGTCATTACGAGTGTAGTTTTAGGGTGCGAAAATCTACAATAGGCTCCTGGAAAAGAGCCACTTTGAAATAAGAAATAAACAGCAGTGGCCCATTTCACCACAATACAAGTTACAACAACAAATATGTGTTTGTAATTCACATTTCGGTTTTTGTTTCACAGATAACAAACGTGTAATCTACGAATTTGTGAAAAGAACACAAAGAACTCGTAAGAAAAAAATTTGTTGAAGTGTAACTTTTTTTCCAGAGCGAATCCAGCTCGGGAAAAAACAAAACACAACAAACATTTTTCACTACCCCACCTCCAGCGAACGACTGACAATCCTCCTGGAGTACTTCTGTCATGAAAAGCTCTCGCAATTCGCCGTTCGGAACCGGCATTTTGACACATGTTGAGAGGACCTACTGTTCCTCTCCGCATGTGTCAAAATTATCTCTCGCACAGCACAGTGGACGTGCGAAAAGCTAGGCTCTAGCTCTCAACGGGATGTTTCGAGACCCCATGTAAATGATTACAAGTGTTTAAAAAAGCTGTTGCACAACACTTACGATTCACTTGTAAATTACAATTTTTTCTACAAGTTTGCTTAAAGCATTGACATCTTTTCTTTTAATATTCCAATTACATTTTCAATGAGCCTTCTAATCGATTTGTGTGCTGCGTTATGTAATCTATTGTTAAAAATGAATTTCGAAAAACCGGTGCCATTAACTCTTTTATAACCGCACCCTATCCCAGACCAACGAAGAATATATTTTGCTAGAGTCTATCTTATAAAGACCCAACTAAGCCAAATTTGAAAAAAAAATACGTATATCAAAGGACGATGTATAGAATGTTTTTCCTATACAACACTGGTCATCTATGGTCCTTATAATTGCATAATATTCGAAACCATACATTTCAACTGAAAAAGACTCTTTTAATCTTTAAAATGGATTCATTTAATTAATTTTGGTTGGTATGGTTGTTTATAAAAATTTAATTGAATAGTTTTAATTCCCACAAGTAACGCCTTCCTCGTGACATCCTTTGATCGATAAACTCGATCTTAAGGATATCTCCCAACTGAACCCGATTTTCACAGCCATGATCAAAGATTTGCCTCGTTTTGGTTTCATTGCTAACGTCATCCCCTTCATCTCCATTATCAGACATATCCCCTTCCTTTTCAAAAACTACCTTCATATGGACATCTATAAGTCCCCTGGGTCAATGACAGCACATTTTGCATAAAAAAATTTGTATGATAAGAGCCCAGTGTTGTATACAAGCAACATGAACATTTGTCGATAAAAAAATGGTACAATTTTTTTTTTTTTTATATTTGGTGCGTGCTATAGGGGTTGGGACAGCATTGGGTTTTGGAAGCATTAAATTCCACTCTATTGGTTCTACCCCAATTGATTATGCTGTCAAGATCGGAATTTAATGTGCTCAACATACGCTGCCGTTCCAATTCTACAGCCGAAGAACTAGGCCGTGAGTCTTGAAATAAATATGAGAAGCAGAGGGTACTGTCAATGGATTGGATTAGAAGTAGCAGACAAGAGATCATTTATAAAAATGAGAAAGAGTGTCGGAGACAGAACAGAGCCTTGGGGAACACCAGCGTTAATGTGGTGGATGTCAGACTGGAATCCGTCCAAAACAACTCGGATTGAACGGTCCGAAAGGAAGTTTCTAATCCATAGAAGAAGAGATTCATCGATACCGAAAGCACACATTTTCGACAAAAGAGCTTGATGCCAAACTCTGTCAAATGCTTTAGAAATATCAAGTGCAACGATTTTGCTTTCACCTGAGTTGTGTAAAGCATGGTTCCACTTTTCGGTGAGATATGCCATCAAATCACCAGTGGACCGGTTGCTACGGAAGCCATACTGCCGGTCATTAAGAAGCTTCTGTGATTCAAGATATTTCTTAAGCTGACAATTTATCAGCGTTTCCATGACCTTGGAAAGAAGTGAAGTAAGTGCTATGGGTCGGTACGAGGAGGGTGATGAAGGTTCGCCCTTTTTAGGGACCGGTTGGGCAAATGCTGTTTTCCACCTGCTCGGAAAGAGTCCAGAAGACTAGGACAGATGGAAAAGCTTACGCAATGGTTTTGCCAACGAGGAAGAACACCTCTTCAAAAGTATAGGGGAAATACCATCTGGGCCAGCGGATTTGTGTATGTTGAGATCCTTAAGAACTCTTGCAACTGTACGAGTGCGAAAGTGGATTTGTCCCATGGAGCAGTTCACGCGCTCAAGTACAGGCGGAAACAAAGTGCAATCAGGTAGCGTTGAGCTAGCTGCAAAATGCGCAGCAAGCAGATTGGCTTTGTCTGAAGAGCTGACAGCTGGAGTGTCATTGTAAATGAGCGTAGGAATCGACGACGTAGCTGAATTCTTAATGTTTTTAACAAATGGCCAAAAGTTTTTGCTGCCCTTGGGACATTGCAGCACTTTTTGTCTCAACTTTTGTTCATGTAAGAATTTAGTGTGCCTGATATGGGCATTGCAGTCATATCTGGCTCGTTTAAACTTCTTCCGGTTTTCCTCAGAGGGGTTGGCCTTGTATAACCGGAAGTTCAACTCTCTAAGCGTGATAGCCTCTTTGCAGCTCGAGTCATACCACACATTTGCTTTACGTTTGATACCCTTCACTCTGTGAGGAATAAAAGACCTCATGGTACAATTTGAATTTTCAAATATCTTGTTAATACAATAAAATCAATTTCAGAATGTTTTTGTGGCTTTAAAACAAATTATGAGATCTGTTGAAATGCAACTTTTTATAAGATTGCACTTCACCAAAACCAAAGTTTAGGATCCCGAATTCTCATTGCACCGATAAGTCTGATGCAGTATTGAATGGATTAAAATAGTTTTAAGGGGGGACGACCTAATACTTTTTTTGGTTTTATAGTTTATATTTTTTGAGTTCTGAGTAGATGAAGTTCATGTTGTGCACGAACAACATTGGGTATGAAAGAGTTAACCAATCCAATAAAAGATAGATATCCCGTATCTTCAAGTAACATTGCATATGGGTAAGGTCTAAAACCTTTTTCAAATTTTGAAAAAATGGGCTTTTTTTTTTGCATCGCTCTTGTATCGTGTGTACTTCCAGGTCAATTTACGTAAGCATTGTTAGACGTCACAATAATTACCTTTATTGAAGTGTTCCTGTTCATTAGTTCTCCTTACAACTTAGTCAAGAAGCAAATTAACGACCGTAAATACATCGACATACGATGGATTTTGAAGTCCCGTTCATATCAGCAATCCCGTAGTACAATGTAGTTATTAAGAACTGTTGCATTGGCGTTAAGGCAAAGATTTTATTTTTAGTCAAGTGAGCTAAATGAGGTCCTATTATGCCAATAATTTCTTCTGCCTTGCAACGATTAAAACGAAATCTTTCATTGAAATTGGTGTAAGTTATTCGTGGCCGATAATTTTTTTTCGAAACCATTATCATCGTCACTTTCACTACTACTATATCCCTTCTCTGCGTAAAACTTGTAAAAAAAATTATACGTGAACTTTTTCCTGTGAAATATTCTTAGAAATTGTACAAACAATTTACAAATGACAACTACAAGTCAGTTTTAGTGAAACAAAAAAAATATAATTTCCCACAATGTTCCCATTGTAAAACGCAAATATAAATTTGTAATAGGGTCATTCCATGACAAAGCGCCCAGCCTATATGGGAAGCTCTGAACGACCCCTCTTCGCATTGGCTCAAAATTGGTGGAGGTACTTATTGAAGTGGTTTAAGTTCAATACGTTCAGGACGTTGGGCGATCCTGCGTGAAATGACCCAATACCCATTAATTCGTGAAACGAAAAGTCAAAAAAGTTACAAACTTTGTGAAAAAACGCTTGTAATTACAAACTCTTCATTCTAACTAGTGGGCGCTGCGGCTTAATCGTTAGTGAGTCGGACTGTTAAGCGAGAGTACCCGGGTTCGAATCCAGCCGGTGGAAAGAACACACAAAACAATTTTCACGGCCCCACCTCCACCGAACAACTGACAATCCTCCTCTGTCGTGGAAAGCTTTCGCAATTCGCCGTTCGGAACCGGCATTAAACAATAGGTCCCCTCCGCTTGTGTCAAATTATATCGCGCACAACACAGTGGAGGTGCGAACAAGCTATGCTATGGACGTCATGGAACTATAGCGACCTAAAGGCCACGGCCAGCGCCAACCTACTCTACCTGCTGACCACAAGCCGACATTGCCCTTGTATAAGAACCCTGGTTCGCCAGGGGATATACAGCACTGTAACATCCGAACTCGATGATAGGCTGAGATCCTGGGCTTAAATGATAGGCTAGGAAGGGCTTAAATATTAACCTCCTCTCTCCTTATAGCAGCAGAGACGTTACAGCAGCGAAGCTGGATAGAACCGGCTCATGCCCTCTCATCCTGGTATCGGTATACCTTACCTACGATGCGGCAGCTCCACCTCCCGAAACGAGGTGAGTCTTTGTATGAATATATTATAATGAGGAGCTCACGAATAGTGAATAGGGGTAACGAGCCAACCTTTCTTACTGGGAATAGGAAAGAAGTTATCGACGTCGCACTTATGAGCAGATATTTCTCTCTGGACGTCTGGACTGGAAGGTAGAGGATATTCCCTCTTTCTAAGACCATAGAGTAATCCCCTCCTATTCGGTGAACCCTGCAGTCGAGCGGAAAAGCTGAATTGAAGTTCAGAGACCCCAAAAAAAATCAATTGGGTAAAATTTAGGAACACAGTACGCAGGTGGATTAAGCCGCTGCTCGCCAGTGTCGCGAACTCTGCGGAGAAGCTAGACCATATGGCGGAGCTGCTTAACAAACCCCTTAGTGAGGCCTATAAGGGAGTGTTCTCTACGGACGACGAAGGCTAGGAAAGGTCGACGAGACAAGATAGAGGTCGGACTGGGTCCTTTTTAAGCCCAGCCAAAAATAGTTCAAAAAGGCAGTGGTCAGCGCAAAGCACTCATCGTGGCATATCTTCTGTGATGGTATAATAAATACCAAGGATTCGGCTCGGCTAAGAAAATTACTTGCTAAAGAACCGACCATATGAGTCTTCTTAAAGGACGGTAATGGCAACTGGACGGAGCCTTCCTCGGATACGCTCAGACTTCTGCTTGACACTCAGTTTCCGGGGTTTACACCTGTATCCCCACCAGAGGAAAGCGAAGTACTCGGAGCACATGAGTCCGGCTCCCGCAGTCATGTCATTCGTTACAACATGATCAGCTAGGCTATCGGTTCTTTTGCCCCCTTCAAATCACCCGGACAGGACGGTATTTTCCCAATAATGCTGCAATACATGAACAAGGACACAATAGGCCCACTTCTAAATATCCCGTTTTGTGGCAGACTTCTCTGCGGATATATCCCAACGGTATGGAGAGAAGTAAAGGTTGTCTTCATCCCCAAGGCCGACAAGCCCAGCCTTACGACAGGCAAGCACCAATTAGTCTGACCTCCTTTTCTTCAAGACCTTTGAAAAGCTCCTAAATGTCCATATACGGAATTCCCTCCCACACGGTGCTTTATCCCAGTCCCACATTGCCTATATGAAGGGCAGGAGCGTTGATACGGCTCTACACAGTGTTGTCAGAGTGGTTAAAAAATCGCTGCTTGACGAAGAGTACACCTTAGCGGCTTTTCTGGATATTGAAGGAGCTTTCAACAATGTAACGACCATAGCAATAAAATAAAAATAAAAAATTCCTTCCAACAGTAGCAGATATAATGCAGAACTCTTTGGATAGCTTAGTCCAGTGAACTAGGAAATGTGGCTTGGGAATAAACCCCCAAAAGACCGAACTAGTATTGTTCGGAAACATGCCGGGTGCTACTAGTGTGTTTCGCACGACTCCCACCGCGGGTCCATACCATACTGCACCTATTCGTGCTGGAGTCGGCTTCTTCATGTGCACTAAGGATCAATAATAGCATAGGCTACTGGAAATCCAATACTCTAGAGCACTCGAGTATTCTTGGAAGGATGGCTGTTGGAGACACCAAGTGCGACTATACGTTGCCACTCGCCGCCTTCGACAGGCCATTTGTTTGTATTTTCTCTTGAGAGAGGAGGTGATGGCTCCCATTAGCAATTCGACAGTACCGACGGCTCGAAGATGGAGGAAGGAACAGGCGCGGGCATCCTACTCCGATAGTAGAATCTAGTAGTAGTACATCTACTATAAATATTTCTCGCATGCGAAATCAGTGGATTTGTGTTTGCCACCGCAGTTTGCACATTTCGATATGGGGGTAAATGTGCAAGTGTTAGTTTGATTTCCTGCGCAATTACCACAAGTTTTGACGTTCCAAAGTTTTTCTCCGTGTCAAAACATTTGGCAATCTCACCTCACTTGAGTGCGAAATATAGTTTTGACATTTTTCTTTAGATCTGACAGACGAACAGATCCATTTTTAAAGTAGACAACTTTCTTTATCATTTTAATGTTTCTACTTTTGACCGAGAGAAATGAGTTCTCGTTTAAGAGAGTCTGGAGCGATTTCATCTAGGTCGAAAAGAATAGTTTTAAATGACCTTTTTATTATTTTTATTGTATTTATTATTGGAGGATAAAGAATCCTCAAACGCGTCAAGACCACGCTTAGCAAAGTTAACTTTTTTGTAACAACAAGCTTGAGACGAGGAGAGTATTATCAACCGGCTAAGTTTAAGCACAAACCAGACTGAAATGAAACTTTAATGATCGAGAAATAGAATCTTCGAAATCAATTGTAAACCTAATTGTAAGCCTAGCTACCAAAATAATGGATATTTAAATTTTTGAGTCTATAAAATTAGCTGAATTATGTCAAATACTGTTCATTGCGTTAAGAATAAGAACAAAACATTTTTGAGTTTGTGCTTACCTCTGGATGTTGGATGATTCATAAGAATTGATAATGGGCACTCGTCATCATCAAGTATGTACTCAGTTCCATCACAATTAACCTTTTAATTTAGATGTAAATTATTTTTTTTATTGTAAATTTCATTTAAACTGAACATACCTGAACGAGGCAGTAATGTAAGGGATCAGTTTTATCTAAGCCATATTTTGATAACATTTCACGAACCACAGCTTGTGCGCAGTCTCGAATAGAAAGTAATAGTGTTTTGTAGGGTACATCTTGGCATAAACTTTCTCCATATATCTTAAGTGTACCACCCGTGTCAGGACCTCCATCTCTCGATCTAAACTGCTGTAATTTCTTTTCAAGCTTTTGCTGTCGTCTTCTTCGCATTACAGCTTCAGGATTTGAAATGGAGCGTGTAAATGATGTTTCCGGTAGTTCAGTGTACAATTTTCCCGCCACATGTGATTCATTTTCGGCATTTCCCGTTGAATCTGAATACAGTTTCGCTAGTTTATCTTTCTTCTTTTGTTCCTTCTTTTCTCGTTTTGATAATTTTCTCTTAAAATTGATATCAGTGTTTTCAATAGGCTGTGCCAAAGAAAAACAAAAAAAAATCATCAAACGATTCAACAAGACATTTAAAATACCCTACAGTTGTCTTTTGGTCGATGTTCTTTAGCAAAAAACGCCCTTCCCGGTCGTCTATATGCCAATTTAACTGAACTAACAAAGGTTTTTCGTCAGAATTCAATCTTCTTTCTTCTCCATTTGAGTGCACTTCGTATAGCGCATAATTTGGAACGGATAGCATCCGCATGTCGGGACGGAATTTTTCAATTAGTGTATCTATAAGAAAAGCATATATAAGTATATTTGGTTTTGCTTTAAATATTTTTTTATTACCTATTACGTCAGCTACTGTTGCATCTGATGCCACGCGAATGCATTTCGTTGCCACCTTTTGTCCCGCATCTTGGAAAAAAAACCGCATTACTCCATGGAAAAGGAGGTTCTATATACAGTAGATCATTAGTAGAAAAGTGATATAAAAATAATTTATGTGTACAATACAGACAGAGTAACTAATGTCGGCATAAGCGATTTTTTGTTTTCACATTTCTGTCTTACCCCCATTTAAAAAGATTTGTCCTTTACAAAGATATCGTAAATTTCGTAACCACTTTTGCTTGAACGTTTATACAAACCAATATGATAAAAATCAATTTTTCTCGAAATCACTTTTTTCGACATAACCTTCTCTGTCTTATTCCCACAGATTTATGTATACCTCATCTGGTTCCGAAAGAGCAAATAAATCCAACCGATTGGCATTCCATTGCTGAATAACTGAACGAACAGCTTCTCGATCCAACATCTTTCTGCGTCGTTAGAAGCTAAGTTTAAAAATATACCCACATTCAAAGAATAAAATGCATTTAAATATTACGTTACAATAAAAAGGCTTAGATAAAATCCAAGCACAATGATTTTAAGAACTAAAAAAACAAACATGTACAGTGAAACTTCTTTGTGGACACCCCTCTATAAGCGACTATTTCTCTGGTGCCCTTCAGACCCGGAAAACATCCTAACCCAACCCAAATTAATCTCCACCACTCCACAGAGGCCTCAGCTCTTTTTCTCCGTCTCAAAAGAAGCGGAGATGACATTGTCCTGATTTAAGAGCCCTGAGTCTTTAATGACCTGGTGTGCGGACTCAGGGCGTTAGGATACAACCTGGTCTACGTGAGGAACAAATGTAAGCCCAGAGCTTGCATCCTCGTGAAGACTAAACTAGAAACATTCTTCCTCTTCTCTTACAGCGACTATGACTACGTAACTCTCCGAGAGTTCTCTTCAGATAAGGCAAACCAAGATCATGCGGGCATTGCGTAGGTTTAAGCCATTCAAATCGGCAGGTCCTGATGGCATTATACCTGCGCAGATACAAAAAACTGCCGACGTTATAACACCCGAGCTAATCACAATTGTTCACGGTTGTCTAGATCTAGCCTATATTCCCAGCTCCTACACATTCGAACACACATCGGATGCGGGAAGCTATTGAGCTGCCAACATGCCTCAAATAAATGGAACCAGTGGATTGGTGTACTGAATGGCAGCAAATAACATCTGGCATAGCTTGAAACAGTTGGATTCTATTCAAAATAGATAAATACACATTATTTAAAAAAAAAAGTTGGACAAATTTGGAGACTAAAATGCAAAGTTATTGAACATTTTTGTAGGTAACTTTGTTGAAAATCATGATAGTGTATTTTCACTTATGTCGTTTCGTTCAGTACTTACAGAATAAAAGCAAGTACATATGATTTCTGTAGGATTGTTGTTTCTTTTTTAGAAGTACAAGAGAGGGAGTCAAAGCGTGAAGACGTGTAAGGGGTAAGAAGAAGAAGGCTGGCTCTCTAGAGGGGGTCGTTAACGAGGGGAAAATGTTTTGAAATGAAAAAATGAAATTAATTGTGAATTATAGCATGGAAAATGGAAAAGTAAGAGAGGAAGGGAACGGGACGGACCACCTATCAAGTTGGTATGGTAGAATGTATACAAAACCCAAGAAACAATCATCATGAATTCACAAAAAAAATACAACGGCCCTTAGTCACCGGCAAGCCTTAAATGGTTAGAAGGTGCTAAGAAACCCGGGTGGGTATTTAAATATAGGTACATGGAACGTAAGAAGCCTGTACCAAGCAGGAAAATTAGAGAACACTATAAAAGAAGCAAAGAGACTCCCAATAGACATTTTGGGAAGAGCCGATGTACAATGGTCAGGTAATGGAAGCGTTACGAAAAGCGGTTACACGCTGCACTATTCAGGTGACGACACAAGCCAGAATAGATGTGGAGTAGCGATTTTAGTCGCAGACAAATTGAAAAAATCCATCACAGGGGTAGTCTACCTATCTAAGCGTGTAATATTAATGCTAAAAACACTATGATAAACATCATCCAGGTATGCCCCAACTGCCGATTGCGAAAACGAAATTATCGAAAATTTCTCTAGATAACTGGATCAGTGCATCAAACTAACAAAAAAGAAAAATGTTACGCTAATAATAGGAGACCTGAATGCAAAAGTGGGCAAAGAAAAGATTGAAGTAGTGTGTGAATATGGTTTAGGGTGGACCTCGCCAAAACAAACAGCGGAAACCATAATAAGAGATCAGATTGTTTATATAATAGTAAATAAGAGATTCAGAAACGCGATCAAATCGGTAAAAGCCTACCCAGCAGCAGACATAGCTTCAGACCACAACCCCGTGATTGCTAAAGTCAAAATACAGCTAAAGAAGATGCAAAAAACGGTCAAGTGTGAGTTTTGCTCACGCGCCGAGGGTTTCGTTCTTTCGTCAACAGATTAGAAGTAAGAACATAATTTAAGTTAAAGCAACTAACAACGGCAGGTAGTTCTTATTGTTTCGAATAAAGCTAAGCAAAAGAAAAGTCTTTCTCAATTGCTGATCGTGCCAACCGTGTGAAAATTGCTTTAGTGAACTTAAGGGAAATGCTCTCAAGCTAGTCCATTGAGGCAATTTGAATCATAAAGCACTCGGCAGTATTTTTTTTAGGAGATAGCCACTTAAACTTAATGTGGAACAGTCACAAACACCCAAGAAATTAACAAATCGAGTACTCGCGTTTAAATTAAAAAAAAATTCAAATTTTACATCATCATCATCATCGTCATCAGCAAAATTTAAAATTTTTCCAACAGCATATTCATATAAATCGCAACCAATAGAAAAGAGCGTATCAGGAAATGGTCTGAGCACACGTACACGTACAAATAACTGATTCTCTTATTTTTTTCAAAAAAAAATTACAATAACAAAGCTATAATGACCAATCATTTCTTTACTTCGCTGTGTTCTTTTAAGAGAACTGAGAGAGAAGAAAACTGCCACACAAAATATTCGCTCAGATTCACAGGCTTTGAAAAGAGCCAAAAAATATCAGAATTTAACAGAATATAGAAACTTTTTTAAGAGTTAGTAACGCATTCAAGCTATCTTTTTTATTTGAATTGGATTTTAACAATTTTGAAAAAATAAGAAATGTGAAAATAGCAAGAAACCCCCTTTCGAGGAATAAAAGAAAAAAGCAATAAAAAACGCAAATCAGACAAATCGAGCATCGAACCTAGGACCATCAGAGCAGAAAGCAGCCACCACCAACCACTTCACCAGCACCGCTTCGAAATTCTTTTTTTTTTACATAGGAAACGCGTAGAAAACTTTGTGTGTGTGAGATAATCGCTAGTTGCCCTTTTTTAGCAAAATGCTGATATAATTTAAATCGTTAATATTTCGAAAAATTGTATGAAAATATTTTTTTTTTTGTATAACATTTTTTGATTCTATTGATGAGATCTACAAAATGGCGTACGTCATTGTTTTTTTGATTTTTGGCCAATAACTCGAAAACCGTTTGAGCCAGGATGCTTGAACTAAATTTAAACTAAAGATTACATCGAGACCTACATTCTAGATTTTATTCAGATTTTTAGACCTGCAGGTGTGGAAATGCGAGGGGGGACGCTTTTTTTCGCTCTTAAAGCTTCATATCTCGAAAACTGAACCTCAACACAAAAAGCTCAAAATGAAAACTGCATTTTATTTTACAAAACCTATCGAACGGTACCTAGCTCAATTAATTCCTGCAAAAAAAAATTAAAGAAATTAGTTATTAATTTATTTTAGTACGAGTAAAAAATCATATTTTTGCAATATTGCGATGAGTTGCCTCATATCTCCAATTTTTCGGCCTATTATTTTAGAAAATAAGGTATGGGACATGGTACACAAGTCGGTTTTTCGAAGTTTGCGGGCTTATAACTTTTTACCAGTAGGACTAAGATGCTAATTGTGGCACAACTTTTCGATCTAGCTACCATTCTCTTTCTAACGATACCCATATCGAATATCTAAGAAAATAAATCTGTTTTTTGATTTTAGTATTAGTACTAACTTTTTCGCTAATAAGTAACTTT
The DNA here is from genome assembly GCA_905187475.1 of Syritta pipiens. Lineage (NCBI taxonomy): Eukaryota > Metazoa > Arthropoda > Insecta > Diptera > Syrphidae > Syritta > Syritta pipiens. The sequence goes on along the minus strand of LR994572.1, from coordinate 59,540,015 downwards.
CTTAAAACTTTTTTGTGGAACTTTCTTTGGGCAACTTTCACACATCATCTGTGGAAATCTCATTTCTTAATTCCAGGTGGTTCACCAGGTACCTCAAATAGGGGTTAACGACAGACTGACACATATTTTTGTAATCTACGCCCCGCCCCCTTTCCAATGACATCCATATTGACCATAAAAGTTAATAAAAGTTTTTTTTAAATGTTAGTTTTAGTACTAACTTTTTCTTTAATCTTCAACTAATTCCGGAAAAAATTCCCGCTTTATTTTTGGGTTACCGAGATACATATTCATTCCAAGTTTCATCCCTTAACTACAGAAGATTCAGAAGTTATTAGCAAATATGTAAAGGCAACAAACAGACAGACAGACGGACACCGAAGTGATTCTATAAGGGTTTCGTTATTCCTTTGGAACCAAACCCTAAAAAGAAGATACAATGGAACTAATTATTCTCAAAAATCCAGAGTTAAAACACATTCAGAGGGGCAAGCTGAAAGGGAAATAAAAGAAAACTTCTAGTACTGGACTCAGGCCAAATCGAGGAAGAAAGTATCAACTCGAGATGGAGTAAGCTTAAGCAAAGCCTATTGGAGATGGGGAAAAGACACCTGAACAGAAGAGAGCAGCGGCCAAGGCAGATACAGAGAAATACAAAGAAGAATAAGAAACAAGATAAGAGAGGCGAAGAATAGGCACTTACAAGAGCAGATAGACGAATCATGTATTTTTCACGCATGTGTTTGATAATAACTATATTAACTATAACTCGCATATCATAAGCTCACTGTCAGTAGCAAGACAAAGCTAATGTTTTTCAATATAAGGATGCAGGATACTCCGGATTTTGATTTCCATTTTCATGCCGCAGATTGTTATCGCTGTAAATTGTCACGAAGCCTATCCCAGACCACTTTTAATGAGGATGCTGCCTGTCACCTTAACTGTTTTAGAGTTGATATCGTTAGAAATTACAAATACCTTGGCGTATTCGTGGTCTGTTCCATCTTCATAATTACTGCACGTACGATAGTCAAAGGACCGTACATTTCGCCTTAATTCATTCTAAATTGCAATATGGATTAGGGTGTTAGGGCGATGCTTACTGCACGAAAATCAAGCCTTTGTTGCTATTACAAAAATGCGCTTTAAGAACAATTTGTGGTGCCACGCGTTTAAGCCGTTCTATGGAAGTCTTTCGGCAAATGAAAATTTCGCTGTATTATTATATAGTGTCTAAAATATTTTTCATAAGAGGTGGTTATTTGCAAAGCCCTATCTCTGATGCCCGTAACCTACGCAGTAACTTGAGCTCCTGATTAGCATAGCTTCATTCCGAACCTCCCACTTTAGAGACTTTTAATCCGTCGTTAGTTGTAAACTTTTCAATCGACCTTTTAACCCGAATCGCGCAGTCAGAACACTTTCATTTTTTCTAAACAAGGTCAAAGAGTGGCTTCTTGAGTTCGATCACAATCAAATTGAAGTTTTGCTGTTCTACGTATCTTAATCTTTATCTTAATCTCACTTTTCTTATTATTTCTCGTGTATTTCTCTTGTATTTGTGCGCAATGAATAATTAAAAGGCTTAATGTCCGTTTATATTGATCACTTGTATAAAATAATAGTACAGTCGAAAATCCCTCTAACTCGAATTTGTTCGCCATATGTGGCATTCCCTTCAATTTTCCATACAAAATTCATCCTCTAAGTCGAAAAGCCCTCTAACTCGAATACATTTTTTCTCGAATACTCTTGGTCTATTTTCAATTCCTCTAAGTCGAATTTTTTGTTTCTTTCCTCTCGTAACTTGTATCAAGCAGGCAAGTTGTAATGCATGCTCTGACTCTCTCTCAATTGGCCACTGGACGACAAATACCTTCCACTTCATGTTGATTTTTTAGTGCAAACACGTCGGAGAAAAAGCGCATATGGTCGCCCTTATTAATCGCCGTGGCATAGAATCAACGAGTTTCTGCCACCAGCTCAGGGAAATGGCCTTCCAATGCTCTTGAATAGACCTTCAAAGCTGGTTTTTATTATGAAACTACTTAGCCAAAGATTTTTTTAACTCTGCCCACAAATTTTCGATGGGGTTAAGATCGGGTGCTGAGAAGGCCACGGTAATGCCAACACTTCATAATACCTCAACCAGGAACGCACTAATTTCGATGAGTGCTGGGATCATTATCATGCTGAAAGTGTCATCTTAAAGGCATGTTGTCCTCACCACACGGTAGCATCACATCCTTTAAATTATCACGGTAATTTTCCTTAGGTTCAGGCAAGGTTCAGCCACATCGCATCGAACTGCGAAACGCAGCCTCGGTGTGTGAACTGCAGCCAGAACCAGAAAGCAGAGGAATGTACCCTGCGTAGGGAAGGTGTAGACACGAGCACAACTCCTTTGTACATTGTGCAAGAATTCGGGACACACCGCTAACTATCGGGGTTGTCTTGAGTTCAAGAACGTTAGGGTAGTTAGGTTCAACCTGTGTCGACAAAGGAAAGTGGAATCTATAACGATCCCAGCCCCAAATGGTGGCTGGTCAAGGTAGGACGGCAGAGCCTTAAAGATTGAAGGAAGTCCCACAACTCCCCGTGACCGGAACTCCAGATTCCACAACTGACGTTGTGTCCCTCTTACTTGCGCTGTAAGCTTAATATAGCGCAAAATTCAGGAGCAGGCGACGCACAGTGGGGCGCGTTGTATGGAGAGCATGCTCAAAATGCAAAAATGGACTTTTCAAAACTAACGTAAAAGATTGGTATCGTTAGAAAGAAGACAAAATTCCTCATCAGGTTGTTAAATTTTTAAAACGTTGGGGTCGCAGGCTTAGAAGGCTAAGTGCTCAAAGGTAGGATTTTTTGCAAGAAGTGCGGAATGTGTTTTGCTTGTTGGGCATAAAAAACTGGAAAAAATATATTTCGCACTAATTTAAACAAAAAAAAATATATGTTAGTATTCTATGAATATAAGAGATCAATTAAAAAGTATTAGCATCAAAATACAACATCAACTTTTTTTAAATTTGGAAATTGAAGAAAATTACCCAACAAAGTTTTTTAAAGGCCTTTTTTTTAAGTAGAGCACGAGGCTTTTACTTATGACTTATGTTTCTAAGAAAGGTAGGTATATCGAATTACTAGAAAACACATTCCCTTTCAAAAGCCTCTTGCTCTACATGGAGAAAAAGTCGTTTAAAAAAAATTTAGACGACGTTTTTGATTTTCAAATTATAAAAAAAAGTTGTATTTTGATGTTCTTACTCTTAAATTAATCTCTAATATTCATAGAACATTGGCATATATTAGCATATTTTGTTTAAAATAGTGCGAAATATATTTTTTCCCAGTTTTTATGCCCAACAAGCAAAACACATTCCTTACTTTTAAAAATTATCCTACCTTTCAGCGCTAAATCCTCCAAACCTACAACCTCCAACGACTTAAAAGTTTAACAGCTTGACGAGAAATTTTGTGTTCTTTCCAACGATACCATTCTTTCAAATAAGACTTGAAATTTCAATTTTGCATTTTGAGCATGCTCTCCATACAACGCGCCCCAGTGTGCGACGTGAGTGGATCAGATCTACTCTCTTCTGCCGGCCCTAACGCAATTAAGATCATGACGGGCACGCTAGCGGAGAGTAACCTTCAGGTCCTTGCAGCGAATGTGAATTAACTGATTAGTGTTGAGCGTAGGAACGGCCATTCTATGGTCTCTGGTAGGACGGCAGAGCATTACTGATTGAAGGAAGTCCCACAACTCCCCGTGACCGGAACTCCAGATTTCACAACTGACGTTGTGTCCCTCTTACTTGCGCTGTAAGCTAGATGCAGCGCAAAATTCAGGAGCAGGCGACGTGAGTGGATCAGATCTACTCTCTTCTGCCGGCCCTAACGCAATTAAGATCAAGACGGGTACGCTGGCGGAGAGTAACCCTCAGGTCCTTGCAGTGAATGTGAATTCACTGATATGGGTTGAGCGTAGAACGGATGTACGAAGTCTGTTCAAAAATAAGGTGAATTTTCAAATTTCGCGAGCTACGTACATCTAATTATCTTTTTTTTTATTTTATTATGTTGGTACACTCGTCTCGAACATATGTTTACGGCTTCAGCTATATAGCATATTTATTTTGTTTGTGAGAGGCATAAAATTTAGACGTGTTTTGCGTGTTCGGCGATTTCCTGTTGTCGAAAAAAATCCTTTACAGAAGATTAAATGATAGACAAAACTGGGAGATTAGGCCACTGAAGTCGATGATTAAAAACGTTAAAGTTGTGATTACTCAAAATCATCGACTTTCCGTCAATTTGTTCTGAAACAATAAGATTCGGGCTGTAAATTCGAGCAACCCGAGCAAATAAATAAAATATTTCCGAGAAAAAATCAAAACGACCTTCTGTGTCTTAAGCTTCCAACAACGACGGACAATGAGAACTTGCTGACATCATCATCATCATTAGTGGCGTAACAGCCCACGAACGGCGAATTGAAAAGCTTTCCGTGACAGAAGTGCTCCCGGAGGATTGTTAATCGTTCGGGGCCGTGAAAAATGTTTATGGTGTTTATTTTTCTCCGAGTCGAACTCGAACCCGAGTACTCTCGCTTAACAGTCCGACGCATTAACATCGGCAGACATAAACCCGAGTAACGCAGTCCTCGACGAATACCTTAGTCATCGAACATCAGCCAGAGAAGGTGGAAGATTTAGGTGCGACTTTCCAAAAAGTGTACAAGGTGAGTCCGCTTGGAACAAATGCAAGGACCAATGCACTGGAGCCTGTCTGATTCACTTGGAGAAGGTCTTTTACACCGTATGGTTAGAGAGTCTTTTCTATACGTTGACCAGACTGAGAATTCCCAAACGCTTGCTGTACATGCTTGTCTACGTGCTCCCTGATAGACGTTTCATTCTGAAGAATAGCAGTGTAACCTGTCAGGGCATATCTCGTTAAAAACGGTCTACAACAAGGCCTCGTAAATTCGCCAATTATATTCAACAACTACATAAATTATCTTGTAGGTTCTCTTCACTATTCTATTGCGTACGCAGATGACTTCGTTGCGTATAGATCAGGGTGACTTCGACTCAATTCAGCGATATTGCGATGACGGAAACCATCCTGCCTTGGTCTGGGGCCTCAGCGGACACCAGGCGTAATTGGCGTAAGTTCTCCATCATTGGACAACACGGGCATCCACTGACCATTAAAAGTGTAGTCAGATACCTTGGGACCTGGCTAGATCAGATTCTATATTTTTACAAAAATGTAGAGGCTGCTCTGGCCTTTCCTTTGAATTTTATTGAGTTTATTCGTCAACGTCAACGAATTGAATTTTTTCATTTGAATTTTATTGAGTTTATTTACAATTATGGAGTTTCATTGGCTGTTTTTTAATCCATACATATGTGCTATACATAAAAAAAATGCTTTATTGCGTTTTCAATATAATAGAGCGGGTTCTTTTCATTCGTCTGCATACCAATCAAGTGGGATTCCTGTAATCGCGTCCTTCGGTTAAGTGCGTCGAAAATCGAAAATTTTGGGCAACGCAACTAACAGGGGATTACTGTACCAGATAATATCACTCATAGTTAATAGTGCAGTCACAAAAACTGTACCGCTAACCGAAGTTGTTCAAATCAATTCGTATCGCTTCAGATATTATAATACTTGTATATGACTATATTAGTTATAGGTAATATTACGAAATAAATGGTAGATACACACGGAGCAACGGATTCAGCAACCGACTAAAAATATCAAAATATGTTGATATTTGAGGCAACGGTTGCAGAAAAAAAATCGAAAATCAATTAGCAACACAGCTACACACGATACAACGGTTGCAGCAACATGGCTAAGTTTCTGCAACGTATATATCTTCTGGACATTTTGATACAAGAAGTTAACGGTAGAATGAGATTTGTGGAAAAATCGGGAAATGACAACCTTTTAAGGCGGGCGCTGTCCAAACAGTTAAAGATACAAAAAAATAATGTATGGAGGAATCAAGCGCCTCAAAAAGTTCTAAAAAAAAAAGTCAGCGACAGCATATGTCTATCTTTTAAGGTAGATCCACAATAATCATTTTCATGGTTCTATATAAAGTCGAAAAGCTAATCCCGCCTTTAATTTTTATACCGCTTCCCTAAAAAATCTGGAAAAATTATAAAAAATCGACTTCGATGAGTACATTAAAAAAAAATTAATTTCAGCATTCTGGCCTCAATAGTTTTCGAAAAGCCGAAAACGCAGTTTTGTAGATCATATGAGTGATCATAGAGGTACACATTATTTTTCATATTGTATCAAAGTTTTATATGTAGGAAATCATTTTCTAAAGAAACAATAATAAATTAACTTAAAAATCGTAATAACCGGTACCCTCTTTACATGCACTCACACAATAATTTTAAATTACATAAGGAATAATCGTATGATATCGCAAGATCATACATTAGTTAAGTTAGCGTTTTCTAGTACTTTCTGTAAAGTGTAATTTTATTAAAATAAAACGAAGATTGCAATAAAGCGGCCAAAAAAATAAACACGCGTAGCGTTTTAGTCGGTGGCCTTACATATAACAAAACAATTCTTTAGAGAGCGCTTTTCGGTGGAAGAAGTAAACATTTTCCTTTAATGTTATTTTCAATAGGAGACGGGAATGTACCACATTTTGAAAACAGAATTGAAATTCGTCGCGGATCAGATGAAAAAGCATCGCAAAAGAAAAACCAGCATCGACGATTTAATATCGAAAGACTACCTAGATACAGTCGAAGTAGAGAAAAAAAAATTAAAACTATTTTGGTAGTTGTAATAGTAATGTTGACGAAATTAACGATCTAATTTTAACGAAACTTCCAATGTTCCTTTATTATTTGTGTTCAGTTCCGTACAATTCCATTTGTCATAACAGTTTTTGAAAAACCTTTGCCTTTGTCTATCTCTAACGCTGAACTACCGATTTCGATTATGACGAAATTTAGCATGTACTGCGCAATAACTGATATTCACGCGGACGAAGTCGCGGGAGCAGCTAGTTATACATAATACAGTACTTAACGAATATAAGAAAAACTGAGTTTTAACCGTTTTTTTCTTTTATGAGAGAAACGGATATAAGAAAAAAAAAACAACGTATATACAAGAAAATATAATTTCTAATTCTATCAAAACTAGTCAACATTTTATTTAATCTGTTAATGACAACATTTTAAATTAAGTTTGAGGAGGAATTGCATGTGCAGTATAAAAGAAAACTTTTTAGCTCCGTTCTAAATAAAATAACATGATTTGTTCAATGAACAATTTTTTAATCGTATTATTGTTCATATAATTTTAGATATTAGTATCAAAAAATACTTTTTTATATTAGTTTTTTTTCTTATATCTTTTTTATTTAGTGGTTGCTAATATGGGAAAGGAATGCATTGTTCTTTGTTTCTTTTAAGCGTTTTTTTTTCTTATATCCGTTGAGTACTATACAAGAATGAGGCTAGGATCAATTCAAAAAATAAATTTCTTGGTTCTTTATGCAATTGTGAGGAATAATATTGCACAGGAATAAAAAGCCCTAAGTCCAAGTGGTTAACTTGCCCCCCTAGAGGCTTTAAAGTGGGAAAATGAGCTCCATAAAGGACAAAAAGTTTGAATTTATAATACACAATTTTTATTCAAGACACAACAAGTAAGAAATAGTCGCTATTGAAGTGAATACAAATAAAAATGGCCTTAAGTTCCTGTGAGAACCTGTTATGATCCCAATTTCGGAAGTTTTAGAGAATGCTTCCATGCTTCAACTCTAGTTTGCTGGGGAATAGATTGAAATTTACTGGAAACAGCTGAAGCTACTAAAAATACAAGTTATTCTTAGCGGGTTATTCAAGGATGCAAGTTGGTCGACCTGTCCCAACTTAACCCACATCTAGTTTGATGAACATTTTGCTTCATAATTAAACAAAAAACCTAAAAACAGTTAAATGTTTTAAGCGGAATACTAAAATATAATAACGTGGTTCAAAAAAAAAAAAAATACGTGGTTCACGTTTCAGATAATAAAAGAAAGACCTCTACACGTAGCAAGAACGCAGCATACATTTGTCCACCTTATTCACAAGCAGCGCAAAATCCATTCACCAGTAAAGAATGTGGCGCCGCATTTTTACATCGCAGTGACGCGTATAAACGGCATGAAAATCGCGCAATACCTCATAGTTTGTATTCCTGAATATTTCTATCTCATTCTTTTTTTTCCCTGCAAACAGAATCACGGTCAATCTAGCTAAACAAGTTTTGTTGGTTTGCTAGCCCGTGGAATTCCTTTGTTGATTACGGCATTGACAGACATGGAGAATTGGGGAAGTGTAAGCGTACTTACATATTTAATGACCTAGCGAGAGCCGTAAATGGATGAGCCACTCCTACAAGTTGTTCCGAGATTACTAAGAAACGCAGCACAGCGTAACATAACTCATATAGGCGTTCAATAGAATAACAAACAAATTCACGTATTCTTGGAACTGATCGTGGATGGACAAAATGATTGTAAAATAGATAATTCAGGAGCCAATCCAACTGAGCAATCAATTACCTTACTGTTGCAGAAACAAAGCTGAAACTTATTGACCCGCACTTTATTCAGAGACCATTTACATGTTGGTTTTGCAGTCAAAAACTATTTTTTTTTCACTTGGGTATAGTCTTTCTCCTTCTTAAGCACCAAGTATTTTTCAAAAAGAAACTACCTTTGCTACTCTAATTGCTTTCAAAGACGGGATATGTTTTTCTTTGTTTTCACTTATTTAAAAGACTCAGCTGATTTCAAAATGCTGAAATTTATGCACACAAGTATAATAATATGTTTGTAAACTGTATTTAATTAATAAACAAACTATTTCACGTGAAAATATACTTTGTATTTACTGGAAGCGATCGTATACGACACACCTCCGCAAGTTTTCACTAAACTGATATAAAATGGACGCGCGTTATGTTGCGTGATCTACACGAAATCTTTTGGCGGCGCTGACACCGATTGGGAGAGTTTTTTATTTTATTTACTTATTTACTTCTTTCCCTGTCATACAAAAAAACTGGAGAAACGAAATACAACTAAGGGAATGAGTGTATATTTTAATGCCGAACTCTAATTCGATTACTTGTGTTATTGAGGTGAATAAACAGCATTTCTATGGTTTCACAAATTTTTCTCAAAAATATTCAGCAGTTGGTTGGTGTCCTTGAAAAACTCTCAGAGTAACAGATGATAAGTCATGGGATGTATTAGGTAAGGGTGTGAATGTCAGCTAAGAAAAAAAGTGCTCCCATTTGTTCATGAAATAGTATGGAAAGATTTAAGGTACAGTAAACTTCTCTATCTGTTATATTCTTGCATTCCCAGATTCTTAACAGATTTTCTGGCCGTAATTCTCTGCTGGAAAACATTTAAGCGGCTTTTTATATAAGCTTATAAAATTTCATTAAAGCATATTTTACTCTCGACTTTAATAACAAGATGGCATAGAAAACAAACCTTATGAGACAAAACACGAAGCAAAATTAAAATTACGGCACGTTTTACAAAGGCCTAATATCACAAATGAGCTAATACAGATACCCAACTTGTTCTTCTCTTGCCCCTTGATTTTATTTGACAGCGTTTTTAATAACATTTTGTGTTGAGCTTTAAACAAAAAATCAAACAAATGTGCGTAAATATGATAAGTTAGTATCACAGACTACCCAATATAGACCATCTGACCATCTGACCAGATGCTATTTCCCCCTGCCCATCGATGAATTTCTCTTGCTCCTTGATTTTATTTGACAGCGTTTTTAATAACATTTTGTGTTGAGCTTTAAACAACAAATCAAACAAATGTGCGTAAAAATGATAAGTTAGTATCACAGACTACCCAATATAGACCATCTGACCATCTGACCAGATGCTATTTCCCCCTGCCCATCGATTAATTTCTCTTGCACCCTTGATTTTATTTGACAGCGTTTTTAATAACATTTTGTCTTGAGCTTTAAACAACAAATCAAACAAATGTGCGTAAAAATGATGAGTTAGTATCACAGACTTCCCAATATAGACCATCTGACCAGATGCTATTTCCCCTTGCCCATCGATGAATTTGACAGTAATTCACGAATGTAGCTGAAATACAGGAAGCATTTTGACAGTAATTCAGGAAGCACCGAACAATAGCTCATCATTTTCACGTACATTTGTTCGATTTGTTGTTCAAAGCTCTCACACGTATTCACAAACACAAAACGTAATACAAAACGCTGTCAAATAAAATCAAGGGGCAAGAGAAGAAGTTGGGTATCTGTATTGGCTCATTTGTGGTTAGTGTTCGATGATTCCTGAATTACTGTCAAAATGCTGTATTTCAGCTACATTCGTGAATTACTGTCATTACCCTGTTGGGTGTCTATATTGGGTTGTCTGTGCCTAAAGCAGCCCATACACGATTCAATTCGATTGTAAACTGAGTTGTCAACTGAATTGATAGTCGGCCACACACTATATCAATTGAATTGAAAACCTGCCAATTTATATATATAATTTTTCACTTTAACAAAGAACAAAACTCGTTTACACACGATTTCACAATGAATGTCTACCGAAATTTCTTAAATTTGACAGCTTGTCGATGAACTTGCCCACACACGATTCAATTGACAGTCAACTTCACAAAAATCAAAATCTTTTGATTTTTTGCCAACCGTCAAATCGATCAATTGACGAAGTCACACACGGGTTGATTTCACTGTGATTTGACTGAGTTGATGATTGAATTGAATCGTGTATGGGCTGCTTAATATCGAGCTTTAATAATTTTTTCTTGATGTATTTGTAGCGGCGAAAAGTAAAACGCCAAATCAAACATATCTAATAAAACATCAAGAAAATACAAATAAAACAGCGCTACATAAATGACACTTTGGTAAATTCACCACGGCCTTCGAGATTTCGATTATTGATTGACACGCAGCGAAGTATGTAATTTTAATGTGAATCAAACTTAAAAATGAAACGCCTCTTTTATTTATTCCATATATTCTTACGTGATTTACCCATTTCGGCTAAGGTTTTCTTATATTTTAATATAGTATGTCGAAGAAGATCTTTAGACATGTTCCGCACAATACTGTAATGGTGGAAACAGATGTGCAGATTTTCTCATGCAGCACAATTAGAATGTACGAGATTATGGCCCCTGTTGCGATTGTTGAATGGCAATCGGTATGCGACTATAGTCGAGTATTGCGGTTATGGGTTGTTATCGATGGTTGCTGATTTTCACCGATCACAAATTTTAGTAAAGTAGTAAAGGCTGATTTCTAATTCGCAGCGCGAGTATTTTTTCAGTATTTCATGAAAATATATAATATTTAATATAATAATTTATAAAAAAACAATAAAAACAAGGAGAAAGTAGCTAATTATTACGAAAGAAACTAACTAATATTATTTTAATTTATGAAAGACTACCTGAGCAACACGACGGGGGTCCGCATCAAGACATGTTCAGTATTAACCATTATAAAAGATCAATTTGCAGTAAATTCAGGATAAACTTAAGCAACGAAAATGTTGTTATTTTTAAAGCCCCTGTGATTACAATACTTGGGCTTTAAAAAGCAACACATAATTTAAAAAAAATTTAAAGCCCTTGTGATTATTATACTTGGGGGCCGTGGCTTAATCGTTAGTGCGTCGGACTTTTAAGCGAGAGTGCCCGGGTTCGAGTCCAGCCCGGGGAAAGAACACCACAAACAATTTTCGCAGGCCCACCTCAAGCGAATGACTGACAATCCTCCTGGAGTAACCTCTGTCATGGAAAGCTTTCGCAACTCGCCACAGTAGGTCGCCTCCACATGTGTCAAAATAATATCGCGCACAACAAAGTGGAGGCGCGGAGAAGCTAGGCTCTGGCCCTGCATGGGCTGTTACGCCGACTATTTATTTATTTTTTATTTATATTGTAACCAGGTACTCTGAGGAAGCTCTTACTTGTAAAGTGTGTTTCTGCAATCATTACGACGTTAATATTATAGTCTTTAACAAATTGTTTTAATTCAAGTGCATGCCGGCTTAGTCCATTTGCATTCAAAATCATTATGCATTTGGTCCATTAAGTTTTGTCGCTAAGATGGTTAATATTTGTAGCATGTTTATCATTTGGTGGATGAGGTTCTTCATCGTTTCTTTTAACACGGCAATGTCATTTTTGTCGTTATTCTTAATGTCTTCCGTGTCAGTGGAGTGGTGGACATTTCTTAGCACTACTTTGAATCCTCTTGGAAGCGTTTTTATTTTGTGTTGTGACAGTAGTTTGACATTCAACTCCTGTCGATGTTGTGATATTTGCGGGCAGTGTTTCCATGCGAACATAGTTTTTCTTTTTTTCAAAACAAGTGTTTTCACATCTTTTACGATGACTATTACAATTTTCACCGCTAAGCACAGAGCAGTTGTGCAAATCACACAAAATTGTTAGAAATTACAATACTAATTTTGTATTACTCTGAGCACAATGTTACTTTATTTAAGGAATAAAAGTGAGTATTAAAATCTAGTTCAAAAAATAATATTTTGTATACTTATCAGGCAATGCTGTAAATTGGAAATGGTTTCCAGGCAAATCAGCTTCCATGAACCTAGCAGGGAATAGCGGAATCAAATTTCGGATCACGATAAATGATCCCGATAGCTATCTGGATCATGTGTTGTTGTTGCAATGCGTGCAAACCAAAGATTTATATAGATCATGAGTGCATAATAAAACACGGCTATTATATGCTGAACTAAATTTTAGTACTCACTATTATTCCATAAATGAAGTAATAGCCGTGTTTTATTATGCACGGATGATCCATATGGATCATGTGTGTAAATAAAACGCTCCAGATCATGGAAGCATTTTTATTTTGTGTTCTGACAGTAGTTTGACAATTAACTCCTGTCGATGCTGTGATATTTGAGGGCAGTGTTTCCATGCCAACATAATTTTTCTTCTCTTCAGAGCAAGTGTTTGCACATCTTTTACGATGATGATTACAATTTTCACCGGCAAACGCAAAACAATTGTGCAAATCACACAAAATTGTTAGAAACTAAAATTGAAATACAAATTTTGGATTACTGTTAGCACAATATTACTTACTTAATTAAGGAATAAAAGTGAGTATTAAAATCTACTTCAAAAAATAATATTTTGTATACTTATCAGGCAATGCTGTAAATTGGAAATGGTTTCCAGGCAAATCAGCTTCCATGAACCTAGCAGGGAGTAGCGGAATAAAATTTTGGATCACGATAAATGATCTCGATAGCTATCTGGATCATGTATTGTTGTTGCAATGCGTGCAAACCAATGATCTATATAGATCATGAGTGCATAATAAAACACGGCTAATATTGTGCTAACAGTAATACAAAATTTGTATTTTAATTTTAATTTCTGACAATTTTGTATGAGTTACACAATTGCTTTGTCTTTGGCGGTTAAAATTGTAATCTTCATCGTAAAAGATATGCAAACACTTGTTCTGAAAGAAACAAAAACTATGTTGGCATGGAAACACTGCCCGCATATATCACAGCGTCGACAGGAGTTGATTGTCAAACTACTGTCACAACACAAAATAAAAACGCTTCCATGATCTGGAGTGTTTTATTAACACAATTGATCCATATGGATCATCCGTGCATAATAAAACACGGCTATTATATATGGACCGTAGGAACACTAGCTCATCATTTTCACGTACTTTTGTTTGATTTGTTGTACAAAGCTGTCACACGTATTCACAAACACAAATGTCCATATCCATTTGTGATATGGACTGCTAGTAGCCAATTTCACACTGGTTCCAACATCTGGGGCGGCATAGCAATAAAGTCTAATGTCGCTTTCTGCGCGAAATTTGCTTCCAACATCTAGGGCGGTTTAGCAGCAGAAATAGTCACCCCAATCACGCAACTCGCATTCGACACTCTGGTACGAGTACAGTCGTATTTCATTATTGCCGAAGTCGTACTTTACGAGCATCGTCGTATTTTAATTTTGACAGGACTCGTATTCAAGCAACGCATACGAGTGTCGTATTTTTTCCTTATTCCGCTTTCGTATCTTTGTCGTATTTGTGTCGTATTTTCCTCGTATAGAAATTTGCCTACGAGTCGGTGTACGAGGTAAGGGTTGTTTGAAAACAAGACGTGCAAATACATATTTCTGAATGGGAATTGTTGTGGAAGTATATTTTATTGTGTAAAAGAGGATACGGTGGTGTGAAATACAAACATTTTTTGATACAAGAACTTATTTGTGTGGTGCATAAATGGTTCTTTTAACAAACGATTAAAGGAAACTGGCATGAAACACCTAAAATTTAATTTTATTGATCACAATTCACAAATATCTTTCATCTTGCATATCTTGCAAGTACAAATAAGATTTTAAAATAAATGGAATCTATATCATGACAAAACAAGCTGTCAAAAAAATTTCAAGGCAAAGAGGGTAGGAGATGAATATCTCGTTTCCTTTATTTCTGATGGTTTTCTACCAGTATTCACGGTGGATATAGTTTACAATCCAGTTATTTACAAATGATAAATATCGGCTTTACAGTTTTTGAGTTGAACTAAGGTATTTCATGTTTTATTGTCTTAAACAAAATGTGTAACAAATACAAAATACATTTTGAGGCTTTAAAATTAAGTGCATTATCCCGTGTATATTTAACATTTTTCGTATTAGTAGTTTTGAGAAGTTCAACTTTAAAGGAATTTTTTTTGTATATGAAAAGATCATTTTAGGTTTGATTCAAAATTAAAGCGTAAATACTTAAACTTAAGTGAATATTTTTTTAAATTGAAATAAAAGTAAAAAAAATTGGGTCAACAGGTTTCCCAATTTCCAAAAATTTAGGTGAACATTTTTCCCAATGTAAATTTAATTATGTGTTTTGAGATCGTTACAATCACTAGTTTTAGTAATATATATATCTAAGTTATCAATATAAAACGGTGACCAAATGCAACGAACAGGGAATTTGTTTTGAAGACACAATAAAACTTTTGTTTCTTAAAAAAATCATCATGTCTGTTTCACAAATCTAACTCGAGCTGTCAAATGAAAGAAAATGTATGAAGGAAAACACAATCTCATAAGATAAGGATAAGATTGACATTCGCTTTTAAAAAAAATCGCCGACGAGTATCGTTGAATTGTGAATTGATTGAGCGAGACAATTCGACAGCGATTCTTGCGCTGCACTCACGCCGCATTGTAAAACAGGCGTCACAGTATTTCATGCAAGTTGCTTTTTCATTTTGATCAAATTTCGTAGTCCTATAACTTGATATCACAAATGAGCTAAACAAGATATCCATCTCCCTCTTCTCTTTCCCCTTGGTTACATTTGACAGCGTTTTTAATGCAATTCCCGTCTGTGAATACGTGTGAGCTGCCAATTGGTTCCTGTTTAAGATAAGTCATTGCAACAACCAATTTTTTTTGCAAGTTTTAGGCTTATTTTAAAGGAAATATCTACAAAAAATGTTTCTATTGTTGCAATGCGCATTTCTCAAACCATTACTCAAACTATAATAGCAAATTTAGCCTACTTATTAATTAAAAAAATGTATTCCATACTTTCAAAAAGTAACGTCCATCCGCACTTCGTACAGCAAGCAATGGCGGCAAAAATCAAAAATTTAGAACAAAATGTTGCTCGGAAGCATATAACAATGTGCGTGAATTTGGTCAGAAGCCCAAATAAGTGTGCGTGTAAAATGTGGGCGAGGGGTTTTCCAGCCTGGAAAGCTGGGTATCTTGTATAGGTTATTTGTGCTTGATATTCACGTTTTCTGTGTTCAACATTATGGGTAAAACTTGATCCTACCCTATTAACGGAAAATCCGTTGGTCGGCAGCTACTCCAACAAAACTATTTAGAAGTTGTTAAAACGTTGTGGTGGCAGTGTCTATATGGACACATTAATTGTGTAAAAAAAAATTCTTCGCTATTCATAATGATGAGGCAGTTTTGTTTTATATTAATTTCCCTCCAACTCTATCAGTTTACGTCGCAATTTTCGATTTTTGGTAAGGAGAGTTATGACGCAGACAAGAATGGTAAGACCTTCCGGTACTTTCCTTTACTTAACCCATTATAGCATCATAACGTATGATAATCGTTTGCTCAAAAGAAATCTCGAAGCCTTCGCTGCTGTTGTCTACGAAGTGTAAGCCTTGCCCTAAGGGGGTATTATGTGTCCCACAAATACAGTGCCCAGCTCATGTTTTAATGCGAAATCATGAGAAACCTCAAACGTGCGATTTATCTGGAGGAAAATTCGGTTTATGTTGTCTAACGGGGCAAAACCACAGTGGTCAGTATTCAGTTGAAAAATTGTATAAATAAAATCGTTTAATAAATATCTTTGTCCTCGCAGTTTATTCAAAGGAGAAAGAACGATTTTCCGCTTTTCCAAATTTATCCGAAAATATAATTGAGGAGGCTCAAGGCAGATTCGTATTGCTGATGGAAAACGCTGCCGGTGCAGCTGTCCAACGGGGTCACCCAGATTTTATGCATAATATTGTATTTCATTCGAGTGGAGATGAGGATATCGAAAGTTTTCAAATATCAGTTTCTGCAATGGAGGAGATTATAACGGCACAGGTATTCCGGGAAAGGTAAGTCGGCCTCAAAAAAAAAAAAGTTTATAAGACAAACGCCGTCGCCGTGCTTTGAATACAAATTTATGCGATTCTTGTACTTACCACTTATTCGTTACACATTTTCTGTTGTATTATACATATATCGCGCCGTAACCGCCAAATTATCGTAAACGACAAAAGCCGTTTTTTATTTTGCATGGATGACCCATATAGATCATTGATTTATACGTATTACAAAAACAACGCAAGATCCAGCAACCTACCTGGATCAATTATCGTGATCCAAACGGTTTGTCTGGAAACAATTTCCAACTTACGACATTGCCTGATAAATATACAAAATATTATTGTTAACTAAATTTTAGGGATTGGGTATGAAATCTGCTTTTCCAAAATCCCTTTTCCATAATCTGCTGTTTCAAAATCTTATCAAAATCCCTTGAGTCAATTTCTTTTTTTCCGAAATCTTTTATATTTTAGTGTTTTCATTTCTGGCGCCAAAAAAGCCTTTCTAAAAACGCATCGCCTCCAACATCGTTATTCTTTTCGCTAATATTTTTCTAAAGTCTAACATAGCGTTGGGCCATAAAACATAAAACTTTATAAAAATGGATACACTATATTATATTTTGAAAATAACATAACATAATATGAATAAAGTATGAATAAGTTTTAGATCTCAATTGAAGTAAATTTTTTTTTAGTACAAAATTAATAAATATTATGGAATAGCGTGGAAAAAGAAACTAGAAGGCCACAACGCGTCCAACGTGTCCAAGTCCTTGTTCCTAAGTAGTGCTAAGAGTCAGGCCTTTCTTTTAAAAACGGGGGATTTTTTTGATCACAAGTTTTTTTTGCAGGAGATTTTAAGCGAATGCCTACTTTCAAAACGGGATTTTATCCTACAGGTAATTTTGGCATGAGCGCTTTCCTAGCGATCCCAAATTTTAGTACTCACTTTTATTCCTTGAAGTAAGTAGTACTGTACTAACAGTAATACAAAATTTTTATTCTGATTTTAATTTCTAACACTTTTATGTGATTTTTACAATTCTTTTATGTTTGCCGATGAAAATTGTAATAAAAAAAAACTATGTTGGCATGGAAACACTGCCCGCAAATATCACAGCATCGACAGGAGTTTACGATAAATTTTGTTTTCTCTGCTATTTATAACTGGAATGCTTTATTAAAAAATCAATGATGTAGAAAGACGCTCAATTGAATGAACTATCAAACTGCACAATTAAAGGCCCAAACCATAAATGAGCCAATACAGATACGCAACTTCTTCTTCTCTTGCCCCTTGATTTTATTTGACAGCGTTTTTTATAACATTTTGTGTCTGTGAATACGTGTGACAGCTTTGAACAACAAATCGAACCAATGTGCGTTAAAATGATGAGCTAGTGTTCGATGATTCCTGAATTACTGTCAAAATGTTTCCTGTATTTCAGCTACATTCGTGAATTACTGTCAATTTCATCGATGGGCGAGGGAAAATGGCAGCTGCTCAAATGGGTGTCTGTATTGGGTTGTGGCCCAAACCTATAGAGTCCACTGCGTGCGTTGCGTCATGTCAAAAAGTTGACAACTCATATCACCTAATAAGAGGGAAGGAGATAGTAAATGCATCCCATATTTGGAATGCATCCCGTCGGATGACATTGGTTAACTTTTAACTTTTTCATACAATGACAGTTCCTTCTTCGCATAAATCAGGGGTAATCAGACAAAGACCCACGAGCCACATGCGCATGTTTTATTCAGAAAATAATTTAATAATTCTGGGCTGTCATCACGTAACTTTTCAGACGATCATCGTCAAGACGACTATCGTCAAAAGTTTGCTTCACGTTTGACTATCGCTATCGTCTCGTCTATCGTCACAGTTTGAGCGCTACTAAATGCTACATTCCTTATGTCAAAATAAAAACTGCTTGTCATCTTTCAATTTCCTTTTGTATTTTGAAGTCTAAGACCGAATTAAAAGTATAAGTAATGAGTGCTAATGAGGTATAAGGCACTCCAGTTCATATAAAAATAACTTATAAGCTTGAATTAATTAAATTAGCATCTATTCATAAGCATTTCATTTCCTCCCTATAACTGACATTTACATGAGCAAGGACTCCAACCAAAGTTCTCCATGGTTTGGGAAGAAAATATGGGTTAGGTATATGATTGCAGGTCGAATGTGAGAAATAAAAAAGGCATTTCTTTTGTGAAAAAAAATGTATAATGCAAAAAAAACATTAGCAAAACTATTTTTTCAGCATTAAATACAATATTTCATTTATTCAAGCCAAAAATTTTACAATGTTTTTCACAATTTGCTCTAGGACGATAGTGAATTAGGTATCGTCAGAAAAGCATCGTCGAGACGATAGCAAATGACAGTCCTCGGCTTACGTGAAGCGATATCGTTTTTTTATGCTTACGTGAAGCGATATCGTTTTTTTATGCTTACGTGAAGCGCAGCTATCGTTCAAAAGATATCGTCAGACGATATTCGTGTTACGTGGTGAGAGCCCTTGACATGAATAGTCTGGTAATAGAATTCCTTGTCAAAACATATAATCAATATTTGGTGTTAGTTGAAAACTGATTTTTTTTTTACGGCCTTCCAGCTTTTGTGGTGAATTTAATTAGACAAACGTACGTATTCATTGGGCAGCTCTTTGCAATACGACGAATAGGATTTGTTGGCATGTAACCGCAACGCACGCAACAGATTCTATGGGTTTGGGCCTTGACTCATTTTTGCCAAAAATATCGCTTACGATACAGTGCCCCGCAAAAGTATTCGTAATTTGATAATTGTAATGTAATAAACTGACTAATTTTTGGCGTAGGAACCTAGTTTTTTTTTTTTTTTTTTTTTCTTGTCGTTTTCTTAAGAAATACTAAAGAAAGCCTTACTAATTTAACCGTGCCAGAAAAAAATAATGAGTTGATATCGTCACTTTTGCGAATCGCAAAAGTATTCGTTATTTTTCGAAGTCAACCGATACAACAAGTACGATAGCTTTGACGCCAAAAAAATTATGATGGGCCTTTGTAGAGGGGTCAAAAACAAGCATTTTTTGCTGTGAAGGGTTGTTATATCGCGTCTCGTTTAGGAGGTAGGGGCAATTTTAAGGAAAAATCAGTCAACGGAAACCAAAAATTATAAAAAAAACGACGGAAATACATACAATGACGTACTATAGCAGTACGTACTATGAAAGCCCGAAACTTCGTCTTTAACCACACATTCAAGTTAAATTATTCATGTTCAGAGTTTCTGAAAAACTCGCATGCAAATTTAAAACTTTGATGAATGATCATGGAAGAAAGAACTTTACACCATTATTGTCAATTCTAAATGTAAATACGAAAAACCAAATTTATGGTTGGGTTTATGTCTTCTAGTTTGTGAGAAAATTGCAAATTGAAATTAAAGGCCACGATTCGGGCCACCTACCCCCTTATGTACGCAGGCGGCCAACTGACAGCAATAGTAATTCTCAATTTTCTTACAAACTAGAAGACATAAAGCCATTCGGTTTTTGGCGTTTTCTTCAAAATTAAAATGCTCATCGACAATTCATCGTCAATTTTCCACTACATTTCAAAATTTGAAAAAAAATCGTTTGCATGAGAATTTTTCAAAAACTATTAACACAATAAAAAAAAGGTTAGCTGTAGAACTAAAGAGTAAGTTTCTGACTTTAAAAACTGGCATGGTACTTTATTGTATGTGTTGCTTTTTAATAATTTTTTTTTATCAAGTTGATTGATTTTTCTATAAAACTGCTCATATCTTCCAAATGAGGCGAGGTGGATCAGCCCCTTATAGTAAAAAATGATTTTTTTTGACCCCTCTACAAAGGTCCATCATAATTTTTTGGCGCCAAAGCTATCGTACTTGTTGTATCGGTTGACCTCGAAAAATTACGAATACTTTTTCGGTTCGCAAAAGTGACGATATCTATTCATTATTTTTTTCTGGCACGGTTAAATTGGTAAGCCTTATTGTCTTTAGTATTTCTTAAGAAGAAAAAGACAAGGAAAAAAATAAAAAAAAAATAAGTTCCCACGCCCAAAATTAGTCAGTTTATTACATTTTTAAGACGAAATAATCAAATTACGAATACTTTTGCGGGGCACTGTGATTTGGCTGTTAGACACTCTGTATTTTTTGTTGAAGAAAGCTACCAACGATTATTGGAAAAAGATTTTGAGATTCAAGCTGTGCTCTAAGAGGATTGGAGTACAGAACACAGAAATGAAATAGGAAAAGTTGTTTTATTTTCAGAAATATAGCATTTCAGGAATAATAGGTTGTATGGATGGTACACACTTTCGAATTAACAAGCCACATCAGAACTCTAATCACCTTTTTAATTGGGAATGAGCAAAACTAATGTGAATTCAATTCACATAAAAATGACTTATTGTGGATTGTAGAACACGAAATCAAATGTTCGAAAATTCGAATTCACTTTTATGATTGCGAGTGAACACCAGAACCCTTAATTATTCACTTTCAAGCAATCAATTCACTATACAGTAGTCCCCGGTTAGTTGCGTTGGCCAACATTTCAGATTTTTGACGCACTTGACCGAGGAACGCAATTACAAGAATCCCAGACGGAATAAAGAAAACCTCGCATTATAACGTTGAAAATGCAATAAATGTATATCACATATGTATGGATTAAAAAAATTGCCAATGAAACTCCAACATTGTAAATAAACTCATCAAAATTCAAAGGAAAAAATTAAATTCGTTAACGAACGAACACGGTGATGTTATACCAGTGTTGGCCCAAATTTAATCTGATTAATGATTAAAAATCATAATCACAAAAATGATGAAAATTATTAATCACAATCATTAATCATTAATTTGATTACTTGATTAACTTTTAACTTTGTTCAAATTGAAGTGTAACAAAGGTCCTTATGTCCGTCTAGGGGACTCTGCTTTCATGGGTAGATATGTTGAGGCTGGTTTTGCGTTAGCTTACCGCTGGGTTTCGAGCAACAGCGAGGCACGAAAGTTTGTCATCATCATCCTCATCTTCTGTGACAGCATATTCTATTAACGGGGTCGCGGGGGCAATGCACGCAGTCGATCGGATCAGACGGAATCCGATTTAAGCCGCGCCTCGGAGGTCGTGATGGGGACATTCGTGCCACGCCACCAAACCATCGAAGTATAGCCATTTCCGTTCGGAGAAGCAGAAACAGCTGAAGCACTGAAACCATTTGGCGCCTGAGTGCAATATTGACACCTTCACCTTGTCATTGGTTGCGAGGCAACACAAATGTGCATTTATATAATTCAGTGTCATAACATGCGAAATTCTGTTATGCTCAATAATTACCACAAAAAACCATCATGAATTCTGATGATTACACAAAGCGTTATCGTGATCAGTCGTCTTATATAAGTTTTCTGGCTATTCATCTAGTCGGACGATTGCACACAAATAGAAAAATGCACCTAATTAACTGAAGACAAAGTGTCCCTCACATGAAGAAAAGTGGTGCACCAAAGTCGTTTGAAATTTGCTTACACATTATTTCTTATTTGTAGAATTAACTTGATTGAGATTAGTTTTTTTTTTTTTAATCATAATCAATCTTAATGATTTCTGTTAGCCAGGATTAAGATTAATCTTTTAATCATGATTATGGTTACTTTTTTAATCATGATTATTTTAACCATGATTCATTTAATCAAATTAAATAATTAATTAAAAAATTAATTGATCAAAGCCAACACTGCTGTTATACAGATTCGTTATTTAAGCTATAAACACGTTTTTTTTTCTTTTATTGTGTGCGTTCAATTATCCGGGAGGTTTTGTATGCAGTTTTATGACCAACTTCACGTTATTGAGTGCAATTGACCGGGTAGCGCGGCTAAGCGGGCCAACAATTAACTAGAAAAAGTGTACATTTCTTACGGAATTTTCTGTTTGCTTGGTTTTTTGATCAATTAAACGGGGAACGCAAATAAGCGAGGCACAATTATCCGGGGACTACTGTATATCATTGCAGTCGAAATGCAGAACACCTACAATCACCCCTATCACAGAATCCATTGGTAGCAAAGTAACGAATCGAATCGAACTCCGAACGAAATCGCAAAAATTATTGCCACATAGAGCTCTTACACTCTCATTTTCGAAAATAGCTGTTTAATGTCAAATTTGGATAATAAGTGAAGAAAATTTAAATAAATCCTGTGATAAACCTATAAAGTCTTCAGAAAAGATCAGAAATTATCAATATCGTGTGTGCATTAGATAATTTATACTTTCTCTTTTGCGTCCAAGACTACATACATATTCCCTATAAAGAATTTGAAGACCAAGGCGAACTAGAAGACACCGGCAATAATTATACCAGTAACACTGAAACGCGGCAGAACCATTAAGAAATAACATATTAAACACATTTTTAACCCGGGATATTTGTTAAAAACAAAATAAAAAATAACTTTCAAAATACATATATTTGTTTTTGTTGCACTCTTTTCGACCTAATCGCGATTAAGCTTTTTCTCTTGTATTTGAATCAAGATTTTTTGGCCAGATGTTCTTCTTGTAGCGTTTTTGAATTTCTTCAATATGCGTTTTTTTTTTTAAAGTCGCACAGTTTTTCGATACTTCTGTACATTTTTTTTGTGTTCAGCTTTTTAAAAATATATAAATACTCAAATTTTTTACCAAAACGCTGTCGCTTTCTTATACTCCGACGTAAACAACTTGTAGAAAAAGATGGCAAATTTCCGTTTCATTCGGATTCCATAATACCAATTTTTACGAACTCCGAAATTCGTAGCCAACTTTTCACTACAATTCTACTACGAATAGAATCGCATGGGCTTTCAAATCGGTGAAAGTCCATGCGATTTGAAAGTTTGTAACGGCTTGACGAATTTGATTGAAATTTGGAAGGTACACTCCTTTTCTTACGAGTAGATGCATCGAAAGATAAAAAGAACGCAGGTGTTCCGACTACCCTTTTCAAATCAAATCCCGGACTGCCGATCGATCTATTTGTATTTCTTTTTCTGAAGCGGTGGTTACAGTTTTCGTGAATCAGGAGTTTCTTAGTAGGTTAGCTTAAGTAAAACGAATAGGACACGATTTGACGATTCACGCAAACAACAGAGAAACCATTTTGGAAGTTGTATTGCGCATAAGAAGAGATCTCAAATTCCAGCAATTATAAACAGCGTTGGTTTTTTTAAAGCACTATCCTCAGGCTCCTAATAATAACGCCTAGCATAAGCAATGTACTAACAAGTTTTTAAATACAAATATTTTTTAAGTTGTAAATTGTATACATTTTTAAGCCGACGCGGACGAAATCGCGGTTGCATCCAGCTCTTTACAAAAAGTGATTGCTTGACGTCCGTGATTGATGTGGTCCGCCGTCGCGATGCTCGTTTTTAGGGTTTCGTTCCAAAGGAATAACGAAACCCTTATAGAATCACTTCGGTGTCCGTCTGTCTGTCTGTCTGTCGCCTTTACATATTTGCTAATAACTTCTGGATCCTCTGTAGTTAAGGGATGAAATTTGGAATGGATATGTATCTTGGCAACCCAAAAATAAATCAGGAATTTTCCGGAATTAGTCATATATTAAAGAAAAAGTTAGTACTGAAACTAACCTTTGAAAAAACTTTTATTAACTTTTGTGGTCAATATGGGTGTCATTGGAAAGGGGGCGGGGCGGAGACTACAAAAATGTCTGTCTGTCTGTCATTAAGCCTTATCTTAGGTACCTGTTGAACTACCTGGAATTAAGAAATGAAATTTATACAAATGATGTACTTCACTTGCCCAAAGAAAGTTCCAAAAAAAAGTTTAAAGAAAGTTACTTATAGCGAAAAAGTTAGTACTAATACTAAAATCAAAAAATAGTTTTTTTTTCTTAGATACTTGATATGGGTATCGCTGGAAAGGGAATTTTAGCTAGATCGAAAAGTTGTACTACAATTAGCATCTTAGTCTTATTGGTGAAGCCCGCAAACTTTAAAAAACCGACTTGTGTACCATGTCCCATACCTTATTTTCTCAAATAATGGGCCAAAAAATCTGAAAAAAATTGGAGCTATGGGGCAACTCATCGCAATATTGCATAAATACGCAGAAATCTCATATGATTTTTTATTCGTACTAAAATAAATTTATAACTAATTTCTTAAATATTTTTTTTACCGGAATTAGTTGAGTTAGGTACCGTTGGATAGGTTTTGTAAAATAGAATACAGTTTTGATTTTGAGCTTTTTCTTCCGAAGCTCAGTTTTCGAGATATTAAGCTTTAAGTGCGAAAAAAAAGAGCCCCCCCCCCCCCCCCCATTTCCACACCCGCGGGTTTAAAAATCTGAAGAAAATCTAGAATGCAGGTCTCGATGTAATCTTTAGTTTAAACTTAGTTCGAGTATCCTGGCTCAAACAGTTTTTGAGGTAGTGGCCAAAAACCAAAAAACAATGACATACGAATTTTAAAGATCCGAAAAATTTTGTAGCTCTCATCAACAGAATAAAAAAATGTTATAAAAAAAAAATTGATTTTCACACAATTTTTCGAAATATTAACGATTTAAATTATATGAGCATTTTGCTAAAAAAAGGGCAACTAACGATTATCTCACACACACAAAGTTTTCTACGCTTTTCCTATACCAAAAAAAGACAATACAATTTTTAAGCCTTTGCCTTTTTTTGCTTTTTATTTTTTTTTCTCCTCCGAAGAGGGTTTCTCGCTTTCACATTTCTTATTTTTTCAAAATTGTTAAAATCCAATTCAAATAAAAATGATAGCTTGAATGCGTTACTAACTCAATCGAGGACGCAAAGGATTCTTAAAAAAGTTTCTATATTCTGTTGAATTCTGAAATATCGTTTGGCTCTTTTTAAGGCCTATGAACATGAGCGAATATTTTGTATGACAGTTTTCTTCTCTCTCAGTTCTCTTAAAAGAACAAAGCGAAGTAAAGAAATGATTGATCATAATAGCTTTGTTGTTGTAATTTTTTTTAAGAAAATAAGAGAATCAGTTATTTGTACGTGTATGTGTGCTCAGACCATTTCCTTATACGCTCTTTTCTATTGGTTACGATTTATATTTTATCACTGAATAAAAGTGAACATAAAGAATTTTAAAGAAACAAAAACAAAATTAAACATTTTTTTTGTTATTGCTTCAATGTGATTTTCACATGCCAAAATTCAAATAATAAATCCTAGTGCAAAATTTGAATTTTTTTTTTTGAACTTTAAACACGAGTACTTGATTTGTTAATTTCTTGGATGTTTGTGACTGTACCACATTAGTGTTTTAGATGATTAAGTGGCTATTTTTTTTACTGCTGAATACTCAAATTGCTTAGCTGCTTGGTAAGCTAACTTTCATGAACTGCTGATTAATTGTTTCAATGGAGTAGCTTGAGACCATTTCCCTTAAGTTCACTAAATCAATTTTCACACGGTTGGCACGATCAGCAAATGAGAACGACTTTTCTTTTGTTTAGCTTTATTCGAAAATGGCAGGTAGCTGTAGTTAGTTGCTTTAACTTAAATTATGTACTTATTTCTAATCTGTTAACGAAAGAACGAAACCCTCGGTGCGTGAGTTAAATTCACACTTCACCGTTTTTTTTTTTTTTTTTTTTTTATAAATTTTCGATTTTTTTACTGCTGTATTTTACCTTAAATTTCATTTACTAACTAACTACCGCAATAATACCGAAGGTATTTTTTTCGTTTTAAATTTTTTAAAATTTTTAGAAAATCGACGATGCCTTGCTTGCAGTTCGCATCTTAAAGTTTAAACTGCCATCTTACTAGCCTGTTTGTATTGTTAGCTAGGCACTAACAATAAGAGTTATTTATTAAACGAAAATGGGCGCGGTTACGTGTGCCCGCGTCAAAAGCAACTGTCTAGTAAACGTGACGTTAGTTTCTTTAACTTATTTCAAGTCCTTATTACTTACTAATCTGTTGACGAAAGAACGAAACTCTAGACACGTGAGTATAACTCACATTTAACCAATTTTTTTAACAGATGTAATCTATAGGTACAATAAAAATTACCTTCCTTGCGTCGAAAGTATAGGAATAAATGATTCAAATAAGATCACCTTAAATTTAGTTTTTTTTTGTTTTTTACAACACCTTAAATCTTTTTTAATTAGAGCCACCCCGCGCCACGTCATATCACGCGGAACTAAAATACTGGCTGTCATGCTTGAGCGTTGCACGGGTGTACCTTGGGTAAAATTCCTTTTTTGTAGAGTACCGAAGAAATTGTAGAGTACTGAAGGAATCGTAGAGTACAAAAGGAATTGTAGAGTACTTGGAGAATTGAAAAACAATTTTAAAGTACTTTTGGAACTGCAAAAGGAATTATAAATATAGTTAGAATTATTTGTACTGATACTTGATTTCCTTAACTCTAAGTAGCGAGGAATTGAATTTGTACTTATAAAAATTAAACTACAGGGAATGGTATTTGTACTTGTACTTGAAATTCGATTTTACAGGTCTGGTTGTTTCTAATTACGTGCGCGGCATAAAAAGGCATTTTGTAACAATTATGGTATACATAAATGCAGTAAAAACACACGTACATATTAGAATTTCATCAAAATCGGTCATTAGGCCCGGCCTTCATTCTACAGAATTTATCTTTTTTTTTATTATTACTGATAACTAAAGTTAATGAAGTCGTAGTATAGTATAGTATGGTTCTACTAACTACCACTACTAACTACCACTTACAATGTTAAATGTTTTTTTTTGCAGAGAAGATATCCCAGTAGAAGATTTTGAAACCAACGTAATCGATGTAGACTTCGGATCGACGCCCATAGGGCATCACTGTAGATCACCACCTCTATGCTTCGATATAAACGCCAAATACAGAACAGTTGATGGGTCTTGTAACAACAAATTTCAACATAGATCCATGTGGGGGGCTGCTGGACAAGCAATGGAAAGACTTTTGCCGCCTGCCTATGAAGATGGTGTTTGGTTGCCACGGACTCACAGCGTTGATGGGAGTTCTCTGACAGGAGCTAGAGAAATATCGAAGACTATTTTAAAAGACTCAAATAGGACACATCCTAAATTCAACCTCTTAGTTATGCAGTTTGGACAGTTTCTAGCTCATGATGTAACACAGTCTGCGTCGATACGTTTAGGTACTGTGAATAACAATATCCTTTTAACGGACGTTAATAAACTTTTTTCCAATAGAAAATGGTGAATCAATTGAGTGCTGCACTCCAGATGGATCAGGAATTTTACCAACTCAGGAAAGACATTTTGCCTGCATGCCTATCGCTATTGACCCACAGGATGAATTCTACGGCCGTTTCAAGCAGCGTTGCATGAATTTTGTTCGCCTGTCATTGTCACCTAATTCAAATTGTAAAATTGGTTATGGCAAACAGAGGAGTAAAGTAACGCATTTTATTGATGCATCTCAGGTTTATGGATCTAATCTGCATACTGCAAAATCACTTCGTACGTTCCGAGGAGGCAAACTTCGAATGCTGGATGATTTTGGAAGAGACCTCCTCCCGTTAACAAATGAAAAGCAAACGTGCGCTACCACTGAACCAGGAAGCGTTTGCTTTAAGTCAGGCAAGTCTTGAGTTCAATAGTTTAAGCATATATGAAAACAATTTCCACTAACTAGGAGATGGACGGACAAATCAAATAATATCGTTGGTGGCTATACATATTCTATTTGCCAGAGAACACAACCGTATCGCAAGTGCTTTGTCGCAAATTAATCCCCACCTCACTGATGAAATAATTTATCAGGAAGCCCGACGCATAGTAATTGCTGAACTACAGCACATCGTTTATAACGAGTATTTACCGATTATTATTGGCCCAACGCAAATGGAACGTTTTCGTTTATCTACAAAGGAGCATGGATACGCGGAAGGTTACAGCGCTGATTTGAATCCTTCTGTTACCAATGAGTTTACGGGCGCTGCCTTTCGATTCGGTCATTCTACGGTAGATGGGAAATTTCATTTGCAATCAAATATAGGAATCGATGAGGTTATTAATATCGCTGACGTTATGTTTAATCCCTCACGAATGCGAAAGCCATCATTTCTTGACCGCATCATAAACACATTGCTCAATCAACCCATGCAGCAGGTAGATGAAGTAATTACTCATGGTGTAAGTGATTTTAATATTTAAGCCTTGAAGCTCTGACTTATACGTATCTTCTCTTTGTAGTTGAGTAGGTTTTTATTTCGAGGAGGCAATCCATTTGGGTTAGACTTGGCTGCTCTGAATATCCAACGTGGGCGTGATCATGCTTTACGTGGCTACAACGACTATTTAGAAGTCATTGGGCAACAAAGAATTCAGAATTTTAATGAGTTTTCTCAAGAGGTACGTATTTGTATACATTCATTTTCTTATTCATCGAGTGCATATTTGACAGATTGGGAGGAAGCTGGCCCGTGTGTATCGTCACCCTGATGATATTGACTTGTGGGTGGGCGGATTGTTGGAGTCGAAGGCGGCTGGTGGTCTTGTTGGTTTAACTTTCAGCGAAATTATTGCAGATCAGTTCTCGAGATTAAAACATGGCGACAGATACTTTTATGAATACGGTCCAAATATAAATCCGGGTGCGTTTACGCTCGCACAATTGAATGAAATTCGAAAATCTTCGTTGGCTCGAATAATTTGTGATAATGCTGATCATACTAGCGTACTAGAGTTGCGTCGCTTTGCATTCGTACGCTCTGGCTTCGCTAAAGGGTAATTTTATTTTTTAAATTAAAGTTTCCGTTGGTTAATAAATTATTGTTTTCACTGCAGTAACGTAAAGTGCACCAGTAATGAAATCCCTGGCATAGATCTTGGTCACTGGAAAGTTTAGATACTGATAAGTTTTCTATTGGAACGTAATTGATTTATGTTGAATCTTATTAATAAACCTATTCAATACTTTAATAACAATTGTAGTAAATTCATTTATTTTAAGTTAAAAAAAACAATAGCACCCCCACTAAACAAACTGACGTTTTTGGTTTTAGCCGGTAACCGAGAGAAGTTGAAATAAGTTAAAATAAACATATAAACACTATACCTTTTCCTTACGAAAAAAATTATAAAAATTCACTAAACATAAAAAGATGAAAAATCACCGCAACAAAACTAAAGCACCTCCTATCTTTTGTATTAAATATGTCTAACAATGTCAAAATCTTATTAATATCTAGTTGAAAACCTTTTTGCCTTCAACATACATACATATTTTTAGTCTAACAATAAGTTTGAAAAAGTCATCTATTATATATACAATGGTGGCCAGAGAATTGAAAACGATACACAGAAGTTGCTGGGAATAGTGACAAATCCAACCAACAAGTTGTAACGCTCTTCCCATCGAAAGCGCCTTGGTCGCATTTGCGTTCCAAGCCGTCCCTGTTATCTCAACATGATTTTTGCATTTAAATAGAGGTAAAATGATTAAAAACCACTGTTTGATTGGCTATGTATCAAACTTCCCCCGACCTGTATTAATGTGTTGAGCGTTGTAATCGTACCGGAAAATGTACGTATCGGGCATACATTCGAAACAGTGGGGCTCAGTTGTATCTTTTAATACGCCCTTGTAAATTAATAATCTATATATATAAAAATGAACTGCTGTTCGTTAGTCTCGCTAAAACTCGAGAACGACTGAAAGGATTTATCTTATCTTGGTTGAAATGTTCGTGGAGGTCTAGGGAAGGTTTAAAAGGTAAGAAAAATTCGAATAACTGCCGAGAAAACCCTAAAAATAGCCCTTTTCTATTTCCCATATAAACGTTTTCTAAATAAAATGTAGAGTTAATTTTAACTTTATTACTTTATTATTCAATTAAATAAAATTCATATTAAATTATAATCATTCACTATTGTCTAAGCAATGTTGGTGTGTTACTAACGTCTTTTCAATTTATTTCTGCTGTAAAAAGTTCAAATTCAATCATATCATTCATATCTATAAAAATAGTTGCGTTGCGTGCGCGTTGGAGGATTTAATGTCGCGTTCCGAAACCAAACAAAAGGGAATTGCGAACGCGACAAAATTGCAAAGTGTAAGCAACCATCAGTCGCGGACGAAAACCCAGACGCATGGTTGTTTGGCGATACGCCGGCGCTAACACGTGCGAGACACCCCGTCATAAGCCGGGCTGACCAAAAAGGAAGAGGATGGGAAAATCCCTCCGAACCGAGATGGCGACGCTGGTAGCAACGCAACGTCAGCAGCCCACACGCCCCAGCAACGGAAACAACAGAAACAGCCAAACAGCAGAAGCAGCAGAAATAAGGTCAACAACAACGAAGTGCAACGATCATATATCAAGTGAATTTCGATGTAATTGCACAGGTGATTTCGGTAAACGCTTCATCAGCGTCTGTTGAACTTCCGTTCGATCAATCACCCTTGCAAGCGTAGGTTTCATTATTGATTGTGTTAGATATTAAGTTCAGTCAATGTTTGTACTTTGAGAGCGAATAAACTTAAAAAAATAATTTTTTTCATAAAGATCGTTTTTAATAACGTAATTCGCGCGAGAACTTTCTTTAATTTTGTGATCCTTTGTGATAGTGACATTCCAAGTAGTGTGCTATTTTTTTGTTGATATTTTGTGATAGTGACATTTTACTGCTAAGTTAGCGCGAAATTTTCCTACTGTGTTTAATTATAATTTACGATGCCGAGGAAAAGACGACCTGACTTAGGTCGTCGCAGTCAATCAAATGTGCGAAGAGCTACCTCACGTGCCAACCGCACTGATGACCAGAGAGAAAACAATCAAGAAAATAGTCGTATTGCTATGTCAGAATCAGAGTGACAATGAAGTAGATAGGCTTAGAATGCAACGAGTTCGTGCACATCAAACACAACAACAGCAAGCACGACATAATGATATAGAGCGAATACGCAGACGCAGTGCTCCTGTGATTCTTGATCGAGCTGCATTCCACTATGATCCAGCAATTGATTATTGTGACGACAAATCGGTAACAATTGGGGAAATGAAAATAATTTGTAAATATTGTAAGCCGTTAAAATACACTGGTGAATCTATTGGATTATGTTGTGCTGGAGGCAAAGTAAAATTGCCACAATTGGTCCCACCACCAGATCCTTTACGCTCTTTACCTTCTGGGATTGGAAATGATTCTGAGCACTTCTTGGCCAACATTCAGAAATATAACAGCTGTTTCCAGATGACATCATTTGGCGCTACACATATTATACAGGACAATTTCATGCCCACTTTCAAGGTGTTATATCAGTATATGTAGCGGAAATAATTAATGGACACATTTTTAAAAATTACAGATACAAGGACAAATTTATCACTTACTGGGGGCACTGTTACCACTATCTGATGCAGATCATCAATTTTTACAAATTTATTTTATTTATACAATCCAACAGTGAAAAGAACCATTGTCCAAGAATTACAAATGTTTCTTCATCAGAATAACAATTTAGTAAACATGTTCAAAATAGCATTGGATCGGATGCCATCTGATAGTCATAATATTATCATTCGAGCTGACATACATTTTAAATAAAATACGGATTCGTTTTGTTTCTTTTAAAATTAATTTATACAAAAGTTAAGGTCTTTTATTTATCGATTGAGGCAGTACAAAGTCTGCCGGGTCAACTAGTTATATATATAAATATTGCCATATTTATATTGGATACCTAATACAGCAGCTACACCATACCAAGAGAATGCATCCCAAAATTCGATGTTTCCTCTCCCTTCCTTGAGCCTTTCAATGGTGCACCTGAGGTTAAGCTCCCTCTTGGGAGGGCGGCTTATGAATACTTTCCCTTTGAAGCTCATCAAGTTAAATTTCGATTTGTCACTCCACCATTTTTTTTTTAATTCAATGGGTTTGTTAGGTACACCATTAAAACAGTCGTTTCTAATTCTGTGACCACTACTGTATATAGGCAAATCTTTTCATAGACTTTCTACTGTCTTGTATAGCGGTCCAAGCAGTTGCATTGGTATTGTTGAATTGGGTATGTCTTCATATCAATAGCATTTTCTCCGCTCCATAATGAATTATAACCGATTTTAATATATCTAAATATTTAAACTGATTCAAAACTGAATTGATTCTAAGGACTGCCCTTATTCCCCAATTACAGAAGATTAGATTAGAAGATTGAAATGCAGTATCTTTTGATCTTTATTCTTCCGTTATCCAGGTTTGTTTATGCTTGAATTCGTTAGAAAACAGCTTGTTTCATCACTAAACAATCGCAATTCAAATCTTTAAATACAAACGCTTGTCTTCTGTCGCAATTCTTTTCGGAAATTAAGAAATTTCGTGCTGCGTCTCGCCTAAACAATCCAAACTGCACGTTTATACAAAACGTTCTAGAATACCCCGAAATTTGTAAATCATAAACAATTTGATTTGTAGATATTAATGAATGGTTTATAATAATTGTTTAGTGAGATTGTCATACCTTGTAGTTGTTTTTCGTGGCCTTCCCATCAAAATGTTTAGGTTGTATTACTATCAGTTGTCTAACACTGTCGTATCAGTGGCGATGTCACGGATCTAGTTGTACCATATTTATAGGTAATCTTTTATAAGTGAAGCCACTAAAAATAATTAAGACTTCATTGTAATTGTTGTCACAAGACACAACTGAATAACGAATACTTTATTCATTAATCATAATAACATTGATTAATAAATAATTTAATCACTATCCGCGAAAGTTAGTCATGAATCAATTAGTCATTAGTCATTAGTCACGATTATCTATCAATCATTAGTCATTAATCACAATTTATGATTAACGGGGATTATTTTTGATATGCTTCAAATATGAGGTAATTGATTAGTCATGACTAACGATGAAATCGTCAATCATCATCAATCGCAATTCTGAGTAAATCGTATGAATAATTCATTCATAACTAAAATTTTATTCATTTTCGTTTAGTTGTTGCATTTAGTCGTATTTTGGCAGGGGCTGCTTTAGTTTGGTCACTTTCAGTGAATTTTTATTATGTTTTTCGTAATTTTTTTTCGAAAAGTTAAGAGGCGCAAAAGTTAAGTATACGGAAAAGCTAAGTAGGTTCCAGTCTCCATTGAGGGTTCAAAAAGTTAAGTTTTGTCTGAACTTTTTCCAGTAATCTCTATTTTTGATTATTTTTTCATTTTCGCTTATTATTATACACTTACGTACGTTTATGTGCACCAAAAGAAACTATGAAACACAAATGCAAACGACATTTAACGTTATGGATTTTTTTGTCAAATACGTATGTTAGATGTAATGTGCGCAGCGAATACTTTGATTAAATGAAGTGAGTACAACACGAAGCTCTCCGATAAACATATCCACCAGCTTCGATCGGATATTGTAACATCGCACTTTGAGAAGAGTCTTCATCAAAAGAAGGTTACTGATTTAACAAATAACTAGCAACCCGTCCTGGCTTCGCGCAGGCAGCACTATATACATATCTAAAGTTTTTTAGTATTCCAGTAATGGAATACGAGAAATTGTTAATGAATTTAAAAATAATTTGGGGTAATGCTTCTTCTACATCTAAGCCGCGGTCAACTATATAATAAACTTTTAATGATGAATCACATTTGGCAAGAATTGAATCAATAACTTAATTGACTTGCTTATTTGTCTGCCACAAAATAGCCCTTCCCTCAAACCAAATGAATTATTAGATAAGTTTGCAATATCCGAATATACCTTCTCAATCATTTTTAAAATATTCGGCACCAAAACAAAAGATATTTCTGAAATATACCTTCCCATTTCTTACTTCTAATTTTTCTGGTCTTATTTGAAGCATATTATTGGAAAGTGATGTGTTGTCTCTTCCATATGCAACACTTATATTAGTTTGAAGTTACGATTTTTTATGTGCAGCCATAAGTAGTCATTTAGTGCATCTTGTTCCGTCCTAAATTATTGAACTACAATCCCCCGTCAATTTACCAGTATTATTTTACCTGGAAACATTGCAAGCACTTGAAACATCGGAACTACAAAATTTTAATGGAAGTTTAAAAGCAGAGTTAGCAGTTCCTCCGCCATTTAAAAGTGTGGGTTCAATTCCAGACGATGCCACAGCAAAAGCAGTCTTCCCGCTGCCTCCAGTAGCATTCAAAAAGAAAATATTCGCCTTGTTATTGTAGACTAATAACATAATTAAATCATGAACGATTTTTCACCTTTTCAGAAGACACTCGTTTTGAATCACTTCAATAAATCATTAATGATCATAGTTTTTTTTCGCATGTATTTTGCATGGTTTAATGTTATATGGCTACTTGAAATAAAATTCCACAGAACATACAGTCGAATTTCTCTAAGTCGAAAATCCCTCTTACCCGAATACATTCTTTCCAGCCTTAGTCTACTTTCAAAACCTCTAAGTCGAGTTTTATTTCTTTGGCGAAAAAACAGACAAAAAAATGTCCCCTCGCAACTTGTAGCAAGTACGTACACTCGCATTATCTGACTCTCATTGGGGCCCTAGACGATGAACACATTTCGAGAACATTCATTTCTTGTTGATTCTTGTAGTGCAAACACGTCGGACAAAAAGCGCAAGTGGTTGCCCTTATTGTTGTTTACCTATGCAAAAAAGAGAGCAAGGGAAGTTCACAGCAAAAATGAGGATTAGCTTGCAAACATGGCCCTACACGCGAGCATCGTGAGCGAACATTATCGTTGTCGAGAGCCATCTCTAATCGCATCGCGCACACACAAATGATCGGCTTTTAATCTGAAAACAGATAGGTATTCTTGCTTCATTTACCGCGTGTATTGGAAGTTTAGGGGAAAAGTCGGGGAAAAAAAGCACCACAAAAATGTTTCACGGCTCCACCTCCGGCGAACGACTGACAATCCTCCTGGAGTACTTCTGTCACGAAAAGTTTTCGCAATTCGTTCGGAACCGGCATTAAACAGTAGGTCCCCTCCACATGTGTCAAAATTATAACGCGCACAACGCAGTGGAGGTGCGAAAAAGCTGGGCTCTGCTTCTCAACGGGCTGTTACGCCGCCCAATGCAAATATTGCAGTCCAAAATAAAGGATTTTCAACAACAACAAAACAAAAAAAATATATGAAACCCTCTAACTTCAATTTCCATAAATGCCTCTAACCCATGAAAACTCGACTTAGAACGATTCGACTGTATGTACTTTGATCAATGTTCCCATAATCGGATGACAGTTGTTGTTGTCTGCGGTACAACATATCTTCAATCATATTTTGCGGTGATTCTTCCACGGCAACAAAGGTTCAGTATTTTACACAACGAAATTATCAAAGTAAATAAGTGTCCTTGTTATTTTCCTGTAGAACAGAACACGCATCAGATATGTTATTTTCCCATTGGCTATCATATTCCAACAAAAAAATCCATGTTCTTTCATCGCTGCCTGTATTTCTAAAGTGGACATTTATGTAAACCTATACACATACATGTATACATATATCCATTTTTCACATCGCATATGCCTATCCGTACAACAACGTTTCCGCGCGATCATCGTCATGCCAGCTGTGTGCAAATTTGAGTTGAGCAAATAGGGGTTGAAATGAATATGGAAAACACCACTGAGACTCGCATCGATTTCAGCCAAAATTTTATAGATTAAAAAAATCGTTTAATCAGCGATTTCTTGGATTCCACCAACTAATCGATATTTTATATATTTTTCTTACTGCTTGCTCCGAGATCTATAAAACTGCGTTTTTAGATTTTCGAAATTCGCATATTCACGTTTTATCGTTTTTGGCCAAAAACTCCAAAAGTATTGGGGATAGAACGCTGAAATTCGTTTTTTTTTAATTTATTCATGGAAGCCGATTTTTTGTAATTTTTTCAGATTTTTCAGTTTTTTGACGGTGTGGAAATTACAGGGCGGATTGGCTTTTCGAATTTTTCCAGAACCATAAAATTGGTTATTGTAAGTCTACCTTAAAAGATACACATATGCCACCGCTGAATTTTTTTTAGAACTTTTTGAGACGATCAATTTCCCAGTACATTATATTTTCGTATCTTTAACTGTTTAGACAGCGCCCGCCTTAGAAGTTTGCCAGTTTTTTTTACTTATCTCAATATACCGTTAACTTGTTGTGCCTAAATGTCTATAAAATGTAGTTCATACCCATAATAGGTACCCAACAATACTACTGGTGAAAACCGCATGGAAATCGGTTCAGTAGTTCCTGAGATTAAATTCCCCAAACATTTTTTTCGACTTTGTTTTATAATATTTATATAGATAAGTCTTAAGTCTCCCCGGTAAAGTCTATGCGAAGGTGTTGGAGGCGCGTTCTAGAGCTATGGTCGAATCCAGGTTGGGGGACGAACAGTGCGGCTTTCGACCCGGCAGAAGTACTACCGACCAGCTTTTCACTCTAAGAATGGTACTCGAGAAGGCGTGGGAATATGCCAAACCGGTCTACAGTTGCTTTGTTGACCTGGAAAAGGCGTATGACCGAGTTCCTCGAGGAAAACTCTGGAGTGTTCTGCAGGAGTATGGGATTAATGGGTCTCTGTTGAGGGCCATTCAGTCCCTATACACAAACTGTAGCAGCTGTGTTCGGATTAACGGCAGTAAATCAACACCTTTTACTGTGGGCGTTGGACTTCGCCAAGGGTGCGTCTTGTCACCTCTCCTTTTCATTATATACATGGATTGGATGTTACAACGCAGCCGTGGTGAAGAATGTTTGACATTGGGGGAGCTGAGGGTAAGTCACCTGCTTTTTGCAGATGACTTAGTTATCCTCACATCCTCACAGACGAAACTCCAGCGTGCGCTAGATAGGTTTGTGGCCGTCTGTACTGATGCTGGGATGAAGGTTAACGTGGACAAATCCGAAGTGATGGTCATTTCTAGAACGCCTGTGCAATGCACTCTGCAGGTCAGCGGAGTTCCATTGAAACAGGTGGAGAAGTTTAAGTATCTCGGGGTCTTTTTCACGAGTGATGGGAGAAGCAATACTGAGCTTTCCTGTAGGATTGGCCAAGCTGGGTCAATTTTGAAACAGCTTTGAAGGTCTGTCATCAGGAAGGCCGAGCTTGGGGTGAAAGCCAAGTTATCGGTGTTAAATTCGGTATTTGTTCCAACCCTCACCTATGGTCATGAGATTTGGGTAATGACCGAAAGAATAAGATCGCGAATACAAGCTGCCGAGATGAGATTTCTGCGTGCTGTTGTAGGAGTTACTCGCCGAGATAGGGTGAGGAACACGACAGTACGGGGAGAGCTAAACGTTGAGCAGCTTCTTCTCCGAACGGAAAGATCCATACTTCGATGGTATGGCCACGTGGCACGAATGTCCCCTGCAGTACGACTTCGGAGGCGTGCCTTGAATGCGACTCCGTCAGGTAGGCGACCGCTCGGTAGACCCAGGATGAGATGGTTGGACCAAGTCCAAAAGCTCGCCTGGTTACGCTTGGGCATACCCGCCGAGGAGTTAGAGTCGGCGGCGGAGGATCGGGATGGCTGGAGATCTCTTTTGCGTGCACTTCCCCCGCAACCCCTTTAGTGGAACATGCGGGCTAAGAAGATGATGATGATGATAATAATAATAATAATAATAATAATAATAATAATAATAATAATAATAATAATAATAATAATAATAATAATAATAATAATAATAACAATAATAATAATAATAATAATAATAATAATAATAATAATAATAATAATAATAATAATAATAATAATAATAATAATAATAATAATAATAATAATAATAATATATATTTGAAAATGAAGGGCAATAGCTAATAAATTAAGGATATTAAAACAAATTACAAAATAGGGTTGATGATATTTTCAATTTGATTAAAGCTAAAAGAAAATAGCCAGTTTGACATTTTTTAAAAAGATTGATTTGTTTTGCTCGCATCTAAGTCCATACGGGAGCTTGCTAAAAATCCGACAAGAAGTCACCGTGAAAAATTTGGAAAAAAGTGCTTTATTTGCAATGGGTACCGTAACGAAATTTAAGTTGTTCACACGGAGAAAGTGGCTGCCAAGCAATCTAGCAGCAACATTTCCCAATCTATTAAAAAAGATTTTAAGAACCTTGTAAAAGTAAAGGTGGCTTAATCGAAGAATTCTAAGATTTCTGAACAATTCAAAGCTAGGAGTACGGTGGCCAACTTTTGCAAGCGAGACGAATAGCATGTTTTTGTTTAATAAGTAATGGCTGAACTCTAGCAAAATGTATACCACCCCAACACGAGAGACTATATTGAAGTTTGAAACTAAACAAAGCATTATAAACCAAGATTAGAACCGATGTGCCGCAATACAGGCTAAGGTGGTACATTTGCCTGACAACTGTATTGAAATAATCTCTTAAATAAGATGTGTGGTCATACCAATTAAGCTTGCGGTCCAATATTACACCCAAATACTTAAAACTACGTACTCTTTCAATTTAAAAGCAATTGTCTGAGCACTTAGCACTATCTATAAATGTGTTTGAGCAACCGCCATAATTTAAACGAAATCGAGTGCAACAGGGAGAGTGGAATTATATGGTAAGTCTTTACATATGTCAGCCCTATCGAATAACAGGAACTTAGTTTTAGCGTTTATGGACAACCGAGCAAACCAAACCATCTACGGAGAATATCTAAGTCAAAGTTAATATCTGCGTATAAGGTAAAAAGGGATCTGCTAGTGTATGACAGAGCAGTGTCATCAGCAAAAGCTGTCATTTTACCCTTAAAAGGTTGACTAAATACAGAGTTAATAAGAACTAAGAACAGCAAAGGGCCTAATACAGATCCTTGAGGGACACCCAAATCGATATTACGAACAGAGCTGAGCGAGGACTTGATCACAACTTTTTGCCTGCGGTTATGCAAATAGGACGAGAACCAGAGATGCGAAGAGCCTCTAAAGCGGGCATTAAATAATTTCTTTAGCAACAGTTCGTGATCAACCATATCCAATGCTTTAGTTACATCAATGAATGGAGCAGCTGGAAGTTCGTTATGGTTGATACTGCTGTAAACCTCGCCTCAGAGCTTTAGCAAAGCATCCTCTGTAGAACGCCCACTTCTAAAACCGTACTGAAAATCACTAAAAAAGTTAGTTTTCGTAAGGAATGTCAAAATACGAGATTTAACACCTCGTTCAAAAGCTTTGGAAAAAACTAACAGTAAGGAAATTAGACGGTAATTATTCAAGGTAGTTGTATACCCTTTTTTATGTAAAGGAATCCTTATGCAGTTTTTAAGGACTCAGGAAAAATGCCTTCCTGCATGCTAAAGAAGGTATGACATGACATCAGCGACTAGAAAAGAAACGTTCTTGAGAATTCTGCTAGAGACACAGTCAAAGGAGGTAGAATTAGATGATTTTAAAGACATTATGATTTTATGAACTTCGAACGACGTAAAATGCTCGAAGAAAAAACTACGAGACTGAGATGATTCACACACAATCACATTATCACAAAAATAGGAAGAAGAATTTTTTGTCGGAGACTCAAAACTGCTGGCAAATTAGTAAAAAATTCATTAAAAAGGATAGCAATATCTACTGAATCAGATACAATTGAATTGGCATCACGTACAGATATCAAAGGTGTAGACTTTGTTCTGTTCAGAATATGATTTACAACCTCCCATTCTCTTCGACTGTTCCCCGAACAATGAATTAACTTATTCC
The DNA here is from genome assembly GCA_905187475.1 of Syritta pipiens. Lineage (NCBI taxonomy): Eukaryota > Metazoa > Arthropoda > Insecta > Diptera > Syrphidae > Syritta > Syritta pipiens. The sequence goes on along the minus strand of LR994572.1, from coordinate 59,499,511 downwards.
TATAATACGAATCTTGAGGTAAAGTCCAACGCAACATACTGCTCGCAGGCTCAATGGTGCTAGAAGCAAATTGAATGGTTGTCAGTGAATATCATTTATGCTTAGGTCATATACAGCAGATTTTAAAGTTAGGCAACTATTTCTGTGCAATCGTATAAAAATATGATCCAAGCAAGAAGCAGAATTACAGGTAGCTAGGGTAGACTGATTTCTCACTGAGTCAAACAACAAGCCAAAAGAGGAGAGAGTGGAGAGGAACATATCAACATTTTGTGAACTAGCCAACAATCTAATCTAACAAATCTATTAAAGTCTCCTATTATAACCATGTTGCTAAACTTTTCATTGTCCAGAAATTCAGAGAACTCCTCCAAAAATACCCATAGAACAAGAATGAAATCTATAAAGGCAAACAAAACAAAACTGAGCACCCGAAATTTCGCACGTTACGCATATTAAGTCAGCACTAGACAAGTTAAAATTTCGTACCGAGCAACTAAGATCACTTCGAAAAACTACGGCAACCCCTACGGACGCATACACGCATTACGCGTTGTAGCAAATATATAGTTAGGTATGGAAAAGTTATGCATTTCATAACTATAAATCCAGATTTCAGAGAGAAAAATTATTCCGGGCAAATGATTAAGAATGGCGAGAAGCGAAAAAAACAAATCAAAATTTTTCCTAAGGCTTCTAATGTTTTGATGAACTATTTGAAACCCTGGCAAATAGTCTAAGCTATTATCATCAATGCAAAAGCAAGTTGAATTTAATGCATCAAAATTGCTATGAGGATTAAAAAGGGAACTGGAACAGTTGCAGATTGTATAAAATTTAATTTTAGAAAAATCTTCAAAACAAATAATTTTATGGACTTTTCCTCACCAGTAGTGATGCATTCTTGACCCACACATACTTCAATTTCTTGTTGTCCTTCAGCTGCTTTGCTTCTTTCAGAAGAGACCGAGTGTAAAACGTCAGGGATGAAAATTCTTTTCTTAATGCTGCTGTTGTCATCGAAGATGTTGGAGTTAAAGTTAAAGTTTTTGCGATCTCAATTTCCCCATAATTTTTTCCTTATGAGGCAAAGAGGAAAACTTTACGCAAACAACCGTTGCAGCCGTATTATCGCCCAGAGTGCCTTTAGTGTTTTTTATAAAGCACTTGGACAAATCTGAACAGCTGATTTGTTCGTCGACACCAACATCGAATAATTTCGCCACACGCTCCGTGACATTGTTATTGTTAAAATTAGGCAAGCCAACAAAATCCACCAAACACTCTTTTTCTTACTGCTCCAGCGTGTTGAGTTTCCCTTGAAGCGCATCGACCCTACGAGCCACAGACAACCCAATATAGACACCCTACTGGGAAACTGCCATTTCCCCTCACCCATCGATGAATTTGACAATAATTCACGAATATAGCTGAAATACAGGAAGCATTTTCACGCACATTTGCTTGATTTGTTGATCAAAGCTCTCACACGTATTCACATGCGCAAAATGTTATAAAAAACGCTGTCAAATAAAATCAAGGGGCAAGAGAAGAAGTTGGGTATCTGTATTGGCTCATTTGTGCTACGAGCCAATGTACTATTGCTCTGTTCCAGGAACTGAATTTTGGCGAGAGCATTAGCATTCATTTGTTGCAGTTTGATGATCTCCAGGTAAAGAGTTTGGAGTGTAACGGTGTCTGCTGCGGTGGAATTACTGTTATGCTGAGAAGCGATAGCCGAATTTGAGGTGGACAGCAAGACGCACGCAGCTGAACAGTTGCGACCTGGAGCGGAAGTACTCGGAGACGCTCTGGTAACAGTTGATGCCATGGGAGAGTGCTCAGATCGGGATTTATACCTATGAAACGTCTTTTTTTTATTATTCAAAATCCGTTACATTATATAGAATGAATTTTATGTATGCTACATAATAGCCGTGTTTTATTATGCACGGAAGATCCATATGGATCAAGAGTGTAAATAAAAAACTCCAGATCATGGAAGCATTTTTATTTTGTGTTCTGACAATTTACTCCTGTCTGATTGACAATTTACTCCTGTCCATGCTGTGATATTTGCGGGCAGCGTTTTCATGCCAACATAGTTTTCCCTTTTTTCAGAACAAGTGTTTGCACATCTTTTACAAAGCAATTGTGCAAATCACACAAAATTGTTAAAAATTAAAATTGAAATACAAATTTTGTGTTACTGTTAGCACAATATTACTTAATTAAGGAATAAAAGTGAGTACTAAAACTTAGTTCAAAAAATAATATTTTGTATACTTATAAGGAAATGCCGTAAATTGGAATTTTTTCCAGACAAATTAGCTTCCATGAACCTAGCCGGGAATAGCGTGAAGCAATTTTCGGATCACAATAAATGATCATGAAAGCTATCTGGATCATGTGTTGTTGTTGCAATGCGTGCAAACCAACGATCTATATAGATCAATGGGATGGTTAGTTGGCCTACATGGGTACTTGTTCTTTTTGCATATTCTACACGAGGCGGCGAAATCTTTACATAATTTTTTTATATTTGGAAAATAGTAATCAGCTATTATTTGTTTATAATTTTCTAGGTAACCTCTGTGTGCCCTATTGTGCTCATTAGCTATTATTTCATCTAGGATCTGGGTTGAAAACATTCTGCACAAACTTAGAAGTGTGTCATCTTAACTTAAGGAAAGGAGTTCATCAAATCAGTTTGAATTAGTGCTAATGTTTCAAGATTACAATAGATGCCGTTATATGAGTTTTGAGTTAAGGATTTCACTCATTATTTTCATTAATTCTGGTATGGATGTAAATGTTATTGTACGCTGTTTTTGCTTTTGGAACAAGACTTTAGTATTTTTACGGCTGCTTGTACCTGGCTCAATGAATAGTTGGTTTTTGAAGGAGTTAATGGGAGCGTTTTATCTTTGTTAACCCTTCTGTTAACTATCGGTCATTTTGTGACCCAAAACGTCTTTTAACTCAAAAAAAATGGTATTTCCTATTTCACGTGTTTTTTTCCTTTTGACTCAGTGAATGAATTTGTCTGTATATTAAGAAATAAATTATTGGTTTTACTTAAATTCTAAGTCTCTACTGTAAGTTGTATACACGAGTTACCTTTTGGGTCATCATATGACCCATGAGAATTTGAATTGTAATTTGACATGAGATGCCTCTTTTCAAGTTACTGAACACCTACATTAGCCGTGTTTTATTATGCACGGATGATCCATATGGATCAATTGTGTAAATAAAACACTCCAGATCAGGGAAGCGTTTTTATTTTGTATTCTGACAGTAGTTTGACATTCAACTCCTGTCGATGCTGTGATATTTGCGGGCAGTGTTTCCATGCCAACATAGTTTTTCTTTTTTTCAGAACAAGTGTTTGCACATCTTTTACGATGACTATTACAATTTTCACCGCTAAGCACAGAGCAGTTGTGCAGATCACACAAAATTGTTAGAAATTACAATACTAATTTTGTATTACTCTGATTACAATATTACTTTATTTAAGGAATAAAAGTGAGTACTAAAATTTAGTTTAAAAAATAATATTTTGTATACTTATCAGGCAATGCCGTAAATTGGAAGTGGTTTCCAGGCAAATCAGCTTCCATGAACCTAGCAGGGAATAGCGTGAATCAATGTTCGGATTACGATAATTGATCCCGATAGCTATCTGGATCTTGTGTTGTTGCAATACGTGCAAAGTTATGATCTATATAGATCATGAGTGCATAATAAAACACGGTTAATATGTACACAGCGCGACAAAAATATAGCACACTTTATATTTTTTGTGTTATTAGTGTTTATACCAAATAAAACTTTATTTTTTTCTAAGATATTGTATATTTCAGAGATAATGTAATAAAATACAAAAATAAAAAGAAAAATAACCCAAAAAATTCCATTTAAACAGAAATTACAATACTTAAGCACTTAAGTGGTACGACAAAAAGATAGCACATTTAAAAAAAAAAAGGAAGATATTTGTATAATAAGAACAAAGTAAACTTAAAAATTCAATTTTTCAATAGTGCGATGACCCTCCTTGAGATTTTAAAACTTCCGTCATGCGTTTTGGAAGCGATTTAAATAATTGTTTAATGTATTGTTGTGGTATTGCTTCCCATTTCTCTTTAATGATCCTTTTGAGATAATCCGTTGTGTCGTACTGCCTGTTTTCGGCGTATACTTCTCTGGCAAGATATCCCCAATAGTTTTCAATGATGTTAAGGTCAGGGGAGCGTGCTGGCCATTCTAGAATTTTAATTTGATTTTCCTGAAAAAATCTTTTACTACTTTCGCAGTGTGAACGGCGGCATTATCGTGCTGGAAAATCATCGGAGGCTTTATTAATTCTTGCCCGGAATTAGTTACAACATTCCCAATCAAATTTAGGTACCCTTGGCTGTTCATTCGTGTTGGAACACATTTTATTTCGGTTTTCCCGTCGTACCCGATTCCGGCCCATATCATCACCCTTCCTCCTCCATGCTGTCGGCAACTAAGAACTTTCTGCTCTTTTCGGAGATCGTGATAATAATAAGACCAACCATCTGGGCCATCCAAGTTAAATTTCTTCTCGTCTGAAAACAGGACCTGGCACCATCGTTTTGTCCATTTAACATGTCTTTCAGCAAACCTTAGTCTCTCCTACTTATGTTTTTTAGTAAGTGGAGGCTTCCTCTGTAATTTTTTCCGTTTTATATTGTCTGCATTCTTTAGGATCCTCTGTACGGTACGGACATTGGTCTTAACTCCTGATTTTTCTGCAATTTTTCTTGTAGTGAGGTCGTTATTAGAAGCCATGCGCAAGATGGCTCGTTTTTCCCTAGCCGATACGGCTTTCGGTCGACCACTACTTTTTGCTTTTCCATAATTTTCAGGGTCTTTTAATAAATTCATGATGACTTTTCGACTTCTGCGTAAAAATTTTGCAATCTCACCAACTTTCATGTTTTCTTTCTTAAGGTTAAGGGCTATTTGAACTTCACTACTATTTAACCGTTTACTTCCGCCCATTTTTTATCAAAAAAAACTGCATGTGTTCTTAGAATAAAAAACAAATTACTTTCCTGCTAAAAACCACAACACAAACCTTTTAGCGATCACTCACAGCCGAATAAATCGGAATTCAGCGTACTGTGCTATCATTTTGTCGCACAACAATTACGTTATCTTTTGCATAACGGTAAATCTCTTTGAGTGTTTTTACCTCTTTGTAGTGAGACAAAATGCACTCAACAGATATTCAAAACAGAACAAAAAAAGAAAAAACGAAACTCATTGTTTACTGTATTTTTCAGAAAAATAATGATTGTGCTATCTTTTTGTCGCACCCTGTATGTAATAAAAGTCATTGGATGAAACATGTATATAAAACATTGACATTACAAAATAAATAATATTTACTGTGAGCGTCAAAAGAGAGTGTACACCCATGTTTCGAGCATTTAAAGACTCAAAGTTTCAAAATCGGAGCACCGGAACCTATTTTATGAGTCTTTAAATGCTCGAAACATATGTGTAGACTTTCGTTTGACGCCCACAGTACATATACGAGTATAGAATGGATTTTTCTATTTTGTAAACATTTTGAAAATTTGATCAGTGTCTTGGAAAAGATAAGAGTTAAGAAAGCTAAGGACTTAAAAAAAACTTCTTAACTTTACTGTACCTGGGTAAATCGCAAACATGCATTTTTATCATACTTTTAATTGCTTTGAGGTTAAATCTATTGCGGTGCGTGAAGACGAGCATCACAGAGATTGTAGATTCAGCTGATAGTTGAATATCTTATTATTGATGTTCAACATTCACCCCAATCACGCAACTCGCATACGACTCTCGTATTTGCCTCGTATGAAGAGTCGTATTCGAACGGCATCGCTATTCCCCAACTCGCATGCATTGAATACGACTTCAAGTAAAAAACACCGCATGCCATCAACTCTCAAAACGTGAAAGGAAAATGTAAACAAAACAAAGGAAGGAAAAAGAATCTCTCGTGAAATAAAAAAAAAGTTCTCGAGTGAAAACAAAATTAAAATTGGACGTTTATGATAAAAACGAACAAAGAGAGATAGTTGCCTGCGAACACGATCGAGCACATAGAGCCGCCCAAGAGAACGTAAAGCAAATCTTGTGCGATTATTACTTCCCCAAGATGTCAAGAATGGCATCTGAAATGGTGCAGAACTGTAAGGTCATTTTATTCCGTTTTTATGTTTTATTCCTAATCTGAATTAAGTGGTATTTTTTCAGGACCCTGGAGGATTGCCAGACAACTAAACCGTACGCCGGCGCTTTCATTCAGGTGTTTCTAAATTCCCAATAAGTTTTGTTGGTTTTTTTACATCTACTTGATAGACTAACCAATCCCAATTATTTTAAAATCTGATTTTTACTTGCAATACGGATTGATGGAAGATATGTGTGAATTGTGATCAATAAAATTAAATTTTAAGTGTTTAATGCTAGTTTTTTAAAAGTGCCATTTATGCACCATATAAATAAGTTCTCGTATCAAAAGATTTTTGTATTTCACACCACCGCTCACTTAACAATTTTTTTTTTTTTATTTTCCCAAATTGTTTATTTTCTGTCTTAGTTTTTGACATTTCATAAAGGTATTACATGCTTAGGGAATGACCAATGTCCTTCGCTGTTGTTTTATGTTCAGTATGGCACAGGTGGGTTTTAATCCACCCGAAGCGTTGGGGGTTTTATTCACTCCGAGCGCCCTTTGTCGCTCGTTGTTGTCGCCAGGTTTTTGTTTTATGATTATTTGTTTAATTGTTTACATGTATGCTTATAAACTATTTTGCAATTTTTATGTGCGTATATTTGACATTATTTTTTTGTGTTGTCATTTATTTGCTTTTAATTTACATTAATACATTAAGTTTTATTTTTACTTTTTATTCTTTTTTTTTTTTTTTTCATATAATATATAGGTATACATATATATAATATATATAACTTTGTCTAGAGTCTGATATCGTTAATATGTAGTTATCTGCTTGGTAAACCTGTTGGCCTTAGTCTTCTTAGCCGTCTATTTGATGTTTGTTCGTTGTTTGGTATGGTCCGTACTTCATCGTTTGTGTGTAGTTCTAGTAGTTATACGATGTTTAGTGCTACTTTGTCTTATCTCCTGTTCGATTGTCGCTATGTTCATATCCTTGTGAATTTCTTTGTTAGGTATGTACCAGTCCGCGTTGACTATCGTCCGAAGTACTTTGTTTTGCGTGCGCTCTGTTAGATTTCTTAGTAGTGCCCCATAGTTCGAGTCCGTATGTCCATATGGGTTTGATGATAGTCTTGTAAATCAGTAGTTTGTTATTGATTGTCAGTTTTGAATTTCTTGCAAGCATCCAGTGGTATTGTCTAAATTTTTCTTTTTGTGTAAAATGTGTTGTCTCCAGGTTAATTTACTGTCAATGTACATACCCAGATACTTGGCGCACTCTGCCGTCTGTATATTTTTATTGTTGAGTACTGGCAGAATAGTGTCAACGCGCCTTGTCGTGTAAGTTATTTGTGTCGTCTTTTCCTCATTAACTTGGATTCCCCAATCGTTAAACCACTTCGAGGTGTTGTCGAGATGTTGCTGTAACGCTCTTGTATCGTCCGTGAGGTTTTTGTCAGCTTGTAGTAGTATTGTGTCATCAGCGAATGTGGCGAGCATGGAGTTTGGGGAAATGGGGATGGGTATGTCGGCGGTGTACAGGAGATAGAGAAGAGGGCCAAGGACACTTTCCTGGGGAACTCCGTCTTAGGCTATATGCAGCTTAGAGCATTAGTCCTTACATCTCACGTAGAATGTTCTGCCGTCAAGATAACTTCTTAAAATTAGGAAAAAATACAGTGGGAGTATTCGTCTGTTTTTGTAAAGGAGCCCGGTATGCCAAACTTTATCAAAAGCCTTGAAGACGTCAAGAAATACAGCTGCGCAGTACCTTTTCCCTTCGTGGTCTTTTGAGATTTTATTTGTGACTCTATGCGTCTGTTGTATAGTCTAGTGGTTTTGTCTGAAACCGAATTGGTGGTTCGGGATTAGTCTCTTTGTGTCAAGTATGGGTTTAATTCTTACCTGGAGAATTTTTTCCAGCAGTTTGGATAGAACAGGGAGCAAACAGATAGGCCTGTAGTTGTTAGCTTTTGTCGGGTCCTTGCCAGGCTTAGGAACTGCTGTCACTTCAGCGATCTTCCATACTTTTGGAAAGTATTTTGTTCGGAAGATTGCGTTGAATACATTTCTAATGTAAGTCAGTCCATGGTCAGGTAGCTCTTTGAGAATTTTACCAGTGGGCTTTTTTTGCTTTTAGTTTTGTGTTTTATGAAGTGCTGGATTTCATCTTTCGTAGTCAGGGCTATTTTTGTGGTGTCAGTGTTATTTATTATTCTCAGCGAGTGATAAGTATTGTCTTTTTGGTTGGTGAATGTGTTGGCGAAGTGTGCTGCGAGTGTTTCAGCTTTTTCTTCGTTAGTTCTGGACCAGGTCTTGTTGTCATTGAGGATGGGAGGTTGATGGATAATCGTCGTCTTTACGTTTTTGGTGGCCTTCCACAGCGAGTAATTCGTCTGGTATGTGGGTGTCAGCCTGGAGAGGTATTTGTTTATGCAGTCGTTTTTGTAAGTTAATAGCAACTGTTTTAAGTCTTTTGTGGCTTTGTTCAGTTGCCTTTTTATGTCCGGAGATCTGGTGGTCTGCCACGTCTTGCGGAGATGTCGTTTGCGCCTAATTTTGTCAAGTAGGAACTGGGGAGTTTTGTCAAGGTGATCGTAGCATCAAGTATGACATCGTTTAAGTGGATTATAGCCGCTTCTATGTTGTCTGGGGTTCTTAGCGGTACGTGTAGCTCGAGGTCTTTCATGATTATTGCTTTGAATGTGTGCCAGTCGGTCTTCTTATTATACGGTTTGGAAGGCAGATTGTCATATATTATGTTCGTTTTATACTTGACAATTACAGGGGAGTGGTCGGAAGAAAGATCAATATTGGTTGTAGCTGTCATGTCGCATGTCGGGATACCTTTATATATACAAAAGTCTATAAGGTCGGGTTTCTTTTTGGTGTCTGTTGGCCAGTAAGTCGGTTCGTCTGTGGAAAGGAATTTTATGGTATGTCGTTTGAGTACGGCCATAAGCGTGGTTCCTTTCTTGTTAGTTATGCGTGAGCCCCAGTCTGAATGTTTCGCATTTAAGTCTCCTCCCGCGAGAAAGCGCGTCCCAAGTGTTTTAACTTACACAATAAAATACATTTATACAACAGTTCCCATTCAGAAATGTGTATCTGCACGTTTTGTTTTCAAACATCCCTTAACTCGTACACCGAGTCGTAGGCAAATTTCTATACGACACAAATACGACAAAGATACGAAAGCGGAATAAGAAAAACATACGACATTCGTATGCGTTGCTTTCATGCCAAATTCAAAAATTGATTGAAATGATTTTCATAAATTTGAAAATTATGTCAGTTTAGCGCAAAAATTCAGCTATTATGTTTACATAAATAAAAGAAAAACCGTCGTAAAGTGAACCAAGTTTCCCGTGTTATTAATCTTTCTTAAAAGTGGAGTGGAATCCTCGATGTAAGATATTGTGTCATTCTCATTTCTTAAACTTAAATATATGTAGGTTAGGAAGATATTAATATTTTGGTATCTTCATCCACTTCAAACGCAGAGCCATCAGCTTCTAAGATATATCCAGGAACCAGTCCAAAGAGAACGCTGATTGCTTCCAAAGAAAACACATTGCAGAAGCAAATTAGTTTGCAAGAAGCGTTTTTTTTCAAAAGCAATCAGAACAATTAGATTCCATTTCATAAACGTGAGAAGAAATTTGTGAAGCTCTGAAGGAACAGACAAAAGAGAAGAAAATGGAAGGAGAGGCCTCACCAGCAATAAATTCGTCAGAAATTTAGAATACGAAGTTGCCGAAACATGCAACGAGCTTAAGTTCATGGAACTGAAACGCTAAGCTTCATGACTTCCCCTTCCATGCTCTTTTCTTCAGCAAATTCCCTTATAAAACCACAACTTTTCCCAACATTATATAATATTAATAAAAAATCCTTATAAAAGTAAGTAACTAATGTTTTATTTTTGTTGCATTATTGTTTTTTGGTGCAGCGAGATCATCGCGAATTCTGTCGTACAGTGTACATTTCAGTAAAAGAGTATCACACGAATGAGACGGAATTGTATGAAAATTACACCTATTTAGGTGTCACACGAAATCTGTCACATTTTTGTGATTGTCAAAGTGATAATCACACTAATCAAAATCGCAATCGCAAAACGAAAATTTTGATAGTCAACAATCAACTATTACCTTATACATTTCCGCCCCAGTGTTCTGCCTTTCAAATAGGATTAAGCCAATCACTTAAATACTCTTTATTTTAAAACTCTTCTTCTTCTTCGAGTCATATAAAACGTCTTTTTAATAAAATGTAATCGATAAAAAATTGCTTTCAATGACTAATTTGAAAGCTTTTGTTCTCATTTAAAACCCATACATCACATGAGTGCTGATTTTCGTGGGCGCTTTGAATTTCCTGCAAACATCTATTTTTTCCTGCGTCATAATATGATTACAAACATCGAATATCTTCATGTAATGGTATATATCGTTAAATTTGGTAATCATGGTACATTATATGCCTGCTTATCTGATTACTACACACGTGTTATTTCCAAAATAAAGATAGAGATTGATCTTATTTAATGTGTTTACGATTCCAAAGCTACTTTTGTCTCAATAATATAACTAACTTAATAGTTGTATTTATTGTACAAAGCCATTGGCAAGCCTCATTTACTGCCATAAATCTCTAAAACTGAAAGTAGAAACACAATGCTGCGTGTGTGCGTGTGTTGGACCGACTTTGGGGTGCATTGTATCGGCTTTACAATAAACGCGCAACCTCGCAAATTCCAACACACAATGTGACTTCGTGCGTAGCGTTGATTGGTGTGAATTGTTGTAAGTGGGAAAATGAGAACAACAAAAAAGGAATGAGTTTTTTTTGTTTTTAATTTATTTGCTCTTTTCGGATATACTGTTTTTAAGCAATGCAAAGAACATATATTCCGAAAGGCGGAAAAGGCCCGAAAACTACAGGAGAAGGGTCTATGCATGAAATTGCATCTCTCGGAGATTCCTGACCTCCCCACATACCACCCCTGGACATGTCAATTGGCAACCGTGTTTGTTATTTCACTTTTTCTCTTTCTCCATGTATATATTAGGTTGTCAAATATCTCCCTTCCGCCTTTTTGTCTTTTGAATTTTCCAGCTATGTACAAAGCGCTACAGAGCTCGTATCCAAACTAATCATGCATAGCGTCGTTTTGTAGGCTATGTCAAGACCTTTCAAATGATGTATTGCCAGATACGGACTCTGTAGCGCTTTGTATATAGCCGGGAAATTCAAAAGACAAAAAGGCGGAGTGGAGATATTTGACAACCTAATATATTGCTATATTTTATGACGTGATAATATAAAACTTCAATCGTTTGAATAGTACGGTTGTTCTTTTATTTAATCCCCTACATTTTGGTGCCTCCTGTGAGGAACTAACTGGAATGCGAATAGTATTTCGTGTGATTTGAAATTTTGAGTGTTCATCTAAAATTCAGTTTCCTTACATTTCGGCGAAGAGTAAATTCGTTCCCTGTGCGATTATGGAGGCTTTGAATTTACGTGCAGCAGCGTCAAAGGCTATTCGACGTGTACACGATCGCATGGCTGACGCCAACGTCGACGGTGCAAATAGTGCTCAGTTGGAGCAGGAGATGAGGTCCCTAACGGCGCATTACCAACGGTTTGTAGCCCAACACGAGGAACTCGATGGATCTCTGGGAGTACGTAGCAATACGTACAATGCAACGTGTGCGAGTATCAACCGTAAGTTGGCAAAACTTCAGAAATCTCTTTCTGATGTTCCCCCAGGAACGGATGGTGGTACAAAAGGTGCAGCGGAGCAGGGCAACGCATCTAGCAACCGAATCGATATGTGGCTAGATCCCGTTACCATCCCAACCTTTAACGGTGCACTCCACAACTGGCTGGCGTTCCGGGATACCTTCGAGACACTGGTGCACACCATGGATTTCCCAGAAGCCTACAAATTGGGCAAACTACGGCAAGTAATCGATCCCGTCAAGGTCCCGTTGGTCGGTGCAATGTATTCAGGGGCTCCGAAGAAGTGTGGAAGGCGCTGAAGAACGGTTTTTACGACCGAAAGCTTCTCGCAGAAATCCACGTATCTCGTTTGCTAAATATAAAGAACGCGGTGGATGACACGTCAGCAGCGCTGTTAGCAATTGTCGACACGGTGTACGAATCGCTACGCGCGCTCTGAGTTATGGATTTCCTAGTGGATCAATGGGTCGCCTTACTTGTGCCGATTATTGTGGCGAAGCGCCCTCTTCAGACACAGTGTGAGTGGGGCATGGACTGTTGTTCAAATAAAATTCCCAAGTTGGCTGAGTTATAGTCTTTCCTGGAGCGCGCGCGCAGAGCCTGGCGACAGAGGTGATTCGGACGATGAATCGAGGTGATGTAACAGTGTCCCGTTCTTTTCGCGCACAATCAGTAATGCGATCACACGAGGCTGTGCAGAATCCGCAAGATTGCCCCTACTGCAGGGGTCAGCATCGAATTACATGTTGTCTGCGCATACTAAGACGCCGGCGCAGCAGTGGTCTGAGTTGAAGACATCAGGACTGTGCTACAATTATCTGAGGCCTGGACACGCATCAGCACAATGCCCCCACGGGCAGCAGCAGGGACCCCCACGGCATAATCATCATGACTAGCTGATCACATCGTATTGCTCGCTGTATTGCTAGCGACAGCGAGAGCTTTTATACAGCGTAACTTGGAGCAGTGTCTAGCTCGGATCTTTGCGACCCTGGTGAGTTTTGTAACAGAACATTTGGCTAAGCTGCTTAGCCTCCCTAGGGTCAAGTATGATGTGGCCATAGAAGGAATCGGCGTTTTTGTGCAAACCCGTACAAAGGATAGGGTGATGCTTACGATCCAATCTACGTACTCCGACTTTGAAGTGAAGAACGATGCTCTAGTTATACCTTCTATAACTGGATTAATCTGCTCGGCGCTCGTTAACACAAGCCAGTGGACACATCTCTTCGGACTTCGGCTTGCGGACGTGCATTTTGCATCCCCTGGACATATGGACATCCTAATTGGAGCTGACATATGGGCTCAGATAGTCGAGAGTGGAATCGTCAGTGGAAAACCAACCTAGCCCTGTGAGCAACGCACTCGATTGGGATGGGTTGCCTATGGACCAGCGTGTACAACCTCCGGCACCGCACAGCCGCCTAAGGCATTCTGCGCTCGAGTGGACGATGATGACCTGCATCTGGAGGACCTGGTACGCAACTTTTGGAAGCTAGAAGAGGTAACCCAACCCTGTTTGGACCAGGATGAATGCGAACGTGTATTTTTAGAAACACATACCAGAGAGCCAAACGGTCGCTACGTGGCACACATTCCCTTCCGTCACGGAGGTCCAGAGCTAGGAGATTCCTACCAAACTGCTTTGCGAAATTTCTATGGACTGGAGCGGCGCTTGGACAGCAACGACGTTTTACGTCAGAAGTACATCGGTTTCATGCGCGAATACAGCGCTCTTAATCACATGGAGCGGGTAGATCAACCTGGCGATCACCAGCGCTCATATTATATTCCACACAACGCTGTGCAGGACAAGTTCCGTGTAGTATTCAGCGTATCTGCACGGTCCAGCAACTGAGTTTCCCTGAACGATGTTCAAATGGCGGGTCCCACTATCCAGGCAACATTGGTCAACGTGACCAGATGTGGAAAAGATGTTTCGGCAGGTGCTAGTGACTCCGGAGCACAGAGAATATCAGCGAATACTGTGGCGGGAGTCTAAGACAGAGGAGGTTGCGGTGTTTCGGTTTCGCACTGTTACCCACGGAATGGCGTCAAGTCCGTTCAATGCTGTGCACGCCTTACATCAGTGCGAATATGACAGCTAAGCCTGTGTTGGCCCCCCACACTGTGACAAGTTGCTGCAGGTCTTCGGAAGTGGTTCTTTTGGCCACTCATATTGACACCGCACTGTCTAAAGGATGCTTTAAACTTAGGAAGTGGAACTCCAACCGCTCCGAGGTAATTAATCAATTAGTTGATAAAGTTTCTCCTTCCACAGAGCTTATTATTGACCCATCAATGGCAACGGCGCTTGGTCTACGCTGGGATCCTGTAGCTGATGAGCTATTCTTCAAGGTTGACGTAGATGAACAACCCAGGTTGCCAACCAAACGACGAGTACTTAGTGAGGTAGCCTCACTTTACGATCCGACCGGGCTACTGGCACCTGTGGTCATTACGGGCAAAATCTTCATCCAGCCAGCGTTGGTCCGCTGGCATTCCGTGGGACACTCCCCTTCCGAAGGAGCTTAAGAAGGTATGGACTCAGTTTCGCAGCACTCTCAACGCTCTTAACGAATGCAGAGTGCCCAGATAGTTGGGCATGCACTACGATACGGCTACTATAATGCATGGGTTTTGCGACGGAAGCTCACGCGCTTATGCAGCAGCGCTCTACATGAGGACGAGTGGCATCACTCCTGACAGCTTGCACTAAAGTGGCCCCCTTGAAGGGCTCTATCATTCCCTGATTGAAACTCTGTGCAGCGCATCTCCTTGGACACTTGTTCAACAGTGTCTGCGGAGCTCTAGCCTTGCAGAAACCACGTACTATTTGAGGTCCGATTCGGCGGTTGTTCTGGGCTGGCTACGCAAACATCCTGCCACTTTGAAACCATATGTTTCCAACCGGGAAATACAAGGACTCACATCTCCGGACCGATGGTAGTACATCCGATCAGCACAGAATCCAGCTGATTGCGCAAGCCGTGGTTTAGGAGCACCAGAACTTCTACGACATCAGCTCTGTTGGCATGGCCCGGAGTAGTTACTAATGGGCGCACTTCATCTGAGGACAACGGGGCAGCTTAGCTCGAATGAGCTCGTTACAGTGCAGGATGAACAGCAGATATCTCTGGTGACGATGACAGCTGTTGTTCGAGAGCCGATCACGACGCAGGAGAGGCGACAGTTGGATGGTCGGATGGTCGCTCCTGCGGGTCTTGCGTCAAGCGATTTAGCTTACTGCAGCAACTCCTACGTACTGTGACATACGTCTTACTGTGGTGTCCCAAATGCAAACATCGCTTGGGATCTATTGTCAGCCCTGAGCAAATGGAGCAGGCCTTGCTAGTGCTCCTTCGACTAGAACAAGGCAATGCTTTCAACAGTGGGCTCCACGTTATACGAACAGGATCCAACCTACCAAGCGCAAGCCGGGTGCTTCCCTTGAACCCATTCCTGGACAAGGATGATATTCCCCGAGTTGCTGGCCGATTGGCCAGGGCATCAACTCCAGAGGATCAACGTTTCCCAGCAATACTTCCGAAAACCGGAGCACTGGTCTGACTGTTTATCAATCAAGCACATAGCAGCACTCTTCATGCCGGAACCCAGCGTCAGCGCTACTAAGTGCTCAATGGACGATAGGCCGTTCGCAGCTATATTCACCGGTGCGTTACTTGCAGACGACGGCGGCGTCAGACTTTGGTGCAACAGATGGCCTCACTCCTGAGGCAACGAGTTACGGTGGCCCGACCCGAAGTGGTTGATGATTTGACCGCGCAGGCCTTTTTGCCGCTCGAACTTGTACAGTGACAACGGTACGGCGTTTGTGGGAGCCAACCGTCTACTACAACCTGAGGGCTGTGTCACTGCCACCCAGCGCTCCACACCAAGGCAGGCTGCTGTGAAATCGGCCAAACATCATCTCGTGCGTTTGGTGGGTGCACAGTCCTTATGGTACAGACGTTGGCTGCACGCATTAAGGCTTGCCTAAATCCTCGACCGATCACCCCCCCCCTTTACGATGACCCGACGACAAGTTGACTTTGACGCCTGGAGATTTCCTCACCGGCGTCCCTTTGATTGCCGTACCGGAGCAGAGTTGGAGTGAAGACTACTTGGCCACTTTACAGAGAAGTAAATGGCAGCGACGGCAGCATAACATACAGGTGTGCGATGTAGTGATCGTTCGTCATGAGAACCTCCCACCAACCCACTGGCGCTTGGACAAAGTGTCAGACGTTACTCTGAGGACTGCTAATGGAACCTGGACTCGGCCCATACAGAAACTGTGCGTACTCCTAGAGTCAGAGGATTTCGAACCCAGCGGTTCGACCCGGCAGGATGTCGGAGATTCATAACCTCCCTGACATGACAATTAGCAATCCTGTTTGCCGCCTAATTGTTATTTCACTTTTATCTCTTTCTCCATGTATATAAATATATTGCTGTATTTTATATGACGTGATATTATAACGCTTCAATCGTTTGAATAGTTGAAACGGTTGTTCTTTTATTTAATCCCCTACAGCATCCAAATGCAGTAAAATCAAATGTTCTTCAAGTGAACTCATTTTCTTCTTAAAAACAAAAAAAAAAGCACGACCGAACAAATTTTCAATCAAATCGCAAATTCATTTTGCTACAATCGAAGTAGTCGACGAACATTTGAACTCAAATCAGCTGAGAAATGTCAAACGCACGCAAGCCTAGAGACTAGCTCTACTTTTGCGTTGGGATCTGCGTTACGATATTAATGATACAACGCACAAATCACCTGTACAAGATACCCAGCTTTCCAGGAAAACCCCTCTTGCAAATTTTGCACGCACACTTATTCGGGCTTCTGACCAGATTCACTCACATTGTTATATGCTTCCGAGCAACTCCATTTTGTTCAAAATTTTTTACTTTCTCCGCCATACCCTGTTGTACGGAGTGCGGATGCACGTTACTTTTTGAAAGTATGAAATCTATTTTTTTAATTAATATACATAAATGGGCTAAATTTGTTAAGTCTACAAGAAGGGTATCTTGTTTAGCTAATTTGTGCAAAAAATACGCATTGAAATCAGCGGGTTTTTTTTTTTTTTTTGATTGATTTGTCCTCATATGTACATATGTATAGGTGGTTATATATATAAAATTGGGAGCAACTGATGCGGGTACAGCACGCAGCAAAGTACAACTGGTATTAACTCCAAGATTTGAGTCAGAATTTAAATTGTTGGTTCCTGAACTTGTACTACCAGCCCTCACCAGACTAAAGCAGCCCATACACAATTCAATTCGATTGTAAACTGAGTTGTCAACTCAATTGATAGTTGGCCACACACTACATCAATTGAATTGAAAACCTGCCAATTTAAATATAATTTTTCACTTTAACACTGAACAAAACACGTTTAAACACGATTTCACAATGAATGTCTACCGCAATCTCTTAAATATGACAGCTTGTCGATAAACTTGGCCACACACGATTCAATTGAGTTGAAAGATTTGCCAGTCAACTTCGCAAAAATCAAAATCTTTTGATTTTTCGCCAACCGTCAAATCGATCAATTGACGAAGCCACACACGGGTTGATTTCACTGTGATTTGACTGAGTTGATGATTGAATTGAATCGTGTATGGGCTGCTTAACGCCTGGTAAAAATCAATTCAATTAAATTCCTAATGAATAATTGCTGACCAACAACATTCAACATTCCCGATTCCGTTGATATAATTATTGGAGCTGATGTTTACGAAGACATCATTCTTCTATTCTATAAATATTATAAAACAAAGTCCGAAAAAATGTTTGGGGAGTTTAATCTCAGGAACTGCTGAACCGATTTCCATGTGGTTTTCACCAGTAGTATTGTTGAGTATTTGTTATGGGTATGGGCTTTATTTTCCAGACATTTTGACACAACAAGAGAACTGGCTAGCTTCTAAGGCGGACGCTGTCTAAACAGTTATAGATACGAAAAAATTATGTACGGAGGGATTGATCGTCCCAAAAAGTTATAAAAAAAAGTCAGTGATGGCATGTGTCTGTCTTTTAAGGTAGACTCACAATAACCATTTTTATGAATCTTGTTGTGAAGCTATCTGAATCTATCACTGTTCCCATCGCCGACGTCGCTAGGTGTCAGTGGTCTGTCCGCTATTGTTGGTAGTCTTTGGCCTATCTCACCCTAATTGCCCAAGACAATCTCCTATAGCCACCTCCACTGGCAATCATTATGGGAGGTGGCCCCTTTGCTGACCATCCGGCTAAACCGTCTAAAGTTACGTCATGTCCGCCCAGCTAGACGGCCTTCCCGTTTGCTTACACGCTCCCCTACCGACGGATCTACTCCAATGTCATCGTCATTGCGACAGAGAAGCCCACATTAAAAAAAACGAAACAGAAGGGTTCTTTTTGTTGTCACCTTAAACACATGCTCCGTTTATTTCAACCTACACAATTTTACAATGGGTGGAAACTTGGTAATCGATCGGAAGGATCTTAGGCTTTAAGCACAATCGTAAAAACATTTGAAATTTAATTAAATTATTAATATTAGCTTTAGGTTAAAGTGAGTGCACGCGCGTGTCCTCGGTTTCAAAATCTCCCGAGGGTATTTGAATTATCGCGAGTCACCGTCAGAGGCTATATATATCTAAGTGTATCGGAGAATATCATAATAAAAAAAGGACACTCCACTTTGCACTACCGCTACACACTTATTTGTCTTAAAAGCGCAACTTCTTTTACCCACGGTCACTTGTGATTTGCATATATGCGTATCAAAAGGCAAACATTTTTTTGTATATGTATATATATGTAAATATACGTATTAAATAGGGGGTCATTTCACTGTCTCGGAATTAGAACATACATGCGCTCACTTTCTAATCCTAAACTTCTCTTAAAATTCAATCAAAACTAATTCATTGCATTCACTGGTAAAAAAAAATCAAACTCTCATAATTGAAAGATTGGATATTTAAATCTGCATAAAATCTATATTAAGCACTTGCATTTCAGCACTTCACACAGGAATGGCTTATGGTGTTGGGGTGGTTTATGGTGTTGGGGTGGTTTATGGTGTTGGGGTGGGATGTAGTAGGCACCCTTTGAGGAACGGTGAAAAAACTTGTAGTATTCTCGGCCACCGGCGGAGATCCCGCTAGAGCTTTGGCCGTTAGCCTTCGGTTCCCCGTTGGGTCTTGCGGTTTACGGTGCTGCTACTTTGGTCAGGCGATCTAACGCTGATTCCGCCGAAAATCTGCTGTTGTTTGTGCAGGGCAGGAAAAACCCACTTTGGCTTGTTTTTTCCTCCTCCCTATTTCCTGCTCCCTTTGCACAATCAAACTGAATATAAAATTTTCCTCTATTGCTTCCTTTGACTCCGAGGGGTTCTCCTTAGTTCACCACAAAAAATTTTCCAAAAAATTACTTTTTTTTTTTTTACATAAATTCTCTTTGTCTCCACTGACTCAGAGAGAAAAAAAAGGAAAGAGGGGCACCCTGTTACTATGGCTGTGGTCTTGGCTCGACTGAAAACTCTACCCGTCACCGTAGTTCTCCTTTGTGCCATGGGGTCGAGCTTTCATGGAACGGCAGGTGGGAAATTCTATGTTTATAGACCCTCTCTTTCTAATTCGCCTGCTCCCACTTGACCTATTCTTTCACTACCTTTATCATCATGGACCATTGCGTCGGATTGGTATATCTTACTCGAAATGATAAACGACCCTATGTCTAATTAATTATTCCTTTCAATTATATTCTAGTTGTCTGAAAAATCATTTCTATTTTCTTCTCTACGTAAACTTCACAGGCCTGGCAACAAGGGTTGTTGCCTCTGCTAGATCGTTGGTGAGTCACTCGAACTCTCCACACTCAGTTGGGCAACATAAAAAAAATCCCAACAGGCCAACAATATGACAACCTGTCAAAAGCTTAATGCTAGACACGAATTGCATTTATTTACGCTCGCGCTGATCTCTAATTTACTGTCCCGAGCGGCTATTTCTTTTATTTTTTTTTTGGGATGTTTTGTCGAGAACCAAAATGTTTTGCCGAGGCACAAAAATTAATATCTCCAACCTGTTGATTGCCCGTGGAAATTTGCGGGTTCTTCTACCAGAACTGTGAGTAATTTTTCTGTTTATTGGGGTTGCATCCATGGGAAGATGTATTATGGGCTTCTCCTGGGTGCATCTCCCGTGGCGTATCTTTTTTTTGTTGGAGTTTACTCCCTCGCGGAATTTTTTTTTCAGGTTCTGAAAACCACCCCTGGGCCAATCCCACCTGTAAATACCACGCCGCACAGTAGGGCGCTAGTGAAAAAAATCATAAAATTTTTTGTTTTGTTTGGAAAACCGATATGGTTTTTGGATTCTACATATTTTTTAATGCATGGAAATGGAAATTTTAAAATGCATGGAAAAGTATACATTTTTTTAAGCATTTTTGACGCTAAATATCTTTGGACATATCATGAACACAGAAAAAAGTTTATATTCATTTTAAAGGGTACATTTTTACCTTTCAAAATGTATTCACATCTTTTTCATATTTCTTACCGATCTCACAAACTAGGCTTTTGACTGAGGACACTTTTTTAGAGGGGTATCCCAATGTTTGTTGGTTAATAAAAAAAGTGTTCCAAGAGGCTCCAACGGGAGACATCCATTTTCTGAAAGCTTGAAGTATTCTCTTTCGTCACTTTTAATCACTTTGGGAGAACGAGGCGTTTAAAGGTAACGATGTCTGAAATTCTAGTACAATTTTAACCGAAATAACTTCTGTAAAAATATTTTGCAAAGCTGTTTCGCGTGAAATATTGTTTTGGGGTAACCGCAAATTACTTTCTTGTGTTTGAGAACGAAGAGTGGTTTGACTTTTGTGTTTCTTATACAGTTTATATGTTTCATATACTTCTTCGTTTTCCTCATTTTGATCTTAATAAATATATTGTAATTTTGTTATTGCGTTACTTTGCGAAAGGTAGTCTGCAGAACTCATATTTGCCGTTCCCCACGAAAAATACCGTTTTTTCCCTATCCTGTTCTGCTAATGTTATCCGGTGAAAGCCCGACTTCAGATCAAGCGTTGTGAAGTATCAAGCTTTGCCCAGGTTCGCCAAAATAACCGACACGTTTTGGATGGGGCTTATCATCTATTGTCTTCAAGTTTAATTTGCGAAAGTCTATGACAAGACGTTTTTTAATACTTCCCTGTTCGTCTTTACCCTTCTTGTCGAACATCCAGATTGGATTAGTATAAGGTGATCGAGAAGGTCTTATTATTCTATTACGTAATATATCTCTGATTTCAGAGCTTAAAAAATCGAATACGCCCATTGGGTATGGGTACATCCTTCAATAGACGGGGTCATTGTCCTCCGTACGGATGGTAGCAAGAACGTTTGTGTTGTACGGTAGAACTACGTTGACTCCCTATAGCTGTACCATCATTCTTTCAAATTTAGATGCAACATTTTTTGGTATTTCTACCTGTTCTACTTGCGTGAAATTTACGTTAGCGCACTTATAAAATTGGAGTTCTTCGGAACCCGAATTCGTTGTTATTTTCCTATTTTTAAAATCTAATGTTGCACTCGTTTGCGTTAGCAAGTCAAGGCCAATTATACCATCGAATGCGAAAAGTGATGGGAGAATGATGGGAGACGTCAAAAAGATTGACGAAACACTTATGCTTAACATTATTGAAGCCATGAATCGACTTGACCAACAACGGCTGCTGCACCGGAAATACGTGCACCAATTCTTTGAGCGGCTTAATATAATTTTTCGAGGCATCCGTATCTATCAATAATCTTATTGTTCTCCCTGCGATAACCCGTTCTAAGTACGGGAGCAGGGATCTTTCCCTAAAAAATGGATTTGATCGGGTTCGTTAGCTGCCTCGATTTCTTCCTCCTCAGAATTGGCCATTGATTGGTAGTCCACTTCAGTTTGGGATGATAAATTATTTTTCTGAATCGTGTAATTTATTCTTTGATGTTTTGGCCCTGTAAATCTAGTTGCACCGCTATATGCTCGCTTTTGGGTTTGGCGGTATTGGGTCGGAGCCTGGTTGTGACTCCGTTGATCATACTGCAGGCCACCAGACTGAGGATATGGCTTTGCTTCAGTCCCCAGATTAGCTGAGGCGTTTGCTGATAATGTCGACCGCCACCACCCTGACCAACGGTCGGCCGTCTAAATTCCATTGGCCATTGGCTCCGGCTGGGGTTGCGTTTGAGGGTTTTGATTCCCAAAGATTTGACGCTTTGAGAAATAAGGGTTTTTACTTGGATTTGGGCGATTTTGATTTGAGGAACTGGGCTGATTCTGATTGGTCCTGTTTTCTAAACGCCTAGCATAATTGCTTAATTGCGAACGTGTATCTTTCGTGATTAGCCTCGATTTCCTGGGCCAACGCTAGAGCCGAAGGCAAATCGCTTGGCCGTGCCGGAAAGAGCACATCGCTCAAGGACTTTTTAGTCCCGAAAATAAAAACGCGCAATGCGTCCGTTCTTCACTTTTCGTTAATTCCGGCCGCAATCACCGAATCGTAAGACTTAACTGTCTTATTTGTCAGAAGTGTTAATTTCTTCTCTATTTCTTCGTAGTACTGCAAGAGTGTCAAATTGCCTTGGCGGAAAGTGGACATCTCCTGCTCAATTAGATAAATGGGGTGTTTGTCGGAGTACGTGAAATCAAGCCGATTGATAATGGCTTTGAAATTCAGAACTGTGTTAAATGATGATACCACCATGTCTGCGGAACCTTTTATCTTATTTCTTATGATAGCGACGGCTTGATAATGCCTGGAGCTACCCTCGAAGGTTTCGAAAAGTTTATAAGCAGTATGAGCTGCTTGTCTCCATGAGACATACTTTTGTTCCTTGCCTTCGAAATCGGGCAAAGATTTTACTATATCAAAGCTTTCCTCGCATGGGTGATTTGAATTTCCTTATAAATCTCCATCTCCAGCGCCGTGGTTTGAATGTTATTGAGCCTTTGAGAGGCAGCGAGCTGTCGGTCGAAATCAGCTTTCTGTGCCCGTTTTGCGGTATCAACTACCTCCTTTACTTGATTGGGGGTGGCCATTTCTATGGAATCGATATTAAAATCGGTAGACACTTTTAAACATTCTAGTTTCCTAGATAAGGTATCAATTCATCGGCAAGGTCAGAATCGATTATTCCAGCACTTGATTAAGATCCGAACCAGTATCGCTCATAACAGATCAAAGCGGAAGGAAAAACGCAATGTGTTTAAAACACGACAAAGAAGGAAAAAAAAAAAAAATAACACGCACGAGAAAAAAGCTTCCTAGAATGCTGCCACTAATTTTACCACTGCTTACAAATATTAGTTGGTCAATTCACTTTTTTTTGTCTTTATTTTTTTTTTACCAAAAAACAAACATGCACTCTACCTACACCGTTATTATTCTAATATTAATTTATATCGCCTTCTTTCAGTTTGTCGTCGCAGCTCCAAAAGTTGTTAGTTTTTATTTATTTTATTTTATTTTATTTAATTTAACAATAATTTTTGTTTGTTTAATTTATTTTTCGTTTCACGTTGGGCGCCAATTAACTTAGTGAAACGCGTTATCTTACCTCTTTTAACTTTATTTATTGAAAATTTAAATAACTAATAATGCTGGCTGCTTATGGCGAGACGAGTCTTTTTTACATCGAGCTCAACACTAAACTAATCTTAAAACTAACGTACCAAACTCTTATCTACTACGCTGATCCTTCATCCATACCACACGTTGTGTTTCTTCGTCGGCCGTCCTCTTATCGATGTTTGCATTTCGTGGCATTCTATGTTATCGTTTGAGTTGTCATGCTGGTCGGTACGATGTCGACAGCATATTGCTGCTTGGGTTAACTTATACAACTTTTGTGCTGTGCCTTTTTTTGAGTAAGTTGTGTTTGCGTTTGGTGGAAACGCCTTTCCTGTTCGTTGTTTTTGTTTTTATATTAATTTTATCCTGTTTTTTTGAACGGAACAACGGTTTCCATACATTTTTGGTAGGTTAGTTTTTACTGATTCATCACAGTTGGATTAAGTTTCGCTCATAGGTAATAGGCTTCTTTGACGACCATTCAACATGAAATCAGGGGGCAAAACATTAATTGTATGGGATTTTTTGAAGAAGAGTGCAGATAAAAAATCTGTGACCTTTTTTGTTTTTTATTTATTTATTTTTTATTTGCTGTATGTTATTATATCTCGAATGATAATTTGATTATTAAAATATGTTTATAATATATATTTATTCAGCGTTGAAACGCGTGAAAAAAAAACGAACAGATATTCAATGTCGTTGACGTCATAAGGTCAAGAGCGAGGAGAGCAAATTGCAATGCTAATATTTGGGGAAAATGTAGAATGGGAAATAATGAAAAATAATAATATATTTTGATATTTGGCTTATGGATTTTGCTTATGGTGGCCCACAGTGCGACGTGCTGCAATTACTTCTATCGTATCAGTTGTTGACGCAAAAAAATACTTTCCTGGTTTGGATCTTCGGATGTCGGCGTGTACACACTTATCAATAATCAAGCGGAATTATATAATATATATGTATTTTGTGTGTATTATTTCCTATGCCGAACTGCCTTATATAAATATAATTAATAAGAACGTTCCTTCGTACGGCCTGTGTTATGCAATGAATGCCACACATATATCAATTACCATTAATGCATACTTTTAAGATTACTGTTGTATTAAGATTCAGAGAAGGTATCTATTTACGATATGAAAATTTGAAAGAAGCTTGACTACTTCGTATGATTCCGATGGGCAGGGTTTGTACATGATTAGCGTGTTGTTGCCAATATAGAAGTATCTTTCTGATGTTATAATACTTGAGCACTTTATTGGTTAACATTGTCAATGAAGTGTAAAATGTCTGCTATTTGGATTTAACAAAAATATATACGTAAATTTTTAAATAAGCATATCTACTAAACGTGTAGTGAATGAAGTTGAGTTTTCATAGTTTTGTGAAATGAGCAAAATATTTAGGGTAGAATGTATTAATATGGCTTTGTGTAGGCCAGATTAGGACTATTAAGCCCCTCACAAAGCTACAGATCCAACCGTCCGTGCTTGCGGTGCTCACATCGAACGTACTATTAATGAAGGAGCATCCAAGATAAGTAAGTAAGTAAGATAAGATAAGTACTTTTATTAAGCGTTAAGCCTTTGCACGAACAAAGAAGGTGGGGAATGAATTTTTCCTTCTCTTTATCAGATAATTTCTACAAAAAAAATCCTTAGATCTTCTAAATGACACTATCATTTCGGTGCCTGGATATCACAGAAGAAGAGAACCCGCTGGTTGCAATGACTAAGTTCATACAAATAAACCTTCATCATAGTAAGGCGGCCAGCGCCGACATTGCCCTTGTATGAGAACCCTGGTTCGCTAGTGGATGAGTATGCGGGGTAATGTACAAGAAAGTGGTGGTATATAGCACTGCAACATCCAAACTGGTAGCTAGGAAGGGCTTAAATATTAACCTCCTCTGTCCTTACAGCAGTAGAGACGTTACAGTAGCGAAGGTGGATAGAACCGGCTTATGCCCTCTCATCCTGGCATCGGTATACCTTACCTACGATGCAACAACTCCACCTCCGGACAACGCAACGAGACGGCTAGTCGCTGGCTCAACAAAGATGGGTACATCATCCTGGGTTGTGATACCAATGCTCATCACACGGTATGGGGCAGCACGAATATCAGCAAACGAGGTGAGTCTTTGTATGAATATATTATTATGACGAGCTTACGAAAAGTGAATAGGGGTAGCGAGCCAACTTTTGTTACTAGGCATAGGAAGGAGTTATCGACGTCGCACTTATGAACATATCTTTCTCTCTGGACGTCGGTAACTGGAAGGTAGAGTATTCCCTCAGAAAAGCTGAATTGAAGTTCAGAGACCCAAAAACAAAAAATTAATTGGGTAAAATTTAGGAACACAGTAAGCAGGGGGATTGCTCGCCAGTGTCGCGAAGAAGGTAGACCATGGCGGTGGTGCTTAATAAACCCCTCAGTGAGGCCTATAAGGTAGAGTGTCCTCTACGGACGACAAAGGGTAGGAAAGGTCCACGAGACAAGATAGAGCTCAGACAGGGACTTTTTTAAGGCCAGCCAAAGATAGTTTAAGACGGCAGTGGTCAGCGCAAAGCACTTATTGTAGCATAACTTCTGTGATGGTATAATGAATACCAAGGATTCGGCTTGAGCACGAAAATTATTTTCTAAAGAACCGACCATTCCAGGCTTCTTAAAGGATGGTAATGGCAACTGGACGAACTCTTTCTCGGATACGCTCAGACTTCTGCTTGACGCTCACTTTCCGGGGTGTACACCTGTATTTCCAAAGGAAAGCGAAGTACTCAGAGCACACGAGTCCGACTCCCCCAGTCATGTCATTCGTTACAACAAGATCAGCTGGACTACCGATTCGTTTGCCCCCTTCAAATCACCCAGAGAGGACGGTATTTTTCCAATAATGCTGCAAAACACGAAGGACACAATACTCCCACTTCTAAATATCCTGTTTTGTGGCAGTCTCCTCTGCGGACGTATCCCAACGGTATGGAGAGAAGTAAAGGTTGTCTTCATCACCAATAAGTCTGACCTCCTTTTCTTCTGACTTTTGAAAA
The DNA here is from genome assembly GCA_905187475.1 of Syritta pipiens. Classification (NCBI taxonomy): domain Eukaryota; kingdom Metazoa; phylum Arthropoda; class Insecta; order Diptera; family Syrphidae; genus Syritta; species Syritta pipiens. The sequence continues at coordinate 59,472,858 of LR994572.1, read as the reverse complement.
GCTCCTAAATATAAGAGAGTTGTAAAAGACTGCCATCTTTTGTAATGCAATCCCTGAATTCATGGAAAGATTTTTATAATTTGGGATTCATTCAATAGACTTCATTTGATGACTAAGACTTCGGCATTGAAATCTCACACTCTTTTTGAAGTCTTGACTGGAGCAATCTTTACGACCAATCTATTGATTGCAAATCAATTGAATGCAAATCTTTAGATTCGATTTAGAAGAATGAAGTCTTTGGGATTGCAAGATTTTTCGATGAAGTCTTTGGGACTTGTGATCAGTTTTGAAGTAGTCTATAAGAGTGAGGATGATGGAGAAGGGGGCGGGGATGGGGATGAATTCGTACCAATACAAATGAAACAATTAATGAAAAAATTAAATGAATTCATGTTTTTGATTTTATAAATTATATAAATTATTTTAACATGGTATTAAGTCTCTATAATTCTCTATCAAAAATATTTAGAAATTACAAATACTTCCATTTAGGAAATAAGCACAGAGAACTTCATATTCAATTTCAAAACTAGCCATCGTGAAAGTATAAATAGTAACGAAATAATAAAAGAAACAAGGAAACAAATAAAAAAAAACACGAACAAGTAACAAAATAACGGAGAAGTAACGAACAAGTAATGAAGTAACGCAACAACAAAATAACAATATATTTGTTCAGATCAAAATGAAGAAAACGAAGAAGTATATGAAACATATTAATGGTATAAGAAACACAAAAGTCGAACCACTCTTCGTTCTTAAACACAAGAAAGTAGTTTGCGATTGCCCCATATTGTATTGGGGCAAATAGCTTTGCAAAATATTTTTACGGAATTTATTTCAGTTAAAATTGTACTAGAATTTGTGATTAAAAGTGATTTATTTTTTACACTATCGAAAGAGAATACTTCAAGCTTTCAGAAAATGTAAGTCTCCCGTTGGAGCGTCTTGGAGCACTTTTTTTTATGAACTAACAAACATTGGGATACCCCTCTAAAAAAGTGTCCTCAGTCAAAAGCCTAGTTTGTGAGATCGGTAAGGAATATGAAAAAGATGTGAATATATTTTGAAAGGTAAAAATGAACCCTTTAAAATGAATATAAACTTTTTTAGGATTTCGTTCCAAAGGAATAACGAAACCCTTATAGAATCACTTCGAATCACTTCACTAATAACTTCTGAATCCTCTGTAGTTAAGGGATGAAATTTCGAATGAATATGTATCTCGGCAACCCAAAAATAAATCGGTAATTTTTTCCGGAATTAGTCGAAGATTAAAGGAAAGTTAGTACTTAAACTAACATTTGAAAAAAACTTTTATTAACTTTTATGGTGGCTTTTATATTGGTGTCATTGGAGAGGGGGCGGGGCGTAGATTACTGTCACTAAGGCTTATTATAGGTACCTGGTGAACCACCTGGAATTAAGAAATAAATTTCCACAGATGATGTGTTTCACTTGCCCAAAGAAAGTTTCGAAAAAAAGTTTTGTGAACTAATACTAAAATGAAAAAAAAGACTTATTTTCTTAGATATTTGATGTGGGTATCGTTGGAAAGAAAATGGCACCTAGATCGAAAAGTTGTACTATAGTTAGCATCCCAGTCTTACTGGTAAAAAGTTATAAGTCCGCAAAGTTCAAAAAGCCGACTTGTGTACTGTGTCCCATACTTTATTTTCTAAAATAATAGGCCAAAAAATCTGAAAAAAATGAATGAAATTGAATGAAAATGAAATTGGAGCTATGAGGAAACTCATCGCAATATTGCAAAAATACCCAGAAATCTCACATGATTTTTTATTCGTACTAAAATAAATTAATAAGTAATTTTTTTAAGTTTTTTTTTTACCGGAATTGATTGAATTAGTTGGATAGCTTTTGTAAAATAAAATGCGGTTTTCATTTTGAGCTTTTTGTGTTGAGGTTCAGTTTTCGAGATATGAAACTTTAAGAGCGAAAAAAAGCGTCCCCCCCTCGCATTTCCACACCAGTGGGTCTTAAAATCTGAATAAAATCTAGAATGTAGATCTCGATATAATCTTTAGTTTAAATTTAGTTCGAGCACCCTGGCTCAAACAGTTTTCGAGTTATTAGCCAAAAGCCAAAAAACAATGACATACGAATTTTAAAGATCAGAAAACGCCATTTTGTAGATCTCATCAATAGAATCAAATAGAATAAAAAAAAAAATTTATTTTCACACAATATTTCGAAATATTAACGATTTAAATTATATGAGCATTTTGCTAAAAAAGGGCTACCAACGATTATCTCACACATACAAAGTTTGCTCCGCTTTCCTATACCAAAAAAGACAATAGAATTTCAAAGCGGCTTTGGTCGAGTGGTTATAGTGCTCGCGCTCTTCTCTGGAGGCTCTGGGTTCGATCCACGGTTAGTCTGATTTGCATTTTTTTTATTGTCTTTTTTTCTCCAAATGGGGGTTTCGCTATTTTCACATTTCTTATTTTTTTTCAAATTGCTAAAATCCAATTCAAATAAAAAATGATAGCTTGAATGCTTTACTAAGCAATCGAGAAAGGATTCTTAAAAAAGGTTTTATATTCTGTTAAATTCTGAAATATCTTTTCAAAGCCTGTGAACCTGAGCTTTTGTTGACATTTTTCAGGTTCACAGGCTTTTATTTGGTTTTGTATGACAGTTTTCTTCTCTCTTTGTTCTCTTAAAAGAACAAGGCGAAGTAAAGAAATGATTGTTCATAATAGCTTTGTTATTGTAATTTTTTTTGGAGAAAATAAGAGAATAACTGTATTTGTACGTGTATGTGTGCTCAAACCATTTCCTGATACGCTCTTTTCTATTGATTGCGATTTATATTAATATGCTGTTGGAAAGATTTTGAATTTTGCTGATGATGATGTAAGATTTGATTTTTTTTTTAAACGCGAGTACTTGATGTGTTACTTTCTTGGGTGTTTGTGGCTGTTCCATATTAAGGTTTGAGTGGCTATCTCCTAATAAAAATCCTGCCGAATACTTTATGATTCAAAACTCACACTTGACCGTTTTTTTTTACATCTACGTTTACATTAGAAAACAATTTTCTATCGCCTGAAGGGTTGGAACATATTATAACATGTTTTGGAAGACTGGTGATGATAATCGATGGTGAACGATAGCTTGAATTTTTATAGTCTTCACGAAAGTTAATCTTTCTGATTTTTTGTGAAGTTTTTTACTTGTCTGTAAAAATAGATATCACAGGGCTGGACGAGTGGAGTGCATTTTGGAGGTATTACTTTTAATGTACACGTAGGCAAGTACTCTTCATCTGTATATCTGTAATACTCGTTTGTCCACCTCAAGAGTCTATTATTAGAAAAAAAACTAGAAATCGTTTAATTTTCAATGGAAAAAAAAAACATGCAACAAAGCAGCAATATGATTCAAGATCGAAAGCCGCATTCTCGCGTTGGAAGCCGTGATTACACCGTGTTGCGATCTCTGACTTTGGGAAATTAATATCCTATAGAGGAGCTATCACTATGCCAAATTTCATTGAAATCGGTGACCCGGTCGTGCACTCTCCTTGTAAGTCAAAAAGCCCTCTAACTCGCCATATTTTGGCATTCCCTTCAATTTTCCATACAAAATCCATCCTCCAAGTCGAAACATTCTCTAACTCGAATACATTTTTTCGCCTCTTGGTCCATATTGAATTCCTCTAAGTCGATTTTTTTTTTTGCAAAACAATAAACAAAAAATTTACTCTCGCAACTTGTATTGCATGTTCTGAATCTCTCTCAATTTGGCACTGGAACACTAGACGACGAACACCTTTCATTTCAGGTTGATTTTTTAGCACAAATGAGCCAATACAGATACCCTTCTTCTTCTTCTCTTGCCCCTTGATTTCATTCGACAGCGTTTTTTATAACATTTTGTGTCTGTGAATACGTGTGAGAGCTTTGAACAACAAATCAAACAAATGTGCGTTAAAATGATGAGCTAGTGTTCGGTGCTTCCTGAATTACTTCAAATTCATCGTTATGCAAGGGGAAAAAGCATCTGCTCAGATGGGTGCCTATATTGGGTAGTCTGTGTTTTTTTAGTGCAAACACGGCGGAGAAAAAAGAGTATGTGGTTACCTACGCAAGAAAGAAAGAGAATGTTCACAGCAAGAATGAAGATTTGCAGGGCGACCTACACGGCAAACATCGAACCCTAAGAACACGAGAAAACCGAAACTATTCGCCAATGGTTCTCGAAGAACAATCATGTTGGGCGAACACAATTGTCGTCTAGGGTCTATCGTCCTCTACACACAACCACAAATGAGCTATGGGTTATTTGTGCACACACCGTGTGGCTCTGTATAAATAACTGCGCTGCTTATTCGTTGTGTTGGTTGGACCTTAAACAATTTGGTTTTAATATAAAAACAGTTAGGTATCTGAGATGTTTTCAAGCTTCATTTAGTGAATGCATTGGGAATCTGGATGAGGTCCAACACTGCCTTTTTAAAATAGATTCCCTTTTTAAAAGGCTTCATATTCCAATTTTAAAGACACAATTCAAGTATTTAGTAATTTAAGTAATTTCCTGTGTTTTTCCTTACATGTATGCTTTTTTGAATAAAATAAAGGCTTTTAAACAAAAAAAAATGTTAATCCCTCTAACTCGAATTTTTCGAAAAAGCCCTCTTACTCGGACTAATTTTGATATCCCGTGAAAATTTGACTTAGAGGGCTTCGACTGCAATCGTGTTTGAAATTAAAAAAAAAAATCAAATTTTACACTAGCGTTTGTTATTTGACGTGAAAATCACATTGAATGTCTAAGAAAATAAATCTGTTTTTTGATTTTAGTATTAGTACAAGAAACTTTCATCAACCATTTTTCGGAACTTTCTTTGAGCAAGTGAAACACATCATCTGCAGAAATCTCATTTCTCAATTCCAGGTGGTTTACCAGGTATCTAAAATAAGGCTTAATGACTGACAGATACACATTTTCGATATCTTTGACCCCTTTCCAATGACACCCATATTGACCATCATAGTTAATAAAAGTTTTTTCAAACGTTACTACTAATTTTTTCTTTAATATACGACTAATTCCGGAGAAAATTCACAATTTATTTTTGGGTTGCCGAGATACATGGAATGAATCCAAATTTCATCCCTTAATTAAAGGATTCAGAAGCTATTAGCAAATATGCAAAGGCGACAGACAGACAGACAGACGGACACCAAAGTGATTCTATATGGGGTTTCATTATTCCTTTGGAACGAAACTCTAAAAAGAATTATTTCAGTCTTCACTTCATTGAAGCATTTGAAAGCAGTCTTTGATTTTACTAAAACTGTTAATGAATTCAAAATAAATGGTTATCATCAGGGTTAGGATTTTGTTGACATAAAAATATAAACAAAGGGTAAATCAGCATACATAAAAAGGCCAAAAAAGGCATTTATTTATTACAAAATAAGAAAAATAATGTACATTTAGCTGCAGCATCATAGAACGGTTCTCTCTTACAGGCGCCTTTAAGGAGATAAATGTAATTTCTACTTCAGCTGAAAAGATTAAAGGGCTTAAAGCTTTCAACCTTACTAAAATCAACGTTTTCTAAAAGTTAGGAGTTCAAAACGCCGTTCACTGCAAAATGTATCTCCTCAATCATTTTCAAGGCCATATTTGCATTGAAAACTGTGTTGTTAATTCTTTTTTTTTTTTTGTTGCCGACATGACGAGTTAAGTACAGTCAATTAAGGTGTGTCTTTCCCCGCAGACTAAACGATTTAAATTTCAAAGCGTCTAAGGAGCTAAATATGCGCTTAAAAAAACAAAAAAAAAACGTAAATGCGTATTTTTTTTTAAGTGAACAACATTAAAAAAAAGCAAAATAGGCAGAAAAAGGCAACAACGGTAAGAAAAGGCTAATTCGCAGTTGACAATATGACAAAGTTAAAAATTTCATCTCTTATATTAAATGACCTGGACTTTGCTTTGACAATGTGTAAATCCAAAATAAGGAATTTACAGTTTTTTCACAATTCTTCATATGTGAAAAAAACAGAGAGTACAATAAAAGGTTTAGTTCTTATTATTTAAAAAAAAAAAAACAAATATACATAGTTCCGAGAATAATCCTTTAGAGAATTCTACTATGTATCTACCATTTGTATACTTGCTCTTTTCGTTTTCAATAAATGCTAACGCGGGTTCGTGAAAGGAAACGAAAGGATTTGAAACGGTTATGATATGAGCTTTCAATTTGAATTGAGAGTTATCTTTAAGGAAATAGCATTTGTAGTTTACTAACGCTCACATCAATTATGATTCCCCATTCCACAAATAAGCCGTCAATCTATTTTTAGTTCAGCCAGTAGGTAGGCTTTGAATTTGATTTCGACCTAATTTGAACGAACAAAGTGAGGTAAGCGTAAATAAAACATTTGTATGTTAATCAAGAAATCAATAAATCAGTGCGTTCAGATCGCACACATGTAAAAATTGCAATGTCATTGCTTTTGTCCAGCATATGAACGCAAGTATAAACATGGTCACTAGTAAATATGTGTGGTATTATTTACACCTCATCGAGAAGCTTTTGTCTATGATTATATGTACTATTCTACATACATACATAAGGGTCTTTATTTTCAGAACAGCTTTAGTTTGAGATGCTAATTTTTTAATGACTGAGAAGTAAGTGACAAAGTAGCAAAGAACTCAAACATTTTGTTTGTAGGGCATATAAGTACCGTAACTAATTGTTATGACTCAGTGGCTTTGTAAGCTCTTCTTCCGGTCCTACTGCTTTACGCCACAAAAAATATTGTTCGTTGAAAATTCTTGTACTCATAAGTTTCAGTTAAACGTTTTTTTCTAAACTCGAAGCCCTTTCTATTAACGAGCGAGGGACTGCGGTCAAGCTTCAACAAGTTGCTTGGTAGCTCTGCACGGAATATATAAAAGCTCGTTCCAGTACTAGTGGGAGGAGATTCATAAAGCATCTATCAGCCATTGACCACATTAATTTCGTGCATGGAGAAATTTACGAAATCTATCTCCACTGATCCTTGCACTTTTTTACTATTACACGGTTTATTAACTCGTCGTGTCACAAACCATATAAACAAACCTGCGAAGCTAAATTTGACCAGCTTCCTGGTTTCTGATTGAGATGAAATTTTGCATTAACGTTTCATTTGCGTGACAATGTTGTAGGCTGGGTGACGTCATCCTGAATACAATACGGCGAATTTCCAAAAATGCGAAACTAGCTATTTCCTATGCACTACAAAGGGTATCGAATGAAAGGGTTTCCTGAGTAAAATACGATTAAAATTACGTCATTTTGAATCCAATATGACGGACCCACAAAAATGGCGGACCAGTTATCAAATGATCAATTATTTCATCAAATGAGAAACTTTGCTGGGAAGAATACGAATAATATAATGTCATTTTGAGACCATTATGGCGGACTCCCAAATATGGCAGCCCCATTTATGTTATAGTAGGTATAAACATTACGAGTAAAATATCGCAAAAACTTAAGTCATGTGAAATACCAATAAAAAGAAAAAGGAGATTAGAAAAATAAAATTAAAAGCGCGACAAAGAAAAAGCGAAATTGAGTGCGACAGACAGTGAAAGAAATAGTTACAAGACTAATATAAATACAAAGACAAACTTAACTGTATTATAAATCAGTAGTAACTCTGTTACAGTCATTTTGAGACTAAAAAGAAACCTAGAACCTTCTTAGAGTTTCAATCTTCAAAATTAATTCAAGGTCTTGCTGAATCCATTTCGAATGTGACTAAGTGCAAAAAAATAGAGAGAGATTGGTAAAGTGGTTATAGTTAGTTATTCAAGCTATGCATTGTAAGGAAGTAGAATACAAATACTGAGGCCGGAAGTTGTTCACTTTAAAAAAAAGTATTTGCACTTTTTCTGTGATTTTGGTTGGAAGTAGGCATAGTCACTTATACGTTACCAATTGATAGACATAAAATGGCTAAGCGAATATGATTAAAAAATAATCATTAAAACTGAGCTGTAATATTTATTTAAGATGTTATTGTCTCCGAACATTTCTTACAAATTATGTATGTATTATATGCTTACAAATAAATACCCAGCTATAAGCTTAAATTAATTTTGTTACCAAAATATCTGTTTTTTACCAAGAACTGTGCAAATGCCTTTTTGTTTATGAATATTTGCCCCCACGCATAATTCGCACACCATCTCAATCTGCCTTGAAAAAGGAAGGGCACACCTTCTTGCAAAAAGTTCCTGCAATAGCACTGGTCTAGGGGTTAAAGCGTAAAAAAGTTCCCGCAGTTGAAAAAGAGCTTTAGCTTGGGTGGAGATGGGAGATGTGCAGCTGATTTTGTTGTTGAGCAACTTTTGCTTTAGGAGGTTGACTTTCATATAAATTTTTTTCCATCAGTTGCTCGAAGTTATCGATGGTTCGCGCGTGGTATTCAACAAGTTGTGTTTTGGTTGTATTAGCAAATGCAGGAAATCGCTAAATTCAATTAAAGCAGTGTAACACTTGTAGTTTTCGGTCGAAAATAAATTGTGTTTAGTGATGTTTTCGGAACAACTTTATTACTTAGAGTGCAACTATTGTTTTTTTTAAAGAAATATTGAAACAATGTAGAATATTTAGTTTTGTGGTGGCGGAAATAAGAATTAGGGCAAATCGTAGAAAAGTTTTTGCAAAATTCTATTATATCATAATTGAGTAAGTCATTTCTATTTTTAGTATTTTTAACACCTTTTTCCATCAGTCGCAGGTTTTTTTTTAATTTTTTATTGGGAATATTTGGCTGAGCACTTGCAACACAATGATTGGATTAATTCGGTGGTATTATATTTAGTTATAGAAGTGCGATTGTAAACACGATTGTGATTTTACCATTTAAGAGTACTATTATGTGCCAAAGTTAGAGATTTGTTTTAATAGCTTTGTATTTCTACTGCTTGGAAGGTGATTTTCAATTTAATAAAAAAAAGTGAATATAATCATTCAATAAAAAAATTAATAAATAAATGTAAAAAACACTTAAAAAATATTTTTGTTTATTTACCTAATTGTCAGGTTGTTGTAAATAGCTGAATATTTTACATTTGTTGAGAAATGTAACAATTTATAAATGATATAAAAAGATATGAGTAATGAGTAGGAAGAGATATATGATATAATAATAAATTAAATTAATTGATATTTTAACCTTATTTATGTGTGCACAGAGTCCTCATAAACGTATTATTATTTATATAAATTTCATAGAACCTTTGCGATATTGCTTAAACCGTAGGTTTCCACTTTATCGGCCACGGAACCCTAAATGATCAAATTACTTCCGGACCCCCTTATCGATTAACAGAAAGCATTATTCTTTGAAAAGAGGTTTGAATATCTTTACATTTGGAGAGAAAAGGAAGTTTAAATAATATAAGTATAATTATTTTAGGCTTAAAACATATATTGCACATGATATATATTATAGAAGTAGTCCCCGGTTAGTTGCGTTGACCAAAGTTGTTACGTTTCGACGCACTTAACCGAGGAACGCAATTACAAGAATTCCGCCTAATTGCTATGAAGACACATTAAAGAAAACTCCGGTCTATCACGATAAAAACTTAATAAGGATTTTTTTAATGCATAGCACATATGTGTGGATTGAAAAAATATCCAATGAAACTCCATTATTGTAAATAAAGCCAATAAAGTCAATTCAACGACCAACGTGTAAATACGAAACGTTTTTTTCTTTCATTTTGTTTGAGATTTTGTGTTCAGCTTTATGACAAACTTAACGTAGCGCAGCTAAGCGGGATTAAACGGGAGAAATTGTGTACATGTTATTGAATTTTCTATTTGCATGGATTAACGAAGCTGGTGAACGCAACTAAGCGAGGGACAATTATCAGGGAACTACTGTATATATTTGGAGTTGGCTTAAGCAGGGCAAGTTTTTCAAATCTTGTATCTGAAAGCTTATTTTTGTGCGGAGCATTTGTAATGCCTGCAAAAGAGAATGGCTCTATCGTTCGGCATGCAATTTCCGCAGTTATTGATTTATGCACCTTAACATCACGTACAAGTTCTTCTCCGCCATTTTGTGTGAACGTCTGCAAATGTTCGTCACCTATCTGATAGGTCCTTATCAGTGTGCTTATCAGTGTCCACAGTTGACCAAACTTTGACACTTCGGCGCATTCTAGAGAAGGCCCAAGAGATGCAAATCGACACCCACCACCTTTCGTTTTTAAAGTCGCGTATGACCATGTGCTTAGAAACGAATTATACAGTGTCATGTCTGTTTTTTGAAACCCCTACCAAACTCGTAAGATTATGTAAGATAACGATGGGGAACTGTCGCTGCTCCATCAACGTCTTAAACTCAACGAGACCTTCAACGTCCTGCTCTATGAGGCTTTGTCAAAATTGGATGAAGAAACTTTCTGAGAGAAGAGGTTTGCATGCGTTGATGCTTAAGAGAAGGTTCAAACACTAACTGTACGGGCTGTACGGCGGCATGCGCCTGCCTAGGCGTCTACGGATTTAACGCCTTAGTTGGTTAGGCCATGTAGAGCTAACGGACATCACAGCTCCGGCCCGAAGAATCTTCGAGTCGGAACCAGTGGGACAACGCAGTAGCAGGTGCCCGCGTCTATGGCATCGTACACAAGTGGAGAAGGAACTCAACCAACTCGGTGCCATTGGAAGCAGCTGGCACGAAATATAAATTTCCGTATATCTTTAAAAGTACCATTTGATAGTATGCCAGAACCCAGTTTTTCCAAAACAAACTAGAATTTGTCTAATTACATTCTCAATTACAATAAAGTAATTGCAATTATTAATCGCAATCGTAATTACAATAATTTCCGCAATATAATTGAAAAGTTAATGAAGAAAATTGCCAGTACTTTAAAGTGCAATCAATTAAATTTGTAATTGCAAATATAATCCTTACAACCCAACAGTTGTTCGCTAGATGTGGTGAAATGGTGAATGTGTAAAAACTACAAACTACTAGCAAAGAAAAAAAATCTACAAAATGCTTTATTTTAATGCACCCAGACAACAAATTGAACTGAAAATTTTACATGCAACAAAAGTGACAAGAAAAACTCCCTAGAAAAACTCTAACCATGAATCGTAACTTCATTTTGTTGACTTGGTCTATTTTGAATTCCTCCAAGTCGATTTTTTTTTTTGCAAAACAATAAACAAAAAATTTCCTTTCGCAACTTGTATTGCATGCTCTGAATCTCTCTCAATTTGGCACTGGAACACTGGACGACGAGCACCTTTCATTTCATGTTGATTTTTTAGTGCAAACACAGCAAAAATGAGGATTTGCATGGCGACCTACAAGCCAAACATCGAACCCAACGAACATAAGAAAATCGAAACTTCGCCAACGGTTCTCGAAGCACAATCATGTTGAGCGAACACAATTATCGTCTAGGGCCACATAATCGTCGTCTACACACAACCACAAATGAGCTATAGGTTATTTGTGCACACACCCGTGCGGCTCTATATAAATAACTGCGCTGATTATTCATTGTGTTGTTGGTTGGCCTCAAACAAATTGCTTTTAATATAAAAACAGTTAGGTATCTGAGCTCAAGCTTCATTTAGTGAATGCATTGAGAGTCCGGATGAGGTCCAACACTGCGTTAATTAAACACAGTCCTTTTTAAAAAGGCTTAATTTTTCAATTCTAAAGACTCAATCCAAAATTACAAGCTTTTTTAAGTAATTTTCTTTGTTTTTCCCTCACATGTGCACTCTTTTGAATAAAATAAAGGCTTTTAAACAAAAAAAAAATTTTAATCCCTCTAACTCGAATTTTTCGAAAAGCCCTCTTACTCGAACTAATTTTGATATCCCGTGAAAATTTGACTTAGAGGGCTTCGACTGTATACAGAATACGAGCGCGGAATAGAAATTTAAGCAAAAAAGGTAGTTCAAACACCTGCGTTCTTTTCATGATGCGTTGCATGCACCTTAAAGTTAAAGTCCAACTTAATGCATCTAGACAAAAAAAATACACTAAAACAGAGCACACAGCAAATTTCATGTTTCAAATTTCAGCCGAATCGGCCAAGCGGTTTGGGAGCCTATTCTGACAAGAGAAAAATAACAAATATTCAAACTTTTCAATTTATAATATTACTAGCGGTCCCTTGCGTGCTTTGCAATGCCGATTGCAATTTGAAGGAACGACATCACATAAATATCAATGATAACATGATGCACAACTCCCGCCTCTCCATCCCCTGTAGATAACGTAGTTTTTCACATACAGCAACCCCTGTCCTACCCATGAACCCCATGAATGCGAATACGTGTGAGCTGCCAAATCCAGCTGCTGAGACTGCACACACATAAACGAACTTAAATTTACCGTTCCTGCTCTTGTTTATTCTTTTCCTATTGGCTCCCAAATTCAAAACGACGGTTGCCGTCAAAACAAAAACAAAGCAAAAAAGAAAATCCAGAAAAGGTTCATTCAGCAAGCTCGCGTAATCTTCACAATCACTCGGCCGTTACTTTTTGAATCAGAGATCGTTTTTTTCAAATATCTTCTAAAATATGAGACAAAATGACTCGAGGGAAAGGTGAAGGTTTAAAATAATTTTAAACACTGAATATTAATTGAAGCTTTTTTAATAGTATAATTTATAGGATTTGTAACTACTTGATTTAAGTGAAATTGTTTTGTGTTTCAAATGTAATGAACAATTAACCCTTTTACAGCTTACTTTTCCTTGGTCCACTTAAATTTTCGTTTCTGTCATATAACAAAGGCTGACTGTTTTTATCATTTACAAGACATACTTTATTAGAATTGCTCAAAAAACTCATTAGAAATGAAAACTCTATTAAAGCAAGAAAGCAGGAAAGCAGGAAAGCAAAATAACATGGAGAAAGCATAGGAATATCATTGCCCGTACAAAAATTGATTAGACAAACAATGCTTCAAAGGTTTTAGTTGGAACATTTTAATTTTTGTATTTTAATTATATCTTTAAACTATCCAATCAAAGTGCAATAAATAAAATAAAATAGTACCTATTAGATACGTTTAGTAAAAGAATTGAAAGAAACATTTTCCTCTTGAATCAAACAATCTTGGACAGCATTAGATTTCCAAACCATCTCGTTAAAAAGATTTCGTATTGATGCTGATAGACTGATTTTGTTGATACTAACTTTAAAAAAATGTAAGACAAGAGGAAACTCACTATTCACAACAAATGTATTTCTATATTTCGCAAATGTACTTGCATCATATTAACAAAAAAATATTATTAAACACCTTTATCAATATAATAAGGATATGAGAAGTTCGTAAAATTAAAAAAAAATATTTTGTAACGCATGTAAATATTTTTAAAAGTTTTAAGCCGCGTATACCATCATTAAACGCTACAAAGGCAGATAAGGTAGCACTGATTTTTCGCACTGCTACCGGTAAATGAGTGAGTTTCGTGGTCTCTGGATATGAATCTTCTAATAGTGTGCGTTTTTTCATACATTTTGGATATAAAACTTGTAATGGTGGTAGTGAACTGGCATTTCACACACACAACTATATGCACCCCCTGACCGACAAACCTAGCCGAGTTGTGCATCATGTTATCATTGATGTATATTCAATTTATTTTTAATCATTTCATTGATTTTCTTCATTTCAAATGACATTGCAACGTTTCGTTTCAATTCGATTCTTATTGAAATGCTGTGGGATATACAATATTTCTTGTTTTTCCATCTGGTGCGTAAACGAACAAATCGGAAGGTTTTCCGACCCATGCACAACAACTTTGCAAAAGATCATCACTTGATTAAATGTATAGTTTGCGATTCTATAAATGACATAGGGACAAACGTATATTTTTATTTATATAGAAAATATAAGATAGATAGAAGTAGATTTATCGAATGATATATCAAATGATTAGTTTTAATACAAAACAAATTCAAACAATTTAGTAGTATTACTAACTTTTTTTCTGGTATGTATTTTTTCCTGCGCAATCGAAACACATCTTATGTTGAAATTTCATTACTTAACTCTCAGTAGTTAATCGGTTGCAGAGATTAAGGCTTAATGACAGACGGACAGGCATTTTTATAATCTGCGCCCCGTCTCCTTTCAAATGAGACCCATATCTATATCTACCTATACTAATATATAGAGGTGAAGAGTTTGTTTGTTTAAACGTGCTAATCTCTGGAACTACTGAACGAGTTTTCATGCAGTTTTCACCAGTATTATTGTTGGCTTTCTGGGAAAGTTTATGGCTATATTCTCTGGACATTTTGATACAAGAAGTTAACGGTAAAATGAGATTTGCGAATAAAGTCGAGAAATGGCAACCTTCTAAGGCGGGCGCTGTCGAAATAGTTAAAGATACAAAAAAATAATGTACGGATGAATTGAGCGCCTCAAAAAGTTCTAAAAAAAAGTCAGCGACAGCATATGTCTATCTTTTAAGGTAGATCCACAATAATAATTTTTATGGTTCTGTAATTGGTATAATTTTCATACCACTTCCCTAAAAAATCTGGAAAAATTAAAAAAAAATAAATTTCAGCATTCTGGCCTCAATAGTTTTGGAGCATTTGGCCAAAAATGATAAAACGTCGATATGCGAATTTCGAAAATCCGAAAATGCAGTTTTGTAGATCTTAGTGAAAGTATTAAGAAAAAATAAGTATAAAAATATCGATTAGTAGACGAAGCCCGAGAAATAGCCGATTGAAAGTTTTTTTTAATTCATAAAGTTCTGGCTAAAATTGACACGATCTCAGTGGTGTTTTTCACATTCATTCAACCCCTATTTGCTCAACTACAATTTTCACGCAGTTAACACGAAGATGATCGCGCTGACAGCGTGCTGTATAGATAGAGGTATATGACATATGAAATATGGATCTATGTGTGTAGGTTAACATAAGCGTGCGCATTACAGATACAGACAGCGATATCAGACCGCTGATTTTTTGTCGGAAGATGATAGCCATGGGAAAGTACCATGTCTGAAGCGTATTCGGTTCTACAGCAAAAGTACTCAGGGGGTTGTTTACTGTCAAAATTCCGTTGTGTTAAATTACTGATTCTGTAAACCATGATTTATAGAGCTTCTGTAGAGGTTCACATATTAGAAGCTGTAATAAAATCATGGGTAGAATCCCCCATGTTATAAACCCATGTATAAACGTTACCGTTGATAGTTAGGGGAACTAGAGCGTTTTTAGTATTTAAATCAGGATTAGGCTATAGAGGAACACATTATTTTTCATATTGTATCCAAGTTTTATATGTAGGAAATCATTTTCTAAAGAAACAATAATAAATTAACATAAAAATCGTAACACCCGGTACCCACTTTACATGCACTCACACAATCATTTTAAATTACATAAGGAATAATCGTATGATAACGAAATGTCATACATTAGTTAGCGTTTTCTAGGCTAAGTACTTTCTGTAAAGTGTAATTCTGTTAAAATAAAACGAAGATGATCAATTGCAATAAGGCGGCCAAAAAATAAACACGCGTTACGTTTTAGTCGGCGACCTTACATATAACAAAACAATTCTTTAGAGAGCGCATTTCAGTGGAAGCAGTAAACATTCTCCTTTAAGGTTACTTTAAATAGGAGACAAGAATGTACCTAATTTTGAAAACAGAATTGAAATTGGTCGCGGATAAGGTGAAAAAGTAGCCAGCATTGACGATTTAATATCGAAAGACTACCTAGATACAGTAGAGAAAAAAATTGCAAAATGGCAGTTGCAATAGTAATGTTGACGAAATTAACGATCTAATTTTATTCTTCTTTTCTTTTATTATTTGTGTTCAGTTCCGTACCATTCCATTTATAGTCGATTTTTTTTTTTTAAAAGGTGATGAAACCGCAGTCCGCAGCTATGTTATAACAGTTTTTGAAGAACCTTTGCCTGTCTGTCTATCTATAACGCTAAACTACCGATTTCGATTATGAAGAAATTTAGCATGTACTGCGCAATAACTGATATTCACGCGGACGAAGTCGCGGGAGCAGTTAGTATCATATAAAGTTAATAAAAGTTTTTCCGGCCCTTAGTATTGCTACTAACTTTTTCTCTAATCTATGACTAATTCTGATGAAAACTGATGGCCAATTTCTGGGTTGCCTAGATACATCTTCAATCCAAATTTGGGCCCTTAATTCCAAAAGACTTAAAGGTTATAGGCAAATATGTAAAAGAGGATACTCAGACAGACGGATACCGAAGTGCTTCTATAAGGGTTACATTATTCCTTTAGAAGAAATAACTGTCTGAGTGCTTTTGCTGTACGCACGTATCAGTCATTTATGTGAACACACATCCACATATAAATTCACATATCATATACCTCTATCCCTACAACACGGATCGGACGCGCTCATTCATGTCAGCTGTGTGGCAAATAGGGGTGGAAATGAATGTGAAAAAAACCACTGAAACTCGTATCAATTTCAGCCAGAATTTTATGGATTAAAAAAATTTTAATAATAAATAAAATAATAAAATAAAAACTATAATAAAATAATAAAATTTTAATCGACGGTTTGCTCGGATTTCACCCACTAATCGATATTAATATAGTTATTACAGTCGACTCCCTCTGAGTCGAAGTCCCTCTAAGTCGAACTTCCCACTGGCCCCAATAGTTTTCGATGATATATGCTCATCGTAGCCAATTTTTGTGACTACTTCAGATTTTTTGGGTAAGCGATGTGGAAATTACAGCGAGGGTTAGCTCTTCGATTTTTACAGAACCACAAAAATGGTTATTGTGGATGTGTTAAAAGATAGACATATGTTGACGCAAATTCTTTTAGAACCTTTTGAGACGATCAATTCCCTCATACATTTCTTTTTTGTATTTAAAATTGTTTAGACAGTGCCCGCGTTAGAAGCTTGTTACTTTTCGACTTTTTCTACAAATCTCATTCTACCGTTAACTTGTTGTATAAAAATACCCAAAAATATAGCATTAAGCCTTGTGAAATCTGCATGAAAGTCCGTTCAGTAGTTCCTGAGATTTGCCCGTTTAAACAAACAAACTCTTCACCTTTATGGATCCATTAAAATAACAGTAGCGTCATCTGTCGAAAATTGGTCGAACCAACTCAGAAATCTTCGCGGGCTTATGCAAAACAACTTTGCTGAAGATCATCATATGATCAAATGCAAAGTTTACGAGTCTATAAAGGGCATACAGACAAACCTTTATTCTTTTATACGTATATAGATTAAGATGTTCAGCTTTTAACTTTTTTTGATATGATTTAAAAATTTAAACTAAGTTAATTTTCGTTGAAAAAGAAAATTGTATTTCAAATTCGTTTTCAAGAAAAATACACTCATACACAACTTCATAGCACAAAAGAATACCATAAAAAAACAATACGAATTCAATTTTCAAATAAGTTGCAAACCGTTTGAAGCAGCGTTGTTTTACTCAGTTCATTTTCAATTCCATAAAAAAAAAAACATTAACGCTGGCAAATAAAATCTAGGGGCAAGAAAAAAAGAAGTTGGGTATCTGTATTGGCTCATTTGTGCCCATAAAATTACGTTGTTTCCACTCTATTTGTCAGTGCACGCAGGCACGTAGTGTTTCTGCTTTTACTACAGCGTTTGAACGAAATTTTATTAAGCCCAAATCGCAACGACGCGTTCGGTCGGTTGGACTTTGACAGGCGTTGGTACGCGTTTCATCGATTTTACGAAAAAGAATGTCAACGCGTCACTCAACTTTTTAAATCGGAATGGAGCTCGGGCGTTAGTTTTTTCTATATCAAATCATCCTCGAAATTTTCCATCCCCTGAAACAAATTTTGTAGGAAAACAATCTGATTTTGAAACTAAAATCAAAAGCAATTCTTATTTGCTCAAATAATCGCCTTCCGCATTCAAATTTCGTTTTTAAATAAAAAAAATTATACACAGTCGGTCGGACTTACGATATTACGATCTGCGAAGTTGCAACGCGCGACCGTGCTATTTCGATTTGTACAATGCTTTTGCGTGTATTCTACGTCAAATGTCAAAGTCAGACCGACCGAACGCACTGTTGCGATTTCGGCTTTAACAACGACAATGAAAAACCCGAATCGAACCGAAACCCAGTGCGCTCAAACCGGGTTAAGTTTACCATGCCATACCATCTACAGACTTACATTAGCAGTTTCGATTTTTTGTTCAGTTCGCCAGCTCGGTTTGCAAACATATAAACCGAGTCAACTCAGTTTGGGCGCAGCTCGGTTCAACTCGCTTTATCAAAACTAATTGCGAATTTTTAGTACCTTGAGTTCTAAGATCAGTAGACATATACATATGGCTGCTTGTGCAGTAAAAGGTTAAATTATTATGTTATGTTTGTTATTTTTTTAATTTCTATTTTTTAAGACTGCCTGTAAGGAATTGTTGTAGGTTCGCAGCATTTGAAAGGTATTGAATATGCGTCGAAAAACGTTTATTAATTTTGTCATATTAATATTTCTAATCGTAACATGCAAAACGATTATGATTAGGCGTCGATGACGCCTTATTTTAAACGAATAAGAAATTTCTGTAGTCATTTCAAAACCAAAAGCATTATAGGATTTAGACATTTTTTAACCGCCTTCATCTGCAGGTGCAGTACGTAAAAAATATTGGCGCTGTCGTCAAAAAACTCTATCTAATTGTTTATGTGTATCCCTACGTACGGGCATCGGATTTTGTGAAGAAAAATTTGGTACCATATTTTCAATTAGCTTCTTACGTCGGCTTGAGTATGGCTGTTACTCCAGTATTTTAAAATAAATTGTGGCAACATATAATGCAACAAATGGGGAGTATAAATCTAGCGCCATTAACGCTCGTAATATCATTCAGATTATAGTAGATTTTTTTCGTCAAAAGAACCTTTGGGCAAAACTATGTTTCTGGATGAACTTAGAGATACATTTTTATGCGCTATAAGGCCACAACCACCGAAAATTTTGAAGACACACCCACTTTACAAAGCTCGTTAACAAATTGATAAAAAAAAGCACAATTCTATGCCATAATTTAAGTAAAGTGGTATTTTTAGAAGTCTGTACAACTTTTCAGAATTCAACAAATATAATACATATGTTTTTATTTAATGTATTAATAATCGTGCGCAAACCACAAAAGTTTGTTTTTCCACTCAATTTGAAATTAATACCAAGCTTTATTAAGGCTTTGCGTGAACTTCAAATTAGCACCACAAATTTGAAAATAAGAGAATTTCGTCTAGTTTCTTCAAGCAGGTCTACTTCGATACATGTTTATCTCATCTAAATATGTATGTATATGTATGTATGCGGCTCTTATTTATTTATTATCACGCTTTTGTATTTTTTCTAGATCAAAGCGATCGGGTATACAAGTTTGCAGCGCGAGTTCAATGTCGGAGAATAAAATTCAATTTCGTAACTGTAGGGTTTTTTTAAAAGTCCTTATTATGATAATACATTTTAAAGAGGCTAGAGTTTGGGGAACATTCAAACACTAGAGGTCTTTAAAGTGGCATTATATATATTAGGTTGTCAAATATCTCCCTTCCGCCCTTTTGTCTTTTGAATTTTCCGGCTATGTACAAAGCGCTCGGTAGCTAATATTAATATTATTATATTGTAGTGGTTGTAACTCTACACAGCTTTTGGACTTGAAAACTTACTCGTCATAGTAATTTTGAACGCGTATGCATAGAAAGTAAAGCTGCTTAAAACGGTAGATAATAAAAATGAAAATTATTTCGCACCCCTCACTGCGAAAGCGTTAATTGCTGTAGATACTCTATAATTTGTTTTGCTTGGTTCCATGCGGCGCTTGATTGGCGAATTGATGATAGTCAGTTTCTACGCGATTCATCAGTACGGATGAAATTAATTACAATCGATACTGACTATTGATTTCATTTGTGAGTTTTTGTAGTTCTTAAGCGGGTAAATTACACACCCCATCATGTTTAGTTAAAAGAAATAAAATGACTTTTATGTGTTTTTAATTCTTGTGATCTTTCAACATTCATGTCACGTAGGCGACGCACACAAAGTTTGAGAGTATTCTAGTAGGTATAACAGGTAAATAATTATTCTATCCAACATGTTTCTTCAATCTAATTCCAATCGAATCCACTGTTTAACAAAAACTGCTCGGTGCTTTAATTTGTATTAACTGGTTATAGTAAGTTTATATTACAAAATTTTCCTAGCTTACCAAGATTTCAGGGCTAAAATAATTTCCATAAAAGTAGGCACACAATCAATATTTCTTAAATTCTAACTCATTTGTTATAAATATCTGTATACCAACTCGATTTGTCCCTTCCATTAAAAGACGATCCTACCTCTAGTAAGAACTACTGAGGTACAGTATCTCACAAAATTGAGCATGCACCCAACTCAAATAAATTATAGATCAAAAAACTAAAAAACACCATTTAATCACGCATTTTGTTTGTTTTTCCAATGAAATGTGTACATCTGTCTTTTAAAGGCACTTAATACATTTTTCAGCAATTAGTTTGGGATCTGACTTTGGGCTAGTAGCCAGTGTTCTATGCCCATTTTGTTTTAGACATAACTTAATATTAGTACAAAACAGTTTGAGGGATCAGACTATCAAATGACAATACAAAATAACTTAGAAGGGAAGAATGATGGGAATATATTTATGGTGCTATATGATAAGGTTCAGTAGGCCTGGTTCTCTTAAGTCGTCGTCTGCCGAATATTTCTTTTATTTGCAATGTGTTTACTTCGCTTTTTGGATGGGTTAATAATTTCAGGTGATGTCTTCTAGTTGTAGTTTGAATTTCTTCTTCTACTGTTGCAATTTTTTAGGTCATGGTGAATGTCGGTATTAGGTATGTACCAGTCTGTGTTAGTAATAGTTCGTAATATTTTTGATTGCTGTCTTTGAACTATACCGATGTTCGTTTTTTTCATATGTCCAAATCGGCTTGATGATATATATATGCATATAATAAAAGCTTGTCTAATCCTCCTACGAAGCAGCCAGTGCAGCTGATTATATTTAAGTTTTATTTGGTCTCTTTTTTTTGTAGATGCTATTTCCAGTTAAGTTTGTTATCCAAATACATGCCAAAATATTTCGCGACATTAACGATCTGAATAGTTTTGTCTTTCTGGCGGTTAAGTTTGAAAAACAGGGGATGAAAAACCGTCGTGTATTTGTTAACAAGATATAAGTATATTAATTCAAATAAAGACACACAAAGAAAATTAAGTAAAATTAAAGAAAGAATTAAAACATTGTTGCCTGGCTCGGTTTACTCGACTGAATGTTTCGCTATTGCTCCAGGAGCTGACAAGATGTCGGGGCTCATCAAGCAGGGATGTCGAGCGCTTACATCGTCGGCAAGGATGTTGAATGCTTACAGTCGGCTTCCTGACCATTCGTGGCGACCTCGCACGAAGCAGAGGGTTGGTCATCGTCGTCGCCTTCATCAATGTCATCCGGGGGTAGTTGACACTACGGTTTCATCGTATCAGATGCATACACGGATTTATAATGTCGTTGTGTTCGCTGAGCATGTGGGATACAAGCAGATATCGGTCATGTGGGAGGAATTAAGTGATGATAAACGGGCCCTTATAGCGAGGTTCCAATTTGCGCGATGTACCCGTACTGGCTGTTCATGTTCCTCTAAGACTAGGTCACCTGGATCATACATGGTTGGGTTGGAACGATTGGCATCGTAGCGTTTCTTTGCTTCTGCTCGATGGTCATTGACTCGGGATGCAGCATTGGCTCGCAGCTGTTGCAACTCAGTACCGCTTAGCACATGGTCGTCACTACGATGCAACGCTTGCACCAGTGTGTTCTGCAATATATCTCGTGGCTCATAACCATAAAGGATCTGAAAAGGAGAACAATTAGTAGTTTTGTTTACCATAGTATTGATACTCCATTGTATTAGATGCACCTGATCATCCCACCGTCTCTCGTTATCAGTGATCGGCAACAGCATTGAGAGTATGCGATTGGTGCGTTCGACATCTCCATTCGCTCTTGGTGTTCGAACAGCATTAAGGATTCGCGACAGAATGTTTCAACATTTTTCGAACTAAACGCTGTCCCACGATCAGATATAATTCGTTCCGGCATTCCAACGTAGCTGGTAACATCTCTCAGAGTATCGATAACATGTTTTGTTGCGGTGCTTTTAACAGCGCGAATTATGGTAAATTTGGTAAATGCATCCACGATGACGAGTATATGTTCATTGCGCTTGGAGCTTCTAGGAAATGGCCCCAAATGGTCGATATGCACGGTTGAAAAAGGTATCGGCTTGATGTCATCGTAATGCATCTTTTTCATCGTCTGGGGACTCCTCAGTAGGTGCGTGGACGTCTATGAGGCTAATGTTCTTAAATTTGCCTTGCACGCGAAGGATGCCTTTCATTAATCGCGGTGAAGCCGATGATGGGAGGTATCCATTTTTGGCTAACTAGGAAACCTACCCCCTACCTACCCCGTAGCTTTTCTTTTACAAGATACCATTCCCCGGCCATCTTATTTTCTGTGGAGCTGTTATGTCAGCCTTATAGTTGGCCAGGGCATCGGCTAGCTGCTGTGCAGCTCGGGCTCAATAGAGCGTTCTTACGTTCCACGAACAAATCGTTAAATCGTTTGTCCGTTGTAGTTGCTTGGGTCGTCGTTGGGTTATCGTTTCGTTTCCTTTTGAACTTTTTGTTTTGAGGTTCAGTTTTCGAGATATTAAGCCAAAAATTTGATTGAGCATCCTGGCTCAAACAGTGACATACGAATTGTAAAGATCCGAAAATGCCATTTTGTAGATCTCGAAAAAAGAATAAAAAAATAAAAGAAAAACATTTTTATTTTCATAAAAAGTGATTGCTGGACGTGATTTGATGCGGTTCCCCATCGCGATGGTCGACATACATCGACGTTTTTAAATAAATTTTCTTCGATTGTCTTCTCTGTTTTATGTCACTCAAAATTGTTCGCATTGAGTTCCAAGATCCGTTTTCAAGGAATAAGATTCCTTCGCTCAAACCACTGCTCTCTTTTATTTTCATATGAAACACACACATAAACTTCTCACACTATTTCTTTAATTTACTTATGCTCTCTTTCTCTCTCCCTCTAGGAGTCTTTCCGCGTTGTACTCTTTTCTGTACCACACAACTGACACCACAGCTGACGAAGGGAAAAAGTAGAGAAAATGAGGATGACAACGTCATCATTCGTGGCCAGGCCCTCTGTATTTTTGTTAAATTGAATATCGAATATGATCACATAAAAAGCAAATATCTCGTGAACGGTTGATCGCAAATTGATGCGGAAGATGACGTTGGATGTGGAATAAGCAAGACTTTCGAGTTAAATATAACAATTTCGAAAAATATAAGACGGAATGTGAATAAAGCGGAAAAGAAGTTCGAACCCCCCTTTCTCACCTCCATGATTTCTGACCGTTATGCCGTTTTAGGGGAATCAATAACATGCCAAGTTCTATTTTGATAGCAAATTTGAGCAAAATCTGTTAGACGGTTTTCAAGAACGGTTGAGGAGACTAAAAAGCTTCAAACCCCCATAACTCCCCCTTGGGTCCCCCGAGCGTTGTGGTTCAACTGTAGGATTTGTAGGGGATCTAGCCCTATTGTTAACCCAAGTTTCAAAAAATTCTATTGCTTAGTTTTTAAAAATCGTTCCGGAAACTTTAGAGAAATGTAAGCCCTCCTTTCTCCCCTTTGGAGCGGTCTACTTTGTATATCAATACATCAAAATAAGTCCCCCATCGCTATACTCGATATACATCGATGCTTTATAATAAAATTTAACTTAAAAACAAATCTGCTTCCTTTAAAATAATACCTACATATATCGACCATCAAAGTTAATTCAAGTTTTTTCGGCCGTTAGTATCAGTATTATGAAAAAGGTACCATATAGACACACCCACAAGCTTTATAATTTTGTTTACAAAATCCAACTTTTAGTCACTTTAGATTCATTTGTTGTTTTTTAGAAATCATTCATTGAAAAGTTGAATGATAAACCCAAGTGCAAAATTTGCAGTGTTTTTCTGTATGTTTTTGGTCATACAACAGTTAATGAGATCAGAAGTTTTGTTTGAGTCAGTAGGTCAGTAGGTAGGCTCACGGGTGGTCAGATATTTGCGATTATTATTGTTGCTTTTAATAGTTATAATGTAATAATTTCCATGTCCATGTGTTTAGCATTATCAAATCTTCGGCTGCTTTGGATCTACACCCAAGTGATTTTACGTATGTTTCATACTGCGGGATTTTTATTTTATGTCTTGGGGGACAGTAAAGGGCTGAGAGTGATAATGGTCCATCTTTATTTTCTATTTGTATTGTAGTCGATTATATATGTTCGTGTCTGTATTGCTCTAGTTCGATGCAGTTGATTTTGTTTTTGATTATAATGGCTGCGCCACCATGAGCTGTTTCATCTGGGTGATTTGTGTTGTATATATTGTAACCAGGGTGGGCGCCGTGGCTTAATCGTTAGTGTGTCGGACTGTTAAGCGAGAGTACCTGGGTTCAAATCCAGCTCGGGGAAATAACACCACAAACATTTTTCACGGCCCCACCTCCAGCGAACGACAGACAACCGTCCTGGAGTACTCCAGGAGTACTTAGTATTTAGTGTTTAGTATTTTTAGCATTCGACGCCCTGCACATCGATTGGAGGTGGTTTGCTTATTGTCTTGTGATACGTTGTGCTAAGTTGGCTATTTTTTCTAGTTGTTTCCTCTCTTGTAGCACTGTTCTCGGTGTCGTCGTCTATGTTGAGGATGTCGAAGCGATTACATGAGTTTGGTTCTCTTGGTTTACTTAACCAGTAGTTTAGAGTTGACCGGTGTTTTGTTTTAAACTTCTTTTCGTTGTTGTTGTCTGTTATTTTCACATTGGGGGTGATTTATTTCTTTTTTGGCTTATAGGAGTTTGTTCAGTGTTGTCGGTTATAGCCTCAGTTGAGTCAGTGGATGTGTGGTTTGTTTGGCTGTTAGCACAGTTTAGTTTTTCACGGTTCTTTCATGGAGGACTATTGCTCAGTTTTAGCGATACAGTATTGGTGACTGATCGGTGTTTTGTTTCGGTTTTACTTTTCTATTGGTGACTCGGCGTTCTGGAAATGTGTTAATGTTGTTTGCGCCCCATCGGGGTCGATCTTAAAACACTCATTTTACTCTTAGGGTTCAATATCAATTAAAAGAAAAAAAAAAAAATAAATGAAATAATGAAAATAATAGAAACAAATAAAAGAAGTTAGGATAGAATAGAACGAAATTAAAGTAGAAATAATATTAAACAGAAATTAAATAATGTAGAAGAGAGGGAAATTGAAAAAATGAAATTAAACAGAATAGGAACACAAAGAAAATAAATAATAATTTAAATTAATTTAAATTAAATTTCAAAATAACGTTAATGTTATTTTGGTAAAACTATTTTTATTTTTTATTTGATTTTTTTTTATTATTATATTATTTTTTTTTATATATTATATTATTATATTTTTATATTATTATATTTAATTTATTTAATTTAAATGATAATTGTTGTTTGGACATTAATCAGAACAATCGAAAAATCCAAAAATAATCTTATCACTTCTTCTATGTCCAATGACTAAATTGAAAGGCGTTAAGCAATGTTGCATATTGAGAATTGAAAGTACAAGCAAGCAAAATGTGCTCCACGCTTTTTTATTTAGTCACTGGACATAAGAAAAAGTGATTAGATTATTAATACTAACGTTCGAACAAGGTTTTTATTAACTTTGTTGGTTGATACAGGTGTCATTGAAAAGGAGGTGGGGTCCAGATAATGAATATGTCAGTCCGTCTGTCATTAAGCTTTAATCTTGGTAACTAGCGAACCACCAGGAATAAAATTCAACCAATCTCACTTGCCGAAAGAAAGTTCAGACAAAAAGCTCAAATAAATTAGGTACTATCGAAAAACTAAGTACTTATACTAAATTCAAAAAACTAATTTATTTTTGTATATTTTTAATATCGTTGGAAAGAAGATGACACCTTGATCATAAACTTGAACTACAGTAACAACTTTAGTAAGGTGTTATTAGCCATCAGACAAACAAATTACTTATGTACAGGGGTACCCACTTTATTTTCTAAAATATTGCACCGAAAAATGGGGTGTCTCAAATGAATTACAAAATTTTTTTAAAAAAAAGTTCATTGAAATGCATGGAGTAGGGTATCGTTGGATAGGTCTTGTAAAATAAAGTACAGTTTCCGTACAGCCGGAAAAAGGTGTCCCCCACCCTAATACCCATAGGTCTAAAAATCTGGAATGAAGGCCTTGAACCAATCTAGTTTAGAATAAGTCTGAGAATTCTGGCACAAATACATTCTATAACGCGGTTTTGAAAATCTCGGCAAACAAATCAAAAAATATTACGCAAAAAAAGCTTATTTTCACATAATTTTTCGAAATATTAACGATTTCAATCGGATCAGTTTTCTGTTAAAAACGATGATGACTACAATCTGTCGCTTGCGGACATTTTATCGCTTAACACGTTGACTGCCACACGTATTTACAACAAAATCATGGTCAGGCGTGCTCTGCTACCATATGCCTGTTTACATTTCTTTCGGTACTCACACTCTTTTATTTTGGAACGAAAGTAGGGGGAACGGCCCGATGAGAACTCTTGATGTCATCTGAATACGGGTGATACGGTAGCACGAATGAGCCAATACAAATATGCAACTCCCTCTTCTCTTGCCCCTTGATTTTATTTGACAGCGTTTTTATAACATTTTGTGTCTGTAAACAACAAATCAAACAAACGTGCGTAAAAACGATGAGCTAGTGTTAGATGTTTCCTGAATTGCTGTCAAAATGCTTTCTGTATTTCAGCTACATTCGTGAATTACTGCCAAATTCATCGATAGGCGGGGGGAAATAGCAGCAATAGCAATAACAGATGGGTGTCTATCAAAGATCTAAGGAGATGGTCGTATCGGCACAGTCTGCTAAAAAAATAAGCTGAATTTTCAACTTTAGCGGGCTACGTACATTCG
The DNA here is from genome assembly GCA_905187475.1 of Syritta pipiens. Taxonomy (NCBI): domain Eukaryota; kingdom Metazoa; phylum Arthropoda; class Insecta; order Diptera; family Syrphidae; genus Syritta; species Syritta pipiens. The sequence continues at coordinate 59,445,705 of LR994572.1, read as the reverse complement.
ATTATCGATTTTTTTATTTTGTTATATTGGTACACTCGTCTCGAACATATATGTTTCAGGCATATAGCATATTTATTTTATTTGTGAGAGGCATAAAAGTTAGACGTGTTTTGCGTGTTCGGCGATTTCCTGCTTGGTAGCGTTTAATGAAGGTATGCACAGTTCATGGCTTTTAAAAACGTTTACAAACGTTATAAAATATTTGTTTAACCATCATCATCTTGTTCTGACCACGTGATCCACTAACGGGGTAGCGGGGCGATGCACCCAAAAGAGGTCTCTAGGCAACTCGGCAACCAGGCGAGATTTTGGGTTTAGTCTAACCATCTCATCCTGGGTCGCCTTTCTGACGGGATCGCGTTCAAAGATCACCTCGGAAGTCGTGATGGGGACATTCGTGCCCCTCGATCAAACCATCGAAGTATAGCCCTTTCCGTTCGAAGAAGTAGCTTCGGTCATTACCCAAAATTCATGACCATAGGGGAGAGTCGGAACAAATACCGAGTTAAAGACCGATAGCTTGGCCTTTACATCAAGCTTCCTGATTACAGATCTTCCAAGCTGTTTCAAAATTGATATAGCTTGGCCAATCCTACAGACAAGCTCAGTTTTGCTCCTCCCATCACTCGTGAAAAAAACCCCGAGATACTTGAACTTCTCCATCTGTTTCAATGGGACTCCACCAACATGCAGAGTGCAATGAACAGGCGTTCTGGAAATAACCATCATAGAACCATCCCCTGAAGAGAAACTCTGTAAGTCGAAGAAAACCTATGCAACTCGGTCCTTTCGGTAATTCGAATTTGAAGATTATAAAATTGTCTGTCCATCCGTCACTAAACTTTAATCTTGGTAACTGGTATACCACTTGGAGTTAAGAAATAAAATTTGAGCAAAAGATGTATTTCAATTGAGCAGTAGATTCCAAAAATTTTTTTAAAAAAAATTATATTCTAGGGAAAAAGTTTGTACTACTTTAAAATTATTTGAAATCCTTTTTTTTGCCGAAACTAAGTGATATATCGATCAAGATCTATCGATCGATCAAATAAAATAGGTTCCACATTCAATTTTTTATTCAAAAATCCCGTTTTCGAGTTATTCGGACACAAAGTTGCTCCAAAGTTGAGAAAAAGAAGTCGCCCCCTCCAGTTGCCACACCGATGTAACTAACAATCTAAAAAAAAGTCTGAAATGTGGGCCTCGATGTAATCCTTACTTTAAAATGGTTCTGAACATTCTGACTGATAGTTTTCGAATTATTAACAAATAACCCCAAAGCAACAACATTCGAATTTTAAAGATCTGAAACCATTTTGTATTTTCACACAATATCCAGATATCAACGATTTAGTGTTGTGTTAAAAAACGGGTCAACTGCAGGCATGCATTCGCAAACGAATTTCTCTGTAAAAAGTGATTGCGGGACGTGATTTGATGCTGTTCCCCAACGCGATTGCTGTTTAACAAATTTTCTGCGATTTTCCCACTGCTGTGGTTTGCTTTAAACTTCAATTATTAACCAACGATTGCAACAGATGCCTAGGGTATATGGTTATTTTTTTTGTTTTAAATTGTTTAAAATAAGGAAATTGACGATGCGTTGCATGCAGTTTGAATCTTAAAGACTAAATTGCAAGCTTACTAGCGTGCTCCTATTGTCAGTTAGGCACTAACAATAAGAGTAATTTTTTCAACACCGTTTAGCAATCACTTTTCATAGAGAAACTAGCTTGCGACCATTTCGCTCAAGTTCACCAAAGCAATTTTCACACGGCTGGCCCGATCAGTAAATGGAAAAGAATTTTATTTTGTTTAGTTTTATTTGAAATGATACGAAGAATTTTAGTGAAGTCATCTGACATTGTTCATTTCCTTTACTTATATTAAGTCCTTGCTACTAATCTGAAGAAACAACGAAACTCTCGATCAGTGAGTGGAGCTCACACTTGACCGGCTTTTTTGAGCCCTATGGCTGAAATTCTTAATACTTTAGTTCTTTAAATATAATAAAGTTTCCAAAATAGACTAAAATATTCTTTCTTTCTAGATATCCGAGCAGCAAATATAAAATGGATAAGATGTATGGGTTTTCAGTAGTCAATTTTGTTAAAAGCGCATGATTTTGAAGCTTACGAAGATAACACCTTAAGTCAACTTAATTACAACAGCAGACGAAACATGTTGAAGTTGTTGGTCAGATTTCCGATAATCATAATGCGTTCAACTGGCTTTTCATGGAAATCCGTCTTCTTCGTCTTGATTCTTACACGAAATATTTTGGGTGAAATAGGACCGGTAATTGATGTGAAGTTAAACAATCAGGAAACACTTTTCAGCCCAATTAAATCTAATGACGCGCAGATTGATGTTGTCGCACCGACGCTAGTACAGCCCAGTTCGCAGGCCGTTACCGGATGGGAGTGTAATTGCTGGAACGCAACAAATGAATTCAAGGTGAGTGAGCAGTTAACTCATTTTAACATTAATCGAGCGAACTAAATGACGATATACACTATTGTTAGGGATCGTTGCAAAATCTCTAGTTCCAAAATCCCCGTAGGATAAAGTCCTCTGTTTTGAATGTGGGCATTCGCTTAAAATCACATGTGTAAAAACCCCCTACAAGAAATGACTTGATAAAAAATCTCCCTTGAAATCCTCTATTATGGACGGTTCTGGTAAAGGTTTTCGCCTAGATTTATGCCTCACAATCATTTATGATGAGCGTAAAGGAGTGTAGCTTGTCAGATGGGGATCCAGACAAACGGAAGTTATGGGTCCGGGTCTGGGTTGTATTGGGATTTAAGTGATTCATGTTCTAGTCCCGGGACAGAGAGCAATCTTGCTAGATTCTTTTTTTCTTTCTGTTTCTGGAAAAACAATCGCAAAAAAGTCCTGACAAAAAACATTAAATGCAGTTTCAATCGAACAGACCAAGGTTTTCCATTTGAAGCACACTCTACACGCACTCTATCATTTTAGTGTTAGACATTTATATTCCAAATTTCATCAAAATCGGTTCAGACGTTCAAGAGTTAAAAAAAATCCTATGGGTTTTCAAGACGGCTCTATTAATGTTTGGAATTTGCAAATTTAGAAAGACTTGACCGCTCTGGTTGCAATTTGGAAGGTAAACTCCTTATCTTGCAAAGATAGCTTTAAGCCACATTTCTATTCGATGCATTGAACATACATGTTTAGCACACGCTTTCTAATGCAAAAAATAAACCCATTTTTTTGGAATGAGTATCATGATTTTTCGCAGTTGCTTAATCGTTAGTGCGTCGGACGGGGGGAAATAACAGCATTTTTTCACGGCCCCACCTCCAGCGAACGACTGACAATCCTCCTGGAGTACTTCTGTCATGAAAAGCTTCGCGATTCGCACTTCGGAACCGGCATTAAACATTAGGTCCCCTCCACATGTGTCAAATTATATCGCGCAAATTAAAAAAAGAAAAACAAGTTTTTTTTCGGTTTATGATCAAGCGTTTATTTTTCTGAGTCTTCTCGACTCGGGGATTCCTTGCAGACCCACTTGTGAGTCTAACCGACTCGCGGTTCAATACAAGACTGACTTGGAAAACTCGACATCGAGTTTTTTAAAATATCTTATCTTAAATGGAGTTACAAAATATCTTATCTTAGGTTAAAAATATCTTATCTTGGGTTAAGAATATCTTATCTTGTAGAAGGCAGTGGTTTGTAATATTAGGTTGTCAAATATCTCCCTTCCGCCCTTTTGTCTTTTGAATTTTCCGGATATGTACAAAGCGCTATTCAAATCTATCTAGTTGTGCTCTTGGCCTCTCCTACTTTCCACAGATCGTGTTAGACAATTCAACGTTGGAGTTTGTGGAAACTTACAAGAATCTAGGCATAACATTCAACAGAACATTAACATGGAATATTCACATAAGTACGATAGTGGGTAAAGCGTGCTTCTAGCCTATTCCTATTCTAGCTTATGGATGTGAGATTTTCGACTGTGATGCTGACAGTAAAAGAAAGCTCCAAGTTGCATTTAATAGTACCATCCGCTATGTTTACGGTCTTAAAAGGTTCGATCACATCTCTCACGTGGCAAACAATTTGTTGAACATGTCTTTTCAAAACTGCATAAAGTTTGGTACTCTTCTTACACTTTCAGGTATACTAAACACAAAGCAAACAATATGTCTCCATAACAAAATACAATTTTCTGCATCCAGTAGATCTCTGTGCTTAAATCTTCTCCTGCCTAAGACGCAAAAGACAGTTTTTCATTGTTGCTATTAGTCTTTGGAAATTGATCCCACACAATCTAAGAGAACTAAATGACATGTCTTGATTCAGGAGCGAGTTGCACGTTTCTTAAGAAACCAGAGCAGCTAAATGTGATCCCACACATAACAACCGTTTCTTATCTTCTCATATTCAAGCAAAACCAGCTCACCAAAATTTAAACTTCTTATAACTCAAAATTTAAACTACTATGTCAATGACGTAACTTGTGTAATGTTTACTGTGTAGTTTGTCGTTATTAGTGTTTTTTTCTTTTTTTTACTCTTTATTTTCACTTCTTTTAAGTCCATTTTCTACTATTTTTTTTTTAATTTTCAATAATTTAATTTAAATTTTAATTAACTAATTAGTTTAAATTTAATTTAACTATTATTTTTATTGTTTTTTCTTTTAATTTAATATATATATTTTTTTTTTTTTTTGTTATTTTCTATGAACATTTATATTCTGTCACAGATTTAAAAGAATTTTTCTTATTGTGGCAGAAATTACAATAAATAAAATAAAAAATAAAGAGCAATGGCGTTTATCTCTCACACACAAAGTTTTCTAGGTGTTTCCTGTACCAAAAAAACAATATAATTTCGAAGCAGCGTTAGTGGAGTGGATATGGTGGTTGCCTTCTGCTCTGAGAACCCTGGGTTCGATCCTCAGTTTGCTTTTTTTCTTGTTTTTTTCTTTTTTTTTTCCGTTATCTTCACATTTCTTATTTTTTCAAAATTGTTAAATTCTAGTTCAAATGAAAAATGAATAGCTTGAATGCGTTACTAAATCAATCGAGAACACGAAGGGTTCTAAAAAAAAGTTTCTATATTCTCTTAAATTCAGAAATATCTTTTGGTTTTTTTCAAAACCTGTCAGGATAGTTTTCTTCTCCCTCATTTCTCTTAAAAGAACAAAGTGAAGTAAGAAAATGATTAATCATGATGGTTTTATTATTGTATTGTAATTTTGTTTGCAAAAAAAAAAAGAAAATTAGTTATTTATACGTGTGTGTGTGCTCAGAGAATTTCCTAATACGCTCTTTTCTACTGGTTGCGATTTATATGAATAGGCTGTTCGAAGAAACTTAAACCTTGGTACTGAATAAAAAAAAAGACAAGGAATTCTAAAGAAACAAAAACTAAATTAAACATTGTTTTTGTTATTGCTTTAATGTGATTTGCACACACCTAGCGTAAAATTTGCAGCGATCTTTTTTTTTTAATTTCAAACACGAGTACTTGATTTGTTAATTTCTTCAATGTTTGTGGCTGTTCCACATTCATGTTTTAAGTGACTAAGTGACTATCTATCAGTGGCGTGGCGTGAAAAATCTGAAATGGTAAGTCGGTAAAAAAATTTACCTGCAACATTCTTCTGCTATCACCTTTTTTATGAAGTTGATTAAGTAAGCTATTAAAGAATTACCTGAAGAGGTTTCAATCCAATTATTACCGAATTCGTGCAAGGGCAAACAGCTACGAACATGTTTATACGTTTTAATATTTTTTGCTGATTTATGCAAATTGTAAGTATCAGCGTAGACCTTACGGGTCCAAACAGTAGCGGAATTCGAAAAAAGAAAGCAGGGAAAACAAAAAATTTTGTTACGTTTACAACTGCAAGTCAACCAATTACATTTTTGGTATATTGATGAATTGAAATGCGAAACAAAGCCATCATTGGGCTTATGTATCTATTTTCATCGAAGAAGTTGAGCATCCTTCTCTACAACTTTTTTTTTGAGAAAATCTTACTAAAATTATTTCCTTCGTTCAAAAGGAAATCTACCACAATAATTTGCAGATGATAATGCCATTTTTACAACAATAACTATTCAAAATCTCTTTAAGTTACTCTTTGCAATTTGCACGATAGTTGAATTATTCAAACAAAAATAACCTAAGAGAAACAAAAATCTAAGAGACACATATCGTCTATTATGACACTATGTGTTGTTGCTAGCAACAAAATAACCCGAAAAAGTTTCGGGTCCACTGGTCCTTACTGCTCTTTTTCTGGCTTTACGGCTGCTGTCGGAAGGGAAACAAGGAAAGAACATGAATTTCTTATAGCCAGTTAGCAAGAGAATAACCCGAGACTTTTTCGGGTATAAGGTCTTTATATACCTTATGATCAAAAAAGAACCGGAATTTTATTAAAAAACGCAAAATTTCAATTTTTAATAATTTTCTTTATTATCACCTTTAAAGTATTCTCCTCCTGCGGCAATACATGCATGCCAACGCTTGATCCAATTTTCCATACAAGTTTTATAGGCCGCCGAAGGTATGGCCTTTAGTTCACGCAGCGAATTCTCTTTTATGGCCTCTATGGTCTGAAAACGCGTTCCCCGCAATGGCGATTTGAGTCTGGGGAAGAGGAAAAAGTCACACGGGGCCATATCTGGAGAGTACGGTGCTTGGTTGATGATATTGGTTGAGCTTTTGACCAAAAACTGAGACATAACGACGCTGTTTTTGAATGAAATTCAGGTTTTTTGGCACCAGCCGAGCAGCGACGCGTTTTAAGCCCAAAACATCAGTTAAAATGTAAAATGAGATGCCCAACAACACAGCAATCTCTCTTATCGGTGCAGAACGATTTTGCAACACGATTTGCTTCGCCGATTCAATGTTTTCTTCAGTAACAGATGTTGTTGGGCGGCCAGGGATCTCATCGTGATCCAAGCTTGTACGACCACCTTTGAACCGTTTATACCACTCATATGCCTGTGTTTTTCCTAGACACGATTCACCAAAGGCCTTTTCTAACATTTTCAACGTTTCGGAACACTTAAATCCATTTGCAACACAAAATTTGATGCACGCACGTTGTTCCAAATTTTCATCCATTATAAAAATCGCCACACGAAAATTGTTCAACTTATTTGTATAGACGTCAAACAAAAACTAATCATACGATATCCGTCAAAATTTGACAGAATATGTATAAAAGTGTTGCCAACGTTGAGAGAATTTTACCGATTGGACAAGCGCGGGAATTTTAAAATGAAAATTTCGGTTCTTTTTTGATCATAAGGTATAAGGTTGATATTGTCGTATGTGATACATTTTTCGCCGCCAGTCACCATCCGCTTCAAAAATGGGTCGAGTTCGTTCCGTTTCAGCAGCATATCGCAGGCGTTGATTCGGTATTCGTCGTCACAGGTCTTCTGCCGGCTGGTTTATCCATGGTGTCGTTTTCACCGGCTCTGAATCGTCGAAACCATTCCTCCGCGGTTCGAAGTGAGAGTACCATCCCCCAAAACACCATTAATTTTACGGAACGTTTCTCTAGCGGATTTGCCTTTAACGAAGGACAACTTTAAAATAGCGCGAATTTCGGCTTTAGTGAACTCCATGTTTACACGTCTATAACGTTGATATTGGTGTGCAGGTGTGTGCTTGTAGATGCATGTAGATAGCAAGCGAATAGCAGGTGGATGCAGGTGTGGATGGCCTTGGACATGTGCACACGTAACTCGGGGGGTTATTCTGTATTGCTAGAGTATCGGGAATCTATTCGAAAATTGAAAATTCGTATTTTGTGTCTCTATACGAAATGTCTACAATCAGCTTTCGGATGCTCAATTCTAGACAAAGACACAGCAAAAGCAGCCTCTCCATCATGCTTAATCTTTATAAGTAATTGATTTATTGAAAGGTCTTCCAGTAGCATCCAAAAGGGAAAATATTCCCCTTGTTATTGCGGACTGATAACATAATTACATCACAATTGATTTTTTTTTCCTTTTTCAAAATACACTCGTTTTGAATCGCTTCAAAAGTGCTTGATGTTATATGGCAAGTAATTTAAAAAAAAAATTTAAATATTTGCCTAAGAGAGACCATTTCTCTATTTACTTGAAATTTAATTCCACAGAACACAGTCCAATTCCTCTAAGTAGAATTTCCCTCTAACTTGTTTCGCCATACTTTGGGATTCCCCTCAATCTTCCCGTCGAACTTCCTTAAAGTCGAAAATCTTTCTAACCCGAATACATTCTTTCCAGCCTTGGTCTATTTTTAATACCTTTAAGTCGAATTTTATTTCTTTGGCTGAAAAATAGACGAAAAAAATGTCCTCTCGTAACTTGTATCAAGTACGCACACTCGCATTCTCTGACTCTCCCAAGGTGGTCCTAGTCGATGAACATATTTCGCGAACATTAATTTCGTGTTGGCTCTTGTACAGAAATAAAGGAAACGAGATATTCATCTGCTACCCTCTTCGCCACTGAAATTTTTTTACAGCTTGTTGTTTTTGTAATTTGCCTCTCGTCTGTGAATACATGTGAGGCAACTGCTCATCTTGTTCCGAGAATTTCTTTAAATTTGAAAATGTTTACTGTAACTGCCCATATTCATTTGAAATATTATGCTTAGTATATATGTACACATATTCATGACAAATGTGTGAAATAAGATGGGTTGTTTCATTTTCGCTTTTGTTTGAATGGAAATCTTATTCATTTTGCAATATTTATTGAATTACAAAATTACATTTTTTTTTCAAAACAAACGGCCACTTCGGAGAAAACAAATCGCCACCCTATGTTCATGCCATAAGCACGAATAATTATAAAACATCACACTGGAAACAATATTAGAAGCAATACTGGAAACGCCATTGGTTGAAATCAGAGTTGTAAAAGATTGCAATCTTTTGATTTTAAAAATCAATTGAATTCATACCTCTGATTTTTCAATTCATAAGTTAAATCTGCAACTAGACTGCAACATTGAAATCTCGCATTCTTTTTGAAGTCTTGATTGGAGCAATCCTTACGACCAATCTATTGATTGCAAATCAATTGAATGCAAATCTTTAGACTAACATATTTGGGACTTCAAAAATTTTCGTTGCAATCTGAAGTCCAAAGACTTCAAAGTGATTGCAATGAATGCAATGCCAATCTAAAGATTTGCATTCAATTGATTTGCAATCAATAGATTGGTCGTAAAGATTGCTCCAATCAGGCCTTAAAAAAGAATGTGAGATTTCAATGTCGAAGTCTTAGTCATCAAATGAAGTCAATTGAATGAATCCCAAATCATAAAAATCTTTCCATGAATTCAGGGATTGCATTAGGTATTAGAAAGTAGTGCAGTGTTCTAAAAGATTAATGATAAGTTGTTGATCATCATATGTAAACAATATTCCGATGTACATTAGAATGTAGGAACCGCAAAAATATGTGATAAAAATTAAGTTTAAATAATATTGCAAAATTCTTATATATCAGCAGCATTTTATTGTGTAATATTATTAAAATATATGTTTGAATGTTTGAAGATTATTTCATGCAAATGTTGACCTTGACTGCGCCTCAAATGGTCCATCCGCTTAGTCCAATTTTGGCATACTCTTTCCAACATTTCGACCGGTATCTCACGAATAAATGCTTCAATGTTGTCTTCCAATGCGTCAATTGAAGCGGGCTTGTCTGTATAGACATGAGCTTTAACATAGCCCCACAAAAAATAGTCTAAAGGCGTTAAATTGCACGATCTAGGCGGCCAATTGACCGGTCCCGAACGTGAAATAAAATGTTCACCGAACTCGCCTCTCAATAAGTCCATTGTTGCGCGTGCTGTGCGGCATGTGGCACCGTCTTGTTGAAACCACATGTCATGCAAATCAAACTCTTGCATTTTGGGCAAAAAAAAGTTGGATATCATCTCACCGTAGCGCTCACCATTCACAGTTACGTTACGATTCGCATCATCTTTGAAGAAGTACGGTCCAATGATGCCAATAGCCCATAAACCGCACCAAACTGTGACTTTTTCTGGATGCATTGGTAGCTCTTGCAATGCTTCTGGCTGATATTCACTCCAAAATCAACGATTCTGCCTATTTACGTACCCATTGAGCCAAAAATGAGCTTCGTCGCTGAACACTTTCTTAACTTTCTTAACAGAGCACGCATTTTGATAATAAAATTCAATAATTTGCAAGCGTTGTTCGTTTGTAAGACGATTCATGGTTAAATTATAGAAAACTGAAGATGTTTGAAAGTGAAACAAAATACGAAACGCGCGTCAGCTGTTTAAACCAGTGTTGCCAAAAAGATAATAGCTAAAAAATCACCCTTTATATTCTCCTCTTGACAGTATATTCGAGCGAATAGTCGGATATTCGGCTAAAGCTGAACTATAAAGCTGAATGTTTGTATGGATGTTTGTTACTCTTTCAAAAACAAGTGAATCGGTTTTAATAAAACTTGACAATAATATATTCAAGTGTAAAAAATGATTGAAATTGTCAAGTACACCCGCGACCCCGTTAGTGGAACTCAAATACAGAGACAATTTTTGCTGTGTTGTTTGAATAAAGTTATTCAAATACATGTATTTAAGTGACTTCATTAGCTTAAATACAATTTGAGATCTCTTATGCAAAAGTGGAAAATACCGAAAATGCTTTATCTCATCTTTGCGTAAAGCTTCGATTCGTTTCTTATTCATTTTACTTAACCAACAACTAATCCCTAAGAAATTCTTGATCCGCTTCAATCTGCCCCTATCTGCTTCTGGAAAAGAAATACAGATAGATCGATCGCCAATGCGGGATTTGAGAAAATCAGAAAAAGGGTACTTTGAAAAAGGCGTTGCTTTTATCATTCGATGCATCTACTCGTAAGTTGTAGTAAAACTTAAAGCAATGCAATGCAAAATAAGGAGTTTACTTTTTAAATTTCAACTAATTTGGTCAAGCCGTTGCAAACTTTAAAATCGCAAATATTAATAGAGGCGATTTGAACGGCTGAACGACTCTTGAACGGCTGAACCGATTTCGATAAAATTTGGAATATAAATTTCTTATGTCCTACACTTAAACGCTAACTAATTTGTTCTTAGATGCAATAAGTTTGACTTCAACTCAGAAAGCAACACCAGCACATTGCAGGCGGACGCTTAGATGAATTCCTAAGAATTTTGCCACTGCGCACACGGGTTCGACAAACATTTCTTCGGTGACTGCTGTGAACAACCCCAAGTTATTTCGACCCTTTTTCTTCAGAAAAAAAATGGACGAATACGATCGCCGAATGGTAAAGTATGCAAAAAGTGTAGTTCGAACACCTGTGTTCCTTTTATAATGCGTCGCATGCACTTCAAATTTAAAGTCAAATTAAATTAAAACACATTACACAGCATAAGCGATCTATGTTCCAAATTTCAGCCAAATCGTTCAAGCGGTTTGGGAACCAATTCTGCCAAGAAAAAAATTGCGACAAGACGCATCCTTGGTGAAGTCCAACGCCCACGGTGAAAGGTGTTGATTTACTACCGTTAATCCGAACACAGCTGCTACATGACTGAAAGGCCCTCAACAAATGACTATCCTGCAGAACACTCCAGTGTTTGCCTCGAGGAACTTGGTCATACGCCTTTTCCAAGTCTACAAAGCAACTGTAAATCGATTTGGCATATTCCCAACCTATTTCAAGTACCATTCTTAAAGTACTAATACTAACGCTGGAAAAAACTTTTAATAGCTTTAATAGTCAAAATGGGTGTCATTGGAAAGGGAGTGAGGTGCAGTTTATAAAAATGTCTGTGTCAATAGGCTTTAATTCTGGTAACTGCTGAACCACTTGGAATTAAGAAATGCAATTTGGATAGATGACATATTTACCAAAAAATAGGTTAAAAAAATTGCATATTAGTGAAGAAGTTAGCACTTATACAAATTTAGTATTAGATCCAGAAATTTATTTTTTTTATTTAATATCGGTATCGTTGAAAGAGAATGGAAGCTAGATCAAAAGCTGTACAATGGCAATCACTTTACTCTTATTGGTAAGAAGTTATTAGCCAACAAACTGCCAAAAACTGACTTGCAGCAAAAAATATGAAAATAAGTGGAGCTATGGAGCATCACATTGTAATTTCAGAAAAATACTCAAAAATTTTGTACGAAACATGTGTGAACACAAGTGTGGTGTCCCTTTTAAAGATCCGACAACGCCATTTTGTAGATCTCAGCAAAAGAATCAAAATATAATATGAAAACAAATTTTATTTTCACAACAATTTTTCGGGATATTACCCTTTTAAATCATATAAGTTTTCTGCTAAAAACGATGAATTGATGAGTCACAGTTTCGCTTGCAGCCATTTCAACTCTTAAATGCACCAATTTTTACACATCTGGAGCGGTAAGCAGATGGAAAAGGATTCTCTTTTGCTTAGTTTCATTTGAAATGAAAAGAAACATTTTTCTAATGCTATTTTGATAGTTAATTTCTTTGACTTATGCTAAGTAGCAAATATTAATCTATTTGCCGCAGAGCGAGATCCTCGGCGAGAGAGTAAAACTGATACTTGAGTGGTATTTTTAGGGTTTCGTTCCAAAGGAATAACGAAACTCTTATAGAATCACTTCGGTGTCCGTCTGTCTGTCTGCCTGTCGCCTTTACATATTTGCTAATAACTTATGAATCCTCTGTAGTTAAGGGATGGAATTTGGAATGGATATGTATCTTGGCAACCCAAAAATAAATCAGGATTTTTTTCCGAAATTAGTCATATATTAAAGAAAAAGTTAGTACTGAAACTAACCTTTGAAAAAACTTTTATTAACTTTTGTGGTCAATATGGGTGTCATTGGAAAGGGGGCGGGGCTGAGACTACAAAAATGTCTGTCTGTCTGTCATTAAGCCTTATCTTAGGTACCTGGTAAACAGCCTGGAATTAAGAAATGAAATGTATACCGATGATGTACTTCACTTGCCCAAAGAAAGTTCCGAAAAAAACTTTAAAGAAAGTCACTTAATAGCCAAAATTTAGTACTAATATTAAAATAAAAAAATAGTTTTTTTTTCTTAGATACTTGATATGGGTATCGTTGGAAAGAGAATGGTAGCTAGATCGAAAAGTTGTACTACAATTAGCATCCTAGTCTTATTGGTAAGAAGTTATAAGCCCGCAAGCTTCAAAAAACCGACTTGTGTACCATGTCCCATACCTTATTTTCTAAAATAATGGGTCAACAAATCTGAAAAAAATTGGAGCTATGGGACAACTCACCGCTATATTGCAAAAGTACCCAGAAATCTCATATGATTTTTTATTCATACTAAAATAAATTAATAACTAATTTCTTAAAATTTTTTGTTTACCGGAATTAATTGAGTTAGGTACCGTTGGATAGGTCTTGTAAAATAAAATAGAGTTTTGATTTTGAGCTTTTTGTTCCAAGGCTCAGTTTTCGAGATATTAAGTTTTAAGTGCGAAAAAAAAGCGTCCCCCCCCGCGCATTTCCATACTTGCGGGTTTAAAAATCTGAATAAAATCTAGATGGCAGGTCTCGATGTAATCTTTAGTTTAAATTTAGTTCGAGCATCCTGGCTCAAACAGTTCTTGAGTTATTGGCCAAAAACCAGAAAACAATGACATACGAATTTTAAAGATCCGAAAACGCCATTTTGTAGATCTCATCAATAGAATCAAAAAATGTTATACAAAAAAAAAATATTTTCATACAATTTTTCGAAATATTAACGATTTAAATTATATCAGCATTTTGCTAAAAAAGGGCAACTAGCGATTATCTCACACACACAAAGTTTTCTACGCTTTTCCTATACCAAAAAAGACATAAGAATTTTAAAAAATTATAGCTTGACTGCGTTACTAACTCAATCGAGGACGCAAATGATTCTTAAAAAAGTTTCTATATTCTATTAAATTCTGAAATATCTTTTGGCTCTTTTCAAGGTCTGTGAACCTGAGCGAATATTTTGTATGACAGTTTTCTTCTCTCTCAGTTCTCTTAAAAGAACAAAGCGAAGTAAGGAAATGATTGATCATAATAGCTTTGTTATTGTAATTTTTTTGAAGAAAATAAGAGAATCAGTTATTTGTACGTGTATGTGTGCTCAGACCATTTCCTGATACGCTCTTTTCTATTGGTTGCGCTTTATGTGAATTGGAAAGATTTTAAATTTTGTCACTGAATAAAAGTGAACATAAAGAATTCTAAAGAAACAAAAACAAAATTGAACATTATTTTTGTTATTGCTTCAATGTGATTTTCACATGCCAAAATTCAAATAATAGATAATAGTGTAAAATTTGAATTTTTTTCAAATTTCAAACACGAGTACTTGATTTGTTAATTTCTTGGACGTTTGTGACTGTACCACATAAGTGTTTTAGATGACTAAGTGGCTATTTATTACTGCCGAATACGTTATGATGTTTGTGATTAATTGTTTCAATTAATTAATTGTTCAATGGAGCTTGAGACCATTTCCCTTAAGTTTACTAAATCAATCAAACACGGTTGGCACGATCAGCAAATGAGAAAGACTTTTCTTTTGTTTAGCTTTATTCGAAAACGGCAGGTAGCCGTAGTTAGTTGCTTTAACTTAAATTATGTCCTTACTTCTAATCTGTTGACGAAAGAACGAAACCCTCGGTGCGTGAGTAAAACTCACACTTGACCGGCTTTTTTTTATATGGAACATATGGGTAGTTTATTATCTGTGCTTTTTTTGATTTTAGTATTGCTACTAACCTTTTTGTTTACATTTTAATCTTTAGGTAGTTCTCTGTTCAAATTCGTTAACTTAAGTACTTTTCGCAGATTAATACAGTAAACTGTCTATAACTCGAAAACCACTGTAAATAGTAGCATTCTCGTAGTCCCATGGACAAAACAAAACCTCTGTAAATCGAAGAAAACCTACGAGTTTTTTCCTGGTCCGATGAAATTCAAACTATTAATCTCACTGCACACATTAAGTTATATTGTAAATAAAAAAAAACGCCTTCTAATTGAAATGATTTTTTCAGAACAAATTCAAAGCCAATTTATTTTTCTTGATTTATTACATTTAAGGATGAATTAGAATGCAAATGTGAAGGTGAAGCCCTTCTACGGATACCACAAAAACTATATTCGTCTATGCAGCGCCTGACCATTGCTTCAGCAGGACTTCCGTTACTTCGTAGTGCTGGATTAAAAGTATATGCGTCCTCATTACGAGACCTGTAAGAACAACTTTCACAGATATGAATAATAAAAAAATGGCGACCATTTACAGAGTACTTTCGGATCTGCCTCAGTTTGAGTCAATTCAGGAAAGAGCTTTCGAACCTTTAAAATTGTTACGGACAATGTGTGTAAAAAATATTTTATATGGTCAGTTGAACTATTAATATATATACATTTTTTTCTTTATTGCCAGTTATATATCACATGCTCCTCGGCTAACGTACCTTTCTAAAGATGTTTTCAAAGGCATATCAGACACGTTAAAAACCATGTAAGTTGATGTTTATAACTTAATTATATCAAAACTAGGCTTAAAAAGTAGGGCATACAAGACTTACAGAATTAAACAATCGAACAATGCGAAGGCTGGATTTTTAAGTTAATCTACGATAAAATATGAGCCTGGTAAATATAAGGAAAATTAAAAATTCATATAAATCGCTACCAATAGAAAAGATCGTATCAGAAAATATTCTGAGCACACATACACGTACAAATAACTGATTCTCTTATTTTTTCGCTAGAAAAGTTACAATAACAAAGCTACCATGATCAATCATTTACTTCCTTCCCTCTGTTCTTTTAAGAGAACTAACTAAGAGAGAAGAAAACTGTTATACAAAATATTCGCTCAGGTTCACAGGTTTTAAAAAGAGCCAAAAGATATTTCGAAGAACATGGAAACTTTTTTAAGATTCCTTTGCGATGTTGATTGAGTTAGAGTAACGCATCCAAGCTATCCATTTTTATTTGAAATGGATTTTAACAATTTTGAAAAAATAAGAAATGTGAAAATAGGGAGAAACTCCCCTTTGGAGAAGAAAAACAAAACAAAAAAAAAATAACAAGAAAAAAGGCAAACCAGACAAACCGTGGATCGACTAGGACCCTCAGAGCTGAAGGCAGCCACCATGACCACTTCACCAACGTAGCTTCATTCAGATTTTTAGATCAACAGGTGTGGAAATGCGAGGGGGAGGGGAACCTTTTTTTTCGCACATAAAGCTTAATATCTCGAAAACTTAAAATCAAAACAAAAAGCTTAAAATGAAAACTGTACTTTATTTTACAAAACCTTTCCAATGGTACCTAACTCAATCAATTCCAGTAAAAAAAATTAAAAAAAATAGTTATTAATTTATTTTAGTACGAATAAAATCTATATAAGATTTCTGGGTATTTTTGAGATATTGCGATGAGTTGCCTCATAGCTGCATTTTTTCCAGATTTTTTGACCCATTATTTTAGAAAATAAGGTATGCAACACGGTACACAAGTCGGTTTTTCGGAGTTTGTGGGCTTATAACTTTTTACCAACACGACTCAAATGACAATTGTAATAAGACTTTTCGATCTATCATTTTCTTTCCAACGATATCCATATCAAATATCTAGAAAATATGTAAATCTGCTTATTGATTTTAATATTAGTACAAGTAACTTTCAAAAACCTTTTTCTCGGAACTTTCTTTGGGTAAGTGAAACACATCATCTGTAGTTTACCAGGTACCTAAAATAAGGCTTAATGACAGACATATAGTCAAACTTTTAGTCTCCGCCCCCTTTCCAATGACCTCCATACTTATTATCAAAGTTAATAAAAGTTTTTTCAAACGTTAGTATCAGTACTAACTATTTCCGAAGATCGAAGTGATTCTATTCGAACGAAAGCATTAAAATATGTAAAGTATACGGTGACGAACAAAGCAATAGGACCACAGAATACCTATAAATTACTTTTATAAAACAAAGTCTAAAAAAATGTTTGGGGGTCTAATCTCAGGAACTACTAAACGGATTTCTATGCGGTTTTAGCCAGTAGTATTCTTGAGTATCTGTTATGGGTATGGACAATATTTTTAAGACATTTTGACACAACAAGCTAACGGTATATCTATAAATATTATAAAACAAAGTCTAAAAAATATGTCTATGTCTATCTTTTAAGGTAGACTCAAAATTATAATTTTTATGGTTCTCTAAAAAATTAAAAAGCCAATCCCCCCTGAAAATCTAAAAAAATACAAAAAATCGGCCTCGATGAGTACATTAAAACAAAACTATTTTTAGTATTCTGGCCCCAATACTTTTGGAGCTTCTGGCCAAAAACGAAAAACGCCAATATGCGAATTTCGAAAATCCAAAAACGTTGTTTTGTAGATCTTGGCGAAAGCAGAGAAGAGAAATAATAACTATAAAAATATCGATTAGTGCGATATCTGTGAAATCGCTGAATCGCTAAATCTGTTTTTTTTAATCTCAGTGGTGTTTTCCATATTCATTTCAACCCCTATTTGCTCAACAAAAATTTATAAACAGGTGGCATGACGATGATCGCGCAAAAACGGTGTTGTACGGTATCAGATATGAAATATGGATATATGGATATACCTATGTATTTGTTACGGTGTATGTAAATGTATACAATAGGGATATAGCCAGCGATGCCAGAACGCGTATTTTTCGTTGGAAGTTGATAGCTAATGGGAAAATACCATGTCTGATGAGTGTTCTGTTCTACAGAGAAATAACTAAGCACTTAATTACTTTAATAATTTCGTTGTGTAAAATTACTGAACCTTTGTTGCTTTGCAAAATCACCGTACAATATGATTGAAAATATGTTGCACCGCAGACAGACACAACTGTTACCGATTATGGGAACCTTGATCAAAGTACAAGACAGGTTTTGCTTTGTTTTTTGCCTGAGTTAAAAAACGTGTAAAAAGGCCCATAGACGATACACAGTGTTGAATACTGTGTTGTGCTGCCTTTCGAACATAACACATGTGTGCACACATCATTTTATTCTCGGTCGTGGGCGAGGAAGGACCATGGAAATGAGCAGATCCTGCTACCGGATGAACGCATAAAAATGCGTAAACAACAACAACACTAATGGCAGCTGACGATCGTTCGCTACCTGCTCGCTCGAAAGTGTGCACACTTGCCCATACACGAGACAAACGCCTCAGCTGTAAGGTCTCTGACCAGTTCGAGATGAACAGCTTTGTTGCTCATACAAATAAAGAGTGCCAGATACGCCTTTGAAAATTGTGGAGTTCGACTGCGAGAAAGTTTAATGTTGAATGAATGAATTCACAACCCGAATTTAGAAACGGTCGAGTGGGACGAACGCGCTCAGGTGGTGAGTCTCCTAAAAGCTGCGGACTAGGTAACGTTCGTTGCCGAACACTGATGTACAATTTTACGGATTGAATTTCGACTGCCGAGGACCGAATAGCGTTGACGAACTGTGTTAAAGGTTTCCGAAACACCGGGGTGAAGAAATTTAACATGTATGTAATTTATTAAGAGAGAAGAAACACGATTACGCGGCAAGATAAAAGGATGTTTTAAGTCAAAGGATAATGGTGCATGTTTTATACGACCTCCAACGCGAAGTAGTCCATCTTTGTCGAGGAATAGAGAGTATCGTAATAGTTTCGAATGGCAATGAATTTCAAGGTTGTAAGGTATCGAATGTTACCTGCGAATGCGTCACGTTGCACGGATAAATCACGAAAGACAAGGGACGGCAACAGTTTATAAACCAAACACAATAAGCAACTAACCGAATTAAGCGAGTCCACGACGGTGGTTTCGAGGTAAGGATCTTGATCACGTCCGTTTCCGCTGTAGTGAAGAGTGTTAGCTTCGGTGCCGGTTTCTCTTCTTCTCTTGCTTTAGCCTCACTTGGGGGTGTCACGGATATCGTTGATACGGCCAATGGTCTTGTGACTGCGATAGAAATGGAGGGCCACTCCACCATAAGGAATGAGTTTGAAGTTCGGATGGTAGAACTCATCTTAATGTATAGTCGGCGGGATTACACTCTGATGCGATATGATGATATGATATGATGCCATGCATACCGTGGAATTATCTCGAGGATGGCTGATGTGCGATTGGCAACAAACGTAGTCCAACGCCGAGAAGGAGAATAGAGCAAGTGGAGTGCGATATGGGAATCGTACGGTAAACACCGTACACTTGACTGGAATCGATGATTTTATCAGCGCTATTAGTCGGCTGAGAAGTAGGGCTCCACAAAGTTCCAGCTTGGGAATTGACACAAGTTTGATTGGTGCTACCTTTGTTTTGGCTGCAATTAAAACGACACGAAACTGTTTAGAGTTGATTTTGCGGCGAGCATATACGACAGCAGAGTAAGCCAACGTGAACGCGTCTGCAAACCCATCGAGCTCAATATCATCAGATGAAATGAAGATAGATCGGGGCACATGGATTTATTCAGAGAAGTGTAGTTCATCCTGGTAACACATACATTCGTTGGCCAGCTGCGACGGAAGCAGATCATCGCATTCAAGGTTAAGCTCAGCAGCCACAACTCCTGGAATAGCATCTTAAATAGAATGACTAACGTTGCTAAAAATCCCAGCGGATCAAAAATTCGAGAGATCTCTGACAACAACAACGGAAAATTAGATAATCGAAATGTATACTAATAGGATATTGGATTCCGACGCATCCTAGCACCTTGACCGTTAATTCCTCGGGCTCAGGGCTTCCAACTGAATACAACTTCATCCGCAACGGCAAACGATTCACATCTCACAATCCACTTTCCGAGTTCAAAACGGGCGTTCGAAGGCAGAGGCACCAGCTCAGATTGCAGCCGAACTAGATCTGCAGGTATATTGGCTCCAGTCATGACGTCGTCGACATACACGTCGTTTAACAACAATCGAGCTGAATTAGGATAGTCAACCTGATAATTAACGGCGATTTGCTTTAACACATGTACTGCAAGAAAAGGAGCGGATACCGTTCCGTAGGTGACAATGCAGAGGCGGAAGTGGCTAATGTCATCGGATGGTTTATTGCGCCACACGATGCGTTGAAAGTCCCTGTGCACCTCGTCAACCCTTGTATTTGTATTGCCGAAACGAAAACGTAGGCAGACTCCCGGCAAATCCCGTTGAATAGGCGATCCAATTAACAGTTGGCTATTTAAAGAGGTGGCGGGCGACATTTTTCACGGCCCCACCTCCAGCGAACGACTGACAATCTTCCTGGAGTACTTCTGTCATGAAAAGCTTTCGCAATTAGCCGTTCGAAACCGACATTAAACAGTAGGTCCCTTTCTCATATGTCAAAATTATAACGGGCACAACACAGTGGAGGCGCGAAAATGTTAGGCTCTGGCTCTCGACGGGCTGGTACGCCACCCCAATACAAATTTAAGGAGGTGCCTGCCGAATCCCTAGCTGACCCATCAAACACGACCCTTAACTTGGTGGACGGACTATCCAACTTAAAAATAGCGTGCGGCGACTTCAGAAATGGATACAAGAGCCATATGACCCAGGCGTAGGTATTCTTGCATGAATTGGGCATACAGTGCGTGTAGTTGGGGATGCTTCACGAAACGTCGTTCAATTGAGTGCAAACGACTCAGCGGGTTGATCCATGAATGGCTGAAACTGGGTATTGGAGTTACAAAAGGTAATTGTACTACATACCTTGCATCTGTTGCACATGAAAATGTCTGTGGCGCCTGTTGACGTTTGTCATTTAACAGCTCACCGGATACCACCCATCCGAATGATGTCTCCTGAGCAAGCAGCAGCTCGCCCAATCCTCGAATTTGGTTTCCTTTCAGGATACACCACAGCTTGTCGATGGGCCCTTGCGTGCTTAAAGTAGGGTCGGCGAGGTCCAAATGTTGCAGATGTGACCAATCCGCAGCATCGTAAGATTGTCATGGGAGATTAAAAGTGAGCTTGGGGATGACAAACGCGTTAACCCTTATGCGCGTTTCATTGAAACGCGAACACAACTCAAGCGATACGCATCCACGAGTTGAACCACCTTTTGTGGAAGACAATCCAAGAATTATCGCGTGCGTGCATGGAAGACTGATTAGACAATTTACCAAGTTACCTGAATGATCCTGAACATTAGGCATGACCGTTGGGAGAATGGTTTGTCTATGTAGGCCAACATTGACAAGCGACGAATGGTTGATCACAGGCGAAGGAACCGGCGACAGTGTACGTGAGGAATGAGGCTGATTGATTGAAGGTCGACGTGGTTGATTTAACGAAGGCTTATTGAAGGTGTTACGAAACCGCCGGCAGGCTCTGCAGCATGGACCAGCGAATGGTGTCTTGACTTGCATACACGACAACGGAACGAAGAACCACAATTTTTTGCCGAATGCCCAACACGAAGACAGTTAAAACACAGAGAATTTGTTCTTATGAACGAACGGCGCGATTCAACACTTAACGAAACGAATGACGGACACTGTGAAAGCAAATTATGCACTGGTGTTTAATTTTTCTAGGCGAATTTCCACAATTTCCTATTTTATTATGTCACTGGTTTTATTTCCTAAGTCAGCAGTACGTGTTAAGCGACTCTTTGCATTTCCGCGTTTGAGATAAATAAATTTAATTTTTATTTATTGTTGTTTCATTTTATCCGGCTCGAAGGACCACAAAATATGTTGAAGAAAGAAAGGAAAAAAAGGGAAGGGGGTGGAAACTGACAAAAAAAAAAACGAAAGAAAATGAAATACGACCGTCGTTGAACTACAAAACGTATGTGGAATTTTTATTGGATTTATAACGGTTAATATACGCGGCTTGGGTTGCTCGCATGATACAAAATTTGGCGTGAAACAATACGTGGAGAATGCATATGTAAACTACCCGGTTGCTCACATGAAACAAGGGATATGTTCATAAAGAATAAAAAATATTTAGTTCTAAGAGAACAAAATTACCAAGTTTCGGAAAAAAAAACATTTTTTTTATATTTTTTATTAAAATTTTCAGTTTGCACGAAAATTCAATTAGAGGAGAATTAAGGAACATGTTTCTTCTGAATTCTCTGTAGTTTAGGGATGAACTACAGAAAAGCAAAAGCAACCGAAAAATAAATCGGGATTTTTTTTTCGGTATTAGTCGTATATCAAAGCTTAATACTAATGTTTGAAAAAACTTTTATTAACGTTGATGGTCAATATGAGTGTCATTGGAAAGGGGGCGAGGCGTAGATTACAAACATATCTATATGTCTGTCACTAAGCCTTATTTTAGTTACCTGGTGAACCACCTGGAATTAAGAAATGAAATTTCCACAGATGACGTGTTTCATTTGCCCAAAGCAAGTTCCAAAAATAAGTTTTAAGAAAGTTACTTACTAGCGAAAAAGTTAGTACTAATACTAAAATCAAAAAACAGATTTATTTTCTTATGCATTTGATATGGGTATCGTGGGAAAGAAAATGGTATCTAGATCAGAAGTTGTATTACAGTTGTCATCTTAGTCTTATTGGTAAAAAGTTATAAGCCCACAAACTTCGAAAAACCGACTGGTGTACCATGTCCCATACCTCATTTCCTAGGATAAGCCAAAAAATCTGAAAAAAATTGGAGCTATTCCATTCCAATTAATTTCTCAAAAATACCCAGAAATCTCATATGATTTTTTATTCGTACTAAACTAAATTAATCACTAATTTTTTTAATTTTTTTTACCAGAATTGATTGAGTTAGGTACCTTTAGATAAGTTTTGCATTTCCACATCCGCGGATCTAAAAATCTCGAAATCAAACAGTTTTCGAGTTATTGGCTAAAAACCGAAAAACAATGAATATTGAATTAAAGATCCCAAAACGCCATATTGTTGATCTCATCAATAGAATAAAACAATTTTATATAAAAGAAATGTTATTTTCACACAATTTTTCGAGATATTAATGATTTAAATTATATCAGCATTTTGCTAAAAAAAAGGGCAACTAGCGATGGTGAAGTGGTTATGGTGGCTGCCTTCAGCTCTGGGTTCGATTCTCAATTTGTCTGGTCTGTGTTGTTTTTTTCTTCTCCAAAGGGGGGTTCTCGCTGTTTTCGCATTTCTTATTTTCTCAAAAGTGTTAAAATCCAATTCAAAAAGCTTAAATGTGTTACTAACTCAAACGCAAAGGATTCTTACAAGTTCCATATGTAGACGATGTGTACGAATTTTGCTGCACAACATTGTGGTATACAGTATTCGAACTAGCCATTTTACAACAGCGTTTTTATACCGCGAAATCGTCCGATTATTATGACCTGATGGAATGATTATTTCGAAAAAATTATTATAAATATGTGACAGCTGTGACAGTTTTTTTTTTGGAATGTAAAATAAACGTGGTGCTGACTGACGTAGGTTGTTTTTTTTTTTCCATCGTTTTCTCCGTAAACGCACCTATAAATTTCAGAATTGGGATTCCGACCACGAGTAAAAGTGAAGAAAATTATTTACACGCGTTAATCTTATTGTTTTTTTGGGATCTCTGTATTAGCTCTTGCACAGTGTAGTATTTTTTGAAAAATGTGTGACGAGTGGCGAAAGTTAGTACATTTGGCTACGGTAGTTACCCTCAAAAATATTTTGTGATTGCTGAAGCTTCAAACAGGTTGAACCAAAGCTGAATTGAGGATTCGCTTAGGAGAAGCAGTGCAGGATTATTCCGAAGATGATTTATCCGAGCTTATGCTCGGGCACGCGCTAACAAAAGGAGAACCCAGTACATCTGAATCAAGACAACTGACTGAGGCCACACCAGGAGGAGAAATTGATGTTGCACCAGAGGTTGAAGTGGATTCTAGAAACGAAGACGACGTGGACGAAGAGTTGGAGCGGCTGTGAAGAATCGTTAAGAAGAAGACGGAAATCGCATTACAAAAGAGGAAACTGTGAGAACTACAAGTTGCAGAAGAAGACACAAGAGTCGGAGTAACTGTTTCCGTTAACTTTAAGAACATCTAAGATTCCATTACCCCATTTAGTGGCGATGACCATGTTCCAATACAACGGTGGCTGGAGCAGTTTGAGGAGTGCTGTGAATTGTATGGTTTAGATGAGAGGACCAAATTCATTCACAGCAAGAGACCGGTACTGCACGACTCTTCGTAAGAACCCGTACGTTAAAGAATTGGCGACAACTGAAGACGTCTCTACTTCAAGAATTTAAGAAAGTGATGACAAGAGCGGGCGTTTGTAATGAACTTCATGGAAGGAGAAAGCGGCGTGATGAAACAATGCAACAATATTTACTTTGAATAACAGCACATAGTCGAATCGAAAAAGAAGATCTCATGGATTACGTTATTAAAGGTATTGCTGATACCGAAGTCAATAACTCCATACTCAAGAGTGCAAACAACTTAGAAAAACTAAAAATCGCTTTGCGTTAATACGAAAAGTTAAAAACCAAAATCCGCGAAAGTCTATCGGACCGTGCATTAAAAAGTGGGCCACCGAAATTCGGAAATTGGAAGTAGTCGAAAGCGCAAGAAAACCACATCGAACCACCACCAACGAATTCGAGAAGACCATCGATTACCAGTTTGTGCGTGACCAAATGGTAAGCTCAACGGCTCTGCTTACGCTTTTTGATTCGGGAAGTCCGATTAGGTTTGTTCAGCAACAATATTTACCCGCATGTATGGTATCAACACTTGAGGACTCGAACCAGTCGTATTGTGGAGTTAATGGCAGCCCTTTGAGTGTCTTCGGAAGCATCAGTTGTGAGATAAGTTTCAAAAATCAAATTATAAAAATCGTATTGCTTGTAGTTGAATAATTTTCAATGATGTATTCTGTAATTTTAGGTCGAGATTTCATGGCTAAGGTTGGTTTAGTGTTTCAAAAATCGAATGTCAACAATGAAGACGAAATAAAAGCAGAATTCAACTGTCCACCACATCAGACTTAAAGTTCATCGGCCGAAGCGGATAAGGTTCGCCAAGCAAGCGAATAATCCGATTTCCTGCAGCAAATTCTAAACATCGATGTTTGCCATGCAAGTAAGATAGATCTTAAGATAAATCCAGAATTATCATTTAATGTTGCGAATGAAATTTATAATATCGTTAGCCCTGCCTTGAACATTGAGAAAAACACACTAAATTCTGCTACAGAAGATTTTCACAGATTCAGTAATACCCCTTTCCATAGTACTCCAAGGAGATTACCTTACAGACATAAAATAGAGCTGAAGAAATAATTGATGATTTGCTAGAGGCATTATTAGGGAATCGAGTTCCGAAAATGTATCTCCAATAGTTCTAGTTGAAAATAAGAACAAACAACGATGTGCGTAGATTTTAGAGAACTACAAAAAGTTACGCTTAGAGATAACTACCCATTACCTTAAAAAAGTGTATATTCTTTTCCCCTGGTTCAGGTAAAGTAGAGGGCTTATTGCATCCAATTAAGAAAGATCGACACCTTGCATGTCGAAAACGATACTGGTGGTTGGGACAAAAGCATTGTTAGAATAGAATTCGCGCAATAATACCTTTAATCGGTCCACATATAGGGGTGGACATCGGTCCACCCCTCTATGAAGTAGGAGATCTGGTAGTAATAAAGAATGTCGTTACAACCCCAGGTGTTAACAAAAAACTTCTGTCCAAGTACAGTGGGCTCCATGAGGTAAAGAGGGTCCTCTCGAATGATCGGTATGTGTTAGGGGATGTTCAAGGCATGCAGCTAGCTCGGTTACCTTATAAAGGAATTTGTTCGCCCGCCAATATGCGGCCTTATGCCGTAAAGCCGATTGAACCAGAGTGATGATAATGATGGACAGAACTAAGTATATAAAAAAATGGATTTTGCACGCGAAACCGATCTAAGCTGTGTAATCAAAAACAGTTATGAATTCCTTAGATTTTTATAAATATTATGTAGCATAAATTAATATTGCAATGAATTTGAGATTATAGAATGCGTTATGATTAGCTGATTAAAGAATTTTTAATGTTATTCAATATCTTTTATACAATTTGTATGAATTTGATATCAATTTCACTGAATTTGTAGAGTCACTGATTATATGCGAGTTCTCGGGGCGAGAATGGATCGGATCGTTGAAGAATTATAAAAAATCGCCTTCATTGATTACATTAAAAAACAACTAATTTCAGCATTCTGGCCCCAATACTTTTGGAGCGTTTGGCTAAAAAGAATAAAACGAATACGAATTTAGAATATCCAAAAACACAGTTTTGTAGATCTCGGCGAAAGCAATGAGAAATAATAAATATAAAAATTTCGATTAGTAGACGAAATCCAAGAATTCGCTGATTAAATTTTTTTTTGAATCTATAAAACTCTGACTGAAATCGATGCGAGTCTCAGTGCGATGCGAGCTCAACTGAAAGTTACACACATGACGATCGCACAGAAACGGTGTATAGGTACACAATAGGGATATAGTCAGCAATGCCAGAACGCGTATTTTTAGGGTTTCGTTCCAAAGGAATAACGAAACCCTCATGGAATCACTTCGGTGTCTGTCGTCTTTTACATATTTGATTATAACTTATAAGTCCTTTACAGTTAAGGGATGAAATTTGGACTGAAGATGTATCTAGGCGACCCAAAAACAAATCATGTCCGAAAAAGTCTTCGCTTGGCTGCACACCTTGACGCGGTGCGGAGGCTTAGTAAAGACCGATGAGTCTAGAGAATTTATTTTCAAAGATGAGGTCCGAAGCTAAGATGTAGCCAGCCCCTCTCCCCCACCCCTCACGCCTTCGCACCCTACACCCTTCTTTTCCTCTGCACTCCCCTCCCGGTTAGCGGGATCAAGGTGTTATACGACGCGTGCCGATGATCAGCCTGGCTGGGGGCCCACATAAATAAAAGCCCAGTCGCTAACGGAGTATCCAGAGCACCTGGCGAACTCCGGATTACTAATAGCCGAAGCTGCGTACTGCGGATCTCTGCGTAGTGAATCCATCCCTTCGCCGCTACTCGTGGGACTCAAAATGAACACTTCAAAAAACTCTAAACAAAAACAACAAAAAAAGAGCAAAAAATATACAAAAAAAAATAATACTAGTGCTTCGGCACCATCTGGGGGTCCATCCTCTGGGGTTTCCTCAACCGGGTACTGGTGTTGTACCATCGACTGGGGGTCCATCCTCCGTCCCAACAGGTAACTCTGCTGCTACAGGAGCCTCTGGGCTGTCGACTGCTAGCTCGTCTGGCATTGTCGTGGCTGGTTCTTCCTCCAGCAACGTTAATCCTGGACCTGCTGGTATTGCCAGAGGTGGTCCATTCAGCAGTGCCAATCCTTCCATTGGCCATCTAGGACGCACAAAACCTACGCTGGGCCTCTGTGCCCCTCTACGTCCTCAACGGCGAAGGGGAAGCGTGGAGGAAGCGTCTACTTCCAGGCTCTCGAGACCGGCCCCGTACCGGTAAGGCCCAACCGGTAATCTCCGTCTTGGTAAAGGCGGGGAGGACATAGTCCTAGTCCAGGAACCGTGGGTCGTCAACGACCTGATATGTAGACTCAAAACCCAAGGATACAACCTTGTCTACGTGAGGAATAAAGGTAAGCCTAGAGCCTGCATCCTCACAAAGACCAATTTAAAAACCTTTCTCTTCTCCAATTACAGCGACTGCGACTCCGTGACGGTCAGCCTGGAGCTAGGTGCCCAGAGGTTCTGGGTAAGCTCGACTTAGGTACATGGCGCATGACTGTCAGGGACCTCTGCCGACCACTAAACTCATTAGCATCTCACTCATACATTACTGATACTAATCTGGTTATTTGTCAATCACCGTCGAAGTCTCGAAAAGAACACAAGTGATTTTAACAGCGCTCCCGCAATTTAAGCACAAAATAAAAATAATAAAAATACAAAAATAGAAGTAAATTAATTAAATATTAATTCTATTAACTCAGCAACATCTCGACAACACCTCGAAGTGGTTTAACGACTGGGGAATCCAAGTTAATGAAGAAAAGACGACACAAATAACTTACACGACAAGGCGCGTTGACACTATTCTGCGAGTACGACTCAACAACAAAAACATACAGACGGCAGAGTGCGCCAAGTACCTGGGTATGTACATTGACAGCAAATTAAACTGGAAGCAACACATTTTACACAAAAAGTGACAAACACAAGAAAAATTCAGACAATACCACTGGCTGCTTGCGAGAAATTCAAAACTGACAATCGATAACAAACTACTGATTTACAAGACTATCATCAAACCGATATGGACATACGGACTCGAACTATGGGGCACTACTAAAAAATCTAACAGAGCAATCATTGAGCGCATGCAAAACAAAATACTTCATACGATAGTCAACGCCGACTGGTACGTACCTAACAAAGAAATTCACAAGGATTTGTATATAACGACAATCGAACAGGAGATAAGACAAAGTAGCACTAAACATCGTATAAAACTAGAACTACACACAAACGAAGTACGGACCATACCAAACAACGAACAAACATCAAATAGACGGCTAAGAAGACTAAGACCAACAGATTTACTAAACAGATAACTATATATTAACGATTACCAGACTCTAGACAAAGTTTATATTATATATATGTATATATATTATATGAAAAAAACAAAAAAAAAAAACAAAAAGTAAAAATAAAAATTTAATGTAATAATGTAATTTAAAAATAAATAAATGACGAAAAAAAAATAATGCCAAATATACGCACATAAAAATTTGTAAAATAGTTTATAAGCATACATGTAAACAATTGAACAAATAATTATAAAGCAAAAACCTGGCGACAACAACGAGCAACGAGCTCGGAGTGAATAAAACCCCCAACGCTTCGGGTGGATTAAAACCCACCTGTGCCATACGCAACAAAAAAAACAACAATGAAGGACAGTGGTCCTGACTTGCTAAACTACATTCCCTATATATGTAATACCTTTATAAAATGTCAAAAATTAAGACAGAAAATAAACAAATTGGGAAATAAAAAAAAAAATTATATTCCTATTTTTTTTGTTTTTCCTAATACTTTAATTTTTTTCTAATTTATTTCCTATTGTTGCTTTACAACAAGAAAAAAAATTTAATTAAATTATTATTTAATTTAATGTTTTCTCTTCCCTTCTTTTGTTTTTATTTTTTATTTTATTCTATTTTCTTATATTTTTTTTAATTGAATTTAATATTATCTTATTTCCTATTATTTCTATTACTTTCTCTTTTGAATTAATTTTCTATAAAAGCCTCAATCATCGTACAACTCGGTGACAGTCGATTGATAACCTCTGAGAATGAGTGTTCTAAGATCGCCCCCCAGTGGGCGCGATCTAAACCTTTTTCTGGACTTAAATGTAAAAACCCTGGTTAAAATAGCAATGACAACTGCGACCCCAACATCCACCAGTGTTATTACTACATTGGCATCCGCCAATACTACATCCACAATCACCACATATACGGCACGAATTTCAACAGCGCCGTGTACACTATCCAACCAAATATGCAAACCTCCTAACCCACCTACCGGTACTACCCCAACCATAAACCCAAGTCATCAAAAAAGGGACGGATCACCCCCATCAAAAAACCTGTTGTGCAACAGCTCTCAAAAGAAACATAAGGCAAAAGATGTAGCGACTTTAAGGTATTGGTTAGGCAAGCCTAAGGAGACAAACTCTAAAGACCGCTTTGCCTTACTCGACCTAGACGAGAACACCGAAGACAGCAATAGTAAAAATGACAAAACCGGCCAAACCCAACAGGAAAAAAAAAAAAAAAAAAAACAAACAAGCCTCCACCAATTTATGTTCAAGGCGTCGGATCCATTAAGACGCTAAACAAGGCACTCAACGAAATAGCTGAACAAAACTTCGAGCTAAAAGTTCTTCGAAATAACGAAATTCGCATTCAACCCAGCGATTCCGCACACTACAGAAATATAATAAAAATGCTCCAAAGAAACAGCACAAAATACTTCACTTTCAAACCCAAGGAGGAACGGGGTTTCAAAGTAGTACTACACGGTATACACCCTTCAACTGATATAGAAAACATTAAGTTCGAATTAGAATAAAAAGGGCACAAAGTTCTAAATGTTCACAACATAGTTCAAATCAGCACTAAAAAGCCACTACCACTCTTTCACATTGAAATATCGAATGACGCCAACAACAAAGACATATACGAAATAACCCACCTTCTTCAATGCAAAATTTCTTTTGAACCACCACCCAACTGTCAAAAGTATGGACACACCAGGAACTATTGCACAAGAGACCCAGTTTGCGTCAAATGTGCTGGATCGCATAAGACCATAAACTGCCATATGACCAAACAAGAAGGCACAGTAAAGTTAGCTCTTTGTGCGGGAAATCATACGGCAAATTACAAAGGGTGCGAAATCTACAAAGCCTTACAGATCGAACGATTCCCAGCTCTACGGAAAAGACCCAGCACTGAAAACGCTACAGAGCAAAACAGGTCCAAAACACCTAACATAATTGAACCAGGCAAAACCTATGCCCAAGCAGCAGCGACTGAAATTCGTCAAAGCAAAACGCAGAACGGCAAACCAAGTATAGACGAAATAAATACAAACGAATATGCAAAAAGAAATGAAAACCCAGAGATCGCGCACTCAAGTATAAGGAATAATAACAATGAGATAGCGGAACTTAAGGAGATGATGAAAAACCTTATAAATCAAATTACAAACATGATGAATATCATAACCCTCCTGGTAACCAAAACTAATGGACAGTAATCTTAAAATTATTATTTAGAACGAAAATGGACTAAATCGCCACGCCCTTGAAGTTAAACAATTTCTGTATGAAAACGATATCGACATTCTCTTGATATCTGAAACTCATTTTACTGAAAAAAGCTGTTGCCGAATCCCACGCTACAACATACACAATACAAATCACCCAGATGGTACAGCACACGGTGGTACGGCAATCTTAATTAAGAATAAAATTAAATACATCGAACTAGAGCGGTATACATTGGAATATATCCAAGCCACCACGATACAACTTCAAGACCAACAACTTTCTATATCAGCTATCTTATCTATTGGCCCCCAGGACATCAAATCTCGAGTGCGCAATTTGACCATTATCTTAAATCGCTCGGCCCCAGATTCTTAGCAGCCGGTGATTTAAATTCTAAACACAGTGATGTTAAAAATAGTGATGTTGTTTAGCAGTGAACAGTAGTGTGTAGTAATTGCTCTGAGTCTTTTTTTTTCCTGCTTGGTAATCCTTATTTTAATTAACCTGGACTAGTAGAATCACAGTCTAGCACATTCAGTCACCTTCTCAAAAACAAACAATCAGTGTTCCATTTATAATTTGGTAATATTAAAGTGAAATCGAAAGCTAAAACCTGAGTGAAATGTCATCGGGGACACGTAATAAAACTGCTCAGCAAATCCAAATGAACAGTACTCCAACAAATACTACACCACTCAATGCAACTGAACTTTGGAGTCGCATTGAAAAAAGTTTTGCTCTTTTCTCAGAGGAGATAAACAGTAAAATCGCACATTTGGCACGAATCGAGGAGCGCATTCTTCATAAAGTGAGTGAGATCGAGTTTAATGTTCTGGGAGAGTTCAACAAACTGCAAGATCACCATCGAGAGCTTAAATCCCGTATTGATGCTCTTGAGCGCAAACAATTAAGTGGCGATGCTGTTCTTGTGGGAGTACCAGCTGACGAGAACGAGAACTTGTATGATGTGCTAAATAAAATTTCCAATGCGGTAAATATGAAAACTCCAGCAGTGAAGAAAATCTTCAGAGTCAAACCTGTCAGCCAAAATAGTCAACTCTCTTCGTATGATGGTACCATTGTTATGAAGTTCTCTGATCCCCACGAAAGAAATACCCTTGTCAGAAGATGTTTGGCAAGATATAAACAAAAGAAATCTGCGCTAACACTCCGTGACATAGCCATGGAATCCGATCTGAGAATTTATATTAATGAGAGTTTGACGAAAAAGAATTATGTGCTTCAACGGAGTGCTCTTAAATTAAAAAAAACCGGTCAAGTGTGAGTTTTACTCACCCGCCGTGGGTTTCGTTCGCAAACAGATTAGTAGTTTAGACTTAATATAAGTGTAAGAAATCAACAAACTAAAATAGTCAAATCAAATCAAACTCAACAACAATTCCTCTTTTCATTTCGAACGAAACTGAACAAAAGAAAATCCTTTTCCATTTGCTGATCACGCCAGCCGTGTGAAAATTGGTTTGGTGCATTTAGGGGATGAAATGCCGCAAGCGACACTGAGACTGCCGTCAGTTCATCGTTTTTTGCAGGTAACTGATTCGATTTAAATCGTTAATATCTCGAAAAATTGTATGAAAATAATTTTTTTTACATAATATTTTATTGTTCTTTCGCCGAGATCTACAAAATGGCGTTTTCAGATCTTCAAAAATCGAATGTTGTTGTTTTTTGGTTTTTGGCCAATATCTCGAAAACTATTAAAGCCAGAGTGCTCAAACCAATTTAAACACAAAGATTACATCAAAACCTATGTACATTCCAGATTTTTTTTTCCAGATTTTTAGACCAACGGGTGTGGAAATGAGAGGGGGGGACGCCTTTTTTTAGCTTAATATCTCGAAAACTTAACTTCCAAATGAAAAGTTCATAATGAAAACTCTATTTCATTTTGCAAGACCTATCCGTACGTCACTTAATATATTCCCGTGAAATTTTTTTCAAAAAAAGTTAGTAATTAATTTATTTTAGTATGAGCGAAAAATCATACACTATTTTCGGATAATTTTGGAGTATTGCGATGAGTTGCCCCTCTTTTATTAACTTTGACGGTCTATATGGGTGTCATTGGAAAGGGGGCAGTGCGCTGATTATGAAAATGTCTGCCTGTCTGTCATTAGGCTTTAAACTTGGTAATTGGCGAACCACAAAGAATTAAGAAATAAAACTTTGCCAAAAGATGTATTTCACTCACCCAAAGGAAGTTCAGATAAAAAATTTTAAGAAAATTTCATATTAGCAAAAAACTTAGTACTAATACTAAATTCGAAAAACAAATTTCTTTTACTAGTTGCTTGATACGGGTATCATTGGAAAGAGGATATTAGTGAGATCAAAAAGTTGTACTATGGTAATCACCTTATTCTTATTGGTAAGAAGTTATAAGCCAACAGACTGCCAAAAACTGACTTGTGTACCGTGTCCCCCACCTTATTTTCTAGCATATTTGACTAAAAAATCTGTGAAAAATTGGAGTTAATTTTGGAGTTAATACCCCAAAATTATCCAAAAATCGTGTATGATTTTTAATTCACACTAAAATAAATCAATTACTAACTTTTTCTGGAAAAAAATTCACAGGAATCTATTGAGTAAGGTACTATCGGATAGGTCTTGTAAAATGAAATAGAGTTTTCATTTTGAACTTTTTAGTTAGGTTTTGGAGCTATTCAGCTTCAAAATCGAAAAAAAGGCGTTGCCCCCTTCTCATTTCCACACCCGTTGATCTAAAAATGTGAAACAAATCTTGAATATAGGTCTTGATGTAATCTTTCTGTTAAAATTGGTAAAAACAGCAACATTCGAATTTTGAAGAGCCGAAAACGCGTGGACTTAAGTCCACGCTATTAATCTGTTTGCGAACGAAACCCTCGGCGGGAGAGTAAAACTCACACTTGACCGGTTTTTTTGACTATATAATACCAAGATAGTGCACGCCATACAAAAATATTTTGCGAAAATTTCCCTATGACGGGGTTCTATAAGACTCCAATCTTTTCAGAATACTTTCGCTCTCAGAGCTTTGATGTATTTGTTGTGTTTCGTATTGAACACTCTTTGCCAAAACAAAAGTGAGGAAAAAAGGAGATCGGCAGAAACTCGTGTTGTTCTTGTTTTTTCCTTTTGTATTTTCTTGTGTCTTCTTGATCGAGCCAACGGCGCCCACTACAATCGTGGACTAAGGAAATGTAATACTGGGAAATTAAGATCAGTTGGATTATTTGACAATAATGAGAAAATATCTTTTGTTACAATAAAACCATATATATTAATGAATAACAATTAAATACTTTAAATATAACTATTGTAAGAAATTATCATACACAATATTTTTAGTTTTTTTTCTGAGGCAAAAAGAAATACCGCCGATGATTTGCCGACTCGCGAGCATGCAACGTATAATTGCCCATGAGAAAAACAGGGAAATTCCAGGTTTATTCCACACACTTGGCCTTGGGATTTGTTAATTGTCATTGCGAGTGCTAGGCGCACTGGAAACTGGATACGTTTGAATTCAAAAGGGAAATCGGTTGGAATTATTGGTATTCTTGGGATTAGAACATCCTCGCCCTTAAACTTTCGTCGCTTTAATCAAATTTCCCAAATTTTCTTTAACGGCGGGTCTTGTTCCATTGCACAATTTTGGTTGATTTAAATTGCGTAACATCACCTTGAGCTGTAAGTTGTGGGGTGGTAATCCTGCCAAATCCAATGAATTTAGGAATTCAGTTGGATAATTTACAACTTCATTTTGATCGATAATGGAATCGATCGACTTAAATGAATGTATTTGTCCATAAATTTCATTCTGGATTTTTATATTTAAATCATCAACATATTAATTTTTTTCTGCTAATATAGCTCGTTCATTCAACCAAACATGGTTTCTATTACTATTCTATTATATGAACTGACAAAAATTTGGTGGAAATGTAATGAGGTCAGTAGAAGGGCCATTTTCCCATCGCCAATGTCTAATAATGCGTTTGAAACCAGTTCCGTCGATAAGTCATTTTGTAATGCAACTCGCATATTAGTTACTAACTTAATATTTTTTACGTATCACCGTAAATTTGATGTCTTCAAGCAAGCATTTATTTCATCAGCAATTGTTGACCTAGGAAGGACTGGAAGCGTTTGGCGAAAATCGCCAGCCAGTAGAATCATCGCGTCTCCGCGCCGAGTGAGCGGTTCGTCCACCTTCTAATAGTGTAGCTGCAATCCCAGGTGATGCTACTGCCAGTGCGATCTTACTTTGTGCTCGAATTGTATCTAAAATTAATGACATCAAAAAAGTCTTACCCGTTCCACCGGGTGCGTCCAGGAAAAAAAATCCTCCGTTGTCGACATTAACTGCTTTCATTATAGTGTCGTAAGTTGTTTTTTGCTTTTGATTTAAAAGTGGGACTTTATTTTGCACTGATTGAAAGCATTTCTATCGTATTGGCGTTCTCTTTCAAATTCACGATTGAATACATCATAGGTGCAGGCATTCCTAAGTCATGTAACATCTTGCCAGACATCATCACGCACAAATCCTCTAAAGATATTAATACCTCATTGTAGATTTCAACGCAAAGTTCAAGCTCGGGATTTTCCGTTGTTATTTGGGTGAACTGTGTAAATGCGCGCCAATGCATCGGTTGAATATACATCCACGTATCCTGGTACAGGCTGTCCTTGTTTTCGGTCTCGATTCACTATCACAGCACTTTCCACGATCGAATATGTCTTTTTTTATTCTGGCCATTCTATACATATATACAAACATTATCATTCCTTACATTTCTCACATCCTTAATTACTTTTCTTATTTACACACCAATTCATTCTACACGCAGTGGGTTTTACCTACTTATTGATTTCATATCGAGCTTTCTTTTTTCGCCCGAAAAAATTAGAAAAATAAAGTGTTTGTTTTTGTTTTTTTTTTGTTTTCCCTAGACATGAGTTTATCGGAAAAAAGGATACATTATTCCCGAGATTCGATTCCCGGATCTAGACATCCTGGAGCAGCGATCTTATGGTCTGCCCCACTGCCACTTCATATTTAAGTTAGTTTTTTTTCTGATACATAAAAAATACTTTGGAAAGCTTTGAAAGCGTTTTTACACCCGAAAAAATTGAATTGGAAAAAACAAAGTGTTTGCTATTTCCTAGACATGAATCCAGTACATAAGATTATCAGAAAAAAGATACGTCATGCCGAGATTCGAATCGCAGACCTAGAGATCCTGGAACAGCGATCTTATGCCCTACGCCACCGGCACTTCAAATGTTTTTTTTTTTTTTTTTTATTTTATGGTTTGCGCCAATGGATGTGTAATCTTCGTAAAATACTGGCAACCCGTGTTACCAGCATGCACGATTCGCGGGATGTCTCCTCGCGCCTACGTACTAAACCACACCCCTGCACTCATCAACCAACCCGCGGGACTGCCGTTAGGTATTACTTCGCGGGGCTGGTCAGCTGTTAAGCTCGGCACTTCATATGTGAGTCGGTTTTTTGTGATACATAAACAATGCTTTGGAAATCTTGATTGCGTTTTTCCACCTGAGTTTCTCAATTTTCTTAACCTTTTTTTCCATCTAAACCATCTCCTGAAAGTAAATAATTCAGAGGAAAAAAAATTATCTAATTCAGTGAAGTCCTTCTTGAGTTGTAGTATTACATACATTTCGGCGATTCATTTTTATTTATATAGATTTATTTAAATGAGTGTACCATTTCTGCCAATGTCAAGTAAAGTGTAAATACCACGCACTGGTAGAAACACACTGATGATGATTCCGTGAGTGAACTGCGTTTTTATACTGCTCACAGGTGTTCAATTTGTCCTTCTGGTGCTCTAAGCTATGGAAATACCCATATTCAAATCTACCAGCGACCGATCCCTTTATCGCGTCGCCATCTCGGTTCGGAGGGATTTTCCCATCCTCTTCCTTTTCGGTCACCCCGGCTTATGACGGGGTGTCTCGCACATATTCGCGCCGGCGTGCCGCCTGAAAGCCAAACAATATCAGCTTTTCCCTTACCATGCGTCTGGGTTTTCGCCTACGACTGATGGTTGCTTACACTATGCAATTTTGTCGCGTTTGCGATTCACTTCGTGAGTGATTATAATTTAATATGAATTTCATTGAATAGTAATAAAGTCAAAATGGACTCTACGTTGTATTTAGAAAACGTTTATATGGGAAATAGAAAAGGGCTATTTTTAGGGTTTTCTCGGCAGTTGTTCGAGTTTTTCTTACATTTTAAACCTTCCCTAGACCGCCACGAACATTTCAAGACCAAGATAAGATAAATCCGTTCAGCCGTTCTCGAGTTTTAGCGAGACTAACGAACAGCAATTTATTTTTATATATATAGATTTTGCAGTATCTTTTGTTTTTCTTTGCACAGACTAAAATTGTACCGATGTTGTTTTTATGTTTTTTATTTTAATTGGTTAACATTTTAGCCTTTATATTACTAAAATCAGAAACTCGGCGATTTTTGTTTCATGCTCAACGCATGAACTATCATAGTAAATCAATCAGGTGTACTTTCTTTGC
Source organism: Syritta pipiens (assembly GCA_905187475.1). Classification (NCBI taxonomy): domain Eukaryota; kingdom Metazoa; phylum Arthropoda; class Insecta; order Diptera; family Syrphidae; genus Syritta; species Syritta pipiens. The sequence continues at coordinate 59,408,267 of LR994572.1, read as the reverse complement.
ATTTCGCAATAATTTTTACCTTTATGCCAACTATTTTAGGACTGTTAGTAAACACAGCATGAAATATTAAGATGTGTTTCTAACCAATGTCAAACAATAGATCTGACGTGCCATTTATATATCATCAAGAATACCATAAGTGTGCCGCAAAATAAGAATAGACAAACCAGAAACCAGCAAATTGAAGAATTTTTTCTTGTTTTCATTTATCTATTCCTACCCTGGTCACTCATCGTGCAAATGTAGGTTTAAGTGTCCTGCTGCGGCTACGCGAAGTCTCCCATATTTTTCGGTTAGCGACACAAATGAGCTAAACAAGATATCCATCTCTCTCGTCTCTTTCCCCTTGATTTAATTTGACAGCGTTTTTTATGCAATTCCTGTCTGTGAATACGTGTGAGCTGCCAATTTGTTCCTGTTTAAGATTATTCATTGCAACCACTCATTTTTTTTGCAAGTTTTAGGCTTATTTTAATGGAAATATCTACAAAAAATGTTTCTATTGTTGCAATGCGTATTTCTCAAACCATTACTCGAACTATAATAGCACATTTAGCTTATATTAATTAAAAAAATGTATTCCATGCTTTCAAAAAGTAACGTCCATCCGCACACCGTACAACAAGCAATGGCGGCAAAAATCTAAGATTTAGAACAAAATGGAGTTGCTCGGAAGCATATAACAATGTGCGTGAATTTGGTCAGAAGCCCAAATAAGTGTGCGTGGAAAATGTGGGCGAGGGGTTTTGCAGCCTGGAAAGCTGGGTATCTTGTATAGGTGATTTGCGCTTAGCGATAAACAAACAACGTGAAAAAAAAGGGAAACAGCTTTCCTCTCTTGAGTATGATCACGATTTGTCACCAACCGCCCGTGCCTGTGAGAGCTTTTTACTTTTCATCATTTTGAAGTACCAGTTGCACTATCTTTTTATTATATGGTCTTTGATGATAGCCAATGGGAAAATACAATGTCTGATGCGAGTTCTGTTCTACAGAGAAATAACAAAGACACTTATTTGTTGTAAAATTAGTAAACCCTTGTTGCTGCGGCAAAATCACCGCATTCTAAGTCGAATTTACATGGGACATACAAATTAGTTCGAGTTAGAGAGATTAATATATTTTTTTTTGTTGAAAATCCTTTATTATGAACTGTAATATTTACAATTTGAATTATACTGGCAGACGTCTTTATGTTAGTTTTTGAGAGTAAACTTCCAATACACGCGCTAAATGAAGCAAGAGTGCATCTCAGATACCCAACTGTTTTTAGATTAAAAGCCGATTGTTGTTCATTTTTGCTGTGAACTTTGTATGCTCTTTAAGGGCAACAACATGCGCTTTTTTCTCCGACGCGTTTGCACTACAAGAATCCATACGAAATGAATGTTCGCGAAATGTGTTCATCGTCTATTACCACCTTGGGAGAGTCAGAGAATGCGATTGTGCGTACTTGATACAAGTTGCGAGAGGACATTTTTTTTTTGTCTATTTTCGATTTAGAGGATGAATTGAATGATGATGGGAATGCCAAAGTATGGTGAAAAAAGTTGGAGGGAAATTTGACTTAGAAGACGTTCGACTTAGAGGAATTCGGCTGTATGTATTATGAATTTTTATTTTAAGTAAATAGAGAAATAGTCTCTCTTAGGCAAATCTTTGAAATTTTTGTTTAATTCCTTGTCAAACGGAAAAAAATCATACTTATGGGTGCACAAAAAACATCAAACTAATAAAAGTGCTGCATATGGACGAGACAACATATCACTTTCCAATAATGTACTTAGAATAAGAGCAGACAAATTGGAAGTAAGAAATGGGAAGGTAAATTTACGAAATATGTTTGTCTTGGTGCCGTACATATGTATATCTGAATATTGAAAACTTATCTACTAATTCATTTGGCTTAAGGGAAGGGCATACAAATAAGCAAGTCAATTAAGTTAATGATTCAGTTCTTGCCAAATGTGATTTATCATCAAAAGTCTATTATTCAGTTGATAGCGTTTTATATGTAAAAGAAATAGTGCATTACCCCAAATTATTTCTAAATTTATTCACACTTTCTGGTATTCCATTACTGGATTACTAAACAACTTTAGGTATATAGTTCTGCCTGCGCGAAGCCAGGACGGGTTGCTAGTTAAATAATAAATCCTGGTGTAAAATTGATTTTTTTTAATTTCTAACACGAGTACTTGATTTGTTAATTTCTGGCTGTTCCACATTAGTGTTTTAAGTGACTAAGTGGCTATCTATTAATAAAAATACTGCAGAATACTTTGATTCAAATTGCTCAGCTGTTTGGTTAGCTAACTTTCATGAACTGCCGATTAGTTGTTTCAATGGACTAGCTTGAGACCATTTCCCTAAATCTCACTAAAGCAATTTTGATACGGTTGGCACGATCAGCAATTGAAATCGTTTTTTTCTTTTGTTTAGCTTTGTTCGAAACAATAAGAACTACCTGACGTTATTAGTTGCCTCAACTTAAATTAAGTCCTTACTTCTAATCTGTTGACGAAAGAACGAAACCCTCGGCGCGTGAGTAAAACTCACACTTGACCGTTTTTATTAGCGTTTCGTTCCAAAGGAATAATGAAACTCGAATAGAATCACTTCCGTCCGTCCGTCTGTCTGTCTGTGTGTCATCTTTGCATATTTTTCTTTTCATGCTGATTGAATGTTTCTCCAATTGCCTCTTTCTCCTAAACGGAACGAGATAGACCCCGCCCACCCCTTAGTTATCGTGAATACGGACTTCATATACATAAAATCTGTCTACGATTTTTACCTTTAGCTAAAACTTAGTTCGATTTGACGAAATAATGGCATAGTAATCTCAACTTGAAATTCAAAAGTGGGTCATATTAACCCCAAGAAGAGGGTTAAAGATTTGCTTAAAAGAGCTTCTGTTGCTCTATTTACCTGAAGCAAAACTTAATCGCACGTACTCTTCTCATAGTCCACATAATAGGATGGCAGTTGTTGTCAAAAAGTTCTTGTTTTCACTATGGGTTGTGACATGCAAACGAACGAAGTGAAGAAGAAATATTTCCCTTGCCCAAAGAAAATTCCGAAAGAAAATATTGGATACCAATGAAACATTTTGTACGGTAATTATTTAAATTGAGGCCCTACTTACCGATTTTGATAAAATTTGGATATGCGAATATAAAAGGTCGGACAAATTTTTGACTGTTACCAAAAATTTAAATGAGCAACAATATAAAACACTCTAATGAGCAGCAGAATGTAGCAGTATTCGCCTTTTCATCTAGAACTTATTCTTTCTTACTTATGCTGTCTTTTGTTTTTTAGAAGGATAGTAAATAGTGGTTTGGTTAGAATCCCGGACATGCGCTATCTATCACCTTATTCGATCCTGCAAATGATGTAAGTATACTGAAAACAAATTCCAATTATTTTTTCGATGTATTTTACCTTTTTTCAGAGATCTAGAGGGAAACCGAATCGATCGCATTTACAGCAAATCTGTAATTATAAAGACTGAACAATTGTAAGTAATCATAATAATTGTTAAAAAAATGAGGGGTGTCATAGAGAAAATTTACGCATGATTTAAATGTAAGCCAATTTCTTTTTCAATGGTATTTGGATGTTATTTTATCTTGAAATATATAATACGTACTAGCATTTGCTTATGGGCTAGCAACTTAAATTTCGACCTTTCCACTTTTTTTTGTTGAAAACACCGCACATAGGACGACATTTTAAAATCTTGCGTGAATTATGCGACACCATATATATATATACTGTATTAAGACAACAACTAGCTTACTGACATGTAATTATTTGAAGAATTCTAGATAATAATATTTTAAACATCATCGAGGATTCTGCCTTTTCAGGATCTCAAATAGCTAAGTTGTACGTTTTTTTTAAATTTCCTTTTTTCTGATATTGACTAATTATGTATTGCAGAAGTTTCAAGGGGAATCGATTGCTTGAAAAAATACATCCGAATGCTTTTATCGGTATTATGAATATTCAGGAACTGTAAGTATTATGACAAATTTTCTCTTATTTACAGCCGGTACTAAGAGCAACATCAATAGCGCTCTTCCAATTTATATACAGTACTGTCACCCTAATTAGCACAACCCGTCATACCTGGTTATAATTAGGCAAGACGAATACAAAAGATAAAAACTTGATTCAGTAACTTCAATGATTACTTTTATTGATATAAATAGACTTTGGCAAAACAACTATAGTAATCTGAGGAGGCCAATCCAATACCGATATGTGTATTCTTTTATAGAGGTGTGCGAATTAGTGCTCTGATAGTCTATGAAGTAAGGCCCAATATATTAGCATTAATCTGTACTAGACCAAAAAATTTGTATTTAATTCTTTACCAACCGTTATATATAAATACGAATATTAGTCCCTGTTCCTACTGGTCACGCCAATCTTTTTTTTGCTTGAGGACGATGTGGAAACCTAATAGGCAGGTGGAACACGCCTGTATCTTTCTTTCTCATGTTGTGGAGGTACCTGTTGAAAGCTCCATGTCCAGTTAGCAATTGGGTGACGTAGAAGTTGGCGTCAGCGTGTCTCTGATCCACCCATGCAGCAACATCCCTGATAAGCCGCGCAACTTATGTCGACAAAGTTAATGTTCTCGTCCAGAATTTTGCTTAAACCCACTTTGTCTCACAACAACTGCCATAAATACTGACTACAGGGACCTTAGACGCTTCAGAATCTGATACACCATTAAGTGCATCTGAGGCTGATATTAAACATATTATAAAAAAAAAGAATAAGGAAAACGAGTGATATTGACAGTATATAGAATGTCTATCTTAGGAATTTACCCAAAATTGGGATCAAATTCTTAGCATTTTTAATTAATGCCTGTCTAATAATGTAGTACTTTCCAACACTATGGAAGGAGGCAAAAGTTGTCCCTATCCCAAAAGCAGACAAGCCGGTCAACGAGCCTAAAAGATACAGGCCTATTAGTTTATTAAGTAGCCTGAGTAAAGTTTACGAAAAAATGAACAATTTGGCTTTAGACAATACCAAAGCACGAGCCACCAAATTTTAAGAATTTGCAAGTGTTAAAAAATGGTGCTCTTGGAAAATCTACAGGAATGATACTACTGGTTATTGAGAAGGCATTTGATAGCATGTGGCGGTCTGCTATTTAAAATGATTCAATTTGATTTTCAACCTTTTCTTTTTAAAATGGTTCAGAGTTTTTTGTCAAATCATACGTACAAAGTATTCATTAATAACAATCCCTCACGAGTAGTAAATGTTACAGCGGGCGTTTCTCAAAGATCGGTCCTTGCACCAATCTTGTTCAATTTGTATATGTTTGACATTCCACACTTACCGGATTGTGAATTTGCTCCTTGATGATGATGATACCTTCTATCATATTTTCGTCGCATGTATGTTTTTTATATATTTACTTATCTATTTATTTATCAAATTATTTATTAATATATATATTTATCTATTTACATATATATATATTAGGTTGTCAAATATCTCCCTTCCGCCTTTTTGTCTTTTTAATTTTCCGACTATGTACAAAGCGCTACAGAGCTCGTATCTGGCAATACATCATTTGAAAGGTCTTGACATAACCTACAAAACGACGATACGACGAACGATGGACACGAGCTCTGTAGCGAGAAAGGAGATATTTGACAACCTAATATTTATTTATTTTTTTAATTATTCATGTTTCTATTTTTATTTTTTTGTTTTTTTATTTTTATATAAATAAAGGGTTCTGTTGTTGTTTCACTTCAGTAACATTTTTGAATGTTTAACCTTTTTATTTTTAAATAAATTATAATATATGTATAATATATATTATATTATAAATAAAATCACTGCTCAAAGATATATTTAGTACATATAACATCTCTGAACTGTAAATTGTGCGGTGGCCTACCGGTCTAATACTTAAGAACGTAATAAAAATCTATCTTTTTAAAGTAAAAAATTTAGTAGTAGTACTATTTTTTTCGCTAGTATGTAATTTTTTACAATTTTTTTTCTTGGAATCTTAACTGCGTAATTAAAACACATTTATTACTAAAATTGTTTCTTAATTAAAAGGGGTTCACCAGTTACCAAGACGGGAGCCCAGTGAAGGGCGGACAGACATTTTTATGATCTGCGACCTGCCCCCTTTCCAATGATACCTATATCGATCATCAAAGTTAATAAAAATTATTCCGGCCGTTAGTATTAGTACTGTTTCTGTTAGTAAAGAATTTAAGTAAAGGCAACTAACAACGTAAGGTGGTTCCTATTGTATCGAATAAAGCTAAACAAAACGCTAAACTGGACTCAAGGTACTCCATTGAGACAATCGGCAGTTCATGAAAGTTAGCTTACCAAACAGCTAAGCAATTTGAATCATAAAATATTCTGCAGTATTTTTATTAATAGATAGCCACTTAGTCGCTTAAAACATTTATATAGTCATGAAAAGTGTTACAGTGATCGGATTTAGTTCAAATATGCGCCTTTTTGTTCGATAATCTGTTTCCATCTAGACGGCAACTTCATAATACCCCCTCGTTGAAGCCCCCCTCCTTATTTGCGAAGAACTCGGACAGCCACTTTTCACAAGCCTCTTTTGAGTTCAACTTCACACCACCAAGGGCGTTCGCCATGGACAGGAACAGGTGGTAATCACTTGGCGCTATGTCCGGGCTATATGGTGGATGCGATAAAACCTCCCATCCGAGCTCCCATAGCTTCTGACGAGTCATCAACGAAGTGTGTGGTCTGGCGTTGTTCTGGTGGAACACTACACCCTTCCTGTTGGCCAATTCTGGACGCTTCTGGTCGATCGCCTGCTTGAAGCGGTCCAATTGTTCGCAGTAGATGGTAGAATTAGCGTCTGGCCATATGGGAGCAGCTCATAGTGGATGATTCCCTTCCAATCCCACCAAACACACAGCAAAACCTTCCTGGCCGTCAATCCCGGCTTGGCCACTGTTTGAGACGATTCACCGGCCTTCGACCACGACCATTTTCGCTTGATATTGTCGTATGTGATCCATTTTTCGTCGCCAGTCACCATCCACTTCAAAAATGGGTCGAGTTCGTTCCGTTTTAGCGGCATATCGCAGGCGTTGATTCGGTCCAGAAGGTTTTTTTGCGTTAAATCCTGCGGCACCCAAACATCAGGCTTTTTTTTGTATGCAGCCTTCTGCAGATGGTTTAAAATGGTTTGGTGACTAACTCCCATCTCCTGGGCGATGTCACGAGATGCCACATGCCGGTCTAGCTCGATGTTTTCCATGATTCGATCGGTATTCGTCGTCACAGGTCTTCCGCCGGCTGGCTTATCCCTGGTGTCGTTTTCACCGGCTCTGAATCGTCGAAACCATTCCTCCGCGGTTCGAAGTGATAGAGTACCATCCCCCAAAACACCATTAATCTCACGGAACGTTTCTCTAGCGGATTTGCCTTTAACGAAGGAAAACTTTAAAATAGCGCGAATTTCGGCGTTAGTGAACTCCATGTCACTATATATGTCTATAACTGTTGAACGCAATATCCAACCTAATCATGCATAGCGTCGTTTTGTAGGTTATGTCAAGACCTGATGATGTATGATGTATAGTATTGCCAGGTACGAGCTCTGTAGCACTTTGTACATAGCCGGAAAATTCAAAAGACAAAAAGGCGGAAGGGAGATATTTGACAACCTCATATTAAAATCATATATAATAAGAAAGAAATAATCAATTAAGTACTCGTGTTTAAAATTCAAAAAAGTTTGAATTTTACAGTAGATTAATTATTTAATTTTGCGCATGTGAAAATCACATTGAAGCAATAACCAAAATAATGTTCAATTTTATTTTTGTTTCTTTAGAATTCTCTATTTTCACTTTTATTCAGTGGCAAAATTTTAAAGAGCGTATCAAGAAATGGTCTGAGCACACATACACCTACAAATAATTTATTCTCTTATTTTTTCCAAAAAAAAATTACAATAACAAAACTACTATGATCAATCATTTCCTTACTTCTCTTTGTTCTTTTAAGAGAAGTGATAAAGAAGAAAACAGTCATACATATATGTTTCACAGGTTTTGAAAAGAGCCAAAGGATATTTCGGAATTTGAGAGAATATAGAAACTTATTTAAGAATCCTTTGCGTTCTAGATTGAGTTAGTAACACATTCAAGCTATCATTTTTGTTTGAATTGGATTTTAACAATTTTGAAAAAATAAGAAATGTGAAAATAGCGAGAACAAGAAAAAAAGGCAAATCAGACAAATTGAGGGTCGAACCCAGGACTCTCAAGACCAGAAGGCAACAACCACCATAACCACTCCACCAACGCCGTTTCGGAATTTCATTGTCTTTTGTTTACCATAGGAAACGCTGAGAAAACTTTGTGTTTGTGTAATCGGTAGTTGCCCTTTTTTAGCAAAATGCTGATATAATTTAAATCGTTAATATCTCGAAAAATTGTGTGAAAATAAAATTGTTTTTGTATAAAATTTATTGATTCTATTGATGAGATCAACAAAATGGCGTTTTCGGATCTTTAAAGTTCTTGTCATTGTTTTTTGGTTTTTGGCCAATAGCTTGAAAACTGGTTGAGCTAGGATGATCGAACTAAATTTAAAAGATTACACCGAGACCTACAATCTACATTTTATTCAGCTTACTAGCAACCCGTCCTGGCTTCGCGCAGGCAGCACTATATATCTAAACTTTTTTAGTATTCCAATAATGGAATACCAGATAGTGTTAATGAATTTAGAAATAATTTGGGGTAATGCACCGCTTCTTCTATATGTAAAGCGCGGTCAACTAAATAATAGACTTTTAATTATGAATCACATTTGGCAAGAATTGAATCATTAACTTAATTGACTTGCTTATTTGTCTGCCACAAAATAGCCCTTCACTCAAACCAAATGAATTATTAGATAAGTTTGCTGTTATTATTAGAAAAGAGGCGCATTTACTTATTTTTTTTTAGCATACTGCTTTTTATTATTAGAAAAGAGGTTCAATTAAAAATTTATATTGATTCAGCTAAGTTACGCTAAAAATTGTTTGCCTTCTCGGCCTCTGGTTTCTAACAGTAAAATCGAATAAAAAAGGATAAATTCATTAAGTTTTTATGTCTCTTTCGCACTTCGCTAGTGCTACCAAATTAAAATGAGTGCGTTCGAAACCCAAATGAATAATAGCATTAAAGTTTGGTAACACTCCCCCCGGTAAGCATGGCTAATATCTGTGGTTACCATCGGAGCCAAACGATCCGACATCTAGTGGAGCAAGCTTCGCCACAGGTCTAGTGTATATGCTGGATGCTGCTGTTTGGATGACAGCACTCCCGACACGTCCATCTCTGCTTTCTTTGAGCTTGATGATTTCTGCCTTTGGCCAAACATTCATTTCATTTTTCATTTCATTTTATTTATTACAATTTAGAGGTACAATAAGACAGGAGTCTTTTATAGTACTAAGGATGAGTAAGGCATTCAGATATATATATTTAGATAGAAATGGGTAGATTAGGAACTAAGGAGATTTGGGTTTTAGGACTGGGTAGAAAAATAAGAAACGATGGCATGTTTAAAACGTCTTCTATTAATGATAACACGTAAATTTATTTTCAAGGAGTTCCACAGTTTAATTGTATAAATGTAAAAGATGCGCGATGAGTTTGTAAAGTAATGGCGAGATGGTATTAGAGCATGCGTCCTAGCAGAGCGCGCAAAGTTAAGTTTATTAAATAAGTACAAAGGAGACTTATTCACAATAATATTGTGTAAGAAAATTAGATTTCTGGTATCAATAAAATGTTCAAGATTAGGAACTAAGGAGATTTGGGTTTTAGGACTGGGTAAAAAAATAAGAAAAGATGGCATGTTTAAAACGTCTTCTATTAATGATAACACGTAAATTTATTTTCAAGGAGTTCCACAGTTTAATTGTATAAATGTTAAAGATGCGCGATGAGTTTGTAAAGTAATGGCGAGATGGTATTAGAGCATGCGTCCTAGCAGAGCGCGCAAAGTTAAGTTTATTAAATACTAGCAACCCGTCCTGGCTTCGCGCAGGCAGCACTATATATCTAAAGTTTTTTAGTATTCCAGTAATAGAATACCAGAAAGTGTTAATAAATTTAGAAATAATTTGGGGTAATGCACCGCTTCTTCTACGTCTAAAGCGCGGTCAACTAAATAATAGACTTTTGATGATGAATCACATTTGGCAAGAATTGAATCAAAAACTTAATTGACTTGCTTATTTGTCTGCCACAAAATAGCGCTTCCCTCAAACCAAATTATATAAGTTTGCAATATCCGAATATACCTTCTCAATCATTTCTAAAATATTCGGCAACAAAACAAAAGATATTTCTGAAATTTACCTTCCCATTTCTTACTACAAATTTTTCTGGTCTTATTTGAAGCATATTATTGGAAAGTGATGTGTTGTCTCTTCCGTATGCAACACTTATATTAGGTTGAAGTTACGATTTTTTATGTGCAGCCATAAGTATAACTTTTTCAGTGAAGCATAGACTTTGCTTTAGTGCATCTTGTTAGACGTTTTGTGGAGCATTGAAGCCTCGTTCTAAATTATTGAACTACAATCCCCCGTCAATTTACCAGTATTACTCTACTTGGAAACATTGCAGGCACTTGAAACATCGGCTCTACAAAATTTTAATGGAAGTTTAAAAGCAGAGTTAGCAGAGTTAGTTCCTGCGCCATCTAAAAGTGTGGGTTCAATTCCAGACGATGCCACAGCAAAAGCAGTCTTCCCGCTGCCTCCAGTAGCAATCAAAAAGAAAATATTCCCCTTGTTATTGTACACTAATAACATAATTAAATCATTCTTCAATAAGTCAGTAATGATCATAGTTTTTTTCTCGCATGTATTCTGCATGGTTTGATGTTATATGGCTACTTGAAATAAAATTCCACAGAACATACAGTCGAATTCCTCTAAGTCGAAAATCCCTCTAAGTCGAAAATCCTTCTTACCCGAATACATTCTTTCCAGCCTTAGTCTACTTTCAATACCTCTAAGTCGAGGTTTATTTCTTTGTCTGAAAAACAGACAAAAAAAAATTCCCCTCGCAACTTGTAGCAAGTACGTACACTCGCATTATCTGACTCTCCCATTGGGGTCCTAGACGATGAACACATTTCGAGAACATTCATTTCGTGTTGATTCTTGTAGTGCAAACACGTCGAAGAAAAAGCGCAAGAGATTGCCCTTATTGTTGTTTACCTATGCAAAAAAGAGAGAGCAAAGGAAGTTCTTAGTAAAAATGAGGATTAGCTTGCAAACATGGCCCTACACGCGAACATCGCGAGCGAACATTATCGTTGCCGAGAACCATCTCTATTCGCATCGCGCACACACAAATAATCAGCTTTTAATATGAAAACAGGTAGGTATCTGAGATGCATTCTTGCTTCATTTACCGCGTGTATTGGAAGTTTAGGGGAAAAGTCGAGGAAAAAAAACACCACAAACATTTTTCAAGGCCCCACCTCCGGCGAACGACTGAAAATCCTCCTGGAGTACTTCTGTCATAAAAAGTTTTCGCAATTCGCCGTTCGGAACCGGCATTAAACAGTAGGCCCCCTCCACCTGTGTCAAAATTATAACGCGCACAACACAGTGGAGGTGATAAAAGATACACAACGAAATTATCAAAGTAAATAAGTGTCCTTGTTATATTCCTGTAGAACAGAACACGCATCATATATGTTATTTTCCCATTGGCTATCATCCAACAAAAAATAGCACGTTCTTTCATCGCTGCCTGTATTTCTAATGTGTACATTTATTTAAACCTATACACATACATATATACATATATCCATTTTTCACATCTCATATGCCTCTATCCGTACAACACCGTTTCCGCGCGATCATCGTCATGCCAGCTGTGTGCAAATTTAAGTTGAGCAAATAGGGGTTGAAATGAACATGAAAAACACCACTGAGACTCGCATCGATTTCAGCCAAAATTTTATAGATTGAAAAAATCTTTTAAACAGCGATTTCTCGGATTTCACCAACTAATCGATATTTTTATAGCTATTATTTCTTAGTGCTTGCTCCGCGATCTATAAAACTGCGTTTTTAGATTTTCGAAATTCGCATATTTACGTTTTATCGTTTTTGGCCAAAAGCTCCAAAAGTATTGGGGCTAGAATGCTGAAATTAGTTATTTTTAAATTTACTCATGGCAGCCGATTTTTTGTAATTTTTTCAAATTTTTTGACAAAGCGGTGTGGAAACTACAGGGCGGATTGGCTTTTCGAATTTTTACAGAACCATAAAATTGGTTATTGTGAGTCTACCTTAAAAGATACACATATGCCACCGCTGACTTTTTTTTAGAACTTTTTGAGATGATCAATTTCCCAATACATTATTTTTTCGTATCTTTAACTGTTTAGACAGCGCCCGCCTTAGAAGTTTGCCAGTCCTCGACTTTTTTTACTTATCTCAATATACCGTTAACTTGTTGTGCCTAAATGTCTATAAAATGTAGTCCATACCCATAATAGATACCCAACAATCCTACTGGTGAAAGCCGCATGCAAATCCGTTCAGTAGTTCCTGAGATTAAACTCCCCAAACACTTTTTTCGACTTTGTTTTATAATATTTATAGAAGTACAAAGGAGACTTATTCACAATAATATTGTGTAAGAAAATTAGATTTCTGGTATCAATAAAATGTTCAAGCGTAGATCCTAGAAAGCTTTTAGCATGTTGAGAAATATGATCGTATCTGCGTAACCCATGTATGTATCTGACAGAATCATTAAACGCTATCTGGAGTTTTCGTTGCGATAAAGAGTCAAGTTTGCAGTAGACAACTTCAGCGTACGTTCACATTGGTAGAAAGAGGGCTGAAACAAGCCTTTTCCTGGTATTTATAGGCGTGAAATTTGCAGTCATCCACAGTTTGCGCAGGCACGCATATGTACGTCTGATTACAGTATTTATGTGGTCATATCCGGACAATTTACTGTTAATTACGAATCCCAGACTTGTAACAGAATTAACCATCACAAGCTTGTCCCCAGAGAGAACAAAATCTGGTGAGGAATGAAAGGACACGGAAGAATTAGATATAGGAATTATCTGCGATTTCTTTGGATTTAGTTGTAACCCATTTTCAATAGACCAGCTATAAATATTAGCCAAATCAGCGTTAATTAAGTGGATTAGTGCATCAACATTGCTGTAATCATTGGCCGCATAAAGTTGGACATCATCTGCATATAGGTGGACAGAGGTGTGCTTACAAACCGACGGGAGGTCATTGATAAATAAAGAGAATAAGATTGGTCCCAGAATCCAGCCTCGTGGAACGCTGTTGCAACGCAACATGCATCACCGCCGGAAAATCGGGTATTGTACACCGCCGACGGAAAACCCACAAACATCGCACGCAGGAAATCAATTGCCGACGGCTCGACATGCAAAAATTGGGCGATCAGCAATGACCCACATCACGCAGTGGGTGATCATGGGTCAACGACCAAACTTCGTCAAACTCCGCCCACTATGCGATGTTTTTTTTCTTTTGTGCACACGCACTGGATTTATGTGCATACATGCGTGGGTGATTCCGTAGCGATGAGGAAGATGGAATTGGGAGGCGCAGGGTGGAGATCTTTATGGGAAGAATCATCCCACCAAGTCTCAAGGCCCCATAGCTGGATTGTGCAGATGAACGGGCCAGCAATCTGGTCCGAGCAAGAGGTTTTTTCTTGGACGACGATGCCGATGACCAGCATTCCCAGTTCGAAGATAGACCCAGTAACACCAAAATAAAAATCAATCAAACAAAAAACTATCGTGTTTTTTTTGTGTAGAGTCGTTTTCTTTTTGCCCTTCGGTTTTCCCTCGTCTTCGGAAAGAAGTGCAACCGCTAAGTTTTTTTTTGCACGCATCGTTCGTTTTTTTGCCGACGGGATTTTGATATTACCTTGTACTGTCTTTGGTACGAGACAAGGTCTTTCTATTCGCGACTACTTGGAGACCGCGGTGAATTCTAGATCCTTGTCCGGTTTTGCTATTTGTCCTTGCGACAAACATTGGTCCTTCGAGCCGGATCCTGAAAAGGACATTAAGAGGATCCTTAAACAATAAAAATAAAAACTATCAAGTGAACGTAAGTGCGAAAAGTCATCGTCAGGAGATAATCGCGTGTGCACGTGCTTCAAGGATAAAAAAGTGTTGAGATCTGTTCCTGTTTTCCCGGGAGAGTCTGGACCTGAAGGAGCTGGAGCGGCGAGGGAGCAACGCAATTCACAGGTGTGTGGCTTTTATTATAACCTTTTCTAAATTAAGTCGCTGACCATAGTTGGTCATAACCAAATAAATTGTGTGTTGTGTGATCGCGAAGTATAGCCATATTTTCTCTTTATCATGAGCAAATCAAAGCTCTCGAATTTAATCGACTCGGTTGAGTCGATATTTCAAAATATATGCGCTGATTATAAAGCGTATTGTACCTTGAAGCTCGAAAAAAGGTCGATTCATATGTTTGAGGCGCGTTTAGAAGATTTGGAGACATCCTTTGACGACGCAAAGGCTCTTCACCAAAAAATCGTTGAAGCTCCTACCGAAGAGATTAAGGCCAAATATATGGAAGCTCTCACTTTCCATAAGCTGAAAGAGCTATATTTTGATTACTTTTGTGAGTTGAAAGAACAATTAGCAAGAAATGAGAGCCAACATACACTTAATAAGTCGGTGGGTGCACCTAACTCGCCATCGGTTGAGCTTAAACTCCCTGCAATTAAAATCCCCTCCTTTGATGGTTCGTTGAACATGTGGCCTGAGTTTAAGAATTTATTCGAAGCTATGATCAATAAAAATACGTCCATATCTGATGCTCATAAGTTGCAGTATTTGAAAGGCAATCTGACGGGTGAAGCCGCTCGCATTCTTAGAAACACGGATACTAATTTTGAATCTGCGTGGGCGTTGTTGGTGAAAAGGTACCAGAACATTCGCCTGTTAAAGGACAATCAATTTAAACTCCTTTTTGATCAACCCCAGCTTGTCACAGAATCGTCCGAAGATCTCAAGCTTTTGTTAGACACAACAAATGAAGCGAAACAGTCGCTCAAAAATCTTGGGGTAGCTGTAGAGTCATGGGAAGATGTTCTCATTTATCATACGGTTCAGAAACTTCCGTTTTCAACTCGCGGGATCTGGGAATCACATATTTCTACACATACTGACTATCCGAATTACAGTGTCCTGGAAGACTTAATTTTAACGAGGTCCAGAACATTGGATGTTATTGGGCAGTCCTCATTTGCTGCCAATCAGCAGAAACAAAGAAAATCTCCAAATGCAGTTCGGGTGCATAACTCGACTATTGCATCTAAGTGTCCGCTATGTCAAGGCTTACACTCTATTCGGAATTGCTTTAAATTTAAAGCACTCAACTTCAACAAAAGGCATGAATTTGTTAAAAGAAGCAAATTATGCTTTAATTGTTTGTCAAGTGCACATTTTACCCAAAATTGCACAAGCACATATACATGTTCCGTGTGCCACCGAAAACATCATTCACTGCTACATATGAACGAAGTAGCAAATGCTTTGTGTGGTGCCGGCAACATACCCCCTCCACAACCAAACAAATCAGCTGTCTCTTCTACAGACACATCACCGGCGATGTCGTCATCCAGCTCTATTTCCTCATCCGGAATTGCTTCAGCATATAATGCGTTTGTAGCCGAAAACAATCAAGCTTCTGTTCTTCTGGCTACTGCCCTCATCAAGGTTTTCACACCTGCTGGCCAACCGTTATTGCTGCGAGCGTTATTAGATCCTGGGTCAGAAGCTTCCTTCATTACCGAGGCTGCTGCTCAACTCCTTAAGTTAAAAAAGGAAAGAAATCGCGTAAAAATAATCGGCGTTGGAGGAACTAATACAAGTATCTCAGATTGGAAGGTTACCTTCACTATTTTGTCCAATCTGAATACGGACTTCAGTCTTAAGCTTAGCGCTTTGGTTCTTAACAAGCTCACGTCCGTCCTGCCCACTCGCGAGGTGACTCGGTGTGATTGGAACCATATTAGCAACATTAAACTTGCTGATCCAAATTTTAACACCCCCAGTAGAATCGATGTCATACTGGGAAGCGATGTCTATCCGTCTCTCATCCTTGACGGCGTAATAAAAGGTGACCCAGGCACACCTATGGCACAAAAAACGGAACTAGGTTGGGTACTGTCTGGGTGCATCTCAACCAACACTCAAGCGCAAGCAACATCATTGCATATGACTATAGAGAATCAAACTATAGACTGGTTGCTCAGTAGATTTTGGGAGCTTGAGGAAGTTCAAGGTCGGAAGATGCTGTCAAAGGAAGAAGAACAATGTGAGACCCACTTTTGTAGGACACATCAACGACAACTGGATGGAAAGTATATTGTGCAACTTCCATTCAAAGGTGGATCGTATCCCTCTCTTGGTATGTCTCATAGGTCAGCCTTTGTCAGGTTCCTACAGTTGGAAAGAAAATTCCAAACAAATCCGTCCGTTCGCGAGGAGTACAGAAAGGTGTTCAACGAATACAAGGACCTTGGACATATGACGGAGGTACCTTCGACTGCATTGAATGCCCCCCATTATTTCGTTCCCCACCACGCCGTATTAAAGGCATCCAGCTCAACAACAAAACTGCGAATCGTCTTTGACGCGTCTTGCAAAACGTCCGACGGAACGTCGCTCAACGATCATCTTCTCATCGGACCTCGATTGCAAGACGACATTTTCGATCACATCGCCAGGTTCAGAAAATTTAAAGTAGCATTCACAGCCGATATCACTAAAATGTATCGGCAAATTTGGGTCACGCCCACTGATTCTTTATATCAACTCGTTTTGTGGCGAGACAAGGATGGAGAAGAAATAAAGACATACCGTCTTAACACGGTCACATTTGGCACAGCCGCCGCCCCTTACCTAGCTATTCGCACCCTTCAACAACTTGCTGCTGATGAGCGAGATGACTTTCCGCTAGCTTCAAACATCGCTATGCGGAATTTCTACGTTGATGACGTGATGCACGGAGCCAATTCGGTAGCAGAAGCGTTGACGATGCAAGAGCAGCTCACAAAGATGTTGCAGAAGGGAGGCTTTCCGTTACGCAAATGGGCAAGCAATTGCGAGAAGGTTTTAATGGCTGTTCCAGAAGAGGATCGAGAAGTTCAGGTTCCACTTTTAGTGGACAAAGGTGCGATTAAGGCGCTTGGCATTCAATGGCATCCTGCTAACGATGTCTTCACATTCAACATATCGTTCCCGGAAAGCAAAAGCGTCACCAAAAGGACTATCTTATCAGATCTAGCTCGCCTCTACGATCCGATGGGATGGATAGCGCCCTGCGTCATCGTTGGAAAAATAATGATGCAAGATATTTGGAAGCAACAACTCTCTTGGGATGCTGACCTCCCAACAACAATTCTTTCTGCGTGGCGAAACTTTAGGTCAGAACTTAGCCTCTTAGCCGCCATTGAGATACATCGCTGGATAAATGTTAGCAGCGAATCAATGATCGAAGTCCACGGTTTCTGCGATGCGTCTGAAAAGGCTTACGGCGCAGCGATCTCCATCCTCACCCCAGGACATTTTTTAATCGGAGCACCACTCAACACCGCACCGGAACGCGACTTCACGGAGATGAAGGAGTCTCATTTACAAAGATGGCAGCTTCTACAAAAACTCCACCAAGATATTTGGAAGAGGTGGAAATCCGAATATTTGAGTCGCCTGCAACGTCGTCCCAAGTGGTTAACGACAAACGACAATCTCAAGGTTGGAGAGCTAGTACTTCTGCCGGATGAACAAACACCACCCACTCTTTGGCGTCTGGGCAGAATCACTGAAATCCACCCAGGAACAGATGGAATAATTCGGGTGGTAACAGTAAAGACCGCAACAGCTTCGCTCAAACGCCCGATAGCCAAACTTAGTGTTTTACCCATGGTAAACGAATCGAGCTAACAAATCACGCACCATACATACCCACACACACATTAATATTTATAACTCACTAGTAAAGATTTACTTAATATTCCTTTTATATAAAATAACACATTATTGCCACACACCTCACCATACCTACACACTTTATCTTTTCATGTATCCATCGGACACACGTCACAAGGTCCAGGATCTGCGATCTACATGCAACAGCACAAACCCTCTTCACCATTACCTCTCATCACTTTGATGACATCGCATCTTCCTGGGGCGCGGCAGGATGTTGCAACGCAACATGCATCACCGCCGGAAAATCGGGTATTGTACACCGCCGACGGAAAACCCACAAACATCGCACGCAGGAAATCAATTGCCGACGGCTCGACATGCAAAAATTGGGCGATCAGCAATGACCCACATCACGCAGTGGGTGATCATGGGTCAACGACCAAACTTCGTCAAACTCCGCCCACTATGCGATGTTTTTTTTCTTTTGTGCACACGCACTGGATTTATGTGCATACATGCGTGGGTGATTCCGTAGCGATGAGGAAGATGGAATTGGGAGGCGCAGGGTGGAGATCTTTATGGGAAGAATCATCCCACCAAGTCTCAAGGCCCCATAGCTGGATTGTGCAGATGAACGGGCCAGCAATCTGGTCCGAGCAAGAGGTTTTTTCTTGGACGACGATGCCGATGACCAGCATTCCCAGTTCGAAGATAGACCCAGTAACACCAAAATAAAAATCAATCAAACAAAAAACTATCGTGTTTTTTTTGTGTAGAGTCGTTTTCTTTTTGCCCTTCGGTTTTCCCTCGTCTTCGGAAAGAAGTGCAACCGCTAAGTTTTTTTTTGCACGCATCGTTCGTTTTTTTGCCGACGGGATTTTGATATTGCCTTGTACTGTCTTTGGTACGAGACAAGGTCTTTCTATTCGCGACTACTTGGAGACCGCGGTGAATTCTAGATCCTTGTCCGGTTTTGCTATTTGTCCTTGCGACAAACAAACGCCTTGGTTGATAGGTAGTAGTGCAGAGAAGCAGTTAGAGTTAACAAAAACTCTTTGATATCTGCCAGATAGGAAACTATTAATTAAAGCCACCGCACTATCACTCAACGCAAAAAGATTTTTTAGCTTCCAGCAGAGTATCTTATGGTTAACCGTATCAAAGGCCCTAGAGAAGTCAAGTAGACGAAGAAACGTGACGTGTCTTTTATCAAAACACTGTCTAATATCTTCCAGGATGTTAACCATGGCAGTGGCTGTGCTATGGTCAGGTCTGAAACCAGATTGGGCTTCATACAACAGTTTATTATAAGACAGGTGCTTAAGAAGTTGTTTCGAAATGAGCTTCTCTAAGACCTTCGATAAACACGGTAGAATACTAATGGGTCGAAAGTCGGAAGCAGAGGTTGGATTAACTTTTTTTGCGACAGGTATTACACGTCCCACTTTCCAAAATCGAGGGAAGGTAAATGTGGTAATACAATGGTTAATAATGTGCGTTAGGTGGGTTATTAAAAAGGGAAGGATTAACTTGACAAATTTCATAGATATATTGTCTTCACCAATGGCATTTGATTTTATTTCTCTGATCGAACTAATTACATCAATTTCACTAACAGTTTCCAGTTTAAAAAGCCTGAGGCATGAAGGAGTGGAAACTTCAGCAAAATTGAAACGACTCTCATCGGAATGACTCTCAAGAAAGGAATTGTTTAAAACATCAGGGTCTATTAAGCATTTGTCACTTACCTTACTATCGGAGATTCCAATGCAGCGAAGATTATTCCAAAGTTTCTTTGTGGCAGTGAAGTGCTCAACTTGGACGCATAAAAATTTCTTTTAGCATTGCGTACAATTACTGCAGAACGATTCCGCATCACTTTGTAAGCATGCCAATTAGAGTCGGACGGACTTTTTTTCCATTTACTATAGAGTCTGTTGCGCAGTTTGATACTATTCGTAACATCAGTTGTAAACCAAGGACAGCAATTGTTTCGTATGGTGACAGTCTTTAAGGGAACACACTGATAAAAGATATCATTAATTATATCTTGGAATACTTTAAGTTTCTCATCAGTGTCTGCTTGCAATCGACAGCACAACCACGGTGCATTCAACGCTGCTGAATGAAGGGCTTCCATATCAATACACTTATAGTCCCTATAAGAAAAAGTCAGAGGAACAGCTGATTGGTCAAATTGAATATTGTAGGTGCAGTAAATGAGGTCATGATCGGAAATATAGTCCAAAGAAAGCTGGTCGAAAAGAAGAACAGATGATGGGTCGGATACTAAGGTTAGATCAAGCAGACCGGGATTGTCACCTCTAGCAAAACGCGAGGGATACATAGTATTGTAAATCTGGAGGCCAAGAGAATTAGCAGCCTCTTTTATATGAAAAGCACGTGCATTTTTTAAGCAGGCCTGCATTGAAGTCGCCACATACAATAACATGCTCATATCGAGCAGAAAACTCAGAAAGGCTAGCGAAGAAGGGTTCAGTAGAACAACTTCGGCCAGGAGCGTAAGCACAAGCAACAAGACATTTAGTTGAACCATCACGCAGCTCAGCAACTAAAAACTCACAGTCAGAATCTATTGATTTGCAAATGATTTTACAATTAAGTGATGACTTACAATAAAGAGCGATGCCAACCCCCCTTGTAAGAGTTGTTCTGTCGTTTCTAAAAATAGAGAAATTATTTATGCTGTAAAACGCATCAGAAATATTATTCTTAAATCAAGTTTCACAAACAAGAATTACGTCAACACAAGAGTTTGAAAAAATTTACTTTAAATAATCTAACTTACATTGATTAAGACTACGAGCATTAAGAAAACATACCCTAAGACCAGCTTGAAAATTCGAAAGAATATTAACCATTGTGTGTGTATATTTTTTATCCATACTGTAGAAGTTAAATTAGGAATGCCACAGAGATTAAAAAAATAGAGAGAGAGGGAGAGAGAGCGGGAGTAAAGGAATAGGAAATAGGAGAACTAGAACAATAATATTGAGAGAGTGAATTGTTTACAAAATTAGAAAATTATCATGCAGAAGTAGCAGCAACAGCAGCCCCAGCGTCAGCGATAGTAAATGAGCGTAGATCTTCAGAAGTCTTGATGGCAAAAATTCGTCCGTTATTGCACTCCTTAGCATACACGATTCCCGATTTGGTATAAACCGACGTCAGCACTTTCCTTCTCTTAAGAATGAGAGCGGATTTCAGAAGAGAGCGAGAGTGTTTAGTTAGGCTTTCATTTAAAGCAGCCCATACACGATTCAATTCGATTGTAAATTGAGTTGTCAACTGAATTGATAGTCGGCCACACACTACATCAATTCAATTGAAAACCTGCCAATTTATATATAATTTTTCACTTTAATACAGAACAAAACTCGTTTACACACGATTTCACAATGAATGTCTACCGAAATTTCTTAAATTTGACAGCTTGTCGATGAACTTGCCCACACACGATTCAATTGAGTTGAAAGACTTTCCAGTCAACTTCGCAAAAATCAAAATCTTTTGATTTTTCGCCAACCGTCAAATCGATCAATTGACGAAGCCACACACGGGTTGATTTCACTGTGATTTGACTGAGTTGATGATTGAATTGAATCGTGTATGGGCTGCTTAAGTAGCAGTTGCCATTTAGTGCAATACCAACGTCACTTAATTTCAACACTCTTGCGGTACTTAGCAGCAGCGATGAGAATAGCATTTCTTTCAGAAGATGAGTTGAATTTGAGAACAATCAAAGGCGGTGCAGTGAGCGTGGATGTTTTGTTGTTGGTATTACGCTCTTTAGTACGAAAAGCATGCACAGGAGGCGGTTGTTCGCAGTTTATGGTCTCACAAAGCTTGTTGAAGAGATTTGAAAGATTTTCGTTGGGCAGAACTGGAACACCAGCGAGAATAGCATCACGAGCAATCTCATTTCGCTCAATGTCATTCACTTGTTGTCTGAGAGTGTTAACTTCTGCACTAAGTAACTGAGAGGCAGAAGATGTGTTGTTCTCAAGCTTGCTCATCCGAGTGTCCAAGTTTGAGATTGCCGTGTTGATAGCTTCAAACTGTTTAGCCCAACTTATCTTAATTTCTTCAATCTTATTTACAAATTCCCTTCGCATTTTCTTAATTTGTTCGGTGAAACAGCACTGCAGTGAGCTTGTATGCTTCATCAATTGTTCTTCAAGTGTTTTTAGTGTTATATTTCCGTTGTCACTGGTAGCGGATTTTGGTGCAGGAGAGAGGGAACTTGTATTAGAAGAAGCGAGCACCTCTTTCTGCAATTTGTTCCTGGTTGACATTCCGGTTGACATTGTAATTGTTGAATCACGGTGTTAAAAAGAAAATTAGCAAAAAACCGCCAGATTATCACAGGAACTCAAAATTAGAAACATTCCTGGGCAGGTTCTCGTCCACGATGATAACGATATCTCCAACTTGTAATTCTTTATTCGATGAAAACCATTTAGTTCGCCGGGTTAACGTCGGGAGATATTCACGGAGTCACTTTCGCCAGAATTGGTTAGCAAATTATTCCAACTTCAACCAATTCTTTCTGACAATCCGTCCATCGTTGTAAAGCGGACCCAAAATCTTCGTCCCATTCGTTGACCCAAGTAGTATATGGTTGAAGGCTTCTTCAGTATCACTGTCAAGGGGTACATAAGTCAAAGGCCTTGAGTTCACCACAAATTCCACTTCCGCCATTATTGTTGATAAAACTTCGTCCGAAGGATTTGAGTGCATCTAGCAGCTAGTGTCTGCTTCACTGATCGCACCATTCTTTCCCATGCGCCTCCCATGTGCGGTGAGGCTGGTGGTATAAATCTTAGCATTTATAAATTCTTTGGCTATGTCTTCCATATTTAATTGTGCTAGTGCCTTCTTCAGTTCTTCAGATGCACCTCTAAAATTGGTTCCATTATCGTACTTGATTTCGATGGACGTTCCTCGCCTATCGATAAACCTTTTCAGTGCTAATATGCAGGAATCTGTCGATCTCAATATGGATTTCTCGTACAGAGAGACAAGTTATTTTGTATTTATTTGAGTTCGAATAACTTTACCTCGATTTCGGCGCCCCACAGTCACATACATCGGTCCAAAATAGTCGATTCTAATATAAGAAAATGGCTGAATAAATGTTTTTAATCTTTCAGGAGGAAGTTCACTCATTTCCGGATAAATTAGCGCTGCATTTCGATTTTTTACTCCTGACAGTTCTCTTTTACTCTTTTCAGGATCTCTCTCAATGAAGGGATATAGTATATTTGTCGGAGCTCATTGACGACGGTTTCGTTATATTGATGATAGAACTTTGCATGATATTCGTTGATGATCAGCCTTTTTATCAATTTTTTTTTTTTTTATTTCCCAAATTGTTTATTTTCTGTCTTGATTTTTGACATTTCATAAAGGTATTACATGTATAGGGAATGTAGTTTAGCAACTCAGGACCACTGTCCTTCATTGTTGTTTTTTGTTGCGTATGGCACAGGTGGGTTTTAATCCATCCGAAGCGTTGGGGGTTTTATTCACTCCGAGCGCCCCTTGTCACTCGTTGTTGTCGCCAGGTTTTTGTTTTATAATTATTTGTTCAAAAGTTCGATGACTGCTGGAATTTTCTTCTGCTTCTGTTAACTTACGAGAGTATCCTTTGCTCACATAGTCGTTTATAAGAGCATTTAATTTTAAACTCAGTGTTTTATCCTTTTGCTGCTTCTTTTCTAGCAGCTGTAAACGTCGTTCAGCTATTACTCTGTTATTTGGCATGTTGACGTTTTCAAATTTCCAAAGTAAAGGCACTGTATATCGTTTGCCCTTATAAACGGTTGCGGCTTCAAGCATCTTTAGCGCTTGCTCATCTTCCTTAGACATTTGCTTTGTTGGCTTTATGTTGATGAACTCTAGGTGGAAATATTCTTCAACTATTTCGCCCATTCTAATGTCGGAATCTCGTGCACAGTTACACTCACAAATGTGAAAGGTATGAAAATTTGTATTTGTTGCAGTATCACTTTCTTTTCACACTACCCAACCCAGGCGTGCTTTCGCAGCTATTGGCTCTAGTAGTGATCAATGATAACATGATGCACAACTCCCGCGTCTCCTTCCCCTGTGGGCAAAGTAGTGTTTCACGTATAGGAACCCCTGTCCGGCCCATGAACAGCCATGAATGTGAATACGTGTGAGCTGCCAAATCCAGCTGCTGAGACTGCACACACATAAAGGAACTTAAATTTACCGTTCCTGCTCTTGTTTATTCTTTTCCTATTGGCTCCCAAATTCAAAACGACGGTTGCTATCAAAACAAAACAAAGCAAAAAAGAAAATGCAGAAAAGGTTCATTCAGCAAGCTCGCGTAATCTTCATAATCACGGCCGTTACTTTTTGAATAAGAGATCGTTTTTTTTCAAATATCTTCTAAAATATAAGACAAAATGATTCGACGAAATGGTGAAGGTTCAAAATGATTGTAAACACTGAATATTAATTGAATGGTTTTTTAATAGTATAAATTATAGGATTTCTAACTATTTGATTTAAGTGAATTTGTTTTGCGTTTCAAATATAATGAACAGTTAACCCTTTTACTGCTTATTTTCCTTGGTCCACTTAAATTTTCGTTTCTGTCATATAACAAAGGCTGACTGTTTTTATCATTTACAAGACATACGTTATTAGAATTGGTCAAAAAGTTCATTAGAAATGTAAATTCTATTAAAGCGGAAAGCAGGAAAGCAAAATAACATGGAGAAAGCATAGAATTATTGCCCGTACAAAAATTAATTAGACAAACAATGCTTGAAAGGTTTTAGTTGGAATATTTTAATTTTTGTATTTTAATTATATCTTTAAACTATCCAATTAAAGTGCAACAAATATAATAAAATAGTACCTTTTAGATACGTTTAGTAAAAGAATTGAAAGAAACATTTTCCTCTTGAATCAAACAAACTTGGACAGCATTGGATTTCCAAACCATCTCGTTAAAAAGATTTCGTATTGATGCTGATAGACTGATTTTGTTGATACTAACTTAAAAAAAATTTAAGACAAGAGGAAATTCACTATTCACAACAAATGTATTTCTATATTTCGCAAATGTACTTGCATCATATTAACCAAAAAATATTATTAAGCACTCTTATCAATATAATAAGGATATGAGAAGTTCGTAAAATTTAAAAAAATATTTTGTAACGCATGTAAATGTTTTTAAAAGTTTTAAACCGCGTAAACCATCACTAAACGCTACCAAGACAGATAAGGTGTCACTGATTTTTCGCACTGCTATCGGTAAATGAGTGAGTTTCGTGGTCTCTGGATATAAATCTTCAAATAGTGTGCGTTTTTTCATACATTTCGGATATAAATTTGCACTGGTGGTAGTGAATCGTCATTTCACACACACTACCATATGCACCCCCTGACCGACAAATGTAGCCGAGTTGTGCATCATGTTATCATTGGTAGTGATCCTTCTCTAACTCGTAGTGGTACAGCTAGCTTCCAATAATCTAAGCCGAATAATATTGTTGGTTTAGCATTCTGAGAGGACTGAATTTGAATACCACTTAAGTGTGGATATTTTTTCTGTAACCAGCTGGCGTCTACAGTTTATACGGGAAGATCTAATGAGTTCAGTGTCCGATGTTATATAACTCAAATGTTTTCGTCGATCCTGTGGCGATATGCTTGCTTTGATTCTTCTCAATTGATTTTCTGTGCGGTGCATATGCGATGTCCATTTTAAACAGAGTGATTCCGTGGTGCCTTTGAGATTCAAACGATTTGCCAAATCCGACAAAGGATCCGTCATCTAACAAAGCATATGTATCACATTTTATGTTTTTTCCATAGATCGTGACTGGCAAGATTCTGAAAAGTGTCGCAATGTTGTTGATGCTATGAAAGTTGCAATTGTTTTCAGCTTCCGTGTGGTCTTTTTTAGTTTCCGGTTTATGCAACAGTCGATGATGTCTAAACAAGCAACCATTTTCACCACAACCCTTATCCACAAAACATCGTGGGCCTTTGTGATTTTTCAAGCATGTTCGGCAAATTTCGAACTCTTTTAATAATTTCCATTTTGCGTTGAGAGTCATATCGGAAAATGTTTGGCAGTGTTCCAATGATTGGCAGTTTCCCTTGCACAAGTTGCATTTTGTTGTCTTGTTAGAGATTGTCGTGGCCTAATCGTTAGTGCATCGGACTGTTAAGCGAGAGTACCCGGGTTCAAATACAGCTCGGGAAACAATTTTCATGGCCCCACCTCCAGCGAACGACTGACAACCTTCCTGGAGTACTTCTGTCATGAAAAGCTTTCGCAATTTGCCATTCGGAACCGGCATTAAACAGTAGGTCCCCTCCACATGTGGCAAAATTATAACGCGCACAACACAGTGGAGGCGCAAAGGCTCTGGCTCTCAACGGGCTGTTACGCCGCCCAATACAGATACAAAAATCAGTATATAGATAAATAAACAAATAAATCAGTAAAACCCAAAACAAATAAAGAAATAAATATATAAATAAATAAATAAATGAATAGGTAAACAAACAAATAAATAAATGAGTGTGTAAATAAATAAATATATGAAATGTAGATAAATAATTAAGTATACACGGAAATAGATAATAGACAGAAAAACAAATAAGTATGTTATAAGCTACATATAAGCTAGTACATAGATATAAATAAATTAAGAAAAACACAATGAATAAGAAGCGCTGTAATTCATACAGAGCTGCACGACTGTAGTTGTGTGTAGACGACGATTATGTGGCCCTAGATGACAATTGTGTTAGCCCAACATGATTGTGCTTTGAGAACCGTTGGCGAATGTTTTTCATTTTCTCATGTTCTTTGGGTTCGATGTATGGGATGCAAATCCTCATTCTTGCTGTGAACATTCTCTTTCTTTCTTGCACAGATAGACAATAATAACGGCAACCACATGCACTTTTTTCTCCGAACTGTTTGCACTAAAAAATTAACATGAAATGACAGATGTTCGTCGTCCAGTGCCAAATTGAGAGAGAGTGCATGCAATACAAGTTGCGTGCTTGATACATTGATATTTTTTTGCAAAAAAAAAAAATCGACTTGGAGGAATAGAAAATAGACCAAGAGGCGAAAAAATGTATTCGAGTTAGAGGGATTTTCGACTTAGAGGGCGTTCGACATAGAGGGCTTCGACTGTTTTTCTTACAATTTTTCGAGATACTAACGATATAAATCTAATTGTAAATAGCTTTTGGCTACAAACGATGAATTGACGACAGTCTTAGCGTCGCTTGCGGCATTTCAACTCTTAAATGTAACAAATCAATTTTCACATGGCTGGAGCGATCAGCAAATGGGAACAAACTTTCGTTTGTTTAGATTCAAAATAAAAAGAAGAATTTTACTGATGCTATTTTGATTTAGTTTCTTTGACTTATATTAAGTCGTAATTATTGAGCTAGCTTAGCTTTAATTTCAATTTGACTTTTATTTCAACTATAAAACATAAATAATGGTAAATTTTTAAATTTCGCGGGCTACAAGTATGTTACTACATCGCGCATGTTTTTTGTAAACTCTGTCAGACTTTGGAACTCTCTACCTGTAGATATAAAGCAAATTAATAATGTAAAAAATTTCAAGAATGCAATTATCGCATATTTCTCACTGCAGCACTAACATTATTTTGATTTCTTGCTTTTAAATTTGTTTATTTACGGACTCGAAATTACTTTAGTATCTCATACCTTTGTTTATCTTATTTTTCATTTTATATTCTTTATCTTTCTCTCTTCACATGTCATTAAAACAGTAATCGAGTAATGTAAAATTTATTTTAATTTTAATGTTATTTCTTAAAAGAGTAATTTTTCTTTTCTATGTATCTTTCTAAAAGACTTGGTCTTATGTACAAAACAAAAATCTTGTATATAAATAAATATGAATATGAATATGAATACGTATATTTGATTATCGATTTTTTTATTTGTTATTTTACTGTTATGAGTGTACGAACAATCGTCTCGAACATATGTTTCCAGTTTCAGCTATATAGTTAGACGTGTTTTGCGTTTTCAGCGAATTCCTGCTGTTGAAAAAAATGGATCAAAGAATTTGCATTCAATTTTGTGTGAAAAATGAAATTAAGCGCTCAAAAACATTTGAAATGTTGACAGTGGCATACAGTGAGTGTGCTCCGAGTCAAAAAAAAAAAATTACAATTGATTCAAGCTTTTCAAAGAAGGTCGAGAAGATGTGACTTACGACGCTCGCTCTCGGGCCCCAGCACATCAACAACCTACGAAAATGTTGAGAAAATGAAGACAATTGTTATGGAGAAACGTCGTATCACTATTAGAGAAGTTGCTGAAGATTTCGGCATATCGGTTGGCAGATTTGCTTAAAAGGGTCGTAACTGGTGACAAATCATGGGTACATGGTTATGACATTGAAACCAAAGTCCAATCGTCCCAACGGAAGAGCGCAGGAGATCCATTTTTTCGGCAGCAGGACATCACCGAAAACGTCTAACTTTTATGCCTCTTACAAACTAAGTAAATCTTTATAAAGTTGAATCTTTGTATGGATGTTTGTTACTCTTTCACGCAAAAACGAGTGAATGGATTTTAGTGAAACTTTTCAATAATATAGCTTACACATCAGAATAACATGTAGGCAATAAATTATAATTGGACAAGAAATAGAAAAAAACGTAAGTCAGATATCAAGAGTCACAAAAAATTTCACTTTTTCAACATAAGTGGGATTGACTTCTTAGTCCGATTTAAATAAAATTTGGAAGATAGACTGCTAGCATGATGGCTTACAATATGGGTTAATTTATTCCTTGATGGACAAACTTTGATTTCAATTCGAATAACAAGTGCACATCAAAGCAGGAAGTCAAAATATCCTATTTTTGAATAAATTTCAATTTCTGGGAATATTATAAATTCGAAAGTTTGGATGTTTGTAATTTTTCTCTTTGCTTCCAAACCGCTTGACCGATTTGGAATGTAGATTGCTTATGCTGTGTAATATGTTTTAGTGCATTTGTCTAGATGCATTAAGTTTGACTTCAATTTTGAAGTGCATGCAACGCTGGAAGGTGTTCGAACTACCTTTTCTGCTTCTGCCTTTGGCGATCGTATTCCCTATACTTTTTGTTTTTCTGAATAAAAAGGGTTAAAATAACTTTGGATTATGGTTCACAGCAGTCGCCGGAGATTTCATGTGCGCAATCCCAAAATTCCTTAGAATTTATCTCAAAGTACACCTGCTCCGTTCTGCTGTTGATTTCTGAGTTGAAGGCAAAGTTATTGCATCGAAGAACAAGTTAGTTGACGTTTTAGTGTAGGACATAAGAAATTGATATTCCAAATTTCATTGAAATCGGTTAAGCCGTTCAAGAGTTATAAAAATCGTATGGGCTTTCAGTGTTTGCGATTTGTTGGAACGGCTTGACTGATTTGGTTGATATTTAGAAGGTAAACTCCATTTGTTACTCTTGCAAACATGGCTTTAACCTACATTTTTCTTCGATTCATTTAGTTTGACCACAACTTACGAGTAGATGCATCGAATGATAAAAACGATGCAGGTATTCAAATATCTTTTTTCTGATTTTCTCAAATACCGCATTGGCGATCGATCTATCTGTATACTTCTTTTCCAGAAGCAGATAGGGGCAGATTGAAGTGGATCAAGAATTT
This sequence comes from Syritta pipiens, assembly GCA_905187475.1. Taxonomy (NCBI): domain Eukaryota; kingdom Metazoa; phylum Arthropoda; class Insecta; order Diptera; family Syrphidae; genus Syritta; species Syritta pipiens. The sequence continues at coordinate 59,378,495 of LR994572.1, read as the reverse complement.
TTTAGGGATTAGTTGTTGGTTAAGTAAAATGAATAAGAAACGATTCGACGATTCACGTAAAGATTAGATTAAGCATTTTTGGTATTGCCGCTTTTGCATAAGAAGAGATCTCAAATTGCAATGTAAGGAAAAGCAGTAGTCGATTTTTCAAAGCACTACTCGAGGCTCCTTATAGTAACTCCCAATATAAACAATTTACTAACAAGTTTTTAGATACAGATATTGAGTCAGGAGTATTTGTAAAGTTGTAAATTCTACACATTTTGAAGCCGAGAAAGTCGTGGGAGTAGCTAGTACACTGAAACTATGAATACATGTTCGAGACGAGTGTACCAATATAAGAAAATAAAAAAATCGATAATCGAATGTACGCAGCCCGCGAAATTTGCAAGCTCATCTTATTTTTTGAGCAGACCTCGTATGGCCTTTGGCCGTTTACCAGGTTGACAAAAAACGAAACAATTATTAATCTATATACCGCAGAATGAAACCTTCGGCGTGAGAGTAAAGCTCGCACTTGACGGGTTCTTTTATTAATAATATTTTATAAGATAGACAAACAACTATATCCATGAAAATAATGATTTCTTTCTTTTTTTCAAGCGACCTATCAAGTACATCACTTATAAGTTTACCTTTGCACGGTCTCTCAGACTTGGAAATACTCCGGGTTCAAAATACTCATACATTGAAGACTATTCCTTCCATTTATGACTTTAAGGCAAGTATTTTAAGTTCTGTATGCCATTTCAATGAATAGGGGTTGTTTTTCTTTTAAAAGAATCTTCACGTGGCCTGGTTGACACATTCATTCCATTGCTGTGCATTCCAATTCCCTTCTCGGCACGACCCTTTAAGGCACTTGCAACGTTTAAAAGAAGTTCAAAAATGGCAAAAAACCTGCTCGCCTGATGACAGTAACAATCAAAGTCCACAAAATTCTGGTCTGAAGCGAAAACGTAATATTTCGGCAAACACAATCAGGTCTGGAACTGATAATTTTCATAAGTAAGTGAATAAATTCATATAATTTACTTTGTCGATTTTTAATAATATTTTAGTCATTTTGAACAAAATGAATCAAATAACCCCAATGACACAGTAACAAGTCATGAGAATCAGAATGATGTTAAAGTTATGAATTCGATTCGAGGTTCACCGATTAAGGTTGTGGTAAGCGATTCCAATTTAAATTTCGCTAATGCTGCAATGGAATACTCCGATGATGACGACTTGGGCCAGTTTCACGACACTGCAGATATTTCCCAAAATAATCAGTTAGATGCATTTTGCGGCAATGTGACTATGAAGTAAGTACTACAAAAGACACTTAAAATCGTTTAATAATGTTAATTCTAATAAATTATGTTAGCGTTTTTTTGCTAGTTTTTTGCGTTTGAAAAGTTATTTTGCAGTTAAGAATTATTAAATTAGTTATTGATTACAAATTTCAGTTTGAACATTATTTCGTAGTTTCATTCAGTCACTATTTTCGCTTGTTTTTCTATTCATATGAAGTCAGACTACATTTCAGATGTAAGATACATGCACATTCAACATTGCATGAAAAAGACCCTAAATATTAGAAAGGAAAATTAAAACTAAAAAACAATTAGAAATAATAAATTCAATATTTTCCAACTAACGTTAGTTTATCATTTCTTTTTTATTATATTTTTATTACATAGCTTATATTTTTTAATTAATTATACATTTTTAATTAAACTTTTAACTTAAAAAAAAAATATAATAAGTAAAAATTATTTATTTTTGTATGTATTCAATTTTTTTTTCTGTCTTTTTATTTTTTTTGTTGTTTAATTATTCGATTTATTTCTTATTTGAATATTTGAATTTTATTTTATAATATTTTATTAAATTTTATTTACTATACAAACTCACTTTTCATAGAAGGCAAGGCAACTCCTTACCGCTTTAGCCAAAAACGAGTGTCTTACGGTACCCCCCCATAAACGCAATTTCACCGTTTTCTCGGACTTAAACATCCATAAAAGTGATGCGACCGAAACATTGACCAGAGTCATGACAACTTTCGCTTACGGTAATACTAGTAAAGCCGCGCGTACAGACGAAAAAGCGTGAAAACTGTTTCCATATAGTCTTATGTAAGTGCGAACAGTGAAGCGCTTTTCAATGCGACATGTGACAACCTCTCGCTAGCGTCTCGCAAGGTTCTCGCTTCCAAACTCTTCTGACCAGTTTTCAAGCGAGTCTGTGCGAGAAGTATTAATGGTTGATGTTGTTTCATTTGATGATTTGATTTCAACTGTTTAGGAAACGGCATTTGTTTTTGAAGGAACATCAAGACAAAGCAGAGAAAAAAAAAGTTAATTTATTTTAAACTTCACAGTTGTTATAATATATAACAACTCATATATATAATAATAATATAGTATATAACAACTTATATTCGACATGCTTTTTCGCCATTCGTTAATTGAAAATATAAATGGCGAAATATGTCTTTTCCTTTCACATAAATTTCATGCACTTTTTTATTTTTCTATTTTCCAAACATTTTAAATATGAGCTCCTGAAACAGCAAAACAGCTTCCCCTGTGCACACTATATCGCATCTATAAGCCTTGCATATTAACCACTAATCCTACGTCTAGTCAGAAGTCAGTAGTCCAACAAAAATCGCAAGTACAGTACTTAATGGATATGAGAAAATGGATCAAAAGAAAAAATTCAATTCGTTGACGCACACGGGGATGTTAACAGATTTGTTATTTAAGCTGTAAGCAGGAAACGTTTTTTTCTTTCAATACGTGCGTTCAATTACCCGGGAGATTTTGTATGCAGTTTTAGGACAAACTTACCGTTATTGACTGTAATCAAAGACCATACAATACCAAGATAGTGCACGCCATACAAAAATATTTTGCGAAAGTTTTGCTATGACGGGGTATAAGACGACCCCAAGCTTTTCAGAATACTTTCGCTCTCAAAAGTTCACTCGGTCTTAATGCTTTAGAGTATTTGTTGTTTTTCGTATTGAACACTCTTTGCCAAAACAAAAGTGAGGAAAAAAAGAGATCGGCAGAAACTCATATTGTTCTTGTTTTTTTTTATTTTGTGTTTTCTGTGTGCGCAGTTAGATATGAATGTACAGTACACCTACAGTCTCTACTATCCGCTGTTCCAGCCCTAGTGCGGATCCTTCCCTCGCAAGCCTATCAGCTTCCTCATTACCTGTGACCAGGTACCCAGCAGAGATTAAGCCTATGCTGCTAGCCAAGAGCCCTGAGCTCTTCGCGGCAGCTCAGGACCAGCCTAGACTTGATCTCCGTAGTGGAAATCGCTTTTATGACCGCCTGGTGCCGGAAGTCTGATTAATCTTCGCATGTCCAACGTTTCGGAGTATATGCCCGCGCCGATATTCACGACGAAGTCACGGCTAGCTGCTAGTAGATTATACATTTATATGAGCCTACGTACATATGTAGATAGATATTTCACATATGGTATACAGTGCCCCGCAATAGTATTCGTAATTTGATTATTTTGTCTTATAAATGTAATAAACTGACAAATTTTGGGAGTAGGAACTTATTTTTTTTTTATATTTTTCCTTGTCTTTTTCTTCTTAAGAAATACTCAGGACAATAAGCCTTCCTAATTTCGTCGTTCCAAAAAAAATGAACATTTGCATGAAATAATCTTCAAACATTAAATTATATGGACCGTACTATCAATTCTAATAAAGATTTCGCGCATTTTTCTGTGTGTGCGTTTTTTTTTGAAAAACTTTCCTATAGCTTTTAAAAAATCACCCTTTACTAACTAACTTGGCGAATTTCGTACCGCCATATTTTTAGGGTTTTGTTCCAAAGAAATAACGAAACCCTTATAGAAACACTTCGGTGTCCGTCTGTCTGTCTATCCTCTTTTTCGTGTATAATTTCGAAATTCCTAAAAGACTTGGTTTACTATTTACGCCTGCCTTGGCTTCGCACAGGTGCTGTACAACCGTGGACTAAGGAAATGTAATACTGGGAAATTAAAATCAGTTGCATTATTTGACAATAATGAGAAAATATCTTTTTTTGTTTACAATAAAACCATATATATTAATGAATAACAATTAAATACTTTAAATATAACTATTGTAAGGCCTTATCATTATTGGTATTCTTGGAAGGATCATACTCGCCCTTAAACTTTCCTATGATAATAGTGGCGAAAGTGCCACAGAATTGTAAGCTAATAGTGGCGAAAGTGCCACAGAATTATGAGCTTATAATTTGGGATGGCGCACAAACGAGCATTAGAGGCACTGGATCGAGCTAGAGTTAGAGTTAGAGTTAGGGGGGGAGGGGTGGGAAAGTATCACCTGTGTCCCTGCGGCCACGAGTGGGCCTATTGTGACTGCCCCCACTTATGGCTCACGCAGAAAGCCCGAGTTCGTAATGAATCTTAGGATGCTTTTGGGTGAGCTTGCCTCTAGGTAGTGCCTGCCAAGGTGTCGATGACGTGTACTGATTAAGCAGTTACAGTGACACAGTATGTGTTCCGCTGTTTCTTCGTCCTCGTTGCACATTCGGCAGGTGTCATCCTGCGTTAAGCCCATCGCTTTTAGGTGTTTGTTAACTGGGCAGTGCCCAGTCAGAAAGCCTGTCACGGTTCGAATCTGACTCCTTGTGAGACTGAGGAGTTGCTTCGCTCTAGCGATGGAAGTAGTTGGCATGAACATTTTGGCTTGTCTATTACCTTCCGTTTGCGTCCAGTAGTGATTGGCCGTGTTTCTCAGCAGCATTAAGTGGTGGTGATGGGAATGCCGCAGAATGGTCGTGGCATCTCGAAGGGTGATGCGGAGCCTTTTCTTGCTAGTAGGTCCGCTCTTTCGTTTCCAACATGACCACTGTGCCCGGGTATCCAAATGAGATAGACCCTGTTCGAGCTGGCCAGTTGGTGCAGTAGTTGGACGCAGTCCCATACTTGCTTTGAGGTGACTTCGTAGCTTTATAGGGCCAGAAGAGCAGCTTTGCTGTCAGAGAGGATGTAAATGGTTTTGTTGGCTACATTCCTATTTAGATTTTCTCTGAGGCAGAGTTCGATTGCGAAAACTTCTGCTTGAAATACGGAGTTCAGTATGTCTATGCTGTGGTGGATATGGGTTCTAGTATTGGCACCGTATACTTTAGCATCAACGCCCTCCTTTGTTTTGGAGCCATCTGTGTACCAAACATGAGATCCAGAGTTGAAGGACGGTACAGCTTGTTCCCAGTTGTGTCGAGGGGGAAATATTACCTTATAGTTTTGGCTGAAGTTGTATCTAGGCAGACAGTTGTCTGTGCAGATCATTTTTAGGATTTCCTGTCTATTCAGTTCGGTGAGAATGCCAGGATGAGTTCTCCTAGAGTTAGAGTCATCCTCAGAGATGAGCCTGTGGGCGTGAACCATGGCTTCTTTCTTCAATAGAAGGTGGAGTGGTGGTAGGTCCGTTATGACTTCTAGCGCTGCTCTGGGCGTAGTTCGCATTGCCCCTGTGATACGGATACAAGCTAGTCTTTGTAGTTTGTTGAGCTTCGCTTGCACTGATGCCTGTTTAGATTTGTACCACCAGACAGGCGCAGCGTATGTGATGATGGGTCTTGTGATGGCCGTATAGAGCCATCGCGATATTTTGGGGTTGGTGCCCCAGGTCTTACCGGTGAGACTCTTGCTGGTCCATAGGGAGGTCCTAGCTTTCTCCATGGTTTTCGTTAGATGGGAGGCCAATTGAGCTTTTCATCTAGTATGACGCCTAGGTATTTAGTTTCTTTTGAGAAGAGTGTTGGTTTAACAAGCTTTTGCCTATTTCTTCTTTTAGTGAAGGCGACTATGGTGCTTTTTTTGGGGTTGACGTTAAGTCCAACTTCTAGACACCAATTTGCAACCAGGTTGAGAGATCTTTGAAGGAGTTCCGAGATGGCGTTTTCGAATTTTCCTCTTATCAATCACAATGTCGTCGGCATAGCCTTGGACATAGAAACCATTGTTGCTCAGTATGACGATCAGTTAGTTTACCATGATAGACCATAGTAGCGGCGAAAGGACCCCGCCCCGAGGGCACCCTTTCGCAGCTTTTACGCTGATTTTGTCATCGCCTAGTGTGGCATTGATCTTCCTACTACTAAGCATGTGTTGGATCCATTTACATGTGGTGGTATCTACTCCTGTGTTGAGGAAACAACGCTGTATTTGGGCGTGATCAGTGTTGTCAAAGGTGCCCTCGATATACAGGAAGCAGCCAACTGCAACTTCTTTGTCGCTAATGGATTTGTTAATCCGAGTAGTTAGCTCTTGAAGCGCGTCTGTGGTATGAAAGGGTGATATTTTCAAGGCCACATCTCTAATGTGTCTATCCAGTATTTTTTCCATGGTTTTTAGAAAAAAGGAGGCTTATCGGCCGAAAGGATTTGGGAAGGTCGGTTGGTCTTCGACCAGCTTTCGGGATTAATTTGACTGTTACCTCCCTCCAGCTAGTCGGTACGTAGTCCCATGCGTAGCTGGCTCTAAAAATATTGATCAGCCGAGGGGTGATGTGTGCACTTCCCTTTTGTAGAAGGGCTGGGAAAATGTCATCTTCTCTTCCTGGAGTTTTGAATGGCTCGAAAGAGTTGATGGCCCATTTGATAGTACCCTCGTTGAAGGTCACCTTTGCTCTTTTCCAGTCGTCCCGGTTAGGTCTAGTGAGCCTTAGTTGGGGAACAGTTCTGGGTGGAGAGGAGGGCATGACGATCGAGTCGGGGAAGTGAGTGCTGGTTAGGATACGTAGAGTCTTTTGCGTATGTGCCATCTACATCCTTTAACAGTCCTATTCGATTAGAGTGCTCTTTGGCGAGGATTCTATGGATGCGAGCGCTGCTTTGTGTCTCGGAGAGACTGCTGCAGAACTCTTTCCAAGAGTCTCTCTTGGCCCTTCTAATCTCTTGGTTGTAGTTAGTTAAAGAGGCACGATACGGCGACCAGTCTCCGTTTTGTTTGGCTCTATTGAACAGTTTTCTGGTCAAAGATCTTAACTTGGAGAGCTTGCCGTTCCACTAGGGGGTAGTGCGGTTGCCCGACTTGGTTTTTTCTGGGAAAGCATTATGAAAGGAGGATAGTATCGCTGAGTTTAGGCTGTCGCAGCTGAGCTCGAGACTATCAATTTCTCTGATACTTATTGGACAGTTTCTAACCGATTGCTCCAGCTGAAGACTGTAGGAGTCCCAGTTCGTCGCTCTTGGTTGTCTGTAAGTATTCGAGATCCTTGGACTGGTCCGAATGTCAAAACAGATCTGCCTATGGTCTGAGATGGATATTTCTGTTGACACGTGCCAGTTTTGGGTGGAAATGCTTATGAATGGGGTGGACAGAGTGAGGTCAAGTACTTCCTCCCTAATTCTATTCATGAAAATAGGTCTATTCCCACGGTTTAGAGTTTCTAAATTATTTTTAAAAATGAATTCTAAAAGGTACTCACCTCTTTTGTTTATGTCGGAGCTTCCCCAAGCCGTATGGTGAGCATTGGCGTCACAGCCTAAGATGATTTGGAGGCCTCTTCTTCCACAATAGTCCAATAGATTCTGCAGTGGTGTGAAGCCCAGGTCATTGGAGTCGCCCGCTAGGTAGGCTGAGCAGATAACTGCGTCATACCTGCCTCCTTCGTTGGGCAGCTGAATTATTGCAGCTGCCATGTCCTTGTTGGAAAATTCTGGAATAGGGATGGTATTTATATTATTGTTTATCATGATACAAGCTCTAGGTCTTCCTTCATTTGAGGAATCGTAGAGCAACTCACCTGGTAAGCCCCTTATCTGGAGGCGGCCTTTGCATGCTGTCGATTAACTTGGATGCACTTAAGGCCCATCATGGTCATTGTTGGGTGGGGGTGTCAGTGGGCACTGCAACCATGGGGGAGTTTTCGCCAGATCTGCAGCGCTTGGTTGATTGTGGAGCTGTCGCCTTTCCACTAGCTCTCTCTGCTAGTACTAGAGCGTATCTAGCTCTTTCTTTTTGCCTTGCTTCCTCGGGCTCCATTCCGGCCCGGATCATAGCAGCAATGCGACGCCTTTGAGCCCCAGTGAGGTGTTCCCTTTTCTGGGATTTGTTTGCGTCACTGACAACTGTGGCCGCGGTACTTGGACCAGATGGTGCCTGAGTAGCCGGGGTATCCAGATTTTTGTCTGGAAGTACAGTGTCAGTTTTTAGAGATGGGTCTGTAGAATCTATCTCCATAATCGTTACGGGTGAGCGGAGCAGAGAGTTCTCGTCTAGCTCCGTCAGTGTAACATTGTTGTTGTTTTTGTTTTTGTTATTGTTGTTTATTGTGTTGATGTCCATGTATGGTCCCACGAGTAAGGCGAGAAGGGGTGGTCAAACGTCTACAGAGCTCCCATATAGACGTAAGGCTAGTTACTATGCGAGGGCGCCCGGTATCGCATAGGGACAGTACGTTAGCGATGCACATTTTTTGATTCCCTGCTCCATTCAGTCCTCGGCACGTATTCCAACTACCTTGACTTGGGAATGGTTAAACTCTTGGTCCGCGGGGGTGCGAAGACCCCTACCACACTATGTGGTTTTCCCCTATTCGCCACCTGGGGGCGCGCCGGGTCGCCTGAGAAGCTCGAATTTTCCCGATCGATCGAGCTAGTATTATTATAAATAGTTTTACTGTAAATATTATGAGCACATCATACTGAAGCAAATCTTTCATATAATCTTTACCTCTTCAAATACAGTAGTAAATATCTTTCATTCACGATCGCTTTAAAATTTTAATGTCGCCTCATTTTTGAAATTGAAATATTGCTCAGTTTTTTTGTTTACAACTTATTGAAATCTTATAAAAATGCAAAAATTCTATCCACACCTAATTGTGTTTCATTATAGGAAGATAGATGTTAGCTGTTTTCCCTTGCCAGACGCATTGAATCCATGTGAAGATGTTATGGGATCTGACTGGCTTCGGATTTCAGTCTGGATTGTTGTTTTTCTGGCTGTAGTTGGAAATGTGGCAGTATTAGTTGTAATTCTATGTACCCGGTAAGATTAATTTTGTAAGAAAACTAATAGATTGTCTCTTATAATTTTTTTTCATCTCGAAGGACTGACAGCAATTCTGTTCAAAAATTCCTTATTTGTCACTTGGCTTTCGCTGATCTTTGCATGGGCTTGTACTTGTTACTAATAGCATCGATCGATGCACACTCAAAGAAGGAATACTTCAACTATGCTTACGACTGGCAGTATGGTAAGTATTATACACATTGTTATATATTGAAATGTGCCTCCCAAGTTCTCTCTTCGAAGAAAAAGCTGGAGAGCGGCTTACAATTATCCTGTTCAAAAAGACCCCAAAACCTTCTTCCTTCTTGTTCAAGCTGGCGTAATGAAAAGCCATATGTAACCGGATGTGTTTTTTTTAATCATTTGTACTCAGTTAAGAGCCAAAGGGCTGAACTGTTACTCCCGCAGTCGAAAACATAGGGCGCGGAAAACACTAAGAAAACTTAAAATTACAAAATCGTTCAACCCTTTCATGACTGCACTCTATTCCAGCCAATCAATACAATCAACAATATATGTAGTTTAATAGGTCTCAAATAAGCCGAATTTAAAAAAATATATCAAATGACGGTAGGACAAAGATATTCAGAATGTTGTTCCTATACAACGCAGGTCATCTATGTGGAAACCATACACTTCAACCGAAAAAGTCTCTAATCATCATTAGTGGCGTTACAGCCCACGAAGGGCCAGAGCCTAGCTTTTCGCGCCTCCATTTGACACAAAGGTATGAAGGGGATCTACAGTTTATTGCCGGTTCCGAACGGCGAATTGCGACAGCTTTCCGTGACAGAAGTACTCCAGGAGGATTGTCAATCGTTCGCTGGAGGTGGGGCCGTGAAAATTGTTTGTGGTGTTTTTTTCCCCGCGCTGGATTCGAATCCGGGTACTCTCGCTTAACAGTCGGACGCACTAACGATTAAGCCACAGCGCCCACGAAAAAGTCTCTATTCAGTTTTAATGTGGATTGATTAGTTTATTTTGAACAAGACAAGTACAGTCACTTGATGACTACAGTTAATTCACAAAAAGTCATTTAACTTACTCAATGGCTTATATAAGATACAAAACGAAGTTGGAAGACCAACATTCACGAGCGAGTTAGGAAATCCTCCACGGCATTCTACTGTTGCAAGAAAGCCATCGGTTGTAAATGGGGTCTTAAGCCACGATTAACGGCTTTTTGTTCCTTATTCAAAATCCACTCGTTTTGAACGGATGATCGTAGTTTTTCTTACAAGCATTCTGCATGGTTAGATGGTAAATCTTTCAAGGATTTGTCTAAGAGAGACTATTTCTCTATTTGAAAAATTTCACAAAACATATCGTGCGCTAATCACCAAATTATCGTAAGCAAAATTTTAAGCAAAAATTAGTTAATGATGCAGTTCGATAATTTATTCTATTGTGAGTCTTTCATCGTTGGTTTTTTAAACATTCCAGTTATAAATAACAGAGAAAACAAAATTTATCGCTAGCGACACTTACACGTTTCTTAGCTCAGGCAAAAAACAAAACTAAGACTCTTGTAAATTTTTATTTTGTCACTTGGCGGTTAGGGCGCGATGTGTACTTTGAAGAAGGAATCCATAATCGGAGGACAGTTCTTGTGGTCTGCGGTGCAACATATCTTCAATCATATTTTGCTGTGATTTTGCCACAGCAACGACGGTTCAGCAATTTCACACAACGAAAATGCGTGACGCTTTTAAATTTAGTCATTTGACATAAAAGAAGTGATAAGATTATTTTTCGATTTTCGGAAATCGTTAAGTGGGTCAAATTTGACTTCCAAGATTTGCTATAGTAAATTTTTTTTATATCTCTATATATAAAAATCAGTGTTTGTTTGTTTGTTTGTCCTTTATAAACTTCTAAATGGTAAGAGATAGAGCATTGATGTCTTTGGCAGCTTTGTTCAGAATTTTGTCAAAAAGGTTTTGGTACCAATTTTTTTGCGAGGGGATGGCAATCTCATTTGAAAATGAGATTGAGTTTTCTTTCGGGTTTTGTCGGTAAAAAGTACCGTTGGAAAGATATGAAGCTCCAAAGTTGGAAAAAAGGTGCTTTTTTAAAATTTGATTTGTTTTATGCGTAGCAAGGCGCGCAGGGTACAGCTAGTTTTTTATAAAACTATACAAAGGAAGATCCTTACCCATTTGGTGATCGCTTCAGCTGTGTGAAAATTGCTTGAGCACATTTAAGGGATGAAATTCTCGCAATGGAATCCCCTGAGACTATCGCCAGTTCAACGTTTCAGCAGAAAATGTATGTGATTTAAATCGTTAATATCTCGAAAAATTGACCGAAGGCAACTTTTTTTCAAAATGGCGTTTTCGGATCTTCAAAATTCGATTGTTTCTGTTTTTGGTTTTTGGCAAATATCTCGAAAACTGTTAAAGCCAGAGTGCTCAAACCAATTTTAACTGAAAGATTACATCAAGACCTACATTCCAGATTTTTAGATCCACGGGTGTGGAAATAAGGGAGAGGTACGCCTTTTTCTCGACTTTGAAGCCTAATATCTCTACAACTTAACTTCTAAATGAAAAGTTCAAATAGTACCTGCATTTTTTCTCAGAAAAAGTTAGTAATTGATTTGATTTATGATTTATTTTAGTATGAATAAAAAATTGTATACGACTTCTGGATAATGTTGGGGTATTACGATGAGTTGCTCCATAACTAATTTTTTTTCAGATTTTTTGGTCCAATATTCTAGGTGGGGAAAAATTTGTGTTTCGAATTTGAACTTTCCTTGGGCAAGTGAAATACATCTTTTGGTGCAGTTTTATTTAGATATTTTCATAAACAGGGTACCGCTCTCTTTCCAATGACATCTACATTGACCATCAGAGTTGTTAAACGTTTTTTCGAGCGTTAGTATTAGTACTAAGGTTTCCTTTAATCTGCAATTAACTCCACAAAAAATGTATGATTTATTTTTGAGCTACCTAGATACATCTTCAGTCCAAATTTCATCGCTTTACTACAAAGGACTTGTAAGTTATAGTCTAATATGTAAAAGGCGACAGACAGACAGACAGACACCGAAATGATAAGTGTTTCGTTATTCCTTTGGAACCCCTAAAAATGTGAAGTTCGCAACAAACTTGATTCAAAAGTAGTTTTAATAAATGGAACCAATGGTGTACTAATTGAAAGCAAGTAATATTTGGCATGGGTCAAAATTGTTGGATTTCATTCCAAATAGATAAATACACATTATTAAAAAAAAATTGACCAATTCGATGTTCCATGAACTTGGAACTGAGTTTTGTGCGGGTTTGAGCGAATACTTTTTGGAGACTAAATTGCAGGTTAATGAACATTTTTGTTGGTAACTTTTCATTTGTCATTTTATTCAGTATTTAACGCAGAATAAAAGCATGTACATATTATGTACTAGAGCTTGTATTTGTATTTATTTATTTGCAATTCATCTTACATATTGTTACAATCTATACTAATATATAAAGGTAAAGAGTTTGTTTGTTTAAACGCGCGAATCTCTGGAACTACTGAACGGATTTATATGCAGTTTTCACCAGTATTATTGTTGGGGGCTTTCTGGGAAGGTTTGTGGCTATATTCTTTGGACATTTTGATACAAGAAGTTAACGGTAGAATGAGATTTGTGGAAAATGGCAACCTTCTAAGGCGGGCGCTGACTAAACAGTTAAAGATACAAAAAAATAATGTATGGAGGAATTAAGCGCCTCAAAAAGTTCTAAAATAAAGTCAGCGACAGCACATGTCTATCTTTCAAGGTAGATCCACAATAATCATTTCTATGGTTCTGTATAAAGTCGAAAAGCTAATCCCGCCTTTAATTTTCATACCGCTTCCCTAAAAAATCTGGAAAAATTATAAAAAATCGACTTCAATGAGTACATTAAAAAAAAATAAATTTCAGCATTCTGGCCTCAATAGTTTTGGAGCATTTGGCCAAAAACGATAAAACGTCGATATGCGAATTTCGAAAATCCGACCAAACGCAGTTTTGTAGATCTTAGTGAAAGCATTAAGAAAAAACCGGTCAAGTGTGAGTTTAACTCACGCACCGAGGGTTTCGTTCTTTCGTCAACAAATTAAAAGTAAGGACATAATTTAAGTTAAAGCAACTAACTACGGCTACCTGCCGTTTCCGAATAAAGCTAAACAAAAGAAAAGTCGTTCTCATTTGCTGATCGTGCCAACCGTGTAAAAATTGATTTAGTGAACTTAAAGGAAATGGTCTCAAGCTACTCCATTGAAGCAATTAATCAGCAGTTCATGAAAGTTAGCTTACCAAGCAGCTCAGCAATTCGAATCATAACGTATTCGGCAATAAAAAATAGCCACTTAATCGTCTAGAACACTAATGTGGTACAGTCACAAACATCCAAGAAATTAACAAATCAAGTACTCGTGTTTGAAATTCAAAAAAAATTCAAATTTTGCACTAGGATTTATTTTGTTTTTTTTCCTTAGAATTTTTTAAACATAAAATCTTTCCAACAGCATATTTATATAAATCGCAACCAATAGAAAAGAGCAAATCAGGAAATGGTCTGAACACACATACACCTACAAATAACTGATTCTCTTATTTTCTTCAAAAAAATTACAACAACAAAGCTATTACAATCAATCATTTCTTTGCTTCGCTTTGTTCTTTTAAGAGAACTGAGAGAGAAGAAAACTGTCATACATATTCGAGAAACCCTCTTCGGAGAAGAAAGAAAATAAAAAGAAAAAAAAGCCAAATTGGACAAGTCGAGGATTGAACCCGGGACCCTCAGACCAGAGCGCGAGCGCTATAACCACTCCACCAACGCCGCTTCGAAACTCTATTGTCTTTCTTGGTATAGGAAACGCGTAGAAAACTTTGTGTGTGTGAGATAATCACTAGTTGCCCTTTTTTAGCAAAATGCTCACATAACTTAAATCGTTAATATTTCTAAATATTGTGTGAAAATAAAATTTTTTTTGTATAACATTTTTTGATTCAATTGATGCGATCTACAAAATGGAGTTTTCGGATCTTAAAAATTCGTATGTCATTCTTTTTTGGTTTTTGGCCAATAACTCGAAAACTGTTTGAGCCAAGATGCTCGAACTAAATTTAAACTAAAGATTACGTCGAGACCTACATTCTAGATTTTATTCAGATTTTTAGACCCGCGGGTGTGGAAATGCGAGGGGGGGGGACGCTTTTTTTTCGCACTTAAAGCTTAATATCTCGAAAACCGAGCCTCGGAACAAAAACCTCAAAATGAAAACTGTATTTTATTTTACGAGACCTATCCAACCATACCTAACTCAATCAATTCCGTTAAGAAAAAAAATTAAAAAAATTAGTTATTAATTAATTTTAGTACAAATAAAAAATCATAAGAGATTTCTGGATATATTTGCAATATTGCGATGAGTTGCCCCATAACTCCAATTTTTTTCAGATTTTTTGGCACATTATTTTAGAAAATAAGGTATGGGACATGGTACACCAGTCGGTTTTTTGAAGTTTGCGGGCTTATAACTTCTTACCAATAAGACTAAGATGCTAATTGTAGTACAACTTTTTGATCTTGCTATAATTCTCTTTCTAACGATACCCATATCAAGTATCTAAGAAAAAAAAACTATTTTTTGATTTTAGTATTAGTACTAACTTTTTCGTTAATAAGTGACTTTCTTCAAACTTTTTTTCGGAACTTTCTTTGGGCAAGTGAAGCACATCTTCTGTGTAAATTTCATTTCTTAATTCCAGGTGGTTCACCAGGTACCTAAGATAAGGCTTAGTGACAGACAGACAGACATTTTTGTAATCTCCGCCCCGCCCCCTTTCCAATGACACCCATATTGACCACAAAAGTTAATAAAAATTTTTTCAAAGGTTAGTTTCAGTACTAACTTTTTCTTTAATATACGACTAATTCCGGAAAAAATTCCTGATTTATTTTTGGGTTGCCAAGATACATCCCCATTCCAAATTTCATCCCTTAACTACAGAGGATTCAGAAGTTATTAGCAAATATGTAAAGGCGACAGACAGACAGACAAAATAGAGACGGACACATAAGTGAATCTATAAGGGTTTCGTTATTCCTTTGGAACGAAACCCTAAAAATAAGTATAAAAATATCGATTAGTAGACGAAGCCCGAGGAATAGCCGATTGAAAGTTTTTTTTCAATTCATAAAGTTCTGGCTGAAATTGACACGATCTCAGTGGTGTTTTTCACATTCATTCAACCCCTATTTGCTCAACTGATTCGCTGTGTGAGTGTGGAAGCGTACGGACGTGTTTCGTGTGCACTGCGAATTTTATTTTCTTTTGTTTTGGTTTCGCAACTAACTGGTGGTTTCTATTTACTGTGAATAATTTTTGAACAATGGAGGAGGACTTCAATGATTCTGTACAACAGTGGCGTGGCGTGAAAAATCTGAAATGTTAAGTCGGTAAAAAAAATTCACCTGCAACATTTTCTTTACCTTTTGGTTTATTATTCTATAATAAACCTTTGTAATCGTAACAGAAAAAAAAATTAACACCCGCTCAAACTTTCACAGTTTGTGTTTGGCGGGTTGTAGAGTGTATATATGTAATAATAATTTGTCTGTCCGTCCGCCGTCCGCCGGCCGATTTTTTTCCATAAGGGTTTCGTTATTCCTTTGGAAAAAAACCCTAAAAATAGTACCCAGTCCCAGTCCTTTGAACACGTAAAGGCATCAACAAACACTAATACAAAAAATATTAAAACATTGAGGATCCAGTACTATAATTTGGACTAGGTTCTCATACTACTGCCTGGCATTGACAATGAAAAGTCAATAAGTCGATGTCACAGAATTTTCTATGGGTTATTCTGCGAACTATGAAATAGCTTTGAAAGTTGTGTTTTAACAAGACTGTGACCTTTGATACACGAACAAAAAAGCGAAAAAAAAAATTGTTGGCAAAAAAACTAAGGCCTCAACCCAATGAAACACTTTAGGGACATGTAAAGAAGTTGTTTTTGAAGCAAAGCCGTACAATATTCACCCTTATTCCGATAGTCGTTTTTTCGTAAACGTCGATTGTCGTTTTAGTGTCGTGTCGTTTTGGTTTATTATTCTATAATAAACCTTTGTAATCGTAACAGAAAAAAAAAAATTAACACCCCCTCAAACTTTCACAGTTTGTGTTTGGCGGGTTGTAGAGTGTATATATGTAATAATAATTTGTCTGTCCGTCCGCCGTACGCCGTGCGCCGTACGCCGTAGGATTCCTTCAGCACTAAAATTTCCACCATTCCTAAGTTGTTGGTGCTACAAGTACAAAACTCGGCTCAAAAATAGTTCCAGTCCAGGCGCTTATTTTGATGTAGTGCCACATGAAGTAGACCGCCCCAAGGGGAAGAAAAGAGGATTTTAATTTTTTTTGAGGTTTGTTACCGTCGGATTTCCGCCGTCTCGCGACTTCGACCAAAAGGGTGCCAGACCAACGCTGGAAATGGGAGTGGGTGGTAAAAAAAAAGATGTTGACTAATGGGCGCCACGCGATTGCCCCCTTTGGCCGAATACTTTTCCGCTTAAATCGCGACAAGAAGAAAAGATTCGCGTAAAACTTTATAATTTTAATTCAATTTGACCTTAAAACTAAGCTTACGAACTATGTACAATATGTATCCTTAACCTATCTTATAGCTACTCCAAAAAAAAAAAAAAGGTACGGCTCCTCCGCGTGATTTGAACCCGAACGTTGATTTCTCTGTCCGAGAGAAAGAAAAAAACCGCGTCCCCACCCTGGGACTCGAACCAGCATCCAACAAGAACAAAAGGATGTGCAAGAAAAAAAAAAAAACCGCTTATCGTTTCGGCGAGATTCGAACCAGCGGATTCGCTCTTGCAACGCTGATGACCGACGCCTCGACGCTCGTCGCCACCGTGGAGCTTACAGCTCCCCACGCAAACACGGCCCTTGACGTGGCCGCGGCTCACTCCTCAATACCCTCCCCCACGTGCCCTGTATCTTGTCACGCGGCACTTTCGACACACTTAAATTTTATAACACTTGCGGCTTTAACTGCGGTCTCGTGCTGATGTCGCTGGGATTGTTAGGTCGTCGTGAGGGAAGAACGTCCCGTCGAACTCCGCCGATCGTGGGTGCTCAGTTGCCTTTTCTTTCCGCTGTCTCATAGACCGGGGGTCTCCAAAAACCTCGTATCACTGGGGATAATAATTTTTATAAGCTCCACCTTTTTACCGGGCTCAAAACAAATCCACTCACCTCTTTTGCTTAAAAAAAACTCTTGACCTTTATGGAGGTCACAAAACTTCATTTTTTTTTATTGAAACTAATGGAACTTGCTCGTGGAGGGGACTGTGCTACCTCGCTCCCGAATCTTTAATGGCTTGGCGACTCTCCTGGCCCAGACCGAACCCCGCGCCGTGCTCCTTGCATCGGATAATCAGCTGAATTCCAGATTCAGATGATCTATTCCGAGCAGGGAGAGAAAGAAAAAAAAGAATCTACAAGATCGCTCGGCGCCAGATTCGAACCTGGACCACTCGAATCCCAAGCCAACCCTATACCCACTCACCCACGGAGACCCATGACGCCCGATCGTCAGAATCCCCACCTGACGAGCGGGGATCCTCCACCCTCATCATAAAAAAATGTGAGGTATAAGTTTAGGCGAAAACCTTTATCAGAGCCGCCCATAATAAATCCCCCCTTCCTCTCTAAAGGTTTTCGCCCACTCGAATCCCTTAGTCCCCCTTCTCTCCTATCGTGAATTGTGCGGAACGTACCTGAACCCAACATCCCTGGCAATTCAACCCCGCACCCGAGCTGTTCGGAGGAGAAATCCCGGGTGAGGTTGCAGATCTTCCAGCACAACTCGCCTACACTTACCTCTCGCACAAACATACATTGCTCAGCCACAACTAGTCTTACCACTCCAACAGTGTCTACCCCGGCTAAAACTGGCTCCAAAAATGACGCGTTTCTCTCACTCTCGATCGCAAGGCCCGACACCTCCACCCGTGGTCCTGCCTCCACTATCTGAGTTAAGACTAAAACCTTTCTCGCGACCATCTGGGAAAAATCACCTATCGACATACCCCGCTCGATCCAACCCTTCGTCACTTCCTCGCTCTTCCATTCGCCCAACCCAGCGAACAGGCCTAGCATGACGCTTACATGGATCCCCGTCGCCTCTACCTCCCCGCGGGTCATTGACCCTACCTCGTCCCAGAGCCTATCTTCGCAAGCCGCTACCCGAAGTTCAGGTCGTAATCCAGCCAAAACGCCTAAGACGACACCCTGCGCACCTCCGAGCTTCTCGCCCTGCGCTGAAATTCTAGTGTCAATCTTATTGTGGACCCTGCTAAGCTCTTCGTCCGGCTCGTCTTCCTTCAACTCCTCTTTCCACATCTCCTCCTCTCTTACAGTCCCCCTCCGTTCAACAGTCCCTTCCTCTCCTCCAGACTCCTCCCCTACAGCCTCTTCCTCTCTTACAGCCTCCTTCGTGGGCACAGGAGTGTAATGTCGAAGTGCAACTTCCCTCTGTGATTCCACTGCCCTTGCTGAGTCCACCACCCTTGGCGACTCCACCACCTTCGCTGAATCCACCACCCTTGGTAGATCCACCGCGGCTGTGGCATTATGGTTCGAAATCACTGACCCGCCGACCTGCTCCTGTTCCTTTTCAGACTCAATAGGCCCATCCAGTCCTGCCCTACTGTCCAGATCTGACAAGAGTTCAGCCACTTGCTGTCTGGCTTCGTACAAGAAGCTTTTATCCTCTACTGAGAGGGACCTGACTCTCCCTATCCGCCTGAGGATCCATTCGGATTTAGCCTCCACCTCCCAGTACTCCTTGGAATCTGCTGTTCCTTCAAACCGGCTCACTAGCTCCCTTGCTTCCTTAAGCTTTAAGGTAACAGCTATCCTATCCTCCTCGAAGCTGTAAGGATATTCCGGACAGACAAAGTTCTTTGGGACTGAGCGCAACATCGCCCTCATGTCGCTGAGATCACTCCCACTCAGCCCCCTGACCGCCAACTCATAACCTAACTCGTCTAAACTCAATCTGTTGACGTCCATCCTAACTCAACAGTCCTATGACAACCAAAAAAAAAAGTGAAGAAAAAAAACAAAAAAACTAGCCTTCAGTGATACGAGGTTTTCCGAAAAGCAAATTATAAATGCACATACAACCATATGTTCTTATATGTATATACAAAAGGACAAAAGGATAAGACAAGGCAAACAATATGCAGCGCAACCCGCTCAGCAAGACGCGATCGACCCCCTCGAATGCGACATACCGGAGCGACGAATCCCCAAAAAAAAAAATCGCTAACAAAAAAAAACCGAAAATTACCAAAAAAAAATCAAACTTCCGCACCGACGTAACGTGTTCGTTTGGCTATATTTTTTTGTCCCGATTTAGTGCCCCACGTTGGGCGCCAAAATGTTACCGTCGGATTTCCGCCGTCTCGCGACTTCGACCAAAAGGGTGCCAGACCAACGCTGGAAATGGGAGTGGGTGGTAAAAAAAAAGATGTTGACTAATGGGCGCCACGCGATTGCCCCCTTTGGCCGAATACTTTTCCGCTTAAATCGCGACAAGAAGAAAAGATTCGCGTAAAACTTTATAATTTTAATTCAATTTGACCTTAAAACTAAGCTTACGAACTATGTACAATATGTATCCTTAACCTATCTTATAGCTACTCCAAAAAAAAAAAGGTACGGCTCCTCCGCGTGATTTGAACCCGAACGTTGATTTCTCTGTCCGAGAGAAAGAAAAAAACCGCGTCCCCACCCTGGGACTCGAACCAGCATCCAACAAGAACAAAAGGATGTGCAAGAAAAAAAAAAAAACCGCTTATCGTTTCGGCGAGATTCGAACCAGCGGATTCGCTCTTGCAACGCTGATGACCGACGCCTCGACGCTCGTCGCCACCGTGGAGCTTACAGCTCCCCACGCAAACACGGCCCTTGACGTGGCCGCGGCTCACTCCTCAATACCCTCCCCCACGTGCCCTGTATCTTGTCACGCGGCACTTTCGACACACTTAAATTTTATAACACTTGCGGCTTTAACTGCGGTCTCGTGCTGATGTCGCTGGGATTGTTAGGTCGTCGTGAGGGAAGAACGTCCCGTCGAACTCCGCCGATCGTGGGTGCTCAGTTGCCTTTTCTTTCCGCTGTCTCATAGACCGGGGGTCTCCAAAAACCTCGTATCACTGGGGATAATAATTTTTATAAGCTCCACCTTTTTACCGGGCTCAAAACAAATCCACTCACCTCTTTTGCTTAAAAAAAACTCTTGACCTTTATGGAGGTCACAAAACTTCATTTTTTTTTTATTGAAACTAATGGAACTTGCTCGTGGAGGGGACTGTGCTACCTCGCTCCCGAATCTTTAATGGCTTGGCGACTCTCCTGGCCCAGACCGAACCCCGCGCCGTGCTCCTTGCATCGGATAATCAGCTGAATTCCAGATTCAGATGATCTATTCCGAGCAGGGAGAGAAAGAAAAAAAAGAATCTACAAGATCGCTCGGCGCCAGATTCGAACCTGGACCACTCGAATCCCAAGCCAACCCTATACCCACTCACCCACGGAGACCCATGACGCCCGATCGTCAGAATCCCCACCTGACGAGCGGGGATCCTCCACCCTCATCATAAAAAAATGTGAGGTATAAGTTCAGGCGAAAACCTTTATCAGAGCCGCCCATAATAGGTTTCCGAAACGATTTTTAAAAACTGAGCTGTAGGATTCTTTGAAACTTGGCCTAACAATAGGGCTAGATCCCCTACAGATCCTAACGTTGAACCATAACGCTCGGAGGCCCCAAGGGGGAGTTATGGGGGTTTGAACTTTTTTAGTCTCCTCAACGGTTCTTGAAAACCGAGTATCAGATTTTGTTCAAATTTGGTATAAGAATAGTGTTAGGTATGTTATTGATTCCCCTAAAACGACATAACGGTCAGAGATCAGTAAGAGGAAAGAGGGGGGCTCGATCTTTTTTTTTTGCTTTTGCCGGAATGTGAAAAAAATCCGCCTCATATTTTCCGAAATCGTTGACACTAAGCTCGAATCAAAATAAATAGATCGAAGGTCTTGCTGTCATCATATTCGATATTTAAGTAAAAAAAATATATGTGGGGACCTCATTACGTAATGATCGATTACGCAATAATGACTTTTTCATCCTCATTTTCTTTGTTTTTTCCCTTCGTATGCTGTGACGTCAGTGAGGGTGTGGTCAGTGTTGCCATAAAAATGTTGGAAGAAATCTGCAATAATGATGAAAAAAAGTCTGCAATGCAGATTTCTTAAACAATTTTTTTTGTATAAATACATAAATATATTTTATTCAATCAAACATAACAATATAAAAAGGAACAAAAAAAAAGGTATACATATTAGCGTTAAATGCCTTGAGCATATTTTTGTGTACTTTAAATTCAGTGCAGTCCTTGTGATGTATTTTTATATAATCTTTACAATGTAAAATGCCGCTTAATGTGTGTGATTGAAGTTTGTTTCTTGTTTTTGTTTTGTTCAAATTGATTTGGGAAAAAATTCTTTCTACATTTGCCGATGAAATGGGAATCGATAAAATTGACATGACAAATTTTAATAAGTATAGGGAAACTTTTGCTTCCATCTCCCCGTTGAGTTGAGAAAACTCCATCCCAAAAATTCTCCAATGTCATTTTTTCATGTAAGTCCATGTCGGAAAATTTAAATTTACGAAGTTCCCGCCACTCATCATCTAATTTTTGAATATCTTTTTGGACAATAACATTAGGAACATTAGTTTTGTTTGAATTCATGTTCGCGGAAATTTGTGCGTTCACTCGATTTAAAAATTGAAAGATTAAAATAGAACTGAATGCAATGTAAATGACAGCATTCAGTGCCGATGACTTGTTGAAATTTTACATTTGAATAAGAAGAAAGGAAAGTTATTTTTTTCAGGCTGAGTGCAGACAAAATCTGCAGTACAGATTTTTGGATTTCAAAAGTCTGAGAATGGGTGGAAAATCTGCAAAATGCAGATAAATCTGCATATCTGGCAAGACTGCACACAACTGACATCACAGCTGACGAAGGGAAGTAGAGAAAATGAGGATTACGTAATCATTCGTAGCCAGGCCCTCTGTATTTTTGTTAAATTGAATATCGAATATGATCACATAAAAAGCAAATATCTCGCGAACGGTTGTTCGCAAATTGATGCGGAAGGTGGCGTTGGATGTGAAATAAGCAAGACTTTCCAGTTACATACAAAAATTTCGAAAAATGTAAGTCGGAATGTGAATAAAGCGGAAAAAAAGTTCGAGCCCCCCTTTCTCCCCTCCCTGATCTCTGACCGTTATGCGGTTTTAGGGGAATCAATTACATGCAAAGCACTATTCTGATGCCAAATTTGAGCAAAATCTGTTGCACCGTTTTCAAGAACGGTTGAGGAAACTAAAAAAATTCAAACCCCCATAACTCCTCCTTGGGTCCCCTGAGCGTCATGGTTCAGCTTTAGGATCTGTGGGGGATCTAGCCCTATTGTTAGGCCAAGTTACAATAAATTCTGTTGCACGGTTTTCAAAAATCGCTCCGGAAACCTTAAAAAAACTAAAATAGTAAAAAGCGAATATCTCGTGAACGGTTGATTGCAAATTGATGCGGAAGGTGGCGTTGAATTTGGAATAAGCAAGACCTTCGAGCTATTTATTTTGATTCAAGCTAAGCTCCAACAATTTCGAAAAATGTAAGACGGAATGTAAGAAAGCGGAAAACAATTTCGAACCCCCTTTCTCCCCTCCCTGATCTCTGACCGTTATGCCGTTTTAGGGAAATCAATAACATGCCTAACGCTATAATTATGCCATATTTGAGCAAAATCTGTTGCACGGTTTTCAAGAACGTTTGAGGAGACTAAAACGCTTCAAACCAACATAACTTCCCCTTGGGTCCTCTGAGCGTTGTGGTTCAACTTTAGGATCTGTAGGGGATTTAGCCCTATTGTTAAGATAAGTTTCAAAAAAATCTACTGCTTAGTTTTTAAAAATCGTTCCGGAAACTTTAAAGAAATGTAAGCCCCCCTTTCTCCCCTTTGGAACGGCCTACTTTGTATATCAATACATCGAAATAAGCGGCTCGACTAGAACTTTTTTTGAGCCGAATTTCGTCCTTGTAGCTCCAACGACTTACAATTGGTGGAGCTTTCAGTGCGTAGAAAAAAAAAAGAAACTAAATACGATCAATAAAAAGTGAGTGCTGGACGTGATTTGATCCGGTCCCCCATCGCGATGGGCGACATAAATCGACGCTTTTTAATAAAATTTAACTTAAAAACAAATCTGCTTCCTTTAAAATAATACGTATATCGACCATCAAAGTAAAAAGTTTTTTCGGGCGTTAGTATTAGTATTATGAGAGAGGTACCAAATAGACACCCCCACCAGCTTTATAATTTTTACTTACAAAATCCAACTTTTAATCATTTTTTTAGATTTATTTGTTGCTTCTTAGAAATCATTCATTGAAAAGTTGAATAATAAACTCAAGTGTAAAATTTGCAGTGTTTTTTTTTTATGTTGCTTTAGCTGCTGTAGGAAAAACTCAGATATTCTGTTTATGTAATATATATATATAAAATATAATATATATAAACAAATTTAAACTCACTGTAGAACTGTGCATAAGTCTCACCATAATTCACCAAAATTGTCTATGCCTACCTGTGTTCATTTAAAATTCTAATAAATAAAAGGACTAGTAGTAAAAAAAACTTCGGTTTGCTTATGTTTTTTATGTCTCGATTTGACGAAAAAATTCTGCTGCGTTTAACACACTTTTAAATGCAATTTTTGTCTATTTCTGCAGGTGCGGGCTGTAAGGTAGCTGGATTTTTGACTGTTTTCGCTAGTCACCTTTCAGTGTTTGCCTTAACGATTATAACGATTGAACGATGGCTGGCAATTACACATGCGCTTTACCTGAATAAAAGGATTAAAACAAAGCCAGCTGCATATATTATGGCGGGTGGGTGGGTATACTCATTCATCATGTCTTCTTTCCCTCTTTTTGGCGTCAGCAACTATTCGTCGACAAGGTAAATTTAAAGTATATGAAAAGCGTATATATCAACATGTATTTTTATTTTTCAGTATTTGTTTACCGATGGAAGCTCGCGATACATTGGATGTAGTATACTTAGTTGCAATCATTGCGGTCAATGGAGCTGCGTTCTTTATTATTGCAATCTGTTATGCGCAGATATACTTATCACTGGGCCATGAGACTAGACATGCTAGAAATTCATCGGAGATGAGTATTGCAAAAAAGATGGCTTTGTTGGTAAATTAACTTGAGATTTTCTTCTTAGCACCTAATTACTCTTAAGCATTCAAAGGTTTTTACCAACTTTTCCTGTTGGGCTCCAATCGCCTTCTTTGGACTAACTGCCTTGGCTGGGTATCCCTTAATAAATGTGACGAAATCAAAAATCCTTCTTGTGTTCTTCTACCCTATGAACTCCTGTGCTGATCCCTATCTATACGCAATTCTAACAGCACAGTATCGAAGAGATTTGTATACGCTTTTAGCCAAGTAAAATATTCATTATACTAAAACTATATTTTATTAACCCTTTGTATCTTTAAGATTTGGGTTATGTAAGAGTAAAGCCTTGATATATAGAGGGAGTGTAACACTACCTGCGACGAATGCATCCTACCATGTGACAACTTTACAAAGGCATAGTTCATACAATCCAAGCCAGACGGCTAATGAATCTAAACTAATGCTTCAAACTGAGGAGTTTGTTTAAAACTACTTTATGTTTAAGTGTATATAATGAATGTGATTGTCTTAATTTAATTTTTTTAATATATACAAAGTTTTATCTGAGTGTAAATTTCTTTGAAATATGAAGTTATTGCATCTTTATTGTTAGTTCTGTTCTAAAATTAAAACTTCCAAATGAAACATCCGTTTTACTCAAAATCTGATTATTCTATATTTATATTTGCTGCATTACCTGCTACCAGCTTTAGCGGTGATGAGTTTGTTAAATCATTGATATACAAATTACTTCGATTCTTTTAGAATTTTTCTCTTGGTTTGAATTGATGACAGTTGATTAAAAGTAGACAACACTACTTAACGGTTATAAAAAAATCTCATAAGAAAAAACGCTTAAAAGAAACAAAGAACAATGCACCATACCTTTTCCCATATGAATTACCACTAAATAAAACTGATATAAGAAAAACGTTTATAAGAAAAAAGCTGATATAAAGCTGAAAGTATTTTCTGGCACTAATATCTAACATTATATGAGTAACAATACGCTTGTAAGAAACTGTCCCCAAAACAAACCATATTATTTTATACTGTACAAAACCTCCTCAAAAAGATAGATTACCGTCTCAACATTATCCAAAATCAACGTTCCAAATAATCAAGCCAACTTACCACCTAGCAGCACGAAGAAGCATCAACGCCTTCCCCACCACATCCATTAAAAACATCCTTATTGAAGCACGACTACCTAGCATAGAAGAACGGAGAGATATGCTAACACTGAAACTATTTGCAAAACTTATGTTCTCCGAAAATTCGATTGTTGATAACGAATAAAAAAGAGGATGAAATCCAAGCTTACTAAAAGAACACCATCTGTAATCGATATCACAGTCAAGTAAAAACCGGTCAAGTGTGCGTTTTACTCACCCGCCGAGGGTTTCGTTCGCAAACAGTTTAGACTTAAGCTTAAAATTTCGACTTTGAAGCTTAATATCTCGAAAACTTAACTTCCAAATAAAAATGAAAACTCTATTTCATTTTGCAAGACCTATCCGATGGTACCTCACTTAATATATTCCCATGAAATTTTTTTCAAAAAAAGTTAGTGATTAATTTATTTTAGTATGAGCAAAAAATCATACACGATTTTAGGATAATTTTGGGGTATTGCGATAAGTTGCCCCACAACTCCAATTTTTTCCAGATTTTTTGGTCAAATATTCTAGAAAATAAGCCGTGGGACACGGTACACAAGTCAGTTTTTTTCAGTTTGTTGGCTAATAACTTCTTACCAATAAGAGTGAGATGATTACCATAGCACAACTTTTTGATCTAACTATCATCCTCTTTCCAACGATACCCACATCAAGGAACTGGTAAAAGAAATTTGTTTTTCTAATTTAGTTTTGGTACAGCCGCCATGTTGTAGCTCTCGGTGAAAGAACAATAAAATATTGTGGAGAAAAAATTATTTTCATACAATTTTTCGAGATATTAACGATTTAAATCGGATCAGTTGCCTGCTAAAAACGTCACAGTGTCGTTTGCGGCAATTAATCCCCTAAATGCACCAAAGCAATTTTCACACGGCTGGCTCGATAGCTAGCGAATGGAAACGATTTTTTTTTTTTTTTGTTGAATTTTATTCGAAATGAAAAGAAGAATTTTGCTATTTTTGCTTATTAATTTCTTTAACTTATATTAAGTCCTAGTTACTAATCTGCTTGCGAATGAGTAATACTCACACTTGACCGTTTTTTTTTTATTGTTGTTTTTGATTATCAACTATTCTTTGCTCTGTGTAAAGCGATCGCAAAAAATTGTTCGTTTCTAGGCAACACTTACAATTCTGTCAAAAATTAAATGCCATTTTTGAATACTTGAATTGTTATTTGATAAGTGGTTGTGTAATAATTGTGTTTTCTTTAAGGTCTCATTGCACAAAGTAACAAATTGCCATTCTTTCCGAATTTATGGAAAAGCCATCGCCAAGAGTATTGGTGGATTATGTGTTGACCTTACCCCGGATGGTAAATCGAGCAGCCGCAAAACATGTATAAATGCTTCTTTTGTTAAACGAAAGTTTTGAAAATCTAAAATATAATTAACCTGGCGTTGGAGAGAGCAATCCGGGACTCTGAAACATCAATCGTCACCAAGTCTACTCAATTACTGCCTTACGCAGATAACATAGACATCTTCGGACGAAGTGAACAAGCTGTACAAAATTCCTTCATTCAGATCGAGCAGGCGGCAAAAAACTTGGGGTTGCACATAAATGAACGAAAGACAAAGTACACGGTGGCATCGTCTGCGAGAAATGTTAGAAGAACAGTGAAGGTAGCGGAACATGAATTTGAAATCGTGCAATCAATCAACTACCTAGGGTCAGTAGCAGTCGCGGATAATAACATGGAAGAAGAAATACGCGGGCGGTTACTTAAAGCCAACAGAACCTACTACAGTCTTGCAAAGCTTTTCAAATCCAAGAGCATAACCATGAATTCAAAACTGCTGCTATACATGTATTATGTATGTATTAGGCGGCGTAACAGCCCGTTGAGAGCCAGAGCCTAGCTTTTTCGCACCTCCACTGTGTTGTGCGCGTTATAATTTTGACACATTCGGAGCGGACCTACTGTTTAATGCCGGTTCCGAACGGCGAATTGCGAAAGCTTTTCATGACAGAAGTACTCCAGGAAGGTTGTCAGTCGCTGGATCTGGGGCCGTGAAAAATGTTTGTGGTGTTATTTCCCCGAGCCGGATTCGAACCTAGGTACTCTCGCTTAACAGTCCGACGCACTAACGATTAAGCCACGGCGCCCACTTTTATACAAGACACCTATATTACCAGTACTCACATATGGATCCGAGACTTGGGTGCTTAGCTAAAGGCACTCTGAACTCTTAGCCGCGTTCGAGAGGAAAGTCTTACTGAGAATTGTTGGCCCATACGCGAGGAAGGACAATTCCGGAGACGGTACAACCATGAGTTGTATGAAATCTACCTCTAAGCAGATGTTATAACGAAAATAAAGCTTGGTAGACTCCGGTGGGCTGGGCACCTAGCTCGTATGAGCGAAGAGGACCCTGCTCGGAAAGTCCCTTGCGGTACAATTCATGGTACAAGACAGCGACACAGACCGCGCTTACGCTGGAAGGATGGCGTAGACCAGGACGCCCGAAGCCTTGGGTGCCCAACTGGATGGCTTCGGCAAGCGATCGAGATAGGTGGAAGTGCTTGCTGCAGGAGGCCCGGACCAGACACCGGTCGTTGCGCCATTGCGTTGCGATGATGAGAAAGCTCTAAAAGATTTTAATTAGGTTCAAAAAGAATACCTTGCAAATCAGGGCCTTATTTCATAAAAATTGACAAGTGACAATTCTAAAAATTTGTAGTTTTTATCTGACACATTTTATTGCACAACGTATTGACAGGTGCATTGATGTCAGTTAAATACAACGACAAGTGTTAGCTCCCTCCTGGTTATCCCTCTCTACCATCCTTTTCCCTAAAGACGTCGCGTGAGTTACGCACGGAATGACTCAGCACTTGCGAGGGCTACGCTCAGCACTTGCGGGCGTCGGACGTAATTGCTCTCCCAGCCCTTCTCTCTCTATTGGAGAAACTGAGGGTAATCAACCCACACCGATCTTCTATTAAAGTGGACTGATTGCTGACAGAAGTCGCATCGTTTTTCTGGACAAAATATGTAAATATGTTATTGTATAAAAACAAGATAAATAAAACCAATGTTAAACAAAACCAAAAAAAAAAAAAATAGTTTAAATTAAATTTCCCTAAACTATAACTCGTGCAACATCCGAACCAGATCTAGACGGCCTCGAGCTTTTGGATCTGGAACACTTCAGTGGTCGTCGCAGCACCGTTGTCTCGGATTCATTTATGGATTCGGACACGGAAGAGGCAAATGTCACGGTAATCGACAATGCTGCGGACACTTCAGATTAACCTACACCACTCCAAAGCGGCCTCGGCTGCCCTACTTCTCCGGATTTCTCGCACCGGGGACGAGTTGGTGCTTATTCAAGAGCCCTGGGTCGTTAGATATTTGGTGCGAGGCTTAAGGACCAAAGGATATATTCTCGCGCATGTGTGCAACACAGGTTAACCCAGATCTTGTTTTCTCGCTAAAGCGTCCCTTAAACCTTGTTCGTATCCATAGAACGAATAATTATTTTCGGAATACATTTTTTTATTTAATATAAATACGCTAAATTTGCTATTATAGTTTGAGTAATGGCTTGAGAAATGCGCATTGCACCAAAAGAAGCATTTTTTGTTGATTTAAAATTAGCCTAAAACTTGTGCACAACACAATGGAGGCGCGGAAAGCTAGGCTCTGGCCCTTCGTGAGCTGTTACGCCACTAATGTTGATGATGATGAAATTATTATATTGATACAGTTGATTAGTTCAGTGATGATACTAATATTTGTGCACATTTTAAAGTGTCTCAAAATTTACTATTTATTGTGGTTTTAATAATAGGATTAATTAATGAACATTGTTGATTAAGTTAATAATTGTGTCGCAGGAATAGCAGATTGGATGTTAGATGTTAAGCACAGACAACCCAATATAGACACCCATCTGGGCAGCTGCTATTTCCTCTCACCCATGGATGAATTTGACAGCAATCCACGAATGTAGCTGAAATTACAAATACAAAATACTCAACTCCCTCGTGTCTGTCTTAGTTTCCAATGAATTTTGTTAGTTTTTTACATCTACTTGATAGACTAATCAATTCCAATTATTTTAAAATCTGTTTTGCATTTGCAATACGGATTGATGAAAGATATTTGTGAATAGTGATCAAAAAAATTCAATTTTAAGTGTTTCATGCCTTAAATCGTTTGTTAAAAGAGCCATTTATGCACCATACAAATAAGTTCTCGTATCAAAAGATTTTTGTATTTCACACCACCGTATCCTCTTTTACACAATAAAATACACTTCCACAACAATTCCCATTCAGAAATATGTATTTGCACGTCTTGTTTTCAAACAACCCTTAACTCGTACACCGAGTCGCAGGCAAATTTCAGGCAAAATAAACATTAGTTGTAATTGCATTTCAATCTCTTTTTAACAAATACGTGTATAGTTTTATACGTTTCACAATCTTATAATAGGTTTATTAAGAATGAATGTTTGGAAATAATAGATACGCTTAATACTTTTGCCGGCTACTTTTAGAAAGCAGTCTGTCGGTTCTTAATTATTTATTGTTTGTCTTTCTTATAAGCAATTCAATTAAATAATCAAAATCACTTTAGAAATTAGTATGCATTAATATTATATTTTACTAATATTAATCGAACATTTTACACTATTTTTGAATTTAAGTTGCCTGATTGTTTTTTTTTCTAACCCATTTGAATTGTTTGCACTTTTAGTTTTTGTCGAAAGCAATAACATTTTGATAACAATAATAATTTCAGCGCGTAATTTACGGAAAAAAACTCATAAAAAATATCCGCTTTAAGCTAAATATTTTAATCGTTTTCACCTCAAAAGTTTTGGACATAGAGAAAACTCCGCTCATTTTCCAGAAGCTTTTGATGTGTTTTTGATTCTAGTGTGGGTAGATGCTAAGTTTCTAATTCACTATTTTGGTCAAAGCTTAAAAACAAAATGGAGTGGCTATGGAGCATATAACAATGTGCGTGAATCTGCTCAGGAGCCCAAATTAGTGTGTGTGTAAAACGTTGGCGAGGGGTTTTCCTGCTGGAAAGTTGAGAATCTTGAGCAAATATTTTGGAACTACTTTATCCAATGTATATATGAATTTATTTATGTATACATTATCATCATCATCGGCGCAACAGCTGGTGTCCGGTCGGGCCTCCTGCAGCAAGCACTTCCACCTCTCCCGACCGCTTGCCGAAGCCATCCAGTTGGGCACTCCAAGGCTTCGGGCGTCCTGGTCTACGCCATCCTTCCAGCGTAAGCGCGGTCTGTGTCGCTGTCTTGTACCATGAATTGTACCGCAAGGGACTTTCCGAGCAGGGTCCTCTTCGCTCATACGAGCTAGGTGCCCAGCCCACCGGAGTCTACCAAGCTTTATTTTCGTTATAACATCAGCTTAGAGGTAGATTTCATACAACTCATGGTTGTACCGTCTCCGGAATTGTCCTTCCTCGCGTATGGGCCAACAATTCTCAGTAAGACTTTCCTCTCGAACGCGGCTAAGAGTTCAGAGTGCCTTTAGCTAAGCACCCAAGTCTCGGATCCTCCTGCTATTAAAGGCACAGGTAGTACAAGTGTCTTGTATAGCAGGAGTTTTGAATTCATGGTAAGGTTTCATGGATTTGAAAAGCCTTGCAAGACTGTAGTAGGTTCTGTTGGCTTTAAGTAACCGCCCGCGTATTTCTTCTTCCATGTTATTATCCGCGGCTGCTACTGACCCTAGGTAGCTGAAGGATTGCACGATTTCAAATTCATGTTCCGCTACCTTTTTTATTTATTTATTAAGATTCACAACATCTCTGTACATTAAGTTACAATAAACTTTTGAGTTTGCACAGGCTACTAATTAACAACATTAGATTAAAAAATTTAAAAGCAAAAATTAACATTTTGATTACAGGTATTTTATTAAACATACAATAAGTAAAAGAAAAAAAATGTAAAGGAAAAGATAAAAGAAAGTTTATTAATTGAAGTCATGATCATGCTAACTACTGTGGCTATAAAAAACAATTAACTCTTGTTTAAAGCGATTCCCACTGTTCAGGTTTTTTATCCTCGGAGGGAGTTGATTGCATAGGTGAATTGCATGAATAAAAAACTGACGACTGCTGATCAGGTATTTATGCCTCGGTGCAATTAAATTATACGTTCTTTGCGATCTCACAAATTTTAATTTGGAGTACGAGTAGTCTGGTGTTTTACTGTTTATTATTTTAAACAAAGCAAGGACAATGCGAACCTTTAAAAACACGTTTAGCGAGCAGCCAAATTTTAAATTTAAAAAAATTAAAAATGTATCTAGCACTGTTATTTATAGTTACATTTAATTACTTGTGGATTCAGAATCCAGATTGGAGAAGAGTTCGCATCCATAGATAACTATTGGTAGAACAAATGCCTTTACTAACTTCAATTTGATTGCCGTGGGTAGATATGGCCTAGTTGGGCTTAAACCCCTAAGAATACCGTATATTTTGGAGACGAATGGGTATTCCAATTTAAACCCTCATCAAACCATACTCCCAGATTTTTAAATCTTTGTACATAGACAATGGCAGTGTTATTGATAAGAAGTTGCGGTATCACAGAAACTGAAGATTAAAACGGATGGCTTTGGTTTTTGTTGGGTTCAAATTCAGAAAATTTTGTTGGGACCAGATATAGATACCTTCACTGTTCTTCACTGCTCTTCTAGCATTTCTCGCAGACGATGCCACCGTGTACTTTGTCTTTCCTTCATTTATGTGCGGCCCCAAGTTTTTTGCCGCCTGCTCGATCTGGATGAAGGAATTTTGTACAGCTTGTTCACTTCGTCCGAAGATGTCTATGTTATCTGCGTAAGGCAGTAATTGAGTAGACTTGGTGACGATTGTCCCTCTCCTTGATGTCTCAGAGTCTCGGATTGCTTTCTCCAACGCCAGGTTGGAGAAAGCTCCTCGAGGGCGAGTCTTAAAGCGTGACCAAAGGTGTTACTGGTCGTTCAGCGCAATCCGCCCTCGGAACACCACACCAACAAGATAGTGACCCGAGTCGACGTTGGCACCTCGATACGAGCGTATCGCAATCAGGCTCGGCCAGTGGCAGCGGTCAATCAACACGTGATCTATTTTTTGGCGAGTGACTCCATCAGGTGGTACTTGCAACGACCAAGTTCTTGGATGCTGTCATTTCTATGACTCGTAGTCCATTGTCATTAGGGTTCTCATGTAAACTGTGGGAGCTAATGTACTGCCTCCCGACCTATCTTTGCGTTCAAATCACCAAGGATTATTTTTATATCATACCTTGGGCAGGCATTGAGGGTCCTTTCTACTAGCGCGTAGTATGCATCTTTTTTATGTTCTGGGGGACTCCTCAGTAGGTGCGGGAACATTTATAAGGCTGATGTTCTTAAATTAGCCGTGCACGCGAAGGGTGGAATTTAAATAAACCAGCAACAGGGTATTTTAGTCTTTATTATATATATTTACTTATTTATTATTCTGAGTGATTCTAACCGACTCGCGGTTCATTCTAAGACTAACTTAAAAACTACTTAACATCGAAATTCAAAAATATCTAATCTATTAGTTATCCTACAGAGCGCAGATCATTTTTGACCTGCGAGCGATGATATGTTCCTTTATCGGTCTTCCTATTGGAAGGGATCGGGTGAGTCAATGTTTATTGCTCATGTTTTTCCCATCTCTTCGCTGATCCTTTTTGACCCGCGATGGGTTCTGGATTACCTTATCGGTTGTTTGGTGAGCAGATAGGTATGTGGGTGATGCGAATGCGTTAACTTGCATAGCTTTTCATTAATCGCGTTGGAGCCGATGATGGAAGGTTTCAATTTTTGGCTGACTAGGAAACCTACCCCGAGCACATGGTGTCTTGGGTGACCGTTGTAGCAAATGTCGTAGTTTTTCTTTTGCAAGACACCATTTCCTGGCCATCTTATTTCTTGTAGAGCTGTTACGTCAGCCTCATATTTGGCCAGGGCATCGGTTAGCTGCTGTGCAGCTCGGGGTCTATAGAGCGATCTCACGTTCCATGAGACAATTCTTAAATCGTTTGTCCGTCGTCGTTGCTTGGGTCGTCGTTGGGTTATTGGTCCGTTTCGGAGGCTTGCCGTTGGTCTCGTAGTTTCGGTTTTTACAGGAGAGGTTACTAGCGCCTCGCCAACCTTACTTAGAGGGACTAGCATCGCCATATTGGCCAAGATTTAAATAAATAAAGCTTGTTACCGGCGGCCGCCGGAGTCTGTTCGATCTTTGATTATTTTATCAGAGATTTTGTTTGACAAAATAAAAAATAAAACGCAAGTGATGGCGAATGAATTCGTACAAATGTATTTATTACAAAGGACACGTGTGAAGTGTTCGAAGGGAAAATTGCGAATAAAAAAAATAAAAATGAAACGAAATCGACAATGTGGTGTGGTATGATATGGCACGATCAATTTACAGTTATTTGTGAAATTTCGTTTAATATACAGAGGTGGTCGAAAAAATGAAACATTCTGCTCGATTAATTAAATGAAAAGGAATGGATGAAAAGTAATAATAAGCTTATTCTAAAATTAAACAGAGGCTATGACGACACTTCCACCAGTACGAGATAGAGACGGCACGCACTCACGCACATGTCATTCCCTCTATTGGAATGGCAGCTGACCGCTTAAAAGCTCAGTTAAAAGCACAAATGAGCCAATACAGATACCCAACTTCTACTTCTCTTGCCCCTTGATTTTATTTGACAGGGTTTTTTATAACATTTTGTGTCCATAAATACGTGTGAAAGCTTTGAACAACAAATCAAACAAATGTGCGTAAAAATGATGAGCAAGTGTTCGGTGCTTCCTGAATTACTGTCAAAATGCTTCCTGTATTTCAGCTACATTCGTGAATTACTGTCAAATTCATCGATGGACGAGGGGAAATAGCCGCTGTACAGTTGGGTGTCTATATTAGGTTGTCTGTGGTTGCTGTGGTTAAAAGCTTTCTCTACAACAGCAATTTAATTGTTTTCTTTTATAACAGTCTTGTTGGCCACATATGTGCAGAGCTTTTGCAAGCAGCGCCGCTTGCAGCTTTTCAGACGTGACAAACGTGCAGAATTTAAAGACATTTCGGCGCATCAGCTGCTATGACAACAAATACTTATTACTTTCGTTTCCAAGACAAATATTAAACAAATGCCACCGTCAGAAGTCGGAATCAGTTTTTTCTGTATTGCTAATATTGGCGCTGCGCAGCTCAATTAGAAGAAAACATTTATTGCAGCACACATCTGCGTCCAGAATTTACGTGGATTCAGCTATATACATTCTAATAGTGCTGCACGAGAAAGTCTGCACATCTGTTTATAGTATTACTAGCAACCCGTCCTGGCTTCGCGCAGGCAGCACTATATATCTAAAGTTTTTTAGTATTCCAGTAATGGAATACCAGAAAGTGTTAATGAATTTAGAAATAATTTGGGGTAATGCACCGTTTCTTTTGATGACTTTTGATGATGAATCACATTTGGCAAGAATTGAATCAATAACTTAATTGACTTGCTTATTTGTCTGCCACAAAATAGCCCTTCCCTCAAACCAAATGAATTATTAGATAAGTTTGCAATATCCGAATATACCTTCTCAATCATTTCTAAAATATTCGGCACCAAGACAAAAGATATTTCTGAAATTTACCTTCCCACCCCCCCGTCAATTTACCAGTATTACTCTACTTGGAAACATTGCAAGCACTTGAAACATCGGCACTACAAAATTTCAATGGAAGTTTAAAAACAGAGTTAGCAGTTCCTCCGCCATCTAAAAGTGTGGGTTCAATTCCAGACGATCCCACAGCAAAAGCAGTCTTTCTGCTGCCTCCAGTAGCATTCAAAAAGAAAATATCCCCCTTGTTATTGTAGACTAATAACATAATTAAATCAAAAACGATTTTTGGTTTTGAATTACTTCAATAAATCAGTAATGATCATAGTTTTTTCTCGCATGTATTCTGCATGGTTTAATGTTATATAGCTACTTGAAATAAAATTCCACAGAACATACAGTCGAATTCCTCTAAGTCAAAAATCCCTCTTACCCGAATACATTCTTTCCAGCCTTAGTCTACTTTCAAAACCTCTATGTCGAGTCTTATTTCTTTGGCTAAAAAACAGACAAAAAAACGTGCCCTCGCAACTTGTAGCAAGTACGTATACTCGCATTATCTGACTCTCCCATTGGGGTCCTAGACGATGAACACATTTCGAGAACATTCATTTCGTGTTGATTCTCGTAGTGCAAACACGTCGGAGAAAAAGCGTGTGGTTGCCCTTATTGTTGTTTACCTATGCAAAAAAGAGAGAGCATTAACTTGCAAACATGGCCCTACACGCGAACATCGCGAGCGAACATTATCGTTGTCGAGAGCCACCTCTATTCGCATCACGCACACACAAATAATCAGCTTTTAATCTGAAAACAGGTAGGTATCTGAGATGCATTCTTGCTTTATTTACCGCGTGTATTGGAAGTTTAGGGGAAAAGTCGGGGAAAAAAATACCACAAACATTTTTCACGGCCCCACCTCCGGCGAACGACTGAAAATCCTCCTGGAGTACTTCTGTCATAAAAAGTTTTCGCAATTCGCCGTTCGGAACCGGCATTAAACAGTAGGCCCCCTCCACCTGTGTCAAAATTATAACGCGCACAGCACAGTGGAGGTGCGAGAAAGCTAGGCTCTGGTTCTCAACGGGCTCTTACGCCGCCCGATGCAAATATTACAGTCCAAAATAAAGGATTTTCAACAAAAAAAAAAAAAATATATGAAACCCTCTAACTTGAATTTCCATAACTGCCTCTAACCCGTGAAAATTCGACTTAGAATGATTCGACTGTACCTATGTACTTTGATCAATGTTCCCATAATCGGATGTCTGCGGTTCAGTAATTTTACACAACGAAGTTATCAAAGTAAATAAGTGTCCTTGTTATTTTCCTGTAGAACAGAACACGCATCAGATATGTTATTTTCCCATTGGCTATCATATTCCAACAAAAAATACCACGTTCTTTCATCGCTGCCTGTATTTCTAATGTGTACATTTAGTTAAACCTATACACATACATATATACATATATCCATTTTTCACATCTCATAGGCCGGTACAAAACCGTTTCCGCGCGATCATCGTCATGCCAGCTGTGTTCAGACTTGAATTGAGCAAATAGGGGTTGAAATGAACATGGAAAACACCACTGAGACGCATCGATTTCAGCCAAAATTTTATAGATTAAAAAAATCGTTTAATCAGCGATTTCTCGGATTTCACCAACTAATCGATATTTTTATAGCTATTAGTGCTTAGTGCTTGCTCCGCGATCTATAAAACTGCGTTTTTAGATTTTCGAAATTCGCATATTCACGTTTTATCGTTTTTGGCCAAAAGCTCCAAAAGTATTGGGGCTAGAATGCTGAAATTAGTTTTTTTTTAATTTACTCATGGAAGCCGACTTTTTGTAATTTTTCCAGAATTTTTGACAAAGCGGTGTGGAAATTACAGGGCGGATGGGCTTTTCGAATTTTTACAGAACCATAGAATTGGTTATTGTGAGTCTACCTTAAAAGATACACATATGCCATCGCTGACTTTTTTTTAGAACTTTTTGAGACGATCAATTTCCCAGTACATTATTTTTTCGTATCTTTAACTGTTGAGACAACGCCCGCCTTAGAAGTTTTCCAGTTCTCGACTTTTTTTACTTATCTCAATATACCGTTAACTTGTTGTGCCTAAATGTCTAAAAAATGTAGTTCATACCCATAATAGATACCCAACAATACTACTGGTGAAAACCGCATGCAAATCCGTTCAGTAGTTCCTGAGATTAAACTCCCCAAAAATTTTTTTCGACTTTGTTTTATAATATTTATAGATATAGATATAGATTCCCAGACAATGCCTATTTTGGCTGGCGTTCCTCATTTTTTCAATTTATACCTCCACGACTTCTCTACTTCACAAGGTGATTCGGAAGCTATCTTGTACGCGGATGACACTCTGCTTTTTCGCCATCATGCTAAACCGCAAATTGCTCTGGATTCAATAATAACTCGTCACCTTATTGATGTCATGACCTTTTATAAAAGATGGGAAATAAGCCTTAACATTAGGAAATCTGAGTTAATATGATATAGAAATGCTTCTGGTAGAGGCCATTATTCGTATTGTATTAATTTATGTAAGCTCTGAAACCCTGCGGCTTGTTCTGTGCACATACAGTAACGGAAAAACAATAGCACCCCCTAAGCAAACCGAGTGACGGAAAAAAGTTACGAAGTTGCAATTTTTTTCCCAGCCAACTAAAAACTAATAATGGTTTAGTTTTTTTTCAACTCTTTTGAACAACTGCCAGCCATGTAGTCGCAAACAAATTTCTCCATAAAAAGCGATTACTTGACGCGCTTTGATGCGGTGTCCTTATCGCGATGATCGATATATCGATGCTGTTTTATAAATTTGCATCGATTTTCATACCGCTGTGGTTTGCCTTTTCCCTTTGAAAATTATTAAATATGAGGGAATTGGCGATGCGCTCCATGTAGGTTGCATCTTAA
This sequence comes from Syritta pipiens, assembly GCA_905187475.1. Lineage (NCBI taxonomy): Eukaryota > Metazoa > Arthropoda > Insecta > Diptera > Syrphidae > Syritta > Syritta pipiens. The sequence continues at coordinate 59,340,324 of LR994572.1, read as the reverse complement.
AAAGTTAAATTGCTAGCTGCCGCTTCCATTGTCAGTTAGGCACTAACATTAAGAGTAATTTATTAAACAAAAGTGAGCACCACGATGTATGCCCGTATCAAAAACACGTCTAGCAATTACTTTTAATAAAGAAACCAGCTTGCGAGCATTTTTAGGGTTTCGTTCCAAAGGAATAACGAAACCCTTAAAGAATCACTTCGGTGTACTGTCTGTTTGTTGGTCGCCTTTACATATTTGCTAATAACTTCTGAGTTCTCTGTAGTTAAGGGATGAAACTTGGAATGAACATGTATCTCGGCAACACAAAAATAAATCGGTAGTTTTTTCGGGAATTAGTCAAAGATTAAAGAAAAAGTTAGTACTGAAACTAATGTTTGAAAAAACTTTTAATAACTTTTATGGTCAATATGGGTGTCATTGGAAAGGGGGCGGGGCGTAGATTACAAAAATGTCTGTCTGTCTGTCATTAACCCCTATTCACCAGGTGAACCACCTCGAATCAAGAAATGCAATTTCCACAGATGATGTGTTTCACTTGCCCAAAGAAAGTTCCCAAAAAAGGTTTTAAGAAAGCTACTTATTAGCGAAAAAGTTAATACTAATACTAAAATCAAAAAACAGATTTATTTTCTTAGATATTTGATATGTGTATCGTTGGAAAAAAAATAGTACCTAGATCAAAAAGTTGTATTACAGTTGGCATCTTAGTCCTACCGGTAAAAAGTTATAAACCCGCAAACTTCGAAAAACCGACTTGTGTACCGTGTCCCATACCTATTGTATTGTATTGGGCGGCGTAACAGCCCGTTCAGAGCCAGAGCCTAGCTTTTTCGCACCTCCACTGTGTTGTGCGCGTTATAATTTTGGCACATGTGGAGGGGACCTACTATTTAATGCCGGTTCCGAAAGCTTTTCATGACAGAAGTACTCCAGGAGGGTTGTCAGTCGTTCGCTGGAGTCCCATACCTAATTTTCTAAAATAATGGGCCGAAAAATCTGAACAAAATTGTAGCTATGAGGCAACTCATCGCAATATTGCAACAATACCCAGAAATCTCATATGATTTTTTATTCGTAAATAAAATAAATTAATAACTAATTTCTTAAAAAAATTTTTTTACCGGAATTAATTGAATTAGGATTAACCAGACAGCCGCTGGTTATCCTCTCAAGACAAGGAAGACAAGGGACGACTAGACGGCGGCTGTCTGGTTATCCTCTCAAGACAAGGAAGACAAGGGACGACTAGACGGCGGCTGGGTTTTCCCATCGACCGCCATAAAGTTGAGGACAGACGAGACGCAGATCCTGCCGATAAGACAAGGACCACTTATCGGCCAATAAGTATAAATGTCCTGTTGGAAGGACAGGCAGAGGACTGTGAACCGCGATCACGACAAGCCGCCTTGAAGAGTGCTTTGTAAAATATTAAAAGTAAATAAAACATTGTGAAAAAAACTACGACAGATCAGAAGTGGGATACACCCTAGCCCAAGTAATAGTGGGAAAAGGGATCTGACAGATAAGTTAAAGTGAAAAGAACTTCCCCCTGAATTGGAAGCGGTTCCGGCGCAAGCAGTGATTGAAATGTGGAAGAGAGCCAATATTAATAGTGCGAAAGGTCTTTTATTGAGTCTTGGTTTTGATGAAGACGAATTAAACATATCACAATTGACGAAAGTTCTTGAGGAAGAACTTCGTGGATTAGTTGGAGAGCCTCAAACGACATTGTTAAAAGCATCGCTGGGACTGCAGCGTCAAAATTGGCAACTTTTAAGCATGCGTTCTTTCACTTGAACGATGAAAACAAAGAAGTTGCATGCGGATAACAAAGATGCAAATAGAAGAGCAGCGATGTTAGCTCAAGAAATCGACGAAAGGCACACAACACTAGAAGAGGCAGCGAAAGAAAAGAGACGATTACTGGAACAAAGACATGCAGGAGTAGCCCGTGATTTGACTGCCCGGATGGCGAATGACCGGGAGAACTGGTCAAATTTGACAGCTCGGTTGGAATCACGGATTAAAACGTTGGAGCAAGAAGAGCTCAAGTTAAGATCTGATACAGAGTCTCTTAAACAAGAAAATAGTGCCTTAGAAAATGAACAAACACAGCTCCAAAAGCAAATAACTGAACTTCTAGAGACGAACATTCAACTGAAGAAGGAGATCGCAGATGTTGAAGAGAAAAATTGGCACAATAAAGGACCTAAGAGAGAAAAGGAGACTGAAGAAATGCTGGAATTGATAGAGAAGATAACATGCTTGCAGGTGGAGAAAGCTAATTTGCGGGACTTGTACGTGAAGAAAGTCCAAAGTGGCATTAACCCCGCTACCAATCGCACAACCAGGACCTGTCCAACGCAGTTGCTCTTTGGTTTTAAACCAAGAAGTATGGCCAATGCTGCGCTTCTGAACACAATCCAGGAGACATTAGACGAGGTGGACTTGAGAAGTCTTCGCCAGCTGGCCAAGCATGCCACTGACGCAGCACAGGAACAGCAGAAAATGGATTCGATTCAAAACGCTTCAGACCTCCACAGCATGCAGTCGATGACATAGTTTTTGTTGTCACTGAACCACCACCAACAAGGACAAGTAGGAAGCTTGTAGCGAAAGGACCATTCCGAGTCACCGCGGTCTTACCAAATGACCGTTACGAAGTAGACGACCTGAGGGAACCACAGAAACGACGTGATAGAAGGGCCGTAGTAACTATAGGTAAAACGAAGAAGTGGATTACTTTGATGCTACCCAATAAAGGTAAATCGTTGAGTAAGTTATTAAGCACACTAGAATAGTTTGCTGTTGCTATCCGTTTTACTAATATTAATGTTGCCTTACAAGCACGTCTGCATTTCAGAATTCGGAGATCTAGGCACTCGCTAACCGCGACTGACGGTGACGACCGTTGTAGGTTATGCGAGGTAAAGCCCTAGCTCCGGCAGCCCGGTGGTCTAGGCACTCGCTTTCCGTGACTGACGGCCGACTATATAGACCGTTGTAGGTTATGCGAGGTAAAGCCCTAGTGCTATCAATTTAGATGCCTAGGCACTCGCTCTCCGCGACTGACGGCCGACTATATAGGCCGTTGTAGGTTATGCGAGGTAAAGCCCTAGCTCCGGCAGCCCAGTGGTCTAGGCACTCGCTTTCCGTGACTGACGGCCGACTATATAGACCGTTGTAGGTTATGCGAGAAAATATTAAAAGTAAATAAAACATTGTGAAAACATGAAACATGAAAAAAACTACGACAAATTGCTTAGCTGTTTGGTAAGGTGACTTTTATGAACTGCCGATTAATTGTCTCAATGGACTAGCTTGAGACCTGGGAAAAATTTCTCCGTCGTACACAAACTTTTGTGGAGTCTGACAACCCTGGCCGCTCATGCAAGACGCTAACTACTTTATTCATTGACTAAAGAAAATTTCGCAGGAGAGGCTTTTTTTTTTTTGCATTGAAACCAGTAAAAAAAACACTGCAAATTTTACACTTGGGTTTATTATTCAACTTTTCAATGAATGATTTCTAAGAAACAACAAATAACTCTAAAATGATTAAAAGCTGGATTTTGTAAGTAAAAATTATAAAGCTTGTGGGGGTGTCTATATGGTACCTCTCTCATAATACTGATACTAACGCCCGAAAAAACTTTAATTAACTTTGATGGTCGATATAGGTATTATTTTATAGGAAGCAGATTTGTTTTTAAGTTAAATTTTATTAAAAAGCGTCGATTTATGTCGCCCATCGCGATGGGGGACCGGATCAAATCACGTCCAGCAATCACTTTTTATTGAGAATATGTCTACAGATCGTATTTAGTTTTTTTTTTTTTTCTACGCACTGAAAGCTCCACCAATTGTAAGTCGTTGGAGCTACAAGGACGAAATTCGGCTCAAAAAATTCTGGTCGAGCCGCTTATTTTGATGTATTGATATACAAAGTAGGCCACTCCAAAGGGGAGAAAGGGGGGCTTACATTTCTTTAAAGTTTCCGGAACAATTTTCAAAAACTGAGCAGTAGAATTCTTTGAAACTTGGCGTAACAATAGGGCTAGATCCCCTACAGATCCTAAAGTTGAACCATAACGCTCAGAGGACCTAAGGGGGAGTTTTTTTTTGCATTTTTGCACTGTGCATTTGTGCATTTTTTTAGTGGCCTCAATCGTTCTTGAAAACCGTGCAACAGATTTTGCTTAAATTTGACATCAGAATTGTGCTTGGCATGTTATTGATTCCCCTAAAACGGCACTACGGTCAGAAATCATGAAGGTGAGAAAGGGGGGTTCGAACTTCTTTTCCGCTTTATTCACATTCCGTCTTATATTTTTCGAAATTGTTATATGTAACTCGAAAGACTTGCCACATCCAACGCCACCTTTCGCATCAATTTGCGATCAACCGTTCGCGAGATATTTGCTTTTTATGTGATCATATTCGATATTCAATTTAACAAAAATACAGAGGGCCTGGCCGCGAATGATGACGTTGTCATTCTCATTTTCTCTACTTTTTTCCTTCGTCAGCTGTGGTGTCAGTTGTGTGGTACAGAAAAGAGAACAACGCGGAAAGACTCCTAGAGGGAGAGAGAAAGAGAGCATAAGTAATTTGAAGAAATAGAGTGAGAAGTTTATGTGTGTGTTTCATATGAAAATAAAAGAGCGCAGTGGTTTGAGCGAAGGAATCTTATTCCTTGAAAACGGATCTTGGAACTTATTAGTACTAACTTTTTCGCTAATAAGTAACTTCCTTAAAACTTTTTTTCTGAACTTTCTTTGGGCAAGTGAAACACATCATCTGTGTAAATTGCATTTCTTAAATCTAGGTGGTTCATCAGGTACCTAAAATAGTGGTTAATGACAGACAGACAGACATTTTTGTAATCTACGCCCCGCTTCTTTTCCAGTGACACCCATATTGACCATAAAAGTTATTAAAAGTTTTTTCAAACGTTAGTTTCAGTACTAACTTTTTTTTTAATCTTCGACTATTTCCGGAAAAAATTCTCGATTTATTTTTGGGTTGCCGAAGTTCACATTCATTCCAAGTTGCACCCCTTAACTACAGAGGATTCAGAAGTTATTAGCAAATATGTAAAGGCGACCGACAAATACCGAAGTGATTCTATAAGGGTTTCGTTATTTCTTTGGAACGAAACCCTAAAAAAGAAATGATATTCGCAGCAGTTTTGTTATTGCCTTTTTGCTGCAGAAGCTACTAACTAGCTAAAAACCAAACTAACTAACTTTCTCTTTAATCTCTTAGTATTTTTCAAAAAAAATTTATCAATTTATGTTTAGGTTGGCGAGACCTTGTATCCAAATTTCATTACTTCTTCTACAAAATACAACAACAAAACTGATGTAAATATTACTTCGTATCGACTTTGTAATTTCATATCCCTCCGCTCATATCTTTGCTATTTAATAGTTTCTTATGAAACACACGCCTATAAACTCTCTATCCTTTCCGTGTGTTTTCTTTTTTACCACACAACTGATATTACAATCGAAATTATCAAAAATTTGTTTAAGCGTACAAATGCCCAGGCATAAGCAACTCTGCTTCTGTAGCAAAAGACAGCAACAAAACTGTGTGAATATCATTTCTTAACTTCTCCTGTTAACTGACCATTTCAAAGGGCCTATTTCACTTCGCAAAAGAAATAAACTAATAACTTATATCCGCAAAGTGGTATAATTGCTTTGCATAACACAGTGAAGGCGCGAAAAGCTAGGCTCTGGCCCTTCGTGGGCTGTTTCGCCACTAATGATGAATATTGACAAGAACGCGATCGGCACACATTTTTGATTGAGGTGCGTGAGCAACAGAAATATTCACTAAGTTTCGAGGCCTCTAGCAAAAAAGTGAATAGCGTTACAGCAGTTAGTTAAGTAAACATAAAAGCACGTGGTTATATATTTTTAAATATATAAAAGAACATACAAATTTTAGTCACTTTTGCGTGTGTGCGCCGCACAGTGGTTTTACTTGTATGGGGCGATGGAAAAAAATCTCTAAAATGAGAACCCATGGACCGATTTAGATAAAATTTGGAACATAGCATGTGTGCTGCAAGTTCTTTAAGTGGTCCATTTCATATATATATATATATATATGCATATATTTCATATACGCAGCTTACGTATTTACGGAGTAATCGTTTGAAGAAAATAGAGTTAATAGAAAAAAACCTTTTGGCGCGATCACCACTTTCGACTTTGATTAGCTAATTCTACTTGCAATCAAAAATGCACGACCTCTTCGTTCACTGGTAGTTTATTGAATGATGATTAACAATGTAATGTAAAATGTCAATTATATAACCTTTAAATTCATTATGGAACATGTGTACTTTTGACATTATAATTGTTCAGAATTACAGGGTGTTTGTATAATTCATATTCATCAATAAATATAATATAATTTTACTGAACTTATGATTTGTGTAACTGAGTTTCTTGAACATCCTCCCCGACCGTGAACGAAGTTCACAATGTGAACGACCCATCAGACGAAAGCTGCTGTCAGATGTTTTGTCTGCTGCATGTTGTCTGCTTATCAGCAATGGCCGCCCGCTGCTATCTTCACGATGATCATTGTTATTGTTTTGGAGTATTGACGTGTTGTGTTGTGTTGTGTAGTGTAGTGTAGTGTTTTTTTTCGGGATTTTCTTAGTGCGAACTAAATGAGAATTATTCGGGTAAGTGATTTTAAATACGTAGTGAGAATATTATAAAAAAAATGCAAAATTTTATGATAAGTGCATAAAATTAATGAGAAGTGCGTATAATAAAGTTTTTGTTTTCGCCTATGGGATGTCGCGGCGTAGGTAACGGCGTCTCTTGAATTAAATCGTGTGCCCATTCAACTCCACTGTCCTCCTCTTATCCACCGCCTCCGCTTGCCCTTCTTTGCAAGCGCTCCAGGTAGCAATTGATCGTGTTGTGCGCTCTATCTCCGCTATGGGTAAGACAATTCAGAACCTGAGAATAGACTTAGAAGTGCGTTAACAACATAAACATTTTTTTTGATTGTTTGTTTTAGGTAAGAGAGAAAAGTGCATAGAATGTGGTAACGACGGCGGCGCGTGTGTGTGTTTTTTTTTGTTTCTTTTTCACGTCGCGACGGTTTGTTTACTATACGTATGGTAATGTGCGGTGAATCGCGAATTTGCGTGCAATATTGAATGTATGAATGCATGAGAGAAAATGTATATCTTGCGGGTTTATATGCTGGAGTTAGAATTGTGTAGAAAGAAAGAAAAATGGTTAGTCTTTAGTACCATCTTCGTATGCATTGTTAGACGGAAGCATACAAATTTTCGCTATGGACCTCTTGATTTCTCCATTTTGGGTTTTTAAGGTGACGACCCGAATTAAGTTATCATCCCCCGGATGTGTTTTGTGTACTCGCGCTAACCTCCATTTGGTTGGTGGCAGTTGGTCCTCTTTGATTAGCACGAGATCTCCTATCTTAGGTTGCTCCTGGATCTTCAGCCATTTTGGACGCTGTTGGAGGCGGGTCAAATATTCTGACTTCCATTTCTTCCAAAACTGCTGTTGGATCTGTTGTATTCGCTGCCATCGTTGTAGGGGTCCGATTTTTACATCTGACACATCTGGTTCAGGGATTGTGTGAATTGGTCGTCCGATAAGAAAATGTCCGGGAGTAAGTGCGGTGAAATCCTCCGGGTTATCCGTCATCGGACACAAAGGCCGGGAGTTGAGAGACGCCTCCACTTGATGTAGCAAGGTGCACAATTCCTCGAAAGTGTACTTCTCCTCTCCGAGCACACGTTTGAGATGGTATTTCACCGACTTTACCCCGGCTTCCCAGAGTCCCCCAAAATGCGGTGAGGCAGGTGGAATGAAATGCCACTCAATGCCTTCGTTAGCAAGCTGTCTGGCTACATCGTCCCATCCGAGTTGAGCATCGGAGAGTAACTTGCGCAATTCCTTGTTGGCCCCGACGAAGTTTGTACCGTTGTCGCTATACAGATGGGCGCAGATTCCTCGTCGGGAGATGAACCGTCGTAAAGCTGCCATGAAGGATTGAGTAGTCATGTCGCTCACGAGCTCCAGATGTATAGCCTTGGTCGCTAAACAAATAAAAATGGCAAAGTATGACTTCAACGTTTTTGCCCCTCGACCTCTCCACGATCTGATTTCCAAGGGCCCTGCATAATCTACCCCCGCGTGGGTAAAGGGTTGAGATATTTGAACTCTTGGCGCAGGGAGATTACCCATGCGTTGCTGTGTTGTTATCGCGCGATGTCGAAAGCAGATTACGCATTTGTGTAATACCCCCTTTACTGTATTTTTGAATTTAAGTATCCAAAATCTTTCACGTAAATAGGCTGCCGTCTGTTGAAGGCCTCCGTGGAGTGTTCTCAAATGCGCGTCCGCTATTACCAGTTTTGTGAAATGGTGAGATCCTTGTAGGATTATGGGGTGGCGTTGATCGAATGAGAGGTCGGCTTGACGCAACCGCCCTCCAACCCGTCGAATGCCCGTAGCATCTACAAAAGAGCAGAGCGATTTTGGGATAAGTATGGTTTTGTTGGTGTGGAACATGTCCATTTGCGCTAATCTTATCAACATGTTCATGGATGCTCGTAATTCGGCTGGTGACAGGGTTTTTCTCCTTCTACCGTCAGGTGAGTGTTGTGTATTAAACACGAATCGTAGACAATACGCCATAATTCTTGTTAATTTTGGTAATTTGGATTGTTTGCAGATGAACTCAACCAGATAATTTGTAGTGTGGGTGATCGCATGTGACCTGATGGACCGTTCCTCTTCTTTCGTGCCAAGACTCGTCGGCTGTTCCGGACGCTGGAATACCCAGGATTCATGTAGAAATTCCGGGCCATTCCACCAGAGGGTGCTTGAGATCAAAACGGTTGGCCTAATCCCTCTCGAAGCCAAATCCGCTGGGTTCAGCTCGCTAGGTACATGTCCCCAACATTCCGCCTTGATCAGTCGCTGTATTTCAGCAACTCTGTGGCTTACGAAGGTGGCCCACTTCGTCGGAGAACCAGCGATCCACGACAGCGCGATGGTGGAGTCCGTCCAAGCGTATTGTTGTACATCCTGCCACCCTAAGACCCGGGCCGTATGCTCCAAGAGTGTGGCAAGCATTACGGCTCCACACAGCTCGAGACGTGGCAGTGTCTGCGTCTTAACGGGAGCTACTCTGGTTTTAGAGAGCAATAGGTGCACATGTATGTTGTCCTTGGCGTCAAGAACTCGAGCATAAACCGCTGCTCCATAAGCCTTCTCTGACGCGTCACTAAATCCGTGCAGTTCCAATGCTTTGATTGACGCATCAGTATGGATCCATCGATTAACACGCAGATTCCGCAATTCAGCCAAGTCATCCCGAAAGACCGTCCATTCCTTCTTCAGATCCGACGGAATGGGATCATCCCAGTTTGCCTCACTACGCCACAATTTCTGCATAAGGATCTTTCCTTTTATGACGCAGGGAGAAATCCAACCAAGCGGATCGAACAGTTTGGCGATGTTGGACAAAATGGTTCTCTTCGTTGGTTCGACGAAATCCACCTCGACATCTTGAAACGCCAGGACATCTTCTATAGGAAACCATTTAATTCCTAAAGCCTTGACGTGATCTGAAAAATTTGACGGAGAAACGCTAAAAACATCAACTTCCCGCTGGTCTATCGGAATATGACGAAGGATTTCAGGTGAGTTAGTTGCCCATTTACGCAAAATAAACCCTCCTGACAGTAATAAACTTTTAATTTCCTTCATCCTAACTAGTGTTTCGTCAACCGTGCTAGCTCCAGCGAACACATCATCCACATATGTGTCTTCTTTCACTATACGTGCCCCTAGAGGATATCTGGACAATTCATCATCTGCCAGTTGGTTCAATGCCCTAATAGCCAGGTACGGAGCACAGGTTGTGCCAAATGTGACGGTTTGGAGACGGTACACCTTGATCGGCTCAGAACTACAGTTGCGCCAAACTATCAACTGGTAGTAAGAATCCTCTAACCCGACGCGGATTTGTCTGTACATCTTTTCCATGTCAGCTGAAAAGGTAAACTTACAAGTTCTCCATCTGAGTACAATATCACAGATGTCCGTTTGCATTTTAGGCCCCGTCATCAGATGCTGATTTAATGAAGTACCGTCCGTTGTTTTTGCCGCCGCGTCAAAGACGACTCGGAGTTTCGTCGTCGTACTCGCCTCCTTAAAAACAGCATGATGCGGGACAAAGTAATGTTGGGACGTGTTCAGCACCTCATCCTTGGTAGCGTCGACTTCTGTCATATGTCCCAGCTGTAAGTATTCGTTAATACATTTTTTGTATTCGTTGTGTAGTGTAGGGTTTAGTTGGAATCGGCGTTCCAATTGAGCAAACCTACGCAAGGCTCCTTCCCTCGAGGATCCAAGCCCAGGTCTGCTCCCTTCCTTAAATGGCAGCGATACCTCATACCGTCCGTTCTCTAACCTCTTCGTTGTCGTTTTGAAATATGCCTCCGCCGCTCTATCCTCAGGGGATTGATGAGACTTGAAGGGCATTTCCTCCACTTCCCAGAACCTTTGTAGCTGCCGGTTGACATCGAGCATTTGATGGAAAGTTCGCAAAATCCGTCTGTTGGCTTCGACTTTCCCCATTAAAATCCAACCAAACGCTGTTTTTTGAGCGATAGGGGCTAAGGCTTCGTCACCACGAATGACTTCAGGAAGTAAGATGTCTGAATAGACATCATTCCCCAAAAGAAGATCGACCTCAGCCGGATGATAAAACTCCGGATCAGCCAGTTGTAGGCCGTTCAGGTGTTTCCAGTTGTTGGGTGCCAGTTCGTTGGCCGGAAGAAACCCCGTCAGGGAATTAAAGAAGAACGCGCGGGTATTGGTGGTATAACCTGAGTGCATTGACATAAGGGTAAGGTCTGCATACCTGTGGCACAATCCACTGCTGACCTTTCCCAACCCTGAAACCTCGATGAAGGTGCGTCTGCCTTTCAGGCCCAAACGCTTTGCTGCTTCGTGTGTAATGAAACTGGCTTCCGATCCTGGATCTACCAAGCCTCGGAGCTTTACTTCTAGTCCAGAGGTAGCTTTTACTCGGAGTACGACAGTTGCTAACAAAATTTGCACGTTGGAATTATGACTCGCGTGAAAATTGTTGACCTGCTGAGTAGGTTGGAAGGGGGTGGCATTGACCAGTGTAGATAGGTGTGATTGTGTGGGGGTGTGTGTATATTGTGTGGGGGTGTGTGTATATTGTGTGGTGGTGATCGGGTTAGGCGCTGAATGTGTTGTGTGGTGTTGTAGATTTGGTGTGTGTGAAATTGAAGGTGAGTGTGAGGGTTGATTTAAATGTAACAGGGAATGGTGAGGCTGCTGACAAAAATAGCATCGGCTTCTGCTTGGGCATTGATGTGTTGCGTGACTATACGCAAGGCAGTTTTCGCAAACTCTAATTTTGTTTACTAAATTTTTACGCGAAATAATGTCTAATTTCAGAAACCGGTTGCACGTACGAATCGCATGGACTCCTTTATTGCATACCTTGCAACTAAACTGAGTCTTCTGATTTTGCTTCACATGGAACGTTTTGGCTCTTACCACGGGTGCTTTTGAAGCCTTGCTCATACTCGTATCTTGCTCCCCAACTGCTTCTAGAGTTCTGAATCTACCTTCTAAAAACTCGGTAAAAGTTTTAAACTCTGGTAACTCTTTGCTAGAACCTAATTTTTGTTCCCACAGTTGTTGGGTCACACACGGCAATTTCTTGACCATACAGAATATAAGTATAATGTCCCAATGTTCCACTGGAACGCTCAAGTTTTTCAGCGCATGGCGACATTCAACAGAAGTATCCAGCAACCTCTTCAAACTTGAGGCTGACTCTTCATGAATGTGTTCCTGCCCAAAGAAAACATTAAGCTGCGCATTAACAAGGACCCGTTTGTGGTCATAGCGTGACGTGAGAATTTCCCACGCTGGCCTGTAATTTCCATTGACAATGGCTAAATGCTGTATTAAGCGCTCCGCTTCACCCCCCAAACTGGACTTCAAATAATGCAGCCTTTCCACTTCTGATAAAGACTTGTTTGTGTGAACCAGGGCCACAAACAGATCGTGGAAGGATCTCCAATTTTGGTAATTACCATTGAAAGAAGGTATAGTGATTTTTGGTAATCTAATTATGTTTTTATCCCCCTCATTACTTAACGTAGCACTCACCGGAGCTTGAAGAACTGCGGGAATTGTGTCTCGGACTACGTCTAAGCTGTCGAGCAACGCTGTCTTGTAATGGAGATAGAGCTCTTGAATCTTTCCGAAGATGTCTACTAGAGCCTCTTCTTCCTCCGCACTGCTCTCGGTGATTCCTTTGGTGTTGTACTGATTGCTTCTTTCAAAGTTTTCCTCCAACGTGGTAATCCTTGTAGTAAGATAGTTCTTTGTTCGCTCGCTTTTGGATCGTTTGCCAAAATTTTCCAAATCTTTTGAGATTTGCTTGAACAAGTTCTCTTGGAGCTTCAACACGGTGCTCATATTGATGGAAAGTACAGGTAAGAGAAAAAAAAATAATTGTATGGTATTTCAACTTACGTATTTCTGATTCTCGTTGTCTAGATTTTGGAAATCTCTGGCTGATCTGGAAACGTGCAGAAAATCACTAACGCCGACTGGGCTCGATCCGTTAGTGAACGGAGCAAAGCTTAGCTGATATGCCGTACCGTACTCCAACGGTGGAAATGGTTTCAACGGTGATTGTGTCTCGGATGATATGCAGCACAGATCCAACGGTGGTTGCAAACCGTTGTTCTCACAACGGACACAACGGCGGTTGAAAATCGGACGATGCTGACGAATCGTGTGATAAAATCCCACGGTGGCTTGGCACTGAGCGTTATTGCACACGCTTTTGTTTGAAAAAAATGTGTTTGCGCGACGCGGGAACCCGATTTGCACATAAAAACTCACTCACCTGGACATTTAATGTCCCAAAGTAATGTGTATGTCTTTTGTCACTTTGTTCGGGGGTCTAATGTATTATTTGATTTGTTCTAGTTCATTCACACACGGATTAATTACTTTAATCAATAAAGGACTCGAAGGACCATGAAGAAAATAGAGTTAATAGAAAAAAACCTTTTGGCGCGATCACCACTTTCGACTTTGATTAGCTAATTCTACTTGCAATCAAAAATGCACGACCTCTTCGTTCACTGGTAGTTTATTGAATGATGATTAACAATGTAATGTAAAATGTCAATTATATAACCTTTAAATTCATTATGGAACATGTGTACTTTTGACATTATAATTGTTCAGAATTACAGGGTGTTTGTATAATTCATATTCATCAATAAATATAATATAATTTTACTGAACTTATGATTTGTGTAACTGAGTTTCTTGAATAATTAAAAAAAGGTAGTGTGTTGGTTTTGGCTTAGAAAATAAGAGTCTTATTATATTCAATATTGCTAAATTTAGTTTTAGGACTTAGTTTCATAATATTCATAAAAAAGTTAAGTATAAACGAAAACGAAATAGTACCTATATTCTTTATTTCTGATGTCTTGCTCTTCGTCGGAGAGGAAATAATCTCTGCTCCATGAAATAAAATCGTATGTACTGTCACCGGCATACAATACCAAGGATACAGATTTATTCCTGGCCATAAGCTCATTTGATTCCTCGATTCTACATTTTTTTATTTTGGCGCAGCAGTCTTCAAATTATTTGCATGGTTGTTCTGTTTGATACTTCATTTCTATCTTTCTAAAAAATTACTGAAAACTTCCCTTTAGCCTATTCACTATATTTAGTTAAAACATTTTCCTTTTTATACCGAACTGCTTTGTATTGTATTTTTCGTAAAAATGAGACAAGAACCTTCTTTTCACCTCTATCACGATTTCATTATTTTGACATGGTGTCAAGTCTCTATAATTCTCTAACAAACATTTTTATAAATTACAAATACTTCCATTTAGGAAATAAGAACAAAGAACTTCATATTCAATTTCAAAACTAGCCATCGTGAAAGTACGAATCGAACGAATTAATAAAAAAAAGAAGGAAACGAATAATAAAAAAAAACACGATCAAGTAACAAAATAACGAACAAGTAACAAAGTAACGCAATAACAAAATTGCAATATATATATTAAAATCAGAATGAAGAAAACGAAGAAGCATATGAAACATATAAACTGTATAAGAAACACAAAAGTTAAACCACTCTTCGTTCTCAAACACAAGAAAGTAATTTGCGGTTTCCCCAAAACAATATTTCACGCGAAACAGTTTTGCAAAATATTTTTACAGAATTTATTTCGGTTAAAATTGTACTAGAATTTCAGACATCGTTACCTTTAAACGCCTCGTTCTCCCAAAATGAGTAAAAGTGACTTTTAGTTTTTGCACAATCGAAAGAGAATACTTCAAGCTTTCAGAAAATGTAGGTCTCCCTTTGGAGCCTCTTGGAGCACCTTTTTTCTGAACCAATAAACAGTGGGATACCCCTCTAAAAAAGTGTCCTCAGTCAAAAGCCTAGTTTGTGAGACCGGTAAGGAATATGTAAAAGATGTGAATACATTTTGAAAGGTAAAAATGTACGCTTTAAAATGAATATAAAGTTTTTTCTATGTTCATGATATGTCCAAAGATATTTAGCGTCAAAAATGCTTAAAAAAATGCATACTTTTCCATGCATTTTAAAATCTCAACTTTGAGCTAACGGTACAATCGAACGGAACATCTAAACTCCACAAAATTTTGGCTTTCTAGATTCTCATATATGTAGGATCCAAAAACCATATCGGTTTTCCAAACAAAAACAAAAAATTGTATGATTTTTTTCCACTAGCGCATCACTGTGCGCCGCTTCGAAAATTCGATGTTTCAACTTGATACATGAAGTGCTTCAAAAAACTTTAGGGGTGTTTTTCTAGAAAAAGGGAACGTTTTACGATCTCTCACTTTGGGAAACTAACATCCTATAGGGGACCTATCAATATGCCACATTTCATCAAATTCGGCGACCCAAAGTTCGTGCACTCTCCTTATAGGTCCGCCCACACATTTTATTAATATCCTGAAAAGAGAGGGGGCTTCAATCTGGCAACACCTGAGAATCTACTGAAATTCGAGGATCCTTCATACGCTTTTCCGTGATTGACTTCACATTTTCCCTAAAAACGAGTCCGATGGGACTCAACTTTTACCGTACGTGACGTGATGCGACATCTTAACTTACAATTCGTGCTTTGATAAAAGTGAAACTCACAATAAACAGAAAATATATCATTAGCATGGGAATAAATTTCATTCGACCCTCTCTCATGGTGAAGGTTGGTAATCTCTCTCTCTTTCTTTCTTTTTTTTCTTCTTATTCACCTACATCTCCTTCCCTTTCCTCGGTTCGTTAGCACAGCCAAAAGCCTCATTATTATTCTGAATGCATTCGGATTGAACTGGGGCTATGTGTTATTCGGTGATGTGTTTGTGCGGATATTTGCAGTTCACATTTTCTGGGATCATTACTCGCCGACCACATTTTGATTATTGATAAGTTAGGACAGCAAAAAGGATATCACCATTCCTTTTCGCAACCTTTGATATGACGTTTTTCCTTCTCAAAGAGTAGACCATAAGCCATTTTATTGGCTTTCGTCAAATTACCTCTGATGGCCGCTTTTGTTTTTTGTTTTTGTTATGAGATTACCATAATGATATACAAAATAATTGGTCAAGCCATAGATATTTTGTATAAGGGATGATTTTCATGCAGAAATTTAGTTTACCCAATTTTAAAAGCGACGTCTTTTTGTAGTCATTTTTAGGAAAAGAAATTGAATACCAAATTTTGTGTGTGGTAGGTGTAGAGCCGAAGCTTCATGCATTTGGTTAGAACAATAACCGTTCCACTCGCGATAATTTATTTAATTGCAAGCGTGAAAGCAGTGAAATCAATGGTTATTAAAACAACAAAAGTAACACATTTTTTAAATCACTTTTATTACGTCTTTGTACTGCTAATCTGTAGAGCTTTACGTAAAGAGCAAAAACGACAATTTGAATGCAAAATCATCATCAATTATTTTGTTCTACAAAAATGTATTCACGCCAATCATTGAAAACGGCGGATCGACTGCGGCTGGAGAATATTATAATTTCCGTGTTTTGCTATCATTGAAAGTCGGTAAAGAAGTGCAAAAAACAGCTATCATTGAATACGCATACGATCTGTTCCGTTCGAATTCGAACGTTTCCTAACCGCAAAAAATGTAAGCTGATTGTCGTGTAACTCCTCATGTAATGACCTAAGGAATGCTACTTTCTTAGGCCTAGAAAACTGCCAACCCTGTGCCAGGGCGCCATTTAAATGGTGGCAGCATGCGCGTGTCTTGGGATCGGTTAGTTCCGCTCGGCAGCCGGTCGGACTCTGCCCGAAGAAATTACGAGCAACCCGACAATGGCCTCATGAGCCACTATAGGGCTGGAGGGTAGTCACGCCATGCGCTAATTAGTACATGCGGAGATCTTAAAGTAACTCACAACGGCAACGACTTAGGATAAGCTCATGGACCGCTCACGGGAAAGGCTAGGTTAGGTTAGGTTGGTGGGCCGGCGGATATACCGCCTCACTTAGGTCCTTGTGGACCCCTTGTGTTACCCGTTGGGGGTGGTAAGGTGTCCCCCTCCTCACTCGCAGGTGTCCTATCCCAGTGCATCCTCGGTCCATTTGGCCCAGCTCAAATACCTGAAAAGATTCTTTAGAGGTAAAGAGTTTATCTCATTAAGGTCTTGGAAGAAGTAACTTCCTAATGTTCTGTGCCTCAGGTGACAAAGGCTGGGGCAGTGACAGAGGAAGTGTTGGGTATCTTCCCGCTCCTCCTCATCAGCACAGCCCCTGCAGATATTGTCACCGAGTAGTCCTATCTTAAATAAGTGGTCTTTGAGACTATTGTGACCCGTGATTACGCCCACCGCTCTTGCGAGAGACCTTTTGTCATGCAAGAGCAGCACTTTCGTTTTGGCGTAGTCATATTCTGGCCACATAGTCCTCATTGTTTCACATGTAGATAGCGCTTTCCATCTGTCGTTCGCTAATCTAATTATTTTATCCCCAATCCGCTTCTTAAGGAGGCAGATCGGTGGATCGATCCCTACTATCGCCTGTTCCAGCCCTAGTTTGGATCCTTCCCTCGCAAGCCTGTCAGCTTCCTCATTGCCAGGTATGTTCCTATGACCAGGGACCCAGCAGAGATTTATCCTATGCTGCGAGCCAAGAGCCCTAAGCTCTTCGCGACAGCTCAGGACCAGCCTAGACTTGATTTCCGTAGCGGAAATCGCTTTTATGGCCGCCTGACTGTCAATAAAAATGGTGATATCAGCCGGTGGTATCGCCAACATTGATATCATTCTGGCCGATTCCCTGACTGCCAGGACCTCCGCCTGAAAGACACTGCTACAATCCGGAAGTCTGATTGATCTTCGCATGTCCAACGCTTCGGAGTATATGCCCGCGCCTGTTCCTTCCTCCATCTTCGAACCGTCGGTATACACCGCAACTGTCGAATTGTTGATGGGTGCCATCTCCTCCCACTCCTCTCTTGAGGGGAAGGAGCAAACAAAGGGTCTGTCAAAGTCGGTAAGTGGCAACGTGTAGTCGCACTTTATGCCTGTGACAGCCATCTTTCTCAAAATGCTCGAGTGTCCTGTAGTGCCGGATTTCCAATGGCCTATGCTATTGATCCTTTGTGCACATGCGGAGGCAGACTCAAGCACAAATAAGTCTAGAGGTAGCAGGTGCAGTATGGTTTCGAGCCCCGCGGTGGGAGTTGTGCGGAATGCACCAGTCGCACCCATGCATGCCAACCTCTGAATTTTCGTCATAGCCTTACAGTGTGTAGCCTTTTCCAGAGCTTGCCACCAGACTATATTACCGTAAGTTAGAATGGGTCTAACGATGGCCGTGTACATCCAAAGGATTACTTTGGGTTTTGGTCCCCACAGCCTGGCGCAGGTGTAGAACGCATTCGCAGCCTTTTTAATTCTCTCCTGAACATTTTTTGACCAGTTCAGTCTCCTGTCTAGGATCACCCCTAGATATCTTGCACTCTCCGCTAGTGTTAGCGGCGTGCCATCTATAGCTGGGATCCTAAATTGTGGGATTAACCTCTTATTCGTGAACAGTACAAGTTCAGTCTTTTGGGGGTTAATTCCTAGTCCGCATTTCTTGGTCCACCGAACTAAGCTGTCCAGGGAGTTCTGCATAATGTCTGCAACTGTTGTTAGGAATTTACCTGTTGCTAGGATGACTACGTCATCAGCGTACGCAACGGTCTTTGTTCCCAGTTGTCCGATACTCTCTAAAGCCTCATTTATAACCAGCACCCATAGAAGAGGGGAGATGACTCCGCCCTGTGGAGTTCCTCTTGAGGCAATAACCTTGATTGACCATTGATTACTCTTCTGTTTAACAAACTAACCAACAGGTTGGTAATGGGTTGTTCTACTTCCGAGTTTTCAAGCGCAGTCTTTACCGCCGTGGTCGTCACATTGTTGAATGCTCCTTCAATATCCAGAAAAGCCGCTAAAGTATATTCTTTGTCGAGCAGTGATTTCTCAGCTACCCTGACAACGCTGTGAAGAGCTGTGTCAACGCTTCTGCCCTTCATATAGGCGTGCTGTGACTCAGATATAGCCCCGCGAGGGAGCGAATTTCTAATGTGGATATTTAAGAGCTTCTCAAAAGTCTTTAGGACGAATGTGGTCAGACTTATTGGTCTGAAGTCCTTGGCCGTCGTGTGACTGGGCTTACCGGCCTTGGGAATGAAGATCACCTTGACTTCCCTCCACGCCGTTGGAATGTAGCCGCAGGACAGACAACCACTAAACAGGGTATTCAAAATAGGGACTATTATGTCCTTTGTCTTTTGCAGCATTACAGGGAAGATGCCGTCCTCTCCAGGGGATTTGTACGGGGAGAACGAATCAATAGCCCAGCTGATTTTGTCGTGACTAATGGCATGACTTGGAGTATAGGATACACTAGCTCTAGGAACCTCCTCCTCGCCTATTGGGGGTGTTTCTACGCATCCCGGAAAATGAGTATCAAGGAGAAGTCTGAGCGTTTCCGAGGAAGACTCCGTCCATTTGCCACTGCTGTCTTTCAAGAAGCCCGGGATGATCGACTCTTTGGAGAGTAGCTTACGAAGCCGAGCCGATTCCTTGGTATTCATTATGTTGTCGCAGAAGGCGCGCCACGAGGAGCGTTTTGCACTGGTCACCGCCTTCTTGAACTCCCTTTGACTGGCCTTGAAAAGGTCCCAGTCCGAGCTCTCCCTAGTTTCCTTCGCGATATTGAAAAGGAATCTTGAATTCCTCTTTAATTCACTTAGGGTTCTGTTCCACCAGCGTGGACCTTTCCTGTCCCTTACAGTCCGTAGAGGACAAGATTTCTTATACGCCTCCTTGAAGACATTGTTGAGCACCGTCGCCATCTGGTCCACCTTTTCGGGGGAGTCCGCCGTATCGGCGCTTAGCAGTTTTGCTCCTTTGCCTACAATTATCCTAAACTTTTCCCAGTTTGTTTTCCTGGGATCCCTAAATTTAACCTTATCCTCGACCGCGATGTTAACCGTGAAGGTTATGATCCGATGGTCCGAGAAAGAGGGTATATCTTCAACTTGCCAGTTATCAACGCTCAGAGGTGAGTATAGACTCGTTAGCGTAACGTCGATAACTTCCTGCCTATTCCTAGTAACAAAGGTTGGATCCCTACCTCTATTAACTATTCCTAAGCTTTCCAATATAATATAGTCATACAAAGACTCACCACGATTGTTGATGTCCTTGCTGCCCCAAACCGTATGATGGGCGTTGGCGTCGCATCCTAGGATGAGGTCCCATCTCCGCTTCCTCGCGTCAGCCACCAGCTGTCTGGTCACGTTGTCCGGGGGGGGGGGGGTGAGGTAGCATCAAAGGGGAGATAGACAGATGCTACAATGAGGGGGCAGGAGCCTTCCCGCTCCAGCTTCACCGTCGTGACGTCTCTGCTGCTGTAGGGAGAGAGGAGGTTTAAATTTAGGCCCTTCCTAGCTACAACACACGATCTAAGCCTACCATCAAGCGCTGCTGTGGTGTTGTACACCACCAAATTCTTGTTCATTACCCCACATACTCGTCCCCCGGTAAACCAGGGTTCTTGTACGAGGGCAATGTCAGCCACCCCTGTAGTTAACAGGTGAAGCAGGTTGGCGCTGGCCGCCTTACTGTGATGAAGGTTTATTTGGATTACCTTCATCATTGCGACCAGGTTCTCTACGTCTGTGCCACCCGGGCACAGACAGGATTTTCACCTTACTCAGGTTGAGACCAACCCGCACCTGATAATCCTGTTTCTTTAGCAAAGGAAGGGAACTGTGACTGAGAAGCACATCCACATCCATACCCAATGCGGTGTGCTCCCCGACCCCAGTAACCTTCCATTCCTTGCTATCGAGCTCAGGATTAAGGTGCTGCAGGCTACGCTCGATCATGTCCTTCGGGAAGTATGGCCCCTGGACAAAGATGCGGCCCTTAGGTCTAGACATTTCCAAAACGTCCCTCTTCTCTACTAATCGTAGGTCGGCTGCCTTCCATGGCGCTACCGTCGTGGCGAGGAAGTCCTTCAACCACTCAAGGGACCTTATGTTCTCGCATTCGATGAGCTTGTAGCCCATCACGGAGGTCAACCGCCCGAAGAAGGGAACGAACTCCTTCTTGTTCCTAATGGCGTCGTCGATCCCGTGCCGAATGCGTATTTCCAGCAGCTTCCACTGGTCATCAGAGAGTCTGTGGTCAGACTTGCCGAAATCGGCAATAGCGACACGCAGGCTCTCTTTGACCTGCTCAGAGTATTTAGGCCTTTTTGCCTCCTGCCTAACGTTGGAGAGGGGAGAGATGGTGGCATCAAGCCTACCCCTTTTGGAGGTACCTGCAACGGCCCCGGCTTCCGGATTTTTGTCCTTGGCCGTGGTGGTTACAGGTTGTGTGGGCTTAGCCATCGCTGAAGATCCGCGGCCAGTGCCGCGTTTCTTCGCGCTGGGTAATCCCTCACTTACCTTCGCGGGGGCGGGCATCCTAGCTGTCCCTATCTTCCTGGCGGTCAACACAACGTCTCGGGAACATCCAGGGGTGGGTTCAGGCTCGGTGTTGGCCTTGCCCTTGCCACATGGACCTGCAGACTTGACCTCGGACGGGGAACTCAGAGCCAGGCTCTGTTTCACTGCGTCGGTCGCATCTCTTGCACCTACGATGGCTACCCTCCTCTGCTTGAGCGAATCTCGCCAAGCATGGTTGGTGGCCTTCATCGTTGCTCTCGCCCTAGTAATATCAGCCCTCTCTTGCTCCGTTAAGGAGGACTCCTCGCGTTTCCGCATCCTTTTTAGGAGACGTCTTGCGAGCTCACGTTGTTTGAGAGGTTCCCTATCTTTAGCTACCCTAACGTCTGCCGTGGCTGCCTCCGGGAGAATCTTCTCTCCGGCAGCGATGACCGTGCAGGTGCTATTGAGGGTGGAATTGTTCCCCTCAGGCGAGACGTGACTAGCTACCCCAATGCCTGATGACACAATCGTCATCTTTTGTGGAGAGCTCGAATCCTTGACAGGAACGCCGGTGGCGTCCTTAGCGGGGGAACTCTCCAGCACTGGTTTCGCTAGTGTGGTACCTCCAGGACTCTCTGCGATAGTGACCTGAGCTGGGCTTGTGCGCAACACGGTCGGTGGTCGCATCGAGGTCTCGTTGCTTGGGACCTCCACAGTCGTCGGGAAAGGCTAAATATCGTAGGAATTTCTTCGACGTAGGAAAGATGTTGGACCTTTCGGACGGATGGAAACTCTTCCTGTCGGGAGTTGCACCTCAAATGTCACAGGCTGGACTGGGGATGCTTACGAGTTTCAGTCTGGCAGACAGGATATTGGGTGGGGGATTGTGATTGAGATTACTGGGATCCTCATTAAAATGCGAATGGAGAGAGGTCGTTCGATTTTTGCTGTGCAAATGGCATGTCCATTATGAATATCTTCTTTCTACACAAAGCCATCCACAAATACACTTCCAACATGCGGCCATAGAAGATGATAAAGACAATGATCCTTTTTCATTATTACTAGGAGAAATTATTTTTATCTGGCAAATCGGTAGCAGCTCCAATTTATTGTACTTAGAGTTTGAAATAAATGAAATTTAAAAATCAGAATTCGCCAGAATTCAACTGATACTAAAGACAATCGGTAATAAGGTTCAGCCAACCGATAATGTTATGCATTCGTCGTTTTCAATGACAGGTTTAAACTGCAGAAGTAAAAGGATGCGGATTAGACGATTCCCATCACAGTCAATCCGCCGTTTTCAATGGTTGGCATGATTGTTTCTTGTCTCTCATGCAAAAAAATTTTTACATGAGACATCTTTTTTTTTTAATGAAAGAATAGTACAAGTACAAGTAAAGAAATTTTTCTGGAAAAATGTGCCGTTCTCCAGTGTCCAGAAATCAAAGTCGCGTTGCTTTTTCGGCAATATAAGATTTAGATTTTTTTTTTCTTTGAGGACGATGTGGAAATCTAATAGGCGGGTGGAACAAGCCCGTTCTGTTCCAAGTAGTGTGAGACTTTCACTAAAACCACATCTTGACCTCTTATCCTTGACATCATAAACTCTGGGACCGCTTTTGCATTACTTCAAAGTGGTGTCGTTTTCTACCCCCCAAAGAGGACCGGCATTTTCATTTTCTTCATCAGGTTAATTAATTAATCTTGCCGGTCAGGCTGTAATCGATCTTCGTTTGGAGGGATATCTCCTTCCTCTCTCCTTCTCAGCACTACTTCTGCCGCGATTTTGGTCCAGTCACTGCTGCTAGATAGCATCTTTTCGACAACGGTATCAGGTGATATGCAGCCTATCTCCGTTTCCAACCTGGTCCTCAGCACTGCCTACCTGCTGCATTCGAAGAAGGTATGGTACGCGTCGTCTTCTTCGGAGTCTTCGTAACTGAATTTTTCAAACAGAAATAATCAAAGAGAGGGGAAACATCGAAGAGAAGAGCACATGCAACATTATGATACACAATACAAAATCAGCAAATTGAAAATCCATACTTATTTTGTAACTTATCGCAAAAGATCGAATGATTGACTGTATCGAAGGCCTTTGAAAAGTCAAGCAGGGTGAGAAAAGTTGCTTCATTAGCGTCTAAAGCTTGTCGAATTTCTTCAACTACTAATAACAGTGCAGTATTACAGCTTCTTTTTGGTCGAAAACCAGACTGACAGCTACTGAGCAGATTTTTAGCAGTGAGATGATCACGTATTTGGTGCAATATTAACTTTTCAAAGACTTTTGATATGAAAGACAAGATAGCAATAGGTCTATATTCAATTGAGTTTCTAGATTTGGTTTTTGGAATAGATACTATCTTAATAGGAATAGGTACTATCTTGGATGGGAAGGTTGAGGTGGTTACAGAAAAATTTAAGATATATGTCAGGTACTTAAGAACACACGGCAATAACAGTTTCATAAATTAAGGACAGAGAGATACAGGATCCAGACCTGTAGAGTTGGACTTTATGGAATGAATGGCAAGCACAACATCTACCGGATAAACTCTATGAAAATAAAAGTCGTCATCACGATCTGCCGCTGAATTTGGGTCAAATGAAAACCCTGCTGATGGTGTACCGGAGGATGATGTAAAACATTCAACTTATTACAGTTGACATCATTAGAAATAGTGAAACTTTAATTGCATAATCCAATGTCGTGAATCTGTTTCCAAAGGGTTTGAAGGATTGAAATCATATGAAAGATAGACCAAATCATGCTTGGAAAATCCAGATGCAGATAACTGATATAAGATAAGATTGTAGAGCTGTCACTAGTAAGGAAGATATCTAGCTGCGTTGAAGAATCTCCAGAGAAATGAGTTGGAGTAGTAATGTTAGCGGCGTACAAACTTAGAGACCTCATACTGTCTAATGCTGGACCTGATTCAGATACGTCTAACAGATTGCAATTAAGATCGCCACAGAGCACAATATTGGAAGAGGTGCATGCAATTTCCTCTAAATAGGCACTTAGAGGCATAAAGCTTATGCGTTTGTTGGGTCTGTAAGCTACACGACTAGTTGAGTGAAATGTTCGAGGGAACAGACGTGTTATTACTCTCCTCCGCCAAAACATTTAAATATTCACAAGTCTTATACCTAATAATAATAGAAAATAGAAGAAACCAAACACAACATTAAACACACATAAACCTGTGTCTGTTAACACGAGCGCATATTAAATAACTACAAGTTCGCAATAATAAATTCGAAATTTTTAACTCATATTTCCCACTCAATTATGAGCTCAGCTTCGATGTCAAATGAAAATTCGGTTAACGCCCGTTCTAAAAAACAGGGAGGTATCACTACACCAGCAGCAAATGTCTCAACACCAAGACAGAACTGCATTGTCAACACCAAAAGTGCAACTACACCTCTCCCAAAGCCTCAATCTGTTGTCGATCTGAATGAGCAACTCAAAAAATATACTACCTCCTTGTTGGATCGCTGCTCAGCTGATACGGTTGCGCTCCGAGATGATCTGCGGCAACAAATGTCGCTGAAATAACAAAGTTGTGCAATTTCCGTCGATAGCGTAAACAAATCACTTAATGAACTGGAGCTGCGAGTAAATAAAATCGAAGAGGTCCGCAGCGAACAACATCGAGCGGAAAATTCAAATGACTCACCGATCATTATGAAATTTAACACCACCCAAGAGCCAAACCAGGTGTTAAGCATCATGCACGGTAAGCATCTGTGTCTTTATGATATCGGCTTAGAGTCAAGCAAGCGAACTTACGTGAACGAAAGTCTCACAAGCAAAAAACAATCTCTCTTCTTCAACTTGCCACCAACATGAAGCGTAAAGGCCAGCAACACTCCAGAGTATTGCCGCGAGATGTGAAACAACCGCAAATGACGATGACCGATCTCCTGCAACAACAACTTAATGTATTTTTCTTCTGTTATGTTTTTTCTTTTGTTTACACTTTTAAATTGTTCTCAATATCTGTCTCTTTTTCTCCTGTCAAATATTATTATTTCTTTTTTTTCCTTCTCTTCAATTTATCAAATCAAAATTATGTCTGCAAACTAAGGGTTTTCCATTACAGCTGATTGGGACTGCATTGTTTGTTTTTTATTGTTGGCTTCTGTGTTGATCGCTGCTTGATTGTTTCTTGTTGTTTTTGTAACTCTTAATATGAATGTATGCAACCAGGGTGGCCCCAATGATGATCCGAAAACGTTGAAAAGAAGGGTTTAAATATCTGTCACATTAATGCTCCGAAAACGTTGAAAAGAAGGGTTTAAGTATCTGTCACATTAATGCTCAAAGCGTGAAAAGTAAAATTGATGATCTGCGCTTGCTTTTAGACAATAGCAAGGTCGACATCATGTGTGTGTCGGAAACATGGCTGAAGCCGTGGCTGAAGTACGTGCGGACAGACTAAATAAGTTGGGTGGAGGTGTCGGCATGTATGTAAAGAGTTCATTCAACTTCAACGTTGTCAAACAATCATCTATCTCTGACTCGATAGAGTACTTGTTTATCGAAATTGATGTAAATGGTGGTAAATTACTAGTGGCCTGTCTCTATATGCCATCAAATGAGGCCAATCACATCTTGCACCCAGACATCCTAGAGAATTTGGCTTCAGATTACACTGATATTGTTGTCGTTGGTGATTTAAACCCGAACCTGTTGGATATCAGAAATAAACAGTTCATTGAAGTGATGAGGTCTCTGCATCTTAGCTTCGCGAATTTACAGCAGCCGATGCACTTCATGTCCAACCGTAACCCTTCAATTTTGGATGTGTGCCTTTTCTCTGAACCCAAGATGGTGTTGCTCTATGATCAACTATTTGCCCCAGCCTTCTCATATCACGACTGTCACCTCCTACTGAAAACTTTAAAGTTTCTTGCTTTAATTTTTCTCAAATCATAGTCTCACAGTTATTTACGGATTGTCTGAGTTTGGACTGGACGCCAATTTACAATAGTAGCAATGTTGACATACAAGTAGATTGTTTTAATAGCAACATTTATTATCTCTTTAATAAACATGTCCCAAGTAAACAAATTAGAAGAAGGTCCACAACTCCTTGGATTACGACCGAGATCTTAAGCCTTATTAAAGAGCGAATTTGCTCTATTCCAGGAAAAGTTTCAGATGTCTTGCGCTTCTGAACAACTACAAGGCCGTACGTAACTCAGTAATTGCAATTATTCGAAGAAACATATATAGCCCCAGAAAATGTTCATATTGTAGTACTAAATAGAAATTTTCCAACCATCCTCGAGCGGTGATCTCCAAAGTCCTACTTCCGTTTCAAGCTCAGGTAATAATCCAGATTCGTTTCCCCTGCCAGGTGTTGACGAACTTTGTGTTGGGCTTACTGTTTTTAAAATAAAGTCGAATGCTGTGGGGTCGGATGATATCCACCCAATATTCATTAAAACACTTCTTTCATGCATTCTGCGCCAGCTAACACACATAAGGAATAGTATCATTACAACATCTAGTTTTCCTAAGAGTTGGAAGGTTGCAAAAATTATTTCCTTGCCCAAAACAACAGCTTCGGCTGTACCGAATATCGCCCAATAGCCTTACTTCCGTACTTAAGTAATGTATTTGAAAGCTTAGTAAGTGGCCAACTTAAAGAGCACCTTGAGAAGATCAAGGTAATAACAAAGTTCCAATCAGGTTTTCGGGCCAAGCAGAACTGTACAACAGCGGTTATCAAAGTCTCCGAGGATATTCGTGCAGGCATGGACAGAGATATGATAGGTCTAATGGTCTGTTTAGATTTTTCCAAAGCCTTTGACTGCGTGGGTCACGATAAGCTCATACAGAAGCTAAAAAATTAATTCCCTTGTGGTGGATCTCTCTGTCGTCTTACGTCTTCGTGCCTCCCCAATCGATCGCAATGTGTATCTCAACAGTAAGCGTTCTTCATGCATTTCTGTTACCTCCGAAATTCCGCAAGGCTCAGTTTTAGGACCCCTATTGTTTTCATGTTTTATTAACGATATCCAACAATGTTTTAATGTTTTGCAAGTTTCACATTTATGCAGATGATGTTCACGTGTATTCTAAATAACAAAAAAAGAATAAATAGTCAGCGTAACAGCCCATACAGGGCCAGAGCCCAGCTTCTTCGCGCCTCCACTGTGTTGTGCGCGATATAATTTGACACAAGTGGAGGAGACCTACTATTTATTGCCGGTTCCGCACGGCGAATTGCGAAAGCTTTCCATGGCAGAACTACTCCAGAGGGATTGTCAGTCGTTCGCTGGAGGTGGGGCAGTGAAAACTGTTTGTGGTGTTATTTCCCTGAGCCGGATTCGAACCCAGGTACTCTCGCTTAACATTTTCACGGCGCCACCTCCAGCGAACGGCTGACAACCCTCCTGGAGTACTTCTGTCATGGAAAGCTTTCGCAATTCGCCGTTCGGAACCGGCATTAAACAGTAGGTCCCCTCCACATGTGTCAAAAAAAATATCGCGCACAACACAGTGGAGGCGCGAAGAAGCTAGGCTCTAGCCCTGTATGGGCTGTTAAGCTGACTATTTATTTATCTTTTTTATTTTTCGCCAATAGACGAAATCTCCACAAAGATAATTTCAATAGGACACTCTGGGTCAGATTGGTAAATAGCGTTTCACTTTAAGGACTGACGAACATAAACTACAACACAGCCCCCTATACGTACGTCTCTGTCGGCTCGATGTAGCCTACAGCCAGGGAGATCATAATATTGGTCACTCTTGTGAGGCCAAAACCATGTTTCAGAGATATAAATGACATCAACTAAGGAATTTACAAACGTGTAACGAAATTCATCGAGTTTAGCTTTTAATCACTTCCATTTCTGGTAGGATAAATGTTACAGTTGTTTTTCGGTCATCTTCTCGCTTATTGTCTTCTTCGGTTCTTGCTTCGTCGCTTAGTATTTGGTTTATAAGTTGTATTTGTTCGTTCTCACTCAATATTTTTTGAATGAATTCTTGAATCCGAATTTTTTCGCCATAGTTTGGTATTCAAGTTCAATACAAAATCCATCCTCTAAGTCGAAAAGCCATTTAGCTCGAATACATTTTTTCCGGAAAACCCAGTTCGCGACGATAGGACAACAAGATCAGGCGATAGACAAACACGTTTACACAGGCAGGCGACGACACTAAAACAACACAGACGGCAAGCAGACGACGCACAATCAACGCAGACACATAAGCAGGCAACCATATCCGCCTTCTTATCGCGGATCCTGAGAAGGAATATGTACATAATAGTTCATATATATATATCTCTTATCGTGAGATTTTCTTATAGTTTTTTTGGTAGCGTCATTGAAGACGGTTGTGCTTTTTTCCCTTTTCGTTGGGAATAAATATAAAGAAAAACAAAATTCCTTGGTTTTAATTCCTATACAATACTAATATTACGAAACTTTTGGATAGAAGTTCTTATGAGCTGAGGTCATAGGATATTGTCATATTATGAGTATTTTGGCAAATGCTACAGATTGGATCGAGGGATGTGTGGGTGTTTGTTGGCGACTTATTAGAGAAGAGAAGCATTCCTTAAATGACACATTTCTTAAGATTGATAAGAATACAATATTTTTTGATCTCCATGCTGCAGACTTGTAATCTATGTATTTCTGTAAAAAGAATTGAGTAATTTAAAAATGTCGACAAGCTTTTACAATAAAAAAAAATGTCCACACAGTTTATCTTGAATATTTTTTTCATTTAATAGTTTATTTTAACAAAACAATTTTTTTTTACTAAAAACATTATACATATGTAAAAAAGAAAAATACAAACGCTATTTATTTAGCTCTTAATGCACATCTTATCTAAAGCGATTGCATTGCAAATAAAGTTTATCTGTAAAATGTCATTAATCCAAATTTGCAGTCTACCCTGTACATATCAGGAATAAAAATTATCGCATCACATAGGCATTACTTAATTTGAAATAAAAATTATATCCGGAATTGCATAAATTCTCTTCTAATAACTTATTTACATTTAATTAAAAGTTATGATTACACTATATTTTTATTTAATGCTTAAATTATGTTTGTTTCTTATTAACTTTTACCCAAAGAGTAAAGATGTTCGTATTAGATTAACTAATTTACAGTTAGCCCCAAAAGTTAGTATACACCATGACGAGCGCTTTGCCTTAAATGCTAAAACACTGCCAGAAATCCAAAATCAATCGAAGTATTACAAATTTGGTGAATTCGATTCCATTTCACTTGTACTTTATTAAGATATCACAACAGTTTTCACAAAATTTTAGTTTCATTTATACTGTGTAACATTATTAAATTTCAGATACTGTATACTTACATTTGGGATGTAAATTTAGACCTTGTTTTGGTTTTTACTGCACAATTTTTACAGTTATGGTCCGATCGGCTTGATTTGTTTTGCTTTGAAAAGCCATTGACTTTTCGAATAAGACTGGATTTAAAGTTTTTTCATGAAAGCCATTTGGAACATGATTTTCTATACTTACTTTTGGGAACTGTATATTCCTCGATTTTGTTTTTGCTAAAGACAAGCATTAAACGTATTTCTGTGCTAACTTTTTGTTGCTTTATTGAATGCATTTTTAGTAAAGAAATAAATAAATGCTTCCGGTCGTGTTGTGGAGTGAGTATGTATAATAAATTAACGAGTAGTTTCCACCTGAGTTTGAGTTTACACAACAGTTTACATTTTTGAGTTATGTGTTTTCAGATTAAAAAGTGTGTGGAACATAACAATGGTGATAATTTCATCCATACATATTTGTACACATTTTTTTGAAACTGACTGGTATTTTAGTAAATTTCAAAATTAAAAACAGACTAACAGTTACCGCTTTTGTAACTCGAATGACAAAAGCAACTAGCATATTTCTCGGAAACTATTGATTTTAAACTTGTATTCGAGTATGTATGGACTTACTCACTGTAACTATAGATATCTTATACTCATACCTCATGACCATGTTAAGCCCAATCATAAATTCAAGAATTAAACACACCCCAAATCAGAAAAAAACTCATAGGGACGGGAAGGAAACTCAAATGCGAAAAAAGAGCTTACTTGCACGTAATGTAAAAATGCATTGAAGATCAATTTTATCAGAACTGCAGTAAGGAGTATAAAATAAAGAAAAACAAAAACCTAGGCAGTAGACGCTTTATATTAACCTCATACTCTCATTCCATTTTCAAAGCGTATACATATATATAAATGCAAATATTCTGCTAGAGACGTCACTAAATCTACTTCTATACTTTGGCTGAAAAAGATCCATTAATCGCATTGTTTTCACCCGAATATGAGTACCCTGGCGATTCCATAACAAGGGGATGGCAAATTTCATAAACAGGAACTTTCAAGCTGCACTTTCGGACCCCAAGACTGCTCTGCGAGCTAGAGCTGGGGCCGAATGAACGTCATCTGGGCTCGCCCATCTCGTGCATGTGTTCGCTATCATCACCGAATGACTGAGCAGCTGCGCTCGGTGTTATACTTGGCGACCGGCCCTTGACTCGAACCTGCGACATGTCAGATCCTCGGCGACTAGTCTTCAATGAGATACTCTGTCTCGAGCAGAAGCATCGGCAAATAATGCGTTTAAAAGCGAAACGGAAGTCCTTTGAAAACAGCGCATAGATCATCGGATTCACTGCCGAGTTGCAGTATCCCAGCCAGAAGAGGATAGAAAACAGTAGTGGGTCTATGCAGTCCTTGCAGAACGGTCGGATGATGTAAATGGTGAAGAAAGGCAACCAACAGAGTACGAAAAGGCCTACTATGATGGCTAAGGTTTTTGCCGCCTTGGTTTCCATGCGGAAGCGCTTAACTTGTGCCTTGATGTTGCGGCGGCCCATTTTTTTATTCGGTCGTGTGCGGTCGGAAATGTCACTGGTTGCCGATTGTCGTCTTGACATCTCAGGCATGCTTTTGCCAACTTGTAGGTAGCAGCTGCTATCTCGGTTGGTTCTGAAGAGCTGCGTTTCAGTAGTTTCTCTACCGTTGGCCGTGTAGTGGACAGTGTACATGGCACTGCTAGACTCACTGCTCTGCGACATTTCATTTACGTTCTCGTTTGAAGGGTATGAAACGGAGATTTTAATTTTGTCATGATGGTGATGAGATCTTCGCGTAGCGTATTTTGACAGACGTTCCGGCGAGGGCGTCCCAAGAGTAGTGGTTGTACTCTGCGTACTGCCATTGCTGTGGGTGGAGTCGTGTTGGTTCGAGCCTCGTCCTCGGTGTATTCGAAGTGTTAGACGCTGTTCCTCAAACCGCGCACCAATGCCCTTTGAACCTGTAAGAAAGAAATAAGAATTAGTATTTCGGTATAATATTTTAGTAGTATTTTGGAAAAATAAAATTTGAACTCTGAGCTCTGTGCAGTAACACTTCAAACGCTTGCACTTTTGAGACCTTTTTTTCGTATGTATTTGTATTTGTATTTAGAACTACAGACAATAAAAAGCCTTTCAAATAAAGTATTAATAATTTTTCGGTAATATTTACCTTTTGCAAACTATTCTTTCAAAACTCTCTTTGTATAAGTAATTTCTTAACTTTTAGTGGCTTACCAAGTCGTAAGAAAGAACCTCAATGACAGACGGCCATTTTCGTAGTCCAGCCCCACACGCGTTGAAAATAAGCTTTTATTCAACTTTCTCTTTACTAGAAAGATGTAGGTTGTACACAGTTTTGTAAGAATTTCAATTTTGCCTTGGAAATGGCCTCGTATAAAATTGGAAATAGTTAAACTACTAGTCATTGGAATAATCATAGTTAAAAATAATTTAAGACAAATGGTATTCAAAGTAAACGATTTTCTAAGTGGTAACGTTCCTTATGAACATCTCGACCCTTACCTCCTTGAGTCTCAGATAAGAACATTACCAGTAAATTCATCTCATTTCGGATAAAAAAGTTTTTTGTTTCTTTTGAACAGTGCATCATAGTCGAATGAAAATTGTAACACTTGTTGTATTAAAAATTAAAATTAAAAGCGATGTAACATCCCTGTGTGAGTCAGCACCCTCTGGGACTGACAATAAACAACGTTTTAACCAATGATAACATTTGCTTTTAACCAAGATCCTTCAACTGACATATCCCACTATAACAGATCTCTCTGTCACTTGCCTTCCGCCATCGAGACCGATAAGTTGTCCAGCAATCCTAAAGTGAAATCGTATTTTGTAAAACCGTTAATATTGTAATAAAAGAGTAAATATTTAATTAAAATCGGAGTATTACATTTTGTTCAAACTGTTTTTTATTCAGTTGTTTTATGTACATTTAAAATTACATATTTTCTTCAAATGCTTTTGTGCTGTAAAAGGAATTCTGATGCCTGTATCACAATTTATAGTAAAAAACTAAATTTTATAAATATTTGCCAATGAAGGATAAAGCCCAAATCGCAACGGCGCGTTCGGTCGGTCGGACTTTGACATTAAAAGTAGAATACAGTAGTCCCCGGTTAGTTGCGTTAGCCACTAAACACAAATTAGCCAATACAGATACCCAACTTCTACTTCTCTTGCCCCTTGATTTTGTTTGACAGCGTTTTTTATAACATTTTGTGTCTGTGAATATGTGTGAGAGCTTTGAACAACAAATCAAACAAATGTGCGTGAAAATGATGACCTAGTGATCGATGCTTTCTGAATTACTATCAAAATGCTTTCTATATTTCAGCTAAATACATGAATTACTGTCGAATTCATCGATGAGCGAGGGGAAATAACAGCTGGCCAGATGGGTGTCTATATTAGGTTGTCTGTGCCACTAAACGGGGAACGCAATTACAAGAATCCCGCATAATAAACCCCGCTTCATTACGTTGAAAACGCAATAAAGAATATTTTTAATGTACATATGTGCTATACATATGTATAGATTAAAAAAATAGCCAATGAACCATCATTGTAAATAAACTCAATAAAATTCAAAGGAAAGAATTCAATTTGTTGACGAACGAACATGGCGATGTTATGCAGATTAGTTATTTTAACTGTAAACACGAAACATTTTTTTCTTTCATTGTTGCGTTCAATTATCCGGGAGATTTTGTATGCAGCTTTACGACAAACTTAACGTCATTGAGTGCAATTAACCGGATAGCGCAGCTAAGCGGTACGCAATTAAACGGGCAAAGTTGTGTGCATTTCTTATGGAATTTTCTATTTGCTTGGTTTGCCGATTAATTAAACGGGGAACGCAATTAATCGAGGGGCAATTATCAGGGGACTGTACACGTAAAAGCATTGTACAAATCGAGATAGCGCGGACGACAGCGCTTCGACAGCGATTCTCGCGCTGGACTCGTCGCTCGAGTTTTGTATTTTAAGCAATTGTGGGGTTAATCCCCGTTTCAATAGTTTGCCCCTTGTGTCTCCCGAAAAGCTTGATTTCTTATGCACCCTAATTGCGGTAGTCGTGAATCGATCGAAATCGCTCCTATAGCGAAATCAATCAACTGAATTAAGTCATTGTTTTTGCTTCACTACATTCTTTTTTTTTCTATACCTTGTATTTCTGTTCTTTCATTTATTTATTTTTTTAAAGTTATGTTGGAACTTGAAAGTTGAAGTACATTCAAATCTATATTCCAAATTTTATACAAACCGGAAGGAGTAAAAAACCTAAATTTTTTCAATCATGCCGCATTAACTATTTTGAATTTGAACGTTTGGAACAGCTTGACCGATTTGGCTCATTTATGGAAAATAAGCTACTTACAGTATCTCACGAAATTGACCATACACCCACAAATATAAAGCGTTTTTTTATACGAGGTCTGTTCAAAAAATAAATTCGGTTATCATTTTTTTTTTTTATTTTGTTATGTTGGTACATTCGTCTCGAACATATGTTTACAGTTTCAGCTATATAGCATATTTATTTTGTTTTTGAGAGAGATAAAAGTTGGACATATTTTGAGTGTTCGACAGCCATTTCCTGCTGTCGAAAGAAATGGTCCCACAGACTTCAAAGTGACTGCAATGAATGCAATGCCAATCTAAAGATTTGCATTCAATTAATTTACAATCAATTGATTGGTCGTAAAGATTACTCCAGTCAAGACTTCAAAAAAAAGTGAGAGGTTTTAATGCTGCAGTCTAGTATGAAGTCAATTGATTTTTGAAAAAAATTGCAATTTTCAACATCTCTTCTAGATACCCCCCTAGAACCATTTCTATTGACTCCGTATAGGTCAGCAGAGGAAAACAGCAATCAAGCTAACTTCAATACAATAGAGCTGTAGAAAACCGTATTCGTTACTTAGTAACGGGTATTTCAGTTTGTACCAAGTAACGATACGTTAGTCCAAAATAAATATCGCTACCAATATAAAATGATTGTATGTTTCTGTTAGAACCGATAAAACCCGTTTAAAGAATTTTTGTCATTTCAGATTTGCGACCATAAAATGCGTATAATTGCAATAAATGCTAGATACGCTGGATCCACACATGACTCGTTGGTTTGGAAACATTTTAGCGAAAGAGCCTTTTTCGATAGAAGATTCACCGAACGCAACCATAATTATTGTCTTTTGGGTAGGTAAACTATTATTTGTAGACTTGTGTAATCCTTACATATAACATTGTAGGTGAGAGTGGATACCCTCTTGAGCCTTGGTTGCTCACACCATATAGAACATCTAATGATCCAGACAAGATACAATTAAATGAAATTCATTCGAAGGCAAGAAACCTAATAGAAAGTTGTATCGGAACCTATAAAGGTATAAGCAATTGCCATTGTCTTAGTAAATGCATTTTTGACTGTTCTTACTTTAGGTAGATGGGGAATCTTGATGGGGGAAAGGAAGAACAGGTATCACCCTAGCAAAGTAGCTATTTTTGCTAACGTTTGCGCCGCATTGCACAACATATGC
Source organism: Syritta pipiens (assembly GCA_905187475.1). Taxonomy (NCBI): domain Eukaryota; kingdom Metazoa; phylum Arthropoda; class Insecta; order Diptera; family Syrphidae; genus Syritta; species Syritta pipiens. The sequence goes on along the minus strand of LR994572.1, from coordinate 59,305,272 downwards.
ATCTTCCACAATCTGGAAAACATTATTACAGATGCTGAACCCAGCGATGATAATTTGCTGGACAATTAAACAGCAAATAGAGCTGTTTCTTATAACCATTTGAAAGAGTTTGCAGAAAGAATTCGAAATTCAATAAAAGAACGGATGTTAAATTAGAGTGAATTGTTTTTATTTTTCATCTGTTTTGTTAGCTCTAGGTGCTCGGCTGCGATTTGATTTCTTTTCTCAAAAAGCTCAAGTACTTGAGAATGAAAGTTCCTCTCTTCTACATTGTGGTCTTTCAATAATTCCAACACTCCACTTTGGAAATTGTTGTCCGCTACGTTTTAAGCAAATTGAGTTTGGGGTCCTTTTCGAGAAATCTTCGAGGTCGTTTTGGTGTGCTGGTGGTTGCATGCGGCAGTATCTTTCTGTAAGGTATAACAAATTACATTTCAATTTCATTTATATTACGAATATCTGCATGATTTATTATCTCTTACCGAAGGGATTGACTTCGTCGACAGCTTTTTTTTAGACCTTCTGTTATTCCAGATTACAACTCGAGCTCGTCTTCATTCGCCTCACAATTGCTATTTCCTGACCCCGTGTCTTGCACTTCAATCGCACCATACCAGTGCTACCGGCTACTGCACTCCGAAGGGAGGCCATCTGAATAACTTTTTCCTCCATCTCCGATATCGGAATCTGATCAGATGGTGGGCCATCTCGCCTTTTTAGGGTTTCGTTCCAAAGGAATAACGAACCCCTTATGGAATCACTTCGGTGTCTGTCGGTCTGTCTGTCGCCTTTTACATATTTGACTATAACTTATAAGTCCTTTGTAGTTAAGGGATGAAATTTGGACTGAAGGTGTATCTAGGCAACCCAAAAATAAATCATGCACCCGTTTTGGAATTAGTCGCAGATTAAAGAAAAAGTTAGTACTAATACTAACGGCCGAAAAAACGTTTACTCACTTTGATGGTCGATATGGGTGTCATTGGAAAGGGGGCGGTGCCCTGATTATGAAAATGTCTGTCTGTCTGTCATTAGGCTTTAACCTCGGTAATTGGCGAACCACTAAGAATTTAGAAATAAAACTTGGCTAAAAGACGTATTTCACTTGCCCAAAGAAAGTTCAGGAAAAAAATTTTAAGAAAATTTTATACAAGCAAAAAGCTTAGTACCAATACTAAATTTGAAAAATAAATTTCTTTTACTAGTTCCTTGATATGGGTATTGTTGGAAAGAGGATGATAGTTAGATGAAAAAGTTGTACTATGGTAATCCCCTCACTCTTATTGGTAAGAAGTTATTAGCCAACAAATTGCCAAAAACTGACTTGTGTACCGTGTCCCCCACCTTACTTTCTAGAATATTGCACCAAAAAATCTGAAAAAAATTGGAGTTATGGGGCAACTCATCGCAATACCCCAAAATTATCCGAAAATCGTGTGTGATTTTTAATGCATACTAAAATAAATTAATAACTAACTTTTTTTGAAAAAAATTTCACGCGAATTTATTGAGTCAGGTATCATCGGATAGGTCTTGTAAAATGGAATAAAGTTTTAATTTTGAACTTTTCATTTGGAAGTTAAGTTTTCGAGATATTAAGCTTCAAACTCGAAAAAAAGGCGTCCCCCCCCCTCGCATTTCCACACCCGTTGGTCTAAAAATCTGAAAAAAATCTAGAATGTAGATCTTGATGTAATCTTTGTGTTAAAATTGGTTTGAGCACTCTGGCTTTAATAGTTTTCGAGATATTGGCCAAAAACAAAAAAACAACAACACTCGAATTTTGAAGATCCGAAAACGCCATTTTGTAGATCTCGGTGAAAGAATAATAAAATATTATGTAAAAAAAATTATTTTCATACAATTTTTCGATATATTAACGATTTAAATCGAATCAGTTATCGCAAAAAACGATGAACTGACGGCAGTCTCAGTGTCGCTTGCGGCATTTCATCCCCTAAATGCACAAAAGCAATTTTCACACGGCTGGCGCGATCAGTAAATGGGAAAGGATTTTCTTTTGTTCAGTTTTGTTCGAAATGAAAGAATTTTAGTGAATGAACTGTGAATTGAGTTTAATTTGATTTGACTATTTTAGTTTGTTGATTTCTTAGACTTATATTAAGTCTAAGCTGCTAATCCGTTTGCGAACGAAACCCTCGGCGGGTGAGTAAAACTCACACTTGACTGTTTTTTTTATTATCAGCGAATTGTGGCATTTGACATTTTTTTTTTGACAATACTTGAAATCTATCCATACCTAAAACAAATTAAATGAACTTGTAACTTCAGAATAATTATTTGTGAGGTTCATATTCTGCACTTACCTTCCTCCAAGCAGGTACGGATCGATTGTGTAGTCCAACGGCATTAAGTTTTGCAGTCAAATCTGCCCACAGCTTGTTTTTTGTGGGCCTGCCATGTGTGGTTTTTTTGCCGTTTTAGGGTGTTCCTCCATGAAATCTATTAAATGTTCCATTTGTCTTGGAGTTGCTGACCTAGTGTGTTAATTAACAAATCAATTAGTTGATTAAAAGTCAATTAATATTTACATCTTTTTGAATTCCCACATGGAATTATCAAGCACACAACAACGATTTTTAGAAGTGACAGCATAGATTCATCGTTCAATATGAAATTTGGCGTGGTTCGTAGCTCTCGAACTGAACGATGGACGACACGACGTAACGATGCGTTGATAGGGTTACGCGAAGCAACGTTTTGACGACGTCGTTTATTACAATCGTTTGGACGACGATCGTCTCAAAAGTTACGCAATGAGAGCCCTGGAGATGGTCCCGGATCTTACCACGGACGCGTTTTTGGGTATCCTCAAAAGTTTTATAGGCCGTGGAAAATGCAACGTGATATATTCCGATATTGGAACGAACTTCCATAGAGCAGCTTGTGTTTTATCAGAGATTCACAGGTTGGTGCACTCGCAGCCGCACCATAATAGGGTTGTTGAAACGTTGGCGGCAGATAACATTGATGGACAGGAACAGGTGGTAATCACTTGGCGCTATGTCCGGGCTATATGGTGGATGCGATAAAACCTCCCATCCGAGCTCCCATAGCTCCTGACGAGTCATCAACGAAGTGTGTGGTCTGGCGTTGTTCTGGTGGAACACTACACCCTTCCTGTTGGCCAATTTTGGACGCTTCTGGTCGATCGCCTGCTTCAAGCGGTCCAATTGTTCGCAGTAGATGGTAGAATTAGCGTCTGGCCATATGGGAGCAGCTCATAGTGGATGATTCCCTTCCAATCCCACCAAACACACAGCAAAACCTTCCTGGCCGTCAATCCCGGCTTGGCCACTGTTTGAGACGATTCACCGGCCTTCGACCACGACCATTTTCGCTTGATATTGTCGTATGTGATCCATTTTTCGTCGCCAGTCACCATCCACTTCAAAAATGGGTCGAGTTCGTTCCGTTTTAGCGGCATATCGCAGGCGTTGATTCGGTCCAGAAGGTTTTTTTGCGTTAAATCCTGCGGCACCCAAACATCAGGCTTTTTTTTGTATGCAGCCTTCTGCAGATGGTTTAAAATGGTTTGGTGACTAACTCCCATCTCCTGGGCGATGTCACGAGATGCCACATGCCGGTCTAGCTCGATGTTTTCCATGATTCGATCGGTATTCGTCGTCACAGATCTTCCGCCGGCTGGCTTATCCCTGGTGTCGTTTTCACCGGCTCTGAATCGTCGAAACCATTCCTCCGCGGTTCGAAGTGATAGAGTACCATCCCCCAAAACACCATTAATCTCACGGAACGTTTCTCTAGCGGATTTGCCTTTAACGAAGGAAAACTTTAAAATAGCGCGAATTTCGGCGTTAGTGAACTCCATGTCACTATATATGTCTATAACTGTTGAACGCAATATCCAACCTAATCATGCATAGCGTTGTTTTGTAGGTTATGTCAAGACCTTTCAAATGATGTATAGTATTGCCAGATACGAGCTCTATAGCGCTTTGTACATAGCCGAAAAATTCAAAAGACAAAAAGGCGGAAGGGAGATATTTGACAACTTTATATGAACCAATGGAAAAAAATCTGCAAAATAAGAACCCGTGAACCGATTTTGATGAAATTTGGAAAAAGGTATCTGTGCTGCGAGTTTTTTTTAGTGATCCAAAACCCACGTATCTTAAGTAATGACGGACTTATCGCAGGCTGAATAATTTAAAAACAGTAGTTTGTTGGTTTTGGTATAGAAAGCGTGTGTTTTATCATTGTCTATGATACTAAATTTAGTCTTAGGACTTTGCTTAAACAAATATATACATAAAAAGCTAAATATTAGGTAACCGACACACAGATTTGGCCAAATTTACAGTTAGCTAAGAATCTCAAGCCCTGTACTTCATCACTCAATCGAAACCTATCATTTGATTTTGATTAGCCCTTAAACATGATATAAAAATATTATCAGCATTATTAAAAATATTATCATTATCAGCCTGCAAAGTTCATGTTCCTGCTGTCTTAATGTTCTACTTCCAGCGTAATGCATACTGCGAAACCACGTTACTATAATCTTTTCCAAAAACTACTCAGAATTTCCCTCCTACCAAATCACTATATTAAGTTAAAAACGTATGTTAAACTTTTCGCACTGTCTTACTTCGTTGCTTAAAATGAGGTAAGACCGTTGCTGAACCTTTAAAACTATTTGATACATTTGTTACTAAGTCACTTATTGTTCTGTGTTTCAAACACTAAAAAAAAAACGGTCAAGTATGTCTTACTCACCCGCCAAGGGTTTCGTTCGCAAACAGAAAGAAAATCCGTTCCCATTCGCCAGCCATCGGGTTAGCCGTATGAAAATTGCTTTGGTGCATTTAAGGGATGAAATGCCGCAAGCCCCACTGAGACTACTGTCAGTTTTTCGTTGTTTGCAGGAAACTGATTCGATTTAAAACAATTTTGAAGTGAAAACTTCTTTAGTATAGTATTGATTTGAAATCCGATGAAACGAAAAAGTGATAGTAAAAAGAGACAGACACATAAATTCATAAGATTTAACGTGGGAGAAAATGAGATAGGAAGCATTATTAGTGTTTCTTATTTTCGTGATTCTCTTTGTGCTCTGCTTCGTATCTCCTCTACTTGTGAAGTTTGATTGGGCCTCAGCGTTGTACGTATGTTAATACTTGTTTCATCATTAGTGGCGTAAAGCAGCCCACACACGATTCAATTCAATCATCAACTCAGTCAAATCACAGTGAAATCAACCCGTGTGTGGCTTCGTCAATTGATCGATTTGACGGTTGGCTAAAAATCAAAAGATTTTGATTTTTGCGAAGTTGACTGGCAAGTTTTTCAACTCAATTGAATCGTGTGTGGGCAAGTTCATCGACAAGCTGTCAAATTTAAGAAATTTCGGTAAACATTCATTGTGAAATCGTTTGTAAACGAGTTTTGTTCAGAGTTAAAGTGAAGAAATATTTTTAAATTGGCAGGTTTTCAATTCAATTGATGTAGTGTGTGGTCAATTCAGTTGACAACTCAGTTTACGATCGAATTGAATCGTGTATGGGCTGCTTTATGCAAGTAGGTCCCCACCACTTGTGTCAAATTATATCGCGCACAACACAGTGGAGGTGCAAACAAGCTATGCTCTGTCCCTATATGGGCTGTTACGCAGATTATTTTTTTATTCTTAGGCAAAAAGTAACCCGCTTCATTTTTCGGGTTATTTGCTTCTGAAGGGAAACAAGGAGAGAACATTAATTTGTTTCAGCCAGCTAGCAACAAAATAGCCCGGGTTATTTTGTTGCCATAGATGATGCAGTGGATTAGCCATGGGTGATGCAGTGTGTGTGTTGTAGGAGAAGACGCATGCAATGTTATGTGTGGTGTATGTGTTTACATAGAGCAGCAGAACTTCGCTTCCGTATACAGGTGTAGAAAAAACTGAAATATTGTGTTTATAGGTAAAAATGATGATTCATGTTGCTAGTTGTTGTAATACATTGTTGAAGAATTGTAACTTTAAAAGTTAACTCGGTAGGGTTTAAATCGGCGTCCCGACACTGGTCCCAAATGTTATTCTGTGTGGGAACCTCAATAGTGGTCTCTTAACTGAGTGTAAGTTAACAGATAGTCTGTGTTCCTTTAATCTCTTTCCTGTAAATATTCTCACGCCATCTCATTTTGGTGACATGTTTAATCGAGAATAACTTTATGATGCAGATACATATCGACTAATATTTCAAAGGTGTTATACCTAAGCTTATTGTATTTATTTCGATACCACTTGCCGCTACAGTCATCTATTGCAAAACGGGGGAAGCAAAGTTGTACACCGCATACCGCATCTTTAATCCAAAATTTTTCTCTAGGCGTCAGTTGTGGAAAAACCTCAAGGAGATTGGAGTAGCTAAGCAAAAGTGCAAGCAGCTCACTAGCTTAAACGTCAATGAGTTGAATAAAAATTTCGTATCTCACCCCTCAGCCAGTGCCTCAGTTGCATACTCGCAACTTAAATCGTAACACCCACTCTTGTGCTGTGGAGTTTTTTTTTTTCTTCCCAATGCCTGTGAAGTAACACAGGTCTTCATCCTGGGACCCCTCCAGTTGTCCTTATATGTAGCTCTGCCATCCAAATGTATGCTGAGGATACACACCTATACCTCAGTGGCTCGTTTAGTTCAAAAGACCACTGTATTAGTTGCATCAATGCCGGCCTAGAAACAATCTGAAGTTGGTCAAAGGAGAGTTTACTCGTAAGTCGAAATGCATAATCATCTCCAGAAAGGCCATTGACACTTCTCGGTTCAACCCTCAACGGCGGACCAATGGACTATGTAGAGACCGCGAAGAACTTAGGTATGACCTTTAACAACACACTCAGTTGGAATAACCACAATCACAATTCAGTCCGCAGAGTCCACGAAATCCTTCGCTCTTTGTGTGCGACCCAACACTTCATTCCACTTGCAGTTCGTACCCTGTTAGTTAAAACCCTCATCACGCCCATTCTAACGTACGGTTGTGAAGTGTTTGGAAGGTGCGATGCTACGACTAATCGTAAGCTGAATGTTGCTTATAACAATGCGGCTCGATACATTTTTGCTCGGCGACGGTCCTACTACTTCAAACTGATATGTTTTGATATGCCTATCGTTTGACAGCCTTTTAATATTTCGCTCTTTGACTTCGTTACATACCACACCATACCATAGACTTATCAAAAAAGCACTAATTAAAAAAAAAGATAAAACGCCATTTGCTATCCTAAGTGTAGGTGTCTCTATTTTTTTTTTTAGTTACCCTATGTTTTTAACGTATACTATATCGCTTTGTTCCGAATTGTTAGTATTTTCATAATTGCTTGTCGTACGGTAAATTTACTATAATTGCAATTGCACTATTACTGACGTATGCAAATACTGGAAATTCAGTCAACGTGTGTGTGTTTTATCTCTGCCTGGCTAAGTTCGGCAGCGGAAAACTCGATCACTTTCGTAGTAACCACCAAACCAGTCGATCAAAAAATTATTATATTCCTTTGGAACGAATCCCTCATACTAAGTTGAAATGCGCGTTTCCTTTATTTGTAGATTAATTTAAATAATTGAAGACCATTTTCTAAATATTTCGTTTTTGTTTCATGATATTGTAGTAAGCCCTTCATACGAAATATTCTCAATTTATCCATATGGATCTCCAGTGTAGATGTGCAATAATGAAATTTATTGTTAGCTGCAGTTCGACCGCTGTAACTTTGTGGGATAGTGTGTCTGGAAAAAAATATTTGCAATAGTTGTGTTGTTTAATTAAATAGAAATTGGTGCTAGATTTCTGCCTGTTTGTAAATATACATAAATTTCATAGCATACTGAGAAATAACTGACATAACTAAATAATAGTTTTACCTTTCAACTTCTCAAAAGCTACCCAACTATAAAAATATCCTTCTTGTGCACTCCTTTTGGTTTACAAAAATGCTGGCACAGAAGAGGTACAGAGGAACAGGTACTGGATAATATTCCACATTTATGTCAAATTTCAAAAATGTACGCGGAGTTAGGTAGCTTAAGGTAGCAATTTAAATAACTACTATGCCATTTGACACTAATCGAATGAGATGAGGTTTCATTTTAAAGTTTTTTAGCTTCAAAGCTAAAAGAAATGTTTTAAGTTTTTGATAGTTCTCATTCGAAAGCTTAAGATGAATGAAGATGATGATTGAATTACATTGGATAATGCTAATAAGACTTAGGGCATACAACAACTTTTTCTCCAAGTCGGAGCTCCCGCTAAAGTAGCCATGCACAATTTAATTCGATTGTAAACTGAGTTGATAGTTGGCCACACACTACATCAATTAAATTAAAAACCTGCCAATTTAAAAATATTTCTTCACTTTAACTCTGAACAAAACTCGTTTACAAACGATTTCACAATGAATACCTACCACAATTTCTTAAATTTGACAGTTTGTCGATGAACTTGCCCACACACGATTTAATTGAGTTGAAATATTTGCCAGTCCACTTCGAATAATCAAAATTTTTTGATTTTTCGCCAACTGTCCAATTGATCAATTGACAAAGCCACACACAGGTTGATTTCACTGTGATTTGACTGCTCGATATACAGAATATAAGCTAATACATTTCTCTTTCTGTAAAATTCGCGTGACGTCACGTGAATATTTTCGTAGTGAATTCATATTGTATGATGCTTCCTTAATAAAGCGAATACACGCCTCCCTCCTGGATCAGAAATTAAAAAAATTAATTTAAATGTTTCATTTTTTATAATATTCTGTGTTTATTAACATTTACAAGACAACTTAATACACTATTGAAAGACATGTTACGATAAATTGTGTACATATATTTACATATGAATTTTACTTAAGCGAAGCTAAATTGACTTATAATTCAATGAAAAATCTATCTAATCTATTGTAATCTAATCTAATCTGCTGTTGAAACTGACATTTATTCATGTGGCCTATGTACCCATTCGGATCGATTTTCTGTTTTCCAATAGCTTATTTTGGAACGAAATCTCATTCATTCTCCCATTTCTAGCCGAATTATACATTTTACACCTGTAAAAAGCTTTTATAGTAATAGGAATAAAAAAGCATGCAGAACCTTATTTACTGTTTAACTTCTGTTTCCCACTATCGATGGCATGGGAATGTGGGAGATTTACCGTTGGTACTACATCAGCCTTCTCGCATTTTTGGGGCAGTAATTAAGCAACTCGTGTTGCCAATTACGTGCATACTATTCATTTGTAAAACATGGGCGTTTTTCGCATTGAACTTATCTTTCCGACCATATTTTTTCTACCAAATTTGTGCCAATTTGGCATCTAGCGGCAAACGGAAAAGTTTTTGTTTTAATTCGCTATTATTTTCATTTTTATTGTTTTATCGTTTTATATTGTATATATACAACTGAAAACTGCACAAATTGTTATTAATTTTGCTAAGTATTAGGTAAAATACACAAATTCAAATCATTATTTTTTAAAAACATACATTAAATTGTTCGCGCCAAAGCAAATGTCGAATTCTTGTGTAGCGCTTGACGTTACACGCAGAAAGAAGAGCAAAAAATAAATGATTGGAACATATTACCTTGTATTCTGTATATCGTAATTTGACTGAGTTGATGATTGAATTGAGTCGTGTATGGGCTGCTTAACACACACATTATTGCAATATGATTTAAACCAAAATTAAAATTCGTATTTGATTTTGGGTACAATTATACACCGCGGATGCGATCATAGAAAGATCATCAAGAATATACAGTTCGTACAAAAATAATTCAGGAGAAATAAAACAATGTTATTCTTTTTCTGGCGCTGTTCATTGGATTCGAAACAAAATCAATCTCAGTAGCAACAGTAGCAATCTCAGTGGCACTTGCAAAATCCATGGTTTTTAAATTAGCTGTAATATATAGCTACAATGAAAACCAAAAATCACCTTTCTAAGGTGGAAAGTATATGAGTCATTATGAAAACAAAAAGACCATTTTAGGTTAGGTTAGGTATTATACATACATATAATTATTAAAGTCCGTTGAATTTTTGATTTGCTTAATGAGATGCTTACACGTAATTTTAAATTGTACCACTCAGGTTTTGAGGACTCAAATATAGCACAAATAACCTATCAACAAATATTTTGATAACAAAAAAAATCACTTCCATAAAAAGAATTCTTTATTTCAATTCTATTATTCTTTATTTCGTTTTATTACTTTTCAGTACACTTAAAAATAGCCACAAAAGAGTTTTATTTCTGGATTGGCAAACATTTGTATTGCGTTTGCGTCTTTTGCCTCAAATTTTTCTTTTAGTTCCTTTAACTCCAACATTGTGTTGCAGTTCACAAGTTTAGTTTATTTCAACATAGTTTGAATAAACTCATACATTTAGTAATTTCTAATTGGTATGAACCCGGCGCACAGTGGTGCGCTAGTGGAAAAAAATCATAAAATTTTTTGTTTTTGTTTGGAAAACCGAATTGATTTTCGGATTCTACATATATGAGAACCTAGAAAGCCAAATTTTGTGGAGTTTGGATGTTCCGTTCGATTCAAGTTGAGATTTTAAAATGCATGGAAAAGTATGCATTTTGTTAAGCATTTTTGACGCCAAATATCTTTGGACATATCATGAACACAGAAAAAAGTTTATATTCATTTTAAAGGGTTTAGTTAAAGTTTATATTCATTTTTTGTTAAAAAAAACATTTATTTGAATATGAAAACAAAACTTGTGTAAATTAACTTGTGTATACTTTGACAGGTGGAATTAACTAGATTTTTCGACGCTCTTTAACATACAATAGCTGTCACTGTCAAAAAAAATAGCGCGTGTGAATATATATGAAGTTAGTAACAATGCGCGTCTTTCAAGTTGTACACCTAATACCTTTCAAAATGTATTCATATCTTTTTCATATTCCTTACCGATCTCACAGACTAGGCTTTTGACTGAGGACACTTTTTAAGAGGGGTATGTTTGTTAGTTCACAAAAAAAGTGCTCCAAGAGGCTCCAACGGGGAGGCCTACATTTTCTGAAAGCTTGAAGTATTCTCTTTCGATAGTGCAAAAACTAAAAGTCACTTTTAATCACTTTGGGAGAACGAGGCGTTTAAAGGTAACGATGTCTGAAATTCTAGTACAATTTAATAATATTAATAAATTCTGTAAAAATATTTTGCAAAACTGTTTCGCGTGAAATATTGTTTTGGGGAAACCGCAAATTACTTTCTTGTGTTTGAGAACGAAGAGTGGTTTGACTTTTGTGTTTCTTATACAGTTTATATGTTTCATATACTTCTTCGTTTTTTTCATTTTGATCTTAATAAATATATTGTAATTTTGTTATTGCGTTACTTTATTACTTGTTCGTTATTTTGTTACTTGATCGTGTTTTTTTTATTATTCGTTTCCTTGTTTCTTTTATTAATTCGCTCGATTCGTACTTTCACGATGGCTAGTTTTGAAATTGAATATGAAGTTCTTTGTGCTTATTTCCTAAATGGAAGTATTTGTAATTTATAAAAATTTTTGTTAGAGAATTATAGAGACTTGACACCGTGTCAAAATAATGAAATAGTGATAGAGGTGAAAAGAAGGTTCTTGTCTCATTTTTACGAAAAATACAATACAAAGCAGTTCGGTATAAAAAGGAAAAAAAGTACATACGATTTTATTTCATAGAGCAGAGATTATTTCCTCTCCGAAGAAGAGCAAGACATCAGAAATAAAGAATATAGGTACTATCGATAATTTGCGTATATTTCCACTATAGTTTGTAATTTCGTTTATACTTAACATTTTTATGTATATTATGAAACTAAGTCCTAAAACTAAATTTAGCAATAATGAATATAATAAGACTCTTATTTTCTAAGCCAAAACCAACACACTATCTTTTTTTAATTATTCGACCTACGATTACTCCGTAAATACGTAAGCTGCGTATTGGACCACTTAAAGAACTCGCAGCACACATGCTATGTTCAAAATTTCATCTAAATCGGTCCATGCGTTCTCATTTTACAGATTTTTTTCCATCGCCCCATACAAGTGAAACCACTGTGCGCCGGTCTTCGGCGGCCTATTTTTTCATTCTCAACATTTACTCACTAAATACAAAGTCAGTCACAGTCACTGTTTATATTTACCACACGCTCTAAAGGCAGCAAACATAACATCCAACTCACCAAGTCCTTTATGCCCGACTCTCGAGCATTGTTGCTTTTGAAGAAAATTAAAAACCAAACAAATAACAAATATATAACATTTATTTGAAAACTATTCAAAGTTACACTATACCACTTTTAGTAATAATCATTTCAGTTAGTAATTAAATGCAATCTATTGGCTATTTGTTTTTCTGTTTTTATTTTGTTTATCAAATAATTATTGCCATTGTGTTTTGAAATCATATTTCACGTGCATAATTCCGATGTTCGGTTACTGGCTGTTGGCTAGCGATCAACGGCTCGAGCTGAGCGCTGAGGTAAGCTCGTCATTTGAAGTTGGCAATGAACTGGCCCGGTGCAGCGATCCGAAGGATAACAACTGTCAGCTGTAATCACTTTCGTTCTCGTCATTGCATCCTGATATGGTCTTGTGGAAGTTGGCTGGTGCCAGCAGCGTGCGCGCCGCAATCATCTGGAAGTTCTCCGAAGCCCTGAAGCCGCTTCGAGTGCACACGCATCTACAGAGGATCCTTTTAAAAGCGATGCGGAAGTCGTTGGAGAAGAGGGCGTAAATGAGCGGATTTATGGCTGAATTGCAGTATCCTAGCCAGAAGAGTATCGAGAACACCAGTGGTTGAATGCATTGCTCGCAGAATGCTCGTATTAAGTACATGGTAAAGAATGGTAACCAGCAGAATACGAAACCTCCTACGATAATGGCCAATGTCTTGGCTGCCTTCGTTTCCATGCGGAACCGCTTTACCTGGAACCGCATACTGCGCTTGCCTGGCCGCTTTTTGCCCTTAGGTGACGGAGAGGCTGAGTCGGCTGTGCAGCCGCGGTTCACGTCGGTGGCGTTGTCCAAATTAAACTCAGTCTCGCCAATTTCAAATAAGTTTGATTTAAAGCTCGACCGCTGTCCATTCGACACCGACGACTTTCTCAGTGGGGCAGATGCCACCAATGCGTATGGAGGCGGCGAACTGCACGATGAATCTAGAACATTTTCCGACGAAGGGAAAGAGACCTTTATGGAGATTTTCTCGTGGCGCTGTCGATTAATCCTCATTGAAGTCGCGCGCTTTGGCGTGGACTGCGGTGCCAGAATCTCATCGCAGTTGCTGTTCATGCTCAATGACGATGACATCGAGTGCACAGAGAGCGGCGTCCGCTGTGGCGTACTGCACGGTCGTCCACGGTGAATCCGCAGGATCAGGCGGTTTTCATCAATGCGATTACCAGCAGCGTCTTTAGGACTGCCTGAAATTTGGGTTAGTTTATCGTATGTCTCAATAACGTTTAAGACAGTAGTCTCTTAATGGAAAAACCAATGTAAGTTTGCTAGTCTATGTACAATTTGAGAAAATGTGATGATGCTCGTACGAGTATAAAAGCTACAACATTATTAACAAGAGATTTTTATTTGTAAAACACATAACACAATACTTGAAGTCAACACAATTAAATTTATAAATTTATTGGGAGCAAAAAACACAACGAATGCACATACACAATCTACGTGTGTGCTTAGTAATATTTTTGAATTGTTTTACCCTTCGTTTGTGTATGTTAATGTGTTCTTTGTATAGCGAATGAATTGAATATGTATTGTATAAATTTATGATTAGAATACTGGGTCATGACAGCATTCAGAGAGCATGCGTAAAAACTCGGCAAACTCGATTTTAGAACAGAAAAGAAAAAGAAAATGTGTGTTAAGTATTTGCGAGGTTTGTAATACATATTCTAAACAAGAAATGTTTTGATCTAGTTATTTTGATGCACACGCCCGGGAATTTACGGCCTCCGTTATTATTAAAATCAGAGGTTATACAAAACAAACAGTTTTTTTTTTCGGCGGTGAATAATGAAGCACTTACTTTAAAACTTCTTGGTACACATCAGACAATGAGCTAAATTAAAAAAAATCGGCCAAAATAACTCTTCAACTGCAAATACCTTTTAGTCCTAATCTTCTATTTAATTTGTCGCATAATATCTGCAAAGTGGGTAGTCGTTGGAAAAAAGTTAAAAAATTTAATAAAAAAAAAAATTAGAGAGTAACTGTGCTGAGTTATAGGATAATGATAGGAAATTAATGATTTTCCCCTTCTCTTAACATTAAGTGTGGCGAGAAGGAAACAATACAATTTGAAAGTATATTTTTGTTTCCTTTTGAGCAAAAGAAATTAGTTAAAGGAAACAAAAATATACTTTCAATCGTATATAACTTTGCGTTTCAAAGTAGGAATAAAACCAGTGGAATGAGTGTAAGTGAATTATTAATTTACTTATATTCAAGCTGCACGACGTATGGGTTGTCTGCTTCCCTATTTATTATTAATTAAAAATATTCGGATTAAACTCTTATATTGAAGAGAATAGATTAAAAAGAGAAATAGTAGAGAGCCCCATTCGCTTTTTCAAATAACAATAAACTCTAGTAGAAGACACGTCGTTTATAAGAAACCATAAGGATTCGGTGGGACTAAATGAAATGTAAAAAATTCTTTAGCGTCAGCCGCCTCATCTTTGTAAAAGCTCTAACTGCAGTTAACCCAAATAAATGGAACCATTCCATTCTATAAAATTAGAAAAAAAAACTTACTAGTGGGACTATTTCAGTAACTAGACATGAATTAATGCATTAAACCTTTTTTAATCCTGACAATAGAAAACCGTAAGCGATAATCTAAATTTAGGATTAGCGCGATCTCAATTATCTCTGATTACCCGTAGCTTAAGTAAAATCAATGATATCCCGTGCGCTTTTTTCGAAAACAAACACGAACAAAATTTTGACGTCATTAATTCTTAATGTCACATAAATGTCAACAAGCAACCTCTGGCCTTAGGCATTAACCATTAAAAATTAACCGCTAATTTAATATTCCAATTCTGAACTGTAGATGCTTTTTCCTCGCCACGAGTTGAAGTAAATATTTGTGGCTTGTTTCCTGCACATGTCGCTACCCAACCAACTACATTTCTGTGCTCGTTTAGACAGACGCTGATGTCAGCAAATTTCCTTCAACTTTCCTACGAAAAAATCTTTATGTCATTTTTAATTTAAAGCTCACGTTGCGTGCTATATGTTTCGATTCCTGTACCTTGAAGAATCTATTAGATTTCTTGTAGCTAAATGACAAAACATTACTAGTCTATTCCTGAAAAATTGGTTTCGTGACTTCGATTTTAATGAATTGGAATTGGATACCAAATTAAGTTTTCCCCATACGTAATAAAGATCGATAATTTCTATATATATTTAAAAAGGGGCTTTTGGCTTATGAAATTGTGTAGCCTCTTCAGAATTCAAAGTTTTTGTGATTTTGCTTCAGAAATGAAGTCGCCTGGTACAACAATTGGTCGACGTAATTAGATTATTAATGATATGGGGGTGTTGTATTCGATAGGTAACGCAGGCACAATAACGGCACAAAGCAAATTTCATTACAACCAAGTCGGAGCATGCAACTCAAAAACGTTTGTGGTTTATAAAGAGCATCCACTGTAGATCCCCTCTTTTTCTGATCATTGAAACTTTAAAAAACTACTAGACCTATATATATTTTTTTTCGATAAACATAACAGTTTCGTTAAATAACCTAATTCTCTTTCTTACCTTTAACTGACACTTTTCTCTTATAATTCTTCGCCTTTTAATAATTTATATTATAAGGATGATGGATAACTTTTTAAAAGATACAAAACAGAATACGTTTTTGAAATAATATACTGTAGATTTTCAGCTATAATACCAGCTAACAAGTAACTTGAAGACGTTTGCATTGAAAAGTAGAATTTTAGTTAGTATAGCAAACTTGTCATTGTTAAAAATTAAATATGTCCGGTTACGTATTTCGTAAGAAAGTTCTTTTTCAGTATGGATGTCTGTATGCTTATAAAATCACAATCCAAATGTTTTCCACTTTGTCTGAAAATGACTCAAATGCCAATAATGTTCCAGTTCTAACCCCACGAGTTTTTGTTTTACATCATTGTTTTATCCTTACATTATTAGGTAGTTCTAAACTGGCATATTAATATTCAATGCTTTTAAAAGCGCCTTTTACACTCTACGCTCTCCGACTCTTTCTTGGGTATACCAAGTTTGGATCATCGGTTTTTAATGAAATCCTATGAATATGGAATTTGCTTTCCATTCTAATACTTGATATTGTAATCCAGAAATAAATAAATTTACTGTCCATCGATAACTTCTTGCTTTACTTCGCTCTGTACTAACGTGGACTAACAAATAATTTTGTTAACTCATAAGTTATTATTTAAACTATGAGTTATAAAAACTAATAATAAGAGTTATTATTAGTTATAATAACTCATAATCCGGTCCTTTTATAAGCTAAACTAAATAAACATTTTAAAAAAATACAAATTTCTCAAGCAATGTGGACTAGTTGCTATTTTCTTCGAATTAGATTGTTAGAAGGATAGATTTTCATTTGAAAATAAGTACCCAAAGGTGTTCTGTGTGCAGAAATCAGAAGTCAACTTACCAACTGATATCGTTTTCTTAACATTGGAACATGAGAGTTCAAGCTGTGCATTCGGTCTAGCCCCAGTTTTTTCTCGTTCACTGTGTTTTACGCGGTATAATGTTGACAGTTGCCGACTGCGAAGGGCGAATTGCAAAGGCTCTTGATGAAAGATGTATTTTAGAAGGATTGTAAGTTGCTTGGTAGTGGGGGGGTCTTGAAAATTATTTTTAGTGTTTTTCCCAGCACATCAAGTAACGGCGGTCTATAGTGAGTTCAATCCAATAACTTTCCTCCAATAACTTCTCTTATGCAGCGGTGTGTGCTTTAGTCACAAGATTTATAACTCGACATCAGTATCCGCGTTTAATTTGCGTGTATTTATAAGAAAATCTTTACGATGCGAATATCCTTGTGAACCCGAGATATTTATACACAGGATCTATTCATTGGAAGCACATAAATAGTTCCCCACACACACATATCTGTGTATTCATATTATATCTTTCGTAATAACTTCTAAGGCAAATAGCCTTCATGTGCTCTTGCTCGTAACAAAGTATCTCGTAAATGAACTATGAACTGGAAGTTTTCGCATTTTAAATTTTATATCAATAGACATTCCGGAAGAATGAGTCATAGCATTGACAGCAGAAAATAGCCTAACGGTTTCTTAAAAAAAAACTCTGCAAATAAGACAAGAGTTACAGTTTTGTTCGGCGCTTTGTAGAGCTCGCTAAGGACTCGCACCTCCCCCAAATTCCAGACGGTCCAAGATGCCTATACTACTCTCTATAATTGTTTATTCACCCTTATTCCGATAGTCGTTCAACGCAAATAAAAAAACGACAGTGTGATTTTTGTAGTACGTAAGATGTTCAACGCCAAATAACCGACAATAAGTCGATTCTCTCTTGTGGAACGTGTTCACATATTTTTTTTTGTATTACGATAGTCGTTTCTATATTAAAAACGTCCGTCAAAACGCCAAAATTTGTCCTCGAGAAAAGTGTTCACGACAAAGAAAAATGTAAGATGTATGTAAAAATGTAAAAATTTGATAAGAAGTTTGGATGGGAGGAAGTAACTGAGAACTAACAGGAATCGCAAACTATTTTCCACTAAATTTAAAACATATTTAAAAGCTTCTTTATCAAGATGAAAGAACATTTTGAATATCTTCAAAAAAAACCATTGTTAGAACTATTTCAATTAAACATAAAACATTCTTTGTGTGAGGCAAATCAAAAGGATTCGTTTTATATCGAATCCATCTCCTTTGAAGAATCAAATATTTTTTTTGTTTTTCATGTTCTTCATCGTAGCTACTGCTCCCAAAAAAAAAAAAATAACTTGCTACACTATTCATTTTTCAATTTTTCAAAACAAAAATATTCAAATTTCGAACAATTTGATATGTCAAATGTCAGCGCTTTTGGTGGATCGTATTGTGGAATGTAAGAGAGAGAAATTCGCCGACGTTTGAGTTACGGAATATCAATAAAAAAACACTGCAAATTTTACACTTGGGTTTATTATTCAACTTTTCAATGAATGATTTCTAAGAAACAACAAATAACTCTAAAATGATTAAAAGCTGGATTTTGTAAGTAAAAATTATAAAGCTTGTGGGGGTGTCTATATGGTACCTCTCTCATAATACTGATACTAACGCCCGAAAAAACTTTAATTAACTTTGATGGTCGATATAGGTATTATTTTATAGGAAGCAGATTTGTTTTTAAGTTAAATTTTATTAAAAAGCGTCGATTTATGTCGCCCATCGCGATGGGGGACCGGATCAAATCACGTCCAGCAATCACTTTTTATTGAGAATATGTCTACAGATCGTATTTAGTTTTTTTTTTTTTCTACGCACTGAAAGCTCCACCAATTGTAAGTCGTTGGAGCTACAAGGACGAAATTCGGCTCAAAAAATTCTGGTCGAGCCGCTTATTTTGATGTATTGATATACAAAGTAGGCCGTTCCAAAGGGAGAAAGGGGGGCTTGGGGGCATCCAACGCCACCTTCCGCATCAATTTGCGAACAACCGTTCACGAGATATTTGCTTTATGTGATCATATTCGATATTCAATTTAACAAAAATACAGAGGGCCTGGCTTCGAATGATTACGTAATCCTCATTTTCTCTACTTCCCTTCGTCAGCTGTGATGTCAGTTGTGTGCAGTCTTGCCAGATATGCAGATTTATCTGCATTTTGCAGATTTTCCACCCATTCTCAGACTTTTGAAATCCAAAAATCTGTACTGCAGATTTTATCTGCACTCAGCCTGAAAAAAATAACTTTCCTTTCTTCTTATTCAAATGTAAAATTTCAACAAGTCATCAGCACTGAATGCTGTCATTTACATTGCATTCAGTTCTATTTTAATCTTTCAATTTTTAAATCGAGTGAATGCACAAATTTCCGCGAACATGAATTCAAACAAAACTAATGTTCCTAATGTTATTGTCCAAAAAGATATTCAAAAATTAGATGATGAGTGGCGAGAACTTCGTAAATTTAAATTTTCCGACATGGACTTACATGAAAAAATGACATTGGAGAATTTTTGGGATGGAGTTTTCTCAACTCAACGGGGAGATGGAAGCAAAAGTTTCCCTATACTTATTAAAATTTGTCATGTCAATTTTATCGATTCCCATTTCATCGGCAAATGTAGAAAGAATTTTTTCCCAAATCAATTTGAACAAAACAAAAACAAGAAACAAACTTCAATCACACACATTAAGCGGCATTTTACATTGTAAAGATTATATAAAAATACATCACAAGGACTGCACTGAATTTAAAGTACACAAAAATATGCTCAAGGCATTTAACGCTAATATGTATACCTTTTTTTTTGTTCCTTTTTATATTGTTATGTTTGATTGAATAAAATATATTTATGTATTTATACAAAAAAAATTGTTTAAGAAATCTACATTGCAGACTTTTTTTCATCATTATTGCAGATTTCTTCCAACATTTTTATGGCAACACTGACCACACCCTCACTGACGTCACAGCATACGAAGGGAAAAAACAAAGAAAATGAGGATGAAAAAGTCATTATTGCGTAATCGATCATTACGTAATGAGGTCCCCACATATATTTTTTTACTTAAATATCGAATATGATGACAGTAATAAGCAAGACCTTCGATCTATTTATTTTGATTCGAGCTTAGTGTCAACGATTTCGGAAAATATGAGGCGGATTTTTTTCACATTCCGGCAAAAGCAAAAAAAAAAAAGATCGAGCCCCCCTTTTTCCTCTTCCTGATCTCTGACCGTTATGTCGTTTTAGGGGAATCAATAACATACCTAACACTATTCTTATACCAAATTTGAACAAAATCTGATACTCGGTTTTCAAGAACCGTTGAGGAGACTAAAAAAGTTCAAACCCCCATAACTCCCCCTTGGGGCCTCCGAGCGTTATGGTTCAACGTTAGGATCTGTAGGGGATCTAGCCCTATTGTTAGGCCAAGCTTCAAAGAATCCTACAGCTCAGTTTTTAAAAATCGTTTCGGAAACCTCAAAAAAAATTAAAATCCTCTTTTCTTCCCCTTGGGGCGGTCTACTTCATGTGGCACTACATCAAAATAAGCGCCTGGACTGGAACTATTTTTGAGCCGAGTTTTGTACTTGTAGCACCAACAACTTAGGAATGGTGGAAATTTTAGTGCTGAAGGAATCCTACGGCGTACGGCGCACGGCGTACGGCGGACGGACAGACAAATTATTATTACATATATACACTCTAAAACCCGCCAAACACAAACTGTGAAAGTTTGAGGGGGTGTTAAATTTTTTTTTTCTGTTACGATTACAAAGGTTTATTATAGAATAATAAACCAAAAGAAAATGTTCCCCTTGTTATTGTAGACTAATAACATAATTAAATCACAAACGACTTTTTTTTTCCTTTTTCAATACACTCGTTTTGAATTGCTTCAAGAAGTCAGTAATACAAGCAAGGAATTAAACAAAAATTTCAAAGATTTGCCTAAGAGAGACTATTTATCTACCATATTTACTTCAAATAAAATTCCACAGAACATTCAGTAGAAACATACAATCGAGTTTCCCTCTAACACAATTTTTTTCGCCATATTTTGACATTCCCCTGCATCTTCCATACTAAAATCATCCTCTAAGTCGAACTCCCTTAACCCGAATATTCTTTCCAGCCTTGGTCTATTTTCAATACATTAAGAAAGTAAGAGCAGACGAAGTTCACCGCAAAAATGAGGATTTGCTTGCGAACATGGCCCTACACGGGAACATTGCGCGCGAACACGGTCGTTATCGAAAGCCATCTCTCGTCGCATCGCGAACACACAAACTATCGGCTTTTAATCTGAAAGCATTTAGGTATCTGAGATACATTCTTGCTTCAATTAGCGCGTGTATTGGAAATTTCCTTTAAAAAAGTAAAATAAAAATATCTGCCAGTATACACTTATTTACTTTGATCATTATTTATCTCTCTGTAGAACAGAACACGCATCAGACATGATATTTTCCCATTGGCTATCATCTTCCAACAAAAAAATACGCGTCCTGGCATCGCTGTCTATATCCCTATTGTGTACATTTATGTACACTTATACATACATATTTCATATCTCATACCGTACAATAACGTTTCTGCGCGACCATCGTCATGCCAGGTGTGTGTAAATTTTAGTTGAGCAAATTGGGGTTGAAATGAATGTAGAAAACAGCACTGAGACGGGCGTCAATTGCAGCCAGAATTTTATTGATTAAAAAATAGTTTTAATAGTCTAATTTCTCTAATTTCGCCCACTAATCAATATTTTTTATGTTAATTTTTTCTTAGTGATCTCGCTGAGATCTTCAAAACTGTGTTTTTGATTTTCTAAATTCGCATATTGACATTTTATCCTTTTTGGCCAAAAGGTCGAAAACTATTACGGCCAGAATGTTAAAATAATTTTTTTGGAATGTACTCACCGAAGCCGATTTTTTGTAATTTTTTCAGATTTTTTGGTGCAGCGGGTTGGAAATTACAATGGGGATTGGCTTTTCGAGTTTTTACAGAACCATAAAAATTGTTATTGTGAGTCTACCTTAAAAGATAGACATATGCCATCGCTGACTTTTTTTTAGAACTTTTTGAGACGCTCAATTCCCTAGTACATTATTTCTTCGTATTTATAACTGTGTAGACAGCGCCCGCTTTTTTTTGCGAAAAAGCTAGGCTCTGGCTCTCAACGGGCTGTTACGCCGCCTAATAATAATAATAATAGACAGCGCCCGCTTTAGAAGCTTGGTAGTTCTCGACTATATTTACATATCTCAATATACCGTTAGCTTGTTGTGCCAGAATATAGTCCATACCCATAACAGATACTCCACAATACTACTGGTGAATATCGCATGGAAATCCGTTCTGTAGTTTCTGAGATCAGACTCCCCAAACATTTTTTTAGACTTTGTTTTATAATATTTATAGATAGATGTTCCTAGGTACTGTAGCGTGTCTCATCTTAATACCGGGGTCTTAGGTTTGAAACTAAATGTCTTTATAGATTTTCGTAATATTCTGAAAATGCATAGAATTATTCACCTCATATGTCCAGATTACCTATATGACGTGCTGATCTTTTGCGCGATCAACTCGTGGCTTGAAATTAATCCTACCTCGCTTTACACATTGCATTGGAGAACAATCCTTTTTCGTATCTGCAATTCGGCTGTGGAACCGCCTCCCGCACGAATTGCAGTTAATAAACAATTTCACCGAATTCCGCAGAAAGGGTAGACTACGATTTATCACAAAACCTAGACTAGTTACAGTGTCAACAGAAATTAGTTTAGTACCATTTAGAAAAATATCCGTTATCAGATTCAAGTTTAAAACTCTTTTAAAAATGGGTATGACGTGTGATTTAGTAGTACTTAT
Organism: Syritta pipiens; assembly: GCA_905187475.1. Lineage (NCBI taxonomy): Eukaryota > Metazoa > Arthropoda > Insecta > Diptera > Syrphidae > Syritta > Syritta pipiens. The sequence goes on along the minus strand of LR994572.1, from coordinate 59,282,632 downwards.
ATGCAGCCCATTTCTTACCGACCAGGTATGGATTGCGGACAAACCATCACTGATGCACGAAACTAGTTCAACAACATTAACCATTGGAGTAGGTAAGCAAAATTGTACATCATTGTAACATTATATTTTTGCAGACTAAGAGCAAATTATTAACAAACATAGAAAACAATAAAGGGCCACAGATCGATCCTTGTGGGGCACCCTGTTTCACAGACTTAAGAGAAGACGATTCACTACCAAGAACGGCCTTTTGATACCGATTTGAAAGAAAGCTTAACCGCGCTGGGGCTAAAGTTGAAAAAATTCACAGTTTCCAGCAAAGGAGCTAATGATTTACTGTATCAAATGCCTTGGAAAAATCGAGCAAGCACAACATTATGAGTTCATACTTGTCGAAACTCACTCTCATGTCCTCCATCAGATTGACCACAGCTGTAGAGCAGCTACGACTAGGCTGAAAACCTGATTACAAAGGATACAGTAGCGAGTTCTGCTCTAAGAAAGAGCGAATGTGGTCGGCTAGTAATTTTTCATAGACCTTAGACACACAGGATAAAATGCTAATTGGTCTAAAGCCACTAGGAAAATGTAGAGCACATGACACAGGACTTCAAAATGTGTGTTACCGGATTAATAATAAATGGTAAGATTTTATAAATATGAGTGGTATTCTATCCTACCCAGCGGCATTCAATTTTGTAGATGCAATGCATTTAATATCATCATACAGCATGAAACTCAAAATCATTAGAAGTTGTAGGAAGATTTTAGACTGCACATTATCGAGAAAACGATAATTCAACATGTCTACAACAAATTCACTGTGTTATTATTTTTATTTTCATCTACAACACCCAATTGTCGAAGATTACGAAATAAATAGCACACTTCATAAAAAAACCAAAACAAATAAAATAACAAAGATTTTATCACAGTAGAAAAGAAATAAGTTAATATTTGGTCGGGTAACTCTATTTTTAATCACAGCGGCACACCGACGACTCATGGATGAAACAAGTTTCCGACATCGTTCAACTGGTATTGAGTACCAGGCTTGCTGAACTTCTTGCCAAAATTTGTCCAAATTTGAAGCAGCAGAACTATTGATGGTTTTGTCCACGTGACTCCACAAATTCTCAATAAGATTTAGATCTGGGGACTCGAAAATAATAATATTTTGGGTTGACAACCATTGTTTTACAGACTTAGCCGTATGCTCAGGATTGTTATCCTGTTGAAATTTTCAATTCAGCGGCATTTCCTCTTCAGCATACGGTAGCTTTGTATCACTCAGGATCTCCTTGTATTTTACCTGGTTCATAATACCTTCTTTGCGATGAAGTGGTCCCAAGCCATACCAAGAAAAATATCCCCAGACAAGACTGCCGCGCGTGCGTTTCCATTTGTTATATAGTTTGTTTCGTGTACGAATAGCGTTCAGAACGACTTAGGTATACCATGGACACTTTGAATAAACACTTTGAGTAAAAACACGTATACTTTTAGTTGGGACCATATCGACATACAGGTGAAAAACCATTGTGTGAAAACAAGAAAGTTTGTCGTTAGGTCAGAGTGATACCAATAATTATTCTAGTCGAGAAAGGGGTGGGAAGAGATGGCTCCCATCTGCAATTCGACAGTTGCGGTTTACACCGACGGTTCGAAGATGGAAGAAGGAACAGGCGCGGGCATATACTCTGAAATGTTCGACATGAGAAGATAGATCAGACTTCCTGATTGTAACAGTGTCTTTCAGCCGGAGGTCCTGGGTGTCAGGGAATCGGCCAAAATGATATCAATGTTGGCGATTTTTGTTAACAGCTTGATTAGCTTGATTGGCCAATCAAGGTTCAGGCCAGCGAAATCTACCATTGACCAGATATTTACACTGCGGCAGATCTTGGAGAAGACCCAGGAGTTCCAAGTCGATACACACCACCTATTTATCGACTTTAAGCCCGCGTATGACAGTATTTATAGAGACGAGCTATATAGCGCATTGTCTAGTCTTGGCATCCCTGCAAAACTCGTCCATCTTTACAGATTAACGATGGAAAATGCCCGTTGCTCTGTCAAGGTCGGTAGAAACCTCACCGAGACCTTTGATGTCAAGAAAGGTTTTAGACAAGGCGATGCACTGTCGTGCGACTTCTTTAACATCATTCTCGAAAAGATCGTGCGTAACTCGGACGTCAACACTAGAGGCACGATCTTCCACAAGTCAGTACAACTACTCATCGGCATATGATGATACTGACATCATCGGAAGGACACAACGGGCTGTCAGTGGGGCATTTGCGAGCATCGAGAAAGAAGATGGGTCTTGTGGTGAATGAAGGTAAGACGAAATATATGCTGTCTACAAAGAGAGCTCAACAACACCGACGTCTTGAACAAAACGTCACAATAGACAGATATAGATTCGAAGTGGTGAAAGAATTCGTCTACCTAGGATCGGAGGTAAATTCCGCAAATGATACAACCGCGGAGATAAAACGAAGGATAACCCTGGCCAATCGCTGTGTCTTTTTGCTTAGACGGCAGCTGCAAAACAAAGGCCTCTCTCGAAGTACCAAGTTATCTATTTATAAGACCTTGATAGTCCCAGTCCTACTGTATGGCGCAGAAACATGGACAATATCAAATGTGGACGAAGAGATCCTTGGTCGCTTCGAGAGGAAAGTCCTTCGGATTATTTTTGGTCCCGTTTGCACAGAGGCAGTTTGGAGGAGAAGGCTAAACGATGAAATCTACGAGCTGTACAGCGACATCGATCTAGTTAAACGAATTCGAGTGTCCCGACTGAGATGGCTAGGTTATGTGGAGCGTATGGACACAAACGCTCCGGCTCGTAAAGTCTTCGAGTCCAACCCTGATGGACAACGCGGTAGAGCAAGACCTCGCCTCCGGTGGCGTGACCAGTTGGATAGGGACCTAAATCAGCTGGCCGTGCGAAACTGGAGGCGCCTAGCCTAAGACCGCACTAGATGGCGAGGCATGTTGGGGGTGACGAGGCAGTCCGGGGTGGCCCAGGTCCACCCCGCACTGTAGCGCCCGCAAAAGAAGAAGAAGAAGTTGGCGATACCACTGGCTGATATCACCATTTTCATTGACAGTCAGGCGCCCATAAAGGTCTAGGCTGGTCCTGAGCTGTCACGAAGACCTCAGGGCTCATGGCTCGCAGCATAGGAATAGGAATCTCTGCTGGCTGCCTGGTCACAGGAATATACCCGGTAATGAGAAGGCTGATAGGCTTGCGAGGAAAGGATCCAAACTAGGGCTGAATCAGGCAATAGTAGGGATCGATCCACCGATCTACCTCCTTATGAAGCGAATTGGGAATAAGACAATTAGATTAGCGAATGACAAATGGCAGGCACTATCTACGTGCGAAACGATAAGGACTATGTTACTAGAATTTGACTATGCCAAAACGAAAGTGCTGCTCTTGCATGACAAAAGGTTTCTCGCAAAAGTGGTTGGTGTAATAATGAGCCATAATAGTCTAAAAGACGACTTATTTAAGATAGGACTACTCGGTGACAATATTTGCAGGGGTTGTGCTGAGGAGGAGAGGAAAGACACCCAACACTACCTCTGTCACTGCCCCAGCCTTTCTCACTCGATGTTTAGAACAATAGGAAGACACTTCTTTCAGGACCTTAATGAGATCAACTCACTGCCTTTGAAGAATCTTTTCAGGTATTCGAACAGGACCAGATGGACCGAGAACACAGCGGAACAGGATGCGGAACAGGTGCGTGACCGGTACACTGAGGCGCAAAGAACTTGCAAATTGGCTGTGCGAGCAATTGTTGTTTTTGGACAATGCTGGTTGATGCTAAGCCTGGAAGCGGCTAACGAGTCCTAGTCTGCCAGACAATGTATTGGAGTGGTTGGGTCGGGATCTTAAAGCTCAAGCTTGAAAGAGCGACGTTGGCTTTGATGCAGGTATACGTACCGAATCTAGAGTCAGAGTATGCGGCTTTCCTGCATGAAGTTGATGCTGCCTTGGATAGGGTGGCTGAGATGGATGCTGATATATCCTGATGGGCATCTTGGAGGAGTGTGATTGGGAGGAATAGTGATCCTCATCAAAAAACGAACGGAAAGGTTGTTGTATTTTTGCTGTGCGAATGACATGTCCATTATGAACATCTTCTTTCCGCACAAAGACAAAACACGGTTAAAAGAAATAAATTCCTCGGCTTTTTCGACTTTCTTATATCCATCATCTACTGCATATAGTTTTTAAAAGCCAAACACCGAACTTCAAAGTAAAAATTAAAGCCCACAGTAAAACATGGTGATGAGCAGGCTATGATATTGGGCTGCGTAGCTTATAAAGATTCTGATATTTTGCGCTACCCGAAACGCCATAAATTTGGAAATGCTGGGGATATTTTCCCTTGAAGGGGACAAGGGGGTGATAATGGGACAAGATTTACAAAATAATGGTTATTGTATATTGGCATTAATGTCCCCAACAACTTATGGCGTCTCCCCAATCACAAGGCGTAAACCTTATAAAAAATCCTTGCATTTTTTGGGTTGTGAAGTGAGAAAAAGGAGTCTTTTAAACAAAACAGATGTAAAAACTGCAGTTTTGGGGAAGGGCTTAATATAAGTCCTGAAATTTTTCGCAATCTTGTCAACTCGAAGCCGAAAAGGTTACAAACCATTATCAAAGCAAATAAACTGCAAACATAATGAAAATACACTGCAATAAATGGAGTAATTCTTAACCGATACACATTTTTGTATTTTCCTGTTCTTTCTTTTCATATTTAGTACGCCACTGAAACCTTTGAGATTACTGCGAGATCCTCAAAAAACTGAGTGTGAAAGTACTTTTTTTACCCACTGTAAAGCATTTTTTCATTGAGGTCGCTTGTTCTCTTACCAAATCCTTATTTTTCCGCATTAAAATTAATTTAATGGGTTTTAGTTTAAGGATAACTTCATGCAATAACAATTAACTATGCCACTATATATTTAGATACACCTAAAAAAAATTGGTACTTATACTAGAAGGATAAATCTTCTTCAAAATTCGGCATAATTTTAGGCCAAAATTTTCACGCACAAGAACAAAACAATACTTCTTTTTAGCAAGGAAAAAGTTGTTTTTTTTATTTTTTTGTAAGGGATGCCGCACTGTGCGGTTCTTCAAATGATTTAACCCCAAAAGCCAACGGCGCGTTAGGTCAGTCTGACTTTGACATTTGAAGTAGAATCACGCAAAGCAATGTATAAACCGAAATAGCGCGGTCGGGCATTGTAACTTCGCTTCTAGGATAAGCTGACTTAGGGAAAGCTAACGCGACAGCTCCAGTCCGATTTGAAAAATTGAGTGAGGCACGCGTTGACATTCTTTTTCGTTGGTCGGGGTTACGATATTACGATCCGCGAAGTTGCAACGCCCGACCGCGCGATTTCGATTTGTACAATACTTCTACGTGTATTCTCCTTCACATGTCAAAGTCAGACCGACCAAAAGCGCCGTTGCGATTTGGGCTTAATAATTCGATATTAATCGAAATGCAAACTAGTTCAAGCTTAAAACCACGTAAATTATCTCCACGTTTTGCTATTTGGTACAATTCAGGTTGTGTTTTAATATCAACGACACTAGTTATTTGGTTTTTGAATACAATTGGGGACGGGATCGTTCTTAAACTATGAAGTAACTTAAGGTACTGGATCGGGGACGGGATTGTTCTTAAACTATGAAGTAACTTAAGGTACTCTATTAGCTTCAAACTAGGGCCAATTTGAAATGCGGGGATGCGCTAGTTAAGGATAAGTTCAGTTTACTTTATTAAAATCTTCGTATTATTTTTTATTCAATTTACTTGTTTTTATACATATATTTCACATGCATTTAATAATATTAAAAAAAATAAATAAAAATTCCATACCATATATAAAAGGACACTTAGATAGATATATATATAGAGAGAGAGAGAGAGAGAGAAATATAGATTTTTTGTGATGGCTAGTAGAATGACCGAATTGGGATAAGGTAAAAGCTGCGACTTCTAACCTAGCCCGTATATTGCTTTAACATGTAAACAAAAGTGAACTAAAAACTACGATTATTACTCATACCGTCTGTATTGTGATTCAAAATAAATAAGTATTATGTATAAACAAATGTAATAAAGAGAACCATGAACAAAGGACACTTGTCATAGACAGATTGTTTAACTTACATATGTTAAATAGAAAACAGAGAACAGAAAAAAAGTAGAGTTTAAGATACGAATACGAGGACGAATGAAAAGAAGAGAAATGAAATAGGGAAAAGTATTCTTATCTACTCACCTTTGGTGGTCTTAAATCCTTGATTTATTGCTCGTGTTGTCCTTACGGCAGCACGATAAATTCGCCAATAGAAAAATAGCATAACGAACATGGGTATATAGAATGATCCCAATGCGGAGTAAAGGACGTAGCCTCTATCGTTTGTCAATTCGCACTTCCAAGGACATTGGGATGACGATCCCGACTGTGTTGTTGAAGTAGGTCTTGATGTAGCATAATAAAGCGTATGATTTCCCCGGTTATAAGTTGTTTCAATATATGACTGAAAAAAGACCACACACAAAAAAAGTTCAATTATAAGTTTGCTGGATAATAAATTTCGCGTTGTAATTTCTTTGAAATCATTTTTGATTGTGCTGTTTTTTTATTAACATATACCAAAACTACTTATTGAAAAACAGCTTTCATTTCGTGTGGTTGCAATAAATCCTCTTTTTTAATTACTAATGTTAGCTGCCACGAACCAAAGGAGCCACATCTATTATTGGCTGACTGGAAAATAGTACGTTTTTTTCTCTTTAAAGGCAGTTCTACTAAAAGTTCTAAAACTATGTATTTTAGATCATCAAATCAACTACAAGATTTTTAGAAGAAATAACATATTTTAAACTCGTTTCAATCCTCATTAAAACGCATTTGGCAGAGCCTTCCAGATTAAATGAATTCGATAGCTAAAGCATTCTCAAGCAACAAAACTTCTTTGACTGAATTTCGAGAAAACATCGAAATTGCGTCTAACAAGGAGAGTACAAGAACTTTAGGTCACTGATTTTCGAATTTGGCATAGTGATAGGCCCTCCATAGGATATTAATTTCCCAAAGTAAGAGATTGCAACATTCCCCTTTTTTCGAGAAAAACGCCACCCAAGTTTTCCCAAGCGCTTCATATATCAAATTAGAACATCGAATTTTCAAGGCAGCGCACAGTGCGGCAGTTGCATGGAAATTAAGACAAAAATCTGTAATTCAAATTCATATGTGCGGATTCTATTTGTTCTGTAAAACTAGCACATTAAATCTATTATATATAAAATAAAAAATCAAGAAAACAATTGAGTTAAGCTATCATTATTCTAAAACTAAACTAGCATCAATTTTCGCTGTGCGCCTGTCTCCACATAAATCATTTCACAGACAGTAAGACATTCCTACAAAATGCGATGGACTTCGCAATACATAGTCCTAGAACGCCAAACTCCGAAGTTTAAAATATGGAGCCGAGCGAATTGCAAAGGAGTTTGAAGCCAGGCTCTCACATATGCAATTTTTAGGAGTTTTGAGATTATTGATATCTTGCGCTAGAATTTGAGCCAAATGATGTTTTTAATCGAACAGGACAAGGGAGTCATCAAAAATTAAGAAATTCCGCAACACTTGCGAAAGAACGGTTATTTTATATTGCTCCCAACAACTTGTGACATCCCCAATAACTCGGCGTATCTAAACCGTATATAAAATCCGTGCATTATTTTAGATCGTGAAGTAAGAAAAAGGAGGCTTTTAAACAACAGTCACTAGGCAGTAATGGCCTTTGATAAGTCCTGACATTTTTCGTAATCTTATCCATCCGAGGCCGAAGATTACAAACCATTGTTGAACCAAAAAGACTACAAACGAAATATCGTATGGAGTTCTAACTTATTTATTTTTATTACTTTTCTTATACAACCTAAAATGCGAAAATACTTTTTTGACTTCAATTCCGTTGTTTTTCCTGAATGAAAAGTAGTAATAGTATAATAATATCAACCGATTTTATCAACCTCTTTGCTCTTTTTTCCATATATAACATTCTAAAAAGTTGCATTTCGGATTACTGTGATCATATAAATCTGAGTGTGCCAATACTCTTTAACGACTCCTGGTCTTTTACTAAATTCGTACTCTCCATTATACAAATTAACTTAATAGGTTTCAGTTAATGGATAATTTTATACAGTTTCTTTGAATTTGGATTTAAAATCCATTCGAAGACTAAATCACAAATTCGAATCGTTGTACTAGAAAAAAAAACCGGTCAAGTGTGAGTTTTACTCACGCGCCGAGGGTTTTGTTCTTTCGTCAACACATTAGAAGTTAGGACATAATTTAAGTTAAGGCAACTAGTAACGTCAGGTAGTTCTTATTGTTTCTAATAAGGCTAAACAAAAGAAAAATCGTTCTCATTTGCTGATCGTGTCAACCGTGTGAAAATTGCTTTAGTGAACTTAAGGGAAATGGTCTCACGCTAGTCCATTGAGACAATTAATCGACAGCTCACGAAAATTAGCTTACCAAACAGCTAAGGAATTTGAATCATAAAGTATTCGGCGGTATTTTTATTAGGAGATAGCCACTTAAACCTTAATGGGAAATCAAGTACTCGCGTTTAAATTTAAAAATGTGAATACGTGTGAGCTGCCAATTGGTTCCTGTTTAAGATTAGTCATTGCACCCACCAATTTTTTTTGCAAGTTTTAGGCTTATTTTAATGGAAATATCTACAAAAAATGTTTTAATTGTTGCAATGCGCATTTCTCAATCCATTACTCAAACTATAATAGCAAATTTAGCCTACTTATGTTAAATAAAAATATTTCAAAAAGTTCAAAAGTCCATCCGCACTCCGTACAACAAGCAATGGTGGCGAAAATCAGAAATTTAGAACAAAATGGAGTTGCTCGGAAGCATATAACAATGTACGTGAATTTACTAAGAAGCCCAAATAAGTGTGCGTGTAAAATGTGGGCAAGGGGTTGTCCAGCGTGGAAAGCTGGGTATCTTGTATAGGTGCCTTTTTTGGTATAGGAAACGCGTATAAAACTTTGTGTGTATGAGATAATCGCTAGTTGCCCTTTTTTAGCACAATGCTCATATAATCCAAATCTATACTAATCTATATACTAATATATAAAGGTGAAGAGTTTGTTTGTTTCATGCAGTTTTCACCATTATTATTGTTGGCTTTCTAGGAAAGTTTGTGGCTATATTTGCTGGACATTTTGATACAAGAAGTTAACGTTAAAATGAGATTTGTGAATAAAGTCGAGAAATGGCAACCTTCTAAGGCGGCGCTGTCGAAACAGTTAAAGATACAAAAAAATAATGTATGGAGGAATTAAGCGCCTCAAAAAGTTCTAATAAAAAGTCAGCGACAACACATGTCTATCTTTTAAGGTAGATCCACAATAATCATTTTTATGGTTCTGTAGGAAGTCGAAAAGCTAATCCCGCCTTTAATTTTCATACCGCTTCCCTAAAAAATCTGAAAAAATTATAAAAAATCGACTTTGATGAGTACATTAAAAAAATGAATTTCAGCATTCTGGCTTCAATAGTTTTGGAGCATTTGGCCAAAAACGATAAAACGTCGATATGCAGATTTCGAAAATCCGAAAACGCAGTTTTGTAGATCTTAGTGAAAGCATTAAGAAAAAATAAGTATAAAAATATCGATTCCTAGACGAAACCCGAGCAATCACCGATTGAAAGTGTTTTTTAACTCATAAAGTTCTGGCTGAAATTTACACGATCTCAGTGGTGTTTTTCACATTCATTCAACCCCTATTTGCTCAACTACAATTTTCACGCAGTTAACACGAAGATGATCGCGCTGACAGCGTGCTGTATAGATAGAGGTATATGGCATATGAAATATGGATCTATGTGTATAGGTTAACATAAATGTGCGCATTACAGATACTGACAGCGATACCAGATCGCTGATTTTTTGTCGGAAGATGATAGCCAATGGGAAAGTACCATGTCTGAAGGGTATTCTGTTCTACAGCAAAAGTACTCAGGCGTTTGTTTACTGTCAAAATTTCGTTGTGAACGTATTAGAAGCTGTAATAAAATCATGGGTAGAATCACCCATGTTATAAGCCTATGTATCAACGTTACCGTTGATAGTTAGGGGAACTACAGCGTGTCTCTTTAGTGAGCACGCTGTTAAAAGAAACAAGAGTGGCCGTGTGGTCTTTGATTTTACAAAAAAAAAAAAAACAAATTTGATAATGCGTTTTTAGTATTTAAATCAGGATTAGGCTATAGAGGAACATATTATTTTTCATATTGTATCAAAGTTTTATATGTAGGAAATCATTTTCTAAAGAAACAATAATAAATTAACTTAAAAATCGTAACACCCGGTACCCACTTTACATGCACTCACACAATCATTTTAAATTACATAAGGAATAATCGTATGATATCGAAATGTCATACATTAGTTAAGTTAGCGTTTTCTAGGCTAAGTACTTTGTGTAAAGTGTAATTTTGTTAAAATAAAATGAAGATTGCAATAAAGCGGTCAAAAAAATAAACACGCGTATCGTTTTAGTCGGTGACCTAACATATGTATAACAAAACAATTCTTTAGAGAGCGCATTTCGGTGGAAGCAGTAAACATTTTCCTTTAAGGTTACTTTCAATAGGAGACGGGAATGTGCCTCATTTTGAAAACAGAATTGAAATTTATCGTCGCGGATCAGATGAAAAAGTAACCAGCATCGACGATTTAATATCGAAAGACAACCTAGATATAGTCGAAGTAGAGAAAAAATTTTTCAAAAAATTATATTGGTAGTTGTAATAGTAATGTTGACGAAATTAACGATCTAATTTTAACGAAACTTCCAGTGTTCCTTTATTATTTGTGTTCAGTTCCGTACCATTCCACTTTTAGTAGAGTTTTTCCATTAAATGTGGTGAAACCCGCAGTGCGCAGCTATGTCATAACAGTTTTTGAAAAACCTTTGCCTGTCTGTCTATCTCTAACACTAAACTACCGATTTCGATTATGACAAAATTTAACATGTACTGCGCAATAACTGATATTCACGCGGACGAAGTCGCGGGAGCAGCTAGTCCTTAATATTTCGAAAAATTGTGTGAAAATATTTGTTTTTGTATAATCTTTTGATTCTATTGATGAGATCTACAAAATGGCGTTTTCGGATCTTTAAAATTCGTATGTCATTGCTTTTTGGTTTTTGGCCAATAACTCGAAAAATTATTTTGCCAGGATACTCGAACTAAATTTAAACTAAAGATTACATCGAGACCTACATTTTAGATTTTATTAAGATTTTTAGACCTGCAGGTGTGGAAATGCGAGGGTGGGGGACGCTTTTTTTAAAGCTTAAAGCTTAATATCTCAAAAACTGAACCTAGGAACAAAAAGCTCAAAATCAAAACTGTATTTTATTTTACAAAACCTATCCAATGGTACCTAACTCAATTAATTCCGGAAAAAAAATTAAGAAATTAGTTATTAATTTATTTTAGTACGAATAAAAATTCGTATTAGATTTCTGGGTATTTTTGCAATATCGCGATGAGTTGCCTCATAGCTCCAATTTTTTTCAAATTTTTCGGCCCATTATTTTAGAAAATAAAGTATGGGACACGGTACACAAGTCGGTTTTTCGAAGTTTGCGGGCTTATAACTTTTCACTAATAGGACTAAGATGCCAACTGTAGTACAACTTTTCGATCCAAGTGTCATTTTCTTTCCAACGATCATCATTATCATCGGCGCAACAACCGGTGTCCGGTCCGGGCCTCCTGCAGCAAGCACTTCCACCTATCCCGAACGCTTGCCGACGCCATCCAGTTGGGCACTCCAAGGCTTCGGGCGTCCTGGTCTACACCATCCTTCCACTGTAAGCGCGGTCTGCGTCGCTGTCTTGTACCATGAATTGTACCCCAAAGGACTTTCCGAGCAGGGTCCTCTTCGCTCATACGAGCTAGGTGCCCAGCCCACCGGAGTCTACCGAGCTTTATTTTCGTTATAACATCTACTTCGGGGTAGATTTCATATAACTCATGGTTGTACCGTCTCCGGAATTGTCCTTCCTCACGTATGGGGCCAACAATTCTCCGTAAAACTTTCCTCTCGAACGCGGCTAAGAGGTCAGAGTGCCTTTCGCTAAGCACCCAAGTCTCGGATCCATATGTGAGTACTAGTAATACAAGTGTCTTGTATAGCAGCAGTTTTGAGTTCATGGTAAGGTTGCTGGATTTGAAAAGCTTTGCAAGACTGTAGTAGGTTCTGTTGGGTTTAAGTAACCGCCCGCGTATTTCTTCTTCCATGTGCTGCTGCTGACCCTAGATAGCTGAAGGATTTCACGATTTCAAATTCATGCTCCGCTACCTTGACTGTTCTTCTTCTTTCCAACGATACCCATATCAAATATCTCAGAAAATAAATCTGTTTTTTTGATTTTAATATTAGTACTAACTTTTTCGCTAATAAGTAACTTTCTTCAAACTTTTTTTCGGAACTTTCTTTGGGCAAGTGAAACACATCATCTGTGGAAATTTCATTTCTTAATTCAAGGTGGTTTACCAGGTACCTAAAATAAGGCTTAATGACAGACAGACAGACATTTTTGTAATCTACGCCCCGCCCCCTTTCCAATGACACCCATATCTATATATATAAAAATGAATTGCTGAAAAATTCGAATAACTGCCGAGAAAGCCCTAAAAATAGCCCTTTTCTATTTCCCATATAAACGTTTTCTAAATAAAATGTAGAGTTAATTTTAACTTTATTACTTTATTATTCAATTAAATAAAATTCATATTAAATTATAATCATTCACTATTGTCTAAGCAAGGTTGGTGTGTTCCTAACGTCTTTTCAATTTATTACTGCTGTACAAAGTTCAAATTCAATCATATCATTCATATCAAAATAGTTGCGTTGCGTGCGCGTTGGAGGATTTAATGTCGCGTTCCGAAACCAAACAAAAGGGAATTGCGAACGCGACAAAATTGCAAAGTGTAAGCAACCATCAGTCGCGGGCGAAAACCCAGACGCATGGTAAGGGAAAAGCTGATATTGTTTGGCTTTCAGGCGAAACGCCGGTGCGAACACGTGCGAGACACCCCGTCATAAGCCGGGCTGACCAAAAAGGAAGAGGATGGGAAAATCCCTCCGAACCGAGATGGCGACGCGATAAAGGGATCGGTCGCTGGTAGCAACGCAACGTCAGCAGCCCACACGCCCCAGCAACGGAAACAACAGAAACAGCCAAACAGCAGAAGCAGCAGAAATAAGGTCAACAACAACGAAGTGCAACGATCATATATCAAGTGAATTTCGATGTAATTGCACAGGTGATTTCGGTAAACGCTTCATCAGCGTCTGTTGAACTTCTGTTCGATCAATCACCCTTGCAAGCGTAGGTTTCATTATTGATTGTGTTAGATATTAAGTTCAGTCAATGTTTGTACTTTGAGAGCGAATAAACTTAAAAAAATATTTTTTTTATAAAGATCGTTTTTAATAACGTAATTCGCGCGAGAACTTTCTTTAATTTTGTGATCCTTTGTGATAGTGACATTCCAAGTAGTGTGCTATTTTTTTGTTGATATTCTGTTATAGTGACATTTTACTGCTAAGTTAGCGCGAAATTTTCCTACTGTGTTTAATTATAATTTACGATGCCGAGGAAAAGACGACCTGACTTAGGTCGTCGCAGTCAATCAAATGTGCGAAGAGCTACCTCACGTGCCAACCGCACTGATGACCAGAGAGAAAACAATCAAGAAAATAGTCGTATTGCTATGTCAGAATCAGAGTGACAATGAAGTAGATAGGCTTAGAATGCAACGAGTTTATTGGATTATGTTGTGCTGGAGGCAAAGTAAAAGCTCTTTACCTTCTGGGATTGGAAATGATTCTGAGCACTTCTTGGCCAACATTCAGAAATATAACAGCTGTTTCCAGATGACATCATTTGGCGCTACACATATTATACAGGACAATTTCATGCCCACTTTCAAGGTGTTATATCAGTATATGTGGCGGAAATAATTAATGGACAAATTTTTAAAAATTACAGATACAAGGACAAATTTATCACTTACTGGGGGCACTGTTACCACTATCTGATGCAGATCATCAATTTTTACAAATTTATTTTATTTATATAATCCAACAGTGAAAAGAACCATTGTCCAAGAATTACAAATGTTTCTTCATCAGAATAACAATTTAGTAAACATGTTCAAAATAGCATTGGATCGGATGCCATCTGATAGTCATAATATTATCATTCGAGCTGACATACATTTTAAATAAAATACGGATTCGTTTTGTTCCTTTTAAAATTACTTTATACAAAAGTTAAGGTCTTTTATTTGTCGATTGAGGCAGTACGAAGTCTGCCGGATCAGCTAGTTGACTATAAAAATTAATAAAAGTTTTTTTAACATTAGTTTCAGTACTAACTTTTTCTTTAATTTTCGACTAATTCCGGGAAAAATTCACTATTTATTTTTGGGTTGCCGCGATACATATTCATTCCAAGTTGCATCCCTGAACTACAGAGGATTCAGAACTTGCTAGCAAATATGTAAAGGCGGCAGACAGACAGACGGACACCGAAGTGATTCTATAAGGGTTTCATTATTCCTTTGAAACGAAACCCTAAAAAAGCACTGTTATTAGTGTAGCAAATTACAGTAAAAAAAATTAGGATATATTGGCTCATTTTTTTTTAAACTTATTTAAGGCTATGAAATATAATTTTTTTTATTTTTTAAAAATAAGCTAGTTTAAGAAGGACAAACCTTCTTCAAAATTCGACATGATTTTAGTTCCAAATGTTCCTGCACAAGAACAAAACAACGCTTCTGTTTATCAACCAAAAGTTCAACTTTTGGTTGATAACCAAGGGATGTCGCACTGTGCGACGCACAGTGGCCCCAAATGACTTTTCTCGTTGCAAAAATCATAATTTTTGAACGCATAAAGATATCGCCAAAATTTTCCCCCTTAGAAACAATTTCCAAGGATATAAAAATGGAAAATTTGAAGAAAATTGATTCACAGGGTGTTTCACAGTTGTGGACTAAAGTAAGATTTTCATAAAAAAAAGAATTAACGAAATAAAACTATAAAATAAACCCGTTAAATTAGTCCTACATTTTGTGGAAAGAAGTCTATGACTATTTAAGTATTCACAAGAAGTTCTATAATAAAATTGATAACAACACAGTGGGTGCTTAAAGTTAAAGAATACACTTCTGCAATATTTCTTAACAAGTAATATAAGAAAGTATTTTTTTCAATTTAGTTGCTTATTATATCCTAAAAACTGTTTGAATAACATATTTCAGGAGGAATAGTGTAGTAAAAAAGTAAACGGACCGAAAAAAAATAAAAAATGAAGCAAATAAGAAATAGAATATGTAATATGTATTTTTTTTTTTTTAATTATTTCTAACGTTATTCGTTTTTATTAAAAAATTCATTGACATCGTTATTTTTAACATTTAACAACCTCGGTAGTTCTGGGGAATAACTTTTTTTCAACTCTTTTTCCGATGCAATATGCCAAAGATGAAACTAGTGGATCCGATGATACGACTAGCATGTTGAATAAATCTTCATTCTGTCGTTTTCGAGAAACCTCGTATACGCTTGTAGTATCGATAACGCTTGTAGTCTTTATTCCTCGATTCCTGTGCCTCTTCTGAAAGTTCTCCTATTGGCAAAATTTGATGTTTTATAAGTTCCTCACTATGATCCAGAACTTTGTGAAGTGTTGGAGTCAGGAGTTTGTGGCTGTATTTGGCTTTGAGAAGATTCGAAGTAATTTTGGCATTTTATCGTTGTCACTCATATCTTCATATTCTTTCCTTATTGAAGAAAAAAATTCTCCAGTATACGAAACATTAATAAAATGTTCAAAAAGTATTCTGTTTGGAATACTCATCTTGGTATTTAGCATGTACGTTCTGCTCTTGAGTAAAGTCTTTTCAAAACTAATTCAGTTTATATTTTCTCAAAGGTTATATACCTGCGCGGTCTTACTGCCAATTAACGTAAATTCGACTGCGCGTCTTTCTGCGTCATTGTTTTTTATTGTTTAATAAAGCGTTCCAGTTAAAAATAACAGGGAAAATAAAATTCATCGTATGCAACATTTACACGTTTTTTAGCTCAGGAAAAAAAAAAAAAAAAAAAAAACCTCTTGAAAGAAAGGGTCGTGGAAGTGGGTGTATTTTTTACTAGTTAAATGATAGCAAAACTACATATTTATTATTGATATAAGAAGAACATTTTAGGCTCTCAGCTCTATTATTTCATAAATAATCAAAATATTTCCAAAAATGCATATTTCCAAAGAAGCACTGAGAACCCGACTTCGTTTAAACAAATTGAAATTTCTCCGAACATTGCGAATAGTTGCAGCTGAAATTTTACATATAGTTTTACAAATAGCTGAGGTCAACTTCCAGGCAGGCTTCTTTTGTAGCTCAACCCAAACCCAAAAAACAACTAAAAAAAGGTGTTATTTTGTTTAATTCATTAAAAATATTTTTCTTCTCTTATCTTTATATATCTACTAGCTGACCCGGCGAACTTCGTACCGCCATATCTTTAGGGTTTTGTTCCAAAGGAATAACGAAACAGTTCGGTGTCCGTCTGCCTGTCTGTCCTCTTTTTTGTGTATAATTTCGAAATTCCTGAAAGACTTGGCTTACTATTTACGCCTTGCCTTGGCTTCGCACAGGTGGTGTATAATCGTGGACTAAGGAAATGTAATACTGGGAAATTAAAATCAGTTGGATTATTTGACAATAATGAGAAAATATTTTTTTTTTACAATAAAACCATATATATTAATGAATAACAATTAAATACTTTAAATATAACTATTGTAAGGAATTATCATACACAATATTTTTAGTTTTTTTTCTGAGGCAAAAAGAAATAGTTTCCAAATGGTTTGCCGACTCGCGAGCACGCAACGTATAATTGCCCATGAGAAAAACAGGAAAATTAAGGTTTATTCCAAACACTTCTAGTGATTGACCTTGGAATTTGTTAATTGTCATTGCGAAGGCTAGGCGCACTGGAAACTGGACACGTTTGAATTCAAAAGGGAAATCGGTTGGAATTATTGGTATTCTTGGGATTAGAACATCCTCGCCCTTAAACTTTCGTCGCTTTAATCAAATTTCCCAAAATTTCTTTAACGACGAGTCTTGTTCCATTGGACAATTTTGGTTGATTTAAATTGCGTAACATTATTATCACGGAGCCAACCTTGAGCTGTAAGTTGTAAGGTGGTAATCCTGCCAAATCTAATAAATTTAGGAATTCAATTGGATAATTTACAACTTCATTTTGATTGATAATGAAATCGATCGACTTAAATGAATGTATTTGTCCATAAATTTCATTCTGGATTTTTATATTTAAATCATCAACATCCTTATTTTTTGCTGCTAATATAGTCCGTTCATTCAACCAAACATGGTTTTTATAATATACTCCGATATGAACTGACAAAAATTTGGTGGAAATGAAGTGAGGCCAGTAGAAGGGTCAGCAGGCATTTTCCCATCGCCATTGTCTAATAACGCGCTTGAAAACAATTCCGTCGATAAGTCATTTTGTAATGCAACTCGCATATTAGTTACTAACTTAATTTTTTTACGTATCGCCATAAATTTGATGTCTTCAAGCAAGCATTTATTTCATCAGCAGCTGTTGACCTAGGAATGACTGGAAGCGTTTGGCGAAAATCTCTAGGCAGTAGAATCATCGCGCCTCCGAAGAGATTTTGATTGCTACGCAAATCTCTTAGTGGTCGATCGAGTGCCTCTAACGATCGTTTGTGCGCCATCGTGCCATCCAAAATTATAAGCTTACAATTCTGTAGCACTCTCGCCATTGCTGATGTTTTGGTTATATTACATGTCGGTTCATCTATTGCTTGAAAATTCAATGGTAGTTTGAGCGCCGAGTGAGCGGTTCGTCCACCTTCTAATAGTGTAGCTGCAATTCCTAATAATGCTACTGCCAGTGCGATCTTACTTTGTGCCCGAATTGTATCTAAAATTAATGAGATCAAAAAAGTCCAGGAAAAAAAAAATACTCCGTTGTCGACATTAACTGCTTTCATTATCGTGTCGTAAGCTGTTTTTTGCTGTTGATTTAAAGGTGGGACTTTATTTTGCACTGATTGACTTAAAGCATTTCGATCGTATTGGCGTTCTCGTTCAAATTCACGATTGAATACATCATACGTGGGGCGATTAGGTGCAGGCATTCCTAAGTCATGCAACATTTTGAAAGACATCATCAAGCACAAATCCTCTAAAGATATCAATACCTCATTGTAGATTTCAGCGCAAATTTCAAGTTCAGTATTTTCCGTTGTTGAACGTAGTCGATGCACAATGTCTTCAGCTATTGTCTTCGTATTTGTTCCACAAATTTTGTAGATTTGATGGGAAGCCCGTTGAAATTTGGATGGCAAAGTGATCGTATTTGATGCGAAGTAGATGAAATAACAGCATCAGCAAGTGTGTGGTCCCAATGGATATTATTCTCCAGTAAGTGTAATCGTTGACAGGCTTCTCGATATGTTGCGCACAATTCACCATTGAACATTCGTAGAGATTCGAATGAAGTTGGTCCACGAATATTAAGTAGCAAAGTAGCAAGTAAAAACATTCGTCACTGTTTGGGTGCATTGTGTAAATGCGCCCCAATGCTTCGGATGAATATACATCCACGTATCCTGGTACAGGCTGTCCTTGTTTTCGGCGTTGAAATTTTTTATGGGACGCATTCCATGTAAAATATTTAGGTATTTCCGAGTAAAGCAATGTTCTTGCAAATGGATCGCTCGCGCATGTCTCGAAGAGGTTTGTCAGCGTTGTCGCTGGTGGTCGTTCAGCTCTTTGTGCTGCGTTCTCTGCTGTAAAATATACTCGTTGTCCATTCTCCAATGAACAGCTAAATGGACTACTGTCGGATGACGTTCATGTATAGGCAATGAAAAGATTCTCCAAACAGCCTCATTGCTGCTAACATCTTCCCATCTGATATTATGTAACTTCATCGCTGTTGTTTGAAGCTGCAATACCAAATACGGCCATGTCGTTTCCTTTCGTGACGTATTTGCAAACATATTTAATAGATTTGACCGAATTGCAGTACTCAACATTACAAGGCGCCTTAAATGTTTTAGAAAGCAGTAGCGAGTATTGAACAATCCAACTGTTGGTAACTACGACATCCTTATTTTTGACTTTCAACGTTATTGTTCTCCCGTTATCTTCTACAGAGCGACGACGATTTAAACAATTTAACCAAGTGATTTTTTTCATGGAAAAGTTGTTGCAGCTGCATGACAATTTCCCTCCTAACTGAACTATTGATAGCACAGCACTTCAGCTTCAGGATTTCCCAAGAAATGAAAACAATTTATTAGCACAACATAACCCTGGTGGTAAGAGTCGAAATCTTAAAGCATTGCAATATATACAAAGAATGCTCATTGCTCCAAAATCGACAGATTTGTCGCTGGCGTAATCGATTGTTGGATCATATCTAAATCCCAAACGTTTGTAATTGATTGTTTCGTTTAATCGTCTATTTTGTTGCATCTCGTTTGAAGTTGGGTAGTTCTGGAGTCGCGTGAAATCTCGCTTGAGAAATTCTAATTCTATTTGTCTCCAAACGCTGCCTTCGCTCTTCTTCAGTCTCATTATTTCGCATATTGTAAACCCTATTCGAGTTACGCGTGCGCCGGTCGATGTTTTGACGCCTTGTTCGTGACATTTTGTGTTATATATTAAATCACACTATATAAAACTTTAAATGTCTGTCCTGCTTTATAGAACGTTGAGCACTCAATTTACGTATGTAAATTTTAGTAGGTGCGAACCTAGTACGGAAGATTTCTGGATAAAAATGTTACGACTAATAGTATTGTTCTAGACCAGATGCCACATCCTCTGCGCTATCGCTGCAGCATTTGCAAATCACTTTGATCTATTGAAAGGCTTAAATTGTAAGTGAAACACAACACACATTTCCACTTGTTTTCCAATATCTATTATTATTGTTTATCAATCTTTCACTACTACTATAATACTATTACAACTCTCGATTCACTATCACAGCACTTTCCACGATCGAATATGTCTTTTTTTTATTCTGACCATTCTATATATACATTATCATTCCTTACATTTCTCACATTTCTTATTTACACAACAATTCATTCTACACGCAGTTGGCTTAACCTACTTATTGATTTCATATCGGGCAAGAAAGCCCGAATTTTTTTCACCCGAAAAAATTAGAAAAATAAAAAGTGTTTGTTTTTCCCTAGACATGAGTTTATCGGAAAAAAGGATACATTACTGCCGAGTTTCGATTCCCGGACCTAGAGATCCTGGAGCAGCGATCTTATGCTCTTCGCCACTGGCACTTCATACGTAAGTCATGATACATAACAATGCTTTGGAAAACTTTGATTGCGTTTTTCCACCTGATTTTCTCAAATTTCTTAACCTTATTCTCCATCTAAACCATCTCATAAAAGTAACTAATTCCGAGGAAAAAAAATTATCTAATTCAGTGAAGTCGTTCTTGAGTTATAGTATTACATACATTTCGGCGATTCATCTATAAATATTATAAAACAAAGTCTAAAAAAATGTTTGGGGAGTTTAATCTCAGGAACTACTGAACGGATTTGCATGCGGTTTTCACCAGTTGTATTGTTGGGTATCTATTATGGGTATGGACTATATTTTATAGACATTTAGACACAACAAGTTAACGGTATATTGAGATACGTAAAAAAGTCGAGAACTGGCAAACTTCTAAGGCGGGCGCTGTCTAAACAGTTTAAGATACGAAAAAATAATGTACTGAGAAATTGATCGTCTCAAAAAGTTCTAAAAAAGTCAGCGGTGGCATATGTGTATCTTTTAAGGTAGACACACAATAACCAATTTTATGGTTCTGTAAAAATTCGAAAAGCCAATCGCCCTGTAATTTACACACCGCTTTGTCAAAAAATCTGAAAAAATTACAAAAAATCGGCTTCCATGAGTAAATTTAAAAAAAACTAATTTCAGCATTCTAGCCCCAATACTTTTGGAGCTTTTGGCCAAAAACGATAAAACGTGAATATGCGAATTTCGAAAATCTAAAAACGCAGTTTTATAGATCGCGGAGCAAGCACTAAGAAATAATAGTTCTAAAAATATCGATTAGTTGGTGAAATCCGAGAAATCGCTGATTTAAAGATTTTTTTAATCTAAAAAATTTTGGCTGAAATCGATCCGAGTCTCAGTGGTGTTTTCAATGTTCATTTCAACCCCTATTTGCTCAACTCAAATTTGCACACAACTGGCATGACGATGATCGCGCGGAAACGGTGTTGTACGGATAGAGGCATATGAAATGTGAAAAACGGATACATGCATATATGTATGTGTATAGGTTTATATAAATGTACACATCAGAAACACAGGCAGCGATGAAAGAACGTGGTATTTTTTGTTGGAATATGATAACCAATGGGAAAATAACATATCTGATGCGTGTTCTATTCTACAGGAAAATAACAAGGACACTTATTTACTTTGATAATTTCGTTGTGTAAAATTACTGAACCTTTGTTGCCGTGGCAAAATCACCGCAAAATATGATTGAAGATATGTTGTACCGCAGACAACAACAACTGTCATCCGATTATGGGAACATTGATCAAAGTACATACAGTTGAATCATTCTAAGTCGAATTTTCACGGGTTAGAGGCAGTTATGGAAATTCAAGTTAGAGGGTTCATATATTTTTTTTCTGTTTTTTTGTTGTTGAAAATCCTTTATTTTGGTCTGTAATATTTGCATTGGGCGGCGTAACAGCCCGTTGAGAACCAGAGCCTAGCTTTTTAGCACCTCCACTGTGTTGTGCGCGTTATAATTTTGACACATGTGGAGGGGACCTGCTGTTTAATGCCGGCTCCGAACGGCGAATTGCGATAACTTTTCGTGACAGAAGTACTCCAGGAGGATTGTCAGTCGTTCGCCGGAGGTGGGGCCGTGAAAAATTTTTGTGGTGTTTTTTCCCCTTAACTTCCAATAAACGCGGTACATTAAGCAAGAATGCATCTCAGATACCTACCTGTTTTCAGATTAAAAGCCGATTATTTGCGTGTGCGCGATGCGAATAGAGATGGATCTCGACAACGATAATGTTCGCTAGCGATGTTCGCGTGTAGGGCCATGTTTGCAAGCTAATCCTCATTTTTGCTGTGAACTTACTTTGCTCTCTCTTTTTTACATAGGTAAACAACAATAGGGCAACCACTTGCGCTTTTTCTCCGAAGTGTTTGCACTACAAGAATTAACACGAAATGAATGTTCTCGAAATGTGTTCATCGTCTAGGACCCCAGTGGGAGAGTCAGATAATGCGAGTTGCGAGGGGCCATTTTTTTGTCTGCTTTTAGCCAAAGAAATAAAACTCGACTTAGAGGTTTTGAAAGTAGACTAAGGCTGGAAAAAATGTATTCGGGTAAGAGGGATTTTCGACTTAGAGAAATTCGACCGTATGTTCTGTGGAATTTTTGTTCAAGTAGCCATATAACATTAAACCATGCAGAATACATGCGAGAAAAAACTATAATCATTAATGATTTATTGAAGTGATTCAAAACGAGTGTCTTCTGAAAAGGGGAAAAATCGTTCATGATTTAATTATGTTATTAGTCTACAATAACAAGGGGAATATTTTCTTTTTGAATGCTACTGGAGGCAGCGGGAAGGCTGCTTTTGCTGTGGGATCGTCTGGAATTGAACCCACACTTTTAGATGGCGGAGGAACTGCTAACTCTGCTTTTAAACTTCCATTAAAATTTTGTAGTGCCGATGTTTCAAGTGCTTGCAATGCTTCCAAGTAGAGTAATACTGGTAAATTGACGGGGGATTGTAGTTCAATAATTTAGGACGAGGCTTCAATGCTCCACAAAACGTCTAACAAGATGCACTAAAGCAAAGTCTATGCTTCACTGAAAAAGTCATACTTATGGCTGTACATAAAAAATCGTAACTTCAAACTAATATAAGTGTTGCATACGGAAGAGACAACACATCACTTTCCAATAATATGCTTCAAATAAGACCAGAAAAATTCGAAGTAAGAAATGGGAAGGCAAATTTCAGAAATATCTTTTGTTTTGTTGCCGAATATTTTAGAAATGATTGAGAAGGTATATTCCGATATTACAAACTTATATAATAATTCATTTGGTTTGAGGGAAGGGCTATTTTGTGGCAGACAAATAAGCAAGTCAATTAAGTGATTGATTCAATTCTTGCCAAATGTGATTCATCATCAAAAGTCTATTATTTAGTTGACCGCGCTTCAGATGTAGAAGAAGCGGTGCATTACCCCAAATTATTTCTAAATTCATTAACACTTTCTGGTATTCCATTACTGGAATACTAAAAAACTTTAGACATATAGTGCTGCCTGCGCGAAACCAGGACGGGTTGCTAGTTTTTATTTATATAGATGTATTTTTATGATATTAATACATGAATTAACTAAACTGCATTCAAAGAAATTTAAATTTTTTCTTTAGTATTACACAATCGCAAAAATGAAAACAAAGAAATTCGTTTTTTTCAGCATTATTTACTCTTGAGCAAAATTGACTAACTTTGAAGCGCTCCAGAAGCCAAGATAAAAATCAGAAAATTATTTTGTTTGCTGTTTTTGAAGCTCTGTTTAGATTTCTATAAGAAGCAAAAAACAAAAACAACAAAATAAAACATCGAATTTTGTATTTTTGCCACGACTTTTGCCATTTGGGCCCACTGTGCGGCGGTAGACCAGTGCACAAATAACCTATACATATAAGCCTTTCCAGGCTGGAAAACCCCATGCCCACATTTTACAAGCACACTTATTCGGGCGTCTGAGCAGATTGACGCACATTGTTATATGCTTCCGAGCAACTGCATTTTGTTCTAAATTTTTTATTTTCGCCGCCATTCCTTGTGCGAATGGAAATTACTTTTTGAAAGCATGAAATTTATTTTTTTAATTAATATAAATAGGCTTAATTTGTTATCTCTAATAGTAATAGTGGGAGAAATGGAGCTGGAAATACAATACATAGGTCACCTAGCGCTATTTCATCATCAAGTTGTGGTGGAATCTTTGCTAAAAGAACACCAACCAGTTGAAGAAGTTGAGGAGGTGGAGACTGAAGAAAATCCAGAAGAGCTTATCACGGAAGTTTAAACTTTTACGCATATAGTTTGTTGTTTGCATACAAGCCGACGTTTAGGTAAATTCCAAGAAATTTTGCTACTAAGTGCACGTGTTCAACAGAAATACCTCTGGTGACTGCTGCTTTACATGAGAGAAAGAGAGAACGAAGAAAATGTGTGCTAGCATCTCTCTCTTGCCGTTCGCAAACTTTTCGTAATGCAACGAAACACATGGAGTCAACTAGCAAACATTTTAATGAAATCGTATAAGTCTAACAAACCATAAAAAAAACTTTGCAATAAACCGAAACACCCTCCCCACCAGACCATACAGACTGACAACTTCCACTAAGTAGATTGGACAGAAAGCCTCTTAATGTAACAGTAAACAACACATATACGGTTACATTTTAATAGAAATATTCAAGCGGAAATGTTGTCTTCCACCTAAATACGCATCCGAAGAGGAGAAAAAAATGAGAATACGAAAATATTGAAACTATGTTCGAGATATGGCAGATATAAAGAAATGGCCGTCATCCCTATAAAGGACCCCCCGCAGATATTCCTATCCGACCACATCAGGTCGTAACTTTCACTTCAATAGTTTTCCTGAAGACATTAAATCTTGATTCCAAATACACACATGTATACGTGTGTTTTAATATCAGTTCACAGCAACAATTCAGACAACAAACTAAGCAACGTTGCTTAATGTACATTACACGACGAAAAAGTCGTTTACGCAACAATGGCAAACGAAAGAAGGTTGGGAACTTGAAATCAGAGAGCCTCCGACTTACCCGAGTGCTTGTCAGATTCAAAGAAAAAGCTAAGAGTTTCCACATTGATTTGAATTTGTTTTCGGTCTAAGCCGAACGAAACAATATTAAATAATTACAAGGAATTTCAATACTTTCTGAAACAATTGAATGGAATGTCTGTCATTTCAAATCTCCTTCAATAAATTCCCTCCGGATGGCAATGCGAATTTCGAGCGCAATTGTCCAAAGAGAAATCTTAGGGTTTTATCCAGCCCAATGTGGGGGTATTACGATAAAGACGGAGGACCGACCATCGTCGTACACATATACAGGAGTAGTAAATATTTCATCAAAAACTGTGTGTTTGACTGTACGAATGATGATGATTTCAAAGGGGGATGGCGGATACTTGTGCCTTTTAAGGGGTTCTAACATGGATGCTTTGGTTGGGCATCCATGTTATTTGATGATAGGGACAGTTGGAGAAATGATTTGTTTCTTTTTCCTTAACAACTTTTTCTTGAGGGCATGTTTATTGACAAAAAAAAAGGGATTTGTTTTCGATCTGGAAGCAACGTTCTAAGCTTGACGTGATCGACTCAATCGATAGCTTGTTTTTAGAGAGCATTTAGTTTTCATTTCATATGATTCATATTTCTCAAAATGGCTGTCTGTCAACCTATAACCAACAATTGGTTATAGGTCAATTGAGCCACCCCCGTTTTAAAAACTATACGTTTCTGAAATCAGGCTATATTTCGTTTAGCCTTATTTCATAATTTGGGCGAGGTAACAGCACCTTGAGAACCTCCACGATTGTCAGTCATTCGCTGTATATGGGGCCTTGAAAATTATTTGTGGCGTTCTTTCCCGGGCTGGATTTGAATCCGAACTCAAATTAAAACAAAAATCAAACGGCTGAATACATTTTACATTATTTGTATATTCCATACTAGTGAGGAGTGGGATGATATGACTCCCGTCACACACCGACGCACATCGGTTGATTTACGAGTATGGTCATTAGTTGGACTTAAATCGGATTAAAATTGTTTTACTTTATCTTATATCCATGTTTTATGCACCAATTTAAAATCATTTCCATATGTTTAGAGGGTAGTATCTTTCCTTTTAAAAATTAATGATACTTAAATTTTGATCTTAGATTTTCGATCTGAATGAATATTTATACATCCTGCAGGAATGAATGTTGCGCTGAATTGCAATTGGGTCTTAAATTTTGCATTTGAAATTGGGGGGAGGGGACGTTTTCCTTTGAATGGGACAAGGTGCTCAGTAAAAACGAGGAGATTCGTCGCCCAACAACATGAGACGTCTCCCAAATCAGGGGACGTAAACCTTATAAAAATCCTTGCATTATTTTGGATTGTGAAGTAGTCCAGGAGGCTTTCTAACCTAAAGGCAGTTTTTTTTTTGAGGCAGGGGTTCAGATAAGTCCTGAGCCTGTTCGCAATCTTATCGATTCGAAAATATCATATGGAGTTGTAACTTATTTATTTACATTTTATTTCGTTCACAATCTTAAGTGTACCGGTAATGTTTTTGTATAATGTTTTGTATATAACATTAGATATCTGCGTGGGCAAATATATTTTTTTACCCATTGTACGAAAACACTTTAAAAATAAGGCACACAAGTCGATTATACCTCGCTTATTTCCAATTAAAAATCTTAGATACTTTATCATCTTATTGATGTAATAGAAAAAACAACGAATAGCTTACCTTTTGTTCCTTCCATCCGACAAGTGGTGGGAAGCATATGACAAATGACAGCACCCAAATGCCTGCGATCAATGATTTGGCTTTCTTGGTAGACATTATACTGGGATAAGTGACCGGTCTAGTCACGGCAACGTATCTGTCCAGCGATATGGCACACAGATTCAAGATGGAAGCGGTGCACATCCAAACGTCTACTGCTAGCCAAATGCGACACCACACATCTCCAAAAATCCAAACCTGATTTAAACGAAAAAAAAGCAAACCAAGAACTCATGAACACATTTTAGAAATCCAATATTGTCTTTTGTTTTCACCTTAAATACTTCCCACGTTGCGGAAAACGGAAGCACAGCTAGTCCAACTAAAAGATCAGCTACTGCTAAATTTACAATAAAAAAATTTGTAACACTACGTAGTTTGTTTGAACAAAATACAGCTGCTATGACTAAAAGATTTCCTCCTATGACTAAAATATTTATAAATTCGAGTATGGCTAATGAGATTAGGCTCGCAGGTTCCGTCCATTTTACAGATTTTATGAGGCTCTCACACTCTGTCTCATTCATGGCTAAAACTCAGTTCGGGGTGAATATTTGTGTTTGTCACCTGCAAAAATGAAGAAAAATTTGGATGTAGTGGTTATTTCTAAAATATTTATTAGAGGTTGTTAGCAAGGCACCAACGACTTTAACGTGAGAATTGCGACAGAGACTATGGAATTCTCCTACACTATCAATTGAAAAAAGTTATAAAAGAACATATATTTCGAAGTTATATCCGTGTGTTTATAGGAATAAGATCTGGTAGAATATGTTACATTCTCTTCACCACAGATATTATCGGCCGATATACACTCTTTGCAGATATGTCAAACCCCAATCTGGATCAATTGATTGATTGATTTTTTTTAGGCTCATAGAATAATATAATATATGCTGTTGGAAAGATATTAAATTTTGTCACTGAATAAAAGTGAACATAAAGAATTCTAAAGAAACAAAAACTATTTTGAACCTTATTTTTGTTATTGCTTCAATGTGATTTTCACATGCCAAAAGTCAAATAATAAATCGTAGTGTAAGATTTGAATTTTTTTTAATTTCAAACACGAGTACACAAATCACACGAGTGATTTGTTAATTTCTGACTTTCTGACTAAGCGGCTATCTATTAAATACTGCTGAATACTTTATAATTCAAATTGCTTAGTTGTTTGGTAAGGTGACTTTCATAAACTGCCGATTATTTGTCTCAATGGAGTAGCTTCAGACCATTTTTCTTAAGTTCACTGAAGCAATTTTCACACGGTTGGCATGACCAGCAAATGAGAAAAACTTTTCTTTTGTTTAGCTTTATTCGAAACAATAACCTGCCGTTGTTAGTTGCTTTAACTTAAATTATGTTCTTACTTCTAGTCTGTGTCTCACACTTGCCCCCACCTCCTAAACGGAGCGAGGTACACGCCCTGACATAGTAAAAAATGTTTGTTTTTGGACTCTCTACAAGCAACCATTATCAAATTTGGTGCCAAAGCTATCCTACTCGTGTCTTTTCTCTTAATCCCTAGCGTTTCTATTTTTTTGTCCAGCACACTTAGGATGTTACTAGCAAATTGTTACAACCGACAAAATGTAATTGCCACGATGCAACGCGATTTTGTTGGAATATATTGTAGACATATTTATCAATCAATCAAAGCCAAAAAAGTTTCAAAAGTCCAACAGCTATGCCTGTATCTTTTGAAAATTGATAGTTGTTTCTATTTTTTTCGCCATAGCTGTATATCATGGTAGTGCATGAAAAAGAGCTTGTCCGCCATATTTGAAAGTCCGCCATATTAAGGTAATTACTTTCGTATTCTGCTCACAATACCCTTTCATTTGATACCCACATGATGGTAGTGCATAAGAAATAGCTTGCCCGCCATATTAGATCCAGAATGACCTAACTTTATTAATATTCTTTTTGTTTCTAATGGAAGGTTTTACTGGTAGTTTTCCTTCTAATGTTTATACAGTTTTTCTTTTTTCCCTATTAATTCTCATTTGTATAAATAATATCTCAGAAGAAGATCAATGGATCATATCTCTGCATTAATTATGGGTGATAACCAAATATCATTGTAAATTTTTTCTACCTAATAATTACATCTTTATCTTATTCATATTCTTCTCACCGAACCCTTTCATTTGATGGCCATATCAGGTTTTTTTTTGTTATTTCCCAGTTTCTTTAATGTCTGTCTTATTTTGACATTAAACAACGGTTTTACATACTAAGGGAATGCACATTAACGAATCAAATCCTTCATTGTTGTTTTATGTTATGTATGGCACAGGTGGGTTTTACCCGACCCGATGCGTTGAGCGTATAAAGGTATCCTGACATGCAACTTGGCAGCTACAACCAGTTTTGACCTTTCTTCCGACCACTGCCCGTAATTGTCAAGTATAAAACAAAAACAATATTTGACAATCTGTCTTGCAGACCTTGCAATAAGAAGACCGATTGGTCCTTATCAGAGTTGGGATGTAATAATTACAAATTAAGGTTTTTTAAATTACAAATATATGTAATTGTAATTGAAAATCATCAATTACATATTACATGTAATTGCAATTTCCAATTACTGTCCATTCAATTACATTGATGTAATTGAAGCAATATGTAAAGGTCAAATATATTGTAATTATTAAATTTACTTGTAATCATTACGTATAATGTAATTAAATATTATAAATCAAATAAATAACAGAAAACAGAAAATGTATGTATGTATGTATTCAATGAGTAGCCCCAAATAATACAACGCCTATGTGTATGTAATTTAGAAGAATACCAAAAACTTGGTGTTTTCTATATTGCAAACAAGCTGATAACGACTACTTGCCATATTGCGTTTCAATAATTATCCGTTGAATTAAGAACCTGCTAGCATCCACAACGACAAAAAATCTTGGTCCTTGGAATGGCGTTAGAGATAAAATTAATTCCTCATAAATAATCAATAGACCGAAAGCATATTCTTTTACTTACTTGAAAAATCAATTGCATTTTTGAATTACTCTCAATATGTAATTGGAATCTTTTAATTACTTGTAATTTGTAATTGAAAATTTTCAATTACAATCACGTGTAATTGTAATTCAAAGGATTTCAATTACTAATTACTGTAATGGTAATTGAAAATTTTTCAATTTTTTTTTCTCGTTTTGTGTTGTGTTTTCAATTTCAATTACTTTTAATTGTAATTTAACTTGTAATCATTACACAAAGTAATCAGTAATCATCATTCCCAACTCAAAAAATCTGAAAAAAATGCGAGCTATGAGGCCAGGCCATACCCACAAATCTTACATTATATTTTATTCGTACTAAAATAAATTAATAACTAATTTTATACCGGAATTGCTTAAATTAGGCACCGTTGGATAGGTTTTGTAAAGTAAAATAGTTTTCATTTTGAGCTTTTTGTTCTGAGGTTCAGTTTTCGAGGTGTTAAGCTTTAAGTGCGAAAGCGTCCCCCTCCCTCGCATTTCCACACCCACGGGTCTAAAAATCTGAATAAAATCTCGATATGATCTTTAGTTTTAATTTAGTTTGAGCATCCTGGCTCAAACAGTTTTCAAGTTACTGGCCAAAAACCATAAAACATTGACATACGAATTTTAAAGATATGAAAACGCCATTTTATCAATTCTATATCTCATCAATAGAATCAAAAAAAATTATATAAAAAAGTTTATCTTAACACAATTTTTCGAGATATTAACGATTAAATTGACGATTTGCTAAAAAAGGACAACTAGCGATTATCTCACACAAAGTTTTCTAAACGTTTCTATACAAAAAAAAAAAAACAATAGAATTTCGAAGCGGCGTTGGTGAAGTAGTCATGGTGGCTGCCTTCTGCTCTGATCGGTACGATCCTCGATCCTGTCCGGTTTGCGTTTTCTTTTTTTTTTCTTTTTTTTCTCCGAAAGATGGTTTTTCACATTTCTCATTTTTCTAAAATCTTAAAATCCAATTCATATAAAAATGGATAGCTTGAATACGTTACTAACCCAATTGAGAATGCAAAGGATTATTAAAAAAGTTTCTACATTCTGTTAAATTCCAAAATATCTTTTGGCTCTTTCACGGGTCTGGAAAAGAGCCGAAAGATATTAGGTAGTCAAATATCTCCCTTTTTGCCTTTTGAATTTTCCGGCTATGTACAAAGCGCTACAGAGCTCGTATCTGGCAATACATCATTTGAAAGGTCTTGACATAACCTACAAAACGACGCTGTTCATGATTAGCTTGGATACGAGCTCTGTGGCGCTTTGTACATAGCCCGAAAATTCAAAAGACAAAAAGGCGGAAGGGAGATATTTGACAGCCTAATTTGTCGGCTCTTCGTTATGCGCGATCATGGTGATACCAGCTGTGTATTAATTTTAGTTGAGCAAATACGAATGTGAAAAACACGCTGAGACTCGTATCAATTTCAGCCAGAATTTTATGTAATACAAAAAAGAAAACTTAAATCGGCGTTTGCTCGGATTTCGCTCACTAATCGATATTTTTATATTTATTTTTTCTTAGTGCTCTAGCTGAGACCTCAAAACTATGTTTTTGGATTTTCGAAATTCGCATATTGATGTTTTATCGTTTTTGGCCAAAAGCTCGGAAACTATAAGGCCAGAATGTTGAAATTTTTTTGGAATGTACTCACCGAAGCCGATTTTTTGTATTTTGTTCAGATTTTTTGATAAGGCGGCTACAGGGCGGATTGGCTTTTCGAATTTTTACAGGACCATAAAAATGGTTATTGTGAGTCTACCTCAAAATATAGACATATGCCATCGCTGAATTTTTTTAGAACTTTTTGAGACGCTCAATTCCCCTGTACATTGTTTTTTCGTATCTATAACTGTTTAAACAGCGCCCGGTTTAGAAGCTCTCCAGTTCTCGACTTTATTTACGTATCTTATATTACCGTTAACTTGTTGTGTCAAAATGATATCGTCCATACTCATAACAGATCCTCAACAATACGACTGGTAAAAACCGCATGGAAATCCGCTCAGTAGTTCATGAGATTAGACTACCCGAAAATTTTAGAAGACTTTGTTTTATAATATTTATAGAATAGATAGAAGATAACTATACCAGTTCCTCTTAGAAACAGACTGCCAATGTAACTGTTTACTTATTGTTTAAATACTCGGTATAAACGATAGATTTTTCAATTTTTAATTTGAAACTGTTCGTTATAAGCGATAGTTCGCTATGGACGATGTCGTTAAAACCGATATTTGGTTAGTACAATTCACATAATCTTTGCTCGGGACTCAGAGATTAGCTTTACCGATAGATATTACTTAACTGATGTCGTTATAGCCGATTTTGACTGTATTTGATGACGACTATAGTAACACCGATCTCTACGCTCAATAAAGTTGTATTTTTATCGGGGTTAAGGTGGAATTAAATTTAATTATAGCTACTTTCTACTTAGCTGTGTTCACCGCATCAATAACCTTCTTTCACTATTGCGTAAATTTTCATGTATGAATAGATACGCACTCCTCCCAATCGATTAGCACATGCAAATTTTCACGCAGACGGAGATCAAACCGGTTTAGAATGCGATGTGCATTTGTGTTGCACATGAAATCGACAGAATAGTGAATGAATGTTAAAAAATAATGCGGCGATGCTGCGTAAATTGGTAAGCAAACTGTTTTTTTTTTGCGCACATGAGAATCAGAATCATTTAACCTTAGCTCTGGTTTAAAGTAGAATTCACCACATGTTTGGCTCATAGTGACTCAATTTTTAAACTCTGTATTGGTATTATCTTTTTTTTTTAAAATTTTTGTAAAAGAAAAGTGTCGAAACTTCTAACTTGCTACTGTTGTACTAAGAATACACTATGGATATTAGCTCTGTTCTTCAAGGAAGAGGAGCCGGAACGAGTGACCAGTGAGTAAAATTCACAATTGACCGTTTTTTTTTCCTTTAGAACGAGGCCGTAAAAAGGAAGCATCCTCAGTATCAACTCACTTTAAAAATGATATGAACCCATTATGACCTTCATTCGCAGCAACTTGCAGAATCGTTACCTGGTTATAAACCTGCAACCATGCCGGCTATAACAGCATGTTGAATTCACCTTTTTATAATGTTTTTTATTGTTCTTTTATTACTTAAAACTTGTTATAACTGCATGTTGAATTCACCTTTATATAGTGTTTTTTTTTTTTTGTGCTATTACTTAAAACTTTGTCCTGAGGATGCTCTTATGTATTTCCGAGTACCATCTGATGCTGTTCCCTATTTCCAAAGATATCACGATCACCATAATAAAACACAACAGGTCTACATAGAACAATAATCGGATTTAAATAACTAATTTTGTTATTCATAAATATTCCATCCACCGAAGGCAAAATATTCCAGAAAACTTTTTTTCCCCACCACTCTATGCGAGCGATTAACCTTTTTCCGAAAATAATAAATGAACTCCTTTCCCATCACCACTGTCAAGTTCAATATTCATGCATCAACCCATTGCAAATTAGGTACAGAAAACAAGATTCTCTACGCACGTCACCCACAGTTATCCACAGGAGTACTATGCCAAATGACTCTCCCCATTAACACGATTGACATCAATCATTGTTTCTTATTAGCTAACGTAAACCCAGGACTGTTCAATAGGCTGATCTCATTGCATATGATTTCACTTGAAAAGCCGACCATAATAGTGTGCTCACCTTCGGCATATAAGTAAAGGCTTTCAACCCACACCATCCTTGATCGCAGGTGAAAGAGAATCCGATGGATGTTTTGCGTCACACACACACGACTAAGCTGAGGGCGGGAGATTGCTTATTCGCTCACCAACAATAATCGAAACGTTGGCCCACTGAATGAACCTCTAATGTGAAACCCGATAGACACGAAGAGTGTTAATTAAAAATTCTACTCAGTGGCGCTAAATGGATTATCCTTTGATAGCTATAAATATTATAAATAGGCACACTGCGGATCGATATAAGCTTTTTGCTGTACCTGGGTGTTCCTGGACGGTGTTGTCTTGTGAGGGATATTGGTCTTTCCGAAATAATTGACTGTCATAATTTAAGGTTGATTATGTTGTGGTGTCAGGCACAGGTGTACCGTGTTTATTTTCGTGTGACAGCCTTATCTTCGGCACTTAATTGGAGTAATTGAGATCCCTTTAGCTGGAATTTAGCTAATTTAAGCAATACAAGTTTTAAGTTTGAGTGATTGTAGCCGAGTTGTTTTTAGGAACAATGGGTAATACATCTTTGAAAGCACAAGCTCTGGTATAAAAAACCATGTAAGTAGCAATAACTCTTCTTTAGTTCAACAAAAGAAAAGCGGTTCGCCTTTCAGAGAAATCGCTATGATAAATTCAAATGAAAAGCTGAATAAAAATCGAAATAGAAATAAAATTTGGTAATGGTCTTACACATGGAACCCGATGGATTTCATCTAAAAAATTTTAGTTGTTAATTTCTTTTAATCAGTTACGCTGCTAATGATGATGATCTAATTATATTTTTAAATAAATATTCAAAACTGTCTGTTTGAAAATCGTTCTATTAATGTTTTCACAGAAATTTACAAAACTTTGTTTTTGGATTTCATCACGAAAAAAATGAGGTACGGTTTCGATCGCACCTATAACAAAATTCACAAAAGTTCATTTTGACCAGAGCTGTAAATTTTCAAGTAATCGATATTTTTTCTAAACGTGCAAAAATGGATATATTGGGGTCAAGATCAACGTTGTTAAGTACTTAAGTACTTTTGGACTTCAGTACCCTCCAAGTAACTAGTACCGGGTACTGGTACTGGTACTGGTACTTGAAAAAATGAGAGTTTTGCGAATAAAGTAGGGAAATGGCAAAGCTTCTAAGACGGGCGTTGACTAAACCGCTATACATACAAATGTATGGGGGAATTGACGTCTCAAAAAGTTTTAAAAAAAAGTCCACGACAGCAAATGTCTATCTTTTAAGATTTATTTGAAGAAAAAAGCGATATGAACAGTTGTTTTTTACTTTTCCATAACTCACGAATACTTCCTCTTAAACATCTCTACTTTTATAAAGTGCTTAAGATATTTTATCTAAGAAGTGGTTACTCATTAAATCGTAATACCTCTATTTATGGGCTTCGTAGCATTGAAATATTCCAGGCAATGATTCCACCGCATAACACTCATCACTTCCTAATTTTTTTCACGACAATTGCTCCTAGACTTTTTAACTCTCTACCGCTGTATATACGTTGTAGTCCCAATTCTTTTTCTTTTAATCGAGAAGTAAAAATAGAGTGGGCGCCGTGGCTTAATCGTTAGTGCGTCGGACTGTGAAGCGAGAGTACTCGGGTTCGAATCCGGCTCGGGGAAATAACACCACAAACAATTTTCACGGCCCCACCTCCAGCGAAAGGCTGACAACCCTTCTGGAGTACTTCTGTCACGGAAAGCTTTCGCAATTCACCGTTCGGAACCGGCAATAAACTCTAGGTCCCCTCCACATGTGTCAAAATTATAACGCGCACAACACAGTGGAGGCGCGAAAAGCTAGGCTCTGGCCTTTCGTGGGCTGTTACGCCACTAATGATGATGATGAAAAAAATGGCATTTTAATTTTGATTTCGATGAATTAAATGATCTAATCCAGATCATGCTCTAAAGTAATTTCGAAATTATGAATAAAAAACGATAAACTTTTTCTCACCTCTTTTCACCTTACCCTTTTCTTTAATTATTTTTAAACAATATCTTTTTCACTTATTACCTAATTTTCTATATAGTATGTAACTCATAGATACATTCGACACTAGCTGTCTCAGCTATAGAATGAACCTACAATTTGTTCAATACTCAATGAAATACACTATAAATAGTTATATAAATCCTGTAATATTATCTTTACTAAGTTAAATAAATTTGATGTTATATAATTGTATATTTACATATGTAATTGTAATGAATAAAGTTATGCTATTTACTACTACCACTACTACTTATCTTTTAAGGTACCTAGAGCAACATTTACCATTCTTATGGTTGGTCCAGTCCCAGATTGAGAGAGGGTCAGAGCATGCAATACTAGTTGCGTGCTTGATACAAGTTGCAGTTTATTTTTTGAAAAAAAAAATCGACTTAGAGGAATTGAAAATAGACCAAGAGTCGAAAAAATGTATTCGAGTTAGAGGGATTTTCGACTTAGAGGGCGTTCGACTTAGAGGGCTTCTCGACTGTATATCGTTTTGTGGCCGAAATCCGAGCAAAAGCTGATTAAAATTCCGGCTGAAGTTTACACGAGTCTCAGTGGTGTTTTCCACGTGTTTACTGTCAAAATTTCATTGTGTTAAATTACTGATTTATAGAGCTTCTGCAGAGGCTCAGATGAGAGTCACTGTCATGTCTGCTGAAGAATTTCGATATATGTTAACGTTGATAGTTAGGGGAACCAGAGCAGACATTGTGAAGTCTTGCGTACCCCTTTAGTGGTTAAAAGAAGCACGAGTGGCCGTGTGGTGTTCGATTGTAGCCCATTTTATTTTGCAAAAAAAATATGTGTATTTGATAATGCATCGCTAGTATTTGAATTTGGGTTATTTTTCATATTGTATTAAATTTTTATAATATTTTTTTTTATAAAATTGTATAACTAAAACAAAAAAATATTGCAAATATTACACGACGTTTTAAAAAAAATGTTGTCTAGGATCCTTCCTTCCCAATTATGAAAGTTTTTTCATACCCTAAAACTATCTACTAATACAAGAGCACATTTGGGTGGAAGCAGAACTAGGAGACAGAGAAGTACCTCATTTTGAAAACTAAATTGAATTTGATCGTAATTTAGGTGAAAATGTAACCAGCTTTGAAGAGTTAACATCGAAAAACCAACCCAGATGTAGTCGAAGAAGAGAAAAAAGATTATCAAAGGACTATATTGGCAGTTGCAATAGAAGTGTTAACGAAATTAACGATCTTATTTTCTTCCATTAACTTCCAACGTTCCTTTATTATTCGGGTTTTAAAATTCCATATTGCAGACTTTTCCACAAAACGCGGTAAAACGGCTATTGCAGTAACGCACAGCTACGTTATTGCAGTTTTTGGAGTAACTCTGCCTGTCTGTCTATCTCTAACGATACACTACCGATTTCGATTTTGACAAAATTTAGTAGAGAGTAAGCATAGACCTTAAGCATGGTAATATTATTTATCCAATCGCAATAAGTGATATTCAGGCGGACGACGTTGCGGCAGCAGCTAGTTAACATATAAAATTGCAGTATGGCCGAATTCCCATAATGGGGAAGCTTTTAAGCAAGACTTCACAATGTCTGCTCTATTTTCCCTATCCCCGGTAATGTTTGTTGAAAATCTCCAACAAACATGACAGTGTTTTCACCCGTGATTTTATTACTGCTCTAATATTGCTGAATTATAATACATACGTACTAATATCTTGGCAACCCTACATAAAAGCTTTCTAATACATACACACATTGAAATACATATATTGAAACACTTATATTTGTACGACAGTATATAAATAAGTCTTTGTTCAATAAAATCTTCACTTCTGAACTAACTAAGCTGGATTGTTAAACCAAGTGTTTCTCTTCTCCTTAAGACCCCCCTATTGCTCCAACAAGTTATGGGCCCAGGTCGCAGTTAATACGGTTTTTAGTCTTTCGGTTCGAAAAGTCGGTAATTATAAAGAAGTGCATGGCAATAATTTTCTAAGTGAGAAATCGTAATATGGTCATAAATGCGATGATGAGAAATCGTTATTTATTTTATTTATAATATTTCAAATCAAAAAGAACTCGCGTTTGATCAAAATGCACATTTTTTGACAACACACATGTGTGCAAAACGTGAAATGTTTCATAATTTTGAATTGCTTAAAGACACAGTGATTCTTGCTGGAGAAAAAAGGTCGAGGCGAAGTCAAAATTAAAACGAAAACGTCAGTGATTAAATTACAAAACGTGTTATATGTGCCCCAATTGCAATGCAATTTCATTTCTGTGGGTAAAGCTGTGAAAGGTAGTACAGTTACATTTAGAAATAATTATGCGTTTTTAAGAGGGTCAAAATCTGTTGAGAGCCAAATTTACAAATAACTTATTCCTGCGTGAAACTGAAGTGATCCAACAGAAGAATATGATTTATTCAGCCAAAACCTCAAAAAAAAAGAACTTCTTATATGGCACAACAGGTACGGTTGAAATAGTGCGTGGTCAAAATTTTGACACAAGAGCCGATGAAATGAGTTGCACAGTGTGTTTTAAAAGCAAATGCTACGTTAAACCATCTCCTTCGTAGGAAAGTAAAAGCCAGGAAATCTTAGAGCTAATACACAGTGATGTATATGGTCCAATAAACGTTTGAACGTCAAACCGGCAAATATAATACATACATAAATTTCGCAGTGACAACGGCAAAGAATTCGTGAACTACGAGTTCAATGCATTTTTGGAAGTATTGGGCATATTCAGGCAGCTCACATTCCCCCACACACCGTAACAAAACCGAGCCGAGCGAATGCATCACACACTCGTGGAAATGGCTCGTAGCATGATCCTAAACGCGAATTTAGAAGAGAACTGTTCAGTTGAAACAGTGCATACTTCTGCTTATCTACGCAACCGGTCTCCTACAAAGGCTGTAGAGCATGCTACACCATATGAGTTGTGGTTTCAACGTAAGCCAACAGTTGGCCCCCTTCGAATTTTTGGATGCCTAGCAATAGCACTTGACAAATTTCATCGTACAAAATTTCGCCCCAAAGGTAAAGAATGCATCCCAATTGGATATGCTGATAAGGCAAAGGCATATCGATTGCTCGTGAAATCAAGTAAACAAATTATTGTAACACGCGATGTATACTTTGTTGAACATTCAGTGGATACAGTGAGTTTCGATTTACACAGTTCATCTATACATATTGATAACACCATAAAATCCACCGATGAGCAGATTCACGCATCAACAGATAGAAAAGAAATTAAAATCTCAGCTGGCAGCGATGAAGACCTGGTCTCAGTTGACCAACTGCGCAGTAGCTAGGGATACTTGGCCAGAGTACAACTTATCACGAACCAATGACCTTCTTAATAGGACTCGCACAGACATTGCCCCGATAGGGGATAATGCAGCCAGACTAGGAATCCCTTATCGCACACACTGCCGTAGCTGCAATAACACGGCAGAACCAGAATATCTGACACACCTCCTCTGCTTCTGTCCGGCGCTTGCCAGGGCAAGGTTACGGACTCTAGGCAAACCCTTCCCTGAATCTCTCGGCGAGGTATCCCGGATGAATATTAAAGATTTGATTTCATTCCTCAACGTCGCACGATGGTTCTAAATCGTAATTTATATTCAATTTTTCAGAGCTGTGGTTACAAAACGGCACTTAGTGCTAATTGGGTTCTCCTAGAACCACCACCTCACACACACACCCACACACACACACACACACATCTGTTCCTCTGTCGCTTGGGTTTCAAGCAAAGTGTGACAACCAAAACTGTAAGATGGTGAACCAAACGGAGTATTAATCGCTCATCGGGTCGTTGATGTACCTCGCAGTTACATCTCGACCTGATATACTACATTCCATTTGCAAGCTATCACAGAGGAACACGCAACCGCACAGTGAGTATTGGGCAGCGGCCAAACAAGTGTTGAGGTACCTGCCGATAACATCAAGCATGTCCATCACGTATTCAAAGACTGGCAAAGCTGTGCTGGGATACGTGGATGCGGATTGGGGTGGCAGCACAACAGATCGAAAATCCTACACTGGTTTCGATTTTATACTTGGAGGCAGCGCCCTCTCATGGGAAAGCAAGAAGCAATCATGGGTAGCACTTAGTAGTACAAAAGCCGAATACATGGCTCTCTCAGAGGCAGCGAAAGAAGCAGTTTATATTAAAAAATTATTTAATGAAATGAATATTTTTAAGCATTTGAAGTCAATCCAAACTCATGGCGATAATCTGAGCGCTATGAATTTAGTTAGAAATCTCGTATATTATACTAGAAGCAGACATAGACATTCGCTTTCATTATGTACGCGAAATTTATGCTAAAAAAATTATTGAATTAAAATATTGCTCGACTAATAAAATGATTGCTGATTGTCCAACGAAGAATTTATGTAAATTAAAACATGAAAAATTTGTTAAATTACTAGGCCGTAAGCCTTTTTAAGTTTAAGATTTCGAAGTTGAAACATTTTTTTTTAATCTTATAAACTATTTACTTATATGTATGCATTAAAGAGGAGTGTTGAATTATAATACATACATACAGTGCTCCACAAAAGTTTGCGTACGAAATTCGGCGAAAAAGGGCGTCTATTCCCAAACCATACGAGACAATTTGCTTTGAAAGGCATATTTAAAAAGAGCTTTGTTAAAAGCTTCAGAATCTACCATAATTAATTCAATACTCTTATCCATTCAAAAGTTATAACAAAAACAACAACCAATATTGCCAAAATCAATACACAAAAGTTTGCGTACGGCGAGTAAATTTTCACAATTAGGACCATTTAAATAACTGTAACTAATTAAGGAAGCAAGTAAATACTTTGCCTTTGTATACCCGTTGTTAGCAAGTGGGGAAATGTAGAAAAGTCCATAAATAGGGTAGCAAAAGACCATAAATATGGAAAAAAAAACCAAACTTAGTTGGAGTGAGAGGCCAATGGCTTCTAATTTGTACTAGGAGGGACGAATGTTCTAGAGGGTGGTATCAAAATAAACCTCAAAAAGCCAGTCAACAACCCAACCAAGAATAGGTACGCGAAAAATTGTGTTCAGCGACGAAGCTCATTTTTGGCTCAATGGGTACGTAAATAAGCAGAATTGTCGATTTTGGAGTGAATATCAGCCAGAAACATTGCAAGAGCTACCAATGCATCTAGAAAAAGTCACAGTTTGGTGCGGTTTATGGGCTGGTGGCATCATTGGACCGTACTTCTTCAAAGATGATGCGAATCGTAACGTAACTGTGAATGGTGAGCGCTACCGTGAGATGATATCCAACTTTTTTTTGCCCAAAATGCAAGAGCTTGACTTGCATGACATGTGGTTTCAACAAGACGGTGCCACATGCCACACAGCGCGCGCAACAATGGGCTTATTGAGAGGCGAGTTCGGTGAACATTTTATTTCACGTTCGGGACCGGTCAATTGGCCGCCTAGATCGTGCAATTTAACGCCTTTAGACTATTTTTTGTGGGGCTATGTTAAAGCTCATGTCTATACAGACAAGCACGCTTCAATTGACGCATTGGAAGACAACATTGAAGCATTTATTCGTGAGATACCGGCAGAAATGTTGGAAAGAGTATGCCAAAATTGGACTAAGCGGATGGACCATTTGAGGCGCAGTCAAGGTCAACATTTGCATGAAATAATCCTCAAACATTAAATTATATGGACCGTACTATCGATTCAAATAAAGATTTCATGCATTTTTCTGAATTTTATGTGTTTTTTTTTAAAAACTTTCCAATAGCTTTTAAAAAATCACCCTTTACATACATTGAAATACATAATATATATATTGAAACGACACTATATAAATAAGTCTTTGTTCAATAAAATCTTCACTTCTTCTGAACTAACTAAGCTGGATTGTTAAACCAAGTGTTTCTCTTCTCCTTGAGACCCCCCCTACTGTTCCAACAAATATCCCTAAGAGTCCTATTTAGAGGTTCTACATGAAGTCTATAAATCATGAAACAAAGGATCAGTAATTTGGCTCAAGGAAATTATGAGAGTACAAAAAATTCGGTCAAGTGTGAGTTTAACTCAACCGCCGAGGATTTCGTTGATCAGATTAGTATTTGAAATAATAATTGAAATTTAGGCAAAATACTGCAGTACGAAAATCGAATGAAATTTATTAAACAAAACTGAGCACCACGATGGACGACCGCATAAAAACACGTCAAGAAATCACTTTTTATGGAGAAATTTGTTTACTAGGACATCATGGCTGTCACTTGACCCCTTTTTTACCAGGGCTCTCATCACGTAACTTTTCAGACGTCAAGACGACTATCGTCAACGCTATCGTCAAAAGTTTGCTCCACGTATCACTATCGCTATCGTCTCGTCTATCGTCACAGTTTGAGCGCTATTAAATGCTACATTCCTTATGTCAAAATAAAAACTGCTTGTCATCTTTCAATTTCCTTTTGTATTTTCAAGTCCAAGACCGAATTAAAAGTATAGGTAATGAGTGCTAAGGAGGTATAAGGCACTCCAGTTCATATAAAAATAACTTATAAGCTTGAATTAATTAAATTAGCATCTATTTATAAGCATTTCATTTCCTCCCCACAACTGGCATTTACTTGAACAAGGACTCAAACCAAAGTTCTCCATGGTTTGGAAAGAAAATATGGGTTAGATATATGATTGCAGGTCGAATGTGAGAAATAAAAAAGGCATTTCTTGTATGCAAAACAATGTATAATGCAAAAAAAACATTAGCAAAACTATTTTTTCAGCATTAAATACAATATTTCATTTATTTAAGCCAACAATTTTACAATGCTTTTCAACATTTGCTCCAGGACGATAGTGAATTAGGTATCGTCAGAAAAGCATCGTCGAGACGATAGCAAATGACAGTTCTCTGCTTATGTGAAGTAGAGAAAACGATATCGTCAAAACGATATTTTTTATGCTTATGTGAAGCACAGCTATCGTTCAAACGCTATCGTCAGACGATAGTCGTGTTACGTGATGAGAGCCCAGAACCCTAAAACCTTGACATCTCGAAAATGGCACTAAAAATCTATTATTTTCCCGCGGTCTACAAAACTGTGTTTTCAGATCTTCAAAATTCGAATGTGGTTGTTTTGAGGTTTTTGGTTGATAACTCGAAAGCTATTAAAGCAAGAATGCTCAGACCAATTTTGAAGTAAAGATTACATCGAAGCCAACATCTTAGATTTTAAAAATTTTAGTCACATCGGTGTGGACTCTGGAGAGCGGGGGAAGCGGGCCTTATTCACACCTTCGGAGCAAATTTGAAGCCAAATAATTCAAAAACGGGACTTTGGGCTAAAAAGTAGAAAATAAAACCTCTATTTCATTTCAAAAGATCCATCGAATGATATAAAACTATAAAAAAATTTAGTAGTGG
Organism: Syritta pipiens; assembly: GCA_905187475.1. Lineage (NCBI taxonomy): Eukaryota > Metazoa > Arthropoda > Insecta > Diptera > Syrphidae > Syritta > Syritta pipiens. Next base: position 59,239,529 of record LR994572.1, on the reverse strand, counting down.
TACTAGATTTTTTGCTAGTATGTAATATTTTTTCCCGGAATTTTTTCTGTGCGCAAAATTTTTTTACTGTCCACAAAAGTTTTATTTATTATTTATTTAAGTAACTTATTATTTAAGTGACTGCAACTAATCAAGGATACAAGTACGTACATTGTCATACCCATTGTTAGCAAGTGACGAAATGTAGAAAATTCCACAAATATGGGAACAAAGACCATAAATATGCGAAAAAACGGGACTATTTATATAGTATTTCCCCATTTGTTGTCATCTTCCATTAAAAAAACAACGCGGTCTATCGTCGCATAATTGCTCGACTTTTTTTTGGCCAGCTTTATTCGAATAATAACGAACATTTAAAAGAAAATTATGCAAATCGGTCCAGCTGTTTTCAATTTATGCGCTTACCAACGAACATCATTTGATTTTTATTATAAAGATTATTTTCCAATACATATTGCTCAACCTAAATAATACTAAACAATCAATTGCTTCCGCCGGTTTTTTCTGAAATTCGAGGCTTTATGGTAATAAACTGGTTACACATTTATGATTCGTTTTTCGTTTGATTCGATTGCGTTTGACACGAGTCTTGATCAAGTGATGCCTCCAATTCTGCATCTTCGAAAACCTTCTCTCTTCTCTCTCATCTACTGCAAAACGGCGGAAGCAAAGTTGTACACGTAATATGTAATTACATCTGAAGTACATACACATGTTTATACAAAAAATGAAAAGGAAACATAAAATTATATTAAGATACAAAAAACCAAGAAAAAGCTTTTTGTTCTCCAAACCTATTAAATAATCAAAAACATTTTTTGGGACATCATGATTTGAAACATAATATCAAAGTTCTTCAATGTCCGATTTGGCTTGTTTATTCGCCCTCACCTCATAGTACTAAGAAGTTAAGCTTTCTTTGATTAAAAGTTCAATTGTATCGTAGCACCTATCCAGCGGAATTTTATAGTAGTTTGTATATTATAAAATACGCCGCTCAGGTACGAAATCAATTAATCCGACCCAGTCCCACGTGAATGATGAGTAACACACAGACACAGTCAAGAACCTGTATATTTATACACAAAAAAAAAAGAAAAAGATATAATATTCAGTGTGGTGGTTGGAAATTCTTTGCAATTGCATAAAGTTACAAATGCAGAGTACGTACTCTTTGTCGTTTGTGCACTCAGACTCCCCAAAATTTTTCATTCCATAAACAATTCCAAGTGCAGAATGCTTTGCAATGAAAGCGGATGCTCAGCAGCCGCTCAACAGTATGTTGGCCCTGTGGTTGTGCTCAAAAAAGGTTATTTTTTGCCTCGTTGCAGGTTTTCTTTTGTTGCAACATTTAAATCGATCGATAATTTTAAGCCCACACTCCACAGTTATACATACATGCATGTGTTTCGACCAATTCGACCGCACATTTGTACGTGTCAATTTTAACCGTTGCTATAAGTTGCTATTGAAAAGGAGAGCTACGAATTTTGTCCACCTTGTTGTTTAATTTTTATTCTCTTGCTTTCGTTGGTACAAAACTGCTCTACACATCTTTTTCTTCCTCTTTTTATAGGAAAATGCGCTGCGGTTAGAATTGATGAACTTGCTTGTTCGCTGGTACAATGAGAAATTCTTCTAAAATTCTACCAAGGAAAATCGTTTCCTATGTGCTGATCGAGACGCAGTTTAAAATTCGACCGAAAATATTTTTTTTTATAAATACATATAATACTGTACTAAGAGCCCGTCCTGGCTTCGCGCAGGCGGCAAAAAATACTAATAAAATAATAAAATAAAAATTTTCTGAAGAATACCTTTATCTTTTTACCAACTTGAGTATAATCTCTTACTTAATGATTGGATTGGATTTTTATTATAAAAAAAGAAAATAATATATGGATGATTCGTACATACATACATATGTATGTATGTATGTCCATTTTATTGAGCTGTTTGGTTTTTCGTCTCTCACTGCTATTATTTTGACCGCAGCTCTATCTAAAGTTTTTTCTAGTAAGATTATTAGCATTAGCTATGTGGTGGAATACCAGGATGTGTTATTGAATTTAGAAATAATTTGAGGTGATGGGCCGCTTCTTCTACATCTAAAATGCTGTCAGCTAAGTTCACATTTGGCAAGATCATAATCATTAACTTTATTGACTTGCTTATTTGTATGCGACAAAATAGCTCTTCCCTCAAACAAATAAGTACAGTGCTCCACAAAAGTTTGCGTACGATAAAGAAATTTGGGGGAAAAGGGCGTCTATTCGAAAACCATATGTACAAAAGTCTTATATGAAAAGAGCTTTGTCCAAAGCTTCAGAATTTACCAAAATTAGTTCAATACTCTTATCCATTCAAAAGTTATAACAAAAACAACAACCAATATTGCCAAAATCAATCCACAAAAGTTTGCGTACGGCGAGTAAATTTTCACAATTAGGACCATTTAAATAACTGTAACTAATTAAGGAAGCAAGTAAATACTTTGCCTTTGGGGAAATGTAGAAAAGTCCATAAATAGGGTAACAAAAGACCATAAATATGGAAAAAAAAACCGAACTTAGTTGGAGTGAGAGGCCAATGGCTTCTAATTTGTACTAGGAGGGACGAATGTCCTAGAAAAAAAACAAATAGTCGACGTAACAGCCCATACAAGGCCAGAGCCTAGCTTCTTCGCGCCTCCACTGTGTTGTGCGCGCTATATTTTGACACATGTGGAGTGGAGAAGTACTCCAGGAGGGTTGTCAGTCGTTCGCTGGAGGTGGGGCTGTGAAAAATGTTTGTGGTGTTATTTCCCCGATCCGGATTCGAACCCAGGTACTCTCGAATGTCCTAGAGGGTGGTATCAAAATAAACCTCAAAAAGCCAGTCAACAACCCAACTAAAAAACGGCCGTTCAGGTTTGCTGAAAGTTCTAAACAAAAGCAAAACAGGCCAATTATCCAAACTCTCTGTAAGAAAAAAACGAGCCATCAAGCAAATCCTAGATCAATAACCGCTTATAACGGCAATAAGAGTGACGAAACAGGCCCAGGAATTCTATAATACCCAAGTGTATCCAAAAATATTATGGAGAATCATTTTTGATATGGGGCCTAGACCGTGCGTGCCCATTGTCACTGCTGCCATTGATTTGCTTGATCAACGAAATTAACAGACGAAAAGGGTTCGCGTTTGCAGGAGAGTGCCTAACCAAGCCTACGGACTTCTAGCGTATAATTATATTTTCCGACGAATCTTAGTTCAATATTTTCGTGTATACCGGTCGCTTGAGGATGTGGAGGAAACCTTCAACACCCATATTCCAAAGAACACTTTCATTTTTTGCCTCGTAGTAGTGCCTTATAAAATTCACTGTACACATATTAAAACTTAATAATAATGGCAGTTTAAGGCCATTCACTAATTTTATTTTATTTCTAAGTTTGCAGTTATACCTAAACACATGCACATAACAAATACTAACAAAAGCGGCTAGATTTCTGTACTGACTGTACTGTACTGACATCAAAGCACGAAATTGAGCGTACAGATAGCATGTGTGCATGATACAACGTTTTGTAAGATCGGCACATGGTAATTTCTAAAAATATGAGGGCAATAAATGGTTATGATGACCATTTCTGCACATTTCTTTAACTGAAAGGATCGTTATGCCTTGTTTGTGTGAAACAAGTTTGTGGGAAGCAAGGCAAACCGACTTGTCAACAAGGATGCTTATTATTAAACTATTTTGCGAGGGTAAGTCGATGTGACAAATACGAGATTTTATATGGCGATCGTACGCAACTTCTTTCCTTGTCTCTCTGCAGCCAGACGCCCAAAAAAAAGAACTCAAATCCACTCTTCATCCGAAAAATTAAAAAAAAAAGTGAGAAAATCGTTTACCGCGACTTACATTTTTGTTTTCCATTTTATTTGTAACCTTGAAGTTCTACCCAACATCGAAGAAACGCTCTGATTTTCATAAAAGTCAATAACTTTTTTAAACAAAATGGTATTGTATTTTATATAGCAGCCATATTTATTTATATATTCTTTAATATTTTTCGCATGGACTTCACCCAGTTTTTAGAAAATCTCTCCAGGATAATCTTCCATGTAAGTCTCATTTTTTCAAAAAGGTTACCAAAGAATCAAAATTTCTTGATGTTAAATTTACTATTTTAGTGTGTCCATAAAAAAAGATCAAAATTTTACGATCGTTTATCCAAAGCGGTCACCAAACGACCGTTCGATGGTCGTCTTCTTCTACGTACGATATTCCTCGGTCAGAAATGGCTTCTTTCGTTAAACGCGTCCAAAAGACCAGCATCGTTTTCAACTAAACTTAGCTTTGAAGCCTCTATGGACGACAACATATCATAGCCCAACTTTTTTTTACTTCCCATAGTAAAAAGACTAGGCGCCGTGGCTTAATCGTTAGTGCGTCGGACTGTAGAAGAAGCAAGAGTACCTGGGTTCGGCTCGGGGAAATAACACCACAACCATTTTTTACAGCCCCACCTCCAGCGAACGACTGACAACCCTCCTGAAGTACTTTTGTCATAGAAAGCTTTCGCAATTTGCCGTTCGGAACCGGCATTAAACAGTAGGTCCCCTCCACATGTGTCAAAAAAAATATCGCGCACAACACAGTGGAGGCGCGAGGAAGCTAGGCTCTGGCCCTGTATGGGGTGTTACGCCGACTATTTTTTTTTTTTTTTAGTAAACAGACTTAAAATACAATAAGCCAAAAGACTTGCAGTCGATTAACGAGTTCGATTAACTGAAGTATTCAAAGCAGTGAAAAAGTTCTGCAGTTAATTAACTTTCAGCCAATTGACTGTTTTGATTGACTGCTACTTAAAAAATTAGTACTGACTGCTTTGTTTCTGGCTTGGAAAACTAATTTGTGGATTAGTATCTTGTTATCAAAATTTAGTTTGGAATTCCTGCAAATCAATGGGTACAATAATCTTGTTAGTTTATTCACTTTATCTATTGTGGCAGAAATGTGCGCGTGAAAGTTTAGTTGTTGGTCTAGAATTAGTCCAAGATATTTACACTGGTCTGCCCAATCTATTTCCACAGAGCATAACCGCCGCTTAATTTTGTTAGGTAGGTAGCACTCTTTACACCATATAGCTTGTGTCTTTTGAGGGTTTGGCTTTATCTTTCAGTATTTTTCAAATTGCGAGAGAGCAGTGTGTAATTCATTATAGACATCTGTGAATAATCTACCGGATGCAAATAATGCAGAATCGTCCGTGTCGAACGCTTTTTCAATATCTAGTAACACTAGACCTTTTGATTCTTTGGAAATAAATTTGTCAGTCACGTGCTTCTAGATTCTTGCTAATTGGTGGCATGTGTTTTGACCTGTTGTAAAACCAAACAGAAAGTTTGGTATAATGTTTCTATCCATTAAATGATTACTAATTTTTTCTTTGACAACTTTTTCGAAAAGATTGCTAATAGAGTTTAGCAATCTTATTGACCTATAACTGTTCGGATTCTCTCTGGGTTTGCTAGGTTTTGCAATAGGCACAACAAGAACTGTTTTCCATTGAACGGGAAAGTAATACAATTTTAGACATGAATTGAAGATAGTAGTTATATGTATAGTTAATACTACTGCGGGGTAAAGCTTTGAACAACCTGTTATTAATTTTGTCTAAGCCTGGATATTTACTCGGCTTTAATGTTTTAATTAGTTCCTTGATTAAAGTTGATGTTAGTAAATAAGATTGATCTGTCGGAACCTGAGAACTTGAAACGGTTGTACTACTTCGCATTACTTCCCTAAATGTGAAAATGTCATAGGTTTGACTTTTCTTTTGGGCTGATAGGTGATTGAGGTTTTTCAGAGGCGGAATGTTTGAAGACCTTTTCTTCAGAATTTTCGAAACCTCCAAGAATGGTTTACTTGACTTGTCAAAAGAAGACAGTACATTACTCCAACGAGTGTTTTGGTATGTTGCAACTGCTTTCTTAATTGCTTTGTTGAGGAAATTCGTACTGTGAAGGAAAGAGTCTATTCCATAACGAAGCCACTTCCTTCGCAGAGAGTTTCTTAATCGAATCAGTAAGAGAATATTCTCCAGCATACAAGCTTTAATATGTTTGGAAGGAATCTTAGGGATCGCACAATCCAGGGCTTTGGTGATAACTTCAGTGAAGTTCTTGCACATTGCATGTGTGCTGCTGCAGATGGAATCTAATTGTGTATTACTATGTTTTAAGTTGTTGTCAATAAAAGATTTAAATGAAGTCGCCGCCGAATATTTGTAAAACAGTGGAGTGTTGTTATAAGCATGTAGTGTAAATAGGTTTAGTGAAACCGGAAGATGGTCGGATCCTAGGGTATTATGGGTTCTTGGTTGAGAACAACTGTTTGGAATATTCGTTATAAAGAAATCAAGTGGTGAAGGTTTTAATGCATTGTTGTAGGAACGTATGTGTGAGACAAAGGGTGAATTATTTTTTTATTTGGATAAAATTCTATTAAATCGTGCAGGACGTTTCCCCATCAATTTGATCTTTGACAATTCCATGCCAGATGGAATAAATAATAATTATTTTATTATTTATTCCAAATAACCTCTGCAAGTCAGTTTTGAAGTAAGCTAGTTTTTCAGCACTTATATTTCTTCCGGTGATCTTCAGGAATAATGTCGACACCAACAGCTCGGATAACTTTAAAATACAAATAGGAGCGTACAGTATGTGAAAAACCTTTTTTAACCGCGATGACAATACCACCCGCTTTTGTATGGATTCTATCAAGACGGTGACATACAAAATTGGGATGAGAGAGTGAATTGTTTTCTTTAAGCATTGTTTCCGTTAAGAGCGCAATGTCAACTTGATTGTTAGATATGTAATTAAAAAAATTTAATTGCTTTTTGTTAATACTTCTAGAATTTCATGTTAAAGTCCTTACCGTATCACTTATTATGGGCATTTGAATAAACATATTTAATAGCTAGACTAGTTATTACATTAAATTGATCCGATTTTGAATTGCATGCACTTGACTTAACTACTACTTCATTCAAAAAACTACTTATTTCTTCCAAAGAGAACAAGTCACCACGATCACCTGTTGTATACGATGGGAATAAGTCGGTGTTTGATGATATAGGCTGCATAGAACCCTTCGTCGACAGCAAATGTTTGGAGTATGTTGTTGATTAATGAGATTGAGTGGACGATTTCGTGAAGTTGGGAGTGGAGGAAAATGTGCAAGTGGTGGGTGCGGGGAAATGTGCTTCTTGTCCTCTCTTTGATTAGGTGGGGGTCTTTGCCTCATGTCCATATATTGCATGCGGCAGATACAATTGGGATCGGATGACTTGTGCGGCCCTTTGCAATTAGCACATTGAATAGTGTCATTCGAATTGCAGTCGAATGTTTTGTGATTTCCAGAGCAAATGGCGCAAAAACTTCGGATTTACAGTGCATTGAGCCGTATCCATACAGTTGACAATTGTAACACCGGGTCACCTTGCCAGGGTATTCCTCTTATAATTAAAATGATATCACTCAATTTAATAGTGCCGTGTTCGATGTACACAATATACAGATAGTACTTGTTTCGGTGTTTATTATTTGGGTTAATGGTTATAATTTTGACATCGATGCCTTTTACTCCTAAAGCAATAAGTTCGTTTCTCACAGCACTGCGGTTTTGCATGCATAATCGGACGTTACTACTTTAAATAGCTTAGTGGCCTTAGTTGAGCAAGAAAAAAAAATCATAGTTGCGGCGGGAAAGTTCCCTTTTTATTTTTTCAAAAGTTTTGATAATTGGAGAAATGATTTTTTGGTCGAGTAAAATGTTCTTGATTAGGTAGTTGTTAGTATTAATACTGTTTAAAAAGTTTCGCACTTTCTCATTAGAGGATTTAATTACCACAATGGGAGGAACCTTTTCTTTGAAGACGCTAGAACGTTCATCTTCAATTTCGTCGTTTTCCAGCAGCAACAACTGAAACTTGTTGGAGTTATTCATTTTTGTATTGAAGTTTACATTTTTGGCACCAAGTTTGTGGGGAGGCAAATTGTCACCTCCCTCAGAGTCACTTCGCGCCCTTTTACGAGGTGTTATAGTTTTTATTTGTAGTTTCGAAAGAAGAAAAACACTTGTGTACACGTTGACTAGTCGCAGTGGTCTCTCATCTCAAAAAATGGTATTTTTATTTTCTTATATATAAAAAAACAATTTTTCCGCTTTCTTCAATCCAAATTTCAAGTTGTGATCTCAATGGGTTCGACCAAAAAGTATTTTTTTAAGAAAATCGAAATATTTTGTAACACATTTTTGCATGAACAAAAAGTCGGGAAGAGTACGGGTTGTGAAGATACCTTCAACGTAGCAACGAAGTAGCGTGAGCATTTAAACCTGTCACAGAGGAGGTTGAAAACCTTGGAACTCGCGAAGCGAGCCACCCACCCCCTTTTGCACATAGGCGCCCTCCTGGCAGCCATAGCAATTTGCTCCAAAATTAAAAGACTTAGAACCGTTCGGTTGCTGGTCCGATTCAGAAATGATATGAGCATTGACAATAAGAAAACAGGCTTAGCAGTCCATCGTACAATTTTGAAAAAAATTGGTCCAATTTTTTTTTTGTTTTTTTTTAAATTTTAGTTTGTAGGAAAATTTGTCAAAAATTATGGACTGGTATGATACTTCATTGTATTATAATTTTTTTATCATGTCAATTCTTTTCTTTAAACTGCCGCTTCTAAATGGGGCGAGGTAAAAAATGCTTGTTTTTGACCCTTCTCAAAGGCCCATAATCAATTTTTGGCGCCAAAGTTATCGTACTCTCCCCGACGTTTTATTCATGCGAAAATGTATTTCAAAATATTTAGATTTTCTTCAAAAAATACGTTTTGGTCGAACCCATTGAGATCCTAACTTGAAATTTATAGTGAAGAAAGGTGAAAAATATTTTGTTAACATATGTATAAGAAAATTAAGATATTCAAGGATGCGTGCCAAAAGGTGCATTCTGAATTATCCTTTGCCCCTGCATATAAAAATTGTGTAGGTTATCTACAAGTTCAAGTTTCTCTGAATTTAATAAGACATTATTTACAAAAATCTGATCAGCAGAACCAAAGTTAAAGAAATCTTGAATTTTGACTTTTTACCAATTTTCGTTACTCATAAACTATATCGAGTTGAGCAAAAATTTGTTGTCATTCAAAATTTTGCTTCCTCATCCATCATTTCATATTGCATTACGCTGACGAGATCAACTGAAAACCTAGCTTTTTGCTTCTTGCAAGCATTTACTTTGTGTGTCAGCTTAAGTCGCAGACAACTGGAAAAAACTCCCTAAACTCGTCTCAAAACCAGCAGCAAAGAGCGAATAATTCAATTTACCTTCTGGTTCTTTTTGCTTTAAGCAAATGAAATATCTTGTCTTTTTCTTGTGACTGCCCCGAGCGCCCTCCTGGATTAGAGCATTCTACACCAGTCCAATAATAATTGCATTCGTACTTCAAAGAGTTTTCTTGTTATTAGCAAGAAACAAAATACAAGAGAAAAGACATTTGTAACTTAATCTAAAGTTCTTCTTTAACTAACTGAATGAGCGAAAAAAGTGAGAATATAGAACGCTAATTGAATCCCTGGTGGGAATGGATACGAATGAGAGTACAAGTACTTTCCGTTTTCCACGAATCCGCTGATTTAATTATTTTTTCAACTTGCCTCTCCCGTCGATAGGCAAGGAAAACGAAACGCTTGCTCTTGTTTATCCTGCCAAAACTGTGATGTACACGATTTTAATTATATTTTCATGACATGCATAGCACGTCACACCAATTATTAGTACCTGCGAGCAAGGACTAAATAAATAAATGAATAAATGGACATTTCATCCATGGGTTCAATTAAATCCACAAAGTGCTTAAAAAGTCGTGGCCATAACCAAAGTGACCACATCAAACCCTCGTTAATGTTATTTCGAAGAACACGCTCTAACATTTGGTTGCGGATGTAAAGGACAGAGGTGCAGACCAAGGCGGAGGTGGAAGTTATGCTATTTGAATGCGATGTGTCTGCTACAAATTGATCCAGCATTCATCCCGGTTTCCTCCTATTCAATGTCCGTTACCTCCGGGCAATTGCTCTTGCCCCATGAAGTTAATGAAAAGGAACAAAAAACCTGATTAGAAATCCCTCTTGATTACATCTTAAAGTAAAAATTATATACGAAGCAATGTTTGAAGCTCTGATCAGCACCGAAATGGTGGAGTGTAGACGCGGATGGTCGGACTTCATTAGGGTAAGTGTAAGTTATTTTTATCTAAGCTGAGACTTGAAGACTAAATGAATGGATATGTATGTAATCAACGTGGGTAGTTTAGAAGCGTTATTGTGTCTTTCTGGAGGTTGGGTGCTGGCGATTAGACGAAACAGCTCAATCGCAACTGTTTTAGAAAGCGATCGAAGTGTGCGTATGTTCATACCTGTATATTTGTTCCCTGTAACATATACACGCAAAAATAAAATCGAAAGTATATACAAATTGACATATGAAACCGAGGCGAACATGAATGGGTTACAAGATGTTTTACTGAAAATCGTTAAATTAAATCGAAATCGTTAAATTATTAGAGTTTTAATTGAACTCTTTCGTGTTATACATACCAACAGGACTTTGCAAGGTGATAGAAACCGTATGCGTTTATTTTTATCCATTTTGATTAAGTTTAATTTTCAGCTGAGCCATTCATATACGTGATGCATTGAGAAAAAATATTCCTTCCAAGATGGTGAAATGCGAAACAGAATAATCTGGAAAACAGAGAAAAAAAAAAAGCAAAATTAAAGTAATATGAAGGAGTTCCGATCTAAGTTTGTTTTTGCTTTGCTAGCTTTGTTTTTTTTTTTTTATTTACAATAAACCACAACACGGTTCCACTTTAGTGGAACACAGAGTGAAAGATGATTCGATAAAAAATAAATAATAAAGAAAACAAATACATGTGTTCAAATCACACGTGGTAGAAGTGAAACCTTCAAAAATTTTGGTTTCGAGAAGAGGATAATTATAGATCTTAGTAATAGTAATAATTATTTCCGTTTTATTTATTCCGACTCAGAGCTTACATTTATTTTTTTCGTGATATGATTTTTTTTCTAAATTCTTCGTGAGCAACTCTATATCGATGAAATTGTGAGTAAGGAGAGCAGGCTGTTGATTCACTTTAAGGAAACCTGAAAAACAATTCGTAATTTACATACAAGTACTCACAATCATTATTCACAATATCATTTTCAATTAAGGCATCTTGCACCTTGCACATGTGAAATATCCGCGGAATATCATCTGAAAAAAGGAACGAATGAGGTTATAGACATAATTTCCGGTAATAATTCATCTGACGTACAAGCAGTGCGTATTTGGACAACATTTGTTGATTAGAACATATTTGAGTACATACTATGATCACTTCCACTATTTTGAACAGTAAAATCATTGTCAGGCGTAATAGAACTATCATTTTTCACATTCAATACCGCCTTTCGGCGTGCACGAAATTCACGAACACAAAACTTCCTTGAACTTTTTGCTGCTTTTTAATTTTATTTTCCCATTTTTAGGGTTTCGTTCCAAAGGAATAACAAAACCCTTATAGAATCACTTCAGTGTCCGTCTGTCTGTCTGTTTGTCGTCTTTACATATTTGCTAATAACTTCTGAATCATCTGTAGTTAAGGGATGAAACTTGGCATGAATGTGAACTTCGGCAACCCAAAAATAAATCAGGAATTTTTTCCGGAATTAGTCGCATATTAAAGGAAAGTTAGTACTGATACTAGCTTTTGAAAAACTTTTATTTATTTTGATGGTCAATATGGGTGTCATTGGAAAGGGAGCTGGGCGTAGATTTCAGAAATGTCTGTCTGTCTGTCATTAACCCCTATTTTAGGTACCTGGTGAACCACCTGGAATTAAGAAATGAAATTTCCACAGATGATGTGTTTCACTTGCCTAAAGAAAGTTCCGAAAAAAAGTTTTAAGAAAGTTTCTTATTAGCGAAATATTTAGTACTAACACTCAAATCAAAAAACAGATTTATTTTCTTAGATATTTGATATAGGTATCGTTGGAAAGAAAATGACACCTTGATCGAAAAGTTGTTGTACAGTTTGCATATTAGTCCTACTTGTAAAAAGTTATAAGCCCGCAGACTTCGAAAAACCGACTTGTGTACCGTGTCCCAAACCTTATTTTCTGAAATAATGAAAAAAATTGAAGCTATGAGGCAACTCATCGCAATATTGTAAAAATACCCAGAAATCTCATATGATTTTTTATTCGTACTAAAATAAATTAATAACTAATTTCTTTAAAATTTTTTTTTTTACCGGAATTAATGGAGTTAGGTACCGTTGGATAGGTTTTATAAAATAGAATACAGTTTTGATTTTGAGCTTTTTGTTCCGAGGCTCAGTTTTCGAGATATTAAGCTTTAAGTGCGAAAAAAGCGTCCCCCCCACTCGCATTTCCACACTTGCAGGTGGAAAAATATGAATAAAATTACCTTAACCTTAACCTAGAATGTAGGTCTCGATGTAATCTTTAGTTTAAATTTAGTTCGAGCATCCTGGCTCAAACAGTTTTCGAGTTATTGGCCAAAAACCAAAAAACGATGACATACGAATTTTAAAGATCCGAAAACCCCATTTTGTAGATCTCATCAATAGAATAAAAAAATGTTATACAAAAAGAAATTTATTTTCACACAATTTTTTGAAGTAGTAACGATTTAAATTATATGAGCATTCTGCTAAAAAAGGGGAACTAGCGATTATCTCACACACACAAAGTTTTCTACGCTTTTCCTATACCAAAAAAGACAATAGAATTTCGAATAGAATTTCGCGGCGTTGGCGGAGTGGTTATAGCGCTCGCGTTCTGCTTTCTTCTCTCTCAGTTCTCTTAAAAGAACAAAGCCAAGTAAAGAAATGATTAATCATAATAGCTTTGTTGTTGTAATTTTTTTTGAAGAAAATAAGAGAATCAGTTATTTGTACGTGTATGTGTGCTCAAACTATTTCCGAGCGTATCTTTTCTATTGGTTGCGATTTATATAAATATACTGTTGAAAAGATTTTTAATTTTGTCACTGAATAAAAGTGAACATAAAGAATTTGAAGGAAACAAAAACAAAACTGAACATTATTTTTGTTATTGCTTCAATGTGATTTTCACATGCCAAAAGTCAAATAATAAATCCTAGCATAAAATTTGAATTTTTTTTTAATTTCAAACACGAGTACTTGATTTGTTAATTTCTTTGATGTTTGTGACTGTACCACATTAGTGTTTTAGATGACTAAGTGGCTATTTATTACTGCCGAATACGTTATGATTTGAATTGCTTAGTTGCTTGGTAAGCTAACTTTCATGAACTGCTGATTAATTGTTTCAATTAATTAATTGTTCAATGGAGCTTGAGACTATTTCCCTTAAGTCTACTAAATCAATTTTCACTCGGTTGGCACGATCAGCAAATGAGAAAGAGACTTTTCTTTCGTTTAGCTTTATTCGAAAACGAAAGGTAGCCGTAGTTAGTTGCTTTAACTTAAATTATGTCCTTACTTCTAATCTGTTGACGAATGAACGAGACCCTCTGTGCGTGAGTAAAACTCACACTTGACCGGCTTTTTTTTTGAACCAAGAACTGCGATTGATTTGCGGACTATACGAAAAGCGAAAACATGCGAAAATTAAACGAAAATGCGAGACGATGTTCTCGATTAGAAGTGATTCAAAAGTATGATCTTTTGTTTTGTTTCAAATGCAAAAGAAAATGCAAACGCGTCAAGGTAGAATAATGTATCTACATGGAATCCTCTGATTCAAGAGGATTAGAGGCATCCCTTAGTTGCCTTCTCCTGCTCAATATATTCAGAAATCTGTAATACTGATAGTGGTCATCGAATCACAACTCCAATGAACTCATTCTCAAAATTAAATTTTCTTTCTATATTTTAACTAAACAATTTCCGAAAACAATATTCAAATGCAAACAAACAGAAATTTAGATTTTCTGCTGTCTTGAACTGTCAAATAAATGTCAATTTATTCACAATAGTCACAAATTTTATCAATCGTGTTACACAGTACCGATTTCGTTTTTGATTGATAAATTGTTCAGTCATCAATTGATTGATATTTGACACTCGCAATAAGGTGTTTGAATTTTTGATATTCTGTTCGAAACGAATGTGCTCCAATTACGAGCATCAGAATTTATCCAAGAGAGAACGAGCAAAATATTTGAGAAATTTCCAATTTTAAAATCTGTCGAATTCAGCTAATCTGTTCAATTCAGCTAAAATAAGTGCAGCACATAGCGGAAAATGGAGATAGTCCTAGTAACAAAACGTAGAGTGGAAATATTCTGCCCACTGACTGCTAAACTCCGTCCAGCTTGATTGGAGGTGCTGTGGCAGCGACTCATCCCAGTGCAACTTTTCCTTCCATACCGCTTGCATGAACATTTTCGCCTTGACTACTATTGGACCAATGAGTCAAAGAGGGTCGTAGAGCTTAGCAATGCTGGATAATAGGTTAGGTTAGGTTGGTGGGCTGGCAGAATGTAAGGTTCCGCCTCATTTAGGTCCTTGTGGACCCCTTGTGTTACCCATTGGGGGGAAGGTGTCCCCCTCCTCACTCACGGTGTCCTATTCCACTGTGTCCTCGGTCCATTTGGTCCTGCTCAGATACCTGAAAAGATTCTTCAAAGGTAGTGAGTTGATCTCGTTAAGATCTTGGAAGAAGTGTCTTCCTAGTGTTTTGTACCTCAAGTGACAAAGGCTGGGGCAGTGCCAGAGGAAGTGTTGAGTGTCTTCCCGCTCCTCCTTATCAGCACAGCCCCTGCAAATATTGACACCGAGTAGTTGTATCTTAAATAAGTGGTCTTTGAGACTTTTGTGACCCGTGATTACACCCACCGCTCTTGCGAGAGACCTTTTGTCGTGCAAGAGCAGCACTTTCGTTTTGGCATAGTCATATTCTGGCCACATAGTCCTTGTCGTCTCACATGCAGATAGCGCTTTCCGTCTATCGTTCGCTAATCTAATTATCTTATCTCCAATCTGCTTCTTAAGGAGGCAGATCGGTGGATCGATCCCTATTATCGCCTGTTCTAACCCTAGTTTGGATCCTTCCCTCGCAAGCCTATCAGCTTCCTCATTGCCAGGTATGTTCCTGTGACCAGGTACCCAGCAGAGATTAACCCCATACTGCGAGCCAAGAGCCCTAAGCTCTTCGCGACAGCTCAGGACCAGCCTAGACTTGTTCTCCGTAGCGGAAATCGCTTTTATGGCCGCCTTGCTGTTAATAGAAGTGGTGATATCAGCCGGTGGTATCGCAACATTGATATCATTCTGGCCGATTCCATGACTGCCAGGACCTCCGCCTGAAAGACACTGCTACAATCCGGAAGTTTGATTGATCTTCGCATGTCCAACGCTTCGGAGTATATGCCCGCGCCTGTTCCTTCCTCCATCTTCGAACCGTCAGTATAAACCGCAACTGTCGAATTGCTGATGGGTGCCCGCTCCTCCCACTAGTCTCTTGAGGGGAAGGTGTAAACAAATGGTCTGTCGAAGTCGGTGAGTGGCGACGTATAGTCGCACTTGATGCTTGTGACAGCCATCCTTCTCAAGATACTCGAGAGTCCTACAGTACTAGATTTCCAATGGCCAATGCTATTGATCCTTAGTGCACATCTGGAGGCCGACTCAAGCACAAATACCTAAGTCTAGAGGCAGCAGGTGCAGTATGGTTTCGAGACCCGCGGTGGGAGTTGTGCGAAACGCACCCATGCATGCCTGCTTCTGTATTTTCGTCATAGCCTTACAGTGTGTAGCCTTTTCCAAAGCTTGCCACCAGTTTATATTACCGTAAGTTAGGGTCAAACGATGGCCGTATACATCTATAGGATTACTTTGGGGTTTGGTCCCCATTTCCTCCCGAACATCCTGGCGCAGGTGTAGAACGCATTCGCAGCTTTTTTAATTCTCTCCTCAACGTTTTTCGACCAGTTGAGTTTCCTATCTAGGACCACCCCTAGCTACCTTGCCCTTAGCGGTGGTTGCCTATTTTTGCGTTGATCACTCTTCTGCTTAGCAAACTGACCAACAAGTTAGTAACGGGTTGCTCCACTTCTGAGTTTTCAAGCGCTGTCTTTGCCGCTGTAGTCGTCACATTGTTGAATACTTCTTTAACATCCAGAAAAGCCGCTAAGGTGTACTCTTTGTCAAGCAGTGATTTCTCAACCACCCTGACAACGCTGTGAAGAGCTGTGTCAACGCTCCTGCCATTCATATAGGCGTGCTGGGACTCAGATATTGCCCCACGAGGGAGCTAATTCCGTATATGGATATTTAGGAGTGTAGACAATTTATGCAAAGATTTCTAGCTTTAGCGTCGCGAAAACGTTTTTCAGGTGACAGTTTAATAAATGCATCGTACGAGTATATAGTATGGTCAGTTGAGTTACAGTATTGGCAAGTAACAAAAGAGGGTTTTGATGTAACAAAAGTTCTATTGGCTACTGGTTTAAATGACTTACGCGAATTATTAAATATGTTCGAAAATCTGTTGTTACTAGATGCATTGTCCATAGTTTCCAACATTTGACATCGCTTTTCGATAAAAATTGATAGCTGATCCCATTTTGGTATTACATCGACTGTTGCTTCTCTCTCCCACTTCGCCCGGCTCTTTACATCCAATTTGTTGACGTTAAGATGAATAAGCAATCCGTCCAAAATCTGCTCCTTGCTTCCGAGCGTGTTGAGTGCCCTTACTTGAGAGTTGACGCTGTTGCTCAAATAGCGTAGCTTATGCATCCCGTCAACATTTGGTAAATTAAAAACTTATTTCATATGCGCCTGGAAGATTAAACGTTTATTACTAAATCTAATTTTCCTTTGTAACTTCAAGAGACTGGATTGTTTTAAAAGCGAAATCAGATAAACAAGAACGCTAATGTTGAAATTATTCAATGGAGGTTAGCTCTTCGGCCTTGTACACCAAAGTCTCAAACATGGAGAAGAAATCTGGCCAACCAGTATACTTTCCCGATAACTTAGTGAGCTCTAGCTAAGGCCATCGAACCGCCTTCGGCTTTATGCCGAAAAATGTGGACTCACGAGGAGAGGCTGCTCCAACAGCACAAGGCCTTTTAGAATCCATGAATGTCAAAATTTTAGTTTTGAGATCAGAATACACATCTTCAAAAGTAGCACGTCTGTCACCCTTTTCATCCGCTTAATCTAGTACTTCAATGTTGGTTTGAGCATCATCAAAATCTGGCTTCCCACTCATGCAATGAAACAGCTTTTTCTCTAGCACTATCGACAAATCTTTTTCAGCTTCGTAAGGTGAAGGTGAAGCCTTTTTGGTTTTACACGACGAAAGCACCACAACGGCGAAAAGCGGTCACAATTTATTTTTTTAATAATCAAAAGAGCGATAATATTAAAATTAATAATATTAACTTAATTATTAAAAAGCCACGTGTTCCAGCAGTCGTGTAATACGCAGCAATTCCAAATAAATTTTCACGATCACTAGCAGCGTGTTCAACCACAGCAATACGAATCCCACTATGTAAATCAAAAGTATAGTAATGCAAAATCCCACGATGCGAAATCCAAATAGAGCACTTCAAAATCTCACGAGAAAATTCCACGCACAGTACTCCAAATTAAAGTTCAACGAGCGAAATGCGATAAGAAATTTCTTAGAAAATACTCCACGATAAAATCAAAAAAATTGTACGATCGAAATAATTGCAAAATAAAGTGCAACCGCGTGTAGATAGCGGTGCATGCAATAAAAAAAATACAATATTTCCAATGTTGGTATGGCAAATTGTGTGATTACAAAAATATGCGCGTATGATATCAAAAAAATATTATATTTGGCAAATAGACTTTCCCGCGACTTCGTCCGCCTCGGCTTAAAAATGTATACAATTTACAACTTTACGAATACTTCTGAGCCAATATCTGTATTTAAAAACTTGTTAGTAAATTGTTTATGTTATGTATTGGGCGGCGTAACAGCCCGTTGAGAGCCAGAGCCTAGCTTTTTTCGCGCCTCCACTGTGTTGTGCGGCGTTATAATTTTGTCAGATGTGGAGGGGACCAACTGTTTAATGCCGGTTCCGAACGGCGAATTGCGAAAGCTTTTCATGACAGAAGTACTCCAGGAAGGTTGTCAGTCATTCGCTGGAGGTTGGGCCGTGAAAAATGTTTGTGGTGTTTTTTTTTTCCCCGAGCTGGATTCGAACTCGGGTACTCTCGCTCAACAACAACTAACCGATCGAGCCAACGGCGCCCACAAATTGTTTATGTTAGAAGTTAATATTAGGAGCCTCGGGTAGTGCTTTGAAAACACGACTGCTGCTTTTTTTTACATTGCAATTCGAGATCTTTTCCTATGCAAAAGCGGCAAATACTTCTTTCTTTCACGCAAAGATCGTTCGTTATCGAATGGTTATCCCTAAGAAACTCTTGATAGACTTTACACACAGTATACGACAAAAAGATAGCATGTGTAACTTTTTCCTTATTTTTTTTATTCAAAGTTAACAAAAACTAGTTTCGCTTTACGTATCAATCATTTATAAAAGCTATTGAAAAATAGCTATGAAATAATAATTAGAACATAAAAACAAATTGAGATAATTCAAAATAGGTATAGTGTGCGATATATAATGAAATAAAAGTGATGCAACAAAAAGATAGCACTTTTTTTAAAAAGAATATAAAAAACTGAATGTAGAAAATTCCTGTATTTCAGATGATAAAAACTAATAATGTTTTGATCCTCCTTGTGTCTTAAGGACAAGTTATTACATTTAAACGATGAAAACAGTAAAACTCATCCTTCTCCATGATCTTAGAAAATCATGTTATGTGCTATCTTTTTGCGGGAGAGAGAACATTAGAAAAGAGAGAACATTAGAAAAATTAAGGTACTTTCAATACCTGCGTTGTTTTTATCGATGCATTCGATAGATGCATTCGATGCATCTACTCGTAAGTTGTAGATGTAGCTTGGAGCCATGTTTGCAAGATTACTTTCTAATCAAACCGATTTGAAAGCCCATCGGTTTTTTTCTAACTCTTGGCTGAACCGATTTCGATGAAATTCGGAATATAAATTTCTTATGTCCTACACTTAAGCGTTAACTTATTTGTTCTTTGATGCAATAAGTTTGACTTGAACTCCAAAAGCAACACCAGAACATAGCAGACGGACGTTGAGATAATTCCAAGGAATTTATCACACAGCATAAGCAAATTACGTTCCAAATTTCAGCCAAATCAGTCAAGCGGCTACATCTAAACTTTCAAATTTATAAAATTACCCGAAATTAAAAAAAAAATTAAAAAATAGGGTATTTTGACTGCCTGCTTTGTTATGTAACCACTATGCTAGCAGGCTATCTTCCAAATTTTATTTAAATCGGACCAAAGAGAAAAACGTGAATTTTTTTTTCGACTCTTGATATCTGACTGACGTGACTCTTTTTTCTTTATCTTGACCAATTTAATCAATAGCCTTATAATTTATGGCCTATATGTTATTCTGATATGTAAGCTATAGTATTGTACAGTTTCATTAAAATCGATTCACTCATTTTCACTCTGATTTCTTTAACTCGTAAAGAGGTTTTTTTATAGACTTTTTTTCATTTGCGTAAACATTTTGTTAGACTAAGAAAAAACTTGCTGATACATTGGTCTTGCTGCGACATTGGTATTTTCATAGACTTTTTTCCATTTGCGTAAACATTTTTTTAGACTAAGAAAAAACATTCTGATGGAAATGCGCTTGAAAGAATTGCACTTCATTCAATAAATTAGAGCATTAAAATCTTGTTGAAAAAAATTTGATGTTCATTACTGTTTCAACATTATCAAATAAAATACTGAACTAATAATGAACAAATTGTTAGATAATGAACGTCTTTATGTTTTTGAATACAAAAAAGATCACAATGATCCTCTTCTGTCAAATAGCGAACAGTTCATTATTATACTGAATGGATGGACACCGTATGTATAGATCACTCTGATGATGCAGTCATGTCTACGATGTAAACAGAAATAAACATCAAAAATAAAAGAGGCAAAATTTGGCTTTTAAAAAAACTATATTAAAGAAGCTGATGTATTATGTAAGCTTATAAGTTAATAATTCAAGATTATTGAAGATAATTCAATACTTTTAAAAATAATTTGGAAAAATAAAGTTCATGTCAAACTTGATCCATTAAGATCAATGGACAGCTATCGACAAATTATAAATGTTTACCTTGAACAACACGTAAAGAATTTCAATTCAAGTAAGAAGCCTGTGTGAAAATTCACCAATGCAATTAAATTGATTTCAATCCCATCGGCGTTTTGTATAGATTTACTTGACAACTTGCTATAAGGTACAACGAGTGGCAAACAAAATAGATTATTTGGCATATTCCATATACTTAGGCTAGGCGCGCACATGCGTTTTCCGTCGGACGACTAGTCAGTCCCAAAAAGAAGAATACACAGCATTCAATATCAACGCGTGCACACGACACCAAACAATTGCAACGATTAGTAGTCTGCGATTTGTCCCATTTTCTTGGCGACGCGATTGTCGCAAGATAAAATGAAACATAGACACCGCTAAAAGTATCCACACACTTGCGATTTAAATCGTTGCGACTAAAAAATCGTTGTCGCAACACTATGTGCGTGTGCACGCACATGCGATTTTCTGTCGGATAATAATTTAGTCGCAAGAACTTAAACACACTGTTTTAAACATGAATGCGCACATATGCGACTTATTAATCGCAGCGATAAAAAAAATGGAATAAGACCCATTTTCTAGACGATTATTTTTTTGCAAATGGTAATGGGTCGCATATGTGTGTAATGACATTAAGAGCTGTGTGTTCTATTTTTGAGACAGAAAAAACAATTGCAAACATTTTTTGTTTGTGACCACGATTTTTCTATCGCTGCTATGAAAAAACGCGTGTGCACGCCTAATCTTAAATGTGGCGCCGTTTGACCGACATTGAACTCTCACTTGTTCTGAAAATAGCATCGTTGTGACGTGCATTGGACACAAGTGGTCACTCGTAACGTCCGCTGCACTTCTCTCGTAATCTTGTGAGAAATTTTCAATTTAATTTTTTACTTAAACAACATTTCAATAAAATCGTCAATCGCCGAGGCGGTAACCCTACTCACAGTGACTTTAAACACATATGACATCGACGCGATCACGCATATCTGTCTGTCAGGAATAATTTAATCGTTTTACAAGTGAAATTCTGCGATATGTAGCCCGGTGTCGAAACCATTTACCAGTCAAAGCGAAATTTTCAATAGCTATAATTTCTCATGTATGTCTACATTACGCATACAAAATTTTTAGCACGCCATTCCCCGTGGTAAACCGTGGCCTAAATGCATGCGTTTGTTTTTTCTAAGCTGATACAACTTTAAGTAGATTCCTTTTATAATTTGACTGTTCTTAAGGCGATCCACACGCATTCACTTTTCACTGCAATTGACTAATTATTCTCCTGGTTCATTTTAGTATACTACATCTTCAAGTAACTTTAGCTTATCGTTGATTTGACGCCATTTCATATTGAATCAGCGGAATTAGCGAGATTTCTATAAAAGTTTCGTCCCACCTACATTAACATTTAATATCTGTTCGAGTAGATTAAACTTTGCATACTCAAGTGTCAATATCGAGTTATTGCAGCAGCTTCCTATCGTGTGGCTGTTCACCTTGGCGTGGTCTTCGCCTATCGAGCATCACAAATGCCACATACCTCTGCAGCAATGCCAGTGTCATGGCCTTGTAAAACAATAAATGTAAACATCTTTCACTCTTTGCTGATCAAGTGAGTTTCAAAAAGTCAGCCCCTTGCAATAAGAGAATACACATATGTACTCCGGATGCAACCAATGCCAACTGAATAAAAGAAAACAGATGATATCCTATTACAATTCCATTTGGGCACCCAGTAAAGTGTTATTTGGCCCACAGTCTTATAACCCAGCCTTTTATTAATAAATAAAGATGATCAAAAAATATAGTAATTTGCGACTGTATGTTCTGTTCATTTTTCCTTCCACAATCAGCCTATTTAGTTAGAACAACGAATGTACATTTTCACTTGTTTTCATATTACTATGGAATTTCAATGAGATTTTTTTTCAGACTCTTAGACTCATGGGTGTTTAAATTAGGACGAAAACACTATTCTATTTTGCAAGACTTATCTAACCATACTCAATGAATATATCAGTGAATTTGTTTTTTTTGGCATTTAAAAAAAAAATTGTAATTAATTAATTTTAATATGAATAAAAAATCATACCAGACTTTTCTATATTTTTGGGATATTGCGATGAAAAGCCCATAATTAATTTTTTTTTTCTTATATTTTGGTTTGGAGTTTTGCTCATTTCGAGCCAGTGTTGGCTCAAATTTTATCTGATTAATGATTAAAAATCATAATCAAAAAATTTGATTATGATTAATAATCATAAGCATTAATCATTAATCAGATTATTTCATTAACTTTTAACTTTGTTCAAATTGCTCTACTTCCATGGGTAGATATAGATATAGGGTAGATTGAGGCTGGTTTTGCGTTAGCTTACCGCTGGGTTTCGAGCAATAGCGAGGCACGAAAGTTTGTCATCGTGATCAGTCGTCTTATGAGTGTTAGAGAAATGTTTGGTCAGTTTTCAGGCTATTAATATAGTCGGACGATTGCACACAAATAGAAAAATGCACAATTCGATTATCAAACCCACTATAGACAAAGTGTCCCTCACATGAACAAAAGTGGTGCACCAAAGTCCTCGTTTGAAATTTGCTTACACATTATTTCTTATTTGTTGAATTAATGTGATTGAGATTAGTTTTTTTAATCATATTCAATCTTAATGATTAATTTTAATCATGACTAAGATTACTTTTTAAATTATGACTATGATTAATTTTTTAATCATGATTAATTGAATTATGATTAATTTAATCAAATTAATTAATTGATTAATGCCAACACTGCTCCGAGCGCCCTTTGTCGCTCGTTGTTGTCGCCATGTTTTGCTTCATAAATATATGTGTACACATTACCCATTTACTACAAGAGTAGTAGTGAGTTAATAATGCAGAATTATTCGTTTTCTAATGCTTTATATTGTGGAAAAAATTCAACTGTGTTGTTGAGATATTCTATTTCAATAAATTTCATTATAGCGCAAAATGCAACCTTTTTGATGTAAAAAGTTTTATCGTCGACTGTCTTTCGTTCTACGACGTTATTTTTCATAAAAGATTTACTGTTCAGTAGTTAAGCCGTTTATCATACAGGCCAATGTGTCGTTATTGAAGATACTTTTGACGGTGAAAACTCGTAACAACTTTCTATAGCTCAAAACGATTCGAAATTATGGATAATATTATAAATGTTTTGAGATATTTCATGATTTTTTTCATAATTATTTACACATGTATGCTAGAAACCTTTTTAAATTTAAAATGTTCAGCCTACCCTATCTAGGAATACATTTAAACTCGAGACTAACATGGAGGCAACACAAACAAAAAAAGATCGACCCAGATGGGTCGATTATCAAACCCATCTGGGCCTATGGCTTACAGCTCTGGGGTACATCCAAAAAAACAAACATAACCACCATACAGAGACGAAAATCTAAAATCCTTCGGACAATAATCAACACAGAATTGTGCATTACCAATTCTGACATTCATCGTGACCTCAAAATAACTGCCATTAACGAAGAAATAACAAAGACTAGTCGAATACACCATATAAACATTTTCCTACATAAAAACAGTGAAGTCAGCACGATCCGAACGAATGCTTTATAGTGGTCCTATTTATACTACCAAAGACGGTTGATGTGGCTGTTTGCAGAAAAATAACCCATAGCCACACTTGGGCCATTGTGTAGCCTCGTACGAAGCAGTGGAGCCGTCAAACTATCAAAAAGTACTCGCCGAGATATGTTCTTCTAAAACATTCTTTTTGTTCTTTTGAAATTTTTTCAGAATATAGTCTAATGCGTCTAAAACCGAAATCCAAAGCAGTTTTGACCACAAATGAGCAGGAAGGACGAAAAGGAAATTTCAAAATACGAAAAGAAGAAATGGAAATATCTCGCAAGCCCCATAACCTATTTCTGAACTTGAACTTACTTTATTTTTTATTTCAATTACCTACTTGTACTTGAAGTTCTTTTAGTTCAGTTGACTCAAATCATTGTTTCGAACTA
This sequence comes from Syritta pipiens, assembly GCA_905187475.1. Lineage (NCBI taxonomy): Eukaryota > Metazoa > Arthropoda > Insecta > Diptera > Syrphidae > Syritta > Syritta pipiens. The sequence continues at coordinate 59,215,157 of LR994572.1, read as the reverse complement.
AAAAACTGTGAAACATAAAACAACAATAATGACACATTTTAACATATAACAGTCAGGTGAGTACATTTTTGCAACAATATCATCGTAGTTCAAAGTACATAACATTTTTGTGCAAGAACGGAGATTAAATTACTAATTTTTGTTAAGTTACATTTATGGATATATTAACAATATGAAAGTTAAATTTTCCATTCTTATTCGTTGTTTTATTTTCACGATAGGCCCAATACCGTACCAGGGAAAGGCAGCCCTTCACCGTGTTTTATAGTTTTTATTGCCTATTGAGTCAAATGTTGTCATCTGAAAGCAATTATAGAAATTGATCCATTTCTAGAAACCATACATATACAACGGTCATTGGTTCAATAGCAACGATTTGTTGTGAACTGTAATCGAAGGCCACGTCTTAACTGAATGCAGCTCGCTTCCGATTGAACTTCACATTTCTGGGTTGTTGATTTTAATACCCTCGATTCCGTCAATCTTCATATTGGGTTTCGCGGTGCTCGTCAGTTCGGCTCATTCGTATAATATATTTACAGTGAAACCTGTCATGTTGGTCACCCTTCGTCTCTAATGGAACGTTTCTCGGGTTACTAAAACACTTTGCAACACATATCATAGTTCATATCGTGGTTAAACCCATTTTGACCGCTGGTTGGAAATTAGAAACTTAACACTGCAACCAAAGTCGATAAACCCTGGTAAGATAACCGCATTTCGTTTACAAAAAGTCTTTTCTAACCCAACCAAGTCTCTTTGCATAAGAACTTGACAGATACACAAAGCCCAATTCAATGCGTTTTCATCAATTCACAATGCAACTTGTTGCATAAAAATCAAGAACAAAAAAAAAAACATTTAGCCACGCCGTTACATGTATTTTCCGTTCATTTTTCATTTACCGTTCATTTTCAATTACTTACCCGAGCCGAAAATGTATTCAGCAAATCACAGAACCGAACACAAAAAGGACAACTTAACTGGCTCCCGCCCAACACAACCAGGGCAACCAACAAACTTTTATGCCAATTCTGAAGTACGACAGAATACATTTATTAAGATAACCTTGTTTCGAGGGCTATTTTCCCTAAAAGCAATTTATTGTTAGCCTCTTTTGGAAATGCTTTAGGGAATCTTTTTTGTCGGTTTTTTGTTTTAAAAGAAACGTATAAGGTCTTTGAGCGAAGAATATTCATACCGATAATAAATTTGGTAAAAGCCATAGAAGCGCTAACCCTCAAAAAGAGAGCTGTCGCCTTAGATAGGATTCCATTTAATTTATCTACGGATCCGGGTGTATAAAGAACCCACTTAACAGGAGGTGATAAAGGAAATGGGCGGTGAAAACTCAAACAGTAGTTTCGTAATAAAGAGAGTAGCAGACAGTTGGCATATTTTAAAGTTTAAGTCTCGGAGAGATAATGGTATGTTATGTATTTCTTATGTTTCGTTCGAGAATATCGCGACATGTCACGGTGGCATGTTCGTATGTGAAACTCAATTAATCAATGTTAATGGCTGCCACAGGTAGGGATGAAAAATCGATGCGTGTGGAAGTCGTTGCGTGACAGAGTCTCTTTTAGTAACTAATTCACACCTATTTGTTAGAACATGCCAAAAACATACTGGTCGTGCGTAGGGCTTGGTTAACGATAAAGCAAATTTATTTGGCACAAATATGTTACCTCGGCCTCAGCTTTGGCTTTTAAGTCATTCAACACATGCACGCGTTTAGTTTGTGTTCCTAAAACCATTTTTCAATGAGCGTAGGCCGGGATGTCAACCCCCAAAGACGGAAAAGAAACATTTTAATGAAACTTTAGCACGAATTCCAAAAATATTACGTAGAAGAATGCAATTTTAGATGGTTAGTCGAATTCAGGTTTGTCAAAGAAATTGTGAAAAAAAGACGATGATTCAGGTGGTTTTATTAGATTGTTTTTTCTATCGGCGATTGCTTCCTTTTACTTAAATGGATATGCATACTTAAGTAAGTAGATGTTAGAAAGTTACGGGAGAGTAAGACCAGTGGAGCTTCAGAAAGAGTTCGAAATCCTAGCACCACTGATGCTACGTATATTTAGGGGTTGCATCAAGCTAAGTTATACTCCAGCTTCTTTTGAGTACAAAGAATTCACCATGGTAGCATTTCTGGATATAGAGGGAGGCTTCAAGCTCGGAGGCTATCAAAAAGTCACTTTACAAGTTTAATATAAACATAAGCCTATGCGACTGGATTAACAACATGTTATCCAACAGGGTCGTAAGGGCCGAGTTAGGAAGTCACCATACCAGTAAGGCGACCTGTAGGGGAACACCACAAGGAGGGGTGCTATCGCCGCTATTGTGGCTATTAGCGGTGAACGAAATTCTGTTGGAGCTTAGCTCAGTTGGTGTAAGCCAATCGCCTACGCAGATGACATTGCAATAGCCGTCACGGGAAAATTCCCAGACACTATCAGAGATGTCATGGAAACAGCCCTTTGCAGGCTAGCAGCATGGACAGATAAAGTAGGACTTGACGTTAACCCGTCAAAAACGGAACTAATCCTGTTCACAAGGAAATATAAAGTACCTTTTTTGAGACCACTGAAGTTCAAAAATAAAGAACTGGGTTTCTCGAAAACCACCTAATACCTTGGTATTATTCTTGACAGCAAGCTCAACTGGAAACCCAATATCCAGGAGCGTGTGAAGAAAGCGGCAGTGGCACTATACACCTGTAGGAAAGCCCTTGGCTCCAGGTGAGGTCTTCAGCCAAAAATCGCGCACTGGGCATATACTGCAATTGTAAGACCTATTCTGTTCTATGGTATAATCGTCTGGTGGCCAGCACTAGGTACAGGCGATAACATAAGAACTCTGGGTAGGATACAAAGGACGGCGTGCTTGTGCATAACGGGATCAGTACGATCCACATACTCGGCTGCCTTGGAGACAATGCTTCATTTCCTCCCCTAGACATACACGGGAAATACGTGGCCACAAGGTCAGCAATCAGGCTAAGACATAGCAACAGGTGGCAAGGACACCAGGCAGCAGGACATACTGCAATTCTCCGTAACTCGAAAATCCCACCCCCCCAGACTACCTTCCACCTCAGGAGGATTTCGATAGGAACACAGTGTAAGAAGAAGACAGTGTAAGAAACCAGGCTGCATTGGAAGTATACACGGATGGCTTAAGATCAGAAAAGGGAACGGGCATGGCCAGTCTATTGTACTCTACATAGACAGTCAGGCGGCCATAAAGGCTCTGGAAACACCATCGATAAGATCAAAAATGGTAAAACAATGTTGCCTGTGCTGGGTCCCTGGGCACACGGGTATTCTAGGCAACGAAAGGGCTGACGAATTAGCAAGGATTGGAGGGGGGATGGGCAAAACAATAACCATGCATTTCCCTCCATGCAAGAGGTTGGCTCACAACTACTTGCTGAAGCCATAACGGCAGCAAACTCCAGATGGAGCAACCTTCATTCCTGCCATATCTCTAGTCTAGTGTGGCCTAAATTAGATAGCGGTAGGACAGAGCAGCTGCTCTCGGTAAGCAGGGCTAGCATAGGAAGACTATTAGGCGTTCTAACTGGCCACTGACTCTTTGGTAATCACGCCAAAAGAATGGGAGTCCCCTCCAATTTATTATTATTATTATTAATCCAGTAGCGTGAACAATATAGTGTACATGTAGTAAGAAACTTAGCCTAGAGATTCAGGACATTAATCCTTTACAACTATGATTTAAGATAGTTTATAATGAAATTAAGATACAAATGAGATATTTATAATATTTTAAGGGAAAGCTACAAATAAAACCCTTATTTAATACTTAAAAACTAATATTGCATTATTCCCAATTAGTCCCCTCCAATGATTTCTACAGAAGCTGCAGGGATGACGAGGAAAAAGAGAAAACAATACATCTTCTAGGAACATGCCCAGCACTCGCACGCACCAGGAAACGCACTCTAGGTGCATACTTCTTTAAGGATCAAAGCGAAATCGCTAACTTGGATGTAAGGCGCATCAGCGGTTTCATCAACAGATCTAATTGGGTATACCCCAAGGGATATCAGACTACTAAACTTTGCGAGTCAAAAAGGTAGTATGGCATGCCTGCTAATATTTTTTGGTTTGGTATATTTGCAGAAACTCTTTAGGCAGCGAGTCCTGCCTGCTGCCTGTGTGACAACACAATGGGCCAACAAATGGCCTACGTGAGCCTGCGTTTTAGCGCAGGCAGTCACAAATACCTAAGACCTAAGACCTAAAAACATTTCCAAATTCACAGTTGGCATCTTCGACCTATTGTTTAAATTTTAGTATACATGTGACTTACCCTTTTCTGATCGTAACAGCACCTTGTGTAGCCACTGTATGAGACTTATTTATCTTTTTCTTACTGCATTTTTTTACGCTCTAAAATCGTAATAATGTGCTATTCAATGTAACCATGATATCGAGAGTAAATATTTATGTGATGCATTTGTTAATCGCAATAATTTACTAGACGAATGAAAAAAAATTTAACATTTTACTGAAAAAAATTAATAGTGCCGCAGTATGTCAGTATATTTTAGACTGATTGACATAGGAAGGGAAACCATATTCAGCTTAAAAAACGTGTTTTATAATATGTGTATATTGTTTGGTATCTTGCAAATAACTCGTCTCATTTTTTTAGTTTAGGGTTAAAACGGGTTCAACTAATTCCAAAATTCTTAGTCACTCGTATAAAAATTTCAATATTTTTTTTCCAAGCTGCTGTTGCTTTATCTGTATCGTGATACCGTCACGCATCTAATCACTCGTATCAGGCGCTCACAATAACACTCCAGTTACCGAAAGAAAGGCCGGCTTTACCAATAAACAAGAATAATAGATTGAAAATATACAAGCCCTTTGTAACGAGCGAAGACTGTTAGCATCTTCATAAGCGGGTGTCATGAGTAGCTACTCTTCTGAAAGTGCCTACCCACTGATTGCTCATAGACCACAATTATGTGACGTATTCTTTGCGGCCATCAAAAAAGTGTTTCTACGTCGTTATTTTTCATACCATACCCTTTAAAGGATATGGCTTTCCTTTTCTTTACAGCGCTTGTTCTTGCTGTTCCTCAAAAATGCGTCTAATAATGGTAATATGCTGCTCAGACGTTAATCCTATTATTATTACGATCCCAACGAAAACAATCAACCCCCTCGAGTCGATGAAATGCTATTAAGTTCAGGAATCACTTAGCTGTCTTTCTTCGTTCACTGTCAGGAAAAGACTTCTTGGACGACGGATATAAATGGTTGCGAGCCTGATAAATAAATAATGCAGCAACATAAACCACGAACAGACATCACCAACTGAGGATAACGTTTGAGCCATGTTTAATTACCGATTCTTTATCTCCGTGTTGTAAGTTTATTAAGAGCAAACCTGGATGTTCTCACTTGGTTTTATTACCTGCCAGGTGTAAGTGTAGTGACAATGAAAAAGTTTCATGACGTGAGCATGGTAAAGTAAACGTCTTAGTGATTGTTATCCGAATCCTACACACTGAATATAATCAAAGCAGGCTTTAAACATCAATTCAAAATAGAACCCCCTACTGGCGTGATGTGGTGTAGTAGTAATAAGCTTACCTCATGAGCCATCCACTTCTCGTTTCGATTGTTAATTATGTTTCCACTATTTCAACTCTCTCTTCCCCACTTGAAATTAGTGCTTCACGTGATGGGGTGGCTATGGTGAAAACCTTTTTACTCACAGAAACGTTCATTCCTTTCCCTTACCTGCGAACACAATTGGCGTGTAATACCGACGACGTGTACTAACTGCTCGGCTGTACCAGAGCCGTAAACAAGTTTAAATAGAATATGTTACCATAATTTTCGAGCAGGGCTGCTTAATTTCTATTATAAAGAAAGCCTGTACTAGGAGCAACTATGATTTATTTGTTGCATTTAAGAAACGCCATGATTGTGACTGTGGCTGCGAGTTTTATGAGACCCTCTTATTCCGCCCACTTTGTCATTCTGAATTTTTGTCTGAAATCCTCTGCAATCCAGCGTCGTCGTACGGAAGTGTGTGTATAATTAGGAAGCTCTTTACTGTCCTTAGCAGGTACACATAAATGCTGCAGCCTCGCACAGTCGAACGTTTGTTTATTCTGGTGATGGTTATAAAACGTTGAGTTGTAGTTTGAATAGAGCCTAAAAATGTAAACACTCTGCAGTCTTTATTCAGTTTTTGCCTACATGAAACTCAAAAAAAAAAAACAGGAGGAAGGATTTTCTAATGAAAGGCAGCTTTCTTTGCACGCAAATGTACACATGTGAAAGCGGATTTGGTGCAGACGAAAGAGTAAAGCGGGACACATTTGCATTGGCTTGCCATAAGGGGACTTTTAGTCTTTCTTTTTGTTAGTTTTTTTTTTTTGTTGCGCTTGTTCGCGTAGGTATTTTCCTGTGCATTGATTTTTGCAATCTCTCCCTGGTACTCGTTTGTGTATCACTTTTATCCAACTAACACATTGTATGCAGCAGCATGCAAAAAAATGTCAAGGATACCGTATCAACACAAAGAGTTGATTTGGCCTTAAACCTTTTAATGGGAAAGCATCTTTGTGCGTTTATCCTTTTCTTCCATTGAAAGAACTACGATCGTTGTGGAGTGTCGGATGATTAGTGTTGTGTCGAAGGGAATTGCTGCTTTCAATGCGGTGAATGGCTTGCTTAAGATGATTAAAAATTCATGAATAACATCACACCGTTCGATGTACGGAATTCTAATAGTTATAAAATATTCTAAATTTTATTTAAGACTATTGTTTAGATTGCTTGGTTGCTAAGAAAAAAGAATTCATTTGTTGCTAAATAAATAGATCTCGCACACCATTGAAATCTAGAGATCATTTGAAAAGAACTAGTATTCAAATTATTATATAAAAGTATATTTTAATTCTTTTACCTTTTACCTAGTCTGAATTGGGTAATAGACCGTCTGTAAAAAAAATTTCAACACTCGTGAAATGATCTAACGCCATGAGGACCAGGGGAGTTCATCTCCCAAGTCCACCCGTACGTGATGAAAAATCACATCCTGTACACGGTGGCCCTAGTTATACTAAATACAGCGAAACTAGAGTGGAAAAACTCGATAAAATCGTAATCTCAGGTGCTATACAACCGTGCCGAGGGATGAGTGGTCTTAGTGTGTCTTATAATGGTGAACTCTGGATACCTGAGGGAAACCAGTTTCAAGTAAGTCCTCTTCACTGCATACAGGGAGGGGGTGAGTGCAGTGCGACTCTCCCTTCCCCCTTACTCGTGGATCCAAAATATCAGAAACAAAAAATAATCTTTCAAGCCTAGTACAAGTGACTCGGGTACTGCGGCCCTTCATAAAACCGACTCAAAAAACACAACTCAGGGAGGATGACTCTATGTCTATTGCTAGCATGTCACGAATTTCGGTATCATCTGCAGCCTCGAACAGCAGTAGAATCTCCAGCTGCAAGAACGCGAGGGACTTCCTGAAGTCGCAGTTTATTGTTTACGTGCTAGTAGCCCAACAGCAAAAGATGGCGACTGTGGAGCCTCCGAGCGGCGAGACGACGATGCGACCACCGTCTGTGTTGCGCACAAGCCCAGCTGAGGTCACCATCGCAGAAAGTCTTGAAGGTACCACACTGGCCAAACCGGTGCTGGAGTGTTCCACCGCTAAGGACGCTTCTGACCCTGTCAAGTCTCACATGGTCACGTCTCGCCTGAAGTGAACAATTCTCAAAGAGCACTTGCGCGGTGACAGCAGCAACATACTCTCTGAGGCAGCTTCGGCGGATGATAAGGCAGCTGTAGGTAGGAAACCCCTCAAACAACGTGAGCTCGCGAGGCGTCTCCTGAAAAGGATGCGTATACGCAACGAACAATCCTTAACGGAACAGGAGAGGGTTGAAATAATAAGGGCGAGAACGACGTTGAAGGCCACCAACCACGCTTGGCGTAGTTCCGTCAAGTCAAGGAGGTTAGAAATCGAAGGAGCGAGAGATGCGACCGACGCAGCGAAACAGAGCCTGGTTCTGAGTTCCTCGGCCGAAGTCAAGTCAAGGGCAAGGCCAACGCCGAACCCGAATCCATCCCGGATGCTCTCGAGACGTTGTGGTGTCAGCAAGAAAGATATGAACGGTTACGACGCCCGCCCCTACAAAGGGTAGTGAAGCCGGGGCAGGTACCTTCAAAAGGGTCAGGCTAGATGACACCATCTCTCCCCGGCGAAAAGGGCGAAGTACTCGGAACAGGTCAAAGAGAGCCTGTGTGTCGCTATTGCCGACTTCGATTTTGTGGAAGTTATTGAAAATCAGCATTCGACGGGATCGACGACGCCATTAGTTGACGGCGGTCGACGGTTGACCTCCGCGATGGGCTACAGTCTCATGGAAAGTTAGAACGAAAGATCCCTTGAGTGGCTCCCCTTCCTCGCCAAGACGGTAGCGCCATGGAAGGCAGCCGACCTACGCTTAGTAGAGAAAAGGGATGTTATGGAACTGTCAAGATCTAAAGACGGCGTCTTTGTTCAGAGGCCATACTTCTCGAAGGACACCTCAACCCTGAGTAAAGAGTGGAAGGGGTCGGGGAGCACACCGCATTAGGTATGTTTCTCAGACACAGTTCCCCGCCATTGCTGAAGAAACAGGACTTTCAAGTGCAGGTTGGTCTCAACCTCAGCAAAGTAAAGATCCTGTCGGTGCTCGGATGGCACAGAAGAAGAGACCCCGCTGCTCGCAACGATGAAGGTAATACAAATAAACTTTCATCACAGTAAGGTAAGTAAAGTAAGGCTAGCACCAGCTTGCTCTACCTGTTAACCACAGGTATGGCCGATATCGCCCTCATACAAGAACCTTGGTTCGCTAGGGGACAAGTATGTGGGGTGATGAATAAGAACCTGTTGGCCTTTCATACCATAACAACAACACTCGAGGGTAGGCTGAGATTCTGTATTATAGCTAGGAAGGACATAAATTTACATTTACATTCTTCCTACACTAGCAGAGACATCACAGCTGTAAAGTTCGAGAGTAGCGGAGCACAACTCCTAGTATATATAATATATAGAGTATATAATCCCTCTACCCCAAAGAAGAACTCTCCCTCTCTTAACATCGGTAACTGGAAAGTAGAAAGTATTATTTCGTTTTCGGATCATCGACTCATAATCTTCACGGTAGATTATGCAGTCGGTCTGAAGCTCCAATTCAGGGATCTAAAGCGAACGAACTGGGATAAATTTAGGAAAATAGTAGCTAGGGGAATCAAACCACTAGCCACAAATTCGACCGATACACCAGAAGGTGTAGACCACGTGGCATCAGCACTGAACGATACCCTTAATGTGGCCACGCTCAAGCTTCTACTGGGCGCCTACTTCCCAGGTTGTTCCCTAGAGCCCCCTCCCGTGGAGAGCGGAGCAGCCAGACCGCAGGAGCGCTACACTCCGAACCATATCGTCAGTGATGATAGGATCAACTGGAAACTATAGATTCCTTCTCTCCTTTCAAGTCGCCTGGAGAGGACGGTATCTTCCCAGTAATGCTCCAGGAGACTAATTACGTACCAATCCCAATTGTATGTTCCCTTTTCCACGGTTGTCTCCTCAGCTTGTACGAACGTCAAAGTCATTTTCATCCCGAAAGCTGGGAAGTCGAGCCACACAACAGCCGAGGATTTTCGACCAATTAATTTGACCTCCTTGATCTTGAAAACATTTGAAACGCTCCTCAATACTCACACCCAATGTTAGGTTAGGAACCAAGGCCGTTGCATATGCAGACGATGTCGTTATTCTAGCAACAGGCAAATTCCTCCCAACCGTCAGCGATATTGTGCAGACCTCATTAGAGAGCTTGGTACAATGAACCAATGGACCTCCAACAAGGGGATAGTTCCACAATTCAGGCCCAAGCTGCAAGTGGTACGCCACTTAAACTCTCTGATAGTGCAAGATATCTTGGAGTAGTTTTAGGCAGGAAGCTCAATTGGGCAAAACATTTTCAAGAACGGAGAAAGGTCGCGAATGCGTTTTACACATGCGCCAGAATCTTTGGGAAGAAATGGAGACCCATCATCATTAGTGGTGGCCCACGAAGGGCCAGAGCCTAGCTTTTCGCACCTCCACTGTGTCGGCGCGTTATAATTTTACCCCTTATAGAATCACTTCGGTGCCCGTCTGCCTGTCATACATATTTGCTAGTAATTTGTGAATCCTCTGTAGTTAAATGGATGAAACTTGGAATGAATATGTATCTCGGCAACCCAAAAATTAATCTGGATTTTTTGATGGTCAATATGTGTGTCTTTTGTTTAGCTTTATTCGAAACAATAAGAACTACCTGCGTTATTAGTTACCTTAACTTAAATTATGTCCTTACTTCTAATTTGCTGACGAAAAAACGAAACTCTCTGCGCGTGAGTAAAACTCTCACTTGACCGTTTTTAGGGTTACGTTCCAAAGGAATAGCGAAACCCTTATGGAATCACTTCGGTGTCTGTCTGTCTGTCTGTCTGACGCCTTTTACATATTTGACTATAACTCACACGTTCTTTTTAATTAAGGGATGATATTTGGACTGAAGATGTATCTAGGCGACCCAAAAACAAATCATGCATTTTTTTTGGAATTAGTCGCAGATTAAAAAAAAATGTTAGTACTAATACTAACGCTCGAAAAAACTTTTATTGACTTTGATGGTTGATATGGGTGTCATTGGAAAGGGGGCGGTGTCCTGATTATGAAAATGTCTGTCTGTCTGTCTGTCATCAACCTTTATTCTTGGTAATTGGCGAACAACTAAGAATTAAGATATAAAACTTCGCCAAAAGACGTATTTCAATTGCCCAAAGAAAGTTCAGGTAAAAAATTTTAAGAAAATTTCATATTAGAAAAAAACTTAGTACCAATACTAAATTTAAAAAACAAATTTCTTTTACTAGTTCCTTGATATGGGTATCGTTGGAAAAAGGATGATAGTAAGATCAAAAAGTTGTACTATAGTAATCATCTCACTCTTATTGGTAAGAAGTTATTAGCCAACAAACTGCCAAAAACTGACTTGTGTACCGTGTCCCCCACCTTATTTTCTAGAATATTGCACCAAAAAATCTGAAAAAAAGTGAGTTATGGGGCAACTCATCGCAATAGCCCAAAATTATCCGAAAATCGTGTTTGATTTTTTATTTATACTAAAATAAATTAATTACTAACTTTTTTTGAAAAAAATTTTACGAGAATATATTAAGTGAGGTACCATCGGATAGGTCTTGTAAAATGAAATAGAGTTTTAATTTTGAACTTTTTATTTGGAAGCAATGTTTTCGAGATATTAAGCTTCAAAGTCGAAAAAAAGGCGTCCCGCCCCCCCCCCCCTCGCATTTCCACGCCCGTTGGTCTAAAAAACTGAAAAAATTTTGGAATGTAGGTTTTGATGTAATCTTTGTGTTAAAATTGGTTTGAGCACTCTGGCCTTAATAGTTTTCGAGATATTGGCCAAAAACAAAAAAACAATAACACTCGAATTTTGAAGATCTGAAAACGCCTTTTTGTAGATCTCGGCAAAAGAACAATAAAATATTATGTAAAAAAAAATTATTTTCATACAATTTTTCGAGATATTAACGATTTAAATCAAATCAGTTACCTGCAAAAAACTATGAACTGACGGCAGTCTCAGTGTCGCTTGCGGCATTTCATCCCCTAAATGCACCAAAGCAATTTTCACACGGCTGGCGCGATCAGCAAATGGGAAAGGATTTTCTTTTGTTCAGTTTCGTTCGAAATTAAAAGAAGAATTCTAGTGAATGAACAGTGAATTGAGTTTAATTTGATTTGACTATTTTAGTTTGTTGATTTCTTAGACTTATATTAAGTCTAAACTACTAATCTGTTTGCGAAACTCACACTTGACCGTTTTGTTTTTTATTTAGTGGTTTGTTTTACTTTTCGGCATGAAACTGATTTTTTTTTTCGTTTTCTATTTGTGGTTTGTATCAACACGTTAGCTAATTAAGGCATTTACCTGTGAAACAAGCCTTCAGATGCAGTCAAACAATCAATCATTTATCAATTATCAGGCACATCCGATAGCGTTGCAAAGAATTTCTTTTTTATTTTACTCATTTTAAAGTTTAAAAGAAAACACCTCTCTAAAAGTAGAGTTTCAGTCATGTAACAAATGCTTATTGGTTTTATGATTTACATGACATACGTTTATAGAATTGATCAAATAATTCATTAAAAATAAAAACTCTATTAAAGCGGACAAAATAGCATGAAGAAAGCTTTGAAATGTCATTGTCCGTACAAGAGAGAGACTACTATATGTGAAAAACTGCTTTACCTACCGGGGAAGGAGACATGGAAGCTGTGCATCACGTTGTCCCTGGTTCAATCATTAGATCAGTGCTAACGTGATGCACAGCTCAGGCGTCTCCTTCCCCTGTAGGTAACGCCGTCTTTCACATATAAGTTACATTTTTATTCCATAAAAATTTTTAAAAAAATATTTTTTGAGGGCTTTGCATTCAGAATAAAAACTAAATTACATAGTTATGCTTAAAACTACAGCTATGCCCTATTGCTGACCAGACTAGTGCATACGGAGTTTCATTATATCGTGTGTTGCTGAAATGTCGCGGTGTCAAGTGCATTTCACCTCCTCACGTGTTCCGTGATATATACTATGTATCAGACAATAAGCACGTTAGCAAAAAGCGAAATGCATCATTTGCAACATTTTTATTTGCAAAACGCATAGCCACAACATATGTAATAATGGTGTACAATATTAAACATTTCTTCATAATAAAACAAACCTTGTGCTTCTTATTAATTTCCAATTGCTTACTTTATTCAATCTTAAAGAAACTACGCTAAATAATGAATCATTTGTATTAAGAAAATGACCCAAGGAACTGTAGTGTAAGGTTAACAGTTCGACATACTAACTATCCACACAACGGCAACCAAAAAAGGTTTCTATATACTTCTATATATTATATGTTATTTTTTAAGGTCCACGTGGAGCAAGCGGCCTATATTGCACTTAAAACAGTGTCCATCGTCACATCACTATTACAAAATCTCATAAATCAAAGTGCAACCTTATCAACTAAAAGCCACTGCTCACAGACATCATTCCGTCATAATGAGAGATTCTGGGCCATGTAATGTCGCAATTTAAGTAAAAACAGCAAATGGGAGTCAAATTTGACTACGTGTATTAAAAAAATTGAAAACCTGATGATTGTTTACAAAAGCCAAAGTCCCGAGCTTCTCCCTGGCCACGCGCTTTACAGAGTTTCAGCAATGGGCACGTTCGGAAAAAGCAAAAAATTTAGTGCAATTCATACTGATAGGGTGTTTTTTTTCCATTTTTTTTTCAGTATAATGTAATGAATCAAAAGAGTCATCCATGATCACGAAGCGTATAGAAGTCGACTAAAGATGGAAATTTTGTAACGTGTAATGATTGAAGCGACGTTGCCAAATTACAAAATTGAAAAACCACTACGCTATCGTGGGGGTTGGGCATGCGCATGGAAAGCGAAAGTATTAAATTTGTCGTCGTCTGATTTATCGCTTTTGAATTACGGCCCAGCACTGAAACGAGTGAGCAAATAAGGTAAAAGCAAGGTGTACATATGTAACTCAGTTGTGTAGATTAAACTATTTATTCAAACGTTTTTGTTTTCCTTGTTTATTAAATTCGTTTTCAATTCTGTGATCTTTTAATTTTTATTTGGCCAATTTAGTTTAGCCACATTGTCATATCAAGGACCTTCCAGGGAATAAAGACCTATTGATGAACCACAAAAAAATTGCTGCTGCACGCGCACACAAATATTGCGGATTTTTTTTTTTCAGTTCACAATTATGGACAAAAAAATGCATAAAATTTTCCAACACAGTTCTAATGGAACCACACGAAAGAAATCCTTTATCACGCTGTCATATTCAATTTTTGATGGCTCAGATTTCGAGGTAATCTGAAAGATTTCAATGAAATGTTGCATATGGAATTAATCAGCAGAAAAATACGTGCCATAAAACACAAAAGTCTTTTAAGAATTACTCCATTTATTCGGGAAAAACAATGGCGTTTTGATTCAAATTATACCGCAAAATATCAATATCAAACCGTCCATGAAAACCAGGATCCCAACTTCTTTATAAGCCACGATTACTACCGATATCATCAAAAAACTGAGTGTGTAAATACTTCATTTAGTTTGAGATTTTTTTTTCGTTTTCCAGTGAAACCAATTAAAATTAAAGCACACAGTAAATTATGCTGGATGGTAAATTGTATTATACTCTTTTTTCCAAGTGCAATAGATGACAGATATAATAATATCCTAAAAGATTCGCTTATAAAACATATGAACTGTACTGCACATAACATGGTTTATTCAAAAGATAATTTCTTATAAGCATATTATTGTTCATATAATTTTAGATATTAGTGTCAGGAAATACTTTCTTATATAAGTGTTTTTCTTATATCAGTTTTATTTAGTGGTAGTTAATATGGGAAAGGACGGGGTGCATTGTTCTTTGTTCTTATAAGCTTATAAGCTTTTTCTTATATCAGTTAAATACTGTACTTAAAAAAATCTATATAAGAATTTAGAATTGTAAACGTGTTTCAATACAAAATTGTATGCATTACAAAAAAGTTAGACGTGCATAAGAAAGTATTCTCTAAAATTCCTGTTGTCTAAGTTTATTCAGTGGCGACACGTGAATAAAAAATGCAGTCGTTCACTCCATATTATTATACGAAATTGATATTTCATTTATATTCTTCGGAACGGGCACAACGAACGGAACAGGCACAACAAACAAAACTAACCCATATACATGTTTATTATCACATTGTTTATACACATCCCATTCCCACATATCTGAGTCTAGGAACTTTGAGCAAAGTTGACTACTTCGTTCAAAGCTAATTTGAAAGAACAACCCCGTTGGGACCCCGTTTTTTGTTTATACATACTTTCAGTGGACACATTTCGTTCCTGAAGAACTTGGAGAAATGGGCGCTACAAAAATGTGAGCTATTTTTTGAGTGTAATGTAGAGTGAGTCAATGAATAGATTTTGTTCCGATTGATGCTAACGAGTAGCAGTCTGGCAGCTGTCTGTCAAATGACAGAGAATGTTGCAGTTGCTATTAGGGATCTTTTTGTTTAGATTTATATTGAAGACATAAAAAAGTTGTACGAGTTGAAAACTGGGAAACAGAGTGCAAAAATAACTCAAATTAGCAGACAAGTTAAGTAATTTTGTTGATGAAAGGTGTAGAACATGGCCCACCCTGAAAACACTCATTATTTTCGTAAATAATCGAGAAGAGCAACAGAACGGATCAAAATAAATACAAAAAATTAATTTTTTTAAGTAAATTACTGGATTCTTAATTCAGTTAACATAAGATTTGAGTAATAAAACTACAACAACAATCCAAAACCAAATAAAAAAAAACACTCTAAAAGACTCATCGCACAGCGAAAATGGCCCACATTTAATAACGTCTAAAAACGGTTCCCTAATAATGAAAAAATTACTCACGCTAAAATTTCTCAAATTAACGGCTTTTTTGTATTATTATCTTATTATTCTTTTATTTATAAATTGGAGTGAGACTGCATTGTTAGTTGAGCGAGCGTGAATTACACAACAGTCGGTTAAGATTGGTCGTCATACCACAATAGAAATCCCCAAATTAATTATTGAACAATTTAAAAGTGAAAAAAGTCAAAGAGAAATCTCTAGATGTGTTAACAAAAAAAGTCCGTAAAACCGTAAGAAACATAATAAGAAGGTACCAGAAGGAGCATCGGATTATCAACAAGCCGAGAGTCTGTGCCAAAAAATTGTTAGTAGCCGTAACGAACGTTGGATAATGAACCAATCAAAAAAAAGATCTATGCTAAGTGCTTCAAAACTCAGGGATATGGTGGAGACACACTTAAAAATAAAAATAAACACTTAAAAATAAGTTGCAGTGCAGAAACAGTTCGGAAAGTTTTGCGCAAAGCTGGACTAAATAGTAGAGTTGTAAGGAAGAAGCCATTGGTTAGCAAGAAGAACAGGAAGGTTCGAGCCAGAGCCTAGCTTTCCGCGCGTATATAAAGCGATTGGGAAAACTTTGAGTGCGTTTTTCTCGAAAAAGGGGGAGTGTTGCGGTCTCTCACTTTGGGAAATTCATATCGGAACTATGACTATGCCAAATTTCATCAAAATCGGTGACCCGGAGGTCGTGCACTCTCCTTGTAAGTCGATTTTTTTTTTGTTTTTTTTTTTTGCAACAAAGTAAACAAAAAATGTCCTCGCTCAACTTGTATCAAGCACGCAACTTGCGTTGCATGCTCTGACTCTTTCTCTGTTTGGCACTGGACGACGTACATCTTTCATTTCCTGTTGATTTTTTAATCCAATCACGTCGGAAAAAAGCACATGTGGTTGCACTTATTATTGTTTACCTATGCAAGAAAGAGAACGAATGTTCACAGCAAGAACGATGACTTGCATGGCGACCTACACGGCAAAATCGAAACTATTCGCCAATGGTTCTCGAAGAACAATCAAGTTGGGCGAATACAATTGTCGTCTAGGGTCTATGGTCGTCTACACACAACCACGAATGAGCTATAAGTTATTTGTGCACACAACCGTGCGGCTCTGTATGAATAAGTGCTCTGCTTATACATTGTGTTGTTGGTTGGCCTTAAACAATTTGCTTTTAATATAAAAACAGTTGGGTATCTGAGATGTTTTCAAGCTTCATTTAGTGAATGCATTGGAGAGTCCAACACTGTCTTTTTAAAATAGAGTCTTTTTTAAAAAGGCTTCGTTCTTCAATTTTGAAAACTCAATCCAAAATTAAAAGTTTTTTAAGTAATTTCCTCTGTTTTTTCCTTACATGTATACTCTTTTTAATAAAATAAAGACTTTTAGACAAAAAAAAAATATTGATCCCTCGAATTTTTGGAAAAACTTTTTTCTCTACCTCTGGTTCTTCTACATCACGATCAACTTCAATTTAGTTTTCGAAATGAGGTGCTTTCCTGTCTCCTACTAAAAGTACAATAACTTAAGAAAATGTGTTCTGCTTCCACCCAAATGTGTTCTCATATTAGTAGATAGTTTTAGGGTATCAACCAACTTCCATAATTGGGAAGCTTTTAACAATCCAGTAGGCGCATGGTCTACGATCGTAGACCACACTTTTTTTAAATGCGTAATATTTACAATACTTTTTTGTTTTTGCTATAAATTTTTATAAAAAATTATTGTGTTACAAAAATTTAATACAATATGAAAAATAATGTGTTCCTCCATAACTTAACCCAAATTCGAATACTAACAAACACTAAATACTCATGTGTCACCTGCTTTTGCAGATGACTTACACCCCTATTGCGATATATTGTCAAATATAAATCAATTCATGACTGGTAAATTTATCAAACAAAAACGAAATCGGTATTGTGTAATTCGATTGATAAAAAGCTATTGTGAATAAATTGACTGTTGTGAATGAAGACATTTATTTGACAGTCACAAGACAGCAGAAAATCTAAATTTCTGTTTGCATTTGAATATTGTTTTTGAAAATTGTTTAAATAAAATAAAGAAATAGATTTTAATTCTGAAAATGAGTTCCTTGGAGTTGTGGTTCGATGACGACGAATCCAGATTTCTGAATATATTGAGCAGGAGAAGGCAACAAAAGGATGCCTCTAACCCTTTGGAATTGGAGGATTCTATGTAGATACATTTTTCCATAATTAAAATATGTATTCATAGCTGTTTCTTTTCAGCTTTGTAAAGAACTTCCCTTTATCGAAGTCAGCATTTTCGCACCTCTTGACTAAATTGGAAGGAAAATTAAAATCAGCTATAAGATGTACATCAATCCTGAACGTTATCAAACTAACAACTGCATTGCGTTTATGTGGACATGGGTCGTACCAGTTAAGCGTTGGGAATGAACATGCCATTGGTCTTGCGCAGTCAACTATGTCTCTGGTTTTAAAAGAAGTTTTAAACGTACTCGAAGAACATATTTACCAATTACGGGTTGGAGGTCCAATGCTGTTCAATTGTTGCCATTTTTGTTGCTTTCCGATTTTCGAACAAATTCCTTTTGCAAGTTGTTCGTTTTCGATCATCAACTGGACCAACCGCTCTAATTTCTTTTCATTGCTAACTTCTTTAGACCTAAACACATATATTTGTATTTTTTGCAAATTTTTTTTTTTCGTATCCTGTCTTTATTCAGAGATGAAATACGTACTAAGCGATTTGTGCCTTCGTCGTCCACAAAAATGCCATTGACAAAAAAAGGGATATACATCAAAAAAATTGATCACAATTGACACTCACAATCACCCTTATTCCGATAGTCGTTTTTTCGTAAACGCCGACTGTCATTTTAGTGTCGTGTCGTTTTTTTATTGATATTCCGTAACTCAAACGTAGGCGTCTCTCTCTTACATATATGTCGATTCTCTCTTGTGGAACGTGTTCATATATTTTTTTTTGTATTCCGATAGTCGTTTCTATATTAAAAACGTCCGTCAAAACGCCCAAATCTGTCGTCGAGAAAAGAGTTCACGACAAAGAAAAATGTAAGATTTTATAGTAATATTTTGTTTTCAATAATTTAATATTCTTGGCTTAGGGTAAAAATAACAACAAAAAACCAAATGCGACGGCTGATCGAGCTCTTGGAGGAGAATGAGCACCTCCTGAAAAATCTTAAAAGAAGATTTGATAAGAAGTTTGAATGGGAGGAAGTAGTTGAGTTAAGATAGCAGCTAGTTCTGAAACAACAGGAATCGGAACAGAACGTTCCTGTGAATATGAAAGTCATAAGTCAAGATGTTATTTTGGTTCCAAACTAGTTTCTTTCATATGAATTCGTTATTCATTTAACCTTTTAAGAGAAAAATGATTTCTTTTGCTGATGATATTCACCTTTATTCCGATAGTCGTTCAACGCCAATAAAATAACGACAGTGTGATTTTCGTAGTACGTAAGACGTTCAACGCTAAATAAACGACAATATGTCGATTCTCTCTTGTGGAACGTGTTCATATATTTTTTTTTTTGTATTCCGTTAGTCGTTTCTATATTAAAAACGTCCGTCAAAACGCCAAAATCTGTCGTCGAGAAAAGTGTTCACGACAAAGAAAAATGTAAGATTTTATAGTTATATTTTGTTTTCAATAATTTCATATTCTTGACTTAGGGTAAAAATAACAACCCAAAACCAAATGCGACGGCTGATCGAGCTCTTGGAGGAGAATGAGCACCTCCTGAAAAAATTTAAAAGAGGATTTGATAAGAAGTTTGGATAGTTAAGGTAGCAGCTGGTTCTGAAACAACAGGAATCGCAACAGAATGTTCCTGCGGAAAACTATTTTCCACTAAATTTAAAACATATTTAAAAGCTTCCTTATAAAGACGAAAAAACATTTTGAATATCTTAAAAAAAAAAACATTGTTAGAACCATTTCAATTAAACATAAAACATTCTTTGTGTCACGCAAATCAAAAGGATTCGTTTTATATCGAATCCATCTCCTTTGAAGAATCAAATATTTTTTTGTTTTTCATGTTCTTCGTCGTAGCTGCTGCTCCGAAAAAAAAAATAACTTGCTACACTATTCATTTTTCAGTTTTTCAAAACATTTCAAATATTCAAATTTCGAACAATTTGATATGTCAAATGTCAGCTCTTTTGGTGGATCGTATTGTGGAATGTAAGAAAGAGAAATACGCCGACGTTTGAGTTACGGAATATCAATAAAAAAAACGACACGACACTAAAACGACAGTCGGCGTTTACGAAAAAACGACTATCGGAATAAGGGTGATTGCTCTATTATACTCCAACAAAAATCATTTAAATTTACATCAAAGCCTTTGTATAGTTAAATAGGATCAAAAAATATGACGCAGATCGTAGCGACGCAAATTAACGATTCCCGTGTTTCATAATCCCATAATTTCCATGTATTGTAATTTTGTAAACGAAACTGAAGTAATACCGACGCAGATTTGAAGCTACAATAATTTTTAAACGATTAACTATTTAAATAATTGGAAATGTTTAATTTTGAAAATAAAGTCATTTTTAGAGTATTTACTACCGAAAACAAATTATTCACAAAAATGTAAATGAGCACGTCATTCTGGAGTAGTCGGCCTCCTTTGCCTCAGAAGTCGGCCAGTCAAGTTATTCAGTAGTCGGCTCTTGTTTTTACATCCAGAAAACAAAACAAAAACAAACAGCAATTTACACAAAACAGTTAATTTTTGTAATCATTCGTGACGCATTCAAAGAAACTATTTTTGTGTACACTCATCTCTTCAAACCATTTTACTAACGGTAATAATATTTTTAAAAAATGCAACCCTTTAATTCATTTCAAAAGCCTTAATTATCTTGGTTTTGCCGGTCACCGGTGACCCCCATGGCATTCAACGTGTTAATATAAAATATTGACGGCCGACTTAACAAAGCCTATCTCTTAAAGCGTCACGGCGGCCTCCCCAGTTTTTATTTAATTTTTTCTTTTTAATTTTTGTTCAGTTTTTGTTCAATATTCAGTAAAAGAATCTATAAATAAAATAAATACAATAATATAACGCACCTACCGGCAATATCTCACTGATTTTAAAACTTTTTTGAAAATTACGTCCACTATTTTTTTACACCACAAACCAGACATTTCACTTCTGATGAAAACTTAAATCAAAGTGGCAATTTTAACTAAGAAACTAGCAACTGCTTTGCAGCAACCTTTTACTCACAGATAGGAAAATCATTATCCTTTACAGAAAAAAAGAATTTAAGCGTATATTACAAACGGATGAACTATTAGAGTTAATTCGGGAAACTTTGCTAACAGTCCATAAGTTTTAAGTTTACAAGAAGGGATACTTTATTTTTTAATAATATGAGAAACTGGCTATAATGCTATTGTTACCCTTCTCTTGTCCTCAATCAAAGTATGCAAGAATTTGCTATTATTGACAAAAAAAGGCAGGTTTTAGTAGCAAAGATAAATGACATTTTGTCACTTGAAATACAAGTATCGATAGGGAAAAGCTTTCGATGTGACGGGATGAGTGAAACGAATTAAAAGTTGTTGGAAAAGCCAAATAGATATCGTGTAAACACATTTCGCAGGCATTTAATAGGTTTAACCGCGTTCCTCGCTAGTTTATGCCCCAAAGGTTTTGCCAAATAGTCGGTTTTTATCAAAAGCTTGTAAAAAATAAGATCAAAATGGATGAATTAAATAGTTTTTCTGCAAATGCGTAGTTCCTTTAGAGTGGAGACTTCAACAGTAAGGATGGGTAAAACAAATGCCATCCTCTGTAAGATATCTTAAGAGATTAATTTTATTCTCTGACGCAATAACTGAAATTATAGCGACTGTTTTGCGGAAATAAATATTGAGATGATAACTTTAATGAGATCTTATACAAAAGTGTTAATGACTACACAAACCTATTGCCATTGTCCGACATTTGTGATAAGTTTATAAAATCTGCATCTCAAAGAACCATGCACCAAATCCGTCACATTTTTTCTTCAAGTGTTTGAAACCTTATTGGTTAAATGAAACATTTTCACGCATTTAAATTTTTTTAAGTTCAACGCCATATAACCAACTGTAAGTTAATTCAATTCTACTCTTTAAAAGACACGTCTTTCCTTGTTTGAAGCACGTGATTGTTTTAAAAATACAAATTATTTTCATATTGTTTGGCAATTCAATTCATAGGTTCAACCACACTAGCTCATAGATATTTATGCAACAGAAAAACCTACAAAAATTCATGCGCCAATTAACAGCTCTTACATTTAGAGTTTAGTACATGCAAACGTGCTTAAAGCAACATTTACATATAAAAAAAATAGTATTTTTCTCCAACAAAAAAAAATTACAGCAGCGATGTCGCTTTGGAGCGTGTATCACGTTGAATACTACCTCAACTATTCTATATACCAAACACAATACACTGATCAATGATCCTCAAAACTGTCAAAACAAACTACCTATACTCATAAATACATTACTCGTGAACTGCTCTGAAATTTCCATATTGATTAATTCAATCCATTTAATAAAAAAATTTAAATATTTATATTTGAAGCAACACATTAGCAGCTCACAAGCTGCCGTAATATAACTTTCATGGTCTTGCTTAAAAATTCAAATCTATTTTTTAAATCTAGAATTTTTCATTACTTTCTTTTTTAACTAATGGCTTTCCAATAAACAATCGAAAGGAAACGCCAAGCTAGATGTAAATTTACCACAATTAAGAAACTGTGCGAAAAAAATATATTCAATGGAACGTAACCAATTCAAGTCATAAAGTATTTGTAATATGGAAAGATTGACAAAATTTGTCAAATAATCCAGCTTAGATCTCTCACTCCCATTACTTTTAGAAACACCAATGTTTCCGCCGGCAATGTCGCCATAGAAAAACATAAAGTACTACTAGTTCTTTCAACTTTGCACTGGGTGCCATTTTCCATTTTGTCACGTGTCACTAATAAGTCACATCATTTTTTACTTCCCAAAACCCAAGGGTATTTTTGAAAATTAAAAAGTTATACTTTTCAAAATACCTAAAAATTAAAAACTACCAAAGAAATTTTATTATTGACGTTTTAAGAATTTGGTCGACAAAGAGTTAAAACACAAGAAGCATTTGTAGTTGCTGTTTTATAATTGACATAACATCAAATGCTTTCACACCACCCTAAACTCAAAAAAAAAACACTTTTTAATAACAAATCACAACTTTGGAAAAACTAAAAAAAATAGGTCTAACTGTGAACCGAAGTTAAAAAAAACTTTTGTTAACATAAAACTATACTACCATCATTACATAAAATCTCATTTTGAAGGAACAGACCTATTTTAATAATCTATTAGACCACCAATTGCATTTTTAAGTAAAAAAAAATGAAAATTTCGTACACTTAGGCCAAAAATAGGCCTAAGTGTACAATCGTCTAGTATTTCCTCGAATTAAACGAAATATCTTTATGTATTCCCTACATATTCTTGGGCGCTCATTATTAACCAAAACAAACATTATTATTTGGGTTCATTATTTACCAAAACAAGATAATATAATTGCTTTAATTGATTAAAAGGCTTTACTTAGATAATAAATATGAATCTAGCATATTTTGATTTTATAAAAGGCAAATTAGAAAACATCTACTTCTGGAGCTTCCAATTTTTAGAGCTTCCATAAAAACCAGCAATGTTATGGTTTACTTCTCCCGCCGAGGCACTATACCATAGTTCGTGAGTGTTCAAAAGATTCTATTTCTCTTATGCAATAGCTCTTTTGCGGAGAAGCAAACATTGGTAGCATTGCATAACCGTCATCGAAGTAACGTCGCATTCACCGCCGGCAAAGCGAGCTAGAGTTTTTTTTACTATAATGCGTAACAAGTCACATGCACCTGCCTTATCAACTTCAAACCGAATAATTGTATGTGTCTGCAATTTGTCATCGCGAACTGAACGCGCTACATGTTAGCCAACATCTTGAAGTAAATAAATGTGTTTTTGGCTTACCAAATTAAATCAAAAGAATATTCCAATTGTGGAGCGGTTCAGCTGAAACTATCTTGAAACACTTTCTCGATTACCAGAAGTTAAACAAGCTGAATAAATTAATAATTACTCACTGAGACACTTAAATAATTAGCGTGAAATTTTGTGCAAAATTAATTACGGGTAGGTAAATCACTCGCGTAGGCAAATAATTTAAAAAAGTGACGATTTTTTTGCCTCTTTATTGTCGTGAATAATTACAAAATCAGCATTAGCTGCATGAATATTTTACATAACTTCTCAATGATGACAGATTATGTACAGAATGCTTTAGCAGACGAGCACGTCTGTAATTGATACTACGAACTCCGGTAAACCATAAGCACAGGTGCACTTCAGTGCGACGATAATACAATAATTTATTCAAAACAAAAAGCGATTGTATTTTTGTTACAAAGCCCGCACACAAATTTGGTATTTATCTATTTACAATTTGCACTTATTTTTTTTAATACAAAACACACAAACAGAACTACTTTTTAAATAGTAAATTTTTTGGGGGCAGGGTTTACTTTAAGGGCGGTTATTTATGTGAGTAAAAAGAAAAAAATAACGTAATGTACGTTATCCGATCGAGCTCCGGCACATGTCCTTCGGGGACTAAATTCAATGAACGACTGAGGACGACGACGCATTCGAAACATTCCCTGAATGAAAATCCCTTTGGGGAAACTGCGAGCGAAAGAAAAAAATCAGAAGAAAACGCTTTCACAAAACATCGGATAAACTCACGTCGCTGATTTGAATCGTCAAAATTATCGCACCCTCGACGCGTCGTTGCGTTGTGTGCCTGTGCTTCGACAACACGACAGGTTGTTGGGTGAACACTGAATGTTGGGTGTTTTCTTCGCTTTTGACTGTGTGGATTGAGTTTTCTCCAGCGAGGGGAAAACTCGAATAAGCGCGGGGAAATACATAGAAAACTTTTGGAAAATAGATTCCACAAAAGCTCTGCCCCTTGCTTGTATAGAAGTGAACTTAAAAGCAGCAGGAAGTGCGAGCTTGCAAACGCAAGAAACTCCGTTAAATGGTAAATATGCGAAGGACTAGTGTAAGGGACTGCTGGGGCTTTTTTTTAAATTGGAATCACGGGTGGGATGTTGCTATGAGATTTTCGATGAATTAATCCGGTAGCTTTAATTGTGCGTTGTTGTTTGCAAAAACAACAATAATGAGAATTGACAAATCACTCCGTTGACAAGAATACGTTGCCAGTTGAGTGTGTGTGTCAGAAGGTGTGTAGCTAATAGATTGGAGCTTTTTATTTGGCTTGTATCCCAGGACTTCAGATGACTGTCGTTGAGTGCATCCTACTCATTTAGAGTGATTATTTCTTCGAGTGATTGCTGCTATTTCAATGATCAATATTGATTAACTGACTGCCCGTTTTGATCGATGCAAAATAAGCACATGAGTTCATTCGAGGTCGTATAAAGAGCTATTAAAAAGTATAAAAAGAGGTAAAAAAACAAATGGATTACTGGTGAATCATTTAGAAAAGTGACCGGCACTACTCGTGCCAGTTGCATTAAGGTTGATAAATATTTTGAAGTTCAAGGCAACACAAAAAAAGGAATAAAAAAGGTTGGCGCCGTGACTTAGTCGTTAGTGCGTCGGACTGTTAAGCGAGTGTATCTGGGTTCGAATCCAGCCCGGGGAAAGAACACCGCAAACAATTTCCACGGTCCCACCTCCAGCCAGTTCGGGACAATAAGGAGCTCTATATCTCTCTGCCTTTCTCCCTCTCTCTTTTTGGTAACACACAGCTGATACCACATTGGCGAAATTATCAGAAATTTGTTGAAGCGCACTCATAGGTGGTAAGCAGAAATAAAGGAAACGAGATATTCACCTGCTACCCTCTTTGCCCCTGAATTTTTTTTAACAGGTTGTTGTTTTTGTAATTTTCCTCTTGTCTGTGAATACATGTGAGGCGACTGCTCCTCTTGTTTCAAGAATTTATTTGAATTTGAAACTGTAACTGTAACTTAAATATTATGCTTAGTATTTACACATATTCATGACAAATGTGTGAAATAAGATGTGTTGTTTAATTTTCGCTTTTGTTTCAATGAAAATCTTAATCATTTTGCAATATTTATTGAATTACAAAATTAAATTTTTTTCAAAACAAACGGCCACTTCGGAGAAAACAACTCGCCACGCTATGTTCATAAGGTTCATGCCATAAGCACGAATAATTATAAAACATCACACTGGAAACAATATTGGAAGCAAATGAAACGCCATTGGTAAAAATAGACCATAGATAATAATTAAAGTTATGAAATACAAATGAAAGTCATAGAAAATAAAGATAAATTAGCCTCTTTTCGATCTTCTTCAGTATCTTCAATTTAATATAGTTGATGTGTACAGTAATAAAAGCAAAATAAGGCTGTGCCCTCGTCTATGAGAAATAGCCTAGTACCACAAAGTAATAAATGATATTTCAGAATGAAATGATATGTTTTATTGTTTCAAATATTAATCGTTTGTTGCGTGGATTTTTATTGAGCGTTTGTTTGTACCGTATATGAACAATTTTGAATTGATTGATTGACTATTCCATTCTTTATATTCACCTGAAGGTTTATATATTTATATTACAATAAATACGTATATATTCAATAATCTTTATTGCCAAAAAAGTATTAGAAAATAGTGCAGTGTTCTAAAACATTAATGATAAGTTCTTGATCATCAATATCAATAGGAACCCCAAAACATGTGATCAAAATTAAGTTTCAATAACATTGCAAAATACTTATATATCAGCAGCATTTTATAGTGTAATATTATTAAAATTTTAGGTCGTCAAACCTCTTCGCGACTACGCACCTTGCCGCAGTGAAGGGGCTCAGTAGGAGGCCTGATGACTCCGGAGGGCTATGGCAGCAGGGCCTCCCATACTGCAAGGTCTCCGGACAGGGCAGCCGAAGCTAAGAAGTGGTCAAACCTAATTCCAGAGGTGGTGTGAGCGTGCTAAGTAAGCCGTGCCCAAGGATGAAAGGCTGAGGGTCAAATCAGTCTCTAACGAGCTCCTTCAGGCACCTGGCCAGTGTCTGTCGTAAGTGGGCTGTCGTCACAGTAAATCCGGCTATGCTGTGGCGGCTAAACGTTTTCACCGGTTTACTCGTGGGACCGAGACAATGAACCAAACAAATAACTTACAAACAAAACAAAACAAGAAGTAACAAAGAATAAGGCGCAGACCTTGGGGGCAACCCCAGTTGATCAATCACAACTCTATAGAAATAAGAGCATCGACCTGCTCTCGGACACTGACAGCAGATCCGAATGCAGCTCTCTCGCTGATCACGAGGCCCGCACGGGAACCGGCAGTAGGCCGAAAAGACTAAAACCTAGTGATGTCAGACACCGCACCATTCGAAATGCGAGGTTCCAGCTGAAGCGCCTTCAGGGGAAACCCAAGGACGGCTGGGACAAGAAAGACAACGACACATTTCGAGTGAGGTGGTGAACGAGGGGGGAAGCCAACCTGCAACGGGTGGTACCACCTCCGTAGCCGCCGCCCCCAACCAGAAGGAAAAGTCAACTGATAGCAGGGGACGGAACCGGAAGGAAGGGCGCCCAGAAGGACCTAGCACGGCTCAACCGATTGGAGGGGGGCCGTCTAGTAGCAAAACATTTATTAAGCCAAAAGCCGTAACCGAGTCGGATAAGGCCAAGGCCTCTGATAAAAGAAAGGACTTTACGTCTAAGAGACCCCGTTCAAACGAGGAGATCCCCAAGGCTGCGAAAAAAGCGAAGGCCATCGAACACTCGATGCAGAAATCCTTCAGGCCAAGGATCACCTAGTTTACGGGATATCCGACCTGAATAATGAAGAAGGAAGGATAACTGGGGATGATTGGAGGGCCTTAAGGCTTATGCTGACGAAGGCCATGGCTGACCTTCTCAAAAAAGACCCATCAGTAACTCCACCCAAATTCGCCGACGCAGGTTGGTATATGAACGGTGCAAAATTGCTCCGATGCGGAAACCAGAACTCAATCGAGTATCTGAAGAGGGAAGTACCAAAATTGCAACCGTGGCCGAACGCCAAACTGACCGTGAATCATTGGTCAGAAATTCCCATCCGCCCTAGAGCACGCGCATGGGTAGGTGTCGGAACAGCCGAACCCGACACGATTCTGTACTCGTTGAAGCGCCGGAACCCGGATATCCCAACCGATAACTGGAAAATCATCAAGGCGGACAATCCAGATATGAAAGGCAGACTGATGTCGTTCCTCATAAACAGAGAGTCTGTGGAGATTCTCCGTAAGAAGAACTTCATTATGAATATCGGTTTTGAAGAAATCACGCTCAAAGTGCATGAGATGGATGACCTACTCGTCTCAGGCATGGTCTCTTCACTAAGCAGCCTGGGAATCGACACCACGGCAGCTGCGAAAGAGGCTGAGCAACACCTGGTCGAACCGTCGGTTGAGACAGCGGAGGGGGAGACCAAGGTAACCGAAATCGAACCGTCAGCTGATTCAGTTGAGGGGGAGATGAGGGAGCTCCGCAAGGAGAATTTAAGTGGCGACTCCTCTGAATCAGAGGAGGCGGATACCACTATTGTGGAGAGATCTGTACAGACCTACAAAAAGGAGTTAAGGAAAGAGCAGAGAAAGTCATGGAGAAATTTCTGTGGCAACATAGAAAAGACCAGTGACTGTGGCCGACTGCGGCGCATACTTTCCAAAACCTCCACCATGCCATCTTTTCTACAAACCACGACCGGAGAGTGGACGACGTCTGGCGGTGATACTCTAGACCTGCTAATCGACACACACTTTCCAGGTAATACTTATCCGATGGATAATTCTGGAGTGACCCACACACAGATGCCTGGGCCTCTACCCGACCGACTCATAACGCTGAGAAAGCTTGGGTGGGCGGTAAACAGTTTTGAGCCGTACAAGTCCCCGGGACTGGACGGTATAAGACCGGTGGAACTAAAAAAAGGGTTCGAAATCTTAGCACCCCTGTTGCTACATATTTTCAGGAGTTGCATCAAGCTAGGTCACACTCCAACCTTGTGGAGAAGATCGAAGGTGGTGTTTATCCCCAAATGTGGGAAAGCAAACCACAACTCCAAAAGACTTCAGACCTATCACCCTATCATCGTTTCTTATGAACACGCTTGAAAGACTGATAGAGATATACATACGTGAGAATATCTCACAACACGAACTATCGCAGGCCCAACATGCGTATCGCAAAGGGTTCTCAACGGAGACGGCACTCCACTCTCTGGTAAGCACTAGAGAAAAATCCTTTGAGCACAAAGAATTCACTATAGTAGCATTCCTGGATATAGAGGGAGCCTTCAACAATGTAAGCTCAGAAGCTATCAAGAAAGCACTATACAAGCTTAATATAAACAGAAGCCTCTGCGACTGGATTAACAACATGTTATCCAATAGGATCATAAGGGCCGAGTTAGGAAGTCACCATACCAGTAAGGCGACCTGTAGGGAAACACCACAAGGAGGGGTGCTATCACCGCTATTGTGGCTATTAGTGGTGAACGAAATTCTGTTGGAGCTTAGCTCAGTTGGATGTAAGCCAATCGCCTATGCAGATGACATTGCAATAGCCGTCACGGGAAGATTCCCAGACACTATCAGAGATGTCATGGAAACAGCCCTTTGCAGGCTAGCAGCATGGACAGATAAAGTAGGACTTGACGTTAACCCGTCAAAAACAGAACTAATCCTGTTCACAAGAAAATACAAAATACCTTCCCTGAGACCACTGAAGTTCAAAAATAAAGAACTGGGTTTCTCGAAAACCACCAAATACCTTGGTATTATACTTGACAGCAAGCTCAACTGGAAGCCAAATATCCAGGAGCGTGTGAAGAAAGCGGCAGTGGCACTATACACCTGTAGGAAAGCCCTTGGCTCCAGGTGGGGTCTTCAGCCCAAAATCGCACACTGGGCATACACTGCAATTGTAAGACCTATTCTGTTCTATGGAATACTCGTCTGGTGGCCAGCACTAGGCACAGGCGATAACGTAAGAAAGTTGGGTAGGATACAAAGGACAGCGTGCTTGTTCATAACCGGATCAGTACGATCCACCCCGTCGGCTGCCTTGGAAACGATGCTACACCTACTTCCCGTAGACATACACGGGAAATACGTGGCCACAAGGTCAGCAATCAGGCTAAGGGATAGCAGAAGGTGATCCAAACTAATCATGCATAGCGTCGTTTTGTAGGTTATGTCAAGACCTTTCAAATGATGTATTGCGAGATACGAGCTCTGTAGCGCTTTATACATAGCCGGAAAATTCAAAAGACAAAAAGGCGGAAGGGAGATATTTGACCACCTAATATATGTGTGGGTTTCTCTGATGAAATCACAGACGCTAATAATATGCGTTTCTTTATTCAAAAACAAGCTATGTCTTGTAGAGACATTTACAGTAACAATATTTAAAAATGGTTGAAAATTGGTATTTAGAAGTTAGCCGTGTTGTAGTGTTGGAGTATAGATGGCGCGGTTATCGTGGGTACTGTTCAGCTACAATCACTCTCCCTCCGAGAAATGTTGAAGGAAACTGATTTTTTTGAATTTGTGTTGACGTTTTGAATTTCAGTTGTTTCAAGTGGGTCTTTTATTGGATCGTCTATGAGATTGCGAAGGACGAAAGCTGGTTTCTGGGTCTTCTATTGGATCGTCTATGAGATTGCGAAGGACGAAAGCTGGTTTTAAACGCTCAATCGAAATATTTGTTGATGTGCCTCGGATGTCTATTGTAAACACTCTGTCGGATATTCGGTTCAGCACTTTGTACGGTCCTGTGTATGGTGGTTCTAGTGGCTTTTTGACGTGGTCGGATCTCAGGAAAACGTGTGAACATGTGTACATGTCTTGGTATATAAAAATGTTTTTATTTCCAGAATGATGAGTTGCCGCAATTGGACGAATGTGACGCATGTGTTCGCGTAGCTGTTGGAGAAATGTATGCGGGTCCGCTGGTTCATTTTTATTAATGAAAAACTCACCCGGAAGTCTTGGCTGTGTTCCGTACAGCATTTCAGCAGCCGATGCACCAATATCATCTTTGTAGCAAGTACGAAGACCTAGCAGAACTGTTGGTAAAATTTGGATCCATGAAGAGTGTTGGTTGCACATGAGAGATGTTTGAAGAGAACGATGCCACCTCTTCACCATCCCGTTCGCTGCAGGATGATATGGTGTTGTTCTTATTCGTTGTGCTCCAATCATGTTGGTTAAAGATGAGAATAAAGCTGACTCAAATTGTGTGCCTTGATCCGTTGTGATAGTTTTGGTGTACCAAATCGGGATATCCAATTCGAGTAAAAACTGTTCGCTACTGTTTCAGCTAACATGACTTTTATTGGAACTGCTTCTGGCCAGCGAATGAATCGGTCCAACATAGTAAGGCAGTACCTATAGCCGTTTACTTCTGGAAGTACTATGATGTCCAGGTGAACATGATCAAATCGCTGATCAACTGCTGCGAACTCTTTTGGCTTAAGATGCACATGCTTGCTAATCTTCGCACGTTGGCAGTTGAGACAAGCACGAGTCCATTGTGTGACATCTTTGTTGAGCGATGGCCAAATGTAGCGTTCTTTAATTTGTTTCACTGTGGCTCTTGTTTGTGGATGTGAAAATGAATGTACTGCACCAAAAACGTTTTTCCGGAGCGCTGCTGGTATGAAAGGACGTATACGGGATGCTGAGATATCGCAATAAATGTCTATTCCAGGTTGGATTGCTAGTCGCTGTAGACGTAGTGATGAATCTCCTGTTAATATTTGTTGAAGTTCTCTGTCGGTTTGTTGATGTTTTTGCATTTCTTCAGGTGAAATTAGAGTTGGCATGGTTATTTAATTTATCCGCGATATTGCATCTGCTACCGTATTTTCATTTCCAGAGATATGTACAATGTTCGTTGAAAATTCTGCTATGTATGAAAGATGTCGGGCTTGGCGTGGTGAAGCCTTTTCCAGTTTTTGACGAAAAGCGTATGTAAACGGCTTGTGGTCAGTCCTTATCACAAACTGTCGCCCCTCAAGGAGATGTCGAAAGTACTTGATGGCACAGTATATTGCCAGTAATTCTTTGTCGTAGGCACTGTATTTTGTTTGTGAGGGTTTGAGCTTTGCCGAGAAAAATCTTATGGGCTGCCATTGATTATCTATTTGTTGGTCGAGGTGTGCTCCAATTGCTTGATCTGAAGCATCAGTGGTTAAACATAGTGGTGCACTTGGGGCGATAAAGTTGAGCTTCGTGCATTCAAGTACACATTTCTTGCAATCTTCGAATGCGGTGTTTAGTACCGAAGCCCACTCTATTTGAAGCTTATCGTTTTTGTTGATATCTATTTTTGAAAACACACGTTTGCCGAACAGTTTTTCGTTGATATCATCAAGACGAGGTATGGGGTACCGATCCGGTTGGGTATGTGCATCTAATTGTCTGTAATCACCGCAAGCTCGCCATCCACCAGTTTTCTTTTTAACAACATGGATAGGGCTTGACCATGGACTGTCTGAAGGACGTACAATCTGCTGCTCCAAAAGTGTTTTGAATTCCTCCTTGATGGCTGCTAGTTTTTCACCGCTGTATCGTCTCTGTTTCTCAGCTATTAGTTGGCAATCTGTTTTAATTCTATGGCACACTTGACTACTTTTGGTCAGTTTATAAACAGGAGGTTTTGTGATATCAATAAATTTACTAACTACATCGTATGATTTAAGTTTAGTGTTTAAAGTTGAAATTGTATGCTGTTCAGTTTTGTGTAAATTACCTGTTCACTAGCTGTTTTTGTTTTAGATCAACAACTAAACCATAGTGTGCTAGAAAATCTGCTCCAAGTATTGGTGTCTTGATGTCTGCAACAATGAAACTCCAAACGAATGATCTTCGAAACCCTAAGTTGACTTCGAGACGTTTGGTACCATATGTTGCAATTGGAGAGTTGTTTGCAGCAAAAAGTTGAAATTCATCTGGACTTGATTGATCTCTGAGTTTTAAATATGTAATAGGAATCGCTGAGATGACGAAGCCGGAATCAATGAGAAACTGCATTTTTGTTTGTTGATCGAAAATGAATAATCTTTTTTCGAGGATGCGTCCATTTTCTGCAACACCGTCAGTTGTATCTACTGACGGCTGCTGTTGGAATTTCCCTGAGGAAATTCACATGGTTGTTGACACTTTTTAGATGCTGATCCGAACCGAGTGTGATAATAACAAATTTTGTTTTGTTGTGGTTTGTTGGACTGTTTTCGTTGTCTACCAATACTGCCACCTCTGGAATTGTTGGCTATCTCGCTGATGTTCAACTCGTTGAAACGTAAAAGAAGCTTTTGGAATGATGTTTTCAAGGCGGTGATTCTTGATTCCAACGTTGAATGCACACGTGCGTTTGTGCAATTTGAGTCACCAGTTGCCATTACTTCGTAGGACTTGATGGGAGTATTATCTACTATTTTGTCGGCGACTTCTGCTAAGTTGTCAACGTTTTCATATTTTATGGCTGTTAATATGGATCTGATGTTGTTCGGCAGGTGTTGTAGCCATAAGGTTAGCAGAGCATCGTCCGAAATGTTGTTAGCAGACAAATCTCGCATCTCACGAAGCAGTTGTGATGGCTTCTTGTCTGCCAATTCCAGTCCAGTAAGAAGCTTGATGAGTTGACGTTCCTTGGAGACACCAAAACGAGTAATAAGCTCTTTTTTTAATTTCTCATACTTGCCTGTATCCGGTGGATTTTTTGCGATGTCGGACACTTGTAGAATTTTGATAAATCGGATGCAATTTTATTCACATGCAGAAGGCTGTCAATTTGCGCAAACCACAACTCTGGATCTGAGGGCATGAAAGGTGGAAGTCTCAAAATGTTTATTGCACCCATTTGAGAATCCGTTGATGGCGCAGTAGCAGATGTGCTGACTTCAAGTGGTTGCTGCGCATCACTTTCAGCATTGCTATTTGCAGAGTTAGAATGTGTGGACATTTTGATTTTTAAATTTATTTTAACTAACTGCACTTATTTTAACTGTTACTGTTAGTATTAGCTTGACTTTGCAGCAAATTTTCTTTTGTTCTTTTTAAAGTCGGGGTCACCAAATGTGGGTTTCTCTGATGAAATCACAGATGCTAATAATATGCGTTTTTTTATTCAAAAACAAGCTTCTCCTGAAAACGACGAACTTCCCCTACTTTCCGACAGGCTTTAAAAAAATATGCATGAAAACCACCAACCTTTTTTTAAGTATGCGTGAAAAAGTGTGGAGAAGGGGTTTCCAGCTGTAAAGATGAATATCTCGTCATTATTTCTGGTGGTAAGCACACAAATGCGCAGGCATAAGCATTTCTGCTTCTGTAGCAAAAGACAACAACAAAACTGTGTAAATATTATTTCTTAACTTCGTTTTTCTCTTTTAAAAAGGCCCATAGACGAGTCACAGTGTTGAACACGTGTATGGCCTGGTGTGCACACCGATGTGGGCGGAATTTGGTATGTGCAGAAAATCAAAAGATTTTGATTTTCTTGACACGGTGTGAACACAAGTGTCTCGTGTGTGGGCAGCAGGTAGCGAACGATCGTCAGCGGTCATTTATTAGTGTTGTTGTTGTTTACGCATTTTTATGCGTTCATCCGGTAGCAGGATGCGCTCATATCCTTGGTCCTTCCTCGCCGACGACCGAGAATAAAATGATGTGCGCACACATGTGTTACGTTTTTGGCGAAAGGCAACACAACACCGTATTCCGCATCAATTGCGAATAACCGTTCACGAGATATTGGCTTTTTACTGTATAGAATATTCGATATTCGAGTAAAAAATATATATAGGGGGACTTGATTTCGTAATGATCGATTACGCAATGATGACGTTTTCATCCTCATTTTCTCTATTTTTTCCCTTCGTGGGATTTTTCAACCCAAAAAGGAAAAAGGGGAAAACTGTTCCAAAAATGGGGAAAATCAGATAAGCCGTTTTTTGGTATAACTAAGAACATTTTAAACTATTTCAATTAATTCAATTGAAATTTGCTTGCCACAAAGATACACTGACTTGACTTTTGTATTCTGTATTTGTTCATTCATTTCGAAACCACGGAAAAAAAAAAGATCTTGTCAACCCTTTCATGACCACCTTCAATTCCAGCCGCAGGTCGCCTTTACATATTTGCTAATAACTTCTGAATCCTCTGTAGTTAAGGGATGAAACTTGGAATGAATGTGAACTTCGGCAACCCAAAATTAAATCGAGGATTTTCTCCCGAAATAGTTAAAGATTAAAGAAGAAGTTTGTACTGAAACTAACGTTTGAAAAAACTTTTATTAACTTTTATGGTCAATATGGGTGTCACTGGGAAGGGAGCTGGGCGTAGATTACAAAAATGTCTGTCTGTCATTAACCCCTATTTTAGGTACCTGGTGAACCACCTGGAATTAAGAAATGAAATTTCCACAGATGATGTGTTTCACTTGCCCAAAGAAAGTTCCGAAAAAAAGTTTTAAGAAAGATACTTATTAGCTAAAAAGTTAGTCAAAAACAGATTTATTTTCATAGATATTTGATATGCGTATCGTTCGAAAGAGAATCCAGCCATGTTATGAAAAGTTGTTGGTAAAAGATTATAAGCCAACAAACTTCGAAAATCGACTTATATGCCGAGTCCCATACCTTATTTTATAAAGTAACTAGCAACCCGTCCTGGCTTCGCGCAGGCAGCACTATATATTATATCTAAAGTTTTTTCGTATTCCAGTAATGGAATACCGGAAAGTGTTAATGAATTTAGAAATAATTTGGATTACTGCACCGCTTCTTCTACATCTAAAGCGCGGTCAACTAAATAATAGACTTCTGATGATGAACCACATTTGGCAAGAATTAAATCATTAACTTAATTGACTTGCTTATTTGTCTGCCACAAAATAGCCCTTCCCTCAAACCAATTGAATTAGTAGATAAGTTTGCTGTTATTATTAGAAAAGAGGCGCATTTACCTTTTTTTTTCCATACCTTTTTTCCATTCCATGATGTGTGGTCTCTTCCATATGCAATACTTATGTATATTAGTTTAAAGTTACGATTTTTTATTTGCAGCTTAAGTATTCAATAATGCATAGACTTTGCTTTAGTGCGTCTTGCCAGACGTTTTGTGGAGCATTGAAGCCTCGTTCAAAGTATTGAACTGCAATCCCCCATCAATTTACCAGTATTACTCTACTTGGAAACATTGCAAACACTTGAAACATTGGCAGTACAAAATTTTAATGAAAGTTTAAAAGCAAAGTTAGCAGTTCATCCGCCATCTAAAAGTGTGGGTTTTCCCCTTTTCAAAAGACACTCGTTTTGAATCGCTTCAATAAGTCAGTAATGATCATTGTTTTTTCTCACATGTATTCTGCATATAATAATAAGGCCAGGAATTAAATTTTTTTTTTTTTTTTAATTTGCCAAAGAGAGGTTATTTCTCTATTTACTTGAAACAAAATTCCACAGAACATACAGTCAAATTCCTCTAAGTCGAACGTCCATATTTTGGCATTCCCCTCAATCTCCCATACAAAAACCATCCTCTAAGTCGAACTCCCTTAAAGTCTCAAATCCCTCTAACCCGAATACATTCTTTCCAGCCTTAGTCTACTTTCAATACCTCTAAGTCGAATTTTATTTCTTTGGCATTATCTGTGTCACTCATAGTGGTAATAGACGATGAACAGATTTCGCGAACATTAATTTCGTGTTGATTCTTGTAGTGCAAACACGTCGGAGAAAAAGCGCAAGTGGTTGCACTTATTGTTGTTTACCTATGCAAGAAAGAGAGAGCAGACGAAGTTCGAACACTGAGCGCGAGCGAACACTGTCGTTGTCGAGAGCCATCTCTAGTCGCATCGCGCACCCACAAATAACTTTTTAGTCTGAAAACAGATACATATGTAGGTATCTGAGATGCATTCTTGCTTCATTTAGCGCATGTATTGGAAGTTTACTTTAAAAACGTAACATAAAGACGTCTGCCAGTATAATTCTAATTGCAAATATTACAATCCAAAATAAAGAATTTTAACAAAAAAAAAAAATATGAAACCCTCTAACTTGATTTTCCATAACTGCCTCTAACTCGAACTAATTTTGATATCCCGTGAAAATCCGACTTCGAATGATTCGATCAATGTTTCCATAATCGGATGACAGTTGTTGTCTGCGTTGCAATAAATCTTCAATCATATTTTGCGGTGGTTTTGTCACGGCAACAAAGGATCAGTAATTTTACACAACGAAATTATCAAAGTAAATAAATGTCCTTGTTATTTTCCTGTAGAACAGAACACGCATCAGATATGCTATTTTCCCATTGGCTATCATATTCCAACAAAAAATACCATGTTCTTTCATCGCTGCCTGTATTTTTAATGTGTACATTTATGTAAACCTATACACATACATATATCCATTTTTCACATCTCATATGCCTCTATCCGTACAACACCGTTTCCGCGCGATCATCGTCATATCAGCTGTGTGTAAACTTCAGTTGAGCAAATATGGGGTTGAAACGAATGGGGAAAATAGCACTGACACTCGCGTCGATTTCAACCAGAATTTTCGGATTTCGCCCACCAATCGATTATTTTATAGTTATTATTTCTTAATTCTTGCGCCGAGATCTATCAAACTGCGTTTTTAGATTTTCGAAATTCGTATATTCACGCTTTATCGTTTTTGGCCAAAAGCTCCAAAAGTATTGGGGCTAGAATGCTGAAATTAGTTTTTTTTAATGTACTCATGGAAGCCGATTTTCTGTAATTTTTTCAGATTTTTCGACAAAGCGGTGTGGAAATTGCAGGGCGGATTGGCTTTTCGAATTTTCACAGAATCATAAAATTGGTTATTGTGAGTCTACCTTAAAAGATACACATATGCCACCGCTGACTTTTTTTTAGGAACTTTTTGAGACGATCAATTTCCCAGTACATTATTTTTTCGTATCTTTAACTGTTTAGACAGCGCCGCCTTAGAAGTTTGCCAGTTCTCGACTTTTTTTACTTATCTCAATATACCGTTAACTTGTTGTGTCTAAATGTCTATAAAATGTAGTCCATACCCATAATAGATGCGTCTTATCTGACATGGTGTTTTATTCGTACTAAAATAAACTAATTGATTTTTAATTTTTTTTACCGAAATTCATTAAGCTATGTACCATTTGATAGGTTTTGTAAAATAAAAATCAGTTTTCGAGTAAGCAAAAAAAAAAGTTTGAGCATCCTGCCTCAAACAGTGACATACACAATTCGTATGTATACCAAATACGAAAATACCATTTTGTAGATCTCGAAAAAAGAATAAAAAACTAAAAAAAACATTTTTATTTTCATAGAATTTTTCGAGATATCAACCATTTAGTGTTCTGCTAAAAAAAAGGAGTTAATTAACTGTCATGTATTCGCAAATAAATTTCTCCATAAAAAGTGATTGCTGGACGTGATTTGATGCGGTCCTCCATCGAGATGGTCGACATACATCGACGCTTTTTAATAAATTTTCTTCGATTGTCTTCTCTGTTTTCCGTCACTCAAAATTATTCTCATTCAGTTCGAAGATCCGTTTTGTTTGTTATTCCTTCGCTCAAACCACTGCTCTCTTACATTTTCATACGAAACACACACATAAACTTCTCACATTTATTTCTTTAATTTACTTATGCGAGCAAGAAAGACAAAGAACTCTCTTTCTCTCTCCCTCTAGGAGTCTTTCCGCGTTGATCTCTTTTCTGTACCACACAACTGACATCACAGCTGGCGAAGGGAAAAAGTAGAGAAAATGAGGATTACGTCATCATTCGTAGCCAGGCCCTCTGTATTTTTGTTAAATTGAATATCGAATATGATCACATAAAAAGCAAATATCTCGTGAATGGTTTCAGGCAAATTGCAAATTGATGCGGAAGGTGGCGTTGGATGTGGAATAAGCAAGGCTTTTGAGTTACATATAACAATTTCGAAAAATATAAGGCCGAATGTGAATAAAGCGGAAAAAAAGTTCGAACTCCCCTTTCTCCCCTCCATGATTTCTGACCGTTATGCCGTTTTAGGGGAATCAATAACATGCCAAGCACTATTCTGATTGAGCAAAATCTGTTGCACGGTTTTCAAGAACGGTTGAGGAAACTAAAAAAATTCAAACCCCCATAACTCCCCCTTGGGTCCTCCGAGCGTTATGGTTCAGCTTTAGGATGTGTGGGGGATCTAGCCCTATGGTTAAGCCAAGTTTCAAAAAATTCTACTGCTCAGTTTTTAAAAATCGCTCCGGAAACCTTAAAAAAACTAAAAGAGTAAAAAGCAAATATCTCGTGAACGGTTGATTGCAAATTGATGCCGAAGATGGCATTGAATTTGGAATAAGCAAGACGTTCGAGCTATTTATTTTGATTCGAGCTGAGCTCCAACAATTTCGAAAAATGTAAGACGGAATGTGAAAAAGCTGAAAAAAATGTCGAACCCCCCTTTCTCCCCTCCATGACACACACACAGTTCCATCCATCCTAAACCAACTACCAGATACCTTAAGGTATATAAACAATAAACATTTGATTTGATTTGAAAAATTGTTTTATTTGTTTATAAAATATTCATTTACAATCGTTTATCTGCTAAGCAGAGTGCTTATCTGTAGGTGGTTGTTCAAACATTTCATGATTGTTGAAGTGATTTTAAACAGTTCTTAAGTTTCGGTAATTCCAGTTAATCCTTTTTTTTTTATTAAAGATACATTTAGTAAGATTAATATTTACTCTACTTCACACAATGGAATCGCATTAAATGGTTTTTTAACTCTTTTTTTCTTTTTTTAAGTTTGGAATGATTCTTAGGGACTGGCAGCGAGTTTGTGAATTTGGGGACAGCGCAACGTAGTTCTCGATCTCCATACACGTTATAAGCTTCCGGAGCTTCAAGCATTCCTTGGGCTCGTCTTCTTGTGTTTAGTGTGTTTCTTATTGATTGCTGGAACCGTTGATCATTTAAGTAGTGTAGGAATGTTGTCATCTGGAAAATTGCTTTGACATCTAGAACATTAAAAATTGCATTAACAGGTCTAATAATCTTTACAAGACGATGTTGAAGGTTAGATATCTTATCCAGATGGCATTTTGCTGCATTTCCACAGGCCAGAATTCCGTATCTGATACGTGACTCTGCTAATGAGTAATACACCTGTCTTCTCACATCAAGGTTTGAGTGACGCTTAAGGTACATGATTGCAAAAATAGTGCTCTTAAGTTGAAGGCGCAGGACGTTAATGTGCTCTGCCACAGAAAATGCTCATCAATGGTAATTCCGAGGTATTTCATGCTTCTGACAACTTCAATTACGTTGTTGTTTGTTGATAGTGGGCAGCGGTCATTTCGATGTAGGATTTGTATAGCCTCCATTGGCTTGGATGGAGTCCGGATGTGCATCACCTTTGTTTTGATTCCATTTATGACCAGGCCATTATCATGACACCATTCCGATACTGCGTTGAATTCATCTTGCAATATCTTCACAGCTGCATTCAGATGTGTGTGTGTTACCACAATTGCGATGTCATCGGCATAAGCATAGGCAGTACAGTTTTTTAATGATCTCAGTAGTTCGTTTGTAAAAAGAATGAATAGAATGGGACTTAGGTTGGAGCATTGTGGTACACCGTATTTATTTATTTATTCGTCGCTCAGTATGTCAGGCACCTTAACTAGGATTGTTCTATCCGTCAGGTAACTTTTGAGCCAGTTTGCTAGGGCTCCTCTCAATCCCATTCTACTAACACTTTCCACAAGTTTTTCATGTGACAGAGTATCGAACCCTTTACTGAAATCAATAAAAAGCACTAGTACGTGATGGTTTTTGTTTAGACCCGCATTAACCATATTTGTAAACTCCCCTAGCAGTGATTGAATACTCTTGCGTTTTTGAAATCCATATTGATTTGGGTGCATCACCTTGTGTTTCGATATAAAACGATTTACACGATAAACTAGCACTTCTTCCAGGCATTTTTCCACATCTGAAAGAATCGCAATCGACCTATTTGTTGTACCGGTTTTTGCTCCTCCCTTGTAAATTGGACGATTTATTGACTTCTTCATTAACTATGGAACGCGACACTGACACATTCTGCAGTTAATTATTTTAGTTATTAATGGAGCAAGCCATTGAGCGTTTAGTTTGAGGTCAATCGGTCTAATATTGTCTGCCCCAGGACTTTTTTTGTTATTTAATTCGCACAGAGTCTTATAGACTTCAAGTTCTGTTGCTTCCTCTACGAACATGCTTTGCTGAAGTTGCCAGTTCACATGGTTTGAAGTCTTTGTATCGCAGGCATGGATGAGGTTTGCCGCTTGATTTGAGAATTTATCCGCAAATTTGTCTGCGAAGTTTTTCATGTTTTTGACGGCATCATGGAAAGTACTTTCGATAGTTTCATCAATTGAACGTTTTTTCCTCCCTAGGAGTTCATTAATGACACTCCACGTCTTTCTCCGGTCATTTTTATTGTATTGACTTTCAAAAGTTTTACACCTGGGGCTATTTTTACATCTCCAATATAGCTCGTCTCGGTTTTTGCACATTGCAATTATTTCAGACGAAATCCATGGCTTGTTTTTCCGTGTTCTTGTGGTTAAGCTCATTTTGTATGCTTCAGCGTATATTTTATTCATTTCTGCTACGAATTTGTTATATAGTGCCTTAACGTCATTTTCTTGAAGTACAAGTTGCCAGTTTGTATACGCTATTAGACCGTTAAATTTTTGTTGGTTAATATATGTGGTTTTACTTTTACAGGGTGTGCTGTTTAATTCTTTCTTTGCATATAAAACAGCATAATGATCAGAAAGATCGGTTTCGATAACTGCGGAGAATATGCTAAGTTTGGCAATGCTCATATATTAATATATATGATCAATTAATGTCTCTGTGCTATTTGAGATGTCAACGCGTGGGTTGCTTGATGACACTTGTTAAACCTTTTGAGGCCATCATCTCCATATATCTTTTTTCTTCAAAATTCATGTATTCAAAATCCATTACAAATTTATAAAAAAAAGGGTTTCTGCAAACCCTAGGCTTTTCTGCAGTAGATTCAAATTTTATTCTTTTTAATTAGTCAATTAGTTTCTATTTTTTTAATTAGTCAAAGTTGCTTAGTTAGCTTAAAGTTGCAAAAACAAATATAATATAAAATTAAGTGATACATAGATAAGAAAAAAAGATAGAAGAAAAGAAGATACAAGACTTTCATCACGTTTTAGATAAATTCATTTAGGAAGTATTTTTTTAACTGTTTTTTCCTTGTTTTAAAGTTTCTATATTGTTTTAATTCATGGGGTAAGGAATTGATTAATGACGGAACCAGATACAGCAGCTGCTTTCTCCCATATGTGCTGTAGATTCTCGGTATTTGAGACATACCTTGTGCGCGTCGTCTAGTATTGAATTGATGTTGGATCGACTGGATAAAACGGTTGTCGTCTTGGTACTGCAATATTGCTGTCATCTTGAAAATTTGTTGAACTCTTAGTACCCTAAAGACACTTCCGCTTTGCTGTATATTAGTGTTTTTTAAGATTTTTAGAGCTGCGCCTTGGAGTCGCTGCAGCTTGTTGATGTGGGTTGGTACTGCGTTCCCCCAAGCAAGGGTACCATACCTTAACTTAGACTCTACTAAAGCATAATAGACTTGCCGCAAAACCTCCTCACTAGCATGGTACCGTAAGTGTGAAAGTGCATACAGGCCCTTCTTCAGATCCGTGCGTAGCTTGTCTACTTGCTTGACCCAAAGGAAAAGACAATCAATAACCACCCCCAGATATTTGTAGCTGTCAACGACTTCATTAGTTAATTGATTCTTAGCTCCACCTTTATAGATTGGTCGAACCACTGTTGTTTTGGTATTGTTGCTTCTGTTAAAGTAAGGTTAATTATTTTACACAAAATTGGTGCAAATAAGTCAGCATTCATAAGTTTTATTTAATCTATTGTTTATCCATTTCCTGTATAGTTGTCTCTCTTTTTACATTTTTCAATAAGTTCCAGCGTTATCCAAGGGTTGTTTTTTTGTATTTTTGAATTTCTTTTATGGACTACTGATTTCCTGTAGATATCTTTCAGCCTACCAACAAAATTAGTGCAAATACTTTTAGCATCCTGCTCTTCTAAAAGTAAACTCCAATTTTCTTCTTGAATGAGTCGATCAACTATCCTATTGCACACATGCGAAGTTCTAGCACTCTGTTTTTCCGAGTATACTTTATACTGTACTACGTATAAATTTGCTAACTAAGATATGATCAATCAAGGATTTAGTTCCACTACGTGCATCAACTCTCGTGCACTTCGTTATAACGTTCAAAAGTCTTGACGATGCTAGCATCTTCAAGTAATCCTTTGTGAAGTTCAAGTTCGTATTTCGCAATATTTATGTCCCCCAAAACAATGCATTCTTCATTTTTCTTCACTTTTTTCAAATCGTTTCCAAGTTCGTTAATAAATTCTTGTTTACTAAAACTAGGAGGTCTATATATTCCAAGTGAATTATGCTCATCTAGAATATTAATATTGACATCACCTATCACGATATTTTCTTTATGATATACAATAATTTTACTTAACTC
This sequence comes from Syritta pipiens, assembly GCA_905187475.1. Lineage (NCBI taxonomy): Eukaryota > Metazoa > Arthropoda > Insecta > Diptera > Syrphidae > Syritta > Syritta pipiens. The sequence goes on along the minus strand of LR994572.1, from coordinate 59,171,758 downwards.
TCCAATGAACCTAGAAAGACTGGCTTTCGGTCGCCGATAAATTGCATATATATATTTTGGTTCACCTTTTTTTTGTTCACCTGACAGATTTTATCATAATATATATATATATTTATATCAATTCCTTCGTAATTAATTGGATTCGCTGGTATTTTCGTATAGTTTTTATAATCCGCCTTTTTCGCCATGAATTCAGAATTAAAACCGTCAATATTATAAAAATAATTCTTCTCTTTAGGTATGTTAATTTCATTCAATACCAATATATCAACGTAATATATCTGATATCTGACAACGTTGATATATAAATATCAACGTAAACATTTTCAATTTTCGCTAAGAAATTATTCCACGTTTTTGTTATCGTTCTTATATTAAAACTTATACAGCAAAAATTCATTTTCATTAAATATTCCTTACCTATGCCAACAACACCATGTATTACCCTAAAGTCAACATCAGCTTCACTATATGTGTTTTCCATTTCAATCTCGGATTATTTCAAGTGTGAATTAGAAACTTTTCAGTTTGTACCACGGAGGTTAGTTGGTCATCTTGTTTACATCGTTATATGTTCCAATGTAAACCGTATCGCTGTTTTCGGTTTTTTTTTTGCTAAAATTTTGCCGGTTGCCTCCCACACAAACTTCCAGTTACACTCACGGGCTTTGTTTTTTGCTAGCCAGAGTAGGTGTTTATTAGTAGGTGAGAGGTGATTGTTTAAATAGACCAGTGTTTCATTGGATGTTGCACTTGAACCTGGCCCATTGCAAATATTTTTTCTAATTTTTCTTAAAGTTTAGTTAAGTTAGTTTTGAGAGTGTGACTCGCAAAAGAAACTACTATAGCGGATTTGGCGGGGTTTCTCTTGTTAGTTCGATAGATATCAATCACATCCGAGTTGTGGTCAGATATTGTGGTCAATAGTTTTGCCTGCTGCTTGCACAATTTCCATCAAATTTTCATTTTGTGTCGGTGGAATGTTTTTAATTTCAATGTTGTTCTTTCATAGTTATTGTTCAATTGTGTTAAATTTTGCTTCCAGTGTAAATACAGTCGAAGCCCTCTAAGTCGACTTTTCATGGGATATCAAAATTAGTTCGAGTTTTTCGAAAAATACGAGTTAGAAGGATTCATATTTTTTTTTGTTTAAAAACCTTTATTTTATTCAAAAGAGTATACATGTAAGGAAAAAACAAAAGGAATTTCTTAAAAAATGCTTGTAAGTTTAGATTGAGTCTTTACAATTAGAGAATTAAGGCTTTTAAAAAAGGGCTCTATTTTAAAAAGGCAGTGTTGGACCTCATCCAGACTCTCAATGCATTCACTAAATGAAAACATCAGGTACCTAACTGTTTTTATATTAAATGCAAATTGTTTGAGGCCAACCAACAACACAGTGAATAAGCAGCTCAGTTATTCATAAAGAGCCGCACGGTTGTGTGCACAAATAACCTATAGGCTATAGCTCATTAGGCTGTGTATAGACGACGATTATGTGGCCCTAGACGACAATTGTGTTCGCCCAACATGATTGTGCTTCGAGAACCGTTGGCGAATAGTTTCGATTTTCGCATGTTCTTTGGGTTCGATGTTTGCCGTGTAGGTCGCCATGCAAATCCTAATTCTTGCTGTGAACATTCTCTTTCTTTCTTGCACAGGTAAACAATAATGTTTGCACTAAAAAATCAGCATGAAATGATAGGTGTTCGTCGTCCAGGTCCACTGCCAATATATTCTATTTTGTATGGAAAATTGAAGGGAATGCCAAAATATGGCGAAAAAATTCGAGTTAGAGGATTTTCGACTTAAAGAGCGTTCGACTTAGAGGGCTTCGACTGTATGTAAGATAAATTGCAAAAAATAAATAAATACAAAAAAAAAAATATATAAAAAACTCATTTTGAACTTTGATAGAATATTTTCTATATAAGCAAATTGACTCAACTCCAATCAAATCTGTCATTCTAAACTGACTTTTCAGATATGACTTAAAATAGTTCATTGTTTGAATATTTTCTGTACCCATAACCAAGTCATCTACATACAACAAAACATATACATTTTTAAGAATATTGGCCTTATCCAGAATATAAATACACCGATCAGCTGGTGAGCTTGCAAACCCAATATTTCTCAAAGCATGTACAAAAACCTCAAACCAAAATCTTGCTGCCTGCTTGAGACCGTAAATTGCTTTATTCAGTTTACTCACTTGATTGCTATTGCAAGTCAATCCTGGAGGTATTCCCATATATAATTCCTCCTTCAACGTGCCATTCAAAAAGGCCGTTTTCACATCCATATGATGCACTCTAAAAATATACTGGTTTGAAAAAGACATAATTAATCTAAAACTCACAACTCATTACTTAATAAACTTCCATCATCACACATATTTTTGGATTTTAACTCTAAAAATATTCCTTTACTTATATACCAGGTTTAAAAGTAACTATTACTTTTACTTACATTCGCAATATACTAATATAATATACTAGTACTAATTTTGATAAAAATAAATTAACGATAGGAATCTTCCCGGAATAATTACCATTGAATATGTTCTTACCACGTTTATAAACTTTGACACCTCCTGGATAAAACAGAACTGAGAAACCTGCTTCTTGCAACTTTTTAACAGAAATCAAATTTTGAGGCACATCAGGACAGAACAAAACATTCTTCAGGACAATCCTAACATGAGAGTCCGTGCACAACTCAAATGTACCTTTTGTCTTGGCATAAATAAAAACATCACTTTTTGCAACGGTAATTTTGAAGGGTACATTTAACTTACTAATTGTATGAGGAACTGTTTCCTCATTGTGATCAGAAGCACCTGTATCTTTTTGCTTTTGCTTTTCATTATTCAGACGTTGTAGCATGAAAACTAATCCCTGCTGAGCCAATCCGCTCTGTGCCGATGTTATCTGTTCCTGTCTGTTATTTGCATAATTCTCCTTTACTTTTTTAAATGACCAGTTTTGCCACGATGGAAACATTTTGGTTTATTATTCTATAATAAACCTTTGTAATCGTAACAGAAAAAAAAAATTTAACACCCCCTCAAACTTTCACAGTTTGCGTTTGGCGGGTTGTAGAGTGCATATATGTAATAATAATTTGTCTGTCCGTCCGCCGTACGCCGTATTTTTTATATTTACTGTATTTTCGCTTAGCTGTTTTGGCGTTGACTGCGCCTAAAACCTATTAAATAAAACAGCGTTGGATTAAGTTAGTTAAAGAATCCCTTAAGGGGATTCATAACAAAATATGCGGTCGGAAAGGCGCAGCCTCGCCCCAACTATCCGAAAAAAAGAAAAAGAAAAACAACAAATCAATCGAAAATTAACTTTATTGCACGACCTGTACGACAAGAATACCTTAGCCACTAACTTAAATATAAATTTACACCTATGCCCACATCCGCTGGGCAGCCTGCGCGTGCAAGGGCAGCTATGTCAGCATTTCTTGGCCTGGGAACGCTTCTAAGCTGGACCATGTTGGCTCGCGCATGGAGAGTGTCGTATTGGACCGCACGACCAGTTGGGAGGTTCAAGGCGAGATTTGCCCCTTCCGCCGCCTGGCATATGCTTCATGTTAACTGAGTTTTAAATATTAAAACTTTTATTTTCTTTTGTTCTTAAAACAGAATTTATCCACTTGAACACAAAAACCGAAGTGTGAATTCAATCACAAGATAAAGAAAGCAGTGCGGTTTTGCTGAACTGCGAGTCGTCCCTGTTTGCACAAGCATGCCCAGACAAGTGTATAAGTTAATTGATTTACATTTAGTTTTACTAAAAAAAAATATTATATTATTTTCGTTGGGCCTTCTGTCCTTTTTTACGTTCAAAATACAAATCAACTTTATCATTTAACAAGTCATACAGTCGACTACGGTTAACTGAAACATTGATTTGCCACAATTTTTTTCTCACTTAAGCGTACTTTGGATAACTGAAAAAAAATTTCATTTAACCGGAGATGTGATAACTGAAAAACAATTTCCCTTATCCGGTCCGAAAATTCAAAAAAATTCTAACAACACATAGTTTTTAATATATAAATATTTTATTTAAAAAAAAAATCCATCCACGAAAAAAGAAATCATAAATATTTGGACGATAATTCACAGGTCAGTTTCAATATGCATACATATATGTTTACATACATACATGTGTATAATAAATAAATCTACTTATACTCAGTTAAGCAAGTTGTAAAAATCTTTGATTTTTGTTTGTCGACGATTCTTTATATTGTACATCGATACTTTCTCTTTGAGGTCATCGATTGTATCATCCATTTCACAGTTGCCTCGAAAAAAAATTTCAATCACTTATTGTATTTCAGTTATGTGGAGTAGTTTCAGTACAAATTTATATTTTTTGTTGAAAAATATTTTACAGTTAACCAAGTTTTTCAGTTAAGCGGGTTTCAGTTAAGCGGAGTAATTTGTATGCAGATTATGAAAAAATTCTTCGTACCAGGTTTTGTGTTTCAGTTAACCGATTTTTCAGTAAAGCGTAGTTTAGTTAAGCGGAGTCGACTGTACTTAAAACCTAACTTAACCTAAAGCATAGCGTTGTGAAGGAGTGCAGTGGGTGTCAGGTGAATGGGGTGCGCATGGGAAGATGTTATGAGGGATCGTATGTTGGTGTAACGGGAGATTGTGTGAGGATTTTTGTTTGCTTGGCTGATACACTGATGCTTGCGCTTTCCGATGTGTCGTATTAACTTATATGACCCTTTGTCATTTATAATCCTTTATCTGACCTCCGATAATTGCTGTTATCTTACAAAAATAAACTTCAAAAAGCCAGTCAACAATCCAATCTAAATAAATCGAAATCTTCAAGTTTGCTGGAAATTCAATCATCCAGCTTTCTGCAAGAGCCATCAAACAAATACTAAAAGTAGAACCATTTATAACGGCATAAAGAGTGACAAAATAAATCCAGAAATTCCATAACATCTAAGTGTATCCGTAGATAGTACGGAGAACGATCTCTGAAATGGCGTTTAAACTATGCGTGCCAAGGAAAAACTATTGATCAACTAAAGTACTAGGTGAGAAATGAAAGTGTTCTTTGGAATATAGTTGGTGAAGGTTTCCTCCACATCCTCAGGCGGCCATGAGACTCAAAAATGTTGAATTAAGATAATCGCCAGATAATATAACCCCCATATGTCCATAGGCTTGGTTAGGCACTCTCCTGCGCAACTTTTCGCCAGGTAATTTTATTGATCTGTATTTGCTCGATGGCTTTTGCAGAGAGCTTGGATGATTGGCCTGTTTTGCTTTTGTTTGCAATTTCCAGCAAAACTTGAAGCGGCCCTTTTTTATTTGAATTGTTGACTGGCTTTTTGAGGTTTGTTTTGATAACTCCCCGTTGTACATCGTCCTTCCTAGTACAAATTAGTAACCATTTTCCTCTCATTTCAACTAAGCTCCGTTTTTTCTCATACTTATGGTCTTTTGTTATCATATTTATGGACTTTTCTACATTTCGTCACTTGCTAACAACGGGTATACAAAGGCAAATGTATTTACTAGCTTCCTTAATAAGTTACATTTATTTAAATGGACCTTATTGAGAAAAATTGCTTACCGTACGCAAACTTTTGTGAATTAATTTTGGCAATATTGGTTGTTATTTTGGTTATAGCTTTTGAGTTACAAATTGTCACATATGGTTCGGGAATAAACGACTTTTTTCGCCAGGTTTTTTTGTCGTATGCAAACTTTTGTGAAGCACTGTACATGCAATTCCTCTCAATCGACACCATTCCAGTTTAAAGACCCACATTTCTCAGCAAGGATGCGATGCATATTGTTTCATTACGAATGCTATTATTCCGTTTCATGAATAATACATTTTCATTTAAAGCTTTTTTTCATCTCATCAAATGCCTAACAGCTGATTCAGCTTATCAGAGTCAATGGAAATAAAACATCTTTTCATTATCTGCCTTCAGAGCTTATGAAAAATAACTCCCACCGAATATCGATCAATGAATCAGTGTTCATTCAGCGTATATGTAGGTAGACAAAATCGGGGCAGTTCAATGTGAAGCCATATAAGCAGGTAACGATAGAAAGACAATTACTGTAAAAAAAAAAGAAGAATATGTCGGTTCAACTGGTTCCGGCCGTTCGCGTACTTACGGGGAGGGTTAACTTATTCACTTTCAGGTTCAATTCTGTACGACTACGGAATGGACATATATTAATATAATATATAACGGTATTTTGTACAGGGGTAAAAAAACAAGCAGTTTTTACTACGGTAGGGGAGGGTTTATCTCGTCCCGCTTAGGAGCTAGGGGCAATTGAAGAAAAATCAATGAACATGAAAAAAGAAATGATTAAAAAACAACGAAAACACTTACAATGCAGTACTCTGCTCTTCGGACTCGGTACAAAAACATGTCCTATATTGTAAATAGAGAAATTCATTTTTGTCGTGACAGGTACTATCTGGCGCAAAAGCGTAATGCACAGGGTAACCCCAAAAAAGCGTGGAAAGCTATTATAATAGTATTCTTAACCGCAATACATCTAATGTATCTCTAACTATCAATCTAAATTCTGGCGACTCTCTAGTTGTTGATTCTGCGGGTGTTGCTAATATCTTTAATGATTTCTTTGTTTCGGTTGGTGAGGCGCTTGCCTCCAAACCTAGCTCTGTTTATTGCTCTAGTTATGTAGTAGAGAATCTGGTGGAGGACCCTGTTTGTGGAGACAGTTTTTTCTTTGAGTCAATCAGTGGGTTCGTAATCTTGACCCTGATTAACTCTCTAAATCGTTCTCTTTCCTGCGATGATTGTGGTATCTCAAATTTTGTATCGCTTTGAGTATAGTAGACGTTCTCGCCTTCATTTTCAATCTGAATGTTTCCACTGGCATCTTTCCAGACAGGCTAAAATGTGCGAACGTTCTACCAGTTTTTAAAAAGGATGATACTAGAGATAAAAATAATTACAGGCCTATCTCACTTCTTTCATCTATCTCTGAAGTTTTTGAATAGGCGATGAAGCGTAGAATTCAGATTTTCCTGAATAAAATCAATTTCTTTAGTCCTCTGCAATATGGTTTCAGGGCAGGTCTTTCTACCGAAGATGCACTTTTGGCTTTCTGCTCGACAATAAACAAAGGTCTTGATTCGAAGAAAAGCTGTGCCAGCTTATTTGTTGACATAACAAAAGCATTTAATACGGTGAACCATAGCATACTCTTATATAAATTACATCGGGCTGGTTTTCGAGGTTTCATTTACAGATGGCTGGAGTCATATCTCAAAGACATAAAGCAAAGAGTTAACATTGGAGACAGCTTCGGTGATAACAGGATTGTGGACCTGGGAGCTCCCCAGGGATCTGTTTTAGGTCCTACTCTCTTCCTTGTATCCTATATCAACTCCTTGTTCCTGCAACCCTTTGCAGGTGAAGTTACTGCTTTTGCTGACGATCTTGGGATAGCATATAACTCCGCTAGTCACCATCAGCTAGTTTCTGATATTAACTATGACATGCACCTACTAAGATCGTGGTTCACATATCATCAACTTACTGTCAGTAACAAGACAAAGCTAATGTTTTTCAATATTAGGATGCAGGATACCCCGGATTTTGATTTTGATTTCCATGCCGCAGATTGTTATCGGTGCAAATTGTTGCATTGTACTTGTCACGAAACCTATCCCAGACCACTTTTTAATGAGGCTGCTGCCTGTCACTCTAATTGTTTTAGAGTTGATATCGTTAAAAATTACAGATACCTTGGCATTGTCATAGAAAACATGAATTGGCTTGACCATACGATAACTCTAAAAAAGTATGTTCATTCTTCTATACGCGGTCTGTTCGATCTTCGTAAATACTGCACGAACGATAGTTTAAGGACCGTATATTTCGCCTTAATCCATTCTAAACTACAATATGGATTAGGGTGTTGAGGCGGTGCTTACTGCACAAAAATCAAGCCTTTGTTGCTACTACAAAAATGCGCTTTACGTACAATTTGTGGTGCCACGCGTTTTAGCCGTTCTATGGAACTCTTTCGGCGATTGAAAATCTTGCCAGTTAGACATCTATATTATTATAAAGTATCTAAAATATTTTTCATGAGAGGTGGTTATTTGCAAAGTCCTATCTCTGATGCCCGTAACCTACGCAGTAACGTTGAGCTTCTGGTTAGTATACCTACCTTCATTCCGAACCACCCACTTTAGAGACTTTTACTCCGTCGTTAGTTGTAAACTTTTCAATCGATTTCCTAATCCGATTCGCGCAGTCAGAACACTTTCATCTTTTCTAAACAAAATCAAATAATGACTTCTTGAGTTCGATCACAATCACATTGAAGTTTTGCTTTCCTACGTATCTTAATCTTAATCTTACTTTTCTTAAAATTTCTCGTGTTTTTTCCTATATTATTCTTGTACTTGTGTGCAATGAATAATTTAAAGTCTTAATGTCCGCTTATATTGATCACTTCTGTATCAATTTGTATAAAATAATAATATTTATAATCATTTTGATGTGGCATTCAACACTATTTGTTATTTGAATACGAATGTCACTACTATTCTTTCTCTACCATTAAGTTTTGATTTGACATTATTAACTATTTGATCTCTTGGCTTTTTTTTATTGTACTAGTAGTTTGAGAATGCTGATAATGATAATAAAAAAAAAAAAAAAGTACTATACCGTAGCAAAAACTGCTTGTTTTTTACCCCTCTACTAAATACCGTTGTAATTTTTTAGCGCCAAAGTTTTCGTACTCGTGTCTCCCTATTTTACTGGCGCTGCTTTTTAGCTAGCAGTTATTTCTTTTTTTTTTTTTCTGAACATTAAAAAGTCGGTCAGACCGGATTGCCGAAGGTGTAATATCATATTTACATTAAAAATCTTGAAGTACAATCGTGCTATCGGTGACTGTGAACTTTAGACACAGAAATGAAATAAATTAGTCGTCTAAGGCGTAACGCATGTAAGCAAAATTAAAAATGCAAGAAATCTCACACTGCATTTCTGCGTTGACATTGACATATTGGCCAATTTTGGAAACTAAATGGATCTAGTCGGACAATGTAGTTGTCTGTTTCTATTTCTTCTAATCGATTTCATAAGGCCTCGAAGTGGGCGGCAATGACGACTACCTTCTCGGAATTACCAATAGTTTTGAGAAGCACATAATCATTTGTTCTTTTTGAGGAGACACTTTCATAAATATAATCTCTTTATTTCTTACCATAATTTTTTTATGAATCGTCATAAATCTTCTTGCGAACCTTAAACGGCAAACCGCACAAAATTTTACACAACAATTATGACAACAATCCTATATTATCCTAAAGAAAAATTACAGCGAAAGAGATTGAAATTGCATAGAAAAAAATATAAGCGGCAACAAAGCTGGTAAACTAACTTGGTTTAATTTTTTTTAAAATGGAAGGTGAAGTCCTAATTGGTTTCATCTCTTCTGGTTTTTGAGAGAATCTAAAATTGATATATTTGTTTTGTTTTTAAATCCTTGGAGCCCGGGAAGCGGTCTAACAACCCCCCTATTCCACACTATCACCTGCCTGATAGACCTGGGTCGGTCATGATTGATTCGTTCACTTAAAAGTATTGGTGATTGCAATCACACGACCACAAACCAATCGATCACCAAGTCAATACTTTTCTATCGAAAGGCTCGATTGTAGTTCGCTCTTCTGTCAATTCTTCGCTCATTCAATCGATATACCGAGAACAAAACGACACGGACGACCGAAACGATTCTATTGAAAAAATAGCGAACAATCGAGACTAAGAACGATATATAGGTGATATAGGGAAAATAGGGGATAACCGTGATCGAGAAAAATATGAAGAGAGAGGCACACACCGACCCAATTTTGGATTTTATCATTCTTGCTTGCGAACAACAGAAGAAGAGCGAATTGCTGCTTCGTTATCGTCTTCTCATTCTATTCAAATGTTAAATTTATGTTTACATTTCTTTTCATATGATGTGTGGGATGCTATACAGCACAAATGAGCCAATACAGATACCCAACTTCTACTTCTCTTGCCCCTTGATTTTATTTGACAGCGTTTTTTATAACATTTTGTGTCTGTGAATACGTGTGAGAGCTTTGAGTAACAAATCAAACAAATATGCGTGAAAATGATGAGTTAGTGTTCGATGATTCCTGAATTACTGTCAAAATGCTTCCTGTATTTCAGCTACATTCGTGAATTACTGTCAAATTCATCGATGGACAAGGGGAAATAGCCGCTGTACAGTTGGGTGTCTATATTAGGTTGTCTGTGACAGTCACTCACACTCAAAGTTGAGCTTTAAATGTTTTTTTAACAAAAAAATCATTTTGTAAAAAGTTGGTTGAGAGCATGCCAAAGCGCCCTGAATCTGTTATCCAAAATAATGGGAATGTGACCAAATATTAGTCTTTTTTCTTAAATTTAGTTCTGTCAAACTTTGAACGTGAGCTTAAATATTGTAAAACAAGACAGATACTTCTCTTTTTTCTTTTTTGGTTCATAGATAATTAGTTTGGTTAAGTTTTTTTGTAGTGGTTTATAATATTAGATTGTATTATATCTCCCTTCCGCCGTTTTGTCTTTTGAATTTTCCGGCTATGTATCAGAAATAATGACGAGATATTCATCTTTCCAGCTGGAAAACCCCTCCTCCACACATTTTCACGCATACTTTAAAAAAGGTTGTCGGTTTTCACGCATATTTGTTAAAAGCCTTTCGGAAAGTAGGGGAAGTTCGTCGTTTTCAGGAGAAGTTCGTCGGTTTACCCCCCACTACTGCAATAAGCTGATACATCTGCTATAAGTCAGCCAATAGCAACGCCGAATGTGTTGTGCTGTTGCGCAGCTAGTCAACATAATTGGAATTTCCAATAACAATGTTCGCAAGGTTTGCAGAATGTAAGAATGAGAAAGGATTGGTAAAAGAATTTCTTGTAAGGTAAATATTAGCGACCTCTCATATATTTTAATAATATTACACAATAAAATGCTGCTGATATATAAGTATTTTGCAATATTATTGAACTTAATTTTGGTCACCTATTTTTGAGGTTGATGTGCATCGGAATTAATCTTTTAGAACACTGCACTATTTTCTAATACTTTTTTGCCAATAAAGATTATTGAATATATACGTAAATATATAAACCTTCAGGTGAATATAAAGAATGGAATGGACAATCAATCAATTCAAAATTGTTCATATACGGTGCAATCAAATGCTCATTCAAAATTCACGCAACAAACGATTTATATTTGAAACAATAAAACATATCATTTCATTCTGAAATATCATTTATTACTTTGTGGTACTAGGTTATTTCTCATAGACGAAAGCACAGCATTATTTTGCTTTTATTACTGTACACATCAACAATATTAAATTGAAGATAATGAAGAAGATCGAAAAGAGGCAATTTATCTTTTTTTTTATAACTTTCATTTGTATTTCATAACTTTAATTATTGTCTATGGTCTATTTTAGCCAATGGCGTTTCATTTACTTCAAATATTGTTTCCAGTGTGATGTTTTATAATTATTCGTGCTTATGGCATGAACCTTATGAACATAGCGTGGCGATTCGTTTTCTCCGAAGTGGCCGTTTGTTTTGAAAAAAAATGTAATTTTGTAATTCAATAAATATTGCAAAATGATTAAGATTTTCATTCAAACAAAAGCGAAAATTAAACAACGCATCTTATTTCACACATTTGTCATGAATATGTGTAAATACTAAACATAATATTTAAAATGAATATGGGCAGTTACAGCAAACATTTTCAAATTCAAATAAATTCTCGGAACAAGATGAGCAGTTGCCTCACATGTATTCACAGACGAGAGGCAAATTACAAAAACAACAAGCTGTCAAAAAAATTTCAGGGGCAACGAGGGTAGCAGATGAATATCTCGTTTCCTTTATTTCTGGTACGACTGTTTGAGCTTATCGCCACATCTACATATGTAAATGCACGGCTGTGTATGAAAACATACCCTCCATTCCATTGAACATTGTGTGTTGGGCATGTTTTTAGCTCGGAACGATGGGCATGTGTAGAGGCCGGAATGATGGGCATGTTTTTAGGTCGGAACGATGGGCATGTTTAGAGTCCGGAATGATGGGCATGTTCTTGCTTTCGTTCCGTTTGCGGAACGAACGGAACGGGTTCCGAATGAGGAGCTGGTTCCTGGAACTATGCACGCCCGGAACGACCAAACTCTATTGGAAATTGGCTGTTCCATTTTTTATTTTTTATTAAAATAGATGTATACATACGTTAATTTTTTCCTGCGCAGCAGAGGAAATCTGTTACAAACAAACTTATTATGCTAAAGTCGCTGCTTGAGTCGTAGATTAATTTGCACGCATACCAAACGCCTGTCAAAGTCAGACCGACCGAACGCGCCGTTGTGATTTAGGCTTTACTTACTCAAATAATCTACTTTCCACATACAAATTTCGTTTGTAAATAAAAAAAAATGGACATACATCTGTCAAACGCCCGAGCGAGTAGAAAGTAGAGCCAGTCGGTCGGGTTTACGATATTACGATCTGCGAAGTTGCAACGCCCGACCACGTTATTTCGATTTGTACAATGCTTTGGCGTGTATTCTCCTTCAAAGAAGTGACGAGGGAGATGGATATCTTGTTTAGATATGTCATTTCTGATCTCAGGTTTGTATATTCTACGTGTGACAAAATGTCGGCATCACAAATGAGCCGAGCTATCCAATTAAAGTGCAATAAATAAAATAAAATAGTACCTTTTAGATACGTTTAGTAAAAGAATTGAAAGAAACATTTTCCTCTTGAATCAAACAAACTTGGACAGCATTGGATTTGCAAACCATCTCGTTAAAAAGATTTCGTATTGATGATGATAGACTGGTTTTGTTGATACTAACTTAAAAAAAATTTAAGACAATTCACTATTCACATCAAATGTATTTCTATATTTCGCAAATTTGCAACTTGCATAATATTAACCAAAAAATATTATTTAACTCTCTTATCAATATAATAAGGATATGAGAAGTTCGTAAAACTAAAAAAAAATATTTTGTAACGCATGTAGATGTTTTTAAAAGTTTTAAGCCGCGTATACCATCATTAAATGCTACCAAGACAGATAAGGTAGCACTGATTTTTCGCACTGCTATCGGTAAATGAGTGAGTTTCGTGGTCTTTGGATATAAATCTTCTAATAGTGTGCGTTTTTTCATACATTTTGGATATAAAACTTGTAATAGGTGTAGTGAACTGTCATTTCACACACACTACTATATGCACCCCCTGACCGACAAACGTATCCGAGTTGTGCATCATGTTATCATTGGTTATCATTGGGTAATATATTGCGTATGTGTCAAAAAATGTAAACAACGAAAAAATCCAAGATGGCGGCTTTTTGAGATGGATTTTTCCCTGCTACGTTCGTTTTTCATTATGAGATGTAAAGTTTGAATGCACTTGGAAGATATGAAGAGTAAATTTCAATCTAAAGTGCATTTGTTGCACAAGTAAAAGACTAGTTTAACTTGGTAAATAGTTTATTACACTCTTGTAGTGTTATTTTAATAAAAAAGAAACATTAAATGCATTATTAATAAAGCTTCTTATCACAGTATTAACAAGTATGAACTACATTTTTGAAAAAAAAAAAACAAAATACAATGTTTTTGGGACGTATTATAAACAAGTAGGACCAGTGAACTTTATTGCTATGGTTGTTTATGTGGGACAGGTGGGTTTTAATCCACCCGAGGCGTTGGGGGTTTTGTTCACTCCGAGCGCCCTTGTCGCTCGTTGTTGTCGCCAGGATTTCTTTTCTTATAATTAATTTAACAAACAAGATAATAACAACAATATTAACAATAATAACAATAACTATCGTGGTACGGAACTCTCACATTGAGGCAGTCGAACCAGTCATTCACCTAAAATTGATTGGTCAAACACATTGCATCTTTTAAGAAAATTTAATTTATTACCTGCTTAAAGAAGTCAGAGCACTTAAACCAACCTTCCGAATTCAGCTCCCCCAAACTTCCAGCGCGGACAATTGCCTTGGAGACGGTGTGTGAAAACAGTTTTGTTGCCAGCTTCACCTTCTGTCGCTCTGCACCTGTAACATTCAAATGGGTTAGTGAATACTCAGATCGGACTTATCGTTAGTTTTCGAAATCAGCTCTTCAATGATTCCTTTGTTGATTGTTTCCCCGTCCAAAATGAATCCCTCGCTGTCCACAAAACTGTTCCTAATCAGTTTGAATAGATGAGGAACATCCGCGAATACATAAATATTCCTTGATGAGTTGGTGGGATTGGTGAAGAAGGATTTTGTGGCACTTATTTCCAGCTCATGTAGTAAGCCTTGATTAGTTCCACCGAGATCACAGACAATCGCACATACTTGGAAGCCACAAGTATCCAAGGCATTTATGATTCCAAATAAAATTTCCTTGGTCATGCGTTGGTTATTCACTAATATATATATGTATATGTACTTACTGTGCATATGTCGGTAGGATTTCATCCGTTTGTGTACCACAATCAGTTTTTAGCACTTCCACTTGAGTGCTGCAATCAACGGTGAAGTTTTCCGTTTGCGTCGATTGTTCGAATCGGGTGGATTCTTCCATCGTTGATTTTTCAGGCTCCAAGCTGATATTTTTGTCTACATTTTCATCTGTAGACGTTGCACTAAAATCAATAAAACGAGCTATTATTAATATAAATAATGATTACAATTTGTTTTACACACTTACCTAGATACCAAAGATCTGTTGTATATTCTTATTTCCCGTGCACTCGAATCTTGTTCCTCCTTTTGAAAAGGCAACAAAAGTGAGGGAGCTGCATCCTTCTTTAATCGTTTTATTTTCAATGTTAATCCATATTGTTCGTACAATGGATTAAGCGGAACAAATGCACTTTTCTCAAAATGTTGAGAGCAAACTCGCGCCGTTTTTATATTAATTTTGTCTTTTCGGCGGCACAAAAACACCCACTGTTTACACATTTTTTTAATTTTAGGAAAAGAATGGAAAGAAATATCTCCATTAAAGTCTTTGTTCTGATTACTTGCAGAACACCCGTACACGGCACAACGCATTTTTATATTTTTCTTTTATCTGTTTAATACGCTTGAATCGATTTCCAATTTGATTTTAAATGAACCGCCAAATTGTTTTTATGTTCTTTCATCTCACTAACTCGCCATATTGGCAAAAATTGACAGCTGTGTGGGAAAGAGAAAGAAAATCTGTGCGCGGAGTATATTACCTGTTTCCATATACCTTGATCATTGGTATTCACAGACAGGAATTGCATAAAAAACGCTGTCTAATGAAATCAAGCGGAAAGAGACGAGGGAGATGGAATCTTGTTTAGCTCATTTGTGATTTGTGGTCGGCATACTGTCAAAGTGAAAGCGGCGGCTCGTCCCGGTTTTTTTTGGCGCCGTAAACAATTTAAAATTAGTTCAAAAACATACATGTGAGCTACATATATTGCGTGCGTTTTAGTATAGAGGATCAACAAATAGAAATCAAAAATCAAAACAGCAAACATGATTGATGCGGATAAGTTCAAAAACTGTGAAAAAATCGGTGAAGGAACATATGGGATTGTTTACAAAGCGAGAGATGTAAAAAGAATGAAAGATGTTGCTCTAAAGAAAATCGGATTAGATGGGTAATGCTAAAAAATAAAAACTGAATCCCTGCTCTTTTTATGATCATTAAACTAAGGAAAGCCCTACTGATTAACTAAGCCCGGATGGTGTGGGTACTGCGCTGCTGTTTATGGCCGTAGCACCACATGATTCGGCTTGATTGTTCAGACACGTCAACGATTAAAGGACTCTTTTATAATAGAAAATATAATGCGCCCAAAAATGTCATCCAAAGCCATTGTTTTTTGTCCTAAAAAATCCTAATTAATTTAGTATTAACTGTCGCTTTGACTCTACGGCAGGTATGTGTAACTGAAATCCTTTTCAGTCAGCTGGCACTCACATTGGTGCTTCTTCTAGCTCGTCTTATGTCTCGCGACCATTTTAATCAAGTAATTTGTTTTTGAGTTGCGATTTGATACTATAATCTACCACAGTTTGTGATGTCCACGAGAAGATATCATTCGAATGCTACTGCTTAAGCCATACAAATAGAATTCATAAGTTTCATAAACAATCACTCAAAATTTTACGATAAATAATTTCTAAAAAAAATTGATAAGGAACCGCTTTTCTTAATAGACAACGCATATTAAATAAATTCTTAATTTTCCAGAGAAACAGACGGAGTCCCCTCAACAGCTATAAGAGAAATATCTCTTTTGAAAGACCTCAAACACCCTTCCATAGTCGAACTGTTTGATGTCGTTGTATCGAACAACAGTGTGTACATGGTGTTTGAGTACCTTAACATGGACCTCAAAAAATTAATGGATAAAAAAAATGAGGTCTTCGTACCAGCGCTAGTTAAGGTAAATTAAAAAGTCCTCGCACTTTTCAGAATGGTAATCTGATTACTTTCCAGAGCTACATGCGCCAAATGATTGATGCGATATCATACTGTCACACAAATCGAATACTGCACCGAGATTTAAAACCACAAAATTTGTTAGTAGATACAGCGGGTAATATTAAGGTTCGTATAATTTTTTTGTTTGCTTCTTGACCGAATTCAAACTTGATATTTTTAGCTAGCCGATTTTGGTTTAGCCCGTGCCTTTAACGTTCCTATGAGGCCTTACACTCACGAAATAGTCACTTTGTGGTACAGAGCACCGGAGATCCTTTTGGGAACAAAATTTTACGCAACTGCAGTTGATATTTGGAGCCTAGGTTGCATATTTGCAGAAATGGTAAATCAAAACTTAGTCACCACTTGAGTATCTAGTAACGAAATTTTATATATTTTCACAGATAATGAAACGTGCTCTTTTCCCTGGAGACAGTGAAATTGATCAGTTGTACAGAATTTTCCGCACTCTTGGAACACCCGACGAAGATATCTGGCCCGGTGTGTCCCAACTGCCAGATTACAAAGGCAAATTTCCGAAATGGGAGAAAAATATTCCCGATGTGCTGCTCAAACACGAAGCTTATGATCTCTTCAAAGTAATAACAAAAATAATCGTATTTAATGTAAATCATTTTTATGTACTCCTTTAAATTTTCAGGCGATGATGGTATATGATCCAAACCTTAGAATATCAGCGAAAGAAGCACTACATCATCGTTACTTTGAAAAACTTGAACGGGTTACAGAAGTAGCACTGCCATAAGACTTGAATCACACTATTTTTTTAACGATCTTTTTAAGTTTTTGTGCTTTATAATAGAGATGTAGCGGATATTCGGTTAGTAGCTGTTATCCGGATATCCGTCCACTTTTTCTTCTATATGTAATATCTAAATGTAAATTCTAAATGTAATATAAAACATAAAAATTTAGTCTTTAATCTTTAGGTCATTTCTAAAATTTGCAACTGAATTTTCTGTCGGGACATGAATCAATCGGAAGAAAGCTGTATTCTAAAAGTTGCATCTAGGGTCTAGAGAAATTATTATGATGCAGTTCAGATTTGCACCAATTTCTAAACGATATAAACTCAATGCTCAATAAATTAGGCGTTCCTTTTGGCTCAATTTTTACTAAAAAAAAATGGGTTCACTTGAAATGACTACCTTTTACTTTAACAGAAGCCTTAAAATTGTGTGGTCTTAGATCTATGGCGGCACGAAACAATTTTAAATGCAATGTTTACTGGCATTTTTTATACCTTTTTAATTTTTTGCAACGAAACTTAACGCAGGACTAGGTACACAAAATTGCTCGTTTCTGTTCAACTGTTCGGTTCTGTTCAGCGGTATACATATTCTGCTCTTGACGGTATATTCGGCCAACGAATATACCGAATATCTGGTATCCGATATTTGGTCAAATCACTATTCGCTACATCTCTACTTTAGAGTTGAAGTTAGGGGGGGAGGAGGTGGGAAAGTGTCACTTATGTCACTGCGGCTGCGAGTGGGCTTATTGGGACTGCCCATAGAATGGTCGTGGCATCATGAAGGGTGGTGCGGAGCCTTTCCTGGCTAGTAGGTCCGCTCTTTCGTTTCCAACGTGACAACTGTGCCCGGGTATCCAAATGAGAATACATCTCTACTTTATAAGATGTGAGTGTTTTGAGATTAGAAGGATTGAGAGATAAATGTTAATATTGGATGATGTGATTCGTGGATGTAATTTAGATGTGACATTATTTTATTTAGCTTCTTATCGAATCCCTAAATCAATTTTCCAAGTTATGTTCTCTGTTTTCTCCGATCTCAAATGACATAATTCAGTATTGCATTGTCCCATCAAATTCATCAGCGTTGCTCCGTTGTCCGGTGACGTATTGCCGGAGAATCAAGACCCATACAATCTGTAGAATGCCCCGACGGATTACAGCTGCTGAAATTTTCTGTTCACTTTTCAATACATTTGTTTCTGTGAAATTCTCCGCTATGGAAAAAATCAAATTACCACGGGACTGTCTTTGTTTTTCTTTTACTACGACGTATTTATTTTCAAACATCAACCGATTGAAAAAACTAGAATGTATATTAACTTATCCGTCGACGCTAACGAATAACTTATAGCTCTCCTTCCATAAAAAATCGTTTATTCTATGGGGCTTGTTGGCTCATAGTAATATGGAAATAAAATAAAAAAATGAAATAAGAAGCGTCAAGTTTTGGTCATATCGACACCTATCCGTATTATTTATTAAAACTGCATTAACTCAAATACAGTCATTCCTTCCACTTCTTAAGGTTTCCACAGTTTCAATAACCCATCTTCGCCATAGGTCGCCAACAAATTTTGATGAGGATGGTGCGCCAAACCTATGACGTCTTTCTCGTGAACCTGTGCTTGGTAAAATACCGTATAAGACTACTAAGGTATTTTTATTTCACACTTTTACTTACGTTAAGAGTCCTTTCGAGTTTTCCCGACGACACCGAGAAGCAGTAGAGCACCTTGTCCTCACCGGCGCAGTAGATAAACTCCCCTCTAGGCGACAGAGTGGCCGAGATGAACGAACCACCCTCTCGCTTACCAGACGAAAATGACCTCACTATCTGTCCTTGCATGTTCATTATCACAACGGTGTTCGATCTGTTGCAAACGATGAAGTGCTCGGGATTCTTCGGCAACAGCAGCACAGTGTTGACGGCCAATTCGTTACCCAGCGGTTTATAGGTAGAAAGACATTCGGTGGTCTTGAGGGACCAGATTTTAACGGTACCGTCAGAGGACGCACTCAGCAAGCTATGGCCGTCCGGAGTGAATGTCACTTCGTTTACAAAAGACTGATGGCCCTTAAACTCCTTAAGTAATTTTCCCGACTTCAAACCGTGTAATCGAATCGAATGATCAAACGACGCACTGAGGACCTGACTGTTATCGCGGGAGAACTGCAAGCAGGTTATTCCTTTTACATGTGCTTTCTCAAATTTACGAAGACATTGCCCTGTTGTCACACGCCATACTTTTATCTGTCCGTCCTGTGAGCCGGAGGCCACCATTTCTGAGTCTCTGGAAAACGAGAGTGCCAGAATAGGATGCTCCATCATCATGAACTGGTCCTGCGCTTGATATTTTAAATCCTTCCTGATTTTACCAGTGGTGAAGTTCCACACCTCTATGAAGCCGTCGACGCTTCCCGTGATCAAATACTGTCCATCTGCGGAGAACTGCGCGCACTCGACGTGCGACTTTTGACCGAACTTTATCTGCCTCGCCGCCTGAGTGGGATACATTTCCTCTTCCTGGTCCTTCATGGCAGCCTTACCCCGGAACAAATCAATAGTAGTTCCTGGCGGCAGAAGACCCTGGTGCTGTTGCCATTTGAGTGCCTGTCCCAGAAGTGCCAGAAGACGAGACGAAGGCACCACATGCACCTCGCCGCTCAGCTCCTGCGCGATCACTGTGCGACGCTTCTCTTTGCTGCTTCCTTCCGGATATGCCTCTCTAGGGTCAAAGTACGCCCTCTGTAACATGTTTTCTGCAAGCAATGTCCTAGTCAATATGGCATTATTTCATAGTGCTGCGTAGGGCTGACTTACCCAAGTGAATGTATCGCTCCGGTTCCTGCTGCTTGAGCATTATCATTGGATCGGTTTGCCGCAGCAAGGAGCGCGCTGCGCCCAGTTCGCGCAGCTCGATCAACTCAAGGATAATCTGTTCGTACAGGTTAAGCAACTTCTTGTCAGGCAACTTCAGCGATTGTATGACTTTCAGCACAGTGTCCCAGTGCCCATTCTGAATGTCCTGTATGAAACCATCTACACTGTCAACGGTGTTCAAGGATACTCCTGTTTCTTCCTAAAATTTCATTTAATTAAAATTAATTAATGAAGAGCAAATTGAGCTAACGCACCTGAAGGGTTTGCAGTGTCTTACATAGATTCGACTCCTTAAGGTACTGCTGAATCAAACGAATTACACTGAAAGAAAATAAAATGAGAATGACTGAATTTATGTTTTTATTAAATTCAAATACTCTGCTGACTCGATTTCGATGGACATAGTGACAACTTAATTCAATGAATTGATAATATTTATAAAAGTTTGTTTACTTCTACGCCGCTTCTACAATTATTTTGTGTCCGGATAATGACAGCATGAAATAGAGATGTGCACACAGTTTGAGTGATTTAGTTTGAATCAGAGATAATGACGAGATATTCATCTTTCCAGTTGGAAAGTCCGTCGCCAACACTTTTTACCACAAATGAGCCAACACAGATACCCAATTTCTACTTCTCTTGCCCCTTGATTTTATTTGACAGCGTTTTTTATAACATTTTGTGTCTATGAGCACGTGTGGGAGCTTTGAACAACAAATCAAACAAATGTGCGTGAAAATGATGAGTTGATTCCTGAATTACTGTCAAAATGCTTCCTGTATTTCAGCTACATTCGTAAATTACTGCTAAATTCATCGATGAACGAGGGGAAATAGCAGTTGCCCAGATGGGTGTCTTTATTGGGTTGTCTTGGCTTGACATTTAAGAGCAAGCTGAGTTCTGAAATGATTGTAAATAAAATATTCAAAAAAATTTTCAAATTAAAATATCCAGCACTATTCATTTGCAGTAAATTTGCACTGAGCGAACATAAGCAGCCCTTTTTACTTTTTACAGGTGGGCGGGTGGTCTCATTCTTTTATGCTTTCTGTTCTCAGATCAATTTTTCGGTTTTATTCCACCCCAGCATATCACCATGGAAGAAGATCGGAAGAAAAAAATTTAATGTAATGGGACGAAAACGATCGCCCGTACTGAAGTTTTCCTTGGGCATGTTATCACAACTATCCAAGCAGTGTAATGTATTCGTGTGAAACGCTAAACATTGAGCTGAAGAACTTACGTAATTTGAATATTCAACCTCGTATTGATTCTTTGGAAGAAGAAAAAGTATGCAAAATTAACAGTTCAAGGTCGTCTGCGGAATTCTGGAGGGCAACGAAAGTGATAAAATTAGAAACAAACCGGGTCTCTCTGGATTTGAAAGCTAATGAGTTAAGAGACCATTTCACAAACCTACTAAGCACTCCACAAACCTCGGCAACTTTTCATTATGCAGCCCCAATGTACGCTGATGAGTTCACAGATGCCTTCATAGAAAACTCCGAGGAGATGATCGCATTCCGTTTAAATTTTATAAAAATTGCACAACGAATTTCAAATCGGTTCTTTTACAAACACGAAAATTTCGGAAATTACATCGGCTCAGCATTTTTGCGCTCTCCTTTATAACCGCCTTACTAATTGCGTCAACTGCCGAAATATCTTAACAGACGCTCAAACCACAGGAAAAATTACTCAACAGTTGAGATATACATCAAGAAAGAAAAAAAAACGTTTTGTATTTTTTGTAGACTTTCGTGCAGCATTTGATTCCATACCCCGTGAGGCTCTTTTTTATAAGCTCTACAATATCGGAGTCTCAAGTAAGATGATAAATATTTTAAGACCACTGTATGATGAAAGTATTGCATATGTCTGGGATGATGAGAATACCTTTGACGGATTCAAAACGACTATAGGAGTAAAACAATGCTGTATTCTTAGCGCATTATTGTTTATTCTCTGCATTAATGACATAACTGATGTGGTGGGTGGCGGAGTTGTATTCGGCCGGACCAAGAACTCTGCGCTGATGTATGCAGACGATATCGTCTTTCTGTCAGATTCGATTGATGGTCTACAGCTCATGATCAACAGACTTGAACGCTACTGTAAGACATGGAACCTAACCGTCAATTTAGAGAAATGGAAAATATTGATATTTAAAAATGGAAGAGGCGGATACGCCCGAGACAAAAAGTTTTACTTTAAAAGGCAAGCCATTGAAATTGGACGACAGTATAAGTACTTAGGAATACTGATTACAACCAGTTTTTGGGTTGTAATGATTATTTTTGCAATTAAAAATACGACCCGCTCACACAAAAATTTTCGCAAAATATTTTTGTATGGCGTACACTAGGTACTAGCACTGGTACTTGGGTACTACGCATGTGCGCCCAAACACGTATTAACACACGTACAACGCTGAGGTCCAAGGAAACTCCCTGTGTGCCTTGGTCAACACGAGTGGAGCAGAGCGCAAAAAGAATCACGAACATAAAAAAACACTGTATAATGCTTCCTATCTCATTTTCTCCCACGTTAAATCTTATGAATTTATGTGTCTGTCTCTTTTTACTGTCGCTTTTTCGTTTCATCGGATTTCAAATAAATACGATACTAAAGAAGTTTTCACTTCAAACATATTTTACATATCACCTTAAGAAGACGCAAAAAGGATATTGCAAACCCATAAAACATAGCCTGGTTATTACATGATAAAGGAAGATGAAACTATTAAACATTTCTACGACGTCATTAACCAAAAACATTTTTTAGCATTGGTTAGTAAGTATAATTCAGTGCTGACTTTTCGCAGAAAGTGGAAATCATTAAAGGAGTAAACTGGGTGAGTAATCAATAAATTTACAAAACCCAAAGTACTGATCAGCCAACCCCATTATGACAGCTTCAATGTATGATTGCAAATTTTCTAATACAATACAAGCACATTTTTACGGTTGAGTTCCGAATAGTACTCAACACAGATTAATTATATAAAATTGAAACCAAATTTTATGTCAAAATATGATTGTCAACGTTGAAGGAGAGACAGAAGTTAAAAGTCAACTACATCCGTCGCGTCAGCGTCAGCGTTGGTCTATGTGTCACCTCCCATAAGAACGTATGTATTTTATGTATCTGTCAAAGTATCGCTAACACTGATGGAGCTAACGTATTCTATGTGCTGGAGCTTTAAACTATCGATGATGACTGGACGACCACCTCTTCAACCGCCAGTCGAATATTTTGCGACTCGTAAGGAAGCTGTGTAATCTGGCGATTCTCGATGTCGCATATAACATACCGGTCGTGCGGCAACACCTTGTGAATGACGTAAGGTCCTCTGAATTTAGGGACAAGTTTTTTGCTAGTACCGGTGGTAGTGTCAACATTCTTAAAGACCACATAAAGACCTTTCTCGTAAGTCGTGGCGGAATGATGGCGCTAGTGACGACCTAAATCTCTTTCTTGTAGATCCTATTTCTTTCCTTCGAAAAACTCAGTTAGTTTATCGCACAGTCATCACCACACCGTGTTGATTAACGTCAAACATAAGCTTACTAGGAGTGGTGCCTATTGACCTGTTAATCATATTATTAAGGGCATACTCTACCTGGGGCAGTGTTTTTTTTTTTTTATTTTTATTTTACGGTTTGCGCCAATGGATGTGTAATCTTCGTAAGATACTGGCAACCCGTGTTACCAGCATGCACGATTCGCGGGATGTCTCCTCGCGCCTACGTACTAAACCACACCCCTGCACTCATCAACCACTCTCCCCGCGCGACTGCCGTTAGGTATTACTTCGCGGGGCTGGTCAGCTGTTAAGCTCGGTTTGCAGCCTCTTGGGCTCTTCTCAGGGCTTCTGCTCTTCTCCGAGCGGCCTGCACCCTAACGATGAAAGAGCTGATTTCTGTCCACTCGCCGTCCGATCTAGTCATTTGGCTAACTAGATTTTCCGGGCTTGGCATGTTGACCCTCTCTTCCCTAAACCGTACGCAGTGGAATACTGCGTGTTCTGCGTCCTGGGGCAGTGTGTGTAATCCAATCTGCGTCTTCCATTGACTCACTCAGTTTTCCGACCATGCACGTCAGTATCCTATTTAAAAGCTCTACTTGGCCGTTGGCTTGGGGCGGATGAACGGCAACCTCCACGTGAGTTATATCCTGCTCTTACAAAAATTTACTGAACTCAAGTGAAGTGAAGCAAGTTCCCCGATCGGAAATTATTCTGGAAGGGCGACTGTAAAATTGGAAGTATTTCGTAAGCAAGCCACCTCTTTCGTACTTGTAGCGCTTTGTACATAACCGGTAAACTCAAAAGACGAAAAGGCGGAAGGGAGATATTTGACAACCTAATATAAATAAAAAAAAGACTATAATAATAAAAGGGGAAATAAAATAAATCTTATTGTATATATGTATATTATATGTACGTAAAGATTTGAGTAAGTATGTTTAGTAATATAAGTTTTTACAAAGATTTCTTTATTTATTTAAATTACACGACTACGGAACAGCTTTTTTGCGCGTGAATCAACTTATGTGTTTTACAGGAGGAAGGCAAGTGCCAGAGCGATCTGTCATGATGGGGTATGTCAGCTGAGGGATCTTGGTTGAGCGTTGCTTAATGTCAGCCCCAGAGGGCGCTGACTCACACAGGGATGTTACACTATTTTTAATTTTTAATACTACAACTCGGCCGGCCTGAGAATTGATCGTCCCTGATCAACCGAGTAGTAAAACAATATGAGCATCTCTCAAATGACAAACCCCATTACATAAGTGACAGTACAAAATTTATAAACAAAACAAAATGAAACACTAAGCTATCGATGATGAGTGCTGCCTGGACGACCACCTCTTCAACCATCAGTCGAAGCCTCGACGTATTTTCGAATATTTCGCGACTCTACTACTTCATCGTAAGGGAGCTGTGTAATCTGGCAATTCTCGATGTGGCGTATAACATACCGGTCGTGCGGCAACACCTTGTGAATGACGTAAGGTCCTCTAAATTTAGGTATAAGCTTCTTACTAGTACCGGGGGTAGTGTCAACATTTTTAATGACCACAAAATCCCCTTTCTCGTAAGTTTTAGCGGAATGGTGGCACTCCTCAAAGCGACGACTATTACTCTCTTGTGCTTTCATGATTATCTCGGAAGCTGTTTTACGAAATTTACCTAAATCTCTTTCTTGTGGATCCAATTCCTTCTCTTCAAGAAATTCAGTCAGTTTATCGATCACCACACCGCGTTGATTAACGCCGAACAGAAGTTTACTAGTCTTGGACTTTCGGAAGATAATACCATTTTCAAGAGCATAGCACGTCATGCTCTCAACACTCAATCTTTGTTTCAATTCGGAAGCTTAAGAATCAAGGCTTTGGGAAGCCCTTAACTGGAAGTCGATGTCTTCGGAATCAACGGTGCAAATTATGTTGCATCGACTAAGAGCGTGAACATGATTCATGTTCGCTCAACTACGATGTTTGACTTTGTAATGTACATTTTTCCAAAGCCCAACGAGCGATTCTCGGATTTACGTTCTTCTTAATTAAGGTCAATGTTAAAGAACTACAATCTGTTACTATAACGAACGGAATTCCCTATAGGTACACTCTAAACCTGCGAAGAGTAGAAATAATAGCCAGTGTCTTCAGTGTCGGAACTTGCATCACAATGCAATTCTGTTTATCGCTCAGAACTATATATTGCGAGCACGGGGGGCTGAAGTTAGACGTTTCTGAAATTGGCGGAAGGCACTTTCACATTCGTAAGTAAAATTAAACGGAACATCTTTCTTAATTAGGTCGAGCAAGGATCTCGCTATTCGGGAAAATGATTCCACGACCGTCGGAAATAGGAACACAAGCCCAGGAAGGAATGAAGTTTTTTCAGATTATTCGGAAGGGGATAGTTGGCAATTGCGCGCAAGTGTACATCACTTGGCTGAATACCTACTTCGGTAACCTTATATCCTAAATAGTCGATGGTCGGATAAGATATATGACACTCGCTTAACTTAAGCTCTAAACCACTTACTGAGATACACGGAAGGACTTCTGTCAATAACTCTAAGTGACTCTCTATGTCTTTAGTTGCAATAACTATGTCATCCATATACGCCACTATTTAGTTGTTATCAATGAACTTTCGGAATATTCTATTGATAAACCTTTGAAAAACACTTGGGGCATTTTTAAGCCCGAAATCATTTTTAAGAATTCGTATTGCCCGTTAGGTGTGGCGCAGGATGTATAGCGAGTTGAGGCGGAAGCAACTTTCACTTGGTGAAACCCACTCTTAAGGTCAAGTATGGAAAACACTTTTTTTCCTTCTAGGTACTCTAAACAATCTTCAATTAGCGGAAGAGGGTAATTATCCGGAACAGTCAGGCTAATCAGGCTTTTAAACGGATTTACATTTGATTGCTTAGTTTGATAGTTTAATTTTACTATCAATAAGTTTACTTGACATACTTAAAGTTGTTTCAAATGTTTTAAGGGCATCACGCCCCAAGAGGGTCGGAAATGGGAGCACTTCGTATGAAACTATTAAAAGCGGAATAATTTCTGATTTGTCATACATAAGCTTTTTTACATAAGCTTCAACGGTACCGTAAGTGTGATGTTTTGTTCCATCCATTCCTCTGAACTTTGAATATACCGGAATTTTATTACGGAGGTTTTTAGCCGCTAACGGAAAACGTATAAAACTAACTGGACTACCGGTGTCCAAGAAAGAAGTAATATCACTGTCACTCATGCGCTTACTCCCACTCCTAAAGGCAACACTCACCATTTGGGCAGCATCCATATTCCAGGCTGGCTCTGCATCTTCTTCGTCGTCTTCGGATGGCTCGACTACGGCAACTTGTTGCTGTTGAGTATTCTTGGGGTAATCCTTAGGTGCATGAGTGCGGTCCACACTGCGTAAACGGGACCACTGATGACGTCGCTCGTTCGGACATCTAACGGAACGATGACCGTGTGCTGTACAGTTGAGGGCACCGCACTTCAACGGAGGTTGATGCTTGAGGTGCGGAGGTGACAGAAGTTGATTGCTTGAGGTTATTCTGAAGTTGACGGCCGGAAGTCTTCACTGGATCGCAGGGGCACACTGTTGCTGAAGGTAGTTTGGAAATTCGTCCCTTCTCATAGCGGGGCAATGACTTTTTCAACTCCGCCATCGTCTTGGCGGGGTACAGAAGAGAAAGATTTGATGGCGAGTCGTTGAACCTGTCGATAATAAACTCCATAACCTCACTTTCATGGACGTCATCTTCATCTCGGCCATCATCAGCCAAAGGTGCACTCCCGGCGGGGATGACGAAAAATGCCAGGGGTCTAGTGCACGCGGATATTTCTGCTGGTGCTGAAGTTGATGCGGAGGTTGGTGCGGAAGCTGGTGCGGATTCCATCGTATGTTGCTCGGACTCGTCCGGTCTCTCACAAAGCATCAGCCATGTGTTTTATCGTGAACCGGCTCATCCTGTACTGATCCGCGAAAATTTCAGCGATCCGGTATATTTTTATTATTTTTATGGGATAACCCCACACCTTTTTTTTTAGTAATATAAGTTTTTACAAATATTTCTTTATTTATTTATTCTCAGCTGAGCTGAGAAAATTGCAGTCATTTGAAAACTATAGTTCGTGTACCAAAGACGTATTTTATAAGTCTTTTAAATTACTCAGTTACTTTGACTTCAAGCCTACACTAACCAATCAGCTTGGATATTTTTAGTAACAAATCATTAAACAAGTCATTTGATTGTAAGTTAAATGACTTTAGTCTTTATTGACTGGTCGCAATCTTTTTAGTCACTTAAAGCAGTCACTTAGCCTCTTGACTTACAATTGATTGTCCGGACTAAACTAAAAGACTAAGAATTGACAATTAACGACTGCAAGTCACAAAATTAAATGACTCCTAAAAACTGGCACCGGTTAATAAAGGCTTAAGTCAATTAACTAGTTTAGTGGCCTTTAAGTCAGAATATTTAAGATGACTGGTGACTTTAGCTTTAAGGTCGTGGTAGTTAAACTTATATTCAAAGGATTTACACAATTGACTGAGATTTAGTTGAGTCAAATACGCTTACTAATATTGTACATTGTTGTTTGAATTCTTTTTTTTTTTTTTAATTTTAGCCCGAATAATCGCGAATCCGAATAACTGTGGTCTGGTTAGACGAGGTTCTACTGTTAGAAAGTACTTCCTGACACTAATACCCAAAATTATATGAGCAATAATACGCTTATAAGGAATTGTCCCCCAAACAATTCGCTGAGCGAGTAGAAAGTAGACCCAGTCGGTCGGGCTTACGATATTACGATCTACGAAGTTGCACCGCCCGACCGCACTATTTCGATTTGTACAATGCTTTTACGTGTATTTTACTTCAAATTTTAAAGTCAGACCGACCGAACGTGCCGTTGCGATTTGGGCTTTACGTGTGTTCGTTCTAATTGCGCTGCATTATATAGTCTGTACATATGTTTTCAGCACAATTGAGCCAATACAGATACTCAACTTCTTTTTGTCTTGCCTCTAGATTTTATTTGCTGACGTTTCTTATAGAATTTTGTGTCTGTGAATAACAAACAACAAACAACAAATGAAACAAATGTGCTTAAAAATTCCTCAATTATTGTCAAAATGCTTCCTGTATTTCAGCAACATTCGTAAATTACTGTCAAATACATCGATTGGCGAGGGGAAATAGCAGCTGCCCAGATGGGTGTCTATATTGGGTAGTCTGTGGTTTCTACTTTAAACACAATTCATAGAAAGGTGGTTTTCGAATGTCCTTCGTTGTCATTAGATTGTAATTGTTGAATTCACAAATAAGCTAAACAAGATATCCACATCGCCGGTGTCTTTCCACTTGATTTCAGCTTTTTTTATGCAATTCCTGACTCTGAATACGTGAGAGCTGCCAATTAGTTCCTTTTTAAGATTATTCATTGCAACCACCAATTTTGTTTGCAAGTTTTATTCATATTTTAATGAAAATATCTACGAAAATGTTTCTATTGTAATTGCAATGAGCATTTCTCCCACTACTACTCTTAGAGATAACAAATAGCCTATTTATATCAATTAAAAAATTAATTTCATACTTTCAAAAAGTAACGTCCATCCGCACTCCGTACAACAAGCAATGGCGGCGAAAATGAAAAAAATAGATCAAAATGGAGTTGCTCCGAAGCATATAACAATGTGCGTGAATTTGTTCAGAAGCCGAAATAAGTGTGCGTGTAAAATGTTGCCGAGGGGTTTTCCAGCTTGGAAAGCTGGGTATCTTGTGTAGGTTATTTGTGATTTGTAGTTGAATTTTCGCGCCGAAAAGCTTGATAGACTCGCAATTTTCGCAGATACCACATATATTCGATTAGACTCTTGTAAAATATTAAGACGTAAAATTGATTAAGTGCTGTGTAAAACCACAATTCGTGCGTGTTTCTTGTTTATATCAAAATGCCGACTATTGCTCAGTTAACAACCGGATGCATGGGGGTATGAACATGTCTTATCAAATTAATCTATATCTGATAGTTCAAATATTTACATTCCAGACAATTATGACCGGTGGTGACTGCGAAAAACCAGTCCTTCAAATATTGGGAACTAAGAAAATTGCAGGTGGTGAAAATGAACGTTATCGTTTGCTTGTTTCCGACGGAAAATATTTGAATAGCTTCGCAATGTTAGCAACCCAGCTCAACAATCTGTACAAAGAAGGCAACCTCGTCGAATACACCATAATTCGCGTAGATCGGTACATTACATCAATGGTCAATAAATCTGATAAAGTCGACAAGTAAGTACATGTTACATAGGTGTATACAAATTCATTTTATGAAATTCTATCATGTAAAGCAAAACAGCAATATCACCATGTGGGTAAATTTCCTACTCGGTTTTTTGCAGTCCTTAAGATGCACGCTTC
This sequence comes from Syritta pipiens, assembly GCA_905187475.1. Lineage (NCBI taxonomy): Eukaryota > Metazoa > Arthropoda > Insecta > Diptera > Syrphidae > Syritta > Syritta pipiens. The sequence goes on along the minus strand of LR994572.1, from coordinate 59,141,540 downwards.
TTAATTCCTTAATGCGTGGTAATATATAAAAAGCACTGGACGTCGTACAGCTCTAGTCACACAGGCTCTGGAAATATTCTTCGCCACCCATACACCTCCCTCTTTAATGTTCTACTCTGCTAAACCCTTGAATTTTTCATGTATATTTTCAACAGCTTACAAATGGTACTCTGCTTGTGACAACTTCCTTCTAATTATGAATAATAAATTTTAAGTGCTGCTTCTTTTAAGCCATCAATCAATTGGTTAAGATATTTGCGTTTTTGAAAAGTTGTCAGAATTTCACAACCAGTAGCCTAATCGCCCGATTTGTCATTAAAATACTGCTTTTACTAGTTGGCCTTCTTTTCTCTTATAAATAAAAGATAAACACGGTTGCGAATGATTGTTTTGCCTTGCAACGCGGTCTCTAACACAGTTTCTTTGTCCTTTCACAGACGTGTCTTAATTATCCTGGAACTAACTGTATTAAATCATGGTGGTGAAGTGGGTAAAAAAATTGGAAACCCTGTACAATTTACTGGCGAATCAGTGTCAGAAAACAAGCCTGCTGCTGTGTCTGCACCGAAGCCAGTCCCTCCGGCTACAGCTTCATCGTTCGGTTCGACAAGATCAACTAATGAAGCTGCATTCAATAGCGCTAAAAACCCATCGAACAATTATAATGTTTCAATGAATCAAACAATTAACTCATCTATGACGGCTCCCATCGCCAGCTTAACGCCATATCAAAACAAGTGGGTGATCAAAGCTCGCGTTACTTCGAAGTCACCGATCCGCACATGGAGCAACGCGAAGGGGGAAGGCAAGCTCTTCAGTATGGATTTACTAGATGAATCAGGAGAGATTCGTGCTACTGCATTCAAAGAGATGTGCGACCGCTATTTCAGCATGATTGAAGTGGATCGTGTATACTTCTTCTCCAAGTGCCAACTAAAACCGGCAAATAAACAATTCACCACACTCAAAAATGATTACGAAATGACCTTCACAAGTGATACAGTTGTTCAGCTGTGCGAAGACGAAGATGACGGCATTCCACAGGTTCAGTACAATTTAATACCAATTTCTTCTATTGCTGACATTGAACCTAAGGCTACAGTTGGTAATAATGTGCGCAGACAGATGTGAGACAAAGATTTTTATTATGAGCACTTTTCAGATATCATTGGGGTATGCCGTGATGTAGGAGACTTGCAAACGTTTACGTCAAGGGCCAACAAAGAATTTAAGAAACGCGAACTAACACTGGTTGATAACAGTAACGCAGCGGTAAGTTAAATGTTCATACATTAAAATTGTTAAAGCAACCTGGACTTAACTTGACTCAATTAGGTGCAACTCACACTCTGGGGTGATGAAGCAGAAAATTTTGAGAGCGGATCACAAAACATCATTCTTGTTAAATCAGGCCGAGTCTCTGAGTTCAATGGTGGTAAGAGCCTCAGCATGGGAGCTGGATCTGTCTTAAAAATTAACCCAGATATGCCAGAGGGTCACCGACTCAGGGGTTGGTTTGATAATGGTGGAGGCTCAAACATTTCCAGCAGTATTTCCGCCAGGTATGGAATTTAACGAATTTGCATAAGGAATTTATCTGAATATTTATTTCTTTAATTCATATAAGGACTGGCGCCGGGTCATACAACACTGACTGGGTATCTTTCCATGAAGCACGCGCTAAGAACCTAGGTACAGGGGAAAAACCAGACTATTTCCAGTGTAAAGCTGTTGTCAGGATCATCCGCAGCACAAATGCTGCCTACAAGGCTTGCCCCAATCAAGATTGCAACAAGAAAGTCATTGATGAGAGCAACGGTCATTATCGTTGTGAAAAATGTAACGCCATGTTCCCGGACTTCAAATATAGGCTGCTGATTAATGTTAGTTACAGTAATCCATTTACTTTGTGCCATTATTGAAAGTAGAATATTTTTAATTGCAGATGGAAGTGGGTGACTGGACTTCAAGTCGCTGGGTGACTTGCTTCAGTGATTTAGGCGAGCAATTACTGGGTAGAACATCAAAGGAAATTGGCGAAGCCCTAGACAATGATCCACAAGAAGCTGAGCAGATTTTCTCTTCGATTAACTTCCATGAATTCGTATTTAAACTGAGAGCGAAAATGGAGGTTTATGGGGTGACATTGTATAAATTTGTTCTGAAAGCGTTTTCTTATGAACTTTTTTTTAGGATGTGCAACGTACCAAACTCACAGCAGTTGCTGCAACCCCAGTTATTCACAAGGAGTATAACAAATATTTGATCAATAATTTGAAAGAACTAACGGGAATTGGAAAAATGTGAATCGATGTGTTTTGACGCTTTCTGCTTCTATTTTTATTGTTACTTTGTACTTTATATTATCAAAATAAAAAGGTTATTCAAATTATGAATATCTAATTTGTTAACAGTCTTACTGTCCAGTGGAGGAGTGGCTTAGTCAATGATAATAGATCGCAGTGCAAGCATGAAATAATTTGATTTTTTGGTAGTCAAATCTGATTTAACCGGTGGCAATTGCGTTTGTTATGATCAGTTACTCTTTTGTTTTGCGCAAGTGGCATCATTAGATGATTTTAATTAATTTAAATCTTTAATACACCGTCTTAGTGGATTTTTTTTTTAAATAACTTGTTTTTGTTAATTTTTTGATTATTTTATCTTTTAGTGAAGTGCAACAACCCGGGAGTTTATGTGTTGGACAAAGTACATGTTCAATTGATCTAAACCTCTAATGCATGTACGCCAACAATTGTAATTCGCTAAGATTTGGTAATTTGGCGTTGCTACTCTCCTCGTGCAAAAAATTTCAAGGAGAAAGTAGCCTATATTAGATGAGAATAGGGTCTGGTTGCACTTGGAAGAATGTTTTTATTGCCTCCGGTGTGTGTAAGAGCATTCCCTTGATTGTCAGCAGTTTTTGATAAAGTTGTAAATGTTATATTTTAAAAAAATGAAATTACAACTTCAATTTTATTCCAATACAGTCGAATCGCGATAATTCGAAACCCGGTAACCTCAATAATTCGTAGCAAACTGTTCATCCCTCATCGTCCGTCTGTCCATCGTCGCAAATTTGTAAAATTTTCATACATTATGCTCCCCTCGTTATTTCGCATTTTTTTTTTTGCAATGCAATGAACACGCAACTTCTTATAAATCGTAATTCGTTTTTAAGCCTCTTATACATAGTAAAGCAAAACGCAAAAAAAAAACGATTTTAGTTGAACTTCCGTTAACTTTTGTGGACAATTTCGTTGCCTTGATGTCGCTGTTAGGAAAGAGAGTGATAGCGAGGCGATGAGGAAAATAGCGATCGAGCTCTGTAGCGCTTTGTACATAGCCGAAAAATTCAAAAGACAAAGAGGCGGAAGGGAGGTATTTGACAATCTAATATTTTTTCTTTGTGAACGACCGAGTGAACTTATTTCTTGTTCTCCAATCTTTATTTCCAATAGAAAACTAGTGAACAGTCTAATACCACAGTACAAGTGATTCTGATGACCAATAACAGGTAACTGCCCACGACGTGACTTGGGCGTATGCTTGTAGCACTTAAAAAAAAGAAAGGCATTGATTAGCATACATTTTTTATCATTTTTATATTAATATTATATATCACATTAAATGGTACAATTGAGTCTACTTTCCCATTCGCTTCATAGACTTTTAACGGCGCAAGTGCAAACGACTCAATCTGCGTCGCGGACTCTGGTTCAGCTGTCTTCATACATACCGTCCCCACTGAAGTTTCATAAAATATGGGAAGAGTCGAATGAGGAACTATAGAGAGAAAAGAAAACAATTCGTATGAACAAACACATTTATTTTTCATTCTTACACACAAAATTCAACCTTTGAATACTTAATCGCAAGTTAAACTATTGATAAATTGTTTTTTGTGCAGCTCTCCCGTACACGACGCAACCCCCTGCATAAAATTATCGAAAAGATTTGCATTTGGATTATGAGCTAAGCAGATCATAGCGTACCGCACGAATACCTGAAAGAATAGAATATTCTCTTTCTTCGTGCACGGCTTAGCGATTGTTAGAATTATAGCAAGATTTTTCCAATCTCTTTGTAAGATACACAATCTTGCTTCTTCGAGTAACTTGAAGGACACATTTTTGTGGCTCTGGCGAATGTTTGGGCTAATGTGCTGAATTAAAGTAGAGCATGTTCTGTCGTCTATGAAAGAGCTGTTATCCTTTTGAATCTCTTCCAAAGTTTCTTTAAATTTGCACTCCGGTATCCAAAAGTCTTTGGTAACAGCTAATTTGTCCGTTTTGTATATCTTCTTTGAATACACTTCTTTGCCGCGGACTTTGGATTTTTTCACCCTACGTTCTTTTTTCACCATTCTCAACTCAGTATTATCTATTAACCACGAAAAAAAAAACTATTCTATCACTCAATACCACAGACTACCCAATTTAGACACCTATCTGAGCACCTGCTACTTCCCCTTGCAAATGGATGAATTTGACAGTAATTCACGAATCAATGATAACATGATGCACAACTCGGCTAAGTTTGTCGGTCAGGGGGTGCCTATAGTAGTGTGTGTGAAATGACAGTTCACTACCCTATTACAAGTTTTATGTCCAAAATGTATGAAAAAACGCACACTATTAGAAGATTTATATCCAGAGACCACGAAACTCACTCATTTACCAATAGCAGTGCGAAAAATCAGTGCAACCTTATCTATCTTGGTAGCGTTTAATGATGATATACGCGGTTTAAAACTTTTAAAAACATTTACATGCGATACAAAATTTTTTTTTTTAATTTACGAACTTCTCATATATGGGACGAACAAAGAAAACGACATTAGAAATAATGGACTTACAATATTATATTGATAAGAGTGTTTAATAATATTTTTTGGTTAATATGATGCAAATACATTTGCGAAATATAGAAATACATTTGTTGTGAATAGTGAATTTCCTCTTGTCTTAAATTTTTTTTAAAGTTAGTATCAACAAAACCAGTCTATCATCATCAATACGAAATCTTTTTAACGAGATGGTTTGGAAATCCAATGCTGTTCAAGTTTGTTTGATTCAAGAGGAAAATGTTTCTTTCAATTTTTTTACTAAACGTATCTAAAAGGTACTATTTTATTTTATTTATTGCACTTTAATTAGATAGTTTAAAGATATAAAATATCTTTAAATCTATTTTTTTTAAATATATTCAAATGATTCAAACTAAAACCTTTGAAGCATTGTTTGTCTAATTAATTTTTGTACGGGCAATGATATTTCCATGTTATTTTGCTTTCCTGCTTTCCGCTTTAACAGAGTTTTTGTTTCTAATGAATTTTTTGTAAATGATAAAAACAATCAACCTTTGTTATATGACAGAAACGAAAATTTAAGTGGACCAAGGAAAAGTAAGCAGTAAAAGGGTTAATTGTTCATTACATGTGAAACACAAAACAAATTCACTTAAATCAAATAGTTACAAATCCTATAAATTATACTATTGAAAAAGCATTTAATTAATATTCAGTGTTTAAAATTAATTTAAACCTTCACCATTCGCTCGAATCATTTTGTCGTATATTTTAGAAGATCTCTAAAAAAACGATCTCTGATTCAAAAAGTAACGGCCGAGTGATTGTGAAGATTACGCGAGCTTGCTGAATGAACCTTTTCTGCATTTTCTTTTTTGCTTTGTTTTTGTTTTGATGGCAACCGTCGTTTTGAATTTGGGAGCCAATAAGAAAAGAATAAACAACAGCAGGAACGGTAAATTTAAGTTCCTTTATGTGTGTGCAGTCTGAGCAGCTGGATTTGGCAGCTCACACGTATTCTCATTCATGGGGTTCAAGGGTTGGACAGGGGTTGCTATATGTGAAAAACTGTGTTACCTACAGGGGAAGGAGAGGCGGGAGTTGTGCATCATGTTATCATTGGAAAAATCATCAAATCCTTCCCCTGTAGATAACGTAGTTTTTCACATATAGCAACCCCTGTCCAACCAATGAATGAGAATACGTGTGAGCTGCCAAATCCAGCTGCTCAGGCTGCACACTTAAATTTACCGTCCCTGCTGTTGTTTATTCTTTTCCTATTGGCTCCCAAATTCAAAACGACGGTTGCCATCAAAACAAAATCAAAGCAAAAAAGAAAATGCAGAAAAGGTTCATTCAGCAAGCTCGCGTAATCTTCACAATCACTCGGCCGTTACTTTTTGAATCAGAGATCGTTTTTTTAGAGATCTTCTAAAATATACGACAAAATGATTCGAGCGAATGGTGAAGGTTCAAAATAATTGTAAACACTGAATATTAATTGAAGGGTTTTTTAATAGTATAATTTATAGGATTTGTAACTATTTGATTTAAGTGAAATTGTTTTGTGTTTCAAATGTAATGAACAATTAACCCTTTTACTGTTTACTTTTCCTTGGTCCACTTAGATTTTCGTTTCTGTCATACAACAAAGGCTGATTGTTTTTATCATTTACAAGACATACGTTATTAGAATTGGTCAAAAAGTTCATTAGAAATGAAAACTCTACTAAAACGGAAAGCAGGAAAACAAAATAACATGGAGAAAGCATAGAAATATCATTGCCCGTACAAAAATTAATTAGACAAACAATGCTTGAAAGGTTTTAGTTTGAATTATTTAAATTTTTGCATTTTAATTATATCTTTAAACTATCCAATTAAAGTGTAATAAATAAAATAAAATAGTACCTTTTAGATACGTTTAGTAAAAGAATTGAAGGAAACATTTTCCTCTTGAATCAAACAAACTTGGACAGCATTGGATTTCCAAACCATCTCGTTAAAAAGATTTCGTATTGATGATGATAGACTGGTTTTGTTGATACTAACTTTAAAAAAAATTTAAGACAAGAGGAAATTCACTATTCACAACAAATGTATTTCTATATTTCGCAAATGTATTTGCATCATATTAACCAAAAAATATTATTAAACACTCTTATCAATATAATATTGTAAGTCCATTATTTCTGATGTCGTTTTCTTTGTTCGTCCCATATATGAGAAGTTCGTAAAATTAAAAAAAATATTTTGTAACGCATGTAAATGTTTTTAAAAGTTTTAAACCGCGTAGCACTGATTTTTCGCACTGCTATCGGTAAATGAGTGAGTTTCGTGGTCTCTGGATATAAATCTTCTAAAAGTGTGCGTTTTTTCATACGTTTTGGATATAAAACTTGTAATAGGGTAGTGAACTGTCATTTCACACACACTGCTATATGCACCCCCTGACCGACAAACGTAACCGAGTTGTGCATCATGTTATCATTGATATTAACGCTTATCAAACTTAAGTGAAACTTATAGTGCCATACACATAATAAGGGTGATTTTTTAGCTATTATCTTTTTGGCAACACTGGTTTAAACAGCTGATGCACGTTTCGTGTTTTGTTTCACTGTCAAACATCTTCGGTTTAACCATGAATCGTTTTACAAACGAACAACGCTTGCAAATTATTGAATCTTATTATCAAAATGCGTGCTCTGTTAAGAAAGTTAAGAAAGTTAAGAAAGTGTTCAGCGACGAAGCTCATTTTTGGCTCAATGGGCACGTAAATAAGCAGAATTGTCGATCTTGGAGTGAATATCACCCAAAAGCATTGCAAGAGCTACCAATGCATCCAGAAAAAGTCACAGTTTGGTGCAGTTTATGGGCTGGTGGCATCATTGGACCGTACTTCTTGAAAGATGATGCGAATCGTAACGTACATAACTGTGATTGGTGAGCGCTACGGTGAGATGATATCCAACTTTTTTTTGCCCAAAATGCAAGAGCTTGACTTGCATGACATGTGGTTTCAACAAGACGGTGCTACATGCCACACAGCACGCGCATCAGTGGACTTATTGAGAGGCGAGTTCGGTGAACATTTTATTTCACGTTCGGGATCGGTCAATTGGCCGCCTAGATCATGCGATTTAACGCCTTTAGACTATTTTTTGTGGGGCTATATTGAATATATGTAAAGCTCATGTCTATACAGACAAGCCCGCTTCAATTGACGCATTGGAAGACAACATTGAACCATTTTTTCGTGAGATACCGGCCGAAATATTGGAAAGAGTATGCCAAAATTGGACTAACCGGATGGACCATTTGAGGCGCAGTCAAGATCAACATTTGCATGAAATAATCTTCAAACATTAAATTATATGGACCGTACTATCGATTCAATAAAGATTTCCTGCATTTTTCTGAATTTTATGTGTTTTTTTTGAAATACTTTCCTATAGCTTTTAAAATTTCCTATAGCTTAATAAAAATAAATAAATGATTAAAAAAAAGGTTAAAAATATACGCACACAAAAATTGTATACATAGTTTATAAGCTTACATGTGAACGGCGAGGGGCGTACATAACATAATATCCAGCCAGGGCCATACATAACATAATATCCTAAAAAACAACAATGAAACACATTGGTCCTATTTCGTTAATGTATATTCCCTTAAAGTGAAACCTTTATTTAATGTCGAAAAAGACAGAAAAGAACCAAATTGGGAAAACAATTAAATCTTGAAATGCATAAGCTTGTAAAAGACTATGACTGATATTTCTAGATAAGAAATTAATTAATTTAAAAAAATATTCGACATTTTACAAACATAAATCATATCAGTTATCAAAAAGAAAACAAAATTGCGATTTAGTAGGCATATCATATATTTGCATCTCTTTGACTAGTTTTATGTTATAAAAATATACAATAAAAAATTGCGTTTACTTGCACATCATATATTTTTTTTTTTATTAAACAGATTTGTGCATTTCGGTAATTTATTGCGATGCTAATTTCGTTTTCGATATTAGGTTTCTCTTCGAACACATAGAAAAACTTGCTTAAAAAACGTACACGATATAAATAGGACACACAAAATAAAGTTGAAAACTTTTAACAAATTAAAATAATAAAGTACATATAAATTTGCTTCAAGGAATACTGAGATTCAATATTATCACTCGAACATGATTCGATGAAAGTAGCTAATAATTATCAATACATATGCATAAGCAATAAGATATGATCCCTAAATTTTTGTAAATATTTATATATAATAGTAAAAAAACAAACTTAAATGCGACAAAAAAAACTACAATCAGCACAATGTTTCCACAACCTTGGGTAATTGTTGAGGAGCATTTTGTTACCTAAGGGTGAATTGTTTATTTCAACTCATTACCGGTTTGCGTTTCAATGGAAAATCACGATAAACTATAATTCATTTGGATCAAATTTTTGGCACAAAGAACATAAAACTGACTTAGGTTGTTCGCTTCGACACTTAGCAAATAATTACAAAGACATCTCGAAATGTTCGTATCTTAAGCTTAATGTAACTTATGAATATTTTACGATTATTACGGTTACACTTATCCTCAAAATATCCGCTGGAAATACAAGTTGTATATATGTTAGAAGCTAGCTCATAATGTGTCCGGACTGAAAGTGTTTTTGGAATTCTTTGGTGTTATATACCCTTCGTTAGTGCCATTTTCCTTACAGTGCTGTATGCATGAAGAATTGTGTTCATCGCAGTCTGGGGTGGTCACGTTGAGCGATTTCGGTGGAATGGGTGGTGGTAATGGGAGGTCAAGTTCGAATGAGTTAACCGAATGGTCGTGGTTTATATTCATTCCAACTTCGGCATCTTGGTGGTTGGTGCTCTCGAGTGCATTCAAGTTATTCAGCTGATTGAGTTCGTTGGAGCTGGTTGAAATCCCCGAATCTCGAAAGTCATTTGGAGGGTAGCAGATATTCAGCTGTGCTTCTGCATTTTGCACATGCTGCACAAAATCGGCTTCAGGTTCATCAAAGCTTATGTCGACAACTGAGTACTTCTGGCCCTGACGCTTAGCACACGAGCTGCTGTTATAGGACTGGTCAGCAAACTCGTTAAATTGAAGTGGCGGATTTGATGATCTTTTGTCGGGTGTGATACCACGAGGCGGAAGTGGCGGAGCATTGGGTGAACATCCGCCGCGATCGTGTGATAATGTTTTTGGCGGTACTTCAGGGCTATCGATATTCCCAACGAATCCCGTTGACTTCGGTCTAGTCGGCACAGGTGGGGCTTGCATCTTTGTATCTGACCGTGAAATATCAGAAATGTTTAGATTTTCTTTGCTCAGAGTTTGGTAGGAGTTGACAATCTGTCCAAGTGAGAGATTTTCCACAGGTCTTAGTGTGTCCGCAGGTCTGGTGTAGATTTCATCGTGTTCGTAAATACCAAACGAGTTTCCGCCCAAACTGAGTGTGCGCTTTTGAGTTTCTGTTGGTAGTGGCGGAAGTGGAGTGTTGACTATGCTTTCTGAATGCTGTCTTTTTAAGCGTCCCATTCCCGATAGGCTTTGTTTCAGTTGTGAAAATCGTTCCAACAACCGATTGTGCAAAGGCTGGACACCAGCTGGTGCAAGCTGTCCATGCAAATCTAGCGCTATTTCCAGTACTTGTATTTGTTCTAAAATTAAACACTTCAGTTTTTGAACGTTTGCTTGCTGACCTGCACCTTGTGCGGATTTTAGGAAATTTTCGGAGAAGAAGGCCTCCTGGTATTTACTGATTCCACCCATAACATTAGCATCAATAATACCCTGCAACCGCATCGAGAACGGATTGATATTTCTTTTTGCATCGCTCCTGTATTGCATAATCAAATCCCAAAGTTCCTTTCCAACATTATTCATTGTTTCGCATGCAAACTCCACAGGAGTTATTTCTTGCACTGATTTTGACACTACCTCAAACCAGCGAAGGATTCCAGGCAAAGGACATCCTATATCTAAGGTTGTTCTTTCAATCCATAAGCTTTTAAATTCATTATCTTTATCAATAGGCCCTTTATATATGGGCCTATCGTATATAAAGCGCGTTACGTCGTTGACCTGCAATAAAATTATGTAAGCTTGGTTAGTAAAAGTTAACAACACAAAATGTTTTTTTTTCTTCTTTGTATGATGGAATGTGGCAACAAATTTTACCAAACATAACTGCATGTCAAATACTGATGCACATTATTTTGCAAACAAGGACATCCCATGAAGTTTTCTAGACCGGAGTTCCAAATACAAATACATTTTCATGGATTTCCTATTTTAAGAGTACAAGAATAATTTCTTGGTAGAAAATTGGCTTTGTAAAAGACATTGCAAGAAAATTTCGATTCCTTGCATTGACTGACTTGACTTTTTAAGTATAAGTACTAAAGAATTATACTTGGACTTATGAAAGTAGAAGTACATGAAATTGTAATTGAACTTCATTTTTACATGTCTGATGACATCGCTTACCTCATAAAATCTGGCTATTTTTTCTGGTACTGGCACCATTGCTGTCTTTAAAGCCTGTGCATCTCCGACTGGTCGTATGTTGCTAATTTGAATATACTGGTCGGGTGCTGATAAAATTGCCGCATCGGGCGGGCTGTTGTTCGTCAAAATCTGAGCCTGTGGGAATTCAGTTTGGAGTCTTTGGGTGAATGCACCAATTCGTTCGTATTCCAGTCCACGATACACAAATTGCTTGTTCTTAAAAAAAAATTATGTCTAAAAATTAATCAATACAAAAATATTAAGCTTACTCTGACAAAAAGAGGGAATCCCATTCCATAAAAACCAACACGAAAATATTCAGGTTCGGGTCGAAGTTGGGTTAAAATGTTTTGAAAGAACTTAGCTTCTAGCGTTAGAATTTCACTTAATTTATTGTAATCGAATCTTCTAGTTTCATACAAATGGGCTAATTCCTTGCAGAGAGGTATTCCTTTTTCCCAACATTTGCCCTTATCAAAGTACTTTAGAATCTAAATATAAAAATATTATGTCAAAGTTATAATCAATTTTCATCACATTGTAATTGAATTATAACCTCATGATAAAGCTTTTCTTTTCGTTGCCATTCTGGTTGCCCAGTGTTATCATTCGGTGCATATGACAATGCTTCTCTATCCCATGTTAACATACCGGCGTACAATTTGAGCGTAAATCCAGCTTCTGTGTAGTTCTCTGCTTGCAAATGAAGATCATGCAGCTTGTAGATATATCTAAATGTGTTTTGCTTTATTGTATTTGCACATTTTATAATTAATTTTCCCTACCTTAGGTACATTTCTTTACGATTGATTTCATTGTTATAGAAATTTAAAAGATTAACTGTGCAGGACATGCGTTTATCACGGTTTTCTTCACCTTGCATAACACTGCGGTAGTCTAAAAGTCTTTCAAGCAGCCGTGTTACAGATGTAATAAAAGCGGTGCCTGATTCCTTCCAACTCGGATTCTCTGTCTGTACCTTCTTCAGTAAGCTATAATAGGATATAATATTTTCAAGTGCAGTGAGTGTGTAAGCTTCAATAAAAATACTGATACATAAGTTGAATGTGCTATTTAAAAGCTGCGGGTGAATACACTTGCAAATAACTAAAATTTGTCAAACTACTTAGTAAACACTCGAAAAACAAAGCGATTCTGTATATTATGGGTGCCTTGCTAAAAATCATGAAATGACCTATTTACATAGCTGTTATGCTCCTTTTTTAATGAAAATCAAATCACAATCGCGGAGCCCTTGGCGATCGAGGGCTATTATGCCACGTTGTTTTTCGAATTTTTTATTAAATTAGTATTATTTATAAATGTTTAATTACTCAGGACAACACTATGTCACTTTAATAATGTAATATATATATTTAAATCTCGCTTACTATAAAACCAAATCCGTCAAAATAAATTTGATTTTTATAATATAATAATCATGCTTAAGTCTTATCGTAAGTTTTAAATAAAATCTTTATACATATTTTTATTTTTGTAAACAATGGGCATGCACATGCAAATGAATAAGCAGAAAAAGTTAGATATTGACTTACACCAAGCTCAGATGTTCCCTTTTTATGTATGAAACATTGTAAAGCGTGAATATGAGTAAATTTTACACGTGTACACGTTATGATGACGTAAAATTTATATACAGTTATTATTGTGTCTAATTTTCTTTTAAGATATACTTACATTGTACTAAATAGCTCTCTGTACTCGTCGTCACCCTTGTTTTCACTTATCAGCAAATCAAGTTTATCGATAAGTTCACTCTCAACCAGTCTAAACGATCCACGTGCACTCTGTGAAATGTTAATCGTTAACATATAACTTAGAAGGTCTCCTTTTGCGTTTACCTGTTCGCATTGCATCATATCGTAAAATACTGATAGAGTAGCTTTGCGTAGTGCAGGTTCTGGAACAAGTGTTACCTCGAGAAACGGCCCTACCATCGACGGAATAAAATGCAGTTTTTGTTCTCCCAACTGAGACCACATGCTAAGAATCTGGAATCCCATAAGCACGCGCATATCTCCATAGGAATGAAGAATCTTTCGCCGCTTTGGTTCTCTATACTGCTCTAATTGCAGAGAGGGTTGTGTTAGAAATGCCACTGCCAGACTAAAGTACGACCACCATAATTGTGAGTCAAAGGAATTAGGTCCGAGAAAACGGTAAACCAAAGGCTTAGCAAACTCCTCCAAGGCTTTACGAAGCACATCATTGGCGGCTAGTTTCATTATTAACCAATCGGATGGGAATACCACCCAATCTTGTGTAAGCAATTCCTCAAATACCAAAAGACTTTTGTTAAGGAACTCTTTCAGGTCCCTCGGATCCTTGTTTGCGCTCAATTCATCCCAATATCGTTTATAATGTGTTTCGTCCAGGAGTTGCAGAAGACCCAGCAGACAAGCCACCAACTGCGGAAGCACCGAGTTCGAACCGTCCATCATAATTATGATAGTTTTTATGAGAATACTAAGAATATTTTTGCATAAGGAATCCAGGTCGTGTTGCAAAGTATTTGTCACTTTGTCCTTTTGTTCTCGTTGAAGGTCATACAGATGGGTTAAAATCTCGCAAATTATTTCGGAGCACAGCTTAAGTTCATCTCGTCGACTAATATGCATTCGAAGGTGCTTGCAGGCAACTGACAGCACCACTGTCCGTGAGTCTAAAAAAGAACAAAATGCGTCAGAATTTCGCAAATGTCGAGGCACAGCTCGTTGAATGAAAGATGAATTCGTAGATTCTTGCAGGCAACCGACAGCAGTAAGTACGAAAGTAAGATAAAACAATAATTAAAGACTAATCACTTACCATCCTCATGAAATAATTCGCCTGATACCAGGTTTTTTACTGCATGTAATTTTGCTTGAATAAGCCGAACGGGTGCATCTCTTGGAATTGCATCTAACATGTTGCGAGCAAGCATACCCAGCTCTGGGGCTGGCAGAGTGTCTTTTAGTTGCTCCAAAACGACACCAGTCGAATGAAGGAGCGCTTCTTGAGTTGGAATGATAACGTCATACGAAGGAACTGCCAACATACCATTTAAAGCGGTAAACAGTGAATGCAGATCTCTTCGAAATGAATCCTCGAATTGTCCCCCCGTTGCTCGAGCAAATAGTTTCCGTGACTGTATCAGAAGCTTAAATATATACTCTAGCGATCCAAAACACTTTTGAAATGGATCAGGGTGTTCGGCTTTTGTCATAAATACTGCCATGTGTTCAACCGATGTTATCAACCCTTTGTAAACCAGAGCCGCAGCGAAGTGGTTTTCTATATACGCATTCATCACCGGCTTAAAGTGTTGAAACTTATTACTTTGCAGAAGGCTAAATATACTGACCAAAACGTGGAACACCAATCCTGAATATTGGGTACTATTTCCCTCTTCATTTGAAAACATTGCAAAAAGGGCATCCAAGACGTCTTGCAAAAATTTAACAAGCTCTTCATCATTTAAGCGTAGAACCCCCGTCAATGAGTCCTGTATTGTCTCCGGATGAGTGCGCCATTGAAGAAGTGACAATAGATCACTGTTTTGTGTGAGTTTGGTGGAACACAAGAGGGAATTACATATAAAGACTTCCTTCGAGCTACGGTGAAACGGCGAACTTGATTCATGTTCGGCTTGAGAATCCTTTTGTTTGCATGGTAACTTTAAATAATTAGCTGTGGCCAGTTTATTCGGATCTTCACATTTGTAAACGTATAATTCGTGTTGACCATCGGTTAATGTTGCCCCAGTCGGATCCATTAAACGAGCAAAGCTAAATCCAAACATTTTCGGTTCCGATTTTTCTCGTGTTGAGCAGTGGCGGAATTCAAAGCGCACATGAGCTGTAGAAAATTTTTCAATTGGTACACTTAACCTGATCATCTCGTTCCAACAAGGAGAGTTCTGATGATATAGAATCATGGACTTATACGAATTTAGGGGCTCCATGCCTGATGCGCCCCACAGTGAGTCCGTGAGTACATTTCCATCAACGTCCAGTATTAAAACTGTAACCATGATGTTTTTGGCAGTGTTTTTGCCTCCACGCTCGAATTCGCCGCGTTCAATAGTAATGAACATATCGTTGCGAACATCGCCTGGCATAATAACGTCCGGGAAGCCCATTTTTCTAGTGATAGTTGTTCCTTGAAAAAGAAGGGGTTGTTCTTGCTGAGCTTGTCCCAACCCACCGTGCAAAAGTTTTAGCGCTACAACAATTCCTTGATTGCTTTGATTTCCAGCGGTAACCGTGCTAAACTTTCCACTAGATTTCTTAATTAACAGTTCATGTAGTTGGTGAAAGTCCTTCTCGTCGCATTGGTAAATCTACAAATAAAAATTAGCGAATTAAAACATGCTGTATAAACCTGGAGAAGCATACCTTTATGTTGAATTCCTTTTCTTCGGACTCCATGGTGTTATCAAATTGGCAAATGTCACCCAGTGGTAAAACACCGACGCCAAATGGTCGACGAAATACTGGCCCATAAGTATTGCTATTACATTTTTCTATCTTTTTAACTGATTCCGAGGGCTGAATTTTTCCTACTCTCATCACCACTGCTACCAGAAAAAGTTCCTCACAAAGATCAGCCGCACCTGGACAGAGAAAAAATATACACGTAATGTAATAACGTAATCCAATCTGGATTTGGATTTGATAAAAAATTGCTTTTATACCCAGGTCTGTAAACACTGTGCAATTACTATGAAGCTTATCGATGTAGTTAGAGAAGCCATCTTTTGCGATTTTCACTAAAAATCTCTCCGACAGTGCTTTCATTTTAGATGGACTTCCATCGAAGAGATAAAAGTAAACTTCAGCGTCATCACCGCATATGCGATGACCAAAATCTCGCATGCAAAAGTATAAATGATGGGTTAAGATTTTTCTAGTAGTTTTTTTCCGTAACGTTCCACGACTCTAAAAAAATGTATAATAAGCGTATTAAATTATATTTTACTGTGATATGAATTGTATTTTCTTACAGATGAGGCTTTAGCGTTGTCGGCACTAGTCACATGCACCTGATACAATCGAACAATTCCTATTGTGTTGGGGTTCACCGCTAATGGCCCAACGCGAGGCACTAAGTCAAGCCCCAGCTTTCTGAAAGTATAAAATGATTGTAATGTCGATAAAGACTGTTAACCTATGTATTTTATATCTGTGGCAAATGAAAATTGTCTAGAGTGATGGTGACAGCGGTTTAGGAAAACAATTTTTCTGCGTTATTCATTATTACAATAGCTAAAATAACTTATGCGTGTAAGAAGCCCTTTGTCAGTAGTTTTAGGATAAACTCCATGTTGAAGAAGGAAATAAAGAAAAAACAAGATGGCCAAAGAAAGCAGATTTCGGGTGTTCACTTATTTTCAAGTTTAAACTATAAAATTGTATATGAAAATCTGTTGTAAGGTAGTGAAACTCGCAATAAAAATAAATAAAAAAAAAAGCTCAAATATAAATAATTTAATTAGCAGCCAACCTCCGTCGAGAACAGACGTGAACCTAAAACTGTCCAAACAAATAATAAGCAATTAATTAAATAAGAGAAAAAAAGTTATATTTTTTTATTTTATTTTATTTATTTATTTTATAATTATTTACTATTTATTAGGTTGTCAAATATCTCCGTTCCGCCTTTTTGTCTTTTGAATTTTCCGGCTATGTATAAAGCGCTATCGAGCTCTGCTTCGATCTAAAGAACTTCCTGGAAAGTGAGAGTCCATAAGCAGCTCAAGGGACTTTGGTTATATCTTCAATCTACTGCCCACCAAAACACAAAATAACTACCTCCCAATTTGACGCCTACCTGAAATCTCTTGGCAATCGTTTCTTAGTGGCAGGCGACTTTAACGCAAAGCACACTGACTGGGGGTCAAGTTTACGACAAAAAAGGCAAGAATCTTCTAAGCGCACTCAACGCAAACAATTGTAAACACGTCAACACGGGAGAACCAACTTACTGGCCTCCAAACATGACTAAAAGTTCAGACCTTATTGACTTTTGTAACATTAACATAGCAAACATAGACATTAAGACCTCGTTCGACCTTTCATCAGACCACACACCTATAATCATAGCATATTTCTCCCAAGCCACAAAAATTGCTGAACCAACCAAACTTTATAACTCAAAAACTGACTGGGACACTTTTCGACTGTACATAATATTCCCCTCAAATCGCAAAATAATATTGAAACAGCGATAATATACTTGAATGACGTAATTATCCATCGTTAATTACTCAACTCCTACAATAGAACGCAAACTAAAAAAACATTTCCTCGACGCCACAGATTAAAAAACTCATACGGACTAAGAGGAGACTAAGGAAAAGATGGCAGATAACTCGAGCACCACATGGCAAAACCAAATTAAAAAAAATTACGAAAGATTTGGAAAACAAACTTAAAGAAATCCAGAACCAGAACCTCTCTAAATACCTCAATAATCTAACATCAACATCTGAGACAAATTACACCCTGTGGAGAGCCACGCGACACATGACAAACAAAACTCAATATTACCCACTCATCAAGAAATTAGACAACTCATGGGCCAAGTACTTCGAGGCTACCTTTACCAATGCTGACGGTGTCAGGGATAGTCCGTCTTTTCCCCAAAAACTAGCAATACTGACGACACTCTTATAAGCGAAATGACAACGAAAGAGATTGATGATTGCATAAAAAAAAAGATAAGCAGTAAAAAAGCTCCTGGCTACGATCTTCTGATTGGTAAACTATTGAAGGAACTACCAAAGTCAGCCTTCATTTACCTACGCAATCTTTTAATCAGACTAAAACAGAAAGTCAGAGAAGTCATAGCTATTCCGAAGCCAGTGAAGGACGCAACAAAGACAAGTTCATACAGGACCATCAGTATCCTTCATTTATTATCAAAGGTCTTTGAAAAGCTGCTGCTGAAAAGACTGCAACCCTTTCTGACGCAATCCAACGCGGTCCCAAATCATCAATTTGGCTTCAGAAGACAACACTCAACTATACAACAAATACACAGAGTAGCGAATAAAATATCAACTTCAATCGACGATAAGGACTTCTGTGTGAGAGTATTCTTTGACGTTGCTAAAGCATTTGAGTCGGTTTGGCATAAAGGACTCTTATCCAAGCTCAGCAACATCCTTCCAAGTGGCTACCTCCTGCAACCCGCCAACTACAACAAATACTAGGCAAAACAATAGAGTGGTTCTCAAAGTGGCACATAAAAATCAACTAATACATAACAGTACAAGTTGTGTACACCATCAAAACAAAATTTATACCGATACCAATAACAATAAACAATAAACAGATATCTATCAATTCAGTCGCAAAACACCTGGGGATCCACCTGGACAGCAAATAGTCTTGGAAATTCCATATTCAGCAAAAACGGACACAACTCAAACACAAATTTAGACCACTTTATTGGCTCTTACGACCCCAGTCCAACCTCTCGATCCAAACAAGTTACTTATCTACAAGAGTGTACTAACACCAATATGGACATATGGAATCGAAGTCTGGGGAACCTCTAAAAAGACTAAACTAGACGTTATACAAAGGCAACAAAATAAGCTTTTGAGGACGATTACCAACGCCGAATGGTATATTAGCAACGACGATATCCATCGGGACTTGTAAATAAACACGATAGACCAAGAGATAAAAATAATCAGCAGGAAACACATAACAAAAGGTATTACACATTGCAATGATAATTTAAACACTCTATTTGACTTAGAAACTCTAAGAAGAAGAAGATTAAAACGGAGAAGACCAACTGACCTAGCGTTCCCAACATAATTATACTCTGTAAGGTGATGATTGGAACATTGGTCCAAATCACAAAGCTGCTCCAAATATTTTAAGCGTTACATAAATTTACTTGATGTCTCAATACTGAAAGTTGTAAATATACAAGGAGAATAAAAAAAGAATATAAATAATAACATATCGGCACCGCGGCTTGATCGTTAGTCCATCGGCTTTTCAGCCGTTTACAGACACCTACGGTGATTAGACGTGTTTCAGAATTGCCTTCTCTCTGAATTCGACTATATTTCACAAGCAATGCTCGGCGTTATTTAGCTTTAGCAAAGTGAAATAACACCGAACTCGAAAATACGGTCTTATTTCGCTTTAATAAAGTGAAATAATACCAAATTTTGGAATTCAAGATCATAATGGGTACGTTGGCGGAGCATAACCTTCGTGTCATTGCGTTGAATCTAAATTTACTGATTGAGGTTGAGCGCAGAAACGTTCTTTTATGCTGTTAAAAGATTAAAATCCTCATGTACTGGTTAGCGAAACCAGTCGATTTCAGAAAAAAGCAATTACAAAGTAATTGGAAGAGGCCAGCCCATCTCCATACAAACGGCTACTCAGACCACTTGTTTCCTAGAAGAGCTCGAAACTCTTTTCCGATGTCTTAGACTGGATTTGGAGGCGAACTATTTGATTTCGGCTGGAGTTTTCAACTTGCACGACACAGTGAAGGCGCGAAAACTTAGGCTCTAGCCCTCCGCGGGCTGTTTATCACCAATAATGATGAAAGTATAAATACAATCGAATTGCGATAATTCGTACCCCGATAAATCGAAGCCTCCTTTGTAGTTATTTGGACTGAACGTGTATCTAGGTAACCCAAAACTAGATCATGCATATTTTTTGGAATTAGTCGCAAATATAAGATTATGTTACCACTAATACTAACTTCCGAAGAAACTTTTCTTAGCTTTGATGGTCGATGTGGATATTGTTGAAAAGGGGGCGGGTTCCTGATTATGAAAATGCCTATCTGTCTGTCATTAGGCTTTGTCTTTGGTAACTGACTAACCACTTAGAATTAAGAACTAAAACTTTGTCAAATATGTATTTCATTTGCCCAAAAAAAGTTCAGGTAAAACATTTTAAGAAAATTTCATATTACCGAAAAACTTAGTACCAATACTGGATTCGAAAAACAAATTTCTTTTAATAGTTTTCTACTGTTATTGGTAAGAATCTATTAGCCAACAAACTTTCGAAAACGGACTTGTGTCCCCCACCTTATTCTCTAAAATGTTGGATAAAAAAATATGAAAAAACACTGCAAATTTTACACTTGGGTTTATTATTCAACTTTTCAATGAATGATTTCTAAGAAGCAACAAATAAATCTAAAAAATGATTAAAAGCTGGATTTTGTAAGTAAAAATTATAAAGCTTGTGGGGGCGTCTATATGGTACCTCTCTCATAATACTGATACTAACGCCCGAAAAAACTTTTAACTGTGATGGTCGATATACGTATTATTTGAAAGGAAGCAGATTTGTTTTTAAGTTAAATTTTATTAAAAAACGTCGATGTATGTCGACCATCGCGATGGGGGACCGCATCAAATCACGTCCAAGCAATCACTTTTTATTGAGAATATGTCTACAGATCGTATTTAGTATATATATATATATAAAAAATTGTATATAAAAATAAAAATAAAATTGTATATGAAAATCTGTTGTAAGGTAGTGAAACTCGCAATAAAAATAAATAAAAAAAAAAGCTCAAATATAAATAATTTAATTAGCAGCCAACCTCCGTCGAGAACAGACGTGAACCTAAAACTGTCCAAACAAATAATAAGCAATTAATTAAATAAGAGAAAAAAAGTTATATTTTTTTATTTTATTTTATTTATTTATTTTATAATTATTTATTATTTATTAGGTTGTCAAATATCTCCGTTCCGCCTTTTTGTCTTTTGAATTTTCCGGCTATGTATAAAGCGCTATCGAGCTCTGCTTCGATCTAAAGAACTTCCTGGAAAGTGAGAGTCCATAAGCAGCTCAAGGGACTTTGGTTATATCTTCAATCTACTGCCCACCAAAACACAAAATAACTACCTCCCAATTTGACGCCTACCTGAAATCTCTTGGCAATCGTTTCTTAGTGGCAGGCGACTTTAACGCAAAGCACACTGACTGGGGGTCAAGTTTACGACAAAAAAGGCAAGAATCTTCTAAGCGCACTCAACGCAAACAATTGTAAACACGTCAACACGGGAGAACCAACTTACTGGCCTCCAAACATGACTAAAAGTTCAGACCTTATTGACTTTTGTAACATTAACATAGCAAACATAGACATTAAGACCTCGTTCGACCTTTCATCAGACCACACACCTATAATCATAGCATATTTCTCCCAAGCCACAAAAATTGCTGAACCAACCAAACTTTATAACTCAAAAACTGACTGGGACACTTTTCGACTGTACATAATATTCCCCTCAAATCGCAAAATAATATTGAAACAGCGATAATATACTTGAATGACGTAATTATCCATCGTTAATTACTCAACTCCTACAATAGAACGCAAACTAAAAAAACATTTCCTCGACGCCACAGATTAAAAAACTCATACGGACTAAGAGGAGACTAAGGAAAAGATGGCAGATAACTCGAGCACCACATGGCAAAACCAAATTAAAAAAAATTACGAAAGATTTGGAAAACAAACTTAAAGAAATCCAGAACCAGAACCTCTCTAAATACCTCAATAATCTAACATCAACATCTGAGACAAATTACACCCTGTGGAGAGCCACGCGACACATGACAAACAAAACTCAATATTACCCACTCATCAAGAAATTAGACAACTCATGGGCCAAGTACTTCGAGGCTACCTTTACCAATGCTGACGGTGTCAGGGATAGTCCGTCTTTTCCCCAAAAACTAGCAATACTGACGACACTCTTATAAGCGAAATGACAACGAAAGAGATTGATGATTGCATAAAAAAAAAGATAAGCAGTAAAAAAGCTCCTGGCTACGATCTTCTGATTGGTAAACTATTGAAGGAACTACCAAAGTCAGCCTTCATTTACCTACGCAATCTTTTAATCAGACTAAAACAGAAAGTCAGAGAAGTCATAGCTATTCCGAAGCCAGTGAAGGACGCAACAAAGACAAGTTCATACAGGACCATCAGTATCCTTCATTTATTATCAAAGGTCTTTGAAAAGCTGCTGCTGAAAAGACTGCAACCCTTTCTGACGCAATCCAACGCGGTCCCAAATCATCAATTTGGCTTCAGAAGACAACACTCAACTATACAACAAATACACAGAGTAGCGAATAAAATATCAACTTCAATCGACGATAAGGACTTCTGTGTGAGAGTATTCTTTGACGTTGCTAAAGCATTTGAGTCGGTTTGGCATAAAGGACTCTTATCCAAGCTCAGCAACATCCTTCCAAGTGGCTACCTCCTGCAACCCGCCAACTACAACAAATACTAGGCAAAACAATAGAGTGGTTCTCAAAGTGGCACATAAAAATCAACTAATACATAACAGTACAAGTTGTGTACACCATCAAAACAAAATTTATACCGATACCAATAACAATAAACAATAAACAGATATCTATCAATTCAGTCGCAAAACACCTGGGGATCCACCTGGACAGCAAATAGTCTTGGAAATTCCATATTCAGCAAAAACGGACACAACTCAAACACAAATTTAGACCACTTTATTGGCTCTTACGACCCCAGTCCAACCTCTCGATCCAAACAAGTTACTTATCTACAAGAGTGTACTAACACCAATATGGACATATGGAATCGAAGTCTGGGGAACCTCTAAAAAGACTAAACTAGACGTTATACAAAGGCAACAAAATAAGCTTTTGAGGACGATTACCAACGCCGAATGGTATATTAGCAACGACGATATCCATCGGGACTTGTAAATAAACACGATAGACCAAGAGATAAAAATAATCAGCAGGAAACACATAACAAAAGGTATTACACATTGCAATGATAATTTAAACACTCTATTTGACTTAGAAACTCTAAGAAGAAGAAGATTAAAACGGAGAAGACCAACTGACCTAGCGTTCCCAACATAATTATACTCTGTAAGGTGATGATTGGAACATTGGTCCAAATCACAAAGCTGCTCCAAATATTTTAAGCGTTACATAAATTTACTTGATGTCTCAATACTGAAAGTTGTAAATATACAAGGAGAATAAAAAAAGAATATAAATAATAACATATCGGCACCGCGGCTTGATCGTTAGTCCATCGGCTTTTCAGCCGTTTACAGACACCTACGGTGATTAGACGTGTTTCAGAATTGCCTTCTCTCTGAATTCGACTATATTTCACAAGCAATGCTCGGCGTTATTTAGCTTTAGCAAAGTGAAATAACACCGAACTCGAAAATACGGTCTTATTTCGCTTTAATAAAGTGAAATAATACCAAATTTTGGAATTCAAGATCATAATGGGTACGTTGGCGGAGCATAACCTTCGTGTCATTGCGTTGAATCTAAATTTACTGATTGAGGTTGAGCGCAGAAACGTTCTTTTATGCTGTTAAAAGATTAAAATCCTCATGTACTGGTTAGCGAAACCAGTCGATTTCAGAAAAAAGCAATTACAAAGTAATTGGAAGAGGCCAGCCCATCTCCATACAAACGGCTACTCAGACCACTTGTTTCCTAGAAGAGCTCGAAACTCTTTTCCGATGTCTTAGACTGGATTTGGAGGCGAACTATTTGATTTCGGCTGGAGTTTTCAACTTGCACGACACAGTGAAGGCGCGAAAACTTAGGCTCTAGCCCTCCGCGGGCTGTTTATCACCAATAATGATGAAAGTATAAATACAATCGAATTGCGATAATTCGTACCCCGATAAATCGAAGCCTCCTTTGTAGTTATTTGGACTGAACGTGTATCTAGGTAACCCAAAACTAGATCATGCATATTTTTTGGAATTAGTCGCAAATATAAGATTATGTTACCACTAATACTAACTTCCGAAGAAACTTTTCTTAGCTTTGATGGTCGATGTGGATATTGTTGAAAAGGGGGCGGGTTCCTGATTATGAAAATGCCTATCTGTCTGTCATTAGGCTTTGTCTTTGGTAACTGACTAACCACTTAGAATTAAGAACTAAAACTTTGTCAAATATGTATTTCATTTGCCCAAAAAAAGTTCAGGTAAAACATTTTAAGAAAATTTCATATTACCGAAAAACTTAGTACCAATACTGGATTCGAAAAACAAATTTCTTTTAATAGTTTTCTACTGTTATTGGTAAGAATCTATTAGCCAACAAACTTTCGAAAACGGACTTGTGTCCCCCACCTTATTCTCTAAAATGTTGGATAAAAAAATATGAAAAAACACTGCAAATTTTACACTTGGGTTTATTATTCAACTTTTCAATGAATGATTTCTAAGAAGCAACAAATAAATCTAAAAAATGATTAAAAGCTGGATTTTGTAAGTAAAAATTATAAAGCTTGTGGGGGCGTCTATATGGTACCTCTCTCATAATACTGATACTAACGCCCGAAAAAACTTTTAACTGTGATGGTCGATATACGTATTATTTGAAAGGAAGCAGATTTGTTTTTAAGTTAAATTTTATTAAAAAACGTCGATGTATGTCGACCATCGCGATGGGGGACCGCATCAAATCACGTCCAAGCAATCACTTTTTATTGAGAATATGTCTACAGATCGTATTTAGTTTCTTTTTTTTTTTTCTACGCACTGAAAGCTCCACCAATTGTAAGTCGTTTTAGCTACAAGGACGAAATTTGGCTCAAAAAAAGTTCTGGTCGAGCCGCTTATTTTAATGTATTGATATACAAAGTAGGCCGCTCCAAAGGGGAGAAAGGGGGGTTTACATTTCTTTAAAGTTTCCAGAACGATTTTTAAAAACCAAGCAGTAGAATTTTTTGAAACTTGGTTTAACAATAGGGCTAGATCCCCTACAGATCCTAAAGTTGAACCACTACGCTCAGAGGACCCAAGGGAAAGTTATAACCCGCCAAACACAAACTGTGAAAGTTTGAGGGGGTGTTAATTTTTTTTTTCTGTTACGATTACAAAGGTTTATTATAGAATAATAAACCAAAAAATGGAGGTATAGGATATTTCATAGCAATATCCAAAAATGCCAAAAAACAAATTGAAGGGAATTTTTTGAGTGAGGTACCATCGGATAGGTCTTGTTCTATAAAATGTAGTTTCCATTTTGAACTTTGATTTGGTGATTAAGTTCTCGAGATATTAAGCTTTAACCACAAACAAAAGGCCCCCCCCTAGTTGAATAACTGACTACTCGCGCCACCTACTCCTGAATTTGACGCTGCATCTGATCCATCTTAGCGCGCATAGCAAGGCTAAGATCGTCAGATCGTCGGACTCTTTTTTCTTGAGCCATTTGAGGATCTTCACCGGATCAGCAGACGGTTCCATTCCCTTCAAAATCACGCTTTGGAGCTTTTCTCCTTTGGGCGTGAAGGAGTAAGACTTCAAGCAATTTTTGACTAATATATACTCATTTGACAGTGGATGGCGTGCCTATCTGAACCTAATCGCTTGATAAAAAACCGATTTGCAATGGCCGTAAAGATAAACCTCAAGTTAACTAAACGCAGTTTTGAAAGTTGCGTCTAAGGAAATTGTAGGGTTTTGAAATGCCAAATTACGGCTTTTGGCGTATTTTGGTTCTAGTATCTGAAATTGGTTTGACACTTGAAAAAAAAACCTAGAAAAAACAAAGAACAAAGTGGTTCGAATCACCGCAACTGACACGACTACTTCAACCGAAGTTTAAACGGGAGAATTCTGTCGTTTAATTTAAACGTCGAGATAATCTCCACTTTAAATGGGTAATGTGAAACCGAAAAGTTTTCAAGCGGAAGTTTGAACCAAAAGATTAGTGTAAACTCTCACTGTGAAACTGGCCATAAGTTTTCTTCGTAAAAGACGCTTTTTTGAGCAAATAGCTCTGAAAGTGCCCAGATAAGACTTGAAATCATTCTGTTTATACTCAGTGATAATGCCATTGAACTGTCCTTAAGTAAGAAGTAAAAAACCAAATGATTCAGTGAAAATTTATTTTATTAGAAACAGTTTTAAAAACTAGGCAATTATCAGGGTCGATAGGGGGAAAGATTTGGACAGGATTTTCTTGTTGGTATCACTTCTTGGTATCTTCCTCTATAAGCTGATACCAAAAGAGTAACCGAATAACACTGAATACTATAACAAAAGGTCCATCAAAGAAAATCAAAAAAGGAAAAAATCACCCTCCCACCCACCATCAATCACGCAATTCGCATACGACCACAAATGAGCTAAACAAGATATCCATCTCCCTCGTCTCTTTCCCCTTAGTTTCATTTGACAACGTTTTTTATGCAATTCCTGTCTGTTTAAGATTAGTCATTGCAACCACCAATTTTTTTTGCAAGTTTTAGGCTTATTTTAATTGAAATATCTACAAAAAAAATTTTTCTTTTGGTGCGTGGAGAATACGTGTGAGCTGCCAAATCCTGCTGCTCAGGCTGCACACTTAAATTTACCGTTCCTGCTGTTGTTTATTCTTTTCCTATTGGCTCCCAAATTCAAAACTACGGTTGCCATCAAAACAAAAACAAAGCAAAAATGAAAATGCAGAAAAGGTTCATTTAGCAAGCTCGCGCAATCTTCACAATCACTCGGCCGTTACTTTTTGAATCAGAGATCGTTTTTTTCAAATATCTTCTAAGATATAAGATAAAATGATTCGAGCGAATGGTGAAGGTTCAAAATAATTGTAAACACTGAATATTAATTGAAGGGTTTTTTAATAGTTTAATTTATAGGATTTGTAACTATTTGATTTAAGTGAAATTGTTTTGTGTTTTAAATGTAATGATCAATTAACCCTTTTACTGCTTACTTTTCCTTGGTCCACTTAAATTTTCGTTTCTGTCATATAACAAAGGCTGATTGTTTTTATCATTTACAAGACATACGTTATTAAAATTGGTCAAAAAATTCATTAGAAATGAATTCATTAGAACAGAAAGCAAAATAACTTGGAGAAAGCATAGAAATATCATTGCCCGTACAAAAATTAATTAGACAAACAATGCTTGAAAGGTTTTAGTTTGAATTATTTAAATTTTTGCATTTTAATTATATCTTTAAACTATCCAATTAAAGTGCAATAAATAAAATAAAATAGTACCTTTTAGATACGTTTAGTAAAAGAATTGAAAGAAACATTTTCCTCTTGAATCAAACAAACTTGGACAGCATTGGATTTCCAAACCATCAACCATTTCAACCATGTACTTGCATCATATTAACCAAAAAATATTATTAAACACTCTTATCAATATAATATTGTAAGTCCATGATTTCTAATGTCGTTTTCTTTGTTCGTCCCATATATGAGAAGTTCGTAAAATTAAAAAAAATATTTTGTAACGCATGTAAATGTTTTTAAAAGTTTTAAACCGCGTATACCATCATTAAACGCTACCAAGATAGATAAGGTAGCACTGATTTTTCGCACTGCTATCGGTAAATGAGTGAGTTTCGTGGTCTCTGGATATAAATCTTCTAATAGTGTGCGTTTTTTCATACATTTTGGATATAAAACTTGTAATAGTGGTAGTGAACTGTCATTTCACACACACTACTATATGCACCCCCTGACCGACAAACGTAGCCGAGGTGTGCATGTTATCATTAGCCGTGTTTTATTATGCACGGATGATCCATATGGATCATGTGTGTAAATAAAACGCTCCAGATCATGGAAGCATTTTTATTTTGTGTTTTGACAGTAGTTTGACAATTAACTCCTGTCGATGCTGTGATATTTGCGGGCAGTGTTTCCATGCCAACATAGTTTTCCTTTTTTTCAGAACAAGTGTTTGCACATATTTTACGATGACGCTTAGAATTTTCACCGCCACACACAAAGCAATTGTGCAAATCACACGAAATTGTTAGAAATTAAAATTGAAATACAAATTTTGTATTACTGTTAGCACAATGTTACTTAATAAAGAAATAAAAGTGAGTACTATAATTTAGTTCAAAAAATAATATTCCGTATACTTATCAGACAATGCCGTAAATTGGAAATGGTTTCCAGGCAAATCAGCTTCCATGAACCTAGCAGGGAATAGCGGAATCAAATTTCGGATCACGATAAATGATCCCGATAGCTATCTGGATCATGTGTTGTTGTTGCAATGCGTGCAAACCAATGATCTATATAGATCATGAGTGCATAATAAAACACGGCTATTATTTCTGCGCCTAGCCCAAGACCGCGCTAGATGGCGAGGCATGTTGGCTGAGGCCCGGGTCCACCCCGGACTGTAGCGCCCGCAAAAGAAGAAGAAGAGGAATACATGAGAGCTTAGTGCCAACCAATTGGTTTCCAGCTGGGTATCTTGTATAGGTGATTTATGCTGCGATGGCATGTGTTGACCTTAACTTGAAGTCGTATTCAACGTTCGAGACGACTCTTCATACGAGGCAAATACGAGAGTCGTTGCGTGATTGGGGTGAATGCCCATTAGTGATCATTTCAAATAAATTCAATATCTTTCAAAATACAGCTCCAATAATCATAAAAAAAAGCTTTATAATAAAGTTAACACCTGCATCTAATAGCTTTATAATAAAAAAAAAATTATGAACAAAAGGTAAAAAAATAACTTAATATTTTGACAATGAAATTTTTTATACAGATCATTAAAAGACTCCCAGTGCAAGCTTACGACCGATGACTTTCAACTGATGCTATGACAAGATGCGTGCATAAAAATAAAAAAATGAGCACAATGTTTGGTGGGTATTTAACCACAGCTAGGAAAACAATTTTTTCTCAACTTAATATTTTGAAAAATCGATTTTTGAGCGCTTTTTCGAGGCAAATAGCCCCACGTGCGACGGTGTAAGTCATCGCAAATTTTTGAAACACTAACATTTATTTGCCAATATTTTTGCGAAAACTATTTGCACAGAAATGAATGAGAGGACTGTTTGGCTTAAGTTTAATGTACTTCGATTCCTTTACAATTATGAACTTTGAGTTATAAAAGATACACACATAATCAAAAAAAAAATAGATGTACTTCCATACATCTTACATTTTCTCGACATCGACGTCACAAAATGAAAAAAAAAATTAACTTTTGATGCATTTGTATTTTAAACACTTTTTAAAGACAAAAAACAATAAAACTTTGTCAGTATTAATATAAATATTTTGTTACTAACATCAAATTTTTCGGGAACATAAAAATTGTGCTATCGAAAAAATCGATACTACACGTCGGATATTCATCTATATCTGTATTTTCTTTCCGAATTTTTGACTGAAGCACTATCGAGCATCAAAGTGTTATTTTACAATTTGCTTAAAAAAAATTTAAAGCAAAGAAAACTTAAGAATTCTCATTAAACCTTGTTTAAAGTGTTTTAACAATCTCGATTGGCGTATGTATGTAACTACATTACATTTTTTTCAGCCAGCATTCCAAATCTTGAACGCCTAGCTACAAAAAAAAAAAAAAAAACAACCACAGGTAGATTCTTTATTGAATCATCTTTAACACGACGAAAACTCGTTTTTTACCTGTCTTACGCGACTGCTATTTTTCTCATGATACATCATGCACACGACGAGTGGGTATAATGTAAAAGACTTGAGTGAAACCACTACCACGCCAGCCTTACATCGGTGTATATAGACGTGTAAAGTAAAATTAAACCATTCATATCAATAAAAGAACGTTAAGAAGTAAAGGAGAAATAAACATTTAGGATGAAGGGTTCTTGAAGACCCAACATTGGAAACATATGCTACATGTGCATGTATTCGTAGCGCACAAATGAATAGATGTCTTTCCACCTACCAGATTTTTTGTAAAATAAATTTAAAACACATTTCTCATGGCTGCATAGTATGTTTTGCAATATAAACCGTATGAATATTTCTCTTTAATACAAAATACAATCACAATTTTTTAATTATCGTTGTAGCCCATGGTGTAGGTTGCAAAAAGGTTTTCCACAACTTCGCATTTAGAATCTTTAGCAGACGTGCAAAGTGTGGTCGAAAGAGCATGAAGTGAAGCAAAAACTATGAGATCTGGTATGGCCATTC
This sequence comes from Syritta pipiens, assembly GCA_905187475.1. Lineage (NCBI taxonomy): Eukaryota > Metazoa > Arthropoda > Insecta > Diptera > Syrphidae > Syritta > Syritta pipiens. Next base: position 59,111,188 of record LR994572.1, on the reverse strand, counting down.
TTGTTTGGCAAGTCAATTTTACGACCATGATTCTAACTTTTGAATGCGCCACAGGCCTAGTTTAAATTTGTCCTAAGCTTGAAAATCGGAGCGAGGCGACTAATTACTACTTTAATCGTCTGCCTACGGTAACGCCTTGACATCAAAGCAAGACGACCAATTAGCGTTTTAATCGTTTGTCTACCGTAGCGTCTTCGTAGACAGTGTATCTATGGCTCTGTTTAGTCTTACTGTTTAGCTTAGTATTTTAGCCACTTATAATGTTTTTATAAAACCATGTAATAAACTTTTAGAAAGGATAATGAAATATATTATATTTTTTATTTCATTAATTTAAAGCAGTTTTTAAATATTAAGTTTACCATGCTTATTATTACCTAAAATTAAAAAAAAAATAAGCTGGACCAGTTTTTGATTTCAGGATGGATTCGACCAAATGACCGTGAGCTATTATTAATAACTGTATTATTTTTAATAACAGAAACTATTAAAATGATTGTTTGGTCTGTTAGCGCTATCAATAACAACCCAGCAGAAAATCGCATAAGGTATATCAGACTAAGGTTTAAATAAGGCATAAACAAAATGGTATTAAATAATTATTTAATATCCATAGCAAAGCCTTATTATAAGATATAAATACGGCAAACACCGCAAAACGATCGTGAAACAACATGCAAAAAAAAAACCAACAATCGTTAGAACTCATTCCTTATGCATAAGGCTTCCTAGCAAAAAAAAAAGTAAGGCAAAATAAGGCGTAGATAAGCCTTTTTTCAATACAACTTATTCCTTACCCATAAGGTTGGTTATTGGTAAAGAATTTGCTACCCATTAAATATGCCTTATTTTGTTCCTTATTTCAACATGGGCCATGTCCTAGGCAATCAGGTATATATTTGGATGGCTTCTCATATCATAACAAGCCTTATCTAAGCATGGGATTGAGTGTTTAAAAGACATGATATATGTATACCTTATCCGTATGGCACGAATTGTGACCTATGCCTTATAATAAGGGATACGCAAGCAGAACGTTTCTTAAATTTGCCAGTTCTGTGCGACATACGTAACAATAAACAGGTATGTATATAAATAAATTATAGTTTAAAAAACTAAAAAATATGCTTTAATCACGCACTAAAAATCGAAAAATAATCTTATGACTACTTTTATGTATATCTAATGACAAAATAAAAAAGTCTTAAAGTAATTAAGAGAAAGTTACTACTGATTTATGATACATTAAAATTTAGCTTAGTTGTTAGTTTTTTTTTGTTTGTTTTTAATGTTTTTTCTTTTTCAAATCTACGTTTTCTTTGCATTGATGTGTCCAATGGTTTACGTTTTTTTTGTTTCCTCCGTGTTAATTTTTAAGCAATGATTTTGCTTACTACAACAAACCAAATGAGCGATCGATAGTCAGAATTTGAATAAATTCAGTTCCGAAAAATATATTCTCATACACATAGTCAGCATATATTATATGAAAACGCTATAACGCTATAATTAATCAATATAAAAATGTCGGAAGCACATAAAAAATAATTTGTTCGCTGTTTTTGGGAGCCGGCGATATTGAATTCAAAATGATTTTATATTATATTTATATTTATATTATAATTTTATTCGGATTCTACTCGGAAAACTCTTCATTTGATACCCATATTATGGAAGTGCATAAAATATAACCAGTCCGCCATTTTGGGGTGGTTCGCCATATTGGATTCAAGATGACGTAATTGTATTCGCGTTGTTCTTAGAACACACTTTCATTTGATACGTATATCATGGTAGTGCATGAAAAATAACGAGTCCAACATTTTTGGAAGTCCGCCATATTGGATTCAGAATGACGTAATTTTATTCATATTCTTCTCATCCAACCCTTTCATTTGATGCCCATATCATGATAGTGCATAAAAAAATAACTATTCCACCATAATGGATTGCAAATGACGCAATTTTATCCGTACTCTACTCAAAAAACCCTTTCATTTGATACCCACATCATGGTAGTGCATAGGAAATAGCTAGTCCGCCATTTGTGGAAATCCGCCATATCACGCCAATAAAATTTGTATGCAAGCTTTCAGCTTGATCGGAAACCGAGAAGTGGGTCGAATTTAACTTCCAAGATTTGTTTACATATGTGACCCCGACGAGTTAAGAAAGCGTATAATAAAAAATGCAATAAAGTGTTTTTTCAATAGACGTGTTTTATTATGCACTCATGATCTATTTAGATCATTGGTTTACACGCATTTCAACAACAACACATGATCCAGTTAGCTATCGGGATCATTTATCGTGATCCGAAAATTGATTCACGCTATTCCCCGCGAGGTTCATGGAAGCTGATTTGTCTGGAAACAATTTCAAATTTACGGCATAGCCTGATAGGTATACAAAAGATTATTTTTTGAACGTAATTTTAGTACTCACTTTTATTCCTTAAATGGAGTAATATTGTACTAACAGTAATACAAAATTTATATTTAAATTTTAATTTTTAACAAGTTTGTGTGATTTGCACAATTGCTTTGTGTTTGGCGGTGAAAATTGGAATCATCATCGTAAAAGACGTGCAAACACTTGCTCTGAAAAAAAAGAAAAACTATGTTGGCACGGAAACACTGCCTGCAAATATCACAGGATCGACAGGAGTTGAACACAAAATAAAAACGCTTCCATGATCTCGAGTGTTTTATGGATCATCTGTGCATAATAAAACACGGCTAATAAGTCTTAAATAAGGTTCTAGGTAAGGAAAAAGTAAGGTAAGCGAACTGGCTCATTAAATACCCAATTTAATGCTTATAATAAAGTATATATAAGCTATTCAAAAGTATCCCTAATTGTCTTAGACATGGCCCATGTTAAAATAAGGAACAAAATAAGGAATATTGAATGGAAAGCAAATTCCTTACTAATAACAAGCCTTAAGCAAAAGAAATAAGTTGTATTGAAATAAGCCTTACTGTTTTTTTTGCTGGGAGTTCAGCACAATAATCAACTCAACACTAATGAGAAACGGGTGTTTAATAATTTTCAATGAAATATTTTTTGATATTTGTTGAGCTCAAAAAGGCTGGACGATGATTGCTACATGTCCAACAAAACTTGTCACATCAGTTTGCAGGTATAAATAAATTGTTTAAGAGATATTGACTGAAAGGTGGGAAGATGAATAATAACTCCAAGTGTTAAATTTGCAATTTAGCGCAATTGAATATTGTACTAGGAAAAAAATTGTTAAGTAAAATAAAAAAAACTAATACCCATAAAGTTCGTTGATCTGGTTACCCTTAAAAGTTAACCCAGCCTTTCCACGCCACATACATATGCATTCATAGTAAGAATATCACGTTTTCGAACACCAAACAAAGAACCGCCAAATACATTGACACGCTTATGTATGTATTTACATTTGATATTCGTCTGAGACTCGTGTTGCACTTTTTTTGGTGCGCTTAAATGCAAAACATGAAACCATGTATCATTAAACACACGGGCTTGCCACCGAGCTGCACCACAAATACAATGCCATATAAGTGAACCTACATTTTGATTGCTTTCTTTCTATTGTTTATCTACTCCAAATACATAACCTGAGCACGTTGTATATCTATCTCAACCCTAACTCACTCAGAACGAATAGTGAGTAGCGGACTACGGTAGCATGAACCGCAGACTCAATAGCAACGAGATCATCTGTAGTTCCCGGAGTTATTTCAGCGTGTAGTTTAGCTTCGTGGCTCTAACATCACTCAATTGAGATACATTCACCAGTGTTAGCTTAGTCGCCATCACGGTTAAATCATTTTCGGCTGTTCGGACAGAGGGGACGAACCCTATGTAAGATCAACATTGTTAAATAGGAGCAACTCTCTAAGCAAAACAAAAATAGTTCTAGTTATAAACAATAACATTTAAATTCATTTTAAACAAATTTCATTTAAATTAAGGAATTGAAATAAGTTTTTCCAGTGAATCTTTTATTACTCAAACCAAATTTGATCAAAAAGGAAAGGGACAAGAGAACATGAAGAAGAGAGCGAGAAAGAAAAAAAAAAAGAAAAACACTACAAGCGCATTCTCTAAAACCAGTTTCGGTTTTTGAATCATTAACCACCAACCTTAAACTGAGTACGTGGTACTTCTAAGAGTGGTTGGCGTGATACCGATATCCTCTCGTAGTTTGTGAATAACTCGGAAAAAAATGGGCTACTTGTAAAATGTTAATTTATAGACTCATTATTTCCTGTTGCTTGTCTGGTATAATAAAAAAAAAAAGTATAACGTCGTTTATTTTACGTACATATTTATCAATCAGCCTATTTATACATGGCGGTGTGTCAGTGCATGTAGATGAAAGTGCTATACGACAGTGTTATAAAATATGTGTTAAAAATAATTGCTAATAATAATAGCCGCGCTTAGGCTCAGTTTCATTTTGAAAGATAAACCGAGTAAAACAAAACAAATTATAAAAAAAAGTGTTTCTTCCCTTGTAAGCAAATTAAGTAAACGAAGAGGAAGTATTCTATTAATTGCGAGTGTTTATCCAATTGTCATGGTTGGACTTTCAATTTCTTGGATTTATTTATCTTAGAAATACAAACAAAAATGTGTACTAGCAAAGAAAACAAATATTTTCTTGGAATTATTAAAGTTCGCATCTTTTTCTGTCTGCCAAGCACAAAAACCCGATTGCCGTAAAGTCATCCATGAACTATAGTGGAGGACTTGATCGTATTTTTTTGTGAAATTTCGTTAGAGCGGGTAATTTACCAGTTATTTTTCCTAATTCTTATTTTTTACAGAGAACATTTTTGAGTAACAATTTGAAGTAAAAGACGACAACATGGCCGTATTTGGAATGGTGTCTGCCGTTTCCGGCTTTGTTAAAATAAGATATCTTTTAGATAGAGCAATCATAGATAATATGGTGTTTCGATGCCATTATAGAATTACAACAGCAATACTATTTGTCTGTTGCATCATTGTAACCGCGAATAATTTAATTGGTAAGTAGTTTACACTAGTATCCCACTCACTAATTATTTAGACTCTAATGCGCTATCATGATTTTTAAATTAACACAATAACACTAATAATGCTGTTTATAGTCTATGGAAACAAGTGCAGCCTTTATATTTGTACATGAATATGATACAAAATACCTAAAACAAAGAAAAAAAAACCGGTCAAGTGTGAATTTTACTCTCACGCCGAGGGTTTCGTTCTGCGACAAATAGATTAATACTTATGACTTAATATAAGTCCAAGAAATTAACAAATCAAAATAGCTTCAGTAAAATTTTTATTTTTATTTTGAATGCACCTAAGCAAAAGAAAATCATTTCCCATTTGCTAACCGCGCCAGCTGTGTGAAAATTGTTAAAGGGTTGAAATGCTCGCAACCGGCATTGAGACTGTCGTCAATTCATCGTTTTTAGCATGAAACTGATCCGATTTAAATCGTTAATATCTTGAAAAATTGTGTAAAAATAATTTTTTTTTTTACATAATATTTTTTTAATTCTTTCACCGAGGTTATAAAATAGCATATTTGAATCTTCAAAATTCGCATGTCGTGTTTTTTGTTTTTGGCCAATAACTCAAAAACTATTTGAGCCAGAGTGCTCAAACCAATTTTAAACTAAAGATTACACCGAGGCCTACATTACAGATTTTTTATTTCAAATTATTAGGCAAATGGGTGTAAGAACTAGAGGAGGGACACCATTTTTTTCGTCTTTAAAGCCAATATCTCGAAAACTTCACTTCTAAATAAAAAGTTCTTAATGGAAACTATTTTATTTTACAAGACCTATCCAACGATATCCTACTCATTTTTTTAAATTTAGTTATTAATTTATTTTAGTATGACTGACGACTTTTGGGTAATTTTGGGATATTGATGAGATGAGATGCCCCATAGCTTACAACTTTTTTTCATATTTTTTAGTTCCATATTTTAGAAAATAAAGTGAATACGCACTGTTTTTTTTTTTTGACAGTTTGATGGCTAATAACTCCTTACCAATAAGAGCAAGGTGATTACCATCATTCTCTATCCAAAAATATCGAGATTAAAAATATACAAAAATAAATATGTTTTTCAAATTTGTCGACCATCAAAATTAATACATTTTTTTCCAGCGTTAGTATTAGTAGTAATGTTTTGTTTAATCTCCGACTAATTCCGAAAACAATGCATTATTTATTTTTGGTTGCCTAGATACACTTTCAGTCCAAATTTCATCACTTAACTAAAGACGACTGAAAATTTACAAGCGTTCTTGTAAATCGGATAGATAGGAATAATGAAATCCTAACAACTTTATTTACTTCGACTGCTTCATATGGTGATTCATGTTCTGCTATCTACTTTGTAGAGATGTTCAATACTAGCTGAGAAATGTTTTATCATTGCTGTTCATTTGTTTTATAATTTAAAAAGACTTGTTTAATGAATATTAACGATGCCACGACTATTTTTAAAAATCAAAATCTACATAGTGTTATTTAGCTTTTTAGAAAAATAAGATGCACGCTCACGTTTTGTAATGCATTATAATTGCATAAGGCCTGTGATCTATTCAAATGCACGTTTATCGTAAAAAGTAACGTCATTTCTACAAAAAAGGTAATAAAAGGCAACTGATTTGTTCCACATTGTTTCTAACATATTTTATTATATTTGTTACTTCAGTTACCAATTACGAATTTCAAGCTAGCGTTACGATGTATTCATCTTAATCAACATTTAAGCGAGAAGGCACAATAATTAAACATTAACTCATCTTCAAACATTACTTCAATAAAGAAATGCATTCAAAGAATGCGACAGACGTCCTAACATTCTTTAGGAGTAACATCCTTAAAGAACTATATTACACTAGAGTTGCGCAAAATAGTTTCAGCGGCAGAACGAACACGGAACGTTTCTTTTCCCTATCGGAACTATGTCCTCGGAACTATCAAACACCAAACAACAACAACATGAACATGCTAAAAGAGACACACATGTCCGTTCCTAAATACATACATCCATCGATGTTTTCTTTTCCAGTGTGTATAAACTGCTCGAGCTTATCGCTACATCTGCATATGTAAATACATCGATATTTCTTCGCATGGTTTATTTTGTGTTCTTTGTTTTTGGTTTTCTTTGAAAACTATATGACGAGACATTTTCAGTTGTATTTGTCTTGTCTGCGGTTGCCAAAAAAAATAATAGTGTTGCATTCGAAACGATGGGCATTTTAAGTCCAGAACGATCGGCATGTTTTCGTTCAGTTTGCAGAACGAACATAACTTTTCACAATTGTGGAACTGGTTCCTGAAACTACACGTGTACGGAACAACCTAATTCTGGGTATGAGATATGACGAAAAAACAATTGTTTTCATGCACGGAATGATAGAAGAAAAAAAAAAGAAGATGGTTCCTATTGATGACATAGTTCTTGGAATGACCCAACTCTAATTACCACCACTAAATTGTAACATAATAACTAATAGATAATTAATATATTCAACAAAAGCATAAGATATTTCAATTACTTAAAACTTATGACAAATTGAGAACTGTCCAGTACCAGTACCGGTACTTGAAAAATACCGCTGAAGTATTTTAATAGAAAGTTACTAAACTTACTAAAGTAACGGTACCTAAGTCGTAAAATACTGGAATACTTTACAATTTGTATTCGCGTATGTTTTTTTTATTTACACGTTATATTAATTAAGCTTTTACTTACAGGTGACCCTATATCATGTATAAACGATGGCTCAATACCTATGCATGTGATAAATACATTCTGCTGGATAACGTATACTTTTACCATACCGGGACAACAGCATAAGCAAATTGGTACTGAAGTAGCTAGTCATGGCCTAGGCAATGAATATGGTCATGAAAAAAAATACCACAGCTATTATCAGTGGGTACCATTCGTGTTATTTTTTCAGGTAAAAGACATTTATACATTTATTTAAACATAGATTGAACAAACGCTTTCAATTTGCAGGGAATAATGTTTTACGTTCCTCATTGGATTTGGAAGAACCTTGAAGATGGTAAAATGCGTATGATTACTGAAGGACTCCGTGGAATGGTCACCGTTCCAGAAGATTATCGAAAGGACAGACAAAATCGAATTGTGCAATATTTCATGGAAAGTCTAAAAAGCCACAATGGCTACTCATTTGGATATTTCTTTTGTGAGATGTTAAATTTTGCTAATGTTGTGTTAAACATATTTATGGTTGATAAATTCCTTGGTGGTGCATTTATGACCTACGGTACTGAAGTTATCAAGTTTTCGAATATGAACCAGGAGAACAGATACGATCCAATGATTGAGATATTTCCACGCCTAACTAAATGCACATTCCATAAATTTGGTCCTGGTGGTTCACCCCAGACCCATGATACTCTCTGTGTTTTAGCTTTGAATATTCTGAACGAAAAGATCTACATTTTCTTATGGTAAGTTATAAGACTTATTTTTTTTTATAACACCTTCATTAAATCCATTTCGTTAGGTTCTGGTTCATTATTCTGTCTATTATATCTGGAATGGCCGTACTTTATTCTTTTGTCGTAATAATGATGCCAACAACACGTGAAACAATCCTTAAGAGAAGATATCGTGAGGGTTCAGGCAAAGAAATTGAAGGTTTGGTGCGCAGAATCGACGTAAGTCATATAAAAACACCTTACAATAATACATTTTTATGAATTCTGCTCTTTGTTCTTTACAGATTGGCGATTTCTTGATTTTGCACTTCTTGGGTCAGAATTTAAATACTAAAGCCTTTACCGATATGTTACGAGATCTTTGCAGCAAAATTGTCTACACCAGGACACCTTCGGCTCCGTCAACATTAGAAATGCATCCCATATATCCACAGGTAGATAAGTTTAGCAAGGAAACTGAAACATGAACCACCATTGAAGAATATGACATTTTTAGTTTATAATAAACATTCGTATTTTTTTATAAGTAACAAAATTACTGTAATGAAGACTGTTTTGGATTAAAAAAGTTTCAAGCGAAAAAGTATCATTATTGTACTAGAATAAACATATTCTATAAGATTTGCTGCACATCGAATTGCAACAGACGTGAAAGTGTCAAATAACTTATAAAAAGTTTTTCAATTTTATTAACTATTTTCAAAAATTTAATAAAAGAAATTATTGTAGCTTGCATTGTAGCAGAAAATTAATAAACGACCCATTATTTTTTAAGAAAGCTGTTGTGATTAAAAGTTGGAAAACATTTTTTAAATAAAGTTATGTTTCATTGGAAAACAATTTTAAATTAATCATTCAAAACTGGAGATCCAGGTAGCAATATTTGCCGCCATCTACTTATCTACTATCTATCACCCCTATTGCGATAGGCGTTTTTTTAACGACTCTTCTCTCTTTTCTTGTCGAGTCACTTTTTAGGCGTTCAAGTGTCGGTATTGCGATACTTAAACGCTAGTCGTTTAAGTTCCACATGCATTCCACATAATCAACCAACAAATTCAGCTTGACTTTTGAAGGAAATTCGTTCAATCATTCAAATATAATATTTTTTGAATTGCCTTTCTACAATTTGTAAGATATTAAAAATTGAAAAATGAATAGTGTTGCACTTTTTGTGTTGAATATCGCTAATCGGTGCGAACGAGGCAGCGGTGCGAATGGACAGCGCGGCTGCAGAGATGTTGCTGCATGGACGGAGCGGAGACATGGTGATATCAACTTTTACGTCACCCAACTGCTATCTGGACATGGGGCTTTCAACAGGTACCTCTACAAGATGGGCAAGAAAGAAAGTGCCTGCCAGTACGAAGACTCCGAAGAAGACGACGCCTACCATACCTTCTTCGAATGCAGCATGTGGGGAGTGCAGAGGACCAGGTTGAAAGCGGAGATAGGCTGCATATGACCTGATACCGTCGTCGAAAAGATGCTATCCAGCAGCAGCCACTGGACCAGAATCGCGGCATACCCTGAAGTAGTGCTGAGAACCAAAAGGAGAGAGGAAGGAGATAATATCCACACAAATGAAGATCGATTACAGTCTGACCGGCAAGATTAATTAATTAACCCGGTGAAGAAAATGAAAAAGCCGGTCCCCTTTGGGGAGAAGAAAACGACACCACTCTGAAGTAATGCGAAAGCGGTCCCAGAGTGGATGGTGTCAAGGAGAAGAGGTCAAGATGTGGTTTTAGTGGGTGAAAGTCTCGCACTACTTGGAACAAAACAGGCCTTTTCCACGTGCCTATTAGGTCCGTCCTCAAGGCAAAAAAAAAAATAATGATGAGAATTAAGAAACTAAAAATATCAACTTTTAATTGTAGGGAAACTGACTTCCAATCTTTATTTTTTTCCACCGTTGGTGAAACTCCTTTGCTGAAATTTGTCACCAGCGCATGATTGCTTTCCATTAGCTGCACCCATAGTGCAAATTGGTCACGGTTAGTGGTTTTTATCCTTTAGTCAATTAAAAATAAATAATTAACACATGAAAAAATAAATAAAAAAAAAAACGGTCAAGTGTGAGTTTTACTCACACGCCGAGGTTTCGTTCTTTCGTCAACAGATTAGAAGTAAGGACATAATTTAAGTAAAGGCAACTAGCAACGTCGTGGCGCCGTGGATTAATCGTTAGTGCGTCGGACTGTTAAGCGAGAGTACCCGGGTTCGAATACAGCTCCGGGAAAAAAACACCACAAACAATTTTCACGGTCCCACCTCCAGCGAACGATTGACAATCCTCCTCGAGTACTGGACCTGCCGACCCGACCTGCAGGTGTGTTTAATATCTCGAAAACTGAGCCTCGGAACAAAAAGCTCAAAATCAAAACTGTATTTTATTTTACCAAAACCTATCCAACGGCACCTAACTCAATTAATTCCGGTAAAAAAAAGTTTTTAAAGAAATTATTGTAGTTATTAATTTATTTTAGTACGAATAAAAAATCATTTGAGATTTCTGGGTATTTTTGCAATATTGCGATGAGTTGCCTCATAGCTCCAATTTCTTTCAGATTTTTTGGCCCATCATTTTAGAAAATAAGGTATCGGACACGGCACACAAGTCGGTTTTTTTAAGTTTGTGGGCTATAACTTTTTACCAATAAGACTAAGATGTAAATTATGGTACAACTTTTTGATCTAGCTACCATTCTCTTTCCAACGATACCCATATCAAGTATCTAAGAAAAAAAAAAAACAAATTTTTTGATTTTAGTATTAGTACTAACTTTTTCGCTAATAAGTAACTTTCCTAAAGCTTTTCTTCGGAACTTTCTTTGGGCAAGTGAAACACATCATTCATGGAAATTTCATTTCTTAATTCCAGGTGGTTCACCAGGTACCTAAAATAGGGGTTAATGACAGACAGACAGACATTTTTGTAATCTACGTCCCACCCCCTTTCCAATGACACGCATATTGACTACAAAAGTTAATAAAAGTCTTTTCAAAGGTTAGTTTCAGTACTAACTTTTTTTTAATCTTCGACTAATTCCGGAAAAAATTTATTTTTGGGTTGCCGAGATACATATTCATTCCAAGTTTCAGAAGTTATTAGCAAATGTGTAAAGGCGACAAACAGACAGACAGAAAGACGGACACCGAAGTGATTCTAAAAGGGTCTCGTTATTGGAACGAAACCCTAAAAACAACAACTTAGATGTTCGTGGAATCCTCATAGCTTGTCGTTTGAAAATATGTCATCGCCAAAAAGTGTCGTATAAGCAGGCGTTTTTTTGAATTTAAACGCGAATCCCAATACCGACTATTGGCGTTTTCTCACTTAACGACGAGAAAAACGACATCATAACGACTATCGCAATACCGACTTCTTTAAGTGACATTTGTCGTTCAAGAAAAAACGGGGTGTATATCTATCTATAAAGTCCAATTCAATGTTTGGGGCACAATAACCTATACTATACTATAACCACCGCTCATTTGTGGTTTGGGGACTCTAATTTCAGAAACGACTAAAGGCTTTCACCAGTAGTACTGTTGAGTATCTGTTAAGGGTATAAGCTATATTTTTTTTTTTAGACATTTTAGCACACCAAGTTAACGTATAATGAGATTCGCGAATAAGATAGGTGCTGTCTAAACAGTTATAGTCGGGGAATTGATCATCTCGTAAAGTTCTAAAAAAAAAGTTCGCGACAGCAAAATCGGAAAAAATCGCTGGTTAAAAGTTTTTTTTATCGATAAAATTCTGGTTGAAATGGATGTGAGTCTCAGTGGTAAATTTTCATATTCATTCATTCCAACCCCTATTTGCTCAGCTAAAATTTGCAAACAGCTGGCAAGAAGATGATCGCGCAGAAAGGGTGTTGTACAGTGTCCCCACTCAATTTTTTTTGAAATTGTAGTGATGCGCTCCAAAAATCATAGTGTTTTACAGTAAATTGTAGTGATAGGCGAAAATGTTTTATTTTTTTCGAAGTTTATTTCTACAAAACACGATTGTGTATTACATTGCACATGACTGTGCAAATTTCTTTTTTTAACTGTTCTTATTTCATAATTGAAATCGAACTATTTTTGAAGGAAGCATCTATCTTCGAATGTGTTTTTTGCAATATTGGATTGATGTCGATTTGAGTGTGTATATCTAAATTGGATATAGGTATTATTGCTTAACACCTTTTTCCGCCACGTGCAAAAACATTTCCCTTTTAATGCTGAAAGCCATACCCTACCAGATCTCTAAATTTTAACAAACTTTTCGTTGTGTTTTTAATTTTCAACGCATGATTTGAAATAAGATTTCTGTAACAAAACTATTTGAAATATGTGAGTATGTTTCGTAAACGCTTTTAACGAGCCTGCCTTGTTAGGTGGATGAGTGATTATTTGTAGTATTATTAACGCTAAATTGATTTAAAATATCGCTTTATTAAATATAAAATAAAACTATGACAATTCATTCCACGAGCATCTGAATCTATTGAAAAGTCAGCCCGAAGTATTAAATTGGTATAACATTGTACCAGAAATTGTTCCATTTTTTTATGTCAGTTTTTTTTCTCAAATTGCAGTGTTTTGAAATTTTACGTGGTGGTGTAAAAATAGTAAAATGCAAGAAAAGTGAAGTAAAATACTTCAATTGTAGTGTAAGTGGGGACACTGCTGTTGTACGGATAGAGGTATAATATCTGAAATACGGATCTAAGTGTATAGGTTTACATAAATGTACAAATTAAAAATACGGACAGCGATGCCAGAACGCGGTATTTTTTGCTGCAAGATGATAGCGAATGGGAATATACCATATCCGAAGCGTGTTCTGTTGTACAAAAAAATAACAAAGACACTTATTTACTTGAATCATTTTGTTGCGTAAAATTACTGATCCTTAGTTGCTGTGTGCAAATTCACCGCAAAATATGACTGAAGATATGTTATTCCGCAGGCGCAGGAACTGTAATCTGATTATGGGAACATTGATCAAAGCGACAAAAGTCTACGTACGAATAGGGGTCATTCTTGCCATCTGACAAGATTAAAAGTATTATAAAAAAAATCGAATGATGCAGAATCATTAGCTTCATGCTTGCTTTTTCAACCCAAATTGGATGTTGGAAACTATTCATCTTACAGTAGGAAACTTTGAAATCTGATCTTTAACAATCCTTTGCAAGATTTTACTTAAGTTGCTAAGTAAACTTATCGGTCTATAACTAGACGATAACTCTGCAGGCTTTCAGGTTTTGGTTTTGTGACACACATTTACTAAAAATTAAAGATATTTTATACCAGTAGCTGGTAGGTGTTTCAAAAAGATATTTCTGATTCTATCCAAACCTCCTGTTTTTTGGCACTAGGCGATTTTAAAATCTGTTGAATACTGCTCACTGCAACCAATGCCGTTAAAGGTTATCAACATTTTGGGCTTAAATGCGAATTGTTTACAAATTATGGACAAGAATAATATAATTTTAATGTATAATTAAAGAACAAGTTTCTGGCTTTCAGAATTGGCATAGTACTTTATTGTAGGTGTTCCTTTTGTTTTTTAATGAAATTTTTTTTTATGTTGTTTGATTTGATTTTAAATTGCCCTAGTCTATAACAAAAAAAAAATCGTTTTTGGACGCTCCTTAAATGTTATAATACATTTTTGGCGCCAAAGTAATCTTACTTTCCCCGCACATCAGCTTTATTCAGAACTACCTGACGTTGTTAGTTGTCTTAAATTAAATTATGTCTTTACTCCTAATCTGTTGACGAAAGAACGAGACCCTCGGCGCGTGAGTAAAACTCACACTTGACCGGTTTTTTAATAAAGTGTTTCGTTTAAGTTTTAAGTTTAAGTTTTAGTGGGACTACAGCCCCATTTATTCGCTTAAACAAGCAAAAAAAAAGACAATCTAACTTATAACCTAACAGAAAAGCTTAACCTAACTTAAACATTAGAGGCAAAGCAGGGCTCTCATTTCAACTTTTCAGACGATCATCGTCCAGACGACTATCGTCAACGCTAGCATCAAAAGTTTGCTTCAGGTAACACTATCGCTATCGTCTCGTTTATCGTCATAGTTTGAGTGCTACTAAATGCTACATTTCTTATGTCAAAACTGCTTGTCATCGTTCAATTTCCTTTTGTATTTTCAAGTCCAAGAACGAATTAAAAGTATAGGTAATGAGTACTAAGGATCGTTTGATCGTCTGACGATATCGTTTTTTGATGCTTACGTGAAGCACAGCGATATCAAACGATATCGTCAGACGATAATCGTGTTACGTGATGAGAGCCCAGGGTAGTTTTAGCGATTGGGATTGGGTAGGCGAAGGAGACGACAGAGAGTAGCGGGAGTGAGTCCCGTACTCCGGCGATGCAAATGCTCCTCTTAATTCTTCATCTGCACAAAATGATCACGAATTAGAAGAAAATAGAGTGTTCTTTAAGACAGTATTTTAATTATATTTCAAAAACTAAAGCTGATACAAATAATCTGACTGCAGGTCTGAAATCAGAATGCTGAGAGAGTATTATATTAGTCATAATATTTCATGCAACAGAAATGCTGTTCCCTTGTGTAATAAATCTAAAACGAAATTATTAATTTCTTCAAAAGAAAAGAGCTTAGAGTTGTTGCTGAAACTATTGCCCATATTGTTGGTGAAATCGACCACTGTGTTTTTTTCGTGGGAAGAGGGGCAGATGACACATTTTCACTCACAAAAAGAGTTCGTGCACTCTTTTTCTCGAGGTCACCGATTTTGATGAGATTTGGCATAGTGATAGGTCCTCTATAGGATATTAATTTCCCAAAGTGAGAGATCGCAACACTCTCCCTTTTTCGAGAAAAACGCCCCAAAGTTTACCGAGGCGCTTCATATATCAAATTAGAACATCGAATTTTCGAAGCGGCGGTAGTCTAGTGGGTGTGATCACTGCTCTCTACGCGAGAGTACTATGTTCGATTCTCGTCCCGTTTCCTTTTTTCTCCTTTTTTCCCGAAAATTAAGCGGGGTTCTAGGTTAGGAAGTTGAGAATAAAACGATTTTGAGTTTTTATTAATAAATGACTTTTGAGGTGGAAAAACTAATATAAAGTCGTGTAACTCTGCGATGTCTATATTTACAGACAAGTAAAAGCTTGATAAAAAAAATCAAAAGTGTTCATTTTTTGTCGACGAACAGAGAGATCAGATCTAGCGATGGCTATATAAGAAGCGATATATATTCAAGCGATAGAAACATTTTCGCTAATGTAAGCGAAAACTGTTTTCTAAAGAGGTTTTTTGGTAGCCCCGTGTTCTTGTGGACAAGCTTTATTTAAAAATTGTGCAAGATGTTCAAGAGTGCTTGCTTTCATTGCTTTTACGATTTATTCTACTCAAGTGAATGTAATTAAAATTTTCGTTTTTTGCATACCTCAAACAAATTTAAAAATTAAGTGGATTTTCATCCACCAAATAGTTTTTCAAAAAAAAAAAAGCAAAAAAACCGCCCACTAGGCTACACGTCGCACACACAACAAAAGTGACGATTTAGCTAGACAAAAGTTGAAAATGTGTATGTCCGCTTATATACAGATAAATATATAACTACGTGCTTTAATGTTTACTTAACTAAAAAAAAAACAGTAAAATTAATGCTGTATCGTTATTCACTTTTTTCCCAGAGGCCTCGAAACTTAGTGAGGATGTTTTGTTGCTTACGCATCTCAGTCAGACATGTGTGGCGATCGTGTTCTTATCACTATTTACGTAAATATAGCTTGCTGAATCTTTTCTATTTTAAAGAAGAGGCTCTTTCAAGTAAGTTCCTAAGCTTTTGGTTGTTCTTAATCATATAATATAATAACTATAATATATAAGATAACTGCAATCAAATTAACAAGAAAATACGGTTTTGATGGACGACCAAAAAGTTCCACTGAGTATCCTAAATTAATTTTAATAATATTGTTGTTTACGACTTTAAGAAGGTACACACAAATTTTTGGCTATCTCTTGGGGTTCCTTGATGATAGGGCATCAGTGGAAATTGGTTCTGCCTTTTCAATCACATTGTTGTCATTAATATATTTGACATCAACAATGCCTATAGAGTTCATTAGTGATTCTTGCTGTTGCCAATTGAACTCTAATTGCTCTGCATTTTCTTTTCAAAATTCTTAAAGAAAACGGGTTTTACAGTCGTCTAATTTTATGAGCAGACATTAGCGTCCAGAATAATGTCCAGAATAGACACCAACACAGACATTATGCATACGCCAATTTGTATTTCTGATCCTGTTATATCTTCACTAAGAAAAACTAAAAACCATAAAAATAAACGCTTTTTATCAGAGGTTATATCCATGCTGAATAACCCTGAAAAATAAGGTGGTTCTCTTTACTAGGAAATACAAAATTCATCGCTTCGACCTTCCCCGACGCTTCCGGACTAGCCTCTCCCTGATGGATAATGTTAAGTTCTTCGGTCTCATTATTGATCATTGTTGCTAGATTGATCATTGTTGCTAGAGCACGTTAGGCCTTTTTTGGCCTAAATGCTTGGTTTCCCTGCAGAAAAGGGCCTGGCTTCCAGGTTGGAAGTTGCGCGTCAGGGTTACTGCCTGACCGCGGAGCACAACACTAGTTACGAAGCAGTAACAAGCCTCGGGTAAGGATTATTTTACCGTTGACAACCCAAACAAACCCAAAAATGACGACGATCTTCGGATTAGCACGTGGAATGTTAAAACTCTGAGCAGATCGCAGGCTGCCGAACAACTTACGGAGGTTCTCGACCGCTATAAGACGGACATCACCGCAATCCAAGAATTGCGATGGGACGGGCCGGGCAAACGAAAGATGTGACTACGGTGACTGCTACAAAGCGCGAGGACAGCGCATATTTCGATGCGGATTTGTTAGTGTCAGCAGACTTAGGCAAGAAGTCTTGAGCTTTAAGTGTATTAATGAACGCTTGGTAACGATCCGTATCAAGGCCAGATTCGCCAACATAAGCCTCATATGTGCGCGCGCCCCTACAGAGGAGAAGGATGACGCAACCAAGGATTGCAAAGCATACGAGCAATGTCCTAGCCTCGACGTTAAGGTTGTCCTCCGCGATTTTAACGTGAAGTTGGGCAAGGAGGCAATATTTGGTAGCACAGTCGAAAAACATAGCCTACACGATACCACCTCCGACAACGGACATTGACTTTGCAACGGGGCGCAGCCTTAATGTAGCCAGTACCCGATTCCCTCATCTTAGCATCCATAAAGGTACATGGCGATCTCCAGATCTATCCACGGTCAACCAAATAGATCATATTGCGATTGACGCAAGACATTCCACCAGCATTCTGAACGTCCGGACATTCCGAGGCACTAACATAGACTCGGATCACTTTCTAGTGCTAGCCAAATTCCGAGCTAGTATCTCTCGCACGAAACGAAACCAACCCAATGCTGTAAGGATATTCAACGTCCCACGTCTACAAGCGCAGGAGGTCGCCAGTGAATTCTCCGATCGTGTCTCCCTTTACCTCTCTGAAAGATCTGTGCCACCGACTTCAGGTGTATAAGACCAATAGCTGTGTAGCCATTGGCAGTGTTGCCAGGAGGCCATCAGAAAAGCCGCAACTGATGTGCTAGGTTTCATCCCGCCCCCAAAAAGAAACCCACGGTTTGATGATGAATGTCGGCGAGCACACGCAGCGAAGCAACACGCCTACAAAGCGGCGCTGCAAGGAAAGACGAGAGCCGTTCGCGAGCTCTACGAGCAGAAAAGAAGGGAGGAACACCGGCTTCTCCATAAGAAAAAGAAAGAGCACGAAAGCGCGCGTTTGAAGAAATTGAGAGGTGCTACTACAGGAAGGACGTTCGAAACTTTTATCAACAGATAAAAAAAACGAGTGAGACTCGTAAAAATAGAACAGAAGCCTGCAAAGATAAGGATGGGACTCAGTGCTGCAGACTGTATTACGGCGATGATGACCAGAATCCCGCTGTCAGGCAGAGCCCTCTATCCTATACAAGCGATGATAGACACGAATTCCGCACCCTGACCTCAGTGAAGTATCGGCCGTGATAACCAAGCTTAAATCCAATAAAGCCGCTGATGCCGATGGACTGCCTGCTGAACTCTTCAAAGCAGGTGGAGATGAGCTGGTAAGGTGCATACACCAACTCATCTCTAAGATTTGGTCGGATGAAAGTATGCCCGATGAATGGAATCTCAGCATCGTTTGCCCGATCCTAAAGAAAGGAGACCCTCTAAACTGCGCCAACTACAGGCATAAGTCTCCTGAACATCGCGTACAAGATCTTCTCTGCCGTTCTGTGCAACCGCTTGAAACCTTTTGTTAACAACTTGATTTGCCAATACCAGTGCGGGTTCAGGCCAGCGAAATCCACCATTGACCAGATATTTACACTGTGGCAGATCTTGGAGAAGACCCAGAAGTTTCAAGTCGATGCACACCACTTATTTGTCGACTTTAAGGCCGCGTGTGACAGTATTTATAGCGCATTGTCTAGCCTTGGCATCCCTGCAAAACTCGTCCGTCTTTGCAGAACAACGATGGAGAATGCCCGTTGCTCTGTCAAGGTCGGTAAAAACGTCACCGAGACCTTTGATGTCAAGAAAGGTTTTAGACAATGCGATACACTGTCATGCGACTGCTTTAACATTATTCTCGAAAAGATCGTGCGTAACTCGGACGTATCTTCCATAAGTCTGTACTACTCGCATATGCCGATGATATTGACATCATCGGAAGGTCACAACGGCCTATCAGTGGGGCCATTTGCGAGCATCGAGAAAAAAGCGGCTAAGATGGGTCTGGGATATGATAAACATAGGTTTTTTTTCATTTAAAAACCTATGTTTATCATATCAGTAAATAATATAAAAGTGATTCAGAGGTTAGTATACACATAGAAACTGTACTAATTATTGTCAGATATTCAAAAAAAGTGAATGATACTTACTATTACGATATTTTAGAGGTTTACACGTTTTCATATACCTACTCAGTGGGTATTTTCAAAGGGGCAAATACTGGGTACATACCGAGACCTGTTTTTAACCACCCAAAGTTGGGTATTTATTTTAAGTAAGCAATTTCCCACTTGAATCATTTGCATGCGCTTAATAAACAGGCGAAATAGAATTGTTACTAACAAAGTTAGTTTACAAATATTGGTTGTTGGAAATAAGAGAGCTATTGCCATAATAATCTCTTGGGTGGATGCTAAAATTTGAATCCGCTTAATGTATAAGTCACAAAGTACACAAATTTGGAGCAAATTATTGGAAAATCCAAGACAACCAGAGAAGAAAATGAACTGAGCTGCAGTCATCAGAATCTTTATCTCTGTTTCAGATTGAAATCCTTCAATATTAATTTCCTTCCAATACTTATTTTCTGTCTTTAATGTTGCATAATTATAAAATCTTGGAATAACTATTATTTTCGAACGATTTCTCTGTTTTAATAAATACCCGTGTAGGTAAAAACCGGTATATAAACGGGTATTTACCCCGAGAGGGTATGTAAAGGGTATTTGCCCATCACTAATTACAAGCGATACAGGAGACAAAAAATTGCAAAATATTTTGTGGAGCTACGAGACGGAGATTAATCTACTTAGAAACGACGAAATCTGCTTAGAAAAATGCAAGGCACACCCAAGCCAAAGCAATGTGATAACCGCTATACAAAAAAACATTTTTTTTCGCCATGATCCCTTGTCCAGTTTGCATGTGAGATGGAAATCTGTGACCTCATTCTAAAAATTTGTTTCAGGGGAAATTTTCCGGCTATTTGGTTGACAAGTTTTTAGTTTTGCATGTGGCGACGGTTGGAGCATTGGCAATATTGTCAAATCGTGTTAAATCGCCTAAGATTACTTGAGAGGGTCTCTTTTTTTGTAATACTACTATACTATGATCATTTACATGAAAATCTTTTTGGGGTGCAGGTTGAAAACATTTTCTACAAAATGAACCAACCGTCCTAAACATTTCTCGACTTCCCTCAGCGATTGTCGCCTTTTCTGTATGGAACTCTACCTATTTTTTTGATCATATGTGTAGATTATATATTCATTTGCATTACTACACTTCAATTAACAATTGACATTCGATTTTTGATAAAATACATTTGCATATGTTTTGCATATTTTGCACACATTTTGCATATATTTTGCATATTTTGCACACATTTTGCATCTATTTTGCATATTTCTTGCATATGTTTTGCATGTTTTCGATATGCATAACATTTTGTCATGTTTAAACAATACAATGTCTACAAAGTTTGGTCTTAATCTAATCAAAAATGTGGAAGTATGCAAAATCCGAGATCTAGTGATCCGTAATGAGACCTAAGAACTTAGCTTTATCCGTTAGGGAAAGGCTAGTTTCGAAAAGTCGGGGAAGGTCGAAGCGAGGAATTGTGTACTTCCTAGTGAAGAACATAAGCTAAGTGTTTTGGGGGTTTACCCCGAAAGCCCATGCTTCCAACTTGGAGAAGGCATTTTAAATTTTTGCGGGGACGACTATTGCAACATCGACTGTGTAGCCGACAACAGTACATCCCTCTCTTTCAACATACAAAGCAGCTCATTCACCGCAAAGTCCCATAGTAAAAGGAAGAGGTACCCCTCAAGGTGGGGTATCTTGAGGGCGGTACCTCAAGGTGGGGTATCAAGGTGGGGTATCTTGAGGGCAGCCTCTACTTACAGAACGCCGGAAAGTGGCTCCACCCAATTTGGAGTTGATGCCCCTGCTTAGTAGCAAGCTGTCAATTAATGCATAAACGTATGGGGCCACACCCAGTCTAGAGAGCGCACCTGTGATGGCGCTAGGCTTAATGTTGTTGAAGGCGCCTTCAATGTCGATGAACGCTGAGAGCGTGAATTCCTTACACTCTAGCGATCTCTTAATGGGGCTTGTTAGAGAGTGGAGGGCTGTTTCTACCGACCCAGCCTTGCTGTAGGCGTGCTGTGAGGAGGATATCAGCAAAGGGTTGATGATATCCCGAATATGGGCGTCCAGTAATTTCTCAAAAGTTTTGAGGAGAAAAGACGACAGACTGATGGGTCTGAGATCCTTGGGACTGACGTGCGAGCCCTGCTGCCCTGCTGAAAAGGAGCACTGTCATATTAACTGTGTGAAATGTCCATGGACTCTTGTTGACTTTGCCTTTTATGTCGGCTCGGTGTAGAGATATTTCGGCTTGGTAGGTGTAAGAACTACTTCTGGGATTATTCAACCTGTTTGATTGTCGACTTTGAAGACTATAGATCGTGGTTTGAATATTGTTAATCCTTTTGCATGTAGTTATTTTTCGGGTTGTGGTGGTTTCCTATTTCGAAAAGTTGTTTCTATTGTTGTACTGTTGGGGTACTTGCTTATTAACGTTTTGAAATTGTCTGTGTTCGAAACATTTTTGTGAGAAATTTCTGTTGCTGTTTTGGTATCGTTGATTACGATTGTATGAAATGGGTATTCTGTTAAGATGCATGTACTTATAATATCCGTTGGTCAGAATTATATCATAAGCATCATCCAACGAATGAAGGTTACGTCCGTTTATTATTCCCTTTGCAGGTTCTGGTAAGTGAAACATTTCAAAACAAGTTTTATATTTGTTTCTATCTGTTCGTTGTTCAGTAAGTATATAAGCATTGTTTATTCTTATCAATTAAGCTCGTTTTAGAACTGTTCGACGGCTTCATTACATCGAAATAGAATTACACCACACACCAAATCTGTAAAAGATGTGGGTGTAGGAGAAATGCTACCTGTCACACGTTTTGCTATGTGACAATATCATTTGTTAATAAAATGTCATCTGATAACTAAAATAACTGCAAATAATTCAAAGCTACTAAAATATGTGCATATTAGAAAATTTTGGGAAATAGAGAAAAAATTACAATTTTGAAAGGGGGAAACAAATTTTATTTGGGGAATAACAACACTGGATAGGCATATCTTTAGCGGGGTTTGCTTGACAACCAAATTTGCCTTAGCGTTCACATTTAACTACATGCTTGACAATTTCAGTTCAAAAACTCCAGTCAACAATTTTTTTCTATGCTCGGCGACTTTTTTTCCCATTCCGCTGAGATGCTCAGCCATCGAGATCGCAGACAAAAATAAAAAATACTCCGAAGTTGGACGACAAGTGTTCACACTCAACTACAAATCGTTCAATCGAGGCAAAAATATTGAACTTTCTGAATACAAGCCGACGTGTAGTTTCGAGCGTTCACATTGACGATTGTCAATGTCAAATATACGCACATAAAAATTGTAAAATAGTTTATAAGCATACATGTAAACAATTAAACAAATAATCATAAAACAAAAACCTGGCGACAACAACGAGCGATAAGGGGCGCTCGGAGTGAATAAAACCCCCAACGCTTCGGGTGGATTAAAACCCACCTGTGCCATACGGAACATAAAACAACAACGAAGGACATTGGTCCTGACTTGCTAAAGTACATTCCCTAAACATGTAAAACCTTTATGAAATGTCAAAAACTAAGACAGAAAATAAACAATTTGGGAAAATAAAAAAAAAAAAAATTGACGATTTGCAGTCGTCAAGCACTATTGTCCAGCAAATTGCACAATTTGTAGTCAGGTGTGAATCCCGTTTTTTTTCGTTTGCTGTCGATTCCGTTCGACTCTTGACAACCGTAATAAGGGTGAAAAATATTTGCCGCCTTATTGCTCTAATTTTTAATGTTACCTTCATATCTTATACAAATACTGGTCTTAATGAAATTAATTTTAGTATTGACCCAGACACAATTATTGTTACATAACAACTCAAAGAAAAATATCAAGTAACGAAAACATTTATGTTTTTGTTGTATTGATTTTGATTGAATGATTACAGTGAAAATTGCATCGAAAAAAAGTTAAAATTTAACACAATCTTTTCAGCCATTTGCAAGAAACAGAAACCTAAAGATTTAGGATAAAAGAGGTAGTGTACCTGAAAGGGTTCAGAGTCTACAAAGACAACGTAAATGATCAATATCACATTCAAATGTAAACTATAGAATACTTGACAACAGGAATACATTTCAATTTGGAACTCGTAAAATGAGTGAACTTTAACTTTTCTCGTTTTGCGATATTCATAGAAATGATCAACCGTTTTACGTATTTCACAATCAATCGAACATAGGTGGATGCACCAAACCTACTCAAGGCATCAATCAATTGTTTTGAACGACGAATTCTTGTTGGCTTCTTAGAACTCTTTATTGAACAGATCTTGAACACCGTAGTTTGAAAACTCTATTACAACTCCCTCGTTAGATATTGAAACGAATATATGTGCTTACCGGTTTCCCCAATCAATTTTCGATACTACAATCATCTGCAGCTCTAATGTTTGATCTTGCGTGAGGGTAGCACCAAGTAATTCCTTACGGCTCTCCAATATTGAAAGCATAACTTTCCGCAATGTATTAAATTTGTAGGTTTCCCTATCCTGAAATGAAGAAAAATAATTTAACGTCAAGAAAGATGCTTTTTAAAAAAATATCTTACCACGTAGAGTTTCTTCCATATTTCAGACCACTCTCGCAGAACTTGTGTACACTCGCTGACAACGGGATCGATCTTAGAAAGATCTTTTATGTGGATGTAAGATTTGGGAAACAAGCCCACCGCTCTGGATTTTCTCGGACATGTTCCTCGGTACCATTCTTCACATTCTTCTAAAATTTCAACCGAATCGCCAACATCTAGTGGTAGACCGAAACGAACTTCCCCGTGCCAATTGTGAATGGCTAAATAAATAAAATAGTTTTCTGTATTTAAAGAGTGTCCACCGTGTCATATAAACTTAAATAGGTTAAGGTTAATGCTGCTGTTACATCCACAGATGTTATTTAACTCAACGACAGGACTTCTTACACAGTCAAAACACCGTACAACATCGGTTATAACGACATATTAGTTGTACCGACCAATTTCTTAGGAACGCGGATGTTTTTCAATGGAATTAAATGGAGCTCAGCCAGGACCTAAAAAATATTATGTTACAACCTATATGCTGTTACAACCGATGTCGTGATGAGCGGGTTTGACTCTATATATATATTGATATCGATTATAGCGACCTAACGACCAAATTCATCTGTCCTTTGAAGGTCATTATAATTGATTTTGACTACTATTGAAATTAAAAAGAAATTAATTATTTTTACGTTTATTTGGCATCATTCTTAACTTTTGTAAAAGCAAAGTTTAGATTTTTCGAAACTAAAATGTCGTCTCTGTCTCTCCGTTACCGTTTAAAATAAAGCGCCTATTTTTTGTTCTTTAATAAAAATTCGAGTTTTTATTATTATTATTCAGCATTTCAGCTCCGTAAATTTCATCAGGTTACGGGCCCAGGCAGGCAAACACATTGAGCTATGGAGAAACATACAGAAATTATAGAAAAGCTGACGGGAAGAGATAATTTCCACAAATGAATGTTTACGGTAGAGCACGCCATGAAGTTACAAGGATTTTGGAAATCTGTGGTTGGAACGGAGACGGACGCGGACATCAAGGAGAAGGCCACGTCCAGGCTTGTATTGTATATTTCTCCAAATGTATAGTCATATACAAGGTGTTTCAACAGCCAAAGAAATTTGGGAAAAACTTCAATCAACGTACGAAGATTCCGGTTTGACGAGGCGCTGTGGTTTGCTAAGAAAGTAACGACAACACAATTGGTCAACTGTTCGAATATCAGCGAGTACGTGGACACCATCATAGATACATCAGAGAAACTAAATGAAATAGGAATGAAGGTGAATGAAGAATGGGTTGGTAGTCTGTTGCTGAGCGGTTTACCGGAGTGTTTCACACCAATGATTATGGCGATTGAGAGCAGTGGTTTGAAAATAACTGGGGATTTAATCAAGACAAAGTTGCTGCAGGATTACGATAGCTACACCGAAGAACAAGGAGCAAGTAGCGAAGCAGTTTTATATGGCAGGCACAAAGCAAAAAGAATGATGGTTAAAAAGTCCAAAACAATCGTGTGCTATAAGTGCAAAAAGGAGGGGCACATAGCAAAATATTGCAAAGAAAAGCAGGGTAATCTTTGCGAAAATAACGGCAAAATGTTAGCATCGACTTTTCCTGCAAGTTTTAACTCGTAATCAGAAGACTGGCTAATCGATTCAGGAGCATCATCACATATGGCTAAGCGAAAAGAAGATTTCACCAGCTTTCAAGAATTCGGAAACAAGGAATTCATCACAGTCGCAAACAACGCACAACTAAAGGGTGATTTTTTAGCTATCATCTTTTTGGCAACACTGGTTTAAACACCTGACGCACGTTTCGTGTTTTCTTTCACTGTCAAACATCTTCAGTTTGGTCTATAATTTAACCATGAATCGTCGCGTAAACCATTATAGAATTAGATTCGCTTACATTATATTAGATACATTAATCCCATTGAATCCAGAAGAAGTCCTAATAGGTGGTATTGTTAGAGCAATAACTCAGCGATACGATCACTGTCACATAAATTCGCAATTTATAATTGAAGCACAAATGAATACGTTATTTACGTTACGTTATTTAGAACTGATTTGCCTTTTTTAGAACTTCGTTCAAAAGTTGTTAGTGCATATTTGCTTAGTATAATGTCGCGCGCAATAGAATTTATTCACGCCTTAGATTGGGTCTCTAAACTCAGTCTTGCACCATTTACGTAATCTACACTTTAAAGATATAGAGGGAGAGGGCTTTTTCGAAAAATTCGAGTCTATAATAAACATTTGTATTCGTAACAGAAAAAAAAATTTAACACGCCCTGTTTTGTTACCACAGCTCTGGAAAATTGTAAACGAATTTAGTTTAGATTGAAACTTAGAACCATGGTGCGACGTTGAGAAACGAAATCAAATCACAGAGATTTAAGGAAGGGCTTGCCTAGAGTCCGTAGCCTTGCCCTGGCCTATTACGGCAGTATTGTAAAATGTGTGATTCCAAGCCTAGCTGTATGGTCTTCTATCGACCAGTATATGTATATGTATTGGTTTAGTTTAGTTTTAGTTTAGTTTTAGTGGGGTAATAATAGCCCCATTTATTAGCTTAAGACAAGCAAGGAAAAAACTTAACATAACTTAAAGACTAACAGAAACTTAACCTAACTTAAGACCTATTGGGGATGGCGATAAAGGCGGCGGGGCCGAAGTTTTAGGGTGGAGGGATTCGCGCTGAAGTCGAAAGCGGGAGCGGAGTTACACTTGCGCAACATTCGAGATATAGGTTCATTTGAGCCATAGGAGGTGTGATGGGGAGGAAGGTAGAAGAAGCGAAGGGTGCGTGTGTTACGTGAGTTGGTATTAATGTGGATGGAACTGAGAATGGTGGAGCAGTCGATGCCGCCATCAAAGAGACGGAAGATGAAGAGGATGTCAGCAATATCTCTGCGGTCTTCAAGGGTTAGTAAGTTAAGGAGTTGGAGGCGGTCGTGGTAGGGGGGGAGTATTTGAGGGTGGGACCAGGAGAGACCACGAAGGGCGAAGCGGAGGTAGCGGCGCTGGATATTTTCTATCCTAGCAATATACGTGGTTTGGTATGGACACCACACTTGAGAGGCGTATTCAAGTATTGGGCGGACGAAGGTGGTGTAGAGTGCTCTTGTGACGTATGGGTCAGAGAATTATTTAGACCAACGTTTAACAAAACCGAGGGTAGAGTTTGCTTTGTTAATTATGTGATCAATGTGGGCTCGAAAGTTGAGTTCACTGTAACATATTACACCCAAGTCACGGATAGAGTTGACACGGGTAATGGGATGGTCGTATAGGCGGTAGAAGCGGGGAGTGGAGGCTAATCGCTTTCTTGAGAAAGTTATGGACTGACACTTAAGGATACTGAGCTCTAGGCAGTTTTTTGTGCACCAAGTTGAGAAGCGGTCGAGGTCCTGTTGAAGAAGTAGAGAGTCGTTGGCGGTTTTGAAAGCCTTGAAGAATTTGGTATCGTCGGCATACAGTGAGACGCGAGAGTGAAGGATAATATACTTCAAGTCGTTGACTGCGAGAATGAATAGGAGCGGACCTAGGTGACTCCCTTGAGGGACGCCTGATGGGGCTGCAAAGGATCGGGATAGGATAGATCTGAAGCGGACTTGGTAGGAGCGATTGTCTAAATAAGATGAAAACCAGGATAGTAAGGACGAGCTGAACCCAAAGGCAGTTAGCTTATAGAGAATCATCTTATGGGATATTTTGTCGAAGCTTTACTGAAGTCAGTGGTGATGACATCAACGTCGTGGTAGTGGACCTACCTTTAACAAAACCGTGCTGGTTCGGCGATATAAGGGACTTGCACTGACAGCTTAATTAGTCGTACATTAGGCTTTCGAAGATCTTAGGTAGGTGAGAGAGTTTGGCTACAGGTCTGTAGTTTGTGACATCGCGCTTAGGACCTTTTTTGTGAATGGGGGTTATGAAGGAAGTTTTCCAGGCATGGGGAAATACGCCCTGAGCTAGCGATAAACGGAAACGAGTGGAAAGAGGGAAGGACAGGACGGAGGAACACTTTTTGAGGAAGATGGAGGGGAGACCGTCGGGACATGGGGTAGATTATAAGATTGGTGCGCGTAGCCTCTAGGTATCCCTGGTAGAGGGAGTCGTAGAGTTCAGTGAAGCGAAAGTAAGTGCCTAGAAAGTTCGAGTAACCAGACGGGAGGCGGGTGCGGAGGAAAATAGTCCAGAGTTTATTTCTTCTATTTCTTAAGGTACGAAGCCTACGGTTGTACCAGGGGGGGAGACAGGTAGAAGCCTGTTACGGGAGAGTGGGACGAATAGAGAGAAGGCGAGAAAAATACTTCTGTACAGGGAGTCGACACCTTGGTCGACGGTTTGATTAGCGAAGTCGAAGGTACACTTGCTGAGATAAGCAGAAATTTTCTGGATGTTGGCTTTGTGGAAGTCATATGAAGGAATTTTGGAGGGGGGAGGACAGCGGCTATGGAGGATGATAAAAAATGTAAGCAGCAGAGGGGGATGGTGATTATCAATGGTGGAAAGCGGAATTGTGGAGAGTGAAACAGAAGAGTTGTGAGGATCGGAAGTGAATATGAGGTCAAGCTGTCGACCAAGGAAGTTCGGGACGCAGCTGACCTGAAATAGACCCGAGTCACTAAGCCGATCTAGAAAGAGACACTCCTTGGGTGAAGTAGGGTTGGAGGCCGTAAAACAACATAGATCATCAGAAACGGACCAACGGAGGTGAGGGAGATTGAAGTCACCGCAAACGATAATGTCGTCGGCAAGGCCAAATATGCGATCAACGGAGTCGATAACCAATCGATAGGAGTCGATTGGCTGAGAGGGAAGAATGTAGCAGCATGTGTGGGAATATGATTTTGACACAGATGAAGTCGAGCATGGGCGATGAGGAGACTGAGATTAGCGAAGAGTCGAGACTGTTATGGACAGCAACTAGCACGCCTCGGCGGGGGAAGCCTACATTGGGCGAGATGTCATCACGAAAGACATTAAAGAATGGAGGGAAGAGTTCGTTACTGCTGATTTCAGGAATCAAATTAGTCTCGGTGAGAGCGTAGGGCAAAGAGTGCGGATTGAGTTTTAGACCGAAGTCCTCTTACATTTTGATAGTAGAAGGAGACAGCAGGGTTCTGTTGGGGTTGGTTAGGAGCGAAAGTACTGACTGTGGTCGGCGCGCTTACGTTGGAGATGGGAGATTCGCTTGGAGCTAATGTAATGACCGAAAGCGGCAAGGTCTTTAGCCACTTTCTCTGGAGAAAGATTTAAAATCTCGTGAAACCTTATGTACAGACGTTTCAGTGTTGCGGGGTCAGTAGGAAGGCCTTCTTTATAGATGGAAACTAGAACACTGGTTTTGGTTTTGCCTTCAAAGCAAACCGAGTCGGGCTTATCATTGAGGTAAGCCAGAAAAAGACGAACGTGCTCATAGACCGATTTTTCCCTCAGTCGTGAAAGGGCGTAGCGACTTTCTGCCCAATCCGAGTTTTGTAGTGTCATCCTGGCTGTTGGGGGAAGAAGTGGATCAAAAGTTTGGGGACAGGATGACGCCTTATTGGGAGAGGGTGCAGGAGGATTTTGAGAGCTGGGTAAGGGGTTTATGGTGTGAGATCTAGAAAAATTAGGGTATTTATCGCACGCGTTAGTCGCCGGAGTAGAGATAGTGGGTGAGGAAATATGGGTAGAGGTTAGTCGTTCTTTGGATTTGATTTTCGCTCCCGAGGTAAGATCGAAGTTAGGAAACGTGGGTGGTGGGGGAAGGAGGCGGCTGCATCTGAACACTGGACGTTATCTTACGTCGCGGAGGAGTGTAGAGTGTATATACCTTATGATCAAAAAAGAACCGAAATTTTCATTTTAAAATTCCCGCGCTTGTCCAATCGGTAAAAATTCTCTCAACGTTGGCAACACTTTTATATATATTCTGTCAAATTTTGACGGATATCGTATGATTAGTTTTTGTTTGATTAGTTTTTGTCTATACAAATAAGTTGAAAAATTTTCGTGTGGCGATTTTTATAATGGATGAAAATTTAGAACAACGTGCGTGCATCAAATTTTGTGTTGCAAATGGATTTAAGTGTTCCGAAACGTTGAAAATGTTAGAAAAGGCCTTTGGTGAATCGTGTCTAGGAAAAACACAGGCATATGAGTGGTATAAACGGTTCAAAGGTGGTCGTACAAGCTTGGATCATGATGAGATCCCTGGCCGCCCAACAACATCTGTTACTGAAGAAAACATTGAATCGGCGAAGCAAATCGTGTTGCAAAATCGTTCTGCACCGATAAGAGAGATTGCTGTGTTGTTGGGCATCTCTTATGGATCAACCGAACACATTTTAACTGATGTTTTGGGTTTAAAACGCGTCGCTGCTCGGCTGGTGCCAAAAAACCTGAATTTCATTCAAAAACAGCGTCGTGTTGTGTTGTGTTGTGTCTCAGTTTTTGGCCAAAAACTCAACCAATATCATCAACCAAGCACCGTACTCTCCAGATATGGCCCCGTGTGACTTTTTCCTCTTCCCAGACTCAAATTGCCATTGCAGGGAACGCGTTTTCAGACCATAGAGGCCATAAAAGAGAATTCGCTGCGTGAACTAAAGGCCATACCTTCGGCGGCCTATAAAACTTGTATGGAAAATTGGATCAAGCGTTGGCATGCATGTATTGCCGCAGGAGGAGAATACTTTGAAGGTGATGATAAAGAAAATTATTAAAAATTGAAATTTTGCGTTTTTTAATAAAATTCCGGTTCTTTTTTGATCATAAGG
Source organism: Syritta pipiens (assembly GCA_905187475.1). NCBI lineage: Eukaryota > Metazoa > Arthropoda > Insecta > Diptera > Syrphidae > Syritta > Syritta pipiens. The sequence goes on along the minus strand of LR994572.1, from coordinate 59,080,368 downwards.
TATGTAATAATAATTTGTCTGTTCGTCCGCCGTACGTCGGATTTTTTCAGCACTAAAAGTTCCACCATTCCTAAGTTATTGGAGCTACAAGGACAAAACTCGACCTAAAAATAGTTCTGGTCGAGCCGCTTATTTTGATGTATTGCCACATAAAGTAGACCACCCCAAGGGGGAGAATTAATTTTTTTAAGATTTCCGAAACGAATTTTAAAAACTGAGCAGTAGAATTTTTTTAAACTTGGCTTAACAATAGGGCTAGATCCCCTACAGATCCCAACGTTGAACCATAACGCTCGGAGGACCCAAGGGGGAGTTATAGGGATTTGAACTTTTTTAGTCTCCTCAACGGTTCTTGAAAACTGAGTAACAGATTTTGTTTAAATTGTGCATTAGAATAGTGTTGGGTATGTTATTGATTCCCCTAAAACGACATAACGCCCAGAAAACAGGGACATGAGAAAGGGGGGTTCGATCTTTTTTTTTTTTGTGCTTTTTGCACATTCCGACTCATATTTTCCGAAATCGTTGAAACTTAGCTCGAATCAAAATAAATAGCTCGAAGGTCTTGCATATTCCAAATCCAACGCCACCTTCCCCATCAATTTGCGATCAACCGTTCACGAGATTTTGTCAGTGGTGTGAAAAAGAGAACAACGCAGAGAGGGAGATTGAAAGAGAGTTCTTTGTCTCTGTTTCATATGAAAATGTAAGAGCAATAGTTTGAGTGAAGGAATATGAAACAAAACGGATCTTGGAACTCGATAAGAACAATTTTGAAGGACGAAGTTAAGAAATGATATTCGCACAGTTTTGTTGTTGTCTTTTGCTTCAGAAGCAGAGTTGCTCATGCCATTTGTGTGCTTAAACAAATCTATATAAATAAAAATGAATCGCCGAAATGTATGTAATACTATAACTCAAGAACGACTTCACTGAATTAGATAATTTTTTTTCCTCTGAATTAGTTACTTTTAGGAGATGGTTTAGATAGAAAAAAAGGTTAAGAAAATTGAGAAAGTCAGGTGGAAAAACGCATTCAAAGCATTTCCAATGCATTGTTTATGTATCAGAAAAAAACTGACTAACACGTGAAGTGCCAGTGGCGCAGAGCATAAGATCGCTGCTCCAGGATGTCTGGGTCTGCGAATCGAATCTCGGCAGGACGTATCTTTTTTCCGACAATCTTATGTACTGGATTCATGTCTAGGAAAAAGCAAACACTCCTTGTTTTTCCCAATTCAATTTTTTCGGGTGCAAAAACGCTTTCAAAGCTTTCCAAACAACTAACTTACGTATGAAGTGCCAGTGGCGCAGGGCATAAGGTCGCTGCTCCAGGATCCCTGGGTCTGCGAATCGAATCTCGGCAGGACGTATCTTTTTTCCGATAATCTGGTTCCGATATGTCTAGGTAAAAGCAAACACTCTTTCTTTTTCCCAATTCAATTTTTTCGGGTGCAAAAACGCTTTCAAAGCTTTCCAAAGCATTTTTTATGTATCAGAAAAAAACTGACTCACATATGAAGTGGCACTGGCGCAGAGCATAGCTGCTGCATAGAGCTGCTCCAGGATCTCTAGGTCCGGGAATCGAAACTCGGCAATAATGTATCCTTTTTTCCGATAAACTCATGTCTAGGGAAAAACAAACACTTTCTATTTTTCTAATTTTTTCGGGTGAATAAAGAAAGCCCGATATGAAATCAATAAGTAGGTTAAATCCACTGCGTGTAGAATGAATTGTTGTGTAAATAAGAAAAGTAATTAAGGATGTGAGAAATGTAAGGAATGATAATGTTTATATAGAATGGTCAGAATAAAAAAAAGACATATTCGATCGTGGAAAGTGCTGTGATAGTCAATCGAGAGTTGTAATAGTATTAAAGTAGTAGTGAAAGATTGATAAACAATAATAATAGATATTGGAAAACAAGTGGAAGTGTGTGTTGTGCTTCACTTACAATTTAAGCCTTTCAATAGATCAAAGTGATTTGCAAACGCTTCGCATTAGCAGCGATAGCGCAGAGAAGAGAATAATACTATTAGTTGTAACATTTTTCTGTACTAGGTTCGCACCTTGGAAAATTTACACACGTAAATTGAGTGCTCAACGTTCGTTCTATAAAGCAGGACAGGCATTTAAAGTTTTATATAGTGTGATTTAATATATAAAACAAAATGCCACGAACAAGGCGTCAAAACATCGGCCGGCTGCACGCGTAACTCGAATAGGGTTTACAATATGCGAAATAATGAGACTGAAGAAGAGCGAAGGCAGCGTTTGGAGACAAATAGAATTAGAATTTCTCAAGCGAGATTTCACGCGACTCCAGAACTACCCATACCATCAACTTGAAACCAGATGCAACAAAATAGACGATCAAACGAAACAATCAATTACGAACGTTTGGGATTTAGATATGATGCAACAATCGATTACGCCAGCGACAAATCTGTCGATTTCGGAGCAATGAGAGGAAGATTTCGACTCGAACCACCAGGGTTATGTTGTGCTAATAAATTTCTTTATTTCTTGCTAAACCCTGAAGCTGAAGTAACTTAACGCTGTGCTACAGTTCAGTTAGGAGGCAAATTGTCATGTAGCTGCAACAACTTTTCCATGAAAAAAATCACTTGGTTAAATTGTTTAAATCGTCGTCGCTCTGTAGAAGATAACGGAAAAACAATAACGTTGAAAGTCAAAAATAAGGATCTCGCCACTGCTTTCTAAAACATTTAAGGCGCATTGTAATGTTGAGTACTGCAATTCGGTCAAATCTATTAAATATGTTTGCAAATACATCACGAAAGGAAACGACATGGCCGTATTTGGTATTGCAGCTTCAAACAACAGCAATGAAGTTTCACAATATCAGATGGGAAGATGTTAGCAGCAATGAGGCTGTTTGGAGAATCTTTTCATTTCCTATACATGAACGTCATCCGACAGTAGTCCATTTAGCTGTTCACTTAGAGAATGGACAACGAGTATATTTTACGGCAGAGAACGCAGCACAAAGAGCTGAACGACCACCAGCGACAACGCTGACAAACTTCTTCGACATGCGCGAGCGATCCATTTGCAAGAACACAGTTTTACTCGGAAATACCGAAATATTTTACATGGAACGTCACATAAAAACTTCCAACGCCGAAAACAAGGACAGCCTGTACCAGGATACGTGGATGTATATTCAACCGATGCATTGGGGCGCATTCACACAGTGCACCCAAACAGTGACGAATGTTTTTACTTGCATTTATTGCTACTTAATATTTGTGGGCCAACTCATTTTGAATCTCTACGAATGTTCAATGGTGAATTGTGCGGAACATATCGAAAAGCCTGTCAACGATTACACTTACTGGAGAATGATATCCATTGGGACCACACACTTGCTGATGCCGTTATTTCATCTACTTCCCATCAAATGCCATCCTAATTTCAACGGACTTCCCATCAAATCCACATAATTGGTGGAACAAATACAAATACAATATGGCTGAACACATTGTGCATTGACTACGTTCAACAACGGAAAACCCTGAACTTGAAATTTGCGGTGAAGTCTCCAATGAGGTATTGGTATCTTCAGAGGATTTGTGGTTGATGGTGTCTGGCAAAATGTTGCATGACTTAGGAATGCCTGCACCTAATCGCCCATGTATGAAACTTACTTAAACTTTTTGATCTCATTAATTTTAGATACAATTCAGGCACAAAGTAAGATCGCACTGGCAGTATCATCATCTGGGATTGCAGCTACACTATTAGAAGGTGGACGAACCGCTCACTCGGCGCTCAAACTTCCATTAAATTTGCAAGCGATAGATGAACCGACATGTAATATAACCAAAACATCAGCAATGGCGAAAGTGCTACTTGTAAGTGCTGAATTGTAAGCTTATAATTTGGGATAAGCGCACGATGGCGCACAAACGGGCATTAGAGGCACTCGACCGACCACTAAGAGATTTGCGTAGCAATCAGAATCTCTTCGGAGGCGCGATGATTCTACTGGTTGGAGATTTTCGCCAAACGCTTCCAGTCATTCCTAGGTCAACAGCTGCTGATGAAATAAATGCTTGCTTGAAGATATCAAATTTATGGTGATACGTAAAAAAAATTAAGTTAGTAACTAATATGCGAGTTGCATTACAAAATGACGTTTCGACGGAACTGTTTTCAAGCGCGTTATTAGACATTGGCGATGGGAAAATGTCTGCTGACCTTTCTACTGGCCTCATTTCATTTCCACCAAATTTTTGTCAGTTCATATCGGAGTATATTATAGAAACCATTTTGGTTGAGCGAACGAGCTATATTAGCAGCAAAAAATAAGAATGTTGATGATTTAAATATAAAAATCCAGAATGAAATTTATGGACAAATACATTCATTTAAGTCGATCGATTCCATTATCAATCAAAATGAAGTTGTAAATTATCCAATTGAATTCCTAAATTTATTAGATTTGGCAGGATTACCACCCCACAACTTACAGCTCAACGTGATGTTACGCAATTTAAATCAACCAAAATTGTGCAATGGAACAAGACTCGTCGTTAAAGAAATTTTGGGAAATTTGATTAAATTGACGAAATTTTACGGGCGAGGATGTTCCAATAATACCGATAATTCCAACCGATTTCCCTTTTGAATTCAAACGTATCCAGTTTCCAGAGCGCCTAGCATTCGCAATGACAATTAACAAATCCCAAGGCCAATCACTAGAAGTGTGTGGAAAAAACCTGGAATTTCCCTGTTTTTTTCATGAGCAATTATACGTTACGTGCTCGCGAGTCGGCAAATCATCGGCGCTATTTCTTTTTGCCTCAGAAAAAAAACTAAAAATATTGTGTATGATAAGGCCTTACAATAGTTATATTTAAAGTATTTAATTGTTATTCATTAGTATATATGGTCTTATTCGAAAAAAAAAGATATTTTCTCATTGTTGTCAAATAATCCAACTGATTTTAATTTCCCCGTATTACATTTCCTTAGTCCACGATAGTACACCACCTGTGCGAAGCCAAGGCAAGCGTAAATAGTAAACCAAGTCTTCCAGGAATTTCGAAATTACACGCAAAAAAGAGGACAGACAGACAGACGGACACCGAAGTGTTTCTATAAGGGTTTCGTTATTCCTTTGGAACAAAACCCTAAAGATATGGCGGTACGAAGTTCGCCGGATCAGCTAGTTTTTGATAATTTCAATTGTAATGTCAGTTATGTGGTACCAAAAAGAGAACACACGGAAAGGATAGAGAGTTTATGGGCGTGTGTTTCATAAGAAGCTATCAAATAGCAAAGATATGAGCGGAGGGATATGAAATTACAAAGTCTATACGAAAAATTTTGTATGACGGTTCTCTAACAAAAGGCGAAACGAAGTAAAGAAGTTTTTTCAGTTTTTTTGTTGTCTTTTGTAGAAGAAGTAATGAAATTTGGATGCAAGGTCTATCTCGCCAACCTAAAAATAAATTGTTATATTTTTTTTTTGAAAAATACTAAAAGACTAAAGAAAAAGTTAGTTAGATTGGTTTTTAGCTAGTTAGTAGCTTCTGCAGCAAAAGGCGAATATCATTCCTTTTTTAAGGGTTTCGTTCCAAAGAAATAACGAAACCCTTATAGAAACACTTCGGTGTCCTGTCTGTTTGTCGGTCGCGTTTACATATTTGCTAATAACTTCTGAATCCTCTGTAGTTAAGGGATGAAACTTGGAATGAATGTAAACTTAGGCAACCCAAAAATAAATCGAGAATTTTTTCCGGAAATAGTCGAAGATTAAAGAAAAAGTTAGACCTGACATTTCTACAGATGATGTGTTTCACTTGCCCAAATAAAGCTCCAAGAAAAGTTTTGAGAAAGTCACTAGCGAAAAAGTTAGTACTAATACTAAAATCAAAAACAGATTTATTTTCTTAGATATTTGATATGGGTATCGTTCGAAAGAGGATGCCAGCCATGCCATGAAAAGTTGTTGGTAAAAGATTATAAGCCAACAAACTTCGAAAAACGACTTATATGCCATGTCCCATACCTTATTTTCTAAAGCAATGGGTTGAATTTAAGATGCGTCTTATCTTACATGATTTTTTATTCGTACTAAAATAAACTAATTGTTTTTTAATTTTTTTCCGTAATTCATTAAGTTAGGTACCATTGGATAGGTTTTGTAAAATAAAATATAGTTCTTGTTTTGAACTTTTTGTTTTGAGGTTCAGTTTTCGAGATATTAAGCCAAAAAAAAAAGATTCAGCATCCTGGCTCAAACAGTGACATACGAATTGTAAAGATCCGTAAATGCCATTTTGTAGATCTCGAAAAAACAATAAAAAATAAAAAAAACATTTTTATTTTCATAGAATTTTTCGAGATATCAACCATTTAGTGTTCTGCTAAAAAAAGGAATTAATTAACTGTCATGTATTCGCAAACAAATTTCTCCATAAGAAGTGATTGCTGGACGTGCTTTGATGCGGTCCCCCATCGCGATGCTCGATATACATCGACGCTTTTTCATAAATCTTCGAATTGTCTTCTCTGTTTTCCGTCACTCAAAATTGTTCGCGTTAAGTTCCAAGATCCGTTTTGTTTCCTATTCCTAGAACTCTATTTCTCTCTACCTCTAAGAGTCTTTCCGCGTTGTTCTCTTCTTTGTACCAAACAACTGACATCACAGCTGACGAAGGGAAAAAGTAGAGAAAATGAGGATGACGTCATCATTCGTAGCTAGGCCCTCTGTATTTTTGTTAAATTGAATATCGAATTTGATCACATAAAAAGCAAATATCTCGTCAACGGTTGATCGTAAAGGTGGCGTTGGATGTGGAATAAGCACGACTTTCGAGTTACATATAACAAACATAAGACCGAATGTGAATAAAGAAAAAAGTTCGAACCCCCCTTTCTCCCCTCCTTGATTTCTGACCGTTATGCCGTTTTAGGGGAATCAATAACATGCCTAACACTATCCTTATGCCGAATTCGAGCAAAATCTGTTGCACGGTTTTCAAGAAGGAGACTAAAAAGAGTCAAACCCCCATAACTCCCTCTTGGGTCCACCGAGCGTTGTGGTACAACTTTAGGATCTGTAGGGGATCTAGCCCTATTTTTAAGCCAAGTTTCAAAAAATTCTACTGCTTAGTTTTTAAAAATCGTTCCGGAAATTTTAAAGAAATGTAAGCCCCCCTTTCTCCCCTTTGGAGCGGTCTACTTTGCATATCAATACGTCAAAATAAGCGGCTCGATTAGAACTTTTTTTGAGCCGAATTTCGTCCTTGTAGCTTCAACGACTTACAATTGGTGGAGCTTTCAGTGCCTAGAAAAAAAAAGAAACTAAATACGATCTGTAGACATATTCTCAATAAAAAGTGATTGCTGGACGTGATTTGATGCGGTCCCCCATCGCGATGCTCGACATACATCGATGCTTTTTAATAAAATTTAACTTAAAAACAAATCTGCTTCCTTTAAAATAATACCTATATCGACCATCAAAGTTAATTAACGTTTTTTCGGGCGTTAGTATCAGTATTATGAGAGAGGTACCATATAGACACCCCCACAAGCTTCATAATTTTTGCTTACAAAATCCAGCTTTTAATCATTTTAGATTTATTTGTTGTTTCTTAGAAATCATTCATTGAAAAGTTGAATAATAAACCCAAGTGTAAAATTTGCAGTGTTTTTTTGTTTAAAAGCCTTTATTTTATTCAAAAAAGGATACATGTAGGGAAAAAACACAGGAAATTACTTAAGCTTTTAATTTTAGATTGAGTCCTTAAAATTGGACTCTATTTTAAAAAGGCAGTGTTGGACCTCATCCGGACTCCCAATGCATTCACTAAATGAAGCTTGAAAATATCTCAGATACCTAATTGTTTTTATATTAAGAGCAAATTGTTTGAGTCAAACTAACAACACAATGAATAAGCAGCGCAGTTATTCCTACAGAGCCGGACGGTTGTGTGCACAAATAACCTATAGCTCATTCGTGGTTGTGTGTAGACGACCATAGACCCTAGACGACAATTGTGTTCGCCCAACTTGATTGTTCTTCGAGAACCATTGGCGAAAAGTTTCGACTTTCTCGTGTTCCTTGGGTTCGATGTTTGCCGCGTAGGTCGCTATCCTCATTCCTCATTCTTGCTGTGAACATTCTCTTTCTTTCTTGCATAGGTAAAAAATATAACCTATGCGCTTTTTTCTCCTGCGTGTTTGCACTAAAAAATCAAAATGAAATTAAAGGTGTTCGTTGTCCAGTGCCAAATTGAACAATGCATGCATGCATGCATGCAACACAAGTTGCGAGAGGAAATTTTTTGTTTATTTTTTTGCAAAAAAAAAAATCCAACTTGAGGAATTGAAAATAGGCCAAGAGTCGAAAAAATGTATTCGAATTAGAGGGCTTTTCGACTTAGAGGCCGTTCGACTTGGATTATGGATTTTTATGGGAAAAAAAGGGAATGCCAGAATATAGCGAAAAAATCGAGTTAGAGGGCTTCGACTGTATGTATACTATTTGTTTGACTATAAACATGACTCAGACTTGTAGAAAATGCAAATAACATAGAGGTAAAAACTTTGCTCCAATTTGCACCCTCGCACTTTACCTTACGTACATTCTGAAAAAAAAAATCTCAGAGAAAAAGTTAAGAACGTATGTATTTCAGATTTTAACATTTAACATAAACACGAAGATAGTTTGTGTTAATTTGAATTTGATTGAGTTAATATTACTCTGCTCATAAAAAGTACAAATATAAAAGTTCATAAAAAAAAATTCAAAATGTTTAAAAAAGTTCCACAGCTTACTTCTTTTCCCCTCCATTTGAATGCAGTTATTAATTTTCCACTACATAAGTGACTCAACGTCCGAAGTAACTTAAAAAACATCAATACTAAACCAAAGTAATGGTAACAGCAAATGTAGGAAAAAATACAAAATTCCAAATTCCAAATGCATACAGTGCTCTACAAAAGTCTGCGTACGATTACGTCTATTCCAAAACCATATGTTACAATTTGTTTTGAAATGCATATATAAAAAGAGCATTTTCGAAAGCTTCAGAATTTACCAAAATTAGTTCAATACTCTTATCCATTCAAAAGTTTCAAAAGTTTGCGTACGGCGAGTAAATTTTCACAATTAGGACCATTTAAATAACTGTAACTAATTAAGGAAGCAAGTAAATACTTTGCCTTTGTATATCCGTTGTTAGCAAGTGGCGAAATGTAGAAAAGTCCATAAATAGTGTTAACCTATTTACGGACTTTTCCATAAATAGGTTAAGTCCATAACCATATGGAAAAAAACGGAACTTAGTTGGAATGAGAGGCTACTAACTTGTACTAGGGAGGAGGAATGTCCTAGAGGGTGGTATCAAAATAAACTTCAAAAAGCCAGTCAACAACCCAACTAAAAAAAGGCCGCTTCGGGATTTCTGGAAATTGCAAACAAGAGTAGAACTGTCCAATCATTTAAGCTCTCCAAGAGATAAACAACCTTTCAAGCGAATACTAGATCAAGAACCGCTTATAACGGCAAAGTGAGTGATGGAGCTTTCGAAAAACTCTTTTCATTTCAAAACAAATTGTCACATATGGTTTTGGAATAGACGCCCTTTTTCCCCAAATTTCTTAATCGTACGCAAACTTTTGTGGAGCACTGTAAGTGCCACTGAAACAACATAAACTTCACGATAAAAAAAAACGAAAAAACCCAATCGACAATTTGCACTCCGCATTTTCTTTCCCTTCCTACAATAGACACAAAAGAAAAAAAGAGATGTTACAATAAAAACAAACACCCATACACTACTCAACGGTTAACGAAACACATCACAATATAAATATAGAAAATACGGTAATGGTAACGACATTTATTTTGAAGTAACGTATCGTTACTTGGTATAAACTGAAATACCCGTCATTAAGTACCGAAGAGTACATACGGTTTGCTACGGCTCTACTCCACAATAATTATTTGCATCAATATATAAGCTGTTCAGCGCACAAATCGATTAACTCTATAAAACAATAATTTAAGGAATGCGATGAAACAATTTGCAATCCCCTCTGAAATACATTAGGGGTATTCACGATCCGGTGCAACTGATCTTGTATCGGTGCAAGTGTAAAAGTGCAACATTTTTTTTCACCACAACAACAAAATGTACTGAAGACAATCTTGCACCGGCTTTGCATTTTTGCAATCTCATTTAATTCTTTGAAATGTAAAGTAATAATAATCAGCACAGGAAGCGTCGAAGAGGGATAACTCCGTAAAAAAAAAGTAGACGGATAGCGAACTTCTTTTTCCTTAATTTATTTGCATACCGTCTATCCTCATAATCTTATTTGCTGCATCTTCCAATAAGAATTCAATAAATTTTCTTTTTTTCACTTTTTTTGCATCTATTCATTAACAAAAATCAATTTTACAAAAACCTAGTCATTTCAGAACAAATGTCAAATTTTGACATTTTCTTCTGTGTTGCACAAGACTACAAAAAGTGCGATCACGATTTAATGTAAAAAATAAAACTTTGCACTTTTACTACACTTGTTGCACCAAACGTGAGTACCCCTATTATTTTTAAATCAATAGCAAAAAAAAAAAAACGGTCAAGTGTGAGTTTTACTCTCACGCCGATGGTTTCGTTCTGCGGTAAATAGATTAATACTCATGACTTAATATAGGTCCAAGAAATTAACAAATCAAAAAACCACCAGTAAATTCTACAGTAAAACTATAATAATTTTATTCTAAAACCCGATTTTAGACCATTTAAGTCTGCATCAGATGTCATCTAGTGCAAAAAGAATGTTCGGGATCTTTTACTTCGTTTTTGATGAATTGAAAAAAAATATTTTCCCTGCGGTTGGAATTGGACGTGGTCATGAAAGGGTTAACAGGATCGTCATATAATTTCTTCCATGGTAAAGAAATTAATGAAAAAATACAGAATACAAAAGTCGAGCTCAGTGTTTGTTTGTGGCAAGTAAATTTCAATGGAATTAATTGAAACAGTTTAAATGTCCTTAGTTATGCCAAAAAATCGGTTCATCTGTTATTCCCCATTTTTGAAACAGTTTTCCCCTTTTGGGTCGAAAAATTCCCAAATGGGGAAAAAATCCCTCGATCTGGCATCGCTGGTCTCAGGTACATTGTCTGTTGCTGCATCTAATTATCGGGATACAGAACACTCTACAAAAATATGCCAAATTGTAAGAGTTGTTCCACAATTGGAGCATATTTCTGGAGCTAATGTTTGCTTGTGAAAAGGGTTTTTCCCAATCGGGCTGCATTCTTCTTGTCATAATGAATGATTATACGGGATGCGGGTGAAGTTGGGCTGATATTTTCGGGGAAAAGTTTCAGAATTTCGCCATTTAAATGCAAGCTCTTGCTTTTGAAGATACAAGAAGGTTGTTTTTTTTCAAAAGCTGGTTTAATTAAGATAAACAACGATAAGAGGGTAACGAAAAGCGTTTTTGGCTGCAGGGCGAGCGGTAGCGCCCACCTCAGAAGTTTCCCCCCCAAACAACTCAGAAACCTTCGTGGGCTACTGTACAACAACTTTGCTAAAGATCATCACATTCTTAAATGCATAGTTTACGATACTATAAAGGACATACAGAAGACAAACATTCATTTTTATTTATATTATTATATAAATATAAGAAGTTATGACAAGTTCTTTGACGCTTATGTTTAAAATTTTTCAAAAAGTGGAGTTAATCTATTTGTGCACTGAGCAGCTCATATGTTATTCGCATAAAAATTCGATTATAATGGAAGGAGTACAACAGTGGACATTATGTTCACTAAGTCCCTCACATTCACATTATGAATTCTGCGCACAAACATCAGCTATCTTAAGAGCAAAAAAAGAAGTTGCTATTTCCTGTTTAGTTATGCCTTCTCCCCTTTATTTATTATGTGTATTTTGATATATACACCGAACATTTCAGAATTATATTCTGCTATGCAGTGCTGAACGGACCGCGGAATATATTGTTTTGTACTCAACAGGAATTGAATAAAACTACACAAGTAACCGCTTTTGTGCGATTCGACTTGGTGCATATTAACTTTCAGTTTCAGGTGAATAACAAATAAATAACAAAAAACTGTCTTGCTTTGAATTGACTTTTACGAAATTCACAAGCCGCAAAGGTTTTGCAGGAATACAGGAAAATGCGTGATTGCGTGATTCACAAGTAGATACGCTGAACATATTAAATATTGGGAATAATAGCTGTTTGTTTTTATTATCTTAAGAAAAATAGTATTTTAATTATTTATTACTTAATTGAAAAATAATGTCTTATACGTAGAGATAATAAGAAACATTGAGTTGTACCTATTATTTGTTCTACCACCGACCTTAGCGATGATACGAAATGATTGTTAAATGGGATTTGTAAAATGATATTCGGACCTTTATGGTCATCTTTATACTTAAATATTTGCATAAAGTGGTTAATTTACACCAGTGCGTAAAGGAAAAACACAATTTTAAGAAATAATTTGAAGCATTTGTCGAGTAACCAATTCAGTAGAAAATTCAGAACACAGAATTTCTTCTTTTAAGTTCCAACTCACATTCGATCGGAAAACAAACATGGACTTTCGTTTCAACAACTTAAATTCTTCTTTTTTCAACAAGAAATTAATGTAAGGAAATGTTTAATAATTACATATATCTTATATGCTATGGGATTTCTGTGACGCTTAATTGGTTAAATTAAGGTCAAGAAAATATTCATCACATACTCCAATTAATTGGCCAGTCCAGTTTAAATGCAAATATCAACCTTTTTGTCTAATGTCAAAAAACCGGTCAAGTGTGAGTTCGCTTGAACCGGAAACCTGCGTCGAGGGTTTCGTTCTTTCGTCGATTAGAAGTAAGGACATAATTTAAGTTAAGGCAACTAACTACGGTAGGTAGTTCTTATTGTTTCGAATAAAGCTAAACAAAAGGAAAGTCTTTCTCATTTGCTGACTGTGCCAACCGTGTGAAAATTGCTTTAGTGAACTTAAGGGAATTGGTCTCAAGCTAGTCCATTGAGACAATTAATCGGCAGTTTATGAAGGCCAATTTACTAAACAGCTAATCAATTTGAATCATAAAGTATTCGACAGTATTTTTATTAATAGATAGCCACTTAGTCACTTAAAACACTAATGTGGAACAGCCAGAAACATCCAAGAAATTAACAACTATAACTATATGATAACTACTATGATCAATAATTTCCTTACTTCGCTTTGTTCTTTTAAGAGAGAGAAAAAAACTTTCATATACTATATTCGCTCAGGTTCACAGGTTGAAGAGCCAAAAGATTATGTTAATGACGATGAGCACCATGAATCATCACCGCAGGCAGAGCTAAAAGATATTTCGGAATTTAACAGAATATGGAAAACTTTAAGAATCCTTTGCGTTCTCGATTGAATTAGTAACGCATTCAAGCTTTCCATTTTTATTTAAAAACACCAACGCCGTTTCGAAATTCTATTGTCTTTTTTTTTGGTATAGGAAACGCTTAGAAAACTCTGTGTGTGTATAATAGCTAATTGCCCTTTTTTTTTTAGCAAAATGCTGATATAATTTTAAATCCGTAATATTTCGAAAAATTGTGTGAAATTTTTTTTTATACAATTTTTTGAACCTATTGATGAGATCTACAAAATAGCGATTTCGGATCTTTAAAATTCGTATATTAACTGTTTCAGCCAGTATGCTCGAACTAAATTTAAACTAAAAATTACATCGAGACCTACATTCTAGATTTTTTTCAGATTTTCAGACCCGCGGGTGTGGCAATCCGAGGGGGCTTTTGTGTTTTTTGTGCTTTTTTCGCACTTAAAGCTTAATATCCCGAAAACTAAACCTCAGAACAAAAAGCTCAAAATTAAAATGTATTTTAAATGAATGTATTTTCTTTTACAAAACCCATCCAACGGCGCCTAACTCAATCGATTCTGGTAAAAACAAATAAAGAAATTAGTTATTAATTTATTTTAGTACGAATAAAAAATCATATAAGATTTCTGAGTATTTTTGGGATATTGCGATGAGTTGCCTCATAGCTCCAATTTTTTTCAGATTTGTTGGCCTATTATTTTAGAAAATAAGGTATGGGACACCCATATTGACCACCAAAGTTATTAAAAATTTTTTCAAACGTTAGTTTCAGTACTAACTTTTCTTTAATATACGATTAATTCCGGAAAAAATTCCAGATTTATTTTTGGGTTGCCGAGTTCATTCCAAGTTTCATCCCTTAACTACAGAGGATTCAGAAGTTATTAGCAAATATGTAAAGGCTACAGACAGACAGACAGACGAACACCGAAGTGATTCTATAAGGGTTTCGTTATTTTTTGGAACTTAACCCTAAAAACACAACACCAGACCACACATCTGGCTTACTGCAGTAATTGAGCGCATCAGTAAAAGCGATGTAGCCTATTTATGTTTTCATTTTGTAGTAGTAATGATAGTCTTATTTATTCCTGTTGCCTTATGTTTTTAAAGTGAAAAAGATATATGCACACAGGTGCAAATAAGTGTACGTGTAGTAGACATATTATATTTGAAATAAAATATGCAAAATGTAACTGACATATGCATGTTATCATATATTAAATTTAAGTTAATTAAAATTTTCCTAGTCTTTAATGTCCTAAATGTGAAGCTGACAATTCATTTATATTTAGAGCGATATCTAAACTAAACCATACTGTAGACATATGTTTTTTGTATATTCAAATAAGGCTTCGAATGTATCGCTAGGGACTTTTGTGCAGGGTAATTGGGTTAATTAAATTATACAAAAACATTTCTTTTATTTGCCATTTTCATAGAGGCGGCTTTAACGCTATTCCCATTTGGCACTGCTTATTTGTAAATTCTTTTCCAATTAAACATTCTATTAGCTAAGAGCTGGCAAAATCGTCTTTTGGACAGACATGTTATTTTTTTTGTAATTTAATTGCAATTGCTAGACGAATCAGAGAGAGGTGATTTTACAATTGACGCGACTTGCATCTTATTTTAAAAGCGTTTCTCTTCGACTCACCACCATAAAATATTTCTATGAACTTTATTGAGGCACAGTAACTCTCTATTTACACCGAGGGCTGTTCCAAGAAATGGGGACGCAAATCGAGGCGACGATAACCAAGAAATACGAAAATTTAATGTCGGTAAAGTCCAAAAGTCAAGAAAAAAACAAACAATGGGAATACCCGATTACGTTTTATATTATATGAACCGCAAATTTTCAAATTTAAGCTGCTTAAATGAGGCCATTTTAAATCTAAGCGACTAAGAAAGTCACCGGGTATAACACTGTGTATTGAAAAATAGAAAAACGTTAAAAGAGACAAGGTTTATAATTTTATACAACCTAAATCGAGACGACATAAATAGTGGCAAACGAAAATCCTACAGTATTTGCTTTTAAGTTATGGAAAAAAAATATTACAAAACCACGATACAATGCTTGTACTGTATTTGTGTGCATGAGCATGTCATACACAGTTGCGGTCAAAATAATAGCAGCGCTGCTTTCTGAAAGATACCTTCTTGCAACTTGAGTAATATCATGCTCATGATTGGAGTAATTGAAAATCTTTCTTTCTAAATCTTGTTCTAAAGTAGAAGAACATTCCCAAAGTCTCCAAGAAAAAAATATTCTCTCACACTATTACTGCTATGCACTGCTATTATTTTGACCGCAGGTGTATCTATCATTAAATTTATTTTCTTAAGTTTGAGTTTTCATTTTTGAATTTATGGGACATCGATGGTCGAACTAGAGAATTACAACACTCCAACTGATTAAAAAATTTAATACTTTCATACCTTAATATTAACATACCTCACAAATTTCACAAAATATTTGGATATGAAATACTTGATTGATAGTTTATGGTTACTGTTCTTTAAGTATGTCACATAAATATATAAACCAGAACTTATATCAATAGTTGGGCATACAGTTGAACCCTCTAAGTCGAAAAACCCTCTAACTCGAACGACGATCACCTTTCATTTCATGTTGATTTTTTAGTGCAAACACGCCGGAGAAAAAAGTGCATATGGTTGTCCTTATTATTGTTTACCTACGCAAGAAAGAAAATGTTTACAGCGAGAATGAGGATTTGCATGGCGACCTACATGGTCAACATCGAACCCAAAGAACATGAGAAAATCGAAACTATTCGCCAACGGTTTTCGAAGCACAATCATGTTGGGCGAACACAATTGTCGTCTTTTTTTTTTGCTTTAATATTATTGCTTTTATTGCTTTTAATATAAAAACAGTTAGGTAGTGAATGCATTGAAAGTCCGGATGAGGTCCAACCCTGCCTTTTTAAAATAGAGTCCGTTTTTAAAAGGCTTTATTCTCCAATTTTAAAAATTTAATCCAAAATTACAAGCTTTTTTAATTAATTTCCTGTGTTTTTTCCTTACATGTATACTCTTTTGAATAAAATAATGGTTTTGAAACAAACAAAAAAAAATTATCCTTCTAACTCGAATTTTTCGCAAAATCCCACTAACTCGAACTAATTTTGATATCCCGTGAAAATTCGACTTAGAGGGCTTCGACTGTAGTTTATTTGAAATGGAAATTTTAGCTTAACGTTCTTATAAACTGTTTGCTTCTATGTACGAGAAAAAGTATAAAGCCCTCAGACCAAGAAGGGGGCACAAGCTCCGTTCCGTAGGACCCTCTCGTCTGTTTGGATACAGGCACAAACCAGTATATTAATCCTTTTAGCCCGAATCAATTGCCGAAACGGTTAAAGGTTGTTTGAGCATACACTGAGCTTAAATTAGCTACGAAGTACTCACAAGCAATAATTATTTGCACAATATATCAAACTGGTTTGACAGAAATAAAACCCTTTAGACAAAAATTGATACTCCGGGATAGAGCTCAAATAGGTAATGTTGCCTATTACGTAATGTTGTTGGCAACATCAATCACTAAATGGTTAAGAACTGGATTATTAAACAAAAGCATGACTGACTAACCAGGAGGGTATCGAACACTTCAGGAAATTCATGCAATTACAACCCCAAACGAACAAAAGAAACTCTAAAACTAAACAGGGCCAACCTGAAATTATTATGCGAAGCACTCACAGGTCACGGAGCATACTAGGAGCAACTACCACCATACTACCATATCTACAGATACTATGGTCAGGCTAAAGAGACCATGGAACATCTACTAACAATCAGATTGAAAATAATCAATAAAGCGAATGTAACAGGGACCGACTTCGAGGACATCCCATTAGGAACATTGTCAAACTCATAAAGCCTTCAGTGACATATGTAAGTTGGATAGGATAATACCTTTGACTCAAGACATCTGGAAAAGAAATAGGTTATTGGGTTTACAAGATATTTCCATTTCTTTTCTACAAGTAATTGTATTTCAGCCTGTAATGAATTACACAATGTAATCATTAAATCGCAGATCTGGTTGGCGACTTGATGGTGTTAGATGACTACACTAGTTAAATGCTTTTTGAGACAAAAAAAAAAACGGTCAAGTGTGAGTTTTACTCACCTGGCGAGGGTTTCGTTCGCAAACAGATTAGTAGCTTAGACTTAATATAAGTCTAAGAAATTAACAAACTAAAATAGACAAATCAAATTAAACTCAATTCACTGTTCTTTCACCAAAATTCTTCTTTTCATTTCGAACGAAACTGAACAAAAGAAGATCGTTGCCCATTTGCTGATCGCGCCAGCCATGTGAAAATTGCTTTGGTGCATTTAGGGGATGAAATGCCGCAAGCGACACTGAGACTGCCGTCAGTTCATCGTTTTTTGCAGGAAACTGATTCGATTTAAATCGTTAATATCTTGAAAAATTTTATGAAAATAGTTTTTTTACATATAATTTATTTGTTTTTCGCCGTGATCTACAAAATGGCGTTTTCGGATCTTCAAAATTCGAATGTTATTGTTTTTTTGGTTTTTGGGCAATATCTCGAAAACTATTAAAACCAGAGTGCTCAAACCAATTTTAACACAAAGATTATATCAAAACCTACATTCATTTTTTTTTTTTCAGATTTTTAGACCAGCGGGTGTGGAAATGACTTTGAAGCTTAACATCTCGAAAACTTAACTTCCAAATAAAAAGTTCAAAGTGAAAACCCTATTTCATTTGCAAGACCTATCCGATGGTACCTCACCTAATATATTCCCGCGAATTTTTTTTTAAAAAAAGTTAGTAATTAATTTATTTTAGTATGAGAAAAAAATCATACACGATTTTTGGATAATTTTGGGGTATTGCGATGAGTTGCCCCATAACTTCATTTTTTTCAGATTTTTTGGTCAAATATTCTAGAAAATAAGGTGGGAGACACGATACACAAGTCAGTTTTTGGCAGTTTGTTGGCTAATAACTTCTTACCAATAAAAGTGAGACGATTACCATTGTACAACTTTTTGATCTAACTATCATCCTCGTTCCAACGATACCCATATCAAGGGACCAGTAAAAGAAATTTGTTTTTCAAATTTAGTATTGGTACTAAGCTTATTGCTAATATTCATTTTTTTAAAATTTTTTTATCTGAACCTTCTTTGGGCAAGTGATATACATATTTTGGCAAAATTTTATTTCTTAATTCTTAGTGGTTCGCCAATTACTAAGAATAAAGCCTTTTGACAGACAGACAGACATTTTCATAATCAGGACACCGCCCCCTTTCCAATGACACCCATATCGACCATTAAAGTTAATAACATTATTTTCGGGCGTTAGTATTGGTACTAACGTTTTCTTTAATCTACTACTAATTCCAAAAAAATGCATGATTTGTTTTTGGGTCGCCTAGATACATCTTCAGTCCAAATTTCATCCCTTAACTGCAAATGACTCATAAGTTATAGTCAAATATGTAAAAGGCGACAGACAGACAGACAGACACCGAAGTGATTCCATAAGGGTTTCGTTATTCCTTTGGAACGAAACCCTAAAAAAGCAGCGTTTGGCAACTTAATATAGTGACAGATATCATTGTCCCTGTTTATTGGAAGGCTGAGGTACATGACGTCTTTGACTACCTCTAATAGTTTATTGCACAACATAATAACAAAAATTAACTCATTTCAATTAATTTTAGATAAACAACAAATTTTTCGGATTTCCTTGCAAATGATGTTTATTATTATGTTGGTACAGTACTTAACGGATATAAGAAAAAAACGCTTAAAAAAACCAAGAATAACGCACGCTTATTACATATGATAAAAGAAAAATATTCCTTGTATTTTTAGTTTTTTTTATATCCATTAAATATCATCTAAACCAGGGGTGGCCAAACTTTCATTTTGTCTAAAATGGGCTGCGCGTGCTACCCGTTGTCCTGACTTGGAAAAAATATAAATATGTACCAACAATTCCTGTAAAATCATGATTTCGTTCCAAAAGAGTAAGGAAATCCTTATAGAAACGCTCCGGTATTGCCTTTACATATTTGCCTAAAACTTCTAAGTTCTTTGTTTCCAACACAAGAATAAGTACTGAAGGAAACGCTAGTACTAATATCAATGCTTGAAATAAGTTTTATTAACTTAGTGATAGCTACATATTAGCGGAAAAGTTATTAAAAACGCTAAATTCGAAAAACAAATTTTGTTATTAGATTTTTCATATGAGTATCGGTCGAAAAAGAATGGCAGCTAAATCAAAAAGTTGTGCTGAGGGGATCACCTGACTCTTGGAGTTATTAGCCAAAAAGTGCCAAAAAATTACTTACGAACTGTGCCCCATACCTTATTTTCTTAAATAATGTGCGGTAAGATATCAACAAAATCCTGGAGCTATGGTTTATTTGGTAGCAATATCGCAAAAATAATCGAAAATCTTGTATGATTTTTTTAAATAAAAAAATTACAAAATTTTTTGAAAACAAGTTTCACTGGACTCCGTTGAGAGGAGTATTATTGAATAGGTCTTGTAAAATAGAATAGAATTTTGATGTTGAACTTCTAGTTTAGAACGTTTCTATATTAAAAACGTCCGTCAAAACGCCTAAATCTGTCGTCGAGAAAAGTGTTCACGACAAAGAAAAATGTAAGATTTTATAGTTATATTTTGTTTTCAATAATTTCATATTCTTGGCTTAGGGTAAAAATAACAACCCAAACCAAATGCGACGGCTGATCGAGCTCTTGGATGAGAATGAGCACCTCTTGAAAAATGTTAAAAGAGGAGTTGATAAGAAGTTTGGATGGCAGGAAGTAGCTGAGTTAAGGTAGCAGCTAGTTCTGAAACAACTAGAAACGCAACAGAACGTTCCAGCGGATAACTATTTTCCACTAAATTTAAAACATATTTAAAAGCTTCTTTATCAAGACGAAAGAACATTTTGAATATCTTTAAAAAAAAACATTGTTAAAACTATTTCAATTAAACATAAAACGTTCTTTGTGTCAGGCAAATCAAAAGGATTCGTTTCATATCAAATCCATCTCCTTTGAAGAATCAGATCTTTTTTAGTTTTATGTTCTTATGTCGTAGCTGCTGCTCCAAAAAAAATCACTTGCTACACTATTCATTTTTCAATTTTTCAAAACAAAAATATTCAAATTTCGAGCAATTTGATATGTCAAATGTCTTTTAGTGGATCGTATTGTGGAATGTAAGAGACAGAAATACGTCGACGTTTGATCTACGGAATATCAATAAAAAAACGACACGACACTAAAACGACAGTCGGCGTTTACGAAAATATAATACGAACGAATAAGGGTGATTAGCTAAAAACCGAAAAACGATAGCATGCGAATTTGTAAGATCCGACAACGTCATTTTATAGATCTCGATAAAAGAATGAAAAGGAGACTATATACAAAAAATTATTTCCACACAATTTTTCGAGATTTTAACGATTTAACGTATATACATGATTGTCGTTTTAATTCCACAGCACGGCTGGCACGATAAGCAAATGGGAAATGATTTTCCTTTCTTTAGTTTCACACGAAATGAAAAGACAAATTTTGCTGAAACTGCTTTGATTGTTACTAGTCGTAGTCCTGTGTACGGGAGAACAAAATCCTCGGCTGGTAAGTAAAACTTACACTTGACTGTTTTTGTTATAATGTAGGTGTTACATTAAGGCAATGGGTCTACTAAAAATGCCTTCATAGTGACCAGTGACCAGTCGACCGTGGTCTACGGTTTGGCCACCCTGATCTAAACAATAGTGTAAAACAAAATTATCCAATAAATGAATTTCAATTCATTTTTGCACACGCCATGCGCTCCATTCGGGAAACTAACATTGTGTTACCTTTAGCATTGGAAAACGGATGATTCATGTATAATTTCGGGGAAGCGCTTAAGTAAATGAAAATTGTTATTGCTTCAATAAAAAAGCCGGTGTACTACAAAAAATCAAATAAACAAAAAATGGAAATAAAAGAACGCTCAGTGCGATAATAACCAACACGTAACAATTATTTAAATATATATGTGTTTGTACATATCTAGCGGACATTTTCTTCTTTCACTGAATCCATAATAACTAGAAGTGTATAAATAATAAGAAAGACAAAATTCTCCTCATACAATTCTCTTAAATAGTTTTGCCATATGAGGCCTTGTACTTCCGGTCGAAAAGTAACTGAACGCAATGTATATGATAAAGTTGTGTGAGTAACTTCGTTAACAACTCGACGCATGCTAATCAGTGCAATCCTTTGTCTGACTAATTTACCAAATGTTGTCAATTGAGAGAACATAGTTTTTTTTCCTCTCCGTCAGAATACTAATTTAAAGCACTTTTCCATTATGTTAAAAGGAAAATTTAATCATTGCTATACATACGCCCACATCGCCTCTCATATACAAATAAAATTTGTTCCGTGCATCATACAAATAAATTCACAAATATTTGCTGTTCCGCTGTAACGCATTGTCAGTTATTTAATCACGATATGACAAAGGAATTTATCTTAATTGGCGGTGAAGTAGTGAGGCCCGTTAACCTTACGCGCATTAGACGACACGTACAAGTAGGTGTACAATTTTTATTTTCTTACCAACTCCACACTTGTTATTTGAAGATATCCACATTTCTCCAGTAGATCTCTGAGTGGAATTATATTAAGCATTAAAGATGCATTTGTGCGAAAGATATTTTATCAAAACTAAGTATTCTTTTTTTTGGTGCAAATCTCGCTGATAAGCAGTGCACTTTTCACCACACTATTTCTAACACATTATGCGATTATCTTATAACTACCCAGTTAGATATCGCTAGACATTTATATAAATTCCGAAATAAACTACTTGTAATACGAATTAAGAGGTAAAATAAGGTAGAACACAAATTCTGGAAAAACTACGGCATAATAACACAAAAATCAATAAAATCCCGTAGTAAACAGATACCACATCCGATGACAGTCCGTAAGCAAATGTCAAACGCTCATAGTAGCGCTGTAGAATCAACTGCAACAACACTGCGCCTGTCATATAGAAATGGCAATTGGTTTTTCTGCAAGGGTTGGAAATGGAACAAAACGGAAGTGGAAAGTTAATTGAATTTAAATAATTTTTTTTTTTTAAATTGTGTTATATTCGATGATTTTGAATTTAAAGTCTTAATTTGATACATATGTACGTAGGCACGTATAGTTTTTTGTTTTGTAAACTTTTGACTTTAGTAGTTCTGGCACAAAATTTTTTCTTAGGTGACTGTGATTTTTGTTAATAATGTTATTTTAAGCAGAGTTGTAAATTTTCAAGTACCAGTACCAGTACCAGTACAAGTACCGGGTACTGGTACTGGTACTTGAAAAAATAAAGTACCTGGTACTTGGTACTTGAAAATCGCCCAAGTACTTTTTCAAGTCCTTCGTTTCAAGTACCTCGTTTCAAGTACTTGTACTTGGTACTTGAATACTGCCAAGTATCACAGTACCAAGTAGAAGTACTTGGAAAGTACTTGAAAATGGACTTGGCAGTCTTCAAGTACCAAGTACAAGTACTTGAAAAGTACTTGGAAATGGACTTGGCAGTATTCAAGTACCAAGTAAAAGTACTTGAAACGAGGTACTTGAAACGAAGTACTTGAAAAAGTACTTGGGCGATTTCAAGTACCAGTACCAGTATCTGGTACTGGTTACTTGAAAGGTACTGAAGTCCAAAAGTACCTAAGTACTTTACAACTCTGATTTTAAGTAAGGTTAAACTAAAAGGAATATTTTCAAGTTGTGTTTATCTTATGGTGCCCGTATAGGGCCAGTAAGTCAGCAAATATTTTATGTCAGTTAAGTTAGTGGGTGGTGCGTCAGACTGTTAAGTGAGAGTACCCGGGTTGTAATCGTGCAGGGAAAATAACACCACAAACATATTTCACGGCCCACTGCCAACGAACGACTGACAAATCTCCTGGATTACTTCTGTCATGAAAAGCTTTCGCAATTCGCTGTTTAGAACAGCACGAAGCAGTAGGTCATTTCCACATGTGTCACAATTATAACGCGTAGAACAGAGTGGAGGCACGAAAAGCCCTCAACGAGCTGTTACGCCACCCAGTGTAACTTAGTTTGAAGCAAAGTTGTCTAGCATTTGTGTCTTTAAGATAAAAATGTAATTTTATGATCGGAGTAACAGCAATTAGTAGCCAATTTAACCTAATATAGCCTAATCTTAGCTAATCTAATTTATAGTTGACGGACCCGCATGTTGTTCGAAAGAATGGCTAAATAGTTTTCAGTTTTGAAATTAAACGCCACGACTATTAGCATCGTAAGCTTCAACTTTTTCTTCTCTACTTTTTTTCAGAAATGAAATCATTTGAAAAGACAGATTTCAAAATGGAAACTAAGACAAATATTAATCATCAAAGATATTTACTCAAAAATTTGTACGATTTTTCGGTTTAATAGATCAATAAAAAAAGAATATCTTTTTATAAAAAATAATAACAATGTGCCTCTAATTTTTCTTAACAAACTTTTGATAAATTTACTAAATAAACAAATAATTTTGAATATTATTGAATAACACAGCTGCGTACTGAAGAAATTTTCTGTTCGTCGTCTATATCTTTTGTAGAAAGTATGCTCTTGATGCTTTCCGCTTCCTTTATCCAGAAGTCGATCTATTTCAGAAACTCGTAAGAAAATTACTTATTCATGTGTATGTGTAGATGTGTTATACCTGTTGTATGATAAGTTGCCGACGTTCACTTTTTGGTTCGTTGTTAACAAACGGTACAAGAATCCCCAATGAAGATGTGTACCCCTCTAATGCCGCTTCGAAGTTCTTGTCATACGAGTAAAGCTCAGCTTTCCTTCCGATTTCCAGGGCTGTTTTTAATTGAGGACTTGAATTCGATAACGCGTCTAAAAAAATATTTAGAGTTCAAGTTACAAGTTACAGCTTTAAATAGTTTATACTCACATAATTGCTTATAGCGTTCGTCGGGCTCTAAAATTTCTGATACGCATGATTGAGTGGCATCAACGTGAGGCTTTTTATTGGCAGCTAAAATTACGGTTTTTATTTCTTCGGCTCTTTTAAGATATGTTAGAGCTCTGTTTCTTAGCGCTTGTCTTTTAGTTGCATCAGATTCCTCTGTTATTAAAGGCACGAAATACTGAAGTGAATTGCAATACAAATAATAAGCCTCTTTGTACTTTTTTTTCTCATCACATTCTACCGCGTTTGTAACCAGTTGAATGGCTTTTTGGAGGGTCTTTAAAAAAAATGAAAAGGTTGTCAGTACAATTTATTGTACAAATCATAGTAATAAGGAATGAAATTTAAAAAAAAAAAAAAAAAACATAATGTAAGATGCTTAATAACTATATATACAGCTAGTAGTGATCGATGGACGATCAATACTTATGTATTTGCATTATCAATTGCAGGCGTAAATTAACGTCTCAAAGTAAAATTTAAGTCTATGTTAAAAGACGTTTTCTCGAAAAAGGAAAATTAATATCCTATAAAGGACCTATCACTATGCCAATTTCATCGAAATCGGTGGCCCCAAGTTTATGCACTTTGTAGTACACAACATACGTTAGAAACTGGGGTGACAGCTAATAAAAAAAAATAATTCCGAAAGGTATTAGAACAGGACTTGATTACCTCTTCTGAAGGAATTGTCTTGAGATCAATGAAAGAATGCGAAAAAAAATCTTCGAACGATATCCTTTTGGATGGATCGTGTTGAAGGAGTCTTGTTAGGAGATCGTTGCACTCAGCACTTATTTTAGTGTTAGGTGGAATTGTAATTTTTTCATTGCTTTTGATTCTAATTAAAAGCTCTTCAATTGTCCGCGACGTATAGGGCGCCTTTCCAAAAAGGCACTCATAAAGAATAACCCCGATACTCCAAAGATCCGCCTTTGCGTCATATTGATGCTTACTGACAATTTCTGGCGCCATGTATAGAGGAGATCCCTTTAATGTTTGATTGATTTCCCCCAATTTTAGGTGCTGTGCAAACCTAAAATAAAAATATGTTAACATATTTATAGCAAGTTTTTCCACAAATTTTGACATATTAACCCGAAATCAGCGATCTTCAACGTTACATTTGTGCGCCTGGACAGTAGTAGGTTTTGTGGTTTTAGATCAAAATGGCAAATATCATTTGAACGCATATATTGAACACCTGAAGCTAACTGCCTAAGGAAGTATTTGCAAGTAGTCTCGGGTAAGGACTTCCTTGAGCGGATGAACGCAGACAGATTTCCCGCATTGCAGTACTCAAGTACAATATAAATATTCCTTTAAATTTAACCAAACAATTTTCATAAGACGCGATATATCTATATCAAAAATTCACCCACTTGTCGTCCCAAAAGAAGTCATCTAGCCCAACAATGTACTTGTGACTCAACGAACGTAAAAGCCTGATTTCTGTGACCAGATTGTCTGTTGAACTTTTCGATAAAGATGACTTTTCGACACACTTTATCGCGTGAAACGATCGATTTTTCTGAAACGCAAGTTATAGGTAGGTTAAAAGTCATACAAATTATCGGCTGAAATTGATTTTACTTTATGCTTTGCTTTGTAAACAGTGGAGTAGGTACCTGCTCCTAGTCTTTCTAATATTTCGTAGTCAGAGATTCGGGGGATTGACATTTTTTTTAAATTCAGTTTTCACATAAAAGAAAATCAGTTGCGTGCCGACGAATAAACTTGCTTATGAAAATATTTTGCCTTTCTTGTTATTGACGTTTTGTTAGATGGAATGGCACTGTATTACCGATTTATTTGACAGCGCATTTGTAATACAAGTTGCCAGCGTTCAGTTGTTTTGTTTTTTCAGTTAGATTTCGAGACTTATCTTTGCTTTTTATTTTTAACTTCATAAAGTTTTATTACAACGAAATTTATTACAAATGAAATTTAAATGCAGAAAAGCGATTATTTGGGTAAATAAAAATTGCTTTCGATTATAATTTCAAACTCAAATTCTTTTCTTACAAAATTTGTTTCAGTGGATGGACAATTTCGAGGATAAATTGAAAAATTGAGTGAGACGCACGTTGACATTCTTTTTTGTTAAGTCGATAAAACGCGTACCAACGCCTGTCAAAGTCCGACAGATCAAATGCGCTGTTGCGATTTGGGCCTTAAGCCCAAGTAGACATTTTTAGTAGAATACACACAAAAGCATGGTACAAATCGAAATAGCGCGGTCGGGCGTTGCAACTTCGCAGATCGTAATTTCGTAAGCCTGACCGACTAGGTCTACTTTCTACTCTCTCAGGCGACAGATATGTGTATAATTTTCTTTTTTTATTTACAAACGAAATTTGATTGTGGAAAAGCGTTTATTTGAGCAAATATAAATTTCTCTTGATTTTAGTTTCAAAATCAAATTGTTGTCCTACAAAATTTGTTTCAGGAGATTGACAATATCGAGTATAAGCTGATTTAGGGAAAGCCAACGCGCGAGCTCCATTCCGATTTGGAAAATTTAGTGACGCGCGTTGACATTCCTTTTTGTAAAGTCGATAAAACACGATATCGCGATATTGCGATTTGAGCTTAAGATTAGAAACCACAGACTACCCAACAATGATAACCAATGATAACATGATGCACAACCAATGATAACATGATGCACAACTCCCGCCTCTCCTTCCCCTATAGGTAACACAGTTTTTCACATATAGCAACTGCTGAGCAGCTGCAATGTGAATTTGTAATTCACGAATGTAGCTGAAATACAGGAAGCTGAATTACTGTCAAAATGCTTCCTGTATTTCAGCTACATTCGTGAATTACTGTCAGATTAATCGACCGGCAGGGGGAAATAGCAGCTTCTCAGATGGGTGTCTACAGAGTGCGACAAAGAGATAGCACAATCATTTTTTTTCTGAAAAATACAGTAAACAATGAGCTTGGTTTTTTATTTTTTTGTTCTGTTTTGAGTATCTGTTGGGTGCATTTTGTCTCACTACAAAGAGGTAAAAACACTCAAAGAGATTTACCGTTATGCAAAAGATAACGTAATTGTGGTGCGACAAAATGATAGCACAGTACGCTGAATTTCGATTTATTCGGCTGTGAGTGATCGCTAAAACGTTTGTGTTGTGGTTTTTAGCAGGAAAGTAATTTGTTTTTTATTCTAAGAACACATACAGTTTTTTTCAATAAAAAATGGGCAGAGGTAAACGGTTAAATAGTAGTGAAGTTCAAATAGCCCTTAACCTTAAGAAAGAAAACATGAAAACTGGTGAGATTGCAAAATTTTTACGCAGAAGTCGGAAAGTCATCATGAATTTATTAAAAGACCCTGAAAATTATGGAAAAGCAAAAAGTAGTGGTCGACCGAAAGCCGTATGGGCTAGGGAAAAACGAGCCATCTTGCGCATGGTTTCTAATAGCGACCTCACTGCAAGAAAAATTGCAGAAAAATCAGGAGTTAAGACCAATGTCCGTAATGTACAGAGGATCCTAAAGAATGCAGACAATATAAAACGGAAAAAGTTACAGAGGAAGCCTCCACTTACTAAAAAACATAAGGAGGAGAGACTAAGGTTTGCTGAAAGACATGTTAAATGGACAAAACGATGGTGCCAGGTCCTGTTTTCAGACAAGAAGAAATTTAAATTGGATGGCCCAGATGGTTGGTCTTATTATTATCACGATCTCCGAAAAGAGCAGAAAGTTCTTAGTCGCCGACAGCCAAAGGTACCTAAATTTGATTGGGAATGTTGTAACTAATTCCGGGCAAGAATTAACAAAGCCTCCGATGATTTTCCAGCACGATAATGCCGCCGTTCACACTGCGAAAGTAGTAAAAGATTTTTTTCAGGAAAATCAAATTAAAATTCTAGAATGGCCAGCACGCTCCCCTGACCTTAACATCATTGAAAACTGTTGGTGATATCTTGCCAGAGAAGTATACGCCGAAAACAGGCAGTACGACACAACGGATGATCTCAAAAGGAGCATTAAAGAGAAATGGGAAGCAATACCACAACAATACATTAAAAAATTATTTAAATCGCTTCCAAAACGCATGACGGAGGTTCTCAAGGAGGGTCATCGTACTATTGAAAAATTGAATTTTTAAGTTTACTTTGTTCTTATTATACAAATATCTTTTTTTTTTTTTTTTTTAAATGTGCTATCTTTTTGTCGTACCAGTTAAGTGCTTAAGCATTGTAATTTCTGTTTAAATGGAATTTTTTGGGTTATTTTTCTTTTTATTTTTGTATTTTATTACATTATCTCTCAAATATACAATATCTTAGAAAAAAATAACGTTTTATTTGGTATAAACACTAATAACACAAAAAATATATATACCCCTATTACGGTTCGCGAGTCGAACGAAAAAGTTCGCCTGAGTCACATTTTCGTATTATCGTTCGCGAATCGCCCAGATGACATTCGACTCAAATGTCAGAAGCTTGGCGAATTTCGATTTCACCGTATTACCGTTGGCGAACGTTCGACTAAATTTCTATTTCTTGTGTCAAATCCAGGCGAATGAAATTATTTGGTGACTGAGCGTACGAACTGTGGAAATATCGAAAGAAAACACATTTTTGTATTGATGAACTTGAATTATTACTTTTTATTATGTTGAAACTCGAAAAAATACAGTTACAACCAATAACAATAGTGAAATTAGGAACAATTGGCATTCTTCTGTTTGCTCAACTCAATAGCATTGCTGCATATGTCTCGTCGAAGAAGAAAGCAAATGGAATATTGGATTTTTTTTTACCTTTGCACGAATATATATCACATAAATATATTCACTCAAATGCTCAATTAAAGACATGTTTCAACTAATAGATATATGTATTGTTTAAACTATTGCACCCACAACTAACGATGGAAAATGTGGCGGAAGCAGCTGTTTCCAATTTATCCGCGTATTCTAATTATTCCACTTATCTTTTTGAAACAGTCCATATAAACATGTAAACCGTTTGGACACTAGTTATATATTTTAAATTTGATTTTTGTTATTCTTAAAGGTTTAATTCTAATTGTAAACAAATAATTGTTTTGAATTTAACTAATTTCACTTGACGTTTGTCACATATTTCTTACTGTGGTTAGGGTAGTGTGAATTTGTAGTTAAGGCAGTAGTGAATTTCAGGCGAACAAAGTAGTTCGCGAACGGTAATCTCTCGACCTGGGCTCTCATCACGTACCACGACTATCGTCTGACGATATCGTTTGAACGATAGCTGTGCTTCACGTAAGCATAAAAAAACGATATCGTCAAAACGATATCGTTTTCTCTACTTCACATAAGCTATCGTCTCGACGATGCTTTTCTGACGATACCTAATTCACTATTGTCCTAGAGCAAATTGTGAAAAACATTGTAAAATGTTTGGCTTAAATAAATGAAATATTGTATTGAATGCTCAAAAAATAGTTTTGCTAATGTTTTTTTTGCATTATACATTGCTGTGTGTGAGTGTGAGTTTTACTCACGCGCAGGGGGTTTCGTTCTTTTGCGAACCGATTAATATTGAGGACTTGATATAAGTTAAGGAAATTAACAATGTCAGATAGCAGCAATAAAATTTTTGTTATTATTTCGAATAAAAATAGTAAATATAATAATATCACGAAATATTAGGTCTGACCTATCGCAAGCTAGTGCCTCTACAAAAAGCGATTGCTATAAGATTGTTTTTGTAGCGTATCGTTTAATAAATTACACTTATTGTTAGTGCCTAATTCAGAATAGAAGCAAGCTAGTAAGCTGGCAATTTATTTTTTAAGATGCGAACTGCTTGAAACGCATCATCAGTTTCCTCATTTTTATAAATTTAAAACGAAAAAATTACCATATCCGCGGTCGTTGGTTAGCAATTGAGATTTGAGGCAAAACAAGGCAGTAAAAAAATCGAAGAAAAATTTATCAACAGCATCGCGATGGTGGACCACATCAAATCACGTTAAGCGATCACTTTTGATCAGAGCTGTTAAACCTAAGTACAAGTACCCGTACTTTAATTTTTATAAGTACAAGTACAATTCCTTGGTACTTATACTTAAAGAAATCAATTACCAGTGCTAGTAATTGTAAATGTACTATGTATTTAAAAATAAAAAGAAAAAATAGTTACTAATTTATTTTCATCATCATCATCGGTGCAACAACCGGTGTCCGGACCGGGCCTCCTGCAGCAAGCACCTATCCCGATCGCTTGCCGACGCCGTCCAGTTGGGCACCCCAAGGCTTCGGGTGTCCTGGTCCACGTCATCATTTCAGCGTAAGCGCGGTCTGCGTCGCTGTCTTGTACCATAGATTGTATCGCAAAAGACTTTCCGAGCAGGCTCCTCTCCGCTCATACGAACTAGGTGCTCAGCCCACCGGAGTCTACCGAGCTTTATTTTCGTTATAACATCTGCTTCGAGGTAGATTTCATACAACTCATGGTTGTACCATCTCCGGAATTGTCCTTCCTCACGTATGTGGCCAACAATTCTCCGTAAAACTTTCCTCTCGAACGCGGCTAAGAGGTCAGAGTGCCTTTGGCTAAGCACCCAAGGGTCTTGTATAGCAGCAGTTTTGAATTCATGGTAAGGTTCTTGGATTTGAAAAGCCTTGCAAGACTGTAGTAGGTTTTGTTGGTTTTAAGTAGCCGCCCGCGTATTTCTTCTTCCATGTTATTATCCGCGGCTACCCTAGGTAGCTGAAGAATTGCGCGATTTCAAATTCATGCTCCGCTACCTTGACTGTTCTTCTAACTAATTTATTTTAGTACAAAAAAAAAATGGTATACGATTTCTGAGTATTTTTGGGATATTGTGAGAAATTGCCCAATAACTCAAATTTTTTTTTAGATTTTTTGGGCCATTGTTTTACCAGTCGTTTTGGGCAGTTTGTTGACTAATAACTTTTTATCAATAAGACGAGGATGCTTACTGCAGTACGACTTTTTACTTTTCATCTAGCTGCCATTTTCTTTCCAACGATACCCATATCCAATATATAAGAAAATAAACCTGTCTTTTGATTTTAGTTTTTGTACTAACTTTTTCGCTAGTGAGTAGGTCTTAGGTTTTAGGTATTAGTGACTGCCTGCTCACGTAGGCCATTTGCTGGCCCATTGTGTTGTCACACATCCGGATTGTCTCCAATGCTCAGACTCGCTGCCTAAAAAATTTCCTACAAATATTATATATCACACATAAATTTTAGCAGGCATGTTACCTGTATTGACGGGTGCTGTAACGGTAGTTGGTAAAGCAAACACAATAAGTAGTTACTAAGTTAAACTTATTTATTCAGATCACCCACACTGCACAACGATCACAATAAACTAATCCAAGTAGCTAACGGGGCGAGTGAGAGCGCATATTGGGTGTGGAAAACGCTATGTAGTGAGCGATGAGTGGCTGACAGGTCGCCGCACTACCTGTTTGACGTGCAAAGTTTCGTAGTCTGATATCATTTGGGCTATACCCAGTTGGATCTGTTTATGAAGCCGCTGCTGCGCCTTACATCCATGCTAGCGAGTTCGCTTAACTCCTTAAAGAAGTATGCACCTAGAGTGCGCTTCCTCGTACGTGCGAGTGCTGGGCATGTTCCTAGAAGATGCATTGTTGTCTCTTCTTCCTCCTCATCTCTGCAGCTTCTGCAGAAATCATTGGAGGGGATTCCCATTCTTTTGGCATGATTACCAAATAGGCAGTGGCCTAGAACTCCCACTAGTCTGCCTATGTTTGCCGTGCTTATCGAGAGCAGCTTTTCTGTCCTACCCCTATCCAGTTGAGGCCACACTAGCCTAGAGATATTGCAGGAATGTAGATTTCTCCATCTGGAGTTTGCTGCCATTATGGCTTCTGCAAGTAGTTGTGAGCCAACCTCTTGCATGGAGAGAAGTGGAGTCTCTTGGTTTTTGCTTAAACCCATCTCCCCTCCTATCCTCGCTAATTCGTCGGCCCTTTCGTTGCCTAAAATACCCGTGTGCCAAGGGACTCAGCTCAGGGTAAGACTACACCTGGCCGCCATCTCCTTTAGAGATTGGCGATATTGTTTTACCATTCTTGATCTGATTGATAGTGTTTCCAGAGCCTTTATGGCCGCCTGACTGTCTCTGTAGAGTACCATACACAGCCCATCTATCGAACCCATGAACAGCAAGCGCGAGTTACAGGTAGGGTAACGTTTTTTGAATTAAACTTCTTTTAATTTTTTTTTTAATGATTCTTTTATTCAACTACTTTAACTTCTTACAAGTTTCTTTTTATTTGTTGACTTAATCACCACTACTGATTGTACCCATTTTCCGACTTTCTAATCCGATTCGCGCAGTCAGAACACTTTCATCTTTTCTAAACAAAATCAAAGAATGGCTTCTTGAGTTCGACCACAATCAAATTGAAGTTTTGCTTTCCTATGTATCTTAATCTTAATCTTACTTTTCTTATAGTTTCTCGTGTATTTTTCCCGTATTTTTCTTGTATTTGTGTGCAATGAATAATTTAAAGTCTTAATGTCCATTTATATTGATCACTTCCATATAAATTTGTATAAAATAATAATATTTATAAATCGTTTTGATGTGGCATTCAACATTATTTGTTATTTAAATACGAATGTCACTACTATTCTTTCTCTACCATTAATTTTTGATTTTACATTGTTAACTATTTGACTTCTTGGCTTTTTTTTTTTATTGTACTAGTAGTTTAAGAATACTGATAATAAATAACAAAAAAAAAAAAAATTTAATTGACGCCTTTTATATACCCGAGTTCTCTGTTACTGACATAAACGCAACATAACAGCAGGAAGCCTGTTGCACACACATGATGCCTTGCTGGATGAAGTCAACATGTCTCATTATGCACACTCTCTCCATTCAGCACCAGTGGGAGAGAGAATTTTCTGTAGTAACAGCCGCATAAGTTGCGAACTGTACTAATTGTGCTTGACAACGCACATGAATGGGTCGTGCTGCGCTGTGCGTAAACATATTTGGCTTTTGCACATGAGCAGCCAACGTGTGCTATGGGCTTGTAATGTACTATGGTTGCCATAGTATATAACTCGCGCTGCCTCATGAATAGCTGTTATTTCTACTTGGAAGACACTACAGTAGTCCGGGGGGCGGACGAACATCGCTATGTTTTGTCGGTCGGCGAAAACTCCCATGCCCGTCCCCTTATCTGATTTAGATCCATTAGATCCGGAGGGGAATCGCTATGTTTTGTCGGTCGGCGAAAACTCCCATGCCTGTCCCCTTATCTGATATAGATCCATCCGTGTATACTTCCAATGCAGGCTGGTTTCTCACTCTGTCTGCCTCCCATTCCTCTCTGTTTGGAATCCTTATTCGATAGTTCCTATCGAAATCCTCCTGGGGTGGAAGGTAGTCTATGTGAGATGGGATTTTTAAGTTACGGAGAATCGCCGCATGCCCCGCTGTCTGGTGTCCGAGCCACCTGTTGTTTTCTCTTAGCCTAATTGCTGACCTTCTGGCCACGTATTTCCCGTGTATGTCTACAGGACGCAAGTGTAGCATTGTCTCCAAGGCAGCCGAGGGTGTGGATCGTACTGATCCCGTCATGCACAAGCATGCTGTCCTTTGTATCCTACCCAGAGTTCTCATGTTATCGCCTGTATCTAGTGCTGGCCACCAGACGATTATCCCATAGAACAGAATAGGTCTAACAATCGCGGTATATACTCAAGAATGATACCAAGGTATTTGGTAGTTTTCGAGAAACCCAGTTCTTTATTTTTGAACTTCAGTGGTCTCAGAGAAGGTATATTATATTTCTAATTGTAATGTCGTCTGCGTAAGTGATTGGCTTGCAGCCAGTTGTGCTGAGCTCCAAGAGAATTTCATTCACCACTAATAGCCACAGTAGCGGTGATAGCTTCCGAGCTTACGTTGTTGAAGGCTCCCTCTTTATCCAGAAATGCTACCATAGTAAATTCTTTGTACTCAAAGGATTTTTCTATAGTGCTTACTAGAGAAATAAGTCCCGTCTCCGTTGAGAACCCCTTGTGATACGCATGTTGGGCCTGGGATAGATCACATTGTGAGATATTCTTACGTGTATAGATTTCAATCAGCCTTTCCAGAGTTTTCATAAGAAACGATGAGATAGGTCTGAAGTCCTTAGGGGAGTTATAATTAACTTTCCCGCATTTGGGAATAAAAACCACCTTCGATCTTCCCCAAGAAGCTGGACTGTAACTTAGCTTGATGCAGCTGCTAAATATACGTAGCATCTCTGCTGCTGGGATTTCGAACCCTTTCTAAAGCTCCGCCGGTCTTATGCCGTCCAGTCCCGGAGACTTGTAAGGTTCAAAGCTGTTTACCGGCCACTTCAGCTTCCTAAGCGTTATGCATCGGTCAGGTAGGGACTGGGCATTTGTGTCTTTGATATTTCCCCCTAGTATTATCATTTGGACATGTGTAACCTGGAAAGTGGGTATCAAGTAGCAGGTCGAGAATATCGCCTCCAGATGTCGCCCACTCCCAGGTCATGGTTTGCGAAAAAGATGGCATGGTGGTGGTTTTGGAAAGTATGCGTCGCAGGCAACCACAGTCTCTTCTGTGTTACCACAGAATAGTCTCTAGGACTTCCTCTGCGCCTTCCTTACCTCCTTTTTGTTGGTCCGAAGGCTTTCTTTATACAGGTCCTAATCGGACATTTCCATAGTTGCTTTTGCGCGATTGTAGCATTTCCTACTAGTTTTCCTTAGCCCTGCAAGTTCGGAGGTCCACCATAGTGGCCTCCGTCCTTCCTTTTATCAGAGGCCTTAGTCTTATCCGACTCGATTAAGACTTTCAGCTTGCTAAATATTTTGCTACTAGACTTCCTTCCTGTGTGTCCTCTGCACTCAGGCGACTTTCCCTTCTGGTTGGGGGCCGTATCGGGCGGAGGCGGCACCGCCCGACACGCCG
Source organism: Syritta pipiens (assembly GCA_905187475.1). Classification (NCBI taxonomy): domain Eukaryota; kingdom Metazoa; phylum Arthropoda; class Insecta; order Diptera; family Syrphidae; genus Syritta; species Syritta pipiens. The sequence continues at coordinate 59,044,917 of LR994572.1, read as the reverse complement.
CCTACCTCGTTCACCACCTCACTCTCCCAGCGAAAAGTTGCATTGTCCTTTTTATCCCAGCTGTCCAGGGGTTTTCCCAGGAGGCGCTTCAGCTGGAACTTCGCATTGCGTATGGTGCGGTGTTTTTTCTCGCTAGGCTTGTGCCTCTTCGACTTACTGCCGGTTGCCGTGTAGGCCTCGTGATCAGAGAGTGAGCTGCTTTCGGATCTGCTATCAGTGTCCGAGAGGATTGATCGACTGAGTTTGCCCACAAGGTCTGCGCAGCAGTTTTTATTTTGTCTGTTTTCTTTGTTTGTTTGTTTGTTTGTTGTTTGGTTCATGTTTCTGGTCTCACGAGTAAACCGGTGGAAACGTTTAACCGCCACAGCATAGCCCGTTTACTGTGACAACAGCCCACTTACGACAGACACTGGCCGGGTGCCTGAAGGAGCTCGTTTATGACTGATCTAACCCTTAGCCTTTCATCCTTTGGCACGGCTTACTTAGCACGCTCACACAACCACTGGAATTAGGTTTGACCACTTCTTGGCTTCGGATTCCCTATCTGGAGACCTTGCAGTATGGGAAGCCTTACTGCCACAGGTCTCCGGAGTTGCCGGGCCTCCTACTGAGCCCCTTCACTGCAGCAAGGTGCGAAGTCGCGAATAGGGTAATAAGTAAGTTTCTTAAAAGTTTTTTTCGAAACTTCCTTTGGCAAGCGAAGCGATTCCAGATGGTACACCAATTACCTAAATTCTGGTTTAGTGACAGATAGAAAGACATTGTTGTAATTTTAGGGCCCGGCCCCTATCCAATGACATCCATATTGACTATCAAAGTTAGCAAAATTTTTTTTCAAATGCTAGTATCAGTACTTACTTTTTTTTGAAACTTCGGCTAATTCCGAAAAAAATTCACTATTTATTTTTGAGTTCACAGAGTCAATCCAAATTTTATTTCGTAACTACAGAGAACTCCGAAATTATTAACAAATATGTAGAGGCGGCAAACAAACAGACGGATCGACGTAGAGTGGCGAAACTCCGTCAAATATCTAGGTATACATCTAGACACCAAATTAACATTTAATGAACATGTCACACAAACTGTTAGTAAGGTAAAGATTGCAATATCAGCGCTTTATCCTGTTATAAACCGAAAATCGCTATTATCCAAGGCAAACAAAATCATTATATTTAAGGTAATATTTCAAGCTATACTTTTGTATGGTTGCCCTATATGGGGAAAATCCGCTCGGTGTCATATCAAAAAGTTACAAGTAGCACAAAACAAAGTGTTAAAAATGATGCTAAGTCTCCCGTATGATTTTCCTACTGAAAGACTGCATGAAAGAGCGGGTGTTGATCCGATAGCTGTAAGAATAGAAAAATTAACAAATAAGTTTATAAATTCATGTGCTTTTGCCGAAAATCCCCTAGTCAATGAGCTAGTTAGAAATTAATTATAAAAAAAAAAAAAAAAAAAAAAAAAAAAAAAAAAAAAAATACATGTATCATATATATATGTATATGAAATAAATACTTTCGTTTGCTTATTTATTAGTCTCCTATTTATTCTTTTATTTATTAATTTGTTATTATTTATTTACTTATTTATTTTATTTACTTATTTATTTATTTATTAATTAATTAATTAATTTATTTATTTATTTATTTATTTATCTATTTATTTACTTATTTGTCTGTTAAGCTATTTATTTATATATTTATTTGTTTATTAAATGTAACTGATACATCTTATACTGTTTTTAATAATTTATTTATTTATATATATATTTTTTTTTTTTTTTTTTTTGTTTCTTTAATTTAAGGTTTCTCATACATTTTCCTTAAAACTTCATAGCTTTTCACTAGCCACATGCGTAAATTTAAAAATATATAAAAAGAATTTTCAGAAGAAAGATATATAAAATATCACATCTCTGTAGTATATACTGTGCGATAAACTAAATTATTGTTAAAACATTTTGTATGAATAAATCTATCTATCTATAAGAGTTACGTTATTCCCTTGGAACGAAACCCTGATAACCAAAAAAAAAGTTAACACTGACGGGATTCGAACGCGAGACCTCTGGCTTTTAAAGCCGTGAGTTTTACCCCTGCCGTACCGTTGCTTGCAACTGAAAGCTTTCCCTTCATCTAAACCATGTCTTGAAAAACAAAAAAATTGTCTAATCCGGTGCAGACATTCGTTAGTTATGGAATTACAGACATTTCACAAAGAAAAATTCACAAATGCCGTGTTACCTTAAGAGACATCTCTATCTCTTCTCTTCTCTATATTAATAAAAATGAATCGCCGAAATGTATGTAATACTATAACTCAAGACCGACTTCACTGAATTAGATAATTTTTTTCCTCTGAATTAGTTACTTTTAGGAGATAGTTTAGATGGAAAAAAAGGTTAAGAAAATTAAGAAAATCAGGTGGAAAAACGCATTCAAAGTTTTCTAAAACATTTTTATATATCAGAAAAAAACTGACTCTAACATGAAGTGGCAGTGGCGCAGAGCATAAGATAGCTGCTCCAGGATCTCTAGGTCCGGGAATCGAATCTTGCCAATAATGTATCCTTTTTTCAGATAACATTATGTACTCGGTTCATGTCTAGGAAAAAACAAACTCTCTTTGTTTTTCCAATTCAATTTTTTCGGCTGCAAAAACGCTTTCAAAGCTTTCCAAAGCATCTATATCTATAAATATTATAAAACAAAGTGCAAAAAAATGTTTGGGGAGTTCAATCTCAGGAACTACTGAACGGATTTGCATGCGGTTTTCACCAGTACATTTTATAGGCATTTAGGCACAACAAGTTAACGGTATATTGAGATAAGTAAAAAAAGTCGAGAACTGGCGGGCGCTGTCTAAACAGTTAAAGATACGAAAAAATAGTGTACAGGGAAATTGATCGTCTCAAAAAGTTCTAAAAAAAATTCAGCGGTGGCATATGTGTATCTTTTAAGGTAGACTCACAATAACCAATTTTATGGTTCTGTAAAAATTCGAAAAGCCAATCCGCCCTGTAATTTCCATACCGCTTTGTCAAAAGATCTGAAAAAATTACAAAAAATCAGCTTCCATGAGTAAATTAAAAAAAAACTAATTTCAGCATTCTAGCCCCAATACTTTTGGAGCTTTTGGCCAAAAACGATAAAGCGTGAATATGCGAATTTCGAAAATCTAAAAACGCAGTTTTATAGATCTCGGAGCAAGCACTAAGAAATAATAGCTATAAAAATATCAATTAGTTGGTGAAATCCGAGAAATCGCTGATTAAAAGATTTTTTAATCTATAAAATTCTGGCTGAAATCGATGCGAGTCTCAGTGGTGTTTTCCATGTTCATTTCAACCCCTATTTGCTCAACTCAAATTTGCACACATGGCATGACGATGATCGCGCGGAAACGGTGTTGTACGGATAGAGGATATGAGATGTGAAAAATGGACATATGTATATATGTATGTGGGTAGGTTTACATAAATGTACACATTAGAAATAGAGGCAGCGATGAAAGAACGTGGTATTTTTTGTTGGAATATGATAGCCAATGGGAAAATACGATATCTGATGCGTGTTCTGTTCTGCAGGAAAATAACAAGGACACTTATTTACTTTGATAATTTCGTTGTGTTAAATTACTGAACCTTTGTTGCCGTGGCAAAATCACCGCAAAATATGATTGAAGATATGTTGTACCGCAGACAACAACAACTGTCATCCGATTATGGGAACATTGATCAAAGTACATACTGTCGAATCGTTCTAAGTCGAATTTTCACGGGTTAGAGGCAGTTATGGAAATTCAAGTTAGACGGTTTCATATATACATATATATATTTTGTTGTTGTTGAAAATCCTTTATTTTGGACTAATATTTGCATTGGGCGGCGTAACAGCCCGTTGAGAACCAGAGCCTAGCTTTTTTGCACCTCCACTGTGTTGTGCGCGTTATAATTTTGACACATGTGAAAGGGATCTACTGTTTAATGCCGGTTCCGAACGGCGAGTTGCGAAAACTTTTCGTGACAGAAGTACTCCAGGAGGATTGTCAGTCCTTCGCCGGAGATGGGGCCGTGAAAAATGTTTGTGGTGTTTTTTTCCTCCGACTTTTTCCCTAAACTTCCAACACACGCGGTAAATGAAGCAAGAATGCATCTCAGACACCTACCTGTTTTCAGATTAAAAGCCGATTATTTGTGTGTGCGCGATGCGAATAGAGATGGCTCTCGACAACAATAATGTTCGCTCGCGATGTTCGCGTGTAGGGCCATGTTTGCAAGCTAATCCTCATTTTTGCTGTGAACTTCCTTTGCTCTCTTTTTTGCATAGGTAAACAACAATAAGGGCAACCACTTGCGCTTTTTCTCCAACGGGTTTGCACTACAAGAGTCAAACCAATTTTCAATTTTATTCAATTTTAGTCAATTTTATTTCAAGTAGCCATATACCATTAAACCATGCGAGAAAAAAACTATGATCATTACTGATTTATTGAAGTGATTCAAAACGAGTGTCTTCTGAAAATGGGAAAAATCGTTTATGATTTAATTATGTTATTAGTCTACAATAACAAGGGAAATATGTTCTTTTTGAATGCTACTGGAGGCAGCGGGAAGACTGCTTCTGCTGTGGGATCGTCTGGAATTGAACAAACGCTTTTAGATGGCGGAGGAACTGCTAACTCTGCTTTTAAACTTCCATTAAAATTTTGTAGTGCCGATGTTTCAAGTGTTTGCAATTTCTCCAAGTAGAGTAATACTGGTAAATTGACGGGGGATTGTAGTTCAATAATTTAGGACGAGGCTTCAATGCTCCACAAAACGTCTAACAAGATGCACTAAAGCAAAGTCTATGCTTTACTGAAAAAGTCATACTTATAGCTGCACATAATCGCACAAAATGCACAAAATCGTAACTTCAAACTAATATAAGTGTTGCATACGGAAGAGACAACACATCACTTTCCAATAATATGCTTCAAATAAGACCAGAAAAATTTGAAGTAAGAAATGGGAAGGTAAATTTCAGAAATAACTTTTGTTTTGGTGCCGAATATTTTAGAAATAATTGAGAAGGTATTTTCGGATATTGCAAACTTATCTAATAATTCATTTGGTTTGAGGGAAGGGCTATTTTGTGGCAGACAAATAAGAAAGTCAATTAAGTTATTGATTTAATTCTTGCCAAATGTGATTCAGCATCAAAAGTCTATTATTTAGTTGACCGCGCTCTAGATTAGAAGAAGCGGTGCATTACGCCAAATTATTTTTAAATTCATTAACACTTTCTGGTATTCCATTACTGGAATACTAAAAAACTTTAGATATATAGTGCTGCCTGCGCGAAGCCAGGACGGGTTGCTAGTTTTTTATATATCAGAAAAAAACTGACTTGAATATGAAGTGGAACTGGCGCAGTGCATAAGATAGCTGTTCCAGGATCTCTAGGTCCGGGAATCGTACCTCGGCAATAATGTTATCCTTTTTTCTGATAAACTCATGTCTAGGGAAAAATAAACACTTTTTATTTTTCTAATTTTTTCGAGTGAAAAAAGAAAGCCCGATATGAAATCAATAAGTAGGTAAAACCCACTGCGTGTTGAATGAATTGTTGTGTAAATAAGAAAAGTAATTAAGGATGTGAGAAATGTAAGGAATGATCGGGTGAAAAAATAAAACCCGATATGACGTAATAAATAAGAAAAACCTACTGCGTAAAAAGTAATTAAGGATGTAAGAAATGTAAGGAATGATAATGTTTATATGTATAGAATGGCCAGAATAATAAAAGACATATTCGATCTTGGAAAGTGATAGTGAATCGAGACCGAAAACAAGGACAGCCTGTACCACGATACGTGGATGTATATTTAACCGATGCATTGGGGCGCATTTAACTGTGTTCACCCAAATTTTGACGAATGTTTTTACTTGCGTTTATTGCTACTTAATATTCGTGGACCAACTTCATTCGAATCTCTACGAATGTTCAATGGTGAATTATGCACTTACTGGAGAATGACATCCATTGGGACCACACATTTGCTGATGCTGTTATTTCATGTACTTCTCATCAAATACGATCACTTTTTACACATCCTAATTTCAACGTGCTTCCCATCAAATCCACAAAATTTTTGGAACAAATACAAAGACAATGTGCCTGAAGACATTGTGCATCGACTACGTTCAACAACGGAAAATCCCGAACTTGAAATTTGCGCTGAAATCTACAATGAAGTATTAATATCTTTAGAGGATTTGTGCGTGATGATGTCTGGCAAGATGTTACATGACTTAGGAATGCCTGCACCTAATCGCCCTATGCATGATGTATTCAATCGTGAATTTGAACGAGAACGCCAATACGATAGAAATGCTTTAAGTCAATCAGTGCAAAATAAAGTCCCACTTTTAAATCAGCAGCAAAAAACAGCTTACGACACGATAATGAAAGCAGTTAATGTCGACAACGGAGAATTTTTTTTCCTGGACACACCCGGTGGAACGGGTAAGACTTTTTTGATCTTATTAATTTTAGATACATTTCGCGCACAAAGTACGATCGCACTGACAGTAGTATCATCTGGATCACATTATTAGAAGGTGGACGAACCGCTTACTCGGCGCTCAAACTGCCATTAAATTTGCAAGCAATAGATGAACCGACATGTAATATAACCAAAACATCAGCAATGGCGAAAGTGCTACAGAATTGTAAGCTTATAATTTGGGATGAGTGCACGATGGCGCACAAACGAGCATTAGAGGCACTTGATCGAACACTAAGAGATTTGCGTAGCAATCAGAATCTCTTCAGAGGCACGATGGTTCTACTGGCTGGAGATTTCAGCAAAACGCTTCCCGTCATTCCTAGGTCAACAGCTGCTGATGAAATATATGCTTGCTTGAAGACATCAAATTTATGGCGATACGTAAAAAAATAAAGTTAGTAACTAATATGCGGGTTGCATTACAAAATGACTTATCGACAGAACTGTTTTCAAGCGCGTTATTAGACATTGGCGATGGGAGAATGCCTGCTGACCCTTCTACTGGCCTCATTTCATTTCACCAAATTTTTGTCAGTTCACATCGTCAAAAGAACAATTGATATCGAAAGTGTTCCCAAATATCGGATTATGTCATAAACACCATGTTTGGTTGAGCAAACGGACTATATTAACAGCAAAAAATAAGGCTGTTGATGATTTAAATATAAAAATCCAGAATGAAATTTATGGACAAATACATTCATTTAAGTCGATCGATTCCATTATCGATCAAAATGAAGTTGTAAATTATCCAACTGAATTCCTAAATTCATTAGATTTTGCAGGATTACCACCCCACAACTTACAGCTCAAGGTTGGCTCTGTGATAATAATGTTACGCAATTTAAATCAACTAAAATTGTGCAACTCGTCGTTAAAGAAATTCTGGGAAATTTGATTAAAGCGACTATTATGATAGGAAAGTTTAAGAGCGAGGATGTTCTAATCCCAAGAATACCAATAATTTCAACCGATTTCCCTTTTGAATTCAAACGTGTCCAGTTTCCAGTGCGCCTAGTATTCGCAATGACAATTAAAAAGCCCCAAGGCCAATCACTAGAATGGTTTTATTGTAAAAAAAAATATTTTCTCATTATTGTCAAATAATCCAACTGGTTTCAATTTACCAGTATTACATTTCCTCAGTTCACGGTTATACACCACTTGTGCGAAGCCAAGGCAGGCGTAAATAGTAAACCAAGTCTTTGAGGAATTTCGAAATTATACACAAAAAAGAGGACAGACAGATGGACACCGAAGTATTTCTATAAGGGGTTCGTTATTGCTTTGGAACAAAGCCCTTAAAATATTGCCGTACGAAGTTCGCTGGGTCAGCTAGTTTAATATAGAGTTTGTTTAGTAAATACGTATTTGTTCAATAATAACAACAAATCCAGATAAGAGTTCACAGCTATGCAACCCGAATAAGGTTAAAGCAAAAAAAATAAAAAATTAATAATTTTTGACTTTCACATGCACAAATTTCTTTCGTATTTGTTCTATATATGTACATACATCTACAATTATGCCATTTGAGCGTGAATCCAATCAACATAATGTGACACTTTAGTGTAAACTCCTGGGTAAGGAGCGATGGTGCATGGCTTCATACTCCAAGAGACAAGGCCAACTTGTATATCCTTGTAAATAAGTGGGCCACCAGAGTCCCCACTGCACTGTCCTTTGCCACCTTCATCCACACCTCCACAAATTTGATCAACAGTAGTTCTTCCTTCATGGCGTTCATTGCATTCCTCGTCAGAATAGAGTTTAAGCTCGACTTGTTGAAGAGTTTTTTGAACGGTTCCGCCGGTCTAATGGAAAAGAATATAGTTTCGCTGAGGATTTACGAACCTTTACTTACCTTGTCTAATCCCCATCCAACCAGAGTACCAAATGAGTTTTCCGGGACCTCAAAGCCTTGCTGTGGCAAATTGAGAATTCCAATTGTCTTGCCGTTGATCGCCAGTTGGCCTTCGAGCTTCAAAAGAGCGATGTCATCGGCGTAGTTGTTGCTGGGGGCGTAGGTCTCGTGGACGATGATCTCCTTGACTACGGCAATATTGGGACCTACAGCTGCAATATTTGTGACTCCGTATTGAATGCTGATAGACGAAGGTGTCTTGCCAACAACACAGTGTGCAGCCGTGAGAATCCATCGATCACTAATGATACTGGCTCCACACGAATGAGAGCCGGAAGAGCTGCGTAGTGAGACCTGTTACAGAACACGAGCGATTGCATTTGTAAGATTTTTATTGAAGTGATTCTAATTCTTACAGCAAATGGATATTGACCCGGTTCAGCATCGGTACCGTTGACAACACGATTTGAGCCAGGAAAGCAATACGCCGACCCGGTCAAGAGCAAAGCAATGAGAACGCTTCTGAACATATTGTTGTTAGAGCTACCGTAGAAGTACTAATTTAGTTATCACTGAATTAGTAATTTATATGTGTTTCTTTTGATTGGTAATCAGAGGTGCGATGTCAGGAAATTGTTATATGGCCGTATATTTTTAAAGACCAATAATTTTTACAGTAAATTTTCAATGAGTTAGATTCAGTGCTGCGATAGTTAGTCGTGGAAGTAGAAATGACAATTTATTGGAGGCGATTTGATTCTAGAATGTGAAGTGGACTTGTGGCAGTATAAGACCACGGCGGCATGTACATGTGTTGGGTAGAGCTATCTATGAGTACAAAACGTAGTTATCTTAGCTTATTTGGTATCTTTTGATAAAGCAATGAGATTATCGTTCGAATGACGCGTTTGTATTTGATTTGAAGGGCGATTTCTGTCATGTAAAAATTAAAATCATTACAACCATATTTAGATAATTAGATTGATAAATTTATTTTCTTCATAGTATAACATTTAGACACTGTAGTATAACATTTAAACAATGTTGCTCTAGCTTGCACAGAGCTATGGTTTTATAGAACCTTACTGCTAAAAATAAAATTTGTTTGTGGTTGCGAAATACATTTTAGTTTTCAAATGGCATTTAGAGGAACTATGGAAAAAAACCTCCATTTGTGAATTACACCACATTTATACCAGCCACCACATAATTATGTTTTTCAATTTAAGTTAGGTCTTAGCAGTTTTTAAATTGGCATTTGTTCCAACTCTCACCTATGGCCATGAACCCTGGGTTATGACCGTAAGAAAAAGATCACGAATACAAGCTACAGAGATGAGATTTCTTCGTGCTGTTTGGGAGTTACTCCCCAAGATAGGGTGAGAAAGACGACGGTGCGCGCAGAGTTCAGTGTTGATTATCTGGTCATATAGAACGAATGTCGTCATCATCACGATTTCCAAGGCGCGCCTTGCGCGATTGCGTCAGGAAGGTGTTTGCTCGGTTGACCTGAAAAAGCTACGTTTTATTTTTAAACGTTTTGCCTTTTTTTTACGTTTTTACATTATATTAGGTTGTCAAATATCTCCCTTCCGCCTTTTTGTCTTTTGAATTTTCCGGCTATGTACAAAGCGCTACATTTACTTCAAGAGTTTAACGACCTCACAACCTTGAATTCAACGGAGACGATAACGAAATCCCAAACGAACCACTGCATTGTTACCTCTGGTCCAGCTGTTTTTGCGAAGACTGTCTTCAGAAAAGCTTGCTGCTGCGAAAGCCGAATTCGTATATTTGATCGAGAAAGGTATCTGTCGACCTTCTAAGAGCAGTTGGGCCAGTCCTCTACACATGGTAAAAAAATCGAGTGGGAACTGGCGGCCATGCGGAGACTATAGGGCTTTGAATTCTGTAACCCAGCCCGATCGATATCCCATTCCATACATCGGGAATTTTACAACTGCGTGTCATGGAAACACTATTTTTTCGACAGTGGACTTACAGCGTGCATACCACCAGATCCCAGTTCATCTGGAAGATATACCGAAGACAGCCATAATAACACCATTCGGGTTGTACGAATTTATGTACATGACATTTGGCCTGAGAAACGGAGCGCAGACAATGCAGCGATATATGGATGAGGCTTTAAGGGGAGTGAACTATGCATTTCCATACATTGACGACATCTTTATAGCATCGATCAGCATGGAAGAACACAGGAGACACTTGAAGGAAGTGTTTATTCGCTTACGCACATATAATGTGCGTAATGTAAATGCTTCTAAATGTAATTTTGGTTTAAATGATGTACAATTTCTTGGGCACCTTGTCAACCACAATGGCGTAAGACCCTTGCCAGATAAAATTAAAATAATTAGCGAATATAAAAGACCTTCCGTCGTTAAGGATTTGAAAAGATTTCTCGCCATGCTGTAGGCAATCAATTCCCACTACTTAAATTCTTCAAAGGCAATAAAAAGAATGACAAAACCTACATACCCTGGACGCCTGAATCCGTTTACGTTACTTTTTGAAAGTATGGAATACATTTTTTTAATTAATATAGATATATATATTATAGATAGATATATATTAAATAGGCTAAATTTGCTATTATAGTTTGAGTAATGGTTTGAGAAATGCGCATTGCACCAATAGAAACATTTTTTGTAGATATTCCATTAATATAAGCCTGCAACTTGCAAAAAAATTGGTGGTTGCAATGACTTATCTTAGACAGGAACCAATTGGCAACCACACGTATTCACAGACAGGAATTGCATAAAAAACGCTGTCAAATGAAACCAAGGGGAAAGAGAGGAGGGAGATGGATATCTTGTTTAGCTTTAGGGATTTGTGGTTTGCTGTCTACAGACGAGATCGATGTGCTGCTCACACTGGACTTACCACAGGTGGATGTGTATTACAGTGCACTCATTTTGTAAAAGTAAACAAGTTGCGTTACCTGATTCATCTGGCGTGATCGAACAAATATGTGCGCGCGCAGATAGCAGATCATTTGCTGTAGTTTTAGGAGATCTTAATTTACCTAATGTGAAATGGATTTCCTCTAATAACGACTGTTTTTCCGCTTTCTTAAATACCATGAACTTTATGTTATTGATTCTTTGTTTTCGTTAAATCTTAGACAAGTTAATGTAATCTCAATTTTTTTTAGGTAAAATGTTTTATTTTAATTTAACGGATGATGAACTTGAGGTCTCCGTCAATAATGCAACATTTCCATTACTTGCGTATAGTGTTCACCACAATGTATTACAAATTTTTAAAATTTTTAAATTTGTTTGCTTCTATGAATAATTCAAATTTACCAATATTGGATAATAAAAGAGCAAATTTCTCGTTAATAGATCACGCGTTAATGGAAGTTGATTGGCATTCAATTTTATCCTACAACAGTGTATGTGTTTTTATAGAGCAGCAGGACTTGACGCTTGCGTGTACAGGTGTAGGAAAAACTTAAATATATATTATGTTTATATGTAAATATTAAGATTCATGTTGCTTGTTGTATTGGTACCAGTGTTGGCATTAATCAATTGATTTTTCAATTAATTAATTAATTTGATTAAACTAGTCATGATTAAAATAATCATGATTAAAAAAGTAATCTTAATCATGATTAAAAGTAATCAGTCCACCAACGTGGACTTTGGTGCACCACTTTTCTTCATGTGAATTACACTTTGTCTTCAGTTAATTAGGTGCATTTTTCTATTTGTGTGCAATCGTCCGACTATATGAATAGCCTTATTCGGACTTACCACACATTTTTGTAACACTCATAAGACGACTGATCACGATAACGCTCTGTGTAATCATCAGAATTCATGATGGTTTTTTATGTTAATTATTGAGTGTAACAAAATTTCGCATAATTTAATAATATGCTATGACACTGAATTATATAAATGCACATTTGTGTTGTTTCGCAACCAATGACAAGGTGAAGGTGTCAATATTGCACTCAGGTGCCAAATGGTTGCAGTGCTTCAGCTGTTTCTGCTTCTCTGAACGGAAAGGGCTATACTTCGATGGTTTGGTGGCGTTGCACGAATGTCCCCATCACGACTTCCGTGGCGCGCCTTGAATCGGATTCCGTCAGGAAGGCGACCGCTCGGCAGACCCAAGATGAGATGGCTGGAAGAAGTCTAAAATCTCGCTTGGCTACTCTTTTTGGTTTGCCTGGAGATCTCCTCTCCGTGCATTGCCCCCGCGACCCCGTTAGTGGAATACGCTGTCACAGAAGATGAGGATGGCGATGACAAACTTTCGTGCCTCGCTATTGCTCGAAGCCCAGCGGTAAGCTAACGCAAAACCAGCCTTAATTTATCTATTCATGAAAGCAGAGACGGACATAAGGAACTTTGTTACACTTCAATTTTAACAAAGTTAAAAGTTAATCAAATAATTAAATTAATGATTAATGATTATGTTTAAAAATTTTAATCATTTTTATTTGATTATTATTAATTAATCATAGTCAAATTATGATTAATTAATCATAATCAACTTTATTGATTATGATTTGTAATCATTAATAAGATTAAATTTGGGCCAACACTGATTGGTACATTGTTGAAGAATTGGAATTTTAAAAGGTAACTCGGTAGGAATCGGGTTATATGGACGCCACGCCACTGCTAAGTGCGCTTTATGCAAGCTCACTTGAAATGCTGGTTTGCCTCCCTATCCTGCCAGATGTGCTCTTATAGGATTAAAGGATCTTAGTAAGTGTAGGGTGTACATTTCTGCCATGTTCGCTAGTGATGTTATCATCGGCTCTACTCTCCTCCTTTTAATGCCCCATTGCTCACTTTGAGAGAGTATGATTTCCCATATGTATCTAAATATAGCTCTAATTACGCGAGGTTTAATCCAATTAATAAGGCTTGCCTTAGCTATAATTTTTTGGACAATGTGATTGACTTTAGAACAGAACAGAATTGCACTGTTGACCGCTATCTAGGGTAACTTTTAGTTATTTATATTTTTTTTGTTTTCCGTCTTTATATAATTGCTGAGTTTATTTCTGTATTTACTGTCCACTTCATAAGTTTGCCTGTCATTATTTGTTATTTTTACTATAATTTTATTATTAATTTAATAGTGTTATTATTAATCTGCTATCTAAGAAAGTTTATATATTTGATACATAAATAAATGATTTGAATTGAATCAAATAGTTTTCGAGTTATTGGCCAAAAACTAGCAACTAGCAACAACAACGACATGCGAATTTTGAATGTTAGTAAACTCCGTGTTATAGATCGCGATGTTATATAAAATGTTATATAAAAAATGATTTAAATCGGATCAGGTTCCTGCTAAGAACAATGAACTGACGACAGTCTTAGTGTCTTTTGCGGCCACTCACCCCTTGAGTGCACCAAAGCCATTTACACACGGCTGGCGCGATTAGCAAATGGGAAAAAGTTTTCGTTTGTTTAGTTTCATTCGAAATAAAAAGAAGAATTTTTCTAAAGCTATTTTGATTTGTTTGACTTACATTACGTCCTTAGTACTAGACCGTGATGTTGTTTAACAGTATAACAGTAGTGTGTAGTAATTGCTCTGAGTCTTTTTATTTTTTCCTGCTTGGTAATCCTTATTTAAATTAACCTGGACTAGTAGAATCACTTGCCTAGCACATTCAGTCACCTTCTCAAAAACAATCAGTGCTCCATTTATAATTTGGTAATATTAAAGTGAAATTGAAAACTGAAACCTGAGTGAAATGTCATCGGGGACACGTAATAAAACTGCTCAGCAGATCCAAATGAACAGTACTCCAACAAATACTACACCACAATACGATGCAACTGAACTTTGGAGTCGCATTGAAAAACGTTTTGCTCTTTTCTCAGAGGAGACAAACAGTAAAATCGCACATTTGGCACGAATTGAGGAGCGCATTCTTCATAAAGTGAGTAAGATCGAGCTTAAATGTTCTGGGAGAGTTCAACAAACTGCAAGATCACCATCGAGAGCTTGAATCCCGTATTGATGCTCTTGAGCGCAAACAATTAAGTGGCGATGCTGTTCTTGTGGGAATACCAGCTGACGAGAACGAGAACTTGTATGATGTGCTAAATAAAATTTGCAATGCGTAAATATGAAAACTCCAGCAGTGAAGAAAATCTTCAGAGTCAAACCTGTCAGCCAAAATAGTAAACTTTCTTCGTATGATGGTACCATTGTTATGAAGTTCTCTGATCCCCACGAAAGAGATACCCTTGTCGGAAGATGTTTGGCAAGATATAAATAAAAGAATTCTGCGCTTAACACTCCGCGACATAGACATGGAATCCGATCAGAGAATTTATATAAATGAGAGTTTGACGAAAAAGAATTATGTACTTCAACGGAGTACTCTTAAATTAAAAAAAAAACAACATCATCTCTGCAGTGCATACCAACAATGGACAAGTGTACGTTAGGACTACCAGTGGGAGGTCTCTTCTTATCACCAGTGTTGAAGACTTGGAGCAGCTTAAACAAATGAAATGATGTTTATAAATTATAAATATTGCACACTCTTAACATTAGCGTGTCTTTTTATTAGTATGAATTGCTCTTTTAAATTTTTACACCTTTTAAATTTTCCTCATTTTTTTCTCTATAATTCTTTTTCTTACTTTCTCTTTTTAATTTGTCTTAAATGTTTGTTAGTTATATTATTTATTTACTAGTATTGAAGCGTTTCTCTCTGTTTTTTCTGTCCTATCTTCTTACACTTTTTCTCTAGATTTTAGACACAAATGAATGGGGGAGTTGCATGAATAAGACAAAGACGCTTCTGAATATTGTTTTAAAAGCTTATGATGGGTTTAAAATTTGTCACACAAATGCTCAAAGTATTAAACATAAAACCGATGAAATTCGATGCCTTTTTGAGGATAGATGCGTTGATATAGTTGGTGTCTCAGAAACTTGGGCAAAGCCTAACATGAACAGTGATCTTTTCAAAATGAATGGTTATAGTCTGTTTCGTGCTGACCGACTTAGAGATAAAACCGATGAAATTCGATGCCTTTTTGAGGATAGATGCGTTGATATAGTTGGTGTCTCAGAAACTTGGGCAAAGCCTAACATGAACAGTGATCTTTTCAAAATGAATGGTTATAGTCTGTTTCGTGCTGACCGACTTAGAGATAAGGATGGTGGGGGAGTCGCATTATTTATTAAAACTGAACTCCAGTGCAGAGTGGTTAAGCGGTCAAACGACAATGACATGGCTGAGTTTATCTTTGTGGAAAACATAACCAAGAATAGTAGTCTCTTGGTTGGTACGTTTTACATGGCGCCAGATATTGCTTCCTATATACACGTAAGGAATGTTTTAGAGGAATTGGGTCCATTGTATTCTAAAGTTGTTGTTTGTGGCGACTTAAACCTTGATGCAATAGCCAACAAAAATAAGACCTTCACTGATATGGTTGTTTCACTAGGATTTCACTTAGTCAATACAATAAACCCAACAAACTTTTTTCCAAATAAAACACCATCTCTTCTTGACGTCTTTCTTGTGTCACAAAGCGAATTAATAAGACATTATGACCAACTTTCTTGTCCTGGTCTTTCACACCACGATTTAATTGTTCTGTGTTTAAATGTTTTTCCTGTAAGGAGTGAAAGTCTAGCTAAGCAACATTACAACTTCTCGTCAGTTGATATGTTCTGTCTAGTAAATGATTGTCAAAGCCTTGATTGGTCTTATATTTATTCCACATCTGACGTTAATGTACAAGTCTCAGTCTTTAACAAATATATTGATTTTTTGTTCAAAAAACATGTGCCTGTGAAAACTATACGTACCAGTAACGCTAACATGCCTTGGTTTACCTCGGAGATTAAAAACAAAATAGTCCTTCGTGATGCTCTTTATAAAGATGGCGTAGATACGGTTGTTCTTATATGTATGATGAATTCAAGAAAATGCGCAATTCAGTAACCTCATCAATACGTAAGAGCAAAAAAATGTTCTACGAAACCAAATTCCATACCAGTCTAGCTCAGCATTCTGGAAAACCATTCGTGACGTGGGTATCTCCGCTCAAAATGTATCGCCCGTAAAGAGTGTTGATGTCGACGAATTAAACAGAAACTTCGTAAGCGCGTGTAAGAAGTAAGACCTATCGACTTTTCTATTTTTGACTGCAATGCTTTAATTTCACCGAGGACCTTTTCACTTCAACGTGTTGATGAATATTGTGTTGCAAGTGCTATTCTCTCCGTTCGGTCAAAGGCAGTTGGATTAGATGGTATACACCCAACAATTATTAAGATGCTCCTACCCGTCATATGTAAACACATTACACATATATATAATACATATAATACAATAATTATGACTAGTGAATTCCCAAATGATTGGAAGAATGGAAAAGTCTTTCCAGTTCCCAAATCATCCTCTCCAAGTACCAATGAATTCCGACCAATTACTATCCTCCCCTTCATAAGTTAGGCCTTCGAAAAACTAGTCAGTAAACAAATGAAGGAGTATCTTGATGAACAGAAACTTCTAACAAACTTTCAGTCTGGTTTTAGGAAAAAACACAATTGTATAACGGCGTTACTTAAGATTAGTGACGACATACGTTCTGGTTTCGATAAGGGTTTAGAGTCCTTAGCTGTGTTTCTGGATTTCTTTGACTAAAACACAAAATCTTAATATATAAACTTAGAAAACAATTTGCCTTTGAGGACTCTATTTGCCAGCTAATCTCATCTGACCTTCATAATCGTACCCAATCTGTATTCTATGAAAGTAAAGTCGCAGCTAGCCTAAATGTCTTATCAGGTTTGCCACAAGGCTCTGTCCTTGGCCCACTTTTGTTTATACTTTTCATCAACGATATTGCAAAATGTATAAAAATGTGTGAGTACCATATCTATGCAGATGATGTACAACTTCTGAAAAGTTATCGTAAATCTGACGTACTAACGGCTATTGATGAATTGAATAGTGATATTAATGCTATCTATATCTGGTCCCAACAAAATTTTCTGAATTTAAACCCTACAAAAACCAAAGCCATGCGTTTTAATAGAACACCTTCGGTTTCTGTGATACCGCAACTTCTTATCAATAACACTGCCATTGTCTATGTACAAAGATTTAAAAATCTGGGAGTGTGGTTTGATGAGGGTTTAAACTGGAATACCCATGTAAACCACATCGTCCCCAAAATATACGGTATTCTTAGGCCCAACCAGGCCATATCTACCCACGGCAGTCAAATTGAAGTTAGTAAAGGCATTTGTTCTACCAATAGTTATCTATGGATGCGAACTCTTCTCCAATCAGGATTCTGAATTCACAAGGAAATTAAATGTATTTTTATTTAAATATAAAATTTGGATGAGAAAATGCGACTATTTCTTAAAGAATGTGTTTGAGGGGATGGGCAATTTCGGGGAGAAACTGATGTAAGTAAAGCTGACGCGTGAGCTCCATTCTGTTCCGATTTGAAAAATTGAGTGAGGCGCTCGTCGACATTCTTTTTCGTAAAGTCGAGTCGGTAAACGAAAAGTAGAGTTTATCTCGTCGTTTAAGTTAAACGACATAATTCCTCCGTTTAAACTTCGGTTTAAGGAAAAAATTACCAGATGTGTCAAATACAACACACAGTAGCAGCATACGAATTTCAATAGTGGATTCATTGCGTGAAAAGATATAATAATGTTTTCGAGTGTGTAAAGTGATTTTAATAATATCAGTGACGAAGAAACTCGCAAATAATTGTTCAAACCAGGAAAGAAAAAAGAATACGCTCAAAGACAGAGCATTTACGATTTCCATAGAGTTTTCTTTTCTCAGCAGCATAGTTTTTTTTTTTACTGCTTTCTTTACGCAATACATCGGAGCTGCGATGATGCTCTTTAAGTTGTATTCGATTTTGATGAATTCCCACGCCACCGCAACTTTTTCTCCATTGAACTCTGTCAGTTTTTAGGGTTTCGTTCCAAAGAAATAACGAAACCCCTATAGAATCACTTGGGTGTCCGTCTGTCTGTCTGTCTGTCGCCTTTACATATTTGCTAATAACTTCTGAACCCTCTGTAGTTAAGGTATGAAACTTGGAATGAATATGTATCTCGGCAACCCAAAAATAAATCGGTAATTTTTTCCGGAATAAGTCGAAAATTAAAGAAAAAGTTAGTACTAAAACTAATGTTTGAAAAAAGTTTTATTAACTTTTATGATCAATATGGGTGTCATTGGAAAGGGGGCAGAGCATAGATTACAAAAATGTCTGTCTGTCTGTCATTAAGCCTTAATTTAGGTACCTGGTGAACCACCTGGAATTAAGAAATGAAATTTACACAGGAACATCTTCTTCTAGGAACATGCCCAGCACTCGCACGCACGAGGAAGCGCACTCTAGGTGCATACTTCTTTAAGGAGTTAAGCGAACTCGCTAGCATGGATGTAAGGCGCATCAGCGGCTTCATAAACAGATCCAACTGGGTATAGCCTGGGGGATACAAGACTATCAACGTTGGCATCAAACAGGTAGTATGACATGCCTGCTAATATTTTTGGTTTGGTGTATTTGCAGGAAATCTATAGGCAGCGAGTCCGGGGAAATTGGAAACAATCCGGAGGTGTGACAACACAATGGGCCAACAAATGGCCTAAGTGAGCCTGCGTTACAGCGCAGGCAGTCACTTTTACCTAAGACCTAAGACCCACACAGATGATGTGTTTCACTCGCCCAAAGAAAGTTCCAAAAAAAAGTTTTAAGAAAGTTACTTATTAGCGAAAAAGTTAGCACTAATACTAAAATCAAAAAACAGATTTATTTTCTTAGATATTTGATATGGGTATCGTTGGAGAGAAAATGGCACCTAGATTGAAAAGTGAATTGAAGAAGGCATCTCCTACTGGTAAAAAGTTATAAGCCTGCAAACTTCGAAAAACCGACTTGTGTACCGTGTCCCATACATTATTTTCTAAAATAATGTGCCGAAATTGCGAGGCAACTCATCGCAATATTGCAAAAATACCCAGAAATCTCATATGATTTTTTATTCGAACTAAAATAAATTAATAACTAATTTCTTTAAAAATTTTTTTACCGGAATTAATTGAGTTAGGTACCGTTGGATAGGTTTTGTAAAATAAAATACAGTTTTAATATTGAGCTTTTTGTTCCGAGTCTTAGTTTTCGAGATGTTAAGCTTTAAGTGCGAAAAAAAAGCGTCCGTCCATTTCCACATTTGCAGCTCTAAAAATCTGAATAAAATCTAAAATGAAGGTTTCGACGTAATCTTTAGTTTAAATTTAGTGCGAGCATCCTGGCTCAAACAGTTTTTGAGTTATTGGCCAAAAACCAAAAAAGCAAAAGACATACGAATTTGAAAGATCCGAAAACGCCATTTTGTAGATCATATATCAATAGCATCAATAGAATCAAAAAATGTTATAGAAAAAAAAATTTATTTTCACACAATATTTCGAAATATTAACGATTTAAATTATATGAACATTTTGCTAAAAAAGGGCAACTAGCGATTATCTCACACATACAAAGTTTTCTCCGCTTTTCCTATACCCAAAAAGACAATAGAATTTCGAAGCGGCCTTGGTCGAGTGGTTATAGAGCTCGCGCTCTGCTCCGGGGGCTCTTTCGCTATTTTCTAAATTGCTAAAGTCCAATTCAAATAAAAAATGATAGCTTGAATGCGTTACTAATCAATCGAGAAAGGATTCTTAAAAAAGTTTCTATGTTCTGTTAAATTCTGAAATATTTTTTTTGCTCTTTTCAAAGCCTGTGAACCTGAGCGAATATTTTGTATGACAGTTTTCTTCTCTCTTTGTTCACTTAAAAGAACAAAGCGAAGTAAAGAAATGATTGATCATAATAGCTTTCTTATTGTAATTTTTTTTGGAGAAAATAAGAGAATCAGTTATTGTGTGTGTATGTGTGCTCAGACCATTTCCTGATACGCTCTTTTTTATTGGTTGCGATTTACATATATGAATATGCTGTTGGAAAGATTTTAAGTTTGGTCTCTGAATAAAAGTGAACATAATGAATTCTAAAGAAACAAAAACCAAATTGAACATTATTTTTGTTATTGCTTCAATGTGATTTTTACATGCCAAAAGTCAAATAATAAAACCTAGTGTAAAATTTGAATTTTTTTTAAACTTTAAACTTAAGTACTTGATTTGTTAATTTCTTGGATGCTTGTGTTTTGTTCCACTTTAGTGTTTTAGGTGACTAAGCGGCTATCTATTAAATACTGCCGAATATTTTACGATTCAAATTGCTTAGGTGTTTGGTAAGGTGACTTTCATGAACTGCCGATTATTTGCCTCAATGGAGTAGCTTCAGACCATTTCCCTTAAGTTCACTAAAGCAATTTTTACACGGTTTGCACGATCAGCAAATGAGAAAGACTTCTCTTTTGTTTAGCTTTATTCGAAACAATTAGAACTACCTGCCGTTGCTAGTTGCTTTCACTTCAGTTATTTTCTTACTTCTACTCTGTTGACGAAAGAACGAAGCCCACAGCGCGTGAGTAAAACTCACACTTGACCGTTTTTTTTTTATTTTCAATTATATTTGAATATTTCTGGACCAACTGCAACAGCAAATCCACATCTGCGGCCGAAAAATTATGGCTTCTTTTTTTTCCTTCCATCTCAATTTTTAAAAACGTAAATTGATTTTCACGTACTACCAACAAAGGATGTCAGCAACCGTAATTTAACATGTAAATTAAATTAAAACTAATTTAAAAAAAAAAAAATTATTATCAACTGACAGCGTTTCTGCGTCTAACTTTACAATTGACATTCAAAGGTTTCTTACTTCTACCTTAAATATAATACTAACTTATTGCTGGAACTGAATTTTCTATTTGATCCGGCAGGTTGAACGCAGACCGTGGGAACGGTGCTTCATCAGCGATTCCGCGCGTATTGGACTGTCTGCGTATGTTACCTGGGTGGAGTGATATTGTGTTGTGTTAATTCCTCCCTCCTTAAGATGATGCGGCCTCGCGATTTATGCGAAAGGGATGTTGTAAATACTTGGATACCTCTGAGGGAATGCTGGATAACTGATGACGTTTTGGCTGGCTATTACGACTACAGGTGATACTGGCATTGGGTTAGCTTGTGCTGTTCTTCTTCCTTTTCGACGTCCAATTATAGCAATTGCCAAAAATACTATTACAAGAATGACATATGTTATTATTTGATGAATGTCCTTTTCTATTTCAATTTTGGTAAGGCGTTGCGTGTTTCTTGTATGTAGTTCCTTCATGAGTTCCAGTGAAAGAACTTTTTCGATTGTTGAGTAAAGTAAAAAAAACTAAAATAACATTGTGAATTGTATAACACTTTAAATACTTGTTTTAAATTTTGAATTACGCGCCCAAGCGGCCATATTTAATTGAAGTAATAATGTACAAAAAACTAAAGGGTCCAAGTAACGGACAAATAAAGCCACTTTCAATCGAACCACCCTTCGTTGCGCACGCGTTTATTTTTCTCCGCCGTTTTTCTGCCCCGCCGCATTTTTTCTAAGTTTCAAATAAAAACGTATGTAAGTACGCGAAAGCAAAACTTTCGTATCTGCAAAAACTCTTGCAGAAATTCAAGTATTCAGATGTGGGATGTACTGTTGGTGGTAAGGCTTGAATGGGTACCAACCTGTTCTTGTGAAGCATATTGTTGATTATTGATGGTTACGGTGTCGTTGACG
This sequence comes from Syritta pipiens, assembly GCA_905187475.1. Classification (NCBI taxonomy): domain Eukaryota; kingdom Metazoa; phylum Arthropoda; class Insecta; order Diptera; family Syrphidae; genus Syritta; species Syritta pipiens. The sequence goes on along the minus strand of LR994572.1, from coordinate 59,022,747 downwards.
GCTTTGATAACGAACGTTCAGTCAGTTGTCGTGTTTTCGTTTTGTTGTGGACTTCAATCGTACCGTTGAACTAGTTGAGTATGACAAGTCCTACTGATACACAAAATAGACATAACGAGATATTCAACTTTCCAGTCTGGAAAGCCCCTCAGATACCCAGAAGCTGTGACGTTTAGCTGAACCGATCTTTTATGGATTGAGAGTGTATGGGTTTTTCTAGAAATTCACGCATACTTTCGCAATTCGTAAGACTTCCACCACTCTCGTGTCAAAAAATTCAGGGTTTTGCCTACATCCCGCCAAAAAAATTCAGGGTTTCTTCACGATTTGATAAGCTATGTTAACTATGTTATTCAAAAATGAGCATAAATAAATTTTATAAATTTTCTTTCTTTCTTATGAAATATAGTCTGACCAGCAACTAAATTTAGGGTGAAAATAGTGGCTTTATCGTTTATTTTAAATAACATATTTATTCATTATAAATAACACCACTTAGTTTTTTTAATAGTAAAGTTTTAAATTCAATCTTTTTATTGATCAAATTTTTGATGAAAAATAAAACAGCCTAGACATAGGCTGCAACGTGAAACATATGTAGTCAAGTAGAGAACTGCAACCACAAATGAGTATAGGTTATTTGTGACTCCAACTGTTTCCTTCAAAAATTCGTTTAAAAAAACTTGTGGTAGTTTTTCTGTATTGTAATTGTTTAATATATTAAGCTGCCATTAAATAATACAAAACCAAACAAGCTTGTACTTTGCGTATAAAAGGTCTTGCTCCTTTTATACTAATGGATAATAAAGGATGATTTTTTAAAAGCTATAGGAAAGTTTTTCAAAAAAAAACACATAAAATTCAGAAAAATGCATGAAATCTTTATTTGAATCGATAGTACGGTCCATATTATTTAATGTTTGAAGATTATTTCATGCAAATGTTGACCTTGACTGCGCCTCAAATGGTCCATCCGCTTAGCCAATTTTGGCATACTCTTTCCAACATTTCGGCCGGTATCTCACGAATAAATGCTTCAATGTTGTCTTCCAATTGAAGCGGGCTTGTCTGTATAGACATGAGCTTCAACGTAGCCCTACAAAAAATAGTCTAAAGGCGTTAAATCGCACGATCTAGGCTGCCAATTGACCAGTCCCGCACGTGAAATAAAATGTTCATCGAACTCGCCTCTCAATAAGTCCATTGTTGCGCGTGCTGTGAGGCATGTGGCACCGTCTTGTTGAAACCACACGTCATGCATTTTTGCAAAAAAAAGTTGGATATCATCTCACAGTAGCGCTCACCATTCACAGTTACGTTACGATTCGCATCATCTTTGAAGAAGTACGGTCCATTGATGCCACCAGCCCATAAACCGCACCAAACTATGACTTTTTCTGGATGCATTGGCTCTTGCAATGCTTCTGGCTGATATTCACTCCAAAATCGACAATTCTGCTTATTTACGTACCCATTGAGCCAAAAATGAGCTTCGTCGCTGAACACTTTCTTAACTTTCTTAACAGAGCACGCATTTTGATAATAAAATTCAATAATTTGCAAGCGTTGTTCATTTGTAAGACGATTCATGGTTAAATTATAGACCAAACTGAAGATGTTTGACAGTGAAACAAAACGCGAAACGTGGGTCAGCTGTTTAAACCAGTGTTGCCAAAAAGATAATAGCTAAAAAATCACCTTTTATGTTGCAGCTCGGAAAGTTCCATATGCTATGCAGGAGAAAATGGAAAAGGAGATTGACCGCTTGGAAAATGCGGGCATTATTACGAAGATGGATTATAGCGAGTGGGGTACACCTGTAGTACCCATCGTCAAGAAAGATGGATCCATACTATTATACCGACTACAAAATCACGCTAAACAAAGTGTTGAAAGATGATTATTTTCCGATTCCACCTGTAGAGGATATTTTTGCGAAGACCATGAGTGGAGGGATCTTAGTGAGGCGTATTTACACATGCCAATGAGTTCTCGTAGCGCTGAATTACAAACAATTACAACAATAAAAGGGGATTATAAAGTAAATCGACTGATGTTTGGGACGAAGGTGGCTCCAGTCGTTTGGCAAAGATATATTTCTCAAACGCTAGCAGGTATTCCTGGGGTATGTGGTTTTCGGTGGAGTAAAGAGTGTGAAAACGCTTTTAAGCTTATTAAGGCGGAGGTGACTTCTGACACAGTGCTGTGTGCTTATGATTCAAAGTTACCTTTGATTTTGGCAACGGATGCAAGCCCATACGGATTGGGGGCCGTACTTTCACACATGTTTCCTGATGGACAGGAACGTCCAATTGCTTATGCCTCCCGGTCTTTATCTCCTTCGGAAAAGAATTACAGCCAAATTAATAAAGAGGCAACGGCAGAGATTCGTTACAGGGCCACGAACGATCATGCGAATACAGATGCACTTTCGCGTCTACCCTTGCCAATGACGAAACAAATAGATGATGATGAAATAAGTTATTACCAAATGCAGCAGATCGATGCAGTTCCAGTCACCGACCAGTCAAGGACCCTATTCTTAAAATGGTATATCATTCTTTGTTGGTGGGAGAGGAAATAACCAAACCTGGGTATAAAGCTAAGGATGAACAATGAACAATGAATACTAAAGAACAGCAGAGTGGTAATTCCTGAGAGTTTGCTAAGTGAATTGCATGCGGCACATGTGGGAATGGTAAAAATGAAGGCTTTAGCACGTAGCTATGGGTGGTGGCCACAAATTGATGCAGACATTGAGTCTACTGTACGCGCTTGCTGCGCATGTATAGCTGTTCAGAAGCAAGCTACAACATCCATGGGAGTATCATCATCCATCATCCCCATGGCAACGCGAAGACATACCGATCAGATACTAAAATGCGACATAGATCCTAAAGATATCTCAGATTCAAATATTGATCCGATTATGCCGAATATCATCCAACCAGAACCAGAAGCCAGGAAGTCGATGGATTCAAACATACAACCGGACTGAAGTACTCCAACAGTACAAGAAAAGACTGGGACTCAACAACAGAGCCAAGAGAAACAAAATAACGTATTGGAGGAGGCAAGAGTTGCATCAACAGTTCGCAGAAGTACCAGAGTAAGAAGGCCTGTAGATCGCTTAACGTATTGATAAGCGAAAATAAAAGGAGAGGACTGTTGCGTATTAATGAACAAAGCCCGAAATGAGGCCAACTTCACGGATTGGACGCAGCATTACTTTTTCTTCTCACTCCATTTTGTACAACCACATTGTTCAGTATCTTTTTCTCAAAAATATTTAAATGAATTATAGTTATTTAAGACCTGAGTTTTATTTCAAACCATCCTAAATACACAGCGTCTAGAGTACGCTTAGTACCTGGGCATGTACATTGACAGTAAACTAACATGGAGAAAACATATTATTCAAAAAAACAGACATATTGAAGAAAAACTCAGACAATGTTAGCAAGAAACTCAAAACTGATATTAGATAGCAAATTACTCTTTAAGAACTGTTTATATAGTGCAAAGTTGCTCTTGAAAGCACTTATACCAAATTGTTTGTCAATGGATGTTACGGCACCAGTTTCTTTAGGCTCTCATTGAGGTGAAGTGGGGGCTGATTTTCAAAGTTCGGCTGATTCTGTCGAGTGATATATCAACCAAAAGGTCTTTAAAAATTATATGAGTTGAAAAGATATGAAGCTCCATATCTTTTCAACCCCTCTAAATTTCACACAGTTTTGCCTTAAAATCATGTAAAATCCGTCTTAATGAATACTTTCAATTCAAGAGAGAATTATGTGTTAAATACATTTGCAGTTATTAGGTAATTTATTTTATGCGTAGCAAGGCGCGCCGGGTACAGCTAGTAAATTATAAAAACAATAAAAGAGATTAAGCTCTACCTACCAGGGAATCGTAGATATAAATAGATAGTTGATTAGAGGGAAATAACGAAAAAAAAGCGCTCATGTGAGAAATGCATGGTTGTCGTGCTTTCGTTTTGTTGTGGACTTCAATCGTACCGTTGAACTAGTTGAGTATGACAAGTCCTACTGATACACAAAATAGACATAACGAGATATTCAACTTTCCAGTCTGGAAAGCCCCTCAGATACCCAGAAGCTGTGACGTTTAGCTGAACCGATCTTTTATGGATTGAGAGTGTATGGGTTTTTCTAGAAATTCACGCATACTTTCGCAATTCGTAAGACTTCCACCACTCTCGTGTCAAAAAATTCAGGGTTTTGCCTACATCCCGCCAAAAAAATTCAGGGTTTCTTCACGATTTGATAAGCTATGTTAACTATGTTATTCAAAAATGAGCATAAATAAATTTTATAAATTTTCTTTCTTTCTTATGAAATATAGTCTGACCAGCAACTAAATTTAGGGTGAAAATAGTGGCTTTATCGTTTATTTTAAATAACATATTTATTCATTATAAATAACACCACTTAGTTTTTTTAATAGTAAAGTTTTAAATTCAATCTTTTTATTGATCAAATTTTTGATGAAAAATAAAACAGCCTAGACATAGGCTGCAACGTGAAACATATGTAGTCAAGTAGAGAACTGCAACCACAAATGAGTATAGGTTATTTGTGACTCCAACTGTTTCCTTCAAAAATTCGTTTAAAAAAACTTGTAGTAGTTTTTCTGTATTGTAATTGTTTAATATATTAAGCTGCCATTAAATAATACAAAACCAAACAAGCTTGTACTTTGCGTATAAAAGGTCTTGCTCCTTTTATACTAATGGATAATAAAGGATGATTTTTTAAAAGCTATAGGAAAGTTTTTCAAAAAAAACACGTAAAATTCAGAAAAATGCATGAAATCTTTATTTGAATCGATAGTACGGTCCATATTATTTAATGTTTGAAGATTATTTCATGCAAATGTTGACCTTGACTGCGCCTCAAATGGTCCATCCGCTTAGCCAATTTTGGCATACTCTTTCCAACATTTCGGCCGGTATCTCACGAATAAATGCTTCAATGTTGTCTTCCAATTGAAGCGGGCTTGTCTGTATAGACATGAGCTTCAACGTAGCCCTACAAAAAATAGTCTAAAGGCGTTAAATCGCACGATCTAGGCTGCCAATTGACCAGTCCCGCACGTGAAATAAAATGTTCATCGAACTCGCCTCTCAATAAGTCCATTGTTGCGCGTGCTGTGAGGCATGTGGCACCGTCTTGTTGAAACCACACGTCATGCATTTTTGCAAAAAAAAGTTGGATATCATCTCACAGTAGCGCTCACCATTCACAGTTACGTTACGATTCGCATCATCTTTGAAGAAGTACGGTCCATTGATGCCACCAGCCCATAAACCGCACCAAACTATGACTTTTTCTGGATGCATTGGCTCTTGCAATGCTTCTGGCTGATATTCACTCCAAAATCGACAATTCTGCTTAGTTACGTACCCATTGAGCCAAAAATGAGCTTCGTCGCTGAACACTTTCTTAACTTTCTTAACAGAGCACGCATTTTGATAATAAAATTCAATAATTTGCAAGCGTTGTTCATTTGTAAGACGATTCATGGTTAAATTATAGACCAAACTGAAGATGTTTGACAGTGAAACAAAACGCGAAACGTGGGTCAGCTGTTTAAACCAGTGTTGCCAAAAAGATAATAGCTAAAAAATCACCTTTTATGTTGCAGCTCGGAAAGTTCCATATGCTATGCAGGAGAAAATGGAAAAGGAGATTGACCGCTTGGAAAATGCGGGCATTATTACGAAGATGGATTATAGCGAGTGGGGTACACCTGTAGTACCCATCGTCAAGAAAGATGGATCCATACTATTATACCGACTACAAAATCACGCTAAACAAAGTGTTGAAAGATGATTATTTTCCGATTCCACCTGTAGAGGATATTTTTGCGAGGACCATGAGTGGAGGGATCTTAGTGAGGCGTATTTACACATGCCAATGAGTTCTCGTAGCGCTGAATTACAAACAATTACAACAATAAAAGGGGATTATAAAGTAAATCGACTGATGTTTGGGACGAAGGTGGCTCCAGTCGTTTGGCAAAGATATATTTCTCAAACGCTAGCAGGTATTCCTGGGGTATGTGGTTTTCGGTGGAGTAAAGAGTGTGAAAACGCTTTTAAGCTTATTAAGGCGGAGGTGACTTCTGACACAGTGCTGTGTGCTTATGATTCAAAGTTACCTTTGATTTTGGCAACGGATGCAAGCCCATACGGATTGGGGGCCGTACTTTCACACATGTTTCCTGATGGACAGGAACGTCCAATTGCTTATGCCTCCCGGTCTTTATCTCCTTCGGAAAAGAATTACAGCCAAATTAATAAAGAGGCAACGGCAGAGATTCGTTACAGGGCCACGAACGATCATGCGAATACAGATGCACTTTCGCGTCTACCCTTGCCAATGACGAAACAAATAGATGATGATGAAATAAGTTATTACCAAATGCAGCAGATCGATGCAGTTCCAGTCACCGACCAGTCAAGGACCCTATTCTTAAAATGGTATATCATTCTTTGTTAGTGGGAGAGGAAATAACCAAACCTGGGTATAAAGCTAAGGATGAACAATGAACAATGAATACTAAAGAACAGCAGAGTGGTAATTCCTGAGAGTTTGCTAAGTGAATTGCATGCGGCACATGTGGGAATGGTAAAAATGAAGGCTTTAGCACGTAGCTATGGGTGGTGGCCACAAATTGATGCAGACATTGAGTCTACTGTACGCGCTTGCTGCGCATGTATAGCTGTTCAGAAGCAAGCTACAACATCCATGGGAGTATCATCATCCATCATCCCCATGGCAACGCGAAGACATACCGATCAGATACTAAAATGCGACATAGATCCTAAAGATATCTCAGATTCAAATATTGATCCCATTATGCCGAATATCATCCAACCAGAACCAGAAGCCAGGAAGTCGATGGATTCAAACATACAACCGGACTGAAGTACTCCAACAGTACAAGAAAAGACTGGGACTCAACAACAGAGCCAAGAGAAACAAAATAACGTATTGGAGGAGGCAAGAGTTGCATCAACAGTTCGCAGAAGTACCAGAGTAAGAAGGCCTGTAGATCGCTTAACGTATTGATAAGCGAAAATAAAAGGAGAGGACTGTTGCGTATTAATGAACAAAGCCCGAAATGAGGCCAACTTCACGGATTGGACGCAGCATTACTTTTTCTTCTCACTCCATTTTGTACAACCACATTGTTCAGTATCTTTTTCTCAAAAATATTTAAATGAATTATAGTTATTTAAGACCTCAGTTTTATTTCAAACCATCCTAAATACACAACGTCTAGAGTACGCTTAGTACCTGGGCATGTACATTGACAGTAAACTAACATGGAGAAAACATATTATTCAAAAAAACAGACATATTGAAGAAAAACTCAGACAATGTTAGCAAGAAACTCAAAACTGACATTAGATAGCAAATTACTCTTTAAGAACTGTTTATATAGTGCAAAGTTGCTCTTGAAAGCACTTATACCAAATTGTTTGTCAATGGATGTTACGGCACCAGTTTCTTTAGGCTCTCATTGAGGTGAAGTGGGGGCTGATTTTCAAAGTTCGGCTGATTCTGTCGAGTGATATATCAACCAAAAGGTCTTTAAAAATTATATGAGTTGAAAAGATATGAAGCTCCAAAGTTGGGAAAAGGGTGTCCCCTCTAAATTTCACACAGTTTTGCCCTAAAATCATGTAAAATCCGTCTTAATGAATACTTTCAATTCAAGAGAGAATTATGTGTTAAATACATTTGCAGTTATTAGGTAATTTATTTTATGCGTAGCAAGGCGCGCCGGGTACAGCTAGTAAATTATAAAAACAATAAAAGAGATTAAGCTCTACCTACCAGGGAATCGTAGATATAAATAGATAGTTGATTAGAGGGAAATAACGAAAAAAAAGCGCTCATGTGAGAAATGCATGGTTAAGCAATAAAATAAAATACAAATAATAATTATCTAAATTAATAAATAAATAGGTAAATAAATCAATAAATATACAAATAAATAGATAAATAGATAAAATATATATATATTATATATATATATATAATACCTATATATATATGTATATAGATAAATAGATGAATAATTTAAGGACAATTGCAATATAATAATTTATATAAATAAAATTAAATCATAAATAGTATTTAGACAGAATATTAGTATAAATGCAAGTTATTTATTAAAGGATGTTGTGAAGTCTCATCACTATCAGTAGCGAACACGTAAAAGTGACCATTACCAAAAAAAGAACTGAACTACATCAAGAAACCAGTCAGTTGTAGTAAAAACGTGTTCTCAATAAAATGTACCTTTTTCTATCGCTCCGTCTTTTCTTTTAAATCGAAGCTTAAGTTTCTCGCGGCGTGAATACTTTTCCCGGGCTCCCTCCTACTTCTAACAAAGGGATGCCGCACCTGATTTTAAATGAATCGCAGAGTTTTTGTATTCCTGCTATATATTTTTTGTGAATTTTATATTTTACTAGCTGACCCGGCGAACTTCGTACCGCCATATCTGTAGGGTTTTGTTCCAAAGGAATAACGAAACCCTTATAGAAACACTTCGGTGTCCGTCTGTCCTCTTTTTTGTGTATAATTTCGAAATTCCTGAAAGACTTGGTTTACTATTTACGCTTGCCTTGGCTTCGCACAGGTGGTGTACAATCGTGGACTAAGGGAATGTAATACTAAGAAATTAAAATCAGTTGGATTATTTGACAATAATGAGAAAATACCTTTTTTTTTACAATAAAACCATATATATTAATGAATAACAAATAAATACTTTAAATATAACTATTGTAAGGCCTTATCATACACAATATTTTTAGTTTTTTTTCTGAGGCAAAAAAAAATAGCGCGATGATTTGCCGAGTCGCGAGCACGCAACGTATAATTGCCCATTAGAAAAACAGGGAAATTGTTAATTGTCATTGCGAATGCTAGGCGCACTGGAAACTGGATACGTTTGAGCCCAAAAGGGAAATCGGTTTGAATTATTGGTATTATTGGGATTAGAACATCCTCGCCCTTAAACTTTCGTCGCTTTAATTAAATTTCCCAAAATTTTTTTAACGAAGAGTCTTATTCCATTGCACAATTTTGGTTGATTTAAATTGCGTAACATCACCTTGAGCTGTAAGTTGTGGGGTGGTAATCCTGCCAAATCCAATGAATTTAGGAATTCAGTTGGATAATTTACAACTTCATTTTGATCGATAATGGAATCGATCGACTTAAATTTATGTATTTGTCCATAAATTTCATTCTGGATTTTTATATTTAAATCATCAACATCCTTATTTTTTGCTGCTAATATAGTCCGTTTGCTCAACCAAACATGGTTTTTATAATATACTCCGATATGAACTGACAAAAATTTGGTGGAAATGAAATGAGGCCAGTAGAAGGGTCAGCAGGCATTTTCCCATCGCCATTGTCTAATAACGCGCTTGAAAACAGTTCCGTCGATAAGTCATTTTGTAATGCAACTCGCATATTAATTACTAACTTAATTTTTTTTTACGTATCGCCATAAATTTGATGTTTTCAAGCAAGCATTTATTTCATCATCCTAGGAATGACTGGAAGCGTTTGGCGAAAATCTCCAGCCAGTAGAATCATCGCGCCTCCGAAGAGATTCTGATTGCTACGCAAATCTCTTAGTGGTCGATCGAGCGCCTCTAATGCTCATTTGTGCGCCATCGTGCGCGCATCCCAAATTATAAGCTTACAATTCTGTAGCACTTTCGCCATTGCTGATGTTTTGGTTATATTATATGTCGGTTCATCTATTGCTTGCAAATTTAATGGTAGTTTGAGCACCGTGTGAGGGTTCGTCCACCTTCTAATAGTGTAGCTGCAATCCCAGGTGATGCTGCTGCCAGTGCGATCTTACTTTGTGCCCGAATTGTATCTAAAATTAATGAGATCGAAAAAGTCTTACCCGTTCCACCGGGATCCTCCGTTGTCACCATTAACTGCTTTCATTATCGTGTCGTAAGTTGTTTTTTGCTGTTGATTTAAAAGTGGGACTTTATTTTGCACTGATTGAAAGCATTTCTATCGTATTGGCGTTCTCTTTCAAATTCACGATTGAATACATCATAGGTGCAGGCATTCCTAAGTCATGTAGCATCTTGCCAGACATCATCAAGCACAAATCCTCTGAAGATATTTTTACCTCATTGTAGATTTCAGCGCAAATTTCAAGCTCGGGATTTTCCGTTGTTGTTTGGGTGAACTGTGTAAATGCGCCCCAATGCATCGGTTGAATATACATCCACGTATCCTGGTATAGGCTGTCCTTGTTTTCGGTCTCGATTCACTATCAGTTTCCATGATCGAATATGTCTTTTTTTTTTATTCTGGCCATTCTATACATATAAACATTATCATTCCTCACATTTCTCACATCCTTAATTACTTTGCTTATTTACACACCAATTCATTCTACACGCAGTGGTTTTTACCTACTTATTGATTTCATATCGGGCTTTCTTTTTTCACCCGAAAAAATTAGAAAAATAAAGTGTTTGTTTTTGTTTTCTCCAGACATGAGTTTATCGGAAAAAAGGATACATTATTGCCGAGATTCGATTCCTGGATTTAGAGATACTTGGGCAGCGATCTTATGCTCTGCGCCAGTGCCACTTCATATTTAAGCCAGTTTTTTTCTGATATATAAGAAATGCTTTGGAAAGCTTTGAAAGCGTTTTTGCACCCGATAAAATTGAATTGGAAAAAACAAAGAGTGTTTGCTTTTTTCTAGACATGAATCCAGTACATAAGATTATCACAAAAAAGATACGTCATGCCGAGATTCGATTCGCAGACCTAGAGATCCTGGAGCAGCGATCTTATGCCCTGCGCCACCGGCACTTCATATTTAAGTCAGTTTTTTTTCTGATACATAAACAATGCTTTGGAAAACTTTGATTGCGTTTTTCCACCTGATTTTCTCAATTTTCTTAACATTTTTTCCATCTAAACCATCTCCTGAAAGTAGCTAATTCAGAGGAAAAAAAATTATCTAATTCAGTGAAGTCCTTCTTGAGTTATAGTATTACATACATTTCGGCGATTCATTTTTATTTACAGATAGATAGATTTTTAGATAGATTGATATGACAATGAGCGCAGTCACCCTAAATTTGACAGCCATATAACAGAATCGCCTGAAAAATCACTTTGTAAATTATAATTTTATTGCAATTCGAAAGCTGAGATTTTCTGTTTATAAAAGGATATAAGAGCTTAATTGAGATGTTAAATTCCTTCAACGTGTTCTGTATGTGTTCCCTGAAAGTTAACTCTAAGTGAATACTTAAGTATTTTACGCATGAGCCCTAAGATACTAATTTTCCATTTATGGCAATGGGTTTGCTGAAGAAAGCAAACTTCTTTCGTGTGAAAAAAATGGCTTGCGTTTTTTCTGCGTTAAGTTTAATCTTCCATTTATGGCAGTACACCTGAAAGTTTTCAGCCGAATTTTTGATATTCGTCTCAATGTTGAGACTAAATACATTCGACGATATTGTCGAGATGTAAAGACTCTACAAAACCGGCCGAAGAGCTGATCTCAGGGGAACGCCTGCGTTAAAGTAAGTTAGGTTTGAAGCACATTGGCTAATAAAGAGTTTAGAACATCGATTGGACAAATGAATGGTGGAATATAAGGCCATTGTGCCATACCGAATCGTATGCTTTTTCAGCAGCATACCTGTGGATATTCCTTCGGCCCGGCTTATGCTTCTGGTGCAAGATTGCTACACCGGCGAACGCTGGACACAGAGCTGGTAGCTGCAAGTGCCCGGTGCTCAAGAAGGCACTGGCTAACCGGATATGATGAAGATCGTGCAGATTAATTTAAACCACTACGCAGCTGCACAGGATCTCCTAGCGCAGAGGATTAGGGAACAAAGAATTGACGTTGCACTCATAAGCGAGCCTTATAAGCCAGTAGATGGCAGCAGCTGGATAAATGATACCACGAATAAAGTAGCGATACGGACCTGCGGAGGGCATGCTCTTTAATCAGTCGCCCGCCCGGCCTACTACTTCATATCCGCAAGGATTAATGGTGTGCATGTATACAGCTGCTACGCGCCACCCAGCCTGCCGCTGATCATTGCTGGGGACTTCAACGCTTGAGCTACAGAATGGGGCAGTCGAACGACGGACGCAAGGGGAAGAGCTCTCCTCGAAGCCTTCGCATCGCTGAATATCCATCTGGCAAACGAAGGCACGGTGGCGACCTTTCGGAAAGCAGGTAGAGCGTCAATCATAGACATCACGTTTATGAGCAGCGCGCTACTACGGAGAGCTAAATGGCGGGTTAGTGAGGACTACACCCACAGTGACCACCAGGCTATAACCTTTAGCGTCGGCGAGGCTGAGCGCAGGTTGCACCTTATCCAAACAGGCCCAAGGTGGAAGGACGCGTTCTTCGACATTGACATGTTCGAGGAGGTGGTGAGCACCAGCGTCACAGGGCTCAGTGGCTCAGCGGAGGCGTTGTCGCATCAGCTGACCCAACTCATAACAACGGCATGCGACGCAGCAATGCCCAGGAGACTGCCCAGTAGAAAAAGTGGAGAGCCCTGCTACTGGTGGTCCGAAGATATCAGGAGACTCAGAGCGCAGGGCTTACAAGCGCGGCGCAGATCCCAGAGATCCAGAGGCCGGCCCGACTTCCAGGCAAGGCTAACCGCATTTAAAGCTGCGAGGCATGAAATGGAAAGGTCCATCAAGGAGAGCAAATCCAGGTGTTTCAGGCCGCTCTGTGAGGAAGCCGACTCAGATCCCTGGGGCATGACATACAGGGTTGTAATGAAACGAACCAAGAGCGGCAGGTCTCCACAACTTACGTGCCCGAGAATGCTGAGACCGGACACTAGGGCGAACACCATAATCGAGTCTACTGAGACCATTGCGGAGCAAGTCGCGGTAATAACACCGGAGAAGCTTTCCGGAGCGGCCGCTAAAATTGGGGACGGTAAGGCGGTTAAGACGGCTCTGAGGATCAGACCAGACATATTTATAGCAGCAATACAAAAGTTTCTAGAGGACGGGGTCTTCTCCACACATTGGAAACTGCAACAGCTGTCCTTCTTCCAGAGGGGAACAAGCCACCGGGCGATCCATCTTCATATCGCCCAATCTGCTTGCTCGATGCGCTAGGAAAGATCATAGAGCGTATTATTTACGGAAGATTGCTCGCAGTGGCCGAACAAAACGGAGCCCTGTCAGACCACCAGTACGGCTTTGGAAAATCGCGTTCTACTATCAGTTTCAGTAATATATGCATTATCAGTCGTTTCGGCACTTAGAGTATTTAAAAAGTTAATCGTACTGTCAGCCAAGGTGTTTGTTACGGTACTCCTAAATGTTGAGATACAGTGTGATTAACAGAAAAGTGTTGGCAGAGTACATTGGCCTTATTCAGTATCACTAAAATGTGTATGGGACCTAAGACATGGGATATGTTTGTTCTTATTTCGTACAATTTTCACAACATTCCAGAACGTCTTAGAAGCTTTGTCTAGAGAGCTAAGTTTGTTATTCCAAGTTAAATTGCGCTTAGTCTGAATGTTCTTTGCAAGCAATTTGTTCAACAGTTTGACTTGCCTCTGTGAGTCTAATAAGCTCTAGAGGAAGTTTCACAGCAAAGTACTTGTTTTCGACCTTTGGAGTACTACTATCAGCAGATTTTAAGATAACTTCAGTAAAGACAATAATTATACTATCAATGTCTTCTTTATTAGCAATGTTATAAAGGTAGTAATGTTATAAAGGTTAGTTTTGAAGTTTATTTCTTATTTCTCTTTTATATACGTTCCAATTTGTATTTTTGATGTCAAGAAAATAGGTATTCTTTTTTACAGCAGACCACAATAATTGGCAGATGGTGGGATTATGATCCGACGATAATAGGTTACAAATAAATCGAGAAATGTGGGCGCCGTGGCTTAATCGTTAGTGCGTCGGACTGTTAAGCGAGAGTACCTCTGTTCCACAACACAACAATAAGACCACAAACATTTTTCACGGCCCCACCTCCAGCGAACGACTGACAATCCTCCTGGAGTACTTCTGTCATGGAAATCTTTCGCAATTCGCCGTTCAATGAACTGCGTCAAGTTATAACGCGCACAACACAGTGGAGGCGCGAAAAAGCTAGGATCTGGCCTTCGTGTATATCGCGCACGAAGCTGGGCTCTGGCCCTGTATGGGCTGTTACGCCGACTATTTATTTTTTAGATCAAAGGTCCATCTGTCCTCAAATCCCCTGTCCCTACCACGAGTTCCAGCAGGGAAATAGGTAGGACTGGGGGGATATAAAAAAGTGGCTAATAACATAGACGCCAAATTAAAGATAATACTATCCCCAAGTGTTCGCCCTGCAACAACCCCAGGTCTTATGAGGACAGTTAAGATCTCCACCTATAAAAAATTCACGATTCAAGCAGAACAATCCTCTTAGATCTTACGAAAGACCATGTTTTTTTTTTTTCATTTGTTGATGCGCCTTCAGTAAAATAAACGCAATAGATTTTTATTCTTCTGTCATTTCCTATTTTAACATCGATACCAAGATTTTCTACCTAACGACATCTTACACTAAGTAAAAGCTACATTTAAACATGGAAATGAAGATATGCACTTCCGGTGTTAACCATGTTTGTGTGACGAGAGCGATATCAGTTTTATTTATATTTAAAAAATCAATAAATTCAGTGTGTTTATTTTGGATAGACCTGGCATTCCAAGTTACAATATTAATAGGCTAATTTATTAAATTACTTAACATTATTGTAAAGAAACGCAGTTAGCAAGCTCGATAGCATTAAATTGATCAACATTAGTTTTACATGCATTTACTTTTGAGATCATTTCCATATAAGAATATTTAATTCATCCATTGTGAATAGATCACAATTGCTTGGTACTGCAGTGTTATTATTTGTAGAAGAAGGTGAAACACATACCCGCGAGTTGGAGGGTCGAGTACTTTCCAATTGTGTTCGGTTGGTGACGGCTGGGTTTGGACCGCGGAGAGGAGGAAAATCGCTCATTTAATTCCCAAAGACATTTGGCGTTGTTTTTGCATTATAAAAAGTATTCTTTGTATTGTTGGGCTTATAAGTTGGAGAGCGATTATTTCTGTGGGCAATTTTCTCCCTAGTTTCTAAGTATTTGTTTTACTTATGATTACCATTGCAGTTTGCACACTTTAAACTATTGCGATTGTTGCACTCGGTAGTTTTATGAGATCTAGCACAGATGGCACAGTAAGTATTGACATGGCAGTTTCGCTCATCATGCCCAAACATTTGACAGTTCGTGCATTGAGTGAGACTGTGTTTTTGTTTCCGAATGAAATTCCATCTCATTTGAGTGTGGAAAATTGAACGAATATTTTTTTTAGATCATCAGTAGCAAAGTAATGAGTGAACTCACAACGGATCGCATTCAATTGAATGATAAAAAAAAGAAGGCAATCTTTCGCTGTTAATTGAATGGTGATTGGATTCTTTTTTTTTTATGTCTTAAATGACAGAGGGAATCAAAAACATAAGTACAAATGAAATAAAGCACTACTTAACACACAAATTAAAGATCAAAAAATCGCCTGGATATGACCTAATAACTGGACAAATCTTAAAGCAATTACCCGACAAAGCCATTACTTACCTTAGAAATATTTTCAACTCTATCCTAAGGCTAAACTGTTTTCCAAAGGTATGGATAGTTTCAAAAATTATCGCAATTCCTAAACCAGGCAAAGACGCTACAAGAACTTCATCATACAGACCAATAAGTATTTTGCCTATTATGTCCAAAATATTTGAAAAGCTCATAACTGACCGTATTCATAAGACCATAAAGAACCAGACCATACCAGACCATCAATTTGGTTTTAGACATAAGCACTCTACAATACAACAGGTACATAGAGTGTCAAATAAAATACTTTATGACTTCGAAAAGCAAAAATATTGTGTTTCACTCTACCTTGACGTTGCCAAAGCATTCGATAGTGTATGGCACAAAGGACTACTAGCCAAACTAAAAAAATATGCTTTCGGACTACTACCAACCATTAAAAAGTTATTTGGACAACCGGTGTTTCTGTGTGCAATACAATGACGAACTCTCGGACTTACGTGAAATTGAGGCAAGTGTTCCTCAAGGCAGCGTATTGGGACCTATTCTGTATCTCCTATACACAGCAGACATACCGAAGACTACAACACATGAATCCATGCTAGCAACTTTTGCAGACGACACAGTGATTCTTTTCTCGCATACCTCCCTTCTAACGGCCACGAATCAAGTTAGATGCATACTAAATAGAACAATCGACTGGTTTCAATTAACGAAGAAAAGACAGTTCAAGTCATATACACTACAAAAAGGAATATTTGGGCATTCTTCTAGACAATAAACTAGCATGGAAACAACATATAATCCAAAAACGCAACCAAATTAATAACAAACTTAGAGAACTGTACTTTTTTTAGAAAAAATTCAAAACTTTTATTATATAAAACAACAATCAAGCCGATATGGACTTATGGCATCCAAATTTGGGGAGCAGCCGCCAAAACTAATATTGTCATTATCCAGCGACTCCAATCAAAAATATTTCGGACGATTGTCAATGCTCCCTGGTATATTTCCAATGAAGACATACATCACGACTTGCACATGCCCAGTGTTAAAGAGGAAATTAAAAGAGTTAGCGTGAAACATCAAATAGCTATAACAAACTATGAAAACAAGACCAAGTATGTTAAGACAATAAGAAGACTAAAACGACGCAGACCAGTAGACCTGCAACAAAATATATGTGTGTAAGAGTAAAATGTGTGTAATGTAGCAGTCATGTAAAATCTGTGTTGTAGGTATAAGACATTGGTCTTATAACTTAATTAATCCCTCAAATGCTCTACAATCAATTACTAAATGTCCAAGGACAGATGTAATGCAAATCGGGAATTAAAAAAAAAAAAAAATTTCGTCAATGATTGCTTTCTTTTACAAGTCTGCCATACATAACATAATACACTAAAAAAAACAACAATAAAGGACATTGGTGCTGATTCGTTAATGTACATTCCCTTAGCATGTAAAACCTTTATTAAATGTCAAAAAAGACAGACCATAAATAAATTGGGAAGAATAAAAAAAAAGCTACTAGCTTAAAATTGTTTCTATTTGATGTGCTTTAGGACAGAAAGAATAATGTCTCCGTACTTTTTACTACTAATCGCCCAGCTACTCTGTAAAGGAGCACATCTCTACGCAATGAACAAAAGCTCAAGCATATTTATTGAATAGTGGATCCACAACCCATGTGGAACTTATGCGCAGCATCCCTGTAGCATTTGAAAAATTTTATATATGCGCTTCGCTAGATTATAATACCGTCTTCCGCAGTGCTTTGAATGAATTTTGTGGACCAGTTTTAGTATAATTTGAAATTTCGTTGGTAAAGGGTCTAGCAAACGGTGTATGGACCACGGAAAGCACGAATTCTTTGTCTGTCCGCTGCCGTTATTTAACTGTTTCAATTTGACATTCATTTTAAATTGATTTCAATTGTTTTCTTGTGTTACACATTCAATACCGGTCGATTAAGTCGCTGATCGTTTATCGAATTACGTTTGTATTTATTGATCCATCAAAACGTGTTAAGAGGGTTTTTGTTGTTGTTTAACCAACAACAGGAGTATCAACATCCACCCCATGCCATTGTAGTGTCATTATCATCAGGCAAAAGTAATTCATTACTAAAATCAAGTGTTTTTCAAAGCGTCATCAAATGGGAATGAAATTTCAAAACAAAAACCATTTGCTTGGTCAACGACGAAATTAATTAGCACATCCCCCGAACATCGGTTATAGAAGGGGTTGCGCTCCAGTACACATAACGAAATAAAACAAAAAAGTGCAATTAATTTCAAACGATTTTTTTGTTAGCCTTTGTAATAATCGTCGTCTTTGTCGTTGTTGCCATATACAAAGCCAGCCTTACTTAATAAGTTTACTTAGCAAACGTAGTTAGTTCGGAATAGTGTCGGTGGGACTGCGCCCCAAAAAGATAAAGAAAGCAAAAAAAAGTTTATATTAAAATAATACAGCGGTGCGAAAATGGCCATCACAATCACAAGCTTTCACAATGTAATTATTTTAATTTCATTCGCCCTTATTGGATTTACAATAACAAATGGCCTTAAGTGCTACATGTGCGGTCAGTATAACGAAGGGGTGGGATCGATTACCCCATGCCTTAACTACTCGGACCGATACGCCCATCTTTACCTGAAGGAGTGTACAAAGTCATCCGAAAAGTACTGTGTGGTAAGTTTAAACATTCGAGTGTTGTTTACTCCATTATCCTCAAGAACGTTTCAACTTATGTAACCATGTAATCATTGTCCGAATAAAAGTAAGTTCATTCTTTTGAATTCGTCCCTCAATCTCTCTGGGTGTCTGTCGTCTTCCTCATTATCGCTTCGGCGAAGGGTGAAACTAAAATAAGCTGCACTTAAGCCGTCGCTTAAATTCTAAGGATGCTCGTTAATTATACGAGTATTTCGAGAGAGAGAGAGAGAAAAATAGAGAGAAACAGACTGAATGCCATGTCGGTTTGGTTCTGTTATCCTTATACAGGTAAAGAGCATTAGTCGATGTCGTAGCTGGGGACCGTTGTTTTTTGCTCTGTTTTGTAAATGGGGTTGTTTTCAGAAGGAGATTATGACTGAATGGTGTTCTTACATCTCGGCATAAGGTTAATATAATATTTGGTCACATGTGAATTACATGCATTAAACTTGTAATATGTTCCCAATACTGAAAGGGAATTGGACTTCGATATCACGTGCAACTGTGTCATTTTTGCGTTTGATTTTCGCAAGTGTGGGAAGTGAGGATGCCAAGCAGTTCTCTGTGGGCTCCCAAGTATGTCTCTTTAATAACCTTTGAGAATGAATTTGAACTCCAGTGGTGAGAAAAAAACAGAAAGTAATATGCAAGAAACTGTGTCAGCAAATTGCAAGCATCGTTTATTGGTGGTGTTTGTTCTACTGACTTAGTTTTACGAATGAACATGTACTTCAGTATTGGATTTTGAGCTTTGAATGCTGTAAACAACTCTTTTCTTGCAGTTGTGTAACTATGTACATCGTAACCATGCATCAGTATTGTTATCACACATTAAATTAAAGATGGAACACCTTAAAAAAGGATATTTTTTCAAATGACCATGGTATGTTTTCTATGGTATTGTTTTTTTGTCGGGCTTGAGTAAAGAAACTTAAACAGTAACCTGGAAACGTGGACTGCAACCATTTTAGTAAAGTTATTTATGAAGGAGAATAGAATGATGAAAAGGCTTCCAATTCGCTTTTAGCAATAAGTTACTTGGAAAGGTCAGTACTTTACTGGAGCAGTGTCACGTCGTTTTTAAGGACTTGCACGATTTACGAGGCTTTATGAAATCTTTTATGTATGCACATAGATACTATGGAATCATTGTGTTCCAAAGAATAGTGATTTATATTTTCATTATTTTTTATTATTTTTATTATTTTATAAATTATTTTCGTTGGATTCTATACAATTACAATCTCAAACGATTTAATTATTTTCTAACTCTAAGTTCATTATTATAAAAATCTTAATAATAAAGATTTTTCAATCATTAAACGATAACGGGGTTCTACTTATTGATAACTATCAAAGGTGAAACGACAGTGATTTATATCTTTTTTATGTAATTTTTTTTAGGCAAGTGTTTCAGCAAAAGGCACGAAATATAAGCTAATTTGTCGAAATCTTTCTTTCTCGAGTGTTTCCTGCTGATCAACTGTTAGTTGTGTTTGTCAAAAACAACGTCTATCGACGCAAATGATAAAATTGCTACTCTTGGAGTCTCCAACTTGTTTTAGTAGCCTATATATTTATTTAGATATATGTATATATATTTTCCTGTCTCCTGTGACGTAAAATACCGACCAAAAATTGCAAACAAATTTTCACATACTGTTTCAAATACCTGGTATGGTTTTACTTTGTCCACGGGTCTAGGAAAAAAACTACGTAAATTTAAACGTAATTTGATAACGATATCCTTTTAAACTGTTATAAATGTGTCATTGTCTTTTTTGACTCGATTTGGGGGGCATGCAGCCCCCTGCAATCCACCTGCTTGGCTCAGAGATAGGATTTTCAGGATAAAATAAAATAAAAAAAGCAAACCGCAGGCAATCGGGATTTGAACCTGAAATTATCAAAAGAAAAAAAAAAAAAAACAGAAAAAGAAATACGACGTTATCGAGGATTGAATCCCAGCACTCCAGTGCATAGAGCAGACACACTCCCACTAGGCTACTGCCACTTCGAATTTTGACGTTTCTTTTTTGGTATATGAAGCGATTGGGAAAACTTTGGGGGCGTTTCTCGGAAAAGGGGGAGTGTTGCGTGCTCTGACTTTGGGAAATTAATGGGAAATGGGGAGCTATCACTATGCCAAATTTCATCAAAATCGGTGACCCTAAGTTCGTGCACTCTCCTTGTGAGACTTATGTGACAGTATAGTCAAATGACTGCAGTCGTCACAGCTCTGTACATGTGGAGAGGACCTAGTGTTTAATGCCGGTTCCGAACGGCAAATTGCGAAAGCTTTCCATGACAGAAGTACTCGAGGAGGATTATCAGTCTGGAGGTGGGGCCGTGAAAAATGTTTGTGGTGTTTTTTCCCCGAGCTGGATTCGAACCCAAGTACTCTCGCTCAACTGTCCGCGCATTGGCGGCTCGAGTCAATTCATTGCAATCCGCCCATTCATTGTAATCCGTTCCTTAATTATTCAACGTAAAAGGAAAGGAAATTGGGGAAATTTTTCGTCCATGCTGATTCAAGCCTGTGTTTTATTGCCGATGGCGTTAGAGTCTTTTTTTTTTTGCTTTGTTTCATCTTGTTTTACCGATGTCAGACACTTTTTTGGTACCCATAACCTGAATTGTTTACCTATTTGTCAATGAAAAAACATATGCATACAAATATTTTGTTCTTTTCTCTTTCGGCTATCATAGAACAAGTTTATGAATACCAGAATATTAGTAAATAAGAATAGTAAAAAAATGTGCCCTGTGAAAAAACTTAGTCGGATAGCCATTATTATTAATATAGCGAATTTTTAATTTAAATTTATTCTTTTTTGTATCAAACATTTTTCAATGATAATGTGCAAAAAACTGTATACACACTTGCCTACTGTATCTTGGACGTGTTGGTAAATTCGCAGAAAGAGATTCTAAATTGGATACATTGGTATTTAAATTCGTTTGATTAAGATCTTAAAAGCATTATGTTTATTTTGCTCTGACGATTCAGTACTTAGTTAATGTGCATATGGCTTTACTCAAAACTACTTGGGCATCACTTTACCTAAAGGATTTTGCGTAGATATCCACCTACTCTCCGTCTTTTTATGAGAGGTAATTTTATTGATTTTTAAATTTCATACGTTGTTAACTGCTTAGACTGCCGTTTTTAACAAAACTGCTAAAATTCCTTCACAGTGAAGAGAAGAAATTTTGATTGAAGGCCCAAAAATTAATCGTGCATCAGGCCTTATAAAATTGCGAATTGCGAAAATTTTGCATGACAGACTTTAACTGACGGGCCGCGAGGTAAAGATCTTATATCTAAAAAATTTGTATAGCTCATGTTATTACATTAACAGTTCTTTAATTTTTTTTCCAATCCATGTGTGAAATATAATAACATAATATAGCCTGTTTAAATAAATACGTAATAATGCGTGATGTTTACTCAAAAAAAAAAAAAAACGTACACATTTCCTGCATACCTTCTAAATTCTTTACCAGCACATGTGTGTTACAAAATCTGTTTTTGAATGAAAACTCAAATGAAAAGACACTTGTCCAATTGTGATGTTATTTTACTCTTTTCTGCAACCATTTTGAAACGACATGATTAAGTGCTCAGTATCCCAAGTCTTAGCACGCTAATTCTTTTCACATATGAAAGAAAAAAAAGTCACCAAATTTCTTGTGCAAATTACAGACATAATACGAACCATTGCACAACTCTCACTTTACATATTTTAGTTTTTTTTTTTTCGAAATCATAGCATAATTATCAAAAAAACTGCTGCGCGCATAGTAACATTAAAATTATCTGTTTCTCAAATGTCAAGATTATATCACCAAATTTGTTTTAACAGTTTAATTAAGAGTCAGCGGGTCTACATGAAGAAAATAAGTTAAGGAACAGGAATTTAAAATTATAAAAATATAGAAATAACGAAACCCTCATTGAATCATTGCGGTGTCTGTGTGTCTGTCGCCTTTTACATATTTGACTATAACGTCCTTTATAGTTAAGGGATAAAATTTGGACTGAAGATGTATTTAGGCAACCCAAAAATAAATCATGCAATTTTTTTGAAATGAGTCGCAGATTATAGGAAACTTTAGTACTAATACCAACGCCCAAAAAAACTTTTATTAACTTTGACGGGCGATATGGGTGTCATTGGAAAGGGGTGGCTTAGAGGCCATTAGGCTTTAACCTTGGTAACTGGCTAACCACTTAGAATTAAGAAATAAAACTTAGCCAAAAGATGTATTTCACTTGCCTAAAGATAACAAATTTTAAGAAAGTTTCATATTAGCAAAAAAATTAGTACCAATACTAAATTTAAAAAACAAGTTTCTTTTACTAGTGTCTTGTTATGAGTATTGTTGGAAAGAGTATGGTAGTTAGATTAAACAGTTGTACTATGGTATTCAGCTTACTCTTATTGGTAAGAAGTTATTAGCCAGCAAACTGCCAAGAACCGACTTTTGTACCGTGTCAACCACTTTATTTTCTAGAATATTTGACCAAAAAATCTGAAAAAAATTGGAGTTATGCGGCAACTCATCGCAATACCCCAAAATTATCCAAAAATCGTATATGATTTTTTATTCATACTAAAACAAATTAATTACTAACTTTTTTTGAGAAAAAAATTAACAGGATTTTTTTAAGTGAGGTACCATCGTATTGGTCTTGTAAAATGAAATAGAGTTTTCATTTTGAACTTTTTATTTGGAAGTTATGTTTTCGAGATATTAAGCTTCAAAGTCGGAAAAAAGACGTTCCCCCTCTCATTTCCACACCCGTTGGTATAAGAATTTGGAAAAAAAACCAGGCATGTAGATCTTTATGTAATATTTCTGTTAAAATTGGTTTGAGCACTCTGGTTTTAATTGTTTTCGAGAAATTGGCCAAAAACCAAAAAACAACAACATTCGAATTTTGACGATCCGAAAACGCAATTTTGTAGATCTCGGCGAAAGAACAAAAAAATATTACGTAAAAGAAATTATTTTTATACAATCTTTCAAGATATTAACGAATTAATTCGGATCAGTTTCCCACTAAAAACGATAAACTGACGACAGTCTCAGTGGCCTTGCGGCATTTCATACCTTAAATGCACCAAACCAATTTTCACACGGCTGGCGCGATCAACGAATGGGAAAAGATTTTCCTTTGTTTAGTTTCATTCGAAATGCAGAGAAGGATTTTACTGATGCTACTTTGATTTATTAATTTCTTAGACTTATATTTAGTCTTAAGAACTAGTCTGTCGTCAGAACGAAATCCTCGGTAGGTAAGTAAAACTCACATTTGACTCACATTTTTATTGTAAAATAAAATCATTCAAATTATTTTAAAAGCATAAACACACACAGTCTCAGCTCAAGAAATAAACGGGCATAGCACATACGGCATCCATACGGATATCCGTCACACGTAAAAATGGGTTGCCAGCTTCCCAAGTGGAATTCATTCTTACGTGAAACTAAGGCACACATTCTATTCTGACGAGCGAGTTTCCGTTTATGAATTTACAGGAATATCACACCACATACAGACTGCACTTTGGCGAAATTAGGCAAAAGGCACATAATTCTGCCGTCATACCGATGTGTAGAAATCCACTTCGCCACCCTCGCGTTAAGTGTTCTAAGCATTTAGTGTTGGAGTGAACATTTTGTGGATGCTGGCCATGAGTGTATTTTCCAACAGAATAACTGTGTACGAAGCACGAAGTAATTTCAGACAATTTGACCACGTAAAACGCTTAACGTGTAACGCCCTTTCACAGTGTTTCCTATTTTTGAAGCGAAGACTTCTCGGGGCAAGTACGTATCTGGTCGATCGGTTAGTGGCAATTTAGTTGCGGAAATTAAGTTATGGGCGGTGCAGTCAGTTAGTCAGTTAGTGATATGTGCCATACATTTTCCAAGTATTTATAATTCAGTGCTTATTTCACTCATGTACTATTGTGACTTTTTTTATTCTACTCATTCGCCTCATATCTTGTCGGTTTTGTAACTTAGTTGATACATAAAGTTGACATAAAGTCCCTAATAATACTCACATCGCATACAAAAAATATTTCTCACTGAGTTTAGTTTTATATATAAAAATCTGTATTGAGTACTATTCGGAACTTAACCGTAAAAATGTGTTTCTATTGTATAAGAAAACTTGCAACATTATGATTGCATGGTTTTTGATTTGGGCGCACTGAAGTATACTTACTAATAAATGTTTTTGGTTAATGACGTCGTAGAAAAATTAAATAGTTTTATCTTCCTTTATCTTGTAATTTTCAGGCTATGTTTTATGGGTTTGCAATATCCTTTTTGCGTCTTCTTAAGGTGACGTGTAAAATTGTTTTGAAGTGAAAACTCCTTTAGTATCGTATTGATTTGAAGTTCGAAAACGCGGCACTAAAAAGAGACAGACACATAAATTCATAAGATTTAACGTGGGAGAAAATGAGATAGGAAGCATAATGCAGTGTTTCTTATGTTCGTGATTCTTTTTGCGCTCTGCTTCACTCGTTTTGACCAAGGCACACAGGGAGTTTGCTTGGGCTTCAGCGTTGTACATGTGTTAATACGTGTTTGTGCGCGCATGCGTAGTACCAAAGTACCAGTGGTAACACCAAGATAGTGTATGCCGTACAAAAATATTTTCCGAAAATTTTTGTGTTAGGGGGTCGTATTTTTAATTGAAAAAGTAATCATTACAACCCAACACTAGCTGTAATCAGTATTCCTAAGTATTTATACTGTTGTACAATTTCAATAGCTTCCCTTTTAAAGTAAAACTTTCCGTCTCGGGCGTATCCGTTTTTATATATTAATATTTTCGATTTCTCTAAATTGACGGTTACGTTCCATGTCTAACAGTAGCATTCAAGTCTGTTGATCATGAGCTGCAGACCATCAATCGAATCTGGAAGTTGACTCAATTAGTAAGGCGGTTATAAAGGAGAGCGCAAAAAAGCTTAGCCCATGTATTGAGAAATGATAAGAACCGATTTAAAATCCGTTGTGCAATTTTTATAAAATTTAAATGGAATGCGACCATCTCCTCGTGCCTTGTTCATTTTGGAGTTTCATATGGAGGCATCTGTGAACTCATTCGCATACATTGGGGCTGCAGAATGAAAAGTTGCCGAGGTGTGTGGAGTGTGTAGTAGGTTTGTGAAATGGTCTCTTAACTCATTAGCTTTCAAATCCAGAGAGATCCGGTTTGTTTCTCCTTTTATTACTTTATTTGCCCTCCAGAATTCCTTCCTCCTCCTTTTTTTAAATTGCAGAGGTATTTAAAAACTAAAAAACTAAAAAGGCATAAAGCTGTCTAAAGATGTCATTATTGAATTTTCTGAATAACTTAAGAAAGGCAAACGATTTTAACATTAATTTTTTTTCTCTAGCGTGCTGGCAGCCGTTATCAAACCAAATTTTCTTTCCTGCGTTTATTTTACTTTTAACAGTATCAATATAAGGTTGAATATTCAGATTACGTAAGTTCTTGAGCTCAATGTTTAGCGTTTCACACGAATACATTACACTGCTTGGATGATTGTGATATCATGCCCAGGAAAACTTCAGTACGGGCGACCTTTTTCGTCATGTTTCATTAATTTTTTTTTCTTTTCCATGGTGGATATGCTGAGGTGGAATAAAACCGAAAAATTGATCTTAGAACAGAAAGCATAAAAGAATGAGACCACCCGCCCACCTGTAAAAAGTAAAAAGGGCTGCTAATGTTCGCTCAGTGCAAATTTACTGCAAATGAATAGTGCTGGATATTTTAATTTTAAAATGTTTTTGAATATTTTATTTACAAGCATTTCATAATCCAGCTTGCTTTTAAATGCAAAGCCAAGACAACCCAATATAGATATCCATCTGGGCAACTGCTATTTCCCCTCGTCCATCTATGAATTTGACAGTAATTCACGAATCTAACTGAAATACAGGAAACATTTTGACAGTAAGACAGGAATCATCGAACACTAGCTCATCATTTTTACGCATATTTGTTTGATTTGGTGTATTGGCTCATTTGTGATGTAAAGTAAGAACATGCTATTTCTGCTCACATATGCTGGCAGCCATGAAAAATTCTGATTAATTAAAATTCGTTTTAAAAATTCTACAGATAGATGTTTTTGTGAAAAATTGTGAGTAAAAGTTTCTCATTCTGTTGAATAAGTGAATGCGAATGTATCAGAATTTGTTCACTATTTGTGAAATGTATTTTTCAATGGTGCAAGTTAATTGCTGAAAACGAGATTGTTGAAAACTAAGTTCGTTTAAAAAATTCTTCTTATGCCAAAATCGATGAAATCATGATCAAGATCATTTAAAAAAAAAAAAAACAGTTGAGAACAAATAATTGTAATCAATTTGATTCGCAGGTTGTATTTCCCTCTAGGGTGTTTTGCTTTCACTACTGTCGAATAAGAATTTGTTTTCTTAAATATCATGAAATTTTTTGCATAAAATCAAGACCTTCAGCATTGTCCTTTTAAATTTAGCCAGTTATCCATCGTGTCATATTTTCTCAATAATCCCATTCATTTTATCAAAAGGAAATAGCTATACCTTCTGTTTTTTAAAACAGCTACATCGTTTAAAAGATACAGTACTTTTTGAACAGTACTATTTGAATAATAACACGTTTATAAGAAATTATTTTTTAAACAAACCATCTTATTTTATACTGTGCAATAGCTCAATAAATATTGTACAGGGTTTTCCAATAAGAGGTGTTATTTTGAATAGCCCGCTCTTTCGGTAGATGTCACTTTTGAAGCAGTAATTTTTTGACATTTGACAAGTAGAAACTGAGTTATTAACAAAAATGGAATGCTACACACTTCAACAACTCATCGAAATTATTAAAATTCACTATAAACATGGTGAAAATTTAAAAATCGTGAAGCACCTTGTCCGACCGCAATACAGAAATTGGTGAGAAAATTCGAGTTGTTGGGACAAGTTAGTGATGTGAAGAATAAAACCCGTACACGTCGCTCAAGAGCAACTGCGAATATTGCAGCTGTAGCCCAAAGTATTGTCCATTCTTCGTCGTTCGTTGGAATTGGGCATTCCATAAATGTCATTATACCGTATTTTTCATAAAGGCTTATACAATTCAGTTAATAAATAGGTGGTATTGACTGTATAAGCTAACATAGCAACCAAAAACCATGAACCATTAATTCGCTCATCAACCACCGTTGCTGAATCTGGACGGTACTTGGTCCAGAACAAATGCTGATAATGCTAAAATTCTTGCGGACTATTTTAAAACAACTTTTACCAACGCATACGACGGACCAAATGTTTTACCTCTAAAGATGAAAACTCCCGCATTAACGACAGAGGCAATCAAAAAAATAACCAAAAATGAGATAAAACACTGCTTAACGAACAAAATAAAGGCCAAAAAATCGCCTGGATAACTGGACAAATTATGAAGCAATCACCTGACAAAGCCATCTTACCTTAGGGATATTTTCAACTCAATCCTTAGACACAACTACTTCCCAAAAGTATGGAAAGTTTCCGACTGACCGTATTAGTAAGACCTTAAAGCACAAACACCTTATCCCAGACCACCAATTTGGTTTCCGACAAAGCATTCTACCATATAACAAGTACACAGAGTGTCAAATAAGATAAATAATGACTTTGACAAGCAGAAATATTGTGTTTCAATCTACCTCGACGTTGCTAAGGCACAAAGGTTTATTAGTTAAACAAAAAAACATGCTTCCGGACTACTATCAACTTTTAAAAAGTTATTTAGACAACCGTTGTTTCTATGTGCAATGTAATGACAAACTCTCAGACTTACGTGAAATTGAGGCAGGTGTTCCGCAAGGCCTATTCTGTATCTCCTATACACAGCGGACATACCGAAAACTCTAACTCTAGACAATAAGCTGATATGGAAACAACACATAATCAAAACGCAACCAAATGAATAACAAATTTAGACAACTGTACTGGCTTTTCGGAAAAAAATTCAAAACTCTCAACACAAAACAAACTTTTATTATACAAAACAACAATCAAACCAATATGAACTTAAGACATCCAAATTTGGGGAACAGCTGCCAAAACAAATATTGACATTATTCAGCGACTCCAATCAAAAATACTTCGGACTGTTGTCAATGCTCCATGGTATATTACCAATGAAGACATACACCGAGACTTACCGATGCTTAGTGCCAAAGATGAAATTAAAAAATTCAGTGTAAAACATGAAATAGCCCTAACAAACCACGAAAACAATGAAATTTGAAACCTACCCTATCAAGAAGTTAACACAAGAAGAAGATTAAAAAGACGCAGACCTTCAATAAAATAAACGTGTGTAACTGTATAACTGAATGTAAGTCATTCTTTGTCATTAGTCAAGATGTGTGTTGTTTCAAAAAAAAAAAACAGAGCTAAAATCAATTAATACATACTTCACTTGTTAAATCTTGGTTGTATTTATAAGATAGTGGTTCTATAACTCAATGTATTCCTTACCTACTTTAAAATCAATTACTTAATGTCCAAGGACAGACGTAATGCATTATGGGAGGAAAAAAAAATTAATTCGCAACTGCATCAAATAACAGCGGACAACAGTCAATGCACGGCGAACAGAGGAATAAGCAAAACATAAGTGAGTGCGGGTTACGAGAATTATTGGTGACTCAGGCGAGTTGTTTAGGTTTAAGTTAGTTGTAAGGGAATAAACAATAAAGCGGGCATTCAATAATCGGACATAGAACCCAAAACTAGTGTTTCATTAATCTATACGTAATTTTTATATAAAGCAGTTGCTCAAATCAGGAATAAAATTTTTAACATCTCTGGTGAATCGTCAAAATCGTTCCGGTGCCCAAAGCTACCTGACAGTGTACAGAAATAGGCCAATAAGTTTACTTAGTAGTATAAGCAAAATACTAGAAAAAGTTCTTTAAGAACGTATACTAAAACATATCTATGGTAACAATATTTATCCTAAAGAACAATTTGGCTTCAGACAGTATCATAATACTTCGCATCAAGTCCTTAGAATTTGCAACCATGCGATTTGCTTCGCTCTGAAGGTAAATCTACTGAAATTGTCCTATTAGAAAATGCAAGCTATCTATTTCACTAGAAAAAGAAAGGATTGCTTTTTACCTTCTTGACATTTAAAGTTTAATAGAAAAAATATTCCATGACAACCCTATGTCAGATATTTATCTAGACGGTCAAGAAAGTAGGGTTGGCTATCAAAATGCTATACCCATTTGTCAACAGAAAATCAGCGCTTTCAACAGAAAACAAAACCATTACTTTCAAAGTAATTTTTCAGGCTATTCTATTTTACGGATACAAAGTTTGGGGAGGTTGTGCACAATGCCACTGCAGGTATGTCAAAATAAAGTTTTAAAAATGATCACTCAACTGAGGTTGCGAATGTTGAATTGATTTGTCAAAGAATTTAAAAACTGAACTCAAAATTATTATTAAGGTATAGTTTCTGTGAAAATCCACTTATAAATAATCTGTTTCCTAATTAAATGTTAATATTTTATATTATATAACTATTTATTTACTCATTTATTTATATATATATATATCTATTTATTCTTTTTTTTTTTCTGTATTTGTTTATATATTTTTTTATTTATTTACATATACATATATATCTATTCATTTATTTGTTTACTCAATTATTTATTTATTTTGTTATATTAATTTTATTCCTAGTATTTGTTATTAAATTTTTTTTTATACGAAAATATAAAAAAGTAAAAAATATGTTTATGCTAAATAAGTTCAGTTAACACAAGAACTCAAGCCGGTCGATCATCAACAACGTCGTGTCTTTGCTGATTGGGTCCTTGAAATGTCTGAAAATGATCCGGAATTTCATCGAAAATCATCTTGACTGATGGCTACGTCAATAATCAAAATTTTCGCATCTGGGGTCGGAAAACTCAAGATTCATAGTTGAAAAGCCACCGAGATCTTGTGATTTAACACCTTGCGACTTCGTATACGTGAAAGATAAGGTCTACGCCAACAGCCCGGCATCGATTCAAGACCTCAAAGATGGAATGAGTGAAGCTCTTGAGGGCATACAGGAGCCACTTTGCGATTTGGTGATGGAAAATTGCATGAAAAGGATGCGGTTCTGTAAACCTAGCCGAGGCGGTCATTTAACTGATATTGTTTTCCATTATTAATGGCGTACCTTCTTCTTTACATTGAAATAAACATCCGATCATTTATCTCAAAAAAAAAATTTTAAAAGACAACGTAATTTTTCTTTGAATATTAAAATAACACCTCTTATTGGAAGACCCTGTACTTTCAATACCTCCTCAAACTTAATATAAAACTTTGCCATTGACAGCTCGAACGAAATTACAGTTGGTTTTTATAATTTTTTTCATTCGGTTTTAACATTTTTGCATTGCTTATGAGAAATTTTTTTTGCCATATACGTTGTTCTTGTTTAAGAAATTTTTTTCTTACATCCGTTTATCTCGAAAACAAAAAAAACGTTTATAATTAAAAAAATTTATAGAATTTCAGTTTTCTTATATTTATCAATATCGCGATAATTTGCACCCCGATAAATCGAAACCCGAATAATTCGTAACAAACTGCTCGTCCCTTGAAAAACCGTCGCTAATTCGTAAAATTATCATAAATTTTGCTCCCCTCGTTATTTCATGTTTTTTTTTTTCAATGCAATGAACACAAAACCTCTTATAAATCGTGATTCATTTCTAAAACTTCTTATAATTCGCAATGCAAAATGCAAAACAAAACCTTTTCTCTCGTTAACTTTTGTAGACAATTTTGTTGCCTTGATGTCGCTTTCATGTCGCGACGATAAAGTAGAACTTATGACCAATACACAAGCCAAAGTGACCATTTAAAAACTTCGATATTGTGTTTCAAATCATGATGTCACAAAAAAATGTTTTTGATTATTTAATTGGCTTGGAGAATACAATTAAAAAAATAAGTGATTTGTGGAGCACTGTATGTGAATATAGCGCTTGGTTTTGATAAAGTTACAATAAACAATATGTATTGGAAAATAATATGAAATGTAAAGGTCCCGTTAACTTGTATTGTTATGTTTCCCACCTCATCAAATCGAAATCTCGATAATTCGTAAAAAAATGAACGGAATTCGACTGCAACAAGTTTTTTTTTCGGAAAAATTTGGTACAACAAATTTTTTTCTTTGTAAGGGAAGCCATCTAATGCTTTTTTTATGTAATAGGGTATTTTGACACTTTCAAGCTTTTCAAGAATCTTGACGGTAAGTCAGTATCATACTTCCGTAGAACGAAATGAGACGCTTTACGCTTGAATAACGTTGGGAAGTATTGAAAACTTATTTCAGTTTAATTAAGTGCTGCGTAGCCCAAGCAGTGCGATTTTTTTTTTTGGATATTTCTTATATTGAATACAGAAAATGCGCCAAATTTTGTCATTCTTTAATAGTATTATAAATACATAATAAAAAATTATCACTTATTACCGACGGTCATAGCAAACACGGTTGCACTTACATAAATCTTCTCACACAATTAAATATGAGTTTTTTTTTCATGTGTGAACATCCATAAAGAATAGTTCATTTCCGTCTTCGAATTCCGCATTCATTTGATGAACATTAAATTGTTGTTAAATGTCCTGTTTTTTTAACATGCAAGCAACATTTTGCCTGACAGTAGATCTGTCACCAATTTTAAAGGAACCTGACAGCAGCGCATTCATTTGTCTTGTTGTCGTCCTTTGGAGTTCCATGTAGTTTCTGGAATCATGAAAACGTGACACATGACCTGAAATTCATTTTGAGGGGCAGTGCCTCTTTTGGAACTGGCTTCAGCCTAGAAAAAATAAAAACACTATGAGTCTAGTAGCACCTTGTGCCCATTTCCACCAATTTTGTTTTTAAGGTTGTCTCATGTAACTACTACCATTATTGCAAACTGCAAAGTTGTTCTCGCGAAGTTTAGTCTTACTTTATCAGTTCGATTAGTAGTTACAGTCAGACAAATACTTTGCAGTTTTCTGCATTCAAATCCAATTGTTCTAGACACATATTTCATCGTGAGGTAGGTCCATAGTTTTTAATCCGTATATATTCTCTTTGATTATGTCATTTAATTCAACGCAAAGCTTGCAAGATATTTGCTGCTTCATTACCACAAAGTTTCGCAACTTCAATGGCGGCACTCGAAAAATCAGTCACCCTGATTTTTGTACCTCAGCAGAAGCATAAAAATGTATATGCAACTATGATCGAAAGCAGCGATGCCAGATCGAGGGATTTTTTCGCCATTTGGGGATTTTTCAACTCAAAAGGAGAAAAGGGGAAAACTGTTTCAAAAATGGAAAATATTAGATGAACCGATTTTTTTTGCATAACTAAGAACATTTTAAACTATTTCAATCAATTCAATTGAAATTTTGCTTGCCACAAACATGCACTGAACTTGATTTTTTGTTTTGTTGTTCACCCTTTCATGACCACGTCCAATTCCAACCGCAGGGAAAATATTTTTTTTTTCGATTCACCAAAAAGTAAACTTTTTGCACTAGGAGATATCTGATGCAGACTTAAATGGTCTAAAAACGGGTTTTAGAATAAAATTACTATAATTTTACTGTAATTACTCCAGAATTTTCGAGTTGTGTGTAGGTGAAATTCATGTTGTGCAGGAACAATACTGGGCATGAAAGGGTTAACTTCTATATACAAGAGCGATGTTTTTCCGTTGTGCTTCAAAATTCATGCTTGTATTGTGGCCACACAATTACTTTGTTTTTGTCTTGTTCTTTTTTCACTGGAATTGTTGTTAAATATGTATGTATATTGAATAAAAAACGATGGATAGAAATATATATACTCTTATGGCACCTCTTAATGAATATTTGGCATTTCTTAAATTATAAAAGAAAATGTCAGTACACAAGCAACATGCTAATGATGAATTTTGATAATGTGTTGACTTTAATTATAGTTTTCAACTGAAATTACGATATCATTTTGAAAAAAAGTTATCTAGCGACTAAATTAACTATGAAAATAATTCAAAGTTACTAAAATAAGTGTATATTAGAGTATTTATGAAATGGGGAAAAAATGGGGAAAAAAATTTCATTTAGGGAATAAAATGGGGATTTCGTCTCTCAAAAACCTGGCAATACTGTTCGAAAGTGTCAACAAACAATTTCATTTTGGAAGCAGCATCACTTTTCATAATGATGTGATCCAGTTGACTAAAAGAAAAAGTGAGCTGCGCTAAACTAACATTACATTTATTAAGAAACTAGCAGCCGTCCTGGGTTCGCGCAAGCAGCATTGTAGGTATATCTAAAGTTTGTTTAGTAAGATTATTAGCATAAGCCTATATTGTGGAATACCAGCAAGTGTTAATGAATTTAGAAACTATTTAGGATAATTCACTGCTTTCTCTACATCTAAAACTCTGTCTAATAGATTTTGATATTTGGTAATTGAATCACTAACTTTAATAACTTGCTTACTTATATGCAAGAAATAGCCCTTTTCTGAAACCAAATGAGTTAGTTCATAAATTTACATTAATCAATCAATTATCAATGCTCTATCTCTTACCATTTACAAGTCTATAAAGGAAACATACATTAATTTTTATATTATTACTACATTAGAAGACGAACAGAACGGTATACAAGGTACACAATACAAGACCTAAAAGTTTAAGAAATAAAGAGCAAAACAAAGAACAATCAGCATGTACTCAATTTTGCACCCGAATTTCTTTCTATGTATTAGCCCCAAAAAAACTCAAAAATGTACCATTATGATCGCATTTTGTGTCTTTGTTCTTTTTGCTTTTATTTTTTTTTTGCTAGTGCCGTATTCAGTAGCGTATAGTAAGACCTTTTTTATCGTTCAAAATCTAATCGAGACGGGCGATAGCTAAGAAGCGAAATTCAAGTCAAGCTGTGACCATTGGAGGTTAGAGGCGTGAAGCTGAATGATAACCATAAGCTAGAGCCCGTAAAAGGACATGAACGGAAGTAGACCCATTATGTTATGATGATACAAGTGAAAACAAACAAGTTTTTAACCCCGAACGATGCATTTACAGCAGTAAATACGCCTATTAATGCAAGAAGAGCTCCCTACGACATTTACGAAATTTCTGGTGAAAAAAACAAAAAACTTGCATTGTTTTTTTAATCCTATTAATTAATATTATGAAGCTGAATGTTTGTATTGATATTTGTTTTTTAATGAAACTTTACAAGAATATAGCTTTCATATCAGAGTAATATATAGGTCACTACTGATTAAATTGGTCAAAATATAGAAAAAAGAATCACGTAAGTCAGATATCAAGAGTTACAAAAAATTGCATATTTTCAACATAAGTTGGATTAACTTCTGTTTGGATAGTCCGATTTAAAGATAGATTGAGAGATAGATAGACTGCTAGCATAATGGCTTACAATATGGGTTAATTTCTTCCTTAATGAACAAAGTTTGACTTCAATTCGGCAGACAAAATACCCAATTTTTGAATATGTTTTTAATTTCGAAAGTTGGGATGTTTGTAATTTTTTTCTTTGCTCCCAAACCACATGACCGATTTGGCTGAAATTTGGAACGTAAATTGCTTATGCTTCGTTTTAATGTATTTTTTTGTCTAAATGCATTTAGTTGGACTTTAACTTAGAAGTGCATGTAATGCATTATAAAAAGAACGCAGGTGTTCGAACTACTTTTTAGGGTTTCGTTCCAAAGGAACAATGAAAACCTTATAGAATCACTTCGGTGTCCGTCTGTCTGTCTGTCTGTCTGTGGCCTTCACATATTTGCTAACAACTTCTGAATCCTCTGTAGTTAAGGGATTAAACTTGGTATAAATATGTATCTGGGCAACCCAAAAATAAATCTGGATTTTTTTCCGGAATTAGTCGTATATTAAAGAAAAAGTTAGTACTGAAACTTACGTTTGAAAAAACTTTTATTAATTTTTATGGACAGACAAAAATGTCTGTCTGTCATTAAGCCTTATTTTAGGTACCTGATTAACCACGTGGAACTAAGAAATAAAATTTACACAGATGATTTGTTTCACTTGCCCAAAGAAAGTTCCGAAAAAAAGTTTTAAGAACGTTACTGTTGGAGATCTAAGGCCACACACCCCGGGAACACGTCACATACAGTCCACAAATGCAAAGTGTTATAAAATAACCGACAACACAACGAACAATAACATTACAAAAAGCTATGTTAAAACTCTATAAATGGCACTGGTTTGTCTCTCAGTTACCGCCAACACAAAGTTTTTCATTTATAGATTTACATATATATTTCCTTTCAACACATTAGAATACAGTTTACAGTCCAACATTTGGTCCTTCTGGCTTTTTTTTTAAAACAAAAAATATTAAAATAGTTTAAAATCCAAAAACAAAGTGAATAAATTAACAAAGAAGTACAGAAAAAAGTAAACAAAATAAACAAAAAAAGCACCGGTGATTATAGTGGTGCTAGAAAAGTGTGATCCAACCAACACGAAATACGCAGTGAACACAATACCGGTGTGTGGATTTACTGAGAAGAATATCCGGATTCACCAGGACGATCATCTAGAGGAGTACAGGCGAGACAAATCATCGTACTACAAGCAACACAGGAAATCAACACATAATACATCAGAAAGAAATTAATCACAGTGAGTTGTATCGTACAAACAATATTTCTTATATGTAAAGATATATACATAAAGATATTGCTAAATGTTACACATATTTATAGATATATATACTCATATATACAGAGACACACATATATGCATTTATACCTCTCGCCTGTAAATAAAAGAATATAAATTGAAGTTAATACGCAGTTGAATACCAATATAAAATACATGTATACATGTATTGGGCGGCGTAACAGCCCGTTGAGAGGCAGAGCCTAGCCGTGAAAAATGTTTGTGGTGTTTTTTTTTTTTTTTTTGTTTTATACATATATACATACTGGGATATATATATAAACACTAATAGTCATATATACACGTAGATATACATACAACCGGCGTATAAGGGTATTATACTTAATAACTAAAATATTGTACTTAAAAAACTAGTTGAACTTGTAAACTAAACTCAGTTAAGATGGGTTACTGCCAACTGCAAATGAGCTTATTTCAATGGTTAAAGCAGGATTTCGATAATTTTTTGAAAGCCGATAGCAATCGCCTCAAGAAGGCGAATTATCTCCACAACAGGGTGGAGATGATGGAGCAGATGCTGAAGGCAGCGGAGCATAACAACGAACAGATTGTGGGTGCTGAGAATTTGGTGGAAGGTCTAGAAGCTGTGTATGAGCAAATATTAGATTTATACTCACGGTACAAGATAGCTGTACTCTACGCCTTGGACAAAATGGAGCCGGAGAGACCGCAAAGTGGTAAATGCGAAGTGACGCCTTCGCCAGTGTCCAGTGACCAACGGCCTAGTGAGTTTAGATTGCCGAAAATAAACATTCCGGTTTTCTCGGGCAGCTACGAGACATGGCGATCATTCCACGACCTGTTTGAGTCGCTTATTGACAACAACAAATGTTTATCGGAGGTGCAAAAGTTGCACTATCTCAAGTCCAGTCTCAGTGGCGAAGCGGAGCGGCTGACCCAGCACTTGACTATTGATAACCACAACTATCGAAACGCGTGGGGTATACTCAAGGAGCGTTACGACCACAAGCGCGTTCTTGTCAATACCCACATGAAGTTGTTGTTCAGTCAACCAAGAAGCAGCGAGGAATCGGCATCTGCAATATGGAAAGATTGTCTACTCATTAAAAAAACTTGGAAATACCTGTGGACTATTGGGATGCTATTCCAATAGCATCCCAATAGTCCACAGTTGTGGCCCAAAAGCTATCGACGAAGACACAGCAGCTGTGGGAGGAAAAGTTGGGCACAACGAAAGAATTGCCCAAGCTGAAGGAGTTTTTCGACTTTTTAGAGTGCCGGTTTCGCGCCTTGGAATCTGTGGACATCAATCCGGGAATGGGGATAAACCAAAGCACTCGAAAGTTGAAGCGAAGGTGTTCCACATCAAAGACAGCAAACCGAAGTACACAGCGTGTCTCATCTGTAAGAAGGGTCAACATGCATTGAGGGAATGCAAAGCATTTCTAAGTATGGATACCAACACACACCGTACATACCAAGGTGTGCGAGAATTGTTTGGCTTATAGCCATTTTTGGCGCAATTGTCCCAGCGGGAAATCGTGCCACTATTGCCAACAACGTCACAACACTTTGCTGCACCCTAACGGCACACCCAGTACTACAACGCAGCCGAACATCAGTCGACCAGGTTCCTGCCCGCAATACAACACCACGCGTACTCACCTTGCTGCTGTTGATCCCTATGCGTCGGAGTTCCATAAAACGACGAATGTGCAACCGGAAGCCACCGTTAACACGTTCCATGTTTATGCAGAGAGGCAAGTTCTGCTAGCCACGGCGTTGGTGAGCGTACGAACGTCAGCAGGAGGAAGTCTGACACTTCGGGCTTTAGTGGTTCCGGGTTCAGAGGCGTCCCTTATTACGGAGTCAGCACTACAGAGGCTGAATATCAAGGCAAGGAGAGCCTTAGTCGAAATCAACGGACTGGGGAGGGTCAGCAGCGGAACAGCCCGTAAAATTGCTGATTTGGAAGTCCATTCGCTGAACTCAGCCTTAAGGGGCGTATGAAGGCTCTAGTTCTAAAGTCGCTAACTGAACTTTTACCGGCTCAACAAATCAAAGTCAATCACTGGCAGCAGATAGCACAGCTGTAGTTAGCGGATCCGACATTTCATCTGCCAGCTAAGGTGGATCTACTCCTAGGAAGTGAGGTGTATTCGGAGATTCTCCTAGAAGGGGTGATCCGGTGCACAGACGTTTGCGGACCCACGGCCCAAAAAACTCAACTAGGTTGGATTCTGTTTGGGAAAGTGCCTGAGAGTGCAATCCGTCCGTAGCTTCGTAAGTTACATCAATCTCGTCGCCACGCTCCGCAGATTTTGGGAGGTTGAAGAAGAGCCGTATGAAAAGACTGTATCTGAGGAAGATATAATTTGTGAGCAACACTTTTGGCAGAATACGGTACGCTTACCTGATGGCAGGTTCTCCGTCCGCTTGCCGTTCCAGGGTGGGAAATACCCGCGAACGGCCCCAACACAGCAAGGAGCGATCAAACGGTTCTGGCAGTTAGAGAAGAGGTTACTTGCGAGTCCACACCAACGAGATGAGTATATAAAATGTCTGTCCGAATATGAGTCCGATGGAGTCGTCGGACGCCACTTTACAAAGCTCGTATCATTTTTTCATTCCGCATCACGCCGTCGTTAAGGAATCCAGTACCACAACACGGTTGCGAGTCGTGTTTGACGCAACTTTTAAATCTTTCGGCTCTTCCTTAAATGACATGTTGATGGCCGGCCCCCCCCCCCAGTTGAAGTTTCCGATCCTAACTACCAGCTGATCGTTTGGAGAGACAACCGAACAAGGCGCTACAGGTTTTCCGGCTGAACACGGTTACGTTCGGCACAGCATGCGCGCCGTTTCTTGCAATCCGTGTACTACTCCACTTAGCGGATGAAGAAGCTGCAAATTTTCCGCTAGCACAGTCCATCATAAAGGAGGAGACTTACGTTGACGACGTTATCAGCGGTGGTGACTCCATAAAGGAAGCGAGGCGGAAACTGAAAGCGGTTCCGAGCATGCTGGCAACTGCGGGGTTTCAGTTACGCAAACATGTCAGCAACACGAGTGAAGTCTTGGAATGAGTGCCGTTGGAACATCGGGAAGGGGAAGGGGAACTTCACGCTGCCAGGATCTGAAAGGAGCGAGACAAAAACCTTGGGGATGAAATTGCTACCGGTTTCCGACACATTTGCCTTTCAAGGAGAAGTCGGTAAAGACAAGGGAGTGTCGAAACGATCGATCCTGTTAGCAATAGCGAGGCTGTATGATCCCATGGGCTGGCTGGCTCCGTGTGTGATTAAGGCAAAACTAATCATGCAACGGCTATGGGCTGGCGGTCTAGAGTGGGACAAACCAGTACCAGAGAAGATCTTGGTGGAGTGGACGGAACTCCGGGAGGATCTTCCAGCGTTTCAACGTGTGCAGATTCCACGGTGGATCGGAGCAGACCAATACAGCGATCTTGAGCTTCATGGATTTTGCGATGCGTCAGAACGGGCGTATGCAGCAGCAGTATATGCAAGAGTGAAGGATAACAGTGGGGGCGCAAACATGCGTCTACTATGCGCAAAATCAAAGGTCGCCCCACTCAAAGCTGTTACTTTGCCAAGACTGGAGCTGTGTGGCGCCGTACTCTTGGCAAACACTTCTGGAGCACACAACACGAACACTCAATCGCGAGAAGGTCAAGGTATGGGCGTGGACGGACCCTATGATCGCCTTAGGATGGATCAAAGCAATACCCTCAAGATGGAAGACGTTCGTGGGCAATAGAGTTGCTCAAATCCAGCGTCTCACCGACAACACTGTGTGGCGGCACATTCCATCTGGTCTCAACCCAGCAGATTGGTCATCTCGAGGAGTCATGCCGTCGGCCATCGTGGACAATGTATTATGGTGGTCTGGATCAGTGTTCCTCCGGCAAGAATTGAACGCATCTGTACCGGAGCAACCCTCGTACTGGGCAACAGAAGAAGAGGTTCGACCAATCAAAGCTCACTTCGTGTCAGCAGAAGAATATCCTGGCGACGTGATCAAAGATCTCTTAGCCAGATGTTCGACGCTAAAAAGAGCGACGAAGTAGTGGCATGATGTCCTCGACTGCGCCGGAGTGCGACGACAACGAGGCCAACATATCTCACTGCAGATGAGTTGCAAACGGCTCTCCTGAAGTTGGTTTGGGGAGCTCAACACGAGATGTTTCATGGAGGCGACAAGCAGCATCATCATTAGTGTCATTATTAGCGAAGAACGTTACCATTAGCGTTAGTACTAATACTAAAATCAAAAAACAGATTTATTTTCTTAGATATTTGATATGGGTATCGTTGGAAAGGAAATGGCACCCAGATCGAAGTTTGCAACAGTTAGCATCCTAGTCTTACTGGTAAAAAGTTATAAGTACGCAAACTTCGAAAAACCGACCTACCTTATTTTCTAAAATAATGGGCCAAAAAATCTGAAAAAAATTGGAGCTATGAAGCAACTCATCGCAATATCGGCAAAATATTCAGAAATCTTATGTTTTTTACTCGTACTAAAATAAATTAATAGCTAATTTTTGAAAAAAAAAAAAAAACAATTTTTACCAGAATTGATTGAGTTAGGTACCATTGGATAGGTTTTGTAAAATACAGTCTTCATTTTGAACTTTTTTTTCTGAGGTTCAGTTTTCGAGATATTAAGCTTTAAGTGCGAAAAAAAGCGCCCCCCCCCCACGCATTTCCACACCCGCTGGTCTAAAATTTGAATAAAATCTAGAATGTAGGTCTCGATGTAATCGTTAGTTTAAATTTAGTTCGAGTATCTTGGCTCAAACAGTTTTCGAGTTATTGGCCAAAAACCAAAAAAACAATGACATACAAATTTTAATGATACGAAAATGCTACTTTGTAGATCTCATCAATAGAATCAAACGATTTTGTATAAAAAAAAAACTGTATTTTCACACAATTTTTCACAATATTAACGCTCGTTTCCTATACCAAAAAAGACAATAGAACTTCGAAGCGGCGTTGGTGGCGGGGTTATAGTGCTCGCTAGATCCTGGGTTCGACCCTCGATTTGTCTGATTTGCCTTTCTTATTGTTTTTTTTTTTCTTCTCCGAATTGGGGTTTCTCGCTATTTTTAAATTTCATATTTTTCCAAAATTCTTAAAATCCAATTCAAATAAAAATGATAGCTTGAATGCTTTACTAAATCGTTTTGATTCGTCTGATCATAATACATGTTTTCAGTCATTTGCTGCCCAATTGCTATGTTCTCTAGCGAGCTTCTCTATGTTCTCTGGCCTTAGCTTTTAAGGTCATTTTTGGCCAACAATTCAGGTTTCCGGTTTTTTCGTCAGAGGCGTAGTAAATGTCCTAGAGAATTCTACTTACACTTTATCGATTAACAGGTTTATTTACTGTTGTAAAAGCATCCTACGGTGTTGAAAACTTGTTTGTTTTCATTTGCATCATGATAACATCATGGGTCTACTTCTGTTCATATCCTTTTACGGACTCTAGCTTATGGTTTTGACGCAGCTCCTCGCCTCTTAGGACTTTCGATGGTCACAGTTTGGCTATCGCCATTCTCGATTGGACATTTTTTGTCATAGCTTCAGCACTGTTTTCGATATATTGTGGCCGTTT
This sequence comes from Syritta pipiens, assembly GCA_905187475.1. Lineage (NCBI taxonomy): Eukaryota > Metazoa > Arthropoda > Insecta > Diptera > Syrphidae > Syritta > Syritta pipiens. The sequence continues at coordinate 58,980,905 of LR994572.1, read as the reverse complement.
CAGCATTCTTTTGAAAATCGTTTGAAATTAATACCATTTTCGATTTTGAAGGATAAAAAAAAGGTCTTATTACACTTAACTAAGCACACCATAAACAAAAATTATTAAAGCACTGAGAAACAAGCCAAAAAATGTGATCATAATGGTACATATTTGAGTTTTTGGGGCTAATATATCGAAAAGAATTTGGGTGCAAAACTGAGTACATGTGGAGTGTTTTTTGTTTTGCTCGTTATTTCATGAGCTTAAGGTTTTTCGTCTTGTATTACATACCATTTTTTCGTCTTTAAATGTAGTAATAAAGTGCACAAATTTTTAACTTACCTCATTCCGTTTTTTTTATGAAGTGTAAATTACACTTAAAAAAACATGTACTCATTTGTGCATCTCACTGTATATATAGCGACTATAATTAGAGTTCGTATTTATGGCTATCGGTTTTATATCAATGCATTTAATGCCAAGCGTTATTAATTCACTTTTCAGAGTCTGGATTGTGGAGATCTAAGCCTGATAGAACCACTTTAAATGGCCTATTACCTTTCTTTTCGTGCATGTAAAATTCACAGGATTTGGTGTTTAGTTCATTCACAATTTTGTTGTACGAATCAAAACTTGAGCACAATATTTTCTGTCCCAATGAAATCTTCAATTTTTAGATTGTCAATTAGGGATCTAAGCACTTCACTTTTTTGTTTAAGAACAATAATAGGAGGAATAAATTCCTTCGGTTTGACAATTTCTCTTTCTTCAATATCTGCGCTACCCATTCGGTCTTCGCATGAAGATTGGGATGGTAAATAATAGTTATCTTCTTTAACTTTTCTAATCACAGCATTATTATAAACACTTTTAGATTGACTATTATCTTTTCTAAGTGTTATGGAGGATGAATTCTTCACCCGCCATTTTACTTCTATTTATTTTTTCGGAAATGTTTATATAATCACTAATCACTAATAAACACGTGCTACACAGTTGACAAACGTCAGTCGAATGACTCCATTCAAGTGATATTCTCTCCGACCAAACTTGCGACATTTTCGTACTTTGCTTCTAAACTCAACTTGCATTGTTCTTGATGAAGTTCTTTTACGACGAATTTTTAAAAGATGTATATACAGTCGACTCCGCTTAACTGAAACATTAATTTGCCACAATTTTTTTTTTCACTTAAGCGATATTTTCAGTTAAGCGTACTTCGGATAACTGAAAAAATTTTCTTTTAACCGGAGATGTGATAACTGAAAAACAATTTCCCTTATCCGGTCCGACAATTCAAAAAAATTCTAACAAAACATAATTTTTAACATATAAATATTTTATTTTAAAAGAAAATCCATCCACGAAAAAAGAAAACATACATAAATATTTGTACGGTAATTCACAGGTCAGTTTCAATATGCATCATATATGTTTATATACATATATGTGTATAATAAATAAATGTACTTATACTCAGTTAAGCGAGTTGTAAAAATCTTTGATTTTTGTTTGTCGACGATATTGTACATCGATACTTTCTCTTCGAGGTCATCGATAGTATCATCCATTTCACAGTTGTCTCGAAAAAAAAATTTTCAATGCTTTAAGTGCATTGAAAACTTCATTTAGTGGGGGTTTTGCTCTGGCTGACATTCAACTAATTCCACGCTATCAGAACACACTTCTTCTGAATGAGTATTCAATGCCAGTTTTACTTCCCTTATTATGTCTGTATCTGTCAAGTCTCCAAAACATGCCAAGTCTACATCTATGAGCGATTCAATATTCTGACTGATGACTGATTAGTGTCATCATCTTCATAAGTATTTTCTCCAGCATCGGCTGTAACAAAACCTGACTTGAAAAAGCAGTTTCTAATTGTCTGTGGGTTCACCATCCACCAGGCTCTTTTAACCAGTTTTAATGCTGCAAGTAAATCTACTTTTTTTTTCGAAAATTCCGTTAATGACTCTCCATTATCAAGGTGGAGGATTTGTCGCCGTACTATACATCTTCGGTAGTGAGATTTAAAAGTATTGTATTGTATTGTATGAGTATTTCAGTTATGCGGAGTAGTTTCAGTATAAATTTATATTTTTTGTTGAAATTTTTTTTTCAACTAACCAAGTTTTTCAGTTAAGCGGAGTAATTTGTATGCAGATTATGAAAAAATGCTTCGTACCAGGTTTTGTGTTTCAGTTAACTGATTTTTTCAGTAAAGCGTAGTTCAGTTAAGCGGAGTCGTCTGTACATCAATCTCTTGAGTTTTCAAATGCCGAATAACTTTTCAACGGCTTAAGCTTCGTTGCACAACTAACTTAAGCATCAGTCACTTTTACATCAAGGAATATCTTGTGGGTAAAACTTTCTGTCATGTTTAGAAATACGTGAAACATTATAAACATGAAAATACGAGTGATGTAAATGTAAGAGTAAGCATCATGCTTTCTGCAATCGCAGGTTGCTTATGAGCTTCAAGCTTTGAGAATGGGGAACACTTTGATCATACAATTTACTTCAAAGCGTTCAAACACGAATGGCAATGATATTGTGTAAGTGTCGCCAGATGACAACATTACCTGAACTGTGTCTTGTCCAGGGAGTTAAACCTTTTGCATCATCTTTGCCTTTGCCTATCATATTTGATATTCTAGCAGGACGGTATAACGAGCTATGCAAAAAACATCACCAACTGACTCTGCATTAACGGGAATAGAGTTTTATCTGTCGGGGGTGAGTTTAATTAGCTACCAAGATCGTATGATCTGGCTCCCGTAGACTTTATATTGTGGAGTTGATTTTAGGGAGTTTACAATTTCACATTTAAACACTTTTCAACGAACAACATTCAAACAACAACAAACATACATGTTTTAAGTTTATCTTTTGGCACTAATTTAAAGCATCAAAAAAAAGTTGATCGTTGAGTTGTTTCAACGATATACGCAGATCTTTTTGCTTTCGAAAACTACCACAGCATTACAAAATGTAAAAAAAACCGTGAAAAAAGGGCATAAGAAAAAGGGGTCCAATTTTAACAGATTTCAAGAATTGATAATAATAACTGGTTAGCCTTGCAGCTCGCCGACGGCCAGAGCCTAGCTTTTTAGCGCAACCACTATGTTGTGCGATATAATTTGGCACCATGTGGAAAACACCTGTTGTTTATGGCCTGTTTCGAACGGCGAATTCCCTTGATAGAAGTACTCCAGGAGGAATGTTATTATCAGCTGTTGCTTCGCTACACACGCTACCAATCCGCACACATCAGTTGATGCTCGGTCGTCGGCGTGAAAGGGTCGTAGATATGAGTTGATACTGCTACCGGATGAATGCATGAACAACCACAACACTAACGACCAGTGGCGATCGTTCGCTACCTGCTAGCTTGAAGGTGTGCACATCAGCCCACACATATCGCACTTAGCCTCGTATGGCAGACAGTACGGGTTACTGTTCGACGTCTATGTCCCTATTAGCCGTTCGCTGGATGCGGATCTAGGAAATTGTTAGTTGTGTGTTTTCCCTGGGCTAAAATCGAATCTGATTTTTCTCGCTTAGCAGTCCATAATTTCAACAATTGAATGAATTGAATACTTCAACCTATATGGTTTAACTAGCTCCTCTTTCGCGTTGTTTCTCACAAATATCTCGAAATGTGAAGCTGGCCCAGATGGTTGGTGGGTTGAATGGTTTCTTAGTGCTGTGGCAGAAAAATATTATTTTCTGTAACATTCAATGATTTATCAAAGCAATATTAAATTCAAGGATGTAACACAAATTAAAATTGTGATAGAGAAAGATATTGTTTTCTGTAGCATTCAATTATTTATCAAAGCAATATTAAATTTAAGGGTGTAACACAAATTAAATCTGATAGAGTCTTCGCCTATTCAAATCAATGAAAAAAAATAATATTTTTATTACATTTAAGAATAATAATGTCTGATTGTACCAAATACGTTCGTGCACAGGAAATCAATAAGAGAAATAATAATAACTAAGCAACCCTTTACGGTCACACACAGAGAGCTGGTTAAAAAAAAAACAAAGCTTTTCCTATTAGATATTCCTATTTGACACAAAAAGATGTACACTGATACAAAAGCAATAAAAACTAAATAGGTCAAAGGTTTATTATGGACTCATGTGTAAATAAAAAAATAACATTTTAGCTTGAAAGGAAAACAAACGGGCCTTAAGTGCCACATATAAATTTCAGTTCAAACATACCGAATATCCCAGATACACAGAAATGTATTCTCTGTACGCTTTCCTGTACAATAAATGTCAATACCCGTGAATATGTTTGCACAACTTCCATGAATCGCAAATAAAAGCCAGGCCCAAATAGGGAGCGGAAATATGATACAAGAAGAAGAAAGAATAGGTTTTATAAAGTCAGACCTGTGTGGTGTGATGCCTGTGTTCATTGCTTTGCGAAGAAAATTTTAAATTGAAACTGGTATCTATCTATACATTATATTTACGGAAGCAAACAATGCTCAATATAGCTGCCCAGGAATTATGCAGATGGCGTGTACACTGCACAGGATTAACCCGAGGTTTGAAATCATACATCGCGTATCTTTTGAATTCTTTCATATAAAGTATATATTTGCTGAATGTAATCCAAATCATTACATATGAATGATTTTACACCCGTTCACAAATAAACGCGTAAAAGCGAACAGCAATTAATCTACTGTCAGATGTACTGTCCAGTCAAGTTTAAGTAGAAGGGTGAGGCGGCCGATCGGTGTACCTAGAGCTCATTAATCAGGCATTTGACATTTTAGCCATGGTTTTTTTGGCGATTTTGTTGCCCAAAACAAGATGTTGGTAATTTTACAGGGTTTTCTTGTTTTCATATTTTGTAATTTTTATTAAATATTAGACGTACAACTTGAAAGACGCGCATTGTTACTAACTTCATATATATTCACACGCGCTATTTTTTTGACAGTGACAGCTATTGTATGTTAAAGAGCGTCGAAAAATCTAGTTAATTCCATCTGTCAAAGTATACACAAATTAATTTACACAAGTTTTATTTTCATATTCAAATAAATGGTTTTTTTAAGAAAAAAAAATACGTCTTTCAAGTTGTACTCCTAATACTTTTTTTCGGTCAGAAATTGAAATATTTATAGGCTGTTATATACAGTGCCCTCTGGGGCTGACAATAAACAACGTTTCAAACAAGATCCTTCAGCTGACATATCCCACCATGACCGTCACTTGCCTTCCGCCTCGAGACAGATAAGTTCGCTTTTTAAGAATAAAGTTCACTATATAACAGTGGCGTGGCGTAAAATATCTGAAAAGGTAAGCCGGTAAAAAAATGCACCCTTAACATTCTCTTTGTGGTTGCTATCAAGTTTTTAGGGTTTCGTTTCAAAAGAATAACGAAACCCTTATGGAATCACTTCGGTGTTTGTTTGTCTGTCGCCTTTTACATATTTGACTATAACTTATAAGTCCTTTATAGTTAAGGGATGAAATTTGGACTAAAGATGTATCTAGGCGACCCAAAAACAAATCATGCATTTTTTTCTGAAATTAGTAGTAGATTAAAGAAAACGTAAGTACTAATACTAACACCCGAAAAAACTTTTATTAACTTTTGTGGTCAATATGAGTGTCATTGGAAAGGGGGCAGTGTCTTGATTATGAAAATGTCTGTTTGTCTGTCATCAAGCTTTATTCTTGGTAATTAGCGAACCACTAAGAATTAAGAAATAAAACTAAAAAACTAAAAATATGTATTTCATTTGTCCAAAGAAAGTTCAGGTAAAAAAATTAAAAAAAAATGCATATTAGCAAAAAGCTATACTAAATTTGAAAAACAAATTTCTTTTACTAGTCCCTTGATATGGGTATCGTTGGAAAGAGGATGATAGTTAAATCAAAAAGTTGTACTATGGTAATCATCTCACTCTTATTAGTAAGAAGTTATTAGCCAACAAACTACCAAAAACTGACTTGTGTACCGTGTCCCCCACCTTAATTTCTAAAATATTTGACCAAAAAATCTGAAAAAAAATGGAGTTATGGGGCAATACCCCAAAATTATCCAAAAATAGTGTGTGATTTTTTGCTCATACTAAAATAAATTAATTGCTAACTTTTTTTGAAAAAAAATTAACGGGAATATATTAAGTTAGGTACCATCGGATAAGTCTTGCAAAATGGAATAGAGTTTTCATTTTAAACATTTCATTTGGTTAAGTTAAGTTTTCGAGATATTAAGCTCCAAAGTCGAAAAAAATGCATCCCCCCTCTCATTTCCACACGCGTTGGTCTAAAAATCTGAAATAAATCTGGAATGTAGGTTTTGATGTAATCTTTGCGTTAAAATTGTTTTGAGCACTCTGGCTTTAATTATGCAAATGGTAATAGTTTTTGAGATATTGGCCAAAAATCAAAAAACAACAACTTACGAATTGTGTAGATCCGAAAATGCCATTTTGTAGATCTCGACGAAAGAACAATAAAATATTATGTAAAAAAAATTATTTTCATACAACTTTTCGAAATCTAAACGATTTAAATCGAATCAGTTACCTGCAAAAACCGATGAACTGACGGCAGTCTCACTGTCGCTTGCGGCATTTCATCCCCTAAATGCATCAAAGCAATTTTCACATGGCTGGCGCGATCAGCAAATGGGAAAGGACTTTCTTTTGTTCAGTTTCGTTCGAAATGAAGAGAAGAGTTTTAGTCACAAATGAGCCAATACAGATACCCAACTTCTACTTCTCTTGCCCCTTGATTTTATTTGACAGCGTTTTTTATAACATTTTGTGTCTGAGTGTGAGAGCTTTGAACAACAAATCAAACAAATGTGCGTGAAAATGATGAGTTAGTGTTCGATGATTCCTGAATTACTGTCAAAATGCTTCCTGTATTTCGGCTTCATTCGTGAATTACAGATTCATCGATGGACGAGGGGAAACAGCCGCTGTATAGTTGGGTGTCTATATTAGGTTGTCTGTGGTTTTAGTGAATGAACAGTGAATTGAGTTTAATTTGATTTGACTATTTTAGTTTGTTGATTTCTTAGACTTATATTAAGTGTAAGCTACTAATCTGTTTGGGAACGAAACCCTCGCCGGGTGAGTAAAACTCACACTTGACCGGTTTTTTATTATGTTGATTAATCTATAAATATTATAAAACAAAGTGTAAAAAAATGTTTGGGGAGTCTGATCTCAGGAACTACTGAACGGATTTCCATGCGGTTTTCACCAGTAGTATTGTTGAGTATCTGTGATGGGTATGGGCTATATGTTATAGACATTCTGGCACAACAAGTTAACGGTATGTCGAGATCTATAAATATTATGAAACAAAGTGTAAAAAAATGTTTGGGGAGCCTGATCTCAGGAACTACTGAACGGATTTCCATGCGGTTTTCACCAGTAGTATTGTTGAGTATCTGTGATGGGTATGGGCTATATGTTATAGACATTCTGGCACAACAAGTTAACGGTATGTCGAGATATGTAAATAAAGTCAAGAACTGGCAAACTTCTAATGCGGGCGCTGTCTAAACAGTTATAGATACGAAAAAATAATGTACTAGGGAATTGATCGTCTCAAAAAGTTCTAAAAAAAGTCAGCGATGGCATATGTCTATCTTTTAAGGTAGAGTCACGATAACCATTTTTATAGTTCTGTAAAAATTCGAAAAGCCAATCCCCCTGTATTTACCACGTCGCTTTGTCAAAAAAACTGAAAAAATTACAAAAAATCGGCTTCGATGAGAACATTAAAATAAAACTAATTTCAGCATTCTAGCCTTAATACTTGGCGCTTTTGGCCAAAAACGATAAAACGTCAATATGCGAATTTCGAAAATCCAAAAACGCAGTTTTGTAGATCTCGGCGAAAGCATTCAGAAATAATAACTATAAAGATATCAATTAATGGGCGAATTCGGAGAAATCGCTGATTAAAAGTTAAAGTAAAAGTGGTGTTTTCTATATTCATTTCAACTCTTATTTGCTCAACAAAATTTGCACACAGCTGGCATGAAGATGATCGCACAGAAACGGTGTTGTACGGTATGAGATATGAAATATACATTTATGTGTATAGGTAAACATAAATGTAAATGTACACAATATGGATATAGGCAGCGATACCAGAACGTGTATTTTTTGTTGGAGGATGACAGCCAATGGGAAAATTTCATCTGTGACGCATTTTCTGTTCTACAGAGAAATAATAAAGACACTTATTATTACTTTGACACATATTTACTTTGGTTGTGTAAAATTACTAAACCTTTGTTGCTGTGGCGAAATCACAATAAGATTGAAAATATTTTGCACCGCAGACAATTTTGATCAAAGTACATACAGTCGAATAATTCTAAGTCGAATTTTCACGGGATATCAAAATTAGTTCGAGTTAGAGGCAATTATGGAAAAATTTAAGTTAGATCGATTAATTTTTTTTTTTGTTGAACATCCTTTATTTTGGACTGTAATTTTTACAGTCGAAACTATACTGGCAGATGTCTTTATTTTACTTTTTTAGAGTAAGCTTCTAACACACGCTCTGTTGGAAGAGCGTGAATCTCAGATACCTGATTGTTTGTGTGTGCGCGATGCGACTGGAGATGACTCTCGACAACGACGGTGCTCGCTCGGTTCGCGTGCTGGGCCATGTTCGCAAGCAAATCCTGCTTGAAATGAATATTCGCGAAATGTGTTCGTCGTTTAGGAGATTCAGAGTATATGAGTGTGCGTACTTGATACAAGTTGCGAGAGAACATTTTTTTTGTCTATTTTTCAGCCAAAGAAATAAAATTCGACATAGATGTACTGAAAATTGACCAAGGCTGGAAAGAATATATTCGGGTTGGAGGGATCTTCTCGACTTTAAGGGAGTTTGACTTGTGGATGGTTTTTGGAAGATGGAGGGGAATGCGAAAATATGGCGAAAAAAATTGTGTTAGAGGGAAATTCGACTTAGAGGAAAAAGGAAAAAAAAACATTTTTGATTTAATTATGTTTTTAGTTTAACAAAGGGGAAAATTTTCCTTTTGAATACTACTGAAGGCAGCGGGAAGACTTTTCAATAAATCTATTGCTTGCAACGATTAAGCATGGTGGAGAGACTGCTTTTGCTGTGGCCATTCGACGAGGGATAGTAGTTCAACTATTTAGGATGAGACTTCAATGCCCCAAACAAAAGCAAGACGCACTAGAGCAAAGTCAATGCTTCACTAAAAAAAACTTGTGGGTGAACATAAAAAAAACATAGCTTCAAACTAATATAAGTGTTGCATATGGACGAGACAACATATCACTTTCCAATAATATACTTAAAATAAGAGCAAAATAATTTGAAGTAAGAAATGGGAAGGTAAATTTCAGAAATATCTTTGTTTTGGTGCCGAAAGTTTTAGAAATGCTTGAGAAGGTAGATCCTGATATTGAAAACTTATCCACTAATTCTTATTTGCTATTTTGTCGCAGACAAATAAGCAAATCAATTAAGTTAATGATTTAATTCCTGCCAAATGTGATTCATCATCAATATCTATTATTCAGTTGACCGCGTTTTAGAAGAAGCAGTGCGTTATCTGAAATTATTTCTAAATTAATTAACACTTTCTGGCACTCCATTACTGGAATACGAAAAAACTTCAGATATACAGTGCTGCCTGCGCGAAGCCAGGACGGGTTGCTAGTTTCTGATAATTACAGATGATAAACCCCTGATTGGCCTGTTCAACCCTGAAAAGCAGAAATAATGACGAGATATTCATCTTTCCGGCTGGAAAACCCCTCCTCCACACTTAAAAAAAAGGTTGTCGGTTTTCAGGCATATTTGTTTAAAGCCTTTCGGAAAGTAGGGGAAGTTCGTTGTTTCAGGGGAAGTTCGTCGGTAATATTATTAAATATTGTGTAATATTTAATAAATATTGTGTAATATTTAATAATATTACACAAGAAAATGCTGCTGATATATAAGTATTTTGCAATATTATTGAACTTAATTTTGGTCACCTATTTTTGAGGTTCGGAATATTGTTTACATATGATGATCAAGAACTTATCATTAATCTTTTAGAACACTGCACAATTTTCTAATACTTTGTTGGCAATAAAGATTATTGAACACATACGTATTAATAGAATATTATTATTGTAATATATATATATATATATATATATATATATATATATATATATATATATATATATATATATTCAGGTGAATATAAAGAATGGAATAGTCAATCAATCAATTCAAAATTCTTCGGATACGGTACAAACAGATGTTCTATCAAAATCCACGGAAGAAATGATTTGTATTTGAAACAATTAAACATAATTTCATACTGAAATACCATTTATTACTTTGTATTACTATGCTATTTCGTATAGACGAGGGCACAGCCTTATTTTGCTTTTATTACTGTACACATCAACAATATTAAATTGAAGATACTGAAGAAGATCGAAAAGAGGCTAATTTATCTTTAATTATTATCTATGGTCTATTTTAACCAATGGCGTTTCATATGCTTATTATACAATATTGTTTTCAGTGTGATGTGTTATAAATATTCGTGCTTATAGCATGAACCTTATGAACATAGCTTGGCGAAGTGGCCGTTTGTTTTGAAAAAAAATGTGATTTTGCAATTCAATAAATATTGCAAAGTGATTAAGATTTTCATTCGAACAAAAGCGAAAATTAAACAACACATCTTATTTATCACATTTGTCATGAATATGTGTAAATACTAAGCATAATATTTAAAATGAATATGGGCAGTTACAGCAAAAATTTTCAAATTCAAATAAATCCCGGAACAAGGTAATCAGTTGCCTCACATGTATTCACAGACGAGAGCAAATTACAAAAACAACAAGCTGTCAAAAAATGTTCAGGGGCAAAGAGGGTAGCAGATGAATATCTCGTTTCCTTTATTTCTGCTGAAAAGCATACGCCCGTGATACTTTCGCCAAGGATGCTCCGGTGGAGTGTTTTCGTAAATGGATACAATTTCCAAATTGAACATCGCTCGGGAGAGAAAAAAACCAATGCTGACGCACTTAGTCGTTTATTAAACGTTGCAACAGGGAGTGATGGCATGTCCCAACTGCGCAAATTCTGCAGTCCAGCGACATCGCGAAGATGACATCTTCGGCTTAAGTCCTTAAACAACTTCTTCATTGAGTGGTGAGGGGGTGGCCTGATCGTTCACTGAATGAGGAGTTTAAGCCATAGCAGGAAATATTAGGAAATCACGGTAAATAAGAACTGTCTACTCTTTGGTTCTCGTCTTGTAATTCCAGATGCTGCTTAAAGTCACCTTCTAAAGACTCTACATCGGGAGTAGTAAAAATGAAAGCTCTTGCCAGAAGTTACATCTGGTGGCCGAAGATAGACGAGGTCGAGGATTGAACCCAGCACTCTCTGAATGACAGCCGCGATCACACCCACTAGGCTATTGCCGCTTCGAACTCTGACGTTTCTTTTTTAGTATATAAAGCGTTTGGGAAAACTTTGAGGGCGTTTTTCTCGAGAAAAGGGGAGTGTTGCGGTCTCTCACTTTGGGAAATTCATATCCCATATAGGAGCTATGACTATGCCAAATTTCATCAAAATCGGTGACCCGGAAGTCGTGCACTCTCCTTGTAAGATTAGCGAGGGTAAGTCACCTGTCGAATTACTGCTTAAAAGGATCCCGACAACATATTTGGACAAGCTGCAACCTGATAATAATATCGTTCGGTCTACCAAAGCGGCTGTGGCAAAGCTTGCTATAGACGAGCCAGTCTGGGCGAGAAACTATTCCAGTGGGCCACTATGGATTCCTGCCACAGTCACAAAACGAAGTGGGCTCGTCTCATACACCGAGAATGGGAACAGCCAAGAATGGGTGGGAAATGGGGAATGGGGGAATGGGAGAAGCCAAGACAACAACACAGACGTCGCTGAGGAACAACACGAAGAGGTCGTCGCTCCCCAAGATTGCCAGAACCAGCCAGATGATACAACATGATCATTGAACCCTAAAGAGCAACCCGTTTGTGAGCTTCGGTGTTCAGAACGACTCCGCAGTAGGATCGTTGTTTGAAGCTAAGTTGGGTCGCCGTTTCCGATAGCGGGCGGCTAACGGCCCGATCGGGAACGGCGTTTTCATGCATTGCGGCCGGCCAAGTTTTGGGAACCGCTCTCTTCTGCCGCAACAGTCATCGAAGCCACATTTAATTTTACCATTCCTTTATCCATTATATATCAAATTAAGTTTTTGTGAAGTATTTACATTAGTTTGGTGAATTTTAACTTTACTTTCACTTTTAGATTTACTGGAAAGCGAACTTATCACTCTCGTAGTGGAAGGACAAATGACAGAGAGATCTTTCACACATTGTCTGCCCGAGATTTGATTCCTACATCTAAGGAGGCATATTGCCGATTTTGATACTGACTAAGAGTTTTTCCTGCATAGGAAGAAAATTCTATGCAGGAAATGAATATACATAGAAATTCTATGCAGGAGAATCTCTCAGTCTCAGAGTTTCTCAAAATCGCCACTTTGCTGCTATGTCGCCCTAGATGTTGGAATCAGTGTAAAGTTAGCTACTAACAGCCCGTGGATAATATGTCAATGATGTCAGTATCTACAACTGTTTAGGCAGCGCCCGCTTTGAAGTTTCTCCACTTCTCGACTTTATATACAAATCTCACTAAACCGTTAACTGGTTTTGCCGAAATGTCCAAAAAAAATTAGCTTATGTACATCTCTAACCTAATCTATCTCTGTAGCAAGATTCATCAAAATCGGTCAAGTGGTTGAGACGTGAAAAGGTAAAAGACAGACAGACAGAGTTACTATCGCATTTATAATATTAGTAGGGATTAAAACCCAAAGTTAAATCCAGTGTTTGATATTTGAGAGCACTCCCCCTCCCCGTTATTCGATTTGATTTCTATATAGGACGATATTTCAGGCATCGGACAAAGAAACATTTTTTTCCGTTTTGTGTTTTTATGTGTAATATGTTCTATAGAATGTGGAACTAATTTGAATTAAAAAAAATTTTAGATCTAAACTTTGAGTCAACTTTTCGTAATTAGCTTTTGGAACTCTTGTTTTATGTATGTATATTAATTAAATGAAAAAAAAATCTTGCGCAAACTTCTAATCTCTAACAATTTTCGGTAGCAATTAAAATTTTTTTATCATTTGCTGATACTTATATTTTCAGTACTCGGTGTAAGTTTTCGAATACGATGAGTACAGATGCAGATCTGTTTATATTGATGATAGTGATAATAGTAATAGTTTTACTGAGAAAGATAGTTATTAATCAAATTCATATAAATTACTATATCAATTGTCATAAATAGGTTTTATGGAAAAAAAATATGCTAATTTTAGTATTGTGTCTTTAAAAGTTAACTGAGGATAAATTACCTATCACGTTCCTCACCCCAAGCACATTCACCTCACACTTCCGTCAGACTCACCTAGCACATTAACTCCGCACATTCACCCTGCACTTGCACTTTCAGCCCTTTTTGTTTCTTTACCATTGCGCCGCTCAGCTTAATTTATAAGGTAAAATGAAGAAAGGCATGAAAATAAAGAAAAGCATTGACACAGTCATAGACTGCAATTGAAGTCGACTTGTTTCATTTTAACTTACATTGTGTTTCATTAGGTGGACAAATATGTAACAAACGTTTCTCCAAAAAAAAAATTGAATCCATTTATTCAAACCAGAAAATGATTTTTGCCGATTTTTCCATACATTCGTCCCACTGTGCGCCTGCCTGTTTTCGTCCACAAATAAACACATACACATACGTTCTCATTAGCAAATTCTTCACAAATTCTTCACCTCCCAGCTTAGTTTTTATGAGCTGATTCAATACACTCCTTTCACTGCTTACATAATGACCCCATTTTTACGGCTAATTTCATATCGTCTTTCGTAATCTGTGTCGTCGCTGCATAAGTTCTGTGGTGTGTTGCTATGTTCGTAAGCATAACACCCATGATTCTGTTGAAGTTGATGTGTAATCTCGAATACGAAGTCAATTAATCGATACCTACCGTTTTCTTACCAATTCTCTTAATCCCCTTATGACGGCGGAGTGTAACGACGACGATGCTGGAATTCTTTTTATTTCGCTGTTTTCTTAAGAGATCTAATCGCACAGCATCACTCTAATTTACGTCGTTGATCCAACGTAGCTTGCAGAAGAATGATTAATCGGAGATATTTGCATACAGTATCCTTTGTGATTTTATATTATTGGGGCCTTCTAGTTGAAGGCCCTGGCAGCCAATACTAGTATTGCATTAAATTGTAATTCACTTGCAATTTAATAACATTATAATAATAATAATAATATTATTGGGGGCTACAGAGATTGACATGAAATTTTAAGACTATACACGAGGGTTCAGTTTCTCCTAACAGGAACATAGAGAAATTTCACGACTGAAATTAAACAAATGTAATTTTCTTTTTGAACGTATATTTATTATATGGGGAGAGTACGATAATTTTGGCGCCAAAAAAGGATAACGGTATTTTGTAGAGGGGTAAAAAACAAACATCTTGTGGTATGGGACTGATTATCTTAGAAAGTAGAAGGCATAAAGCTATTCGGTTTTTTGTGTTTGATTCAGGATTAAAATACGTATCGACCACAAAAAGTCAATTTGCCACTTTATTTCAAAAATTTGAGGAAAACAATTGGTTTATACTTTTTTTTCATTTTTTTTTATCAAAATTTTGCGTTTGCAAGCGAATTTTTCAAAAAACTATTAACACAATAAAAAGATTTAAATGCGGAATTAAAGAGCAAGTGTCTGGCTTTTAAAACTGGCGTATAACTTCATTATTTTCTAATGGTTATAGATTTTTCTTAAATTGCCTCTAGCTCCTAAACGGGACGAGATAACCCCCAACCCCCGTTATATTTTTTTGGCGCCAAAGTTATCGCTCTCGTGCCATTATACTAGGTTGTCAAATATCTCCCTTCCGCCTTTTTGTCTTTTAATTTTTCCGGCTATGTACAAAGTGCTACAGAGCACGTATCTGGCAATACATCATTTGAAAGGCCTTGACATAACCTACAAAACGACGCTATGCATGATTAGTTTGGATACGAGCTCTGTAGCATAGCGTCGTTTTGTAGGTTTTGTCTGTAGCGCTTTGTACATAGCCGGAAAATTCAAAAAACAAAAAGGCGGAAGGGAGATATTTGACAACCTAATATGATATGGTCGACTCCACTTTCTCTTACAGACTTATTTTTAATATGACAACTTTTGAGTCTAAACGACTCGCTACTTATAGACTAGGCGAGTTCGTTCTCACCGTTCAATATAAAACTAACTTAAAAACTACCTAGCATCGGGTTAATATCTGATCTACAAGAGCAACTTCGACAGTTTTGACCTGCAATCGACGTTGGGTTCCCTTATCGTTTCTATATATCTTTTTAATAGGGGACATACTCTTCACACAGTGTGCCGCCCTGTTTGGTGTCGCCTATCGCTTATTCTATTCACTCTTATTTTATTACCTGAATCTTTACTATTTGTTTTTTGAACCTAGGTTGTAGTTTGTTTCGTTCACCTATATTTTTGTGAATAACTTCTTCAATCTTTAAAGTTCCTGACTATAACATGTACCACACAAATTAACGGCAATATGGCTCGCAGGGCTATAGCGAACCTCCGCAAGCAAATTGAACAAGAACAGTACAGAAATAAGTATATTTAAGCTACGACAATACAGATGGTAGACAAATACCGACCACTTGCTAAGACTGAAGCTCACGCGTAATTAAGAAGAAAGGAACCACCGTTATGGCCGTACTTAAACAGACCATACAATTCCTTTCCACGGTTGATTCTACAGACAAGAATCCAACCCATACTTGACACTAATACAACAGAAAAATGAGAAAATTATAAAGTACTATAAGTGCAAGGCAGGCGCCTGTGTGCATAAGGAGGTGAGTGGCCGCTTCGCAGGCTCCAAGCATTTCAACTTCCTCTCTATCTGGTTT
Organism: Syritta pipiens; assembly: GCA_905187475.1. NCBI lineage: Eukaryota > Metazoa > Arthropoda > Insecta > Diptera > Syrphidae > Syritta > Syritta pipiens. Next base: position 58,964,852 of record LR994572.1, on the reverse strand, counting down.
AAACGGTCACACGACTTCGTCGCTCCACCAGGCAGGCACGTGCGTATATAAGAGGGTATGATCCAATGATTTTAACTCTATCTTTAAATGCGGGTAAATGCAAAAAAATAATACTTTAATTTTTTCAAAAACTAGAAGACGTAAAAGCATTTGATTTTTTGTGTTCGATTCAGAAAAAAACGAATTTAACGCATCATTTCACAATTTTGTAAAAAATAGCTGAAAGTTTTTTTTTCCATTGCTTTTATTAAAATTTTTAGTTTAAATTTAATTTGAATGAAAGAGCAAGTTTCTTCCTCTTGAAACTGGTATAGTACTTTGTTGTAAGCGTGATCGTTGTTTTTTAATAATTTTGTTTCCATATTAATCGATTTTTTCCTTAAATTGTCCCTATGTCCAAAACGAGTTGAGATGGGCCATTCCTCCCTTAGTGTAGTAATGTTTGAGATCTTCAACTTACGGAAAGTAAATAACAGTGGAAAGGGATAAATTACCTCCTCCAGCTGATGTTTGATGATCAGCGGTGAGTTATCACATGCGCAAAATGTAAATACGGAAGTTAATTAAGGACTTGACCTTCTTTTGTAAACGAAATTTAAGTTGTTACCTTGTCACTCCGACACTTAGTAACAAAATAAACGATAAAAGTAAGAATTCATTCGCCAAGAGTATTTTATATATCAATCCTATACTCAAGACAGCTTCTTTTTAAATCGAGTACTTTTTTTTTCTTGTATTCTTTTCTTCAATATGTATTCTTTCAAGAAAAAAACAAGAAATTTACAGTAAAGTGTCTAGAAGTGACCTTATGTGTAACGAGAATATAAAATTTTCTTCTTTTTTAGGTTGACAAATTGTAAGTTGGTCCCGAACCACGATATACAGAATATGAGGTAATATACAGTTGCGAACACCATACGCTTCATCCTGTTCACTTTGCTAATATATGGTTTTGGTCTTGGAATCCGTGAAAAGTAACCAGCATTATGAATGATGTTTCTTACGGTTTTGCTTGAAACAGTCTTGTCAAATTGTTCGGAAATCTCTGCCGCTAATTGAGAGGGCGTGGTTCTTGGATTTTTATTGATGGATCTCACAACCGACTTGGCCTCTTTTTCAGTTAATTTCTTAGGACGGCCGCTTCTTGTGCAATTTGTTATAACATTTGACTCTTTCAAGCGTTTTATTATACTGCGTATTGTACAACGGCTTCTGCTGACAATTTCACCAATTTCTGAGTAGGATTTTCCTTTGGAATGCAAATCCAAAATTATTTTTCTTTCAGTTATTGTGGTTTCTTTGCCCTTTCCTGTCATCTTTAAATTGAGCGTTAATAAAGTTCTGAAAAAATTTTATTTTTGCTAATTGCAGGGTTGATTTTGGTTGCTACGACTACGGCTTGTATTGAATTGTAAAGATCTCTGACCACAAAGTATATTCCACTGAAATATAACGGTACATTTCCAAAAAATGTAAAGGGTGTGCCAATACTTTTTTCCATGAAAAACTGAGGTTTAGTCCTATTTTTATTATTATTTTTTTTTTTTTGTTAATGAAAAAACTTTTTTTTTATGTTATATCATTTAGTAAATGAATAAACACTACAGATTATTAAGAAATTTCCTGAAAATTATTTGTTGTTTTAATGTTATACTCATTATATTTTGAAAACTATAGGTGTGCCAATACTTTTTTCCATGTGTGTATTTCCCTATCTGTCAAATTCGCGTGACGTCACGTGAATACTTTCGTAGTGAATTCAAATTGTATGTTGCGTCCTTAACCCTTTCGTGATCACATTTAATACCAGCCGCAGCAAAAATATCTTTTTTTGCCACTGCACCAAAAACGAAGTAAAACATTTTGATTATTGCACTATAGGGATTCAAAAACAGTTTGTACGATTGAGGTGAACGATTGTGCTCTTTGCTGCTCCCATAAATATCTACTTAAATTGTAACTTCAAGTCAAAAGGCAGATATTTTTCTCCCCCTAACTCTAAACTTGACACTTGAACTATGTCTTGTAAATCTGGCCATAAAGTTGAAAGAACTGCCGAAAAAAATTCAGTGTAGTGTGCAAAGTTTATTACCACCCGCCTTGTGTTGGTTTGCACCAGGAAGAACTGAACTATTTGGAGAAAAGCAGTACTCCATATCGGTGCTCTTCTTGTGTTTAAGGTAGGTAAAGTAGTAAGTCGCTTCGCTCTTAAAATTTGACAACCGCCAACACCGCGTCGAATACATCACCCCGTTCTTCGGGAAGCTGTCAAACTTCTGACAGATGGCTTAGGTGAAAGCATTTCGCCTGCTGACATTAAGTACTGCTTCGTTAAGAAGCTTGTCAGTAAGCCGCATAACTCAACATCTACATGTTGTAAGCCATTGGATATCTAGTGTATTCGATTCAAGACATTGGAACAGAAGCAAAATTATTTTTATCTATACTAATATAAAGGTGAAGAGTTTGTTTGTTTAAACGCGCTAATCTCTGGAACTACTGAACGGATTTTCATGCAGTTTTCACCAGTATTATTGTTGGCTTTCTGGAAAGGTTTATGCCTATGTTCTCTAGACATTTTGAAACAAGAAGTTAATGGTAAAATGTGATTTGTGAATAAAGTCGGGAAATGGCAACCTTCTAAGGCGGGTGCTGTCTAAACAGTTAAAGATAAAAAAAATAGTGTATGGAGGAATTGAGTGCCTCAAAAAGTTCTAAAAAAAAAGTCAGCGACAGCATATGTCCATCTTTTAAGGTAGATCCACGATAATCATTTTAATGGTTCTGTAAAAAGTCGAAAAGCTAATCCTGCCTTTAATTTTCATACCGCTTTATAAAAAATCGACTTCGATGAGTACCTTAAAAAAAATTAATTTCAGCATTCTGGCCTCAATAGTTTTGGAGAATTTGGCCAAAAACGATAAAACGTCGATATGCGAATTTTGAAAATCCGAAAACGCAGTTTTGTAGATCTTAGTGAAACCATTAAGTATAAAAATATCGATTACTAGACGAAACCCGAGGTATCGCCGATTGAACGTTTTTTTTAATTCATATATGTAAGTTCTGGCTGAAATTTATGCGATCTCAGTGGTGTTTTTCACTTTCATTCAACCCCTATTTGCTCAACTACGATTTGCACGCAGTTAGCATGAAGATGATTGCGTTGAAAGCGTGCTGTATTGATAGAGGTACATATATGGCATATGAAATATGGATCGATGTGTGTAGGTTAACATAAATGTGCGCATTACAGATACAGACAGCGATAACAGATCGCTAATTTTTTGTCGGAAGATGATAGCCAATGGCAAAGTACCATGTCTGAAGCGTATTCTGTTCTACAGCAAAAGTACTCAGGGGGTTGTTTACTGTCAAAATTCCTTTGTGTTAAATTACTGATTCTGTAAACCATGATTTATAGAGCTTCAGATACGATGATATGGCGGTACGAAGCTCGCCGGGTCAGCTAGTATTTGATAAAAGTATGATATGTATGAAAGTATGATGAGTAAAATGCTGAGGTAGTACCCATCTTCAAAAAAAGTGATAGAAAAAACTTTAATAATTACAGGCCGATCTCACTTCTATCTGTCTTTTCAAAGATTTTTGAGAAGGCGATCAAAGGCAGAATCATAAATTTTTTTGAGCATTACTCTTTCTTTTGTAACCCTTTCCTTACTCGCGGTGACCTAATTCCATCGATCAGTCCGTCCATTTTTCTATTTCTAGTTTGTATAAACATTTCAATCAGCAACTGAAAGGGATACAAACTGGTTTCGCAGTTGACATAGCTTGCTCATGTTCCAATGCCTCCACCATAAATTTATTTGCAGACATAAATTATAACTTAGAAAAGATGAGCCATTGGTTCAGCAGTCACAAATAAGTGATAAAACTAAAATCATGATCTTAAACCTATCACCTTTTTCCTGTAATAGCTTATTACAGTAAAAACTGCAAATTTATGCTAATAAGTTCCAATACGTGTGCCTAAACTAGTATAAAAACAACATTTAACTCTAACTTGAGCTGCTCATCAAAAGTATATTAGTATTTGCTAGGAACTGCAAGTATAATGTTCCATATTGCAGCCTAGTGCAATCACGGATTTCAAATCACTACGACACTACAGTCATTTTCTGAGTCTGAATAAATTTATGTAATGAGTCTGAATAAATCTATGTAATATCAAACACCATATAACACCAAGATAGTGCAACTGGTACTTTAAAATGATGAATAGTAAAAAGCTCTCACAGGCGCGGGCAGTCGGTGACAAGGGTGATCATATTCAAGAGAGGAAAGCTGTTTCCCTTTTTTTCACGTTGTGTGAAAGCGATACATATGGGAGTTTTTTCGTCACAGCAGTGGGACACTTCAGCCTACATGTGTACAATAGGTGATCGGGGTAGGGACAAATGAAAACCGTACACACACACAGTACACAATTGTGTTTCCTTATTTTGTGATACACTTTAAATTATGAAATTCTTGATGACTTTTGAAATTTTAATGCTCCGTCAGATCTATTATTTGATGTTGGTAAGAAACGTCGGTCCTGAAATAGTTCCCATAAAATCTAAAATCATTGCGAAATGCAAGGAAAATTCACCTGATTAATTTTTTTCGTCATAGTTCATGCTTTGAGAATAAAATGAAAATCGCCGAGTCTTTGATTTTAGTTTTACTGCAAAAGCATTGCTCTTGAGCGGTGGAAAAAAATGAACTTAAGTGCAATAGAAAGGTTAAAATTCGAATCATTAAAAATAAAAAACGTAAATACAACACAGATACAATTTTAGTCTGTGCAAGGGAAAAAAAGACGATACTGCAACATCACTGAATAATAATTCCCAAGATATACAGGTACATGTCTACCCTATTTGCGCTAATATATATGATACATACCTCACCAAACCCAAGCAAATATAATACAAAAAATTTACTTTTTAAAATATTAGATGAAATATGTGCAATTGCAACTACGTTTTTGTCTTATCCACAAATAACTTTTTGAGACTTGCTTTTGAAGTAAACAAATTTATGACTAATTAGGGGATGTATGCATGTATGTATTCATTCTGTGAGGTAATGTAATACCTAACTGAGCACACAACAAAATACAAAAGGAAAAAAAGAAGAACAACAAGAGTTTCTGCCGATCTCTTTTTTCCCTCACTTCTATTGTTTTGGCAAAGAGTATTCAATAAGAAAAACAACAAATACTCTAAAGCTCTGAGAGCGAACCAACTTTTGAGGGTGAAAGTATTCTGAAAAGCTTGGGTTCGTCTTATAGGGGTTCTATAAGACGAACCCATCATAGAAAAATTTTCGCAAAATATTTTTGTATGGCGTGCACTATCTTGGTATTATATGGTCTTTGGTAATACAGTCGAACGCTCTCTAAGTCGAAAAGCTCTCTAACTCGAATACATTTTTTCGACTCTTGGCCTTTTCAATTCGATTTTTTTTTTCAAAAGAAATAAACATAAAATTACCTCTCGCAACTTGTATCAAGCACGCAACTTGTACTGCATGCTCTGACTCTCTATTTGGCACTGGAAGACGAACACTTTCATTTCATGTTGATTTTTTAGTGCAAACACGTCGGAGATAAAAGCGCATATGGTTGCCTTATTATTGTTTACCTATGCAAGAAAGAAAAAGAATATTCACAGCAAGAACGAGGATTTGCATGGGGACCTACATGGCATACATCGAACCCAAAGAACATGAGAAAATCGAAACTATTCGCCAGCGGTTCTCGAAGCACAATCATGTTGGGCAAACACAATTGTCGTCCAGGGCCACATAATCGTCGTCCGCACAACCACAAATGAGCTATAGCCTATAGGTACTACTATATCGGTACAACACTGTTTTTTAAAAAAAGGAACCCTTTTCGGAAGGCTTCATACTCCAATTTTAGATACAATCAAAAATTACAAGCTTTTTTAAGTAATTTCCTCTGGTTTTTCCTTACATGTATACTCTTTTGAATAAATTAAAGACTTTAAACAAAAAAAAAATATTAATCCCTCTAACTCGAATTTTTGGAAAAATCCCTCTAACTCTAACTAGTTTTGATATCTCGTGAAAATTCGACTTAGAGGGCTTCGACTGTATACACAAATAAAATGTAAAATAATTATCAAACTTTGCATCACTATGATCATTACTAAAACCTACAAAGAAAGTTTATATTCGTTTCATTATCTTGAAACCAACATTTTTGAAGGTTTCACTTCTACCACGTATGAATTACACACATGTATTTTTTTAACTCATAGATACCTTTGGCACTAGCTGTCTTAGCTATAGAATGTACCTAAAATTGTTCAATACACAAAACAAAAGTTGCAATTAAAAGACGATGCGGTGCCAACTGAAAATCTTTCATATTCTACTACTTATCCGGGGAAAAGTTAGGTCATATTCGCCACCGTAATGAGAGGATTTTGAAGAGGAATTACCGGGATGAGGTGGCATTCGTCGTGGATACATGCAGCAATGATAATCCAGTTGACCATTTGGAATAAAATGACACGAAGCTACGAATGAATACGTAAGTTAAAATTCGTTATATCTATATTTATGTACTAATTAGTAATTCCAATATATTTAGGCCTAAAGAGGAAGAGTTACAGGACATCATCTTTAAATTAAGAGAAAAAATAGACTCGCTCAGAAGACAAAATGAGGCCATTAACTCACAAATTTTACCATTAAAGCATGAGAATTACAAGCTTCAGTAGGAATGTAATGTAGTACACAAAATGTTTTTCCAAAAGCATTTCGCTTTTTGCTGGGAAAAGGCTACCCAATAGCTGTTGTCAACAATTTAAAAAAAAATTGCATCAAACACTTTAGCTGAGCTGGGATTTTTAAAATAATTTGTACATAGATTGAGTTAGTGTTTAAGATATAAAAATGTTTATATTAATAAACTAATATTGAAAATAAACAATCTGTATAAACCTGTATTGATAGCTGAAATCTTTTAATTCATTTTCATTTCAGATGTGTAAAATAACAGCCACTACCCAAAATCCAGTCGTCCATATAAAATTTGATTTGAATGCAAATTTGACGACTTTGCTTGCGTCACAGAAAGTGACAGTCAAAAGAAGACATTACCTTTTATTCTGTGTATCATGGTTATAATGCAAGTAATTGAAATGTTTTAATTTTCGTTTGTACCGAATGACCGGTATAATATGAACGACGTTTGTATCAAACGGCCAATACGTTGTGAACGACTGAAACAAGTATTGAATGAGCCAAAGAACGAACAACCGGTATGATATGAAAGTTTGAAACAGAGTATTGAGTGAACGACCGGTATGATATGAAGGATCGAACCGAACGACCGGTAGACGGTACGATATGGAAGAAAGAAACAAAGTATTGAATCTTTGAACCACTAGAACGATTCATTTGTATCCTAGTGCTGAAACAATATGGCCCATCTTGATCTCCCAATAAATGAATGATCTATTAAAAAGAACGAATAAATTTTGAAGCCAATACTTGACCGACCCGTTCCACAGTGGTTTACGTTGTATTGCGTCAAATGAAATAACTTCGAAACTACTCATCCAATTCTAATCGAACCTTCAGATCTGTGAAATGATTTAATTAGAAATCAGTAATCATTCTTGTGCACTGACTGCCAAAGAAATTCGTTCTTCTTTTGTATTTTTATAAAAAATTCTGGTTTCTTTTTTTATGTTAAGTAGTTTTTAATTTCTTTAATAACTGTTTTATTACATAAAAATAGATTTTTCAATAAATAACCATTACAAATTTTTGTGAAAAAGGTATTTTTAGTTATATCCTCATTCTTTCATTTTAATATGGAAACGGTCGCAAATATGAAAAATTATTGATTTCAAACACACGAAGTTTAAATTTTCAACATTTCTTGAATTTTTATCTTCCACGGCTAAGTTAAAAACTCGGTTTTTAGGGTTTCGTTACAAAGGAATAACGAAACCCTTACAGAATCACTTCAGTACCCGTCTGTCTATTGGTCCGATTCACAAAAAACGCTTATAACTTTTGAGTCGTCGTTAGTTAAGGAAGGAAATTTGGACAGAAAGTATGACTAGGCAACCCAAAAATAAATAATGCATTTTTTTTCGGAATTAATTAACATTGATGATCGATATGGGTGTCATTGGAAAGGGTGTGTGTTAATCAGTAGACTAGCCAATTTTCACACGGTTGGCACGATCAGCAAATGAGAAAGATTTTTTCTTTTGTTTAGCTTTACTCGAAGCAAACCAGAAGAAACACCTGACGTTGTTAGTTTCCTTAACTTAAATTAAGTCCTTACCACTAATCTGTTGGCAAAAGAACGAAACCCTTAGCGTGTGAGTAAAACATACACTTGACCGTTTTTTTGTATAATGTCGCCATCTTTCAAGACCTAAACGTCAAAAATGTTTTTTATGGGCAGCGAGCAAAAATACATTGAATCTGAAGAAGAAAATAAAAAATATATGCTCAAAAATGTCAAAATTAAAACCTAAATTACGCTGGTTATGGTGGATTGTGGGTCGTAAAGTTATGTTTATCTAAAAGCTGACACTTTACTCTAAATAACTTTTATCCCTAAGTCAGGTTTAGAACTATTTTAAAAGCTTACTTTAATATTGACCGAATTTAAGAAATTGCGTTTGTGGGTCATGCCTGCAAATACAGTGGCCCAAATAAATATACATACTGACATTTTATTGAGATTTTATGCCATTTTCAGAAAGCGGACTTTTTTAGGTCCGCTTTTGTACTAATTTCTTTTTTTTCTAATAAGGCAGTCTACCTTGGAAGGGTAATGGAGTTGTTTAGGCACATTGTAAAGAAGCCAAAGCTGTAGAACTTCTGCAGTATGCTATGGGTCGTGATCTTATCCCAAACTAGCAACCCGTCCTGGCTTCGCGCAGGCAGCGCTATATATTCCAGTAATGGAATACCAGAAAGTGTTAATGAATTTAAAAATAATTTGGGGTAATGCACCGCTTCTTCTACATCTAAAGCGCGGTCAACTAAATAAAAGACTTTTGATGCTGAATTTGGCAAGAATTGAATCAATAACTTAATTGACTTGCTTATTTGTCTGCCACAAAATAGCCCTTCCCTCAAACCAAATGAATTTTTTGATAAGTTTGCAATATCCGAATACACCTTCTCAATCATTTCTAAAATATTCGGCACCAAAACAAAAGATATTTCTGAAATTTACCTTCCCATTTCTTACTTCAAATTTGTCTGGTCTTATTTGAAGCATATTATTGGAAAGTGATGTGTTGTCCCTTCCGTATGCAACACTTATATTAGTTTGAAGCTACGATTTTTTATGTGCAGCTATAAGTATGACTTTTTCAGTGAAGCATAGACTTTGCTTTAGTGCATCTTGTTAGACGTTTTGTGGAGCATTGAAGCCTCGTCCTAAATTATTGAACTACAATCCCCCGTCAATTTACCAGTATTACTCTACTTGGAGAAATTGCAAGAACTTGAAACATCGGCACTACAAAATTTTAATGGAAGTTTAAAAGCAGAGTTAGCAGTTCCTCCGCAATCTAAAAGTGTGGGTTCAATTCCAGACGATCCCACAGCAAAAACAGTCTTCCCGCTGCCTCCAGTAGCATTTAAAAAGAAAATATCCCCCTTGATATTGTAGACTAATAACATAATTAAATCATAAACGATTTTTCGCCCCTCTTACCCGAATACATTCTTTCCAGCGTTAGTCTACTTTCAAACTCAATATAAGTCGAGTTTTCTTTCTTTGGCTGAAAAACAGACAAAAAAATGTCCCCTCGCAACTTGCAGCAAGTACGTACACTCGCATTATCTGACTCTCCGATTTCGAGAACATTCATTTCGTGTTGATTCTTGTAGTGCAAACACGTCGGACAAAACCTATGCAAAAAAGAGAGAGTAAAGGAAGTTCACATTCTTGCTTCATTTACCGCGTGTATTGGAAGTTTAGGGGAAAAGTCGGGGAAAAAAACACCACAAACATTTTTCACGGCCCCACCGCCGGCGAACGACTGACAATCCTCCTGGAGTACTTCTGTCACGAAAAGTTTTCGCAATTCGCCGTTCGGAACCGGCATTAAACAATAGGTCCCCTCCACATGTGTCAAAATTATAACGCGCACAACAGAGTGGAGGTGCGAAAAAGCTAGACTCTGGCTCTCAACGGGCTGTTACGCCGGCCAATACATAAATTATTAAAGTGTCCTATATTTATTTTCCTGTAGAACAGAACATGTATCTGATATGTTATTTTCCCATTGGCTATCATATTCCAACAAAAAATACCACGTTCTTTCATCGCTGCCTGAATTTCTAATGTGTACATTTATGTAAACCTATACACATACATATATACATATATTCATTTTTCACATCTCATAGGCCGGTACAAAACCGTTTCCGCGCGATCATCGTCATGCCAGCTGTGTGCAAATTTGAGTTGAGCAAATAGGGGTTGAAATGAACATGGAAAACACCACTGAGACTCGCATCGATTTCAGCCAAATTTTTTTAGATTAAAAAAATCTTTTGATCAGCGATCTCTCGGATTTCGCCAACTATAATATTTCGATATTTTTATAGCTATTATTTCTTAGTGCTTGCTCCGAGATCTATAAAACTGCGTTTTTAGATTTTAGGAATTCGCATATTCACGTTTTATCGTTTTTGGCCAAAAGATCCAAAAGTATTGGGGCTAGAATGCTGAAATTAGTTTTTTTTTAATTTACTCATGGAAGCCGATTTTTTGTAATTTTCTCAGATTTTTTGACAGAGCGGTGTAGAAATTACAGGCCGAATTGGCTTTTCGAATTCTTACAGAACCATAAAATTGGTTATTGTGAGTCTACCTTAAAAGAAACACATATGTCACCGCTGAATTTTTTTTAGAACTTTTTGAGACGATCAATTTCCCAGTACACTATTTTTTCGTATCTTTAACTGTTTAGACAGCGCCCGCCTTAGAAGTTTGTCAGTTCTCGACTTTTTTTACTTATCTCAATATACCGTTAACCTAAATGTTGCGCCGTTGTGCCTAAATGTCTATAAAATGTAGTCCATACCCATAATAGATACCCAAGAATACTACTGGTGAAAACCGCATGGAAATCCGATCAGTAGTTCCTGAGATTAAACTCCCCAAAAATTTTTTTCGACTTCGTTTTATAATATTTATAGATACCACCATTGGGATAACCCTAACGTTGAAAAATATGTAAATATATACATATAAGCAAAAGTCACATGGATACGCATACCCGCATTCCGATGCTTGTATGCGTGGGCAAAGGAGCAACACATTTAAATGGTCAAAAGAGATCATGAAAAGTAACAGGACTTTCTTGTGTTTCTTCTTTGCTCTCTTCTGTGCTTGCTTGTACACGCGTTGAGTTGACTTCGCTTCTTTCCTGAGAGTGAGTCCGTGCGGTTCAATATAAATAAAACAAAAAGTCTTTTAATTTGAATAGGTTATGGGCCCAGTCATAACTGCAGCAGATAAATAGTATAGTGTGTGATTATTAAAATAAAAGTGCATAAAAAATAAAAATTTTTGATATATATGTGTGTGTGCATATGAACACATATTTACCAAGTTTTTAAACAACTTAAAACAAAAAAAAAAAAAGGAATACGCTACGACGAATTCCACGCGGACTTCCAAGAAAAAAATTGCTGAACAATTTTTCGCTGTGCTGTGTTGCTGTGTTGTGTTGCTGTGCTGTGTTGTGGTGGCTTAAAACAAAACAATGGATAAGGGAAAGAGAAATATAAAACCGTTTAACGGTGAAAAATACTCAATCTGGAAGTTTAGAGTGAGAGCGCTTTTAGAAGAGCATGATTTATTAAAAGTAGTTGACGAAGGACAGTTAGGAATGACCGAAGAGAATAAAAGGCAGAAAGAAATGCAAAAAGTTTAATAATAGAATATTTAAGTGATTCTTTCCTAGTTTTTGCTAACAGTGAGAATACAGCTAAACAGATTTTTGCAAATTTAGACGCGATTTATGAAAGAAAGAGCTTAGCATCGCAATTATCATTGCGAAAGAAACTTTTGGGCTTGAAGTTAAAAGGTCGCTCCTCAATCATTTCAATTTCTTCGACGACCTTATTACTGAACTTATCGCATCAGGGGCAAAGCTAGACGGACATTTACTTTTAACTCTTCCACCCAGTTATGATGGAGTTATAACAGCAATAGAGACTCTATCTGAAAGTGGCTTAACGTTAGCTTTTGTAAAAACACGGCTTCTTGACCCGGAGATCAAACTTAAAAATCTAAGCAAAGATACGAGTGCCAAAGTTCTGCAAGCAATAGGCAATAGGCAGTTGAAAGATAATAAATTTAAAAATAAACCAATGCAGAAGTTTGGAAAGAAAGCGTTTAAACCCCATTTTAAGTCAAAATCTAAATGCTTCCATTATGGAAAATTAGGTCATCTGAAGAAAGATTGTTTCTTTTTAAAAAGGCAGGGAAATCAGAATGCTAGTGAAAGTAGTGGAAAAGAAAGGCAGGCACAGATGGCAACAACAACAATAGCAGCACAGCCGGAGCGTAGTTTTGCTTTTATGATAAGGAAAGTAACACCAAGTCTGAGTGCAAACGAGGTTGAGTTTATCCTAGACTCAGGGGCATCAGGCCATCTTATAAATGACGCAGCTTTGTTCTCCGAGCATGAGCGTTTGCAATCAAATGTGGCCATTGAGATTGCTAAACGCGGAGAATACATTTGCGCAACAGCCAAATTAGTGCTCAACCTAATCAGCTCCGGAAACCAAATCACCTTACAAAACGTGCTGTATTGCAAGGACATTCTACACAACTTACTCTCAGTAAAGAAGATGCAGGATGCTGGGATGACCATTGAGTTTAACCCTGGAGGCATAAGAGTGTCTGAAAATAGTAAATTGGCATTTGATGGAACTTGTGAGTACAGTGTAACGATAGTAAAATTTAAATTGAATAGTAGAATATTTACATCAAAGATTTCAAATAGTGCTGAGTATCGATTGTGGCATGAAAGATTGGGCCATATAAGTATAGGCAAATTTTTAGAAATAAAACGAAATGGCCTCTTTGAAGATATTAATCTATTAAACAATGTTGAATTAAACCATGAATTATGCGAGGCTTGTATAAATGGCAAGTAATCTAGGTTAAAATTTGAAAAATATAAAAATAAAGAAAATGTCCAACGACCGTTAATTGTAGTCCATTCCAACGTCTGTGGTCCAATCACATCCCCTACTATTGATAATAAAAGCTATTATGTAGTTTTTATTGATCAGTATACACATTACTGTGTGACATATTTAGTAACATACAAGTCGGGCGTGTTTTTTGTTTTTAAGGATTTTGTTGCTAAGAGTGAGGCTCACTTTAACTTAAAAATTGTAAATCTGTATATTGATAATGGAAGGGAAAAATAAAGGGGGAAATATCTTTCTGGTGAAATGCGTGAGTTTTATGTCGAAAAAGGCATCAGCTATCTTTTAACGGTTCCTCATACTCCACAATTAAATGGTGTATCAGAACGGATGATTCGAACAATCACCGAAAAGGCTCGCTCTATGATTAATTGTGCTAGGCTCAATAAATATTTTTGTGGTGAAGCTGTTTTAACAGCAACATACTTAATTAATAGATCCCCAAGTAGAGCGTTGCAAAAGATGAAGAAAACACCATATGAGATGTGGCATAATAAAAAGCCAATATTAAAATATCTTAAGATATTTGGTTCGACAGTAAATGCACTAAATAAAGTACGAAAACGAAAGTTTGACGAAAAGTCGATCCAAACTCTACTTTTGGGGTATGAATCAAACGGATATAAATTGTGGAATGAGCAATAGCTAGGGATGTTGTGGTGGATGACACAAACATGCTAAAATCTAGACCTTTACATGAAGAAAGCTCTGTAGTTCAACGTAATACTGTTGAACTAAATAATGACTCCGTCAACAAAGAGAATGAAGAGTTGGATTTTCCTTTGGTGGAAGATAATGAATCTGTTGATTCTGGATTAAATGTACAACTCAATGAAAATTTCACAGATCTCGAGAATGCCGATCCAGTTGTTGCAACTGGTGATAAGTTAAAAGAAAATAAAAATGAAGAAGAAATTAGACTCAGTGAAAGAATTAAAGGTAAACCAAAATTATCATATAGATTTTTAGAAAAATGTCTTATGAATACTCAAATATGTTTAAATTATATTCCTAGTACATTTGACGAAATTAAGTTTCGTGATGACAGATCCTTTTGGGAGGAAGCCATACAAGATGAACTCAATTCCCATTTTCAATATAACACTTGGTCCATAGTGCAAAAGCCAAATAACAAAAAAATAGTAGATTGCAAGTGGGTATTTAGTATAAAACAAGATGAGTTTGGTAATTTAGTAAAGTATAAAGCAAGACTTGTAGCGCGGGGTTTCACTCAAGAATATATGACTGATTACGATGAGACATTTGCACCAGTTGCACGAATTTCTAGTTTCAGATTTTTGCTGGCACTTTCAAATCAATATAATTTACTGGTCCATCACATGGATGTCAAAACCGCATTTTTAAATGGAACTCTAATGGATGAAATTTACATGAATGTTCCAAAAGGTTTGACCCATTGTTATGAAAATAAAGTATGTAAACTTAACAAAGCTATATATATGTATGGTCCTAAGCAAGCTGCCAGATGCTGGTTTGAGGTATTTGAAAGTGTATTGAAAGATGTTGGGTTTGAGAATCTAGGAGTTGACCGTTGTATTTATATTTTAGGTCTTTGGTCTTAGCTAAATGTGACTGCTTGCGCTGTAACGCAGGCTCACTTAGGCCATTCGTTGGCCCAGTGTGTTGTCACGCCTCCGGATTGTTTCCACTTGCCCCGGACTCGCTGCCTAAAGATTTCCTGCAAATATACCAAACCAAAAATATTAGCAGGCATGTCATACTACCTGTTTGATGCCAACGTTGGTAGTCTTGTATCTCCTGGGCTATACCCGCTGATGATGCGCCTTACATCCATGCTAGCGAGTTCGCTTAACTCCTTAAAGAAGTATGCACCTAGAGTGTGCTTCCTCGTGCGTGCGAGTGCAGGGCATGTTCCTAGAAGATGCATTGTTGTCTCTTCTTCCTCCTCATCTCTGCAGCTTCTGCAGAAATCATTGGAGGGGATTCCCATTCTTTTGGCATGATTACCAAATAGGCAGTGGCCAGTTAGAACTCCCACTAGCTTGCCTATGTTTGCCCTGCTTACCGAGAGCAGCTGCTCTGTCCTGCCCCTATCTAACTTTGGCCACACTAGCCTAGAAATGTGGCAGGAGTGTAGATTGCTCCATTTGCTGCCGTTATGGCTTCAGCAATTAGTTGTGAACCAACCTGTTGCATGGATTGCCCGGGGGTCCCTTGATTATTATTTGAGTCCGTTTCCCCTCCTATTCTTGCTAATTCGTCAGCCCTTTCGTTGCTAGAATACCCGTGTGCCCAGGGACCCAGCACAGGGTGAGACTACACCTGTCCGCCATCTCTTTGAGAGATTGGCGACATTGTTTTACCATTCTTCATCTTATCAATGGTGTTTCCAGAGCCTTTATGGCCGCCTGACTGTCTATGTAGAGTACAATAAACTGACCATCTATCGAACCCATGCAAGCGCGCTGCTGTCCGGAGGGACTTCGCAATGTTTAGTCGTTCAGCGAAGACTCCCATGCCCGTGCTCTTTTCTGATTTTGAACCATCCGTGTAAACTATCAAAAATCAATATCATAGAATATCAAAACGGTTTGTGTAATTATCTTGCTTGGGTTTGCTTGGCCAATAGTTGATTGTTTGTTGGTTTTTTGTTTTTGTTCTGTTGCTAAATTTGGTGAATTCCTTGTACGTTTGTTGGTCGTGTTAGGGGTTGCGTTGTCTTTGTTAGCATGACCTGATAGTTTTTTTTTTGGCGGTGGGCTTTTCAGCTTGAGTCCTCAAGCTTGTTGCACGGGGTGCCGCACAGTGGTTTCATTTGTATGTGGTTTCACTTGAAGAAAACGAAGAAGCATATGAAACATATGAATTGTATATGAAACACAAAAGTCGAAAAACTCTTCATTCGTAAGCACAAAAAAGTAATTTGCGGTTGCCCCAATACAATATTTCACGCCAAACAGCTTTACAAAATATTTTTAAAGAATTTATTTCGGTTAAAATTGAACTAGAATTTCAGACATCGTTGCCTTTAAACGCCTCGTTCTCCCAAAGTGATTAAAAGTGACTTTTAGTTTTTGCACTATCGAAAGAGAATCCTTCAAGCTTTCAGAAAATGTAGGTCTCCCGTTGGAGCGTCTTGGAACACTTTTTTTGTGAAATATTGGGATACCCCTCTAATAAAATGTTCTCAGTCAAAAGCCTAGTTTGTGAGATCGGTAAGGAATATGAAAAAGATGTGAAAACATTTTTAAAGGTAAAAATGTGCCCTTTAAAATGAATATAAACTTTTTCCTGTGTTCGATATGATATGTCCAAAGATATTAGGTTGTCAAATATCTCCCTTCCGCCTTTTTGGCTTTTGAATTTTCGGGCTATGTACATAGCCGGAATTTTCGGGCCGATTTAAGACCGATTTACTCGATTTACCATCCGGGGTAAGGTCAACGCATATTCCACCTATTCTTCAATTGGCTGCAACACTAAATATTCTTGGTGGTGGCTTTTCCATAGATTCGGAAAGAATGGCAATTTGTTGCTTTGTGCAATGAGACCTAATAGAAAACACAATTATTATTTTTAATATTTTTTAGATATATGTACATATATATACTTACATATTTTGTCAATTTAGAAAAACACAACTTATCAAAATCAAAACACAAAACACAATTCAAACACTCAAATATGACATTGAATTTTTGACAGAATTGTAAGTGTTGCCAAGAAACGAACATTTTTTTGCGATCGCTTTACACAGAGCAAAGAATAGTTGATAATCAAAAACGACAATCAAAAAAGCGACAATCAACTATCACCTTAGCCGATTCCACCCCTGCTTCTCGATGACATTGGTATTGAGTCAACGAAATACACAACATTTATTTGCATGGGAGCCTAACGGCGAGAAACAGAAGACTGCCCCGCCATGCCCTTCGCCTAAAACGATCCAAATAGCTGTTCTCAGTGCACACCCACCTCGGTTCTGTGTTAGTTAAGCAGAGTGCAAATGAAGCGACTGAGAAAATTGTAGGGAAGAAATCTTTTCTTCTCTTCTTTTTGTCATTTTTGTCCTCATCTTTTTAGGGTTTCGTTCCAAACCCTTATGGAATCACTTCGGTGTCTGTCTGTCTGTCTGTCGCCTTTTACATATTTGACTATAACTTATAAGTCCTTTACAGTTAAGGGATAAAATTTGGACTGAAGGTGTATCTAGGCAACCCGAAAGTAAATCATGCACCCTTTTTGGAATTAGTCGCAGATTAAAGAAAAAGTTAGTACTAATACTAACGCCCGAAAAAGCTTTTACTAAGTTTGACGATATGGGTGTCATTGGAAAGGGGGCCGTGCCCTGATTATGAAAATGTCTGTCTGTCTGTCATCAAGCTTTATTCATGGTAATTGGCGAACCACTAAGAATTAAGAAATAAAACTTCGCCAAAATATGTATTTCACTTTTCCAAAGAAAGTTGAAGTAAAAAAAATTTTAAAAAAATTCATATTAGCAAAAAGCTTAGTACCAATACGAAATTTGAGAAACAAATTTCTTTTACTTGTTTTTGATATGGATATCGTTGGAAAGAGGGTGGTAGTTTGATCAAAAAGTTGTACTATGGTAATCCACTCACTCTGATTGGTAAGAAGTTGTTAGCCAACAAACTGCGAAATGAAATAGAGTTTTTATTTTGAACTGTTCATTTGGAAGTTAAGTTTTCGAAATATTAAGCTTCAAAGTCGAAAAAAAGGCGTCCCCCCTCGCATTTCTACACCCGTTGGTCTAAAAATCTGAAAAAAAAATCTGGAATGTAGGTTTTGATGTAATCTTTGTGATAAAATTGGTCTGAGCACTCTGGCTTTAATTATGCAAATGATAATAGTTTTCGAGATATTGGCCAAAAACCAAAAAACAACAACATTCGAATTTTGAAGATCCGAAAACGCCATTTTGTAGATCTCGCCGAAAGAACAATAAGATATTATGTAAACAAAAATATGTTCATACAATTTTTCGAGATATTAACGATTTAAATCGAATCAGTTACCTGCAAAAAATGATGAACTGGCGGCAGTCTCAGTGTCGCTTGCGGCATTTCATCGCCTAAATGTACCAAAGCAATTTTCACACGCCTGGCGCGATCAGCAAATGGGAAAGGATTTTCTTTTGTCCAGTTTCGTTCGAATTGAAAAGACGAATTTTAGTGAATGAACAGTGAATGGAGTTTAATTTGATTTGACTATTTTAGTTTGTTAATTTCTTAGACTTATATTAAGTCCAAGCTACTAATCTGTTTGGGAACGAAACCCTCGGCGGGTGAGTAAAACTCACACTTGACCGTTTTTTTTTTGTATTTGTATTTGTATTTTTGTGGGTGCCGTTGGCTCGATCGGTTAGTGCGTCGGACTGTTGCGCGAGAGTACCCGGGTTCGAATCCAGCTCGGGGAAAAAAATAACACCACAAACATTTTTCACGGCCCCGCCTCCAGCGAACGACTGACAACCTTCCTGGAGTACTTCTGTCATGAAAAGCTTTCGCAATTCGCCGTTCGGAACCGGCATTAAACAGTAGGTCCCCTCCACATGAGACAAAATTATAACGCGCACAACACAGTGGAGGCGCGAAAAAGCTAGGCTCTGGCTCTCAACGGGCTGTTACGCCGCCCCATATATATATACATATACATATGCTGTTTGGCCTTAACGGCGTACCTTTCGTCTGCTTTTGTTTTTCCTACTGTCATCGAAATGGATGAAAGTGAGCAAGGAGTGAGTTTCTTGAGCGCTAGTAGTGATACTTTTTTGCCTCAGATGTTGAAAATTTTTTGTAATCAAAGATGTGGCTTGAAAATATCTCACATTAACGTCCAAAGTTTGATGCCGAAAGTTGATGAGCTTAGAGACACTTTTTGAAAGTCAAATGTGGATGTAATTTGCGTAACTGAAACGTGGTTACAAAGTCATGTGATAGACAAGATGTGTGGGCTAAATGAATATAAGCTTTTCTGTACAGATCGTGGTGGAGGTGTAGCTATGAAGGAAAATATAGTTTGTAGACATACATTTTCATCTACGGTAGGTGCTGCGGTCGAGTACATGTTTTTAGAAATAGTATGTTAGGAAAACAAGATGTTATTACAAGATGTTTATAGACCAGGTGTCAAAATTGGCATCACGCCCATATGTAATTTAATTGAACATGAGTCCACTAGATACCAAAACATAATCGTTTGTGGGGACCTGAACAGTAACCTTTTGGTGGACAAACATATAGCTGATTCTACGCCGTCGCTTGATCTTCATGTAGTGAACAGCTCTTCGAGTACTCTCTTAGATGTTTTCTTTGTAAGTAGTATAAACAGGGGCGGAAATGTATAAGATGATAGTTGACTATCACATTTCTGATGGTCAACATTGATTATCAAATACATTTGCGATTATTTAATGTGATCACAAAAAAAATGTGAAAAGAAGGCATCACTTGTAATTATGAAATGTCAAATTCAAAAAGTGATTAAAATGATTTTCATAAATTTGAAAATTATGTCAGTTTGCCGTCATTAGGTTTGCATAAATAAAAGAAAAACCGTCATAAAGTGAACCGAGTTTCTCGTTAAGGTGCAATTAATCTTCCATAAAAGTGGAAACGTGGGAAAAGAGGTAAAGCGAACGATTATAGTTGTTCCTTTTTTTGGTTCTTAGCCTAAACATATATTCGAGTATAATCCATGCAAAATGTAAGTAAATTGAACATGTATTTTTTCTTATTTTGTGTGTACTATTGTATTTAATTTTAGGCCTCAAGTTACCAAGCTGCAACAGAAACTTATGGCTGACTTCATGGAAGAGCACTCTGACTTGGCTAGATCATACAACTCCCTTTCTAGCCAGGGAAGGGCAGTACAAAAAAAAATGTGGGATCGACTGGCGATTCTTTTGAATTCGAATGGCCCGCCGACAAAATCAATCAAATTGTTATATGAAAGAACCATTAATCAATTAATACTTACATAGGATTCGGAAGCTCGAATATGTTTGAATTGTCTCTAAGATTTTTCCTTATAATTCGTGTATTTTGGTTATTTGCCTCATCAGGCATAAATATTCCTAATGAAGTATACATTCCAGCACAACAATATCACACGAAAGATACGAAATTGTATGAAAATGACACCTATTTAGGTGTCACACGAAATCTGTCACATTTTTGTGATTGTCAATGTGATAATCACACTACACAATCGCAAAACGAAAATGTTGATAGTCAACAATCAACTATCAGCTTAGACATTTCCGCCCCAGTATACTTTTCTATGGCGCATCAGCCTTTCCAAAGCATGATTTAATTTTCCTTAGATAGTCGGCGTAACAGCCCATACAGGGCCAGAGCTTAGCTTGTTCGCATTCCTTTCCTTAGATACCATTTTCAAATAAACCAACCAACCACCAACTTACTTTATATTGGGATGTCAAAAGTATAAATAGCTCTTCATTAGAACCTGACGTACGGAGTATACCATGGAATAATTTATATCTCATGCCTGGTTTTCCAATGAAATTAGGGACTTGATAGCTGACCGCAAGCAAACGTATCGACGATGGAAACGTTTCCGAGTGGATGATTTAAGCAACTTTGCAACAAAGTTGTTTGGGTCATAAGAGCTAAAAAACGATATTTTTCTAGTTGCTTCAGTGAAAATTTAAATGGAAAAAAGATTTGGAGCAATTTGCGTAACATTTCAATTGGCACACAGCGTTCTTAATCTTTTACTAATATCGACTGCAATGAGCTCAATCACAGATTTTTAATAAATAGCAGCTCTGAGGATGTATATGTTAGCACTGAGATAAGTCACCAATCGACGAATGACGCATCTTTTGAGTTTGATAACATGAATGAGCTTGATGTGGTAGAAAGTCTTTTGTCGATGTTGCAGTAGGTGTTGATTTAGCTCATCATGGTTTTGTTAAAGTCATTCTGCCTTACTTACTGCCTTATCTTTTACATATTTTAAATGGCAAAAATTATTCCAAGAACTCAATATGTGATGAGTTTAGACCAATATCCATATTGCCTTTTTTTCCAAAATCCAAAAACAGTTGAATAATCACCTTAATTTGAGCAACCTAATAGCTGAATGTCAATCTGGTTTCCGTCCAAATCACAGTTGCTTAGCTGGTCTAACAAAAGTAATTGATGGCATTAGGTCTACCTATCCCCTTGGACTTTTCCAAGGTTTTTGATATGGTTAATCATATCATTCTAGCTGGGAAACTGCTCAATAACTTTAATTTGTCAATTTCGGCTGTAAACTGCTCAATAATTTTAATTTGTCAATGTCGGCTGTAAATCGTATAAAGTCTTATCTGCAAGATCACAAGCAGGCTGTATGTGTGAGCAACACTTTATCGTAGTTTTTGCCTGTGCTTAAAGGTGTACCCCAAGGTTCCATCTTAGGACCTTTATTATTTAGCATGAACATCAATGAAATACCAAATATAGTAAAATACTCGTCGACTCACACGTACGCCGATGATATTTAAATATATTAAAGTTGCGCACTTGGGGTCATTGAAAACTGTGTGAGCAACATCAATCATGACCTGGAACAAATATTTCAGTGGTCACTCGAAAATGATTTAAAATTAAACCGGGCCAAGTGCATGGTTATCTCAAAACGTACGTTGACCCTTGACTATTTTCCATCGGTAATGTTAAATAATTCACCTATTGAAGTCGTCGAGACCTCTAAGAACCAAGGCGTAGTTTTTAATCGGTCACTCACCTGGAATAATTAACTCTGCTGTCGGTAAAACATATGGTGTTCTTCGAAGCCTGTGGATATCGAAGCGATTTATTCCCTTTAACGCTAGATTGCTACTTGCAAGGACAATAGCAGTTCCTGTACTTCCATACAACTGTGAGATCTTCCAAAACTGTGATTCTTCAAGTTTTAGAAAACTTAAGGTGACTTTTAATAGTACTGTTCGATATGTTTAAGGGCTTAGAAGGTACGACCACGTATCACATCTGTCAAAAAAAATACTCTGGGGAACTATTTAAAATTTAGAGCATTATGTTTTCTTTTTAAAGTTCTACAATATCGTGTACCACGTTATCTCTTCGACAAACTTCGATTCCCGGCCTCAAACAGGTCAAATTGTATTATTTTGCCCAGATTTACTTGTGTGACATCTGAAAGGCAATTCTTTATCGCTACCATGCGCTTGTGGAACTCTCTCCCCCTACACTTAAGAGACCAAAGCAGCATTCCAAAATTTTAAAAAGATTTAAATTCATTTTTTGTTGGACAAGCGTAAACCGATTTCTCTAACAGCAATCGGTTATGCTTGTCACATAACACTTTGTATTATATTTTACCTTTTTTTTCACCAAAATAACCGACACGGGATGAGGTACTTATCATCTATTTTCTTTAAGCTTAATTTGTGGAAGTCTATGACAAAACGTTTAATATTTCCCTGTTCGTCTTTACCCTCCTTGTCGACCACCCAGTTTGGATTATAAGGTGATCAAGAAGGTCTTATTATTTCATTACTTAAAAGGTCTCTGATCTCAGAGCTTACAAAATCGGATACACTCATTGGGTATGTATCCTTGAATAGACGGGGTCATTATCCTCCGTACGGATGGTAGCAACAGCGTTTGTGATGTACGGTAGAGATTCGTTGGAATTTGCAAAAGCTCCCTTTAGCTGTACCATCATTCTTTCAAATTTAGATGCAACATTTTTTGGTATTTCTACCTGTTCTACTTGTGTGAAATTTACGTTAGCGCACTTATAAAATTGGAGTTCTAGGGAACCCGAATTCGTTGTTATTTTCTTATTTTTAAAATCTATCTGTCGCACTCGTTCGCGTAAGCAAATCGAGGTCAATTATACCATCGAATGTGAAATTGATGAAATGTTGTGTTCACATCAAAAAGATTGATGAAACACTTTTGCTTTACACGACTTGATTAAAAACGGCTGCTGCGACAGAAATACGTGTACCAATTTTTTGAGGGGTTTAGTATAATTTTTTGAGGCATCCGTATCTGTTAATAATCTTATTGTTTTCTCGTCCGTTCTAAGTACGGGAGCAGAGACGTTTCCCTAAAAAATGAATTTGATCGGGCTCATTAGCTGCTTCGATTTGTAGTCTACTTCAGTTTGGCGTGGTGAACCATTTTGCTGAACATATAGTTAATTCTCTGTTGTTTTGGCGTTGTAAATCTAGTTGCACCAGTATATGCTCGTTTTTTGTTTTGGCCGTATTGCAGACCATCATACTGAGGATATAACCGATTACCTTGCCCCTGTTCCCAGTTTGGCTGAGGCTCTTGGTGGTAATACCGACCGCAACCACCCTGACCAACGGTCGGCCGCCTAAATTGAGATGAACTGCTAAATTTGCTCTGGCCGCGGTTGCATTTGAAGCTTTGAAAAATAAGTGTTTTTATTCAAATTTGACAGATTTGGACGATTTTGATTTGAGGAATTTGCCTAATTCCAATTGCCCCTAGTTTGCTGTGTCTGTTTGTCTTTGTTTTCTAAACACCTAGCAAAATAGCTGCAAACATGTATCTTTCGTGATTAGCCGTGACTTCTTGGGCCAGTGCCAAAGCCGAGGGCAAATCACTTCGTCGTGCCGAAAAGAGCACATCGCTCAAAGACCTTTTAGTCTCGGAAATGAAAACGCGTAATGCATTCATTCTATATTTTTCATTAACTGCGGTGGCAACTATCGAATTGTAGGACCTAACTGTCTTATTCGTCAGAAGTTTTAACTTCTTTTTTATTTCGTCGTTGTATTGTAAGAGTGGCATATTGCCTTGAAGGAGAGTTGACGCCTCCTGTTCAGTAAGGTTAATGGGACATTTGTCGGAGTATGTGAAATCAAGCTGATTGACAATGGCTTTGAAATTCAAAACTGCGTTAAAAGATGATAATACCTTGTCTGCAGAACCTTTTATCTTATTTCTAATGAGATTGAAATCACTAGACACTTTAAAACTGTATAATCTCCTAGATAAAGCTGTTAAACAGAAGGTACTTTTTACACTACGCACTTAAGCCACGACAGAGCGAAAAAAACAACGCGCACGAGAAAAGAAAAACTTTCTAGCGCGTTGCTACTAATTTCATTGCTACTTGCAAAGTATTAGATGGTCAATTTTAAATTTTTTTATTTTTTTTTTTGTTTAAGTTTTTTTCTTTCTTCCAAAAACACACATGTAAATGTTCTTTTTAGGGCTTCGTTCCAAAGGAATAACGAAACCCGTATAGAATCACTTCGGTGTTCGTCTGTCTGTCTGTCACCTTTACATATTTGCTAATAACTTCTGAATCCTCTGTAGCTAAGGGATGAAACTTGGAATAAATATGTATCTCGGCAAACCCAAAAATAAAACAGGAATTTTGTCCGGGGCTAGTCGTATATCAAAGAAAAAGTTAGTATTCAAACTAACCTTTGAAAAAACTTTTAACTTTTGTGGTCAATATGGGCGTCATTGGAAAGAAGGCGGGGCGTAGATTAAAATGTCTGTCTGTTTGTCACTAAGCCTTATTTTAGGTACCTGGGGAACCACCTGGAGTTCAGAAATGAAACTTCCACAGATGATGTGTTTCACTTGCCTAAAGAAAGTTTTAAGAAAGTTACTTATTAGCGAAAAAGTTAGTACTAATACTAAAATCAAAGATTTATTTTCTTAGATATTGGATATGGGTATCGTTGGAAGGAAAATTGTACCTAGCTCGAAAAGTTGCACTACAGTTGGCATCTTAGTCTTACTGGTAAAAATTTATAAGCCCACAAACTTCGAAAAACCTACTTGTGTATTTTCTAAGCTAATGGGCCAAAGATCTGTAAGAAATTGGAAATATCTCAAAAATACCCAGAAATCTTATCTGATTTTTTATTCGTACTAGAATAAATTAATAATTAATTTTTTTTAAATTTTTTTTGTTGGATAACGTTTGTAAAATAAAACACAGTTTTCATTTTGCGTTTGTTGCTCTGAGGTTCAGTTTTCTAGATATTATTAAAAAAAAACGGTCCCCCCCCCTTGCATTTACACACCCGATGGTCTAATAATCTGAATAAAATCTAGAAAGTAGGTCTCGATGTAATCTTTAAATTTAGTTCGAGCATCCTTTCTCAAACAGTTTACGAGTTATTGGTCAAAAACCAAAAAAACAATGACATACGAATTTTAAAGATTCGAAAACCCCATTTAGTAGATCTCATCAATAGAATCAAAAATTTTATACAAAAAATTATATTTACACAATTTTTCGCGATATTAACGATTTAAATTATATCAGCACTTTGCTAAAAAGGGGCAACTGGGGATTATCTCACACACACAAACTCTTCTAAACGGTTCCTATACCAAAAAAACAATAGAATTTCGAAGCGGCGTTGGGGGAGGGGTTATGGTGGTTGTTGTCTTCTGCTCTGAGAGTCCTTGGTTCGATCCTCGATTTGTCTGGTTTGCTTTTTCTTCTTGTTTTTTTTTTTTCTTCTCTGTTCATGCTATTTTCACATTTCTTATATTTTCAAAATCGTTAAAATCTAGTTCAAATAACAATGGATAGCTTGGATGTGTTACTAACTCAATCGAGAACGCAAAGGATTCCTAAATAAGTTTTTATATTCTCTCAAATTCTAAAATATCTTTTGGCTCTTTTCAAAACCTGTGAAACTGAGCGAATATAATATATAATTTAATTATATAATTTTTTTGAAAAAAAAAATAATAGAATCATTCATTTGTGATACGCTCTTCAAAATGTTGGCACTGAATAAAAGCGAACATAAAGAATTCTAAAGAAACAAAAACAAAATTGAGCATTGTTTTTGTTATGGCTTCAACGTGATTTTAACATGCCAAAAGTAAAATAGTAAATCCTAGAGTAATTTGAATTGTTTTTAAAATTTCAAACACGAGTACTTGATTTGTTAATTTCTTCGATGTTTGTGACTGTTAAGCGACTAAATGGCTATCTATTAATGAAAACACTGTCGAATGCTTTATGATTCAAATTGTTTAGCTTTTTGGTAAGCTAACTTTCATGAACTCTCGATTAATTGTCTCAATGGAATAGCTTGAGACCATTTCCCTTAAGTTTACTAAAGCAATTTTCACACGGTTAGCAGAAAAATTTCAGAAATTCCAGAAAAATGTTCTTTTATTTTGCTTTATTTGAAACAATAAGATCTACCTGCCGTTGTTAGTTACCTTAACTTAAATTATGACGAAACCCTTGACGCATGAGTAAAACTCACACTTGACCGGTTTTTTTATTTACGAATCCTTTTCTCCGGTCTGTCGTCACTGTTCCAAAAAATGTCAGTTTTTATTGGTTTATTATTCTATAATAAACCTTTGTAATCGTAACAGAAAAAAAAAAATTAGCACCCCCTCAAACTTTCACAGTTTGTGTTTGACGGGTTGTGGAGTGTATATATGTAATAATAATTTGACTGTCCGGCCGCCGTACGCCGTGCGCCGTGCGCCGTGCGCCGTGCGTCGTACGCCGTACGCCGTACGCCGTACGCCGTACGCCGAAGGATTCCTTCAGCACTAAAAGATCCACCATTCCTAAGTTGTTGGTGCTACAAGTACAAAACTCTGCTCAAAAATAGTTCCAGTCCAGGCGCTTATTTTGATGTATTGCCACACAAAGTAGACCGCCCCAAGGGGGAGCAAAGAGGATTTTAATTTTTTTTTGAGGTTTCCGAAACGATTTTTAAAAACTGAGCAGTAGAATTTTTTGAAACTTGGCTTAACAATAGGGCTAGATCCCTTACAGATCCTAACGTTGAACCATAACGCTCGGAGGCCCCAAAGGGGAGTTATAGGAGTTTGAACTTTTTTAGTCTCCTCAACGGTTCTTGAAAACCGAGTATCAGATTTTGTTCAAATTTGGCATAAGAATAGTGTTATGTATGTTATTGATTCTCCTAAAACGACATAACGGTCAGAGATCAGGGAGGGGAGAAAAGGGGGTTCGATCTTTTTTTTTTCGCTTTTTTCACATTCCGACTCATATTTTCCGAAATTGTTGACACTTAGCTCGAATCAAAATAAATAGCTCGAAAGTCTTGCTTATTCCAAATCCAACACCACCTTCCGCATCAATTTGCGAATAACCGTTCACGAGATATTGGCTTATTACTGTCATCATATTCGATATTCAAGTAAAAAAATATATATGGGGACCAGATTACGTAACGATCGATTACGCAATGATGACGTTTTCATCCTCGTTTTCTCTGTTTTTTCCTTGCGTAAGCTGTGACGTCAGTGGGGGTGTGGTACCAAAAAGAGAACAACGCGGAGAGGGAGATTGAAAGAGAGTTCTTTGTCTTTCTTGCTCGCATAAGTAAATTGAAGAAATTAGTGTGAGGAGTTTATGTCTGTGTTTGATATGAAAATGTAAGAGCAATGGTTTGAGTGAAGAAAAATGAAACAAAAAAGACCTTGGAACTCGATAAGAACAATTTTGAAGGACGAAATTAGGAAATGATATTCACACAGTTTTGTTGTTTTCTTTTGCTACAGAAGCAGAGTTGCTTATGGCTGCGTATTTGTGTGCTTAAACAAATTTTTGATAATTTCAATTGTAATGTCAGTTGTGTGGTAAAGAAGAGAACACACGGAAAGGATAGAGAGTTTATGGGCATATGTTTCATAAGAAACTATTAAATAGCAAAGATATGAGCGGAGGTATATGAAATTACAAAGTCGATATGAAAAATTTTTTTTGACGGTTCTTTAACAAAAGGCGAAACGAAGTAAAGAAGTAATATTTACATCAGTTCTGTTGTTGTCTTTTGTAGAAGAAGTAATAAAATTTGGATGCAAGGTCTATTCTCACCAACCTAAAAATAAATTGTTATATTTTTTT
Organism: Syritta pipiens; assembly: GCA_905187475.1. NCBI lineage: Eukaryota > Metazoa > Arthropoda > Insecta > Diptera > Syrphidae > Syritta > Syritta pipiens. Next base: position 58,936,706 of record LR994572.1, on the reverse strand, counting down.
TGAAAAGTACTAAAAAATTAAAGAGAAAGTTAGTTAGTTTGGTTTTTCGCTGGTTAGTAGCTTCTGCAGCAAAAGGCAATAACAAAACTGCTGCGAATATCATTTCTTTTTTAGGGTTTCGTTCCAAAGAAATAACGAAACCCTTATAGAATAACTTCGGAGTACTGTCTGTTTGTCGGTCGCCTTTACATATTTGCTAATAACTTCTGAATCCTCTGTAGTTAAGGGATGAAACTTGAAATCAATGTGAACTTCGGCAACCCAAAAATAAATCGAGAATTTTCTCCGGAATTAGTCGAAAATTAAGGAAAAAGTTAGTACTGAAACTAACGTTTGAAAAAACTTTTATTAACTTTTATGCTCAATATGGGTGTCACTGGAAAAGGAGCGGGGCGTAGATTACAAAAATGTCTGTCTGTCTGTCATTAAACACTATTTTAGGTACCTGGTGAACCACTTGGAATTAAGAAATGAAATTTCCACAGATGATGTGTTTCATTTGCCCAAAGAAAGTTCCGAAAAAAAGTTTTAAGAAAGTTACTTATTAGCGAAAAAGTTTGTACTAATACTAAAATCAAAAAACATGCCAGCCATGTCATGAAAAGTTGTTGGCAAAAGATTATAAGCCAACAAACTTCGAAAAGCGACTTATATGCCGTGTCCCATACCTTATTTTATAAAGTAATGGGCCAACAAATCTGAAAAAAATTTGAGTTGCGTCTTATCTGACATCATTTTTTATTCGTACCAAAATAAACTAATCTATAGCTGAGACAGCTAGTGTCGAATGTATCTGTGAGTTACATACTATATAGAAAGTTAGGTAAAAAGTGAGAAGTGATATGTTGCACCACAGACAACAAAATTGTCATCCGATTATGGGAACATTGATCAAAGTACATACATATGTTCTGTGAATTATTGTTTCAAGTAAATAGAGAAATAATCTCTTTTATGTAAATCTTTGGCAGATTTGTTTTATTCCCTTGCTATATACAGTCGAACCCGATTAATAGCACATTGCACACATTAATGGCACGAACCAGTTAGTAGCGCATCAAACATATGACATAAAAAACCGTTCACGTACAATTTTTGCCCGCATAAAGACACAACACACTTAATGTCACAAGATTTCATTGCACGGTTATGTGCTATTATCCGGGTTCGGCTGAAACATCAAACCATGTAGAATACCTACATGCGAGAAAAAACTGTGATCATTACTGACTTATTGATGCCATTCAAGACGAGTGTCTTTTGAAAGGAAAAAAAAGGTCAGTTAAGATCTAATTATGTCATCAGTCTACAATAACAAAAGGTACATTTTCTTTCTGAGTGCTCCTGGAGGCACAGGGAAGACTTTTCCATAAATCTACTGCTTGCTGGTGTTCTTGCTGTGCTATTACAGCCACATTTTTAGATGTCGGAAGAACTGCTAACTCTGCTTTAAGCTTCCATTAAAATTGTGTAGTACCGATGTTTCAAATGCTTGCTTGGGGTTTTTGGTTTAATAATTTGGGACGAGGCTTTAATGCCATACAAAACGTCGCTTCTCTGAAAAAGTTATAATTATTGCTGCACATAAAAAAATTGTAACTTCAGACGTATTTAAGTGCTGCATATTGACGAGACAACACATAATTTTACTATAATATATGTACTTAAAATAAGAGCAGGGTAAACTGAAGTAAAAAAAAATATCTTTGTTTTGGTGCCGAACATTTTGGAAATGGTCTAGAAGGTATAGCCGAATCATCATCATCATTATCGGCTTAACAGTCCACGAAGGCCAAGGCCTAGCTTTTTCGCACCTCCACTGTGTTGTGCGCGTTATAATTTGACACATGTGAAGGGGATCTACTAAGTACTCCAGGAGGATTGTCAGTCGTTCGCTGGAGGTGGGACCGTTAAAATTGTTTGTGGTGTTTTTTCCCCGAGCTGTATTCGAGCCCGGGTACTCTCGCTTAACAGTCCGACGCACTAACGATTAAGCCAGTGCGCCCACGAATTTATTTAGTTTCAGAAAAGGGCTATTTTGTTGCATACAAATAAACAAATCAATAAAGTTAATGGTTAAATGTTTGCCAAATGTGAGGAATCGTTAAAAATATGTTATTCAGTTGACACCGTTTTAGATGTAAAAGAAGCAGTGCATTACCCCAAATTATTTCTTAATTCATTAATACTTTCTCCAGTCTCCAGTTAATGCTAATAATCTTACTAAAAAAAAGCTTTAGATATATGGTCCTGATGCTGTGGGTTTCGAATCGCTTTGATTTTCGACTTTATATCCTCGAACAGTCAATAGAGGCTAACGACATCACTGCCAGCCATTGTGCCAGCGTGACCGTATGGTCAAACCCAAACAAATTTTAAGATAATGCCATATATCCTCCATATAATAAAATCTTTCCATTAAAAACAAAAACAGATCATGTCAAAAAAATAATTAAAGCACAACTCGGGTTAAATCACAACTATGAAGTTATATTGTGGTTCAAATGGCATGTGAGTGTAAGGCATGTGGAAAATATTAAATGCAAGGCTCTGGCCCTTGGTGGGCTGTTACGTTACTAATGATGATGATGATGATGATGACATAAACACATAACGACACGTCAATGTATTTCCGAGGCTCTGTTTTCCTTTTGCAAATGGAAACCATGTCTACAACAGAAATTGCTTTACCTCCGCTGCTACTGCTGCTACTGCAGCCTTCACCAAAGCGCATCAGGAGCATTTTTTTTCGATTTTCATTCCTTATTTGTTGAATTATGAACTTTCCGAAACATTTTGTTCTAAAAAGAAGAACACGAAGAGCGAACTAGCGAAGCCTGTGATAACGACGACCTCGCCGCGCTACTCCCACTCACCATGGCCACAACTGCTGCCACTGCCGCCACCGACTGATGGCATTTACATAACATGCCTAAATATAGGCCACCACACCACCGAAAAACCGACCGACCAACAAAATATTTTTTTTTGTGTTCTGAGTATGCCTTCACATCAAGAAACCCTCACATAATGGAACCAAGCGAGTCCAAATGCATAAATCGATTTCCTCTGGTTATTTGATTTTATTTTGTTTTTCAGTTTGTTGATTGTGCTTTTGTTTCTATTTCTTTTTTGTAGTCTTTCTACTTTTTTTTTTTGTTTTTATTGTTGAACATAATTTTGTGTAGGGGAAAACTGCGAAGGGATGAATGGGAAGGAGCCGGTAGGCTTACATCACTTTCGGGTGGGATCATTTGTAACGCGAAAAGTTTTGAGCTGACTTCTGTGTTTTTGGTTTTATTAGATACGAATATCGTCGCTGTCTTAGAATGCCCAGTGACGAGGAGTTAATTTGAACATATTTTTGGCAGTATAAATTTATCTCTATTTTTGAAAGTGGATGGGCGCCTTCCTCATAGCAATAAATCGCACCCAAACGCAGATATGGGATTGAACAATTAATTCTCTTTTATAACGTAACTGCTATTAAACGCCGAAATAACGATGGTTCAACAACTCCGGTGTGCAGTGGCCAAGGCAAATACTAGCGGCGAGTGAACACTCGTGCTGGTATTGGTCATATTAAAGCAATAAAAACAACGACGAATTTCTAACGGAGCAAATCAAGTTTTTGCTACCACTGTTGCGTTAACACTTCGGAGCTATAAACAAGAACTGTTGCAACCCCTCTATCTCTCTATAGGTCTTCGTGAGGTAATTTAATCTTAATGAAATCTCCCAAAGAAACACCTAAGTTTGACTCTAAGACAGTTATAACTTGCTCCTTTATTGTGAAAGCGATAACACCCTATGGGTGTCTATCTATCTTCACATACTGGACATAAGTATCGTAATCTTGTATTACTAGTATTCAAAGTGAAGGAGGGTGTCATTGTGTGGATTTGGTGCGTCATAAGCTGCCAGTAGATGAATTATACCGCACGGCTGCCAGCGCTCGACGAGCTAGCCGCCGACGGAGGATGAATCCCCAGTCAACATTGCCACACCCTGGGTAGTGTTGAAACTCAGGACAATGAACAGGTGCCGAAACATCAGTATTCTTTCTGGTTTTGATGTGATGGGTGCATATTTGATCCCGAATAGCGGAAGAAAAGTTGGATACACTGCGCAGAGGTCCGCAATATGTAGCTTCCGCTATAGCGGTTCGGTGTTCGTCAGGTGGTCCAAATACTCCGTTCGCAAATGGGTTTTTATCAAGTTGCTCTCCCAACCATCGGCACGGACCGTACAACACCTTCGCCCGGCCAGCCAAAAGGGGAGTAAAAGCAGAAAGGGTATATTGGATTACGAGTGCCGAAGGTATTGGATGGCTAAATCTTAGTTTCGGACTTCATCTAAAATTATTATCACACTCATAAGTCTCTCTGAAGCATCCGCATTCGAACAAGGTGTTCCGCTAGAAAAATCTATTAAAAAGGAGGAAAATACTTGGTGAATTGAAAACAACGGAAGTAAATTGCATCAATCACCCTTCCTTGTGTTCAAGCTTTTTACATACAAACTTGTAAAAATCTAAATATAAACTTAGCACTTCTTTTATGCCCAATGACTAAAAAAAAAGTGCTCCATACTGAAAAGTAAAAGATCTTCTTCATGATTAAAGTGTGTTTTTTAGTTTTTGAAACTATAGTTTGTTTTTTTAGTTTTAAAACTATAATTCTCTTTTTCTGGGCAGTCTTAAAATAACTGTAACACAGCCAGACCTGTTAATTTTCAAGCACCAGTACCTGCAACTACCCTGTACTAGCTACTTAAAATCGTCAAATACAAGTACATTTCAAAAACCTTTTTTAAGTAAATTGATGGGCACTTGCATTTTTTTTAAGTACATTTTAAAAGATTCGGCAAATAAATTTTTAAGTGGCTTACACCATCGTTCAATTATCAATAATAATACCTTTATTTATATATGAACTATCTTATTAATGATTGATTAAATTTTTGTAAATTAAACATTGAAAAAATAATATACTAAGTAACCGAACAATAATGTAGATAATAATGGAACAAGTAAAACTAGGTTCGAACAATTTAAGAAAAGTAAAGTTCGTTTTCAATAGCACGAGTTGCTCGAAGTGCTGTACCGTAAGTACACTGCATTTCTAGGCGTTGACAAGATCCGTAAGGGAAAAATCGATGTCGGCAAAAGATCTCAAAAAAAAATGTTCTTATCTTACTGTAGAAGCAATAAACCGCTTCTGACAAAGACGTGAAAATGCGATCCCCGACTGCTTATTAATGTACTTAAAAAATTCAAGTACCCATCAATGTACTTAGAAAAATGACTTGAAAAGTACTTGTACTTGACGATTTTCAAGTACCCAGTACATTGAATGTACTTATATTTTTTGAGTACAAGTACAAGTAAAGAGTACTGGGTACTTACTCAGTACTGTAGTACAGATTTACTTAAGTACTTTACAGCTCTAATTGCCACGCAAATTTCAGCTTGATTTGAAAGCGGGAAGTGGTTCAAAATTGCAAGACTTGCTTACATATTTTGTTACAAGATAAATTCCAGTAGTATTTGCTTAGCCTTGGCATAAGAATAGCATTAGGCCTATTATTGATCCCCTCCCCCCCCCATAACGATCAGAAAACAGTGAGGGTAGAAAAGGGGTTCGGAATTTTTTTCGCTTTTACATATTCCGCCTTATATTTTTCGAAATTGTTGAGATTAGGTCAAAACAAACTAGATAACTCAAGAGCTAATTGCAAATAAAACGCCATCCTCCGCATCAAGTTGTGATTAACGAGATATAAGTAATCATATTCGATTGTAGTATATAGATAAGTAAGCCTCAAATGGGGCATCGTGGTTTAGTCATTAGTGCATCGGCCTGTTAAGCGAGAGTACCTGGATTCGAATCCGGCTCGAGGAAATAACACCACAAACATTTATAACGGCCCCACCTCCAGCGAACGACTGACAACCCTCCTGGAGTACTTTTGTCATGGAAAGCTTTCGCAATTCGCCGTTCGGAAGCGGCATTAAACAGTAGGAGGTCCCTTCCACATGTGTCAAAATATATCGCGCACAACACAGTGGAGGCGCGAAGAAGCTAAGCTCTGTCCCTGTATGGGCTGTTACGCCGATTATTTATTTATTTTTTTATTTTATAAGTCCCCACACTTTTGACAAATCTGTTGCCAGTGTAAGAATTAGCATTTAAGAACATTATGTTTGGGCACTCGGCGGTTTAGGAGTATTGTAAGAAAGGTGATAAAATTAAAAGCTTTGAGGTGCAAAAGTAAATTCTTCTTTTATATATTCTACCATTTCGAACCCTAATTTTAAAAACCAATATGTTGTGTTTGGCGACGAAGATAATTTTGGTTCTTACAAATTGGGAATTACACGTCGGAGTTTTAGTGCAGAGTAAAACAGTGGACGTAGATCAATTTACTAAGTATGAAGCAGCAGGAAGATATTTTAAAACAGCAGCAGGAATTCATTTCATTTCAATTTTTAAAGTCTATGCTGGACACTTCCATTAGCGCAAACAGCACCTTTCAAGGAGTTACTTCAATTAAACCCTCGGCGGAGAAAGTAATGGAAACCCTATCGAGCAGCATTTCAACATTCAACTACGACCCGAACAACGACATCAGGTTTGCAGAATTGTTGAATAGATTCGAAGATGTGTTCCTTGTAGATGGGAAGGAATTGGATGATGCCTCAGATTACTGCTTAGGAAATTGAATGAAACGTCATACAATCGCTACGTGAATCGCATATTGCCGAAAAAGCCACGTGATTTTGACTTCACCAAGACAGTGGAGAATCTGACAGCATATTTCTCCAGGAAAATTTGCTTATTTGCAACTCGTTACAAAGCATATGCGGGGAAATTAACATTGTGAAAAATTCAAAATAGCCACGTGATGAATTCAAATGTCTGATGTTAGTCATTGTCTTGAAAAGTACTGCAGATTCGGAAAGAAGAGCGCGACTAATATCTAAAATTGAGGCCGACAAAGAAAAAAAATTGACCTTAAAAGACCTAGTAGCAGAATGTGATCGCATTGCAGTGGCGTGGCGTGAAAAATCTGAAAAGGTAAGTCGGTTAAAAGATTCGCCTGCAACATTCTCTTTGCGGTTGCTATCAACTTTTTTATTAAGTTGATTAACTAAGCTATAAAAGAATTACCTAAAAAGGTATTATTATTATCGAATTCCTGCAAAGACAAACAGCTACGAATATGTTTATCCGTTTTAATATGTTTTTGTGCCGAATTATGCAAATTGTTAATATCAGCGTAGCCCGTACGGCTCCAAACACTGGCGGAATTCGAAAAAAAAACAAGGAAAACAAAACAAAATGGTTTTCACAATATGACACAATATCACAATCAGAATATGAGTTGTTGCTAGCAACAATATAACCCGAAAAAGTTTTGGGTTATTTTGTTGCTAGCTGGTCAGAACAAATTCATCTTCTTTCCGGGATACCTCGCCGAGAGATTCAGGGAAGGGTTTGCCTAGAGTCCGTAACCTTGCCCTGGCAAGCGCCGGACAGAAGCAGAGGAGGTGTGTCAGAGATTCTGGTTCTGCCGTGTTATTGCAGATACGGCAGTGTGTGCGATAAGTGATTCCTAGTCTGGCTGCATGATCCCCTATCGACTAATGACCCGTACTAATTCACTATAATTTTAGCAATGTCTGCGCGAGTTCTATTAAGAAGGTATCTAAGTATCCCTAGCTACTGCACCGACCAGCAGGTAATCACAGCAACTCTTGACAATAAACACTCATCGAGGACTATTTTGTTACACACGTGTCTCATTTTGAGTAAAATTAGCACCCGCTATGTTTCAAAACATAATGAACGCGATGTTGGCTGATATCGATAACGTATAAAGTTACATTGATGATATCATCATTGTTTCCAAATCGTTGCATGAACACAGAGCCAAACTCAATCAAGTCATACAGAGATTAGAGGAGTAGTAGCAAAATTGTTCCTTACCGAAGTGAACTACCTTCGGTTTATTGTTGATCAGCATGGAAAAAGACCTGACCCATCCCGAACAAAAGCAATTGAATTGATGCCGGAGCCAACCGATGTTTCTAAGGTACGTTCATTTCTAGGCATGCTAAATTTTTACGGTCAATTTATTAAATATATGCGAGAGATCAGACCTCCTTTAGACAACCTTTTTCGAAAGGACTTGAAGTTTATTTGGTCAAAAGGATGTCAACTTTCATTCAGAAAAGCCCAGGAGGCGTTGTCGTCTGAGCTTTTACTAGTTCATTTTGACCCAACAAAAAAAATTCGTCGCAAGCGATGCTTCAAAAGATAGCATAGGTGGGATTATAATGAACTCATTCAGTGATGGGTCCATTAAAGCTATAGCTCACGCATCGAGGTCCCTAACGCCAAACGAGCAAAAATATAGCCAAGCAGAGGCACTATTACTTGTATTTTTCGTAAAGAAATTCCACAGGATGATCAATGGACGTCATTTTACTTTGCGTACGGACCACCAGCCCTTGTTAGCCATTTTTGGCTCGAAAAAGGAATACCAGTTTGCACAGCTAACGGATTAGTGAGATGGGCGCTCATTTCATAGCATACGATTTCAACAGCGAATATATAATATTAACACAGCGAGATTTGGCTATGCAGATGCTTTATCTCGTCTCATCAGCACTCAAAAAGTGCACAGGAGGATTTTGTGATCGCATCAATAAAGTTCGAGAGTGACGTGAACCGTGTTTTAACAGCTAAAATGATATCTGATGAAACGGCTATAGGGCAACAATTGCTGTTTTATGAGAGGTATTTGGTAGATATGGACTTACAGACGTGATCGTCTCTGATAATGGGACACAATTTACGTCTCACGAGTTCTCTGAATTTTGTGTCCAAGGAGGCACCGTTTCACCCACAATCTAACGGGCAAGCCGAAAGATTCGTGAATACTTAGAAACGGGGTATCAACAAAGTGGACGGAAGAGAGCAGATGCTTTCAGCACTTCAAACATTTCTTCAATGTTATAGAACAACACCCAACGCACAGTTACCAAACAGCATAACTCCAGCAGAGGCTGTGCTGGGGGAAAAATAAAAACTTATTTGGATTTGTTACGGTCGTCATCATCATCAAAAGAAGCGCGTCAGAAAAACCAAAGCATGGAACTACAATTTAATATAAAAAATTGTGTAAGAAAAATAAAATTTAATGAAGGCGATCTTGTATTTGCTAAGAATTACAACAGCCTTGGATGCCTGGTCAAATTTTAAAGAAGATTGGCTCCGTTATGTATGTAGTTGCAGTGGGACGTAAAACTTGGCGTCGACACGCAAACCAACTCCGTTGGTTGCAGCAACACGTCGACATCAGACTGTCCCGCACAACAAGTAGATGGCGCATTGTTCAATGGAGAATGGATTTCCGGACAATGGCGGTCAAGGAGTATTGTAAGAAAGGTGATGCAATTAAAAGCTTAAAGTGCATAAGTAAATTCGTCTTTTATTTATTCTACCATTTCGAACCCTAATATTAAAAACACAACAGCATGTGGCCTCGATTATACAAGGGCTGCCAACGTCATTGCCTTCACTAAAGGGACATCAGCCCTCTGTGGCAGAATAAAGAGAACAACACAGAGAGGAAAACGTTTTCTTTGTTCTCTTGAAACCTTAAATATTTTCAACCCCTGTACCACTAACCGTCATGAGTACGTCAGGAAGTATGTATTCGTATCCCCCCACCTTATTTTCGAAGGAAGTGGAAACATTTGACAAAAAAAAAAAAATACTGCAAATTTAAGACTTGGGTTTGTTATTCAACTTTTACCTACTTACTTACTTATCAGGCATTTAACCCTTGTAGGGTCTGCTCAGTAGGACTGGCAGGATAAGGGTATTGCAGAGCATGACCTTAGTTTTTCGAATCAGGAGTTTTGACCCTAGTTGTTTGGACAAACCAAAGTAGCAGTGGTTGCCAAGAGTAAATCTACGACGATGTCATTAGTGAACTTTACGTTCGCCCCGAGGTATACGAACTCCTCGACTACCTAGAAGTTGTAGCTGTCGATGGTCACGTTTTGTCCTAGGCGGTGTGCGACGGATTCTTTCCTCGTCGACAGTATATATTTCGTCTTATCTTCATTTGTCTTGAGACCAGCTCGTCTAGCCTGTTCCTCAATCGCGGTAAAAGCTTCCACAATGGCCGGCTGGGAACGAGCGATGATATCAATATCATCTGCGTAGCCCAGCAGCTGGACCGACTTGTGGAAGATAGTGCCTTTAGTGTTGACGTTGGCCCGCCGCACTATTTGCTCCAGTACGAGATTGAGAAGTCACATGACAGCGCGTCTCCTTGCCGAAATCCGGTGCATGTTTCAAAGGGCTCGGAGGTTCTTGAGCCGAACTGCTCAGTGCATCGAGTGTTGTTGAGCGTGGTTCCACACAATCGGATCAGTTTTGCCGGAATATCGAATTCTATGAATGCTGTCACATGCGGCTTTGAAGTCAATGAAAAGGTGGTGTGTAATGACCTGAAACTCGTTGGTCTTCTCCAGGATTTGCCTTAGTCTGAAAATTTGGTCTATCGTCGATTTGCCGGGCCGGAAGCCGCACGTGGTACGTGCCGATTAGTGCGGTGCAAAACGGCTTTAGACGTTCACACAGTACACTGTACAGGATCTTGTAGGCGACATTGAGCAGGGATATACCTTGATAGTTCTTGCACGAGGTAGGTTTGCCTTTTTTGTGGATGGGGCAAATAGAGCTGGTATTCCAGTCGTCGGGCATGCATTTGTCCTCCCAAATTCTACACATGATCTAGTGCATGCTCCCTACCAGAATATCGCCTCCAGCTTTGAAGAGCTCTGATGGGATACCATCCGAGCCTGTGGCATTGTTGTTCTTCAGCTTTTTGATAGCTTCGCCGATTTCTTCAGTGCTAGGAGGGGGAACGACTTCATCGACTGGAAGTGGGATCTCTTCGTCCACTACCACTCTCTCTTCTCCATGCTCGTTAAGCAGCTGCTGGAAATGCTGCTTAAAAACACCCTGCGGGTCGATGACAAGATTATTATCGCAATTTCGAAGAGGCTGGGTGCCTTGTTTAAATCCCACCGATATCTTTTAGTTGGGAGGCTGCGAATACCTTTCTTTTTTCGCTGCAGCATCTTTTTTTACTTCCTTCTCCGCGTATTCCCCGCGTGCTGCCCTGTTCATTATATAACACAGCTTGGTCAATTTTGAAACAGAAGATTTGTAATCTGTAAGCCCGAGCTTGGTGTCAAGGTCAAGTTATCGGTCCAGAAGCAAGCAGTTGCAAGTCCAGGCAAGTCCGCCTGGTTACGGTTACCTGAGTTGGAGTCGACGGAGAAGGATCGATTTGTGAGATTTCTTCTGCATTCATTGACCCCTTTAGTGGAAGACGGGGTCAAGACGATGTTGATGATGACGTTGAACTAACTTTTGCTTCCATTAATGACTGATTCCGAAAATAAATTATTATATAGCTATACGCCTTGCGCCTTGCCACGCATAAAATAAATCAAATTTAAAAAAAGTCATAGAGGCACCCTTTTTACAGCTTTGAAGCTTCATATCTTTGCAACAGTGCATTTCACCGATAAAACCCGAAAGAAAGCTCATTTTCAAAGACCTTTTGATTGATATATCACTCGACAGGATCAGGTGAACTTTGAAAGTCAGCCCCTACTTCACCTTAATGCGAGCCGTCCCCTTCCAAAAAAACAAATTGGTACCAAAACCCTTTTGACAGAATTCTGAATAAAGTTTCCAAAGACATCAATGCTCTGTCTCTTACCATTTAGAAGTCTATAAAGGACAAACAAACATTAATTTTTTTTTTTAAATTTTTAGATAAAGATTTTTTGTTTCAACTGTAGCTATAGGAAGAAGAAATTCCCTTAATTGATTCCACATATGAATCTCAGATTTTATTAATGCTTCAAACAATACATGTCTGTGTAATTATATAGTAAGGCTGAAGGCGCGTTATAGACTAATGGAACACCACTATTAATCACTGTAATCACATCAGCGTACATAATTTTGCTTTTAATTGAAATGGTTTTATGTTACCCTTTAATTGTTAGCCCATGAGAACCACTTATTATTTACATACTTGTCACGCTGTTATGTTTTTTTAATTTGTAATGGATTGCAACTGCACAAAATCTCTTTAATTTCTTTTTTTAAAAAGCAATGATAAATGTGTATAGGTTTCCGTTTATGACTGCAAATACAGTCGACTCCGGTTAACAGCAACACAGAGATGAAAAAGGGACTTTTGAAAATGTATCAAAACCCAAAAAGAAATTGTACTGAATAATTTTTTAATGAGAAACTATAAAACAAAACTTAATGTTCAATATTTTCGTTTTATTGAATTTTGTCAAATTGTTTGAAACTTGTTCTAAATTGAAATGTGAAACTAGTTCATTTCGAGAAACTAGAAACTTACTTTTCTTTCCCGACTTCTTTTGAGTCCCTGTTGCACAAATGAACTAGTTTCGTTTTACGTTATAACTGATGATCAAAACAGTCGAAGTAGAACAAATTTATTCAACATTAACATAGTTGAATTGAATTCATGAAGTCGACATATTAAAATGAAAAATATTTCAGAAAAAAATTTAGATTACTTTATGCAGTCGAATCCCTCTAAGTCGAATGCCCTTTAAGTGGAAAATCCCTGTAACTCGAATTTGTTCGCCATATTTTGGCATTCCCTTCACTTTTTCATACAAAATCCATCCTCTAAGTCGAAAAGCCATCTAACTCGAATACATTTTTTCCACTCTTGGTCTATTTTCAATTCTTCTAAGTCAATTTTTTTGCAAAAATATAAACAAAAAATGTCCTCTCGCAACTTGTATCAAGCACGCAACTTGTATTGCATGCTCTGACTCTCTCTTTCAATTTGGCACTGGACGACGAACACCTTTCATTTCATGTTGATTTCTTAGTGCAAACACGTCGGAGAAAAAACTGCATGTGATTGCCCTTATTATTGTTTACCTATGCATGAAATTGTCGCAATTGTGGTCTACGGCCACATAATCGTCGTCTACACACAACCACAAATGAGCTATACGTTATGATCAAAAAAGAACCGGAATTTTATTAAAAAACGCAAAATTTCAATTTTTAATAATTTTCTTTATTATCACCTTCAAAGTATTCTCCTCCTGCGGCAATACATGCATGCCAACGCTTGATCCAATTTTCGATACAAGTTTTATAGGCCGCCGAAGGTATGGCCTTTAGTTCACACAGCGAATTCTCTTTTATGGCCTCTATGGTCTGAAAACGCGTTCCCTGCAATGGCAATTTGAGTCTGGGAAGAGGAAAAAGTCACACGGGGCCATATCTGGAGAGTACGGTGCTTGGTTGATGATATTGGTTGAGTTTTTGGCCAAAAACTGAGACACAACACAACACGACGCTGTTTTTGATTAAAAATTCAGGTTTTTTGGCACCAGCCGAGCAGCGACGCGTTTTAAACCCAAAACATCAGTTAAAATGTGTTCGGTTGATCCATAAGAGATGCCCAACAACACAGCAATCTCTCTTATCGGTGCAGAACGATTTTGCAACACGATTTGCTTCGCCGATTCAATGTTTTCTTCAGTAACAGATGTTGTTGGGCGGCCAGGGATCTCATCATGATCCAAGCTTGTACGACCACCTTTGAACCGTTTATACCACTCATATGCCTGTGTTTTTCCTAGACACGATTCACCAAAGGCCTTTTCTAACATTTTCAACGTTTCGGAACACTTAAATCCATTTGCAACACAAAATTTGATGCACGCACGTTGTTCTAAATTTTCATCCATTATAAAAATCGCCACACGAAAATTTTTCAACTTATTTGTATAGACGTCAAACAAAAACTAATCATACGATATCCGTCAAAATTTGACAGAATATGTATAAAAGTGTTGCGAACGTTGAGAGAATAAAATTTTACCGATTGAACAAGCGCGGGAATTTTAAAATGAAAATTCCGGTTCTTTTTTTATCATAAGGTAGGTCATTTGTGCACACAACTGTGCGACTCTGTATGAATAACTGCGCTGCTTATTCATTGTGCCTCAAACAATTTGCTTTTAATATAAAAACAGTTAGGTATCTCAGATGTTTTCAAGCTTCATTTAGTGAATGCATTGAGAATCCGGATGAGGTCCAGCACTGCTTTTTAAAATAGAGTCCTTTTTAAAAGTCTCCAATTTTAAAGACTTAATCCCAAATAACATTTGGCAGTTACATTTCACCATGGTCGGCAAAAATGCATTAGATCGTCTCCAGTATAGCGCTTAAGAGTCTGTTTTCAATTAAAATTACATGTATTTGCAATTGAAAAAACCTCATTTACAAATGCATGTAACTAGTAATTAAACTGATTTGTAATCATTACATCCCAACTCTGAAAGCCAGAGTGTTTAAACTTTTATTTTAACAGAAATATTACGTCAAGACCTATGTACATTCCAGATTTTTTTCAGATTTTTACACCAACGTGTGTGGAAATGAGAGGGGGGTGGGGGCAGCCTTTTTTTCGACTTTGAAGCTTAATATTTCAAAATTTTAACTTCCAAATGAAAAGTTCAAAATGAAAATTCTATTTCATTTTACAATACCTATTCGATGGTTTCTCAAGTGAAATACAATACATCTTTTGGCGAAGTGTTTTTTCATAACTCTGAGTAGTTAGCCAGTTACCAAAGTTAAAGCCTAATGGCATACGGGCAGACATTTTTATAATCAGGACCCTGCCTCCTTTCCAACAACACCCATATTAATCATCAAAGCTGATACGTTTTTTCGGGCGTTAATATTAGTACTAACTTTTTTTTTTAGTCTGCGAGTAATTCAAAAAAGGGTGCATAATTTATTTTTGGGTTGCCTAAATACACCTTTAGTCTAAATTTCATCCTTTAACTACAAAGGAATTTTATGTTATAGTAAAGGCCATATAATAAGATAGTGCAACTGGTACTTCAAAATGATAAAAAGTAAAAAGCTCCCACAGGCACGGCGGTTGGGACAAAGGGTGACCATATTCAAGAGAGGAAAGCTGTTTCCTTTTTTTTTTTCATGTTGTTTGTTTATCGCCAACCGAAAAATACATATGTGAGACTTTGCCTTGCCGCAGCAGGACACTTGCACGATGAGTGACCGGGGTAGGAATAGATAAATGAAAACAACACAAAAATTCTTCAATTTGCTGGTTTCTTGTTTGTGTATTATTATTTTGTGACACACATTCATTTATGGTATTCTTGATGATTTTGGAAATTTATATGGCACGTCAGATCTATTGCTTGACATTGGTAAGAAGTACATCCTATTATTTCATTCAGTGCTTACTAACAGTCCTGAAATAGTTGGCATAGAGGCAAAAATTATTGCGAAATGCAAAGAAAGCACACCCGATTGGTTTTGTGTGATAGTTCATAGCTTGAGCATAAAATAAAAATCGCCGAATTTCTTATTTTAGTTTTACTGCGAAAGCATTGCTCTTGGGCGGTTGAAAAAATAATAAACTTAAGTGTAATAGAAAGGTTAAAATTTTAACCACTTCAATTAAAAAACGTAAAGACAACATCGATACAATTTTAACCTGTGTAAGGAAAACAAAAGAAACTGCAACATCACTGAATAATAATTCCCAATATATGTATGCAGGTACATGTCTAGCCTACTTCCGCTAATACATAAATATACATACATACCTTTCCAAACCCAAGAAAACAGAATACAAAAAATAAGAACAATACGCGTTTCTGCCGATATATACAGCACCTCACAAAATTGAGCATACAAGTTATGAAGCCTAGCAACACCCTGCACTGGAAAGGTTGTAGGATAAATTCTGGGGATCTAGTTAGCCAGTTGCTTCTAGCCTACGTGTCGAACATATTTTAAGCTTCCTCATGCTTTACTGTGGAAGTGATATTCTTACTCCTAAGCTCCTCATTTGGCTTTCGCCATACCATAGTCCTTCCATCGCTTCCAAAATTTGCGAAGGAACACATAAAAAAAGATTCCAAGTGGTGGGAAGACGTTATATTCCTAGACGAAAGCAAATTTAACCTTTTTGGAAGCGATGGAAGGACTATGGTATGGCGAAAGCCAAATGAGGAGCTTAGGAATAAGAATATCACTTCCACAGTAAAGCATGGCGGAGGGCATGTAATGGTATGGGGTTGCATATCAACTAGAGGTGTCGGAAACTTGGTGTTTATCGACGGAATTATGAACCAGACATCTTATTTGAAAATTTTAAAAGAAAATTTAAAACAATCTGCCGAAAAAATGGAAATTTTGGAAACATTTAAGTTATACCAAGACAATGACCCGAAGCACAAGGCGCATACTGTTCGTGAATGGCTGCTCTATAATTGTCCAAAAGTCATCGAAACGCCTGCCCAATCACCTGATATTAATCCCATTGAGAATTTATGGGATTATTTGGACCGCCGTATTCGTGACAATCCAGTATCGTCTCTAAATGCGCTCAAAATAAGACTACAGGAAGAATGGGACAAAATCAGTGTTAAGTACCTTAAAAAAATTATTTCAAATATGCCAAACCGTCTAAACGAGGTAATAAAAAATAAGGGTTATCCCACAAAATATTAATAAAAAACTGAATATTTTTTATCAAGCAATTTGTTTTTAATGTACCAAAAACCGAATATTAATGAAGCCTGTAATTTTGAGTTCTTCTTGGTTTTTTGTTTTTGTATTTTTTTTTAATCAATATTTTTAAGAATGAATTCCCTAAAAATGATCTGTAAATATATCTAAGTTAATGTAAAATATAATATATTGGTCTTTTATTATTTTCAGAAAAGATATCAGCATCTAAAAAAACGTTTATATGAAAACCGAATATTAATGACACTCAATGTAGTTCAGGTTGCGTTTGCCATACCATATTGCGTATCGCATCGTATAGTTTTCTTGCCGCACTGTGCGCGTAGCTTTGGTAATGCAAACAGCTGTTTGTTACTGTTGTTAGTTTGGAATTTTAAATAATTGAAAAGCGAAAAATGTATTTCTATTTGATATAACAGGATATGTGATTTTGAATTTAATATGCAAGTTTTCTAACATTAAAAACGTAGTCCACTTAACGTTTAAAAAACATTCGATATTACCAAGGGCAGCTATTCTGTACTGCTATTCTAATATCAAATCACTCATTCGCAAACCGGCACTATGTATTAGGCTGAAACAGCGAAGTTAAATTTTTTGGAAATGATGTAGGCGCCCCTGGCTTGATAGTTAATGCGTTGGACTGTTAATCGAACGTACCCGGCTCTGACTCCAGCCTGAGAAGCTACAGCTGCAGAGCTCGTATCCAAACTAAGCATGCATAGCGCCGTTTTGTAGGTTATGTCAAGACCTTTCAAGCTCTGTAGCGCTTTGTACATAGCCGAAAAATTCAAAAGACAAAAGGGCGGAAGGGAGATATTTGATAACCTAATATAAAGATCTCTACTAACATTTATTATTTGTATAATTTCTATTTCATTTAATTTTTTTTGTTACCTCTTTTCTTTGGAGCTTAATCTGCATTAAACTTGAATTGCCTCTTATATGTTTGCGTTTAAACTTTTCTTATCTTTGTTACGTGAAATATATCTCGTTGCTCTATCCCTAATGTTAAACAAATATTCAACTTTTGTTTAATTCTTAAGCGAGAAGTACAAACCGAAATAGTAAAAACACAAGTAGTAGAGAGTAAGGCCTAAGATTTCCTAAGTCCTTTCAGATTCGTTATATCGAGGTTAAACTGTATACTGATTTTCTCATTAAATAATTTTTTTTTCGTGTTCAGGAGGTTGTTTTAAGCTTACGATAAAGTTTGAAATTTTTAAGAAGGAAAGCCGAGTTTTATTTTTTTTTTTAGAGATACTGACAAATGAACTAAAGAAGAGCTTACCAAAGATATGGTAAATGTTGGCAACCACAAGGAAGGTGTATTAAAGCCTATTTTCAGCTAAATCATTGTAGCTTACCAATTTATTTGGTTTCGGTATATATATGTACCAATTGATTAATTTCTCACTTCTTTCACAAAGTATTACTAGATTACTTGCATCAATCGCATTTTGTAATAGCGCCTAACAACGCCTAAATGCTTAACATCCTCCACAAGCATCCTTCGTGGTTAAACAGGAAGAACAACCCGATTTTAACTTGGCACATTCCTTTATTTTTATTTCATTACTTCATTTTTACATCAAAGTAAAATTAAACAAAAGGGACTCGCTTTATAAAAAAAATATTCCCCCGCTTTGGGCGAATTGTTCATTTCTGTTGTTTGCTAGTAAAGACACATGTATACAATTTTCATTGAAAACATTTAAGCAAAAGGTGCATTGCAGGAAATGTCGATATGGGATTTTATATCATGTTCATGCAAAAAGAGTGTGTAATTGCAAAAAGAGACAATTTTAAAAGGTTTTTCTTAGAACTACTAATTGTGCAAAAGTTTCAGCCATCAAAGTTTAAAGATAAGCAAGTTTCATCTAAGCAAGAAAGCTTTATATAAGCAAGTAAACTTAGTAAACCGATTTAACACTTTTCCAAATAGACCAACTGATTTATTAAGGATATCTAAAAAACACCTGCATTAGAATGGGTTAAATTATCAAACTACTCGACTTGAACGTCGCACGGTTCTATGCATTATATAGGTACTTGTTTCTTTTCATCCGATGTGCAATTATCAGATATCTCTATTTGAATTTTTTATTTGTGCTATACTTCTTAAACTGTTATGTAAGGACACTATCCTTGTAAAAGCTGTGGGCCTAAAAAAAATTACATTAATTGATAAGAAAGCACCTGATCCAATTTCAGCGTCATAAAAAATGCCGGTCATGTGTGATTAGAAGTGAAGTTATCAGATTAGAAGCAAGGATTTAATATAAGTTACGGCAATTAACAAATAAAATCAAACAAAAGAAAATCCTTTTCCATTTGCTCTTTATGCCATCCGTGTGAGAAATGACTTGGTGATATTAAAAAAATGGTCTCAAGCTAGTTTCTGTGCACATCGTGGTGCTTATTTTTTTTATTTTTTTACTAAACTACTTTTATTTATATCAAATTAACTTTAAAGGTGCGAACTACACGGACAGCATAAATTCAATTCCCGGATATTAAGAATTTTAAAACGGAAAAGGCAAAACACAGCAGTATGAAAATCGAAGAAAAATTATAAAACAGCATCGATATATCGAGCATCGCAATGGGGGACTGCATCTAACCTCGTCAAGCAATCACTTTTTATGCAGACATTTTTTTTGCGAATACATGGCTAGCAGTCTTTTTCCTTTCTTAGGAGAAAACTTAATCGTTGATATCTTGAAAAAACCGGTCAAGTAGGAGTTTTACTCACGCGCCGAGGGTTCGTTCTTTTGTCAACAGAATAGAAGTAAGGACGTAATTCAAGTTAAAGCAACTAACAACGGCTATCTGCCGTTTTCAAATAAAGCTAAAAAGAAAAGTCTTTCTCATTTGCCAACCGTGCCAACCGTGAACTTAAGGGAAATGGTCTCAAGCTACTCCATTGAAACAATTAATCGCCAGTTCATGAAAGTTAGCTTACCAAGCAGCTAAGCAATTTGAATCATAACGTATTCGACAGTAATAAATAGCTACTTAGTCATCTAAAACACTAATGTGGTACAGTCACAAACATCCAAGAAATTAACAAATCAAGTACTCGTGTTTGAAATTCAAAAAAATATTCAAATTTTACACTAGGATATATTATTTGACTTTTGGCATGTGAAAATCACATTGAAGCAATAACAAAAATAATGTTCAATTTTGCTTTTGTTTCTTTAGAATTCTTTATGTTCACTTTTTAAAATTTTAATTTAAAATCTTTCCAACAGCATATTCATATAAATTGCAACCAATAGAAAAGAGCGTATCAGGAAATGGTCTGAGCACACATACACGTACAAATAACTGATTCTCTTATTTTCTTCAAAAAAATTACAATAACAAAGCTATTATGATCAATCATTTTTTTATTTCGCTTTGTTCTTTTAAGAGAACTGAGAGAGAAGAAAACTGTCATACAAAATATTCAAAACCTGTAAAGTTTTGAAAAGAGCCAAAAGTTTTTTAAAGAATTTAACGGAATATAGAAACTTTTTTAAGAATCCTTTTCGTCCTCTATTGACTTAGTAACGCATTCAAGCTATCATTTTTATTTGAATTGGATTTTAACAATTTTGAAAAAAATTGAAATGTGAAAATAGCGAGAAACTGCCTTTCGGAGAAGAAAAAAAAATAAAAAGCAAAAAAAGGCAAATCGGACAAACCGAGGATCGAACCCATTGCAGAGCGCGAGTGCTATAACCACTTGGTATAGGAAGAGCGTAGAAAACTTTGTGTGTGTGAGATAATCTCTAGTTGCAATTTTTAAGCAAAATGCTCATATAATTTAAATCGTTAATATTTCGAAAAATTTTTATATAAAATCTTTTGATTCTATTGATGAGATCTACAAAATGGCGTTTTCGAATCTTTAAAATTCGTATGTCATTTTTTGTTTGTTTTTGGCCAATAATTTGAAAACTGTTTGAGCCAGGATGCTCGAACTAGATTTAAACTAAAGATT
The DNA here is from genome assembly GCA_905187475.1 of Syritta pipiens. NCBI lineage: Eukaryota > Metazoa > Arthropoda > Insecta > Diptera > Syrphidae > Syritta > Syritta pipiens. Next base: position 58,916,036 of record LR994572.1, on the reverse strand, counting down.
ACATTGAGACCTACATTCTAGATTTCATTCAGATTTTTAGACCCGCGGGTGTGGAAGTGCGAGTTTTTTCGCACTTAAGGCTTAATATCTCGAATACTGAACCTTAGAACAAAAAGCTCAAAATGAAAACTGTATTTTATTTTACAAGACCTATCCAACGGTACCTAACTCAATCAATTCCGGTAAACAAAAAATTTAAAGAAATTAGTTAGTAATTTATTTTAGTACGAATAAAAAATCATTTGAGATTTCTGGGTATTTTTGCAATATTGCGATGAGTTGCCCCATAGCTCCACTTTCTTTCAGTTTTTTTGGCCCATTATTTTAGAAAATAAGGTGTGGGACACGGTACACAAGTCGGTTTTTTTAAGTTTATGGGCTTATAATTTATACTTACCAATAAGACTAAGATGCTAATTATCGTACAACTTTTTGATCTAGCTACCATTCTCTTTCCAACGATCCCCATATCAAGTATCTAAGCAAAAAAATCTATTTGTTGATTTTAGTATTAGTACTAACTTTTTCGCTAATAAGTAACTTTCTTAAAACTTTTTTTTTCGGAACTTTCTTTGGGCAAGTGAAGTACATCATCTGTATAAATTTCATTTCTTATTCCAGGTGGTTCACCAGGTACCTAAAATAAGGCTTAGTGACAGACAGACAGACATTTTTGTAATCTACGCCCCACCCCTTTCCAATGACATGCATATTGACTACAAAAGTTAATAAAAGTTTTTTCAAAGGTTAGTTTCAGTACTAACTTTTTCTTTAATATACGACTAATTCCGGAAAAAATTCCTGATTTATTTTTGGGTTGCCAAGATACATATCCATTCCAAATTTCATCCCTTAACTACAGAGGATTCAGAAGTTATTAGCAAATATGTGAAGGCGACAGACAGACAGACGGACGGACACCGAAGTGATTCTATAAGGGTTTCGATTGATTGGGCATGAATTGTGAATTCAACGATACTTGCCGGGACGAAACAGGCATGGGCGAGACGATTCGACAACGATTTTCGCGCTGGACTCGTCTCACATTGTTAAACAGGCATGAGAAAAAAACAAAAGTGATTGATTGGTTTAAACCACTACGTAACCCCAAAAAAGATTCCATATAAATAATTGGGCTGCTGTGGGATGAATAATCGTTAAGCGATTTATTATTAAACTAGCAACCCGTCCTGGCCTCGCGCAGGCAGCATTATATATCTAAAGTTTTTTAGTAATCCAGTAGAAATAATTTGGGGTAATGCATTGCTTCTTCTACATCTAAAACTCTATCAACTGAATAATAGACTTTTGATAATGAATCATATTTGGCAAGAATTGAATCATTAACTTAATCGACTTGCTTATTTGTCTGTCACAAAATAGCACTTCCCTCTAACCAAATGAATTAGTAGATATGTTTGCAATATCCGAATATGCCTTCTCAATCATTTTAAAGATGTTGGGTACCAAAACAACGATATTTCTCAAATTTACTTTCCCATTTCTTACTTCAAATTGTTCTGCTCTTATTTTAAGTAAATTATTGGAAAGTGAGCTGCCTCGTCCATATGCAACACTTATATTAGTTTGAAGTTACGATTTTTCAGTGAAGCATTGAAATTGCAAGCATTTGAAACATCGGCACTACACAATTTTATTGGAAGTTTAAAAGCAGAGTTAGCAGTTCTTCCTTCATCTAAAAGTGTGGGTTCAATTCCAGTAAGCAATCGATTTATTGAAAGGTCTTCCCGCTGCCTCCAGTAGCATTCAAAAAGAAAATGTTTCCCTTGTTATTGTAGACTAAAAACATAATTAAATCATAAATGATTTGTTTTCTTTTTAAAAGGCACTCGTTTTGAATCGCTTTAATAAGTCAGTAATGATCATAGTTTTTTTCGCATGTATTCTGCATGGTTTGATGTTATTTGGCAAGGAATTTAAAAAAAAAATAAGGATTTCTCCATTTACTTGAAATAAAATTCCGCAGAACAAACAGTCGAATTCTTCTAGGTCGAATTTCCCTCTAACTCAAAATATTTTGGCATTCCCCTCGATCTTCCATACAAAAACTATCGTCTAAGTCGAACTCCCTTAAAGTCGAAAATCCCTCTAACCCGAATACATTCGTTCAATACCTTTAAGTCGAGTTTTATTTCTTTAGTTGAAAAATAGACAAAACAATGTCTCCTCGCAACTTCTATCAAGTACGTACACTCGCATTCTCTGACTCTCCCAAGGTGGTCCTAGACGATGAACACATTTCGCGAACATTCATTTGTTGTTGATTCTTGTAGTGCAAACACGTCAGAGAAAAAGCGCAAGTGGTTGCCCTTATTGTTATTTACCTTGCTTCCGAACATGGCCCTACACGCGAACATCGCGAAGGAACGGTCGTTGTCGAGAGCCATCTCTAGTCGCATTGCGCCCACACAAACAATCGGCTTTTATTCTGAAAACAGTTAGGTATCTGAGATGCATTCTTGCTTCATTTAGCGCGTGTATTGGAAGCTTACTTAGAAAAAGTAACATAAAGGCATCTGCCAGTATAATTCCAATTGTAAATATTACAGTCCATAATAAAGGATTTTCAACAAAAAAAAAATATTAATCACATGTACATATCTTTAATCAATGTTCCCATAATCGGATGACAGTTGTTGTTGTCTGCGGTGCAACATATCTTCAATCATATTTTGCGGTGATTTTGCCAAAAAGGTTCAGTAATTTCACACAACGAAATGAACAAAGTAAATAAGTATCTTTGTTATTTCTTTGTAGAACAGAACACGCATCAGACATGATATTTTCCCATTAGCTATCATCTTCCAAAAAAAAATACGCGTTCTGACATATCCCTATTGTGTACATTTATGTACATACATATACACATACATACATATATCCATATCTCATATCTCATACCGTACAACACCGTTTCTGTGCGATTATCGTCATGCCAGCTGTGTGTAAGTTTTAGTTGAGCAAATGGGGGTCGAAATGAATGTGCAAAACACCACTAAGGCTCGCGTCGATTTCAGCCAGAATTTTATAGATTAAAAAAAAGTCGGTTCAGTAGTTCCTGAGATTAAACTCCCCAAACATTTTTTCGGACTTTGTTTTATAATATTTATAGATATAGAAGAAGATGCATCAATCACTGAAATCACCCAAGAACGTACCTTCTTCTCTTAGGAGCCGTTTAGGCGTTTCTTATTTATTAGGAATTAAAGCTCAAAAGAAAAATGAGATAGACAGATATGAATCGACATGTACATTTTAAGTCACCCCAACCTTTATACACCCTCAGGAGAATAATCCCATGATTAGTATTTTACTAATTCTTGAATTTTAATTTCGTGCACGTACATGAATATATGTTTAGACCTTTGAAAGTAAATTGCAACCAGATTTGTTGACAAACAGAGTTTTTCATTGCAACTTTCTTCTTCTAAAGTGGATAACCACGGAAATTGTGTATTCGGTTGTGACGATTGCTGCGAATATCCTTTCTTTGGTATAAAAAAAAGAGAAAACAAAGTTATTTGAATGATTTTGTTAGACACAGTCCAGTAAGTTAATCAAATATTAGTAAATAGAAAAACGTGTTCCTAGACATGTACATACGACGAACAAAATAAAAATATTTTCGAAAATAAAAATTGATTGGAGAATATACGAAAGGCTCCAGAATATTTGCCCTAAGTAATCTAACGAAAGAGTCTCAATTTTTGTGTATGGTGTGGTATTTTTTTTTTTGGTTCGCAAAAGTGCTTATGAAACGGGGAGGCAAGTCAAAACATTCATAAATACGAGAGGCCAACAGAATAACGAAGCGCAAAGTATTTTTATGATGACTGATTTACATTTATTGCAGTATTTGTATCATTTACGAACGTGGTAAACCACCAGACCACACACAACCATTAAACCACAAGACCATCCCAGCAGAAAATTGTATAAGGTACACATATCAGGCTAAGGGCATACACAAAATGGTAAAGCTTATTTCATACCCATAGTAATCCTGAGTTAAGCCTTATTGAAAGATAAAAAAAAGGCGTACAACGCAACCTATCCTGAAACAACATGCAAATAACCCAGCAAAAATAAGGCTTAGATAATGCTTATTTCAATACAACTTATTCACTATGCATAAGGCTTGTTATCGGTAAGGAAATTGCTTTCCATTCAATATGCCTTATTTTTTTCCTTTCCATAACATGGGCTATATCCTGGGTAATAAGGTATACCGTTTGTATAAAAGTGAGAGTCGTTGGCTCGATCGGTTAGTGCGTCGGCCTGTTGAGTTGTAGTACCCGGTTTCGAATCCATCTCAGGAAAAACGCCATAAACATTTCTCACGACCTCACCTCCAGCGAACGACTGAGAGTCCTCCTGGAGTACTTCTGTCATGAAAAGCTTTCGCAATTCGACATTCGGAACCGACATTAAACAGTACGGTGGATGCGCGATAAAGCTGAAATAAGCTTTATCTAAGCTGTACTCTGCTTTACTTTTTTTCTAGGATGTGCCACAAATCACCTGTACAAGATATCAATCTTCCTCGTCTCTTTGTTCTTGATTTCGTCTGACAGCACTTCTTATGTAAGCTTTTCGACTGCTGTCTCTGAGTACGTGTGAGCTGCCATATGGTTCCTGTCTAAGATTATTCATTGCAACCACCATTTTTTTTTTTTTTTTTTTTCAAATTTTAGGCTTCTTTTAGTGCAAATATCTATGAAAACTGCTCCTATTGTAATAGGTAGCGCATTTTCCCTCTTTTACTATTAGAAATAACAAATTAACCTTTTTACAATTAAAAAAAATTAAAAAAGTAAACTCCATACACACTCCCTCGGTGCGTGAGTAAAACTCACACTCGAGCGGTTTTTTTAGCTTGTTTGATTTCGAAGTTACATAGGTACTATGTATGCTAGATTAGCTTGAGAACATTTTCCTTGCGTTCACTAAAGCAATTTTCACACGGTTGGCACGATCAGCAAATCAGTAAGATTTTTCTTTTGTTTAGCTTTATTCGAAACAATAAGAACTACTTGATGTTGTTAGTTGCCTTAACTTAAATTATGTCCTTACTTCTAATCTGTTGACGAGAGAACGAAACCCTCGGCACGTAAGTAAAAGTCACGCTTGAGCGTTTTTTTAGCTTGTTCGATTTCGAAGTTACATAGGTACTATAGATGTACATGTGCATGTACATACATGCTAATTTTTTTTACTTTAATTTGCTTTTGTAAAAAATCTGTTTTTTTTTAACAGCCGTGTTTTTGAAACTATTCAGCAGTTTTTGTGAACAGCAGCATACTTCATCCAAACTGTTTTCTTTTACTCATTCTGGGAAGCCAGCAACTTTGATCCGCTCGCTGTGGATTATTTATATCAGCTCCGCATGGAGCTCAACATCCCTTACAAAAACTTTAAGCTTGTCAAAGCCATTGTTAATAAATTTTAAATTATTAATGTTAAACTTAGTTTCCCTTACCACTTCTAAGATGCCTTTGGCCGACACGCCCTTCACAAATATTGGGGGGCACCATGGTAGCGGCTTGGTAGCAGATGTGTTGCTGGTGTTATTGTTGCTGGTAGTACTGTTGCTGGTATTATTGCTGCTAGTGTTAATGTTGGAGAGGTCCGCTGGAAAGGTTGCTACTCACTCGGCTGCCGTCTGGTTGCTGCTGTTCATTGGCAAGTTTGAGATCTTGAGGAAATGCAGCGTCTTCCCTCAGCAGGTCAAATTTATTGATCGGGTCGAACATTATTGTTGACTTTTTTTTGCTGGCGTTCTGCAAGTCAGCCTGGCGTCTTTTGCGCATCGGTTTGGATGAAGCCTCAGGAAGATTGCGACCGGAGGAGAGTATCTTTTTCAGCACGTCGGCGGTTTGGGAATGTCTAGATGCCGAGACGTCCTTGTTTCCAATGAATCCCACATGTATGCAGTTGCCCAGCAGCTGGGCCGAAGCAGTTGAATCGGTTCGACTAGTACTGGGAGACGCACTAGCTGCGCCATGGTTGACTATGGGAGGACTTGAATCGTCCCCCATATCCATACCAAGTATGCAGTCGTTAATCTTTTTTTTTTTGCTTGCACTTAGTAGCTGGGAGGGCAACAGCGTCGGATTAATGGTTTTATGCGTACTTTTGTCGGGAGGCACCGGTTTGAAATTTGATGGAGAATTCTCCTCCATGGAAAAGATAAAAGACTTATTTTTTGCGAGAACCACAGAGCAAACAACAAAAAAAAAAGAACTAAAATTTTTTTTTTATATGAGGCGAAATTCACACGCCGCTTTTCAACACGTGTTTTTTATTTTTATTTTTTTGTAGTCACGTAGAAACACAACCGAACTCTACGATTTTCAAATTGGAAGTCCTGTATTTCAGATGATAAAAACTAATAATGTGTTTATCCTCCTTGTTTCTTAAGGACAAACTATTACATTTAAACGACGGAAAGAGTATCTCAGCTCATCCTTCTCCATAATCTTGTGTCCCGCCAATGCGGGACTTGAGAAAATTAGAAAAAGGGTACTTTGAATTATTTTTTTATCATTCGATGCATCTACTCGTAAGTTGCAGTCAAACTCAATGCATCAAAGAAAAATGTATCGTGATGCCATGTCTGCAAGATAAGGAGTTTACCTTTTAAATTTCAACCACGAAAGAATACATTAAAACACAGCACACAGCATAAGCAATTTACGCTCCAAATTTCGGACAAGCAGTTTGGGAGCAAAGAGAAAAATTACAAATATCCAAACTTTCAAATTTATAAAATCACCAGAAATTAATAAAAAAGTAGGGTATTTTGACTGCCTGCATTGATATGCACTTGTTGTTCAAGTGCATTCAGAGGATGGACGAGGTTACTAAAGGAGGCACAGGTCCACCCCGGACTGTAGCAACGCGAAAAGAAGAAGAATAATTTCCTCCTTTTTTTGTATAACTTTTAGTTTCCCATTGCTCGATAACTATAATAGGATGAATAAAGTTTTTATTTTTTTTCTTTCATTAAAATAACTATGACCAATTTTCATGTTTTTTGAGGACACACCTATTATTTTGCACACCAGGCTAGATTTGAATTAGAAGTTTATGAAGTCAATTCAATAAATAAAATCAGAAAAACAATCTTTGGTATTCTTCGCTCAATTTCATACCCGGAGCTCTAAACTCTTCAAAATCCAATCCAATATCTTGCAGATTCTCCCAGCCTGGAAAATAAAAAAAAAACTATCCACACAGTCCTCAACGACTAACAGGCATGACGTGATAAGAAGATAAGCATTCCATAAATGATCGCTTTTGAAGCGTTGACAGTTTATGACTGTCAATTCTTCACGCAATCCAAACCCTGCAGCGCAGCTACCCTAAAAAAACAAATTGTGGAAGACGAATATTATTTATTTCATTTTCAGAAAGTAGACCATTAGTGCTGCAAAACAATAAAATATCTACAGACGATTTATTGCTTTTATAATTTTCCGACTTACATGTACAAATACACACAAATATAACGCATTAACGTTTATGTATGCGTTTTTAACATGAGGTTTTCATTTAAAGTTCCGTCGCAAGTAACAAAGAGCTTTACCGGAGTTGAAATTTCAATTTGCAGCGCTGTTTCCATGGTTAACATAACATTCCTTTAACCTTTTTTTCCATCTAAACCATCTCCTGAAAGTAAATAATTCAGAGGAAAAAAAATTATCTAATTCAGTGAAGTCGTTCTTGAGTTATAGTATTACATACATTTCGGCGATTCATTTTTATTTATATAGATTTATTTAAATGAGTGTAGGTATATGCAACCATTTCTGCCAATGTCAAGTAAAGTGTAAATACCACGCACTGGTAGGAACACACTGATGATGATTCCTTGAGTGAACTGCGTTTTTATACTGCTCACAGGTCTTCAATCTGTCCTTCCGGTGCTCTAGACTACGGAAATACCCATACTTAAATCTACCAGCAACCGATCCCTTTATTGCGTCGCCATCTCGGTTCGGAGGGATTTTCCCACCCTCTTCCGGCTTATGACGGGGTGTCTCGCACATATTCGCGCCGGCGTGTCGCCTGAAAGCCAAACAATATCAGCTTTTCCCTTACCATGCGTCTGGGTTTTCGACTACGACTGATGGTTGCTTACACTATGCAATTTTGTCGCGTTCGCTATTCACTTTGTGAGTGATTATAATTTAATATGAATTTTATTGAATAGTAATAAAGTTAAAATTGGCTCTACATTTTATTTAGAAAACGTTTATATGGGAAATAGAAAAGGGCTATTTTTAGGGTTTTCTCGGCAGTTATTCGAATTTTACTTACCTTACCTTTTAAACCTTCCCTAGACCTCCACGAACATTTCAAGACCAAGATAAGATAAATCCGTTCAGCCGATCTCGAGTTTTAGCGAGACTAACGAACAGCAATTCATTTTTATATATATAGATACATAATATTGAAGATGATGAACGGCCGATTTCTCTTGTTTATTGTTCATGAGCTTTTTTTTTTGTATATTTGGCGCGTGCTAAAGGGGTTGGGGCTACCATTAAGTATCCTGTTTAAGACACAGCACGGGCCAAAGGTACGGAGGGAGAGATGGAAAGAAGGTACCGGTGCGCGTTGGTTTTAAATGTCTGCATGTTATATTCAGATGGGAAAATTGATTCGTGTGGTGCGGCTAAAGAATGAGTCTTTGAATGTTTGAAGTGGGGGAATACAGTTGGCTAACTCATCGTCTATCGACTTCGCAATATCATTGTCTTCTATCAGTTTAATCGCTCACTTTTGTATTCTATCCAGCAGGTGCAAGGAGGTCTTAGATGCACCAGACCAGATATGAGCGTTGTACTCGGCCTTATAAATGGAAGCCAGATCAGAAGGGGTGAAATATTTCTTGCAGCGTTTAAGGAAACCTAGACATTTCGCAGAATTTTTGGCGACCTCGAATATATGATCATTCCAACTAAGTGTTGAACTGGCGCAGATGCCGAGGCAGCATTGGGTTTTGGAAGCATTAAATCCCACTCTATTGGTTCTATCCCAGTTGATTATGATGTCAAGGTCGGAATTTAATGTGCTCAACATACGCTGCCGTTCCAATTCTACGGCCGAAGAGCTAGGCCGTGAGTCTTAAACCGAATATGAGAAGCAGTGGGTACTGTCATCAGCGAAGGTATGGATTGGATTAGAAGTAGCAGACAAGAGATCATTTATAAAAATGAGAAAGAGTGTCGGAGACAGAACAGAGCCTTGGGGAACACCAGCGTTAATGTGGTGGATATCAGACTGGAATCCGTCCAAAACAACTCGGATTGAACGGTCCGAAAGGAAATTTATAATCCATATAAGAAGAAACTCATCTATACCGAAAGCACGCATTTTCGACAAAAGAGCTTGATGCCAAACTCTGTCAAATGCTTTATAAATATCAAGTGCAACGATTTTGATTTCACCTGAGTTATGCAAAGCATGGTTCTACTTTTCGGTGAGATGATGCTCTACTTCATCTTCGCTATCTTCCTCATCACACTCATTCCTAGTAGCAACATATGAAGACGACATCAAGGAGAAAATGTTTTGTTTTGCATAAGAGGTTTTAGAAACGAATTGCGTTTTATAAGAGGTTTTGTGTTCATTGCATTGCAAAAAAAAAACGAAATAACAAGGGGAGTAAAATGTAGGGCAATTTTACGAATTCGTGACGATTTTTCAAGGGACGAGCAGTTTGTTAAGAATTATTGAGGTTTCGATTTATCGGGGTACGAATTATCGCGATTCGACTGTAGTTTGTTTCATTTGGAAATAAGTATAGATTTGTGAACGCAACATGAATCCCAACTAAAGCACATAGTATACGTTTAAACGTGTTAAGAGGATAATCTATCGCCACGGACACCAGCGCCTGCGAATGGGTCAGAAAAGTAGGGTGAAAACTTTTTGCGCTCTAATCCTCTTAAGGTAGATTTGTTTGTGAGGAATAGATGCGAGTACGAAGATTAGACATCTCAAAGGATCAGTTCGAATTTACATGCTTTGTGCAGGTAGGGGTCATTATACATAATGGCACATTTGGCGTGTTTTTCTGATGTCCCTAATGAAAAAATGTCTCAAATGATGCCTGTTTCAACAATACTCGTCGGCGATTTTTTTCAAAAGCCAATCTTATCCTTTAGGTGACGAATATTTATAAAATTAAATTTTCTTTTACTATAAATCTAAAGTTTTTCATTTATTAAATCAATAAATTTTTCGATTTATGTTCGTCAATTTGATTTTCTTCACAATAGTAACGTATTAAACTCCCAACTGTCACAAACTGTCAATCATCAAATGAAACGCTGCACAGTGGGCCCAAATGGCAAAAATCGTGGCAAAAATACAAAATTCAATGTTTTGTTGTTTTTGTTTTTTGCTTCTTGTAGAAATATAAACAGAGCTTCAAAAACTGCAAAGAAAATAATTTTCTGATTTTTATCTTGGCTTCTAGAGCGTTTCAAAGTTAGTCAATTTTGCTTAAGAGTAAATAAAGCTGAAAAAAACGAATTTCTTTGTTTGATTGATACTAAAGAAAGAATTATAGTTTCTTTGAATGCAGTTTAGTTAATTCATGTATTAAAAACATAACTATACATAAATATATAAAGATAGGAGAAGAAATATATTTTTAATGAATTAAACAAAATAACCCCTTTTTTAAGTTGTTTTTTGGGTTTGGGTTTGGGTTGAGCTACAAAAAAAGCCTGCCGAGTCATGCGGAAAACCGATGATAGTAGTTGACCTCACCTATTTGTAAGCCTATGTGCAAAATTGCAGCTGCAACTATTCGCAATGTTCAGAGAAATTTTAATTTGTTTAAGCGAAGTCGGGTTCACAGTGCTTCCATTTTTGGAAATATTATGAAATAATAATCAGATAGAGCTAAGAGCCTTAATTTTTTTCTTATATAAATTAAAAACAGTTTTGCTATCATTTGATTTATAAGAAAATACACCCACTTCCACGCGCCTTTTTTCTAAGAGGCTTTTTTTTTGTGTTTTTGTCTGAGCTAAAAAACGAGTAAATGTTGCATACAATGATTTTGTAATGGTGGATTTTTCGAAAACCCAGAAGTAATGTCAGCTATAACTAGAGTAGCTAAGAAACTTATAAAGAAGCTGCAAGTTATTTTAAGTGCACTATCATGATAACGAGTATGCCAACATTACTTCGAACCTTCTTAAAGCCAAATACAGATGCAGCTCCTGACTCCAATGCTTCACAAAATTCTGGATCATGGTAAAACTTATCAAACATCAAATTTTGCCAATAGGAAAACTTTCAGAAGAGGCACAGAAATCGAGGAAAAATGACTACAAGCGTTAACAATACTCTAATACATGCAAGGTTTCACGAAAAGGACAAAATGATGACTTATCTAACATGCTAGCCGTATCATCGACTAGTTTCACCTTTGCGGCATGTTGAATCAAAAAAAGAATTGAAGAAAAGTCATTCTCTAGAACTACTAATGCTATTAAATGTTAAAAATTATAACGATGTCAATGAATTTTTTAGTAACAACGAATAACGTTAGAAACAATTAAAAAAAAATACTTATTACATATTCTATTTCTTTTTTTTCTGTATTTAATTTTTTAGTTTTTTTTTTTCGGTCCGTTTACTTTTTTACTACACTGTTCCGCATAAAATATATTATTCAAACAGTTTTTAGGAGCTACTAAATTAAAAAAATACTGTTTTATATTACTTGCTAAGAAATATTGCAGGAGTGTATCCTTTAATTTTAAGCACCCACTGTTGTCATCAAATTATTTTAGAACTAATTGTGAATACTTAAATAGTCACAGACTCCCTTCCACAAAATTTAGGACTAATTTTAAGAGTTTATTTTATAGTTTCATTTCGTTAGTTCCTTTTCTAGGAAAACCTTACTTTAGTCAACAACTATGAACACCCTGTGAATCAATTTTCTTCAAATTTTCCATTTTCATAGCCTTGGCAATTGCTTGGAAAAGAAAAACTATGGCGATATCTTTATGCGTTCAAAAGTTATGATTTTTGCAACGAGAAAAGTCATTTCGGACCACTGTGCGCCGGCACGCCGCAATCGTTTTTCAATTTTTCGAAATCAAGGCGCGACAAGACGACGAGAATCGCCGCTTTGTGTTTTGATTCATAGATTTTCCTTCATTTGACTCGAAATAGACTCGCGTGTGACACGTCTCGCACTCACGCCGCATTGTGAATCAGGCATGAGTAACACTATACTTAAAAAAAAACATTACATTGAATTTTCCATAATTCGGAAACTTTTGTAAATACAAGCATTCTCATAGTCCACTGAAAAAACTTTGCAACAAATTTTCTTTGGATTGTTCAGTAAAATATTAAACCGTAGGCATTATGAGATAAATAAATTGGCCTTAATCTTAGACTGTCCTTGCCTTTGATTAACACCCAATGTAAAGAACGCCAACCAAGTGGTTCTCAAAACGTTTTACTTTTAATTGCATAACTTTCACAAATTGCAGTTTTACTTGTTTTAGAGATAGCAAATTTATGTTTTTTCTTTCAGAAATATGTTAGCGAGTTGTCTACTGTGCGGGATTGCGCTACAGAGTGTGCAGAAAAAGGTAACAAATTTTTGCTGTGGCTTTTTTTTTATTACATTAGTTAAAGGTTTGGAAGTTTTTGAAACGTAAAAGCTGTTAAACATTCTTAATTTTTTTTTTATTCAAAACAACTTTTTTTTTTGAGTATTAACGTTTGATAAATCTATAAACGTCTTTTTCATGTTCTTTTTATATCCAGAAATATGGGAAACTAAAACATACTGCTGTTCAAATGATGGTTGTAATGGTTCTACTATACTGGTCTCACCGTCAATTTTATTGTTCTTCCTGACTTTTATACTCACAACGATTATAGTTATTAGACATTGAAAAGTCACGCGCCTTTATATCAGACATCGAATTATAAGTAACTAATAATATAGAATTCATCGTAGAAATAAGAAATTGCACGGGCGGTTCTCTCTGAGACTAGATAATCTTTAAACAATGCAGTTTCAAAAAGATTTTTCATATTAAAATTGATATATAAAAAATTACACATGGGACCTTTATAAACAAATAAGTCGAATGTTTACAAGTGTTCGTTAAGCAAAAGAGAGAAGAACAAATAATTGCGAACTAAAATATGTACGTTAGATATTTGTCAAAAAAAAACATGTAGTGTAACCAGTCTTCCCGAGAAACAAAAAGTTAAGTAGAATAAAAAAATATATTAAAAGTTGAAAAAACAAATTATAATTTTACTGCACAATGAGCTATATTGCGCATTAGCTTGAAATAATGAGTTAGCTGCAGCACATGGAATTCGATTGAGTACCAAAAATTAATATAATTGAATTAAATTAATTGATGAATGAAATGAATTTCGTTAGCTCTAATTTTATACCGCTACAGTTTGATGTATTCTTAACTCCTTGTTTTAAATTTAAATAATCATTATCTAAATTATTCGCTTAGCAAAGAAAAATTCACGTAGTATTAACATTCGATAAAAACACCGATTAAACTGTAAAATTATAGGGGAAAGTGGGGCATATTTAAACGCGGGACACATTCGAACTTGTCTAATAAAATTTTATTTATCCCTTTTTTTCCAAAGGAATTGTAAGAGTAATGCATTATTTTAATTTTTTAGTTGTGTGTAAAAAAAATGTATTTTGCAAATTAAAAACGAAAAAAAAATTGTAATGAGTACATACATTTGAGGTTTTGAACAAATACATAAGAATTTAATATTTATAAAAAATATTGAGTCGTTGAAACAGTCGGGCTGATTTGAACAAATTTGTTCTAGACTTTTGAACGTGTTCAAAACTATAGAAAAATGAGCTCCGGTGCGTTAATCCAATTATTTAAAAAAAAATTAATTTTACAATTTTTCTACAGACCCTTTCCAGAACCCCTAATGTCGTTTTAATAATCTTCATAAAGAGTCAACAATTTTCTTTGACCAGCGACAGTAACATGAAGCATGTATTCTCTCAGCACTAAACTAAGCAAAAGTATATCTATATTTATTTGTGAATTTTCTCTATTCGTTTTTTTACTGATTTCTTTGTTGACTCAAACTTCTCGTTAAGGAAAACTACTGTCCAGAGCCACACTGATAACTTCTCTTTCTCTTCTTGGGACTCAGTTAAATTAAAGAAAACTATTTTATTTTAATTCTTCAAATTCAACTAGTTTTTTTTCTCCTTGACCTTCTTAAAATTAAACACTTTGCCCATAGTAACAATAAGATTAACCTAGAAAATTCTTTAAATTTAATTTCTTTTAAAAATTAATTTTTTTTTCTATGTCTCATAATTCCGTAGGTTTCTTTGTAGACTCAACTACCTTTTTGGCTTACTACCAAAACTACACATCGTCCCCAAAATAAGAAATTCATTCTGAATATACAATACTGACAACATTTCCAGATTTTATCGTCGGCTCAATCAGCTTCGTTTAGTCTGTAGCTCTCTAAAGCCACGAGGTTCAAATTTTTCTTAATCTTAACTTCTTTTCAGAGCAAGAACCATTTCCTGTTTGTTTATGTTATGTTTTATGTAAATGTTTGTTGTTGTTTTTTATGAAGTATTAATTTAGAGAGAGATGGATAACTTTGTTGTTTTTAAAAAAAAAAAATAATAAAAAAGAATAAGTTTTAAATGTTTTTTTTATTTGCAAAAAGCTTGCTGTTCAATAGTTCTCCTTCCAAGTTCAAAACAAAAGAATCTGTACTGTTTCAAGACAAATATTAATATAAATATTTTGTTATTAACTAACCAAATTTTATTTAAAATCAATGTTCAATACCACTGTTCAATGTGAGTAAAATTCACGCGCCACGAAATTGAACATGTAAGGCCTTATCGAAAGCAAAAAATGTTCAAATGTGATCCACTTTCCTCTATGTTTCTTATTTTAGTATTTTTTAAAGATTAAAACAGTTCCAACAAAAAACTTATATACTGAGAAACGCATGATTTTCAGTATAAATCCTTATCCGCAGCTATCGCATAGATATCGTTCAATTGAATAAAATATAATAAATAGAAAATAGCTGTACAAATAAGACAAAACTAATACTTTAACAACTAAAATTAAACTCACATGGAGTGCCCAAAAATAAACAAGTAACTTTACCAAGTAGCAACACCAACCAATAGGAAAGCAATAAAATGTTTAATTATAAAATGTTATTTGAAATATTTACATATATTATATAAAAATTATATAAATAAACACACATAGAAAAAAATAACAAAGATAGTAAAACAATTCACATAATGTGTGCAAAAATTCTAAATTATACAATCGTATAAAAACTTAGTGAAATTTATTAAATAAAATAAATAAGCAAAATATTCAATTTTATTCAACAATTCAATTCAAACCAGAACTATAATGATTTAAAGAAAGGCAAAACGTTTTCAAGCTTGTACGTTAAATTCAAAACGAAATGCGTCAATAAAAAAATGACAAATTATATAAGAGAAAGTTTGCCCAATTTAAATTTATCTTGGATCTGCCGTCGACTTTTTCTTGATCTTTTCTTTTTGGTTTATCAAATTATTTTACTTAGTTAACTTTTAAATAATTAATTCATAGGATGACAATTAATTGTTAAGATTTAAAATTGAGTAACACCTATTTGAAATTTATGAATAAAATATTTTAAAAATTTAGATTAGTTGGTTTTCATATTAAGCGAAGGAAAACCTGGTGGAATTCGTACAATTTTTTAACTGCGCAATAACCAACTAAGTTGGCACAAGCGTCATCATTGGTGGTGACATTAATAGCATTTACGACAGATGTCACAAGATTATCAAGCGCTGCCACTGATGTTGTGGAATTTGGTTTTGCAAATTTTACTCGTTAGTTGATTTATCGGTTCTACGACACTTCTGAACACCGAAAATCTTGATTTCTTTGATATAAAGGGATCTATTTTCTGTTTAATAAAAAATAAATAAGTTTTGATCTTTCTTGGATTATTCTGACTTAGTCAGACCTATAAAGAAAACAATTTTTCAACAATGTGAGGAACTTTGAATCTTAAAAAAAGTAAAAAGCTCCTTGTGTGTATTATTAAGGATCGATTTCTTTGTTGTTAAAACAACAGTTACTGCTAGACATTAAAGTAAACTTTCGCTATTGGAATAATTTGTTCGTAAATGCTGTTTGGGGGGTTAGTTTGTATCACTTTCAAATTCGGATTCGGATGCGGAAATAAATGAAATCCGATCCTGAAATCAATTCCTATTTTGTATCACACTAATTGCAATAATGCCAAATTCACAAAGATTTCCGAAAGTTAAACTGTCAAATCAAAGCAATATTTCTTAATGCCAGTTGCAAATAAATTAATTTCAATAAATTTTGGCTTTAATCGAGATTATTCAAGTACAGGTCTTCCTCCTATAACACAAAAGATAGGTTCTTACATTATGGCGTGTTGTGTGAAATCGTGTTGTAGGAGACTAGAAGCTAGTGCAATAAGGGGTATAGTTCCAACCTAACTTTTCTAATGCAAATGTACATGTTAAAAACTTATTTTTATTTGAAAAAAAAACAAAAAAACAAACAAAAACACATTGCATATTACATACTTAAATTATATATTAATTCAATAATGTCACAAAACATATTTAATATTACATGTACATTGTTGTCCGCGTACTGAACACATGTAACAAAACTTACACAATGATCTGCAATACAGTAGTCCCCGGATAATTGCCCCTCGCTTAACTGCGTTCCCCGTTTTATTAATCGAAAAACCAAGCAAATAGAAAATTCCATTCTACGCTTTTCCCGTTTAATTGCGTACCCGTTTAGGTGCTCTACCCGGCTAAGTGCACTTAGCTAAGTTTGTCGTAGTGCTGCATACAAAATCTCCCGGATAATTAAACGCACACAATGAAAGCAAAAAAAAAGCTTAGATAACGAATCTGCATAACATCCACATGTTCGTTCCTTGACGAATTGAATTCTTTCCTTTAAATTTTATTTAGTTTATTTACAATGATGGAGTTCCATTGGCTATTTTTTTAATCCATAGTATAGCACATACGTATATTGAAATAACTATTTATTGCATTTTCAACGTAATAAAGCGAGGATTTATTTACTGCGTGTGCACATCAATTATGCGGGATTCTTGTAATTGCGTTCCTCATTTAAGTGCGTCGAAAATCGGATATTTTGGCTAACGCAACTAACTGGGGACTACTGTTTTACATGAATAAAATTCCGTGAAATAACAAACCTCGGGTATTCGGATGTTCAATAACAGAACTCGGGTAGTCATCATTTTTTTCATTTTCGTGTAATATGAAATTTTCCGCATTTTGGTTTATTATTCTATAATAAACCTTTGTAATCGTAACAGAAAAAAAAAATTTAACACCCCCCTCAAACTTTCACAGTTTGTGTTTGGCGGGTTATAGAGTGTATATATGTAATAATAATTTGTCTGTCCGTCCGCTGTACGCCGTCCGATCCCTTCAGCACTAAAAGTTCGACCATTCCTAAGTTGTTGGAGCTTCAAGGACAAAACTCGGCTCAAGAATAGTTCTAAACCACGCGCTTATTTTGATGTATTGCCACATAAAGTAGACCGCCCCAAAGGGGGAGAAAAGAAGATATTAATTTTTTTCGGGTTTCCGAAACGATTTTTAAAAACTGAGCAGTAGAATTTTTTGAAACTTGGCCTAACAATTGGGCTAGATCCCCTACAGATCCTAACGTTGAACCATAACGCTCGGCGGCCCCAAAGGGGAGTTATGGGGGTTTGAACTTTTTTAGTCTCCTCAACGGTTCTTGAAAACCGAGTATCAGATTTTGTTCAAATTTGGCATAAGAATAGTGTTAGGTATGTTATTGATTCTCCTAAAACGACATAACGGTCAGAGATAAGGGAGGGGAGAAAGGGGGGTTCGATCTTGTTTTTTTTCTTTTTTCACATTCCGACTCATATTTTCCGAAATCGTTGACACTTAGCTCGAATCAAAATAGATAGCCCGAAGGTCGTGCTTATTCCAACGCCATCTTCCGCAACAATTTGCGAATAACCGTTCACGAGTTATTGGCTTATTATTGTCATCATATTCGATATTCAAGTAAAAATATATATATGGGGACCAGATTACGTAACGATCGATTACGCAATGATGGCGTTTTCATCCTCATTTTCTCTGTTTTTTCCTTTCGTAAACTGTGACGTCAGTGGTGTGGTACCAAAAAGAGAAGAACGTGGAGAGGGTGATTGAAAGAGGGTTCTCTGTCTCTCTTGTTCGCATAAGTAAATTGAAGAAACAAGTGTGAGGAGTTTACGTGTGTGTTTCATACGAAAATGTTAGAGCAATGGTTTGAGTGAAGAAATATGAAACAAAAAAGACCTTGGAACTAGCTAAGAACAATTTTGAAGGACGAAGTTAAGAAATGATATTCACACAGTTTTTTTGTTGTCTTTTGCTACAGAAGCAGAGTTGCTTATGCCTGCGTATTTGTGTGCTTAAACAAATTTTTGATAATTTCAACTGTAATGTCAGTGTGTGGTAAAAAAGAGAACACACGGAAAGGATAGAGAGTTTATGGGCGTGTATTTCACACGAAACTATTAAATAGCAAAGATATGAGTGGAGCGATATGAAATTACAAAGTCGATACAAAAAATTTTTTATGACGGTGCTCTAACAAAAGGCGAAACGAAGTAAAGAAGTAATATTTACATCAGTTTTTTTGTTGTCTTTTGTAGAAGAAGTAATGAAATTTCGATGCAAGGTCTATCTCGCCAACCTAAAAATAAATTGTTATATTTTTTTTTGAAAAATACTAAAAGATTAAAGAGAAAGTTAGTTAGTTTGGTTTTAACTAGTTAGTAGCTTCTGCAGCAAAAGGCAATAATAAACTGCTGCGTATATCATTTCTTTTTTATGGTTTCGTTCCTAAGAAATACCGAAACCTTTATAGAATAACTTCGGTGTACTGTCTGCTTGTCGGTCGCCTTTACATATTTGCTAATAACTTCTGAATACCCTGTAGTTAAGGGATGAAACTTGGAATGAATATGAACTTCGGCAACCCAAAAATAAATCGAGAACTTTTTCCGGAAATAGTCGAAGAAAGAAAAAGTTAGTACTGAAACTAACGTTTGAAAAAACTTTTATTAACTTTTATGGTCAATATGGGTGTCACTGGAAAAGGAGCGGGGCGTAGATTACAAAAATGTCTGTCTGTCTGTCTGAAAGTTACTTATTAGCGAAAAAGTTAGTACTAATACTAAAATCAAAAAACAGATTTTTTTTACTTAGATATTTGATATGGGTATCGTTCGAAAAAGAATGCCAGCCATGTCACGAAAAGTTGTTGGTAAAAGATTATAAGCCAACAAACTTCGAAAAGCGACTTATATGCCGTGTCCCATACCTTATTTTATAAAGTAATGGGCCAACAAATTTGAAAAAAAATTGAGTTGCGCTTTATCTTACATGATTTTTTATTCGTACTAAAATAAAACTAAAAAACTAAAAACTAATTGTTTTTTAATTTTATTACCGGAATTCATTAACTTCGGTACCATTTGATAGGTTTTGTAAATAAAATTTAGTTCTTGTTTTGAACTTTTTGTTTTGAGGTTAAGTTTTCAAGATATTAAGCCAAAAAAAAAGATTGACCATCCTGGCTCAAACAGTGACATACGAATTGTAAAAACATTTTTATATTCATAGAATTTTTCGAGATAGCAACCCTTTAGTGTTTTGCTAAAAAAGGAATTAATTAACTGTCATGTATTCGCAAACAAATTTCTCCATAAAAAGTGATTGCTGGACGTGAGTTGATGCGGTCCTCCATCGCGATGGTCGACATACATCGACGCTTTTTAATAAAATTTAACTTAAAAACAAACCTGCTTCCTTTTAAATAATACCTACATACATATATCGACCATCAAAGTTAATTAGTTTTCTCGGGCGTTAGTATCAGTATTATGAGAGAGGTACCCTATAGACACCTCCACAAGCTTTATAATTTTTGCTTACAAAATCCAATCAAATTCATTGAAAAGTGTAAAATTTGCAGTGTTTTTTAATTCGTGTTAGAGTGAAACTGTGTTGGGAAGATATCGTGTTATAGGAGGAAGACCTGTATAGTAAATTATAGAAAATATCAAATACAAACAATATTGTTTGCTATGTGGTTTGCGTATGATATGAGAAAAAGAAGTGTTCAGAGAAGAGTCATAGCGGTTGCTTTAATGTATTGGTAAAGCTAAAATTGGCGAATTAGTGTTAAATAAGTGTTTTAAAATTGGATCTTATTATAGTATATTTGGAGCCTTGTGAAAAACTTTCAGCTAGCAAGGGAAGCATTTTACACACAGTGGGGCCAGCAAAAACAACGTTCCAAGTGCAACAAGATGGACTGCATTCCCGCCCATTATAAAAGTATTGGCTATCATATTGCACTAGTCAATTACCAAACTTTAGCCAATTAAAATTGTCGGCGCCCATACATGAGAGGTTTAAATCAATTGAACATGTACTTTGCATAGACATAAACCCCCGTTTTGTTGCACTCCATTAAAATAATAAAAAAATGAGCAGCAAAAAAGTTATTTCAAACATTGTGTATAATTTCGAGATTCCTGAAAGACTTGGTTTACTATTTACGCTTGCCTTGGCTTCGCAAAGGTGGTGTACAATCTTTCTTTCTTTCTTTCATTTTTATTCATTCCAGCTTACATAAAGTTATACAATTTTAGATATACAGAATATAGATATAAGCAAGAAGATTATCATTCTGTAACTGAAAAAGTTAGTGTTGAATGATCGTGGACTAAGGAAATGTAATACTGGGAAATTAATATCAGTTGGATTATTTGACAATAATGAGAAAATATCTTAAGTAAGGCCTTATCATACACAATATTTTTAGTTTTTTTCTGAGGCAAAAAGAAATACCGCCGATCATTTGCCGACTCGCGAGCACGCAACGTATAATTGCCCATAGGAAAAACAGGGAAATTCCAGGTTTATTCCACACACACTGATTGGTCTGGGATTTGTTAATTATCATTGCGAATGCTAGGCGCACTGGAAACTGGACACGTTTGAATCCAAAAGGGAAATCGGTTGGAGTTATTGGTATTCTTGGGATTAGAACATCCTCGCCCTTAAACTTTCGTCGCTTTAATCAAATTTCCCAAAATTTCCTTAACGACGAGTCTTGTTCCATTGCACAATTTTGGTTGATTTAAATTGCGTAACATTATTATCACGGAGCCAACCTTGAGCTGTAAGTTGTGGGGTGGTAATCCTGCCAAATCTAATAAATTTAGGAATTCAATTGGATAATTTACAACTTCATTTTGATTAATAATGGAATCGATTAATGAATGTATTTATCCATAAATTTCATTCTGGATTTTTATATTTAAATCATCAACATCCTTATTTTTTGCTGCTAATATAGCTCGATCAACCAAACATGGTTTTTATAATATACTCCGATATGAACTGACAAAAATTTGGTGGACATGAAATGAGGCCAGTAGAAGGGTCAGCAGGCATTTTCCCATCGCCAATGTCTAATAACGCGCTTGAAAATAGTTCCGTCGATTTTGTAATGCTACTCGCATATTAGTTACTAACTTAATTTTTGTTACGTATCGCCATAAATTTGATGTCTTTAAGCAAGCATTTTTTTCATCAGCAGCTGTTGAATGACTGGAAGAATGACCTAGGAATGACTGGAAGCGTTAGGTGAAAATCTCCAGCCAATAGAATCATCGCGCCTCCGAAGAGATTCTGATTGCTACGCAAATCTCTTAGTGGTCGATCGAGTGCCTCTAATGCTCGTTTGTGCGATTTGATGGGAAGCCCGTTGAAATTAGGATGGCAAAAAGTGATCGTATTTGATGCGAAGTAGATCAAATAACAGCATCAGCAAGTGTGTGGTCCCAATGGATATCATTCTCCAGCAAGTGTAATCGTTGACAGGCTTCTCGATATGTTCCGCACAATTCACCATTGAACATTCGTAGAGATTCGAATGAAGTTGGCCCACGAATATTAAGTAGCAATAAATGCAAGTAAAAACATTCGTCACTGTTTGGGTGCACTGTGTAAATACGCCCCAATGCATCGGTTGAATATACATCCACGTATCCTGGTACAGGCTGTCCTTGTTTTCGGCGTTGGAATTTTTTATGTGACGTTCCATGTAAAATATTTCGGTATTTTCGAGTAAAGCAATGTTCTTGCAAATGGATCGCTCGCGCACGTCTCGAAGAAGTTTCTCAGCGTTGTCGCTGGTGGTCGTTCAGCTCTTTGTGCTGCGTTCTCTGCCGTAAAATATACTCGTTGTCCATTCTCCAAGTGAACAGCTAAATGGACTACTGTCGGATGACGTTCATGTATAGGAAATGAAAAGATTCTCCAAACAGCCTCATTGCTGCTAACATCTTCCCATCTGATATTGTGAAACTTCGTTGCTGTTGTTTGAAGCTGCAATACCAAATACGGCCATGCCGTTCCCTTTCGTGACCTATTTGCAAACATATTTAATAGATTTGACCGAACTGCAGTACTCAACATTACAATGTGCCTTAAATGTTTTAGAAAGCAGTGGCGAGTATGGAACAATCCAACTGTTGGTAACTACGACATCCTTATTTTTGACTTTCAACGTTATTGTTCTACAGAGCGACGACGATTTAAACAATTTAACCAAGTGATTTTTTTCATGGAAAAGTTGTTGCAGCTGCATGACAATTTCCCTCCTAACTGAACTATTGATAGCACAGCGTTGAGTTACTTAAGGTTCAGGATTTCCCAAGAAATAAAGAAATTTACAACATAACCCTGGTGGTTGGAGTCGAAATCTTATAGCATTGCAATATATACAAAGAATGCTCATTGGTCCGAAATCGACAGATTTGTCGCTGGCGTAATCGATTGTTGCATCATATCTAAATCCCAAACGTTCGTAATTGATTGTTTCGCTTGATCGTCTATTTTGTTGCATCTCGTTTGAAGTTGGAGTCGCGTGAAATCTCGCTTGAGAAATTCTAATTCTATTTGTCTCCAAACGCTGCCTTCGCTCTTCTTCAGTCTCATTATTTCGCATATTGTAAACCCTATTCGAGTTACGCGTGCAGCCGACCGATGTTTTGACGCCTGGTTCGTGGCATTTTGTTTTATATATTGAATCACACTATATAAAACTTTAAATGCCTGTCCTGCTTTATAGAACGAACGTTGAGCACTCAATTTACGTATGTAAATTTTCCAAGGTGCGAACCTAGTACGGAAGATTACCGGATAAAAATGTTACGACTAATAGTATTATTCTAGACCAGATGCCACATCCTCTGCTACTCTGCTATCGCTACTAATGCGAAGCGTTTGCAAATCACTTTGATCTATTGAAAGGTTTAAAAACACACTTCCACTTGTTTTCCAATATCTATTATTATTGTTTATTAATCTTTCACTACTACTATAATACTATTACAACTCTCGATTCACTATCACAGCACTTTCCACGAATGTCTTTTTGGGGTTTCGTTCCAAAGGAATAACGAAACCCTTATGGAATCACTTCGGTGTCTGTCTGTCTGTCTGTCTGTCTGTCGCCTTTTACATATCTTCTATAAATATTATAAAACAAAGTCGAAAAAAATGTTTGGGGAGTTTAATCTCAGGAACTACCGAACGGATTTGCATGCGGTTTTCACCAGTAGTATTGTTGGGTATCTATTATGGGTATGGACTACATTTTATAGACATTTAGGCACAACAAGTTAACGATATATTCAGATGAGTGAAAAAAGTCGAGAACTGGCAAACTTCTAAGGCGGGCGCTGTCTAAACAGTTAAAGATACGAAAAAATAATGTACTGGGAAATTGATCGTCTCAAAAAGTTCTAAAAAAAAGTCAGCGGTGGCATATGTGTATCTTCTAAGGTAGACTCACAATAACCAATTTTATGGTTCTGTAAAAATTCGAAAAGCCAATCCGCCCCGTAATTTCCACACCGCTTTATCAAAAAATCTGAAAAATTACAAAAAATCGGCTTCCATGAGTAAATTAAAAAAAAACTAATTTTAGCATTCCAGCCCCAATACTTTTGGGGCTTTTGGCCCAATAAAACGTGAATATGCGAATTTCGAAAATCTAAAAACGCAGTTTTATAGATCTCGGAGCAAGCACTAAGAAATAATAGCTATAAAAATATCGATTAGTTTGCGAAATCCGAGAAATCGCTGATTAAAAGATTTTTTTAATCTATAAAATTCTGGCTGAAATCGATGCGATTCTCAGTGGTGTTTTCCATGTTCATTTCAACCCCTATTTGCTCAACTCAAATTTGCACACAGCTGGCATGAAAATGATCGCGCGGAAACGGTGTTGTACGGATAGAGGCATATGAGATGTGAAAAATGGATACATGTATATATGTATGTGTACAGGCTTACATCAATGTCCACATTAGAAATACAGGCAGCGATGAAAGAACGTGGTATTTTTTGTTGGAATATGATAGCCAATGGGAAAATAACATATCTGATGCGTGTTCTGTTCTACAGGAAAATAACAAGGACACTTTCGTTGTGTAAAATTACTGAACCTTTGTTGCCGTGGCAAAATCACCGCAAAATATGATTGAAGATATGTTGTACCGCAGACAACAACAACTGTCATCCGATTATGGGAACATTGATCAAAGTACATACAGTCGAATCATTCTAAGTTCGAATTTTCACGGGTTAGAAGCGGTTATGGAAATTCAAGTTAGAGGGTTTCATATACTTTTTTTTTTTTTGTTATTGAAAATCCTTTATTTTGGACTGTAATATTTGCATTGGGCGGCGTAACAGCCCGTTGAGAACAAGAGCCATACTTTTTCGCACCTCCACTGTGTTGTGCGCGTTATAATTTTGACACATGTGGAGGGGACCTACTGTTTAATGCCGGTTCCGAAAGGCGAATTGCGAAAACTTTTTGTGACAGAAGTACTCCAGGAGGATTGTCAGTCGTTCGCCGGAGGTGGGGCCGTGAAAAATGTTTGTGGTGTTTTTTTCCCCTACTTTTCCCCTTAACTTCCAATAAACGCGGTAAATTAAGCAAGAATGCATCTCAGATACCTACCTGTTTTCAGATTAAAAGCCGATTATTTGCGTGTGCGCGATGCGAATAGAGATGGCTCTCGACAACGATAATGTTCGCTAGCGATGTTCGCGTGTAGGGCCATGTTTGCAAGCTAATCCTCATTTTTGCTGTGAACTTCCTTTGCTCTCTCTTTTTTGCATAGGTAAACAACAATAAGGGCAACCATACGCTTTTTCTCCAACGTGTTTGCACTACGAGAATCAACACGAAATGAATGTTCTCGAAATGTGTTCATCGTCTAGGACCCCAGTGGGAGAGTCAGATAATGCGAGTACGTACTTGCTACGAGTGTGCCGAATTATTTCGTTCAAATAAGTTTTCAAAAAGTGATTCAGTTTTTTAAATGTTTTTATTGAATTTTGGTTCTTCAAAATGCCAGCAACAAGACGTGCCAACATAGGTAACAGATGCAGAAAGCCAAATTAATATATTATACGAACGAGTCGAAATAACGAGCACCGCGAAATGTAAAATGAAGATGGACTGAATCGAATGTATCAAAATCCTCGACCACGAAATGTTTCTATCGGCATCGAGCTGCAATCAATAAAGACGTCTCCTTGGATCACAACAAATTGTTGCTATTGGACCAATGAACGTTGTGTGTTGACATCGCAAGGCACTAAAATTTAAAAATGCATGGGCAAAGCTGCACTGCGATTGGATTAATTGATCACCAATCTGGAAGCTCGCATACTCCACCGTCTTGCGGCTGGTTATTAAGACCGCCTCAGTCTTTTGCGCAGTTAGCTCCAGGCCGCTCAAGGCTTCGCACCACCTCGTTCGTGTTGAATTCTACTTCATGCACGTGCTTAGCCACTGACCAGTGCGATGTCGTCCGCGAAGCCGACCACTTTAATACATACGGGTAACGACAAGCGTAGGACCCCGTCACATGAGGTCCCATAGCAGGGAGCCGAGCACTGACATCTGTGCAACTCATGCAGAAACGTGACAGTACTTGGCGCACTCGTCGGACTGATACCTTAGCTTCCTGTTGCGGAGGTAGTCTGTGACTATCCTCCGCAGGTAATAAGGGATACCCATTCTAGCCAGCGCTCTCCTGATGAACGGCCAGCTGGCTGAGCTGAACGCGTTTCCCACATTAAACATGATACTGCGCAGTACTCCCTGTTCCCCCTCTCCACCTTGCACCCTGTATTGCTTAAGCTGCTGTATCTACTATTACCTTTATGGCATCAACGGTAGAACGCGATTTTCTGGTGGTCTGACAGTGCTCCGTTCGCTCGTTTGCTCGTCCGCTGCCGTCTGCGGTAAATAATACGCTCTAGGAGCGTATCGAGCAAGCAGATTGGGCGATATGAAGATGGATCGCCCGGTGGCTTGTTCCCCTTCGGAAGCAGGACAGCTGTTGCAGTTTCCAATGTGTGGAGAAGACCACCTCCTCTAGACACTTTTGTATTGCTGCTATAAATATGTCTGGTCTGATCCTCAGAGCCGTCTTAACCGCCTTAGAGTCCCCAATTTTAGCGGCCGCTCCGGAAAGCTCTACCGATGTGATTACCGGGACTTGTTCCTCAATGGTCTCAGTAGACTCGATTATGGTGTTCGCCCTAGTGCCCGGTCTATAGGGGAATAGATCCACTATGGTACTCAGCATTCTCGGGCACGTAAGTTGTGGAGACCTACCGCTCTTGGTTCGTTTCATGCCCCAGGGATCTGAGTAGGCTTCCTCACAGAGCGGCCTGAAACACCTGGATTTGCTCTCCTTGATGGCCCTTTCAAGTTTACGCCTCGCAGCTTTAAATGCGGTAAGCCTTGCCTGGAAGTCGGGCCAGCCTCTGGATCTCTGGAATCTGCGCCGTGCTTGTAAGCACTGCGGTCTGAGTCTCCTGATATTTTCGGACCACCAGTAGCAGGGCTCTCCACCTCTTCTACTAGGCAGTCTCCAGGGCATTGCTGCGTCGCATGCCGTTGTTATGAGTTTGGTCAGCTAATGCGACAACGCCTCCGCTGAGCCACCGCTAAAGGCTATAGCCCGGTGGTCACTGTGGGTGTAGTCCTCACTTACCCGCCATTTAGCTCTCCGTAGTAGCGCACTGCTCATAAACGTGATGTCTATGATTGTCGCTCTACCTGCTTTCCGAAATGTCGCCACCGTTCCCTCGTTTGCCAGGTGGATATTCAGCTACTACTACAAGGCTACTATGTCGTCCAACAGCCTAAGGTAATCCGCAAGCGCGTAGCAGCTATATATATGCACACCATTAATCCTTGCGGAAATGAAGTAGTCGGCCGGGCGGGCGACTGATTAAAGGGCATGCCCTCCGCAGGTCCATATCGCTACTTTCTTCGTGGTGTCATTTATCCAGCTGTTGCCATCCACTGGCTTGCTGTGCAGCGGTGTGCGGACGCGGATGCGGCAATTCACCCAACCGACTTTGGCTTTCGGTCTCCGCTGTTAGCGCGACTTCCGTAGGCCTTCCTAAGACTGAGCACGTCCGCCACACTAACCCCAATGCTGTACTGGTTCATGATCGCCTTGCAGATGTCTTCCCTGGTAGTAATTTTGTCGAGGTCTTTGTTCTCGACCGTCGATCTCTCCGTTAGGGCACGTATCTCTGTGTCGGCGCCCAAGCTTTCGCCGATAATACCCTGGAACTTAAGCTAGACCCTGAACGCTCATTTAGTCTCCTAAGACTCAGTAGAATTCAAGTTAGGAACCTGATCAGTGTCATAACTGGGCACTCCACTTTTGGCAAACATGCCACCCGACTGGGCCTCCCGGCCAACGACTTCTGCAGAAGCTGCAGAGACGAAGAAGAGGAAGAAACCCCGCTCTACCTTTTAAAAACCTGCAGCGCTCTCGCGAACCGTAGAAAGAGGCATCTTGGTCACTACTTTCTAAATAATCTCGGTGAACTAGCTGACACCAGCATAAGCCGTATCCTCCGTTATATTAATAGCTCCAATTGGTTTCTGGAGTAGTGGGATGTTTTTGCATCCGCTCCATGTGGTATCACAATGGGCCTCATCTGGCCTAAGTGCTTGGCTGCCTTGCGCTTCCTTGAGGTGTAAGCTTACTGTGTACTGAGTTAAATCAAAATCGAGATTGTTAGTTTAGCTTTAGAGATACACAGACAAGCAGAGTAACTTCAAAAACTGTTACAACAGAGCTGTGCACCGCGTGTTCACCGCGTTTTGTAGAAAAGTCTACAAAAAATGGAACTGTAGAACACGAAAAATAAAGGTACACCGGAAGTTTAGTTAAAATTAGGTCTCTAATTTCGTCAACACAATTATGGTACATCTCGCCGCCAAAATTGGTCTTTGACACATCCACTGATTATCCTCTTTCTCTACTTCGATTATATCTGGATCAATCGCGATTAATTTTAATTTTCGCCTATTCAAAGTAAGTTTGAAAAAAAAAAATGTGGAGGCCTCTACCCAAATGTGCTCTTATATCAATAGATAAAATTGCGGTATGACAAAATTTCTATAATGGGGAAGATTTTAGGCAACACTTGACAATGACTGCTCCTATCACCGGTAATGTCTGTTAAATATCTCCAGCAAACTTGACAAGGATTCCACTCGTGATTTTTTTACTGCTCGAATATCTCTAATAGGACCTTTGTTGTGTCGCCTTTCGCCACAGACGAAATACGTGTGTGCTCACACGATAAGCGGAAGGACCATGAATATGGCAGATCCTGCTACCGGACGAATGTATAAAAATGCGTAAACAACAACACTAACGACCGCTGACGGTCGTTCGCTGCCTGCTAGCTCGAATGTGTGCAAATTAAATAAAGCAGAACACGGTTTTCTGTTTTAGGTATACATATATCTTTATTATTTTTGTTTTTTATTAGTGGTGAGTCTAACCGACTCGCCGTCCGATACAAGATTCACGAGCGAATACAATAAACACAGCACTCATCGACTCGCTCACGAGCAAGTTTTCAAAATTTCGATTCACTCACGAGCGAATACAATAAACACAGTACTCATTGACTCGCTCCCGAGCAAGAGTTTTAAAAAATTTCAAACGCAAAATACACTCGTTCACGAGCAATTTACGATTGTGATTTTTATTAAATCCTCGCGAGCAAGTGTATTGTTGTGCTACTCGTGAGTGAGTATTTCCGACCCCTGCGTTTTTCTTGCTTTACTTTTCACAAATTTGCTTTTTAACTTTTCTTTGACTTTCAACAATCACTCTCGAGTACAGACTGACTAATGCCCAAAAACTAATCTTTACTTTAACTCGTTACCTGTTATTCACAGAAAGCAAAAGAGGTTTTTTGCATTAGCATCTATACATTATCAGGATACTCTGAGCAACCGATCATGCTCCAAGCACATGATGCAGGAACATGCACAACAAATGTTGATCCAGCATAGCAGGAGAGACTGTCTTCAAATTCTCGCCATCAGACACAAAAGACAAAGAGCAAAAGGGGGAGAGAGTTTCATTGATTGAAACTGCACAGCAGCATATCCCCGTGGATGCCCTGCATTACGCTGGGACACGATTCCATAGGAAGCTGTAACTGTTTGATTTGCAGACCATGTGGTGTTTCGGCAAATAGTGATTGACAAGAGTGGTAGCTTGTACTCTGTGACAAATAATCTCTTCTCAGCCTCAGCATACTAGGGTTGCCATAGTATGTAACTCCAGCTGTATGGCAAATAGGGTTGGAAATTAATATGGAAAACACCAATGAGACTCGCGTCGATTTCACCCAGAATTTTATAGATTCAAAAAAAAAAATTTCAATCAGCGATTTCTCGCATTTCGCCCACTAATCGACATTTTTATAGTTATTAGTTTTTAATGCTTTCACTGAGATCTACAAAGCTGCGTTTTTGGATTTTCGAAATTCGCATATCGACGTTTCATCGTTATTGGCCAAAAGCTCGAAAACTATTGGGGCAGGAATGCTGAAATTAGTTTTAATTGAATGTACTCATCGTAGAAGATGTTTTCATATTTTTTATAGACATGGTGTGGAAATTACAGGGGGGACTAGCTTCTCGACTTTTTGCAAAACCATAAAAGTGGTTAATTGTGGATCTAACTTAAAAGATAGACATACGCTGTCGCGAATTTTTGTTTTAGAGCTTATTGAGACGTTCAATTCCCGCATAATTTTTTTTTTATTGTAGTATTAAAAATTAGAATCGAAAGTATTGTAACATCCTTCTTGTGAGTCAGCGCCAACTGGGGCTGACAACAAACAACGTTTCAAACAAGAGCGTTCAGCTGACATATCCCACCATGACTACAGCAAAACTACAGTATCTGTAACTATTTAGATAGCGCCCGCTTGCTATTTCTCGAGTTATTTTCCGGGCAACTTTTTGAATTTTTTTATATAAAAACCTTATTCGGACAGTGACGAACATTTAAAAAAAAAAATTGCAAATCGGTCCACCCGATTTCAAGTTATGCGCTTACCAACGAACAGCATTTGATTTTTATTATATAGATATTTTTGTTTTTAATTTTTGTTCAATATTCACTAAAAAGAATCTATTGATAAAACAAATATAAGAATATAACGCACCTACCGGCAACATTTCACTGATTTTAAAACTTTTTTGAAAATCACTTCCACCATTTTTTTACACCACAAACCAGACATTTCACTTTCGATGAAAAATTGAATCAAAATGGCAATTTTATATAAGAAGCTAAGAAAAAAAATTGTTAAGTGTATGTTACAAATTGTTAAGTGTATGGATCAACTATTACGCATCGTTTTGTGAAGCGGCGGCCGACACTCTATTAATTTTTATAACAAAATAATTTTTCTATAAAATTTTATAACTAAAACAAAAACACATTGCAAACACTACACGGTATTTAAAAAAGAAAATGTGGTCTATGATCGTAGACTATGCGGAAGTTTGGAAGTTTGGAAGTTTGTTCATACCCTAAAACTATCTACTAATATAACCTTCCCAATTATGGAAGTTTTTTCATACCCTAAAACTATCTACTAATATTATATAAGAGCTCTTTTAGGTGGAAGCAGTACACTTTTAGTAGGAGATAGAAAGGGACCTCATTTTGAAAACCAAATTGAAGTTGATCGAGATTTAGTTGTAAAAGTAAACAGTTTTAAAGACTTAATATTATATCAAAAAACCAACCCAGATGTAGTCGAAGTAGAAAAAAAAGATTATCAAAGGACTATTGACAGTTGCAACTGTAGTGTTAACGAAATTACCGATCTTATTTTAACTGGACTTCAACGTTCCTTTATTATTCATGTTCTACAATTCCATTTTTTATAGACTAAATTGGCGGCTAGATATAGTAGTGCTAACGAAATTAGCGACCTAATTTTAATCAAACTTCCTGTGTACCATTATTATTCGTGTGAGATTTTACCACAAAACGCAATGAAACCGCTGCGCACAATTATGTTATTACGGTTTTTGATGTAACTGCCTATCTATCCGTCTCTAACGATACACTAACGATATCGATTTTGGCAAAATTTAGTATAGAATAAGCTTAAACATTAAACATGGTAATATTATTTATCCAACTACAGTAAGTGATATTCACGCGGACGACGTTGCGGCAGCAGCTAGTTAATATATATTATATAAATAAATATTTTCAACATGTCTCGTTAGTTTTATGATTGTTTGTGTAACCAGTACCCTACAGCCACACAAATTCATTAAAGAACTGAATTTCTATTACAGCTTTTTATCTTTTCCCCAGCTTTTTGCATCAAGGCTAATTGTCCACTCTAAAGAAAGAAAATACATATTTGTTTCATAAAATGCAAAATGAGCACTGGGAAAGGAGAGAAGGAGGCGATGATATATTAACGTCATGCTTTTTATATTACACTGTGTTGATGCAACGTTCAAGATCCTTGGGTATTCATTCTTAACTAATTTTGAAAGTTTTTAACGCCTGTGGCATTTGCTTGAGTACAATGCAAAAAGGGAACATTTTTGCTTCTGATTATTATTTTGCCATAGCAATGGTTTCTGCTGCTGCTTCTCGAGCGCATATACTCAGTCGCTTCCCTATGATAAGGGCACAGGCGAACTGTGCAAGAATTTCCCTTCTTTAAAGTTTTGAGTTTATCCACTGGGCATTTTTATGGTTTCGACATAGTGTACCCGGAGTAGTGAATTTTATCTTTACGAATACACTCTACGTAAATATGTCGATGTCCAAAGGTAGAATTTAAGTATTTTCTACTGAGCGGCATCTGCTACTATTCAACTATTTTATTTTACTTGTTTTACTTTTTTCCTTGCTTTCTTATCTTTTTTTACAACCACTGAATATACATGCCATGCTTGAATATACATGCTCTCCGATTTCAAAGATTTTGTGGTTGCCATGTTCGTATGTGGGGGGTTGTCTTGCATAACAAGTAGGAGCTCACTTGCTTGCTACAATTTATTACTATTCAATTTTGTATTTACTGATATTCGACGAGCAAGCAGGTTATAGGACCGCTCTGTTCTCCTGAGAAAAAGGCACTCTAAAGAGCAAATAAAACATTCTTACAACTGCGGGTAGAGATCCAACATTATAACCTGATACCGTACCGTATGCAAATTATTGCAGGCAGTGAATATTCAAAATATTCAAACATATAACTTGATATCTTCTGCATAAACTCTGGATAATTCGAATTTCATGGGATCATCAACAAAACTGCGAATTACATAGGTTTTTAAATTATGAGGCTTCACAAAAAAATGTTTGTTTACTTTCGTCACGTACGCATTTTAAGTAACGGTTGTTGGAGAAAAGAAAGTAAGCTTGACTTCGAATTAAAAAGGCTAACACGCCATTATTTTCTAATTATAGAGGTTTTGATGCTCTCTTACACAAAAATAAATCCTTATTAACGAGGAGAACATCTTGTTTTTTTTTCGATTTACAGAGGTTTTTGTCAGGCGACTGTGAAAATGCTTCTATTTACATAGGTCTTCGAGTTATGAAGGTTCGAATTATCGAGAATTTACTGTATATAAAATAAAGTGATGTTAGTTATTATTGTTATAACTCAAGAACGACTGGACTGATTTGTATGATTCGCACCAATTCGGACTGGTCTCCGGCCAAACAAGAACAACCAAGAAAATTCCCGAAAAATGTCCGAAAAAAGAAATTATTAAGAGCATTTACTTTCCCTTACATTTTGTATGGATGGGGCTAATTGTAGCACATAATAAAACAAAGTCAAAAGATTTTAGATGAAACTAAAGGGTGATTTTTTAAAAGCTATAGAAAAGTTTAAAAAAAAAAAATACATAAAATTCAGAAAAAGGCATGAAATCTTTATTTGAATCGATAGTTGACTGCGCCTCGAATGGTCCATCCGCTTAGTCCAATTTTGGCATACTCTTTCCAACATTTCGGCCGGTATCTCACGAATAAGTGCTTCAATGTTGTCTTCCAATGCGTCAATTGAAGCGGGCTTGTCTGTATAGACATGTGCTTTAACATAGCCCCACAAAAAATAGTCTAAAGGCGTTAAATCGCACGATCTAGGCGGCCAATTAACCGGTCCCGAACGTAAAATAAAATGTTC
Source organism: Syritta pipiens (assembly GCA_905187475.1). Classification (NCBI taxonomy): domain Eukaryota; kingdom Metazoa; phylum Arthropoda; class Insecta; order Diptera; family Syrphidae; genus Syritta; species Syritta pipiens. The sequence goes on along the minus strand of LR994572.1, from coordinate 58,882,225 downwards.
ATCGAACTCGCCTCTCAATAAGTCCATTTTTACGCGTGCTGTGTGGCATGTGGCACATTGTGGCGCATTTTGATAATAAAATTCAATAATTTGCAAGCGTTGTTCGTTTGTAAGACGATTCATGGTTAAATTATATACCAAACTGAAGATGTTTGACAGTGAAACAAAACACGAAACGTGCGTCAGCTGTTTAAACCAGTGTTGCCAAAAAGATAATAGCTAAAAAATCACCCTTTAATTCAATTTATTGTCTGTAAGATAAATAGATGAAACCTGACGATCTCATCAATAGAATAAAAAAATTTATTTTCGCACAATTTTTCGAAATATTAACGATATAAATTATACCAGCATTTTGCTAAAAAAAGGGCAACTAGCGATTATCTCACACACACAAAGTTGTCTACTCTTTTCCTATACCAAAAAAGACAATAGGATCTTAGAGCGGCGTTGGCGGAGTGGTTATAGCGCTCGCGCTGTGCTTTGAGGGTGCTGGGTTCGACCCTCGGTTTGTCCGATTTGCCTTTCTTTTTGCTTTTTTTTTTTTTTCTTCTCCGAAGGGTTTTTCGCTATATTCACATTTCTTTTTTTTTTAAAATTGTTAAAATCCAATTCAAATAAAAATGATAGCTTGAATGCGTTACTAACTCAATCGAGAACGCAAAGTATTCTTAAAAAACTTTCCATACTCTGTTAAATTCAGAAATATCTTTGGCTCTTTTTAAGGCCTGTGAACCTTAGTTTGACATTTTGTATGACAGTTTTTTTCTCTCTCAGTTCTCTTAAAAGAACAAAGCGAGTAAAGAAATGATTGATCATAATAGCTTTGTTATTGTAATTTTTTTGAAGAAAATAAGAGAATCAGTTATTTGTACGTGCATGTGTGCTCAGACCATTTTCTGAAACGCTCTTTTCTATTGGTTACGATTTATATTTTGTCGCTGAATAAAAGTGAACATAAAGAATTCTAAAGAAACAAAAACAAAATTAAACATTATTTTTGTTATTGCTTCAATGTGATTTTCACATGCCAAAAGTCAAATAACCTAGTGTAAAATTTGAATTTTTTTGAATTTCAAGCACGAGTACTTGATTTGTTAATTTCTTGGATGTTTGTGACTGTACCACATTAGTGTTTTAGATGATTAAGTGGCTATTTTTTACTGCCGAATACGTTATTATTCAAATTGCTTAGCTGCTTGGTAAGCTAGCTTTCATGAACTGCTGATTAATTGTTTCAATGGAGTAGCTTGAGACCATTTCCCTTAAGTTCACTAAATCAATTTTCACACGGTTGGCACGATCAGCAAATGAGAACGACTTTTGTTTAGCTTTATTCGAAAACAGCAGGTAGCCGTAGTTAGTTGATTTAACTTAAATTATGTCCTTACTTCTAATCTGTTGACGAAAAAACGAAACCCTCGATGCGTGAGTAAAACTCACATTTGACCGGCTTTTTTATGATTGCAAGCACTCTTCATGGTGCTCACTTACTTTGCTGACTGACTGTATGTGCATTTGAAACTAAATTTTTGTTTGGTAAACATATAATTTTTTTTAAGAAAAAACCCAAAAGTATTTGTAGTAGTTGTATGTGTATGCTGAATTTGTGGGGTACTGTAGGGGAAGGTCGTGTACCTCGGACCGGGTGCCGATTTCAGGCAATCCGCTGAACATATGGCTAAAAGCTCTTCCGTACATTTTCCAGTATTTCATCAGGCTTACCTTGTTTTTTTTTTCACCTTCACCTAGTTTTTATTCAAGGCATTAGATGGACGTGCAAGAAAACCAACATAACATAACTTACACCCTCTAATTCAAGTTATTAGTGACGTTTACGCTACGGGGTTGCTCCGGCAGAAGAGATCTCCAGGCAACCCGATCCTCCGCCGCCGACTCTAAGTCCTCGGAGCCAACGATCTCATCCTGGGTCTACCGAGCGGTCGCCTACCCGACGAAGTCGCGTACAAGGCACGCATCGGAAGTCGTACTGCTGGGGACATTCGTGCCACGTGGCCAAGCCATCAACATTAACCTCTCTTCGCACCGTTGTGTTTCTCACCCGGTCTCGGCGAGTAACTCCCACAACAGCACGCAGAAATCTCATCTCGGCAGCTTGTACTCACGATCTTATTCTTTCGGTCGTTATCCAAATTTCATGACTATAGGTCAGAGTTGGAACAAACACCGAATTGAACACCGATAACTTGGCCTTCACACCAAGCTCGGTCTTCCTGTTGACAGACCTTCCAGGCTGTTTCAAAATTGATCCAGCTTGGCCAGTCCTACAGAAAAGCTCAGTATTGTTCTTCCCATCACTTGTGAAAAAGACCCCGAGTTACTTGAACTTCTCCACCTATCTCAATGGGACTCCACTAACATGCAGAGTGCATTGCACATGCGTTCTGGAAATAACCATCACCTCGGATTTGTCCACGTTAACCTTCATCCCAGCATCAGTACAGACGGCGACAAGCCTATCTAGCGCACGCTACAGTTCCGTCTGTAAGGATGTGAGGATAACTAAGTCATCTGCAAAAAGGACGTGACTTACCCTCAGCTCTCCCAATGTCAAACATTCTTCACCTCGGCAGCGTTGTAACATCCAGTCCATACATATAATGAAAAGGAGAGGTGCGCCTTGGCGAAGTGCAACGCTCACCGCAAATGGTGTTGATTTACTACCTTTAATCCGAATACAGCTGGCCTTCAACAGAGACCCATCAAACCCATACACCTGCAGCACCTTCCAGAGTATTCCTTGAGAGACGCCTTTTCCAGGTCTACAAAGCAACTGTAGATCGGTTCGGCATATTCCCAGGCCTTCTCGAGTACCATTCTTAGAGTGAAAAGCTGGTCGACCATAACTCTAGACCGCACCTCCAACACCTTAGCATAGACCTTACCGGAGAGACTTAAAAGAGATATACCCCTATAATTGGAGCTCTTATCCCCTTTACGTGATTTTGAAGACAGCATGCCGACTTTCTCTGGAGATGATAATTATTGTGTTACGAAATGGATTAGCTGTTTTGAAGACGCCAAATTGCTACACAAGTTGAGTGATGCAGAAAGCCTTGTATATGCCAGGCGAGTGTTGAGAGGAACAGCAAAATTGTTTCTACGATCTGCATCATGCCGTACTTGGGGTGAGTTGATAAAAGCTTTGTTAACTGAGTTTCAAGAGCACGCTACCGCCACGGATGTTCATAACATATTGCGGGGAAGAAGAAAATGCGACGATGAGACCTTCCAACAATATGTACTTTGGATGCAGGAAACTGCTTCTTTAGCTGATATCGACGAATTAGATCTGATCAACTACATCATCAAGGGAATCCCTGACTCTATCTTTAACAAGCAAATTTTCCTAACAGCAAACAATATCGGCGAGCTAAAGATCATGCTGAAGAAATACGAAAAAATGAAAAGTGGGCGGCCTGCACCTTCGGTGGCATATCAAAAACCACCCCCACAGGCGAAAACTTCATCAAGCACGAGTAATCAAGCCACAATCAAATGATTCAACTGTAACGATGCTGGCCACATTTCAAACTACCCGAAACCCCGAAGTAAGGGTCCTGTTTCCGCTGTGGGCAAAAGGGACATGTGTTAAGGGCCTGCCCACAATCAACATCCGTCCTTATCGTCCAGTAATCCGACCCACAAGCAGAAGATCATACATTCTTTTTGCGAAACTTTTACGGTGTTTTCGGATACGAATACCAAGATGACTCTGAAGCAACCCCTTTAACTATGGACAATAATCGACACCGGAAGCCCAATCAGCTTTATGCAGGAGCGTTGTGTCCATGCTTCCTGATGAAAACTGTACCACCAACCATGCAAGATTATAAAGACACCAATAATTCTTATATTAGGAAACGTTTTTTATAATGTGAAGGTCAAAAGTAATTATTTTGATTTATGTCTATTTGTTGTGAATAATGATACTATGAATAACGCAATAGTTCTAGGACGTGATTTTTTACAAAACAACACATAAAATATAAAACTTATTTTAGAAGAAGAAGAAAATGATTTAAATAACATGCAAGATGAAGATTTTGTAAGTGAAGACTTTGTAAGTGAAATTTGGAACATAGATGTATTAGACAACTATAACACTTGCGCTAAATCGGCTTGTCTTAAGATTAACGATAGTTCAAAATACGATGATAATAAATTGATAAAAATTTTGATTCCGCGAAGTATATCTACGGGAAATGTTTTTTTCGAATTATTATGAAATGAAAATTTTGTTAAAAAATGAGAAAAGTCTTTTTAATTGCGTGCCACTGCGGTTACCACGAGATAACTAGAACTTAAAAAAATTCTTGACGATTTGCTCACAAACGGTGTATTTTGTGAAGGCAAACCTTTTGCTTCGCCAATTGGCATAGCAAAGAAAAAGACCGGTAAATCACTTTGCATAGGTTTTCGGCAGCTAAACAAAGTGAAACTAAAATATGATTTTCCCATGTTTTAAATCGAAGGTAATCTCGATAGGTTGTAAGGCAACAAGCAAGTAAAAAAAACTATTCACATGCAAGAACTTAATAAAACCTATTACGGCAAACATCATATGAAACCTCGCGACTATGATGGTTTTTTTTTTGTTTTTTGCCTTGAGGACGATGTGGAAACCTAATAGGCAGGTGGAACAGGCCCGTTCTGTTCCAAATAGTATGAGACTTTCACCCACTAAAACCAGATCTTGACCTCTTCTCCTTGACACCATCCACTCTGGGACCGCTTTCGCATTACTTCAGAGTGGTGTCGTTTTCTTCCCCCCCAAAGGGGACCGGCTTTTTCATTTTCTTCATTGGGTTAATTAATTAATCTTGCGGTCAGGCTGTAATCGTTCTTCGTTTGGGGGGATATTATCTCCTTCCTCTCTCCTTTTGGTTCTCAGCACTACTTCAGCATATGCCGCGATTTTGGTCCAGTGGCTGCTGCTGGATAGCATCCTTTCGAGGCGACTATGATGTTCGACATTTTATTATGATTAAAAGTACCATTAGCATTCCGGGTATTAACAAAAAACTTTGAGCAAAATATTAAGACCCGTTTAAGATAGTAAAAACGTTGCGAAACCATCGTTATCTAGTCAAAGACTTACGAAATATTGAACTTTATAGCTTTCCTTACAAAAGGGGTTGCATGTCCCGAAAACATTAAAATAAAATTATCTAATATGTCTATGTATTCTACAATATTTGCATGTATTCCTTTTATTAATTGGAAAATTGACTCTTGTTATTGTAAGAGTAATATATTTTTTTATTATAAAGTATTTTATTTAAACAATTCATTTGGGTTTCTTGAATATAAAGGCGTCGGGAATCAGGTGGTTGAGCAACGCTTCGGTGAACTTGGCCGAGTCTGAAATAAAATATAAACAAACAAACAAATGAACATCTGGCTCGCCAAAATCTACTATACTAGTATCTACTACTAACTACGGCTGAACACATTTGTTCAGTGAGATAAACTCACTCGAAACCATTACACTATGCACTACTTGTACCACGCACTCGCAAGGACACAACTGAGGATGATTCCGTGGGTGAACAGCATTTTTATACTGCTCACAGGTCTTCAATCTGTCCTTCCGGTGCTCTAAACTACGGAAATATCCATACTCAAATTCTACCAGCGACCGAACCCTTTCTCGCGTCGCCACCAAGGTTCGGAGGGTTTTTCCCATCCTCTTCCTTTTCGGGTCACCCCGTCACAGGCCGGGGTGTCGCGCATGTATCCGCGCCGGCGTGTCGCCTGAAAGCCAAACAACATCATGCGTCGGGGTTTTCGCCCACGACTGATGGTTGCTTACATTATGTACAAATTTTAAATAAATATGTACCATTGCACGAATATCATGCAATAATTTATGAAATCTATACATGTATACTTTATTATGTTGCAAATATTATTACGTTAACTGTAATATTAAGTCAATCAAGGACGATTTTTATTCAGGATGGTCGAATTGTAAGATCGTAAGAAGATCGTATTGTTCGTAGATTTTGTTTTCCACTTACCGGTCACACTGTTTCTGACCGATTTCCAAAAAAATGACATTATGTATGTAGGATGTGAACAGACCACAGACAATAAGAACGCACCCGTGCCATTAAGCACTGATGACGAGAACAACCCTTTCTTTTTGAAAGTCGCAGTCGCAACCAAGCTGTTGAAGAAGCCGTTGAAGCTGTTGTTCTATCACTCATTTCATTTATATTTTGTGTGAAATAATTAATTTAAATAAAATAATATATATTGTAATAATTTTACTTTTAATAAATAAAAAGACCTACATAATTGGGGGCTCAACCAAAATAAAAATAAAAATTAAAAACATATTGTGCAACGTAGTAATACGCATCAACGTAGTAATACGAATCAACGTATACCACCCGTAGCAGAAACACACACACATATACACACAAGTAAAAGATTGATCGCAGCCACAAATTAGCCAATACAGATACCCAACTTCTACTTCTCTTGCCCCTTGATTTTATTTGACAGCGTTTTTTATATCATTTTAAGTCTGTGAATACGTGTGGGAGCTTTGAATAACAAATCAAACATATGTGCGTGAAAATGATGAGTTAGTGTTCGGTGCTTTCTGAATTACTGTCAAAATGCTTCCTGTATTTCAGCTACATTCGTGAATTACTGTCAAATTCATCGATGGACGAGGGGAAATAGCCGCTGTACAGTTGGGTGTCTATATTAGGTTGTCTGTGATCGCAGCGCAGTTCGCCTATTCAGTGAGAATACCAGGAGAGGTGAAGAAGAATCGTAATTCCGAGTAGCAGCCGCCGTCTGGATGAAGAGTGCCGTAATTTTTTGAATCGAGGGAAACGACGCCGTTAACAGATAAATTTTGCATGTTCTTTTATGTATTTACTTTGTTTTTCTTTTTCAACCCCTTTTGTAATCTAAATTTTTTACGTTGTATGTACTAAGAATTTATGTGAATTGATTACATTTGATTTGTGTTATTAATTGAACTTGTAACAGCAGCATGGAAGCAGACGAGATGAGGTTATTAAATGTAAGCGATTTAAAATCGAAATTGAAAGAGTTAGGTTTGACGGTGGTAGGGAAGAAAAAAGATCTTCAGAAACGACTATTGACACATTACGGACACGACGCAGGCGAAGATGATAGTTCGGATGGAAATTCCGAGCACGAATGCATGTCGGAGCATGCAGGCAGCGGCAGTAACACCAGCGAATGGCATGATGCAGCGAATGACAGAAATCTAGACGGAGTACCAAGTTCCTTCCAGTTCAGAGACGTAGAGGACACAATTGCACCATTCTCGGGAGAATCTTCGCAAAATGTTAACTCATGGATCGAAGAGTTTGAGTCCATTTGCGCAATTGTAAAATGGAATGACCTACAAAGATTTGTTTATGGCCGAAAATTAATTGTAGGAGCAGCAAAATTTTTTATGCAAAGCGAGAGAGGTATCCAATCTTGGCAGGCACTGAAGAATGCCTTAAGAAAAGAATTCTCAGAAATTGTGAGTTCAGCCGAAATCCATAGACAACTGAGGATCAGGCGAAAGTTGCCAGGAGAACTTTAAAGGAATATCTGTACAAGTTGATAGAAATTGCGAGACCAATTGACATCGACGAAGCTTCCATTGTTGAGTATTTCATTGCTGATCTGAAGGATGAGAAAATCAACAAAGTCATCCTGTACGAGGCACAAACGGTGGAAGAGTTAAAAATAAAATTAAGAGCGTATGAGAGAATAAAAACACATACAGCTGAGTACACAAGATTTTCATCGGCAACAGCAACCACCAAACGGGAACCTGCAATTAAGAAGGAGGATGAGCGCAAGTGCTTCAACTGTGGAGAAAATGGGCATGTAGCGAAACTATGTCCATAAAGGCAGTAAGTTGTACGAAATTGTGTGGAGTGTATTTTATGCGATCGCAAAGCTGCTAAACAAGAAGGTTTTCTCTCGCCTATTGACAAATCGGACAGACCACTGCAGACGTATCATATTGACCACCTAGGTTCTATGGAAGATACGAAGAAGCGTTACAATCACATACTTGTAGTCATTGATGGTTTCACAAAGTTTGTTTGGTTGTATCCTACGAAGAGCACTACAAGTCAAGAGGTCATCGTAAAATTGACTCAGCAAGCCGCGATTTTTGGAAATCCGAGACGCATAATTTCAGATCGAGGAACGGCATTTACTGCGAGAGCTTTTGAAGATTACTGTAAAGAGAAGGACATAGCGCACTTGCTTATTACTACTGGGGTACCAAGGGGAAATGGACAAGTCGGGCAAGTCAACCGGACGCTAATTGTTGACGAAGATGTCGCTGGAAAACCCAAAGTGTTGGTATAGACATGTAGAGAAAGCGCAACAAATTCTTAACAGTACGCCAACAAGAAGCACGAAGAAAACACTATTCAAGCTTATGACCGGAAACGAAATGCACTTCAATGTATTGCCAGAGTTAAAGGAGTTACTTGAGCAGGAAGTCGTGCAAGAGTTTGAAGAAGAGCGCCAAAAGTTGAGAGTAGAAGCCAAAGAAAACCTGTTGCGAATACAGGAAGAGAATAGACGAATGTATAACACTAGACGGAAGGCAGCAACCAAGTATCGCATTAACGATTTGGTAGCTGTAAGAAGGACTCAGTTTGGACCAGGGTTGAAACTTAAACCGAAGTATTTGGGACCCTATAAGGTAACAAAAATAAATGCCAATGAACGTTATGAAGTGGAAAAGGTTGGGTGCCATGAAGGGCCGCGGTGTAACACTGCCGCTGCCGACGGGTTGAAAGCCTGGACTATGGACTTTATTAGGGACGAATAAACGGTCAGGATTGTAATAATTTTACTTTTAATAAATAAAAAGACCTACATGTACAAATTATGATTTGCAAAAAAAAACTATGTTATGTAAAAGTACAGCTCAATTGTTCATTCCTGTACAGTCGTATGATTTTTTGCAGTTTTAACATGCGATGTACACTAAATTATATGTAAGCTTATCCTATGTAAAATCATCTTGTGTAAACTAATCTTTGTTACTCTTTGAAAAAATGTTAACGATCAGTCTTAGTAAACTCATCATCGCGACAAGATGTCTCCGGTCCCGCCTTATACTGTCCTGTAGTTTCTCCCACCGTATGCGTGTAACCACTCTTGGTTTTCATCTTGGCAGACGGGGTACGCATAAGACACAGCGTACACAGCATCAGGTGATGATCAGTTGATAGTTCAGCCCCTCTCAACGCACGAACATCACAAACCATCCGTTTCACACACGATGGTACCAAAAAGAAGTCTATCAACGATTTCTGTTGAAGACTCGGACGGTACCAAGTGTACCTTTTACAATAATATCTAACCGATACCTGGTAGCTTCTTCAACCAGCTCGAGGTCTTTCCCTGTGAGACATTCAGCAGCCCCAGCACTGGAAGCTCCACCATTCCTCATTGGAGCTACAAGGACGAAACTCAAAAATAGTTCAAGCCGACCCTCTTATTTTGATGTATTGACATATAAAGTAGACCGCCGCGAAGGGGAGAAGGGGGGGTTTTAATTTTTTTAAGGAGCAGAATTTTTTAAAACTTGGCTTAACAATAGGCCTAGGTCTTCTACAGATCCTTAAGTTGAACCATAACTTGAACTTTCAGTCTCCTCAACGGTTTTTAAAAACCTCAAATTTGGCATAAGAATAGTGTTGGGCATGTTATTGATCCCGCTAAATCGACATAACGATCAGTCAACAGGGAGGGGAGAAAGGGGGGTCCGAACTTTTTTTCCGCTTTATTCACATTCCGACTTGTTGACACTTAGCTCAAATCAAAATAGTTAACTCGAAAGTCTTGCATCCCTTCCGCATCAATTTGCGATCAACCGTTCACGAGATATTTGCCCTGATTACGTAATTATCGATTACATAATGATGACGTTGCCATCCTCAGTTTCTCTCTTTTTTCCCTTCGTCATCTGTGATATCAGGTGTGTGGTACCAAGTCTCTCTCGCTGGCACAAGTAAATTGAAGAATTAAGTGTGAAGTTTATGTGTGTGTTTCATGTCAAGCTCTAAGACCATTGCTCGGTTTGAGCGAAGGAATGTAAACTAAAACGGATCTTGGAACCAGTGTTGCCAGGTTTTCGAGACACGCAATCCCCATTTTATTCCCCAAATGAAATTTTTTTCCCCATTTTCAAAATCGTTTTCCCCATTTCAGAAATATAGGATTAAGTTGTCAAATATCTCCCTTCTGCCTTTTTGTCTTTTGAATTTTCCGGCTATGTACAAAGCGCTACAGAGCTCGTATCCAAACTAATCATGCGTAGCGTCGTTTTATAGGTTATGTCAAGACCTTTCAAATGATGTATTGCCAGATACGAGCTCTGTAGCGCTTTATACCTAGTCGGAAAATTCAAAAGACAAAAAGGGGGAAGGGAGATATTTGACAACTTAATACTATGATTCTGAAATGCACATCAACCTGAAATAAACAATTTTCACTTAATGCTATACAAATTTTGAATTTCACACCATAGAAAAAATATGCGCCATCTTTTATTTATTTTTGTTTATACCAATTAGAATTTAATGGACTAAAACCACATTGTATATAAAAACCACATTGTATATGAGTCAAAGAACACAAAATATAACTCTCTTCTTTCACACTGTCAACATCGTTTCAACTTGCTATTTTGTTTGCGTTTCAATTGTTTCGCATTTATACATCGTTCTATCGCTAAGCGTGGTTTTCCGACCACCTTTATTCTCTATTCGTCTTCGATTTTTTCTATCACTAAGCGTATTTTTTCGACTGCGTTTATTTTCTATTCGTTTTCGCGCAATCTTCGTGCCTATGCGCTGGGACGAGCGATTTCTTTAGCAGCCCGTAGATATTCTTATAAAGCGAACCATTGATCCGAACGTGGTCTTCAAACGTCACCAAATAGGTACCAGTAACCATTTTTTGCATGCCCTCCGCATTCGTCACTAGCGCCGTATCGTCGTTGATGATTATTACACCGTCGTCGACTACCATCAGTGGGTCCAGGTGACAAGGCCTCGCGTTGCAGTATGTGATATGATCAGAATGGAGTTGTTTTACGCAGGTGTCACCCGACGATTCCATAAAGAACGTTGTCGCAACGTTAGCGTAACGGTGCAATTTGTTACTGAAAGAATTCTTCCTTAGCAGTCACGCAGTTGTTCTTAGCAAAGTGTAAAATCGTGTTGTTATGCTGGACTGGGTACATCGTTATCTTCTTACAAACTAATTTAGGTATTGGATACTTAATTAAGTATTATTAAGTACATTATTATTACTCAATAAGACCTTAACATTGGTAAAATGCACGCTTGTTAATTGGTACACTTCTTCTGAATCTAGTATTGTAGGATTGACCATTCCAGTCTTTGCAAGCGTTATTGATGAAACTAAATTTTCTAGTTGTAAAATTAAATTTCTATTTCTAGCTAAAATTAAAGCTAGCTAAATTAAATAAAAATTAAATTTCTGTCGTCTTACTTCCTAATCTCTTATAATTTTTTACCAGGACACGCTCCTGGTAAGGCCTTGGGGTAGCCCAAACACCCTATTCTGTCTGGAAACATTAGTCCGTTCTTACTGAGTCTCCTGCGATTTTTTAATCCTTTCGCAAATGTGTTCCCTCAACTCGGGGGACGCAGCGTACAGAATGGATAGCTCGGTTATGCTTGACCGTTGCTAATAGTATTAAATCGGTCGTCTCTACAATCCCCTTCTCAAGTTTAAGGCATCCCGCAATCTCCATGTCAGGTCATAAAAGTGAATTCTAATTTACGAACATGGAATTGGGTGTTCCACAATCCACAATCCACAATCCGTGATTTTTATGTGAATTGAATTGACAGTTTTGCTTTGTGAATTGAATTAACTTACCTTTGATTAGTATCATTCTCAATAAAAAAAGAGAATGGACTTCTGATGGGGCTTGGTAACTCGAAAGTGTGTATCAGCCAAACAATCTTTTACTCCTGGAATACTATATGTCTCAAAATAAAACAGATTTGACTCTTCTATCCTTGTGCTCTGTTCTCCAAACCTCTATGAACATAATTTGAATTGTAAAACGTTCGACAGCTAGCCAATAACTTTGTTGACTTCTTATTTATCAAGAGCAATCTTTAAATCGTTTTCCAATAATCGTCGGTAACTTTTTTCAGCCAAAAAAACCGAGTTTTGCTGCAAGTACGGCAGTTAGTACCGGTGGTGGACCCAATAATATTCAAGTGATTTCACCCATAGAAGATTCCATCGCAAAGATAACATGAATATAAAGCGTTATTGATGGTATCACCGGTACAACTTCCTTCGTTGCCGGCAAAGTGTCATGTAATATCGACAACACCGAAGACACAAAAGAAAGTCCTGGTCCATCTACTTCGCAACACGTAAAGATAAGAAAAACGGAAGTGCACCACCAAATCGCACAAAGGACATGGGGAAATTTATATATGCGCAGGAAACCACGCTTTTAATTACATATTGTCAAGATGAATTTATATTAAGACACAACCACATACATTTTATTAATGTAATTAATCCAATTGAACAATTTATAAAGGAAAATAGAATAAACTTGAATAAATACATATTATCTATGGAGAATGAGATCACACCACGTCCGTTCGCTTTGACTGCCTGGCACCAACTCCCCTCTACTGACATTTAGACGTTGACAATATGCCAAATAAAAACACACTCTTGTCTATGATCTCAAATATGATTTTAAATGAACAGCTGACTTTGACAGAGCCAAGACAATTTTTTTTATCGTAGACAAAAATTTGAAGTGGATACGAGAATTCGAGTTCACGTGGATTGCAGAACACCGAATTTGATTTCGAGTGGAATTGAAATTCGTTTTAAATCCACTTTCACTCGAAATGCAAAACAGGAGCGATAAATTGATTTTCAGTCCTTTTTTCGCACTAACGATTTACTTTTGTGTTATGAACTGCCGATAATTTGTCTTAGTGGAGTAGCTTGTGACTATTTCTCTAAAGTTTACTGAGGCAATTTTCACACGGTTGGTACGTGTTAAGCAAAATATTTTATTATATTGTTATCTCATAGCATTTGTAATGAACTTAATTTAGTCGAGTTCGGCACATTTTTTGTAACAAACCGTTTGACGAAAATTTGGTAGCGAAGTTCACGCTTTTCGTGGTCCACCATATCACCGAGTTAGTTGGGTCGCACGGTTTGAATTTGCACAACGCTGATATATTAGACGCAGAAGGTGGAATTGGCAGCCGCGCTCGACGCAGTCTGTCATAATAATTCAAAGGGTCAACACCTTGAATAAAGTGGTGTTTCTAACAGCTTTTATTATTTACTTGGTCCTTTTTTCTTTTCTATTAATCAAATAAACATTGCCGATCATGACAGGACACTACTAAAAGATTTTAGTGCCCTGTAAACAAATAAGAAAAAAGTGAAAAGTGAAAGTGTGTGTTAGTGGATTTCATTTAGTAGTAAAAAAAATAAGAAACATCAAAGTGATGGCGATGAAGTATACTTTGGAAGAACTAACAGAGAACCAAGCTAAGATCGGGGAAGAAATTTGCGTTCTCGCGAGAAATTATGGAAAGGACGGCCCAAGTAGAAAGACAGCGAGTGATCTGGAGCAACGATGGCTGTTGTTGGATTCCTTATTGGAGGAATTTGATAACTTTGATAGTGAAATTCGTGATAATTTCGGTATGGACATCAGTCATGAATATTTCACAAAATCGTATTATGATAAAATAAAATCTGTTTACAAAAATCAAAGGAAAGATCTGGCCAAGCGACTAGCCGAGCAGCAAGCGCGGATGAAGCAGCAGGAGCCACCAGCAGTAGAACAGGATTCCTTAGCAGAAGCATACGGAAGAGTTACGCCACCAGCAGTGGGATTAACAGCATTAAAAGCACTCAAGTCGACAGAATCATCAAATCAACTCCAGACACAGGAAGGTGCCACACCAAGGGATAGCCTCAATTTGCTAATGAGAATTTTGCAACGATCATTGGATAAATGCTCCATAGAGCTATCTAATGGGAAAGGTGAATCGCTTTTCAGAATAAGAGTAAGATCAACCAACCATGCCAATTGCCACAGCAATGAAATTGTCCAAAATAGAATTGCCGAAATTTGATGGAAGTTATCTGAATTGGACGCAATTCTACGATTTATTTAAGTAATTAATTCATGAACAGCCAATACCACCAGCTCAGAAGTTATATTTTCTTCGTGCAAATGTAATTGGAGAGGCGCATCATCTCATTCAACATTTTCAGCCAACTGAAAGCAATTACGAAGTGGCTTGGGAAACCCTTGTTAATCGATACGATAACGGAAGGCTGTTGCTAACAGCGCAATTGACCAGACTACTGTTACAATCCTCAGCACTGGGAACTGCTTGAGAAGACTGCATAATTCAACTAAGAAAGGATTGCATGCGATTGGAAATCTGGGATTCGAAGTCAACAATTGGGACCCGATAATTGTTCATCTCATGCTGCGGAAATTGGACAACGAAAGCCGAGGATTGTTCGAGCAATCGTTGCAGAATCCAAGAAACAGTCCAAGTTTAGCTGAATTTCTTAACTTTGTTCAATTGCGTTTCCAGACATTAGAAGCCGTGAACAGCAGAGGGGAAAGGAAGAAACCAGCCACACTAGTTACAGCAAATATTGACAATAGTATCAGTTGCACTATGTGCAATTCGGGTAAGCACAAGATCTACAATTGCTAAAAGTTTTTATCTCTTTCAGATGATGAACGAGAGATCACCGTTCGGAGACTACAACTTTGCCGAGCTGCCTGAAGGTAGGCCACTACTACCAATCATGCCAGTCCAGATCCTGGAAAAAATGTGATGCTAAGCACAACACACTTTTATACCGCCAGCAGCAGCAACGTCAGCCTCAAACTTCAACTCAGTATCAACAGAAGAAAATGCAGTCCTGCCATAAAGAACAAATCCTGCAACCATATAAAGCCACCAGTAACAATATGCAGTCTAATCAAGGTGTTAAGTCCTATTTCAATAAGAAGTGCTTAGAACAGAGGCAGGAATCTGTTACTTCTGGAAATTCAGCCATAGATTGTAAGTTAGACATGCGTCACATATATCTTGCTACAGCAATTGTTTATGTCATATCCAGCTGCGGTATTCGCATGCCATGTCGGGCATTGCTAGATTTTTGGTCACAAATAAATTTCATCACCGCAAACATTGCCCACGAGCTTGGAGTTAAGAGGCATAGAGTGGATGTCGCTATAAGTGCATTGGAGGCAGCGATATAAGGCTGAATTTGTCACATACGTGACAATCCCATCTAGGACATTGTCGTATAAAACAACAATTGATGCTGGTATCGTGCCTCGTACAAGCGAATACCAGCCAATTCACGAGCTCCATTCGTCACCTCTGGAGTTGCCACCAAACGTGCAACTTGCTGACCCTATTTACTCCAAGGCGCAACATATCGATCTTCTGCTAGGAGCAAATATATATTTTTTGATTTGCTCACCCCATAGGAAATCGGAATATCAAATGAGTTGCCAATATTGCACAATTCAAAATTGGGGTGGATCATAGCAAGAGGCGCATCAGTTAGCGGCAAAATGAAGCACTGCCATATAGCAACAAAGCCTTCGTTTTCATCAATAGACAAGCTCGTTCGAAAGTTCTGGGAAACCGAAAATCATGATGCTCCGACAAAAACTATGAGCAGTGACGAACATGATTGCGCTATACATTTTCAAACTAACACGAAAATGCGCGCCGGCAATCGTTTTGTAGTACGTCTGCCATTTGAGGATGATCCAAATATGGTATTGGGAGAATCGTTCGAGATGGCTAAGAAACGTTTTATGAACTTGGAAAAGAAATTTGATAAAAATAAGAAATTAAAATCCTCATACGCTCGATTCATGAAGGAATACGAGTCGGTCGGTCACATGAGTTTAATCAGTGACGATAAACTTCGTGAAACACACTATGTTCTTCCCCACCACTTTGTAATAAAACCCGAAAGTTCATCAACAAAACTGAGGGTAGTACGAACGATATTTTGATGGTTGGGCCAACAGTTAAACCAGATTTGGTTTTCATCATAATAAGCTTTCGAATGCACAGATACGTTTTCACCGGCGACATAAGCAAAATGTATTGACAAATTTTGTTGGATCGCACAGTGGGACGCCCCATAGCAATAAATGAAAAAATGTTTTTCTTCTAAGAAACGTTTTATGAACTTGGAAAAGAAATTTGATAAAAATAAGAAATTAAAATCCTCATACGCTCGATTCATGAAGGAATACGAGTCGGTCGGTCACATGAGTTTAATCAGTGACGATAAACTTCGTGAAACACACTATGTTCTTCCCCACCACTTTGTAATAAAACCCGAAAGTTCATCAACAAAACTGAGGGTAGTACGAACGATATTTTGATGGTTGGGCCAACAGTTAAACCAGATTTGGTTTTCATCATAATAAGCTTTCGAATGCACAGATACGTTTTCACCGGCGACATAAGCAAAATGTATTGACAAATTTTGTTGGATCGCACAGTGGGACGCCCCATAGCAATAAATGAAAAAATGTTTTTCTTTTGGCATTTTTGGTAAATTGGTAATTAATATTATTAATATTCCGTTTTATGTTTTCTTTTTTGTAATTTTCTTTTTTTGTAATATTATATGTTCTTTAGAATGTGGGACTAATTCGAATTAAAAAAAATTGGATCTAAACTTTCCGAATAGTCCTCTTGGGATCTTTCTTGTTTTATCATAGGGAGTATGTATATTAATTAAATCAAGAAAAAAATATTGCGCAAGCCTGCGCCTTTTTTAATAATTGGCACTTTTCTGTTGCAATATATAAAATTTTTCGATAGCGATTAAGATTTTTTTTTTAAAAATTACATTCCAAGAGTAATTTAATTAACCAGTGTACTTTTAGGTTGTTAGAAAATTATCAGACAAGTCATGATCAGCCATTAATATTTTATTACATAATCATTCACATTGTCACTATGATCATTCAAACTCAAATATATGAAGCTAATCTATATCTATACTAATATATAAAGGTGAAGAGTTTAGAGAACGATAAAACGTCGATATGCGAACTTCGAAAATCCGAAAACGCAGTTTTGTAGATCGTAGTGAAAGCATTAAGAAAAAATAAGTATAAAATAATTAGTAGACGAAACCCGAGGAATCGCCGTTTGAATTTTTTTTTTTTTAATTTATAAAGTTCTGGCTGAAATTTATGCGATCTCAGTGGTGTTTTTCACATTCATTCAACCCCTATTTGCTCAACTACGATTTGCACGCAGTTAGTATGAAGATGATTGCGTTGACAGCGTGCTGTATAGATAGCGAGAGTGCATTTCGGTGGAAACAGTAAACATTTTTCTTTAAGGTTACTTTCAATAGGAGACGGGAGTATACCTCATTTTGAAAACAGAATAGAAATTGGTCGCGGACTAGCTGAAAAAATAACCAGCATTGACGATTTAATATCGAAAGACTACCTAGATAAAGTCGAAGTAGAGAAAAAAAATTTCAAAAAACTATATTGGCAGTTGCAATAGTAATGTTGACGAAATTAGCGATCTAATTTTAACGAAACTTCCAGTGCTCCTTTATTATTTGTGTTCCGTACCATTCAATTTTTAGTAGATTTTTTCCATAAAACTTGGTGAAGCCGCAGTGCGCTATCTGTCTGCCTGTCTGTCCATCTCTAACGCTAAACTACCGATTTCGATTATGACGAAATTAACCATGTACTGCGCAATAACTGATATTCACTGGAGTAGCTAGTGCAAAATATAACCCGCTACTTTTTTCGGGTTATTTGCTGATTTTGTATTGTGTATCATAATTTTGCATGTGCTCTTCTCTTCGATTTTTTCTTTCTCTTTGTTTATTTCTATTTGAAAAATTCAGTTACCGCACAGATTTCAAAGAGTAATTTAAAATGTTTCGGGCTATTTTGTTTTCAGCGCCTTTTTTTTTACTGATTTTTAGTCTTTACTGCTCTTTGTCTGGCTTTCGCTTTTCGGCTGCTGTCGGAACGGAAACAAGGAAAGAACATCAATTTACTCTAACCAGCTGGCAATAACCCGAAACTTTTTCGGGTTATTTTGTTGCCATAGATGATGCAGTGTATGTTGTTGGAGAACAACATGCAATGCATGCAATATTGTGTATGGCGTAGATGGTGTAGAGGTGTAGAGCAGCAGAACTTGGCGCTTGCGTGTACAGGTGTAGTAACTCAAATAGATATTATTTATATGTAAATATTAAGATTCATGCTGCTTGTTCTATTGGTACATTGTTGGAGAGTTGGAATTTTAAAAGGCAACTCGGTAGGAATCGGGTTATATGGACGCCGCGCCACTGGGGTTTACATTTTGTCTAGTGGAAACGACTCAATGCTCTGAATTCATTCATTCATGTTTTTTTTACCTGAATGATGTCTTAAAGGCAATAAACATTACAAAAAACCAAACATGATTCTCTGATCCGCTCATGCAGATGTTTCCAAATTTCATACCCTATGATAAGGTTGAGAAGCTAGATGAGGAGTTGAGGGTTTTAATTTATAATAATTTGTTCAACAGAGAATGTAGTTTAAAAGAGTTTTGGTGTAATGTATTCGCCCTAAAAAATAGACTTGGTAGACTATGTTCAAAGAGTTGAACAAATTTATAAGTTTTATAATTTCAATACTTCACAGTACTGCAAGCGCAGAGCACATTTTTTCCCAACTCTTTTTGATTAAGACTAAAATTAGGAATTGTTTAGCCGTTCCGACAGTGAATGCCATTTTAATGTCAAAATCTCTTTTAAAAAACCAACACGCTTCGCAATGGGCACCTTCAAAAGACTTGTTAAATAATTATTATAAACGATATTATTTTAAAACTATTTCATCTTCTTTGAGATTGTATAAAATTCTATCCTGGGCTTAATCGTTTGTTTGTCGGGCTGCTAAGCGAGATACCTGGGTTCGAATCCGGCTCAGGGAAACATCACAAACCTTTTTCATGGCTCCACCTCCAGCGAACGACTGACAATCCTCCTGGAGTACTTCTGCCAGAACCGGCATTAAACAGTAGGTCCACTTCACATGTGTCAAAATATATCACGCAAAACACAGTGGAGGCGCGAAGAAGCTAGGCTCTGGCCCTGTTTGGTATTCACACAAAATACAATAATAAATGTAAACACAAAATATAAGAAATGTAAAGAAAATGTAACAAATGTCAGCAGGGCATTAAGCCACAACAAATTTGGGCATTAATGACCCCCATTTGTTGCTAATCGGTTTCCCGCGTCGCGCAAGCAGATCCAGAAACTCGCCGCGTTGTCCATCGAAGCACCTTACGGGTGAACTACGGGACCACATAGTGCACGAACACTATACACTACGGGAGTATAGCCGCTAGACCGCCAACGGTGACCTACGGTTAACAATTTAAGAACAGGACACTCCGCTATCAGCCAACGGCGAACGGAGCAGCTAACAGCAGCAAACAACAGTTCGCAATTTCCAAGGACACGGACCAGCAAACTTCGGTACAGCAGCAAGTCCTGCAAATGCAGCAGCAGTTGGAGGCAATTCTGGCACAAATTGCGCGCGATGCCATCAATTAAAGCAAGCGCTGTCCTAGCCAACGTACGAAGCATTTTCTGTCCGGGAGGATGCGCATCCTGGAAGACAATTTTCAGCAGGCCATGTCAACGAATAAGGCTATAATGTGCTTACCAAAGCCGAATGAAGCGCAGCGAGAGGCATTGGCGGAGGTTTTCGATGATATCCAGGAGCGATATTTGGACAAGCGTACAACGTTGCTGGATGCCATGGATGCTTACGCAGGTGCCCGATCAACAGCAACTGAAACAGTTAAAGGGGTGGGTAATGAGAATATTGCTCCAAATAATGTAAAATTACCTATTATAAATATTAGATGTTATATGGGTGCTTACGAAGCATGGAAGCCGTTCCATGATTTATTCACTTCTCTGATCGACAAGAACAACAGCTTGTCGGAAGTGCAAAAATTACGCTATCTAAAATCATCTATTTCCGGTGCAGCTGAACGCTTGCTGTCCCATTTGGCCATCGACAATGGGAACTACGCCAAAGCATTGGCGATCCTGACTGATCGCTATGATCATAAGCGTATCCTTGTGAAAACGCAGTTTAAGATTCTGTTTGCACAGCCGATCCTACAAAAGGAAACGAGTGCAGATTTAAAAAAGTGCCTCCATTCGTTGGGGAACCTGAAATTGCCCGTTAAGCGTTGGGATGATATTCTCATATACATGTTGTCTCAAAAGCTTCTGGAGAAAACGAGACAGTTGTGGGAAGAGAAACTTGGCAGTAGAAAAGATCTGCCCACCTTCAAGGAATTCACCGAATTCATTGAAGGCAGATTTCGCACGCTGGAAGTCATCGACTCCACTGACGCGAAATCAAGTTCCTCAAAAAAGACAAACACTTTCGTTGTGCAGGATAAACGAATCTCCTGCAAGGTGTGCAACAAAGCACAACATCCGTTGCGTTCCTGCAAACTATTTTTGCGGCTGGAACCTTCAGCGCGAAAAACATCGGCAATGAAAGCCGGTGTATGCCTAAACTGCTTGGCATACAACCACAGCACACAACAGTGCTTCAGTCAAGTACGGTGTCGCATGTGTGCAAGGCAACATCACACCCTGTTGCACAGAAACAGCACACAACCATCACAAGCACCCAACAGAATTCAACAACAAAATAACAATACGAATAACAAAATAACAATACGAATCGCAACGCATTCATTTCTACACAACAACACACAGCATCTCACACTACTAATAACACTTTTCACACACAACAATCCTAATACCTTTCAAACATACAAGAGCCCAAACACATTACAATCGCAAGTAAACCCCCAAATAGAACCCTTCAACAACAATAACAATAACTTACCTCCCTCCGCGTTAAATTCATACCACGCAAACAGCAACATATCGCAAGTGCTGCTAGTAACTGCGATCGTGCGGGTCAGCGTCCGGTCAGCAATTGAAACTGCGTGCATTGCTGGATTGCGGCTCAGAGTGCACTTTTATCACGGAATCAGCTGCTCAGCTACTTGGTACGCCACGTAAAAGAACCTTTGTCGAGGTCGCTGGGCTGGGGAAGGTCCAGAGTGGAGCTTGTCGCAGCCTTATTGACATCTCCATTGGATCCTTGTACTCCAATTTCAGTATCAATGTGCGAGCATTGGTTTTTCAGTCCCTCACGGGCCTCCTTTCAACCCGCGAAATCACCAAAGGCAATTGGCAGCACATCAGCGGACTGAAACTGGCAGATCCATCATTCTTCAAACCTGCAAATATAGACTTGTTAATTGGAAGTGTTTCATATAGTGACCTAGTCTTACCTGGCATCGTCCGGGGGGAACCTGTGTCACCGACAGCCCTTGAGACACAATTGAGACCAGAGCAAGTAAAGAGCTTCCTGCAAATCAAGTCTAACTCTGCATCTCTTGGAAACCAACTCCAGAAATTCTGGGAGATAGAAGAAACTCCATTTAAAAATCCTCAATCCATTGAAGACAAGTACTGCGAAGACCACTTTGCAACCAATACGCGCTACACTGCCGATGGTCGCGTGATGGTAAAACTACCATTTAAAGAAGGAAAGAATCCTGGGCTTGGACCCTCGAAGCAAGGTGCCTTGCGTAGGTTCTTTCACTTGGAGAAACGACTCCAATTAAACCCCAAATTGCATGAACAATATGCAAACTGCGTCAATGAGTACGCGTCTTTAGGACATATGGAGGAGGTCGATACATTCAACGATCCTGTATTAGCATCTCCATATCACTATTTTGTACCACATCATGCTGTGATAAAGGAGTCCAGTACTACTACAAAGTTGAGAGTTGTTTTCGACGCAACAGCAAAAACACTCGATGGCACATCGCTCAACGATCACTTGCTAGCTGGCCCAATCATCCTGAACGACATCAAGGGCGTCATTTTGAAGTGGCGAGTACATAAATACACCTTCGCCGCCGATATTGAGAAGATGTACCGTCAAATAATGGTAGAGCGGGAGGACAGCTACTATCAGCTCATCATTTGGCTTCGTAAAACACATAACTTAATTGTACCCTTAGACATATTAAATAAATAAAAAATAAGCAAAGTGGGATAAACCATTAACTTATAAGATCATCAAGCTCACTTAAGGTGTACAAAACATTTTGAAATAATTTATATATTTTGTTAAAATGTTGAAGGAATCTAATGCCTTAGTGATGAAATCAATGAAATTAATTTTCAAAAGTATGGCTTAAATTTATTTTCCACATTTCATTTGGGCTATTAAAAGCACAAATTCACATCATATTTCTGGGAAACGGCTAAGGTTAGATGCTACTGGGTTACTCACTGTACGGTATTTAGGCAGACATGGTCAGAATATCACGAACTAACCATCTTATTTATGGAAATCGCACGATAGGAGATCATGCAGCTACACTAGCGATTCTTTATAATACACACTGCCGAAGTCGCAATAATACGGCAGAAGCAGAATCGATGACTCACTTCATTTGCTCCTGTCGAGCGCGACCAAACAAAGCAATGGACCCTTCCCTTTTTTTAATTCCTTTTCAGCAGGGAGACCAAAAGAAACATCTAAAGCTTTGCCTGTTTAACTTATCCAATTCCCGAACAAATAATCCATTTTCATGCAAGGAATTGTGTTGCGAATTTTTATGGGCACTGTAATTTTACCGATAGTATAGTGCAAAACGATGCAAAAATTCGTCTAACAAACGGTGAAGTACCTCTTAGAGGTTAAGTTGAACATAATGCATCGCGTTTGAAGTATATTGCAATACGTAAAACACACATCAGGCGAGGCATTATGTCTTTGTGTCGCACTCAGCATCACTTCTGTTTTCAATATGCCCTCGTCCTTCGAACACATTTCGAGCGATAGAGTCGGCATTGTGGAATGTGCATTAATGATGCAGCTTTAGTTTGTTATGCATGAGTACAATATATTGAAGGAACGCATCCTGTTATACTGTTGTTGTATCATGCTACAGACTCTGTGATATTGGTAACATGCACTTGTGTTTGTTTTTGGTTTATTTTATTCTCATCGATTATTATGGCTTCTGAGTGAATTGTGTCAGGTTTTCGTTGTCACTATCGCACTGTGCCGAAAACGGCTCTACAAACGGGCTCTACCAATCGCTGGGGCTAGGTGCTATGTCACAAAACTTAAATTTTATTTCTATAGTCGGAAAACACGGGATAATAACGAGACGTATGCGGTGGAAGAGAAAGACAGCTAGATCAAAAAGTTGTACTATGGTATTCACCTTAATCACATTGATAAGAAGTTATTATCCAACAAACTGCCAAAAAATGATTTGTGTACCGTGTCGCCCACCTTATTTTCAAAAATATTGAACATGGACATGTTCGATGTGCAAGAAAGTACGCAAGTATCAAAAGTCAAAATATGTAAACAAAAAATTGTGTTTATTAACCGGACATTGATGCAATAAAAAAGAGAACTTTATACCTGTAAACCAGAACCACCGTGTTTTATTTCCCTAAATTTACAAAAAAGGACAAACAACAACAACACAAGAGAGCGACGACCCGCTGGTTTGTTTGGAATGTCAGACGAGGTGTGAGACGCCAACTTCTCCGACTGATCGCCGATGGACTGGAAAGTCAGACGAGGTGCGAGAGAGGGTTTGTCTCTAATGCTTCCTTCTTCCTACCGTATTGCACTAGTTTCCATGGGGAGTCGTGGAGTAAGTAGTGCGTGATTTGTCGATTTGCTGACTTTTTTTTGTGTAAATTGTGCTGAACAATATTGTGGAAAATTCAGATGAGTTATAATTCATTATTATTAATTTATGTTTATATTAGCCGTGTTTTATTATGCACGGATGATCCATATGGATCATGTGTGTAAATAAAACGCTCCAGATCATGGAAGCATTTTTATTTTGTGTTCTGACAGTAGTTTGACAATTAACTCCTGTCGATGCTGTGATATTTGCGGGCAGTGTTTCCATGCCAACATAATTTTTCTTCTCTTCAGAGCAAGTGTTTGCACATCTTTTACGATGATGATTACAATTTTCACCGGCAAACGCAAAACAATTGTGCAAATCACACAAAATTGTTAGAAATTAAAATTGAAATACAAATTTTGGATTACTGTTAGCACAATATTACTTAATGAAGGAATAAAAGTGAGTATTAAAATCTAGTTCAAAAAATAATATTTTGTATACTTATCAGGCAATGCTGTAAATTGGAAATGGTTTCCAGGCAAATCAGCTTCCATGAACCTAGCAGGGAATAGCGGAATCAAATTTCGGATCACGATAAATGATCCCGATAGCTATCTGGATCATGTGTTGTTGTTGCAATGGTCCTGGGTAAACTTCAATGATTTGTGTATGATTTGCCGGCGGTAAACGTCCGTCCTTTACGAGTACCAAGTCTCCGTTCTTCAGTTGAGTCCGAGTCTTCAGCCATTTCGGTCGTTGTTGCAAGCGCGCGATATATTTCGTCTGCCAGCTTTTCCAGAGCGTTTGAAGGTGTGCTGGAATCGCCTTCCACCTATCCTATTTTGTTAGGTCCGGTTCGGGTACTGTGCACAGCGTTGTTCCAATGAGAAAGTGTGCAGGAGTGAGAGGCTCAAAGTCATCCGGGTTTTCTGAGAGCGGGCATAGTGGCCTAGAGTTGTGTAAGAAGTGTTGTGAGTTCTTCAAAATTGAGTGTGCCGTTTTCTACTATGCGCTTCAGATGATACTTGACACTTTTCACGCCGGCTTCCCATAATCCACCGAAATGAAATGTAGTGGTTGCGACCTCCTTACAATCATGTTCGGCTGCCTTGAATAGGTGACGTAGTTCGGTGTCCGCTCCTACGAAGTTAGTTCCGCAGTCACTGTACATATGGTTGCAGAGTCCTCTTCTTGAAGCAAATCGTCTGAACGCGGCAACCCCCTGACTGCTTCGAGGTGGATGGCTTTGGTGGCCAAGTATCCCGTGTAACACTTTGCACCCCGTTTTCCACGACCTGATGGTGCTGGGTCCTGCATAATCGACATCTGTTTGGAAAAAGGGATTCGATACGGTGATACGGGGCTTTGGTAGTTATCCCATCAACTGCTGTGCTGCTTTACTTCTGTGCCTGTGACATGTGACACATTTGTTGATGCAGGGGTGGAATCGGCTAAGGTTATAGTTGATTGCCGCTTTTTTGATTGTCGTTTTTGATTATCAACTATTCTTTGCTTTGTGTAAAGCGATCGCAAAAGATTGTTCGTTTCTTGGCAACACTAACAATTCTGTCAAAAATTAAATGTCATTTTTGAATGTTTGAATTTGTGTTTTGATTTCGATAGGTTGTTGTGTTTTTATTAATTTACAAATAATGTGTACATATATCTGAGAAATATTAAAAGTTATAAATGTGTTTTCTCTTAGGTCTCATTGCAAAATTACAACAAATTGCTATTCTTTCCGAATTTATATAAAAGCTACCACCAAGAATATTTAGTGTTGCAGCCAATTGAAGAATAAGTGGGAATATGCGTTGACCTTACCCCGGATGGTAAATCGAGCAACAGTACAGTTTAGTGGGTCCTTGTACCTTTTTGGGGCTCGTGCAGTAGGAGAAGGACCAAATGTTGGACTGTACGTGTGACCGAAGTGTTAGAGTGTTTTCGCCGACGTCATTGGATCTCCAACAGATGTGAATGGTCAGCAGCATTATGACAGCAACAGCGTCAACAAGAGGCAGAGAAGGCCCAGTCCCAGAAAGCGGGATAATGATGCTCAGGTGGAGCAGGAGGAGGGCAAGCGAGACGTCGACAATGTTGGCCGCATGGATGCAGATGATCCGGAGTATGATGGCGGCGAGGGATTTGTTTACAGGTCCAACCCCAGAAGGCCGGAGAACGGTGCTCAGTCTGAGCAATAAGCAGATGACCGAACTGAGGACGATGTTGCTTTCAAGGATCTGAAGAATCAGCAGCAGAGCGGCAGCATCGACGGCGGCCAGGATAGGTCCACTCTTTCAGCTCAGATTTGGAGTTCGATGACGGGTACAACGAGAATTCAATGGTGGACGAGAGGATGTTGCCCATCAAATTAGCTTCTCAGAGAAATAGCGTGATTCAAAGATCTACGAGCGCATCGACCGGAAGGACTTGATATAGACACGCTGGCCGAAGATGGCGCGGCGCAGGGAAGAGGCAGCGAATGGTGGCATCAAGAAAAACCGACAGGAACTGAGGCGGAAGAAGAAGAGGTAGAAGGAGACGCAAAGGAAATGCCAACAGAAGAATCGAATGAAACCGAAAACACCGCATTGATGAATATGGACAAAATGAAACTGAATTATAAATTTTATGAAATATAAATCGGGACGATTTTGAGTCAGGATGGACGAGTTGTAGCATCCATATAATGTATGAATTATGTATATAATATACAAAGTATGTAAATAGAAAAACCCATATTGGGCAATTAGGCAAACCCAATATGAATAGGGAAACCCATAATGTAAATATGTCATGTAAAGTCATGTAAAATAGGGCGATACAGACACATTCGAACACGCACAGGGAATTAATGGAATGTGTTCCTAACAAGTGCTGAAGTAGTGTGTAGATCGATCTTGTGAGTGAGTTATAATTAAATAAAGAGTGCAAACCATAAAGTGTGTTTTCTTTAGTTTTCAAACTAAACGTGAGCGTACAGGCGTATCGCTTCCTGTAGGCTTACAATATTAATTTTTACTTTGTTTTTGCTGTAAAGTTCCTACAGTTGTATTTTTGTTTGCTTTGAAAAGCAATGACATTTTTTAGGATTGCATTTACGTTTTTTTTTTTTTTTTTTTCTAGTTTTTGCTTTTTGGTAAGTACAGCCGTCATGGTGGGTATCTACTTACTTTTTTTTTTAACAGTAGAAGGCATGAATTTCCTTTAACAACTCTTTTAGAATGTTATCATCCGTTTTTAATCACTCATTATACATTCTCCAACATTCGCAACATGCCGCTAAGCAAAAATCACTGCAAATGCCAACTCTAAATTTGACATCCGATAGATGAACGATTGATAATTACCGAATGCCATCACTAGACATTCAACGATAGCAAGCAGCGAAAATGATATAACGCAATCCAGTCAGAGATTGTTTTCTGATATAACTGAAATCGACTGGAACAAATCCTTGAACTCTGTAGGCAAACAGACAGGTATTGAAGTAGCAACCACCCTATCAGCTGTATATTCTATTCAGCTGCTTCTGCATTGGAAATGCAATTTACTCGTTTTTTTTTTCACATCTGAAATTTGATTTGAATAGAGATAAATGTACATTTGATGGTGAACGATTAATCATCAAGTTGGACTCGAGTTCAACTATTCAAACTGCCATCTTGAGGTACTTGGACTACAGAAACTTTAAATGAGGTTTAAACATTTAAATGGAACGGAGCTACCCACAAAGTACTCGTATTTAGGAGAAATGGATTACCCAGCATTTGCTTGGCCGTAGGTATCTATATTTTAATGTCAACTCCACCAGCACGCTGATTTAACTAGACCCATGGATTTACTCAACTGCCCCTATTCATTTTGCGTAATGTAATCAAAGGAATTCGTGCATCAGCTTGGCAATACTAAAATTATATTATAGAATAATTTTTGCTTCTTTTTTGCAGGTTGCAAAAGCATAATTTGGAGCCCACTTAAAATTTTAAAAGAAGGATGTGAGGTAGAAGCGAATAGAAACTACTCACACATTGGAAATGAAAAACGGCATTAATATGCAGATATGCAACTCAGTACACACTGGGAGTGTGCAGAGCAAAAAGTCTAGCAAAAAATAAAAATATAGAATTTTTTTCTTTTGGAAAAATGTATTATTCAATGAGAAAAGGGAATTCGAAGCTATGTGAAGGACAAAGCCCTACGGAATTTGTTGGAGTAGAAGAAAAGAAATGAGCGTTGTGCTTGATGGGGCATTGTTTTTATGCGTTGATTAATATATTAACTTTACTAAGTAAAAAATGAAGTGGCATAGTAGTGCAGGGGATGGTGCTTTTGCACTTGAGATCAACAACTAAACTTGTGATGTGAATAGTTATATAACATCTAACATTCGATAGTGGTGATCATATAACTGAATTAATTGATTTTGGTTTATTCTGCAGAAAACCTTGGTGCTCGTATTGGAAAACAATTTAAATCGACATAACGATCAGACAACAGTGAGGGGAAAAACGAATTATTGGCGAAGCGGGAGCGCCCGCTGGAGGAGAATTTGGTTTTAACGATGTTTTGATGAGAGAGATATTTTGAGGAGATGTAAGTGTCACGTGTGTGGCCTGGTGTGCACACCGATTGTGAGCGGAATTTCGGTGTGAACACAAGTGTCTCGTGTGTGGGCAAGTGCGCACATTTTCGAGCGAGTAGGTAGCGAACGATCGTCAGCGGTCATTAGTGTTGTTATTGTTTACGCATTTTTATGCATTCATCCGGTAGCAGGATCCGCTCATATCCATGGCCCTTCCTCGCCGACGACCGAGGATCAAATGATGTGTGCACACATGTGTTACGTTTGTGGCGAAAGGCGACACAACACCGTGTTCAACACTGTGTTGCGTCTATGGGCACTATAAAGCAGCCTATACATGATTCAATTCAATCGTCAGCTCAGTCAAATCACAGTAAAATCAACCCGTGTGTGGCTTTGTCATTTGATCGATTTGTCGGTTGGCGAAAAATCAAAAGATTTTGATTTTTCAAAGCTAACTGTCAAATTTTTCAACTCAATTGAATCATGTTTGGGCAAGTTCATCGACAAGCTGTCAAATTCCAGAAATTGCGGTAGATATTCATTGTGAAATCGTTTGTAAACGAGTTTTGTTCAGTGATAAAGTAAAAAAATATTTTTAAATTGGCAGACTTTCAATTCAATTGATGTAGTGTGAAGCAAACTATCAATTGTGTTGACAACTCAGTTTACAATCGAATTGAATCGTGTATAGGCTGCTTAACAGCCCATTGAGAGCCAGAGCTTGTTCGCACCTCCACTGTGTTGTGCGTGATACAATTTGACGCATGTGGAGGGTGTTAAAAATCATTGCAAGACACTCACCAATCCAAACACACTATTTTTGAATTCTTTCTATTACTGCTTTATGAGCATGTATTTGTGACAACCTTATGTTCTTTTTTTCGCTTTCTATTTATAACATTCCATGTAAATCACTTCATAAGAGAGGACTCGAAGCACTCTTTAATAAAATAAGTTTTTGTTGTTTTGTACCTAAATCTTTTATTTAACACGTTATCAGCACGATTGCAGGACAAAAACATTGCATTGCAAAAATTTAATGGATCGGAGTTCTCTCTATGGAAATTCCAGGTACTGGTTTACCTACGCGCCAACGACTTGGAAAATGTTCTGGACGAGACAGCAAAGCCTTCGGATAAAGAAGCATTGAATATCTGGAATCAAAAGGATAAAAAAGCACAGTTGGTAATTACATCATCGATGGAATTTAATCAACTAAAAGTCTTGGTAACCTGTGAAAGCGCCGCCAAAATGTGGGCAAAATTGGCGTCTATTTATGAACAACGGTCCGGTGTTTCTTTGAGTACATTACAACAAAAATTCTACGAATACAGAATGCCAGAAGACGACAACATGGCGACTCACATTTCAACAATTGAACAGATGGCCAAACAACTTCATGAACTGGGTGCTCCTATGGCTGAATCGGCGGTAATCACAAAAATTATTTGCAGCTTGCCAACAAAATATAGACATTTCCGTTCTGCGTGGGATTCAGTTGCACAGGGTGATCAAACTTTGATTAACCTTACTCAGCGTTTGATGAAAGAAGAAATGCTGCTGGTGGACAAACCAGATAATAGTTCTACTGATCAAGCTCTACTTCATCAACAAAAGAAGAAAAACCATTCATCAACTACAGAAAAGAAGAAAAATTCAACTTGTGGCTTCTGCAAGAAACGTGGACACTGGTGGAAGGAGTGCCGAACGAGGCTGTCACAACAAAAAGGAAAATACCCTACCTCAACAGCGTTAGTAGCCCGGTCAGCAGATGGAAAAGATGAAAGCTGGTACATTGACTCAGGAGCTTCCAGGCACATGTGTTATCAAAAGGAAATATTACAAGTTTTCGAACTGTTGAACAGGATGAAATATGAAAACACTTAACGCACATGGAATTGGTGAAATTAGAGTTTCTTCTAAAATTAATAATGTACACTTTACACTTACAGATGTGCATTATGTTCCCAGCCTGGCTTTTAATTTATTTAGTGTAAGT
The DNA here is from genome assembly GCA_905187475.1 of Syritta pipiens. NCBI lineage: Eukaryota > Metazoa > Arthropoda > Insecta > Diptera > Syrphidae > Syritta > Syritta pipiens. The sequence continues at coordinate 58,851,741 of LR994572.1, read as the reverse complement.
GCTGCTGACATGCGTGGTGCTTCAACTTACTTCAAAACTGGCCGAGCTGAAATCAAAGGGAATGGCGAGATTCTGCTTGTTGGAGAAAAGAGCGACAACACAAATTTATATAAACTCTGCTTGAACATCATTCCACCGGATACAGTTCATCTTACTTCAGACTGCAACATTGAAACATGGCACAAACGATTAGGTCACTTAAGCGTGGACTCTATCAAACGTTCAACCTTGGATAAGATACTTGCTATACAAGATACAGGAAAATTCTTCTGCCGAGGCTGTGTACTTGGTAAACAGCACAGACAACCCTTTGAAAAGAATCCGAAAGCCAGAAAAGATAATTCAGGTGAGTTGGTACACGCTGATATTTGTGGGCCTATGGCAATCCCTTCACTGTGTGGCTCGAGATTTTTTTTTATTAAGGATGATTGTACGAATTACACCTTTATCTATTTTCTATGAGAAAAGTCTGAAACCGCAAATAAATTTGAAGAATTTTTAATTAAGACAAATAGCCGTTCTATTAAGGTAAAATCTGTCAGGACAGATAATGGTGGTGAATTTGTTAACCAAAGTTTTAGAAGAATACTAGCTAAATATTCCGTTCATCATGAGACCTGTACACCCTACACGCCAGAACAAAATGGGTTTATTGAACGGCAGAACCGAACGATTAAAGAAACTGCCTTAGCGATGCTTTTTGATTGTGATGCACCAAAGCAATTGTGGGCTGAGGCCATGAATACGGCAGTTTACGTTCGAAACTTATGTCCAGTTCAATCAAACAAATGGAAATCTCCTTATGAGTTGTGGCATGGTTCAGTTCCTAATTATGAAAAGCTATATACGTTTGAATGCAGTGCATATTATCACATTCCAAAAGCTCTTCGTCGAAGTTTGGATTCAAAGAGTAGGTCTGCAGCGTTCGTCGGGTATAGTGCGGATACAAAAGGGTTCAGACTTTATGATGGAGAAAGAATTTTGATTGCTCGTGACGTAGTGCTAAATGAAAAATCATGAATGAATTCATTAATCACCTAAAGAAAGAATATCAAGTAAGAGATAGTAAAGCTACATATTTTGTTGGAATTTTAAATACTAATGAAAAAATAATTATTCATCAAGATCAGTATTGTAAAAGAGTGTTAAAAAAATTCAATATGGATACATCATCACCAGGTCTAATACCATCGGATCCAAATGTTAAGCTTGAGTCCGCAAAGGTAACTCAAGCTAATACCTTTCCTTTCAGAGAAGCCATCGGAAGCCTCATGTATCTGGCTATAGCCACACGCCCAGATATAGCTTACTCGGTAAGTGTTTTGAGTCAGTACTTAGATAATCCATCGCCTTCACATATAACAGCACTTAAGAAGATCTTCAAGTATTTAAATGGCACATCAGAATACGGTATCACATTTCCAAAAGATAAAAAGCCTACAGAGCTGATTGGATATTGCGATGCAGACTTTGCAGGTGATATCAATACACGTAGATCTCGTAGTGGTTACGTTTTCATTATAAACGGATCATGTGTAACCTGGTGTAGCGAAAAGCAAAAAACTGTATCATTATCTTCTACTGAAGCCGAGTATGTAGCAATTTGCTCCGCAGGAAAGGAAACAACGTGGCTTCGCATGTTTTTAAAGGAGATAGGTATCCCTATTCAAAAACCGACCGTTTTATATTGTGATAACATGAGCTACATAAAATTAATCCAGAATCCTGAGTATCAAACAAAAGGACTAAACATATAGATGTTAAGCACCATTACATACGACAACTAAAGAAGGAAGAACAAATTGACATAAAACATATATCTACAGATAAGCAGTTGGCAGACATTTTTACCAAGGCACTTCCTGTTCCAGCATTTACTTCTCTACGAACTTCTCTTGGAATCAAACAATCTTTGCTGTGTTTGCAATGAGGAAGGGTGTTAAAAATCATTGCAAGACACTCACCAATCCAAACACACCATTTATGAATTCTTTCTGTTACTACTTTATGAGCATGTATTTGTGACAACCTTATGTTCTTTTTTTCGCTTTCTATTTATGTCATTCCATTTAAATCACTTCATAAGAGAGGACTCGAAGCATTCTTTAATAAAATAAGTTTTTGCTGTTTTGTACCTAAGTCTTTTATTTAACAGAGGGGACCTACTGTTTAATGCCGGTTTCGAACGGCGAAATGCGAAAGCTGTCCGTGACAAAAGTACTTCAGAAGGATTGTCAATCGTTCGCTGGAGGTGGGGCTGTAAAAAATGTTTGTGGCGTTTTTTTCTCGGGCTAGATTCGCACCCGAATACACTCGCTGAATAGTCCGACCAATCAACCGATCGAGCCAACGGGGCCCCCTTGCACATTTTAAATATCCACGGGAATATCATCTGAAAAAAAATAACGAATGAGGTTATACACATCATGTACGGTGATAATTGATCTCACGTACAAGCAGTGCGTATTAGGACAAAATTTGTTGATTAGAAAATATTTGAGTACTTACTATGATCCACAAATAACCTATACAAGATACCCAGCTTTCCAGGCTGGAAAACCCCTCGCCCACATTTTACACGCACACTTATTTGGGCTTCTGAGCAAATTCACGCACATTGTTATATGCTTCCGAGCAACTCCATTTTGTTCTAAATTTTAGATTTTCGCCGCCATTGCTTGTACGGTGTGTGGATGGACGTTACTCTTTGAAAGCATGGAAAATTGTTTTAGTGAACTTAAGAGAAAGGGTCTTAGCTAGTCCACAATAGTTAAACAATTTAAATTATAAAGTATTCGACAGTATTTTTATTAATTGATAGCCACTTAGCAGTGTTGGCCCAACTGATTAATGATTAAAAATTTGATTATGATTAATTAATAATAGAATAAGATTATTAACAGATACGGGTGCCTCGAAAAATTATACTAAACCCCTCAAAAAATTGGTGCACGTATTTCTGGTGCAGCAGCCGTTTTTAATCAAGTCGTTTCATGGCTTCAATAACGTAAAGCAGGAGTGTTTTATCAATCTTTTTGATGTGAACACATTTCTTATTCTCCCATCACTTTCACATTCGATGGTATAATTGACCTCGATTTGCTAACGCGAACGAGTGCGACAGATAGATTTTAAAAATAAGAAAATAACAACGAATTCGGGTTCCCTAGCTATACTATTAAGTAATGGAGTTCTCGATCACTTTATGATAATCCAATCTGGGTGGTCGACACGAAGGGTAAAGATGAACAGGGAAATATCAAAAAACGTTTTGTCATAGACTTCCACAGATTAAACTTAAAGACAAAAGATGATAAGTACGGTTATTTTGGCGAACCTGGGCAAAGCTTCACAACGCTTGATCTGAAGCCGGGCTTTTAAAAGGGGAAAAGACGGCATGTTCCGAGGGAAGCGGCAAAAACGAGTTCTGCAGACTACCATTCGGCTTAAAGAATACCCCGAGTATTTTTCAGAGAACAGTCAATGGTGTTCCAAGGGACCAGACCAAATGACATGATGACCAGACCATTCACTTTATCAGCGGATGGGCCTAATAAAATGAATGCAATTCGTAATTTTGAACAACCAACAATGGTCTAAGCGCCATATCAGGCATGGCTCTACGTAAAATTTTCCGATGCACTTGCTTATTATTGAATTCCTAGGCCTGTTTCGTCACTCTTATTGCCGTTATAAACGGTTCTTGATTGGATGATTGGACAGTTCTGTTTTTGTTTGCAATTTCCAGCAAATTTGAAGCGGCCTTTTTTTAGTTGGGTTGTTGACTGGCTTTTTGAGGTTTGTTTCGATACCACCCCCTAGGACATTCGTCGTTCCTGGTACAATTCCCGCTTGGTACAACCGTAGGCTTCGTACCTTTAGAAATAGAAGAAAAAAACTCTAGACTGTTTTCCTCCGCACCCGTCTCCCGTCTGATTACTCGAACTTTTTAGGCACTTACTTTCGCTTCACTGAACTCTACGACTCCCTCTACCAGGGATATCTAGAGGCTACGCGCTCTAATCTTATAACCGATCCCAAGTCCTTTTCCAATTTCATAAATTATAAAAGAAGATCCGATGGCTTCCCACCCTCCCTCTCCTTTGATAATTCTTCATCTTTGGACCCCTACACGATTTCAAATTTTTTCGCATCTTTGTTCGAAAAATCGATTAATGAAGACCCCTTCATACCTGACCCTTCCTACTTCGCGTATCTTCCGAGATTCTCGTCCGGTTCTTCCATTTTGCCCATTTTAGACCCAACCCTTATACAAGTCAGACTAGACTAACTGCCGATGAATACAACCCCGGTCCCGGCGGTCTCCATTTTCCTCAAAAAGTGTTCATCCGTCCTGTTCTTCGTTCTTTCCATTCATTGCCGTTTATCACTAGATCAGGGCGTAATTTCCCATGCCTGGAAAACTTCTTTTCTAACCCCCATTCATAAAAAAGGTCCTAAACATGATGAAACAAACTACAGACCTATAGCCAAACTTTCTTACTTACCCAAGATCTTCGAAAGCCTAATGTACGACTCACTTTCAGTGCAAGTCCTTTATATCCCCAAACCAGCACGGTTTCGTTAAAGAGAGGTCCACCACCACGAATCTCGTCGAACTAGTCTCATTCGCTTTATCAGCCATGCAAAGGAGCGATGATGTCGATGTCATCACCACCGACTTCAGTAAAACCTTCGACAAAATATCCCATAAGCTGATTCTTTTTAAATTAGCTGCCCGGGGGTTCAGCTCCCAGCTTACTATCTGGTTTTCTTCTTATTTAGACAAGAGTCCGCTTCAGATCTCTCCTATCCCGGTCCTTTGCAGCTCTAATAGGCGTCCCTCAAGAGAGTCACCTAGGTCCGCTCCTATTCATTCTCGCAGTCAACGACCTCAACTATATCATCCTCCACTCCCGCGTCTCACTATATGCCGACGATACCAAATTCTTCAAGTCAATCAAAACCGCCAACGACACTCTACTTCTTCACCAGGATCTCGACCGCTTCTCAACTTGGCGCACAAAAACTGCCTTGAGCTCAGTATCCCTAAGTGTCAGTTCATAACTTTCTCTCGAAAGCGTTTAGCCTCCACTCCCCGCTTCTACCGCCTACACGACCATCCAATCACCCGTGTCAACTCTTTCCGTTACTTGGGTGTAATATGTGACAGTGAACTTAACTTTCAGGCCCACATTGATTACATAATTAACAAAGCAAACTCTACCCTCGGTTTTGTTAAACGTTGGTCTAAAGAATTCTCCGACCCATACGTCACAAGAGCACTCTACACTACCTTCGTCCGCCCAATACTTGAATACGCCTCCCAAGTTTGGTTCTTGATCTAGCATTTGCTTGATAACTCGTTTATCTCTTGCAGATAGGTTGTATAATTGGCCAGTTCTGTTTTGTTTGCAATTTCCAGCAAACCTACAGCGGCCTTTTTATATTTGGGTTGGGAAACCGGCAATAAACTGTAGGTCCCCTTCACATGTGTCAAATTATAACGCGCGCAACACAGTGGAGGCGCGAAAAGCTATGCTCTGGCCCTTCGTGGGCTGTTACGCCATTAATGATGATGAATCTAAAACTGAAACTTAATCTAGTCCAAACAGTTTTTTTTTTGTATGTATACATATTGGGAGTACAACTTGAAAGACGCGTATTTTTTTGCTAAAAAAACCATTTATTTGAATATGAAAATGAAAATACATGTCATTCAAAGTATTGCCCATCGCTAGCCACAACTTTTTCCCATCTTTCTGGCAATTTGTGGATTCCGTCCCAAAAGAACTGCGCCAGCTTGGCGGCCAAGAATGAATCGAGCCAATTTTTGATACCGTCAACTGAAGTGAAGCGTATTCCAGCCAGGGCATTCTGCATGGACCTGAACAAATGGTAGTCGGAAGGGGCCAGGTCTGGGCTATACGGAGGGTGGGGTAGCGATTCCCATCCAACATTTTCCACGTATTTTTTAACCTGTTGAGTGCGATATGGCCGAGCATTGTCATCATGGAAAATTATCGATTCGTGTCTAGTCGCATATTCTGGCCGTTTCTGGCCAATTTCCTTGCTTTGGGATCATTCCCAATGCTTTGAAACGTTTGAAAATTGCTTGCTGGGTAACTCCCAATGATTTCGCAAGCTCTTCTTGAGTTTGACATGAATCTTCTTCCAGTAATGCCTCCAATTCTGCATCTTCAAACTTTTTCACTTGGCCAGGACGTTCCTTGTCTTCAACGTCAAAATCACCATCATCAAAAAAAAAAAAAAAAAAATTTTACTTGAGACTCTGACTATTAATGATAATTAAATTGAACAACCTTCTGCAGAAAAGCCTCTACGGATGGCTTCGCAGATTCTTTTACTGTCTGATTTTGTATATTTGTATATGGATATGTAAATTTATATTTTAATCTTTCTAAAGCCATCTAGCATTTCACATGGATTCCCCTCTACAGCTTCAAGGTTCTAACCAGCATTGAAGGGATAACTCCATGGAGATGTTGGATGGTTTTCATGTATTCATGTATTTATGTATGTATTTATTTATTAATTTTTTTTTTACTTATGTGTTGTACAAAGAGTATAAGTTTATAAAGTCCTTATACTCAATGCGCGCTTATGAAGTAAAGTTGTGAAGTGTAAAACTACGCGATTTAAATTATTTTTGTGTTTACCGTTTATTTTGTTATCAATTGTCGCAGTGACAAGGTAACAGCTTAAATTCGTTTACAAAAAGGTCAAGTCCTCAATTGACTTCCGTATTTATATTTTGCACATGTAAGAATTAACCGCTGATCTTCGAACATCAATAGGAAGGGGTTATTGACCCCTTTCCTCTCTTATTTACTTTATTGGTGAGTTGAAGACTCCAAATGTTGCGTGCAATGTTTATTCTTTGCAACATGTATTTTGCATGCATATGTTCTTCCTCTCGACACTTGGGAATTTCTATGTTTCCATAAATGTGCATGACAGAGACAGAAGATACGCTATGCATTTGACAACCAGCTTATAATTCATTAGATCGTGTTTATGTTAAAAACTGAAGGTAAGTACAATTTGCTATATTTTAATTGATTAACATTTAATGATAATCTCAATTTTATTTCAGGGATGTGCTGATTGTTTGTTGTGCAGCAACATGCTCCCGGCCCACGAATTGGACAGAGGATGAAGTTGATGTCGTTGCAACGTTTCTTCAGTTTGGTGTGTTGTTGTTCGTGAGTTAATTTTGAATTAAAAGTTAAATGTGAAAAAATATAAAAATGAAGTGAGTGATTGTCAAAATGTTAATAAAGTGCAAAATAGAATTAAAGTATAAAGTTAAAGTTAGTTGATTGTTATGCATTTTATTTGTTGATTGTGTAAGTGAGGTTATGTTGAGTGTTTACTTTGTGATTGTTGTTAAGTTATGTATTGCTCACTTTGTTTAGTTTGTGGTTTGGTTCATTGTTTCGTTTATTGACAAGTCTGTTATTTCGTTTGTTGTTTAGCTTTATGTTTAGTGTTTCGTTTATTGTTAAGTTTTATTTGAGATTTTAAGTTAGATAGTTATGTGGGGCAAAGTTAAAACCACCCAGTATTGTTCGTTTGGATTGGAGTTTTTTTTTCGAGATGCTAGATGTCCGTCGGCAATATCTGCAAAGGGGATTTGGCGACGCGATCGTTTCAGTGTTGACCCACTCGCATTGATAGGTGCCACGCGCGTTTAACCGTCGATACCTGGTTGTAGTTTGCACACTTTAGGTAGTTGGACCCTGTCTCCAACCCTTACGTGCTTTTGCCATCGCATCTTCTTGTGTCGTTGATTGACCGTGAGTGTGGAGTTGGTCAATCTTCCTCCAACTCTAATTGGTTGTTTGCTGATGTTTGTTGTCTTCTTCCTTCTTCCTTCTTTGTAAGTTTCTTTTTTGTATGATTCGGCCCGAACCAATTTGATGAGGCACTGTTCTGCCGTTGTTAATTTGACGATCTGTTCCGATTTGGCTTTCTGCAGGGTGGTGAGTAGTGATGACACTCTGCAGAAGCTTGGGCCCGCGCCACCAAGCTTTGTTTGTTTTGATCTCACCGCATCGCCGAAGTTGCACGAAGGAATTATGATGGCTTTGGATCCTGACGTACTTGTTCGTTGGATTTGTACAAGAGCTTCCCGTCAGAATCCATCCCAATTCGGTTTGTTGTGCAACTGGTGATCCTTGGCGGCTCTTGACTAGACCTTCCAGAATTATCGAAGAGTAGACGTCAGCTCCCAGGAGCAAGTCGATTTTTCCTGGACGGTTGTAAGCTGGATCTGCTAATGATAATTCTAAAAGGTGACTCCAGTTGAGATTATTAAATTGCTTGGTTGGTCTACACAGTCTAGTCTCTCTCTCTCTCAGATAAATCTCAATTTTATTTCAGGGATGTGCTGATTGTTTGTTGTGCAGCAACATGTGTTCATTTAACTATTATTTATTTATGTTGCTTTTTTATATATATAACCACCTATACTTATGTACATATGCGGACATGATAAAATCAAATCAAATCAAAATAATTCCCCTACCGTCAGAGGTAGATAAATGCCTTCGGGTAGCCTTCGGTAAGATAAGGCCATTGCTCGAGTTTATTGCCCTTGAAACGTGCCCCGTATCAATTTCACAACGAAATTGTCTACGCCCTGTTCTATAAGTCCTCATTTGGGTAGAATTTTATGTACTGGGATTCAGGCTTTTGGTAAAAACGAACACACGCTCGAAATCACGCCCTTTCGAACACCCGAATCTTTTCATTGCGCTAGCTTCAACGTTGAACTACACAGGACACCCATAGACCAGCATTGGCCGTATGAGGGCCATGTAGTAGATTACCTTCACCCTCACATCGAGTTGGCTGCTGTAAAACAATCTCTTTGTGAGGGCAAAAGCACCTCCAGCTCTGGCCAGAGCAGCCTCTACATTTTTGTTAAAACATGGAAACTGATCTAGCCAGATCTCACTACACTACACTACACTACACTTTTAACAGTCAGTGGTTGTTGTCCAATGATGGAGAGCTTACGCTAATTCCGGCTGGTGTCCGCAGAGGCCCCAAATGGTTTCCGGCCTCTGGAAGTTGATCTTCAACTTCCAGTCATCGCAATATCGCTGAATTGAGTCGAAGTCACGCTGCAAGAGAGTTACAATGACCTCGACGTAGTACCACTCAATAAAGAATTCTTTTGTCTTCAATTAATCAACCCAACACGCGTTTTTCTTGCGTACATATTATTTTCCCAATACAGATCGTTAAGCAGCAAAAGTTTAATATACAGTCCAAAAACATCCCAGATGCTATTGTCGCCATCAGCTCGCTGGTCTTTTTCCTGTTCCGACCTATCCCTCCTCGTTTCGTCCGTTGTCTGCTACAACCGTAGCGTTTACGCGCGAGACACTTCTTCATTTGCTCACGCTCTAGCCGGATCTGCTATCGCTCCAATTCGAGCTCTTCCCCCTCTCTCACATAAAATCTTTTTAACTTAAGAAGTGGGCAACCACTATCATGACAAATAAAAGTTGAAGTTCATTTGCCGAACGCTTTCTATTTACTGTTATTTACTCGATGGCTAAAATGAACATTAAAGTAGATACATTTTTGGCCTCTGGCCATGATCAACGTTTCCAAGCCAACAATAGACTCTACCAACTGCTTTATCTAAGCCCAATTTGTGCAACCCATTTTGCGTGACGCATCCAGGCATAAGGCTCTGAACAAAGACAATTTTTGTCTTTTATTTTTTTGGCCGCTTTATTGCAACTGATGATCAGTTCGTTTTATTTTAACAGAATTACACTTTACAGAAAGTACTTAGCCTAGAAAACGCTAACTTAACTAATGTATGACATTTCGATATCATACGATTATTCCTTATGTAATTTAAAATGATTGCGTGAGTGCATGTAAAGTGGGTACCGGGTGTTACGATTTTTAATTTAATTTATTATTGTTTCTTTATAAAATGATCTTCTACATATAAAACTTCGATACAATATGAAAAATAATGTGTTCCTCTATAGCCTAATCCTGATTTAAAAAATCAAATGTTTTTTTTTCCAAATCAAAGACCACACGGCTACTCTTGTTTCTTTTAACAGCTTGCTCACTAAAGAGGTACGGTCTAGTTCCCCTAACTATCAACGGTAACGTTTATACATGGGTTTATAACATGGTTGATTCTACCCATGATTTTATTAAAATTTCTAATATGTGAACCTCTACAGAAGCTCTATAAATCATGGTTTACAGAATCAGTAATTTAACACAACGGAATTTTGACAGTAAACAACCCCCTAAGTACTTCTGCTGTAAAACAGAATATGTTTCAGACATGGTACTTTCCCATTGGCTATCATCTTTCGAGAAAATCAACGGTCTGATATCGCTGTCTGCGTCTGTAATGCGCACATTTATGTTAACCTACACACATAGATCCATATTTCATATGTCATATACCTCTATCTATACAGCACGCTGTCAGCGCGATCTTCTTCGTGCTAACTGCGTGCTGATTGTAGTTGAGCAAATAGGGGTTGAATGAATGTGAAAAACACCACTGAGATCGTGTCAATTTCAGCCAGGGCTTCGTTTACTAATCGATATTTTTACACTTATTTTTTCTTAATGCTTTCACTAAGATCTACAAAACTGCGTTTTCGGATTTTCGAAATTCGCATATCGACGTTTTATCGTTTTTAGCCAAATGCTCCAAAACAATTGAGGCCAGAATGCTGAAATTAATTTTTTTAATGTACTAATCGAAGTCGATTTTTTATAATTTTTCCAGATTTTTTGGGGATGTGGTATGAAAATTAAAGGCGGGATTAAATTTTCGACTTCTTACAGAACCATAAAAATGATTATTGTTGATCTACCTTAAAAGATAGACATATGCTGTCGCTGATTTTTTTTAGAACTTTTTAAGGCGCTCAATACCTCCATACGTTATTTTTTGGTATCTTTAACTGTTTCGACAGCGCCCGCAGCGAAATGGCAGGTTGCCATTTCTTGACTTTTTTTTTTCACAAATATCATTTTACCGTTAACTTCTGGTACCAAAATGTTCAGAGAATGTAGCCATAAACTTTCCCAGAAAGCCAACAATAATACTGGTGAAAACTAATAAATGCATGAAAATCCGTTCAGTAGTTCCAGAGATTAGCGCGTTTAAACAAACAAACTCTTCACCTTTATATATTAGTATAGATTCATTAACACAACAGTAGTCACAAAAAAGACAGATGTTGTGAAATTATTTTTACTATCAATAAAAACAACAGAAAAGATGAACTTCAGAGTGGACAACAAATTCAATCGAACAAAAGATTATTTTCAGTATCAGAAACGATTAAAAAAGAATATTTTTTAGTATTTCAACAGTTTTCGTTTTAAGAGCTTAGAGAATTTATGTAAATTAAAGCTCTTTAACAATATATTAATATTTGTTTCTAATAAAAACAATAAAATAAAATTTTGCTTTTTTTCTTATTTTGAGTTTTGCAAAGTATTTAAAACATAATAACAAAAATATTGGAATGGCATTGCCATTTAAACAACTAATTTTTTTTTTCGTTCAGAGCTACATACCTTATCGCTAGCCACAACTAGCCACAACTTTTTCCCATCTTTCTGGCAATTTGTGGATTCCGTCCCAAAAGAACTGCGCCAGCTTGGCGGCCAAGAATGAATCGAGCCAATTTTTGATACCGTCAACTGAAGTGAAGCGTATTCCAGCCAGGGCATTCTGCATGGACCTGAACAAATGGTAGTCGGAAGGGGCCAGGTCTGGGCTATACGGAGGGTGGGGTAGCGATTCCCATCCAACATTTTCCACGTATTTTTTAACCTGTTGAGTGCGATATGGCCGAGCATTGTCATCATGGAAAATTATCGATTCGTGTCTAGTCGCATATTCTGGCCGTTTCTGGCCAATTTCCTTGCTTTGGGATCATTCCCAATGCTTTGAAACGTTTGAAAATTGCTTGCTGGGTAACTCCCAATGATTTCGCAAGCTCTTCTTGAGTTTGACATGAATCTTCTTCCAGTAATGCCTCCAATTCTGCATCTTCAAACTTTTTCACTTGGCCAGGACGTTCCTTGTCTTCAACGTCAAAATCACCATCATCAAAAAAAAAAAAAAAAAAATTTTACTTGAGACTCTGACTATTAATGATAATTAAATTGAACAACCTTCTGCAGAAAAGCCTCTACGGATGGCTTCGCAGATTCTTTTACTGTCTGATTTTGTATATTTGTATATGGATATGTAAATTTATATTTTAATCTTTCTAAAGCCATCTAGCATTTCACATGGATTCCCCTCTACAGCTTCAAGGTTCTAACCAGCATTGAAGGGATAACTCCATGGAGATGTTGGATGGTTTTCATGTATTCATGTATTTATGTATGTATTTATTTATTAATTTTTTTTTTACTTATGTGTTGTACAAAGAGTATAAGTTTATAAAGTCCTTATACTCAATGCGCGCTTATGAAGTAAAGTTGTGAAGTGTAAAACTACGCGATTTAAATTATTTTTGTGTTTACCGTTTATTTTGTTATCAATTGTCGCAGTGACAAGGTAACAGCTTTAATTCGTTTACAAAAAGGTCAAGTCCTCAATTGACTTCCGTATTTATATTTTGCACATGTAAGAATTAACCGCTGATCTTCGAACATCAATAGGAAGGGGTTATTGACCCCTTTCCTCTCTTATTTACTTTATTGGTGAGTTGAAGACTCCAAATGTTGCGTGCAATGTTTATTCTTTGCAACATGTATTTTGCATGCATATGTTCTTCCTCTCGACACTTGGGAATTTCTATGTTTCCATAAATGTGCATGACAGAGACAGAAGATACGCTATGCATTTGACAACCAGCTTATAATTCATTAGATCGTGTTTATGTTAAAAACTGAAGGTAAGTACAATTTGCTATATTTTAATTGATTAACATTTAATGATAATCTCAATTTTATTTCAGGGATGTGCTGATTGTTTGTTGTGCAGCAACATGCTCCCGGCCCACGAATTGGACAGAGGATGAAGTTGATGTCGTTGCAACGTTTCTTCAGTTTGGTGTGTTGTTGTTCGTGAGTTAATTTTGAATTAAAAGTTAAATGTGAAAAAATATAAAAATGAAGTGAGTGATTGTCAAAATGTTAATAAAGTGCAAAATAGAATTAAAGTATAAAGTTAAAGTTAGTTGATTGTTATGCATTTTATTTGTTGATTGTGTAAGTGAGGTTATGTTGAGTGTTTACTTTGTGATTGTTGTTAAGTTATGTATTGCTCACTTTGTTTAGTTTGTGGTTTGGTTCATTGTTTCGTTTATTGACAAGTCTGTTATTTCGTTTGTTGTTTAGCTTTATGTTTAGTGTTTCGTTTATTGTTAAGTTTTATTTGAGATTTTAAGTTAGATAGTTATGTGGGGCAAAGTTAAAACCACCCAGTATTGTTCGTTTGGATTGGAGTTTTTTTTTCGAGATGCTAGATGTCCGTCGGCAATATCTGCAAAGGGGATTTGGCGACGCGATCGTTTCAGTGTTGACCCACTCGCATTGATAGGTGCCACGCGCGTTTAACCGTCGATACCTGGTTGTAGTTTGCACACTTTAGGTAGTTGGACCCTGTCTCCAACCCTTACGTGCTTTTGCCATCGCATCTTCTTGTGTCGTTGATTGACCGTGAGTGTGGAGTTGGTCAATCTTCCTCCAACTCTAATTGGTTGTTTGCTGATGTTTGTTGTCTTCTTCCTTCTTCCTTCTTTGTAAGTTTCTTTTTTGTATGATTCGGCCCGAACCAATTTGATGAGGCACTGTTCTGCCGTTGTTAATTTGACGATCTGTTCCGATTTGGCTTTCTGCAGGGTGGTGAGTAGTGATGACACTCTGCAGAAGCTTGGGCCCGCGCCACCAAGCTTTGTTTGTTTTGATCTCACCGCATCGCCGAAGTTGCACGAAGGAATTATGATGGCTTTGGATCCTGACGTACTTGTTCGTTGGATTTGTACAAGAGCTTCCCGTCAGAATCCATCCCAATTCGGTTTGTTGTGCAACTGGTGATCCTTGGCGGCTCTTGACTAGACCTTCCAGAATTATCGAAGAGTAGACGTCAGCTCCCAGGAGCAAGTCGATTTTTCCTGGACGGTTGTAAGCTGGATCTGCTAATGATAATTCTAAAAGGTGACTCCAGTTGAGATTATTAAATTGCTTGGTTGGTCTACACAGTCTAGTCTCTCTCTCTCTCAGATAAATCTCAATTTTATTTCAGGGATGTGCTGATTGTTTGTTGTGCAGCAACATGTGTTCATTTAACTATTATTTATTTATGTTGCTTTTTTATATATATAACCACCTATACTTATGTACATATGCGGACATGATAAAATCAAATCAAATCAAAATAATTCCCCTACCGTCAGAGGTAGAGGAATGCCTTCGGGTAGCCTTCGGTAAGATAAGGCCATTGCTCGAGTTTATTGCCCTTGAAACGTGCCCCGTATCAATTTCACAACGAAATTGTCTACGCCCTGTTCTATAAGTCCTCATTTGGGTAGAATTTTATGTACTGGGATTCAGGCTTTTGGTAAAAACGAACACACGCTCGAAATCACGCCCTTTCGAACACCCGAATCTTTTCATTGCGCTAGCTTCAACGTTGAACTACACAGGACACCCATAGACCAGCATTGGCCGTATGAGGGCCATGTAGTAGATTACCTTCACCCTCACATCGAGTTGGCTGCTGTAAAACAATCTCTTTGTGAGGGCAAAAGCACCTCCAGCTCTGGCCAGAGCAGCCTCTACATTTTTGTTAAAACATGGAAACTGATCTAGCCAGATCTCACTACACTACACTACACTACACTTTTAACAGTCAGTGGTTGTTGTCCAATGATGGAGAGCTTACGCTAATTCCGGCTGGTGTCCGCAGAGGCCCCAAATGGTTTCCGGCCTCTGGAAGTTGATCTTCAACTTCCAGTCATCGCAATATCGCTGAATTGAGTCGAAGTCACGCTGCAAGAGAGTTACAATGACCTCGACGTAGTACCACTCAATAAAGAATTCTTTTGTCTTCAATTAATCAACCCAACACGCGTTTTTCTTGCGTACATATTATTTTCCCAATACAGATCGTTAAGCAGCAAAAGTTTAATATACAGTCCAAAAACATCCCAGATGCTATTGTCGCCATCAGCTCGCTGGTCTTTTTCCTGTTCCGACCTATCCCTCCTCGTTTCGTCCGTTGTCTGCTACAACCGTAGCGTTTACGCGCGAGACACTTCTTCATTTGCTCACGCTCTAGCCGGATCTGCTATCGCTCCAATTCGAGCTCTTCCCCCTCTCTCACATAAAATCTTTTTAACTTAAGAAGTGGGCAACCACTATCATGACAAATAAAAGTTGAAGTTCATTTGCCGAACGCTTTCTATTTACTGTTATTTACTCGATGGCTAAAATGAACATTAAAGTAGATACATTTTTGGCCTCTGGCCATGATCAACGTTTCCAAGCCAACAATAGACTCTACCAACTGCTTTATCTAAGCCCAATTTGTGCAACCCATTTTGCGTGACGCATCCAGGCATAAGGCTCTGAACAAAGACAATTTTTGTCTTTTATTTTTTTGGCCGCTTTATTGCAACTGATGATCAGTTCGTTTTATTTTAACAGAATTACACTTTACAGAAAGTACTTAGCCTAGAAAACGCTAACTTAACTAATGTATGACATTTCGATATCATACGATTATTCCTTATGTAATTTAAAATGATTGCGTGAGTGCATGTAAAGTGGGTACCGGGTGTTACGATTTTTAATTTAATTTATTATTGTTTCTTTATAAAATGATCTTCTACATATAAAACTTCGATACAATATGAAAAATAATGTGTTCCTCTATAGCCTAATCCTGATTTAAAAAATCAAATGTTTTTTTTTCCAAATCAAAGACCACACGGCTACTCTTGTTTCTTTTAACAGCTTGCTCACTAAAGAGGTACGGTCTAGTTCCCCTAACTATCAACGGTAACGTTTATACATGGGTTTATAACATGGTTGATTCTACCCATGATTTTATTAAAATTTCTAATATGTGAACCTCTACAGAAGCTCTATAAATCATGGTTTACAGAATCAGTAATTTAACACAACGGAATTTTGACAGTAAACAACCCCCTAAGTACTTCTGCTGTAAAACAGAATATGTTTCAGACATGGTACTTTCCCATTGGCTATCATCTTTCGAGAAAATCAACGGTCTGATATCGCTGTCTGCGTCTGTAATGCGCACATTTATGTTAACCTACACACATAGATCCATATTTCATATGTCATATACCTCTATCTATACAGCACGCTGTCAGCGCGATCTTCTTCGTGCTAACTGCGTGCTGATTGTAGTTGAGCAAATAGGGGTTGAATGAATGTGAAAAACACCACTGAGATCGTGTCAATTTCAGCCAGGGCTTCGTTTACTAATCGATATTTTTACACTTATTTTTTCTTAATGCTTTCACTAAGATCTACAAAACTGCGTTTTCGGATTTTCGAAATTCGCATATCGACGTTTTATCGTTTTTAGCCAAATGCTCCAAAACAATTGAGGCCAGAATGCTGAAATTAATTTTTTTAATGTACTAATCGAAGTCGATTTTTTATAATTTTTCCAGATTTTTTGGGGATGTGGTATGAAAATTAAAGGCGGGATTAAATTTTCGACTTCTTACAGAACCATAAAAATGATTATTGTTGATCTACCTTAAAAGATAGACATATGCTGTCGCTGATTTTTTTTAGAACTTTTTAAGGCGCTCAATACCTCCATACGTTATTTTTTGGTATCTTTAACTGTTTCGACAGCGCCCGCAGCGAAATGGCAGGTTGCCATTTCTTGACTTTTTTTTTTCACAAATATCATTTTACCGTTAACTTCTGGTACCAAAATGTTCAGAGAATGTAGCCATAAACTTTCCCAGAAAGCCAACAATAATACTGGTGAAAACTAATAAATGCATGAAAATCCGTTCAGTAGTTCCAGAGATTAGCGCGTTTAAACAAACAAACTCTTCACCTTTATATATTAGTATAGATTCATTAACATAACAGTAGTCACAAAAAAGACAGATGTTGTGAAATTATTTTTACTATCAATAAAAACAACAGAAAAGATGAACTTCAGAGTGGACAACAAATTCAATCGAACAAAAGATTATTTTCAGTATCAGAAACGATTAAAAAAGAATATTTTTTAGTATTTCAACAGTTTTCGTTTTAAGAGCTTAGAGAATTTATGTAAATTAAAGCTCTTTAACAATATATTAATATTTGTTTCTAATAAAAACAATAAAATAAAATTTTGCTTTTTTTCTTATTTTGAGTTTTGCAAAGTATTTAAAACATAATAACAAAAATATTGGAATGGCATTGCCATTTAAACAACTATTTTTTTTTTTCGTTCAGAGCTACATACCTTATGTTTTGAAGAACAATTGTGAGCACAGGTAGATCGAAGACCTACTCAATTAAAGGATAACCAGACAGCGGCTGGAAGTTGCATGCGGATAACAAAGATGCAAATAGAAAAGCAGCGATGTTAGCTCAAGAAATCGACGAAAGGCAGCGAAAGAAAAGAGACGATTACTGGAACAAAGACATGCAGAAGTAGCCCGTGATTTGACTGCCCGGATGGCGAATGACCGGGAGAACTGGTCAAATTTGACAGCTCGGTTTGAATCACGGATTAAAACGTTGGAGGAAGAAGAGCTCAAGTTAAGATCTGATACAGAGTCTCTTAGACAAGAAAATAGTGCCTTAGAAAATAAACAAACACAGCTCCAAAAGCAAATAACTGAACTTCTAGAGACGAACATTCAACTGAACAAGGAGATCGCAGATGTTGAAGAGAAAAATAGGCACAATGAAGGACCTAAGAGCGAAAAGGAGACTGAAGAAATGCTGGAATTGATAGAGAAGATAACAAGCTTGCAGTTGGAGAAAGCTAATTTGCGGGACTTGTACGTGAAGAAAGTCCAAAGTGGCATTAACACCGCTACGAATCGCACAACCAGGACCTGTCCAACGTAGTTGCTCCTTGGTTTTAAACCAAGAAGTATGGCCGATGTTGCGCTTCTGAACACAATCCAGGAGGCATTAGACGAGGTGGACTTGAGAAGTCTTCGCCAGCTGGCCAAGCATGCCACTCACACAGCACAGGAACAGCAGAAAATGGATTCGATTCAAAACGCTTCAGACCTCCACAGCATGCAGTCAATGACATAGTTCTTGTTGTCACTGAACCACCACCAACAAGGACAAGTAGGAAGCTGGTAGCGAAAGCGAAAGGACCATTCCGAGTCACCGCGGTCTTACCAAATGACCGTTACGAAGTAGACGACCTGAGGGAACCACAGAAACGATGTGATAGAAGGGCCGTAGTAACTATAGGTAAAACGAAGAAGTGGATTACTTTGATGCTACCCAATAAAGGTAAATCGTTGAGTAAGTTATTAAGCACACTAGAATAGTTTGCTGTTGCTATCCGTTTTACTAACATTAATGTTGCCTTACAAGCAAGTTTGTATTTCAGAATTCGGAGATCTAGGCACTCGCTAGCCGCGACTGACGGTGACGACCGTTGTAGGTTATGCGAGGTAAAGCCCTAGCTCCAGCAGCCCAGTGGTCTAGGCACTCGCTTTCCGTGACTGACGGCCAACTATATAGACCGTTGTAGGTTATGCGAGGTAAAGCCCTAGTGCTATCAATTTAGATGCCTAGGCACTAGCTCTCCGCGACTGACGGCCGACTATATAGACCGTTGTAGGTTATGCGAGGTAAAGCCCTAGCTCCGGCAGCCCAGTGGTCCAGGCACTCGCTTTCCGTGACTGACGGCCGACTATATAGACCGTTGTAGGTTATGCGAGGTAAAGCCCTAGTGCTATCAATTTAGATGCCTAGGCACTAGCTCTCCGCGACTGACGGCCGACTATATAGACCGTTGTAGGTTATGCGAGGTAAAGCCCTAGCTCCGGCAGCCCAGTGGTCCAGGCACTCGCTTTCCGTGACTGACGGCCGACTATATAGACCGTTGTAGGTTATGCGAGGTAAAGCCCTAGTGCTATCAATTTAGATGCCTAGGCACTCGCCCTCCGCGACTGACGGCCGACTATATAGATCGTTGTAGGTTATGCGAGGTAAAGCCCTAGCTCTGTCAGTTCAGGCACTTAGGCACTCGCTATCCGCGACTGACGGCCGACTATATAGACCGTTGTAGGTTATGCGAGGTAAAGCCCTAGCGCTATCAGTTTGGATGCCTAGGCACTCGCTTTCCGCGACTGACGGCAGACTATATAGACCGTTGTAGGATATGCGGGGTAAAGCCCAAGGGTCTGTGTTTGTATATTAGATTTTTTATTGTGAATAGACGTTTATGGAAGATGATTACTGTATAGAGTATATCCCGTGAACTCACCCCTTTTATTTAATGCCCCCACTACTCGGGGGGGATCTTCTAATTACCTGTTTCTGTTATAGGAGTCGAGGACGCCTCTAGGTCAGGAAGGCCGAATGTGAGCACAGGTAGATCGAAGACCTACTCAATTAAAGGATAACCAGACAGCGGCTGGTTATCCTCTCAAACCGCGAAAACAAGGGACTTCTAGACGGCGGCTGGGTTTTCCCATCGACCGCCATAAAGTTCAGGACAGACGAGACGCAGATCCCGCCGATAAGACAAGGACCACTTATCGGCCAATAAGTATAAATGGAAGGACAGGCAGAGGGCGGAGAACCGCGATCGCGACAAGCCGCGTTAAGTGAACTACCAAGATATTTAGGATTAATAAGTGAAATAAAGTGGCTTACGACACAATAGAATTCAACAAATTGTTATCTTCCTTTAATACAAATTAACACTTTTGCGAAAACGCACTACCAAAAATAAAAGAACAAAAAGTTAGTACACGCATCCCACTTTCGCAAATGCAAACTGCCTAATGACAATCAGCCACAGTCGCATGCGTAATAATATCAAATTTGAGGGTAGATGTGTAGAACACCTGCATCTTCAAATTGAGAAAATTCCTAACGGTATTTATATTACATGAAGAAAAGGGTTATAGGGCCCATAGACGTGACACAGCGTTTGACACGGTGTGCTGTCGCCTCTCGCCAGAAACGTAACACATGTGCGCACACATCAATTGATCCTCTGTCGTCAGCGAGGAAGGACCATGGATAGCGGATCTTGCTACCGGATGAATACATAAAAATTCGTAAGCTACAACAACACTAATGACCGCTGACAATCGTTCGCTATCTGCTAGCTGGAAAGTGTCCACACACTTGCCCACACACGTCACACTTAGCCTTGTGTGGCACACGGTGCAGAACACGGTGTCACATCTATGGGCTCTATAACACGGGTCATGCACGTCACACTGCTTGTCATATTTAGGTATACAATCCGGCGTCGCCTTGCGTTAAAAGGCCCATAGACGAGACACAGTGTTGAACACGGTGTTGTGTTGCCTTTCGTCACAAATGTAACACATGTGTGCACACATCATTTTGTTCTCGGTCGTCGGCGAGGAAGGACAATGAATATGAGCCCATCCTGCTACCGGATGAATGCATAAAAATGCGTAAACAACAACAACTCTAATAACCGCTGACGATCGTTCGCCACCTGCCAGATCAAAAATATGCCTACCAGCCCACACACACTTGCGAGCGCAGTGCGTCCGAAAAATCAATGATGGACATGTTTTTAGGTCGGAACGATGGGCATATTTGGAGTCCGGAATGATGGGCATGTTTTTGCTTTCGTTCCGTTTTCGGAACAAACGGAATTTTTTTATAACTCTTGAACGGCTGAACCGATTTCGATGAAATTTCGATTTCGATGAAGTTAGATTTCTTATGTCTTACTTTAAAATGTTAACTTATTTGTTTTTGGATGCAATAAGTTTGACTTCCACTCAGAAAGCAACACCAGCAGAACATAGCAGGCGGACGTAAGATAAATTCCAAGGAATTTTGGGATTGCGCAAAACTACTTCAACCCCTTTCTGCTTTACATGAGAGAAAAAGAGAAAGAACCACCACCATTTCCGGTACGCTTCTCCAACTTACCCCCATCGTCAAAAAAAAAGCCGGTCAAGTGTGAGTTCTACTCACCCGCCGAGGGTTTCGTTCGTAAAAATATTAGTTGTTTAGACGTTATATAAGTCTAAGAAATTTACAAACTAGAATAGTCAAATCAAATCAAACTCAAGTCACTGTTCATTCAGTATAATTCTTCTTTTCATTTCGAACGAAACTCAACGAAAGAAAATTCTTTCCCATTTGCTGATCGCGCCAGCCGTATGAAAATTGCTTTGGTGCAGTTAAGGGATGAAATACCGCAAGCGATACTGTGACTGCCGTCAGTTTATCGTTTTTAGCAGGAAACTGATCCGATTTAAATCGTTAATATCTAGAAAAATTGTATGACAATACATTTTTTTACATAATATTTTATTGTTATTTCGTCGAGGTCTACAAAATTGCGTTTTCGGATCTTCAAAATTCGAATGTTTTTTTGTTTTTGGCCAATATCTCGAAAACTATTAAAGCCAGAGTGCTTAAACCAAAAATTTTAACAGAAAGATTACACTAAGACTTACATTCCAGACTTTTTTCCAATTTTTAGACCAACGGGTGTGGAAATGAGAGGGGGGAACGCCTTTTTTTCCGACTTTGAAACTTAATATCTCGAAAGCTTAACTTCCAAATGAAAAGTTCAAAATGAAAACTCTATTTCATTTTACAAGAACTATCTGATGGTACCTCACTTAATAGATTTCCGTGAAATTTTTTTGAAAAAAAGTTATTAATTAATTTATTTTAGTATGAATAAAAAATCATAGACAATTTTTTTATAATTTTGGGGTATTGTGATAAGTTGCCCCATAACTCCAATTTTTTTTCAAATTGTTGGTCAAATATTCTAGAAAATGGGCGACACGGTACACAAGTTAGTTTTTAGCAGTTTGTTGGCTCTTTGCTGGCTAATCTGGCTTACGAATAAGAGTTAGGTGATTACCATGGTACAATTTTTTGATCTAACTATCATCCTCTTTCCAACGATTTCCAAATTAAAGAACTAGTAAAGTAAATTTGTTTTTTAAATTTAGTATTGGTGCTAATATATTTGCTAATATGAAATTTTCTTAAAATTTTTTACCTGAAATTTCTTTGGGCAAGTGAGATGCATCCTTTGCCGAAGTTTTATTTCCTAATTTTTAGTGGTTCGCCAATTACCAAGGTTAGAGCCACAGACAGACATTTTCATAACCAGTACCGCGCCCCCTTTCCAACAACCCCGTATTAACCACAAAGTTAATAAAAAATTTTTTCGGTCGTTAGTATTAGTACTAACTTTTCCTTTAATCTGCGACTACTTTCAAAAAGGTTGCATGATTATTTTTGGGTTGCCTAAATACACTTGCAGTCTGAATTTCATCCCTTAACTACAAAGGACTAGGTTATAGTCAAATATGTAAAAGGCGACAGACAGACAGACATTCCTTTGGAACGAAACCCTAAAAACAGTATTAGTGCAAAACATTGGTGATTTTTTTCTTGTTCAACGGGGAATATCTCAGTCTCTTCATGTCAATTTTCATAAACAAATTAAAGCCGAGAAAACACCAACACGAACGGCATTTGAGTTCCTTGTCTGCTTTCAACAGATTTGGTGATGTACAGCGCGATAGTGCTTCTGAAAATAATGCAATTTCATCCTGTGCCGGACAACAACCGAGCGAAATTCGTAAATTGCACACAATTTCCCAACCGAGAGTCTGATTGTTGCAGTTTAATTCGAGCCTTAATTTAATTATACCCCTAATAGCATTTGCTGATAACAGAAATTCATTAATTATAATAATTATTAAATAATTATTAAAGTATTTATAAAATTTTACCGTGACTAAAATCGTAGCGTATAATGCGCCCTTCACCATACCCACTAATCCGGTTACAAATATTATATTAAACAAGTAGCGCTCAATGAACATCTCTGTGAGATAACTCTCGTTGAATGTGTCGATATGTATGCTCGTATATTATCAGCAACCATGGCAACTGAGATCTTCTGGACTTTAACCTACCTGGAATAAGTTAATTCCTGAATAGAACGAACGGAGCCGCCTGCTGGGCAGCAAGTAGCGTAGCCCCAAAGTAGAAACTTAACCCTACCCCCATTGAGACTCGATCCAAATCGAATCGCAAGGGATAAAATAAAACTCGTCCAGTGCGTCAAATAGATTCCCCAGCACTTTCATCGAATCCATTGTATAAGACTAGTTCTAAATGATTCAACCATCCGCCATCCGCCATCCGCCATAAATCATACACCATACACCTTCCACCATCCCATCTATAGCCTTCTGCATTGTACATTGTGATGCAAGTCGCAGTGGGAAAAGAGATTGAAAATAGATTTCCCTTATTTGTTTTAACTCTGCAAAATCGAGTGTGAAAATAAGATGAAAAAAGTCACTTTATGTTGAATAATCGCATTGGCTTTGTTTAGCTGTTAGAAATTGCTCGGATGGTTCTTGTTGGTGTGTAAACTGTGAATGGGTCGATATTTAAAATAAGCTTAGATTGCCTGTGGGACATGTTCGGTCATAGGTATACATAAATATATACATATATTTATGAAAGTTTGCTATTTGTGGAAATTTTTTGCTGCACCGAACTTCATGAGAAATCGGCTGGCCGCCATGAAGTAAAACTTTGTCACTCAGTCACAACTCTTTGTGTTTTGTTGGTTGATGTCAATTTTGATTTGTTTGAAATTCAAAAAAATATTCAAATTTTACACTAGGATATATTATTTGACTTTTGGCATGTGAAAATCACATTGAAGCAATAACAAAAATAATGTTTAATTTTGTTTTTGTTTCTTTAGAATTCTTTATGTTCACTTTTATTCAGTGACAAAATATAAATCATAACCAATAGAAAAGAGCGTATCAGGAAATGGTCTGAGCACACACACGTACAAATAACTGATTCTCTTATTTTTTTCAAAAAAATTACAATAACAAAGCTATTATGATCAATCATTTCTTTACTTCGCTGTGCTCTTTTAAGAGAACTGAGAGAGAAGAAAACTGTCATACAAAATATTCGCTCAGGTTTACAGGCCTTAAAAAGAGCCAAAAGATATTTCAGAATTTAACAGAATATAGAAACTTTTTTAAGAATCCTTTGCGTCCTCGATTGAGTTAGTAATGCATTCAAGCTATTATTATTTGAATTGGACTTTAACAATTTTGAAAAGATAAGAAATGTGAAAATAGCGAGAAACCCCCTTCGGAGAAGAAAAAAAAAAAGACAAATTGGACAAATCGGGGATCGAACCCAAGACCCTCACAGAGCAGAGCGCGAGCGTTTTAACCACTCCACCAACTCTTTTTTGGTATAGGAAAAGCGTAGAAAACTTTGTGTGTGTGAGATAATCGCTAGTTGCCCTTTTTTAGCAAAATGCTGATATAATTTACATCGTTAATATTTCGAAAAATTGTGTGAAAATATTTTTTTTTTGTATAACATTTTTTTATTCTATTTTTCGCACTTAAAGTTTAATATCTCGAAAACTGAGCCTCGGAACAAAAAGCTCAGAATCAAAACTGTATTTTATTTTACAAGACCTATCCAACGGTACCTAACTCATTATTTATTTATTTTAGTACGAGTGGAAAATCATATGAGATTTCTGGGTATATTTGCAATATTGCGATGAGTTGCCCCATAGCTCCAATTTTTTTCAGATTTTTTGGCCCATTATTTTAAAAAATAAGGTATGGGACATGGTACGCAAGTCAGTTTTTTTAAGTTTGCGGGCTTATAACCTCTTACCAATAAGACTAAGGTGCTAATTGTGGTACTTGTGGAACTTTTCGATCTAGCTACCATTCTCTTTCCAACGATACCCATATCAAGTATCTAAGAAAAAAAAACATTTTTTTTATTTTAGTAATAGTACTAAATTTTTCGCTAATAAGTGACTTTCTTTTTTTCGGAACTTTCTTTGGGCAAATGAAGTACATCATCTGTATAAATTTCATTTCTTAATTTCATGTGGTTCACCAGGTACCTAAGACAAGGCTTAATGACAGACAGACAGACATTTTTGTAGTCTCCGCCCCGCCCCCTTTCCAATGACACCCATATTGACCACAAAAGTTAATAAAAGTTTTTTCAAAGGTTAGTTTCAGTACTAACTTTTTCTTTAATCTTCGACTAATTTCGGAAAAAAATCCTGATTTATTTTTGGGTTGCCAAGATACATATCCATTCTAAATTTCATCCCTTAACTACAGAGGATTTAGAAGTTATTAGCAAATATGTAAAGGCGACAGACAGACAGACAGACGGACACCGAAGTGATTCTATAAGGGTTTCGTTATTCCTTTAGAACGAAACCCTAAAAAGAAACATTTGCCGATAAATTGTAAAATATCATCATATTCAAGATTTTTTTTCTGCTCTACTGTATATATTGCGATGGAATAGAAAGGTTTATTTTTAAAAACAAAATTTGCAAAACTTTTTTATTGTTTTCAGGATTATATCGGAAAATTTAGGTTAGGTTAGCCGCACTTCGGCCAGAATCGGTCCATTGTGACAAACTCCACATTGCCCGTGGAACCAATTGGAGCTTCGTAAGAAGTTGTGGTGCCGTCCGGTGCTAACGCAAGTCAGATCGGACAGACTATCAAAGAAGTACCCGCCGAGATGTGGTCTTCTACGAAGTGTTAAGGCATCGCATGAACAAAGAAAGAACGGAGAAATGGATTCCTCCTCCTCTTCATCCATGCAACTTCTACAAAAATGATTAGCAGTGACTCATAGTGTGCTGGCATGTCTGCCGATAGTGCAGTGCGCTGTGATAACACCTATTGTGGCTCTAATCGCTGGTCTGCTCAGCCACTGAAAGTAGGTTGTCCGTTTGACAACCAGTGATGGCCATAGCTTATTCGTGTGGAGACACATTGTAATGGTTTGCCACCTGATTGATTGATTGCTAGTCTCACTGTAGCGATGGGCATGGCAACTCCTCTCGAGGGCGATAAGCTGAAAGGGTCGCATGCTTAGCGAGTTCGTCAGCACGGCAATTACCTGGAAGGTCACTATGTCCTGCCATATGCATATTGAAGCGCTGGGCCAACTCCGTAGATAGGCGGCATTTTAGGGCGGTGCAACTTTACTGTCTGTACAGATGATGATATCTCTGCTTGATATTAAATTGTGCTTGAGCCAAGCTAACGCTTCCTTAATCGCCAAGATTTCCGCCTGAAAGATGCTACAGCGATCAGGGAGATGTAAAGAAATTTATATTCTGTAATAGATTGTAAAATATTAGTGTGAACGTCAGCAAGTTTGACACCACCGACAAGGCTCTGTTAAGAGTTAGTGTCCGCAGCTCTTCAGTTGACTTCAGCACTTTAGTTGTCTTCGACTTCAGTTGAGTTTAGTAAAGTTGTAACTTGTGTAATATTAATTATTCAATAAAACCGAAGCTTTTACAATTTTAAGGTTACTAGAGTACACCCCCGCTCCTACTTCAGACGCAGTTTTGGATCCTTATTTTCTAAAATAATGGGCCAACAAATCTGAAAAAATTGGAGCTACGAGGCAACTCATCGCAATATCTCAAAAATACCCAAAAATCTTATATGATTTTTCATTCGTACTAAAATAGATTAATAATTTTTTTTACCGGAATTGATTGAGTTAGGTACCTTTAGATTTTGAGCATTTTGCTCTGAGGGTCAGTTTTCGAAATATTAAGCTTTAAGTGCGAATCGCTACCCCACCCTCCGGCCCAGACCTGGCCCCTTCCGACTACCATTTGTTCAGGTCCATGCAGAATACCCTGGCTGGAATACGCTTTACTTCAGTTGACGGTATCAAAAGCCAAGCCGGCGCAGTTCTTTTGGGACGGAATCCACAAATTGCCAGAAAGATGGGAAAAAGTTGTGGCTAGCGATGGGCAATACTTTGAATGACATGTATTTTCATTTTCATATTCAAATAAATGTTTTTTTTAGCAAAAAAATACGCGTCTTTCAAGTTGTACTCCCAATATTTGTAGTATTTGTAAAAGCGCGTAGTTTTATTTTTTCTTCTTCTCCGGCATTTTGACGTGTGGCCGAAGAGCTTAACAGAAGTTATAGGCGAATATGTTGTCATCGCGCCGATCATTTATCATTTTATTCATTCAATTCCACTACAATACTATATTTTTTTTCATTCCATATACCTGTTGCGACCTCACTCAACCAATACTGTCAAAAGTATTGTGGCGACATTGTACAGCGACTTCTATCAACCGTAGTAAGCACTAATAACCTATACATTTGGTTTTTTTTTGCAGCTCACATGTATTCACAGACAGGAATTGCATAAAAAACGCTGTCAAATGAAATCAAGGGGAAAGAGACGAGGGAGATGGATATCTTGTTTAGCTCATTTGTAGTAGTAAGGTTTTCCTGTCGATGGCGTATAGATGATATCACGTTCGCCAAGGAGAGGTCAGAATTTTACAAGCATAGTTTACGGTTAGAAATGTCCTTAAGGAATGCACTCGAATTTATGATTTTTTTATTTTCATTGTTCATGGTTCTTAGTATCTTCCTCGTGTTCAGCTCACTTTCCTTATATTCTTGAATAACTCAGTACGCACAAGTATACCGTTAAACGCTTTCTTTTTAATAAACCTTGAATATTTGTAAAAGAATTTAAATAGTTGTTTAACTGGCTGCCTATAGTAGCTAAATACCATTGTAACTCTTTGCCTCTTTTCTGTATTACCTTTAAAGATTTTCGGTGGAATGACCACCGTTTTTTAATCATTTCTTCTCATGCGTTCAAGCGGTTATGGTCGTCGCATGTTGGTGTAAAGCTTTTAATTTAATTTTTTATTTTGTAATTAATTTTCTGATTTAACAGCAAATAAAATCAATCATTCGTCTGTACACTCGTACATTACCGCATTTTTATTTATTTCCCTAAAAAGGCCCATAGACGAGACACAGTGTTGAACACGGTGTTGTGTTGCCTTTCGCCACAAACGTAACACATGTGTGCACACATCATTTTATTCTCGGTCGTCGGCGAGGAAGGACCATGGAAATGAGCGGATCCTGCTACCGGAGGAACGCATAAAAATGCGTAAACAATAACACTAATGGTCGCTGACGATCGTTCGCTACCTGGTCCCTCGAAAGTGTGCAAGTTAACGTACCCGTTCACCCATATACCTATCAGCTCACCAAATAACTGATAAGGTAATCCAGAACCCATCGCGGGTCAAAAAGGACCAGCGAAGAGATGGGAAGACAAAAAAACATACATTGACTCACCGATCCCTTCGGAGAGATAAGCGAACATATCGCTCGCAGGTCAGAAATAACCTGCCTTTAGAATAACCATTAGATAAGACATTTTAAGAACTCGATGTCAGATTTTAAGTCAGTCGGAGATTGAACCGCGAGTCGGTTAGACTCGTCAATAAAAAATCTTAAAAAAACCGTGTCCTCTTTAATTTAATTGGCGCCCAACGTGGGGCACGCGATTTCAAAAGACCTTTAATAATAAAAAACAAGGTCACGCGTCACCGCAAATAATAGAAAAAATTTACCAAAATACCACCAAACAAAATTGATCTTAGTGAAGACAATTTTATAAAGAAAAAATTTAATTAAAAAAGTTATAAAAAAAAAAAAAAGTTAAAACTTACTAAAAAACGAAATTTATGAATTTCTTACGTGGCACTCGAATTTTTTAATTTATTCGATACTAAAACACAATTTCGCTGTGCAAAAGAATAAGAAGTTGAACTTCTTAAAGTAAGCTACAAAAAACACAAGTAAAAAGTGAAAGTCCCATAAGAGTAAGACCTGGCGAACTCCTATACGGACGCCGGAGGCAAAAATTGGGCAGTGAAAAAGACCAGGAGCAAACTCAACTATAGGGCGTGAAGCTTGCCTGGCAAAACAGCAGAACAGCAGTAGCATCAGCAAATAGGAGCAGCAGTATTAGCAGAACCAGCAACAACAGCAGAGATAGCGGCAGCATCAAGAAAGAAGCAGCAACAACGGTAGCATCGAACACACTACACTACACTACAGTGTAGTAATAAATATAAGTAAGTGTGGAATTAATTTTAAGAATTAAAATAAGCATAGATCCTAAATAAAAAAAAAGGAAATTTGAAAAAAATATATATTAAAAAAAAAAACATATATATTTGAAAAACAAAAAAAAAACAAAAAAAGCCTTGCTCCTAAAATTTATAATAAGGTGAATAATTTTAAAACTGGACGAATTAAGCGAACGGTTCGCCAATATGACTACCAACGCAACTGACATGGGGGTATTGACCGCCGACATGATTAGTAGGATCATAGGCACCCATTTAGTCTCTTTTAAGAAAGAAATCGAAAGTTTGAAAAATCAGATTCAACTAGCAACCGGTGTTAGTAACGTAAAAGAATACAAACCACAAACGATTGACGACACAGTGGATTGTAACGAAAGTCTTGATACCATGCACCAAATACTCAGTGCTGACGACAACGACATGATTATCCTAGGTGATATGAATTTAAACACAAAAGACAACGCGAGTGCAAATACTCTTAACTATAAAGACATGCTGGCTTCGAAAGGCCTATACAACGTCATCAGAGGATACTCTAGAGTTGATCCAAACATCGGAAGCAGCACTCAAATTGACCATATACTAGTCAATCTACAAGGAGTTCGAATGTTCTCTTCTATAATTGAAAACAAAATATCCGATCATTACACGGTCATGTATGGAGTTTATGATAAAAGGGCAAACGAGACCGCGCCGACATCCAATATTGTAATACAAACAAGGAGAGTAAATGAACTCATACAAACAACCAACTGGACAACTGTACTAGAAGAATCCGACCCAGAAATACTATTTGACTGCATACATGAAAAACTCAAAGATATATACAGGCATTCGCAGACAGCGCGTTCAAGAAAGTTCGAAAAACAGCACCATGGATCACCAGAGATATTCTTGAGAGCTGCAAACAACGAGACAGGCTCTACCGTAAATGGAAAAACAACCGCAGAAACATAACATACGAAAGCGAGTACAAATCTTTTCGTAACCAGGTAAACAAAGGAATATCAAGAGCTAAAAATATATATTATGCACAACAATGTGAAATAGCCAGATGTGACCCAAAGAAAACATGGACTCTTATAAGTGAAATACTTGGGCGAAGAAAGCCCACAGTCGATGACACAATAATCAAAAACTTCCCACCAAACACGAACATTTCGACATTAGCGACTGACTTTGGCACATTTTTCACAAAACAACCAGAATCAATCATACACAAATGCAGCATCACAGCCTCAACCCATATAAATACGTATACAACGAAGTCTCTATATCTAGGATCTGTGGAACCGCGAGAAAAAGAGCGTATAATTCATCAGCTGAATTCGAATAAAGCAGCGGGGGCGGATGGTATCAGAGCAGTGGATATAAAAGCTAACGTTAATATCTTCGTCCCACTTATAACGAAACTGGTAAATCTCAGCTTCGATAAGTCGATAGTCCCTTCAAGATTAAAAGAAGCTGTGGTGAGACCCATATACAAGGGAGGAAACAAGGATACTATCTCTAACTACAGGCCAATTGCAATACTACCTGCGATAGATAAAATTATGGAGCAAATCATAGTTGACCGCATATGGGACTTTTTACGAAAACATAAAGTGATACACAACAATCAGTACGGCTTCCAAAAGGGAAAAAGCACAAACCAGCTGCTTGCTGCTTTTGCTGACGAAATTAACACAGCTCTCAGCAAAAAACACCACGCTCTCGTCTTGTTTATAGACTTCAGCAAGGCTTTTGATACTCTCGACCACAGTAAGATGATAATGGCATTACATCGAATTGGTATAAGAGGCAATTTACTGGAATGGGTGGCCAGCTATCTTAAAGACAGAAGTTTCCGGGTACGAATAAAGGACTGTTATGGCGACAAAAATGTCTCTAAATACGGAGTTCCACAAGGGTCGAAACTAGGACCGTTACTGTCCATAATATACACAAATGAAATGCTAAGATGCCTGAGAAATAGCGTACCCTTTGCCTACGCAGACGATACAGCGATTGTTGTTAGCAGAAGATCTCCATACGAAGCACCAAGGGTAATGAGTGCCGAGCTGGACGAAATCGGCAAATGGTGCCATGATAACGGACTAGTTATAAACAACTCCAAAACCAAGCTGATGCACATTCGAAGTCCCATGTACCAGGCATCTCATATTACCCTAAAGATTTTCACCTGCGACAGAACAGCAAATCAAGAGACGATCGAAGTTGTTGACTCATATAAATATCTAGGTATTATGGTCGACTGCCACTTCCTATGGGAACCACACATCAACTTCCTCCGCAGCAAACTAAGAGGTGCAATTTTCGCCTTAGCATGCCTCCAATATAAAGCACCAGATTCAGTTTCTGCGACAGGTGTACTATGCACTAGTGGAATCCAGAATCCGGTAAGGAATAATGGCATGGGGGGGAGCAGCCCGCTCCCACATAGAGAAGCTGCAAAGCATTCAAGACAGGGCCATCAAAATCCTGTCAAGAAGAGGAATCACGAGGTTCAGGACGATGAACGTAACCCAAATATTCCAGATGACCATGGCGTTGGAATACTATGAGAATAACGGACTACAAACACCAATAGCGCATTCTCTCGGGACAAGGAGCCGAGCGGCAGGACTATTCCAACTCCCACCGATCATCAACGAATATGGAAGAAGACAACTGACGTACCAGGTGCCGAATATACTAAACAAGTTACCACAAAATCTGAAGAGCATAAGAGCAGCTAATGTTAGAAAGCAAAAATTAAAAAAATTGTTCCTAGAAAGCATAACATAATTTGTAATCTGTTTATATCCGTATAACTGTAATGTATATCATAATTCTCTCGTATATTCCATCTTCGTAATGTCTGCCAATGTTCATGCTGTTTTTAATTGTATATTTTCTCCGTTTTAATAATTTTTGTTTATTCTGTCAAACCAATGTAATTGTAAAGAAAGCAAGGGATGATCTTGAATGATACTTTATAACAGCATTATAACAACCACCTGCAGATAAGCCTTTAGCTTCGCAGGTACACATTTTGTCAACTTTTATATATATTTGAATCCCAATAAATAATAAAATAGTAATAAATAATATCACAAAAAAAAAAAAAAAAAAAAAAAAAAAAAAAAAAAAAAAAAAAAAAAAAAAAATGATATCGCTTCCAGAATTTTCTGGAAAATAAAATACATACGTTAGCTGGAGAGAATCCGCTAACAATTGCATTAAGCTCTATGAGCCAGACAGTAGAAGATACTTCGCTGCATTGACAATTTTGCGTAATAAAATTACGTTAGAAGCCAACGACGTGTTGACCAGTCACGGTAGGCAGACTAGATTTTGCTTATGCTGATAAGAGACCGATACACGTCATAGAGCAAGAGCTGAGTATCCTTAGACAAGGAAAATTGTCAGTAATCGACTACTACAATCTAGTTAATAATAAACTCACTCTTCTCATAAACAAAACCATCATGAGTTATGGGAACAACTCGGAAATCACCCGAGAGATGAACAATAAAAATAGAGCAAATGCTCTTAGAGTATTTATAACAGGTCTACAGTCCCCGCTAAGTGATATTTTATTCGCTTTATCACCCCTTGATCTACCGAATGCTTTGGCTAAAGCTCAGGAGCTTGAAGCCAATAATCTGCGAGCAAGATTCGCAGATCAATTCTTTCAGACGAATAAAAGCTCTAATCAATATTCAAATAATTTACGGTATAAGCCGAATACCGATAACTTTGCCAAAGCAATGGTAAATAGTTATTCACAACCAGAACCGATGGATGTGGATATGTCTATACAACAAAGAGATTATCAATCTCAGCAAAATTATAGGCAAAGCAACCCTAACTGGGTTAGAAATAATAATCCAGGGCTGAACAGAGGGAGCAACCAATTCTCTCAATAGTCAGAACGCTTTAATCAGCATCCTCAAAGTCCAAGAGGAACACAATATTATAAGCACAGTCATTCCAATAGTGAGAATAGTTTTGAACCTCAATCTAAGGTTCAGAGAATAAATAATATTGAAGAAAGTCATTTTTCTAGATCAACGGACGGACTTCCTTACATCTATAGATGGGACAACCGACGTAACAGAGAACTTAAAATACTAATTGATACAGGTGCCACCGCCAGTTATATTAAGACAGGCACATAATAATAAAAAAGAGCTTAGTATTAAAAAAAGGGTAAAAACCATCAATGGGTATACAATTATAACCCATTATCATGAGGTCACACTATTAGGCCAAAAACAAACTTTTTACGAGATTGACAATCTCGAATCTGATTTCCTTTTAGGATACAATTTTCTGAAAAAAATCAATGCCTCGATAAACCTAAGGAAAGGCATATTAAAATATAATGGGGGTGAGATCGAAATTCACGACTATCATAATAAGAAAAAGGAAAATAATTATAACAAGGGGTTAAAAAGTCCTAAAACCAAAACTATCGCGAGAGAATTCGACAAACGTAAAATTGCTAGGGAACATGACAGTTCACCACAAATAAAAAATAAAAAGAATAAAATTAATAGTTTCAGACAAATTAGTCCTGAACACACACTCGTTGAAGTATCCAACAAACTTAATAAAAGAAGTAAAACCAGTTTGGGATATATTAATCCTGAACAAACCATCAATATAGCTTCTGACAAATCCATTAATAGTACTACTTGGAGATCAGTAGACTCACCAGAAAACAAGAGCACAATAAGTTATCAAAACAAGAATAGAATAGGGGATTCGCACAAACAAACCAGGCTAAAATATAAATTTAAAAATAAGAACCATAGTGGTCCTAAAAAAGACCTTAATATTGGAGAAGCTATTTACGGAAAAATTAAAGGTAAACGAAATAAACAAAAACCTAGGCTCAAAAGACAAATATTGAAAGAAGAATTAGGTAATAAAATAGAGATAGATAAAACGGATAGAATTATTGACAAAACCATATAAAAAAACACAAAAAAACTAAATGACATTTATATTACACTACATGAATACGAACAGACTCATATAATCGATTTACATGATGTTCTCAAAAGGATTTAACAATGCAATTAGGTTCTATTAATTTTGAATGCAATTTAATTTGAATTAAGAGCAGTCGCTTAAAAATATGATAAATTAATCATTTCAAAGGATTGAATGTTATTGACTAAATAATTGAATTTAAGGAGACATACTTTGATACATAAAAAAAATTTACAAAAATAACTGATTTTGTACAATTATAACGATATGGAATGATATTGTAAGTGATGATAATAATTGTTTAGTAAACATTTAAGCATATTACAAAAAAAACAGCAGACTATTTGCAATTTAAAACAAACATTTTTTAAAAAAAAATATAGATTCTTGTAACAAAACATTTGAAATTTGTACAATTCAAAATGAATATAATGTAATCTTAATATTGATATTATCTTAAACAATTTGTAAAGTATAAACTAAATACACAAATAGTTAATCTCGTGAATCGGGACGATTCAATTTAGTAAGGGGGGAGTTAACGTACCCGTTCACCCATATACCTATCAGCTCACCAAATAACTGATAAGGTAATCCAGAACCCATCGCGGGTCAAAAAGGACCAGCGAAGAGATGGGAAGACAAAAAAACATACATTGACTCACCGATCCCTTCGGAGAGATAAGCGAACATATCGCTCGCAGGTCAGAAATAACCTGCCTTTAGAATAACCATTGGATAAGACATTTTAAGAACTCGATGTTAGATTTTAAGTCAGTCGGAGATTGAACCGCGAGTCGGTTAGACTCGTCAATAAAAAATCTTAAAAAAACCGTGTCCTCTTTAATTTAATTTGCACACTTGCCCACACACGAGACACTTGTGTTCACGCCGTGTCAATCAAAAGATTTTGATTTTCTGCACACCCGAAACTCCGCCCATATCGGTGTGCACACCAGGCCATACACGTGACACTTACCCTTGTGCTGAACACCGTGTTCAACACTGTGTCTCGTCTATGGGCCTTTTAAGGATTTCTTTATTTCTTTGGAATGAAACCCTAATAACTGCCTGAGTGCTTTTACTGTACGCACGCTGCACATATGGTATTTTCTCATTGGTTGTCGTCTTCGCACAAAAAATACCGCGATCTATTATCGCTGCCTGTAACTGCAGGCAGATCGGACGTATGCCAGCTGTGTGGCAAATACGGGTAAAAATGAATGTGAAAAACACCACTGAGACTTCAGCCAGAATTTTATGGATTAAAAAAAAACTTTAGTCAGCGTTGGCTCGGATTTCGCCCACTAATCTATATTTTTACATTTATTATTTCTTAATTCTTTCACTGAGATATACAAAACTGTGTTTTTGAACTTTCAAAATTCGCACGTCGATGTCTTATCGTTTATGGCCAAAAGCTCGAAAACTATTGGGGCTAGGATGCTGAAATTAGTTTAAATTGAGTGTACTCATCGTATTTTTGTGATGTGACACTCATGTGATTTTTTCATATTTTTTGGTGACGCGGTGTGGAAATTACGGGGGATATTAGCTTTTAGACCAAACATACAAGTATCAATGTAAGCATTAAAATTTTAGTCTTCCTTGCTCTTAATATTCAGTAGGATAAGCTTTCTGCTTAATGACACTTTTAAGTTGTCTTCCCATTGACTCCGCCAATTTCTGCGTAGTTGCAAATTTGAATTGGTTTGAAATTTTATGTTGCCTTATTCCGCGTTCGACGCACTCGTTTAAATGCTCAATGGGGTTCAAGTCAGGACTCTGGGGTTGGGCCTGACTTTGATAGGCGTTAGTACTCGTTTTGTCGACTTTACGAAAAGGAGTGTCAACGCGCGCCTCACTCAATTTTTCAAATTGAAATGAAGCTCTCGCTTTAGCTTTCCCTAAATCAGCTTATCCTCGAAGTTTTCCATCTCCTGAAACAATTTTTTTAGAAAACAATTTGATTTTGAAACTAAAATCAAAAGCAATTCTTATTTACTCAAATAATCTCCTTTCCGCATTTAAATTTCGTTTGCAAATAAAACAAATTTGCAAATAAAAAAAACTGTACAGAGGTAAGAGCATCGCATTCTCTCGGACACTGATGGCAGATCCGAAAACAGCTCTCTCGCTGATCACGAGGCCTGCACAGCAACCGGCGGTAAGCCGAAGAGGCAAAAGTCTAGCAAAAAAAGACATCGCACCATTCGCAATGCGAGGTTCCAGCTGACGCGCGGGGAAACCTCAGGACAGCTGGGACAAAAAGGACAATGAGACATTTCGCTGGCGAGTAAGGTGGTGAACGAGGTGGGAAGCCAACCCGTAACGGATGGTGTCGCCTCCGTAGCCGCTGCCCCCAACCAGAAAGTCGCCTGAGTGCAGGGGACAACCGGAAGGAAGGACGTTCAGAAGGGTCAAGCACGGCCCAACCGACTGACGGGGGGCCGTCTAGTAGCAAAATATTTAGCGAGACGAAAGTCTTAACCGAGTCGGATAAGGCTAACGCTTTTGACAAAAGAAAGGACTTCACGTTCAAAAGACCCCGTTCAAACGAGGAGGTCTCTAAGGCTGCGAAAAAAGCGAAGGCCACCGAACACTAGGTGCAGAAATCCTTCAGCGAGATGGCCAAGGATCACCTAGTTTACGGGATATCCGAACTGAGCATGCACCTTGAGCGTGATGTCTTCCATGGTCTCTCCGCTAAGTAGCCTTGGCATCGACACCACGGCAACTAGAGAAGAGGCTGAGCAACACAGGGTCGAATCGTCAGCTGAGACAGCTGAGGGGGAGACCAGGGATAGCAATATCGAACCGTCAGCTGAATCAGTGGAGGGGAAGATAAATAAGCTCCGCAAGGAGAATTCAAGTGGCGACTCCTCTGAGTCAGAGGAGGCAAACATCATTATTGTTGAGAGATCTGTACAGACCGGAAATGTTCCTAAGTCTAGTACAGACTAACCTCCATCACTCCAAAGCAGCTTCTGCTAATCTAACGCTCCGTCTTCAATATCCATGAAAATATCTTTCTTATATCCGTTTATTAAACATAAGAAAACACGCCAAAAAAAAAATTCCTCGGCTTTTTCGACTTGCTTATATTCGTCACGATCCTCATTGACCACTTACTCTACTCATTTATCGAAAAAGAAATAGTTCACGTTTTAGTACATAACATAAGCAATCTGTCACAAAATTGATCCTAATTGGATAAAACCTATTATATTTTTGAATCAGTCAGAAATTGTTGCTGCGCCAAAATAAAAACTAGTATTATCTGATCATTGTGGCTCATTATTTTACTTAAGGTTTTGAAACAGCTTACAACAGACCTCCCAGAAACCTCAAAAGCGTCCAACCCTCTTTTCTTTCCATTGGAATGCTCTGATTCATAAGCGGATACTTTGTATCCGTAAGCTCACCTCTATTGTTTTCTTCGAAGGTTTATTTTAGAATCAGAAATCGAAAACAATCACTGAGCAATGGCAACGGACCTTTTAAAAAAACATTAGTCAAGCGTTTCATTAATACAAACAATAACAAAAAAATTTTGTTATATATTTTCAATTACAAAAACGCAGTATTAAAAGCAGCAGCATTTCTTCCTTGACTTTCTTTTACGTCCATCTTCAACAAACTTTTTCTCTAGTGACTTTATGTACATGAAAAAAAAATGTTTTATGATGAAACTAATATTGACCAATTTAAGCAAATAAGATTTGTTCTTCCACACTTCTAAAAAAAGTAGTATACATTGCTTTGTGAGAACCTTTGCAACCGCTCATATATGAAACTAAAAACTTTAATTTTCCAAAAGGTGGAGAGATTAAATTAAATAAAATTATTATAAAGCTTTGATCTTTTTTTCTTTTTTTTCTTCTTCTAATCTCATCAGTTCTTCTTCTCTTTCTTGAAGGAACTTTTCTCGCGCATCTCTCAGTTCAGCCTTTTTTGCCTTGGACATTTTCATTCTGTGAAACTCTTCTCGCTCCAGCTCATCAAGCTCTTGATCAATATACCGGATAGTGTTTTCAAACCTTGGTATAAGGACATACTCCAAACCGTTGACCCTCATATTATTATCGCGGACAGCCTTCAGCAAAACCTTAACTCCGTACTGAAGTGATGCCATCTCAGCCAAGTACAACAACATCTCTTGGAAATCCCTACGGATAGTTAACACCTGTTGTCCACCACGTGCAAGACCTGCCAGAGGGAACGATTCGCAGCCGAGCTGAAGAGCTTCGAAAGTGGGTAACTTAACTCCGACAACATTCCAGTATTTTATTCTTAAAAAAACGTCAGCACGGTCCGCCGTTGACATGGTTATGATTGTACGATCAAACCCCAGGAATTTAGCCTTTGCCAGTGCTAGAAATGCATTTCTCATAATGCCGTCTAGTGCTTTTTTTTTTGCTAGAAATTCTGTTTTTAGTTCCCTCAATTTCATTTCCAGAGCATCTCGTTTTTTCTTGAGCAAGTTACGTCCATTTCGAGCAACAAAAAGCCTTTGTTTCGTTTGGACTTTTGTAGATCGCGATGGCAAAACGTTTAATTTATCTCCGGGTGCCATGTTTTCTAAGGATTTTCAGCAAATTTAGAAAAAAATTAAAATGACAATTGATCTACTTTTGACAACATTTTTTATTGTTCTCATTCTGAAAGTGTATTCTACAGAAATTCGGCTCGGCTTTGTACAAACCCCACTAAACAAATGATTTCCTGAACACGAAAAAAAAAAATTATCTTGTAAGGAAATTAATACTTTTTGATTTACAAGCTACTAAAGTTCTAACATACATCATTTGTAGTTTTTGCTTTAAAACGAAGTAGAGACTTTTGAACTGATTGCAAGTTAATACCAGAGCTGTTAAATCTAAGTACAAGTACAAGTACAAGTACCATTCCCCGCACTTTCATTTTTATAAGTACAAGTACAATTCCTTGGTACTGATACTTAAAAAAATCAATTACCAGTACAAGTAATTGAAATGTACTTGCAATTCCTTTTTGCAATACCAAAAGTACTTGAAAACTGTTTTTCAATTCCTTTGGTACTCTACAATTCCTTTGGTACTCTACAATTCCTTTTGTACTCTACAATTCCTTTGGTACTCTATAATTAATTTGGTACTCTACAATTCCTTTGGTACTCTATAATTCCTTCAGTACGCGTTCGTTTTAATAATATAATTCCTATTTGTTAATTTAAAATTCTTTCAATAAAATTAGCA
The DNA here is from genome assembly GCA_905187475.1 of Syritta pipiens. Lineage (NCBI taxonomy): Eukaryota > Metazoa > Arthropoda > Insecta > Diptera > Syrphidae > Syritta > Syritta pipiens. Next base: position 58,812,279 of record LR994572.1, on the reverse strand, counting down.
TTGTACGCAGTTACTTATGCAAATAAAAAGTTTTAGTTTTTAATCAATAAAATAAATTCACAAATTCAACAGAAAGCAATCAATTCAACAACAATTCGATTAAAAAACAAAATAGTTCAAGGTTCGAGCTCCTGTCTTACTAAAAATGCTTAGATATACATATATGTATACATATATATCCATATTTTACACCTCATACCGTACAACACCGTTTCTGCGCGATCATTGTCATGCTAGCTGTGTGCAGATTGTAGCTGAGCAAATAAGAATTGAAATGAATGTGGAAAACAGCACTACACTCGCGTCGATTTTAACCAGAATTTTATAGATTGAAAAAAAAAATTTAAGCAGCGATTACTCGGACTTCGCCCATTAATCAATATTTTCATAGAAATTATTTCTTAATGATTTCACCGATTTTTTTTTTTTTTATGTACTCATCGAAGCCGTTTTTTTGTACTTTTGTCAGATTTTTTGACTAACCAATGGTCTTCAATCAAAGATTATTGTGGCGGAGTCCAGATATTTGAACCGAGCTTGTCTATCACAACAAATTATAATATCCTTGTTGGATATCTTATTGTGTTGACCAATTGTTTCCTTGATAGCTTACTTGTCGGATTAAAATATCTGACTAAAAGACACTAAATTAGCACTACGCTCAACAATTCTTAAAAGTATCAACTTCGAAAATGTTAAGTGCAAATTTTTGCGGCACACTTTTTGTCCTTCTTACATTCCAGATATCTATGCTATGATATCAAAATGCCGTAAATTGGCCGAAAGTGTCCAAGAGAACACTACAATAGAAAGCAGAGATGATCGTATGTATATCGTCGTTGAAAGGAGTCTTCAGATATCATAGACTTGGATATGCAACGTAGCCATGTAAAGAACAATCATTTGAAGTTGCTTCACATATAGTTATTTATTTGGTATTGAGTGTGCCGATGCCCTCGGCTCAATGTAAGAAAAGGAAAAAAAAAACAGTAAAATTTGAATCTAGATGTGTTCTAAGTGAATAAGATGTGTTTCTTTACAGTGTGAATAAAAGGTGCGATACTTGCGATGCGATATTGCTTCTTCCCCAATAGCCCACCCATTATCCCTCACGAACGTATAGAAACCCGCCGTTGCAGAGTTTCAACCGAAGAAGTTGATGTTGAAACGTAATGGCGGAGGAATCTTGATACCATAAAACATGACCCATAAAGCACATGTAGTATAAATAGAAATAGACATATACTGTTTATCCCCTATCACAGAGGAGTAACTCTCTTTGACAAAAATAAAGCAGGCAGAAAAACTTGAGGAAAGCAAATACTCAAACAAACAAAAAAGGGATGAAGAACGTCGAAAACTTGGCTTGCTTCCAACCGGAGGCCTTCCAGAGCGATACAAAATGTTCATCTATCCACAGCACAGATATACATGTTGTTCGTTACTATTATGGCAGCACATAGTACTTTTAATGCTGCCTTACCACCATCTGGCTATCCGGCTGCCTTCCCCACTTTGCGGACTGCATCTACCAGTTTGGATGACATTGGCATATCCAAAGTTCGCCACGTCGTTACACAACTTGGGAAGGTAGAACGACGGAACGGTAGAACGGTGAAACTCGCTGAATCCTATCCTATACAAAAAGGGCATCGCTCAGATTTTTGTGTCGAGGTAGTGCTGTGTGCTGTTACATGGGCAGGGGGAGTTAGAAACTTTCTGTTTTTTTCATAGCTGCTGGTGTTGCTATTATTTGAAGTCTTTGTGGTGTTAGTGTTGAAAACGTGTTTCATTTGATGGCATTGCTGCTTATAAAACCCATGAATTTGTAATTTAATATAACTTTTTTTGTTCAATTTGTTGGCTCTCATTTGGTGTCCTTTTTTTCGTGGCTGAGACGCTGAAATTTTATAAAAGGCTTACAGATCTTGTTTTTGTTAACACTTCTACGAGTTATGTAACGAACGACTAGTATATAATATATAATTTGTTGGAAGTAGTCATTGTTTGCTCATATAAAAAAGGATCGTGGGTTGGTCAGGTGCCTAAAACTTATGAGCGACTAGGCCAAATTGGATCGTAATGCAACGTGAAGCGTTAGGTAATACAGGTAGGACTGTAGGCGCATATTACATTAAATTGAATACAATAACTGTTCTATTATTTTTCTTTGATTCCAATAATACGAATACAAATAAATGGAACGAATATTTGATTTTTTTCTAGTATTAGCGACCCCTCCTGGCAGCACAGGCAGTAATAATTATCTAAAGTTTCCTTGTAAGATGATTAGCATTAGCTTATGTGGTGGAATACCAGGAAGTGTTAAGTGTGAAGTGCATCTAAAAACTGTCAACCGAATACTAGATTTTTGATGTAGCCTCACATTTAGCAAGAATTAAACCGTTTACTTTATTAAATTGTCCACTTAAATGCCACAAAATAGACTTTTCCTGAAAACAATTGAGTGGCATCGTCAATAAGTTTGCAATATTCGGATATACCTTTTCAATCAGTTCCAAAATATTCGGCACCAAAACAAAGATATTTCTAAAATGTACCTTCCCATTTCCTACTTCAAATCTCCCTCCCCTATTTTGTTTATATTACTGGAAAAATGCGTGTTGTCTTAATTTGATCAAAGTCTCCAGAGAACTAAACCGTACTGCCAACCACCCATTGGTCTATTATTCTGACGTCGCTCTCACATTGCACTGTCCAATGCTCCAACTTACGTTTTGTGCGACATGAAAGCATCAATCTGTAAAGCATCAATCTGTCAGTATTACTCTTTGAGACATTGCACACACTTTAAACCAGAGTTGGGCACAGAATCATGAAATGACTAATGACTAAACGAAAATGAATACAATTTTAGTTATGAATAAATTATTCATACGATTAATACATATGATCGATTAGTTAGTCATAATTGACGACCATGACTAATCAATCATAGGCATGACTAACAGAATGAATATGACTAATATATAATAAAAAAGTCTGATAAGGAAACTAACTCTTCCTTCCTTACATTTGACACTGTACCTTAGTACTAGATTATTAGCTAGATACTAGATTGTGAGCCATTAGTATGTCACGTTAGGGATGTCTATTTTTTTGGTTTGTTATTCTTGCAATTCTTTAACGAGGAAGAACTGTTTAGTGACGGAGCTTTCCAGCTGGCTAGGACTGGACTGCTAGGACTGCTCGCGTTACTGATAACAAATGAGGGTAAGATCATTTAGACCAATTTCTTTTGCTGACATCATTTATACCAACTACACAAAAATAACAATCATCTTGATGATTTTTCGGTTCCCGCAACATCATTGGCGATTGGTAGGGATCTTTTCTTATTCGCCCACTCTTTGAAAATAGAGTTCCGCTCTAAAATGATAAATCGGAATGAAATGAACAGCGAACTTTCTTTCGACTTTGAAGCCTAATATCTCAAAAACTTAGCTTCCAAATAAATAGTTTAAAATAAAAACTCTCTTTTTTATTTTTTAAGACGTATCCAACGATTTCCTACTTAATGGATTCCAATGATTTTTTTAAATTTGTTAATTAATTAATTTTAGTATGAATAAAAAATCGTACACGATTTTTGGGTATTTTTGAGATGCCCCATAACTCTATAAATAACAACGGTTTAATAGTTTAAAGCTTTCCAATGACACCCATATCGTCCATCAAAGTTAACAAAAGTATTTTTGAGCGTTAGTATTAGTACAAAGGTTTCCTTTAATCTGCGATTAATTTCGAAGAAAATGCATGATCTATTTTTGGATTGTCTAGATACACTTTCAGTCCAAATTTCATCCCATAACTAAAGACGATTTAAAAGTTATAAGCGTTTTTGTGAATCGGACAGACAGACGGACACCGAAGCGATTCTATAATGGTTTCGTTATGTGATTATTCCCTGCCTTATATATAAGTCTGAAGCAACGAATTTTTGCAGACATAAGCATGCTTCGTCTTGCTTTAAAAAAAAAAATGTTCCCTTTGTTATTGTAGACTGATACATACAGTGATGAGAACAATCTTTCATACAAACTCTTCTTGTATTCAAAACAACGGCTTTTTCTTGTTTTTTTTTTTTTTGCTATACACATTTTCTTAAACATTTAGTTAACACAAGCCAGTAACAAGTCCACTTCTAAGCCTATTGCTTAACGATTAATAACTAATATTTCAATGTAAGAAAATGGCGAGAAACAACAAAAAAATACAATTTTCATACATTTTATATCTATTGGTATTTTGTATGCAGCAATTTGTTCTTGATTACCACTACCAGCATTGATTATACCAAATTTTTGTAAATATAACTCACAGTTTAGGCAATTAAGCCTAAATTGTGTGGTTTTTCTTAATATTGTGTCTAACGACCCCACAAGTGCTCTTTTGGGTGTAAATCTGCGCCTTGGGGAAGAATTTCCACATCCAAGAAGCCACGTTCTTATTTTGTAGACCATTTGCTTAGGATCGTTGTCTTGATAAAATTAAAAATCGAATCAGGTTTTTTTAAAACTAATTGCCTTAAGCGCTCCGTCCAATTCAAATAATCTGTTTCATCCATTTTGTCTGCAATAAATTCAAAATTTTCAACTGCATTTGGCCATCACGCGTCCCATATAAGGGTGTTGCCTCCTCTTGATTGCATGTTTCGGATAAGCATTGGTTTTCTTTGCAATTTTTGCTGCTTGGTATTACTGCCAACCATATTGAATTTACTTTAATCAATTGGTTTATTGGCAAACTCCAATCGCTTTTCACGTTGACTTTCCGTAACCGAGGTTTCCTTCTAGCAACATGGCAATGTCCTGAAGAATTTAGTTTTTTTTCGTGCAACTAAATCTGTTACAGATATTTAAAAATGTTTGTTCAATTATACTCTTATTTTTTATTTCACACGTTTTTTATTTGATTTTGTTATTTTCCTTTTACGTCCTGCTCCTTGTTTGTGTTCTATTTTGCTTTCTAAATAATATCTATTGCAAATGCACTGCACTGCTCTGAAGAACGGATCAATTGCAATAATTCATCAACCTCTCTTAAAATGTCCACACTTCGCGCTGATAAATTAGTAGTGATCTAAAATGTTCAATGATTCTTACCATCTTGAAAATAATAGTAAAAATCCTATCCTATCCAGAACCAACTTGTATGAAAAATTATTCTCACTATTTTATTGTATTGCAATTTTTAATCTTCTGTTACTTGTTAATTATTAGGTTCAGTAGTGGACTTGTTATTCTGTTAGTGTTAAAGTGTTAAATAAATGTTCAAAAAAATGTGTATAAAGAAGTTTAAAAAAAAAAATTGTTGTTTTGCTGCATAAGCTGTAAATTTAGGCTCAGTAAGGTAAGTATGAAAAATTATTCTCGTCACTGTAATTAAATCACAAACTTTACTTATTCAAAAGACATTCGTTTTGAATGGTTTCAATAAGTCAGTAATGGTCATAGTTTTTTCTCACATGTATTCTGCGTGGCTTAATGATATATGGCAAGAAGATTAAAAAAAAAATTTCAAAGATTTGCCTAGCAGAGACTATTTCTTTACTTACTTTAAACAAAATTTCACAGAACATTATGTACATATGTACTATGATCAATGTTCCCATAATCGGATGAAAGTTCTTGTTGTCTGCGATGCAAGATATCTTCAAACGCATTTTGCGGTGATTTTACCACAGCAACAAAGGTTCAATAATTTTACACAAGGAAATTATCAAAGTATATAAGTGCTGTTTTATTTTTCAGTAGAACAGAACACGCTTCAGACATGATATCTTCCCATTGGCTATAAACTATCAACAAAAATAACGCTTCACTGCTGTATTTCTAGCGTTTACATTTATGTATCTATACACATACACACATATATACAGTCGAAGCCCTCTAAGTCGAATTTTCACGGGATATCAAAATTATTTCGAATTAAAGGGATTTTTCGAAAAATTCAAGTTAGAGGTATTCATATTTTTTTTTTTTGTTTAAAAGCCTTTATTTTATTCAAAAGGAGGAAATGTAAGGAAAAAACACAGGAAATTACTTAAAAAACTTATAATTTTGGATTGAGTCTTTAAAATTGGAGAATGAAACCTTTTAAAAAAAGGTGCTCGGTTGTGTGCACAAATAACCTGTGGTTGTGTGTAGACGATGATTATGTGGCCTTAGACGACAATTGTGTTCGCCCAACATAATTGGGCTTGGAGAACCGTTGGTAAATAGTTTCGATTTTCTCATGTTCTTTGGGTTTGATATTTGCCGTGTAGGTCGCCATTCAAATCCTAATTCTTGTTGTGAACGCAACTCGCATCCGCCTCTCGTATTTGCCTCGTAAGAAGAGTCGTATTCGAGCGGCATCGCTATTCCCCAAGTTCAAGTAAAAAACAACGCATGCCATCGCAGCTACCCGAATGTGAACTGTCAAAACCAAAGATAACATGATGCACAGCTCCCGCTCTCCCTTTTTTGTGTATAATTTCGAAATTCCTGAAAGACTTGGTTTACTATTTACGCTTGCCTTGGCTTCGCGCAGGTGGTGTACAATCGTGGACTAAGGAAATGTAATACTGGGAAATTAAAATCAATTGGATTATTTGACAATAATGAGAAAAAATCTTTTTTTTTTTACAAAAATGAAATTACACGGAAAACGCGCAAGAAGTATGATGTGCTTTAACAGACGGTTGAAAACCTTCGTGTTTTGCCACACCAGACTCCTGATTGAGCAAGAGTGATTTTCAGCGTTTCGGGGCCGCCTATTTATATTATATACTAGCTGACCCGGCGAACTTCGTACCGCCATATCTTTAGGGTTTTGTCCCAAAGGAATAACAAAACCCTTATAGAAACACTTCGGTGTCCGTCTGTCTGTCTGTCCTTTTTTTTTGTGTATAATTTCGAAATTCTTGAAAGACTTGGCTTACTATTTACGATTGCCTTGGCTTTTCACAGGTGGTGTACAATCGCGGACTAAGGAAATGTAATACTGGGAAATTAAAATCAGTTGGATTATTTGACATATATATTAATGAATAACAATTAAATACTTTAAATATAACGATTGTAAGGCCAAAACAATATTTTTTCTGAGGCAAAAAGAAATAGCGCCGATGATTTGCCGACTCGCGAGCACGCAACGTATAGTTGCCCATGAGAAAAACAGGGAAATTCCAGGTTTATTCCACACACTTCTAGTGATTGGCCTTGGGATTTGTTAATTGTCATTGCGAATGCTAGGCACACTGGAAACTGGACACGTTTGAATTCAAAAGGGAAATCGGTTGGAATTATTGGTATTCTTGGGATTAGAACATCCTCGCCTTTAAACTTTCGTCGCTTTAATCAAATTTCCCAAAATTTCTTTAACGAAGGGTCTTGTTCCATTGCACAATTTTGGTTGATTTAAATTGCGTAACATTATTATCACGGAGCCAACCTTGAGCTGTAAGTTGTGGGGCGGTAATCCTGCCAAATCTAATAAATTTAGGAATTCAATTGGATAATTTACAACTTCATTTAGATCGATAATGGAATCGATCGACTTAAATGAATGTATTTGTCCATAAATTTCATTCTGGATTTTTATATTTAAATCATCAACATCCTTATTTTTTGCTGCTAATATAGCTCGTTCGCTAAAAAAACATGGTTTTTATAATTTACTACAATATTTAGGAACACTTTCGATATCAATTGTTCTTTTGACGATGTGAACTGACAAAAATTTGGTGGAAATGAAATGAGGCCAGTAGAAGGGCCAGCAGGCATTTTCCGGGTGCGTCCAGAAAAAAAAATCCTCCGTTGTCGACATTAACTGCTTTCATTATCGTGTCGTAAATTGTTTTTTGCTGTTGATTTAAAAGTGGGACTTTATTTTGCACTGATTGAAAGCATTTCTATCGTATTGGCGTTCTCTTTCAAATGCACGATTGAATACATCATAGGTGCAGGCATTCCTCAGTCATGTAACATCTTGCCAGACATCATCACGCACAAATCCTCTAAAGATATTAATACCTCATTGTAGATTTCAGCGCAAAGTTCAAGCTCGGGATTTTCCGTTGTTGTTTGGGTGAACTGTGTAAATGCGCCCCAATGCATCGGTTGAATATACATCCACGTATCCTGGTACAGGCTGTCCTTGTTTTCGGTCTCGATTCACTATCACAGCACTTTCCACGATCGAATGTCTTTTTTTATTCTGGCCATTCTATACATATATACAAACATTATCATTCCCTACATTTCTCACATCCTTAATTACTTTTTTTATTTACACACCAATTCATTCTACACGCAGTGGGTTTTACCTACTTATTGATTTCATATCGGGCTTTCTTTTTTCACACGAAAAAATTAGAAAAATAAAAAGTGTTAGTTTTTCCCCAGACATGAATCCAGTACATAAGTTTATCGGAAAAAAGTGATACATTATTGCCGAGATTTGATTCTCGGACCTAGAGATCCTGGAGCAGTGATGTTTTGCTCTGCGCCACTGCCACTTCATATGCGAGTTAGTTTTTTCTGATATATAAAAAATGCTTTGGAAAACTTTGAAAGCGTTTTTGCACCCAAAAAATTGAATTGGAGAAAAAAACAACAAAGAGTGTTTTTGTTTATTTTTTCCTAGACATGAATCCAACACATAAGATTATCGGAAAAAGAGATACGTCATTACCGAAATTCGAATCCCAGACCCAGAGATTCTGGAGCAGCGATCTTATACTCTGGGCCACTGCCACTTCATATGTGAGTTAGTTTTTTTCTGATAAGTTAACCCAAGGAACAATATGCTGTCGATATCGTACCGACCAGCATGACGACTCGAACGATAACAAGGACGATAGAATAGAATGCAACGAAATGCAAACACCGATAAGAGGACGCTAACATAGAATGCCACGAAATGCAAACATCGACAAGAAACGAAAACACAACATGTGGTATGGACGAAGGGTCAGCGTAGTAGATAAGAATTTGGTAGGTTAGTTTTAAGATCAGTTCAGTGCCGAACTCCTTGTTATAAAGACTCGTCTCGCCATAAGCAGCGAGCACCATTAGTTATTTTAATAAAGTAAAAATAGACAAGTTAGCGAGTTTAATTTAAAAGATAACTGATGTCCAACGTGAAACGCAACAAAAATTAATAAATAAAATATATTAAAAAAAAATAATAAAATAAAATAAATAAATCAAAAAAAATAAAACAAATAAAAACTGACAACTTTTGGAGCTGTGACGACGAACTAAAGGACTTGAACTGAAGGCGACATAATTAATATTAAAAAATTAATATTAGAATAATGACGGTGTAAGTAGAGTGCATGTTTGTTTTTTGGTAAAGGAAAAAAAATAAAGAAAGATAAAAAAAAGTGAATTGACCAACTAATATTTGTAAGCAGTGGTAAAATTAGTGGCAGCATTCTAGGAAGTTTTTTTCTCGTGCGTGTTACATTTTTTTTCCTTCCTTGTCGTGTTTAAACTTACTTACTTACTTAGGTGGCGCTACAGTCCGGGGTGGACCTGGGCCTCAACCAACATGCCTCTCCAACTGGCCCGGTTGTTTGCCAGCTGTTTCCAGTTTCGCACGCCAAGTTGGTTGAGGTCCCTTTCCACTTGGGTGCGCCACCTGAGGTGGGGTCTTCCTCTGCCGCGATTCCCCATGGTGGTAGATTCGAAGACTCGTGTTTAAACACATTGTCTTTTTCCTTCCGCTCTGATCTGGTTGTTCGGACCTCAATCAGTGCTGGAATAATCGATTCTGACCTTGCTGGTGAATTGATACCTTTATCTAGGAAACTAGAGATTTTAATATCGATTCCATAAAAATGGCCACTCCCAATCAAGTAAAGGAGATGGTTGATGCTGCATTGCGGGCACAGAAAACTGACTTCGACCGACAGCTCGCTGCCTTAACTCAAAGGCTTAATAACATTCAAACCACGGTGCCGGAGGTGGAGATTTATAAGGAAATTCAAATCACACCTAATATCCCGCGCGAGGAAAGCCTCAATATAATAAAATCTTTGCCCGATTTCGAAGGCAAGGAAGAAAAGTATGTCTCATGGAGACAAGCAGCTCACACTGCTTATAAACTTTTTGAAACCTACGAGGGTAGCTCCAGGCATTATCAAGCCGAAGCTATCATAAGAAATAAGATAAAAGGTTCCGCAGACATGGTGTTATCATCATTTAACACAGTTCTGAATTTCAAAGCCATTATCAATCGGCTTGATTTCACGTACTCCGACAAACGTCCCATTTATCTAGTTGAGCAGGAGATGTCCACTCTCCGTCAAGGCAATTTGACACTCTTGCAGTACTACGACGAAATAGAGAAGAAATTAACACTTCTGACAAATAAGTCAGTTATGTCTTACGATTCGGTGATTGCGGCCGCGATTAATGAAAAGTATAGAACGGACGCATTGCGCGTTTTTATTTCCGGGACTAAAAAGTCCTTGAGCGATGTGCTCTTTTCGGCACGACCGAATGATTTGCCTTCGGCTCTAGCATTGGCCCAGGAAGTCGAGGCTAATCACGAAAGATACACGTTCGCAAGCAATTATGCTAGGTGTTTAGAAAACAGGACCAATCAGAATCCGGCGAGCTCCTCAAATCAAAATCGCCCAAAACCAAGTAAAAACCCTTATTTCTCAAAGATCCAAAGCTTTGGGAATAAAAACCCTCAAACGCAACCCCCGCCGGAGCCAATGGACACTAGCAGTTCATCTCAATTTAGACGGCCGACCGTTGGTCAGGGTGGTGGCGGTCGATATTATCAGCAAGTGCCTCAGCCAAACTGGGGACGGGGGCAAGGTAACCGACCATATCCTCAGTATGATCAACGGAGTCACAACCAGGCTCCAACCCAATACGGCCAAACCCAAAAGCGAGCATATAGCAGTGCAACTAGATTTACAGGGCCAAAACATCAAAGAATAAATTACACGATTCAGGAAAATAATTTATCATCCCAACATGAAGTGGACTACCAACCAATGGCCAATTCTGAGGAGGAAATCGAGGTAGCTAACGAACCCGATCAAATCCATTTTTTTAGGGAAAGGTCTCTCGTACTCAGAACGGGTTATCGCAGGGAGAACAATAAGATTATTGATAGATACGGGTGCCTCGAAAAATTACATTAAGCCCCTCAAAGAATTGGTGCACGTATTTCCGGTGCAGCAGCCGTTTTTGGTCAAGTCGGTTCATGGCTTCAATAATGTTAAGCAGAAGTGTTTCGTCAATCTTTTTGAAGTGAACACAATATTTTTTATTCTCCCATCACTTTCCACATTCGATGGTATAATTGGCCTCGATTTGCTAACGCAAACGAGTACAACATTAGATTTTAAAAATAGGAAAATAACAACGAATTCGGGTTCCGAAGAACTCCAATTTTATAAGTGCGCTCACGTAAATTTCACACAAGTAGAACAGGTAGAAATACCAAAAAATGTTGCATCTAAATTTGAAAGAATGATGGCACAGCTAAAAGGAGTTTTTGCAAATTCCAATGAATTTCTACCGTACAACACAAACGTTGTTGCTACCATCCGTACGGAGGACAATGACCCCGTCTATTCAACGATGTACCCATACCCAATGGGCGTAGCCGATTTTGTAAACTCTGAAATCAGAGACTTATTACGTAATAGAATAATAAGACCTTCTCGATCGCCTTATAATAATCCAATCTGGGTGGTCGACAAGAAGGGTAAAGACGAGTAGGGAAATATTAAAAAACGTCTTGTCATAGACTTCCGCAAATTAAACTTAAAGACATTAGATGATAAGTACCCCATCCCAAACGTGTCGGTTATTTTGGCGAACCTGGGCAAAGCTCGATACTTCACAACGCTTGATCTGAAGTCGGGGGAAAAATCGTTGAATACCTTGGATTCGTTGTATTCGTCCAGGAAAGTGTTGAATACCTTGGATTCGTTGTATCAAGGGGCTTACAAGGTCAAGGTAAATGCTATTCGTAACTTTGAGCAGCCTACAACGCTCTTTAACGTTAGGTCTTTCCTGGGATTGGCGAGCTATTACAGGTGTTTTATTCGGGATTTCGCATTAATAGCAAAACCGCTGACCGATATCCTTAAGGGCGAAAATGGCAGGATTGGAGCTGCCCAATCAAAAAAGGTTCGAAAAAAATTTACTGAAGAGCAATTTCGGGCCTTCGATAAGTTGAGAATGATACTGGCGTCCGAGGAGGTTATACTCTTGTATCCAGACTTCAAAAAGCCGTTCGACTTAATGACGGACGCGTCGGCGTTGGGTCTGGGCGCAGGCCTGTCTCAGGGTGGTAGACCGATTGCTATGATTTCAAGAACTTTAAAAGATAGAGAGGCTCATTATGCAACGAATGAGCGCGAATTATTGGCAATAGTCTGGGCACTCCAGAAATTGAGAAATTATCTTTATGGTGTGAAGAATCTCAATATCTACACCGATCACCAGCCACTTGTGGGTGCGGTCTCGGACCGTAACCCTAACGCTAAGATTAAGCGGTGGAGATGTTTCATAGACGAGCATAATGCAAACATCTATCATAAACCCGGTAAAGAGAATTATGTTGCTGACGCACTATCACGACATACTATTCATCCCTTGGAAGAGGAAGCATTTTCGGACCTTGCAACAGTCCATAGCGAGGAATCAATAACCCTCACAATAGAATCCACGGATACACCGGTTAATTGTTATAAAAATCAGATAATTCTGGAACGAGCACAGTTTCCTTTAAAGCGTCATTTCGTGTTGTTTACCGAGAAGAACCGACACATTATTGGCTTTGCGGACAGAGATCGTCTCATTGAGGAGGTGAAATCGGTGGTTAGCCCAAAGGTGGTGAATGCAATATTTTGCGATCTGCCAACACTCGCCATCGTGCAACACGAACTTGTACGCAGCTTTCCTGCGACGAAATTTTGGCATTGTAAGAATAGGGTGTTGGGCGTTTATGATAAAAACGAACGATAGTTGCCTGCGAACACAATCAAGCACATAGAGCCGCCCAAGAGAACGTAAAGCAAATCTTGTACGATTATTACTTTCCCAAGATGTCAAGAATGGCATCTGAAATGGTGCAGAACTGTAAAGTCTGCACCAGGGCTAAATACGATAGGCACCCTTGCAAACAGCAGCTTGGCACAACCCCGGTGCCATATAATACGGGAGAAAGGCTTTTCATTGACATTTTCTCAACAGAGAAAAAATATTTCCTCACATGCTTGGACAAATTTTCCAAATTCGCTGTGGTCCAGACTGTGCTTTCTCGAACAATCATTGATCTTAAGCCAGCGGTTATAAACTTCGTAAATCTTTTCCCCGACGTGAAGAGTATTTATTGCGATAACGAACCGTCTCTGAAATCAGAAACAATAACGTCTTTTTTGAAGAATCAGTTTGGGATAGAAGTTGTGCATGCACCACCCCTTCACAGTACCTCCAATGGGCAAGTGGAGCGTTTCCATAGTACATTGGCGGAGATTGCGAGATGCCTTAAACTTCAGAAGGGTATCGTAGAGACGACCGATTTAATACTGCTAGCAACGGTCAAGTATAATCGAACTATCCACTCGGTGACCAATAAAAGACCTATTGACATTCTGCACGTTGCGTCCCCCGAGTTGAGAGAACAGATTTACCAAAGGATTAAAAAAACGCATGAGACTCAGTTAGAACGGACTAATGTTTCCAGACAGAATAGGGTGTTTGAGGTAGGTGAATGTGTCCTGGTAAAAAATAATAAGAGATTAGGAAGTAAAATGACACCTCTGCATGACGAACATAGAGTAGAAGCGGACTTGGGGACAACAGTTCTTATAAAGGTGAGGGTGGTCCATAAGGACAATCTTCGTTAAAAAGATTATAATATTTTCGTAAGATCTCTGTTTTAGTATTTTGATTTTCGTACTCCTCACACAACAACAGCTGGTATTGGCAGAGAATGAGAAAATGTCGATTAATACAAAAGTCAGGAACAGATCAACAGATTGACGGAGACAGTCAACACTATTTTAAAGCAGGAAAAACAAATGGATACAGGCCATTTATACGAGATTCTTTTAGCCAAAAATATAAATTTAATTTTGCAACTGGAAAACCTAATTTTATCAATAACGCTTGCAAAGATTGGAATGGTCAATCCTACAATACTAGATTCCAATACCAATTAACAAGCGTGCATTTTACTAATGTTACTGATTTAATAGAAGTATCAGATGTTAAGGTCTTATTAAGTAATAATAATGTACATTTTTTAATTAAGTATGCAATTCCTAGATTAGTTTATAAGAAGATAACGCTGTACCCAGTCCAGCATATGTGTGGTTGACTGCCAAGGAAGAAACCTTTCGGCAACAAATTGGAACACTACGCTAACGATAACGTTCTGTATGAAAACGTCGGATGACACCTGCGTAAAACAACTCCATTCTGGTCACACCGCATACTGCAACACGAGGCCCAGTCACCACTGCCACTGATGGTAGTTGACGACGGTGTAATAATGATCAACGACGATACTGCACTCGTGACGAATGCGGAGGGCATGCAAAAAATGGTTACTCGTACTTATTTGGTGACGTTTGAGGACCACGTTCGGATCAACGGTTCGCTTTATAAGAATCGCTACGGCCTGCTGAAGAAATCGCTCATCCCAGCGTCAACATCGCTACTGAACATCACCGGTCACATGGACATCCTCTGAGTCCTATACCTCAAAAGGTTGATAAAGGATAAAGTCATCGCGGCTCCAATAACTTCAGGACTGACTGTGGCCGGCATACTTTTGGCCGTTTACGCCCTTCTCCAATTTAGGATAAATCGGAAAAGAGAGCAGCATCAAAATGACGTAGAACTTCTCATCGAGAGCTACAGAAGGCCCGAGGACGTGCCTCATCCGAGTAAGGGAGGAGTTAACCCAAGGAACAATATGCTGTCGACATCGTACCGACCAGCATGGCGACTCGAACGATAACAAGGACGATAGAATAGAATGCAACGAAATGCAAACACCGATAAGAGGACGCTAACATAGAATGCCACGAAATGCAAACATCGACAAGAAACGAAAACACAACATGTGGTATGGACGAAGGGTCAGCGTAGTAGATAAGAATTTGGTAGGTTAGTTTTAAGATCAGTTCAGTGCCGAACTCCTTGTTATAAAGACTCGTCTCGCCATAAGCAGCGAGCACAATTAGTTATTTTAATAAAGTAAAAATAGACAAGTTAGCGTGTTTAATTTAAAAGATAACTGATACATGAAAAATGCTTTGGAAAACTTTGACTGCGTTTTTCCACCTGATTTTCTCACTTTTCTTAACCTTTTTTTCCACCTAAACCATCTTCTAAAAGTAACTCATTCAGATGAAAAAAAATTATCTAATTCAGTGAAGTCGTTCTTGAGTTATAGTATTACATACATTTCGGCGATTCATATTTATTTATATAGATATAAGATTAAGATTATAGAAGATTCACTCGCTCACGAGCAGTTTATAATTGTGATTTTTGTTTATCAGCTCACGAGTGAGCATTCTTCGCTTGATTGCTCTTACTAACGAGCAGGTCGCGAGTGAGCATTTCCGAACCCTGACTAGAAGTTGCACACAACTGACCTAAAGATGATTGCGCAGAAAAAGTTTTGTACGGATAGAGGTATACTATATATGAACTACGGATCTATGACTGTAGATTCACAAAAATGTACGCATTACAGATACAGAAGCGTGTTCTGTTCTACAATTAAAACAAACGTAGTGTCAAATTATCATATTACTGATCCTTTGTTCTATGATTCATAGACTTCATGTAGAGGCTTTAGATAGAACTCTTAGGAATTTTGGAAACTGTAATGAGTGGAATCATGCCTGTTTCACAATGCCGTGTGAGTGCGAGACGAGAGCGAGACGTGTCACGCGCGAGTCTAGTTCAAGCTGTCAAATGAAGGGAAATGTATGAATTCAAACACAATGCGGCGAGCCTCGTCTGTCGCGCCTTTATTTTGGCCCTACATTTGATGATTCACAGTTTGTGACAGATTCTGAGTTTAACACGCCCTCCAAGGTCCATTCTACTGGCCTTTTGTGCATGTTTTTGGTGCGAACGGCGAGTTCGACTAGAGGAGCCTGGACCAGGGATGCGTTGGAAATACAATTACGGTAAAAATTCCAGGCACCAAGGAACTTTCGCAGTTGGTCAACAGTTTCGGGTCGCTTAAAGTTGGTAATTGCATCCACTCGGTCTTGAGGCGGCTTTATTCCATCGCCGCTAACTAATTAGCCTGGGTAGCGTACCTCAGGGCAACCAAAAACGCACTTGGATAGGTTGATACATAGGCCATATTTTACCAGTCGTTCGAGAACTGTGCGAATGTCCTTTCTATGTTGTTGCTCGCTGGGGGAGCCGATTAAGATGTCGATATAGCCAGTGCAGAAGTCGAGTTCTCTTAGAGCGGCATCCAAATAACGTTGCATCGTCTGGGCTGCGTTGCGAAGTCGAAATGGTATGGTGACTGCTGTTTTAGGCCGATCTTCGGGTGCTACGGGTATTTGGTGGTAAGCACGTCTGAAGTCTAGAGTGGTGAAAATTTTGCAACCAATCAGGCGCTGAGTAAAAATCTGGAGATGGGGAATCGGATACCTATCTGGTGTCGTGATGCTGTTGAGTCGGCGGAAGTCTCCACAGGGACACCAAGTTCCGTTTTCCTTCCTCACCATCAACAAGGGCGACGCCCACTCACTGTCGGATGGTTCGCAGATGCCCTGCTGAACCATAAGGGTGAATTTGTAGCGTGCTGCTTTTAATTTTTCACCTGCTAGTCTTCGGGGACGATCCGCAACAGGATGGCCTTGTGTAACGATATGGTGAGACACCGAATGGTATATGGGTTGGGGTGATTGACTTATAACCTTAGGAGATTCCTGTAGGATGTGCGCGTACGTGCGTGTGTGGTCAACGATGAAAACCGGCGTTTGTACTGATCTGCCTGGCCTGAGTGTTGCACTGAGTGTGGTAGTTGTGTCTTTCAGTTTTCGTCGCTTAAGACTAACAGAGAGTCCTTAGTGACAGAGGAAGTCGGCTCCGAGAATGGCGTGCGTAACTTCAGCAATAATAAAGTTCCACGGAAAATCTCGGCGGAGTCCGATGTCAAGCGTTAGGTGTTTTGATAGAAGCACCGTTTGCGGCGAAGAGTTTTTCTGAGGTACTCCTGGTGTTTGGCGTGGTAGTTTTGGGTAGAACGGACACGTCAGCTCCAGTGTCGATAAGGAACCAAATGCCCGACCTACGGTCTTTAACTTTTGAAGTAAGGCTATGGCCGGCGGTCGCCTCAGTTCTCGCCGCCACTCTTAGTTTCCAGGCATTTGATTCCAGCTGCACAACATGCAGCATTTGCGAGCCTCAGTGCCGAACTTTTGCTGGTAAAAACACAAACCGGTCCTATCGTTGGTCTTGAAACTGGTCTTGGAGTGCGACTATGACTGCTACTGCGTTCTTGGGATAATCTTTCCACTTTAAATGAAAGTTTTTCGATCGCTGCTCGGAGCTCTCCTATGACGCTGGTAGATTCTCTCTTTGTAGAGATGGAGTGAGAAACTGCATCTACCTGCGATGTTGCTTGTTCTGCTGAGATGTTGACCATGGCGATTGTTGGGCGTAGCGCGTCGAAAATGCGGTCCACCTGCTCAGCGAGCTCAGACAAGTCATCAATTTTGCTCCCAGCCAAGATACCACGGACGCTTTCAGGTAGTTGTTTAAGGAAAAGAGACCGGAGGACAGTTTCGTTGCAATGTCCACTGGCGAGGTTTCGCAATCGTTGCAGAAACAGTTTTCGCAATCGAGTTTCCTGTGAATCGGATAGCGAATGAATAATTCGTTTTTTTAACGCATCGTACTTTCCTTGTGTTGGGGATCGACCAAATCCCCGACCAAGTCCAGTGTGTCTGCGTCGAGATGCGTCACTATCAGACGATATTTCGTATCGTCAGATGAAATATGGTGCAGGTCAAAACGCATTTCGGCCATAGTGAAATAACGCGCTGGGTTATTGCGCCAGAAAGGTGCTGGCAATTTCATAGAAGTTAGGGCACTTATTTAGCTTGGGGTTGGTTCTGGAGCCGTGTGCCAATCGTCTACTTCTTAAATTGGTAGCACAGCACCGCCGGCTTTTTGATCCGCGTGTGTCACTGGAGTTGTGGTACTCACGTTTTTTTTTTTTTTTTAATAAAAATCGGGTCACCAATTTGGCGTCGCTATTAAAAGATACGTCCACTACGTTTGTAATTTTGACACAGAATAATCGTTTATTTTAAAAGTATAAGTTTACAACTTTTGTTAAGTGGTAGCGTTACGATCGTTGGTTAACGTCGCTAATACGGCTACCGGCCGGTGGTGGTGTGACGGTCGTTATGAAGTTCTTAAAGGCGCCACATAATTTTAACTAAGCGGTCCTTTATTATTCATGTTCTCGTGACATTTTTTACTGCAGTTACGGTTTTTGTAGATTTGTCCACAAATCTGCACAGCTATGCTATAACGTTTTTTGGAGTAACTTTGCCTGTACCTCTATCCCGGCTAACCTACCGATTTCCGTTTTGACGAAAGCTTAAACTAAGCTTAAGCTTCAACGAAGGACATAGCAATATTATTTTTTGCAGCGCGATAACTGATATTCTTGCGGACGAAGTCGCGGGCGGCAGCTAAAATAAAAAATTGTGCCAGCTGCACAATTGACTGTATAACTAAGGTTTAAAGGTAACGTTGGTGGACATTTAATGTTCCTTTTTCTACAAAGTACTTCTCATTTTTTAACAGTTCAGTCATTGATTCGCGCGTACTCTTTTAATACAAGAAAATCCAATACCACAAATACTGGTCTTAAAATCCCACATCATATAATAAGAAACTGTTAATATTGATTAGTTGAATGAGCTGAGTTTAAGAATAAATCAGAGATGTATTATTCGGTTTACTTGGTCAAACTGACGTCCAAATTAGACTATGTAACTCAATTCAAATAACTTAATTTGTACATTTTTCATTTATTTATTTACATCCATGACTGTACAATTTACCAGCTATCTTATGTGCACGGTAATAGGATAATACAATTTCTTTAAATAAACATAAATATATATAATTATATTCATTCAACTTTGTTCAACTTACATCGCGGGCAAGTAGGCAAAATATCAATTTTATCTCTAACTTTTAACTCCATTCGATGGAACGCTTTTTGCTTTACTCAGTGCAACTCTGTACCCCATAAAGCAAATCGTCCAATTTTAGTTTAGCCTTAATATCTGTTGGAGCACCATGTCCGGGCCGTCCCCAAAAGGTATCAAATGTCTGGAAATGCTTACTGCACAAGTCTTTTTCAATTTGCTTGGACAATGAAACGCTGCGACGTTTCTGTGCCATTTGCTTATTCAAGTCGCTCAAATACTGAAGATCTACATTGGTCCATCTGGAGAGGGAGGGTTCGGTGGTAAGGTGCATTTATGAAATGATTTCAGAGAAAGAGAATATACAGTGTGTTTCTTTTTTTTTTACATAGGAATCAATATTTAGTACACTTATCGGATATGTAAGGTGAATTTTTTTAGACAACATTTACTATTTGGGGCGTACCTATGATCGGACGGAGTCGGTTTGGTAACATCCGTACTCGATAGACTAATCGGGCGAATTTCGGCCCGACGACGTGCCAAAAGCGGGACTAACTCAACGCCCGAGCTCTGTTGGGCACCCGAGACCGTAAAGTGACGCGATGCTCGAGGACAAAGTTTTATTTTAGACTCAACACTGGTGCCTACTCGGCAAGGTCTGCCTTTGTCTTCTTTCTTTTTCTCTGGTATAGCTGGAGCCTTTGTGGGACTCCCTTCTTTTACCAGACACTTGCATGTGCAAAGCGCACAGCATTTGTCAAGCCTTTTCGGTTGGCGTTTTTTAAACGTTAATTTTTCGGCCGGTGTTGCGGGGTTGTCCTGGTCGAGCTCCTTAAGCATTTCCTTGTTCGTCCATCCCTTAAATGAGAACAATTCCAATAAAATGTTGCCTTCATCACCACTCGGATTACTTACTAATGACTTCATAAACGAACTACCAACAGCATTTGGACTCCGCCAGGGCTTACCACCTGGGCCGGGTTTTCCCCAGATCTGGACAGTGCTCTGGAATAAGCGACTTATTAACGAATAAATTATACAAGTGAAGTAATCGGCCTACGTTTGACTTTTCACGACTCTTTTTGATCCCTTCATGCGGAGGACACTTGTCCTTTTTGCTAACAACAATTTTCTCTAAGGTTTGCCTTCCCTTCGGAAGTGCCTTATAACACACTTCAATGTCCACATGACCTTTGTCTCTGAATGTCATAGCAGGGTGATCCTTCAATGTTATTTGTAAGCCATCTGCCCCGCTATGGACCTTATCTTCGGACGCTGGTGAAACTGCGTATTTTTTAGCCTCAGAATTTTCGCTGCCATCGATTTCGGTCATGGTCACGCCATGGCATTTTCTTCGCTTTCCCGTCGAGAAGTAATTGCTGTAGCGGCGACAAGGCAGCAGCACTGAAGAACTGCGGTTCAGGTGCATTGCGCTCTGTACACGAAAAGTGAATTGTTAATTTCCTTCGGCGTTCAATGTGGACATGTTAAATAACTTACAATGGACGGCGTTGAGTGCAGGCCGATTGAGGTGATGTCTCTTCTGCGTATGTCTATATTGGGTGCCCCTCCGCCGGGCCGTCCCCAAGGACAATGCTTGATGAACATGTCGTAGTACTGGGAATGAGGAAAAGCATAAATGTTAATTACGATGGAAGTTGCTGGATGTGTAAAAGGTGCGTAATAAATTCATTGTGATACTAGACAGTGTACATAGTAGCGCTATTCAATTTTTCGAATAGTCAAAGTGGACCGTAAAATATGTTTATTTTTTTGTGGTGTACATTATCTTAGGATTGTTGACAGTGTACAGTTTTAGCGCAAATTCAATTACCAAGAGGTCTATAAATACAAGTTAAAAAGTAGAACTATTGCAGATTTCACTGAATAAGAGATTTGAGGTAGTAATTAGCAATCTTTTTTTAGAGTCTTAGACTTTGTTTTTGATTAAGGATTGGGTTTGCCCTTATTTAAGCATTGGAGCCATGTATTAGAAAAATGTAGTCCATTTTTAAGGTTTCATTCGAAAGGGATAACGAAAGCCTTATAGAATCACTTCGGTGTCTATCTGTCCTCTTTTTCATATTTGCCTATAACTTCTAAGTCCTTTGGAATTGAGGGATGAAATTTAGACTAGAGATGTATCTAGGCAACCCAGAAATTAGAAACAGTTTTTTTCAGAATTAGTCTTAGATGAAAGAAAAAGTTAGTAGATATTGATACTTTGATGGTTGATATGGGTATCATTGGAAAGGGGGTAAGGCGTGAATTATAAAAATATCTGTTCGTCCGTCATTAAGCTTTAACCTTGCTAACTGGTGTTCACCAGAATAAAAAAACAAAATCTCAGCAAAAGGTGTATTTATATTGCACAGTAAAGTTTCCGAATAAATGTTTGAAAAAAGTTACATACGAAAAAGTTAGTACTACTGCTAAATTTTTTGAAATTTTTTTACTAAAAATAATCAAGTAATATATCATTCGATTGATCTTTTATAATAAAATTGAGGTTTTATTTCAACTTCTTAGTGAAAAGTCCCGTTTTCGAGTTATTTGGCTGCGAAGCCAAATTCACAATTAACACTTGTTTAAATTAAACAAAAAAGAAAATGTTTTTGAGACGAACATTTAAAACCAACGAGCACCGGTACCTTCTTTCCATCTCTCCCTCGGTACCTTCGGCCCGTGCTGTGTCCTAAACAGGATACTTAAGGGTAGCTCCAACCCCCTAAGCACGCACCAATTATCAAAAAAAAAACAAAAAGTCTCTTTATTGTAGTTCCACTTAGTTCTAAAAAAAACAAATTTTTATCTTACTTCTATTGATTCCTTAAAAGTGCACCAATAGCATATTCCAGACGGGAATATGATCCTTTGGTTGGTGTTCGTTCACCTTTCGATTCACCTGCTGATTCGGAAAAAAAGTCTTTAAGGTAATTGCACTGTATTTGGCTCGTATGCTCATTCATCAGAAGGGGTTGTGGGGTTATGCGCTGACTCTTTCCTCCTTAAAAACCTGCGTCTCGTAAGTCAAAAGCTTTACTTGGGATACTATGGGTGGTGGTTTTAATTTTTCTTATGTTCTGTAAATGCAAATATAAATATTCTAAATCTAATTTCATTTCTTTTGTGGTTTGTTTGTGTGTTTTTTGTATTATAGGAGGTAAAATTTGGAAGGTTTTTATGTCTTTGTTAGTGTAAGTGTCGTTATTAAATTTTATTAAGAAAGCTCCATTTAGAGCTTTCATCTCTTTATCATGATTGAAATTTCCATTGAAATTTGTCAGAAAGACTGTGTTCTCAGTGAGGAGTTCTGTTACCGGTTTCTTGTGAATTTCATACTTACATCCGGCGTTCTTTCCTTTGAGTAGTTGATTAATGCAATCGTCCTTTGGCAATCTTTGGAGCTAATCTTCTTTACAAATTATGACTTCACGCACATTTCTACATCTTTCTAGGATTCCATAAATTTCGTTATGGTTTATGCGGAGTTCCTTAATTTCGAAGTGAATTCTTTTATTGTCTTTGATTGTTGACCTGATCACGATGTGATTATATTCTTGAATTTCTGTTTTTGGCAATGAAATGGTATAGAGTAAATGCGATTCTTTTTGAAGAATGATGGGCTTGGCGTATTCTATTCTTCTACCTCGTTGTTATACGGAAGTGTTTTTATTTGGGAGAGTATTTCTTGAATCTCTATTTTGTCTATAAGGTTAGTATTAACAATTCCTTTTTTCGCAAATTGGATGGCCGAAATTATTTCATTATGGTCTTCCTTAATAATGGTTAGTTTATTGTAGGTCATCTTCTCATATTTGTCCATACTTGTGTCATCTATCTTTTGAATTACCTTGTTATAAGTTTCCGATATTGCTTTTGTAATTGAATTGAAGCGCTCATTAATTTTATATTGATCATTATTGTTTTCTATAATCGCATTCTGGGTTTTCAGCACTTCGTCCCAGTCCGTAGCGTCTGGTGGCCAGCAATCCACTTCCAAGCGGATCCTATCCACTTTATGGATTTTGTTTTCCGTTAAGCTTCCTCAGTAAATTTTTAATCTGATGCAATTGATGAGTTAATAGTGGATAGAGTATACTGGTTTTGTCGATATTTTTTTCAATAGTTGGTATCAGTCCATTTACTATAGTCTCATAGGTTGTAAGGTTGATCGTATGTATTATTTTAAAGTGTCCATTAATAATTTTGTCTCCATTAATATTTTGGAAATCAATAAGGTTTTGATAGTTTACCCTTTGACATCGCTTGGTTTTTGTTTAGTTATCGAGTGTATTGAGTTATTGCAGAGATCCACTGCTATATTTATTATTTCCTTTGTGGTGAAATCAGGATACTTTCTTTTTAGACATCTGGTTTTTTCTATTATCGTTGAATGAACTCGTTCTATTGATCCGTTTACTTCATTTTTTGGGGCGGGGTTAAATAGAGTTCTACACCTAATGTTTTAATGTAATTTGCGATTATTGGACTAATCATACTGCTTTCGTTGTCTATTACTAAATTTGTCTGTTGGTGGTAATTTGGATGTGGCTCTTCATATATGGATATTTTACTTCCTTCTTTCAATATCATTTGAAATCTGAAATGCATTTATCGGAGCTTCACAGTGTGGTGTAAGTTCAGAACTGTCCTCTTCTGCGCTGTGCATGGTTTTGCGAACTGAAGTAAGGTTGTTCACTTCGGGTTTAAGTCTGGATAGCGCGTCAATTACTTTGTTTGTCTTACCTGGCTGATATACGAGTTTATAATTAAACTCATTGATCCTGGCCTTCCATCTTTTTAGTTTGGCATCCGTATTTCTGTTGCTCAGGGCGAAAGTAAGTGGCTGATGATCCGTTAGTATCGTTATCTTTTTCGCACCGTACAGATAATTTCACAGATTGTCGAGAGCCCAAACTATCGCTAACAACTCCTTTTCGTTGGTAGCGTAGTTTTCCTCGGTTTTATTTTGGGCTCTGGAAATAAACGTGATGGGTCTGTCTTTTCCTATTTCTCCTTGAGAGAGTACAGCTCCAATAGCGGTGTTGGAAGCATCCGAAGTGAGAATGAATGGCTTTTCAAAATCTTGAAAAATTAAAATTTATGATGATGTCAAAAGTTCTTTAAGATCTTTGAAAGCTTTCAACTCTTCGGCTTTGATATTTTGTGGTGCATTAAAGTCTCGTCCTAAATTATTAAACTACAATCCTCCGTCAATATACCAGTATTTCTCTACTTGGAACATCGGCACTACAAAATTTTAATGGAAGTTTAAAAAAGTTAGCAGTTCTTCAGCCATCTAAAAGTATGGGTTCAATTCCAGTCTCTTCACCATGCTTAATCTTTGTAAGCAATAGATTTATTGTAAGGTGTTCCCGCTGCGTCCGGTAGCATTCAAAAAGAAAATGTTCCCCTTGTTATTGTATACTAATAACATAATTAAATCATAAATGATTTTTTTTTTTTCCTTTTTCAAAAGACACTCGTTTCGAATAGCTTTAATAAATTAGTAGATAATGATTATAGTTTTTCTTTCGCATGTATTCTGCATGGTTTTTGGTTTATTATTCTATAATAAAACTTTGTAATCGTAACAGAAAAAAAAAATTTAACACACCCTCAAATTTTCACAGTTTGCGTTTGGCGGGTTGTAGAGTGTATATATGTAAAAATAATATGTCTGTCCGTCCGCCGTACGCCGGCCGTCTTTTTTAGCACTAAAAGTTCCACCATTTCTAAGTTATTGGAGCTATTTACAGGGACAAAAACAATTCTAGTCGAGCCGCTTATTTTGATGTATTGATATACAAAGTAGACCGCCCCAAGGGGGGAAAGGAGGGTTTTAATTTTTTTAAGGTTTCCGATTTTTAAAAACTGAGCAGTAGAATTTTCTGAAACTTGGCTTAACAACGGTTCTTGAAAACCGTGTAACAGATTTTGCTCAAATTTGGCATAAGAATAGTGTGAGGTATGTTATTGATTCCCCTAAAGCGACATAATGGTCAGAAATCGGGGAGAGAAGAAAGGGGGGTTCGCTCTTTTGTTTTTTTTTGCTTTTTTCACATTCCGACTCATATTTTCCGAAATCGTTGAAATGATGACGTTTTCATCCTCATTTTCTCTGTTTTTCCCTTCGTAAGCTGTGACGTCAGTGGTGTGGTACCAAAAAGATAACAACGCGGAGAGGGAGATTGAAAGAGAGTTCTTTGTCTCTCTTGCTCGCATAAGTAAATTGAAGAAATAAGTGTGAGGAGTTTATGTGTGTGTTTCATATGAAAATGTATGTTTGAGTGAAGGACAGAGTACAGTACCAGTACCAGTACAAGTAGCGGGTACTGGTACTGGTACTTGAAAAAATCAAGTACCTGGTACTTGGTACTTGAAAATCGCCCAAGTACTTTTTCAAGTACTTCATTTCAAGTACCTCCTTTCAAGTACTCGTACTTGGTACTTGAAGACTGCCAAGTCCGTTTTCAAGTACTTCCCAAGTACTTTTACTTGGGACTTGAATACTTGCAAG
Organism: Syritta pipiens; assembly: GCA_905187475.1. NCBI lineage: Eukaryota > Metazoa > Arthropoda > Insecta > Diptera > Syrphidae > Syritta > Syritta pipiens. Next base: position 58,786,552 of record LR994572.1, on the reverse strand, counting down.
TCCATTTTCAAGTACTTCCCAAGTACCTTTACTTGATACTGTGATACTGCTAAGTACATCTCGAAGTACTTTTTAAGTACAAGTCCATTGCAAATACTTTAGAGGAATCAGCTGAATTTGGTATCAAATGAAAAGTTATTTTGGTGAGTTTTGTTAAAAAATAACTCAATTAGTTATCGGATGAATTTGGTCTGGAATTTGCGGTTTTTACTGATGAATTGTAGTTTTGTGTCTCAAACGTAATTCACAAATTATGTTGTGAACGATGGGTATAAGTTAATAGAGTGTTCATACTAAATGCGTCATTACAAGTGTTGTTGCAAAGTGTAAATTCTTTGAACATTAGTAACAAAGCGTTTCCTCTATTATTTACTTTTCGTGAGTTTAAAGGCAACAAAAGCAAAAACAATATTGCAAATGTTGCGTGCAAAGTTTATCACTGCAACATGTATATTGTATGCTTATATTCTTCCTCCCAACATTTGAAAATTGCTGTTGTGTGTGACAGTTGACAAAAATACTATTGAGACCATAGGCAAGTTAGTTTGCAACTATGCTGAAGAATTTGCTCGCAATATGGGAATTAATGTAGAGAAAACTTTAAAAGATGAACTTCAGCAAGAAGAAAATATTTATTATGATTTTGGGGTTGAAGATCAGGGTAAGTTACAATACTAAACACTTCATAATTTACTGTAGTACTTAAATTATTTTAATTAACCAATATTCTCTTTAAAGATGGTTCTTCAACTAGCCAGCAAACACAATTTACTTCAAATTTAATAGAAATGGAATACTCAGCCTACTTTCACAAAAAAAAAAAACCTATCATTTGGTACCAACAATCTATTTTCTGATAATTATTTCAAATTTCCTAATTGAGTTATTTTTTAACAAAACTCACCAAAATAACTTTTCATTTGATACCAAATTCAGCTGATTCCTCTAAAGTATTTGCAATGGACTTGTACTTGAAAACTACTTCGAGATGTACTTAGCAGTATCACAGTATCAAGTAAAGGTACTTGGGAAGTACTTGAAAATGTACTTGCCAGTATTCAAGTACCAAGTAAAAGGACTTGAAATTAAGTACTTGAAACGAAGTACTTGAAAAAGTACTTGGGCGATTTTCAAGTACCAAGTCCTGGGTACTTGATTTTTTCAAGTACCAGTACCAGTACCTGGTACTGGTTACTTGGAAGGTACTTAAGTCCAAAAGTACTTAAGTGCTTTACAACTCTGGTGAAGGAATATGAAGCTCGATAAGAACAATTTTGAAGGACGAAGATAAGAAATGATATTCACACAGTTTTGTTGTTGTCTTTTGCTTCAGTAGCAGAGTTGCTTATGCCTGCGCATTTGTGTGCTTAAACAAATTTTTGATAATTTCAATTGTAATGTCAGTTGTGTGGTACTAAAAAGAGAACACATGGAAAGGATAGAGAATTTATGGGCGTGTGTTTCATAAGAAACTATCAAATAGCAAAGATATGAGCGGAGGGATATGGAATTGCAAAGTCGATACGAAAAATTTTGTATGACGGTTCTCTAACAGAAGGCAAAACGAAGTGAAGAAGTAATATTTACATCAGTTTTATTGTCTTTTGTGGAAGAAGTAATGAAATTTGGAAGCAAGGTCTATCTCGCTAACCTAAAAATAAATTGTTATACAGTACGACCTCAATAAAAGCAACTAATAGAAATTTAGGCAGTTGCTTTTATTGAGTGTGTTGCAATAAGCGAGTCAAAAAAAACATACGTAAACTTTGGTAAATAAACCAAAACTGGTAATTTAATTCGGATGTGTTAAAATTTAAAAAAAAATTAATTATTTCTAAAAAAATTAGAAATTTTTAATTGTCTTTTTTGACGCAAAATTCTGTTCCACAGCTGATTCTCGTAAGTTTTGCAGAGCTAAAATGTCATTCAGTGAAGCACCATTTTCTTCAGCCCATTGAAGGCAAATGTTTAGTGCTTGAATTGCAGCCCCTGCCTTAACTTTTGTTGCGTTATCCAACAGCAACAAAGCCCTCTTTGGAAGATTTTTAGATCCCAGAAACTGTCTTACCTAAACAAAGAAGCAAGTTAACCAAAAAGAAAAGGTTGTAACAGTCGATCAACTTCATTTAGCACGTTACCTCTAGCACAAAAGTTGAGTGAAACGATTCTTCAAAAAACGAAAATGTCATCCATGCATTTTTGTTGCCCTTATGAACGACAGGGCTATTTTCGAAATTTTTAAATGTTCTAGGATGTAGCGCTTTTCCGATGACGAATAATTTTATTGTGTGAATCTCAGGTGCATTCGCGCAAGCAAGAAAAGTTATTCTTTCTTTGCTTGTCTTCCGATCTGGAGCGGTTGTTTCTTTAAAGCTCACAAGGGTTTTATTTGGCATAGTCTTAGTAAATAAGCCGGACTCGTCCGCGTTGTAAATTTCATCTAGTGACTAGTGACCGAGCTCTTTAATTTTATTTCTAAACTTTATCAAAAACGGTTCAACGAGTTGCGGCTTATTTGATAGCTTTTCTCCACAAATTTTAAGGTTGCGTATTCCATTTCGTTTTTTAAAATTTGAAAACCACCCATTGCTGGCATTAAAGGACCCTGGTTTTTCCTTGATCCTGTTGTGCAGTTTACATGCCTGTGCCTTTAGAAATAGACATTGGCACATTTCGATGTCGATTTTCCAGAAACCATTTGTACAAGGCTTTCTCCATACGCGGTATATCACACGCTCTTAAAGTTTTTTTTTTTCCCGGCCCACTTTCAGAATTTGCAACAAATTTTGTCAGTGCCCCTTCTCTCTTCTTTATTCTACTTATGCTGGACTTTTTTCCTTTATAGAAAGCTTAGGAATATTTTCACAATAGCCATAATGTATGGTACACAGTAATGTGACTAACGACTGCCCCGACAATGAAAAATTAACAAGAAGGAAAATATATAAACAGCGAACGAAATAAGAGTTCATGAAACAATAGTTGCTTTTATCGAGTCATATTTTTTTGAGGAGTTGCAATAACTGAGTCAACAATGGTAAGATTTAAGGCGTTGCTTTTATCGAGGAGTTGCACGTATCGAGGGTTGCTTTTATTGAGGTTGTACTGTACTTTTTTTTTGAAAAATACTAAAAGTTTAAAGAAAAAGTTCGTTTGGTTTTTAGCTAGTTAGTAGCTTCTGTAGCAAAAGGCAATAACAAAACTGCTGCGAATATCATTTCTTTTTTAGGGTTTCGTTCCAAAGAAATAACGAAACCCTTATAGAATCATATACTGTCTGTACATATCGTGATAGAGGTACGCGATATCACGTTGTACTTTAGCCACGACAAGGCTTCCTTGATCGTCATTACCTCCGCTTAAAGTACGCTGGAATGTTTGGGAAGGCGAAATGAGATCTGGATTGCAAAGTCTACAGAGAAGACCCCTCCCCCGACTCCGGACTCAATTCACTTACCCAGATAATGCCATTTTGTAGATCTCGAAAAAAGAATTAAAAAAAAAAAAACATTTTTATTTTCATAGAATTTTTCGAGATATCAACCACTTAGTGTTCTGCTAAAAAAAGGAGTTAATTAACTGCCATATATTCGCAAACGAATTTCTCCATAAAAAGTGATTGGTGGACGTGATTTGATGCGGTCCCATAGCGATGCTCGATATACATCGATGCTTTTTAATAAATTTTCATCGATTGTCTTACTTCGTTGTTTTCCACACTCTGATGAGGTTGCTGTGACATATGAGACATTACTGAGGCGTCCCAGAATACGGATTTAAAATATAATTGACATAATAAAAGAGTGATCTGTAACTACGTTTACCAAAAGAATTGAAAGCAACATTTGTCTCTTAAATCGTTTATTGTACAATACTACAAACTTCTACTGATTGTTTACTGTTAAGAACCGACACATTATTGGTTTTGCGGATAAAATTAGTGGTAAGCCCAAAGGTGGCGAATGTAATATTCTGTGATCTGCCAACACTCCCCATCGTGTAACACGAGCTTGTGCGCAGCTTTCCTGCGATGCATTGTAAGAAATCTTGTGCGACTATTACTTCCCGAAGATGTCAAGAATGGCATCTGAAATGGTGCAGAACTGTAAAGTCTGCATGAGGGCTAAATACGATAGGCACCCTTCAAACAGCAACTTGGCACAACCCCGGTGCCATATTACACGGGGGAAAGACTTTTAATTGACATTTTCTCAACAGAGAAAAAATATTTTCTAACATGCTTGGACAAATTTTTCAAATTCGCTGTGGGGCAGAGTGTGCCTTCTCGAACAATTATTGATCTTAAGCCGGCGCTTATAAACATCGTAAACCTTTTCCCCAACGTGAAAAGTATTTATAGCTATTTATCTCCGAAATCAGAAACAATAACGTCTTTTTTGAAGAATCAGTTTGGGATAGAAGTTGTGCATGCACCACCCCTTCACAATACATCCAATGGGCAAGTGGAGCGTTTACATAGTACATTGGCGCAGATTGCGAGATGCCTTAAACTTGAGAAGGGTATTATAGAGATGACCGATTTAATACTATTAGCAATGGTCAAGTATAACGATAGTATCCCAATGTTCCACTGAGATTCTTCAATGCATGACGACATTCCATCGACGTGTCCAAAAGCTCTTTAATGCCAACTGAAGTCTCAGTGGTCAGTGAGTTCTGACCGAAAAATATTTGCAACTGTGCATTCACAATAAAACGCTTATGGTCATAGCGCGAGGTTAGAATATCCCACGCTGGCTGATAATTGCAATGGACAATTTTCAAATGTCCTCGATTTTAAATGCGCTTGATTTTAAATAGTGAAGATTTTCAACCTCACTCAACGCCGTGTTTTTGTTAATAAGCGTATCAAACATATCAAAAAAGGATTTCCAAGTTTGGTAATAACCCGCAAAGTGGGTATATTTATGTTTGGCAATGTTATTCGGTTCTTATCACTGCCACTAACAGTAGCACTTACCGTTTCTTGCACTGGGGGTTGCACTGGAGGTTGCAGTTCTCCAAACTATCCAGCAGGGCAGCTTGTAGTCCACATACCTTTCTCGCACCTTCTCGTAGATGTCTTCCAATTCCGTTAGCTCTTCCGGATTTTCAGATGTAGTTCCTTTGTAGTGTTGTTCCGTACTGATGCGTAGATTTTCCGCCAATATCGCAATACGGTTGGTGATATATGTAGCTCTTAGTTCTGTCATTGACGCTTCGCAAAATTGTCGAAATCTTTGCATATTTGTTGCAGCAGGCTCGTTTGAATTTTCAATACCGACGACATTTTGAAGCAATGAAGTAAAAAATGAAATGCGTAAGAGAGAAATAATAGGTGGGTATTGTATCGCGACTTACGTTTGCGTTTAATTCGCTCTTATGATCATTTTAATGATTTTGTTGTTACCTGGATGTTGTTAACTGTTGCCGTAAGTTCATTTGTTCAGCTGCCCTTACAATACTAGTAGTGTACTGACCCTATGAAGAAAGACTCCAACGGTGGCTTAAAACTGTGACTCCAACGGTGGCTCAACAGCGATTAAAAATTACGAAACTTCATGAAATTTCAACGATTTCTTGAAATTCCAACGATGAACTTTCACTTTCGTTTCAGTAATTTGTTACACGGCGCGAAAAAACCGATTTGCATTAACCAAAACTCACCAAATGTATCTTTTGAAATAAAGTTACAAAGCATAAAAACTCTGTAGTTTTAATAAACATTCGTTTTTAATTTATAGGGGATTATTTACTTAATCCGAAAAAGACTCGAAGGACCATGAAAAAACGTAAGTTAAAATTTCAAGGGAAATCAAGACAACTCAATTATCTACGTTATAATAAAAATTTATTCGATCATTACGGGGTTTTTATTGACAATGTGTGTACTAAATCGGTTGACAGGTTTAATGTCGATAATGTAGTACCTTAATTAAAATAATTTAATTCACGATCAGTAATTATAATTCATAAAAATTTAGTTTTTGAATTCTATCTACAACACATTCGGTTACCAATAAAAAAGCTATTGACATTCTGCACGCTGCGTCCCCCGAGTTGAGGGAACAGATTTGTGAGAGGATTAAAAAAACGCAGGAGACTTAGTAAGAACGGACTAATGTTTCCAGACAAAATAGGGTGTTTGAGGTAGGGGAGCGTGTCCTGGTAAAAAATAATAAGAGATTAGGAAGTAAGATGACACCTCTGTATGACGAACATACGACTTGGGGACAACCTCTCTTATAAAGGGGAGAGGGTGGTTCATAAGGACAACCTTCGTTAAAAAGATTATAATATTTTTGTAATTTTCTCTGTTTTAGTATTTTGATTGTAAACGGAGTGAGTTTACTCATTCCGGCAACGGTGACTAAACTCACAGACTATTCCCACTCGGACTACATCCCTATTGCGGACGGGACTCTTAACATCTGAAAATACAATGGCTACCTGCGACACTCTACCAAACTTACAGCTTATCACAAGAAAGTTGAGCAAACTAAATCAATGATGATTCAGTTTCTCCAGTAGCACATGATAAATTTGATAAACTCGGACTTGACTGATGTGGAAACGTTGCTAGGGGTGCTTAACGTCCACCATACACAGGCGCGGAATGTTAATTTCTTAGGAACTGTCTTAAAGATTGTCGCCGGTACCCCGGATTCTGACAATTTTAAAGGAATAAAGTTCACACAACAACAGCTGGTATTGGCAGAGAATAAGCAAATGTCGATTAATACAAAAAGTCAGGAACAGATTAACAGATTGACGGAGACAGTCAACACTATTCAAAAGCAGGAAAAACAAATGGACAAGCCATTTATACGAGATTTTTTTAGCTAGAAAAAGAAATTTAATTTTGCAACTAGAAAATTTAATTTTATCAATAATGCTTGCAAAGATTGGAATGGTCAATCCTAAAATACTCGATTCAGAAGAAGTGTACCAATTAACAAGCGTGCATTTTATCAATGTTACTATTGCTGATTTAATAGAAGTATGTTAAGGTCTAATAAAGTAATAATAATATACATTTCTTAATTAAGAAGATAACGCTGTACCCAGTCCAGCATAACAACACGATTTTACACTTTGCTGAGAACAACTGCATGGCTGACTGCCAAGAAAGAATTCTTTCGATAACAAACTGCACTCTGTATGAAATTGTCGAGTGATACCTGCGTAAAACAACTCCATTCTGGTCACACCGCATACTGCAACACGATTCCCAGTCACTTGGTAGTCGGTGGTAGTCGACGACGGTGTAATAATCATCAACGACGATACTGCGCTCGTGACGAATGTGGAGGGCATGCAAAAAATGGTTACTGGTACCTATTTAGTGACGTTTGAAGATCGCGTTCGGATCATTGGTTCGCTTTATAAGAATCGCTACGGCCTATTAAAGAAATCGCTCGTCCCAGCGTCAAAATCGCTATTGAATATCACTGGTCACATGGACATCCTCAACCTTCCATGCCTCAAAAGGTTGAACTCCAAAAACCTTCGCACCAATAAGGAGATGAAGGATAAAGTCATCGCTGCTCCAATAATTTCAGGACTAATTGTGGCCGGCATACTTTTGAGCGATTACGCCCTTCTCCAATTGTAGCTAAATCGGAAAAGACACCAGCAACAACATGCCGTACAACTTCTCATTGAGGGCTACAGAAGGCTCGAGGACGTGCCTCATTCGAGTGAGGAAGAAGTTAACCCAAACAACAACTGAATCTATGTCAGACCAGCGGGTGGCGATGAAAAAGAACGCCACACATACGCTATCGACATCGTACCGATCAGCACGACAACCCGAAGTAGGACAAAACAGAATGCCACACAGGTAGTGCAGACATCCTATTGTTCAATACGACAAAAGGACGGCCAACGAACACGCAACATGTGGTATCGACGAAGGGTCAGCGTAGTCGATAGTTTTAGTTTTAAGATCAGTTTCCTGTTAACTCTTAGGCAAAAGACTCGTCTTGCCATCAGCAGCGAGCATTTTAACATCTTAAAAATAATAAAGAATCTTTCCTAAAAAAAACAATGGATAGAAATATGGTAATATACTAATATAGCACCTCTTCATTAAATTGTAATAGAAAATGCCAGCACACAAGCAACATGATGAAATTTGACAATGTGTTCACTTGAATTAAAGTTTTCAACTGAAATTATGATATCGCTTTTAAAAAAAAAGTTATCTGCCGACTAAATGAACTACGGAAATAATTCAAAGTTACTAAAATAAATAATAAACTGTAGGTCCCCTTCACATGTGTCAACTTATAACGCGCACAACACAGTGGAGGCGCGGAAAGCTAGGCTCTGGCCCTTCGTGGGCTGCTACGCCACTAATGATGATGAAAGTTTGAACCATTTAAATTGAAAGTTCTAAATTATTAAATACGACTCGTAACCACACCTCGCTCCACCTTTTATCGACCTGCAGCGCTCTCGCGAACCGTAGAAAGAGGCATCTTGGCTGGCTCTCTAGCTGACACCAGCATGAGCCGTATCCCCAGCTATATCAATAGCTCCAGCTGATATCACAATGGGCCTCGTCTGGTCTAAGTGTTTAGCTGTATTGCGCAGCCCACCACACAATCTACCTATCTACCTACTAAAGTAAGTATATGCTAGAGTATTTCTGAAATGGGAAAAAAAATCATTTGGTTAATAAAATGGGGATTCCGTCTCTCAAAAATCTGGCAACACTTCAAAATGATGAAAAGTAAAAAGCTCTCACAAGGGCGGGCAGTCAGATACAAGGGGTGATCATATTCAAGAGAGGAAAGCTGTTTTTTTTTTTCGCGTTGTGTGAAATCGTCAACAGAAACTTATGGAAATTTTTTTGTCCGGCAGCGGGACGCTTTAGCCTAGTTCAGTACGATGAGTAAACGGGGCACAAATGAGCTAAACAAGATATCCATCTCCCTCGTCTCTTTCCCCTTGATTTCATATGACAGCGTTTTTTATACAATTCCTGTCTGTGAATACGTGTGAGCTGCCAATTGGTTCCTCTTTAAGATAAGTCATTGCAACCGCCAATTTTTTTTTGCAAGTTTTAGGCTTATTTTAATGGAAATATCTACAAAAATTTATATTGATGCGAATTTGAAATTAGTTTACAGCTTTTACTTTGTCAAAAATTTATATATCCTTATTGTGGCATAAGTTTAAAATTGTCAATTGTACAACCTTTTATTTTATATTTAAAGAATTTTGAAACTGACAAGTTAATTGAACGATTTCCCACTTTGACTACCAACGCAACTGACATGGGGGTATTGACCGCCGATATGATTAGCAGAATCATAGGCACCAATTTAGTCTCTTTTAAAAAAGAAATTGAAAGTTTTAAAAATCAGATTCAACTAGCAACCGGTGTTAGTAACGTAAAAGAGTACAAACCACAAACGATTGACGACACAGTGGATTGTAACAAAAGTCTTGATATCATGATATCGCTTTCAGACTTTTCTGGAAAACAAAATAAATAGGTTAGTTGGAGAGAATCCGCTAACAATTGCATTAAGTTCTATGAGCCAGGCAGTAAAAGATACTTCGCTGCATTGACAATTTTACGTAATAAAATTACGTTAGAAGCCAACGACGTGTTGACCAGTCACGATACGGCTCTCAATTTTGATGCCATCATAAGCAGACTAGATTTTGCTTATGCTGATAAGAGACCGATACACGTCATAGAACACGAGCTGAGTGTCCTTAGACAAGGAAGATTGTCAGTAATCGACTACTACAATCTAATTAATATCCTATACCGCAAGCCGATAGAACTATAAGCAAATACTTAATGAGATGTTGTCAGCAAAGATATGAGCAAACTCAATTAAAAAGGAATTTAAGACCAAAAGGTTTTAAAAAAACTGTCGTGGAAAAATTCGACAAAACTGAAATTGCGAGGGAACACAATAGTTTACCATTAAAAATAAACAATAATAAAATTAATATTTTCAAACAAATTAGTCCTGAACACACACTCGTTGAAGTGTCCAACAAACTTAATAAAACAAGGAAAACCAGTTTAGGATATATTAATTCTTCCGACAAATCCATTATTAGTACCACTTGGAGATCAGTAGACTCACTAGAAAACAAGAGTACAATATCTATCAATCTAAACAAAGATCAAACAAGGGATTTGTGCAAACGAATCAGGCTAAAAACCAGATTTAAGAATAAAAACAAAAGCCAAAAGCCAAAAAAGGGCTAAAAAGGACTTTAATATTGGAGAGGTTATTTACGAAAAAATTAAAGGTTAACGAAATAAACAAAAACCTAGGTTTAAAAGACAAATATTAAAAGAAGACAGGTAATAAAATAAGGATAGATACAACGAATAGAATATTTCACAAAACCATATAAAAAAAACACAAATAAATTAAATGACGTTTATATTACGCTACATAAATACGAACAGACTCATATAATCGATTTACATGATGTTTTCAAAAAGATTTAACAATGCAATAAAGTTCTTTTAATTTGATGAATGCAATTTAATTTGAACTAAGAGCAATAGCTGAAAAATATGATAAATTAATCAATTCAAAATATTGAATGTTATTAACTAAATAATTGAATTTAATAAGACATACTTTGATACATAAAAAAATTTTACAAAAATAATAACCGATATTGTACAATTATAACAATATGATATGATATTGTAAGTGATGATAATAATTGTTTTAATTAGTAAACATTTAAGCATATTATAAAAAAACAGCAGACTATTTGCAATAAAAAAAAATATTATAAACCAAAAAAAAATATAGATTCTTGTAACAAAACATTTGAAAATCGTACAATTCAAAATTAATATAATGTAATCTAAATATTGATATTATCTTATACAATCTGTAAAGTATATGCTAAATACACAAATAGTTAATTTCATGAATCGGGACGATTCAACTTAATAAGGGGGGGAGTTAGCGCACTCACTCACCCACGTACCTATCCGCTCACCAAATAGCTGATAAGGTAATCCAGAACCCATCCGGGTCAAAAAGGACCAGCGAAAAGATGGGAAGACAAAAAACAAGGAGCATTGACTCACGGATCCCTTCGGAGAGATAAGTGAACACATCTTCGCTCGCAGGTCAAAAATGATCTGCCTTCTGTAGGATAACTAGCAGATAAGATATTTTCAAATTTCGATGGTTAGTAGCTTTTAAGGCAGTCTTCTATTGAACCGCGAATCGGTGAGACTCAACAAAATTAATAAAAAAATAACGATATATACTAAAAGCAGAAGAACCTTGTTGCTGCTTTATTTAATTTACATACACACAGTATCGGACAAAATCTAAGCATCCCCCCTAAGCAACCTGAGGTTTTCGCTTGTAGCGGGTGACCAAGAGAAGTTACGAAGTTGACATTTTTTTCCCTCATTTTCTTAACTTTACTAAGCAAAATAAATATATAAACACTATACCTTTTCCTTACAAAAAAAAATATAAAAATTCATTAAACACAAAAAGTCGAAAAACCACCGCGACAAAACGCGCACCCCCTACTAAACAAACATTTCCTTTGACTTGCAGGGTTCTGCCAATATTTTTTTGAAATGTATTTTAGATTTGCTTGTTTTACCGTTATACAGAGTAAAAATTGATTGTCAGATTTGAAAATGACACCGTTTAAATGAAAATTTTTATGAATTAACTGATTTGTATGAGATATTGTTCTATTTACTTTTATAGTTTATGCCTTGAGCATAAAATAAAAATCGCTGAATTTCTTTTTTTAGTTCTCCTAAACTGTTCAAAAAAAGTACAGTACCATGTTGTTACATGGTCCATACTAAAGAAGTTTTCACTTCAACAAACCAAATCGGCCGTTCAATAACTTCGATATTATGTTTCAAATCATGATGTGCCAAAAAATGTTTTTGATTATTTAATAGGCTTGAAGAACACAATTGAAAAGATAGGCGAAAAGAACACCAACCAATCGAAAATAAAACTTTTTTTTTTAAATTACAAGCTTTTTTTTGATCCTTATGTAATTTTATGTTTTCCTGTATTTTCGTGCGTATGTACTTAAGGTTTAATTATATATACGTGAATTGAGCGCTTAGTTTTAATAGAGCTAAGCAATATGTATTGAAAAACAATATTAAATGCCAAAACTTCGTTAATTCATATTATTATGTTTTTCACCTGCGGTAATATCGGGATTCGACAGTAATACAAGACAAGACAAAACCACCTTCGGCAGCACAAAAGATTACCCACTTTTGTACCTTGGATTAAATTAATTGGCTTACCTCCTGTTTGTCCCTCTCGTTCCGGGCCATTTCCTCCGCCTTTTTGCGCCGCCAATTACGGAGACTCTCCTCAGCATTTTTACGTTCAATTAGCCGCTTTTTCTCATCACACCACAAAAGTGGATGTTCGTAGTGATCATAACAAAATGTCCCCATGACTGCACTAGTTTGCTACCTGCTTAAAAATCACTCAACCACAATACAAAGGCCAAAAATCGGTTTAAAATTTTATCACTTATTATCTCAACTGTCTCTTATTTTGCATACCCAATAAATCAAATCAAAGACTTTGGACATAAAAAAAAAAAAATAATTTCTTTAAATATATCTCGCGAACCATTCAAAAGTACGACTCACACTGTGCGCTGAAGTTCAATCGCATTCCGTCAGGAAAGCCAAAACGGAAGAATCAAGTATCTCGGATCCGCCGGTGCCAGGCACGGGTTATATTGGCGCAAATACAATTTCGCCGACGGGAGACCGACTACGGCTGCTTACTCGAAATGGTCCTTGAGGCTTATTGAACCCATGAATATGCTAAGGAGGCTACAAACGCCTGCATACTTTTAATTCAAGCAAATAGACTTGACTCCTCCAGGTCGCTGTGTTTTGTTTGGAATGGGATTCGCATTGAACAAGCGCCAGGAAGTAGGACAAACAAATAGTTGTTGTGTCTGCCTTTGCACTTCTTACATGCAGAATCGGTAAAAATATTGAAAGGAAACCAATGCACAGTGGTTTCACTTGTATGGGGCGGTGGAAAAAAATCTGTAAAATGAGAATCCGTAAACCGATTTTGATGAAATTTGGAACGTAGCTTGTGTGCTGCGTGTTTTTAAAGTTGTTATTTGGAGTTTAAGTATTTACAGAGTAATCGTAAGTCGCATAGTTAAAAAAAAAGATAGTGTGTTGGTTTTAGATTAGAAAAAATGATTATTATTTTCAATATAGCTAAATCTAGTTTTAGGATTTAGTTTTTATACTAATATACATAAATAAGCATAGATTGATACTTTTCTATTTTTTTCTTTCAGTAAGAAAACGAAGAAGTATATAAAACATAGGAATTGTAAAAGAAACACAAAAGTCGAACCACTCTAAGTTCTTAAGCACAAGAAAGTAATTTGCGATTTCTCCAACACAAACCACGCCAAACAGCTTGGCAAAATATATTTAGAGAATTCATTTCCGATAAAATTGAACTAGAATTTCAGATATCGCTACCTTTAAATGCCTGGTTGTCCCAACATGATTAAAAGTGACTTGGTTTTTGCACTTAGTTTTTGCAGAATACTTCAAGCTTTCAGAAAATATAGGTCTCCCGTTGGAGCCTCTTGGAGCACTTTTTTTATGAACCAACAAACATTGGGAGATCCTCTAAAAAAGGGTGCTCAGTCAAAAGCCTAGTATTAAGTTAAGTTTTAGTTACCCGCGAAGCTTATAGCTTATCTGCAAGTGGTTGAAATTCTTATTTGTACATTATTTAGAAGTTTTAGTGTATCTTTTGCTTTATGTTTTAATATTCCAGTTTTAGCTTTGATTTATATTACTAATTGAGGTAGAAGTTAATTTATTACATTTATTACAAAGTTATGACTTAGATAAAATTCTTTAATTGTCTTTTTTTCGTTTTTTTAGCTTATGATGTGTTTTATGTTAGCTGGTAGACTATTGAAGATTTCAGGAATTTCGTGCTCGTCTTCGTATGTTCAAAGAAAAAAAAGAAAAAATAATATTGATTAAAATTAAATAGAGGATATTATTTAAAATAGCGTTATTTAGAAATAGATTCTAAATTTATTTCTATTTAATTTATTTTATTTTAATTTAATATTTGCTTAATTTTTATTAATTTTAATTTTTTCTACTCCCGTTGTGCTTTCAAGCGGTTTCTGTTGGGGCAATGACTGTACGTGCGTAACTCTGACATAGCGGTTTTAGCAGTGTAAATTGTTGGTGGACCAACTCTAATCGATGAATGCGCATGACAACTACGACGATTGTTGTTGCGAAGCTAGTTAGGATTTCTTATTCTTATTGTGTCGTCAGGGTTGGTTTTCTTTCGTGTCAGTTTTGCTAATGGGAAATGTTAGGGTTGGTGAATAATATTCGTAGGTTTAGAGCGAATCTCTTTGCCGTATACTTCCACCTTAATCTTCACAAACCAGCTGCGTTGGCACTAAGCGAAATACAGGTAGGGAATAACTTCAACCTATCGAATTTTATCCTGCCTGCATATAACATAGTGCCTCTTTTCTTCTTACATCGCAGTCTCGCCATTTACGTTCGCAGTGACGTAGCTTACCGCAATATGTCCAATATTCCAATCCGGAATTTAACTTCCTGTGGCTCAAATTAATAGTCCGTAAGCATTTAACACATTACTGCTTTATCTATAGAAGCCCAAGCCTTGATAGCTGTTTAACTTACAATGCGTTGAATATGCTATCAGATTCCATCACAAGAATTGTATCCCTATTTCCTCGCGCTGAAATTGCCATTGCGGGCGATTTCAATGTCCACAATTCAAATTGGTTTCGACATTCAGCCCAGCCAACACCGGAAGAAAGGTATGCTAGTAAATGAGCCAACACGGGTACCAGACATGTTAGGTCATTCCGCCAACACCCTGGACTTGTTCTTGACTTCTAACCCTGACAAATATGCTATTGACATACTGTCGCCTCTAGGCTCGTCCGACCATTGTGTCGTGTCAGCTAGCTTCTCGCTATCACCCCACATAGTTAGGGAAAAAATTCCTAAAAGAACTGTATGGCTCTACGAGAAAGCCAACTGGAGCGGTCTGAATGATTTCTTCAGAGATTTGAACTGGTCGCTATGCTTCCTCGATAGTGACGTGGATGCCGCTGCTGACAAGATCACCAACATCATATTGCTGGAAATGAGGTCCTTTATTCCTCACAGAGTGAAGGGTATCAAACCTAAAGCAAATGTGTGGTATGACTCGAGCTGCAAAGAAGCTATCAAGCTTAGATTGTTGAGCTTCCGAATATATAAAGCCAACCCCTCTGAGGAAAACCGGAAGAAGTTTAAACGAGCCAATGACTGCAATGCTCATATCAGGCGCACTAAATTCTTACACAGACAAAAGTTGAGACAAAAAGTGCTGCAATGTCCCAAGGGCAGCAAAGAAGAGGTGTTCTTCGCTGGCAAAACTATTGCGTAAGCTTTTCCATCTATCCTACTCTTCTGGACTCTTTCCAAACAGGCGGAAAACAGAATTTGTCCAACTGATCCCTAAAAATGGCGAACCTTCGTCACCCTCCTCGTACCGACCCATAGTACTTACTTCCCTTCTTTCCAAGGTCATGGAAACGCTGAAAAATCGTCAGCTTAAGAAATATCTTGAATCACAGAAGCTCCTTAATGACCGCCCGTATGGCTTCCGTAGCAACCGGTCCACTGATGATTTGATGGCATCGAAAAGTGGCACCATGCTTTGCACAACTCAGGCGATATTTCTAAAGCATTTGACAGAGTTTGGCATCAAGTTCTTTTGTCGAAAATGCGTGCTTTCGGTGTCGACGAATCTCTTCTTCTATGGATTAGAGATTTCCTTTCGGATCGTTCAATCCGAGTTGTTTTGGATGGATTACAGTCTGATATCCACCACATAAACGCTGGTGTTCCCCAAGGCTCTGTTCTGTCTCCGACACTCTTTCTCATTTTTATAAATGATCTCTTGTCTACTACTTCTAATCCAATCCATACCTTCGCTGATGACAGTACCCACAGCTTCTCATATTCGGTTTAAGACTCACGGCCTAACTCTTCGGCCGTAGAATTGAAACGGCAGTGTATGTTGAGCACATTAAATTCCGACCTTGATATCATAATCAACTGGGGTAGAACCAATAGAGTGGAATTTAATGATTCCAAAACCCAATGCTGCCTCGGCATCTGCGTCAGTTCAACACTTAGTTGGAATGATCATATATTCGAGGTCGCCAAAAATTCTGCGAAATGTCTAGGTTTCCTTAAACGCTGCAAGAAATATTTCACCCCTTCTGATCTGTCTTCCATTTATAAGGCCGAGTACAACGCTCATATCTGGTCTGGTGCATCTAAGACCTCCTTGCACCTGCTGGATAGAATACAAAAGTGAGCGATTAAACTGATAGAAGACAATGATATTGCGAAGTCGATAGACTTGCTTGAACATCGTCGAAATGTTTCCTGTCTTTGTTTTATTGCTATTTCAATAGACAGTGCTCGAATGAGTTAGCCAACTGTATTCCCCCACTTCAAACATTCAAAGACTCATTCTTTAGCCGCACCACACGAATCAATGTTCCCATCTGAATATAACATGCAGACATTTACAACCAACGCGCACCGGTACCTTCTTTCCATCTCTCCCTCGGTACCTTTGGCCCGTGCTGTGTCTTAAACAGGATACTTAATGGTAGCCCAACCCCTTTAACACGCGCCAATTATACAAAAAAAAATATGTCCAAAGATATTTAGCGCTAAAAATGCTTAAAAAAATGCATACTTTTCCATGCATTTTAAAATCTCAACTTTGAGCTAACGGTACAGTCGAACGGAACATCCAAACTCCACGAAATGTTGGTTTTCCAGGTTTTTAAATATATGTAGAATCCAAAAATCATATCGGTTTTCCAAACAAGAAAAAAAAAAATTTTTCTAATTTTTTTCTACTAGCGCACCACTGTGCAACGTGCGAACGGAGTAAATATGTCAGCGGATGTTTACGTGAGAGAAAGGTTTGTGTGAGGCAAACTTTGTCGCTCATAAATTTATCGATTAAACCCTTCAAACTCAATCCAAATTCACGTGCATTCCATGGAATGTTATTGTAGGTCACGCTGAAACTTCTTTGCTTAATGTACGTTTGTTACAAGATCCACGAAATTACAAAATGGAACGTGCTGCACGGTTTGTTGATTAGTAGGCCTTTTCGTCTTTATACTTCTTATTGGGAGGATATTTTTAGCTAAAAAGGGGATGTTAAGAAATAATTCAGTGATATAAAAAATATTAAATCACAATATTGTTAACTAGTTTAAGGTTTAAGAGTCTATTTCGATTTTTTTTTAACTACAGTGGTGGACAAAGGACTAAAGCTGTATTTATTTCCAATAAGGAAGTTTTTCATTTTAAAGGTTACTAGGCTCTGCAATCCTGATCTCAAAACCGACAGCCGGAAAGTTGCAAAAATCGACGAGCCTAAGATGAATTCATGTCGGTCTTGTTGTTAATCAACAAGGAATCCCTCAAACCACTCGCTGAATCCAACATTGCAATTCAGTATGATTTCGGCCAGGTAAACCTTCGGGCTTACAAGAAAGATGAAGAGGAACCCGGATCGTCGGCATCGGCCCCTTCAACCTTGGCTATGAAACTGGAGTTTCTCCGATGCAACAGCGGTCCCAATGCAGGTGAAGGTGGGGGAGGTGGGTCCCAAAGAATCCTCACCGAACCGGGACATTCTAGATCTAGAGGGTAATGGCCTTGAGCTGGGTGATCTGGAAATTTCCAGTGAGTTGTGCTGCCAGGCTGACTCTATCCTCGAGTCTGATCGGGAGGAGGACGCCAACACCACAGTGGTGGAAGTTAAGGCCGTAGGTCACGCTACGGAGGGTGCAGCCGATAGAAATGCTTCGGCTTACTCAAATTAACCTCGACCACTCTACAGCGGCTTCGGCCGCCCTTCTTCTCCGTCTTGGCAAAGGCGGTGACCCAGAAGGTCTGGGTCAGCTCGACTTATATGGTGCATGACTGTCAGGGACCTCTGCCGACCATCAAACTCAGGAGTATGATCGAGGACGCAGGTAAGACAAAAATACTCAGTCTGGGGCAGCTCCGACATCTGTCGTTGATGTGAGGTGAGTCTCTTTTTGATTACATTATTGGTACTAATCAGGTAATTTGTAACATTGGCAATGAGCCCACTTTTGTCACTAGCAATAGCACAAATCACCTATACAAGATACCCAGCTGTCCAGGCTGCAAAACCCCTCTCCCACATTTTCCATGCACACATATTTGGGCTTCTGAGCAAATTCACGCACATTGTTATATGCTTCCGAGCAACTCCATTTTGTTTTAAATTTTTGATTTTTGCCGCCATTGCTTGTTGTACGGAGTGCGGATGGACGTTACTTTTTGAAAGTATGGAATACATTTTTTTAATTAATACAGGTAGGCTAAATTTGCTATTATAGTTTGAGTAATGGTTTGAGAAATGCGCATTGCAACAATAAAAACATTTTTTGTAGATATTTCCATTAAAATACAATGTTGTAATGACTAATCTTAAACAGGAACCAATTGGCAGCTCACACGTATTCACAGACAGGAATTGTATAAAAAACGCTATCATATGAAATCAAGGGGAAAGAGACGAGGGAGATGGATATCTTGTTGTCTGTATCTTGTAGCTCATTTGTGTCATAGATAAATCGAGTTTGGTTTAGCTAAAACTTTTCCAGCTCGTATGGTCTTTCGTAATTACAGGAAGACCAACTGGGACAGGTACAAGGCAACTGTCAGCAGAAGGCTCCCGGTTCCTCCCTCTACCCCTAATACCGCAAGCGAGCTTGATATGGCTGTTGAAAGGTTAACAAGTGTTCTAAACGGCACAATGTCCTGTCCCACCCGCAAAGGTAGAGGTAAACCCAAACCTGCATGGTGGAGTCAGGATCTGGTACGACTCCGCACTCTTTTGATGTAAACAAAGATGTAAAAAAAAGGGAAATTGTGAATTACTATCAAATCTATCCAAGGCGTTAAGATTTTTTTTAAATTAAGCCCTAACCCTTGTAACATTTCAAAACCTAAAAAAAAAACCGGTCAAGTGTGGGTTTTACTCACGCGCCGAGGGTTTCGTTCTTTCGTCAACAGATTAGAGGTAAGGACATAATTTAAGTTAAAGCAACTTACCACGGCAGGTAGTTATTATTGTGTCGAATAAAGCTAAACAAAAGAAAAGTCTTTCTCATTTGCTGATCGTGCCAACCGTTTGAAAACTGCTTTAGTGAACTGAAGGGAAATGGTCTAAAGCTACTCCATTGAGAAAATAAATCGGCAGTTCATGAAAGTCACCTTACCAAACAGAAAGCAATTTGAGTCATAAATTGTTCGGCAGTATTTTTATAATAGACTAGCTGTCCCGACGAACTTCGTACCGCCATATCTTTAGGGTTTTGTTCCAAAGGAATAACGAAACCCTTATAGAAACACTTCGGTGTCCGTCTGTCCTCTTTTTTGTGTATAATTTCGAAATTCCTGAAAGACTTGGTTTACTATTTACGCTTGCCTTGGCTTCGCAAAGGTGGTGTACAAACGTGGACTAAGGAAATGTAATACTGGGAAATTAATATCAGTTGGATTATTTGACAATAATGAGAAAATATTTTTTTTTTTTACAATAAAGCCATATATATTAATGAATAACAATTAAATACTTTAAATATAACGATTGTAAGGCCTTATCATACACAATATTTTTATTATTTTTTTTTTTCTGAGGCAAAAAGAAATAGCGCCGATGATTTGCCGACTCGCGAGCACGCAACGTATAGTTGCCCATGAGAAAAACAGGGAAATTCCAGGTTTATTCCACACACTTCTAGTGATTGGCCTTGGGATTTGTTAATTGTCATTGCGAATGCTAGGCACACTGGAAACTGGACACGTTTGAATTCAAAAGGGAAATCGGTTGGAATTATTGGTATTCTTGGGATTAGAACATCCTCGCCCTTAAACTTTCGTCGCTTTAATCAAATTTCCCAAAATTTCTTTAACGAAGGGTCTTGTTCCATTGCACAATTTTGGTTGATTTAAATTGCGTAACATTATTATCACGGAGCCAACCTTGAGCTGTAAGTTGTGGGGCGGTAATCCTGCCAAATCTAATAAATTTAGGAATTCAATTGGATAATTTACAACTTCATTTAGATCGATAATGGAATCGATCGACTTAAATGAATGTATTTGTCCATAAATTTCATTCCGGATTTTTATATTTAAATCATCAACATCCTTATTTTTTGCTGCTAATATAACTCGTTCGCTCAACCAAACATGGTTTTTATAATATACAAAAATTTGGTGGTAATGAAATGAGGCCAGTAGAAGGGTCAGCAGGCATTTTCCCATCGCCAATGTCTAATAACGCGCTTGAAAACAGTTCCGTCGATAAGTCATTTTGTTATGCAAGTTGCATATTAGTTACTAACTTATTTTTTTTTACATATCGCCATAAATTTGATGTCTTCGAGCAAGCATTTATTTCATCAGCAGCTGTTGACGGCGTTTGGAGAAAATCTCCAGCCAGTAGAATCATCGCGCCTCCGAAGAGATTCTGATTGCTACGCAAATCTCTTAGTGGTCGATCGAGTGCCTCTAATGCTCGTTTGTGCGCCATCGTGCACTCATCCCAAATTATAAGCTAACAATTCTGTAGCACTTTCGCCATTGCTGATGTTTTGGTTATATTACATGTCGGTTCATCTATTGCTTGCAAATTTAATGGTAGTTTGAGCGCCGAGTGAGCGGTTCGTCCACCTTCTAATAGTGTAGCTGCAATCCCAGATGATACTACTGCCAGTGCGATCTTACTTTGTGCCCGAATTGTATCTAAAATTAATGAGATCAAAAAAGTCTTACCCGTTCCACCAGGTGCGTCCAGGAAAAAAAAATCCTCCGTTGTCGACATTAACTGCTTTCATTATCGTGTCGTAAGCTGTTTTTTGCCGTTAATTTAAAAGTGGGACTTTATTTTGCACTGATTGACTTAAAGCATTTCTATAGTATTGGCGTTCTCGTTCAAATTCACGATTGAATACATCATGCGCGGGGCGATTAGGTTCAGGCATTCCCAAGGCATGCAACATTTTGCCAGACATCATCAAGCACAAATCCTCTAAATATCAATACCTCATTGTAGATTTCAGCGCAAATTTCAAGTGCAGGATTTTCCGTTGTTCAACGTTATCAATGCACAATGTCTTCAGCCATATTGTCTTTGTATTTGTTCCACAAATTTTGTGGATTTGATGGGAAGCACGTTGAAATTAGGATGGCAAAAAGTGATCGTATTTGATGCGAAGTAGATCAAATAACAGCATCAGCAAGTGTTTGGTCCCAATGGATATCATTCTCCAGTAAGCGTAATCGTTGACAGGCTTCTACATATGTTCCGCACAATTCACCATTGAACATTCGTAGAGATTCGAATGAAGTTGGCCCACGAATATTAAGTAGCAATAAATGCAAGTAAAAACATTCGTCACTGTTTGGGTGCACTGTGTAAATGCGCCCCATCGGTTGAATATACATCCACGTATCCTGGTACAGGCAGTCCTTGTTTTCGGCGTTGAAATTTTTTATGTGACACATTCCATGTAAAATATTTCGGTATTTCCGAGTAAAGCAATGTTCTTGCAAATGGATCGCTCGCGCATGTCTCGAAGAAGTTTGTCAGCGTTGTCGCTGGTGGTCGTTCAGCTCTTTGTGCTGCGTTCTCTGCCGTAAAATATACTCGTTGTCCATTCTCCAAGTGAACAGCTAAATGGACTACTGTCGGATGACGTTCATGTATAGGAAATGAAAAAATTCTCCAAACAGCTTCATTGCTGCTAACATCTTCCCATCTGATATTGTGAAACTTCATTGCTGTTGTTTGAAGCTGCAATACCAAATACGGCCATGTCGTTTCCTTTCGTGACGTATTTGCAAACATATTTAATAGATTTGACCGAATTGCAGTACTCAACATTACAATGCGCCTTAAATGTTTTAGAAAGCAGTGGCGAGTATGCAACAATCCGACTGTTGGTAACTACGACATCCTTATTTTTGACTTTCAACGTTATTGTTCTACAGAGCGACGACGATTTAAACAATTTAACCAAGTGTTTTTTTTATGGAAAAGTTGTTGCAGCTGCATGACAATTTCCCTCCTAACTGAACTATTGATAGCACAGCGTTGAGTTACTTCAGCTTCAGGATTTCCCAAGAAATAAATATATAATACATATATACATAACCCTGGTGTTTCGAGTCGAAATCTTAAAGCATTGCAATATATACAAAGAATGCTCATTGCTCCGAAATCGACAGATTTGTCGCTGGCGTAATCGATTGTCGCATCATATCTAAATCCTAAACGTTCATAATTGATTGTTTCGTTTGATCGTCTATTATGTTGCATCTCGTTTGGGTAGTTCTGGAGTCGCGTGAAATCTCGCCTGAGAAATTCACTACCACTATAATACTATTACAACTCTCGATTCACTATCACAGCACTTTCCACGAACGAATATGTCTTTTTTTTTATTCTGACCATTCTATATAAACATTATCATTCCTTACATTCCTCACATCCTTAATTACTTTTCACACAGCGGGTTTTTCCTATTTATTGATGTCATATCGGGTTTTCATTTTTCACCCGATCATTCCTTACATTTCTCACATCCTTAATTACTTTTCTTGTTTGCAAAACAATTCATTCTACACGCAGTGGGTTTAACCTACTTATTGATATCATATCGGGCTTTCTTTTTTCACCCGAAAAAATTAGAAAAATAAAAAGTGTTTGTTTTTCCCTAGACATGAGTTTATCGGAAAAGGGATGCATTATTGCCGAGATTCGATTCGCAGACCCAGAGATCTTTGAGCAGGGATCTTATGCTCTGCGCCAGTGCCACTTCATATTTAAGTCAGTTTTTTTCTGATTCTTAAAAAATGCTTTGGAAAGCTTTGAAAGCGTTTTTTCAGCCGAAAAAAATTGAATTGGAAAAAACAAAGAGTGTTTGCTTTTTCCTAGACATGAATCCAGTACATAAGATTATCGGAAAAAAGATACGTCATGCCGAGATTCGATTCGCAGACCCAGAGATCCTGGAGCAGCGATCTTATGCCCTGCGCCACTGGCACTTCATATGTGAGTCAGTTTTTTTCTAATACATAAACAATGCTTTGGAAAACTTTGATTGCGTTTTTCCACCTGATTTTCTCAATTTTCTTAACCCTTTTTTCCATCTAAACCAACTCCTGAAAGTAACTAATTCAGAGGAAAAAAAATTATCTAATTCAGTGGAGTCGTTCTTGAGTCATAGTATTATTTACATTTCGGCGAATAATTTTTATTTATATAGAGATAGCCACTTAGTTAACTAAAACACTAATGTGGTACAGTTGCTTTGTAGACCTGGAAAAGGCATATGACCGAGTTCCTCGAGGAAAACTCTGGAGTGTTCTGCAGGAGTATGGGATTAATGGGTCTCTGTTGAGGGCCATTCAGTCCCTATACAGAAACTGTAGCAGCTGTGTTGGGATAAACGGCAGTAAATCAACACCTCTCACTGTGCTCGTTGGACTTCGCCAAGGGTGCGTCTTGTCACCTCTCCTTATCATTATATACATGGACTCGATGTTACAACGCAGCCGTGGTGAAGAATGTATGACATTGGCGGAGCTGAGGGTAAGTCAACTGCTTTTTGCAGATGACTTAGTTATCCTCACATCCTCACAGACGGAACTTCAGCGTGCGCTAGATAGGTTTGTGGCTGTCTGTACGGATGCGGGGATGAAGGTTAACGTGGACAAATCCGAGGTAATGGTTATTTCCAGAACGCCTGTGCAATGCACTCTGTAGGTCAGCGGAGTCCCATTGAACAGGTGGAGAAGTTCAAGTATCTCAGGGTCTTTTTCACGATTGATGGGAGCAATACTGAGCTTTCCTGTAGCCAGGGAAGTTGGGTCAATTTTGAAACAGCTTGGAAGGTCTGTCATCAGGAAGGCCGAGCTTGGGGTGAAGGCCAAGTTATCGGTGTTTAATTCGGTATTTGTTCCAACTCTCACCTATGGTCATGAAATTTGGGTAATGACCGAAAGAATAAGATCGTGAGTACAAGCTGCCGAGATGAGATTTCTGCGTGTTGTAGGAGTTACTCGCCTAGATAGGGTGAGAAATACGACAGTGCGTGGAGAGGTCAATGTTGAGCAGCTTCTTCTTCGAACGGAAAGGTCCACACTTCGATGGATTGGCCACGTGGCACGAATGTCCCTTGCAGTACGACTACCGAGGCGGGCCTTGTACGCGACTCCGTCGGGTAGGCGACCGCTCGGTAGACCCAGGATGAGATGGTTAGATCAAGTCCAAAGGCTCGCCTGGTTACGCTTGGGCATACCCCCGGAGGAGTTAGAGTCGAAGGCGGAGGGTCGGGTTGCCTGGAGATCTGTTCTGCGTGCACTGCTCTTGCAACCCCTTTAGTGGAACATGCGGGCTAAGAAAAAGAAGAAGATGTGGTACAGTCATGAACATCCAAAACATTAACAAATCAAGTACTTCTGTTTGAAAAAAATATTGAAATTTTACACTAGGATTTATTATCTACCTTTTGGCATGTGAAAATCACATTCAAGCAATAACAAAAATAATTGTTTTTGTTTCTTTGGAATTCTTTATGTTCGCTTTTACTCAGTGGCAAAATTTTAAAGAGCGTATCAGGAAATGGTCAGAACATGGAACAGACACGTACAAATGACTGCTTCTCTTATTTTTTCCAAAAAAAAATTACAACAACAAAGCTACTATGTCCAATCATTTCTTTACTTCGTTTTGTTCTTTAAAGAAAACTGAGAGAGACAGGTTTCACAGGTTTTGAAAAGAGCCAAAAGATATTTCGGAATTGGAGAGAATATAGAAACTTTTTTAAGAATCCTTTGCGTTCTCGATTGAGTTTGGAACACATTCAAGCTATCCATTTTTGTTTGAACCAGATTTTAACAATTTTGAAAAAAATAACAAATTTGAAAAAAGCGAGAAAAATCCGAGAGGAAAAAAAATAGGAAAAGAGGCAAACCAGACAAATTGAGGATCGAACCCAGGACTCTAATAACTTCTGAATCCTCTGTAGTTAAGGTATGAAACTTGAAATGAATATGTATCTCTACAACCCAAAAATAAATCGGAATTTTTTTCCGGAAACTAACGTCTGAAAAAACTTTTATTAACTTTTATGGTACTTAAACTTAATATGGATGTCATTGGAAAGGGGGCGGTGTCGTGATTATGTCTGTCTGTCTGTCATAAGGTTTTAATCTTAGTAATTGGCGAACCACTAAGAATTAAGAAATAAAACTTCGCCAATATATATATTTCACTTGTCCAAAGAAAGTTCAGGTAAAAAAATTTAAAAAAATTTCATATTAGCAAAAAGCTTAGTACCAATGCTAAATTTGAAAAACAAATTTCTTTTACTAGTTCCTTGATATGGGTATCGTTGGAAAGAGGATGATAGTTAGATGAAAAAGTTGTACTATGATAATCCCCTTACTCTTATTGGTAAGAAGTTATTAGCCAACAAACTGCCAAAAACAGACTTGTGTACCGTGTCCCTCACCTTATTTTCTGGAATATTTGACCAAAAAATCTGAAAAAATTGAAGTTAGGGGGAAACTCATCGAAAAACCCCAAAATTATCCAAAAATCGTGTATGATTTTTATTCATACTAAAATAAATTAATTACTAACTTTTTTTGAAAAAAAAATTCACGGGAATATATTAAGTGAGGTACCATTGGATAGGTCCTGCAAAATGAAATAGAGTTTTCATTTTGAACTTTTCATTTGGAAGTTAAGCTTTCGAGATATTAAATTTCAAAGTCGAAAAAAAGGCGTTCCCCCTCTCATTTCCATTGGTCCATTTTCATTGGTCTAAAAATCTGAAAAAAGTCTGGAATGTAAGTCTTAGTGTAATCTTTCTGTTAAAATTTTAGGTTTGAGCACTTTGGCTTTAATAGTTTTCGAGATATTGACCAAAAACAAAAAAAACATTCGAATTTTAAAGATCCGAAACAACCTCGGCGAAAGAACAATAAAATATTATGTAAAAAAAAATATTTTCATACAATTTTTCGAGATATTAACGATTTAAATCGAATCAGTTATCGCAAAAAACGATGAACTGGCGGCAGTCTCAGTGTCGCTTGCGGCATTTCATACCCTAAATGTACCACAGCAAATTTCTCACGGGTGGCGCGATCAGCAAATGGGAAAGAATTTTCTTTCGAAATGAAAAGAAGAATTCTACTGAATGGACAGTGACTTTAGTTTGATTTGATTTGACTATTCTAGTTTGTAAATTTCTTAGATTTATATAACGTCTAAACAACTAATATTTTTGCGAACGAAACCCTCGGCGGGTGGGTAGAACTCACACTTGACCGGTTTTTTTTTTTATTAAAACACTTTTTATAATTTTCCTTTTTTTTTACTTTTTTTTTTACTCTACATTTCACAATTTTTCCTTTTAACTTTTTTTTTGACCTTTAACATTCACTCTCGAGTACCGACTGACCAATGCCCAAAAACGAATCTTTTCTTCAACTCGTCACCTGTTATTTACCAGTGGCGTGGCGTCTATATAACCCGATTCCTACCGAGTTACCTTTTAAAATTCCAATGTTTTCCTTCTGACAGCAGCCGTAAAGCGCAAAATTATGATACATAATACAAAATCAGCTAATAACCCGAAAAAAGTATGGGGTTATTTTTTTGCATAAGAAGCGTGTGCTAAACAGAGATGAGTCAAGCATAAAGGGAAAACAAGGAAAGAAGATGACTTTGTTCTGACCCGAAAAAGTTACGGGTTATTTTGTTGCTAGCAACAACTCATATTGTGGAAACCATATGCAAAATCATAGTACAAATTAACTTTATTTAGGAAAACACACTCGTATTTTTTAACTATAATTTATTTAAGCACAGTTATATTATTTATTAAATTACAACGATTCCTTCTATGAGGAAGTTCGCACACGTCCGTACGATTGCCCACGCCAAAACTGACTGACTGTACATTCAATTGAACTGGCCACAGATAAAATGAAGATGTTGCTTTGACAACAACATTTTATTGGTACCTATGATCCATTTTGGCGGTCTTGATAGTGCAGTAGTCAAGATGTTGCTTTGACAACAACATTTTATTGGTACCTAACTACTCCCCCTTTCAACTGAAGACGTCCACGGCTTCCTTCTTATTTATATGTATGTAGGAATAGTGTAATCAGAGGTATCATTAGTAACAATGTAGAATATTATATAACTTAAATATTTCTCATATTTTTCATTTTTTAGGTTTACAATGCGTCAAAAGATATTAACATATTTATAGTTATATTTTCAGAGAATACTTTTTTAATGTGTATAATAGCTTAATAGATATTCATTATATTTCTTTATATATAATATAAGATAAAATCATAAGAAATATTATTACATATTTGAAAAAAGAGAGAAAAAAAAAATAATTTTAACTGCAAAGCAAACAATGTGAACGAATCCAGCTTAGTTATTTATGTTATTAATTGAAAGTCAAATATGCGACAATCCGCACAATCAAGGTTATCTCAGATTGCTTTGTGCACTTTCTTATTTTCAATAAGAACTGTTGTTCTTAGATCTCTTTGCACAACTTTTTTAATAAAGAGCTTCCTAAATTTGTTACCTATTCGTTTGTTTGTCCTAACAAATACTTTTTCACCGGGTTCAAATATTTTGGTTTGTCTATCCCTATTATGATATTTTAGAAATAATTTTTGATTATAGGCGATCTTTTTTCTAATTTCATCTTTCAATTCAGGTGATATGGAATGAATAACATCAATTGGCCTATGGTTGGTGACTGAATGAATCGTCCTGTTATACTTACCTGTGGCAAGTAAAAGGAGTTCAATAGTGTCGCAGATATTCTTTTCTAGCCTTATGCATCTTGCTATCTCGGAAAGAGTACTATGTAATCTTTCTACCTGTCCTTTAGTTATACTATGAAAGGCAGTTGTGGTGAAAATACTTATACCAAAATATACATTTACATTCCGAGGTAAAAGACTTTTCATTATCGCAGACCATTATTTTTGTATTTTTGTAGAAATTCAGGATCTGTATAAGTGGTTCTTTGATATCAACTACAGCGCGCGATTTGATAGGCTTCAAAATTGCGAATTTGGAAAATTTATCCACACAAGTTAAAAAATACAAACGTGCTGTGGAATAGATGTCAATATGAAGTATTTCCCCTGGATAACTTGGAATAGGTGTTTTGCCTATTTTTGGCTTAGACAGATGTCGTTGGTACTTACCTTCATGATAGATTTTACAATTTGAAACTATTTCCTTTAACCTCTTTTTTATGTTAGGAAAATAATAATCAGTAAGAACCTGTAGTGTATTTTCTCAAACGGACCGATGAGCTCGGTTGTGCTCGGAAATGAGAATGTCTTTTTGATCATTTATGTTAAATATATCTGTGACAAACTTTCCTGTGTGGTAGAATCTTACTGAGGGAAATGATGTTATCAACCTATCTTGAATTTGCGCTAAAACAGATAGGTCACAATAAATGGCATTTACACAATTAGCATTAACAATATCTTTAAAAATTTGGAAAGATTGTTTATGTCGTCAAATATGACCGTATGTCTCATCTGAGACTTAAAAATGATTTTTGTTTTTTTATAAACTCTGTTCCCTGATTAAGTATTATTTGGTTTCTAAAGCAATTCAATGGGTTTTGCACAGAACGTATGGTTTGAGTTAGCGATGCCTCACTATGAACCGTCAAAGAATCCAAACTTTTTGACTGTTCCAGGACGTTTATATGTTGTCGCGACAAGGCGTCTGCAGCAAAATTTTCTTTGCCAGGTTTATAGAACGTTGGTGAGAATTCCTCCATGAAAGCTCGCCATCTTTTTATTTTAGTATTTGGGTTCTTGTCTCATATCGCCAAAGTTAAAGGCTGGTGGTCTGTATAAATGTTTAACTGAGTTACTTCATAAAGATAGTTTCTGAGCTTTTGCAATGCCCATACTATAGCCAACAGTTCACGCTCGTTTGTTGCGTAATTTTCCTCTGTAGGAGACAAAGTACGAGAAATCATTGTAATTAGCTTGCCTCCTTGAGAAAGGACAGCACAAAGAGCATGACAGAAAGCATCGGTTGTCAGATCGAATGGTTTCCGATAATCTGGATAGAGTAACAGGACATCTTCAGATGCTAAGATTCTTTTGATTCTATTAAAAACTTCAATAGCTTCTTCATCTAAATTTATCCTGATATTTTTAGACGACCTCGTTCCTATATTACCATTTTCACCTCTTAGATATTTCGTGAGTGGCTTTGCAATCTGAGCGTAATCCCTAATGAACCGCCTGTAGCACCCAGACAGCCCGGGGAAAGATCTCAAACTTCGTAAGGTCCATGGAGTCTCGTAGCCCACAATATTTTTGATCTTATCCGGACACATTCGTATTCCTTTGTTGGAAACTACGAAACCCAAAAACTCTAGTTCTTCTCTAAAAAAATTTAGACTTTGTGGGTTCCACCCGCATATTTGTCTCAAAAAGTAATCGTAATACCCTGTCTACATCTTCTAGATATTGTTCATTTGTTCTTGAAAAAATAATAACATCGTCAATGTAAACGTAGCAACATTTACCTATTTCTGACCTCAAAACCTCATCTATGGCACGTTGAAAGATGCTTGGTGCATTTTTCAATCCAAATGGAAGCCTGCAGAACTCAAATTTACCATTATTTATCGAAAATACTGTCTTCTCTCTATCTCGTTCAGCTAAGTAAATTTGGTGAAATCTAGATTTGAGGTCCAGTGTTGTAAAAACAGACGATTTCCCAAAATTTGACAGAATTGTAGTTGTGTCAGGGATGGGGTATTTGTCACTGATAGTTTTGGAATTTAATTTCCGGCAATCTGTTACTAAACGCATTTTCTTTTTCCCCGCTTCATCAATCCCTTTTTTATCGACAATCCAAATAGGATTGTTATAAGGAGATCGTGACGGTCGTATTATTCCATTTTGAAGCATACTGTCTATTTCTTTACTAACAAAGTCAGCTGCAGACATGGGGTATGGGTAGGGCTTAGAATAAATTGGGTCATTATCAACTGTTCGGAAGGTTGCAACTACATTTTTATTAAATGGAAGGTATTCGTTGAGATTAGCAAACACTTCTCTGTGCCGAGTTATTAATGAAGATAATTTTTGATTGATACCTGGAGGAACAGTCTCACTTTCTAAGGAAATACTGTTAACATCCTGACAATAATAATAGAGTAACTTTTCTTTCCCACCGCTGTACGTTATTACTCCTTTTTCCAAATCTAACTGTGCACCCAACTCCTTCAAAAAACCAATAATTCCATCAAACGTTTTCAAATTCGGAAGTAAAAAAAAACAGTATTTCTGTTAAATAAGTTTATAATGCACAGCATTAGTTCCATATATGGATTTAACATGGAATTTTTCAGTAATAGGCTTAACGGCCTTAAGACTATTTAATTTTTTAATGTAATTCTTAGCAGCACCGGTGTCCACCAGGAGCTTTATTTCCTTTCCTGCCAAAGTTCGACTAACGTATGGTAGGAGGGACTTTCCCCTAAAAAATTAATCTCATCAGAGATTTCTGCTACGCTAATATGATCTGGATCACTACGGTCCATTGCTACTCGTCATTATTGTATTTCTCTGTATTTTCATAAGCCGGATAAGTGTGATAACATTCTTGAGGACAATGTTGGTTCTCTAATGTTGCATTTTTGGATAATGAGGGGTCTGTATTGCATGCGATCGGGTAGCTTCTGACCATTCAAAACATGGATTGAACCAGTAGTGTAACAATCGTGTATGTGATGAAGTGCTTGTTCTACCTAACCCCCCGGTGGCCCCTGGGAACTCCGTGTGTAAACCCTTATGTACGTAGGCTAAAACTACAAGCGCGAGACATGATCTAATGTTGGATTAGGCACGGCGGAAGAATTCACTCGATTGAATCAACGGTGATGCCGAATCTAACCTCTTGGACTGGTGTTCCTTCTCCCGGAGCTACTCCGACATATTTGGAGCTCAGATCTGTGGGGAGGCTTCAGAGTCTCATGTCAGGACTCATGAAGTAGAGATGGTGGCGAAAAAGTCAGCGCTGGACCAACGGCAGCGCTCACAACCTCGTACGGGGATACTGACACCGGCCTAGCCGGCCCTTTGTGTCCCAAGGGTACCTTACAGGGGCCTGGCCCTCCAGGTTGGGGGTTTCTCGA
This sequence comes from Syritta pipiens, assembly GCA_905187475.1. Taxonomy (NCBI): domain Eukaryota; kingdom Metazoa; phylum Arthropoda; class Insecta; order Diptera; family Syrphidae; genus Syritta; species Syritta pipiens. Next base: position 58,755,136 of record LR994572.1, on the reverse strand, counting down.
CGGGAAGTTCGTCAGAGTAAAAACACATTTAGTTGTGAAGCAACCGAATGCCTCGGAAATAATTGATACACCTGTTGACGACCAACGCAAGAAAAAGGACAACGATCTTCGGATCTGCACGTGAAACGTTAGGACCCTTAACAGACCACGTGCAGCCGAACAACTAGCGGAGGCCCTAGACAGCTATAAAGCAGACGTGACCGCCATCCAGGAAATGCGATGGGACGGGCCGGGCATAAAGAAGACGAAAAGCTGCGATATCTTCTACGGCGACTGCTACCGCAACAACAAGCAGCGGATATTCGGATGCGGATTTGTCATTAGAGGCAGACTTAGGCAAAAAGTCTTGGGCTTCAAGCATATGAGCGATCACCTCGTGACAATCCGGATCATGGCCAATTTTGCTAACATCAGCCTGATATGCGCACACGCTCCAACTGAAGAAAAAGATGACTGCACTAAGGATAGGTTCTATGAGCTATTGGACCAAACGTACGCTCAGTGCCCCAAGCATGACGTCAAAATTATCCTGGGTGATTTTAATGCAAAGCTGTGTAAAGAGGGAATCTTCGGTGGTACAGTCGGAAAGCATACCTTCATGACATCACTTCCGACAACGGAGTCAGGCTTATTGATTTGGCAGCGGGGCGAAATGTTGTGGTAGCAAGCATGCGGTTCCCGCACCTCAATATTCACAAAGGGACCTGGCGATCTCCTGATCAATCGACCACCAACCAAATTGATCATATTGCGATCGACGCAAGGTATGCCTCCAGTATTTTGGATGTCCGAACATTCCGAAGGGCCAACATCGACTCGGATCACTACCTTGTTGTAGCCAAGGTACGAATGCGGATATCTCTATCACCGCCAAGAAGGAAAAATACTGTGAGAAGGTTTGCAGTTGAAAAGCTACAATCGCAAGAGATAGCCAGGAACTTCTCCAATCAAGTCTCTCTAAACCTCAACAGCTGTCCTATGCCGCCAGCATCATGCCCAGAGGACCAGTGGCAAATCTGCCAGCAAACCATCAGGAATGCCGCTTCTGATGTGCTAGGTTTCACTCGCCCACCAAAGCGAAACACCGGGTTCGAAGAGGAATGCCAGCTAGCGCACGCGGCTAAACAAAAAGCGAATGCGGCGGCTCTGCAAAGACGGACAAGAACGGCTCGTGAACTCTACGAGCAAAAAAGGAGAGAGGAGCACCGGCTTCTAAGAAAGAAAAAAAGAGAGCATAGGAAGCGCGAGATCGAGAATATTGAGAGATATCATAGCAGGAAAGACGTTCGAAAATTTTACCAAAGTGTCAGGAGGACACTCCAGGGAAAACAACTTCGAATGGACGCCTGTAGGGACGAAGAGGGCAATCTCTTAGTAGATACGCAGTCAGTGCTGAGGGCATGGGAAGGACACTTCTGCAGACTGCTAAACGGCGATGACGACCAACATTCTATCAGGCAGAGCGAACCATTCATCGTGGACGATGACGGGCAATTCCATCGTCCTCCCGACCTGGACGAAGTAAGGATAGCCATATCCAAGCTCAAGTCCAATAAAGCAGCCGGTATGAGTGCCCGATGAATGGAACCTCAGCATCGTATGCCCGATCCTCAAGAAAGGAGACCCTCTAGTATGCGCCAACTATAGAGGTATTAGTCTCCTTAACATCGCGTATAAAATCTTCTCTGCCGTATTGTGTGAACGTCTAAAACCGTTTGTCAACAATCTGATTGGTCCATATCAGTGTGGTTTTAGGCCTTCACACTACGGCAGATCCTGGAAAAGACCCTAGAATCCCAAATCGACACCCACCACCCTTTCGTCGACTTTAAGGCCGCGTATGACGGCATTTTTCGGGAAAAATTATACGAAGCCATGTCTGGTTTTGACATCCCTGCTAAACTGGTCCGACTTTACAGGATGACCATGGAGAAAGCTCGCTGCTCCGTGAGGGTCGGCAGTGACCTTACCAACATCTTTGATGTCAAAAAAGGCTTCAGACAGGGCAACCCACTGTCATGCGACTTCTTCAACATTGAAAGCATTGTGCGGAACTCCCACGCCAACACCAGAGGCACAATCTTTCAAAAGCCCGTGCAACTACTCGCGTTGTTGCATCCGATAGTCGTTTTTTCGTAAACGCCGACTGTCGTGATTGATTGATTGATTCGATAAAACGAATCCTTTTAATTTGCCTCACAGAAAAGAATGTTTTATGTTTAATTGAAATAGTTCATCTTGATAAAGAAGCTTTTAAATATGTTTTAAATTTAGTGGAAAATAGTTTTCCGCAGGAACGTTCTGTTACGATTCCTGTTGTTTCAGAACTAGCTGCTACCTTAACTCAGCTACTTCCTCCCATTCAAACTTCTTATCAAATCCTCTTTTAAAATTTTTCAGGAGGTGCTCATTCTCCTCCAAGAGCTCGATCAGCCGTTGCATTTGGTTTTTTGTTGTTATTTTTACCCAAACCAAGAATATGAAATTATTGAAAACAAAATATAACTATAAAATCTTACATTTTTCTTTGTCGTGAACACTTTTCCCGACGACAGATTTGAGCGTTTTGACGGGCGTTTTTAATATAGACTATCAGAATACAAAAAAAAAAGTATATGAACACGTTCCACAAGAGAAAATCGACATATTGTCTTTGGAATTAAGAACGGTATTAAACGATGATAATATAAGATCTGCCGAACCTACAATTTTATTTCGGATTATCGCCACTGCCTGGTAATGTTTTGAGCTTCCTTCATGATTTTCGAATAACCTGTAGGCTGCATGGACAGCTTGACGCCAGGATCCGTATCGAATCTATTCACCACTAAATTCAGGTAATGATTTCACCAGATCTAACGACTCCTCATAAATTTTACCAGGTTCTATAGTAACTGGTCTATATTCTTCAACCACAGTTGGAGTTTCTAATAATCTAAGTCGAACAGTCACTTCGTCAATCCTAGTTTCAAATTCTTGTCTGGTCTGATTGGTTGCAGCCTGAAGCGCAGCAGTAACAATTGCACTTAATTGATTTACGTCCATTATTTGCTTGGAAGTAAGACTAGTTGACTAAAGGTATTAACAATGAATTTTGAGACTAATAACTTGCATAAATCTTCAACCAGAAAATGATTAATTAATTAGCTCAGTTATAGTTTATAAACGAAGTATTCTAGAATTAGTATAGGTATATTAAACAATTAAGAAAGTAGATCATACATTTTAGGAAATATATTTGAATTACAAATAGTATTACTTAAGTAGGGTTTTTTTTAAATTCTCTGTATGTATATATGTATTGTGATAATTCAATAACTGCTCTTTCAATTTAATTTATAAACTCTCATCATCATCAGCAGCAAGATTACTTATCTACGAGTATAAAAAACATTTTTATATTTGGTGAGATGATTCAATTCAGCTTGGTGAGCACTTAGTTATATATCCAATGACTCTGGTCTTCAGTTTCTTATTATCACTTATTTTCTTCCGTTTAGTTTTGTTCAACTCCACTAACACTTGGATTTCATATTTTCTGCTTTTTTTTTTTCACTTTACTTTTAATTTAATAAATTTTAAAAAACTGCTTGAACTATTGCTTTTGTGGGCAACTCCAAAGAAGATTCATTTTATTTTTCTTAGTTGTTTCTATTCGCTCTGCAGGCGATGCGTTGTCGTGGAGATCTTCCACAAAACGAATCTAAGGTTTTTTATATGTAAATATATTTCTTTTTTTGCACGTGTTTGCACTTAAGTCTTATGGATTGAATAGTATTAATATATACCTTATGATCAAAAAAGAACCGGAATTTTCATTTTAAAATTCCCGCGCTTGTCCAATCGGTAAAATTTTATTCTCTCAACGTTCGCAACACTTTTATACATATTCTGTCAAATTTTGACGGATATCGTATGATTAGTTTTTGTTTGATTAGTTTTTGTCTATACAAATAAGTTGAAAAATTTTCGTGTGGCGATTTTTATAATGGATGAAAATTTAGAACAACGTGCGTGCATCAAATTTTGTGTTGCAAATGGATTTAAGTGTTCCGAAACGTTGAAAATGTTAGAAAAGTCCTTTGGTGAATCGTGTCTAGGAAAAACACAGGCATATGAGTGGTATAAACGGTTCAAAGGTGGTCGCACAAGCTTGGATCATGATGAGATCCCTGGCCGCCCAACAATATCTGTTACTGAAGAAAACATTGAATCGGCGAAGCAAATCGTGTTGCAAAATCGTTCTGCACCGATAAGAGAGATTGCTGTGTTGTTGGGCATCTCTTATGGATCAACCGAACACATTTTAACTGATGTTTTGGGTTTAAAACGCGTCGCTGCTCGGCTGGTGCCAAAAAACCTGAACTTCATTCAAAAACAGCGTTGGTTGTGTCTCAGTTTGTGCCCAAAAACTCAACCAATATCATCAACCAAGCACCGTACTCTCCAGATATGGCCCCGTGTGACTTTTTCCTCTTCCCCAGACTCAAATTGCCATTGCGTTTTCAGACCATAGAGGCCATAAAAGAGAATTCGCTGCGTGAACTAAAGGCCATACCTTCGGCGGCCTATAAAACTTGTATGGAAAATTGGATCAAGCGTTGGCATGCATGTATTGCCGCAGGAGGAGAATACTTTGAAGGTGATAATAAAGAAAATTATTAAAAATTGAAAGTTTGCGTTTTTTAATAAAATTCCGGTTCTTTTTTGATCATAAGGTATAAACTAATATTTAAAATTTAGTATGTTTTCCATATTAATAGTTTAGGACTTTAGGATCTATGTAGCACATTAACCACTATTTAGTAATATGCTTCGTAAGAACGTTATATTTAGTAACGCGAACTATTAACGATTTGGCGGTCTTGATAGTGCAGTAGTCAAGATGTTGCTTTGACAACAACATTTTATTGGCACCTATGATCCATTTTGGCGGTCTTGATAGTGCAGTAGTCAAGATGTTGCTTTGACAACAACATTTTATTGGCACCTATGATCCATTTTGGCGGTCTTGATAGTGCAGTAGTCAAGATGTTGCTTTGACAACAACATTTTATTGGTACCTATGATCCATAACTTACACGATATGTGTCTCTTAGATTTTTGTTTCTCGAAGGTTATTTTTGTTTGAATGATTAAATTTTCGCGCAGATTGCAAAGAGTAACTTAAAGAGATTTTGAATAGTTATTGTTGTAAAAATGGCATTATTATCGCAAATTGTTGTGGTAGATTTCTTTTTGAAAGCAGGAAATTATTTTAGTAAGATTTTCTAAAAAAAAAAAGTTGTAGAGATAGGATGCTCTACTCCTTCGATGAAAATAGATTATACATAAGCACAATGATGGTTTTGTTTCGCATTTCAATGCATCGATATAAAATACCAAAAATGTAATTGGTTGACATGCAGTTGTAAACTTAACAAAATGGTTTGCTTTTCTTGCTTTTTTTCGAATTCCGCTACGCTATGCTGATACTAACAATTTGCATTATTCGGCACAAAAACATATTAAAACACAATTAACAATCCTTGATAGTTTTTCCGAAACGTAGGTCTGGAACTTTTTTCTGCACTTACTTTAGTTCAGTTCATAGATGCTATGAACTGTGGACGATTTACCTCGTATAAAGCTAAGGATGAACCTGACAAATATGACAAAAAGAGAAAAAGCCAATGTTTTCTTAAAGGGCAGAAAAGGCCAATGTTGGTAAAAAAAAAGGCAGACAAAATCCAATTAAGGTAAAACAGGCAAATAAAAAAATAGACAAGATCAAAAAAAATCGTTCCCTGGCATTGAGCATTGACATTTTAAGTATGGACTGCTAGTAGCCAACGCCACGCTGGTGACAACATTTAAGGCGCCATGCCAGTTCAAAAGTAACGAGTATCAAACTTGGAGAACTCAACGCATAAAAATTGGCGATATTTATCCCCGTGGACGTGTTTCACATAACAAAGAAGTTTAATAGTTCTGAAATGACCTAAGTCTTCTTCTGAATAAAGTGAAACGTATTACACTCAAGCTATCGCTTGAACTAAAGCAAAATAAAAATCAAATTTTTCTGTCCAGCCAGCAAATAAATAACATTCGATAAAGCGAGCAAGCCTTATCAGTCCGGTTCTGCCTATCGGCGCTGACCGTCAGTTTCGCTTTTGAAAATGTGAAAATGTGAACCACTGTGTTTGAATGACTCAGGAGTGAACACTGCACATGCGTCACTACGCGATCAAATTAGAAATAAACAACCCAAAGGGTCAATTATTTTTTCAGTACAGATAGAGATGTGGTTACAGACACTTCTGATTTTAGTGCTAGTGTTTAATTTTTACAGGCCTGCATTGGGCTGGACTATTATCGCAAAGACTGATGTGGATCATATATTTGGTACAAGTAACATTTTGGAATATGATTACTCCGACACGGATCCTAGTGTGAAGGCAGACGAGAATTTAACCACTGTGTGTGAGGAAATTTTATTGGTTTTAGATAGTGCGACCTACTATTTTAAAACTTGTTTCTTTAAGCCTCAATTGATAACAAAATACGGTTACAAGTGCGAAATACATCATGTCACAACAGAGGATGGATACATTTTGGAAGTACATCGGATACCGATGGAGGGCGCTACTCCTGTTCTGCTGGTGCACGGACTTCTGGACGCTTCGAGCACTTGGGTGATAATGGGACCCAACAAAGGATTTGGTATGTACTCGTAGGCTAGTTTTCGCTGAGGGCATTAGTTCTTGATAATAATAAATTCTGTTGCATGCCCCAGAAATCTAAGCGATAAATTTTTATTCAGTTTAAAATTTGTGGGAAGAATGAGTAGATTACAATTCAAAACCAACAGTGAAAAAAGGTGCTAACCTGAAAATAAACCAACATAACTTATTTGTACTGGCTTTCGGCTCTCAAGATGTGGTTCACTATTTTAAGTTTTTTTCGTTTGTGAGATTCTTATTATATTTTCGTGTAAATTGTCTCTTTGTGGAATGACATGAGAAAAAATAAAATCTGATAGCCAAGATCTAAGCAGTTGAAACGGAAAAAAATAAAAAAAATACATGTGTGCAATTCAAACGTGGTAGAAGTGGAACCTTCAAAAATTTTGGTTTCAAGATAATGAAACGAATGTAAAATTTCGGGAAGAGGATAATTGTAGGCTTTAGTAATGATCATAGTGATACAAAGTTTGATAACTTTTTTACATTTTATTTGTATATATAACACAGATTTGTTATTGTTTTGTATTCAGTTCCGTTTGTGAAGTAAAAACACGGGCTCCGTCATTCGAATTTTGACAGATTGCAACTCAACCGGCCCCCATAAGTGTCCTTTTATATTTAGCTACAAGGTTAAAATTAGGAATATCTACAATATATTCTCCATTCATCCATGTCTGGGAGAGAATAAGAAACTTCGACGACGATGAAAACAATACAAAATTCTTCCATTTGCTCGTTTCCTTATTTTGTGACACACTTTCAAATTTTAACCAATTAGATCAAAAAACAAATACAACATCGATGCAATTTAATCTGTGTAAGGAAAAACAAAAGATACTGCAACATCACTGAAAATTAATTTCCAATATATACAGATACATGTCTAGCCTACTTGCTCTAATACATTTATATATATAGGTATACATACCTTACCAAACTCAAGAAAACACAATACAAAAAATAAGAACACGGCGAGTTTCCGCCGATACATATATTGTATGTAATGCTCACAAAATTGAGCATACACCCCCAAAATAAAAATTTTGTTCAAACGAAACTACGTTTTTCTCTGATCCATAAGTTACTTTTTGAGACTGGCTTTTGAAGTAAACAAAATTATGACTAATTTGGGGGTGTATGCTTGATTCTGCGAGGTACTGTACATTCAGGCCTAACGGCGCACAAAAGAAAATACAAAAGGAAAAAAACAAGAGCAACACATCTTTCAATTTAAAAGTACAGTAAAAGTACAAGCCCTCTAAGTCGAAAAGCCCTCTAACTCGAACACAATTTTTCGACACTTGGTCTATTCTCAATTCCTCAAAAAAATAAACCAATATTTCCTCTCGCAACTTGTATCAAGCACGCAACTTGTATTGCAAGCTCTGACTCTCTCAAGTTGCCACTGGACAACGAACACCTTTCATTATATGTTGATTTTTTAGTGCAAACACGGCGGAAAAAAAAGCGCATGTGGTTGCCCTTATATTAGCCGTGTTTTATTATGCACGGATGATCCATATGGATCAAGTGTGTAAATAAAACACTCCAGATGAAGAACAAACGGAGAATCACTGCTGGTGGGTGGGTGTGCTGCCTGTCTTGTAACCGAGAAAACGATTTCGAGTTTTGAATTGGGATGTAGAAAAAAATTTTCGAAAAATAGTTCTATGATTCGTTTATATCGTAGTCAGCAAAACTAACTAAAAACTATAAGTATGTTCCCAGTTTCTGTGTAACTTTAACTATACTATACTACTCTAACTTTTTTCGAATCTAACTTACTCTTCAGTGGTTTTGAACGCTGTGATTTTGGCTGCTCCTTTCAATCACATGATGTTTAGTCTTCTATAATAGCTGATACTGGTGAACTAAAGCTAATAGTCGCAGTTTCATCTGCATAATTTGCTTATAGCTGGCTTGCTTAAATGTTTTTCGTGCACATTATTTTTCAGCTTCAGCTGAGTTAAACAAGTTAATCTATCACTATATTAGACTACATCTAATTAACTTTCAGTCTAAATGCATAGCTACAAACGGCTTAAAGCTTATAGGAAGTTCTATAAACTGTATTACACGAAAGGCCACTGAAGTGGTTCCGTAAGGATGTTCAACCAAAATATTTATGATTTATATTTTTTTCTAGCTTATCAGCTCGCTGACGAGAAATACGATGTTTGGATGGCTAATGTGCGAGGAAACACGTACTCAGTAAATCACACCACGCTCAATCCGAAGAAAGCTGAATTTTGGCAGTTCAGTTTCCATGAGATGGGAATATACGACATTCCTGCTACCATCGACTACGTACTTCAGGTTACCAACTTCATGAATCTGCATTATGTTGGACACTCTCAGGTTGAATGTAACTCATCTTTTAGCATAATAGTCTAATTTTTTTTGGCTTCAGGGAACTACCTGCTTCTGGATTATGTGCAGTCAAAAGCCTGAGTACAATAAAAAGATCATATCTATGCAGGCACTCGCACCAGCGGCGTTCATTGGCGGCTGTAAATCTCCTATAATTGAGTTTATGGCCTTTTTTCGGCGCACGTTGAATGTCTGATATTTCTTCTTAATGTTTGTAAGTAAACTTTTAACCTCCGTCTACTTGCAGATTCTCTTAAAACTAATTGGAGCCCACGAATTTCTCCCCAGCAATACGTTTTTAAAGCGGTTTAGTGAGTACGTTTGTCAAGACAAATCAGTTGTGCAGGAGGTTTGCTCGCAAATGATGTTTGTGATTGCAGGATTCGACGAGGCGCAAATGAATCACGTGAGCAGAAAATCATAATCCTTTTATTCTTATAAGCAACTCGCGCTGTTGACAGACAATGCTGCCGGTGATTCTCGGACATACACCAGCCGGGGCATCCACGAAGCAGTTGTTGCACTTCGGACAACTCAAGTCATCTGGGCACTTCCGGCAGTATGACCACGGATTTATAGACAACTTGAGAAAGTATCACAGCCTATATCCGCCTGACTACAATCTAAAAAACGTTACTGCAAAAGTCGCTCTTCATTACGGTGCCAATGATTGGCTGACAATACCAGCAGATGTTGAGAGGCTGCACCAGGCTTTGCCGAACGTGTTGGGAAAATTTTTGGTGAAATTTCCAGAATTTAATCACTTGGATTTTGTTTGGGGTATTGACGCACGTGAATTGGTATATAACAAAGTTATAAATTTAATGAGGTTAATTGAGTTGCGTTACCTATAGAAAGTGCGTTTTGCTTTAAGAGATGTAAAGTTCTGTGTAAATAAATTTTTTTGAAGAGAATTTAAGTGCTTTAAAAGATGTAAAGTTCTGTGTAAATAAATGTTTATGAAGATAATTTAAGTGTCGTAATACAAAAATGCTCGGCTCGTTCGCGTCTATCCACGCTGATTGTCAGCGAGTAAGTGCTCGTCATTCCATCGCGTTATTCCTAAGTTCCTACCTATTTCTTTGTGCCGGAGGGGAAATTCTTCCAGGCTTGTCGGCAGGATCCGCATTTTATTGCGGTTCGTCGCTATTGACTTTTAAAGCTTTTCGCCTAGAAGTATACCACGCTTTCTTCTATGATGAGGGTGGGGGAGGCCAGCTCGTCAGGTGGGGATGCTGACAAGCTGCCGGCAAGAGTCGGCGTGGGCTGGTGGTGGAAGAGCTTGCTCGAGACCTGACGGGTAAAGGTTCGAATCCTCTGCTGGGCATCTGGGTAGATATCTTTTTAGGGTTTCGTTCCAAAGGAATAACGAAACCCTTATAGATTCACTTATGTGTCCGTCTCTATTTTGTGTCTGTCTGTCGCCTTTACATATTTGCTAATAACTTCTGAATCCTCTGTAGTTAAGGGATAAAATTTGGAATGGGTATGTATCTTGGCAACCCAAAAATAAATCAGGAATTTTTTCCGGAATTAGTCGTATATTAAAGAAAAAGTTAGTACTGAAACTAACCTTTGAAAAAAAATTTATTAACTTTTGTGGTCAATATGGGTGTCATTGGAAAGGGGGCGGGGCGGAGATTACAAAAATGTCTGTCTGTCTGTCACTAAGCCTTATCTTAGGTACCTGGTGAACCACCTGGAATTAAGAAATGAAATTTACACAGAAGATGTGCTTCACTTGCCCAAAGAAAGTTCCGAAAAAAAGTTTTAAGAAAGTCACTTATTAACGAAAAAGTTAGTACTAATACTAAAATCAAAAAATAGTTTTTTTTTCTTAGATACTTGATATGGAAGTTGTACTACAATTAGCATCTTAGTCTTATTGGTAAGAGGTTATAAGCCCGCAAACTTCAAAAAACCGACTGGTGTACCATGTCCCATACCTTATTTTCTAAAATAATGGGCCAAAAAATCTGAAAAAAATTGGAGTTATGGGGCAACTCATCGCAATATTGCAAATATATCCAGAAATCTCTTATGATTTTTTATTTGTACTAAAATTAATTAATAACTAATTTTTTTAATTTTTTTTTCTTAACGGAATTGATTGAGTTAGGTATCGTTGGATAGGTCTTGTAAAATAAAATACAGTTTTCATTTCGAGGTTTTTGTTCCGAGGCTCGGTTTTCGAGATATTAAGCTTTAAGTGCGAAAAAAAGCGTCCCCCCCCCTCGCATTTCCACACCCGCGGGTATAAAAATCTGAATAAAATCTAGAATGTAGGTCTCGACGTAATCTTTAGTTTAAATTTAGTTCGAGCATCTTGGCTCAAACAGTTTTCGAGTTATTGGCCAAAAACCAAAAAACAATGACATACGAATTTTTAAGATCCGAAAACTCCATTTTGTAGATCGCATCAATAGAATCAAAAAATGTTATACAAAAAAAATTTTATTTTCACACAATATTTAGAAATATTAACGATTTACGTTATGTGAGCATTTTGCTAAAAAAGGGCAACTAGTGATTATCTCACACACACAAAGTTTTCTACGCGTTTCCTATACCAAGAAAGACAATAGAATTTCGAAGCGGCGTTGGTGGAGTGGTTATAGCGCTCGCGCTCTGGTCTGAGGGTTCCGGGTTCAATCCTCGACTTGTCCAATTTGGCTTTTTTTGGTTTTTATTTTTTTTCTTCTCCGAAGAGGGTTTCTCGAATATTTTGTATGACAGTTTTCTTCTCTCTCAGTTCTCTTAAAAGAACAAAGCGAAGCAAAGAAATGATTGATCGTAATAGCTTTGTTGTTGTAATTTTTTTGAAGAAAATAAGAGAATCAGTTATTTGTAGGTGTATGTGTGTTCAGACCATTTCCTGATTTGCTCTTTTCTATTGGTTGCGATTTATATAAATATGCTGTTGGAAAGATTTTATGTTTTGTCTCTGAATAAAAGTGAACATAAAAAATTCTAAGGAAAAAAAAAAATAAATCCTAGTGCAAAATTTGAATTTTTTTTTGAATTTCAAACACGAGTACTTGATTTGTTAATTTCTTGGATGTTTGTGACTGTACCACATTAGTGTTCTAGACGATTAAGTGGCTATTTTTTATTGCCGAATACGTTATGATTCGAATTGCTGAGCTGCTTGGTAAGCTAACTTTCATGAACTGCTGATTAATTGCTTCAATGGAGTAGCTTGAGACCATTTCCTTTAAGTTCACTAAATCAATTTTTACACGGTTGGCACGATCAGCAAATGAGAACGACTTTTCTTTTGTTTAGCTTTATTCGAATACGGCAGGTAGCCGTAGTTAGTTGCTTTAACTTAAATTATGTCCTTACTTCTAATCTGTTGACGAAAGAACGAAACCCTCGGTGCGTGAGTTAAACTCACACTTGACCGGTCTTTTTTTTTCTTTCTCTTTACTATGCGCCAAATATCGAATACTGTACTGAAATACAGCTGCAGCTGATTTGGCCATAAAGAGAGAATCTGTAAGTCTACAAAGAGCCCGGTACGGCATTCGATCTGAGCCAGGGAGATCTCCAGGGCACTTCGCCTCCAAAAGTCGACTAAGACAGTGCACAGTCACAGTCAGAATAGAAAAAGAGGAAATAAAAGTGAAGTTGTGTTCTTTTCCTTTTTGGAATATGTATAACATATAGATATACATATAAGGTAGGTTTGTTGTCATTGCAAGAAAATGGATAGATTGTTGAATGGCTTTTCTTTTCGTTAGTGTTACGAGGTTTCCGTGGTAGCCGATCGAAATTCGAGGAAGTAGCAGCAGCCAGCGTGGAAACAAGCCCCGGTGAAAACCAAGGCCCCATCCAGCAGACCATGAGTAGCAACGACACCCTGCAATTCCATCAAACCATCCGCCAAGAAATTCGGCCAGCAAACCGCAGGTAGAGTGCAAATTAAGTGAAAAAGTTAAGCAAATTAAGTCAAATCCGGACGCACAACGTGTTTAAGCCGCGAAAGTGAAATAGGGGTCGCTTTGAGGTCGCCGATACGGACATGGGAACACTCAGATGAGTTATCTGAAGCCTAGTTGGCAATCCATTCGGTAGCGGTGGGGGTAGCCGCGTCGCCATTTGAGGAGACCGTGGTCGTGGGTTCGAGTCGTATCGAGTTGAAGCTCAACATTTTTATTTTTAACCCGTCGTTTTTTTTTTAAGCGCAGTTCAAATCCCAAGTGGATATTTGACACTTTTTTTTTAACCGCGGGGTCGGTAACGACGAAGAATTGTGCGGGTTCAAAACTCGGTGTGGGATCGGTTTTTTTTTTTTTTAATTTGTTTAGTTGTAAGCTAGGTTAAGAAAACTACTGTACTTAGTTATAAGTTAGTTATAAGATTAATTGGATTAAATTTTATAAAGTAAGCGAACTCAATCTTTTTATCGCGGCTTAGAGAGGTTGAGTGTTCGATCGGGAGGGCAACCGCGTGGCGCCCATACTACAAAAACTATTAAGTCCAACCACCCACACCCATCTCCGGGGTTGGCTAGGCAACCTTTCGGACCCAAGTCGCGAGGAGGGGAAATCCGACGGTAACAAAGTGCCCAACCAAAGACCATATAACAACAAGACAGTGCACGCAATACAAAAATATTTTGGGAAACATTTTCTATGACAGGGTCCTACAAGGCAACCCCAAGCTTTTCAGAATACTTTCGCTCTCAAGAGTTCCTTCGCTCTCAGAACTTTGTTGTTTTTCTTACTGAACACTCTTTACCAAAACAATAGAAGTGAGGAAGAAAAAGAGATCGGCAGAAACCCGTGTTGTTCTCCCGCTATCGCGGCGAGAAAACTCCCATATGTTTCGGTTGACGATTTCACACAACGTGAAAAACAAGGAAAACAGATTTTCTCTCTGGAATATGATCACCTCTTGTCCCCGACTGCCCGCGCCGGTGAGAGTTTTTTTTCTTTTAATCATTTTGTAGTGTCAGTTGCACTATCTTTGGCTCAACGAAATAGGATCAAGAAAATTATTGAAACATACATTTTTTCGAACAGAGATAAACATAATTTTAATTGAAAATATACTTTTACGTCAATAAGAAAATTAATTGATAGAAACACATGTAACGGTAATGTCAGAAAAGATTACATTGGGCTCTTTGAATATTATGACATTGTCGAAACTGGTCAACTGTTGACTTACTACTCACCTATCCCAAGGTGGCATCTGCAAAAAGGAACTGTACATAGGTTGAGTAAATATGTAAATAAGCAAATATAGGGTGATGTATGTTGTTTTTGGCGTTGGTGTAGTTGGCTACCAAACATTTTAGCGAAGTAGTCTTCTCGTAGAAGATCAACATTTAAGCACGCTGAATTACGATGGTTGTTGCTTGTGTTAGTTCCTCAGACGACAAAGGTTTTAAGCCGCATTGACAGAAAACGTTGTATACGACCACCCTCACCACTGTAAGCCAATTGGACATATCGTTCATAATTGTGTCTATTATATACAACGATGTTAATATAGGCCATTGACCTTGATCCTGGTTGAGCAACTTTGGTCCTTTCCACCGCAAATCCATAAGCGGTAGAGAGGAGGCTAAGACGAACATGATTCCAAAATTTGAAGCTAGGAAGCATAAGGGGTCGAATATCCGGGACGCTTCAGACAAAATATGGCGTTTGGTTAAAGTTAGAGAGTCGCTTAGAGTCACTTTATAAGAAAAACAGTCCTTTGAAGGACACCATTGTAGGCCTAGAATCTTAACAGACTGGTACTCAGATTACAGACTGATATCAACTGGCGATAACTCGTGTTGATCCTGTGGTAACAACACAAAAACAGACCAACAATTTGTGGACCATTTGCGAAGGTGAAAGCCTGCCAATCTAGCATATCCACCAGTACAGATTGCAGAGTTCTAAAAGTTTCAATTGAATTGGCACCTGCCACGACGTCATCGACGTAAAAATCGTTAAGCACCATTGCAGATGCCATAGGGTGGGTGTGGTCCGAATCCAATGCGTGTTGTTCTAGAGATCGTACTGCAAGAAATGGTGCCGCCGATGTTCCATATGTGACTGTTAATAGCCTATAGTGCTTTAGCTCGTCTTCAGGGTTTTCACGCCATACAATGAGGGTGCACCAGTGACTGATGGCGAGAGTTAGATACTCGGCAGTGAAAATTAGAACGACACCTACTGGAAGCATGCCCATGCCGAAGACAAGTGAAGCAAAGACAGTTATTTTTTACGAACGATCGGCGAAAGTCAACAGTAAGCGCTACAAAGGCCCGGCAGTTTGATAGCAAATGATCTCCTGTGCATTTAGGGCAACCGTGACTTGATTCTACAATATGCGAGCAAACTGCTATCGGAGCCTTGCTGCGAACTTGAGCAACGTGGCTAACGGAAGCGCACGATCTTAAACAACTACAACGATTTTGCAAAAATTCCAAAAAATCGGGGATTGTTAAATCATCTTCTCTTGACCCTACTTCTTCTGCCCAGGCTTACCTAGTTTCGTAGTCTACCTTTTGGGTTAATAGATATATAAATATTTAGTCCCATATTCAGCAAATTCGGGTTCTGGATCCACAAAATCTTCTTTATCAACAAATTCTTAGAGTTTATCTTGTAGGATCACGACTTATGGTTTACTAAATCCGGCTACAGAGGGACCATGAAAATTATTGAAACACATTTCTTCGAACAGAGGTTAACATAATTTTAATTTAAAATATACTTTAACGGCAATAGGAAAATTAATTGATAGGAACACATGTAACGTTAATGGCAGAAAAGATTACATTGGACATTGAATATTATTACATTGTCGAAACTGGTCAACTGCTGACTTACTACCACAGACAACCTAATATACCAACCAACTGTACAGCGGCTATTTCCCCTCGTCCATCGATGAATTTGACAGTAATTCACGAATGTAGCTGAAATACAGGAAGCATTTTGACAGTAATTCAGGAAGCACCGAACACTTGCTCATCATTTTCACGCACATTTGTTTGATTTGTTGTTCAAAGCTCCCACACTTATTCACAGACGCAAAATATTATAAAAAAAAGCTGTCGAATAAAATCAAGGGGCAAGAGAAGTAGAAGTTGGGTATCTGTATTTGCTCATTTGTAGTAAATACGTAAATAGGGAAATATAGGGTGATGTATGTTGTGTTTGGCGTGGATGTAGTTGGTTTTCAAACAGACGGACTTGCATAGTTTTCCATTTTTTAGAGAAGGGAGCGTTAGAGAGTTTCCACTGAACAAAGTACATCAATAGCAAAGAAGTTATGCCTTGTTCTATTTTTTATTTCAACTACAAAGATGTTCACCTCAATTTAAAACGTACAAAAAAAAATTAGAAAGAAACAGTGGAGTTCAGCGTTGGTTGCGGTGTGCCAAGATTTTTGTCAAGTGTTTTTTGCTTATTTTTTGTATCTCTTCGTCAATTGTGTTTATTTGCAGGTCGCGATGAATGTCTTTGTTACAGATATACCATTCGGCGTTGGTAATCGTCCTTAGAATTTTATTCTGTTGTCTTTGAATTATACACAGGTTGCTTTTTTTTGATGTTCCCCATATTTGAATCCCATACGTCCATATTGGTTTTATAATACATTTATAAATAAGTAGTTTATTTCTGAGAGAAACACTTGATTGGGGGCGTAGAAGCCAATAAAGTTGTCGAAATTTGTGTTTTATCTGAGTCTGTTTTTGTTGGATATGTAGCTTCAATTTACTATCTATGTGGATCCCTAAGTATTTTGTCTAGTAGTTGGTAGGTCGCAGTTGAAAGGCCGTGTCCGGTATTAAGCAGGACAGTGTCGTCCGCAAAAGTAGCAATCATGGCCGTTTCGCTGTCTGGGGTAGGGTAGGGTAGGGAAACACTAGCGGAATTCGAAAAAAGAAAGCAAGGAAAACAAAACATTTTGTTAAGTTTACAACTGCATGTCAACCAATTACATTTTTGGTATATCGATGCATTGAAATGCGAAACAAAACCATCATTGCGCTTATGTATAATCTATTTTCATGGAAGGAGTAGAGCGCCCTATCTCTACAACTTTCTTTTTTTGAGAAAACCTTACTAAAATAATTTCCTTCGTTCAAATGGAAATCTACCACAATAATTTGCTATAATAATGCCATTTTTACAACAATTACTATTGAAAATCTCTTTAAGTTACTCTTTGCAATCTGCGTGATAATTGAATTATTCAAACACAAATAACATAAGAAAAATAAAAATCTAATAAGGCCCATAGACGAGACACAGTGTTGAACACGGTGTTGTGTTGCCTTTCGCCACAAACGTAACACATGTGCACACATCATTTTATTCTTGGTCGTCGGCGAAGAAGGACCATGGACATGAGCGCATCCTGCTACCGGATGAACGCATAAAAATGTGTATACAATAACCACACTAATGACCGCAGATGATCGTTCGTTACCTGCTCGCTCGAAAGTGTGCACCACAAATCACCTATACAAGATACCCAGCTTTCCAGGCTGGAAAGCCCCTCGCCAACATTTTGCACTCACACTTATTTGGGCTTCTGAGCAAATTCACGCACATTGTTATATGCTTCCGAGCAACTCCATTTTGTTCTAAATTTTAGATTTTCGTCGCCATTGCTTGTTGTACGGTTTGCAGATGGACGTTACTTTTTGAAAGCATGGAATACATTTTTTTAATATATAATATAATATAATATATGTATATACGATGAATTGCAAAGGGAGTTACTTCCTTTGAAGATTTAAATACTTCTGAGTTCCTTTTCAATAGGTTTTCCAGTGCTCTTCTTTGGTTACCTTCGAGGTTAAATCCATCAGAGGATTTCAACAGCTGTATTTCGACTAGATAAAGTGGCAGAAAATACGTTTTCATGTATTCATCCTCGCTAACATCTGTTTTTTTGGTGGGGCCAACGAACTTTGGTTTTTTTTCTCTTTCGGGAGTTTCTTCATCCCTAAATATGGCCTGGATCGAGTGCGGAGAGTAACTGTTCATGCTTGGGTTTTTATACGTGTCCATAAAATTCGGCATCATTGTGTTTTGGTGATAGGGCTGATTTTTGCACGCTGTTGTACCCAATGCGAAAAATCGGATATTTCTTGAAATATCTCTGGTGAGGCTTCGATTCGTCTCTTCTTTTCGTTGGAAATGAGTGGTTTTATTGGGACTGCCTTTTTTATTTTTTCGCATTCCAGTTGCATATTGTTTAAGGCAATTGGCAAGGAATTTTTGATATAAAATTTGGTCTTCGGTTCATCTTCAAAGTGCCAATACTTTTGCCCCATGTTCAAAACTATGCCTGCCTGCTGAAGGAAATCTGCACTAATCAAGGTGCGATTGTGCGATTTAATTGTATGGGAATCAAACTAAAATTGAGGTATTGAGGGCTTTCCTTATTTGCGTTAGAACACGCTGAACAATTTGCTCTTGTAACGCCTGGAACTCCACATCCATAACTTGCGAGTTCTGCTTCCCTTCCCCTTTCAAGCAATTTGGAATAAGAGTCGATCTCCTCTCTAGACACACGTTCTCTAATTTGTTTGCATAGCAGACCGTATACCACATTCAACTGCATGTCTTCTTTAATCTCATCCTTAAGTTGGGAAAAAAAGACGTTTTTTTGCAAATAAAGCCGTCGATAGGTTCGTTGCACTGTTGTTTGACATCCATGAGTTCTAAGAAAACGCGCCAATCTGGTTTTGGGGGTGAAAAAACTGATCGCAAAACTTTAGTCAGCTCCTCAAACGTTTTAATGTCGGATTTTGCACCAGTCCACCACGAAGCGGCGTAGTCTTCCAGCAACATTGGCTCTTTGAAGGTTGTGATCGCCAAAATAAACTCCTCCAGTTTCGTCACATCCCTCTCACCACGAAATAGTGCTGTGGACGTGGTGAATGATCCACTTCGGGTATTATTAGCAGCTAGGACCCTGAGAAATTTTGTAAACTGTTCTTCAGAGAAATTCGCCAAGTCTTCTTTTTCCGCTAATCTCTTGCTTCTCCGAATGCAGTCAAAATTCTCCTGTGTCATATATTAGTATATATGATATATAAGTCCACAAGTTGGGCGCCAATTGTAGAATGAAAAAACTCTGGGTTCGTGACTCTTATGACACTTTATTAATCCTTCCTTTAATAATAGCATTGACCAGTGGGGAAAAAAAAATTATTTCAAGCGCTTTGATTTGGCCTATGCGACAAGTCATAGGAAACGCCAAGACTATATCGCATAAACTAAATTAAAGCACTGAAGTCGGTAAGATCAGTCCTCCTATGAAATGCCTTAGAGTGGCTGATCGAACAGCTTCGCTACGAGTGAGTTGTGTGCAATTAGTGTCGTATTTATATAGGCCAAAAATTAAGCTTTTTACAAATTGTTTTGTTTTTTCTATTTTGTACAGTTGAAAGCTTTTAGCTGTTTTCATTGAAAATATAGGGTGCTTGAACATTGGTTTGGCAATTTCTAAGAAAATTTTATAAATTAGTTTAATACAGTAGTTCATACGATTTATTGGGCAAAAGAAAATTAAAAGAATTCATGAGTTATAATAGTAAACAAATTATAGGTTTGATAGCTTTTGCATTTTTTTCTTTTGAAAGACAACCCTAAAAATTAAGGTTTCAATAGGCCTTCGACCTGAAACATGCATTTTCGGAAAAAAAGGGGTGTTAGAGTGGCGTGTCTCGAGCAAACAATTTGTTTACATTGCTCTCAGGAATAACTACGTCAAAATTCTAGTTCCTATCTTTAACACCTGACGATATCGTCAAAACGATATCGTTTCTCTACTTCACATAAGCCGAGAACTGTCATTTGCTATCGTCTCGACGATGCTTTTCTGACGATACCTAATTCACTATCGTCCTAGAGCAAATTGTGAAAAACATTGCAACATTTTTGGCTTAAATAAATGAAATATTGTATTGAATGCTGAAAAAATAGTTTTGCTAATGTTTTTTTTTGCATTATACATTCTTTTTTACAGAAAAAATGCCTTTTTTAGGGTTTCGTTCCAAAGGAATAACGAAACCCTTATGGAATCACTTCGGTGTCTGTCTGTCTGTCTGTTTATTTCTCACATTCGACCTGCAATCATATATCTAACCCATATTTTCTTTCCAAACCATGGAGAACTTTGGTTTGAGTCCTTGTTCAAGTAAATGCCAGTTGTGGGGAGGAAATGAAATGCTTATAAATAGATGCTAATTTAATTAATTCAAGCATATAAGTGATTTTTATATGAACTGGAGTGCCTTATACCTCCTCAGCACTCATTACCTATACTTTTGATTCGTTCTTGAACTTGAAAATACAAAAAGAAATTGAAAAATGACAAGCAGTTTTTATTTTGACATAAGGAATGTCGCATTTGGTAGCGCTCAAACTGTGACGATAGACGAGACGATAGCGATAGTGATACGTAAAGCAAACTTTTGACGATAGCGTTGACGATAGTCGTCTTGACGATGATCGTCTGAAAAGTTACGTGATGAGAGCCCTGATTTAATTCCAATTTTTAAGGTATTCTGCCCCACTGTGCGTCGTTGTTTTTTGGTTTTTGGCCAATAACTAGAAAGATATTTAAACCTGAATGATCTGACCATTTTTAAACAAAAGTTGACATCTAGACCTACATTCCAGATTTTTAGACCCGCGGTTGTTGAAATTGATGGAAACGTCGGCCTGCTATGTGCCGCTGTTGCTTTCTGAGTTGAACTCAAACTCATTGCATCCAAGAGCAAGTTAGTTAACGTTTTACTGTAAGACATAAGAAATCTATATTCCAAATTTCATTGAAACCGGTTGAGCCGTTCAAGAGTTAGAAAAAATCATATGGGTATTCAAATCGGCTCTATTAATGTTTAGAACTTGCAAATTTGGGACGGCTTGACCGATCTAGTTGAAATTTGGAAGGTAAACTCCTGTTCTTCCGAACATGGCTTTAAGCTACATTTCTATTCGAAGCATTGAGTTTGACTACAGCTAAAGAAGTTTTACTTCAGTTGTGTGGTCTAAAGCACTCTTTTTAGGAATAAATTTATTTTAGTTCGAATAAAAAGTCGTGACCGATTTTTGATTGTTTTTTAGATATTGCGATTAGATACCCCATGACTCTAATTTTTACATGTTTTTCGGTCCAATATTTAAAAAAATAAGGTATGGGACACGTTTCGCAAGTCGTTTTTTGATAGATTGTTGCCTAATAACTTTTTACCAATAAGACTAAGATGCTTACAGTTGACAACTTTTTGATCTAACTGCCATTCTCTTTCTAACGACAATCAAGAATCTAAGAATATTTTTTTTTTTTTTTAATTTAGTATTAGTACTAACCTTTCCGCTAAAATGCATTTTTTTTTAAATTTTTTCCGGCACTTTGTTTGGGTGAGGAAAACACATCATTTATAGAAATTTAATTTCTTAGTTCTAAGTGGTTCGTTAGTTACAAGGATTAAGGCCTAATGACAGACATTTTTACAATCAGCGCCTCACCCCTTTTCCAATGACACTCATATTGACCATCAATATTGATAAAAGTTGT
Source organism: Syritta pipiens (assembly GCA_905187475.1). Taxonomy (NCBI): domain Eukaryota; kingdom Metazoa; phylum Arthropoda; class Insecta; order Diptera; family Syrphidae; genus Syritta; species Syritta pipiens. Next base: position 58,733,486 of record LR994572.1, on the reverse strand, counting down.
TTGAGCGTTAGTATTAGTACTAACGTTTCCTTTAACCTGCAGCTAGTTCCGAAAAAGAAGTCATAATTTATTTCTGGGTTGCCAAGATACACCTTCAGTCCAAATTTCATCCCTTAACTACAAAGGACTAAGAAGATATATGCAGATATGTAAAAGGCGACATGCAGACAGACAGACGGATATCGTCATTCTATTGTATAAGGGTTTCGTCATTTCTTCGGAACGAAACCCTAAAAATGTTTGTTTATCTGCATTCTTGTGTTTATGTTTGCGCTAAGTCAGCTGATTTAAAAAATACGAGAAGCTCCTCTTAAGTGTTAGTTTTTGCTTCATAAGTTGATCTCACAATTCGTGTTTTTCAGCATTTATTTACTTTTATAAATTTATAAAAAAAAAAAACAAAAAACATAAAATAAGACAACATCATCCAAACTGTTAATTCAAATTTTATAACCTCATCATGTGTCCAAATAAAAAAAAATATTGGTCATTGGATGAACATTGAAAATTGCAGAGCTTTTCTTGTATGCTCTCCAGATTTACAGCCTATTGGGTCCCAAGTGTAGTTGATATTGGCATCCCCTTTCCAATGAGATGTGACCAAGCACTAATACCCCCCCCATATTTTTACAATAAAAATCCGGTTAATCTAAACATATAACTTCAACCGTTATTTCAATCCTAATATTTTCAACTTATAGACTAAACTTTTCCCTAATCCAACATATTTATTTTTGCTCTGTATTTCTCAGAAAGCCTTTTGCCGATCATTTTATATACAGCAATCTGATTTCGTTCGTAGTCTGGCTGGTAAATAATATTGAAGTCTCTGGTTAATTTGTCTATAGATTCTTCCGTTGTCATAGATTCATTTTTTTTTTTATTTAAGGTACTTATGCTACGGATCAACAATAACAATATACACAAATTTACTCAGTAAACCTTAATTTTTTTTTTGTTCCAACTACAATTTTACAAATAATCTGCTTTAAAAATTTATCATAAATACGTAAACTAACCTCTTTTCAAAGACGGCTCCCTGTTAATTACAACTAGGCATTTTCCATAACAGAATTAAAAATAATATTGCATTATGGTGTTGTCATTTCTCATTTGTTGTTTTTTTTATAAATATATGTGTATGCATTAGATTTAAATTATTTACATAATCGACAACAAATATATATATATATATATATATAAACAATATTTAATAACAGTGTTTCTTATTTCATACGATTTATAACTAAATCGCCAACCACTTGAAGAGCCTTTTGGTATGGTGACTCAGTCAACTCTTGTGCTAAGCGTATCGCTTCGATGCAGTGTTTTTTAGCTAAGAACCTTGTTTGTTCTAGTCCATGTGATTTGTGTACTAAGTCGAATGCTCGTTCAACATCTCCAGGCTCGCTGAAACGTCGCATAATCATTGGGTTGAGTTCGGGAAACTAAAAGAAAAAGATGTTCGAATGAATGGATATAATTAAATTTTTAAAATCATGCCAAGTTTAGGAAACCTATTAAACGACTCAATGCAATCGGTAGCTAATTTTTAAGTTTAAAAAAAGTAACAAAATCGTATAATAAAGTGATTTACTCATTGCCTAAAGTGAGTATGAATCAGTGGTGGCATTAATCAATTAATTTTTTAATCAATTAATTATTTTTTATTAATCATAATCATAATTCAATTAATCAGGATTAAAATAATCATGATTAAAAAAGTAATCATAATCATGATTAAAAAAATAACCTTAATCATGATTAAAAGTAATCATTAAGATTGATTATGATTAAAAAAAAAATCACTCATCTCAATCACGTTAATTCTACAAATAAGAAATAATGTGTAAGCAAATTTTAAACGAGAACTTTGGTGCACCACTTTTCTTCATGTGAGGGACACTTTGTCTTCAGTTGATTAGGTGCATTTTTCTATTTGTGTGCAATTGTCCGACTAGATGAATAGCCTGAACAAAATTTCGCGTATAACAAAATTTCGCGTAATCTAATAATATGCTGTGACACTGAATTACACATTTGTGTTGCTTTGCAACCAACGACAAGATGAAGGTGTCAATATTGCACTCAGGTGCCAAATGGTTTCAGTGCTTCAGATGTTTCTGCTTCTCCGAACGGAAGAGCTATACTTCGATGATTTGGTTGTGGGGCACGAATGTCCCCATCACGACTTCCGCGGCGCGCCTTGAATCGGATTCCGTCAAGGAAGGCGACCGCTCAGCAGACCCAAGATGAGATGGCTGGAAGAAGTCCAAAATCTTGCCTGGCTACGCCTGGGCATACTCTCTGATGAGTTAGAGTCGGCGGCGGAGGATCGGGTTGCCTGGAGATCTCCTCTGCGTGCATTGTCCGCGCGACCCCGTTAGTGAAATATGACGAACTTTCGTGCCTCGCTATTGCTCGAAACCCAGCGGTAAGCTAACGCAAAACCAGCCTCACATAAGGAACTTTGTTGCACTTCAATTTGAACAAAGTTAATCAAATAATCTGATTAATGATTAATGATTATGATTATTAATCATAATCAAATTTTTTGATTAATGATTAATTAATAATTAATTAAAATATAATCAAGTTTTTTGATTATGATTTTTAATCATTAATCAAATTAAATTTGGGCCAACACTGGTATGAATTATCGAAAGGTAAATGGCTAATAAGTACAGGCACTTTTTTGCGAGATACAATCACAGTAAAAATTTTCGTTTGTAAGTGTTATTGCATTTATTTTATCAGAATAGTAGCTTAAGACCCAACCTTCTTATCATTAATACATACATGTCATAAAGTTTTTGTCGTGCTTCTGTAATTTTTTGAATCAGGTTAAAGTCAAGATGTCAAAACTACAATCTTTTGAGTGTAAACAGACCGTATTTCTTTGACTTAATGGTCTATATATTTAAATGTGATATAAATATAGCTATTAGACCGTTGCTTTTGTGATATTTTCTTAATAACAGCGAAAAGCTAAGCCTAGCGCTTAAACGTCAAGAATACACTGTTAGCCAATGGGAACCATAGCTAGTCACCAAACATTTTGTTGTACTTTGTGCTTTCTTTGTTTTCTTTGGCTAATGATCGATATTCACGCAGCACACTCTTCTTTGTTTACTTTACTATTCAAATGAGCTTTCGCTTTTGCACGTGTATTGAGTGTAAACTATAACTGATTTATATCAATTTAGTAGAGAATTAAATGTACACATAACATTTCAAATCCAAACCGATACTTCAGTACTTCCGATGATTTGATGATAATTTTGATTCCAAGCGACGACAAGTGTTGAATACAAATGGTTCTGTGTTTCTTTTACTTTCATTTTGATATATGAATACGTATATATAAAAACAACATCACGCAGACAACTGACACCTGCTGACTGAATACTTCTCTGTGATATGCGCGATTAGAGATAGCTTGACGCATACTGAGTGGATTGTTTTATTGTGTAACACAAAACGAAACGCAGAAAAAATTTGATTGGCATGATGACTTTAATCAAATTTAACACACGCAGTGAATGCGTTAGAAAAATCATTGGAGATGCTTAACCTTCCGTCCTTCCACTGGGGTGTCGGATACCCCACAAAAAATTATGCACCGTGCTATTTTTTCTTATTCTAATTTATAAATCACTTTTTTTCTTTCAAAGGTATTTTTTTTTTTTGAGTGAAATATTGTACACGTGTACATTGTAATTAAAACATAAAACAATTAATAAAAAAACATTTCTTTTTTATAATTATGAATCGGGGTATGTCACACCCCAGCAAGAGGAACGTGTTAGAAAAAATAGGTTGGAGGACGGAAGGTTAAAACGAGTTATGAGAAGTAGAAAACGCCAAACGAAATACAATTATATTTTAGAAATTAAATTTTATGTTTTCCACTATTATATCAAAAAATCGAAATCTAGTTTTTAGGTCCTTGCCGCGGCTACTATACTCTACTATCAATAGACTCTAAATATCCATATACGCAACCACACCTATTGTTGTAATTGAACAAATTAAACATTTCACAACCAATGTATATAAGAAACATGAACTAGTCAAGAAAAGTAAAACAAATGACATAATAAATACCTCTTCGCATGCAAACAACACCGGCGCTGTTGCCAATCCCAGCTTTAAGTCTGCTGCCGTTGGTTTTCCCATTGTTTCAGTAGATGAAACAAAGTCTAACATATCGTCCACTAATTGAAATGCCAAGCCAATATTTCTTCCGTATTGAAACGCGATTTCAGATAGATGATCGTCTGCTCCCGCGATAACTGCTGTCTAGAATAATATAAAAAACAGAAAACCATTTAAGTTTTTATGCTGTTTTATTATTACTAAGTCAGTTCTTATTCATTCACAAAGGAATGCTGTTATTGCAATGCACGTAGGACACGATATAATAATTATAAAAAGGTGCTACAACAAATCGTAAAATTTAACAAACCGTGTGCCGTGCGAATACGTTTAACAGCAATAATCCAAAAATCGTTTGCCTTTACTTTGTAAATGCAATGAAATCACACCTTTCGTGTTACCTGAAGAATTTATATTTGCTCCGTAGATGATGAAGAGTTCTTTCAAAAGATCAGAAGACAAATTAAGAAAGACACACAAACCGTAGGAAAAGTTTTTTTTTCGCGAATTCAATGTCTTAATAAGAGCACTATGTCACTGAATGGGTCTTATGAAGGGGTCTAAATAAACTTCTAGACCACTGAATACCTTCACAAACCTTTGTACTAACAATCACTCAATTTACAATTTATTAATAGTCGAACATTTCATTTCTTGTTCAAAAGTTGAACTTAAGCCATTTTTGTCTGCCACTCATTTTGCGGTCGATCTCTCAAAGTCAAGTGCTCTTTTCTTTTATCAACCTCTTGGCAAGCCTTGAAACCACACAAAAATGTTACTGTTTACTAATTCTCTATATTTAGCATAGTCGGTTAAATCAATAAAGTAAGTAATCTTAAACAGTCACTGCACTTTGGGAGTCCCCAGAACTATGAGATAAATCAACAAAATAAAATTACGCGTGTGGCTGTTTTCTTTCGTTTATTTTAAATCCCAAACTGAGTATGTAGATGCATAAAAGAAGCGTAAGCGTGATATGTATTTATAACAAAAACTTGCGACAGTTCAAGGTGTTCCTTTTTGATGTGAGTTTTATAAAAACGAATGTTCGAATTCACTTTCAAATACAGATAAACATATGAACTGACAGTGTTATACAGAAAAGGGGTCATAATATGCTTTCTGCTACTTACTATTATATCATGTCTTGCTTTTAAATGGAAAGAGTCTTTTAAAAAAGCAAGATTGTGACCGCCATTCGCAGATATGAGTGTGCAGTGAAAGCAGTTGCACTTAAATAAATAACCAGACGAGCTTTAAATCGCAAAACCGAAAATTTTACCTATTTTGTATATTTAGTCTCTTTTGATTCTTATTCTTTCATTTGACTTTAGTTTCAGCCTAATACATATAAACAACTTACCGATTTTAATGTGTTTGCAATTAACGATGCTGTCTTTCTGTACGTTTTTGTAAGGTAGTGAGCAAAACGCTCATTTTCTGTTTCCTTTGAACCGAGTTGCATGAATTCTCCTTGCACTAAGTCCGTTAAGATCTGTATTAAACAACAAAAAGAAATAAATAAGCTATAAATCATACGATCAATTGTGTGATATAAAATTTATAAAAACTAATCTAATTGGTGGAAAACCAGTTTTTTTTTATCAATTCAGTAGAGGGCCTGGCCTGACAATCACTTCAATTATTTGTACCACGTTTTGAAAATAAAATTAAGCGCACTAGTTCAATTTTAGTAAGCAAAAGTACCTTAGCTTTACACAAGACTGCTACAAGGTCAACTTTTAACTACACAACACATGTGCAGCAAAATTGGGACTACACTCAGCATAACTAAATATTTCCGCTAAAATGAAACACAGTTGTTTCCACAGTTTCAAGATTCCAATCCTTTATTTGCGAGTCACACGTCTATGATAATAAATTCTGTAATAACGCTCACTTCCGACAGTCTTCAAGAATACAATTCCCTTATTAACATTTTACCAGAGTGTCAAAGATAAATAACAATCAGCAACAGGCACTAACTTCCACATCAGACACATAGTAATACCCAATGCCTCGCCAGGAAAATGAAATGCTTTACTTTTTGAAATCGAGATCTTGGTATTGGCTTTTGCCGCGATCTGTGCGCCCAACCTGAATATTAATATAAACAATTTAATGTGCTGCGATGAAGATGTTGGCCGAATAGTTTGAGCTTCCGTATAGGTCAATTCAAATGGAACACCAACACCAAAGAAAACCCGCACATGATGTGGTTAATAATCATACAAATGAAAACCTTTCGTTTAATTTGAGCTTGAGCGTGCAAATATTTACAATATACTAGATGCATACTAACTATGAAATGTTGGCTTAGTGGAACGCTAATGCTTTACATTACCGCATGTAGTTTGCCACTTCAGTAAAGCAACACACACCATGTACCTAAGAGGAGCAAACATGACGACCATTCACAGCTTAACTCAGCTACGCTTGTCCACTGCTGTATAGCCCCCCAAAGTTTCCATCAAAATGGTATGCATATAAAGTAATTTGAAAGCGACAATGACAGAGCAAATACAAAAATATGTACAAACATAGGGTTGGGCCCCCACGAAAAGCAAACATTATGGTATGTCGAAACTAAAATTCCAACGTTTCGAATATTTTCGACAAACATGTTCCACTTAAAAAAGGAGAAAAAGAATACTGATTTTATTGAGGAGTACACACTGTGTATAGCCAAGAATTATCATAAAAACGTCTATGAAAATAAATACAACAGACAACGAAAAAAGACATGTTTTTTTCTTTTCCTGATGGAGCATTAATTTTTATGTGAACTTGTCTGAATAACTATTCACTTTTTTTTTTGGCTGAAATTTATTCATGCTACAACCGAAAGTTATATGTCTGATAATCAAGGTACGTAAGATTACAGTACTCTCAAAGCGGTTAACAATGGTGGAATTCATAAAGAAAAGCAGAATATCACGTCTTTAAACTGTATACATTTATCATTTATGTAGGTTATTATAATTTCGATGAAACTTTTATGTAGCTTCTACTACTAATAAACGATTCTCACAGCTCAAAGCCGATGATTATTTCATGAACTAAATATGATATCCTCATTATATTATATCAGTTCTTTTCCATTCCTTCTTTTTTTCTCTATAGTAAAAATTGCTGCGTGGGCGCCGTGGCTTGAACGTCGAACTGTTACAACGACTAACAATCCTCCTCGAGTACTTCTATCATGAAAAGCTTTCGCAAGTCACCGTCATTTAACAGTAGGTCCCCTCCACATGTCAAATTATAACGTGCACAACACAGTGGAGGAGCGAAAAGCTAGGCTTTGGTCCTCAACCGGCTGTTACGCCGCCCAATATATGTATGTAAATATTGCTGATATGTTACCAATATATTTTTATTTGATAACTGGTAGAAATGGCTACGAATCTCTACTGGACAGGAAAAACTATAGCTAGATTTTGTTTTTAGATTTTAGATTTATTAATTACAAACGTTACATAATATAAATAAATTTAGACATATACACATCCATAGAAAAAAAAAATAGTCACCCCGTCGAAGTGAATTCTTCACGTGTCGGTTATCTGAATTGAGGTTTACACCTGACTACAAATTGTACAATTTGCTTGACAACCGTGCTTGACGACTGCATATCGCCAATGTGAACGCTCGAAACTACAAACCGGCAGACTTGCAGTCAGTAATTTCAATATTTTCAACTTTTTGCCTCGATTGAACGATTTGTAGTTGAGTATAAACACTTTTCGCCCAACTTCGGAGTATTTTTCATTTTTGTTTGTGATCTCGATGGCTGAGCATCTCAGCGGAGCGGAAAAAATGTCATCGCGCAAAAAAGAATTGTTGCTGGAGGTTTTTGAGCGGAAGTTGTGAAGCGTGTAGTAAAATGTGAACGCTAAGGGAAATTTGGTTTTGAAACTAATTGTACAACTTGCAGTCACATGTGAACCTCGCTACTTCGAACGGATTTTGGAATCGCTTAATTTTATTTTCAAATCGATTTCGGCCAAATTTGGGAATAAGGACGAATATCTTCTTGTTTCCATTAAGTTTGAGCGTTTTCCAAAAAAAAAAAAGAAACTGATTGCAAACACTGCTTATTACCGGTAGATCATTACGGTGTGGCATATAATTAAGCTTAATTAGTTCCACGCTTAGCTTCATCATGAGCATTGAGATCTGTTGTATACTATTTTCGTCTCGGATTCAATTCCTTCAAATTGTGCTCAAGCACCAATACGTTGCTCTGTGGGCCGAGTTTGACGCTTCCCTACCCTCCCTGCACATTGAATCCACCGTGTTGCTTAGTCCATAGAGTGCTGACTTCCTTTTTGAATGTTGTTCTATGTCTAAGTGCAACGGGCTGCGCAAGCGTGTGCAAGCTCCATTAATTCTCTATAGAGAATGACATGTTCATTACTTTTAAAATATTGCAGTTTGATGGTCCTAATAAAGAGCGGTGACAGTCCAGTTTCAAGCATTATCGTATAATTTGGCGTACAAGACGACAATTGAAAGACCCGTTTTACAAAGTATCCAAGCAACTTACCCACCGTATCACACCCCACACTTGAGTAGCATACAATAACACCGATACTGCTTTAAAAATTCTTTGCTGCTGTGCGCTCTATGCTTGTTAGCCAAACAGTTATTGTAGGTGGAACTTATTATAGTTTTAGCATTTACCTTTTCCTTTGGGTAGCTCTTCATGGTGAGGTTTGATGCAAAGTATACCCCGAAGATTTTTAATCCTTTGGCTTATAGTTCGTAGCGACGTTTGAAGCGCCCTGCGGCTCACGCTATCGAACGCTGCCTTAAGATCTACAAAAAATGCGTAGACCTCTTGCGTGAAAGTACTCTCCTATATTCCTTAGGGCGAAAATGTGGCCAATTGTTGAATAACCTGATCTAAAACCCGCAGGATTGCAGGATCAGACTTCCAGCCCTTTTTAAAGATCGAGAAAATAAGTGATTTTTTGAATTCTTTGGGTATCTCCCCAGTCTCCGCAGCCTTATTTAATAGTGATGTAATTTGCCACACTAATTCTGGGCTGTCTTGTAGCATTATTCTATCTGTCCATGATTTCACCTTCAAACGCTTGCATCTCGTGATGAACAAAACTCCTAGTGTTTTCTGAATTAACCAGCCTAATAAAGTGTGAAGCAAATAGCCCTGAACTCAAATCTTGGTTAGTAGTAAATTTACTTCCGTTCACTTTTTTAGCAGCTATCCAAAAATCAGAAATTATAGCTAACTTGACCATTTTTCTGAGTTATCGAAAGCATAATCTAATTTATAGCCTATACCGTGTATGGGATATGATAATTTCGCTATGACAGCAGGTTGTAGGCTCAAGTGGTTTCAGAGAGCTAACGCCAATACTGCTTTAAATACCTTTTGTTCTTTTGCATAAAAGGACTACTCTTCAATTGAGTAAGGTTGGGTTGTCGCCGGTGCGTACAATAAATTTGATTAAGCTATTAGCTTGCATTATTTTACAATTTTATCTTTTACAACAGACAAGTTTGTAACCACTATAAAGGTCCACTATGAATTTTACTAGCGACAGTTTAAACACCAAAGTTTATAGTGTTGCTTTGCTGATTGTGGAGCTATTTAAAATCAGTCTTTTATAAGGCTGCCGGCACACACAAGTGGGATTCGCTATTCTAGTACCTATAGATGTTTTATTATCCTAACTAAATATCTTGGACAAAAGTAACCAAGGTACCAAGGTTCTTGGTACTATGTATTATGTTTTTATAAGCACCGGAAAACCGGAAGTGGGCGCCGTGGCTTAATCGTTAGTGCGTCGGACTGTTAAGCAAGAGTACCTGGGTTCGAATCCGGCTCGGGGAAATAACACCACAAACATTTTTCACGGCCCCACCTTCAGCGAACGACTGACAACCCTCCTGGAGTACTTCTGTCATGGAAAGCTTTCGCAATTCGCCGTTCGGAACCGGCATTAAACAGTAGGTCCCCTCCACATGTGTCAAAAAAATATCGCGCACAACACAGTGAAGGCACTAAGAAGCTAGGCTCTGGCACTGTATGGGCTGCTACGCCGACTATTTATTTTTTTAAGCACCGGAAAAAAGATTTCTTTCCTTGTTCTTTTATAAAATTCTGATATTATAGAAACAGTTATTATCTCCTATCTATTCATTGTATTGAATAGATTGAATGGATTCATTGGACTATGTACAGTGGTATGTACTCATTATTCGTGAGTGCACTGAATTAAATGTTTGGTTAGCAATGGGTGAAGTACTCACTTAGTAGTCAAATATCAGTTGGTTTATTCGTTTCAGTTTTCAAGATGGTAGTCGGATGAATATGGTACTAGAAAAAAATTAATGTCTTGAAAATGGTTTCATGACATTCATTGCAGACCTCTATTATACAGCACCCCTTTATCCCATTTTTTAATCTCGTACTTCATTAGCTAAACCATTCTAGTCTGTGATTTAATTTACATACTAATTCTTAAACAGCCCCAAAAACTTAATTTTAAGCTAAAATCAATATTATGCAATTAAAAGGAATTTAAATTGCCATGAATGTCAGAATGACTTTTGGTGTACAAGTTCCCACAATTTTTTTTTTATTTTCATTCCACCTAGCAAGCAAGATACAAAAAAAAGTGACACCATTACACATCGCTAATAAACAAAAATAAACCTAAACAAAATATTTTTATAGTATTTACCTGAATGAGTATTACTGTCACATCGTTGTTCCCTAAACGTGAAATCATAATACATGCCACTGATATAATATAGTCTCCTGCCATTGTAACCTGCAATAGAAATATTTATACATAAGAAATCATCTTCAGTTGAAGTACAGTCAGGTTATAATAAGCCAAATAAGTTGCTTGAAATAAATTCATACTTAAGTGGTTATTAAGAAAACGCTCAAGTATCTTTTTCCAACACTCGACTGACTCCAAGAGTTAAAAAGAAATAAAATGCCGTCGTACTTGCTATAATCGACTTTAAACACACGTTTTTATTTTGCGCACTTGAACTTCCTGATGAAAGTTATTAAAAAAAAAAACGGGACAGGAAGTAAAAGTACAGCAACCTAGTTCATTATTTAAATTATTTTATTTTATTAAATAGTGTCTAAGGCTATAAAGGCAGAGTGGCAGATTCTTCTATTTTGCTAATCAGTTGACATTCAGTTGATAGTAGCTGACGATGTCCACGTTTTTGCCTGGTGCAAATTCAAAATCCAATAAGACAATAAGGCTCAAATACTAAGGTCATTACATATATGCATTTATTATATTTATTTGTTTTTTATCAATAAATAATATGTATAAAATATTTACTAAACTTCTATTCTTACCACCATTTATGGAATTTTAAGTTTTTAATAACATGTGTATGAACTATACTATCAAGTTTGTAGATTAACTGCAACTTAGCGGCGACAAATTTTGTTTTTCTTTTTTCATTATTAATAAAAAAAAAAAAAAACAAGAATTTTTTGACATAACTACTCTGCAATGACTGTCTCACAAAGACTTAAAAAAAACATATGCCTACCATACATTCAAGGTGCGATTCACAGCAGCACCATAATTATTCCATTCATGATAACATGAACCTAGCCTATCCTAACCCTGTAGCTCTGATGGTAATTAAACTGCAAATGGTATAGCCCATTCATTCCGATGGCGTGGTAATGATCGGGTGCACGCAAATTAACCTAAGCCCGCTTGCATATTAATTATTATATTTATCCGATGGATAAAAAATCTGCGGACGGTGTTTTCAAGATCAATGACAAATCCATTCAACAGAACAGATTTTCTGATAGAAAACTCAAAGTAGAACTGTATTTGTACGTTTTCCCATTTGCTATTTCTATTTTTGAGTTTCGGTATTCAATGGCTTATTACTTAGCAATTAAAAAGTCCGTCATAAATGATATGTATAACGAAACGCGATGAACTCGAGATGAAATACATATACAACTACAGCTATAATAGTTTACGTAACCAACATTTTTCCTACCAATCAGTTAAAACTTTCTCCTATCATGTTTTGACTTGGCCGAATGAAATTGAAAGAAATAATGTATGTATGAGCCCATTCATTCGAACATAACTTCAGACCGTATTACGTATTCGGCTGCATAATGATATTTAGTTTAATATTGATGAGTGGCGCGATAAAATATGTATATAGTAAGTCCACCACTACAAAATCAAACAGAGGCGTTAATTTATTTTTTTCAAGAAAGAAAGAAAAATAAATCAAAAATTACTCATACGCTATTGGAATTTTCATCCATATTACCTTTTCTCATACTAACCCAAATTCATACTTCGCAAAAATAAATACAAATATGTCGGGTTTTGCTATTGTCGATGTGGTGTGAAGGACGGAATGTGGACCCTAGTCGTTTTATTGCTAAACCGACCGCCATCAATAGTGCTAATCAATCGAATGGTGAAACTTAAAGTTTCGTGGGCAAAAACGTTTTCAATTATTTGGCTTTTCAAATAAGGCCAACTGTACATCGACAGTGGATGAAAGTAAAAATGGAATAAGCAAAAATGTGGGACAGATTTTTAATTGTCTTTTTCTCGGAACTCTTAAAAGTTAAAAAATGCAGTTTCAAAGTAGTTAAATGCAGTTTCAAAGTAGAGATGTAATTTTAACTAAATACCGGATACCGGTATTCCATTCTGGAATGAATATGAAATGAATATGTATCTCGGTAACCCCAAAATAAATCGGGAATTTTTTCCGGAATTAGTCGTATATTAAAGAAATAGTTAGTACTGATACTAACGTTTGAAAAAACTTTTATTAACTTTGATGGCCAATATGGGTGTCATTGGAAAAGGGGCGGAGCGTAGGTTACAAAAATGTCTGTCTGTCTGTCATTAAACCTTATTTTAGGTACCTGGTGAGCCACACGGAACTAAGAAATGAAATTTATACAGACGATGTGTTTCACTTGCCCAAAGAAAGTTCAGAAAAAAAATTGTGAGAAAGTCACTTAGAAAGCAAAAAACAGATTTATTTTCTTAGATATTTGATATGGATTTCGTTGGAAAGAAAATGGCAGCTAGATCGAAACTGTATTACAAACTTAGCATCTTAGTATTATTGGCAAAAAGTTATAAGCCCACAAACTTCAACAAACCGACTTGTGTACCGTTTTCTAAAATAAAAGGCTGAAGACTCTAAATGTTTATGTTTTATTTTACCTATCCGGTTTTTGCCGAATATTGCTACACTATCCGGCATCCGGCCAAATATAAAAACAAGTGGACGGATAGCCGGATAACAGATACCAACCGAGTATCCGTTACATCTCTACTCCAAAGCTTACACTAAAACAAAATTTAGCAACATAAAAGCACAAAAAAAAATTTAGAACTCAACAAAGATTCCACATTTTTGCTTGTCCCGTTATTACTTATGATCCTCTTCGCGACTACGCACCTGGCCAGTGTCTGTCGTAAGTGGGCTGTCGTCACAGTAAACCCGGCTATGCTGTGCCTGCTAAACGTTGTCACCGGTTTACTCATGGGACCAAAAACATGAACCAAACAAACAAACAAACAAAACAGACAAAACAAAAACTATTGCGCATACCTTGGGGGCAACCCCAGTCGATCAATCCCGACTGCACAGAGGCAAGAGCATTGACCTGCTCTCGGACACTGATAGCCGATCCAGCAGGGATTATTTTTAGCAGGGGACAGAAGCGGAAGGAAGGGCGCCCAGAAGGACCTAGCACGGCCCAACCGACCGACGGGGGGCCGTCCAGTAGCAAAATATTTAGCAAGACGAAAGTCTTAACCGAGTCGGATAAGGCTAAGGCCTCTGATAAAAGAAAGGACTTCACGTCCAAGCGACCCCGTTCAAACGAGGAGGTCCCTAAGGCTGCAAAAAAGCGAAGGCCACCAAACACTCGGTGCAGAAATCCTTCAGTGAAATGGCTAAGGATCACCTAATCTGCGGGATATCCGACCTGAGTAACGACGACGGAAGAATAACAGGGGATAATTGGAGGGCCCTAAAGGCTCTGCTGACGAAGATGGCTGATCTCCTCTTCAAAGACCCTACAGCGACTCCTCCCAACTTCACCGACGCAGGTTGGTATGTTAACGGTGCAAAATTGCTTCCGTGCGCCAACCAGAGCTTAATCGAAAGTCATCAAGGCGGATAGGCCAGATGAGAAAGGCAGACTGGTGTCGTTCCTCATAAACAGAGTCTGTGGAGATTTTCCGTAAGAAGAACTTCGCCGTGTATCTCGGAATGGAAGAGATTAAGCTCAAGGTGCATAAAATGGATGGATTGAGGGGGAGATAAGTAAGCGCCGGATGGAGAATTCAAGTGGCGACTCATCTGAGTCAGAGGAGGCAAATACCACTATTGTGGAGAGATCTGTACAGACCGGAAATGTTCCTAAGTCTAGTACAGATTAACCTCCATCACTCCAAAGCAGTTTCTGCTAATTTAACGCTTCATCTTCAAAGAAGCAGAGAAGACAGAAGCCACAGGTCACAAGCGACCGCATAGCAGGATTGAGGGTAAAAGGCTAAACGCCATACAGCGTTAAAAACACAGGTAAACCAAGAACCTGTATATTGGCTAAAAGCGGTCTAAAGATATTCTTCCTTCCAAATTTCAGCGACTCAGACTTCACGTGTCTGGAGCTAAGTGGGGAGAGGAGAAGAAAAATTTGGGTCTCCTCGGCATATATGCCATACGACGACCAGGGATCAATACCGGCAGCGGCAATAAGAAGGGCCATTTAAGCGGCGGAAGAGGCCAAAATCCCCATTCTGATTGGAGGTGACGCGAATGCGCACCACACAATCTGGGCAAGCAACGACATAAATAAGAGAGGTGAGAGTCTTTTTGATTTCATAGTAGACACTAACCTCAGTATTTGCAACCTTGGCACAGAGCTAACATTTGAACCTTACAAGTCACTGGACCAGTGGAGCTTCAGAAAGGGTTCGAAATCCTAGCACCACTGATGCTACGTATATTTAGGAGTTGCATCAAGCTAAGTTATACTCCAGCTTCTTGGAGAAGATGGAAGGTGGTTTTTATTTCCAAATGTGGGAAAGTAAATCACAACTCCCCCAAAGACTTCAGACCGACCACCCTCTCATCATGGTTTCTTATGAAAACGCCTATGCGACTGGATTAACAACATGTTATCCAACAGGATCGTAAGGGCCGAGTTAGGAAATCATCATACCAGCAGAGTGACCTGCAGAGGAACGCCACAAGGAGGGATGCTATCACCGCTACTGTGGCTATTAGTGGTGAATGAAATTTTCTTGGAGCTCAGCTCAATTGGCTGCAGGGGAAAGTTCCCGGACACTATTAGGGATGTCATGGAATCAGCCCTTCACAGGCTAGCAACATGGACGGATAAAGTAGGACTCGACGTTAACTCGTCGAAAACGCAGCTAATCTTGTTCACAAAGAATAATAATGTACCTTCTCTGAGACCACTGAAGTTCAAAAATAAAGAACTGGGTTTCTCGAAAATTACCAAATACCTCGGTATCATTCTAGACAGCAAGCTTAACTGGAAACCCAATATCCAGGAGCGTGTGAAGAAAGCGGCAATGGCATTATACACCTGTAGAAAAGCCCTTGGCGGGGTCACGCAACTCGCATACGACACTCGGATTTCAGTATTACCGAAGTCGTACTTTACGAGCATCGTCGTATTTGAATTTTGACAGGAGTCGTATGAAAGCAACTCATACGAGTGTCGTATTTGTTTCTTATTCCGCTTTCGTATCTTTGTCGTATTTTTTTCGTCGTATAGAAATTTGCCTACGACTCGGTGTACGAGTTAACCGTTAAACGATTTCAGAAAACTTGCATGAAACACCTAGAATTTAATTTTATTGATCACTATTCACAAATATCTTTCATCAATCCGTTTTGCAAGTACAAATCATATTTTAAAATGATTGGGATTAATTAGTCTCAAGATGTCAAGTAGATGTAAAAAAACCAACAAAATTCATTGGGAAATAAGAAACTTCTGAACGAAAGCGCCGGCGTACGGCTTAGTTGTTCGCTAATCCTCCCGGGGTCCTCAAAAATACCACTTTATTCAGAACGATTAGGAAAAAAACATAAAAATAAGCAGAATAAAATAGGTCAATTCTAATTTAGTTTTCACTGGATAACTTTTTTTTATTTCACGAGAGATCCTTTTTCTTTCCTCGGCTTTGTTTACATTTTCGTTTTTAGGGTTTCGTTCCAAAGGAATAACGAAACCCTTATGGAATCACTTCGGTGTCTGTCTGTCTGTCTGTCTGTCGCCTTTTACATATTTGACTATAACTTATAAGTCCTTTGTAGTTAAGGGATGAAATTTGGACTGAAGGTGTATCTAGGCAACCCAAAAGTAAATCATGCACCCGTTTTGGAATTAGTCGCAGATTAAAGAAAAAGTTAGTACTAATACTAACGGCCGAAAAAACGTTTACTAACTTTGATGGTCGATATGGGTGTCATTGGAAAGGGGGCGGTGCCCTGATTATGAAAATGTCTGTCTGTCTGTCATTAGGCCTTAACCTCGGTAATTGGCGAACCACTAAGAATTTAGAAATAAAACTTTGCTAAAAGACGTATTTCACTTGCCCAAAGAAAGTTCAGGAAAAAAATTTTAAGAAAATTTTGTACTAGCAAAAAGCTTAGTACCAATACTAAATTTGAAAAATAAATTTCTTATACTAGTTCTTTGATATGGGTATCTTTGGAAAGAGGATGATAGCTAGATCAAAAAGTTGTACTATGGTAACCCCCTCACTCTTATTGGTAAGAAGTTATTAGCCAACAAACTGTCAAAAACTGACTTGTGTACCGTGTCCCCCACCTTACTTTCTAGAATATTTGACCAAAAAATCAGAAACAAATTGGAGTTATGGTGCAACTCATCGCAATAGCCCAAAATTATCCGAAAATCGTGTGTGATTTTTTGTTTGTACTAAAATAAATTAATTACTAACTTTTTTTGAAAAAAATTTCACGGGAATATATTAAGTGAGGTACCAACGGATAGATCTTGTAAAATGAAATAAAGTTTTCATTTTGAACTTTTTATTTGGAAGTTAAGTTTTCGAGATATTAAGCTTTAAAGTCGAAAAAAAGGCGTCCCCCCCCCTCTCATTTCCACACCCGTTAGTCTAAAAATCTGAAAAAAATCTAAAATGTAGGTTTTGATTTCTTTGTGTTAAAATTGGTTTGAGCACTCTGGTTTTAATAGTTTTCGAGATATTGGCCAAAAACCAAAAAACTACAACACTAGAATTTTGAAGATCCGAAAACGCCATTTTGTAGATCTCAGTGAAAACAATAAAATATTATGTAAAAAAAATATTTTCATACAATTTTTCGAGATATTAACGATTTAAATCGAATCAGTTATCGCAAAAAACGATGAACTGGCGGCAGTCTCAGTGTCGCTTGCGGCATTTCATCCCCTAAATTGCACCAAAGCAATTTTCACACGGCTAGCGCGATCAGCAAATGGGAAAGGATTTTCTTTTGTTCAGTTTCGTTCGAAAAGGAAGAATTTTAGTGATTGAGTTTAATTTGATTTGACTATTTTAGTTTATTGATTTCTTAGACTTATATTAAGTCTAGGCTACTAATCTGTTTGCCAACGAAACCCTCGGCGGGTGAGTAAAACTCACACTTGACCGGTTTTTTTTTTTACGTTTTGACAGTTGACATTCGGGTAGCTGCGATGGCATGCGTTTTTTTTTTACTTAAAGTCGTATTCAACACATGCTAGTTGGAGAATAGCGATGCCGTTCGAATACGACCGTTCATACGAGGCAAGCGATAAGCAGAGCTAGCATAAGTGTTATAGTTGGTGTTCTAACTGGCCACTGCCTCTTCGGCAATCACGCCAGGAGGATGGGCGCCCCCTTCAATGATTTCTGCAGAAGCTGCAGGAATGAGGAGGAAGAGCAGATGACACTTCATCTTCTTGGAACATGCCCAGCACTCTCACGTACTAGGAAACGCACTCTAGGTGCATACTTCTTTGAGGATTTAAGCGAACTTGCTAGCTTTGATGTAAGGCGCATCAGCGGTTTCATCAGCAGATCCAATTGGGTATAGCCCAAGAGATTTCAGACTACGAACATTGCATGTCAAACAGGTAGTATTATGTAACATGCCTGCTAATATTTTTGTTTGGTATACTTGCAGGAAACTTTTTAGGCAGAGAGTCCGAGCATTGGATTGTTGGATGTGTGACAACACAATAGGCCAACAAGTGGCCTACGTGAGCGTATAGCGTAGGCAGTCACTAATATCTAAGACCTATTACTTGTGATTACCGTGATTTTGTGGACTAATTTAAGCATTTAACTCAATTATTGTTTTAGTATTTTGGGAATACTTCAACTGTGTTGAAATTATTTCGCCGACCGACCATGATACAATATTGTGGTTCATCGAAAAAAAATTCTTGTAATCACTTTCGCTACAAAGGTATGTTGTTTTATAATAAAAAAAAAATAATGAAATTCTATTGAATTAAACATATACGCACCTTTTTATGATTCCACAAAGCATTTACACTGGGTTTTCCACGCCGAAAATCTGACTGATCGATGACATCGTCATGCACTAAACTGGCCGAATGAACCATCTCTGAGAACAATGCGATTGTCCTTTGCTTCGATAGAACATTTCTGAAAAAAAAAAAATAATAAATACAAAGATACCGTTGATTTGCTATGTTTCAAAAGCGCAACAATGAAAAAGAGGTCGATGAATTTTAAGGTGTAAAAATAACCACGTTACAGTGCGATCAGATATGCGAATTCCCAATTAAATAGTAAAAACTGGGAATTCGATGTAAGACAAGGATGTGCTTTGAATCCCGATTTGTTTGCTCTCTTTGTTGATGATTTTATGGATTATTTGCTTGCAGGGATAAATTGAAATTGAATTGAATTAAATTGAAAATTTGATGGCCCTACTATTTGCCGATGACATGGTCGTGCTCGCTAGCTCTCCACATTCTCCACAGTCTATGATGAATAAACTGCGAGTGCATTGCAATTTTTGGAAACTGGTAATTAATTAAAGCAGATCCAAAATCACTTTTTTTAAAAAATGGGGGCGTCTAACGTAAGCTCGAACGCATCTAACGAAAGCTGGAGATTCAATGTCGAAAATATAGAAATTATCAAAGAGTATCTTGGAGTATACCTAACAAAAAATCTAAGAAGAAGAGTGCACGAACTTGGGTCATCGATATTGACGAAATTTGGCATAGTGATAGGTCCTCTATGGGCGCCGTGGCTTAATCGTTAATGCGTCGGACTGTTAAGCGAGAGTACCCGGGTTCGAATACAGCTCGGGGAAAAAACACCACAAACAATATTCACGGCCCCACCTCCAGCGAACGACTGACAATCCTCCTGGAGTACTTCTGTCACGAAAAGCTTTCGCAATTCGCCGTTCGGAACCGGCAATAAACTGTAGGTCCCCTCCACATGTGCTAAAATTACAACGCGCATAACACAGTGGAGGCGCGAAAAGCTGGGCTCTGGCCCTTCGTGGGCTGTTACGCCACTAATGATGATGATGTGGCAGGAAAATAATATCCTCAGTAGGATATTAGTTTCCCAGAGTGAGAGATCGCAACACTCCCCCTTTTTCGAGAAAGACGCCCTCAATGTTTTCCCAAGCGCTTCATATATCAAATTAGAACATCGAATTTTCAAAGCGGCGCGTCGTGGGGCAGTGTACCCTAAAAATTGGAATTGAATCAGTCGTTAAATAAAGATAGGAACTAGAAATTTGGCATAGTTGTTCCTGGGATAAATATAAATAATGTATAAACATTTTTACAGTTCGCCCGAGACATGCAGACTCTAACGCCCACTTTTTGCGAAAATGCATGTTTCAGGCCAAAAACCTATTGAAATCTTAATTTTTAGGGTTGTTTTCCAAAAGAAAAAAATTCAGTTTTTTCTGAGAACTAGTCATAAATTAATAAAAAAGTTAGTACCAACACTAGTTTCTCAAAAAAAACCCATTGGAATCCATCGCGGAAAAGATTACTTTTGCTGCAAGTCAAAATAAAGAACTTAAAATTATTTTTCCTTCTTTATACATTTTTTAAAGGGCGGGTAAATTAAATTAATTTAAAAAAAAAAATTAAAAAAAAAATTAAATGCTTTTTAAACTACGAATCAAACCAAAAACCGTAACAAAGAACAAACTTTAAGCTTTCGATTCTACTTTAAAGGAAGGAATTTGCAATATTAGAACCAAAGTTACGGCTCTTCAAAAACACGTTAATTTTTCAATTGCTGAATGACAACTAAGCATACTGTATTAACAATTTGTTATGCATATGATCAACTGGAAAGTTAAATAATAGAAAAATAACTTGTTTATCCCATACCTTAAATTTAGATTTTTGAATTAATTCCGGCTGTCCCATATAAGCTGCCCCATTGCGCGGCGCACAGTGGTCGATTTATTGGCATTAGCTGGACTTAATTCGGATTTAACTTTTTTTACTTCATCGAATTTAAAATCATTTCCATAACTTTACAGGATAGTATCTATTTTTTCTTTGTTCCTTTTAAAAATGAATAATGCTAAAATTTTGCTGTGAATGAATATTTATATATCCTGCAGGAAGGAAATGTTCACCGTGAAAAGGGCGGATTTATACCTGCGTCGGAAAATCCCCATTTGTGATGGGTGGTCACCCATTTTCTGACGGGTAACAAAATATCGTAAAATATTTTCATTTAATTTTTTGAATATTTTCCAGTTTTTGATGCGTTTTGCCCGAGTGTATTTTAAAAATCGAGCCCAGCACTCTCGCGTAGAGAGCAGCGATCACACCCACTAGGCCTCCTCCGCACACTGGCCGATTTGTATGCTCTACCACTTTTTGGTAAGAATTTGAAGTTGCAGTATTATTACGATTACGAGTAATTTCTAAGAGGGAAGTGAAGTGAACTTTTTTTTCAGGTGGGTCATTTCGCCATTTTTTTTTTAATTTTGAAGCTCAATAACTCAAAAACGGGTCTTTCAAATAGAAAGCTGAGAAAGAAAATTTTTACTACGCATCACTTAGAAGTTGTGGACAGTTTCTAAAAATGCGACAGATGGACAGACCAGCAGACAAAGAGACAGACAGACAAACAGGTAGCCAGCCAGGCGCCGAAGTGATTCTGATGTGATGGGTTGGGTTCTTTTCCTTTGAAAGGAGACCGTAAGTATCAAAAATTCGATCAAATCTGAACTCAAAACATTTTTTTTTTCGTGATGCCCAAAAAGTGGGCGTTTGAGTGTGCGTGGCTCGGTCAAATTATAAATATGTGCATGTATTGACCTCAAGAGTAACTCTGGCAAATTTCAAGTTTCGGCTGAATTAGTCCTGAGGGCATTCTGCCCCACTACGCACACAGTGGGAAAAATTAGTAAACTAGGTGGACATTTGGTCAAAATTTCATGTCGAAAAAAATACTTTTTGGACCATTTATATATAAGAAATGTTTGATGACAGCAAAACCACAAACAGTTTCAAATTGAACGCTTAAGCACCTCATCATTCTTTTGAGAACAATTTTTGGGTCACCTTGGCTCACCTTCTGCTTTGTGGCATTTGAAAGAGGAATTCGCATTGGATACAGACACAAAAAAACCATCTAGAGCCATTTGTCTTAAAGAGAAGGGTTATTACATTTACCTACAAAAATAACTTTTTGTCGTACGGTGCGTTTTGTAAAGGCTTGCAATGGATTCGCAAATCTTCAAAGCTATCAAAACATCTATCAGCTCAGGTGTGGAGAACGAACACAAACTTACCCAAACGAAGCTACAAAAGCTGTTCGTTTGTGTTTTTTGAAAATTAAAGATTATTGGCAAAAAAGACGAAAAGTTCCCAAAATTACTAGTCACCTTGGTGGACCAGGTTTTTAAATATAAAATCACCCGCTAGGCAAAATTTTGAAGTTTATGGGTGACGTCCACCTAAGTCTTCTATTTTTCCCCACTATGCAAAGCTTCGAAAGTTCGATGTTCTAGTTTGATATATGAAGCACTAGGGAAAGCTTTGGAGGCGTTTTTCTCAAAAAGGGGGTGTTGATCTCTCACTTTAGGATATTAATATCTATAGAGGACCTATCAATGCCAAATTTCTTCAAAATCGGTGAATCCAAGTTCGTCCACTCTCCTTGTAAGTATGGAAAAACATTTAATGGAACAACTCGCAAGAGCAAAGACTGCTCTAAACTACACCTGGAAAAGATGCTTGTCCAACAAAAGCATAACACACAGCTGCAAGAAATACGAAACTGTAGAAAAACTGCTTAGATTTTTCATCAAAAGAATTTTTCGCTTCCCGCAGAACGTTCCCAATTATGTAATTGTGTTCGAGACAGATTTGCCACCACTGCATATCAAAACTTTAAAGATGCAGATGGACTATATTCTAAGGGTGTTAAATATGACTGATGAGCGTCTTCTTAAAAAAGCTGCCTTGAGATATTAAGGAAAGGATTCGCTAGAAGTGGAGCTAAATCTATACACAGGTCAGTTTACAGTAGACTCAATTTCAACCTAGCAGAAAAGAATTACATTCGTGAAGAAAACCGTGTTGATCAGATTTCGGTGATGGTAAGAGTTAGAAGTGAGATACTGAATCTAAACTACATACCCCACAGAGATTATGTACCAATTTACTGCGATATATGTTAAGAGCAAGAGAAGATAGGCTTCATTTTATTGGCTTGTGTCTTACCCTTCGAGAAGTAAGGAGACTTGTTTTCGGTCGTGACATTTTGGACGACATTCAGATCATTGCACTCATAAATAACGCTAATTTTTAAATATGTCCACATACTGCAAGCTTGGTTTAGCTTACCGCGAAAGGATAAGAAATGGAAGCTTTTATATATTTACGAGCAATCACTACCTAAATAAATATTATATATAATTCAAATTCAGTTTAGGCAAACTAAGTCTTTTTTCATTTATATAATTGTCAACCGACAGACGGCTTAGGCCATGGAAGGCTAAAATTGTTAATTTGTGCTCAGCGTTCTTGCTGGCTGGATTTCATTCACACCGGCGGATTTGCCGACTTTTAGCGCTTCAATCGCTACACCAACATCCTCCACCGTTAGGCCATTTTCGGCCCTACAAACGACGACCGGTCAGTCATCCTCAGTGCTCTGTTCGTGATTGAGCAACGCCGATAAGTGCTCGCTCCATCTGCATAAGACGTCCGTCTCATTGAAAAGCAACTCATCATCTTTGGATTTGACACCTATTACCGATGATGTTGTATTTCCTTCCTCTGAGGCGGCGGATGGTCAGCCAGAACACCTTATTCGCAGATCTATGATCGCTTTCCAACTTCTCGCCGAACTCCTTCCAAGACTGCTGTTTAGCTGATCGCACAGCTAGTTTGCACGTTCCTCGCGCCTCAGCGTACCGGTCATAAGAAGCGAAGTAACTCAAGAAATACAGTTTCTTCCATTTCTCTCTGATGGCTTCTTGCACTCTGGGTGTTTTAAGCCACACATTCCTTTTCTCACCACCAGCTGCCACATTAACCCGCTTCATTCCACAAACATCATGTGTAGCGGCAATAACGGCTGTTACGAAAAGTGGGCCTTCTACCATGCGATGGAACGGTTGAAATTTGCTCAAACCTTTCGGATATGTACCGAGCAAAATGTTGCCGGACCTCACTGCAGTTTCTCCCACCCTATGCGCGTAATCACTCTTGGTTTCCGCCTTGGTAGAAGAGGTACCTTATCAGTAAGATACAGCGTATACAGCACCAGATGATGCTTATTGCAGTGCAGTGCAGTTCAGCTCCTCTCAACACACCAACATAACGAACATCACAAACGAACATCTTTGTGGGACCACAAAGAAATCTATCAACGATTTCTGTTGAAGACTCCGAGGGTACCAAGTGTATTTTTTAATGTCTTTGTGCGGAAAGGTGTTCATAATGGACATGCCGTTCGCACAGCAAAAATCCAACAACCTCTCTCTGTTCGCATTCTAATATGGATCACCATTCCTCCCAATCTCCCCTAAGTCGTTACATCAAGGGGCACAGGGCTATTGCTCAGGCTACTGTGAGAAGGTCGTAATTATCGGTATAATGGAAACCCTTTACTTTGGAAGTAGACAGCTACAATGGTGAAATCTGGTTGAAATGGCTGACAGGCTCATGCTGGAAGCGCCCCGTCCCGGTAAAACCATGGCAGAACTCAAGGTACGTTCAGTGTTTCGTCGCCATTAAGTTGGTGGCGTAGGTCCAGATGTAACAATCCTGGTCAGCACCGAACCGGCTCTAGAGCAGGACAACATAAGGGCCTGTGTCAACCCCCGCATGGCCTCACTGCTTGCATAGACATCCATGGGATCACTTAGATGACTACGCATCCGAGCGCTAATGGCGGCCTTGAGTTGGGACCCAACAAAGATGATAAGAAATCAAAACAACAAACAAAATGAAGAGAAGGAGCCCGATGTGGAAAATCTATTCCGCATACTCTGACTCCAGATTCGGTGCGTACACCTGCACCAGACCCAGCGTTGATTTTTCAAGCTTGAACTTTAAGATCACGACTGTCCCCCCTATTGTTATTCACTCCAATATCACGTCTGCCAGCCTGGGACTCGATGCACACTTCTGAACTGTGAGGTGCAACTCCAGACAGGAAGAGTTTTCGAAAGGTTCACCGTTCTAAAACCTCTTTGCCCCGTCGAATCTAGCCGATGCCTGGTAGCTCGAGGTCTTTCCCTGTGGGCGATTCCAAGTGCCAATCTTAAGTCGTTGCCGTTGTCGATTGCCTTTTGCTCGCAAAATGCACTGGTTAGCGCCCGTAGGGTACTTTGAATACCTACGTTGTTTTTATCATTCTATGCATCTACTCGTAAGTAGTCAAACTCAATGCATCGAAGAAAAATGTAGCGTGACGCCATGTCTGGAAGATACAACAATAGAATCTCCGGCGACTGCTGTGACCCAAAAGTGACTTCAACCCTTTTGCTTTTGAGAAACAAAAAGTAGGGAATACGATTGCGGAATGGAAAATTAAGCAAAAAAATATAGTTCGAACATCTGCCATCTTTCAATCAATCTTCAAAATTGAAGTCAAACAAAAAGTAGACAAAAAATGCCCCAAAACATAATACACAGCATAAGCAATCTACGTTCCAAATTTCAGCTAAATCGGTCAATATTAATAGAGCCGATTTGAAAGCCCGTAGGATTTTTTCTAACTTTTGAACGGCTGAACCGATTTCGATGAAATTTAGAATATAGATTTCTTATGTCCTACACTAAAACGTTAACTAATTTGTTCTTGGATGCAATCAATTTTCAACTCAGTGGACGCACCCAGTGGAACGGGTAAGACTTTTTTGATCTCATTAATTCGGGCACAAAGTAAGATCGCACTGGCAGTAGCATCATCTGGGATTGCAGCTACACTATTAGAAGGTGGACAAACCGTTCACTTGGCGCTCAAACTACCATTAAATTTGCAAGCAATAGATGAACCGACATGTAATATAACCAAAACATCAGCAATAGCGAAAGTGCTACAGAATTGTAAGCTTATAATTTGGGATACGTGCACGATGGCGCACAAACGAGCATTAGAGGCACTCGATCGACCAATAAGAGATTTGCGTAGCAATCAGAATCTCTTCGGAGGCGCGATGATATAAATGATGATATAAAAATCCAGAATGAAATTTATGGACAAATACATTCATTTAAGTCGATCGATTCCATTATCGATCAAAATGAAATTGTAAATTATCCAACTGAATTCCTAAATTTATTAGATTTGGCAGGATTACCGCCCCACAACTTACAGCTCAAGGTTGGCTCCGTGATAATAATGTTACGCAATTTAAATCAACCGAAATTGTGCAATGGAACAAGACTCTTCGTTAAAGAAATTTTGGGTAATTTAATTAAAGCGGCGAAAGTTTAAGGGCGAGGATGTTCTAATCCCAAGAATACCAATAATTCCAACCGATTTCCCTTTTGAATTCAAACGTGCCCAGTTTACAGTGCGCCTAGCATTCGCAATGACAATTAACAAATCCCAAGGCAAATCACTAGAAGTGTGTGGAATAAACCTGGAATTTCCCTGTATTCCTCATGGGCAATTATACGTTGCGTGTCCCCGAGTCGGCAAATCATCGGCGCTATTTCTTTTTGCCTCAGAAAAAAAACTAAAAATATTGTGTATGATAAGGCCTTACTATAGTTATATTTAAAGTATTTAGTTGTTATTCATTAATATATATGGTTTTATTGTTAAAAAAAAATATATTTTCTCATTATTGTCACATAATCCAACTGATTTTAATTTCCCAGTATTACATTTCCTTAGTCCACGTACACCACCTGTGCGAAGCCAGGGCAAGAGTAAATAGTAAACCAAGTCTTTCAGGAATTTCGAAATTATACACAAAAAAGAGGACAGACAGACAGACGGACATCGAAGTGTTTCTATAAGGGTTTCGTTATTCCTTTGGAACAGAACCCTAAAGATACGGCGGTACGAAGTTCGCCGGGTCAGCTAGTATTGAATATATTAAAATCGTCCATCATCATCACTATTATAGATTTCCTCAAAACTGCTTACAAGTCCCAAAGACTGCAACGAAAAATCTTGAAGTCCCAAAGACTGCAATGAAAAAGACTTCAAAGTGGCTTCAATGAATGCAATGCCAATCTAAAGACTTGCCATTCAATTAATTTGCAATCAATCAAGACATCAAAAGCAATGAGAAATTTCAATGCTGAAGTATAAGTCATAAAATGAAATCAGTTGAATGAAGCGCTAATCACAAAATTTTTTTCATGAATTCAGCGATTGCATTACGAAAGAATTATTTTATTTTTTTTTTTTTTTTATACAAAATCAAAACGGCTGGTACAGAGAGTGGTTTAGCCTTGCGGAGGGGTGTAACGTAAATTTCAATCTGCGCCACACTACATTAGCGAGCAGTAAAGCTCTCCTATACTCTCCTCTCTCCTATAGCGGCGGTGGATGACAGGTGCAGAGCGGATTATCTAGCTGAAGCTTCTTGTTCCTTGTGCAGAACAACTAATAGTAGGCTGAACCATAGTCTGGCAGAGAGAAATTACTTTCGAGATTCTAACAACGTAGAATTTGGTGTATGCTATATGCAATTCAACGGAAATCCACTTCATGAGAAGGTTTCAAACGCTTCGTGAAACAAGAAGAATTATCCTTGAAAGTGACTTCTTATCTGAAAATCGAGTTCTTGCGTTGCTGAAAGAGATGGACGTTACCAAGTTGTATGAATACTGTAAAAGTGCGCAGCGGCACAGAAAAAGAATAATACGTTTTATTTTTTTTTTATATAATACTATTTCTTTTAAATTGTTTAGTAGTTCTTAAACTGATTTTTTTTTCGTAATTGTTCATCTGGCAGGTGGCAAATGCCATGCTTTAATGATTTTTTGTATATATATATTACATAGTGGGCGCCGTTGGCTCGATCGGTTAGTGCGTCGGACTGTTGAGCGAGAGTACCCGGGTTCGAATCCAGCTCGGGGAAAAAAAAAAAAAAAAATAACACCACAAACATTTTTCACGGCCCCACCTCCAGCGAACGACTGACAACCTTCCTGGAGTACTTCTGTCATGAAAAGCTTTCGCAATTCGCCGTTCGGAACCGGCATTAAACAGTAGGTCCCCTCCACATGTGACAAAATTATAACGCGCACAACACAGTGGAGGCGCGAAAAAGCTAGGCTCTGGCTCTCAACGGGCTGTTACGCCGCCCCATATATATATATTACATAGGAATTGTAATTAAGTCAATTGGATTTATAATGAAATAAACAAAACAATCTATCAACCTATCTATCTAACTATCAGTCTTTTACAACTCTGCCAGGTTGGGCGGATAAGGGTTAACAAAAAATGTGTTTTTTTTAAATCTTTAGATACTTTTAAAACAAAATCTGTCAAGTGCGAGTTATACTCAGGTGCAGAGGGTTTTGGTCTAATTTATATTAATTCTAATCAATATTCAAATCTTCACTCCAAATTTTATCTCTTAACTACAAAGAGCTTAGAATATATCGGTAGTTTTCTTGTGGCAGCAGGATGGAAGGGATTCTGTAAGGGAACGAAGGGATTCTATAACGGTTTCGTTTTTACTTTGAAACGAAACTCTAAAAATGGCAAGTAAAGCTTACGAAGGATCGTATACAAACAATTTATCAAATAATTGGCTAAGAACTTCCTTAGTTAACGTGAACTAGAGTGTGAAAAGTGTAGTAACGACTTTACAACACATGCACTTTTTGCATCGCTCCAATGGCTGTACTCTGCAATATTTAATTACAGAACTACTTAAGATCCACATTCATAAGCACAACCTCAAATTAGTTACATCCACCATTTTTTTCCATTTTTCCATTTACTTACCTTGATTCCTTATTCATATGATAGTTTATCGCCTTAGCCATCAGCAGTGATACCATTGGCCGTAGAGCTTTACCTTGTCCATCGAAATAGTATGTTGCAATTGTTTCCAACTCTGTTTGACTTGTACTCTGCTGCAATATCTGGAATGATAT
Organism: Syritta pipiens; assembly: GCA_905187475.1. NCBI lineage: Eukaryota > Metazoa > Arthropoda > Insecta > Diptera > Syrphidae > Syritta > Syritta pipiens. The sequence continues at coordinate 58,704,667 of LR994572.1, read as the reverse complement.
GCACGGAAGCTAATTAGAAAACTGTAGAAAAAAGTCCAGGTAACATCAATTATGAGAGAGAAATTCAAAGTCACGCTCGATTTTATCGGCGCAGCTAAAATAATCTACGAATAAAGTTTAGCCGTAAATCAATTAAGAATAACGTGTCTGGGATTGAGCGCTATACTTTCGTACAGCCCAAGAACACCGTTTTGGTGGCAAAATATTTCAAACTGAAAAATGAAAAATTGGTATTGTAATTTCAAAGTATGAAGCATTACCTCCGAAATGCTAGGACGGCGTTTAAAGACAACAAAAAGGCCTTCTGGAAAAATATGCCTTTAGACGCATATTGTTCCACACATGGCACTAACCGATCTTAGGTCAAAATTTAAAGTCGGTGACGTTGTGTCGGTTCAAAAACATAACGTGCCATAAAAGGCATATTCCATAGATACATTGTATATGAACTTATTCATTTTTTTTTATCATCATCACCATAATTTTTTTGACCCCGTGTTCCGCTAACTGAGTCGCTTTGCAATGCACGTCGGAGAGAGATCTCCAGGCAACTCGATCCTCCGCCGTCAACTCTAGCTCATCAGGAGGTACGCCCAAGCGCTACCAGGCGAGATTTTAGAGTTGGTCCAGCCATCTCATCCTGAGTCTGCCGAGCGGTCGTCTTCCTGACGGGATCGTATTCAAAGTCATGTTTCTAACCCTATCTCAGCGAGTAACTGTCACAACAGCACAGAGAAATCTCACCTCGGCTTGTAGCAGGGATCGAGTTAAAGACCGATGACTTGGCACTGACTGATTACAGATCTTCCAAGCTGTTTCAAAATTGACCCAGCTTGACTAATCCTACAAGAAAGCTCAGTATTGCTCCCCCCATCACTCGTAAAAAAAATCCCGAGATACTTCAACTTCTCCTCCTATTTCAATGGGACGTCACTGACATGCAGAGTGCATTGAACAGGCTTTCTGGAAATAATCATAAGCTCAGATTTGTTCACATTGACCTTCATCCCAGCATCGGTACAAACGGAACAAACAAAAGAAAATATTTTTAGTAAATTTATAATGTACTAAACCCGTGTAGTTTGTAAGTTTCTAGGTAATTTTTTAGGCAATTGTTTGTTTGTGCCACTAATGGCACATTATGCGCATTCGCTATACTTCTGACATCAGATACTCCATAGGCTCGTTGCAGTAAGAAATTTGCGGATTGTGTTCTTGTTCTATTTCTGTGGCGTGATGTATGATGTGCCAAATAAGACAAACTATATTTTAACAAATTATTATTTTTATTCTAATATCGAAGAGTATGTTGAAAGGTTTCATCCCAGCAAATACGAGGTGAATATCAAAGGCGATTACGCTTGGGGCCCAACAAGGGGAAAATCTGACTAGTATACAAAAAAAACACCTTATTTTGGATGATGCTTATAGTTTTATTTATATATTTTTTTAATTTACAAAAGTGCACAAATGCTCTAAAGCACAAACTTTGAGATCGGATCCTGAAATAACTTAACAGAAGAAGATATTTTAGTATTTTGGAAATCAGTGGACATACTCCAATCATAAACAAAACAAACATTTTTTAACATTTTGTTTTACAAGATAATGCATGTTTCCAATCGGTAATTGTTTACTTTCAAAAACAATTGATTTACTAGATTTTGTTAGGCTATGCTAAGTGGAATAATAGTTAATTATATTTGCAGTAATCCAACGAGCAGTAGGAATCAAAACACAAATAATCACTTTCAGGCAATGTCTTAAAAGCCAAGTTATTTTATAGTATGTCCTTGCGGCGGGGTTTGATAAAGTCAAAACATATTATAGCTTCAGAATTGCGAGAGTTATAGAAACTCTGAACGAATAAGAGGTGACACTTTCATTTTCTAATTATTTTTAATAAAAAACAGTCGTACATAATATTAACATAAATTATTGGATCAAGATAAATATTGGATCATAGATAATTTTGATATGTATGTGTAAAGATAATGTTTGAAAATTTTTAAATCATGTTATATGGATATTGTGAAATGTATCACCTAAATTTCATTGAAGAGAATTATGAAATACATTGGCCATTAAAAGGCCCACATCTTGGGAGAAATTTTTTTTAATGTTGTGCAAAACCTTTGTGTAACGGATTTCGAAATATTTACGAATGGAACGATGTTGAATTTACGATTCGCGACAAAAGCAAGTCGAGCTTTGATGTCTATTGGGTAATATGTTCATCTAACACGAGATGTTAATCATTTTACTATCTCCAATGATGAGCTATAAGAATGAAAACAAAGAAAATGAAATCCAACAAACCATATGGCACGTGTTGCTATTGTCTTTTATTTTTAAATATTTATGATCTTCCGCAAGAAATGAAATTCGTTGTTGCAAATGTCATATCATCGTCAATTTGTACAGCTGCAAACGGCGCAATTATTCTTCCTGGAACTGCAGCTATGAAGTAACAATATGGTGCAAAGATTAGCAGTCTGCTTAATGGAACTATGTGCATAACCCCCTACTTTCGAGCAGCTTCACTGCATTTGATGCTTTTGACAGCTTCTAGCTGATATGCTATACAATAACGCCATAGCGTCAATTATAGACATAAACTTCAGCACAGGATTGTAAAGCATAAAGATGCAATCGAAACTATTCTGAACTAACATATTTTTTTTTATTGTTGTTGTTAACAACTAGTTACAAACTAGAAGCTAAATTAAGATTAATGAGCCCTAGCAGCTAAGACTATCAGCTCTAATATTTTATCTATACCAAAATAACTTAAGCTAGATGAAAGTTATAAACAATTCTTACCTCTCTAACATCATCGTAAAAATATTTCAGTTCATCATCTAAAAGGACATATGGATCAATTTGTACATCAGGAACAGATCCGGCTGGTTGCTGTGTATGCACTGAGCTGTATGCCCTCTTTGCACTTAATCCAATAAAGGAAAACGATGGTACCATCTTATCATTATTTATCTGTAGAAAAAAAAAATATCAAGTTTTTCATTACATACGACAAGATGGAAATATTTGAAAAAAAAAACCGGTCAAGTGTGAGTTTTACTAACGCGTGGAGGGTTTCGTTTTTTCGTCAACAGATTAAAAGTAAGAGTATAATTTAAGTTAAGACAACGAAAAACGTCGGGTAGTTCTTATTGTTACGAATAAAGCTAAACAAAAGTAAAATCTTTCTCATTCGTTGATCGTGCCAACCGTGTGAAAATTGAATTTCAGCTTACCAAACAGCTAGGCAATTTGAATCATAAAGTATTCGACAGTATTTTTAATAATAGATACCCACTTAGTCACTTAAAACACTAATGTGGTACAATCACAAACATCCAAAAAATTAACAGATCAAATACTCGTGTTCTACACTAGGATTTATTATTTAGCTTTTAATAACTAATTCTCTTATTTTTTCCAAAAAAAAAATACAATAACAAAACTACTATGATCAATCATTTCCTTACTTTATTCTTTTAAGAAAGCTGAGAGAGAAGAAAACTGTCATATAAAATATTCGCTCAGGTTCACAGGCTTTGAACAGACCAAAAAGATATTTCGGAATTTAACAGAATATAGAAACATTTTTAAGAATCGTTCTCGATTAAGTTAGTAACGCATTCAATCTATCTATTTTCATTTGAACTAGATTTTAACAATTTTGAAAAAATAAGAAATGTGAAAATAGCACGAAACCCCCTTCGGAGAAGAAAGAAAAAAAAAAACATGTAGGAAACGCTTAGAAAACTTTGTGTGTGTGAGATATTCGCTGCCCTTTTTTAGCAAAATGCTGATATAATTTAAATCGTTAATGTCTCAAAAAATTGTGTGAAAATAATTTTTTTTTATATAAAATTGAATCAATCAAATATTGATGAGATCTACAAAATGGTGTCTTCGGATTTTTAAAATTCGTATGTCATGGTTTTTGGTTTTTGGCCAATAACTCGAAAACTGTTTGAGCCAGGATGCTCGAACTAAATTTAAGCTTAAGATTACATCGAGACCTACATTCTAGATTTTATTCAGATTTTTAGACCAGCGGGTGTGGAAATGCGAGTGGGGGGGGACGTTTTTTGTTCGCACTTAAGGCTTAATATCTCGAAAACAAAACGCTCAATGAAAACTCTACTTTATTTTACGAAATCTATCCAACGGTACCTAACTCAATCAATTCCCCTCAATCATTCCCTTTTTTCCATACAATTCCCAATTTTCCATACAAAATCCATTCTCTAAGTCAAAAAGCCCTCTAACTCGAATACATTTTTTCGACTCTTGGTCGCAAAAAAATAAACAAAAAATTTCCTCTCGCAACTTGTATCAAGCACGCAATTGACACTGGACCACTGGACGACGAACACCTTTCATTTCATGTTAATTTTTTAATGCAAACACGCAGCAGAAAAAAGGCAAGAAAGAAAAAGAATGTTCACAGCAAGAATGAGAATTTGCATTTGCATGGCGACCTACGATCGGCAAACATCGAACCCAAAGAACACAAGAAAATCGGAACTATTCGCTAAAGGTTCTCGAAGAACAATCATGCTGGGCGAACACAATTGTCGTCTAGGGCCACATAATCGTCGTCTACACACAACCACAAATGAGCTATAGGTTATTTGTGCACGCAGTATGAATAACTGCGCTGCTTATTCGCTGTGTTGTTGGTTGGACCTCAAACAATTGGCTTTTAATATAAAAACAGTTAGGTATCTGAGATGTTTTCAAGCTTCATTTAGTGATGCATTGGGAGTCCGGATAAGGTCCAACACTGTCTTTTTAAAATAGAGTCCTTTTTTAAAAGGCTTCATAATCCAATTTTGAAGACTCAATCCAAAATTACAAGCTTTTTTAAATAATTTCCTCTGTTTTTTCCTTACATGTATACATTTTTGAATAAAAGAAAGGCGTTTAAACAAAAAAATCCTGAGATCCTGTGAAAATTCTTAGAGGGCTCCGACTGCAGTTATTAATTTATTTTAGTACGAATAAAAATCATGTTAGATTCCGGGTATTTTCGCGATATTGCTCAATTTTTATTTTAGAAAATAAGGTATGGGACACGGTACACAAGTAAGTTTTTCGAAGTTTGCGGGCTTATAACTTTTTACCAATAACACTAAGATGCTAATTGTGGTACAACTTTTCGATCTAACTACAATGCTCCTTCCAGCGGTACCCATATCAAGTATCTAAGAAAAAAAATCTATTTTTTGATTTTAGTACTAGTACTCATTTTTTCGCTATTAAGTAATTTTCTTAAAACTTTTTTTCGGAACTTTCTTTGGGCAAATGAGACACATCATCTGTAGAAATTTCATTTCTTAATTCCAGGTGGTTCATACACGCCCTGCCCCCTTTCCAATGACACCCATATTGGCCATCAAAGTTAATAAAAGTTTTTTTCAAACGTTAGTATCAGTACTACGACTAATTCCGGAACGACTAATTCCGGAAAAAATTCCCAATTTATTTTTGGGTTGTCGAGATACATATTCTTTCCAAGTTTCATCCCTTAACTACAGAGTATTCAGAACTTATTAGCAAATATGTAAAGGCGACAGATAGGCAGACAAACGGACACCGAAGTGATTCTATAAGGGTTTTGTTATTCCTTTGGAACGAAACCCTAAAAATTAAAACAATCAAACTACAACGTTATTTCTTATTGTAATAATTACTTAGCCTCCTCGCGTTTTCTCATTTGCATTGTCGGGCTTTAGAATTCTGCCATATCATTTAAGATCTATTTGTAACTCACACAACTTTCAAATTACAATTCAACAATATTTCGCTACGCATCAGCAAAGAACCGTTCATTTCCTTAAGTTATATATTTATATATTGTATACTAGTTTAGTTTTCAAATTTAAATTATTACTGAACTATAACTTAAATTAATGTACTTAGATATTTTTTTCTTTTCTTCTGAAACCAAATAGCAATGCCTAATGTGGCAGTGCGCCATTACAATCTTTAAGGCAGCTTGTCAATGACCAAAATTAACTTTATCGCTGGTTTTTTTTTTTAACCGAACTTTGCCGATCATCTGTTATCACGAAGATTCTTAGAAGAAATTGTAGCAGAACCATGACATGGTTATTCAAATCCATGGTTACAAATTATTTCTTATTTCGATTAATTTTTAATCATAAAACCCATAGTTCAAAATCTACGTACAGCATTGCCAAAATGATGGCTAACACGATCCGAAAAATCAAATATCAAATCTAAACAAAGTCCAAGCATAATTAAATATGCACTAAAACTCAGGGCAGGTCCCAAAACCTTTGTATTAAAACGACATGCGCCACTTGTAGACAGCGTCAACTTTAAGTAAACGTAATTTTATCATTCCACGAGCAATCATAGCTAATTATATTTCAAATACCAATTGTAAAATTATGAGACAATTAAAAATAACAAGACATACACTTATCATCATTTACAAAACATCCAAGGGTCATCTTTGTCACTAAACCTTTCATGCGTCAATTGCCAGGGTAAGTTCAATATCTCTTAAAGGAGATCAAAAGGTTTTAGAAGGTTTATAGAAAACAATGTATCAGGTCAAAAGAGTGCAGCGATTCTCAGCAAACATGTTGACAATAAAGGTCGGGGTTTGTGCTAAATTTCATATTTTTTCTTTTTGTGAACTTTTCTCACCGGACTTAAAATCTTGTCCGATTTCACCCTACTAGCTTAAGTAACAATTAGAGCTTAAGTTCAGGATCAACAAATATTCGGTTTTCACAGTGCTGGTTTAGCGTTAAACTCTCCTCAAATTGTCGTTAAACCCAAGCAGCTAAATTCGGTGGCTTAAGTCACAAATCACCTATACAAGATAACCAGCCTCCAGGCTGGAAAACCCCCCGTCCACATTTTACACGCACACTTAATTAGGCTTCTGAGCAGAATCACGCACATTGTTATATGCTTCCGAGCAACTCCATTTTGTTCTAAATTTTTCCATTCCTTGTTGTACGGAGTACGGATGAATGTTAATTTTTGAAAGTATGAAATTAGTTTTTTTAATTAATAGGAATAGTGGGAGAAATGCTCATTGCAATTACAATAGAAACATTTTCGTAGAGACGAGGGAGATGGATATCTTGTTTAGCTCATTTGTGGCTTAAGTACAGAAATCATATTTGAATCAATTGTCAAATTATATTTTTTCGTTTCGTTTTTTTTTATGTTTCGAAGTTTCTTATGAAAACTAATGGAGTTAAAAAAAGCTCTGACGAAGAAAATTTTCATAAACGATTTCAATGCCTGGAATGATGTCGATTTTTGCAGAAGATTTCGGATGCTAAATTCGGCGATACATTGGGCGTTTTGTAAGATCCCTTCCATCGAACATATAAGAACTTAGTAGTGCCTGCAACGTCAATTTAGTTTCGAAACAAATTCTGTAATTTTGCTTTACTATTCTTAGGAACAGTGTTTCATTCGCAGAATGTATGCTACTTATAACATTGCGATTTTATACAGGTAAAGGGATGCTGAAATTAGTTGCAGATTTTAGTGGAGCTTTCGTGTCATCCGCTTGCATATTGATTATATCAGCAATGTTGAAGATCCACTAGTTGCAGAAAAAGCGAACAATGCTATGAGAAATGTTTTGATCTATGGTTATTTTGGAAACATTTGAAATTTAGTTTGGATTCAAGCTGCAATCCCAGATGATGCTACTGCCAGTGCGATCTTACTTTGTGCCCGAATTGTATCTAAAATTAATGAGATCAAAAAAGTCTTACTCGTTCCCCCCGGTGCGTCCAGGAAAAAAAATCCTCCGTTGTCGACATTAACTGCTTTCAGTATCGTGTCGTAAGCTGTTTTTTGCCGTTAATTTAAAAGTGGGACTTTATTTTGCACTGATTGACTTAAAGCATTTCTATAGTATTGGCGTTCTCGTTCAAATTCATGATTGAATACATCATGCATGGGGCGATTAGGTCCAGATATTCCCAAGGCATGCAACATTTTGCCAGACATCATCAAGCACAAATCCTCTAAAGATATCAATACCTCATTGTAGATTTCATCGCAAATTTCAAGTTCAGGATTTTCCGTTGTTGAACGTTATCAATGCACAATGTCTTCAGCCATATTGTCTTTGTATTTGTTCCACAAATTTTGTGGATTTGATGGGAAACAAAAGTGATCGTATTTGATGCGAAGTAGATCAAATAACAGCATCAGCAAGTGTGTGGTCCCAATGGATATCATTCTGACAGGCTTCTAGATATGTTCCGCACAATTCACCATTGAACATTCGTAGAGATTCGAATGAAGTTGGCCCACGAATATTAAGTAGCAATAAATGCAAGTAAAAACATTCGTCACTGTTTGGGTGCACTGTGTAAATGCGCCCCAATGCATCGGTTGAATATACATCCACGTATCCTGGTACAGGCTGTCCTTGTTTTCGGCGTTGGAATTTTTTATGTGACACATTCCATGTAAAATATTTCGGTATTTCCGAGTAAAGCAATGTTCTTGCAAATGGATCGCTCGCGCATGTCTCGAAGAAGTTTGTCAGCGTTGTCGCTGGTGGTCGTTCAGCTGTTTGTGCTGCGTTCTCTGCCGTAAAATATACTCGTTGTCCATTCTCCAAATGAACAGCTAAGTGGAGTACTATCGGATGACGTACATGTATAAGAAATGAAAAGATTCTCCAAACAGCCTCATTGCTGCTAACATCTTCCCATCTGATATTGTGAAACTTCATCGTTGTTGTTTGAAGCTGCAATACCAAATACGGCCATGTCGTTTCCTTTCGTGACGTATTTGCAAACATATTTAATAGATTTGACCGAACTGCAGTACTCAACATTACAATGCGCCTTAAATGTTTTAGAAAGCAGTGGCGAGTATGGAACAATCCAACTGTTGGTAACTACGACATCCTTATTTTTGCCTTTTAACGTTATTGTTCTCCCGTTATCTTCTACAGAGCGACGACGATTTAAACAATTTAACCAAGTGATTTTTTTCATGGAAAAGTTGTTGCAGCTGCATGACAATTTCCCTCCTAACTGAACTTTTGATAGCACAGCGTTGAGTTACTTCAGCTTCAGGATTTCCCAAGAAATGAAGAAATTTATTAGCACAACATAACCCTGGTGGTTCGAGTCGAAATCTTAAAGCATTTCAATATATACAAAGAATGCTCATTGCTCCGAAATCGACCGATTTGTCGCTGGCGTAAGCGATTGTTGCATCATATCTAAATCCCAAACGTTCGTAATTGATTGTTTCGTTTAATCGTCTATTTTGTTGCATCTCGTTTGAAGTTGATGGTGGGTAGTTCTGGAGTCGCGTGAAATCTCGCATGAGAAATTCTAATTCTATTTTTCTCCAAACGCACACTATATAAAACTTTAAATGTCTGTCCTGCTTTATAGAACGTTGAGCACTCAATTTACGTATGTAAATTTTCCTAGGTGCGAACCTAGTATGGAAGATTACCGGATAAAAATGTTACGACTAATAGTATTATTCTAGACCATATGCAACATCCTCTGCGCTATCGCTACTAATGCGAAGCGTTTGCAAATCACTTTGATCTATTGAAAGGCTTAAATTGTAAGTGAAACACAACACACACTTCCACTTGTTTTCCAAAATCTATTATTTTTGTTTATCAATCTTTCACTACCACATAATACTATTACAACTCTCGATTCACTATCACAGCACTTTCCACGATCGAATATGTCTTTTTTTTGTTCTGACCATTCTATATAAACATTATCATTCCTTACATTTCTCACATCCTTAATTACTTTTCACGCAGTGGGTTTTTCCTATTTATTGACGTCATATCGGGTTTTCATTTCACGATCATTCTTTACATTTCTCACATCCTTAATTACTTTTCTTATTTACACAACGAAGGAAAAACGAAGTACATGCTGTCATCAAGGAAGGACACCCAACACCGACGCCTAGGACAAAGCGTCAATATGGACAGATATAACTTCGAGGTAGTCAGGGACTTTGTCTACCTGGGCTCCGCGGTTAACTCGAGAAACGACACCACCTTGGAGATCAAGCGAAGAGTGACTCTTGCCAATCGCTGTTTCTTTGGGCTGAGAAGGCAATTGAGTAGTAAAGCCCTCTCTCGGACAACCAAGCTAACATTATATAAGACCCTGATCGTCCCAGTCCTCCTCTATGGCGCAGAGGCTTGGACATTATCAAAAAAGGATGAGGACCTGCTAGGTTGTTTCGAGAGAAAGATCCTTCGCGCGATCTTCGGACCTGTCTGCGTAGATGGCGAGTGGAGAAGGAGATTCAACCACGAACTGTACGGGCTGTACAGCGACATGAACCTTGTCAGAAGAGCCAAAATCCAGCGGCTTAGATGGATGGGCCATGTAGAGCGGATGGACACCAATGCTCCGGCCCGGAGAGCCTTCGAATCTACCACCATGGGGAATCGCGGCAGAGGAAGACCCCACCTCAGGTGGCGCACACAAGTGGAAAGGGACCTCAACCAACTTGGCGTGCGAAACTGGAAACAGCTGGCAAAAAACCGGGCCAGTTGGAGAGGCATGTTGGTTGAGGCCCAGGTCCACCCCGGACTGTAGCGCCACCTAAGTAAGTAAGTATTTACACAACAATTCATTCTACAGGCAGTGGGTTTAACCTACTTATTGATTTTATATCGGGCTTTCTTTTTTCACCCAAAAGAATTAGAAAAATAAAAACTCTTTGTTTTTCCCTAGACATGAGTTTATCGAAAAAAAGGATACCATTATTGCCGAGTTTCGATTCCCGGACCCAGAGATCCTGGAGCAGGGATCTTATGCTCTGCGCCAGTGCCACTTCATATTTAACTCAGTTTTTTTTCTGATACATAAAAAATGCTTTGGAAAGCTTTGAAAAATAAATATCTTTTACTATTTCCTTCATATGGGTATCGTTGGAAAGAGGATGATAGTTAGATCAAAAAGTTGTACTATGCAAATCATCTCACTCTTATTGGTAAGAAGTTATTAGCCAACAAACTGCCAAAAACTGACTTGTGCTCCGTGTCCCCCACCTTATTTTCTAAAATATTTGACTAAAAAATCTGAAAAAAATTGGAGTTGTGCGGCAACTCATCGCAATACCCCAAAATTATCCGAAAATCGTGTGATTTTTTTGCTCATACTAAAATAAATTAATTCCTAACTTTTTTTGAAAAAAAATTAACGGGAATATATTAAGTAAGGTACCATCGGATAGGTCTTCCAAAATAAAACAAAGTTTTCATTTTGAACTTTTTATTTGGAAGCTAGGTTTTCGGGATATTAAGCTTCAAAGTCGAAAAAAAGGCGTCCCCCCCCTCTCATTCCACAACTGTTGGTCTAAAAATCTGAAAAAAATCTGGAATGTAGGTTTTGATGTAATCTTTGTGTTAAAATTGGTTGGAGCACTCTGGCTTTGATAGTTTTCGAGTGGCCAATAACCAAAAAACAACAACATTCGAATTTTGAAGATTCGAAAACGCCATTTTGTAGATTTCGGCGAAAGAACAATAAAATATTATGTAAAAAAATTATTTTCATACAATTTTTCGAGATATTAACGATTTAAATCGTATCAGTTTCCTGCAAAAAAACGATGAACTGACGGCAGTCTCAGTGTCGCTTGCGGCATTTCATCCCCTAAATGCACCAAAGCAATTTTCACACGGCTGGCGCGATCAACAAATGGGAAAGGATTTTCTTTTGTTCACTTTCGTTCGAAATGAAAAGAAGAATTTTAGTGAATTGAGTTTAATTTGATTTGACTATTTTAGTGTTCTTAGACTTATTTTAAGTCTAAGCTACTAATTTGCTTGCGAACGAAACCCTCGGCGGGTGAGTAAAACTCACACTTGACCGTTTTTTTTTTATCCGCACATAATGTCAATTGTCACTTTCATACATATGTCATTAATAAAGAAGACAATGAAAATTATAAGAATAAAAAGCAGGCCGTAAACTAGGTCAATACATTTTCGGTCCAAGTAATGGTACTTATACATACACTCCAAAACGTTAGTTCGTTAACTTGAGAAAAGGTAAAGTCCATACTACTGGTTAAAGACTTCAGCAGTTTAGCATTGCTGAAAAAGTACATTAAACTACACGCAAGTTCTTAAAATACTTAGCAAAATTTAAATACTTGCTACTACCTTTGAGCTATGAACACTCAATTAGTTGTTTATTCTGCTGTTTTTAATTATGGTTTCGATGACAGTTAAACTATTTTCGTTTATTGTTTTAACTTAGCTGACTTGGCTGACATTGGCCTCTATAACAAGATTTCTGTTTTAAGAAAATGTTTGATCTTTAAGAACTTTAAACATGACATTAAAACTAAACACACCACCTATACCTTCAGCGCCGCTAGAGCTTCGTCTTCTTTGCTTTGTTATTACCAATAATAAAAACGCTTTATTGGATCAAAATTTCTAGAAATTTGTTATGCTTTCGTCCAGGACACAACTCTGCATAGCAAAAATTACAAACAGCCAAACAACCATACTCATCATCATCATCGTTGATGGCGTAACAGGCGGCGGAGGCCCCGAGCCTAGCTTTTCTAGCCTCCGCTGTGTTGTGCGCGTTATAATTTTGACACATGTCAAAGGAACCTACAGTTGTTTGCCGGTTGCGAACAGCGAATTGCAAATGCTTTCCGTAACAGAAGTACTCCAGGACCCCCACAAACAGCCATACTATCAAAGTATATTGCAAACTTAATGCTAGCTTCTTTACACAGACATGCAAATTGAAGCGTTTAAACAGTTCTTTAACTTGTCATAACGGAGATAATCGCTCCCTACCAGAAGTCAAATGGGCTCCTCTAGTCAACCACATCACCTTCTTTAAAACAAGTGGATACACCTTTCAGGCCTGTTGAAACTAGAGCAGTAGACGAACTCCGAATATGGATCGATTAATGTTTTGTCACACAGTTTAAGATCACAGCAGTACAACTATCCCTATTACCCCCACTATAACCAACGCCAAATTTTGAAGTCTGTACCGCAATGGATCCCTGGAAAACGAAGAAGTTGATGATTCATAATTACATAACTCACAATTATTTGATACATCTGATGAATTGATTCAATGTTTTTCTCTTTAATAAAACACCTCACATTTTTCGCGAATCGTTTTCATATACCAACTGAACGACCATATCCCTATATGTAATTAATGTAATTAATTAATGCTCATCGCCGCGATATGCTTCACTTGCTACATTGAACAAGTGTTGCGTGCCTTTTACTATACAGTTTAAAACGATTGATCGCCACTCCTTCAAAAGTCAAAAGCTTGCCTCATCAACAGTGTAGCAACGCCGATAATTTGCTATGACTTAAAAACTACCTTGAGTTGAAATTGCACTACTACAATGCCGTAGAATTATCCTCCGTAGGCGAGGCAATTGCATTCCGACGCCGAATAAGTATGTGGAAAGTCCATCAATGGCTACAAAAAATATGTATACGCCACCAAGGAATATCGTTTTTAGTCAAGAAACATGTTTAAGAAACAAGTTTATCCTCCCTTGAGTCATGTCCTTAAAACGAATTATGCAATAAGATTTTTCACAAAACTTATTCACTATCAATAAACTTCGAACATTGTGAAAGTCATCAAATATCAATGACGTAAACAGACACGCACACCTACTTAATGACACCAGCAACCTTAAACTTAACGTCTGTTTTCAACAAAAAAAAAACTCTCTCGAAAAGAAAGAAAAATAAAAAAAGAAGACGAAGACGAAGAAGAAAAAACTGGAAACGGATTTTACTTTCGCATGCAAAACAAACTAGTAACAGCAGGCATTGTATGAACATAAAGTAAGAAAAAAAGAGCAATGAAGAATATCTTCAACTACACAACGATCCACAGGCACAAAGTGGTAATTTGAAAGCAAAAGTTAAAGCGTTGAACCAAAAATCAGCCGACTGTGAAGTATTTTCTCCTCTTCCTTGGGCTTCAGCCAAGGCCTTGTGTTGTGGCCTTTGCACAAATGCGTTGGCAATACAAATGCACAAAATGACGAATACTAATTGAAAGTCTTCGCACAATTACTCATAAAACATTATTTCCTTCTCTGCTTTGACTTAATCTTTTCGGGCTCTTATCTCCGGTGTGCATGTGTTAAAATTGTACTTAAATAACATTTTTAGAATGCTGCTCTTGGCAAATTGGAAGGAGCGGTAGTTTGCCCTTTTGGTGGAACTTCCGCAATATACGCTAACAAAATTTCTTCTTTTGTTAACTGTGGGAGCTTCGGCGGACAGTAAATTATAGGCTACGCAGTAAGATTTAATGAAGTACTTCGTTAATAAATCATCTGAAATTTTTTTTTTTCATTCCATTCACCACATGATAATATTTTACCCAACATTTATAAGTAAATACAAGAGAAAGTTTCAAAGTTTCACAAATCATTTTCAGTTAAAATATTGTAACCCGAATTTCATACTTAAACCTTGACAAAAACAAAAACAACCCCTGTTCCCTCAAAAACTACTTCCGAAAATATCGGAACAAGGGAAAGTTGTTTTATTACTAACACATCGCATGTTTGCCACAATCTGTTTAGCTATCTGCTAAGTAACAGCTTCCACCGAATCGGTTACGAGGTCGACAAAGCATTTTTTGAGGAACGTGGTTAATATTACTAAATTAATTATCGCCTCTATTTCCAAGGGTTTAGCACGTGTTATTTGGTTTAGGAAAAACCTTGCTTGTGTTGTTCCCCAAATATGTGAATTTCAAAACCACTTATACGTACGAATGTAATATCTGGGTTTGATTTTTTTAACTTAATATAATAATTTTGAATACATCAATAATCAATTCAATTCAGGATGCATATTTCGTGATGATGCTATAAATACTTTTTTAACCTTAGTTACAAATCAAAAAAAGAGAATTATATGCAGCCTTATTCAGAAAATTGTGCGGCTAGCTAATTAAAAATAAAACATGACCTAACCAAAAAAGGATTCAACTTTCATTTCTGACAGTTCAAGTTTATCTTAAACCAAAAAACATATTCAATTATCCTCTATTTAATAACCGAAATCAATTTTGCCATAAAAAATGCTGCTGCCCATATATATGAAAAATGCAATTTGAATTTGTAGCGGTATCAAACTACAGCTACAAGTCAAAACAAATATGTAGGTTACGTGTATCAGTTTACAGTTTTATCCAATTAACGGACGTGTGTTACCAGAAAATTAATAAGGTCATAGTCTACGAAATCACAAAGTATTTCGGATATAACAAATTGAATGTACGTTTAAAATTTTTACAGCTTACATTTTAATTTTGTTACTGCATTAAACAGGTCGCTATATAAGCATAAATAATTGCGTGATATTACAATGACAAATTTTATGAAACTCTACTTATACAAATATTCCTCCCCAGCTATATTATTCGCTACACAGGCAAATGCGAGTTGTGTCTGGAGAAAGGTTTCCTTACCATAAGCAGACCTATAACAAACTTATAAACAGACTTAAACAAAGACTTGGTAGGCAGGCCTGTCGATCCTCATTATTTGGCATATATTTGAATCACTGGATATGGCTCAAATTCGGAAAATGTATCGTTTGCTTACTTTTAGTGCAATTTTTAAGTATAAGCATTTCAACATAGATCCAGTCTGAATGAGACCACTGTGATATTGTTTGTATATACAAAATGTACGTATGTAAATGTATGCGTATACATATGTGGTTGAATATACTTATATTTGGTGACCGAACAGCCCGTGAAGGAGAAAACCGTAGCTTTTTGTTAGTTCATTGCTGATTTTTAACGTCGAGTTGAGAAAACAATGATCTAGGAAAAATCAGTCACTCCCCAGAAGAGGCACGTTGAACTTCTTTGATGTTTTCCCCACTATGGATTCCAGCCTGTACGGAGCATAGAGCGACGCACTCAATTTCAAGCCACTTTCATTCACGAATCTCATTGTGCAGTGACTTCTCAAATCTTACAGCAAAAAAAAAAAAAACATTTTTGACTGTAATCTTTGACGTTGAAAAGCCATTCAGTTACTTGACCCTGCACTCAACATTAAGTATTGCTTAATTGAATTTTTGAGAAAACAAATGTACACACATTCGTATTTTCACGTTGTAGGAACAGATTTAAAAAAAATAAATGTCTGACAATGTTTTGTTATAATGATCTTGTAACAAAAAATCTATAGATGACTCATTAAGGTTTAAGACAGCACCAAGGTCAAAGAAATCAAAGACTTTTGAAGGTTAAATTTGTTGGTTGAGTAGAACTCAAAATTAAGATTCATTCAAACTCATTGTAACAAAAAAATCGAGATGTTAGATCGTACTATTGTTGTGTTATATTATGCTCATGTCTACGCTAAGTACAAAATGATTTAAGAATATACGGATTGTTGATGCTAAGAAAATTTCTTAACAAAAATTGGAATATAACAGTCTAATTGCATTGTTCTTAAATATTACTTTATGTCAAGTTCATCACAAATTGTGAGCCTTATTTCAAAATCAGATTGATTTGTTTCTTAAATTGCATTCTTAACAAGAAGTAAAATCAATAAATAGTTTAATACAAAGTCAAAACAAATGTTTGGGGAGTCTAATCTCAGGAACTACTGAACGGATTTCCATGCGGTTTTCACCAATAGTATTGTTGAGTATCTATTATGGGTATAGACTATATTTTATAGACATTTTCGCACAACAAGTTAACGGTAAATTGAGATTTGTAAATAAAGTCGAAAACTGGCAAGCTTTTAAAGCGGGCGCTCTAAACGGTTATAGATACGAAAAAATAATGTACTGGGGAATTTATCGTCTCAAAAAGTACTAAAAATGGCATATGTTTATCTTTTAAGGCAGACTCACAATAGACATTTTGATGGCTCTTTAAAAATTCGAAAAGCCAATCCGCCCTGTAATTCCAAACCGCTTTGTCAAAAAATCTGAAAAAATTACAAAAATCGGCTTCCATGAGTAAATTAAAAAAAACTAATTTCAGCATTCTAGCCCCAATACTTTTGGAGCTTTGGCCAAAAACGATAAAACGTCAATTTGCGAATTTCGAAAATCCAAAAACTCAGTTTTTTAGATCTGGGCGCAAACATTAAGAAATAATAGCTATAAAAATATCGATTAGTGGGCGAAATCCTAAAAATCCCTGATTAAACGATTTTTTTAATCTATAAAATTCTGCCTGAAATCGATGCGAGTTTCAGTGGTGTTTTCCATATTCATTTCAACCCCTATGCTGGCATGACGATGATCGCGCAGAAACGATGTTGTACGGATAGAGGCATATGATATGTGAAATATGGATATATGTATATATGTATGTATGTGTATAGGTGTACATAAATGTACACAATAGGGATATAGACTTCGATGCCAGACCGGGTATTTTTTGTTGGAAGATGATAGCCAATGGGAAAATACGTGTTCTGTCCTAAAGAAAAATAACAAAGACACTTATTTACTTTGATAATTTCGTTGTGTAAAATTACTGAACCTTAGTTGCTGTGGCAAAATCACCGCAAAATATGATTGAAGATATGTTGCACCGCAGACAACAACTGTCATCCGATTACAGGAACATTGATCAAAGTACATTCAGTCGAATCATTCTAAGTCGAATTTTCACGGGACATAAAAATTAGTTCGAGTTAGTGGCAGTCACGGAAAAATTCAAGTTAGAGGGAGTAATATTTTTTTTTGTTTTTTTGAAAATCCTTTATTTTGGACTGTAATTGTACTGGCAGACGTCTTTATGTTACTTTTTTTAAAGTAAATTTCCAATACACGCGCTAAATGAAGCAAGAATGCGTCTCAGATACCTAACTGTTTTCAGATTAAAAGCCGATTGCTTGAGGGTGCGCGATGCGACTAGAGATGGCTCTCGACAACGACCGTGTTCACTCGCGATGTTCGCGTGTAGGGCCATGTTCGCAAGCTAATCCTCATTTTTGCTGTGAACTTCCTTTGCATAGGTAAACAACAATAAGGGCAATCACTTGCGGTTTTTCTCCTACGTGTTTGCACTCAACACAAAATAAATGTTCGCGAAATGTATTCATCGTCTAGGACCACATTGGGAGAGTCAGAGAATGCGAGTGTGAGTACTTGATACAAGTTGCGAGAGGACATTTTTTTGTTGTCTATTTTTCAGCCAAAGAAATTAAATTCGACTTAGAGGTACTGAAAATAGCTCTAAATAGCTCTCTGATATTGAAGCGATTCAAAACAAGTGTCTTTTGAAAAGGGGAAAAAATCATTTATGATTTAATTATATTATTAGCCTACAATAACAAGGGAAACATTTTCTTTTTGAATGCTACTAGAGGCAGCGGGAAGACTGACATTGCTGCGGCATCGTCTGGAATTGAACCCACACTATTACATGACGGAAGAACTCCCATTAAAATTTTGTAGTGCCGATGTTTTAAGTGCTGGCAATGTTTCCAAGTAGAGTAATACTGGCAAATTGACGGTGAATTGTAGTTCAATAATTTAGGACGAGGCTTCAACGCTCCACAAAACGTCTAGCAAGACCCACTAAAGCAAAGTCAATGTTTCACTGAAAAAGTCATACTTATGGCTGCACATAAAAAATCGTAACTTATAACTAATATAAGTGTTGCATATGGAAGAGACAACACATCACTTTCCAATAATATACTTCAAATAAGAGAAATTAAAAAAAATTTAAGTAAGAAATGGGAAGGTAAATTTCAGAAACATCTTTTGTTTTGGTGCCGAACATTTTAGAAATGATTGAGAAGGTATATTCGGATATTGCAAATTTATCTACTAATTCATTTGGTTTGAGGGAAGGGTTATTTTGTCGCAGACAAATAAGCAAGTCAATTAAGTTAATGATTCAATTTTAGCCAAATGTGATTCATCATCAAAAGTCTATTATTCAGTTGACCGCGTTTTAGATGTAGAAGAAGCAGCGCATTACCCCAAATTATTTCTAAATTCATTAACACTTTCTGGTATTCCATTACTGGAATACTAAAAAACTTTAGATATATAGAGCTGCCTGTGAGAAGCCAGGACGGCAATTAACGCAGCCTTAAAAAAATTCAACATTCTACTTAGATATCTTATTTTACCTTTACATGTATTCTTTTTATTCTCTTAATAGTTACGAATAGGAGATTGGTTTTACTACAAATAAAGAAATCGACGTTTTTATAAAAAAAAATGTTCCCTTTAATGAATTAGATTAGATGGCCTTATTGAAATTTTTTAGCAGTGAAAGTGACAATGATGAATTCACAATGGTATGGCTTGATAAAATGTAATGGTGCATCGTTCTTACACATTACAAGGGAAACTATGTAATGGCAATTAAAAAAGTGTGTTTCTTCGATAGAAACCAATCAATCTAAACTTCAAGCATGAGTATGTTTTGCGATTATAAAATTCCTAGCTTAATGAATATGATTTAAATTTTGAGCACGAACGAACAATTGTCCGTAAATCGGTAGAAAGCTATTTTTTAAACAATTTTAAATGCGGCTAATTTGTTGAGCGAAATTTTACTACCAAATTATTTGGTAGAAAATAAGTTTAGTTTATACATACATAGTACATTGGGCGGCGTAACAGCCCGTTGAGGGCCAGAGTCGACCTTTTTGTGCGCGTTATAGTTTAACACATTTGGAGTGGACGTACTGTTTTATGCCGGTTCCGAACGGCGGATTGCGAAAGCTTTTCATGACAGAAGTACTTCAGGAAGATTGTCAGTCGTTCGCTGGTTCACGGTTGGGCCGTGAAAAATGTTTGTGATGTTATCTCCCCGGTCTGGATTTGACCCCGGATACTCTCGCTTAGTAGTCTAACGCACTAACCGATCACGGTAAATAACCGATCTTAAGATACTTTTTAGCCGAAAAGAAAATAAATAAAATTGCAAAATGTAGACGGGCCAGATCGGTCATAATGAGAGAGAGAGAAACTAAGCGGTAAGATGAAACCCGCATAAATTGTGGTTAAACCTTCAGCCTAGCACGAAAAAATGGGTTTTTGCTGTCGGACACGGACTATACTTTTCCCTTGCTATGTTTAAACAAAAAATTTAGTAGTACAGTCTACCTCTTGGCTTCGCTTGCCTCATAGGAGAGAGCCTGGGTACAGTAACATTCAGGGTAGTTGTCTAGCTGACACACTCGCAGGCATGAAACCACTATTGTTCTACTATCCAGCAGACAAACACCAGTCATGTCAATCAACAAAACTAACTATGAGGATCTAATAAACACCACTAATCACAAGTGACAAAAGTGGAAAACGTGAAATCATCCTTCACCTCTTATGTTCGTGCAATGTGCTGGTGCTTCAATGAACTCATCTAGGCGAATACTTTTATAAAAGTGCAGGCGAACTAAGCAACATTAGTATCTACTGAACGGACCCACCAACCGCAGGTGCAGTGTGCGGAGCAACAGGACAACAATACCGTCGCTGTTCTATACCTACCTTTTATTTTATTTTAGCAAACTTCTCTCCTGCAACTCATGCAGAAACTGATTAATTAGTAATCTTTCAACCTTTCGATTAAATTATATATGCATTTATTTCAAATATTATCACATTCCGGCTCTGGAGAATCAAAAGCGTAGAAAATCATTCCAACTAATAAATTAAAACCATCAGTCAAAAGTCTCATATTACAAAATCATTTCATAAAGCTTACAAATTTATTCATGTACAAATATACAATATATTCTATTATATATGGGTATCGTAAACATTTTTTCTTGGTCAATAAAAAACAAAAAAAGATTTCACCTTGCATATGTATGTGGGAAAAAGATGATAGCGAAACTATTAACGGTTGTTATATCACTATATCTTAGCTTTACTCGTTTAAATTTAAATTAGTACCTACAATAATTGACTAAAGAATTTATGCAACCGATTTTTTTTCTTTCTTCTTTTATCTCAACATAAATAACACAAAACCCGTTCTTTTTCTTTTGAATTGGGTCAATACCTAGACAGGTGCAGGCAACGGATTGAAAATAAAACGAAAGTGATGAAGATGAAAGAGGAGGTAAATGAAGATTGAGATATTGGAATGTGAGTGCTCGAACAGTTTACAATAAATTAACAATGCGTACAGTTTTACTGAGAAAGTGAAGAATAGGTGAAAATATATATAACCCAAAGTTGGTAGTTTTTAAATTTTTAGAAGAATAAAAATTACCATTAATTATCAATATAATTGACATGTACATAGAAAAGAAGATAGATATTTTGACAACGATTTATTGATCTTAGATAAAAAAGTAGCCTTTGATTTGATTTTGATTTATAAAATGTAAGAATTCTATTCATATGGCTATTGTTGAAAGTATGTTGATTAAGTTAGCCAGATTATAAATAAGTACCATACTGTATAATTTTAGCTTCAACGCATTAAGAAATGGATTTATCATTTCAATACTTTACTTATTACCGTAACCCCCAAGTTCTTTATTCGTTGCACAGCATAAACATATCTCAACTCTAAATGAACCGAACGTCGAGATTGAATTACATGCTCAACAAAAAAAGTCTTGTATTTCAACAAACTTCGATATAAAACAGGTTCGACAAAATAGCTTTTTTTCTGAATTGTGCAGTGTAAAATAATGAAAAGGAAGCCAAGAAATTTATTAAAACGTTGCGGTAAAGTTATATCAAAGATGGACTGAATAGCGTTAGTTGAGGTAAATTTATTTCCCAATTTTAGCATTCTTGTATTGTGCATTTCAGTAATTTTGCAATTTTTTGGGTTTCGGTTCAAGGTAACGAAACCCATATGGAATCACTTCGGTGTCCGTCTGTCTGTCTGTCTGTCGCCTTTTACATATTTGACTATAGCATAATTCCTTTCTAGGTATTCATTTTATCAAAAAACTTAATACCAATACTAAAAACGGCTCAGGGAAATAACACCACAAACATTTTTCACGACCCCACCTCCAGCGAACGACTGACAATCCTCCTGGAGCACTTCTGTCACGGAAAGCTTTCAATTCAATTCGCCGTTCGGAACCGGCATTAAACAGTAGGTCCCCTCCACATGTGTCAAAATATATCGCGCACAACACCGTGGAGGCGCGAAGAAGCTAGGCTCTGGACCTGTATGGGCTGTTACGCCGACTATTTTTTTTTTTTTTTAAAGAGTGTGACAGTTATATCAAAAAGTGGTAATCACCTAGAAGTTATTAGCCAAAAAACTTCCAAAAATCTATGCACTTGTGGACACATGTCCCCTACCTTATTTTCTAAAATATTGGACCACAAAATATGACAAAAATTGAAGGTATACGACATCTCATCGTAATATCGTGTACGATTTTTTGTTCATAATAAAACAAATTGATTACTAACTTTTTTTAAAAAAAATCTGAAAGAATTTTAAGTTAGGTACCATCGGATAGGTCTTGTAAAATAAAATGGAGTTTCCATTAAGGTTAAGCTTTCGAGATATTGAGCTTTAACCACGAAAAAAAGGCGTCCCCTCCCCCCACCAGCATTTTCACGCCAGTGTGTCTTAAAAATCTGAATCTGAAAAAAACTGGAATATCTAGATCTTGATGTAATCTTTCTGTTAAAATTAGTGTTAGAACTTTTGCTTTAATAGTTTCGAGACATTGGCCAAATAAACAAAAAATAACAAAATTCGAATTTCGAAGATCCGAAAACGTAATTTTGTAGGTGTCGGCGAAAGAAGAAAAATATATTGTTAAAAAACAAATATATTTCATACAATTTTTTGAGATATTAACGATTTTAATCGGATCAGTTTTTTGCTAAAAACGATGAACTGACGGCAGTCTCAGTCTCGCTTGCGGCATTTCATCCCTTAAGTGCACCAAAGCAATTTTCAGACGGTTGGCGCGATCAGCAAACTGGAAAGGATTTTCTTTTGTTAAGTTTCATTGGAAATGAGAAGAAGAACTTTACTAAAGCTATTTTGATTTGGTAATTTCTTAGACTTATATTAAGTCGTAAGAACTAGTCTGTTTCCGTCAGAACGAAACCCTCGGCGCGTGAAAAACTCACAATTAACTGATTTTTTTTTTAATTGTCACAAGCTGACTGCTTTTTTCTAGCCATGTGAACAAAAATTCCCCAGTCGCTTAACCCTATAATGCATGGTAATTCATATGGAAATCATTACGCTATTTAACAATATTTCGTAAAATTGTCACCAGAGAGATAAACGGTTTTCTATTTTTTAATCCTTGAATGATTCTTTAATTTTATTATCTGCGAATTCTTAAAGAGAATCCATTTCATTCTGTAACAACAAGGTGCATGTGGTTTGAGTAGATGAGTAGATAATTTTGCCAGTGAAAAAACGTAATAAATTTATTTTAAAAAAAGAAGTTGGAAAAAATATTTCCATATTTTCCGGATTTTTGGCTAATCATTTACTTTTTTATTTCATAGATCGAGACAAATTTATTTGATTCAAAGTGGCCCTTAATACATGGTTATGCATATATGAATCAATAGGCTCTTTGTTTTCATAATTTTAAATCACAAAGTTGTGAATTTTGTTAGAACAAACTTTGTTTCGCAATCGAGCGGCTTTCTAGTAATATGAGTTGAGGACTTGAAGTTGTCTCCAGCCACGTCTACCGAATTATTATTACTCGCCATAAGATGTTATTGCATCTAACAATTTCTATTATTGAGCTAACAACCTAACATTCTAATAAGCTATTTTCATCACCTTTATACATACTTGTGTTCATTGTCTTTTAATGTTAAAAGAGCCAACAATTAAATTCAAAAGGCAAAGCAGAAATTATAAAGTATAAAAAGTAATAAGTGCCGTTATAAGGATCGTTAGAGTGAACCCTATAAAACTTGAGTTAGTCACCTTCGGCAATAACCGAAGGAAAGAACTAAACGACAACATCGATGATTTTCAAATGCTTCTTTTAGGTGACGTTGAAATCGGTTATAAAATAAAAATCTGCTAATTGATATCGGCAAAGTTTTGGTTACATCTTTTAAAACTATTACGACTAAGAGATTACTTTTAATGATCGCTAACATACCCTTTAAAAGGAAAAAAAGGAGAACACCTTTTCAAAAAAAAAAAAACTACTCCTATGGCATTTAAATTAAAAAAATAATAAATCGCGAAACTATCCGCATATACTATACCAAACGTAAATTGATTTGTAAACATTTTGCATGACGAACAACTAGTTATTACATCACATTTTCAATACATCAAATCAAACTGATAAGTACTGCACATGTGGTCAAGGAACTGTCAAATCAACTTGCATAACTCTTTGAAGTATACCCACCAAGTAAACACCTTGCATGAAATGAGTGAAAAACTACCATACCTTTCATTGATTAATTTAACAAAAATTGAAAAACACATATTGCACAACAAACAGGATTGATGATCGAAGTATCCTGCTGCTGCAACACTTTCGCAATCCGAACTAGTTCGCATTCAAAAAACGAAAGTTTTGTTTGCTTTGCCTCAAACACTGCCTACCATGCTAACCTAACATGGCTCACTTTGAATTAACGAAAAAATGTTTGTTTAAGACTTCTGTATGAGGAATTTTCACAATTGGATGATCACTATGAATTCAGAAAAAAAAATGAAATGCACTGCAATCTCAAAAGTTAATTATGTAATCAAATCAATTTTCTTACCTTTGGGTCATGGTCAGCAGTGATACTTTCAAATGCTCGTCCTGATACTGTAATGCTATGAAACGATCTATTCAAAGACAGTCCTCCAACACTCTTAGCCCAGAAAGGAGCCGAATATTTCGGAGAAACTACTGTTTTATTAACGACACTCCGACTTGAAAACAATTGACATAGAAATTTGTCCGCATGAGAGCGGCGAATACACATAAGACTAGAATTACCGAAACAAGCCATTATCCTTCTAGCTTTAATTTTCTTTTTTCCTTTTACAACGCAAATTGGTTTAATATTTTAGTATGTCCGTAGCGCAAATAAGTTAAAATGGTAAATAGAAGTGAAAAGAAAACAAAATTGAAAAAAAAAGAAAGTAATGCACAACACTTGCCGCGAATCACTGTCGGTGCAAAAATCACAAATACTCAAACAAGATAATCAGCACAAGAAGTTAAACCAACTTGTTATTTCTCCTTTTAACTCCACCGGACTCGATTCAATCAACTTAATGCTTTCGGGAGTACCGACCAAGCGCTTATGATCGAATCTTTGAAGCACAGCTAACACCACGGCGTTAAGTGATTCGATTTCTCTTCGGAATACTTTGGGCTAGTGGAAACGTTGCTTTCGTCACCTTTGAGTCTGTTTTCTGTATGGAGTCACACACGAGCTTCAATTCTTGGCTTTATCACTGGGGCAAACTCTTTCAACACTAGACGGAAATCTTCTATTGTGGCGGTATCTAGGCCGTTACACCATATCCCTACCATGGAGCATATAAGCCAGTATTAATTTATTTCCCATTTCTATTTTTCTTTTTTTTATTTTTTTCTAGTTTATTTACCTTTTAGTCAAAAAAACATTTACTTAAGAACGTGAACGTGACATGCTGTGATGTCTTTGACAAGGTAGTCTTTTATATGTTTATGACTGGAGTTTGATTTTTCTTTATCAGAATGGAATTGAAATATTTTAAGTTCGATAAAGAAATACTTTTACTTATATACATGTACCTCAATGAATGAGGTTTTTATCAAAATAAATAGAAAATATGAACACATGTCTTATTCTTGGCTGCGGGACAGCTGTTTCCTTTGTAGTTCTGATAAGTGATTGGTATAAATTGAGAGTACGTTCAGTTGGAGTGGTATCGATATTTTTATTGTTTCTAAACACATACATTTTTACATCGCGCATCGAATTAGTAGAAGTCGAATTTCTGATTGGAAGAATATATAAACTCTTAAGCCCAAATCGCAACGGCGCGTTCGGTTGGTCTGACTTTGACATTTGAAGTAGAATACACATAAAAGTATTGTACAAATCGAAATAGCGCGGTCGGGCTTTGCAACTTCGTAGATCGTAATATCGTTAGCCCGACCGACAGGGTCTACTTTCTACTCGCTCGGGGGTTTGACAGATGTTTTTTTTATTTACAAACGAAACTTTAATGCGGAAAGGCGATTATTTGAGTAAATTAGAATTGCTTTTGATTTTAGTTTTAAAATCAAAATGTTTTCTTACAAAATTTGTTTCAGAGGATGGAAAGTTTCGAGGATAAGCTTATTTAGGTTAGGGAAAGCTAACGCGCGAGTTCCATTTCGATTTGGAAAATTGAGTGAGGCGCGCGTTGACATTCTTTTTCGTAAAGCCGATAAAACGCGTACCAACGCCTGTCAAAGTCAGACCGACCAAATGCGCTGTTACTATTTGGGCTATATTCTGTATATCGTGGGTCAAAACAATCAACGCAACGCACGAAGTCACATTGTGTGTTGCAATTTGAGAGGTTATGCGTTTATCGTAAAGCCGATATAATGCACCCCAAAGTTGGTTCAATGCACGCACGCAGCATTGTGTTTCTAGTTTTACTCCGAAGTGGTACTAAACACAATTTTTATTAAATTAAGCCCAAACAGCACCGGTGTGTTCGGTCGGTCGGACTTTGACAGGCGTTAGTACGCGTTTTATCGACTTTATGGGAAAGAATATCAATGCACGCCTCACTCAATTTTTCAAATCAGATAGAGCTCGGGCGCTCCACACGTAAATAAAACAACTCAAGTGCATATCTGTCAAACACCCGAGCGAGTAGAAAATAGACCCAGTCGGTCGGGCTTACGACACTACAATCTGGGAAGTTGCAACGCTTAATGATGAAAGCAATGGATTTGACAGTTCCTTTTCAAATACAGCGAAAAATGATATCGCAATGGATAGATGATTGGTTGAGAATAGCAAGCATGTCCGAGCTACGGTCGAATTCAAATTTTTCGACACACTGAATTGATATTACCGCACGGACAATGCTGTTGCATGCCATTTTGACAGTTAACAAATGAAATTGCCTAGCAATGAAAGGCCCACCCTTCTTTGAAATCGCCATTGCCATTGCCTCAAAATATGCCAATGCAGACGCAACGTAAGTGTAGTCTCCAATCCTAAACTTTCTTTCCCAAATGAATTTCTGGGGACATCCCTGATATTTTACAATTGGTATAATCAATTGTTGGTTAATGACATTTGCATGAGATCTACCATACGAAGTAATATTTGGACGGCGAAGTAAATTTGTAAAATGTCTCGTTTTGTTCTTATTCGATTATCTAATTTGTTCTATAGACTGGAAAAAGCCCTTTCACAGGCTTTTCGTAATCCATTTCAGCCAGGTAATACATCAAAAGTCTTTTCATTCAGAGCTAATGATTTCCCATAGAAAGCCTTGCTGTTATTGAAACGCCTAATGCCGGATCATTCGCGGTGTCGCGTAATCAGTCAGACTCCAGTCTTAAACAACTTATTGGCGATAGCATCCTTTGGGCAGTTCCTAAACATCGGAGGTCTGTTGAACGAAGACTAAGTCGCAAGTTTGGCTACCCTGAATATGTTTGGAAACCCTTAAAACTTAAAACACAGCTACGTACGTGTAATAACTGTGGCCATGATCATGAGATTGGAGTGTTGTGTCGTAAGACCGACTCATTTGACGTTATAACTCTTTACTATACATATGTGCGATTTCAGCTCATTGTTATGCCAAAGTTCGAACAGAAACGCAGCTAATGCAGAATAAAATTCAAGAAAAGTTGGGACTGAGTCCTATTGAAGAAGAAGTGGTGGTGTTGTACGACGGAGAAAAAAATGAACAGGTGAATATATAAATTTCAACTATTGGTGTGTAGTCTTCATAGCAATCTTTGCAGCCGTCTGAATTCATTGACGGAAAACGCGTAGTGGAGATGGAGAAGCCCCGCCCCATTTGGTTTAGTAAAAACTTAATGCAAAAAACAACTCAGAAGTCTTCTGATTCCAAAGAAGTAAAACCCTCCGATTTAGGTTAGCAACAAAAAAAGAAATGTTAACTCTTTAATTTTACCTATGTTGTTCAATAAAGATCAAAATGGAATTAAAACTATTGAATACTGTTATTTAATAAACAGCACGGGTTGCCACCACGGTACTCAATTCATGCCAACAATCTGGTGTAGAATTTAAACAACAAATGGAAACATTTTATTTAAAACAGCTGATTTGACCTAGTTCTCAGTAAAAACTTTTCATAGGTACACAATTATCTTTTTTTGTGATGGCAGCATCTCCAAGAACTTGGTTGCTGCGAGTACAAGGTTTCTTTGTAAAGATATCCACAAAACCACCACCAAATGGAATCACTCGCAACCAAATAGAGCACGTATTAACTGATCGCCGCCACTGCCCGAACCTGATTGCGATACGCTCGTATCGAGGCCACGTCGATGTCGACGCGGAGCACTATCGTGTTGGTGCGGATTGCCCTGAAAAGACACATTGCATCCGCCGCACTGTGGTCCCAAATGGCAAAAGTCGTGACAAAAATACAAAATTCGATGTTGTATTTCTGTTCTTGTTTTTAGTTTATTGAACAAATATAAACAGAGCTTCAAAAACAGCAAGCAAAATAGTTTTATGATTTTTATTTTGGCCTCTAGAACGTTTCAAAGTTGGTCAATTTTGCTTAAGAGTTAAAACAACTGAAAGAAACGGATCTCTTTGTTTTCGTTTTTGCGATTGTGATATACTAAACGAAAAATTATAATTTCTTTGAATGCAGTTTAGTAGATTTATGTGCTAAGAACATAAAAATACGTAGATATTCAAAGATAAGGAAAGGAAAACATTATTAATAAATTTAACAAAACATCACATATTTTGGTAGTTTTTTTTTTGGTTTTGGGTTGAGCTACAAAAAAAGCCTGACGGGTCATGCGGAATTCCGACCATGGTAAATATTGAAATTGATTATTTTGACGTTTATTTGGCACCATTCTTAACTTCTTGTAAAAGCAATGATTTGATTTTTCGAAACAAAAATCCCATCTCTGCCTCTTCGTTACAGTTTGAAATAATGCATATCCATTTTTTGTTGTTATAATAATAAATTCGGTTTTATTGTAAATGATCAGCATTTCAGCTCCATAAATTTCATCAGGTTATGGGCCCAGCCAGGCAAACAAATTGAGATGAGAGAGACATACAGAAATTGTAGAAACGGAAACGTTAATTTTCACAAATGGAAATTTACGGTAAAGCACGCCATGAAGTTGCAAGGATTTTGGAAATCAGTGGTTGGAACGGAGACGGACGCGGACATCAAGGAGAAGGCCACGGCCAGGCTTGTATTGTATATTTCTCCAAATTTATACAGTCATATACTAGGTGTTTGAACAACCAAAGAAATTTCGGAAAAACTTCAAGCAACATATGAAGATTCTGGTTATACAAGGCGCTGTGGTTTGTTAAGGAAGCTAACAACAACACGATGATCAACTGTACGAATATCGGGGGGTACGTGGACATCATCATCTCATGGCGACTGAGAGCAGCGGTTTGAAAATAACTGGCGATTTAATCAAGACGAAGTTGCTGCAGGATTACGATGGCTACACCGAAGAACAAGGATATGGCAAGCACAAAGCAAAAAGAACGGCGGTTAAAAAGTCCAAAGGAATCGTGTGCTATAAGTACAAAAAGGAGAGGCCCATAGCAAAACATTGCAAGGAAAAGCAGTGCAATCTTTGCAGAAATAATGGCAAGAAGTTAGCATCGACTTTTGCTGCAAGTTTTGACCCGCAATCAGAAGACTGGCTAATCGATGCAGGAGCATCATGACATAAGTCAAATAACAAAAAAAGTTTGTATAGCCTATTTTTAGGTAACAAATTGGAAAATCTATAAGAATAGAGAACCTATTGTAAAAGCAAATGCTGTAAATAATATGTTTATATTAAATGTAATAAATAATCACAAAGGTTTTCAGGTCATTAGGAAAGATAAGTGTTTGGGTCACACAAGTGATTCTAATATAAAATGTCTTTTTATACACAAAAACGTTGAAATGGAAATTTCACAAAACGAAACAAAAAGTGCATACCTTGCATTGAAGGCAACAAGCGAGATTGTTGTTCCCAAAACCTGTGAGCGTAACATCTGAAGTATTGGAACTAATACATACCGAACTGGAAGGCGTTGAAAGCAACGAATCACAACTTGTCTTTTAACATACTAATCTTTTCCCTGTATCTTTCCCTCCCCTTATTTTCCCTTCATGAATGTGTTTATAGTTTTCGTTCTTTTTGTTTGTACACTAAATTTCTTTGGGTAATTCATGAATTCCCTTTTAGAATTACGATTGACAGTGGTATGAATAAGAACTTGCATAAGATGATCAGAGTATTTAGTTCACAGCGCAATGGATCCAAAACTAGATGAATTTCGGCATATTTTTATTAAGTCAAACGTTGATATTGTTTGTGTTTCTGAGACGTGGTTTGACCCGGAGTTTTGCGATAAATTATACGGAGTTGATGGTTACAATCTTTTTCGTGCCGACAGAAACGAGCGTTTGGATGAGGAGTATGTCAGAGATGGCATTAAATGTGATCTTGTTCATAAATCGAGCCTCGACTGCTCTTTGCAATATCTCTTTGTGAAGACTACCTGTAGCTCGTCGCATCTACTAATCTGCACGGCCTACAGACCGCACAAAAACGTAGACAGACAGATCGCACCACTGCTTAATAGTCAGCTTTATGTTCAGCCACTCAGATCGTACTCTGCGGTGATTTAAACTGCAATCTATTAAATAAAAACACTTCTTCTTTTCCTCTGCGCTACGGAGGGTGAAAATCATCACTGTTAATACAGTCTTGTCGGTGACTCCTCTCATGATCTGGATTGTCGTAAGATTCAGCCAGTCCCGCAGGGTTAATAACCACAACAGTATCTGCCGTCCGAGCGTTCTTCTTCCCTCTGTCCTTCCTTGCAGGACAACTTGCCGTTTCACAAGTACAATTTCCTCCAACTGAGTGGCCCAGGTAGCATAGTTTCCTGATTTGGATTAAATATAGCAACTCTCGCTTTGCGCTCATCCGTCGAAGCACTTCTTCATTGGATACCCTGTTAACCCAGAAAGTCCGAAGTACTCTTCGACATATCCACATTTTGAAGCCTTCAATTTTTCGGATTATTCCAACTTTGAGCGTTTCTACTCCGTATAATAGCACCGACCAGATGTTCTCTCAGTCAGCTCTAATAGGGATAAATACTTTGGCATATTTTAAAAAGTCTGATTTAGGAGGAGTGTAGTCCGTTCGAAATCCTAGGAGTTCTCTAGGTATCTAATGCCGACCAGATGTAGCATTTCACCATTCTTTTCTTTAGATTTAGGTTGATCTCCTTGATGCAGAAATTTTTTTTTCATTTTACAGAAAACCGCCATAGCTTGTTCTATTCGGCCTTTAATTTCCTTGTCCAGGTTGGCATTGCTCTCTATAACTGTTCCTAGATATTTAAACCTGTCTACTCTTACTATATTTTGGTTGCCTATTTTTAACTCCAGATTAGGTGTTGGTTGCCTTTTAGTAAGCAACATGAACTTGTGTTTATTCTAAGTCCATAATTATTGCTTACCCTGGAAAGCTTATTCATCATGGTACTCAATTTATTTATATGGCTTGCAATGATGATGGCGTGGTTTGCATATCTCAGATTATTAATGTGGACTCCTTTAACCTCTAAGCCATCATCGCTCTCCTCGACTGCCTTTTTAAAAATGTGTTTCGAGTACATATTGAAAAGTAATGGTGAGAGAATACATCCTTGTCGTAATCCTCTTTGGATCTCAACTTCTTCCGATTCTTCCTCTTCCATTACCATCCTCGCTTTCTGGCCCCAGTATAGATTTTTAATTACTCTCATGTTATTCAAATCGATGCCTTTCTTTTCGAGTATCTCCATCATTTTATCATGTTGCACCCTAGGCTCTTGTCATAATCAGAGCTGTAAATTTTCAAGTACCAGTACAAGTATCGGGTACTGGTACTTGAAAAAATCAAGTACCCTGTACTTGGTACTTGAAAATCGCACAAGTAGTTCGTTTCAAGTACTTTTACTTGGTACTTGAATACTGCCAAGTCCACGTTCAAGTACTTTTACTTGGTACTGTGATACTGCTAATTACATCTAGAAGCACTTTTCAAGTACAAGGCCATTGCAAATATTTTAGAGAGAGAGCCTCTATGCTTGGACTGGCTACACGACACGCTCATAACAGTTATCGCAGAAGACATCAATTGAGATCTCCAACCAGCAGAGCAAGGCCAGATACATCCTGCATGAGGTCACACAATGGAAAAGCTTTCACTTCCAATACAGTCCTACAAGAACGCACGGCCGACAATTCTCAAAGGAGTGAACAACTGGAAGCTGGCGGTGCCACTTAAAGTCCGTGAAGGCTCTTGGCAGCAGCCAAATGCCCCCAAAAAGGCGACTAGGATGGGAAAGGGTATGTCTCCAAGCGCCAATAGGTTTCTCGTCTCAATATCCATGTTTGTGAGTGCAAACGAAGCTACGATGATATTCATGAGGCCGTTCAGAACTACTTCGCTTTGGAATCATCATTAACGACTATATGCTCAAAGGAGGATGAGAGAGCACTTTAGATACTGAGGTCTGCAACGCATTGACTAAACGCCATGAAATCGGACTACTCTGGCGAAACGATCATCAGACTGTGCCTGATAGCTACACAACAGCATATAGACGATTTGCGTGTCTTCAAAAGAAGTTTAGCATTTAGCATTCAAAAGAAGCAATGCTAAAGGAGGGGGTTTGCATTGCAAGCGATCGGGTAGCTTCTTCGATTGAACCAGTAGTGTAACAGGGGGTGTAAGGTGTAAACCCTTATGCACGTAGGCTAAAACTACAAGCGCGAGCCATGATCTAATGTTAGATTAGGCACAGCGGAAGCATTCACTCGATTGAATCAATGGTGATACTGAATCTAACCTCTTGGACTGGTGGTCTTTCTCCCGGAGCTACTTCGACATATTCGGAGCTTAGGTCTGGGGGGAGGGTTCAGAGTCTCATGTCAGGACTAATGAAATAGAGATGGTGGCGGAAGAGTCACCGATGGACTCACGGCAGCGCTCACAACCTCGTACGGGGATACTGACATCGGCCTAGCCGGCCCCTTGTGTCACAGGGGTACCCTACAGGGGCCTGGCCCTCCAGGTTGGTTTTCGACGGGTTAATTTCCCGTCAGAGTAAAAACACATTTAGTTGTGAGGCGACCGTATGCCTCGGAAACAATTGATACACCTGTTGATAACCAACGCAAGAAAGGACAACGATCTTCGGATCTGCACTGCAACTATTTAATAGTCTGCCGAACACGATTAAAAATGAAGTAAATAAAAGAAAATTCCGTGTGCTGTGTGTGCAGTTCTTAAGAGAGTCAAATTAATGTACAATATATGTTTTGCTTGTATAAAAATTTAATGTTTATGTCTGAACAAAAAAAAAAAAAATTGTAAAATGGATGAAAATTGTAAAATGGAGTTTATAAAGTATTTTAATACTAATAAATTTATACTACTGCTACTACTACTATTACATCACCGCCAAGAAGGAAAAATACTGTGAGAAGGTTTGCAGGGAAAAGCCAGAATCGCAAGAGATAGCCAGGAACTTCTCCGATCAAGCCTCTCTAAACCTCAACAGCTGTCCTATGCCGCCAGCATCATGCGCAGAGGACCAGTGGCAAATGGGCCAGCAAACCATCAGGAATGCCGCTTCTGATGTGCTAGGTTTCACTCGGCCACCAACGCGAAACACCGGGTTCGAAGAGGAATGCCAGCTAGCGAACACGGCTAAGCAGAAAGCCTATGTGGCGGCTCTCCAAAGACGGACAAGAGGGACTCGTGAGCTCTACGAGCAAAAAAGGAGAGAAGAAAAAAAAGAGAGCATAGGAAGCGCGAGATCGAGAATTTTGAGAGATATAACAGGAAGGACGTTCGAAAATTTTACCAAAATGTCAGGAGGACATGCCAGAGAAAACATCTTCGAATGGACGACTGTAGGGACGAAGAGGGTAATCTCTTAGTTAAAACGCAGTCAGTGCTGAGAGCATGGGAAGGACGCTTCTGCAGACTGTTAAATGGCGATGATGACCAACATTCCGCTGTCAGGCAGAGCGAACCATTCATCGTGGGCGATGATGGGCAATTCCATCGCCCTTCCGACCTGGACAAAGTAAGGGTTGCCATATCTAAGCTCAAGTCCAATAAAGCAGCCGGTACCGACGGTTTAGCTGCCGAGCTCTTTAAGGCAGCGGGAGATGACTTCATAGCGAGCATGCACCAGCTCATCTCCAGAATATGGTCGTATGAGTGCATGCCCGATGAATGTAACCTCAGCATCGTATGCCCGATCCTCAAAAAAGGAGACCCTCTAGTATGCGCCAACTATAGAGGTATTAGTCTCCTTAACATCGCGTATAAAATCTTCTCTGCCGTATTGTGTGAGCGACTAAAACCGTTTGTCAACAATCTGATTGGTTCATATCAGTGTGGTTTTAGGCCTGGAAAGTTCACCATCGACCAGATATTCACCTTACGGCAGATTCTGGAAAAGACCCGATTACCATTATATAGGCGAGCAGGCTTGTAGAACAATATTTTATATAAAGGAGTCCAATTATATAATAGTTTAGATGCCAATATTAATATGGAAAATAATATTAACAGATGAAACTGAATTTGTTAGTTTATATAACAACTAATAAAATTGACCATACTATACTATCACCTTGCTCTTATTGGTAAAAAAGGCGTCCCCTCATTACAATTTTTACACCCAAGGATCTAAGAATCTGAGCAAAATCGGTAATGTAGACATTGATGTAAACTTTCTGTTTAAATTAGTTTGACCATTCTAGCTGATCATCAAAAACAAAAAAACGTCGAATTTTGAAGATTCAAACGTGCAAAGTAATCAATGAATGATGCTTCATTCATTTTTGGTGACAAATATTTTAATGTAAAATTACACTGGTTTCGATTTTCTTTATAAACCCATTTGTAAACTCCACAGCGGTCATTTTGCGTTTGCCTTCAATTTTCAACTGGAATATATCTATAGAGGTGTTATCCTTGCACCTTACACGCAAGCATTTAGCACTTCGAATATTTTCGACTGATCCGGGACGCCCTTGTCCAGTTTTTAAAAAAGGTCCGATTTGAATGTTAACCAATCTAATTTTCAAATTGTTGAGTTTAGTTGTTAAATGCTTAAAACCGTAAAGTGCTCGGTAGAGATTGTAAACATCCGAAGCCGTCATAGAATTCCAATCTACCTCGGCCACACTGGGACTAATTTTTGGAGCTGCAAAAAAATGATATATTCTATGCGAAATCATTGGAAAAATGCACCATAAGTTGCCTGGCTATCGTCTTGGCGTATCGGATTTTGAAAACTCTTCGGATATCCTTTAATTGTCGCCATAAGCAGATTGGAACCCTCTTTAGCCAACGTGTTGTGCAATTGCGGCATGAGGACATGTGGGCCGACATCAACTTCCTTTTGCGCGTAGATCTTAAACATAGCTAACAATAAATACGCATTTCATATTATGGCAGACGCAAGTACTTACATCACCAACATCGAACTTCTTCGGTTCAATTTTCATGATTGAAACACCTGTCTTCTTGTCACCCTTCATTAAAGAGTATATAATTGGAGCAGCTCCCCGCCACCGAGGCAGTATACTGGCGTGTACGTTAATCATGCCTCTAGAAGAACAAATCATTTAGCGAATATGCAGTGTATAACACATGATAGGTTCCATTACAGTGAAAATGACTGTATTATGCATTCTGGAATCATGTGACCAAACGAAACAACTACTCCCAAGTCATATTGCCTGCAAATTTGACTATCGATTGGCCACTTCAACAGAGGTATTTTACTTGTTTCAGCGTAAACTCTGATGCAGTTAGCTGGACTCTTAAATGAAGTTACCACGCTTACAGATGACACGTGCGATTTATCTAAACTTTTTAGCAAATAATTTTATTAAATTATTTTGGAACGATTTTCGCAATGCTTACATACCTCGCGTTATGCAGTACTTTGAGGCTAGGTAATGAAAAATTGTCAGTTCCGAAGAAAAGTACTTTTAAGGTTTTCTTTTGCAATGAATAATTGTAAACGTTTGCAAAATATTGAAAAAGTTTTCGTTTATATTTAAAAAAATTTACTTCAGCGGGAAGTCTCATAATCAATTTGTATGCCCGAAACTGACAGTCCCACTCACAAATGAGCTAAACAAGATATCCATCTCCCTCGTCTCTTTCCCCTTAGTTTCATTTGACAGCGTTTTTTATGCAATTCCTGTCTGTGAATACGTGTGATCTGCAAATTGGTTCCTGTTTAAGATTAGTCATTGCAACCACCAATTTTTTTGCAAGTTTTAGGTTTAGTTTAATGGAAATATCTACAAAAAATGTTTCTTTTGTTGCAATGCGTATTTCTCAAACCATTACTCAAACTATAATAGCACATTTAGCCTAAATATATTAATTAAAAAAATTTATTCCATGCTTTCAAAGAGTAACGTCCATCCAAACACCGTACAACAAGCAATGGCGGCGAAAATCTAAAATTTAGAACAAAATGGAGTTGCTCGGAAGCATATAACAATGTGCGTGAATTTGCTCAGAAGCCCAAATAAGTGTGCGTGTAAAATGTAGGAGAGGGGTTTTCCAGCCTGGAAAGCTGGGTATTTTGTATAGGTTATTTGTGGTCCCACTTTTACAACAGTCTGCCCAACTGTTAATAAACAGTTTGAAAGAAATAGGAATGCGACTAAATGGCAATTTCTGCAGAAGCAGAAATGAAGGAAATAAACATCGCGCAAAAATATAAGGTGTGCTCAAAAGCTTGTCAAAACATAAATTTTTGTGACTTCACATAGTGACCATTTTTGACATTGCATCTGCGATTTTTTTAAGCTTCGATCGCAAATAAAAAGTAAAAAAAATAAAAGTGTGTAAGAAACAAATTAATATTTTCGATTGACAGTTGCTTATTAAGTAAAAAGTGAAATTATGGCTAAAGTTTCCATTCTGCTCACTAAGCAAAATTTATTTTTTTATATTTTTTAGTTAAACTGACTTATTCTAAAATGTACTGTGAAAGAATTTTCGCAAGGAAACTTTTTTTCTATTTTTTTTACCTTTAAAGTTTTCAATTTTCATACCTGCCTGCACAAATGGATACGATTACGCTTGTGCTAAGTGATTTTTGTATTGTAAATATTATTCTGCTAAACATTTCGGAGCAAATATTATAAAACTTTAGCCCCAGGCGCCTGCCTGACAGTTGTTGACGTACCCGTACCGGAGTGACGAAGTCGCGGGAGCGTTTAAACCCTTAAAAGGGTTAAGATTCTGTTAACGAGCGAAGCGACCCACCAACCCCATACTTTAAATCACAGACAACCTAATATAGACACCCAACTGTACAGCGGCTATTTCCCCTCGTTCATCGATGAATTTGACAGTAATTCACGAATGTAGCTGAAATACAGGAAGCATTTTGACAGTAATTCAGGAATCATCGAACACTAACTCATCATTTTCACGCATATTTGTTTGATTTGCTGTTCAAAGCTCTCACACGTATTCACAAACACAAAATGTTATAAAAAACGCTGTCAAATAAAATCAAGGGGCAAGAGAAGTAGAAGTTGGGTATCTGTATTGGCTAATTTGTGCTTTAAATACACCAGGGCTCTCATCACGTAACACGACTATCGTCTGACGATATCGTTTGAACGATAGCTATGCTTCACGTAAGCATAAAAAAACGATATCGTCAAAACGATATCGTTTTCTCTGCTTCACGTACAGCCGAGAACTGTCATTTGCTATCGTCTCGACGATGCTTTTCTGACGATACCTAATTCACTATCGTCCTGGAGCAAATTGTGAAAAACATTGTAAAATTGTTGGCTTAAATAAATGAAATATTGTATTTAATACTGAAAAAATAGTTTTGCTAGTGTTTTTTTTGCATTATACATTCTTTTTCAAAGAAAAAATGCCCATTTTTATTTCTCACATTCGACCTGCAATCATATATATAACTCATATTTTCTTTCCAAACCATGGAGAACTTTGGTTTGAGTCCTTGATCAAGTAAACGTCAGTTGTAGGGAGGAAATGAAATGCTTATAAATAGATGCTTATTTAATTAATTCAAGCTTATAAGTTATTTTTATATGAACTTGAGTGCCTTATACCTCCTTAGCACTCATTACCTATACTTTCAATTCGTTCTTGGACTTGGAAATACAAAAGGAAATTGAAAGATGACAAGCAGTTTTTATTTTGACATAAGGAATGTAGCATTTAGTAGCACTCAAACTGTGACGATAGACAAGACGATAGCGATAGTGTTACGTGAAGCAAACTTTTGACGATAGCGTTGACGATAGTCGTCTTAACGATGATCGTCTGAAAAGTGACGTGATGAGAGCCCAGAACTTTCCTACTTAGAGTTGTTGTTATACACTTATCCACTATTCAACTTTGTTATAAGCACGAGGGGATTTTGACTCAACTGCACTGTTCTCACACAGATTGCTGGCTCATTTATAAGAAACTAAAGCACAACAATCCTGACAGTCTTTCTGTTGTTCTTGATAGCACACACCCCCAAACAAACGAATTTCCGTGAAGAGTTGTTAAAAGACAATTTTACATTGACAATTATTTTAATTCGTTTTTTAAATAGTTGAAAAGCCTTTGAAGAGCTGCTTAAAGCAGTAGAGTATTATTATGTAGATTTTGGAAAAAAAGATTTTAAAACCCTTGTGTATAAATCACATAAACGACGTTTGATTAAAAAAAAAATGTAAGCTTAAAAAAGAAAATTAAAAAAAACAAGTTTTTTTTTTCTAAAAAATAAATTATTATTTTTCTCCTCTTTATGTCATTTTAAAAAAAAGAATGTCAACGCGCGCCTCACTCAATTTTCCAAGCCGGAATGGAGCTCGCGCACTGGCTTCCCCTAAATGAGCTTATCCTCGAAATGTTTCATCCCCTAAAACAAATTTTGTAAGAAAACAATTTGATTTTGAAACTAAAATCCAAAGCATTTCTTATTTACTCAAATAATCGCTTTTCCGCATTCGAATTTCGTTTGTAAATAAACAAAAATTATATACACACCTGTCAAACGCCCGAGCGAGTGGAAAGTAGACCCAGTCGGTAGGACTTACGGTATTACGATATGCGAAGTTGCAACGCCCGACCGCGCAATTTCGATTTGCACAAGGCTTTTGCGTGTATTCTACTTCAAATGTCAAAGTCAGACCGACCGAACGCGCTGCTGCGATTTGAGCTTTAAGCAAACGGTAAAAAAAATAGCAAAAATGGGTAAGAATCAAATTAATATTTATTCTTAGTTTATTAGTAGTATTAAATTATTTAGAAAGATGCCACATTATGGAGTAAAAGGGTTTAAGAGCCATAACAGATAAACGTGGAAAAAAAAATGTTTTTTTACATTCCTTCAAAGTTTGTTAGTGATAAAATCGCGCCTTGCAATTGTAAAAATGTTGATTTGCCATTAGATGTTAAGAAATTATTTTATAAGTGTATGATGTATGTAAATATTAAAAATTTTAACAAAATATTTAAATTGGATAAAAGTTTTATAAGAAAGTTAGTAAAAAAAAGTTACATAAAAAAGAGAAAAGTAGCTTGATTTGTCTCCACCTTAAACTCTCAAAAATTGACAGCGTGACGTCACAGGTGAACACCTTGACAACTGAATCTTAGCATACCTTGAAGTTGCCGTACCAGCCGTCAGCCATAAACAAAACGTAGAGAAATTCTGGTTCATCTCATAGTCCGGTGAAAACCAAAAGAAACTTACATCAAACAAATCCAATTTGCTAATTCAAATAATGCAAACAACAAATTTATAAGTCATGGAGTGTGGAATTCAGTCAGACTACAATATGGTATCAAAGTTAGCATTACGTGTAGCCTTGCAAACGATGAAAGAGAGGTGCCTATCGCTGCAACAAAGGCTATCCACTGTCGAGGATGAAAATCAAACCTTACGTGGTCGTTTAGAAATAGATGCGCAATATCATGAGTCATATCAAAAACAAAATAAGGGATTAACTCACAATAAAGCAGAGTTGGACAATTTACGGTCCCAAGTGGCCGAGCTTAGTCGGCAGAAGGTGCAGCTAAACGATCACATTAACATGGTAGCAAATGAAAATCGTAAATTGTGGTCACGGCTATCGCAAATTGCGAAAGAACAGGATGTTATTACAATTCAATCGAAGGAGAACAAAGCAAGCATTTCGCATTCCGTCGACGATGAACTTGACAGTCCGCGGACGGCCAGCCAAAATCTAATTCGGTCAAGAACATTTACACAGCATTCGCCAAACCCAAATCTGAGATTGAAAGTGATAGACTTTGAAACCGATGAGAAGAATATCGATGATCCCAGCTTGGAGGAGGTTTTGCTTGTAGATGCCTCCGACGACGACGAAAGCAGCAACCGTGAACTGAAATCTGATGAGATGATGGGTGTGTGTGACTCTGAGTTGGGTTTCGCGTATTTAAATGTGCAACCTTCTATTGACGATGACTTCAACATCGAAGCTAAAAAGTGTTTGGAAGGTGTGCATAAAATAAGGGTTGAGGCCTTACAGCAACACCTTGACATTACGTCAGCTATTTCGACGCTGGAGAACAGGTTTGGTACGTTGCTTTGATACATTTCAAGTTTTGATATCATTTCAACCATTTGTTTTCGTACTCAGTTTTGCAGGGTTGTGCCGAGTGTGCTAAGAACTCCCGGAAGCCAGAAATGGTCGACAAGATTTTGGAAACAGACGAGAGTGTCCTGTTCCAATGCTGTTCCAATACTGCTCTAACCCCGGGTCATCTGGATGTCATAAGACTCAAAGTTGAAGCGGACGAAGAGGATAAGGTCTGTCCTATGTGTGGTACCACATTCAACAGTCTTATCAAGTTTGACGAGTTTCGAGGTCATGTTGAAAGCCATTTCATAGATGACTCACTTACGGATTCGAACATTGAGCAAAATTTTGAATTCGTCTCGCAGACAGTTGGAAACTTCTGACAAAGCAAGAAAATCTTTTTTTCCAGTGAACTCTGAAGGATAACTAGCCACACAATAAATTACCGGCACTGCGAAATATTCCATTTTATGTTAACCCATTTTCTCAATGTAATGTTTCTAATGAAGATACAATATAACAAAAAATAAACACTTGAATTTGTCAGGTGCAATAAGTTCAAATAGATTCCTGTTTGTGAAAAAATACCAAAACCATATTCCCAAAAACGAAAGCGCTTACAAGGATGTGTAAAACCTTTTTGGAAATCTTTTAACCATTATAGTAAACTAAGATTTTTGTCAGTTCCTCAGTTGTTCAATGTCTGTGTTAAATGAACACTGCTACAAACAAGAATCAAAGTTCCTATTTTTATGTACATCGAATTTGGTGCGCACCAACCAACCTAGGTATGCTCGGTTAACAGTCTGACGCACTAACCACCAAGCCCTCAAAACTAAAGAATACTACCAACAAAAATGAATTAATGGCGGCTATGAAGGATATTGGGAATAGAGATGTAACGGATGCCCGGCTATCGGTCCACTTTTTTTTCTATCCGGGCGGATGCCGGATAGTATATTAATATTCTGTAAAACCGAATTGGTAAAATAAAACACAACTTTAGAGTCTTTAATCTTTAGCTCTTCTAAAATTTGCAACTGAATTTTCTGTCGGGCTATCTCGACGACGACGTGGCTTATTGAATTTCTATATAATAAAAAAAACCTTTGATTATAATAAAAAAAATAAATACATGTGTGCAATTGACAATTGACAAGTCGTCTTTCATTGAACGTGCGAACACCACAAGATAGCAGCGGTGTCGGGAAATTGAAGAAAAAAAACATCGTTCGTTCGCTGATTAAAAAAAAAATAAATAAGTATATAATTTCTAAAATCATCAAGAATACCACAAATGAAAAAGTGTCAAAAAGTCAAAATAAGGGTACACAAATTAGAAACCAGCAAATGGAAGAATTGTGTGTTGTTTTCATTTATCTATCCCTACCTCGATCACTCATCATGCAAATGTAGGCTAAAGTGTCGGCGGCGACGCAAACTCTCCCATATTTTTCGGTTGGCGATAAACAAACAACGTGAAAAAAAAAATGAAACAGGTTTCCTCTCCTGAATATGATCAACCTTTGTC
Source organism: Syritta pipiens (assembly GCA_905187475.1). Taxonomy (NCBI): domain Eukaryota; kingdom Metazoa; phylum Arthropoda; class Insecta; order Diptera; family Syrphidae; genus Syritta; species Syritta pipiens. The sequence continues at coordinate 58,662,271 of LR994572.1, read as the reverse complement.
CTTGACCGCCCGTGCCAGTGGGAGCTTTTTATTTCTCATCATTTTGAAGTACTAGTTGCTCTAACTTGGTATTATATGGTCTTTGGTACTACGCATGCGCGCACAAACGTGTATTAACACACGTACAACGCTGAGGCCCAAGCCAAGTCCCAGTATGCCTTGGTTGCATCGGATGACATCGGTAACGGTCTCCAGTCCACCAGCCTAACCACGTCCAACTCCACCGAAGAGCTTCGTCTTGTGCTGTCCAAACTAGATATCACCTCGGACGTCATCGGATCCCTCATACGCCGTCACTCCAAGATGAGCAGCAAGCCTTGGAGGGTGTCTCCTGTACTCCTGGAGAGGATCGGAATATTCCCACCGCTGCCGCCTCCAGATCTTCCCCGCGTCCCGACATCTATCCCAATTGCTCATCATCGGATCATCCATCGACTAGCACTCATCGCGTTTCTGCATCTCGCACGCTGCTGCGCTTTTTCGGCACTAATTGGACCACTTCTGAGTGAAGCACCGCTTGGAGCGCCTTGACCCAAGGCGCGTAGCGGACAGATTTCCTCTTGTGGTCTCCAATGCTCCCGCCTCCGCCGACAGCTCATGGATTGGTGATTTCTTCAGAGGCAGATATAGTATCCAACCTCTAAGCTGTGCCAGAGCAACGTTCTTATGCCTCGCTTTTCCAATCTAGAAATGGTCGAAAAGTTGCTACTGGCGGCCTGCTGATTTCTAAGCCTAAGAGCCTAAGTCTAGTTATAAGCCTAGGCCTTTAAGCCTAGTTCTAAGCTTATCTCTAAGCCAACTCCCGAACACCTTTCACTCGTTTCATCACTCCCAATAGTTCCTTCTACTCCGGCTTCTGCCCACCCGCTTAGCTCTCCTGCAGCCCCGCCGACAGCCCCTCCGCAACGTGAAATAATGTCCAGAGTTCAGATGCAGCTGCCTCCTCCCCCTCCACCCACGTTTCCAAATTTGGATCTCACTTCAGGAGCGAAAGTCAAATTCCAACGACGTGTAACCTTATCCCGAATTTCCTCATCCACTATCTTTACTCCGGCGCCTACCGCGTGCAATAAATACCCAAATTTTTATAGATCTCACATTATAAACGCCTCTCCCAGCTCCCAAAATTCTCCTGCACCCTCTCCTATTAAAGCGTCATACTTTCCCCAAACTTTAGATCCACTGCTTCCCCCAACAGCTAGGATGACCTTACAAAACTTCGACAGAAAGTCGCTACGCCCTTTCACGACTGAGGGAAAAATCGTTTCACGAGCATGTTCGCCTGTTTCTAGCTTACCTCCATGACAAGCCCGACTCGGTTTGTTTTGAGGGCAAAACCAAAACCAGCGTTCTAGTTTCCAACCATAAAGAAGGTCTCCCCACTGACCCCGCAATAGTGAAACGTCTGTACATAAGGTTTCACCTCTTCGTGACTACGCACCTTGCCGCGGTGAAGGGGCTCAGTAGGAGCCCCTGACGACGCCGGAGAGCTGTGGCAGCAGGGCCTCCCATACTGCAAGGTCTCCGGATAGGGCATCCGAAGCCAAGAAATGGTCAAAACTAACTCCAGAGGTGGTGTGAGCGTGCTAAGTAAGCCGTGCCCCAGGATGAAAGGCTGAGTGTTAAATCACTAACGAGCTCCTTCAGGCACCTGGCCAGTGTCGGTCGTAAGTGGGCTGTCGTCACAGTAAACCCTACTATGCTGTGGCGGCTAAGCGTTTTCACCGGTTTACTCGTGGGACCAAGACATGAACCAAACAAATAACATACAAACAAATAAAACAGACCAAACAAAACAAGAAAAAACAAAAGATACGGCGCAGACCTTGGGCGCAACCTCAGTTGATCAATCCCAACATTACAGAGGTAAGAGCATCGACCTGCTCTCGGACACTGATAGCAGATCCGAAAGAAGCTCTCTCGCTGATCACGAGGCCTGCACGGCAACCGGCAGTAAGCCGAAAAGACAAAAGCCTAGCGAAAAAAGATATCGCACCATTCGCAATGCGAGGTTCCAGTTAAAGCGCCTCCTGGTTAAACCCTAGGACAGCTGGGACAAAAAAGACAATGAGACATTTCGCTGGGCGAGTGAGGTGGTGAACGAGGTGGGAAGCCAACGCGTAACGGGTTATACCGCCTCCGTAGCCGCCGCCCCCAACCAGAAGGGAAAGTCGCCTGAGTGCAGGGGACAGAACCGAAAGGAAGGGCGCCCAGAAGGACCTAGCACGGCTCAACCGATTGGCGGGGGGCCGTCTAGTACCAAACGTTCAGCAAGCCGAAAGTCTTAACCGATTCGGATAAGGCTAAAGCTTCTGATAAAAAAAAGGACTTCACGTCCAAGAGACCCCTAACGAGGAGATCCCTAAGGCTGCGAAGGCCACCGAACACTCGGTGCAGAAATCCTTCAGCGAGATGGCCAAGGATCACCTAGCTTACGAGATATCTGACCTAAGTAATGACGAGGGAAGGATAAGTGGGGAAAATTGGAGGGCCCCAAGGGCTCTGCTGACGGAGGTCATAGCTGACCTTCTCTTCAAGGACCCAACAGTGACTCCACCCAAATTCGCCGACGCAGGTTTTTACGTGAACGGTGCAAAATTGCTTCGGTGCGGAAACCAGAGCTCAATCGAGTATCTGAAGAAGGAAGTGCCTAAATTGCAACCATGGCCGAACGCCAAATTGACCGTGAAACACTGGTCAGAAATTCCCATCTGCCCAAGAGCACGCGCATGGGTATCTGTCGGAACAACCGAACCCGACATGATTCTGTACTTGCTGAAGCGCCAGAACCAGGACATCCCAACTGGTAATTGGAAAGTCATCAAGGCAGATACGCCAGATGAGAAAGGCAGACTGGTGTCGTTCCTCATAAACAGAGAGTCTGTGGAGATTCTCCGTAAGAAGAACTTCACCATGTACCTCAGGATGGAAGAGATCACGCTTAAGGTGCATGAGATGGATGACCTACTCGTCTCAGGCATGGTCTCTTCGCTAAGTAGCCTTGGCATCGACACCACGGCAACTAGGGAAGAGGCTGAGCAACACAGGGTCGAACCGTCAGCTGAGACAGTTGAGGGGGAGATAAATAAGCTCCGCAAGGAGAATTCAAGTGGCGACTCCTCTGAGTCACAGGAGGCAAATACCACTATTGTGGAGAGATCTGTACAGACCGGAAATGTTCCTAAGTCTAGTACAGATTAGCCTCATCATTCCAAAGCAGCTTCTGCTAATCTAACGCTCCGTCTTCAAAGAAGCGGAGAAGACATTGCCCTCATCTAGGAGCCATGGGTCACAAGCGACCGCATAGCAGGATTGAGGGTAAAAGGCTAAACGCCATACAGCGTTAAAAACACAGGTAAACCAAGAACCTGTATATTGGCTAAAAGCAGTCTAAAGATATTCTTCCTTCCAAATTTCAGCGACTCAGACTTCACGTGTCTGGAGCTAAGTGGGGAGAGGAGAAGAAAAATTTGGGTCTCCTCGGCATATATGCCATACGACGACCAGGGATCAATACCGGCAGCGGCAATAAGAAGGGCCATTTAAGCGGCGGAAGAGGCCAAAATCCCCATTCTGATTGGAGGTGATGCGAATGCGCACCACACAATCTGGGCAAGCAACGACATAAATAAGAGAGGTGAGAGTCTTTTTGATTTCATAGTAGACACTAACCTCAGTATTTGCAACCTTGGCTCAGAGCTAACATTTATTAACAGTATCAGAAGGGAAGTTTTAGATATCACCCTAATTTCCTAGAACCAGACGATAAACAAATGGATGGCATCTAACGAGGTATCCTTCTCGGATCACCGCTACATACAATTCTCCCTAAATCTTAGGACAATGCCGGTCAAAATCTTCAAAGACCCGAGAAGAACAGACTAGCAATCCTATACCAATGTCTTAAAACACAGGCTGGACAACAGATTCGCCACTGAACCGGCATCAGGGTCGGAGGTAGATCTGCTAGTCAACAACCTAACCACAGCTATGAACTCCTCCTTCTCGGAGGCCTGTCCAACTAGCAGGCGCAAGGAAGGACGGAGGCCACCATGGTGGACCTCCAGGCTTGCAGGGCTAAGGAAAACCAGCAGAAAATGCTACAATCGCGCTGAACCATGGAAAAGTCTGATTGGAATCTATACAAAGATAGCCTTCGGACCTACAAAAAGGAGTTAAGGAAAGAGCAGAGGAAGTCCTGGAGTCCTGGTCGCCTGCGGCGCATACTTTCCAAAACCTCCACCATGCCATCTTTTTTGCAAACCACGACCGGAGAGTGGACGACGTCTGGAGGTGATACTCTAGACCTACTAATTGACACACACTTTCCAGGTAATACTTATCCAAGGGATAATTCTAGGGTGACCCACACACAATTGCCCGGGTACCTACCGTATCGGCTCATAACGCTTAGAAAGCTTAGGTGGGCGGTAAACAGCTTTGAACCTTACAAGTCACTGGACCAGTGGAGCTTCAGAAAGGGTTCGAAATCCTAGCACCACTGATGCTACGTATATTTAGGAGTTGCATCAAGCTAAGTTATACTCCAGCTTCTTGGAGAAGATGGAAGGTGGTTTTTATTTCCAAATGTGGGAAAGTAAATCACAACTCCCCCAAAGACTTCAGACCGATCACCCTCTCATCGTTTCTTATGAAAACGCCTATGCGACAATGCTACACCACACAGCAGACAGCAGGACATACAGCTATTCTTCGTAACTCGAAAATCCCATCTCGCACAGACTACCTTCCACCTCAGGAGGATTTCGATAGGAACTATCGAATAAGGATTCCATACAGGGAGGAACGGGAGGAAGACAGAGTGAGAAACCAGGCTGCATTGGAAGTATACACGGATGGCTCGAAATCAGAAAAGGCAACGGGCATAGGAGTTTTCGCTGAACGATAAAACATTGCGAAGTCCCTCCGGCTCCCGGACTACTGCAGTATATTCCAAGCAGAAATAACAGCTATTCATGAGGCAGCGCGCTTGCTGTCCATGGGTTCGATAGATGGCCAGTCTATTGTACTCTACATAGACAGTCAGCGGTCAGCGGACGACAGCGGCAATAAAGGCTCTGGAAACACCATCGATAAGATCAAGAATGGTAAAACAATGTCGCCAATCCCTCAAGGAGATGGCGGACAGGTGTAGTCTTACCCTGTGCTGGGTCCCTGGACACACGGGTATTCTAGGCAACGAAAGGGCTGACGAATTAGCAAGGATGGGAGGGGAGATGGACACTAACAATAATCAGGGAACCCCATTTCCCTCCATGCAAGAGGTTGGCTCACAAGTAATAGCTGAAACCATAACGGCAGCAAACTCCAGATGGAGCAATCTTCACTCCTGCCATATCTCTAGGCTAGTGTGGCCTAAGCTGGATAGGGATAGGACAGAGCAGCTGCTCTCGGTAGGCAGGGCTAGTATAGACAGACTAGTGGGAGTTCTAACTGGCCAATGCTTCTTCGGTAATCACGCCAAAAGAATGGGAATCCCCTCCAATGATTTCTGCAGAAGCTGCAGGGAGGAGAGGAGACAACAATACATCTTCTAGGAACATGCCCAGCACTCGCACGCACTAGGAAGCGCACTCTAGGTGCATACTTCTTTAAGGATTTAAGCGAACTCGCTAACTTGGATGTAAGGCGCATCAGCGGCTTCATCAACAGATCCAATTGGCAAATCCAGGGGATACCAGACTACTAACTTTGAGCGTCAAACAGGTAGAATGACATGTCTGCCAATATTTTTTTGGTTTGGTATATTTGCAGGAACTCTTTAGGCAGCGAGTCCGAGCATTGGAAACAATCCGGAGGCGTGACAACACAATGGGCCAACAAATGGCCTACGTGAGCCTGCGTTTTTAGTGCAGGCAGTCACAAATACCTAAGACCTAAGACATTAGGTTTCACGAGATTTTCAATCTTTCTCCTGAGAAAGTGGCCAATGACCTTGCCGCTTTCGGTCATTACATTAGCTCAAAGCGGATCTCCAACGTAGCCGCGCCGACCACAGTAAATTCTTTTGCTCCTAACCAACCAGAGCAGTTCTCTGCTATCTCTTTCTACTAACAAAATGTAAGAGGGCTTCCGTCTTAAACGCAATCCATATTAAGGCAAACGAACTCTTTGCCCTTTGAGATATACGTTCTCACCGAAACTAATTTGATGCCTGAAATCAGCAGCAACGAACCCTCCATTTTTCAAATGCTTTCGTGATTGCATTTCGCCCAATGTAGGCTTTCCCCGCGCATTCTTCCCTCGCAACTAATCGATTCCTATCGATTGCTTGTTGACTCCGTTGATCGCATCGTTGGGCTCTCTGATGCTAACGACGACATTGTCGTTTGCGGTGACTTTAATCTCCCTCACCTCCGTTGGTCCGTTTCTGATGATCTATGTTGTTTTATGGCCTCCAACTCTTCTTCGCCCAAAGAGTGTCTCTTTCTAGATCGGCTTAGTGACTCGGGTCTATTCCAGGTCAGAACTTCCTTGGGCGACATCTGGATCTCATCTTCACTTCCGATCCTCACAACTCTTCTTTTTCACTCTCCCCAATACCGCTTTTCACCATTGATAATCACCACCCCCCTCTGCTGGACTTTCGACTTCGCAAATAAAACCGTTGACCAAGCTGTCGACACTATGTGCAGAAATATTCTTCTCTCCTTCTCTCTCTTCGTTCCACTCTCTCGTAATAGTCCCTACCTCTCCCCCTTGGTACAACGTAGGCTTCGTGCTTTGAGAAATAGGAAAAATAAACTCTGGCCTGTTTTCCTCCTCACCCGCCTCCCGTCTGATTACTCGAACTTTCTAGGCGCTTACTTTCGCTTCACTGAACTCTGTGACTCCCTTTACCAAGGATACTTAGAGGATACGCGTGATACGCGTAATTTTTTCGCATTTTTCTTCGAAAAATCGTTTAATGAAGACCCCTTTACACCTGACCCTTCTTACTTCGCGTACCTTCCGAGATTTTCGTCCGGTCCCCCCGTTTTGCCAATCTTCGACCGAACCCTTATACAACTCAGGCTAGACCAACTGCCCGATGAATACAACCCCGGTCCCGGCGGTCTCTCCTCCGTTTTTCTCAAAGAGTGTTCCTCCGTTCTGTCCTTCCCTCTTTCCATTCATTTCCGTTTATCAGGGCGTATTTCCCCATGCCTGGAAAACTTCTGTCAAACATGATGTTATAAACTGCAGATCCATAGCCAAACTTTCTCACTTACCTAAGATCTTCGAAAGCCTCATGTACGACTCATTAAGCTTTCAGTGCAAGTCCCTTATACCCCCAAACCAGCACGGTTTCGTTAGAGGTCAGACAATCGCTCCTACCAAGTCCGCTTTAGATCTATCCTATCCTGGCCCTTTGCTGTCCCATCAGGCGTCCCTCAAGGGAGTCACCTAGGTCCGCTCCTATTCATTCTCGCAGTCAACAACCTAAATTATATCATCCTCCACTCCCGCGTCTCACTATATGCCGACGATACCAAATTCTTCAAGTCAGTCAAAATCGCCAACGACTCTCTACTTCTTCGACCGCTTCACAATTTGGTGCATAAAAAACTGCCTTGAGCTCGTGTATCCGTAAGTGTCAGTCCATGACTTTCTCTCGAAAGCGTTTAGCCTCCCCTCCCCGCTTCTACCGGCTACACGACCATCCCATTACCCGTGTCAACTCTATCCGTGACTTGGGCGTATATGTGAAAGTGAACTTAACTTTCGGGCCCACATTGATCACAAAATAAACAAAGCTAACTCTACCCTCGGTTTTGTTAAACGATGGTCTAAAGAATTCTAGGACCCATATGTCACTAGGGCACTTTACACTACTTTCGTCCGCCCAATACTTGAATACGCCTCCCAAGTTTGGTGTCCATAACAAATTATGTATACTGTCAGGATAGAAAATATCGAGCGCCGCTCCCTCCGCTTTGCCCTTCGTGGTCTCTTCTGGTATTGTATTGGGCGGCGTAACAGCCCGTTGAGAGCCAGAGCCTAGCTTTTTCGCGCCTCCACTGTGTTGTGCGCGTTATAATTTTTGTCACATGTTTAATTGCCGGTTCCGAACGACGAATTGCGAAAGCTTTTCCTGACAGAAGTACTCCAGGAAGGTTGTCAGTCGTTCGCTGGAGGTGGAGCCGTGAAAAATGTTTGTGGTGTTTTTTTTTTTCCCCGAGCTGGATTCGAACCCGGGTACTCTCGCTCAACAGTCCGACGCACTAACCGATCGAGCCAACGGCGCCCAAGCTTCTTCTGGTCCAACCCTCAAATAATCCTCCCTACCACGACTGCATCCAACTCCTTAACTTAAAAACTCTCATCTTAACAACCGCCCTCCCGGTTAGATGTTAAGTTAGGCTTAGTTTTCAGTTAGTTTTTAAGTTAGGTTAAGTTTTTCCCGCTTGCCTTAAGCCAATAAATGGGGCTATTGCCCCACTAAAACTTAAACTTAAACCATCAATCCCATACCACCATCAATCCCAATTCCGCTATAAAACGGGCCACAATTCTTCAATAAGAAATCGAAAAGTGCAGTCGCAAAATTTTTGCTGAGAAAAATTGATTTTGGCGGTCCGAAAAGTAGTTCACTTCTAATCGAAGTGAAATCATTGTTGTTTTTTGTAAAGGTATGATATTAAACTGTATGTTTATGTATTTGCTAAAAGTCTTCTGAGGTGAAAATTTCAGGAATGCCTCAGGGCGCTCTTGCGAGTTTGGACTTATGGGCCGTTACCATGTTAGAACAAGACCACGCGATCCGATGACTCGTCTTTTTTACCATTTCAGCGATATGGCAGCAACGAATGCTTACATTTTAAATCGAGGCATACACGCAGAAAAATGCAACGATTCGTGCAATGTTTCATGTGAAGATAAAGAGTTGCTCGCGTTACCTAAGTTTCGAGAAGACATTGCAGCTGGGTTTGTAAGATATACAACAAAACGTGGGGTTGATTACCCAACACCAGATCCAAGCTTCCGTTGAAGAACATCGCGCTCGGCAACTCCATAAAAAGACTAACAACCAGGTGGTTCAAAAGTTGGAGAAAGAGCTAAGCATCCGGCTGATGATGGCCACTTTCCAATCTGGTTAAGTAAGGTAGGTGGTAAAAGATGGTGCAAATCGTGCAAAAAATCACAAACACAGCGTGTTTGTGCTGCTCAAATACCAAAAACTGTTTTTTGAAATACCATCGTAGGCAGTAATAGATCATCTTATCGAGTTTTTGTTATTTTCAATAAAAATATTTTGATGAATAAGAATTTTAACCCAGCCATTTTTTTTACCTAAACCCGTAATAGTGCCCTGAGGCACTCTTCACCTTTTTTCACCTGGCGCACAAAATAAATTACCAAGTTACTTCTGAATGACATTTTTGAGTTTACTAGGTCATCATTATCCTGGAAAAAATTATCTTAGAGGCTTAATGATAGGAGAGAGCCATAGAACACCCTCTTTATCCATTGCCTTAAGCATTTCTGGCCGGATTTCATTATTTGTGAATAAAAAAAAAACTGTCACACATCTATCAAATGCCAGAGTGAGTAGAAAGCAATGATAACATCAATGATAACATGATGCACAACTCGACTAAGTTTGTTGGTCAGGGGGTGCATATAGTAGTGTGTATGAAATGACAGTTCACTACCACCATTACAAGTTTTATATCCAAAATGTATGAAAAAACGCACACTATTAGAAGATTTATATCCAGAGACCACGAAACTCACTCATTTACCGATAGCAGTGCGAAAAATCAGTGCTACCTTATCTGTCTTGGTAGCGTTTAATGATGGTATACGCGGCTTAAAACTTTTAAAAACTTTTACATGCGTTACAAAATATTTTTTTTAATTTTACGAACTTCTCGTATATGGGACGAACAAAGAAAACGACATTTGTTGTGAATAATGAATTTCCTCTTGTCTTAAATTTTTCTTAAGTTAGTATCAACAAAACCAGTCTATCATCATCAATACGAAATCTTTTTAACGAGATGGTTTGCAAATCCAATGCTGTCCAAGTTTGTTTGATTCAAGAGGAAAATGTTTCTTTCAATTCTTTTACTAAACGTATCTAAAAGGTACTATTTTCTTTTATTTATTGCACTTTAATTGGATAGTTTAAAGATTTAATTAAAATACAAAAATTCAAATAATTCAAACTAAAATCTTTCAAGCATTGGTTGCCTAATTCATTTTTGTACGGGCAATGATATTTCTATGCTTTCTCCATGTTATTTTGCTTTCCTGCTTTCCGCTTTAATAGAGTTTTCAGTTCTAATGAATTTTTTGACCAATTCTAATAACGTATGTCTTGCAAATGATAAAAACAATCAGACAGAAACGAAAATTTAAGTGGACCAGGGAAAAGTAAACAATAAAAGGGTTAATTGTTCATTACATTTGACACACAAAACAAATTCACTTAAATCAAATAGTTACAAATCCTATAAATTATACTATTAAAAAACTATTCAATTAATATTCAGTATTTACAATTATTTTGTAAATTTTCTTCACCATTCGCTCGAATCATTTTGTCTCATATTTTAGAAGATATTTGAAAAAAACGATCTCTGATTTAAAAAGTAACGGCCGAGTGATTGTGAAGATTAAGCGAGCTTGCTGAATGAACCTTTTCTGCATTTTCTTTTTTGCTTTGTTTTTGTTTTGATGGCAACCGTCGTTTTGAATTTGGGAGCCAATAGGAAAAGAATAAACAAGAGCAGGAACGGTAAATTTAAGTTCCTTTATGTGTGTGCAGCCTGAGCAGCTGGATTTGGCAGCTCACACGTATTCTCATTCATGGGGTTCATGGGTAGGACAGGGGTTGCTATATGTGAAAAACTACGTTACCCACAGGGGAAGGAGAGGCGGGAGTTGTGCATCATGTTATCATTGATTGATAGGTAGGACAGGGGTTGCTATATGTGAAAAAACTGTGTTATCTACAGGGGAAGGAGAGGCGGGAGCTGTGCATTATGTTATCATTGGGTAGGACAGGGGCTGCTATATGTGAAAAATTGTGTTATCTACAGGGGAAGGAGAGGCGGGAGTTGTGCATCATGTTATCATTGGTAGAAAGTAGACCCCGTCGGTCGGTCGGACTTACGATATTACGGTTGCGAAGTTGCAACGCCCGACCTCGCTATTTCGATTTATACAATGCTTTTACGTGTATTCTACTTCAAATGTCAAAGTCCGACCGACCGAACGCGCGGTTGCGATTTGGGCTTTATATTCATGCCGATTATGGAATCCGGCGGATGGACTGCGGCGGGAAAATTTTCACATTCACTTATTTTCCTATTATTGAAAACGCAATCGTGAAAATATTCGAATGCCGGTAAGGTAGTGCAAAAAATGCTATTATAGAAAACGCAACACATCCGCACTCCATATATTTTATGACGTTTGCAATCCGAATGAAATCAGTTGCGGATTCGAAACAAACGATGAGTTTGAACAATAGGAAGTAAGTTTTGCGATTTTTAGCGAGTGTAATTGAACAGAGATAATTTATTTTATATTCAGACGACAAACTACACGCCTGCAGTTTGAGGCAATGTGCAGTGCCGCTATTCGCCCAAAATAAAAGCATCATGGCGTGCACCAGGATATCCTCTGCTTATGATAACATATCTAGAAAAAAAACGTTAGAAGTACTTAAATTATTCTTTCGCTTATATTCATAACTTACTATCATAACGTTTAGGCTATATGCGCCTTTTTTTTATTGTAAAATAGATGGGCATTTTCTGCCGTCGGGCTTGGCTATTTTCACATGCGTTCCTTCTATGCACATAATGACACCAGGAATCCTTGATTTCTCGTAAAAGTACAACTTTGCTTCCCGCTTTTCTTTTTCCCTCATTTGTATTGTTATCCATTTTGGACATAATTGTTCTTCGAGTAAGCCAAAAACTTCGGAAAGAACTACGGAAACTATTGGTTGTGCAATTTCAAGATCGAAGTCTTTGCCAGTGCCGGTTTGATATCCACCCTCAGCCAGGAACCTTATGCAGGCAGCCAACTTAAGTTCCCGAGTTAAGGATGTGGATCTGACCACTGGTGGCAGTTTTTCTTTCAGTATACTCAACACATACTTGAATGCCGTTTTATTTAGCCTGAAGTATTTTACAAATCTTAAAGAAAAATAAACAAATGAATACTAGGTAGAAGACAAACAATTGTTTGAACTCCCACATCGTCCGTTAAAGATAAAATATACTTCACCCTGCTTTTTATTTTCCAACGAATTTCTCTGGAACAATTTTCTTCTATTCTTCTTCTAAATAAAAAGCAATTGTGTCCATTTTATTGTATATTTTACATTTTTTATTCACACCGTACTTATTCTTTAACACATTAAAAACACGAAAAATGGAAAATTGACAGAAAACAGCTGATTCGAGAAAGGATCGATAATGAGGTTTTGCGGACCGATAATGTGGTACATCCGCCGGATTTTATAATAGGGTTGAACTGCGAATGCGGATGCGTTGCGGATCGGTCACGGCCAATCCGCTGGATTCCATCCGATTGCGTTTTCAATAATAGGAAAATAAGTGAATGTGAAAATTTTCCCGCCGCAGTCCAACCGCCGGATTCCATAATCGGCATAGTTACTGTAGTATTAAAAATTAAAATTGAAAGCAATGTAACATCCCTGTGTGAGTCAGCACCCTCTGGGGATGACAATAGGCAATGCTCAACCAAGATCCTTCAGCTGATATACCCCATCATGACAGATCTCTCTGTCACTTGCCTTCCGCCTTTAAGAGAGACGGATTTTTTCTCGCAAAAAGAAAAGTAGTTTAGCCAAACGTGTAATTTAATTAAATAAAGAAATATTTGTAAAAACTTAAAGTACTAAAACTCAGGTGTGGGGTACCACTAAAATAGTGAGGAAATAACATCGGATCGCTGAAGTTTCCGCGGATCAGAACAGGATGAGCCGGTTCACGATAAAACACATGGCTGATGCTTTGTGAGAGACCGGACGAATCCGAGCAATATACGATGGAATCCGCACCAACCTCCGCATCAACTTCAGCACCAGCATAAACTTCCGCGTGCATTAGACCTCTGGCACCTTCCGTCATCCCCGACGGGAGTGCACCACCTTCGGTTGATGATGGAAATGACGTCGATGAAAGTGAGGTTATCGAGTTTATCATCGACGGGCTCAACGACTCGCCATCAAATCTTTCTCTTCTGTACCCTGACAAGACGATGGCGGAGTTGGAAAAGTTATTGCACCGCTATGAGAAGAGGAGAATTGCCAAACCACATTCAGTAACTGTGTGCCTATGAATCCAGTGAAGACTTCCGGCTGCTAACTTCAGAACAAGCCATCAACTGCAATCACTTCCGCATCTCAAGCATTAACCTCCGTTAAAGTGTGGTGCTTCAACTGTACAGCACACGGTCATCATTCCGTTAGATGTCCTAACGAGGGACGTCATCAGTGGTCCCGTTTACCGAAGACGACGAAGAAGATGCAGAGCCAAACTGGAATATGGATGCTGCCCCAATGGTAAGTGTTGCCTTTAAGAGTGGGAGTAAGCGCATGAGTGAAAGTGATAGTGATATTATTTTTCTCTCGGACACCGGTAGTCCAGTTAGTTTTATTCGTTTTTCGTTAGTGCCTAAAAACCTCCGTAATAAAATTCCGGTATATTCAAAGTTCAGAGGAATGGGTGGAACAAAACTTCACACTTACGGTACCGTTGAAACTTATGTGAAATTGTATGACGAATCAGAAATTATTCCGCTTTTAATAGTTTCAGACGATGTGCTCGCATTTCCGATCCTCTTGGGCCGTGATTCCCTTAAAACATTTGAAATGACTTTAAGTATGTCAAGCAAACTTATTGATAGTAAAATTAAACTTCCGCAATCAAATGTTACTCCGTCTAAAATCGGAGTCCTTATTGCGTACGCTCTGCTCATGCACTTATGACCCTACGATAGAAAATAAGACGACTTCCTCTTCAGATACATCCGTTGACAGGATGCGCCCTTAGCTTGTGAATGACTTAAGATATAGTGTTGCTTCCGATAGTAAAAAATATAAGCTCACTAGTGTCGAAAATTTTAACGTATGTTCAGACCTTGATCCAGTTTCCTTCGAGATAATTCAGGAATCATTAGTCAGGAACTACCCCCGCTTTGATAGGAACAAAGTAGTGCCTATGGATTTTGAGATGCACATAAACCTTAAGAACGATGTTCCGTTTTTCTTTCAACCTCGCAGGCTCTCCTTCGGTGAGAAACAAGAGGTAAACGTCATAATTAACTACCTTTTGAGTAGGAAAATAATTAAAGCAAGTGATTCCCCTTACGCCTCCCCTATAGTTTTGGTAAAGAAGAAGTCTGGCGAGACACGCATGTGCGTTGATTATCGAGCCTTGAATAACCTGGGCTCTCATCACGTAACACGACTATCGTCTGACGATATCGTTTGAACGATATGCTTCACGTAAGCATAAAAAAACGATATCGTCAAAACGATATCGTTTTCTCTACTTCACATAAGCAGAGAACTGTCATTTGCTATCGTCTCGACGATGCTTTTCTGACGATACCTAACTCACTATCGTCCTGGAGCAAATTGTGAAAAACATTGTAAAATTGTTGGCTTAAATAAATGAAATATTGTATTTAATGCTGAAAAAATAGTTTTGCTAATGTTTTTTTTGCATTATACATTGTTTTTCATACAAGAAATGCCTTTTTTATTTCTCACATTCGACCTGCAATCATATATCTAACCCATATTTTCTTTCCAAACCATGGAGAACTTTGGTTTGAGTCCTTGTTCAAGTAAATGCCAGTTGTGGGGAGGAAATGAAATGCTTATAAATAGATGCTAATTTAATTAATTCAAGCTTATAAGTTATTTTTATATGAACTGGAGTGCTTTATACCTCCTTAGCACTCATTACAGCGGATGATGATGACAAGATGTTTTGACAAGCGGTTTTTATTTTGACATAAGGAATGTAGCATTTAGTAGCGCTCAAACTGTGACGATAGACGAGACGATAGCGATAGTGATACGTGAAGCAAACTTTTGACGATAGCGTTGACGATAGTCGTCTTGACGATGATCGTCTGAAAAGTTACGTGATGAGAGCCCTGACTGTTCGGGATAATTACCCTCTTCCGCTAATTAAAGATTGCTTAGAAGTGTTTTCCATTCTTGACCTTAAGAATAGGTTTCACCAGGTAAGAGTTGCCTCCGCCTCAACTCGCTATACGTCCTTCGTCACACCTAACGGGCAATTTTTAAGAATGCCTTTCGGGCTTAAAAATGCCCCAAGTGTTTTTCAAAGGTTTATCAATAGAATATTCCGAAAATTCATTGATAACAACCAAATAGTGGTGTATATGGATGACAGTTAAGGGCTTCCCAAAGCCGTGATTCTTTAGCTTCTGAATTGAAACAAAAATTGAGTGTTGAGAGCATGAGGTGCTATGCTCTTGAAAATGTTATTATATTCCGAAAGACCAAGACTAGTAAACTTCTGTTCGGCGTTAATGAACGCGGTGTGGTGATCTATAAACTGACTGAATTTCTTGAAGAGAAGGAATTGGATCCACAAGAAAGAGATTTAGGTCAATTTCGTAAAACAGCTTCCGAGATAATCATGAAAGCACAAGAGAGTAATAGTCGTCGCTTTGAGGAGCGCCACCATTCCGCTAAAACTTACGAGAAAGGGGATTTTGTGGTCATTAAAAATATTGACACTACCCCCGGCACTAGCAATGATAACATGATACACAACTCCCGCCTCTCCTTCCCCTGTAGGTAACGTAGTTTTTCACATATAGCAACCCCTGTCCTACCCTTGAACCCCATGAATGAGAATACGTGTGAGCTACCAAATCCAGCTGCTCAGGCTGCACACACATAAAGGAACTTAAATTTACCGTTCCTGCTCTTGTTTATTCTTTTCCTATTGGCTCCCAAATTCAAAACGACGGTTGCCATCAAAACAAAAACAAAGCAAAAAAGAAAATACAGAAAAGGTTCATTCAGCAAGTGCGCATAATCTTCACAATCACTCGGCCGTTACTTTTTGAATCAGAGATCGTTTTTTTCAAATATTTTCTAAAATATAAGACAAAATGATTCGAGCGAATGGTGAAGGTTCAAAATAATTTTAAACACTGACTATTAATTGAATAATTTTTAATGGTATGATTTGCAGGATTTTTAACTATTTGATTTAAGTGAATTTGTTTTGTGTTTCAAATGTAATGAACAATTAACCCTTTCACTGCTTACTTTTCCATTTTCTGTCATATAACAAAGGCTCGATGTTTTTATCATTTACAAGACATACGTTGTTAGAATTAGTCAAATAATTAATTAGAAACAAAAACTCTATTAATGCGGAAAGCAAAATAGCATGGAGAAAGTTTTGAAATATCATTGTCCGTACAAAAATTTATTAGACAAACAATCCTTGAAAGGTATTAGTTTGAACTATTTGATTTTTTTTAATTATTTCTGTAAGTTATCCAATTAATATGCAATAAACAAAATAAAATAGTGCCTTTTAAATACGTTTAGTGAAACAATTGAAAAAATCATTTTCCTCTTGAATCAAACAAACTTGGATAGCATTGGATTTTCAAACTATCTTGTGAAAAGCATTTCGCATTGATGAATAGACTGGCTTTATTGTTACTAACTTAAAAAAATTTAAGACACGAGGAAATTCACTGTTCACGCAAATGTACTTCTATACTTGCATCATATTAATCAAAAAAAGTTGTTTAACATTATTATCAATATAATATTGTTAGTCCATTATTTCTAATGTCGTTTTCTTTGTTCGTTTTATAATTAATTAAAAAAAATATTTTGTAACGTATGTATATAAATGTTTTTAAAAGCCACAAACCGCGCATACCATCGTTAGACGCTACCAAAAGAGATAAAGTAGCTCTGATTTTTCGCACTGCTATCGGTAAATGAGTGAGTTTCGTGGTCTCTGGATATAAATCTTCAAATAGTGTGCGTTTTTTCATACATTTCGGATATAAATTTGCACTGGTGGTAGTGAATCGTCATTTCACACACACTACTATATGCACCCCCTGACCGACAAATGTAGCCGAGTTGTGCATCATGTTATCATTGGGCACTAGTAATTCACAAGGTGTTGCCGCACGACTGGTATGTTATACGCGACATCGAGAATTGCCAGATTACACAGCTCCCTTACGACGGAGTAGTAGAGTCGCGTAATATTCGAAAATACGTTGAGACTTCGACTGATGGTTGAAGAGGTGGTCGTCCAGGCAGCACTCATCATCGATAGTTTAGTGTTTCATTTTGTTTTGTTCATAAATTTTGTACTGTCACTTATGTAATGGGGTTTGTCACTTGAGGGATGGTCATTTTGTTTTGCTACTCGGTTGATCAGAGATGATCAATTCTCAGGCTAGCCGAGTTGTAGTATTAAAAATTAAAATTGAAAGCAATGTAACATCCCTGTGTGAGTCAGCGCCCTCTGGGGATGACAATAAGCAGTGCTCAACCAAGATCCTTCAGCTGACATACTCCATCATGACAGATCTCTCTGTCACTTGCCTTCCGCCATCAAGATAGATAAGTTGTCCGGAAATCCACAAGTGAAATTTTATTCTCTGAAACCTTTAATATTGTAATAAATAAAGAAATATTCAATAGAAGTAAGACTATTACATTACGTTATTTCATTTTTTATGAACAGATTTATTTTACTTGTAAGAATGACATAACTTAATTGTGCTATAGTCGTCAGCACAGACAACCTAATATAGACACCACGAACATGACTCCTCGGAGTCATGCTTGACTCGGGAGCACTCTCCCGAATGCTTCCGAACATCGGCGGTCCTGGCTACAACCGCAGAGTCCTGCTATCTAGAGTGGTCAGCTCAGTCCTCCTATACGCTGCCCCGATATAGGCCGGCGCACTGGCAACTAAAGATCTTAGGAGGAAGCTGTTGGCGCCGTACAGGCTCTGCGCAATCAGAGCAATCAGCGGCTTCCGGACAATCTCCGACGAGGCGGCCTGTGTGCTAGCCGGAATGGTTCCTATCGACATCCTCGCACACAAGAGCCAGAGGGTGTACTTTAGGCGGCGCACAAACGGCATAAGCATAGTCAAGAAAGAAGAGAGGGAGGCATTACTGGCACTGTGGCAAGCCAGGTGGGACGCATCCACCAAAGATAGGTGGACCCACAGATTGATTGATCAGAATCGCGGCATGGATAGAGAGAGCAAGAGGGAGCTGTAACTTCCAACTCACGCAGCTCTTGTCTGGTCACGGCGGCTATCGGAAATACCTCCACAGATTTGGGCACGATAGCTCGCCCCTGTGCCCGGTATGCCCAGATGAAGATGAGGACGCAGAACACGCAGTATTCCACTGCGTACGGTTTAGAGAAGAGAGGGTCAACATGCCAAGCCCGGAAAATCTAGTTAGCCAAATGACTCTGAGAAGAGCAGAAGCCCTGAGAAGAGCCCAAGAGGCTGCAAACCGAGCTTAATAGCTGACAAGCCCCGCCAAGTAATACCTAACGGCAGTCCCGCGGGGAGAGTGATTGATGAGTGCAGGGGTGTGGTTTAGTACGTAGGCGCGAGGAGACATCGCGCGAATCGTGCATGCTGGTAACACGGGTTGCCAGTATCTTACGAAGATTACACATCCATTGGCGCAAACCATAAAATAAAAAAAAGACACCACGAATTAGCCAACTTCTACTTCTCTTGCCCCTTGATTTAATTTGACAGCGTTTTTTATAACATTTTGTGTCTGTGAATACGTGTGGGAGCTTTGAACAACAAATCAAACAAATGTGCGTGAAAATGATGAGCAAGTGTTCGGTGCTTCCTGAATTACTGTCAAAATGCTTCCTGTATTTCCGCTACATTCGTGAATTACTGTCAAATTCATCGATCGACGAGGGGAAATAGCCGCTGTACATTTGTGTGTCTATATTAGGTTGTCTGTGTTTTAGACATAGTGATACAAAGTTTGATAATTATTGAAGTTAAAACTTCTTTAGTATCGTAGTGATGTGGAATCCGATGAAACAAAGAAGCGACAGTAAAAAGAGACAGACACATAAATTCATGGTTCTCTTTGTACTCTGCTTCATATCTCCACTCCACTCATGTTTACCAAGGCATACTGGGAGTTTGCTTGGGCCTTGTACGTGTGTTAATACATGTTTGTGCGCGCATGCTTAGTACCAAAGTCCATATAATACCAAGATACACACCATACAAAAATATTTTGCGAACATTGTTGTGTGAGGGGGTCGTATAATACGACCCCCGAGCTTTTCAGAATACTTTCGCTCTTAGAAGTTCATTCGCTCTCAGAGCTTTGATTTATTTTTTGTTTTTCTTATTGAACACTCTTTGCCAAAACAACAGAAGCGAGAGAAAAAAAAGCCAGTCAAGTGTGAGTTTTACTCACGCACCGAGGGTTTCGTTCTTTCGTCAACAGATTAGAAGTATCGTGCCAACCGTGTGAAAATTGGTTTAGTAAACTTAAGGGAAATAGTCTCAAGCTCCATTGAACAATTAATTAATTGAAACAATTAATCAGCACTTCATGATAGTTAGCTTACCAAGCAGCTAAGCAATTCGAATCATACGTATTCGGCAGTAATAAATAGCCACTTAGTCATCTAAAACACTAATGTGGTACAGTCACAAACATCCAAGAAATTAACAAATCAAGTACTCGTGTTTGAAATTCGAAAAAAAATCAAATTTTACACTAGGATCTCTTATTTGACTTTTGGCATGTGAAAATCACATTGAAGCAATAACAAAAGTAATGTTCAATTTAGTTTTTGTTTCTTTAGAATTCTTTATGTTCACTTTTATTCAGTGACAAAATTTAAAATCTTTCCAACAGCATATTCATATAAATCGCAACCAATAGAAAAGAGCGTATCAGGAAATGGTCTGAGCACACATCCACGTACAAAGAACTGATTTTCTTATTTTTTTCAAAAAAAAATTACAATAACAAAGCTATTATGATCAATCATTTCTTTACTTCGCTTTGTTCTTTTAAGAGAACTGAGAGAGAAGAAAAATGTCATACAAAATATTCGCTCAGGTTCACAGGCCTTAAAAAGAGCCAAAAGATATTCAGAATTTGACAGAATATAGAAACTTTTTTAAGAATCCTTTGCGTCCTCGATTGAGTTAGTAACGCATTCAAGCTATCATTTTTATTTGAATTGGATTTTAACAATCTTGAAAACATAAGAAATGTGAAAATAGCGAGAAACTCCCTTCGGAGAAGAAAATAAAATAAAAAACAGAAAAAAGCAAATTAGACAAATCGAGGATTGAACGCAGAACCTTCAGATGCGGGCACTCTAAGCTAAACATAACAACTTATAACTATGTCTTTCGACGTAAACTAACTTAAACTTAACATATTTACAATTATTAATTAAACTAAGATTATTAATTAAACTAAGAAAATTTGGCAAAATAAAAAACTTAGTTACAGAAGGGCTCTCATTGGACTTAATACTATAGCAATTAATTATTCTAATCTAAAAACTAAAACTTAATCTAGTCTAGCTAGTAAAACTTATTGCTATTTTCTACTGCTTTACTTATAACTATTTTTTTTAAAATTTTTTTTTTAATTTCCTTTTATGTTTTTGTATTATTTTATTTTTTTGTATTATTTTTTTTTTTTTTTTTTTTTTTTATTTTATTTTTTTTTTTTTTTTATTTTTTTTCTTAAATCTACCTTAATACCTACCCACCATCACCTACAAGCTATGCAAGCCGGCCATGACCTTGGCTAAACTAGACGCTAACCGACTTTGCCCATAATGGGCCCTAATTACAATTAATTACAATTACAATTTAAGTTGAAGCAAGCTACGAGGGAGCTCCCTCTCCCTCATTAAACCACCAGTACCGTTTTTGCTGCTTAACAACTTCCGCGATATCTCTCCGCGATACCGCTCTGCTAAACCGGAGATTCTCCTCGGCTCTTAGAGCGTCGGATCCGTTGTAGGTGAGCCGCCTATCCACAGTTGACCGAGCGAAGTGGTAGATGATCGGTACCGCAGAACTATCCTGTATAATTCCCCTACCGTCAAGATAGAGGAATGCCTCTGGGGGGATGAAGCCGTTAAGGCGTACCCGCTCGTGGTACATGCTATTAGGGTAGTAAGCCCCGAAGATAAGGCCATTGCTCGAGTTCATTGCCCTTGCAACGTGCCCCCGAGTCAATTTCACTACGAAATTGTCCACCCTGATCAAGTTCGCCCTGTTGTATAGGACCTCATTGGGGTAGAATTTTATGTACTGGGACTCAGGCGTTCGATAAAGGCGAAGACACGCCCGAAGGCACGCCCTCTCGAACACCCGAATCTTTTCCATTGCGCTGGCTCCACATTGAACCACACGGGACACCCATAGACCAGCATTGGCCGTATGAGGGCCATGTAGCAGATTACCTTCACCCTCGCATCGAGTTGGCTGCTGTAAAACAGTCTCTTTGTGAGTGCAAAAGCACCTCTAGCTCTGGCCAGAGCAGCCTCTACATTTTTGTTAAAATATAGAAACTGATCTAGCCAGATCCCGAGGTATCTGACTACACTTTTCACGGTCAGTGGTTGCCCGTGTTGTCCAATGATGGAGAACTTACGCCAATTCCGCCTGGTGTCCGCAGAGGCCCCAGACAAAGGCGTCCTGAACAGGATGGTTTCCGACTTCTGGAAGTTGATCTTCAACTTCCAGTCATCGCAATATTGCTGAATTGAGTCGAAGTCACGCTGCAAGAGAGTTACAATGACCTCGATCTTTGGCCCTGTTCTATACGCAACTAGATCGTCGGCGTACGCAATGGAATGGTGGAGAGAACCCACCAGATCACTTGTGTAAATGTTGAATAGGATTGGCGAATTTACGGCGCCTTGTTGTAGAGCGTTTTTAACGAGATATGCCCCGGCAGAGGTTACATTACCATTCTTCACAATGAACCGTCTACCAGGAAGCATGTTGACAAGCATGTACAGCAAGGGTTTGGGAATTCTCAGTCTAGTCAACTTATAGAAAAGACCCTCTAACCATACGGTGTCAAAGGCCTTCTCCAAGTCAATCAGACAGGCTCCAGTGCATTGGTCCTTGCATTTGTTCCATTGGACATCCGACACCAGTTTCGACGCGGCATGTAGGGTATCATGCCGCGCTCTGAAACCGAATTGGTTATCCGGAATAATATTATTGTCCTCAACCCACTGGGACAGAGCTCTATTGATTACCTTTTCAAATACCTTGCTTATATTCGGAAGGAGACTGATTGACCTGAGATTTCCAGGATTAGAAGAATCCTTGCCTCGCTTGGGAATAGGATGCACAACCGCTGTTTTCCAATGCTCCGGATAATGTACGTTATTCAGAGCATTGTTAAACAGGTTGCAATAGATATCGACCGCTTCCGGGGGGAGGTGCACAATGTTGGGAATGCCGTCAATCCCAACTGACTTCTTTTTTCTGAATGAATCGAAGACCGCTCGGAGATCAGCCTTCGAAATGAACGGAGAGTGTACCCTCTCATTGGCGATGGCATTATAAGCCATGTAATCCTCACTGAACACCGTGAACCCGGTGTTCTCAGATCGCCAAATTTGCATCTCTTCCCGAAGATGGAAGTTTTGCACAAGGACGCGATTCTCCAGGTCGTGGTTCGGGCGAGCGGACTCGTTCACCTTGTACACTTCCTGGAAAGTCGCACCCAAAGCTTCCACCTTCTCTTGCGGATCTTCGATGACGAGAAAGTGTTCGTCTAGGACTGCGTTACTCGGATCTATGCCTACCGATGTCAGTAAGTTGTCGTTGTCCGTTGTTCTTGGAAGCTTAAGACACGGAAGGTCGTTCTGATTTTTTCTCCGAAATATTTTATTTATTTGCGGGAACATGCTCGGGTTGCTGGAATTTACAGCCCGAATCTTATTGTTCCAGAACAAATTGACTGAAAGTCGATAATTTTGAGTAATCAAAACTTATACGTTTTTTATCATCGACTTCAGTGTCCTAACTTCCAAGTCTTGTCTGTCAGTAAATCTTCTGTAAAGGGTTTTAAGCCTCGACAGAAGTCTACTTTTGTATGAGTGAAGTGCGTCGATTGTAGCATTGCGGTATAGTTCCGTTTTGTCTTTGTACTGATACCGAGGTATCGTTTTGTCCATCGTTCGTTTAATTGTCTCGTCCATAAGCTTAAGGTACCTGTCTATCTCCTTGTTTGACAGGTTCGTGGACGGTGGTTGGAGCTCGTTTGAGGAGAGTGCTCGCGTCATAACTCTTGAGAAGCGTGGCCAACGCATCCTACTGTAATTGTAAGAATACGTCGGTACAAACTCCTCTAAAACCGCAATCTCGTTGGGAATCGTTATGTCGGCTCTTAGTCCGCAACGGTCGCTGTCATACACGAAAGTGTGCAGACAGTTTATAGTAAGTGCGTCACAGTCGGTCAGCTGTAATCTAGTGTCGTAAAGCATTAGATCGAGAAACGAGCCGTTGCTGGGATACGACGGACTATCCGTTGCTTTCAAATCGAGACGATACTCGACACTGTGCTGCGACAACCAGTTGAATAACTGGGCCCCCCTGGAATTGGAGACATCACTGCCCCAATGGGCATGTTTGGCGTTGAAATCTCCGGCCAAAACGAAAAAGTTCTTCTCCGAATCAAGCCTAAGACATCGGAAAAGAGTTTCGAGTTCTGTTACAAATCGAGTGGTTTGAGTAGCACCAGAAGCATAAGCAGACATCATGTACATCCTCCTCCCACTACGAAGGGGTATGCACACGATGTACACCTCAAGCTCCTGGAACCTACGCACACAACTTTATGGTTTAAATTATTTCTTATGAAGATCGCAACACCACCCCCTTGTGTGGAGTTGGGTCGGTCTCTTCTAATAATTTTGTAATTACTATGTCCTAATTTGTGTTTCTGAGATAGCTTAGTTTCGCTAACCAGAAGTACATCAGGATTTTGGTCTTTTAACAACATAAAAAGGACGTTCCTACGCTCAACCCTAATCAGTGAATTTACATTCACTGCAAGGACCCGAAGGTTATTCTTCGCCAGCGCAGCCATTATGATCTTAATTGCGTAGCGTTAATTGCCGGCAGAAGAGAGTAGATCTGATCTACTCGCGCCGCCTGCACTTGGATTTGACGTTGCATCTGGTCCATCTTAGCCTGCAGAGCAAGCAAGAGGGACACAACGTCAGTTGTGACTTCCGGAGTTCCGGTCACAGGGACTCGTGGAACTTCCTTCGGTCTGATAGGCTCTGCCGTCTTACCTCGACCAGACGCCATGTGGGCGAAGGTCAGTTGAGGCGTGACGGGTATTGCAGGTGCAGAAGGTGGCGCTGGGATCGTTTTGGGCCAGACCCTCTTCTGTCGACCAAGGGTGGACCTGACTACCCTAATGTTCTTGAACTCAGGACAACCCCGATAGTTAGCGGTGTGTCCCGAATTCTTGCATAATGCACAAACGAGTTGTGCCCTATCAACTCCTTCCCTACCCAGAGTGCATTCCTCTGCCTTGTGGTTCTGGCTGCACTTCACACACCGAGGCTGCATTTCGCAGTTCGATGCGGCGTGTCCGAACCTTTGGCAACGAACGCATTGTAAAATGCTTTCGCTGCGCCTTAATCTTTCCCAGGAGACAACCTGAAAGTTAAGGACTTTAACCTGCCTTAAACCCTCGATGTTGCTCTTAGGAGTCAGCTGAACCAGGAAGAACGGCAGTTTCCGATTCTCCCGTTTTGCCCTTGCTGTGGTGAAGGGCTTGACGCTCACAAACGTCAGATCGTCGGACTCTTTTTTCTTGAGCCATTTGAGGATCTTCACCGGATCAGCAGACGGTTCCAATCCCTTCAAAATCACGCTTTGGAGCTTTTCTCCTTTGGGGGTGAAGGAGTAAAACTCCGTCGTAGCTTGCTTCAGGCAATTTTTGACTAATATGTAGTCATCCACTGTCTGACAGTGGATGGCGTGCCTATCTAACCCTAACCTTTTTATGACAAAACGATTATCAATGGCCGACTTACATACCTGAATCGTGACTTGCAAGTCCGTTTTGTAGGTGAAGATGGGCGGTATCCTCGTCTTCTTCTGCTGCTGCTGCTCCGACTGCTGCTGTTGCTGCTGTTTCTGTGGTTGTTGTTGCTGCTGTTGTTGTAGATTTTGTTTTTGTTGCTGCTGGTTTTGTTGTTGTATTGTTTAGGTGCTGATTGCTGTTGTTGCTGCTGCTTTTGCTTCTTTTGCTGTTGTTGTTGCTGCTGCACTTGATGCTTTGGCAGCTGTTTTTGTTGCTTTTTCGACTGTGGCTGCTTGGGCAGGTTTGGTTGCTGCTGTTGTTGTTGCTGCACTTTCGCCTGTTTCTTTGGCTGCTGTTGCCCCTTCTGGATCCCCTGCTCCAGCTGATTTTTCTGCTTTAGTTGTCTTTTTTCTAATTCGACTGCTAGTCTCTCCTTCTCCCTTCTGGCTGTTTGTTTGGCTTTGAGAGCCGCTATTTTCCGCTCAAGTTTTCGCTTTTGTTCTTCAGCTGCGGAGAGATTGTTTGTTAGGACGAATAGTTCCTCATTTTCGTCGTCCGAGTCCGTTGACCCTAGCTCGTCGAACGGGTTCATTGAATAGCGGCCCTCTCTACCGTCGGAGAAATAGGAGATCTCGTCATCCTCTTGGTTGGCTGGTTCGTCTTCATGATCAGCTGCTGTTGTTGTTGTTGGTGTAGACGCCGTACCACTTGCTTAAACATGCAGCTTTTCTGAAGAAGCTGTAGTAGCACGGCGTTTTACAACCCGGGGTCTGCTGGTTTACGACCCAACGTCCTACCACTAGGTTAAACCGCACTTTACGAATTTATGGTTTTTGCACTATGTATGCACTCACTTGATCACAATAAAAAAAAACCGATGCACGTCTAATCTCCGCGGGGGTCAGTGAACGACTGACGACCAAACGTCCTACCACTAGGCTAAACCGCACTTTACGATTTTATGGTTTTTGCACTATGTATGCACTCACTTGGTACACACTTGGTCACAATAAAAAAAAGCGGATGCACGTCTAATCTCCGCGGGGGTCAGTGAACGACTGAGAGCGCGAGCGCTAAACCACTCCACCAACGCCGCTTCAAGATTGTATTGTTTTTTTAGGTATAGGAAAAGCGTAGAAAACTTTGTGTGATGTGAGATAATCGCTAGTTGCCCTTTTTTAGCAAAATGCTGATATAATTTAAATCGTTAATATTTCAAAATATTTTTTTTTGTATAATATTTATTTATTCTATTGATGAGATCTACAAAATGGCGTTTTCGGATCTTTAAAATTCGTATGTCATTGTTTTTTGGTTTTTGGCCAATAACTCGAAAACTGTTTGAGCCAGGATGCTCGAACTAAATTTAAACTAAAGATTACATCGAGACCTACCTTCTAGATTTTATTCAGATTTTTAAACCAGCGGGTGTGGTAATGCGAGGGGGGGGGGGGGGGGCACGCTTTTTTTCGCACTTAAAGCTTATACCCCTATTACGGTTCGCGAGTCGAACGTTCGACTCGTCTCGAACGATCAGGCGAATATTTCAGGTCGAGCGATTACCGTTCGCGAACTACTTTGTTCGCCTGAAATTCACTACTGCCTTAACTACAAATTCACACTACCCTAACCACAGTAAGAAATATGTGACAAACGTCAAGTGAAATTCAAAACAATTATTTGTTCACAATTAGAATTAAACCTTTAAGAATAATAAAAATCATATTTAAAATATCTAACGGTTTACATGTTTATATGGACTGTTTCAAAAAGATAAGTGGAATAACTAGAATACGCGGATAAATTGGAAACCGCTGCTTACGCCACTTTTTCTATCGTTCGATTGTGGGTGCAATAGTTTAAACAATACATATATCTATTAGTTAAAACATGTCTTTAATTGGGCATTTGAGTGAATATATTTATGTGACATATATTCGTGCAAAGGTAAAAAAAATTCCAATATTCCATTTGCTTTCTTCTTCGACGAGACATATGCAACAATGCTATTGAGTTGAGCAAACAGAAGAATGCCAATTGTTCCCAATTTCACTGTTGTTATTGGTTGTAACTGTATTTTTTCGAGTTTCAACATAATAAAAAGTAATAATTCAAGTTCATCAATACAAAAATGTGTTTTCTTTCGATATTTCCACTGTTCGTACGCTCAGTCACCAAATAATTTCATTCGCCTGAATTTGACACAAGAAATAGAAATTTAGTCGAACGTTCGCCAACGGTAATACGGTGAAATCGAAATTCGCCAAGCTTCTGACATTTGAGTCGAATGCCATCTGGGCGACTCAGGCGAACTTTTTCGTTCGACTCGCGAACCGTAATAGGTGTATTAATATCTCAAAAACGGAGCCTCGGAACGAAAAGCTCAAAATCAAAACTGTATTTTATTTTACAAATCCAACGTATTTTACCTATCCAGCGGTACCTAACTCAATCAATTCCGGTAAAAACATTTTTTGAAGAAATTAGTTATTAATTTATTTTAGTACGAATAAAAAATCATATGAGATTTCTGGGTACTTTTGCAATATAGCGGTGAGTTGTCCCACAGCTCCAATTTTTTTTCAGATTTTTCGGCCCATTATTTTAGAAAATAAGGTATGGGACATGGTACACAAGTCGGTTTTTTTAAGTTTGCGGCCTTATAACTTCTTACCAATAAGACTAAGATGCTAATTGTGGTACTTGTGGAACTTTTCGATCTAGCTACCATTCTCTTTCCAACGATACCCATATCAAGTATCTAAGAAAAAAAAACTATTTTTTTATTTTAGTATTAGTACTAACTTTTTCGCTAATAAGTAACTTTCTTTAAACTTTTTTTCGGAACTTTCTTTGGGCAAGTGAAGTACATCATCTGTATAAATTTCATTTCTTAATTCCAAGTGGTTCACCAGGTACCTAAGGCTTAATGACAGACAGACAGTCATTTTTGTAGTCTCCGCCCCGCCCCCTTTCCAATGACTCCCATATTGACCACAAAAGTTAATAAAAGTTTTTTCAAAGGTTAGTTTCAGTACTAACTTTTTCTTTAATCTTCGACTAATTTCCGAGAAAAATCCTGATTTATTTTTGGGTTGCCAAGATACATATCCATTCCAAATTTCATCCCTTAACTACAGAGGATTCAGAAGTTATTAGCAAATATGTAAAGGCGATAGACAGACAGACAGACGGACACCGAAGTGATTCTATAAGGGTTTCGATATTCCTTTGGAACGAAACCCTAAAAAGATCAGCAAAAACTCGTGTTGTTCTTGTTTTTTGCTTTTCTTATGCGCGGTTAGGCATGAATGTACAATATCTTACAGAATTGAGAACACCCACAAATGCGTTCTAATTTTGGTTTTGTGGAAAACAATGTAGTTTCGATTGCACACATTTCATTTCATTTTTAATACGTTAAAAAGTAAAAACAACAACACAGTCGTCAAACATGCTATTTCCCAGCTAAATATTTAATTTTTGTGGGTGTATGCTGTATAATATAAGTAAATGCTAAATAATAAGATGTGTTGCTTACCAATGTCAAACAATAGATCTGATGTGCCATTTTAGTTTCCAAAATCATCAAGAATACCACAAATGAAAGTGGGTCACAAAGGATACACAAATCAGAAATCAGCAAATTGAAAAATATGTGTTGTTTTTATTTATCTATCTCTATCCCAGTCACTCATCGTGTCCTGCTGCGGCGACGCAGTCTCTCATATTTTTCGGTTGGCGATAAACAAACAACGTGAAGAAGAGTGAAACAGCTTTCCTCTTTTAAATATGATCACTCTTTGGCCAAGACCGCCCGTGCCTGTGGGAGCTTTTTCCTTTTCATCATTTTGAAGTACCAGTTGCACTATCTTGGTATTATATGGTCTTTGGTACCAAGTTCCCTCAAACCAAATGAATTAGTTTGCAGTATCCAGATATACCGTAACAATCATTTCTAGAATGGCACCAAAACAAAGATATTTCTAAAATTAACCTTCCCATTTCTTACATCAAATTTTTCTGTTCTTATTTTAAGTGCACATATTATTGAAAAATGATACGTTGTCTCGTCAATATGCAACACTTATATAAATCTGAAGCTATAATTATGACTTTTCGTCTGCTTTATTACCTCTTGCTAGGCATTTTGTGGGGCATTGACGCCTCGTCCCAAATTATTGAGCTACAAACCCCGTCAATCTACCAGTATAACTCTACTTGGAGGTATTGCAAGCACTGGAAACATCGGCACTACAAAATTTTAATGTAAGCTTAAAAGTAGAGTTAGTTCTTCCGCCATCTAAAAGTGTGGGTGCAATACCAGAAGCTACAAAAGAAAGAGCAGTCTAGCCACCGTGTTTAATCTTTGTAAGAAGTAATTTCATTGAGATGTCTTTCCGGTGTCTCCAGGAGCATTCAGAAAGAAAATGTTCTCCTTGTTATTGTAGATTGATGGCATGATTAAATCATGAACGACTTTTTGTTCTTTTTGAATAAAGCCTCGTTTTGAATGGCTTCAATAAATCAGGATTGATCCTAGTTTTTCTCGCAAGTATTCTGCATGGTTAGAGGGCAAATCTTTCGAGCATTTGTGTAATTTCTCTATTTACTTGAAACAAAATTTCACAGAACATATCGCGCCCTAACCGCTAAATTATCGTAAGCGAAATAGCAAAATGAGTTGCTGATGCAGTTCGATAATTTATTCGATTGCGCGTCTTTCTGCATCGTTGGTTTTTTAATAATATTCCATTTATAAATAACAGAAAACAAAATTTATCGTAAGCAACACTTACACGTCTTTTAACTCAGGCAAAAAACAAAACAAAGAATCTTTTGTAACATTTTCATTTTGTCGCTTGTCGCTCCCATAATCGGATGCAGTTTTTGTTGTCTGCGGTGCTACATATCTTCAATCATATTTTGCGGTGATTTTGCCACAACAACAAAGGTTCAGTAATTTTACACAACAAAATTATCAAAGTAAATAAGTGTCTTTGTTATTGGACATGGTATTTTCCCATTGGCTATCATCTTCCAATAAAAAATACGCGTTCTGGCATCGCCATCTGTATTTCTAATGTGTACATTTATGTAAACCTATACACAAACATACATATATCCATATTTCATATCTCATACCGTACAACACTGTTTCTGCGCGATCATCGTCATGCCATTTTAGTTGATCGAATGGGGGTTGAAATGAGAGATCTACAAAACTGTGTTTGTGGATTTTCGAAATTTGCATATTGACGTTTTATCGGTTTTGACCAGAAGCTCCAAAAGCATTGGGGCCAGAATGTTGAATATAGTTTTTTTTTTAATGTGCTCATCGAAGAAGAGAGATTTTTTTGTAATTTTTTTTTTAGATTTGTGGACAAAGTGGTGGGAAAATTACAGGTAGGATAGGCTTTTCGAATTTTTACAGAACCATAAAAATGGGAAAGCCTCAGGAGCTGACAGCATACCCGCCAAGCTGATTAACGACGAAGGCCCAACATAGTGCACGTATGGCAGCATGAGGAGATGCCGGAAGACTGGCGAAAGGGCGTCATTTTCCCCATACACAAGAAAGGAGATATCACAGAGTGCAGCAGTTATAGGTGTATAACATTGTTGAGTACTTCCTATAAGATATTCTCCTTTAACCTTTGAGATCGGATAGCCCCATACGCGGAAACCATAATCGGGAAGTATCAATGTTGTTTCAGACCAGGCAAATCAACGTATGATCAGATCTTTACCCTTAGGCAGGTGATGGAAAAATGTCTAGAATTTAACATTCCAACATACCATCTGTTTATAGACTTTAAAGCCGCCTAGCATAGCTAGAGTAGAACTGTATAACGTCATGAGCGGATTCGATTAACAAGACTATGTAGGCTGACCATGACCAATATTTCAAGCCAAGTTAAGGTAGCCGTATTGCTGTCCAAACCCGTTAAGTTCTTCAATGGACTCCGACAAGGGGATGGGCTGGCCTGACTCCTCTTTAACCTGGCGTTAGAGAAAGCAACCCGGGACTCTGAGACATCAAGAAGAGGGACAATCGTCACCAAGTCTACTCAATTACTTTCTTACGTAGATGACATAGACATCTTCGGACGAAGTGAACAAGCTGTACAAAACTAGGGTCAGTAGTAGCCCCGGATAATTACATGGAAGACGAAATACGCGGGCGGTTACTAAAAGCCAACAGAACCTACTACAGTTTTGCAAGGCTTTTCAAATCCAAGAACCTTACCATGACCTCAAAACTGCTGCTATACAAGACACTTGTATTACCAGTACTCACATATGGATCCGAGACTTGGGTGCTTAGCCAAAATCACTCTGACCTCTTAGCCGCGTTCGAGAGGAAAGTTCTACGGAGAATTGTTGGCCCCATACGTGAGGAAGGACAATTCCGAAAACGGTACAACCATGAGTTGTATGGAATCTACCTCGAAGCAGGTGTTATAATGAAAATAAAGCTCCAGTGGGCTGGGCACCTAGCTCGTATGAGCGAAGAGGACCCTGCTAGGAAAGTCCTTTGCGGTAGAATTCATGGTACAAGACAGCGACGCAGACCGCGCTTACGCTGGAAGGATGGCGTAGACCAGGACGCCCGAGGCCCTGGGGTGCCCAACTGGATGGTCTCGGCAAGCGATCGGGATAGGTGGAAGTACTTGCTGCAGGAGACCCGGACCGGACAACGGTTGTTGCGCCGATGATGATGATGATTTGTAAACATAACGCCAACGAAATATTAGTCGATTTGTGACTGCATCATAAACTTATTCTCGATTAAACATGCCAGTTTAAAAGCCAAATTCTCGTCAGTTGCGGGAGGTTTTCACTTTCTGCTTTAAAATAATGAAATCTGCGGCTGAGGCTCATCGAATGCTCTCAAATAAAGGGTGATTTTTTAAAAGCTTTAGGAAAGTTTTTCAAAAAAAAAAACACATAAAATTCAGAAAAATGCATGAAATCTTTATTTGAATCGATAGTACGGTCCATATAATTTAATATTTGAAAATTATTTTATGCAAATGTTGCCTTGACTGCGCCTCAAATGGTCCATCCGCTTAGCCTAATTTTGGCATACTCTTTCCAATATTTCGGCCGGTATCTCACTAATAAATGCTTCAATGTTGTCTTCCAATGCGTCAATTGAAGCAGGCTTGTCTGTATAGACATGAGCTTTAACATAGCCCAACAAAAAATAGTCTAAAGGCGTTAAATCGCACGATCTAGGCGGCCAATTGACCGGTCCCGAACGTGAAATAAAATGTTCACCGAACTCGCCTCTCAATAAGTCCATTGTTGCGCGTGCTGTGTGGCATGTGGCCCTGTCTTGTTGAAACCACATGTCATGCAAGTCAAGCTCTTGCATTTTGGGCAAAAAAAAGTTGGATATCATCTCACGGTAGCGCTCACCATTCACAGTTACGTTACGATTCGCATCATCTTCGAAGAAGTACGGTCCAATGATGCCACCAGCATATAAACCGCATCAAACTGTGACTTTTTCTGGATGCATTGGTAGCTCTTGCAATGCTTCTGGCTGATATTCACTCCAAAATGCTTATTTACGTACCCATTGAGCCAAAAATGAGCTTCGTCGCTGAACACTTTCTTAACTTTCTGAACTTTCTTAACAGAGCACGCATTTTAATAATAAAATTCAATAATTTGCAAGCGTTGTTCGTTTGTAAGACGATTCACGGTTAAATTATAGACCAAACTGCAGATGTTTGACAGTGAAACAAAACACGAAACGTGCGTCAGCTGTTTAAACCAGTGTTGCCAAAAAGATAATAGCTAAACAATCACCCTTTACCTATAGTGATGCTGCTATTAGTGAAAGAACATGCCGTGAGTGGTTTCAACGTTTCAAGAACGATCATTTTGACGTCGAAGACCGGCATGGTGGAGGAAGAGAGCTTTTCGAAGATGCAGAATCGGAGGCATTACTTGATCAAGACTCGTGTCAAACGCAATAGAATCAATCACAAAACGAATTAAACGCGACGAGATACAGTAGAGTTGACGAAGTTGACGAGTAACAACGAACCAATTTTAACTAAACTTCTAGTACTTTACTTAATTATTCGTGTTTTTTTTTGTAGATTTTTCCACAAAACGCGGTGAAATCGTGGTGCACTGCTATATGATAACAGTTGTTGAAGTAGTTTTGCCTGGCTGTCTTTCTTTAACGCTAAACTTCATATTTGATTTCGATTTTGACGAAATTTAGTATAGAGTAAGCTTAAACCTCAAAGGAGAACTTGGTAAACTTGGACGAAGTCGTTACTTAAAATGAGGTATCGATGTAGGCTAAGTATACTGATGCCTATATTATTTCCTTTGCTACCTTTTTAATGAGGCAGAACTAAAATTCATATTGGCACAAGAAGTTCTAGTGGATTATGTTTTTTATGTGAAACACCTGAAATCGAAAACCAGAAATAAAGGAAGAAAACAGACATTCGTATAATTTCTTTATTAATTCAACAATAATAGTTCACTTTTTTTTCTATAGGAGCATGCACAATTGCTTCGATTTAGGTTAATTGATTTATTTTGTACAAGGAAAGATCATTTTGGGCAGTTGATTTTATGTAAATATATATATAAATATATACAACGAACTTTTAGTGTATATAGATACATATATTTATATAAAAATAATATTGTGATGGGATTTACGAATTTTAGCCAACGTTCTAGATTTAATTTGTTGCACAATCACAGATTTGTTGTAAATATTGAAAGATCCAACAAAAGCAAAAGATTCCGAGTTTTCTGTAACTTTTATCGGGACGACAAAATTCAGTTAGTTAATTTAGTTTCTCTTTCTATTTGTTTGGTTTGTTTGTTTGGGGGCGGAGATACGTTTTGATAACTGTAAATAATTTGCACCGCACTGTACTATTCTCGCATATGGCTAACTATTTTTTTTTTTATTAAATAGCTATACACTCTATTTTAAAAGTTGCATTAATACGTTGTTATTACAATTGTTGCCTGTAGGATAAAACAAATTATTTAGTATGTTTTTATTATTAAGGTAAATATGTCAAAGCATCAAACAAGAATAATTCAAAATAAACAATGTTTTGTGCATTCTTAATATAAAACAAGAATAAATAGAAAGAAATTCAAAACAATAAAAGAAAATACAAACATATTGATTACAAAACTAAGCTCATACCTATGAATTTTTTCTTGGTTGACTTCGGCTTTACCAATGATAAAGTCACACTTTTGAAAGCTTCTCAATTCGGATTTCTTTTGTTTTACAGCCAATTGGAACTAAATTGTCTAAATTTAAATAAAAGGATTTATAATGAAATAAACGAAATATGCTCTCAAGATGCCATAAGAGACTTATCGAATGACTGCAGGTAGCACAGAAAGCAAGACACTTTGCTCTGTAGTATCCCATGATTATTGAAAAAGTAAGTGCAAACGCGATTACATTAAATAGTTTTTCTTAAGACAATGTTAGTAAAAAGATATTTCTTTCGATTTTATTAACAACTTCAAAAAATATATATACACACATATTTGACATTTTGGATTTTTAGCAATGTTCAAACAGAGAGTAGTCTTAACATTTTGCAACATAATGTTACGGAATGAGAACGAAATGTTACACTTTAGTAATTAGTAAGTATGTTTGTTCGGAATGAGCTCAAAGTTCCTTCGAGTAATGCTGGCGGTTCTTCTGCTTGATATTGGTTCAATCAATTTTAGTGCAGTTATTAAAGCTTCGCGGATTTTAAACGTTCCCTACAAAATTAAGATGGTATTCATGAACTAAATCAACTAAATATAAATAAATACAAGTTTATATTTTTTTCTTTACAATAGGAAAAAAGTATGACATAGCCAAGGATGGTTATAATGGAAGTGTTTGAACAGGATGGTATCTGAAACATGAATGGGATAGTAAAATAAAAAATAAGAACTAAAAACAATTTAATGGAACATAACAATAACGTGAATAAATAAACAGATTAATAAATAAAGTTAAAAACATACTCTTAAGTTTGAACATAGAAATTGTTTTGCTACTCTAAAATAGCCAAATAAACAACGAAAGCGAAATATATAATCGTTCAGTAAAATTGTTTACACTAGTCTTAGAAAGACATGAAATCTTCGTTGTCTTCAAACGTTTAATTTTTTTTAAGTATCTCTTTAACTTGAACAGTTTTATTTTTGGTGAGAATTAAAGAAAACATGTTGGTAAGTAAAAGCAGGTCACATGCATTTTTTTAAATTGATCGTTATATAGCGTTTATGACATTAAGTACACTTAGTATGTTGCGTGTTTTGAATATCAGACTTGTACAAATAAATCACTGATTTTCTTTCAACTTACCATTACAAAATAAACCTAATAACAAACCTCAAACTTTATACATCAGTAATTTAGGGCACTCTTTTCGCCGACCATTACGGCGAAGTTTCTGATGCCGCACGACGTACAATTTTCAGATTTAATATGATGATAATTTGGTTGGCTATTTACCTTCAACACGGACGGCTATGTAAAAATTAGGCCCCTGTCCGCTGATTGAATTATAATCTATTTTAATCACGTACTTTTTATTCAAAAGTAAAAACCAGATTATATATATCTGTGGTAATAAGACAGAGTACATTATGTCGCCGTGTAGCCGTGGCTTAATCGTGAGTGCGTCGAACTGTTAAGCGAGAGTACCCAGGTTCGAATCCGGCTCGGGGAAATAACACCACAAACATTTTTCACGGCCCCACCTCCAGCGAACGACTGACAACCCTCATGGAGTACTTCTGTCATGAAAAGCTTTCGCAATTCGCCGTTCGGAACCGGCATTAAACAGTAGGTCCCCTCCAAATGTGTCAAAATTATAACGCGCACAACACAGTGGAGGTGCGAAAAAGCTAGGCTCTGGCTCTCAACGGGCTGTTACGCCGCCTAATACATACATACATTACGTCGCCATAAGCGATTTTTCTGTTTTCCAATCGATATTCATTGAAATCCACATTTCTATATTACCCCCTTTTAAAAAGATTTGTCCGTTAAAAAGATATCGTAAAATTCGGAACCGGTAAAACTGGAACTTTAGTTTGAACGGTCATGCAAACCGATATGATAAAAAATCAATCAATTTTTCTCGAAATCACTTTTTTCGACGTAAGCTAGACACATATGTATATATTTCTGGGCACCATTGTCTCGATCGGTAACACCACAAACGTTTGGCACGACCACACCTCCAGCGAACGACTGACTGCCGTTCGGCCCCCTGCACATGTGTCAAGATTATAACGAGCACAACACAGCGGAGGCGCGAAAAAGCTACATCCAATGTAATGTAATCTATTATGTATATTATGGTACTCAGATGTGAAATCTCATAAAACGATTTGACTAATTTGGGCTTGTGACTTTTAGAATCACAATTTGCTTTTCCACGATCAATTTTGCTGGTTAACTTTTTAACAATTGGAATTCGCTAAAGTACAATAATTCAATTAGTCAATAATTTATTTGAATACAATAACCAGGAATTCAACGAGCAAATAGACAAAATTAAAATTATGAACCGTCACCACTTCATTTATCAGGTTACTTAAATCTTATAAACCAACACCAACGAAAAATTAGAAAAAAGATATTTTTGAGTATAGAAGGCTATTATTCAATACATAATGAAACATGATTGAAAAAAAGTTCTTTATATGTATTTCCTTTTTCTTTTCTTGAGATTACTTTTTCTGCAAAAATGTACAAATTTCAAAAAAAAGCTTAAAGTAACAGTAAATATAAGATAGCTATAAAAGCATGCTTCAAACAATTGAAAAATAAAAACTACATAGATATAGTTGCACTTTTTAAAAAATTAACAAAAGAGTAAAAGGCAGCAAACAGCATTCCAATATCTGGACAGATTACATTTGATTGAATTTTCTTTTTAAGATACTTACATATGTTCTGGATGGGAACGAATGCAATCAATGAGCTGTGTGGCTTTAAGTTCTCCTATACAAATCCTATGGATAGCCGTGAACAGTGGAAATCTATTGGAGGAATTGGTTAGTTACATTTAAACTAAAAATATTGCGATATACATTCCAATAAATAAATTGTATGTTTAAAAAGATTTATACGTAAAATTGAGAGTACAATGCTCAGATAAGAATGTAAACAAGTCTTAACCTTAACAAGCACCCAAATATTTATAAGCGTCTTGGGTTCGTCGAGGCAACACTAATTATCTAAAACCGAAACATTTCTAATAGATGATGTACGCGATTTTGAAATATTGGCAGGTGGAAAGTTACATTGTCAGTATTTCATTCATGTATATGGATCATGATAATAATGTAGAGTTGAGCAATTTGGTAGAAGAAGCTTGTTCAAATATTAAATTTAAAATATTTTATGATATACGACATTCCTGAATTCTTCATTAATCGACGACATTCGTTTTGAATGGACTAAATAAGTCGGTAATGATAAATTTTTTTCCATGTACTCTGCATTATCTGATGTTACCGTGTAAAGAATCAGATGAAAGTGGAAGTGTTAGAGAAAATACTTCATCTGCTCCAATCAAAAGTTAATTAACAATAAAGAGATGAAGGGGCTCTTAAAGTGCCATATAAGTCAACTCCTAAATTTATAAGATCAAGACCGTATTATAATATTACTTACTTCTCTTCCATTTTCTTCGCTTTCAACATATAATTAACCTCTTCGGCTGTAAATGGCCCCTGCAATTTTTGTCCATTCAACATTTCTACTTCCAGCTCTTTGATCGATTTTCCAGTCTTAACAAACGCCTCCGACACTTTCCTATTACGACCACCTGCAGTAAGCCCACAACTTATTAATTAACATAATTTAAAGCAAATAATCTGAAAGTTAACCATAGCACGTGGTGATTAAATCAGCTACTCCACAACTTTCAAAGAATGTGGCCAGTTTACTCCCGGGATAGAAGA
Source organism: Syritta pipiens (assembly GCA_905187475.1). Taxonomy (NCBI): domain Eukaryota; kingdom Metazoa; phylum Arthropoda; class Insecta; order Diptera; family Syrphidae; genus Syritta; species Syritta pipiens. The sequence goes on along the minus strand of LR994572.1, from coordinate 58,624,156 downwards.
TATCAACAAATCGAATCATTTCCATTAGTCCCAATCGGATAACGGCGGCTTTTGTGTTATCACCGAGAGCCAAACCGTCGATAAAACCTGCCCCGCAGGCAACAATATTCTTAAAAAAAGATACAACTGTTCTATTACGAAAAATGGATACCTAAGTGCACATACTTTTAGGGCTCCACAAACTTCAACAGCATCTACGTCGTCAACCACAACCACTCTAAAATGATTGGCTTGGAATAGATCTCGAAAGACTTTCGCATATTTAATATCTCTGCACCCGACAGTTGTCTCACAGAAATGCTCCTCAGCTACTTCATTTGCCAGATTAGCTCCCATCAAAACTGAGCATGGTATCTGTGATAAAACATCAAATTCTTTTTTAAGTTATCTGATAAGTTTTGCATTAGTTAACTCACTTTAAGATGGCGTGTGATTATGTGAGAAATTAAGTCAATACCTCCTCCCTCGGCCTTATCAAAGCCTTTGATAAGTGAGATTGCAACCGCAGTTGGCTTTATTTTGCCCAACAAACAGGCACAGAAGTTACGAATAAATTGATGTGGCACAACGAAGATGAGTATATCTGCAGTTCTTGCAGCTTCAACAATATCAGGTACAGCAACCTAGAAATACAAAAAAAGACGTGAAGCTAAGTAGTTAAAAATAAAATGAGGCATATTAAAATCTTAACAGAATAGTTAGAGAAAATTGCATAATAGTTTGAAAAAAAAAAAAAAAAAACGGTCAAGTGTGAGTTTTGTTCACGCGCCGAGGGTTTCGTTCTTTCGTTCTTTCATCAACAGATTAGAAGTAAGGACATAATTTAAGTCAAGGCAACTAACAACGTCAGGTAGCTCTTTTTTCGAATAAAGCTAAACAAAAGAAAAATCTTACTTAATTGCTGATCGTGCCAACCGTGTGAAAATTGCTTTAGTAAACTAAAGAGAAATGGTCTCAAACTTTTCCATTGAGACAGTAAATCAGCAGTTCATGAAAGTTAGCTTACCAAGCATCTAAAGAATTTGACAATTATCATCGGCAGTACTTTTATTAATAAATAGCCACTCAGTCACTTAAAACACTAAAAACAAATTAACAAATCAAGCACTCGTGTTAGTAATTCAAAAAGAAAAATTCAAATTATACGCTATGATTTATTATTTAACTTTTGGCATGTGAAAATCACATTGAAGCAATAACAAAAGTAATGTTCAATTTAGTTTTTGTTTCTTTAGAATTCTTTATGTTCACTTTTATTTAGTGGCAAAATTTAAAATTTTCCAACAGCATATTCCTATATTTAAATCGCAACTATTAGAAAAAAGCGCATCAGGAAATGGTCTAAGCACACATAACCGTGCTTATTTTTCTCTTATTTTTTCCAAACAAAAATTGCAATTGAGAACTGAGAGAGAAGAAAACTGTCATACAAAATAATCGCTCAGGTTCACAGGTTTTGAAAAGAGCCAATAGATAACATAGAAAACACCACAAACATTTTTCACGGCCCCACCTCCAGCGAACGCCTGACAACCTTCCTGGAGTACTTCTGTCATGAAAAGCTTTCGCAATTCGCCGTTCGGAACCGGCATTAAACAGTAGGTCCCCTCCACATGTGACAAAATTATAACGCGCACAACACAGTGGAGGCGCGAAAAAGCTAGGCTCTGGCTCTCAACGGGCTGTTACGCCGCCCAATACAATACAATACAATAGATATTTCGGAATTTAACAGAATATAGAAACTTTTTTAAGAAACCTTTGCGTTCTCGATTGAGTTAGTAACGCATTCAATCTGCCCATTTTCACTAGAGACTGTCCATTTCAATTAGAGTTTAACAATTTTGAAAAAATAAGAAATGGGAAAATAGCAAGAAACCCACCTTGGAAGAAGAGAAAAAAAAAAACAAGAAAAGAAGGCAAACAAGACAAATCGAGAATAGAACCCAGGACCCTCAGAGCAGAACGCGGGCACCATTCATCATTTCAAACGCATTTTTATTAAAAATTTCTCAGAAAACTTGCATGCTAGACAAAATTGCTTAAAATATAGCTTAATAATTCATTCAAGCTATCATTTTTATTTGAATTGGATTTTAACAATTTTGAAAAAATTAGAAATGTGAAAATAGCGAGAAACCCTCTTCGAAAAAGAAAAGAAATAAAAAGCAAGAAAAGGCAAATCGGACAAATCGAGGATCGAACCCACGACCCTCAAATCAGAGCGCGAGCGCATTCATCATCATTTTTAACGCATTTTTATTGGAATTTTTCCAGAACACTTACATGCTAGACAAAATTGCATAAAACTAGCTTAACTAACTTAACTAACTTAGTGGCCCTATGCGGGCACTCTAAGCTAAACATGACAACTTATAACTATGTCTTTCGACGTAATCTAACTTAAACTTAACATATTTACAATTACAAGATTATTAATTAAACTAAGAAAATCTGGCAAAATAAAAAACTTAATAGCACAATGGCTCTCATTGGACTTAATACTAGCAATTAATTATTCTAATCTAAAAACTAAAACTAGTTTTTCTAGTCTAGTTAGTAAAACTTATTGCTATTTTTTTTTGTATATATATTTTATTGTTTTTTTTTGTTTTTTTGTTTTATATATATATACATATATATATAATTATTTTTTCTTAAATCTACCTTAATACCTACCCACCCCCACCTAAAAGCTACCATATGTAAGTCGGCCATTACCTTGTCTAAACTAGACCCTAACTGACTTTGCCCATAATGGGCCCTAATTACAATTAATTTAAGCTGAAGCAAGCTACGAGGGAGCTCCCTCTCCCTCATTCAACCACCAGTACCGTTTTTGTTGCTTAACAACTTCCGCGATATCTCTCCTCTTAGAGCGTCGGACCCGTTGTAGGTGAGCCGCCTATCCACAGTTGACTGAGCGAAGTGGTAGATAATCGGTACCGCAGAACTATCCTGTATAATTCCCCTACCGTCAAGATAGAGGAATGCCTCTGGGGGGATGAAGCCGTTAGGCGTAACCGCTCGTGGTACATGCTATTAGGGTAGTAAGCCCGAAGATAAGGCCATTGCTCGAGTTCATTGCCCTTGCAACGTGCCCCCGGGTCAATTTCACGTACGAAATTGTCCACCCTGATCAAGTTCGCCCTGTTCTATAGGACCTCATTGGGGTAGAATTTTATGTATAGGGTTTGGAAATTCTTAGTCTAGTCAACTTATAGAAAAGACCCTCTAACCATACGGTGTCAAAGGCCTTCTCCAAGTCAACCAGACAGGCTCCAGTGCATTGGTCCTTGCATTTGTTCCATTGGACATCCGACACCAGTTTTGACGCGGCATGTAGGGTATCATGCCCCGCTCTGAAACCGAATTGGTTATATTATTGTCCTCAACCCACTGGGACAGAGCTCTATTAATTTCCTTTTCGAATACCTTGGTTATATTCCGAAGTCGACTCATTGACCTGAGATTTAAAGGATTGGAAGAATCCTTGCCTCGCTTAGGAATAGGATACACAACCACTGTTTTTCAATGGTTCGGAAAATGTGCGTTATTCACAGCATTGTTAAACAGGGTGCAATAGATATCGACCGCTTCCGGGGGGAGGTGTTTGAGCAAAATGTTGGGAATGCCGTCAATCCCAACTGACTTCTTTTTTCTCAATGAGTCGGAGACCGCTCGGAAATCAGCCTTCGAAATGAAGGGGGGATGTACCCTCTCATTGGCGATGGCATTATAAGCCGTGTTATCCTCACTGAGCACTGTGCACCTGGCGTTCTCAGATCGCTAAATTTGCATCTCTTTCCGAAGATAGAAGTTTTGCACAAGGACGCGATTCTCCAGGTCGTGGTTCGGGCGAGCGGTCTCTTTCACCTTGTACACTTCCTGAAAGTCGCACCCAAAGCTTTTGCCTTCTCTTGCGGATCTTCGATGACGAAAAAGTGCTCGTCTAGGACTGCGTTGCTCGGATCTATGCCTACCGATGTCAGTAAGTTCTCGTTGTCCGTTATTCTTAGAAGCTTAAAACACGGAAGGTCGTTCTGATTTTATCTCCGAAATATTTTATTTATTTGCGGGAACATGTTCGGGTTGCTGGAATTTACAGCCCGAATCTTGTTGTTCCAGAACAAATTGACTGAAAGTCTATAATTTCGAGTAATCAAAACTTTTACATTTTTTTTATCATCGACTTCAGTGTCCTAACTTCCAAGTCTCGTCTGTCAGTAAATCTTCTGTAAAAGATTTTAATCCTCGACAAAAGTCTACTTTTGTATTAGTGCAGTGCGTCGATTGTAGCATTGCGGTATCGTTCGGTGTTGTCTTTGTACTGATACCATCTGTCCATCGTTCGTTTAATTGTCTCGTCCATAAGCTTAAGGTACTTATTTATCTCCTTGCTTGACAGGTTCCTATTGGACAGTGGTTGGAGCTCGTTCGAGGAGAGTGCTCGTTTACTAGCTCTTGAGAAGCGTGTCCAACGCATCATACTGTAATTGTAAGAATACTCCTCTAAAACCGCCATCTCGTTGGGAATCGTTATGTCGGCTCTTAGTCCGCAATGGTCGCTGTCATACACGAAAGTGTGCATACAGTTTATAGTAAGTTCGTCACAGTCCGTCAGTTGTAGTCTAGCGTCGTAAAGCATTAGATCGAGAAACGAGCCGCTGCTGGGATACGACGGACTATCCGTTGCTCTCAAATCGAGATGTGCTGCGACAACCAGTTGAATAACTGGCCCCCCCTGGAATTGGAGACATCATTGCCCCAATGGGCATGTTTGGCGTTGAAATCTCCGGCCAAAACGAAATAGTTCTTCTCCGAATCAGTCTAAGACATCGGAAAAGAGTTTCGAGTTCTGTTACAAATCGAGTGGTTTGAGTAGCACCAGAAGCATAAGCAGACATCATGTACATCCTCCTCCCACTACGAAGGGGTATGCACACGATGTACACCTCAAGCTCCTGGAACCTACGCACACAACTTTATGGTTTAAATTATTTCTTAAGAAGATCGCAACACCACCCTCTGTGTGGAGTTGCGTCGGTCTCTTATTTTAATTTTATAATTGCTATGTCCTAATTTGTGTATCTGAGATAGCTTAGTTTCGCTAACCAGAAGTACATCAGGATTTTGGTCGCTTAACAACATCCCGTTTTGTCCTTGCTGTGGTGAAGGGTTTGACGCTCACAAACGTCAGATCGTCGGATTCTTTTTTCTTGAGCCATTTAAGGATCTTCACCGGATCAGCAGACGGTTCCAACCCCTTCAACATCACACTTTGGAGCTTTTTTCCTTTGAGCGTGAAGGAGTAAGGCTCCGTCATAGCTTGCTTTAGGCAATTTTTGACTAATATAAAAACCTAATTACAAAAACCGATCAAAAATATTTTTTGTTTTTAATGAAGTGAAACCTACCTAAAACAACGTTAAATGCGTTATTAAGCTTATTTAAGTCAAATTGAGTATTTTGACTTTATTTTCTTCTCTAATCTACTTTCTCCTAATCTTACTTAAACTCGTGCTTGCCTATAATTTTAAGGATTTTATGCTAAATTCATTAATAAAAATAAAGTTCGCCTAAGTTTAATACGTAAAGACTCTAAAACCCTAAGTTTTCTCCGTACAAGAGGCTTTTTTGAGCAAATAGCTCTGAAGGTGCCCTGATAAGGCTTAAAATCATTCTGTTTATACTCAGTGATAATGCTATTAAACTGTCCTTAAGAAAGAAAAAACCAGATGATCCTTCAAGCCAAACATATTATGGGTGCTTTTCTTAAAGGTTTTCGCCTAAATGTATACCACCCTTTTTTCCACGACGAGGGTGGAGGAGCCTAGCTTGTCAGGTGGGTCCCGAGAACCGGCTGTCATGGGTCTTCGTGGGCGAGTGGGTAGATGGTTGGCTTGGGATTTGAGTGGTCGAGGTTCGAATCCAGTGCCGAGCTACCTTAATAGATTCTTTTTCTCTTCTTTTCCCTGCTGGGAAACCTGAACTTAGCATTCAGCAGATTATCCGATAGCAGGGAAGAGAGGATCTGTAAATCTGCAAATAGCATGGCGCGGGGTTCGGCCTGAGCCAGGAGAATCGCCAAGCCATTAAATATTCAAAAGCGAGGTAGAGCAATCCCCTCTACGAGTGTAGTATTGTGGAAAAGGAAAAAAAATGGAAAAGAAAAACAGTGGAAGTTCAATTTGACCTCTTGAAGGTGGAGTGGGTTTTTTGCTCTAAAAAGAGGTAGGTGTTCTCTTCCCTGAGATGTAGGAGCAAAAGCTGAGTTCTTTTTCTTTTTAGTACAGTGGTACGAGGTTTGTCCAAAGGGTTACGTTTTTCGTGGCCTACGATTTCCGAGTTAGCGAAATAGGCAACGAAGCGGTACAACCTCAGCGAAATTCCAGCAAAACATCCAGCTAGTAAGACGAACTACAACCCCAAGACGGCATAGGAGAAATTACCCTTCAAAAAAAAAAAATCGCAAGTTATATGAGAAACTATATTTTTAAGTGCGCGTACAATGTGGGTTGAAGCGGAGTAGGAAAGCGTGTCGCAAGTTCTCATTAGTTGCATAGGTGGCGACCGAGGCTGTAAGCTCCCCGGTGGAGGCGGTGGCTAACGCGTAGTCGACTGGCGCTCGGAGTTTGAGCCCACTGGTTCCAAACTCGCAGGAGGAATCAGCACTTTTTTTTGTTGTTCGCGTTCTTTCCCTGCTTCGGGCGACGGTTCGAGTCCAGATTGGGGTCGACATTTTTTTTGCTACCATCGTAAAGCGAAGTCAGGTTCACGTTCCGGGTTCGAGTCACGGTGGGGAGCTGTTTCTTCTTGTTGGAGGTTAGTTAGTTAAAAGTTAGGTTAAGAACATTTTGTATATAGCCCTTAAGTTTAAAGTGGAATTAAAATCTGTAACGAAGTTTACGCCAACCTTTTCTTCTTATCGCGATTTAAGCGGAAAAGTATTCGACCGAAGGGGGCAATCGCGTGGCGCCCATTATTCAACATCTTTTTTTACCAGCCACTCCCATCTCTAGGGTTTGTCAGGCACCCCTTTTGGTTGAGGTCGCGAAACGGCGGAAATTGGAAGGTAACAAAAAATTAATTTGTTAGAAACAGTTTTAAAAAACTTGCCTAGTTTGGTAAGCTGATACCAAAAAGAGTTACCGAATAACACCGAATACTATCCAACAAAGAAAATGAAGAGAGAAAAAAATGCCTATTTGTGATCATTTCAAATGAATTCAATCAAAATCATTTCAAAATACAGCTCCACCGATCATAAAAAAAGCTTTATGATAAACTTAATACCTGCATCTTATAACTTTATAATAAAAAAAAATATGAAGAACAGGGAAAAAAAATAACTTAATTATTTGGCAATGTAATTCTTCACACAGATCAAGAGACTCCCAATGCAAGCTTACGATCGATGACTTTCAACTGATGCTATGACAAAATGCGTGCATAGAAACAAATAAAATTTGAGCACATTGTTGGGTGGGTATTTAACTATAGCTGGAAAAAAAAATTGTCAACATTTTGGAAAATTGATTTTTTGAGCGATTTTTCGAGGCAAATACCCCTATGTGCGCTGGGTGTTCCGTTTGTTGTTGCTCTTGCTGCTGTTGATGCTCCTCTTGCTGCTGCTGTTGATTCTGCTCCTTCTGTTCTTTTGGCTTCTGTTGTTGTTGTTGCTTAGGCTGGTGCTCTGGTTGCTGAACTTGCTTGGGCAGCTGCTGTTGTTGCTATTGCTGCCTTTGCTGTTTTGGCAGTGGTTGTTATTTTTGCAGCTGCTTTGGCTGTTGTTGTTTTTTCGGCTGTTGTCCTGCTGAGGGCAATTCTTGCTGCTTCTTGTTTTTGAGGATTGGATTTTGCTGGATTGATCGCTCCTTCTCTCTCCTGGCCGTTTATTTGGCCTTGAGAGCTGCTATCTTGCGTTCAAGTTTATGCTTTTGGCCTTCAGCTCCTGTAAGGCTGGATTTTAGCCCAAACAGTTCCTGGTTTTCATCGTCCGAGTCTGTTAACTCTAATTCCTCGAACGGGTTAATGGAATAGCGGCTCTCTCGGCCGTCGGAGAAGTAAGAAATCTCGTCATCTTCATTGTTTGTATATTTTTCTTCTTCAGCTGCTGTTGTTGTTGTTGTTTGTGTGGGTGCCGCCGCAACACTTGCTTTGCCCTGCAGCTGTTCAGGCTTAGCTGTAGTGGTACGGCGTTTCACTACGTTGGGAATGGGATTAACCCGCTTCCTTTTCTTCACCGCGCCCGGTTCGTTGGCCACGCTTGTGTGGCCTGACAGGCTCGGCGTTTCGTATGCCGAAGACTTGTCTTTTTGGTCCGCTATCTCGCGCGCGGGCCGCTCGCTCTCCTCTATCGCGTGACTTCACCGCTCACTTTGCACTTGAAAATAATTTTGCCTAAAAAAAGTCTTAAAGATTATTTTCCCCACTGGGATTTGAACCTGGGTTTCGTCACTGCATACACTATCGGTGAACCAACTCGCTCTTACTGTTTTGGTATCTCTGTCACAATATCACTGATGTTTTCATTTGAATCATTTCGTTAATATCTCGAAAAATTGTATGAACATATTTTTTTTTATGTGATATTTTCGTCGAGATCTACAAAATGGCGTTTTCGGATCTTTAAAATTCGTATGTCATTGTTTTTTGGCCAATAACTCGAAAACTGATTGAGCCAGGATGCTCGAACTAAATTTTAACTAAAGATTATATTAAGACCTACATTCTAGATTTTATCCAGCCATGGACTTGTGCCAATTACCAATTAACCCTCCTGATTAAAGAAAAATCCCCGAGCATAATCGCTCTTCAGAAGACCCACTGCCCTTTCCTCTCTCAGCCGAAACTTCCGAAAACGTATAATGGGTACCTCCATAATTTTTCCACAACTTAACAGCCAAGCAGGGTATAGCCCTACTCATAAAGAAAAATATACCTCACAAACAAATACAAATCACATCCAATATACTAACAATTGCAATTGAAATACAATTGCAGATAAAGTTCACCATTGTATACATATATTATATATTCTGCCTGACCAATACTTCTCCAGCTCTGATTTACAAATTATTACCAACCAAATTCATACCCCTTTAATAATGGCCGATGACTTTAATGTATGGAGCAGTCTATGGGGCTCCCCCACTAACAATCAAAGAGGGCTGACAATTGAAAATTTCCTAACCAACTCAAACCTTGCAATTTTAAACGATGAGTCTCCCACAGCTTTTTTCCACCCATAATACGCTCACGCATGTTGACCTAACATGCTGTTCTCCTGAGCTGCTTGCTGGGACTTCCTGGGAAATTTTGGATGATCTCCACTGTAGCGATAATTTTCCTATAATTTCCACCATCGCCATTGGCCCGGCCTACTCCAGCACTAAAGTTAACCTCAAGTTCAAGACTGAATTGGCTAACTGGGTTTGTTACAACAAACACATATTAGACTATTTGTCAGACAGATCACTATCTTCGAACGTGAATAGAGAAGCCGCAGTACTTCAAACAGCAATCCGAGTTGCAGCAAACAAATGCATACCACAAACTAACCCCAAAAATCTACCGCAGAACAGTAGAATCACGAACTCAGTAATCTCAGAGATGTCAAAATGAGGACATGGAAAGTTTTTAAAGCAATACCCAGCACCGACAACCTTATACAATTTAAAAAAGTTAACGCTAAATTTCGTAGGGAAGTAAAAATTAGCAAAGCTAATTGTCTTAACGACTTCACATTTACACTTAATCCTAAGTCTCCTTCCAGCAAGATCTGGCAAAATATTCGTTGTCTTACCGGTAACTACACCTCACACACATTTTCCTGCATCGGCACTCCTTCTGGCGTCATTTCCAACCCACAAGACATAAGCACTTATTTTGCACACTCTTTCTCAAAGTCTTCTGACGATTGTAACTTCTCCAATTTGTTCAAACAAAGTAAAGAAAATTCACTTGCTACAACGCAAGTCCCTCTTCGGAATCAGCCAGGCGCATTGAGAGTTTAGTTACAACAACCGAATTAGAATCCTGTTTACTCAAATTAAAAGGCAGCGGATAGGACACTCTACCCTGAGATAGAGTGTCCTATCCGCTGATACAGTAACTCCCCTTTTGTATAAAGACCAGGTTGTTGCAGTTATACAACAATATTCTTTCCACTGGGCACATCCCGCACAATTGGAAGGTAGCAACTATTATTCCCCTACCTAAACCAAATAAAACGTTAAATTCTGCCGACAGCTATCGTCCAATTTCCTTAATTCCTTGTATGTCTAAGGTCATGGAAAAAATTATAGCAAAACGTCTTCTTTGGTTCTTGGAAACCAAAAATCTAACTAGTCCGAAACAAGTCGCCTTTAGACAAAGCAGGGGTACAATTGACGCACTTCTACACCTTGACTCATACATTTCGAACGCCCTATCAGCTAGGAACCACGTCACGGTTCTCTCCCTCGACTTTGAAAAGGCATTCGACAAAGTCGGCATACATTTGATCTTGGACAAATTAAAAATGTGGGGCTTAGGTCCCCAAATATTTAACTATGTAAAATCTTCCCTCACTCACAGAAAAATTTTCGTCAGGACCAACAATTAGTTCTCGTCTACCTGTCCACTTCATTAGGGCATCCCCAAGGGATCACCATTATCGGTGCTACTGTTCATCATCTCTTGCAATGACGTAAGTCAAATCATTTCGAGACATACACACTTGGATCATTGTGCCTACGCTGGTGATTTTTACATTATGTGCAGGCATAACGATCCAACAGTGAATAATCAATTATTATCCGAAGTTTTGACCGATGTTCTTGACTGGGCCGCCTGCTCTGGCGCCAAGCTTTCGTTAGATAAATGCAAGACTTAACATATCTGTCGAAAAATCTCCTGCAATAAACTACAATTAGTCTCTAACCATATACATATAGATAGTGTAAATAGACTTAAGATTTTAGGTTTAACATTTAGTAATAAATATAGTTGGAAATTACATTGATTAGATCTAAGAAATTGTTTAGAGAAAAAGTTTAGATCTTATCCTCAGCCAAATCGATTATGGTCTACCTATCTACGGTAACTCACCGAAGTCAACGATCAACATCATCAAGGCCCCGTATCATCGTGCCGCCCGTCGTAGTCTTAATGCCTTCCCGACAACCACCATAAAAAATATGCTAATCGAAGCCGGACTTCCTACCATAGAAGAACGTATCAACTAATCCAAAGCAAAAATATTCATAAAACTCAAACACTCTAAAGGGTCTATCATATATAAGGATGTTACATCTGCAATCAATAGCGAAAACCCGAAACGGATTCAATCCTCCATTTACCAATCTGTTATAGCCGCAAAACGCATTGGTCTCCCTCGAAAAAAATCTAACAACTCTGTACCATGCTATCCACCATGGTGCCTCAAAGACCTATCATTTATAATGCAGTTGACCCATCTGCAGAAATTCAACACCACAAAAGAAGCCTTTCGTGCAGAATTCCTTTCTATTAAATCCAACCTAAAACCACTAGGATGGAACTTCGTGTTTACAGACGGTGCCAAGAATAAGCACTGCACCTCCCTAGTTGCAAACCATGAAGACGGACAGTGCATCATTATAGGGGTACTTTCCAAGTACGCTTCGATTTTTACGGCTGAGGCCTTGGCGATACTTAACACCGTAAAAATATTGTCGAAAAAAAAGAGCAAGTTCATAATTTGTGTAGATAGTCTGTCGTTATAATGGTTACAAAAAACACCATTCACACCTCTGGCATTATAAACAGCATCAGGGATCATCTTATACAGTTCCCTAATAAAATAAAAATAATGTGGATTCCAAGCCACGTCGAAAAGCTTAATATCTCGAAAACTGAACCTCAGAACACAAAGCTTAATAAGAAAACTGTATTTTATTTTATAAAACCTATCCAACGGTACCTAACTCAATCAACTCCGATAAAAAATTATTTTTTTAATTAGTTATTAATTTATTTTAGTACTGCGATATTGCGATGAGTTGCCTCATAACTCCAATTTTTTTCAGATTTTTTGGCCTATTATTTTAGAAAATAAAGTATGGGACACGGTACACAAGTCGGTTTTTCGAAGTTTGTGGGCTTATAACTTTTTACCAGTAAGACTAAGATGCCAACTGCAGTACAACTTTTCGATCTAGCTGCCATTTTCTTTCCCACGATACTAATATCAAATATATATTAACTTTCTTAAAACTTTTTTTCGGAACTTTCTTTGGGCAAGTGAAACACATCATCTGTGGAAATTTCATTTCTTAATTCCAGGTGGTTCAGCAGGTACCTAAAACAAGGCTTAGTGACAGACAAGATAGACATTTTTGTAATCTACGCCGCCCCCTTTCTAATGACACCCATATTGACCATGAAAGTTAATAAAAGTTTTTTCAAACGTTAGTATCAGTACTAACTTTTTCTTTAATCGTCGACTTATTCCGAAAAAAATCCACGATCTATTTTTAGGTTGCTTGGATAAACCTTCATTTCTTTTTTTAATTGTTTTCATTCTCTTAATTACAAACGATACTTTCCAAAAAATGGCAAAGAATGCAAAAGAATGCAAATGAATACAAAATAGTAATGAGTGAACTCACAACTGATTGCATTCAATTGAATAAAATTATTTTAAGTCTTAAATGAAGTCGATGATTGCAATCAAAAAATTGCATTCATAAAAGAATGCAATCCAAAATGATAGCATTCTTTTACAGTTCTGGCTGAGACAATAATGTTAAATTTTGTTTATGATTAATTCGTGTGTTGTTATTTCTGTTTTTCCATCGGTCGTTTGGTCATCTATCGCAAGAGAAAGGGTTCCATTATTCCTTTGGAATGAAACCCTAAAAAGTGATGAGTAACTTTTAGAATTCATTTTTAAAAATAATCTAGAAATACTAAACCGTAGGAATAGCCCTACCTTTATCAATAGAATTAGGGGAGTTCTGGACCTAACTCTATCAGCCCCATTCATATGCATTTCCATTCAAAACTGGCACGTTTCAACAGAAACGTCGATGCCAGACTATAGTCTTGACTATTTTAACATTTGGTCAAGTACAAAAATCTGTGAAACATATAGACAACCGAGAGCAACGGATTGGGACTTCTATAGTCTAAATCTCGAGCAATTGGTCAATAACCGTCTAAAAATTATCAGAGACATTGCTGGTCTCTAACTGCGGCAGCCTAAATCATATCATCTTTCCAACCAGAAAAACCAAATCAGGCAACCGTACCACCCCCTGGTGGAACGCCAAGCTCTCCAAATTAAGGTCTTTGATCAGGAAACTGTTCAACAGAGCCAATTATAATGGAGACTGGTCTCCGCATAGTGCCTCACTACCTAACTACAACCAAGAGATTAGAAGACCCAAAAGAGACTTATCGAAAAAGTCTGCAGCTATCTTTCCGATTCACAGATCACCCCTTTATATTAACCAATATGGCTACCAGCCTGGGTAATCAAGCACGCATGCATTTCAGGAGCTAACTGTCCGGATTAAAAAATCCCATAGCGACAAAGCGGTTGCGGTAGGCAACCCACCTTCTTAGGTGAAGCGATAGCACTCTCAAAAGAAGTGAAGTTTCTAGGTGTCATTCTAAATGAAAAGCTCAGCTGGAACCTCACCTGATCAAAACCATAGAGAAAGCTAGGACCTCTCTATGGACCAGCAAGAGCCTCATTGGTAACAACTGGGATGCCTTTCCCGAAATTTTTCGCTGGCTTTACACAGCCATAACGAGACCAATTGTTACATATGCTGCGCCCGTCTGGTGGTACAAATCAAAACAGATATCAGTGCAAGCCCAGCTTAACAAGTTGCAACGATTAGCTTGTTTCTGCATTACAGGGGCAATGCGAACTACACCCACAACAGCGTTAGAAGTCATTACGGTCTTCACCTCCAACTAAAGAAAGAAGCCATGGTTTATGCCCACAGTCTCATCGCTCTAACTCTAAGATTACTCAGCCTGACATTCTTACCGAATTGACCAGACAGGAAACCCTAAGGCACACAGACAACTATCGCTGCTAGCAACAGTATAAGTTTCATTGTGAACTCAAGTTTCTTGCGTGAGCTCTAAGTGGCCCATCCGTGGTCAGTGATCTAGGCGCCATTTTCCCACCCCTCCTCATAACGCTAACTCTAACCAGCTGCAGTATTTGCGTAATAATGTTAAATTTGAGGATATATGTGTACGACATGTATCCATGTTTTTATATTACATAAAGGCCGACCACTAGTGCCTTTACCCTAGTTAACGAAATTTTTATAGTTTTGTATCGCAATAAAGAAACTCGTGACAGCGCATAATAATAGCTTTCTGATAAGGAAATATACGCGGAAAACAAACGTAACCTGGGACCAAATAAGATGAAAGGCTAAGAGATATCAGCCGAATCTTATCACGGGTCAAAAGCTGATTTCGATGTTTATAAAACATTACCATGGAAGTTTTGAACTAAGTATTTTTACTTCTGTTTGCTATCGTAGGTGTGAAGGTCTTAATGCAGTAAACAACACGTTTATTAGGCTAAAATGTAGACGGTGTTTTATACAAATCAGGTACGTTTTTTTCCAATGGAAGTATCTCACGCGAACAAAGCCCAAATCGCAACAGCGTGTTCGATCGGTCGGACTTTGACAAGCGTTGGTACGCGTTTTACCGACTTTATGAAAAAAATTGTCAACGCGCTCCTCACTCAATTTTTTTAAATCGGAATGAAGCTCGCGCGTCAGCTTTTGCGCTATTGCGATTTGGACTTAAACGCAAAATGGACGTTAAGTTTCATATCAGAAAAGCTGATTATGTTCATCTGCTGGAAGCTAAACCTTCAATTGGCAATTCTACCTATAAAAACGTCTCAACTCAATAGCATATCAGCATACATATATACATTAGTTGGCGTAACAGCCCCTCGAGAGCCAGAGCCTAGCTTTTTCGCTTCCATTGTGTTGTGCGCGTTATAATTTTGACACATGTGGAGGGGACCTACTTTAATGCCGGTGGACGAACAGCGATTTGCGCAAGTTTTCCGTGACAGAAGTACTCCAGAATGATTTTCAGTCGTTCGCTGGAAGTCGGGCCGTGAAAAATGTTTGCAGTGTTTTTTCCGCGAGGTGGATTCCAACCCGGGTACTCAACAGTCCGACGCACTAACCGATCGAACTAACGGTGCACAGTGGTTTCACTTGTATGGAGCGATGGAAAAAAAATCTGAACGAATGAATGAGATTGCTGGTTTTGGTATAGAAAACGTGTTTTATTATTGGCTATGATACTAAATGTAGTCTTAGTCTTTGCACAAATGAGTACATGTTTTTGGTAACTGTAATTTATACTTCATAAAAAAAACGGAATGAGGTAAGCTCAAAAGATATTATAGTATATATAAAATATTGAAAAAAATGTTGGGTGCAAAATTGAATACATACTGATTGTTCTTTGTTTTGCTCGTTATTTCTGAAGCTTTTAGGTTTTCCGTCTTATATTATATACCGTTCTTCTCGTCTTTAAATGTAGTAATAAAGTTCAAAAAAAATTTTGAGCTTACCTCATTCCGTTTTTTTCTATGATGTGTAAATTACACTTACAAAAAACATGTACTCATTTGTGCACCTCACTGAATATGCAAAAAAAAGTTAAATTATAGGTAACCGATACACAGATTTGGCCGAATTTACAATTAGTTAAGAATCTTAAGCCCTGAACTCAGGGCTCACTCAGTTTAAACTTATCATTTGATTAGGCCTTATAGATATAAATATACTAGCCGTGTTTTATTATGCACTCATGATCTATATAGATCATTAGTTTGCACGTATTGCAACAACAACACATGATCCAGATAGCTATCGGGATCAATTATCGTAATCCAAAAATTGATTCACGCTATTCCCCGCTAGGTTCGTGGAAGCTGATTTGTCTGGAAAAAAATTCCAATTTACGGCATTGCCTGATAAGTATACAAAATATTATATTTTTAACTAAATTTTAGTACTCACTTTTATTCCTTAATTAAGTGATATTGTGCTAACAGTAATACAAAATTTGTTTTTCAATTTTAATTACTAACAATTTTGTGTGATTTGCACAATTGCTTTGTGTGTGGCGGTGAAAATTCGAATCATCATCGTAAAATATGTGCAAACACTTGTTCTAAAAACAAGGAAAACTATGTTGGCATGGAAACACTGCCCGCAAATATCACAGCATTGACAGGAGTAAATTGTCAATCAGACAGGACTAAATTGTCAGAGCACAAAATAAAAATGCTTCCATGATCTGGAGCGTTTTATTTACACAGTTGATCCATATGGATCTTCCGTGCATAATAAAACACGGCTACTATCAGCAATATTTCCATTGGTAGTTGGACTGCAAAGTTCATATTCCTGCTGTCTTAATGCAATGCATACTACAAAACCACATTTTAAATTTACGAAACAAATGGTAAAATAAAACTGTAATACTTATTGTGGTTGGTGGTAATACATATAGATCAACTTTAACTAAAAATCCTTAATTTGCGAATTCTTAATACAATAGGCACTTATCTTACTAATATAAACCCATTCCCGCTCCTACGCCTGTTGCGACATAGCCCAAGCTGTGTTTTATTGTTCCAAAACAGTAAGAATAGGTAAAATCAATAGGATTACGAAATAGAAAACATTTTTAGACCCAATAAAATCTATATTTAATCATCAGAAACACTTTAGAGCTTTGCAGAAAATATTTCTACAGAATTTATTACGTAAAAAATCTGTTTAAATTTTACTATTATTTCAACCATCGCTACGTTCAAACGCGTCGCTCTCTCAAAGATCGGCTAAAAATATGAAACAATATGTATATATTTTGCAAGGCATATATCTGCCCTTTAAATGTGTAAATATGTCCAAAGATATTTGGTGTTACAATTGCTTAAAAAAATGCATACTTTTTCATGAATTTCAGAATCAAGTCAGAGCTAACGGTACAGTAGCACGGAACATCCAAATTCCACAACATGTTGGTTTTCTTGATTTTTTTATGCACGTACAATCAAAAAACCATATCAGATTTCCAAACAAAAACAAAAATTGTTGTGATTTTTTTTCGACTAGTGCATTACTGTGCGGCACCTACTTTTTAACACACTACCGTTTTTTTTATTTGATAAGCTTTTAGAAAAACTTAAACATAAAAAATTGGCTATGATTTTTTAAGAAAGAATGACCTACGATAATGAACCATATGTTGTCAACACTAGGCCAAACTCCCATGAAGGTTTCTGATTTCAAAAAATTACATAAAGGACTAAAATTAAAATATACAATTCTAAGAAATTGCAATCAATGCAAAATTTGTAATTTGTTATAAATCTAAACTAAATTCAAATGAAGTATCACGCACGAAACGTTTAGGGTTACTTCAACAAAATCATGAACTGATATACCTCGGACTGAAAATTGTTTGTGACAACAATAACAAGCCCTATGAAGGTTTATGTAGAACAACTTACAGAATGGAAATCGTAAGATTGCTTACTTGCTTAGTTTTTATCTCATTATATGACGGAAACCATTTTATTCACAAGTATTTACGAAAATATAAAAAAAAATATGTGCAGATATAAAACAAACAAATAAATAAGTTTATATATACTCACTCTTTTTTTTTTGTCTCAAATACCATTTGCACATTTAATAAATATCAAAAGAACGCAAACCATCAACCAATAACGTGAAACGTATTTTTCAAATCGAAAATGTACACATCTTTGCTAAGTAGTGTGGATATATTTATAGGCAGTGTCTGTTGTCAAACAGCTGTATTGGGGAAAATTCCGAATTATGTTTGCTCCGAGTAAACAGTGACACTTTAGATTCACCGTCTAAAATGTCATGATAAGAAGTGATATTCTTTGCTTGTACTTAAATAGTGTTAAATTGATAGGTTCATAGTTATCAATTTAATTTGAGGTAAAATATAAGGCCGCTTATAAAATACGTGTGTGGGTGAGAGAATTGTTTTTTTTTTCGGTTCCTTAAAGACAAAATAAAAAATACGTATACCTGTTGAATAGTTGCCAAAAAAAAAGAAAAAAACATTCATGCAATCAAACCAAAAAGTGGGCTCGGTTCTTGCTACATTAATACATCTACATACTGTCTACGTAGAGAAGTTAATAACAGATTCACTTTCAGTTTAACACATTGTCACTATGGTTTCCCATAACGAGTCTGAAATCGGAAGCATTGGTCGGTCGCCCGCATCTAAATGAGAACATTAAATTTTTTCTTATCACAGATTATTGATGGTACCCAAAACAAAACGTTTATGTAAGAACCAGATATCTCGTTTATAAAAATGAAAGTCTATTCAGTTGATAAAATTAATAAAGTAATGATCACTTACGCGAATAACCAATAAGTATTATTTTTGGCAAAGGAACTTTGAACTTGAGACCGTTAGTCGCTATCGACAATATAACAAGTGTTATCTACAACTCAAAAACTGAGCTGCATTTTCTACGCTCTCGAGTAACGTGCATATTGAAGTACACATTTGCGCACTGCACAATTGCATCTGCTCAAATTAGATAACCTTTACGTAAGCAAAAGTTTAGCTAATGACCCTGATAAATCGATGACATCTCTGAAGAAATGCATCTACATTATATAAAGGCTGTACATGTTATTTTTAAAGCTATCCAACAATTTTTTTTTTAACAATAAATTACAAAAAAAAAATTAGCAATAAAAATACTTACAACATTTGGTGGCAACTTATGACCAGGTAAATATTTCACATTCTCATGAGTGGTATTGATAATTTCAGTTAGTTTCTTGTCCTCGATCATTTCTTCATACACGTACATGGTAACTCTTTCATCGAATTCAGATAATTTAGCCGCATTCACTCCAACGATCTTAGCAATAGCTGAACCCCTGCAACGTGGAATGAAAATGAAATTTTCAATGGCATGAGTACGCCAAGTTATATAATGCTGTGCATGCAAATGCAAGTTGATCCGCATTGCACTAAGAAAAGAAGTTGATGCAATGTAGCAATAAAGTAGTATCATACCAGTTTCCTGAGCCCACAATGCAAACAGAGATCTTCTCAGTCATTTTTAGTTTTGTTTTATTGTAAACAATTTACAATCAGAGAAAATCAAAAATAAAAACAACCAAAAAATATCCAAATATACGTTTAATGCGCTCGCACTCTCCAATGATGCGTCTGAACCGACAAGAAAACACTAACTGAATGCGACACAATGTCGGGCACAATGGGATCTGTATTTTTCAGTAATTTTACTAAGAATCAAAAACACAGCGATTAAGCTTTATTTTATACGTAGAGCTGACTCCGACCGTGGATGAGATAAATAAATTGGTCAGTGACGGAGGTTCATTAATTTATGGGTGTATAATTAGAAAGAGAAACATTTTTAAAAGATTTTGTTGCTGTACTAGGGTAGCTTTACAGTCCAAGTTCAAAGACAATTTTCCCTTTATTTTGTTAATATTCTTATTTATTTGTATTTTCGAAAAAACTTTCCATTATTCTCACACTTCTTATCAGTTTGACATTCTCATTTTCTGACATTCTTGACAAAGTTCTGCAGTTGTTCAGTGGGCGAATGTATATAGAAAAAAAAAGTTCTGACACCTTCATCAGATTTATGAGATCTTCAACCAATCAATCTTCATAAAATTTGTTTTATGTAGCATACCTTACGAGTGAAGATGTCGGTACAAAACTTATCATTTTTCTAAGTTTAAACCACAGGCAACCTAATATTGGCTCATTTGTGGTTTAAACTAAGTTGTAATGTAAAATATTTTTAATCTTAATAAAAAGAGGAGTACAATTTAATGGAATAAGTGCGAACTAAGCCATTCTCATTTTTGCACCAATGATACCGTTTTTATTAGTTTACAGATACAAAAGAAAATAGTCAGTGGATATCCATGCTGTATTTTGCAAAAGGTTTGAGAATGGTCTCTATATATAAGTGCTTAAAGACCTCTCCTGCGAGTTATTATTAACAGAGTCCAAAAAAACAATTACCTGTGGTAGCAATTAGACTAAGAAAAAACCATGGAAAAAAGAAATATTGTTCCAGAGTAGGGTTAATGAAAAAGCTAGGCTCTGGTGTTCTGTGGACTAATACACAGAAAATTCTTATTATTAGTTAAGGATTAGCAACGTATGTTGTTTTATCTCAATCGACGTCGACGATATGTTTGGAAGTTTGATAAGCTCTTTACACATTTGTTAATATTTGATTAACTCTTTTTACATTTATTAATATTTTTGCATGGTTTAGAAATTGGTATTAAACGACGATAGTTTGAAATTACCTCTGTTTACACAGATTTTACAAATCATAAAATCTGCTTTTTAAGTAATAAAAAAAAGTAAAACCGAAACAAAACAATTTCATATGTTCCCAAATGATTTCCTGCCAGTTACTTTTCTTAGATTTCACTCATTCATGGGTTCCATTCAAGATTGATGGAATAGAGGCAAGAATGACAGAATATTCTGTCAATCTTGGGTTCCATTGGTGTCATTAAATTGATTATGTTCCATTTCCCGCATGTTCCCCTATGTTCATTGAAGTAATTATTTGTCAGTTGACATGCTGTCACTTATATATAGTGTCAGCTGGGCTTGGTCACAACATAAATAGATTTTATCGTATTCCTAAATCAAAGCACAGATTAATTTTTTTGAGAAGTATTTTGTGATAAAGTATTCAAATGCGTTCACAAAGTAGGAGTCGAAGTTCGTCCCCAGTTTCTCGGGATCGAAGACAAAGGGACGCTCATAATTTTGATAACAGAGGTGTAGGAAGGCGCTCCAAAAGAAGGTCCAGAAGTCCTATTTTTAATGAAATGCAATGTTTCAGAATGCAATCTCGATCACCTCACACCTTTCATGGTGATTACAGGACCAATGATAGATATAAATCTAAACATGATCGGGGGGAAAGGAGAAGCAACTACTATCATGGAGCTGGTAAGGAAAAGGAGAATAATTTCATGGATATACGACGTGTTGAACGAGAAGCAATCGGCCAGGAAGGAATATCTACAGTGTGGGGCAAGTCCCCCCAGAGACGTGAAGCTTACACGGAAGACGAGGATGACAATAAAGGCACGGTGGTAGAAAGTACTCACACTACATCAAAAAAAAAAGAAGAAAAAATCAAAGCATAAGAAATCCAGCAGCGCAAAGAAGTCAAAGAAGAAGAAATCGAAAAAACACAAACTGAAGAAATCGAAGCGACACTTTTCGTCGAGCAGTAGCTCAAGCAGTTCTGAATCGGAAGGAGAAACATGGGTTGAAAAAACGAAGGGTAGTATGAGAGTTTCTTCTTCTGATGATCACCGCCGAAAAGTGGACAACGCTTATGAAGCATCTAGTGAAGTAGAAGGCATTAGTTTAAATGAAGACGTCGGTCCTACTCTCAGACAAACAAGTGGTTTGACTCAAAAAGATTTTGGCCATGCACTGCTGCCAGGAGAGGGTGCTGCGATGGCGGCTTATATTGCTGATGGGAAGCGAATTCCGCGGAGAGGAGAAATTGGGCTTACGTCTGATGAGATTGCTCAATTTGAATCTGTGGGATATGTGATGAGCGGCAGCAGGTACGTAGCCCGTTTGCTTTTATTTTGAACCTCTTACTATCAAATTCTTGTATTTTAGACATCGTCGCATGGAAGCCGTTCGAATACGTAAGGAAAATCAAATATACTCGGCAGATGAAAAGCGTGCTCTGGCTATGTTTAGCAAGGAGGAAAGGCAAAAGCGTGAAAACAAAATCCTGTCACAGTTTAAGGAAATGATAAACTCAAAGTTAAAGGCAGACAAGAAGTAGAGAATGTGACGAATATTAGTGAGCGATTAGCTGTCCAAATATTTATTTACTCCAAGAGTTTTAGAATTGAATTGGTTGTAAATTATAATACAAAAGACTTAAAACTCAAATTATGTAAATGATCAAATAAAAGCTCATTTGTACGACTCTATAATTTGTTTTGAAGATGTTTCTGCAGAATTACAAGGGGCAGCGTAGCTGTATTTTATCTAATTTTATTAAAATTATTCTATTATAGCTACAAAAATAATGAAAATAAATAAAAATCTCAGTTATTATAAAATAATATAAAAAAACAAATAGTTATGAAAAAGTGCAGGGTTGAGTTTCTCCGAACACGCGTTTCATGACGGAGTTTTCTATTGAGTAATTTGCGGCAATGCTTAAAGATTCTCCTTAATGGATCAACAGACTTTAAATATTTTTGACTGCATGTCTAGCTTACATATAAGAATATGCAATACAGGGAATGGTTAAGTTTATGTCAACTTATTTTCACATTTATGCTTCTAACCAAACAGGCACTTGCGCTTTTTCAGTATAGGTTTTTATGGGTTCAATGGCTTACAAAATGTTTGACAGTAATTCAGGAATCATCGAACATTAACTCATCATTTTTACGCACATTTGTTTGATTTGTTGTTCAAAGCTCTCACACGTATTCACAGACACAATATGTTATAAAAAACGCTGTCAAATAAAATCAAGGGGCAAGAGAAGAAGTTTGGTATCTGTATTAGCTCATTTGTGGTTATTAGATTCATATAATTGTGGCTGTCGAATTCTTGTAAGGGACACTGTAGTTGTGACGTTCCAATTTGACATGCGTTCCTTTCGATATATTTTGTTATACTCTACATTTGACAATTCCTTTTTTGTTTTTTAGGTTATTCCTCATAATCGCGTGCTCGATACATTTGCTGGCTGGCCGGTAAAACTCGATTTATGCAAGTTGCAAGTTTTAGAGAAAATTCAATGAAATGGTTTCGTTGATGAATTATTTTTTTTAAATAGTACATGATTTTGTGATTTGGTAGACATACTCTAAGAAATATAAACATTTCATCGTCTTGTTAAGTCAGAATTGAGTTTAGTGTCTTTTCCGAGTGGCACTGCCAGTGGGGTGGATGCAGTTATAAATTGGAATTGAGAGTGTTCTTTAATTGAATTAATTTTATATTTTGTTTCTTCAACCATTCGTTTGCGAGCAGTTGGGCCTGTGTGCTCTGATAAATTATCGAATTACGATGGCATCAAACGACCTCTCGTCGCCTAGCGAAATGGCTTTAATTACCCCAAGTTCAGAGCATCCCCCTAATTCTACAGATTTTAATGTATCAGATCTCGTAACCGATCAGAAAGAGAAGGTACAAATGAAAAAGCAGCTTGGGTTACTTGAGGGAGTTGCTATTATTTTGGGCATAATCTTTGGATCGGGAATTTTTATATCACCGAAAGGCGTTATACGAGAAGTGGACGCAGTTGGTACATCACTGTTAATTTGGGTATTATCTGGACTTTTGTCGATGATTGGAGCGCTATGTTATGCCGAGTTGGGCACTGCTATTCCAAAATCCGGGGGCGATTACGCTTATATATTTGAGGCCTTTGGATCATTACCGGCTTTTCTCTACCTGTGGGATGCGATGATGATTTTTGTGTAAGTAGCAAATGCGAAATAATAAAAAAAAAACTATTCGGTTAAGGCCAACTTTGAAAGTGAGGGGAATGTAAATAACAAGATAGATTAGATACGAAGTGTTTGTTTTTTCATGCATTTTGTGCAAATATCAATTATATGTTACTACTTACAAATTAATAAAAGTAGTTTTGTCGTGCCTTATATACAAAGAAACAATAAATAGTGAAACATTTTCTTGTCGTAATAACTATCACTTAAGAGCATTTCAAGAGTTTCTCTTTCTCCTTAGATCGTTATTCCGTTATTCTAAAGAAAATTTATGAATTTTTAAATTAATTAGTGATTAATGATTCATAGTATATATTCTAACAATGCAAGCTCAAAGCCAACGTTTTAAAGTGCTGGGTCTTAGTAATTCCTACAGTAGCTCAAAGTAATAATGATATAAGCAAAAATATAATGGAACATAATGCTTATTTTCTGGGAACTCATATACAACAAAATGTTTAATGTTTGAAAGCTTATGCTTATTAGGTAGCTTAAAAAAAAACCAAAATATTAATCAACAAAAAAAAAAATACATAATAATTGAAAATATTACAAAGGGTGGGCACTAAGCAATCTCAATTTATTTTCTCTTGTTAACTGCAAATCGTTAATTTTTTTTGGCTCAAGCTAATGGCATAAGGTTTTAAACTTTACTCGTTTTTTGTAGCTTAAAAAGAAAAGGATTTTGATTTTTTGTTTTTCCCATTATTATTTCAAACGTAAACTTCCCTCTCTCATAAAGATATACATACATACGAAAGTTTTGTTAAAATGGCTGATATATTACATAACATACATGCAATGTGTTAAAAAATGTGTGTTAATGCGTTTATTCATTCTTCAGCAATGCGCTTTAAATTAGTTATTTTTGTGTTTGACCTTTTGAAATTGCAATAAGAATTCGATTTCTTTTCTTGTTTTTTTCGCGTCGTCCCTACATTTAATCTCTTTGATCTTTTATTTCAGTTAGGTTAAATGGGTCTCACTTGAAAAAAAAAATGAAATGTGATATGAGGAATATACGACGTCATGCTGTTGTTATAATAGTATTAAATTCCTCAATTGTTATTTGATTAGCAAAATTCCATTTTTTTAGCGAATTTACAAGTGCAGTTTTGGTTGACGCGATCAATCAATTTCAGAAGAAAATCTTTAAAATGAAATTCATGTAGATTAGAAGAAGCTTCTGGGAAGAAAAATCGTTGTTTTTTCTTCAAATGCTCCATTCATACTAAGAATTTAATGTTAAAGAGTTACTTTTGAAATATTGAGTTTCTCTTCGTTAATAATGAGCTCCGTTCTGAAAATCATGAAGATCAACTATTTTATTTTTATTAGAACAATTTATAAAGATACTCGTCACAATTCCTTCCGGTCGCGGCTATTATCAAGCACTGTAATATGAGATGATTAATTTAATGCCTGTAATATGAGATGATTAATTAAAATTGTGTGTGGGTAAGCTATAACGCTCAGTTTTTTTGTGTGTTCATCAAGCAATGAAACATTTTAAAAAGAAAATTCAAATAAATTAGACAAAAATTTAAAAAAGAAATGCGTGAAATTAAAGTTCTTATTCCATTTGTTTATTTTGCGTTGTTTAATTGCGTTGATTAAATAAGCTGCATCTGTATTTTAATAAAAACGATCGTAGTTTTATAAACTAGGTGTTCAATGTTAAGGTACATTCCTTTGTTTGTAACTTTTTTGTAAGCAACGTTTGAGTTTGTAAGTAGTAAGTAATTAAGAAAACGTTGCAACAATATTATTTAAATAAACTTGCTGCAACATGTTTTTATATATTAGTTTTTAAATTTCCAGGCCAACAACAAATGCAATCATGGGACTTACATTTGCCTCGTATGTACTACAACCTTTTTTTTCTGACGATTGCAAAATACCGGATGGTGCCTTACAGCTGTTAGCTGCAGTAACCATTTGCTTCCTTACCTTTCTTAATTCTTACAACATGAAAGCGACAACAAAAATGCAAAATGTTATCATGTTTACTAAAATTGCTGCATTGGTGTTAATTATAGTTATTGGAATCGTTTGGATGGCAATGGGTTCGTAAAGTTTTATTGGTAGCTATGTAAACTATTTTTATTGGTAGCTATGTAAACTATTTATATTTTCTCAATCAATTTTCCATTGTACGTATCATGAAATGGGAAGACAAATGAATGCCTACTTTACTTAATCTTGTTACTCCAGATACGTTCGATTAAAATTTAAATTCCTATCCTAAAAGCCATAGATATCGCTTCAAATACACAAGGCAAATTTGTAATAGCGACAATGAATGCCGAATAAATTAAAACTTATGTAGGTACCAAGTCATGTAGGTTTTGCTGGGAATGAAAGGGCTGATCTGGCTGTCAACTGGGCACACCGTTCTCCGGTCTTTAAAACAGAGTTTTACACAAGACAAGACTTAGTTCGAACCATCAAAAACAAAAACATATCCCCTCGACTCCCAAACGGATGATTACGACATATGTGAGATAACACATAGAACATACAGCGATAACCCACAAAAACCTTCTTAAAAAGGAAGCTCCGCCCACATGCTGCCGTTGTAGTTCCATTATGGATGTTTTTTTATTTATTTATTTAATAATCTAATTATGTGCTAACAGATTATGATGTATGCAATTATTGTTATATAATTAGGAATGATTAAAGTTAATTTTATGATGAAAAAACTTAATGAATATTTAAATTATAAGAAGGTTTTATAATATATTTTAGAAGTGAGATTTGGAATGTGGTGGATCATTCTTCCTGTACTCTGTACTGAGATGTTTCTCAAATAAAAAAACACATTCGAGGTATAAACCACATTCTAGGCTTTTATACGATCCAACTCAAGAGCATATTCAAAAAATATTTAACTACTTAACTTTTTAATTGCTATTGAGTCGAAGGTCAGACAACTTGTGCTCTTTAACTTTCTATATAAACATTATAATTAAAGTTATAAGTTAATAAATTATGAAAATAATAATATAATAATAATAAATAAATGTTAAGCACTTTTTAATCATCAAAAACACAACTCACTAATAATCTATTGTTGGTCTTCAGGCAACGTGGAAAATTTCAGCAAACCATTTGACAACTCACAAACGGATCCTGGAAAACTATCAGTAGCATTCTACTCTGGTATATTTTCCTATGCTGGTTGGAATTATTTAAATTTTATGACGGAAGAACTTCGTGATCCTTATAAGAACTTACCTCGAGCTATTTATATATCTTTACCACTGGTAACTGCGATATATGTTCTTGCTAACTTATCATATTTAGCTGTCTTGAGCCCGCAACAAATGATTGCATCTGAGGCCATTGCTGTCGTGAGTATTATTTCATGCATTTTTCTTAATATATACTATTTTTTATTTGCATAATATATATAATATATAATAATTTTTATTTGTAATAATATATACTATAATATTAGGTTGTCAAATATCTCCCTTCCGCCTTTTTGTCTTTTTAACTATCCGGCTATGTACAAAGCGCTACAGAGCACGTATCCAAACTAATCATGCATAGCGTCGTTTTGTAGGTTATGTCAAGACCTTTCAAATGATGTATTGCCAGCTCGATACGAGCTCGGTAGCGCTTTGTACATAGCCGGAAAATTTAAAAGACAAAAAGGCGGAAGGGAGATATTTGACAACCTAATATATACCATTAATATATACTAGAAAATAATATATACTATTTTTTATTTGCAGACATTTGGAGACAAAGTATTAGGAGTTTGGTCTTTGATCATACCAATAATGGTTGCAATATCGGCATTTGGTGGTTTGTCTGTTCACATTATGACATCTTCACGGATGTGTTTCGTTGGTGCGCGAAATGGACATATGCCAGCATTACTATCTCACATAAATGTTAATAAATTTACCCCAACACCATCGTTAGTATTTTTGGTAAGTAACAAAACATAGATGATAATTTATAGTTAAAACTAGCAACCCGTCCTGTTCTTCGCGCAGGCATCACTTTATATCTAAAGCTTTTTAGTACTTCACTTCCGCAGCTAAACCCTATCATTGAAAATGTCGGATGCACAAAATTATCCAGTGATAACATGATGCACAGCTCCCGCGTTTCCTTCCCCTGTAGGTAACACAGTTTTTCACATATAGCAACCCCTGTCCTACCCACGAATATGAATACATGTGAGATGCCAAATCCAGCTGCTCCAACTGCACGCACATAAAGGAATTTAAAGTTACTGTTCCTGCTTTTGTTTAATCTTTTCCTATTGGCTTCCAAATTCAAAACTTCGGTTGCCATCAAAACAAAGGAAAATGCAGAAAAGGTTCATTCAGCAAGCTCGCTTAATCTTCACAATCACTCGGCCGTTACTTTTTGAATCAGAGATCGTTTTTCTCAAATATCTTCTAACATATGAGACAAAATGACTCGAGGGAAAGGTAAAGGTTCAAAATAATTTTAAATGCTGAATATTAATTGAATGTTTTTTTAATAGTATGATTTGTAGGATTTGTAACTATTAGATTTAAGTGAATTTGTTTTGTGTAATGAACAATTACACTGCTCACTGCTTACTTTTCCATGGTCCGCTTAAATTTTCGTTTCTGTCATAAAGGCTGATTTTTTAGCTATTATCTTTTTGGCAACATTGGTTTAAACAGCTGACGCACGTTTCGTGTTTTGTTTCACTGTCAAACATCTTCAGTTTGGTCTATAATTTAACCATGAATCGTTAAAAAACGAACAACTCTTGCAAATTATTGAACTTTATTATCAAAATGCGTGCTCTGTTAAGAAAGTTCAGAAAGTTAAGAAAGTGTTCAGCGACGAAGCTCATTTTTGGCTCAATGGGTACGTAAATAAGCATTTTGGAGTGAATATCAGCCAGAAGCATTGCAAGAGCTACCAATGCTTCCAGAAAAAGTCACAGTTTGGTGCGGTTTATGGGCTGGTGGCATCATTCGACCGTACTTCTTCAAAGATGATGCGAATCGTAACGTAACTGTGATTGGTGAGCGCTACCGTGAGATGATATCCAACTTTTTTTTGGCCAAAATGCAAGAGCTTGACTTGCATGACATGTGGTTTCAACAAGGCAGTGCCACATGCAACACAGCACGCGCAACAATGGACTTATTGAGAGGCGAGTTCGGTGAACATTTTATTTCACGTTCGGGACCGGTCAATTGGCCGCCTAGATCGTGCGATCTAACGCCTTTAGACTATTTTTTGTGGGGCTATGTTAAAGTTCATGTCTACACAGACAAGCCCGCTTCAATTGACGCATTGGAAGACAACATTGAAGCATTTATTAGTGAGATACCGGCCGAAATATTGGAAAGAGTATGCCAAAATTGGACTAAGCGGATAGACCATTTGAGGCGCAGTCAAGGTCAACATTTGCATGAAATAATCTTCAAACATTAAATTATATGGACCGTACTATCGATTCAAATAAAGATTTCATGCATTTTTCTGAATTTTATGTGTTCTTTTTTTTTAAACTTTCCTATAGCTTTTAAAAAATCACCCTTTATAACAAAGGCTCATTGTTCTTATCATTTAAGAAATAATTCATTACAAATAAAGACTCTATTAAAGCGGAAAAAAATGGCATGGAAAATGTTTTGAGATATCATTGTGCGTACAAAAATTATTTAGATAAACAATGCTTGAAAGGTTTAAGTTTGAATTATTTGAATTTTTTTTTAATTATGTCTTTTAATTATATCTTAAAATAACCTAAGCTCATTTGTGGTTGTGTGTAGACGACGATTATGTGGCCCTAGACGACAATTGTGTTCGCCCAACATGATTGTTCTTCGAAAACCATTGGCGAATAGTTTCGATTTTCTCATGTTCTTTGGGTTCGATGTTTGCCGTGTAGGTCGTCATGCAAATCCTCTGTTAATTTGATTTTTAGTCAAATTACTTCGAGGAAAATTAACCGCGTGCTTCTTCTCGACCCGTTTTCAACGACTGCTTAACATAGAGTGAGGTTTATTAGGAAATTCATTTACAAGAGATAGAGAAGGATATACATTTAAGTGTTTCAGTGCTAAGTACTAGCTTATAAGTGTTGAATAATCTATTACATAAATTTAGAGTGTTGCAAGGTAAATTATTGAAAGAACAATGAAGATGATAGACTTTATGAGGAAACAATAACGTTCTTATAAATATAATTAAGAAAAAATAAAGTTTAAGTTGAAAACTTATGTTAAGTTGAATGAGAATGTTCCTCATTCTTGCTGTGAACATTCTTTTTCTTTCTTGCATATTAAACAATAATAAGGGCAACCGACGTTTTTGCACTAAAAAATCAACATGAAATGAAAGGTGTTCGTCGTCCAGTGCCAAATTGAGCGAGAGTCAGAGCATGCAATACATATTGAGAAAGGAAAGTTCTTGTTTACTTTTTTGCAAAAAAAAAAACAATTCGACTTAGAGGAATTAAAAATAGATCAAGAATCGGAAAAATGTATTTGAGTCAGAGGCCTTTTCGACTCAGAGAACACTCTTAAAGAATGGATTTTGTATGGAAAATTGAAGGGAAATGCCAAAATATGGCGAAAAGAATTCGAGTTAGAGGGATTTTCGACTTAGAGGGCGTTCGACTTAGAGGGCTTCGACTGTACTTGCATCGTATTAACCAAAAGAAAGTTATCAAACACGCAACTGTAAGTCCATTATTTCTAATGTCGTTTTCATTGTTCGTCCCATATATGAGAAGCTCGTAAAATTAAAAAAAAAATATTTTGGAACATATGTGAATGTTTTTAAAAGCAATAAACCGCGTATACCATTATTAAACGCTACCAAGAGAGATAAGGTAGCATTGATTTTTCGTACTACTATCGGTAAATGAGTGAGTTTCGTGGTCTCTGAACATTATATTGATAAGAATGTTTGACAACTTTTTTGGCTAATGATGATACAAGTATGCAAAATATAGAAATACGTTTTTGTGGATAGTGAATTTCCTCTTGTCTTAAATTTTTTTAGAGTTAGTATCAAAAAGCCGGCCTATTCATCAATACTAATTGTCCAAGTTTGTTTGATTCAAGAGGAAAATTTTTCTCTTAATTTGTTTATTAAAAGTATTTAAATTAATTAAAAAAAAATTCAACAATTTAAACTAATATCTTTCAAGGATTGTTTGTCTAATTAATTTTGCTTTCCCGCTTTCCGCATTAATAGAGTTTTTATTTCTAATGAATTATTTGACTAATTCTAATAACGTATCTCTTGTAAATGATAAATGAGCTTTTGTTATATGACAGACACGAAAGTTCAAGTGGACCATGGAAAAGTAAGCAGTTAAAGGGTTAATTGTTCCTTACCTTTGAAACACAAAACAAATTCACTTATATCAAATAGTTACAAACCCTGTAAACTATACTATTGCAAAATCATTTAATTAATATTCAGTGTTTAAAATTATTTTGAAACATCACCTTTCTTTCGGATCATTTTGTCTCATATTTTAGAAGACACTTGAAAAAAAACGATCCCTGATTCAAAAAGTAACGGCCAAGTGATCGTGAAGATTACGCGAGCTTGCTGAATAAACCTTTTCTGCATTTTCTTTTTTCAGATAAGATTCTTCTTTAGACAGATAAGGTAGCACTGATTTTTCGCACTGCTACCGGTAAATGAGTGAGTTTCGTGGTCTCTGGATATAAATCTTCTAATAGTGTGCGTTTTTTCATACATTTTGGATATAAAACTTGTAATGGTGGTAGTGAACTGTCATTTCACACACACTACTATATGCACCCCCTGACCGACAAACCTAGCCGAGTTGTGCATCATGTTATCATTGATATCTACTGAGGGCATCGACGTGTCTCATCGCTTTCCCCGGCCGGTGTTCGATGGTATAGTTGAACTCCTCCAGTAAAAGTGCCCAACGGGCGACGCGCAAACTTATGTCGGCTTTGGCCATCGTCAAAGCAAAAGCTTGACAATCCGTCACGAAGGTGAAAGGTATCCCAAGTAAGTAGACACGAAACTTCTTCAACGCCTTAACGACAGCCAGGATCTCCAACTCGTACGACGTTTATTTTTCTTCCGTCAAAGATGTTGTCCAACTGGCTTAATATACGGGTTGGTAAGCGTCTTCCGTTGAATCCTTTTGGAGCAAAATAGCTCCCAAGCCTTGTTTTGCCGCATCAGTATGTAGTTGGGTTGTCGCTCCTGTTCGGTATATCCGAAGGACCGGTTTGCTCGTCAGTGGAAGTTTTAACGCTTCGAACGCCTGCTTTTGCCTCGGTCCAAATTAAATTTTGACGTCGTCTTTTAGCAGCTCGGTTAGAGGTTTAGGCACCGTCGCAAAACTAGGGATAAACTTACGAAAATAACCGGCCAACCCACAAAAGCTTCGGACGTCGTGTGCATTAGATGGCACCGGAAATTTCGCCACCGCGAGAATCTTCTCCGAGGGCTCGACCTGACCATTTTCAATGTCATACCCGAGGTACTCTATGCGTCTGCGGAAAAAAGAACACTCCTTCCAATTAATTTTAGTATTATACTCGCCTGCAACATTGAGAACCCTCAGAATTCAAAGAACACTGCTTTTATATGGCGCTGGAACACAGCCGGAGAGTTACTTAGACCGAAAGGAATTGACAAGCACTCAAACTGTCCGTCGCGCATGACAGTAAAAGAATCCATCACGCAGGTCGAGCGTGCTAAAAATCCTTGCTTCTCCCACCCTATCAATCTGATCCTCTATAAGCGGCAGAGAAAAACGGTCACGTATTATCTTATGTAGTCCACACATAGTCTGTTGGATCCATTCTTCTTTTTTACTAAGACTATGGGACGTATTCGGACGAACTGTTTCTCACGATCCCGTCGTCAATCCATCCTTCGACGATCGTGTTCACCTAGCGGCGCTGCTCAGCCGACAGCCTCCGGAAGTTTTGGAAAACTGGGACATAGTCTTTTAAAGCGATACGCATTCGCACGCCAGTGTCCTTGATCTTCTTGGGTTGATATTCCGCAATCATAGTACTAAGTCTTCGCCGGTGATGTGCATCTGTCACGTGTTCCGTCAATATCTCGATATCTTCAGCTTGGATGTCAATAGCCATAAGTTCGCTAACAGCTCTACTTGTGTCGTCTACGTCCTTTTGATCCATCAGCTCGACGAATTCGGCATTTCCATTTTTAAGTCATATCTCTACGTCGTGCGTTATCTCATTTCCCAAGACCAGTTCATAGGGAATCAGCTTATCTGGGATCACACGAAGTTTCAGGTCCAGCGTTATGTCATCAACTACATCTTCTGCGCGGAAACTACCAAGCGTGCGCAACTTTTCGGAGCCTATACCACAGAATGATACAGTGTTCGATTTCAACTTTGGCGAACCCACTTGCACATACGCAGTTGAAGTGATAAGGTTGAGATCGCTACCAGAGTCAATGAGGGCGTTTAACTCAACAGTACCTATTTTTATATGTTTGTAGGTGTTTCTACCACTACAGACAAGAGCGACGCTATTCCTATTTGCGGTACATTCACGGGAGCGGTGACCAAACTCGTTGCATGTGAAGCATTTCAGACCTTTCTTCTTGTCTGGGCAATTCTTACTAATGTGTAAATGACTTCCACAATTGAAACACCGTCATTGCAAATTGCTACTAGCAGATGTTGACGCGACAGGAGCAGTCCTTGCCTGGCGACTTCAGTCAATGTTCGATTGCTTTGGTTTTGCTCTGCTCTTCATTGTCTCTGTTGTCTGTTGTAGAGTATTGCCTTATTGCCATCATTATCATCTATCACACCGTCAATGATATATTGAATCTTACTTGCCAGGTCAATTTTCGCATGACTAGCCATCTCCAGCACTCGGTAAATGTATTATTGACCAGACTCGTTCGGCTTCTTCCTTACATTGCTTAGTTCTCCATGGACGTCCTTGCCTCTCCGAACTCGGACATCAATGACGTTCGTATTTTGGCCCAGGAACGAACATCCCGACATTCGAAGCTAATAAACAGCTCCCTTCAAAAGCCTACGCCCGTAGACAACCTTTTGAGCGTCCGTCCAACCACCGTCTCAAAATTGCGAAGCCACTGGTGTACGCTTTGGCTTCCCTCGCCGTTGAAAGCTTCTAAAGCGTCTTCCACATCCTTAAAACTTATGGTGGAAGGGAGCCAGATTTGCCTGCACCGTGTCCTTAATCCTTGCAGATTCACCGTCATCTTGCTTACCGTCAATCTCCTAATGTTGCATTTACTTTCATGAGTTGCAGTACCAGTAATCCCCTCTTTATTCTATTTTTTGAAGCGCAATTGCTTCCATCGAACAAATCAGCTGAATGACTTTATTTTCGGAGTGAAAAAACCTCCTTGTTTTCTCTTCCACCGGTTGCCTTCAGCTCTTTTTTATTGGCAAAGTTTCTTCCGGTAGGGCAGATTTGTGGCCCGATCAAACCTAAAGTAAATGTATCCAAAATGATCATCCATAGAGAAGTAGAGTTTATTTGTTTCAATTTACCTTTTTCAACTCCGATATTTTCTTTACAGGGGCCCCAAACTATTAAGCTCCTGCTGTAAATTTAACCAGAATTTTCGAACGGTCTCTGAATCTTTTTTTGTCAAGTTTCTTGTGATTTACGGATTTGCCTTCATGGTCTACCAACATTCGGAACTGACGATTTGTTTGCCTATTTTATTTTAGTAACACTTAATGATACGTGCAAATTTGTGATTATTTCACTTACTTCTTCATTGTCATCATTTTGCCGACTGGATACGCATCAAATTTGTTGCGGTTGAGAAACGTCACAATTTGTATAGAGGGCGGATCGACCGCGGATTCAATGATAGCTAGTTTTTTGCACTTCTTTACCAACTTTTGTTCGCTTGCGTTTTCAATGATAGCAAAACACGGAGATTTTAACATTCTCCCGCGGCAGTCAATCCGCCGGATTCAATGATAGGCATGAATGAATTTAGAAATAATTTGAGGCAATGCACTGCTTCTTTTACATCGAAACGCTGTCAACTTTTGATAATTCCTCACATTTGGCAAGAATTGAATCATTAACTTCATTGAAACAAAATAGCCTTTCTTTCAAACCAAATGAATTAGTAGATAAGTTTGCAATATCAGGTTATATGTACCTTCTCAATCACTTCTAAAATGTTCGGCACCAAAACAAAAATATTTCTGAGATTTACCTTTCCATTTCTTACTAAAATTTTTCTACTTTTATTTTAAGTATATTATTGGAAAATGATGTTTTGTCTCGTCCATATGCAGCACTTATATAATATTATATTTAAGTGGGCGCCGTGGACTGTTAAGCGAGATTAGTGCGTCGGACTGTTAAGCGAGAGTACCCGGGTTCGAATACAGCACAAACAATTTTCACGGCTCCATCTCCAGCGAACGACTGACAATCCTCCTGGAGTACTTCTGTCACGGAAAGCTTTCGTAATTCGCCGTTCGGAACCAGCAATAGACTGTAGGTCCCCTTCACATGTGTCAAATTATAACGCGCACAACGCAGTGGAGGCGCGAAAAGCTAGGCTCTGGCCCTTCGTGGGCTGTTACGCCACTAATGATGATGATATTATATCTAAAGTTACGATTTTTTATGTGCAGCCATAAATATGACTTTTTCAATGAAGCGATACGTTTTGTTGCGCATTGAAGCGTCGTCCCGAATTATTGAACTACAATCGCTCGTCAATTTACCAGTATTGCACTACTTGGAAATATTGCAAGCACTTGAAACGCCGGCACTACAAAATTTTAATGGAAGTTTAAAAGCAGAGTTAGCAGTTCTTCCGCTATCTAAAAGAGTATGTGCAATACCAGACGATGCCACAGCAAGAGAAGTGTAGCCACCATGTTTAAACTTTGCACGCAATAGATGTATTGAAAAATTTTGCCGTCAGAAAGAAAAATGTGCTAATGACATAGTTAAATCATAAATGACTTGTTGTTCCTTGGATGCAATCAATAAGTCAGTAGTAATCATAGTTTTTTCTCACATGTATTCTGCGGGTTTTAATGTTATATAAAATGAATAGTCGGCGCAACGGCCCATACAGAGAGGACGTACTGTTTAATGCCGGTTCCGAATTGCGAAAGCTTTCCATGACAGAAGTACTCTAGGAGGATTGTCAATCGTTCGCTGGAGGTGCGGCCGTGAAAAATTTTTTGTGGTGTTATTTCCCCGAGCCGGATTCGAACCCGGGTACTCTTGCTTAACAGTCCGACGCACTAACGATTAATCGCAAGGAAAAAAGATCTTTCAAAAATTTGCCTAAGAGAGACTATTTACTTGAAACAACTTTCACAGAACATATGTACTTTGATCATGACAGTTTTGTCTGCTTTGCAACATATCTTTAATCATATTTTGCA
This sequence comes from Syritta pipiens, assembly GCA_905187475.1. NCBI lineage: Eukaryota > Metazoa > Arthropoda > Insecta > Diptera > Syrphidae > Syritta > Syritta pipiens. The sequence goes on along the minus strand of LR994572.1, from coordinate 58,588,135 downwards.
GTGAATTTGCCACAGCAACTAAGGTTCAGTAATTTTACACAACGAAATTATCAAAGTTAATAAGTGCCCTTATTATTTTTCTATAGAACACCAATCAGACATGGTATTTTCCCATTGGCTATAATCTTCCAACAAAAAATACCGCGTTCTTTCATTGCTGTTTGTATTTCTAATGTGTACATTTATGTATACCTATAGCTCACACGTCATATGCCTCTTTCCGTACAACAACGTTTCTGCGCGATCACCGTCATACCAGCTGTGTGCAAATTTGAGTTGAGTAAACGGGTTGAAATGAATATGGAAAACACAACTGAGACTCGCGTCGATTTCAGCCAGAATTTTATTGATTAAAAAAAACTTTTAATCAGCGATTTCTCGGATTTCGCCCACTAATCGATATTTTTATACTTATTTTCTCGTAATGCTTGCGCCGAGATCTACAAAACTGCGTTTTTGGGTTTTCGAAATACGCATATTGACGTTTTATCGTTTTAGGCCTAATGATCCAGAAGTCTTGGGCCTTAAATGCTGAGATTTTTTTTTTAATATACTCATCGAAGTCGATTTTTTGTATTTTTTTCAGACTTTTTTGACAAAGTGGCGTGGAAATTACGGAGGGGATTGGCTTTTCGAAATCTACCAGAACCATAAAAATGGTTATTCTGAGTCTATCTTAAAAGATAGACATATGCCATCGCTGACTTTCTGAGGCGATCAATTCCCCCGTACATTATTTTTTCGTATCTATAACTGTTTAGGCAGCGCCCGCTTTAAAAGCTTGCCAGTTCTCGACTTTATTTACATATCTTAATTTACCGTTAACTTGTTGTGCCAATGTCTAAAAATATACCCAGTACCCATAACAGATACTCAACAATATTACTGGTGAAAACCGCATGGAAATCCGTTCAGTAGTTCCTGAGATTAGACTCCCTAAACATTTTTTAGAGTTTGTTTTATAATGTTTATAAATTAATAAACAGGGTACGGAAATGTTCACTCACGGGCAGCATGCATTTTTGAGACAGCATGAGTGCGTGCAATGGAGACATTACTCACGAAAACGTGAACTCGCGAACATGAAAAGAACTTCATACGAAATATTTACTGGCGAGCGCGTGCAATAAAGGTAGTACTCATCCGTCTCACTCCGGAGTATGAGTTTTTGACATTTCACACAAAACATTCACTCGCGACCGTGCGCAATAAGTTTTGCAAATTGAGTTCTTTGACACGAGTCTTAATGCGAGTAAGCATTTCTGTACCCTGCTTATCAGATACCTATGAGTTGGTGTTTATTTTATTAATGTAAAAAGTCTTCTCAGATTGCCTTGCTTTTGTTTGCTTTAATAAAAACAGAAATGTTAGTAAAATTACCTTATACTTTCAGTGTGCGTTGTCAATCGTCATGTTGCTCGTTAGCGACGTCTACGTACTGATTACTTATAGCAGCATAGTGGAATCATTTTTCATTATGCTTTCAGTTTCAGCAGTCTTATGGTTTAGGCATACGCGGCCCAACATGGAACGACCTATCAAGGTAAGTAATATGTTATTGCCTTCTGTAAAAACTTACTTATTATTCCTCTTTCTAGGTCCAACTGTGGGTACCGATTGTCTTCGTCATTATTTGTGCATTTTTAATTGTCGTTCCATGTTATGTTGCTCCATATGAAGTCGGTATGGGTATTCTAATTACAATGATTGGCATTCCATTTTATTATGCTGGTGTAGTATGGAGAAATAAACCGAAATGGTTGCAAAATAGTGTTAGTAAGTGATTGAACTATATGGATAATAAAGAAAATGTTATTAATGATTACATTCTTTTAGGTCACATAACATTTACTTTTCAGAAGATCTTCATGTCCGCAAAAGAAGATAAAGACTGAATCTTCGAGCTTGTTATTTTTCATATGTTTCGTTTATGAAGTCCCAGACAATACCGATTTTCATAGCATCTTTTTTGACAAAACTCCTTTTAATCTTATTGGAAAAATCTTCTTTCTTTTTCTACTATTTGTATTTCGAAGAAAATAGTTATTTTATCGAAAGGTATTTTGTTAAAAGTGATTTTAAATTAGGTAATGTGTGGTAAACCTCTTTTTTGAACTGTTTTTTTTTGTGTGTTCCTTAAATGATTTTGTCTGTTTATTTATAATTCTTGTGTGACTCGCTTTTATACACATACATCACGTTTGAGATTATCTAATAATTGTTATTATGAAAAAATTTTTTAAAGAAATCGGATTTTTTAAGCCTTCTATTAAACTGGCATATTATCTTACAATAAAAGTCAGCCTGAATTTATATTTTTATTTTACATGCATTTATTTACTTTTTTATTTTACATGCATTTATTTTAAGATGTAGTATATGTACATAATAAATAAAGAGTGATTTTTATTTGAAAAACCGGATAAGTGTGAGCTTTACTCACCCGTTGAGGGCTTCGTTCGCAAACAGGGCTTTCATCACGTAACTTTTCAAACGATCATCGTACAGACGACTGTCGTCAACGCTGTCGTCAAAAGTTTGCTTCACGTTTCACTATCGCTATCTATCGTCACAGTTTGAGCACTACTAAATGCTGCATTCCTTATGTCAAAATAAAAGCAGCTTGTCATCCATCATTATCCTTTCGTATTTTCAAGTCCAAGAACGAATAGAAAATATAGATAATGAGTGCTTAGAAGGTTTATCGCACTCGAGTTCATATCACAATAGTTTATAAGCTTGAATTAGTTAAATTTGCATTAATTTATAAGCATTTCATTTCCTCCCCACAACTGACATTTACTTGAATAAGGACTCAAACCGAAGTTCTCCAAGGTTTGGAAAGAAAATGTGGGTGTGATATGATTGATTGCGCGTCGAATGTGAGAAAAAAAAATGTATAATGCAAAAAAAAAAAAAAATTAGCAAAACTATTTTTTCAGCATTCAATACAATATTTTATTTATTTAAGCCAAAAATTTTACGTTTTTCATAATTCGCACTAGAACGATAGCAAATTAGGTATCGTCAGAAAAGCATCGTCGAGACGATACGTGAAGCAGAGAAAACGATATCGTTTCGACGATATCGTTTTTTATGCGCAGCAAGGCGCGCCTTGCATGTTTTCAACCAAAAGGTCTTTGAAAATGAGATTGAGGCTATGTACAAAGCGCTACAGAGCTCGTATCTGGCAATACATCATTTGAAAGGTCTTGATATAACCTACATAACCTACATGATTAGTTTGGATTCGAGCTCTGTAGCGCTTTGTACATAACCGGTAAATTCGGCTGGGGGATGGCTCCCTATGAGGTGAAGTGGGTCTGACTTTCAAAGTTCGCCTGATCCTGTCGATATCGATATATCAACCAAAAGGTCTTTAAAAATGAGATTTCGGGTTTTGTCGGTGAAAAGTACCGTTGAAAAGATAGGCAGCTCCAAAGTTGGAAAATTAGTGTCCCCTCTGATTTCCCCACCGTTTTGCCTAAAAATCTGGAAAAATCGTGTAAAATCCGTCTTAATGAATACTTTCAATTCAAGAGAGAATTATGTGTTAAATACGTTTGGAGTTATTAGTTGATTTATTTTATGCGTAGCAAGGCATAAGGGTACAGCTAGTCAGAAATAAAGGAAACGCTGCTACCCTCTTTGCCCCTGAAATTTTTTTGACAGCTTGCTGTTTTTGTAATTTGCCTCGTCTGTGAATACATGTGAGGTTTTGTGATAGTGAATGATAATTATTTACACACTTGATCCATATGGATCATTCGTGCAGAATAAAACACGGCTATTGTTATTGGAAATTCCAATTGGGTTGGCAAGCGGCGCAACAGCACAACACTTTCGACGTTGCTATTGGCTGACTTACAGCAGATTATCAACCTTCGGAACTAGTGGGTGGTAAACCGATGAACTTCTCCTGAAAAGGACAAACTTCGCCTACTTTCCAATAGAATTTAAACAAATATGTTTGCAATCCGACAACCTTTTTCAAAGTATGCGTGAAAAAGTGTGGATGAGGGGTTTGCAACTGGAAAGATGAACATCTCGTCATTATTTCACATTCACATTCATCAGTAGAAATTTTATGTGATTTAAATCGTTAATATCTCGAAAACCTGTTCGAAAACAACATTTTTAAGGAAAGATTACATCAAGACCTACATTCTAGATTTTTCAGATTTCTAGACCAGTGGCTGTGGAAATGCTTGGGGGGAGGGGGCGCCTTTTTTTCGACTTTGAAGCTTTATATCTCGAAAACTTAACCCCCGAATAGAAAGTTCGAAATTAAAACTCTATTTCATTTTAAAACCTTGTACCTCATTCAATAGATTCCCGTAATTTTTTTTTTCAAAAAAAGTTAGTAATTTATTTATTTTAATATGAACAAAAAATCGTACGCGATTGTTGGGTATTTTTAGGATTTTGCGATGAGATGCCGTATACCTCCAATTTTTTTTTCAGATTTTTTGGGCCAATATTTTAAGACTAATTCCAAAAAAATTCATGTTTTATTTTTGAGTTATCTAGATACACCGCCGGTCTAAATTTCATCCCTTAACTTCAAGACTTTTATGTTATGGCAAAGACCATTTAATAACAAGATGGTGCACGCCATACAATAATATTATGCGGAAATTTTTGTATGACGGGGTCCTATTATATTGCCTCTCAGAGCTTTAAAGTATTTGTTGTTTTTCATATTGAGCACTCTTTGCACAATATGACAAAAGAAGCGAGGGAAGAAGTGATGGGCAGACACTCGTATTGTTCTTGTGTCTGCGGTTAGGTATGTAAATACAGTACCACACAAAATTGAGGATACACCCCCGAGTAACCATAGTAGAGCATCTATTTCCCTATAGACCAGGCACTATGGCGAACACGATGACAGAGTTAACTGAGCTCATTGAAGAGCAGATCCCGGTAATCACACCGGTGGAGCTTTCCGCAGCGGCCGCAAAAATTAGGGACGACAAAGCACCCGGGCCGGATGGCATCCCCAATAAAGCGGTTAAGACGGCTCTGAGAATCAGACCAGACATTTTCATAGCAGCAATGCAAAAGTGTCTGGAGGAGGGGGTTTTCCCCACAAACTGGAAATTGCAACAACTCGTTCTGCTTCCGAAGGGAAACAAGCCACCGGGCGACCCATCTTCATATCGCCCAATCTGCTTACTCGATACGCTGGGAAAGATCCTAGAGCGTATTATTTACGGAAGATTGCTCGCAGTAGCTGAGCAAAACGGAGCACTTTCAGACCACCAGTACGGCTTTAGAAAATCGCGGTCTACCGTCGATGCCATAAAAGCGGTAGTAGATACAGCAGCTGAAGCGATACAGGGTACAAGGTGGAGAGGGGGAACGAAGGAGTACTGCGCAGTAATCACACTTGACGTGCGAAATGCGTTCAACTCAGCGAGCTGGCCGTTTATCAGGAGGGCGCTGGTTGGAATGGGTACCCCTTGTTACCTGCGGAGGATAGTCACGGACTACCTCAGCAATAGGAGGCTTAGGTATCACTCCGACGAGGGTGCCAAGTACTATAGCGTTTCTGCGGGAGTTCCGCAGGGGTCAGTGCTCGGCCCCCTGCTATGGAACCTCATGTACGACGGGGTCCTACGCTTGTCGTTACCCGCGGGTGTTAAGGTGGTCGGCTTCGCGGACGACATCGCACTGGTCACAGTGGCCAAGCACGTGCATGAAGTGGAATTCAACACGAACGAGGCGGTGCGAAGGGTGAAAGACTGGTTGGAGTCTGCCGGCCTGGAGATAGCTGCCCACAAGACTGAGGCGGTCTTAATAACCAGCCGCAAGACTGTGGAGTACGCGAACTTCCAGATTGGCGACCAACCAATCCGATCTAAGGACCGCCAGCAGGAGAGCATCGCTGATGCAAGCAGCATTCTCCCGAATGCTTCCGAACATCGGCGGTCCTGGCTATGCTCGCAGAGTCCTGCTATCTAGAGTGGTTAGCTCAGTCCTCCTTTACGCTGCCCCGGTATGGGCCGGCGCACTGGCAACTAAACATCTTAGGAGGAAGCTATCGGCGCCGTACAGGCTCTGCGCAATCAGAGCAATCAGCGGCTTCCGAACTATCTCCGACGAGGCGGCCTGTGTGCTAGCCGGAATGGTTCCTATCGACATCCTCGCACACGAGAGCCAGAGGGTGTACTTTAGGCGGCGCATAACCGGCATTAGCTTAACAAGGGTCAAGAGAGAAGAGAGGGAGGCATCACTGGCCCTGTGGCAAGCCAGGTGGGACGCATCCACCAAAGGTAGGTGGACCTACAGACTAATCCCTACAATCGCGGCATGGATAGAGAGAGCAAGAGGGAGCTGTAACTTCCAGCTCACGCAGCTCTTGTCTGGTCACGGCGGCTATCGGAAATACCTCTACAGATTTGGCCACGATAGCTCGCCCCTGTGCCCGGTATGCCCAGATGAAGAGGAGGACGCAGAACACGCAGTATTCCACTGCGTACGATTTAGAGAAGAGAGGGTCAACATGCTAAGCCCGGAAAATCTAGTTAGCCAAATGACTAGATCAGACGGCGAGTGGACAGAGATCAGCTCTTTCATTGTGAGGGTGCAGGCCGCTCTGAGAAGAGCAGAAGCCCTGAGAAGAGCCCAAGAGGCGGCAAACCGAGCCTAATAGCTGACCAGCCCCGCGAAGTAATACCTAACGGCAGTCCCGCGGGGAGAGTGGTTGACGAGTGCAGGGGTGTGGTTTAGTACGTAGGCGCGAGGAGACATCCCGCGAATCGTGCATGCTGGTAACACGGGTTGCCAGTATCTTACGAAGATTCCACATCCATTGGCGCAAACCATAAAAAAAAAAAAAGAAAAACCCCGAGTAAGTCATAAATTTGTTTTTTTCAAAAGACAGCTTCAAAAAGTCATTTATGGACAAGACAAAAACTTTCTACATTCTATTTAACACATTAAAAAGTTAAAACAACAATAAGGTTAACAAAACATGCTTTTTCCCAGCAAAATATAAACACTTTATGTCTGTGGGTGTATGCTCAATTTTGTGAGGTACTGTATGTATCGGCAGAAACTTGTGTCGGTTTTATTTTTTGTATTGTGTTTTCTTGTGTTCGGTTGGGTATGTATGTATATGTATATGTTATATATTTGTTATTAAATTGAATTAAAATACTTCGGAACTCGTTTGAACAATTAATTTAGTTATATTAATGCCAGGAGTTTATCTTGTCGTTTAAGTTAAACGACACAATTCCTCCATTTAAACTTCGGTTTAAGGAAAAAAGTGACAGATGCGAACATTAAGGATTCTAAAGAAACAAAAACTAAATTGAACATTATTTCTGTTATTGCTTCAATGTGATTTTCACATGCCAAAAGTGAAATAATAAATCCTAGCTTAAAATTTGAATTTTTTTTTAATTTCGAACCACGAGTACTTAATTTGTTAATTTCTTAGATGTTTGTGTTTTGTTCCACATTAGTGAAGTGACTAAGTGGTTATCTATTAATAAAAATACCGCCGAATACTTTATGATTCAAATTGCTTAACTGTTTGGTTAGGTGACTTTCTGAACTTCGCTTAAGTTTACTAAAGGAATTTTCGCACGGTTGGCACGATCAGCAAATGAGAAAGATTCTTTTGTTTAGCTTTATTCTTAACAATAAGAACTATCTGCCGTTGTAAGTTGCTTTAACTTAAATGATGTCATTACTTCTAATCTGTTGACGAATGAACGAAACCCTCGGCGCGTGAGTAAAACTCACACTTGTCCGTTTTTTTTTTTTTTTTATAACGGGTCAGTCCTCATGAACAATGTTATAAGATATAAGAGCAGCGTCAACTGAACCTCTTATTTTTTGTCTTATATGTTGAATAATTGCTCTGTAAATAGATTTGTTCCTAACAATTTCATAATTACTCAAAATTGACTCTACGGTATGAATCCATAACACATATGTATTGTATTGGATTACCATGAAAAGCTTAAAGGTAACACAATCTGGGAGTTTTCTTATTTCTAGGAGCTCTTGCTCGTTTCTTGGAGCTGCCAAAGTTTGTGATTGAGTCTGAGGAGGAATTGTCCTACTTTCCAGTTGGAGTGGGCGTGAATTTATTAGTTTATTTTGCTCGATTTGAGCATTTACAGCACCAGTCAGCTGTGTGACGATTTTTGCGAAATTTTTTAGTGTCGCCATTTTGTGAGAAGGGAATAAGTGGTGAAGGATTAGGAGTTCAGCAATAATTTTAGAAATATATCTATTACTTTATATTTATTTTTCAGTTAAGTTTTATACAAATATGGAACAGACTAATCCTGTTATTGTATTATATATTAGTTATATAGGGTATAATTAAATTAGATTTATAATTTTCAATGTTTTAATAATGTAAATAATATTGAGGAATTTTTTTTTTTAAATTTGTTCTTATATTTTCATATTTTCTATAATATTTCGTTTTGATTATAAAAATTTATTTTTTTTTGACTTATGATAAGTTACTTCAAGTCTTTTATATTTCCAGTCTTTGTAAAATTTTTAACTGAACGACAGGTGGTTATTATGTTCAACCTTTAATGTTTAGTTTTCTTTAAATTTTCATGCACACCTTTTTCAAATGTTAATAAACCATTTTTCGTGGTTCTTATGTTAACACTATGTTCACGGCTTAATTTTTCATGGAATTTTTTAAATTTCGACTGTTCGTTTCTTATGTGTCACTTCAGTCTTTTTGATTTTTCGTTAAATACTTTAACCCAGCGACGGTTGGTTCTTACGTTTTCACCTTAGTCTTTTGATTAGTTTTTTTGATTTTCCCGTTAAGCACTTTATGTTATCGTCCGGGTGGTTCTTATGTTTTTCACCTTTAGTCTTTTTGATTTTCTAGGTTTTCCGGTAAACACTTTACACAATTTTCATAAAAACACGTATTTATTTTACAACGCATTACATGATTTTTGCTTTTAACTGCTCGGGCGCCAGTTATCGTGTCTTATGCGACGCGATTAAAAAAAACACAATTTGTTCGTGGTTGACTAAAAAGTGAATATTTTATTTGCATTCTCTTATTTATAATGTTACAATTTGCATATTCTACAATCGATAGTTCTTATAATTCTGAGAAATAAAAACAAATGGTGCTTCCGTTAATATTTATTATTGTTTTGCAACCAAAGTTGCTTACATTTGGAAATCATATATTTATTAATTACTAGCTGACCCGGCGTACTTCGTACCGCCATATCTTTAGGGTTTTGTTCCAAAGGAATAACGAAATAGAAACACTTCGGTGTCCGTCCGTCCTCTTTTTTGTGTATAATTTCGAAATTCATGAAAGACTTAGTTTACTATTTACGCTTGCCTTGGCTTCGCACAGGTGGCGTACAATCGTGGACTAAGGAAATGTAATATTGGGAAACTAAAATCAGTTGGATTATTTGACAATAATGAGAAAATATATTTTTTTTTTTGCAATAAAACCATATATATTAATGAATAACAATTAAATACTTTAAATATAACTATTGTAAGGCCTTATCATACACAATATTTTATTGGTATTCTTGGGATTAGAACATCATCGCCCTTAAACTTTCGTCGCTCTAATAAAATTTCCCAAAATTTCTTTAACGAAGAGTCTTGTTCCATTGCACAATTTTGGTTGATTTAAATTGCGTAACATCACCTTAAGCTGTAAGTTGTGGGGTGGTAATCCTGCCAAATCTAATAAATTTAGGAATTCAATTGGATAATTTACAACTTCATTTTGATTGATAATGGAATCGATCGACTTAAATGAATGTATTTATCCATAAATTTCATTCTGGATTTTTATATTTAAATCATCAACATCCTTATTTTTTGCTGCTAATATAGCTCGTTCGCTCAACCAAACATGGCTTTTATAATATACTCCGATATGAACTGACAAAAATTTGGTGGAAAAGAAATGAGGCCAGTAGAAGGGTCAGCAGGCATTTTCCCATCGCCAATGTCTAATAACGCGCTTGAAAACAGTTCCGTCGATAATTCATTTTGTAATGCAACTTGCATATTAGTTACTAACTTAATTTTTTTTACGTATCGCCATAAATTTGATGTCTTCAAGCACGCATTTATTTCATCAGCAGCTGTTGACCTAGGAATGACTGGAAGCGTTTGGGGAAAATCACCAGCCAGTAGAATCATCGCGCCTCCAAAGAGATTCTGATTGCTACGCAAATCTCTTAGTGGTCGATTGAGTGCCTCTAATGCTCGTTTGTGCGCCATCGTGCACCCATCCCAAATTATACACTTTTCCAAAAAATACACTTTCGCCATTGCTGATGTTTTGGTTATATTACATGTCGGTTCATCTGTTGCTTGCAAATTTAATGGTGATTTGAGCGCCGAGTGAGCGGTTCGTCCACCTTCTAATAATCTAGCTGCAATCCCAGGTGATGCTACTGCCAGTGCGATCTTACTTTGTGCCCGAATTGTATCTAAAATTAATGAGATCAAAAAAGTCTTACCGTTCCACCGGGTGCGTCCAGGAAAAAAATCCTCCGTTGTCGACATTAACTGCTTTCATTATTGTGTCGTAAACTGTTTTTTGCTGTTGATTTAAAAGTGGGACTTTGTTTTGCACTGATTGACTTAAATCCTCTAAAGATATCAATACCTCATTGTAGATTTCAGCGCAAATTTCAAGTTCAGGATTTTCCGTTGTTGAACGTAGTCGATGCACAATGTCTTCAGCCATATTGTCTTTGTATTTGTTCCACAAATTTTGTGGATTTGATGGGAAGCCCGTTAAAATTAGGATGGCAAAAAGTGATTGTATTTGATGCGAAGTAGATCAAATAACAGCATCAGCAAGTGTGTGGTCCCAATGGATATCATTCTCCAGTAAGTGTAATCGTTGACAGGCTTCTCGATATGTTACGCACAATTCACCATTGAACATTCGTAGAGATTCGAATGAAGTTGGCCCACGAAGTAGCAATAAACGCAAGTAAAAACATTCGTCACTGTTTGGGTACACTGTGTAAATGCGCCCCAATGATTCGAATATATATCCACGTATCCTGGTACAGGCTGTCCTTGTTTTCGGCGTTGGAATTTTTTATGTGACGCATTCCATGTAAAATATTTCGGTATTTCCGAGTAAAGCAACGTTCTTGCAAATGAATCGCTCGTGCATGTCTCGAAGAAGTTTGTCAGCGTTGTCGCTGGTGGTCGTTCAGCTCTTTGTGCTGCGTTCTCTGCCGTAAAATATACTCGTTGTCCATTCTCCAAGTGAACAGCTAAATGGACTACTGTCGGATGACGTTCATGTATAGGAAATGAAAAAATTCTCCAAACAGCTTCATTGCTGCTAACATCTTCCCATCTGATATTGTGAAACTTTATCGTTGTTGTTTGAAGCTGCAATACCAAATACGGCCATGTCATTTCCTTTCGTGACGTATTTGCGAACATATTTAATAGATTTGACCGAATTGCAGTACTCAACATTACAATGCGCCTTAAGTGTTTTAGAAAGCAGTGGCGAGTATGGAACAATCCAACTGTTGGTAACTACGACATCCTTATTTTTGACTTTCAACGTTATTGTTCTCCCGTTATCTTCGGGGATTTAAACAATTTAACCAAGTGATTTTTTTCATGGAAAAGTTGTTGCAGCTGCATGACAATTCCCCTCCTAACTGAACTATTGATAGCACAGCGTTGAGTTACTTCAGCTTCAGGATTTCCCAAGAAATGAATATAAAATACATATACATAACCCATTGTTCCGAAATCGACAGATTTGTCGCTGGCGTAATCGATTGTTGGATCATATCTAAATCCCAAACATTTGTAATTGATTGTTTCGTTTAATCGTCTATTTTGTTGCATCACGTTTGAAGTTGGGTAGTTCTGGAGTCGCGTGAAATCTCGCTTGAGAAATTCTAATTCTATTTGTCTCCAAACGCTGCCTTCGCTCTTCTTCAGTCTCATTATTTCGCATATTGTAAACCCTATTCGAGTTACGCGTGCGCCGGTCGATGTTTTGACGCCTTGTTCGTGACATTTTGTTTTATATATTAAATCACACTATATAAAACTTTAAATGTCTGTCCTGCTTTATAGAATGTTGAGCACTCAATTTACGTATGTAAATTTTCCTAGGTGCGAACCTAGTACGGAAGATTACCGGATAAAAATGTTACGACTAATAGTATTGTTCTAGACCAGATGCCACATCCTCTGCGCCATCGCTGCAGCGTTTGCAAATCACTTTGATCTATTGAAAGGCTTAAATTGTAAGTCAAACACAACACACACTTCCAGTTGTTTTCCAATATCTATTATTATTGTTTATCAATCTTTTACTACTACTATAATACTATTACAACTCTCGATTCACTATCACAGCACTTTCCACGATCGAATATGTCTTTTTTTTATTCTGACCATTCTATATAAACATTATCATTCCTTACATTTCTCACATCCTTAATTACTTTTCACGCAGTGGGTTTTTCCTATTTATTAACGTCATATCGGGCTTTCTTTTTTCATCCGAAAAAATTAGAAAAATAAAAAGTGTTTGTTTTTCCCTAGACATGAGTTTATCGGAAAAAAGCTAGGATTCCCAGACCTAGAGATCCTGGAGCAGCGATCTTATGCTCTGCACCAGTGCCACTTCATATTTAAGTCAGTTTTTTTCTGATACATAAACAATGCTTTGGAAAACTTTGATTGCGTTTTTCCACTTGATTTTCTCAATTTTCTTAAAGGAAAAAAAATTATCTAATTCAGTGAAGTCGTTCTTGAGTTATAGTATTACATACATTTCGGCGATTCATTTTTATTTGTATAAGATAAATTAAATTGCTGATTGAGGAGTAAGGTCAAATAAGTTCAATAAGGTGGCAAAGTAGAATGGGAAAGGGAAAGAGGTGTAATGTTGACTATGGGAAAAGGAAACGAGGTGTCGTGTTAATTTATATGTATGCTGACCAAGTTCAGTCTCCAAAAGTGCGTTTAGTTAACCGGAGGTTTATATTTGACTGTGAAACCTTCCGAGTTTAACGAAAAGTTTAAACTCTCGGCGACGTTTGGGTAAACTTGAGTTTAAACTCACGCTGTACAAAATAGAGTAAAGTTGGATTAAGAGTTGAAATAAACAACGATTGTAATTTTGAACTCTACTAATTGATTGCATTAAAAGGAATGATGACAATTGTGAAATATGTATCGGAATTCAAGTTATGCCAAGCTTAGGTTTAATTAGTAAGTAACATAAGGTACCATCACCATTAGTGGCGTAACAGCCCACGAAGGGCCAGAGCCTAGCTTTTCGCGCCTCCACTGTGTTGTGCGCGTTATAATTTGATTCATGTGAAGGTGGCCTACAGTTTATTGCCGGTTCCGAACGGCGAATTGCGAAAGCTTTCCGTGACAGAAGTATCCAGGAGGATTGTTAGTCGTTCGCTGGAGGTGGGGCCGTGAAAATTGTTTGTTGTTTTTTTTCCCCGAGCTGTATTCCAACCCGGGTACTCTCGCTTAACAGTCCGACGCACTACCGATTAAGCCACGGCGCTCACCAACATAAGGTATAGTAATAAGTTAATACAGTATGAGTTACGCAATAACTTTTTCCCCTTATAAATTAAGGCAGTTTGGTGCTTTCCTGATTGGTTGAGATCGGCTTAGACTTCCTGCTACATCCGTATGCAAATCAACAATTTCTCCTGCTGGTACGTGCCGGTAGTAGTTGATGATGATGATGATTGTTTATTTCGGGACGGTGAAGATGTTGCAAGTTTAATTTCAGGTTTTAAGTTTGAGGATTTATGTTCGTCTGCGTTAGTAGTATGTCTAGTCTCGTCGACCATCGAGTCAGTCTCGGGGCTATTTATTATTGGAGTCTCGGTTGTATTTATTATTGGATTTGTAATTAGATTGTATTTATCGTTACTTATTTCGCCGACAGTCCTTCGAAGTTGATCGTATTGCGTTTTTCGTTATCAGTAAGTACTTCGTACATTATGGTTTCTATTTTCCTTACTACCTTCCCGAATTTCCACTTGCATGATTTATTGTTGTGAAAACGAGCTTGAATGATTTCACCATCAGCAAACTCTTTAGGTTCTTTGTAGGCACTTTGATTTTGAACGAACAAATCCACATAAAAAGTTTGCGTAGTGAAGCAACCGCACGGCTGTCATTGACGGTAAGTCGTTGCTCGGGTGAAAGAGTCTGTTTGCAGGTTTATGATCAGTAATTAAGGTTTTGTTTTCTTTTATTCCGTTAAAGATGTCTTCTCATGCCAGTAAAAACTGGCACTTACTCTTATTTCAATGTAAACACTGTAACCGTAATCCAACCATCTTAAACCGAGCGAGTAATTCTACATAAGTACTTCCTTGCAGTTTTATGTCGCCAAAAAATCATGACACTTCTTCGATGTCTTGTAAATAGTATAGAGTCCATAAATCTTTGCCAAATTTTCGGAGCTGCTTTAACACCGATCATCAATCGTTTAACTTTGTATGTACCTTTGTGTGTACTAATTGCTGGAAGAATTTACGTGTTGTCATCAACTTCCATGTGTAAATATGGTTGGTGTAGGTCCAGCGTCATGAACTATTTACCCCCGCTCAATCTAGCAAAAATGTCGTCAATAGTTGGTATGGGGTAGCTGTCATCCTTAATAGCCTTATTGATGGTTACCTTGTAGTCAGCGCATAAACGAATTCGTCATTTTTTTAATGACAGGAACGATGAGTGTTCCCCATTCGGAAAATTCAACGTTCTCGATTGTTTCGTTAGTCTTTAAGCGTTTTAATTCGTTATCTTTAAACGGGACGATGTTTAAAAAAATAGGTCTTTGTATGTCACGTTGACCTGGGCTTTGTCGACAGGATGTATGACTTCGCCCGTATAAGTTCTTAATTGTAAAGATGACGGTTGACGTGGAATATCCCGAAGTAGTCTATTTTTTGTTTGTAATGACATTGTCGTAACCGCCGCGACCGTATCTACTTCCACTGAACATTGTGCATTTTCGATTTTCAATTCGATTGTAAATTTTTCATTTTGTATATTAATTTGAACTGTCTCTATTGTGATTATATTTTCAATTGTATCCGAATCAGTTTCGTCATGACTGTAATTAGAAATTTCGATTGCACGATTTTCAGCCATTTTGTCACTGAAATAAACTTCTTCGGCGTGACCGTTTCTTTTACATTTGTGGGCTCAACGTTAACATTTTTTTATATTTTTCACTTTTCAATATAATACTAATTTTATGAGCAAGTACCAAATGTCAATTTTACATATATATGTTGATTACAATTAATTGTGTTTTTTTTACTATCTCTTTTCCAGTTGCAGTTTAATACACTTGTTGCACTTTACTCACAATATTTTCATAATTATTTCTACTTTAAACTCCTAGTCTTAGGTCTTGGTGTGGGGTAGATGATCCTGGGGCATGTTGTGTAATTACAAAATATGTTGACACTCCTGATGATTACGTTTCATGTGTTTTAAAATGGTTAAAAAAGTTGAATATATATTAAACTTGTTAGGTGATGTTTCAGTTATATGATAAATTTAACTTTTTGAAACAATTCTTGGACGTGCTAGTGGAAATTTGTATAGACACCACTGCACAGAAATGGTCCCAGTTCTTTAAACATATTGCATAAAAATGATTTCAAGAATGTGTATGTATGAGTTTCTTTTGTATTCAAATTAGCAAGCGGAAACTGCTTTTCTGAACGTGCTTTTTCTTAATTAAATTTAAAATGGTGGGATGGCAGAATGTTTCGTAAATTTAATAAAAGTATATTAAAAAAAATAAATTACTGATCCAATTCAATTTGAAGGAGCTATCTTTTACAGAGTTCCTCAACTATACTAAAAAAAGGAAGCTTAGGAAGAAGATAAGTTTTTAGATAAATATACAGTGCTTCCATTTGAAGAAAAAAATGATCATAAAGAAGAAACTACAAGCCCTACAAAAATCATGTGCAAATGTTTTTACTCTGCATTAAATACTAAATAAAACGATGTTAACCTGAGTACAATATCACGAGCTTCAAAAAAGCTACCTACAAAAATATCCATTAACTTTTCATTTTAATCTCCAAAAAGTATGCGTTCACCCGCGCAAGAACTCTGCATATAAACATATAAATTGTGGGAATTAATTTTCAATGGTGTTGCAGGATTTTGTTTGTTTTTCCTTACACAGATTAAAATTGTATCAGTTTGTATTTATGTATTTTGAATCTAGTCGTTTAAAATTTGAACCTTTTTACTGCACTTAAGTTCACTTTTTTCTACCGCCCAAGAGCATTGCTTTCGTAGTAAAACTAGAATAAAAAATTCGGCATAAAGGTATGAACTATGACAACAACATCAATCAGGTGAATTTTCCTTGCATCTCGCAATAATTTTTGCCTTTATGGCAACTATTCAGGACTGTTAGTAAACATATTGCAGCAATGAGGAAAGAAGACTGATTCTGCAGTTAAGGAGAGAAAATAAAACGTATTCTGTTATTTCAAAATTATTGAAATGCTCAAAAAATAGGTTAACAAACGTTTTGAAACCAAAAAAACTTGAGGATACACATGGCAAAAAACGAAAAACGTCCATAAGAACTGATCGACGAATTATTCAAATCTCTAAGATTGACCCTTTCAAGTTTTCAAAAGATATTGCGAAGGAAATAGAAGATAATATTAGCGCCAGAACTATCCGGAGAAGGTTAAATGAGACAAATTTGTTTGGTAGAACCGAGAGAATGTGAAAACAAAGGATCAACTTTGCTAAGAGCCTCGCGAGATAGACAAGAACACAGGGCATTAACCGCTGGAGAAACATCATCTGAAGGGACGATACTAAAATCAATTTGATAGGTGCAGATGGTAAAAGATTTGTGAGACGGCCTCCCTCTGTTACTCGGTCGTTACACAAGAAAAACTGTGGAACATGGTGGGAGCAGTCTAACGATCTGGGGATGTTGCTCATGGCATGGTGTAGGACTTTTATGCCGCATAGAGGGAACAATGGCACCTCATACCTAGGTTTGTATTCTTCAAAATACTATGCTGTCCTACGCCGAGTTCGAAATGCCTGTAATTTGGACATTGCAATTAGACAATGATCCAAAACACACTTCAAGGAAGGCTAAAAGGTGGGCCCCAACTGGGCGCGATCTTAATGCCTTTCCGGAACTCAGCTTCCAACAAAATATTGCCACCATGATTGCAACTACAGCAACATCAACTAGCATTATTACAACAATTGCCTCGGCATTTGCAACTGCAACAACGACTTTAAGTTCTACTCAAGTTGCCGCTACTCCGCTTATCACAAGCACAAAGGTAAGAACAGAATCAATCAAAAGCAAAAATCCTACAACCGTTGTAAGCCATGCACTTGAGAGCAACCAAACCCCAAACACTAGCAGCAAACGTGCGCGAGTTTCACCTCACAAAGCAGAGGCAACAACAAAAAAACCGAAGACGAGAGAACAGCCTACACTAAGCTACTGGCTAAGTAAACCCAAGCAGGATATCTCGTCCAACCGTTTTGACGATATTAACGACAAAAACGATAACGAAAAACAAAACTTACCGAAAATAAGTATATACTATATAAAAAATTAATAAGCTAAACCACAAGGTCATAAACATTCACAACATTCAACAAAAAGGTATAAAAATGCCCCTTCCTCTTTTCACAATAGAGGTCGAAAATAACAAAAACAATAAAAACATATACAACATAACACACCTCATAAACTGCTCTCTTTCGAAATACCGCATCATAAGAGAACTATATCCCAGTGCACAAACTGCCAGAAATACGGCCACATTCGGAACTTCTGCACAATGGACGCAATCTGCGTAAAATGTGCAGGAAAGCACAAGACTAGCGAGTGTAATATAACCAAGAAAGAAAAAAGTCTGAAATGTGCCATCTGTGGAGGAAACCACACGACAAACTATAAGGGATACGAAGTTTATAAAGCCCTTATGATTCAACGCTTCCCTCCATTGAGACCGAGAGAAAGCACGAACATGACGAATCAACCAAAGGTACCACAAAAAACAGCTAGCCAACCAGCAACAGTAAAACCAAGCATGAGCTACGCAGACGCTATCACATCAGACCTGATCAGTTCCCCAAATAAACAATCCTTACAAACGTCAATAAACGAAAGAACTGTTGCTGAACAATCACAAAACACTAACGAACAATACTCCTCCGACAGAAAAGAACTTAAAGACATGATGAAGCAACTAGTTACACAAATGAGTAATGTTAAACATCTTAACATTACTGTCGTCGCTCCGCTCTTCACCGTTGAAATGAAACAATTCCTTAGGCTTGAGGAAGTTTATTTTCTTAAACAAAAATTCATTGGATTCATTTTAAAATTACGATATAAATATACTTACTTATTGGTGACTCCTGGCAGGCGGCAGCGGCTGGCGACGGCAAAGGTTTAACGAATAATGAAAGCCAGTGAAAAATCCGCGCGCTTTTGTTTGACAGATCGCTCAAATGAAATTCGCCCTGTTCGTTTCGTCCTGCCAAGAGCCACCAATATTACATGTTTATCGACATCGATTATTTATCGACATCCCACCCCCCGTGAGGAGCACGAGTCGAGACTCCAGCCTCACTCACATCCAATACGGCGAGCTTCACTGCCGGTCTTCGCAGCACCCCATAGGCAGTCTTGACATCGGCCGAACGGACCTGTCCGTCTGGTCCCGGGAACACCTTGATGATCCTGCCCCGTGTCCATGTACTCCTCGCTTTGTTGACGTCGCATTCCAATACTAAATCTCCGACTTTCAGCGGCGGTACCCTCTCAAACCATTTGCAGCGTCTTGTTAACACGGGCAGATACTCACGTACCCATCGATTCCAAAAACGGTTTTTTAGTTGTTGGCTCACCCTCCATCGTTTTCGCAGACATAACGCTCGTTCATCGACCGGCCCCGGTGTTTGGGTTGAATTCGGGACACCTAGAAGGAAGTGGTTTGGCGTGAGGGGGGAGTGGTTCGGTTGTGATCGGCAAGTGGGTCAGCGGACGACTGTTGATGATGTTCTCGGCCTCCAGCAGGGCACTGTGCAAGACTTCTAATTTTGGCGTAACTTCTTTAAGCGTGTATGCTAACGCTCTCTTCGTCGACTGGACGAGCCGTTCCCAGACTCCTCCGGCATGTGGGTTCAGCGGGCAGTTAAACACCCACTCTATGCCGTCTGAGGAAAGTTCCGCTTTGATGGCCTCGTTATCAAAGATGTCGCTGGTTAGTAGTTCTTTGCTGGCGCCCAGGAAGTTTGTGCCGTTGTCACTCCTGATTCGCAACGGAGTCCCTCTACGGTTGACGAAGTTGCGGATGCATAGGATGCACGCATCTGTGGATAGATCGGCCGCTATCTCAAGGTGAACGGCTCTCACGGTGAGGCAGGTGAACAACGCGACCCAGCGCTTCTCAGTGCGACGGCGTATGGCGACGTTCACAGGCCCAAAGTAGTCAAGGCCGGTAAACGTGAATGGTCGGACGAAAGGAGTCACTCGATCTTCCGGGAGCTGACCCATCAATGGAGTATGCGGCTTGGATCTCCGAATTCGGCACAGCTGGCATTGCCCTTTCGCAGTCTTCACAGCAGAGCGAAGTCCAGGCACCCAAAATCGTTGTCGTATTTCGTTTACTATGGTGTCGTCATTTTGGTGACGAAGACGGCGATGATAATCACTCACCAGGAGCCTTGTTACTGCGTGGTCTCGTGGCATAATGATAGGGCGTCTGGTTTCGAAAGGCACGGTTGTGGCGGCGTCGATTCGGCCTAGTGAGCGAACAAGTCCAAGCTCGTCCAGATATGGCGTCATCTTGTAGAGCTGGCTACACTTCGATATTGGTGAGTTTTGACGTAGGCGTTCGATGTCCTCGCCGTAGGCTTCGCGCTGCGCTTGTCGGCACACTAGATCTTCAGCCTCCTTAACCTCTACTGCCGTCAATTCACCTCGTTCCGTCAGCTTACGTCGGCACGCGTCCATGAAGCGCAGCACCCAGGCCATGGTGCGTCGTAGCTTGTGGAAACTTGAGAACCTGGTGGCATCGAAAGCTGGCTTGCTTGAGCGGGATGTGCTTAGCAGATACTTGGGGCGAATCTCTTCCGTTGACGTGTGGTCACAGATGTCATTTGGTTGTTGGGGCCATTCTGTCTCGGGCAATTTCAGGAACGCGGGCCCATCTATCCATTTGTTGTTTTTGTAGAAGTCCAATGAACGACCACCACGGGTAGCGTCGTCAGCTGGATTGGACTTGGATGGGACCCATCACCATTGCTTTGCTGCTCTGCAGAATCTCCGCAATCCGATACGCAACGAATTCCTTATGGCGGCAGGGATCTGATCGTAACCAATGTAAGACAGTCTTTGAATCGCTCCAATAGATTCGATCAGCTATGGGCAGAGTGTGACATTCGGCGACGGAGTTGCAAAGTCTCATTCCAAGGACCGCTGCGGACAATTCTAGGCGAGGAATGGTTAGGAGTTTATTAGGACTTACCCTAGTTTTGCCACAAACGAAAGATACGTTGATCTCGCCATGATGCTCGATGCGAAGATATACGGCGGAACTGAAGGCTTCCTCGCTGGCATCCACAAACGTGTGCAGATCTATCCGGGCGGCTGTTGTCGTAAGCTGACTGTGGCATCTAGGGATCTTAAGTGTAGTTAGGGCTGGCATCTGCGACTTCCATTCCTTCCAACGTGTGAGTGCTTCTTCGGGTATGGGTTCATCCCATCCAATCCCGAGGCGCCAGATTAACTTCAATGTCAACTTGAGCGGTAGCGTGTAGTTGGCTATCATCCCAAGAGGGTCGAAAATGGACATGGTGAGGCTGAGGAATTCTCTTTTCGTAGGGCGTCTGTTTCCTGTGATGATATCTTGGTTAACTCGGGCGAAGTTCAAACGGAACATGAACACGTCCTCTTTACTGTTCCAACATAGACCCAAGACCTTATCGTTCGTGGCGGGTTCCATGTCCAGGCTGATTGTTGTGCCGTAACTGCACGTCTCGGCGGTGTTTAACAATCTATGCAGAACTTCTTTGGAATTGGATGAGAACTTACCCAACTCGAACCCTGCATCGCGGTGAATATCGATGACTGCCTTGGTGACACTGATGGCTTCTGACTCGCTCTCGAAACTGTCAATGTAGTCGTCTACATAGTGGTGGTTCACGATGGCTTCGGTGGCTCTCGGATGCACATGTCGGAATCTTTCGGCGTTGAGATTCTTTATGTAGTTCGCTGAACAAGGAGAGCAGGCGGCTCCGAAAGTCATGACCTTCATGACGTAAGTATCTATCGGCATTCCTTCTTCTTCTCGCCAAAGAAAACGCTGCGAGTGTTCGTCTTCTGAGCGTATCAGCACTTGATGGAACATTTTTTTAATATCTCCTGTAACTGCGACAGGTCGGATCCGGAAGTTGAGTAAAACCTTTACTAACGGCACGTAGTTGTCCGGGCCTTTCAGCAAAGCGGAGTTTAAGGATGTTCCGTTAACCTCAGCAGCAGCGTCGAAAACTAGCCGAACCTTCCCCGGCTTGTTGGGATTTTTCACGCCGAAATGTGGAAGATACCAAGTCCTGGGAGTCACTATACTTGCTTCAGACGCCGTCAATTTCACTGCATACCCTTGTTTCACATAACTTGCGATGTTGTTTTTATAGATGATACTGAATTCGGGGTCTCTTCGCATTCTTGCTTCCAGATTGAAAAGCCTCTTCTTGGCCAGTTCGTAGCTGTTCGGTAATTCGACTTCATCCTCCTTCCATAACAGGCCCGTCTGATACCGCTTGTCCAATCTTTTCGTGGTGCTGCTTAACAAGTGCGAAGCTCTTTTGTCGCTCTGTGATGCTGGTTTCTCCGTCGGTTTTCTAACTCCAAAACTTTCGATGCAGAAATATTCATCCACGATCTTGTCTAATCTTGCGTCCCGTTCGCGAGCATGGTTGCTGCAAAGTACGACATCTTCTCCTGGACCTCCTTCCTGTCCCGAAGGCAGTGCACCGTATGCGACCCACCCTAGTGGCGTACGCACAGTTATCGGCCCATTTTCCTGGGCGTAGACTACCTCTATCGGCGCTCCGAGATGGCTGTTGTCCAGTCCTATTAATATCTCCGGTCTGGCGTTGTTGTAGTTGGGCAGATAGATATCGGGACGGCTATGCAGGAGCATATCCGAGTTGGCGAACGTTTGAGTGGGCAAGCAAAGTTCTTCAACTGTTTGAACTTCACTCATTTTGAATTTTTCAGCACCTTCCTGGTCGGCACTTACCTCCACATCAACAGCAAAAGATCTCTTGGTTTCTGGCTTGTCTCCAATCCATCGAAGATGCAAATCCTTGGGCCTCCCATTAAGTTGCAGGCGTTTGGCTAGTTCCGAGCTCATGATTGTAACGGATGACCCCTCATCGAGTAGGGCAAAGGTGCGAACCATCGCATTTTTATTGTACATCCTGATAGGCAAAACTCTGAAGAGGATCCGTGCGCTTCTGGTGTCGTCGCAGCTTAACACAGGCCTTCGAGGCTCCAAACTTACGATCTTTTCAGCTGATGACTTCGCAACTGATTCGCACTCGTGAAGAGACTGGTGGTGCATTCGTTGGCAATCGTCCAGACCACACCTTCGTTTTGTACGACAGGTCCTTATGTTGTGTCCGAACTTCAGGCATCCAAAGCATAGGTTGTGTTGTTTTATGAAATCCCATTTAGCTCGCGTTGATAGTTTGGTGAAGCTGCTACATCCTGTTACTGCATGCGAAGTTCCGTCGCAGTAACGGCACTTTCCGTTCCCAGCCTTTTCCTTCACTTCGACAGCATGAAGAACGTTGCCTCTTGCTATCCTCCTGGACGAGTCACCCTGACTTGACGATGCCGGCTGAACTGATGTCACCATACAAATCAGTCTAGCTTCCCGGTTTATCCACTCGCTGAAGTGCTTGACTGTGGGGCACGGTCGTATGCAAATACTGCACTGTGCCCACTCTAACCTCTTGTTCATGGGAAGCTTTCCCACTAGTTCGTCCAGCAAGCTTGGGTTTGTCAGGTACTGATGCATTCCACTGGCTTCCAGGAACACGGTAAGGTTTTGTACCTTAGTAGCAAACGGCACTATCAGTTCCAGTTTGCTATCTGGTATCGCTGCAAAACCCCTCACCTTCTTGAGCTGGCTTTGCACAAGGCACTCAGGACGTCCGAAACGAAACTCCAGGCTGGCCATCACTTCATCGACGTTATTTGGGTGGATAAGCAGAGACTCGACTACGTCCCTGGCTTCCCCTTTTAGACTTTTGTGCAAGCGGAACATGTTTTCCAATTTGCTGTATCCGAACATGTTGGTCGATTCGACGAAAGCTGTGCAGAACATAGGCCACTCTTCCGGCCTCCCGCGGAACTCTGGCAAATCATGCAGCTTTCGTGATCCATTGGCAGCCAGTGGTAAAGATGAAGCTTGGGCGTATTGTGGCTGGTCGACGGCTGAGAAGGGAATAGGGGGTTGGCGTTGCATTGTCTGAAGGCCATTCAGAGGTTGCAGGAAAGACGGCGTGCTGCTCTGCTGACGATGGGTTGAAGTAGCTGGTGTGTTTTGTTGAAATGGCGACAACGTCGCTGGCGGCCATGAGTACGTGGCGTGGGAGGTACATGGCATGTGTCCCGTTGTAGCAGTTTGTTGAAAAATACAGTTGTCTTGAGTAGCGGCACGTGGCACTGTTGTTGTGGTGGAAACCGCAAACACTGGCGCAAAAATGGCCGACGTAACGGCAGTGATCTCGGGAACATTGGACGTAAACACACCACTTGGTGTTGAAACACTGATTTGTTGCTCCTGCAGCAGCCGTTCGCACCGCAGGCGCTCCTGCTTTTCTTTGTTGGCTGTGGCTTGGGCTGCTTCGAGCTGCTTTCGAAGCTGCAGCAATTCCACATTTATGCTTGAATGCTGAACTTCGCCCTCCCGCACTGTCGTGTTATTTTCTTCGGAGGAGTCCATTTGGTCGTCAGACTGACTCATCTTTGACGTTTGTCTTGTGGTTCTCCTTTCCGTAGGCATTAGCGAATTTGCTTTCGAAGTAACGGCTTGTTGCGGGCTCTAACGGTTGTTCTGGCAATGTGGGCACGCGTAGATTTCCCGTTCCGTCCGCTGGCTGCGGGTATTCCAGAAATTTTCGTCGGCTGGCTGTGGGTATTCCAATAAACAATTTCGTCCGCTGGCTGCGGGAATTACCTCAAACAATTTCGTCCGCTGGCTGCGGGGATTCCCTCGTTGAAAAAGTCGTCCGCTTACTGCGGGAATGCTATGGCAACCGTTGGCTGGTTTAATTTGAATTTATGCGCAATAAAAAATAAAGCTTGTCGTCGCTCCGCTCTTCACCGTTGAAATGAAACAATTCCTTAGGCTTGAGGAAGTTTATTTTCTTAAACAAAAATTCATTGGATTCATTTTAAAATTACGATATAAATATACTTACTTATTGGTGACTCCTGGCAGGCGGCAGCGGCTGGCGACGGCAAAGGTTTAACGAATAATGAAAGCCAGTGAAAAATCCGCGCGCTTTTGTTTGACAGATCGCTCAAATGAAATTCGCCCTGTTCGTTTCGTCCTGCCAAGAGCCACCAATATTACATGTTTATCGACATCGATTATTTATCGACAATTACTCATAACGAAACAAAATGAAAGTAAACAATAAGTACCTTAAAATGACTATTTGGAACGCTAACGGACTTCACCAGCACTGTATGGAACTGAAACAATATTTAAAAGATAACGAAGTTGGCATCATTCTTATTGCTGAAACCCATCTGACTGAGAAAAAGCGTTTCCACTTCCCCGGGTATTCAACTCTGTGCACGAATCATCCGGATGGAACAGGACATAGAGGATCCACAATTATTGTAAACAGCCAAATACAATTTATTGAACTCAATAACTTCAAAACAGACTATATTCAATCTACATCAATTCAAATTTAACGCTAAACACACAGACTGGGGATCAAGACTCGTTAACAAAAAAGGCAGAAATCTTCTGGACGCAATCAATAGGAATAAGTGCAACCATATAAGCACAGGTGAACCAACGTACTGGCCCACAGACACAACGAAGAAACCTGACTTTATTGACTTCTGCATCGTAAAGAACATCAACTGCCAGAACTTGGAAATAAAGTCTTCTTTTGGCCTATCCTCAGACCATTCTCCAATTATTTTAAAATACTGCACGAGCCCCAAAAAAGTACAAGCACCCACTAAGCTGTACAACTCAAAGACTGACTGGTCTGCATTCCACCAATACATACACACGTCCCTCAAAACAGACATTCCCCTCAAACAGAAAGACGACTTGGAAAGAGCAATTATTTACCTAAATGACCAAATCAACGAAGGGGCCTCTATAGGCACAGAACCTCAGGGCGTTCGACCGACTCCTACGATTGAAAAGTTGATAAAGACAAAGAGAAAACTAAGAAAAACAATTGCAGTTGACGCGAGCACCCACTGACAAGACAAACCTAAATAACATAACCAAACTACTAAAACTTAAACTATAGGAAGCACACGAAAGTAACCTCACGACCTACCTTAAGAACCTAACTCCAACATCTACGACAAACTACTCATTATGGAGAGCAACCAAAGATATGACAAACAAAATGCAACACCATCCTCCAATTAAAAAAATTGACAACACATGGGTCAGAGACAACCTTGACAAAGTAGCTACCTAAGCTAAATACTTTGAGTCAACATTTACAAACCCTGAAGGAGACAAGGTTTCGGCACCACCACTCGAAAACATACAAGACAATCGACCTATAAGAAAAATGACTGCCAATGAAATTGGAGCCCGTATAAAAAAAAGGGATCAAGAGTAAAAGAGCACCCGGTTACGACTTCCTTACAGGCAAACTGTTAAAAGAACTCCCGGAAATAGCCTTTATTTTCGTTCGGAACTAATTTAACGGAGCAATCTGGCTTAAATATTTTCCGAAGCTGTGGAAAGTAGCTGAGGTAATAGCTATACCAAAGCCTGGAAAGGACGCCACAATGACAACATCCATGACCAATCAGCCTACTTCCAATCTTGTCAAAAATTTTTGAAAAACTCCTCCTCAAAAGACATCTACCCATTTTGTATAAATCAAACGCTATACCAAACCACCAGTTAGGTCTTAAACGACAGCACTCAACCATCGAACAAGTACACAGATTGACAAACAAAATATCGGCGGCTCTAGACGAAAAAAAATTCTGCGTTGCAGTATACCTTGACGTGGCTAAGGCTTTTGACTCGGTTTGGCACAAGGTCAAATTTAGTAGCTTAGTAACTTTTTTGTGTTCTTAAAAAGCTATTTAGAAAACAGATGCTTCTACGTAAGAGTAAATGACAAGTGTTCAAACATGCACCCAATAAAAGTTGGAGTACCCCAGGGACTACTACTAGGACCAGTTCTGTACCTCATCTTCACTGCAGACATCCCCATCCCCAACAGTGAAACGGCCATGATTGCTACTTTTGCGGACGACACTGTCTTGCTTAATACCGGACACGGCCTTTTAACTGCGACCTATCAACTACAGCAAATACTGGACAAAGCGAGTGCTTGGTTCACAAAATGGAACGTAAAAATTAACGAAGGCAAAACGATACAAGTCATTTACACAACTAAAACGAAATACGTACCGCTACCACTTACAATAAATCACAAACCCATATCTATCCAACCAGCCGCTAAATACTTAGGGATTCACATAGACAGAAAATTGACCTGGAAGCTACATATCAAACAAAAACAGACTCAGATTAAACACAAATTTCGACAACTTTATTGGCTTCTACGACCCCAATCTAGTGTCTCGCTCAGAAATAAATTACTTATTTATAAATGTATCATAAAACCAATAGGGACGTACGGGATTCAAATATGGGAAACATCAAAAATAAAAACCCGTCAAGTGTGAGTTTTACTCACCCGCCGAGGGTTTCGTTCGCAAACAGATTAGTAGCTTAGACTTAATATAAGTCTAAGAAATCAACAAACTAAAATAGTCAAATCAAATTAAACTCAATTCACTGTTCATTCATTAAAATTCTTTCATTTCGAACGAAACTGAACAAAAGAAAATCCTTTCCCATTTGCTGATCGCGCCAGCCGTGTGAAAATCGCTTTGGTGCATTTAGGGGATGAAATGCCGCAAGCGACACTGAGACTGCCGTCAGTTCATCGTTTTTTGCGATAACTGATTCGATTTAAATCGTTAATATCTCGAAAAATTGTATGAAAATAATTTTGTTTACATAATATTTTATTGTTCTTTCATTGAGATCTACAAAATGGCGTTTTCGGATCTTCAAAACTCGAATGTTGTTGTTTTTTTGTTTTTGGCCAATATCTCGAAAACTATTAAGGCCAGAGTGCTCAAACCAATTTTAACACAAAGATTACATCAGAACCTACATTCCAGATTTTTTTTCAGATTTTTAGACCAACGGGTGTGGAAATGCGAGGGGGGGGGGGACGCCTTTTTTTCGAATTTGAAGCTTAAAATCTCGAAAACTTAACTTCCAAATGAAAAGTTCAAAATGAAAACTCTATTTCATTTTGCAAGACCTATCCGATGGTACCTCACTTAATATATTGCCGTAAAATTTTTTTCAAAAAAAGTTAGTAATTAATTTATTTTAGTACAAATAAAAAATCACACGATTTTCGGATAATTTTGGGCTATTGCGATGAGTTGCCCCATAACTCCAATTTTTTTCAGATTTTTTGGTCAAATATTCTAGAAAGTAAGGTGGGGGACACGGTACACAAGTCAGTTTTCGGCAATTTGTTGGCTAATAACTTCTTACCAATAAGAGTGAGATGATTACTATACTACAACTTTTTGATCTAGCTATCATCCTCTTTCTAATGATACCCATATCAAGGAACTAGTAAAAGAAATTTATTTTTCAAACTTAGTATTGGTACTAAGCTTTTCGCTAGTATAAAATTTTCTTAAAATTTTTTACCTGAACTTTCTTTGGGCAAGTGAAATACGTCTTTTAGCGAAGTTTCATTTCTTAATTCTTAGTGGTTCGCCAATTACCAAGGTTAAAGTCTAATGACAGACAGACAGACATTTTCATAATCTGGCACGGCCCCCTTTCCAATGACACCCATATCGACCATCCAAGTTAATACCAGTTTTTTTCGGACGTTAGTATTAGTACTAACTTTTTCTTTAATCTGCGACTAATTCCAAAAAGTATGCATGATTTATTTTTGGGTTGCCTAGATACACCTTCAGTCCAAATTTCATCCCTTAACTACAAAGTACTTATAAGTTATAGTCAAATATGTAAAAGGCGACAGACAGACAGACAGACAGACAGACAGACAGACAACGAAGTGATTCCATAAGGGTTTCGTTATTCCTTTGGAACGAAACCCTAAAAAGCAACCTGTGTATAATTCAAAGACAACAGAATAAAATTCTAAGGACGATTACCAACGCCGAATGGTATATCTGTAATAAAGACATTCATTGCGACCTGCAAATAAGCACAATTGACGAAGAGATCCAAAAAATAAGCAAAAAACACTTGACAAATATATTGACACCGCAACCAAGACATCAACCTGCTCTTCGACGATAAAACCCTTAGAACGAGAAGATTGAAACGAAGAAGACCTATTGATTTGATTCTTCAATTAATGTAAAAGACATATGTATATCCCTACTTCCCTACTAATATTATAAATGCGAAAGTAACTCTGTCTGTCTGTCTGTTACCCTTTCACGTCTAAACCACTTACCCGATTTTAATTAAATTTGGTACAGTGATAGACTAGACCTTGAGGATGGTCATAGTCATTTTCTTTTTGTCTTTTTGCGGTTCTGATTGGAGATATGGGGCTTTTTTTCATCTTTATGGGGATTTTTCATCTTTACACAGCCCTGGCTCATTATTAGTTTATCGGATTGAAAAACTAAAAAAAAATGCATTTTAGTAAAATTATCCCTTATTCATTTGAGCTATCAACCATCTTTTTGCAGTGTGCTGAAGCTGATCAAGGCTTAAAAGAATGCAACTAACTATCGCTCAAAATTATCCATTATTGGATACCATCGTCAATAATCAAGCAGCAGCAGCAACCATTGTAATGGTGTGTGTGGTTCTGCGCACTCAGTGGCATATATATGTTCTGCTTTTCAGTGTGTGTTATCATTTAAATCTTAACAAAAACGAAAAAACAACCTTTTGTGATCTACTCAAATTGCTGATAATGCCATATGCTGAAAATCCTTACTCAGAATATGAACATGTTACTGCGTGCTTAAAACTACCGACACACTATGACAATGGTCGTCGCTGATGGTTAATTTTTGCCGATTGTCTCATTAAGATGAAAGCAAGCGAGTGTGTCGCCTGTATTTTTTTGCTCATTGCATTTTTTTTTATTTTTGTTTGTTTGTTGGATCATATTCAGTTCTTTCGTTTTTTTTGTATTTATTTTGTTCATTTTTAATTATTAGGATACTTATTTTTACTTTTGATATGCCTCGCAAGTGCAAATCTAAGCTAGGGCGTAGTTCTAGCAGAGCCCGCGCTGCAAAAGTTGCTAGAAGACAGGAATCTGAGGAGCAGACTTAAATACGTTTGACCTTAAATGCCAAGCGTCACGTAGCACTTTCAAGTGCACAGTGATGCACAATCAGGGCAATATGCGAATGCCCTTCTAAAGATCGGGGAAGATCGTATGGCGACAGACATTAATGGCATGATTACGCTGAGCCGTGAGTTCTGTGAAGTTGTGAACAACTTAGATGATTTAAAAAACAAACTCTATCCCGATCTGGAAGCTAATATGGGCAATCGAGAATGGTGAGAGAGCGATTTTAGCGCCGACAAATGAGATAGTAGGACAGATAAACAAACAATTTCTGGAATACGTGAGGGGCGATGTTGTCGAGTACCTCTCAGTTGACAATATTGTAGACACTGAACAGGTCCCATCGTATCCTATAGAGCTCTTGAACTCTTTGGAATTATCAGGAGTGCCTTCTCACAAGTTAAGCTTAAAAGTTGGTGTGCCCATTTAATGCGAAACCTTGATGCGCCGAGGCTATGTAACGGTACACGGTTGCAAATTACTGAATTGGGACGCAATATTATAAAAGCAATAATTATGACTGGAATGGCAAAAGGAGAAAATGTTTTAATTCCCCGTATCCCAATTATTCCCACTGATTTGCCATTTCAGTTTAAAAGAGTGCAGTTTCCCTTAAAAGCAGCATTTGCAATAACAATAAATAAAGCTCAAGGACAGACGCTTAAAGTAGCAGGTATACATTTAGAAAAAATCCTGTTTTTCCCATGGGCAACTATATGTGGCGTGCTCGCGTGTATTGTGTCCGCAAAATCTTTATATTTTAGCAGAGATTAGAAAAATAGAAAATGTGGTTTATAAAAATGTGTTAAACTGAAATGTTTATATTCAGTAACAGCCACTGTAGCTTGCAGTTAGTATGTATTTGCATTATTCCCAAAATTAATATCCTAAAAAAGGCTAAAAGTAACTATTTCACGTCGACGAAGTCGCGGGTAACAGCTAGTGTATTATATTTCATATTGTCTGCAAGTTTACTCTAATATTGTAAATGTTAAATTATAGTGTACTGATGTTTTTAAATGTTTTGCCCAAATTGCTTACCATCCGCAAACCATCCGCAAACCATCCGCCGCCTCAGAGAAAGGAAATTCAACATCATTGAAGGAGTTAAATCCGAAGATGGGGTGTTGCTTTTCAATGAGGTAGACATCTTACGCAGATAGAGCGAGCACTTTTCGGAGTTGCTCAGTCCCGAACAGGGCACTGGGGGTGGCAAACCTGTCATCGTGAGTAGGGCGGAGAATAGTCCAACTGTGGAGGAAGTCACTTTGACGATTAAATCGCTTAAAATCGCAAATCTGGCGGTGTGGATGAAATCCGGCCAGAAATGCTAAAGGCGATGGGTAGAGAGGGAGTTTTATGGCTCTCTCGTGTCATTAAGGTGACCTGGGAATGTGGCGAGACGCCGGGCGATTGGCAAAGTGGGGTGATTTTTTTTTTTCTTTTTTTTTAAAAAGGGGGATAAGAGAGACTGCACGAATTATAGGGGCATATTTCTTTTAAGTCTCCCCGGTAAAGTCTATGCTAAGGTGTTGGAGCTGTGGTTGTTCTAGAGCTGTGGTTGAAGCCAGGTTGGTGGACGAACAGTGCGGCTTTCAACCTGGCAGAAGTACTACCGACCAGCTTTTCACTCTAAGAATGGTACTCGAGAGGGCGTGGGAATATGCCAAACCGGTCTACAGTTGCTTTGTTGACCTGGAAAAGGCGTATGACCGAGTTCCTCGAGGAAAACTCTGCAGTGTTCTGCAGGAGCATGGGATTAATGGGTCTCAGTTGAGGGCCATTCAGTCCCTATACACAAACTGTAGCAGCTGTGTTCGGATTAACGGCAGTAGATCAACACCTTTTACTGTGGGCGTTGGACTTCGCCAAGGGTGTGTCTTGTCAC
Source organism: Syritta pipiens (assembly GCA_905187475.1). Taxonomy (NCBI): domain Eukaryota; kingdom Metazoa; phylum Arthropoda; class Insecta; order Diptera; family Syrphidae; genus Syritta; species Syritta pipiens. The sequence goes on along the minus strand of LR994572.1, from coordinate 58,556,514 downwards.
CTCTCCTTTTCATTATATACATGCATTGGATGTTACAACGCACCCGTGGTGAAGAATGTTTGACATTGGGGGAACTGAGGGTAAGTCACCTGCTTTTTGCAGATGACTTAGTTATCCTCACAGACGAAACTCCAGCGTGCGCTAGATAGATTTGTGGCCGTCTGTACTGATGCTGTGATGAAGGTTAACGTAGACAAATCCAAGGTGATGGTCATTTCCAGAACGCCTGTGTAATGCACTCTGCAGGTCAGCGGAATCCCATTGAAACAGGTGGAGAAGTTCAGGTATCTCGGGGTCTTTTTCACGAGTGATGGGAGAACAATACTGAGCTTTCCTGTAGGATTGGCCAGGCTGGGTCAATTTTGAAACAGCTTGGAAGTTCTGTCATCAGGAAGGCCGAGCTTGGGGTGAAGACTAAATTGTCGGTGTTTAATTCGGTATTTGTTCCAACTCTCACCTATGGTCATGAAATTTAGTTAATGACTGAAAGAATAAGATCGCGAATACAAGCTGCCAAAATGAGATTTCTGTGTGCTGTTGTATGAGTTACTCGCCGAGATAGGGTGAGAAACACGACAGTGCGTGTAGAGCTTAACGTTGAGCAGCTTCTTCTCCGAACGGAAAGGTCCATACTGCAGTATGACTTCCGAGGCGTGCCTTGAATGCGACTCCGTCGGGTAGGCGACCGCTCGGTAGACCCAGGATGAGATGGTTGGTTGGTCCAAAAGCTCGCCTGGTTACGCTTGGGCATACCCGCCGAGGAGTTAGAGTTAGCGGTGGAGGATCGGGCTGCCTGGAGATCTCTTTTGCGTGCACTGCCCCCGCAACCCCTTTAGTGGAACATGCGGGCAAAGAAGAAGAAGATGAATTTTATTAACTAACTAGCTGTATCCGGCGCGCCTTGCTACACATAAAATAAATCAAATTTAAAAAAAAGTCACAGGGGAACCCTTTTTATAACTTTGAAGCTTCATATCTTTCCAACGGTACTGACAAAACCCGAAAGAAAGCTCAATCTCATTTTCAAAGACCTTTTGGTTGATATGTCACTCGACAGGATCAGGCGAACTTTGAAAGTCAGCCCCCACTTCACCTCAATGGAAGCAATCCCTCAAAACAAAAAAAAAATTGGTACCAAAATCTTTTTGACAGAATTCTGAACAAAGTTGCTAAAGACATCAGTCCTCTATCTCTTACCGTTTAGAAGTCTATAAAGGACAAACAAACAAACAAATATTGATTTTTGTATATAGACATTTAGCTTTTCTTTAGTTTTTTTTAAATTTTTTTTTCAAGTTTTCAGAATTTGCACCTATTTCTTTGACCAACATATTCTTTGCAAATTCTTATTTTTTGTTAATAATTCTCATTTTTTCCATTGAACAATTTTTCTAAATTTTTCTAACGTGAAGTACCAGCGTTACATTGAAAATTATTTAATAAAAAAAAAGACCCGACTTATTATTTTATACGATTTTCGCTAAAATTGTTGGTACACCTATTTTATCGGGCATAGCTGTATGCATCAGTGCAAGTAGGCTAGACGTGTATATCTTGGGAATTGATTTTCAGTGATGTTACAGTATCTTTTGTTTTTCCTTATACAGATTAAAGGTGTATCGATGTTGTATTCATGGTTAAATGTTGACCTTTTTACTGCGTTTATGTCAGTTTTTTCAACCGCCCAAGAACAATGCTCTCGCAGGAGAACTAAAATAAAAAAATCGGAGGAACTTCAATTAGATGAATTTTCCTTGCATTTTGCAATATGTTAGATTTTTGGGAAACTATTTCAGGACTGTTATACAGAATGCTATACAGAATGAATTAGTAGATGTGTTTAATACCAACGTCAAATAATATAGTATGCAGATCTGACGAAGCAATAACATTTTTAAAATCATCGAAAATCTCATAACTGAAAATGTATCACAAAATAAGAATACACAAACTAAAAGCCAGCAAATTAAAGAATTTCGTGTGCCGTTTTCATTTATTCATCCGTACCGCAAGCAGTCATCGTACACATGTAGGCTGAAGCGTCCCGCTGCGACGACGATAAAACTCCCATGTGTTTCGGTTGACGATTTCACACAACGTGAACAAAAAAAGGATAACAGTTTTCCTCTCTTGAATATGATCACCCCTTGCACCCGATTGCCCGCGCCTGTGAGAGCTTTTTACTTTTCATCATTTTGAAGTACAATTGCACTATCTTGGGATTATATGGTCTTTGGTTGTAGTCAAATATGTAAAAGGTGAGAGACAAACAGACGCCGAAGTGATTCCATAAGGGTTTCGTTATTCCTTTGGAACGAAACCCTATAAAGACAAAAGTATTTTGATCATTTGTAGACAACCAATTTGAAAAATTAAATAACGTTTAAGGAAAGTTAAGCTTGAGTTTATAGCAATAAACTGCATTCAGTATATGATTTTCTGTATGTCGCCGTCATTTGTGAAGATTAGTGGATAAACGCTGCTTTAACTAAAAACTATAAACGAAGATGATGATAGCTTATATAGTATGTTAAATATGTAATGACAAATGCAAATCACTGTTATTGAGCTTTATGTTCCGAATATACATAGATAAAATCTTGTTAGGGACAGGCATTCTATTTTATGTAGAAGTAAGCTTCGGCAACAAATAAGATTAGCCGTTTATAGAAAGAAATTCTTGAATTTATTTATTTATGTCTTTTTTTATATCGGAAGTAGTAAAAAATTGAAATTATAAAAGTCATAAGAAGTTGTTAGTATTGTGAAACTTTGCATATGACTGTCTAATCCAATTTAAATTTTTTGCCTTTGACGAGTTGATCAAATGCTACCATCGTCGTCACGCGCACCTGCTCTCGATGATAGATGCCTATTGGCTTGCGTATTTAAAATTGCTCGTCAAAGTCAATCTTGAATACAGATCCATTAGACATGAAGCATGCTGAAAAGAAAAAAAAATGAAATCTATTAATTAAATTTTATAGATAGATATGATATGATGTGTCCAAGAACAATGAGGTTAGTATGTTTGATTACAACATCCTATGCCTCTTAAATAACTGATTTATGTACAATTACGGTAAAGGTACACGTTTATGCAACCTTCTTAGGTAAAGCCCGAAAAATATGGTATCACATAAGAAAAACGTATTAACCGTATTAACTTATCGTTTCAGCTCATTCTTCTGAGGCGGATCTTGTTAAGAATTTTCTGCAGCTTACAACGCTCACCGGGATCGATTGTTCGATTGTAAGGACATGACACACAACAGGAAGGTGGAGGTAATACGGGACAGCAGCAATCACACGTTTGGACAGTGGGCTTAGTGTCATCATAGTTCGGCATTTGAGAAAAACTATTGCAATTCTCAACTGGAATACACTGACATCTGTTGCTTATGCATTTCGGAGCATAGTCATGCTTTCGAGTTGGGATGTTGCAGTAAGGTCCTTCAAGTCGAAATGTAGAATCCGGAATTATAGGCTTAGTACGAGGTATATTGATATTTGGCCGATACGAAAGTCTATGAATGGTATTCATGTCAACACGACAAGCACCATCGTTAGGTTCATGTTTCTGTTGAAATGGTTGAACAGGACAGCGACGTTTTACTCCAGTATACGAAAGTCTTTGAATCGTGTTGCAATCCATAGGCGCATCGTTATACGGTTCACAACACGGTTCTATTGGACGTATACAGCAGCTACACGAACACAAAGGATTGCACGGCGGTTGTGATTCAGGGACTGGAAAGCGCATCGGAGTCGGTGGCGGGCAGTAGCATGCGCTTGGACGCTGCCATTGGCAGCAACTCCATGCATTAAAATTTGGCTCATTCATTGGCAAAATTTAATTTAGAATCTATGCTTAGACTAATTGTTACAATAAAAATAAAATAAATAAATAAATTTCAAAATTTCAATGGGTCCCGAAGTAAAAACTATTCAAAATGATTGATTTTACATTGCATCGATTGTTTTTCAAATTTTAAGTGGAATTGTTGCGCCGTGAATATTGATTGCTGGGTCTAACAATAAGACATCTGCATATGCATATAATATTTCATCGAATTGTTAAAAGTTAGATAAAGTTGTCTGTTTACGTGAATTTAAAATTGCTATGCAGTAACAACTAAGGATTTATCGATAGATAAGCACCACGGATTTATTGTTTCAACAATATCCAAATCGTCCCCTTTCTGCGATAAGCACGTATCTAAAAACATTAATTTTTGAGGAATTAAAAAAACGAATGGTATCCCTCCATCTAGTGCAAAATTCTTCCAGCCGCGGAACGAACCTGGAACGGTTTTTTTCCCTGTCGGAACTGCTTCCTGGAACGAACTTCGTGACGAATTGTTCCTCAGAACTGGAAAAAATGTGGAATATGGGACAGCAACTGCACAAAATAGTCCAGCCGTGAAACGAACCTTTTGTTACCATGCTTACAAGAGGCAAAAATGGAAAAGTGAGATCGATGACGTCGTCGTAATCTTTTCCCTTTGGCACTTTTCTTTTGCCATTGGCACGTCATTTCTGCTTGGCACATAAAAGAGAGTAATTAAAAAAAGTGATAAGGTCTATGCTGCTAGATGGGATGGTAGATTTGAATAATAAACCCAGGTGTAAAACTTGCAGTGTTCTTTATCACTTAATTCAATAACACAATCAAAGTAAAGACTGGACAGATTTTGTGAATTTTTTTTCGGATTGTTTTCGACCCAAATATTTCTATAACTATGTATGTTACTTGGAAAATAATCAATCGAATACCAACTGTTAAAATTTTGTAAAACTAAGAGAACTATGTTTCTTTTGGCTTTTGGGACTTTTTACCCATTTTTGGGTCGTTTTCGACTCGTCATTCATTTTCGCATTGTGTATGGAAATTTCGTTGTGATTGCATTGAAAAGGGGCCTAAAATTTATTACTTGATACAAACCCATCGTTTCGGTCTTGAAACATGCCCATCGTTCCGGCCTTGAAATGTTTTCGTCCTTTACAGACGTGTATTTACTTATGTAGATGTGGCGATAAGCTCGAACAGTTGTGCACAGTGGAACTGAATTTTGAACTGACAGGTAGCGAACGGTCTTCGGCGCTCGTTAATGTTATTATGGCTTAAGCATTCGTTAGGTAGCCAAAAACTCATTTCACTATTTTTTTTTTGTTGCACATATTCATTATTCTTTCTTGTCCTTCTTGTTATTCTTGGCCTTGTGCGTACATATGTAGCGGATTGCACACCTAAATGTAGCCAACAGAATGACGTGCATGGCCCGAAGGGTAATGGCACTAGTTTTATGCAGTTACCAAGTAAATAGTCCCAATCGTCAACTATCAACAGAAATCGCAACAGACATTAGGTCAACAAAATCGACCGAGTATGCTTGTCGGCGATCAAACTGCACGATCAGCAAAATATACCAATAAATTAAGGTAGCAATAAGAATTTGAGTTGAGTTGAATTTTGTTAGCATTAAGGAACAGTAAATAAGTTTTGTTAAATAATTGGTGTATGTGTCAGTAACTTCAAAACATTCTTCTTCCATGGCAACTCTCTTGTGTGATATTGCGAGGCAACATCTCATTCTGATTTATCGTCATCTCCTCACTATCTCTGACGGAAAAACCAGAAGCTAACCCAGCTAGAAACCTGGCCCGACGAGAGAATTTGATCTAATTTTAATGTGTTCTGCCAAGGCATAACACTAATGGTCGGGCACTTTAACCCTTTTCATCATCATTAGTGGCGTAACAGCCCACGAAGGGCCAAAGCCTAACTTTCTTCGCCTCCACTGTGTTGTGGTTCCGAACGGCGAATTGCGAAAACTTTCCGTAACAGAGATTACTCCAGGAGGATTGTCAGTCGTTCGCTGGAGGTGGGGTCATGAAAATTTTTTGCTGTGTTTTTTTTTCCCCGAGCTGTATTCGGACCCGGGTACTCTCGCTTAACAGTCCAACGCACTGACGAAAAAGCCACGGCGCCCACAACCCTTTTCTTCATGTAATATAAATACCGTAAGGCATTTTCTTAATGTGAAGATACCGATGCAAGCAGGTACATGTCCTTCATATCTACCTTCAAATTTGATATTACTATGCATATACTGCGGCTGATTGTCATTTGTCAACGCTGAAGTTCATCTTTTTCTGTTGTTTTCGCGTTTAGTGATATTGTAGTGTTAAAAATTAAAATCAAAAGCAATGTACCATTCCTGTGTGAGTCAGCGCCCTCTGGGGCCGACAGTAAACAACGCTTCAACCAAGATCCTTCAGCTGACATATCCCACCATGACAGATTTCTCTGTCACTTGCCTTCCGCCATCAAAAGAGTTAAGTTTGCCCTAAGAAAGTAAAAAGTAGAAATTCAATTTAAAGTAAAGGGTGATTTTTTAGCTATCTTTTTGTCAACACTGGTTTAAACAGCTGACGCACATTTCGTGTTTTGTTCCACTGTCAAACATCTTCAGTTTGGTCTATAATTTAACCATAAATCATCTTACAAACGAACAACGCTTGCAAATTATTGAATTTTAATATCAAAATGCGGGCTCTGTTAAGAAAGTTCATCGCGCGCTTCTTCCATTTTATGGTCAGCTCATTTTTGGCTCAATGGGTACGTAAATAAGCAGGATTGTCGATTTCCGAGTGAATATCAGCCAGAAGCATTGCAAGAGCTACCAATGCATCCAGAAAAAGTCACAGTTTGATGCGGTTTATGGGCTGGTGGCATCATTGGACCGTAGGTACTTCTTCGAAGAACGAACTGTGAATGGTGAGCGCTACCGTGAGATGATATCCAACTTTAACATGTGGTTTCAACAAGGCAGTGCCACATGCCACACAGCAAGGGCAACAATGGACTTATTGAGAGCCGAGTTCGGTGAACATTTTATTTCACGTTCGGGATCGGTCAATTGGCCGCCTAGATCGTTCAACGCCTTTAGACTATTTTTTGTGGGGCTATGTTAAAGCCCATGTCTACAGACAAGCCCGCTTCAATTGACGCATTGGAAGACAATATTGAAGCATTTATTCGTGAGAGGCCGGCCGAAATGTTGGAAAGAGTATGCCAAAATTGGACAAAGCGGATGGACCATTTGAGGCGCAGTCAAGATCAACATTTGCATGAAATAATCTTCAAACATTAAATTATATGGATCGTACTATCGATTCAAATAAAGATTTCATGCATTTTTCTGAATTTTATGTGTTTTTCTGAAAAACTTTCCTTTTAAAAAATCACCCTTTATAATAAAATGTTTGTATTCCGAAAATAATTAATAAAAAAACCCAAGTCTAAAACATTAAAAAAAATTTCATAAAATCTGTCCACAGTCTTTACTTACTATTGTGTTATTAAATTAAGTAAAAAAACACTGCAAGTTTTACACCTGGGTTTATTATTCAACTTATTAGGAATTGATATCTAATGACCAATGGTTTCATTTTTTCTAAACCATCTAGCAGCATTGGCCTTATCATTTTTTCAACTACAGTGCGCACTCGATTCGCGCAACTCATCGATTTTTGCAACACTTAAATCATAACACAGCCTGACTCTATAAGTGCAACTTTTTAAATTTTAATGACTACAAAGAGAGAGAAGGATCAACTGCCTCTATCTAAATTATCTACAACCATGTTAAGAGAAATAGAATTGATTTCATACGTTTCCGAACTGCTGTATGAATTTATTCCCAACATTAGCATATCAAATCAATAATTGGCTTTATGGAAATTGCGAGTATGCGACACAATTTTAGAGCCCAAATAAAAGTGAAAGTGGAGTTGCTCTGGCCCTTCACTTTATCGAAATTTAAAACAAAGGCAGCTCGATCCTTTAATATATGTTTACAATTGTCCGAAGAGAACAACATTTCAGTAGAGGGCATTTTATCTCAACAAAAAAAGAAATGGCACTTTTGAAAAAATTGTAAGTCCAATATTTCTTTTGGCTGGAGGAACGAATCGTTCCGAAGTTCGTTCCAAGAACAAGTTCTGACAAGGAAAAGAACCGTTCCAGGTTCGTTCTGCGGCTGGAACGATTTTGCGCAACTCTAGCCACAATAGTGTAGTCGCAGCAATATTACGTAGTATTGCCAAAGCTCTGGTAAAAGTAAAGGATTTGCAATAATGTAAGTTAGACCTTCATATTGCTAAGACGAAAACAAACCAGAAAACTTCGATGAAATTTGCTCTTTTTTTAAATGCTCTACTAACATTGACATTGAGCGATTTTTTTCGTTGTGTAAGACATTCTTAAGACCATATCGGTGTTTTCGAAATCTTAAAGAAAAATTTTGTTGTCGGTGCAAATAAAACATTTCAAAATCAGAACAATTAAGAAATTAAGGATTTTACGCTAACGGTGTTTTTTTTAAATTTTTTTTTTATATAATGTTAATTTCGTTGAACTTATTATGCCCTTCCTGTCTACGTGTGAGCTGCCAATTGGTTCCTGTTTAAGATTAGTCATTGCAACCACAAATTTTGTTTGCAAGTTTTACACCCCTATTGCGTGTGTCAAAAAATAAACGATACTTATTAAAGAGTTTGACGCGTGGGTATTGTGATTGTCAATTGTCAATGAACGATTGATAAACATAAATTTTTCTATTATGAATGAAAAAAATTGTTATTGTGAGTGTCAATTGTAATCAATTTTGTTGGTATACATCACCTTTTTTGTCAATGGCATTTTTGTGGACGACAAAGGCACAAATCGCATAATACGTAGTTCATCTCCGAACGAAGACAGAGGAAACAAAAAAAAAAATATAAATTAAAAATGTAAACCTTGTTTAACACATCTAACAATACAAATATATATTTTTAGGTCTGAAGTAGTTAGCAATAAAAAGCAATTAGAGCGGTTGGTGCAGTTGATTAACGAGAACTTAGAAGTTGCAAAAGGAATTTGTTCGAAAATCATATTGCAACAAAAATGGGAATAGTTTTGAAAGTTCGGGATTGATGTACATCCTATAGCCGATTTTAGTTTTCCTTCCAATTCAGTCAATAGATATGAAAATGCTGACTTCGATAAATGGAGTTCTTTACAAGGCTGCAAAGGAACAGATATAAATATATATTTTAATTATGGAATAACGTATAATATTCCTTCAATTCCAGAGGGTTAGAGGCATCCCTTACTTACCTTCTCCTGCTCAATATATTTAAAAATCTGATAGTCCTGATAGCTGTCATCGAACCACAACTCCAATGAACACATTTTCAAAACTAAATTTTCTTTCTTTATTTTATTTAAATAATTTCCGAAAACAATATTCGGGAGTTGTATATGGAGTTCCGACAAGTACTCACCTCCAACCGAAATCCAAAGTCGTTTTGACCGCAAATGAATAGAAAGGACGAAAAGGATATTCTGTAGTGTAAATCATAAAGCATTTTTTTTTAACAAGCTTAAGTTTAAGAAACTTGTTTTTATTAGGTGTATAAAAGTAATACGCAGTTTAAGGATATTACAAGCACGTGTCTTAAAAAAATCGTTAGTCTAGCACCAATAGTTTCAAAGTAATCACCAAAAAAGTCTTATAAAACTAGTTCAAAAAATTCATTTGATGATACTGTAAAATGATGAAAATTGACTTAAGGGGGAGAAGAAGAGAAACACTTGGTTTAGCAGCCTAGTTAGTTCAGAAGAAGTGAAGATTTTATTGAACAAAGCCTTGTTTATATAGTGTCGTACAAATATATGTATTATGTATTTCAATGTATGTACGTATTAGAAAGCTTTTATGTAGGGTTGCCAAGATATTGGTATGTATGTATTATAATTCAACACAGACTTGTACACTCTCTATCAACGGACTCATGTATTGTGGTCCTACCCAAGCCGAAACACCACTGGAAATATATTCCGACAACGGCATCAACATCCACGATGCGGAGCGAGAGCTGAAAGAAGCCTACAAGCTAATGGAAACTTTTACCTCGCTTTCGACTAACCCTCCCGGGTTAAACATCCACATGGGAGGAAGCTGAGAGAGACTAGACAGATCGGTCAAAACAACGTTGGCGCATGTCTTACCCACTCGAAATCCATCTGATGAGCTTCTGCAAAGCGCACAAGTTGAAGTGGAATACATAATTAACTCGCGACCCTTGACATATAAATATAACTATCAGCGATGGGAATGCAGACTCCTTCACCGCAAGTCATTTTCTACTGGGGTCATCAAGCGGAATGAAGCCATTAGAAAGATTCAACGATGATTGAATGGTGCAAAAGAAAAATCGGTTGAGAAGTCAGCGTCAGCGTTTTGGGTCGATGGGTTAAGGAGTATCTTCATTCGAATTTGCGTTCGTGAGCGGGCGTTTCATTTCCTGCAAATTGAATTTTCCAATTTTTCAATTTTGATTTTTTGAAGATACTAATTTATCTACGAATCCACGTGTGCAAGTTAGTCTTTGCATCTGTGCAAGTTAGTCTTTGCGTCTGGATTGGGACGTAATCTGAAGCTCCATATGTTTAGATATCCTTGAACTTATGGAGGTCCCCTCTCCTGGTGGGGCACACACAGTACCGCCGGACAAGGCAAAATTTAGAAGGACTATCCTGCCCTCACAAATGTTGAGCCAGGCAGATACGGAAAATACTATTTTCAACGCACATACTATTTGGGGCGATGGCTCTCAACATTCAAGCGAACAAATGACGAACGTCGCTACTACCAACATTGAATTTGAGTATGGTGTTCCTTCGCCGAATTTGAATTCTCAAACCGCAGTGAACACTTTTAATATGCAAGGCAATAACAACATTGCTCTACGTTTTTTGAGGGTTTTTTGAGGGCTTTGACGCGGTTGGGTCTAGTGCTGCAAAGAAGAAAAAGAAGTCATTCACGGACCCGAATAACCGTTTCGACGCCCTGCGCGAAAATGAGTCTGAAATTCCGCCTCAAACAAAAGCGAGGAAGCAACCCAAACAGCAACAAAAACGAAACAGTGAAAACGCAAGCAATGCAGATGTGGGGCAACGCATTGGAATCGGGAATGACATTAACTCGGAGCAATCTCGGAAATCATCTCCTTGGTGACCACTGATTTTCGTGCAGAAGATTTCTTCGCAGAACTTGTTGGCGCACCTTAAATGCAATAAGGTAAATACTGAGGAAATAGTTTTTATTAAAACAGGTTCAAAAAGTTATAAGATTTTGGTAAAGGACGTTAGTTTGCACGACATAATTTTGGAACTTTTCAGGCAAGCGCAAATTGTTGCGTTTTCCTTTACTCCAAAACAATTACGAAAATTTAATATTGTTCTCCGGGGCCTTCCAAATTTCCAGCCGGATGAGGTCAGGCTTGAGCTGACAAGGCTAGATTCCTCCTTAAAGGTGGTCGTAAAGAATTTCGAGACAGCTTGGTCCAAACGGTCAGGGGTTCCTTCTGAGCTGTTTTTATGTTCTGTGGAGGGCAGAGAAGACCTCATTAAGCTGAAGCAGGTTAAATACCTCGTTCAGAACAAAATTAGCTGGGAAAGTCTCAGAAGGCCGGGCATTAAGCAATGTTTTAATTGTCAAAATTTTGGCCATTCATCTACGTACTGCACTGCGCCTTCCAGGTGTGTAAAGTGCATGTTCTCCCACGTCGTGGGTGAATGCAAGGTGCCTACCTGTGCCAATCGGTCTGACATATACTGTGTCAACTGCGAGACGTATGGCCATCCGGCCAGCTATAAAAGTTGCTCAAAATGGTTGGGTGCTCAAAAAAAAAGGGAAGAGCTTAAGGAGGCTGCCCGCGTCATGCGGCTGTGCTGTATCGTATGTGGACGTAGCCAGGGCTGCCTCCAAACCAGCCGCTTCAGTTGGTGTGTCTCATCCTCTTCCCCATGCGGGTCGGGGAACTGACCTTATGGGGTTCTTTTCGGAGTCTGAAAGGCTCTACGGCTTGTCTTTTGATGATTTGGTAGATAAAATAGGGAGTTTTTGGCCCAGTTACCAGAAGTTAGATGAAAACAAAAAGAGATCTGCTTACTTGCGGTTTGCAATTTTCCTAATCGCCCATCCATGATTTTTAAAATTATAACTGCAAACATCCCTTTCAAAACAGAAACGAATAGAAATCGACTTATTGTTGAATGAAAAATCACCTATAGTGCTTTTAATTCAGGAAACTTGTCAATCCAATAGTAATACTATGCAGAGTTTTAATAACAGATATGACTATAAAAGTAATAATGCTGGTACTGGAGGGAGGAGGTACTGGAGTTTTCTTGAGGAACTCAATCTCCTTTTCACAATATTTCTTCCCCAGCAATATAATCTCAGCAACAATCACCTCTGTGCCAATCCTACCTGGTAATCGTGGCCAGAAATCTCTGGCCATAGTCTCATTATATATTCCCTGCCACACTGGCTCTGCTCTCTCTTCTGCGCTAAACCACCTTATAAGCTCGCTTAGTAATTTTGATTATGTCATCATAAGAGGGGATTTTAATTCATGGCACCCGCTTTGGGGTGACACTAGAGTTAATAAGAACGGAAGGGCCTTTGTGCAGTGGTATCAAAATGATCATCTTATCATCTTATCATCTTATGAGCTTTGACATAATAAGTGCGGATGGTCCCTCCCGACCCCGCTCCGGTTCACACATTGATTTCTTTCTTGTGTCATCCAACTTTAACTCTGATCGTACTTCTTGTTTCTCTTCTGATGATCTCTCAGACCATTTATCCATTACGCTGTGCACACAAATTATAAATTGCAATACCCTACCCGTTAGGACCCGAAATTTCCTAAATTTCAAATCTACTAACTGGCTAAATTTCAATAGAGCTCTTAATTCGGATTTGTCTAATTTGTTAATCCCCACAGATAGGAACCTGTCTAATAATGAGTTAGATGAAATTATCGAAACGCTCACCAAAACCTTTTTTGGGTCTAACCATAGCAAAACTATAACTCCTCGCCCGAATTGGATTAAGGTTTCCGGACTTACGCTTAATTTGTTCCGAACCAGAACAATGTGGAAAAGACAACTAAAAATAACTTTCCATCATTTTGGCGATTGCAATAATGCTGATTACCAGGAACTGTCGGCTCGCATAAACTGCCTTATTAAGATTATTAAGGATGAGGTAAAATTGGACTTGAATAAACATTTTAAAAAGAAAATCATAAGCGTTGAAGCCTTGTTTTTAAAGCCATTGACCAGATCACGGGCCGCAAAAAAAGTAGCAAACCCTGACCATACTCTGATTTACTGGGACAGAATTTGCACTTCTTCCAGGGAGAAAGCGGAAGCTTTTGGCGATTTTTACAAGAAACTGTTTTCCCTTAAAACTCCGTCAGCGGAAATTGAAAACTCCAGGGTTGTTGAAAACTACAATAGCTCTTTTGATCTCTGGAACAGAAACCTATCTTTAACTAATTTCTCGACCTCTAATAAATCGAATGAGTCTGCTAATATTAACCTGGTGAGCACTCACACAATAGAATCTATAATTTCTTCGCTAAACAATAAAAAATCTTCTGGCCCTGATAATTTATCCAATTTCGTTATAGGCAAATCCAAATCTGTTCTGGCAAAATATTTAACCCCCATCTTTAATAACTCCCTAAATAACTCCTATTTTCCGGTAGCATGGAAAAAAGCAAGGTTAATCCCCGTTAAAAAGGGGAACAGCAGTAATAATGTTGAGAATTTTAGACTCATCTCTCTACTTTCAAACTTAGGTAAGATCTTGGAAAAAATTATCCTTTTAAAAATTCAATCTATTTTTGATGATGCTGACGTTTCCCAACTCCAACAATTTGGGTTTAAGCGAGGACATTCTACTGAGTACGCTCTACTAGTCTTGCATGATAAAATAACGACAAACCTGAGAAGCAAAAAATGCACAGTCGCATGTGCCCTAGATGTCGCGAAAGCTTTTGATTCAGTTTGGCATTCGGGTTTGGTCTACAAGTTATTTCTTCTAAATTGCCTACTGAATCTAATTAAAATTGTCAAAAGCTTTTTCTCTGACCGCAATTTAGTTGTTTCTTTGAAAACAGTTCCTCCCTGCTAGTGTACCGAAAGGGTCCATTCTGGGGCCTCATCTTTTCAATTACTACCTCCACGACTTCCCTACTTCACAAGGTGACTCGGAGACCATCTTGTACGCCGATGACACTCTCCTTTTTAGCCATCATGCTAAACCGCATATTGCTCTGGATTCAATAACTCGCCACCTTATTGATGTCATATCCTTTTATAAAAGATGGGGAATAAGCCTTAACATTAGCAAATGCGAGTTAATTTGCTTTAGAAATGCTTCTGTCAGAGGCCATCATTCAGCTGTTCGTGATAGTAAGCTCCTAAGTCTGAATATAGAAGGAAACCAAATACCCTTGAAAAGTTCAATCAAATACTTGGGCATCCATCTGAATGAAAGACTTAAAATGAACCCCCATGTACGACTAGCACTCAACAAAGCTAAGGCTGCGTCTACTAAATTGAAAACTCGCTCCTCGCTCCAATCAGGTTGAAAGTAGAACAAAACTCCTAATATATAAAACGCTTATCCGCCCTTTGATGGCTTGTGGCTTTCCTATTTGGTTTAATATTAGCCCCAATGTCGCCCTTGAAGTCCACAGGTTCGAGAGAGCAGTTATCAAGATGTGCATTTCCAAACATAGGAGACCTGGTGGCAAATGGTTTAGTAATGAAACCAAATGGTTTCCTTCCTGGTAAATACCAGGATTCTGGTATAAGGCCGCTGCTGGACTATCTGGTCTGTCTTTGCAAAAGGAGACTCTCTGCCCTCCAATATCATGACAACCCCCTACTTAAGGACGTATTTAATATAAACACTGGACAGTCAATTTTAGACCATTACTACCTTTCGCCTTCGCCATTCTCAACGAGGAATCTGGCCCTTTCTTCTCGATCTTGGACTCCCAGACGGCGCGCTTCTATCAAAAACCAACACCCAATTCTCATAGAGGCTAGGCACTAATCAAAATTTACGTCCTTTACTTATGTTTTATTAACATTTGCGTAAGTTTCCTCAGTTCGTCTTGTTTCTCAAAAAAAAAAAAATGGTTTTAATGTATTAATTTGTAAATTGTAAATTAAATTATTAATTTAATGTATTAATAATTTATTTATATGAATTTTCCATATTGTACCCTGTAAGAATTTTAATATTTATTTATTCTATGTCATGTTAATTCGATTACTGTTAGTATGTTTATCTGTTTTAGTCAACTTATTCCGTATGATTCTTGTAATGTTAAATAGTAAACACGTATTTTTAGGCTAAATGGTTGTTAGTTGAATTTTTTTTGTTTAGGTTAAGTTTTTAATTATGTTTTTCGTCTTTTTGAGTGGACGTAAAAAAATCTCTCAAATGTAACTTTATTATGTTATGTTATCGACTATAATTACGTCCGAAATTTAATAATCGTATATCGGATAGCCTGACCAATTCTAAGTCGGCCACTTTATATTAGCTCATGTGTTATAATGTTTTTTATGTGTAAAATTGAAATGTAATGTTATTTGTAAAATCTCAATAAAACAATACATACATACATACATACAAGGACCATCACGCGGCGGACAAAGTGGCATACACCGGCTAAGCGGATTGAGGTAGGAAGTGTTGTCACTATCGTGGACCCTAACAGTCCACGAAACTGCTGGTCTAAAGGGAGAGTAATTGCGATAAACTATTCGAAAGATAGTCAGGTATGAATTGCGACTGTTTTAATAACCTTAGGTGAGTACGAGCGACCCGTTGCAAGATTGGCTGTCCTGGATGTCATTGCTACGAATGAAGTAAGACCAACAGTTCCTAGTGGTCGAGTGTTGACATAGACCTGCCTTGATATCGGTCGCCAAGGAAACCGTCGCACGTAGCCCGAACCGAAAGCTTCTTTTCAATCATTTATCATTCCTTTTAATTCCTTTACTGAAATTATTTACAAAAAATATTATTAAACTCAAAAATTAATCTTTTAAATAAAAAAGGAAATTGAGTCGTTATAACTGAACTCTAACTGATTTGCCTATAATTATTGTACTAAGCCAGATTTGGATTAACCATAGTGAAATAGACTTATATAATATTCCGGGTTATTCACTTATGATATTGTATGATTCCTCCGCAGCAGGTGGTGTTGCAATGTATATTAAACGCGGTTTTATGTGTGATTGTTTCGTACTTAGACAACTTCGCGTATTGTGGAATACCTATTTTATTTTTGCATGTTACAACCAGATTTCATGCATTAAATGGACAATTTTAACACATTTTGCTTATTGATCTATTGGCTAACGGTAACAACAATCTCAGATAGGTAGGGTTCGTTCTAAGATTTTTATTTATTTTTTACTGATACCACCTCGAAAATCGAGATTTTTAAAATTGGAGGGTAATGTGGAATACTATTTTTTTTTTAGTTTAAGTTTTTTTTTATTTTAGTTTAGTTAGTTTATTTATTCGTGTTTTTTTTATGAATGATAGAAATATAAGTTGAACAAAAAAATATTAAATTAATTAAAAAAAAAAAAAAAACAAATATCTGTAATCTATAGCTCGTAAAGGGCTAGAATCGAAAACAGAAATGAAACAACAAAATTAGGTAAACAAAAAATCAAAGTAAAAGAGTGAGAGGGGTCTTTGACATTTAAATTAAAGTTAAAATTAAAATGTAATTAGATCAAAACACAAAGCAGATCAAGAATGTCTTTATAATTTCAATCTAACAGCCATGCTTTTACTTCTCTGAGGAAAATGGATTTATGACGAGTACACCGTATGTTGTACGGCAATTTATTAAAAAGTCTGGGCGCAATCGATGTAAAAAAAAAAACCGGTAAAGTGTGAGTTTCACTCAACCGCCAAGGGTTTCGTTCGCAAACAGATTAGTAGCTTAAACTTAATATGAGTGTAAGAAATTAGCAAACTAAAATAGTCAAATCAAATTAAACTCAATTCACTGTTCATTCACTAAAATTCTTCTTTTCATTTCGAACGAAACTGAACAAAAGAAAATCCTTTCCCATTTGCTGATGCTGCAAGCGACACTGAGACTGCCGTCAGTTCATCGTTGTTTGCAAGTAACTGATTCGATTTAAATCGTTAATTTTTTTTATTATAATTAAAAAGTAACAAAAACTGAACATTGTTTTTGTTATTGCTTCAATATGATTTTTACATGCCATAAAGCAATTTCCACACGGTTGGCACAATCAGCAAATGAAAAAGATTGGTCTTTTATTTAGATTTATTCGAAACAATAATAACTATCTGACGGTGTTTGTTGCCTTAACTTAAATTATGTCCTTATTTCTAATCTGTTGACGAACAAACGAAACCCTCGGCGCGTGAGTAAAACTCACACTTGGCCGGTTTTTTCTTACTTAAAGCTACCAAAAACAGCTCCACTTTGCGTAGTTATCATTTAATAAAAACTATTAGAAATAGGAATGAAAATATACAAGTTAGAGCATACAAACAAACAAGATAGTTCAATATATAGTGTAAGCACCATAAGTCATGCGACAAAAATATAGCACTTTTTTTTTTAAATGTAAAAAGCTGAATGTGGAAAATGTTGGTATTTCAGATGATAGATGTTGATCCTTCTTGTTTCAAATTATTATAATTATATATACTTAAATGAATGAAAACAGTATCGCTACTCATCCCTCTCCATTATTTTAGAAAATCATGTTATGTGCTATCTTATTGTCGCGGAGTGTACATGAAACGATTGAAAATGTGATAATACATTTATGGGCCAAATAAATAAGAAAATGTCAAAGACAATAGTTTACGAAAAGACTTGCTTTAAATTACACGTACAGTTATATTTGCTTCGTTAATTCTTATAATACAGAAATTAGTTGCTATGAATGAGGTAAATACTTTCAGTTCTACGTGTTGATAGCATTAACAGTTTAAGAAAAAGAATATACAGAAATAAGGTATGCTAAAAGAACCAGTCCCATTTCAAGGGATTAATTTCGCTTGTTAGTTTTGCGATTGGGGTGTGATGGGTGTTAACAGACCGCACAAATATTCTTCTATTTCCTATTGGCTGCAGAGCTCGGAAATTATCAACTAAAGCTCCATCAATAGTGTCCTGAAGTTGACGGAATCTGGAGATCTAAAATGAAGATATTTATTCGAAACATAAATTGAGGCAAAATAAATAGCTTATTACCTGTTTTGGTGATACTGGCAGTGTGTCAGGATAAAGTACCCAGGTCACTGATTCAGAGCAAGGTGGGGTAGTGAGCGAACCTAAAAATAAAAGTCAAAGAAAACCATCGATCGTAAATAAATCATTAAACGCAAACGTTGTCTGCATTTAAGTTCTTTTGAAACTAAGAAATTCGTTAAACAATTTGAAGACAACTCAACAAATTCATTAAACAATTGAAACTGGTGAAATCAATAGATTGTAATTACGATTACGTAACTAGAAAAATTTTAGTTTGTCTTAAGAAAACTGACTTCTTGATTTTTTTCAAAGACTGCTTTCAAAAATGTGTGAAACAAATGGGTCCATCTAGTGGTGGGCATAATCGAATGATCATTGGAGATCTAATTACATATGGTAAATAAAAAAATTAATAAATAAAAAAACAAAAATTGGGGAACAATTTTTCTTTTTTCAGTAAATACATTTGGTTTGGAGTTAAGCAACGATTAAATCAACATAATTCAATAACAACAACAACAATAAAAAACAAAATTCAAATTCTTCAAAACTTAAGAAAATCAAAACATAGGTATATCGTAAATACTTGTGTGTAATACAATTGTGTTTTGCCCCCTGGTTTCATGTTGAATGGTCGTCAAAGAAGCCTATTGCCTATGAGTAAAACCAAAGACCATATAATTTTATTATAATGTCTTTGGTAAAGCTTAGTTCATCTGTGATGAATCAGTAAAAACGAACCTATCAAAAATGCATGGAAACCTTGTATGGATTCCTTCGTTTAAGTGCGCGAAAATCGGACATTTTGGCCGGGGACTACTCTATTTATTCTCATTTCCTTAACATCAATCTTCATTTTAAGATGCATTTATTTCTTCTTAGCAGTGATAACGTAATGCACAGCTCCCGCGTCTCCTTCTTCTTTTATAGCAACCTTGCACCATTATTTCTAATGTCGTTTTCCTTATTCGTCCCATATATGAGAAGTTCGTAAAATTTAAAAAATTATTTTGTAACGTATGTTAATATTCTTAAAAGCAATAAACCGTGCATACCATCATTAAACGCTACCAAGAGAGATAAGGTAGCACTGATTTTTCGCACTGCTATCGGTAAATGAGTGAGTTTCGTTGACCTGGATTTAAATCAATGATAACATGATACACAGCTCCCGCCTCTCCAATGATAACATGATGCACAACTCCCACCTCTCCTCCCCCTGTAGATAACGTAGTTTTTCACATCGTCGTTTTTTTCAAATATCTTTTAAAATATAAGACAAAATGATTCGAGCGAATGGTGAAGGTTCAAAATAATTGTAAACACTGAATATTAATTGAATGGTTTTTTAATAGTATAATTTATAGGAATTGTAACGACTTGATTTAAGTGAAATTGTTTTGTGTTTCAAATGTAATGAACAATTAACCCTTTTACTGCTTACTTTTCCTTGGTCCACTTAAATTTTCGTTTCTGTCATATAACAAAGGCTGACTGTTTTTATCATTTACAAGACATACGTTATTAGAATTGGTCAAAAAACTCATTAGAAATAAAAACTCTATTAAAGCGGAAAGCGGGAAAGCAAAATAACATGGAGAAAGCATAGAAATATCATTGCTCGTAGAAAAATTAATTAGACAAACAATGCTGGAAAGGTTTTAGTTGGAATATTTTATTTTTTGTATTTTAATTATATCTTTAAACTATCCAATTAAAGTGCAACAAATAAAATAAAATAGTACCTTTTAGATACGTTTAGTAAAAGAATTGAAAGAAACATTTTCCTCTTGAATCAAACAAACTTGGACAGCATTGGATTTCCAAACCATCTCGTTAAAAAGATTTCGTATTGATGATGATAGACTGGTTTTGTTGATACTAACTTAAAAAAAATTTAAGACAAGAGGAAATTCACTATTCACAACAAATGTATTTCTATATTTCGCAAATGTATTTGCATCATATTAACCAAAAAAAGTTACTAAACACTCTTATCAATATAATATTGTAAGTCCATTATTTCTAATGTCGTTTTCTTAAAAATAAATATATAAAAATATATGTGTAACGTAAGTAAATGTTTTTAAAAGCCAAAAACCGCGTATATGTACTATCATTAAGCGCTACCAAGCAGGTAAAGTAGCACTGATTTTTCGCACTCTGGATATAAATCTTCTAAAAGTGTGAGTTTTTTCATACATTTTGGATATAAAACTTGTAATAGAGGTAGTGAAGTTTTAGAGTTTTAAGTTAAATGCATTTAAAGTTAGAAAAATGTCTCCGAACCCAAGTAAAGTGTGGTTAGGAACATTGAATATCTTTAGAATCAGTTTACTGTTTATCAGAAAATAGATAATTTTTTATTAGTTCTGCATGCTTAACTTATATTGGAAAAAAAAATGACTTTTGCTATGACCAGACTTTATAGAATTGTAATTGTAAGATTGTGGGCATAGTCACCGTTAGATGCGGAAAAAGTCATAGTTTGGATATTTGTCACGCACAAAAATTAAAAACAAGATATAAATGTTGTAAAACAATAATCCTAACATCTTTTGCTATATTTTAAAGCATTTTAAAGCAATTGAAATTCTTATCAATTTGTTACATTAGAAAAAAGAAGTATCAAAAGATGATACAACTGGCGACTGAACTGTGGGACCTGAAAAATTCTTTTCAGTAGTATCATAAATAACGCCCTACCTTTGTACGTGAAAAATTTATCCAAATCGATTTTCAATAGCAACGACGATAGAGAAAATGTGACATTCATGGAAACAAAGTTGTTGGAGTTCTCGATGTGTGAGAGATGTCTGCAAACAGTCATCAATCCAGGATGTTCGATTTCCTCGAGCTATAATGAAAAACAAAATCAAAACTTATCTAGTACCCCGTCATACTTCAGCTTACCGAAAAAAAAAATCCCAAAACAGCTGCACCATCCGAGTGCTCCAACGCAACACTTATGTTTTCATATTTCTTGTTACGGTGGACAATATGCATTTCCATCGTGTATCGAATGTCATTTACAACATGCTCTGCACCTCTGTTGTTCTTGTCGCCCCAATGAAAATGAATACCTTCCACCTCGAAATCGCCGGGGAGCTTACCGCCCCGCACATAGGGGCGGAACTCACCTCTTTCGATGGCTTCATGTGAGAGTGAAGGGATTGAAATTGAAACTAAAGACAAACAAACAATGATAATGTGCACATAATGAGAATGGTGTTGTAATAAACTGATAAGCGACCGATCCAATTATGTTTCACCTGTGTGGCCATTATTCATTAGCTTTAGGGGGTGTGGCAATAGGTTGTGATATCCGATAAGGTCAATAGCTGGCATATGCAAAGGTACAGCCTAAAATTATGTGTTTACATAGTAAATTAATTAAGTCATTTGAGACATGTGTTTATCAAATTAAATTGCAGCTGATAGTATGGAAGGTCTTTAGTCTTTAGGCGCAAACAGAATTCAGTGGAAAATACCGAAGGACTAAAAAGGAAAGTAAGAAAAACTGAAAGAGAGAGCTATTTTAGTTACCTTGTTGTTATGAACAGCTATTGGGGACTGTGCCTTGCCGGAACAGTGTCCATGATGTTTGCCCCATCGTCTTTGGTTAGACTGTGAGTAGCCAAAGCCGTGGCCATGACTGCAGACATCTAAAAAAATGAAATAGTATGAATTTTGGAAATCATGGACCAACAGATATGCTGAAAATTCTGATCAATTGAAAAATAAGAATATATAATAAGTGAATAACGATAAAGGTGGTATATCGTAATAGAAGAATGGCACGTCCACACTATTTTGATCGAGTACATTTTTATTTATCACATGCTTAAGAATAGTAAAATAATTTTAGTAAGCAAAATTTCGAAATAATAACAAAGCAGCGATCTTTGAGTAAAATCGTGCCCTTCAATGCAGACTTGGACATTATTCGAATAAATTTGTATCTACATGTGTATCGATTAAAAGCTATAACTGTTTGCTAGTAACTTACTCACAGTTAAATTAATTGTCAATGAACTACTAACCAATATATTCGTCATAGTTTTTGAAGTAAAACTTCTCTAAGCGCGTAGGGGGTAAACTGATTTATATGAGACGAGGGCGTTACGATAAATGTGATGGTGCTTTCTCTCTCCCTCTCATGTAAACTTATTTGGCGATCGTATTCTGTATATTTTGTTTTTGTAGAAAGAGGTTGAAATAACTTTGCGTAGTGGCTCACAGCAGAAACGCCAGATACAATAGTTGAACACGTGTGCGCTATAGAGCTGTAACAAACCGTACGTATTCGTTACTTAGTGACGGGTATTTTAGTCTGTACCAAGGAACCATACGTTACCCCAATCAATGTCGTTACCAGTATGATTTCGCTACTTTTTTTCTGTATCGTATTTTCCTTATCGGTATTTAATACGTTATCCGTATATTGTGATGTAATTCGTTAACCGTTGAGTAGTGTGAGTATTTGTTTTTATTGTAGCATCTCTTTTCTTCTTTTGTATCTATTGTAGAAAAAGAAAGAAAATACGGACTTTTTTCGTCTTTATATTCTTATGCATGTCCATTTTAGAGTTTCGTTCCAAAGGAATAACGAAACCCTTATGGAATTACTTCTGTCGTTGCTGGGATGAAATTTGGACTAAAGGTGTATCCAGGGAACCCAGAAATAATGTTTTTTTTGGAATTAGTTATAGACTAAAGAAAAAGTTGTAGATTAAAGTTAAAGAAACTAACACTAGAACACTGTTTTACTTTGATAGTCGATATGGGTGGCATTGGAAAGGGGGCGGGGCCTAGATTAGATACTTTTACCTCGGTAACTAGCGAACCATTGACAATAAATAAATATAATTCTGCCACAATATATACTTCACTTACCCAAAGAAAGTTCCAAGAAAAAAGTTTAAATTTCGTTTCGTTTGCTTGCGAGAATTTCATCTCTTCAGTGCGCCAAAGCAATTTTCACACGGCTGGCGCGATCAGCTAGTGGGAACAGATTTTTGTTTGTTAAGTTTTATTCGAAAGAAACATTCAGCGTGAGAGTAAGACTCTCACTTGACCGCTTTTTTGTTATTGCTATTTTATGGTGGACACTTATGCATTTGAAATTTTCAATTTTGTATGTTATACCATTACTTTGTTTCAGTATTGATATTTTTACAATTCAGTTACATCTGTCGTCATATGAATCTATTTCAAACCCAAATGTGCAACTTTCTCAAACGCCTTCTACATCTGCAAATATCCAATGTTGTATAAACATTTCGGATTTTTTGATAAACTTTTATTATTTTGATTAGATCACAGTCTATCGATAAATAGTATTTACTTGATCGACAAATTACCCTAATAGGTTACGGTCTTTTGTGAGAAGAGTTATATAAGCTCAATCAAATTCAAATGAACATCAACTATCTTCGTGTTTATGTTAAATGTTAAACAAGAAAATAACATTTTTCTTGAAAATAACATTTTTCTTGTTTATCTTAAATACATACGTTCATAACAAAAATACCGATTTCAATGAAAATAATCAGTAACGATATTTTTGCAACAAGTATTCATACCAAAAGTAACGTATATTTTAACGTTACTTTTACAGCTCTAGTGCGCGTAGGTCGGTCCGATTTCCTTGATATTTACTACGCCGCGGCTGCTTTCTGAGTTAAAGTCAAACTCATTGCATCCAAGAATAAATTAGTTAACGTTTAGTGTAGAACATTCGAAATCTATACTCCAAATTTAATCAAAATCGGTTAAGCCCTTCAAAAGTTAGAAAAAGTTCTATGGGTTTTCAAATCGGCTCTATTAATGTTTTGAATTTGCAAATTTGGAGCGGTCAAGCCGATCTGGT
The DNA here is from genome assembly GCA_905187475.1 of Syritta pipiens. Lineage (NCBI taxonomy): Eukaryota > Metazoa > Arthropoda > Insecta > Diptera > Syrphidae > Syritta > Syritta pipiens. The sequence continues at coordinate 58,532,453 of LR994572.1, read as the reverse complement.
TGAAATTTGGAAGGTAAACTCCTTTTCTTGCAAACATGTCTTTAAGCTACATTTCTATTCGATGCATTGAGTTTGACTACAGCTAAAGAAGTTTTACTTCAGTTGTGTGGTCTAAAGCACACTCTTTTCTTTTTTATTGTTATACTAGCTCCCGCGACTTAGTCTGCCTCTGCTTAAAAATGTATACAATTTCCAACTCAAAAAATATTTCTGATCAATATCTGTATTTAAAAACTTGTTAGTACATTGTTTATGTTAGGAGTTATTATGAAGAGCCTGAGGTAGTGCTTTGAACGAACTACTGCTGCTTTTAATTGCATTGGAATTTGAGATCTTTTCTTATGCGGCAACTACAGCTCCCAAAATGGTTTATCTATTCTTTCCGTGAGTCGTCAAATCGTGCCCTGTTCATTTTACTTAACCAACAACAGATCGCTAAGAAACTCGTGCGGGGTTGTTTTGTATTGCTATAGTATCGGAAATTCATTTGAAAATCGGAAATTTGAATTTTGTATCTCTTAGGAAATGCCCACAATCCGCTTTTGGAAATCAAAAATGATACCGACTCATTTATTTCATATTTAATTTTGTTTATTAATTCTATTTTTTACATTAAGAAGATTTTAAATTTTATAAATTAAATGCAAGCTTAAAAGGCAGCAATTTAGGTGCAGTGCAAATTGAAATAACAAGAATCAAAGATGAAAATGTTTAATCGGGTAAACAATTTTAGAGAAAAAGACTATTAAACAAGAAAAAGAAGCTAAGTTAATCAAAAGGTATGTCAGGTATTATAATAATTAACTGTGTACTCTGGCCATGTAAGCAAAAATTTAGGTTTCTCGTCGCATGCAGCCACCTTTAATAGATTGACTTTAAATTCATCCAGCTTATTTGACTAGAACTTCTCGATTTTAACGATCTTCTTGTTAAGCTCGCGGCGAAAATTGTCTATTTCTGCGACGGAGTAGAGGGAAGGGATTTGGAACTAAGAGCTTACGATCGTGTCCTCAATTTAGTTTGATTTAATATCAAAAACTAAAGAATCACAAGAGCTTAATCTATATAATTCAAATGTTGCTTTGTACTGTTTGAAGTTATAATGGTGTGCGACAAAAGAGTACACGCTTTAAAAACAAACAAAAATCGGGGAGCTCAAACCAAAGACATCTATTTACAACCGCACATACTGATTTATGGATATTGGTACCTATTTCATATTTCGAAAGCGAAAATCAAAATCACCATCTCTTGCGGGTTTTCGTTCGATAACTCTTTTGTAGTTAGGTTGTGTTTGTTGTGATCATTTATTTATTTGTTTTGCCTAAAAGTGGTACTATTAGAAAATTTAAATTAATTTGAATTTTTAATACAACATCTAAATGTAATCTATTTTCTATTTGAAATACCTTTTTTGTTAATAATTTTTTCATTATTTTATTTTTCAATGGAGTGCAACAACATGGGCTGAGGAAAAAGTGTCTATTAGAAGTAGTCGATACTTTTATAGTTGGCGGGAACATGGTCGTCTAGTTGCACGTAGAAGATTGTGAATAGCTTCCTTTGATAGCCGATAGTTTTTCATAAAGCTTCAAATATTATACAGTAGATGACGAATATAAGAAAGTCGAAAAGGCCAAGGAATTTCTTTCTTTTATCCGTGTTTTATAATTGAATTATAAACAGGAACTTGATTATAAAGTTCCCTGTTTATAAAAGGCCAAGGAATTTCTTTCTTTTATCCGTGTTTTATAATTGAATTATAAACAGGAACTTGATTATAAAACAGGAACTTGGGAGAATACTTTCTTATACGAGGTCTGTTAAAAAAAAAGGTGAACTTTCAAATATCGTGGGCTACGTACATTCGATTATAATTTTTTTTTTTTGCTATTGATACGCTCGCACTGTGGGAAGAATGTGTGGAAAAATCGGCAAAAAATCATATTTCTGGTTTGAATGGATGGATTCCAATTTTTTTTTCGCACAAACCTTTGTTACATATTTGTCCACCCAATGAAAGACAATATTGAATTAGATTTGTTACTATCTTTGCCAGTAAAAGTACTTCTGCCACTGTCATAAAGATAAAGGGATAATTCAGAAATAAGACTGTTTTTTTCTATATATTGGTTAATTTTTGCGTCTATATTGACCGTATTCGAAAACCTAAACGGAATACTGAAAATATACGGATCTACCGCAATCAGAAAATGTAGTAGTAGTAGTAGTAGAAGAACTTTATTCAATACAAATAAAATGCAATTCATAAGTTACAATAAAAAGTTACAATATAAGGATTCAAATGTAAACATACAGTTATATAACATCAAATTTATTTAAATCACGTTAAACATAGTAAAGATAGTATTGCAGGATTTATATAATTATTTAAAGTGTATTTCATTATGTATTGAACAAATTGTAGGTACATTGTATAGCTGAGACAGCTAGTGTCGAATGTATCTATGAGTTACATACTATATAGAAAGTTAGGTAAAAAGTGAAAAAGATATGTTTAAATCAATCGGTCATGGTATTCGACCTTGAATACTTGCAACTGTGACTAAGTCCGACTTTTGAATTACATTCTGATTAGATTCATATAGCTATATAGTGAGCTATATATAGTAAGCTGATTCAAACTGCCTTCACCAAGTTGGAAGCATGGGCTCTAAAGTCCGGTCTCAGGGTAAGCCTCCAAAGCTTCGATATTCCCTGACTTTTCGGGATTAGCCTCTCTCCATACGAAGTCGTAGTATGGTGGAATGCCCTGGAAAACGGTGTTAACCTCAAACTTCTCAGCCGTGTGCAGACATCTGCCTGCATCTGTATCAGTGGCGCAATCAGCACCACACCCACAGCTGCCCTTGAAATCATCTTTCATCTGCCAACCAAGCAAGCAGGTCGCAGCCTGTGCAGCAGTAAGGATTAGAGCCGCGCACTCAAATCAAAAACTGAGGAGTCTGTGGAGGGGTCTTTCCCGAAGACCTAGGGATCCGGATGTCATTTCGCCTCCGCAATCACTGCAAGGTGTTTCAAGAGGAGATAATTGCGATAAAAGAAGCATTATCATGGCTAAGGTACAACGTGGTATCTCACACTTCTATCACGAAATGTACTGATAGTCAAGTCAAGAAGTCGGGGAACTGCCTGGTCGGTGATCTTGCCAAGCGCGGATCCAGTGAAACCATCCAATTGGATAAGGTCGGTCTCTGCGCACCTTTTGCCACCGCGCTCCTCTATATCAAAACTAAGACCATCGCAGCAACCAATCTTAGGTGGTCGAATGGTGCTACTTGCCGCGTCACCAGAAAAATCTGGCCTAAGCTAGAGCCTGAACGCTCATTTAGTCTCCTAAGACTCAATAGAATTCAAGTTCACCTAATCAGTGTGATAACTGGGCACTCTACTTCTGGCAAACATGCTACCCGACTGGGTCTCCCGGCCAACGACTTCTGCAGAAGACGAAGAAGAGGAAGAAACCTCGCTCTTGGTATCTTGGTCACTACTTTCTCCATAATCTCGGTGAACTAGCTGACACCAGTATGAGCCGTATCCTCAGCTATATAAATAGCTCAACTGGTTTCTGGAGTATTGGGATGTTTTTGCATCCACTCCATGTTGTATCACAATGGTCTAAGTGCTTGGCTGCCTTTCACACCATACAACCTACCTAGTTTCATATATTTAAGTTTGAATGATCATAGTGGTTGGTGCTTGAATGTCATTCGTGGACCACGAATATAGCGGAATATAGCCTGTATCTAATTTTTAAGTAACACAATGAACCAGCAACAGTCATAGTAAGTAAGACAGATAAATAATTTAATGTCAACCGACAACTGTTAAAAGTAACATAATGAACTATGAGACAGTAAGGCATGAACCATCAACGGCCATTGTAAATAAAACAGATAAATAAACTCAATGACAACCGACTGTTGACACAGAAATTATGAGGACGGCGGTAGTGATATGCGGTCTTTGAAGATTTCTAGACCTGCTAATCGAAGCATACAGACTGATAGGTGTCCAAAAGAAAGATAATTGATAAATGGGATCCATAAGTTTGTCAAAAATACAACTCAATGGAAAAGTCAAAAGCATTCATATTGTGTGACGCTTTATCATCTGATTTGATTCGATTTTTTCGCAAGATTTGTATATCTCTTGTTTACCGACATTTTATTGAAATTTAAATGGATTAGCTTAAAAAATTATATATTTATTCGAGCTATCTGTGGGCTTACTTCTAATGCAGGATTTGTTTCTAGGATTTACTATAGCATGCAGATATGTAAATGTTACGAAATATCAAAAAGATATACCAAGTTAATTCAAACATCACTCAAGCATGCCTTTCCATTATAATTGTGCTAAAATAGTGAAAACACTCTTTTAATGATTCTGTAACTTAATAATAGCATTCCCAGTTATTGTAATCAAAATATGATTAGTTTTTTGCTTGTACATAATACATAATGTCAATTGTCACTTTAATACATATGTCATTACAAGAGAATAAATTCCTTCCTCCATATTCTGCAGATCAGCGAGGACTTGTTTTATTTAGTTCCACTGCCGGTTTATCAATTACTTGATCAACAGGTTATGGGCCTTATTAGAAAAATAAAATAATAAGCACCTAGTATACTTTTATCGGGCAGTTAAAAATCTTGTTTTTTGACCATTGGTTTGTGTTTTTGTGAGATTTTTGTGGATTTGAAAAACTATCTAAAAGAATGTCTTCGACTACATTGTAATTCCCTTTTGAAAACTCAAAGGCCGTGAGAACTTTGATATCTGAAAGCGGCATGCAAAATCATAAAGTAAGAAAGTAGTTTGTGAGGCTTTCACTGAAAGCTTTTCGCAAAAAGAAATATAACTTGATGAACGCGCGCTCGCTGCAATTACGCTGATGGTTGATGCATGCAATTTCGGTCATATGGCATCGACGCCAACTGCAAGAGGCCTGGAATAATTTCCTCATAAATAAAAAAAAGAATTTCGAATTAAGAAGTTGTTGTTGCGAACACACAAAACATTTCCGTAATATATGTTGGTGACATTGAATTATCATCCAAGGCAAATAAGACTACCAACAATGGAATTGTGAAAAATGAATAGCATGTTCCTGATTTGTGCGTAAGTCTAGTATCAGTCAGACAATAATGGTTGTAGAATCCATGACAGTAATGATTGATGATTTACATCGTTTAGATTAATTAATTTCTAATAGCAGTGAAAAAGCAATGAGTGTTGCAAATATTTTTGATCTGTGCCATCGTCGCTTAGGCCATATTTGCAATACAAATTTGGACAAAGTTAAGCAAAGTTCCATAGAACTTTACATGAAATGAACTTAATAAATGTCTTGTGTGTAGCAAATTTTAAAATCGTTTAGTGAATGTGGTACGCGTATAAAAGAAGGCCACTCGTGTAGGCCGTTACCTACAAAATCTTTTTCTGATCCAAAATTTGTGTTATCTTCTGTTGATGATTTTTCCCCAAAATTGATCGCTGTTCCAATAAAGCATAAATCTGATGTTTTCGCAGAAATTGTTAAATTAAACACTTTAATAAAAAAAATCAGTGCTAAAAAACAATCAAAATAGTGAGTTCAGACAATGGCAATATTATACAATATTGAGAAAAATGCGGAATTATGCACCACGATCAAAGCTCGACGATAAATCCATCGAGTGTACTTTCTTTGTATATAGCACCGAGTCTAAGGCGTACAGACTGTACAATCCATGAACAAGGAAGATCATCACGAGCCGCAACGTCGTTTTCATAGAAACCCAAGAAATGTAATTGAAAATAATATAACTAATGACTTTTCTTTGTCGCCGGTAGTTGATCCAGTCAATTTGTGAACATTCAGATGACCCAAAAACTTGCGGCGATTCAAAATATGATGACAAAAGAATAAAGAAAGATTATCTTATCGATCATCATTTCAATGAGGTAGATCAAAATATAGTGGAGGAACTACGTCGATCAAAACGCAATAAAGGCAACCAGCGACCATCGTACTCTTATCAAACTTTTAACCCTTGCGTTTCTGAGATGACGTGCTCATTTCTGGAAAGCTAGGCAAGAGTCGTTGTAAAAGGTTACAACCAACAGAAGGGCATCGACTGTGATGAAACGTTCGCACCTGTATACCTGTTTCGATTCGATACTTACTTGCTCTTGCGGTAGAATATGACCTCCACATCTATCAAATGGACGCAATTACCACTTTCTTGAATGGTGATTTAGAGCAAGTGATTTATATGACTCAACCAGAGATCAAAAAAGAAAAAAAAATATCTCCTAAAACTTTGATCGAATTGATGATTTGATGATGAAAAATTCAACCAACCTTTCCTTTTTTTTTTTTTTCAATGGAACTAGTAATTTACGTATTAGTAATTTAGATAGAGGATCTATATTACTAATACAATTTCATTAAAAGTAATCCGTTAAAAACATGGCATGGTTAAAAAAATGAAAATATATCATCACTCCCCCATGTGATTCCAATTGGTTATAAAAATTAAAAACTTGCATAACGAGTGCTAATTCGAAAAGAATAAATTTTTGAGTAACCAAATTAGGTTTTTTGTTTGTTTTACTTTTAGCATAGGTACCACGCCGGACAGTGAACTTAATGAATTTTAACTTAAATAGAAAAATTGAACATCTATCAGGACGAATTGTTTAAATTCCGTAACTTATTCAGTTACTTATTTGGATATTCATTCGGTTTTTTTTTGCTTTTAATTGAGAATTGCGGTAGCGAAATCCAACAATTATGTCCATGATTTATAACCCAAGTTTTTACACTTTCAATTGTTCTACAAGTGGAACCATTGCTTACAATAAAAGCAAGAAAAAAAGAAAGAAAAAGAAAAACATCTAAAAACAGATCTGGTAGCATTTGGTTATAGCAAGCTAATGAATGCAGGCCACTAAAACATTTGTCTTTCTTCTTTGAATTAAAGGGCTTTAAACAGAATTTCGCAGCAATATTTTACAGTATTTTTAAGCTATACATATGGCATGTGAATTGCTTGAAATAGTTGTTAAAATTTTATGAATTGCTAAATAATATCGTACGATTTTATTTTACGGTATTTACTGCAATATTATTTACGACTACAAAGGCGATGACATAATCTAAATTCTCACACGCCAAGCTCAAAGATAAGTCACAAGATATGTATAGCCTTGGAAAGGAATTCCGAAGAAAATCCCAGACCGATAAAATGGTATTGGCCTTAATTTGTTGCAAAAACTAATCCCTTGATTGTTTTCAGTCCAAAGTTTAACAATATCACACTACCCTTTATTTATATTTCAAAATAAAAGAATTTCAAAAATCGCAAATTCCCCGAAAATGGAATATCGAATACTGATTAATTAAAGCAAAAAAAATTATTGAGACAGCTCTACAAGAATGATTAATTAGCAAAACACACCAGACAAGAAACTTAAAGTCGACGGCGGTCATTTATTTTAAGGATTATAATGAAAATCTTTTTTCTTTGTAGTGATTCCATTCGCTTCTACCTTTTGGAATCCTTTTCAATTGTCGAAACAATAAATATTCTCAGAATACAACCGTGTGATAATCAATACTATATCACGACCTTGCAATGTGTTACAGCTAAAGTATTTACCTTGGCATAAAGATAGCAAGATAAATTGTGCTATAAGAATGCACCGCACTGACATTTTAAAATTTATTTTTGAAAATCTGTACACTGTATAATTACACTTTACACACACAATTCAAACTCGTAATGAGAGTGACTTTTAGCCTGTGACGTTGAGAACACTGCGACCACCGATCGGAACAATAGCTTCTGAGGTCCGTTCACCTTACGTTGTTGCTTGCGGTAGAAGACTGGTGAAATCAGAAGTCGTAATCAATGCAAACTCTCCGGGTTTCGCGAAAAGATATGATTCAATTTTTCGTTTTTTTGTCATTGAACACCACGTCCACGTTATCGTCGTTGACAAATGATAAGACCAAATAAATATTTTTTTTATTAGGGTGAGAATAAGACATGCTAATTACTTGAGAGAATGAAAATCTGAATCAATATGTTCTCGATGTTCTCACAGAAACATGATTTGAATATTTGCATGTGACTCCAAGCAAATTGAAGGTGAATTAATTTGGGTTTGTGAAAAAAGCGTGACCAAATTGTGTAAGCAAAAACATGTTCGGCTTTTAAAATAGAAATAAAATCAATTAGTTTTGAGACAGATTTTTTATCGGTGTGTTCAGGACAAGTGGTGGAGTGGTCAAGTCAGTTTAATCGTTCTTATCATCCATTTGGGTCTACCGGTGAAGTTTAAAGATTGCATAAGATGCGAGTAATGTGGGTAATGCGTGATAGTAAAATAAATGACGGAAATAAAATCAGTGATAAATCTAGACGGTTGTAAAATGGGTAAGCTTTTTAAATAGATTTGACTTGTTCTAACAAATGTTGTCGTAAGATTTACAACGAATGGGTATCTTATTGGAATGGTTTTTAGACGGCGAGAAAAGCTGAAATTGATTGAGCGAATATAAGAGACGTGTGTATCTCCTAAAACGCAAATAGTGCTTTTAGGGAAGTGGAGAAGCTGAAGTGCTTGCTTCGTCTTATGCATTATTAAAAGTTTCTTTATATTAAAAATACCTCTCTTTGACATATAAAAAAATACAATACAAAAAACTCATGGTTTTCGTTTTCGTTGTTGTTGTTGTTTTGACTCTGTAAATACGTAAAAAAAACTCATTAATGAACACACTTAAATTTGAGAACTAAAAAAGTTTAATTATTCCTAAAACTGTGAACTAAGAAACCCTACTAAACATTTGAAGTGATACTAAATATTTGATTTAAGCTTTGCTATATAGTTGCTGAGACGTTGGAATATCGCTTACGAAGAAATTTGCTGGGATGTAATGGAAAACGGGTTGCAATTGACGCAATAGGATTTCTTCAACAGTCTGCGTCACTATTGGTCGCAAAGCTTCGAAAACGTCTGACCAATTTGTGTTGAAAAAATCATTTGTGTTTTTCTCCAACTCCTTATTGCCATTGAATAGATTGTCAAAGCGTGTCTTAATATTGGTAATGGTCAGATCCAGACGAACGTTGGTGACGTTGTAGAATGTGAAGCCACCTTTTTCGTAGAGAGTGGTTTTGGTGTGCATTTTTATATCCATGTTTTCTGAAAAAAAGTGTTTGAATAGAAAATTTTAATTAGATGAAAAAAAAAAACGGCTGGAGTGGAGAATTGGATGGTGGCTTTGCTACATGTTCGTTACCACGAAAAAAGTTGCCGAAAGCGTATTTATTATTATTGTATAACTCGTTACGTAACTTAATTATAACTCATTCTGCACTGAAGTTATTGAGTTTAGACTGAGACCATATAATACCCTAGATAGATTATTTCAATCTATAAGGCGATACTAAAAAACCATATTAATTATTACTTGAAAAGGCTTTTGTGTTGTGCATATTTTTTTTTTTTAGTAAGACAACGAGTCGGTAGTCGGTTGGGCGCCGTGGCTTAATCAGTTAGTGTGAGTACCCGGGTTTGAATTCAGCCCGGTGAAATAATATCACAAACAATTTTCACGGCTCCACCTCCAACGAACAACTGGCATTCCTCCTGGAGTACTGAAAGAGTCATGAAAAGCTTTCAGAATCCGCCGCTTGGAACCGACATTAAACAGTAGGCCCCCTCCACATATGTCAAAATAATAAGTCCAATAACACAGTTGAGGCTTGAAAAAGCTGGGCTTTGGTCTCAACAGGCTGTTATGCCACCCAGACAAAATTTGGCATTATTCAACTTTATAAAAGCGAAATAACGCCGAGATAAAGAGCGGAGCCCTAAATCCTATCTGTGGCCAAGCAGTGTGGTCGCAGGGCGCAGCATGCTAGACCTTCTTTACTTTTCACCCATTCAGAAATTAATTCTGAATACAGTTAGCTATCTTAATTGAATGTTTTTTTAAATTACGTAATAATAAAAAAAACTCTTTTTCTGAAACATCAAAAACGGCATTCAAAAATAAGTACTAAAGACAGTTGAGAAATATATAAAGGGTAACTTACCAACTTCAAATAACATTTTTCCATTTCCTTTGATCGGGACTACGAGAACTTTTCCATCCATTTTGTACTTTCCTTCCATCTGTAGTTTTGGTATCAAAAGTCTCGTATCCCAGCTAAAATCTTTTTTGCTTACTCTGAAAATTAACTTGTCTAGAAGTTTTAATAATTAAAACATAAGTATATGTATGTACCTGCTTTCCTTGACAATGGTGTTTGCGAACCCTTTTACAACTAGATCTGTTAAATTTGCAGAAATAGTCGCTACTTGGTTATTGTCCTGTTTGTAGATGAGTTTCTTTATAAAAAACGGATCGATAGATCCAACCGTATTTAGACCGGGTATTCCTGAAAATTTGTCGAAAGGTATTATTTTTATTTGTTTTTGTTTGTCTGTGGCATTACCTTGAGTAAACTGTGTAAAAAGCTTTTGGATCGAGTTTGTAGAACATTTTGTAAATCCAGGCTCGTAAATCTTACAGGGTGCTAAATACGACGCTAAAAGTAAAAAAAAAAAACAGTTTTAATGTTTAAATAGATTTTAGTGATTATTTTAATTTATTAAATATGGCATTCCCCCATTTTATGATGGTACTACGATATGGTGCTGCTATGATTGTATATTACGAAGGTCGGAAAGGTTGGGCATTAATAGATCAATTACACTTTCACTCATACGTTTTGTACTGCTCTTTAATTTGCGTTCAATATAGCTTGTAATTAAAATAAGAAATTTTAAATAAAGTAATTTAAGCATTGTTTTTTACGCAGCTTTATCATTTGAATTTCTCAGACTTCTTTTTCACTGTTCTGTGATTGAGTAACATTTATCTTATTGAACATAACCATCCACGAAACGTACTATAACAAGCTTGTATTCAGATGGTGCATCAAGAAATTTCTTAGGGCTCTTTAAAAAAAAAGAAAATTGCATCAAAAAATTTTATTATTTCTGTTCTTCACAACAAATCAATCTTTTTAAGTTGCGAGTTTTTATTATAGCTCCATATTGAAGCCAAGTTGTTGTTATTATACTGACCAATTATCTTGTGCTGCTATGATTACAACTAGTTTTCTACCGCCTTTGACAGAGACCTTAGTCGCGAAGGTCTAAGTTAAAGTTATATGAATGGCTTAGTCATTTTGAAGGTAATGTAATATCATTGTCAGTTTTTATTATACGCTCTTTAAGCATGTGTGGTAGGGGCACAATGAGCTAAATTTTCTTTACGAGAATTTAACTACAAACAATAAATGTCTTGAAGCTCCAAATATTTTTATTTTGCGCTACCCGTTATAAAAGTAGAGAAATTTATAATCAGATGAAACGTAAAATTGAAGATTATTTCTTTGTTACTCTAAACTATTGCGGCATCGCAGCGGTGCGTCAAAAAATTACTTGTGTACACCGGGCCTTACAATGATATTTTGAACCGGTCGTCAGCAGTCAATAAAACGAAAACTGTGACGATTTTTGTGGCCTCTATTAATTCACTCTGGCGTATGAGTGCTAGATTGTATCGATATATTATATATGCATATTAAAATATCAGTTAAATAAAATAGTAAACTATAAAAAATACTCCATTTAATGAAAAATATTTAAATGCTCTTTTTAACCTAAATACTTTTATGTCTTTTGATCATATATTTTAATTTACTACTACATTTCCTTATTGTACTCATATTTGCATACATTTCGCTCATTAATTTTTTTTTTGATCTTAATTAATTTTTTATGCTGAATTACTAGAATCATGATATTAAGTTTTGACAACGTTCACTTTATTTGATAATACAATTTTTTTAATGCAACAATATCCCCTTTTCTAATTACATTAAGCAACAGTTAATGAATAATTACGAAGCACTTAATCTTTAACCTGACAGCGATTATTTGCTTCGATAGAGCGAGATTTTACAAAACTGAAACTACCAACCATGCTCTACGCAATACTTCAATACTTCACTTCGAAAAAGTCACAGTTGATTTTAAAGCTTAAAAGTCCACAAATTCTAACCGCTAAGTAAACTTACGTTGCTCTGTTAAAAAACTCTCAGCCGATGTTGTAGAGAGGTAGGTGATAATCCCAAAGAGCGTAAAAAAAGCCTTCTTAATGATTTTATATTCCATTTTTTGAACGAGACTTGGTGCTTCAGACGTTACAAGATCAATAAGTTAAAGATAAGATGTGGCATCTATTTATTAGTTTCTAAGTCTTCTATAACCTACCTCTAGAATTACCTGGGCAATTTTCATAAAATATTTGATATTTTGTTGGTGGTTAGTTTTTGTAACTTGTGCCAACTAGGGTATAACAGCATAAAGCGGCAATGCTGACCACTTTTAAATGAAATATTAGTTTGTGGGGATGAAGGTGTTGGTTATGATTGTTTGGGGTCTTATCACTCTAAAGGTACTTTGAATTTTGTAAAATCACTTTAGTGAGGTGGGAATTTTAGAAGTCTAATAAATATGTTCTCGTTTTCGTTGTTTTTTGTTTAGAAAATCTATTTTTAGATCTAAATTTATATTTTATAAAACAACTAGTCAGGTTAAAGCCCCTATTCAGACATCGCTAATGATGGCCAAATACCCGGTAAATACCCTCTCGGGGTATCATCATCATCATCATTAGTGGCGTAACAGCCCACGAAGGGCCAGAGCCTAGCTTTTTGCGCCTTTCGGGGTATATACCCTTTTATTTACCGGATTCTTACCTAAACGGGTAAAAACCCGTTGTGAGTATTTATTAAAACAGAGAAAATCTTTCGGAAATCATAGTTAATCGAAAATTGTATTATTATGGAACATTAAAGACAGAAAATAAGTATTTAAAGGAAATAAAAGTTGAAGAATTTAAATTTGAAACAGAGACTAATTAAGTTCTGATGACTGCAGCTCGAGTTATTTTCTTCTCCGATTGTCTCCGATTTTCCAAAAATTTGTTCCAAATTTGTGTACTTTGTGACTTACACCTTAATTGGATTCAAGTTTTACCATCCACCCAACAGAAATTATTGGTAATATTTATGTCAGAGATTACTATGGTAATAGCTCTCCAAAAACGGGCGGAATATTTGCTTAAAATCAATGTTTGCAACCTAACTTTGTTAGTAACAATTACATTTCGCAGGTTTATTAAGCGTATGCAAATTTTTCAAGACTAGACTCCAGTTTTATCACATTTTTAGCAGTAAATTGAAACGTAAATACGATGTAAATTTGTTTGACTTATATATAAACCTAACGAAGAGTATTTTGATACCACGCTGTTTCATAGTTGTCGGAAATTGTAATTGCCTAAAATTCGCCATTATGTAGATAGTAAAAACCTTCTCTCTCCCCACTTCTAAATCTATCTGAATTTGCACCCTTCTTTTATTTTAAGCGTAAGAAAATTTAGGGTACACAACTAATTGTTGCAACAAAAAATTAGCGTTTAACAGTCGGTTCTTATTTGTGTAGAGAAAACAGGTTTATGTGAACCCCAACTCACTTCCCATGCATTTGTGTTGTTAATGGCAGAATTAATAAATGAATAATCATACTTAAGGTGATGAGGCTTCTAACAAAACACTAGTACGTCAATCAGGAAAGCACTGTTGACTGCACCTCTGTGTCTATGCTAGAAAAAAATATTTTTTTATGTTTATTTTCTTTACTTGTTGTTTCGAACTGGTTTGTAATTGTAGATAGTAAATGTTACTCGATATAATACCTTGAAACTATTTACTGGTTGTAATTTCTTATATTTTACTGATCGAGAGTTGTCTTTTTACTTTACCTTTTGCACTTGCACTTTTTATCAAAGTGCATCTTTTCGTTCTTATCAATGTTTAAGCTCGAGCACTTACTTTACCTTTTGCACTTGCACTTTTTATCAAAGTGCATCTTTTCGTTCTTATCAATGTTTAAGCTCGAGCAAGAATATCGTTGCTCTTAGAATTTATTGTAGTGTATGAGAAAAAGAAAGGGCACGAGAAGCGCGCGATTGAAGAAATTGAGAGGTGCTACTGCAGGAAGGACGTTCGAAACTTTTATCAACAGATAAAAAAAACGAGTGAGACTCGTAAAAACAGAACAGAAGCCTGCAAAGATAAGGATGGGAATCTAGTAGTGGAATCACATTCAGTGATGAGAATATGGAAGGACCACTTCTGCAGACTGTATAACGGCGATGATGACCAAAATCCCGCTGTCAGGCAGAGTCCTTTTTCCTATACAAGCGATGATAGACACGAATTCCGCCCCCCTGACCTCAGTGAAGTATCGGCCGTGATAACCAAGCTTAAATCCAATAAAGCCGCTGGTGCCGATGGACTGCCTGCTGAACTCTTCAAAGCAGGTGGAGATGAGCTGGTAAGGTGCATACACCAACTCATCTCTAAGATTTGGTCGGATGAAAGTATGCCCGATGATTGGAATCTCAGCATCGTTTGCCCGATCCTAAAGAAAGGAGACCCTCTAAACTGCGCCAACTACAGAGGTATAAGTCTCCTGAACATCGCGTACAAGATCTTCTCCGCCGTTCTGTGTAACCGCCTGAAACCCTTTGTTAACAGTGCGGGTTCAGGCCAGCGAAATCTACCATTGACCAGATATTTACACTGCGGCAGATCTTGGAGAAGACCCAGGAGTTCCAAGTCGATACACACCACCTATTTATCGACTTTAAGGCCGCGTATGACAGTATTTATAGAGACGAGCTATATAGCGCTTTGTCTAGTCTTGGCATCCCTGCAAAACTCGTCCGTCTTTGCAGATTAACGATGGAGAATGCCCGTTGCTCTGTCAAGGTCGGAAAAAACCTCACCGAGACCTTTGATGTCAAGAAAGGTTTTAGACAAGGCGATGCACTGTCATGCGACTTCTTTAATATCATTCTCGAAAAGATCGTGCGTAACTCGGACGTCAACACTAGAGGCACGATCTTCCACAAGTCAGTACAACTACTCGCATATGCCGATGATATTGACATCATCGGAAGGACACAACGGGCTGTCAGTGGGGCTTTTGCGAGCATCGAGAAAGAAGCGGCTAAGATGGATCGCTGTGTCTTTGGCAGCTGCAAAACAAAGGCCTCTCTCGAAGTACCAAGTTATCTATTTATAAGACCTTGATAGTCCCAGTCCTTCTGTATGGCGCAGAAACATGGACAATATCAAATGTGGACGAAGAGATTCTTGGTCGCTTCGAGAGAAAAGTCCTTCGGATTATTTTTGGTCCCGTTTGCACAGAGGGAGTTTGGAGGAGAAGGCTAAACGATGAAATCTACGAGCTGTACAGCGACATCGATCTAGTTAAACGAATTCGAGTGTCCATTTTCAACATCCAACAAAATTATAAAACTTTATTGCTGTCATTAAATGAAAATTGATACGTTTGAGCGTGATATTCACCCCATTCGTCCATGATTTCATCGATGTTATTAATAAGGTTAGCTAAGCCTTCTTCCAACACTTCAATTCTCTTTATCAATCTAATAATATTTCAATAAATAATATTTTAATCTTTAAATTTCATGCCTTACGTACGTCTTTTCTTCCTCTGCAGTCCTTTGAGCCAGCTTTTCCTGAAACCATCTGACAAAATAATGAAAACTATAATCTTCAGGAAAAGTATATAACCACGACAGTTATACATATCTAACGGTTGCTTAAAGGTGTCCTTTTGTGGCTTCTTCAGATTTGATGACATCAGCGATTCTTCTGATTCTTTTTCAGGCTTTGCACTACCTTTGGTTGGCATAAGGAATCCTTTGAGGTACTCGATCAATGTCCGCAGATACTGCATTAAGTTTTTTTCGTTACTGCGTTTAATGCGGCCTTTAACAGCAGCATAGGAAGAAACTACGATTGCCAAGAACATATTCTAAGCAACAAAAAAAAAAATACCAATATTTTTATTTCGATTTCAGAAATTTGTTACCAGAAGAATGAAAAACACAAACAGAACGTATGATAGGAAGAATAGAGGTCCTAAAACTTTGTGTGCTTGCTCTACCTCCCCGTAGTTGAAGTCACCGAAAGTCATGCGCGTCATGGCCAGAAGCGCTGTGTGGAAATCCTTAAAATACTGATGAATCGTTCCAAAAAGTAAAACCGATAGACTCGCGTACGCCACGAAAACAAGCGCAAACATAATCGCAAAGCAGAGCAATTCTCTCGCACACTGCGGATTAAAAGTGCAAAATTATTTTGGCAACTGCGTGCGAACTTGTACCCTGGACAGAGTGTAGCTAAATTGCATCGTCCTGTTCACTTTGATGTATTTAAGTGTCTTGATCCACACGATGCAAATACATATGCCTGTTCCAGCAGAGAAGTAAAAGTTCCAGTAGCAAATTGTGTCCATGTTGAAATATGGGTCTCTTATAGGATTGTTCTGTAGCAGGGTATTTAAGTAAATTGTGTGCCAAAGAGCGTAGATCAATAAAAGATATCCAATCTAAGAAAAAGTTTTTAGCACTCAAAGCTTTTTTTCCAATACCTGCATCTACCAAAACAACTATTGGGTCCAAAGCGTTGTATAGAGAATGCAGCAAAAAGTTTAAGCCGTCAATTCTTATCCTAAAAATTATTTGAAAAGTGTAGTACAATAGAAGTCCACAGAAGATAATTGCCCAGCTTCTATCTATGTAACTGTTTAGAAATGAATACTTTATTGGATGAATAATGTTCGAAGTAAGTATACCACCCGAAGGAATCATTTCAGTCAACAATCTATAGAAAAGTGAATGAAAATTATTTGAAAAATGAGAATATGTCTGCTTGCATACTTAACGTTGCAAAATAAGTTGAGGTCGGCGTTAAACAGAGCAAATTCTACAACGACTGCTCTGGTAGCTCTATCAATCCAGTTGAAATCTTTCAGGTTGAATACAATTTGCTCGTTTCCCTTAGCTCTGGGGGAAAGGGTCTCGATGAAACCAGCTCCATGGTAGCTTGCGATTCTCCCCCACATTGTACTTGTACTGAGGTCTTCTTGTTCAAAATATGTTTTGCTAAAAACAAAAAGCCGGATATTTGCTCTTGAGTTAATAGAACGAGGTATTGAAAAAGCCTCTAGATATATGAAGAACTCTGAGCAAAATGCTGGCACCCAACAATTTTTGATTTCACAGTTTTTAAAATTGCCATTTCTGACAGAGGCTATTTGCATTTTGAAAAAAAAAGACAAGATAGCTTACTTGAAAAACTCGCCCATCTCTTCATTGTCTCTAGAGTATTTCCCGTAACATGTTTCAAATAAATTTGAAAATGCTTTATGTATATAGCATGTTCCATTCCTCATTCTTATCTGCCTTAACCTTGGCACGCCAATGAACACTTGGCCGTTGGCCGTTGAATTCTCGTTGTGATGCGAGAGGTGTGCAATGGATTTCGGTAGTATGGTTTCCATAAATGCCCACCAATCGCCAACTGTCACTAGGTCTCTAAACGTCAGGGCATATCCATTATCATTGAATGTTAACCGATCTACGAAAAGTTTTCCAATAAAATTTTCAAAGTGGCACATAACGGTTTTTCGCGTTGACATGGATACTGACGGGGAAGTTGGGTTGCTTACATCTGAATGCGTAATGAAAGATCGTTATTAACTCAGCCTACTTACGAATTGTTGTTACTGTTAGAAACACCAAGTAAATGCAAAGGTCTAAGATCGCACATTGAGGTTGAAAATCATTGTTTCCCATTGAGTTCATTTCGTGTGCTATTCGGATTTCTTGTCTGACGTCTACATATTTTTAAATATATATTTTTGATTTTTAGATTCAACTGAATTTGATAAGTTTTGATTTCTCGGAGTGAAAATGATACAGAGGCTTAAACTGCAACTCGTTGAAAGTAAATCGATGCTTGCCTGCACATCGATTTTTGAGATAAAGCTCAAAGTTTTCTGGACTAAGGTCTAATCAGAAATGAGGCGGTTTAAGAGATAGCCGACTTTAATTTCTTAATCTATAACTCACACACCATGATTTCTAGCCAAATAATATACATGCGGGTTCTTTATAGTTTCCTTGTTCATAGTTAATCATTTTTATGTTAAAGTCAGATTCCAATAAAATATTTTAAATGTACAAAACGAGTTTTGGAACGAGTTGAAAGAACAAAAAAAAAACAAAACTAAAATACCGAGGCATAAACTTATTATTGTAGTTCCTTCATTAAGTCTTGTCTGATGTATAATTAAAAAAAATAACACAACATGCTTCAGAGATACCTATTTCATATAGCGACTTTTTGTTTGAATATAAAAACGGCGATTTGACTGCGGCAGGGAATATTTTTGCATTCGCTTGTTTTCTTATTAGCGAGAAAGTATTCGAATTTTGTCAAATAAAGGTGAGTTGGTGCAATAGAAAGTAAATTTCATATTTTAAATAAACAACAATTTAATTTGCTTTCATCATCAATGAATATTACACTATATTATGTGTGTTCCCACAGCGGCTTTGCTATCCTTCCATTTATCCACGTTATGACAATGATATTTGTAATAAGAATGTAGTTTTTCCTTCCGCTTTTCTTCTTCGCTTAATGTTGAGCAAAGAACAAAGTTCTTCTTACATCATTAGTGACGTAACAGCCCACGAAGTGCCAGAGCCCAACTCTCGCTTAACACTCCGATGTACTAACCGACTAAGCCACGGCGCCCGCGAGTCCTTCAAAGCCCGGTCTAATATTCAGCTTCAAGCATGTAGTTGTAGCCACTGGACGTAGTTTATCTTTTAATATATGCGGTATCGATAAATTTAGTTAGTTCTTATTTTCGAACGAATTTTTCAGGCATCTTTTTTATCCACAAAAAAGTTACAACAAATAAATCTGCATACAAAATTAACTATACATTCACATTTCAAATAACTATTCTTCAGAACAACCGAAACATTTTATACACACAGAAAAAAATAAAAATAAAAGACGAAAAGATTGCAAGAGACAAAAGTTTGCAAATCATGAAAGGTTAATGGTTTTAATTAAATGGTTACATAGGTTTACATAGGTTTACATAGGTAACTGGTTTGAAATACTGCAGTTGGTGATTAGTTCTTGAATCACGAGGTTTGTTGGAGGCTATCACAGTGTCTGTTGTAAAATTTATTAAAAACGCCTAAAGTTTCAAGAGCTCAGCTATCAGACGGGCTCGTAGAAAAGATAGACCAAGAAAAAGAAGACAATCATTCAATCCCAAAAATCCGGAAATTGATGATGATTCGTCGTCACAAACAAGAGCAAAAGGATGCTCTGGACATTGTAGTTGCTGCAGTTTCCTTAGTTTATAGCCCAGGAATCGACGATTTAATGTATGTTACAAAAAAAAAACTAAAAACCATATTTTTAAAGTCGGTTATCAAAATTCTTGAAAAATACACAACCGATCTTAATGAAATTTTGCACAGGTCTTCCTGATACAATTCACGTGGACTTCGACGAGGATTTTCTTTTTTTTAATCACAACTATTCCAAAAAAAAGAAAACTTGAGCAAATTTTACCAAAATGTGCTTTACCACAACTCGTGCTTGTACCGTCTCCGGAATTGACCTTCCTCACTTATGGGGCCAACAATTCTCCGTAGAACTTTCCTCTCGAGTGCGACTAAGAGGTCAGAGTCTTGGATCCATATGTGAGTACTGGTAATACAAGTGAAATTCTTGGATTTGAAAAACCCGCTCGATCTGGATGAAGGAGTCTTGTACAGCTTGGTCACTTCGTCCGAAGATGTCTGTGTCATCTGCGTAAGCCAGTAATTGAGTTGACTTGACGATTGAGGTGACGATTGTCCCTCTTCTTGATGTCTCAGAGTCCCGGATTGCTTTCTCCAACGCCAGGTTGAAGTTGTTGTTGTTGGATCTTCGTTGGGTTATAGGTCCGCTTTCGAGGCTTGCCGTTGGTCTCGTAGTTTCAGTTTTTACAGGAGAGGTTACTAGCCCCTTGCCAACCTTGCTTAGAAGGGACTAGCATCGCCATATTGGCGAAGTTTAAATAAATAAAGTTTGTTACCGGAGGCCGCCGCGAGGAGGCTATGACGGCACTTCCACCCATACTTCCATAGAGACGACACGCACATGTTATTCCCTCTACCGCCAAATTCCAGTTTATGGTCTTACCTAAAATGGTGATTTTTTTTTTTACTGTCAACGCGGATGCACCCTTTTCCCAAGGGTTCACAGGAAATGATACCACAATGTCGGTGTTTTGAATATTTTCCTTTGAAAATTTCAGAAATTCTTTTTCAAATGTATATCTGTAACACAGTAAACAGTTGGAATAAAGCATATTATTTTTTATATAAAAAGAAATTGTTGAAAATATACCTTATTTCCCCTGAGTAGACCCATGTAGCCCCTTAATTGAGAGTTTCAAGAAAGGGACATATTGTTTAAGCTGCATAGTATAGTACAAATTATCAAATGAGGCAAATTCTTTTGCATGTCAGTTTTATATATGTATACAACTTGACCTCGACACAGATTGTAACTATCCGTGTGTAGGTTTATTTAATTTAATTATATTGTATTAGTGTCCGAATCATCTTGACGTTTCTAAAACGATATAGAAGATAAATATGAACTTGACGCTCTTGTTCTATTAAGGATTTTTCTTTGAGTCTTATTCAAATTATTATTTGGACCAGAATTTTCATTCGAATAATGGATGGCATAAAGGCCATGGAAAATATCTTTTTACCTCAAACGGTTTTTTCATAACCGCTTCTTTCGAATCTCAGCTGCTGGAAAAATAGTTATTTTCACTCCACCAACAAAGGACTAAAAGATATAGAATATTCTTATTTCACTAAGAGAGGTCTAAAGCTGAAATAAATGAACTGAAATTGGTTTTCAAAATGAAACAAAGACAATTTTACTGCTATTGCGCCAATAATTTTGAGTTGTCAGCATTTATGTTGTACACGAACAACACCGGACATGAAAGGGTTAAACACAATTCGCGCAGTTTCAATTTAGCGGCCTTCTACTGAGTTTTTCCGGTCTTTCTCGGGCTAGTTTTTTCGCCTGGTAAATGATCATGACAATTCTATATAATATTTTATTTTATTCTTTATAAACCTATAAAAATTTTACCTTGGACATGTTGCAAAACTTTTCTGGATTTACCGGAAATTCTACTTAATGTTTTGTCTTCCTACTGCAAGCATCACTTAATCGAACTACAAGTGTAATCGCAACGTAAAGTCCGGTTTTTGCGAAATTGATTAAGAACTTTAGAACAAAAAAAAATAATTTTTTTCTCTAATTCTGTATAAAATTTCAACTAAACCAGTTTGAGGCACAAAAACAAAAATATGAATTTCGTCTGTCCGCGATCACTTCAGGTTTTCGTATTATCTTAAAGTGCTTAATTTAATGACCAAAATCGAAGTGCCAAGTCTGTCCGCGGCTAGTCTGCTTAGTAGTACCATGAAGAAAGTGTATCTCATAGCTTTCATTATAGTCTTAAGCAACGGTGCTCTGGGGTTGGATTTTCTTACCGAAAAGCGTGAGTGAATCTTTTAATTGTATTCTTTTTGTTAACCATTTGAAATTCTAATAAGTATCAGCGAATGTTTAACAACTTAGACCCATATATCGGCATTGTTTATGTAATCATTACACCTATAATGTGTTTTGTTTATTCTTCCAGCGGAATACCTAACAGCATGCAGCATTCGAGACTTGAATTTTGGACCTTGTTCTACGAAGACCATGCAGCAGCTGTTTGACCAAATAAGAGACGGTAAGGACAAAATTTTTTCTTATACACAGTACATGTCATAACAGTCTGTATACACCGTAGGTATCCCTGGACTAAAAACTCTTCAAAGAAGCGACCCCTATCACATTCACAAAGTCAAGCTAGCCCAGAACAATGACGCAGCGACTCTTAAAGCCGAACTAAGTAATGTTGTCATTAAAGGACTTGGCAAAGCAGTTGCAAAGGACAATCGGTAAGTTTTTCCATACACTCACTAATACCGCGCTCATCAAGTTTGGTCAAAAAGTGTGGACGCGAAGGATTACACTTGGACCACAAAGTTCTTTATTCCCAACCTGAGAGTCGATGCGGATTACAAAATGGATGGCCGGTTGCTGATTGTAACACTGAAAGGCCAAGGGAAAATGTTTGTTGAATTGGGTAAAAATGTTTTGTGATAGACTTTGGTAAATAGAGTCTAATCGAATTCGATTGCAGAAGACATTGATATGACATTGGTAACCAAAGTTCATTTGTATGAAAAGGGCGGTTTTACATTCGGAAATGTGACTAATGTCAAATTGGATTTTACAATTAAAAATCTGAAGACACATTTGGATAACCTTTTTAATGGGGCTGTGGAGTTGGAAGAAAGTTTAAATGCTGTACTCAATGAGAATTGGATGGTTTTCCTCGAAGCTCTTCGCCCGACTTTGACGCATACTGTGGAGAACATTTTTCAAGATGACCTCGAGAAGATTTTTCACTTCATACCGGCCAAGTACTTTATCTCTGATATTCCCACTTCCAATGAATTGTATGGGTCTTAATCGAAGGAATTTTTTTTTTGTTTTTCGTAAATTAAACAATGCTTGGTGTTTGTTGATTGGAATGGAGGGATTTATTCAGTCCAGATGAGGTTTGTGTATTGGTGGATTCTCTTAAACAAGGTGCTGGAATGTATATATTTTATATAACTAGAAAGAAAGTAAATAAAAAAAGTTTTATAACAATGAAGTAATGCGGCAGTTTTAATTCTGAATAACATTGCACAAGTTGAGGTTATACTAGGTTCATTTGTTTTTTCCATTTCAGCTGCATTTTATTTTTCCCAGCTTACATAGTTTTTACATTAAAGTTTTTAAAGTAAGTTTAATATTATTAGTGGTTCACAGATGTAGGAGAAAAATGAAATGAAAAAGATCTGTGGATTCTAAAAATAAAAAAAACTTTTAAAGTATCTTAAAGCTAGTTTTATGATTTCATGGAAGGAACACTTGTTTTAAAGTTTTTATTAGATGAATATTTGGCATCCATATGCAAATAGGAAATCCGCATCGCTTTCTGTATTATTTATAAAATAATTTAAATTTCACTTCATATGAGAACAAATATCTGCCTATTTACTATTTTATTACACAAAAGTCCTAAATTACTGACGGTTTGAATAAGTGTATACAAGATACCAGATATCAACTGAGGTTAGGTAAGGCAGAAATCTGTGTATCAATAAATATGCATACAACATATCAAAACTAGCTGAATAAAAATCAGAGGTGTATTTGTTTTTATCAAGATGAGCAAGTGAACAGCGTCTACATGATCTGGTGCTAGTGGGTCGCTTTGTTTTAAGAAGAAAGGTTTTGAAAAGCAAATCTCGAGAATATTTTTTGTATTTACCAAGTAATAAGTAAACACAGCAAATTTTCGAGCTCGGGCAGCGATTTTAGACTATGAAAAAAGTTTTGAAATTGTTTTGCAATCAAGCCTATATTTTTTATTAATTGAATGAATCTGTATGCAATAAAGCTGTGGGTATTTGGTAGAAGCCAAATAGTATGCAATATAAAGCATTTAGTTATAGTAGCAACGAGCAATAGCTTATTGAAATTATCTCGTAATAATCTTCTCCGGTTGTCTTTGAGAGCTCTCTTTAAGGAGTTAAATCACATTACTACAGCCCAACAGATAGGAGCGCATTTAAAGCTTTCAACTTTACTAAGCCCAGTATTCCTGAAAGTTTGCAATCCAATTCACGGTACACTGTAGAATTTATCTACTCAATCGTTATTAGTCGCATTTTGAACAGTAAACTCGTTCAGAACTTCCTATGCAATAAGTCCAATTGATTTTTCCAATTCATGTTGAATTTTAGATTAGCTATCCGAAACAATGCTAAAAATCTCTGTAGATATATTGGAATGGTACGTGGGAGTTTTTGCAATGCTTTGTTTGTATACAAACAAAAAATTTGAAATAGAGTCAGTCTCCCTTCCTAAGACCAGGAATTTAGGATTGCGTATTATTAAAAAAAAAAAACCTTAATAAACAAATATTGAGAAAAAACGGACTAGTTCTTACGACTACTTCTTTTTATTTCGAATAAAACTCAACAAAAGAAAATCCTTTCCCATTTGTTGACCGCGCCAGTCGTGTGAAAATTACTTGGGTGCACTTATATGCTGAAGCGACACTGAAACTGCCGTCAATTCATCGTTTTTAACAGGAAACTGATCTGTTGTTCTTTCCCTGAGATCTACAAAATGGCGTTTTCTTTTTTTTTGGCCGAAATCTCGAAAACTATGAAAGCCAGAGGGCTCAAACTAATTTTAACAGAAAACATCAAGACCTTTATTCCAGATTTTTAGACTCGCCGCAAAGTGTGTTATATTGCCAATCCAGCGGAGCTTTATTAAAAAAAGTATGCTAAATTTCTTCATAATCGAAATCGGTAGTTTAGCGTTAGAGATAGCCAGACAGGCAAAGGTTCTTCAAAAACTGTTATAACATAGCTGCGGACTGCGATTTCATCACCTTTTTTTTTTTTAAGAATCGGCTATAAATGGAATGGTACGGACTGAACAAAAATAATTAAGGAACATTCATTTCGTCAACATTACTATTGCAACCGCCAATGTAGTTTTTTGAATGTTTTCTCTACTTCGACTGTATCTAGGCAGTCTTTCGATATTAAATCGTCAATGCTGGCTACTTTTTCACCTTATCCGCGCAATTCTGTTTTCAAAATTAGGTACATTCCCGTCTCCTATTGAAAGTAACCTTAAAGGAAAATGTTTACTGCTTCCACCGAAATGCGCTCTCTAAAGAATTGTTTTGTTATAAGTAAGGTCACCGACTTAAACGTAACGCGTGTTTATTTTTTGGCCGCCTTATTGCAATTGATCATCTTCGTTTTATTTTAACAGAATTACACTTTACAGAAAGTACTTAGCCTAGAGAACGCTAACTAATGTATGACATTTCGTTATCATACGATTATTCCTTATGTAATTTAAAATGATTGTGTGAGTGCATGTAAAGTGGGTACCGGGTGTTACGATTTTTAAGTTAATTTATTATTGTTTCTTTAGAAAATGATCTTCTACATATAAAACTTCGATACAATATGAAAAATAATGTGTTCCTCTATAGCCTAATCCTGATTCAAGAAATCAAATGTTTTTTTTTTTTCCAAATCAAAGACCACACGGCTACTCTTGTTTCTTTTAACAGCGTGCTCACTAAAGAGCTACGCTCTAGTTCCCCTAACTATCAACGGTAACGTTTATACATGGGTTTATAACATGGGTGATTCTACCCATGATTTTATTACAGCTTCTAATATGTGAACCTCTACAGAAGCTCTATAAATCATGGTTTACAGAATCAGTAATTTAACACAACGGAATTTTGACAGTAAACAACCCCCTGAGTATTATTGCTGTAGAACAGAATTCGCTGACAAAAAATCAGCGGTCTGGTATCGCTGTCTGTATCTGTAATGCGCACATTTATGTTTACCTACACACATACATAGATCCATATTTCATATGTCATATACCTCTATCTATACAGCACACTGTCAGCGCGATCATCTTCGTCCTAACTGCGTGCAAATTGTAGTTGAGCAAATAAGGGGTGAATGAATGTGAAAAACACCACTGAGATCGTGTCAATTTCAGCCAGAACTTTATGAATTAAAAAAAAATTTCAATTGGCTATTCCTCAGGCTTCGTCTACTAATCGATATTTTTATACTTATTTTTTCTTAATGCTTTCACTAAGATCTACAAAACTGCGTTTTCGGATTTTCGAAGTTCGCATATCGACGTTTTATCGTTTTTGGCCAAATGCTCCAAAACTATTGCGGCCAGAATGCTGAAATTTATTTTGGTTTATTATTCGTACGACGTACGCCGGCCGATTTTTTCAGCACTAAAAGTTCCACCATTCCTAAGTTGTTGGAGCTACAAGGACAAAACTCGGCTCAAAAATAGTTCCACTCCAGCTGCTTACTTTGATGTATTGCCACATAAAGTAGACCGCCCCAAGGGGGAGAAAGGAGGATTTTAATTTTTTTTAGGTTTCCGAAACGATTTTTAAAAACTGAGCAGTAGAATTTTTTGAAACTTGGCCTAACAATAGGGCTAGATCCCCTACAGATAGTTATATGGGTTTGAACTTTTTTAGTCTCCTCAACTGTTCTTAAAAACCGAGTATCAGATTTTGTTTAAATTTGGCATAAGAATAGTGTTAGGTATGTTATTGATTCCCCTAAAACGACATAACGGTCAGAGATCAGGGAGGGGAGAAAGGGGGTTCGATCTTTTTTTTTTTTTTCCTTTTTTCACATTCCGACTCATATGACGTTTTCATCCTCATTTTCTCTGTTTCTTCCCTTCGTAAGTCCCCACGTCAGTGGTGGTGTGGTACCAAAAAGAGAACAACGCGGAGAGGGAGATTGAAAGAGAGTTCTTTGTCTCTCTTGCTCGCATAATTTGAAGAAATAAGTGTGAGGAGCTTATGTGTGTGTTTCATATGAAAATGTAAGAGCAATGGTTTGAGTGAAGAAAAATGAAACAAAAAAGACCTTGGAACTCGATAAGAACAATTTTGAAGGACGAAGTTAAGAAATGATATTCACACAGTTTTGTTGTTTTCTTTTGCTACAGAAGCAGAGTTGCTTATGCCTGCGCATTTGTGTGCTTAAACAAATTTTTGATAATTTCAATTGTAATGCCAGTTGTATGGTAAAAAAGAGAACACACGGAAAGGATAGAGAGTTTATGGGCGTGTGTTTGTGTCATAAGAAACTATTAAATAGCAAAGATATAAGCGGAGGTATATGAAATTACAAAGTCGATATGAAAAATTTTTTATGACGGTTCTCTAACAAAAGGCGAAACGAAGTAAAGAAGTAATATTTACATCAGTTTTGTTGTTGTCTTTTGTAGAAGAAGTAATAAAATTTGGATGCAAGGTCTATCTCGCCAGCCTAAAAATAACTTGTTTTTTTTTTGAAAAATACTAAAAGATTAAAGAGAAAGTCAGTTAGTTTGGTTTTTAGCTAGTTAGCAGCTTCTGCAGCAAAAAGCAATATCAAAACTGCTGCGAATATCATTTCTTTTTTAGGGTTTCGTTCCAAAGAAATAACGAAACACTTATAGAATCACTTCGGTGTACTGTTTGTCGGTTACCTTTACATATTTGCTAATAACTTCTGAATCCTCTGTAGTTAAGGGATGAAACTTGGAATGAATATGAACTTCGGCAACCCAAAAATAAATCGAGAATTTTCTCCGGAATTAGTCGAAGATTAAAGAAAAAGTTAGTACTGAAACTAACGTTTGAAAAAACTTTTATTAACTTTTATGGTCAATATGGGTGTCATTTGAAAGGGGACCTCTATTTTAGATACATGGTGAACCACCTGGAATTAGGAAATGAAATTTCCACAGTTGATGTGTTTCACTTGCCTAAAGAAAGTTCCGAAAAAAGTTTTAAGAAAGTTACTTATTAGCGAAAAAGTTAGTACTAATATTAAAATCAAAAAGTTGTATGACAGTTGGCATCTTAGTCCTACTGGTAAAAAGTTATAAGCCCGCAAACTTCGAAAAACAGACTTGTGTACCGTGTCCCATACCTTATTTTCTAAAATAATGGGCCGAAAAATCTGAAAAAAATTGGAGCTATGGATCAACTCATCGCAATATTGCAAAAATACCCAGAAATCTCATATGATTTCTAATTCGTACTAAAATAAATTAATAACTTATTTCTTTTTTTTACTGGAATTAATTGAGTTAGGTACCGTTGGATAGGTTTTGTAAAATAAAAAGTTTTGGTTTTGAGCCTTTTGTTTCGAGGC
Organism: Syritta pipiens; assembly: GCA_905187475.1. NCBI lineage: Eukaryota > Metazoa > Arthropoda > Insecta > Diptera > Syrphidae > Syritta > Syritta pipiens. The sequence continues at coordinate 58,504,483 of LR994572.1, read as the reverse complement.
TCAGTTTTTTATACATTAAGCTTTAAGTGCGAAAAAAAGCGCGCCCCCCCCTCGCATTTCCACACCTGCAGGTATAAAAATTTGAATAAAATCTAGAAGGTGGGTCTCGATGTAATCTTTAGTTTAAATTTAGTTCGAGCATCCTAGCTCAAACAGTTTTCGAGTTATTGACCAAAAACCAAAAAATAATGACATACGAATTTTAAAGATCAGAGATTTTGTATCTCAAGAGAATCAAAAGATTATATAAAAACTAAATTTTATTTTCACACAATTTTCCAAAATATTTATTAACGATTTAAATTATATGAGCATTTTGCTAAAAAAAAGAGCAACTAGGGGGGTTTCTTGATATTTTCACATTTCTTATTTTTTCAAAATTGTTAAAATCCAATTCAAATAAAAAATGACAGCTTGAATGCGGTACTAACTTAATCGAGAACGCAAAGGATTCTTCAAAAAGTTTCTATATTCTGTTAAATTCTGAAATATTTTTTGGCTCTTTTCAAAGCCTGTCAACCTGAGCGAATATTTTGTATGACAGTTTTCTTCTCTCTCAGTTCTCTTAAAAGAACAAAGCGAACCAAAGAAATTATTGGTCATTTCTTTTTTAGGGTTTCGTTCCAAAGAAATAACGAAACACTTATAGAATCACTTCGGTGTACTGTTTGTCGGTTACCTTTACATATTTGCTAATAACTTCTGAATCCTCTGTAGTTAAGGGATGAAACTTGGAATGAATATGAACTTCGGCAACCCAAAAATAAATCGAGAATTTTCTCCGGAATTAGTCGAAGATTAAAGAAAAAGTTAGTACTGAAACTAACGTTTGAAAAAACTTTTATTAACTTTTATGGTCAATATGGGTGTCATTTGAAAGGGGACCTCTATTTTAGATACATGGTGAACCACCTGGAATTAGGAAATGAAATTTCCACAGTTGATGTGTTTCACTTGCCTAAAGAAAGTTCCGAAAAAAGTTTTAAGAAAGTTACTTATTAGCGAAAAAGTTAGTACTAATATTAAAATCAAAAAGTTGTATGACAGTTGGCATCTTAGTCCTACTGGTAAAAAGTTATAAGCCCGCAAACTTCGAAAAACAGACTTGTGTACCGTGTCCCATACCTTATTTTCTAAAATAATGGGCCGAAAAATCTGAAAAAAATTGGAGCTATGGATCAACTCATCGCAATATTGCAAAAATAGAGATCAGAGATTTTGTATCTCAAGAGAATCAAAAGATTATATAAAAACTAAATTTTATTTTCACACAATTTTCCAAAATATTTATTAACGATTTAAATTATATGAGCATTTTGCTAAAAAAAAGAGCAACTAGGGGGGTTTCTTGATATTTTCACATTTCTTATTTTTTCAAAATTGTTAAAATCCAATTCAAATAAAAAATGACAGCTTGAATGCGGTACTAACTTAATCGAGAACGCAAAGGATTCTTCAAAAAGTTTCTATATTCTGTTAAATTCTGAAATATTTTTTGGCTCTTTTCAAAGCCTGTCAACCTGAGCGAATATTTTGTATGACAGTTTTCTTCTCTCTCAGTTCTCTTAAAAGAACAAAGCGAACCAAAGAAATTATTGGTCATAATAGCTTTGCTAACGTATTTTTTTTTTTTGAAAAAAATAAGAGAATTAGTTATTTGTATGTGTATGTGTGCACAGACTTTTTCCTGATACGCTCTTTTCTATTGGTTGCGATTTATATGAATGTTGTTGGAAATATTTTAAATTTTGCTGATGAGGATGATGATGTAAAATTTGAATTTTTTTAAATTTAAACGCGAGTACTTGATTTGTTAATTTCTTGGGTGTTTGTGGCTGTTCCACATTAAGGTTTAAGTGGCTATCTCCTAATAAAAATACTGCCGAATACTTTATGATTCAAATTGCTTAGCTGATTTTAAGCTAATTTGGACTAGCTAAATGGACTAGCTTAAGACCATTTCCTTTAAGATCACTAAAGCAATTTTCACACGGTTGGCACGATCAGCAAATGAGAAAGATTTTTCTTTTGTTTAGCCTTATTAGAAACAATAAGAACTACCTGACGTTGCTAGTTGCCTTAACATAAATTATGTCCTTACATTTAAGCTGTTGACGAAAGAACGAAATCCTCGGCGCCTGAGTAAAACTCACACTTGACTGGTTTTTTTTTTTTTTAGCATCTCGCGGCACGGCTCTGGAGGATTTTGTTTGTTGTTTATACATACGCTGCTAGCGTTTTTGCGCTCTTTGACAAAAACGGATCCACGTCTGGTGAATGTTGAATTAAGTTGGACTTTACGCTTCATATTGGTGGCAAGTTGAAGTAACTAAGACTCTCGTTCACGTAAATTCGCTTACTTGACTCTAGGCCTATATCATAGAGACACATACATATGCTTACCGTGGAGCTTGCGGTAGTCTTTAATGGATTTTAACACCTGATTTCGCTCTTGGGTGGTGTTAAATTTCATAATGATCGGTGAGTCTCAACATTTTCATCGGTTGTTGATGTTCTATTGCATCCGGGGCGAGCGTCGTCTTTCCCATCTTCTCGACCTTCTTTGAAAAGCTTATACCACTTTTAAACATTTTTTTGACTCAGAGTACACTCACCGTATGCCACTGTCAATATTTCAACTGTTTTTGAGCACTTAATTTACACAAAATTGATTGCAATTGCAATTTTGATCCATTTTGATCCATTTTTTCGACAGCAGGAAATCGCCGAACACGCAAAACAGGCCTAACTTTTATGCCTCTCACAAACACAATAAATATGCTATATAGCTGAAACTGTAAACATATATTCGAGACGAGTGTACCAACATAACAAAATATAAAAATCGATAATCGAATGTACGTAGCCCATGAAATTTTAAAATTCAATCCGAAATTTTAATAGTCCAGTTTTTTTTTTTCTGCAAGGTGCTAGTCAATTAAAAACTTTTCTGCGATATCGAGTTTTTTGAGTTATGACAGTCTTGTAGTCAAAGAGCAATGTGGTGAAACAATTTTGTTTTTTTCCATGGTACTTCATTCCATTTTTTTGCTATTAGATCTTAACTAAGTCAAAACTGGATAACTATGTATAGATAGTTGTTCTTATACAACATACTTAACATCGCACCATATTCGACGATATTATGTACTAGGTTGTCAAATATCTCCCTTCCGTCTTTTTGTCTTTTGAATTTTCCGGCTAAGTACAAAGCGCTACAGAACCTAATATTTTCTTGTTTTTTGAGTAAGTACTATAGCTCATTTTAAAAATAAATAAATAAATAAATTTTGGAATTTTGGAACAGATCCCAAAAGCAGTGCAGCTTCCACTGTGCGCACCTTATCCCACCCCGCATCGATTCTCGCATTGCTTTTCGTATTGCTTCTCGCATCGCCTAACTTTCTCGCCTCCCTGTGTCCACGGCCTTAGAGTTATCATCCGCGATAGAGCTGTCAGCGTAGTTTCTTTACCTGTAGGTAACCCACAAAAGTTCCTTTCATCTATTAAACACTTTCTTTTACCTTGTATGGAACCCTTGCTATTTCTGGACTTTTATTAATACCCCGCGGTGAACAGTATCTGGAAAGACATGATTGATGTTTGTTGTAATTGTTTTGGATTGATAAAAAATGAATAATTGACTAAGCGATTACTCGAATTGTAGGTTACACTTATCAGTTACACTATAAATAAAACAAATGCGGAACTGAAGGGAATTCTTTTTAGATCTTTAATAGTTTATAAAAGCTTTTGAGCCCACGACTGCTATAATATCTTAAACTTCTAATTGCTAAAAGCTAGAGCTTTAAGATCCAACTGTAATGCGCATGAGAAAGCATGACCTAGTGACAAATTTCAAAGAATTGTTTAGTTACGTTGGCAGAAAAAACATGCTATCTATAATGAGCATATGCGTGTATAGCTATCTATCAGAAAATTGTTTGTTCGTTTTGTTTCATTCAGCCGAAAATGGCATACAGCAAACAATCAGTTACAGTTCGGAAACAAAATAATAGCCCTATTCTAGCACACCTCAATGATGCCTTATATGTCACAGCAACCTCACCAGAGTGTGGGGAGTCAGAACTTGAGAGGATTTCGTATTCTAACCAAAAACCTCATAGATTGTGAGCACAGAAAAACTGTCAAAATTGTGATCTGCGATTGAGCAGGTCATTTGCAGTTCACAACAAAAAAAAAGCAAGATGGCGTATTGTTATATTTGAAAAACAATGAAAAACTGTTCGTTCGTTTCTTTAACTCACTGGCCTCTTGTGAGTTAAATAAACGAAAAGAAAAAAGTTGGTTGTGCGAGCAGCTAAAGAGCAGGCTTGGAAGGAGTTCGGCGAGAAGTTGGAAAGCGATCATAGATCTGCGAATAAGGTGTTCTGGCAAACCATCAGAGGCCTCAGAGAAAGGAAATTCAACATCATCGAATTAGTTAAATCCAAAGGTGGGGTGTTGCTTTCCAATGAGGCAACCATCTTACGCAGATAGAGCGAGCACTTTTCGGAGTTGCCGAACAGGGCACTGAGGGTGGTAAACCTGTCGTCGTAATAGTCCAACTGTGGACCGAGAATAGTCCAACTGTGGAGGAAGTCACTTTGGCGATTGAAGCGCTAAAAGTTGGCAAATCCGCCAGTGTTGATGAAATCCGACCAGAAATGCTAAAGGCGATGGGCAGAGAGGGAGTTTTATGGCTCTCTCGTGTCATTAAGGTGGCCTGGGAATATGGCGGGACGCCGGGCGATTGGCAAAGTGGGGTGATTTTTTTTTTCTTTTTTTTTTTAAAAAGGGGGATAAGAGAGACTGCACGAATTATAGGGGCATATTTCTTTTAAGTCTCCCCGGTAAAGTCTATGCTAAGGTGTTGGAGGCGCTTCTAGAGCTGTGGTTGAAGCCAGGTTGGTGGACGAACAGTGCGGCTTTCAACCTGGCAGAAGTACTACCGACCAGCTGTTCACTCTAAGAATGGTACTCGAGAGGGCGTGGGAATATGCCAAACTGATCTACAGTTGCTTTGTAGACCTGGAAAAGGCATATGTCCGAGTTTCTCGAGGAAAACTCTCGAGTGTTCTGCAGGAGCATGGGGTTAATGGGTCTCCGTTGAGGGCCATTCAACCTCCATACACAAACTGTAGCAGCTGTGGTGGAGCGGGCGCGAGGATGATGGTGTCCAAAGTTTCCTTTTACCCAAAACAATCCTCGCACCGACCCTAAATCCTATCTCTGAGCCAAGCCTATCTCCTTTGTTTTCACCCGTTCGGAATTGCCTTCTTAAAACAGTTGTGGTTTTTATAAATCAAAAGTGAAATAAGGCTGATTCAGCGTTATTTCTCTATATCAAATTCAAATAACATGGAATTGTAAAATCCGGCCTTATTTCACTTTATGAAAGCGAAATAACTCTGAGTTTTAAAACTCGGCCATATTTCGGTCAGCGTTATTTCACGGCACCTTCGCTCACTCACCCCTGTGCGTTTGACAACACAGCTCATACTTGCTCATGCGCATTATACTTGGGCCTTTAATGCTTTGTTTGTACTTCGCAAAACAGATAGGATAGGTTATCGATCATTTTTTGACTACATTAAGATGAAGGGCAAGTAATGTTGGTATTTTAACAAATTTAAACTCGTAAACGTTAAAAAAAATTGGTATACTCTCTAAAAAATTAATAAGGGTATGAAAGGGCGACAGTACTTTGCACAACTCATTATATTTCGGTAGACAAATGGCAGACATTAATTTCTAAAATATTCGATCAATGTAGGCGATATCCAAAAATGTAACTGACAGAAAATATATCCCTTGAAAAGCCTCTTAGGATGAATGGAGATCAATTTATGAAAGAGAAAACCGCAAAAAATGCATTTAAAGACATTTGCATTTATTTAGTGTTTCTAGTTGTAACAACCATAAGTAAGTATTGTTCTTGCTCTTGAATTGGATTTTCTAAGCTTTTGCTCAATTTCTTTCCCCAGTCACCTTATCTTCAAAAGGCATTGGTATGTTCTATTTCAATGACACGGTTGAGAGATTGCTTATCCGTCCAGCAAATAGCCCAATTCTATTCGATGAATTAGTTACAATCGAAGATTGGTGGTTATACGTTCAGACAACATTTATCGAAAACATAGATTATTTCGAGTTAAAAAACTCACCAAATAAGCTAGCGGTAGGTGGAAACTCTCTTCTTGGAGTGCCCCGACTGAGGCAGATCCGAGTGCATGATGAGCCCTGCCACGTGGACGATGTTTTCAGAAGTGAATTTAAATCATGCCATGGAACGTATTCTGCGAGTAATGAGTACACTGGAGAGTTCAAAAAGTAGTTAATTTAGAGAGAGATAAACATCTTTTTGACTTATAATTTTCTAATAGCACGAAACATTTTTCTCAGAGTGAGCTCAAAACTACAACAATTTGGGGATCCGTGACTCATTACTATGGAGCGGGTTACATTCACTTGTTAACACTGAACCACACACAAAATTCAGAGATCCTTCTAGATCTGGAAGGCGAGCGATGGGTCGATAGCGCTACACGATTAGTTTTGTTGGAGTTTACATTGTTGAATGCAAATGCCGATCTATTGTGCAATGCTAAGTAAGATAAAATAGCAAACGTAAAAATGTGTACATATAATTGCACTATTTGTGCAGGTTGTTGGCAGAAATACCTGCGACTGGCGGACTAACAACTTCTAATCGTCTCCAAGTACTAAAGTTCTCGCCTTTGTGGAGCAAGAGAGGATATTTTATGCCGCTTTGTGCATTATTATTCTTTGGATTGGTACTTTATTACACTTTTGAAGCAATGCAAGGAGTTATGACACAGGGCTGCAGCGACTATTATTCTGATTCTGTATTCAAGATCTTAGACGTCATAATATATTTGGTAAATTCTTTTACGAGCATGTAGAGCGATTTCGCAGTCCTTAAATCTGCGCTGACAGCGTAGTCTTTTTAAGGACGTAAATCCAAGTTATTATTTCTATCCCATATAATAAAGGGTTTCGATGATATGTATTCACAGACGACCTATGTATATGCCCTTTATGGCTTATATTTCACTTCTTGTTGTTCTTTTCAGATTGCGTACTTTTCAGCGGCCTACGTTATTTGTCACACATTGTATGTCAAGTCTATTTTCGCCAAGTATGCAGAAAACGACGAGAAATATTATAGTTTGGATATAATTTGCTATTGGAACTCGCTGTTTATAGATGGGATGGGAATTTGCGGCTTTCTCGTGTGGATACAAGCTTTAAAGTACATGCGGTTCAACAAGACAATGTTGCAGTTTAGCACAGCTTTACAAAGGGTAAAGATCACTAAATGTAACCCAGTTTACTATATTCCCCATTCCGTAGTGTTCCATTGACATCCTAGGCTTCAGCATAATGTTTTCCATCATCTTCATTGCCTATGCGTACCTTGCAGTGTTGTGGTTCGGGTCGCTTGACCCGGACTTCTATGACTTTCCAACTGCCATCGTCACTCTCATGCGTATGGTCCTGGGGGACATCGATTACCAGCGATTGGAGGAGGCTAATAGGATCCTAGGTCCTGTATTTTTTCTTTCATTCGTTCTTTTTATTTTCTTTATTCTGATGGTAAGTTTTGTTGATTGCTGAGGAACAATTGTTTAGGACAACAATTGCTTAGAACATGTTTTTAGCGATTATAAACGAGACATACGCAGAGGTGAAATCAGAGCCAATTGAGGAAAATGACAACGACCTCGGGTTGTACGCGAAGGGGTTAGTTGAGAAATTGAGAAATCACATGTTTCCTGTTAGAAGGAAGATTGAGAAACCTGTTCGAGAACAATCCTTATCTGAGCCCGAGCCATCACTTGAAACTTTACAACCATTCGTTGTTCCTTCAGTCGAAACATTTGAGCAGCCTGAAGCTTTAAAAGTCGTAGAACATAGACCAATGACCATTCAGGAGATTCTTGACTCGTAAGTTTGTTTATACCTTACTTTTCCATATGTAATTTCTAAATCTTCACTGCAGTTTTTTTGAAGTGATTTCAGTTGACAGAGACTTGCATGGAGATGGGTAAGTTGGTTGATGTCTAAGATAAATTTTCGCTGCCAAGCGTAATTTTTTTCCAGATTAAATAGACGAGTAACTTTGTTGGAACAGAAGATGGAGAGGTTAGTTGACCACCTCGATAGAATACTCGTCAAGATAGCTGACAATAATGTGTCCGAGCGCTCGCTTTAAAAATTAAAGCCATAAGCCTGGCTGGAACTGCTTTTTTTTCGAAGTGGAAACAAACACTACTAGTGAAAAAAACACAACAAAGCACCGTTGCAAATGAAATGGTTTGTACACTACTTTTGTTCTTTAAGAAATATGTACTTCTAGCCGATTCCAAATAAGTTATTTATTAAAAACTACACTAATTTGAGTGTTTCTTGTTCAATCAAATAACAATTTATTTGTACAGTGCAGTGAAACCAGAATAAAATACTTTTTTTTACAATAAAGTCGTGATATTTTTGTTCTTAGAAAAAATCCCATCGTTTTAACTAAAACTGTTTTGAAAAGATGTTTCTTAAACAATTATGAGGATTCGACAGACAGACAGTTTTTGGTAGTCTCTGGCCCTACGCGGGCTGTTATGCCGCCAATTATTATAACTATTATAAACAATCGAATAAAAGTGCATAAAACGTCAAAACTTAAATTAAATTATTAGCATTTACACCAAAATTTCTTCATTAGACATATGTTTAGGAATATTATATTTGTATCAAATCTCTAATTTGCATTTGTTAATTAATTTCATTAATCTCATTAATTTTCTTAAGCTCATTCATTTCATTCGGTTAATAATTATTAACTCTTATACTTCGCTGATTTATTTTGTGCCAAACCTACATATATTCCAAGTATCCCACTTAAGCTTATCCATCGATCATGGACGTTACCATAGGTAGTTGCCACACGCTATAGGCTGTGAGCAACGTGGGTGGGGAAGGCTAATCGCTGTCAACCAGAACAGGCAGGCCATGATGATTTGGCGACGTCGGCTTTGGAAACTGCCGTAGGTTAGTTAGGGTCAAGCTTAGTGTAGTATATACTTAGGCGAACTTCGGGAGTCACTGTTCCGGTGACAGCAACCAAATTTCCCTGTAGATTAGTCTTAGAGTAGTCTAGGTTAGTATAGTATATTTTTCGGCGCCCTTCGGTAGTTGTCACCATTTCGGTGACAATCACCCAAAAGTAAGGTACTAAAGTAAAGTTAGGTGACTATACTTTTAGAGAGAGGTGGCTGAGTACGTCTCCTTAGGAAGTTAGGCAGATTTTTAAGTAGTAACGCTCCACAGCCGACCAGCTTGGTCATTTGTTTTTATAGTTTTTTTTTTTGGTTAGCTTACCTCCCTTCCCCTCCCGAGAGACTATTCACCTTGACGAGGTGCGGGGGCTTAGTAAGGTCGATGAGTCTTCTGGGTAACCTTCCTTCGGGGAGGGTTGCGCTAAAAATGAGGCCTGAAGCTAAGCAATAGTCAACCCCTTCCTTCCCTCCCTTAATTTCCTCTCTCTCTGATGGGCCGGATTAAAGTGTCGTACGACCCATGCCGAGGATCAGCCTGGCTGGGTGCCCATCTCAAAAATAGCCTAGTCGCGAACGGAGTATCCGGAGCACCTGGCGACACTCCGGTTTAAATAGCCTTACCTGTGTACTGCGGATCTCTGCACAGGCGGACAATCCCCTTCTCTGTTACACGTGGGACCTAATATGAAATCTCTAAAAACAAAAATTAAAAAAAAACAATTTCGGTGATCCGGCATCGAGCGGTGCGTCCTCCTTCGGCTCTCCCGCTACTTCGACTTCAGCTCCTGAAGTGCTGATAGCTAGTGCTCTGGTGACCAAACCTGGCACTAGCAACGTCAAGAGCCGCATGGACCCCCCTACCGTCTCAACCCCATCCTCTACTTCGCTGACAGCTAGTGCCCTGGCGCCCGAACCTGGCACTAGCAACGTTGACAGCCGCGAAGAGCGGCCTATCTCTTCAACCCAACGCATCTCTTCAACCCAACACATCACTTCAATGCTGTGCTGACAGCTAGTGCTCTGGCGCCCGTACCTGGCACTAGCAGTAGCCGCGTGGAGCGCCTTAAAATTTCGACCCCGGGTTCTGCTGTGCTTACAGCTAGTGCTTTGGCGCGCATACCTGGCACAAGCAAAGCATCTTCTAAGGACTCATGTTTGCCATCTCGGGGTGACATCGTCTTGGCAGTAATCGACCGTAATGACGTCGACGGTAGAATCTCCCCTGCGAACTGGAGGAAGGTGGAGTCTGCCGTTACGGAGCTCTATTCGGCTCTCGTTCTCGTAGCGCTTTGTACATAGCCGGAAAATTCAAAAGATAAAAAGGCGGAAGGGAGATATTTGACAACCTAATATATAAGTATGTAAACATATGAATATTTGAATTAATAAATAATAACATGTATGAATATATGAAAAAATAATAGAATAAATAAATAAACATATAAGTATACGGAAAAACAAACAAATAGATACGTGATATAATACATAAATAAATAAATATATGAGTGTATAAAAAAAAAGATAGCTAACTAATTAATAAAATTGATTAAGTCTTAATTGACTTATAAGAGTATTATCGAAAAAAGCACAGTTTTCTAGAAATATATCCGTTAGTCTGGCAATTCTGTCGGAGACCAATTCAACATTTGACCGGAAGTGAAGATCAGAGGTGGGATTGTATCTTGAAAGGTTCAACATCGTTTTCAGAAGTTTGTTTTGCGCAGATTGTAGTTTCTTAATATGACACTTAGAGTAATCGCTTGAAATACAACTTTGCAGACTATAATTTTATTGTGTTGGCTTAGCATCGACTTTCTATTAATAAACGGGTACAACATTTTTATACCTACATTTATTTTATTGACAGTGTTGTCAATGTGTTCTTTAAATGTTAATTTTATGTCTGGATGTACTCCTAGATACTTCACACTAGATTTCCAACTAACAATAACGCCACATACAACAAGCGGATTATTTGGTATATAGCAACTTTTTCTCTTTCTACTAAAAAAGATAGGTTGCACTTTTTCAGGATTTTAACAATTAAATAGCAAAAGGCAAAGACGTTACAGATAGGATCAAAACAAGTTCCTATCACAAGTTGTGAGTTCGCACTCCAAGTGCAATGCGACCGTCCGTTTCCCGTTACTTGTGGGATCAAAATTTCCGATAATAATAAAAACAACCTTTCACGAAGGTGGTACAAGTGGGTGGGGTACTGGGGTCCTTCCTAAAACCGACTCAAAAAACATGACCGCGGAAAAAATAATGACGGACGACGAGCAGTGATACGATGGAGGACTTCGCGCTGGGGAATGCATTTCTCAGAGAAGATGACTCTATGTCCATTGCTAGCACGTCAAAACTTTCAGTATCGTCTGCAGCCTCGATCAGCAGTAGGATCTTTAACTGCAAGCGGACGATACGTATGCTTGGAGGTAAAAAGGTTCTGGGAGAGAAGGAGACGTGTAGGCCAATGGCACAACAAAAAAAGACGGTGACTGTATAGGGTCAGAGCGGCGAGACGACGATGCGACCACCGCCTGTGTTGGGCACAAGCACAGAAAGTCTTAGAGGTACCATGCTGGCGGAACCGGTGCTGAAGTGTTCTACCGCTAAGATCACCATCGGTGATCCTGCAAATGGTCTGAACTCTCCACAAAAGATGACAATTCCGTTATCAGGCTGGGGAGGCTGGTTACGTTTCGCCTGAGGTAAACAGTTTCACCTTGTACAGCACCTGTACGGTGATTGCTGCAGGAGAGAAAGTACTCTTTGCGGCAGCCCCGGCGGACGTTAGGGCAGCTGCAGATAGAGAACCCCTCAAGTAACGTGAGATTGCGTAGCGTCTTTTTAAAAGGATGCGAAGGCGCAACGAGTCTTCCTTAACGGAACAGGAGAGGGCTGACATAACGAGGACGAGAGCGACGATGAAAGCCACCAACCACGCTTGACGTAATTCGATCAAGTCGAGGAGGTTGGCCATCAAAGGAGCAAGAGATGCAGCCGACGCAGTGAAACAGAGCCTGAGTTCCTCGCCCGAGGTCAAGTCTCTAGATCCATGTTCTGGCAAGGGCAACGCTACTGCCGAACCCGAGCTTATCCTCCGATGATCCCGAGACGTTGTTGTGACCGCCAGAAAGAAAGGAACGGTTAGGACGCTCGGCACCGCGAAGGGTAGTGGGGGACTAACCATCGCAAAAAACACAGCACTGGCCGCAGATCTTCAGCGATGGCTAAGCCTACACAACCTGTAACTACCACTGTAAAAGACAGAAATTCGGAAGCCGAGGCGGTTGAGGGTACCTTTAAAAGGGGTAGGCTTGATGACAACATCTCTGCTATCCCCACCGTTAGGCAGGAAGCAAAGAGGCCAAGATCTAAATTTTGACATTGTTTTTGTTTTTGCTACACAGTACTTACAGTTATGGTCCGATTGGAGTATTTTTTTTTGCCTCGAAAAGCTATTGAAATCTATATAACAAAAATCAGATGCTGTTCGTTGCTAAACGCATAATTTCAAAACGGCTGGACCGATTTGCATATGTTTTTTTTTTAAAGTTCGTTATTGTTCGAATAAGGTTTTTATATAAAAAAAATTCAAGAAGCTGCTCAGAAAAATTAGTCGAGAAATAGCAAGCTTCTATTCCAGAGGAATAACGAAACCCTTATAGAATCAATTCGGTGTCTGTCTGTCTGCCTGACCTTTTTTACCTATTTGCCTATAACTTCGAAGTCCTTTAGAATTTAGGGATTGAATTTGGACTGGAGATGTATCTAGGAAACACAGAAATAGACCGTAAGTTGTTTTTAGAATTAGTCGTAGACTAACGACCGGAAAAACTTTTATTAACTTTGATAGTCGATATGAGTATCATTGGAGAGGGAGCAGGGCGCAGATTATAAAATGTCCGTCCGTCTGTCATCAAACCTTAATCTCTGTAACTCGTGAACCAAAGAGAGCTTTGAAATTAAATTTAAACAAAAGATGTGTTTCAATTGCGCAGTAAAGGTTCCGGAAAAAATTACATACTAGCAAAGAAGTTGGCTTTAAAGTTAGTCCTAAAATGAAAATAAGGCGTCCGGCCCTCCAGTTTCCACACCGATGTGGGTAAAATTTGAGATTTTGTCCGCGAAGTAATCTTTACTTCCAAATAAGTCTGCCTTGAATAGTTTTCGAGTTATTAACCAAAAACCGCAAAACAACAACATTCGAATTTTGAAGATCTGAAAACCCAGTTTTGTGGAACTCGGCGGAAGAATTACAAAATATTATATCAGTAAAATTTAATTTTTAGTACGATTTTCGAGATGTCAAGGATCTAGTGTTCTGTTAAAAAGGGGTCAACAAATTTCCTCATAAAGAATGATTTCTTGGTTCTTTTGTTTAATAAATTTCATTCGATTTTCGTACTGCAGTGTTTTGCCTCAAATTTCAATTATTAACCAACAACTGCAATAAGAATAAATCAAAAGATTTTGATTTTCTTCACACAGTGCGAACACAAGTGTGTCGTGTGTGGGCAAGTGTGCACACTTTCGAGCTAGCAGGTAGCGAACGATCGTCAACGGTCATTAGTGTTGTCGTTGTTTACTCATTTTTATGCAAATTGCTTTTTATGTGATCATATTCGATATTTAATTTAACAAAAATACAGAGGGCCTTGCTACGTAATGACCGATTCGGCACTGATGACGTTGTCATCCTCACTTTCTCTGTTTTTTCCCTTCGTCAGCTGTGGTGTCAGTTGTGTGGTAGAAAAAAGAGAACAACGCCCTTGCCTGTACCGGGAGGATATATACTCCGAACCGTTGGACATGCGGAGATCAATCAGACTTCCAGATTGTAGCAGTGTCTTTCAGGCGGAGGTCCTGGCAGTCATGGAATCGGCCAGAATGATATCAATGTTGGCGATACCACCGGCTGATATCACCATTTTTATTGACAGTCAGGCGGCCATAAAAGCGATTTCCGCTACGGAGATCAAGTCTAGGCTGGTCCTGAGCTGTCGCGAAGAGCTTAGGGCTCTTGGCTCGCAGCATAGGATAAATCTCTGCTGGGTCCCTGGTCATAGGAACATACCTGGCAATGAGGAAGCTGATAGGCTTGCGAGGGAAGGATCCAAACTAAGGCTGGAACAGGCGATAGTAGGGATCGATCCACCGATCTGCCTCCTTAAGAAGCGGATTGGGGATAAGATAATTAGATTACTCAAACCACTGGTCTCTTACATTTTTATATGAAACACACACATAAGCTTCTCACACTTATTTCTTCAATTTACTTATGCAAGCAAGAGAGACAAAGAACTCTCTTTATCTCTCCCTCTAGGAGTCTTTCCGCGTTGTTCTCTTTTCTGTACCACACAACTGACATCACAGCTGACGAAGGGAAAAAGTAGAGCCTCTGTATTTTTGTTAAATTGAATATTGAATATGATCACATAAAAAGCAAATATCTCGTGAACGGTTGATCACAAATTGATGCAGAAGGTGGCGTTGGATTTGGAATTTGCAAGACTTTAATACATTACATATAACAATTTCGAAAAATATTAGACGACTTTCCAATATTCTTATGCCAAATTTAAGCAAAATCTGTTGGACGGTTTTCAAGAACGGTTGAGGAAACTAAAAAAATGCAAACTCCCATAACTCCACTTTGGGTGGTCCGATCGTTATGGCTTAACTTTAGGATCTGTAGGGGGGCAAGTTTCTAAAATTCTGTTGGACAGTTTTGAAAAATCCTTCCGGAAACTTAAAAATTAAACCCCCCTTTCTCCCCTTTGGATCAGTCTACTTTATAGATCAATATATCAAAACTGGCTAGACTAGAACTATTTTTGAGCCGAGTTTCGTCCCTGTAGCGCTAATGACTTAGAAATGGTGGAGCTTTTACTGCTTAAAAACAAGAAACGAAATACGATCTGTAGACAGAATAGATTTTGAACTTTAAAATATTTATCAACCTTTACGCAACTGACTGGCACGAGTAGTGCTTTTCTAAGATTCATCACATTAAAGCCTAGTGACGTACAGACATACATTTTTATAATCTATATTTAAATCTATAATATATATATAATCTATATTTAATCTATAAATAAAATAAATAAAAATAAAACGACCATCAAAGTTAATAACAGTTTTTTCGGCCGTTAGTATCAGTACTATGAGAGAGGTACCACCCCCCTACTCAAGCTTTAACATTTTTCATTCCAAAATCCATCTTTGAATCATTTTAGATTTATTTGTGGTTTCTTTGATACAATCATGTATTGAAAGGTAGAATAATAAACCCAAGTGTAGTGTTTTTTTTTTCAATTCCTTGGCGATCACCTTTCGCTGAGTGGGAAAAATTGTATTGGTTTTAGTTTCTTGCTGTGACAAATACACTTTGTTGTTGGTGGACGTTCGGATGCTATAAAGTTCTCATTTCTTCGACAATAAGGTGGCTGGTTGAATTTGCGAGTGTCTGCTCCGATTCACTTGTCGATTCCCATGCTGTATGAAAGTGCTTGTATGTAGGTAGGGCTTGTATTCTGGTAGGACTTTTAAAAATTTTTGTGATTAATATTATCTGACACAGTCTCACCCAATCCACGTAGTTACTGTACAATCGACAATTTCGATATATGCGTTGCAATATCATCTCGTTCATCTTTAATGAAGGAATAGTGCTTCTGTTGTAGCATGTGAATATTGATAAGCGACCGGTGTTCATATACAGCTTCCAGTTTCTCCAATATTTCTTTGCCAGTATCGTATTATATGTGTTAATGACTCCTGCCCTAATGCCGTCACAATTATTTTTGAACTTTACAGTCAGTTTTTGAGTTTTTATACTCTGAGTTTTTATACTCAGGCGTGTCTATTGCTGGCTGTTCTTGTCTGCCGGTAGCCACATGATAAAAGCCACATGAACGCAATATGACCTTTATCTGGAATTTCCAAAAAAAAACTGATATGTTTAATTCACTTTTACTTTATGTTCACTTTTGCTTTATGTTTCTCGAAACCGAAACAGTCAATTAAACTATTCAGCAACTATAACCTCAGTGCATATGGGCTGGGCCCATAACCTGTTGCAGAGATTAGAAATGAAAGGCGACCGTCCAATAGAAATGGTTTATTGGAATGTACATATGAGAAAGTTTAATTCAAGTGTAATGTTAAATGTAAGTGTGTAGTGGGTGTGAAAGCTAGCAAAAATATTTATAAAACAGCTTTCTCTCTAACAGTCTCAGAACACCGACGTTTCATTGAAAATTGTAAATTTAAGTCTTAGCACTGTTGAATTCTTAAACATCAATTCAACTGTGCCATTACATACAAGGCCATTTACGTACTTTGAAACATAGATCCTTAATCGTAAAAATAATGTCTGTTGCGTAGCGTAATAAAACGCAACAAGAATTTTATCGGTTGAGAGTGATTTATCTTAATTTATCATGCTTTAGAGGAAGTGGTGAAATTTAATTTACTACCTTGCACGGAGCTTACGTAAAACTATAAAAGTTCATTATTGGCCTTCAAATTAGTAAAATATTCTGCAACAATATAAATTAATTGTTAATGGATAGATTTTACTTCCGCATGCTTGCATTTTGTCTTGTTAGCGACAAATTGAGTTTTTGCCGAAGAGCAACCTCCTACCAAAACAGTAGCGGAATTTTCATTTATCTGCTGAGCATTATGAAAACGTAAACAAACTTGCCGTAATCGATGCAAACTGGTTAACCTAAGCTCCTAAGCGAACTGAAAATAATCAAAGTTTCCCTGAGCTCAGCTGGTTGAATACAGTGTAGTATTTTAGTCATTTACGTATCTACTACATAAGAATGTACATGCACGAATATCGAGCATACGCCTGCATGACAGTCTGAAACGTTGCAACCAAAGAGTTCGGCTGCCTTTCTTGTTCTTTACAGTAAGGCGTGAACTTCGTAGCAGCAGCTTTAAGGAAAGCAAACAACCAAACATAAAATGAATAGATCGGCTTACATCAGGCAACTCTGAGACATTACCATAGCAGTTAGAGGAAGTGGTATAAAAGCGATCAACACTTGAGGTTTCTTTTGAGTCCGTTGTTTAACAGAGTTCCGAGTAAGTACGAACTGCAAACGAAAGGAATTGGGAAACTGCGTTTAGCTCACACAAACAATTACGTGTCGCAATTAACAGTCTACGGCAAAAAAAAATAAATAAATAAAAAAGTGTTTCAATCCGAAAAAGAACAATTTAGAGCATAAATATTTTTCGGACATGGCGATGTTGGTAAGGCATTGTTCTTATTTATTTATGGAATTTGTGAAAAAACAGTAGTGGAATAGTTTAACCGAAGTGGTTTGGCGGTGTCTCAGTGGCAGGTGCAGTGAATCTAGTATTTTTTCCGTGTGTTGTCCTTTCAACTGATGATATATTCAAATGAGGAAATAACTATGTCAAGTTCACGCTCTACTTAATACGAAATATCTGTAAATATGAAACAACATTCCTTTCTCTCCGATACACACTCAAGGCGAATATATAGATCAATACTCACATGACAACGGGGCTTCCGGAATTCTAAGTGGTATCGGCTAAGAACAATCAAATCAACTTAGTACCGGGTGATTAGATATCCAAGGTGATCATGTTTCCGATTTGAGTGCGTAAGAAGGAATCTGTCAGGAGCTTTGCGCCCTGTGCAAAAAAGCGGTTCTAGTTGGGCTTTTGGTGACAAATGCATCACTTATTCTTTTATTTGATTGGAATGCAAAACTGCATGTTTGCTTTGGAATGCAAAAATGCATTTTTGTGTGTGACAGTAGGAGGCCTAAGGAATTAGTCGCTAATGGGTTAGTTTCACAGCTTCACATATGCGCTGTGATGCGCTACATATGCGCTAGATGACGGAATTGGTGGGGTACATTCTGTTTTTCGACCTTTTGTAGCAGCAGTTGGATGTGGAGCAATACGTCTATTTTCTTTCGGCGATGTGTGATGTCATCCGAACTTTTTTAATAGCTTGGATTTTTTTTAGTATAAATACAAATTCAGTTTTTCATGATTGGTGTCAGGGAATTTTATTATTGGTAGTGATAGTTTCAATTTTGGAGAACTAACTGGGGGAATTTTTTTCGCTTATCTTTTAAGAGTACCTACTTTTTATGATTGAGTCGATGATTGATAAAACAAAATAAGTAATGCATTTTCGAAATTACTTTCAGTATGTGTTTTTATTGCTTTTGGGTAGTGCTTTGAGTTGATAGCAAAAACGAGGTATTTTAGTACCTGCACGCATTCAAACAACATATCTCTTTTGCCATAAAAGTTGTAATCCGCCCACTCCTTTTACGGGTTCGATCTTTACTAGACTAGATCGTGAAGCTACTTATTATTTTTTTTTTCTACTAATGTTGGTAAGCCAAGGATTTGTCTGGCAACATTTTTAAATATTTCATTTTCTGAACGTACTTTTATACATTGAAAGTTTGCGTTTTCAAAATATTTTTGTAGAAAGACTGTGAAGACAACGCAATTTATTGAAGAAAGGTAAACAGCCTAACGATAAAAGAGGAAAACATGCATGCAAAAACGCTAAAAGTGCTTCAACAAATCGAATTCATCAATTCTTTTCCAGAAAAAGTTAACCATTGTTCGTTCTTTTTACTATTTCGTGAATTTCTGTTTCTTTTCCTATTGTGTTCTTGTTTTTTTAGTGTTTTTTTTAAATAAAAGTTTGAAACATTGTATGATGTTATTTCATTTGCTCTTGTTAACCGCAAAAAACCCATAATTTCAAAAATTTAAGTTGTTTTGACTTTCAACAAAATGTTGGGTGTTCGGACAACATAAAAATTTAGATTAATTTCTGAAAAATGTCCCTTCTTGAAAATGTTGTACAATACAATTTTTTTTATAATCAGTTTACAAAGTTGTCAAACCATCTACGTTGTAAAATGCATACGGTTTTGTCACTCCTGTTAATCTCCTAAAATGTTACTAAAAATGTTACTTGTGTTGTTTTAACAATCATCGATTTAATTTTTGTTTGATTTGTTTTCCACACCTTTTTAATCTGGACCATTTTATCAACAATCATATTACAAGTACGCAGGAATGTTACTTCATGATACCATTACGTTATCTTTTTATGTCATGCTAGTTTCAAATTATTTTACAACTACTACATATTTAAATAGAAATGGCAAGAGGTTCGATGGAACCTAGAATTTAATCGGTCTTACACTGAAATTTTAAAGGAAATATCAACTTCGTCTCACACTTTTTTCATGACAATACATAAAACACTAATCACTGGGCTTAGGAGGAGCCTTAGCAGTTTATTAATTCATAGTAACAGAAAAACGTACAAAGTAACAGCTTTTAATTGCTAACTTTAATAATTAGGTTTTGTGTTGCGTTACCGCGATTCATTCGATTTACATTTTAGTTTATTTTAGAGTTTAAATAAGTTTTAAGTTTCTTGCAGATCTGTGTAGTCAAAATTTACTCGATTAAAAAATCAAGTAAAATATTGCGATTTAATTCCATCGGTCAATTTCAACGATACATTACAACCACATCGCGGTGTGAAGTTTTATAGTTTAAAAGCATTTTTTTAACGTCAAAAATAAAAATTGTAAAAATTGTAAAAAGTTGCCGCTCGCAAAATAATGTTCCAAATCTAACATATTTTACAATATTTCTGGATACATTCTTATATGACTAGCACAAAAAATTAAAATAGGTCGAATTAAAGAAATTTACCCAAACAGGTTAAAACTCCCAATAATTCATACCATAAGATCATACAGAAATCATTCATGATTAATTAAAGAAAACATTAGTCAAACACACAAGAAGCAGATATCAGCAGCAGATTTCCCACGTTATATTTTACTTTCATTATAGATAGCCACAGTAGCGTGCCTCCTATTCGTTCTGCAAGTAAACTCACAACAGCAATACACAACACCGGTGCCGATATTGAAACAGATCAATCGACACAATGCAGACGGGTCCTACACTTACGGATACGAAGCGGCAGATAAAAGTTTTAAAATAGAAACAAAGTACCCCGACGGAGAGGTTCATGGAAAGTATGGTTACGTCGACGATCAGGGTCAAGTTCGTGAAGTTGAGTATGGTGCCAGCAAACGAGGCTTCGAACCTCAAGGTAGGGTCCCTAACCACTTGCGAGAATCTTGTTCTTGATTAGTTCTGGTTCTTCGCAGGAAGTGACATCAACGTTGCTCCACCGACCTTAAAGAGCAATAATCCTTATCCGTTGGGCCCGAATGAAATCGACGACGGCCAGTATCGTGAGGATCCAGCAGTGTATTATCAAGGGAGCAGAAACCCTACGCCTGTTAGTTACAATCAGAACAACTACCAGAGACCGTGGTCCCCGCCGCCTCAGGGAAACATCCCTGTAAGCAGGTTCAGTCTGGACCACCTCCAGCAGTCATCTCGTCCTCAATGGACACCGCCAACGCCGTATTATAACCCTCCGCAACCAAGGTACCAACCTCCACCTCCACAGCCGCAGTACTACAATCCACCACAGCCACGGTACACAGCGCCATACCAACAGGGTGGTGGTTACGCCAACGTTCCCACACATCACCATCCCGCATTGAGGAATCTGGACATCTCCAGTGGCTCCTACAGTATTGACTACACGGGCAGGAAGTGACCAAGGCGGCAGTGCCCTTTCCTTTTACCCAAAAAGAAGACTTAAACCAAACCTTTTTTTTTTGTTTTTTAAATAAGAGAACCATGTTGTCAATTAAAACTATGAAATGCCGTGTAGCTTTTGTATATATTCTTTGCTCCAAATATGTAAATTTGTTTGTGATTAAATCGAAAAATGTACCACAGAAACGAGTTTCTATGTTGCCACCTTGTCATGCAATAAGCGCGGAGTTATGCAACCAGAATACAACACCCAATTTTTATTGGTCTTGTTTTTTCTATTTTCCCAACAATCACACTAACACACAACGCTGCAAATTCCGGGAGAAGTGAGCAGAGCACAGTTATACTGCTTTGAAACTGTGCGGATAGCAGCGTAAAATTCAATAACAATTCAACTGTGACCGCTGATATTTTTGGTGAACTCTTTCGAAAAACCACTGGCTAGTGGCCGATGTTGTTTACTAAACAGCTGCAAGTATGTGCCAGAGCTCTTGCACGTCAGTGTAAGTGGAATTTATTTTCTCAACCGCAAAACCTTTCGCGACTACCACACACACCCGGGCACGCGAGGCAAACACCACGAAGGTGACTGCTGTGTTCTGTGATTAATAAGTGGTTCGGCACATGGGTTGTGGCCTTGCGGAAGTGGAAAAACAACGGCAAACACTTCAAGGCTATCAGCATGTAAAAAATGTTGCAGCGGAAAAGTATTTAAGCAGGAGTTTATAAGCAGGCCATTTAAGCTGTATTTCCAACGTATGTAGACTACGCCATTCCTTTCTCTGGTGATTCATAGCTTACCTCTTAGACTAGGCTTAAGTTTCAATCCGGAGGTATTTCTGTAAAGTTTGCGCTTTGTCCTACACACATCGATCACGTAAGTGGTCGATACAACGAGGTAAATAAAGAAAAATCAAACACACATTTGAAACAATTCCGATGAAAACAGGTTTTTAGAAAAAATAAAGTTCGTGAGCTTATCTACATACTGGTCGAATACGTCTATTTTTTTGCAGGAAGGAATTGTGTGAAGGAGCAAAAAACTGTTTTGTTTGTACTGCTACTTAAGTAAATTGAGTTACTATGACGGTGGCCGCATTATCCAATTGATCTTTTCATCGGCTGGTGTATTTTTTACTTATGTGTACCTTAGCTGTTTCCAAATCGACTATCACATTTGTAGAAACTGTCTTAATTGAGTATGGTAAAGAACAAGAACCCGTTCAACAGAAGCGGAAATGTGTTTTCCAACTTCTGGTCTCACGCTACATTTCAAATCCAACAAATTCAACAGATAATTTTAACAGTTTTAGCTGTCCATTATAGGGCCGATTGACGCAACACAGTGTTGATCACGGTGTTGTGTCGCCTTTCGCGACAAACGTAACACTTGTATGCACACATCATTTGATCCTCGGTCGTCGGCGAGAAAGGACCATGGATATGAGCAGATCCTGCTACCGGATGAATACATACAAATGCGTAAGCAACAACAACAATGACCGCTGTACTTTTCCACACACGATGCACTTGTGTCAAGAAAATCAAAATCTTTTGATTTTCTGCACACCCGAAACTCCGCCCACAATCCGTGAGCACACCAGGCCATACACGTGACACTTACACTCGTGTTGAACACCGTGTTCAACACTGTGTTGCGTCTATGGGCCCTATTACAAACACGCGTTAGTCCTTTCAGCTTATAGAGTTCAAAAATTAAGATAATTGTTTTCGCCATTCAAAACTTTTAAAATCCTTGTAGATTTACTCACAAAACGCCCGTAATAAGGAAGGAAAAGTTTAATTGTAACTACATTAAAGGAAGAAAAGTGCGGATATCATTCAAAGAAGACGTTTAGCATTTGGCAGCTACGAGCGCATTAGAGTTTTCTGGATTTGGCTTTACAGTAAAAATTCTAGTGCAGTAATCGAATATTTTTTTTCTTAATATCTCAGCCCTAGAAGGCTGTCGGTTTCCAAACCGATAAGGAAAAAACATGGAAACGTAAAATTCCAAATGAAACCGATGTAATGTTATGTAGAGGTCCATACCGTATTACACCAAATCAGAGATCCTTTAAATTAGATCCTGCAGTTGTCCGTTGGGATTGAACACAGCCTGAATACATGTTGGCCCAGTAGGCAACACCATCATTTGTGGCGTAACATCGCGGCCTGTGGTGGGGCAGAGCCTAGCTTTTCACGCCTCCACATGTTGTTTGCGGTTAAATCTTTGCGAATGAAAAAAAACTTCCAACTGCTACTACCAGACTACCAGCTCTCATATAAAAAGCCATCAATTGCGATGTCAGAAATAATGCGAATTACCTCGTAATAAACCTAAGGCAAACAAAAAAAGAGCATTTGCGTGAGAATAAAGTAATAATATGATGTACACATCGCTGATTAGCACGAATGCAGGGCACCCAGCATGCACGTCACGTCGTTGGTGAGTACTCCCTCTTTCCAGAGAGAGTGAATGGACAGCGATATAGCCACCTTCTAATTACAACCACGAAAGTTTGCTCCCTTTCCCAGTTAATACGGTCAATGCGTCTCTTTTCAAGGTAAATGCCACAAACGGTCTCAATAATTTTGATCAACTAGTTTTCCTGTATTCAGTGACAACTTAGCAACAAAAGACTACCCGAGAGCAGTAAATTGGAATAAAGGCTGTGGGCAGTGCGTCTTGTTTTCGAATTTTATCATCAGCAAATGCTTCAATTTGTTAAAAAGAAACGAAAATGAAAGTGAAGTACAAAAGTTGGGAAGGAATGAATGTTAAATAACATTTCGTGGCTATCCCTTGAAACTTCGTCGCAAAAAGTTAAGTGCCTTAAGTGTGTATGTGCATATCATCACGCAACGTCTTTTTGGTTTGTTTTTATTATTGGATTAAAACACGTCGAATTTGCAATTTAATGGAGCAGAATTCGATGTCTGAGTTCTTATTTGATATGGGACAGAGTTGGGAATTAATGATTACATTCTGTAATTCATAACAGGCCAAATTACAATCACTTGTAATTGTAAGCGAAAAGGTCTCAATTACTAATTACAGTCGAAGCCCTCTGAGTCAAATTTTCACCGGATCTCAAAATTAGTTCGAGTTAGAGGGACTTTTCGAAAAATTCGAGTTAGAGGGATTAACATTTTTTTGTTGTTTAAAAGCCTTTATTTTATTCAAAAGAGTATAAATGTAAGGAAAAAACACAGGAAATTACTTAAAAAAGCTTGTAATATTGGATTGAGCCTTTAAAATTGGAGAATGAAGCCTTTTAAAAAATGACTCTATTTTAAAAAGGTAGTGTTGGACTTCATCCGGACTCTCAATGCATTTAGGTCTTAGGTATTTGTGACTGCCTGCGCTATAACGCTGGCTCACGTAGGCCATTTGTTGGCCCATTGTGACAAATGCATTTACTAAATGAAGCTTGAAAATATCTCAGATACCTAACTGTTTTTATAATAAAAGCAAATTATTTGAGGCCAACCAACAACAAAATGAATAAGCAGCGCACTTATTCATACAGAGCCGCACGGTCGTGTGCACAAATAACCTATAGCTCATTTGTGGTTTTATGTAGACGATGGTTATGTGGCCATAGACGACAATTGTGTTCGCCCAACATGATTGTGCTTCGAGAACCGAATAGTTTCGATTTTCTCGTGTTCTTTGGTTCATTCTTGCTGCGAACATTCTCTTTCTTTTTTGCATAGGTAAACAATATAAGGGCAACCACATGCGCTTTTTTCTCCGCCGTGTTTACATTAAAAAATCAATATGAAATGAAAGGTGTTCATCGTCCCGTGTCAAATTGAGAGAGTCACAGCAGGCAATACAAGTAGCGTGCTTGATACAAGCTGCGGAGGAAATTTTTTGTTTATTTTTTTGCAAAAAAAAAATTCGACTTAGAAGAATTGGAAATAGACCAAGAGTAGAAAAAATGCATTTGAGTTAGAGGGCTTTTCGACTTAGAGAGCGTTCGACTTAGAGGATGGATTTTGTATGGAAAATTGAATGGAATGCCAAAATATGCCGAACAAATTCGAGTTAGAGGGCTTTTTGACTTAGAGGGTTCGGCTGTACATGTAATTGTAATTAATTTTTTTTTCAATTACAATTACTTTTAATTTTAATTCTAAAAAAATCAATTAGCCATTACAAGTCTTTGAAAACAATAATTAATTTTCAAAGTGGTTGAAGAAACACACAGTTTCCATTACTTTTTGTGTAACTATTTTCTAAAACGTTCTTCATTACATTTGAGGTTTTTTTTTAAAAGTAGGCAAATAATTTAGAAAAAAAGTTTTCATTTGCCTTTAATAACACTAACATTTCAAAATGTGTGGCATTCACATTTTGTCCCTTCGGTGCGCTGATGATATCAACGGAGTTTCCCATCTGGCAAATACCCTTGACACAAGCGGACAATTTTTCAAAGCGTGATGAGCATGATGATGACATAGTCCTACACACATCCTCTCAGACGGAAGCTGGTCAAGCTGGATCAAATCTGAAACATCTTGGAAGATCTGTAATCAGGAACCCAGTCCAAAATCTCGCCTGGTTACGCTTAGGTATACCCCCTGGTTAGTTAGAGTCAACGGCGGAGAATCGGGTTGCCTGGAGATCTGATCTATTCCCTCGCGACCCCATTAGAGGAACACGCAGTCAAGAAGATGATGATGATGGCATTCTATAATAAACCATAATAATAGTCGCTTAATTTAACGTACAGCCGTATGATTTAGAGCACGCCAAAGGGGAGAGAGGGTGGTTTACGTTTTCAATAAAGTAGTAAGATCTACGCTGATAGATAGGATAGTCAAAAGCAAATCAACAGTATGTTTGTTGGTCCTGAGATATCGTTCGTCGACAAGTTGATTAATTAACCCAGGTGTAAGATTGCAGTGTGTTTCTTTTTAATTAATATTGGCTGCGGTAAGCTTCTCAAACTAGTAATGAAGCTTATACAATTCTAAGAAATGTAGTTAAAATAAGTATTTAATTACTTTTTCTGTAATCATAGCAAAAAAATATAATTATTACAGCATTTTGAGCATTACAATTTTATACCCAATACTAAAATGTAATTGAGCTAGAAGTAATTGAACTTTTCAATTACATGTATTTGTAATTGTATTTGAAGGTAATTGAATTGCAATCACAAGTAATGGGTAATTAAGTTTGTTTGCTATAATTTCTTCCCAACTCTGATATGCGATTTCTTCGGATCCCGAAAAAAAGGTGGATGTTTTCTGGGTTTACTTACTTTTTAACGTTGCCCGTTTTCGAGATGTCGTAATAGGTAATAACCGTATTCTAAACCCGGGCTACTTGTTGGGCAAAACCAAATGTTTGCATTGTTGAATTAATTTATTGTTGCAGTTTATACACTTTATAATAAAAATTTGAAATAGTATGTGCGTACTCCAAGGCCGCTGCGCCGACATAAACCAATTGCAACATTCGTTTGAGCTAGGAAATGAATCGCATTAACACTCAGTCACGTTAGGTCTGTAAAACTTCGAGTTCTTTTTTACACGCATGTGGGATATCTGCGATATCTTAATGTTTGAAGGTTACACTTCGAACTAGTTGGAGTTATGTAGTTTGTTAACTTGACACTTAGAAGTTTAGCTGTCATTTTATAGCAATGGGCTTTGGTACGTACCAATACACAATGCATATGCATCATTAAGAAAAAAACTTCTCTGTAAAATGTTTTACACTATTTCATGGTTAAAGTGACGGGGAGAGTACAATAACTTTGGCGCCAAAAAATGATAACGGTATTTTGTAGAGGGGTAAGAAACAAGCATTTTTACTATGGGATGGGGGTTTATCTCGTCCCGTTTAGGAGTTAGAGGCAATTTAAGAAAAATAAATGAACATGAAAAAAGAAATTATCAAAAAACAACGGCAAAACTTACAATGAAGTTATGCATTAAAACCCAGAAACTTGTTCTTTAATCCTGCATTCAAATATTTTTAATTGTGTTAATCGTTTTTGAAAAATTCGCTTGCGAACGCAAAATTTTGATAAGAAAAATGAAAAAAAGTATAAATTCTGTAAAATTTCGAAAAAAAAAGTGGCAAATTGACTTTTTGTGATCGATGAGCATTTTAATCCTGAATCAAACACATGCGTAGTACCAGAGACCATGATAGCGAACGCAATACAAAAATATTTTGCGAAAATGTAATACGACCACCGAGTTTTTCAGAATACTTTCGCTCTTAAAAGTTCATTTGCTTTTAGAGCTTTGATGTATTTGTTGTTGTTTTTCTTGTTGAATACTCTTTGTCAAAACAATAGAAGCGAGAGAAAAAAAAGATGGGCAGAAACTCGTATTGTTCTTGTTTTTGCTTTTGTTTTCTTGTGTGCGATTAGGTATGAATGTAAAATTGCTTTTAGGAAATTAATTTGTCTTGAGTCTTTAATAGTATAATAAATGTAGCCAGAAAGTATAAAAACGCTTTTTAAACTAATAATAAGTCTTATATAAGGATATATTGTATGCTTATATTGAGCGAAAATAAAACTTGTAATAAGCCTTAAATGATAATCTTATATATTGCTTATGCTAAGCATAAAATAAGGTATGTTAAAAGTATTCTAACATATACCTGATTCCGTAGGACTTCGCCTGTGTTAGAATAAGGTACAAGATAAGGAATGTTGCAATATTATTGCAGTGCAATTTATTCCTTACCATGTAAGGGTTGTTATTCATAAGAAATTATAGGTCACATACAACATTCCTTGTTTTGTACCTTATTCTAACACAGGCGATGTCATACGGAATCACAGTTCAGAGAAGAGGTTGGTATTTGAATAAAGTTGTGCATTTTACTTAGAAGGTTGATGGAGCCAGTAGTCGGTCACTTAATTTTTTTTACGTTTGATTTGCTTTTAAAAATCGGTGTTTGTAGTAAAGAATAGGCTACTCATCATTTCCAATTAATTAAAATGCTTTAATTATGAAAATAAAGTCATTTTGAGGGTATTTACTACTGAAAACAAATTATTCACAAAAATGTAGATGAAAACGTCATTCTTCAGTAGTCGACCTCCTTAACCTCAGAAGTCGGGCAGTCAAGTAATCAGTAGTCGGCCACTGTTTTTACATCCAAATACAAAAACAAACAGCAATTTTTTTTAATATAAAATATTGACGTCCGACTTAATACAACCTGTCTCCTAAAGCCGAATCTTCAGTAGTCGGCCAGGGCGGTCGACCTCAGAAGAATTATTGAAATGATGACTTCTTACGACGTCCTCTCCAGTTTTTATTTAAAATATTTTTTTTGAATTTTTGTTCAATATTCAGTAAAAACCATCTATTGATAAAACAATTACAATAATATAACTCACCTACTGATTTTAAAACTTTTCCACTATTTTTGGCAAGTGGCAATTTTAACTAAGAAACTAGCAACTGCTTTGCAAACCGAGGACGCGCAGGAATAGGACACCGCGAGTGAGGAGGGGGACACCTACCACCCCAATGGGTAACACAAGTGGCCACAAGGACCTAAGTGAGGCGGAACTTCCGCCAGCCCACCAACCTAACCTAACTGCTTTGCAACAACCTTTTACTCACAGATAGGAAAATCATTATCCTTTATAGAAAATGTTATGTGTGTATTACAAACGGATTAACTATTACGCATCGTTTCGTGACCCGGCGGCCGACTACTGGAAGTGGCCGACCTCACATGCCATCGCCCTATGCATAATATGCAGCTTTGTGAAAAACTGTCGGCCATCAAAGGTAGCTATTTACGTACACTGGAGGCATAAAAACAATCTTCCAAGTGCAAAAGGCTGTCAACTCCATTACTATTTATTGAAATTTTTGGATATCAGCTCTAATTCGGCTAAGTAAGTCAAATTATCAATTAAAATTGTCGGTGTGCTTGTGAGGTTTGCGATTAGATCAACTGATACTTCGCCCATACATGAACTCCCGTATGGTTGTACTCCATTGAAAAATAAAATAATAAAAAAAATGTTTAATAAAAAAGGTATTTCAAATAGAAATTTATTATTTTATATTTAGATGCTGTATTAAAGATTCAATTTAATCAAAATTTTCTAATAGTGCCACTTTTTGGGCAAAACAAAGAATTAAATGATGACAGCAAACACAATCCTACAGCAAAAGAGTTATCGAATGAAAATCCACAAGAAATTTTGATTCTGACATTCGCTTTCGAAATATGGAATACCAAATATCCGTAAATAATTCGGTAGCATTTTTAATTTTTGGAAAGGCGATTGTGCATTTCTTAAGAGATACAAAATACGAAATTCTGTTTTACGAATGGTCTTCCCATACTATGACAATTCAAAAAAAAACCCAGGAGTTTCTTAGCGGTTAGTTGTTGGTCAAGTAAAATAAATAGAACCCGATTTGGCAATTCACGCAAAGAATAGATAAACCATTTTAGGAGTTGCAATTGCCGCGTAAGAAGAGATCTTAAATTCCAATGTAATTAAAAGCAGCAGTGTTGTTTACAAGCACTACCTCAGGCTCTTAGTAATAACTCCTAACATAAACAATATGTTAATAAATTTTCAAATACAGATATTGGTCAGAAATATTTTTAAGTTGTAAATTGTATCCATTTTTAAGCCGACGCGGACGAAGTCGTGGGAGCAGCTAGTAAATAATAAAAATTCACATACACGTGTACACAATAGCCAAATAATCAGCGTAGAACGGGTCTGTGGACTGTGCATACCTCCTTAGATTTTTTCAGATGCATTTTTTGCATTTTCTTAAGAAGTCCCACCTTTATAATTATTGCATTAGTCATGTCTTCGTCGGCATTCTAAACAGCAGCAGCAATACGGATAGCTTCCTGTTGCCATGTAGTCAGAAATTTTCGATCGATAGGATTTTTATATGAAAAATAATCGTATTTTTCGACATTTGTCAATGGAAAATAATGCATATACCGAAGTATATCTATGGCCAGTTGTTTGACAACCTCCAGTCAAGCAACAAACCAAAAACTCTCTACAATACACTACATTTACTTCTAGGCAACCACCACTACTCACCTACTTCTTACATTCGTGCTTTCACTGTATGTATCCACATTATCCGCCTGCAAATCACCGACTTGAAGGCGCGTATATCAAAGTATAAAAGCCCCCAGAGAGGTTTATAAGTGTTCAGTTATATTGGAGATTTATATATCAAATGAAGTGTGGTGGCTAGTTTAATTAGCGCCAAGCAACAATACCGAAGAAAGAATTAAGTTTTGCATCTTTGTCTCTTTGCAACCCTAATTAGACTAACGAAGTTTAGTGCTTCATATAAGTGAGAAATGTGCCTGGTACGTGCGTATATAAAAAAAAAGCCCTAATCTTGTTTACAGAGCAAGCAAATAAAAAGTCAAAAATGATTCTTTAAAAATCTTGCAAAAAACTATTAAAACTAGTTACTTCTATTTTGAAAAATCCTATACGATGGCATGAGTAAGTGGAATAAGTGCTCAAAGTGATCAAGGCTATTCGTGAAGAAAAAATACAAACTCCTGATAACCTGATTTCGTAGTTGGAGATAACCTGATTTCGTAGTTGTTTGTTTTTTATGTATACCGTGTTATGGTATGCAACTGTTACAAAAGAGGTGAAGTGAATTTGATGCAAATACTCGTGCATGCATAGGCCAGTGCTGTCTACACCCATTAATGACATAATAGCGCATTCCATGGACTCAACCGGGATGAACGGAGAAACTTTTTATGTGCCTGTAGGCAAAATGTCATTTAAACAGTGAATTAGTATGCAGTTCTCAACAAGTCCTTTTTAATTTAGTTTGAATAAGTGAACGATGTCTAAAGGGGGAAATTTCATTAGCAGCTTTTTCGTTCGGTGGTGCTATCATGAAGCCAATAGTTTTTAAGCCGTATTCTTATTTGTTTTCAGCTTCGAGGAGTCTTATTGGTGTCTATTGTGTGTACGGTTGTATCACAAGACTATCTGGACTATGAACCCGCCCCGCGGTCCGCACCGCCCCGGATACGTCCGAGTATTGGCGCTTCAGAGGCCCCACGAGCTGGACCAGTGGCGATTCTGAAGCAGATCAATAGGTGGGTAGTGGAAATGATTTATAACTTCATGTGATAGATTTGGACTTAATTTAGACACAACGAAGATGGTTCCTATACTTACGGCTATGAGGGCGCAGACGGCTCGTTCAAAATTGAAACAAAGCTCGCAAGTGGAGAGGTCAAGGGCAAGTATGGCTACGTGGACGAGACTGGTAAGGTCAGAGTGGTTGAATACGGTGCCAATAAATATGGATTTCAGCCGTCTGGGGAGGGAATAACCGTGGCTCCACCAACTTTAGTTGATGAGACCACCAATAAAGCACGAGAAATTCCGGACTACGAAGATGACCCAAGGCCACAGCGTGCATATGTCGGTACTCTACGCTGGACAATTTTCTTAAACGACTAACAACTATTCTTGAAGGTACGCCCAAATCGTCCTCAACCCCGCCCACAGCCCATTCAACAGCAGCCGAGGCTCCAATTCCCACAGTACGACGACCTAGAACAGGAGCCACCGAGGCGTCAGCAGTATTCGCCACCACCACCACCGCCGCAGCCAGCACCAGTGCCTCAGAGATTGCAGATTTCCGGTGCTCAGCCTACAGATGTTGTATACTCCCCGCAGCAGCGACCAGCGCGTCCGGACTCCCACTATTCTCAGAGCGTGGTAACACTCCCTTTCAAAAAGGAGCTACAAGTTTTGATTGCACTTCATTTTTCAGGCATTTGGAGGTGACTCATCGCCCGTGAAACTTTCGAGGCCTTCATATGCTCCAAATCCTGGCGGAAACAGTTTAAATCACCAGCCAATTAGGCCAGTTGCGGAACCGGTTCAGTATAGCCCACAAATCAGAGCCCAGCCGCCACCCCAGAGTTACAGGCCACAGCAGCAGCCACAAGGTAGAAGTACAAGTGTCCTTGACCAGTTGGCGAAAGATTATGCTCTGCCTCAGAGTGATGCACAACCCTTGCACGATATTTCATTTGGCTACTACTAAAGTACTGTGTAAGCTTTAAGGAGTCTGATAAAAGAATTAAATTAAAAACAACAAATTTTGGTGTAAAAGATGAAATAAAAGTATTTAGATAGGATGGGTTTGAATTGTTTTTTTTGAATATATTGTGAGCATTCTTGAATTAAACGCTACTTTACACATTGTGGTTTGGAAAACGTAAAGTGATCCGAGCAAAGCCAGTGTTTAGATGTCAACAAGCTCAGTGCGTACTCAAATGACACAAAAGGAAGGGTATGAAT
The DNA here is from genome assembly GCA_905187475.1 of Syritta pipiens. NCBI lineage: Eukaryota > Metazoa > Arthropoda > Insecta > Diptera > Syrphidae > Syritta > Syritta pipiens. Next base: position 58,472,388 of record LR994572.1, on the reverse strand, counting down.
TTTATTAGCGTTGGTTTATGACTGTGTAGATTATAACTTATAATGGCAAAATCAACTGCATTACTTTTGACCTTTAAACTCTCAGACGAATGTGGAGAGCTTACTTTTATACGGAACTAAACATTTCATATTTATTTAAATATTTCTGTGATATGATTGGACTTTCGCTAGTAAATAATCGCTATCCTACCTGCTTCCAGTCCTCTACTAACCCTTCACTAATTGACATGTTTCTGACTAACCGGTTAACTAACGTCCTATGTATTGACCAAGTGACGCCTACTAGCGTTTTCATACACGACATTCTTTTTTGTCCTGTTAGTTTTAATATTGAAAATGCAAGTTCCAGCAACACTTTTAGTTATAGGTCATTTAAGAATCTTAATCTAAGCAATATCGTAGCTGCCTTCTATAATCTTACTTGGTCCGAATTATATTTATCACCTGACGTCAATAAAAAACTGGAGATTTTTAATGTATTGTTAAAGTTTCTGTATGATTTGTTTGTCCCTGTATAAACAAAAATTACAAAGTCTGCTCATTCTTGTAAAATCGAATGCAACATGTCCAGATGGCTGTAGTCCTAGATTCATAAAACTGCTTCTTCCTCATCTACTTCCATATATTACGCACATTTTTAATTTTTGTATTTACAGTTACCAATTTCCAATTCAGTGGAAGGCGGCCAATATTATTCCGATCCCAAAGATTAATCCCCCCAAAGCCCATCTGACTTTAGGCCCATAAATTTACTTTTTTTTTAGCAAAAGCATTTGAAAAGATACTTGCTAAACATATACAACAATACCTCGATGCTAATAATTTGCTGTCGAAGTGGCAATCGGGATTTCGATCCAAACAGTAAAAGTAACAACCGATCTTAGATCATCATTAGATACAGACGAGGTAGGAGTCTTAGTGTTACTTGATTTTTCAAAAGCGTTTGATAGCATTGACCATTCGATATTTCTCACGAAATTAAAACGGAACTTCAATTTTTCCTCCTTTTCGCTACGTTTACTGCAAGCATACCTACATGACCGCAGTCAAACTGTTACTACAGAAATCGGCATATCAAACCAATTTCTAGTTAATATGGGGGTCGCGCAGGGCTCAGTCTTGGGACCACTTTTATTTTCTTTATATAATAATGATCTGTAAAACCCATATGTACGCTGATGACGTCTTAATCTACATTACACATCCAATCAGATTAAACATAGACTGTGTAGTGAAAATTAACGAGGCTCTTGTAAGTATTGCAAGGTGGTCATTGCAAAACAAACTTAGGCTCAATCCCGTAAAGTCTACAAACTTTATCTGCTCAAGAAGAACTTTTGACCCAAATACTTTTCCCCCAATACTCTTAAATAATCAAATCGTACCCTATGAAAATAATGTGAAATATCTTGGGTATCAGATTAACTCTTACTTGACCTGCTGTAATGCAATAACCGAAACAATAAAAAAAGTCTATACTACCTTGCGCTGCTTACGTCCTAAGTAAGTCAATAAAACTACGTCTTTTCAAAAGTCTGATTCTGCCACTATTTACTTATAATTGCTCTGTGTATCCTCACCTCGACTATGAATGTAAACGAAGACTAAATGTTGCTTTTAATGATTGTGTCCGTTTTATTTATAATGTCCCTAGGTACTGTAGTGTGTCTCATCTTAAAGCTGGTGTCTTAGGTTTGGATCTGGAGGTGTTCCTGGATTTTCGAAATATATTGAAACTATATAGAATTATTGATCGTATGTGTCGTATCTTTATGACTTATTAGTATTCGCACGTTCAGCCCGCGGCTTAAACTTAATTTTACCACGATTCGTACATTGCATTGGTGAACAGTCCCTTATCGTATCTGCAATTCGTCTCTGGAATCGTCTCCCGTACGAATTGCAGAGAAAAAGCTGGCCGAATTCCAAACTAAACTTTTCATCCACCTCGCCGAAAACAATACCACCAATTCAAGAATGTTTTTTTTTTTGTTCTTACTCTTTCTTTACTCTTACTATCTTTCTTTATCTATTTGTCTATTCTATTTTCTTTTATCTAACTTCCTTTATTAGCCTACTTATTTATTTATTTTAGTCAATTATTTAAAAACTGTTAGTCATGTACTTATTCCTTTTAAAAGATCCCAATGTCTTGTAGCACTATTGTTATATTTTGATTAAATAATAATAATAAATAATAATAAATAATAATAATTTTTGTAATGCAAACAAATTATGAAATGTGTATATTTAGTTAGTTATTTTGCATGTTTAATAGCTGTTAAGCGAGAGTACCTGGCTTCGAATCTGGCTCGGGGAAATAACACCACAAACATTTTTCACGGCCCCACCTCCAGCGAACGACTGACAATCCTCCTGGAGTAACCTCTGTCATGGAAAGCTTTCGCAATTCGCCGTTCGGAACCGGCATCCTCGTTTTCGCTACGTTTACTGCAAGCATACCTACATGACCGCAGTCAAACTGTTACTACAGAAATCGGCATATCAAACCAATTTCTAGTTAATATGGGGGTCGCGCAGGGCTCAGTCTTGGGACCACTTTTATTTTCTTTATATAATAATGATCTGTAAAACCCATATGTACGCTGATGACGTCTTAATCTACATTACACATCCAATCAGATTAAACATAGACTGTGTAGTGAAAATTAACGAGGCTCTTGTAAGTATTGCAAGGTGGTCATTGCAAAACAAACTTAGGCTCAATCCCGTAAAGTCTACAAACTTTATCTGCTCAAGAAGAACTTTTGACCCAAATACTTTTCCCCCAATACTCTTAAATAATCAAATCGTACCCTATGAAAATAATGTGAAATATCTTGGGTATCAGATTAACTCTTACTTGACCTGCTGTAATGCAATAACCGAAACAATAAAAAAAGTCTATACTACCTTGCGCTGCTTACGTCCTAAGTAAGTCAATAAAACTACGTCTTTTCAAAAGTCTGATTCTGCCACTATTTACTTATAATTGCTCTGTGTATCCTCACCTCGACTATGAATGTAAACGAAGACTAAATGTTGCTTTTAATGATTGTGTCCGTTTTATTTATAATGTCCCTAGGTACTGTAGTGTGTCTCATCTTAAAGCTGGTGTCTTAGGTTTGGATCTGGAGGTGTTCCTGGATTTTCGAAATATATTGAAACTATATAGAATTATTGATCGTATATGTCCCGACTATCTTTACGACTTATTAGTATTCGCACGTTCAGCCCGCGGCTTAAACTTAATTTTACCACGATTCGTACATTGCATTGGTGAACAGTCCCTTATCGTATCTGCAATTCGTCTCTGGAATCGTCTCCCGTACGAATTGCAGAGAAAAAGCTCAATGGCCGAATTCCAAACTAAACTTTTCATCCACCTCGCCGACAACAATACCACCAAATCAAGAATGTTTTTTTTTTTGTTCTTACTCTTTCTTTACTCTTACTATCTTTCTTTATCTATTTGTCTATTCTATTTTCTTTTATCTAACTTCCTTCATTAGCCTACTTATTTATTTATTTTAGTCAATTATTTGAAAACTGTTAGTCATGTACTTATTCCTTTTAAAAGATCCCAATGTCTTGTAGCACTATTGTTATATTTTGATTAAATAATAATAATAAATAATAATAAATAATAATAATTTTTGTAACGCAAACAAATTATGAAATGTGTATATTTAGTTAGTTATTTTGCATGTTTAATAGCTGTTAAGCGAGAGTACCTGGCTTCGAATCTGGCTCGGGGAAATAACACCACAAACATTTTTCACGGCCCCACCTCCAGCGAACGACTGACAATCCTCCTGGAGTAACCTCTGTCATGGAAAGCTTTCGCAATTCGCCGTTCGGAACCGGCATTAAATTAAACAGTAGGTCCCCCTCACATGTGTCAAAGTATATCACGCACAACACAGTGGAGGTGCGAAAAAGCTAGGCTCTGGCTCTGTATGGGCTGTTATGCCGACTATTTATTTTTTTTAATAGCTCCATTTTACAAAAATTTAACAATGTTTGTAACAATATACATCCAATTCATCGTAAGACTGAATGCATAGAATAAAAAACACAGCATATATTTCGACTGGCCTTCGATATGGACTCTGCTCCCCGGTGCTCACAGTTTGGACTGTGCAAATTCATTTGTACTGTTTCTAAATAAATAAAATAAAATAAAATATTTCGACTACCGAGTTCCGACAACTGGTACACCGTTTGGTTGAAACGAAAGGCATGGGATGTGGTGTTTCATCATTAGCCGCTATTTACATTGAGCTGTATTATACTTTAGATATCCGACTTTTGGCAAGTTCTTAGTGTTAATACTCCTATGTGCAGCGGTTAACGTAAAGAAGTTAGTTGTGTATTGTAATTTAGAGATCAAGGAAGATACTCAACACTTCCTCTGTCACTGCCCCAGCCTTTGTCACTTGAGGTACAGAACACTAGGAAGTCTTTTCTTCCAAGACCTTAACGAGATCAACTCACTACCTCTAAAGAATCTTTTCAGGTATTTGAGACGGACCAAATGGACCGAGGACGCACAGGAATAGGACACCGCGAGTGAGGAGGGGGACACCTACCACCCCAATGGGTAACACAAGGGGTCCACAAGGACCTAAGTGAGGCGGAACTTCCGCCAGCCCACGAACCTAACCTAACCTAATTTAGAGATCAATATTACAATTAAATACGAATTCTTACCATTCCTTAATAAGGTTATTTTATATGATATAGCGTAACCCAATACAGTACTTTACGGATACAAAAAAACTCATAAAAGAAAAAAACGGTTAAAAGAAACAAAGAAAAATGCACCTTGTCCTTTCCCATATGAATTATCACTAAATAAAACTGAACCACTAGAAAAACGGTTATAACAAAAAAGCTGACATAAGAAAGTATTTCCTGGCACTAAAGTCTAAAATTATATTAGCTTATAAGAAACTATCCCCCAAACAAATCATTATATTTTATAATGTACAATAGCTCCTCAAAAGACATGGCTAAAAAGATTTGTTTTATACTGTGCGTACTTTACCTCTTCAAGCTCAATATAAAATTTTGCCATTAATAGCTCAAACAAAATGGCAGTTGTATTGACCAACAATACAAGTTTTTGTTTTTCTCGTCAGAGATGTAGTAAGTATCCTAGAGAGCGCTTCTTACACTTTCTGTGTAGGGGGTTTATGGAGTTTAATTCTCGCGATCTGTTCAAACTTAATCCACAACATTTTTTTAGGATTTCGATATGGCTTAAGTATTGTAGTATTAAAAATAAAACTGAAAAACGATGTAACACCTCTGTGTGAGTCAGCGCCCTCTGGGGATTGACGAAAGCAACGCTCAACCGAGATCCTTCAGCTGACAAACCCCATCATGACAGATCTCTCTGTCACTTGCCTTCCGCCTTTGGAATAGTTTAGGTGCGCGTGCGAGAAAAATCAAAAAGAACTTTGTAATAATTAAAAAGTAATTAAAATATCGATAAAACCTAAATCTACTATAACTCAGGTGTGGGGTGCCACTAAAATAGTAACGAAACAAAAACCGATTGCTAGAATTTTCGCGGATCAAGCCAGGATGAGCCGGTCAACTTTAAAGCACATGGCCGATGCCCTGCGAGAGGCCGGCATCAACACCACGGCGACCATGTCTGTGGGACGGATTCGGTCTCTGTACATGGAGACGTTCCCAGACGAATCCGAGCAGAATCCCGTACCATCTTCCGCATCAACTTCCGCATCAACTTCGTCACCAATAGAAACTTCCGCGTGCAGTAGACCCCCGGCACCTTCCGTCATCCCTGCCGGGAGTGCACCACCTTCGGCTGATGATGGCCGAAACGAAGAAGACGTCGACGAGGAGGAGGAGGAGTTAAGGAGGCTGCGACGACGCTTGGAGATAGCCGACCTGAGGAGGCAGCTGGCCGAGTCGGAAAGGCGTGAACAACCACCACGTAGGGCTGAATTCGCAGACGTCCAGGACGCCATCCCCATCTTCTCCGGTGACGACACCTACCACGTCCACAAGTGGATTGACGACTTCGAGGACATGGTCGAGCCCTTGGGATGCAGCGATAGAGAAATGTACCTGTTCGCTAGGCGGATGCTGGCAGGTACCGCGAAAATACTCCTCCGAACAGTGCACATCGAGGGCTGGGAGCAGCTGAAGGAGGTCCTCGTTGAAGAGTTCGGCTGCGTAGTCAGCAGACACGAGGTGTATCAGGAGCTCAGTCTCCGAGTGAGGAAGCCGGAAGAACCAATCCTGCACTACGTACTAGTAATGCAGGAAATAGCGGCACGGACAGACATCCACGAAAGCGAGGTGATCGAATTCATCATCGATGGTCTCAACGATTCCCCCTCCAACCTCTCAATCCTATACCCCGCCAAGACGATATCCGAGCTGAAGAGGTCTCTGCCCCGCTACGAGAAGAGGATGATTTCCAGCCAACTTGCAGCAGCCCCAGCAGCGGCGAGGACTTCCGTGCGCACAGCAACAACCGGCCGCCGACTTCCGCAACACCGACGACAACAACTTCCGCAACAGCAACCACTTCAGCAGCAGCAACTTCCGCGCCGCAAGCAGCAGCTTCAGACACATCACACTGCTATAATTGTTTGGGGTATGGACACTTATCCAGACAGTGCACCAGGGAGAGACGTCCTCCTGGCTCCCGCTTCCGCTGTGGGGACCCCAAGCATACCATTCGAAGACGCCGAAGAAGATGAGCTAGCGCAGGGATTAGACGCTGTACAAATGGTGAGTGTTGCCTTCCGTAATATCGAGTGTAAGCGCATGAGTGATAGTTATAATATTCTTTCTCTTTTGGACACCGGTAGTCCCGCTAGTTTCATCCGGTATTCCCTGGTGTCCAACGAACTCAAACAAAAAGAACCGAAGTACAGCAGATTTAAGGGAATAGGAGAAACGGAACTTCACACTTACGGTACAATTAACGGTCGCGTAAAATTGTATTTTAAATCTAAGGTTATTCCCTTTTTAATAATTTCAGATGAATTTCTACCATTTCCGATCCTTCTGGGCCGTGATGCCCTTAAAATATTTCATATAAATTTAGTTATGTCGAATAGAACAAAAAATAAAAATATTCGTTGGCACCCAAACGCCCTTCCGTCTTTTACTAATTTTAAGTCACTTTTAGAAACTCTTCACTCATGCACTTACGACTCAGAGATAGAAAATAAGACGACTTCCTCTTCAGATACATCCGTCGACAGTATGCGCCCTCAGCTTGTGAATGACTTAAGGTATAGTGTTGCTTCCGATAGTCAAAAATATTTGAATGATGGTGTTCCCCTTTGTGACCCTAAGCTCACTAGTGTCGAAAATTTTAACGTATGTTCAGACCTCGATCCAGTTTCTTCCGAGAGGATTCAGGAAGTATTAGTCAGGAACTACCTCCGTTTTGATAGGAACAAAGTAGTGCCTATGGATTTTGAGATGCACATCCACCTTAAGAACGATGTTCCGTTTTATTTTCAACCTCGCAGGCTCTCCTTCGGTGAGAAACAAGAGGTGAATGTCATGATTAACGACCTTCTGAGTAGGAAAATAATTAAAGCGAGTGATTCCCCTTACGCCTCCCCTATAGTTTTGGTGAAGAAGAAGTCTGGCGAGACACGCATATGCGTTGATTATCGAGCCTTGAATAACCTGACTGTTCGGGATAACTACCCCCTTCCGCTAATTGAAGATTGTTTAGAGTACGTAGAAGGAAAAAAAGTGTTTTCCATACTTGACCTTAAGAGTGGGTTTCACCAAGTGAAAGTTGCTTCCGCCTCAACTCGCTACACATCCTTCGTAACACCTAACGGGCAATACGAATTCTTAAGAATGCCCTTCGGGCTTAAAAATGCCCCAAGTGTTTTTCAAAGGTTTATTAATAGAATATTCCGAAAATTCATTGATAACAACCAAATAGTGGTGTATATGGATGACATAGTCATTGCAACTAAAGACTTAGAGAGTCACTTAGAGTTATTGACGGAAGTCCTTCAGTGTATCTCAGCAAATGGTTTAGAGCTTAAGTTAAGCAAGTGCCATATCGCTTATCCGACCATCGACTATCTAGGATATAAAGTTACCGAAGTAGCCAAGTGATGCACACTTACGCGCCATTGCCAACTATCCCCTTCCGAACAATCCGAAAAAACTCCATTCCTTCCGGGGTTTGTGTTCCTATTTCCGACGGTTCGTGGAATTATTTTCCCGAATAGCGAGACCCTTGCTCGACCTAATTAAGAAAGATGTACCGTTTAATTTCACATCCGAATGTGAAAGTGCCTTCCGCCAACTTCAGAAACGCCTAACTTCAGCCCCCGTGCTCGCAATATATAGTCCTGAGCGAGAAACAGAATTGCATTGTGATGCAAGCTCAAGTGGTTACGGAACAATACTACTTCAGAGACAAGACGATAAGAAGCTACATCCGGTAGCGTACTTTTCCAAGAGCACTACCACTCAAGAGTCGAGGTATCATAGCTTCGAGCTTGAGACGCTGGCTATTATTTCCGCTCTTCTTCGCTTTAGAGTGTACCTACAGGAAATTCCGTTCGTCATAGTAACAGATTGTAGCTCTTTAACGCCGACCTTAAGCAAGAAGAACGTAAATCCTAGAATTGCTCGTTGGGCTTTGGAGCTCGAAAGCTTTAATTAGGTAGGTAGGTAGGTTGTGTGGTGAGCTACGCAAGGCAGCCAAGCACTTAGGCCAGATGAGGCCCATTGTGATACCACATGAAGCGGATGCAAAAACATGCCACTACTCTAGAAACCAATTGGAGCTATTAATATAGCGTAGGATACGGCTTATGCTGGTGTCAGCAAGTTCACCGAGGTTATTTAGAAAGTAGTGACCGAGATGCCTCTTTCTACGGTTCGCGAGGGAGCTGCAGGTTCCTAAAAGGTGGAGCGAGGTTTCTTCCTCTTCTTCGTCTCTGCAGCTTCTGCAGAAGTCGTTGGCCGGGAGGCCTAGTCGGGTGGCATGTTTGCCAAAAGTGGAGTGCCCAGTTATGACACTGATCAGGTTCCTAACCTGAATTCTGCTGAGTCTTAGGAGACTAAGTGAGCGTTGAGGATCTAGCCTAGGCCAGATTTCCCTGGTGACGCGACAAGTAGTACCATTCGACCACCTAAGATTGGTTGCCGCAATGGTCTTGGATTTGATGTGGAGGAGCGCGGTAGCAATAGGTGCGCAGAGACCGACCTTATCCGGTTGGATGGCTTCACTGGTTCCGCGCTTGACAAGATCATCGGCCAGGCAGTTCCCCGAGATGTCACAGTGTCCCGGCACCCACATGAGGTGAATGTTAAACTGCTCTGCCATCTCGTCAAGAGATTTGCGGCAGTTAAGAGCTGTTTTTGAATTAAAAGTGACAGACTTCAGGGATTTTATCGCAGCTTGACTATCCGTACATATCGTGATAGAGGTATGCGATACCACGTTGTACTTTAGCCACGACAAGGCTTCCTTGATCGCCATTACCTCCGCTTGAAAGACGCTGCAATGGTTGGGAAGACGAAATGAGATCTGGATTCCCAAGTCTTCGGAAAAGACTCCTCCACCGACTCCGGATTCAGTTTTTGATCCGTCGGTGTAGATCACCAGAGATTCATTACTTATAGGTATGCCTTCACTCCAGTCAGATCTGGAGTATAGGCTAAAGGAGAAACTTCTTTTGAAAAGCTTTAATTATAAAGTCAAACATCGTAGTGGCGCAAACATGAACCATGTTGACGCCCTTAGCCGATGTAATATAATTTGGCAGCACTCATCATCGATAGTTAAGTGTTTCATTTTGTCTTGCTTACAAATTCCGTACTGTCGCTTATGTAATGGGGTTTGTCACTTGAGGGATGCTCATATTGTTTTACTACTCGGTTGATCAGGGACGATCAATTCTCAGGCTGGCCGAGTTGTAGTATTAAAAATAAAACTGGAAAACGATGTAACACCCCTGTGTGAGTCAGCGCCCTCTGGGGGTTGACGAAAGCAACGCTCGACAGAGATCCTTCAGCTGACAAACTCCATCATGACAGATCTCTCTGTCACTTGCCTTCCGTCTTTTGAATAGTTTAGTTTGCGCGTGCGTAATAAATTTAAAAGAAACATTTTAATTGTACTAAAACCGTAAAAATATTAATTAAACCTAATAATACTAAAGTATAACATTTAAGTCTTGAGAGAGAAAATTAAGAAATCCAGAAGGATTTCTGACGCGATACTCTCCAACTCTCGACTTTCAGAATGTCGTTGGAAGATGTGAGTGATATGTCAATAATATGCCCAGTAAAAAAAAAGAAAACAGCCGCTTTAGAGTGGAAAACAAAACGAAAAACCACTTTTATTTTACAATTCCTTCCTCAAGTCCACTTCCGCTGAGTCTAGTCGTGAGTAGGGCGGAGAATAGTCCGACGGTGGAGGAAGTCACTTTAGCGATTGAAGCGCTAAAGATCGGCAAATCCACAGGTGTGGATGAAATCCGCCTAGTAATGCTGAAAGCGATGGGTAAAGAGGGAGTTTTATGGCTCTCTCGTGTCATTAAGGTGACCTGGGAATGTGGCGAGACGCCTGGCGGTTGGCAAACTCTTTTTAAAAAAGGGGATAAGAGAGACTGCTCGAATTATAGGGGCATATCTCTTTTAAGTTTCCCCGGTAAAGTCTGTGCTAAGGTGTTGGAGGCGCTTCTAGAGCTATGGTTGAATCCAGGTTGGGGGACGAACAGTGCGGCTTTCAACCTGGCAGAAGTACTACCGACCAGCTGTTCACTCTAAGAATGGTACTCGAGAGGGCGTGGGAATATGCCAAACCGATCTACAGTTGCTTTGTAGACCTCGAAAAGGCATATGTCCGAGTTTCTCGAGGAAAACTTTCGAGTGTTCTGCAGGAGCATGGGATTAATGGGTCTCCGTTGAGGGCCATTCAGTCCCTATACACAAACTGTAGCAGCTGTGTTCGGATTAACGGCAGTAAATCAACATCTTTTACTGTGGCGTTGGACTTCGCCAAGGGTGTGTCTTGTCACCTCTCCTTTTCATTATATACATGTATTGGATGTTATAACGCACCCGTGGTGAAGAATGTTTGACATTGGGGGAACTAAGGGTAAGTCACCTGCTTTTTGCAGATGACTTAGTTATCCTCACATCCTCACAGACGAAACTCCAGCGTGCGCTAGATAGGTTTGTGGCCGTCTGTACTGATGCTGGGATGAAGGTTAACGTGGACAAATCCGAGGTGATGGTTATTTCCAGAACGCCTGTGCAATGCACTCTGCAGGTCAGCGGAGTCCCATTGAAACAGGTGGAGAAGTTCAGGTATCTCGGGGTCTTTTTCACGAGTGATGGGAGGAGCAATACTGAGCTTTCCTGTAGGATTGGCCAAGCCGGGTCAATTTTGAAACAGTTTGGAAGATCTGTCATCAGGAAGGCCGAGCTTGAGGTGAAGGCCAAATTGTCGGTGTTTAATTCGGTATTTGTTCCAAGTCTCACCTATGGTCATGAAATTTAGGTAATGACTGAAAGAATAAGATCGTGAATACAAGCTGCCGAGATGAGATTTTTGCGTGCCGTTGTAGGAGTTACTCGCCGAAATAGGGTGAGCAACACTACAGTGCGGGGAGAGCTTAATGTTGAACAGCTTCTTCTCCGAACGGAAAGATCCATACTTCGATGGTTTGGTCACGTGGCACGAATGTCCTTAGCAGTACGACTACCGAGGCGTGCCTTGAATGCGATTCCGTCGGGTAGGCGACCGCTCGGTAGACCCAGGATGAAATGGTTGGATCAAGTCCAAAAGCTCGCCTGATTATGCTTGGGCATACCCCCCGAGGAGTTTGAGTCGGCGGTGGAGGATCGGTTTGCCTGGAGATCTCTTCTGCGTGCACTGCCTCCGCAACCCCTTTAGTGGAACATACGGGCAAAGAAGATGATGATGATGGTGACGATGATCGCCATGATCCTCACCACTCTAGTCAGATGGAACTTTAGTGACTTGACTGCTGCTTAATACATACCACCCTGATGTGCTCAAAAGATCCACGGGGTTCTGCTTCGTTCCTACATGTCTCCATCTTTTAACTTGAGTATTAGTTTGTATTGAAGCTACTCGGTTCGCTACAAAGGCCTTGAGGCTTTATTTATCCAGTGCAGTGTAACCAATGAATCCGTCCACATATTATACTCTATTCCTTCCCAGTCCATTGTCCTTATCACTCTGATTTATTAATTTCGGTACTATCTCATCGCCAAATGTCTTACAAGGAGAGTGCACGAACTTGGGGTCACCGATTTTGATGAAATTTGGCATAGTGAAAGCTCCCTTATGGGACATTAATTTCGTGCACAATACAACCATGATGTCTGGTTGTATTGTGCACGTGGGCAAGTACTCTTCATCTGTAGACCTCAAGAGTCTCAAGTCCACCTCAAGAGTCTATTATTAATAAAAACTTGAAATCGTTTGATTTTCAATAGAAAAAAAAAAATGAAACAAAATAAGAAAATAAAATGAATTCTCTGGATGACAGCGGCGATCACACCCACTAGGCTATTGCCGCTCCGAATTTTGACGTTTCTTTTTTTTAGTATATGAAGCGATCGGGAAAACTTTGGCGCCGTTTTTCTCGGAAAAGGGGGAGCGTTGCGTTCTCTGACTTTAGGAAATTAATGTCCCATAGGGGAGCTATTACTATGCTAAATTTCACCAAAATCGGTGACCCCAAGTTCGTGCACTCTCCTTTTTAGATTAAAATTTTCCCAGCAATCGTCACGGGTGCTGTGAACCCATTAGGATCACAAAGTTGAGCAACACAGCTCGCAATTTTGCTCATAGTCATTAAATCCTCCATTACTGGTCTTTTCATTTCGGAAGTGAATTGATCCCTGTCGATTAGCCATTCAAGGCCTTAAAGCGAGGCCTCCTCATCATTGTCAAATACAATAAACTCTCTTTCCTCATAAGTCATGTCCTTCACAAGAGCTTTGGAGTTTTACTTCCATTTTCTTAGCTCGAACCCTGAGGCGGAAATGTATAAGCTGATAGATGATTGTTGTTGTTTTCGTTTTGCGATTGTGTAGTGTGATTATCACTTTGACAACCACCATGTGTGACCTAAATAGGACATGACATGACACCTAAATACAGGGACGTGCAAAAATGGATACATACTCGGCGGTCGTTTGGTTTTTTGTAAATAAAAAACCTCTCGCTTGAACGATTTGAATGATTTTTGTGTTATTTGTTTCCTTGCTTCATCACCAACAAAATGAAGTACAGTTAAATGAATTCAGTTAATATTTTGTTTATGTTTCTAATATTGACATTTGTGGGGTGTTGTTATAAGGTTATATTACATTTGTGCTTATTGGGATCGATGACGTCATCACGGGCGCAACACATTTATTCTTTTGATTGCGGTTATAAAAGAGGTTGTAAAGATTGTCTGTCAGCACTTTTATTTTTGTGTCATATGTGTGTACAATGCTGATGTCTCTCTGAGAAAAACCATTAGATTGTCCGAAGCCCTAGGATTAATCTATACGACTCTCAACATTTTAATTGGGAGGTTGTTTTTGACTGAGGTTGCAGTCTCTCAACCCTTAAGTCATCCAACAGTCTGTTGGCGTCATTGACATCGTTGTCGGTATGGCTATGCGCGAAGATTTTCAGTTTGGCATGCCTTATTCCTTATGAGCTTACAACCGATCTTTTCTAAAATCTTGGCGCTGTCCTGGAGGTCGTCTCTGACAACCTCACTGATAGTTTTAGTCGGCGGTGCCTCGGGTACGGGTTTACTAGGGTTGCCGACCTTGCTCCTCTTGGCGTCCTGTCTGGACAATTAACTCGAGTGACCCCCTTTCGCGGACTCTTTAGGTGCATTTGTTTGCACTTCGCAGCGGAAGTTGAAATGTCTCCTTATCCACACGGTCTCGTTTGGATAAGCTGCCAGCCTGTTCATTTTTGGCACTTTATGTTTATATGCCCCTTCTGAGACACTAGGACGAGTATTAGCACAATTGGCATGGCGAGAATCGGCTTCGACACGTTTGGAGGGTTCAACAGTAGTTGTTCCACCATTTCCTGTCTCCTGACTGGAGGCGAGCAGTTCATCTTCGCCGAGAAGCTTATGCTCCTCAACGCCTATAGTCGCTTTCCCCCCATGGGGTGGCGATCTCGCTAACTGGGGTTTCCGGTGGAACTGGTTGATCGACTCATCATCCAACAAGTCTTCCCACCAGTTATTCTTCTCTAACTTCAAAAACACTTGTTGGTAAAAGCAGAAAGCTTGGCTCGGCCTCTACTGTAGTCATTCCCAAGGTACACAAATTACAAAAAATATTGTATATTTTTGGGTGTCAAACAATAAGAGTCCAAACTCCTACTAAACAACTTTGGTTCTCGTGTGTGCGGTTGAGTATAAGGTATATATATAGTGACCATATACTCCGGAGCACCCCACAACCGAAATAACGAAAGACTTTTGCACGCATTGATTGTAATAAACGATATCAATTTCAAGTGCGTATCGTGCAAAGGTCTATCTTTGTGAATAATTGAACATGAATGTAATTACAGTAGGTGTCTTCTGTGTGTACTCTTTCGGAAAAAGAAACAATTGTAATTTCACTGCACTGAATTATTGGGAGTACAACTTAAAAGACGCGTATTTTTTTGTTAAAAAAAATCATTTAATTGAATATGAAAATGAAAATACATGTCACTCAAAGTATTGCCCATCGCTAGCCACAACTTTTCTCATCTTTCTGGCAATTTGTGGATTCCGTTCCAAAAGAACTGCGCCGGCTTGGCGGCCAAGAATGAATCGAGCCAATTTTTGATACCGTCAACTGAAGTGAAGCGTATTCGAGCCAGGGCATTCTGTATGGACCTGAACAAATGGTAGTCGGAAGGGGCCAGGTCTGGGCTATACGGCGGGTGGGGTAGCGATTCCCATCCAACATTTTCCACGTATTTTTAACCCGTTGAATGCGATGTGGCCGAGCATTGTCATCATGGAAAATTATCGATTCGTGTCTAGTCGCATATTCTGATCGTTTTTCTTTGATTGCGGCACCCAATTTCCTTGCTTTTGCATCATTCCCAATGCTTTGAAACGTTTGGAAATTGCTTGCTGTGTAACTCCCAATGATTTCGCAAGCTCCTCTTGAGTTTGACATGAATCTTCTTAAAGTAATGCCTCCAATTCTGCATCTTCAAACTTTTTGACTTGTCCAGGACGTTCCTTGTCTTCAACGTCAAAATCACCAAATTAGAACCTGGCCGTTAATGTTCACGTTCATTCTGAGTCGAACGCAAAAAACAGAATGGTCCTATGTCTTCTAGTTGTTGGTTCATACTAGTTTTCTTTTGAACTAGAAGACATAGGGCCATTCTGCCAGGTCCTAATTTAACTCATTACTTCATTTTTTTGGCGATGAAGTAAGGAAATAAATAACACAAAAATCATTCAAATCGGTCAAGCGGGAGGTTTTTTATTTACAAAAAACCATACGACCGCCGACTATGTATCCATTTTTGCACGCCACTGTATGATTGCAGGTCGAATGTGAGAAATAAAAAAAAACCGGTCAAGTGTGAGTTTTACTCACCCGCCGAGGGTTTCGTTCGCAAACATATTAGTAGCTTAGACTTAATAGAAGTCTAAGGAATCAACAAACTAAAATAGTCATATCAAATTAGACTCAATTCACTGTCCATTCACTAAAATTCTTCTTTTCATTTCGAACGAAACACAACAAAAGAAAATCCTTTCCCATTTGCTGATCGCGCCAGCCGTGTGAAAATTGCTTTGGTGCATTTAGGGGATGAAATGCCGCAAGCGACACTGAGACTGCCGTCAGTTCATCGTTTTTTGCGATAACTGATTCGATTTAAATCGTTAATATTTGGAAAAATTGTATGAAAATATTTTTTTTACATAATATTTTATTGTTCTTTCGCCGAGATCTACAAAATGGCGTTTTCGGATCTTAAAAATTCGAATGTTGCTGTTTTTTTGTTTTTGGCCAATATCTCGAAAACTATTAAAGCCAGAGTGCTTAAACCAATTTTAACACAAAGATTACATCAAGAGCTACATTCTAGATTTTTTTCAGATTCTTAGACCAACGGGTGTGGAAATGCGCGGGGGGGGGGATGCCTTTTTTTCGACTTTGAAGCTTAATATCTCGAAAACAAAAGAAAAGTTCAAAATGAAAACTCTATTTAAAGTCTCTCTATCTAAAGTTAGTAATTAATTAATTTTAGTATGATCAAAAAATCACACACGATTTTTGGATAATTTTGGGGTATTGCGATGAGTTGCCCCATAACTCCAATTTTTTTCAGATTTTTTGGTCCAATATTTTAGAAAATAAGGTGGGGGACACTGCACACAAGTCAGTTCTTGGCAGTTTGTTGGCTAATAACTTCTTACCAATAAGAGTGAGATGACTGGCATAGTACAACTTTTTGATCTAACTATCATCCTCTTTCCAACGATATCCATATCAAGAAAGTAGTAAAAGAAATTTGTTTTTCAAATTGAGTACTAAGCTTTTTGCTAATTTGCAATTTTTTTACCTGAGCTTTCTCTGGGCAAGTGAAATACATCTTTTGGCAAAGTTTCATTTCTTAGTTTTTAGTGGTTCGCCAATTACCAAGGTTAAAGTCTGATGACAGACAGACAGACATTTTCATAATCAGCGCACCGCCCCCTTTCCAAGTTTTTTCGGGCGTTAGTATTAGTACTAACTTTTTCTTTAATCTGCGACTTATTCCAAAACGGCTGCATGATTTATTTTTGGGTTGCCTAGATACACCTTCAGTCCAAGTTTCATCCCTTAACTATAAAGGACTTATAAGTTATAGTCAAATATGTAAAAGGCGACAAACAGACAGACAGACACCGAAGTGATTCCATAAGGGTTTCGTTATTCCTTTGGAACGAAACCCTAAAAAGGTATTTCTTCGGTGAAAAAAAATGTATAATGCAAAAAAAAACATTAGCAAAACTATTTTTTCAGCATTAAATACAATATTTTATTTATTTAAGCCAAACATTTTACAATGTTTTTCACAATTTGCTCTAGGACGATAGTCAATTAGTTATCGTCAGAAAAGCATCGTCGACACGATAGAAAATGATAGTTCTCGGCTTACGTGAAATAGAGAACACGATATCGTTTTTTTATGCTTACGTGAAGCACAGCTTTCGTTCAAACGATATCGTCAGACGATAGTCGTGTTAAAAGGCCCATAGACGGGACACAGTGTTGAACACGGTGTTGTGTTGCCTTTCGCCACAAACGTCACACATGGTAATAATTTTTTTAAATTAATATAAATAGGCTAAATTTGTTATCACTAATAGTAATAGTGGGAGAAATGCTCATTGCAATTACAATAGAAACAATTTTCGAAGATATTTGCATTAAAAGAAGCCTAAAACAAGCAATAACAAATAGTGGTTGCAATGACTAATCTTAAACAGGAACCAATTGGCAGCTCACACGTATTCACAGACAGGAATTGCATAAAAAACGGCAAACGTCGAACGTCAAAAAAAATCCAGGGGAAAGAGACGAGGGAGATGGATATCTTGTTTAGCTCATTTGTGCATGAGAATATGTGTGAGCTACCAAGTCTAACTGCTCAGGCTGCACGCACCTAAAGGCACTTAAATTTGCCGTTCCTGCTTTTGTTTATTCTTTTCCTATTGGCTCCCAAATTTAAAACGACGGTTGCCATCAAAACAAAAATAAAGCAAAAAAGAAAATGCAGAAAAGGTTCATTCAGCAAGCTCACTTAATCTTCACAATCACTCGGCCGTTACTCTTTGAAAAAGGGATCGTTTTTTTCTAATATTTTCTAAAATATGAGACAAAATGATTCAAAGAAAAGGTGAAGTTTCAAAATAATTTTAAACACTGAATATTAATTAAATGATTTTTCAATAGTATAATTTATAGGGTTTGTAACTATTTGATTTAAGTGAATTTGCTTTGTTTCAAATGTAATGAACTTTTCCATGATCCACTGAAACTTTCGTGTCTGTCATTTTTAGACATTTACAGGACATACGTTATTAGAATTAGTCAAATAATTCATTAGAAATAAAAACTCTATTAATGCGGAAAGCGGGAAAGCAAAATGGGATGGAGAAAGTTTTGAAATGTCATTGTCCGTACAAAAATTAACTAGACAAACAATCCTTGAAACAAAATAAAATAGTACCTTTTAAATACGTATAGTAAAAGAATTGAAAGAAACATTTTCCTCTTGAATCAAACAAACTTGGACAGCATTGGATTTCCAAACCATCTGGTTAAAAAGATTTCGTATTGATGAATAGGCTGGTTTTGTTGATACTAACTCTAAAAAAAATTAAGACAAGAGTAAATTCACTATTCACAACAAATGTACTTCTATATTTCGCAAATGTACTTGCATCATATTAACCAAAAACAGTTGTTAAACATTCTTATCAACATAATATTATAAGTCTATCATTTCCAATGTCGTTTTCGTTGTTCGTCCCATATATGAGAAGTTCGTAAAATTAAAATAAAATATTTTGTAACATACCTTATGATCAAAAAAGAACCGAAATTTTCATTTTAAAATTCCCGCGCTTGTCCAATCGGTAAAATTTTATTCTCTCAACGTTCGCAACAGTTTTATACATATTCTGTCAAATTTTGACGGATATCGTATGATTAGTTTTTGTTTGACGTCTATACAAATAAGTTGAAAAATTTTCGTGTGGCGATTTTTATAATGGATGAAAATTTAGAACAACGTGCGTGCATCAAATTTTGTGTTGAAAATGGATTTAAGTGTTCCGAAACGTTGAAAATGTTAGAAAAGGCCTTTGGTGAATCGTGTCTAGGAAAAAGACAGGCATATGAGTGGTATAAACGGTTCAAAGGTGGTCGTACAAGCTTGGATCATGATGAGATCCCTGGCCGCCCAACAACATCTGTTACTGAAGAAAACATTGAATCGGCGAAGCAAATCGTGTTGCAAAATCGTTCTGCACCGATAAGAGAGATTGCTGTGTTGTTGGGCATCTCTAATGGATCAACCGAACACATTTTAACTGATGTTTTGGGTTTGAAACGCGTCGCTGCTCGGCTGGTGCCAAAAAACCTGAATTTCAAAAACAGCGTCGTTTTTGGCCAAAAACTCAACCAATGTCATCAATCAAGCACCGTACTCTCCAGATATGGCCCCGTGTGACTTTTTCCTCTTCCCCAGACTCAAATTGCCATTGCGGGGAACGCGTTTTCAGACCATAGAGGCCATAAAAGAGAATTCGCTGCGTGAACTAAAGGCCATACCTTCGGCGGCCTATAAAACTTGTATGGAAAATTGGATCAAGCGTTGGCATGCATGTATTGCCGCAGGAGGAGAATACTTTGAAGGTGATAATAAAGAAAATTATTAAAAATTGAAATTTTGCGTTTTTTTAATAAAATTCCGGTTCTTTTTTGATCATAAGGTATGTACATATGCTTTTAAAAGCCATAAACCGCGTGCACCATCATTAAACGCTACCAAGAGATATAAGGTAGCACTGATTTTTCGCACTGCTATCGGTAAAAGAGAGAGTTTCGTGGTCTCTAGATATAAATCTTCTAAAAGTGTGCGTTTTTTCATACATTTTGGATATAAAACTTGTAATAGTGGTAGTGAACTGTCATTTCACACACACTACTATTGCACCCCCTGCCCGATAAACTTAACCTTGCTGTGCATCATGTTATCATTGCAAAAAAGTATGAAAAAGAACTGTGATTTTATTTTTATTTTGTTTTTCTTTAATAAATAGCAAATTTGATAACTGAGTCGGAAGCATTTTAAGATTAGACAAAAATTTCATGAGTTATTTGCAAAAGAAAATTTGAATATCTACCCGGGTAGATACAATTTTTTTTTTATTTTCCCAACTTGTTTATTGTGTCTTATTTTTGACATTAAAGAAAGGTTTTACATGCTAAGGGAATCAGGACCAATGACCTTCATTGTTGTTTTATGTTACAGGTTACAGGTGGGTTTTAATCCACCCGAAGCGTTGGGGGTTTAATTCACTCTGAGCGTCCCTTGTCGTTGTTGTTGCCAGGTTTTTGTTTTATAATTATTTGTTTACTTGTTTACAGGTATGCTTATAAACTATATATACAAGTTTTATGTGCGTATATTTGACATTGGTTTGTTTTTAGTGTTTTTTTTACATTGTTTTTTTTTTTTTTTTCATTTATTTATTTTTATTAAATTTTGTTGTTGTATTGTTTGCTACTATGTATACGGCACTATAAGTTTGACTTGAGTCTAATAAACATTAATATATAGTTATTTGTATGGTAAATCCGTTGGTCTAAGTCTTAATAGCCGTCTAGTTGATGTTTGTTTGTTGTTTGGTATGGTCCGTACTTCATCGTTTGTGTGTAGTTGTAGTTTTATACGATGTTTAGTGCTATTTAGTCTTATCTCCTGTACGATTGTTGTTATGTTCAAATCCTTGTGAATTTCTTTGTTAGGTACGTACCAGTCCGCGTTGACTATCGTCCGAAGTATTTTGTTTAGCATGCGCTCTGTGATTGCTCTGTTAGATTTCTTAGTAGTGCCCCATAGTTGGAGTCCGTATGTCCATATGGGTTTAATGATAGTCTTGTAAATCAGTAGTTTGTTATCAATTGTCAGTTTTGACTTTCTCGCTAGCATCCAGTAGTATTGTCCAAATTTGTCTTGTATTTGTCTCTTTTTGTGTAAAATGTGTTGTCTCCAGGGGAAATAGGGATGGGTATGTCGGCGTTGTACAGGATAGAGAAAAGGGCCAATGACACCTCCCAGGGAACTCCAGCTTGGGCTGTGTGCAGTTGGGAATATTTGTCTTTACATCTCACGTAGAATGTTCTGCCGTCAAGATAAATTACGAAAAAGTTCAGTGTGAGTATTCGTGTGAGATTGTAAGGAAGTCCAGTATGCCATACTTTGTCAAAAGCCTTTGAAACGTCAAGAATAGTACCTTTTCGCTTCAAGGTCTTTTGAGATTTTATTTATGACTATGCGTCTGTTGTATGGTTGAGTAGTTTTGTCTGAAACCGAATTGGTTTGTTTGGGATTAGTCTGTTTGTGTCAAGTATGGGTTTTATTTTGCCTGGAGAATTTTTTCCAGCAGTTTGGATAGAACGGGGAGCAAGCAGATAGGCCTGTAGCCATTTGCTTTTGTCGGGTCCTTGCCAGGCTTAGAAACAGCTGTCACTTCAGCGATCTTCCAAACTTTTGGAAAGTATTTTGTTCGGAAGATTGCGTTGAATACATTTTTAATGTAAGTCAGTCATAGCCTGGGCTTTTTTTGCTTTTAGTTTTGTGTTTTATGAAGTGCGGGATTTCATCTTTCGTAGTCAGGGCTATTTTTGTGGTGTCAGTGTTATTTATTAAGCTCAGCGAGTGATAAGTATTGTCTTTTTGGTTGGTGAATGTGTTGGCGAAGTGTGCTGCGAGTGTTTCAGCTTTTTCTTCGTTAGTTCTGGACGAGGTCTTGTTGTCATTGAAGATGGCAGGTTGGTGGACAATCGTCGACTTTACGTTTCCAGTGGCCTTCCACAGCGAGTAATTCGTCTGGTATGTGGGTGTCAGCCTAGAGAGGCATTTGCTTATACAGTTTTTGTAAGTTAATAGCAACTGTTTTTTAGTCTTTTGTGGCTTTATTCAGTTGCCTTTTTATGTCCGGAGATCTGGTGGTTTGCCATGTTTTGCGGAGATGTCGTTTACGCCTAATTTTGTCAAGTAGGAACTGGGGAGTTTTGTCAAGGCGATCTTTTGCACTGAGCGTTGGTGTAGAACACGTCGTAGCATCAAGTATGACGTCGTTTAAGTGGATTATGGCCGCTTCTATGTTGTCTGGGGTTCTTAGAGGTACGTATAGCTCAAGGTCTTTCATAATTATTACTTTGAATGTGAGTCAGACGGTCTTCTTATTGTAAGGTTTGCAAGGCAGATTGTCATATATTATATTCGTTTTATACTTGACAATTACGGAGAGTGGTCGGAAGAAAGATCAAAATTGGTTGTAGCTGTCATGTAGCTTTTTAGTATCTGTTGGCTAGTAAGTCGGTTCGTCTGTGGAAAGGAATTTTATGGTCTGTCGTTTGAGTACGGCCATAAATGTGGTTACTTTATTGTTAGTTATACGTGAGCCCCAGTCTGAGTGCTTCGCATTTGAGTGTCCTCCCGCAAGAAAGCGCATCCCAAGTGTTTTAATGTAGTCGTTTTATTGGTCTTTTGTGATGTTTTGGTTTGGGGGACAGTACAGTGCGAAGATAGTAAGTGGTCCATATTTGTCTTCTATCTGTATTGTCGTAGCTTGTATATGTTTGGTTTTGTATTGTTCAAGTTCGGTTTGGTGAATCTTCTGCGTAACTAAAGTTGCTGTACCTTGTTGGTATTTTAAATATGCTTTTGTCCGTAAAATGTGTCTCTGTTATGAGTAGAATATTGTTAGTCTTGGTGTATTGCCCTATCTCGTTTATGTGTTGGATAGCCCGTTCGCATTCCAGATAAGTAAGTTAGTCGGTCGATCCATAATTAATTGGTCATTTTCGTTATAAGCAGTGTTAGTACAGGTTGTCAGAAAGCCATTGCATAACTTAACATCCACATGTGCTAAACCATTGGACATCTTATGCATTAAATTCAAGACGTTGGAACAGTAGCAGATCAACATCAACAAAAAAAGAAGCTTAAAACTAAAGGCCAGCCTGTTTGGGGAACAATTTGGGAATAAATTAATTTATATAAACGAGAGTATTACCAAGTATAATAGGTCGTTATTTAATCAAGCTAAAAAAATTAAAATAGAGAAAAACTTTTCTTATCTTTGGATCAGTAGAGGAACAATTTTACTGAAAAAACAAGAGCAGGATAAAGTACATAATATTTGTTGTTTTGAAGATTTAGAAACTCTATCTTAGATTTGATTTCACTATGAATAAATACTATAACGTACTACATGATACCCTAACTAGTCTTCCAAATGTTATTTCTTTTTGTAAATTTGCAAATGAGATTTTAAAAAGTGTATTTCATTCTAATAATTTTAATTTTTCAATCATTCACCAAAATATTCGTAGTATGAGGAAAAATTTTGACTTGTTTCTTATCCATATTGAATCTTTTACTAAAAAGCCTGACCCAATTTTCCTATCTGAGATTTGGATATTTGAACATGAAAAAGAATTATATAATATACCGGGCTTTAAATTTTATGCTAAATGCAACAACACATACGCGTCAGGAGGTGTTGCTGTATTTGTGAGTACTTGTCTCGAACACGAGTACTCCAATTGCAATTTAACAAGTGCGGATGTAGCTAAAATTTCTTGTACAATTGTCGAGGATAAATTTATGTTTATGTGTTTTTATAGGTTACACGATATGAGTAAAACTGTTTTTTCTTGAGGAACTGTATTCTCTACTGAGTTAAGAAAAAGCAAAAAAAATATTCATTCTAGGTGATATTAATCTAGACATCCTAAGTGACACAATAGTGTACGACTATCTTTCCGTTCTGTCGGCGAATGGGCTGTATTCATGTTTTGATGAACCAACTCGAATTACAGAATCCTCCCAAACATGCATTGATCATATATTTGGTAGACTTGATCGTAACTCAAGTTGCTCTCTCGTCAGCTCTATTTCGGATTTCAAAATTACTGATCATTGCATGATTGGTCTTTTTTTTAAATATAGAAGTGAACTCAGATCAATCAACCCAAATCATCCATCACTCGAGAAATCCGTAATTAATTATGATTGCCTTATGTCGCACTTGATTCATGAGAACTGGACAGCTGTATATCTCGAAAGAGACCCGGCATTAGCCTTTAATCACTTTTCCAATATTTTAAAAAGCCATATTGAAGCATGTACTAAGACAATCTCAAGTGGAAACAGTAGGTTAAAAAGACTTAAGCCCTGGATGTCTGCAACTTTGTTGAGAAAGATAAACCATAAGAACAAATTAAGAATTAAATGCAAAAAAAATCCCAAAAATGGTCATCTCCGTGAACTTTATGAAAAAATCTGTAAAGAAATCGTAGTTGAAGTCCAAGCTCATAAAGAAAACTATTACATCAATAAATTTTATTCAATCAAAGATTATATCAAAAAAGAGTGGTCAATTGTGAACGAACTGCTTGGCAAAGGAGCATCTCCGAATGCAATAACTTTCATAAACGTAGATGGTAGAATAGTATCTGATCCCATTGATATTGCAAATGAGATTAATACTTTCTTTACGACAGTGGCTGCTACTACACTTGCCGACGCAGGTTTCGATTCAGCTGAAGACAATTGCCCATCCTATTGCTTTAGTGCAGAAACATCTCAAGGGCATACCTTTGTCTTTGACCCAATTACATCTCTTGAACTGTTTAAAATCATAAACGCTTTGGATAATTCTTGTTCGTCATCGAGTAATAGTTTTTCTAATGAGCTTATTAAGAAAATGTGTCTCTACATTGTTGATGTGTTGGCGCATATTTTTTTTCGACAAAAGTATTTACTATGGTATTTTTTTTTCCAGATTCCCTTAAAATTGCTGAGGTAGTACCCTTTTTTAAAAAAGGGGATAGAAAAAATTTAAATAATTACAGGCCTATCTCATTTCTTTCTGTCTTTTCAAAAATTTTTGAGAAGGCGATTAAAAGCAGAATCATGCGTTTTTTGGAGCGTTACTCTTTCTTTAGTCCTAATCAATGGGTTCAGAGCTGGCAGATCATCCTCATTTTTAAAATTTTGTACATACAGTTATGATAGCCTTAATTGCAGGAAAAATACAGCTGCCTTATTTATCGATATAACCAAGGCATTTGATACTGTCGATCACAAGTTATTATTAACAAAATTGGAGAAAGCCGGCTTCAGAGATTTTATGCTCAATTGGTTTGCCTCGTACCTTGAAAGTAGAAAGCAAGTGGTTAAACTAGATGGTAGGCTAAGTAATAGTCTGATCATTGGAAAAGGTGTTCCACAGGGATCTGTTTTGGGCCCTGTCCTATTTCTAGTTAGTTATATAAACTCAATCTTTAATCAACAACTGAAAGGGCTACAAACTGGGTTCGCAGATGACATAGCTTGTTCGTATTCCAGTGCGTCCACTTTTGATTTATTTGTAGATGATCTAGAAAAGCTGAGACATTGGTTCAGCAGTCACAAACTAGTCATAAGCGATAAGACCAAAATCTTGATATTCAACCTATCGTCGAATCTAATACTCTTCCCCGCCATAACCTACCATAGTACAAATTGCAAATGTATGCTAGTAAGTTCCAATACTTGTGGAAAAACCAATGCAAAAACAACATTTAGCTCTAACTTGAGCTGCTCATCAAAATGTTTTGCAATTGAAAGAGTATCTACCTTTAAATATCTGGGAATCGAGTTCGACAGTAAATTGAATTGGAGTGCGCACACTTTCCTTCTTTGACAGTATTTGTTTAGAACTGCCAGTATAATGTTTCATTTAAGATTATTCTGCTCGCGAAAACTCTTGAAAACAATATATTACTGCCTAGTGCAATCAAAACTGCAATATGGACTTGTCTGTTGGGGAGGTACATATAGCAATAAAATCCAACCTTTGCTAGTAGTACAAAAACATATTTTAAGAATCATTTGGAGAAAAAAGCGATAAGAACATAGTTTTTTACTTTTCCATAACTCACGAATACTTCCTCTTAAATATCTCTACTTTTATAAAGTGCTTAAGATATTTTATCTAAGAAGTGGCTACTCATTAAATCGTAATACCACTATTTATGGGCTTCGTAGCACTGAAAGATTCCAGGCAATGATTCCACCGCATAACACTCGTCACTTCTTATATTTTTTCACTACAATTGCTCCTAGACTTTTTAACTCTCTACCGCTGTATATACGTTGTAGTCCCAATTCTTTTTCTTTTAATCGAGAAGTAAAAAAATGGCTTTTTAATTTTCTAATCTAATCAAGATTATGGTCTAAAGTAATTTTAATATTATGCATAAAAAATGATAAACTTTTTCTCACCTCTTTTCACCTTACCCTTTTTTAAATTATTCTTTAAACAATATCTTTTTCACTTTTTACCTAACTTTCTATATAGTATGAGATACATTCGACACTAGCTGTCTCAGCTATAGAATGTACCTACAATTTGTTCAATACATAATCACATACATTTTAAATAATTATATAAATCCTGCAATACTATCTTTACTATGTTTAACGTAATTTACATACATAAATTTGATGTTATATAACTGTATATTTACATTTGAATTCTTATATTGTAACTTAGGAATTGCATTTTATTTGTATTGAATAAAGTTCTACTACTAAAAAAAAAAATAGATACTGTGAGTACTATAGGTAGATACTATGAAAGCGAAGGTTAAGCATCCTCACATTCTGTGCGTAGTGCTGAAACTCTCACATAGCTTTAAACAATTTAAAAGCCCATCTTGCAAGTTGGCCTGTACTACTTTAACATGTGAACAACATTCAAAATGTGGCAATAAACTCAACTGATAAAATTCATTTGCGAATTTGTGCGTCGCATATGTATCAAGAACCGATACGCATTAAATTCATAAAGTAAAAGAAGAAGGAGAAAAGAAGACTCACTATTAACGCACAAGCACAAGCTTAAACACCAGCATCCGTTTTCTGCTTCCTTGACTCAGAACATGAATCCAATTGCTGTCGTGTTCGCCCTTACTGCCGACACGACAGCCATACATCTGGACACAGCCGTTCTCATAATTGGGTTACTTTATTTTCGCCTCAACTCTTTAATACTTTAAATAGACGAAAATGTTTCAGTTTAAGAGGCTGTTAAAAAGGTGGGATGTGCAGGGCCAAATTAAAAAAACAGTGTGCTTTAGACCACACGACTAAAGTAAAACTCCTTTAGCTTCATTTATATTTATGTATATATATATATGTATATGCCGTAGTGCATTTATAGTAAATAACTGTAACCATTTAATCAAATAAAACGAAGAGAGTGAGAGTCCCTCTCTGCCGAGTATTGAGCATTGTAGCGTGAATAGGTGAGAAATAAGAATGATCGAAGGAAAAAAGGCAATAGTTATGGTTAAATAAATCTATAATGTTACTTTATAACTTTCGTATATTTTATTAAACGAAAATTTACATTGGTGAACCGCACAGCTTCGCCTGCGTCACACGAGTGCCTCGTGGCTCTTTTCTTTTGCGTACGCGCTTTCTATGTCCCACCTGTTTTTGGCGCCGGCTAGATTCCAAAGTCTGATTTTTGGCGGTTCCCTTATCGCTTTTTCAGATAAGGGATTTCGGAGTTGTTGTTGACAGACGCAGCTGGAGATGTGATTTCGGTATATGCAGTGATGTGCATACCTATAACTCGTCCCCCGTAAGTATAGAGGTGTAGGGATGAATCCAATCCAATAAATATAAAATGTTTTATAGTAGATTTAGGTTTTATTGATATTTTAATTACTTTTTAATTATTACAAAGTTCTTTTTGATTTTTCTCGCACGCGCAACTAAACTATTCCAAAGGCGGAAGGCAAGTGACAGAGAGATCTGTCATGATGGGGTTTGTCAGCTGAAGGATCTCTGTCGAGCGTTGCTTTCGTCAACCCCCAGAGGGCGCTGACTCACACAGGGGTGTTACATCGTTTTTCAGTTTTATTTTTAGTACTACAACTCGGCCAGCCTGAGAATTGATCGTCCCTGATCAACCGATCTGCCGCAAATCTTTTGACGAGATGGCAGAGCAGTTTAACATTCATCTCATGTGGGTGTTGGGACACTGAGACATCTCGGGGAACTGCCTGGCCGATGATCTTGCCAAGCGCGGAACCAGTGAAACCATCCAATCGGATAAGGTGGGCACCTCTTGCTACCGCGCTCCTCCACATCAAATCCAAAACCATTGCGGCAACCAATCTTAGGTGGTCGAATGGTGCTACTTGTCTCACCAGGGCAATCTAGCCTAAGCTAGATCCTCAACGCTTATTTAGTCTCCTAAGACTCAGTAGAATTCAAGTTAGGAACCTGATCAGTGTCATAACTGGGCAATCCACTTTTTGCAACCCGACTGGGCCTCCCGGCCAACGACTTCTGCAGAGGCTGCAGAGACGAAGAAGAGAAAGAAACCTCGCTCCACCTTTTAGGAACCTGCAGCGCCCTCGCGAACCGTAGAAAGAGGCATCTTGGTCACTACTTTCTAAATAATCTCGGTGAACTAGCTGACACCAGCATAAGCCGTATCCTACGCTATATTAATAGCTCCAATTGGTTTCTGGAGTAGTGAGATGTTTTTGCATCCGCTCCATGTGGTATCACAATGGGGCTCATCTGGCCCAAGTGTTTGGTTGCCTTGCGCAGCCCACCACACAACCTACCTACCTAGCTAGTATGTATGCCTTAGTTCAGTCTTATTATCGGTATTCAATAAGATATGTTATTTCGTATATCCCTTATTTAAACCTTAGCCTGATATACCTTATTAAATTTTCTGCTGGGTTGTGTTCACACCCTGTCAAGAAAATCAAAATCTTTTGATGACACCACAACGAACAATAGGATGCACAACCACTGTTTTCCAATGCTTCGGATAATGTGCGTTATTCAGAGCATTGTTAAACAGGGTGCAATAGTTATCCACCGCTTCCGAAGGGAGGTGTCTGAGCACAATGTTGGGAATGCCGTCAATCCCAACTGACTTTTTTTTTCTCAATAAGTTGAAGACTCGGAGCCTTCAAAATGAACGGGGGATGTGCTCTCTCATTGGCGATGGCATTATAAGCCATGTTCTCCTCACTAAAAACCGTGAACCCGGCGTTCTCAGATCGCCAAATTTGCATCTCTTCGCGAAGATAGAAGTTTTGCACAAGGACGCGATTCTTGTACACTTCCTGGAAAGTCGCACCCAAAGCTTCCACCTTCTCTTGCGGATCTTCGATGACGAAAAAGTGTTCGTCTAGGACTGTCTAGGACTTACCGATGTCAGTAAGTTCCCGTTGTTCTTGGAAGCTTAAGACACGGAAGGTCGTTCTGATTTTTTCTCCGAAATATTTTATTTATTTGCGGAAACATGTTCGGGTTGCTGGAATTTACAGCCCGAATCTTATTGTTCCAGAACAAATTGACTGAAAGTCGATAATTTTGAGTAATCAAAACTTTTACGTTTTTTATCATCGACTTCAGTATCCCAACTTCCAAGTCTTGTCTGTCAGTAAATCTTCTGCAAAGGGTTTTAAGCCCCGACAGAAGTCTAGTTTTGTATGAGCGAAGTGCGTCGATTGTAGCATTGCGATATCGTTCCGTGTTGTCTTTGTACTGATACCGTGGTATCATTCTGTCCATCGTTCGTTCAATTGTCTCATCCATAAGCTTAAGGTACCTGTTTATCTCCTCGCTTGACAGGTTCCTATTGGACAGTGGTTGGAGCTCGTACGAGGAGAGTGCTCGTGTAATAGCTCCTGAGAAGCGTGCCCAACGCATCCTAATGTACTTGTAAGAATACGTCGGGACAAACTCCTCTAAAACCGCAATTTCGTTGGGAATCGTTATGTCGGCTCTTAGTCCGCAATGGTCGTTGTCATACACGAAATTGTGCAGACAGTTTATAGTAACTTCGTCACAGTCGGTCAGCTGTAATCTAGTGTCTTAAAGCATTAAACCGAGAACCGAGCCGCTGCTGGGATACGATAGACTATCCGTTCCTCTCAAATCAAGACGGTACTCGACACTGTGCTGCGACAACCAGTTGAATAACTGCCCCCAAAAGAGGATCGCAACACCACCCCCTTTGGGTTGGGTCGGTCTCTTCTAATAATTTTGTAATTGCTATGTCCTAATTTGTATTTCTGAAATAGCTTAGTTTCGCTAAGCAGAAGTACATCAGGATTTTGGTCTCTTAACAACATGAAAAGGACGTTTCTGTGGTCAACCCTAATCAGTGAAGGAGCCGAAGGTTATTCTCCACCAGCGTACCCATTATGACCTTAATTGCGTTAGGGCAGAAGAAAGTAGTTCTGCGGCGCAAGTAAGAGGGACACAACGTCAGTTCTGACTTCTGGAGTTCCAATTACGGGGATCCGTGTAACTTCCTTCGGTCGCTTAGGCTCTGCCGTCTTACCTTGAACAGACGTCATTTGGGCGAAAGCCAGTTGAGGCGTAACGGGTATTGCAGGTATTGAAGGTGGCGCTGGAATCGATTTAGACTCCACCCTTTTTTGTCGACCCAAATTGGACCTAACTATCCTAACATTCTTGAACTCAGGACAACCCCGATACTTAGCGGTGTGTCCCGAGTTCTTGCATAACGCACAAACGAGTTGTGCCCTATCTACTACCTCCCTACCCAGAGTACAATCCTAAGCCTTATAGTTCTGGTTCGGATTCGGCCGAGGTTCGATGCGGCGTTGCCGAATCGTTGCTTTCGCTGCGCTTCAATCTTTCCCAGGAGACAACAACAACAAATTGCGATTTTTGATTCAAATCGTTAATATCTCAAAAAATTTAGTAAAAATAATTTTGTTTATGCACTATTTTTGGATTCTTTTGTCAAGGTCTACAAAATGGCATTTTCGAATCTTTAAAATTCGTATGACATTGTTTTTTTGTTTTAAGCCAATAACTCGAAAACTGTTTGAGCCAGGATGATCAAACTAAGTTTGAACTAAAGATTATAACGAGACCTAAATTCTATTTTTTTTTTCACATTGTTAGACCCGTGGTTGTAGAAATGCGAAGAGGCACTTAACGCTTAATATCTCGAAAACTGAACCTCAGAACAAAAAGCTCAAAATGAAAATGGTATTTTATTTTACAAAACCTGTCTAACAGTTCTTAACTCAAACAATTCCGGTAAAAAATTTTTTTTTGAATTGGTTATTAATTTATTTTAGTACATATAAAAAATCATAAAAGATCTCTGAATATTTTTGATATATTGCGATGAGTTGCCTCATAACTCAAATATCTAAGAAAGTAAATCTGTTTTTTGATATTAGTATAAGTACTAACTTTATTAGAATTTTTTTTTTTTAACTTTCTTAGGGCAAGTGGAACACATCATCTGTATAAATTTCATTTCATAATTCCAGGTGGTTCACCAGGTACCTAAAATAAGGCTTAATGAGAGACAGACAGACATTTTTTTAATTTACGCCCCGCACCCTTTCCTATGACAACCATATTGACCATCAAAGTTAATAAAAGTTTTTTCAAACGTTAGTATCAGTACTTACTTTTTCTTTAATTTTCTACCAATTCTGGAAAAAATCCACGATCAATTTTTAGGTTGTACACATTTATTCCTAGCATCATCCCTTAACTACAGAGGATTCAGAAGTTATTAGCAAATATGTAAAGGCGACAGAGAAACAGACAGACGGACACCGAAGTAATTCTATGAGGGTTTCTTTATTCCTTTGGAACGAAACTCTAAAAAGAGTTCATGTTTGCCGACGCTTCACACATAAGATAAAACTGTTAAGAAATCATTTCCTTGATGATGTAATACATGTGGATGAGACGTACATAGCACAAGCACCACTTTGTGAACTTTAAAATAAAGATCAAAGTGACTTAAAAATAGCACTTCGCTTAACTCCAATACACTTAACAGTTAAGCATAGCAAGAGACAAAAGGTAAGACTTTACTTGATTTTGTGTTTAATAAACTATAATTATTGCGTTAATAGTTGCAGGTGAAGTATGCCACACAACTCTTCTCACATACGAATTCCGGCGCGCTTAAGAGAATGGGTATGTTTGGAATAATTGATTCACCTAATTGGTAGGAGTTGTCCGAAATTATTAGCACTGTAAGTACATACATACAAAAATATGTGTATATATGTTTTTATAATAATACTTATTCACTACAAGTTGATGCGTGGTTCGACATTTTCAATTCAAAGGTACCAAGGATTGACTCTAGGCCTAACAAAGCAGCGTTTCGATGCCGAGCTGACATTATTCAAGGAAATGCAGGACCTGGTCATGCGAATGAGATTCGGCAAAAGAACAGGCCGGCTTCCATGTCAGAAAGGCATTAAGTCTTTGACTTTGCTAATCGAAAATCTCAAGAAGTTCAAAGCAGAATATGTTCTGACCTACCGACTAAATCAAGATGTTTTAGAGGTGTTCTTTGGTGTTATTCGTGCCATAGGAGGTCTCTAAGACCACCCGAGCACACTCGATTTTAAATACCATTTGCGCTCTTATTTAGTCGGCAGGAAAGAATGCTGCGAACGTGGAATCCTTTATAGAAGCCGAAACTGAAATGGAAGCTGGTCCCCAAACTGCCAAAGCGGTATGTACCAATAGTTCACCACTAACTTCCGAACTTCTTTCTCCCCTAGAGTCTGAAAATGATGACATTCCAGATGAAGATCACGCAATGGACAACCTGAAGTACGACGCTCTGGAGTATCTCGCTGAATACTTAATCAACAGGTTCAAAACAAAAGTAGGCAATCTTGTTCAGTAATACAACGACAAAATGGACTCCAGCGGATTAACATGGGCAAATGTTATCACCGAAGGAGGCTTAGACAAGCCCAACAAATTATTTATGATAGAATTAGAATAATGTATTAAGGAAAGGTGCAAATTATGTAACTAGCATGTCAGATTTCAGTTCTAATTTTAGTCTTAGTCCTATAATTATAAAAGCATTTTATAGATGCAAAATGTATTTTAGAATAATAATTCAAAAACAAAATTTGTTAGACCTTTCGCATAAAAAAATTCAAGTAAAAAGAAAACTAAATAAAATTTGTTTATAGATTAAGTTAGTTTTTAAGATGTAAATATATTTATAGTAATAAACTAATAAACAGTCTGTATATGCGCATATTAATAGCTGAAAGTTTTTTATTCATTTTCATTTCAGATGTGTAAAAAAACAGCCGCTACACAAAATCCAGTCGTCCACATAAAATTTGATTTGAATGCAAATTTGACGACTTTGCTTACGTCACAGAAAGTGACAGTCAAAAGAAGGTATTACCCTTTATTCTGTGTATCATGGTTTCTACTCTACTGCAGCGCATGCACAAACGCACGCAACATTGTGTTTCTACTTTGATAAAGCAACCATTCGTTCATTTAGAGATAGATATGCTCAGAATCTTTTCCTGCTAACATTTTCTTGCAGGTTAGTCTTAACGATATTCCGTTTTTTAATCTCTATAATTTTCATCAAATTTACAACCAATTCGTAGCTTCCTCCATGTTTTACTGTGCCATAATTGTTCTTATCCTCATTGATTTGCTCTCTGATCTTTCGCCACACATTCACAAGAAGAGACACTCATCCCTCGCTTTGCGCGGTGGTTAGGGGAAAGAAAACCGAATTATGAGCGTACATGGTGATTTTTAACAAAAAAACCATAATGCGCCATGATTCTTTGAAGAAAAAACGTTATTTCGCGCAAAGCAAAGTCGCGCAAATCGAATTTGGGTAGATATTTGAAAATCGCCCAAAAGTGAAACCGCGTAAAACGAGACCGCGCAAAACGAGGGATGAGTCTACTGCCTTCCGTATTTCTTTAGTATTTACTTTAGGTTTGAACAGACGATATAAGAATTTGCAAAAGTCAATGAGAAGTTCCAGGCTAAGAACAAGTTGGAATGCTATTTCCTCTCACCGACCGTATTTCTCGCACAATCTCGCACAAATTCAGGAGATCATTTCTTACTCTCACAACACGATTCTGGATAAGCTTGCCCTTTTCTATATTTTCCCACCTTCACCCAACTCTCGGTCTCCTAACACCATTTTTCATGTCTCCCTCACTGGGCTTATAACTTTAAGGGCCTATGTAGGTATAATTCGGTGAGATTAACAAATCAGAATGGCAGCACAGATAAAAACATTTTTTTCTTAATCTTAAAGTATGTGTTCTTTATCTATTCAACCGATAACTTAACCGTACGAACAACAAACAAAATACAGCAAACAGAATATGTAAAAAAATGTCATGAACGTAATACTTTTATTTTATTTAAATACAAATTGCTTACAAAGTTTTATTTAAAATAAAAACATGATATACTGTTTAAATACAAGCAGTTTTAATCACTACGCCAATCACATTCACAAGTGGAACCTAATTAAATAAGACTAACACGTATCAGTCACATATGTGTTTGTGCCAGAATATGAGTACTGATCTTCGTCGTCAACATGCGGGCTGAATTACGTTTGTAAGGCTATATGCCACAGTTTTAAAATTAATATAATTCATGTGCTATCATCAGATGAACACCTCAGTAATATTCATCTGCAAGAACAAAAACCATTTGATGCGTCATTAAAGTTAAAATAAATAATTTGTAAACGAATTAATGAGATTTGAATAAATAATTGTAGATGCTAAATGCTGACCGTTAGGAGGTTGCTCCCCAATATACTGTTGCATACTTACTATATACTTATGTTATCACACATAACTGCATAACTGTAATTTTAATTGCTATTCAAAGTTCGTAGGTAAGCAAAATAAATTACTATATTTAAGTATGTCTGTCTATCGGATTGACTTAGATTCATTGATTATTTACGTTATAATATCAGTTTCCTGTTAAACATAGCAGCATCTTTTATCCGGGCATCCCGTAGGAAGTCGAATTTCCTTAGATTCGGGCGTCGTAAATCACGTCTACGATCGAAGGGAGCATCGATTTTATTTTGAGCCGGGTTAAAGTACGTGTACTTCTGAGCACTTTGCTGTTGGGGTTGATTAGGGTTTCTGTCTGGGCCGGAAGGTCGGTATGGGTCCAAACTCACTTGAAAACTTGTGGACTTTACGATGTTTTGTAATACGGCTGGGGGAGGTGGCGGGGGATAGGAATTAAAGGTATTCTCGTTATGCGGGTTGGGATATTTATATCCTGACGCAGAATTTGATCCATCGCTTACAGTATCTTTGGGTCTTTGTGCCATTTGACGGTATACGTCGGACGGGTTTGTGTTTTCTAAGCTCAGGTAATTGGAAGGACGTTTTTGTGGTATTAAGGACCCGTAGGCAGCGGTCATTGATTCGACATGCGAAACCGATTCGAGATGTCTGAGTGGCGGTATATCGTAGTGGTTGAAGTCATTGCTGTCCGGATAAACATAACCGTCATGGTCATTTTCAACAGTCACCGTCTGTGTTGTTTCGGATTTAGTCTTTGCGGGCAGTAGTTGTAGAATCTCTTGCAGTGCGTCCGCAGCCTTGCGGGCCTCTTTCTCTGAAAGTTTTGTATGTCGTCCATATATTGAATTAAATGCATCGAGTCCTGTGTATAAAATAATGTTCTTCTTGTTTGTTACTATGTATTATGTTGTGTAATGAATGTAAGTAGCGTATGTACAGTTGTTGTTCCGCGTTGTATTTACACGTAGGTTATTAGATCGGCTTTGTTTTAAGTGTATGTACATGTATGCATGTAAGTTTGGAGTCCAGGCTGTGTCGCAAAAGGCACAGAAAATGACTTATGTAGTTAAGCTACCGATAACGTTCGTTTTCGTATTTACAATTTACATTTATTTTTTTAATTTTATACGGATTGTAATAGAAAGATCTTTCTAAAACGTGAAACTATAAACAAGTTTACTGATGCAAATGGTAGTTAGAAACATGCAAGCGAATTATTATTTTTTACATATAACGGGATATCCCACAAATGGCTTCTGTTATTTCAAACAAGCTAAGAAATACATATATATATGGATGTATGTTTGTCGACATTAGCGAATTTCTCTCTTTTCATAATTGCGAAAGAAGACCAAAAGTTGTTTTTAATCTTTTATGAAAGCAATTTCAAGTAACAAAAACCGGTCAAGTGTGAGTTTTACTCACCCGCCGAGGGTTTCGTTCGCAAATAGATTAGTAGCTTAGACTAAATATAAGTCTAAGAAATTAACAAACTAAAATAGTCAAATCAAATTAAACTCAATTCACTGTTCATTCACTAAAATTCTTTTCATTTCGAATCAAGCTGAACAAAAGAAAATCCTTTCCCATTTGCTGATCGCGCCAGCCGTGTGAAAATTGCTTTGGTGCATTTAGGGGATGAAATGCCGCAAGCGACACTAAGACTGCCGTCAGTTCATCGTTTTTTGCAGATAATTGATTCGATTTAAATCGTTAATATCTCGAAATTTTGTATGAAAATATTTTTTTACATAATATATTATTTTTATTTCGCCGAGATCTACAAAATGGCGTTTTCGCATCTTCAAAATTCGAATGTTGCTGTTTTTTCGTTTTTGGCCAATATCTCAAAAACTATTAAAGCCAGAGTGCTCAAACCAATTTTAACATAAAGATTACATCAAAACCTACATTCTAGTTTTTTAGACCAACGGATGTGGAAATGAGAGTGGGGAGCGCCTTTTTTTCGACTTTGAAGCTGAATAACTCGAAAACTTAACTTCCAAATGAAAAGTTCAAAATGAAAACTTTATTTCATTTTACAAGACCTATCTGATGATACCTCACTTAATATATTCCCGTGAAAGTTTTTCCAAAAAAAGTTAGTAATTAATTTATTTTAGTATGAGGAAAAAATCATACACGATTTTCGGATAATTTTGGGGTATTGCGATGAGTTGCCCCATAACTCCAATTTTTTTCAGATTTTTTGGTCAAATATTCTAGAAAATAAGGTGGGGGACACGGTACACAAGTCAGTTTTTGGCAGTTTGTTGGCTAAAAACGTCTTACCAATAAGAGTGAGATGATTAGCATAGTACAACTTTCTGATCTAACTATCATCCTCTTTCCAACGATACTCATATCAAGGAACTAGTGAAAGAAATTTGCTATTCAAATTTATTATTGGTACTAAGCTTTTTGCTAATATGAAATTTTTTTAAATTTTTTTTACCTGAAATTTCTTTAAACAAATGAAATACATCTTTTGGCGAAGTTTCATTTCTTAATTCTTAGTGGTTCGCCAATTACCACGGTTAAAGTCTAATGACAGACAGACAGACATTTTCATAATCAACGCACCGCCCCCAATTCCAATGACACCCATATCGACCATCAAACTTATGAAAGTTTTTTCGGGCGTTAGTATTAGTACTAACGTTTTCTTTAATCTACGACTAATTCCAAGAAAATGCATGTTGTGTTTTTGGGTCGCCTAGATACATCTTCAGTCCAAATTTCATCCCTTAACTGTAAAGGACTTATAAGTTATAGTCAAATATGTAAAAGGCGACAGACAGACAGACACCGAAGTGATTCCATAAGGGTGTCGTTATTCTTTTGGAACGAAACCCTAATAATGGTTATTTCAGACCCTAATGAAAAGCAGATAAGTGGGCTGACTTCTTTATTTTGTAACTTAACAAAAAATATCTTTATATTTTTTTGACGAGAAACTCAGTTTCATTGCAAACAAAGTAAACGTAAAAAATTAGTAAATACTATATATATTACAATTATATAACAAAAAATCCATATTTACTTCTCTAAAAAAATTATCGTAATAAACTGGTTATACATTTATAATTCGTTTTGCGTTTGACACGAGTCTTGATCAAGTAATGTCGGTCTTCGACGTCAAAACAACCGTTCTTGAAGCCTTGAACCCACTCTCGGCACATTCTTTCACTAATAGCGGCCTCACCATAGGTATTTAAGAGCATTCGATGAGCCTCAGCCGCAAATATCTTCACATTAAAGCAGAAAATTAAAACTTTCCGCAAATGACGAGAGTTTGAATCGTAATCGACTTAAATCTATGATGCAGACACAAATCGACTAATATTTAAATGATGTAATGTTTACAAATACTTAAGCTTTTTGTATGACATTTACGATCTATTTATTTCGACTGCCACTTACCGCTACAACCACCTATTGTACAACGGCGGAATCAACTCAAATCATGACACAAATGTCTTATCACTGGCGAAAGAAGAAGTCACTTCTTCGCTCCAGACTAAAGATAAATGATTGATTCCCTTATATTCCCCTAAGCAATAATTGATTCCCTCATATTACCAAAGTCTCCGATAGGTTTCTTTCCTTTTCCTCCACCCAGCTTTGGCCAAATTCAGGCACAGGAACGTCTGGTAGCTATTCAAAATCACTGAAAGTAATGGCCAATTTGAAATTACAGCAGCTCTTCTAGTACACTCTTTTATAAACCTTTTATCGTAAGGAAAGGGGACCAACAATACACTATGTAAGTAACTTAAAACCACGGCTCCAATAAACTTACGAATGTTTGTTTTATTTTGCCAGCACTCCTATTACTGAATGACAAGCAATACCAAACCTAAACCCAAACCATTTTGATATATTCTAAAAAGAGGCAAGTAGATTAAATTGTAATATGGTTTGCCAAAATAAAGAAAAATGTGCAATTTTTGGTAACTGAACTGAAGAAAATTTGTTTGCGATCTTGTCCTCAAACATTAAAATTTTGCCTCAAACATTAAAACTTTAGTTTTTTTGTACGAAATTAAAAATAGACCAATTTTATACGTCTAAACGCAGTTTCATGTACTTTGTTTGCCCCTTTTGCATGTACAAATTTTACAAAATTGATAGAAGATATTATAAATAAATTATTGTTCTTTCATGAATTCAATATTTTTTAAAAGTCCATAATTTTTTTTCAAAATCAAAATCAAAAATACCAATTTTGTTGACAGGTAACTAGAAATGTATGCAATAAAACTATATGTACAGTTAAACTGTATACAAAATAAGCATTTACCGAAAAAAAAAATTAATGAAGTTTCTTATATTACTGATGTGAAACTGAGTTGGCCATAGTTGTAAAGTTAAGCAGGAGTTTCCAATACATTCTCCATTAAAATCTTAACATGCATTTATTGACAGTTATTGAAATTAAAATTCTTGAACGTTGCCTGCCGGTCAATATATTCGGTAGGTCCCATGAATCTTCAGCATAATTCAACAATTAACCTAAAAATCGGTTTTAAACATTAAAGGAGTTTTTTTTCCTAACAATTTAGCAAAGATTAGAAGTTCTGAACCAACGGATAATTAATCAATAGCAATGGATCTCATAATATTAGTCTTGACATATTGATTTGATTCGTGAATAACAAGTTGCGCAACTCATGCCTTTTTCAGAAATCATTTCGCATTCATATGTGATACCAACTCAAACATTCACACTACCACTTTCTTGTACTTTCACTTTCGTTGCCAAGTTTCTTTATATTGATGTGTTTTTACTTTCTACGTCGTGAGACATTGATAATCACGTGGTTGAAGGTGTTAGTAGTAGTAACATTCGTTCACAAATACATCTGAGTCCAAAATTTTCGGTTTTTATTTTGTTTCGTTTTCTTTTCCCGAGTAAGAAATATGTACACGACGGCATAACGCATCAATTACGGAAGACATTAGAGAATACGATATACAGGTGATGCAGTTCAATGAATTAGATCATTGATCGTTTAGATCAGTGGGTGATAATGCATGAGATCGAATATTTCTGCATAAAGATATTAAATGATTTATAATGTACACAAGTGATGTTAGTACGTTATGATCGAAGATGAGTGATTAGAGGTTACAGATTATTACACCATAATGTACAGTTTGTCATTATTACGCACCGTCGTACGAAGGCCCGTATTTGGATGGCAGGTAGTTGTTGGATGGTGCCTCAAATGCTGCGTGACCCGCAAACGGTGCTCCACCTGAGTAGCTCTGTGGCGGAAGGTACTGATGTGTTGCGCTGTTAAACGATGGCGGTTTCGATGGTGGACCATAGTTGTGGTGACCAGCCGGTATTTCGTATGTTGTAATCGCTGAAAGCACGTAAAAAAAAGAAAGGAGTTTTAATTTAGATGTAATTTTTTTTAAGGCAACTGACGGAGATGCAAAAGGAAAACGTCAGGCAGACGCAAATAGGTTAAGTAATTGATTCCGTCTATCTCAGCCGAGCTGCTTCATATGCAATCGGAAGAAACTTGTATTTAAGTTGAAAATGAAAGTTGTTTTGCCAGTCGATGGACTCTGTAGCCGATACATCGTTGCAATACTCTTAAGCCTGTCGCTGAAATTTCTTGTTTCCTTCCGCTTTTTAACTGTTGCATGCGTACTCATGCGGGACATGACCGTTAACGGTTGGCGGTTAACTATGTGAAAAAAAAAAATGTAAGGGAGAGTGTGCACGTACTTTCCGTGTGGACGACGGGACCAGGGGCATGGCCACCGGATGAGCCACCACTGGACAGACTGCTCAGCTTGAACGGGTGAGACGATCCATGTGACTGCGGGGGTGGTGATAATTGCGCTGAATTTATAATAGATTTTCCCACATCTGTTACTTTATCCCCTGAAGCTGCTACCAACTGAACGGAGTGTAAATTGAAAATTAAGTAAAGAAATTCGTTTTCATTGGCTCACTTTGCCACCGGCGCTTAGGGCGTATCCGCTTCCCTTGATCAATTGTCCTTTGAGTGCAGTAACTCCACCGGTAATTGCCTTCACAGCTTGGAAAATAGTGTTGAGTACAGACTTCTTTAGAGACCATGGGTCGAATTCGACCGAATTAGCCTTAATTATGAGCGAAAAATTAAATGAGCAAAATGCAATTTATTTCTTAATATTTACGTGTCCACTGTCGATAGACTTGTAGCCGCTACTGCTGCCCGAGCTGCCAGATGCAATTCCTGCTGACGCTCTACCCAAGCTCGCTAGAATGCCCTACAAGAATACGTTTTAAATAAAACTACAACTAGAAGTTTATTTATTTCTTTTACAGATTTTAGATGCGTTACGAGGTCAAGTCCACCAGACCTTTTTGATATCTGTGGGTCACTTTCTGCTATTTCACTGTCCTCTCCGGAGCCCGCATCGTCTAAGGGTAGTGTTTGGCAGAGGAGTGGTGCAGAGGAGAGTGCGAAAAGTAGAACGTAGAGTTGCTGTAAAGGAGAATGAGAAAAGACTATATTTTTTTTGGAATAAAAGGAAACACATCTGCTGTGTGTCACAATTGGCAGAATTCTTAAATGTTGACGCTGTGGGAAATGCGACAATATTTTCGTTGAGAACTTCAGAAAACAATTTTTTTTTGCATGTTTCGAGATTTCGGAACGATATTCAACAACCGATTACACATTTCCTTGTTATCGTTTTATGATCCCAACAACGATTTTTGGTTGTGAAAATAACACCCAACCCGATCCAAAAAACTCGAAACCAATTTTTATAATAAAAATTAATTATGTGTAGCCCAACAATGTGATCGGCGTGACGACGTAAGATTAGAAGTGAGTCGAATTACCTGTCTCTTTCTAGTCAAATTTAAAATATAATATTTAAAATCATCAACCCAAATTATAAACGCAAATTACAAAAATGTCTGTTTGTCTGTCATTAAACCTTATTTTGGGCACCTGGTAAACCACTTGGAATTAAGAAATGAAATTTCCACAGATGATGTGGTTCACTTGTCCAAATAAAGCTCCGAAAATAAGTTTTGAGAAAGTTACTTACTAACGAAAAAGTTAGTACTTAAATCAAAAAACAGATTTATTTTCTTAGTCTTACAGGCAAAAAGTTATAAGCAGACAAACTTCGAATAACCGACTTGTGGGCCGTGTCTGAAAGTCTGAAAAAAAATTGGAGCTATGAGGCAACTCATCGCGATATCCCAAAAATACCCAGAAATCTTATATGATTTTTTATTCGTACTAAAATAAAGTTTTTAAATTTTTTTTATCGGAATGCATTGAGTTAGGTACCGTTATATAAAATACAATGTTATATTTGAGCTTTTAACTTTTAACTTTTTCCTTTTTTTTTTATAAAAAATTTCAGTTTGTAAGCGAATTTTTCAAAAACTATGGACAGGTTTCTGGCTTTCAAAATAGTACTTTATTATAAGTGTTGTAGTTGTATTTTAACAATTTTTTTCATCAGGTCAATATTTTTTTTTTAAATTGCCCCTGCCTCGTAAACAAGGCAAGGTAGATCCTCCCTCTACAGAAGCCCACCATCAATTTGTGACGCCAAAGTTATCCTACTGTCCCCGAGTTTTTTGCATACTATAATGTAAAGGGTGATTTTTTAAAAGCTATAGGAAAGTTTTTCAAAAAAAACACATAAAATTCAGAAAAATGCATGAAATCTTTATTTGAATCGATAGTACGGTCCATATAATTTAATGTTTGAAGATTATTTTATGGAAATGTTGACCTTGACTGCGCCTCAAATGGTCCATCCGCTTAGTCCAATTTTGGCATACTCTCACCAACATTTCGGCCGGTATCCCACGAATAAATGCTCCAATGTTGTCTTCCAATGCGTCAATTGAATATTGTCTGTATATACATGAGCTTTAACATAGCCCCACAAAAAATAGTCTAAAGGCGTTAAATCGCACGATCTAGGCGGCCAATTGACCGGTCCCGAACGTGAAATAAAATGTTCACCGAACTCGCCTCTCAATAAGTCCATTGTTGCGCGTGCTGTGTGGCATGTGGCACCGTCTTGTTGAAACCACATGTCATGCAAGTCAAGCTCTTGCATTTTGGGCAAAAAAAAGTTGGATAACATCTCACGGTAGCGCTTACCATTCACAGTTACGTTACGATTCGCATCATCTTTGAAAAAGTACGGTCCAATGATGCCAATAGCCCATAAACCGCACCAAACTGTGACTTTTTCTGGATGCATTGGTAGCTCTTGCAATGCTTCTGGCTGATATTCACTCCAAAATTGACAATCATGCTTTTTTATATAACCACTGAGCCGAAAATGAGCTGACCATAAAATGGAAGAAGCGCGCGATGAACTTTCTTAACAGAGCACGTATTTTGATAATAAAATTCAATAATTTGCAAGCGTTGTTCGTTTGTAAGACGATTAATGGTTAAATTATAGACCAAACTGAAGATGTTTGATTTCACTGGAGAGTTGAAAAGTGATTTTATTCACTATTTCAGCTGACAATTTGAAATCTAAAAACAGGGATTTTTTGACATTTACACATGAAATGGCCTCGCCATTGACATATGCTCTCACCCTTTCGTCGTACGGCAATGAATTCCATATAAATTGGAGCACCATCATTGTAGTCCGTTTTGAAATGTGAAAACGATGAATGGAATCGCAGTCATCCCATTTGTTTAAATCAACCCGTTTAAGCATCTTATATTCGCACCTTGCTAGGGGCAAATAATTTTTTTGTATTCACTACTTGAAGCTGTCCAATCTTTCCAAAAATAAATGGAACGAAACATTTTTTACCCTATATAGCTAGATTATCGAGTTCACCAATATATTTTTTAAATATAAAATTTGATTTGACAGCTGACGGTAACTGACTGGCTGACTACAATAATAAAGAAACAGAAATATAGCAATTTCCCAAATTTTCTCACTCAACTTCCACTATTTCCGTAAGTTAAGAAAATCAGGAGTTGATAAACTCTCAAGTTGAAAGTTAAGAGTTGAAATGATAGCATGTGAGGTAATGAAAACAAAATCGAAAGTTGAAGAGAAAAATCCTAAAGTTGTGTTCAACTTTTATATCAGTGAGTAAAATCGCGCAATATATGCTTGCAGAAAGCAGGGTCTTCTCTCCTCTATGGATTTAATAATGCAGAAATAAACCAATACCTACGAAACAAGATCTTTGTGCAGAGCAATCAGGTCTGGAACAACTAAAGGAAGTTCCTGTTACTGAGCCACAATCCTAAGCGAGCGCAACAGACCTGAGAGTGCACTTGCAGTACATGGAGCATAGAACTACCACCTTCACAACATGCGGCTCATCCGCACAGAGAACTGCAGACACTGTCGTGACTATAGAACACCTATCAACTAAGCCGTACAGTAGTCAATCAAGTCAACAGGACAATTGTGACAATGATTGGCATCGAGGACATATCGAATATGTCAATTAGAAGAGGACAGTACCCAAGTCCTAGAAAAAATATAAATTATAGTTTAAAAAACTAAAAACTAAAAACACGCTTTAAAACGCACCTAAAATCGAAAATCTAGGAAAATCTATCATTGAAAACGGCGGATGCACAACATTATCGGTCGGTTGAACCTCATTCCCGACCTTCTTTAATATCAGCTATTTTCTGTCAGTGTAGAATTTTTGTGGAAGAAAAGTTGACTTGAATTCAAAATAAATCAAGTGATTGCCGACAAAAAATAAGGAGTATGGCAAATGCTATGTTTTTTTTTTCATGAGTTGCAGTTCCAGTAATTCCCTCTTTATTTCATCGACACAATCCTTCAAACAAATCAGCTGAATGACTTGCTCTTCCAATGGAGTGAAAAAAACACCATTGTTTTCTCCTCCTCCGCATCTCTCTAATGTGGCAAAGTTTCTTCCGGAGGTCAGATTTGTGGTCCGACCAAACCTGTAAATTTAACCAGAACTTTTGAACGGTCTCTTTTTTGTCAAGTTTCTTGTGATATCCGGATTTTCCTTTATGTAGTCTACCATCATTCGGAACTGCTGACGATCTGTTTACCTGTTTTATTTTAGTAACACTTAATAATATATGCAAATTTGTGACTATTTTACTTACTTCTCATTTTCATCATCAACATCAAATGTGTTGCGGTTGAGAAATGTCACAATTTGTATAGACGGCGGATCGATCGCGGATTCAATGATAGCTAGTTTTTTGTACTTCTTCTACCGACTTTTCTTCACTTTCGTTCTCAATGATAGCAAAACACGGAAATTTCGACATTCTCCCGTCGCAGTGAATCCGCCAGATTCAATGATCGGCATGATTGTTCAATGGAATTTCTCGATCACCCGCTACAAGCAAAAACCTCAGTTTACTTAGAGGGGTGCTATTGTTGTGTTCAGTAC
The DNA here is from genome assembly GCA_905187475.1 of Syritta pipiens. Taxonomy (NCBI): domain Eukaryota; kingdom Metazoa; phylum Arthropoda; class Insecta; order Diptera; family Syrphidae; genus Syritta; species Syritta pipiens. The sequence continues at coordinate 58,427,468 of LR994572.1, read as the reverse complement.
TGTATGTGACCCGACGAGTTAAGAAAGCGTGTAAAACCCGGTCAAGTATGTTTCGTTCTGCGGCAAATAGATTAATACTTACGACATAATATAAGTTAAGATGACAACTTTATGATCTAGGTGACATCCTCTTTTTAACGATAAATTTTTTTTTTCGAATTTAGTATTAGTACTAACTTTTTCGCTTGTATTTATTTTTTGAAAACTTATTCCGGAATTTGCTTTGAACAACTGAAATACATCTTTTGGTTTAATTTTACTCCTTAATTCTAAATGGTTCGCTAGTTACCAAGATTAAAGCTAAATGATGGACGGACAGACATTTTCATAATCAGTAGCCCATCGCCTTGCTAGTGACACACATATCGACCATCAATGTCAATAAACGTTTTTTCAAGCCTTGGTACTAAGGTTTCCCTTAATCTGCGACTAATTCTGAATGAAAAAATGAAAAGTGCATTATTTATTTTTAGGTTTCCTATAATTCAAAAGTTAAAAGCGTTTTTATGAATCGGACAAACAGAAGTGACTCTATAAGGGTTTCGTTTTTCCTTTGGAACGAATCCCAAAAAAGAGGTTGCGATATATCCTTAAGATCGCAGTACAAGTGTGAACTTCTTAATTCAACTTCCCCAATCCAATTTAAGTGCAAGCCATTCCATAGAAAATTTTTGTATTACACAATATTTACCAGCTTGGCTAACCTCGTATCTACCAAGTCTACATCAAAGCATATGAGAAACTTGTATGTAGCAAAAACATTTATAATATCAGGATATGTATATTCAAACGAAAATACAAACTGTTAATTATTTTCCAATGTGAAATATAAATGAAAAAGAAAATTATACAATCGAATGGCGGATTGCGAATGCTTTTCGGGACAGAAGTACTCCAGGAGTATTGTCAGTCGTTCGCTGAAGGTGGAGCCGTAAAAATTGTTTGTGGTGTTTTTTCCCCGGGCTGGAATCGAACACGAGTACTCTCGCTTAACAGTCCGGCCCACTAACCGATTAAGCCACGGCACTAAGCCACACTAAAACCTACGCTGCCTCATGTTTTGAAACATTTCCTGCCACCTGTTTTTGAAATCAAAAGCTCATTGCTTCTCATTTCCTATCATTTTAGTTAATTGGCACATGATTCAGTTGTTGTTGAACGCAACACGTGGCGCCCTTTACACGACCACCATTCTATTTTGATTAGTTTTCATTCTTAACTTAACTGATATTTCAGGACCAATTAGCAAGGAAAGCCGCATACAAAATTTACAATCCAAATGTCAAGCAGCTTGAGAAAGCTAAGCTTTCCAATCGATTTGAATTCAGGCGATTACTCTTCAGTTGGGAATATGTTAGTGAGACTATTAGCTCATAAGGTATTCCCATCACAATCCTAGTCACCTTTTATATGGAACAGTTTGGTTTTATTTTCACTTTTGTGGAAAAGGTTCATATGAAGAGACGAACATTGGCAGAAAAGTACATTTAAATTTAATACCATACTTCTCGTTCCTTTTAAGTATTTTCCGTTGCATATACATTTAATGTGCCTGATTGAATTCTCAGAAGGAGCTGAAATCATTATAGACATTCTTCAAATTAAGTTAGCTAGTACAGTTTTGTTGCAGTATGAGGCTAAAGATGTCACGTATTGGTGTGGATGGCAGTAATGTTTAAAGTAATCTAAATTTTCTACATTTCATTAATGCTTGCAAAATAAAATATTTCAAATTCGGTATCAAGACAAGACAGGCATAAACTACGAACATATAAAACATATTTAATGTAATTAATTGCTCACTGCGTACACATAAATGAAAACGAAAAGATACTGCAAAATACACTCCGCGACAAAAATTTAGCACATGACATGATTTTCTAAGATTATGGAGAAGGATGAGTTGAGATACTACTTTCATCGTTTAAGTATTTTTTCAGTTTTTCAGATGATATACCGAAATTTTCTTCATTCAGCTTTGTACATTTTCTAAAAAAGTGCTATCTATTTGCCGCAAAACTTATGGTGCTTACACTATATATTCAATTATCTTATTTTTTTTTATGATCTAACTTGTATTTCATTGCAATTTTTAATAGTTTTTATTAAATGATTAATACGCAAAGTGAAGCTGTTTTTGTTAGTTTTAAGAAAAAAAAAAAATACGAAGAAAGCTACATGTGCTATTTTTTTGTCGCATACTGTATGTATACTGTATGCCATTAATTCGAATCTCTAGATAATCTATAAAAAAGATGAGACGGAACAAATTGACAGACATACTTAACTTATTTTTACATAAAATGAAATTACGTGAATTACACCACGTCAACAAAGCACATGAATTACATAACGTCACCATCGTTAATTGTGAATAAGGAAAAGTAAGCGTTTACTACTCCCGTCATCACTTGAGGAGTAGACATGATTTAGTTATAGCTTTATGGAAATTGCAATTGCTTATTGATTAATTATATATAGTCGCTGGCGAAATTATTAGAAGCGCAATTTTACGCAAAATTGCAATTGTCAGTTATTTTAATTAATTTTTAGAAGATTACACTTAAATCAATTTTTATGCAGAATGGAAGCTAAAAAAAACAACAACACTAAAACCGTAACGTTAAAAGTTAAAAGTATTGCGTATAATCTAATATTTATAAAAATTCTACAGTCTGTCTAACCGTCTGAATGAACATTATGTAGAATGTTAAAATATAAAGTCGAAGCCCTCTAAGTCGAGGTTTCACGGGATATCAGCATTAGTTCGAGTTAGAGGGATTTTTCGAAAAATTCGAGTTATAGGGATTACCATTTTTTTTTTTGTTCAAAAGCTTTTATTTTCTTAAAAAAACACTGGAAATTACTTAAAAAAGCCTGTAATTTTAGATTGAGTCTTTAAAATTGAAGAATGAGGCTTTCAAAAAATGACTTTATTTTAAAAAGGCAATGTTGGACCTCATCCGGACTATCAATGCTCAATTCGGTGGAATTAATTGAATTGAATTGAATGCACTAAATGAAGCTTGAAAGCACCTCAGATACCTTACTGTTTTTATATTAAAAGCAAATTGTTTGAGGCCAACCAATAACACAATGAATAAGCAGCGCAGTTATTTATACAGAGTCGCATAGTTGTATGTTGTGTGTAGAGGACGATTATGTGGCTCTAGACGACAACCACATGCGTTTTTTTCTTCGACGTGTTTGCACTAAAAAATCAGCAAGAAATTAAAGATGTTCGTCGTCCAATGCCAAAATGAGAGAGAGTCAGAGCAGGCAATACAAGTTGCGGAAGGAAATTTTTTGTTTATTTTTTTTTACTTTTTTTATATTATTAAAATCGACTTAGAGGAATTCAAAATAGACCAAGAGTCAAAAAAATGTATTCGAGTTAGAGGGCTTTTCGACTTAGAGCGCTTCGACTGTATGTGGAAAGAAAGAGCAAAAAAAAATTATTTGAATAATTTGCATCACAAAACATTTTTTGGATATTTACATTTTCGTAAATCGAGCAAAAAAAAAAAATACAGTGCATTACTGACATCATTCTTTCATTTTGAACTAGTTCGTTAGAGAGGAACAAACAATCCTCTTTTTTGAAATTAAATAGTTCACAATTTGTAGTTTGATGTGTAAAAAAATAAATAGTCGGCGTAACAGCCCATACGGGGCCAGAGCCTAGCTTCTTCGCGCCTCCACTGTGTTGTGCGCGATATACTTTGACACAGCCGTGTGGATTATGTGTTGTTCCCAACCTTAAGTGCGCAAGTGCTCCCTTTTTATTTGAATTTGATGTTTTCTACAATAACTGGAGTAATTTTTTAGCCGATTTTAAACATTTTTGTATTTCAAAAGAGGTTTCTCCTGCTCTTTCTTTTCTTTTTTCCTTCTCTGAAAACCCCCATTCATAAAAAAACTCATTAAGCTTTCAGTGCAAGCCCCTTATATCCCCAAACCAGCACGGTTTCGTTAAAGGGAGATCCACTACAATCTCGTCGAACTAGTCTCATTCGCTTTGTCAGCCATGGAAAGGAGCGATGATGTCAATGTCATCACCACCGACTTCAGTAAAGCCTTCGACAAAATATCCCATAAGCTGATTCTTTTTAAATTCGCTGCCCGGGTTTTCAGTTCGTCCTTACTATCATGGTTTTCTTCTTATTTAGACAATCGCTCCTACCAAGTCCGCTTCAGATCTATCCTATTCTGGCCCTTTGTAGCCGCATCAGGCGTCTCTCAAGGAGTCACCTAGGTCCGTTCCTATTCATTCTCGCAGTCAACGACCTAAGGTATATCATCCTCCACTCCAGCGTCTCACTATATGCCGACGATACCAAATTCTTCAAGTCAATCAAAATCGCCAACGACTCTCTACTACTTCAACAGGACCTCGACCGCTTCTCAACTTGGTGCATAAAAAACTGCCTTGAGCTCAGTATCCCTAAGTGTCAGTCCATAACTTTTTCTCGAAAGCGTTTAGCCTCCCCTCCCCGCTTCTACCGCCTACACGACCATCCCATTACCCGTGTCAACTCTATCCGTGACTTGTGACAGTGAACTTAACTTTCGGGCCCACATTGATCACATAACTAACAAAACAAACTCTACCCTCGGTTTTGTTAAGCGATGGTCTAAAGAATTCTCCTACCCATACGTCACAAGGGCACTTTATACTACTTTCGTCCGCCCAATATTTGAATACGCCTCCCAAGTTTGGTGTCCATACCACATCACGTATATTGCCAGGATAGAAAATATCCAGCGCCGCTGGTCCCTACCACGACCGCCTCCAACTCCTTAACTTAAAAACTCTTGAAGACCGCAGAAATATTGCAGACATCCTCTTCATCTTCCGCCTCTTTGATAGCGGCATCGACTGCTCAACCATTCTCAGCTCAATCCAAGTAACACACGTACCCTTCGCTTTTTCTACCTTAATCCCTATCATAGCTCCTACGGCTCTAATGAACCCATCTCCCGGATGTTGCGCAAGTGTAACTCCGCTCTCGTTTTCGACTCCAGCGTGAATCCCTCCACCCTAAAACTCCGACTCCGCAGCCTCAACCGAACTCCCCGTTAGATGTTAAGTTAAGTTAAGTTTTAAGGAAGTTTTTAAGTCAGGTTAAGTTTTTCCCGCTTGTCTTAGATCAATAAATGGGGCTGTTGCCCCACTAAAACTATAAGAAAAACTTAAATAAGAAAAAAAAAGATTAAAAGAAACAAAGCACAATGCCGAATGGCATGATGCTCACGTTGCATAAGATCTTTGCTACGTTGGCTGGTAACAGAGTCTTTACTGTTCTGGATATGAGTGGCGCATATCAACAGCTAGAGTTATATAATGTGAAGAATGAAAGATGTTTTTTTACGGTAAACACACACGCCGGCTTGTTCAGGTTCAATAAGCTAACTTACGGGTTGAAAACCGCTCCCGCGATTTTTCAAAAGGTAATGGACGAGATCCTTAAGGGCATCCCAAATACAAGCTGCTATATTGACGATGTCTTAATATCTGGTAGAGATACAAGCATGTGTCAGCTTAGAGTGCGGCAGGTTCTTGAATGCTTGAATGTAAGAATAAATGTCAGCAAGTGCAAGTTTTTGTCGATAAGGTGGAATTTCTTGGGTTCGTAGTGTCCTACAGATGTCAGCCAACTGAAATCGTTTCTGGGACTCATCAACTTTTATAGGCGGTTTGTGCCCATGCAGTCTCCACTTTTGTTACCGCTCTATGACCTCACGAGAAAGGGGTGTGAGTTTAACTGGTCATCTGAGTGTCAAGCGGCATTCAATAGCAGCAAACGCTCGTTATCTGAAAAAAAGTCTTCTGACGTTTTATGACGCCTCAAAGCCATTAGTCTTCGCGTGCGATGCCAGTTGTAAAGGGGTAGGAGCAGTACTCAGTCACGTTGAGGAATGTCAAGAAATCCCGATTGCGTTTGCTTCGACCACGTTAAGTCCGGCGGAAAAAAAATACTCGCAGGTGGAAAAGGAAGTATTAGCCATAGTAAAAAAAGGAAGCATTAGTCATAAATATTTGTTTGGGAGGCAGTTTGTCCTCTACACTGATAATCAGCCACTTCGAGCGATTTTCGAGCCCAGCAAAAGAATTCCAGTTTCAGCGTCGTCGAGATTACAACGCTGGGCAATAATATTGTCGGCATATACTTACAGCATACGATTCCGTAAAAGTGCTGATATGTCTAATTGTGACGCGCTATCAAGGTTGCCACTCTCGACATATCAGGAGGTCTAATTAGTTCATTAACATTATCTCTCGGTTCCATTTAACTACAAAGATGTTGCGGTGGCTACTAAGAAAGACCTAGTATTGATTAAAGTGATTCAGTTGGTGATGTGTGGATAGCCAGCGCATGTGAGTGATCCCGCCTTACAGTCATTTTTTTACCGGCGCAATAACCTAACGTTAGAGCAAGAATGTTTAGTATGGGGTATTCGGGTAGTGATTTCCAAGCGTATGTATTGGCAAGGCTACATAGCAGTCACCCTGGCATACTAAAAATCAAAATGTAAGCTCGCTCCTTGTGCTGGTAGCCTAATATAGACAGCGACTTAGAGAGAACCAACTGACAAGAAGTGCTAACCCTCAGGAAAAGATGTACGAAGGCTGGTCCAAATGTGAAATTCCCTATGGAAGGGCAGTTTTATTGGTAGTTGATGCCACCTCCAAATGGATCGAGCTAGTTATCATAAAGAAAACATCAGCGCAGGAAGTCTTTTCCTATTTTGAAAAATTGTTTGCAACCTTCGGCCTACCGGAGGCAGTGGTGGCAGATAATGGGCCACCTTTTGGCAGCACACAGTTTATTAGTTTTCTGGCTCATCTGGGGATTGAGGCGAAGAAAAGTCCACCATATTACCCCAGAGCAAATGGGTTAGCGGAAACGTCGGTTCGGGTGGTAGCTTTACCACTCGCTGAAAACGGACTTCGATGGAGAGGGACGAGTGGTATCAAACAAGGAGCTGGAACAGGTTATGAACAAATTTCTCTTCAACTATCAAACTACACCTAATACAGCAACATCGCGTAGTCCTTCGGAAATTCTGCTTAAGCTGACACGTGACCGGCGTATACCAGAAAGGCTCAATTAGAATAAATTGGGTGGCGCCACAAGTAAAAGAAGGGAAGAGTGTACTGTATTACATTAACAACTAACTAATATATTTAAATACATATATCATTCATACATTAAATACTCATACATATTATATTCATACATTAAACCATATTACATTCATACACTGAATTACCTGTCATGTACATACATAGAACTATTAAGACAAACTGCACACTGTATATTAATGAATTTAAATAAAGCAGTCTAATCTTAGCGTTCTTCTGAATCGGTCTTTGAATGCAGTTGGCTAACTCATTCGAGCACTGTTTGTTGAAATAGCGATAAAACAAAGACAGAAAACATTTCGACGATGTTCAAGCGAGTCTATCGACTTCGCAATATCATTAGCCGTGTTTTATTTTCTGTTTTCTGTGTTTTATTTTTTTATAAAACAATTTTTCAATTCAATTCAAAAAAAAGAACAGATTCATCGATAACGAAAGCACGCATTTTCGACAAAAGAGCTTGATGCCAAACTCTGTCAAATGCTTTAGAAATATCAAATGCAACGATTTTGCTTTCACCTGAGTTGTGCAAAGCATGGTTCCACTTTTCGGTGAGATATGCCTTCAAATCAATACCTTGGTACGGAAGCCATACTGCCGGTTCTTAAGCTGACGATTTTTCAGCGTTTCCATGATGTTGGAAAGGAGGGAAGTAAGTGCCATGGGTCGGTACGAGGAGGGTGATGAAGGTTCGCCCTTTTTAGGTACCGGTTGGACAAATGCTGTTTTCCACCTGTTCGGAAAGAGTCCCGAAGAGTAGGAAACGAGGAAGAACATCTCTTGAGAAGTATAGGGGAAATACCATCCGGGCCAGCGGATTTGTGTATATTGAGATTGAGTGTACGAGTGCGAAAGTGAATTTGTCCCCTGGAGCAGTTCACTCCTCAAGTACAGGCGGAGACAAAGTGCAATCAGGTAGCGTTGAGCTGGCTGCAAAATGCGCAGCAAGCAGATTGGCTTTGTCTGAAGAGCTGACAGCTGGAGCTTGGAGTAGGAATCGACGACGAAGTTGAATTCTCAATGTTTTTAACAATTGATCAAAAGTTGTTGCTGCCCTTGAAACATTGCAGTACTTTTTGCCTCAACTTTTGTCTATGTAAGAATTTAGTGCGCCTGATTGCAGTCATTTTTGGCTCGTTTTCCTCAGAGGGGTTGGCTTTATATATTTGGAAGTTCAACTCTCTAAGCCTGATAGCCTCTTTGCAGCTCGACTCATACCACACATTTGCTTTAGGTTTGATGCCCTTCACTCTGTGAGGAATAAAGGACCTCATTCCCAACAATATATGATGTTGGTGATCATGTCAGCAGCGGCGTCCGCGTCACTATCGAGGAAGCATAGCGACCAGTTAGAATATCTGAAGAAATCATTCAAACCGCTCCAGTTGGCTTTTTCGTAGAGCAATACAGTTCTTTTAGGAGTTTTTTCCCTAACTATGTGGGGTGATAGCGAGAAGCTAGCTGACACGACACAATGGTCGGACGAGCATAGAGGCGACAGTACGTCAAAAGCATATTTGTCATGGTTAGAGGTTAAAAACAAGTCCAGGGTGTTGGCGGAATAACCTGCAATGTCTGGTACCCGTGTTGGCTCATTTACTAGTTGGGGTACTTACCCCAACCTCCTCAGCGAAGATCTCAACATACTTTCCTTCCGGTGTTGTCTGGCCTAAGTGTCGAAGCCAATTTAAATTTGAATTGACCAGCTATCAAGGCTTTGGCTTCTGTAGATAAAGCAGCAATGTATTAAATGCTTACGGACTAGTAATTTGAGCCACAGGAAGTTAAATTAATTTAATGATTCAAATTAAGTTAATGATTCAATTCTTGCTAAATGTAATTCAACATCAAAAGTCTATTATTCAGTTGACAGCGCCTTAGATGTAGAAGAAGCAGTGCATTATCCCAAATTATTTCTAGATTCATTAATATTTACTTTCTGGTATTCCATTACTGGAATACTAGAAAACTTTAGATATATAATGATGCCTGCACGAAGCCAGGACGGGTTGCAAGTCCAATTGCAGTGCTGTTAACTTCAAGTTGCCTTATAGATGTACTCCTTCTTTGTAACAACAATCAATTAGAGTCGTAATGTTATAAACAATGACTGCGTTGCTCGAGGCATGGTAAAAGAAACGTATAATATATTTACAATATTATTGGCTATACAGAAAAGGAAAAACACCGATCTATTTGGTTACTTTTTGTATACATTGATTGAACAAAGCAAGCAACTGGAAAAAATAGGGAAAGAAACGTTTATTTATACATACTGTATAACATGTACTGTGCTTTTTGATTAAGATGATTCACAGTTTCCATCGACCTCTTTTGGCAGAGTTGCGTATTGGAAAAGTTGTACTCTGTGATGATTTTTCAGTAAGAATCTGATTGATGTCAAGCTGCTTGTAATTGACTAAACATGATAGACTGGATCATCTACTCATATACAACACCTTTCATAGTGTTTTGTAACATTCCAATCTGGAGAAATGAACAAAAAAAATATGAACAAAATCTATCCTTTACCATTCTGCTCCGAAGATAGGCGTATCCGTCGTTTAGTCCTCGCATTTGTTAATTAAAATTAAAAATATATTGATGGGCCATTTTAACTTGAGCGACTGTAGTGTTACTATTTTTACTACGACGAACCTAATAATCGATTTACATTTTTTTTTCTACCAGAAATGAAAAGTTACACACTGGTCACTGATTAACAAATAATTGAAAAAAGAAGACTGCTTCTGGTTGAAAAAGTCCCGGAAGGTGGATGAGTTAATGAAGCTTCAGAACTGGTAATAAAAGGTACCTCTTATTATCGAATAAATATCAAACATGATAATGAAAACTGAATGCAGAAAAGTTATAACAATGCAAGAAAAAAAAGGAAGAAATTATCTTGGACAAGGCCAATATTTTTTCGTTGCATTAATTTTAGGACGGCAACACAACGAATCGGACTGATCAAGTGAAAGGTGGCTGCTGAATTGATTAGTTGCAGCACATCATTTCAAAAGACGCCACAAATTTAGGTATGATATTGCATAAGCAATTAAAACAAATGAAAATTCATGACAACTGGGGAGGCGTTAAACAACTAGCGAATGGAAACTGGACTTTCTGATGCTTGTAACCCAGGTCTCTATTGCGATTGCCGAATGGTAATCTATATTCGACTATAGTCGAGTATCGATTGTGCTCGGTATTGCGGCTATCGGTTAAAATCGATGGTTGTCGATTTGACAACTCATTTTTACCGATCACAAATTTGAGATCGATGGCTACCGATAATAAAGCAAAGGCTAATTTCTTATATGCAATGCTAGTTTTTTTTCAGTATTTCTTGAGAATGTATAATATTTAATATAATAATTTATAAAAAAAACAATAAAAATAGAGAGAAAGTAGCAAATAATGCTAATTTATGACAAACGCTCTGAGCAACACGATGGTGGCCGCATCAAAACAATTTTAGCTTTATCGTTTTGTGATACGATTTGCTGTGAAATAGTTGTCAAACGTAATAAAGTTCACAATATATATGCCATGAGTCACAATTACATAATTCTGCATCGATTGAGTTACACAATACCAAGTACCTTATCCATGCATTTGAAGATAATCGATTGGATTACCATTCAACAATCGCAATAGGGGCCTCAAAGAGATTGATTATCTAATCGATGAGGTTGAATATTGAATACATTTGTGCCCATTTTCACAGTAAGAATTTAAACTGAAGTTTAACAAAACCTCAAAATGAGCTTAAACTTTTCGTTAAACTCGTTCAGTTTCACTGTCAAAAATGAATTCCAGTAAGCTAAACGCAGTTTTGGAATTTGTGTCTGAACAATTGTAGGGTTTTGAAATGTTAAATTATTTGTGACGTGATTTGGTTCTATCTGAAATTGGTTTGTGACTTGGAAAAGAAAACAAGAAAAAACAATACCTTGAGTTTTCAGAACATGAAAATTTTTTTTTTTTTAAATGAAATGGGAAAAAGTTGCAATTCTTCAGCTGCATACGTAGATTTGCTTTTGGAATTGGTGCAAAAAATGTAAATATAGGCACGAATAAAAAAAAAGACACAGTTGTCACTTTTTCACTTAAACTGAAGTTTACAAACAGAATGTTGTCGTTTAATTCAAACGTCGAGATAAACTGCACTTGTCTTTTAAGGAATACTGTGAAACTGAAAAATCTTTAAAAAGAAATTCTAAGCCAAAAGATGAGTTTAAGCTCTCACAGTGAAATTGGGCATTAGAGTTTTTAAATTTAAAATTTGAATCAGTACGTACGGAGTAATTTTCAATTAAATGAAGTACCTCCAAGAGATTGTGCTCATTGAAAATCTTGAGCTGTATCCGAGTGAAATTTTAATATCCATGTGCTGTCCACGGAATAAATGTATGTTTCTTCGGTTAAACACACTCTTTCGGAACACTTTAAAGAAAACACTCAACTTTTTAATGAATCTAAAGACCAAACAGATATACTATTGACTTGGCTATTCCATCTATCAGCATAATTATTATCTCTTTTTTTAACTACTCTCTTTTTTGTGCCATAAAAATATGACGTGACATTGGCGCAGGGAAAAAAATAACGATAACCTTATCGATTGTAAACCCAGCAATGTTTTTGAATTTTGAGGTAAAACATCAAGTGTGATGTAAAAAAAAAATCCCGTACAAATTCCCAACCCCATTTCTTCCGTAACTATTGGGTGATTGATATGTCCAATAGGAGGGATCAAGGAGAGGCCTGATGATATTGTTAGTCCAAGTTCGAAACAATTCTGCCGGGTGGTTGTCGGGATCCATTGCGGAGCAAAAAAAAACTCAAACTAATCATTATGGTTCGACTTAAGGATCCGTAGGAGATCTAGCTATAGGGTCATTCCATGACAAATCGCCCAGCCTATATGGGGAGCTCTGAACGACCCCTCCCCGATTTGGCCCAAAATTGGTAGAATTAGTTATTGAAGTGGTTCAAATCATGGCACAAAACATTTTCACCCAACTCAATATAGTTCGCGAGTAACAGGGGCTCAAAAATTGGTAAAAAGTCAATTTCAAGAAAATCATATCTTTGGTTCTGCTTGTCAGAATTTTGTAAATTATGTCTTATTGAATTCAGGAACACTTGAACTTCTAGGTAATTCACACAATTTTAATTTGCAAGGACGAAGGATTGTTCAAAATGTTCTTTTTGAGACGCATCCTTGATTATCTCTAAAAATTGTATTTTAATTTTCCTAATTTTTTTATATGTTAGAAAATAATATTTCACCTATCTTCATTCCAAATTTCAAGTTGGGATCTCTATGGGTTCGACTAAAAAATATGTTTTAAAGAAAATCTTAATATTTTGATACACATTTTCTTATGAAAAAAAAGTCGGGGACAGTACGATAACTTTGTCGTCAAAAACTGATGATGGGTTTTTGTAGAGGGGTCGAGAGCTAGCATTTTTTACTATGGCCCCGTTTACGAGGCAGGGGCAATTTAAAAACAAGAATTAATTGACATTATAAAAAAATTATTAAAATACAACGACAACACTTACAATATAGTACTACACCAGTTTTGAAAGTCAGAAGCCTTGTTGTCGATCCTCCTACAAAAGCCCATAGTAAATTTTTGGCTCCAAAGTTAGCGTACTCTCCCTGACCTTTTATTCGTGCGAAAATGTATTTGACTTACAAAGAAACCGCTCTAAATATTTCATAGTTATCACATAAAAAAATATATACACAAAAAACTTTGTCGAAGGTTTAAAAAAAAGCTCCACTGGGCTTCACTAAGAACTTGGTTTTTTTCTTAAAGCTCATAACAGTAACAGTATGACATTAATATCGATTTATTACCGTCTTACACCATCTCCTAAATAAAAGTCTTCAAAACGTAGATTTTTGTACACTACTTGTGTCAAGATTGTTTCTTTATTCAATGGTCAATGATGCAGAGATTATAGAAACAGCTGTGTTACTAATTGAATTGCCATGAGACCGCAGTTCGAAAAGAAACACCTCGCCATGAGTGACGAAGCACTCCAATAGGTAATGTAAGCTGTTCTTCTTTACATTACAATACACAAAGGTACCGAATAGTACTATTGTTTAAAAATATAGATACAGATTTTTGTCCGATTTTTGTCCATTTTACCCCACTGTGCGGCGTACGGTGGACAAATTGGATTTTCCTGTGTATATACAGTGAAACTTCTCTTTACGGGTATCCCTTTATGAGAGACACGGACACGAATATCAACGCCTACTGAACAATTTTTGCACTTATAACGGACACGAACCGAAGATGGCAGAGATGGAAGAATATTGATATGTGTGCATGCATTCCCTTGATCTACACACATACTACTAAATATTTGCAGCGTTTGTAAAGATGAACGAACTCTGCTTATACAAATGAATTGTTTCTACAATGCATGACAAAAGATCTAATCCGTTAGACACACTGAATGTGAGTAATGTACGCGTGTGTACTCCTTTTAAGACTTTCATAAAAGAAATACATTACTTTCCTAAAACAGACACCCACTCATAACAGTCAATCTTGATAATTTCACTGTATACATACACAGCTGGTCAATAAAATAGGTGCTAAAATTTTTTTTCACCAAAAAAACTTACTTTTTTTAAAAAGTTGTATTTTTTTTTATGGAATATCATGAAATGAACATATATCAATCAATATAGCAAACTTAATGGTACATAGAAAGAATAAAAAGAAATTACTTCGAAAAATTGCGGCTAACCGCTTTTTGTGCTTGGTTTTTTGCCCTCTCTATATTTTTCATATTATTAACACCAGGACAAAATATTGACATAAGGTAATTTTAGAAAATGTCATGCTTCCATTTGCCAGGGCAGACATGCCCCTCCGATGAACTTGCAGCAGGATAACGATCCAAGCGAGTCTTATAAAAGATTGATTTCGTGACCAAAAAGTGCCTGCCATGCCATGGCCAAGTCAAACCTAAGATCTCAATTCCATTAAGACCTTGTAGGATGAACTCAAAGAGAAATTCAGGTGGTCAGTATTTGTCAAACAAGGACCAATTGGCAGAAGCAATTAAAAAATCGTGGCATTCTATACACAACATGCAAAAAACTAAGTCCACGTTAGCCGAAATTTTTCGAAGTAATTTTCTTATGTTTCTATATAGTACATAGAAACATAAGAAAATTACTAAAGATTGCTAAATTTTATGTTGCTCGTTTTATGTTATTGCATTCAAAAAACTGCAACTTTTTGAAGAAAGTACCACAAAAATTTGGATTTTTTAAAATAAATTGTTTGTATCTATTTTTTGGACCAGCTGTGTATATTCCATAACCCGCCAAATAAGATATACTGATAAATTTATGACTGGCTATTTTTTAGACACACCAGATCTGTCGCACATTAGAACTTTGACTTACAAAGGTGTTTGAAGTTATGTAATATTCACTTTACTCACTCACTTTGACACTTAACACATATTAAACCATACATTGTGACTAAATACTTCTACTCCGGAATTACTGAGACAGCCCAAATACAAATTTTGTTCGCTTTTTTATTAAAAATGCATACCTATACGCACTTGTCTAGAAGCAGAAAGTGCTAAGAATGTGTTGCCGGCATGCGTACCCTTTTTCTCTTTCATTTGTTTACTGTGTAAATGGAGAGCTCGCATTATTTGCAGATATTTTTTTCTCAGTATTTCACTTTTCCACAGCCAGATACACACAAGTTCAATCCACTCAACTATCGTATTTCTTTTCATTGGTTTCACGGAAGGAAGTAAAGTGTGATCACTTTCTCTTGTGACACATCGGTGGATGCACAGCGCGTTTAGCCGTTTTTGTTTTGGCTTATACGAAATTCCAGTCGCAATATACGTGCTAATAGCCTTAAAAAACTTTTTAACTTTTCACTCATCAACTGGGACAGACACAACTTGTAAACTTACCTTCATCGTGGGCTGGGGATCGGCAAAAATATTTAATACTGGTTCTTTTTCTTATAACTCCGTCACTGTATTTTCTAAATCTTATAAAGGCAATGCACTTAATTCAATATTAAAATACTAATCACAGCGTAAGCATCCAGAAAGTAACGCAACCAACGCGATTATCTGCTTTGTTTATCTAAATTTTCTCTTGTGTTGATACGGCCGCGGTTTAAAGTCGTTTGTGTCAATGTCTTTTAGTGAGTCCCAGTTTTAAAGAAATATCATTCTCAAGATTCCACAAAAATTTTGAATGTGCGCTCTCTTCTTGCCCACCTTTTTGCGTTACCACAGCACAACAAAGCAGAGGTAAACCTATCGAGCTAGCGTACGAATGGCGATGGCTTACCTCAGAGAAAAGCCCCCACCTTTGGCTATCTCTCTCTTGTACCGATGAGATTTTTTTCAGAGAATCACAATGAAAGTGAGAGGCAGCGTTGACATAAGCATGGTGCAGAGAAACAAACCAAATCGAAGTATAGGGTAGCCTTACATAGCCTGATAATGAATCCACACCATTAGTCGCAGTATCAAATTTTTATTCGAAAGTGAAGAGGTGGTGATCAGTTGATTTTGACTGCGTGCTTTGAAATAGATTTGACCATATTTAGTTGCGGTTTCCTTGAAACGCATATGGCAGCTGTGATGATCCTGCTCTGTGAAGTAATACATTTCGTTTAGCTTTGCGGCAAAGCGTGCTGACTGACTTGATTTATGGATATCGCATTATCGACGACAATGTCTTTTTAACGCATTGTTCCGCGAAAAAAACATGAATGTACTAATCAAAAATTATTTATAAAATAGTAAAATTTTATTTGGTCATTCTCTGCTGGCACTGAGCTTGTGATCCCTTTCCAAGGTTTCAAATCATTGACCAGCGGCAAACAAATTACTTAGATTAGATTCCAGTAATTTAAATAATCTAACATTTATTATAATAAAATGCTGCGTTAAGATCTACAAATGGTCATAAAATTTTAGAATAGTTTTAAGGTAATGCTTATTCTTAAGTTTCGTTAATGCTGGAAGTCCAATTATACATAAATTCGGTGAAAAAAAAACTAAATTTATACGCTCGGACTTATACTGGACTGGGCAATATGTATGTTTATGTAATAAAGGTTTTTGGTAGATACGAGGTTCTTTCTCATATAATTTTGATGCAGACTTAGTAGATACGAGGTTTTTGCTTTTATGGGAAACACTTTTAAATGGTTAAAAGCAATTTTCAGCCTCGCCAATCTGGTAAATAGTAAATAATATAAGAGTTTTCCTTATACCTGTATATTCTCATTCCTGGAAAAAAAAAATTTTATGAAAAAAAATTTAAGAAGTTGGCATATGTCTTAGAGAACCTATTGGGTACGAATGCAACTCGGGGAAAATAAACAGCAAAAACATTTTTCACGACCTTACCTCCAGAGAACGACTGACAATCCTAAAGCAGTACTTCTGTCATGAAAAGCTTTCGCAATTCGCTTTTCGGAACCGGCAGTACACAGTTGGTCCCCTCCACATATGTCAAAATTATAACACAACACAGTGGAGGCGCGAAAAAGCCAGGCTGTTACGCCACCCAAGGTAATGTATAACCACAGATAATAAACATTCCCATACAAGAAAATGAAACATATTTTTTGCCTTAACCGACAACGTCGGTGCCGACAAAGAGCTCTCAGAATAAGTATAACAAATAAAGCCCTTTCTTTTTCCTCACTCTGTTCGACCACAGTGCCAGACAAAAGGCTTTCAAAACAAGTATAACAAATAACGCCGTTTCTTTTTCCTAGGCTAAGTTCAAGCCTTTGAAAGAAAATGATCTACCTTGATGTTTAATATTTAATCCTTCCTTTCTTGTAGAAAATGCTTATTTTAAACATTCTATTTACGTGTTGGATTAACTGGCGTATTTACTGCTGTAAAAGCATCCTTCGATGTTGTTTATTTCATTTGTCATCATAACATCATGGGTCTACTTCCGTTCACGTCCTTTTACGGACTCTAGCTTATGGCTTTGACGCAGCTCCTCACCTCGTATGCCCTCCAATGGTTACAGTTTGACTTGTATTTAGCTGCTTACCTATCGCCCTTCTCGATAAGCCCTTTTTTGTCATAGCTACAGCACTGTCTTCGGTATATTGTAGCCGTTTTATCATTCTTTTGAAAATCGTTTGCTAGTAATAACATTTTTGATTTTGAAGGATAAAAAAAGGTCTTATTACAAGCATCTATAGAAAAAAATTTTGGGTTTAAAATTGAGTACATGTGGATTGTTTTTTGTTTTGCTCGTTATTTTTTAAGGTCTTATTATATGCCGTCCTGTATTATATACCGTTCTGTGCAAAAAAAATGTTGAGCTTAGCTCATTGGGTTTTTTCAATAAAGTGTAAATTACACTTAGAAAAAACATGTACTCATTTTGCACCTCACTGTACTTAGCGCTCAGCATTCTTGAGCAAAACTCAGACAGAACTACCTTTGCTCTGACACAGTATACATTTTGCTCTGCATTCGAATGATCAAACTGCTGTATGTTATAGAGCGCCCGGTGTGCTGATATGCAGTTTGGCAACATGCCGCCTGGTGAGAACACCAAAAATGATTTTCACAGCCTCATCTCCAGTGAGTGCACTGCAACGATCATCGCACGATGAAGTATTACGTCAAAAAATTGTTTAACTATGAAAACCCAGGTCAATGGCCTTTTCAACTTTCGGACGGCGTCACACAAAAAGCTCTGAGTTCGAAAGCTAAGGTAATTAAGAAAAAACGTCTAAATTATGACTGAGCGACCAATTCACTCAATTGATTTTTTCTGTACAGAAATCTTGTTTTATGATTACTAAACAGTGTAAAGTGCACATGAACAGTTTAAACTCCAAGTTGATTGACCAGATCATAAACTATTTGCTGTAAACAGAGTTCTAATTACTTAAAAGACCCCGTTTAATGTCGCTTATTAACCTGTACGTCAATCTATGCGTAAACTAAAACCATTAGCAGCATAATCGCTGCTGCACATAAGTCCCCTTTACTGAAAAAGTGCAAGTAGTTGTAAAGGAATTCCCCAGTTAATAAGTCTACTAGTCAGAAATATTACATCCAAACTCCAATCCGAACAGGAAGTGTTCAATTGACATTTTGTGTGTAGAATGCACCTGGGGCGGTCAGAAAATGAAACGAACACAATGCGGAAATATTAGTTAGGCCCGGAAATAGCGCAAATTTACAAAGATGTGTAGATACCATTCCACGCAATCTCCTAACACATTCACACCACAAACAGGTGAAAGCTGTAACAACTAAACTAGTCCTCGTATCCCATCGATATTAGCTTATGGAGAAAAAAGCTATTTATTGGCTGTAAACTGATTTCGAATTTTCTGGTCGAATAGAGGGGATCATTTACCTTCAAAATTTACGGGTGCATACATACATGGCATACTTGGATCCATGAAATTACTTAATACGGTGAGATCATATACCTGCAATAAGATAACAAATATGTAAGATATCGCAATGTTGCTTTGAGTTGAACCTCTTGCGACCTCCTTAGTCGCTTAACCTCAAGGCATTGAACCATAAAGGGGATTCACATAATTTTTTGTTTTCTGAATGAACCATAACATGATAGACGTAATCCAATTAAACGACAATGTCACAACAATTAATAAAGTAGAAAAGGTAATTTAACTAATTTCTTTAAGGTTGACGAAGAAGTGGATTTGAAATAATTTTTTATGTGGCGTAGTAAATCGGTTTAGTTTCCTGGCTTTTCGCATGCTGTGCCACATTAAATAGAAGAGTTATTTAAGAAATAATTGCAGGTTTGCATGATTTTACCTGGCCATTAATATGAAGTTCCACCTGAATCAAAAACTTAATTTATTTTGTCGAAACTCGTTAACTTGGATATAATAAGTTTCGTGCAAAAATATCAAATTTTTATTTTCTCAGCATTAAATCCGAAATTTGAATATGGTATGGTTCTTATTCATACATTGAAAGTGTATCCGAAGCTTAAGCAGTTAAACCACGGTAAGTTACTTCGATGCATTCATTGTAACAGCTTAATTCTTGGTGCTACAAGCCACAAAAAATATACACATGCACACAAACACACAGAAACCTGAAAAATGTTTTCCCAAACATGTTGGTTCATTCACGAGAAATTCGTGTTTGAAAAACACCCGGAAAAAATATGATATATTTTAAGTGGATGAGTCTCAATGGCGACACTTGCGTGACAAAGCGGTTGGTTGTAATATCCTGGGATCGTGAAATTTTACGCAAACAATTTTCGAGAAGATTAACCTAAGCTGAAGTGATGGTTGAACTGTAAGTAATTCGTATAAAATCGGTTAATGCTGACTTATCTACTTAGTAACTGACTGACTGACTTATCTAGATGGTAAATTGCCTCAACGAAAGTCGATTCTTAGTAAACTCGCTTAGATTTTTCCTACTATTCCGGAGTTGTGTAAGGAGACTACTATATCGCAAATGTGAGGGTATTGCCTGTCTGTTTTTCTCTTAATATGGTATGGTCTGATTTGTTACCAAGTTAAATGTAATATTAGAAATAAGAATCTTAAGTTGTTTTGATTTACTTTGTGTTTTAGTAAAACCTAAGTTATGTTAAGAAGAACCCCCTATTTCACGCGTAATCGTGTACACGTAGTGCACGTAAAATTAAATTATCTGTATAGGAACAGGTGTACTTATATTTTCACGTGTATTTATTAAAATATGAGTTGACAGTACAAGATATTAACTTCCCTATAATATACGTCTATATAATGAGGTTCTCCGTATAATAAACTAATTTCAAAGGCACGACTTTCCTCTGGTTTAGGTGTATTTTTATTAGGTTGTCTAATATCTCTCGAGCTCTGTAGCGCTTTGTATATAGCTGGAAAATTCAAAAGACAAAAAGGCGGAAGGCGGAATATTTGACAACCTAATATCTTCTTATAAATAATTTCCATATAGTGCTATTCTATACAATGAATAAATTTTCTAGTTGAAAACTTGACTTTCATAGGTTTTTTGTCTCCATATAATGAATTTCTTCTTTTCTTGTAGAGCACCAAAGGAATTGTAGAGTACTAAAATACCAAAGCAATTGAAAAACAGTTTTCAAGTACTTTTGGTATTGCAAAAAGGAATAGCAAGTACATTCCAATTACTTGTACTGGTAATTGATTACTTTAAGTATAAGTACCAAGGAATTGTACTTGTACTTATAAAAATGAATGTACGGGGAGTTGTACTTGTACTTAGATTTCAGTCCAAATGTACTTCATTACTTTACAGGTCTGGATTGGTACATATAAAAAAGCAATTTTTTCGTTTATTTGAAGCATCTACATCTGTATTTGAAAATGGTAGGTTATATTAAAGTTTGCAAAACAACATCTATGTACCGGTATACAAAATCGATTACAGTCGTGTGAATGAAATACCAGATTCAAAATCAAAACTGTTATTGCCCAACATTTGAAAGCCCATTAATTTTGTTTTTTCACTAACAACTAACTTGCGCAATGCAAACCATTGCTGCAGCTAATAAACATCTCGCAATGCAAGAAAACAAATTCAATTCTCGATACGCAAAAGCTACTTCATCTCCAAATGCAATGGGTCGACCATTAAACGATTGGTAGAACAGAGAGCTAATAAAAATTGAAAACAATAGAGGACTCAAAACAGGACATTGAGGGACCCGTTTTTTATAATAAGGGAATTGCTTAAAACATCATTTATTTTGACTACTTGTTCTCTCCCTTTGAGATAAGAACGAAACCAGTCTATAATCACGCCTCTAAACCCAGCATTATATAGTTTATCTAAGAGTAAATTATGATCGATTAGATTTAAAGCTTTGGACATATCAATAAATAGCGCCATAGAAGCTTTAGAGAGATTAAAACTTTCGTACAATTTAGAACATAAGGTAAGAATCGCATCTTCTGCCGATTTCTTAGATCTGAAACCAAACTGAGATTCCGAAATGTCTGTCTGTGCGACTGTCTTTCCAAAAAAGAGATCATGCGAGACTTTAGAAGTTTCTCAAAAAGTTACGAAGTAGAGAAATGGGCCGATAGTTTTCTAAATGCTCTCTGTACACATAAATGACTGCTGCAACGTTCTTGACACTCTGATTAAATAAGTAGCAAATATGTCAGCTATGTTGTAAGCAGTTTTTCTTAAAAGTACGATGGTAATACCGTCCTTGTGCCAGAACTTTTACTTTTTTGAGACTTGATTAGCTTAAATGTTTCTTCTGAAGTAGTCGGAATATGCCCTATGCTTTAAGCATCGTTTGGGTACAGTGTATATTAGGCGAGTTATTTATATCTTTCACAATGTCTTTACATAACCTGTCATAGCCATGTCCTTAACCATGAAATTATTAGGATGTTTCTTACAATTTACAGAAAGTTTTCTCTTCTTTTTGTTTTCTCTTCTTTTTGAGGACGAAAGTCCTTCCTAGTCATTGCGGAAGACGGCTTTGGGTTTCGGTTTGACGCATTAGACAAAAAATTAAAAAAAAATCGAAGATGAGTACGGAACTTTATTCGTTTTTTGCAGTAACGATAGTCGAGAGTTGAGTCGAAATCGCTCGACTCGATAGCAAGTCAATGGCCTCTATAACAACCCCTATTCCTATAGTCGATGTTGAATTTTTTAGTAGATTTGAATGCTCGAATAGGCAAATAGCCACCAGTGTCTGAGTTTTCTGTGTTGATGAGATCCATGTTGTGTAGGTGGTAGTTGCATGCTCCATGTCCTGTAACCGCACTCTCAGGTCTGTTTCCTTAGGATTGTGGCCCAGTTCTACGAATTTTTGAATTTTGAATTGAGTGTTTAATACCATCCTCGTTCTGCCAGAACTGATTAGTTAACCTAATGATCGTAATTTCGTAGGTGTTGGTTTAGTCTGTATTATTGAATCCATAGAGGGGAGAAGCGCTAACAAACGGTATCTGAGCTTCTTCTGGCTAGTACGCCCGCCTTCTTGTTCACCTCGTGCTTGTGTCCTGGGAAACAGGTCTGTCTTAACCTATTGTTTTTTGCTAGCATAGAGTTATATGCCCTTAAAAGCCGCATATGGTTGCCATGCAGTAGAGGGTTAAAGTTTAATTTGGTAGACATCTGATCACTTATTCGTCTAAGTGTCCAAATTTTTTTACGATCTTTTAATGCTTACGAAGTTCCAATTTTTATAGTTTTACGTTTTTTACAGAGCAATGGATTGCATTACAGCCATAGCTTGTATAGTAGAGTACAATTGTGGGAGGTTCAAAATAGCTTCCATCACGTTTTCATTGTGTGTTTTATTAAGTCTGCTAATAGTTCTTTTTCCACCACCAGCCTTTATAGTAGAGCGATAAACTGCATTTGTAAGGAATCCAACAGAGTTGTCCAGCTCCTCAGAAGTATGAACATAAATGTGCACCTTTATTATCGAGCTAGGGCACGATAAACAACTTAGCGTCAAGCACCTCACAAACTACAAATCAGTACAAGACTGTACTTACGAGGCTTCCGTCGAAACTTAATAACATGAATGTAGTTACGAGGAAAAATAATTAACTTTAAATTATGTTTGTTGTTGCATATAGCCATTAATTTTGTGCCCACATATTTTGGAAGAGGTGCCCAGTATTGTTACATAAAAACCCCAATTTCATGAAAAATGCAGATACGAGGTTATCGCAGAAGAGGGACGATATATCATTTCGAGTCGAATGCAAACTGCTGTTCGACTTCTAACCGAGGAAAAGGATTATGTGCGAAAAAACGGATGTGAGTATTAGCTATTGCAATTGCTAAAACGAAAATTAGGCTTATAAGGTAGAGAGCTAGCAGATTCACCTTACATGTGAAAATGTGATAGTTTAAAGAAATCAAATGTAATGATTTTTTTAAGTTTCTTTTGGTATATGAACAAAATGCATGAATTTGTTTAGGCTTCACTATTTTTTAATATATTAAATAACAACAAAGGTAAAAAAGTCATTTTATTCAGCATTTCACCACACAGCACTTTCCTCATAAACTAAATTTGCACCGTTGTCGTCTGGTGTTTCCAAATGTAATAATGTTGTGCAAAGTAGCGGCATACCTATATTAACTATTTGCTTAGCCTTTTGTGGGCTATAGGGCTATAGTGGAGCTGACGGACTCCAGACAAGCAGCGGTGATCACTCTTTAGTACGCCTATAGTTTTTCCTAATTATAACAGCGTCTTTCAAGAGGGTACTACTCTTACTTGACAAAAAGTCTCTTACAAGGGTGGATCGCGTAATCATAAGTCACAATAGCTTAAAAATCACCTTTTCAGGATAGGACTCCTAGGTGATAATATTTGCAGCGTCTGTGTAAATGAGGAGGAGAGGGAAGACAACACTACCTTCGTCAACTACGGTTCGAAACACTTAGAAGACATATCTTCCAAGATTTATGTGATACTCTTATGTGATACTCTGTTCCTCTGTTGGTAGCCACCCTTATAGTTAACCCTTATTTGTTAACAGCTCATTTTAGTTTCTGTTATAAAAAAACACTTGCTTAGCATCTGGCAAATCAAACAGATTTTATGCTGTTTGATTGCTATTTTACAGTTGATCTACATTATGATCAACGTTATATTGAGATGTGTAAATAAAGAGAACTAGCAAGCTTCTAAGGCGGGCGCTGTGTAATCAGTTATTAGCCGTGTTTTATTATGCACGAAAGATCCATATGGATCAACTGTGTAAATAAAACGCTCCAGATCATGGAAGCATTTTTATTTTGTGGTCTAACAATTTACTCCTGTCTGATTGACAATTTACTCCTGTCGATGCTGTGATATTTGCGGACAGTGTTTCCATGCCAACATAGTTTTCCTTTTTTTAGAACAAGTGTTTGCACATATTTTACGATGATAATTGCAATTCTCACCGCCACACACAAAGCAATTGTGCAAATCACACAAAATTGTTAGAAATTTAAATTGAAAAACAAATTTTGTATTACTGTTAGCACAATATTACTTAACCCTTTGCGACCGTATTAATTTTATATATGGGTGTCATGCTGGTCGGAATTAATTTTCGTTGAAAAAACAGTAATACGCGTATGCAAGATTCCGAAGGAAAAATATAATTTATTAATTTTTTTCAAAACTTAAGATACAGACATATGGTAAAAAAGCTTTGGTGGCTGAGAGCAGACATACGGTCGCAAAGGGTTAATTAAGGAATAAAAGTGAGTACTAAAATTTAGTTAAAAAAATAATAATTTGTATACTTATCAGGCAATGCCGTAAATTGGAAATTTTTTCCAGACAAATCTGCTTCCACGAACCTAGCGGGGAATAGCGTGAATCAATTTTTGGATTACGATAATTGATCCCGATAGCTATCTGGATCATATGTTGTTGTTGCAATACGTGCAAACTAATGATCTATATAGATTATGAGTGCATAATAAAACACGGCTATTGATACGAAAAAATAATGTACGGGGGGAATTGATCGTCTCAAAAAGTTCTAAACAAAAGTCAGCGATGGCATATGTCTATCTTTCAAGGTAGACTCACAATAACCATTTTTATGGTTCTGTAAAAATTCGAAAAGCCAATCTCCCCTTTAATTTCAAAAAATCTGAAAAAAAACTACAAAAAATTGACTTTGATGAGTACATTAAAAAAAGACTAATTTTAGCATTCTGGCCCAAAATGGCCCTTTTGGAGCTTTTGGCCTAAAACGATAAAAAGTCAATATGCGAATTTCGAAAATCCAAAAACGCAGTATTGTAGATTTCGGCGAAAGCATACAAATATCGATTCTGGCCCCAAATGGCCCTTTTGGAGCTTTTGGCCTAAAACGATAAAAAGTCAATATGCGAATTTCGAAAATCCAAAAACGCAGTATTGTAGATTACGGCGAAAGCATACAAATATCGATTAGTGGGTAAAGTCCGAGAAATCGCTGGTTAACATTTTTTTTTAATCTATAAAATTCTGACTGAAATCGACGCGAGTCTCAGTGGTGTTTTCCATATTCATTTCAACCCCCATTTGCGCAACTAAAATTTGCACGTAGCTGACATGGCGATGATCGCGCAGAAACGGTGTTGTCCGGTATGAGATATTAAATATGAATAAATGTATGTATGTGTATAGGTGTATATACATGTACAGATTAGAGACACAGACAGCGATGTCAGAACGCGTATTTTTGTTAATTTATTAATTATTTTTTTTTTTTTGAAAATCGTTTATTTTGACCTGTAATATTGACAATTGGAATTGTACTGGCAGACGTCTTGATGTTACTTTTTTAAAGTAAACTCCCAATACACACGGTAAATGAACAAAGAATGCATCTCCGATACCTAACTGTTTTCAGATTAAAAGCCGATTGTTTCTGTTGGCGCGATGCGACTAGAGATGGCTCTCGACAACGACCGTCTTCGCTCGCGTTGTTCGCTTGTAGGGCCATCTTCGCAAGCAAATCCTCATTAGGTTTTCGTTCCAAAGGAATAACGAAACCCTTATGGAATCACTTCGGTGTCTGTCTGTCTGTCTGTCTGTCTGTCTGTCTGTCGCCTTTTACATATTGACTATAACTTATAAGTCCTTTACAGTTAAGGGATGAAATTTGGACTGAAGATGTATCTAGGCGACCCAAAAACACAACATGCATTTTTCTTGGAATTAGTCGTAGATTAAAGAAAACGTTAGTACTAATACTAACGCCCGAAAAAACTTTTATTAAGTTTGATGGTCGATATGGCTGTCATTGGAAAGGGGGCGGTGCGCTGATTATGAAAATGTCTGTCTGTCTGTCATTAGACTTTAACCTTGGTAATTGGCGAACCACTAAGAATTAAGAAATGAAACTTCGCCAAAAAAAGTATTTCACTTGTTCAAAGAAATTTCAGGTAAAAAAATTTTAAAAAAATTCATATTAGCAAAAAGCTTAGTACCAATACTAAATTTGAATAGCAAATTTCTTTCACTAGTTCCTTGATATGGGTATCGTTGGAAAGAGGATGATAGTTAGATCAAAAAGTTGTACCATAGTAATCATCTCACTCTTATTGGTAAGAAGTTATTAGCCAGCAAACTGCCGTAAACTGACTTGTGTACCGTGTCCCTCACCTTATTTTCTAGAATATTTGACCAAAAAATCTAAAAAAAATTGGAGTTATGGGGCAACTCATCGCAATACCCCAAAATTATCCGAAAATCGTGTATGATTTTTTCCTCATACTAAAATAAATTAATTACTAACTTTTTTTGGAAAAACTTTCACGGGAATATATTAAGTGAGGTACCATCAGATAGGTCTTGTAAAATGAAATAAAGTTTTCATTTTGAACTTTTCATTTGGAAGTTAAGTTTTCGAGTTATTAAGCTTCAAAGTCGAAAAAAAGGCGCCCTCCCCCCCTCTCGTTTTTACACCCGTTGGTCTAAAAATCCGGAAAAATCTGACATGTAGGTTTTGATGTAATCTTTTTGTTAAAATTGGTTTGAGCACTCTGGCTTTAATAGTTTTCGAGATATTGGCCAAAAACCCAAAAACAGTAACACAATATTTACAATATTATTTTACAATAGTATATGCGTATCTTGCGAAACCACTTGGCTTGTCTGCAAGAGGTTTGACTTTATGATTTTTTTTTTTTTTTTCTCAAAGTGAAGATTGATTTTTAAGATTTGCATTTGAACAATTGATAACTATGAACAAAAACAAAAAGAACAAAATAGATTAAACACCAATGAACATTTAAACTTTGGAATTACGAAGAAACAATGTTATTCCCACAAAAAGAAAGTTAAAAAAGTATAATGTGTACATTTTAAAATACAAGAAAAATATGGAAAAAGGAACATTAATGCAATTAAGTGATAGCTTCAAGGAAATAGCTCTTCAACTTTTTCTTCCTACTCGCTGTGTTGTTGATGTTGCGTAGTCTTTGAGGAATGCTGTTTAGGATGCTTGGTATGTTATACATAAGGCGACGTTTACCATATACATTCCTGAAGGTGGGAAGGTGGTACAGTCCTTCGGCTCTTTTTTGAGTCTCGTATGAGTGGGTAATAGGCTTACGAAGTCTGGGGTCATCATAGTACTCCAACACAGCTGTTATCTGGAAGATCTTCGTTACCGTCAGAAATGTGGTAGCGCTATTTTCATATCTTAGAAGTTTCGTTGCTGCAGATTGCAGTCTCTGTAGTTTATTGACATGTGTGAAAGATGCATTCCCTCACGCGAGAATGCCATACCGCAATCGTGATTCCAACAGAGCGTAGTAAATTTGCTTCATTATACAAGCAGGTGCCTTATATTTAAGGCGAATAAGGATCCTCTTAGCTTCCTGCAGACTTCGTTTATGTGAGGCTCCCATGTGAAGTGGTCATCGATGATAATGCCGAGATACTTATATGTGCTTACTACTTCAATTTCATCGGCACTTAACTGGTTGGCACAGTTAAAGCTGGTTAATCGAATTTTTGCGGCTGAATACTGCGGACTTCGAATGTGCATGACTTTGGTTTTTTTTGTGTTAATGACCAGTCCATTATCATGACACCATTGGCATATCTTTGTGAATTCGGATTGGATTCGAACTATCGCTTGATCTAATGATTGGTCACAAACGACAACTGCCGTGTCATCTGCATAGGCAAAGGGAGAACAAACCGTCAACCCTTTTAGCAGATTGTTCGTGCATAGAATGTATAGTAGTGGTCCCAGTTTAGACCCTTGCGGAACACCGTAATTTGAGGATCTTTCGTCACTGCAGACTTCACGAATTTTTACCTTAAACTTTCTGTCTCGTAAGTAGTCTTCAATCCATAGTGCTAACTTTCCTCTAATGCCTACCGTATAAAGCGCCTCTACAATTGTATCGAATGCCTTGCTGAAGTCCAGGAATAGTACTAACACGTGATGGCAATTGCTCAGACTGGTGTGAATGAGATCAGAAAAATTGCCCAATAGCTGGTTTGTGCTTTTCCTTTTTTGAAAGCTGTACTGATTTGCGCAGAGTATGTTGCGCTTTTCTATAAAATTCCAAATTCGGTTAACCACAATTTGCTCCATGACTTTTTCCACCGTTGGCAAAATGGCTATTGGTCGGTAATTTTCTGGCAGGTTTTTTGAACCTCCTTTATATATGGGCCTTATGATAGATCTTTTAAGCTTTGAGGGAACTGTTGATTGGTCAAAGCTAAGATTAATGAGCCTTGTGATGAAAGACACAAATATTTCTTTGTTGAGCAGTATATCTGAAGCTCTGATGCTACCATCACCCGGCGCCTTGTTAATTTTCAAACACTGCAACGCATTAATCACTTCAGGATGACTGACTTCTGCCAAGATACATTGACTCACATATTGGAGCATTTATTTGGATACTTATAATTTAATTGCAGTTATGAATTATAGATGACGCTTGTCTTGCAAATGTTTGAGAAAATTTTTCAGTGACGGTTTTTAGCTCTGACGCCGTTGAGATCTTGAAATTTTTGGACACTGTTTCATCTAAAGAGTCTTTTTTACGTCCAAGAACTTCGTTCATTATTGACCACGTCTTTCTAGGGTCGAATCTCTATTCCTCTAATCTTCTGTAGTAATACTGATTCTTCGTAAGAAGTATTTGTTTGTTGACTCTATTTCGAAGTTTTTTGTAGGCGGCTTCAAGGGATGTGTTACTGCGGTTTCTCTTCCATTTTCTGTATAATTACGCTCTCCGCAGATTGTAATAATTTCTGGTGTCACCCATGCCTCATTGTTTCGAGCAACACTTTTTCTATTTATTTCTGTTGATTTTTCATAGATATCGCACATCCTCTTTTCAAATGCATTATAGAGATTTTCTACTTGCGTCTCTTTTAATATCAAACTCCAATCTGTTGATTTTATGAACCTATTTACTTTTGCTGAGTTAATCTTATTGTAACTGTTACGAGCTAGTTCGATACCTCTTTCGTTTTGTTTGTACTCTCCATATAATTATACTGTAGTGATCGGAAATATCTGTTTCTATAACAGCTGACAAAATTTTTGCCTTTGGTAATGAAACCAATATATGATCAAGGATAGAAGCAGAATCAGCTTTCAGGTCTACTCTAGTGTCGTTTCTAATTATATTATGGAGTCCTTTTTGGGCAAGCAGTTCTAGATATTGACGAATGTGGTGATTCATGTTATCTTTTAGTTTTAAGTTCATATCATTTTCTTTTGAGATCCCAACTATTTCTAAAAGGTCTCCTAACTCTCCCACAAATTGCTCTTTATCAAGTGCTGGCCACTTAGTATTTTTGACTGTAATGTTCTTAGTGAGATTTTCAAACGAAGTTGTTCTGATGTTTAAACGCTCATAATCAATTGATTTTTTTATAAAGATGGCTACTCCGCCTCCTCTTCTTTTTTCTCTGTTTTCGAACTCAGCAGAGTACCCCTCTAAATAATAAAATTGGTTTTCCTCTTTCTTAATATTAATTTCAACTAACACAAAAACATCTATACTTCTCATAATAGGACGAACATCGAACAAAATATATCCCAATTTTTTCTTAGGGATCTGATATTTAAACAAGGACAACAGAAATTTAAATTTTTAAGTTCGTTCTTTCCTTAACAAAAATCGGACAACACTATATAATTTAAATCGAACAGGTCGTTCACATCTTGGTTATTTTCGTTAATCATCGTTAAGTTTTTTTTTTTTTATATTCTGCTTATTTTTGATATGTCATTTGTCGACTCTATGTGTATAATCCCACACGAATCTCCATCCTTCATCTATTGCCTTCTTTTTTGCTTGCCATAGTAAATGTTTGTTAGCAGCAGTAAGCATGTTATTTATAAAAATCGCAGATCTGTCATTTGTGTTAGTGATTTTATTGCTGGTCAAATGTTCATTAATTTTGACAGGAGTGATAGGTTGCATTGTTCGGGCTTTCTTTATTATAGTTGTTTTGGTGGTGTAGCTACTGAGTGTGGCGATTATTGTTGATTTGGCAGGGTTTTTAGGTCTGGTGCGGTAAATGTCTTGAATATCAGTTTGCTTTATTTCGTGGTTAATAGCTTTTCCTATTGCCTGAATTATTTCTGTTAAATTTTCGTTCTCTGTTGGTGGTATGTTACTTATTTCAATATTGTTTCTTAAAAGCTGTTGTTCGAGATTGTTGATTTGGTTTTGCATGTCCATTACAGTTTTATCTCTCTGTATGTTTGAATCCTTAAGGTACTGTATTTCTTGCATAAGTGTATCCAATATATAATTATTTTTCTCAATACTTTTGTTGATTTCATCAAATTTTTGTGATATAAAATTGCAGAAATCTCCTATGCCTTTCATTTCTGTTTTCATTTCTCGTAGCTCAGTCAATATTTCGTTTGGATTCGTTAGTTTAACTGTGGGCTGTGGTGGACTTTTTGTTTCTTTACGGTTTCTCTTATTAGGCTGGATATGAGGAGTTGATGGACTTGCAGACGTGCCAGGAAGTGTGCCCTGATTCTGAGAAGTATTTCTGCAGAATTGACATTTCCATGAATCGCGTTTAGATCTCGTTGATCTCCCCACCCTTTCGGTCACCGTTGTGCAGCCGTAATGTAGGTTCCGTGAACATGCGGGACAAGTGACGAATCATCCGCTGCCGGCAATGATTCTTTGCAATGGTCACAGATCATGATTTCTTAAGATTGTATTTCAGCTTCAAGCGACAATAAATATCGAAATTCATGTTTTTTTTATTATTCTTAAATGGTAATTGAACTTGCTGCAGTTTTTTATGTGTGCTTTTAATTCAATTTAAAATATAAAACTGGCAAACAGTGTAAAAAATCGCAGAGCGTATAGAGAAACCAACCGTTCACAATGATATTAACAAACATAAATTTTTGATAAAATATTTTCGGCCTTAAACAGCAATTTATAAGGATGCGACCCGTGGAAATTTAATAGGCCACCATATAGTCCAGACTTAGCAATAAGTGATTACTACCTGTTCCTGCTTATGGCGTACGATTTTGCTGGTAAAAAAGGGAGGCACACGAAAATCGGTTGCCATAGTTTTTTGAAGATCCGAAAACGCCATTTTGTAGATCTCGGCGAAAGAACAATAAAATATTATGTAAAAAAAATTATTTTCATACAATTTTTGCACACACGATTTAAATCGAATCAGTTATCGCAAAAACCGATGAACTGACGGCAGTCTCAGTATCGCTTGCGGCATTTCATCCCCCAAATGCACCAAAGCAATTTTCACACGGCTGGCGATCAGCGAATGGCAAAGGATTTTCTTTTGTTCAGCTTGATTCGAAATGAAAAGAATTTTAGTGAATGAACAGTGAATTGAGTTTAATTTGATTTGACTATTTTAGTTTGTTAATTTCTTAGACTTATATTAAGTCTAAGCTACTAATCTGTTTGCGAACGAAACCCTCGGCGGGTGAGTGAAACTCACATTTGACCGTTTTTCTTTTTTCATAAGTAAACAACGATAAGGGCAACCACTTGCGCCTTTTCTCCGGCGTGTTTCCACTACAAAATTCAACATGAAATGAATAATCGCGAAATGTGTTCATCGTCTAGGACCACCTTGGTATTTGACACAAGTTGCGAGAGGACATTTTTTTTTGTCTATTTTTCAGCCATGGAGAGACTGGAATTGAGCCCACACTTTTAGATGGCGTGGAAATGCTAACTCTGCTTTTGAATTTCCATTAAAATTTTGTAGTGCCGATGTTTCAAGTGCTTGCATTGTTTCCAAGTAGAGGAATACTGGTAAATTGACAGGGGATTGTAGTTCAATAAATTGGGAAGAGGCTTCAATGCCCCACAAAACGTCTAGCAAGACGCACTAAAGCAAAGTCAATACTTCACTGAAAAAGACATGATTATGGCTGCACAAAAAAAATCGGAACTTCAAATTAATATAAGACGAAACAACACATCACTTTCCGATGATATAATTGAAATAAGAGCAGAAAAATTTGAAATAAGAAATGGGATGGAAAGTCTCAGAAATATCTTTGTTTTGGTGCCGAGCATTTTATAAATGATTGAGAAATTATATCCGGATATTTCAAACTTATCTAATAATTCATTTGGTTTGAGAGAAGGGCTATTTTGTGGCATACAAATAAGCAAATCAATTAAGTTAATGATTCAATTCTTGCCAAATGTGATTCATCATCAAAAGTCTATTATTCAGTTGACCGCGTCTTAGATGTAGAAGAAGCAGTGCATTCCCCAAAATTATTTCTAAATTCATTAACACTTTCTGGTATTCCATTACTGGAATTTTTTTTTTTGGCCAAAAGCTCGAAAAGTATTGGGGCTAGAATGCTGAAATTTGTTTTTTTTTAATATACTCCTGGAAACCGATTTTTTGTAATTTTTTCAGATTTCTTGACAAAGCGGTGTGGAAATTACAGGGCGGATTGGCTAGTGCCAGGTACGGGCGCCAGAGCACTTGCTGTCAGCACAGCGAGGGATGGGGTTGAAGAGATAGGCCGTTCTTCGCGGCTGTTGACGTTGCTAGTGCCAGTTTCGGGCGCCAGAGCACTAGCTGTCAGCAAAGTAGAGGATGGGGTTAAAGCGGTAGGGGGCTCCACCCGGCTCTTGACATTGGTAGTGCCGACATGAGTTGATGGGGTAATGTGCTTTCGCCGCCGCAGCGTATGATAAGCTATTGTCTGTTTTAGAGATGTTTATACTAAGTAATTTAATTATTTTATTAACTACAAGAAACACTTAATATGTACTAGTAATATACAAAATTTATTGCATATAGATTTGGATATCTTGAATTTTGTGGTAGGAATAATTCGATTTCGATGTAAACCGAATTAGGCGACTTCACTAATATAGTCGAACCCCTCCTAGTTGAATTTTCACGGGACATCAAAATTAGTTCGAGATAGAGGGAGTTCGACTTAAATGATGGTTTTTGTATGGAAAATTGGGAAGGGGAGTGCCAAATTTTGGCGCGAAAATTCGAGTTAGAGGGAAATTTGACTGTACTTTTGATTCGACTGTACTTTTGACTTGTAACCACAGATATGCATATCGCCCCTATTACGGCAGTCGAGAGTCGACTCGATAACAACCCCTATTCTTGTAGTCAATTTCGAATTTTGTAATAGATTCGAAGGATTCCTCAACTTAAACGGTATTGTTTGTCGAGTCTCGAGCGACTATACAGTATCGGGCAAAGCCATAGCACCAACCTAAGCAAACTGAGGTTCTTGCTTGAAGCGGGCGACCGAGAGAAGTTAGGAAGTTAAATTTTTTTTCCAGTCGACTAATAATTAATAATGGTTTGTTTTTAATTGAACTTTTTTGAACAACTTTCATGGGCGCTTTAGTTTTGTTGCGGTGATTTTTCGACGTATTGTGTTTTTGCTCGTAAAGTTAAGAAAATAAGGGAACAAATTCCACTTCATAACTTCTTTCAGCCACCCGCTACAAGCAAAAATGTTAGTTCACTTAGCCGAGGAAAAGGATTATGTGGGAAACACGAAGGTGAGTTTATTTATTGGAATTTCTAAAACTAAATTAACGACGACAACACGGCACGAAAAAGGACTACGATCTGCGAGTATGCTCCTGGAATGTGAGAACTCTCTACACTCCTGGGGCTGCTCAACAACTGGAAACTATCCTCACGCAGTATGAGGCGGATATTACTGCGATCCAGGAAATACGCTGGATAGGACAAGGTACAATGAAGCGAAAAAAACTGCGACATTTATTACAGTTGCCACAAAAGGATGGGATACGGGTTCGTTGTGGGAAACCGGCTGAGGTCGAAAGTAATTGACTTTAAGCCAATAAGCTTTCCCCTAGTGATCCCCCCCCTAGTGATCCGCATCCAAGGGAGATTTTACAACATTAGTCTCATTTGTATAGAAGCCCCTACCGACGACGCTGGCGAGCCCATCAAAGAGGAGTTCTACGACCTTTTGGACAACGCCTATGGAGCCTATCCGGAGTACGATGTGAAAATCGTGCTCGGGGACTTCAACGCCAAAATCGGTGCCTGAGCACTCCCGAGATCGTCAGAGACTACAAGGAGCGTCTGAGCGAACGACTCGCGAGTATGACTATATGACTACGTCGGACACAAACACCAATAACATGTGGCTCCATTGCCACTCTGCCATCCAAGAAGTAGCCGAAGCCACGATTGGCTACCCCGGCTAGAAACCCATGGTATGATGGCAAGTGTGAGCAGAAAAAGCGAGCAACCGACGAGGCGTACCAAAAAGCGGTGCAAAGGAAAACAAGAGCAGCGCGGAAGGCACTATCTTCCACAAGTCGGTCCAGCTCCTGGGCTATGCAGATGATATTGATATAATCGCTCGTTCCCAGCGGGCCATTGTGGAAGCTTTCACCGCGATTGAAGAGCAGGCTAAACGAACTAGTCTGAAGATAAATGAGGAGAAAACCAAATATATGCTGTGGATGAAGAATGAATCCGTCGCCCAGGCAGTGGGCGAACAAAATGTGACAGTCGACAGCTATAACTTCGAGGTAGTTAAGGAGTTCGCTTCGCTCGAGGCGAGCGTAAACTCCACGAATGATATCGTAGTGGAGATCCGTCGTAGAATCAAACTCGGCAACCGCTGCTACTTCGGTTTGTCCGAAAAACTTAGGCCATACTCTACAAGACCCTTATCCTGCCAGTCCTACTGTATGGAGCCGAAATTTGGACGATAAGCAGGACTGCAGAGCTGATATTTGGCTCCTTCGAAAGAAAAATTCTACGATATAGTCCGGAAGGCAAAAATCCGTTGACTATAGTGGCTCGGACACATACGCTCCAGCTAGAAGGGTATTCGATTCCGAGCCTTCTGGTTCGAGGAGAAGAGGGAGACCGAACCTTCGGTACAGAGATCAAGTGATCGTAGATGCAAGACAGCTTGGTCTTTCGGACTGGAAGCAGCATGCCCGGGGCCGTCAACGTTGGAAGCACAGACCCTCCAAGGATTAAATGCCTGCTAAGTAAGTAAGTAAGTAAAACTAAATTTTACTTAAAAGGTAAAGAACAATTCGACTCACCTTAAATGTGTAAATGCTTCACATAGTTCAAAAAACCAAATGCAATGAATTTTTAAAGTTTCTTCAAATAACACATGAACCAGATGCAATGAATTTTTTAGGCTCCTTTATATTTTAATATAATTTTATTCATTATTTATTTAGTTTTTATATATCATTTTTCACAAAGACAATATAATATTGTGGCGGAGAAAATAAAAAGCCGCTGATTTGGAAAAGTACAAATGGTTTATTTCGGTTCTAACTACAAAGTTGGATTTGATCTCAAAAATTATAGAGGGCCAAATGACCGATTGCTCATTCAATTGCACTGTGCCAAGGCTGTAGCTCCAAAATCAATTGTGTGCACACAACCTGTTTCGCCAGACTGCGATGATCTTCAACTCGTGCCGCCCTTTTATACGCACAAGTGTAACGGACTTCTTTTTAATTTCAAAAAAATTGTGTGACAGAATTCATTAAAATACTAGAGTACATAATGTTATTTACAGTTTAGAAATTCAATAAAAGCAAATTATTAACAATTCAAGCAATGTAATTATGTAAATATTAAACAATGAAAAACAATTAAATTCAACAAAAGGTATCAAAAGATTATGATGACTGCTACAATACGAAAATAGTGCAACCGGCACTTAAAAATGATGAAAAGTAAAAAGCTCTTAGCAGCACGAACAGTCGGAGGTAAGGGGTGATTATATCTAAGAGATCTAAGAGATGTTTTGGTAATTATGTAGATTGACCCAACCACCCCGATTTTGTATTATTTCAAAAGTAAACTCCATTTTCTTTTTACAATCTTACAATCTTACAATCTAAGGTACATACGTGTCTAAGGCACATACGTGTCCTAAATATCACACGAAAATATAGTGAATAGAATCACACATACACCTAAAAGACGTCTAAAATAGCGCAACAAAGAAGAATTCCTTATCTCTTGGCGATGCCGCACAACATTGTACGGATCACCGGCTGCCGGCTGAACAAAAAGGACAGCAAAGTCGACGCCGGGCGCAACGTATTAAGGGTTGAAATTCCCCCAAGCAACGATGAGACTATCGTCAATTCATCGTTTTTAGCATTACATTACATTGGGTGGCGTAACAGCTTGTTGAGAGCCAGAGCCTAGCTTTTTCGCACCTCCACTGTGTTGTGAGCGTTATAATTTTTAACACATGTGGAGGGGACCCACTGTTTAATGTCGGCGAATTGCGAAAGCTTTTTATGACAGAAGTACTGCAGGAGGATTGTCAGTCGTTCGCTGGAGGTGAGGCCGCGTAAAATGTTTTTGGTGTTTTGAATTCGGGTACTCTAACACGACAGTACAACGCACTAATGGATGGAGCCAACGGCACCACATCGTTTTTAACAGAATCGTTTATATTGTTTCGTAGCCCAGTGTTAAAGAACAACCACTTTAGATTGGAAAACAAATAGAAAAAACACTTTTATTATTCGGCACCTTCCTCCATCGCTTAGTCCAAATCACAAATGAGCTAAACAAGATATTCATCTCCCTTGTCTCTTTCCCCTTGATTTTTTTTGACAGCGTTTTTTATGCAATTCCTGTCTGTGAATACGTGTGAGCTGCCAATTGGTTCCTGTTTAAGATTAGTCATTGCAACCAGCAACTTTTTTTGTATGTTTTAGGTTTATTTTAATGGAAATATCTACAAAAAATGTTTCTTTTGTTGCAATGCGTATTTCTCAAACCATTACTCAAACTATAATAGCACAGTTAGCCTATTTATATTAATTAAAAAAATTTATTCCATGCTTTCAAAGAGTAACGTCCATCCACACACCGTACAACAAGCAATGGCGGCGAAAATATAAAATTTAGAACAAAATGGAGTTGCTCGGAAGCATATAACAATGTGCGTGAATTTGCTCAGAAGCCCAAATAAGTGTGCGTGTAAAATATAGGAGAGGGGTTTTCCAGCCTTGAAAGCTGGGTATCTTGTATAGGTTATTTGTGGTCCAAATTTTAGACTAAATAAAACCTTTACAATGCTTATTCATTTTTACAGAAAATCCATCGCCTGCCGAGTTGTATGCTCGCACAGTTGGATGAGCAAATAAAAAAATGCATCAATACGTACTCATGCAGTTCGATACAGTCCCGGCGAAAACCTGCGGTTTTCGACCCTTCCACATTTTCTTTAAAACCTTCAAGTTAAAAATTCTCCTTCCAATTTAAGTCTAAATAATAGTTGTTATAGTATTTAGAATATTTACACAACTCAGCATATTAACCAATAAGTAATAATCACGTAGTTAGTAATGATAAATAATTCATCAAGGCTCTCATCACGTAACACGACTATCGTCTGATGATATCGTTTGAACGATAGCTGTGCTTCACGTAAGCATCAAAAAACGATAACGTTTTCTCTGCTGCACGTAAGCCGAGAACTGTCATTTTCTATCGTCTCGACGATGCTTTTCTGACGATAACTAATTGACTATCGTCCTAGAGCAAATTGTGAAAAACGTTTTAAAATTTTTGGCTTAAATAAATTAAATATTGTATTTAATGCTGAAAAAATAGTTTTGCTAATGTTTTTTTTTTTTGCATTATACATTTTTTTTCACAGAAGAAATACCTTTTGGTTTATTATTGTATAATAAACCTTTGTAATCGTAACAGAAAAAAAAATTAATACCCTCTCAAACTTTCACAGTTTGTGTTTGGCGGGTTGTAGAGTGTATTTTATTTCTCACATTCGACCTGCAATCATATATCTAACCCATATTTTTTTTCCAAACCATGGAGAACTTTGGTTTGAGTCCTTGCTCAAGTAAATGTCAGTTATAGGGAGGAAATGAAATGCTTATAAAAAGATACAAATTTAACGAATTCAGGCTTATAAGTTTTTTTATATGAACTGGAGTACCTTATACCTCCTTAGCAATACAAAAGGAAATTGAAAGATGACAAGCAGTTTTTATTTTGACGTAAGGAATGTAGTATTTAGTAGCGCTCAAACTGTGACGATATACGAGACGATAGCGATAGTGTTACGTGAAGTAAACTTTTAACGATAGCGTTGACGATAGTCGTCTTGACGATGATCATCTGAAAAGTTACGTGATGAGAGCCCAGGCTCTCTCTGATATAAAGTTGTTCTTCCTTCAACTTGCCTTTTCGTTCCGCTTAAATAGAGTGGTACTTCCATGTCACTCAAAAATGTGTCAGCATCACCATGTGCTCCTTTCATAATTGCACACCCTTCGCATAACCATCTCATTGGTCACAAACAACAGTGGTTCGATAACCTAAA
The DNA here is from genome assembly GCA_905187475.1 of Syritta pipiens. Taxonomy (NCBI): domain Eukaryota; kingdom Metazoa; phylum Arthropoda; class Insecta; order Diptera; family Syrphidae; genus Syritta; species Syritta pipiens. The sequence continues at coordinate 58,388,927 of LR994572.1, read as the reverse complement.
AAACAAATAAAAGAAAAAATTTCCCGGCGATAACGCCTGTGGGTCCTTCGGGCGTAACTATTTCGAAATTAATTTCTTTCCTGAAGGAAAGTAAAAACTTTTATTTGCAAGCACTCCAATCACCTTGGCCAAATGGAATTTCATTGACTTGACAGCACCTTCATATAAAGCTTCAAAGGTTTTCTTCACGAACCAACGTTCCTTCACCTTTGCAAGTTCCTTCACCGCACCGACAAACTTGATACCATTATCACTGTACAATTTCCCACACCTTCCCTTTCTCGCTATAAACCTTTCAAAACAAGCAGTAAATGAGACGCTTTAATTTTGAGACAGACAAACATACATTTTTTTGTTGAATAATCTGCTCCCTTGCTCTATTTATCATTTTAATCATGAATGGATCAGCAGAATCCACACATGAATCCACATGATTATTTTGCACGCAAACTGAACAATTTTGAATAATATTCTTAAGCCCACTTCAAAGCCTTGGTATCCAAAATTTAGAACGGATATGTTATACGTGTTTCGTTGCTCGTGAGCGCTCTCTATAATTAACCACGACAATCGGGACCTATTTGGTACGATTGCCTGATGCCTTCTCTCGTATTCCTGCTCTATTAATTTCAATCAGCCTCCAACTCTCAGAAACCCACTCTCGTCTCAGACAAATTTCTCTCTCTTTCTATGTCTTACTCTCGCTATGTAAGCGATTTCTTAGTTGAAATATTTACCTTGCTCTTTCCCTAGTAAAGGATTAATTGCTTCCATCCTGTCTCCTGACGTCGCTGCTTGTTTTGCTACAAAGGTCTGGGTAATTTTTTTTCCCAGTGCAGCCCAACCAATGGATCCGTCCATAGATTATATTGTATTCCTTCTCATTCCATTGTCCTTATTACGCTGACTACAATCGTCCTACCATCCTTCCACCAGAATCAATACTTTTGACATCAAAGATCCATGTATTCTTACGGACGTATCCGAAAAACAAAACACCTTTTCCTTACCTTACATCTCGACATCCTCGCACATGAGAATCAGAGGATGTACTTTAGGCGGCGCACAAACGGCATAAGCATAACGAGGGTCAAGAAAGAAGAGCGGGATGTATCACTGGCACTGTGGCAAGGTAGGGACGCATCCACCAAAGGTAGGTGGACCTACAGATTGACCCTTACAATCGCGACATGGATAGAGAGTGCAAGGGGGAACTTCCAGCTCACGCAGCTCTTGTCTGGTCACGGCGGCTATCGGAAATACCTCCACAGATTAGGACACGATAGCTCGCCCCTGTGCCCGGTATGCACAGATGAAGAGGAGGACCCAGATGTATACCCAGATGAAGAGAAGAGAGGTTCAACATGTCAAACCAGGAAAATCTAGTTAGCCAAATGACTAGATCGGACGGCGAGGGGATGGAGATCAGTCTTTACAGGCTCTGGTATAGGCCGCTCTGAGAAGAGCAGACCAGAAGGCTGTGAATCGAGCTTAATAGCTAACCAGCCCCGCGATGTAGTACCTAACGGCAGCCCCGCGGGGAAAGTGTTTGATGAGTGCAGGGGAGTGATTCAGTACGTAGGCGCGAGGAAACAGGAGAATAATATCCCCCGAATGGTGCATGCTGGTAAAACGGGTTGCTAGCATTTTACGAAGATTCATTGACATCCATTGGCGCAGACCATAAAAAAAAAATTCATCTTTTCTAGCTATCTCGGAGTTCAAAACTTCTTCAAAAATATTTTCTCCCTCCGAAATTTCCTCCATCTCTTCCTTTTTCCTTCTAGTAATCAATTTTTCAATAATCTCTCCACCAATCATATCAGGTACTATGAGTCCATGAGGTCATAAGCTTGGGCAGCACAATGTTTCTCATACTTATTAATTAAATTTTCCGCCACTGCTTGTTTCACTTAAAATAGGAATGGTTTTATTCGATTAGCCATTTAAAACATAAAATCGAAGCCTTCTCATCATTGTCAAGTACAATCGACTTCATTTCTTCATAATTCCTATCTTTCGCAAAAAACCTGAAACTGAATTTTCATTTTCACAGTTCGAAACCCGCACTTAAAAATAAATGATTTATCTCTGTTAAGAATTTAATTACCTTAGCTTCGTAAGCAGCACCTGTGGTACAATCATCCATATGAAAATATTCCGAAATTGCTTTTGCAGCTTCAAGAAATTTCTTTTCTGCATCCTTCGCACATTGTATTATGTCTCAAACAGCATTAGATACCTATGTAGATATGTGATAAGTGTCAACAGTTAACCAATATCCCTCGTTTAAGTTTTCCATCCACAATATTCTTCTAAGATCCCACCACTTCTTCCCAGCGTTCTCCAATGGAAACATCATTTTAATGTACGTCCTAATAGTAATTTTGTGTCTGCGTAAACGCCTGGCACAATCGGAAGAAACAATTTGTATTTGAAACAATAAAATACAACTTCATACTGAAATATCATTTATTACTTTGTAGTACTAGACTATTTCGTATAGACGAGGGCACAGCCTTATTTTGCTTTTATTATTGTACACATCAACAATATTAAATTGAGATACTGAAGATGATCGAAAAGAGGCCAATTTATCTTTATTTTCTATAACTTTCATTTATATTTCATAACTTTAATTATTATCTATGGTTTATTTTAACCAATGGCGTGTAGTATTAAATGTAATGTAATGTAACATCCCTGTGTGAGTCAGCGCCCTCTGCGGCTGACAATGTTGTAATCTTCTGTGATGAACGTTTCAAACGAGATCCTTCAGCTGACATATCCCACCATGACAGATCTCTCTGTCACTTGCCTTCCGCCATTAAAAGAGTTGAGCTCGCTTTAAGAAAGTAAAAAGTAGAAATCCAATTTAAAGTCCACCAACTTTGGCACCAGCAGAAACTTCCGCGTGCACTAGGCGCCCGGCACCTTCCGTCATCCCCGCCGGGAGTGCACCACCTTCGGCTGATGACAGCCGAGATGAAGATGATGTCGACGAAAGTGAGGTTGTCGAGTATATCATCGACGGGCTCAACGAATCGCCACAAAATCTTTCCCTTCTGTACCCCGCCAAGACGATGGCGGAGTTGATGCTGCCCTAATAGTGAGTGTTGTCTTTAAGAGTGGGAGTAAGCGTATGAGTGACAGTGATAGTGATATTATTTCTCTCTTGGACACCGGTAGCCCGATTAGTTTTATCCGTTTATCGTTAGTGTCTAAAACCTCTGTTATGAAGCCAGGGAGTGACCACGGGGGCACTTCGGTGTAGCGGAGGGAGCGGGGGCATGTTTGTCCTGCGCTCGGCCTACCTCGTCGGACGGGGAGGTTCTTGCTCACCTCTGGCTACACCACCTGGTCACAGCATTTTCTTATCATGCCGACTTATATCATATCGCGGAAAACAAGGTAAGTTTTAATTATCTGGACCAAAAAAAAATATTAATTAGACCTGGCTCAATTGTCCTGGTCGGCGTTGGAGCATGACCTCTTAAAATCCTATCATACTTATCAGGGAGGTAGTTTTATAGCAATCTCCCTGAAAGTATACAATGCTAAAAATTTCTAACGCTAACTTACCTACAAAGGGAAATTTTGGCCATTGTCTCCCCACAATGAGAAGTTAACTACCGAAATCTGCTTGTGTCCCACACTCAACTGACCTACGCTACAACTTCCAAAAAAATAGAAACAAAAGGTAAATTTGGCTGGTGTCCCCGATAGGAAACACCTCGCAGTTCACCTAAAAGTATGCTATGCTTTATCTTATCCTAACTAAGCCTATGCCAATTTCCAACTCCGACGTCATCAAAACATCATGCCTGTTGTTGCTGGCAGCTGTTGGCCTTGCCCTCCCGCGTATCAGGTCGTATGGTCACCTCCACTGGCCCACAATAATGGGAGGTGACCCCTTGCACGATCGTCTCGACGCAACCGGTAACGTCATCGTGGTCGTGCCTTCAAGTGGACGGCCTTTCCATTTTCACCACACACACACCGTGGCATTATTGCCGTCTGATCTACGAAGGTGAAATAAAAACCATTTGATATCTCGGGGTGAGAGGTATGACAATTCAAACTCAACTTAATTTTATTTATCTTGGGAACCGATTGATATAAACTTAATTCAAATTAACTGTTTTTAAATAAACAAGAAAAAAAGGTGCCACAACAGGCGTGTGTTCTGTAAGTTATATTATTTGGTGAGCGTATTTTTTTTTGTGTAAAAATGTATACACATATACATGGTATGTATGATATTAAGAGCTAGTATCTACATATTATTATTAGTTATTCGGGGCGGTTTCGCTCTTAACGCACTTAAAAAAAAGATCTACAAATAGGATCAAATGAAAAGGAAGACTTACTGCTTATCTCCCTGTAGGCACTTTCACTTTTAGGAAATTTATTACAAAACTAGTTGTAAGCGGCGCACCTTGCTATATATATTATCATATAATTCTGTCTTGAATTGAAAGTATTCATTAAGACGGATTTTACGATTCCAAATTTTTAGGCAAAACCGTGTGGAAATTAGAGGGGACACCCTTTTTCCAACTTTGGACCTTCATATCTTTTCAACTGTACTTTTCAAACAAAACCCGAAATCTCATTTTTAAAGACCTTTTTGATTGATATATCACTCGACAGGATCAGGCGAACTTTGAAAGTCAGCCCACACTTCACCTCAAATTGGTGCCAAAATCTTTTCGACAGAATTCTGACCAAAGTTGCCAAAGACATAAATGTTCTATCTCTTACCATTTAGAAGTCTATAATGGACGAACAAACAAACATTAATTTTTATGTACGACGGATATCCACTCCACGGTCGACGATCGATTGAAAATGGTGGAAAATCCATCATTTTAAAAGTGAGAAACAATGATGTTAAATTTGATAATCGTTGGGTTGTGCCGTATTCTTACTAAAAATTTTAAATCTACGTAGACTCTGAAAACATTTGCTAACTTCTTACTAAAAATTTTAAAAAAAGACGAAAAAGGCAAAAACAAAAATTTCACTAGTTTCACGGCCGAAGTATTTTCCTAATATTTTAGAATTTCTTCTAACTCTGAAATTTGAATTCCTTTTGGAATATTCCCTCTGCTCTGCTGGGTATGGGGTGGCTTGGCACTTTGGGGAACCCGTTGGCTAACAGGTAACCGAACAGGGATCGGGCGATTCTCATGCCGTTAGGGCCTGTCACACTGTTTCGCCGGTTGAAAGTGGCCTGATGAAACCTAGCCGTTCGTGGGGCGTGCGTTCGCGGGCAAAGGCTTTGCGTATGGGTTCTTCGCAGGCAGGAGTAAAAGATCCCTTACGCTTCCCACCACCCTTATACTCATGCGGGTGTAACAACAACTACACAATTTATTAGCACCGGAGCCTTTTACCACAGAACCCTTCTGCTCACGTGCGTGCGATCTCTTAATCGAACAATTTTTTTTTTGTTCTGTGTTTTTCTTTCCTTTTTCGATTACAAAAATGCCCGTGAACGCACTTTCAAAATTTTAGAGAAAATAAACTTTTTTTTTTCTTTTGCCCGACGGAAATATGTTACATGATTCTTATATGTGTTCGGGCCGAGCTTTCCTTGAACGGCACTGTGGGAAATTTAGCCCGTATTTCTCTCGCTTAGGATTATTGCATCGTATTCTTTAACTCTCATTAACATTGTTGTGATGCCAGGGTCTGACCACAGGGGCACTTCGGTGTAGTGGAGGGAGCGGCGGCATGCTTGTCCTTCGCTCGGCTAAGCTCGTCGGACGGGGAGGTTCTTGCTCACCTCTGACTACACCACCTGGTCACAGCAGGTGCCGACTTTGAATGTAAAACGGACAGGGAAAATAAATTTAGCCAAAAAGAATTAACAAATTAAAAAAAAATGACCAAGCTCAATTGTCCTGGTCGGCCTTGGAGTACGATTTCCTATAAACTAATGTTTACTACCCAGAGAGATGGTTTGAGTGCTATCCCCTGGAAGTATGCTACCCTAAGCTAATCCTATACTAACCTATACTAGGGGACCTAGGTTGTTGACTCCGGTAAGGAGACAACCGCCGAAGCCCTCCTAGAACTATGCTAATTTATCCTAACAAAGAAAAATTACACCTAAAAACTAAAAGGAGAAGTTTGGTTGTTGTCACTAGAAAGGTGACAACTCCCGAAGTTCGCCCAAAAAGGAAACCTATGCTAACTTACCCTATGCTACAGCTACCTACCCTAAGTCTTTTACCAAGGCCGACGTCGCCAGTAAATCACGGCCTGCCTGGTGTTATTGGCAGCGATTGGCCTAGCCCACCCACGTTACACACGGCGTATAGCTCGTGGCAACTACCTATGGCCACCTCCGCTGGCCCACATTGTTGGGAGGTGACCCCTTGCATGATCGACTCGGCGCAACAGAGTCACGTCATCGTCGTCATACCCTCAAACGGACGGCCTTCCCATCTTTCCCCACACACACTCCCTTATCGGAGTTTAAAAGCACTACATTCTAGCCACGATCTGATTTCAAACGAAGGTGAAATCAAACTCAGCTGATTTTCTTAAAGTGGGGTACACAATCGGATATATTATAATCTTAAGGTTTGATTACATGGATGATCTATTTATAAATTCTAATCAGTAAAGCAAAATTTTACAAAATAAAGAAAATTAACACGCAGAAAAAAATCCAATAGAGTTTGGTAAGTATGTAATGTAAATGACTACTATAAAATAAAAAAAAAATAAAAAAATAAAAAAATAAAAAAATGATTAAAATTAAAAAAACAGGGGTGTAGTGTGTGTATAGGAAGTGTTTTTTTTTTTTTTTGTTTTGTTATTCTTCAAATCGATTAGACCAGAAAAAAAAAGTACTAGATTTATTTGACTTATATATATATATATATATATCCAAATGTGCCAAAAGGTTTTAAGGCGGTTTCGTCCTTAACCACTAAGTCCCGGTACAACAAAATAAAAAAGGGAACCAAAAAAAAATGACTTACAGTTTCAATTCGTCCCTCGTCCTGCGCGCAGCACTAGATGGAGGCGGGTACCTGTGTACACTTTACTTTATTTCACACACTCAAATAAAAGGAATTAAAAAAAAGGGGTTAAAAACGCAACCACACTATTCAAGTATTACTTGGATGGGCATGCATATAGGCTTTCAAATACAAAAAAAAAGGTTTAAACAAAATACAAAGAAATTTTCTTTTGCTATTTTGGGTAGCAAGCCCAATAAAAAAAAAATATACACACACACCACTTCGCACCTCTATTGTTATTCACAATCTTTTAATTAACTCTAACTTCTCTCTCGATACAATTCAAAATTTTAAATATATATTTTTTTTTTTTGGATGGTTTGTGCCTCTCTCTCATCATGGACCACATTAACATTCTTACCCTCATTCACATACTTAACTTAACGATAACCTATACTAGCCCTCACACCAGTCCCTACATAGTCAAAGTCTAATCGTGGGTGATTTCATCTTTGGTGTGGGTCATGTCACCATTACCTATGAGCTCGCAACATTAGGTGTTTCTGAGCCCTTTCTCCATATGCATCGATCGCAGGGTCTCTTGAATTCACCACACCCTTTGTTGCGTCACCAGAACACCAACACACCGGCACGAACCACGGCGGTGTGCTAGGTGTCTAGACTCTAGTGGCGTGTGATTGCTGACTACTGACTTTTTGATTGCGGTTGACATTTGTTGGCATGGCCGATCGCGGTTCGCTTGTGGGCCATGTCTTGTGTGTTTATTATTTATTTTTTTTGTAGAGAGTCCCACCGCGAGCGCTAAAATAATAAATATAAAAAACTAAGGATAAAAATAATCACACGATAAAGAGAGTACATTCTTAATCCAGGTGAGTAACGTGTTTGTTTATATGGGGGTGTATTCATGGGGAGTGCGTTATGCACTCTTCCTGAATATATCCCTCGTGGAAAAATTTTTTCTGCGCGTGCTTCGTCGCTCTTTTTTTTTTCTTATTTCTTTTCAGGTTCCAACAGGGCTCCCGCAACAACATACATAAGCTAACATTAGCTAACACAAGTACTAAAAGTGATCTACCCATAATATCGATTTGAAAGGGAGGTTTTGCCATTGGTGAAACTTGATCGCTCTCCGACCTTAACATTGAAAGCTTGCAACATTGTCCTTCCGCTGAATACTTTCTTCATCTCCCCACAAATTCACCACTCGTAGTTGCTTACAAAAAAAAAAATGCTCTCGTCGGATCGAGCTGTTGTCACATTATCACCGAGGGGCACCTCGAACTCGAAACAATAAACAAAAAAAAAAAAGGACAATAGCTAAAAACTCAAAAATCTATCTACACTACACTTGTGCCGACGTCTTGGGATTTCGTTGGGCATAGGTACAGGGAGTGCACTCATGGGGTATGCATTGCACGTTCCTCCTGAGTGCATTCCTTTTAAAATGTTTGGTTTTTCGTGATGCACCCTCGGTTTGTCTTTTCCCTCTTTTCTTTTCAGAATTCATCCAAGGGTCACGCAACACCTCCGTAATATAAATCCGGTATACTCAGATTTCAGAGGAATGGGTGGAACAAAACTGTACACTTACGGTACCATTGAAACTTATGTGAAATTGTATGATAAATCAGAAACTATTCCGCCTTTAATATTAGGTGTACAACTTGAAAGACGCGCATTGTTACTAACTTCATATATATTCACACGCGCTATTTTTTTGACAGTGACAGCATTGTATGTTAAAGAGCGTCGAAAAATCTAGTTAATTCCATCTGTCAAAGTATACACAAGTTAATTTACACAAGTTTTGTTTTCATATTCAAATAAATGGTTTGGCGTCTTTCAAGTTGTACTCCTAATAATTTCAGACGAAGTGCTCCCATTTCCGATCCTCTTAGCCCGTGATGCCCTTAAAACATTTGAAATAACTAAGTATGTCAAGTAAACTTATTGATAGTAAAACTAAACTTCGTCAAAAAAAACCAAACCAAAAGTTACTCCGTCTAAAATCGATCTTAAGTCCTTACCACGTACGCTCTCCTTATGCACTTACGACCCTACAATAAAAAATAGGACGACTTCTTCAGATACATCCGTCGACAGGATGCGCCCTCAGCTTGTGAATGACTTAAGGTACAGTGTTACTTCCGCTAAAACTTTCGAGAAAGGGGATTATGTGGAATGTTGACACTACTCCCGGTACTAATAAAAAACTAATCCTTGTGTTCAGAGGACCTTTCGTTATTCACAAGGTGTTGCCGTACGTCCGGTATATTATACGCGACATCGAGAGTTGCTAGATTACACAGCTCCCTTACGACGGAGTAGTAGAGTCGGGAAATATGAGGTTGAGGCTTCGACTAATGGTTGAAGAGGTGGTCGTCCAGGCAGCACGCATCATCGACAGCTTAGTGTTTCATTTGGTCTGTTTTGTTTAACAGTTTTGTACTGTCACTTATGTAATGGGGTTTGCTACTTGAGGGATGCTCACATTGGTTTACTTCTCAGTTGATCAGGGACGATCAATTCTCAGGCTAGCCGAGTTGTAGTATTAAAAATTAAAATCGAAAGCAATGTAACATCCCTGTGTAATTCAGCGCCCTCTGGGACTGACAATAAACAACGTTTCAAACGAGATCCTTCAACTGACATATTCCACCATGATAGATCTCTCTGTCACTTGCCTTCCGCCATCAAAAGAGTTAAGTTCACTTTAAGAAAGTAAAAAGTAGAAATCCAATTTAAAGTGTAATAAAATGTCTGTATTCCGAAAATCGTGTAATAAAACCCAGGTCTAAAGGCGTTTCATCATCATCATCATCATCATTTTCTTAGCCCGCATGTTCCACTAAAGGGGTTGCGGGGGCAGTGCACGCAAAAGAGATCTCCAGGCATCCCGATCCTCCGCCGCCGACTCTAACTCCTCGGCGGGTATGCCCAAGCGTAACCAGGCGAGCTTTTGGACTTGGTCCAACCATCTCATCCTGGGTCTACCGAGCGGTCGCCTACCTGACGGAGTCGCATTCAAGGCACGCCTCGGAAGTCGTACTGCAGGGGACATGCGTGCCACGTGGCCATACCAACGAAGTATGGATCTTTCCGTTCGGAGAAGAAGCTGCTCAACGTTTAGCTCTCCCCGTACTGTCGTGTTCCTCACCCTATCTCGGCGAGTAACACCTACAACAGCACGCAGAAATCTCATCTCGGCAGCTTGTATTCGCGATCTTATTCTTTCGGTCATTACCCAAATCTCATGACCATAGGTGAGAGTTGGAACAAATACCGAATTGAACACCGATAACTTGGCTTTCACCCCAAGCTCGGCCTTCCTGATGACAGACCTTCCAAGCTGTTTCAAAATTGACCCAGCTTGGCCAATCCTACAGGAAAGCTCAGTATTGCTCCTCCCATCACTCGTGAAAAAGACCCCGAGATACTTAAACTTCTCCACCTGTTTCAATGGAACTCCGCTGACCTGCAGAGTGCATTGCACAGGCGTTCTAGAAATGACCATCACCTCGGATTTGTCCACGTTAACCTTCATCCCAGCATCAGTACAGACGGCCACAAACCTATCCAGCGCACGCTGGAGTTTCGTCTGTGAGGATGTGAGGATAACTAAGTCATCTGCAAAAAGCAGGTGACTTACCCTCAGCTCCCCCAGTGTCAAACATTCTTCACCACGGCTGCGTTGTAACATCCAATCCATGTATATAATGAAAAGGAGAGGTGACAAGACGCACCCTTGGCGAAGTCCAACGCCCACAGTAAAAGGTGTTGATTTACTGCCGTTAATCCGAACACAGCTGCTACAGTTTGTGTATAGGGACTGAATGGCCCGCAACAGAGACCCATTAATCCCATACTCCTGCAGAACACTCCAGAGTTTTCCTCGAGGCACTCGGTCATACGCCTTTTCCAGGTCAACAAAGCAACTGTAGACCGGTTTGGCATATTCCCACGCCTTCTCGAGTACCATTCTTAGAGTGAAAAGCTGGTCGGTAGTACTTCTGCCGGGTCGAAAGCCGCACTGTTCGTCCCCCAACCTGGATTCGACCATAGCTCTAGAACGCGCCTCCAACACCTTCGCATAGACTTTACCGGGGAGACTTAAGAGAGATATGCCCCTATAATTCGAGCAGTCTCTCTTATCCCCTTTTTTAAAAAGAGGGAGAATCACCCCAGTTTGCCAATCTTCCGGCGTCTCGCCACATTCCCAGGCCACCTTAATGACACGAGAGAGCCATAGAACTCCCTCTCTACCCATCGCCTTCAGCATTTCTGGCCGGATTTCATCCACACCGGCGGATTTGCCGACTTTAAGCGACTCAATCGCCAAAGTGACTTCCTCCACCGTTGGACAATTCTCCGCCCTACTGACGACGACAGGTCTGCCACCTTCAGTGCCCTGTTCGGGATTGAGCAACTCCGAAAAGGCGTTTCATTTGCTTCCAATATTGTTTCCGGTGTGATGTTTTATAATTATTCGGTCTTATAGCATGAACCTTATGACCATAGCGTGGCAATTTGTTTTCTCCGAAGTGGCCGTTTGGTTTGAAAAAAAAATTAAATTTTGCAATTCAATAAATATTGCAAAATGATTAAAATTTTCATTCAAACAAAAGCGAAAATTAAACCACAAATCTTATTTCACACATTAGTCATGAATATGTGTAAATACTAAGCATAATATTGATAATGAATATGGGCAGTTAAAGCAAAAATTTTCAAACTTAAATAAATTCTCGGAACAATATGAGCAGTTGCCTCACATGTAGTCACAGACGTGAGGCAAATTACAAAAACAAAAAAAAATTCACGAGCAAAGAGGGTAGCAGATAAATATCTCGATATAACAAATCGAGCTGTCACCTGGCAGCTGATTTGCCACTGAACCCCCCTGCTCTCTGCAACGCCACCTACATATATTCTGAGAGTCAAAACTCCCAAAATGAGCGTGTGCAGATCGCTACCTTGTTGCCGGCCCCAACCACCGATGCTGTCATCATCCATAAATACCACATCACTCCACACCATATCAATAACAACAGCCTCAACTCTTACCCACCCATCATTACAACCACAACCCCCAACACCATCACAACAACTCACCCAATAGCAACTACCAGAACCATAATGGGCTACACAACATCCAGACTAACAACGCCTAGCAGCTTCTCACCCACTACAGGTAATAAGTCTGAAAATAAACATGTAAAAACTGACCTAAAACGGAACAGGACTCTTTCACCAACGCAAAATACAGACTTTACTAATACTAACAAAAAAACAAAAAACAAGAACACACACTAAACTTACAACATACTGGCTTAACGAACAAGCTAACTACACAAACACTACTGAAAACAGATTCGCTCTTTTATCATCTGACGAAGACGCCTCTTGCCCATCTCCAAAACACTCTACGGACAAACCAAAGAAACCACCGCCTATCTACATACAAGGTGTAAAAGCAATAGGTGCTTTAACGAAAACACTAAACGAAGTAGCAAAGGGTAGTTTTGCAAGTTCTGCCCAGCGAAGAAGTAAAAGTAAAGGGTGATTTTTTAAAAGCTATAGGAAAGTTTTTCAAAAAAAACACATAAAATTCAGAAAAATGCATGAAATCTTTATTTGAATCGATAGGTCCATATAATTTAATGTTTGAAGATTATTTCATGCAAATGTTGAACTTGACTGCGCCTCAAATGGTCCATCCGCTTAGTCCAATTTTGGCATACTCTTACCAACATTTCGGCCGGTATTCCACGAATAAATGCTCCAATGTTGTCTTCCAATGCGTCAATTGAAGCGGGCTTGTCTGTATAGACATGAGCTTAAACATAGCCCCACAAAAAATAGTCTAAAGGCACGAGGCGGCCAATTGACCCGAACGTGAAATAAAATTTTCACCTAACTCGCCTCTCAAAAAGTCCATTGTTGCGCGTTATGTGTGGCATGTGGCGCCGTCTTGTTGAAACCACATGTCATGCAAGTCAGCTCTTGCATTTTGGGCAAAAAAAAGTTGAATATCATCTCACTATAGCGCTCACCATTCACATCATTTTTGAAGAAGTACGGTCCAATGATGCCACCAGCCCAAAAACCGCACCAAACTGTGACTTTTTTTGGATGCATTGGTAGCTCTTGCAATGCTTCTGGCTGATATTCACTCCAAAATCTACAATTCTGCTTATTTACGTACCCGTTGAGCCAAAAATGAGCTCCGTCGCTGAACACTTTTTTAACTTTCTGAACTTTCTTAACAGAGCACGCATTTTGATAATAAAATTCAATAATTTGCAAGCGTTGTTCGTTTGTAAGACGATTCATGGTTAAATTATAGATCAAACTGAAGATGTTTGACAGTGAAACAAAACAACAAACGTGCGTCAGCTGTTGCCAAAGAGATAATAGCTAAAAAATCACCCTTTACAACCAACGGAATCAATGCACTACACGTTAATTCTAAAAATGTTACAACAAAAGAACACGATATACTACACCTACAAACCAATAAAAACAGAGTAGACTCAGGCTCGTACTAAGGGGTGTGCACCCCTCTACTAACACAGAAGAACTAAAGAGGGAACTCACTGACAGGGACACCATGTGCTAAACATTTACAATATGACAAAAAAAATCACCAAAGAAATACTCCTCCTTTTCGCAATCGAAATAGCAAACAATAAGAACAACAAATACATATATAACATTAACAAATTTGCACATTTTAAGCTCTCCCAAAAGTATATATATATATATTGGGTGACGTAACAGCCCGTTGAGAGCCAGAGCCTAGTTTTTTCGCGCCTCCACTGTGTTGTGCGCGTTATAATTTTGACACATGTGAAGGGGACCTACTGTTTAATGCCGGTCCCGAACGGCGAATCGCGAAGCTTTTCATGACAGAAATACTCCAGGAGGATTATCAATCGTTCGCTGGAGGTGGCTAAAACTCCACAGGTTCCCATCCCTCAAAAGCAAAAACCCCGACAGTGAAAAACCCCTGGCAAGTACACAAAAAGACAAAAATCTATTTAACGCAGCCGCTGCGAAATCACACATAATGACACTACAAGAAGACCGTCAAAAAGAATTACACTGTGGGTCGTGTAATTATATAATAATAGCACACATAAAACAAAACCTCCCACCGAGTCAACAGAGACGACTGTTATCCAACAAGCAGTACAATCAAAACCGACAAGTAGTTGTTCAAACGACAAATATGATGAACGTACACTGTTAGTACAAAACACTGTTAGTATCAAAAATGACCAATTAAATATGGACCGCTCAATAAACTTACTTATCTGGAACGCGAATGGGCTATTACAGCACATAAACGAATAAGGACAATACACCAGAACTAACGGTATAGATGTACAACTTATCTCTAAGACACATTTCACAGACAAAAGCTTCCTTAAAATTTCTGACTATAAAACGTACCACACAAATTTCCCGGTGGCACAGCGATCCTAGTCAACCAATAACTACACCAAACCGAACTAGAAGAGTACAGAACCAAACACATTCAAGCAACGACAATAAAGATTCAAGACAAATACCGACCACTTGCTATCTCTGAGCTGTACTGTCCCACAAACCAAAATATCACGAAAGACGTACATTAAAACACTTGGGACGCGCTTTATCGCGGGAGGATACTTCAATGCGAAACACTCAGACTGAGGCTCACGAGTAGGTTAGGTTAGGTAAGAGTGGTTGGCTGGGTCCTTTTTTGAGGCCCAACCACACTTAGACCAGACTAGGCCCATTGTGATACCACAATGCGGAGATCCATTCCGCACCCTAATGGAACCAGTTGGAGCTTCTTACGAAGTTACGGATCTGATTGATGCTGATTTTACTCAGATCGCTCAGACTGTCAAAGAAGTACATGCCTAGGTGAGTTCTTCTACGGAGCGCCAAGGCCTTGTATGAACATAAAAGATGGACGATGGTTTCCTCCTCCTCTTCATCCTGGCAACTTCTGCAAAAGTCATTGGCAGGGACTCCAACTGGCATGTCTGCCGATGGTGCAGTGTCCCGTAATGACGCCTATATTGACCCTAATCGCCGGTCCGTCCATCCGAAGGAGGCAGGTAGTGAGTTTAGCATCCAGTGTAGGCCAAATCTGATTGGTGTGCAAACACTTTGAGCCTTCTTGCCACCTGTGATTGGTGATTTTAAGGCTGTAAAGTTTTATGTTTAGTTTGGTTGTAGCTAGTGGCATGGCCGGTAATTCTCTTCGGGATTGTAATAGAATTGTGGTCGCATGCCTGGCGAATGCGTATGCTTGGCAATTACCCTGAATGTCACTTTGCCCAGGCACCCACATGAGGTGAATGGGCCACCTCGAAGTGGTGAAGTGCTGGGCCATCTCATCCAGAGATTGGCGGCACCTTAATGCTGTCTTAGAGGTAAAAGTGACAGAATCAAGGGATCTAATTGTGGCTTGACTGTCTGAAAAAGTTATGATATCCCTCTTAGATACCACAGTGTGTTTTAGCCAAGACAGAGCTTCATTGATCGCCATAGTCTCCGCCTGAAAGACGCTACAATGATTAGGTTTAGGTCTCCGGAGTACACTCCCGCACCTACTCCCGACTCAGTTTTGGATACGTCCGTGAAGAACTTTAGTGGATCCCATAGCGCCGAAGGACTTTCCATCCAGTCTGCTCGCTGTGGAATGCTGGAAGTGAACTTTTTGTCAAAGAGGAGCTGGGGAAGGGTGTAGTCGGTGACTGAGGGCAGTGAATTCAGTTTATTTAATACTGTGGAGTGTCCAGTCCTGAGGTTGGTCCACATATTGATTGATTTCAGTCTTACCGCCGTGCAGGCTGCTACCTGTCTGCTGTAGATGTCTACTGGGAGGATTTGAAATAGTATTTCTAGTGCAGCAGAGGGTGTGGTGCAAAGTGCTTCTCCTATGTTAATGCACGCCGGGCTCACGAGTAACTAACAAGACTTCTGTATCTATAAAGAGATCTCGACTAACGACATGGTAGTTTCACTAGCTTTGACCTTTCCTGTGACCACTCCCCCATAATAGCCAATTACAAAACTAATAGACTGCATGACAATCTGCCTTGTAGAGTATACAACAGAAAAACTGACTGGGGCTCATTCAAAGAAATTGTTACAAAAGACCTTACGCTAAATGAACCCCTAAAGACCCCAGACAACATAGAATCGGCTATAATCCACTTCAACAATGTCATCTCGACGCTACGATGGGGCCAACACCAACGCTCAGAAAAAAACACTGCAAATTTTACACTTGGGTTTATTATTCAACTTTTCAATGAATGATTTCTAAGAAGCAACAAATAAATATAAAAAAAGAATTAAAAGCTGGATTTTGTAAGTAAAAATTATAAAGCTTGTGGGGGCGTCTATATGGTACCTCTCTCATAATACTAACGCCCGAAAAAACTTTTAACTTTGATGGTTGATATACGTATTATTTTAAAGGAAGCAGTTTTTTTTTTAAGTTAAATTTTATTAAAAAGCGTCGATGTATGTCGACCATCGCGATGGGGGACCGCATCAAATCACGTCCAAACAATCACTTTTTATTGAGAATATGTCTTCAGATCGTATTTAGTTTCTTTTTTTTTTCTACACACTGAAAGCTCCACCAATTGTAAGTCGTTGGAGCTACAAGGACGAAATTCGGCTCAAAAGTTCTAGTCGAGCCGCTTATTTTGATGTATTGATATACAAAGTAGGCCGCTCCAAAGGGGAGAAAGGGGGGCTTACATTTCTTTAAAGTTTCCGGAACGATTTTTAAAAACTAAGCAGTAGAATTTTTTGAAACTTGGCTTAACAATAGGGCTAGATCCCCTACAGATCCTAAAGTTGAACCACAATGCTCAGAGGACCCAAAGGGAAGTTATAGGGGTTTGAAGCTTTTTAGTCTCCTGAACCGTTCTTGAAAACCGTGCAACAGATTTTGCTCAAATTTGGCATAAGGATAGCGTTAGGCATGTTATTGATTCTCTCAAAACGGCATAGTGGTCAGAGATCAGGGAGGGGAGAAAGGAGGGCTCGAACTTTTTTTCCGCTTTATTCACATTCCGACTTATATTTTTCGAAATTTTTATATGTAACTGGAAAGTCTTGCTTATTCCACATCCAACGCATTAATTTGCGAACAACCGTTCGCGAGATATTTGCTTTTTATGTGATCATATTCGATATTCAATTTAACAAAAATACAGAGGGCCTGGCTACGAATGATTACGAAATCCTCATTTTCTCTACTTCTTCCCTTCGTCAGCTGTGAAGTCAGTTGTGTGATACAGAAAAGAGAACAACGCGGAAAGACTCCTAGAGGGAGAGAGAAAGAGAGTTCTTTGTCTCTCTTGCTCGCATAAGTAAATTGAAGAAATAAGTGTGAGAAGTTTATGTGTGTGTTTCATATGAAAATGTAAGAGAGCAGTGGTTTGAGCGAAGGAATAAGAAACAAAACGGATCTTCGAACTCAATGCGAATAATTTTGAGTGACGGAAAACAGAGCAGACAATCGAAGAAAATTTATTAAAAAGCGCGATGTATGTCGACCATCGAGATGAGGGACCGCATCAAATCACATCGAGCAATCACTTTTTATGGAGAAATTTATTTGCGAATACATGACAGTTAATTAATTCCTTTTTTAGCAAAACACTAAATGGTTGATATCACGAAAAATGTTTTTTTTTTATTTTTGTTGGCTTATAATCTTTTACCAACAACTTTTCATGACATGGCTGGCATTCTCTTTCGAACGATACCCATATCAAATATCTAAGAAAATAAATCTGTTTTTTTATTAGTACTAACTTTTTCGCTAGTAAGTAACTTTCTTAAAACTTTTTTTCGGAACTTTCTTTGGGCAAATGAAACACATCATCTGTGGAAATTTCATTTCTTAATTCCAAGTGGTTCACCAGGTACCTAAATTAGTGGTTAATGACAGACAGATAGACATTTTTGTATTCTACGCCCCGCTCCCTTTCCAGTGACACCCATATTGACCATAAAAGTTAATAAAAGTTTTTTCAAACGTTAGTTTGAGGACTAACTTTTTCTTTAATCTTCGACTAATTCCGGAGAAAATTCTCGATTTATTTTTGGGTTGCCGAAGTTCATAATCATTCCAAGTTTCATCCCTTAACTACAGAGGATTCAGGAGTTATTAGCAAATATGTAAAAGTAACCGACAAGCAGTACACCGAATTCTATAAGGGTTTCGATATTTCTTTGGAACGAAACCCTAAAAAAGAAATGATATTCGCAGCAGTTTTGGTATTGCTTTTTGCTGCAGAAGCTACTAACTAGCTAAAAACCAAACTAACTAACTTTCTCTTTAATCTTTTAGTATTTTTCAAAAAAAAATATAACAATTTATTTTTAGGTTGGCGAGAATAGACCTTGCATCCAAATTTTATTACTTCTTCTACAAAGGACAACAACGAAAGTGATGTAAATATTACTTCTTTACTTCGTTTCGCCTTTCGTTAGAGAACCGTCATAAAAAATTTTTCATATCGACTTTGTAATTTCATATACCTCCGCTTATATCTTTGCTATTTATTAGTTTCTTATGAAACACACGCCCATAAACTCTCTATCCTTTCCGTGTGTTCTCTTTTTTACCACACAATTGACATTACAATTGAAATTATCAAAAATTTGTTTAAGCACACAAATGCGCAGGCATAAGCAACTCTGCTTCTGAAACAAAAGAAAACAACAAAACTGTGTGAATATCATTTCTTAACTTCGTCCTTCAAAATTGTTCTTATCGAGTTCCAAGGACTTTTTTGTTTCATATTTCTTCACTCAAACCATTGCTCTTACATTTTCATATGAAACACACACATAAACTCCTCACACTTATTTCTTCAATTTACTTATGCGAGCATGAGAGACAAAGAACTCTCTTTCAATCTCCCTCTCCGCGTTGTTCTCTTTTTGGTACCACACCCCCACTGACGCCACAGCTTACGAAGGAAAAAAACAGAGAAAATGAGGATGAAAACGTCATCATTGCGTAATCGATCATTACGTAATCTGGTCCCCATATATATTTTTTTACTTGAATATCGCATATGATGATAGTAATAAGCCAATATCTCTGACCAATATTCTGAATCAATAACATACCTAACACTATTCTTATGCCAAATTTGAACATAATCTGGTGCTCGGTTTTCAAGAAGCGTTGAGGAGACTAAAAAAGTTCAAAATCCCCATAACTCCCCTTTGGGAACTCCGAGCGGTATGGTTCAACGTTAGGATCTGTAGGGGATCTAGCCCTATTGTTAAGCCAAGTTTAAAAAAATTCTACCGCTCAGTTTTTAAAAATCGTTTCGGAAACCTCAAAACAAAATTAAAATCCTCTTTTCTCCCCCTTGGGGCGGTCTACTTTATGTGGCAATACATCAAAATAAGCGCCTGGACTGGAACTATTTTTGAGCCGAGTTCTGTACTTGTAGCACCAACAACTTAGGAATGGTGGAACTTTTAGTGCTGAAGGAATCCTACGGCGTACGGCGTACGGCGGACGGACAGACAAATTATTATTACATATATACACTGCTTCTCGTGACCGATACACTGAGGCGCGAAGAACTTGCAAGATGGCTGTGCGAGCAGCTAAAGAGCAGGCTTGGAAGGAGTTCGGCGAGAAGTTGGAAAACGATCATAGATCTGCAAATAAGGTGTTCTGGGGTGTTGCTTTCCAATGAGGCAGACATCTTACGCAGATGGAGCGAGCACTTTTCGGAGTTGCTCAATCCCGAACAGGGCACTGAAGGTGGCAGACCTGCCGTCGTGAGTAGGGCGGAGAATTGTCCAACGGTGGAGGCAGTCACTTTGGCGATTGAGTCGCTTAAAGTCGGCAAATCCGCCGGTGTGGATGAAATCCGACCAGAAATGCTGAAGGTGAAAAGGGCAGAGGGGGAGTTTTATGGCTCTCTCGTGTCATTAAGGTGGCCTGGGAATGTGGCGAGACGCCGGGCGATTGGCAAAGTGGGGTGATTTTTTTTCTTTCTTTTTAAAAAGGGGAATAAGAGAGACTGCACGAATTATAGGGGCATATTTCTTTTAAGTCTCCCCGGTAAAGTCTATGCTAAGGTGTTGGAGGCGCGTTCTAGAGCTGTGGTTGAATCCAGGTTGAGGGACGAACAGTGCGGCTTTCAACCTGGCAGAAGTACTACCGACCAGCTTTTCACTCTAAGAATGGTACTCGAGAGGGCGTGGGAATATGCCAAACCGGTCTACAGTTGCTTTGTTGACCTGGAAAAGGCATATGACCGAGTTCCTCGAGGAAAACTCTGGAGTGTTCTGCAGGAGTATGGGATTAATGGGTCTCTGTTGAGGGCCATTCAGTCCCTATACACAAACTGTAGCCGCTGTGTTCGGATTAACGGCAGTAAATCAACACCTTTTACTGTGGGCGTTGGACTTCGCCAAGGGTGCGTCTTGTCACCTCTCCTTTTCATTATATACATGGATTGGATGTTAAAACGCAGCCGTGGTGAAGAATGTTTGACATTGGGGGAGCTGAGGGTAAGTCAGCTGCTTTTTGCAGATGACTTAGTTATCCTCACATCCTCACAGACGAAACTGCAGCGTTCGTTAGATAGGTTTGTGGCCGTCTGTACTGATGCTGGGATGAAGGTTAACGTGGACAAATCCGAGGTGTTGGTCATTTCTAGAGCGCCTGTGCAATGCACTCTGCAGGTCAACGGAGTTCCATTGAAACAGGTGGAGAAGTTTAAGTATCTCGGGGTCTTTTTCACGAGTGATGGGAGGAGCAATACTGAGCTTTCCTGTACGATTGGCCAAGCTGGGTCAATTTTGAAACAGCTTGGAAGGTCTGTCATCAGGAAGGCCGAGCTTGTTGTGAAGGCCAAGTTATCGGTGTTGCTCGGAAACGCGAGACTCCTTCCACTTGCACGCCATCTATACATCCAGCTTCTCATGCAGGACATGAACAATTGTCATATCCCCCTAAACAATTAACACTTCCTGCAATATAAGTTGACATAGTGTCTCATAGGTGATATTCACTATCCGTTGCAAATCCACAGCCTTCGGAAACCCCTGCAGAACAGCCAGGCCAAAGGGCTGCCGAAGTAACTCCATGCACGTTGCGTATGCCCGCTGGTACACCTGTCCATGCGTTTTCACGCTTGGGTGTAGTTCTGCTACTCCCCACGCTTCGATTGCTTTCCGAACTTAACGAGTACGCGAATTTGTATGCTGGCAAGAATCAATCGTTGTCATTAATGGCGGTAGCAAACTGACCCCAGATGCTATCAGCGCGCAAGACTACAACGAATTGGCCCCAGTTGTTCTTGTTGTTATGCTGTTGAGACGATATGTTGATCTGGACGGCAATGGACCACCTTCTCTTACTTCTCCCGTAGCAGTATTTTCTCTAAAGCCGCATGGGCCGATAAGCAGGCGAATCCATCCTCGGCCTACCTTCGCTCAACATTGGCTCTGACAAGCAAATCGCCAGTGCACGCTAGTTTCTTCTCACAACATGAACAAAACCCTTACCAGAAATTAACAAATCAAAATAGCTTCAGTAAAATTCTGCTTTTTATTTCGAATAAAACTCAACAAAAGAAAATCCGTTTCTATTCGCCAGCAATCACGCCAGCCGTGTGAATATTGCTTTGGTGCATTTAAGGGATGAAATGCCGCAAGCGACACTGAGACTGCCGTCAGTTTATCGTTTTTTGCAGGAAACTGATTTGATTTAAATGGTTAATATCTTGAAAAATTGTATGAAAATATTTTTTTTAAATAATAATTTTATTTGTTCTTTTGCCAAGATCTAAAAAACGGCGTTTTCGGATCTTTAAAACTAGAATGTTGTTGTTTTTTTTGTTTTTGGCCAATATCTCGAAAACCATAGTGCTCAAACCAATTTTACCAGAAAGATTATATCAGGATCTACATTCCAGATTTTCTTCAGATTTTTAGACCAACGGGTATGGAAATGAGAGGGATGACTTTTTTAGACTTTAAAGCTTCTACAAAAAGCTTTTAATATCTGGAAAACTTAACTTCCAAATAAAAAGTTCAAAATGAAAACTTTATTTCATATCCAATGGTACCTCAATTAATAAATTCCCATGAAATTACAATACAACTTTTTAATCTAAATATCATCCTCTTTCCAACGATACCCATATCAAGTAAAAGAATTTTTTTTTAATTTTAGTATTGGTACTAAGCTTTTTGCTAATATGAAAGCAAAGCTTTCAACCTTTCTAAAATCAACAGTTTCTTAGTGTAAGGTATTCAAGTAGCCGTTCACTACAGATTTTATCTCCTCAATTGATTTCAGTCCCAATTTTCACTGAAAATTCTTTCAGAACTTCCTTTACAACTAACCCTTATTCTTATTCCAAGATTTGCTGAATGTTAAAATAACTATCCGAATCCGAATAACTATCCGAATTGGAATTTTACACGCGATCTTTCATATGACTTTGTTCGTATACAAATAACTATTTCATGACCGCACCTAATTCCAGTTCGAACCCGAATATTATTATTGCATTAAGCAGACGTCTGCTGCTGCAGAATTGAAGGGGCCGAAATGGGGTTTTAGATTGAAATTAAGACACTTTTATTGCAATGGCGCCTAAACACTTTGCATTTTAAAGAGTGTAAGAAATTAAGAATGTGTATTACCAAAAAAATACGTGTAAACTGTTATAACATAGCTCTGCACTGTGCAAACTTAAACTTTTACAAAGAATTGTTTTGTTGATGCTTATTCTGAGATTCGTTTTCGTTCGAAAGTGAGTCGAATTCGAACGATTTGTATTCTGAGATTCGAACGATTCGAAAGTTCACCTTAGCAACCGAAAATTCATTTTCAAAGCGTATTCTGGCATTCGAATGATTCGAATGAAATGTCATTTTCCTTTCATTCGTTATTTTCCTATTGTATACATTCGCAAAACATGTAAGTTCAGATATTTTTGTTACAATTTTAGATTTTATGAATATATGTTGGTTTTATTAATGTACATATGTAGGTCGCAATCACATTACAATTGGACCAACCAGGAGCAAAAAGAATTGCTGATAAGACTAATGGAGGAAAATCCCGAGATAGCTAAGGGATTTTCAAATAACCAAATTGATACCGATGCATCCATCATCCTTCTTTTGCAAATCTGCTCCTCCCCGACATGACTGTTTAAAAATAACACAACTGCCACATCTTATATTCGTTGCTCTTTTTTAAATTTTTTTAAATCCGAATGTCAATAGATTTGAAAAATTTGCCTTAAAACAGCCAACTTCATAAAATTAAATCCATTGAAATTCATTCGACAATGAATACTATTCGTTCGAATCTCAGAATACGGAAAATTAATTCGAAGGAATAGATATATCGAATAGAAATAACGAATCGTTCGAATCTTAGAATAAGCGTGGTTATATGAGCCGCTACAGAAGCTCTATGTAGCATGATACACAGAATCAGTAATTTAACAGTAATTTTTTAATCAGTAATTTAACAACGAAATTTTGAGAGTATGAGACCCTAAAGATGGTTGGCAGCACAATAGGCCTAGGTTTAGCCTAAGTTGTCAATCGTTCGCTGTAGGTGGAGCCGTGAAAGTTGTTTATGTCTTTCCCCGGGCTGGATTCAAACCCAGATGCGTATTGCCAAACTGTTTATCAGCACAGCTACTAATAGTCTGTGCTGAAACAGTTTCTGTTCATTGATTGTGGTGGTTGGGCCACTTTTTGTTTGAAGTCGCATAAATTCCAACTGGTTCCATTAGGGTGCGGAATGGATCTCCGCATTGTGGTATCACAATGGGCCTAGTCTGGCCTAAGTGTTGGGCCTCAAAGAGCCCCAGCCAACCACTCTAACCTAACCTAATATCAAATTGTAAATATTCTTTTCAATACACACAGCCGATAGTCTCTGCTCTTAGTGCTCTTGCATTTTGGTATTACATACATAGTAATATACTTTTTAATATGCTCTTGATCAAAAATAAACAATAATAAATAAAATATATGCACATAGAGTTCGGTAAAGCAATTCTATGTGCATATATTTTGATTTATTTGATTTATTGATACGTGAAATCAGTCAAATTCTGCTAGAGTGAGTGTCTGTAGTCACATATACTTTGCACTCAGCATTCTTGAGCTAAATGTGTATCAACTCAAATAGAACTGCCTTTGCTCTGACACAGTATACATTTTGCTTTGCATTCGAATGTGCAAACTGTTGTGTGTTACAGAGCGACCGATGTCTGTGCTGGTATAGGTTAGGTTAGGTAGGTGGGCTGGCAGAATATATATATTCTTGCCTCACTTGGGTCCTTGTGGATCCCTTGTGTTATCCATAGGGGGGAAAGGTGTCCCCCTCCTCTATCACGGTGTCCTATTCCACTGTGTCCTCGGTCCATTTAGTCCTGCTTAGATACCTGAAAAGATTCTTTACAGATAGTGAGTTGATCTCATTAAGGTCTCGGAACAAATGTCTTCCTAATGTTCTAAGCCTCAAGTGACAGAGGCTGGGCCAGTGACAGAGGTAGTGTTGGGTGTCTTCCCGCTCCTCCTCATCAGCACAGCCCATGCAAATATTGTCACCGAGTAATCCTATCTTAAACAAGTTATCTTTGAGATTATTGTGACCCGTGATTACACCCACCGCTCTTGCAAGAGACCTTTTGTCATGCAAGAGCAGCACTTTCGTTTTGGCATAGTCATATTCTGGCCACATAGTCCTTGTCGTCTCACATGTAGACAGCGCCTTCCATCTATCGTTCGCTAATCTAATTATCTTATCCCCAATCCGCTTCTTAAGGACGCAGATCGGTAGATCGATCCCTACTATCACCTGTTCCAGCCCTAGTTTGGATCCTTCCCTCGCAAGCCCATCGGCTTCTTCATCACCAGGTATGTTCCTGTAACCAGGTACCCACCAGAGATTAATCCTATGCTGCGAGCCAAGAGCTCTGAGCTTTTCGCGACAGGTCAGGACCAGCATAGACTTGATCTCCGTAGCGGAAATCGCTTTTATGGCTGCCTGACTGTCAATAAAAATTGTGATATCAGCCGGGGGTATCGCCGCCGGAAGTCTGATTGATCTTCGCATGTCCAGCGTTTCGTAGTATATGCCGGCGCCTGTTATTTCCTCCATCTTCGAACCGTCAGTATTAACCGCAACTGTCGAATTGCTGATGGGTGACAGCTCCTTTCACTCCTCTCTTAAGGGGAAGGTGTAAACAAATGGTCTGTCGAAAACGGTGAGTGGCAACGTATAGTCGCTTGTTGTTGCTTGTGATAGCCATTCTCGAGTGTCCTGTAGCACTCAATTTCCAATGGCCTATGCTATTGATCCTTAATGAACATGTAGAGGCCGACTCACGCACGAATAGGTCTAGAGGTAGCAGGTGCAGTATGGTTTCGAGACCCGCTGTGGGAGTCGTGCCAAACGCACCAGTCGCATCCATGCATACCTCTGTATGTTCGTCATAGCCTTACAATGCGTAGCCTTTTCCAAAGCCTATATTACCGTATGTTAGAATGAGTCTTACAATGGCCATATACATCCATAGGATTACTTTGGGGTTTGGTCCCCATTTCCCCCTGAACATCCTGACATAAGTGTAGAACGTATTCGCAGCTTTCTTAATTCTCTCCTGGACGTTTTTCGACCAGTTGAGTTCCTTATCTAAAATCACCCCTAGGTACCTTGCAGTTTCCGCTAGTGTTAGCGGCGTGCCATCTATAACTGTGATCCCAAAATTGTGGGATTAATCTCTTGTTCGTGAACAGTACAAGTTCAGTCTTTTGGGGGCTAATACCTAGTCCACATTTCCTGGTCCACTGGACTAAGCTATCCAAAGAGTTCTGGATAATATCTGCTACTGTTGGTAGGAATTTGCCTGTTGCCAAGATGACTACGTCGTCAGCGTACGCAACGGCCTTAGTCCCCAACCGTCTGATATTCTCTAATGCCTCGTTTATTACTAGCACCCACAGAAGAGGGGAGATAACTCCACCTTAAGATTACCTTAACTTTCCTCCACGCCGCTGGAATGTAGCCGCAGGACAGACAACCACTGAAAAGGCTGTTCAGAATTGCGACTACTATGTCCTTTGTTTTTTGCAGCATTATAGGGAAGATTCCGTCCTTTCCAGGGGATTTGAGGGGGGAGAACGAATACATAGCCCAGCTGATCTTGTCGTTACTAATGAAGTGACTTGGAGTATAGGACTCGCTTGCTCTGGGTACTTCCCCCTCGACTATTGGGGATGTTGCTGTGCACCCCAGGAAGTGAGTATCAAAGAAGGAAGTCTGAGCATATCCGAGGAAGACTCCGTCCAGTTGCCACTGTTGTCTTTCAAGAAACCTGGGATGGTCGGTTCTTTGGAAAGTAGCTTCCGAAGCCGAGCCGATTCCTTGATATTCATTATAGTATCACAAAAGGCGTGCCACGAAGAGCGTTTTGCACTGGTCACTCTCTTTGACTGGCCTTGAAGAGGTCCCGGTCCGAGCTCTCCCTTGTTTTCTTCGTGACATTGAAAAGGAATCGTGAGTTCCTCTTCAACGCACTTAGGTTCCTATTCCACCAGCGTCCGTAAAGGACAAGATTTCCTATATGCCTCATTGAGGGCGTTGTTGAGCACCGTCGCCACCTGGTCCACCTTCTCAGGGGAGTCCACGACATTGGCGCCTAATGGTTTTGCTCCATTGCCTACAATTCTTCAAAACTTCTCCCAGTTTGTTTTCCTGGGATCCCTAAATTGAGCCTTGTGCTCGACCGCGATGTTAACCGTGAAGGTTATGAGTCGATGGTCCGAGAAAGAGGGAATGTCTTCTACTTTCCAGTTATCGACGTCCAGAGATGAGGATCTGGTCTGTGCTGGTATACACTTTGGCAATACGCAACTCGGGTACTCTCGCTTAACATTCCGACGCACTAACGATTAAGCCACGGCGCGCACATATCCATACCACTATCTATACAGCACGCTATCAGCGCGATCATCTTCGTGCCAGCTGTGTGCAATTTTTAGGGGTTGAAATGAATATGGGAAAACACCGCTGAGGCTCATATCGATCTCAGCCAAAATTTTATGGATTAAAAAAAACTTTTAATCGGCGATTGCTTGGATTTCGTCCACTAATTGATATTTTTTACTTATTATTTCTTAATGCTATCGCCGAGATCAACAAAACTGTGTTTATGGATTCTCGAAATTCGTATATTGACGTCTCCAAAAGTATTGGGGCCAGAATGTTGAAATTAGTTTTTTTAATGTAGTCATCGAAGCCGTTCCTTTTCTGTAATTTTTCCAGATTTTTTGAAAACACCGTGTACAAATTACAGGGTGGGATGGGTTTTTTGACTTTTTACAGATCCTGTCGCAGACTTTTTTTAGAACTTTTTGAGACGATCAATTCATCCACACATTTTTTTTGGTATCTATAACTGTTTAGGCAGGGCCCGCTTGCCACTTCTCGATCTTATTCACAACTCTTATTATACCATTATTTTTTTTTAAGCCAAAATGTCCAAGAATATAGCCTATTACCTTTCCAGAAAGTCCACAATACTACTGGTGAAAGCTGCATGAAAATACGTTCAGCAGCGTTCCTGAGATTACCGCGTTTATGGTTATAATATTAGTATAGATTATACTGAAACTTGAAAATAACAAATTGCATAACTTAAATAACTTAAAATGATTCTAAAGATCAAATATTGTAATTTATGCCAAGTAGCGCCTTGCTTATAAATATAATTAAGCCATTCATTGCGAATATTTATCTAAAGCAGTGCGTTTTTGTTCCAAAGTAAGAAAGTGTGTTGAAACTTACTTACAGTGAGTTAAATAATAATAGAGTAATAAAGTAGATATTCTTAAAATTTTGAAATACCGGCAAAAATAAAACCAATACTCCAATCGCAAGGCTGATCCTTTTTCGTTGTCAACAAAAATTAGGACAATAATAGAACCTTCTTACGATGTAAAAATATAGTTGCGAAGACGGTTGAAAGAAAATAATTTTAATGGCCGAATTGCCTGGAGAACGCTATACATGTGGGATCATCACCACCAGCTATGCTGATGGTGTTAGGCATAGCTGTCACAATTTCTAAACACCAGCCAGACCGCCGACGCGTAATTCAGCGAGAGAGAGGGAGAGCCAGCCGAGCGAAAAGTGCGTCACCGCCCACTACTGCAACCCGGGGGGAAGCGGGTGAAAAAGGCGTGAGCCTGAGGTGATCGTACGGGAGTAGAGCGAAGATGTAACGGGCGGGTGGCGACTGCGAGGAGAAGACAGTTTTTCTTCGAGGCGTAGGCGCAGTAGATGAGTTACTGCAACAAAATTGTATTTTGAAAATTAAAGAAATAAAATTGAATTCCTACATACATCCTACATACATGTAAAAAATGGTTATTGAAATGGATGCAATTTGCTAAAGACCAAAAATTCTGAGATTTGATGGTTTGAGCCATGAAATAAAACTTTATTTTCCTCCGAGCAACTCCATTTTGTTCTAAATTTTTTTTTTTCGCCGCCATTCCTTGTTGCACGGAGTGCGGATGGACGTTACTTCCTGAAAGTATGAGATTAACTTTTTTTATTAATAGAAATAGGCTAAATTTTTTTTTTTTTTACTTTCAGATTTTTATTTTACGTTTTTATCTCAACAACTTATATTTACGATCCAACTTAACCCCAATGTTGAATTGAACATTTTGAATCCTATTAAGCGGATCCACCCTTTTTGGGCTTCCAAAAAAGCTCTGAGTCGATGTCACCTCTGTATGTAGTGGCCTCCCAGAGCCAGCCTCCGTCTGCGGCAAAGCGTAGTTATCCTTTGGTCCGGCAGTTTGTCGTCGGCCCACTTCTGCAATATACTGTGCTACATTTGGCTTGTGCGTTGCACTTTCTCTTTGGGCATCGTGTCGAGCATAGAATTTTTCTGTTAAATTAATTTCGTTGCAATTACAATAGAAACATTTTTCTAGATATTTGCATTAAAAGAAGCCTAAAACTTGCAAAAAAAAATTGGTGGTTGCAATGACTAATCTTAAACAGGAACCAATTGGCAGCTCACACGTATGTCTGCACAGACAAGAGCCGAAAAACTTACATAAAAAGCGCTGTCAAATGGAATCAAGTCGAAAGAGACAAGTGAGATGGATATATTGTTTATTTCACTTGTGCTCGCAGGCTTCAGCGAGACCGCCGCGTCAAAAAACGCTTATGTGCACTGCTCAATTGATTTGTATGTATCGAATGACGCTTAAGCGGTCCCGCCGCGTCAGAAAATCGCTTGTGGACGGGGCTAAAGGCTTTTAGCACTCAGTCTCAATTTTAACAGTGTGATCGTAGAAAAATGCGTACACGAAATATTTCAGTCTTGACAGTAGTTTGATATATAGAACAAAAGAGTTTTTTTCTAATCACATTTTAGATATATTTTCTTATTTGCTCAATCGTACACAAGTAAAGTTTCTTATTAAGAAATTTTAGTGAAAGCACACGAGGCTTAAGCCAAAATCATTACAAGTGCAAATAACTAAATTATATATTTTAAACTTATTTATATTAGTTGACAAATTATCCAAGGGTGAAATGAAAGATCATTTTGTTCTCCTGAGGGAAATTTTTCGGAGTGAATTTTCCTACGTCGTTAGCTCACTTTTCGTTTCAGTGCAAGATCAATTGTATTAACGCCAATTCAAACACAAAAATGGATTTCGATCGAAAGTTAATTCAGCTAGTAAGAGATAAGAAATGCTTGTATGACTTGAAGTCAAAATCACGTCAAAACTACATGCAACGAGAAACTGCATGGAAAATGATCAGTTTTGAACTCGAAAAACCAGGTTGGTAAATTTCAAGCGGCACAGGTGGCAAAGTTCAAAGAAAATTCATTTTCAGTTCCAAAATGCAAACAACGTTGGAAGATTCTTCGTGAACGTTTCATAAGAGAAAAAAAGCGACGTGAAATATCTTGCGATAAGACAGTAAAACCATATGAACGCTGGGAACACTATGACTCGCTTTTGTTTCTGCTTCCTACTGTTCAAAGAAGAAGGTATCGAAGATTCGTTTATCTACTTATTCACACATTTTATGACCATTTTCCAGGAGTATGAGCTGTATGTCTAAAGACGCCGATACTTTTATTGGCGTTAACAAAAAGCTTAAGAAATTGTTGCCAAGTGCTACTGAATCTTCATCTGGCTGTGAAGCTGCTCCAGTTGAGAGATCAACTCCGAAGAGCTTTTTGGCAGAGATGAAGAAATCACGGGCAGCGTTTGTCTCTCCTCAAAAAGGACTGTTTGATATATTGCCAACAATAACTCCACCAAGCTCACCAATAGCACCGGCAACTTATGGAACAATGATTAACGAATCAAAGAAAGCGTTCACAACAGAGATCCAAAATAAGAACTACCGGCTATGTCCGCCGACGCCGAGAGATGAGAATGATTTATTTCTTGCGTGGATAGGGAAGAAAATGAACTCGTTGTCTCAAGTTGCTAAGTTGAGAATTCAAGAAAAATTGTTTGCTGAAGTATCAAGAGAGTTAAGAGCAGAATAAACACAGCATAGCTATGGTTTTGTACTTTTTTTTGTAATTTTCATTCTTTTTTGTCAACTTGTGCTTAAGTCAAATATATTTTACTGATCGCCTAGTAAAAGAGGCCTTGTCAAACTGCCGTTATCATTGATGTAAATTAATTCAGAAAAAACAAAGGCGACCAACTTTATTTCTATAGTAAAAGAAGGAATGATTTTTTAGAGTGCCTTTTGATATTCTGTAGGCGATCATTGATTGGTATGAAATTGAGGATGTCATCAATAGCTGACAGGCATCGGGATAGATTGCGAATTTTTTGTTAGGTGGTAGGACATGTAGTAGTACTTATAGAATGTTAATTGAAATTGAAGTAAATGGAAAGGTAATTTCATTACAAATCGCCCAGCCTATTTGGCGACGAAGGTTCAAAAATTGGTGAAAAGTTAAAATTCAAGATTTATTTTAAATTTCAAAAAATCATAACTTTGGTTCTGCCTATTAAAACTTTGCAAATTACTGTTTTTGATCTTGTTGTTGATAGAGTTTGACTGCTGCACATTGTCAAATTAAATTTTGCGTCCAAAAACTCAATCAACGGAATCGCGGTATCCGATGCAAAATTTACATTAAAATCCCCACTTAGAATCGGAATTTTACCGCAATGTTTTTCTAAGAATTCGTGATCCTTCTGGTTTTATAAAAACAATGAAAAAACTCTACGAATGTATAATACCAAAGACGATATTATACCAAGACAGTGCAACAGTACTTCAAAATGGTCAAAAGTTTTCCTTTTTTCACGTTGTTTGTTTATCACCAACTGAAAAATATGGGAGACTTTGCGTCGCCGCAGCAGGACACTTTAGCCTACATTTGCACGTTGAGTGGCCGGTGTAGGGATAGATAAATAAAAACAACACACAATTCTTCAATTTGCTGATTTCTAGTTTGTGTATCCTTATTTTGTGACACACTTTCATTTATGGCATTGATGATTTTGGATATTTAAATAGCACGTCAGATCTATTGTTCGACATTGGTAAGAAACACATCTTATTATTTAAATGTAATATTTCGAAGTAGAGTAATACTGGAAAATTGACGGAGGATTGTAGGTTAATAATTTGGGAGGAGGCTTCAATGCCAAACAAAACGTCTAGCACGACGCACTAGGACAAAGTCAAAGCTGCACTGAAAAAGTCATACTTATGGCTGCACACAAAAAATCGTAACTTCAAACTAATTACAAGGCAGCAAATAGACACATTCTTTTGAATTGCACATCAATCGAATGAAGTTTAATTGGTTGTAATTTCTTTGTCCGAAAAATTTTGTGACGATGTGTAAGTGTTGCATTGGACGAGACAACACATAATTTTCCAATAATATACTTAAACTAAGAGCAGAAAAATTTGAAGTAAGAAATGAGAAAGTAAATCTTAGAAATATCTTTGTTTTGGTGCCGAACATTTTAGAAATTAATGAGAATGTATGTGTGTATATCCGCATATTGCAAACTTGTTTACTAATTTATTTGGTTTGATGGAAGGGCTATTTTGTCGCATACAAATAACCAAGTCAATAAAGTTAATTATTCAATTCTTGGCAAAGGTGAGGTATCATCAAAAGTATTATTCAGTTCACAGCGTTTTAGATGTAGAAGAAGCAGTGCATTACCCTAAATTATTTCTAAATTCATTAAAACTTTCTGGTATTCCATTACTGGAATACTAAAAAACTTTAGATATATGGTGCTGCCTGCGCGAAGCCAGGACGGGTTGCTAGTATTTTATAATCATTCAAAGACTCACCTTGTTTGCTGCCCCATACCATATGGTGAGCGTTGGCCTCACAACTCAGGGTGAGGTCCCAGTTCTGCCTCTTTGCATCAGCCACCAGCTGTCTTGTGACGTTGTCTGGAGGGGGTGAAGCTAAGACGCTGTGACGTCTTTGCTGCTGTAGGGAGAGAGGAGGTTTAAATTTAAACCCTTCCTAGCTACACACGGTCTCAGCCTACCATCGAGTTCTGCTGCTGCAGTGTTGTGCACCACCACATTCTTATCCATTACGCCGCATACTCGTTTTCTAGTGAACCAGGGGAGTGATGGTGTCATCTAGCCTACTCCTTTTGAATGTAGCTGCATCCGCACCGGGTTCCGGATTTTTGTTCTTTACCGTGGTAGTTGCAGCTTGTATAGGCTTAGCCATCGCTGAAGATCAGCGGCCAGTGCTATGTTTCTTTGCTATGGTTAATCCCTTCGTACCCTTCGCGGGGGCGGGCGTCCTAACCGTCCCTATCTTCCTAGCGGTCACGGTCTTGGCCTTGCCCTTACCAGCACATGGACCTGCAGACTTGACCTCTGCCGGGGAACTCAGAACCAGGCTCTGTTTCACTGCGTCGGTCGCATCTCTTGCTCCTTCGATGGCCAACCTCCTTGACTTGATCGAATTACGGCAAGCGTGGTTGGTGGCTTTCATCGTCGCTCTTGCCCTAGTCATTTCCGCCCTCTCTTGTTCCGTTAAGGAGGACTCTTCGCTCACGTTGCTTGAGGGGTTCCCTACCATACCCTATCGTCCGCCGAAACTGCCGCAGAAAGTTCTCTTTCCCCAGCAGAACTCACCGTTCAGGTGCTGTTCCGTTCGTGACCAGCTTCACTGGTGCCTGATGACGCAGTAATCGTCACCTTTTGCGGGAAGTTCACAACCTTGACAGAATCGCCAGAGGCGATCTTAGCGGTGGAACACTCCAGCACCGGTTCCGCCAGTGTTTACCTCCAAGACTTTCTGCGATGGTGCCCTGATCTGGGCCTATGCGCAACACAGGCGGTAGTCGCTTCGTCGTCTCGCCGCTCGGAGCCTCCACAGTCGCCATCTTTTGTTGTTGGGCTATTGGCACGTAAACAATAGACTGCGATTTCAGGAAGTCCGTTGCGCTCTGGATTCTCCATATCTCCCTTTCCTGCCTACGTATCGTCTGCTTGGAGTTGGAGATTCTACTGCTGGTAGAGGCTGTAGACGTTACAGAGAGTTTGGACGAGCTGTCGATGGACATAGAGTCATCCTCCTTGGAACATTGATTTTCCAGGGCGAAAGCCTCGGTCATATCACAACTCGCCGGCGATACCTTGATAGACGACGGAACGCATAAAAGGAAGTTTTCCTTTTCATCCATCAATAGCCTGCCTGTATGATGACGTTAATTGTTGAGTCCGGCACCCGACTCACTCGTACCAGGCCTTTTTTTTTTTAGAAATTTTGGTCCCACGAGTAAGGGGGAAGGGAAGGTCGCACTGCACTCACCAGAGTTTTAAAGACTGCAATCTTTTGTAATGCAATCCCTGAATTCATGGAAAGATTTTTATGATTTGTGATTCATTCAATTGACTTCATTTGCCGACTAAGACTTCGGCATTGATATCCCCCATCCTTCTTGATTGGAGCAATCTTTACGACCAAACTATTGATTGCAAATCAAATGACTGCAAATCTTTAGATTGGCATTGGCTGGGGCTCTTCGAGGCCCAACTACACTTAGGCCAGACTAGGCCCATTGTGATACCACAATGCGGAGATCCATTCCGCACCCTAATGGAACGAAGTTACGGATCTGATTGATGCTGATTTTACTCAGATCGCTGAGACTGTCAAGGAAGTACTTGCCCAGGTGAGTTCTTCTACGAAGCGCCAAGGCCTTGTATGAACATAAATGATGGAAGGTGGTTTCCTCCTCCTCTTCATCCTGGCAACTTCTGCAAAAGTCATTGGCAGGGACTCCAAGTCTGCTGGCATGTCTGCCGATGGTGCAGTGTCCCGTAATGACGCCTATATTGACCCTAATGGCCGGTCTGTCCATCCGAAGGAGGCAGGTAGTGAGTTTAGCATCCAGTGTGGGCCAAATCTGATTGGTGTGCAAACACGTTGAGCCTTCTTGCCACCTGTGATTGGTGACTTATGTTTAGTTTGGTTGTAGCTAGTGGCATGGCCAGTAATTCTCTTCGGGATTGTAATAGAATTGTGGTCGCATGCCTGGCGAGTGCGTATGCTTGGCAATTACCCTGAATGTCATTATGCCCAGGCACCCACATGAGGTGAATATTGAAGTGCTGAGCCATCTCATTCAGAGACTGGCGGCACTTAAAGGCGGTCTTAGAGGTAAAAGTGACAGAATCAAGGGATCTAATTGTGGCTTGACTGTCTAAAAAAATTATGATATCCCTCTTAGATACCACAGTGTGTTTTAGCCAAGACAGAGCTTCATTGATCGCCATAGTCTCCGCCTGAAAGACGCTACAATGATTAGGTTTAGGTCTCCGGAGTACACTCCCGCACCTACTCCCGACTCAGTTTTGGATACGTCCGTTAAGAACTTTGGTGGATCCCCCAGCGCCGGTGGTGGTGTTCCTTCTCCCGAAGCTACTCTGACATATTTGGAGTTCAGGTCTGGGGGGAGGCTTCAGAGTCTCATGTCAGGACTCATGAAGTAGAGATGGTGGCGGAAGAGTCAGCGATGGACCAACGGCAGCGCTCACAACCTCGTACGGGGATACTGACACTGACACCCTTTGTGTCCCAAGGGTACCTTACAGGGGCCTGGCCCTCCAGGTTGGGGGTTTCTCGACGGGCTAACTTCCCGTCAGAGTAAAAACACATTTAGTTGTGAAGCAACCCAATGCCTCGGAAACAATTGATAAACCTGTTGACGACCAACGCAAGAAAAAGGACAACGATCTTCGGATCTGCACGTGGAACGTTAGGACCCTTAACAGACCACGTGCAGCCGAACAACTAGCGGAGGCCCTAGACTGCTATAAAGCAGACGTGATCGCCATCCAGGAAATACGATGGGATGGGCCGGGCATAAAGAAGACGAAAAGCTGCGATATCTTCTACGGCGACTGCTACCGCAACAACAAACAGCGGATATTCGGATGCGGATTTGTCATTAGAGGCAGACTTAGGCAAAAAGTCTTGGGCTTCAAGCATGTGAGCGAACGCCTCGTGACAATCCGGATCAAGGCCAATTTTGCCAACATCAGCCTGATATGCGCACACGCCCCAACTGAAGAAAAAGATGACTGCACTAAGGATAGGTTCTATGAGCTATTGGACCAAACGTACGCTCAGTGCCCCAAGCATGACGTCAAAATCATCCTGGGTGATTTTAATGCAAAGCTGGGTAAAGAGGGAATCTTCGGTGGTACGGTCGGAAAGCACAGCCTACATGACACCACTTCCGACAACGGAGTCAGGCTTATTGATTTTGCAGCGGGGCGAAATGTTGTGGTAGCAAGCACGCGGTTCCCGCACCTCAATATTCACAAAGGGACCTGGCGATCTCCTGATCAATCGACCACCAACCAAATTGATCATATTGCGATCGACGCAAGGTATGCCTCCAGTATTTTGGATGTCCGAACATTCCGAGGGGCCAACATCGACTCGGATCACTACCTTGTTGTAGCCAAGGTACGAATGCGGATATCCCTATCACCGCCAAGAAGGAAAAATACTGTGAGAAGGTTTGCAGTTGAAAAGCTACAATCGCAAGAGATAGCCAGGAACTTCTCCGATCAAGTCTCTCTAAACCTCAACAGCTGTCCTATGCCGCCAGCATCATGCCCAGAGGACCAGTGGCAAATCTGCCAGCAAGCCATCAGGAATGCCGCTTCTGATGTGATAGGTTTCACTCGCCCACCAACGCGAAACCCCTGGTTCGATGAGGAATGCCAGCGAGCGCACGCGGCTAAACAAAAAGCGTATGCGGCGGCTTTGCAAAGACGGACAAGAGCGGCTCGTGAGCTCTACGAGCAAAAAAGGAGAGATGAGCACCGGCTTCTAAGAAAGACAAAAAGAGAGCATACGAAGCGCGGGATCGAGAATATTGAGAGATATCATAGCAGGAAGGACGTTCGAAAATTTTACTAAAGTGTCAGGAGGACACTCCAGGGAAAACAGCTTCGAATGGACGCCTGTAGGGACGAAGAGGGCAATCTCTTAGTAGATACGCAGTCAGTGCTGAGGGCATGGGAAGGACACTTCTGCAGACTGCTAAACGGCGATGACAACCAACATGCCGCTGTCAGGTAGAGCGAACCATTCATCGTGGACGATGTCGGGCAATTCCATCGTCCTCCCGACCTGGACGAAGTAAGGATAGCCATATCCAAGCTCAAGTCAAATAAAGCGGCCGGTACCGACGGTCTAGCTGCCCCGCTCTTTAAGGCAGCGGGAGATGACTTCATAGCGAGCATGCACCAGCTCATCTCCAGAATATGGTCAGATGAGTGCATGCCCGATGAATGGAACCTCAGCATCGTATGCCCGATCCTCAAGAAAAGAGACCCTCTAGTATGCGCCAACTACAGAGGTATTAGTCTCCTTAACATCGCATATACAATCTTCTCTGCCGTATTGTGTGAACGTCTAAAACCGTTTGTCAGCAATCTGATTGGTCCATATCAGTGTGGTTTTAGGCCTGGAAAGTCCACTATCGACCAGATATTCACATTACGGCAGATCCTGGAAAAGACCCTAGAATCCCAAATCGACACCCACCACCTTTTCGTCGACTTTAAGGCCGCGTATGACAGCATTTTTCGGGAAAAATTATACGAAGCCATGTCTGGTTTTGGCATCCCTGCTAAACTGGTCCGACTTTGCAGGATGACCATGGAGAAAGCTCGCTGCTCCGTGAGGGTCGGCAGTGACCTTACCAACATCTTTGATGTCAAAAAAGGCTTCAGACAGGGCGACCCGCTGTCATGCGACTTCTTCAACATTGTACTTGAAAGCATTGTGCGGAACTCCCACGCCAACACCAGAGGCACAATCTTTCAAAAGTCCGTGCAACTACTCGCGTATGCCGATGACATTGACATAATTGGCAGAACACAGCGAGCTGTCTGTGAGGCATTCGCGAGCATTGAAGAAGAAGCGGCGAAGATGGGTCTAGCGGTCAACGAAGGAAAAACGAAGTACATGCTGTCATCAAGGAAGGACACCCAACACCGACGCCTCGGACAAAGCGTCAATATGGACAGATATAACTTCGAGGTAGTCAGGGACTTTGTCTACCTGGGCTCCGCGGTTAACTCGAGAAACGACACCACCTTGGAGATCAAGCGAAGAGTGACTCTTGCCAATCGCTGTTTCTTTGGGCTGAGAAGGCAATTGAGTAGTAAAGCCCTCTCGCGGACAACCAAGCTAACATTATATAAGACCCTGATCGTCCCAGTCCTCCTCTATGGCGCAGAGGCTTGGACATTATCAAAAAAGGATGAGGACCTGCTAGGTTGTTTCGAGAGAAAGATCCTTCGCGTGATCTTCGGACCTGTTTGCGTAGATGGCGAGTGGAGAAGGAGATTCAACCACGAACTGTACGGGCTGTACAGCGACATGAACCTTGTCAGAAGAGCCAAAATCCAGCGGCTTAGATGGCTGGGCCATGTAGAGCGGATGGACACCAATGCTCCGGCCCGGAGAGTCTTCGAATCTACCACCATGGGGAATCGCGGCAGAGGAAGACCCCACCTCAGGTGGCGCACCCAAGTGGAAAGGGACCTCAACCAACTTGGCGTGCGAAACTGGAAACAGCTGGCAAAAAACCGGGCCAGTTGGAGAGGCATGTTGGTTGAGGCCCAGGTCCACCCCGGACTGTAGCGCCACCTAAGTAAGTAAGTAAGTAAGTAAGGAGTATCCAGTCCTGAGGTTGGTCCACATATTGATTGAGTTTAGTCTTACCGCCGTGCAGGCTGCTACCTGCATCTGTCTGCTGTAGATGTCTACTGGGAGGATTTGAAACAGTATTTCTAGTGCAGCAGAGGGTGTGGTGCGAAGTGCACCTCCTATGTTAATGCACGCCGACCTCTGCACCCGACTGAGAATATTACGGTAGACTGCTTTATCGAGCGCTGTCCACTAGACTGTGACACCATAGGTCAGTATTGGTATAACGACCGACACATAGAGCCAGTGGACAACTCGCGGCTGTAAACCCCATTTGCATCCTATGGCCTTCTTGCAGCAGTAAAGTGCCGTGGAGGCCTTCTTTACCCTTTCAAGAATTTTGGGTTTCTAGCAGTTGGTCGACCGCAAGGTTCCATAAGAGAGGAGAAAGTACTCCTCCTTGGGGGGTGCCTCTGTTGACAGATCTGCGGGCCACTGAATCACCAAATTTAGAGTTGATAGCTCTGCTTGTCAGCATGTTCTCAATGAGTCTAACAAGCTGTGATTTGACTCCGAGCCTAGTCAGGGGGCGCAGGATTGCTCCATGATCAATGTTGTTGAAGGTCCCCTCAATGTCCAGGAATGCCACCAAAGTGTATTCTCTGTGTAAGGCAGTCCGGTGGATCGCCCTTTGGTGTATGCATGTTGAGAGCCTGATAGCCTGGCAATACCAATGTGCGAGCGGATGTGAGCATCAATCAGCTTTCCTAGTACCTTTAAGAGAAAGGCAGAAAGACTTATGGGTCTAAGATCACGTGGGTTCACATGCGAGCTTTTTCCTGCCTTGCGGATGAAGACGACGTTCACCTCCTTCCAGGAGCTAGGGATGTGGGCCAAATCCACACAACCTTGAAAGATTGCTCGTAGCTCCGCAGGAATGATGCCGTGTGGGCCGGCCGACTTGAATAGCTTAAAGCTACGCAGTGTCCATAGGATCCTATCGTTTGATATCATCAATGAGTTACTGGAGGGTTCGTGTGCAGGCGGCCCTCTGTCGTTGATGCTGTTATTGGTACAACTGCCCGGAAATTGCACATTTAACAGAAGATCTAGAGACTCGGTAGTGGAGTTGGTCCACGTACCATCACGCCCCTGTAGATAACTGAGTGGTTGGGGGGAGGTGGCTAGCACCTTCCTAAGCCTGGACGCTTCAGAGGTACCGTCTATCTTTTCGCAGAATGCCCTCCAAGACGTCTGTTGGACCTTCTATAAATCTATCTTGTATGCTTGCTACTTTGTAGAGGTCCCAATCTTCCTCTTGGCGCGTGAATTTGGCTTTATTGAATAGTTTCCTGCATCTGGTGCGGAGTCGCACCAGATCTTGACTCCACCACGCAGGTTTGCGTTTGCCTCTAGCTTTGCCGGTTTGACAGGATGCGGACATTGCACCGTTTAGGACACTTGTTAACCTTTCAACAGCCATATGAAGCTCACTGACGGTATTAGGGGTAGAGGGAGGAACCGGGAGCCTTCTGCTGATAGTTTCCCTGTACCTGTCCCAGTCAGTCTTCCTGTAATTACGAAAGACCATACGAGGTGGAAGAGTTTTAGCTAAACCAAACTCGATACACAGTGGTGGAAAAAATAATAGAAACAAAAGTTTTTTTTTGATGCGCAACGTTTAAGAATGCCTTTAAGAAAGGTCTTTCTGCAATACCCCTTTTGTAAATAAATGCTACCTAACTATACTTTAAGATTATGCAGCAGTTTGGACAGGTTTTAATTATTCCGAATGATAAAAACATCGAGTAGTAGTTCGAAGAAAAAAGTGTAGTAGTTCAAAGAAAAAAGTGTTTACAGCAATTCATTTTAGCCCCAAACCGGAAACTATGGGAAGGAAACGGAAAACAACACTTCGTTTCGACTCGTTACTAGTGCAACAGTGCAAACAAAATCCATTTGCTTCGTCAAATGAACTGAAAAAGGATCTCAATGTAACGAGTAACGAGTCGCACTTTAAGAAACCGGTTGAGAGAAGCGGAACTGTTTGGCAGATCATCTAGGAAGGTACCTTTTCTGAGTAAGCAAAATGTTCAAAGGAGATTGAATTTTGCGACCAGGCATCTGCAACTGATGCAGATCATCAGTTCAGTGCATCAGTTTGTTTCTATTATTTTTTCCAGGCTAAAACTGGCGAAAAATAAAAAAGACTTTATTTCCACCATTTTTTAATTTTTTTGTGAAAAATTTTTATGTTCAATGTTTGTAATACGTTATAATAAATCAACCTGTAACGGCGTAATATACTTCTTACCAAAATACGTTAACTTTAGTTAATAATTCCCACAAAAGAATCTTGTTTCTATCATTTTTTCCACCACTGTATCTGTGACAGTGCTCAGCTGACACCCTCCAATCCCTGACTAGTTTTGAAATGCTATCACAGACGAAGGTTACATCTAGCACCTTCTGCCTATTGCTACTGACAAAAGTGGGCTCATTCCAATGTTACAAATTACCAGATTGGTACCAATAATGTAATCAAAAAGAGACTCACATCTGTCGTTGATGTCGGAACTGCCCCAGACTGAGTGATGTGCGTTGGCTTCGCACCCCAGGATGACAGCTGTTTTTGTCCTCCCTGCGTCCTTGATCATACCCCTGAGTTTAGTGGTCGGCAGAGGTCCCTGACAGTCATGCGCCATGTAAGTCGAGCTGACCCAGAACTTCTGGGCACCTAGCTCCAGGCTGACCCTCACGGAGTCGCAGTCGCTGTAATAGGAGAGGAGAAAGGTTTTTAAATTGGCCTTTATGAGGATGCAGGCTCTAGACTTCCCTTTATTCCTCACGTAGAAAAGGTTGTATCCTTGGATCCTGAGTCCACATACCAGGTCGTTAATGACCCACGGTTCCTGGACCAGGACTATGTCCTCCCCGCCTTTACCAAGACGGAGAAGAAGGGCGGCCGAAGCCGCTGTGGAGTGGTGAAGGTTAATTTGAGTGAACCGAAGCATTGCTATCGGCTTCACCCTCCGTAGCGTGACCTACGGCCTTAACTTTCGCCACTATGATGTTGGCGTCCTCCTCCTGATCAGACTCGAGGATAGAGTCAGTCTGGCTGCACAGTTCACTAGACATTTCTAGATCAGACAGCTCAAGGCCATTACTCTCTAGATCCAGAATGTCCCGGTTCGGTGAGGATTCTTTGGGACCCACCTCCCCCACCTCTACCTCCATTGGGACCGCTGTTGCAGTTACCGGAGGAACTCCAGTTTCAACGGAGGAGAAGGTGGAGGGAGTAGGGGCCTTAGGAGTAGCGACACCAACTTCCTCCTTCCTAGCCGGGGTTGGCGGAACTGTGACCGCCATGGCCAAGGTTGAAGGGGCCGATGTCGACGATCCGGGTTCCTCTTCATCTTTTTTGTAAACCCGAAGGTTTACCTGACCGTACCGTTGGATTCAACGAGTGGTTTGAGGTATTCCTTGTTGATTAACAACAAGACCGACATGAATTTCCCCTTAGGCTCATCGATTTTTCCAATTCTCCAGTTGTCGATTGGGAGATCAGGATTGCAGAGCCTAATAACCTTTAAGATTGTCTTTGGGTCCGATGGACTGATCGGGAACCAGCCACGAGACCTGGGCCTGTTAGGGATCTGGTCCCTAGGCAAAACATCCCCTCAATATATCCCTGTAGGACAAGTTGGGCCTGACCGTCGGAGAGGAGGATTCCGCCGAACGCTGTCGTTTGGGCGTGAAGTCCTTTTTAACATCGTCGGTAGAAACGCCGGCAACTTTGTTGGCCAACTTCAGCGTTTTCCTATTCTTATACGACTAGTTAGGTGTAGACGCACACCTCTCGATTACGCGAACGGCGTGCAGCCTCTGTTGCGTGAGCCTTGATTGGTGGCTGAAAAAAAAAAAAAAAGAGGGAAAAGCAATCCAAAAGAAAAA
This sequence comes from Syritta pipiens, assembly GCA_905187475.1. NCBI lineage: Eukaryota > Metazoa > Arthropoda > Insecta > Diptera > Syrphidae > Syritta > Syritta pipiens. Next base: position 58,346,692 of record LR994572.1, on the reverse strand, counting down.
TATTTCAAGGGGAATGCACTCAGGGGGAATACACAATGTAAGCCCCATGAGTGCACCCCACGTACCCGTTCCCGAAATCCCAGGACCCCGACGCAAGCGTTCTTCTCCTGTTGCGGTTCCCGTGCCCTTCCTTTTTTTCTGGGTTTTCCTTTTTTTTTTTTGTTTTCATTGAAGGCGAGATGCCTTTGATGGCAATCCGATGGTTGTGGATGGTTTGGTTTTGACAGCTCGAGGACAGCAACATTTTTTTTTGTAAGCAACTAAGTGTGGTGAATTTGTGGTGAGACGAAGAATATATTCAGCGGAAAGACAATGTTGCAAGCTTTCAATAATAAGATCGGAGAGCGATCAAGTTTCTCTATTGACGAAACCCACCCCCGTCTAAATCGAGATTATAGGTAGATCACTTTTGTGTTAGTCAAGGTTAGTTATGTATGTTAGTGAGAGTAAAAGAATAAGATAAAATGGTCCCCGACGAGAGGATGAGGGCTAAAATTTCCCACCGTGCCGTAGAAGGAAAGCTCGGCGCCGTGGTATAAAAGGAGCATGTGGGAACAGGCACTCTCTCCTTTTTTTTAGTTATCTTTTGTTATTTGGACGTTTTTTTTTAAGAGGAACGAACGAAGACAGTCGTCAGCGATAATAAGTGACCGAAGCCACGGCGGGATTCTGTTTAGAGCCAGTATTAATAGACTGATATCAGTCGTAACAAGCAAAAAAAAAAAAAAGAAAAAAAGAAAAGTGCGCAAGAAAGTCGCCGGGAGTAAATAAGCTGTATATATCTTCTCTGCCCGCGTTGCTGATTCCTCTCTAATCCCCATTACATTGGAGGAGGATTCAAACTCGTCTCCGCATAAAACCCGTCAGTAAATCAGTAGCGAACTGCTCAGAAATCGCCCGATCGTCCCCACAGTTACCCGAACCGTTAGGCAACGGTCCCGAAATCACCCCATATCGTCGGGAAAACTAATTCGAAAGTCCCAACAGCCTATCAAAAACAAAAAAAAAAAAAAAAAGAAAAAAGGAGAAAGACCAACTCACTTTATTTAAGATCAATGTAAACTAGTGAAACCAAAAAAAAAAAAGAATTTGAAATTGTGAACTTACCCCACTTAGTTAAGCCTCAACCCTTTTGGTTGGTTTTGAATTTTTGCTTTTTTTTAATTTTGATATCTTACCTTGTGGTTTGCTTTAAATTAGATCGATTAAGTTACTGTGAATTATAACTCAAGTGAAGTGGTGCGTGTGAAGAAGAAAATTGTTTTTGCCTTAGTCTCCAATTTGGATTGATTTATATATATAAATATGATATACATATATCTATGTATATACCAGTGGTACGCGGTGGTGGCGTTTTTAATTCCATAATTTCTTTTTTTTATATATGTGCAAAAGTGAAGTTATAGGTACCTGTCTCCATCAAGTGCTGCGCGCAGGACGACGAGGGACAGACGATAACCAGTAAGTCAATTTTGTTTATTTATGTGTATGGTTTACCATTGCCATTAAGAAGTTAAGAACGAAACCGCCTTAAAACCCAGAATAATATTTAGATATATCTACCCTCAGCCATTATAAAAAAATAAAAAAATAAAAAAAATAAAAAAAAACCCTAACTGAATTACTACGCACACATCATCTTCATTTGTCTTCAATAACGATTGAATTTTTTTTTTTGCGTTACCTTTTAAGTTTAGCTTTAATGTAAACGATCCTTAAGATAAACTAAATAAAATTATGCGAATTGTAAACCTTACCTCATGATCAGCTGTTTTTTAATTTCACCTTCTTGTGGGTCGTAGACATAATGTGTCGGTGCTAATCTCCGATAATGGTGTGTGTGTCAAATAACTAGGGAAGGCCGTCCGCTTTGAGGCACGACGACAATGACGTAACCGGTAGCGTCGAGTTGTTCGTGCAAGGGGTCACCTCCCAATAACGTGGGCCAGTGGAGGTGACCATAGGAAGTTGCCACATGCCATAAGCGGTGAGCAACGAGGGTGGGAAAGGCCAGCCGCTGCCAATTCCAACAGGCAGGCCAGGATGTTTTGATGACGTCGGCTTTGGAAACTAACGTAGGTTAGTTAGCATTAAGGTTAGTGTAGCATAGGTTTAGGCGTACAGGCGAACTTCGGTAGTTGTCACCCTTCCGGTGACAACAACCAAAATCCCCAGTAGGTTTTAGAGTAGGCTAGAGTAGATTAGAGTAGTATACTTCTAGGGAGAGGTAGTTAAATACGTCTCCTTAGAAGCCTATGTGTTTAAGCAGTCACGCTCCAAAGCCGACCAGGAGAATTGAGCCTGGTCAAGTTTTTTATTCTTTTTCGGTTTCTTTCAGTTAATGTACTTCCCTCCCCCCATACAAATATTAGTCGGCATGTTTTTTTTGCTGTGACCAGGAGGTGTGGTTAGCGGGGAGCAAGAACCCCCCCGTCCGACGAGCTAGGCCGTGCCATGGACTAGCATGCCGCCGCTCCCTCCACCACACCGAAGTGCCCCCTTGGCCAGTCCCTGGCTCCACAACACCTCCTCTTGTAACCTTTTCTCGAGAGCCTGGGAGTAGACGCTTCCCCACGTATGATGGCCTTCGCCGTTGAGGACGTAGAGGGGGCACAGAGGCCCAGTTAAGGTTTAGTACGTCCTAGAGGCTCCTGTAGTAGCAGAGCTGCCTGTTGGGACGGAGGGTGGACCCCCAGATGATGGTACAACACCAACACCAGATGGACCCCCGGTTGAGGAAACCCCAGAGGATGGACCCCGGATGGTACCGAAGCACCATTTTCAGTTTTTGTTTAGAGTTTTTTGAAGTGTTCATAATTAGTCCCACGAGTAGCGGAGAAGGGATGGATCCACTGCGCAGAGATCCGCAGTGCGCAGCTTCGGCTATTAGTAATCCGGAGTTCGCCAGGTGCTCCGGATACTCCGATAGCGACTGGGCTTTTATTTAGGTGGGCCCCCAGCCAGGCTGATCATCAGCACGGGTCGTAAAAAACCTTCATCGGCCCCACCGAGAGGGGATTGGAGAGGAAAAGAAAGGTGACGAGGGCGTGAGAGGGGGCTGGCTACATCTTAGCTTCGGACCTCATCTTTGAGAATAAATTAAATAAATAAATAAACGCGGCCTTGCCCTCTGAAAAATGAGTAGTCGCTTAGCTTTTCTTTAAGCTCAAGAAAATAGTACGGTATGCCTTAGCAGGTGTGTAGGCTTTCTGGTAGACTCTTAAAGATAAGATACCAGGAGAACGTTGATGGAACCAGGGTGGTTGAAGAGAGGGGCGGCGCACAGTGTGGCAGGAATACCTCACGGCGGTAACTATAAATCCTTTTGTGGATCAAACATTTTTGGCGTGCTGAATTCAAATCCGCAGTCAAAAAAGCTGTACCATTACAGGTTCTTGAGATAATTCCGTTGTCAGCAAGTTGTTGGCTAATAACTCCTTACAAATAAGGAGATGTTAGTACTAATACTGATGCTGATTTATTAACTTTGATAGTCGATGTGGGTGTTGTTGAAAAGGGGCCGGGGTGCTGATTAGTAAAATGTTTGTCTGTCTGCCTTTAACTTTGGTAACTGGCTAACCACTTAAAATTATGAAATAAAACTTCGCTAAAAGATGTATTTCACTTACCCAAAGAAGGTTCAGGTAAAATTCATATTATCATTATGCATATTATTAAAACCTTAGTACCATAACTAAATTAGAAAAACAAATTTCTTTTATTAATTTTTCGATATAGGTATCGTTGGAAAGAGGATGACAGCTAGATCAAAAAGTGGTCTACTATGGTAGCCACCTTACTCTTATTGGTAAGATGTTATTAGCCAACAAACTGCCAATAACCGACTTATGTACTGTATCCACCCCTTATTTTATAAAATATTGGACCGAAAAATATGGAAAAAAAAAATTAATGGTATAGGGCACCGCATCGCAATATCGCAAAACTGCCCAAAAATCGTGTTCCTGTATGATTTTTTATTCATACTGAATTAAATTAATTACTAACATTTTTTTTAAAAAAGTTTCACGAGAATTTGTAAAGTGAGGTACCATTGGATAGGTTTTTGACAGTCTGAGCGATCTGACAAGGAGAGTGCACGAACTTGGGGACTTGAAATTTGGAATCTTTCATATACTAAAAAAAAACCGTCAGAATTCGAAGCGGCAATAGCCAGAAAAAAAAAAGCAGTAATAAAGGTCGATTAAATTATGAGGATGGCCGAGCTCTAATAGATTGTACAATATTAGCGTGAACGTCAGCAGATTTGATAGCACCGCTAAGTCTGTTTTCCGATTCCGTGTAGCGATCAGCTGCCGGCAGATTTGCTCTCGTCTGGCAATTTTTTTTTTTACCTTGAGGACGATGTGCGGAACAGGCCCGTTCTGTTTCAAGTAGTGTGAGACTTTCACCCACTAAAACCACATCTTGACCTCTTCTCCTTGACATCATCCACTCTGGGACCGCTCTTGCATTACTTCTGAGTGGTGTCGTTTTGGTGTTAATTAATTAATCTTGCCGGTAAGGCTGTAACCGTTCTTTGTTTGGGGGGATATTATCTCCTTCATGTCTCCTTTTGTTTCTCAGCACTACTTCAACGTATGCCGCGATTTTGGTCTTGGATCTTTTCAACGATGCTATCAGGCGGCCTATCTCCGCTTCCTGGTCCTCTGCACTACCCACCTGCTGCATTCGATGAAGATATGGTAGACGTCGTCTTCTTCGGAGTCTCCATAGCAGCCGGCAGCAGTCTCTTTCCTGCCCATCTTGTGGAGGTATCTGTTGTAAGCCTAATGTCCAGATAGCAGTAGATAAAAAATAATAAGCATTCAAAAATATAAGTATAAATATATCGATTAGTGGACTAAATCCAAGCATTCGCCGATTAAAAGTTTTTTTAATTCATAAAATTCTAGCTGAAATTGACACGAGTCTCAGTGGTGTTTTGCACATTCATTTCAACCCATATTTGCTCAGCTAAAATTTGCATGGGTGGAATCGTTGTCATGTGTGCTGAAGATTCTCGATAAACGTTACCCTTGATAGTTAGGGAAACCAGAGCAGACATTGTGAAGTCTTGTGTATCCCTTTAGTGGGCATATGGTCAAAAGAAACACGAGTGGTTGTATCATACAACTTGTATGGTCTTCGACTGTAGACCCTTTTATTTAACCAAAAAAACATGTGTATTTGATAATGCGTTGTTAGTGTTCGAATTTGGGTTAGGCTATGGAGGGACACATTGTTTTTCATATTGTATTAAATCTTTATGACAAAACAATTTTTATAAAATTTTATAACTAAAACAAAAAACACTGTAAATATTACACGACATTTAAAAAAAATATGGTCTTTTATCGTAGACTATGCGCCTACTGGAGTATTAAAAGCTTCCCAATTATAGAAGTATCTACTAATATAAGAGCACATTTGGGTGAAAGCACGACACATTGTCCCTTAAAATTATTGTACTCTTAGTAAGAGACAGGGAAGTACCTCATTTTGAAAACCAAATTTTAGTTGACCGTGATTTAGGTGAAAAAGTAACCAGCTTTGAAGACTTAATATCGAAAAACCAACCCAAATGTAGTCGAAATAGAGAAAAAAGATTATTAATGGACTATATTGGCAATCGCAACAGTAGTATTAATGAAATTAACGATCTAATTTTGACTAAACTTCCACTTTTGGTTCAAATGTCTAATTCTAAAGTACATCCTACACTTAAAAAATAACTTCTTAACATCTAATGGCAAATCAATATTTTTAAAAAAAACTTACATGATAATCTATATAATTTATTCTTAACAACTAAGTGTAATTATTTAACTTTTTAAATAAATTATCTAATAAAATCATTCTATTCTTGAAGGCTTGTTAAACCGCTTTTTCGGAAACTTCATTTACCCATATCCAGGATGTGGATGTCTTCGTCCAATTGTGGACTAAAATTCTCTTCGTTGCTATTTTGCTTAAAGCTCAATAAGTTTAAACTTACTGTGGATATGTTGAGTGATGGCAGAATCTTTTTCATAACTTATATTTCATCATCATTAGTAGCGTAACAAACAGCACACGGTGGGCCAAAGCCTAGCTTTTCGCGCCTCCACTGTGTTGTGCGCGTTATCGCCGGTTCCGAACGGCGAATTGTGAAAGCTTTCCATGACAGAAGTACTCCAGGAGGATTTTCAGTCGTTCGCGGGAGGTGGGACCGTGAAAATTGTTTGTGGTGTTTTTCCCGAGCTGGATTCGAACCCGGGTACTCTCGCTTAACAGTCCAACGCACTAACAATAAAGCCACGGTGCCCACACAACTTATATTTAATGGCTGACAATTATCCTATTCCACCTTGCTACTACACCAACACCTTGAAAAAAGTTTCATTTCTTCCTTAAATATTAAAATACAGTCGAAGCCCTCTAAGTCTAAAAGCCCTCTAACTCGAATTTTTTCGCCATATTCTGGCATGCCCCTCAATTTTCCATACAAAGACCATCCTCTAAGTCGAACGCCTCTAAATCGAAAAGCCCTCTAACTCGAATACATTTTTTCGACTCTTGGTCTATTTGCAATTTCCTCTAAGTCGAAATTTTTTTTTTGGCAAAAAAATAAACAATAAATTTCCTCTCGCATCTGGTATCAAGCACGCAACTTGTATTGCATGCTCTGACTCTCTTTCAGTTTGGCACTGGACGACGATTTCATGTTGATGTTTTAGTGCAAACACGGCGGAAAAAAAAGCGCATGTGGTTGCCCTTATATTGTTTACCGATGCAGGAAAGAAACAGAATGTTTCCAGCAAGGAGGAGGATTTGCATGGCGACCTACGCGGCAAACATCGAAACCAAAGTACACGAGAAAATCAAAAGTATTCGCCAATGGTTCTCGAAGAACAATCATGTTGAGCGAACACAATTGTCGTCTACGGTCTATCGTCCTCTATACACAACCACAAACGGCAAGAAAGCCAAGCATCGCCCCAATGCGATCTTGATTAAGCCAAATGGGCAGCAAACATATGCGGAGATACTGCGAGAGATACGCTCGAAAGCTAACCCGCAGGAGTCTAACACTGAAATTAGGACGATCCGGCAAACAAAGTCGGGCCATGTCCTACTGGAACTCGGACACAAATCGAAGGGCAACGAGGTGATCGGCTCGTCGCTCAAGGAAATCCTTGGCGAAAAGGCCGACATTCATCACTTAGAGCCAACATCAACCCTGGAGATCAGGGATATGGACGATTACACCACGGCGAGCGAGGTGGAAACAGCTATCCGTCAAAAACTCGGGGACCAAGCTTCATGCATCCGGGTAACCGTAACGAAAGCCAACAATAGAGCCCAAAAAATGGCGATATTGGAGGTTAGTGAACGAGCCGCCAATGCCCTCCTCGAGGACGGCCGCATCAAAATCGGCTGGATCAACTGCAGGGTCCGGGCGAGAATTGTGGTCAAAAGATGCTTTAGGTGCTTCGGCTACGGGCATCAGCAAAGTACGTGTCAAGGAGCTGACAGGAAAGACTTGTGCTATAACTGTGGCGAGAGGGGCCATAAAAAAAGTGATTGCCAAGCAGCGCCAAAATGCTGTCTGTGCACGGAATTGGGCTTGACGTCTGAGCTATTGGTACACATGCCAGGCTCGGGAGCATGTCGAGTCTTCAGATCCGCATTGGACAAGGCGAAGAAAAATACCTCGCAATGATCAGGATCATCCAGGGCAACCTGCATAGGAGCAGAATAGCTGACGATCTTCTTTACCAGCTGAAGCGCGATCTGAAAGCTGACCTATTGATCATAAGTGAGCAGTACAAAAACAAGCCTGGACCGGGCTGGTTCGCCGACACTCTAGGTACCGCTGCACTCTGGATCAAAGACACGTTCAAACACCCTGTCAGAAGCTACCGCTCCGGCAGCAGGCTTCACGTGGGTCAAACTCGGCAACACCACCTTCTTCAGCTGCTATTTTACCCCAAATGAAATCATCGCAGAGTTCGAGCTAAAGCTGTCAACGCTCGAAGACATAGTCCGAGTGACAGGAGGATCTGTAGTGGTTGGAAGGGACCTCAATGCCAAAGCGATCGAGTGGGGGATGCCCACCACAGACACGAGAGGAAGACGAATCTTAGAGATGGCAGCCAGGCTGGGCCTTGAAGTAGTAAACATCGGCAACGTATCGACGTTCAGGCGCCCCGGATACACCGAGACTATCCCTGATGTAACCCTTGCATCGGAGTCGACATCCAGGTGCATTCAGAACTGGAGGGTCATCGAGGACTACACTGGCAGTGACCATCAGTATATCGTGTTTGACGTACAGCTGACCCCCCTCCGCCAAAGCGCGAACCCAAGGCAACTGCCGAGGTGGAGGGTTGATGGTCTGAACGAGGAGCTCTTCTCTAACGTGATTGAGCGCTGGAAACACGAAGTCCTAGAGCTCGAAGGAACAGCAGATGAGAAGGCAGAAGTAACGATGCGTCTCATACACAATGCTTGCGATGCCTCAATGCCGCGCTCAAGGACTCCAACGAGCCGCAGAAAGCCAGTCTACTGGTGGACCGAAGATATCGCAGCGCTAAGAAGAAGATGCCTGCACCTCAGACATAAGGTCACCAGGGGGAGGAGAAGACACGCCGCAGCGGCTGACGCCTCACTTGCAGAGTTCAAAGCCGCGAAGAAAGAGCTCAAGGATGCCATCAACGCGAGCAAGAAGCACAAGTGGGAGGAACTCCGTCAGGAAGTGAACAACGAACCCTGGGGCCTTGGATACAAGGTCGCCATGCGGAAGCTTGGTACACAAAGTGCTACACCAATCATGAGCGCATCTAGGATGGAGGTAATAGTGGGAACACTCTTCCCAACCCACCCTGTCAGACCAGCAGACACTTACCCTACACAACTAGAAGAGGTCCCCGTTTTCTCCGAAGAGGAGCTCAGAATAGCCGCGATGACAATAAAAAACAAGAAGGCCGCTGGACCCGACGGAATCCGGGTGAGGCCCTGAAGGTCTTCGCAAGAATCTGCCCCCAATTGCTGCTAAATGTGTTCAATAGCTGTCTAACGGAGGGGATCTTCTACAAACCTTGGAAGATCCAGCGATTGGTCCTCATCAACAAGGGGAAAGGTGATCCTGAGTCTCCATCAGCCTACCGACCCCCGTGCATGTTGGACACGATGGGAAAACTACTGGAGAAGCTGCTAAAGGCACGCCTTCAAACGGCGGTCGAGCGTGCGGGCGGTCTGTCGAGGGCCCAGCATGGTTTTCGACGAGGCCACTCCACGATAAGCGCAATCCAGAAGGTCACCGATGCTGTACACATTGCCCGGCAAGAAAACCGCCGCACGAATAAGGTTGTACTCCTGGCAACACTGGACGTCAAGAACGCCTTCAATTCTTTTCGATGGGAAGATATCCTAGACGCACTCCGAAACCAGTTTCAGGTTCCACAATACCTGGAACGGATCCTTCGGAGCTACCTTAGAGACCGCAAGCTTCTCTTCGAAACCACGGAGGGCCAACGATGCAAAGAGGTCACAGCAGGTGCCGCACAGGGCTCAATCCTAGGACCAGACCTGTGGAACATAGCCTATGATGGCATCCTGCGTATGGACATGCCACAAGACACCTTTCTCGTGGGATACGCCGACGACGTAGGCGCTGTCATCACCGCAGGGGACACAGAAGAAGCAAACCTGAAACTGAACCAAGTAATGGGGCAAGTGCAGGAATGGCTCACAAGCCATGCGCTAAAGCTAGCGGCTGAGAAAACGGAGATAGTCCTACTTACAACCCGACGAATCCCGCGCCAAGTTGAGTTTCTGGTAGGATCCCAGCCCATCACCAGCAAGAGCGCAGTCAAGTACTTAGGCATGCACCTGGACTGCAAGCTCTCCTCCCGGGAACAAATAAAAGTGGCAGTAGGGCGCGCGGCCAAAGTTACCTTTTCACTCTCCCGGATCATGGCGAATATCGGAGGCCCGACCATGTCCAGGCGGAAGCTCCTCATGGCCATCACCCATTCCATCTTACTATATGGATGTGAGATCTGGGCTGATGCGCTCAATAAGGAGTCCTACAGAAGACAAATGGCTGCCGTGCAACGGCGTGGAGCTCTACGGATTATCAGCTCTTACCGTACTGTATCCGAGCCAGCTGCTCTCGTTATAGCAGGAGTGACCCCTATCGATCTACTGGCCGCAGAACGAAAGTACGTCCACGACCACAAGACGGAAGCGGGTACCACAACGGCGATGGTGGCTGCCAGTACGAAGACTCCGAAGAAGACGACGCCTACCATACCCTTTTTGGAATGCAGCAGGTAGGCAGTGCAGAGGACCAGGTTGGAAACGGAGATAGGCAGCATATCACCTGATACCGTCGTCGAAAAGATGCTATCCAGCAGCACCCACTGGACCAAAATCGCGACATACGCTGAAGTAGTGCTGAGAACTAAAATGAGAGAGGAAGGATATAGCATCCCCCCAAATGAAGATCGATTACAGCCTGACCGGCAAGATTAATTAATTAACCCGATGAAGAAAATGAAAAAGCCGGTCCCCTTTGGGGGGAAGAAAACGACACCACTCTGAAGTAATGCGAAAGCGGTTCCAGAGTGGATGGTGTCAAGGAGAAGAGGTCAAGATGTGGTTTTAGTGGGTGAAAGTCTCACACTACTTGGAATAGAACGGGCCTGTTCCACGTGCCTATCAGGTTTCCACATCGCCCTCAAGGCAAAAAAAAAAAAAATACACAACCACAAATGAGCTATAGGCTATCTGTGCACACAACCGTCCGGCGTTGTGTTGTTGGTTGGACCTCAAACAATTTGCTTTTAACATAAAAACAGTTAGGTATCTGAGATGTTTTTAAGCTTCATTTAGTGAATGCATTGGGAGTCCGGATGAGGTCCAACACTGACTTGATTTTTTTAAATAGAGTCCTTTTTTAAAAGGCTTCATTCTCCAATTTTTAAGACTCAATTTAAAATTACAAGCTTAAGTAATTTCCTGTGTTTTTTCCTTACTTTTTTAAAATAAAATAAACCTTTTAAACAAAACATATTAATCCCTCTAACTCGAATTTTTATAAAAAGCCCTCTAACTCGAACTAATTTTGAGATCCCGTGAAAATTCGACTTAGAGGGGTTCGAATGTATTAATAGACTCGGGCGGTAACAGAATGTTACTAATAAATTAAATTAAAATAACCTACGTTTGTTATTTTTTTCAAAAAAAGTTTTATTAAAATATTAATTTGCTTTCTATGCACGTTTATTTTACTCACTTTTAACTAAAGCTAAGAATAACCATCATTGCGATCGAGGCTTAAGAAAACCGCAGATACAATGTGAAAAATGGTTACTATGTGACGTGACAAATTCAAAGTATGGCCGTTTTATACCACCATAAATTTGGTTGACGATATTTTTCAGGTAGACGCACTGAAGCAAGCTGCTTCACATTGAAAACAAATTATAAATCAGTTACATACTTTTCTTTTAATTTCCGGATATCAAAACAGTGGGGAATAAGAATATAAAGAGAAATTCAAACACAGTTGTTTTGTATGAGAATGCAGATGCAAGTGTGTAAATTAAAACATTTAAGTGTGCGTACAGAAAATACATTGTTTTTATCAATGGGTGTCAATTGGTGTTCACAGCCGTGTGGAGTGGTGTGCTCCTAAACTACTCTCTTGCCAGAAACAGCAACATAGTAACCGTGTACAGCGTGGCCAGTGTTGCCATAAAAATGTCTGAAGAAATCTGCAATAATGATGAAAAAAAATCTGCAATGCAGATTTCTTTAACAATTTTTTTTATAAATACATAAATATATTTTATTCAATCAAACATAACAATAAAGAAAGTAACAAAAAAAAAAAACAAAAAACACAATGTTTCAGGTATACATATTAGCGTTAAATGCCTTCAGCATATTTTTGTTTACTTTAAATTCAGTGCAGTCCTTGTGATGAATTTTTATATAATCTTTACAATGTAAAATGCCGCTTAATGTGTGTGATTGAAGTTCGTTTCTTGTTTTTGTTTTGTTCAAATTGATTTGGGAAAAAATTCTTTCTACATTTGCCGATGAAATGGGAATCAATAAAATTGACATGACAAATTTATTAAGTATAGGGAAACTTGTGCTTCCATCTCCCCGTTGAATTGAGAAAACTCCATCCCAAAAATTTTCTAATGTCATTTTTTCATGTAAGTCCATGTCGGAAAATTTAAATTTACGAAGTTCCCGCCAATCATCATCTAATTTTTGAATATCTTTTTGGACAATAACATTAGTACAAAAATGCAAAAGGGGACCAATTGACGCATTTTTACCATTAATATTATATATAAGTTATTTTTTTCAGGCTGAGTGCAGGCAAAATCTGCAGTACAGATTTTAGATTTCAACAGTCTGGGAATGGGTGGAAAATCTGCAAAATGCAGATAAATCTGCACATCTGGCAACACTGAGCGTGGCATGCGACGGCGAAAACCGAACGAGCAGTAGAAATAGTCTGCTCTCTCAGTGAGCAAGTGATCAGCGACCGGTTTTGATTGTCAAATCTCCGCTGAAAACAACGAATTTTTTAAAGCGATCTCAGTCTTCGATTTGCAGCTCTACCCGCCCAGGCAAAGTTAATGTTAATAGCTTACGTTGCTCGGTCGTGTTTTGGCTTCTCGTTTAATTAATCAAAGTGTTCTTCGATCGTAACACCTGGAAACCGTGGCACCGTCGCAGCAGTTGCGGAAGCTAAATTTACACTCTTTCAGTTCAAGTTTTTTGACAGAGCAAATACATCAATTCCCACCATATAATGCTTTCGAATCGACAATTAATTGTTCTCGCAGTGATATATGGAACGGTAGGTAACCTAAGCGATTAAATCCGACATTCAAATCGCTGAACTTGTATTCACCGGTTCAATTAAATTTTATGCACACATGTTTCAAGGTGTAGATTTCTTCTTGAGAGACAAAACTGTGTTTAATGGGAATTTGATTGAAAGACAGAGAACAGAAAATAAGTAAATAAATAAATAAATCTGCCCTAGCTTGCAAATCAGCCTTTTGCTTTGGATGTTTTTTTTTTCTCCTGTTTATTCGATTAAAACACCTGATAAATCGGTGATAATATTAATTGTACACATGTTTTCTGCTCTTTTATATTGTTTTGTTGTTTCTTTTACGGGTTTATAAAACAAAAAAGTAAACGATTGTGATGAATTAGTCGGTGTGTGAAAATTCGTTCTATTGTTTAGTTCTCTTAATTTATTTATTTTCTGTTTTGTATTCACTATCTGGTTTAAGCTTAATGTCAATGCAGTGACCTAAACAATCATTGGAAGGCTAATATAGACTTTGAGTGGGCTTATTATTTACCACTGACAAAATAATTAGTTAGATGTGTGAGAAACTTGCTATACTTTTTGCTGCTTCAAGTGGTCTATTAAATGTGTTTCTTAGTACTTAAATGACTATTTAAAATAGCTTCTAATGTTTGGTCTTAGCAACCACCGTTGCGGCTACTAATTAGCTAGTGTAACTGTGTAACAAGTACAAAGTTGAAATGAGAAAATCAATCTTGTTAGGATACAATGCGCTAATGTATCCGTATAAATAAATTAAATTAAAATAACCTACGTTTGTTATTTTTTTCCACTTTTTGCTCAAAAAAAGTTTTATTAAAATATTAATTTGCGCTACAATGCGCTAATGTATCCGTATAGGTAAATTTACTACAACTCCTGAACAACTATGTATGAGAGATCCCTAATACGCATGTATGTACATACATAAATGGTTTCTTCTATCGCGACTTACATTTAGTATTTGTTTTAAATAATAATATTCCTATCTGAGCTATCTATATATTATAAAAATAGAGCTGATATTTGAACACCTATATATTTGAGTTTCCTCGTCGGTATTTTAAATTACTGCTAGATAAAGCGGAAGTAAGCAAAGCAAATTAGTACAAAAAAAAACCAAACGTTAAGCTTCCGACCTATCTTCAATGGCATTTGAAATGTAAACCAGGGGAAGAGCTGGGAGAGATACAGCGTCTTTCATGTTGATCGCTACAGGTTATCACTTTATCAGTTGCGTTTTGCTTACATCATATACAAAATTATCTTAGACACATATGTATGTAGAACCTAGATAGAGGAATGATGACGACCTACGTGTATAGGCTATATAAAATCGTGTGAATTCAGAAGGAGAATTGACATACATATGTACATACTATTATTGTTAAACAAATTTCACGTGTTTTTTGTGTGTTTTGACTGCTTTAGATCTTGATATTATAATGTATAGTTGACATTAGATGACATATATGACATCATGTGCGACATCAACTTTTTATTAGATTATTCTGGTCAGCAATTAAAGTATCGAGTTTTGGTTAATATCGGCATCATTGCAATAAGTTGAGGAACTAGAGTAGAGTGCTAACTCGATAGAAAGCAAACATAGGCTATTTTAAACTCATTGACGTATACTGCAGTTTAGAGACTCATTTTTAAGCCGCACTACACGAGTATGGAATCCTCTCCCTGACGCATTTTTTCTCCATAATAAAATCCAGAGACATTTAAAAATTGAAAAAAATATTCCTTCCACCCGCACTTTGGCGTCGAATGTTAACACCCTTAGCGCGCTAGTTTAAACAAAAAAATCCGCAGTAAGAACAATCAACAGTTAGCGAACTGTATTTCTCAAACTTGACTACGCGATTTTCGTATTACAATAGTCACCTTGATTACGCAACTCGCATCGACGGATTTGCCTCGTATGAAGAGTCGCATGTCAGCCGCATCGCTATTCCACTCCCCCACTCGCATGCGTTGCGACTCCGACTTTAAGAAAAAAGCGACGCATGCTATCGCATCTACTCCAATGTCAACTATCAAAGTGTGAAAGGGAAATGTAAACGAAACAAGGGAAGAAAAGGAAAATGGACGTCTTGGGAAATAAGTAAAAATTAATCGAATGAATACGAAATTGAAGCCTATTTTATTGTTTATTTTTAGTGTTTTTTTCTCTGAACAATTTTTACAATTTGTGTTGATTTGAGGACACTGAAGGATTGCCACCGCAATCGCTTGCGCTTTTGCGCTTTTCTTTCGTTCCCACTAATTGAATTCCGTAATTTCGTTTGTTTTTTTGCAACATCTAACTTATAAAAAAATCAGTCCAAAAAAATCAGAACCCAGACATACGAATTGATGGAATGCATTTGCGAAGAATGCACATATAATCAATAAAATCCAATTATACATATTTCATTTTTTCTAGAGTCGTTTGTTAAGGCATAAAGAGGCATTTGTACTTTATCAAATGCCTCTTTTATGTCTTAACATCAATTGCTAATATCAAAAGATTTTTGTATTTCACATCATCGTATCCTTAACTAAACACAATGAAGAACATTTTTACAACATTTCCTATTCAACGATACGTATTTATATGTTTTGTTTTCAACCAACCCTTAACTAGTACACTGAGTCGTACGCAAATTTTTATATGACTAAAATACGACACAAATCCGACAAAGATACGAAAGAGTAATATGAATTGCGGCACTCGTATGCGTTGCTTGCATACGACTCCTGTCAAAATTCAAATAAGTAAAATACGACTTCGGTTATAATGAAATACGACTATACTCGTATCCGAGTGTCTTATACGAGTTGCGTAATCGGAGTTAGTATGTTAATATTAAAAATATCTCGGTCGAACGTGCTCAAACAAGGCTAATAATAAATATGGTAAACTCTCGATAATATCACTTAATGCGGTTGGATAGATAGTATTACCATGTTTATTGTTTAAGCATACTCTATACTAAATTTTGTAAAAATCGGTAGTATATCGTTAAAGATAGACAGACAGGCAGAGTTAATTCAAAAACTGCAATAACCTAGCGGTTTCATCGCGTTTTGTGAAAATGTCTACAAAAAATAAAATTGTAGAACACGAATAATAAAGAAACGTTGGAAGTTAGGTTAAAATAAGATCGTTAATTTCGTTAACTCTACAGTTGCAATTGCCAATATAGTCCTGTGATAATGTTCTTTCTCTACTTCGACCATATTCTGGGCTGGTTTTTTCGATATTAAGTCTTCAAGGCTGGTTGCTTTTTCTCCTAAGTCACGATCAACTTCAATTTAGTCTTCAAAATAAGAAAATTTCCTAGCTCCTACTAAAAGTAACTTTAAAGGAAAATGTGTTCTCCATTTTTCATTTCATTTTAAATACATTTTTATTAAAGACTTCTGGGAAAACTTACATGCTAGACAAAATTGCTTAAAACTAGCTTAACTAACTTAACTAACTTACTGGCCCTATGCGGGCACTCTAAGCTAAACATAACAACTTATAACTATGTCTTTCGACGTAATTTAGCTTAAACTTAACATATTTACAATTACAACATTAATTAAACTAAGAAAATTTGGGAAAGAAAAAACTTAGTAGCAGAACGGCTCTCATTGTACTCCTTCCACCCAAATGTGCTCTCATATTAGTAAATAGTTTTAGGGTATCAAAAAACTTCCATAATTTTCAACACTCCAGTAGACGTATGGTCAATGGTCCAGACCACAATTTTTTTTTTAAATGTCTTGTAATATTTGCAATGCTATTAGGGTTTCATTCCAAAAGAATAACGAAACCCTTATAGAATCACTTCGATGTCCGTCTGTCTGTCCGATTTACAAAAACGCCTATAACTTTTGAGTTATCTTTAGTTAAGGGATGAAATTTAAACTGAATCAAGGCAAACCAAAAATAAATAATGGATTTTTTTTCGGAATTAGTCGTAGAGTAAAGGAAATGTTAGTACAAATAAGAAAGATGTGCTTTACTTGCACAAAGAGAGTTCCGAAAAAAGTTTAAAAATTCTATAGTAGCAAAAACGTTGGTACTAATACTAAATTCGAAAAACTTGTTTATTTTTTTATATTTTTGATATGGACATAAATGAACAATTAACACCACATTCTAAAATGTTACTTTGGTTAACCAAAACAAAATCGAAGGAAACACACTGGAAATTTGTCTGGTTAAAAATAACAAGGTACTTGCAAAAAAACTGAAGGAGATCGCACTATAGAGATTCAATGTGTCAACGATATTAGCGAAATGTCATAAACAGCTTTTTTTTCCTATAATAGCTGTGTTTTATTATGCACCGATGATCCATATGGATCAAGTGTGTAAATAAAGCAATACAGATCACGAAAGCGGTTTTATTTTGTATTCTGACAGTAGTTTGACAATTGACTCCTGTTGATGCCGTGGTATTTGCGGGCAGTTCAGAACAAGTGTTTGCACATCTTTTACGGCCAAACACAAAGCGATTGTACAAATCACACAAAATTGTTAGAAATTAAAGTTTACTTACTTACTTATCAGGCATTTAACCCTTGGAGGGTCTGTGCCTGAGCCAAAGCCGCCTTCCAACGTTGACGGTCCCGGGCATGCTGCTTCCAGTCCGGAAGACCAAGCTGTCTTGCATCCGCGATCACTTGATCTCTGTACCGGAGGTTCGGTCTCCCTCTTCTCCTCGAACCAGGAGGCTCGGATTCGAAGACCCTTTTAGCTGGAGCGTTTGTGTCCATGCGCTCGATGTGGCCGAGCCACTGTAGTCGACGGATTTTTGCCTTCCGGACTATATCCACATCTTTGTACAGCTCATAAAGTTCGCGGTTATGTCTTCTCCTCCATTCGCCTTCCTCGCAGACTGGACCGAATATCCGCCGTAGAATTTTTCTTTCGAAGGACCCAAGTATCAGCTCTGCAGTCCTGCTTATCGTCCAACTTTCGGCTCCATACAGTAGGACTGGCAGGATAAGGGTCTTGTAGAGCATGACCTTAGTTCTTCGAGTCAGGAGTTTTGACCCTAGCTGTTTGGACAAACCGAAGTAGCAGCGGTTGCCAAGGGTGATTCTACGACGGATCTCCACTACGATGTCATTCGTGGAGTTTACGTTCGCCCCGAGGTATATGAACTCCTTAACTACCTCGAAGTTATAGCTGTCGACTGTAACATTTTGTCCTAGGCGGTGGGCGACGGATTCTTTCTTCGTCTTCAGACCAGTTCGTTTAGCCTGCTCTTCAATCGCGGTGAAAGCTTCCACAATGGCCCGCTGGGACCGAGCGATGATATCAATATCATCTGCGTAGCCCAGGAGCTAGACCGACTTGTGGAAGATAGTACCTTCCGTGTTGACGTTGGCCCGCCGTACTATTTGCTCCAGCACGAGATTGAAGAAGTCACATGACAGCGCGTCTCCTTGCCGAAATCCGGTGCATGTTTCAAAGGGCTCGGAGGTTCTTGAGCCGAACTGCACGGTGCATCGAGTGTTGTTGAGCGTGGTTCGACACAACCGGATCAGTTTTGTCGGGATCCCGAATTCAGCCATCGCACTAAACAACTCCTTGCGATGAATGCTGTCATATGCGGCTTTGAAGTCGATGAAAAGGTGGTGCGTATCGACTTGGAACTCGCTGGTCTTCTCCAGGATTTGCCTTAGTGTGAAAATTTGGTCTATCGTCGATTTGCCGGGCCGGAAGCCGCACTGGTACGTGCCGATTAGTGCGGTGCAAAACGGCTTTAGACGTTCACACAGTACACTCGACAGGATCTTGTAGGCGACATTGAGCAGGGATATACCTCGGTAGTTCTTGCACGAGGTAGGATCGCCTTTTTTGTGGATGGGGCAGATAGAGCTGGTATTCCAGTCGTCGGGCATGCATTCGTCCTCCCAAATTCTACAGATGATCTGGTGCATGCTCCCTACCAGGACATCGCCTCCAGCTTTGAAGAGCTCTGATGGGATACCATCCGAGCCTGCGGCCTTGTTGTTCTTCAGCTTTTTGACGGCTGTGCCGATTTCTTCAATGCTGGGAGGGGGAAAGACTTCATCGACTGGAGGTGGGATCTCTTCGTCCACTACCACTCTCTCTTCTTCATGCTCGTTAAGCAGCTGCTGGAAATGCTGCTTAAAGACATCCACTATTCCCTGCGGGTCGGTGACAAGATTATTCTCGCAATTTCGGAGAGCCAGGGTGCCATGCTTAAAGCCTGCTGCGAGACTTTTGGCCTTCTTATAAAAGGATCGTATTCGGTTTTTGTCCCTGGACTCTTCAATATCCTTGAGCTGGGAGGCTGCGAAAGCCCTCTTTTTTCGCCGCAGCGTCTTTTTCTCCTCCCTTCTTCTGGCTCGGTATTCCTCGCGCGGTGCCCTTGTTTTCCTTTGCAACGCTTTTTGGTACGCCTCGTCGGTTGCTCGCTTTTTCTGCTCACACTAGCCATCATACCATGGGTTTCTTGCCGGGGGTGGTTGGTAGCCCATCGTGGCTTCGGCTACTTCCTGGATGGCAGAGCGGCAATGGAGCCACATATTATTGGCGTTTGTGTCCGACGTAGGCATACTCGCGAGTCGTTCGCTCAGACGCTCCTTGTAGTCTCTGACGATCCCCGGGGTGCTCAGGCGTCCAATGTCGAACATCCTCTTGGTCGGCTGGTGCAGCTTTCGAACATTGGAAAGTCGGGCTCTGAATCGTGCTGCCACTAGAAAATGGTCAGAGCTGACGTTTGCCCCCCTGATTGTTCGTACATCCAGGATGTTGGACGCGTGCCTTGCGTCAATGAGCACATGGTCGATTTGGTTGGCTGTTCGGTTATCTGGAGACCGCCAGGTTGCTGTGTGGATGCGCTTGCGAGGGAATCTTGTGCTACTTATCACCGTATTACGAGTTGCCGCAAAGTCCGTAAGTCGGAAGCCGTTGTCTGTTGTCGTGTCGTGGATGCTGTGCTTTCCGACTACTCCGCCGAAGATGTTTTCTTGACCGATTTTGGCGTTGAAGTCCCCGAGCACGATTTTGACTTCGTACTCCGGACAGGCTCCGTAGGCGTTGTCCAAGAGGTCGTAAAACTCCTCTTTGATGGGTTCTTCAGCGTCGTCGGTGGGGGCGTGTGCACTAATGAGACTAATGTTGTAAAATCTCCCTTGGATGCGGATCACAGCTAGGCGATCGCTTATTGGCTTAAAGTCGATTACTTTCGACCTTAGCCGTTTTCCCACGACGAACCCGCATCCCAGTAAGTGCATCCTTTTGTGGCAACTGTAATAAATGTCGCAGTTTTTTCACTTCATAGTGCCTTGTCCTATCCAGCGTATTTCCTGGATCGCAGTAATATCCGCCTTATACTGCGTGAGGATAGTTTCCAGTTGTTGAGCAGCCCCAGGAGTGTAGAGAGTTCTCACATTCCAGGAGCATACTCGCAGATCGTAGTCCTTTTTCGTGCCGTGTTGTCGTCGTTGGTTTCTTCTTTCCGAGGCTTGGTTTAGCTCTTCCATAACAATTGAGGTTTTTACATGGGCGGGTCGTTAGCCCTCCGCATAACCGCCATCCTGGTCGGGTTGAGTTGCGCTCTCTTGCCTGGAGCGATGGCTGCATACATTAGTTCACCCCCCAACGGTTGTTAGGAGGCTATCCAGAGGGTGCCGCGTGCAGGCTGTATGTCAGCTTGACCTGTACACTATAGGGATCGACGCTGGCAACTCGCCATGTTGAGTGCGATCAGCAACTTTACCCTATGTATACACGCCCTACCCTACTCTAAAATTTAGTTCAAAAAATAATATTTTGTATGCCTATCAGGGAATGCCGTAAATTTGAAATTCTTTCCAGACAAATCAGCTTCCATGAATTAATTTTCGGATCACGATAAATGATCCCGATAGCTATCTGGATCATATGTTGTTATTGCAATGCGTGCAACCCGGTGATCTATATAGATCAAGATTGATAGAATAGAGGTTACGCCGTCGCTCTCTTTGTTCCGCGTCTACGTCACAAGAGACCCAATTTCCTTGTCTCGATTCCACTTAATTCAATGAATTTTGCCTCTCTTTCGGGGTCTCCTGTGACGTAGAAGAGAGCGAAACACGGGAAGGCGTAATCTCCTATTCTATCATTCTTGTATATAGATCATGTGTGCATAATAAAACACGGCTAATATCGTAAGAATACAGTAGCGTACAAAAGTAACATGACCAAAATGATGAATGAAACGAATGAAAAAAAATGAAATAGAAAAATTAATCTTTAAAACTCTTAAAACGCAAGATGAAGCAGAATGCTATATTAAAAATAATATAGGTGAATTTTCGTGTATGTCCCTCAGAACGAATTGGAATGCATTTACGTTGTGTGTTGAAAAGTTCCATCGAAGATAGATATGATCATGCTGTGTGAAATTAATATAAAAAAACACTGTAAATTTTACATTTGGGTTTATTATTCATCTTTTCAATGAATGATTTCTAGGAAACAACAAATAAATCTAAAATGATTAGAAGTTCGATTTTGTAAGCACAACTTATAAAGCTTGTGGGGGTGTCTAAATGGCATCTCTCTCATAATACTGATACTAACGGCCGAAAAAACTTTAATAAACTTTGATGGTCGATATAGGCACTATTTTAAAGGAAGCAAATTTGTTTTTAAATTAAATTTTATTAAAAAGCATCGATGTATGTCGGGCATCGCGAAGGGGGACCGCATCAAATCACGTCCAGCAATCACTTTTTATTGAGAATATGTCTACAGATCGTATTTAGTTTCCTTTTTTTTCTAGGCACTGAAAGGTCCACCAATTGTAAGTCGTTGAAGCTACAAGGACGAAATTCGGCTCAAAAAAAGTTCTAGTCGAGCCGCTTTTTGATGTATTGATATACAAAGTAGACCGCTCCAAAGGGGAGAAAATGAGTTTACATTTGTTTAAAGTTTCCGGAACGATTTTTAAAAACTGTACAACAGAATTTATTGAAATTTGGCTTAACAATAGGGCTAGATCCCCTACAAATCCTAAAGTTGAACCACAACGCTCGGAGGACCCAAGGGGGAGTTATGGGGGTTTGAACCTTTTTAGTCACCTCAACCGTTCTTGAAAACCGTGCAACAGATTTTGCATATTTGGCATAAGGATAGTGTTAGGCATGTTATTGATTCTCTTAAAACGGCATAGTGGTCAATGATCAGGGAGGGGAGAAAGGGGGATTCGAAATTTTCTTGCGCTTTTTCACATTCCGTCTTAATTTTTCAAAATTGTTGGAGCTTAGCTCGAATCAAAATAATTAGCTCGAAGGTCTTGCTTATTCCAAATCCAACGCCACCTTCCGCATCAATTTGCAATCAACCGTTCACGAGATATTTGCTTTTTACTATTTTAGTTTTTCTAAGGTTTCCGGAACGATTTTTAAAAACTGCAACAGAATTTATGAAAATTGGTCTAACAATAGGGGTAGATGCCCTACAGATCCTAAAGTTGAACCATAACGCTTGGAGGACCCAAGGAGGAGTTATGGGGGTTTGATTTTATTTTAGTTTCCTCAATCGTTTTTCAAAACCGTGCAACAGATTTCGCTCAAATTTGGCATCAGAATAGTGCTTGGCATATTATTGATTCCCCTAATAACGGTCAGAAATCAGGGAAGCGAGAAAGGGGGGTTCGAACTTTTTTTCCGCTTTATTCACATTCCGTCTTATATTTTTCGAAATTGTTGTATGTAACTCGAAAGTCTTGCTTATTTCAAATCCAACGCCACCTTCCGCATCAATTTGCGATCACGCGATATTTGCTTTTTATATGATCATATTCGATATTCAATTTAACAAAAATACAGAAGGCGTTGATGACGTTGTCATCCTCATTTTCTTTACTTTTTCCATCTACTTTTTGACTTTCGTCAGCTGTGATGTCAGTTGTGTGTACAGAAAAGAGAACAATGCGGAAAGACTCCTAGAGGGAGAGAGAAAGAGAGTTCTTTGTCTCTCTTGTTCGCATAAGTAAATTGAAGAAATAAGTGTGAGAAGTTTATGTGTGTGTTTCATATGAAAATGTAAGAGAGCAGTGGTTTGAGCGAGGGAATAAGAAACAAAACGGATCTTGGAAGTCAATGAGAACAATTTTGAGTGACGGAAAACAGAGAAGACAGTCGAAGAAAATTTATTAAAAATCGTCGATGTATGTCGAGCATCGCGATGGGGGGACCGCATCAAATCACATCCAGCAATCACTTTTTATGGAGAAATTTGTTTGCGAATACATGACAGTTAATTAACTCCTTTACCTTTCTCGAAAAATTCTATGAAAATAAAAATGTTTTTTTTATTTTTTTATTCTTTTTTCGAGATCAACAAAATGGCACTTTAGGATATTTACAATTCGTTTGTCACTATTTGATCAACTATTTGTTATTATTATAGAACAATAAACCAAAAAGACGAAACAAATCTGTATGAAATTGAAGGATATAATATCGAGTTTTTTAATAGAAGTAATTCAGGAGGTGGAGGAGTAGCTGTATATTTAAAAAATGATCTATTCTACGAAAAAGTAGAAAGGAAGTCGAAAACATATGAGAACATATCCATAAAAGCGTAAAGGGGCAATTTTGAGACCGCAATTATAGCACTTTACAGGCCACCAAAAATAAACATGAAATATTTTATTCAGGAGTTAGATGATCTCATTAATACTTTTGACGCTAGAAAAAAATTAATCATGGTGGGGGATGTAGACATAAATGTAAAAGACATAAATGGTCACACGAGTGGACCCAATCAGAAATTCCAAATCCGTAATTGACCATATCCTTATAAAAGCAAATGTTGAAATAATACAGCGGTTCTGGAACCATGCATCTCAGATCACTTTGTCCTATATTGCGCTATAAAACCAGACACTGTAGATACGAAGCAGGTAAAAAAATAACAGCAAATACTGAATAAATGCGTAGCACAAAAAATAAAAGACTACAACTGGGATAGCCTGAATCTCTATACAAATGTAAACGAATATTATGAACAGTTCTTAGAAAGCTTTCAAAAAATATTAACATCATCGACGGTAACAAGGAAAACAAGAAGCACTGACCACAGCTGGATCACCACCGTGTTGAAACCAGATTGTAAAGAACATGACTATACTATACAGGAGATTCAAAAACAATATTCACAATGAACAATAATACAAAGAGTACAAAACGTATAGAAACGAGTTAGACAAAAAAATAATGCGAACAAAAACGAATTTCTGCAAACAAAAATTTGAACAATCCAAAAACAATCCGAAAGAAACATGGAAAACTGATTATGATGAAAACAGAAATTTAGATGACACTATAAAAAACAATTTTGCAGGCGAGGAAAATTTTAAAGAGCTAGCAAACAAATTTGCAACCACTTTGTCCGTTGAAGTAATGAATGCAGTGCATGATTGCAGAAAAAAAAAATTATTGGGCCTTCGAACAGTGTACAGCGGTCGATGTATTTGGAAAACGTTACAGCAATTGCGGTAAAAAAAATTTTCTACTCATTAAAGTGTAACAAATAGCCGTAATAGATCAAATTAGACCAAGAGAAATGCAGAAGTACTAGCACCTTGTAAAACCAAGCTTATAAGCCTAGCTTATAAACCAAGCCTAGACCAAGCATCGATCCCTCAACTACTCGAAACATCAATCGTTCGATCAATATATAAAAGTGGGAGAAAAAGTGAGGTAATCAATTATTGACCTATCTCAATTTTGTTTGCTGTCGATAAGGTAATGGAAGAAGCGCTAGCAAAAAGGCTACACAAATATATAGATAAATATAAAATCTTGAATAGAAACCAATTCGGTTTTCGCAAAAACAAGAGCACCAATCGTTTGTTGGGTGATTTCTCTAACAAAATACATTAAAGTCTGGACAACAATCACAGCTCAGCGGTTCTATTCATCGACTTCAAAAAAGCCTTCGACACATTAAACCAAACACAAATACTAAGGCAGCTAGAAACGAGGGACCTTATTGACATGGTTCCAAAGCTACTTGAAGGAAAGAAAATTAATATTGAGAATTGGGGAAGCCTTAAGTGAAGATGAATAAGTAATATACGGAGTACCTCAAGGGTCGAAACTGGGTCCACTGTTATTCATTATTTATGTAAATGACCTGTTGTCGGTGTTAAGGTATAGTACAGGGGTGGAATCGGCTAACGCGATAATCGATAATTGATAATCAAAAACGACACTTTTGCTCCACGTAAGGTGATTATCAAATCGACAATCGTTTTTTCGCGTTGATTTCAAGTGACAGCTATTTAGGTGTCGTTTTCATACATTATTGTTTGGTTTGGTGCAGTCGACTTCAAATTGGTTAGTTTGTTATAATAATCATAATAAAAAAGTGTGTTTTAAGAATTATACTATTTCATAACGAAGTAAATAACTAAAAATAAAATGTTCACATCATTTTCAATTTTTCAAACCGCGCGGGAAGTGAGAAATGAAAATAATTATAGAAAGGTTCGTTTGATAAAAACAAAACTGAGAAACAGAGCAAATATTTTGGAACTACCTGAGCCAATGTATGAATGAATTTATTTGTGGATATCCTTGAAAATATCACTTAACAGTCATCACATTTTAGATTTAAAAAAAACTTTCGTTTGACCATCCGAGGTAAGGTCATGCATATTCCCACCTATTCTTCAATTGGCTGCAACACTAAATATTCTTGGTGGTGGCTTTTCCATAAATTCGAGAAGAATGGCAATTTGTTGCTTTGTGCAATGAAACCTAGGAGAAAACACAATTATAACTCTTAATATTTCTCAGATATATGTACACATATATGCTTACATTATTTGCAAATTAATAAAAACACAACAACTTATCAAAATCAAAACACAAATACCAATTTAAAAATTCAAAAATGACATTTAATTTTTGACAGAATTGTCCGCGTTGCCAAGAAACGAACAATTTTTTGCGATCGCGTTACACAGAGCAAAGAATAGTTGATAATCAAAAACGACAATCAACTTACAACCTTAGCCGATTCGACCCCAGGATACGCGTGTGCGGACGACACTGCGATTGTGGTTAGCCATAGGAGCGTAAATGAGGCTGCAAGCTCATACAAATAGAATTCAATAGAATCACAGCTTGATGTCACGACCATGGACTAATTATTGACGCACTGAAGACAAATGTAATGCACATTCGTCCGCCTCATATACCGAAAACTAAGATCAAATTAAACTACATAGGATAGACTGCTCCATAAATAAATGGATACAGCAATATAAAGGAAGATGATAATTGCAGCGAATGCATCGAGAATGTGCCGTCATATAAATATCTTGGGCTGATGGTTGACTACAATTTTAAGTAGAGCTACCACATAGAGACCTTACGAAGAAGCTATGTCAGGCAACTTATGCTCTCTTTCACCTACGCAACCTCTGTACACAAGCTGTACCTAGCAATGGTATTTCGGGTTGGTAGAATCGCACTTGAGATATGGCATTCTACCTAAAAAGAGCACATGTATTGCTACAAAAAATCGTGCAAGGAGATAGCAGAAATAATGAAATACAAATACAAGAAACATTTTTAAGCATCCAACAAATCTATAGCCTGGAAATCATAGCGAACTACTACAACGAAAACAACTATAGAAAACAGACGCGACAGATAGCAAATAAAAAAAGACGCCAACAACAACAATATGAAATCCCAAAGTACTAGAATGAATACGGTAGAAGGACGCTTAACGTTTCAGTTCCAACAGTTCCAAAAAGGAAGCATTAAAAAAACATACTTAGACTCATCTTAAAGCTTAAATATCAATAGTTTTTGTATTGTATTGTAAATTATTCACCCTAATTGTCCTTAATTAGTAATCGTGTTATTGTATTGTATGTCAAAATAAGAACAACAACAAAAAACTCACCTTCAATGTTAATAAAATGTATCATTTTGTAGACAATCTTCTGCAGACAAGCCCTTCAGGCTTTGCAGATAAAATATGTATCATAAATCAAAAAATGGAGCAATAAAAATTAATTGAATTGAACTTTTCGGCAGAAGAGTGGATTTGAATCCCTATTTTGGGCTTTGAGGCTGATGAGCTGATAAGCAGCGATGTTTCAAGGTGTATAATTTTTAGTTTTCAAAACAAAGAAAGTAATTTTTTTCTCCCAAAATTTCGTTCACTCCCCCGTCATTGAGCACCTCAGAGCTCTTACATAGTCAAAAGACTTAAAATAACTTCAAGGACTTGTAGTCAATTGACTGCAGTTAAAAGACTTACTGACTAATGTACAACTCCAGTACTCAAGAATTTCGATTAACTGAAGTACTGAAAGCAGTTAAAAAGTACTGCAATTAAGTAACATTTAGTCAATTGACTGTTTTTATTCAGTCAAAAAATTACTACTGGCTGGTGACTGCTTTTTTCAATTATAGTACTTTTCACACTGTATCAACTTGCATTAAAAAAATTAAATTAATTAATTAACTGCGACTGGATTAACTGCATTACTAAATGATTGCAGTCTTTTACAGCGAGCTCCAGTTATTGCATCTCTTAGGCGTCAAACAACAGAATCTGTAGTCAAAACCATTTCTCTTTTATCGTTGCATATAGTTAGGCAAAACAGTACTTGCAGAAAGTTGCATTTTGTATGAAAACTTTGAAGGCTTATATCTCCGAAAAGAGGAAAGTCCAACATTTGTTATAAACATCCCAATTCTTAGAATTAACAGAATTCGTCAGAATCGTCTCGCTCAATCAATTCAAATTTCAACGATGCTTGCTGGCGTTTTTTTTTTTTTTTTAAAGCGAAGGTCAATCTTATCCTTCATTAACAAATATTTCAATTTTCGAAATCAAGGTGCTATAGGCGATGAGACTCGCCGCTTTGTGTTTTACTTTATACATTTAACTTCATATGTTAGTAGATGTAAGTAGATGAAATAACAGCATCAGCATGTGTATGGTCCCAATGGATATCATTCTCCAGTAAGTGTAATCGTTGACAGGCGTCTCGATATGTTGCGCACAATTCACCATTGAACATTCGTACAGATTCGAATGAAGTTGGCCCACGAATATTAAGTAGCAATAAATGCAAGTAAAAACATTCGTCACTGTTTGGGTGAACTGTGTAAATGCGCGCCAATGCATCGGTTGAATACCACGTACCCTGGTACAGGCTGTCCTTGTTTTCGGTGTTGGAATTTTTTATGTGACGCATTCCATGTAAAATATTTCGGCACTTCCCAGTAAAGCAATGTTCTTGCAAATGGATCGCTTGCGCATGTCTCGAAGAAGTTTGTAAGCGTTGTCGCTGGTGGTCGTTCAGCTTTTTGTGCTGCGTTCTCTGCCGTAAAATATACTCGTTATCCATTCTCCAAGTGAATGTACTACTGTGTACTACTGTGGGATGACGTTCATATATAGGAAATGAAGGGATTCTCCAAACAGCCTCATTGTTGCTAACATATCTTCCCATCTGATATTGTGAAACTTCATCGTTGTTGTTTGAAGCTGCAATACAGACAGACAGATGGACACCGAAGTGTTTCTATAAGGGTTTCGTTATTCCTTTGAAACAAAACCCTAAAAATATGGCGGTACGAAGTTCGCCGGGTCAGCTAGTATTATTATAGAAATTTATATGAAAGTAATTAATATAGACGTAGAGTAAGACTTTAAATTTTTCATTGCGCTATCACATCTTCTTCTCACATCCTTAATTACTTTTCACGCAGTGGGTTTTTCCTATTTATTGACGTCATTTCGGGTTTTCATTTTTCACCCGATCATTCCTTACATTTCTCACATCCTCAATTACTTTTCTTATTTACACAACAATTCATTCTACGCGCAGTGGGTTTTACCTACTTATTGATTTCATATCGGGCTTTCTTTTTTCACCCGAAAAAATTAGAAAAATATAAATTGTTTATTTTTCCCTAGACATGAATCAAGTACATAAGTTTATCGGAAAAAAGGATACGTTATTGCCAAGATTCGATTCCCGGACCAAGTGATCCTGGAGTAGCGATCTTATGATTTGCGCCACTGCCACTTCATATGCGAGACAGTTTTTTTCTGATATATAAAAAATGGTTTGGAAAACTTTAAAAGCTTTTTTCACCCGAAAAAATTGAATTGGAAAAACAAAGAGCGTTTGTTTTTTCCTAGACATGAATCCAGTACATGAGATTATCGAAAAAAAGGATACGTTATTGCCAAGACTCAATTCCCGGACCCAAAGATCCTGGAGCAGCGATCTTACGCTCTGCGCCACTGCCACTTCATATGCGAGTCAGTTTTTTTCTGATATATAAAAAATGGTTTGGAAAACTTTGAACTTTGAATGCGTTTTTCCACCCGATTTTCTCAATTTTCTTAACCTTTTTTTTTTTCATCTAAACCGTCTCTTAAAAGTAACTAATTCAGAGGAAAAAAAATTATCTAATTCAGTAAAGTCGTTCTTGAGTTATAGTATTTCATACATTTCGGCGATTCATTTTTATTTATATAAATTATTTGTCAATGACCTGAGCATATATCTATCCCCATCTAACAATTCAGTTATCTGAAAAGGCCCTCTAAACTTTGGGCTTAACTTTGTTTGAAGCCTTTCTTCATTTTCACCAACACGAAATCTCCAACTTTGTATCTAACAACTTTGGCTTTGTTTTAAAAAAAAAAGCGCCTTGTTATATGTAGCCGCTGCTAGTACATTTCGATCTGCTTGTGCTCTTACTTCTGCCAAATCAATCTCATGTACCATATCGCAGGGAGGAAGCAGCCTCAACCGGCGAACAACTTTGCCAATAAACAATTCTAAGGCACTTGCCTTTATTACTCGATTAACCGTACAGCTTAAGGTTAAGTGGACCTCTCCTAATGCATCTTGCCACGAACGACTGCTAGTCTCAACTGCAGTTAATACATTTTTTAAGGTGCTCATAATGCGTTCAACTTGTCCATTAGCTCTACTTGCACCGGTCACAATCAAATGCAAATTTGATGTGAACAAAACTCACTAAATCTAGTGCTGGCAAAACACCTTCCCTGATCTGCTATTATTTTGGAACTCCAAACGAAGATAGCCGACGTCACAGCATTTTTGCAATTTTCAGCATCAATTTTATGCGTGTGTGTTAAATAGACAAATTTAGTAAAGGCGTAGAATTTGCCACTCAACTTTTCAGTTATATCGATGTGAACAGTGTTCTAAGGTATATTTACTTTTGGTATTGGATGAAGGCTAGCTTGAATTTTGCCCAAAAAAAGTCTTTGACAACAACTAACTTTCGAGTATACTTGGACATGCCATCAAACCAGTAATAATCATAGGTCTTATCTAATGTCCTCTTCCATCCTAAGTGCATTATTGATTCATGAATTTGGCTTATTACGGACCATCTAAATGCTCGAGGAACAATTGATAAAGATCGAGTTCTACCATTTCGCTGAATTTTTCGATATAGTATTCTTCCTCTCAACCCGTAAGTCCTTGGTCTTTGAATTTATTTACATTATTAACTATTTCGGAATATTGGCGCCAAATTAACTAAGTCTATATGGTCTTCTTTGAACATTTTTTCTTGGGTCTTTTGATTTAATTTTCATTTTAAAAACTAAACGAACTAACTCTAGACGAAGGAATTCCGTTAGTAACAGATTTTGAGTATTTTCCCATTAAACGTTTATCTCTATCTCTCGTAATTTATCTCTATCTTCACCGACAAGATCAGTATTCAATTCACAAAATTTCTCATCACTTGCACAATAGTTTACAAATACATATTGTCCAAAACATGGACCAACATTTCAATACAATGATTGTTAATGTTTACGTTGCTAAGTATTTCCAATGTGCTACAAATGCTGCCATTGCCAATACCTTCAACATCACTATGTTGTTAATTCTCTTAGCAGCTAATTTCTCACTTAAACTTTGTTTGATTAACGAACATTCCGCTCCAGAGTCCATCTCTCCTTTAGATTCAACAACTTCCCAAAGCTCCACTCTTTTCACCTGATGCGTATCCTTGCCCATTTTGGGCTTACTGCAATGTGTTGAAATATGGCCACGCTCGCCCCAATTATGGCAGGTTACATCTAATTTTTGACGGTGACCAAATGCGCCTCTGCCGTCCCTGCTCGTAGCACTTGGCGAAAGATTTTGCTGCTGTTTAGCTCTACATTCCATTAGCTTGTGGCCTAATATTCCACATGACACCTTATTGTGGAAAGTTTCTGGCGCTTCATGTCAAACTGAGCTATTTCTTCTTGCAGAGTTTTCTTTCTTTTGTTAAATGTAATTGCTTTAAGCACGGTTTGCAGTTCACTTCTAGTCCGCACATTTGAAGTAAAGGTCAAACGCTGCAATCTGCTATCAACATGAGCCATCGTAGCAAGCGTCACAGAAACTGCAATTTAACAAGTTGCTAACATTGCTAAAAATATAGCCGCTGGTCTTTCTACACTGTCAAAATGTAGAACAAACAGTTCATTAAATTCGGCCCAAGTTATGTCAGGATAACATATTTGAGAAATGCACTGCGACACACTACCTTCCATCGCTGCACTCAAAGCCATCACCAACGCACTGCCTTTTACTGCAGTTTCCGCTAAAATTATGTTTACTGTAGAGCACCATGCCGATGTGTCGTCCAAAATGCTATTGAAAAATGTGTCCTTTATTTATCATCATAAATGCCGACGTGGGTGGCACTTGTTATGTTTTTTGTTAAAAGAGTGGTTGAAACCACCAAAGATTGAAATAAATTATTTTATTGTTAATTGCTTTTAATGTTATTTAATAAAACAATTTAATAAAATGTGTTAAAGAATTAAATATATTTTTAATTTGGGTGGACGAGCACTGGAGCATTGGTGGGCGGCCATAGGACACGAGGGGCCGACCACTGGAAAATATGGCTTTTCTTAGTAAAAACTAAATAAAGTATTTTAATATAAACAAACATCAACCTTTGTATATTCCAATCATTTGGGAATAAAACAGGGACTCTTTTTTTTAAGAATGAAGGAAAAAGGCTTATAATCATAGATCATAGAAATGTCTTAAGGGGCCGACTACTGGCGACTCCACGCTATAATAAATCCTAGTGTAAAATTTTAATATTTTTTAATTTCAAACACAAGTACTTGATTTGTCAATTTCCTGGATGTTTGTGGCTACCGAATACTTTATGATTCAAATTATTTAGCTGGTGAGGTAATTTTCATGAACTGCAGATTAATTATCTCAGTGGACTAGCTTGCGGCCAAAGCAATTTTCACCCGGTTGGCACGATCAGGAAATGAGAAGGATTTTTCTTCGTTTAATTTCATTGACACATGCGCAATATATTACCTTCTATATTTATATCATAATCATCAATGTATTGTCAGTACACTACAAATTCTACTGATTCTCAGGAAACTAAGTCCAGGATCTAGCTTTGGCCAAATTTTTCTGTTGGCGTTGCATGTAATGCCACGCGATCGCCTAAGATTGGTTGCCGCAATAGAGCGCGGTAGTAAGAGGTGCGCAGAGACCGACCTTATCCAATTGGATGTTTTTGATGGTCCCGCGCTTGGCAAGATCATCGGGGGATGTTCTTGCATTCGTTCTATGTGGTATCACAATGGGCCTCGTCTGGCCTAAATGATTGGCTGCCTTGCGCAGCCCACCACACAACCTACCGACCTACCTAACTCCCAAAGATAGTGATCAACCAGGAAAGTATGAGGTCAATGGATTGTTGGAGTTCAACAGGGAAGATGCCAGCAGGTGCCTTATAGGGCTCGAATGAGTTGATAGCCCACGATATGGCATTCTCTGTCTCCCATTGGGAGGAACTGGATATCGGCAAGGGAGAGTGAGAGTCCATTATCAGTTCAAGGGACTCTTTGCAGGAGATGGTAAATGAGCCATCGTTTCTCATGAGCAGACTACGACTTGATGGGGTGGTGGACATGACCTTCCTGAGCCTGGACACCTCTGTGATGCCTTTGTTTTCACAGAAAGCGTTGAGCTTTCCTTAGGAACGTTTTGTATGTACCTCTTATAGGAGTCTCAGTCCTCTGTAAAGAGAGAGAACTTAACTTTGTTAAAAATCTCACGACATTCTTTTTTTTGGAGTCCAATTTCCGGATTCCACCATGGTGGGCGGTCTGGTGATAGAACATGATGCAGACTGCGCAGTAAAAAAGACTTAAGTTAACCTGTCAACAAGTGAGTCAAAATGGTAGTTAGGAGGGGGCATGTCAGGTTGCATTGTCTGGAACTTACGGCTTCCCTAAAGAGTGCCCAGTTGGTGTTACTGTTATTCCTAGAGGCAGGGGGTAAGGGAACAGATTCCAACAGGTTAGATGAAAGTAGCGGCGTCCTGAGAAGGAGTGCTCATTCGAGACTTTCTGATCTCGCACCATGAGAAATAGATTTTCGAAGACAAGGGTTTAAGGTGGGCCCATTGTCTCTATTGCAATCAACAAGGTTAGTGTTAACTACATAGTCGAACAATTACGAACAATTGCTCTCTCCTTTTTCGTTTATATCTGAGCCCAGATGTGGTCTGCGTTGACGTCACAGGAAAGCATTTGCTTTCCATTTCGGTTCGACGATCACTCCCCTTAGAATGGCTGACGGGGGAAGCCCTGGATGGTCATGGGCCAGGTAAGCCGAGGTCATCCAGATTTTGCTTGAGTGAGCCTCAATGCAAACCGTAGTAGTATCTAGATCGCTGAAATTGGAGATTAGGAACGGTTTAAGGAGCGAAGTGGGCGCCGTAGGCTCGATCGGTTAGTGCGTCGGACTGTTGAGCGAGAGTACCCGGGTTCAAATCCAGCTCGGGGAAAAAAAAACACCACAAACATTTTCCACGGCCCCACCTCCAGCGAACCGACTGTTTTTTTTTTTGCCAGGCTGATCCTCGACAAGGGTCGTAAGATCCTGCCTTGATCCTGCCCATCGGAGAGAGAGCAAATTAAGGGAGGGAAGATAGGAATTGACTATTACTTAGCTTCAGTCCTCACCTTTAGCGCAATCCTTTCCGAAGGAAGGTTACCCAAAAGACTCATCCACCTTACTCCCGCACCACGTCAAGGTGAATAGTCTAGCGGGAGTATTGTTTGTTAAATGATTAATGAATTTTGTTGGATAACCAACATTAACAAATAAATTCCATCTCAAAATATTGAAGACTTAAACCGCAAAATCTGCTTTGACTAATTAATGTTTTGTTTCTGTTTTTTTTTGTGTTGCTTATTATTTAAACAACATCGCTTTTGATAATAAACATTTGCCTAGCACTACGTGTAGTTGTTTCGGCTTCCCCTAACATTCATATCACCAACCTTCAATTGACGAAAATATTTGTTTTCTTAGCACGTGTTATCGATAAATTTAAATAAACAATTGCCACTTTTCGTTTCTTCTTTGCAAACAACTTATGCACTAAGTCTGGCTAATCCCTTATAGAATCACTTCGGTGTCCGTCTATCGCGTTTTATATATCATCGCGTTTACATATTTGCTAATAACTTCTAAATCCTCTGTAGTTAAGGGATGAAATTTGTAATGAATGTGTATCTCGGCAACCCAAAAAGAATTGTGAATTTTTTCCGGAATTAGTTGAAGATTAAAGAAAAGATTAGTACCGATATCGATAGGTACCGTTGGATAGCTTTTGCAAAATAAAATACAGTTTTGATTTTGAGCTTTTTGTTCTGAGGTTCAGTTTTCAAGATATTAAGCTTTAAATGCCTGTAAACCTGAGCGAATATTTTCTATGGCAATTTCTTCTCTCTTAGTTCTCTTAAAGGAATAAAGCTAAGAAAGGAAATGATTGATCATAGTAGCTTTGTAGTTCTTTTTAAAAAAAATAAGAAAATCAGTCATTTGTATGTGCTCGGACCATTTCCTGATACGCTCTTTTCTATTGGTTGCGATTTATATGAATATCCTCTTGAAAAAATTCTAAATTTTGCCAATGAATGAAAGCGAACATAAAGAATTCTAAAGAAACAAAAACTAAATTGAACATTATTTTTGTTATTGCTTCAATGTGATTTTCACATGCCACAAGTCAAATAATAAATCCTAGTGTAAAATTTGAATTTTCTTTAATTTCAAACACGATTACTTGATTTGTTAATTTCTTGAATGTTTGTGACTGTACCACATTACTGTTTTAATGACTAAGTGCCTATCTATTAACAAAAATACTGTCGTATACTTTATGATTCAAATTGTTTAAGCTAACTTTCATGAACTGCCGATTAATCTTCTCAATAGAGTAACTTGGGACCATTTCCCTTAAGTTCAATAAAGCAATTTTCACACGGTTAGCACGATGAGCAAATGAGAAATATTTTTACTTTGCTTAGCTTTATTCGACACAATAAGAATCATCTGACGTTTTAAGTTGCCTCAACTGAAATTATGTTCTTACTTCTAGTCTGTTGACGAAAGAACGAAAACCTCGGCGAGTGAGTAAAACTCACACTTGACTGTTTTTTTGTACATAGCCGGAAAATTCAAAAGACAAAAAGGCGGAAGGGAGATATTTGACAACCTATTATTTGACTTTTGGCATGTGAAAATCACATTGAAGCAATAACAAAAATAATGTTCAATTTACTTTTTGTTTCTTTAGAACTCACTATGTTCACTTTTATTCAGAAACAAAACTTAAAATCGTTCCAACAGCATATTCATATAAATCGCAACCAATAGAAAAGAGCGTATCAGGAAATGGTCTGCACACATAGTCGTACAAACTCAGTGATTTCTCTTATTCTCTTATTATTCTCAAAAAAAAAAAAAAAAAAATACAATAACAAAGCTACTATAATCAATCATCAATCTTTACTTCGCTTTGTTCTTTTAAGAGAACTGAGAGAGAAGAAAACTGTCATACAAAATATTCGCTCAGGTTCACAGGCTTTGAAAAGAGCAAACAAATTTTTCAGAATTTAACAGAATAGAGAAAATTGTTTAAGAATCCTTACTCGATTGATTAGTAACGCATTCAAGCTATCATTTTTTATTTGAATTGGATTTTAACAATTTTGAAAAAATAAGAAATGTGAAAATGGCAAAAAATATAAAAAAAAATTAAAATGAAAAAAAATTAAACAATAAAAAAAGGCAAATCAGACAAATCTAGGATCGAACTCAGGACCCTCATAGCAAAGCGTGAGCACCACTCCACCAACGCCGCTTCGAAATCCTATTGCCTTTTTAGGGGTTCATTCCAAAGGAATAACGGAGGTATTTTTGCAATATTGCGATGAGTTGCCTCATAGTTGCCACAAGGTATGGGACACGGTACATAAGTCAGTTTTTCAAAGTTTTTCGATCTATTTTCGATTTTCTTTCCAACGAAACCCATATTAAATATCTAAGAAAATAAATCTGTTTTTTGATTTTAGTATAAGTACTAACTCTTTCGCTAATAAGTAACTTTCTTAAAAAATTTTTTCGGAACTTACTTTGGGTAAGTGAAACACATCATCTGTGTAAATTTCATTTCTTAATTCAAGGTGGTTCACCAGGTACCTAAAATAAGGCTTAATGACAGACATACAGACATTTTTTAATCTATGCCCCGCCCCCTTTCCAATGACACCCATATTGACCATAAAAGTTAATAAAAGTTTTTTCAAACGTTAGTTTCAGTACTAACTTTTTCTTTAATATACGACTAATTCCGGAAAAATTTCAGATTTATTTTTGGGTTGCCGAGATACATATTCATTCCAAGTCTCGTCCTTTATCTACAGAGGATTCTGAAGGCGACAGACAGACAGACAGACGGACACCGAAGTGATTCTATAAGGGTTTCGTTATTCTCTTGGAACGAAACCCTAAAAAGAATGCAATTCGTTTATCATCAAAAGATTGCTTTTTTTATGTGAGTTAAATTCAATCAGTTGTGAATTCACTCATTATTTTGCATCCATTTGCATTCTTTCATTTTTTTTTTTTCAATTACTCGCAGCTATTTTCATTCTTTAACATGATTATCTGTATACCAATAGCATACACGATTGAACGATAAGGAACCTAGGTACGTTCTCGTAACAGTCCGACGCACTAACCATTTACCAAAAGTAAATATGATCCTGATAAGCAACGACAGTTTTTTATCTAAAACAAAACACACATTAGGAATCCTTCCTAAGATAGATCACTGCTTAGTAGCGCTTACCTACTTAACGCCATTATTTAACTCTATTAGATAAAGATCATAATGGTCCCTCTAAGACATAACAATAAGCGCAAGTAGCAAAAATTATCAAAAATATAGTGTAGGATAAAGTAAATCTGGGCTAACCAAGTGAAATTATTAAATATTCAACTATATCGGTGCACATTTTTAAAATCTTTTTGTAAACTAATCAAAATGGTGAATGGATATGTTAATAATTTCATGTGGTTTGATGTTTCCACATGAAGTATTTTGGTATTTTGGTTTTTTTCATAGTCGATTCTTGTTTCTGTTTTGATTTTCTAAATAAACTTAATTTTTGTATTTTGGTTTTTTGGGTTCTAGATAGTTTGTCAGGCCAAAAACATTACGTCAGCAGAGAAAAGGCAATCCAACAGTGCGCATGTACAGTGGAACTCAAACC
This sequence comes from Syritta pipiens, assembly GCA_905187475.1. NCBI lineage: Eukaryota > Metazoa > Arthropoda > Insecta > Diptera > Syrphidae > Syritta > Syritta pipiens. Next base: position 58,309,166 of record LR994572.1, on the reverse strand, counting down.
AAAATTTACAAATGGTCTTACATTTCTCGTAACATATCGCTCAATAATGCTAAAAATATTATTATATATTTAAGAATAAAACAGAGGAGGATGATTTTTATCGAAGTATTTTTATTGTAAAAGATTCTGGTCTCGAACTTTTTAACACAACCCAAGTAAGAGATACTTTGTCTGTTTTCAAGTAACAATGTGTGCTGATTATCGTTTTTCATAAACATGGTCTTATGTCAGACAGTAACCAGGCGCACTATTAATAGAAGTAACTATCCGCAAGGTGCATCACCGAATGTGCAACAAGATTTCAAAGTGCAAAGAAATCCAGACGGTAAGCTGAACGTAGTGTTTAATGAAGACTCTCTTTCACAGATTTCAGTGACACAACGAGGTGCTGTTGCAGAGCAAGCCAAAACAACCCCTTCAAATATGCATAAAGGTATTTATGTGCTGTTTAATATTTTATCTATGTTTTGAGTATTAAATATTCTTTGGTATCGCTGACAGACTTATATTATCCTGACGAGCTCGCCTCGGCGACACCGAACTGCCAGAACGCTGGCAGATCATTTTGCACAGATGTTGAAAATTATCCGGACCAGGAATTGGAAAATATAATAAAAACTCAGTTATCAGCTTTTAGCACTCTTTTTGGGGAAAATGATATGCCTCACCTGCTAAATATTAGCCAACGCATGAGTCCTGGGGAAGACTCGCTATGCTCCAGTGTAGAGAGGGTCATCTACCCGAAAGCAGCTGAAACCAAAGATCTCAAGTGGCTTTACATTGTCAACCACCAGAACTACACGCAGGGTGTAAAGATAGAGGAGTGTGTGTAAGTATGTAGCACCTAAAAAGGTCCTGTAAGGTATACAAACAATTGGCGGAAAAAACAGAGCCGTCAAAGTTTGACGATTTCGTTTCCCTCAAGCTTTATTTCGATGTTCCAACCGTAATTGTCTCAGCAACACAGTTTGACTTGTTATAGATCCCTACATATGATGAAAGAAATCTGCGCTTAATCTTTTATAGGGTTTCGTTCCAAAGGAATAACGAAACCCCTCATAGAATCACTTCGGTGTCCGTCTGTCTGTCTGTCGACTTTGCATATTTGCTAATAACTTTAGAATCCTCTGTAGTCAAAGGATGAGGCTTGGAATGAATATGTATCTCGGCAACCCAAAAATAAATCGGAAAATTTTTCCCGAATTAGTCCTTTATTAAAGAAAAAGTTAATACTGATACTAACGTTTAAAAAAACTTTTATTAACCTTGATGGTCAATATGGGTGTCATTGGAAAAGGGGCAGGGCGTAGATTACCGGAATTCTTACCGGAATTGATTGAGTTAGGTACCGTTGGATAGGTTTTGCACAATAAAATGCATTTCATTTCGTTTAGAGCTTTTTGTTCTGAGGTTCAGTTTTCTAAATATTAAGCTTTAAGTGGGAAGAAGAAACGTTCCCCATCGCATTTCCACGTCCGCAGGTCAAAAAATCTGAATAAAATCTAGAATGTAGGTCTCGATGTAATTATTCGTTTAAATTTAGGTTGAGCATCCTGCTCTGAGAGTTCTGGGTTCGATCCTCGATTTGTCTCTTTTGCCATTTTTCGTTTTTTTTACTTCTCCGAAGGAAGGTTTCTCAATATTTTGACTTTTCTTAATTTTTAGAGTTTCGTTCCAAAGGAACAACGGAACCCTTATAGAATCACTTCGGTGTCCGTCTGTCGCCTTTACATATTTGCTAATAACTTCTGAATCTTCTGTAGTTAAGGGATGAAACTTGGAATGAATATGTATCTCGGCAACCCAAAAATAAATCTGAATTTTTTTCCGGAATTAGTCGTATATTAAAGAAAAAGTTAGTACTGAAACTAACATTTGAAACATTTGGTCAATATGGGTGTCATTGGAAAGGGGGCGGGGCATATATTACAAATATATCATATTTAAGGTACCTGGTGAACCACCTGGAATTAAGAAATGAAATTTACACAGATGATGTGTTTCACTTGCCCAAAGTAAGTTCCGAAAAAAAGTTTTAAGAAAGTTACTTATTAGCGAAAGAGTTAGTACTTATACTAAAATCAAAAAACAGATTTATTTTCTTAGATATTTAATATGGGTTTCGTTGGAAAGAAAATCGAAAATAGATCGAAAAACTTTGAAAAACTGACTTATGTACCGTGTCCCATACCTTATTTTCTAAAATATTGCACCAAAAAATCTGAAAAAATTTCGAGCTATGAGGCAACTCATCGCAATATTGCAAAAATACCCAGAAATCTTATACGAATTTTTATTCGTACTAAAATAAATTAATAACAAATTTTGAAATTTTTTTTTTTTACCGGAATTGATTGAGTTATGTACCGTTTGATAAGTTTTGTGAAATAAAATACAGTTATCATTTTGAAGTTTGTGCTCTGAGGTTCAGTTTTGAGATATTAAGCTTTAAGTGCGAAAAAAAAGCGTCCCCCCCCCCTCGCATTTCCACACCTGTTGGTTTAAAAATCTGAATAAAATCTAGAATGTAGGTCTCAATGTAATCTTTAGTTTAAATTTAGTTCGAGCATTCTGGCTTAAACACTTTTCAAGTTATTGGCCAAAAACCATAAAACAATGACATACGAATTTTAGAGATCCGAAAACGCTGTTTTCTAGATCTCATCAATAGAACCAAAAAATGTTATACAAAAACAAAATTATAAAAATGTGTAATATTTTTTGGAAAATTAACGATTTAAATTATATCAGCATTTTGCTAAAAAAAAACAAAAGGGCAACTAGCACATTTCTTATTTTTTCAAAATTGTTAAAATCCAATTCAAATAAAAAATGATAGCTTGAATGCGTTACTAATCAATCGAGTAAGGATTCTTAAACAATTTTCTCTATTCTGTTAAATTCTGAAAAATTTGTTTGCTCTTTTCAAAGCCTGTGAACCTGAGCGAATATTTTGTATGACAGTTTTCTTCTCTCTCAGTTCTCTTAAAAGAACAAAGCGAAGTAAAGATTGATGATTGATTATAGTAGCTTTGTTATTGTATTTTTTTTTTTTTTGAAAAAAATAAGAGAATCAGTTATGTGTACGTGTATGTGTACTCAGATCATTTCCTGACACGCTCTTTTCTATTGGTTGCGATTTTTATGAATATGCTGTTGGAAAGATTTTAAGTTTTGTCTCTGAGTGAACATAAGGAATTCTAAAGAAACAAACACTAAATTGAACATTATTTTTGTTATTGCTTCAATTTGATTTTCATAATTTCGAACACGAGTACTTGATTGATGCTACACATTAGTGAAGTGACTAAGTGGCTGTCTATTAATAAAAATACTGCCAAACAATTTATGATTCAAATTGCTTAGCTGTTTGGTAAGGTGACTTTTGGTTGGGACGTTCAGCAAGGTAGGTAGGTAGGTAGGTAGGTAGGGTGGTGGGCTGCGCAAGGCAGCAAAGCACTTAGGCCAGATGAGGCCCATTGTGATAACACATGGAGCGGATGTAAAAACATCTCTGCAGCTTCTGCAGAAGTCGCTGGCCGGGAGGCCCAGTCGGGTGGCAAGGCGAAACGAGATCTGGATCCCCAAGACCTCGGAGAAGACTCCTCCACCTACTCCGAATTCAGTTTTTGATCCGTCGGTGTAGATCACCAGAGATTCATTTCTTATAGGTATGCCTTCTCTCCAGTCAGATCTGGAGGGCAGGCTGAAGGAGAAGCTTCTTTTGAAAAGAGTTCTGGGGCGAGTATAGTCTAACTCCCTGAAGGGGCGATCTATATACTCAAGAATGGTAGAGTGATCTATGCATCTGATGATTTCTAGGGGAGCTGTGGGTGTGGTCCTGATAGCGCCACTAATACAGATGCAGGCAGATCTCTGCACACGGTTAAGAAGTTTGAGGTTAACACCCTTTTCCAGGAAATTCCACCATACTACAACTCCGTACAGTAGTATAGGCCGTACAACGGAGGTATATAGCCAATAGGCAGTACGAGGCTTTAGACCCCATTTACATCCAATTGCTCTCTTACAGCAATAGAGAGCCGATGTGGCCTTTTTGTCGCGTTCGAGGATGTTGGGTTTCCAGCTTAGCTTGTGATCAATAATGAGACCTAAGTACTTAGCCTTATCCGTTAGGGAGAGGCTAGTCCCGAAGAGTCGGGGAAGGTCAAAGCGAGGAATTTTGTACTTCCTAGTGAAGAGTATGAGCTCAATTTTTTGTTGGCTTACCCCGAGACCGGACTCTAAGGCCCATGCTTCCAACTTGGAGAAGGCATTCTGAATCAGTTCACTGAGCGTATTAGGGTATTTTCCGGAGATGGTTATTGCAACATCGTCTACGTAGGCGACAACAGTACAGCCCTCCCTTTCAAGGATACAAAGCAGCTCATTTACCGCGATGTGCCATAGTAAAGGGGAGAGTACCCCACCTTGAGGGGTGCCTCTGCTCACATAACGCCGGATGGTGGCTCCACCCAATTTGGAGTTGATGACCCTGCTCAGCAGCAGTCTATCAACTATTGCACAAACGTATGGGGCCACACCCACACCACCTCTGTTCATGATCTATGTAGGTATGTGGTTCAATTCCGCACAACTCCTGAAGATAGTGAACAGCCATGGAAGTCCAAGGCCTGCTGAAGCTCAGCAGGGAAGATGCCATCAGGACCCGGTGCTTTATAAGGCTCGAATGAGTTGACAGCCCACATTATGGCATTCTCTGTCACCCATTTGGCGGATCCGGTTATCGGCAAGTGAGTGGGAGCTCTGCCTCAATCTACAGAACTTCCTGGAAAGTGAGAATCCATAAGCAGTTCAAGGGACTCTTTACAGGAGATGGTCCATGAGCCATCATTTTTCATGAGAAGACTAGGGTTCGGTGGGGTGGTGGACAAGACTTTCCTGAGCCTTGACACCTCCTGGATGCCTTCTATTTTCTCACAGAAGAGCCTACAGGATGTGCGTTGAGCTTTCCTTAGGAACGTTTTGTATTTGCCTAGCTTCCTCTTATAGGCGTCCCAGTCCTCTGCCTGACGAGAGAACTTAGCTTTGTTAAAAAGCTCACGACAATCCTTTCTTAGGAGTCCTATTTCCTGATTCCACCATGGTGGGCGAGATTTCCGGCCTGGTCTGGTTATAGGACAGGATGCAGACAGCGCATTACATAGGACTTGAGTTAACTTGTCAACAAGTAAGTCAAGGTCAGAATAGTTATTTGGAGGGGAGCTTGACAGGTTACATAGTCTAGAACTTACGGCTTCCCTGAAAAGTGCCCAGTTAGTATTCCTGTGATTCCTGTAGGCAGGATGTGGGGGCACAGATTCCAACAGGCTGTAAGTGATGTAGCGGTGGTCTGAGAAGGAGTGCTCATTCGAGACTTTCCAGTCTCTTACCTTGAGGGAAAGACTTTCGGAGACAAGGGTTATATCGAGAACCTCTTGTCTGTTGCTAGTGATGAAGGTGGGCTCACTGCCTCTATTGCAAACTACGAGATTAGTGCTAACTACATAGTCGAACAATTGCTCACCTCTTTCGTTGATATCTGAGCTGCCCAAATGGTGTGGTGGGCGTTGGCGTCACAGCCCAGAATAAGCGGTTGTTTCCGGCTCTCCGCTTCTGCGATCACTCCCCTCAGAATGGCCGACGGGGAAGGCCCTGGATAGTCGTGGGCCAGGTAAGCCGAGGTCACCCAGAATTTACCTGAGCGAGCCTCGATGCATACCGTTGTAGTGTCTTGATCGCTGAAATTGGAGATTAGGAATGGTTTAAGGGGCGCCTTTGCGAGAATACAAGATCTGGGCTTACCTGTGTTGCTCACATGCGCGAGTATGTATCCCTTGGTCCTTAAACCTCGCACCAGATCGCTAACGATCCAGGGCTCTTGAATAAGGACCAGCTCTTCCCCGGTGCGGGAGATCCGGAGAAGGAGGGCGTTCGAGGCCGCTTTGGAGTGGTGAAGGTTAATCTGAAGTATCCGCAACATTGCAGATAGCTTCGATTACCGTGACATTTGCCTCATCCGTGTCGGAATCCATAAATGCATCCGAGACGACGGGACTGTCACCACCACTGCGATGTTCCAGATCAGATAGCTCGAGGCCGTCCAGATCCGGTTCGGATGTCGCGTGTGTGTGTTCGGGGGAAAGGGATGGCAGAGTAGGATAGCCGGGAGGCAACCGAGGCGGAACGGTCGAAGAAGACGGGGGACAGGAGACGCCCGTTCCAGTACTCACGGCGTCTGACTCCACCAAAGTGGGGGCCGCTACACTACCGGCCTTGTCGACATCAGTGGAGGAAGCGGGTTTCTCCCTGTTTGCGTCCTCCTCGTCCTTTTTATAGACGTTCAACGTGATATTCACAAAGCCGAACTGTGCTCGAGAACTAGAGTCCAGTAGAGCTCCGTAACGGCAGACTCCACCTTCCTCCAGTTCGCCGGGGAGATGCTACCGTCAATGTCATTGCGGTCGATGACAGCCAAGACGATGTCACCCTTTAGCACCTCACTATAGGATGTTCCAGCTGGAACGGAACTACCGCCGCTGGCCTTCATCCTTTTTGGGTTCGTTAAGGACTCCTCCGCAGACCTTTGCCTCTTGCACGTGAAGTCACTAGACCTGGGGTCCGCAGGAACTGCGCTGGCAACTTCAGTTGCCCAGGCGAGCGACTTCTTCCTTTGGTCCGAGAGCTGATCAGGGTTGATGCCCTTGATTCGCTCCAGAATCCGCGCTGCCGCTCTACGTGCCTTGTAGATGGATGTTTTTGGAGGATTCATTTGGTCCCACGAGTAGCGGAAAAGGGAAGGTCCGCCTGTGCAGAGATCCGCAGTACACAGGTAAGGCTGGCTAATCCGGAGTGTCGCCAGGTGCTCCGGACACTCCGTTCGCGACTGGGCTATTTTTGAGATGGGCCCCCAGCCAGGCTGATCCTCGGCACGGGTCGTATGACACCTTGATCCGGCCCATCGGAGAGAGAGGAAATTAAGGGAGGGAGAGAAAGGGGGTTGACTATTGCTTAGCTTCAGGCCTCATCTTTAGCGCAATCCTCCCCGAAGGAAGGTTGCCGAGAAGACTCATCGACCTTACTAAGACCCCGCACCACGTCAAGGTGAATAGTCTCGCGGGAGGACGATCAGCAAATGAGAAAGACTTTTCTTTTGGGTAGCTTTATTCTAAACAATAAGAACTACCTGCTGTTGTTAGTTGCCTCAGCTTAAATTATGTCCTTTCTATTAATCTGTTGACGAAAGAACGAAACCCTCGGTGCGTGAGTAAAACTCACACTTGACCGGTTTTTTTACTTACTTAGCTTAGATGCGGCAGAAGAGAACAACAAATAGTGCTTTTCGATTATAGATATGTAATTTAAGAACTGTTAAAAATATAAGAACTAGTTCATTGATCATATATTTTATTCTACTTCAGAGTTATTTTTCTCACTTTATATCTTTTCGTTACACAAACGTCGTCCTTTCGTTGGAAACGTCCTTTTATTCTTTCATTATAACATTGCCCTATATATAATCATTTGTAACAAAACAATTTAAGTTCATTTACACAGCACCTCAAATTTTTGATTCTGTATATTTTCAATGAATGTTCAATGATTCGATAACGAAATACTCATCATCATACTAATACTTTGAACTGAACACCATAAAAAACTTCAAAATTTAAAACAAAAATTTAATGTTTTCTGAGAATTTTCTGCATGCACTAATTCATCAGAGTATTTTTCATCACTTCAAAGTCATATAAATACAGTTCAGTGATTAGCTTAAAGTAACATCTTGAAAGCTATCGACCCGAAAGGAACTCGTTACAGATAAAATCGTCAATTTCAAAACTGGGTGTTTTGTATTAGTTCACAGCCCCGTAAATGAAATAACATCACCTGTGAGAAAAGGTTGTGTTTGATAACAACATTCGCTGGAAGGTGGAAAGGTATTTTTTTTCTATCCCATTGAAAATAAAGCAAACATTTGTAAATCAATAAGCTCTCAATTTTTTACTTTTATGACTGCTGTAGAATAAAACCGATTAGTTGTCCAAGTGTTGTGAAATTTAATTTATTTTAATTGCCAACAGTCTGTGTTTTATTTTGTCGTAAGGATGGTTTTGTTATGCGTAAAATGAACAGAAATCTGCGTATATAAAATGTTGTTAATGCAAATTATGAAATGAATATAGGTAACAAAATCAAATTATACTTAGAACCTCACGAAACTTACCTAAGAATCGCAATCAATTATATGCAACGTGTAGTACCTACAGTTTGCTTTCAGTTTTTTGGTTTTAAATAATTAATTTTCGACGCATCGGTGACGCGTGTAATGTAATATTAATATTATAAAGCTGAATGATTGTATGGGTATTTGTTACTCTTTCATGCAAAAACGAGTTAATGGATTTTAGTGAAACTTTACAACAATATAGCTTACATATCAGAATAACATATAGGCTATTGATTCAATTGGTCAAGATATAGAAAAAAGAGTCACGTAAGTCAGATATCAAGCGTCAAAAAAAAATTCACGTTTTCAACATATGTAAGTTTGATTAGCTTCTGTTTGGATAGTCCGATTTGAATAAAATTTGAAAGACAGATTAATGGCTTACAATATGGGGTTAATTTGTTCCCTGATGGACAAAGTTTGACTTCAATTCGAACGACAAGTGCACATCAAAACAGGCAGTCAAAATACCCTATTTTTGAATATTTTTCTAATTTCTGGGATTAAATTCGAAAGTTTTAAAGTTTGCAATTTTTTTCTTTGCTCCCAAACCGCTTGACTGAAATTTGGAACGTAGATTGCTTATGCTGTGTAATACGTTTTAGTGCATTGTGCATTTTGTCTTGCAACGATGGAGTTTGTTCGAACTACCTTTTTTTGCTTAATTTTTCATTCGGCGATCGTATTCCCTATACTATTTGTTTTTCTGAAGAAAAAGGGTTAAAATAACTTTGGGTTATGGTTCACAGCAGTCGCCAGAGATTCTATTGTTGAACACCCAATCCCAAAATTTCTTAGAATTTATTTCAACCTGCTATGTTCTGGTGTTGCTTTCTGAGTTGAAGTAAAACTTCTTGCATCCAAGAACAAATTAGTTAATGTTTTAGTGTAGGACATAAGAAATTTATATTCCAAATTTCATCGAAATCGGTTCAAGAGTTAGAAAAAATCCAATACACTTTCAAATCGATTTTATTAATATTTGCGATTTGAAAGTTTGGAACGGTTTGATCGCTGTAGTTGAAATTTAGAAGGTAATTTCCTTATCTTGCAGACATGGCCTTAAGCATTTCTTCGATGCATTAAGTTTGACTACTTCTGTACTTCTTTCCCAGAATTATATAGGGGCAGATTGAAGTGGATCAAGAATTTCTTAGGGATTAGTTACTTGTTAAGTAAAACGAATAAGAAACGATTCGACGATTCACGCAAAGATTAGATTAAGTATTTTTGGTATTTGCCGCTTTTGCATAAGAAAATGCAATGTAAGGAAAAGCAGTAGTCGTTTTTTCAAAGTACTATCCGAGGCTTCTAATAGTTACTCCTAATAGCCGTGTTTTATTATGCACTCATGACCTATATAGATCATTGGTTTGCACGCATTGCAACAACAACACATGATCCAGATAGCTATCGGGATCATTTATCGTGATCCGAAATTTGATTCCGCTATTCCCTGCTAGGTTCATGGAAGCTGATTTGCCTGGAAACCATTTCCAATTTACAGCATTGCATGATAAGTATACAAAATATTATTTTTTGAACTAGATTTTAATACTCACTTTTATTCCTTCATTAAGCAATATTGTGCTAACAGTAATCCAAAATTTGTATTTCAATTTTAATTTCTAACAATTTTGTGTGATTTGCACAATTGTTTTGCGTTTGCCGGTGAAAATTGTAATCATCATCGTAAAAGATGTGCAAACACTTGCTCTGAAGAGAAGAAAAATTATGTTGGCATGGAAACACTGCCCGCAAATATCACAGCATCGACAGGAGTTAATTGTCAAACTACTGTCAGAACACAAAATAAAAATGCTTCCATGATCTGGAGCGTTTTATTTACACACATGATCCATATGGATCATCCGTGCATAATAAAACACGGCTTATAAATATTATTAAACAAAGTCGAAAAAAATGTTTGGTTTTAATCTCAGGAACTACTGCACGGATTTGCATGCGGTTTTCACCAGTAGTATTGTTGGGTATCTATCATGGGTATGGACTAAATTTTATAGACATTTAGGCACAACAAACTAACGGTATATTGAGATAAGTAAAAAAAGTCGAGAACTGGCAAACTTCTAAGGCGGGCGCTGTCTAAACAGTTAAAGATACAAAAAAAATAATGTACTGGGAAATTGATCGTCTCAAAAAGTTCTAAAAAAAAGTCAGCGGTGGCATATGTGTATCTTTTAAGGTAGACTCACAATAACCAATTTTATGGTTCTGTAAAAATTCGAAAAGTCAATCCGCCCTGTAATTTCCACACCGCTTTGTCAAAATATCTGAAAAAATTACAAAAAATCGGCTTCCATGAGTAAATTAAAAAAAAAACTAATTTCAGCATTCTAGCCCCAATACTTTTGGAGCTTTTGGCCAAAAACGATAAAACGTGAATATGCGAATTTCGAAAATCTAAAAATCCTGTTTTATAGATCGCGGAGCAAGCACTAAGAAATAATAGCTATAAAAATATCGATTAGTTGGTGAAATCCGAGAAATCGCTGATTAAACGATTTTTTTGCGATCGATTCGAGTCTTAGTGGTGTTTTCCATGTTCATTTCAACCCCTATTTGCTCAACTCAAATTTGCACACACCTGGTATGACGATGATCGCGCGGAAACAGTGTTGTACGGATAGAGGCATATGAGATGTGAAAAATGGATATATGTATATATGTATGTGTATAGGTTTACATAAATGTACACATTAGAAATACAGGCACCGATGAAAGAACCTGGTATTTTTTGTTGGAATATGATAGCCAATGGGAAAGTAACATATCTGATGCGTGTTCTGTTCTACAGGAAAATAACAAGGACACTTATTTACTTTGATAATTTCGTTGTATAAAATTACTGAACCTTTGTTGCCGTGGCAAAATCACCGCAAAATATGATTGAATATATGTTGTACCGCAGACAACAACAACTGTCATCCGATTATGGGAACATTGATCAAAGTACATACAGTCGAATCATTCTAAGTCGAATTTTCACGGGTTAGAGGCAGTTATGGAAATTCAAGTTAGAGGGTTTCATATTTTGTTGTTGTTGTTGAAAATCCTTTATTTTGGTCTGTAATATTTGCATTGGGCGGCGTAACAGCCCGTTGAGAACCAGAGCCCAGCTTTTAAGCACCTCCACTGTGTTGTGTGCGTTAAAATTTTGACACATTTGGAGGGGACCTGCTGTTTATGCCGGCTCCGAACGGCGAAAACTTTTCGTGACAGAAGTACTCCAGGAGGATTGTCAGTCGTTCGCCGGAGGTGGGGCCGTGAAAAATGTTTGTGGTGTTTTTTTTCCCCGACTTTTCCCCTAAACTTCCAATACACGCGGTAAATGAAGCAAGAATGCATCTCAGATTCAGATTTATTTTTCAAATTAAAAGCCGCTTATTTGTGTGTGCGCGATGCGAATAGAGATGGCTCTCGACAACGATAATGTTCGCTCGCGATGTTCGCGTGTAAGGCCATGTTTGCAAGCTAATCCTGATTTTTGCTGTGAACTTCCTTTGCTCTCTCTTTTTTGCTTTTGGCCACCACTTGCGCTTTTTCTCCGACGTGTTTGCACTACGAGAATCAACACGAAATAAATGTTCTCGAAATGTGTTCATCGTCTAAGACCCCAATGGGAGAGTCAGATAATGCGAGTGTACGTACTTGCTACAAGTTGCGAAGGGACATTTTTTGTCTGTTTTTTAGCCAAAGAAACAAAACTCGACTTAGAGGTTTTGAAAGTAGACTATGGCTAGAAAGAATGTATTCGGGTAAAAGGGTTTTTCGACTTAGAGAAATTCGGCTGTATGTTCTGTGGAATTTTATTTCAAGTAGCCATACAACATCCATATAGCCATATAACACCAAACCAGAATACATGCGAGAAAAAACTATGATCATTACTGACTTATTGAAGTGATTCAAAAAGAATGTCTTCTGAAAAGGGGAAAAATCGTTTATGATTACATTGTGTTATTAGTCTACAATAATAAGGGGAATATTTTCTTTTTGAATGCTACTGGAGGCAGCGGGAAGACTGCTTTTGCTGTGGGATCGTCTGGAATTGAACCCACACTTTTAGATGGCGGAGGAACTGCTAACTTTGCTTTTAAACTTCCATTAAAATTTTGTAGTGCCGATGTTTCAAGTGCTTGCAATGTTTCCAAGTAGAGTAATACTGGTAAATTGACGGGGGATTGTAGTTCAATAATTTAGGACGAGGCTTCAATGATCCACAAAACGTCTAACAAGATGCACTAAAGCAAAGTCTATGCTTCACTGAAAAGTCATACTTATGGCTGCACATAAAAAATCGTAACTTCAAACTAATATAAGTGTTGCGTACGGAAGAGACAACACATCACTTTCCAAAAATATGCTTCAAATAAGACCAGAAAAATTTGAAGTAAGAAATGGGAAGGTAAATTTCAGAAATATCTTTTGTTTTGTTGCCGAATATTTTAGAAATGATTGAGAAGGTATATTCGGACATTGGAAACTTATCTAATAATTCATTTGGTTTGAGGGAAGGGCTATTTTGTGGCAGACAAATAAGCAAGTCAATTAAGTTATTGATTCAATTCTTGCCAAATGTGATTCATCATCAAAAGTCTATTATTGAGTTGACCGCGCTTTAGATGTAGAAGAAGCGGTGCATTACCTCAAATTATTTCTAAATTCATTAACACTTTCTGGTATTCCATTACTGGAATACTAAAAACTTTAGATATATAGTGCTGCCTGCGCGAAGCCAGGGCGGGTTGCTAGTATAATATAAAATGCATGTTCTTATGATATACCGAGCATGGTCGCAGGTATTTATCAGAATGCTGACGTAGTGTTTGGTCCCACGGTTGTTTCCAGAATTTGGACACCGCAATGGGATGAGGTGCTTGAATGTCACCTGATAAGTCTCGGTGTACTGTGTTCGTTACGAAAATGAAAATAAATCAGTTCTATTGCAAAAGCCAATCAAAAATGTAGTATCTCTTTCTTTTACTCGCGGTGGCGCGGCGCCTCTCAGTGGGACGAATGTATGGAAAAATCGGCAAAATTCATACCTCTGGTTTGAATGGATGGATTCTAATTTTTTTTCCGCAGAAACCTTTGTTACATATTTGTCCACCTATGAAACAATGTCAAAATAATAAAATTTGCATACTTTTTTTTTCATAAAACCTTTTTATGACAATTTATATAGTAATTTATATGAATTTGATTAATTACTATCTTTATCAGTAAAACTATTACTACTGTCACTATCATCAAGATAAACAGATAATTCAGAATTAAGACTGTTTTTTTGCTCTATATTGGTTAATTTCTGCGTCCATATTGACCGTATTCGAAAATTTACACGGAATACTGAAAATATACGGATTTAACGCAATCGCAAATGTTTGGATCAATCGGACATTGTATTAGATCTTGAATACTTGCAATTGCGACTATTCCGAATTTCCTTGTGATTAGCTTCATATATATAAGTTTGAATGGTCACAGCGACAATGTGAATGGTTATGTAGCAAAATATTAATTACTGAGCATGACCTTTGATAATTTTCCAACAACTTAAAAGTACACTGGTTAATTAAATTTCTCTTTGAATCGAATTTTTGAAAAAAGAAAATCGTAATCGCAATAGAAAAGTGTAAATTATTAAAAAAGGCGCAAGTTTGCGCAAGATGTTTTTCTTGATTTGTTTAATATACATACTCGTTATGATAAAATAAGAAAGAACCCAAGAGGACTTTTCGGACTAATTACCAAAAGTTGACTTAAAGTATAGATCCAAAATGTTTTCTTCATTTAAAACTAGTCCCATATTCTAAAGAACGCGTTACACATAAAAGTACAAAATGGAACAAACATTTAAATGGCAAATGATTATTTAAGACTTAAACTTTACTGTTTACTGTTTTTTTCTTATTCATGTGCGCAAAATTTGGCCCATTTAAGTAAAGTTGGAAACTTATAGTTCATGTTTTTTAAAAAAACTAAGCAAGTCAATGTTCACGGTGCCTTAACTTTGCCATGAGCTGAGATATCAGGTTAATTTAAACGGAAAAGAAAAATTCATATTTTCATTTATTGCTATAGGACGACCCCCACTGTGCGCCATTGCGATGCCGCAATAATTTAGTGCACACAGGCGTTTTTTTGACGCTCGGCTCCGTTTCGGTGCGCCATCTTTATCATATTCCCTTAAATTTTTCAATTTCACTAAGAAACAATTCTACAAGTAATTTTTTTTTACAGCACTACGTGTGTTTTTTTATTTAAATTTTTTTTTTCCGATTACTTCGAATCCACCCATCCGGCACGAAGATCTTCTTTCTATAAATATTCTCCTTGTTTTTTGTGATTGTGAGATTGTGGAGTGGAAAATCACTGGGCCAACGATTACTGCTACCAGGGAAATGGTGGTCCACGAGAAGATTCCTTGAGTTGATATTTCTTCGCTAAGTCTTTCGATATGATTTGTATTATCACATATTGATAATACAAATCAGCTGGTGTAAATAAATAAAATATAATAAATATAAATAAATAATAAATAACGGTAGCTGATAGAAATATGGAAGCTTTAGCAGGATGCGGTATGACATAAGCAGCTTTTTTATTTATTCAGTAGACGTTAATATCGTTAATTTTAATAGAATCAGAAAATGTTAGTATGTATGTTTCTTGCACTTCCAATTCAATTTGATCGGTAAATCTTGTTTTCGGTACATCATTGAGGATTATTACGCTGTCCTTCCTCTGTTGTATAAGGCGAAGGTGATATGAGTTTTGAGTGGTGCATGTTATTATTCAGCAACTGTGTGGTGCATTACGAGGTTGTAGGTAGGCAAATGTTGATTTCAGATGTAAAGATACACCCTTTTAACACGTTAAATGTCACAGGGGTCACCGGTGACCGGCACTAAGTTTGTTTATAAATGGCGTGGCATTCAATGATTTATATCTAGCCCGTTGTATTATGTACTACGGGATGAATTTCGACAAAATCACAAAAGTGTGCAGTTTTGGTAGTTCTTAATACATAATTAATAACATCTGAATTTTGGAGTATTTTAATTTTAACGGCTGACATTAAGTTACTTATACTAATTGGGAGATATTGGAAGTTAATTAAGTGACTTATTTCTATCTTATCTAAGTTTAATGGGTTTATTATTGTTTTTTTCTATCCGTGACCGTGTAGAATCCGTATGGTCACGAGTACGTTTCCCCGCTACGTTGTGACTATTAAATTCATGTTGGCGAGATTGCCCTGCGGCTCTATTTGGTCGTTATATTTCGACACCGTTCTGGAAATTAGTCGGCTTTCTGAATACCGATCTTCTATGGTCTACGCTCATAGGAATCAGTTTCCGTGACCGTGTAGAATCCGTATGGTCAGAGTACGTTTCCCCGCTACGTTTGGACTATTAAATTCATGGAATCAATTTCCTAGAGTTGACACTTGGACGACGACTGTGTTGGTTAGTCTGCTGCGGATGTGCGCATTGAGTCAATCTGTTCTCTATAGTCCCGAAATGAAAGCTCTAATGGCATTTTCCCTTTCACGCTCGTTAAGAGCATCAATAAGATCGTAGTTTAAACTCCGCAACGATTTCATCGAATCAAGACCACTAGTTCGATTCATGACGCTAGCCGGCTGTAATTGACCGATTGCTGACGTTAAGTCATTCAATTTATCGGCGAATTGCTTTTCGGAAATCTCGACGGTAGCACGAACGAGTTCAATAATTTGCTCCTGACTGATGATAGTTTGGAATATCTTTACACTTTTTTTAGAAGCAAGTAAATCTCTCTAATTACAATCACTAGAATTTTAAGTTCTTGTAATCTACATCTTATTTTTTCACTGTACAAAGCTCTCATCTTTATTACGAATTCTACTCCAAGGTTTTAGGGCTGGGTGTGGGGTAGATGATCCTTATGTTATTGTAGTTGATACTCCTTGTTGACACTATTTGTTGATACTGCTTTTGATATTCCTTGTTGATACAAATGGTTGATAACGTTTTTTGATATTCCTTGTTTGTACTTCAAGGGTTGTTGGTTGATATGTGGTGTAATTGGACGCCAGTTATTTTTATCACAGCACTATGTGCTTTTTTATATAAATTTTGTAAATTTTTTTTCTGATTACTTCGGGGTCTACTTACCGAATAACTTGAAACTGAAAAACGGCATCGAAGCCGTGTCGCACCTGCTGATGGTGGCGTTCTCTCCGTTCGCACCTTCGCAGTCACCATTGTGGTTGTGATTCCTGGTTCCGTCTTATGGTCGTGGACGTACTTTCGTTCTGCGGCCAAAACCAAAACGTCACCCAATTGCTATCTGGACATGGGGCTTTCAACAGGATGGGCAAGAAAGAGAGTGCTGCCTACCAGTACGGAGACTCCGAATAAGACGTCGCCTACCATACCTTCTTCGAATGCAGCAGGTGGGCAGTGCACAGGACCAGGTTGGAAGCGGAGATAGGCAGCATATCACCTGATACCGTTGTCAAAAAGATGCTATCCAGCAGCAGCCACTGGACCAAAATCGTGGCATACGCTGAAGTAGTGCTGAGAACCAAAAGGAGAGAGGAAGGAGATAGTATCCCCCCAAACGAAGATCGATTCCAATCTGACCGGCAAGACTAATTAAACCGATGAAGAAAATGAAAAACACATTCCCTTTGGGGGAATAAAACGACATCACTCTGAAGTAATGCAAAAGCGGTCCCAGAGTGGATGGTGTCAAGGAGAAGAGGTCAAGATGTGGTTTTAGTGGGTGAAAGTCTCACACTACTTGGAACAGAACGGGGCTATTCCACCTACCTATTAGGTCTCCACATCGCCCTCAGGGCAACAACAAAAAACAAACAAGGGTGTCTTGCAAACGAGCCGAGGCTTTTGTTCTGCCCCAAACGGATTAATACTAAGCACGTAATGTTGGTCCTAAGCTTAAAGTTTTGAAGTTTAATCAGTCGTATTGAGGCAAATATTACAACTGCCTTCCTTACATTACAAAGTTTAATCATTATGGCTGACTTAAGGATATGTCTAGCTTAAACAATAAATTAAAGGAAAATATTTAAATAAATTTATACAGTAGGTTTTACATGTTTATTCTGTTTTGTGTACACTTGCTTCCGACATATGTACATGCCCAACTTTGCTTCATTGGTTTTCTTAAGACTACTTCTAGTCGAACTAAACTTAACATAAACACGGCGCCTTTCCGTATTTGAAAGATTGAAATTATAAACTAAAACATCCACAATGTTAAACTGTTTTTTTTATAATCTATAAATATTATAAAACAAAGTCGAAAAAAATGTTTGGGGAGTTTAATGTCAGGAACTACTGAACGGATTTGCATGCGGTTTTCACCAGTAGTACTGTTGGGTATCTATTATGGGTATGGACTAAATTTTATAGACATTTAGGCACAACAAACTAACGGTATATTGAGATAAGTAAAAAAAAGTCGAGAACTGGCAAACTTCTAAGGCGGGCGCTGTCTAAACAGTTAAAGATACAAAAAAAATAATGTACTGGGAAATTGATCGTCTCAAAAAGTTCTAAAAAAAGACAGCGGTGGCATATGTGTATCTTTTAAGGTAGACTCACAATAACCAATTTTATGGTTCTGTAAAAATTCGAAAAGTCAATCCGCCCTGTAATTTCCACACCGCTTTGTCAAAATATCTGAAAAAATTACAAAAAATCGGCTTCCATGAGTAAATTAAAAAAAAAACTAATTTCAGCATTCTAGCCCCAATACTTTTGGAGCTTTTGGCCAAAAACGATAAAACGTGAATATGCGAATTTCGAAAATCTAAAAATCCTGTTTTATAGATCGCGGAGCAAGCACTAAGAAATAATAGCTATAAAAATATCGATTAGTTGGTGAAATCCGAGAAATCGCTGATTAAACGATTTTTTTGCGATCGATTCGAGTCTTAGTGGTGTTTTCCATGTTCATTTCAACCCCTATTTGCTCAACTCAAATTTGCACACACCTGGTATGACGATGATCGCGCGGAAACAGTGTTGTACGGATAGAGGCATATGAGATGTGAAAAATGGATATATGTATATATGTATGTGTATAGGTTTACATAAATGTACACATTAGAAATACAGGCACCGATGAAAGAACCTGGTATTTTTTGTTGGAATATGATAGCCAATGGGAAAATAACATATCTGATGCGTGTTCTGTTCTACAGGAAAATAACAAGGACACTTATTTACTTTGATAATTTCGTTGTGTAAAATTACTGAACCTTTGTTGTCGTGGCAAAATCACCGCAAAATATGATTGAATATATGTTGTACCGCAGACAAGAACAACTGTCATCCGATTATGGGAACATTGATCAAAGTACATTCAGTCGAATCATTCTAAGTCGAATTTTCACGGGTTAGAGGCAGTTATGGAAATTCAAGTTAGAGGGTTTCATATTTTGTTGTTGTTGTTGAAAATCCTTTATTTTGGTCTGTAATATTTGCATTGGGCGGCGTAACAGCCCGTTGAGAACCAGAGCCCAGCTTTTAAGCACCTCCACTGTGTTGTGTGCGTTAAAATTTTGACACATTTGGAGGGGACCTGCTGTTTATGCCGGCTCCGAACGGCGAAAACTTTTCGTGACAGAAGTACTCCAGGAGGATTGTCAGTCGTTCGCCGGAGGTGGGGCCGTGAAAAATGTTTGTGGTGTTTTTTTTCCCCGACTTTTCCCCTAAACTTCCAATACACGCGGTAAATGAAGCAAGAATGCATCTCAGATTCAGATTTATTTTTCAGATTAAAAGCCGCTTATTTGTGTGTGCGCGATGCGAATAGAGATGGCTCTCGACAACGATAATGTTCGCTCGCGATGTTCGCTCGCGATGTTCGCGTGTAGGGCCATGTTTGCAAGCTAATCCTCAATTTTGCTGTGAAATACCTTTGCTCTCTCTTTTTTGCATAGGTAAACAACAATAAGGGCAACCTCTTGCGCTTTTTCTCCAACGTGTTTGCACTACGAGAATCAATACGAAATTAATAGTCTCGAAATGTGTTCATCGTCTAGGACCCCAATGGGAGAGTCAGATAATGCGAGTATACGTACTTGCTACAAGTTGCGAGGGGACTTTTTTTTGTCTGTTTTTTAGCCAAAGAAATAAAACTCGACTTAGAGGTTTTGAAAGTAGACTAAGGCTGAAAGGAATGTATTCGGGTAAGAGAGAAATTCGACTGTATGTTCTGTGGAATTTTATTTCAAGTAGCCATATAACATTAACGAAACGAAAAAGCTAGAGCCAGAGCCTAACGAAAAAGCTAGGCTCTGGCTCTCAACGGGCTGTTACGCCGCCTAATATATATACATTAAACCATGCAGAATACATGCGCGAAAAAACTATGATCATTACTGATTTATGGAAGTGATTCAAAACGAGTGTCTTCTGAAAAGGGGAAAAATCGTTTATGATTTAATTATGTTATTAGTCTACAATAACAAGGGAAATATTTTCTTTTTGAATGCTACTGGAGGCAGCGGGAAGACTGCTTTTGCTGTGGGATCGTGTGGAATTGAACCCACACTTTTAGATGGCGGAGGAACTGCTAACTCTGCTTTTAAACTTCCATTAAAATTTTGTAGTGCCGATGTTTCAAGTGCTTGCAATGTTTCCAAGTAGAGTAATACTGGTAAATTGACGGGGGACTGTAGTTCAATAATTTAGGACGATGCTTCAATGCTCCACAAAACGTCTAACAAGATGCACTAAAGCAAAGTCTATGCTTCACTGAAAAGTCATACTTATGGCTGCACATAAAAAATCGTAACTTCAAACTAATATAAGTGTTGCATACGGAAGAGACAACACATCACTTTCCAATAATATGCTTCAAATAAGACCAGAAAAATTTGAAGTAAGAAATGGGAAGGTAAATTTCAGAAATATCTTTTGTTTTGTTGCCGAATATTTTAGAAATGATTGAGAAGGTATATTCGGATATTGCAAACTTATATAATAATTCATTTGGTTTGAGGGAAGGGCTATTTTGTGGCAGACAAATAAGCAAGTCAATTAAGTTATTGATTCAATTCTTGCCAAATGTGATTCATCATCAAAAGTCTATTATTGAGTTGACCGCGCTTGAGAAGAAGCGGTACATTACCCCAAATTATTTTTAAAGTCATTAACACTTTCTGGTATTCCATTACTGGAATACTAAAAACTTTAGATATATAGTGCTGCCTGCGCGAAGCCAGGACGGGTTGCTAGTATTTATTATAATTCACAAATAAAAGAGAAAATAACAAAAGAGGGTTCATCACAAGAGATTTCAATGCAGCTCTAAGTACTAATACTAACGGCTGGAAAAACTGTTTTAGCTTATGCGTTTGTTATGCTTAACATTTTAAGAGAAGTGGTCCACAGATTATGAAAATGTTTTTCTGTCTGTCGTTAAGTTACATTTTAGTAACTGGAGAATCACTTAACGTAGAGCAATTAAATTTCGACAACATATACGTTTCAATGGGGCAGTAAATATTCCATAATTCCAAAACAACAAGAACAAAAATATTTATAAAAATTTCATGCCAGCGAAAAAGTTAGTTTCTACAACTAGATTTGTTGACATATTTTTTTATCAAAACTAATCAAATGAAATGAGTCATTCAGTGCAAAAATTATTAACTCCATCTTTTCAAAAATCTTGGTACAGTTATAACTTTTAATATTTAGAATAACTTTCCTTAATATTAAAGATTAAAGTCGTTAAACGACAACTTGTTAAAAAAAAAAACCGGTCAAGTGGGAGTTTTACTCACGCGTGGAGGGTTTCGTTCTTTCATCAACAGATAAGAAGTATGGACATAATTTAAGTTAAGGCAACTAACAACGGCAGGTAGTTCTTATTGTTTCGAATAAGGCTAAGCAAAAGAAAAATCTTTCTCATTTTCTGATCGTGCCAACCGTTTAAAAATTGCTTTGGAAAATGGTCTTAAGCTACTCAATTGAGACAATTAATCGGCAGTTCATGAAAGTAAGCTTACCAAACAGCTTAGCAATTTGAATCATAAAGTATTCGACAGTATAGATAGGCACTTAGTCACTGAAAACACTAATGTGGAACAAAGATCCAAGAAATTAACGAATCAAGTACTCGTGCTTGAATTTTAAAAAAATTCTAATTTTACATTAGGATTTATTATTTAACCTTTGGCATATCAAAATCAGTTTGAAGCAATTACAAAAATAATGTTCAATTTTGTTTTTGTTTCCTTAGAATTCTTTATGTTAGCTTTTATTCAGTGGCAAAATTTTAAAGAGCGTATCAGGAAATGGTCTGAGCACACATACACGTACAAATGACTGATTCTCTTATTTTTTCCAAAAAAATTACAATAACAAAGCTAGTACGATCAATCATTTCCTTATTTCGCTTTGTTCTTTTAAGAGAACTGAGAAAGAAGAAACCTGTCATACAAAATATTAGGTTCTCAAATATCTACCTTCCACCTTTTTATCTTTTAAATTTTCCGGCCATGTACAAAGCGCTACAGAGCTCGTATCTGGCAATACATCATTTGAAAGGTCTTGACAACCTACAAAACGACGCTGTACATGAGTAGTTGTGTAAAAATAATTTTTGTTTTGTATAACATTTTTTGATTCTATTGATGAGATCTACAAAATGGCGTTTTCTAATCTTCAAAATAATGTATGTCATTGTGTTTTGGTTTTTGGCCAATAACTCGAAGATTGTTTGAGCTTGAGATTACATCGGGACCTACATTCTACATTTTATTCATATTTTTAGATCAGCGGGTATGAAAATGCGAGGTGGGGCGGAGGGTGCTTCTTTTTCGCACTTAAAGCTTAATATCCCGAAAATTTAACCTCAGAACAAAAACCTCAAAACGAAAACTGTTTTTCATTTTACAAAAGCTATCCAACGGTACCTGACTCAATCAAAAACTCCGGTAAAAATTTTTTTAGAAAAATTAGCTATTAATTTATTTTAGTACGAATCAAAAATCAAATAAGATTTCTGGGTATTTTTGGGATATTGCGATGAGTTGCGTCATAGTTCTAATTTTTTTTCAGATTTGTTGGCCCATTATTTTAGGAAATGAGGTATGGGACACGGTACACAAGTCGGCTTTTCGAAGTTTGTGAGCTTATAACTTTTTACCAATATGACTAAGATGCAACTGTAGTAACTTTTCGATCTAGGTGCCATTTTTTTTTTCCAACGATACCCATATCAAATAAGAAAAAAAAATATCTAAGAAAATTAATCTGCTTTTTGAGTTTATTATCAGTATTAACTTTTACGCTAACTTTTTCAAACCTTTTTTTCGGAACTTTCTTTGGGCGAGTGAAACACATCATCTGCGGAAATTTCATTTCTTAATTCCAGTTGGTTCAACAGGTACCTGAAATAAGGTTTTATGGCAGACAGACATTTTTGTAATCTACGCCCCGCTCCCTTTCCCATGACACCCATATAGACCATTAAAGTTAATAAATGTTTTTTCAAACGTTAGTATCAGTACTAACTTTTTCTTTAATATACTTCTAGTTCCGGAAAAAATTCCCGATTTATTTTTGGGTTGCCGAGATACATATTCATTCCAGTTTCGTGCGCTGCCGCGGCGTCGTCCGCGTGAATATCACTTATCGGATCGGATAAATAATATTACCATTTTTAAGGTTTAAGCTTACTCTATACTAAATTTTGTCAAAATCGAAATCGGTAGTATATTGTTTGAGATTGACAGACAGGCAAATGTAATGACCGAAAGAATAAGATCGCGAATACAAGCTGCCGATATGAGATTTCTGCGTGCTGTTGTAGGAGTTTCTTGCCAAGGTAGGGTGAGAAACACGACAGTGCGTGGAGAGCTTAATGTTGAGCAGCTTCTTCTCCGAATGGAAGGATCCATACTTCGATGGTTTGGCCACGTGGCACGACTGTCCTCTGCAGTACGACTACAATGGCGTGCCTTGTATGCGACTCCGTCGGGTTGGCGACCGCTCGATAGACTCTGAATGAGATGGTTGGGTCAAGTCCTGAGGCTGAGGAGCTAGAGTCGACGGCGGAGGATTGGGTTGCCTCGAGATCTCTTTTGCGTGCACTGCCCCCGCAACCCCTTTAGTGGAACATGCGGGTAAAGAAGATGATGATGATGAGACAACCAAATTTACTTCAATAACTGCAATAACATAGCTGTCCGCCGCGGTTTCATCGCGTTTTGCGGAAAAGTTTAAAATAAAATTGAACTGTAGAACACGAATAATGAAGGAACATTGGAAGTTTAGTTAAAATTAGATCGTTAATTTCGTTAATACTACTGTTGCGATTGCCAAAATAGTCCATTAATAATTTTTTTTCTCTACTTCAACTACATCTGGGTTAGTTTTTCGACATTGAGTCTTTAAAGCTGGTTACTTTTTCACCTAAATCACAGTCAACTTAAATTTAGTTTTCGAAATGAGGTACTTCCATGTCTCCTACTAAGAGTACAATAATTTTAAAGGAAAATGTGTCCTGCTTTCACCCGAATGTGCTCTTATACACTCCGATTTATAACTATATAGCCACCCCGAAAATTCATTTTGTGCCTATAGCAATGATGCCAGTATGCATATATTTCTTCTAAGGTCTTAAAAAATTAAATAAAACAACAAATTTAAGGGAACCCATAAGGAAATTTTATTGAAATTAGTAAAACCACCAAAAATGTAAGTTATACCTGTTCCATAACTATATAGCCACCTTTAAAAATAAGGTTAAAATGCGGAAATATTAAAAAAAACTGTACATTAGTAGTTTGTTGAGCTGCCCTGGTTTTCGATTAAACTAAAAAGTCGATTTGGCATGCTATCTACCAGATTTTGGAGGGTTCGCTGAGGAATTTCCTCCCGAGCTCTTATCACTGCCCTTTTAAGGTGGGCTGGTGAGCAGGCTAGCCAATCCATTACGCTGATGCGACTCTGCTGCAACCACATTCTGATAGCCATAATTGTATAGACCGACGCGTTTTCCTGGTGGAAAACGAGGTTTTCTCCTCGATGGTGTTCCGAAAATGGTGTGAGATTTTCTTGAAGAACTCCAATGTATTCCACGTTGTTCATTTTGTTGGATGGAAATGCCAATGTGAGTTTTTCAACGGATGAAAATGCACCCACCAAAATTTCGCTTGGAAAAATACACTGGATCTTTCCTTTAATCTCTCCAATAGCATTGGAAATCGTCTGGACCATCGAGGTTGAACTTTTTCTCGTCAGAAAAAAAAGGAAAAAAAAAAAAAATAAATAATAATAAGAATTATTTCTAAACTTTTTTTTACTTGCATTGTTCCAATCGCGGCATAGATTATTCCGAGCGAACTCTCTCCGAGCTACTTTATGGCTTTGTGTGAGCCTTGGCACTGGCTTTAATTTTGAATATTTAAGCTTGCCAGATCTTATAATTGACCGGCGCACTGTGCTTTTGGACACATCTAGGACAAGTTCGGCCTTTAACTTACTAAGATATTGCATTAAATTGTTTGCTATTTTGATTAGTTGCCTCTCTTGTCGGGGCGACAGCTTTTTTTTTGGCCCTCCTGTCTTATGTGTTCCATAACCTGCTGGATCGTTTAGAAAGCACGTGGCAGGTGGTAAGTTCAGTCCTTTTCTTGTTCAGATAAATAGCTCCCGCGTGGCATTGTAGTCCAAGCTAATGTTTTTAAGTTTTTAGTGCGAAGTTTCACTCGGTAATGAATGCTAAATTGAAAAAACCCATATTTTTATAGCTGGCTTTATAGTTACGAAACAGTAAAAAACTTATTTTATGGAAAAGCCTTAGGATATTCAACCCATGCTTATGCCTAATATTCTTAAGAAACATTGTTTTTACTCAATAACTATTCTAAAATAAAAAACTTCATAAGAATGAACCATTACACTACTAAAAGTACAAATTTCTGCGTGGCTATATAGTTATGAAACGGAGTGTATTAGTAGATAGTTTTAGGGTATGAAAAAACTTCTATAATTGGGAAGCTTTTAATACTCCAGTAGGCGCATATCGATAAAAGACCATTTTTTTTTTTCAAATGTCGTGTAATATTTACAGTGTTTTTTGTTTTAGTTATAACATTTTATAAAAATTGTTTTGTCATAAAAATTTAATACAATATGAAAAACAATGTGTCCCTCCATAGCCTAACCCAAATTCGAACACTAACAACGCATTATCAAATACACATGCTTTTTTGGTAAAATAAAAGGGTCTACAGGTAAATTTTAGCTGAGCAAATATTGGTTGAAATGAATGTGCAAAACACCACTGAGACTCGTGTCAATTTCAGCTAGAATTTTATGAATTAAAAAAACTTTTAATCGGCCAATGCTTGGATTTAGTCCACTAATCGATATATTTATACTTATTATTTCTTAATGCTTTTGCTGAGATCTTCAAAGCTGCGTTTTTGGATTTTCGAAATTCGCATATTGACATTTCATCGATTTTGTCCAAAAGCTCTAAAACTATTGGGGCCAGAATGCTGAAAGAAGTTTTTTTTATATATAGTTATGGTTTTATAATTATATAGTTATCGAAGCCGATTTTTTTTTTGTAATTTTTTTAGATTTTTCGACAAAGCGGGGGGGATTAGCTTCTCGACTTTTTACAAAATCATAAGTATGGTTATTGTGGCTCTAACTTAAAAGATAGACCATATTATGCTCTCGCGAACTTTTTTTAGAACTTTTTGAGATGATCAAATCTCCGCTGATATCTATAGCGGTTTAGGCAGCGCCCATCTTAGAAGCTTGCTATTTCCCTACTGTATTCGCAAAACCTCATTATACCGCTATTTTTTAGGTCCAGATATCCACAGAATATATCTATTTACCTGCTCAGCAAGTCCACAATACTGCTAATGAAAACTACATGAAACTGCATCCGTTCAGTAATTCCTGAGATTAGCGCGCTGAAGCAAACAAACTCTTTACCTTTACAATATTAGTATAGATTAGGCAATTATTAAAATAATCTGTTTTTATCTTATAAGTTAACACAACATTTATTGATTCTGAGGGGGAACAAAAATAGCAAGGTTCGAGGTTTTGCTTATTTCAATTTAACACCTGTTTGACCTGCCAATTCTTACATCAATATTTTAAGCTAAAATTAATTATCTCTTTTTTATTTTGATTCTTGTTTTCTTTTATATACAGAAACGAAGATGAGCCATGCATGTTTTCGGAAAACTTCCCCAACAGATATGTGACGAAATGCAAGCAGAATTTCATATTTCGACAGTTGGTTGCATTCGATAAATCTGGTCAAGTGAAAAAAGATTCGTTTAAGTTGCCATCATGTTGTAAATGTGTTTATAAGCAAGTGTAAAAATAAATAAATAGTAATTTGTGGGCATTTATCTTTGTAATAATTGAATAATATATGTAAATCTTAAAGGTAGAAACAAAGTTGTAAATACTTAAGGT
Source organism: Syritta pipiens (assembly GCA_905187475.1). Classification (NCBI taxonomy): domain Eukaryota; kingdom Metazoa; phylum Arthropoda; class Insecta; order Diptera; family Syrphidae; genus Syritta; species Syritta pipiens. The sequence continues at coordinate 58,282,427 of LR994572.1, read as the reverse complement.
TTAGTTATATTACTATAACAGTTGGCTAATTATAATGATTCACTTACGTCGGCACACACATTTTATCGCGTCTAAGATTTTTATTTTATCTTATAATCATATTTAAAATAAAAATTAATATTTTCTTTTCGTGTTAGTATCAATACTCAAGGGTATTCTCGCTGTAAAGTTTTAATTTGTCCCTTTTGCTATTTATATTCATACCAGTAACCCGTCCTAGCTTCGCGCAGGTAGCACTATGTAATATATACTTTAGATATTATCTTAAGTTTTTTAGTAAGATTATTAGCTTTAGCTTATGTGGTGGAATACCAGAAAGTGTTATCGAACTGAGAAATAATTTGGGGTAATGCACTGCTTCTTTTACATCTAAAACGCTGTCAACTGAATAATAGACTTTCGATGATGCCTCACATTTGGCATTTAACCTTATTGACTTGCTTATTTGTATGCGATACAATAGCCTTCCCCTGAAACCATATGAATTAGTAGATAAGTTTGCAATATCCGGATATACCTTCTCAATCATTACTAAAATGCTCGGCACCAAAACAAAGATATTTCTGAGTTTTTCCATCCCATTTCTTACTTCAAACTTTTCTGGACTTATTTGAAGTATATCATTGGAAAATAGAATTACAGTCCCCCTCCAATCTGCCAGTATAATTCTACTGAGAGACCTTGCACACACTTGAAGCATCGTCACTACAAACTTTTAGTGGAAGTTAAAGCAGAGTTAGCAGTTCTTCCGCCATCTAAAAGTGTGGGTGCAATACCAGACAATGCCACAGCAAGAGGAATGTAGTGACCATGCTTAATCTTTGCGGTAAATTTATTGAAAAGTTTTCCCGGCGGGCGCCTCCAGAAGCATTCAGAAAGAAAATGTTCCGTTTGTTATTGTAGACTGGTGACATAATTAAATCATTTTTCTTATTCAAAAGACACTAGTTTCGAATGGCTTCAATAAGTCAGTAATGGTCATAGTTTTTTTCTCGCAAATATTCTGCATGGTTTTATGTGGCAGCAAAGACAAACCCAAATCTTTCAATGATTTGCCTAAGAGAGTCTTTCACTCTTGACTCAAAACAAAGCTTCATAGAACGTACTTTGACCAATCCCTACTCCCTACTAATATTATAAATGCCAAAGTAACTCTGTCTGTCTGTTACCCTTTCACGTCTAAACCACTAACCCGATTTTAATTAAATTTGGTACAGTGATAGACTAGACCTTGAGGATGGTCATAGGCATTTTTTTTTTTGTCTTTTTGCGGTTCTGATTGGGGATATGGGGCTTTTTTTTTTATTTTTTTGGGGATTTTTCATCTTTACACAGCCCTGGCCCATTATTAGCTTATCGGATTGAAAAACTAAAAAAAATTCATTTTAGTAAAATTATCTCTTATTCATTTGAGCTATCAACCATCTTTTTGCAGTGTCCTGAAGCTGAGCAAAGCTTAAAAGAATGCAACTAATTATTGCTCAACATTTTCCATTATTGGATAAGATGAAAGCAAGCGAGTGTGTAACCTATAAAATTTTTTTTGCTCCAACAATTTCAACTTAGTTACAGGACTTTTGATACAAAATCCTTCCATTTTTTGAGATTCTGTTCTTTGTTCTTTGTTCATTATTGTTCTTTGTTTTGTTTGTAATTAAAATATATCTTACGCTTTTTAATTTTTGTTCTTTGCATTTTTTTTGTTTATTTTTGTTGGTTCATATTCAGTTCTTTCGTTTTTTTGTGTTTATTTTGTTCATTTTTAATTATTAGGATACTTATTTTTACTTTTGATATGCCTCGCAAGGGCAAATCTAAGCTTGGGCGTAGTTCTAGCAGAGCCCGCGCTGCAAAAGTTGCTAGAAGACAGGAATCTGAGGAGCAGACTCAAATACGTTTGACCTTAGATGCCGAGCGTCACGTAGCACGTTCAAGTGCACAGTGATGCACAATCAGGGCAATATGCGAATGCCCTTCTAAAGATCGGGGAAGATCGTATGGCGACAGACATTAATGGCATGATTACGCTGAGCCGTGAATTCTGTGAAGTTGTGAACAACTTAGATGATTTAAAAAACAAACTCTATCCCGATCTGGAAGCTAATATGGGCAATCGAGAATGGTGAGAGAGCGATTTTAGCGCCGACAAATGAGAGAGTGGGGCAGATAAACAAACAATTTCTGGAATACGTGAGGGGCGATGTTGTCGAGTACCTCTCAGTTGACAATATTGTAGACACTGAATAGGTCCCATCGTATCCTATAGAGCTCTTGAACTCTTTAGAATTATCAGGAGTGCCTTCTCACAAGTTAAGCTTAAAAGTTGGTGTGCCTATTTAATGCGAAACCTTTATGCGCCGAGGCTATGTAACGGTACACGGTTGCAAATTACTGAATTGGGACGCAATATTATAAAAGCAAAAATTATGACTGGAATGGCAAAAGGAGAAAATGTTTTAATTCCTCGTATCCCAATTATTCCCACTGATTTGCCATTTCAGTTTAAAAGAGTGCAGTTTCCCTTAAAAGCAGAATTTGCAATAACAATAAATAAAGCTCAAGGACAGACGCTTAAAGTAGCAGGTATACATTTAGAGAAAGTCCTGTTTTTCCCATGAGCAACTATGTATATGTGGCGTGCTCGCGTGTATCGTGTCCGCAAAATCTTTATATTTTAGCAGAGATTAGAAAAACAAAAAATGTGGTTTATAAAAATGTGTTAAATTGAAATGTTCATATTTAGGAACAGCCACTGTAGCTTGCAGTTAGTATGTATTTGCATTATTCCAAAAATTAATATCCTAAAAAAGGCTAAAAGTAACTATTTCACATCGACGAAGTCGCGGGTAACAGCTGGTGTTCTCATAATCGGATGACAGTTTTTGTTGTTTGCGGTGTAACATAACTTCAATAATATTTTGCGGTGGAATCATATTTTGGATTCCACCCATTATTCGCAACAAAGGATCAGTAATTTTACACAACAAAATTATAAATGTAAATAAGTGTCTGTGTTATTTTTCTGTAGAACAGAACACGTATCAGACATGGTATATTTCCATTGGCTATCATCTTCCAACAAAAAATACCTCGTTCTGGCATCGCTGTCTGTATTTCTAATGTACACCTATGCACATACAAATGTAAATTATCTTTTATTAATAGTAACGTGCCATTTTCATTTTAAAACTATTAACTTTATTTGTATCGAACTGTATGAGTTTATAACTCAACAGTCCATGTATTTTATGTTGTCAGGGAGTTTTTGCTGTATTTATAAGAACTTTACTTTTTTGGGAGAAATCTAGACGTAGCGATGGAGGAAGGTATTGTGAAATAAAAGTGGTTTTTTGTTTTGTTTTCCACTCTAAAGTGGCTTTACTAGGCTTTAATATTATTTTACTACTAACAAAGTGGTGGGTAAAAGGAAAACTTTAAAGGAAAACTTTTTTTTCCGTAATTTATTTATTTTTATTACAATTTGTTATTTTTTAGTATTGTTTGCTGTTATGTATATGACACTATAAGTTTGGCTTGAGTCTGATAAGCGTTAATATATGGTTATCTGTATGGTAAATACGTTGGTCTAAGTCTTCTTAGCCGTCTAGTTAATGTTTGTTTGTTGTTTGGTATGGTCCGTACTTCATCGTTTGTGTGTAGTTGTAGTTTTATACGATGTTTAGTGCTATTTAGTCTTATCTCCTGTACGATTGTCGCTATGTTCAAATCCTTGTGAATTTCATTGTTAGGTACGTACCAGTCCGCGTTGACTATCGTCCGAAGTATATTGTTTAGCATGCGCTCTGTGATTGCTCTGTTAGATTTCTTAGTAGTGCCCCATAGTTGGAGTCCGTATGTCCATATGGGTTTAATGATAGTCTTGTAAATCAGTAGTTTGTTATCAATTGTCAGTTTTGACTTTCTCGCTAGCATCCAGTAGTATTGTCCAAATTTTTCTTGTATTTGTCTCTTTTTGTGTAAAATGTGTTGTCTCCAGGTTAATTTACTGTCAATGTACATACCCAGATACTTGGCGTACTCTGCGGCCTGTATGTTTTAGTTGTTGAGTCGTACTGGCAGAATAGAGTCAATGCGCCTTGTGTAAGTTATTGGTGTCGTCTTTTCTTTATTAATTTGTATTCTCCATTCGTTAAACCACTTTGAGGTATTGTCGAGATGTTGCTGTAATACTCTTGTAGCGTCCGTGAGGTTGTAGTATTGTGTCATCGACGAATGTGGCGAACGTGAAGTTTGGGGAAATAGGGATGGCGGTGTACAGGAGGTAGAGAACAGGACCAAGGACACCTCCCAGGGGAACTCTGGCTTGGGCTGTGTGCAGCTGAGAGCATTTGTGTTTACATCTCACGTAGAATGTTCTACAGTCAAGATAACTTCTCAAAACTAGAAAAAGTCCAGTGGGAGTATTCGTCTGAGTTTGTAAAGAAGTCCGGTATGCCATACTTTGTCAAAAGCCTTTGAAACGTCAAAAAATACAGCTGCGCAGTATCTTTTCTCTTAAAGGTCTTTCGAGATTTTATTTATGACTCTATGCGTCTGTTGTATGGTCGAGTGGTTTTGTCTGAAGCCGGATTGGTGGTTCGGGATTAGTCTGTTTGTGCCAAGTAAGGGTTTTATTTGCCTGGAGAACTTTTTCCAGCAACTTGGATAGAACGGGGAGCAAGCAGATAGGCCTGTAGCCATTTGCTTTTGTCGGGTCCTTGCCAGGCTTAGGAACAGTTGTCACTTCAGTGATCTTCCAAACTTTTGGAAAGTATTTTGTTCGGAAGATTGCGTTGAATACATTTCTAATGCTAGTCAGTCCATGGTTAGGTAGCTCTTTAAGAATTTTTCCAGTGATTTGGACATAGCCTGGGCTTTTTTTGCTTTTAGTCTTATGAAGTACTGGATTTCATCTTTCGTAGTCAGTGCTATTTTTGTGGTGTCAGTGTTATTTATTAAGCTCAGTGAGTGATAGGTCTTTTCTTTTTCGTTGGCGAATGTGTTGTCAAAATGTGCTGCAAGTGTTTCAGCTGTTTCTTCCTTAGTTCTAGACCAGGTCTTGTTATCATTGGAGATGAGAGATTGGTGAAGAATCATCGATTTTACTTTTTTGGTGGCTTTCTACAGCGAGTAATTCGTCTGGTATGCGGGTGTCCGCTTAGAGAGGTATTTGTTTATACAATCGTTTTTGTAAATTAGTAGTCTTTTGTGGCTTTATTCAGTTGCCTTTGTATCTCCGGAGATCTGGTGGTTTGCCACGTCTTGCGGAGATGTCGTTTACGCCTAATTTTGTCAAGTAGGAACTGGGGGGTTTTGTCAAGGCGATCTTTTGCACTGAGCGTTGCTGTAGAACGCGTCGTAGCATCAAGTATGACATCGTTTAAGTGAATTATGGTCGCTTCTATGTTGTCTGGGGTTCTTAGAGGTTCGCGTAGCTCAAGGTCTTTCATAATTATTGCTTTGAATGTGAGTCAGTCGGTCTTCTTATTGTAAGGTGTGCAGGTTCTATACTTGACAATTACGGAGGAGTGGTCGGAAAAAAGATAAAAATTGGTTTTAGCTGTTATGTCACATGTCGGGATACCTTTATATATACAAAAATCTATAAGGTCGGGTCTCTTTTTGGTATCTGTTGGCCAGTAAGTCGGTTCGTTTGTGGAAAGGAATTTTATGGTCTGTCGTTTGAGTACGGCCATAAGTGTGGTTACTTTCTTGTTAGTTATGCGTGAGCCCCAGTCTGAGTGCTTCGCATTTGAGTGTCCTCCCGCGAGAAAGCGCGTCCCAAGTGTTTTAATGTAGTCGTTTTATTGGTCTTTTGTGATGTTTTGGTTTGGGGGACAGTACAGTGCAAAGATAGTAAGTGGTCCGTATTTGTCTTCTATCTTACAGTCATTTGTTTTGTGGTTTTTTGCACATTTTATACAGACCGGGGTGTTAATACAGTAGTTTTTGGTGTGGTCATACTTTTGTCAGTTTGTGCACTGGGGAATTATATTTTTTTTTGTGAGGCGGCTAGAAAGAAACCTTGCCAACCAGTTACCAATGCACAAGTTCGTTTATTTTGTAAAAGTCTTTATTGTTTTCTATTTTAATTGCAAAGAGGGGAAATGGCTGTTTTGTGGTTTTATTTCTCATATTGAATATGTTTAGTAGGTGGTGTCCTTTGTCGATGAGTTTCCTCTTTAGTTCTTCTGTGTTAGTACAACCCTAAGTCATCGTTGTTCTTTTGGTTTGTATGTATAGTATCTTGGGTTCTTTTGTTGTATCATTTTGAGAATTGTCGTGTAGTGTGTTGACTTTTTGGGTTGTACTTTAACTTCTTCGTTGGGTAATACCTGAATGTAAAAGTTGCCCTTAGCTATGTCGTTAAGTGCTTTAGTTAGAGTTCCTATTGTTTTAACACCTTGTATGTGGTGGTTTGTTTTGTTTCTTTGGTATGTCTTTTATGGGTTTTGGGGAGGGGCAAGGGTCATCTTCGTCTAAAGATAACACAGCGAATCTATTTTCGTTAGAGCCAGTATGTTGTGGGTATTGTTTGTGTTTTTGTTTATGGCTTTTTGTTAGTAATAAGTATGTCAGTTTTATCGGTTGGTGATAGGGTTCTGTTGCGTTTAAGGTCAGTTTTTATTTGGTTATTTGCAGACTTATTACCGGAAGCTGAAGGTGTACTCTTAGTGTTACAAATCTTGAGGTTGTGTAGGCCATGGTGGTTGTGGTAATTGCTATGGGATGAGTTGTTGTGGAAGGTGGTTGTTAGGATTGATGTGGTTAAAGTTGAGCTGTTGTTGTTGTGAGTGTTGATGATGTGTGGATTGGTGTTGATCTGCACACGCTCATTCTGAGAGTTTTAGCTCTCGGATGATAGATGGCGCTGCAGACAGCAGGGGGTCCGGAGTCAAATCAGCTGTCAGATGACAGCTCAATTTGTTTGTTGACAGCAATGAATAATTTCTCTGTTGCTGCAAACTATTTACAATTGCCGTAAAATATCACTTAATTATTTTTTGATAATTAATTAAATATTATGCTAATTTCGCGCGGCGAATTTCGCAACAATTTAATTAATTAACTATGTGTATATTAGATTACAAACGCATCCTTACTCGCCAGGAGTTCGCACACGAATGAAAGGAGGAAAACTGTTCTTAAAACTAAACTACCAAGAACTTATCGACTACGCTGACCCTTCGTCCATACCATATGTTGCGTGTTCTGCTTCGTCGGCCGTCATTTTGTCGTATTGAACAATACGATGTCTGCACTACCTGTGTGGCATTCTGTTTTGTCGTCCTTCGGCTTGTCGTGCTGATCGGTACGATGTCGACAGCATATGGGTTGCGTTTTGTTCAGAAATAAAGGAAACGAGATATTCATCTGCTACCCTCTTTGCCCCTGAAATTTTTTTGACAGCTTGTTGTTTTTGTATTTTGCCTCTCGTCTGTGAATACATGTGAGGCAACTGCTCATCTTCTTCCGAGAATTTATTTGAATTTGAAAATGTTTGCTGTAACTGCCCATATTCATTTTAAATATTATGCTTAGTATTTACCTCTATTCATGACAAATGTGTAAAATAAGATGTGTTGTTTAATTTTCGCTTTTGTTTGAATGAAAATCTTAATCATTTTGCAATATTTATTGAATTACAAAATTACATATTTTTTCAAAACAAACGGCCACTTCGGAGAAAACGAAACGCCATGCTATGTTCATAAGGTTAATGCCATAAGCACGAATAATTATAAAACATCACACTGGAAACAATATTGGAAGTAAGTGAAACGCCATTGGTTAAAATGGACCATAGACAATAATTAAAGTTATGAAATACAAATGAAAGTTATAGAAAATAAAGATAAATTGCCTCTTTTCGATCTTCTTCATTATCTTCAATTTAATATTGTTGATGTGTACAGTAATAAAAGCAAAATAAGGCTGTGCCCTCGTCTATGAGAAATAACCTAGTACCACAAAGTAATAAATGGTATTTCAGTATGAAATGATATGTTTTATTGTTTCAAATATAAATTGTTTGTTGCGTGGATTTTGATTGAGCATTTGATTGTACCGTATTGACACTTGGAAAACTAGTTTCCGCGCCTCTGGTGGAGAATAGATTATACGTCGTGTCCCGACAGAATTTTTACAGATTATTGGCGCGAAGAAAATCGTATGGGATTTCGAAAAATCGGTCGTAAAGAAAATGGTTTTTATTCATTGTTTATGAATTAAACATTAGTAAATAAAAACAAAAATCAATAAAGAACATGTTAAACTTGTATGTTAATGCTTGTTAACTGGTCGGAAGTGATTTTAAACATTGTTTATTGTACCCTGAAAATGTGCATTATGCAAAGCAATTATACCACTTTGCGGATATAAGTTATTAGTTTATTTCTTTTGCGAAGTGAAATAGGCACTTTGAAATGGTCATTCTTAACTGCATGTGATTTGAATTTAGTCAATCGGACTAAAAAAAAGTAAAAACAATGAAAAAATTTGCGAAGTTCCACAATGGAAATTTAATGGAGGTACTGCAATTTCCATGTTGGGCTTCGAATTCAGGTCGAATTCAGTATCAGACGACCTTGCTCTGTTTAACCCCAAGTAAAAACAAGCAAGAATTAACATCAAACTTAACGCCCCAAATACAAAAGCGTAAATAAACCTCCGCCCTAGTTGACTATAAACCCAAAATCCCAGACACAAACAAATACCAAGATGCAAAATAAAACCAAACACTATTTTTTTTATCAATTTATTTGTATCCAATCTCTTGATTTGTAATCCAACACATAAGTAACGCACGTTACACTTAACACATATTACACAAACAACATAGTGCTTTTCTTGCTTTCTTATGAACATGTTTTTGAATTAAGTTTCACTCCTAAACACTTGACAACTATTTTAATAAATACTTACACATTTTCTGAAGCCATTGCAATTAAAACTATAATTATAACTTTTATTTTTCACATTTAGATTTGTATTTTTATTTGGTATTGATTTCCAATTTTTCATACAAATTAACTCCCGCCTTCGGCCTGTCAAAATCCGATCGGGTAACCGTTGCGCACCTATTCACCACCAGAGCACACCGTTCCAAGTCTCAATATGAACAATTTTGAATTTATTGATTGACTACACATCAACCTCAAAAATAGGTGACCAGAATTAAGTTCAATAATATTGCAAAATACTTATATATCAGCAGCATTTTATTGTGTAATATTATTAAAATATATGAGAGGTCGCTAATATTTACCTTAAAAGAAATTCTTTTACCAATCCTTTCTCATTCTTACATTCTGCAAACCTTGCGAACATTGTTATTGGAAATTCCAATTATGTTGACTAGCTGCGCAACAGCACAACACATTCGGCGTTGCTATTGGCTGACTTATAGCAGATGTATCAGCTTATTGCAGTAGTGGGGGGTAAACCGACGAACTTCTTCTGAAAACGACGAACTTCCCCTACTTTCCGACAGGCTTTTAACAAATATGCGTTAAAACCGACAACCTTTTTTAAAGTATGCGTGAAAATGTGTGGAGGAGGGGTTTTCCAGCTGGAAAGATGAATATCTCGTCATTATTTCTGGTTTTGTTTCATCGCCACCAGCTGGTCTGACATAGGTTCAGTTGTTGTTTGAGTTAACTCCTCCCTCACTCGGATGAGGCACATCCTCCGGCTCTGTAACGCTCAATGAGAAGTTGTACGGCATTTTGCTGCTGCTCTCTTTTCCGATTTACCCACAATTGGCGAAGGGCGTAAACGGTGAAAAGTATGCAGGCCACAGTCAGCCCTGAAATTATCGGAGCAGCGATGGCTCTATCTTCATCTCCTTAATTGTTCGAAGGTTTCAACCTTTTGAGGAATGAGAGGCTGAGGATGTCCATGTGACCGGTGATGTTCAATAGCGATGTTGACGCTGGGACGAGCGATTTCTTTAGAAGGCCGAAGCGCTTTTTATGAAGCGAACCCTTAATCCGAGCGTGATCTTCAAACGTCACCAAATAGGTACCAGTAACCATTTTTTGAATGCCCTCCGCATTCATTGATGATTATTACACCGTCGTCGACTACCATCAGTGTCCAGGTGACTGGGCCTCTTGTGTCATCCGACGCAGGTGTCCGACGATTTCATACAGAACTTTGTCGTTAGCGTAGCTGTGCAATTTGTTACTGAAAGAATTCTTCCTTGGCAGTCAGCCACGCAGTTGTTCTCAGCAAAGTGTAAAATAGTATTGTTATGCTGGACTGGGTACACCGTTATCTTCTTGCAAACTAATCTAGGTATTGGATACTACATTCAGAAATGTACATTATTATTACGAGTCCGCCGCGTCGCTGAAGTCACTGCATGACCTCAGCATCGAATGTGGCCACGCGCTTTGCAACCTAAAGGTAGCAGGCGAAACCTGGGACTGCATCCTCATCAAGCATCCCCCCATCTTCAACAAGTTGCCTCCGCAGACCCAGCGAGACTGGGAAACTTATCTCGGCACATCCAAGGCATTGTCAGATTGGAAGACTTTCCTCTCCTTCATCGAAGGCCGTTTCAGTTCTCTTGAGAATATCCAAGAGCTGCAGACGACGTCGAAACAAAGCAGTCAAAATCCGTCTTACGGCCGTACTACCCACCAAGCAATTTGATATTCTCAACTGGAGTCACCTTTTAGAACTACCATTAGCAGACCCAGCTTACAACCGTCCAGGAAAAATCGAGTTATTCTTGGGAGCTGACGTCTACTCCTCGGTTATTCTAGAAAGTCTGACCTTAACATCTGATACATCTATTAAATCAGCGATAGTAACATTGGTAAAATGCACGCTTGTTAATTGGTACACTTCTTCTGAATCGAGTATTGTAGGATTGACCATTCCAACCTTTGCAAGCGTTATTGATAGAATTAAATTTTCTAGTTACAAAATTAAATTTATATTTCTAGCTAAAAGAATCTCGTATAAATGGCCTGTGCCCATTTGTTTTTCCTGCTTTAAAATAGTGTTGACTGTCTCCGTCAATCTGTTAATCTTTTTAACGAAGGTTGTCCCTATGGACTACCCTCCTGTTTATAAGAACAGTTGTCCCCAAGTCCGCTTCTACTCTATGTCTCAAGGTACTGTGAAGGGGTGGTACATGCACAACTTCTATACCAAACTGATTCTTTAAAAAAGACGTTATTGTTTAGGATTTCAAAGATGGTTCGTTATCGCAATAAATACTCTTCACGTCGGGAAAAGGATTACAATGTTTATAAGCGCCGGCTTAAGATCAAAGATCGTTCGAGAAGGCTCTGGGACTCTGGACCACAGCGAATTTGGAAAATTTGTCCAAGCATGTTAGGAAATATTTTTTCTCTGTTGAGAAAATGTCAACGAAAAGGCACTGGAGTTATACCAAGCTGCTGTTTGCGTGGCCTATCGTATATAACCCTCGTGCAGACCTTACAGCTCTGCATCATTTCAGATACCATTCTCGACATCTTCGAGAAGTAATAGTCGCACAAGATTTGCTTTACGTTCTCTTGGGCGGATCTATGTGCTCGATTGTGTTCTCTTTGTCCATTTTTATCATAAACGTCCGACACCCAAAATTTCGTGACAGGAAAACTGCGTAAAAGCTCGGGTTGCACGAAACCCGTAGACGAGCAAATGGAATGTTACATCTCCCAAGTTTCAAGAATATATATGGCAAGCGACAATTATCCTACTACATTCCAAACATACTCAACAGCATCCCTCAAGAACTCCGAAACATAGAGTCGGCATCATACAGGAGGAGGAAACTGAAGCAGTATTTTCTTTAAGCAATAACTTGACAACATGCCTTATGCAACTATATCGCCAATTGTTTTTATTAATGTTATCTCTTTGTTTCCTTTCCTGTTCTTACATCTCTGCTACATATATAATTTATTTTCTGTTCATACTGTTGCTACCCTTGTCTTTTTTACTTTTTATCTGTTCATTTATTTATTCATGTATTTATTTATTTCATTTTGTTAATTTATGGCTGTTACACCTCCTTTATTCTCGTGTATGAACTAATTTTTAGCAATTCTTTTTACATAAAATCAACCGTCAATCTAAACTCAATTAAATAGTAAATTAAAACGAATGCATAAAATCTTTTTTGCAGACAAGCCTCAAGGCTTCGCAAATTACATATTATTGTACCTTGTTATATGTTTATTAAATAAATAAAATTATCAAAATTATCAAATTAATTACTGCGCTATCATCGTCATGCCTGCTATGTGCAAATTTTAGCTGAGCAAATGGGGGTTGAAATGAATGTGAAAATCAGCACTGAGACTCGCGTCGATTTCAGCCAGAATTTTATAGATTAAAAAAACTTTTAATCAGCGACTTCTTGGATTTAGCCCACTAATCGATATTTTAATAGTTATTATTTCTTAATGCTTTCGTCGAGATTTAAAAACCTGCGTTTTTAGATTTTTGCAATTCGCATATTGACGTTTTACCGTTTTTGGCTGCCTTGGATAGGGTAGCGGAGATGGATTCCCATATCCTGATGGGGGACTTTATTGCTCACGTGGGTGCTGATGTAGCGACGTGGGGGAGTGTGGTTGGGAGGAATGGTGATCCTCATCAAAATGCGAACGGAGAGAGGTTGTTGGACTTTTGCTGCGCAAATGGCATGTCCATTATGAACACCTTCTTTCCACACAAAGACATCCATAAATACACTTGGTACCGTCGAAGTCTTCAACAGAAATCGTTGATAGATTTCTTTGTGGTGCCATCGTGTATGAAACGGATGGTTTGTGATGTTCGTGTGTTGAGAGGGGCTGAACTGTCCACCGATCATCACCTGGTGCTGTGTACGCTGCATCTTACTGACAAAGTACCTCTTCTGCCAAGGCGGGAACCAAGAGTGGTTACTCGCATACGGTGCGAGAAACTACAGGACAGTGAGGTGCGGCGAAGTTTCTCACGGCGCATGGCCGAAAGGTTTTTACAAATTCCAACTGTTCCGTCACATGTAGAGGAAGAATGGCAACTGTTCTCAACAGCAGTTATTGCCTCTGCACGTGATGTTTGTGGGGTGAAGCGGCTTGGTGTGCCGGCTGGTGGTGAGAAAAGGCCATCAGAGAGAAGAAGAAGACCTATAGGGATTGGATTCTCTTGGGGGACTCTGCTTCTCGTCACCGGTACACTGAGGTGCGAAGAACTTGCAAGATGGCTGTGCGAGCAGCTAAAGAGCAGGCTTGGAAGGAGTTCGGCGAGAAGTTGGAAAGCGATCATAGATCTGCAAATAAGGTGTTCTGGCAAACCATCCGCCGCCTCAGAGGAAGGAAATTCAACATCATCGAAGGAGTTAAATCCAAAGATGGGGTGTTGGTTTCCAATGAGGCAGACATCTTACGCAGATGGAGCGAGCACTTTTCGGAGTTGCTCAATCCCGAACAGGGCACTGAAGGTGGCAGACCTGTCGTCGTGAGTAGGGCGGAGAATTGTCCAACGGTGGAGGAAGTCACTTTGGCGATTGAGTTGCTTAAAGTCGGCAAATCCGCCGGTGTGGATGAAATCCGGCCAGAAATGCTGAAGGCGATGGGTAGAGAGGGAGTTCTATGGCTCTCTCGTGTCATTAAGGTGGCCTGGGAATGTGGCGAGACGCCGGGAGATTGGCAAACTGGGATGATTATCCCTCTTTTTAAAAAGGGGGATAAGAGAGACTGCTCGAATTATATGGGCATATCTCTCTTAAGTCTCCCCGGTAAAGTCTATGCGAAGGTGTTGGAGGCGCGTTCTACAGCTATGGTCGAATCTAGGTTGGGGGACGAACAGTGCGGCTTTCGACCCGGCAGAAGTACTACCGACCAGCTTTTCACTCTAAGAATGGTACTCGAGAAGGCGTGAGAATATGCCAAACCAGTCTACAGTTGCTTTGTTGACCTGGAAAAGGCGTATGACCAAGTTCCTCGAGGAAAACTCTGGAGTGTTCTGCAGGAGTATGGGATTAATGGGTCTCTGTTGAGGGCCATTCAGTCATTATACACAAACTGTAGCAGCTGTGTTCGGATCAACGGCTGTAAATCAACACCTTTTACTGTGGGCGTTGGACTTCGCCAAGGGTGCGTCTTGTCACCTCTCCATTTCATTATATACATGGATTGGATGTTACAACGCAGCCGTGGTGAAGAATGTTTGACATTGGCGGAGCTGAGGGTAAGTCACCTGCTTTTTGGAGATGACTTAGTTATCCTCACATCCTCACAGACGAAACTTCAGCGTGCGTTAGATAGGTTTGTGGCCGTCTGTACTGATGCTGGGATGAAGGTTAACGTGGACAAATCCGAGGTGACGGTAATTTCTAGAACGCCTGTGCAATGCACTCTGCAGGTCACCTGTTCCATTGAAACAGGTGGAGAAGTTTAAGTATCTCGGGGTCTTTTTCACGAGTGATGGGAGGAGCAATACTGAGCTTTCCTGTAGGATTGGCTAAGCTGGGTCAATTTTGAAACAGCTTGGATGGTCTGTCATCAGGAAGGCCGAGCTTGGGGTGAAGGCCAAGTTATCGGTGTTCAATTCGGTATTTGTTCCAACTCTCACCTATGGTCATGAGATTTGGGTAATGACCGAAAGAATAAGAATACAAGCTGCCGAGATGAGATTTCTGCGTGCTGTTGTAGGAGTTACTCGCCGAGATAGGGTGAGAAACACGACAGTACGGGGAGAGCTAAACGTTGAGCAGCTTCTTCTCCGAACGGAAAGATCCATACTTCGATGGTATGGCCACGTGGCACGAATGTCCCCTGCAGTAACATAAGAAGTCTGGGTAAGATACAGAGGACGGCATGTTTGTGCATAACGGGATCAGTACGATCTACACCCTCGGCTGCCTTGGAGACAATGCTACACGTGCTTCTCGTAGACATACACGGGAAGTACGTAGCCACAAGGGCAGCAATTAGACTAAGGGAAAGCAATAGGTGGATAGGACATCAGACAGCGGGGCATGAGGAGATTCCCCGTAACTCGAAAATCCCATCTCACACAGACTACCTCCCACCCCATGAGGATTTTGATAGAAGCTATCGAACAAAAATTCCAAACAGAGAGGAAGAGATAGGCAGACAGAGTGAGAAACCAAGCTTCATTCATATACGGATGGATCAAAATCAAGAAAAGGGACGGGCGTGAACTCCGCCGTAGAAGCTTGCCAGTTCTTGTTGTGTCAAAATGTCTGAAACAATTTGCCCATACCCATAACAGGTACTCAACAATACTACTGGTGAAAACCGCATGGAAATCCGATTAGTAGTTCCTGAGATTAGACTCCCCAAACATTTTTTTGGACTTTATTTTATAATATTTACTAAACATTATGATTACGATCCCGAAGTGTATTATTGATTTCCTTATCTAGTTTCAGAGTTCAAATTATTAATCGAAAGCTAAAGACCCCAAGATAATGACTTCTTTTATTAAAACGTGTGTTCATTGAACTTCTAAATTTATTATCATTCCTTTTCTTTAAAATTATTATTACAAATAGTGCTCTTGTATTTGTTTTGTTTGTATTCAATATGTATGTGTGCGGTCATTGTGGTGAAGATATCCACGTCGAAAGCGACTTTGCGGCATTTTCGGCTTGTGAGAGAAAGCTGAATTTTAATTGCACTACGATCACGGAGAAATCTTGGAGAACCAGGGCCTCAAGAAGAGACGTGTGGAAGTGTCAAATCTGCAGGAATTCTTTAGATATCCAGTCCACAGCTCCACCCAGCAGTGCGGTTGCTCCTTCTCCTAAAACGCAACAAACACCATCACGGCTGACAACAACTCAGTTGTTATAGCGGAAGTGCGTATGCTGAGAGATGAAACTAAAGAGATTGCGGCTGGTTGTAATTTCCTTGCTGATATATTATATATGATGAAATTAACGTGAATATGAAGAAGAACAATGATTTCATGGGTATTATAACGAAAGAATTAAATGACTTGAGGAAAAATAATAAAAAAAAAAAGACGTTATAAAAAATTTACAAACACAAATTAACACACTAGAGCAGCAAATGATCAAAAACAACATCAAGATCAAAACCTAATTGAAGTAGTGAAGAGAATTGCCAAAACAATTAACATCGAGATCAATGACACCGACGTCACTGACATTTATCGAACAGAAACCAAGAACAACGAACAATCGTCAATTGTGGCAACGTTCGCGTCTAATATAAAAAAAACGCAGCTTATGAAAAAGTGTTATGCTAAACACTAACAACACACAAAGCGTGAGCGCATCTTTGCCTGATGCAACTGTGTACATCAACAACCAGCTGACAAAGCACAACAAACACTTGATGTGGGTGGTAAAGGAGAAAGCGAGACAGGAGAACTGGAGATTTGTGTGGGAGAGTGCGGGAAGATTATTGGCTAGGCAGAACGAGAATTCGCAGCCAATTTTGGTAAGTACCGCTGCAGGTGTAAGCAAGATTGCTAGATCTCAATAACTGTACTGTGTGTAAACAAAAAGGAGCACAAAAAACTCACACGGAAATGGATAATACAAATAAAGTATTTGTTGATTTAAACTGTAAGGTAGTTGATGGTTTTAGCAGCATCGATATAAATGAAATTAAATGCTGCTGTCTAAGTTTTAATATAAGGTCTTTGAAAAAGAACTGGAATTATTTCTACATTAATGTTAATTACCTCATCAGTATAACGGACGATAACGGTCATCTTGTCAGATACAAATTGTGATGAAGTCTTGAATGAGAGTGATGCTGTGTCACTTTATCAGAAGCGTCATGATAGAATGACAAAACACGTTCACTAAAAAAAATAAGAAGCAGAAGAAAAGAAAATCCTTGGCAAAGAAGGGACGAACTTTACAGAAAGTGGAAAAATAACCGGCTAAACAAATCCTATGAACTGGAGCATAAGACTTTAAGAACAAACTTAATAAAGAAATAATGCAAGAAAGAGAGCGCTGCCTGCCAGTACGAAGACTCCGAAGAAGACGACGCCTACCATACCTTTTTCGAATGCAGCAGGTGGGCAGTGCAGAGGACCAGGTTGGAAGCGGAGATAGGCAGCATATCACCTGATACCGTCGTCGAAAAGATGCTATCCAGCAGCACCCACTGGACCAAAATCGCGACATACGCTGAAGTAGTGCTGAGAACTAAAATGAGAGAGGAAGGATATAGCATCCCCCCAAATGAAGATCGATTACAGCCTGACCGGCAAGATTAATTAATTAACCCGATGATGAAAATGAAAAAGCCGGTCCCCTTTGGGGGGAAGAAAACGACACCACTCTGAAGTAATGCGAAAGCGGTCCCAGAGTGGATGGTGTCAAGGAGAAGAGGTCAAGATGTGGTTTTAGTGGGTGAAAGTCTCACACTACTTGGAATAGAACGGGCCTGTTCCACCTGCCTATCAGGTTTCCACATCGCCCTCAAGGCAAAAAAAAAAAAAAAAAAAAAAAAAAAAAAAAAAAAAAAAAAAAATAAAGAAATAATTGCTCAAAAATCGATGTTCTGCATAACTAAGTTCAACCAAGTAAAATCCGACTCCCGCAAAACATGGAGTCTTATTAACGAGATACTGGGAAGAAAAAAACCTGGAGTTGACGAAATAATTACAAAGAATTTCTCTGGTAAAATGTGTATGAATGAACTAAGCAGTGCATTCGTAAACAATTTCAGCACTTAGGTTCAAAACATCATCCGTCAATGCGGCACTGTTACATCGGCACACAGAATGTCAACCTTGGCAAGATCAATGTTCGTACATGTTGCGACCGTGATGACGTCATCGATCCCAATAAACACAAATGTGCTTGTTGGAATAATTAAAAAGGTTCTTGAAGAAGTCATATCAAAGAGGCTGCAAAAATTCAAAAGTAAAAATTCCTTGATACATGCAAGTGGTTTTCAAACAGTACTGGTAAACTCTTAGGCGAATGAAAGTCTAAATAAGAGCCACCATGTTCTAGTACTGTTGATTTTAGTAAGGACAATTTTAGTAAGTCAATTTTTTTTTATTCTCCTTGTATATTTACAACAACGCCAGGATTGAGACATCAAGTCAATTTATATAACGGTTAATATTAGGTTGTCAAATATCTCCCTTCCGCCTTTTTGTCAAAGCGCTACAGAGCTCGTATCTGGCAATACATCATTTGAAAGGTCTTGACATAACCTACAAAACGATGCTATGCATGATTAGTTTGGATACGAGCTCTGTAGCGCTTTGTACATAGCCGGAAAATTCAAAAGACAAAAAGGCGGAAGGGAGATATTTGACAACCTAATATATTTGGAGCAGCTTTGTGATTTAAACCAATGTCCTAATCATCTAACCTAATTTTATCATAAAAAATGAGGCACAGATGAAATTCAAAATGTTGAAGGTAGACAACTTATTATGCATGAAATAAAATTACAAGAACATGGATACATAAAGAAATACATATGCGAGGGGCGTTCAACATATTCTCGGTATCGGAGTGAAGCTGTGGTTGTATATATAAATTGACTTATTTATCAAGTAATACTATTATTTCAGTGCATTCATGTAAAATTTCATATAAATGTGATTATTAATTCGCGATTTATCTCTAGTTAAACAGAATCATAATGGCAACTGAGACGATGATGGTGAAAATTGAGCATCGCGCTCAATTTCTCACTAAGCAACTCACTCTTTCTTTGCTTTTCAAATCTTTCATTATTTTGTTTAATTTGGTTTTGTCATTTGGTGCTCGAGCTATCTGCCATCTGTTCCGTATGAGATTTTTAATCTGTGGAGTCGAGGAAATGTTTTTTTAGTTTGCGTTCTAGTGTAGATTGCTGTTGTGTGAGTTGCTTTATGGGCCCCTTCGTTAATTACGTCATAGTATACTATCGCTCTTTCAAATTTATTTGAGGGGAATGTCATTATTAGAAAGGCAAGTACTTATGTATAGTCGGAAAGTGTCCCAATCAGTTTTTGTGTTATAAAGCTTTGTTGGCTTAGTAACTTTTGTGGCTTGGGAGGAATATACTATGGCTATAGGTGAGTGGTCTGATGAAAGGTCGAACAAGGTCTTAATGTTTATGTTTGTTATGTTAATATTTTTACTATACAAAAGTCGATAAGGTCTGGACTGTTAGTCATGTCTGTAGGCCAGTAAGTGTGTTCTTCCGCGCTGACGTGCTTACAATTGTTTGCGTTAATTGCGCTTACAATATTCTTGTCTTTTTTAGTGGTTAATCTTGACCCCAGTCAATGTGCTTTGGATCCTTAGGGCTTTGTAAACTTCACACCTTTTGTAGTTGGCGGTGTGGCTACCTCCACAAAGGGCGCATTTTGGGTCTTTGTCTTCTTCCGCCAGTTGGCAATTGAAAGTTTTGTGTTTCCCTAAGCATTTAACACAAACAGGGTCCATAGTGCAGAAGTTTTTGGTGTGTCCATACCTTTGACAACTTAGGTATATATCATCCAAACTATACTTTACAATAAAGTAGGTTAGTGATTTTGTATATGTCCTTGTTATTGTTCTTAGTCTCAAACTCAATTGTAAATAGCGGCAGGGGTTGGTTGGTGCCTTTTAGTAGGATGTTGGATATTAAGGACTGTATGCCCAAGCTCTTCAAGTTCTTGTTAAATTTCGTTTGGCTCAGAAGGGTGCATGCTTCTAAGTACAACTTTGAAGCCCCTCTCTTCTTTAGGCTTATACGTGAAATATTTTTTATATTTTTGCTTAAGCATTTTCACTATTTTAAAATGGCAAATTGGCTTAGGGAATATTTAATCAACAGACAATTTTGCGTCAAAATCAATGAGACAATTAGCCGAAAGGAACACGTACGAAATGGAGTCCCGCAAAGATCAAGATTGGGCCCAATTCTCTTTATCCTCTACAGTAACGAGCTGCTAAAAGTTTTTGATCAAGCCATAAAATTCGCGTATGCAGATGACACAGCGATTATGGTACGCCATAAGTCTCTAAATACAACAACCGAAATTATGTAGGTGGAGTTTGATAGGGCGGTGAAATGGTGTCATGACCACGGTCTAACAATCAATGCATCAAAAACTAAGATGATGCATATACGAAGTCAGCATTCCAAGACTACTGATAAACCAATCCACTTCAGGAATAGTTCCTGTAGTAGATCAATCTGCTGTTCTATTGATATAGTAAACAGCTATAAATATCTTGGAGTCACAATTGACAGAAATTTTCTGTGGGATACGCATATCGGTGAGTTGCGCGTAAGCCTGAAGCTTTATACGCACTTAACCATTTAAAAGCTCATGCTACAACGATTGTCTTAAGACAAGTGTACTATACCTTAGTAGAATCAAAACTGAGGTATGGCATACTTGCATACTTGCCTTAGTAGTATCAAAACTGAGGTATGGCATACTTGCATGGGGTAATGCTTCGATAACGCACATTCAAAAATTTCAAAAACTACAAAACGCTGCAAAAAAAATAAGTGCTAACGTCAGCTCGGGGAAAAACATCACAATTTTCACGGCCCCACGTCCAGCGAACGACTGACAACCCTCCTGGAGTACTTCTGTCACGGAAAACAATTCGCAATTCGCCGTTCGGAACCGGCAATAAGCTGCAGGCCCCCTCCACATGTGTCAAAATTATAACGCGCACAACACAGTGGAGGCGCGAAAAGCTAGGCTCTGGCCCTTCCAACACGGTTTCAATCCAACACGGTTTCAATCCAACACGGTTTCAACACTAGACGGCAGGCACGAGGTATGCTTCAAGAACCACGATTCTGCAATAACTACGGGAGAAGACAGCTCAGAAGTAGTGTAACTGTACTCCTAAATACACTTTCCACAAGAACTACAGATCGCTACAAATATTAAAACTAGAAAAAGAAACTTAAAAAAAACATTTTATGAACTAAATTCATTTCCAACTTTAATCTGTGAAAATATTTAATTGTTTTTTGAATTAATGTCTTTTGAATTATTTAATCAATCAATTAATGAAAAATGTAATCTAAACTTACTCATGAATTAATAACAAAACTTAAAACACAATCTTCTGCAGAAAAGCCTTCACAAGGCTTTGCAGAAATAAATAACTTATAATTAATTTTTTGTAATAAATAAAATTGAATTGAATTTGTTCTAGGACGATAGCAAAGCAGGTATCGTCAAAAATCTATCATCGAGACGATAGAAAATTTTAGTTCTCGGCTCCCGTGAAGCAGGGAAAAAGTTTTTTTAGATTTTTAGATTTATTGTTTATTTCTTAATAATTTCATAATAATACATGATAATACAAATGTAATTCATTCGATATACAGGTTCAAACTTCAAATAATCACAAAGAAAAAAGAAAATAAGGTGGCATTCTATATTTAGATACAAGTAACAAAATAGAATTGAATGCCACTTCTGTAGGATAAAAGAACAAGAAAAAGAAAAATGGGGTGGGGTGACCCTTAAAAAAAGGGGAAACACTTGCAAAATTAAATTATAATAATTGAATCGATGAAAAATCAGTAAAAAAAAATTAATAAAATTAAGTTAATAGTTACCAAAAAATAAATGAGACACAAAAATAGATAGCAAGAAGAGTCAAGATTAAAAATTCATACTTAGACCAAAACATCAGAAATAAGAGATTCAAGGTCTGTGTAACTAAACAGCAAGAGCCAACTCTTCCAAATAGAGTAATTGAGCGGAAAGATTGAGGAGGTTTATTAAAGAACCGATGGCGTTCTGTCAATATCGTTTTTCGAAACCTACGTGAAGCACAGCTATCGTCCAAAGCATATCGAAAGACCATTGTATTTACGTGATGATCCCCCTGTTCTTTGTTATATGCCTAATGAGTAGTTGTCAAAGAATTTTAATCAGCACATTGATTTTTCGTATGTAAGTTCTTAATTTTTCAATAAATCAGTGAATGAAATAAAATTTTTAGTACAGAAAAATATTAGCTTTCTGTTTCAAACCTCGCAAAAACTGATCTTTTATCATATTCGTCACTGCATAACTTCTTTCCTTCCCCGGTAAGGGCAACGACCTTAGTAAATGCAACTGCACCGATTTTTATCGGCTATGATTATCGAGTTCATACGAGTATGTAGAGATAAGAAGTTTAAGATAATATTACTCACTTGCAATAGATAATGCCAAATCTCTCAGGTGAAAGGCAACTGGTATAGTGATTCAAAACTTTTAAGCATTCGTCAGTTTCCCCAACGCAAAAGTCGTTCACAAATTTATTGTTTTGATAAAGTTGCTTACATTTGTCCTGGGGTTAATATATCCACAAGCATGCTATGTCAGATAAATGTGATTTTAATGGTTTCCTATTCATTTTAAATCTGAAATGTCACATGAACATTTACTTCCATTCTCAATCAAATGCAAAATTGTTTTCATAACCTCAAGCAAATGAATTCCAGATTCCCAAATCAAATAGTGTCAGTGGTCATTGCCTTGGTAAGCGCAGTCGTTTTAACATCCATATAGTTCTGTTAAAAACGAAATGCAAAGCTTTGTGACTAGTGTTTCACAACGTACTCCCCAACCCCTAATTCATCTATTGAGATATTTTTAAGCCAACAACTGCCTCGGTCAAGCCGCAGACGAAATAGATAAACTTTTTATATTTAGTAACAAACCACAGTGCGTGGATAGGACATAAAACTCATGAGTCTAATGCCAGTGCCACTTACGATTTACATGACACGAGGGACACTGGACTTGATCTAACAACGACAGATACCCTTTCCTCCATTCAGATACACTAGACCCACATGCATTGTAATTATTGAATATTCCTACCTATGGAATTTATTCATACCCTCGCACTAGTACTAACACAACACAAATAGCAATTATAATGATAGTTCCACTGTTGACGCAAAAAACTTTCAGGCTGCTACTGTCAGTTTTTTGTTGCGGGTCGTTGAATCTGGTCAGCTTTGCCCGGAGGTTCGAATTTAATAACGAAGTTTGGCCGGAATTGCCTTCCGTCGGGTCATCGATTTATTTTTACAACACGACTGGGGGAGGGCGTTAAAATCGATGTGGGACAATCGATTAAGTTCACAAATATTCATATGTTTAGCATGTCATTGAGTCAGAGGCTTCTTATATTTGTCATTCCATGAAATGCACATATCTACAATGAATATGATCGATTTTTTGATTAAAAGTTCGTATGCAATAGAGGGGTAAATCGAATAATAATATCGAAAGGTATTCGTAATATATGAGACAGAATTGACGAAATGTGTTGACTCCAACATGCCGGTGTTTATAAATGATGTGGTTACAAGGGAACTTGGTTCATTCTGTAAGTACCGTTGCCGCAATTTAGTTGAAATTCAAACGATTTAATCGGGTTCGCGCCAGGATCTCTGTTGCTAGGCGTTAAGTGTTTACATTCTTTCACGAAAAGAGGCCTGGAATTAGAATCTATGATATATATATATATACAGCGTAGTAACAGTGAAGCCATGGAAACTAGAAATGTTGTTTGGACTTCGAATGGATATGACCACGAAAATGTTTCAAATAATCCAGGTAATCTTTTATTTTCCTTCATTTTAAGCCTTCTATTATCAAACAGCAATTTCAGACTAAAACAAAATCAAGTTCAAAATAGTTAAATTAAAAGTTGTTTTTTTTTTCATTTTAAGCTTTCTATTATCACACACAGCAATTTCAAAGTAATTCAAAATAGTTAAATTTAAAGTTGCTTTTTGAACTTGAACATTCATAGAATGTAAAAAGCAGTGTGTACATCGCGTAGAAAATCTGAAAATTTTTACTAATACATACATAAGTCAATCAGTTCAAAAACGCCTTTAAAGCATTGCTTTCGTTTGTATGCGTAACATTTTAAAGTTATTTAAAAAGTTTGAATAAGAGTTACATACAGTGGTGGAAAACTAATTAGAAACAAACAAAATAATGAAGACAAGTGTTATTCTTGTTTGCTTTATACAAATTTTACACAGATACAGTTTACCATTTTTAACAGCTGATATTGTACTTTGTTTTGTATATTATTTTGATCACCTAAATGTATCTACTATAGATTATTTCGCAAAGCAATTTCAATAATAATAGTTAACTTTTTACTATCTGACTATGCCCTGGATTGAGAAGCATGGAATTATGACAGAGTAAGAGACGGGCTTTAGAAGAAAATACTCCACAGTGGACAATATGCACAATTTAGCTTCAATGGTCCATTTAAAACTGCATGAAAGGAAAAGGGTGTAAGCATTCTTTGTAGATTTTAGAGCAACGTTCGATAAGATGCCAAGAAAAAATCTAATTTTTAAGGTGCACAGTATTCACGATTCGGAAACTAGTTTCCGCGCCTCTGGTGGAGAATAGATTATACGTCGTGTGACAGAATTTTTACAGATTACTGGCGCGAAGAATGTGGGCGCCGTTGGCTCGATCGGTTAGTGCGTTGGACTGTTGAGCGAGAGTACCCGGGTTCGAATCCAGCTCGGGGATTCGCCCCACCTCCAGCGAACGACTGACAACCTTCCTGGAGTACTTCTGTCATGAAAAGCTTTCGCAATTCGCCGTTCGGAACCGGCATTAAACAGTATGTCCCCTCCACATGTGACAAAATTATAACGCGCACAACACAGTGGAGGCGCGAAAAAGCTAAGCTCTGGCTCTCAACGGGCTGTTACGCCGCCCAATACAATACTGGCGCGAAGAAAATCGTATGGGTTTTCGAAAAATCGGTCGAAAAGAAAATCCTTTTTATTCATTGTTTATGAATTATCAGTCGTAAAAAAAAAAACAAAAATCAATAAAGAACATGTTAGACTTGTATGTTAATGCTTGTTAACTGGTCGGAAGTGATTTTAAACATAGTTTATTGTACCCTGAAAATGTGCATTATGCAAAGCAATTATTCCACTTTGCGGATATAAGTTATTAGTTTATTTCTTTTGCGAAGTGTAATAGGCCCTTTGAAATGGTCATTCTTAACTGCATGTGATTTGAATTAAGTCAATCGGACTAAAAAAAAAGTAAAAACAATGAAAAAATTTGCGAAATTCCACAATGGAAATTTAATGGAGGTACTGCAATTTCCATGTTGGGCTTCGCCTCTTTTGAGGTCGAATTTAGTATCAGACGACCTTGCTCTGTTTAACCCCAAGTAAAAACAAGCAAGAATTAATATCAAACTTAACGCCCTAAATACAAAAGCGTAAATAAACCTCCGCCCTAGTTGACTATAAACCGTTTAAGAACAAGGAGCGCACCCAAAATCCCAGACACAAACAAACACCCAGATGTAAAATAAAACCAAACATTATTTTTTTATCAATTTATTTGTATCCAATCTCTTGATTTGAAATCCAACACAAGTAATAAATGAATCACTTATAGCACCTTACACTTAACACATATTACACAAACAACATAGTGCTTTTCTCGCTATTTTATGAACATGTTTTTTTTCACTCCTAAATACTTGACAACTATTTTAATAAATACTTAAACATTTTCTGAGGCCATTGCAATTAAAACTATAATTATTACTTTTATTTTTCATATTTAAATTTGTATTTTTATTTGGTATTGATTTCCAATTTTTCATACAAATTAACTCCCGCCTTCGGCCTGTCAAATTTCGATCGGGTAACCGTTGCACACCTATTAACCACCAGAGCACACCGTTCCAAGTCTCAATTGGAATATCATAAAAAAAAAACAAGTTAATCTTATCGAAAGTAAGAACTTTCGTATTACATAATTCACAACTATGTCGGGTGTAAAAGAAGGATGCCTTCTATTTCCATTACTTTTTGCTTTTTACTTCAATGATATGGACGAATATTTAGGTGGTGGCACAGTATTCATTGAAGTTAATATAAGATTACTTCTGTATGCGGATGATATCGTTTTTAGCATCGTATATTAACACATTGCAGACAATGATAACACGTCTAGAACTATATTGCAACCTATGGACCAACTTGAGTAAATTGGCAATCATGGTATTCATAAACGGGGGAAGATTATCTTCTACAGAAAAGTGGGTATTCAAAGTTGAACAGATTAAAATTGTATGTGAGTACTGCTATTTTTCCAAGCTTGTTGAATGCAGTATTTTTCCAAGCTTGTTGAATGCAGAAAAAATAGTATTAACACCACATGGAAAAACAATCTGTGGAAGTGGAAATATGGGGATATAAACATTTTGAGGACGTTGATTAAGTACAGTGCTATATCCTCCTTCCTTATGTGGGCGCCGTTGGACCGATCGCACACCTTCAGCGAACGACTGACAACCTTCCTGGAGTACTTCTGTCATAAAAAGCTTTCGCAATTCGTCGTTCGGAACCGGCATTAAACAGTAGGTTCCCTTCACATGTGTCAAAAATTATAACGCGCACAACACAATGGAGGCGCGAATAAGCTAAGCTCTGGCTCTCACCGGGCTGTTACGACACCCAATGTTATTTCCTCAAGTGTTGAAGCTACCGAGTAACACGCCAAGTTATTCCCTGCATATAGAGACCAGAATCAATTGTGGACATTTTTACACATTAGAGATACACATGCAATATATAAGGTTGCCAAATATCTCCGTTCCGCTTTTTTGCTCTTCATTCAATGCTTCATAAAAAGTGTTACAGTGATCGGATTTAGTTCAAATATGCGCCGTTTTGTTCGATAATCTGTTTCCATCTAGACGGCAAATTCATAATACCCCCCTCGTAGAAGCCCCCCTCCTTATTTGCGAAGAACTCAGACAGCCACTTTTCACAAGCCTCTTTTGAGTTCAACTTCACACCACCAAGGGCGTTGTCCGGGCTATATGGCGGATGCGATAAAACCTTCCATCCGAGCTCCCGTAGCTTCTGACGAGTCATCAACGTAGTGTGTAGTCTGGCGTTGTTCTGGTGGAACACTACACCCTTCCTGTTGGCCAATTCTGGACGCTTCTGGTCGATCGCCTGCTTCAAGCGGTCCAATTGTTCGCAGTAGATGGTAGAATGCCATATGGGATCAGCTCATAGTGGATGATTCCCTTCCAATCCCACCAAACACACAGCAAAACCTTCCTGGCAGTCAATTCTGGATTGGCCACCGTTTCTGCTGACTCACCGCGTTTCGACCATGACCGTTTTCGCTTGACGTTGTCGTAAGTGATTCAAAAATGGGTCAAGTTCGTTCCGTTTCAGCAGCATATCGCAGGCGTTGATTCGGTCCAGAAGGTTTTTTTTGCATTAAATCATGCGGCACCCAAACATCAAGCTTTTTTTTTATCCAGCCTTCTGCAGATGGTTTAAAATGGTTTGGTGATTGTTTTCCATGATTCGATCGGTATTCGTTGTCACAGATCGTCCGCCGACTGGCTTATCCATGGTGTCGTTTTCACCGGCTCTGAATCATCGAAACCATTCCTCCGCGGTTGGAACTGATAGAGCACCAACCCCCAAAACACCATTAATCTCACGGAACGTTTCTCTAGCGGATTTGCCTTTAATGAAGGAAAACTTTAAAATAGCGTGAATTTCGGCGTTAGTGAATTCCATGTCTACACGTCTATAACTGTTGAACGCAATTTCCAAACTAATCATGCTTAGCGTCGTTTTGTAGGTCAAGACCTTTCAAATGATGTATAGTATTGCCAGATACGAGCTCTGTAGCGCTTTGTACATAGCCGGAAAATTCAAAAGACAAATAGGCGGAAGTGATATATTTGACAACATTATATTAGGTTCCACTTTCCACCTTATATTAGGTTGTCAAATATCTCTCTTCTGCTCTGTAGCGCGTTGTACATAGCCGGAAAATTCAAAAGACAAAAAGGCGGAAGGGAGATATTTGACAATCTAATATTTATAAAACATTCATTGAATATCACGATGGAAGATTGCCCATTGTCCAAGAAAATTAGAGAAAAAACATGTTTTTTGCTTGGCTCAGATTTTGAGTTACAATGGCAAGCTGGAAATCTGACGCGCACTGAATGACTTACTAAAGGAGGAGACATAAGCTTAAACAAAAAAAAGTCGGTCAAGTGTGAGTCTTACTCACCCTCCGATGGTTTCCTCCTGTCGTCAACAGGTTAGAAGTAAGGATTTGATGAAAGTTAAGGAAATTAACAATGTCAAATTACTTTAATAAAATTCTTCATATCGTTTCAAATAAAATTTAGCAAACGAGATCGTTTTCCATCTGCTCTTTGTGCCATCCGTGTGAAAAATGACTTGGTGATTTAAAAAAAAAGTTCGCAAGCTAGTTTCTTTATAAAAAGTGATTGCTAGACCTGTGTTGATGCGGGCAGACATCGTGGGGGGACACCTTTTTCTCAACTTCAGGGCAACTTTGAGTCCAAATAACTCAAAAACGAAACTTTTGACTGAAAAGTACAAAATGCCTCTGCCTAATTGACTTTTCTAAAGCTTTTGATAAAGTAAACCATAGAATCTTGTGTTGGAAGCTTAAACACAATTTCGGTCGTACTGATGGAGCGGTTCACTTTTTAAGAACTTTTCTCTCAGAATATTACAGAGGGTATTTTTAGATGAACAATCTTCAGCTTTTATGGATGTGAAGCTGGGTGTCCCACAAGGGTCTATCTTAGGCCCAATATTATTCTGCATGTTCATTAATGGCCTTCCTTCAGCCTGCAAACATTCGTCAGTACATATTTACATATGTGGATGATGTTCAATTACATCATCTCCAAACCATTCTCGAAAATTTGAAAATTTACTCTGAGGTCATATATTGCAGTCTGGATGGCAACTCTGTCGAAAGTTAAGTGAAACATAAGTTCTCAGTACTCCGCTAAAAAACTGTTTTATTTTCCATTTAAATTCAGTTTGAAATAGTAACCCCGTAACATCATAACATAAAAGTTTATATAGAAAAGTTAACTCAAAAGATGAGTTCACATCACCAGAAAATTTCACGGTATCAAAGAAAGTGGGGGGGAAGGCCTTTTTTTCGGCTTTGAAGCTTAATATCTCGAAAACCTAGCTTCCAAATAAAAAGTTCAAAATGAAAACTCTATTTCATTTTACAAGGCCTATCCGATGGTACCTCACATAATATATTCTCGTGAATTTTTTTTTTTTTCAAAAAAAGTTAGTAATTAATTTATTTTAGTTTGAGCAAAAAAATATACACAATTTTTGGATAATTTTGGGGTATTGCGATGAGTTGCCCATAACTCCAATTTTTTTCAGCTTTTTTGGTAAAATATTCTAGAAAATAAGGTGGGGACACAGTACAAAAGTCAGTTTTTGGCAGTTTGTTGGCTAATAACTTCTTACCAATAAGAGTGAAGTGATTACCATATAACAACTTTTTGATCTAACTATCATCCTCTTTCCAACGGATTTAGTAAAAGAAATTTGTTTTTTTGAATTTTTTGTAAAATTTTTTCACCTCAACTTTCTTTGGACAGGTGAAATACATCTTTTGGCGAAGTTTTATTTCTTAATTCTTAGTGGTTCGCCAATTACCATGAATAAAGCCTGATGACAGACAGACATACATTTTCATAATCAGGACACTGCCCCCTTTCCATACCGACCATCAAAGTTTATAAAAGCTTTTTCGGGCGTTAGTATTAGTACTAACGTTTTCTTTAATCTACGACTAATTCCAAAAAAATGCATGACTTGTTTTTGGGTCGCCTAGATACATCTTCAGTCCAAATTTCATCCCTTAACTACAAAGGACTTATAAGTTATAGTCAAATATGTAACAGGCGACAAATAGACAGACAGACACCGAAGGGGTTTCGTTATTCCTTTGGAATGAGGCCCTAAAAATCAAAGGTGACTCAATGCTGCTGGCCGGCAGGAATTTCAGATGGTGCCTAGAAAGGGGACTGCTCATGGATGGTTGCGTGCATCTCGTCGAATTGTTTGCAGGGTTCGAATTGTCAAATGAAGAGCTTTTACGATCAGCAGACCTAGAACAAAGAGCAACACAAATGCGGAAAATACTCAGACAAACATCAACCCCAGTCGTCAACCACCTGGAAGTAGGCAACAAAACTTAAATATAAACTCACAATGAAAAAGAAATGTCTTCCAGAAACAAAATTTTGAGTTAAGTGTAACTAATTTAAATCTTTTATCATATCTTTTATCATTAACCGGAGGCTTAAAAAATAAACTGCTATTTCCATCTTTCTTTAATTATATCTATAGCTTTGATTATTTTTGTCTTTGTGAAACACATGAGAATTTGAGAAGTATTTCTTAAGTTTGAAATTACTGTGGATCCCAACACAACACAAAAAGTTTATTATATTTTTGAAGTGAAAACTTCTTTAGTATTGTAGTGATTGGAAATCCAATGAAACGAAAAAGCGACAGTAAAAAAAGACACACATAAATTCATAAGATTTAACGTGGGAGAAAATGAGACAAGAGGCATTATACAGTGTTTCTTATATTTGTGGTTCTCTTTGTGCTCTGCTTCGTATCTTCTCCACTCATGTTTACCAGGGCATACTGGGAGTTTGCTTGGGCCTCAGTGTTGTACGCATGGTAATACGTGTTTGTGCTTCGATCTATTTGTGGTTTTTCTTATTGAAAACTTTTTGCCAAAACAAATGAAGTGAGAGGAAAAAAATGTCAGCAGAAACTCGTGTTGTTCTTGTTTTTTGCTTTTGTGTTTTCTTGTCTGCGGTTAGGTATGAATGTACAGTACCTTACAGAATTGAGATACACCCACGAATAAGTTCTAATTTTGTTTTTTTCGTCTGAAAAAGACAAGAAAACAACGCAGCTTCGATTCCATATATTTCAGTTCATTTTTAATACGTTGAAAAGTAAAAACAACAACAAAGAGAACTTATTTAACAGATTAACGTTCTGTTCATCTACTAGGAGTCGACTTATGTATATTGGCTCCGCGCTATTTCTGCCTGACTTCGGAACGTCAATTCTTTTTTTATGCCACTCGACTCTGGAACTCCCTACCACACCAAATTAGAGATGTAAGAGAGAAAACAAGATTTAAAGAAGAACTTAAACGTCACTTAACTGCCTAAATTTTAGCTTCAATTTTCTTTAACAATTATCTGTTGAATTTTTGTATTTCCTTTTAGTTGCTTGCTTTTTCTTGAACTTTTGTTAAGTTTTCCTTTTAACTTTAAAATTCTTAGTAGCTTCACATTATTAGGTCATATTTTATGTTCCTTTATCGGTTTTCCTGTCTGAAGGAATCGGCGAGTCAATGTATATTTATTGTCAATGTTGATTACAATATTACATATTGTTTATGATTTTCCTATTTCTTCGCTGGTCCTTTTTGGCCCGCGATGGGTTCTGGACTACCTTATCGGTTGTTTGGTGTGCAGCTAGGTAACTGGGTAAGCGAGAGCATCAACTTGCACACGCCTCGAAAGATCTCGGACGACGCTGATGAATCTATTAGGGGTCTCAATGCAGTTGATCTAGCAATCAGGATCAATGGCTTATTTACCTGCTGGGACAAAAGGTAGACCACGAAACAGGTCAAGCTTGGGAAGAGGAGGTTGGGTCGAGACTTAACCATCATCGAATTTTTGGAGTTTTTACAAAATCGTTGCAGTTGTTTGGAATCATGCGCTTCGGTTAATCGCCTAGCTCAAGTTCGCACCAAGATTCCGATAGCAGTTCGCTCGTTATCGCAGTTATCTTGTCGCGATTTCACTGTTGCAACGACTTAAATGAAAGGGCAGTTTGGTTGTTGTTCGAACATCGACTACTTTTTATTTTTTAATCTCTTAAAATTAACTTAGCCTACGATATTACAGCTTTGCAATTTTGCCGGTAACAACAGAAGGTTGTTGCCCTTAAAATTTTACATCTACATCACATTGCACATTGTATAGCAACGGATATTGCTCGATACAAGAGTGCTGATCGAACTAGAACATATGTCGGAACGTCTTAAGGTCGTTGATCGACATGTTATAGGCCGCCGTACAGATACGTAACTTCCCCTCCCTTACTATTAAGATACTCCTGAACCTTAGTACTCTCTTTAAGATTCTCCGGAGCCTTTGGAATTTCTGTATTAATTACTTGCAGGATTTGAAGTTTCGTATCTGTCTTGGTTCTCTTGTATGCATATATTAATAGGCGTAGTACACTTAGTATTAATATTACGAACAAACTTAATTTGATACCGTACATTAAGTCTTTGTGATATTGTAACTCTTTAATTTCTTCCAAGTTTTTCACATTTTTTATAGCAATTTGACTGAAGTTAATGGGTTTTACGAACATTTTTGTGATATTATTGGATAGGTACCAGTATTTGTCTAGTACAGTATTCTTTTGATTATGAAATTTACGGTCTCTTATTTCTAATTAACAATTGATAAAATTAATAAGATAGTTTCCAGTTAGTTGGAATTTCCTTTTGTCGCAATTTTGCAATATAGTATCGTTATACATGTTTATTAGCAGAATGGTTTCGTCATAAATTACTTCTATTCTGGTTACAATAGTGTATATTAAGGAACAAGTTTCTTCTGTAATATAATGTTTGCTTAGTTTAAAATTTTCATTATGATCATTATGATACAGTTCTTTATCTATTTCTACAACAATTTCGTTAAATTCATTTATTTGCAGTTCATTCACATTTATTTCTAGATCTACAACTAGATAATTAACAGGTATTTTAATTGCAAATATTAAACATTGATTGTCATATTCCATGACTCCAACTTCTAACAGTTTCAACTTATAAAAATCTATATCGTAACGATCTGATTCTTCTAATGTAAGCATAAAAAAATAAATAAATAGTCGGCGTAACAGCGCATACAGAGCCAGAGCCTAGCTTCTTCGCACCTCCACTGTATTGTGCGTGATATACTTTGACACATGTGAAGGGGACCTACTGTTTAATGCCGGTTCCGAACGGCGAATTGCGAAAGCTTTCGATGACAGAGGTTACTCCAGGAGGATTGTCAGCAGAGCTGGAGGTGGGGCCGTGAAAAATGTTTGTGGTGTTATATCCCCGAGCCGGATTCGAACCCAGGTACTCTCGCTTAACAGTCCAACGCACTAACGATTAAGCCACGACGCCCACCTAATGTAAGCATACTAGGGTGAATTATATTGTTTTTAGTTGCCATTATACTGTCCAGAATTTAGTTAATTCTATTTTCAAAATGTCTTAGCTTATTTTTTCCAAGAACAAAATTTTGTCATGTCATGGGCTGTACTGTTGTCGCCTACGCAGACGATGTTGCAATAACCATCTCCGGTAAATACCCTAACACGCTCAGTGAACTGATTCAAAATGCCTTCTCCAAGTTGGAAGCATGGGCCTTAGAGTCCGGTCTCGGGGTTAACCCCCCAAAAATTGAGCTCATACTCTTCACTAGGAAGTACAAAATTCCTCGCTTCCCCGAGTCTTCGGGACTAGCCTCTCCCTAACGGATAAGGCTAAGTATTTAGGTGTCATTATTGATCACAAGCTAAGCTGGAAACCCAACATCCTTGAACGGGTCAAAAAGGCCACAGCGGCTCTCTGACTAAATTTTCTTTCTTTTGCATTGTACTTTTTTGCTAAATATTTTACGGGCATGTGATCGGTTATTAGTTCAAATTTATTGCCCCAAAGGTATGGCCTGATGTCATACCACTGCTAGGAACACCTTATCGGTGGTTGAATATTCCTTTTCATGGTCATTGAAAGTTCGGGATGCATAACATACGGCCCCTAATGCAAAATTACTTGCATCAGTATACAAGGCAAATGGCTTATTAAAATCTGGAAAATTGAGTAAGGGTTGTTTGGTAAGTGCTTCTTTTAACGCTTCGAAGGCTTGGAAAAGTCTCTCTTGTGTTGATGGGGATACACAGTAAGGAATTTTGCTCCTCTAAAAAAGTTTAATATATAGTAAAACACAATGTTAAAGTGCGGTTTATGTCATCTAAAAATCGAAAGACACGATCTAAAAATCGAATGCACTATGTGCAACGAGTATATACATGCTAAGTGCGCCAAAATTCACAAAACTGAAATCGAATTTTATGAGAAAAGTGAAAATCAAAATTTTAAATGTAACAGTTGTGTTACCCAACGGAGAAAATCTGCTTTGATTGACGCTCCTATTTCCACTTCTCCTCATTCCTCTTCCAAGAGAATTTGCACAAGTAAGTCTACCACTTCCACTGCTTCCGCGTCCTCAACGCTCGCCTCCCACGATGTCAACAATTCGGGCCAGACAGCAATAACTCTGGAAATGCTCTATAGTGAATTTGTGCAATTAAAGGATGCAATGCTCACTAGAACTAAGAAACTGGAAGAGTGCAACGCGTCTCTAAGGAAGAAGGTTGATTTCTTAGAAATGAAATTAAACAACCTGGAACTACGTGAAAATCAATGTGCAGTCGATATTAGCCGTGTTTTATTATGCACTCATGATCTATATAGATCATTGGTTTGCACGCATTGCAACAACAACACATGATCCAGATAGCTATCGGGATCATTTATCGTAATCCGAACTTTGATTCCGCTATTCCCTGCTAGGTTCATGGAAGTTGATTTGCCTGGAAACCATTTCCAATTTACGGCATTGCCTGATAAGTATGCAAAATATTATTTTTTTAACTAGATTTTAGTACTCACTTTTATTCCTTCATTAAGTAATATTGTGCTAACAGTAATACAAAATTTGTATTTCAATTTTAATTTCTAACAATTTTGTGTGATTTGCACAATTGTTTTGCGTTTGCCGGTGAGAATTGTAATCATCATCGTAAAAGATGTGCAAACACTTGCTCTGAATGGAAACACTG
The DNA here is from genome assembly GCA_905187475.1 of Syritta pipiens. Classification (NCBI taxonomy): domain Eukaryota; kingdom Metazoa; phylum Arthropoda; class Insecta; order Diptera; family Syrphidae; genus Syritta; species Syritta pipiens. The sequence goes on along the minus strand of LR994572.1, from coordinate 58,247,637 downwards.
CCCGCAAATATCACAGCATCGACAGGAGTCAAACTACTGTCAGAACACAAAATAAAAATGCTTCCATGATCTGGAGCGTTTTATTTACACACATGATCCATATGGATCATCCGTGCATAATAAAACACGGCTATTGCATCATCTGTGGCATCTTTTGTTGTTAGCTGGTTAGAACAAATTGATGTTCTTTCCTTGTTTCCCTTCCGATAGCAGCCGTAAAGCGAGAGCCAAACAAAGAGTAGTAAAGACAAAAAATTAGTAAAAAAAAAGCCGCCAGCAACAAAATAACCCGAAACATTTTCAGGTTTTTCATTTTAAGTTACTCTTTGCAATCTGCACGGTAACTGAATTTTTCAAACAGAAATATCAAAGATAGGGGAAAAATCAAAGAGAAGAGCACATGCAAAATTATGATACACAAGTTGTGTTGCCAGATGTGCAGATATATCTGCATTTTGCAGATTTTCCACCCATTGCCAGACTTTTGAAATCAAAAAATCTGTGCTGCAGATTTTGTCTGCACTTAGCCTAAAAAAATAGCTTCTTTTATCCTTATTCAAATGTAAATTTTCAACAACTCATCAGCACTGTATCCTGTCATTTTCATATAAATACATATTCCTAAATCGGAAATTACTACACTATATATAAAAATATTAGAATTTTTCATTATAGATGATTATTTAATGAATGATTCTGTTCTTTTAATCAATTTTATGAGAATATTTATAAGACTTTGGTAGAAGTTTATTTTGGTGCAGAAATGTCAGTAGCCTTACAATAATCTTTTATTTTAAACGACATCGATAAAAAACAGTTACAGAGCAACTGTCAAACGTTTTACGAAGAGTTAAACGTCATCTTTTGCAGAAATTTGATTTCAAAAATGAGTTAGATTTCGTTTGAAATGATCATTTCAAAAATCAGATGATGAATGGCGGAAGTTTCGCAAATTTAAATTTTACGACATGGACTTACATGAAAAAATGACATTGGAAAATTTTTGAGATGGAGTTTTTTCAATTCAGCGAGGAGGTAGAAGCAAAGTTCCCCATACTTAACAAATTTGTAATGTCAATTTTATGGATTCCCATCGGCAAATGTAAAAAGATTTTTTCCCAAATCCATTTGAACAAAATAAAAACAAAAAACAAACTTAGATTACACACATTAAGTGGCATTTTACATTGTAAGGATTATATAAAAATACATTACAATAGCCGTGTTTTATTATGCACTCATGATCTATATAGATCATTGGTTTGCACGCATTGCAACAACAACACATGATCCAGATAGCTATCGGGATCATTTATCGTGATCCGAAATTTGATTCCGCTATTCCCTGCTAGGTTCATGGAAGCTGATTTGCCTGGAAACCATTTCCAATTTACAGCATTGCCTGATAAGTATACAAAATATTATTTTTTGAACTAGATTTTAATACTCACTTTTATTCCTTCATTAAGTAATATTGTGCTAACAGTAATACAAAATTTGTATTTCAATTTTAATTTCTAACAATTTTGTGTGATTTGCACAATTGTTTTGCGTTTGCCGGTGAAAATTGTAATCATCATCGTAAAAGATGTGCAAACACTTGCTCTGAATAGAAGAAAAATTATGTTGGCATGGAAACACTGCCCGCAAATATCACAGCATCGGCAGGAGTTAATTGTCAAACTACTGTCAGAACACAAAATAAAAATGCTTCCATGATCTGGAGCGTTTTATTTACACACATGATCCATATGGATCATCCGTGCATAATAAAACACGGCTATTATTGGTATTGATAATGTCAACAATGCAAATGTCAAAGAGAAAGTGAAAGAGCTTTTGACAGATGTCACTGGAGATGAGATCAGTGAGAATGAAATTGTGTCTTGCTTCGTCAAAAAAGTAAAAGCCAACACATCCAACATCGTGTTCGTTAAGTTCTCCTCTGTAACACAAAAAAGAGCTTTAATGAAGAAGATGCGGGCGAGAAGAATCAAAGCTTTCCCACATGGTCAACGCAACAACAACAGTGACACTCGCAACAGCACAACCAGCAACATTGGCAGCAGCAACAACACCGGCAGCAGTAATATCAACAAGATCTTCGTAAATGATTGTCTCACCAGGTATTCTCGATCATTATTTAAGATGGCTAGAGAACTTAAAGATAAAAAACTATGTAAATTTGTTTGGGTTAGAGATTGTTGCATTTTTATCAGAATAAAAGAAGGAGATAGGGCTATCAAAATTAATTCATTAGAAGACATTCATAACTTAAATATTTAATTTGATTGATATGTTTAATAATAGTAATAATATCGTTTTAAATTCTCCTTCTAATGATAGCAGTTCTTCTCTTTCAAACTCTGATGTTTTGCGATGTTTTTGTGTTGAGCATTCACAACATGATCTTTCATCGGGTCTCTCTATTGTTCATCAAAATATACGTAGTATGAGATCAAATTTTAATACATTTTTGTCGCACCTTACACCTCTGGAACATCTGCTAGATATTATTTTTTTGTCCGAAATTTGGATATTTGAGGAAGAGTTATCTGAATATAATATAATTCCCAATTTCACCTTCGATGCTACTTGTAATAACTCGTACGCAGCTGGTGGAGTTGGTGTCTTCTATTGCAATAGCTTAAAAAATTGTGCGGTTAAAAAATATAAGTTGGAAAGTTGTGATGTTATTAGTGTTAATTCCGAGGTTTCCGGTGTCAATTATTGTTTTATTTGTGTGTATAGACTTCATCGATTCTCAGTTCGGAACTTCTTGGAGGAATTTTCAGTGTTTTTAGAACATCAAAAATCAAAAAATATAATATTACTAGGTGACTTCAATATAAATATACTTTGTGAAACTTCTGATTCAGAGTGCTTCTTGTCTACTCTTTCATCGTTTGGATTTACTTCGATTCTCAACCAACCGACGCGTCTCGATTCTTGTTTAGACCATATTTTTATGAGACACCATAGGAATAGTCAACTGCGGCATATGCCAATGGCCCACGATCTAAGAATAACAGACCATTATTTAACTTGTATTCAGCTTAGTAACCCAGTTTCTCGTTCTAATAATATAGAAGTCAGAGAATTTTCTAAAATAGATTTCACCAATCTAAAAAGTCTTCTAACTTATGAATTCTGGGATGAAGTCTATGCTTGTTCTAACCCGTCGTTAGCGTTTGATCTTTTCTTAGATAAGCTAAGTTATTATATTGCGACCTGTTCCATAAAGAAAACTAGGGCTGATAGCAAATTAAAGTGTTTGAAACAATGGATGTCTATTCCATTATTAAAAAAAAAATCAAAAAGAAAAATCAACTTTGCGTTCTGTTAAAAAAGCATCCTAACAATATAAGATTGAAAGCTTTTTACAATAAAATTTGTCAGGAATTAAAGATTGAAATACCCCAATGTAGGAACAATTATTACAGTATGAAGCTGGCTAGAAATATTGGCAACTCCAAAAAAGAGTGGCGGGTTGTCAATGAAATATTAAATAATAACATACCTAGCAATGATATTGTACTGAACCACAACAATTCTACCATCGCTGACCCTTTGGAAGTTGCTAACTTGTTTAACAACTTCTTTGTCGATGTCAGCACATTTAATGTTTCAAATATCAATTCAAACTATGATACGGATAGCTTAACAGAAACTAGTTTCCAATCAGAGAGCTTTTACTTTAACGAATTTACGCCCCTAGAAATTCAAAAAATAATATCTTCACTTAAAACATCGAATTCGACCGGATTAGATAAGATATCAAGTTTTTTAATAAAACACATATCTTCTTATATCTCTGATGTAATTTCTTATATTTTTAATTCTTGCGTGAATAATGGTGTTTTTCCTGATTCGCTGAAAACTGCTGTTGTATTGCCCCTTCACAAGAAAGGCGACACTATGGCTTTGAACAACTATCGCCCCATTTCACTGCTATCTGTTTTCTCCAAAGTTTTTGAAAAAGGCATAAAATCAAGAATGATTTCCGTCTTGGACACAAAACTTTTCTTCAGCGAATTTCAGTTTGGCTTTAGAAGCGGTAGGTCTACTGAAAGTGCGTTATTAAAGCTGGTTGGGGAAATATACAATAGTCTAAACGCATCTCAAATTCCTTCTTGTTTGTTCATTGATATAACCAAAGCTTTTGACATGGTTAATCATACTATTCTTTTAAATAAGCTTTTTTATGCTGGATTTCGGGGATTTTTCTATGATTGGTTGGCATCCTACCTTAAAAATCGGCGTCAAGTTGTAAAAATTAGTAATGCTTTCAGTTCTGCAAAATATGTGAATACTGGAGTACCGCAAGGCTCTGTCTTGGGCCCTCTATTGTTCCTGATATATGTAAACTCTTTATTTAGTCAACCCTTTAAAGGCAAAATCACGGCTTTTGCTGATGATACTGCACTTTCATACTCCAACGACAGCTATCTAAACTTTTATTTCGATATCAACTATGACTTGGACTTACTACGACGATGGTTTAGAAAACATAAATTACTAATCAGCAATAAAACTAAATTTATGACCTTTAGTATAAAAGGTTCTCTAAATGTTGACTTGCCCTTATTTTATCACTCTCCTGACTGTTTACGTTTTTGTTCAACTGGCTTAAATGGTCCCGATAATGTTACCTTTAAGGAAAATGAGAACTGCAATAAAGGTTGCTTTCGTATTGAGAGTGTTGACAGTTTCAAGTATTTGGGTATTATACTGGATAATAAGCTCAATTGGAACGATCATACCTCATACTTAAAACATCACCTCAATGGGGTAGTAAGGCAAATGTACCATTTAAGCCTATATTGCAGTACTCAAGTCTTAAAAATGGTTTATAATGGTTTGTTTAAATCTAAGCTGCAGTATGGCATCTTATGTTGGGGTGGTGCTTATTTTAATAAAATTGAACCTTTGCTAGTCAAACAAAAGCACGTAATCAGAATCATGAATAAAGTAAATAGAAGAACACCTAGCTTTATATTGTTCGAAAGCATGAAAATTCTTCCATTAAGACACCTGTACTGCTATAAAGTCTTGAAGATATTTTTCGAAAATTCGGGATTCTACAATGTTAGATATCACGAAAATTACAATTTACGAATTAACACTGGAAACATCGCAACCATTCCAACTATTTACAAATCGCATATTTGTCGGTTCTATAGCGTTACAGCTCCTAGACTATTTAACTCTTTACCAGACTTCCTAAGGTGTGCGAGGACGAAAATTGTATTTTTAAGTAATATTAAAAAGTGGCACTTTACATTTAAACATCGCGAGATTGATTTACTCTTGCTTCCAACTGTTTAACTTTGTTTTATTATTGTTCTATTCTATTCCTACATTTATTTATTATATATTTACTTCCCCATCAACTATGTAATTTGTTATAAAGCTATATCTGCAAATTTTTAATGTACATTCGCCACTTGCCACTTTGGTAACAGATTGTACAAAACTATTTCTTAGACAAATGAATTCTTTCTTTTATATTTGTATCTAAAATATAAGTGATGTATATCTTTTTGTCTTGAAATAAAGAAAATAAATAAATAAATAAAAAAAAAAAATACTCTGGATCTTTATTGTTGAGTTTCATGTCTTTCTTTGGAATAATCCCTGATAAACTTCCTATAATATCCTGTACTGCCTAAAAATCCCTTTAGTTGTTTTACTGTTGAAGGTAAAGGGTACTTTTGGATTACTTCCACCTTATAAGGTTTGTTTTCATTCCACCGGAAGTCAAGATATGACCCAAGTATTCAGTATTCTTCTTTAAGAATGAACATTTGCTAAGCTGTACCTTATGTTTAGCTAACCTTTTAAATATTTTTTTAAGCGATATTATGTGCTCTTTTAACGAAGTGGAGAAAACGAGTATATCGTCAATATATACTACACAGATACTACCTATATAGTCTCTTAATACATCATTCCTTAGCAGTTGGAAAGTTGCTGGGGCATTCTTCAGCCCGAAAAGCATTCTAACATAGTTATATAAACCGTTTGGTATAACAAATGCAGTCTTATGAATATCGTCAGGGTGTACCTTTATCTGATGATATCCCTTGGCTAAATCAGCTGCCTAGCTTATCTAGAATTGCATCTATGTGCGACAATGGATACTTATCATCTACCGTAATTTCGTTCAATGCTTGATAATCGACACATATTCGAAACTTCGTATTCCTTTCGCTGTCGGGTTTCTTGGCTACTTCAATAATTGGAGAGGCATAAGGGCTATTAGATTTTCGGATAATGCCTTTTTGCTCCGTATTCCTAACTTGTCCTCTGACTTCCAAACCAAATTTATTTCGTGGAGTACACTATCGGAGTTTGAAAGTTGGTCTCCTTCTTTGTATAGGAGACATTTAAATTGATTTAATAACCGTTGAATTGCATTCGCTTCGAACGATTTTAGGTGTTTCAATGTTACCGGACCATTGTCGTCTAATTAGTAACATTCAAAAAGGGAGTCAACATCATATGTTATTGGGACTATAGTTTTATTTAGCAGCACGATCTCTTGATCTTTTATTTTGATAGATTCTATCAAATTCTGAATAACATCCATGCCTAATAAAAGACTAAATAAAGACTGTAAGACTGACTGGTTTGTCTACTAAGGCTTTGCCATAAGTCTGAATCAATACATTGGACTTGTATTCGAATTCTTGCGGTAACGGAAACTGATAAATCTTCATCTTTTCAGCAGTTTGGGTATTAATAGTTTTGAGGTTTACCGTTACCTCCTCCAAGATTTTTAATTCACTACAATCGATTTCTATGCTGATCGTAGAACCTGTATCTATTAAACCTGTATCATTTACCCATAGTAAATGCTATTTGGCTCTGTTCAGAAAAACCGGTGTTTCAATGGAATGAATCTCTTGCTCTAACAAGGAGAGCTCTCACACTTTGGGAAATTCATATCCCATATCGGACCTATGACTATGCCAAATTTCATCAAAATCGGTGACCCGGAGGTCATGCACTCTCCTTGTAAGATATTATTTCTTTGAGTATTATTTCTATGAGCTATATTGTCTATGTCCATTGGTTGGACATTTCGTCTACTATTACGTGCTTGTCTCGAAAATGTAAACTGTTCTCTTTGCCCAGGATTAGACTAGTTATTATATTGCCTCTGTTGGCTATTTTGTGCTGACCTGTTACTACCATACTTGCAGCTTGAAAACCATCAGAGGGAACCTAGCACTGTCATCATTCTGAACATTAAACTATCTATAGTTCTTAACTTTTTTCCTCTCATTATGAATTTTCCTATCATAGAACAGTTAATATATAAATTACCTTGGTCAAAGCCTACATACGAGTACAACATATTCTTTGTTTTTTGTAGATCGTACTCGTTTTTGATCTCCCTAGCTAAATTTCCTAAAGCTAATTCGCTAACCTTATTTACTAATAATCCGTATAATAACGATTTGAGATTTTCGGTCTTTTCTTCATACATTACTATTGTATGGATTTCTGACATAAAATACTCTATTTTATTATTGTTAACTGTTTTATTATTATCAAACTATTTATCTTTCGGGTCAAGTCCTTCCGGTCGATGATCGGTCGAAAATTCGTCTTCAGCAGCGTCTTGGCGTTTTCCCACGTCTTTGTTCCGTTGACAAGGTTCAGGTCCTTCGCCTTCCCCCTCAGTTTGCAATGTGCAATTGCGATCCATCTTGCCTGCCTCCGGTCTTCTATCGACAATGTTGATGAACTGCGTCAGGGCAGTCCGCTCTCCGGTAAACTCTGGTATATACGATATTTCTTCCATAATGATCAATGCTCGACTGCTTCCTGACACTTGATTTGCCTCTAATCTTTCGAGGACTTGTGTCATTGTGGCTAAAATGGTCGTCGTGTCGGTTTGCCATTTCTTGTTCTTCAGTCTCTTCCTCTGCCGGGATGTGTCGTTCCAAGTCGTGGATCTGGCGTCGCAATAGAATTTTGTATGTTTATTTAAATTTATCAACTGATTTGTAATTGATAATTTTTTTTTCACTTTAATAATCGTTCACTCTCACTATTTTATTATTTTTATGCGAATTTATCAACTGATTCGTAGTTAATAAATTCTTTGCACTTTAATAATTGTTTACTTTTATTATTTCTTTTTTTTGTGATTCGGAACTGTCGACTGCGCCAGTTCTCTCTCTCTCTCTGTGCTTCAATTGTCTTCGGCATGGCCATGATTCCAGTAGGTGTCATTCTACTTTCCACTGTCGAGTAAGTAAATCCTGTTATCACCTACTGGTGCACCCTATGCATAATCCAATATCAGCTACTGCTGATCAACCAATCGCTGCTGCTCATTAAACCATACTACATGAATGGGATGCCAGCGATTGGTTGATACTTCTGCTAATCAACCAATCGCTGCTAACCTAGTCGTCAATTCTGCTGCCTCTCCTCCTTTGTCACAACTAATTGAATCACTTGTCACACCAACCACTCGTTAAATCATTCAAATCACCGCTTTTCGACCATTTTGCCCATAGCTGTTGCAAGGATTCAAAATAAATTAGCCGTATGAGAAAATATTCAGATCTTACTCGACTCGGGCTCGCAAGTATCGTTTTTAACGGTAAGGATCCTTCAACGCTTGGGGTGACACCGTATGCACTCTCGTATCCCGATAATTGGAATCGCTTCTGCCTCGGCTGGAGTTACTAATAGAATAGTATCTTGATGATCCCGAAAGTGTCCGCTATCGAAAAGTTTCATTGTTAAAGTTCTTACGGCTGTAAGTATGAGTCCTATTTTTTTTAATCTACGACTAATTCTAAAAACAACTTACGGCCTATTTCTGGGTTGCCTAGATACACTTTCTGTCCTTAATTCCAAAGAACTTAGAAGTTATAGGCAAATATGTAAATTCTTAGAAAAAAAAAAACGCGATCTATTATCGCTGGCATCCTATTCATATTATAATAGGATGCCGGAAAAACACGCAAAAACGAGTGAATCGATTTTGATAAAACTTTACAATAATATAGCTTACATATCAGAATAACATAAAGGCCATAAATTGTAAGGCTATTTTTATTGACAAAGATATAGAAAAAAGAGTCACGGAAGTCAGATATCAAGAGTGAAAAAAAGTTTCACGTTTGCAGCATAAGTGGGATTAACTTCTTTTGGATGAGCCGATTTAAATAAAATTTTGAAGACAGACTGCTCACATAATGGCTTACAATATGGGTTAATTTATTCATTGATAGACAAGCTTTGACTTCAATTTGAACAACTGAGGCACATCAAAGCAGGCAATCAAAATAACTTATTTTTGATTTTTTTTAATCTGGTAATTTTATAAATTCGAAAGTTTGGATGTTTGTAATTTTTCTCCTTGCTCCCTATTAATATTATAATTATGAAATACCCTATTTCTGAATATTTTTTTAATTTCTGGTAATATTATAAACTAGTTGCTCCCGCAACTTCGTCTACCTCGGCTTAAAAATGTATACAATTTACAATTTTACAAATACTTCAGACCCATTATCTGTACTTAAGAACTTGTTAGGAAATTGTTTATATTAGGAGAAACTATTAGGAGCCTCAGATAGTGCCTTGAAAAAACGACTACTGCTTTTCCTTACATTGCAATTTGAGGTCTTTTCTTATGCAAAAGCAGCAAATACCAAAAATACTTAATCTAATCTTTGCGTGAATCGTCGAATCGATTCTTATTCATTTTACTTAACAAATAACTAATCCCTAAGAAATTCTTGATCCACTTCAATCTACCCCTATCTTCTTCTGGGAAAGAAGTACAGCTATATCGATCGTCAATGCGGGATTTGAGAAAAACAGAAAAAGGGTACTTTGAACACCTGCCTTGTTTTTATCATTCGATGCATCCACTCGTAAGTTCTAGTCAAACTCAAAAAATGTAGCTTAAAGCCATGTCTGCTAGATAAGGAGTTTGTCTTTTAAATTTCAACCAATTCGGTCAAACCGTTCCAAACTTTCAAATCTATACTAATATTATAAACGTAAAGGGTTTGTTTGTTTAAACGTGCTAATCTCGGGAACTACTGAACGGATTTTCATGCAGTTTGCACCAGTGGTATTGTGAACTGAGCAGGTAAATAGCTATATTCTTTGGACATTTGGACTTGAAAAAAATAACGGTATAATGAGATATGCGAACAAAGTAAAGAAATGGCAAGGTCCTAAGGCGGGCGCTGCCTAAACAACTGTAGATACAAAAAATAATGTAATGGGGAATTGATCGCCTCAAAAAGTTCTAAAAAAAAAGTCAGCGATGGCATATGTGTATCTTTTAAGGTAGACTCACAATAACCAATTTTATGGTTCTGTAAAAATTCGAAAAGCCAATTCGGCCTGCAATTTCCACACCGCTTTGTCAAAAAATCTGAAAAAATTACAAAAAATCGGCTTCCATGAGTACATTAAAAAAAAACTAATTTCAGCATTCTAGCCCCAATACTTTTGAAGCCTTTGGCCAGAAACGATAAATAGTCATTATGCGATTTTCGAAAATGCAAAAAAGCAGTTTTGCAGATCTCGGCGCAAGCATTAAGAAAAAATAAGTATAAAAATATCGATTAGTGGGTGAAATCTGAGAAATCATTGATTAAAAGTTTTTTCAATCTATAAAATTCTGGCTGAAATCGATGCGTGTCTCAGTGGTGTTTTCCATATTCATTTCAACCCCTATTTGCTCACCTCAAATTTGCACACAGCTGACTTGACGATGAGCGCGCATAAACGGTGTTGTACGGATAGAGGCATATGATATGTGAAATATGAATATATGTATATATGTATTATTCTGTTTACTACTTATAATTTATTATAACCAACACATTTTACTAATTACGTTTTATTCGTCCTTTCGGTTCGGCTGCCGGAAAACAAGAGAGCGATCGAGCCCAACCCAGAAAGACAATTCCCCGAGTTTTCTTTAGGTTCTGTTTGATTTTACATTTGCTTCAATACAATAGATGCTTTGTTTCTATTTAAATACATTAGAAACTTTCCCCAACTTAACTTAGATACATACAATATAGTTATACATATTTTTTTTTTTGTTTTTATTCTTTAACAAAAGTTAGATTATTTTTAATCCCTTTAAATTTCTTTTTCAACCTCTCCGAACGTCTTGGTAAAAATTTTGGTTCAAGGTCTAGCGTTAAAGAAGCTATAAATATGTTTCGATTTTGTAATTTTCTTAAGCTGGTTCGTATGAGCAATTTTTATAACATTATTTACGTTAATTAGATATCTTAAATTAGTTATTTTTTTCATTATTTGACACTTAACCATTTTATTATACTTTTAAATGGGTTTTTATATAATGCAAAATCCTTTTCTCTAAATGAGTTATTACAAACATAGTTTTTTGAATAATTTTGGTAAATTTTTTCTTTAGATTTACTTTTAAATAATTCTTTTCTTTCTTTATTAAAATTCATTTGTCTTTTTGGATTTATCAAATTTAAAGAAGTTTTTGGCTTATATCTAAATATTAGTTCGCTAGGACTTAAAGAATTTGACGAGTTGAGTCTACTTCTGTAGTTCACTAAAAACAATTTAATTCGATTTTCAATAGGTAATTTGGATTCTTTTCAGCACTCTTTTAATGATCTGTACTGATCTCTCAGCCTGACCATTGCTTTGCGGATGGTAAACTGGACTAAAGGATAATTTGATATCATTACTCATGCAAAATTTTTTAAATTCATACGACGCAAAGGGCGTGCCATTATCAACAACTATTTCACCTGGTAATCCGTACTTACAAATAAAACTTGTTAAGACATTAATTAAAGATTTCGTGGTCATGCTGTTCATGTGTCCTATTTCAATAAATTTGTTTATAAGATAATTGTTTTCCCTGGAAGTGGAAAAAGTCAAGATGAATACGTTCAAATGGAAATGTGCATTTTGGCCATTTAGTTTGTACTTTTTCTTTGGGTATGTTAGAGGTTTGCATGCACGTCAAGCAATTTTTTACAAAATCTTCGATGTCCTCATCGATTCTCGGCCACCATACATACGATCGAGCCGCTTTTTTCATTAACACAACCCCATTGTGATTATTGTGCAACACACTCAGTACTTTCCCAATCAGGTTTTTTGGAATTACTCTGCTGCCACAAAAAAGAACATCATCTTCAATTGTCAGAAGATTTTCTTTTATTTTATAAGGATTTAGTTTTGACTCAACTTCCTTAGGCCATCCGTACTTCATGAATTTTTCGACTTTTCGAAGATCTACATTTTCTTTCTGAGACTCTTTAATTTTACATAACTTCAAAGGTAAATCATCGAAAAAATTAATTGAATTGATAGAAAGTGTTTTTACTTCTGTATTTAAATTTAATGATAATCGTGAAAGTGCGTCTACGTTTGCCATGTTTTTACTTGAACGATACACAATTTTATACTGGAACAGGGACAAATAAATTGACCAATGTTGTAGTCTGGCTGCGGCTACCGCAGATGTGCCCTTGCAGGGATTAAATATTGCTTTTATGCCTTTGTTATCGGTATAGAGAGTAAATTCCTTACCAAACAAGTATTTAAAAAACTTCTTAAGACTGAAAATGACAGCTAAACCTTCCCGATGAAGTTGCGAATAATTTCGTTCAGCAGGGGATAAGGTTGAACTCACGAACATTACTGGGCGCTCCTCTCCATTTACTAAATGGGACATCACTCCACCAACCCCATAAGAACTTGCGTCCGTGGCCACAATAATGGGTTTATTGGGGTCAAACAACTCCAACTTGTTATGTTTTAAAAAAAGTTGCTTTGATTTTTCAAAAGCTCACATGTTGAAGTCCATTCGAATTTTGCATTGGCCTTCAGTAATTTCTACAATTCACTTAAGTGACCGGATAACCCTGGCTATCCTGGCATATTTAGGATTTATTAATCCTAAATATGCTTGTAACTATATTTTCGTTTTAGGACGTGGCGCTCGTTGAATTGCTTCTATTTTCTCTGGATTTGGTTGAATTTTATTATACGAAATAATATGTCGTCGGTACTCAACAGAGTTCTGAAGAAATTTACATTTTCTGAGATTTGCTTTTATGTTATAATTTTCCAACCTTTCTAGTATCTGCATAAGACGACTTTTACAGATCTCTTTAGTCTCACCGCCTACGATGATATCATCTAGATAGCTAAAAGTTTTATCAACCGTTTACCGTTTATAATTTGATCGATCACCGCTTGAAAAATAGCAAGTGTACTAGCTAGCTGTAAATATCGGAATCGTTAACATTTCTTGAGATTCGTTGGAAACTTCCAGCGGTTGGTAGGCTCCCTTCAAATCGACTACACAAAAGTATTGACAGTTACTCAAACTGCTAAAAATTTCCTCACTATTTCCCAAAGGATAATGTTCCATTTCAACGAATTTATTTATGGTTACTTTGCAATCAATGCAGATGCGCACAGGACCATTTGGTTAAAACAATATCGGCTTTAAACCCTCTTATTGGTTCGGATAAATCGTTATTATGAACACATGCAAACTTGTTTTTAATTTCAAAAATAATATCAAATTGCTCTTTATTCTCAATTACCTGAACGCAGATTTCAGACGGTAAAATGTTTGAACGCCAACTTGGTTGTAAAATATCCAATGCGTTTCTGCCAAGCAGTGGTTGAAACTTTCTATTTGTTGATACGACAATTAAATCCAACTCGTGCAAATTCTCTGCATGCTCTAATGTTAAAGTTTTTTTCCCGCATACTTTACTTGCTTACACACTGCACTAGTATGTTCCACCTTCTCGCAGATAAAGCACTTCCAATTAGATGCTGGACACCGACTTTTATCGTGGGGGGGGGGGAACTGGTTTGCCACATCGTATGCAGCGGTTTGTGTTTTGGTGCTCTGGATGAAACTTGCTTGTTTTACCTCTGTTGTTTTGGTTTTAACGAACTTGTTTACTGCTACTTGATGATGATTTTACTCTGTTGACTTCACTGGGGTGTATGGACAGTTGTTCGCGACGTGACATTCCTATGTTAAGAGCGGATTCACAGCATTTCTCAAAATACCCGTTTTCATCACTTAAAAGCGACTGCTGGATTTTTTCATTTGAAAGTCCAACAATAAACTTATCAATAAGCTCATCCTCAAGCGCTCCGTAGGTAGGTAGGTTGTGTGGTGAGCTACGCAAGGCAGCCAAGCACTTAGGCCAGATGAGGCCCATTGTGATACCACATGGAGCGGATGCAAAAGCATCCCACTACTCTGGAAACCAATTGGAGCTGTTAATACAGCGGAGGATACGGCTTATGCTGGTGTCAGCAAGTTCACCGAGGTTGTTTAGAAAGTAGTAACCGAGATGCCTCTTTCTAAGGTTCGCGAGGGCGCTGCAGGTTCCTAAAAAGGTGGAGCGAGGTTCCTTCCTCCTCTTCGTCTCTGCAGCTTCTGCAGAAGTCGTTGGCCGGGAGGCCTAGTCGGGTGGCATGTTTGCCAAAAGTGGAGTGCCCAGTTATGACACTGATCAGGTTCCTAACCTGAATTCTGCTGAGTCTTAGGAGACTAAATGAGCGTTCAGGATCTAGCCTAAGCCAGATTTCCCTGGTGACGCGACAAGTAGTACCATTCGACCACCTAAGATTGGTTGCCGCAATGGTCTTGGATTTGATGTGGAGGAGCGCGGTAGCAAGAGGTGCGCAGAGACCGACCTTATCCGGTTGGATGGCTTCACTGGTTCCGCGCTTGGCAAGATCATCGGCCAGGCAGTTCCCCGAGATGTCACAGTGTCCCGGCACCCACATGAGATGACTGTTAAACTGCTCTGCCATCTCGTTAAGAGATTTGCGGCAGTTAAGAGCTGTTTTTGAATTAAAAGTGACAGACTTCAGGGACTTTATCGCAGCTTGACTATCCGTACATATCGTGATAGAGGTATGGGATACCACATTGTACTTTAGCCACGACAAGGCTTCCTTGATCGCCGTTACCTCTGCTTGAAATACGCTGCAATGGTTGGGAAGACGAAATGAAAACTGGATTCCCAAGTCTTCGGAGAAGACTCCTCCACCGACTCCGGATTCAGTTTTTGATCCGTCGGTGTAGATCACCAGAGATTCATTACTTATAGGTATGCCTTCACTCCAGTCAGATCTGGAGGGCAGGCTGAAGGAGAAACTTCTTTTGAAAAGAGTTCTGGGGCGAGTATAGTCTAACTCCCTGAAGGGGAGATCTATAGACTCAAGAATGGTAGAGTGACCCATGCATCTAGAAGGCCACGATTGAGCGGCTCTGATCCTTACTGCTGCACAGGCTGCGACCTGCTTGCCGAATATATCTAGGGGTGTCAGGTGAAAGATGATTTCTAGGGCAGCTGTGGGTGTGGTTCTGATTGCGCCACTGATACAGATGCAGGCAGATCTCTGCACACGGCTGAGAAGTTTGAGGTTAACGCCCTTTTCCAGGACATTCCACCATACTACGACTCCGTACAGTAGTATAGGTCGTACAACAGAGGTATATAACCAATGGGCAATACGAGGCTTTAGACCCCATTTACATCCGATTGCTCTCTTACAGCAGTAGAGAGCTGCTGTGGCCTTTTTGACCCGTTCAAGGATGTTGGGTTTCCAGCCTAGCTTGAATATACTATAAATACTTAGCCTTATCCGTTAGGGAGAGGCTAGTTCCGAAGAGTCGGGGAAGGTCGAAGCGAGGGATTTTGTACATCCTAGTGAAGAGTATGAGCTCAGTTTTTTGGGGGTTTACCCCGAGGCCGGATTCTAAGGCGCATGCTTCCAACTTGGAGAAGGCATTCTGAATCAGTTCACTGAGCGTATTAGGGTATTTTCCGGAGATGGTTATTGCAACATCGTCTACGTAGGCGACAACAGTACAGCCCTCCCTTTCAAGGATACAAAGCAGCTCATTCACCGCGATGTGCCATAGTAAAGGGGAGAGTACCCCACCTTGAGGGGTGCCTCTGCTCACATAACGCCGGATGGTGGCTCCACCCAATTTGGAGTTGATGACCCTGCTCAGCAGCAGTCTATCAACTATTGCACAAACGTATGGGGCCACACCCAGCCTAGAGAGCGCGCCTGTGAAGGCGCTAGGCTTAATGTTGTTAAAGGCGCCTTCAATGTCGATGAACGCTGCGAGCGTGAATTCCTTGCGCTCTAGCGATCACTCAATGGGGCTTACTAGCGAGTGGAGGGCCGTTTCTACCGACCTACCCTTGCTGTAAGCGTGCTGTGAGGAGGATATCAGTGAAGGGTTGATGATATCCCGAATGTGAGTGTCCAATAACTTCTCAAATGTTTTGAGGAGAAAAGACGACAGACTGATGGGTCTGAGATCCTTGGGACTGACGTGCGAGCACTTTGGGTATGAAGACCACAATTACCTCTGTTCATGATCTAGGTATGTGGTTCAATTCCGCACAACTCCTGAAGATAGTGAACAGCCATGGAAGTCCAAGGCCTGCTGAAGCTCAGCAGGGAAGATGCCATCAGGACCCGGTGCTTTATAAGGCTCGAATGAGTTGACAGCCCACATTATGGCATTCTCTGTCACCCATTCGGCGGATCCGGTTATCGGCAAGTGAGTGGGAGCTCTGCCTCGATCTACAGAACTTCCTGGAAAGTGAGAATCCATAAGCAGTTCAAGGGACTCTTTACAGGAGATGGTCCATGAGCCATCGTTTTTCATGAGAAGACTAGGGTTCGGTGGGGTGGTGGACAAGACTTTCCTGAGCCTGGACACCTCCTGGATGCCTTCTATTTTCTCACAGAAGAGCCTCCAGGATGTGCGTTGAGCTTTCCTTAGGAACGTTTTGTATTTGCCTAGCTTCCTCTTATAGGCGTCCCAGTCCTCTGCCTGACGAGAGAACTTAGCTTTGTTAAAAAGCTCACGACAATCCTTTCTTAGGAGTCCTATTTCCTGATTCCACCATGGTGGGCGAGATTTCCGGCCTGGTCTGGTTATAGGACAGGATGCAGACAGCGCATTACATAGGACTTGAGTTAACTTGTCAACAAGTAAGTCAAGGTCAGAATAGTTATTTGGAGGGGAGCTTGACAGGTTACATAGTCTAGAACTTACGGCTTCCCTGAAAAGTGCCCAGTTGGTATTCCTGTTAATTCTATAGGCAGGATGTGGGGGCACAGATTCCAACAGGCTGTAAGTGATATAGCGCTGGTCCGAGAAGGAGTGCTCATTCGAGACTTTCCAATCTCTTACCTTGAGGGAAAGACTTTCGGAGACAAGGGTTATATCGAGAACCTCTTGTCTGTTGCTAGTGATGAAGGTGGGCTCTATTGCAAACTACGAGATTAATGCTAACTACATAGTCGAACAATTGCTCACCTCTTTCGTTGATATCTGAGCTGCCCCAGATGGTGTGGTGGGCGTTGGCATCACAACCCAGAATGAGCGGTTGCTTCCGGTTCTCCGCTTCTGCGATCACTCCCCTCAGAATGGCCGAAGGGGGAGGCCCTGGATAGTCGTGGGCCAGGTAAGCCGAGGTCACCCAGAATTTACCTGAGCGAGCCTCGATGCATACCGTTGTAGTGTCTTGATCGCTCAAATTGGAGACTAGGAATGGTTTAAGGGACGCCTTTGCGAGAATACAAGATCTGGGTTTACCTGCGTTGCTCACATGCGCGAGTATGTATCCCTTGGCCCTTAGACCTCGCACCAGATCGCTAACGACCCAGGGCTCTTGAATAAGGACCAGCTTGACTCCGTAACACAGAACAATTTTGTACTGAATCCTTAATATAGTCCCCAAATTTGCACGTTTCAGCAAGCGATCTCAGTTTAAGAATAAAATCGTTTATACATTCTCCTGGCTCCTGCTTTGCCTTGCTAAATTTAAATCGTTCAGCTCTTTTATTAAGTTTGGGTGCGTAGTGACCTTCAAGCAAGCTCTAAGAATGTTTTTTCACTAGGTTTTTGAGGCGCTGTTAGAGACTTGAATACTTTATAAAGTTCTTCTCCCATACATGCGATGAATGTAGCAATTTTTTTGTTTTCGGGGACTTCATTTGCGTAAAAGAATTGCTCCACGCGGTCTCTGTATGCCGTAAAATCTTCCCCTGGCGAATATTCACTTATATTTCCAATGTACGCCATAGTTTTTTTGTTCACAACACTAATTTTTGGCTCTAAATCTTGCTTTTTTACACTTTTACTATCAGAGCTTTCGTCATCTGTGTCACTCATACCACACTATAAAGTTTTTCCTCGTCGCCAATTTATTCTGTTTACTACTTATAATTTATTATAAACAACACGTTTTATTAATTACTTTTTATTCGTCCTTTCGGTTCGGCTGCCGGAAAACAAGAGAGCGATCGAGCCCAACCCGGAAAGACAATTCCCCGAGCTTTCGTTAAGTTCTGTTTGATTTTACATTTGCTTCAATACAATAGATGCTTTGTTTCTATTTAAATACATTACATGTATGTATGTGTATATATATGTATGTATGTGTATAGGTGTACCTAAATTCACACATTAGAAATACAGAAAGCAATGAAGGAGCGCGGTATTTTTTGTTAGAATATGTAGCCAATGGGAAAATAACATGTGTGATGCGTGTTCTATTCTACAGAAAAGTAATAAGGACACTTATTTACTTTGACAGTTTTTAGGGTTTCGCTCCAAAGGAATAACGAAACCCTTACAGAATCGCTTCGGTGTCCGTCTGTCTGTCTGTCGCCTTACGTATTTGCTAATAACTTCTGAATCCCCTGTAGTTAAAGGATGAAACTTGGAATGAATATGTATTTCGGCAACCCAAAAATAAATCGGTAATTTTTTCCGAAATTAGTAGAAGATTAAAGAAAAAGTTAGTACTGCAACTAACCTTTGAAAAAACTTTTATTAACTTTTATGGTCAATATGGGTGTCATTGGAAAGGGGGCGGGGCTTAGATTACAAAAATGTCTGTCTGTCTATCATTAACCCCTATTTTAGGTATCTGGTGAACCACCTGGAATTCAGAAATGAAATTTACACAGATGATGTGTTTCACTTGCCCAAAGAAAGTTTCGAAAAAAAGTTTTAAGAAATTAACTTATTAGCTAAAAAGTTTGTATTAATACTAAAATAGAAAAACAGATTTATTTTCTTAGATATTTGATACGGATATCGTTGGAAAGAAAATGGCACCTAGATCGAAAAGTTGTACTACAGTTGGCATCTTAGTCCTACTGGTAAAAAGTTATAAGCCCGCAAACTTCGAAAAACCGACTTGTGTACCGTGTCCCATACCTTATTTCCTAAAATAATGGGCCGAAAAATCTGAAAAAAATTGGAGCTATGGGGCAACTCATCGCAATATCGCAAACATACCCAGAAATCTCATATGATTTTTTATTCGTACTAAAATAAATTAATAACTAATTTCTTTAAATTTTTTTAACGGATTTAATTGAGTTAGGTACCGTTGGATAGGTTTTGTAAAATAAAATACAGTTTTCATTTTGAGTTTTTTGTTTCGAGGCTCAGTTTTAGAGATATTAAGCTTTAAGTGCGAAAAAAAAGCGTCCCCCCCTCGCATTTCCACACCCACAATAAAATCTAGAATGTAGGTCCCGATGTAATCTTTAGTTTAAATTTAGTTCGAGCATCCTGGCTTAAACAGTTTTTAAGTTATTGGCCAAAAACCAAAACACAATGACGTACGAATTTTAAAGATCCGAAAACGCCATTTTGTAGATCTCATCAATAGAATGAAAATATTATATAAAAAAATTATTTTCACACAATTTTTCGAAATATTAACGATTTAAATTATATGAGCATTTTGCTAAAAAAGGGCAACTAGCGATTGTCTCACACACACAAAGTTTCCTACGCGTTTCCTATTCCAAGAAAGACAATAGAATTTTGAAGAGGCGTTCGTGGTGTGGTTATAGTGCTCACGCTGTGCTATGAGGGTCCAGAGTTCGATCCTCGATTTGTCCGATTTGCCTTGTTTTTCTTTTTATATTTTTTTTTCTTCTCCGAAGGGGGTTTTTCGCTATTTTCACATTTCTTATCTTTTCAAAATTGTTAAAATCCAATTCAAATAAAAATGATAGCCTGAATGCGTTACTAACTTAATCGAGAACACAAAGGATTCTTGAAAAAGTTTCTGTATTCTGTTAAATTCTGAAATATTTTTTGTCTCTTTTCAAAACCTGTGAACCTGAGTGAATATTTTGTATGACAGTTTTCTTCTCTCTCAGTTCTCTTAAAAAAACAAAGCGAAGTGAGGAAATGATTTATCATAATAGCTTTGTTATTGTAATTTTTTTTGGAAAAAATAAGAGAATCAGTTATTTGTACGTGTATGTGTGCTCAGACCATTTCCTGATACGCTCTTTTCTATTGGTTGCGATTTATAATAATATTCTGTTGGAAAGATTTTAAATTTTACTGATGATGATGATGATGATGATGATGCAAAATTTTAATTTTTTTTAAATTTGAATGCGAGTAATTGATTTTTTAATTTCTTGGGTGTTTGTGGCTGTTCCACATTAAGGTTTAAGTGGCTATCTCCTAATAAAAATACTGCCGAATACTTTATAATTCAAATTGCTTAGCTCTTTGGTAAGCTAATTTTCATGAGCTGCCGATAAATTGTCTCAATAGACTAGGTTGAGACCATTTCCCTTAAGTTCACTAAAGCAATTTTCACGCGGTTGGCACGGTCAGCAAATGAGAAAGATTTCTCTTTTGTTTAGCTTTATTAGAAACAATAAGAACTACCTGACGTTGCTAGTTACCTTAACTTAAATTATGTCCTTTCTTCTAATCTGTTGACGAAAGAACGAAACCCTCGGCGCGTGAGTTAAAACTCACACTTGACCGGTTTTTTTTTGTGTAAAATTACTGATCCTTTGTTGCTATGGCAAAATCACCGAAAAATATGATTGAAGATTTGTTGCAACGCAGACAATTACAACTGTCATCCGATTATGGGAACATTGATCAAAGTACATACAGTCGAATTTACAGGGGATAACAAAATTAGTTCGAGTTAGAGGAAGTTATGGAAAGTTAGAGGGATTCATATTTTTTTTGTTTAAAATCCTTTATTTTGGAATGTAATATTTACAATTGGAATTATGCTGACAGACGTCTTTATGTTACTTTTTTAAAGTAAACTTCCAATACACGTGCTAAATGAAGCAAGAATGCATCTCAGATACCTATCAGTTTTCAGATTAAAACCGATTATTTGTCTGTGCACGATGCGACTGGAGACAACGACAGTCACAAATGAGCTAAACAAGATATCCATCTCTCTCATCTCTTTCCCCTTGGTTTCATTCGACAGCGTTTTTTATGCAATTCCTGTCTGTGAATACGTATGAACTGCCAATTGGTTCCTGTTTAAGATTAGTTATTTCAACCACCAATTTTTTTGCAAGTTTTAGGCTTATTTTAATGGAAGCATCTACAAAAAATGTTTCTTTTGTTGCAATACTCACTTCTCAAACCATTAATCAAACTATAATAGGAAATTTAGCCTATTTATATTAATTAAAAAAATATATTCCATGCTTTCAAAAAATAACGTCCATCCACACACCGTACAACAAACAATGGCGGCGAAAATAAAAAATTTAGAACAAAATGGAGTTGCTCGTAAGCATAGAACAATGTTCGTGAATTTGCTCAGAAGCCCAAATAAGTGTGCGTGTAAAATGTGGGCAAGGGGTTTTCCAGTGCGGAAAGCTTTGTATCTTGTATAGGTTATTTGTGCTTTTAGATGGCGGAAGAACTGCTAACGCTGCTTTTAAACTTCCATTGAAATTTTGTAGTGCCGATGTTTCAAGTGCTTGCAATGTTTCCAAGTAGAATAATGCTTGTAAATTGACGGGGAATTGTTTTTCAATAATTTAGGACGAGGCTTCAATGCTCCACAAAACGTCTAACAAGACGCACTAAAAGCAAAGTCTATGCTTCACTGAAAAAGTCATACTTATGGCTGCACATAAAAAATCGTAACTTCAAACTAATATAAGTGAGACAACACACAACACATCTATTTCCAATAATATGCTTCAAATAAGAGCAGACAAATTTGAAGTAAGAAATGGAAACGTAAATTTCAGAAATATCTGTCTTGGTGCCAAACATTTTAGAAATGACTGACAAAGTATATCCGGATATTGCAAATTTATCCATTCCATTGCTGGAATACTAAAAAACTATAGATATATAGTGCTGCCTGCGCGAAGCCAGAACAGGTTGCTAGTATATTTGTTACTTAAAATTTTTAACTTTAGATTTGAACGCGTTTTATGAAAAAAAAGGTAAGGTTCGGCGTTGTGTTGTTATAAGTTTCAAAAAGAAACTTTTTCGATGTGCACACTTTCAAAAATGCTAGCATAAATATCAATATGGGACATTATTCTGATTCTCATAGGTATTTAAATCTTTCTGTAGCAGGTAGTGATATTTTATTCGATTAGCTTTTAGCAGCCTTCTCTAAGATAACTTAAGTCTGTATTTTTTTTAAATAATCTTATGAGCTAATATTTTTTTTATTTTCTTTACAGATGTTATAAGCGTTCGTCCATCAGTCACAAGCTCTTTACGGAGAAGTGCAGTCAAAACCCCGCCATTGAACCCGAATCTTATTGGGGTCCAATCCAGGTAAGTGTTCTTTGTGTTTTTCATTGAATGCAATCACACAATGGTGCCTGATAAATTTTTAGATTTCGAAGAAAATACTATCTCAAGACCGTCATGGCTGTGCTCATAATTTTAATAATTATTTTACTAATAGTTGTGATAGTGTTAGCAAGTTCACGTAAGTCCTTAAGTTATCTTTGGGTGCGTGTAAGTTTACAGTCTCTCCCATCAGGAAAAACTAGAGGATGCACGTGCACCAGCAAAGAATGTTTAAGGGTCAGTGCAAGCCTGGCATACACCATGAACGCCGCCAGTGATCCCTGTGAGGATTTCTACGAATTCACTTGTGGAAACTGGGAGTTGGATCATCCGAAACCAGACTCGATGACATCAAATGATTGGTTTAGAGAGGCACAGACAAAAACACTGCGAAATATTCGAGAGTTTCTTAAGTCGGAGATTAACGACACTGAGCCACATGCAGTTGCGAAGTCAAAGCTAATGTATGAAGCCTGTATGGATATCAAGCAGATGGATGAACTCAATCTAGAGCCATTGCTGTTATATTTAAAGGCTTTTGAGTTGCCATACATTCCGCCAGAGTTAAACGTAACAACTCCGACGAATAAAACAAATTTCAATCCTCCGTTCAATTGGGTGGTTTCCTTGGCTCAAATTAAAAAGTATATGGGACTAGACATGATTGTGGGGTTCGACATTTTTCCTGATCCAGTGAACAGATCGGTCAACAGAATGGCGATCGGGACACCGGAGACTGAGTCTCCATTGCCATTGTAAGGTTTTTTTTTGCATTTGTATCGTAGGTTTCATGTGTAATTATCATCTTTTCAAGCAACGACGACTACCATATACGCTTGCGCAAGGCTAAGAGAAAGCTGATATCGTCGATGAATGAGGATGCCAGTTACGAAGTAACAGAGGAAGACAACGAAGAATCTGAAGCGATTGGGGATGGATTGCAGGCATATGTAACGTACATAAGAAAAGTCATTACAATCATTGTAAAATATGTTTACCCTGAAATAAACTCTGAACAAATTAATTCTGCAACAGAGCAGCTCGCTATGGATGCCATAAAAATTACAAAGAAACTTTATAAAGTTAGTAGCAACTTTCTCTGGCACTTACAACTCAACAGCAGATACGATAACACTTGCACAATTGCACAGAGTGACTTGATTGTAATGCATTTTTTTTGGCACACTCTCTGGCACTCATGAGTTTTCTTATTGTTCAAATATTTGTCAACGAGAAAGGTATACCAGCACATTAGTATTCCGCCTTTTTGTCTTTTGAATTTTCCACATAGCATTGTACATAGCCGGAAAATTCAAAAGACAAAAAGGTGGAAGGGAGATACTTGACAACCTAATATATGTTTGACTGAATTGGCACGTAATTTAGCAATAAAACTTTGAAATAACTTCTCGCGCGTTCTAAGTAGACCTCAATTACAGGCATCAATTAGCTTAAGCAGCCCATACACAATTCAATTCGATTGTAAACTGAGTTGATAGTTGGCCACACACTACATCAATTGAATTGAAAGACTGCTTTCACTGTCAAAAATGTTATTGCTTTTTTAGGGGTTTCGTTCCAAAGGAATAACGAAACCCTGTCTGTCTGTCGCCTTTTACATATTTGACTATAACTTAAAAGTCCCTTCTAGTTAAGGAATGAAATTGGACTGAAGATGTATCTAGGCGACCCAAAAACACATGCATTTTTTTGGAATTATTCGTAGATAAAAGAAAACGTTAGTACTAATACTAACGCCCTAAAAAACTTCTATTAACCTTGACGGTCAATATCGGTGTCATTGGAAAGGTGACGGTGTCCTGATTATGAAAATGTCTGTCTGTCTGTCATAAGGCTTTATTCTTAGTAATTGGCGAACCACTAAGAATTTAGAAATAAAACTTCGCCAAAATATGTATTTCACTTGTCCAAAGAAAGTTCAGGTAAAAAAATTTAAAAAAGTTTCATATTAGCAAAAAGCTTAGTACCAATACTAAATTTGAAAAACAAATTTCTTTTACTAGTTCCTTGCTATGGGTAGCGTTGGAAAGAGGATGATAGTTAGATCAAAAAGGTGCACTATGATAATCACCTTACTCTTATTGGTAAGAAGTTATTAGCCAACAAACTGCCAAAAACTGACTTGTGTACCTTATTTTCTAGAATATTTTACCAAAAAGTCTGAAAAAAATTGGAGTTATGGGGCAACTCATCGCAATACCTCAAAATTATTCGAAAATCGTGTATGATTTTTTATTCATACTAAAATAAATTAATTACTAACTGTTTTTGAAAAAAAAATTCATATTTTGTGAGGTACCATCGGATAGGCCTTGTAAAATGAAATAGAGTTTTCATTTTGAACTTTTCATTTTTAAGTTAACTTTTCGAGACATTAAGCTTTAAAGTCGAAAAGAAAGGCGTCCCCCCCCCCCCCCCTCTCATTTCCACACCTGATAGTCTAAAAATCTGAACAAAAATCTGGAATGTAGATTTTAATGTAATCTTTGTGTTAAAATTGGTTTGAGCACTTTGGCTTTAATAGTTCATTCGAATTTTGAAGATCCGAAAACGCCATTTTGTAGATCTCAGCGAAAGAACAATAAAATATTGTGTCAAAAAAATTATTTTCATACAATTTTTCGAAATATTTACGATTTAAATCGAATCAGTTTCCTGCAAAAAACGATGAACTGACGGCAGTCTCAGTGTCGCTTGCGGCATTTCATCCCCTAAATGCACCAACGCAATTGGCTGGCATGGCTGGCGCGATCGGCAAATGGGAAAGGATTTTCTTTTGCTCAATTTCGTTCAAAATGAAAAGAAGAATTTTAGTGAATGAACAGTGAATCGAGTTTAATTTGATTTGACTATTTTAATTTGTTGATTTCTTAGACTTATATTAAGTCTAAACTACTGATCTGTTTGCGAACGAAACCCTGGGCGGGTGAGTAAAACTCGCGCTTGACCGGTTTTTTTTTTAAGTGGTACGACGCGGTGCAAATTTTGTACGATAAGTGAAAAAAGAAAAATATTAGCATTAATGATAATTGCAGAGTGTATAGATAATGAATTCGAAGAAAAAGAAATAAAGAAAGATAGAATTTGGATAAAGGAATGGCAGAAAGATAAGAAAAAGTTTTCGAATGGCAGAAAATAAAGCCACAATGACAAAGCTGCTGAATAATAATCCATCTGTTCCATCCATCACAAAAATATCGATTAGTGGGTGAAATTCGAGTAAACGCCGATTAAAGTTTTGTTTAGTCCATGAAATTCTGGCTGATACGAGTCTCAGTGGTGTTTTTCTTATTAATTTCGGATTCGTGTTGTACGAACAGAGGTTGATGATATGTGAAACACGGATCTATGTGTGTATGTTAAGAACAGTACACCCGAAGAATTCCATTCCCCAGGAGCCTGAGAGGGGCAGGAACATAACACATTACAACAGCGATGCACGGAAATTGGCATGTTCATCATCTGATACCAGCAAGCCAGCGAGTGCACCTGCATGTCGAGTGCTGCGCTTGGTTCAATAAATCACAAGTACGTTAAGATATTATTGTTAAAATTAAAGTTAGTTTTAGTTTGAAGTTCGATAAAAGAGTCTGTCCTCCAATAAAATATTTTTTTTCGTTTTTCTCTAAAAAGAGAACTTAACTGGCGCCCGAGCAGGGACCACAGAAGCAACGCGAAGTAGTGCTAGTGCTTACGCGATACCGAAAAGATCTTCTGTGGTTCAAATAAAAATATTGCGACGGTAGTAGTGGTTTATTGCGACAGCAACCAAAAATAGTGA
Organism: Syritta pipiens; assembly: GCA_905187475.1. Lineage (NCBI taxonomy): Eukaryota > Metazoa > Arthropoda > Insecta > Diptera > Syrphidae > Syritta > Syritta pipiens. Next base: position 58,221,145 of record LR994572.1, on the reverse strand, counting down.
ATGTTTGTGAAAAGCAAACTACTCCCGAGAAAAGAAGCCCCCTAGTAGCCAACAGAGCTAATCACTCGTAGTTGGAGGAAAAGGAGGTGTAAATTTCACCAGCCGCTTGGAGATGCTGATCATCCTGCGGATCATAATAGCGTAAGAATAGTTTGATAGAACAGAATAACAACAATTCGTGAAATTAAAAATTTAAGACAGAAACTAAAGTATTGAACAAATTAATTTGCAATGAGCATTTCGTGAAAGTACTGCTTTACATTGAAGTAGAAATAAATAAATAAAAAAAAAACAAGGACAAAAAATTAAAACTAAAATTTTACAAAATAGCAAATGAAAAATAAAGATTGGAACTATGTGTATTTAGAATAAATTAATGTCAAATGTCACTTATGTATTAAATAAAAATACAAAAAAAAATTGTGTACATCGGTGCTATTTTTTGAGATTTCTCAATACAATGTGGAGAATCAAAATATAATAAGACCAGTCAGAGTTATGATTAGTCCCGAACAACCAAATCCCAATACACAATAATCCACCTAATCTACCTAATCCACCAAACCCAAATCCTAATCCTAACTCAGCCACAGTTGCTCCTCACTTCACTACGCCGACAAGAGAGACATTCACCCTTATTCCGATAGTCGTTTTTTCGTAAACGCCGACTGTCGTTTTAGTGTCGTGTCGTTTTTTTATTGATATTCCGTAACTCAAACGTCGGCGTATTTCTCTCTCTTACATTCCACAATACGATCCACCAAAAGAGCTGACATTTGACGAATCAAATTGCTAGAAATTTGAATTTTTTTGATTTGAAAAATTGAAAAATGAATAGTGTAGCAAGTTATTTTTTTTTTAGCAGCAGTGACGACGAAAAACATGAAAGACAAAAAAAGATTTGATTCTTCAAAGGAGATGGATTCGATATAAAACGAATCCTTTTGAAAGAATGTTTTATGTTTAATTGAAATAGTTCTAACAATGTTTTTTTTAAAGATATTCAAAATGTTCTATCGTCTTGATAAAGAAGCTTTTAAATATTTTTTAAATTTAGTGGAAAATAGTTTTCCGCAAGAACGTTCTGTTGCGATTCCTATTGTTTCAAAAATAGCTGCTACCTTAACTCAGCTACTTGCTCCCATCCAAACTTCCTATCAAATCCTCTTTTGAAATTTTTCAAGACGTGCTCATTCTCGTCCAAGAGCTCGATCAGCCGTCGCATTTGGTTTTGGGTTGTTATTTTTACCCTAAGCCAAGAATATGAAATTATTGAAAACAAAATATAACTATAAAAGCTTACATTTTTCTTTGTCGTGAACACTTTTCTCGACGACAGATTTGGGCGTTTTGACGGCCGTTTTTAATATAGAAACGACTATCGGAATACAAAAAAAAAATATATGAACACGTTCCACAAGAGAGAATCGACATATTGTCGTTTATTTGGCGTTGAACGCCGTACGTACTACGAAAATCACACCGTCGTTTTTTTATTGGCGTTGTACGACTATCGGAATAAGGGTGATTGGTAGACTTGAGTACCAAATGACATCTCTGATCCTGATCAGTCAGTACAAGAGTTTTATCAGGCGGTGTACTCTCACCTGTTTCAGATATTAAAAAAACTTTTTTGTATGGCCGTAGGTCCCGAGTCTATGTCTCTCCTCTTGCAAGTCTATCGGGAGAAGGAAAGGCTCTTTTTTTAAAATATGCCGACGTACTTCTCCCTACTATGGGAGACTGGGATAGCGAGCGTATAGGCGTCACCACTGATGTGAGCGTTTCTACAGACGGTTCAAAAGTGGAATGGCGCGGGATTTACTCGGACACTCTGAATATTCGCATCCTACGCCAGCATCTTCCAAGCGGAAATCCTGGCCATTAGGGAGGTGTGTCGTATATATAAATCCCACCCTAACACAACACCAATGCGAAGATTGGCGATCTTCGTTGCCAGTCAATCTGCCATCATGGCTGTTTCGTCAATCTCCACAACCTCAAAATTGGTCCAGGAATATCGTAACGAACTTGCCGAAGTCGCCGAAAGTTCATACATAGTGTCATAGTGTCAGGACACTAACTTCTATGGTAACGAGAAAGTTGATGAACTGGCCAAACACGGTGCAGCCCTCCATTGCTCGCTAGCTATGGAGACTTGGCCGGAGTATCACGAAATAACGACGAAATAACGATATTGCTAAAAGCGTAGCGATTGGTACGGGTCACTGGTCGATAGAAGACCATACAGCTAGGCTTGGGATCACACATTTTGCAATACTGCCGTAGTAGCCCAGGGCAAGGCTACGGACAAGCCCTTCCTTAAAGCTCTGTGATTTGATTTCGTTTCTCAATGTCGCACCATGGTTCTAAGTTTCAATCTAAACTAAATTCCTTTACAATTTTACAAAGCTGTGGTAACAAAACGGCACTTAGTGCTGATTGGGTGCTCTAAGAACCACCACCACACACACGCAGGCTGTCGATACCTTCATAAGGCGACTAAAGGGAGACTTACCTAGGCTTCGCGGAATTTGAGATCCGAGATTCAGATCTTCCACAGGCATTGTACTTATGTCTAAAACTCGAAAATCGAGCAAACAATGCTAATGGGAATCAAAACATAATAAGAAAACTTATTCCACCCCCGCTTCCACTTCGTCGTGATAACATTTATTTAAGACGCATGCCGTTTTATCCACAACTTGCTCATTTCCCGCAGCCTATTAGTATTATGTACCCGACGGTGAGCCTGTTTACAATCAGAGGCCACCATCATTCAATATTCCACAACAACATCGCGGTTTTAGACCTAACTATCCACAGCAAAATCAACACCATGGACATCAATTCCGCCAGCCTACACCAAAGCCTCAACCTCCCGTTGAGCCTATGGAAACTTCAACCATAAGAACCAGACCAGTTAACTATATGAACAGACACCAAACGAATTGGCCTCCAGCAACCAAAAGACCCGCAGACTTGTCTCAGAGATACATTTCCAATAAACGTTCATACCAAAACGAATTCTGATGAACTGGAGGAGTACAACGCAGCATTGAATGCAGCGGATTCCCAATTCGATAACAATTTTGATGATTACATATACGGAAACTCAGCCACAGGATCAAACGGAGAATATCGAAAATAACGTATCCAAAATTTTCGAATTCAGTGATATTCATTTCTTAGGCTAGCGAACTCTTCGTTACCCTATTTTGAATATAAAAAGAAAACCGGTGAAACACTTAGATTCCTCATCGATACTGGTTCGGATAAGAAATTACATTCAACCATATCTTGCAAAAAAACCCTATCCCTAATGAAAAACCCCTTTTCGCAAATTCTATCGGAGGAGATGTGAAGATTAGTCATCACAACTTCGTGAACCTTAAAGGGCAAAAATCTCAGTTCAGAAATTATCTTACCAAGCTGCTAAGGTGTGATAATAAACTCATCCTCGGAGGTGATCTTAACTGTCGCCACCTGGGGTTGCCTTAAAGCAAGCAGCTGGGGCAACATTCTTTATGATATCTCTGTACTGTAACGTATTGTAAATAATGCTGCTGAGCTCGCCATTCCCAAGCGTCCAGCCAAAACGTTCCGTGAGATAAAGGGTGATTTTTTAGCTATTATCTTTTTGGCAACCCTGGTTTATACAGCTGACCCACGGTTCGTGTTTTGTTTCACTGTCAAACATCTTCAGTTTGGTCTATAATTTAACCATGAATTGTCTTACAAACGAACAACCCTTGCAAATTATTGAATTTTATTATCAAAATGCGTGTTCTATGAAGAAAGTTCATCGCGCGTTTCTTCCATTTTATGGCTTTGACTCAATGGGTACGTAAATAAGCAGAATTGTCGATTTTGGAGTGATTATTAGCCAGAAGCATTGCAAGAGCTACCAATGCTTCCAGAAAAAGTGACAGTTTGGTGTGGTTTATGGGCTGCTTTCTTCAAAGATGATGTGGATCGTAACGTGAGATGATATCCAACTTTGACATGTGGTTTCAACAAGACGGTGCCACATGCCATACAGCACGCGCAACAATGGACTTATTGAGAGACGAGTTCGGTGAACATTCTATTTCACGTTCGGAACCGGTCAATTGGCCGGCTAGATCGTGGGATTTAACGCCTTTAGACTATTTTTTGTGGGGCTATGTTAAAGCTCATGTCTATACAGACATTGACGCATTGGAAGACAACATTGAATCATTTATTCGTGAGATACCGGCTGAAATGTTGGAAGGAGTGTGCCAAAATTGGACTAAGTGGATGGACCATTTGAGGCGCAGTCAAGGTCAACATTTGCATGAAATAATCTTCAAACCTTAAATTATATGGACCGTACTATCGATTCAAATAAAGATTTCATGCATTTTTCTGAATTTTATGTGTTTTTTTTTTTAAAACTTTCCTATAGCTATAGAAAAATTATGTAAAATCCGTCTTAAGAAATATTTTGAATTCAAGAGAGAATTATGTATTAAATACATTTGGAGTTATTAGTTGATTTATTTTATGCGTAGCAAGGCGCGCCGGGTACAGCTAGTATATATATAATATATATATATATATTAGACAGAAATATTTATATATCTCTGAAGACTTATCTTCTTTTTAAGCTTCCTCTTTTTTCTTCAATATAGTTGAATACTGCTTATGATAGCTCCTGATTGATTGTATGATTAGCTCAGCTTTCATTAAATTTACGGCAGATTAGCTTCCATTTTAAATTTAACGAAGAAAAAACACATTCGGAAATGCAGTTTGAGTTTAAGAAACTTAATACAAAAGAAAGTAGTTCAAACACATTCTTGAAATCGTTTTTGGAAACTGGTTAAAGAACTGGTACCATTTCTGTACAGCGGCATCTTTACAATTTTTCACTAGCACGTCCAAGAATTGTTTCAACTTAAACTCATCATAAAAGTTAGCAACTGAAACATCACCTGGTACCCAAAAAAACAATCCTATTGCTTGTCGAATCGAATGGCAATATGCATTTCAGCAATGCCAAAATCATTTTCGAATGAAAATGAAAAACATTTTCATTGGCTTTCCCTCATAAACCTAGCTCATCAAAGTAAAATTTTAAAGCAAGCAAAAACTTTAAAAAGCTATTTTAAACACAAAAATATAACAGGCTTAGTGTTAGTTGAAGGGCCAGAGCCTAGCTTTCCACGCCTCCTCTGTGTGTGTGCGTTATAATTTTGCACATGTGAAGGGTGACCTACAGTTCATTGCTCATTCCGAACGGCGAACAGTGACAGAGGTAATCCAAGACGGTTGTCAGTCGTCGGGCCGTGAAAAATGTTTGCGTTTTTTTTTGTTTTCCCGAGTTGGATTCGAACCCGGGTACCCTTGCTTAACAGTCCAACGCACTAACCCACAAGCCCACAAGTTTTTTTTTTTACTTTAGAAAAATTAAGTAATTTTGGCTGACTTTTCTGTTTATTTATTTATTTTTTTCAGATTTTAAGTAGTGTGGAAACTGGAGGGCGGGAACCCCTTATTTTTACCTTCGGTGCAACTTTGAAGCCAAATAATTCAAAAACGGGTCTTTTGACTAAAAAAATGAAAAATTGAAAATGGAACTTCTATTTTATTTTTAAAAATGTCATTTTTTTCGGAATCTTTACTGCACAATCAAAGGACATCTTTTGTTGAAATTTAATTTATGAACTCTCAGTGGTTCACCAGTTACCGAGATTAAGGCTTAATGACAGACGCCATTTTATACTTTTTTATAATCTGCGCCCCGCCACCCTTTCCAATGATACCCATATTGACAATCAAAGTTAATAAAACTTTTTTCGCCGCTAGTATCAGTACTAGCATTTATTTTAATCTAATTCTAAAAACAACTTACGGTCCATTTCTGGGTTGCCTAGATACAACTCCTGTTCAAATTTTTATCACTTAATTCCAACGGACGTGGAAGTTATAGGCAAATATGTAAAACAGGACAGACAGACGAACATACACACACTTATTATTATAACTACGGCCACCTCCCCTACAGGATCAAACGAGAGCGTGGCTAATTTCCTGAAGTGATTCTATAAAAGTTTCGTTTTTCCTTTGGAACGAAACCCTAATAACTGCGTGAAGGCTTTTGCTATACGCAAGCTTCAGACACGGTATTTTCCCTTTGGCTGTCATCTTCCAACAAAAACTACCGCGATTTTTTATCGCTGGCTGTACCTGCAATGTGTTCATACATACACACATAAATCCGTATATCATATACCTGCATCCGTACAGTATGGATCTACGCTATCAGACATGCTAGCTGTGTGGCAAATAGGGGTGGAAATGAGTGTGAAAAACACCACTGAGACTCGTATCAATTTCAGTCAGAGTTTCATGGACTAAAAAAACTTTAATCGGCGTTTGCTCGAATTTCGCCCACTAATCGATATATTTATACTTATTATTTCTTCATGCTTTCACTGAGATCTACATAGCTTCGTTTTTGGATTTTCGAAATTCGCATATGAACGTTTTATCGTTTATGGTCAAAAGCTTCAAAACTATGGGGGCTAAAATGCGGAAATTAGTTTTAATTTAATGTACTCATCGTTGCAGATTTTTTTGTTTTACTATTCTATAATAAACCTTTGTAATCGTAACAGAAAAAAAAAATTTAACACCCCCTCAAACTTTCAAAGTTTGTGTTTGGAGGGTTGTAGAGTGTATATATGTAATAATGATTTGTCTGTCCGTCCGCCGTTCGCCGTGCGCCGTACGCCGGCCGATTTTTTCAGCACTAAAAGTTCCACCATTCCTAAGTTGTTGGAGCTACAAGGACAAAACTCGGCTCAAAAATAGTTCCAGTCTAGCCGCTTATTTTGATGTATTGCCACATAAAGTGGACCGCCCCAAGGGGGAGAAAGGAGGATTTTAATTTTTTTAGGTTTCCAAAACGATTTTTAAGAACTGAGCAGTAGGATTCTTTGAAACTTGGCTTAACAATAGGGCTAGCTCCTCTACAGATCCTAACGTTGAACCATAACGCTCGGAGGCCCCAAGGGGAGTTATAGGGGTTTGAACTTTTTTAGTCTCCTCAACGGTTCTTGAAAACCGAGTATCAGATTTTGTTCAAATTTGGCATAAGAATAGTGTTAGGTATGTTATTGATTCCCCTAAGCCGACATAACGGTCAGAGATCATGGAGAGGAGAAAGGGGGTTCGATCTTTATTTTTCGCTTTTTTCACATTCCGACTCATATTTTCCGAAATCGTTGACACTTAGCTCGAATCAAAATAAATAGCTCGGAGGTCTTGCTTATTCCAAATCCATCGCCACCTTTCGCATCAATTTGCGAATAACCGTTCACGAGATATTGGCTTATTACTGTCATCATATGCGATATTCAAGTAAAAAAATATATTGACAATTGGAAAACTAGTTTCCGCGCCTCTGGTGGAGAATAGATTATACGTCGTGTCCCGATAGAATTTGTACAAATTATTGGCGCGAAGAAAATCGTATGGGATTTCGAAAAATCGGTAGAAAAAAAAAATCGTTTTTATTCATTGTTTATGAATTAAACAGTCCTAAATAAAAATAAAAATCAATAGAGAACATGTTAAACTTGTATATTAATGCTTGTTAACTGGTCGGAAGTGATTGTAAACATTGTTTATTGTACCCTGAAATTGTGCATTATGCAAAGCAATTATACCACTTTGCGGATATAAGTTATTAGTTTATTTCTTTTGCGAAGTGAAATAGGCCCTTTGAAATGGTCATTCTTAACTGCATGTGATTTGAATTTAGTCAATCGGACTAAAAAAAAGTAAAAACAATGAAAAAATTTGCGAAGTTCCACAATGGAAATTTAATGGAGGTACTGCAATTTCCATGTTGGGCTTCGCCTCTTTTGAGGTCGAATTCAGTATCAGACGACCTTGCTCTGTTTAACCCCAAGTAAAAACAAGCAAGAATTAATATCAAACTTAACGCCCCAAATACAAAAGCGTAAATAAACCTCCGCCCTAGTTGAATACAGACCAAAAATCCCAGACACAAACAAACACCCAGATGTAAAATAAAACCAAACACTATTTTTTGTTTATCAATTTATTTGTATCCAATCTCTTGATTTGTAATCCAACACATAAGTAATAAATGAATCACTTATAGCACCTTACACTTAACACATATTACACAAACAACATAGTGCTTTTCTTGCTTTTTTATGAACATGTTTTTGAATTAAGTTTCACTCCTAAACACTTGACAACTATTTTAATAAATACTTACACATTTTCTGAAGCCATTGCAATTAAAACTATAATTATAACTTTTATTTTTCACATTTAAATTTGTATTTTTATTTGGCATTGATTTCCAATTTTTCATACAAATTAACTCCCGCCTTCGGCCTGTCGAAATTCGATCGGGTAACCGTTGGGCACCTATTAACCACCAGAGCACACCGTTCCAAGTCTCAATATGGGGACCTGATTACGTAATGATCGATTACGCAATGATGACGTTTTCATCCTCATTTTCTCTGTTTTTTTCCCTCCGTAAGCTGTGACGTCAGTGGTGTGGTAAAAAGAGAACAATGCGGAGAGGGAGATTGAAAGAGAGTTCTTTGTCTCTCTTGCTCGCATAAGTAAATTGAAGAAATAAGTGCGAGGAGTTTATGTGTGTGTTTCATATGAAAATGTAAGAGCAATGGTTTGAGTGAAGAAAAATGAAACAAAAAAGACCTTGGAACTCGATAAGAACAATTTTGAAGGACGAAGTTAAGAAATGATATTCACACAGTTTTGTTGTTGTCTTTTGCTACAGAAGCAGAGTTGCTTATGCCTGCGCATTTGTGTGCTTAAACAAATTTTTGATAATTTCAATTGTAATGTCAATTGTGTGGTAAAAAAGAGAACACACGGAAAGGATAGAGAGTTTATGGGCGTGTGTTTCATAAAAAACTATTAAATAGCAAAGATATGAGCGGAGGGTCGGCATACATCGCGCTTTTTAATAAAATTTAACTTAAAAACAAATCTGCTTCCTTTAAAATAATACCTATATCGACCATCAAAGTTAATTAAAGTTTTTTCGGGCGTTAGTATCAGTATTATGAGATGTACCATATAGACACCCCCACAAGCTTTATAATTTTTACTAACAAAATCCAGCTTTTAATCATTTTAGATTTATTTGTTGTTTCTTAGAAATCATTCATTGAAAATTTGAATAATCAACCCAAGTGTAAAATTTGCTGTGTTTTTTTTAGATTTGTTGGGGAAGCCGTGTGAAAACTATAGGGAGGAATTAGCTTCTCAACTTTTTACGGAACCATAAAAATTGCTACTGTGGATCTACCTAAAAATAGACATATGTTGTCTCTGTCTTTTCTTTTGAGACAATCAATTCTCCCATACATTATTTTCTTGTATCTATAACTGTTTAGATAGCACCCGCTTTAGAAGCTTGCTATTTCTTAACTAATCTTCAGGGCAGCTTTTTGAATTTTTTTTTCATTAAAACCTTATTCGAAGAAAAACGAGCATTTAAAAATCGGTCGAGCCGTTTTCAAGTTATGCGCTTTCCAACGAATAGCATTCGATTTTTAGTGCAAATCGATTTTTAGTGCAAATCATAATCACGCAAAAATAAGGATAACTCTAATTAAAATGTGATCACGAAGGAACTAATGACGGGTTAGGTTAAAATGGCCTTCAGCCATATTAGGTCAAATTAGGTGGACGCGGATATTAAAGATTTGATTTCATTCTTTTGTGTGTGTGTGTGTGTGTGTGTGTGTGTGTGTGTGTGTGTGTGTGTGTGTGTGTGTGTGTGTGTGTGTGTGTGTGTGTGTGTGTGTGTGTGTGTGTGTGTGTGTGTGTGTGTGTGTGTGTGTGTGTGTGTGTGTGTGTGTGTGTGTGTGTGTGTACATACACCTTGTGTGCTGGAATTGCATATACCTTTCTACTTCTGGAAAACATGAATGTGTATTGTCATTAGTATAAGCAATGCGATTTACATATTTCGAAGAGTCGGCTGAAATGAGAATTGGAAGATTTCACATAGGGTCTCATCTGGTAAATAATATAAAGAGGAAGTCTTAAGTTTCTAGCAACAAAATGCACACCTTATTCAAAACACTGCAAATCTGCGACTAAACGTTCCATTTTACGCTTTTCAATTTAACTTCGTTGGCTCTAATTCATTATTTTGGCCTAAAATTCTTAGATGCGAGAAGAGGCAGATAACTCAACGAAAACTTCTGTGAATCCATTGGACGACTTTCTGTACTTAACAACACCAGAGTTGCAAAATCAAACCGATAAGCTAATTTATCCCAACACTCTCCCAATTTGGGAGGAGTATGTTTGGCTCCTCATGCAAATAAATCACCAGTTTAAATTATCAGAAGAAGTCGTCCTCACAAGTCGGGCTGACATCATGTACTTACAACTTGTCACCGAGTACATTGTGGACATCTCCAAATCTCGCCTTCAGTTCTACATTTGGATCAATATCGTAGAGGAACTTATCCTGCACACAACATCAGCGCTCAGGGAGCTACACAATGAATATATGAAAATTATCGTCCAAACAGAAGGCAACACTCCGAGGTCCTTGTATTGTGCCAATGGAGTCAACAATTTAATGGGGATGGCTGTAAGCTACAGCCTCGCTGACGATGAGTTCTTTTCGGAGTCCCTGCCTAAAGTACATTACATGTTGTCTAACATACGGGAAGCCTTCAATGATTTAGTACAGTCAACTTCTTGGATGGATGAAAACACGAAACGGGCCACGTTGCAAAAGTCAGCTGCGATGCAAAGCCTAATTGGGTTTCCGAAATGGATTACAAACAAGACTGAACTAGACAAATACTACGGTGACATTAATGCGACGAGAAAAACCCATCTTCAGAACATGATGAATGTACTCACTTGGCAAATGGAGGCAAAGATTCTGGAGTTCAAGGAAGTCAACCAATTCGGATGGGCAACGTCACCGTCAAATGTGAACGCTTTCCATACGTTTCAGTCAAACACAATAAGTAAGTTATATTCGTCTTTTTGAGTGGAGCTTTTCCTAAATTTATTTACGAAGTATACGAGCAAGTGTTTCATCAATTTAACATTCATATAAGATAAGCGGTAATAAAAATGAGGATCCCTGCTCTGGTTGTTATTCAACACATTATGCTGAAAAATTGTATTATTGTATTAAGCGGCGTAACAGCCCGTTGAGAGCCAGAGCCTAGCTTTTTCGCACCTCCACTGTGTTGTGCGCGTTATAATTTTGACACATTTGGAGGGGACCTACTGTTTAATGCCGGTTCCGAACGGCGAATTGCGAAAGCTTTTCATGACAGAAGTACTCCAGGAGGGTTGTCAGTCGTTCGCTGGAGGTGGGGCCGTGAAAATTGTTTGTGGTGTTATTTCCCCGAGCCGGATTCGAACCTAGGTACTCTCGCTTAACAGTCCGACGCACTAACGATTAAGCCAAGGCGCCTGAAAAATTGGTTTAAAGTAAAAACCAAAAAAACGACTTGTAAACTTCTCTATTGAGTGTTTGTAAGAAACTATTATATATTTATTCTATTGTCAATCAAAAAATAATTCTCATTAACTTCTTCTTAGAATCATACACTGATGCGTACAATGGCTCACCATGAATATGACCAACACCCAATCTATTTATTACTCTAATAAGTACTCCATAAAAGCAAACGACAAACAAACACAAAATACCATTTAAAAAAGTCCCTATATTCTTAATCCAATTGACAAAAATTTGACTAGCTCAAGTTCAACAGTTAGTAGTGAGAAGTGGTGTTGATGAGACATACGACTTTTAACAAGATTTTTTTTAGTCCCAAATATGAAACACATCTGTCTGTTTGGCGCCTAGTAATTTTTGTTACAGGGGAAATTTGGAATATACAGTGAAACTTCTTCATTGACATTTGACCTGTCAAAATAGTTATTTGTTTGTTAAAAAGTCCCTTAAACCTGAGAAAAAGTACTTTAGCAATCGAAAAAAGTTAATTAAAATTCAACGAAATAAAGTGTCTCTTTGATAAAAAACACTGCCGAATACTTTATGATTCAAATTGCTTAACTGTTTAGTAAGCTAACTTTCATGAACTGCCGAATAATTGGCTCAATAGACTAGCTTGAGACCATTTCCCTTAAGTTCACTAAAGCAATTTTCACACGGTTGGCACGATCAGCAAATGAGAAATATTTTTCCTTTGCTTAGCTTTATTCGAAATAACAAGAACTACCTGACGTTGTTAGTTGCCTTAACTTAAATTATTTCCTTACTTCTAATCTTTTGACGAAAGAACGAAGTCCTCGACGCGTAAGTAAAACTCACACTTGACCGGTTTTTAGGGTTTCGTTCCAAAGGAATAACGAAACCCTTATAGAATCACTTCGGTGTCCGTCTATCTGTCTGTCTGTTGCCTTTACATATTTGCTAATAACTTCTAAATCCTCTGTAGTTAAGGGATGAAATTTGGAATGGATATGTATCTTGGCAACCCAAAAATAAATTTCCGGAATTAGTTGTATATTAAAGAAAAAGTTAGTACTGAAACTAACCGTTGAAAAAACTTTTATTAACTTTTGTGCTCAATATGAGTGTCATTGGAAAGGGGGCGGGGCGGAGACTACAAAAATGCCTGTCTGTCTGTCATTAAGCCTTAATCTAGGTACCTGGTAAACCACCTGGAATTAAGAAATGAAATTTTCGCAGAAGATGTACTTCACTTGCCCAAAGAAAGTTCCGAAAAAAAGTTTATTAGCGAAAAAGTTAGTACTAATACTAAAATAAAAAAATGTTTTTAGATACTTGATATGGATATCGTTGGAAAGAGAATGGTAGCTAGATCAAAAAGTTGTACTATAATTAGAATCTTAGTCTTATTGGTAAGAAGTTATAAGCCCGCAAACTTCGAAAGACCAACTTGTGTACCATGTCCCATACCTTATTTTCTAAAATAATGGGCCAAAAAATCTGAAATAAATTGGAGCTATGGGACAACTCACCGCTATATTGCAAAAGTACCCAGAAATCTCATATGATTTTTTATTCATACTAAAATAAATTAATAACTAATTTCTTTAAAATTTTTTTTTTACCGGAATTAATTGAGTTAGGTACCGTTGGATAGGTCTTGTAAAATAAAATACAGTTTTCATTTTGAGCTTTTTGTTTCGAGGCTCAGTTTTCGAACCACGAAGCTTTAAGTGCGAAAAAAAGCGTCCCCCAACCCTCGCATTTCCACACCCGCTGGCTTAAAAAACTGAATAAAATCTAGAAAGCAGGTCCCGATGTAATCTTTAGTTTAAATTTAGTTCGAGCATCCTGGCTCAAACAGTTCTTGAGTTATTGGCCAAAAACCAAAAAACAATGACATACGAATTTTAAAGATCCGAAGACGCCATTTTGTAGATCTCATCAGTAGAATCAAAAAATGTTATACAAAAAAAAAATTATTTTTACACAATTTTTCGAAATATTAACGATTTAAATTATATCAGCATTTTGCTAAAAAAAAAAGGGCAACTAGTGATTATCTCACACTCACAAAGTTTTCTATGCGTTTCCTATACAATAAAATCTTGAAGCGGCGTTGGTGGAGTGGTTTAGCGCTCACGCTCTGCTCTGAAGGTTCTGCGTTCAATCCTCGATTGTCCGATTTGCCTTTTTTTGCTTTCTATTTTTTTTTTCTTCTCCGAAGAGGGTTTCTCGCTATTTTCACATTTCTTATTTTTTCAAAATTGTTGAAATCCAATTCAAATAAACATTATAGCTTGAGTGCGTTACTAACTCAATCGAGGACGCAAAGGATTCTTAAAAAAGTTTCTATATTCTGTTAAATTCTGAAATATGTTTTGGCCTGTAAACCTGAGCGAATATTTTGTATGACAGTTTGGTTCTCTCTCAGTTCTCTTAAAAAAACAAAGCGAAGTAAAGAAATAATTGGTCATAATAGCTTTGTTATTCTAAATTTTTTGAACAAAATAAGAGAATTAGTTATTTGTACGTGCATGTGTGCTCAGACCATTTCCTGATACGCTCTTTTCTATTGGTTGCGATTTATATGAATATTCTGTTGGAAAGAATTTAAATTTTGTCACTGAATTAAAGTGAACATAAAGAATTCTAAAGAAATAAAAACAAAATTCAACATTATTTTTGTTATTGCTTCAATGTGATTTTCACATGCCAAAAGTCAAATAATAGATCCTAGTGTAAAATTTGAATTTTTTTCGAATTTCAAATACGAGTACTTGATTTGTTAATTTCTTGGACGTTTGTGACTGTACCACATTAGTGTTTTAGATGACTAAGTGGCTATTTATTACTGCCGAATACGTTCTGATTCGAATTGCTTAGCTGCTTGATAGGCTAACTTTCATGAACTGCTGATTAATTGTTTCAATTAATTAATTGTTCAATGGAGCTTGAGACTATTTCCCTTAAGTTTACTAAATCAATTTTCACTCGGTTGGCACGATCAGCAAATGAGAAAGACTTTTCTTTTGTTTAGCTTTATTCGAAAACGGCAGGTAGCCGTAGTTAGTTGCTTTAACTTAAATTATGTCCTTACTTCTAATCTGTTGACGAAAGAACGAAACCCTCGGTGCGTGAGTAAAACTCACACTTGACCGGCTTTTTTATTTCTTACATTCGACCTACAATCATATATCCAATCCAAATTTTCTCTCCAAACCATGGTGAACTTTGGTATGAGTCCTTATTCAAGTAAATTAAATGCTTATAAATAGATGTCAATTTATTTATATTATTTTGATATGAACTAGGGTTGCGATATACCTTCTTAGCACTCATTATCGAAAGGATAATGAAGGATGGCAAGCAGATTTTATTTTGACATAAGGAAGTGGTACTTAAGCGACGATAGCGATAGTGTTACGTGAAGCAAACTTTTGACGATAGTCGTCTGGACGATAATGGTTTGAAAAGTTACGTGATGAGAGCCCAAGTCTGTCTGTACGGAGATACTGGGAACCAAAAATTCAAGTTTTAAGACTGAGCATGTACACTCGATATCCGCTGCTAATAGTCGTACTGTAGTGATCATTGCCAAGCTTAATTCGCGAAATGCAGCCTGGACAATACTCCGCAACACAAAACTTTAAGAACAGAACCTAAGCAAACTCACACATATCTATGAATGGCACTTATATCAAAGAAACCGACTTTCCATCCTCGGCATCTGCGTCAATTCAACACTTAGTTGAAATGATCATATATTCGAGGTTGCCAAAAATTCTGCGAAATGTCTGGGTTTCCTTAAAGATTGGACGTACGGTAAAGTTCAGAGACTCATTCTTTAGCCGCACCACACGAACATGGAATACTCTTCCAAACTCAATTTTCCCATCTGAAAATAACATGACAACATTAAAAACCAACCAACCAAAACCTGTCTAAAACAGGATACTTAAGGGTAGCCCCAACCCCTTTAGCACGCCAATTATAAAAAAAACAGCACAAAATTCACGTCTATAAGGATCTCCCGTAAAACACACGTCGCAAGAAGAAAATATTACTTTTAATAGCCAATTTCCTGCGCGATAAGTTTCCGCATGCCAAAATTCAGAAAGAAAATTCATTGGAGAACTGCACAGTTTTATGAATGAAGCCGAACGTGGTAATAAAAACGTACATAGGCAAATGGCAACCCGCAAAACGTCAAACAATCAACCAATCAACCCCCTGAAGTTGGATCGTCTTCTTCGTCTCACTATCAGTGATAACTAGAAACGTAACGGATATTCGGTTAATATCTGTTTTCCGGCTATAATTCGACCTTTTTTTTCTATCCGGCCCTATGCCGGATAATAATGTTCGGCAAAAACCGGATAGGAAAAATAAAACATAAAAATTTAACGTCTTTAATATTTATCTCACTTCTAAAATTTGCAACTGAATGTTCTGTCCGATGTGAATCAATCTTAAGAAAGTCTTGAATTTAGGGTCTAGAGAAGTAGTTATAAAGCACTTCAGATTTTCACCAATTTCGAAACTACATATATGAATTCTCAATGCAGCTATTTAGGTGTCGTTTTCATACATTTATGTTTGGTTTGGTGCAGTCGACTTCAATTTGGTTATTCATCATTTTAAATTTTGCAAGTGAAAGGACCGTCTGACAAGAACAAGTCTGAGAAACAGAGCAAATATTTTGGTACTACCTGAACCAATGTATGTATGAATTTTTTTGTGGATATCCTTGAAAATATCACTTAGCGGTCATTATATTTTAGATTTTTAAAAACATCTTCGGTTGACAAAAGGAGCATTTATACATGTTTTGCGGCTGCTCGATTTACCATCCGGAGTAAGGTCAACGCATATTCCACCTATTCTTCAATTAGGTGTAACACTAGTTATTCTTTGTGGTGGCTTTTCCATAGATTCGGAAGATATTCATAGATTCCAAAGAATGGCAATTTGTTGCTTTGTGCATTGAGACCTAAGAGAAAACACAATTATTATTTTTAATATTTCTTAGATATATGTACATATACACTGAAGAGCAAAAGTGTAATAATTGTGATATCAAACTTAACTTGTACATTTTTTAATTTTCCTTTTATACAGATTTGTAAAACTATTTTTCCTTGTTTCTTTGAACATTAATTTGACAAATAAAAACACAAAATATTAACTTTTATGAAAACTACAATTTACAAAAAAACAAAAACGAAATCACGTCATTGTTACAGTTTTGCACCAACCTGAAAAAACACAAAAGTTGGAAATGATTATTAAATTTTCCATAATCCTTTCACGTTTTCTTAAACAAATAAGCGTTCTTGGCACAATGTCGTACAGTTTTGGTAGAGCCTTCGGCAATATTGCGTACCATTCTTCTAAAACTCAATTCCAAAGTTAATTTTTCGCTTTTGTATTCGTCTCTTAATTTGATAGTTGTTGTTTTGAAAAAGCCGAAACATGTTCAGTGAGATTCATGTCAGGACTGTGGATGGCATTCCATCTTTTAAAACTTTGGACAAAATAACCTATTTTTAACGATTTTTGCGGAATTGTTTTTGATCAATATCATATGGAAATATGATCTCACCTTTTACAATTGCCGTCATATCCATGGCAGCTGGCGAATGTTGTTGCAGAATTCTAGGGTACAGTTCCTTCCTCATAATTCCATCACTTTCTACTTTAGGGCCAACACTATTTGGCAATTCATCCTCAAATGATTTAACTATTACTTCCGTGTTTCACAGTTTGCTTTACGTGCTACGGTTTAAGAGATCCTAACGTGTTAGTCCAGTACTAAGAACGCCGATTAGACTAAATGCGGTTAGTTTTGGTCTTACCAGACTAAAAAACCTAAGACTAATTAAAACCAAACCCAAAGATAGATTAGAATCATAAATCTAATATTCCTTCCTTTAACATTATTTCTTTTCAAAACTTGTATCTTTCCAAAACGGCTTCTAGTAGAGAAATATTTTTGATCGATAAAGCTGGTTTCTTCTTATTTTCCCAGACTTTGAAATCTACCTCATTTAGAACCCTACGGCGAGTACAAACACCGCCTGTTTAGTGTAGTTGTTGAATGGCGTCCTTGCGATCGAAATTTGTCCGACTTAAAAAGCCTCTAAATGTGCCATGCTTTTTCTCTTGCTAGTTTTTTTTCGGCAGTGTATACTTATTTTTGTCTTTTCTGTGAAAGTTGATCGCTTTTTTTATCCTTGCTACCGATATGTTACCTATTTTTAAAATGTTCGCGGTTTGTCTGGAAGATTGCCTCTAAACTAGCAATCTATGACCTGTTGCCTTAAACCATTACTTAAACGACTCATTATAAACAAATAATATAGGGAACACTGCCTATCACCCCGAAATTATTAAACTAAGTAATGACTTTGAATCGGTGTTCAATTCGGTATTTGTTCCAACTCTCACCTATGGTCATGAGATTTGGGTAATGACCGAAAGAATAAGATCGCGAATACAAGCTGCCGAGATGAGATTTCTGCGTGCTGTTGTAGGAGTTACTCGCCGAGATAGGGTGAGAAACACGACAGTACGGGGAGAGCTAAACGTTGAGCAGCTTCTTCTTCGAACGGAAAGATCCATACTTCGATGGTATGGCCACGTGGCACGAATGTCCCCTGCAGTACGACTTCCGAGGCGTGCCTTGAATGCGACTCCGTCACGTAGGCGACCGCTCGGTAGACCCAGGATGAGATGGTTGGACCAAGTCCAAAAGCTCGCCTGGTTACGCTTGGGCATACCCGCCGAGGAGTTAGAGTCGGCGGCGGAGAATCGGGATGCCTGGAGATCTCTTTTGCGTGCACTGCCCCCGCAACCCCTTTAGTGGAACATGCGGGCTAAGAAGATGATGATGATGATGATGATGACTTTGAATTACGCAACACGAATATATAGTGACAATTTCAATGGTGCAAAACTGTAACAATGGAGTTATTAAGGTTTTATAGTTATCATTTTTGAAATATTAGGTGGAAATACAAAAACCGATGGGATTCCGGAGATAAGATTGCGATAATTGTTATAAGAAACAAAAAAATAGAATTTCATTGAAAAATTTTGGTTACCAAGCAGTATATCATTTTAAATGGGAACATTGCTACACTTTTGCTCTTCAGTGTATATACTTACATATTTTGTCAATTAAGAAAAACATAACAACTTCTCAAAATCAAAAGACAAATAACAATTCAAACATTTAAAAATGACATTGAATTTTTGACAGAATTGTTAGTGTTGCCAAGAAACGAACATTTTTTTGTGATCGCTTTACACAGAGCAGAGAATAGTTGTAACACTAGCGTTTCAAAATAATCACACAAAAGAACTAAAATATCAAAACTATTATATATGAAAATATATATGTTTATAAGAACAAAAAGAATACTAATTTGTACAATGGTACATGGCAACCCTATTGCAATCGGCACATTCTCTTGTAAAGACCCACGATCGGGAGTATAAAAGGCAGTGCCTGTGCAAAGGACAGTCACTCAAGTTTGGTATTTCGCCCTGCGAAGTTTTTCGAGCGTCCCCGGTAAAATACCACACTTGCGTTAGGAAAAGCACTTTGTGAATTGTAATTTTGGGCTTTCCCGATATCATTGAAAATAAAAGTATTAAAATATTAAAATTAAAGGGAACGTTTTTTTCCCCTTCTTAATTCACTACCTAACTTAATTCCTTTGCTTTGCTGCCTACTAAGCGTGTAGTGCGGTTTTCGAATAGCATACGCGCGGTAGAGAGAAAAGCAAAGTGGCGGAAATACGAAGTTCTCCGGAGGAGAGTGGAGGCCCATCGACAGAGCTGCAGCCGAGCTCTGCAATTGGCGCCCACTACTCGGAGAGTACACTTTCTGTCGCACCTAAAGGCTAACGCAAAAGTGAGCGCATATCATCGCAAGTAGCAAATCGTTTATTCAACAAGAGCACAATGGCACAGTTTACTGCCCCTGCAGGACGAAGATAATTGTTAAAAGCTTCATTGCAGCATGCCCAGTTGGTAGAGGCAAATGCAGAGAGCAACCACAGGGGATGGAACAAGGACTTAGGCAAGACGCGGAAAAGACACAGGTCTGTCGTTCTTACAGCGCAGAACTCAGTCGGTCAAAATAGCTGAAGAGGGTTAAAATTAAACAATGAAAAGATTTCTGTGGCAATATAGAGAAAACCTCGGACGCTTCACGCTTGAGGAAACTGCTTGCTAAAAAACCAATAACACCCTCTCTTATTCAGAGGGGGAATAGCAGTTGGACGACAGTTGTAAAGGAAACCTTAGAAATTTTGGATACACATTTTCCTGGTCGCCGATACCCCTGTTGAGGGTCACGACTAACTTCCAGACGTTTTCACTGAAAATAAGATTATATGGGTTGTAACATCTTTTAGCCCCTATAAGTCGCCAGGACCAGACGGCATATTACCGGCGATGCTTCAGAGGGCGCAGGACCGCCTGGCCCCCTTTCTCATAGCCATTTTTATGGAATGCATGGCGACAAATACCATCCCCAGAAGTTGGATAATTTCGAGGACTGTCTTCATACCTAAATGTGGCGAAACCTCTCATGCCTTAGCGAAAGACTACAGACCAGTAAGTCTTACTTCATTTCTCCTGAAGACCCTGGAAAGGATTCCATATTCACAAATTAGGAAAACTATCCCCAGGAACTTTCTTTCCTCTTCGCAACATTGTATGAAAAAGGGAAATCCACTGAGACGGCTTTTCACAAGTTAACTCAGATAGTGGCGACCTCACCTCATTACAAAGAATAAACGATTGCAGCCTATCTAGACATAGAGAGGGCTTTCAACAACGTCACAAAGGTCTTCCTTTGTAACGTTCCAGCTCCCTAAGTCAGGCAGCTAAGGCTACTTCCTAGGCTAAGAAGCAAAAACAATTTTTTTTTTATAATAGTTTTTGTAATAAATAGTTTTTGTTCAAACCTTCAGATGAACTTAAACTGCCAACTAGCGCTGCGAATATCACATAACACGAAGGATCTTACTGAGATAATAATAGAACCTGCTGCAGAATGTGCTAAAAGGAGATTTAAGAACGAGAATTTTAAGTAACAATGGTTTGATGACAACTGCCGTAAAGCTTGAAAAAAGTCATTCGCTTTCTTGAAATTGCTGACGAAATATAACTCTCCACTATTTAAAAGCTTGTATGCAAAAGCCAACAAAGATTTTAACCCTTTCATGACCAGTGTTGTTTCTGTACAACATGAACTTCATTTACTCAGAACTCGAAAAATATCTATTAGACCTCATAACTTGTTTTGAAATCACAAAAGTATTTTAAAAATTAAAACTCACTCTTTCAATTGAAATGTATGGTCTCGAATATAATGCATTTTTAGCAAACTTAGACCAGGGCTCTCATCACGTAACACGACTATCGTCTGACGATGTCGTTTGAACGATAGCTATGCTTCACGTAAGCATAAAAAAACGATATCGTTTTCTCTGCTTAACGTAAGCCGAGAACTGTCATTTGCTATCGTCTCGACGATGCTTTTCTGATGCTACCTAATTCACTATCGTCCTAGAGCAAATTGTGAAAAACATTGTAAAATTTTTGGCTTAAATAAATGAAATATTGTATTTAATGCTGAAAAAATAGTTTTGCCAATGTTTTTCTGTGCATTATAAATTTTTTTTCACAGAAGAAATACCTTTTTAATTTCTCACATTCGAATTCTCACGTTGAGTGTCAACCAATGCGGACGCGCAGTGCAGTGAATAAAAGAGAGAAAAAAAAAGAGACAGTCATATAATCGTACAAAATCTTAATTTTGAATCGTAATTTGCATTTGCAACCAAAAATGGGGGATAAAAATATTCCTCCCGGTGTGTTAAAAGTCCCTCCGGATAAAAGACGCAAGTTTCTCCCCTCGCATCTCTTAAGCGAGGAGGATAAAGAAAAGATCCGGCAAAAAGCAGATTCGGACTGGGTCGTGCAAGACGCCGACTCCGGTAACGGTAACGGTTCCTCCGAAGCAAGCGAGATGATCGCTGAATTTCCCGTCAGTGCGAGTCAGATGGTTGATGGCGGTTTCAATTATTTACCGTTCAAAGAAAGCGTGATAATTGGGCACGCTGAAAATGCTACAGCTCAAAGCAGCACTGAAGAAGTATTCAAGAGCTTTTTTATATGTGAAAATGATACCTACAATGCCCTACTGGCACGAAAAAGGCGCCAGCAACCCCAATAACAACAGCAATGGCATCGGCAGCAGAAACGCATACGCCAACGATGTCAACAGTCCCAACAGCAGCGCAAACCGTCCCAAAGGAGCCTCGAACAGCAGCAATGTGAGACTAGTTACACCTGACTTGTGGTGCCCGCCAATCTTCGCAAAGGGAGTAACGGCCAAGAGCATCCTGATTTTCATGGGTAATTATAAATATAGTACAGATAATATAAAATTTGTAGCAAATGGTTTTGGTAAATTAAAAATAATTGTTAAAGGGGTTGAAATACATAGCCACTTATTAAATTTCTTTAGAGAGTGTAAAATTGACTCGTTCTCTTTCACTCCTAAACAAATAAAAAAATATCATACAATTTTAAAGGGCATCTCCAGCAATTTCTCCCCTAAGGAGGTGCAGGAAGAAATTCTGAGGTTGGATCCCTCGTTGAAAATAGTAGTAAAAAATTTTGAGACCAAATGGTTAAAAAAAATTAAATTCCTCTGGAATTCTTTCTGTGTGTGTTGGAGGACAGGGAAACTTTCCATCAAAAACTCCAAGGAAAAACAGTGCTTTAGGTGCCAGCGATTCGGCCACATGGCAGCCTACTGTAGCTTCTCGCAAAGATGCGTAAAGTGTTTGAAAGACCACGAAGCAGGGGCCTGTGACCTCGGCCCCCAAACGGCTTCATCAGTGGCTTCATGCGTCAACTGCCAATCGGCTGGCCACCCAGCGAGCTACGGGGGGTGCCCAATGCGCGTTGCATTATTAAAAAAAAAGAGAGAGGCCCTGGCGGCAGCCGTGGGCACTAAACCTCATCCTAACACGACACACTACTTACCTAGAAACGGGGTCTCCTTTGATGATGCACTAAGAGGCCCTAACAGCTTGCCAACATTTAAGGATCCCCTCCCCCCTTTACCGTCTTTACGTTCCAGTACCTCGCAAAACGATATCTCAGGATTTTTGGATGAGTCCCTAAGACTTTTTGGTCTCCCAATCACCGCACTAATTTCCAAAATCAGAGGCTTTTGGCCCAGATATCAAAATATGGAAGAATCCAAAAAACCTGAGCTTCATCGCCTCACTCACACCATGAATCTAGACCTCATCATCTCCAATATTAATTCCCTTTCCAAAGATAAACATTTCGAAATTGATCTCTTACTTAAAAAAACCTCGCCTTAATCCAAGAAACTTGCCTAAAAAAAAAAACAAAATAGACGCAGCTTTAACAGCAATTATGACTTTATTAGTGACAATGAGGGACGGGGCACAGGTATTCTCGTACGGTATACCATCCGTTGAACCCAATTCTTTTTTCAAACACCATCTCTGCAACTATTGCTTTTATCCCGATCAACTCACAACACGGCCCCAAGTCTCTGGCACTAGCCACTGTCTACGTACCCTGCAATGCTGGTCCTGCGCTACCACTAGCTTTTGACAATCTTCTCTCCTCTCTACATAGATTATATAATACTTGGGGGGGATCTTAATGCTCGCCACCCGCTCTGGGGTGACTCGCTAATCAATCAGAATGGCTCCCTACTTACGCGCTGGTACTAATACCATCTTCTTGACTTAGACCTAGTGGCAGCCCCTCGTCCTACTCGACCTAGCTCGGGCTCTCACATTGACTTTTTCTTTATCTCTTCGAATCTGAGCTCGGGAAACAACATTACTTGTTCCACCTTGGACAAAATTATGGATCACTATTCTGTGTTTATGAGAATCAAATTGAATTCTGAGTACACCCTCCCTGCTTTTCCTCAGACGTTGCCCTCCTTCAAGAACACTAACTGGTCCAGCTTCAATAAATTACTTAACCTCGGCCTTACTAACCTTAAAGTACCATTTGACAGAAACCTCACGAACCTAGAAATTGACCTGTTCATTGACTCTTTCTCAAAAATTACCCTTGATTGCATAGATAAACATAGTTCACAAAACTCCTTACGCCCAAATTGGTTCAACCTTTCGCGATCAACCCTAAACTTGTTCAAGACTAGGAAATCTTGGAAGAGAAAACTCAAAAGAATTTTCCACCATTTTGGCGATCGTATTAATTAAGCTTATCTGGTACTAGCGGCTCAAATTAATTGCCTTAGTAAAATTATTAAGGACAGAATGCGCCTCGAGTTAAATGAACAGTTTAGGAAAAAATTACCAAGTTTAAAACCATCGTCAAACGTAGAGTCATTGATCAGATTACAGGGCGGAAAAATAACACAAGCAATAACCAAGATTTGTCATATGGTGGCACACACTTTAACACCACTGCAGAAAAACTTGAAGCGTTCGGAAAATTTTACTCAGACCTCTATGCTCTGAAGATCCCTTCAGCTGACCCAGCATAATCTCTAGAAGTCCTGACATTCAACAACTCATTTTCAGCCTGGACTGATAACCTTCGAATTTGTAACTTCTCCCCAAATGATACCTCCGCTGAGCATTTGGTTTCCTGTAGCTCAGTTGAGTCTTTTATCCATTCATTATATAACAAAAAATCGTCCGGACCTGATAAAATCCCCAACTTTGTAATCCGAAAAGCCAAAACAACCTTCGCCAAGTTCCTAACTCCCATTTTCAATAACTGTTTAAACAATTGCTATTTTCCCATTGCCTGGAAAAAAGCAGAACTAATTCCGATAAAAAAAAAGTAATTCCCCCCATACTTTAGATAATGTTCTCCCCATCTCTCTACTCTCTAACATTGGAAAAATTATGGAAAAAATAATACTCTCCAAAATCACCAACTTTCTCGACGATTCTGATCCATTACAACCTCAACAATTTGGGTTTAAGCGAGGCCACTCAACCGAACATGCCCTTCTATACCTCCAGAATAGACTTCTCCAAAATCTAAGAGCCAAGGAGTGCATTGTTGCTTGTGCCCTTGATTTAAAAAAAGCGTTTGACTCCGTTTGGCATGACGGACTTATATTTAAACTTAGCCAACTCAACTTGCCACCCACTTCTATCCAAATTTTAAGAAGTTTTCTTTCAAATCGTAGCTTCTCGGTCTGTTTTGAAAATGAGAAATCTGACTACCTTGACATTCACTCAGGTGTTCCGCAGGGCTCAATACTGGGCCCCTTCTTTTCTCTTTTATTCACTCTTTTATACAGCCCTAACGAAAGACCCCACGAGGCTCTTAAGTCAATTAAATCCCACCTTGATATAGTTATCTTTTATTATAAAAAATGGGGTATTGATCTCAACACAACCAAGTGCGAGTTAATCTGCTTCCGCAATGTATCCAGTAAGGGACACCACCTTGCGGTGCGCGAGAGCCGCCACCCAAAACTGACCATAGCGGGCAACACCATACCTCGAAAGAAATCTATTAAATATTTGGGCATCAACCTTCATGAAAGGCAAAAATAAACCCCCACGTGAGAAAAGCCCTGAACAAGGGTAAAGCGGCAGTCGCGAAATTAAAAAGACTATTAAATTCTAAGCATGTTGAAAAAAAAACTAAACTTCTAATATACAAGACCCTAATACGACCAGTCGGACTGTTGAGCGAGAGTACCCGGGTTCGAATCCAGCTCGGGGAAAAAAATAACACCACAAACATTTTTCACGGCCCCACCTCCAGCGAACGACTGACAACCTTCCTGGAGTACTTCTGTCATGAAAAGCTTTCGCAATTCGCCGTTCGGAACCGGCATTAAACAGTAGGTCCCCTCCACATGTGACAAAATTATAACGCGCACAACACAGTGGAGGCGCGAAAAAGCTAGGCTCTGGCTCTCAACGGGCTGTTACGCCGCCCCATATATATATATAATACGACCAGTAATTTCATATGGATTTCTTATCTGGTTCTCAATCTCTCCAAATGCTGCCGTTGAACTCCACAGATTTGAACGATATATCATTAGAAAATGTATTAACAAAATACGTAAACCTTCAGGCAAAAGCTACTCCAACAGAAGAGTTTACGAAGAGTCTGACATTACCCCGCTACTTGACTACCTCACTAAACTGGCTAAGAAAAGAATACCAACTTTGCAACACCATGCTAACCCTGTCCTCCGGAGCATATACGAGGATAACATAATCTGGCCCATTAACGACAGATATTATATCTCCCCAATCAGCATCTTCAACGAGGATTCCAACGTAACATTTGAATTCCCTGCAGACGATAATGCCCTTATCTCACATTTCTATAAAAAGCAAATCCAGCGACGCGCCTCCTCAGCCTAGTAGTTAATCTTGTTGAATCGTAGCTCATAGCTTTCTTTTTATTTACTTACAGTCCCCTTTGCCCGAGACCAGGAGACCCGCCCCGGCATCCCATTGGCACGAGCCCTTTGAAGGAATAAATATATTTATAAAAAAAAAGTTATACCACTTTTGGTTTTTGTCTTTCTTCAATAAATTTATGGTCTTACAGAAACATATGGCTCATTGTCCGTGTGGATGGTAACGTGGCTACCATAATTCCCAAAAGTTCTTTTTCTATTTGAGCAGAGTTAGTTTCCTCTACAGTTAAGCTTTTAGACGCAAATGAGAAGATTTTCCTTCCTGAAGCAGACAACATCCTAAACTATTCTTCAACGCGTCTGTCTGAATTTTAATAGGTGAATTCGGCTGAAAGGAACGTCGAGTAGTCACCTTCACCATAGCTTGCTTGATGTTAGCGAGGGTTTGATCATAAACTGACGTCCAGCAAAATGAACTTTCCGTTTTTAGCAGTCCTCTTATAGGAATTGATAGTTCAGTTAGGTACGGAATAAACGCTAGTAAGTAGCATTTGAAGAACTGGGGGTACCCCGTCTGCAAAAAAAAAATGTGTCCTATTGAACTTTTTTTCATTAAATTTTATATTAATTTCCCGAGCTCTTTCCATAACCCTATTGAAATTCTCATCGTGCTCTGTCAAAGTTTTCCCTAAAATAATCAAATCATCGATATACCCGAACACACCAGGCAAGTTTTTAAAATATTTATCGTTTAACTTTTGTAATTTTTCGGGCGCATTTTTTATGCCAAATGGGAGAACTTCATATCGGTATGTTCCAAAAGGTGTACTAAATACTGTCAGTTTTTTTATTCTTCGTTAAGTTCTATTTGCCAAAATCCTTCTTTAAAATCTAAAATAGTGAATCACGCCATTTATTTCTTCTATCAAATCTTCCAACTTAGGTATCAGATGATGTTCTTAGTTAATCCCACATTTAAATCTCTTGGATCTAAACAAATACGAATCGATCTATCTTTTCCACAATAACCATATTTTTAGACCAATCTAGCGGCGCATCTACCTTTGAAATAATGTTTCCTTGGTCTATTTTGAAAGAGTTTCCTCAAATACTAAAAGGAATTTTGCGTTTTGGTTTACTAACCGGACATGTAGACCCCTTGCGTTCCAAGAAACAGTTACCTTGACCTGTAAAAACATTCCTAGTTTCCTCAATAAAATTGCGTAAATCTTTAACATTACTCTCAACTGAGCTTACTCTAGCTATAAGTCCTAGCTTTATACAAGATTCAAGACCCAGCAATAGCTGTGTCACAATCAACAATAGATAAAACGCTTTTGTTTTAAATATCGTCTTGCCGTTCCTAAAGTCAACAGTTTAAGTCCACCATATGCTTTCAGCTTTCGATCAAAATCGTTTAAATTACAAAAATGTTTAAATTTGAAAAATATATTGTATATTTCGGAAAAATATTAACTTGTTTTATTGGGACACTTTCTACGCGTAACATTTCTGTAGACATTTTTAGGTTATTGGTGTTACCCTTTCGATGATTCAAATTACAAAATCTGCATATACCTCTCCAATATACTGGCTGTTGCACACATATCTGATTTAAATTTAAATTCTAAAATTTTCCAAAATTGATTTTGTTAACATTTTTATTTTTCTTTCAATTTGAAAAACTTCCATTCGTATTGTTGAGTGCGTAGATCTCCGCCTTCGGCTCGCCAACTGTTTTCTTCATAGTCGTATTGTACAAATATTACATTGTTCCATTGTGCTCTCCGCTATCCGGCATGTCCCAAAGCTTTTTCTAAGGTTAGGTTATCAATTCGGAGAAGCTGCGTTCGCACATTCTAGTTGTTGATTCCAATCACTATTCTATCGCGCAACATATGATGTTTTTGTTCACCGAAGTCACAATGCTCCACCTGTTTCGCTATGTCCTTTAGAAAATGGTCGAATGGCTCACCCTCCTTTTGAGACTTGGTAGAGAACAAGTACAGCTCATATACATGTGGGTTCTTTATTTTCATTTAATATTCAAATACAATATTTCGCTTATATTTAACTTTTAGACAAAACGAGACCTTACTCTGTCAGTGCTTAGTGGCGACTGTGTTGCAGATAATGGATTTGCATTTCACGAAGGGTATAGGAAAACGGTTCGGGCTGTGTGTTCGTGTGTGTGTTGGTTGTTTCGTTTCGTCGTCTGCCAGTGGTGTGATCGTCTGCTGTTACTAGTCCCGTTTGTCTGTTATTCGTTGATTGTCTAGGGTGTTTGTTGTGTTGTTTGGCTCAATCCCACAATCGGCTATCCTGACGGTTCATTCGCCCCGAATGAAAGGGCACCACTTTTTCATGTTTTCGGCTATGGTGTTGGTTAAATTTGGCCCTTCATGATTGCCAACTTTCTCGACTAAGTATCTTCCATGGTTGAGCTTCTCCGTTACCTTGTAGGGTCCTAGAAATTTCGGTCTCAGCGCACTCAGTTTGGCACTGGCATGAAGCTGAGACCGAAATTTCTAGGATAGATTTCCATAGATTGAGCTCTGCCGGGAAATTCAAAAGACAAAAAGGCGGAAGGGAGATATTCGACAACCTAATATATGCCTGCACATGCATAGACAGGATGATGTCGCCGTCGTTGCTTTGTTTTCTTTTCCCTTATTACAGGGAATTCTTCAATGCACGGGATTAATGTCGCCGTTTCTTGATTTTCTTTGTTTTTTTTCTCAACTGGGTTAAAAAAAAACGTATGAACTATTACTCGTTTAAATCATTTCTCGTTTCATTTAATACTCAAATACAATATTTCGCTTATATTTAACTTTTAGACAAAACGAGACTTTACTCTGTCAGTGCTTAGTGGCGACTGTGTTGCAGATAATGGATTTGCATTTCACGGTATAGGGAAACGGTTCGGGCTGTGTGTTGGTTGTTTCGTTTCGTCGGCTGCCAGTGGTGTGATCGTCTACTGTTACTAGTCCAGTTTGTCTGTTATTCGTTGATTGTCTAGGGTGTTTGTTGTGTTGTTTGGCTCAATCCCACATACAACATTAGTGCGAGGGTTACAATAATTTTCATACTCTTCGAGGACTTTTTGCAGATGCTTTTTGTTGTCATTACTCAAGTAGAAGTTTTGGAAGAGTTCAATGGCTTCTGTTCCAGCGCGCCTTAATAATCGAGCCACTTGGATTTTTTATCCTTCCTTATTCGTTTTAGTAGCTGTTTAATAAATGTCGAATTGAGTTTTGAACCGCTTCCAATTTTCTTTTAAAACTGCCGTTCAAAAGCAGTGGCTCAGGTCTTGTAACATAAACTTTTTATTTTACTTTTTTTTTTTTTACTTTTTTATATTATTTGGACGTGTGTTTGACTGCGCACTTTACACAGCTGGGTTCAAGTGTGCAAAAGTTCGTAGTGTATCTATATTTTTGACAGGTTATGTATTAAGGGATTGTCTTTTTTCATGTGGAGGCTCGAATTTGATTTTCCAATGCAGTAAGTGCCTGAAATATCAATATGTCCTTGTTGTTAGTGTTGCATTGGAGTTCAGCAGAAAAGACGAGAAGTGGTTTTTTAATTCCTCGTTGTAGAATCTCATGAATCTTTTAAGTGGTATTCCCATTTCTGCTTAGCTCTTTTTGGTTTATTTTTCTATAATAAGCCTTTGTAATCGTCATCATTTTTATGACCGCGTGATCCACTAACGGGGTCACGCGGGCAAGCACGCAACAGAGATCTCCAGGCAACTCGATCCTCCGCCGTCGACTCTGACTTATCAGGGGGTATGCCTAAGCGTAGCCAGGCGAGATTTTGGACTTTGGACTTTTTTGGTCCAACCATCTTATCCTGGATCTGTCTAGCGGTCGCCTTCCTGACGGGATCGCGTTCAAGGCGTGCCTCGGAAGTCGTGATGGGGACATTCGTTCCACGTGACCAAACCATCCCTTCCCATTCGGAGAAGTAGTTGCTCAACATTGAGCTCTCCACGCTCCATGGTGTTTCTCACCCTATCTCGGCGAGTAACTTCCAGAGCAAAAAGCAAGTAACTTCCCCTCAGCTGTCCCAGTGTGAAACATTCCTCGCCTCAGCTGCATTGTAACATCCATCAAAAATCTTTCCTAATAATCAGCAAACTTGTCTTGAGTATTAAATTGGTAAAAAGAATACTCAAGGCGCGATTGAAAGTAAAGTTGTTAAGTGTAACAAATAGGCGATTAATTGATTTTTGCTTTTACCGTTTATTTTGTTACTAAGTGTCGCAGTGACAAGGTAACAGCTTAAATTTCGTTTACAGAAGAAGATCAAGTTCTCAATTGACTTCCGTATTTATATTTTGCCCATGTAAGAATTTACCGCTGATCCTCGAACATCAGTAGGAATGGATTTTTTTACATTACGCCACTTGCTAACAACGGGTATACAAAGACAATGCATTTACTTGCATCCTTGATTACTTACAGTTATTTAAATAGTCCTTATTGCGAACATTTGCTTAACGTACGTAAACTTTTGTGGATTGATTTTGGCAATATTGGTTGTTATTTTTGTTATAACTTTTAAATGGATAAGAGTATTGAATTTAATTTTGGTAGATTCTCAAACTTTGTACTTTACTCTTTTTTTAATATGCCTTACAAAACAAGTTGTCATATATGGTTTGGGAATAAACGCCCTTTTTCGCCAGATTTCTCTATCGTACGCAAACTTTTGTGGCACTGTATTTTGAGCAGTTTTGAGCAGTGCCCACCCCAAAGTACGCCCCAAAAGCCACCTCAAATTAACGTTTATTTTAAATTCTGGCTATGGAATATGTGTAATGTAGCCGTTAGTGTTCCATTAAAAAGTAATAAGTTTCATTTAGGCGTTAACGTGACACTAGAGAGCCATAGAACTCCCACTTTACCCATTGCCTTCAGAGTTTCTGGCCGGATTTCATCCACACCGGCGGATTTGCCCACTTTTAGTGCTTCAATCGCTAAAGTGACTTCCTCCACCGGTTGACTATTCTCCGCCCTACTCAAGACGACAGGTCTACCACCCTCAGTGCCCTGTACGGGATTGAGCAACTCTGAAAAATGCTCGCTCCCTCTGCGCAAGATGTCCACCTCATTGGAAAGCAACACACCATCTTTGCATTTAACTCCTTCGATGGTGCTGAATTTCCTTTCTCTGAGGCGGCGGATGGTCTGGCGGTGGTCGCTTTCCACTACTCGCCGAACTCCTTCAAAAACTGTTCTTTAGCTGCTCGCAGAGCCAATTTGCAAGTTCTTCGCGCCTCAGTGTACCGGTCACGAGAAGCAGAGTCCCCCAAGAGAATCTAGTCATTGCAGATCTTCTTCTTTTCACGGATGGCTTCATGGACTCCGAGTGTTTTAAACCACGCTGTCCTTTTCTCAGCACCAGCCGCCAGAACTAGCCGCTTCACTCCAAAAATCGGATAAATCGAGAGGATCACAAGAAACGTACGTCATCGATCGATCGTTAATGATGGCTTCAGCTTCAGTAAGAAACGTTCGTAGTTGATCAAAATTTGGATTTGCTTTCCGGATTACTGTCTTCAGGGTATTTTTTATCGTGCGAATCAACCTCTCCTTGTATTGCCGCAGATGGTGTTGAATAGGGGCGGAGAGCAAGAAAGGGCTGCAATTCACACCAAACGTCACGTGCGTCACTCGAAAATCTTGGTGGCTACGGTCGTTGAGCGAAGAAAACCATACAAAGCGATGCGAGTCCCGGTCCTTTTCATTGAGCAGGATTTGAAGAAATGCCTTTTCTATGTCGGCCACGAGTGCATACGGTCCCATTCTGAAATTAAGAAGAATTGCATGAACATCAGCAAGCAGTCTTAGTTACCAAGAAATTATTCAAAGACGGGCCATCAGGTGCATGATATGAAGCGTCAAAAACGATTAGTAATCGAGTAGTCTCGCTAGATTCCTTGTAAACGGGATGATGCGGGAGATAAAATATTCTTTTCGATGTCTGGCTGTTAGCTGGTTCTGCTATTCCGTCACTGAGCAGCTTTCGGATGGTTGCATCGTACTCGACCGAGTACTTCGCCGGATTTCTTGAAAGTCGCCGTAACAACGAATCAACGCGTCTGATCGCCTGTTTTCTGTCGCCACAGAAACGCGAACTGACATCCTTCCTGGGCAACGATGCTTGATAGCGATTTCCCAGCCGTTCGATGCATTGTTGAGTTAATGTTTCTGTCAACGAAAACTTTTCCTTCTCTTTGCCTTGTATTCCGATCGCTTCTAATGCCCACATCGTCGCTAGGTTGTTTTGACCGCCCATAGAAAGCTTGTTTGATACAAAAAATGTGGTTGCAGTTGCAGACTGTTCCGCGTCCAAGTGGTTATGCTGCCCCTGTATTGTCCATCCAAACACCGTCTCCACCGCTTTCAATCGTTTAGTAATTTGCCTTTGGTTTCCAGTTATAACATCCCAGTAATAGTCAGCGCTAATCAACATACTTAATCCGCTCTCTGCAGTGATGTTTTCAGCGAAAATTTTATCCGCTAATCTGAAACTAGCAAAAGACGTGCATTTCTGATTTGGTAGATCAAGAAGATCAACACATATTTGTGGTACAACCAATGCTTCGATTTCCACGGCTAGTCGACATCGAATTGGCTTCTCAAAAGAATTTTCACCTTTGTCTACGTTTTCTAAGGAGGGCTTGCTGCTGAACCAAACGGGAAAACAGTCATTTCGACTTCACTCGCTTCACCGCGTTTTAATCGCTTTGCAACGCTTTCGCAAATATATGAATGAAAAATGAAACATCGATGACAACTCGAAGCAGTTAATCGTCCGTCCCTCTCTGCCCTTCTCCAATACAGCGAGTCGTTTTTAAAAACACGTGATTGTATGCGCTCCGAGAGTTACACATGAAATTCGATGACACACTTTCGAGTTTCTCTTTCATCTCGCCGTTGTCGCTTGCATTCTGCTGAACAATAGCTGAACCCTTCTGAAATTTAGGATCGCATATGGATGTAATGTGATTTCCCTTATACTAATGACATTTTATCCACTTCGGACTTCTGCATTTTTTAGAAGAATGACTTGTTTTTGCACATAGGAAGCAGCGGCCGTTTTTAGCTAAGATATCTCTTTTTTGCGCCAAGGACAAATCAGAATCGCAGTCTTTCGTGCAATGGGAAGAAGAGCAACAGAAAAGCATCTCTCCTTATCATTTAACGCAACCAAGCTCGCCGCTGTAAAGGTAGTTTTTGTTTTCGCATGACTCTGTGTGATGGTGTTAGCTATCTTGCTCCTTTCCATTGCTTCGATCTCGGTTCTTCGAAACTCGATAATTTTGTGTATGTGTCCGTTAGCTGATATTGTAGAAGAGGACGAGCAAGTGGTTACATCATCCTTCTGTTTTTCATTGTCTCTTTCTTTTATTCGGTGGTAGATCGTTCTTAGTTCAGATGGCAAGCAGCGGAGAAGAATTGACTTCAGCATAATGTCGTACTTGTGTGTTGGGACGTTCAAAGCCGTTAATAATCTTCTGCTGGTGGTTACGGTATTATATAAGTTCCGAAGATTGTGAACGTCGGAGCAAGAATGTACCGGACGAAGCGAGACCAGCTGTTGAATTGCTCTTGAGTATATGGCGGCATCGTAACAATTTTCGGAGGCGGTAAATCCCAATACAACCCTTTTGGCAACGTCAAGTAAATATGACTCTAAATAACTGAATTTGTCTGTGCCCGAAAGAGACACATTTTCATGCACTGACAAGCGAAATTGTTCCCAAAAAGGGAACCATTCCTTCACGTTGCCATAAAATTTTTTGAGTTTGGGAAGAGTTACGTGACTTTGAGTTGATTTTGGATTTTGAGCTGCTACGATCGAGGTTGACCGAAATCTTGCAGCTAACCTTTTTAGCTGCGTTTCTAAGCGCGAATCGTTGTGACTGCAGAATCCTCATATTCAGCAATCTTTGCAGTCTCCTGGTCGAGTTCTGTTTTGACGAGATCCTTTTCCATGATTCTTCGATTGACCGTATTCAAACTAATATGCACAGCGCGTAATCGTTGAAGGTACCTCTCAATGGCGTCGAAATCTGCGTTATCAACTAACTGTGATTCTGCGGAACTTAAATAGTCAGAGGCCGCTTCTACAATTTTGGTAATTTGACTGCGATAAGCAGAACGTGCTGCGAATTCCATCTCGCCAATCTTATTCAACGAGTTCGCGATTGTTTGACACTTTTTATATTTTCTTATAGGACTTCCGATGAGTCCTTTCCGGGTTGCGGCACCGAATGTTGAAAAACCCGATTTAAATGAACAGAGAACGACTCCTTTTAATTAAACTTTATTGAGTATAAGAAAATTAAGCACTTCAATGCTACTTCAATGAAGAATCTTACCATAATTCATGAATTATTAACAAGGAAATTAACGAAAGAGAAAGATATATGAAACAAAGTACACGCTCTATTTTTTAAGTGTTTAAGGTTAAAAAGACATATATCTTTAAAACTAAGTCGCATGCATGCGAATTAATGTGGTTAATTGTTGCTTTAAGAGCTTTAAATAATTTGTTTAGTGGGTATGCCAACAACTGTCAGTAAGATTACATGGAGGCCGACATTTCACATTTTTTTTTTTCAAATTTTTAGTTACATGGATCTGTAAACTGGAAGTTTTTCAGTTTTCCAGTTTTTTCTGAACTTCGGAGCAACTTTGACGACAAAATAAAACATCTACTTTATTTTAAAGTTCAATCGAATGATATAAATGAAAAGATTTCTTATTTTCTTTTCATAAAAAAATCAGCTTTATTCTACCTTTACCGAAGTACAACTGATTTTGGATTCTAAAACTAATTTTAAAGTAACTTAAACTAAACCGCTACTGCAGCATTTCAGCGAGTGACGTGTATTGTCTCATATGCTGTGTCAGCAAAAGTAGCTCCCGTGTTCGCTGCTGATCAAATTCCGTTCCCACGGGACAGGAAGAATTGCCAATTCGGCTTTTGGTGGTTTTCGGCAAATTTGTCATTAACTCCTCCACCCTTAGATTCGAACGTCCTCGTTCGATAACCTTATATGGTTTGCGAAGTCTTCGACCCCTATTATCATTGGTTTTGGATTTTGATCTGTAACTGTTACTGATTTGAACTTTTCTTTGCCAGTTTTGTTGTTACGTTTTCGAAAGAGTTTGAAGGCGAATATTATTGCTATTGATGTAAGGCAAATTACTCGTACAATGGTAGTTGTATTGT
This sequence comes from Syritta pipiens, assembly GCA_905187475.1. Classification (NCBI taxonomy): domain Eukaryota; kingdom Metazoa; phylum Arthropoda; class Insecta; order Diptera; family Syrphidae; genus Syritta; species Syritta pipiens. Next base: position 58,185,935 of record LR994572.1, on the reverse strand, counting down.
GGATTATGTTGATCTTTTCCAGCAAGTCTATTTTAGTTGTGATATTGACGTACAGATGCTGTAACCTTTCGAGTGACAAGTATTCTTTTTCGACTTCTAACGTTGGTGTTGGTTACATGGTGTTGGTTGATCATTTCTCTGTTGTTAAATTCTCTTCCGTTTATTTGTATTGAAGAGTTTGTATGCCTGATGATGTAGGTTCCGTTGAGTTGTACTGTTTCATTGTTGAGCATGTTGAGCATGAGCATGCCATTGAATTGGTTAAGGAGGATAATTCCAGGTGATATTTCGTCTAGCGAGGATGAGTTCGTTGTTGATTTGGGAACATGTTGGTTTTATGCTCTTCATCAAATTTGGTATGCAAGTAGAAGTGCTTATATCTATAATATTTTTCTTATTGCATATAGTTAGTTCATTATATTAGGTTGTCAAATATCTCCCTTCCGCCTTTTTGTCTTTTGAATTTTCCGGCTATGTACAAAGCGCTACAGAGCTCGTATCTGGCAATACATCATTTGAAAGGTCTTGACATAACCTACAAAACGACGCTATGCATGATTAGTTTGGATACGAGCTATGTAGCGCTTTGTACATAGCCGGAAAATTCAAAAGACAAAAAGGCGGAAGGGAGATATTTGACAACCTAATATTTCTTACATTTATTAATTATTGCATAAATCTTATCTTTACATTCTAAAACATTTTCATATGGAAATTTCAGTTATATTTATTTCATTATTACTTAAAATATAAGAGTTTATAATATTGGCTTTAGCCCAATGTATTGCGTAAGCAATGTTTACAATTTCTTCTTTTATTAGTACTAATATGTATTTTAGCTTAAGTGTTAAAATGTTTTCTATACTATTTTGTTCTTTAAACGTTTGAATTACATTATTTGTTAAGTTCGAAATTTCATTGATTTTTTCTGTACAATGAAATCTAGAGATCTCTTTGGTTTTCTTTTAACTTTTGATCTTGTAAGGTAACTTTTACTTTGTTGGATCTCGAAGGAGATGATATAGAGGATATTGGGGTTTTATCTTGATTACAACTTCTTCCAAATTTGTGTTGAAATTGTTGTATATGTTAAGGTCGATTACATGTATAATTTGAAAGGATCCATCTTGGATTCTTGCAATGCCGGTGTTAATTTTTATCAGTTGCGAATTCGAGTAATCTAATATCTGGATGTTTGCAACTATGGTACAAATGTGTACCAGAAACGTAAGGTGAAGAGAAGAAATTAATTTTTAATTAAACTTTTGTGGATGGTTTTTCCTGAATTAGTGATTACGGTTGAATTTTTATTTTCTTTTACTATTTCGTTTTTGTGTTTGGGGGATAGATTATTGCCTAATCTTTTATTTATTCTAACGTAAATTACTTCACCAACGGAAAATTCTCTTGGTGAGTTTTTATATTTATTGTGGTAGTGTAAGTCTGCGTTTTATTTTTCTTTAATTTTAAGTGGAGTTTTTTCTCTCTCTCTTTCGAGTTCATGGGGGTTATTTGAAAGTTGTCTTGCGAAGAAAACGTCTCTAGGTCTAGAATTATTATACTCGAGAATGGATTTGTCAAGAAGTTCTGGAAAGGTATAATTTGAATTTTGGGATTTAGTGCAACGTATTACTTCGGACAGAGTTGAGTGAAAACTTTCTGTTTGTCCGCTTGAGGTGCTGGAATATGGAGGTGTTTTGAATACTTTTATGTTGAAGAAATTTTCTAACATACAAAGAACAGAATTAGAGTTTAGCGATTTTTCGTTATCTACAACTATAGTGTCTGGGATACCAAACGATAGAACTAATTTTCTCAAGGGTTGTTTTATGTCCTTAGCTGAATTTGATTTTAATATATTCGCTAAGGCATATTTTAAAAATTTATTGATGGCAGTTAAGATGGTACGTTTGGATGTAATATATATGTCAATATGTAAAATTTGACCAGGGTATGAAGGTATAGGGGTTGATTGAATCATTGGCATACTAGGGTGTCTGTCGTATTTGTGTTCTTTGCATATTCTGCATTCCTTTACAATTTTGTCTACTTTACGTCGCATTTGGGAAAAATAGAATTCAGTTAGGATTTGTAGTTTGTTTTCCTTTCTATTTCTGTGTGCACGGTTATGTTAATTAATTATTTCGTCTTCTTGTTGTTGTTCATCAATTAAATCTGTTACTATATTTCTGGCAAATCTGATTCCAAATTGTCTAAAATGTATTGGATATATTTCTTGAATTTTGCCTAAAATTCTTTCAATTGTTTGCAAGCCATTTATAACTGATGGATTTAGATAACTTTTAAAAATTTCGATAATTTTCTTATTGGCATATTCTGTTTCTACTAAAGTGTGTCTATGATAAGTCGGGAATACAATTTTAAAGTTGTAACTAGGTTCGGTTCCTTCTGATAGTATGATTTGATTTTTAAAGACATTCCAAGGTTCGTTCGCAATTTGGATTAAGTTTTGTGCTGAGCTTTCGTCACTGTGTTGTGTAATTGTCAAGGAATTAACATTACTGTCTGTCGGAGGTCTGGAAAGGGCGTCCGCTACAACGTTGGTTCTACCAGGCTTATACTACAATTCGTATTTATGTATATTCTTCCAGTATAGTTTCCAACGTTTGAGTTTGTTATTGGTATTTTTATTACTTAGCGCATAGGTCAGTGGCTGGTGGTCAGTGAAGATTTTCACAATAGCTGATCCGTAAAGATGGTTCCTGAGAGTGTTCAGTTGTTCCTGAGTGAGAGTGATGTGATGGCCAACATCTCTTTCTCATTCGTTGCTAGGTTTTCTTCAGATTTAGAGAGAGTTCTGGATGAAGATTATTGGCACAAATGAGCTAAACAAAATATCTATCTCCCTCGTCTCTTTCCCCTTAGTTTCATTTGACAGCGTTTTTTATGCAATTTCTGTCTGTGAATACGTGTGAGCTGCCAATTGGTTCCTGTTTAAGATTAGTCATTGCAACCACCAATTTTTTTTTGCAAGTTTTAAGCTTATTTTAATTGAAATATCTACAAAAAAATGTTTCTTTTGGTGCAATGCGCCTTTCTCAAACCATTACTCAAACTATAATAGCAAATTTAGCCTAGTTGTATTAATTAAAAAATTTTTTTAAAATCTTGTATTCTGAGAATTACGTCTTCAGGGGTGAGGCTATTTTTTATTTTTTGAAAAGATTCAAGAGCTTCGTTGTCAAGATTTCTAATTTTTTTACCAGAGGACTGTTTGGACGCTCGTCCATCTTCCCCTCTGAGAAGGTCTGTCAGGGGTTTTGCTAACTTAGCATAATCCTTGATAAATCGCCTGTAAAACCCTGATAGGCCTAACAAGGATCTTATGTCCTTAAGAGTTCTTGGGCATGGAAACTGGTTGATTGCCTCGATTTTACTCGGGTTTGTTTTGATGACGCCTGATGATATAATAAATCCTAGAAATTCAGCACTGTCTTTTAAAAATTCACATTGAGATTTGCGTTTTGAAGGGTCTTAAAAATCGTTGATAGATTTTTGAAATGTGATTCTTCATTCTTGCTAAAAACAACGATGTCGTCTATGTAGACGAAACATATTTTACCTATATGCTCACGTAATATATCATCTAATGCTCGTTGGAAGATTGATAGAGCATTTTTTTTAGACCAAATGGAAGTCGAACGAATTCATACTTTCCATTGTTGACCGAGAAGGCCTTTTTTTTGATATCGTCTTCGTGAAGTTTAATTTGATGAAATCCGCTTTTTAGATTTAATACCGAAAAATTTTAGTTTTGTCCGAGTTGGGATAGGACTTCATTTATTTCAGGTATTGGGTAGTGGTCGGGGATAGTAACCATATTAAGTTTTCTCCAGATGCATACATTTTTTTAGGGTATGGATAAGCTCTGGTATAGATTGGTTCGTTGTTCGTTGTTCGATGTTCTAATTCTACTTTTTACTGTTGTGGTGAATGTTAATTTCTCGCCAGGATCAGCAAATAGATTGGAATACGCTTCTGTAAGTCTTTGAAGTTAATTTTTTTGTTTTTCTGACAAATGGCTGTCTCTGATAGTAACAAAGTTTATTGATTCGGAAATTTGTTGTTTGAGTCGAATTTTGAGTTTATTTTTGATAAGCATATAACTTTCTTTCATAAAAATGACAGCTGACAGCTCTTTAAGGCTGTCATTGCCTGAAATTCCGTGGAAGGATTTTAGTGTAGGGAGGATGAATTGAGTTTAATTTGATTTGACTATTTTAGTTTGTTAATTTCTTAGACTTTTATAAAGTCTAAACTACTAATCTGTTTGCGAACGAAGCCCTCGGCGGGTGAGTAAAACTCACACTTGACCGGTTTTTTTTTTTTTTCAAAATCTTGATGTCTAATAGGTTCGGAGTAAGAATTAGGAATGGCTGTTGCTGGTGTTGTTGAAACATGAAAGTTTCTTTGAATTTTGGGTGGGTGTATTTGTGTAGATTGTGAGGGTTTTTGCTCGTTTGGTCTTTTAGCAATTCATGTATTCATGTATTCATGTAATTTATTCCTTTGGATCGCATACTTTGATCGATATCCATAGGCTCTGGTTTCGGAAAAGGTCTTGGAGCAGTCGGTCTAGGTGGAGAGTATTTGCCTTGGAAAGGATTTTGTTGAGAGTATTTAAAATTTTGTTGCGGTAAAGGACTTTGTTGAAGGTACTTCGTATAGTATTGTAAATATTGAGTTGCGGATAAAATGGTTGGACTTGAGTCAAGTAGTTTGTTCTGCGAGTAGGTAATCCGGTGGTTTATTTTTTGCTGGGAATATTAGCATGTTGTGAGCGAAACTGTTTATTTTCTAATTTTTGGCACAAGTACAAAGCTTGAGGCAGATCTGAGGGTTCCCTTATACCCAACAGTCTGGGTAGGTCTCCTCTAAGGCCTTTTACAAATGTATCAAGGGCTTTATCTCTGTATGTGTCTGTTACTATGTTCATAGCATGTACAGAGATGTCCATGCTAGAGATCTTATTTAAGATCAATGTCAGATGGGGATACACCATTTGGTAATATTGTTCTATGCTATTATTACCCTGTGTGTGGTAGTCATCTGGTACTCTAATGTACCTAGGTCGCGTTTGTCCGCATAGTGGGTGGTTAGACATTTACTACACTCCCAATGAAGGGTAGGGTTGTTACCAACAATTTTGTTTCTAATTGTGTTTAAAATGCCAAATTACTTTGGTGCGCCTTTGATGTGGTGGTAGATGCTTAGAATCCTCTCAACACTTTTCCTCTAATAGCTCAGAGTTGTAAAAGAATGCAATCTTTTGGGAATCCATTCCCCGAATTCACGGAAAAGACTTCACAATTTGTATTCATACCATTGACTTCATTAGATAAGTGTGACTTCAATTTTAAAATCACCATTCTATTTTGAAGTCTTGATTGGACCAATCTTTCGGGCCACTCAATGGATTGAAATCAATTGAATGCAAGTCTTTAGAATTACAGTGCTCCACAAAAGTTTGCGTACGATAAAGATATTTGGCGAAAAAGGGCGTTTTGGCGTGACAATTTGCTTTAAAAGGCATATTTGAAAAGAGCTTTTCTCACAGCTTCAGAATTTTCCCAACACACCAATATCGGCAAAATCAATCCACAAAAGTTTGCGTACGTCGAGTAAATTTTCACCATAAGGACCATTTAGGTTTTAGGCACCAACCCTCGCCGGGAGCGGACGCGCACATTAGACTGCGCAAAAATAAAAATGAAATAAGTTCGCAGAGACGAAAGGAAAAAGAAAAAAAAAAAAAGGAAAAAATTGAAGAAAAATTAAATTACAGAGGAATTTATTTTCCCAGAATAGCGGTGATCTAGAAATAAATTCTTATTTAATTTAATTCAATTTAATTTAAATTTTTTTTTCTTTCTTAATATTTTTTGTTTTTGTTTCTTATTTTTTATTGCTGGAATTTTTGTTTTGGTTCCCGTTGTTGGTGTACACAAGGATTTGTTGTTGTTGTGGGGACAATGCTTGTGGGTGACGACGAAGCGGCTAACGGAGCCGAAGAAATCCCCCCTCCCATGTAATGACGTTGAGGACAGCCCCCCTCCCATGTAATGACGTTGAGGACAGCCTCAGAAACTGTTCCCTATTTGGAGCCAGGCCTAAATGGTGGCAGTGTGCGGGCGTCTGGTGGCCGGTTTGTCCCGCTCGGCAGCCGGTCGGGCTCAGCTCGAAAAAACTACGAGCAACCCGGCAGTGGCCTCGTGAGCCACGGGGCTGGGGGGGGAGTCACGCCATGCGCTTATCAGTGCATGCAGGGATCAAATGGCAAACGACAACGGCAACGACTCAGGTTAGGCATATGGAACGTCTCATCGCTCACAGGGAAAGACCTCGAGCTGGTTGAAGAAGCTACCAGGTATCGGCTAGATATTGTAGGTATCTCTTCAACGAAGCAGCGAGGATCTAGAACTGTGGACCTTCCGGACGGGTGGAAACTCTTCCTGTCGGGAGTCGCACCTGAAATGTCTGCGCAGGCGGGAGTGGGGATACTCGCGAGTCCTAGGCTGGCAGACAGGGTATTGGAGTGGATACCATTGGGGTGGAGGGTCGGAATCTTAAAGCTCAAGCTTGAAAGATCAACTTTGGCTCTGGTGCAGGTGTACGCACCGAATCAAGAGTCAGAGTATGCGGCCTTCTTGGAAGAAGTTGATGCTGCCTTGGATAGGGTGGCGGAGATGGATTCCCATATCCTGATGGGGGACTTTAATGCAGATGTAGCGACGTGGGGGAGTGTGATTGAGAGGAATGGTGATCCTCATCAAAATGCGAACGGAGAGAGGTTGTTGGACTTTTGCTGCGCAAATGGCATGTCCATTATGAACACCTTCTTTCCACACAAAGACATCCATAAATACACTTATTACCGTCGAAGTCTTTAACAGAAATCGTTGATAGATTTCTTTGTGGTGCCATCGTGTATGAAACGGATGGTTTGTGATGTTCATGTGTTGAGAGGGGCTGAACTGTCCACCGATCATCACCTGGTGCTGTGTACGCTGCATCTTACTGACAAAGTACCTCTTCTGCCAAGGCGGGAACCAAGAGTGGTTACTCGCATACGGTGCGAGAAACTACAGGACAGTGAGGTGCGGCGAAGTTTCTCACGGCGCATGGCCGAAAAGTTTTTACAAATTCCAACCGTTCCGTCACATGTAGAGGAAGAATGGCAACTGTTCTCAACAGCAGTTATTGCCTCTGCACGTGATGTTTGGGGAGTGAAGCGGCTTGGTGTGGCGGCTGGTGGTGAGAAAAGGACAGCGTAGCTTAAATCACCTGGAGTCCAAGAAGCCATCAGAGAGAAGAAGAAGAACTATAGGGATTGGATTCTCTTGGGGGACTGCTTCTCGTGACCGGTATTGAGGCGCGAAGAACTTGCAAGATGGCTGTGCGAGCAGCTAAAGAGCAGGCTTGGAAGGAGTTCGGCGAGAAGTTGGAAAGCGATCATAGATCTGCAAATAAGGTGTTCTGGCAAACCATCCGCCGCCTCAGAGGAAGGAAATTCAACATCATCGAAGGAGTTAAATCCAAAGATGGGGTGTTGGTTTCCAATGAGGCAGACATCTTACGCAGATGGAGCGAGCACTTTTCGGAGTTGCTCAATCCCGAACAGGGCACTGAAGGTGGCAGACCTGTCGTCGTGAGTAGGGCGGAGAATTGTCCAACGGTGGAGGAAGTCACTTTGGCGATTGAGTCGCTTAAAGTCGGCAAATCCGCCGGTGTGGATGAAATCCGCCCAGAAATGCTGAAGAGGGAGTTCTATGGCTCTCTCGTGTCATTAAGGTGGCCTGGGAATGTGGCGAGACGCCGGGAGATTGGCAAACTGGGGTGATTCTCCCTCTTTTTAAAAAGGGGGATAAGAGAGACTGCTCGAATTATGGGGGCATATCTCTCTGAAGTCTCCCCGGTAAAGTCTATGCGAAGGTGTTGGAGGCGCGTTCTAGAGCTATGGTCGAATCTAGGTTGGGGGACGAACAGTGCGGCTTTCGACCCGGCAGAAGTACTACCGACCAGCTTTTCACTCTAAGAATGGTACTCGAGAAGGCGTGGGAATATGCCAAACCGGTCTACAGTTGCTTTGTTGACCTGGAAAAGGCCTATGATCGAGTTCCTCGAGGAAAACTCTGGAGTGTTCTGCAGGAGTATGGGATTAATGAGTCTCTGTTAAGGGCCATTCAGTCCCTATACACAAACTGTAGCAGCTGTGTTCGGATTAACGGCAGTAAATCAACACCTTTTACTGTGGGCGTTGGACTTCGCCAAGGGTGCGTCTTGTCACCTCTCCTTTTCATTATATACATGGATTGGATGTTAAAACGCAGCCGTGGTGAAGAATGTTTGACATTGGGGGAGCTGAGGGTAAGTCAGCTGCTTTTTGCAGATGACTTAGTTATCCTCACATCCTCACAGACGAAACTGCAGCGTTCGTTAGATAGGTTTGTGGCCGTCTGTACTGATGCTGGGATGAAGGTTAACGTGGACAAATCCGAGGTGATGGTCATTTCTAGAGCGCCTGTGCAATGCACTCTGCAGGTCAACGGAGTTCCATTGAAACAGGTGGAGAAGTTTAAGTATCTCGGGGTCTTTTTCACGAGTGATGGGAGAACAATACTGAGCTTTCATGTAGGATTGGCCAAGCTGGGTCAATTTTGAAACAGCTTGGAAGGTCTGCCATCAGGAAGACCGAGCTTGAGGTGAAGGCCAAGTCATCGGTGTTCAATTCGGTATTTGTTCCAACTCTCACCTATGGTCATGAGATTTGGGTAATGACCGAAAGAATAAGAATACAAGCTACCGAGATGAGATTTCTGCGTGCTGTTGTAGGAGTTACTCGCCGAGATAGGGTGAGAAACACGACAGTACGGGGAGAGCTAAACGTTGAGCAGCTTCTGCTCCGAACGGAAAGATCCATACTTCGATGGTATGGCCACGTGGCATGAATGTCCCCTGTAGTACGACTTCCGAGGCGTACCTCGAATGCGACTCCGTCAGGTAGGCGACCGCTCGGTAGACCCAGGATGAGATGGTTGGATCAAGTCCAGAAGCTCGCCTGGTTTCGCTTGGGCATACCCTCCGAGGAGTTAGAGTCGGCGGCGGAGGATCGGGATGCCTGGAGATCTCTTTTGTGTGCACTGCCCCCGCAACCCCTTTAGTGGAACATGCGGGCTAAGAAAATGATGATGATGATGATGATGAGGAGCATTTAAATAAATGTAACTAATTAAGGAAGCAAGTAAATATATTGCCTTTGTATACCCGTTTTTAGCAAGTGACGAAATGTAGAAAAGTCCATAAATAGGTTAACGAAAGACCACAAATATGGAAAAAAACGGAACTTAGTTGGAATGAGAGGCTAATGGCTACTAACTTGTACTAGAGGGGACGAATGTCTGAGTGATGATAATCTATATATATAAAAATGAATCGCTGTTCGTTAGTCTCGCTAAAATTCGAGAACGGCTGAACGGATTTAGCTTATCTTGGTCTTGAAATGTTCGTGGAGGTCTAGGGAAGGTTTAAAAGGTAAGAAAAATTCGAATAACTGCCGAGAAAACCCTAAAAATAACCGGTCAAGTGTGAGTTTAACTCACCCGCCGAGGGTTTCGTTCGCAAGCAGACTTAATCATGCCGATTATGGAATCCGGCGGATGGACTGCGGCGGGAAACTTTTCACATTCACTTATTTTCCTATTATTGAAAACGCAATCGTGAAAATTTTCGAATGCCGGTAAAGCAGTGCAAAAAATGCTATTATAGATAACGCAACACATCCGCACTCCATAAATTTTATGACGTTTGCAATCCGAATGAAATTAGTTGCGGATTCGAAAGACGAAGGATGAGTTTGAACAATAGGAAGTAAGTTTTGTGATTTTTAGCGAGTATAAATGAACAGAAATAATTTATTTTATATTCAGACGTTAAACTACACGTCTGCAGTTTGAGGCAATGTGCAGTGCCGCTATTCGCCCAAAATAAAAGCATCATGGCTTGCACCAGGATATCTTGCATACATCTTATCATCTGCTTATGATCACATATCTAAAATAAAACGTTAAAAGTACTTAGGTAAATCATTCATTCATTAACATTCATAACTTACTATCATAACGTTTAGGCTATATGCGCCTATTCTATTGTACAATAGATGGTCATTTTCTCCCGACGGCTTTGCTATTTTCACATGCGTTCCATCTACATATGCACATAATGACACCAGGAATCCTTCATTTCTCGTAAAAGTACAACTTTGCCTCCCGCTTTTCTTCTTCGCTCATTTGTATTGTTATCCATTTTGGACATAATTGTTCTTCGAGTAAGCCAAAAACTTCGGAAAGAACTACGGAAACTGTGACGTCTTTTTTTCGACTTGAAGCTTAATATCTCGAAAACTTAACTTTCAACCAAAAAGTTCAAAATGAAAACTCTATTTAATTTTACAAGACCTAACTGTATCTATCCTATGGTACCTCACCTAATAAATTCTCATGAATTTTTTTTTCAAAAAAAGTTAGTAATTAATTTATTTTAGTATGAATAAAAAATCATACGCGATTTTCGGATAATTTTGGGGTATTGCGATGAGTTGCCCCATAACTCCAATTTTTTCAGACTTTTTGGTCCAATATTCTAGAAAATAAGGTACGCAAGTCAGTTTTTGGCAGTTTGTTGGCTAATAACTTCTTACCAATAAGAGTGAGATGATTACCATAGTACAACTTTTTGATCTAACTATCATCCTCTTTCCAACGATACCCATATCAAGGAACAAGTAAAAGAAATTTGTTTTTCAAATTTAGTATTGGTACTAAGCTTTTTGCTAATATGAAATATTTTTGAATTTTATTTCTTAATTCTTAGTGGTTTCCAATTACCAACAATAAAGCCTGATGACAGACAGACAGACATTTCCTAATCAGGACACCGTCCCCTTTCTAATGACACCCATATCGACCGTCAAAGTTAGTAAAAGTTTTTTCGGGCGTTAGTATTAGCACTAACGTTTTCTTTAATCTACGACTAATTACAAAAAAAATGCATGATTTGTTTTTGGATCCAAAATTCATCCCTTAACTAAAAAGGAGGAAGGAAAGATATAGTCAAATATGTAAAAGGCGACAGACAGACGATAAGGGTTTCGTTATTCCTTTGGAATGAAACCCTAAAAATAGAGTCAAAAGTACTTAAAAACACTTCAGCAACGACAGAAGTGGATGCGAAGAACAAACAACTTAAGAAAAGGTAACATTGTGCTGATAAAAGGTGAAAACCTCCCCCCAACTCGTTGGTAACTAGGAATTGTTGAGGAGACTCATGCAGGTAACGATGGAATAGTGCAAGTAATCTCTGTAAAGGCCAAAAACAAGATCTATAAAAGACCAATCCAAAAAGTGTGCCTCTTACCAATAACAGATAACCACACATCAACTAATCACATAAATAAAGGAGAAGGGAACACCCTGACGCACATATCTAACATCAAAGAAGAAGAAAGCCAAAACATTGTCGAAGCCAAACTCTGCAGAAGATGAGAAATTACTCACGCACCAAGGGTCTCGTTCTTTCGTCAACAGATTAGAAGTAAGGACATAATTTAAGTTAAAGCAACTAACTACGGCTACCTGCCGTTTTCGAATAAAGCTAAACAAAAGAAAAGTCTTTCTCATTTGCTGATCGTGCCAACCGAGTGAAAATTGATTTAGTAAACTTAAGGGAAATAGTCTCAAGCTCCATTGAACAATTAATTAATTGAAACAATTAATCAGCAGTTCATGAAAGTTAGCTTATCAAGGAGCTAAGCAATTCGAATCATAACGTATTCGGCAGTAATAAATAGCCACCTCATCTAAAACACTAATGTGGTACAGTCACAAACATCCAAGAAATTAACAAATCAAGTACTCGTGTTTGAAATTCAAAAAAAAAATCAAATTTTACACTAGGATCTATTAATTGACTTTTGGCATGTGAAAATCACATTGAAGCAATAACAAAAATAATGTTGAATTTTGTTTTTATTTCTTTAGAATTCTTTATGTTCACTTTTATTCAGTGACAAAATTTAAAATCTTTTCAACAACATATAACAGATTCTCTTATTTTTTTCAAAAAAATTACAATAACAAAGCTATTATGATAAATTGTATGGCAGTATTTTTATTAATAGACAGCCACTTAGTCACTTCACTAATGTGTAGCAAAACACAAACATCCAAGAAATTAACAAATCAAGTACTCGTGTTCGAAATTATGAAAATCAAATTGAAGCAATAACAAAAATAATGTTCAATTGAGTGTTTGTTTCTTTAGTATTCCTTATGTTCACTCAGAGACAAAACTTAAAATCTTTCCAACTGCATATTCATATAAATCCCAACCAATAGAAAAGAGCGTATTAGGAAATGGTCTGAGCACACATACACGTACAAATAACTGATTCTCTTATTTTCTTCAAAAAAATTACAATAACAAAGCTATTATGATCAATCATTTCTTTAGTGTGCTTTGTTCTTTTAAGAGAACTAAGAGAAAAGAAAACTGTCATACAAAATATTCGCTCAGGTTCACAGGCCTTAAAAAGAGCCAAAAGATATTTCAGAATTTAGCAGAATATAGAAAGTTTTTTTAAGAATCCTTTGCGTCCTCGATTGAGTTAGTAACGCATTCAAGCTATCATTTTTATTTGAATTGGATTTTAACAATCTTGAAAAAATAAGAAATGTGAAAATGGCGAGAAACCCCCTTCGGAGAAGAAAAAACAAAAAAAAAAGCAAAAAAGGCAATCGGACAAATCGAGGACCGTACCCAGGACCCTCAGAGTACAGCACGAGCGCTATAACCACTCAACCAACGCCACTTCGAAATTCTATCGTCTTTTTTGGCATAGGAAACGCGTAGAAAACTTTATGTGTGTGAGATAATCGCTAGTTGTCCTTTTTTAGCAAAATGCTCATATAATGTAAATCGTTAATATTTCAAAAAATTGTGTGAGAACATTTTTTTATTCTATTGATGAGATCTACAAAATGGCGTTTTCGGATCTTTAAAATTCGTATGTCATTGTTTTTTGGTTTTTGGCCAATAACTCAAAAACTGTTTGAGCCAGGATGCTCGAACTAAATTTAAACTAAAGATTACATCGAGACCTGCATTCTAGATTTTATTTAGATTTTTAGACCAGCGGGTGTGGAAATGCGAGGGGAAAAACTGAGTCGAAACTGAGTCTCCGAATAAAAAGCTCAAAATCAAAACTGTATTTTATTTTACAAAACCTATCCAACGGTACCTAACTCAATTAATTTCGGTAAAAAAAAATTTTAAAGAAATTAGTTATTAATTTATTTAAGTACGAATAAAAAATCATATGAGATTTCTGGGTACTTTTGCAATATTGCGATGAGTTGTCCCAAAGCTCCAATTTTTTTCAGATTTTTTGGCCCATTATTTTAGAAAATAAGGTATGGGACATGGTACACAAGTCGGTTTTTTTAAGTTTGCGGGCAAGTTGTGGTACAACTTTTGGATCTCGCTACCATTCTCTTTCCAACGATACCCATGTCAAATATCTAAGAAAAAAAAACTATTTTTTTATTTTAGTATTAGTACTAACTTTTTCGCTAATAAGTAACTTTCTTTAAACTTTTTTTCGGAACTTTCGTTGGGCAAGTGAAGTTCATCTTCTGCGAAAATTTCATTTCTTAATTCCAGGTGGTTCACCAGGTACCTAGATTAAGGCTTAGTGACAGACAGACAGACATTTTTGAAGTCTCCGCCCCGCCCCCTTTCCAATGACACCCATATTGACCACAAAAGTTAATAAAAGTTTTTTCAACGGTTAGTTTCAGTACTAACTTTTTCTTTAATATACAACTAATTTTGGAAAGTTAATTTCGGAAATTTATTTTTGGGTTGCCAAGATACATATCCATTCCAAATTTCATCCCTTAACTACAGAGGATTCAGAAGTTATTAGCAAATATGTAAAGGCAACAGACAGACAGATAGACGGACACCGAAGTGATTCTATAAGGGTGTCGTTATTCCTTTGGAACGAAACCCTAAAAACGCCACCAAAACAGCAACTTAAGGTAGTAAATAAGCCGGTAAACGTTTTGACCTCAATACTTGTGCTCCTTTTGATTCTGGGAAGAAACGCTACAGCATTAACCACTGCAAGCAACGGAGTAGAAATAACACCCTTCACCAATCACCGAGGAATATACTTCGAAAAAACAGCTGACGTTGATCTAATAACAAGTCATTGGAAACTTATTGTGCACTACGACACTACGACTGGAGAAAAATTCATTCACTGGGGATGATCACATATTGCAAGAAAAGGAAACCTGATCTGAGGTTGAAACGAAGCAATCACTGTTTTGACATATTCACCCAATTCGATCATCAGCTCGCGACAATCCGAAAAAAAACGCGTCACTTATCAACCAGGGAATAGAAAAATAATAACGAAATAAAAGATAACTATTCGATTTTATGGGAACGGTAGCAAACAAACTCTTTGGTGTTTTGGATGAAGAATTTGCCGAGCAATAAGGAAACGAGATCACCATTCGATTTTATGGGAGCGGTAGCAAACAAGCTCTTTGGAGTTTTGGACCAAGAATTTGCCGAGCAAAACGGTATTGAAAATCTTAAGACAAATGAGGATCATTTGCTTAACCTGCTTAAAAACCAAACCTTAATCGCTCAAGCCACCATCATCAGAAAGAACGAAGAAGCAGTCAGACATCAACTAAATGTGTTTCAAAACAAATTGGAATTCTTATCAACAACATCAAGACGGCCAACGAAGAGAACACTGCTGAGCAAAGTTTCCTCAGTTTATCGACATACGCTGCACTGGCCATGCTAAGCTTCCAACAAGTACAGGATTCTCTACTTGATGTATTAGCAGATCTTCATCATTCAAGGATGAAACCGCTGTTGCTAACTCCAGATCAGCTTTACGAACAACTATCAATCATTCGGAGTCACTTTACCGACTGCTAACAGCGAAAGGACTAATAACGAATCGAAATATCATCTTCGACATTAAAGTTCCTCTAGTAACGATTGATGATTTCGAGGTTCTAAAGGCAATACCGGTACCAGCAGCGTGTTCAAGCTGCAGTAAATCTGCATCTTAAAGCAAGACACAATGACCGTCTTCTCGCACAATATAGTTTCAAGTGAATTATATGCTGCTTTCATACCCGCAACGAACATCATCACCCTGTTGCAAGAACGACCACAGAATCTTCAGCACCAATGAAAATGCCACGAGAGTTTTTGGCAAATGGAGACGAGGATTCAAAGGCACTTCAGGAGTGGATAACAGTTCTTCAATGCCATGAGCAGCTACTGACTACCTCGTATCATTTACATTAGACTATAAATTATAGTCTATTCGGAGGTCTCTTCATTTGTATCATCGCAATTGGCTTTATATCACAGATAACCTAATATAGACACCCAACTAGGCAGCACAAAATCTTATAAAAAAACGCTGTCAAATAAAGTCAAGGGGCAAGAGAAGAAGTTGGGTATCTGTATTGTCTCATTTGTGCTTTATATCAAGGAGCTGTAAGAAGAAAACTAAACCCCCAATAATCCAGCTTCAGACATTAGAAGAGCCATTACCAACGAAGGCGGATTTCACAGCATCGAACTTCAAAGTGTGAAACGTCTTGGTTCGGCAGAATGTAAATAAAGATTTCATGCATTTTTCTGAATTTTATGTGTTTTTTTTAAAAAACTTTCCTATAGCTTTTAAAAAATCACCATTTACAAGCTGTACATGCATCGTCTGCAGTTTTTCACGCAGTCAATAAACGAAGCGATCAGGCGTTCCATAATGACAAGCGTCATAATGGCAAGCGCTGATACAGCGATTATTGTTAAGGTAAAATATGTATAAAAGAGGAAATAAATCAATAATGAGTAGAGTGCAATTCACGGGCACAAGAACAAAAGACGTGGCTTTTATTTACTTTGATTATTGTTTGGTAATAATTCAAAGCTAAATAGACATAATTTAAGTTAAGGCAACTAACAACATCAGGTGGTTCTTATTGTGTCGAATAAAGCTAAATAAACAAAAGAAAAATCTTTCTCATTTGTTGATCGTGCCAACCATATGAAAGCTGCTTTAGTGAACTTAAGGGAAATAGTCTCAAGCTAGTCCATTGCAGTGGGGTAGCGTCCATATAACCCGATTCCTACCGAGTTACCTTTTAAAATTCCAATTCTTCAACAATGTACAAATGGAACAATAGAAATATGTATCTTAATATTTACATATAAACATAATATATATTTGAGTTTTTCCTTCACCTGTACACGCAAGCGCCACTGACTTATACATACATACACCACACAACATTGCATGCCTCTTCTCCAACAACATACACATGGCAACAAAATAACCCGCAAAAGTTTCGGGTTATTCTGTTGCTAGCTGGTTAGAACCAATTGATGTTCTTTGTTTGTTGCTAGCAATAACTCATATTGTGAAAATCATATGTAAAATCATAATACACGATATATGTCTCTCAGATATTTGTTTCTCTTAGGTTATTTGTGTTTGAATAATTCAATTATCGTGTATATTGCGTATATTTTGAATAGTTATTGTTGCAAAAATTGCATTATTATCTGCAAATTGTTGTGGTAGATTTCCTTTTAAACGAAGGAAATTATTTTAGTAAGTTTCTCAAAAAAAAAGTTGTAGAGATAGAACGCTCTACTCCTTCAATTAAAATAGATTATACAAGTTAAAAATTATTTGACACTAATTAGAAAGACAAACAGAACAGAACAGAGGTTCTTACAAGCTAGCTTATTTGTACCCAAATGCTTCAGTGTAGATGCAGCGTCATCATTCTCCGCCCGGAGCGAGGTGTCGTTTGCCGGGCGTGTGCAAGTTGGTGTGTTGCGTGTGTCTCGTTGGAATTTTGACACCGATGTGAACGACTGCAAGTGGGCATGCATTAGCATAGATTTTCCCACGCTAACTTACATAAGCGCAATGATGGCTTTGTTTCGCATTTCAATGCATCGATATACCAAAAATGTAATTGGTTGACTTGCAGTTGTAAACGTAACAAAATTTTTTGTTTTCCTTGCTTTCTTTTTTCGAATTCCGCTAGTGTTTGGAGCCGTACGGGCTACGCTGATACTAAAAATTTGCATAATTCGACACAAAAACGTATTAAAACGGATAAACATATTCGTAACTGTTTGTCTTTGCAAGAATTCGAGAATAATCGGATTGAAACCTTACTTAATCAATTTTAATAAAAAAAGTTGATAGCAACCGCAAAGAGAATGTTGCAGGAAAATAAAACACTTATGTGGATCCGCCAAAAACATACAAGAAATTAACAAATCAAGTACTCGTGCTTGAAATTACAAAAAAATTAAAATTTTACACTAGGATTTATTATTTAACTTTTGGCATGTGAAAATCACATTGAAGCATTAACAAAATTAATTTTCAATTTAGTTGTCTCTTTTGGTATAGGAATCGCTTAGAAAACTTTGCCTGATAATCGCCAGTTGCCCTTTTTTTAGCAAAAAGTGGATATAATTCAAATCATTAATATCGCGAAAAGTCGGTTAGTGCGTTGGACTGTTAAGCGAGAGTAACCGGGCTCAAATACAGTTCAAAAACAAAAAATGTGTAAAATTATAACATCCACAACACAGCGCGAAAAGCTAGGCTCTGACCCTTCGTGGGCTGTTACGCCACTGTAAAAATAATTTTTTCTATTTAATATTTTTTGATTCTTTTTTTTTTTTCTTATTCTTTTTTTGATTATTTTTTTATTTTTGGCCAATAACATGACAACTGTTTGAGCCAGGGTGCTCAAACGAAATTTAAACTAAAGATTACATCGAGACCTACATTCTAGATTTTGTTTCAGATTTTTAGACCAGCGGGTATGGAAATGTTTTTTTTTATTTTAGTATGAATAAGAAATCATATAAGATTTCTGGGTATATTTGAGATATTGCGATGAGTTGCCCCATAGCTCCAATTATTTTCTGCTTTTTTGGCCCATTATTTTACAAAATAAGGTGTGGGACACGGTACACAAGTCGGTTGTTCGAAGTTTGTGGGCTTATAATTTTTTCCCAGTAAGACTAAGATGCCAACTGTAGTAACTTTTCGATCTAGGTGCCATTTTCTTTCCAACGATACCCATATCAAATATCTAAAAAAATAAATCTGTTTTTTGATTTTCGTATTAGTACTATGTTTTTGATACTAAGCCATTTTTTAAAACTTTTTTTCTCAACTTTCTTTGAGCAAGTGAAACACATCATCTGTATAAATTTCATTTCTTAATTCCTAGTTGGCTCGCCAGGTACCTTAAATAAGGCTTAGTGACAGACAGACAGATATTTTTGTCATCTACGCCACTCCCCCTTTCCAATGACACCCATATTGACCATCAAAGTTAATTAAAGTTTTTTCAAACGTTAGTATCAGTACTAACTTTTTCTTGAATATACAACTAATTCTGGACAAAAATTCACGATTCAGTTTTGGGTTGCTGAGATACACATTCATTCCAAATTGCATCCCTTAACTACAGAGGATTCAGATGTTATAAGCAATTATGTATAGGCGACAGACACAAACGGACACCAAAGTGGTTCTATAAGGGTTTCGTTATTCCTTTGAAACGAAATCCTAAGAACAACACATCTTTCTAAAGAAATCTATATTTTAAATCTTACATACTTTTTTTTCTTACTTCATTAGCTGTTCCGATCGCGATCTTACAATATCCCTTCTACAATCTCGGATTAGAGTAAGTATAACGGAGACAATATGCTGATATATATGTACATTGATTAACAAGTTACTAGGGCACTTAACTACGGTGCCATTGGTACAATTTTAGGTCATGAGTTGACACATGGCTTTGACGACAGTGGCCGCATGTATGATCGCACCGGCAACATGAGACAATGGTGGTCCAATAGCACTATTTCGGAATACATCAATCGAACGGAGTGTTTCATTGAACAGTATGGTCATTACATTTTGCGAGATATAGGAGAATATGTAAGTTATGAAATGAATGTATTGGGAGTACAACTTGAAAGACGCGTATTTTTTTGTTAAAAAAAACCATTTATTTGAATATGAAAATGAAAATACATGTCATTTAAAGTATTGCCCATCGCTAGCCACAACTTTTTCCCATCTTTCTGGCAATTTGTGGATTCCGTCCCAAAAAAAAAATGCGCCGGCTTGGCGGCCAAGAATGAATCGAGCCAATTTTTGATACCGTCAAGTGAAGTGAAGCGTATTCCAACCAGGGCATTCTGCATGGGCCTGAACAAATGGTAGTCGGAAGGGGCCAAGTCTGGGCTATACGGCGGGTGTGGTAGCGATTCCCATCCAACATTTTCCACTTATTTTTTAACCCGTTGAGTGCGATGTGGCCGAGCATTGTCATTATGGAAAATTATCGATTCGTGTCTAGTCGCATATTCTGGCCAATTTCCTTGCTTTTGGATTATTCCCAATGCTTTGAAACGTTTGGAAACTGCTTGCTGGGTAACTCCCAATGATTTCGCAAGCTCCTCTTGAGTTTGACATGAATCTTCTTCCAGTAATGCCTCCAATTCTGCATCTTCAAACTTTTTCACTTGGCCAGGACGTTCCTTGTCCTTGCCACTTTTAAAGCGTGCAAACCATTCCTGACACATTCTGACACTTACAGAATAGTCAGGGTAAGCTTCAATGAGTTGCGCATCTGTTGCACTTTTCTTCAAATGAAAGTAGTGAATTAAAACTTCCCGCAAATGTTGTTTTGAAGGCACAAAACATTTAAAACGCAAAACAAAACTTGTGTAAATTAACTTGTGTATACTTTGACAGATGGAATTAACTAGATTTTTCGACGCGCGACATACAATAGCTGTCACTGTCAAAAAAATAGCGCGTGTGAATATATATGAAGTTAGTAACAATGCGCGTCTTTCAAGTTGTACTCCCAATAACTAAACGTAAGCACATAGAGTGGTGGACACGTAAATAGCAAACTTGCGCTTTTAAAAAAAAAAATTGAGTCTGTAATAATAAATATTATATTTACAACAGATTTCGTTCGATGAAATTGATATTTTGTGAAAGATTAGGGTATATAAAAAAATATATGTGAGCAATTTACAGGTGGTTTCAAGATAATGAAACGAATGTAAAATTTCGGGAAGAGGATAATTGTAGGTTTTTGTAATGATTATACATAATGCTACAAAGTTTAACAATTATTTTACATTTTATTTGTATATATAACACAGATTTATTCAAACTCAGACCTTACATTTTCGATAAATGATACAAGAGACTTATGGTAACTAAAGTATGAAATAAATACTTCGGTCATATTCACGATTTGGAAACTAGTTTCAGCGCCTCTAGTGGCCAGATTTTAAAGAAAATACACATAAATTGTCGCCAGTGTATTGCGTAGTAGAAATTTGTATGGATTTTCAGAAATTCGTTGGAAAACAAAATCGTTTTTATTCTTTGTTTATGAATTAAACAGTTGCAATTGAAAACAAAAATCAATAAAGAACATGCTAACCTTTTATATAAGTACTTGCTAATTAACCTTCTATATAAGCACTTGAGAATAAATATCAAACCTAACTTAGTTGACTGTAAACGGTTTAAGAACATGGAGCGCACCCCAAATCCCAGACACTAACAAACACTCAGATGTAAAATAAAACAAAAAACTCTTTTTTTTATCAATTTATTTATATCCAAGCTCATGATTTGTAATCCAACACATATGTACGTAATAAATTTCACTCCTAAACACTTGACAACTATTTTAATAAACACTTGCACCTTTTCTAAAGACATTGCAGTTAAAAATATTATATAATACTAACTTTTGTATTTCGCATACAAATTTGTATTTTTATTTGATACTGATTTCAAATTTTCCATACAAATTTACTCTGGCAAACGCGCTATCAAAATTCGATGTGCTGGTTTGGCTATGAGTATTGACCACCTGAGCACACCGTTCCAAGTCTCAATATCTTTGGAATACTGCGTCAATTACTGTTTCTGATTTTGTTGTTGATAGAGTCCGAGTGCTGCACATTTTCAAAATACATTTTGCGTCCAAAAACTCAATCAGCGGAATCGCGGTATCCAGTGCAAAATTTACATTAAAATCCCCACTTAGAATCATCGGAATTTCTGGCGTTATAAAAACGATGAAAAAACTCTACAAACGAATTATACCAAAGACCATATAATAGATAGTGCAACCGGATAAAAAGTAAAAAGCTCCCACAGGCACGGGCGGTCGAGGACAAAGGGAAATCATATACAAGAGAGGAAAGCTGTTTCCCTTGTTTCACGTTGTTTGTTTATCACCAACCGAAAAAATGGAAACTGCGCCGCCGCAGCAGGACACTTTAGCCTACATTTGCACGATGAGTGACCGGGTAAGGATAGATAAATGAGAACAATACAAAATTCTTCGATTTGTTTCTAGTTTGTGTATCCTTATTTAATGACACACTTTCATTTATGGTATTGTTCGGGTTTGAACAACAAGCTGTGCTGAAGATTTTCTGTAAAAGAAATTACTGTGGAAAGTAAAAGTAAAATAAAAGAAACTGCGTTGCTCCGCTAGCCAATGGACTGGAAAGTCAGGCGAAGTGCGAGAGGGGTTTATCTCTATTGCTTCCTTCTTCCGATCGTGTGTGTGTGTGATGTCTCCCTCTCTTCTTTCTTGACCCTCGTTATGCTTATGCCGTTTGTGCGTCGCTTAAAGTACACCCTCTGGTTCTCGTGCGCGAGGATGTCGACAGGAACCATTCCGGCTAGCACACAGGTCGCCTCGTCGGAGATAGTCCGGAAGCCGCTGATTGCTCTGATTGCGCAGAGCCTGTACGGCGCCAACAGCTTCCTCCTAAGATCTTTAGTTGCCAGTGCGCCGGCCTATATCGGGGCAGCGTATAGGAGGACTGAGCTGACCACTCTAGATAGCAGGACTCTGCGGGTGTAGCCAGGACCGCCGATGTTCGGAAGCATTCGGGAGAGTGCTGCCTGCATCAGAGATGCCTTCCTACTGACGTACTCGATGTGCGCCCTAAAGCGCAGACTATTGTCAAGCATGACTCCGAGGTACTTCAGGGAGTCCTTGGATCGGATTGATTGGTCACCAATCTGGAAGTTCGCATACTCCACCGTCTTGCGACTGGTTATTAAGACCGCCTCAGTCTTGTGGGCAGCTAGCTCCAGGCCGGCAGACTCCAACCAGTCCTTCACCCTTCGCACCGCCTCGTTCGTGTTGAATTCTACTTCATGCACGTGCTTGGCCACTGTGACCAGTGCGATGTCGTCCGTGAAGCCAACCACCTGAACACCCACGGGTAACGACAAGCGTAGGACCCCGTCGTACATGAGGTTCCATTGCAGGGGACCGAGCACTTACCCCTGCGGAACTCCCGCAGAAACGCTATAGTACTTGGCACCCTCATCGGAGTGATACCTTAGCCTTCTGTTGTTGAGGTAGTCCGTGACTATCCTCCGCAGGTAACAAGGGGTACCCATTCCAGCCAGCGCCCTCCTGATGAACGGCCAGCTCGCTGAGTTGAATGCATTTTGCACGTCAAGTGTGACTACTGCGCAGTACTCCTTCGTTCCCCCCACCACCTTGTACACTGTATTGCTTCAGCTGCTGTATCTACTACCGCCTTAATGCATCGACGGCAGAACGCGATTTTCTAAAGCCGTACTGGTGGTCTGACAGTGCAGTCGGCCACTGCGAGCTTCCGTAAATAATACGCTCTAGGATCCTTCCTAGCGTATCGAGCAAGCAGATTGGGCGATATGAAGATGGGTGGCCCGGTGGCTTGTTTCCCTTCGGAAGCAGGACGAGTTGTTGCAGTTTCCAGTGTGTGGTTAAGACCCCCTCCTCTAGACACTTTTGCATTGCTGCTATGAATATGTCTGGTCTGATTCTCAGAGCCGTCTTGAAATATGTGCAATCGAAACTCGGTTTTTGTCTTATTCATAAATGACTTTTTGAGACTTTCATTTGGAGTAAACAAAATTATGACTAATTTAGGGGTGTGTACTTTATTCTTTGAGCTACTGTACATTCTTACCTAACCGCGCACACAAGAAAATACAAAAGGAAAATAACAAGAACAACACGAGTTTATGCCGATCTTCTTTTTTCCGTACTTTTGTTTTGGCAATACAAAAAACAACAAATACTCTAAAGTTCTAAGAGCTAGTGAACTTTTGAGAGCGAAAGTATTCTGAAAAGCTTATAGAACCCCGTCATAGGAAAATTTTAGCAAAATATTTTTGTATGGCGTGCACTGTCTTGGTATTTTATGGTCTTTGGTCACATGTAGAGGAAGAATGGCAACTGTCCTCAACAGCCGCTATTGCCTCTGCACGTGAGGTTTGTGGAGTGAAGCGGCTTGGTGTGGCGGCAGGTGGTGAGAAAAGGACTGCGTGGTTCAAAACACCCGGAGTCCAAGAAGCCACCAGGGAGAAGAAGAAGACCTACAGAGACTGGATTCTTTTGGAGGACTCTGCTTCGTGAAGAACTTGCAAATTGGAACAGCTAAAGAGCAGGCTTGGAAAGACTTCGGCGAGAAGTTGGAAAGCGATCGTAGATCCGTGAGTATGGTGTTCTGGCAAACCATCCATCCCCTCAGAGGAGGGAAATTCAACATCATCGAAGGAGTTAAATCCAAAGATGGGGTGTTGCTTTCCAATGAGGCAGACATCTTACGCAGATGGAGCGAGCACTTTTCGGAGCTGCTCAATCCCGAATAGGGCACTGACGGTGGCAGACCTGTCGTCGTAAGTAGGGCGGAGAATTGTCCAACGGTTGAGGAAGTCACTTTAGCGATTGAAGCACTAAAAGTCGGCAAATCCGCCGGTGTGGATGAAATCCGGCCAGAAATGCTGAAGGCGATGGGTAGAGAGGGAATTTTATGGCTCTCTCGTGTCATTAAGGTGGTCTGGGAATGTGGCGAGACACCTGGCGATTGGCAAACTGGGGTGATTCTCTCTCTTTTTAAAAAGGGGGATAAGAGAGACTGCTCGAATTGTAGGGGCATATCTCTTTTAAGTCTCCCCGGTAAAGGGTATGCTAAGGTGTTGGAGGCACGTTTCAGAGCTATGGTTAAATCCAGGTTGGGGGATGAACAGTGACCCAAGCTGGGTCAATTCGGAAACAGCTTGGAAAGTCTGTCATCAGGTCAAATCTGTGAAGGTCAAGTTATCAGTGTTTTATTCGGTATTTGTTCCAACTCTCACCTATGGTCATGAAATTTAGGTAATGACCGAAAGAATAAGAATACAAGCTACCGAGATGAGATTTCTGCGTGCTGTTGTAGGAGTTGCTCGCCGAGATAGGGTGAGAAACACGACAGTACGGGGAGAGCTTAACGTTGAGCAGCTTCTTCTTCGAACGGAAAGATCCATACTTCGATGGTTTGGCCACGTGGCACTAATGTCCCCTGCAGTACGACTACCGAGGTGTGCCTTGTATGCGACTCCGTCGGGTTGGCGACCGCTCGGTAGACCCAGGCTGAGATGGTTGGATCAAGTCCAAAAGCTCGCCTGGTTACGCTTGGGCATACCCTCCGAGGAGTTAGAGTCGGCGGCGGAGGATCGGGTTGCCTGGAGATCACTTCTGCGTGCACTGCCCCCGCAACCCCTTTAGTGGAACATGCAGGCAAAGAAACTGATGATGATGATGACCAAGCCAACAAATGGGCCACCCAGTGCCCACATCGATTAATTTCAATTTTTTATAAAGGAGTTAGAGTTAGAGGAGTTAGAGTCGGCGGCACTGCCCCCGCAACCCCTTTAGTGGAACATGCAGGCAAAGAAACTGATGATGATGATGACCAAGCCAACAAATGGGCCACCCAGTGCCCACATCGATTAATTTCAATTTTTTTATAAATCTAAAATTGAAGTGTCAAAGCCCTTGGTACAGTCATAACTTCTTATATGTACAATATATTGTACGCAAAGGCAAATGTAAGTTATTTCATCGCTTTTCTCGAAATTTTGTTTTATGGAGCTAGTCGATTTTTACACTTTAAATATTGATTCGTATATCCTGAAAATTTACAAACTCAAAACTTACGAATTTCCCAACTACAGTCATTGCATTTACTTTAAACTTATCGGTTGCAAACATAAATTCTCACAAAGCTTAACCTTATTATATAAATCTTAAGAGTTGAATAAAACACTACTGCTTTAAGATTACTCAAAAGGCTGTAACAGAAACTGCTATGGAGGCCAGAGCTCCGTTTACATAAAACTTTACTATAAATAATAAAACTAAGCAAAGTTTGTATCTTCTTACAGGTGAACGGTGAATTAACTTTGGGAGAGAACATTGCCGACAATGGAGGACTTCGCGAAGCCTTTTACGCCTATAAAAAGTATATAAAGAAATTTGGGAGAGAAGATAAATTGCCTGGACTTGAGCAATACACTCACGAGCAGCTCTTTTTTATATCATTCGGTAATCTGTGGTGTGAAACTCTTACACCAGCTGCCAGCCGGTATGCTTTGGAAGATTCTCATTGCCCGGGAGCAATACGGCTAAGAGGAGTACTATCCAACTCTGAAGAATTCGCAGCAGCCTTTAAATGCAAACGTGGCTCTAAAATGTTTCCGGACGACAATAAATGCAGGATATGGTGAAAGAAATAATTTGGGTGTACCGGGTGCAGTAATGTCAATTAAAAATTGTTTGTTTCCAAATCGCTCATTTATTACAAGACTCATAACTCAAAAAACATGAGTTTTTTGAGTTGATGATGCAGAACTAATTATTTCATATTGTGGAAAAATTTCATATTGATATCTTGTATACTCTCGGTGTGGGCAACGCTGGTGTAGAATGTTTGGAAATGCTTTTAATATCTATTTTAGAGAAGACGCTTATTTCGGAAAATTTCTTAGCATTGATCGCTCGTTTTAGAACGAAATTTGCGAACAACTCAATTATTTAATTTGATAAATTGAAAAGTTTTCGCTGATCATCTGTATTCATAATCTTTTCTTTATGAGGTTCTTAGGTCTTGCGATAAGAAGACATGCAAATTTGTTTGTAAGAAACGTAAACGGAAAAAAAATATATATTTTTGTTCTATTGCGAGAACCCACTTTAGAAATAAAACGCATATTTAATATTTAGATTTATTTTATTTAAAAGCTTCGGACCCCTTACCACTGGTGGGAGGAAGTGTTCTGCTATACGTAGGTTTTTTCGATGAATTGGACAGAACTGAACTTTGGGAAGAGAAGTAACCCTTTATATGTAACCAAATTGCTAATTCAACAATTTGGGCAACGATCAATTTCTTCGTCTTTTTTAGTGTTTCGTTTCAAAGGAATAAGGAAAACCTTATAGAATCACTCGGATAATTTTTATCTTGAAATAAGTCGTATATTAAAGAAAAAGTTAGTACTGATACTAACGTTTGAAAAAAACTTTTATCAACTTTGATGGTCAATATGGGTGTTATTGGAAAGGGGCGGCGTAGATTACAAAAATGCCTGTCTGTCTGTCTGTCTGTCACTAAGCATTATTTTCGGCAACTGGTGAACCACTAGGAATTAAGAAATGAAATTTATACAGATGATGTGTTTCACTTGCCCAAACAAAGTTCCGACAAAGGCTTAAGAAATTCACTAGTGAAAAACTTAGTACTAATATAAAAATTAAAAAAACAGATTTATTTTTCTAGATACTTGAAATGAATATCGTTGGAAAAAAAAAGGAAGCTAGATCGAAAAGCTGTACTACAGTTAGTATCTTAGCCTTATTGGTGAAAAATTATAAACCCACAACTTCAAAAAACCGACTTGTGTACCGTGCCTCATACCTTATTTTCTAAGCTATGAGGGAACTCATTGCAATATCGCAAAAATACCCAGAAATATCATATAATTTTTTGTTAGTACTAAAATAAATTAATAACTAATTTTTTTTATTTTTTTTTTTACCGACATTGATTCAGTTAGGTACCGTTGGATAGGCTTTGTAAAATAAAATACAGTTTTGATTTTGAGCTTTTTGTTCCGAAGTTCAGTTTTCGAGATATTAAGCTTTAAGTGCGAAAAAAAAGTGTCCCCCCCGCCCTCGCATTTTCACAGCCGCGGGTTTAAAAATCTGAATAAAGTCTAGAATGCAGGTCTCGATGTAATCTTTAGTTTAAATTTAGTTCGAGTATCCTGGCTCACACAGTTTTCGAGTTATTGCCCAAAAACCAAAAAAACAATGACATACGAATTTTAAAGATCCGAAAACGCCATTTTGTAGATCTCGACAAAAGAATCAAAAAATATTATATAAAAAAAATATTTTCACACAATTTTTTGAGATATTAACGATTTAAATCGAATCAGTTACCTGCAAAAAAGGATGAACTGACGGCAGTCTCAATGTCGCTTGCGGAATTTCATCCCCTTAATGCACCAAAGCAATTTTCACATGGCTGGCGCGATCAGCAAATGGGAAAGGATTTTCTTTTGTTCAGTTTCGTTCGAAATGAAAAGAAGAATTTTAGTAAATGAACAGTGAATTGAGTTTAATTTGATTTGACTATTTTCGTGTTCTTACACTTATTTTAAGTCTAAGCTACTAATCTGCTTGCGGGGTGAGTAACACTTACACTTGACCGTTTTTTTTTATTGCATCTTATATGTCTATCTCGTATTCCTCGTACGTTTTATATTAATTTTGAACGGAACCTGAATAGAGTAAAGACGTATTATTAAAAATAATGAAAATATAAATAATAAAAAAAAAACAGAGCCGATAGCCTTGCTGCTAATGCTCTTGGTTTTTTGTTATTAATAATATATTTTAATATGTTGTTAATGAAAAATAAATAACTAAATAAATAAAAAAAAAAAGAATTTACCATACAAACTTGTTTTAAAAATGTATAACTTTTTGTTTGTTGTTTTTCTGTGCACTCCAATTAACTTCGGACAGATCTTCTAAGGTCTAAATTCTCAACTGGCAGTCAGTGCCCAGCGAAGAGATGCGAACAACAAAAATCGGAAGAATTTTTCCGTTTCTAACCGTTAGGTCTGCCATATATGGCAGACGAATTTCTGAGAATAATTCTGCATACAATTATAATATGCCTTATTGTAAGGCTTAAAAAAGCTTTAAGATACGAAATTCTAACTTAAATCCAGACATATATAATACAGCTTATTTAAGCTTTATTGTAAGGATGACTTAACTCTTCATTCCCATACATGGAAAATATTGTTAGCTCTTATATTTAATGGCATAGGTATATTAAGAGGATTTTTTTTTTTAAATTCCACCCCCACTTTTTTTGTAAAAAGGACTTACCTACAGGTGACACTGGGCATTAATTGTTGCACTTCTCCCTCCAGTTTACTTTGAAATTGAAACATGTTTTTCGTTTTTTGAAGATATTTTTTAGAAAATAAAAATTAGAAATTTATTGTGAAACAATTACCAACACTTCAAATTAAACCAATGTTACATTTAGCACACATTTTTCGTGTACGTGGGTGACAATATCCGCACCGCCGTTGAGAGCAGTCTGTTTCCACGTGATCATCGGCGCTACTTGCTGATTTTAATTCTCTTTGGATCCTATTCTCTGCTGGATCTCCACAAGAAAAGTATCACGAGCTGGAGGCTTTCCGTATCTTAAGTTGTTAATATACTTCTGCGAAAATCGCAGTAAGTCCAGTTACTGGCTGATTGTTTTTTATAAGCCAAGCGTTTTGACAAGCTGCGTCTAAACCGAATGCAAACTACTAGTACCACCACTTTTTACCGCGAAAACTTACCCTCATGGAGTCAACATTTTCGTCAAAACGGTCAACTCCACCCATTTGTTATACATTTTGATAACAGCTGGACAGCGAACTTGAATTTTTGACCTTTTTAGGGTTTCGTTCCAAAGGAATAACGAAACCCTTATAGAATCACTTCGGTGTCCGTCTGTCTGTCTGTCTGTCGCCTTTACATATTTGCTAATAACTTCTGAATCCTCTGTAGTTAAGGGATGAAATTTGGAATGGATATGTATCTTGGCAACCCAAAAATAAATCAGGGATTTTTTCCTGAATTAGTCAAAGATTAATGAAAAAGTTAGTACTGAAACTAACCTTTGAAAAAACTTTTATTAACTTTTGTGGTCAATATGGGTGTCATTGGAAAGGGGGAGGGGCGGAGACTACATAAATGTCTGTCTGTCACTAAGCCTTAATCTAGGTACCTGGTGAACCACCTGGAATTAAGAAATGAAATTTTCGCAGAAGATGTACTTCACTTGCCCAAAGAAAGTTCCGAAAAAAAGTTTAAAGAAAGTTACTTATTAGCGAAAAAGTTAGTACTAATACTAAAATAAAAAAATATTTTTTTTTTCTTAGATATTTGACATGGGTATCGTTGGAAAGAGAATGGTAGCTAGATCAAAAAGTTATACGACAATTAGTATCTTAGTCTTATTGGTAAAAAGCTATAAGCCCGCAAACTTCAAAAAACCGACATGTGTACCATATGTACCATACCTTATATTCTAAAATAATGGGCCAAAAAATCTGAAAAAAATTGGAGCTATGGGGCAACTGGGTGCAAATGCACCCAGAAAAATCATATGATTTTTTTTTCATACTAAAATAAATTAATAACTAATTTCTTAAAAAAAATGTTTTACCGGAATTAATTAATTGAGTTAGGTACCGGAATTAATTGAGTTAGGTACCGTTGGATAGGTTTTGTAAAATAAAATACAGTTTTGATTTTGAGCTTTTTGTTCCGAAGCTCAGTTTTCGAGATATTAAGCTTTAAGTGCGAAAAAAAAGTGCCCCCCCCCCTTCGTATTTTCACAGCCGCGGGTTTAAAAATCTGAATAAAATCTAGAATGCAGGTCTCGATGTAATCTTTAGTTTAAATTTAGTTAGAGCATCCTGGCTCAGTTTTTGAGTTATTGGCCAAAAACCAAAAAACAATGACATACGAGTTTTAAAGATCCGAAAACGCCATTTTATAGATCTCATCAATAGAATAAAAAAATGTTATACGAAAAAAAAAAATATTTTCACACAATTTTTTGAAATATTAACGATTTAAATTGTATCAGCATTTTGCTAAAAGGGGCAACTAGCGATTATCTCACACACATAAAGTTTTCTACGCGTTTCCTATGCCAAAAAAGACGACAGAATTTCGAAGTGGCGTTGGTTCAGTGGTTATAGCGCTCGTGCTCTGTTCTGAGGGTCCTGGGTTCGATCCTCGATTTGTCCGATTTGCCTTTTTCGCTTTTTATTTTTTTTTCTTCTCCGAAGGGGGTTTCTCGCTGTTTTCACAAATATTTTGTATAACAGTTTTCTTCTCTCTCAGTTCTCTTAAAAGAAAAAAGCGAAGTAAAGAAATGATTGATGATAATAGCTTTGATATTGTAATTTTTTTGAAGAAAATAAGAGAATCAGTTATTTGTACGCGTATGTGTGCTCAGACCATTTCCTGATACGCTCTTTTCTATTGGTTGCAAATTATATGAATGCTATGCTGCTGGAAAGATTTTAAATTTTGTCACTGAATGAAAGTGAACATAAAGAATTCTAAAGAAACAAAAACAAAATTCAACATTATTTTTGTTATTGCTTCAATGTGATTTTCACATGCCAAAAGTCAAATAATAGATCCTAGTGTAAAATTTGATTTTTTTTTTGAATTTCAAACACGAGTACTTGATTTGTTCATTTCTTGGATGTTTGTGACTGTACCACATCAGTGTTTTAAATGACTAAGTGGCTATTTATTACTGCCGAATACGTTATGATTCGAATTGCTTAGCTGCTTGATAAGCTAACTTTCATGAACTGCTGATTAATTGTTTTAATTAATTAATTGTTCAATGGAGCTTGAGACTATTTCCCTTAAGTTTACTAAATCAATTTTCACTCGGTTGGCACGATCAGCAAATGAGAAAGACTTTCCTTTTGTTTAGCTTTATTCGAAAACGGCAGGTAGCCGTAGTTAGTTGCTTTAACTTAAATTATGTCCTTACTTCTAATCTGTTGACGAAAGAACGAAACCCTCGGTGCGTGAGTAAAACTCACACTTGGCCGGCTTTTTTTTGTGGTGGTCTTTGTAGCTATTTTCTGAAATACATGGTCCAGTTTGTAGCTCTATTCGAAAACGAAGTATTCGACTAGGAAGATGGAGCAAATCAACTTCGTTCTCATCTCCACTTTCTTCTTCAGTCACCATACCATCGTCGGGAGGAAACAATACTATTGCGCCAAAGTCATCCCCGGCGTCAAATACCTCAATGATCTCATCTAATGTCAGTCATAAAGCGAAAACCAAACGGTAAACAAATGTTTTCCTATAACACTGCCCAGTGTAAACTACAGGTGACACTTCACAATTTGATTGAGGTCCCATCTACGCCAAGTATTATTTTTATAGTAAATGATATCTGTGTTATAGCTTACAGATTCATTTACCATATGAAATTATAAAAAAGATAATACTTACCGTAAAGGCATAGTTATTCAAATTTATATTGAAAGAAAAAGATGAATACAACAGAATCTAAATAGCGCGCGGTACAATTGAATAAATCTTACATATAACGCAAAGCTAGCTTTGCCAGAAAAATAAATGTTACAAAGTGATAATTTCAGAATGCAGAAATTTTACTACCGTAAGATAAAAAAAAGTTTGAAACTCTGTCGCCTATAGGTGATCTGGGAATTAAAGAGTTAAGACTTGCTACAAATTTACAGTAAGGGTTTTATTATTCGTTTCCTTATTTTTCCCCCAGCTTTATGAATTCTTTCACATTTTCTGCTGAGATTTTAATTTGCAAATCTTGCTTTACGCCATTGAGCTGTGCAAATAATATGCGTTTTTTGCAGATGCAGGTGTCTATTGGTTCGTTTGGCTGCTGTTGCGTGTCCATTCTTTCCAGGAACACGCGCCATGCTGGTTTGCTGCTGTTGAAAGGTGATAACTTCCCTTTACTCCAACCCACCATGAGCGTAGTCATCAAACAACATAGACATAGCTTTTACAGAGTCTTCGTCGTTAACCTTTTCTATCTCCTTAAAGGTTTAAATGGCTGATATGTGTTCTTACATATCATCCTACATGTTGCGAAGGATCCTACCCGATAATTGTTGACTGCAAGGGCGGAAATTTGCCTGTTAAACTCTTCTGGCGACAAATTTGCAATAGTTCCTCTTCTGTTTTGTAGCCTCTCGCTTCGTGTTGGCTCTACGGTCATACGGTCTTCGCTCATACCACCTAGGTGCCCAGCTCACCGGAGTCTACCGGGCTTTATTTTCGTTATAACATCTGCTTCGAGGTAGATTTCATACAACTCATGGTTGTACTGTCCCCGGAATTGTCCTTCCTCACGTATGGGGCCAACAATTCTCCGTACGACTTTTCTCTCGAACGCGGCTAAGAGGTCAGAGTGCCTTTGGATCCATATGTGAGTACTGGTAATACAAGTCTCTTGTATAGTAGCAGTTTTGAATTCATGGTAAGGTTCTTGTATTTGAAAAGCCTTGCTAGGTTCTGTTGGCTTTAAGCAAGCGCGTATTTCTTCTTCCATGTTATTATCCGCGGCTACTACTGACCCTAGGCAGCTGAAGGATTGCACGATTTCAAATTTGTGCTTCGCTACCTTGACTGTTCTTCTTATATTTCTCCCAGACGATGACAACATGTACTTTGTCTTTCCTGCATTTATGTGCAGCCCCAGGTTTTTGCCACCTGCTCGATCTGGATAAAGGAGCCCATCCTCTTGTCGGAGTCCATTGAAGATCTTGACGGGTTTGGGCAGCAATCCGGCTACCTTAACTTGGCTTGAAATATTGGTCATGGTCAGCCTACATAGTCTTCTTAACTTGTTTCCGATGCCGAATTCTCTCATGGCTTTATTTAGTTCTAGCCTGGCTATGCTATCGTAGGCGGCTTTAAAGTCTATAAACAGGTGGTATATTGTATTATATTAAATTCTAGGCATTTTTCCATCGCCTGCCTAAGGGTGAAGATCTGATCAAGTGTTGATTGGTCTGGTCAGAAACAACATTGATACTTCCAGATTATGGTTTCCGCGTATGGGACTATCCGATAGACGAGAATATCTTAAGGGCAGTACTCAACAATGTTATACCCCATAATTGCTGCACTCTGTAATATCTCCTTTCTTGTGTA
The DNA here is from genome assembly GCA_905187475.1 of Syritta pipiens. Lineage (NCBI taxonomy): Eukaryota > Metazoa > Arthropoda > Insecta > Diptera > Syrphidae > Syritta > Syritta pipiens. The sequence continues at coordinate 58,152,633 of LR994572.1, read as the reverse complement.
TGGGGCAAATGACGCCCTTTCGCCAGTCTTCCGGCATCTCCTCATGCTCCCATACGTGCACTATGATTTGATGATTTGCTTGGTGTAATTTTCGGCCTCCATGTTTAATCAGCTCGGCTGGTATACCGTCAGCTCCTGAGGCTTTGTTGCCCTGGAAAATTTTTACAGCCTATTGCACTTCCTTTAATGCTTGGTGGCAGCAGCATAAGGGTGTCTTCATGTAATGATGGAGCCGTCATTTCTTCGGTGAGCTAACCAATGAGCAATTCATCAAAGTGCACTTCCCACCGCTCCAGAATGCCTTTAGGATCGGTGATCAGATTACCCTCTACGTCCTTACAGTATGTGCAGTGTGGTGTGTACTGCGTCATGTTTCGGACGGATTGGAAGAACTTCCGCGCCTGGTGCGGACCTTACTCTCTCTTGCGCTTTATTTCGCAGACAATATTGTTTTCCAAGGCTGCTTTACGTTGTCTGTGAAGCTCTTCCTTTCTAAGCCTTTTGTATTCGGCTTCGTGTGCGCGCGTTCTTTGGGATTACTCGGTATGCAGTATTCTTACGTTCAGTTGCTAGTTTATATTCATCATCAAACCAGTCGCTCTGATCTTTACGACTGCTGCCTAAGATGGAATCAGCAGTACTAATAATTTTATTTTTAAGGCGTGTCCATTTCTCCTCTACGCCCGGCACTCTGGAGCAGTGTTGCCAGATTTTTGAGAGACGAAATCCCCATTTTATTCCCCAAATGAAATTTTTTCCCTGCATGAGCTTGACTTGCATGACATGTGGTTTCAACAAGACGGTGCCACATGCAACACAACGTTCGGAACCAGTCAATTGGCCGGCTAGATCGTGCGATTTAACGCCTTTAGACTATTTTTTGTGGGGCTATGTTAAAGCTCATGTCTATACATACAAGCCCGCTTCAATTGGCGCATTGGAAGACAACATTGAATCATTTATTCGTGAGATACCGGCTGAAATGTTGGAAAGAGTATGCCAAAATTGTACTAAGCGGATGGACCATTTGAGGCGCAGTCAAGATCAACATTTGCATGAAATAATCTTCAAACATTAAATTATATGCACCGTACTATCGATTCAAATAAAGATTTCATGCATTTTCTGAATTTTATGTGTTTTCTTTTTGAAAAACTTTCCTATAGCTTTTAAAAAATCGCCTTTTAAATGATGTATTGCCAGATACGAGCTCTGTAGTGTTTTGTACATAGCTGGAAAATTCAAAAGACAAAAAGGTGGAAGGGAGATATTTGACAACATAATATAAAAATTGGTCAAGTCTGAGTTTTCACGCGTCGAGGTACTTCGTATAAGTTAAAGAAGTTAACAATGTCAGAAAGCTTTAATAAAATTCTTCTAATCGTTTAGAATGAAAATAGTAAATATAGTAATAAGTAATACCACGAAATATTAGGTCTTACTAGTCGCAAGCTTCTATAAAACGCGATTGCGATTGGTTCTATAAAACGCGATTGCAAGATAGCCTTTGACGCGGGCAGACATCCTGATGCTCATTCGCTTATTAAATTACGCTTATTGTTATTGCCTAACTAACAATAGAAGCAGGCAAATTAACCTGGCAATTTAACCTTGAAGATGCGAACTACACGCAAAAAATTAAAAATCAAATAAAAAAAAATTACCATATCCCTTAGGCCTCTATTGCGGTAATTGAAATTTAAGGCAGAACACAGCAGTAAAAACACTGCAAATTTTACACTTGGGTTTATTATTCAACTTTTCAATGAATGATTTCTAAGAAGCAACAAATAAATCTAAAAAAATGATTAAAAGCTGGATTTTGTAAGTAAAAATTATGAAGCTTGTGGGGGCGTCTATATGGTACCTCTCTCATAATACTGATACTAACGCCCGAAAAAACTTTAATAAACTTTGATGGTCGATATAGGCACTATTTTAAAGGAAGCAAATTTGTTTTTAAATTAAATTTTATTAAAAAGCATCGATGTATGTCGGGCATCGCGAAGGGGGACCGCATCAAATCACGTCCAGCAATCACTTTTTATTGAGAATATGTCTACAGATCGTATTTAGTTTCCTTTTTTTTCTAGGCACTGAAAGGTCCACCAATTGTAAGTCGTTGAAGCTACAAGGACGAAATTCGGCTCAAAAAAAGTTCTAGTCGAGCCGCTTTTTGATGTATTGATATACAAAGTAGACCGCTCCAAAGGGGAGAAAATGAGTTTACATTTGTTTAAAGTTTCCGGAACGATTTTTAAAAACTGTACAACAGAATTTATTGAAATTTGGCTTAACAATAGGGCTAGATCCCCTACAAATCCTAAAGTTGAACCACAACGCTCGGAGGACCCAAGGGGGAGTTATGGGGGTTTGAACCTTTTTAGTCACCTCAACCGTTCTTGAAAACCGTGCAACAGATTTTGCATATTTGGCATAAGGATAGTGTTAGGCATGTTATTGATTCTCTTAAAACGGCATAGTGGTCAATGATCAGGGAGGGGAGAAAGGGGGATTCGAAATTTTCTTGCGCTTTTTCACATTCCGTCTTAATTTTTCAAAATTGTTGGAGCTTAGCTCGAATCAAAATAATTAGCTCGAAGGTCTTGCTTATTCCAAATCCAACGCCACCTTCCGCATCAATTTGCAATCAACCGTTCACGAGATATTTGCTTTTTACTATTTTAGTTTTTCTAAGGTTTCCGGAACGATTTTTAAAAACTGCAACAGAATTTATGAAAATTGGTCTAACAATAGGGGTAGATGCCCTACAGATCCTAAAGTTGAACCATAACGCTTGGAGGACCCAAGGAGGAGTTATGGGGGTTTGATTTTATTTTAGTTTCCTCAATCGTTTTTCAAAACCGTGCAACAGATTTCGCTCAAATTTGGCATCAGAATAGTGCTTGGCATATTATTGATTCCCCTAATAACGGTCAGAAATCAGGGAAGCGAGAAAGGGGGGTTCGAACTTTTTTTCCGCTTTATTCACATTCCGTCTTATATTTTTCGAAATTGTTGTATGTAACTCGAAAGTCTTGCTTATTTCAAATCCAACGCCACCTTCCGCATCAATTTGCGATCACGCGATATTTGCTTTTTATGTGATCATATTCGATATTCAATTTAACAAAAATACAAAGGGCCTGGCTACGAATGATTACGTAATCCTCATTTTCTCTACTTCTTCCCTTCGTCAGCTGTGATGTCAGTTGTGTGGTACAGAGAAGAGAACAACGCGGAAAGACTCCTAGAGCGAGAGAGAAAGAGAGTTCTTTGTCTCTCTTGCTCGCATAAGTAAATTGAAGAAATAAGTGTGAGAAGTTTATGTGTGCGTTTCATATAAAAATGTAAGAGAGCAGTGGTTTGAGCGAAGGAATAAGAAACAAAACGGATCTTCGAACTCAATGCGAGTAATTTTGAGTGACGGAAAATAGAGCAGACAATCGAAGAAATTTTTTTAAAAAGCGCGATGTAGGTCGACCATCGCGATGGAGGACCGATTCAAATCACGTTCAGCAATCACTTTTTATGGAGAAATTTATTTGCGAATACATGGCAGTTAATTAATTCCTTTTTTAGCAAATTAGTTGATATCTCGAAAAATTCTATGAAAATAAAAATTTTTTTTTTTTTTTTATTCTTTTTTCGTGATCTACAAAATGGCATTTTCGGATCTTTACAATTCGTATGTCACTGTTTGAGCCAGGATGGTCAATCTTTTTTTTTGGGTTAATATCTCGAAAACTGAACCTCAAAACAAAAAGTTGAAAACAAGAACTAACTAAATTTTATTTTACAAAACTTATCAAATGATACCTAACTTAATGAATTCCGGTAAAAAAAAATTAAAAAACAATTAGTTTATTTTCGTACGAATAAAAAATCAAATTTTTTTCAGATTTGTTGGCCCATTACTTTATAAAATAAGGTATGGGACACGGCATATAAGTCGCTTTTCGAAGTTTGTTGGCTTATAATCTATTACCAACAAATTTTCATGACATGGCTGGCATTCTCTTTCGAACGATACCCATATCAAATATCTAAGAAAATAAATCTGTTTTTTGATTTTAGTATTAGTACTAACTTTTTCGCTAATAAGTAACTTTCTTAGAATTCTTTTTCGGAACTTTCTTTGGGCAAATGAAACACATCATCTGTGGAAATTTCATTTCTTAATTCCAAGTGGTTCACCAGGTACCTAAAATAGTGGTTAATGACAGACAGACAGACATTTTTGTAATCTATGCCCCGCTCCTTTTGTTAGAGAACCGTCATAAAAAAAATTTCATATCGACTTTGTAATTTCATATCCCTCCGCTCATATCTTTACTATTTAATACTTTCTTATGAAACACACGCCCATAAGCTCTCTATCCTTTCCGTGTGTTCTCTTTTTTATCACACAACTGACATTACAATTGAAATTATCAAAAATCTGCAACTCTGCTTCTGAAACAAAAGAAAACAACAAAACTGTGTGAATATCATTTCTTAACTTCGTCCTTCAAAATTGTTCTTATCGAGTTCCAAGGTCTTTTTTGCTTCATTTTTCTTCACTCAAACCATTGCTCTTACATTTTCATATGAAACACACACATAAACTCCTCGCACTTATTTCTTCAATTTACTTATGCGAGCAAGAGAGACAAAGAACTCTCTTTCAATCTCCCTCTCCGCGTTGTTCTCTTTTTGGTACCACACCCCCACTGACGTCACAGCTTACGAAGGGAAAAAACAGAGAAAATGAGGATGAAAACGTCATCATTGCGTAATCGATCGTTACGTAATCTGGTCCCCATATATATTTTTTTACTGGAATATCGAATATGATGACAGTAATAAGCCAATATCTCGTGAACGGTTATTCGCAAATTGATGCGGAAGGTGGCGTTGGATTTGGAATAAGCAAGACCTTCGAGCTATTTATTTTGATTTGAGCTAAGTTTCAACAATTTCGAAAATTATGAGTCGGAATCTGAAAAAAGCAAAAAAAAAAGATCGAACCCCCCTTTCTCCTCTTCCTGATCACTGACCGTTATGTCGTTTCAGGAGAATCAATAACATACCTAACACTATTCTTATACCAAATTTGAACATAATCTGGTACTCGGTTTTCAAGAAGCGTTGAGGAGACTAAAAAAGTTCAAAATCCCCATAACTCCCCTTTGGGGCCACCAAGCGTTATGGTTCAACGTTAGGATCTGTAGGGGATCTAGTCCTATTGTTAGGCCAAAAAAAAATTCTACCGCTCAGTTTTTAAAAATCGTTTCAGAAACCTCAAGAAAATTAAAATCCTCTTTTCTCCCCCTTGGGGCGGTCTACTTTATGTGGCAATACATCAAAATAAGCGCCTGGACTGGAACCGATCCGAGCCAAGTTTTGTACTTGTAGCACCAACAACTTAGGAATGGTGGAACTTTTAGTGCTGAAGGAATCCTACGGCGGACGGACAGACTCTACAACCCGCCAAACACAAACTGTGAAAGTTTGAGGGGGTGTTAATTTTTTTTTTCTGTTACGATTACAAAGGTTTATTATAGAATAATAAATCGTAAAAAAATATACTAAACAGCATCGATATATCGAGCATCTCGATTGGTGACTGCATTAAATCACGTCAAGCGACCTAATTTGAAAACTATTTGGGGCGGAATGGTCAACCTTATTTTAATCTAAAGATTACTTTAAGACCTATATTCCGGATTTTTTTTCAGATTTTTAGACCCATGGGTGTGGAATTATGTCGGAAGGAAGTTTTTTTCCGCCTTTAAAGCTTAATATCTCGGAAACTTGACTCCTAAGCTTCAAAATGGAAACTCTATTTTATGTTTAAGGATGTATCCAACAATAGCCTATTCAATAAATTCCAGTGATTTTTTTTTTCAAAAATATTAAGTTAGTTATTATTAAATTTTAATATGAATAAAAAATCGTGCAAGATTTGCCTGTATCTTTGAGATATTGCGATGAGATTTTAAAAGTTAGTATTAGTAAAAACTTTTTCGCCAGTATGTAATTTTTGGAACTTTCTTGGAACTTTCTTTGGGCAAGTGAAATAATATTTTGGTTGAATTTTTTTTTTTTCATTCTTGGTGGTTCGCTAGCCGACTTGTAAAGTACTTAAATAAATCTGTACTGCAGTAATAAGTAAGTATCCAATATTCTGTACTTGAACTTGTATTTAAAAATATATAAGAACATTCAATGTACTGGATACTTGAAAATCGTCTAGCGCAAGTACTTTTCAAGTCCTTTTTAGGTTTTCGTTCCAAAGGAATAACGAAACCTTTATAGAATCACTTCGGTGTCAGTCTGTCTGTGTCGCCTTTGCATATTTGCTAATAACTTCTGAATCCTCTGTAGTTAAGAGATGAAACTTGGAATGAATATGTATCTCGGCAGCCCAAAAATAAATCGGGAATTTTTTCCGGAATTAGTGGACGGATAAAGAAAAAGTTAATACTGATACATTTAAAAAAACGCGTATTAGCTTTGATGGTGAACATGAAAAAGGGGGCGGGGCGTAGATTACAAAAATTTCTGTCTGTATGTCACTAAGCCTTATTTTAGGTACCTGGTGAACCACTATAGATGATGTGTTTCACTTGCCCAAAGAAAGTTCAAAAAAAAAAGTTTTAAGAAAGTTACTTATTAGCGAAAAAGTTAGTACTAAAATCAAAAAACAGATTTATTTTCTTAGATATCTGACATCGGTATCACTGGAAAGAAAATGGCAGCTAGATCGAAAGTTGTACTACAGTTAGTATCTTAGTCTTATTGGTAAAAAGTTGTAAGCCCACAAACTTCGAAAACTGACTTATGTACCGTGTCCCATACCTTATTTTCTAAAATAATGGGCCAAGCAAATTTAAAAAAATTGGAGTAATGAAGCAGCTCATCCCAATATCCCAAAAATAACCAAAAATCTAATATTTTTTGTTCGTTCTAAAATAAATTAATAACTAATTTTGTTAAATTTTTTTTTACAAGAATTGAATAAATAAGTATCGTTGGATAGGTTTTGTAAAAGGAAATACAGTTTTCATTTCGAGCTTTTTGTTCTGAAGTTCAGCTTTCGAGATATTAGGCTTTAAGTGCGATAAAAAGCGCCCTCCCCCCTCACATTTCCATACCCACTGGTCTAAAAGAGTGAAAAAAAAAATAGAGTGTAGGTTTACATGGCAACATTACACTCAGGTAATACTGGGAGGTCTGCTGTGTATAAGTTGTAGAGGATGGGATCAAGTATTGAGCCTTGTGAGACACCCGCAGAAATATTTACGAGACCTGACGCGCTATTATTAACAAAGACTTGGTACATACGGTTACGTAGAAAACTATTAACAACATTACAGAGATAGTGGGGAAAATTAAAGCCGATTAACTTGTATATTAGTCCATCATGCCAAACCGTATCGAAGGCCTTTTCTATATCTAGCAGTACTAATGCCAGTACATGCCTTTCAAAACAAGTTGTCACATATGGCTTGGGAATAAACACAATTTTTCGCCAGATTTCTCTATCGTACGCAAACTTTTATTGAGCACTGTACATACATAAGTCATTAGCCCGATCATTAGCTTTGTCATTAACAGGTTTTGGTGAAAAACCGTAAGGCACATGAAAAGACGTGAAAGCGCATAGAGGCGTAAGTGTAGTACAGTAGTTGCCACAGTTGGCATTTGTTGAAGATTGTTCATGCACAACAACTTTGCTACAGACCATCACATGATCAAATGCGTAGTTTGCGATTCTATAAAGGGTATACAGATAAACATTCATTTTTTATTTATATAGAAGATAGATAGAAGATCTGTCGAATGATATATCACATGATTAGTTTTGATAAAAAACAATTTAGTAGTTATACTAACTTTTCCGCTAGTATGTATTTTTTTTCAGAAGCTTTATGGCGCAATCGAAACACATTTTTTGTTGAAATTTCATTTCTTAACTCTCAGTGGTTCACCAGTTCCGAGATAAAAGCTTAATGACAGACGGACAGACATTTTTATAATCTGCACCCCGCCACCCTTTCTTTTTCTGGCCGTTAGTATCAGTACTAAGTTTTTCTTTAATCTACGAACAATTCTAAGAAAACCAAACAAATTACGGTCTATTTCTGGGTTACCTAGATACATCTCCAGTCCAAATTTCAGCCCTTAATTCCAAAGAACCTAGAAGTTAATTGGAAAATATGTAAGAGAGGATATACAGACAGACGGAAACCGATGCCTTCTATAAAAGCCTTTATTTTATTCAAAAGAGTATATATGTAAGGAAAAAACACAGGAAATTAATTTTAAAAAAATTTGGTAATTTCGGATTGTGTCTTTAAAATTGGAGAATGAAGCCTTTTAAAAAAGGATTCCATTTCAAAAAAGCAGTGTTGGACCTCATCCGGACTCTCAATGCATTCACTAAATGAAGCTTGATAACATCTCAGATACCTTACTGTTTTTATATTAAAAGCAAATTGTTTGAGGCCAACCAACAACACAATGAATACGCAGCGCAGTTATTCATACAGAGCCGCACGGTAGTGTGCACAAATAACCTATAGCTCATTTGTGGTTGTGTGTAGACGACGACTATGTGGCCCTAGATGTTTGCCGTATATGTCGCCTTGCAAATCCTCAATTTTGCTGTGAACATTATCTTTCTTTCTTGCATAGGTAAACAATAATAAGGGCAATCTACGTGTTTGCACTAAAAAATCAACATGAAATTGCCAAAATTGAGTGCCAAATTGAGAGAGAGTCAGAGCATGCAATACAAGTTGAGTGCTTGATACAAGTTGCGAAAGAAAATTTTTGGTTTTTTTTTTATAAAAAAAAATTCTACTTAGAGGAATTGAAAATAGACTAAGAGTCTAAAAAATGTATTCGAGTTAGAGGGCTTCAACTGTACTTCTATCCGTTCAACACGGATCGGACACGATCATTCATGCCAGCTGTGTGGCTAATAGGGGTTGAAATGAATGTGAAAAATACCACTGAGACTCGTATCAATTTCAGCCAGAATTTTATGGGTTAAAAAAACATTAATCTGCACTTGCTCAGATTTCGCTCACTTATCGTTATTTTTATAGTTATTATTTTTTAATGCTTTCACTAAGATTTACAGTGATTTTTTTTGGATTTTCGAAATTCGCATATCGACGTTTTATCGTTTTTAGCCAAAAGCTTGAAAACTATTGGGGTTAGAATGCTGAAATTAGTTTTAATTGAATGTACTCATCGTAGCCAATTTTTTGTGATTTTTTCTGATTTTTGGTGGAAATTACAGGGTGGTTTAGCTTTCCGGCTTTTTACAGAACCATAAAAATGATTACTGTGAATCTACCTTAAAAGATAGACATATTCTGTCGCTGACTTTTTTTTAGAACTTTTTGAGACGATCAATTCTCTTGTACATTACTTTTTTGTATCTACAACTGTTTAGACAGCGCCCGCGGGCTTTTTTCACAAATCTCATTCTACCGTTAACTTGTTTTATAAAAATGTCCAAGCCTGTCTTTCCTGAAAATCCGCAATATTTCTGATGAAAACCACATGAAAATCCGTTCAGTAGTTCCTGAGATTAGTTAAACAAACAAACTCTTCACCTTTATGAACGCCGTACGCCGTGCGATTCCTTCAGCACTAAAAGTTCCACCATTCCAAAAATCGGCTCAAAAATAGTTCCAGTCCAGGCGCTTATTTTGATGTATTGCCACATAAAGTAGACCGCCCCAAGGGGGAGAAAAGAGGATTTTAATTTTTTTTGAGGTTTCTGAAACGATTTTTAAAAACTGAGCGGTAGAATTTTTTTTTGGCCTAACAATAGGACTAGATCCCCTACAGATCCTAACGTTGAACCATAACGCTTGGTGGCCCCAAAGGGGAGTTATGGGGATTTTGAACTTTTTTAGTCTCCTCAACGCTTCTTGAAAACCGAGTACCAGATTATGTTCAAATTTGGTATAAGAATAGTGTTAGGTATGTTATTGATTCTCCTGAAACGACATAACGGTCAGTGATCAGGAAGAGGAGAAAGGGGGGTTCGATCTTTTTTTTTTGCTTTTTTCAGATTCCGACTCATAATTTTCGAAATTGTTGAAACTTAGCTCAAATCAAAATAAATAGCTCGAAGGTCTTGCTTATTCCAAATCCAACGCCACCTTCCGCATCAATTTGCGAATAACCGTTCACGAGATATTGGCTTATTACTGTCATCATATTCGATATTCCAGTAAAAAAATATATATGGGGACCAGATTACGTAACGATCGATTACGCAATGATGACGTTTTCATCCTCATTTTCTCTGTTTTTTCCCTTCGTAAGCTGTGACGTCAGTGGGGGTGTGGTACCAAAAAGAGAACAACGCGGAGAGGGAGATTGAAAGAGAGTTCTTTGTCTCTCTTGCTCGCATAAGTAAATTGAAGAAATAAGTGCGAGGAGTTTATGTGTGTGTTTCATATGAAAATGTAAGAGCAATGGTTTGAGTGAAGAAAAATGAAGCAAAAAAGACCTTGGAACTCGATAAGAACAATTTTGAAGGACGAAGTTAAGAAATGATATTCACACAGTTTTGTTGTTTTCTTTTGTTTCAGAAGCAGAGTTGCAGATTTTTGATAATTTCAATTGTAATGTCAGTTGTGTGATAAAAAAGAGAACACACGGAAAGGATAGAGAGCTTATGGGCGTGTGTTTTATAAGAAAGTATTAAATAGTAAAGATATGAGCGGAGGGATATGAAATTACAAAGTCGATATGAAATTTTTTTTATGACGGTTCTCTAACAAAAGGAGCGGGGCATAGATTACAAAAATGTCTGTCTGTCTGTTATTAACCACTATTTTAGGTACCTGGTGAACCACTTGGAATTAAGAAATGAAATTTCCACAGATGATGTGTTTCATTTGCCCAAAGAAAGTTCCGAAAAAGAGTTCTAAGAAAGTTACTTATTAGCGAAAAAGTTAGTACTAATACTAAAATCAAAAAACTGATTTATTTTCTTAGATATTTGATATGGGTATCGTTCGAAAGAGAATGCCAGCCATGTCATGAAAAGTTGTTGGTAATAGATTATAAGCCAACAAACTTCGAAAAGCGACTTATATGCCGTGTCCCATACCTTATTTTATAAAGTAATGGGCCAACAAATCTGAAAAAAATTTGATTTTTTATTCGTACGAAAATAAACTAATTGTTTTTTAATTTTTTTTTACCGGAATTCATTAAGTTAGGTATCATTTGATAAGTTTTGTAAAATAAAATTTAGTTAGTTCTTGTTTTCAACTTTTTGTTTTGAGGTTCAGTTTTCGAGATATTAACCCAAAAAAAAAGATTGACCATCCTGGCTCAAACAGTGACATACGAATTGTAAAGATCCGAAAATGCCATTTTGTAGATCACGAAAAAAGAATAAAAAAAAAAAAAAAATTTTTATTTTCATAGAATTTTTCGAGATATCAACTAATTTGCTAAAAAAGGAATTAATTAACTGCCATGTATTCGCAAATAAATTTCTCCATAAAAAGTGATTGCTGAACGTGATTTGAATCGGTCCTCCATCGCGATGGTCGACCTACATCGCGCTTTTTAAAAAAATTTCTTCGATTGTCTGCTCTATTTTCCGTCACTCAAAATTACTCGCATTGAGTTCGAAGATCCGTTTTGTTTCTTATTCCTTCGCTCAAACCACTGCTCTCTTACATTTTTATATGAAACGCACACATAAACTTCTCACACTTATTTCTTCAATTTACTTATGCGAGCAAGAGAGACAAAGAACTCTCTTTCTCTCTCGCTCTAGGAGTCTTTCCGCGTTGTTCTCTTCTCTGTACCACACAACTGACATCACAGCTGACGAAGGGAAGAAGTAGAGAAAATGAGGATTACGTAATCATTCGTAGCCAGGCCCTTTGTATTTTTGTTAAATTGAATATCGAATATGATCACATAAAAAGCAAATATCTCGCGAACGGTTGTTCGCAAATTGATGCGGAAGGTGGCGTTGGATGTAAATTGGATGGAAAATTTCGAAAAATATAGGTCGGAATGTGAATAAAGCGGAAAAAAAGTTCGAGCCCCCCTTTCTCCCCTCCCTGATCTCTGACCGTTATGCGATTTTAGGGGAACCAATTACATGCCAAGCACTATTCTGATGCCAAATTTGAGCAAAATCTGTTGCACGGTTTTCAAGAACGGTTGAGGAAACTAAAAAAATTGAAACCCCCATAACTCCCCCTTGGGTCCCCTGAGCGTCATGGTTCAGCTTTAGGATCTGTGGGAGATCTAGCCCTATTGGCCAAGTTACAATAAATTCTGTTACACGGTTTTCAAAAATCGCTCCGGAAACCTTAAAAAAACTAAAATAGTAAAAAGCGAATATCTCGTGAACGGTTGATTGCAAATTGATGCGGAAGGTGGGGTTGAATTTGGAATAAGCAAGACCTTCGAGCTATTTATATTGATTTGAGCTAAGCCCCAACAATTCCGCAAAATGTAAGACGGAATGTGAAAAAGCGGAAAAAAATTTCGAACCCCCCTTTCTCCCCTCCCTGATCTCTGACCACTATGCCGTTTTGAGAGAATCAATATTCCGCAAAATGTAAGACGGAATGTGAAAAAGCGGAAAAAAATTTCGAACCCCCCTTTCTCCCCTCCCTGATCTCTGACCACTATGCCGTTTTGAGAGAATCAATAATATGCCTAACGCTATCCTTATGCCAAATTTGAGTAAAATCTGTTGCACGGTTTTCAAGAACGGTTCAGGAGACTAAAAAGCTTCAAACCCCCATTACTTCCCCTTGGGTCCTCTGAGCGTTGTGGTTCAACTTTAGGATCTGTAGGGGATCTAGCCCTATTGTTAAGCCAAGTTTCAAAAAATTCTACTGCTTAGTTTTTAAAAATCGTTCCGGAAACTTTAAACAAATGTAAGCCCCCCTTTCTCCCCTTTGAAGCGGCCCACTTTGTATATCAATACATCAAAATAAGCGGCTCGACTAGAACTTTTTTTGAGCCGTCCTTGTAGCTCCAACGACTTACAATTGATGGAGCTTTCAGTGCGTAGAAAAAAAAAAGAAACTAAATACGATCTGTATACGACATATTCTCAATAAAAAGTGATTGCTTGGACGTGATTTAATGCGGTCCTCCATCGCGATGGTCGACATACATCGACGCTTTTTAATAAAATTTAACTTAAAAACAAATCTGCTTCCTTTCAAATAATACGTATATCGACCATCACGGTTAAAAGTTTTTTCGGGCGTTAGTATCAGTATTATGAGAGAGGTACCATATAGACGCCCCCACAAGCTTCATAATTTTTACTTACAAAATCCAGCTTTTAATCATTTTTTAGAATTATTTGTTGCTTCTTAGAAATCATTCATTGAAAAGTTGAATAATAAACCCAAGTGTAAAATTTGCAGTGTTTTTTTTACCTAAATGTCATTCAAAAGTGTAAAATTTGCAGTGCTTTTGAATAATACTCTTAATTTAGACATACTAATACTATCACAGTAGCAGAAGCTCAAGTGGTTTACAGTTCTGAATACTTCCCTATTATCCAGGGTTATTTTATTTTAGTATTGAAGAAAAACTGAAATTTAAGAAAAACAGAATGACGCAATACAAAAGCGACGAAAAAAGAAACCTGTATGTAAAGACTTAAAGTGATTGTTGTTTTTGATTTTCTAAAAAATAAATAAATATCTGAGTGCAATTAAGCACGTCTCTTTTACCCTAATTCACTTATTATTAGTAAAACGTTTTTAGTGGTCATCTCACAAATATTTGGCACACAATTTTTAGAGCTTCTTACCTTACAACGCACTTCTATTAAAACCTAAAAGCATATTTAACAAAAAGTCATTAAAAACAACAAAGCATGTTATTCGGATTATCGAATTTTTCCCCTCCATCCAAGATTTTTAATGGATTTTCTGGACACGCAACGACAGAAACAATATAAAACCACCGCACACATCCAAACAAAATACACGAGCTTTTGAAATTAAGGCATCTTCCCATTCCTGTACTCCCATAAATATTAGGAATTGTATTTGAATCTTGAAAGCGCCGATAAACCTCCACAAACAAGAAGTCTAAGTGCTTGCGAGGCTTCAGGGTAGAATTATGTCTCTTAAGAGACTGGTTGCAAATCGCTAGTAAGGCTTATTATATATATTAATGCAAAGATACAGATAATCTTAGTTATTCTGTATTTTATAGGAATGTTAAGGCTATTGGTATTTCAACCAAGAGCAGACTTTGGACACGCCGTGGAATTTAATTCCGTTAATACCTTGCCTTTTAAGAGGCGGTACTTTGTACCAGCGTAAACACGTCATGATGATACTTTTAAACATAAATAAAACTTCATTCTCAACAGTAAAATGAATTAAGATAGTTCACTTACGCTTTCATTTACACATTGGATGTAATCAAAATTTCGTATTTTCATATATCTTATCGTAAAAATTGATGTTTTTTGTATCGAGTTTAAAAACAAAAAAAAAGAAACTGGTCAAGTGTGAGTATTACTCACGCGCCGAGGGTTTCGTTCTTTCGTCAACAGATTAGAAGTAAGGACATAAATTAAGTTAAGGCAACTAACAACGTCGGGTGGTTCTTATTGTTTCGATTAAAGCTAAACAAAAGAAAAATCCTTCCTTCCTGATCGTGCCAACCGTGTAAAAATGCTTTAGTGAACTTAAGGGAAATGGTCTCAAGCTACTCCATTGAGCCAATTAATCGGCAGTTCATGAAAGTTAGCTTACCAAACAGCTAAGCAATTTGAATCATAAAGTGTTCGGCAGTATTTTTATTAATAGATAGCCACTTAGTCACTTAAAACCCTAATGAGGTACAGTCAGAAACATCTAAGAAATTAAGAAATCAAGTATTCATGTTTGAAATTAAAAAAAAATTATTATTTAACTTTTGGGATGTGAAAGTCACATTGAAGCAATGACAAGAACTATGTTCAATTTAGTTTCTGTTCTGTTCTGTTTCTCTAGAACTCTTTATATCCGCTTTTATTTGGTGACAAAATTTAAAATTTTTCCAACAGCTTGTTCATATAAATCACAACCAATAGCAAAGAGCGTATCAGGAAATGGTCTGAGCACACATACACGTACAAATGACTGATTCTCTTATTTTAAAAAAAAAAAAAAATTTCAGTAACAAAGCTACTATGATCAATCATTTCCTTCGCTTTGGTGTCTTAAGGGAACTGAGAGAGAAGAAAACTATCATACAAAATATTTGCTCAGGTTCACAGGTTTTGAAAAGAGTCAAAAGATATTTCGGAATTTAACAGAATATATTGCTAATGCCATTTCATTATTTTCAATAGAAACTTTTTTAAGAATCCTTTGCGTTCTCGATTGAGTTAGTAACGCAGTCAGGCTATAATTTTTATTTGAATTGGATTGTAACAATTTTGAAAAAATAAGAAATGTGAAAATAGCGAGAAACCCCAGTTCGGAGAATAAAAGAAAAACAAAAAAAAAAGAAAACCAAACAAATCGAAGATTGAACGCAGGATCCTCGAGCAGAGCGCGGGCACCATAACCACTTCACCAACGTCACCTTGAAATTCTACTGATTTTTTAGGGTTTCGTTCCAAAGGAATAACGAAACCCTTATAGATTCACTCATGTGTCCGTCTCTATTTTTTTAGAAAACGTTGTGTGCTTGAGATAATCGATAGTTCCCCTTTTTTTAGCGAAATGCTGATATAATTTAAATCGTTAATATTGTGTGAATATAAATGTTTTTTTGTATAAAATTTTTTGATTCTATTGATTAGTGGGGGCCGTGGCTTAACCGTTAGTGCGTCGTACTGTTAAGCGACTTAAGCGAGCTCGAATACAGCTCGAGGAAAAAACACCACAAACAATTTACACGGCCCCACCTCCAGCGAGCGACTGACAATCCACCTGGAGTACTTCTGTCATGGAAAGCTTTCGCAATTCGCCGTTCGGAACCGGCCTATGTCTTCTAGTTCAAAAGAAAACGAGTATGCGAGATTTACTGCTTATTAAAATTTTGAGTTTGTATGCGAATTTTTCACAAACTATGGGCATCAACAATCTAACTTTAATATACTACTTAAAGAACAAGTTTCCCTCTTTCTAAGTTGGTATAGTACTTTATTTTAGGTGTTGCCATTGTTTCTTAATGAACTATTTTTCCATGTTGTTTGATTTGATTTTAAATTGCCCTTACCTCCTAAACGGGGTGAGATAGACCCCCCGCCCATAGTAAAAATTGTTCATTTTTGGACGCTCTATGAAAAACCACTATCACTTTTTGGCTCCAAAGCTATCAAAATAGATATTTTTCTAAACGTGCAAAAATGGATACATTGGGGTCAAGATGAACTTTTGTAATTTTCCGTTCTATAAATGCGATAAGAATCGCTTGTACTTCATTTTTTTGGTGATAAAGTAAGGAAACAAATAACACAAAAATCATTCAAATCGGTCATATGAGAGGTTTTTTATTTACAAAAAACCATACGACCGCCGAGTATGTATCCATTTTTGCACGCCACTGTATGTAAAGGCGACAGACAGACGGACACCAAAGTGATTCTCTTTCGTTCCAAAGCCACATTTGTTGCTTACCCTATCGCATACAAATCGAGGAAAACAAAAATTATAAATTTATTGTATGATTTTATATGTACATATATATTTATATATATAAGAAGTATTACATACAGTTTTTCTTATTACATGTGCATATGTCACTTTAATTTAATGAAACTAGTTATACACGTGAGTACGTTTATTATAACAACTAGCACACCCAAATCTAAGCCAGATAACATAAAAAAATCGTCTGCGTACTACGGCTTAATTTTTTTAAATTAATTTTTTTCGTACGACGCTTAAAAAATATATCAAAGCATTGACATTTTTGTTCTATTGTATTGTATTTGACAGATGTAGTTATTCTGTATTTAAAATTTCTGTAAATAAAATGTTAAGACTGTTGGTATTTCGCCTAAACACGTCACTTCTGAACATAGATAAAACTTCATTCTTAACAGTAAAATTAATTAAGATAGTTTACTTACGCTTTCATTTGCAGATTGGGTGCAATCAAAACTTCCTATTTTATTCAGATATCTTTTAAAAAATTGTTATTTTTTGCATTGAGTTAAGAAATAATAGCACATAAATCAGCAAGCTGTTGCTTACCCTAATCGCATGCAAATTGAGGAAAATAAAATTATATATTTTATGTAAAACAACTTGTTTAAATATGCATATATGTATACATATATGCATATAAATAAATATACATATATATATATATATATACATATAAATATATACATATATATGTATACACATATGTATAAAAAATATATATATATACATATAAATATATATATTTGTATACATAAATGTATATGAATATATATATTTGTATACATATATGTATATGTACATAGAAGTTGATGTTAATAAGAAGTATTACATTCAGTTTTCTTAAAACATGTACATATGTCACTATAATTTATTGAAACTAGTAATACACGTATGTATGTACGTTTATTACAACAGCTAGCACATCCAATTCTAAGCGAGATAACATAAAAAAATCGTCTGCGTTCTACTGCTTACAGAGCTGTAGATATACTTTTTGTATTTAATTTTTTTCGTACGATGTTTAAAAAAATATATTAAAACATTGAAATTTTTGTTCTATTTCATTGTATTAGACAGATCTAGTTGTTGAATACTATTTTTAGCTAAAACCCTTTGTCCGTTCATTGTTTACATATGTTCCTGTATATGGACTACCGCAAGATTGTTGTTTCCGCACATGAAAATTGGCTCTGAAATACATACAATAAGCAATTTAATTGGTAATTGTTTTCGTTAATAAAACTAGGTAGTATGTTTTTAAAAAAAAAGTACACGCATAAGATTTTAACGAAAATTTGAGGAAATTATGCTAGATTTGTCTCATTTTTCAACAGCATTAAGAAAAAACTATGGCATTAAATGAAAAAAATAGAAAGAGATTTTTTTTCGCAGAATGCAGTTGAAGAGAGGATGTGTATCCTCACAAAATTAATCGCACAAGACTTCTTTTAACGAAATAAGCTAAATTTCACTAGCTTAGTCATAAAAAATTAATTTAAAAAAAATGGAACTAGTTATAAATGCAAAATTAGTACAAAAAAAATCAAATATTAATAAATCAAAGTAGACATAAACGAAAACAACAATAAAAATAAAAATATGAAAATATACATATATAAAATAAAGTTTTGACAGAGAATGGTTTCTTAATAATTCCTGACATCTCTAGTCATTTATCATTTCATGGTCATTTATTTCACTGGCGTCTTATGGTTTTTCTTGATTATCTTGACAATATGCCTCCCATTTGCCACCCATAATATCTTTTTTCGACCCTTACCTTTCTTATTTTCTAAACAGCTCTCATTTCTGAACTTATAGACAACATCCCTAACTACGGTATAAGATCTTCCTACAAGTTTACCAGTCTCTCAGTACGTTTTGCCTTCACAAACTAACTTTAAAATAAGCTTCCGCTCTTCTATAGAAGTTTTTGATTTTTTTTCGTCCCATTTTGGTCTTTTTCGTTTTTTTATTTTATTTTCTCAGAAATCCTTTTGCTTGTTGCCTCGATCACAGCCTTCAACAGAATGAACGGTTATTATAACACAGAGCTTGTGCGGATAATTCGGAGAAGTCGGAAAAAAACCTACCCTTCGGGCTGATTGCATCAGTTTGATCCTTGAATATGACTATTGAATATACAGAGCAGATGTACAATACAAAAAAACTGTTACTTCTTAAGTTGTGCATAGTAACTAGAGTAATTTTGTAAGGCTGTGTACATACATAATTTATTATTTGCATATCCTTATCCAGCTGTTACCAGATTTAACACTAGATGTTAAATACAGTAGTCCCCGGTTAGTTGCGTTGGTCAAAATTTCGGATTTTCGACGCACTTAATTGTTATGCACACGCAATAGAGAAACCCCCGCCTTATTACGTTGAAAGCGCAATAAAGAATTTTTTTTATGTATAGCACATATGCATGGATTAAAAAAATAGCCAATAAAACTCATTGTAAATAAACTCAACAAAATTCGAAGGAAAAAATTCAATTCGTAAACGAAGGAACACGTGGATGTTTTATAGATTTGTTACTTAAGCTATAAACACGAAATGTTTTTTTTTCTTTCATTCTGTGCGTTCAAATATCCGCGAGATTTTGTATGCAGTTTTACTACAAACTAACCGTTATTGGGTGCAATTAACCGGGTAGCGCAGCTAAGCGGGTACGCAGTTAAACAGGAAAATTGTGTACATTTCTTATGGGATTTTCTATTTGCTTGTTTTTTCGATTAATTAAACGGAGAACGAAACTAAGTGACTGACAGTTATCCGGGGACTACTGTACATACCTAGTTTTACCGCACCCGTCAAATTGACGGATATTTGATTATGTCTTTCATTGTAACTTTTGATTTACTTAAAATAAAAAATAAAAGAATACAATTTAGCAATAGCAACATTTAATATAATGATTAATTAATTATTAATAAAAAAACAAATACAATCTAGCAATAGCAACTTTTCATATAATGATTAATTAATTGTTAATAAAAAAACAAACAAATTCGTTAATCAGTAAGATGTCATGTTCATGCAATTGTGAACGAATCGATTAACGAATTTGTTTGTCGAATGCCACTTGGCTAGACCCGCAGCTCTAAACTAACGTAGTTATAACGGCTTCCGAACCCTTCAGGTCATTCAATACAAATATCTGGAAGCGATGTAATGAATGTAAATATGTATTGATATCCATCATTGCATAGATGATACATAAGTTATTATAAACTTTGAAACTGCTAAAGCCGCCATTTTGGCAGTTCTTTGTATAAATGTGTATAGGCCATACCGATTATGAAAATAAAAGTCGGTGAAGGTAATTGAAAACTCGTAATAAAATTCCAGAACAAGTGCATAAATTATATAAAATTTTTAAGCATGAAATCTGGAAACCTCAATATGGCGGTCTTGGAAGTTCTAGCGGTCAAATTCTTGAATTTCATTCTGGCTGATGGCTTAACATGGGATGAACAATATTTTTTACCCATTGCATTTACCAAGTGCTTAGGTTAATGAATGCAAATTTAAGTCGAAACAAGAAATAAAAGCTGATTTGCTACATTTATTTGCCTGACTTTTGCTTACTTTTCCGTGTGTTTTTTGCTCGTTTTTTGAAGTTATGTATAAATTCCGATTTCATGTACCTCTTCGTGAATTTATCTCATCGTCCGCCTGCTTTGTTCTGGTGTTCCTTTTTGAGTTGAAGTCAAACTTATTGCATCTAAGAACAAATTAGTTAACGTTTAAGTGTAGGACATACGAAATTTATATTCCAGATTTCATCGAAATCGGTTCAGCAGTTCAACAGTTCAAGAGTTCTAAATCCGATTTGGTTTCACATCGCCTCTATTAATATTTGCGATTTGAAAGTTTGGAACGACTTGACCGATTTGGTTAAAATTTAGAAGGTAAACTCTTGCAGACACGGCTTCAAGCTATATTTTTCTTCGATGTATTGTGAGTTTGACTACAACTTACGAGTGCATCCATCAATTCGATAAAAAATAACGCCGGTATTCAAAATACCCTCTTTCTGATTTTCTGAAATACCGCATTGGCGATCGATCTATCTGTACTTTTTTCCCAAAAGCAGATAGGGGCAGATGAAGTTGTCAAGTTTTTTTTAGGGATTAGTTGTTGGTAAGGTAAAATGAATAAGAAACGATTCGACGATTCACGCAAAAATTAGATAAAGCATTTTTGGTATTTGTCGCTTTGCATAAGAAGAGCAATTTAAGGAAAACCAGTAGTCGTTTTTTCAAAGCACTACCCGAGGGTCCTAATAATAACTTCTAACATTTACTATCAAGTTTTTATATACAGATATTGGGTCAGATGTATTTGTAAAGTTGTAAATTGCAAACGTTTTTAAGCTAAGACGGACGAAGTCGCGGGAACACCTAGTCCTATTAATATTATAAAGCTGAATGTTTGTAATGATGTTTGTTACTCTTTCACGCAATAACGAGTGAATCAATTTTCATGCAACTTTACAAAAATATAGCTCACATATCAGAATTACATAAAGGCTATAAATTTTAAGGCTATAGATTAGCTTGGCCAAAATATAGGAAAAATATATAGATATCAGGAATCACAAAAAATGTCATGTTTTTAACATTAATGGGATTCTTTTCCGTTTGGATGAGCCAATTTAAATAAAATTTGGAAGACAGACTGCTCACATAATGATTTACAATATAGGTTAGCTTATTCCATGATGGACAAAGTTTGACTTCAATTCGGACAACAAGTGCGCATCAAAGCTGGCAGTCAAAATACGCTTTTTTAGGGTTTCATTCCAAAGGAATAACGAAACGCCTATAGAATCACTTCGGTGTCCGTCTGCCTGTCTGTCCTCTTTTACATATTTGCCCATAGCTTCTAAGTTCTTCGGAATCGAGGGATGAAATTTGGACTGAAGATTTATCTTGGCGGCCCCCTCTGCAGCTGATCTCATCATGGTGGGGGCGGGCAACAGGTTTGGGATGTGCGAATTCATTTTCGTACACTCCAAACCTGACTAATTAAGCGCAACCACCCCAAAAATGACAAAAATACCAAGAAAAACCTCCTGGTGCGCCGGGGCCCCATTCGGAGCCAGTCCTGATTCGTGGCAGCATGCGAGCGTCTGGTGGCCGGTTTGTCCCGTTCGGCAGCCGGTCGGGCTCAGCCCGAAGAAGTTACTATGGGCCACTATGGGACTGGGGGGATATTCACGCCATGCGCGAATCAGTGCATGCGGGGATCCCAGGGTAACCGACAACGGCAACAGCTTATGATAGGAACGTCTCCAGCTTGTTGAAGAAGCTACCAGGTATCGACTAGATATCGTAGGCATCTCTTAGACGAAGCAAAGAGGTTCTAGAACTGTGGACCTTTCGGACGAGTGGAAACTTTTCTCGTCGGGAGTTGCACCTGAAATGTCTACACAGGCGGGAATGGAGATACTCACGAGTCACAGGCTGGCAAACAGGGTAGTGGAGTGGATTCCATTAGGGCGGAGAGTCGGGATCTTAAAGCTTAAGCTTGAAAGACCAACTTTGGCTCTTGTGCAGGTGTACGAATCGAGAGTCAGAGTATGCGGCTTTCCTGCATGAAGTTCATGCGGCCCTTAACAGGGTGGCTGAGATGGATTCCCATATCCTGATGTGGGACTTTAATGCTTACGTATGTATGGATGTAACGACATGGGGGAGTGTGATTGGGAGGAATGGTGATCCTCATCAAAATGCGAACGGAGAGAAGTTGTTGGATTTTTGCTGTGCAAATGGCATGTCCATTATGAATACCTTCTTTCCACGCAAGGACATACATAAATACACTTGGTACCGCCGGAGTCTTCAACAGAAATCGTTGATAGACTTCTTTTTGGTACTACCGTGTATGAAACGGATGGTCCAGGGGACGGACCCAGGATGAGATTCTTTGATCAAGTCCAAAATCTCGCCTGGCTACGCTTAGGCATACCCCCTGATGAGTTAGAGTCGGCGGCGGAGATCGAGTTGCCTGGAGATCTCTTTTGCATACATTGCACCCGCGACCCCGTTAGTGGATCACGCGGTGAAGAAGATGATGATGATAATGACAATGATGTATCTTGGCAACCCGGAAAGAGACCACCAGTTTTTTTCACAATTAGTCGTAGATTAAAGAAAAAGTTAGTACTGATACTAACGCCCGGAAGAACTTTTATTGACTTTGATGGTCGATATGGGTATCACTGGAAAGGCGCGGGGCGTAGATTATAAGAGTGTCTGTCCTTCCGTCATTCAGCTCTCATCTTGGTAACTGGTGAACCACTTAAAATTAAGAAACGGAATTTCTACAAAGGATGTATTTCGATTGCGCAGTAAAGATTCCGAAAAAAATATTTAAAAAAAATAACATACTAACGAAAAAGCTAGTACTACTACAAAATTTGTTTTTATTAAAACTATTCAAATGATATATCATCCGACAGATCTTTTAAAATAAAATACAGGTTTCACTTCTTACTTTTTTAGTCAAAAGTAGTATTTGGACTCAAAGTCCAAAGTGAGGATGAGGAAAACGCGTTCCACCCCCTCCAGTTTCCACACTGATGTTACTAAAAATCTGAATCTGATCTGTTACTGTATCTGAAATGTTGGTCTCGATGTAATCTTTACTTTAACATTGGACTGAGCATTCTAGCTTTAATAGGTTTCGGGTAATTAACTAAAAACCTCAAAACAAGAATATTCTAATTGTA
The DNA here is from genome assembly GCA_905187475.1 of Syritta pipiens. Lineage (NCBI taxonomy): Eukaryota > Metazoa > Arthropoda > Insecta > Diptera > Syrphidae > Syritta > Syritta pipiens. Next base: position 58,129,215 of record LR994572.1, on the reverse strand, counting down.
AAGATCTGAAAAAGCCATTTTGTAGATCTCGGCGAAGGAATCAAAAAATATTATATGAAACAAATTTTATTTTCACACAATATTTTAAGATGTCATGGATTAAGGACGATTTTATTCACTCAAAGTTTTTTATTCACTCAAAGTTAAACACTACTTTAGGAATTTCTTTTCAACTTTCAATTTTGTTTTCATTCACTCACATGCTGTCATTTAAACTTTTATTTTTCAGCTCGAGACTATCAACTCCTGGGCTCTCAACACGTAACTTTTGAGACCATCATCGTCACGATGACCGTCGTCAACGCTATCGTCAAAAGTTCACGTAACACTATCGCTTTCGTCTCATCTATCGTCGCAGTTTGAGTGCTACTAAATGCTACATTCGTTATGTCAAAATAAAAGCTGCATGTCATCTTTCATTATCCTTTTGTATTTTCAGGTCCAAGAATTAATTAAAAATATAGGTAACTAGCAACCCGTCCTGGCTACGCGCAGGCAGCACTATATATCTAGAGTTTTTTCGTATTCCAGTAATGGAATAGCAGAAAGTGTTAATGAATTTAGAAATAATTTGGGGTAATGCACTGCTTGTTCTACATCTAAAACGCGGTCAACTAAATAATAGACTTGTGATGATGAATCACATTTGGCAAGAATTAAATCATTAACTTAATTGACTTGCTTATTTGTATGCGACAAAATAGGCCTTTCCTCAAACCAAATAAATTAGTAGATAAGTTTGCAATATCGGGATATATGATTGGGAAAATCATTTCTAAAATGTTCGACAACAAAACAAAGATATTTCTGAAATTTACCTTCCCATTTCTTACTTCAAATTTTTCTGCTCTTATTTCAAGTCTACTATTGGAAAGTGATGTGTTGTCTCTTCCATATTCAACACTTATGTATATTAGTTTTGTTGAAATGTGACCTAAGGATAACTGACCATTCACTGATAACCATTCAATTTGCTTCTAGCCTGAGCAGTATGTTGCGATGGACTTTACCTCAATTAATTTCGATGGTCTGCGCAGACTTCTGACGTTTGATGGCTAATGAATCCGTCCACAGCTTTTTCTATTTTTCTTAAAAGACTTCAACTTCACTTAGAAGCCAGTAGCCGAAAATCCCATAAAAGATTCCACAAACTGAAGTTCCTTCCAAGGCCTTGGAAGAATGAAATGCCTATACTCGGCTCCAGAAGCATCCAAATAATTTGCGACTTAAGGAAAACTATAAGTAGCTGTGTAATGATTTTAGAAGAGAGTTTCCGATGCGCAGAGATTCGTATTATAGGAATAAGTTAATTCATTGTTCGGGAAACAGTCGAAGAGAATGGGAGGTTGTAAATCATATTCTGAACAGAACAAAGTCTACACCTGAGACATCTGTACGTAATGGAAATTCAATTGTATCTAATTCAGTAGATATTGCTAACCTTTTTAATGAATTTTTTACTAATTTGCCTGCAGTTTCTGAATCTCCGACTAATAATTCTTCTTCTTATTTTTGTGATAATGTGATTGTGTGTGAATCATCTCAGTCTCGTAGTTTTTTCTTCGAGCATTTTACGTCGTTCGAAGTTCATTAAATCATAATGCCTTTAAAATCATCTAATTCTACCTCATTTGGCTGTGTCTTCGTTCCTTTTTTAGTCGCTGATGTGCTGTCATACCTTTTTAACTTCAGCCTGCAGGGAGGTATTTTTCCGGAGTCCTTAAAAACTGCAATAATGATTCCTTTACATAAAAAAGGGGTTACAACTATCTTAAATAATTACCGTCCAATTTCCTTACTATCAGTTTTTTCCAAAGTTTTTGAATGAGGTGTTAAATCTCGTATGTAGACGTTTCTTACGAAAACAAACTTTTCTAGGGATTTTCAGTACGGTTTTAGAAGTGGATGCTTTGCTAAAGCTCTGCGGTGAGATTTACAGCAGTATCAACCATAACGAACTTCCAGCTGCTCTATTTATTGATGTAACTAAAGCATTCGATATGGTTGATCACGAACTGCTGCTAAAGAAATTATTTAATGCCGGCTTTAGGGGCTCTTCGAATCTCTAGCTCTCGTGCTATTTGCATAACCGTAGGCAAAAAGTTGTGATCAAGTCCTTGCTAGCTCTGTTCGTAATATCGATTTAGGTGTCCCTCAAGGATCTGTATTAGGCAATTTACTGTTCTTAGTTTTCATTAACTCTTTATCTAGTCAACCTTTTAAGGGAAAAATAACAGCTTTTGCTGATGACTCTTTGCTCTGTCATACACTAGCAGATCCCTTTTTAACTTATACGCAGATATTATTATTGACTTAGATATTTTCCGTAGGTGGTTTGGTTTGCATAAGTTCTCCATAAACGCTAAAACCGACATATGCGAAGACTTTCCCATTAAATTCCACTCTCCCTGCTGCACTCGATTTTGTTTAAATTATGGCGGTTGCTCAAACACATTCATTGATAGTGCTAAGTGCTCAGACAATTGCTTTTATATTGAAAGAGTACGTAGTTTTAAGTATTTGGGTGTAATATTGGACCACAAGCTTAATTGGCATGAATTGGCCACACATCTTATTTAAGAGATTATTTCAATACAGTTGTCAGGCAATTGTACCACCTTAGCCTGTATTGTGGCACATCGGTTCTCATTCCGGTTTATAATGGTTTGTTTAGTTCCAAACTTCAGTATGGTCTCTCGTTTTGGGGTGGTATACATTTTACTAGAGTTCAGCCATTACTTATTAAACAAAAATATGCTATTCGTCTCGCTTGCAAAGTTGGCCGCCGTACTCCTACCTTTGAATTGTTCAGAAATCTTAGAATTCTTCCATTAAGGCACCTTTACTTTTACAAGGTTCTTAAAATCTTTTTTAATAGATCGGGAAATGTCGCTGCTAGATTGCATGGCAGCCACTATCTTCGTGTGAACTACTTAAATTTTGTTACGGTACCCATTGTTAATAAAGTACTTTTTTCCAAATTTTTTACGGTGACTTCTTGTCGGATTTTTAACAAGCTTCCGTATGGACTTAGGTGCGAGCAAAATAAATCAATCTTTTTAAAAAATGTCAAAATCTGGCTATTTTCTTTTAGCTTTAATCAAATTGAAAATATCATCAACCCTATCTTGTAATTTGTTTTAATATCCTTAATTTATTAGCTATTGCCCTTCACTTTCTTTAATTGAATTTTAAATATAACTAACTATAACTCTTTAACTCTTTCCCATCAACACTTTTCCTCTGAATGCCATCAAATAATGGTACTTTCGCCACTTGTCCTTCTGACAACAGTTTGTACCTAACTATTTCATGTAGATATGTTCTCTCGAATTCTATACCTTAAAATGTTTGTATATTCCAGTATTTATATGAAATAAAGATTATTATTATTATTATTATTCTCTAAACTAAATTTCTCGGTAACAATTTTTACTATCGCGGTAGCCTTCGTTCGATTTAGCAAAATGTTTTTGGCGATCTCAGAATCGGGAAAAATTGATTTGAGCATTCCACTACGGTGATCAAAAACGGCCAAGGCAATGTTATGCTCTGCAGCAAAGGCACATAATTTTATTTCAGCAGCCTTTGTGCTGATATTTGTGAGTGAACTGAGTAATTTTGGGTTGACGGTTAGATTCTTTCCAATTCGCTTCATGTTTATGGGTTTTTAAATACCCTTGGAGCTCTGACTTTTTAGGGAGTAAATCTATCGCACATACAGTTTGTCAAGACAGTATTTACACAACGTACAAAAACAGCAATTTTTACTTTCTCGCTTCAATTTGAGGCACTTCTCACCATTTTTTTTTTATTTCATTACTTCATATCTTAAATAGTAAATAACCTAAAAAAATTCACATAACTAATTATTAACAACAACAAAAAATAAGTAAACTCAAGAGCAACAAAAAATTAACTGTCAAGAAAGTGTTTACACTTTTCATTCTGCTTCCTTTTCGCAGCATGCATAGTTCAAAACGGTACCGTTATAGCGGTTATTTTCAGTTTGTGCTTTGTAGCAGACGAAGGAAACCGAACACGAACATGTTCATTGTTCCTTCAGCTGTTAAGTGTGTAAGAATTATTTTTTTCTGATAAGTTTTAAAATGCCTGGCAAGAGATTTTCTTTTGACTTAAAACAATTGATTTGTTATATCTATTATAATGGTAAAAGCGTAAAAGAATTGATAGAGCTGTTTGATTTATCTAAAAAAAAAACATTATATATTATAATATAATTAATCGTGCAGAACGTCGAAATCGGTTACCAAAAGGTAGGTCAAAAAAGTTATCGGGTAGAAATGAGCGGTTTTTACTAAGACAAGTCCACGAAAACCCCCGAATATCTATTCGGGCTTTGAGTAGAGAGATAAACCAAGAATATGGTGTACAAGTTTCTTACGTAGCTGTGAGGCAAGAGCGAGAGAGAACGAGTACAAATCAAGAGTTGCACGAAAAAAACCTTGTCTTTCAACTCTAAATGTACAAACACGCTTGTCATTCGCTAGTAAGTACAGCATTCAACCGAACGACTTCTGGGATGACGTTATTTTTTGTGATGAAACAAAAATAATGCTGTAGTACAACAATGAGCCCTATAGAGTTTGGCGTAAACTTTTAAAATCATTACTTAACAAGAACATCATTCCAACTGTTAAATTTGGGAAGTTATCTGTGATGGTGTGGGGTTGCATATCCAGCATAGGCGTCGGAGACATTGTCTTGATCGAAAATACAATGGACACAAAGAAATATCTGAGTATTTTGCAAAATCATTTGGTTGCTAGTGCCAACAATTTTGGCTTTAATGGTGGTGTTAGTGGCAGAAATCCACGATTTAAATTTTATCAAGACAACGATCCGAAGCACAAGGAACTTAACGTGAAGATGTGGCTACTCTACAACTGCACCAAAGTATTGGATACACCAGCACAGAGTCCAGAGCTTAGCCCGATTGAGAATTTATGGATACATTTAAAGAGGGAGGTGACAAAAAGGAATCCCAAAAATCGGAACCAGCTGATTCAGTACATCAGAGAAAAATGGTCCAATATTCCAAGTAATTACGATGCAAAAAAGCTAATTGGATCAATGTTAAAACGGCTAACGACAGTAATTAATGCTAAAGGTGGCCATACCAAATATTAAAGTGCGCATATTACGTGTAATTAAGTATAGAATGAAGAAGTGTAAACACTTACTTGACAGTTAATTTTTTGTTGCTCTTGAGTTTATTTATTTTTTGCAGTTGCAAAATAAATTTGAAGGAACATAGGATGTACCCAAACTACGTCGTATATTTGACCACGTGCCATTATATCCTTCGATAAATGAGTGCAAGCGAGGTAGATTTTTCGCACACACAAAAGGAACAACAAAAAAGACACGAAAAAAACATCACAGAGGGCGAGTTCAGGCAATTGACGATTATAAGATATAAAATATCAATTCAATTTAAAGATATAATTTGAAATATTTTTAGACAAGGTAAATCTCGTTTCATCTGATTTTCCCTATTTTTGAAACACTTTTCCCCATTAGGGTCGAAAAATCCCCAAATGGGGAAAAAGTTTCAATTTTCTCGTGTTCTTTGGGTTCGATGATTTCCGCATATGTCGCCATGCAAATCCTCATTCTTGCTGTTAACATTCTTTTTCTTTCTTGCATAGATAAACAATATAAGGGCAACCACATGCGCTTCTTTCTCCGTCGTGTTTGCACTAAAAAAATAAACATGAAATGAAAGGTGTTCGTTGTCCAGTGGTCCAGTGCCAAATTGAGAGAGAGTCAAAGCACGCAATACAAGTTGCGTGCTTGATAAAAGTTGCGAAAGGAAATTTTTTGTTTATTTTTTTGCGAAAAAAAAAATTTCACTTAGAGGAATTGAAAATTGACCAAGAGTAGAAAAAATGTATTCGATTTAGAGGGCTTCGACTGTATATAGATTTGTCCAAGGTGCATGCCTTTCCTGTATTTATTGTATTATCTATTTTTGGTATAAGGAAAAATTGTTCTAGATAATCCCATTCCGTTGAAGGTCTTAAGTAAGTGGTTTAAGTAGATTAAATGGTATGTAATGTAACAACCATGGAAGGAAAGCTGTAATAGCAGGAATCTACGCATCCGTCATACGAGCAGATCGACATGTGTGGTGTCCACTATTTGAATTACGTTTTTGTCGAACAACTTATCTGAAATGCTCATTGACATCAGCATTTGCTAGTTGGGGTACCCCGCGACACATAGAAACCTACATCTATATATATTATAAAACAAAGTCTAAAAAAATGTTTGGGGAGCCTAATCTCAGGAACTACTAAACGGATGTCCATGCGGTTTTCACCAGTAGTATTGTTCTGTATCTATTATGGGTATGGACTATATTTTGTAGACATTTAGGCACAACAAATTAACGGTATATTAAGATAAGTAAAAAAAGTCGAGAACTGTCAAGCTTCTAAGGCGGGCGCTGTCTAAACAGTTAAAGATACAAAAAAATAGTGTACTGGGAAATTGATCGTCTCAAAAAGTTAAAAAAAAAGTCAGCGGTGGCATATGTCTATCTTTTAAGGTAGACTCACAATAACCAATTTTATGGTTCTGTAAAAATTCGAAAAGCCAATCCGCCCTGTAATTTCCACACCGCTTTGTCAAAAAATCTGAGAAAATTACAAAAAATCGGCTTCCATGAGTAAATTAAAAAAAAACTAATTTCAGCATTCTAGCCCCAATACTTTTGGATCTTTTGGCCAAAAACGATAAAACGTGAATATGCAAATTTCAAAAATCTAAAAACGCAGTTTTATAGATCTTGGAGCAAGCATTAAGAAATAATAGCTTGAAAATATCGATTAGTTGGCGAAATCCGAGAAATCGTTGATTAAAAGATTTTTTTAATCTATAAAATTCTGGCTGAAATCGATGCGAGTCTCAGTGGTGTTTTCCATATTCATTTCAACCCCTATTTGCTCAACTCAAATTTGCACACAATTGGCATGACGATGATCGCGCAGAAACGGTGTTGTACGGATAGAGGCATATGAAATGTGAAAAATGGATATATGTATACACATATGTATGTGTATAGGTTTACATAAATGTACACATTAGAAATACAGATAGCGATTAAAGAGCGTGGTATTTTTTATTGGAAAATTATAGCCAATGGGAAAATAGCATGTCTGATGCGTGTTCTGTTCTATGGGAATATAACAAGGACATTTATTTACTTTGACAATTTCGTTGTTTAAAATTACTGAACCTTTGTTGCCGTGGCAAAATCACCGCAAAATATGATTGAATATATGTTGTACCGCAGACAACAACAACTGTCATCCTATTATGGAAACATTGATCAAAGTACATACAATCGAATCATTCGAAGTCGAATTTTTACGGGATATCAAAATTAGTTCGAGTTAGAGGCAGTTATTGAAATTCAAGTTAGAGGGTTTCATATATGTATATATATTTTTTTTTAAATCATTTATTTTGGATTGTAATATTATATTTGCAATTGGAATTATACTGGCAGACGTCTTACGTTTAAATTAAACTTCCAATACATGCGCTAAATGAAGCAAGAATGCATCTCAAATGCCTATCTGTTTTCAGATTAAATGCCGATTATTTGTGTGTGCGCGACGAACAACGATAATGTTCGCTCGCAATGTTCGCGTGTAGGGCCATGTTCGCGTGTAGGGCCATGTTCGCAAACTAATCCTCATTTTTGCTGTGAACTTCCTTTGTAGTAGACTAAGGCTGGAAAGAATGTATTCGGGTTAGAGGGATTCGCGACTTTAAGGGAGTTCGACTTAGAAGATTGTTTTTGTATGGGATATAAATATGGACGTTCGACTTAGAGGAATTCGACTGTATGTTCTGTGGAATTTTATTTCAAGTAAATAGAGAAATAACCTCTCTTTGGCAAATTTAAAAAAAGAATTAAATTCCTGGCCTTATAACATCAAACGATGCAGAATACATGCGAGAAAAAACAATGATCATTACTGACTTATTGAAGCGATTCAAAAAGAGTGTCTTTTCAAAAGGGGAAAACATCATTTATGATTTAACTATGTTATTAGTTAATGTACAATAACAAGGGGAACATTTTCTTTTTGAATGCTACTGGAGGCAGCGGGAAGAGTGCTTTTGCTGTGGCATTGTCTGGAATTAAACCCACACTTTTAGATGGCGAATGAACTGCAAACTTTGCTTTTAAACTTCCATTAAAATTTTGTAATGTCGATGTTTCAAGTGCTTGCAATGTTTCCAAGTAGAGTAATACTGGTAATTTGATGGGGGATTGCAGTTCAATAATTTGGTCGAGGCTGCAATGCTCCACAAAACGTCTAGCAAGACGTACTAAAGCAAAGTCTATGCTTCACTGAAAAAGTCATACTTATGGCTGCAAATAAAAAATCGTAACTTCAAACTAATATAAAGGGTGATTTTTTAGCTATTATCTTTTTGGCAACACATAAGTGTTGCATATGGAAGAGACAACACATCACTTTCCAATAATATGCTTCAAATAAGAGCAGACAATTTTGAACCAAGAAATCGGAAGGTAAACTTCAGAAATATCTTTGTTTTGGTGCCGAACATTTTAGAAATGATTAAGAAGATATATCCGGATATTGCAAACTTATCTACTAATTCATTTGGTTTGAGGGAAGGGCTATTTTGTGGCAGACAAATAAGCAAGTCAATTAAGTTAATGATTCAATTCTTGCCAAATGTGATTTATCATCAAAAGTCTATTATATAGTTGACCGCGTTTTAAATGTAGAACAAGCAGTTCATTAACACTTTCTGCTATTCCATTACTGGAATACGAAACAAACTTTAGATATATATAGCTGCCTGCGCAACAAATCAATAGTATTTGAATTTTTTAACGATCTGACCTCAAACTTTTCTGTAAACTATCCCAGATCGCGTTATCTCCGCAGTAGAACATACACGTCGTTCGATTACAATCAATGCATAGAGAAATATGTTAATAGTTTATTTGAAATAACATTTGGAAACTACTATATACAAAAATGAACTTCACAAAGGCAGAGAATGATTTTAAAAATAATAAATACAAAGTCTGTGGGAATGTTAGACGCAACAAGCCATTTATACAAAAGCACACAGCATATCCTTAAAATGTTTTTTTTCGTATTTCCATTGAGTGGCTTACCATTTGCATTGAGTTGTTTCTGAGTTTTCTTCTCGTACTAATATAAGTGGTGCAAGTATTAACACGCTGAAGTTGAAATGTGTATTCGTCGGCTTAAAAAAAAAAAATATTTTTGAATGAAGAAACAAAACCCATTTGCGGCTTTTTAAGCACATAATGCGCATATTTATATTCAGTTATTTAGTATTTTTCTGGAAGACATAACTTTAAATACCACAAAGAAAATACGATTGTCATTCTTTACAAAGCAAATTAAAATTGTTGCATTGGCTTACCATGACCCTCAAAACTTCTTTCACATCCCCGTCGATATCGTCTCATACAACAACACCGTCGGAGTCCTGGAACTTTGTAAATTATCTGCAGAAAACCGCCTCTAAACCGAGCGTTCATATAGCAGTATATGATAGGGTTATAACAACTGTGCGACATGGCCAGCCAATGGAATGCAAACCAGAAGTATGGAAGTGGAGTCCACTGCATAAAGGTTTCATCGTTTAATAAAAGCTGTAAATAAGAAGTGATTTAAGATTGCGGAAGGGAAACGAATTGAAAAACTTACCACTAGGATGTTGAATGGGAGCCAGCATATTGTAAAAACAATTACCACAGTGACCATCATTTTTATCATCTAAAAAGGAAAAAAAAAATCGAATAACAAAGATGTTCCCTTTATTATGACAGTTAAGGGATGATATAGTGATGTGTTTGCAGTGCAGCAATATAATAAATCGATGTACACGAGTGCAAATACCTGTTTGGTACTTAAAACTGGCCACATAGTTCGCGCATGCAATATGCTTTTGAAAGATATTGTAAGTTTTTTTACATTATATTGTCGTATTCTCTATTTTTTGTTGATTTTTTAAATAAATGAGAATAAGAGCTAAGAATGCAAAGTAATGAGTGAACTCACAACTGATTGCATTCAATTGAATGATAAAAAAAGAATGCAGTCTTTCTCTACTAATTGATTGCATTTTTTTTTTTAAGTTTTAAATGAAGTCAACGATTGCAATCAAAAATTGAATTCATAAATGATGCAATCCAAAATGATTGCATTCTTTTACAACTCTGGAACGTAATAGGGCCCATAGACGCGACACAGTGTTGAACACGGTAAGTAAGGGTAAGTGTCACGTGTATGGCCTGGTGTGCACACTAATTGTGGGCGGAGTTTCGGGTGTGCAGAAAATCAAAAGATTTTGATTTTTTTGACACGGTGTGAACACAAGAGTCTCGTGTATGGGCAAGTGTGCACACTTTCGAGCAAGCAGATAGCGAACGATCGTCAGCGGTCATTAATGTTGTTGTTGTTTACGCATTCCTCACCGACGATCGAGGATCAATGTGTGCACACATGTGTTACGTTTGTGGCGAAAGACGACACAACACCGTGTTCAACCTGTGTTGCATCTATGGGCCCTATAAGTGCGCTGCGTGTTTACTACCACAAATGATAAAAACAAACCCTCAAATTGCTCGATGTTATTCAGGCAAATTTCCACAGAAGGCAAACTGCCAAAGACTTTCTGAGGAAGCGCAAATAGAACCTAAAAGCCGACACCATAGTTATCTTCCACAAGCTCGTTAACTTATTTCGAAGCAGGTTCGTACTCAGATAAATGTTTTACTATTGAGAGAGTCGAATCGTTTAGGTAGCTTGGACTGATTCATTACTGTAAGATGACTTGGTCAGCTCATACTAGTCCGCTTAAGAAGTACTTTGTGGCTGCAGCAGGACAGATTTTCTTTTTAAAGCGATATTACTCTCAAGAACTTTTTAAATATATCTACTACGGCCTTATTCATTCAAGGTTTAAGTACGGTCTCTCATCGTGGGGTGGTCACATAACAACCATTTGCATGCACTGCTAGTTTCGCAAAAGCACTTTGTTTGTCCTATATGTAGTAGAAATCGTCGCTGTCCTACCTTTTTAGACATCTTTAAATTCTTCCATTGAAACATTTATCTTTCTGTAAAGTGTCAGATCTTATTTTTAATAGATCGGGTTATGAATCAAATCGTTGCTCGTCTGTATACAATCTTAGGGTAAATAATAGTAATCTAGTTTCTGTACCGCATTACAAACTTATCTTTTTCTTTAATTTTTACACTGCAATTGCTCCTTACAATACAATAGTGGTAGTGCGATGTGTCGTGAACCACCAGATCCCGGGTTCGAGTCCCGCTCATCATATAGTGGACCAAGAGGAGGAGTCATCGGCGTACGAGACGTCGAGCCTATCAGGTCACCTAAACGTGGGAAACGAGGGAGGTGCACCGAAGAGGAGGAAGAGGCTGAACCCGATTCCCAACCTTGTGAAACCTACTAAACCTACTACTACAGCTTCGTCAGAAAAGCTGTATGTTGAAGCAAGTGGTACAGCAGCTGACTACGAAGACGAACCAGCCAATCAAGAGGATGTTGATCTCCTATTTCTCCGACGGCAGAGAGGGCCGCTATTCAATGAATCCGTTTGACGAGCTAGACTCAACGGACTCGGACGACGAAAATGAGGAATTATTCGCCCTAACAAACGATCTCTCCGCAGCAGATGTGACAACTTGAGCGGAAAGCGGCTCTCAAAACTCATTAATATTGTTTACTTTTCAAATCCACTCATATCTTTACTATTTGTTTCGTTAATATTGTTCATTTCAAATTCTTATCATTAATACTTGCTTAAAAGTCAACTTAATGTTCAACATTATTCATCAAATCATTCGTTTAACGTATCATTTGAAACATTTCTAACATTAATGTACAAATTCAAACATTTTTATTTTAAACACTAAATGTACAAATTTTCAAGAAAACCAACAGATGTTCAAAGTTTAAGTTCTAAATGTAAAAATAAAAAGAGCTTTCCCAAAAGTTTAGCCAAAATTCGTATAAATAGGCTCTTGTTCAATCAGGAGTCTGGTGTGGCAAAACATGAAGATTTTCAACCGTCTGTTAAAGGACATCATACTTCTTGCGCGTTTCCGTGTAATTTTATTGGTTTGCCTTGAACGTTTTCAATTCGGTCGGTTTTCAACGGCCATTTGAAAACTCACCGCACACTACTGCTTTTATTTTTTGCATTGCACCTTGGCAGCAGATTTGGTCCTTGGCTGCTATCCACAAATGACCCAATACAGATACCCAACTTCTACTTCTCTTGCCCCTTGATTTTATTTGACAGCGTTTTTTTATAACATTTTGCGTCTGTGAATACGTGTGGGAGCTTCGAACAACAAATCAAACAAATGTGCGTGAAAATGATGAGTTAGTGTTCGATGATTCCTGAATTACTGTCAAAATGCTTCCTGTATTTCAGCTACATTCGTGAATTACTGCCAAATTCATCGATGGACGAGGGGAAATAGCCGCTGTACAGTTGGATGTCTATATTAGAGTGTCTGTGCTGCTATCATAGATTGACTTAAATTCTTCGAATCGGTCGGTTTTCAACCGCCATTTGAAAAGTCAAGGCACACTACTGCTAATTTTCTTTTGCCTCTTGGCTGACAATTGGTCCCTTGGCTGACCTTTTGCCCCTTGGTTGACTTGTTGGACTCACATCACCTTTTTGATTAAATAAAGTTATTGTCTTATTGTTCATATCAACCCGACATCCTACGCTACAGTGTAAAACTAAAAAGATAAATTAGATAAATATTCAAAATTTGGTTTCATTCGAAGCACTATACTCCACAAGACATACGGAATTGTCAATTAAAAAGCACGATCCAAAGATAACTTCAACAAATGAGTAAAAGAGGTCTTCGCGGAACATCCGCAGAACTGAATTACTGCGAGAATCGATGACTAAGCCCCAACAAGTACGAAAAAACAAAAGAAAACATTTCAGGCATAAGTATCGAGCAGTTAATACAAATCCTTTCAAAAGACCTAACGTCGAAATCGGACTTTCAGTTGGTCGCCTCCGAGATCATTTGCCTAAAGAAAACCATAACGTTCTATCAGCTAAAGTTTTGCAACTAGAGCTGATCTACTAAATGATTTTACTTCGGCGGTAAATGAAATAGAAACTTATTACCGTGCTTCAAATCGAAACGTAAATAATGTGAATCGAAATTGAGAAACTGCCCTACATGCTCTTCGCAATACTAGGAAACTCAAGAATACCATTATTCCCATAAGCAAAGACTTACCACACAATGTGCGCCGAAGGAGAGCCAAACTCGTACCATTAATGAAATCAATTTGGGAAGGCAATCCAAACTTGAAAATTGCACTAATAAAAATATTCACTTGCGACCTATTTGAAGGACTTAAATGTGGCAACACGAATGGATTTCGCGCTTTGAAAAATTCCATTTCCTATTGTTGTTGTTGATCTACTAAACGATTTTACTTCGGCGGTAAATGAAATAGAAACTTATTACCGTGCTTCAAATCGAAACGTAAATAATGTGAATCGAAATTGAGAAACTGCCCTACATGCTCTTCGCAATACTAGGAAACTCAAGAATACCATTATTCGCATAAGCAAAGACTTACCACACAATGTGCGCCGAAGGAGAGCCAAACTCGTACCATTAATGAAATCAATTTGGGAAGGCAATCCAAACTTGAAAATTGCACTAATAAAAATATTCACTTGCGACCTATTTGAAGGACTTAAATGTGGCAACACGAATGGATTTCGCGCTTTGAAAAATTTAATAGGAAATGATTGCATTCTTTAATGAATGCAATTTTTTGATTGAAATTGTTGACTTCCTTCAAGACTTCCTAAGAAAGATTGAATCCTTTCTTAGGGATTCGCTCCAAAGGAATAACGAAACACTTCGGTGTCCGTCTGTCGCCTTTACATATTTGCTAATAACTTCTGAGTCCTCTGTAGTTAAAGGATGAAACTTGGAATGAATATGTATCTCGGCCACCTAAAAATAAATCGGGAATTTTTTCTGGAATTAGCGGACGATTAATGAAAGTTAGTACTGATACTAACGTTTGAAAGAACTTTTTTTTAACTTTGATGGTCAATATGGGTGCCATTGGAAAGGGGACGGAGCGTAGATTACAAAAATGTTTGTCTGTTAAGCCTTCTTTTAGCTACCTGGTGAGCCACCTGGAATTAAGGAATGACATTTATACAGATGATGTGTTTTACTTGCCCAAAGGAAGTTCCGAAAAAAAATTTTGAGCTAATTGCTTATTAGCGAAAAAGTTAGTACTAATACTAAAATCAAAAGACAGATTTATTTTCTTAGATAATTGATTTTTTTTCCAACAATAACTGTTAACAATAACTAACAATAAAAATGGCACCTAGATCGAAAAGTTGTGCTACAGTTGGCATCTTAGTCCTACTGGTAAAAAGCTATAAGACCACAAACTTCTAAAAACGGGCTTGTGCACCGTGTCCCATACCTTATTTTCTAAAATAATGGGCCAAAAAATCTGAAAAAAATTGGAGCTATGAGGCAACTCATCGCAATATCTCAAAAATACCTTGAAATGATTTTATATTCGTACTAAAATAAATTAATGACTGTTTTAAAAAAAAAAATTTTACCGGAATTGATTGAATTGGGCACCGTTTAATAGTTTTTGTAAAATAAAATACAGTTTTCATTTTGAGCTTTTTGTTATGAGGTTCAGTTTTCGAGATATTAAGCTTTAAGTGCGAAAAAAAGCGTCCCTTCCCCCTCGCTGGTCTAAAAACCTAAATAAAATCTAGAATGTAGGTCTCGATGTAATCTTTGGCTTAAATTTAGTCTGAGCATTTTTTTTTACCCTTAAGTATCCTGCTTAAGACACCGCACGCGCCGAGGCTCCCGAGGGAGAGATGGAAAGAAGGTACCGGAGCGCGTTGGTTTTAAATGTCTGCATGTTATATTCAGATGGGAAAATTGAGTTTGGAAGAGTATTCCGGGGAATGCATTCGGCTAACTCATTCGCGCATTGTTTATTAAAATAGCGATAAAACAAAGACAGACAGGAAACATTTCGACGATGTTCAAGCGAGTCTATCGATTTCGCAATATCATTGTCTCCTATCAGTTTAATAGCTCGCTCCAGCAGGTGCAAGTAGGCTGGCAGTTTGACATACGAATTTTAAAGATCCGAAAACGCCATTTTGTAGATCTCATCAATAGAATCAAAAAATTTTATATAAAAAAACTTTCATTTTTACACAATTTTTCGAGATATTCAGCATTTACTAAAAAAGCGCAACTAGTGATTATCTCACACACACAAAATTTTCTAATTCTTATTTCTAAAAAAAAACTAGTCAAATGTAATTTTTACTCACCCGCCGAGGGTTTCATTTGCAAACAGATTAGTTCTCTTGATAGCCCAGACCTTATCAGCTGATGGGCGAATTACCTGGCAGTCTATGGTATACCCGAGGAACGTTACTGACTGTAGGTCAAGCTGACATTTATCCCTCCGCAATCGAAGGCCAGCGTTGTTCGGGCGTAGAAATAATTCTTCCAATATCGCAACCGAATTTTTCCCTATTAGGATAATGTCATCAAAATATACCGCAACACTCTCTATTTCCCGCAAAAGATCTTCTATGCGTTTTTGAAAAGTGCCTGGAGCGGTGGAAATACCAAAAGGAAGCCGTTTTACGCGGTACGCTTGTGTGTTATTAATGTGAGAACTCTCGATGCATCGTCCACGGGCATTTGTTGGTATGCCTGAGCAAGAATATCGGTGATCGACGGTGTCTGGAAACAATGTGCAGTTAGTGCTTTATTTACAGTACACCGGTAGTCGCCACAAATTCGCACAGATCCGTCAGTTTTCGTCACTATTGGGGCCAGCCACTCGCTGTATTCCGTAGGCTCTAGGATGCCTTGTGTCACCTGCGTAGCTAGCTCTACTTCAATAGACTTCCGCTGTGCATAGGGTACTTTCCTGGCTGATAACTTTATTGGTCGTACTACTGGATCGAGGCTCAGTGTAATTTTTTCCCCCACATAGGATCCGAGCTCTTCAGAAAATAACATTGTGTACTTGTCCAGTAAGTTGTCGATTGGAGAGCGGATGTGGTGTACTCCCTGAACCACGATGCCTAGTTGGTCGAACCAGTTACAGCCGAGGATGTTTGTTCGCCGACCTTCAGTTATGTACAGAGGAAGTTCGCTGATGGTTCGCTAGTTGTAGACTATATCGACATATGTCAAGCCTATAATGGGAATACGATTATTTCCGTGATCAAAAAGTTGCAAACCTGGATCGATGACCGTTGGCATGTTCCTATTCCATATTCTCCTTACGTTCGTCTCCGATATCAATGTGCAATTCGAACCTCTGTCAACCTCGAACTCGCACTTAACTCCGTTGATTGTTGTTGTTGGTATTTTCTTCGCGTTTCGTTGAGGGTGGATGGCATCTACTTGTTGACGCTTGCTGCTCTTTCCGCCGTATGAAGAGTTTAAATTTGGCTAGGCTTGACATACATGTTTAATATGCACTATAAAGCCGCATCGGTCGCACCTAGCGGAGCGGAAGGGGCAATTTGATCACATATGCTTGTTACCACAGCCATAGCAGTTGAGTTGTTTTTGGGTGGTGCCGGACGGACCGCTATCTGCACTTCGGGAATGTTGTTTCGGCTACCTGGGCTTGATGGAGTGCACGTTTGGAACTGATGAATTTTCCTGGATCTCAAGTTGGTTCTTTGCTGCAGACTCCGCTGCAATTGCTCGGTCTTGCACGGATTGTAGTGTAGGTTTACTTTCGGCCAATAAAGCTTGTTGCAGCCCGTGATTACGTAAAACGCAAATAAGCCTATCTCGTAGCATCCGATCAACCACGTCTCCACTAAAGTTGCAGTCTATAACTAAGTGGCGAAGCTGTGCAATGTATTCTGCCACGGATTCTGTAGGCTGTTGATCGCGCTTGAAAAACTTAAAAACTGCTGTTTTGTCAACTGCTCAAGTATCGACGCGTAACTAAGTCTCGCAACTAAGACTCTACCAAGTCGAACCACTGTGCTCCGCAGATCGTGAGAAATGTCGCCTTTTGAATTTTAACCTCTTCGATTCCATTGGCTAGTAGGTACATTTCGAAGCGCCGCTTGTATGAATGCGGCCGGGTTCGTAAGATTAAATGTTTCTATGGATCCGATAGACGCTATTATCCGGGAGTTGTACTTATTTGTAGAATTACCTTCCAATTAACTTCCTACCTTCCAATTTAACTTTATCTACGACGAATAAATTTTCCAACTCCTCAATGTGGCTCCACTTGCATTAAATGTCGACAAATTTTAGATTGCTTTAGTAAGCTAATCCCATCCACGTCGCCAGTAAGATGTTACACATTTACAATAATTCTTTATTTTATTAATTCATTCAAATATAATTATAATAGAAAATTCATATAAAGAAACTGATAGAAAATTAATATGGTACTAGTTAATTGCGCAGAAGAGTCTCAACTACTGGCGGCAAAAAGCTCTCATCCCAAAAACCATTCCGAGCTGTCATGTTGACAGCTAGTGGAGCGGCAGAGTTCAGACACACACACACGTTTATTTTATTGAAGGTCTACTGGTCAGCGTCTTTTTAATCTTCTTCTTGTGCTAACTTCTTGATAGGGCAGCTTTCGAGTTTCATTGTTTTCGTGGTTTGTTAGGGCTATTTGATGTTTTACACTGAATTTTTTAATTACTTCTTTGACACTAGGCATCTGCAAGTCGCGATGTATGTCTTCATTGGTAATATACCACGGAGCATTGACAAGAGTCCGAAGTATTTTTGATTGGAGTCGCTGAATAATATCAATATTTGGTTTGGCAGCTGCTCCCCGAAATTGGATGCCGTAATTCAATATTGGTTTGATTTTTGTTTTGTATAATAAAAGTTTGTTTTGTGTTGAGAGTTTTGAATTTTTCCCTAAGAGCCAGTACAATTGTCTAAATTTGTTATTAATTTGATTGCGTTTTTGGATTATGTGTTGTTTCGAGATCAGCTTGTCGTCAAGAGTTATGCCCAGATATTTCGCGACTTTATTTACATATCTCGATATACCGTTAGCTTGTTGTGCCAGAATGTCTACAAAATATAGTCCATACCCATAACAGATACTCAACAATACCACTGGTGAAAACCGCATGGAAATCCGTTCAGTAGTTCCTGAGATCAAACTTCCCAAACACTTTTTTAGATTTTGTTTTATAATATTTATTATTATTATTATTATTATTATTATAGATAAGTAAAATTCCTAATAGCACGTGCGGTGCCAGAAAAAAGAGCCAAATCAACATTACAGAGAATAATTAGAATTAAGAAACAAATTAACATTAGCGACAATAATCTAGTGAAATCTGAGAAAAATAAATAAATAAATAGTACATACATACACCTAAACTGAAAATTAAAGACGAAAAAAAAAGACTATAAGTGAAAATAGAAAAGTTGTAAGCTGAAAGAAAAACAACAAGAGGACAGAAGTGGACCTATTTGGAACATCAGGATACAGACAACCAAGTATCAGACCGGAGATCGAGCACTAAGCGAAAAAAGAATTAAAGGTTCAGCAGTCATGAGTTTTCTAGATATAGTATACATGAGTTTTCTAATATAGATTGTTGGGATTACCTGAAGAATTAGATTTATTTATTAAACAAGTTGACTATGTTTACAAACACATAAATGATTTAGATGAAATATCTACGTACTAGAACTACAAATAAGGCAGAAAATTAAAGATCGCGCGAATTTAATTTTAATAAGTAATAATAATCCCACGCAATGGGAGGAAATAAAGTCAATTTTGAAAGAAAACTGTTCAGTCGATAAAAGTTGGGAAAGTTAGCTAGAAATTCGGTTGAACAGTTGTATGATCATATTTTAAAGCTGTTGACAAAACTTAACATTAAATCTGGTCTAGAAGATCATACTCCTGTTTGGTTCAATAGCAAGCAAAACGAGGATAGAGCCTTAAAGATGTTCATTCGCAAACTTCCAAGTGAAGCCAAAGTTATACTTTTTTTTAGGGAAGCTAAGAGAATACTTATTGAAAAAGATAACTTTCACAAAAATTTTAATAACCCTAACAGACTCGTTTCTTATGTAAATAACAACAGACCAATAGTACCAAACTTCTATCCAAATATCCCCAATCAAATCCAACCAAATTTCAAAACATGAAAAGCCTTTATTGCTTAAGTCAATAATCTCTAGCATTTCTGTTACATCGAAAATCACAATACCACTCTTCAAGGAGTTCAATAGGCCATTAACAAAGATCGAAATGCTTGAGACCGAACTAAAAAGTAATTTTGATGGGATTCTAGGCTGTAATGTTGTAAAGCATTTTACAATTATTGGAAGTACAGCTTGAAAAACGCGCATTGTTACTAACTTCATATATATTCACACGCGCTATTTTTTTGACAGTGACTATTGTATGTTAAAGCGCGTCGAAGAATCTAGTTAATTCCATATGTCAAAGTATACACAAGTTAATTTACACAAGTTTTGTTTTGCGTTTAAAATATCGAATTTTGTGCCTTCAAAACAACATTTGCGGGAAATTTTAATTCACTACTTTCATTTGAAGAAAAGTGCAACAGATGCGCAACGTTTACTCATTGAAGTTTACCCTGACTATTCTATAAGTGTCAGAGTGTGTCAGGAATGGTTTGCACGCTTTAAAAGTGGTGATTTTGACGTTGAAGACAAGTAACGTCCTAGCCAAGTGAAAAAGATGAAGATCCAAGGTGATGCTCTGTATTTGGTGGGATCAGAAGGGCGTGATCTATTATGAGCTGCTACCGAGCGGTCAAACCATCACTGGTGAACTCTATCGAACTCAGCTGATTCGTTTGAGCCGCGCAATCAAAGAAAAACGGCCAGAATATGCGACTAGACACGATAATTTTCCATGATGACAATGCTCGGCCACATCGTACTCAACGGGTTAAAAAATACGTGGAAAATGTTGGATGGGAATCGCTACCCCACCCGCCGTATAGCTCAGACCTGGCCCCTTCCGACTACCATTTGTTTAGGTCCATGCAGAATGCACTGGCTGGAATACGCTTCACTTCAGTTGACGGTATCAAAAATTGGCTCGATTCATTCTTGGCTGCCAAGCCGGCGTAGTTCTTTTGGGACGGAATCCACAAATTGCCAGAAAGATGGGAAAAAGTTGTGGCTAGCGATGGGCAATACTTTGAAAGACATTTTCATATTCAAATAAATGTTTGAAAAAAATACGCTCGTCAACATCATAACATTATGGGTCTACTTCCGTTCATTTCTTTTTACGGACTCTTGATTGCAGTTTTGACGCAGCTCCTGACCTCGTATGAGGTCACAGCTTGGCTTGTAAAGCTGCTTATCCATCGCTTTCTCGATTAGCCATTTTTAGGGTTTCGTTCCAAAGGAATAACGAAACCCTTATGGAATCACTTCGGTGTCTGTCTGTCTGTCTGTCTGTCGCCTTTTACATATTTGACTATAACTTATATGTCCTTTGTAGTTAAGGGGTGAAATTTGGACTGAAGGTGTATCTAGGCAACCCAAAAATAAATCATGCACCCGTTTTGGAATTAGTCGCAGATTAAAGAAAAAGTTAGTACTAATACTAACGGCCGAAAAAACGTTTACTAACTTTGATGGTCGATATGGGTGTCATTGGAAAGGGGGCGGTGCCCTGATTATGAAAATGTCTGTCTGTCTGTCATTAGGCCTTAACCTCGGTAATTGGCGAACCACTAAGAATTAAGAAATTAAACTGAGCTACAAGACGTATTTCACTTGTGCAAAGAAAGTTCAGGAAAAAAAATTTAAGAAAATTTTATACTAGCGAAAAGCTTAGTACCAATACTAAATTTGAAAAATAAATTTCTTTTACTAGTTCCTTGATATGGGTATCGTTGGAAAGAGGATGATATTTAGAAGAAAAAGTTGTACCATGGTAATCCCGTCACTCTTATTGGTAAGAAGTTATTAGCCAACAAATTGCCAAAAACTGACTTGTGCACCGTGTCCCCCACCTTACTTTCTAGAATATTTGAAAAAAAAATCTGAAAAAAATTGGAGTTATGGGGCAACTCATCGCAATACCCCAAAATTATCCGAAAATCGTGTGTGATTTTTTATTCATACTAAAATAAATTAATTACTAACTTTTTTTGAAAAAAATTTCACGCGAATTTATTGAGTGAGGTATCATCGGATAGGTCTTGTAAAATGGAATAAAGTTTTAATTTTGAACTTTTCATTTGGAAGTTAAGTTTTCGAGATATTAAGCTTCAAACTCGAAAAAAAGGCGTCCCCCCCCCCTCGCATTTCCACACCCGTTGGTCTAAGAATCTGAAAAAAATCTAGAATGTAGATCTTGATGTAATCTTTGTGTTAAAATTGGTTTGAGCACTCTGGCTTTAATAGTTTTCGAGATATTGGCCAAAAACCGAAAAACAACAACACTCGAATTTTGAAGATCCGAAAACGCCATTTTGTAGATCTCGGTGAAAGAACAATAAAATGTTATGTAAAAAAAATTATTTTCATACAATTTTTCGAGATATTAACGATTTAAATCGGTTCAGTTATCGCAAAAAACGATGAACTGACGGCAGTCTCAGTGTCGCTTGTGGCATTTCATCCCCTAAATGCACCAAAGCAAATTTCACACGGCTGGCGCGATCAGCAAATGGGAAAGGATTTTCTTTTGTTGTGTTTCGTTCGAAATGAAAAGAAGAATTTTAGTGAATGTACAGTGAATTGAGTTTAATTTGATTTGACTATTTTAGTGTTCTTAGACTTATATTAAGTCTAAGCTACTAATCTGTTTGCGAACGAAACCCTCGGCGGGTGAGTAAAACTCACACTTGACCGGTTTTTTTGTCATAGCTACAGTTCTGTCTTTGATATATTATGACCGTTTCATCATTCTTTTGAAAATCGTTTGCAATTAATATCATGTTCGATTTTAGTATATAAGTATAAAGAGGTCTTGTCGCACGCAATTGAACACACCGTAAGCAAAAATAATTAAGGCGTTAAGAAACAAGCCAAAAAATGTAGTTATAATGGTACATTTTCGAGTTTTGGAGATTTTAAAGTGGGTGCATAATTGAGTACATACGGATGGTTTTTAGGGTTTCGTTCCAAAGGAATAACGAAACCCTTATGGAATCACTTCGGTGTCTGTCTGTCTGTCTGTCTGTCTGTCTGTCTGTCGCCTTTTACATATTTGACTATAACTTATAAGTCCTTTGTAGTTAAGGGATGAAATTTGGACTGAAGGTGTATCTAGGCAACCCAAAAATAAATCATGCACCCGTTTTGGAATTAGTCGCAGATTAAAGAAAAAGTTAGTACTAATACTAACGCCCGAAAAAACGTTTACTCACTTTGATGGTCGATATGGGTGTCATTGGAAAGGGGGCAGTGCCCTGATTATGAAAATGTCTGTCTGTCTGTCATTAGGCTTTAACCTCGGTAATTGGCGAACCACTAAGAATTTAGAAATAAAACTTTGCTAAAAGACGTACTTCATTTGCCCAAAGAAAGTTCAGGAAACAAATTTTAAGAAAATTTTATACTAGCGAAAAGCTTAGTACCAATACTAAATTTGAAAAATAAATTTCTTTTACTAGTTCCTTGCTATGGATATCGTTGGAAAGAGGATGAGAGCTAGACCAAAAAATTGTACTATAGTAATCATCTCACTCTTATTGGTAAGAAGTTATTAGCCAACAAATTGCCGAAAACTGACTTGTGTACCGTGTCCCCCACCTTACTTTCTAGAATATTTGACCAAAAAATCTGAAAAAAATTGGAGTTATGGGGCAACTCATCGCAATACCCCAAAATTATCCAAAAATCGTGTATGATTTTTTATTCATACTAAAATAAATTAATTACTAACTTTTTTTGAAAAAAATTTCACGAGGTACCATCGGATAGGTCTTGTAAAATGAAATAAAATTTTCATTTTGAACTTTTTATTTGGAAGCTAGGTTTTCGAGATATTAAGCTTCAAAGTCGAAAAAAAGGCGTCCCCCCACTTGCATTTCCACACCCGTTAGTCTAAAAATCTGAAAAAAATCTGATATGTAGGTTTTGATGTAATCTTTGTGTTAAAATTGGTTTGAGCACTCTGGCTTTAATAGTTTTTGAGATATTGGCCAAAAACCAAAAAACAACAACACTCGAATTTTGAAGATCCGAAAACGCCATTTTGTTGATCTCGGTGAAAGAACAATAAAATGTTATGTAAAAAAAATTATTTTCATACAATTTTTCGAGATATTAACGATTTAAATCGAATCAATTATCGCAAAAAACGATGAACTGACGGCAGTCTCAGTGTCGCTTGTGGCATTTCATCCCCTAAATGCACCAAAGCAAATTTCACACGGCTGGCGCGATCAGCAAATGGGAAAGGATTTTCTTTTGTTCAGTTTCGTTCGAAATGAAAGAATTCTAGTGAATTAACAGTGAATTGAGTTTAATTTGATTTGACTATTTTAGTTTGTTGATTTCTTAGACTTATATTAAGTCTAAACTACTAATCTGTTTGCGAACGAAACCCTCGGCGGGTGAGTAAAACTCACACTTGACCGGTTTTTTGTTTTGCTTGTTACTTCTCAAGCTTTTAGGTTTTCCGTCTTGTATTATATACCGTTCTTTTCGTCTTTAAATGTAGTAATGAAATGCAAAAAAAATTTTTGAGCTTACTTCATTCCGTTTTTTTCTATGAAGTGTAAATTACACTTACAAAAAATATGAGCTCATTTATGCACCTCACTGTATATCTTGAAGACAGTAAAAAGTTTGAATAAAATGCTTCAGTTTTTTTTACAACAAAAAAAAATTGAAAATAGACCTTTTTTCCCATGAGTAAACCCATGAACCCCCTAAGAAAAAAGTAATGTTTTAGCTACAACAAAGTTAGTGAAAAAACAAAATTTATCATGGCTTAAGCCTACAAAAGTCATAACTCAAGCAGAAATTTCAAAGCGACTCTGTGCATTTTACCCGCAATGGTTCGATAGTACGATTGAGTTGAACAATATGTATATCAAAATACCGGGAACTTAAATATTATTATATTACTAGCTGCTAGAATATCAGTTATTGCGTCTTAATCGATCGCTAAATTTCGTCATAATCGAAATCGGTAGTTTAGCGTTAGAGATAGACAGACAGGCAAAGGTTTTTCAAAAACTGTTATGACATAGTTTTAGTGGGGTAATAATAGCCCCATTTATTAGCTAAAGACAAGCAGGGAGAAAACTTAACATAACTTAAAGACTAACAGAAACTTAACCTAACTTAAGACCTATTAAGGATGGCGGTTAAGGCGGCGGAGCCGGAGTTTTAGGGTGGAGGGATTCGCGCTGAAGTCGAAAGCGGGAGCGGAGTTACACTTGCGTAACATTGGAGATGTAGGTTCATTTGAGCCATAGAAGGTGTGAAGGGGAGGAAGGTAGAAGAAGCGAAGGGTGCGTGTGTTACGTGGGTTGGTATTAATGTGGATGGAACTGTGCGTTTGTCTTAGTACGGATTGAGTTTTAGACCGAAGTCCTCTTACATTTTGATAGTAGAGGGAGACAGCAGGGTTCTGTTGGGGTTGGTTAGGAGAGACATAGCTGCGCACTGCGGGTTTCACCACGTTTTATGGAAAAAATCTACTAAAAATGGAATGGTACGGAACTGAACACAAATAATAAAGGAACACTGGAAGTTTCGATATTAAATCGTCGATGCTGGTTAATTTTTCATCTGATCCGCGACGAATTTCAATTCTGTGTTCAAAATGAGGCACATTCCCGTCTCCTTTTGAAAGTAACCTTAAAGGAAAATGTTTACTGCTTCCACCGAAATGCGCTCTCTAAAGAATTGTTTTGTTATATGATAGGTCACCGACTAAAAAGCTATGCGTGCTTATTTTTTTGCCCGCTTTATTGCAATCTTCGTTTTATTTTGACAAAATTACACTTTACAGAAAGTACTTAGCCTAGAAAACGCTAACTTAACTATTGTATGACATTTCGATATCATACGATTATTCCTTATGTAATTTAAAATGATTGTGTGAGTGCATGTAAAGTGTGTACCGGGTGTTACGATTTTTAAGTTAATTTATTATTGTTTCTTTAGAAAATGATCTTCTACATATAAAACTTTGATACAATATGAAAAATAATGTGTTCCTCTATAGCCTAATCCTGATTTAAATACTAAAAACGCATTATCAAATATGCTTTTTTTTTTTTTGCAAAATCAAAGACCACATGGCCACTCTTGTTTCTTTTAATAGCGTGCTCACTAAAGAGATAAGCTGTAGTTCCCCTAACTATCAACGGTAACGTTTATACATGGGTTTATAACATGGGTGATTCTACCCATGATTTTATTAGAGCTTGTAATACGTTCACAACAAAATTTTGACAGTAAACAATCGCCTGAGTACTTTTGCTGTAGAACAGAATACGCTTCAGACATGGTACTTTCCCATTGGCTATCATCTTCCGACAATAAATCGCTGTCTGCATCTGTAATGCACACATTTATGTTAACCTATACACATAGATCCATATTTCATATGCCGTATATGTACCTCTATCTATACAGCACGCTGTCAACGCAATCATCTTCATGCTAACTGCGTGCAAATCGTAATTGAGCAAATAGAGGTGATTGCACGCAATCGCAAATGAATGTGAAAAACACCACTGAGATCGCGTGAATTTCAGCCAGAACTTTATGAATTAAAAAAAAAACTTTCAATCGGCGATTGCTCGGGTTTCGTCTACTAATCGATATTTTTATACTTATTTTTTCTTAATGTTTTCACTAAGATCTACAAAACTGCGTTTTTGGATTTTCGAAATTCGCATATCGACGTTTTATCGTTTTTGGCCAAATGCTCCAGAATGCGAGAATGCTGAAAAGCGGTATGAAAATTAAAGGCGGGATTAGCTTTTCGACTTCTTACAGAATCATAAAAATGATTATTGTGGATCTACCTTAAGAGATAGACATATGCTGTCGCTGATTTTTTTTTTAGAACTTTTTGAGGCGCTCAATTCTTCCATACATTATTTTTTTGTATCTTTAACATTTTAGACAGCGGGCGCCTTCGAAGGTTGCTATTTTCCGATTTTCTTCTTGTTTCTTCTTGTATCAAAATGTCCAGAAAATATAGCCACAAACCTTCCCAGAAAGCCAACAATAATACTGGTGGAAACTGCATGAAAATCCGTTCAGTAGTTCCAGAGATTAGCGCGTTTAAACAAACAAACTCTTCACCTTAATACATTAGTATAGATTATATTAACAGTTGTTTTTTTTTAGCATAAACTTAACATAGCAACACTTATCAAAATCCCATCACTTATAAAACCAAAGAACTACTTACTACAATACACACGAAAAGAAAAGAGTATGGAGTGTGGTAAATACGCTGTAGGAAAATGGAGCCTGACAATACAAACCCACATATAAAATTCGAGTAGTGAGTTGTACTGCTCAAAGTAACATATGGTGATTGATAACATTACCCAAGAGGTTACCTGCTCAACATACGGCTTACTGAATCTTAAATGAGACTAACATTATGCGGAGTTGGTGGCTTCTGTAGCTTGAAACACGCAACATCTGAAATTTGCTAATAAATTATCACGCTTCATATTGTTGGGTAAATGCTGCTTTTATGTACATAAACCGTTTTTTCCTCTAATTAAAACTATATACGCGGAATATAATGTATCATTAAAAACGTGTGCTCTTTATACTGTGTACCTGTAAACAACCCATTTCAGCTAATTGAAGAAGTGCAGGTTTCGGATTCTATTTTTGAAATAGGTTATGTTTTAAGTGTTATTAAATATTTGCATCATTGTCAAGTTTGCACTTTTTTTATTCTCGCCGAAATTTTTCGCTCGGGCCTTATCTGACTAACGACTAACAACATCTACACGAGTATATAATAAAAATCAAGTGTTGCTCCGCGTCACTTGAAAACGAACG
Organism: Syritta pipiens; assembly: GCA_905187475.1. Taxonomy (NCBI): domain Eukaryota; kingdom Metazoa; phylum Arthropoda; class Insecta; order Diptera; family Syrphidae; genus Syritta; species Syritta pipiens. The sequence goes on along the minus strand of LR994572.1, from coordinate 58,102,048 downwards.
GCTAAGGTTTCTATAGAAAGGTTTCTATGGAAGAATTCAAAAAGCTGCCCGGAAAATCAGGAAACTATAGAAAAACTAAAAATGCTTAATCTATGGGCTTTTTTTTATAAATTTTAATTTTTTGTTTGTATTAGTTTTTGATATGGGCTTGGATAATTTATCACGAAAATTAAGGCACAGGAAAGTCAAATATTTCAGATACAGTCGAACCAGGGTAGTAGCAGATCGCTTAATCTGTACTAATATTATAAAGGTGAAGAGTTTCCTTGTTTAAAAGGGCTAATGTCAGGAACTACTGAACCGATTTTCATGCAGCTTTCACAGTAGTATTTTATAGGCTATATTCTTTGGACATTTTGATACAACAAGTTAACGGCACAATAAGATGTAAGAAAAAAGTCGAGAAGTAGCTAGCTTCTGAGGCGGGCACTGCTTTTGGATACAAAAGAGTAATGTATGATTGAATTGTGAAAAGTCCGCAACAGCATATGTCCATCTTTTAACGTAGAGCCACAATAACCATTCTTATGGTTTTGTAAAAGGTCTAAAAGCTGTAATTTCTACACCGCTTTGTCAAAAAATCTAAAAAAAATTACAAAAGATGGGTGATGAGTATTATTATAAGTATAAGTTATGATCATAGGTACCAATGAAATGTTGTTGTCAAAGCAACATCTTCATTTTATCGGTGGCCAGTTCAACTGGAGGTAAAGGCAGTCAGTTTGGCGTGGGCAACCGTAGAATTGTGCGAACTTCCTCATAGAAGGAATCATAGAACTGTTCAAATAAATTATAATAATAATTCAAAAATAAGAGTGTGTTTTACTAACAAAAGTTAATTTATATACTGATGAGTACATTAAAAAAAGCTAATTTCAGCATTCTGGCCGCAATACTTTTAGAGCTTTTGTCCAAATACGATAAAACGTCAATATGCGAATTTCGAAAATCCCAACACTTAATTTTGTAGATCTCGGCGGAAGCTTTAGCTTTAGACTACACGACCTAAGTAAAACTTTTTTAGCTCCATGTATATAATATATACACACAATATATACACATATTAATTTTTTACAGATTTAAATTTATTATGAGTTTTCACTAATAAATAATAAGTCAATATTTGTGAATTGATTTTTTTTATTTTTATTCATTACTTTCGTTGTTGGATTCATCAGTAACTACTGTGGTTGATTGTAAGACCGAGACAATAGGCTTATGGCATGAGAAATAAGATAAATATGTTTTCGAATGTAAATTGGAAAGATCATCATCATTAGTGGCGCAACAGCCCACGAAGGGCCAGAGCCTAGCTTTTCGCGCCTCCACTGTGTTGTGCGCGTTATAATTTGACACATGCTAGGGTGGTACGCACTACTTCTTGTCTCGCAAAAACATATTATTCGCCTAATTTGTAATCGAAATCGTAGGACCAGTAGCTTTATACTTTTCAGAGATTTAAACATCCTACCGCTTAAGCATCTATACTGCTACAAAGTTTTAAAACTATTTTTCAGGAGATCTGGCTACCTATTGAACAGAAGCTCTTCTAGCTATCAGCTCAGAATAAACGAACAATATTTTGTCCATGTACCTCACCACCGTTTGCATATCTATTCTCAATTCTTTATTGCTACCGGTCCACGATTGTTTAATAAGCTACCGTTTTCCTTGAGATTTACTCGAACGCTAACTAACGTATTCATTAGTCTACCCCCAGCGCTCGAGTTACATGTGATGTAGCAACTCAGCATTTACCATCAATAACAAATAAACCAACGTTAATGGGTCAATTGCAAAATGGGTATCTACAGGGCAATCACCCAACAGTGCAGAGTCAGCAATAAACCTATATAAATATCGGTCACCAGACCTGCATAATCACCTAGTGATATGACTTTAACGTAGGTGATCGCAGCGACGCTCAAGATGGCAGATCTACCTTTAGAATACTTAGTAATTGTAAATTCATTCAAGTCAAGTTAATAAAGCGTGAAGGTCTGTTGCCGAGAAAATAAAGGATTTTTTTTTAAGAACGGCCGCAATAAAACATACAATTGCTGCAGTCGGTACTCCTTTTTTCCGTGGAACTAAAGGAGAATGATAAGAATTGAAATAAAAGTGAAAAAAAAAAAATGGAACAACAAACCATAAATCAGTTCTTAGTGGCATTAACTTAAATTTGAATAATCAAAATGTGGCAAATAATTGGCAAACAGCAATTAAATAAATACATTCAGCCTTTTACGGGACAATCAAATCTTCTTCTTCTTTGTGCGGCGCTACAGCCCGGGGTGGACCTGGGCCTCCTTTAGCAACCTCCTCCATCTAGTACGATCTCGTGCCAGCTGGTTCCAGTGACGCACACCGAGTTGGTTCAGGTCCTTCTCTACCTTTGTACGCCACCTTAGACGCGGGCGTCCTCTGCTGCGTTGTCCCATAGTCGGAGTCGAAAATTCTTCAGGCCGGAGCTGTGCTGTCCATTCGCTCTACATGGCCTAAGCACCGTAGATGCCTGGCCAGGCGCTTGCCGCCGTACAGCCTGTACAGTTCGTAATTGAACTTCCTCCAGTAACCATCAATACAAACAGGACCATAGAACATGCGCAGAACTTTTCTCTCAAAGAGATCAAGGGTTTCTTCATCCGCAGCAGGAGCATTAGCTGCTGAAAATTGTCATGAGTATAGTTTACCTAGAATAAGAGATATTCCATTTAGGTACATAGGGCAAAACGAATTCAATATTCATAGAAATTATACATACAGTGCTCCACAAAAGTTTGCGATACGATAAAGAAATTTTGGGAAAAAGGGCGTCTATTCGAAAACCATATGTGACAATTTGTTTTGAAATGCATATATGAAAAGAGCTTTGTCCAAAGCTTCAGAATTTTCCAAAATTAGTTCAATACTCTTATCCATTCAAAAGATATAGCAAAAACAACAACCTATGTTGCCAAAATCAATCCACAAAAGTTTGCGTACGGCGAGTAAATTTTCACAAATAGGACCATTTAAATAACTGTAACTAATTAAGGAAGCAAGCAAATAAATTGCCTCTGCATACCCGTTGTTAGCAAGTGGCGAAATGTAGAAAAGTCCATAAATAGGTTAACAAAAGACCATGAATATGGAAAAAAACGGAACTTAGTTGGAATGAGAGGCTAATGGCTACTAACTTGTACTAGGGGGGACGAATGTCCTAGGGGGTGGTATCAAAATAAACTTCAAAAAGCCAGTCAACAACCCAACTAAAAAAAGGCCGCTTCGGGATTACTGGAAATTGCAAACAAGAACAAAACTCTCCAATCATTTAAGCTCTCCGCAAGAGATAAACGACCTTTCAAGCAAATACTAGATTAAGAACCGCTTATAACGGCAAAAAGAGTGACGAAACAGGCCCAGAAATTCTGTAATACCTAAGTGTATGCAAAAAAATAAAAAAAATATTCCTCACGCGACTTGTATCAAGCACGCGACTTGTATTGCATTCTCTGACTCTCTCTCTCAATTTGGCACTGGACGAGGAACACCTTTCATTTCATGTTGATTTTTTAGTGCAAACACGTTGGAGAAAAAAGTGCATGTGGTTGCCCTTATTATTGTTTAATGTTTACTTATGTAAGAAAGAAAGAGAATCTTCACAACAAGAATGAGGATTTGCATAGCGACCTACACGGCAAACATCGAACCCAAAGAACACGAGAAAATCGAAACTATTCGCTAACGGTTCTCGAAGCACAATCATGTTGGGCGAACACAATTGTCGTCTAGGGCCACATAATCATCATCTATGTACATACAACCACAAATGAGCTATAGGTTATTTGTGCACAGTACCGTCCGGCTCTGTATGAATAACTGCGCTGTGTTGTTGGTTGGCCTCAAACAATTTGCTTTTAATATAAAAACATTTAGGTATCTGAGATGCTTTCAAGCTTCATTTAGTGAATGTATAGAGAGTCCGGATGAGGTCCAACAATAGAGTCCTTTTTAGAAGGCTTCATTCTACAATTTTAAAGACTCAATCCAAAATTACAAGCTTTTTTCAGTAATTTCCGTACATGTATACTCTTTTGAATAAAATAAAGACTTTTAAACAAAAAAAATATTAGTCCCTCTAACTCGAATTTTTCGAAAAATCCCTCTATCCCACTCGAACTAATTTTAATATCCCGTGAAAATTCGACTTAGAGGGCTTCGACTGCATTTATGTACTAGCGCAAGTAGGCTAGACTTACTTGCGCAAATATATACTTGTATATCTTGTGTTGTTTTTATTCATCTATCCTAACCCCGGTCACTCATCGTGCAAATAAAGCGTCCTGCTGCGGCGGCGCTAATTTTCCATTTTTTCGGTTGGTGATAAACAAACAACGTGAAACAAGGGAAACAGCTTTCCTCTCCTGAATATGATCACCCTTTGTCCCTGACCGGCCGTGCCTGTGGGAGCTTTTTACTTTTCATCATTTTAAGTGCCAGTTGAACTATGTTGGTATTATGTGGTCTTTGGTATTACACGTTTGTAGAGTTTTTTCATGATCTATTATATAAAAATAAGTCGGGTTTTCCTTCCTGACGCTGCGTGGCGATTGCCACGGTTTTGCATTCGTTGGAAAGGTCTCGGGCTCCGTTAGGTTTATAGCAAACAAAATTCAGGAAAAATTTCAACAGAAATGTGTGTGAGTATCCCTCACGTTTCATTTTCAGAAGGCGCGATACATTGTGACACATTGTTTGACAGCTACTCATTGTACTCTGCTCAGTTAATTTCATGTGACATTTATTATGCGCACGTTCTTTCAAACGCTAACTTAAAACCCGTATTGTGGTCACTGTGAAATTGTGAATTTGAGGTTAAAGTTATTCGTTTCCTAACAGTTCAATTGGAAACTATCAAATCAATCACGCGTATTGTGCAAATTTTTAATCAATTTCAACAGCAGGCATTTGTCCTTAAGGTGGTAAGTTGAACTGTGTAAAAAATGTAGATCGTGCATTTGAGGTTAAATTGACCAGTCTGTCCATAGTCCAAAATGCCTAGAGGACGACGTGCGAACATCGGCCGCCGCACAAGACATGCAAGCCAGCAACAAGTGTATTCACAGAACTTAACTTTTTTTTTTATTGGGATTCAAATATATAAAATAAGTTAACAAAACGTATACCTGCGAAGCCAAAGGCTTATCTGCAGGTGGTTGTTATAGTGGTATTATAAAGTATCTTTCAAGATCATCCCTTGCTTTCTTTACAATTACATTGGTTTGACAAAATAAACAAAAATTATTGAAACGGAGAAAATATATAATTAAAAACAGCATGATCATTGGCAGACATTACGAAAATGGAATATACGAGAGAGTTATGATATACATTACAGTTATACGGATATAAACAGATTACAAATTATGTTATGCTTTCTAGGAAAATTTTTTTTAATTTTTGCTTTCTAACATTAGCTGCTCTTATGCTCTTCAGATTTTGTGGTAACTTGTTTAGTATATTCGGCACCTGGTACGCCAGTTGTCTTCTTCCATATTCGTTGATGATCCGTGGGAGTTGGAATAGTCCTGCCGCTCGGCTCCTTGTCCCGAGAGAATGCGCTATTGGTGTTTGTAGTCCGTTATTCTCATAGTATTCCAACGCCATGGTCATCTAGAATAGTTGGGTTACGTTCAGCGTCCTGAACCTCGTGATTCCTCTTCTCCACAGGATTTTGATGGCCCTGTCTTGAATGCTTTGCAGCTTCTCTATGTGGGAGCGGGCTGCTCCCCCCCATGCCATTATTCCATACCGGATTCTGGATTCCACTAGTGCATAGTACACCTGTCGCAGAACTGAATCTGGTGCTTTATATTGGAGGCATGCTAGGGCGAAAATTGCACCTCTTAGTTTGCTGCGGAGGAAGTTGATGTGTGGTTCCCATAGGAAGTGGCAGTAGACCATAATACCTAGATATTTATATGAGTCAACAACTTCGATCGTCTCTTGATTTGCTGTTCTGCATGGTTCAATGGTGCCAACACCAACACGCATCAATTTCTGCAAATATATTTAATTTCGTCGATGGTGGATCAGCTGAATATGCGGTGCAATATACAGGGAACACAAAAGTTAAAGAGACGAATTATTGAACAGTTGCAAGCATTTTTTCACGCTAATAACGCTGTGGTTAATATGTTCAAAACAACATTGGAACGAATGCCATCGGATATGCACAAATTTGTCATAAGAGCGGATCGTACCCCAACAGGTGAACATGTGCGAAGATTCAATGCACCCACCGTTGATGATGTTACTGCAATTATTGTTGGCGATCCAACTAAATCACGAGACATTGTCGTTCAGCGAAGAAGCAATATCATGCATCGTGTACGAGACACATCGTTTGTACGATGCGTTACAATATCCAATCATTTATTGGCAAGGGCAAGACGGATACGACATCACGTTGAAGATGGTCGATCCAATTACAGGTACAATATTCACACACTAATTATTGCTATTATTGGTTTCCATTAACAATTCATTTAATTTTGCATTTTCATGCGTATCAACGAACAAAAGTCTAAGCGCAATGAATTGCTATGCGTATCGTATGATGATTCGTACACATGAGGAGAATGTCATTCTGAAGTGCCGTCGGCTATTCCAGCAACTCGCTGTCGACATGTATGTCAAAGTCGAGACCTAACGTTTAGCGTTCATCCGATTCAATCAGGCAAAGCTACGATCTGAGGACTATATACATTTGCGTGATGCTATTCATTCAAATGGTAATGTTCAGAATATTGGACGCCTGAAGATTCCCCCATCATCTTATATTGGAAGCCCACGCCACATGCACGAATACGCTCAAGACGCTATGACGTACGTGCGAAATTATGGAACTCCGGATTTATTTATTACGTTCACATGCAATACGAAGTGGACGGAAATTAGACCCGGGCCAAAAACCGCTAGATCGCCATGACATAATCGCCAGAGTATTTCAGCAAAGACTCAAGGTTATGATGGATGTGCTTACTAAGTATCGAGTTTTTGGTGACACACGTTGTTATATGTACTCGGTGGAATGGCAGAAGCGTGGACTACCGCATGCTCATTTCCTAATTTGGTTGCTGAACAAATTACATTCCAATGAAGTGAATGACATCATATCAGCTGTAATTCCTGATCCAGTCACTGATCCCCATCTACACAACATTGTGACGACACAGATGGTGCAACTTAACGTACTCGCTCACCCACATCTCTATCGGCTGACCAAACAACCGATAAGGTAATCTGAGACCCGTCGAGGATCAACAACTACCAGCGAAGGTCGTAACTCTGTAACACAAAAAAGAGCTTTAATGAAGAAGATACGGGCGAGAAGAATCAAAGCTTTCCCACATGGTCAACGCAACAACAACAGTGACACTCGCAACAGCACAACCAGCAACATTGGCAGCAGCAACAACACCGGTAGCAGTAATATCAACAAGATCTTCGTAAATGATTGTCTCACCGATCATTATTTAAGATGGCTAGAGAACTTAAAGATAAAAAATTATGTAAATTTGTTTGGGTTAGGGATTGTTGCATTTTTATCAGAATAAAAGAAGGAAATAGGGCTATCAAAATTAATTCATTAGAAGACATTCATAACTTAAATATTTAATTTGATTGATATGTTTAATAATAGTAATAATATCGTTTTAAATTCTCCTTCTAATGATAGCAGTTCTTCTCTTTCAAACTCTGATGTTTTGCGATCTTTTGTGTTGAGCATTCACAACATGATCTTTCATCGGGTCTCTCTATTGTTCATCAAAATATACGTAGTATGAGATCAAATTTTAATACATTTTTGTCGCACCTTACACCTCTGGAACATCTGCCAGATATTATTTTTTTGCCCGAAATTTGGATATTTGAGGAAGAGTTATCTGAATATAATATAATTCCCAATTTCACCTTCGATGCTACTTGTAAAAACTCGTACGCAGCTGGTGGAGTTGGTGTCTTCTATTGCAATAGCTTAAAAAATATAAGTTGGAAAGTTGTGATGTTATTAGTGTTAATTCCGAGGTTTCCGGTGTAAATTATTGTTTTATTTGTGTGTATAGACTTCATCGATTCTCAGTTCGGAACTTCTTGGAAGAGTTTTCAGTGTTTTTAGAACATCAAAAATCAAGAAATATAATATTACTAGGTGACTTCAATATAAATATACTTTGTGAAACTTCTGATTCAGAGTGCTTCTTGTCTACTCTTTCATTGTTTGGATTTACTTCGATTCTCAACCAACCGACGCGTCTCGATTCTTGTTTAGACCATATTTTTATGAGACACCATAGGAATAGTCAACTGCGGCATATGCCAATGGCCCACGATCTAAGAATAACAGACCATTATTTAACTTGTATTCAGCTTAGTAACCCAGTTTCTCGTTCTAATAATATAGAAGTCAGAGAATTTTCTAAAATAGATTTCACTAATCTAAAAAGTCTTCTAATTCATGAATTCTGGGATGAAGTCTATGCTTGTTCTAACCCGTCGTTAGCGTTTGATCTTTTCTTAGATAAGCTAAGTTATTATATTGCGACCTGTTCCATAAAGAAAACTAGGGCTGATAGCAAATTAAAGTGTTTGAAACAATGGATGTCTATTCCATTATTAAAAAAAATCAAAAAGAAAAATCAACTTTGCGTTCTGTTAAAAAAGCATCCTAACAATATAAGATTGAAAGCTTTTTACAATAAAATTTGTCAGGAATTAAAGATTGAAATACCCCAATGTAGGAACAATTACTACAGTATGAAGCTGACTAGAAATATTGGCAACTCCAAAAAAGAGTGGCGGGTTGTCAATGAAATATTAAATAATAACATACCTAGCAATGATATTGTACTGAACCACAACAATTCTACCATCGCTGACCCTTTGGAAGTTGCCAACTTGTTTAACAACTTCTTTGTCGATGTCAGCACATTTAATGTCTCAAATATCAATTCAAACTACGATACGGATAGCTTAATGGAAACTCTGATGTAATTTCTTATATTTTTAATTCTTGCGTGAATAATGGTGTTTTTCCTGATTCGCTGAAAACTGCTGTTGTATTGCCCCTTCACAAGAAAGGCGACACTATGGTTTTGAACAACTATCGCCCCATTTCACTGCTATCTGTTTTCTCCAAAGTTTTTGAAAAAGGCATAAAATCAAGAATGATTTCCGTCTTGGACACAAAACTTTTCTTCAGCGAATTTCAGTTTGGCTTTAGAAGCGGTAGGTCTACTGAAAGTGCGTTATTAAAGCTGGTTGGGGAAATATACAATAGTCTAAACGCATCTCAAATTCCTTCTTGTTTGTTCATTGATTTAACCAAAGCTTTTGACATGGTTAATCATACTATTCCTTTAAATAAGCTTTTTTATGCTGGATTTCGGGGATTTTTCTATGATTGGTTGGCATCCTACCTTAAAAATCGGCGTCAAGTTGTAAACATTAGTAATACTTTCAGTTCTGCAAAATATATGAATACTGGAGTCCCGCAAGGCTCTGTCTTGGGCCCTCTACTGTTCCTGATATATGTAAACTCTTTATTTAGTCAACCCTTTAAAGGCAAAATCACGGCTTTTGCTGATGATACTGCACTTTCATACTCCAACGACAGCTATCTAAACTTTTATTTCGATGTCAACTATGACTTGGACTTACTACGACGATGGTTTAGAAAACATAAATTACTAATCAGCAATAAAACTAAATTTATGACCTTTAGTATAAAAGGTTCTCTAAATGTTGACTTGCCCTTATTTTATCACTCTCCTGACTGTTTACGTTTTTGTTCAACTGGCTTAAATCGTCCCGATAATGTTACCTTTAAGGAAAATGAGAACTGCAATAAAGATTTCTTTCGTATTGAGAGTGTTGACAGTTTCAAGTATTTGGGTATTATACTGGATAATAAGCTCAATTGGAACAATCATACCCATACTTAAAACATCACCTCAATAGGGTAGTAAGGCAAATGTACCATTTAAGGGTATATTGCAGTACTCAAGTTTTAAAAACGGTTTATAATGGTTTGTTTAAATCTAAGCTACAGTATGGCATCTTATGTTGGGATGGTGCTTATTTTAATAATATTGAACCTTTGCTAGTCAAACAAAAGCACGTAATCAGAATCATGAATAAAGTAAATAGAAGAACACCTAGCTTTATATTGTTCGAAAGCATGAAAATTCTTCCATTAAGACACCTATACTGCTATAAAGTCTTGAAGATATTTTTCGAAAATTCGGGATTCTACAATGTTAAATATCACGAAAACTACAATCTACGAATTAGCACTGGAAACATCGCATGCATTCCAACTATTTACAAATCGCATTTTTGTCGGTTCTATAGCGTTACAGCTCCTAGGCTATTTAACTCTTTACCAGACTTCCTAAGGTGTGAGAGAACGAAAATTGTATTTTTAAGTAATATTAAAAAATTGCTCTTTACATTTAAACATCGCGAAATTGATTTACTCTTGCTTCCAATTGTTTAACTCATTGTTTTATTATTATTCTATTCTATCACACATTAGATAAGATATTTTAAGAACTCGATGTTAGATTTTAAGTCAGTCTTAGATTAAACCGCGAGTCGGTTAGACTCACAAGTCTGGTATTGGACGGCAAGTGAGCTAGACTCACCATAAATATATGTATTACCAATAAAAACCGTGTCCTATTTAACTTAATTGGCGCCCAACGTGGGGCACGCGATTTCAAAAAGATCTTCAATAATAAAAAACAAGGTCACGCGTCACCACAAATAATAACAAAATTTACCAAAAATACCACCAAACAAAATTGATCTAGTGAAGACAATTTTATAAAGAAAAATTTAATTAAATTGCGCCACGAATCGCGTAGTGTAAAACTAAAAAAGTTATAAAAAAAATCAAAACTTACTAAAAAACGAAATTTAGGAATTTCTTACGTGGCATTCGAATTTTTTAATTTATTCGATACTAAAATACAATTTCGCAGTGCAAAAGAATAAGAAGTTGAACTTCTAAAAATTAGCTACAAAAAACACAAGTAAAAAGTGAAAGTCCCATAAAAGTAAGACCTGGCGAACTCTAATACGGACGTCGGAGCCAAAAATTGGGCAGTGAAAAAGAGCAGGAGCAAACTCAACTATAGGGCGTGAAGCCTGCCTGGCAAAACAGCAGAACAGCAGTAGCATCAGCAAATAGGAGCAGCAGTATTAGCAGAAACAACATAAGCAGATACAACAGCAGATACATCAGCAGAAAAAGAAAAGCAACAGCGGTAGCCTCAAAAACAACATTAAGTATACTTTACACTACAGTGTAGGAAAAAGTTTAAGTAAACATAAAAATTTATATTGATGCGAATTTGAAATGAGTTTTGTCAAAAATTTATATTTCCTTATTGTGGCATAAGTCTAAAATTGTCAATTTTCAACCTCTTAATTAACATTTAAAAAATTCTGAAACTGACAAGTTAATTGAATTTTCCCACTATGACTACCAACGCAACTGACATGGGGGTATTGACCGCCGACATGATTAGTAGGATCATAGGCACCCATTTAGTCTCTTTTAAGAAAGAAATCGAAAGTTTGAAAAATCAGATTCAACTAGCAACCGGTGTTAGCAACGTAAGAGAATACAAACCACAAACGATTGACGACACAGTGGACTGTAATGAAAGTCTTGATACCATGATATCGCTTCCAGAATTTTCTGGAAAACAAAATACATACGTTAGCTGGAGAGAATCCGCTAACAATTGCATTAAGCTCTATGAGCCAGACAGCAGAAGATCGCTTCGCTGCATTGACAATTTTGCGTAATAAAATGACGTTAGAAGCCAACGACGTGTTGACCAGTCACGGTACGGTTCTCAATTTCGATGCCATCATAAGCAGACTAGATTGCTTATGCTGATAAGAGACCGATACACGTCATAGAGCAAGAGCTGAGTATCCTTGGACAAGGAAGATTGTCAGTAATCGACTACTACAATCTAGTTAATAAAAAACTCACTCTGCTCTTAAACAAAACCATCATGAGTTATGGTAACAACTCGGAAATCACCCGAGAGATGAACAATAAAAATAGAGCAAATGCTCTTGGAGTATTTATAACAGGTCTACAGTCCCCGCTAAGTGATATTTTATTCGCTTTGTCACCCCTTGATTTACCAAATGCTTTGGCTAAAGCTCAGGAGCTTGAAGCCAATAATCTGCGAGCAAGATTCGCAGATCAATTCTTTCAGACGGATAAAAGCTCTAATCAATATTCAAATAATTTACGGTATAAGCCGAATACCCACAACTTTGCCAAACCAATGGTAAATAATTATTCACAACCAGAACCGATGGATGTGGATATGTCTATACAACAAAGAGATTATCAATCTCAGCAAAATTATAGGCAAAGCAACCCTAACTGGGTTAGAAATAATAATCCAGGGCTGAACAGAGGGAGCAACCAATTCTCTCAACAGTCACAACGATTTAATCAGCATCCTCAAAGTCAAAGAGGAACACAATATTATAAGCACAGCCATTCCAATAGTGAGAATAATTTCGAACCTCAATCAAGGTTCAGAGAATAAATAATATTGAAGAAAGTCATTTTTCTAGATCAACGGACGGATTTCCTTACATCTATAGATGGGACAACCGACGTAACAGAGAACTTAAAATACTAATTGATACAGGTGCCACCGCCAGTTATATTAAGACAGGCACTTATAATAATAAAAAAGAGCTAAGTATTAAAAAAAGCGTCAAAACCATCAATGGGTATACAATTATAACCCATTATCATGAGGTCACACTATTAGGCCAAAAACAAACTTTTTACGAGATTGACAATCTCGAATCTGATTTCCTTTTAGGATACAGTTTTCTGAAAAAAATCAATGCCTAGATAAACCTAAGGAAAGGCATATTAAAATATAATGGAGGTGAGATCGAAATTCACGACTATCATAAGAAGAAAAAGGAAAATAATTATAACAAGGGGTTAAAAAATCCTAGAACCAAAACTATCGCGAGAGAATTCGACAAACCTAAAATTTCTAGGGAACATGACAGTTTACCACTAATAAAAAATAAAAAGAATAAAATTAATAGTTTCAGACAAATTAGTCCTGAACACACACTCGTTGAAGTGTCCAACAAACTTAATAAAAGAAGTAAAACCAGTTTGGAATATATTAATCCTGAACAAACCATCAATATAGCTTCCGACAAATCCATTAATAGTACTACTTGGAGATCAGTAGACTCACCAGAAAACAAGAGTACAATAAGTTATCAAAACAAGAATAGAATAGGGGATTCGCACAAACGAACCAGGCTAAAATATAAATTTAAAAATAAGAACCATAGTCGTCCTAAAAAAGACCTTAATATTGGAGAAGTTATTTACGGAAAAGTTAAAGGTAAACGAAATAAACAAAAACCTAGGCTCAAAAGACAAATATTGAAAAAAGAATTAGGTAATAAAATGGAGATAGATAAAACGGATAGAATTATTGACAAAACCATATAAAAAAACACAAACAAATTAAATGACATTTATATTACACTACATGAATACGAACAGACTCATATAATCGATTTACATTTGCAATAAAGAATGTTAAAAAGATTTAACAATGCAATAAGGTTCTATTAATTTGACGAATGTAATTTAATTTGAATTAAGAGCAATAGCTTAAAAATATGATAAATTAATCATTTCAAAGTATTGAATGTTATTGACTAAATTATTGAATTTAAGGAGACATACTTTGATATATAAAAAAATTTACAAAAAATAACTGATATTGTACAATTATAACGATGAAATGATATTGTAAGTGATGATAATAATTGTTTAGTAAACATTTAAGCATATTACAAAAAAACAGCAGACTATTTCCAATTTAAAACAAAAATTTTTACAATCAAAAAAAATATAGATTCTTGTAACAAAACATTTGAAAATTGTACAATTCAACATGAACATAATGTAATCTTTATATTGATATTATCTTAAACAATTTGTAAAGTATAAACTAAATACACAAATAGTTAATCTCGTGAATCGGGACGATTCAACTTAGTAAGGGGGGAGTTAACGTACTCGCTCACCCACATCCCTATCGGCTGAACAAATAACCGATACGGTAATCTGAGACCCGTCGAGGATCAACAACGACCAGCGAAGGGATGAGAAAACAAAAAATCGAAGAAACATTGACACACCGATCCCTTCGGAGAAATAAGCGAACATATCTTCGCTCGCAGGTCAAAAAGGATCTGCCTCTAGGATAACATAAGATATTTATAATCCAACACATTTTTCAGCACATTAGATAAGATATTTTAAGAACTCGATGTTAGATTTTAAGTCAGTCTTAGATTGAACCGCGAGTCGGTTAGACTCACAACTCTGGTATTGGACGGCAAGTGAGCTAGACTCACCATAAATATTTGTATTACCAATAAAAACCGTGTCCTATTTAATTTAATTTGCATGGACCGTGCGGTGCATTAAATCCATTATCGCCTTGCATGGCTGATGGAAAGTGGACAAAACGATATCCGCGACCGTTAGTTGCTGAAACAGTCACAGAGAACGATGGATATCCAGTTTATCGTCGGCGTTGAAAAGAAGATAATGGTCGAACTATCAAAGTTAAAGTCCAAATCAAGAGATTGAGATCGGAAATGAATTCATTGTACCATATTGCCCGCTGATATCACGAATTTTCGAAACACATGCGAACGTTGAGAGTTGTCATTCGGCCAAATCAGTCAATATCAATATTTGTGCATGTACGTCACAAAAGGCAGCGACATGGCTGTGTTTGGTATTGCGTCGGAAAATGCGAATGACGAAATCAGCAACTTCCAAATGGGCAGATAAGTCAGTACTAATGAAGCACTGTGGCGATTATTGTCATTTCAAATTCACGAAAGATATCACATAGTTGTACATTTCGCAGTGCATTTGGAAAATGGACAAAGAGTTTACTTCACTGAGGCTAATGCAGCACAACGAGCTGAGAGACCACCATCGACAACATTGACTAGCTTCTTTGGAATGAGTGAAGCAGATCCATTCGCAGCGACGCTGATGTACGTGAAATGCCCAAGTATTACACTGGGAATCAATCAGCAATAAAATTACAACGTCGCAAACAAGGAACCCCAGTTCCAGATTGGCCACAAGTGTTTTCCACTGATGCGCTAGGTCGCATGTATACTGTTCATCCTAGAAATGATGAATGTTTTTATTTGCGACTGCTGTTGGTAAATGTACGTGGACCAAAATCATTTGCGCATTTGAAAACTGTGAATGGCCACCAATGCCAAACATATCGAGAAGCATGTCAACTATTGGGTTTGCTGGAGAACGATTCTCATTGGGATTTAACACTTGCGGATTCAGTTGTTTCATCAAATGCGTACCAAATACGAACGCTGTTCACAATTATCATCATCACATGTTTCCCTTCACAACCAATTCAGTTATGGAACAAATACAAAGACGACATATGTGAAGATATCTTGCATCGCTTGCGTATTCGAACGAATAATCCCGACATGCAAATAACCGATGAAATCTACAATGAAGGATTGATTGTGATTGAGGATCAATGCTTGACTATTGCAAACAAGCTACTGATCGAAGTAGGAATGATTGCGCCAAATCGATCGATGCACGATGCATTCAACCAAGAATTAAATCGAGAGCTGCAATACAATATTGATACATTGCAGGAATTCGTTCGAAATAATGTGCCGTTGCTGAATGAACAGCAAAAACAAGTATACGAAACATTAATGCAAGCGGTGGACAATAATACTGGTGGTCTATTCTTCCTGGACGCTCCTGGAGGAACAGGGAAAACATTTGTCATTTCATTGATTTTGGCCACTATTCGATCAAGATGTGACATAGCTTTGGCGTTAGCATCATCTGGAATTACGGCGACTCTTCTAGAAGGCGGTCGTACTGCAAATTCTTCGTTGCCACTCAATTTAAACACAATTGATACTCCAACATGTAATAATATTGTTGGCAGGCGATTTCAGGCAGACGTTGCCAGTAATTCCCCGTGGATCGCCAGCAGATGAATTGAATGCTTGCCTGAAGGCATCATCTTTGTGGAATAACGTAAAAACATTATCGCTAACCACTAATATGAGAGTTCAACTTCAACTGCACAATTTTCCAAACAATTGTTAGCTGTTGGAAATGGAAAAGTCCCAGTTGATGCAACAACTGGATTAATTACTCTTACCAACGACTTTTGCCGATTTGTAGACTCTCAATTAGCTCTTATTGAAAATGTTTTCCCAAACATTAGTGAGAATTATCAGGATTATGCTTGGTTAAGTCAACGAGCAATTCTCGCCGCAATTAATAATGATGTAGACGCACTGAATTTCACCATTCAATCAAAAATCGCTGGAGATTTGGTGACATACATACAAATCCGTTGATTCCATAACAAATCCCGATGATGTAGTAAATTATCCTACGGAGTTTTAGAACTCTCTGGAGTTTTCCACCACATAACTTGCAACTTAAAGTTGGTTCAGTTATTATGATATTGCGTAATTTGAATCCACCGCGACTTTGCAACGGTACTCGACATGCGTGAACAGACTTATGCCGAATTTGATTGAGGCAACAATTATTAACGGAAAGTACGCAGGTGAAAATGTATGTATTCCTCGAATACCAATGATTCCGACTGATCTTCCGTTTGACTTCAAACGATTGCAATTTCCAGTTCGCCTTGCATTCGCAATGACAATTAACAAGTCGCAAGGCCAATCGCTTAGTGTTTGCGGGATAAATTTAGAAAATCATTGTTTTTCACATGGGCAGCTATACGTTGCGTGTTCACGAGTTGGGGAACCGTCCGCTTTGTTTGTGTTAACGTCAGACCAAAAAACAAAAAATGTGGTTTACCAAAGAGCATTTCAATGAAACGGATAATTTGCGGACACGTATAACGCTCCGATTCAGTATTTACTTTGGATTCACTTTCATTTTTCACTTAGAGAAGTTCAACTAAATTACACTTCATTTTTGTAATCGAAATGAATTCATTACTGTTGCGAAATGAAAAACAATTTTTCCTTTTCAAATATAAAAAAAAATTTTCTTCATCTTTTAATTCTCAAACGAAATGATACAAAAAACTAAGCCATCTGGTGGCGAAACGGAGTTCGCCGGGTTTGCTAGTTTTTATAATAAAATTCTACAAATATGCCGAAAACGAATGCAGAATACTGTCGCGATTATCAAAAAAGTTTTAGTGGGGCAAGAGCCCCATTTCTTAGCTGCGGATGGAGCTGAGAATGGTTGAGCAGTCGATCAAAGAGATGGAAAATGAAGATGATGTCGGCAATTTTTCTGCGGTCTTCAAAAGTTTTTAAGTTAAGGAGTTGGAGGCGGTCGTGGTTGAGGGTTCGTCCAGGAGAGACCACGAAGGGTGAAGAATTTGGTATCGTCGGCATATAGTGAGACGCGGGAGTGGAGGATGATATACTTTAGTTCGTTCACTGCGAGAACGAATAGGAGCGGACCTAGGTGACTCCCTTGAGGGACGTCTGATGGGGCTACAAAGGCCCGGATAGGATAGATCTGAAGCCGACTTGGTTGGAGCGATTGTCTAAATAAGAAGAAAACCATGATAGTAAGAGCGAGCTGAACCCAAGAGCAACTAATTTAAAGAGAACCAGCTTATGGGATATTATGTTGAAGGCTTTACTGAAGTCGGTGATGATGATATCGACATCATCGCCCGTTTCCATGGGAGATTCGTGGTAGTGGACCTCCCTTTTACGAAACCGTGTTGGTTGCGCTGAAAGCTTAATGAGTCGCACATTAGGCTCTCGAAGATCTTGGGTATTTGAGAAAGTTTGGCTATGGGTCTGTACTTTGTAACATCATGTTTAGAACCTTTTTTGTGAATGGGGGTTATGCAAAAATTTTCCAGGCATGGCGAAATACGCCCTGATCTAGCGATAAACGGAAAAGAATGGAAAGAGGAAAGGACGGGACGGAGGATCACTTTTTGAGGAAAATGGAGGGGAGACCGTCGGGACCGGGGTTGTATTCATCGGGCAGTTGGTCTAGTCTGAGTTGTATAAGGGTTGGGTCGAAGATGGGCAAGACGGCGGGACCGAACGAGAATCTCGGAAGGTACGCGAAGTAGGAAGGGTCTGGTATGAAGGGGCCATCATTAAACGATTTTTCGAAGAAAGATGCGAAGAAATTAGAGATCGTGGAGGGGTCCAAAGATGAAGAATTATCAAAAGAGAGAGAGGGTGGGAAGAAGGGAATCGGATCTTCTTTTATAATTTATGAAATTGAAAAAGGACTTGGGGTCGGTTGTAAGATTGGCGCGCGTATCCTCTAGGTATCTCTGGTAAAGGGAGTCGTACAGTTCAGTGAAGCGAAAGTAAGTGCCTAGAAAGTTCGTAATCAGACGGGAGGCGGATGCGGAGGAAAACAGTCCAGAGTTTATTTCTTCTATTTCTCAAGGTACGATGCCTACGTATATACCAAGGGGGGGAGGCAGGGACTAGCCTATTACGAGAGAGTGAAACGAAGAGAGAGAAGGAGAGAAGAATATATCTGTACAGGAAAGAATATTTCTGTACAGGAAATATTCTTCTCTCCTTCACGGTCAACGGTTTGATTAGCTAAGTCGAAAGTACACTGGCTGAGATAAGCAGACATTTTCCGGAAGCTGGCTTTGTTGAAAGAATTTTGGAGGGGGCAGGACTGCGGAAAAATGTAAGCAGCATAGTGAAACAGAAGAGTTGTTAGGATCGGAAGTGAATATGAGATCCAGTTGTCGACCAAGGAAGTTCGGAACACAGTTGACCTGGAATAGACCCGAGTCACTAAGCCGATCTAGAAAGAGACACTCCTTGGGCGAAGAAGGGTTGGAGGCCATAAAACAACATAGATCAACGGAGGTGAGGGAGTTTAAAGTCACCGCAAACGACATGTCGTGAAGAGTCGAGACTGTTATGGATAGCCACTAGCAAGCCTCAGCGGAGAAAGCCTACACTAGGCGAAATGTCATCACGAAAGACATTAAAAAATGGAGGGAAGAGTTCGTTACTGCTGATTTCAGGAATCAAATTAGTTTCGGTGAGAGCGTATATCTCAAAGGGCAAAGAGTGCGTTTGCCTTAATACGGGTTGAGTCTTAGACCGAAGCCCTCTTACATTTTGATAGTAGCAAGTGATAGCACAAACCTGCTGGGGTTGGTTAGGAGCAAAAGTAATTACTGCGGTCGGCGCGGCTACGTTGGAGATAGGAGATCAGCTTGGAGTTAATTTAATGACCGAAAGCGGTAAGGTCATTGGGCATTTTCTCAGGAGAAAGATTGAAAACCTGGTGAAATCTGGCAATACATCATTTGAAAGGTCTTGACATAACCTACAAAACGACGCTATGCATGATTAGTTTGGATACGAGCTCTGTAGCGCTTTGTACATAGCCGGAAAATTCAAAAGAAAAAAAGGCGGAAGGGAGATATTTGACAACCTAATATTATCGCCAATAATGCCATCAAATTGGTCATGAAATGGAAATTCTAAGAACTCAAGAAATAAATCTAATTCATTAAATTCTTTGAATAAAGGGATCTTATAAAAAATATTAGTTTCTACCGTTCTATTCAATACTTTAATAGAATATTTTTTTGAATACATTCTCGAGTTCGGATTACAGACATTTTTATTTACTAAACTAAATTCAGCTCCAGTGTCAATTATAAATTTAAGCAGTCTAACTTTAGTTTGTATGATTATATAGGGAAGTCGTTTACAGGATCCGTTGGAAAATTTTGCCAACTAGAGTAAAGGTTGTAGTGTGGTGCACCACTTTCGTTAACATAAACACTCATTTCTTCATCACTTTGTTGCGGATTCTGGTTTCTGTGTCTATTTGTTTGTCGAGTTTGCCTAGTTCGCTTGTCTATGCCACGTATATTGGATGCATTGTTATACGTGTTCCTAGTATAAGCAGTATTATGATTGTTTTGTCCATTGCGATTATAAATGTTTCTTTTTTGATTATTGTATGTAAGTCTTTGATTTTGTTCATTTGTATTATCGTATGTATAGTTGCTATTCTGGTATTTATTATTAAAATGTTGTTGTCTTGAAAAATTAGTGTATGAACTAGAAGTAGGTTTGGTTTATTTCAACTATTACCTTATACGCATTATATAGTGTAGAAGGATTACGACACAGCAATATGGTTTTTGTAGGCTCAGGAAGATTATATATAAAAGTTTCTAAAGCTATTCTATTAATAGATTTAATTAAATAGTTATCATTTTCATTATTTTCAACGAGTAATATATTATTGGCTCGCCTTAAGAGAAAATTAATTTTATTATAATATTCATCAATCGTTGTTTCAATTTTGCACGTTCTAATTTTATCAAAAAGTTTTTCAATCGAAAGTTTTTCTCCAAAACAGTTTTTTAAAACTTCTCTAATGTCTGGCCAAGTTTGAAGAGCGCTATGCTTAAGGACTTCATATCGAGCATTTCCAACTATTTTATCACGAATATACCCTGTAAGAATTAGCTGGGTATTTTCCTCAAATACTTGAATGGATATAAGGAGTCTACTCCTTTTAGAAAATTAATTGTACAATGTTCATTTCCGTTATACTCCGGAATCTTACTTATAAAATCTAATACTAATTTAAGTTTATTAGCAGCATTTAATGAATTCATCCTGGACTGGCCTGGTATACTTGAATGTACTCACGTAGTCAGGTAGAAATTTTCAGTTTCTTGCTTTTTCAAATTCTTTCTTATGCACAGCTGACTTGGTTTTTTTGTAAGCTTTTAGCCTTTTTTTTGCACTGGGACTTTGTTTTTGCTTTTTTTTCTTTGGATTTTTCTTTACACTGGGATTCTGTATTTGCTTTTTAAAAACAAAATTTCTTTGCACTGGGATTTTATTTTTGCTTTTTTTTCCAGCAGGGTCAGGTGTTTCGTTTTTTTTGTTTTGCAAGCAACCGATTATGTGGCGTCACTATTTGATGTCTTCTCTCTATTTATTTTTGAATGTATGTATTACTATGCACATATGTGTGTGTGTGTGTTTGTGAGGTGATGGTTCTAGGAGAACCCAATTAGCACTAAGTGCCGTTTTGTAACCACAGCTCTGAAAAATTGAATATAAATTACGACTTAAAACCATCGTGCGACGTTGAGGAATGAAATCAAATCTTTAATATTCATCCGGGATATCTCGCCGACTACCGTACCCGTACTAATCGCTATAATTTTAGCAATGTCTGTGCGAGTCCTATTAAGAAGGTCATTGGTTCGTGATAAGCTGCACTCTGGCCAAGTATCCCTAGCTACTGCGCAGTTGGTCAACTGAGACCATCTGAGGTTAGCCATTTCCAAGGAGTGAGTTGAAATTTGTGCCTTGTACAACGTGTACCTTCAAAGCTGACGAGCTATGAAGGGCAGCTCCTTGTTTGGCCAGCTCATCCGCTTGCTCGTTACCATAGACGTTGGTATGTCCTGGGACCCATACTATGGCAACTTTGAACTTTTCGGCGACGTCGGAAAGCTCGTTACGGCATTCCCGCACCAGTTTTGAGGTAGTGGAAGTTGACGACACTGCTTTGATAGCAGATTGACTGTCAACGAAGATCGCTAAGCTTAGCATCGGCGTTGTGTTAGGGTGGGATTTGAGTATACGACACGCCTCCCTAATGGCAAGGATTTCCGCTTGGAAAATGCTGGCGTGATTTGGAAGTCTGTAGGATGCGGAAATGTTCAGAGTGTCCGAGTAAAAGCCCGCTCCCACTCCACATTCCATCTTCGAGCCGTCTGTGTAGACGCTCACATCCGGTGTCATGCCTATGCGCTTGCTATCCCAATCTGCTCTGGGAGGGATGCGCACGTCCGCATATTTTATGAAGTCTAATTTAAGAGGAATGAAGTCTGTTCGCAGCGTTATGAGCTGTCTAGGTATCGTGTCCATAACGCAGCTGTGGCCAAATGGTTTCGATTTCCACATATGAGACTCTCTGAGTCTGATTGCACTCTGTGTCGCTAAGCTTTTAATGTGAAGGTCAATGTGGAGTATAACTGTCAGGGCGTCTGAGGGGGTAGTCGTCAGCGCGCCTGTAGTACCTATGCAAGCCATTCTTTGTATTTTATAGAGCTTCACGATGTTATATTTTTTCTTGAGGGCTGGCCACCAAACAAGTGATCCATATGTGAGGATTGGACGAACCACGGCTGTGTACATCGTGTAAGGTCTGGTCTCAGACCCCATCTTTTCCCAAAAGTCCTATTGCAGGCATAGAAAGCTATGCATGCTTTCTTAGTCCGCTGTTCAATATTGGTATTCCAGCTAAGTTTGGGATCTAGATAGATTCCTAAATACCTAGCACTAGCTGAGAGTGATAAACGTTGACCGTTTAGGCGGGGAAGGTTAAAATTGGGTATTTTCTATTTCCTGGTGAACAGCATCATTTCCGTTTTGCCAGGGTTAATGCCTAAGCCGCAGCTTGCAGCCCAGTTAGCACATACACTTATTTTAATGAATTTTTCACAGATATTAGTATATTGGCTAAGTTAATTTAGTTGTTTTTTTTATTTAACTAATGTTAGTTTAGCTAATGAACTAGATAACTTTTAACAGCACTTATTTGAATTTGATAAACGGCAGGCGTTAAAAATGTTCCCGTTTTAAAAAAGGATAATTTCACAATTTTCTTATTTCTCAGCTTTGTGGATTTAGAGAGCTGGGTAAAATGCGACGGCGCCAGTTATATAAGTAAAACAAAAATCGACTTCTTTTCGAATCGGTAGTTTTATTAATTAAGAAGTATATTAGATACAATTAAAATGCGTTGCGCACATGCTGAGAGGAAGAGAAGAAATCCGAAACGGAAACGGAAGCGTACACTTGGTGTTTGCTTAATAGACACCAGGTGTCGTTAAAGGTCGGGGGTGTCTGGAGGCATTGCGTGTAACAATATGCTGTTCGAAAGATTTTAAGTTTTGTCTCTGAATAAAAGTGAACACAATGAATTCTAAAGAAACAAAAACTAAATCGAACATTATTTTTGTTATTGCTTCAATTTGATTTTCACATGCCAAAAGTCAAATAATAAATCCTAGTGTAAAATTTGATTTTTTTTTTTTAATTTCAAACACGAGTAAGCAATTTTCACACGGTTGGGACGATTAGCCTTTTGCTTTTTCATAAGATTTTACAATTTTCTGCAGTACTTTGGGCTCAGCCCCTACATCAAGATGGTGGTGCAAAGTGCTTTGGACGACGGTATACCTTATGATCAAAAAAGAACCGAAATTTTCATTTTAAAATTCCCGCGCTTGTCCAATCGGTAAAATTTTATTCTCGCAACGTTGGCAACACTTTTATACATATTCTGTCAAATTTTGACGGATATCGTATGATTAGTTTTTGTTTGACGTCTATACAAATAAGTTGAAAAATTTTCGTGTGGCGATTTTTATAATGGATGAAAATTTAGAACAACGTGCGTGCATCAAATTTTGTGTTGCAAATGGATTTAAGTGTTCCGAAACGTTGAAAATGTTAGAAAAGGCCTTTGGTGAATCGTGTCTAGGAAAAATACAGGCATATGAGTGGTATAAACGGTTCAAAGGTGGATCATGATGAGATCCCTGGCCGCCCAACAACATCTGTTACTGAAGAAAACATTGAATCGGCGAAGCAAATCGTGTTGCAAAATCGTTCTGCACCGATAAGAGAGATTGCTGTGTTGTTGGGCATCTCTTATGGATCAACCGAACACATTTTAACTGATGTTTTGAGTTTAAAACGCGTCGCTGCTCGGCTGGTGCCAAAAAACCTGAATTTCATTCAAAATCAGCGTCGTTGTGTCTCAGTTTTTGGCCAAAAACTCAACCAATATCATCAACCAAGCACCGTACTCTCCAGATATGGCCCCGTGTGACTTTTTCCTCTTCCCCAGACTCAAATTGCCATTGCGGGGAACGCGTTTTCAGACCATAGAGGCCATAAAAGAGAATTCGCTGCGTGAACTAAAGGCCATACCTTCGGCGGCCTATAAAACTTGTATGGAAAATTGGATCAAGCGTTGGCATGCATGTATTGCCCGCAGGAGGACAATACTTTGAAGGTGATAATAAAGAAAATTATTAAAAATTGAAATTTTGCGTTTTTTAATAAAATTCCGGTTCTTTTTTGATCATAAGGTATATATTTTATTTACTTACATATGAAATAAGTGCAGTGGAATACATCAATATATGAACTCGAGCAATAGCGTAACAAGTAATACCCGGATTCATTGCTATAACACTTTCATAAGGAAACGAACAAATGTAAGTATTCTTACTAGATGAATTCAATGGCGTTGGGCATCAAATTGTTTTGTTCTTCAAAACATATAAACTATCGTTATTCGCAAGATCCACAGGTGCTTCTTCACTATGATGCTGTATTTTTCACTTGAATTAATCTCTTCGGAACCAAGAACAAATTCTTCGTCAGTACCCGAAGAAAATTCTTCATTATTAAAAGTCCCAAAATCCAAAAAAACAAAGTTGTTTTAATTTTGCAAAATTACAAAAATACAGTTAGAAATCGATTTATTATATTCCAAGTACCAAAAGCATAAAAAAGCAACTTAAAATATTAATTAGTTTTTAAAATATCTTAAGTCAAAAAAATATTTGGGTCGAAAACGACCCGAACGTAGGTCTACAGTTAAGCGATTTTCAAGGATTGGAAAATTGCTTCGCACCACAGCATATGTACTACGTTGGAAGCTATCAAAATCCAAATACAGAACGCAACTCTTTGTCAGTGCAGACTAATTGAAGGAAGCTTTGCACTGGCATATCCGGTACTTTTGGCCCGAGGGCAACAATGTGGCTACATCAAGCAATCTCATTGCACTCGCATATCTCGATGCACCGAAGAAGAACATCTTGCGAGCAGCTGGCAGACTTCATAATTCGAATCTGGATAAATACCGTCGACATCCAATCATTCTTCCGACATACTCATCATGACATACTTCATGGCGGTTTGCAAATCATGCTGCAAACCATCTGAGAAAAATACTGGATACTTCACCTACTGACCCTTGCTAAACAGTGTATTCATTCATGTACTATTTGCAGAAGTCATCGAAGCAAAATCGCTAAACAACGAAAGGCTTCATTACCTCGTCATCGAGTTTTGGCATCACCACCGTTATCAATGGCAGGCATGGATTATTGCGGGCCATTAATTATCCGCATTGGCTCAAAAACTGTCCGTACGATGAAGAAGACGTACGTTTTCATCTTCATGTTCATGGATTCGAAGACAGTGTACATTGAATTGGCAGAAGACCTATCAGCTGAGGCTTTCATTCATCTTCTTCTTTGCCCGCATGTTCCACTAAAGGGGTTGCGGGGGCAGTGCACGCAAAAGAGATCTCCAAGCAACCCGATCCTCCGCCGAAGACTCTAACTCCTCGGCGGGTATGCCCAACCAGGCGAGCTTTTGAACTTGATCCAACCATCTCATCCTGGGTCTACCGAGCGGTCGCCTACCCGACGGACTCGCATACAAGGCACGCCTCGGTAGTCGTAATGCAGGGGACATTAGTGCCACATGGCCAAACCATCGAAGTATGGATTTTTCCGTTAGGAGAAGAAGCTGTTCAACATTAAGCTCTCCACGCTCCGTCGTGTTTCTCATCTTATCTCGGCAAGTAACTCATCTCGGCAGCTTGTATTCGCGATCTTATTCTTTCGGTCATTACCGAAATTTCGAAATTTCATGACCGTAGGTAAGAGTTGGAACAAATTCCGAATTGAACACGGATAACTTGGCCTTCACCCCAAAGTCGGCTTTCCTAATGACAGACCTTCCAAGCTGATCCAAAATTGACCCAGCTTGGCCAATCCTACAAGAAAGCTTAGTATTGCTCCTCCCATCACTCGTAAAACAGACCCTGAGATACTTGAACTTCCCCACCTATATCAATGGGACTCCGCTGACCTTGCACAGGTGTTCTGGAAATGACCATCACCTCGGATTTGTCCACGTTGACCTTCATCCCAGCAAAAGTAGAGACGGCCACAAACCTATCTAGCGCACGCTGGAGCTCCGTCTGTGAGGATGTGAGGATAACTAAAAAGCAGGTGACTTACATTCAGTTCACCCAATGTCAAACATTCTTCACCACGGCTGCTTTGTAACATCCAGTCCATATACATATATTATGAAAAGGAGAGGTGACAAGACGCACCCTTGGCGAAGTCCAACGCCCACAGTAAAAGGTGTTGATTTACTACCGTTAATCCGAACACAGCTGATAGAGTTTGTGTATAGGGACTGAATGGCTCTCAACAGAGACCCATTAATCCCATACTTCTGCAGAACACTCCAGAGTTTTCCTCGAGGAACTCGGTCATACGCCTTTTCCAGGTCGACAATGCAACTGTAGACCGGTTTGGCATATTCCCACGCCCTCTCGAGTACCGTTCTTACAGTGAAAAGCTGGTCGGTAGTACTTCTGCCGGGTCGAAAGCTGCACTGTTCGTCCCCCAACCTGGATTCGACCATAGCTCTAGAACGCCCCTCCAACACCTTACTATACCCTTTACCACGGAGACTTAAAAGAGATATGCTCCTATAATTCGAGCAGTCTCTCTTATCCCCCTTTTTAAAAAGAGGGAGAATCACCCCAGTTTGCCAATCACCCGGCGTCTCGCCACATTCCCAGGCCACCTTAATTACACGAGAGAGCCATAGAACTCCCACTTTACCCACTGCCTTCAGAGTTTCTGGTCGGATTTCATCCACACCGGCGGATTTGCCGACTTTTAGTGCTTCAATCGCTAAAGTGACTTCCTCCGCCCTACTCAAGACGACAGGTCTACCACCCTCAGTGCCCTGTACGGAATTGAGCAACTCCGAAAAGTGCTCGCTCCATCTGCGTAAGATGTCTGCCTTATTGGAAAGCAACACAACATCTTTGGATTTAAATCCTTCGATGATGTTGAATTTCCTTCCTCTGAGGCGGCGGATGGTTCGCCAGAACATCTTATTCGCAGATCTATGATCGCTTTCCAACTTCTCGCTGAACTCCTTCCAAGCCTGCTCTTTAGCTGTTCGCACAGCCATCTTGCAAGTTCTTTGCGCCTCAATACCGGTCACGACAAGCAGAGTCCCCCAAGAGAATCCAGTCCCTGTAGGTCTTCTTCTTCTCTCTGATGGCTTCTTGGACCACGCTGTCCTTTTCTCACCACCAGCCTCCATACCAGGCCGCTTCACTCCACAAACATCACGTGCAGAGGCAATAACGTTGGGTCAGGATATGGGGATCCATCTCCGCCACCCTATCCAAGGCAGCATCAACTTCTTCCAAGAAGGCCGCATACTCTGACTCTTGATTCGGTGCGTACACCTGCACCAGACCCAACGTCAATCTTTCAAGCTTGAGCTTTAAGATTCCGACCCTCCACCCCAATGGTATCCACTCCAATACCCTGTCTGCCAGCCTAGGACTCGGGAGTATCCCCACTCCCGCCTGCACAGACATTTCAGGTGCACCCCCGGTAGGAAGAGTTTCTACCCGTCCGGAAGGTCCACAGTTCTAGATCCTCGTTGCTTCCTCGAAGAAATACCTACAATATCTAGCCGATACCTGGTAGCTTCTTCGACCAGCTCGAGGTCTTTCCCTGTGAGCGATGAGACGTTCCATATGCCTAACCTGAGTTGTTGCCGTTGTCGTTTGCCATTTGATCCCTGCATGCACTGATAAGCGCATGGCGTTGCCGGGTTGCTCGTAGTTTTTCGAGCTGAGCCCGACCGGCTGCCGAGCGGGACAAACCGGCCACCAGACGACCACACAGTGCCGCCATTTAGGTCTGGCTCCAAATGGGGACAGTTTCTGAGGCTGTCCTCAACATCATTATATGGGATGGGGGATTTCTTCGGCTACGTTAGCCGCTTCGTCGTAATTTGGCGCCACAAGCATTGTTCCCAAAACAACAACAAATACTTTATGCACACCAACAACGGGAGCCAAAACAAACAATAAAAAAGTAAAAATAAAAAATATTAAAAAATAACAATTTAAATTAAATTGAATTAATTTAAATAAGAATTTATTTCTAGATCACCGCTATTCTGGGAAAATAAATTCTTATTTAATTAAATTTTTCTTAAATTTTTTTTTCTTTTTTTTTCTTTTAACGAAACCCTTATGGAATCACTTCGGTGTCTGTCTGTCGCCTTTTACATATTTGACTATAACTTATAAGTCCTTTATAGTTAAGAGATGAAATTTGGACTGAAGATGTATCTAGGCCATCCAAAAACAAATCATGATTTTTTTTTGGAATTAGTCGTAGATTAAAGAAAACGTTAGTACTAATACTAACGCCCGAAAAAACTTTTATTAACTTTGACGGTCGATATGGGTGTCATTAGAAATGATATGAAAATGTCTGTCTGTCTGTCATCAGGCTTTATTCTTGGTTATTGGTGAACCACTAAAAATTAAGAAATAAAACTTCGCCAAAAGATGTATTTTACTTGTCCAAACAATGTTCAGATAAAAAAATTTAAAAAAATGTCATATTAGCGAAAAACTTAGTACCAATACTAAATTTAAAAAACAAATTTCTTTTACTAGTTCCTTGATATGGGTATCGTTGGAAAGAGGATGATAGTTAGATCAAAAAGTTGAACTATGGTAATCCCCGTACTCTTATTGGTAGAAGTTATTAGCTAACAAACTACCAAAAACTGACTTGTGTACCGTGTCCCCCGCCTTATTTTCTAGAATATTTGATCAAAAAATATGAAAAAAATTGGAGTTATGGGGCAACTCATCGCAATACCCCAAAATTATCCAAAAATCATGTATGATTTTTTATTCACACTAAAATAAATTAATCACTAACTTTTTTTGAAAAAAAATTTCACGGGAATTACTTGTTTGTTTTTTATTTATCTATCTATTTATTTATTTCTATATTTGTTTCATTTATATATTATTTATTTATGTATTTATTTATTTATATATTTATTTATTTGTTTGTTTGTTTATTTATTTATGTATTTATTTATATATTTATTTACATGTATATATTTATTTATATATTTATATATTACTTTTTTATTTATATATTACATTTACCCATTATTAGACAAACATATCTATGAACTAATGTTTACTTTTTTTTTGCATTAAATGAATGCTTTTCGTTGTTTCCCCTCGAATAACATTTATATATGGAAGAACTTTAAACTTTGTAAAATACTTTTCAGTTGAAAGATATATAATAATTATAATATCTCTGTATGTAAAATGTGTGGTGGCAAACTTTGTACATATGTTAAAAAAGAAAATAAATATCTATCTGTTTCACGCAAATATATTAAGTGGTTAAGGTACCATCGGATAGGTCCTGCAAAATGAAATAGAGTTTTCATTTTGAACTTTTCATTTGGAAGTTAAGTTTTCGAGATATAAGCTTCAAAGTCGAAAAAAAGACGTCCCCCCCCCTCTCATTTCCACACCCGTTGGCCTAAAAATCTGAAATTTAGTGGTTTGAGCACTTTGACTTTGATAGTTCTCGAGATATTGGCCAAAAACCATAAAACAACAACATTCGAATTTTGAAGATCCGAAAACGCCATTTTGTTGATCTCGGCGAAAGAACAATAAAATATTATGTAAAAAAAATATTTTCATACAATTTTTCGAGATATTAACGATTGAAATTGAATCAGTTACCTGCAAAAAACAATGAACTGACGGCAGTCTCAGTGTCGCTTGCGGCATTTCATCCCCTAAATGCACCAAAGCAATTTGCACACGGCTGGCGCGATCAGCAAATGGGAAAGGATTCTCTTTTGTTCAGTTTCGTTCGAAATGAAAAGAAGAATTGTAGTGAATGAACAGTGAATTGAGTTTAATTTGATTTGACTATTTTAGTTTAATTTCTTAGACTTATATTAAGTCTAAGCTACTAATCTGTTTGCGAACGAAACCCTCGGCGGGTGAGTTTGTTTCTTCTATTCCAATTTACTTACATTTTTATTTTTGCGCAGTCTATTGTGTGCGTCCGCTCCTGGCGGAGGTTGGTGCCAAACTCCTTTATTAATGTCTGCACTCACTTTGTTAATCGCCGAGGCCCATGCTACCACCTGTACAGCGATAATGGTACCGCATTTGTTGGCGCTCGACTCCTACAACAAGTTTTTAATGAATGGCAAAATGCACACACGATGCATTATTTGGCTAACAAGGGAACACAATGACACTTTATCCCTCCTGGTGCACCTCACCATGGTGGTCTTTGGGAGGCGGCCGTTATGTCTGCTAAACGACATCTACTTCGAGTCATCGGGACACGATCGATCTACTAAGACCAACTCCACACTTTACTCGTGCACGTTGAGGCTTGTCCAAATTCCCGCCCGTTGCTGGCGTTACACAATGATATCGATGACCGCATGGCACTCACACCAGCCGACTACCTCATTCGCCGATCGATTATTGCTGTACCAGATAGACCAGTCCTGGAGGTACCAACACAACGGCTCAGCTATTGGCGACAATAAAGGCAAATGCAACAACATTTCTGGAGGAGATGGCAGGACGAGTATTTGTCTACACTTCAGCAGCGATCGAAATGGCATGAATCACACAGCGAGATCCAGATAGGCGATGTTGTCATCATCAAGAACGAGAACCTACCCGATACACAATGGCGCATTGGTCGAATCACCCAACTGCATCCAGGCGAAGATGGTCTCATCAGAGTTGTCACGGTCAAGCATTCTTATGGCGAATGTATCCGACCAGTTCAGAAGCTAAAAGAATGCCATTGGCTGTAGGTTAGGTTAGGTTAGAGTGGCTGGCTGGGGTATCTGAGGCCCAGTGCCACACTTAGGCCCATTGTGATACCATAACGCGGAAATCTACTCCGCACTCTAATGGAACCATTTAGAGCTTCTTACGAAGCTACAGATCTGGTTGATGTTGATTTTGCTCAGATCGTTCAAATTATCAAGGAAGTGTTCGCCTAGATAAGTTCTTTTACGAAGCGCTGGAGCCTCGCACGAATATAGGAGGTGAAGGATGGTTTCCTTCTCCTCCTAATCCTGGTACTGTCTGCAAAAGTCATTAGCAGGGATTCCCAGTCTTTCAACGCAAAACAGATTCGCTTTATTATCATCTGATGAAGACGAAACTTGTCCCTCCCCTAAGCCCTTGCAAGATAGGCAAAAAAAAAAAACAAAGAATCCACCGCCCATCTACAAACAAGGTGTAAAGATCATAGGAGCCCTAACCAAAGCTCTTAACGAAGTACCTCTGGTCAACTTCTTCATTCAGGTTTTAACCGATGAACAAGTGAAAGTCCAACCCAAAGAGTCAATACACTACACGATAATCCTCAATATGCTACAGTAAAAAAACACAAGATGCTACACATATAAACTAAAGGAACAGCTAGAACTTAGGGTTGTACTTAGAGGACTTCAACCCTCTACTGACACAGAAGATCTTAAGAGGGAACTTACCGACAAGGAACATCACATACTAAACAATATTGAATATGTTTAGTAGATAGATAGATAGATAAGGAAAACCCCCTTTTCTCAATTGAAAAAACAAACAACAAAAACTAGAAGGACATATTTAATATAAACGAACTTGCACTTTTGAGCTGCCTCATAAAAAAAATGTCATTCCTCAGTGCACAAATTGCTAAAGGTATGATCACACAAAAAATTATTGTATGAACATACCTGGCTGCGTTAAATGCGCAAAAAACGACAAAACGATCGACTGTCTCATACAAGAAACAAGTGACTCCATAAAATGTGCCCTCTGCGGGAACAATCACACAACAAACTACAAGGGCTGCGAAATCTATAAAAAAACTAAGAATTCAAAGATTCCCATCGCTCCAAAACAAAACCCCTGATAGCATAAAATCGACAAACACCCAAATTGCCAACATCCCGAAAACAGACAATAGCTTATCGTACGCTGCGGCGGCGAAAGCACATATTACCCCATCAACTCATGTCAGACAGAATGTAACTACTTGAAGGCACACACAAATCAAAACCACAACATGCACCTACACAGACAAACTTTATACAACAAAGATAACATACCCAGCTCACAAACAAACTATCCTAGCTCAAACCAATAACTTTACTTCTCTGGAACGCAAACAACATAGCTCCCGGTGGTACAACGATCTTGATTAAACGGAAACTATGCCAAACTGAACTCGAGCAATACAAGACTAAACACAAACTAGCTACGACGATTCAAATTAAAGATCAACATGGACACTTGTTATCTCTTCACTTTATTGCCCCCCAAATCAAAACATAACAAAAGACGACTATATTAAAACGCTCGGCACGCTCTTTCTCGCGAAACGTACAGATTGGGGCTTACAAGAAGGGGACAATGCTTATGGGAGCACTAAAGAGACAGACAACAAAATTCCTTTAGACAGGTGAACCGACATACTCGCCAACTGACACTAACAAAAGACCTGACCTCATAAATTTTTGTGTTGACAAAGGCATCCCGACAAGCGACTTGACAGCTGCAAATAGTTTTGACCTCTCGTACTTCATAGTGTACGACAAACTGCCTTGCAGACTGCACAATAACAAGACCGATTGGAACGCATTCAAAGAAATAATTCCGAGAGAGATGAAGTCAAATCCCCAGACAATATAGAAGCGGCTATTATCCAACTAAATGACATCATACTCAACGCTACGACACGCTCTACTCCAACCTCGCCAAAACCCCTCGATTCCTACACGACAAAATTAGACATAAGCGACACCTTCGAAGAACTTGGCAAACCACCAGACTTCCAGGAATAAAAACCCAGCTTAACAAAGCCACAAAAGAACTTAAAGAACTGCTACTGACTTACAAAAATGATTGTATGAACAAACATCTCTCTAGACTAACACCCACATACCAGACCATCTACCCGCTGTGGGAGGCAACAAGAAAAGTAAAGACAGTCATTTTACACCAACCCCTAATTCTAAACGACAACAAAACCTGGGGAAAGCCGAAACACTAGCAGTCCATTTTGGAAACACTTTCACCTTTTAGGAATAACGAAACCCTTCGCCTTTTCATATTTGCTAATAACTTCTAAATACTCTGTAGTTAAGGGCTGAAACTTGCAATGAATATGTATTTCGCAACTAGTGATGGGCATACTCGAATGATATTAAGAATTAAGATTTTAGTAATCAAGATATTTTGATAATCGAATGATAATTCGAGATATAATAACATATGTATGGTAAATAAAAAATAAATAAATACCATACAGTAGATGTTTTGCCCCCTGGTTTCATGTTGAATAGTCATCAAAGACTATTACCTATGAGCAAAACTTAGTTCAACTGTAAGTTGAATCAGTAAAAACTAACCTACTAAAAAGGTATGGAAAGCGTTGTTCCGTTCATAATAACAGGAATCCCACACTATAAAAACAAAGACAACGAACAAGAAACGCGATTCCACCAAACGCAAACACAATTCCTCACCTCCAAATTCAAACACAACTTACTCAAAAGGAAGCACAGTGCAAAAGTTGAATCGTTGTAAAGGGTGATTTTTTAGCTATTATCTTTTTGGCAACACTGGTTTAAACAGCTGACGCACGTTTCGTGTGCTGTTTCACTGTCAAACATCTTCAGTTTGGTCTATAATTTAACCATGAATCGTCTTACAAACGAACAACGCTTGCAAATTGAATTTTATTATCAAAATGCGTGATCTGTTAAGAAAGTTCATCGCGCGCTTCTTTCGACGCGCGACGAAGCTCATTTTTGGCTCAATGGGTACGTAAATAAGCAGAATTATCGATTTTGGAGTGAATATCAGCCAGAAACATTGCAAGAGCTACCAATGCATCCAGAAAAAGTCACAGTTTGCGCTCATCTAAGAGATTCTCTGAGTTCTCTCATTCAAATGATTTTAAGGGATGAATGGAGATATTCCAGCAATGTAGGAATCGAATATCATTTGAATGCGTCCACCACGACTATTAACAATTCATTCGAAGGATTTTGAAGGAGATGTGAGAATCGATTATCATTCGAATGATCACTCGATTGCGTCCACTAGAACTACTAACGAATCATTCGAATGATTTTCAAAGGTGAATCGAGATGTTGCCCGAATCGATTATCATTTGATTGATCATTCGAATGTGCCCATCATTTTTCGCAGCCCAAAAATAAATCGGGAATTTTTTCCGGAGTTAGTCGTATATTAAAGAAAAAGTTAGTAACGTTTGAAAAAACTTTTATTAACTTTGATGGACAATATGGGTGCCATTGGAAAGGAGGCGGCGTAAATTACAAAAATGCCTGTCTGTCTGTTAGTACTATCACTAAAATAAAAAAAACAGATTTATTTTCCTAGATAATTGGTATGTATATCGTTGGAAAGAGAATGGCAGCTAAATCGAAAAGTTGTAACACAGTTGGCATCTTACTCTTACTGGTAAAAAGTTATAAGCACACATACCGACTTGTGTACCTTGTCCCATACCTTATTTTCTAAAATAATGACCCAAAAGATCTGAAAAAAATTGGAGCTATGAGGCAATATTTTAAAAATACCCAGAAATCTGATAAGCATTTTTATTCGTAGGAAAATAAATGAACACATTTTTAAATTTTTTTTTTTAACGGAATTAATTGAGTTCGGTACCGTTGGATAAGTTTTATAAAATGAAATGCAGTTTTCGTTTTGAGGTTTTTGTTCTGAGGTTCCGTTTTCGAGATATTAATCCTTAAGTACGAACAGAAAGCGACGGCAATTGGCGATTATCTCTCACACACAAAGTTTTCTAAGCGTTTCGTAGACCAAAGAAAACACAGAATTTCGAAGCTGCGTTGGTGGAGTGGTTATGGTGGTTGCCTTCTGCTCTGAGAGTTCTGGGTTGATTCCTCAATTTAGATTTATTTTTTTTCTTGTTTTTTTGTTTTTTCTTCTCCGAAGGGAGTTCCACGCTATATTCACATTTCTTATTTTTTCAAAATTGTTAAAATCTAGTTCAAATAGAAATGGATAGCTTGAATGCGTTACTAACTCAATCGATTGTTTCGTGCCGGCAACAAATTTGAATGCAATATTTGTACTGGCTATTCGATGTGGAACAAAGTTGCACAATCAAACAAACCTCAACTCTCCGCACAGAAAATAAGACGAATCAAATGTCAAATTTACAAAATATAAACAAACAAAGTTTGCTTATAATTACCGAATTTTCGGCAATAAATTAACAAACAACAATTCTTAAATCATGATATCGAGAACACAGTTTCTTTTATTTTGACTTTCCACAGTAATTTCTTTTTACAGGAAATCTTCAGCACAGTTTTCTCATATTTATCCAGTTGTTCAAATCCCGAACATTTTAGTCCACTCGAACCGGATTTAACGAATCCCACCTTAAATTAAACTGAAGATTTCCGTTATATATATAATTAAATTTCAATTAACGTAAAATTAAACTTAAAGTAAATTAAATTAAAAGTGAGTGAAATAACAAAACACAAAACTCAACATATACAAAATCAACAAAAACAAAATGAACAAGTGAGATTAATGCGGATTCGCCAATAACCCCACAAGAACAAATCAAAAAAATCAACAAAAATTCAATAATTTCCCCGGAACATCAATTGAAGACGTGTATGCAGTGTTATGTGCATCGAATCCTAGAATAGGAATTAGGAAGGTGTTGTTTGTGCTGCGGACATCTATACATCGTTTTACCAACCCTTGGAACCGCAACCCGGAGCAACAACAGTTTTAAATCCAAGTCCCAAGGCGTGTGCGTAAGTTGATTTGTGTCCAATAGCTAGAAAAAAGTGTAATTATGTCAGTTAAAACGATAGAAAGTGTGCTTACCCAACTCAAAAAAGACGTGGTGAATTCTAAAAAGAGAGGAGCTACCACCCGAACAGCTAACTACCTCTCTGGTCGCTTACTGCTGCTCGAAAAAACAATCCAGTCGGCGGAAAGTGTGTTCGAGAAGTGTGTAGAAGAGGTTGAAGACGACGATATGTATTCGCAAGTGGAAAATGCTTTCGAGAAGATCCGCGAATTGTATCTCAATTATTGGGCAGAGTTACTAGACGTATTCGACAAGGTGAAAGCATCGACCACCGACAAAGATGTCGTAAGCGAATCGAATTCGACAACCGCTACACACAACGCAAATATCCGCCTGCAACATATACCAGTCCCCGTGTTTTCCGGTACATTCGAGAAAAATGGGCATTCCGAATCGGTTTGAATGGGTTTGCAGGCTCGGCATCTGTAGTAATTGTCTTGCTTATAGCCATACGGTGCAAAACTGCGTAAGCACCAGCAGATGCTATTACTGTCGGCAGCCGGACCACTCTCCATTACACAATAATTCATATAACCATTCACAAATAAATACAATTTCACAGCACAATAAACCATTTTTTAATCGCACTTTTTCTCACAATAACCCTTCTATCAATAGCACTTATTCAAGCAATAGTCAATAAAACTAACTTAAACCAAAGACCATATAATACCAAGATAGTGCAACTAGTACTTCAAAATGATGAAAAGTAAAAAGCTCCCACAGGCACGGGCGGTCGGGGACAAAAGGTGATCATATTCATGAGAGGAAAGTTGTTTCCCTTTTTTTCACGTTGTTTGTTTATCACCAACAGAAAATATGGGAGACTTTGCGTCGCCGCAGCAGAACACTTTAGCCTACATTTGGACGATGAGTGATCGGGGTAGGGATAGATAAATGAAAACAACACAAAATTCTTCAATTTGCTGGTTTCTGGCTTGTGTATCCTTATTTTATGACACACTTTCATTTATGGTATTCTTGATGATTTTGGAAATTTAAATGGCATCTCAGATCTATTGTTTGACATTGGTAAGAAACACATCTTATTAATTCATTCTGTGTTTACTCACAGTCCTGAAATAGTTAGCATAAAGACAAAAATTATTATTAAATGCAAATAAAGTACACCCGATTGGTTTTACTTTTTGATAGTTCATACCTTGAGCATAAAAATCGCCGAGTTTCTGATTTTAGTTTTACTGCGAAAGCATTGCTCTTGGGCGGTTAAAAAAATGAACTTAAGTGCAATAGAAAGGTTAAACATTTAACCAATTAGAATAAAAAACATAAATACAACATCGTTACAATTTTCACCTGTGTAAGGAAAAACAAGAGATACTGCAACATCACTGAATAATGATTCCCAAGATATTCAGGTACATGTCTACCCTACTTGCGCTAATACATAAATATATACATACATACCTTACCAAACTCAAGAAAACAGAATACAAAAAATAAGAACAATACGCGTTTGTTAACTTTGTGTGTTACCACAACTGAGGACGCCACCTGAACCACTAAGTTCATTACTTTCAGGCCAAGATCCTGTTTCAAAGCAGATCGAAAGATTGAAATCAGTCGCCTATTATCACCTGGTCAATCATCCAGCAATCGTCACGACATATCAGCACGAGTGTTCAAACAGAAGCTCAAAGCACTCATGAACTTTATTGTAAAACATCATGTCTTTGGAGACATACGACGTAGAGTGGCAAAAAAGAGGACTGCCTCATGCGCATATTCTCCTGTGGATGGTCGAAAAAATAAGACCGGACGAGATCGACTCAATAATTTGCGCAGAAATTCCTGATTCCGAAGAAGATCCGGAATTATATGAAATAGCCCTAAAGCCCAAAAAGCCCTCTAACCCGCCATATTCTGGCATTCCCTTCAATTTTCCATACAAAATCCATCCTCTAAGTCGAAAAGCCCTCTAACTCGAATACATTTTTTTTTTCACACAACCGTGCGGCTATGTATGAATATTTGCGCTGCTTATTCATTGTGTTGTTGATTGGCTGGGTATCTGAGATGTTTTCAAGTTTCGTTAAGTAAATACATTGGGAGTGCGGATGAGGGCCAACACTGCCTTTTTAAAATGGAGTCCTTTTTTAAAAGCTTCATTCTTCAATTTTAAAGACACAATCCAAAATTACAAGCTTTTTTAAGTAATTTTCTGTTTTTTCTTCACATGTATACTATTTTGAATAAAATAAAGGCTTTTAAGCAAAAACAAATATTAAACCCTCTAGCTCGAATTTTTCGAAAAATCCTTCTAACTCGAACTAATTTTGGGATCCCGTGAAAATTTGACTTAGAGGGCTTCGACTGTATATGGTTTTATTGTAAAAAAAAAAAGATATTTTCTCATTATTGTCAAATAATCCAACTGATTTTAATTTCACAGTATTACATTTCCTTAGTCCAAGGTTGTACACCACCTGTGCGAAGCCAAGGCAGGCGTAAATAGTAAACCAAGTCTTTCAGGAATTTCGAAATTATACACAAAAAAGAGGACAGACAGACAGACGGACACCGAAGTGTTTCAATAAGGGTTTCGATATTCCTTTGGAACAAAACCCTATAGATATGGCGGTACGAAGTTCGCCGGGTCAGCTAGTATTATATATTAGATGAAATGTGTGCAATCGAAACTACGTTTTTGTCTTATTCATAAATGACTTTTTGAGACTGGCATTAGAAGGAAACAAAATTATGACTAATTTAGGGGTGTATGCTCTATTCTGTGAGGTACTGTATATTCATACCTAACCGCGCACACAAGGAAAAAAACAAGAGCAATACGAATTTCTGCCGATCTCTTTTTTCCCTCACTTTTACCGTTTTGGCAAAGAGTGTTCAATGAGAAAAACACAAATACATCAAAGCTCTGAGAGCGAATGAAATTTTGTGAGCGAAAGAATTATGGAAAGCTTGAGATCGTCTTATAGAACCCCGTCATAGGAAAATTTTCGCAAAATATTTTTGTATGGCGTGCACTTGGTCGATGGTAAATGCATCGAATGACTAAAAGAACGCACTACCCTCTTGCTAATTTTCTCAAATCTCCGATCGATCTTTCTGTATTTTTTTTTGTTCAAACATTCACCCGCAACATTCGCCACGCTAGGAATGCTCATCAGTACGCCCTCAAGCCTGCTTTCCGACGTACGGTAAAGTTCAGAGACTCATTCTTTAGCCGCACCGCACGAATATGGAATACTCATCCATCTGAGATGTTTTCAAGTTTCGTTAAGTAAATACATTGGGAGTGCGGATGAGGGCCAACACTGCCTTTTTAAAATGGAGTCCTTTTTTAAAAGCTTCATTCTTCAATTTTAAAGACACAATCCAAAATTACAAGCTTTTTTAAGTAATTTTCTGTTTTTTCTTCACATGTATACTATTTTGAATAAAATAAAGGCTTTTAAGCAAAAACAAATATTAAACCCTCTAGCTCGAATTTTTCGAAAAATCCTTCTAACTCGAACTAATTTTGGGATCCCGTGAAAATTTGACTTAGAGGGCTTCGACTGTATATGGTTTTATTGTAAAAAAAAAAAGATATTTTCTCATTATTGTCAAATAATCCAACTGATTTTAATTTCACAGTATTACATTTCCTTAGTCCAAGGTTGTACACCACCTGTGCGAAGCCAAGGCAGGCGTAAATAGTAAACCAAGTCTTTCAGGAATTTCGAAATTATACACAAAAAAGAGGACAGACAGACAGACGGACACCGAAGTGTTTCAATAAGGGTTTCGATATTCCTTTGGAACAAAACCCTATAGATATGGCGGTACGAAGTTCGCCGGGTCAGCTAGTATTATATATTAGATGAAATGTGTGCAATCGAAACTACGTTTTTGTCTTATTCATAAATGACTTTTTGAGACTGGCATTAGAAGGAAACAAAATTATGACTAATTTAGGGGTGTATGCTCTATTCTGTGAGGTACTGTATATTCATACCTAACCGCGCACACAAGGAAAAAAACAAGAGCAATACGAATTTCTGCCGATCTCTTTTTTCCCTCACTTTTACCGTTTTGGCAAAGAGTGTTCAATGAGAAAAACACAAATACATCAAAGCTCTGAGAGCGAATGAAATTTTGTGAGCGAAAGAATTATGGAAAGCTTGAGATCGTCTTATAGAACCCCGTCATAGGAAAATTTTCGCAAAATATTTTTGTATGGCGTGCACTTGGTCTTATATGATCTTTGCTACAACTTACAAGTAAATGCATCGAATGACTAAAAGAACGCACTACCCTCTTGCTAATTTTCTCAAATCTCCGATCGATCTTTCTGTATTTTTTTTTTGTTCAAACATTCACCCGCAACATTCGCCACGCTAGGAATGCTCATCAGTACGCCCTCAAGCCTGCTTTCCGACGTACGGTAAAGTTCAGAGACTCATTCTTTAGCCGCACCGCACGAATATGGAATACTCATCCAAACTCAATTTTCCCATCTGAATATAACATACAGACAATTAAAACCAAAGCGCACCGGTACCTTCTTTCCATCTCTCCCTCGTGCTGTGTCTTAAGCAGGATACTTAAGGGTAGCCCCAACCCCTTTAGCACGCGCCAATTATAAAAAAAAGCTACATTCGTAAATTACTGTCAAATTCATTGATGGGCGATGGGGTTATAATATGCATTTTATTATAGTATGTATAATACTTGCAGCTATCATGCGAAGCCATTCACGCACACTGGAGGCATAAACAACAATCTTCTAAGTGCAACAAGACAAATACAAATACAACAAGCCGTATTCCCGCCAACTATAAAATTATCGCCTACTTTTCATTGACATTTTTTGCACAAAGAGTGATACCCTCTTGGCTCCAAAATGGCTCAAATTACCAACCCTAAGCCAATTAAAATTGTCTGTGAGCTTGAGAGGCTTAAATCAATTGAACATGTACTTCGCCCACACATAAACTCCCGTGTTGTTTTACTCTATTGAAAAATAAAATAATGAAAAAAATTTTAACAAATGATGTTGTATTAAAGATTCAATGTATTTAAAATTTTCTAATAGTGCCACTTTTGGGCAAAACATGGACATAAATGATCGCAAGAAACACAATCAGAAAACAAAAAGGTTATCGTATGAAAATCTGCAAGAAATGGTGATTTTGATATTCGCTTTCGAAATATAAAATACCAAATATCCCTAAATGAGTCAGTAGTAGTTTTGATTTCCGAAAGCGGATTGTGGGCATTTCCTAAGGGATAAAAATACGATATAGCAATACAAAATAACCCCCAGGAGTTTCTTAGTTAGGTAAAATTGTACCTAACTGTGATTGTTTTAGGAGTTGTACTTACCACATAAGGAGAGATCTCAAATTCATATGTAATTAAATGCAGCAGCGGTCTTTCCAAAGCACTACCTCAGGCTCTTAGAAATAACTCATAACATAGGCAATGTACTAATAAGTACATTGTCCTGTGAACACTAACACTCCAACTCATTTTAGTGATACCTCCAGCACCT
Source organism: Syritta pipiens (assembly GCA_905187475.1). Lineage (NCBI taxonomy): Eukaryota > Metazoa > Arthropoda > Insecta > Diptera > Syrphidae > Syritta > Syritta pipiens. The sequence continues at coordinate 58,060,498 of LR994572.1, read as the reverse complement.
TGCTTGATGTTTTCTTCGTAAGTGATTACAATAAGATGCTGTTTTATGAGCAGTTATCTGCTCCCAGTTTCTCTAAGCACGATCTGATTTACCTTACATTCGATTTCAATCTCAATGGTAGCCCCAATACTTTTCAAGTGCGGGACTTTCGGAGCGTTGACTTTGCGTTGCTAGAACGTGATATGCTCAGTATTAACTGGGACCAAGTCTACTGCATGTCGTCACCTGAGCAACAGATGAGTTCCTACAAAGCAACGTGAACCTTCTATTTGACAGCGACGTTCCACTCAGGTCGAAAACGATTAGACACGGCTTGAATTCTTGGTTTAGTAGAGAAATCTGTGAACTTATGAAAAAACGGGACGAGGCATACTCTAAGTGGAAGCGCTTCAGAGTTAAAGTCTTCCATATAGCTTACTGCGAACTCCGAAATATAGTTGTCTCCAAAATACGAGCAGCGGAGATTCGCTTTTTTTCTAAGCGCCTGAACCCGTCTTTGTCTGGCAAACAGTTGTGGAAAAACCTTAAGGAGATTGGAGTAGGTAAACAAAGGGGTAGACAACTCGTTTGCGCCGATGTAAATGCGTTGAACAAACATTTTGTATCTCATCCGGCTGCTGGTGTCTCCCCCATCTTGCCTCCCCGCAACTTAATTCATGGTTCTCAAACAGTTCACGCTGCTGAGTTTGATTTCTCTCTTATACAACAGGAAGATGTAGTCGAGAGCTTGCTTTCCATTAAATCGAACTCAACGGGTTTGGACAAAGTTAACCCCAATTTTTTTTAAAATCCTCTTACTCAGACTTCTGCCGTTAATTACTCATATTTTTAATCAAATTCTGACCACGGGCATTTTTCCTTCTGTTTGGAAGATGTCGAAAATCATACCCATTCCCAAGAACTCTGCAGGTACTGACTTACGGCCTATTGCTATCCTTCCCTTCCTTTCTAAAGTGTTCGAAAGGATAATGCAGAAACAAATTAACGGGTACCTCTACCTTAACAAGTTTTTGACCCCCTTTCAATCTGGCTTCCACCCTAAAAATAGTTGCACAACGGCGTTACTCACGGGTGTGGATGACATTAGGCAGAAGCTGGATGTAGGCCATGTGACTTTCCTTGTACTTCTCGACTTCTCGAAAGCTTTTGACACTGTCCACCATGCAGCTTTGTGCGATAAGCTCTCTAGACTTTTCAACTTTTCTACTTCCGCCGTTCGTCTCCTGTCATCATATCTCGGAGAGTGTCGTCAAGCCGTATCCGTTAATGACTCCCTGTCTGATTTTCTCCCTAATACATGTGGGGTACCACAGGGCTCCATCCTCGGTCCCCTTCTGTTCTCTCTTTATGTTAACGAACTGCCGCCCATTGTCTCTAATTCGACCATTCAAATGTATACCGACGATACCCAATTATACCTCAGTAGCCCGATTAGCTCAATAGACAACAGCATAGACCGCATCAACTCCGACCTAGATAAAATCGCGAATTGTTCCAAAGAGAACCTACTCGTCATCAATCCCAAAAAGTCAAAATGCATCGTCATCTCTAGAAAAGCCATCGAAACTTCACGGTTTAAGCCTATTTGCCTTAATGGGGGACCAATTGATTATGTGGATACCGCCAAGAACCTAGGTATGACATTCAACACCACTATAACTTGGAATAACCACATTAATAATTCAGTCGGCAAAGTCCATGGAATCCTTCGCTCTTTGTGGGCGACCCAACACTTTACGCCCCTTGCCACTCAAGCCTTGTTAGTGAAAAGTCTCATCACGCCCATACTAACCTACGGTTGCGAAGTGTTTGGAAGGTGTGATGCCGTAAGTAGTCGTAAGTTGAACGTGGCTTACAACAATGCGGCTCGATACGTTTATGGTCGGCGACGATGTGACCACATTTCCCAATTCTCCAAACTTATATGTGGCCTCTCATTTAACTGCCTTTTAATTTTTCGTTCTTTGTCTCTGCTTCATACCATAATCCACACAAATCAACCTCAGAACTTATTTAACAGATTAAAGTTCTGTTCATCTACTAGAACTCGACTTATATTGCCCCCGCGCTATACCTGCCTGACTTCCGAACGTCAATTCCTTGTTTATGCCACTCGACTCTGGAACTCCCTACCACGCCAAATTAGAGATGTAAGAGAGAAGACAAGATTTAAAGAAGAACTTAAACGTCACTTAATTGCCTAAATTTTGCTTAATTTTTCTTTTAAACTTAATATTTTGAAATTTTTTTTTTCTTGTTTTTGTTTCCTTTTAGTTGCTTGTTTTTTTTTTCTCCTTTTTTTATGAAATTTTGTTAACTAGTTTCCTTTTAACTTTAATATTTTTAGTAACTTCACTACCTAAAAGATATTGTATCTTAATGTGTAAGCCATGCAAATAAATAAATAAATAAAAATAAATAAAAAAAAATAAGTTTTTAAATACAGATATTGGTCAGAAATATTTTTCAAGTTGTAAATTGTATACATTTTTAAGCCGACGCGGACGAAGTCGCGGGAGCAGCTAGTAACTTTATAAATACTGCTAAATAAAATAAAATATAAAATATGATTTTACTAACCGTAATAATAAAAAAAATATTTTAATTTCTAACAATTTTCTGTGATTTACATAATTGCTTTGTGTGTGGCGGTGAAATCTGTAATCATCATCATAAAAGATGCGCAAACACTTGTTCTAAAAAAAGAAAACGTTATGTTGTCATGGAAACACTGCCCGCAAATATCACACCATCGACAAGAGTTATTGTCAAACTACTATCAGGGGTGGAATCGGCTAACGCGATAATCGATAATTGATAATCAAAATCGACACTTTTGCTCCACGTAAGGTTATTATCAAATCGACAATTGTTTTTTCGCGTTGATTTTAAGTGACAGCTATTTAGGTGTCGTTTTCATACATTATTGTTTGGTTTGGTGCAGTCGACTCCAAATTGGTTAGTTTGTTATAATAATCGTAATAAAAAAGTGTGTTTTAAGAATTATACTATTTCATAACGAAGTAAATAACTAAAAATAAAATGTTCACATCATTTTCAATTTTTCAAACCACGCGGGAAGTGAGAAATGAAAATAATTATAGAAAGATTCGTTTGATAAGAACAAAACTGAGAAACAGAGCAAATATTTTGGAACTACCTGAGCCAATGTATGAATAAATTTATTTGTGGATATCCTTGAAAATATCACTTAACAGTCATCACATTTTAGATTTTAAAAAAACTTTCGTTTGACCATCCGAGGTAAGGTCAATGCATATTTCCACCTATTCTTCCATTGGCGGCAACACTAAATATTCTTGGTGGTGGCTTTTCCATAAATTCGAGAAGAATGGCAATTTGTTGCTTTGTGCAATGAGACCTAAGAGAAAATACAATTATAACTCTTAATATTTCTCAGATAAATGTACACATATATGCTTACATTACTTGTAAATTAATAAAAAAAAAACAACAACTTATCAAAATCAAAACACAAATACCAATTCAAAAATTCAAAAATGTCATTTAATTTTTGACGGAATTGTCCGCGTTGTCAAGAAACGAACAATTTATTGCGATCGCTTTACACAGAGCAAAGAATAGTTGATAATCAAAAACGACAATCAAAAAAGCGACAATCAACTATCACCTTAGCCGATTCCACCCCAGAATGTGCTCAGAATACAAAATAAAAATGCCATCGTGATCTGGAGTTTTTTATTTACACACTTGATATTTTACTTGCATAGTAAAAAACCTATATAATAGATCTAAATCTAAACTCAAAATAAATTCAACTACAATATTATTTTATATTGACTTTAATGATGGTACTTCAGTAAAACTTTAACATTTTTAAGCGGCATTTACTTTTGAGAGTTGAATTCAAATTAGTTGTTATCTACATAATATCTTTAAATGATATTTCATTTTACTATAAATTTGTTCGTTCGTTCCCTCTTGCTTCTGAAGTGTTTAATAAATATGCTAATGGACCTTCTTGATAATAACAGCATCTAAATAAGTTAAGTAAGTAAATAGGAGCAAGTAAATAAATAGTAGCAAATTAAAGGTTTTTTGAAGATAACTAGTATGCCATTTATAAGTTTGGGCTAATCGTGCTGTAATATCATATTACGGTACAGTCATACACAGGTTAGAAATCTAAATTTATCTAATATGGTTTTGAAAAAATATACTAATGGCATTAATACGCACTCGTGTTTTTAAAAATCAAATTTGCAACCTTCCTTGCTAGAAATTTAATAAAATTAACTTCACCTCACGCAGATTTAATAAAATCACTCAATCATGTATACAAAAATAAATTATGTATGTTTTTCTTATTTGTAACATGTGACAGGAAAAATTGACAAAATTTTTACACGTATCCATGTGAACAAGGTAAATAATTTTTTTCATTATCTTGACATACATTTTTTTTTGGTTTCGTTGGTGGGAAATTTGCTTCTTACTTTTCAATAACGCTTCTGAATTCCTTGCTTGTTCCGTCCGAACTCCGTCCTTGTTAATTAAAACTACATCTCTTCTTTCGCCTGCGATGAGATCGCAAATTAATATTCACTGTCAGTTTTTCTTGTTACGCTTTCGCATATCTTGCGTTTTGCTTTATCTTTTCTATCTTTCCCTCTTTTATCGGATTTAATTGGTTTTGCTTTACTGACGTACACTTCCTTAATTTAACAGATATCTTATTCTCTTTTGTTCACACCTTTGCCGAAGATACATTTTTCTTCTCTGCCGTGAACTGTGTAAAAGTAGACTCACTAGTAGTGGGTTTTGAGGTCGAATAGATGGATGAAAGGAAAATACAATCCGACTTAGGAGTTTGTCGGCAACTATATAACAGAACCCTACATTGTTAAGAGGATTATGCCGTTGCATCGACTTTGGGTAGGGTATTGTTGGGCATAAAGGCCAATTAGAGCACCACAGTTTATGTATCTCCAGTTTAACCTTAAACAATTTTTTTCACCCAGATTAAAATTGAGAAGCTAAGTTACATTTTTTTTGTAGTTTATTTGCGATCAGTATAGAAAAGCGACAGATAAAAGTTAAAAGAGATACCCCATTAGTAAAATAGAGAGCAAACCAAACGTAAAGATCCCTGCCTTAGCCTTCTTAGATAAGTATAAATAAATAAATAATCTAGGTAATAGTCTATATAGGGTCAGAGATGTAAAGGGGACTGCCGATTCCGAACAGCAAATTACGAAAGCTTTCCATGACAGAAGCACTCCATTGGATTGTCAGTAAGTGAAATTTGTTTGTGCTGTTTTTTTCCCTGGGTTTTTGTCCCGCGGGTCCGCTCGCTTAATAGTCCGACGAACTAACCATTCAACCCACGGAGCCCTGTTTTTAGATAAAAGCTGCTTGGTCTAAACTTATGCCCCTATAATGTTAACAAAAATACAAATATACAATTGTGGCATGTGACAATTACGGCAATCAGAGTTGCAGAAAAGAGTGCACTTGGAGTTTATTAGAGGAAAAGTTTTATCGAGTTTTTAAACCGAGCAACCACTTTTATTCAAAAAGAAAATTGAGAAATTCCACCAAGTGCGAATTCCACTCATGAGCCGACGCGACGGTTTCGTTCTAATTGCTAAACAAACATATTTGTGCCGTAGTAATGTTACTTAAGGAAAATGCAACACGATGGAGTAATTTTTTGTGCATCCACAGTCATCCAAGAAAAATTATGTTGTCTTAAGGACATCTGGACCGTTACGAAGATTACCTAGATACTAAACTACAGTCGAATCCCTCTAAGTCGAATTTTCACGGGACATCAAACTTAGTTCGAGTTAGAGAGAGTTTTGAAAAAAATCGAGTTAGAGGGATTGATTTTTTTTTTTAAATATTTTTTTTTCAGTGCAAAGTTTACTGGTAGACGTCTGAGTTTTACTCTTTTTAAAGAAGACTGAATGAACCAAGATGTTGGAAGAACAGTGAAGGTAGCGGAGCACGAATTCGGAATCGTGCAATCTTTCAGCTACCTAGAGTCAGTAGTAGCCGCGGATAATAACATGGAAGAAGAAATACGCGGGCGGTTACTTAAAGCCAACAGAACCTACTACAGTCTTGCAAGGCTTTCAAATCCGCAACCCCTACCATGAATTCAAAACTGCTGCTATACAAGACACATGTATTACCAGTACCAGTTCCTTGGTCGTACCAGTACCAGTTCCTTGGTCGACAGCTTGACCTCATATTCACTTCCGATCCTCACAACTTTTCTGTTTCACTCTCCACAATTCCGCTTTCCACCATTGATAATCACCATCCCCCTCTGCTGCTTACATTTTTTATCATCTTCCATCTTCCTCAAAAAGTGTTCCTCCGTCCTGTCCTTCCCTCTTTCCACTCTTTTCCGTTTATCGCTAGCTCAGGGCGTATTTCCCCATGCCTGGAAAACTTCCTTCATAACCCCCATTCACAAAAAAGGTCCTAAGCATGATGTCACAAACTACAGACCTGTAGCCAAACTCTCTCACCTACCTAAGATCTTCGAAAGCCTAATGTACGACTCATTAAGCTTTCAGTGCAAGTCCCTTATATCGCCGAACCAGCACGGTTTTGTTAAAGGCAGGTCCACTACCACGAATCTCGTCGAACTAGTCTCTTTCGCTTTGTCAGCCATGGAAAGGGGCGATGACGTTGATGTCATCACCACCGACTTCAGTAAAGCCTTCGACAAAATATCCCATAAGATTCTCCTTTGGGTTCAGCTGGTCCTTACTATCCTGGTTTTCATCTCATTTAGACAATCGCTCCTACCAAGTCCGCTTCAGATCTATCCTATCCCGATCCTTTGCAGCCCCATCAGGCGTCCCTCAAGGGAGTCACCTAGGTCCGCTCCTATTCATTCTCGCAGTCAACGACTTGAAGTATATTATCCTCCACTCTCGCGTCGCACTGTATGCCGACGATACCAAATTCTTCAAGGCTTTCAAAACCGCCAACGACTCTCTACTTCTTCAACATGACCTCGACCGCTTCTCAACTTGGTGCACAAAAAACTGCCTAGAGCTCAGTATCCCTAAGTGTCAGTCCATAACTTTCTCAAAAAAGCGATTAGCCTCCACTCCCCGCTTCTACCGCCTAAACGACCATCCCATTACCCGTGTCAACTCTATCCGTGACTTGGGTGTAATATGTGACACTGAACTCAACTTTCGAGCCCACATTGATCACATAATTAGCAAAGCAAACTCTACCCTCGGTTTCGTTAAACGTTGGTCTAAAGAATTCTCTGACCCATACGTCACAAGACCACTCTACACCACCTTCGTCCGCCCAATACTTGAATACGCCTCTCAAGTGTGGTGTCCATACCAAACCACGTATATTGCTAGGATAGAAAATATCCAGCGCCGCTACCTCTGCTTCGCCCTTCGTGGTCTCTCCTGGTCCAACCCTCAGATACTCCCCCCCTACCACGACCGCCCCCAACTCCTTAACTTACTAACCCTTGAAGACCGCAGAGATATTGCTGACATCCTCTTCATCTTCCGTCTCTTTGATGGCGGCATCGACTGCTCAACCATTCTCAGTTCCATCCACATTAATACCAACCCACGTAACACACGCACCCTTCGCTTCTTCTACCTTCCTCCCCATCACACCTCCTATGGCTCAAATGAACCTATATCACGAATGTTGCGCAAGTGTAACTCCGCTCCCTCTTTCGACTTCAGCGCGAATCCCTCCACCCTAAAACTCCGGCTCCGCCGCCTTAACCGCCATCCCCAATAGGTCTTAAGTTAGGTTAAGTTTCTGTTAGTCTTTAAGTTATGTTAAGTTTTCTCCCTGCTTGTCTTAAGCTAATAAATGGGGCTATTTACCCCACTAAAACTAAACTACTCAAATATGGATCCGAGACTTGGGTGCTTAGCCAAAGGCACTCTGACCTCTTAACCGCGTTCGAGAGGAAAGTTCTACGGAGAATTGTTAGCCCCATACGTGAGGAAGGACAATTCCTGAGACGGTACAACTATGAGTTGTATCTACCTCGAAGCAGATGTTATAACGAAAATAAAGCTCGGTAGACTCCGGTGGGCTGGGCACCTAGCTCGTATGAGCGAAGAGGACCTTGCTCGGAAAGTCCTTTTGCGGTATAATTCATGGTTTAAAACAGCGGCCCAGACCGCACTTACGCTGGAAGGATGCCGTAGACCAGGACGCCTGAAGCTTTGGGGTGCCCACCTGGATGGGGTCGGCAAGCGATCGGCATAGGTGGAAGTGCTTGCTGCAGGAGGCCCGGACCGGACACCGGTTGTTGCGCCGAGGATGATGATGATGAAATGAACCAAGGAAGCATCTCAGATTCTGTTTTCATTCAGACAAGTTCTCATTGTTGCTGTGAATATCGTCTGCTCTCTCTTTCTTGCATAGAGATATAAGGGCAACGACATGGGCTTTTTTTTCCCGACGTGTTTGCACTACTTTTGTATGGAAAATTGAGGGGAATGGCAAAATCTGGCGAAAAAATTCGAGTTATAGGGAAATTCGACTTAGAAGGAGCTCGACTTAAGGGTTTCGACTGTATGTTCTTTCTTATTTGTTGATAATGTACGTTCCGTACAAATTACGTTCGTGCATTTGAAGGTGGAAATTGTTGTAGTCTCTAGGCAACCCAGAAATATAGTGTAATTTTTTTTTTCCAGAATTAGTCGTACACTAAAGAAGAAGTTAGTACTGATACTTACGCCCAAAAAAAAATTTTATCTTCTTGGTCTCATTGCAAAGGGGTCAGGTCATTTAAGAAAAAATATGAACAAAGGCCATGATTATTGATGTTTAAAGAATAAGCACCTATTTTTTTTTTTTGACAAAGCGCGAAGTATTTTTTTTATCTATCTATGCAGTATAAAGTTTGCTAAATTGATTGATATATGCTCATTTAATATTACAGCATTCAAAAACCCACAACTTATAAACAACAATAGAAAATCCACAAAATGCCATCTATATTAATTTTATAAAGGTGAAAAGTTTGTTTGTTTAAACGTACTAATCTGAGGAACTACTGAACGGATCTTCATGTCGTTTTCACCAGTAGTATTGCGGACTTTCTGAACAGGTTAATAACTACATTCTTTAGACATTTGGACTTAAAAAATATAACGGTATAATAAGATTCGCGAATAAAGTATATAAATGGCAAGCTTCTAAGGCGGGCACTGCCTAAACCGCTAAAGATACAAGAAAATAATATATGGAGGAATTGATCGTCTCAAAAGTTTTAAGAAAAGTTCGCAACATCGTATGTCTCTCTTTTAAAGTAGAGCCACAATAACCATTCATACGGCTTCGTAGTTTACTGTCAATCCGTAAATATTTGAGCTTCTCAGATTTGAGCTATAACTACTTCCCAAGAAGAGTACTTTGAGTACTTTAAAGATATAATACTCTAAGATTATAAAAAAGAGACCGACTTGCTGTAAGTCTGTTTACCTTACAAATTATTCTCATCAAGCACTTTTGAGATATGTGCAGTACTTTTGGTGTTGAATTGTAAGCACTTCCCCAACTTGTTATTCCATATTGTAGTTTGGAGTGCGCAAGTCCATAGTATATCATTAGGAAAATTATTTTTGAACAATGTGGTTTAAGTAGGTACATTTTACGTGTAACAGCTAGCATATATTTTTTTAGTTCGTCGACATGTTTTTTCCAATTTAAGTTCCTGTCGATGAGTACTCCCAAATGTTTAAAACTGTTAGAAGTCGGTTGTAGTCGGGTATCAACAAGTGGCAACACTTTGTACTTTACACATTTTTTGTACTTTATATACATACTAGCTGCTCCCGCGACTTCGTCCGCTTGAATATCAGTTATTGCGCAGTACATCGAAATCGGTAGTTTAGCGTTAGAGATAGACAGACAGGCAAAGGTTTTTCAAAAACTGTTATGACATAGCTGCGCACTGCGGATTTCACCACGTTTTATGGAAAAAATCTACTAAAAATGAAATAGTACGGAACTGAACACAAATAATAAAGGAACACTGGAAGTTTCGTTAAAATTAGATCGTTAATTTCGTCAACATTACTATTGCAACTGCCAATATAGTTTTTTGAAATTTCTTTTTTCTCTACTTCGACTGTATCTAGGTAGTCTTTCGATATTAAATCGTCGATGCTGGTTACTTTTTCACCTGATCCGCGACGAATTTCAATTCTGTTTTCAAAATGAGGCACATTCCCGTCTCCTATTGAAAATAACATTAAAGGAAAATGTTTACTTCTTCCACCGAAATTCGCTCTCTAAGGAATTGTTTTGTTATATGTAAGGTCACCGACTAAAACGCTACGCGTGTTAATTTCTTTGGCCGCTTTATTGCAATCTTTGTTTTAATTTAACGAAATTACGCTTTAAACAAGAATGCTTTGAAACAAGAATGCTTTCAATTTCTTCAATTCCAGATACGACCACTTCAGCTTTAATTGCTTAGCGAAAGAATTGGAAGCAACAAGAGGCTAAAGCTTTCCAGCCTGGTAAATGTTTCAGATGCAATGAAATAGGGCATTGAAACAGAACAGAGTGCCCAAGAGAGCTTCCTGACCATAGGAAAATATAAAGCTGAAGTGGGCCAAGAAGGGGAAATGCACTCATATGTGATGTTCAAGGCTACAGTAGTGAACGTCTACTGGGGACTGGAAACAAAGCAGAGGTAGCATTGGTGAGGAAAACCAATTCAGTTGGGGGCGATTATATGTGGTCTGGAGGCAAGGGCGAGATGGTAGTAGCGAGAGAATCGACTTCGAGGAATGGTGATCTTATGAGGACAAAAATTGGAGAACGGAATAAAGAGATAAATGTGTGCAATGATGCTTAGTGACGTAAAAGCGAATGATGATTGGTGTCTTGATTGAGAGGCTAGAGACCGTAAGACCTATCGAAGGGATTGGTTCGTAAGTTATAAAGCACTTTCTGTTCCAATTAAGATCAAAGTTGGGAACAGTTACAGTATAGACATGGGAGACATAGGACAGTAGGAGGCATAAGTATCTTGCCATTTAACAAATAAATTTCGTGTTACACGTACCTATCGAATGTTTTTCATGCACCTAAGATCTCCGTTCATCTGTCCTCACAGAGACGAGCTTTGGATAAAGAACTAAGATTTGTTTCCGATATGTGGAAATGCGAGTTTATTGGGGAAGATGGAACTACTGTTGCAGTGGCAGAATTGTAGCTGCTTAGAATGTATTTGCATGTTATTGTTTTGCGTTTGTTAACGGCAAATTTCGCAATTTCAAAGGCAATGACATCAAAGGCATGGCACGAACAGTTGGCTCATCAGAACGTCAAAAAAGTGTGTGATAATCTACAAAAAAAAAACCGGTCAAGTGTGAGTTTTACTCACGCGCCGAGGGTTTCGTTCTTTCGTCAACAGATTAGAAGTAAGGACATAATTTAAGTTAAGGCAACTAGCAACGTCAGGTAGTTCTTATTGTTTCCAATAAGGCTAACCAATAGAAAAATCTTTCTAATTTGCTGATCGTGCCAACCGTGTGAAAATTGTTTTAGTGAACCAAAGGTAAATGGTCTCAAGCTAGTCCATTGAGACAATTAATCAGCAGCTCATGAAAATTAGCTTACCAAACAGCTAAGCAATTTGAATTATAACGTATTCGGTAGTATTTTTATTAGGAGATACCACTTAAACCTTAATGTGGAACAGCCACAAATACCAAAGAAATTAACACATCAAGTACTCGCGTTTAAATTAAAAAAAAATTCAAATCTTACATCGTTATCATCATCATCATCATCATCAGCAACATTAAAAACATTTCCAACAGCATATTCATATAAATCGCAACCAATAGAAAAGAACGTATTAGGAAATGGTCTGAGCACACATACACCTACAAATAACTGATTCTCTTATTTTCTTCAAAAAAATTACAATAACAAAGCTTCGCTTTGTTTTTTTAAGAGAACTGAGAGAGAAGAAAACTGCCATACAAAATATTCGCTCAGGTTCACAGGCCTTAAAAAGAGCCAAAAGATATTGCAGAATTTAACAGAATATAGAAACTTTCTTAAGAATCCCTTGCTTCCTCGATTGAGTTAGTAACGCATTCAAGCTATCATTTTTATTTGAATTCGATTCAAACAATTTTGAAAAATAAGTAATGTGAAAATAGCGAGAAACCCTCTTCGGAGAAAAAAAAAATTAAAAGCAAAAAAAGGCAAATCGGACAAATCGAGGATTGAACCTAGGACCCTCAGAGCAGAGCGTTTAACCACTCCACCAACGCGGCTTTAAAATTCCATTGTCTTTTTTGGTATAGGAAACGCGTAGAAAACTTTGTGTGTGTGAGATAATCGCTAGTTGCCCTTTTTTAGCAAAATGCTGATATAATTTAAATCGTTAATATTTCGAAAAATTGTGTGAAAATATTTTTTTTTTGCATAACATTTTTTTATTCTGTTGATGAGATCAACAAAATGGCGTTTTCGGATCTTTAAAATTTGTGTCATTGTTTTTTGGTTTTTGGCCAATAACTCAAAAACTGTTTGAGCCAGGATGCTCGAACTAAATTTAAACTAAAGATTACATCGAGACCTGCATTCTAGATTTTATTCAGATTTTTAGACCATCGGGTGTGGAAATGCGAGGGTGGGGGCCATTTTTTTCGCACTTAAAGCTTAATATCTCAAAAACTGAGCCTCGAAACAAAAAGCTCAAAATCAAAACTGTATTTTATTTTACAAAACCTATCCAATGGTACCTAACTCAATTAGTTCCGGTAAAACAATTTTTTTAAAGAAATTAGTTATTAATTTATTTTAGTATGAATAAAAAATCATATGAGATTTCTGGGTATATTTGCAATATTGCGATGAGTTGCCCCATAACTCTAATTTTTCAGATTTTTTGGCCCATTATTTTAGAAAATAAGGTATGGGACACGGTGCACAAGTCGGTTTTTCGAAGTTTGCGGGCTTATAACTTCTTACCAGTAGGACTAAGATACCAACTGCGATACAACTTTTCGATCTAAATGTCATTTTCTTTCCAACGAAACCCATATCAAATATCTAAGAAAATAAATCTGTTTTTCTATTTTAGTATTAGTACTAACTATTTAGCTAATAAGTAACTTTCTTTAAACTTTTTTTCGGAACTTTCTTTGGGCAAGTGAAACACATCATCTGTGGAAATTTTATTTCTTAATTCCAGGTCGTTCACCAGGTACCTAAAATACACCTATAATGACAGACAGACAAACATTTTTGTAGTCTACGCTCCGCCCCCTTTCCAATGACACCCATATTGACCATAAAAGTTAATAAAAGTTTTTTCAAACGTTAGTTTCAGTACTAACTTTTTCTTTAATCTTCGACTAAAGCCGGAAAAAACTACCGATTTATTTTTGGGTTACCGAGATAGGTACATATTCATTCCAAGTTTCCTCCCTTAACTACAGAGGATTCAGAAGTTATTAGCAAATATGTAAAGGCGACAGACAGACAGACGGACACCGAAGTGATTCTATAAGGGTTTCGTTATTCCTTTGGAACGAAACCCTAAAAAGAACAATATTAATTTCATAGATGCTGAGGTTTTAAGTGCGATGCCTGCATTTTGGAAAAAGTGCATCGATTGCCCTTTCCCAAGAGTTCTTTTGAAGCGAGTACACCGGGTGAACTAGTCCACCTAGTCCACTAGTCCAAGTACGTAGTCACATGGAAGAAGAGTCCTAAGGAATAAATACTAAGGAGCAAATACTTTGTTCTTTTCAAGAATCATTATTCGCGTTCTAAGATGGCATCAATCTATAAATATTATAAAACAAAGTCTAAAAAAACGTTTGGGGAGTCTAATATCAGGAGCTACTGAACGGATTTTCGCCAGTAGTATTGTTGATCTTTTATTTAGACATTATTTTAGACATTTTTACAAAACAAGATAACGGTATATTGAGATATGTAAGTAAAGTGGAGAACAGGCGAGCTTCTAAGGTGGGCGCTGTGTAAACAGTTATAGATACGAAAAAATAATGTACGGGGGAATTTATCGTCTCAAAAAGTTCTAAAAAAAAATTAGCCATGGCATATGTCTATCTTTTAAGGTAGACTCACAATAACTATTTTTATGGTTCTGTAAAAAATCGAAAAGCGGATCCCCCTGTAACAGAGCTGTAAAAGAATGCAATCTTTTGATTTAACGAATCAATTGACTTCACTATTTGTAATTCATTCAATTGACTTCATTAGATAAGTGTGACTTCAATTTTATAATCACCATTCTATTTTGAAGTTTTGATTGGACCAATTTTAGGGACACTCAATTTATTGAAATCAATTGAATGCAAGCTTTTAGAATTATGTGCATTCTTTGAAGTCACTTTGAAGTCCCTACCATTCATTTGAAGTCCCACCATTCACTTGAAGTCCCACCACCATGGCAACTAAAATTTGCCACAGCTGGCATGACGATGACGCGCAGAAACGGTGTTGTGCTGTCACTGTCAACCGATTGAGATTTGGCCCTGACTTCAATTGTAAGCCAAGCTCCAGAACGAGCAGACGTGTTCTTCACAGCGGTCCGAGCAATCAATTGCCACTCAAATCAAATAAATAAAAATAAAAATAAGCTATCCAAATAACGTTAACGTTAGTTTGAATTTTAAATTAGAATTAAATTTAATTAAATTTAATTTAATTTAAATTTAATTTAATTTTTATTTTTATTTTATTCTATTTGAATTTTTTTTTCTTTTTATATTTTTATTCTATTTTATTTTTATTTTATTTCTATTTTGTTTCTATTTTATTTCTATTTTATTTCTATTTTAGTTCTATTTTTATTTCCTTTTATTTTTGAATTCTTTCTTTTATTATATTAAGTTTTAAGTTAAGTCTGAACCCTATTAGTGGGAAGATGAGTCTGTCGAGATCGCCCCCAACTGGGCGCGATCTTAATGCCTTTCCGGAACTCAGTTTCCAACAAAATATTGCCACGATGATTGCAACTACAGCAACATCAACTAGCGTTGTTACAACATTTGCCTCGGCATTTGCAACAACAACAACGACTTTAAGTTCTGGACAAGTTGCCGCTACTCCGCTTATCACAAGCACAAAGGTAACAACAGAATCAGTCAATGCACTAACGACATCAACGACAAAAACGACAACGAAAAACAAAACTTACCGACCAAAAAATTAATAAGCCCCCCCCTATACATGTACCAAATCTAATACTTTACGTACAAACCCAAGGAAGAAAGGGGACTTAGAGTCATATTAAGTGGAATGCACCCATCAACAGACTTGGACGATATAAAACTCGAACTAGAGAAATCAAACCACAAGGTATTAAACATTCAGAACATTCAACAAAAAGGTACAAATATTCCCCTTCCTCTTTTCACAATCGAGATCGAAAATAACAAAAACAATGAAGACATATACAACATAACACGCCTCCTAAACTGCGTAGTCTCTTTCGAAATACCGCACCATATCCCAGTGCACAAACTGCCAGAAATATGGCCACACTCGGAACTTCTGCACACGGGACGCAATCTGCGTAAAATGTGCAGGAAAGCACAAGACTAGCGAGTGTAATATAACCAAGGAAGAAAAAAGTCCGAAATGTGCCCTCTGTGGAGGAAACCACACGGCGAACTATAAGGGATGCGAGGTTTATAAAGCCCTCATGATTCAACGCTTCCCTCCATTGAGACCGAGAGAAAGCACGAACATGACGAAGCAACCAAAGGTACCACAAAAAACAGCTAGCCAACCAGCAACAGTAAAACCAAGCATAAGCTACGCAGACGCTATCACATCAGACCTGATCAGTTCCCCAAACAAACAATTCTTACAAACGTCAATAAACAAAAGAACAGTTGCTGAACAATCACAAAATCACACATCACATCTTAACATTACTCATCACCAAACAAAATGAAAGTAAACAATAAGTACTTTAAAATGACTATTTGGCACGCTAACAGATTTCACCAGCACTATATGTAGCTGAAACAATATTTAGAAGATAACGAAGTTGACATCATTCTTATTGCTGAAACCCATCTGACTGAGAAAAAGCGTTTCCACTTCCCCGGGTATTCAATTCTGTGCACGAATCTTCCGGATGGAACAGGACATGACGGATCCGCAATTATTGTAAACAGCCAAATACAATTTATTGAGCTTAGTAGCTTCAAAACAGACTATATTCATTCTACATCAATTCAAATTCAAGACGCACATGGACCAATGGTAATATCCACAGGTGAACCAACGTACTGGCCCACAGACACAACGAAGAAACTTGACCTTATTGACTTCTGCATTGTAAAGAACATCAATTGCCAGAACTTGGAAATAAAGTCTTTTTTTGACCTATCCCCACTAAGCTGTACAACTCAAAGACTGATTGGGCTGCATTCCGCCAATACATAGACACGTCCCTCGAAACAGATATTCCCCTCAAACAGAAAGCGGATTTGGAAAGAGCAATTATTTGCCTAAATGACCAAATCAACGGAGGCACAGAACCTCAAGGCGTTCGACCGACTCCTACGATTGAAAAGTTGATAAAAACAAAGAGAAAACTAAGGAAAAAATGGCACCCACTGATAAGACAAACCTAAATAACAATTCCAAACTACTAAAAGTTAAACTTAAGGAACCACACGAAAGTAACCTCACGACCTACCTTAAGAACCTAACTCCAACATCTACGGCAAACTACTCATTATGGAGAGCAACCAAAGATATGACAAACAAAATGCAACACCATCCTCCAATTAAAAAAATTGACAACACATGGGCTGGAGACAACCTTGACAAAGCAGCTACCTTAGCTAAATACTTTGAGTCAACATTTACAAACCCTGAAGGAAACAAGGTTTCGGCACCACCACTCGAAAACATACAAGACACTCGACCAATGAAATTGAAACCTGTATAAAAAAAACCGGTCAAGTGTGAGTTTTACTCACCCGCCGAGGGTTTCGTTCGCAAACAGATTAGTAGCCTAGACTTAATATAAGTCTAAGAAATCAACAAACTGAAAATAGTCAAATCAAATTAAACTCAATTCACTGTTCATTCACTAAAATTCTTTCATTTCGAACGAAACTGAACAAAAGAAAATCCTTTCCCATTTGCTGATCGCGCCAGCAGTGTGAAAATTGCTTTGGTGCATTTAGGTGATGAAATGCCGCAAGCGACACTGAGACTGCCGTCAGTTCATCGTTTTTTGCGATAACTGATTCGATTTAAATCGTTAATATCTGTAAACTGGGTTGAAGCTTAATATATCGAAAACTTAACTTCCAAATGAAAAGTTTAAAATGAAAACTATGCTTCATTTTACAAGACCTATCCGATGGTACCTCACTTAATATATTGCCGTGAAATTTTTTTCAAAAAAAGTTAGTAATTAATTTATTTTAGTATGAGCAAAAAATCACACACGATTTTCGGATAATTTTGGGCTATTGCGATGAGTTGCCCCATAACTCCAATTCAGATTTTTTTTCAGATTTTTTGGTGCAATATTCTAGAAAATAAGGTGGGTCACACGGTACACAAGTCAGTTTTTGGTAGTTTGTTGGCTAATAACTTCTTACCAATAAGAGTGAGATGATTAGCATAGTACAACTTTTTGATTAAACTATCATCCTCTTTCCAACGATATCCATATCAAGGAACTAGTAAAAGAAATTTGTTTTTTAAATTTAGTATTGGTACTAAGTTTTTTGCTAATGTGACATTTTCTTAAAATTTTTTACCTGAACTTTCTTTGGGCAAGTGACATACGTCTTTTGGCGAAGTTTTATTTCTTAATTCTTAGTGGTTCGCCAATTACCAAGAATAAAGGTTGACGACAGACAGACAAACATTTTCATAATCAGTACACTGCCCCCTTTCCAATGACACCCATATCGACCATCAAAGTTAGTGAAAGTTTTTTCGAGCGTTAGTACTAGTACTAACGTTTTCTTTAATCTACGACTAATTCCAAGAAAACTGCATGATTTGGTTTTGGGTCACCTAGATACATCTTCAGTCCAAATTTTATCCCTTAACTAAAAAGAACGTGTGAGTTATAGTCATATATGTAAAAGGCGACAGACAGACAGACAGACAGACACCGAAGTGATTCCATAAGGGTTTCGTTATTCCTTTTCCGATTGCATCAAAATCGGTGACCCCAAGTTCGTGCACTCTCCTTGTTAGACCTACGGACTTGCCACAAATATAGTCTTTTAGTAGACTATAAGCAAATGATCAAAAACACGAACATAACGTTAAATAAAATAAAAAAAAATAAATAAATAAATAGATTAAAAGAAATTCCAACTATGTATATATCTATGTTATAAATCTTGTGTTATAATCTCGTTTTATATAATGGTATAGTATTTGTATAAAAATGTATTATAAAAAAAATGATATATTGTAAGCAATAGTTTTAAGCAAATAGTTTAAATGTATAATACTTTGGCGACAATAACGAGCGAAAAGGTGCACTCGGAGTGAACAAAACCCCCAACGCCTCAGGTGGATTAAGATCCACCTGTGTCTCAAAAGTAAGTAAGTAATACCAGTAACACTAAAGGACATTAGCCCTCTCTTGTATTTTACCTTTCCCTACTCTGTACTACAAATTAATCATTGTCACAAAGACAGAAATTAATAAAAATCGGATATTAACAAACAAAAAAAAAAATGCCTGACGAGTGCATCGGCTTGTCAATTTCCCGGAATGTCACTATGTCTAGCCACCCATATAAGGGTCATCTCATACAGAGACTGGCGGCACTTTAGAGCGGTCTTAGAGGTAAAAGTGACCAAGTTGAGGGATTTAATTGCGGCTTGACTGTCTGAACAAATGATGATATCTTGGATACCACATTGTGTTTTGCTTAGGGAAACTTTGGAGGCGTTTTTCTCGAAAAGGGGGAGTGTTGCGATCTCCAACATATTTATATCCTATAGGCGACCTATCACTCTGCCAAATTTCATCAAAATCGGTTACCCCAAGCTCGTGCCCTCTCCTTGTTAATATCCTCGCCCAATACAAAATGAAATCTCATTCCTAGCCGCAGTAGTTACCCTTATTATCATGCAAATATTACCTTTTTTAAGTTCATTTCCTTTCCAACGGGCACTTGTCGAATACCCTTAAGCAGTGAATTGGTTTCACACATTGTATACCCACTCACAGAAAATCAGATGTATTTGTAGCCACTTGTTCAAGAACACTAGCCAAGTATATGTGCCCACGAAAACCTTTAATCAGTTGATGTTTTATTAAAATTTGTTTTGTTTTTTCTTGTTACGGTATGCGTGAATGTAACCAGCATCCTTTTATGTTATAATTCTGCTTTTCATATCCTTTTTAGCTAATTCAAAAAAAAAAAAAAAACAACGAGGAAGGAAAAGGCTATCTGCCAGCGGAAATATTATTAAGGAAAGTAATTGTCCTGTTTCTTTGTTGGGTTTAATTTTACCACGATAAATTTTTAGCATAACTTGTGATCAAGGTCCTGTAATCTCATACCGACAACTTTTTGATTAATTTTATTTTGACACAATTAATAGTAGATAATTCATTTATTGATTAAAAGTCAATAACGTTTTATTTCTGTAGCAACATTTGTGGATTATAGTACCAGTTAACATTTGGTTCACCGAAAGCGGCAAATTAAAATTATAAGTTACTATAATATTTTACAAATTTTGTTAGGTCTAATGTAACGATGTGCTTTTTCCATTTAAGTGTATAGTGAAGGAAAAATGTGCAGAAAAAATGTAAACACAAAATATCCCTAAAACTATGCAGATAATAAGGATACAGAGAGGGCTAAAGTTTTTTAAGTTTCCTTAGCCACTTTAGTCAAACTGAGGAAAATAAATGCTTGATAGCAGAAAAGAATGCTTGTATTATGTATGTTTGAGTTTAGTATTGGCCCGACCTATTTTTCTTCTTCTTATTGTTATTATGACTTAAATTTAGAGTTTTTACGAAATACACATTGCATTGTTCATGAAGCACCTGCAGATCTGCAGTGAACCCTGTCGCTTTTACATATTTGCTAGTAACTTCTGAATCCTCTGTAGTTAAGGGATGAAATTCGGAATGAATGTGTATCTCGGCAACCCAAAAATAAATCGTGAATCATTGGTAGACTAAAGAAAAAGTTAATACTGATAGATACTAACGGTTTAAAAAACTTTGATGGTCGATATGGGTGTCATTGCAAAAGGGGCGGGGCGTAGATTACAAAAATGTCTGTGTGTCTGTCATTAGGCCTTATTTTAAGTACTTGACGAACCACTAGGAATTTAGAAATTAAACTTGTACAGATGATGTGTTACACTTGTCCAAAGAAAGCTCCAAAAAAAAGTTTTAAGAAAGTCACATATTAGCGAAAAAGTTAGTAGTAATACTAAAATCAAAAAATCACATTCATTTTCTTAGATATTTGATATGGGTATCGTTGGAAAGGGAAAGTTATAATACAGTTAGCATCTTAATCTTATTGGTGAAAAGTTATAACCGACCTGTGACACGGTATCTCATACCTTATTTTTTAAAATAAGGGATCAAAAAATCTGAAAAAATTGGAATTATTAGGCAACTCATCGCAATATCCCAAAAATACCAAGGAATCTTATATGATTTTTTTATTCATACTAAAATAAATTAATAACAATTTTTTTTTTCTATTTTTACCGAGATTGATTGAGTTAGGTACCGTTGGATAGGTTTTGTAAAATAAAATTCAGTTCTTAATTTGTGCGTTTTGTTCTATGGTTCAGCTTCTGAGATATTAAGTTTTGAGGGCGAAATAAAGTGTCCCCCCTCTCGCATTTCCACACCCGCTGGTCTAAAAACCTGGAAAGAATCTAGAATGTAGGTCCCGATGTAATCTTTAGTTTAAATTAAGTTTGAGTTTGAAAAACAATGTCATACGAATTTTAAAGATGCGAAAACGCCATTTTGTAGATCTTATCAATAGAATCAAAAAATAAGAAAATAAGAAATTGTGTTCATATTCACACAATTTTTCGAGATATTAAGGATTTAAATTATATCAGCATTTTGCTAACAGACCGCAACTACCGATTACCTCACACACACAAAGTTTTCTAAGCGCGAGTTTTACTCACGCACCGAGGGTTTCGTTCTTTCGTCAACAGATTAGAAGTAAGGACATAATTTAAGTTAAAGCAACTAACTAGTTAAACAAAAGAAAAGTCTTTCTCATTTGCTGATCGTGCCAACCGTGTGAAAATTGGTTTAGTAAACTTAAGGGAAATGGTCTCAAGCTCCATTGAACAATTGATTAATTGAAACAATTAATCAGCAGAAAACTGAGCCTCGGAACAAAAAGCTCAAAATCAAAACTGTATTTTATTTTACAAAACCTATCCAACGGTATCTAAGTTTGCGGGATTATAACTTCTTATCGATAAGACTTACATGCTAATTGTAGTACAACTTTTCGATCTAGCTACCATTCTCATTCCAACGATACCCATATCAAGTATCTAAGAAAAAAAAAAACATTTTTTTAATTTAGTATTAGTACTAACTTTTTAGCTAATAAGTGACTTTTTTTAAACTTTTTTTCGGAACTTTCTTTGAGCAAGTGAAGTACATCATCTGTATAAATTTCATTTCTTAATTCCGGGTGGTTCACCAGGTACCTAAAATAGGGGTTAATGACAGACAGACAGACATTTTTGTAGTCTCCGCCCCGCCCCCTTTCCAATGACACCCATATTGACCACAAAAGTTAATAAAAGTTTTTTTCAAAAGTTAGCTTCAGTACTAACTTTTTCTTTATTATACGACTAATTCCGGAAAAAATTCCTGATTTATTTTTGGGTTGCCAAGATACATATCCATTCCAAATTTCATCCCTTAACTACAGAGGATTCAGAAGTTATTAGCAAATATGTAAAGGCGGCAGACAGACAGACGGACACCGAAGTGATTTTATAAGGGTTTCGTTATTCCTTTGGAACGAAACCCTAAAAAGAAAATGAATTTCGAAGCGACGTTGGTGAATTAGTTATGGTGGCTACCTTCTGCTCTGATTGTCCTGGGATCGATCCTCGATTTATCTGGTTTGCCTTTTTTCTTGATTTTTTTTTTCTCCGAAGGGGTGTTTCTCGTTATTTTCATATTTCTGCCGCAACTGCCCGAGCCTAATTGCGATACGCTCGTATTGAGGTGACAACGTCTACTTGGATCACTATCTTGTTGATTTGGTGTTCCGAGAGCGGATTGTGCTGAAAAGACATATTGCATTTGCCGCTCAGATTCATAACAACATGGCTGCCCTACGCGACGTAACGACCAGTAACACCTTTGGTCACGCTATAAGACTCGCCTTCGAGGAGCTCGACGAAGAGGAAAGAGTAAGTCCTGAGTCCAGAGCAGCGATGCCAGATCGAGGGATTTTTTCCCCATATCGGGATTTTTCAACCTAAAAGGGGAAAAGGGGAAAACTGTTTCAAAAATGGGGAATAACAGATGAACCGATTTTTTGACATAACTAAGGACATTTAAACTGTTTCAATTAATTCCATTGAAATTTACTTGCCACAAGTTTTATAGTAGAATAGAAAATAGTTTTACTATAGAATAGTTTTGTAGAGAATAGTTTTACTGTAGAATTTTACGCCAGAATTTTCGAGTTGTCAGTAGATGAAATTCATTCAATAGTGGGCATTAAAGGATTCAATTCTACCTACAAGTGCGATGTTTTTTCTTTGTGCTTCAAAATTTATGGTTGTATTGAAGCCACACAATCACTTTGTTTTTGTCTTGTTCTTTTTTCATTGGAATTGTTGTCAAATATGTATGTACATTGAATAAAAAACAATGGATAGGAATATGATGAGATACTCTTATGACACCTCTTAATGAATACTTGGCATTTCTTAAATTACAAAAGAAAATGCGAGTATACAAGCAGCTCGGATGAATATTAAAGATTTGACTTCATTCCTCAACTGTGCACGATGGTTCTAAATCCTAATTTATATTTAACTTTTCAGATCTGTGGTTCCAAAACGACACAGTGTTCTGTGTTCTTCTGGGTTCTCCTAGAACCACCACCTCACACACACGCACACACACACACGCAACATGCGAATGATGAAATTTGACAATGTGTTCACTTTAATTATAGTTTTCAACTGAAATTACTTTATCCTCTTTTAAAAAAAGTTATCTAGCGACTAAATGAACTATAAAAATTATTCAAAGTTACTAGAATAAGTGTATATTAGAGTATTTCTAAAATGGGGAAAAATATGGGGAAAATGATTTTGAAAATGGGGAAAAAAATTTCATTTGGGGAATAAAATGGGGATTTCGTCTCTCAAAAATCGGGCAACACTGGTCCAGAGTGCCGGGCGTAGAGGAGAAATGGACACGCCTTAAAAATAAAATTATTAGTACTGCTGATTCCATCTTAGGCAGCAGTCGTAAAGATCAGAGCGACTGGTTTGATGATGAATATAAACTAGCAACTGAACGTAAGAATACTGCATACCGAGTAATCCCAAAGAACGCGCGCACACGAAGCCGAATACAAAGGGCTTAGAAAGGAAGAGCTTCACAGAAAACGTAAAGCAGCCTTGGAAAACAATATTGTCTGCGAAATAAAGCGCAAGAGAAAGTGAGGTCCGCACCAGGCGCGGAAGTTCTTCCAATCCGTCCGAAACATGACGCAGTACACACCACACTGCACATACTGTAAGGACGTAGAGGGTAATCTGATCACCGATCCTAAAGGCATTCTGGTGCGGTGGGAAGTGCACTTTGATGAATTGCTCAATGGTTAGCTCACCGAAGAAATGACGGCTCCATCATTACATGAAGACACCCTTATGCTGCTGCCACCAAGCATTAAAGGAAGTGCAATAGGCTGTAAAAATTTTCCAGGGCAACAAAGCCTCAGGAGCTGACGGTATACCAGCCGAGCTGATTAAACATGGAGGCCAAACATTACACCAACCAAATCATCAAATCATAGTGCACGTATGGGAGCATGAGGAGATGCCGGAAGACTGGCGAAAGGGCGTCATTTGCCCCATACACAAGAAAGGAGATATCACAGAGTGCAGGAATTATAGTGGTATAGGATTGTTAAGTACTGCCCCTAAGATATTCTCCTCTATACTTCAAGATTGGATAACCCCATATCGGAAACCATAATCGGGAAGTATCAATGTGGTTTCTGACCAGACAAATCAACACTTGATCAGATCTTCACCCTTAGGCAGGCGATGTAAAAATGTCTAGAATTTAACATCCCAATATACCACCTGTTTATAGACTTTAAGCCAGGGTAGAACTAAATAAAGCCATGAGAGAATTCGGCATCCCAAGCAAGTTAACAAAACTATGTAGGCAAGCCAAGTTAAGGTAGCCGGATTGCTGTCCAAACCCGTCAAGATCTTCAATGGACTCCGACAAGGGGATTGGCTGGCCTGCCTCCTCTTCAACCTGGCCTTGGAGAAAGCAATCCGGGACTCTGAGACATCAAGAAGAGGGACAATCGTCACCAAGTCTACTCAATTACTGGCTTACGTAGCTGACATAGACATCTTTGGATGAAGTGAACAAGCTGTACAAAACTCCTTTATCCAGAGCGAGCAGGAGGCAAAAAACCTGGGTCTCCATATAGGTAAATGAAGGAAAGACAAAGTACATGGTGGCATCGTCTGCGAGAAATGTTAGAAGAACAGTCATGGTTGCGGAGCATGAGTTTGAAATCCTGCAATCCTTCAGCTACCTAGGGTCAGTAGTAGCCGCGGATATTAACATGAAAGAAGAAATACGCGGGTGGTTACTTAAAGCTAACAGAACCTACTACAGTCTTGCAAGGCTTTTCAAATACAAGAACCTTACCATGAATTCAAAACTGCTGCTATGCAAGACACTTGTATTACCAGTCCTCACATATGGAGCCGAGACTTGGTTGCTTAGCTTAGCCAAAGGCACTCTGACCTCTTAGCCGCGGTCGAGAGGAAAGTTTTACGGAAATTTGTTGGCCACATACGTAAGGAAGGACAATTCCGGAGACATTTTGACACATTAAGTTAGCGGTATATTGAGATATGTAAATAAAGTGGAGAACTGGCGAGCTTCTAAGGCGGGCGCTGTGTAAACAGTTATAGATACGAAAAAGTAATGTACTGCGGCATTGATCGTCTTAAAAAGTTTTTTAAAAAAAAGTCAGCGATAGCATATGTCTATCTGTTAAGGTAGACTCACAATAACCATTTTTATAGTTCTGTAAAAATTCGAAAAGCCAAACATCTTGCTCATCTTAAATTTACACACACCTTATTTACTTTTATAATTTCGTTGTGTAGAATTACTGAACCTTTGTTGCTGTGGCAAAATCACCGCAAAATATGATTGAAGATATGTTGCACCGCAACAGTCCTTTATTTTGGACTGTAATATTTACAATTGGAATTATACTGGCAGACGTCTTTATGTTAAAAACAAACTTCCAATACACGCGCTTAATGAAGCATCTCTGATACCTAACTGTTTTCAGATTAAAAGCCGATTGTCTGTGTGTGCGCGATGAGACTTAAGATGGCTCTCGACAACGCAACAGGACAACAACATGCGCTTTTTCTCCGACGTTTTGCACTACAAGAGTGAATGATCGTGAAATGTATTTATCGTCTAGGATTACCTTGGGAGAGCCAGAGAATGCAAGTGTGCGTACTTAAAATGAGTTGCAAGAGGAGATTTTGTTGTCTATTTTTCTGTAAAAAAGAAATAAAATTTGACTTAGAGATATTTTAAATAGACCAAGGCTGGAAAGAATGTATTCGGGTTAGAGGGATTTTCGAGTTTAAGGAAGTTCGACTTAGAGGATGGTTTTTGTATGGAAGATGGAGGGGAATGCCAAAATATGGCAAAAAAAATTAGAGTCAGAGGGAAATTCGACTTAGAGGAGTTCGACTGTATGTTTTTGAATTTGTTGTTTATGAATTTTATTTGAAGTAAATAGATAAATAATCTCTCTTTGGCAAATCTTTGACACTTTTTTTAAATTCCTTGCCATATAACATCAAACCACGCAGAATTCATGCGAGAAAAAACTATGATCATTAGTGACTTCTTGAAGCCATTCAAAACGAGTGCCTTGAAAAAGGAAAACAAATCGTTTGTGATTTAATTATGTTATTAGTCTACAATAACAAGGGGAATGTGTTTTTTTTGTGAATGCTACTGGAGGCAGCGAGAAGACCTTTCGATAAATCTATTGCTTGCAAAGATTAAGCATGGTGGGAAGACTGTTTTTGCTGTGGCATCGTCTGGAACTCAACACACACTTTTATATGGCGGAAGAGCTGCTAACTCTGTTTTTAAACTTCCATTAAAATTTTGTACTGCTGATGTTTAAAGTGCTTGCAATGTTTCCAAGTAGAGTAATACTGATAAATTGACGGGGGATTGTAGTTCAGCAAGGATTGTAGGTAGCAAGACGCACTAAAGCAAAGTCAGTGCTTCACTGAAAAGTCATACTTATAGCTGCACATAAAAGACATAAGAGACAACACATCACTTTCAAATAAATTTGAAGTAAGAAATGGGAAGGTAAATTTCAGAAATATCTTTGTTTTGGTGCCGAACTTATCTACTAATTCATTTGGTTTGAGGGAAGGGCTATTTTGTCGCATACAAATAAGCAAATAAGCAAGCAAGTCAATTGAGTTAATTCACCATCAAAAGTCTATTCAGTTGACATCGTTTTAGATGTAGAATTATTTCTAAATTCATTAACACCTTCTGGTATTCCATTACTAGAATACTGAAAAAAACTTTAGGTGTATAGTGCTGCCTGCGCAAAGCCAAGACGGGTTTCTAGTTATTTAATAACAAGTTTACTGAAAGATGCTTATTTTTGATAGAACAATTGAAACTTTTACAATTGCGTGAAGATTTATTAACTAGATCATGAAAATGATATTTTAATCGAGCTATTATCCGAAACCGATAGTTGGTTAAGCAAATTTCATTCTTTTTAGGGTTTCGTTCCAAAGGAATAACAAAACCGCTAGTTAAGGGATGAAATTTGGACTGAAGATGTATCTAGGCGACAAAAATACAAATCATGCATTTTTCTTAGAATTAGTCGTAGATTTAAGAAAACGTTAGTGCTACTAATACTAACGCCCGAAAAAACGTTTAGTAACTTTGATGGTCGATATGTGTCATTAGAAAGGGGGCGGATTATAAAAATGTCTGTCTGTCTGTCAGTAGGCTTTAATATTGGTTATTGGCGAAGCACAAAGAATTAAGAAATAAAACTTCGCCAGAAGATGTATTTCACTTGCCCAAAGAAAGTTCAGGTAAAATAATTTTAAGAAAATTTCGTATTAGCAAAAAACTTAGTACCAATATTAAATTTAAAAAGCAAATTTCTTTTACTAGTTCCTTGATATGGATATCGTTGGAAAGGGGATGATAGTTAGAGATTTAACTTTTAGATAGTTAGATCAAAAAGTTGTACCAGAGTAATCACCTTACTCTTATTGGTAAGAAGTTATTAGCCAACAAACTGCCAAAAACTGACTTGCGTACCGTGTCCCCTACATTATTTTCTAGAATATTTGACCAAAAAATCAGAAAAAAATTGAAGTTATGGGGCAACTCATCGCAATCAAAATTTTTTATTCATACCAAAATAAATTAATTACTAACTTTTTTTTGAAAAAAATGTCACGGGAATTTATTAAGTGATATACCATCGGATAGGTCTTGTAAAATGAAATAAAGTTTTCATTTCGAACTTTTCATTTGGAAGTTAAGTTTTCGAGATATTAAGCTTCAAAGTCAAAAAAAAGATGAAAAGAATTTTAGTTTCATCGCCTTAACAAGCACGCTGTGGACTATTTAACACGTTGTATGCCATGGGGGTCGGCATTGAGTTTCTTAATTCTTAAATTCGAGTAAATTTATAATGGTTTTTATTTTTCAATTACTATTATCAAAATGATTTGAAGAAACTAATGCGATATGTAACACAAAAATAGTTTTATTTATATGCAGTGGGTAAAAAAAGTAATTGCACACTCAGTTTTTTGATGATTTCGTCGTAATATGAAAGGTTTCAATAACGCTGCGTCTCCACTGGCATTTTTTGAGGCAATGGCAATAGCAATGGCAATGGCGATTTCAGAGAATAGCGGGCATTTTATAGCTAGGCAATTTCACTTATGAACTGTCAAATGGCTTACAACAGCATTGTCTATGCGGTCATATCAATTCAGTGTGTCTTACAATTTGAATTCGACCGTAGCTCCGACATGCTTGCTATTCTCAACCAGTTATCTTTTCTTTGCGATATCATTTTTCGCTTTTTGAAAAGGAACTGTCTAGTCCATTGCTTTCATCATTGAAATCAATTAATGCTTGCCAGTAGCCGGTCAATATTGCTATTGTCATTGCTACAGGATCTACATTGCCCATATCCTAGGCAATAGCATTATATGTTTCAATTTATAGCATCAAAAATTGCCAATGGAGACGCTGAGCAAAATGTTGTGTATGGAAAGAAAGCGTGCAAAGCGGGCAAAAAACTTATCTTGAAATACAGAAAGGTTAAAACCGGTTAAGAATTACTCTATTCATTCAGAAAATAGAACGACATTGAAATCAAAAAAGTATTTGTGAACGAAAAACAATGGAAAAAAAAAAGTAACAATTCCAAATGGTATTTTGTGTGCCCTCTTTTTGCTATAATGGATTGTAATTTCTTCGGTTTGGAATAAACAGAACATACATTTCAGGATTTATCTAAATCCCTTTTCCTCAAAAAATCTGCTATCTAGATTAGTTTTGTTTAAAAGCTTCCTTCTGCAGACTTTACGATAGTGAATTTCTTTCGGTATTAGTCGAAGATTAAAGAAAAAGTTAATACTGGTACTAATGTCTGTCATTTAGCTTTAATCTAGGTAACTGGTACATCACTCAGAATTAAGAAATTAAATTTCTACTGGTAAACTGTTTCATTCGCCCGAAGAAAGTCCTGAGAGAAAGTTACATATTAGCGAAAAAGTTAGGACTAAAGCCAATATCAAAAAACAAATTTAATTTCTTAGATATTTGCTATGGGTATCGTCAGAAAGAGAATAGCAGCTAGATCGAAAAGTTGTCCCACGGTAAGCGACTTAGTCTTATTGGTATAAAGTTATTAGTCAACCAACTAAAATAATTGGCCAAAAATCTGAAAATAATACACTTAAAATATTCAAAAACCTTTTGCGATTTTTCTCATACTAAAATTATTTAATTAATTTAAAAAAAAAAGATTTCACTGGAATTCTTTGAGTGAGGTATCGCTGAAAAAATGAAATAGAGTTATCATTTTTAAGCATTGGTAGATAAGTTTTTGATATATTAAACTTTGAAATATCAAAAAGCGTCCCCTCACACCCAAATGAATGTAGGTTTCGTTATATTCTTTAGTTTGAAATTGACATTCTGGCTTAGTTTTCGAGTTATCGCAAAAACCAAAATATAATGACATTGTATTAAAAAAAAATTGTTTTTACATAATTTTTGCTAAAAATTGCGAACTGCCGACAATTTCAGTATAGCATATGGGCATTTCAAACCTTAAGTCGCCAAAGCAATTTTCATACGGCTGCTGCTGGTGCGATCAGCAAATAGAAAAGTATTTTCTTGTGTGTTGTGCAATCTACTGATCTGCCTAAGGTCAGTGCCGGACCAAATAGGTAGAAGGTAGATAAGGTTAAGTCGTTTTGGATGGCACCGACTTAAAGCAGATCAGTAGATTGCACATATAATAATATATTGTTTATATTATATTAATAGGTAACCGTTATTGACAAGAATTGCCGTGCATTTAATTTTTTTTTATTTTTCCATTTTTTTCTGGAAATTTATACATACGTAGTGTGTGGGGTATTAGTGTGGCATCCATGTCTGTATGTAAATGCAATTAGGGAAAGCCCACGACCACTGGGTCAGTGGGAAAACATAAGTAAGCAGCCCATTAAGGGGTAAACACTGAACTGGAAATATTGATAATTCAGAATTTGCATTGATTTCGACGGGCTCTTTTTATCAGATCCTGACTTTGTGACAGTGGTCTCACTCAAGAATATACTCTTTCAAACAAAAAAAAATTTCAAAATCGGTTCATGGAGAAATTCGTGAACATACATTAAAGGAAAAAAAATATTATACATACAGACGAACATAGAACCTTCTCCTTTTTGAAGTCGGTTAAAAAGCTCTTAAAGGCGTGGGAGTCGGAGATAAGGGGTGATCATATTCAAGAGAGGAAAGCTGTTTCCCCTTTTCTTGACGTTGTATGAAATCCTCAGCCGAAACATATGGCAGTTTTTTCGTCGCAGCAGCGGGATAATTCAGCCTAAATGTGCACAATAGGTGAGCACACGACATTCTTTAATTTGCTGGCTAGTTTGGGTTTCCTTTTTTTTTTTGGTGATACACTTTAATTTATAAGATTCTTGATGATTTTTGAAATTTTAATGCTCCGTCAGATCTTTTATTTGACGTTGGTAAGAAACGTCGGTCCTGAAATAGATCCCATAAAATCTAAAATCATTGCGAAATGCAAGGAAAACTCACCTGATTGATTTTGTTGTCGTACTTCATGCTCTGAGCATAAAATAAAAATCGCCGAGTTTCTGATTATAGTTTTACTGCAAAAGCATTGCTCTTGTGCGGTGGAAAAAATGAACTTAAGTGCAATGGAAGGGTACAATTTTAACCAATTAAAATAAAAAGCATAAATGATATTATTTTAGTCTATGCAAGGAAAAAGAAAAGACTGCAAAATCACTGAATAATAATTCCCAAGGTATACAGCTACATGTCTAGCCTATATATACCTTATAATCAAAAAAGAACCGAAATTTTCATTTTAAAATTCCCGCGCTTGTCCAATCGGTAAAATTTTATTCTCTCAACGTTGGCAACACTTTTATACATATTCTGTCAAATTTTGACGGATATCGTATGATTAGTTTTTGTTTGACGTCTATACAAATAAGTTGAAAAATTTTCGTGTGGCGATTTTTATAATGGATGAAAATTTAGAACAACGTGCGTGCATCAAATTTTGTGTTGCAAATGGATTTAAGTGTTCCGAAACGTTGAAAATGTTAGAAAAGGCCTTTGGTGAATCGTGTCTAGGAAAAACACAGGCATATGAGTGGTATAAACGGTTCAAAGGTGGATCATGATGAGATCCCTGGCCGCCCAACAACATCTGTTACTGAAGAAAACATTGAATCGGCGAAGCAAATCGTGTTGCAAAATCGTTCTGCACCGATAAGAGAGATTGCTGTGTTGTTGGGCATCTCTTATGGATCAACCGAACACATTTTAACTGATGTTTTGGGTTTAAAACGCGTCGCTGCTCGGCTGGTGCCAAAAAACCTGAATTTCATTCAAAAACAGCGTCGTTGTGTCTCAGTTTTTGGCCAAAAACTCAACCAATATCATCAACCAAGCACCGTACTCTCCAGATATGGCCCCGTGTGACTTTTTCCTCTTCTCCAGACTCAAATTGCCATTGCGGGGAACGCGTTTTCAGACCATAGAGGCCATAAAAGAGAATTCGCTGCGTGAACTAAAGGCCATACCTTCGGCGGCCTATAAAACTTGTATGGAAAATTGGATCAAGCGTTGGCATGCATGTATTGCCGCAGGAGGAGAATACTTTGAAGGTGATAATAAAGAAAATTATTAAAAATTGAAATTTTGCGTTTTTTAATAAAATTCCGGTTCTTTTTTCATCATAAGGTACATGCATACGTTTCCAAGCCCAAGAAAACAGAATCCAAAAAATAAGAACAATACGCGCTTCTGCCGATATATACAGTACCTCACAAAATTGAGCATACGCCCATAAACATAAAATGTTTATATTTTGTTGGGAAAAAGCATGTTCTGTTAACTTTGTTGCTCTTCTCACTTTTTAATATATCAGATGAAATATGTGAAACTACGATTTTGTCTTATCCATAAATAACTTTTTGAGACTTGCTTTTAAAGAAAACGAAAATACGACTAATTTGGGGGTGTATGCTTCATTCTGCAAGGTACTGTATATTCATGCGTAACCGGGCACAACACTGGACGTCAGGAACGCCTTAAATTCTCTTCGATGGGAAGATATCCTAGACGCACTCCGAAATCAGTTCCAGGTACCACAATACCTGGAACGGATCCTTCGAGCTACCTTAGAGACCACAAGCTTCTCTTCCAAACCACGGAGGGCCAGCGATGCAAAGAGGTCACAGCAGGTGCCGCACAGGGCTCAATTCTAGGAACAGACCTGTGGAACATAGCCTATGATGGCATCCTGCGTATGGACATGCCAGAAGACACCTTCCTTGTGGGATACGCCGACGACGTAGGCGCCGTCATCACCGCAGGGTACACAGAAGAAGCAAACCTGAAACTGAACCAAGTAATGGCGCAAGCGCAGGAATGGCTCACAAGCCATGGGCTATAGCTAGCGGCTGAGAAAACGGAGATAGTCCTCCTTACAACCCGACGAATCTCGCGCCAAGTTGAGTTTCTGGTAGGGTCCCAGCCCATAACCAGCAAGAGCGCAGTCAAGTACCTAGGCATGCACCTGGACTGCAAGCTCTCCTACCGGGAACAAATAAAAGTGCCAGTAGGGCGCGCGGCAAAAGTTACCTTCTCATTCTCCCGGATCATGGCAAACGTCGGAGGCCCGACCATGTCCAGGCGGAAGCTCATCATGGCTATCACCCACTCCATCCTACTATATGAATGTGAGATCTGGGGTGATGCGCTCAACAAGGAGTCCTACAGAAGACAAATGACTGCTGTGCAACGACGTCTAGCTCTACGGATCATCAGCTCTTACCGTACTGTATCCGAGCCAGCTGCTCTCGTCATAGCAAAAGTGACACCTATCGATCTACTGGCCGCAGAACGAAAGTACGTCCACGACCATAAGACGGAAGCGGGTACCATAACGGTAATGGTGGTTGCGAAGGTGCGAACGAGTCATCGGTGGCAAGCCAGGTGGGACACTGAAACTAGAGGAAGATGGCTAGAGACGCGGCTTATCAGAGATGTTGCTGCATGGACAGAGCGGAGATATGGTGATGTCAACTTCTACGTCACCCAACTGCTATCTGGACATGGGGCTTTCAACAGGTACCTCCACAAGATGGGCAAGAAAGAGAATGCTGCCTGCCAGTACGAAGACTCCGAAGAAGACGACGCCTACCATACCTTCTTGGAATGCAGCAGGTGGGCAGTGCAGAGGACCAGGTTGGAAGCGGAGATAGGCAGCATATCACCTGATACTGTCGTCGGAAAGATGCTATCCAACAGGACTGGGCCAAAATCGCGGCATATGCTGAAATAGTGCTGAGAACCAAAAGGAGGAAAGGAGATAATAGGAAGGAGATAATATCCCCCCAAATGAAGATCGATTACAGCCTGACCGGCAAGATTAATTAATTAACCCGATGAAGAAAATGAAAAAGCCGGTCCCCTTTGGGGGGAAGAAAACGACACCACTCTGAAGCAATGCGAAAGCGGTCCCAGAGTGGATGGTGTCAAGGAGAAGAGGTCAAGATATGGTTTTAGTGGGTGAAAGTATTGAAAGTATAGGTATTAGGTTTCCACATCGTCCTCAAGGCAAAAAAAAAAAAAAAACGGGCGCACAAGGAAATACAAAAGGAAAAAAACAAGAACTATACGAGTTTCTTCTCTATCGCTCACTTCTATTGTTTTGGTAAAGAGTGTTCAAAAAGAAGAACAACAAATACTCTAAAGCTCTGAGAGCGCATAAATTTATGAGAGCGAAAGTATTCTGAAAAACCTGGCTTTATAGCTTGACGATCGCTAAATAAATCGTCTTTGGTATTAATCTGTTTACGGCAGAACGAAATCCTCGGTGGGTAATTAAGAATCTCACATGACCTTTCTTAGGGTTTCGTTCCAAAGGAATAACGAAACCCTTATAGAATCACTTCGGTGTCGGTCTGTCTGTCGTAATTAAGGAATAAAACTTGGAATGAACTAACGTTTGAAAAAACTTTTATTAATATGGGTGGTATTGGAAAGGGAGCGGGGCGTAGATTACAAAAATGTCTGTCTGTCTGTCATTAACTTCTTCTCTTAGGTACCTGGTGACCCTCCTGGAATTAAGAAATGAAATTTATACAGATAATGTGTTTCACTTGCCCAAAGAAAGTGCCGAAAAACGGTTTTAAGAAAGTTAATTATCAGCGAAAAAGTTAGTACTAATACTTAAATCAAAAAACAGATTTATTGTCTTATACATTTGATATAGATATCGTTGGAAAGAAAATAACACCTACATATATCGAAAAGTTGTACTGCAGTTGGCATCTTAGTCTTACTGGTAAAAAGTTGAAACCCCACAAACTTCGAAAAACCGACTTGTGTACCGTGTCCCATGCCTTATTTTCTAAAATAATGGGCCAAAAAATCTGAAAAATATTGGAGTTATGAGGGGACTCATCGCAATATCCCAAAAATACCCAGAAACCCTATATGATTTTTTATTCGTACTAAAATAAAATAATAACTTATTTTTTTTACCGAAATTGAGTGAGATACCATTGGCTAGGTAATAGAGTACAGTTTTCATTTTGAGGTTCAGTTTTCGAGATATTAAGCTTTAAGCAGTATCGCTGGAGCTTTTGATTGTGATAGTTGTCTTAGTCTCTTCATCCAGTGCTACTTTTCCTCAAAATTGCTAAACGTGATAGATCACCCAACAACGGGGACATTTTATTGTCCTTGTCCATAAAAACTTGTGTCGATATGGCAAAAACTAACTCTAGTGCTTCTGGTAAAATTACCAGTTCTAATTACTGGAGCCCCTTACAGTGTCTACCAGATAGCGACGGTGACGATGAATCTGTAACAGTTGCTAGTTTACTCCAAGTAAAGTTTATGTTCCACCTATTAAGTTGTTACAAAAAAAATAATGATTTTGTTCATAATATGATGCGCGAATTGAATGTATCCGACTATTATGTTAAAAAAATTTCCATCGGAATAAAAATTGTTTATGAAACTTCGGAATCATTTGATCGGTTCATCTCGAAATTGAGAACAGTAATTGTCAATATTTTTCGCATGAGCGCAAATATGAAAATACATTCAAAGTTGTGCTTTATGATATGAGTGAAGTAGACGGCGACTGTCTAAAATCTGAACTCAATAAACTCGGCCTTAAGTGCACGGAGGTGAAAAAAATAACAAAAAAATATGATCACTACAGCGACTTTATTTATCTGATCTCGCTGGAAAAGGGATCCATAAAATTGAGTGATCTAAAAAAAACACTATCGTTCGATACTCCACACTCAAATTAGTTGGAGCTTTCAGCGAAAAATTAAAAACAAGCTGACACAGTGTTTTAATTGTCAAATTTTCGGTCACGGTGAACGAAATTGCAGTATAAAAACATATTGCGCAAACTGTGCCGGTCCTCACAAAACATCTGAATGTCAAAACACAAACGTAATCAAGTGCGCAAACTGTAATGGTTCCCATAAGGCATCCGATAGATCTTGTATTAGCCGTGCGAAGTATTTGGAGCTTAGGGAAAAACTGTCAAAAAAACTTTCCCGCCCAAATAATCACAACGTTGCAAGCCTCAAAAGCAACCAACAACCAATACGTTTTGCACTCGATGGCTGATTTTCCCTCTCTGCCTTCACACTCCCAGAAGGCCATGCAACAAACTCACGTCAGTTTGATCCATACACCGGGTTGCGGTAACTCTTCTCAAACTCCGTCAAAAGCTTTTGATGCAAATAACAACAACAACATCAACAGCTGGAACGAGCTTTTTACTATGGAGGAGCTTAATGCTTTAGCGTTAGAATTAATAAAAAAGTTAAGTACATGTAAAACAAAAGCAGATCAATTTAAGGTTATCACACTATTAGTCACAAATTTTTTGTCAAGTAATGTTAAGTAAAATTAATAAAATAGTACTAAATGTATTGAATTTATTAATTTTCTTAACACTTATAATATTGACATTGCTCTACTTACTGAAACTGGTTTAAATCCCGATATTAAATTGTCAACACCTAATTTCAAATGCTATCGCGTTGATAGAACTCACAGTAGAGGTGGAGGCGTTGCGATTCTTATTAGAAGATCGGTTCAACATTCTCTTTTACCCAACATAAGAACAAAATTTGTGGAAAATGTAGCAATAGAGATAAATTTAAAAAATAATAGAAAAGCTAAAATAGTATGTGTTTATTTTCCTGGTGGGTCCAGCACACCCGAAAAAAGGCATGGCTTGAGAAGTGATCTTAGAAAAATTCTTAATTTTGGAGAAAATCTTGTAGTCGGTGGAGATTTAAACTGCAGACACAGACTTTGGGGCTGTAGTCGAGCGAATACCTGGGTTAATGTGCTCCATGATCTTGCTCAGATACTTCCTGTTTTTATTTTGTTTCCTTCTAGTCCTACTTATGTTCCAGCTAGTTCTCTTGGGTGTCCGTCCGTGCTGGATTTATTTGTTACTAACAATGCCAACCTGCTGTCGCAACCTATAACTATTAATGCGTTAAGCTCAGATCATAATCATGTTGTCTGTAAGTTTTTTTGCGAGGGAGAAAGAAAGACTGAATTCGTACAAGATCTTAATAACGCAAACTGGGCTCGATTTAGAACAGAGATAAAAAGATCGTTCACCAATGCATCCACGAACCTTGAAACTATCACCAATAAAGAAGATGTTGATTTCGCCGTCGATTTTTTTGCAGCCGCATACATATGCTGTCAATGCCAGTGTCCCTAAAGTTCCCAAACCTAACATCTCTAAAACACTGCCAACATTTATAACTAATTCAATCAAACTTAGAAATGCGTATAGGAGGCATTGGCAAAGATGTCGTGAACCTGTATTGCGCGAAAAAGTTTCTCAGTTGAATAGTTTAATTGCATTCCATATTCAGCAATATCGTAGTAATAAAGGGTGATTTTTTAAAAGCTATAGGAAAGTTTTAAAAAAAAAAACACATAAAATTCAGAAAAATGCATGAAATCTTTATTTGAATCGATAGTACGGTCCATATAATTTAATGTTTGAAGATTATTTCATGAAAATGTTGACCTTGACTGCGCCTCAAATGGTCCATCCGCCAGTCCAATTTTGGCATACTCTTTCCAACATTTCGGCCGGTATCTCACGAATAAATGCTTCAATGTTGTCTTCCAATGCGTCAATTGAAGCGGGCTTGTCTGTATAGACATGAGCCTTAACATAGCCCCACAGTTAAATAAATATATATAATAAATAATTAAAAACAAAAATAGACAATTACCTAATCTTCGAGGTAATTCAAACGATATTCATCAAACTGATCTGGAAAAATCGAATGCCTTAAGGGCGTATTCTTAGAAAATCATAATGTATCTTAAAGTCTGGGGAATGTGCCTACTCAAAGCCTAGTAGACAATGTGCTTGATGAATTCCATCGGCATGCCTCTGTTACCCCAACTAACGTGTATGTATCCAGAGAAGATGTTGGGTTTTATATTTCGAATGTAAAGATGAAAAATGTGGAGGACTTGATGGCATAAAAAATATATACTTAAAGCATTTACAAGCATTTTAAAAGTTGGGCTAGAATACCTTACCTTTATTATAAATGCTTGTCTTTAAGAAAGTTCTTAAGGAAAAAATTCCCAACCATCAAGTAGCCCGTATATGTAAACATGTAAAGCAAAATCGTTCATCAGGAGAATCTACAGGATTAGTACTGCTAGATATAGAAAAGGGTTTCGATACGGTCTGGCATGATGGACTAATATACAAGTTAATTGGCTTTAATTTTCCCCACTATCTCTGTAATGCTGTTAATAGTTTCCTACGTAACCGTATGTATCAAGTCTTTGTTAATAATAGCGCGTCAGGTCTCGTAAATGTTTCTGCGGGTGTCCCACAAGGCTCAGTACTTGGTCCCATCCTCTACAACTTATACAAAGCAGACCTCCCAGTATTACCTTAGTGTAATGTTGCCATGTACGCCGATGACACAGCAATATTTACTTCGCATACGCTTCCTCTCAACATTGAGAGGAAATTAAATAATGCGATTGAAATATTATCGAAGTATTATAATGACTGGAAGATTAAAGTTAATAGGGAGAAAATCAAGCTATCTTTTTCTCAAGGAAAAGAAACCCTTGCCTTCTTCCCGGTAATCAGTTATGCGTAAACGGTACAATGGTGAACTGGGAGCCTAGTGAAAAATACTTAGTTATACACCTCGATAGAAAGCTTACATTTAGTGAACATATTACCAAAACCATTAATAAAGTGAAAATAGCTACAAATAGCTACAATAGCTACTATATATATACAGCCATGGCCATATAAATAGCACAAATTAACTCCTAATAGATGGAGGTTTGGTAATCATGCCAAAAGAATGGGAATCCCCTCCAATGATTTCTGCAGAAGCTGCAGAGATGAGGAGGAAGAAGAGACAACCATACATCTTCTGGGAACATGCCCAGCACTTGCACGCACGAGGAAGCGCACCCTAGGTGCATACTTCTTTAAGGAGTTAAGCGAGCTCGATAGCATGGATGTGAGGCGCATCAGCAGCTTCATAAGCAGATCCAACTGGGTTTAGACCAGGGGATAATAGACTATCAGCACTGGCATCAGACAGGTAGTATAACACACCTGCTAATTACTCTTTTTGGTTTGGTAGTTTTACAGGAGACCCTTAGGTA
Source organism: Syritta pipiens (assembly GCA_905187475.1). Lineage (NCBI taxonomy): Eukaryota > Metazoa > Arthropoda > Insecta > Diptera > Syrphidae > Syritta > Syritta pipiens. The sequence goes on along the minus strand of LR994572.1, from coordinate 58,021,647 downwards.
GCGAGTCCTGATCGGGTGGAAGCAACCCGGATTAGGCCTAAGTGAGCCTGTGTATAAAGCAGGCAGCCACATACAACCTAACCTAACCTAACCTAACCTAACTCCTAATAGAAATATCCGTATACTTTAAATTGTACTTGTACTATAGTAAAACGTTTTTATTCATTTGATATCTTAAGTAACACGGAAATAAAATTTACTTCAGTCAAAGGATTTGTTCATATTCAGCGAATGTTAGAGGAAAAAAACTTAGGGAATATGAAATTTCTTTTGGACACATAAATAGCACAGTTACATTTTCCTGTAAATAATTAATAAAAAGTGAGCACAAGGTTCAATATATCTTTTGATTATGGTATTACTTTATCAGTACTTCGTACTATAGCCTGAATTTTGAATTACCGCAAGACATCGCCTTTCCATACTCTCTACAAGCTTCTTGCATCTACTCTTCGGAATGGAATACTAAGCTGTGGAAGTGAGTGATCACTCCAATAAAAAAAAAGGTGGTTCGCTTTAAGGTTTTATTTGTATAAATGAAAAACTCGAACACTCTGGATGGTCGATCTCCTGGTTCACAGACAAGTCCGTGGTAAGGCCACGACAGTGTCTTTAAATCAGCAGACCGCTTCCAACGCACCTACAATATAATATCACTTCTCCTAGGTAACGCCTTAGAGTAAGTGATGCTATATTGCCGCACGAGTGAATGCAGCGTGTGCAAACATTGCACCGCCTTTTATACAAAATTGACAGAGCTTTTTACATGATTAGATTCTAAATAATGCAGTTAACAAACAAAAGCTTTTCTCTATAGGGTAAATTGTTACGTGTTTGGCAAATGTAAACAAATGTGATGGTTTAAGTAAACTGAATTTAGTTAATATGATAATTAAATTAGTGGTTCAATTCAATAATAATAATAACAATAATAATCTTTATTTCATGGTAACTTAAATAATAATAATTCAATTAATAATTCAAATAATAAACGATTCTAATTTCTGCTTCAACTGCTACAGTCTCCCCCTTTGACACTACGTTCGCCTCGATGTGGTGTCAACAATCAGGTTGGCTTCTTCGGTCGTCCTCTTCGGCGCAAGGTCATCATCGGGATCTGGTCGTTCTTACCTCGATACGGGCTGATGGCGGAAGAATGATAGACACCAAGGGCTACATCGGATTCTTCTGGTCCCTCCCCCTGGAGTAGAACTGCTCCAACTGCGTAGCTGCTGGCATCAGTTTTCAATAAGAATGGTAGACTTGGATCCGCTTGCTTAAGAACAGGTGCTGTAGTCGAAAGATTTTTCAGCTGTATGAACGCGCCCTTCTGTGCTTCTGTCCATATCCAAGAAGCTTTCTTCTTCGTCAGCTGACTCAGAGGCTTTGCTATGTTAGCGAAATTTGGCATAAATCGCCGATACCAAGAGCAGGTTTGCAAAAATGACAACAATTCCTTTATATTTCGCGGCTCAGGTCGACTTCGAATAGCTTCTATTTTTTCGGGATCCATTGTAATACCTTGCGATTTGAGAACATGACCGAGGTATTTCACTTCTTCGCAACAAAACCGACATTTGTCCCTATTGATATGAAGTTTGAATGCTCTCAATCGTTCCAACACTTTTCTGAGGTCTTCTAAGTGTTCTTTAAAACTTGGCGAACATATTATAATGTCATCTAAGTAGGCCATAACGAGTATGTCTCCAAGACCAGCACGAAACTTATCGATTAGTCTCTGGAAAGTTGCAGGAGCATTCCGGAGACCAAATGGCATACGTTTAAATTTGTATATACCGAATGGGGTTATAAACGCTGTTTTGGCTTGATCATCTTCGTGTACTCCAATTTGCCAATATCCAGCTTGCAAATCCAACGTAGTTTTAAACTTGGTACTTTTTGCCTCGTGGAGAAGATCATCTATTCTGGGCATCGGGTACTTATCTGGCGTAGTTACCGCGTTCAGTTTTCGATAGTCCACGCATACGCGGAGTCCTCCATTCTTTTTAGGGACCATTACCACCGGTGCAGACCATGATGATTCGGTCTCCTCAATAATCGAACAGTGCAGCATTTCATTGATTTCCTTTCTTAATTGTTCTTTCCTTGGTGGCGATAATCGATATGGTGGCAAGGATATTGGATCACTATTGCCGGTGTTAATCCGATGAACTGCGAAAGGTGTTACTTCATTCGATGGCTTGAATACGTCTGCATTTCTTAACAATAGATTATCCAATGCTCTTCTTTCATTCTCCTCTAGATTCCATCCGTCAGAAGGTTTGAGGAACTGTATGTCGATGGCATATAGAGGTACGAAGTCTGGCTGTTTACTCTCTTCTCCGCTAGTTTTGGTTCTTTTAGATGGTCCAAAAAGATTTTGTGTCTTCTTTCTCTCTGGTGTTTGCTCCGTTGGGGGTATACAGTCTCGGAATATAGCCTGAATTGAATGCGGGGAATAATCATTAGTTTTTTGGTACGATTCAAGATTTGGGCCGTAATAATCGATTTCATTGTGAGTTGGGGTTGCTAGAATGGGGCTGATGTGTGCATGTTGTTTTACCCAGTACGAAAAGTCTTTAATTTCTTTTTCAATGTCCGGCGATGTTTCCATTTTCTGCTTTTTCTCCAAGTGTGTGGTTGAATTTATTTTCTTCTGGGCTACATTTTCGCTAATTTTATTGCATACCATTTGAACGCTGTTGAGAGTGAATGGTAGACTGCTTTTAAAATCGAATTTGGTATTTGGGGAGTCTTCGAAATACCAATACTTCTGTCCCATGTTGATGACAATGCCTGCCTGTTGAAGAAAGTCTGCCCCGATCAGTGTTCGATTCTTTGTAGCGTTTGGCAGCGAAATAAATCGAATTTTCTTTACTCTCCCACCAATTTTGATGTCGCAGATCGTAGACAGTACTTTTTGGTTTGTTGTGGTTCCATCAGCTAGCGTTACATCTGCTTTTACCGACTGCATAATACATTTTTTTTCAGTCAGTAGCTTTTTTAGACTGGCACTTGCTACGCTAGTTCGTGCTGCCGTGTCTAGATAGGCTTCACCTGTTAAACCGAATAGCTGAACGTAAGCTATTGGAACATCTCGGCCGATAATGGTGGTATCAATCGCATTGAAATTTAAATACTGCGGGCTCTCTTGTTTTACGTTGGAGCAGGTTGCGCAATTCGCTCTTGTTACACCTGGGGCCCCACAGCCGTAACATGCAAAGGCAGGTTTTGCACTTTGAATGTTGATATTTTCCTGCAAACCTTTCTTTTTGAAGCATTGCTCTGACGTGTGTCCCCTTTTCCGACAGAAGCTGCAGCGTTTATCGATCTTCACCATTTTTACGTCTGGCTTTTCGTTTCGTGTGTTTGGGGAACTGTTGCCTTCAGCAATAACAAGCTCTGCTTCTCGTCCTTTGGCTAGCAGTTGTGCGTAAGAATTCACCCCCTCTCTTGATATGCGTTCTCTTATTTGCTGATTCAATAAGCCGTATATCATACTAAGCTGGATGTCTTCTTTGATATCGTCTTTGAGTTGGGAAAATAAGACTCGTTTCTTGCATATGAAACTGTCAATTGGTTCATTGCTCTGCTGTTTAACGTCCATTATTTCTAGGAATATTCGCCAGTCTGGCCTCGGTGGGGAGAAAACAGAACGTAAGACCTTTACTAAGTCGCTAAACGTTTTGATATTGGACTTTGCACCAATCCACCATGAAGCGGCATAATCCTCCAGCAACATTGGCATCGCCTTTATGGTATCCTCGTCAGAGATATTCTCCAATTCTTTAAAAGTGGTTACGGCAGAGATGAACTCCTCCAGCTTGGTTATATCTCTCTCGCCACGAAACCGCGCTGTGCAGGTTGTAAATGACCCCTGCCTCTTATTGTTGTTACCCAAGACCATGAGGAACTGATTAAACTGATCCTCAGAAAAATTTGCCATATTGCCTCTTGCTGCTATTCTCTTGCTCTTGCGTGTGCCAACTGTGCTCTCGTTGTTCATACGTGACCTTGGCCAACTCGTTGGGCGTCAATTGTGGAAGTGAGTGATCACTCCAATAAAAAAAAAGGTGGTTCGCTTTAAGGTTTTATTTGTATAAATGAAAAACTCGAACACTCTGGATGGTCGATCTCCTGGTTCACAGACAAGTCCGTGGTAAGGCCACGACAGTGTCTTTAAATCAGCAGACCGCTTCCAACGCACCTACAATATAATATCACTTCTCCTAGGTAACGCCTTAGAGTAAGTGATGCTATATTGCCGCACGAGTGAATGCAGCGTGTGCAAACATTGCACCGCCTTTTATACAAAATTGACAGAGCTTTTTACATGATTAGATTCTAAATAATGCAGTTAACAAACAAAAGCTTTTCTCTATAGGGTAAATTGTTACGTGTTTGGCAAATGTAAACAAATGTGATGGTTTAAGTAAACTGAATTTAGTTAATATGATAATTAAATTAGTGGTTCAATTCAATAATAATAATAACAATAATAATCTTTATTTCATGGTAACTTAAATAATAATAATTCAATTAATAATTCAAATAATAAACGATTCTAATTTCTGCTTCAACTGCTACAAAGCTTTTTTTATTCCCTCCCATAATTCATCATTGTTTTTGTAATTTTGCTGTCCAATTTTAAGCTTTACATCATGCCATAAATTTTCAATGGGGTTAAGATAGGGACTTTGAGCTGGCCAGTCAAGAACATCAATACTTACAAGCGAAAACCAATCTTTCACCACTTTAGCTGAGTGCTTTGGGTCATTGTCATGCATGAAGATACAATTTACTGGCAAGGACTCGAAAGCGTAGGGCTCCATTGCAGTTTTCAATATATCTAAATACTGGAATTTATCCATTTTGCCATTGATCTTTACGATAGGTCCAACTCCCTGCCAGGAAAATGCACCCCAGACCATGACATTACCCCCACCATGCTTAATCGTTTTTTGGGTGTACTTGGGATCCAAGGCTTTGTTTATTGGGCGACGCACAAATGTTTTTCCGTCTGGCCCAATTTGGCTATTTACCTTTGTCTCATCACTCCATAGTACCCTTTTCCAAAATTGCAGGTCTTTATATTGATGAGTTCTTGCAAATAATAAACGTTTTTTTATATTTTTTTTTGGAAAGAAGTGGTTTCTTCCTGGAAATGCGTCCTAATAGGCCAGCTTCATTCAATCTTCTTCTAATGGAACGGCTTGAGATATTTAAGTTGAATTCCTCACGGATTTCGTTGCATATCTCGCGAGATGACTTAAAAGGATCCTTTTTATTCTTCCTTATAATGGTTCTATCCATCAGAAATGTGGTTTTTCTTGGTCTTGGTAGGCGATTTTTGTTACGGGTTAAGTGCAACTGGTCTTCTTTTACCAGTTTAATTGCGTTGTATACCATTTTTCTGGAGCACTTAAATTTTTCGGCTATTTCAGATGGTTTTTTGCCGTCTTGATGAAGAGCATAAATTGCGTTCCTTTTTTCGCAAGTGCAGTGCTTACCTCTACCCATTGTAATGCAAAATTCAGTTAAATACTATTCGAAAATATAATAAAACCAAAAAATTAAGACTACACACATTATTTTAAGAGATATTGCAATTACCACGATTTGTGCTATTTTTGTGTCCAGCCACAGAGAACACTTCAAAAAATGAAGCAAAAGATTTGACATATGAACTCATTGATAATGATCAAATTTTTTCGTCATAGTCTACTGGAACACAGAGGCAAGCAGTAAGTAGTAAGCATACAAGTTTGTCTTACATCGTTTAAAATAAAAGGAGTGCAGTACGGTACAGTTAAAAAGTAAAATATACCTTTTGTTTCGCCTTGTGCTATTTATATGGCATATATATATATATATATATATATATATATATATATATATATATATATATATATATATATATATATATATATATATATATATATATATATATTCATTTATTTATTTATTTATTCATTTATTTACTTATTTATTTACTTATTTATTTATTTATTTATTTATTTATTATTTATTTAATTATTTATTCATTTATTTATTTGTACTTATTTACTTATTTATTTTTTTGTTAATATTTTTAGGGTTTCGTTCCAAAGGAATAACGAAACCCTTATAGATTCACTTATGTGTCCGTCTCTATTTTGTCTGTCTGTCTGTCGCCTTTACATATTTGCTAATAACTTCTGAATCCTCTGTAGTTAAGGGATGAAATTTGGAATGGGTATGTATCTTGACAACCCAAAAATAAATCAGAAATTTTTTCCGGAATTAGTCGTATATTAAAGAAAAAGTTAGTACTGAAACTAACCTTTGAAAAAAATTTTATTAACTTTTGTGGTCAATATGGGTGTCATTGGAAAGGGGGCGGGGCGGAGATTACAAAAATGTCTGTCTGTCTATCACTAAGCCTTATCTTAGGTACCTGGTGAACCACCCGGAATTAAGAAATGAAATTTACACAGAAGATGTGCTTCACTTGCCCAAAGAAGTTCCGAATAAAAGTTTGAAGAAAGTCACTTATTAACGAAAAAGTTAGTACTAATACTAAAATCAAAAAATAGTTTTTTTTTCTTAGATACTTGATATGGGTATCGTTAGAAAGAGAATTATAGCAAGTTCAAAAAGTTGTACTACAATTAGCATCTTAGTCTTATTGGTAAGAAGTTATAAGCCCGCAAACTTCAAAAAACCGACTGGTGTACCATGTCCCATACCTTATTTTCTAAAATAAGGGGCCAAAAAATCTGAAAAAAATTGGAGTTATGGGGCAACTCATCGCAATATTGCAAATATATGTAGAAATCTCTTATGATTTTTTATTTGTACTAAAATTAATTAATAACTAATTTTTTTAATTTTTTTTCTTAACGGAATTGATTGAGTTAGGTATCGTTGGATAGGTCTCGTAAAATAAAATACAGTTTTCATTTTGAGGTTTTTGTTCCGAGGCTCGGTTTTCGAGATATTAAGCTTTAAGTGCGAAAAAAAAGCGTCCCCCCCCCTCGCATTTCCACACCCGCGGGTCTAAAAATCTGAAAAAAATCTAGAATGTAGGTCTCGACGTAATCTTTAGTTTAAATTTAGTTCGAGCATCTTGGCTCAAACAGTTTTCGAGTTATTGGCCAAAAACAAAAAACAATGACATACGAATTTTTAAGATCCGAAAACTCCATTTTGTAGATCGCATCAATAGAATCAAAAAATGTTATACAAAAAAAATTTTATTTTCACACAATATTTAGAAATATTAACGATTTAAGTTATGTGAGCATTTTGCTAAAAAAGGGCAACTAGTGATTATCTCACACACACAAAGTTTTCTACGCGTTTCCTATACCAAGAAAGACAATAGAATTTCGAAGCGGCGTTGGTGGAGGGTTATAGCGCTCGCGCTTTGGTCTGAGGGTTCCGGGTTCAATCCTCGACTTGTCCAATTTGGCTTTTTTTGGTTTTTATTTTTTTTCTTCTCCGAAGAGGGTTTCTCGAATATTTTGTATGACAGTTTTCTTCTCTCTCAGTTCTCTTAAAAGAACAAAGCGAAGCAAAGAAATGATTGATCGTAATAGCTTTGTTGTTGTAATTTTTTTGAAGAAAATAAGAGAATCAGTTATTTGTAGGTGTATGTGTGTTCAGACCATTTCCTGATTTGCTCTTTTCTATTGCGATTTATATAAATATGCTGTTGGAAAGATTTTATGTTTTGTCTCTGAATAAAAGTGAACATAAAAAATTCTAAGGAAAAAAAAAAATAAATCCTAGTGCAAAATTTGAATTTTTTTTTGAATTTCAAACACGAGTACTTGATTTGTTAATTTCTTGGATGTTTGTGACTGTACCACATTAGTGTTCTAGACGATTAAGTGGCTATTTTTTATTGCCGAATACGTTATGATTCGAATTGCTGAGATGCTTGGTAAGCTAACTTTCATGAACTGCTGATTAATTGCTTCAATGGAGTAGCTTGAGACCATTTCCTTTAAGTTCACTAAATCAATTTTTACACGGTTGGCACGATCAGCAAATGAGAACGACTTTTCTTTTGTTTAGCTTTATTCGAAAACGGCAGGTAGCCGTAGTTAGTTGCTTTAACTTAAATTATGTCCTTACTTCTAATCTGTTGACGAAAGAACGAAACCCTCGGTGCGTGAGTTAAACTCACACTTGACCGGTTTTTAATTATTTATTAACTTATTTCTATATTTATTTTTTTGTTTTAATTAAAAATATTAAGTTTTTTTTTTTGTTTCTAATGGAAGGTTTTACTGGAAGTTTTCCTTCTAATGTTTATACAGTTTTTCCATTTTCCTTATTAATTCTCATTTGTATAAATAATATTTCAGAAGAAAGATCAATGGATCATATCTCTGTATTAATTATGTGTGATAACCAAATATCGATGTAAATTTTTGCTGCCTAATGAATACATCTCTCTCTCTTAAGCTTCAAGTACGAGCAAAAAGCCCATTTCCACACCCGCTGGTCTAAAAATCTGAATAAAATATAGAATGTAGGTCTCGATGTATTCTTTAGTTTAAATTTAGTTCGATCATCCTGGCTCAAAGGGTTTTCGAGTTATTGGCTAAATACCAAAACACAATGACATACGAACTTTAAAGATCCGAAAACGACATTTTGTAGATCTCATCCATAGAATCAAAAAATTTTTTATAACGAAAAATTTTTATTTTTCATTTTTCAAACAATAATTTTCAAACAATTTTTCGAGATATTAACGATTTAAATTATATCAGCATTTTGATAAAAAAGTGCAACTAGCGATTATCTCTCACGCACAAAGTTTTCTAAGCGTTTCCTATATCAAAAGAAAAAGTAAATAAAATTTCGAAGCGACGTTGGTGAAGTGGTTATGTTGGCTGCCTTCTGCTCTGATTGTCCTGGGTTCGGTCCTCGATTTGTATGTCTTTTTTTCCGATGGGGTGTTTCTGGCTATTTTTACATGTCTAATTTTTTCAAAATTGTTAATATCCAATTCAAATAAGAATGATAGCTTGAATGCGTTACTAACTCAATGGAGAACGCAATGGGTTCTTAAAAGAGTTTCCACATTCTCTTAAATTTTGAAATATCTTTTGGCTTTTTTCAAAACCTGTGAACCTGTGCGAATATTTTGTATGACAGTTTTCTTCTTTCTCGCTTCTCGGAAATGATTGATCATAGCAGGGGTGTTATTGTAATTTTGTTTGGAAAAAATAAGAGAATCAGTTGTTTGAACGTGTATGAGTGTTCAGACCATTTCCTAATACGCTCTTTTCTATTGGTTGCGATTTATATGAATATGCTGTTAGAAAAATTTTAAATTTTAGCTCTGAATAAAAGCGAAAATAAAGAATTCTAAAGAAACAAAAACTAAAGTGAACATTACTTTTGTTAGTGGTTCAATCTGATTTTCACATGGCAAAAAATATTATTGTTATTATTTTTATAAATTATTAACTTATAATTTAAATTATAATGTTAATATAAAAAATTAAAGAGCACAAATTCGGCTCAAAAGCCGAAAATTAAATAATAAATCCTAGTGTAAAATTTTAATTTTTTTTAATTTCAAACGCGAGTGCTTGATTTGTCAATTTCTTCGATGTTTGTGACTCTGCCACATTTGTGCCTTAAGTGACTCAGTGTCTATCTATTAATAAAAATACTGCCGAGTACTTTATGATTTAAATTGCTTAGCTGTTTGGTAAGCTAACTTTCTTGAGCTGCTAACTTTCGCACGGTTGGCACGATCAGCAAATGAGAAAGATTTTTCTTTTGTTTAGATTTATTCGAAACAATAAGAACTACCTCACGTTGTTAGTTGCCTTAATCTGTTGACGAAAGAACGAAACACTCGGCGCGTGAGTAAAATTCACTAGATTCTACTACAGCCGACTCCGCCTAACTACTACACTTTATTGAAACAATCGGTTAATTGAACCATAAAATTTGTCATGATGTACTTATTCACAATCTTCCTACAAATTAGTCTGCTTAACTGAAAAACTTGGTTCACTGAAAATAAAATGTACAACAAGTTTTTTTTAGATTATAGTCAGACTACTCCGCATAACTGAAATATATGAAACAAATGTGTATCATCATTAGTGTCGCAACAGCCGACGAAGGGCTCTGCATAGCTTTTCGCGCCTCCACTGTGTTGTGCGCGTTACAATTTTAACACATGTGGAGGTCACCTACAGTTTATTGCCGGTTCCAAACGGCGAATTACGAAAACTTCCCGTGACAGAATACTTTTCCGCTTAAATCGCGACAGGAAGAAAAGGTTCGCGTAAATTTCGTTACAAATTTTAATCCAGAAAAACTTAAAACTAAACTAAAACTAGATAGAAAATTTTCTTTATCTATTTTACACTAACTTCAAAAAAAAAGGTCGGCTCCCTCGCCGTGATTCGAACCCGCGAAATTTTGGTCGCTCGTGGGCACTCGAACTATAAACAAAAAAAAAGAGTTGCGCCCGTCCGCGGATTTGATCCGCGATCTCGGAAACTGAATTCGACTCCGTTTTTTTTTGAAAGACTAAAGAAAAACTGATTCTCCGTGGGACTCGAACCTCGTATCGCGATCTCAAAGTCGTCCTGGCAAAGCGTCAGCCCTCAACGCCACCGGGGGGTTGTCCGTCCCCAACGCAATCCCGCAATACATTTTCGACCCAACTAAACCTCGTTTTCTCGCAATCGACACTCTGCACGCGTTCTTCACGATAAACTTGTATCTAACACTTGCGGTTTCTTTTCTTCGATGTCGCTGAAGTCTTCTGGAGATGTCGTCCGACGTGCTCTGTTCGCTTCGTTGCCTTTGTTCACCTTCTCTGCTACCTCGGCAAACTGCTCGTCCAGCAAACTTGTGGCTCCAAAAAAAATAGGAAAAAAAAAGCACACACCTTTTTCCCAAATGGAAAACCACTTGACCTTTTCTAGGCCAAAACACAATTATCACAAAATTAATTCCTCCAAATTTCTTTTTCCCAATAAAAAAAAAAAACTACACTTCGTGGATGGGACTGCTCTACCTCGCTCCCGAGTCTTTAATGGCTTGGCGATTCTCCTGACTCAGACCGAACCTCGCGCCGCGCTCCTTGCAGATTTACAGATTCTCTCTGCCCTGCTATCAGATAATCAGCTAAATTCCAGATTTAGGTGATCAGTTTTGAGCAGGGAAAGAGAGAAAAAAAAAGAATCTACAAAGATCGCTCGGCACCGGATTCGAACCTGGACCACTCGAATCCCAAGCCAACCCTTTACCCACTCGCCCACGGCGACCCATGACATCCGGTTGTCAGGATCCCCACCTGACAAGCTAGGCTCCTCCACCCTCGTCGTAGAAAAAAGGGTGGTATACATTCAGGCGAAAACCTTTAAGAAAAACACCCATAATAACATATTTCAAGTGACCTGCGAATTAGTATGAAATCTTTATTTTTCTTTTTTTCTTTATTTTTACGTTTTCGAAGTTTTGTTTTATTTCGTTTTATTAAACGTTAAAAAATTATGTTAAATTTTTTTTTTAATTTTCAGGCTGGATAATTGAAATCTTTTCAGTTTTACGAAGATCGCTTATAGGAAATTACCGCTTAAGTCAAAAAAAAATTGTGTTATTTCAGTTAAGTGAAGTCGACTGTATATATTTCAGTTAAGTGAAGTCGACTGTATAATAATAAGCAACTATAATAATAAGCAAGTAATACAAAATGAATACTTTTTAGATATATTGACCTATGTATGTGTATGATGAAACCTCATCTCATTAATAAGATTATTTCATTATTCATATGATCATTTCATTCATCAGACCTAATTTTCGCTTTCATGAATTTCCATAAATATTTCGTCACCGGTTACCGCTGTCATTACATCGCAAGATCACTTCATAGCAAATAAATGCCTTATAACCTTCTAACCGGACTTTAACACCAACCTTCGTACGTAGGCCCCTCACATTTAATATTAGCCGAAGAAGATTTGAAAGTTGTTTTGACTCAATGCTGCTCTTATTGACGTCATTGATGCCATCCTCCGATGGCCCGACTTGAGTAAAGCTAATCAGAATCAGCAGAGATTTTGTTCACATAAAATACATGATTGGGTCATTCTCACATGTCTTGTTGTGTCTGCGCCAGTGACTGGTTGGAAAAAATGCATCATTACTTATTCACAGTGCACTTGCGAAAAAAAAACCTGATCAGTTTTTTTGTGTGCTCTACTTGCTGCTCCTCTGTCGCTGCTAATTGAAATTTAATAAAATTCATTCAACATCAGCGTTTGAGGTATGTAATAACAAGCTCAAGTTAAGATACCTCAAAACTTTTCAGTAAACAAAAAATCATTTCCATTTTATTAAAATTTTTATCACATGACTTGTCATCGAGTCACTTTTTATTTCTTCAAGTTGAATTTTTATAATTATTTAGTTATTTAACTTAAAACAAAAATGATTACTATTGTGAATAACTCCATTTGTTTTTGGTATAACATTTCCTGTAGTTGCAATGTAACCTATTCCCTTAGTGTGCGATGAGTGCAAGTTATGAGTTCGATATAATTATCTCATTCTTTATACCCTTTCAAATTACTGTTCTTTACGGCTTGTCAGTTGGTCATGTAGTCGCACTTTCAATTCGTTTTTAAATTTTGGATTGACAATATTTTCGTCCTAAGTTGTAGTCGCCGCAAACGGTATTGGTCAGGAATTGTAAATACATGTAATATACAAATGTAATAGTGATTGTATACAGATACTTTTTTTCTAATCAGCAAACAAAATCTGCATAAACTCAAACGGATTTTTATAATTCCTGCAACGTGTCATTTTGTTGGACGGGGCTACATAATTTTATTTGAATTCGACCACTCGTATAATTATTTGGAGCGTTTCTCTTATCAGTCACGTTCCACCTTTCACCAGGAGTCTCATGCCTGTTTCACAATGCAGCGAAAGTGCGAGCCGAGAGCAGGACGCGTCAGGCGCGAGAATCGCTGTCGAATCGTCATGCTCAATCAATTCACAATTCAACGATACTCGTCGGAGATTTTTTTAAAACCAAATGTCAATTTTATCCTTCATCGACGAATATTTAGAAACTTAGTTTTGAAGTGAAAACTTCTTTAGTATCGTAGTGATTTGAAATCCGATGAAACGAAAAAGCGACAGTAAAAAGATACAGACACATAAATTTATAAGATTTAAATGAAGAAAATGAGATAGGAAGCATTACAGAGTGATTCTTATGTTCATGGTGCTCTTCGTGCTCTGCTTCGTATCTCCTCTACTCGTGTTTATCAAGGCATACTGGGAGTTTGCTTGGGCCTCAGCGTTGTACGTGTGTTAATACGTGTTTGTGCGCACATGCGTACCCAGCAAAAAACATAAGCCTTATTTAAGGATTATTGCAATGCAATTTATTCCTTACCATGTAAGGGTTGTTATTCATAAGGAATAATAGGTCACATACAACATTCCTTATTTTATACCTTATTCTAACACAGGCGATGTCCTACGGAATCAGGTATATGTTAGAACACCTTTAACATACCTTATTTTATATATATATAAATAGAACTTATAATTAGCCTTAAATAAGATCTTTTTATCTTGATATTTATATTTATATATATATAAGTTTTATTTTCGCTTAATATAGGCAAAAAATAAATCCTTATATAAGACTTATTATTAATTTAAAAAAAGGTGTTTTTATACTTTCTGGCTATATTTATTTAACTATTAAAGACTCAAGACAAATTTATTTCATAAAAACAAAAACTAAAGAACACATTAACACATAAATAAATTAGAGAATACAAAACAAAACACAAAAACACAAATGGTGGGTTATAGTAAAAAAAAGTCGCTTTTAAAATAGCTTTATTCTGCAGACGCAACATATGCTTTCTTTGGTCCATCCTATTTTTGCCTTTTTTGATCGCATCCTTCATGTCCTTTTCGTATTCCTCGAAAGTCGAATAAAAACATCTTACGGTGCCTAAATTAACAAAAATGTTTTAAAACTTCGTAATAAATCAAATAACGATACAAACTTACCGTAAAAAGCTGACTGGGAAAAATTATAAGCTGCAAATTATAACACTGCACTTATTTTCTTATTTTTTTTTTATTATTTTTTAAACACTTCAATTTGCCCACTTAAAATAACGTTTGTTCTGTTTCAGTCTCAGCGCATAATGCCTTATGGATGTGTTACTATAAGGAATTCTTAATAAATATTGTACTGTTGACTTGCTAACGCGTTCTGTCGTGTTCTTTTTGGGTTATTTACCGTGGTGACAAAAATTATAGAAACAAAGGAAATTCTCAATGTTTATCAATAGTTTTCACGTGCAGATCAGTCTTGTTTCCATCTTTTGGTTTATTATTCTATAATTTAACCTTTGTAATCGTAACAGAAAAAAAAATTAACACCCCCTCAAATTTTTACAGTTTGTGTTTGGCGGGTTGTAGAGTATATATTATGTATGTAATAATAATTTGTACATAGCCGGAGAATTCAAAACACAAAAAGGCGGAAGGGAGATATTTGACAACCTAATATATCCATATTTCATATCTAATACCCCTTAGAGGCTCGCCAGTTCTCCACTTTATTTACAAATCTCAATATACCGCTAACTTGTTGTGTCAAAATGTTTAAAAAAAAATTCTCCATTCCCATAACAGATCCTTAACAATACTTCTGGTAAAAACGTATGGAAATCCATTCAGTAGTCCCTGAATTTAGACACAACAACAATTTTTTTAGACGTTGTTTTATAATATTTATAAAAGAAGAAATGCTACATTAAAGACAGCCAATGCAATTTAAGCATGGAACAATAACCTCCACAAATGAAAACAGACACAAAATTGACTATTCACCAAGAACAGCATCAAAGGAATAATTCCCTTAACACAACTTTAAATGAGAATGGCCACCATTCCGAATCATACGTTCTTACTACTTTGAATTAAAATTATTACTCCCTAACGATGTCCCACAAACATTTTCGCATTTCCTCCACCGACAAAACACATCAAAATGTCACAAGAACATCAATATCCAGAGGCATACATGTTGGTGGGCGGAATCTATAAAATTTACTGTTATTGATCAAAGCACTATAAACAACCATTTGTTTTGATTGAAAACCATCGACGTCGATGTCAGCTTAATAAAAAAGAAAACGGACAAGTGTGAGTTTTACTCACGCGCCGAGGGTTTCGGTCTTTCGTCAACAGATTAGAAGTAATGACATAAATGAAGTTAAGGCAACTAACAACGTCAAGTGGTTCTTATTGTTTCGATAAAAGCTAAACAAAAGCAAAATCTTTCTCATTTCCTGATCGTGCCAACCGTGTGAAAATAACTTCAGTGAACTTAAGGGAAATGGTCTCCAGCAAGTCCATTGGACGCAATTTAACTTCAGTTCATGAAAGTTAACTTACCAAACAGCTAAGCAATTTGAATCATAGAGTATTCGGCAGTATTAATAGATAGCCACTTAGTCACTTAAAACATTAATGTGGTACAGTCATTTATAAATTAAAGGTTTTTTATTTATTAAATCAATACATTTTTCGATTTATGTCTTGTTTATTTTTTTAATATTGTTTTTCGATCACAATAGTAATGTATTACACACACAATTTGTCACAAATTATCAATTATCAAATGAAATCAATCAAATCGCCGGCACGCCGCGATCGTTTTTAAATTTTTCGAAATCAAGGCGCAACAGACGACTAGACTCGCCGCATTGTGTTTTGCTTCATATATTTTCCTTCATTTGACAGTTCGGACTTGAATCGCGCGAGTTACACAAGTGCAAGTCAGCAAACTTGCTGACGGCATATTTGCGTTGCTTCGCAACCAATAACAAAAGTGTCAATTGCATTCCGGTGTCAATGGTGTTGTCTGAAGGCCATCGGAAACGGAATGCGTTGACCCTATCAATTTTCAGCATATGTTGTACAATATGTTTTAAAAAAGTAGATAGTCAGTCTTGATCCGGACGACACCAAAAACGCAGTGTTGTTTTCTTTTTCCTAATATTCATTAATAAATATAACTGGCGTAGTCGGTGTGTTTCTTCTAGACTGGAAGAAATTTAAAGTCGAACCTAAAGAGTAATCACGACGGTATTCACACTAAAAATCAGTGCTTAATACGGTGTTACTAAACGGTTGTAGAAAAGTGTAAAAGTGATCGTTCATAAAAGTGAACTTTTCGTTAACATCCACGAACCCCTCCACCACCCGAGAATATATTCAGTGAACTCAGTTTTCGTTCAAAATTGCGTCGAGTCAAGATAAGCGATTGTCACTGTTCATTGCCAACCGAGAGATATTCATAAATAACAACATGGAGCAGGTATTGCAAAGCGTGGTGGAAGCACTTAATAACATAGCCGCTGTTCAAAGGCAACAACAGGACTTCCAGCAACAACTTAATCTGAGGGGACCAGAACCCACAGAGAAAACTATATCGTACATAAAGGAGTTTTCCGGCGAGAAAGACGAGCTGACCCAATTCCTTACTTGTGTGGACACCCATCGTTCCTGAGAACCAAAAGGCGGGGGTATTTAGGGCGATATACAACATCAAGATCGTGGGGACTGTTTCGTCAAAGCAAAGCAAAAATGGCAATGATGCAAAATGAATTCAGCACCTTAGCTGACATTCACAATGTACCAATGTACTAAAAATATTGCTGAGAATAAAATGATTCTGTAATTGAACGGCCAACGTATAACCCGCCTTTTTTATTTCTAAAAAGTTAAATTTTCAATTTACAAAAATTCTTGTAAATTTTTTCATGGCGCCCGAGCAGGGACTTTAAAAGTAAAATTAAAAACTTAAAGTCTAGTGTTAAATTGTTTAAATTCACGCGACGGTTGTGAAACTTCAACATTCAACATACATATAGACGCCACACAAATGGAATTGGAGATCACCGAAAACAAAAGGGAAATTTCTTCAGACCAGGTATTCAACAAAAATTGAAAGTGTTGATTTGTAGAGCAATTGTTTATTGTGCTCCAATTAATTATTAATATCCACTTTCAAATTTTGTCATGCATGTACATATTAATAACCCGTTGTATGTCCCATAAAGTTATATAAAGTGTATTGGAAACAAAACAAGTGCGCGATTCATATATAGAGAATCAAATTTATTGTCTTAAAACTAATAAGTACAATTAACAAAGTGCAAGTAAGCCTTTGTAAAAATTACATTCGATTTCAAAGTAGAGTTGCTACGTCGCTCGTCCGCCATTCGCCGGTTCATTCACCGCTGCAACCCTCTTTTTCAGATAAATCGCGATTTCAATTAGAAAAATCGATTCATCAAAGTTAACTTCGTTGATCGTTTGTTTACATTTATTTACATTTGATTTTACGTCAAGTGCTAGGTGCATTCACAGCGGTTCAAAACCAAGCTAGATTGCATTCATTGGTAGGAAGCTAAGCAAAAGTGCATTCACGATAATATTTAATTTGGAAAAAAAAAAATATATATATATATAAAGAAAAGTGAATAGTAAAATTGCGCGGTAATAAAAAACAAAAATTTTAAGAGGTGACCGAAAGAATTAAGCCATTATACAAAACTAATGTATCGTATTTTCGTCTAAAGCACATAAATTGGTTTCAATTAAGTACACTGAGTACGTAATTTTTCGCGAGAAATAATTTATTATATAAATATTATCCGCTTAAACGGCGATTACAAATTGAAAACCAGTGCATAGCCAGTGGATAAACTAATTCCATCGAAATACGAAAGCGGTTTAAGATTCGAGTCCTTTCGCTTGCAAATAATGGCACCAAAGAGACAAATGTCTCCGAGCAAAAATGACGCTCTTCAGCAATTAAAGCACCAGAGGTAAATAATTGTTTCTAATATTTCTCGAGTTCAAGTGGCATTAGAGACAAAAACAATTTCACAAAATCCAATCGAGTTAGAATGTCGATTGGAATTATTAAATTCTTATATTGATCAAGCAATGATCTGTCAATCGGACATAGAACTAGCTGATCATAATGATATGTTTCGCGGAGAATTAGAAGACATTTGTATTGGTACAAAGTCGTTAATTATTGGTATTTTGAATAAGAATCAAAAACCCAGTGCCGCCGAGTGTTCCTTTACTGCTGCACCTCAACACTCACGACTACCGAAAATGTCGCTTCCTAAATTCAGCGGCAAATATGCTGATTATAAAAATTTTATCAGCTTATTCGAAAGTTTAGTGGATAATGATCCTATTCTTCCAGATATTGAAAAGTTCAATCATCTGATTTCTTGTCTTTCCGGTGAAGCCTTGGGTACAGTCAAGGCATTTCAAATCACGGAACAAAACTATCCAAAAGCGTTGGCCAGTTTGAAGAAAGTGTATGATAATAATTGTCTCATATTTTTCGACAATATTTCAACACTTTTTGATGTACCTGAGATCACCAAACCATCGGCATCTGCACTACGCAGTATGATCGATACAGTATCTGCTATTTATGATTCGCTTTTGTCATTAGGAGACGATAAAGAGGTCACAAATGCAATAATTATTCATTTGGTGATGTCAAAAGTTGATGCAGCAACGAGGTCGAAGTGGGAAGAGCAACTCGATTATAGTACTCTTCCTCTGTGGAGTGACTGTGAAAAAGCACTCAACCGACGCTATCAACATATGTCGGCTAAAGAGTCCTCATCGTCCAAGTTTAAACCTAATGATAAGCAGCAATATCAAAAAAGAGATCTTGGTCGACAAAGGAATCAAAGATCATCGTTTTCGTGTGTCAACACACATCAACAACAACAACAACAGCAACAAAACAACTTGAAGTGCACATTTTGCAAAGCAAGTGATCATTTCATTACCGCATGCCAGTCGTTTACCGCACTCCCGGTATTGCAAAGGTTCGAATTTGCAAAAAGTGTCCCGATTTGCATCAACTGCCTTCGGAAAGGACACTCAGTGTCTAAGTGCAAATTAAGTCGGTGTAGTGTCTGCAATCGTGCGCATCATTCGTTATTGCATCAATATGCGACAACATTCAATAGCGTACAACCTTCGACCTCCCAAGCCATGCACGCCTCTGTGTCAACCTCTGATCAAGTCATTCTTGCAACAGCGGTTGTCAAGATTAAATGCAAAAACGGCGAACAGTTGCTAGCACGAGCCTTGCTCGATTCTGGCTCGCAAATAAACCTCATAACTGAAGAGCTAGTACAGAGGCTTAAACTTCGCAAAGAAGATAACTCGTTAAACTTGCTTGGTATCGGTAAAACGAATTCAAAGGTTAACAAAAAGGTACATGCGGTCGTAAAATCGAGATTAAATGATCACACTTTTTCGGCAGACTATTGGGTCATGACTTCAATTTCAGCATATCAACCGGATAATGCTATAAACATAGCCAATTGGAATATGCCCAAAAATATTGAATTGGCTGACCCGTGGTTCCACTAGCCACAAAAAATTGACTTGTTGTTGGGGGCAGAGACGTTCTTCGAACTATTATCTGTTGGTCAAATAAAGACAGGGCCAGAATACCCTACCATTCAAAAAACGCTTCTTGGTTGGATAGTATCTGGAAAATATTCCAAAAATATAAACACAAACACTAAAATTTGTAATATGATATGCCAAACCGAGAAATCCGCAACTCTTGACCAAATTGTTCAAAAATGTTGGTCACTAGAAGAAATCCCTGGAGATTTCAATAAAATTCTCACTCCAGAGCAGCAAATGTGCGAAAGGCACTTTGTTGAAAATACGCAGCTTTTGCCGGTAGGTAGATTTGAGGTGAAATTACCATTCAAATCACCTCCTAATTCGCTCGGTTCGTCGTTTGAAAATGCCAAACGTCGGTTTCTCTCACTTGAGAGAAAGTTATTAAAAGATAACGAACTCAGAACAATGTACTTAGAGTTCATAAATGAGTATCTCAGTCTGGGACATATGTCACCGACGACAAGTGAAAACCCAAGCAGCCCACACTACTTCATTCCGCATCAGTGTGTCTTAAGACCACAGAGTACCAGCACAAAATTGCGTGTAGTATTTGATGCATCGAGTCGTACATCGACTCAAAAGTCGTTAAATGACATCTTGATGGTTGGGCCAACCATTCAAGAGGAGTTTTACTCGACGTTGCTCCGTTTTCGCACCAAAAGATACGCCCTAACGGCTGATATTGCGAAAATGTACAGGCAAGTACGAATTGCCGAAGAGCACTCGAATTATCAGCTCGTAGTGTGGAGGCAGCATCCGTCAAAACCACTTCAGCATTTTCGTCTGTCACATATGGCACTGCGTCAGCTCCATTTTTGGCAATACGGTGTTTAAAAATGCTAGGTGATACGTACAAAAATCCACACCCATTAGGGTCTGAAGTTATTTTGCGAGATTTCTACGTCGATGATCTTCTAACAGGTGCCAATGACATTGAAACTCTTGCCAAAATGCAAAAGGATGTAAAATACATTCTGGAGCAAGGCGGTTTTAAACTGGCAAAATGGTTCTCAAACCATCCAGAATTCTACGAAGCTGAGAGTACTGAGAAGGAAATCAACTTCAACGAATTAGATTCCACAAAACGCTTGGAATTCAATGGCAACCGAAAGAAGATGTATTTAGGTTCAGCCTAGATAATAATTTCAATGATCTACCAGCGACGAAAAGAAACATTTTGTCTGTTTCTTCGCGGTTATTTGATCCTCTTGGATTACTCTGCCCCATAGTTACCAAAGCTAAAATCTTGTTACAAGAACTGTGGATTGCCAAATTAGATTGGGATGAGTCAATTCCGTTGCGCCTTGATACGAGTTGGCAAGACTTCAAAATGAACTTAACACAACTTCGCAGGATTGAAATCCCAAGGTTTGTAAATACACATTCCAACGCGAAGATACAAGTTCATGGGTTTGCCGATGCCTCGATGAGAGCGTATGGTTGCTGTATATATATACGCAGTCAAACCGAGGAAGGTATCAAGTTGACGCTATTAACAGCAAAGTCAAAAGTGGCCGCATTAAAGACTAAGTCGCTTCCGCGATTGGAGCTTTGCGCAGCGCATACTCTCTCTAAACTATGGATGAGAGTATCGGCAATGTTGAATCTC
The DNA here is from genome assembly GCA_905187475.1 of Syritta pipiens. NCBI lineage: Eukaryota > Metazoa > Arthropoda > Insecta > Diptera > Syrphidae > Syritta > Syritta pipiens. The sequence goes on along the minus strand of LR994572.1, from coordinate 58,000,493 downwards.
CAAGTAGATCAATGCATATTTTGGACATATTCCGAAATAACTCTACATTGGATAAAGACTCATCCATCAACCCTCGCAACCTTTGTGGCAAATCGTGTAGCAGAAATTCAAGAGTGGACGCAAAGTTGTTCTTGGAGACATGTCCCTACTAAGCAAAACCCAGCTGATATAGTTTCTAGAGGTTGTAACGTAGACGAGCTAAATAGTTCGATTTGGTTCAGTGGTCCACAATTCCTTCTAGAAGAACAGACTGCATGGCCAGTCAATGCTCATTTTGAGCTATCGCTGAGTGATGAGGTACTAGAAAAGCGAAAATCGAAATGTACCCTAATGGCAGTCGGAAAATCTCAAAATAGCGGCATGGAGATAATCGACAAAATTTCTTCATATGCAAAGTTAGCTCGAATATTTGTATATGTTATGCGTTTCATTCGAAAACTGAAAAACAGAGCAGAAAAATTCGAGACAACACCTACGGCAAAAGAATTACAGCTAGCGTTTCTAAAAATAATAGAAATCGTTCAACATTATGAGTTCGCTGAATAAATTCGTAAGTTGAAACGGAAAGACGCACTTCCTCCAAACATGCAAAAACTCAATCCGTTCATGCATGAGTACGAAGACAGTGATTGTACATTTTCCCTACTTCGTGTAGGTGGACGTCTTCTACATGCACCCATTGAGTATGATGCCAAATTCCCGCTTTTACTCTCTAAAAACACAAATTTTATACAAATGTATTTACGGTATCTTCATAGGAAGAACTGCCATGCTGGTCCGAGAGCATTAGTAGCTTTGCTCCGAGACAAAATCTGGCTAATTAACGCCCAAGAAGCATGCAGGAAAACAGTCCACAACTGCGTGCATTGTTTTAGGTACAGGCCAAAGCTGCTTACGCAGATTATGGGCAATTTGCCCGCCGATCGCCTTAGAGCACAAAGACCCTTCCTTACTTGTGGTGTAGATTTTTGTGGTCCCGTGTATACGTCTTTGAGAATTCGCGGTAGACCCCCCGTAAAAACGTATATTGCCGTCTTTGTCTGTTTCACGTCCAAAGCTGTCCATTTTGAAACGACAACTGATCTTTCTTCTGACTCCTTTATTCTCGCCCTTAAAAGGTTCATCGGTCGAAGAGGAATTCCCAGGACAGTCTACTGCGACAACGGGACGAACTTCGTGGGAGCTCAACGGAAGCTTCAGGAGGTTCGCTCACAGTTCGAACGAGGGAAAGAAGCCGTTCACCGATACGCAGCAGAGGAGGGGTTCAGCTTCGCCTTCATACCGCCAAGGGCTCCTCATTTCGGCGGTTTGTGGGAGGCAGCAAAAAGATGGCAGCTTGTATGCTGTCTCAAGCAGCAGTTCTGGCAGAGGTGGTCAACCGACTACCTAGTGGGTCTGCAGGAGCGGAGCAAATGGGTCCGCGATCAACCAAACCTCGCCGTGGGAAAGCTCGTCGTGGTCCACGAGGACAACGTTCCACCGCAGCTGTGGACAACAGGCCGAGTCGTCGCAGCAATCAAAGGAGAAGACGGCAAAGTCAGGGTAGCAGACGTCAGGACTCGAGGAGGAATAATAAGGCGCCCCATCGTCAAGCTAGCGGTTCTACCTGAGGAAAATTGAAGACAGCAGTCCTTCAACGCGGCCGGTGTTTCGTCAAAGCAAAGCAAAAATGGCAATGATGCAAAATGAATTCAGCACCTTAGCTGACATTCACAATGTACCAATGTACTAAAAATATTGCTGAGAATAAAATGATTCTGTAATTGAACGGCCAACGTATAACCCGCCTTTTTTATTTCTAAAAAGTTAAATTTTCAATTTACAAAAATTCTTGTAAATTTTTCAGGGACAGCAAAGAGTCTTTTGTATACGAGGCCGATAACAACGTGGGAAGACACCAAGGGTCATCTAATACAGCATTTTCGCCCCATCGTGGATTTCAATAGCATATTACTTAAAATCCGTAATCTAAAGGTAAATAGTATCTTAGAACTATGTAAAAAGTTAGATTTATTGTTAAAAGAAACTCATGAGTATGCATTATATGAAACTAACAGTGGCGAGATTGTTAATTCTGTAAGGAACATGTTAAGATTGTTATTACTGATGTTCCCAAAGAATTTCGGATGAGTTCTAACAGTATAAAATGGTATAAAATGCCACTTACAGATAAAGACTATGACCTTCTTTAGGGAATGGACATTATTAGAAAAAACGTAGCTGAATTAAATATAAGCAGAAAAATAATGAAATTAGTAAACACTATTAGTTTAAAGATATATTCAGAAGACTATGAGATAATAGACTGTTATAAATTAAATTACCAACAAAAGCAGAAAATAGATACTTCACATCTGAGCCAAATAGAAAGAGAAGAAATAACGAAAATATTGAAACGGTATGAGAGTTTAATCTATAAAGAAGGGGATAAGCTTACAAATACAGATTCAATCATGCATGAGATCAGAACGACCACTGATCAACAAATTAATTCAAGGCTTTATAGACTGCCTCCGAAACACGAAGAAGAAGTTCGGAGACAGGTTACAGAAATGGAGAAGCAGGGCATTGTTAGGAAGTCGAATAGTAGATATTCTTCCCCTATAGTAATGGCTGCAAAAAAGTTAACTAAATCAGGAGAACAAAAATTCAGGCTTTGTGTGGACTATAGAAGATTGAACAATATTACGTTCGACGACAAACACCCTCTACCTAATATCGACAGCATATTAGATAAGCTAGGGAGAGCCCAGTATTTCAGTACTTTGGATTTAGCCAAAGGATACCATCAGATTAAGATGCATCCAAAGGATATTCAAAAAACCGCATTTGTAACTCCAAACGGTTTATATGAATTTACTCGGATGCCTTTTGGCCTCAAGAACGCCTCAGCGACGTTCCAGAGGCTGATGAACGAAATACTAAGGTACTATATAAACAAGTCTGCGTCGTCTATCTTGACGATATTCTAATATTTTCCACAAGTTTTGAAGAACACCTCCATGAAATTACTACGATTTTCAATGTCCTTGCTAAACATAACCTGACGGTGCAGTTTGACAAATTTCTTTTCTTCAAAAGGACACGGAATTTTTACGCCGTATATTAACAGAAGAAGGCATGAAACCGAATCCAGAAAAGGTCAAATGTATATCAAATTACAAATTGCCATCGTTGGAAAAAGAGCTAAAAGCATTCCTTGGAGTCACTGGATTTTGTCGAAAATTTTTAAAAAATTATTCGAAAATTGCGTATCCAATGACTAGGTTTTTGAAAAAAGGTGCAAAGATTAATATTAACGATCCCGAATACATTCAGGCCTTTGAAACATTAAAACAAAATATCATAAATTACCCCGTACTCAGATTTCCGAATTTCGGAAAACCATTTACTTTGTTTACAGATGCCTCGAACTTTGCAATGGGTGCTGTGCTTACCCAAGAGGGTCAGCCAATTTGCTATGCATCTAGGTCGTTAAATGATCACGAACAGAACTACTCGCCTACCGATAAGGAATTCTTGGCTATTGTTTGGTCTGTGACATATTTTAGGCCATATTTATGGGCCTCTAAACAACAAGTAGATAATTTTCCTATAAAGGAAGAGATTGCTAATAAATACAAAACCCAATTAATTCTAACAAATTCTGTTTTAGCACAGGAGGAAGTAATTCATGGTAGAAAAATCATTCAATTAGATATGACTAAAAATAAGTCATTTTGGGAAGATCTTTTCAAGTGAGTGTTACAAAAAGGAATTGTAGGTATTTATACCGAACTGCCGTACACCGAGTACAATAAAGTTCAACAATGTCTGATAAGTCTGTTTGGAGGAAATAAAAACATCTCGTTTATTAAGTACACACTAAGAGCTCAGGAAATCAGAACTGAGTCAGAAATTTGCAAGCAAATTTCACTTTACCATGTAAGAGAAAGTAATCACTCAGGGATTTCGGAAACTTATCACACACTTAAAAACAGATTGTATTACCCAAGACTTATTAGAGAAATTTCGAAAGTTATTGGAAACTGCCAAACATGTCACGAGCGCAAGTACGACAGAAAACCTCTCAAACCAAAATTTAAAAGAAACTCCTTCTAATGCCAATGAAATTCTGCATATGGACGTTTATCACTTGAATAAGCTTTTCTTCTTGATAAGCTAACAAAGCAGGCATATGTATACAGTTTGAACAGTAAAAATTGGGTTAGTAAAATAGAAGCAATTGAGGGCCATTTAACAAAGTTCGGTAAACCTAGAAAAATTATTTGCGATAATAAATTCAAATCTGAAAATATCAAAGAATTTTTCAAGGAAAATAACATCGAAGTTCATTTTACCATGCCGAATTCTCACATTGGAAACTCTGACATTGAACGCTTTCATTCCACTTTACTAGAAATTCTACTAACAATTAAAGACCAAGAGCTTACAACTGTCCGAAAAGTGCATAAAGTCGTTTTAGTTTACAATAATCGCCACCATTCCACAATTGGAATGAGTCCGAATCAAACAAAGAACGTAGACCCGGAAGTATTAGTTACTAAAATTTCAAGACAGAAAGATAAAATTTTAAATAAGAGGAACGCAACTAAGGAAGATTATGAGGAAAATAGGGATAAAGGTTTTATTAGAAATTACAAACATTTAAGGCACAAGAATGAACCTTATTATAGAAAAAAGAAATTTGTAAATGTTCATCCCACCACAGTTAAAAGACCAAATAATTTTACAGGTACAGAATTGGCTTATGATACTACTAACCATGTTGATAACCTTATTATAGAAAAAAGAAATTTGTAAATGTTCATCCCACCACAGTTAAAAGACCAAATAATTTTACAGGTACAGAATTGGCTTATGATACTACTAACCATGTTGATAACCGACAGCAGCACAATCATCTCTCCTAATAACACCGATCCAGAGTGAGCCAGGTTATGTTACCCTATACCGAGGATCAGTCGAATTAATAAACAATTCCCAAACGATAACACATATAATAGACACTTTGGAAATTCTAGCAGTAGTAGAGTCTGCTGAAATGAATCTTAAAAAAACTTAATTTAATGAAGAATGGTCCACTGCTTAGCGAAATTTTAAATATTAAGGCAAAACTCAAGGCATTAACACTCCCTATTCGAAAAAAAAGAGGTCTTATAAATTTCATTGGATCTGTTCAGAAATGGCTATTCGGAACAATGGATGACCAAGATAGGATAGATATTGCTGAACACCTTAAAATAGTCGAAACGAATGACAATGCTGCTATAGAAAATTTGAACAAATAAATATTTATAAATCAACAGTTCCTGGATAATATAAATAACATCAAAACAATGGTATTAGAAGATAGGCAACATATAAGTGGTGCTTATAATGTCGTCATAGATAGTCAAAGAAATATTACACTGAAGTTACTGCAAATGGACCAGCTTTTGAAATTAAAGATTCTCGAAGAAAAAATTAATAATATTTTAGACAATGTAGCATCTGCCAAACAGGGATTATTATACCCAAGTATCTTCACAAATGAACTATTAGAAAGTGTAGAATTAGACTACTTTAAGCTAAAGCATGCCAAAATTGGAGCTATTCGATTAAATAATACAAAACTTGTCTTAGCAATTAAGTTACCTAAAGGTTATATTCAGACAACATTGAAGATGATTATTCCTATTCCAAACAAAAATTTTAAAGAAATTGACATTAAGCCAATATATTATGTTGAAATAAATGGTAACAGATATGATTATAATCCCGATAACCTACATATACAGAGTCTAAAGGAAATGAATAACTGTATAATTGAGCGAGAATGTAATTTCCGCAATAATAATAAAACCGAAATTAAGACTATCGATGAATATTTGTATGTTTGTAAGAACTTAGTTAAGGAACATATTGTAAACGAATGTGATGATAGAAATATTACTTTAAGTGGAAACTTTATTGTAAATGTTAATAACTGTTCAATTAAAGTCCTAAATGTCATAATGTCTAATTATGATATAGAGTTTATCCAAAATTTTGCATACGAAGATAATCAAAATGTGACAATATGTGAAAAAATTAACATTTCGAATGTATTAAATATTTTTAAATTCAAAATTTAAAACATTTAGAACAACTTAAGTATCATAGGAATAATCACTATATTATAAGTTCTAGCCTTTTAATAGTCATACTTGTAATAATATGTAAAAATAATAAAAAACTTAAGGTAGAAATAAAAACCATTAAGGATGGAATTCAGGAGAATTCTTTGTCAAAGGGGGGTGAAGTTACACAAGTGCAAGTCAGAAAACTTGCTTTGCTATTCCTTTGGAACGAAACCTTTAAAAAGGCAATGTTTTATAATTGTTTACCTATGCAACAAAGAGATAGCAGACGAAGTTCACAGCAAAAATAAGGATTTTCTTGCGAACATGGCCGTTGTCGAGAGTCATCTCCAGTCGCATAGCGCACACACAAATAATCTTTTAATCTGAAAACAATCAGGTATGTGAGATGCACTCTTGCTTTAGAGCGTGTGTTGGAAGCTTACTTTAAAAAAGTAAAATAAAGACATCTGCTAGTATAATTCCAATTGTAAATATTACAGTCCAAAATAAATTATTTTCAACAACAAAAAACTTGAATTTCCATAACTGCCTCTAACCCGTGAAAATTCGACTTAGAACGATTCGATTGTATGTACTTTGATCAATGTTCCCATAATCGGATGACAGTGGTTGTTGTCTGCGGTACAACATATTTTCAATCATATTTTGCGGTGATTTTGCCACAGCAACAAAGGTTCAATAATTTTACACAACGAAATTATCAAAGTAAATAAGTGTCCTTGTTATATTCCTGTAGAACAGAACACGCATCAGATATGTTATTTTCCCATTGGCTATAATTTTCCAATAAAAAATACCACGCTCTTTAATCGCTATCTGTATTTCTAATGTGTACATTTATGTAACCCTATACACATACATATGTGTATACATATATCCATTTTTCACATTTCATATGCCTCTATCCGTACAACACCGTTTCTGCGCGATCATCGTCATGCCAATTGTGTGCAAATTTGAGTTGAGCAAATAGGGGTTGAAATGAATATGGAAAACACCACTGAGACTCGCATCGATTTCAGCCAGAATTTTATAGATTAAAAAAATCTTTTAATCAACGATTTCTCGGATTTCGCCAACTAATCGATATTTTCAAGCTATTATTTCTTAATGCTTGCTCCAAGATCTATAAAACTGCGTTTTTAGATTTTTGAAATTTGCATATTCACGTTTTATCGTTTTTGGCCAAAAGATCCAAAAGTATTGGGGCTAGAATGCTAAAATTAGTTTTTTTTAATTTACTCATGGAAGCCGATTTTTTGTAATTTTCTCAGATTTTTTGACAAAGCGGTGTGGAAATTACAGGGCGGATTGGCTTTTCGAATTTTTACAGAACCATAAAATTGGTTATTGTGAGTCTACCTTAAAAGATACACATAAGCCACCACTGACTTTTTTTTTTTAACTTTTTGAGACGATCAATTTCCCAGTACACTATTTTTTTGTATCTTTAACTGTTTAGACAGCGCCCGCCTTAGAAGCTTGACAGTTCTCGACTTTTTTTATTTATCTTAATATACCGTTAATTTGTTGTGCCTAAATGTCTATAAAATATAGTCCATACCCATAATGGATACCCAACAATACTACTGGTGAAAACCGCATGCAAATCCGTTCAGTAGTTCCTGAGATTGAACTCCTCAACCATTTTTTTGGACTTTGTTTTATAATCTATATATCTATATATATAAAAATGAATTGCTGTTCGTCAGTCTCGCTAAAACTCGAGAACGGCTGAACGGATTTATCTTATCTTGGTCTTGAAATGTTCGTGGAGGTCTAGGGAAGGTTTAAAAGGTAAGAAAAATTCGAATAACTGCCGAGAAAACCCTAAAAATAGCCCTGTTCTAAATAAAATGTAGAGTCAATTTTACCTTTATTACTATTGTAGTATTAAAAATAAAACCGAAAAAATAATGTAACACCCCTGTGTGAGCCAGCGCCCTCTGGGAGTTGACGAAAGCAACGCTCAACCGAGATCCTTCAGCTGACAAACTCCATCATGACAGATCTCTTTGTCACTTGCCTTCCGCCTTTAGTAAAAATAAGTTCGTTTACGTGCGAAAGTTGTTTTGTTAAACTTTTAATATTGTTATAAATAAAGAAATATTTGTAAAAACTTAAAGTACTAAAACTCAGGTGTGGGGTTATCCCATAAAAATAATAAAAATATACCGGATCGCTGAAATTTTCGCGGATCAGTACAGGATGAGCCGGTTCACGATAAAACACATGGCTGATGCTTTGTGAGAGACCGGACGAATCCGAGCAACATACGATGGAATCCGCACCAGCTTCCGCACCAACCTCCGCATCAACTTTAGCACCAGCAGAAATATCCGCGTGCACTAGACCCCTGGCATTTTTCGTCCCCGCCGGGAGTGCACCACCTTCGGCTGATGATGGCCAAGATGAAGATGACGTCGATGAAAGTGAGGTTATCGAGTTTATCATCGACGGGCTCAACGACTCGCCATCAAATCTTTTTCTTCTGTACCCCGCCAAGACGATGGCGGAGTTGAAAAAGTCCTTGCCCCGCTATGAGAAGAGGAGAATTGCCAAACCACCTTCAGCAACTGTGTGCCTCTGCGATCCAGTGAAGACTTCCGACTGCAAACTTCAGAACAACTTCAAGCCATCAACTTCAATCACCTCCGCACCTCAAGCATCAACCTCCGTTAAAGTGCGGTGCTTCAACTGTACAGCACACGGCCATCGTTTCGTTAGATGTCCGAACGAGCGACGTCATCAGTGGTCCCGTTTACGCCGTGTGGACCGCACTCATGCACCTAAGGATTACCCCAAGAATACTCAACAGCAACAAGTTACCGTAGTCGAGCCATCCGAAGACGACGAAGAAGATGCAGAGCCAACCTGGAATATGGATGCTGCCCAAATGGTGAGTGTTGCCTTTAGGAGTGGGAGTAAGCGCATGAGTGACAGTGATATTACTTCTTTCTTGGACACCGGTAGTCCAGTTAGTTTTATACGTTTTTCGTTAGCGGCTAAAAACCTCCGTAATAAAATTCCGGTATGTTCAAAGTTCAGAGGAATGGATGGAACAAAACCTCACACTTACGGTACCGTTGAAACTTATGTGAAATTGTATGACAAATCAGAAATTATTCCGCTTTTAATAGTTTCAGACGAAGTGCTCCCATTTCCGATCCTCTTGAGCCACGATGCTCTTAAAACATTTGAAATAACTTTAAGTATGTCAAGTAAACTTATTGATAGTAGAATTAAACTTCCGCAATCAAATGTTAATCCGTTTAAAATTGATCTTAAGTCCTTATCGCGTACGCTCTACTCATGCACTTACGACCCTACGATAGAAAATAAGACGACTTCCTCTTCAGATACATCCTCTTCAGATACATCCATCGGGATGCGCCCTCAGTTTGTGAATGACTTAAGGTATAGTGTTGTTTCCGATAGTCAAAAATATGTGAATGATGGTGTTCCCCTTTGTGACCCTAAGCTCAATAGTGTCGAAAATTTTAACGTATGTTTAGACCTCGATCCAGTTTCTTCCGAGAGGATTCAGGAAGTATTAGTCAGGAACTACCTCCGCTTTGATAGGAACAAAGTAGTGCCTATGGATTTTGAGATGCAAATCCACCTTAAGAACAATGTTCCGTTTTATTTTCAACCTCGCAGGCTCTCCTTCGGTGAGAAGCAAGAGGTGAATGTCATAATTAACGACCTTCTGAGTAGGAAAATAATTAAAGCGAGTGATTCCCCTTACGCCTCCCCTATAGTTGTGGTGAAGAAGAAGTCTGGTGAGACACGCATGTGCGTTGATTATCGAGCCTTGAATAACCTGACTGTTCGGGATAACTACCCCCTTCCGCTAATTGAAGATTGTTTAGAGTACGTAGAAGGAAAAAAAGTGTTTTCCATACTTGACCTTAAGAGTGGGTTTCACCAAGTGAAAGTTGCTTCCGCCTCAACTCGCTACACATCCTTCGTAACACCTAACGGGCAATACGAATTCTTAAGAATGCCCTTCGGGCTTAAGAATGCCCCAAGTGTTTTTCAAAGGTTAATTAATAGAATATTCCGAAAATTCATTGATAACAACCAAATAGTGGTGTATATGGATGACATAGTTATTGCAACTAAAGACCTAGAGAGTCACTTAGAGTTATTAACGGAAGTCCTTCAGTGTATCTCAGTAAATGGCTTAGAGCTTAAGTTAAGCAAGTGCCATATCGCTTATCCGACCATCGACTATTTAGGATATAAAGTTACCGAAGTAGGTATTCAGCCAAGTGATGCACACTTACGCGCCATCGCCAATTATCCCCTTCCGAACAATCCGAAAAAACTCCATTCCTTCCTGGGTTTGTTTTCCTATTTCCGACGGTTCGTGGAATCATTTTCCCGAATAGCGAGACCCTTGCTCGACCTAATTAAGAAAGATGTTCCGTTTAATTTTACTTACGAATGTGAAAGTGCCTTCCGCCAACTTCAGAAACGCCTAACTTCAGCCCCTCCCGTGCTCGTAAAATATAGTCCTGAGCGAGTAACAGAATTGCATTGTGATGCCAGTTTTCACACTGAAGACACTGGCTATTATTTCTGCTCTTCGCAGTTTTAGAGTGTACCTACAGGGAATTCCGTTCATCATAGTAACAGATTGTAGTTCTTTAACGTTGACCTTAAGTAAAGAGAACGTAAATCCGAGAATTGCTCGTTGGGCTTTGGAAAAATTTCCATTACAAAGAGTCGAAAAAATACGTTGATAGTTGAAGAGGTGGTCGTCCAGGCAGCACTCATCATCGATAGTTTAGTGCTTCATTTTGTTTTGTTTTGCTTATAAATTTTATAATGTCACTTATGTAATGGGGTTTGTCACTTGAGGGATGCTCATATTGTTCTACTACTCGGTTGATCAGGGACGATCAATTCTCAGGCTGGCCGAGTTGTAGTATTAAAAATAAAACCGAAAAAATAATGTAACACCCCTGTGTGAGCCAGCGCCCTCTGGGAGTTGGCGAAAGCAACGCTCAACCGAGATCCTTCAGCTGACAAACTCCATCATGACAGATCTCTCTGTCACTTGCCTTCCGCCTTTAGTAAAAATAAGTTCGTTTACGTGCGAAAGTTGTTTTGTTAAACTTTTAATATTGTTATAAATAAAGAAATATTTGTAAAAACTTAGGTACTAAACTATTTAATAAAATTCATATTAAACTATAATCACACAAAGTGAATCGCGAACGCGACAAAATTGCATAGTGTAAGCAACCATCAGTCCAGAAAACCCAGACGCATGGTAAGGGAAAAGCTGATATTGTTTGGCTTTCAGGCAACACGCCGGCGCGAATATGTGCGAGACACCCCGTCATAAGCCGGGGTGACCGAAAAGGAAGAGGATGGGAAAATCCCTCCGAACCGAGATGGCGACGCGATAAAGGGATCGGTCGCTGGTAGATTTGAGTATGGGTATTTCCGTAGTTTAGAGCACCGGAAGGACAGATTGAAGACCTGTGAGCATTATAAAAACGCAGTTCACTCACGGAATCATCATCAGTGTGTTCCTACCAGTGCGTGGTATTTACACTTTACTTGACATTGGCAGAAATGGTTGCATATACCTACACTCATTTAAATAAATCTATGTAAATAAAAATGAATCGCCGAAATATAATACTATAACTCAAAAACGACTTCACTGAATTAGATAATTTTTTTCCTCTGAATTAGTTACTTTCAGGAGATGGTTTAGATGGAAAAAGAGGTTAAGAAAATCAGGTGGAAAAACTCAATCAAAGTTTTCCAAAGCATTGTTTATGTATCAGAAAAAACCGACTCACATATGAAGTGCAGGTGGCGTAGGGCATAAGATCGCTGCTCCAGGATGTCTAGGTCTGCGAATCGAATCTCGTCATGACGTATCTTTTTTCTGATAATCTCATGTACTGGATTCATGTCTAGAAAAAAGCAAACAATCTTTGTTTTTTCCAATTCAATTTTTTATGGTGCAAAAACGCTTTCAAAACTTTCCAAAGCATTTTTTATGTATCAGAAAAAAAATTGACTTAAATATGAAGTGGCAGTGGCGCAGAGCATAAGATCGCTGCTCCAGGATCTCTAGACCCGGGAATCGAATCTCGGGAATAATGTATCCTTTTTTCCGATAAACTCATGTCTAGGGAAAACAAAAACAAACACTTCATTTTTCTAATTTTTTTGGGTGAAAAAAGAAAGCCCGATATGAAATCAATAAGTAGGTAAAACCCACTGCGTGTAGAATGAATTGTTGTGTAAATAAAAAAAGTAATTAAGGATGTGAGAAATATAAGGAATGATAATGTTTATATGTATAGAATGGCCAGAATAAAAAAAGACATATTCGATCGTGGAAAGAGCTGTGATAGTGAATCGAGACCGCAAACAAGGACAGCCTGTACCAGGATACGTGGATTCAAACGATGCATTGGGGCGCATTTACACAGTTCACCCAAACAACAATGGAAAATCCCGAGCTTGAAATTTGCGCTAAAATCTACAATGAGGTATTAATATCTTTAGAGGATTTGTGCGTGATGATGTCTGGCAAGATGTTACATAACTTAGGAATGCCTGCACCTATGATGTTTTCAATCGTGAATTTGAAAGAGAACGCCGATACGATAGAAATGCTTTCAATCAGTGCAAAATAAAGTCCCACTTTTAAATCAACAGCAAAAAACAACTTACGACATGATAATGAAAGCAGTTAATGTCGACAACGGAGGATTTTTTTTCCTGGACGCACCCGGTGGAACGGGTAAGACTTTTTTGATCTCATTAATTTTAGATACAATTCGGGTACAAAGTAAGATCGCACTGGCAGTAGCATCACCTGGGATTGCAGCTACACTATTAGAAGGTGGACGAACCGCTCACTCGGCGCGGAGGCGCGATGTTTCTACTGGCTGGAGATTTTCGCCAATCGCTTCCAGTCTTTCCTAGGTCAACAATTGCTGATGAAATAAATGCTTGCTTGAAGACATCAAATTTATGGCGATACGTAAAAAAAATTAAGTTAGTAACTAATATGCGGGTTGCATTACAAAATGACTTATCGACGGAACTGGTTTCAAACGCGTTATTAGACATTGGCGATGGGAAAATGCCTGCTGGCCCTTCTACTGGCCTCATTTCATTTCCACCAAATGTTTGTCAGTTCGTCACATCGTCAAAAGAACAATTGATATCGAAAGTGTTCCTAAATATCGGAGTAAATTATAAAAACCATGTTTGGTTGAATGAACAAGCTATATAAGTAGCAAAAAATAAGGATGTTGATGATTTAAATATAAAAATCCAGAATGAAATTTATGGACAAATACATTCATTTAAGTCGATCGATTCTATTATCGATCAAAATGAAGTTGTAAATTATCCAACTGAATTCCTAAATTCATTGGATTTGGCAGGATTACCACCCCACAACTTACAGCTCAAGGTGATGTTACGCAATTTAAATCAACCATAATTGTGCAATGGAACAAGACTCGCCGTAAAGAAATGTTGGGAAATTTGATTAAAGCGACGAAAGTTTAAGGGCGAGGATGTTCTAATCCCAAGAATACCAATAATTCCAACCGATTCCCTTTTGAATTCAAACGTATCCAGTTTCCAGTGCGCCTAGCATTCGCAATGACAATTAACAAATCCCAAGGCCAATCACTAGAAGTGTGTGGAATAAACCTGGAATTTCCCTGTTTTTCTCATGGGCAATTATACGATGCATGCTCGCGAGTCGGCAAATCATCGGCGCTATTTCTTTTTGCCTCCGAAAAAAAACTAAAAATATTGTGTATGATAAGGCCTTACAATAGTTATATTTAAAGTATTTAATTGTTATTCATTAATATATATGGTTTTATTGTAAAAAAAAAATATTTTCTCATTATTGTCAAATAATCCAACTGATTTTAATTTCCCAGTATTACATTTCCTTAGTCCACGATTGTACACCACCTGTGCGAAGCCAAGGCAAGCGTAAATAGTAAGCCAAGTCTTTCAAGAATTTCGAAATTATACACAAACGGACACCGAAGTGTTTCAATAATGGTTTCGATATTCCTTTGGAACAAAACCCTAAAGATATGGCGGTACGAAGTTCGCCGGGTCAGCTAGTCTTTAATATAATATTATAGATATAGATGAAAAGAAGAATTTTGCTGAATGAACAGTGAATTGAGTTTGATTTGATTTGACTATTTTATTGTTGGAGCGAGCGAGAAGACTACTAAGAACACTACCTCTGTCACTGCCCCAGCTTTTGTCACTTGAGGTTTAGGACACTAAGAAGACACTTCTTACAAGACCTTAATGAGATCAACTCACTACCTCTAAGGAATCTTTTCATGTATCTGAGCAGGACCAAATGGACCGAGGACACAGTGGAATAGAACACCGCGAGTAAGGAAGGGGGACAGCTTTCCCCCCTATGGGTAACACAGGGGATCCACCAGGACCTAAGTGAGGCGGAATATATACATTCTGCCAGCCCACCTATCTAACCTAACCTAAGCTAGGTTAGTTGAGTTGTAGTAGTTAGAGTTGAAGATCATTGCAGTCTGGCGAAACAGGTTGTGTGCACACAATTCATTTTGGAGCTACAGCCTTGTCAGAGTACAAGAGTGGACAGATTGAGCAGGCATCCATAATTTTTGGGATTAAATACACAAATTGTAGTTAGAAACGACACAATAAACCATTTATACTTTTCCGAATCAGCGGCGTTTTATTTTCTCCGCCACAGGCCGAAAATAAATAACCCATGATAAGGAAAATCACACGCATAGCTTTTAAAACAGGCGACACCGAAAATCACACGGAAGAAAGTGGTACAACAAGCTCTCTGTCATCGTCGACTAAAAGCCCAGTGCAGGAATTAAGTGTGGCAGTAGCCATGAACTCTACACCAATGGCAGCATTTACGCAAGAGCAGTTCCAAAGAATAATTTCCATAATGTAACCACAGCAGAATCAGGGCACCTTCAGTAAAGGTACTGCGCGTTTTGAAGGAAGTGGAGAAGCTAACAACGTAGAAGAATTTATAGCAACTATAACCGTCTACAAAAATGCCGAAAACATAACAGACGAAAATGCTTTAATTAGTATGCCGCTGTTGTTTGAACGATTTGCAGCAACGTGGTGGCAAGGAGTGAAGAACGAGGCAAAGACGTTCAATAAAGCCTTAAAACTACTCCGTCTAATATTTTCTCCTGCAAAACCATCATGGCGCATTTATGCTGAACTGTTCGAAGACAAGCAGAAACCAGATGAACGCATTGATGAGCTTATATGCAGAAAACGAGGATTATTTACAAAATTATCCGATGAACTCTCGGAAGAAATTCAAATAAACATGATTTATGGCCAAATCCAAATGAACATCAGAGAAAGAGAGGTCACCGAAAATCGATCAGTGCGTTCAGGATCTCTTGGGCAAAGTTAGAGATATTGAAGCGGAAATGAAAGAAAACAACTACTCAGAAAGTCTACTGAATAATAGGAGACGGTGCACATTCTGTAGGAAGAAGGGCCACTTGGCCGAATCATGAAGTCATGAAAGTGAAGAGGTGGGAAATGCGGCTGTAAACAATAAAATCAAAAAGCCTACTTTGAATTGCTGTGGATGCGGAGCAGCAGGGTTCTTCCGCTCAAATTGTTCAACATGCAGCAATAAGAACCTGAATAGCCCAAACGCACTCGACTTCAACCTCCTAGATTCAAGTATAGTGGGAAAAAAAGTACCAACTGTAGACATCAACATCAACGGCTTGAAAGGTGAAGCAAATTTGGATACCGCAGCTAGAACAAGCATAGCCGGAAGCCGACTGTTTCAACAACTCGAGAAAAAAGGATGTCAATTTGAGCGAGTAAATGCAGAAATCACATTTGCTGACGGTGTTCCTCGCAAAGAACTATGCCACAGTAGCTAACATCGTAATTGGACAAGGTTCCGGAATATCCGTCTTATTGCTTTGGCTAAGGCTAAAAATAATCGAACACTTCTTGGGATAGATTTTCTAGAACAGTGTGAAATAGTTCTGAACATAGCTCAAAGATGCTTCCACTTCATTGATGATCCCGAGAAAACATTTGATTTCAAGATGGCAAATAGTGAAGTCCTGAAGACAGACTACGAAGCAAAAAGAGTAATGCAACCATTACCGACCAACTCAGTGCTAGAAAATATATCAACTTACCCGACCAGGCTGGACAATCGAGAACCATTAAGCCCAATTCAGACTACACCAAAACGAATGAAACCGATTATTCACCTCACTCGATCCAAGCTATCTTTGCAGATGCACTTCCAATTGGTAGACAACACCTGAGAACTCGAAAGGACTTTTTACAGAACCACAAAAGATAAAACCTACAGATTCTGAGTCTTGGATTGAACTTAACTCTGTGGACATAACCTTACGTCCCGAAGAAGAAAAAAATGTATTGCCACAAGAGAAAAAAACAAATTGAGAAATTGTTGAGGAGTCATGAAGATCCGTTTGGTGAGACCACAAAACCCATTCCTCATGTGGTACATACAATAAAAACGGGTAACGCCCGTAAAATTTCACATGCACCTTGGAAATGGGACAATGAAGAACAGAGCGCTTTCAACCATCTATAACACCATCGACCATTGTCTACCGCGCCAATACTACAGCAAGCAAGGAAAGGTATTACCATTCGTGGTGAAAACCGATGCTAGTAGCTATGCTATCGGTGCCATATTACTCCAGGGGGAGAGAGAAATGGAACACCCTATAGAATACGCAAGGCACTTACTATTACCAGCAGAACGGAATTACTCAACAACAGAAAAAGAAGCTTTAGCGGTAGTATGGGCAGTTCAAAAATTCCGAGGGTACATTGAAGATTCTGATGTCAAAATTTTAACAGGCCATCAACCACTGAAATGGCTAATGTCTCTGAAGTCACCCACCGGAAGATTGGCAAGATGGGCGCTCCAGCTTCAACCGTACAATCTCACTATCGGTTACAACCCAGGTAGAGATAACACTGTTGCCGACACACTTTCCAGACCACCTTGTCCTGATGAATATCATAAAGAAGAAAACTGTGTTATATGTTCAATTGATGTAGACATACCGAAATGTGGTGCAAGAGAACTGAGAGAAGAGCAATTATAGGACCAAACCCTCATAACCATCATCGAGGCTTTCGAGCGAAGTGATGAAAGCGTTATTCGTTGGACTAATAGAGGTTATTTCATGATTGACGGAGTACTCTATCGATTTTGTCATGAAGAAGATTCTGAAAATGGTCAATTCGTCGTACCCAAATCCATGAGAGCGTTGATATTGGCAAAGTATGACACTATGGGTTAGATAAAACACTGCTTCGTATATCAAAATGCTATTACTGGACCGAAATGAGATCAGACATTACAAAACATGTGAAAAATTGTCTCGAGTGTCAGAGGTATAAGGCAACGAGTCTTAAGCCAGCTGGACTACTACAAACAACCCCGAGTGGTCAGAGATTTGAGGTCATAGCCGTGGACTTATTTGGTCCTCTACCCACTACACCAGAAGCCTTTCAGATTGTAGAAGATTTATGCAGCCGTTGGGTTAAGCTATTTCCACTAAAAGATGGAACTGCAGAGAAATGTTCGCTTGCACTCCTGAATGAAGTATTTTTAATGAATGGAGTTCCGAGAAGACTTCATACTGATAATGGCACACAGTTCATAGCCAGTTTGATGTAAAATCTTACGTTCTGTTTGGGTAATAAACAATTATTTACACCTGTGTTGAAGCAAATCCCGGTGAAAGGAAAAATAGGGATCTAAAAACGCAGCTGACCATACTGGTTGGAAACAAACATACTTTATGGGATCTAAAACTACCAGCAATAAGATCTGCAATGAATACTGCAAGGTGCCAAAGTACGGGTTTCTCCTGCTTATCTGACGTTTGGAAGAGAGCTCCGAACACCAAATGAAGTATACCACGACTTAAAAGCTATCGCCAATCTGAGAACTTCGTTCCTCAAATAACGCCACACCTGTTGAGATTAGCAGAGACGCTAAAACAAGCACGAGAAACAGCGGAGAAGGTACAAGACACAAACAAAAGACAAGCTGACAAGAAAAGAAAACCACATCCCATACTTGAAATAGGAGACAAAGTTCTTGTAACAACACATCCTATTAGTAGAACTGAAAAAAGTTTTACCTCAAATTTTGCTCCAAAACGTAACGGCCCGTACGTTATTTTGGCAAAGAAGGGGTCTACAAGATTTGTGATCGGTAGGATACTTATTTCGTAGTTTGTGTGTGATCGTATTTTTATTCGGTGCTTTGTACTGCTTTGCCTATTCTGATCGTCTATTGTCGTTATCTTAAGGTCCTTGTGAATATGTTAGGCCTATGTTAGGTAGTAGTCCGTAGTAGTTTGTTCTGCACGCACTCGATAATCGCTGTTCGATTTTTTGGAAGTGCACCATAGTTGCAGTCCGTATGTCCAGATGGGTCTTTGTTAGCTTGGAGAAGGATAGTGTCGTCAGCGAAGGTAGCCAGCATGTGTGCAACTTTGAGCATTTGTCCTTACAACCCACATAGAAAATTCTGCTGTCTAAGTAACTTTGTAATTATGGTTAATAAACTTTTTTTCGTATCAGTATTAACTTTTTCTTTAATCTGCGACTAATTCTAAACAATACTGACGGTCTATTTCTGGGTTGCCAAGATACATCTCTAGTCCAAATTTTATCCCTTATTTTCAAAAAACAGTCCAAGCCCTCTAAGTCGAGAATCCTTCTAACTCGAATTTGTTCGCCATATTCTGGCATTCCCTTCAATTTTCCATACAAAATCCATACTCTAAGTCGAACGCGCTCTAAGTCGAAAAGCCCTCTAACTCGAATACATTTTTTTAGCTCTTGGTCTATTTTCAATTCTTCTAAGTCGATTTTTTTTTTGCAAAAAACTAACAAAAAATTTCCACTCGCAACTTGTATTGCATGCTCTGACTCTCTCTCAATTTGGCACTGGACGACGAACACTTTTCATTTCATTTTGATTTTTTAGTGCAAACATGTCGGAAAAAAGCGCGCCCTTGTTATTGCTTACCTATGCAGGAAAAAAAAAGAATGTTCACAGCAGGAATGAGGATTTGCATGGCGACCTACACGGCAAACATTGAACCCAAGGAACACGAGAAAATCGAAACTATTCGCCAACGGTTCTCGAAGCACAATCATGTTGGCCGAGCACAATTGTAGTCTAGGGCCACATAATCGTCGTCTATACACAACAGAGATGGGAAAGTAATGATTATTTTGTGTAATGATTACAGGTTAAATTACAATTGAAAGTAATTGAAATTGAAAACATTTTTAATTACCATTACAGTAATTAGTAATTGAAATTCTTTCAATTACAATTACAGGTGATTGTAATTGAAAATATCCAATTACAAATTACAAGTAATTGAAAATTCAATTACATATTAAGACTAATTGAAAATTGTAATTGATTTTTCAAGTAAGTAATTTAATTAGAATTTTATTAGGATGAGATGGATTAGGATTAATTTCTTTTTGTTTAGTAATTTATTTTAATAATGTAAAATCCTTTAATGCTGGTATATTAACAGCATTATTAAATCGTATTGGAGATGGTGCTGTTGTTGTTGTATTTTTTGATGCTACTTATTGAATGCACACATAAATACTATTATGTTTTCTGTTATTTATTTGATTTAAAGTATTTAATTACATTATACGTAATGATTACAAATAAATATAATCATTACAATATATTTGATCATTACATATTGCTTCACTTACATCACTGTAATTGACTGGAAAGTAATTGCAAATTTCAATTACATGTAATATGTAATTGACGATTTTCAATTACAATTACAAGTATTTGTAGTAGAAAAAACCTCAATTACAAATACATGTAATGAGTGATTAAACTGATTTGTAATCATTACATCCCAACTCTGATACACAACCACAAATGAGCTATAGGTTATTTGTGCACACAACCGTGCGGCTCTGAGATGTTTTCAAGCTTCGTTTAGTGAATGCATAAAGAGTCTGGATGAGGTCCAATACTACAAGTCTCTAGTTTTATAGAGTCAATCCAAAATTACAAGCTTTTTTTCCTGTAATTTCCTGTATTTTTTCCTTACATATAATATATACTCTTTTGAATAAAGTAAAGGCTTTTAAACAAAAAAAATATTAATCCCTCTAACTCGAATTTTTCGAAAAATTACTCTAACTCGAACTAAAATTGATACCCCTTGAAAAATTCGACTGTACTTGGAGATGCGGGTACAGGAAGCAAAAAATTAACTCTCCATAAAAAGCTAACAAAGTAAAGTATTCAAAGTGCAAATGAACTGAGAAAAAATAAATTACAGTTTGCGTAAGTTTCTTTAATTAAGTAACACTTAAGTAAGGAAAAA
The DNA here is from genome assembly GCA_905187475.1 of Syritta pipiens. Classification (NCBI taxonomy): domain Eukaryota; kingdom Metazoa; phylum Arthropoda; class Insecta; order Diptera; family Syrphidae; genus Syritta; species Syritta pipiens. Next base: position 57,979,906 of record LR994572.1, on the reverse strand, counting down.
AAAATAAAATAAACGGTCAAGTGTGAGTTTTACTCACCCGCCGAGGGTTTCGTTTGAAGCAGACTTAATGTAAGTCTAAGAAATTAACAAACTACAATAGTCAAATCAAATTAAACTCAAAACACTGTTCATTCACTAAAACTCTTCTTTTCATTTCGAACGAAACAAAAGAAAATCCTTTCCCATTTGCTGATCGCCAGCCGTATGAAAATTGCTTTGGTGAACCTAGGGGATGAAATGCCGCAAGCGACACTGAAACTGCCGTGAGTTCATCGTTTTATACAGGTAACTGATTCGAATTAAATAGTTAATATCTCAAAAAATTGTATGAACATATTTTTTTTTTTTACATAATATTTTACTGTTATTTTGCCGAGATCTACAAAATGGCGTTTTCGGATCTTCAAAATTCGAGTGTTGTTGTTTTATGGTTTTTGGGCACTATCTCGAAAACTATTAAATCTATCTATCTAAACTATTAAAACAATTTTAACACAAAGATTACATCAAAACCTACATTCCAGATTTTTAGACCAACGGGTGTGGAAATGAGAGGGGGGGGGGGGGGGGGCCTTTTTTTCGACTTTGAAGCTTAATATCTCAAAAACCTAACTTCCACATGAAAAGTTCAAAATGAAAACTCTATTTCATTTTACAAGACCTATCCGATGGTACCTCACTTAATATATTCCCTTGAAACTTTATTCAAAAAAAGTTAGTAATTAATTCATACACTATTTTTGGATAATTTTGGTGTATTGCGATGAGTTGCCCCATAACTTCAATTTGTTTCAGATTTTTTTGTCAAATATTCTAGAAAATAAGGTGGGGGACACGGTACACAAGTCAGTTTGTTGTCTAATAAGTTCTTACCAATAAGAGTAAGGTGATTACCATATTACAACTTTCTGATCTTACTATTATCCTCTTTCCAACGATACCAATATCAAGGAACTAGTAAAAGAAATTTGTTTTACAAATTTAGTATTGGTACTAAGCTTTTCGCTGATATGAAATTTTTTTTTTAGATTTTTTTGCCTGAACGAAAAATAAACTCACCACTAAACTCGTCGAACCTCTCAAGAACTCGAAAAAAAAGCTTAGAGGATGACACCGAAATGTGGAAAAAATGGACGATAGGCTAAAGACGCAAAAAGAAAGCATAACTACAGAGATCTACACACTTTTTTTAAATAATTTGAAAGAAACTGAGGCACGAATAACTTTAAATCTTAAAGAACAACTGACTGAAATAAAAAACGAGATCACTGAGCTGGGAACACGAGTGACCAAGATTGAATCAAGTCAATTTGATTTGGACTCTGCAAATATGTTACTTAAAAGTGATGTCAACAATATTAACGTGACTTTACTAGATGTCAAAACCAAACTTTCCATCTGCACTTTGAATGTAGACAAATATAAAAATGATCTTTCCGCACTTCAAAACCGATTCGACGACATGGAATTCAGGAAAACCGAAATGTTGCTTGTGACGCTGTTCTTAATGGAATTACCTTTTCACCCGACGAAAATCTTAAAGGAATATTCCAACTTGTGTCTATCACAAACGATAAACCACCTACAATGGCTACAATTTTCCGCACTCGACCTACAACTAATACACCTGATTCTTCTATCATTATCAAGTTTACTACACCTTTTGACAAAAACACATTATTAAAATTGGTGGCAGAACATCGTAAGAAAAATTACAACACGCCGCTTTGTCTACGCGATGCTAATTTCGCCCGAAATGCAGATAGTCCTATTTTTCTTCGCGAATGCCTAACAAAACGAAATCACTTGTTGTTACAGTCTGCACTCAAATTAAAAAAAACAAAACAAACTGTCATCGGTGTTTACAAGACGGGGACTGGTATATGTCAAATGTCAACAAGATGATGATGCAGTTCTAATTGACAATAGTGAAATCTTGTCCAGAGTTGCCATGATTGATGCTGAAACAACATAGTACAACTTTATTAAGTATTATTTTATATTTTCTTTTTTTTTGTCCATTTTTGCTTTCTTTTTTTTTCTCTCTTTCTATCTTCTTTATTTAACTGAGTAGTAAAATAACTTTTGTTTTCTTTTCTTTCAACTTAATTTATATAAATCATTATCGGTAAAATCCTTGCAATTGTCAAAAAAACAAAAATTATTATGAATCTCCCCGATAGTACTGGCGATGGCAACAGATTAGTGTTACAAACTATGATTAAGGTGTTTTGCAATCAATGTACGGGATTGCGAGTATGTCACATTAATGCACAAAGCTTACGTAAAAAATTGACGAGTTTAGATTTGTGTTTGAGAGCTCTGGGGTTGATGCAATCTGTGTTTCTGAGACCTGGTTTCCTCATACTTTTTGAGTAATATGTTTCACTTAAATGGCTATAAGCTTTTTAGAGCTGATCGGGGTGATAGAAGGGGAGGTGTTGCAATTTATGTTCGAGATGGTATTACTTGTAAATTGAATTGTACATCTAGCCCTGGTAGTGATATTGAATACATCTTTGCGAACTTAGTTTCTGATGATAAAAAACTCTTGCTTGGCACAGTGTACAGACCTAATAGATATGTCGAATTTACAACCCTTATTACTCTTATGGCAGAAATTGCCACGACGTCAACTAAGATTGTTTTGTGTGGGGACATTAATAGTAACCTATTAAATGAAAGTTATCTGATTGATACTATGAGCTCCTTTAATCTTTCGGCTGTGAATGTAAATGTGCCTACTCATTTACTCACTCACTCATTATACACTCACTAGTACCTCAAATTCACTGCTTGATGTTGTGTTTGTTAGTAATAGGGATGATGTCTTATTTTATGACCAAATGAATGCACCTGCTTTCTCTCAACATGATCTTATTTTTCTTACTATCAGATTCAATATAATACCACCACCACCCTCTTTCCGATATAGAGATTTCAAAAATATCAACATATCTGCTCTTAAACAAGAAGTGTCTATGATCGATTGTGATAGAGTTTTTTTTATGCCATCACCTAACGAACAAGTGAAATTCCTTCAAATGAACATAAATAATATTTTTAATTCACATGTTCCCCTTAAAGAGAAATGTGTTACTCACCAATCACGACCTTGGTTTACGCCTGAAATTTCAATACTTATGCATCAACGTAATCAGGCTTACTTTCGATGGAAAAGATACAGATTGGAAGATTTTCATAGATCCTATCGGTTGTTAAGGAATCAAGTTGTTTGTAAGATTCGAAATGAAAAAGCTAAAGTTTTTAAAAATCGCCTTAACCTAAATATGAATGGTCGTAAACTGTGGAACAATCTTCGCGATGTCGGTATTGGGAAGCAAAAAAAGACTGAGTGTTTTAACATCAAACATAGCTGTATTACAGCTCTTGTGAATGTTACTGAAGACATAAGGCTAGCAATTGATGACGATAAGGTAAGTTTTCTAGTTTTGCTGGATTTCTCAAAAGCCTTCGACACTATTGACCACTCGATTTTTATACGCAAGTTATTAAAACAATTTAATTTTTCTTCGTCTGCAGCAAATCTGGTGACATCATATTTAAGCGAACGGGAACAGGCTGTATCAGTCGCCAATGAACTCTCGTCGTTTTTGCCAGTCTTAAAAGGTGTTCATATTAGGGCCAATTTTATTGTCACTGTACATTGAACTTCCTTTAATGCTTAAATACTCGCTTGTACATTTGTACGCAGATGATGTCCAACTTTATTTGAGTAGTCCTCTTGGTCTTATTGAAGACTGCATGCATAAGATTAATGTGGATCTTCAAAACATCCATACTTGGTCTCTTCAAAATGGCCTGTTGTTAAATCCCTTAAATCACTAAAAGACCTACGTCTTTTGGCGAAGTTTTATTTCTTAATTCTTTGTGGTTCGCCAATTACCAAGAATAAGGCTTGATGATAGACAGATAGACATTTTCATGATGAAACAAGTGAAAACAAACAAGTTTTCAATACCGCAGGATGTTTTACAGCAGTAAATACGCCTGTTAATCAATAAAGTGTAAGTAGAACTCCCTAGGACATTCACTATCCCTCTGACGAACAAAATCAGAAACCTGTATTGTATTCTTCTGGTCTGAGTGTTGAAAAAATGCAGGAAATTCTTCTTGAAAACAATCGGAAGCTTGTTGAACAGTTGGCTTCAAAGGCAGACCTGCAAATGTTCTGCAATCAAATCTTAGTCTTAAATGTGCGTCACGAAGAACTCGAACTAAAAGTTGTACGTCTGGAGGAACATAACAAGCGTCTCGAAAGCGATCTTGACAGATTACTGCAAATGAGTACTGAAACAAATCTTGTAGTCCACATACCTACAGGAGAACAAACTGGCAAACGAAAAAGCAAAAGCCATCTGCACTGGTCTGGTCGATCTTTCTCCGAGTCAAATTGTGGGAACTGCGTATGGGATACAGAACCGTGAAGCAAGGAAATCGACAATAATGGTCAAAATGAGATCCAGAGAGTCTGCCTGGAACGTAATGAAGAATGCCCACAAATTGAAAGGTGGTCAAATAACCATTCAAGGAGACTTACCATTTAACGTCAGGATACGTAAAATGATCCCGATCATGAAGGAGCTTCGTGAAAATAATGTAGCGATAAAGATCTCTTTGCGAGATTTACTTGGGATTCCCGAAAAAGTTTCGGGTTATTTAGTTGCTAGCTGGTCAGAACAAATTCATCTTCTTTCCTTGTTTTCCCTTCATGCTCAAATAACCCGCTACCTCTTCGATTTTTTCTTTCTCTTTGATTATTTCTTTGTGAAAAATCTAACGGCTGCTGTCGGAAGAGAAACAAGGAAAGAACATCAATTTGCTCTAACCAGCTAGCAACAGAATAACCCGAAATTTGTTCGGGTTATTTTGTTGCCATAGATGATGCAGTGCATGTTGTTGGCGAAGAAGCATGCAATGTTGTGTGTGGTGTATATGTTTATATAGAGCAGCAGAACTTGGCGCTTGCGTGTACTTGTGTAGGAAAAACTCATATATAGTACGACCTCAATAAAAGCAACTAATAGAAATTTGGGCAGTTGCTTTTATTGGGTGTGTTGCAATAAGATGACAAAAACACCTCAGAATAGTAAAAAAAAAAAGGGTCAAGTGTGAGTTTTACTCACCCGCCGAGGGTTTCGTTCGCAAACAGATTAGTAGTTTAGACTTAATATAAGTCTAAGAAATCAACAAACTAAAATAGTCAAATCAAATTAAACTCAATTCACTGTCAATTCACTAAAATTCTTTCATTTCGAACGAAACTGAACAAAAGAAAATCCTTTCCCATTTGCTGATCGCGCCAGCCGTGTGAAAATTGCTTTGGTGCATTTAGGGGATGAAATGCCACAAGCGACACTGAGACTGCCGTCAGTTCATCGTTTTTTGCGATAATTGATTCGATTTAAATCGTTAATATCTCGAAAAATTGTATGAAAATAGTTTTTTTTACATAATATTTTATTGTTCTTTCGCCGAGATCTACAAAATGGCGTTTTCGGATCTTCAAAATTCGAGTGTTGTTGTTTTTTGGTTTTTGGCCAATATCTCGAAAACTATTAAAGCCAGAGTGCTCAAACCAATTTTAACACAAAGATTACATCAAAACCTACATTTCAGATTTTTAGACCAACGGGTGTGGAAATGCAATGGGGGGGACGCCTTTTTTTCGACTTTGAAGCTTAATATCTCGAAAACCTAGCTTCCAAATAAAAAGTTCAAAATGAAAATTTTATTTCATTTTACAAGACCTATCCGATGGTACCTCACTTAATATATTCCCGTGAAATTTTTTTCAAAAAAAGTTAGTAATTAATTTATTTTAGTATGAATAAAAAGTCATACACAATTTTTGGATAATTTTGGGGTATTGCGATGAGTTGCCCCATAACTCCAATTTTTTTCAGATTTTTTTTTCAAATATTCTAGAAAGTAAGGTGGGGGACACGGTACACAAGTCAGTTTTCGGCAATTTGTTGGCTAATAACTTCTTACCAAACTTTTTGGTCTAGCTATCATCCTCTTTCCAACGATACCCATATCAAGGAACTAGTAAAAGAAATTTATTTTTCAAATTTAGTATTGGTACTAAGCTTTTCGCTAGTATAAAATTTTCTTAAAATTTGTTTCCTGAACTTTCTTTGGGCAAGTGAAATACGTCTTTTAGCAAAGTTTTATTTCTAAATTCTTAGTGGTTCGCCAATTACCGAGGTTAAAGCCTAATGACAGACAGACAGACATTTTCATAATCAGGGCACTGCCCCCTTTCCAATGACACCCATATCGACCATCAAAGTGAGTAAACGTTTTTTCGGGCGTTAGTATTAGTACTAACTTTTTCTTTAATCTGCGACTAATTCCAAAACAGGTGCATGATTTATTTTTGGGTTGCCTAGATACACCTTCAATCCAAATTTCATCCCTTAACTAGAAAGGACTTATAAGTTATAGTCAAATATGTAAAAGGCAACAGACAGACAGACAGACACCGAAGTGATTCCATAAGGGTTTCGTTATTCCTTTGGAACGAAACCCTAAAAAACATGTGTAAACTCTGGTAAATAAACCGAAACTAGTAATTTAACTCGGATGTGTTAAAATTAAAAAAAAAACTAATTGTTTCTAAAAAATTGAGAAATGTTTAATTGTGTCTTTTTGGACGCAAAGCTGCTTTTATCGAGTCATATTTTTTTTGAGGAGTTGCAATAACTGAGTCAACAATGGTAAGATTTAAGGCGTTGCTTTTATCGAGGAGTTGCACGTATCGAGGGTTGCTGTTATTGAGGTTGTATTGGTACATTGTTGAACAATTGGAGTAGGAATCGGGTTATATGGACTCCACGCCACTGATGGCTATTGTACATTATTTGTGTAAACGTAAAATTTATAAAATACTAGCTGTACCTGGCGCGTCTTGGTACGCATAAAATAAATAAAACTTAAAAAAAGTCACAGGTGGCACCCTTTTTACAACTTTGGAGCTACATATCTTTCCAACGGTACTTTTCACTGACAAAACCCGAAAGAAAGCTTAATCTCATTTTCAAAGACCTTTTGGCTGATATATCACTCGACAGGATCAAGCGAATTTTGAAAGTCAGCCCCCACTTGACCTCAATAGGAGCCGTCCCCCCCTAAAAATATTGGTACCAAAATCTTTTTGACAGAATTCTGAACAAAGTTGCCAAAGACATCAATGCTCTATCTCTTATCATTTAAATACAGTTTAAAGGCTATAAAAGACAAATAAACAAACAAACAACCAAACAAATATTAAGTTTTATATATACATATATATATGTAGATAAACATATATTATATACATTATGATACATAGTATAGACAAAATACTATACTATGCATCAGTTGAGCTCTTTATCTGCCAATCAAAAACATACTAACACTGGTCTGTTTGTATTTATTTTATTGGGTGACAGTCTATTAATCTAGTTTTTATTTTCAATAAGGAAATAAAAGAAAATCGGTCAAGTGTGAGTCTTACTCACGAGCCGGAGGTTTCGTTGTGAGGCAAACAGCCTAATTAATACGAAATAAACAAATCATAACAGCTTCAGTAAAATTCTTCTTTTCATTTAGAATGACACTTAACAAAAGAAAATCCTTTCTCATTTGTCTCACAATTTACATAAAAAAGTACAGAGATATGATTTGTTACGAGGGGCGTTCAATATATTCTCGGTATCGGGGTGAAGCTGTGGTTGTATATATAAGTTGACTTATTTATCAAGTCTGCACTATTTTCATATAAATGTGATTATTAATTCGCGTTTTATCTCTAGTTAAACAGAATCATAATGGCAACTGAGACTTCGAACTTCTTCGGGGGGGTCTGTTCCTTTTTTATGCCACTGCATGGACTCTTGTTTGCTTTCAGGGTCATAGTGGCGGACCCATGTTTCGTCATCAGTAACAATTCGATCCATAACACCGTCCACGTTCTCACTACACATCTCCAAAAGCTCTCTACAGCATGTGATTCTCACTTTTTTCTGAGGCTCTGTGAGCATTCGTGGCACCCACCTTGCACTGACCTTTGAAAGGTTAAGATGGTCATGAAGAATGGTGTGAATGGTACCAATTAAAAGCTTGGTGATCTCTGCCATCATTTTCACCTTTATTCGGGCATCCTCAAGAACAAGTTTTTCGACTTCTTTGATGCTTTCTCCCGTACAAGCAGTAGCCGGGGCGCCGGAGCGGGGGTCGTCTTCAATGCTCTCTCTGCCTCTCTTGAACTCACTTGACCACTTTTGCACAGTTGATAATGAAGGTGCGGAACCCTGGTAAACAGCCACCATCACTTCATGAATAGTTTTTTGACTTTTTCCTTGCTTAATGAGAAATTTAATTACAGCGCGATGCTCAGTTTTCGCCATCATTGTCTCAGTTGCCATTATGATTCTGTTTAACTAGAGATAAAACGCGAATTAATAATCACATTTATATGAAATTTTACATGAATGCACCAAAATAATAGTATTACTTGATAAATAAGTAAATTTATACATATATACAACCACAGCCTCACCCCGATACCGAGAATACATTGAACGCCCCTCGTAGGAGGGGCGGTGGTGTTGCAATACTGGTAAAGAGATCTCTTCAACATAACCTTTTGCCCTGCATCCAAACTACTTACATGGAAAATGTAGGAATCGAACTCGCATTATCAGATAATACGGTAGTGAAAATATTTTGTGTGTATTTCCCGGGAAAAATTAGAGGGAATTTAACAAGAGAGCAAAGATGTCGTGCTTTTAAAAATGACCTTAGAAAGTTGTTCATGATAAACGGTGCATTCCTCGTAGGTGGCGACTTCAATTGCAGGCACAGGGATTGGGGCTGCACTAGGGCAAATTCTAGGGGAAATATTTTGTCCCAGCTATCTGTTGTGTTACCTATGTCCATTATCTTCCCTCCGACTCCTACTTACTATCCATCTAGTTCTATCGGAAACCCATCTGTTCTAGACCTTTTTGTCACAAATGTCTCTAGTCTAATATCTCAACCTATTTCCCTAAATGAGCTTAGTTCAGACCATAACCCAGTATTTGTGCATATAAGGTGTTCCGGAACAATAAAAGAAAAATATTTCCTAGACTTAAAACACGCCAACTGGAAAATTTTCCGCAGAGATCTAAAAAGGCTATTTAGAGGAAATCTAACCACCGAAGATGTCGACCGCCTAGTGCATACTTTTTCTGAACACGTTTTAGAATCAGCGCACAACAACATACCTAAAGTTCGAATGAAAAACCTCAGCTCAAGACTTCCTCCATGCGTCCTAGAATTAATAAGAATACGAAACATGCATCGTAGGAATTGGCAAAGGTATCGACAATTTGAGTCTCGACTTTTTGTAAAGTATTTCAATAATCTAATTAATTCCGAAATACAAAGATTCCGGAACATCGAGTGGAATCTTAAGTTAAGTTCCTTAGATAAAGGCTCCAAACCTTTCTGGAATTTATCCAAAATCTTAAGAAATAAACACAAGGTGATTCCCTGCCTTAAGAGTGGAACAGATACTTATCTTACCGATGAAGAAAAGGCAAATGCTTTCTCTACTAATTTTGCACAAAATCACCTTGTCTCCCAACACTTAACAGATGGTAGCACTGCGTCTATGGTTAGAGACACTCTCCGTTCCTTTAACCAATCTAATCATGACACCCCTTCAAACGAACTCATTTCTGACGACGAAACTCAGCTTTTTCTCAGAAAATCACATAGTCGGAAAACAGGTGGATTGGACCTCATTAAAAACATCTATCTCAAAAACCTGCCGAAAGTAGGGATACACTATCTTACCTTTATAATAAACTCATGTCTTAAACTGCAATACTTTCCGAATGTATGGAAAGTGGCCAAAGTTGTAGCAATACCTAAAGCCGGTAAGCCCTGCGACAAAGTCGAAAGTTACAGGCCAATCAGTTTACTAAGCTCTATCAGTAAAATCTGTGAAAATGTCATCAAAGAAAAGTTGCTTTCACATATAGAAGCGCAGAATGTATACCCAAACGAACAATTTGGTTTCAGGCGCCATCATGGCACCTCACACCAAGTTCTAAGGATCTGCAACTTAATCAAAACCAACCGCGCTACCGGAAAATCAACTGGTATGATCTTACTAGATATCGAAAAAGCTTTCGATTCAGTGTGGCATGATGGTCTCATATATAAAATGCTAAGATTTAATTTTCCTCACTTTCTCTGTAAGATAGTTCAAAGTCTCGTCTCAAATCGTTATCTTAAAGTACGTAAGTACTTAAAGTACTTCCGAATGTACTTCACGTACGGAGTAGGAGTAAGGAGTAGTAAGTAAATAGTAGTGTCTCTAGTCTCGTCCAAGTCACTGCAGGTGTTCCTCAAGGTTCAGTCATTGGCCCAGTCTTGCACAACATATTTACGTCTGATTTTCCCAATCTTCCTAACTGTGATACAGCAGTCTATGCAGATGACACAGCAATTTTGTCATCGCATGAGTTTGGTCTCAATATTGAGACAAACTTATTAAATGCGGTAAAAAGGCTTGAAGAATACTTCACCAAGTGGAAAATTAAACTTAACGCAGGTAAGATCCAAGCTATCTTTTTTTCTAGAAAAAGAAAGTCTTGCTTCTTCCCTGCAAATCAACTTAACATCCTTGGACACTCGATACCTTGGAGTACCTCTGTCAAGTATCTTGGTATTCATCTGGACAGAAGGCTGACTTTTAGAGAACACCACTGTCAGGTGCTGAAAAAGATTAGTATAGGTATAAAAACTATGTATCCGTTTATAAACAGGAGATCATCACTATCCTTAGAAAATAAAATTATTATATACAAAGTCATATTTCAGGCAATATTGGTATACGGATGCCAAGTGTGGGGTAACTGTGCTAAATCCCATGTAAAGAAACTCCAGACCTCGCAAAACAAAATCTTAAAAATGATGCTGAATCTTCCCTGGCACCATTCAACCCTTGATCTGCATCAAAAGGCTAATGTTGACTTGATCTCCGTCAAAATACTGAAACTATCGGAATCATTCAGAATAAAATGCGACATACCCGAGAATCCTCTTATAAGTACACTGTACAGTTAATACCTCTAGTTTACTTGATACCCTTAGCAAATCAAAAAATCTTATTATTTTTTCTCTTAATTTATTTATACATGTATCTATGTACTAGCTTATATATAGCTATTAATATACTTATTTATTTTCTTTTTTTTTCTGTCTATTATCTTCCTCCGACTATACTTAAGTATTTATCTACTTTCATTTATCTATTTATTTATTTATTTGTACTTGTTTATTTACTTATTTATTTATTTATTTATTCATTTATTTATTTATTTATTTATTTATTCATTTATCTATTTATTTATTTATTCATTTATTTATTCTCAGTTTTACTGATCTATTTGCTTATTCATCTTTGTACACATTTTTGTATCTAGTCATTTATATTTTTTGCTCAGATCTTAGCTAAATCTTTAATGTTGCTTTTCTCTTTTATTTTGTTTTTCTTTTTTATTTATATTCTATTATTATATTGAGGTTTCTCTTTCGTTTTCCTCAATGAATTTCTTGAATTTTTTTTGTAGTTCTATTCCCATTTGTTTATAAATTATCAAATATTTTTCTTCAGTAGAAAGATTGAAATTACAAATCATATCTCTGTACTTTTTATGTAAATTGTGAGACGACTACTGTAACCTTTATAACGAAATAAATAAAAATCTAAAATCTTAAAATCTTACTGAAAAACAATTTTTTGGTAATTTTATGTAAAAAAAAGAATAGAACTTTAAAAAATTTATTGGGGAAAACGAAAGAAAACCTCCATATGTAACAAGAGCAACAAAAAAAAATAGAAAGCAACATTAAAGATATACAGTGAAATTTTCACGGGATATCAAAATTAGTTCGAATTAGAGGGCTTTTCGAAAAATTCGAGTTAGAGGGATTGATATTTTTTTTTGTTTAAAAGTCTTTATTTTATTCAAAAGAGTATACATATAAGGAAAAACACAGGAAATTACTTAAAAAAGCTTGTAATTTTGGATTGTGTCTTTAAAATTGGAAACTGAAGAAGCCTTTTAAAAAGGACTCTATTTTAAAAAGGTAGTGTTGGACCTCATCCGGACCCTCAGTGCATTCACTAAATGAAGCTTGGAAACACCTCTGATACCTAGCTGTTTTTATAATAAAAGCAAATTGTTTGAGGCCAACCAACAACACAATGAATAATCAACGCAGTTATTCATACAGAGCCGCACGGTTGTGTGCACTAATTACCTTTAACTCATTTGTGGTTGTGTGTAGACGACGATTATGTGGCCGTAGACGACAATTGTGTTCGCCCAACATGATTGTGCTTCGAGAACCATTGGCGAATAGTTTCGATTTTCTCATGTTCTTTGGGTTCGATGTTTGCGTGTAGGTCGCCATGCAAATCCTCATTCTTGCTGTGAACATTCACTTTCTTTCTTGAATTGATTGTACACTGTATTTATAAGTGGACTCTCGGGTACGTCGCACCTTATTCAAAAAGATTCCGAGAGTTTCAGTATTTTAACGGAGATCAACTCAACATTAGCCTTTTGATGCAGCGAGACTAAGACTGTCACTAGTTCATCGTTTTTAGCACAAAATATAAATCGTTAATATCTCAAAAAATTGTATGGAAAATTCTATTTTTTTGTTCTTTCGCCAAGATGTACAAAATGACGTTTTCGCATCTTCAAAATTCGAACTTTGTTATTTTTTCGTCAATATCTCGAGAACTATTAAAGCCAAAGTACTCAAACTAGTTTTAAAGAAAGGTTACGTCAAGATCTATGTTCCAGATGTTTTCAGATTTTTAGACACACGGGTGTGAAAAACGGGGTAGGGGGACGCCCTCTTTTCGTAGTTGAAACCTAATATCTCGAAAACTTAACCACCAAATTATAAGTTCAAAATTGAAACTCCATTTTAGAAAAAGTAAAAATCTAAAGAATCTTTTTAACGGTTTTTTTCTTTTATGAGGTAAATGGATATAAGAAAAAAAATTCTTATAATAGAACAACGCATATAAGAAACAACTTTTTTAAATAAGCAAAAAAAAAAGGAATTTGCAAACCGATTAAAAAAAAAAAAAATTTATCAAAACCAACTGCCATTTCGCGTAATGAGAAAATTTTTTAGTAAGTTTGAGGAGGTAATGTACTCGTAGTATAAAACAAATCTTTCTAGCCATTTTTTTTGAGGAGGTATTGCGCAGTATAAATTAAAATGGTTTATTTGGGGGATAGTTTCTTATAAGTGTATTATTGCTCATTTAATTTTATTTATTAGTGTCAGGATGAACTTTCTTATATTAGTTTTTTTTCTTATAAACGTTTTTCTCATATCAGTTTTATTTACAGGGAGTTGATATGGGAAAACGACATGGAGGATTGTTCTTTGTTTCTTTTAAGCGTTTTTAGGGTTTCGTTCCAAAGGAATAACGAAACCCTTATAGAATCACTTCGGTGTCCGTCTGTCTGTCTGTCTGTCGCCTTTACATATTTGCTAATAACTTCTGAATCCTCTGCAGTTAAGGGATGAAATTTCGAATGGATATGTATCTTGGCAACCCAAAAATAAATCAAGGATTTTTTCCGGAATTAGTCGAAGATTAAAGAAAAAGTTAGTACTGAAACTAACCGTTGAAAAAACTTTTATTAACTTTTGTGGTCAATATGGGTGTCATTGGAAAGGGGGCGGGGCGGAGACTACAATGTCTGTCTGTCTGTCATTAAGCCTTAATCTAGGTACCTGGTGAACCACCCGGAATTAAGAAATGGAATTTATACAGATGATGTACTTCACTTGCCCAAAGAAAGTTCCGAAAAAAAGTTTAAAGAAAGTCACTTATTATTGAAAAAGTTAGTACTAATACTAAAATCAAAAAATTGTTTTTTTTCTTAGATACTTGACATGGGTATCGTTAGAAAGATAATGGTAGCTAGATCGAAAAGTTTTACCACAGTTGGTATCTTAGTGCTATTGGTAAAAAGCCCGCAAACTTCAAAAAACCGACTTGTGTACCATGTCCCACACCTTATTTTCTAAAATAATGAGCCAAAAAATCTGAAAAAAATTGGAGCTATGGGGCAACTCATCGCAATATTGCAAAAATACGCAGAAATCTCATGATTTTTAATTCGTACTAAAATAAATTAATAACTAATTTCTAAAAAAAATTTTTTACCGGAATTAATTAAGTTAGGTACCGTTGGATAGGTATTGTAAAATAAAATACAGTTTTGATTTTGAGCTCTTAGTTCTAGGGCTAAGTTTTCGAGATATTAAGCTTTAAGTGCGAAAAAAAAGCGTCCCTCCCCCTCGCATTTCCACACCCGCCTGTTCAAAAATCTGAATAAAATCTAGAATGCAGGTCTCGATGTAATCTTTAGTTTAAATTTAATTCGAGCATCCTGCCTCAAACAGTTTTTGAGTTATTGGCCAAAAACCAAAAAACAATGACATACGAATTTTAAAGATCCGAAAACGCCATTTTGTAGATCTCATCAATAGAATAAAAAAATGTTATACGAAAAACAAAATATTTTCACACAATTTTTTGAAATATTAACGATTTAAATTATATGAGCATTTTGCTAAAAAAGGGCAACTAGCGATTATGTCACACTCACAAAGTTTTCTAGGCGTTTCCTATACCAAAAAAGGCAATAGAATCTTGAAGTGTAGTTGGCGGAGTGGTTATAGCGCTCGCGCTCTGCTCTGGGGGTCCTGGGTTCGATCCTCGATTTGTCTTTTTTGCTTATTTATTGTCTTATTTTGTTTTTTCTTCTCCGAAGGGAGTTTCTCGCTATTTTCACAAATATTTTGTATGACAGTTTTCTTCTCTCTCAGTTCTCTTAAAAGAACAAAGCGAAGTAAAGAAATGATTGATGATAATAGCTTTGATATTGTAATTTTTTTTGAAAAAAATAAGAGAATAACTGATTGTACGTGGATTTGTGCTCAGACCATTTCCTGATACGCTCTTTTCTATTGGCTGCGATTTATATAAATATGCTGTTGAAAAGATTTTAAATTTTGTCACGGAATAAAAGTGAACATAAAGAATTCTGAAGAAACAAAAACAAAATTGAACATTATTTTTGTTATTGCTTCAATGTGATTTTCACATGCCAAAAGTCAAATAATAAATCCTAGTGTAAAATTTGAATTTTTTTTTGAATTTCAGACACGAGTACTTGATTTGTTAATTTCTTGGATGTTGCGACTGTACCACATTAGTGTTTTAGATGACTAAGTGGCTATTTATTACTGCCGAATACGTTATGACTCGAATTTCTTAGCTGCTTGATAAGCTAACTTTCATGAACTGCTGATTAATTGTTCAATGGAGCTGGAGACCATTTCCCTTAAGTTTACTAAATCAATTTTCACACGGTTGCCACGATCAGCAAATGAGAACGACTTTTCTTTTGTTTAGCTTTATTCGAAAGCGGCAGGTAGCCGTAGTTAGTTGCTTTCACTTTTAATCATGTCCTTACTTCTAATCTGTTGACGAAAGAACGAAACCCTCGGTGCGTGAGTAAAACTCACACTTGACCGGCTTTTTTTTCTTATATCCGTTAGATCCTGTACCCCACTCAATAGATTCCAGTAAATCTTTTCTTTCAAAAAAAGTAAGTAATTAATTTATTTTGATATAAATAAAAAATCGTACACTATTTTTGGGATATTTCGATAAGATGCCCTATACCTCCTATTTTTGGTCCAATATTTTGAAAATAAGGTAGGAGACACGGTACCCAAGTCCGTTTTTGTAAGTTTGTTGGCTAATAACTTCTTACCAATAAGAGTAAGGTGATTACCATCGTACACCTTTTTATCTGTAATCTAATTGACACCCCCTTTTCAACTATACCCATATCAGAAAAGTAATAAAAGAAACATGTTTTTCGAATTTAGTAGTAGTAGTAAGTTTTTCGGTAATATACAATTTTCTTAAAATTGTTTACCGAAACTTTCTTTGGGCAAGTGATATACATTTTTTGACAGTTAGCCAGTTACCAAGGTGAAAGCCTTATGACAGACAGATAGACATTTCCATAATCAGGACCCCGCCACCTTTCCAACAATACTTATATCGGCGAAATCAAAGTTTCTTCGGCCTTTAGTATTAGTATTAAAGTTTTCTTATATTTGCGACTAATTCCAAAACAAAAAATGCGTGATCTATTTCTGGGTTATCTAGATACACCTTCAGTCCAAATTTCATCCCTTAACTACAAAGGTCTTATAAGTTATAATTAAATATGTACAAGGCGACAGACAGACAGACAGACAGACACCGAAGTGATTCCATAATGGTTTCGTTATTCCTTTGGAACGAAACCTTAAAAGCACGTTGTGAGCACAACCATTGTAAATATTAGCTCTAATGTAGAGCTCTTATTTTAGCTGGTTGCAGTGTTATTGAACTCTGTATAGCATTTCTTTAATATTGGCAAACTAATTGACAATGAACGGGCTATGCAACATTTCAATATTGAAAGGAAGTAAATCCAAATCGAAAGAAACTATTTAATCGAAAACCAATTAAATTAATTTAATCTCTTTTAAAACACTTTTTTTCCACTACCAAGCATACACATATTTTGTGATGTGTGATATGAAGTATATGATATAACAAAAGTTTTTTTTTCGTCGTATTTTGTCACCGTACTTTTTATTGCAAAAAAAAATTAAATCTAAAATACTAGAACTAACACAAAGTCGTCACTGCATCCCTTAAAACTAAGTCATTTACACACAGACAATAAGAAAGATTTTATATACAAAATTTATAACAGAGAGGTAAGGAGTGGAATAGAAATAAAGGATAGGACTAGCTTGCTTTAGCCAAGCACTATTTAGTATGGACCAGATTTTCCAGGAGGTCCGTATGATGTGGATGGTCCAGAGATGTCACCACCCCCGAATCCAGTAGAGCCGCTTCCGCCACCTCCACCAATTCCGATTCCAGATCCACCTCCGAGTCCACCAATGCCAGATCCTCCACCAATGCCAATACCAGAACCTCCACCAATGCCAATTCCAGAACCACCATCTCCTCCAGCGTATCCACCTCCGGAAGAGTCCTTCTGTGTCTTGTACTTAATGAAGTATACTTCTGGTTTAGAGGGCTGAGTAGGAGCAGGAGTTGGAATTACAAGATCGGGCTGCTCTTCAGGCTTCTTAACCAATACGTAGACCAGTGTCTTCTCCTCGTTTTGAGCCTGAACTGGAATAACTGGAGCTTGGTAAGATGGTGGAGACGGAGCCTTGATAAAGATGATTTTGTAGTGCTTCTGAGACTGAGGAATCGGGAGGTTGGGTCGTTGACGAGCTTCTTCTTGCTCTGGCGGTGGTACATGGACGTAAATGTGCTTCTGCACGATTGTTGAGCCACCACCCCCACCGAATCCACCGCCGCCAATAATTCCACCTGAATATCATTTACAATTGCGTAGTGCAAAAACTAATTATTTTTCTTGTTCTTTGACTTACCACCCCCGCCACTAGCTCCACCGCCAAATCCACCGCCGAATCCTCCACCGGATCCACCACCAAATCCCCCACCAGATCCACCGCCAAATCCACCGCCTGATCCACCGCTGAATCCACCACCGCCTCCACTTACTCCACCACCGAAACCTCCTCCACCGGAACCACCGCCAAATCCACCACCGAATCCACCGGAACTGCCGCCACCACCGCCAGGACGATTGTACGCATACCCAGCTTCAGGCCTAGCCGAGGCAAAAGCCAAACAGGAAATCAAAATAAATGCTCGCATCGCTTTGCGTGGCAACAAAGGTTAACTGAAGGTAAACTGAAGGTAAACTGAAGGAAGAAAATTTATAATCCTCTGGTAAAATCTGATGGTCGATCCTGGTTAGGAGTGATCAATTGAATGTGTTTTTTACACTAAGCCGAGTTGTTTACTGACGATCTGCTCCAATGGATTCTTCCATTTATACCAAATCAAAAACCCCTGAAAATCACATGCATACAACAATGAAAGATGGACAATTATGGAATTCGAATGGCACTGTACCGTACACTGATGTACACCAAACTCGATGAGCACCGGAGGTTATTATCGGATGCAGACGGGTGTGTTGGAGAAATACATAGTGTGGGATAAGCTGTAGCTGAGATCTCACTCACACACTCGGAACAAATCAAACTCCTGTATAAACCGAAGAGCCAACTGCTGGCCCAAACGATGAGAAATGTCACTTTCGTTTTCATACTCTGCTCCGATATGCACCAAAATTCGAGCTACACCTGCAGTGGTGGGGCAACTAGATCCCATGAAGTTACAACTACAACACACAATAACAAACACATCACAGTTACCGTCGCCATCACACCATCACTGTTACCGACTTTGGCCAGAGAAACTCCAGAGATTACCTCGCGACCAACGCGACGGACCATCATCGCAATTTCATTTTATTTCACCCGCTCTCTACGATATCCATGAGACTGTCCCTCCGCCGAAGAAGACTCTGAGTAACCGCACATCATCAGCACTACCAACCTCCACCAGTGGTAGAGCCAGCATACTTGCTTAATCCACGTAGTTAGCGCATTGATGTTCATGTCTGTACTCCGTCTAACATCTACCATCTATCTTATAAAGAAAAACGCAAATGCTGAAGTAAGACACTAATAAAAACTCTTCGTCACCTTGAGAGAGGAAAACAAACGCATGAACAAATGGAGAATAGCGACCCAACTGCGACGTATGGTACATACAATGCGCGATCTCCTCCAATGGCGAGGCCTTTAGCCCCAGTGAAGTGATGTTACAACAGCGCTGTATCTCTTCGATACAGACGAGCACCCATACACGCGCACACATACACGCACACACGAACGCAATCACGGAGCCATGAAGATTGGCAAAAAATAAAAAGATATAAGAAGTACTTTCAATTTCAATATACGCCAAGAGATGTCGAGAAAGTTCCCCATGATGGTATTTACCCATGGGAAGCAAAGAAAGACAAAAAAAGAACAATGGACACGAAATCTTAAAAAAAATGAGGAAGAAAGACGAGATACAACATAACAACAAAAAAAAGTACTCATCTACTATGCTGGCGAGAGCATCTGTAAATGAAAAACTAAAGGCCTAAGAGGAGCCCAGTTTCAGTGCTTTAGTTTGATGTTGTTCAAAAAAAAATTAAAACTAGGACTGGCTGTAGTTTAAGTTTTCGTAAATTTTGTCACACACTTCGTGTCGTAGAGGTGAATTGAAGCCAACCAGAAAAGGTCAACAAGTAGAACCGATGCCTTCCATTGGTGTATTTCAGAGTGTCAATCAACTGAGCTGCTTCTGCTCGGACTATTTGTAGCTTTTCGCTGCGAGAAGTACGTCAGAAAGGAAAACCAGAACACACCAGTTTCAGAAAGTGTCACCTTATGACAGTTCTGTTTTATACTCCAAAACATCAAAAGAACGAGTAAAGTCGCTTCTTTAACATTTTTTACACAAATAATTAGAATATGTTTTATATTGGGGAGCTCGGATTTGTTGCCATTTTTTCGGTCTTTTCTCTTTTCGCGAATTAGCTCTTTTATTTCCGGTGGTTGATTACTTTTGCAAGCTTCTTTCCCTGTTATCAGAGTATTTTTTTATGCTGCGGTTTGAATAGCTTCAATGAATTTGCCAAGTTCTATATCTAGTTCTAGAGGTGTTTTTAGCGATACATTTAAGTTGATATTTTCTTCGCAATCGTTTTTAAAACCTTATCAGTTAGCCTTATTGTTTGTTAATCTAGGAACCTCTTCTACTTTCATAATTCGGTCGCTTATGGTGAAGATTACAGGTGAGTGATCTGAAGAGAGATCAAAGCTCTCCTCTACTTTCGCAAAGTTGCGCGAAAAGGAATAAAGCTAAACAGAAGCAAAATCTTTCTCATTTGCTAATCGTTCCAACCACGTGAAAATTGCTTTAGTGAACTAGTTCATTGAGCCAATCTACCGGCAGTTCATGAAAGTTAGCTTGCCAAACAGCTAAGCAATTAGAATCATAAAGTATTCGGCAGTATTTTTATTAATAGATAGCCACTTAGTCACCTAAAACACTAATGTGGTACAGTCAGAAACATCCAAGGAATTAAAAAATTAAATACTCGCGTTTGAAATTAAAAAAAAATGCAAATTTTACAATAGGATTTTTTATTTAACTTTTGACATGTGAAAATCACATTGAAGCAATAATAAAAATAATGTTCAACTCAGTTTTTTTCTCTTTAGAATTCTTTATGTTCAGTTTTATTCAGTGAGAAAATTAAAAAAAAAAACGGTCAAGTGAGAGTTTTACTCACCCGCCGAGGGTTTTGTTCGCAAAACAGATTAGTAGCCTAGACTTAATATAAGTCTACAAAATCAATAAACTAAAATAGTCAAAACAAATTAAACTCAATTCACTGTTCAATCACTAAAATTCTTCTTTTCATTTCGAACGAAGCTGAACAGAAGAAAATCCTTTCCCATATATTGATGCCGCCAGCCGTATGAAAATTGCTTTAGTGCATTTAGAGGATGAGATGCCGCAAGCGACACTGAGGCGATGACCGTCAGTTCATCGTTTTTTGCAGGAATCTAATACGATTTAAATCGTTAATATCTCGAAAAATTGTATGAAAATATTTTTTTCAAAAAAAGTTAGTAATTAATTTATTTTAGTATGAATAAAAAATCATACACGATTTTCGGATAATTTTGGGGTATTGCGATGAGTTGCCCCATAACTCCAATTTTTTTCAGATTTTTTGGTCAAATATATTAGAAAGTAAAGTGGGGGACACGGTACACAAGTCAGTTTTCGGCAATTTGTTGGCTAATAACTTCTTACCAATAAGAGTGAGGGTGTTACCATAGTACAACTTTTTGATCTAACTATCATCCTCTTTCCAACGATACGCATATCAACGATACGCGAAATTTATTTTTCAAATTTAGTTTTGGTACTAAGCTTTTTGCTAGTACAAAATTTTCTTAAAGTGTTTTTCCTGAACTTTCTTTGGGCAAGTGAAATACGTCTTTTAGCGAAGTTTTATTTCTAAATTCTTAGTGGTTCGCCAATTACCGAGGTTAAGGCCTAATGACAGACAGACAGACATTTTCATAATCAGGCCACCGCCCCCTTTCCAATGACACCCATATCGACCATCAAAGTTAGTAAACGTTTTTAGGTACTTAGTAGTTAGTAAAAACTTTTTCTTTAATCTGCTACTAATTCCAAAACGGGTGCATGATTTACTTTTGGGTTGATGATGGATACACCTTCAATCCAAATTTCATCCCTTAACTAGAAAGGACTTATAAGTTATAGTCAAATATGTAAAAGGCGACAAACAGACAGACAGACAGACAGACACCGAAGTGATTCCATAAGGGTTTCGTTATTCCTTTGGAACGAAACCCTAAAAATCCAACAGAATATGTGAAAATCGCAACCACTAGAAAAGAGTGTATCAGGAATTGGTCTGAGCACACATACACGTACAAATAACTGAACAAAATTACAATAGCAAAGCTACTATGATCAATCATTTTCTTACTTTGCTATGTCCGATAAGAGAACTGAGAGCGAAGAGAACTCATACAAAATATTCGCTCAGGTTCACTGGTTTTGAAAAGAGCCAAAAGACATTTCGGAATTTAACAGAATATAGAAACTTTTTTAAGCATCCTTTGCGTTCTCGATTGAGTTAGTAACGCATTCAAGCTATAATTAGGGTTTGGTTCCAAAGGAATAACGAAAGCCTTATAGAATCACTTCGGTGTCCGTCTGTCTGTCTGTTTGTCGCCTTTACAAATTTGCTAATAACTTGGAATGAATATGTATTTCGGCAACCCAAAAATAAATCTGGATTTCTTTCCGGAATTAGTCGAAGATTAAAGAAAAAGTTAGTACTGAAACTAACGTTTGAAAAAACTTTTATTAACTTTTATGGCCAATATGGGTGTCATTGGAAAGGGGGCGGGCGTAGAATACAAAAATGTCTGTCTGTCTGTCATTAACCGCTACTTTAGGTACCTGGTGAACCACCTGGAATTAAGAAATGAAATCTCCAGAGATGATGTGTTTCACTTGCACAAAGAAAGTTTCGAAAAAAAGTTTTAAGAAAGTTACTTATTAGCAAAAAAGTTAGTACTAATACTAAAATCAAAAAACAGATTTATTTTCTTAGATATTTGATATGGGTATCGTTGGGTACAGTTCGGGGAAAAAACACCACAAACAAAAAAATTTTCACGGCCCCACCTCCAGCGAAGACGCCTGCAGGTCTAAAAATCTGAATAAAATCTAATATGTAGATCTGGATGTAGTCTTTAGTTCAAATTTAGTTTAAGCATCATGGCTCAAAAAGTTTTCGAGTTATTTTCCAAAAACCAAAAAACAATGACATACGAATTTTAAAGATCCGAAAACCTCATTTTGTAGATCTCATCAATAGAATCCAAAATTTTTATATAACAAAAAGTTTATCTTCACACTATTTTTCGAGAAATTAACGACTTAAATTATATCAGCATTTTGCTAAAAAAGGGCAACTAGCGATTATCTCGCACACACAAAGTTTCTCAGCGTTTCCTATATAAAAAAAAAAGAAAATAGAATTTGGAATAATTAGAATAGACGGTCATAGGTTCGATCCTCGATTTGTCTGATCTGTCTGGTTTTTGGTTTATTATTCTATAATAAACCCTTGTAATCGTAACAGAAAAAAAAATTAACACCCCCTCAAATTTTCACAGTTTGTGTTTGGCGGGTTGTAGAGTATATATTATGTATGTAATAATAATTTGTCTGTCCATCCGCCGTACGCCGTACACCGTCAGATTTTTTCAACACTTAAAGTTCCGCCATTCCTAAGTTATTTTAGCCACAAGGACAAAACTCGGCTCAAAAATAGTTCTAGTCGAGCCGCTTATTTTGATGTATTGATATACAAAGTAGACCACTCCAAAGGGGAGAAAGGTTTACATTTCTTTAAAGTTTCCGGAACGATTTTTAAAAACTGTTTTTTTTTGTTGTGTTTCATATTACTTCACTCAAACCATTCCTCTCTACATTTTCATATGAAACACACACATGTCCTCACTTTTGAGCCGCATTTCGTGGATTTCGGTGGAGCTTTCAGTGCCTAGAAAAAAAAAGAAACTGAATACAATCTGTAGACATATTCTCAATAAAAAGTGATTGCTGGACGTGATTAAATGCGGCCGCCCATCGCGATGGTCGATATACATCGATGCTTTTTAATAAATTTTCTTAACTTTAAAAATCTGCGCCCCGCTTCCTTTAAATAATTTTCCTGGATATTAAGTTTCCAGTTGAGCTTACTGTCAAAAATTATACCAAGATATTTGGTAGGTTTTGAAAAACCTAGTTCTTTAAATTTGAAATTCGGTGGGCTCAATGAAGGAAGTTAAACTTTCTTGTGAATTGGATTACCTCTGTTTTCGACAGGCGTACGCCAAGTCTAATCTTAGCTGTCCACCCGGCTAGACTGTGAAGGACTACTGTATTGTCTGCATAGCCAACTGGGTTGTAGCCGGTAAAGATGAGTTAAAGAGGTATATCATGCAAAATGAAAATGCACTCGATTTTTGGCTGAAGAAAGTTGCAGACAATTATTGGAAAAGGATTTTGAGATTGCTCTTGATAAATAAGCAGTCAACAAAGTTATTGGCGAGCTGTTGAACGTTTTACAATTCAAATTGTAGTCAAAGAGGATTGGAGAACAGAACACAAGGATGGAAGAGGAAAAGCTGTTTTATTTTAAGAAATATAGCATTCGAGGAGTAATAGATTGTTTGGATGATACGCACTTTCGAATTACAGAGCCCCATCAGAAGTCCATTCTCCTTTTTAATTGAGAATGATACGATACAAAGATAAGTGAATTCAATTCACATAAAAATGACAGATTGTGGATTGTAGAACACCAAATTCCACGTTGGAAAATTCCAATTCACTTTTATGATTTCGAGTGAAGACCAGAACCTCTAATTGTACCAATAACCAATCTTCCAAAGTGAGTTCAATGAATGTACGCAAAGAAATTGAAGTCAAAATGCGGATACACCTGAAACATAAAAACGAGACTTTTTGGTTTCCAACAATAGAATTAGATAGAAGGTGTATGCAGACGACAAGATCTTTCACGCACCATTCCTAATTATAACTATTCATAGGCGAAAATATAATAGATCGCACTATTCAAGTAATCTGAGGCAGATCGGCTACGGTTATCGTTATCGCCTAAATTGCATTGAAACTCATCATTGCCTACTTTGGGTGTTTCGTCGAACGGTAACTTGTTTTTTATCTGTCGCTAGAGCATAAAAGTATATTTTTCTTGAATGGTCTTATTGTCTATAGTGTGGTTATTTGTAATCCATTGGTGATGTAATCTACAAGTAATGAAGGTTATATTCAAGACAACAGCTCTCATCTTTTAGATTAGAAGGCTGATTCCAAGGTCGAACTGTATTATACAAATTCTGTAAATGCGCTAGAAGTCATTGTATCTCATGCCGTGTGCGAGCGAAAAAGACAAAGACGCCCTTTCCTTTCTAACGCACAACCACAAAGACAACATGTGCACTTAAATATTTTATCAAGCTATCTGAAACTTTTCCCACTGTTGTGAAGAGTCTTTTTTTCCATTCCACATACACCAATTAACTTAATTTCAGCGTCCACATGCATCCAAAAGGTATAAAAGTATAATCGTGTCAGTGGTTTACTGCAATTGCTTTTAGAACTGCTTTTGATAGACCACCGAACAAACTTCGACCGAAGGGCATTGAAATATTTGCACAAGTTAATTCATTAGAGGAGCATTCGCAACGTTTTTGGCCTACAAACTCATGACATAGATATGCGTCGTTACGCTTCAAGAAATGCAGTGTTTTAATACCATTCGTATGCATGCGCATAAATAATACGTTATTATCTCCACGAGTTAAAATACTCGAATCGTTTGCGGCACTTTCAAAGAAAATATCATCTCAAGGTCTCGCCGACCTGCTACTGTGGGAATCAAAACAATTAATCCTTTTTTCGATTATGCTGCTACGCCTTCTTTTTTTTGGTGGTGCTATTACCGTCTATGCTCCTTTAATAATTTTCACCATTTAAATGTTGATCAATTAAAATTAAAGACCCATTTGCATAATCCTCAAATTTTTATATAATCTGCTTCCTGTATCAACACAACATAAATACGCCAAATTCATGAAGCAGAACCCAAGTAGAGACAACGATACTTTTAACTGATGCCACCGGTGAGTATTTTTAAATAAAGTCAAGAAGTCAAGTGGCAAACTCTTTAAGACTGGCGCTGTTTAAATGGTTATAGATACAGCATGTACTGGGGGAATGGATCGTCTCAAAAAGTTCGAAAAAAAAGTCCGCGACAGAATATGTCTATCTTTTAAGGTAGGTCCACAATAACCATTCTTATAAAGGTATAAATATTACTGTTTACTTATTATTGGCTTGTATTATTTTAATTTATAATTCAATGCCGGATATAAGCATCCCCCAATGTTTTCCAAGCATTTGTATCTGTGGCCATTCTTTCCCACGTATTGCACATCGGCATATATCGTCCCTCCATCGTTTAATCTGTTTTCCGGCTCTCCTTATACCATTTCGTGGGATCTATATTGTTGCTTTAGACGTCCAACGGTTATCTCTCATCCTTGCAACATGGCCAACCCATGCCGCGGTATTTTGCCTTTTCTACCGCATCTGAGAGTTTCGTCGTATTTCTAATGGTTACATTTCATAGTCGTTGTCTTCAGGATATTTTTAAAAGTGATCTTTCTATTGTCCTTTGTGTCGTTCTAAGTTTTTAATTAATCTAGCATATAGATTCCAAGTCTGCGAACCGTAGGTCTTAACTGGAATTATAGTTCTTTTCAAACAGGTACTTTCTGGAGCTGGAAGTAAGGTTTGAATCGAAGATGTGCTCATACCTCTAAAATTGTTTCCAGCTATTGGTAATCCTTAGGTCTATATCGTTTTCTTCTTTGTTCTCGAGTGAAATCAGCTACTCAAGGTAATCTCCAAAGTACTCCATTGTTTTGTTGTTTACAATGATTTCCTGTTGTTCTCCTTTGCACATTAACTTTGTCGTTTCAGCATTCATTGTTAGCCCCGTTGTAACACATTCTTTTTCCAGATCGTTTAACATTTGTTTCATGTCTTCTAGTGTTTTTGCCATAAGGACAATATCATCCGCAAATCTTAGATTGCTTACGTATTCACCATATATTTTTAATCCTAATGAATCAAAGTTTATTCTAAGAAAAATTTGTTCTAGAACGGCTGAAAAGAATGCAAGTGAAAGTGGGTCTCCCTGTCTTACTCCTCTTCCTAAGCTGAATTTTCTTCCATTGTTTTCCAGAGAAACTCTAGCAGTACCATTCGTATAAAGAGCTGTGAGAATTCTTACGATTTTATTGGGCACACCTTGGCTTTTCAGCGCTTTCCATATGATGGTGTGTTCTATTGTATCGAAAGTTTTAGTAAAGCCAATAAAGGTTAATACTGTACTGATTGTTATATAATACTGTTGTTATATTCATGAATATCTTTTTTTAAGCTTTTTTACATTCTTTTCTCAGGTGACATAATTCGATGCTTTCTGCATTTGTAAGCTATTTTTTCTGTCGTAAGAATTATACGTTATTTTATTGCTTCTGTAATTTTGTCTACTTTCGGTTTTTTTGATTTTGAGAATATGGCTGTCAGCTGCGCTTAATATTACAGATTCGAGCTGATCGAACATCCCATCGACATTTCTGCTCCAAATCCTCATGGTATGACATAATACTTTCTGCGTCTAGAGCTTTTGGAATGTCTTTTATTGCCTCCTGTTTATGATTTTGTTTGGTTTTGTGGTTGATTTTTAATATTAAGTGGTCGCTGTAATATTCAAAGTTATTAATGACAGACATTTTTGAGAAAAGATTTTTTATTGACGATAATAAAATCGCTTTCGTTTTTGATACGGCCATTGAGTGATTGACAAGTCCATTTTCGAATTTTTTGGAAATAAGCTGTCTCCTACGCATAATCTATGCTGCCACAGCCGTGTTATTAATTGTTCACCTCTTTTTTTTCTCTCACCATATCCGTACTTGCCCATTATTAGTTCTTCATTTTCTCTCCTCCGCCCTATTTTTGCGTTGAAGTCACCAATTATGCAAATAAACTCAGAATTATATTCTTCGCATGCTGATTCTAATTAATTATAAATGCATCTAATATTTCAGTTGATGCCGATTTTGTTGGTGCGTAGACTTGCAGTATGGAGAATATTGAGTTTGCAATTTTTAACTGCAGAGCTGCTTCTCTTTCACTATAGAATGTTATCTTCACTATTTTATTTTTTCATTTGTTTTTTATTAAAAAGCCTACTCCATAGAGACATTCTGTTTCACCTTTATATCCAAAGAGGTTCACATTTTTCTTTCCTCTTAATTTTTCTCCATATATTCGTGTTTCTGATAAACCTATTATATCCCAGTTTATTTTCTCGAGTGCTTTTTCTAGCTCAATCTGACGTTTTTCTTCCTTTAGAGTTCGTACATTAAATGTGCAGATATAGTGCCCCGCAACAGTATTCGTAATTTGATTATTTCGTCTTAAAAATGACTAATTTTGGGCGTTTTGATCTTGGCATTGATGTCATTTTTTGGCGCCAAAGCTATCGTACTTGTTGTATCGGTTGACCTCGAAAAATTACGAATACTTTTGCGGTTCGCAAAAGTGACGATATCTACTGATTATTTTTTCTGGCACGGTTAAATTAGTAAGGCTGTCTTTAGTATTTCTTAAGAGGAAAAAGACAAGAAAAAAAATTAGGTTCCTACGCCCAAAATTAGTCAGTTTATTACATTTTTAAGACGAATAAATCAAATTATGAATACTTATGCGGGGCACTGTATGTAGTTTTTGGTTTTGTTTTATTTCTGTTGTATTTGGGTTCTGATCAAGACTCTCCACGGAGATCAGCCGGGTTGCGTTGCGTGTTGTTTCATTTTGTTAAATGTGTCTTTCCATCTGCTAAATTCATGGTTTTTGTAGGAGTGCCAAAAAACTTTGTAATCGAAGTTGGTGTTACTGTTGTGTTCTGCTTGTTCGCTAAAATTTTCTTTTGTATTATTAGGTTAGGTTTTCGGTTGTTGTCGAATTTCTTATTGTTTGATGGTTCGTTTTTTCTTCATTTCTGATCTATTTTTTTTTTTTGTTTTTTGTAGTTCCCACTGTCGTTAATTATTTTTAACATATGGTCTTCATTTAGAGCAATTCCATTGGATATTACCCTTCCATTTAATATGTTTAATCATATCTTTATCTTTAAAAAGTCGAAGATCTAATCCCAGCCTCTGGGAGCACACCGCTTTGACAGAAATCTGAAAATATTACAGAAAATCGGTTTCGAATTTTAGCACTCTGACGCCAAAAGTTTTGGAGCTTTTGACCAAAAACCAGACACATCGATATGCAAATTTCGAAAATCCAAAAACGCAGTTTTATGGATTTCGAAAAAAAATTTTAAATGAACTGAATTTTCATCCACCAAAAAGTTGTTTTTCTCTGAGATTTTCAGGAAAATAAAAACAAAAACTGTGGGGGAGATGTTGTACATTGATACGGTGCACTTTATTTTAAAATAAAAAGTAGTGGGCTGGTCAACTAAGCACACACAATATGTATGTATATGCACACACCCTTGTTCAGCTACTAATTTCCGCCAAATAACCATATACATAACTCTTTTGCAAGCCTGCAAGTAATTTTTTTAGTCTCTTTCGAGTAAGCTTTGGTATTAGCACATTGTTATTAGCACATTATGGTAAGTACATATGTACATATATGCCATTCTTAGTAGGATTTTCACTTAAAAAGCTTTTATCGAACATTGTCTTTGTTACAATTGACGTTTATTGTTTGCGAAGTAAATCGGGGCACATTGATACACACGAAATTGTGGCAGTTTGATACGTATCAATGTCAAAGGTAAAATGGTGCGAACATACAATCAAAAAACCGGTCAAGTGTGAGTTTTACTCACCCGCCGAGGGTTTTGTTCGCAAGCAGATTAGTAGCTTAGACTTAATACAAGTCTAAGAAATCAACAAACTAAAATAGTCAAATCAAAATAAATTCAATTCACTGATCATTCACTAAAATTCTTCTTTTCATTTCGAACGAAGCTGAATAGAAGAAAATCCTTTCCCATATATTGATGGCGCCAGCCGTATGAAAATTGCTTTGGTGCATTTAGAGGATGAGATGCCGCAAGCGACACTGCGGCGATGACCGTCAGTTCATCGTTTTTTGCAGGAAACTGATTCGATTTAAATCGTTAATATCTCGAAAAATTTTATGAAAATAATTTTTTTTACATAACATTTTATTGTTCTTTCGCCGAGATCTACAAAATGGCGTTTTCGGATCTTCAAAATTCGAATGTTGTTGTTTTGTGGTTTTTGGTCCATATCTCGAAAACTATTAAGGCCAGAGTGCTCAAACCAATTTTAACACAAAGATTACATCAACACCTACATTTCAGATTTTTAGACCAACGGGCGTGGAAATGAGAGGGGGGACGACGCCTTTTTTTCGACTTTAAGGCTTAATATCTCGAAAACTTAACTTCCAAATGAAAAGTTCAAAATTAAAACTCTATATCATTTTACAAGACCTATCCGAAGGTACCTCACTTAATATATTCTCGTAAAATTTTTTTCAAAAAAAGTTGGTAATTAGTTTATTTTAGTACAAATAAAAAATCACACGATTTTCTGATAATTTTGGGCTAACTCCAATTTTTTTCAGATTTTTTGGTCAAATATTTTAGAAAGTAAGGTGGGGGACACGGTACACAAGTCAGTTTTTGGTAGTTTGTTGGCTAATAACTTCTTACCAATAAGAGTGAGGGGGTTACCATAGTGCAACTTTTTGATCTAACTTTCAATGATATCCATATCAAGGAACTAGTAAAAGAAATTTGTTTTTTAAATTTAGTATTGGTACTAAGTTTTTTGCTAATGTGACATTTTCTTAAAATGTTTTACCTGAACTTTCTTTGGGCAAGTGAAATACGTCTTTTGGGGAAGTTTTATTTCTTAGTTCTTCGTGGTTCGCCAATTACCAAGAATAAAGGTTGATGACAGACAGACAGACATTTTCATAATCAGGACACCGCCCCCTTTCCAATGACACTCATATCGACCATCAAAGTTAGTAAAAGTTTTTTCGAGCGTTAGTATTAGTACTAATGTTTTCCTTAATCTACTACTAATTCCAAGAAAAATGCCTGATTTGGTTTTGGG
This sequence comes from Syritta pipiens, assembly GCA_905187475.1. Lineage (NCBI taxonomy): Eukaryota > Metazoa > Arthropoda > Insecta > Diptera > Syrphidae > Syritta > Syritta pipiens. The sequence goes on along the minus strand of LR994572.1, from coordinate 57,949,444 downwards.
TCAGCTAGATACATCTTCAGTCCAAATTTCATCCCTTAACTAAAAAGAACGCGTGAGTTATAGTCATATATGTAAAAGGCGACAGACAGACAGACAGACAGACACCGAAGTGATTCCATAAGGGTTTCGTTATTCCTTTGGAACGAAACCCTAAAAACTAGACGGACTAAAATTGAAGTTCCTGTGGTTTTTGCAATATATGAAGTGCTACATGGCGAATTATTAGTTAGAAAAGCTGCAGTTAAATATAATTTGAAGTAATTTTTGACTTTGAATTTTTGGGTTTCATAGACGTAAAAAGTATACAGAAATTGCTAGAAATAGTGGCAAATACAAACAACAAGTTGTAACGCTCTTCCCAACAAAAGCCTCTTGGTTGCACTTGTGTTCTAGGCCGTCTCTGTTATCCCCCCACAACATTTGCATTTAAATAAAGGTAAAATAATAAAACCCGCTGTTTCACTAACTGGGACTCCTCCATAATTACTGGTTATATGGCTATGTATCAAACTCCCCCCGACCTGTATCAATGTTCCCCGTGAATGCAGCAGTTTGATACAAATTCTATTTTTACTAAATAGGTCCTTATTTTTTCTTGGAATGAGTGTAAAAGTCAATTCGCGTTGTACAGGATAGCTTTAAAGGCACAGAATTGAAAACCATATATTGCATTCTTATTACTGTTAAGATGCGAACAGCAAATGCGAAAAAGGAAAATGGTAATGCTAAAACAGGATATCTTATCCGTAAACGAATCTTAACGTATCAGCGTTCGGAAGGACAGGATGAGAATAAACAATCATTGGTTTTATTGGAACAGTAAGCAAGAGCTGATTTGCGGCCAACAAAAGGGGGAAGAAGTGCTAAAAAATATATATCGTCCCCTATCTACAAAACCTAAATTTTTTCAGGAATTGAAAAAAACAAATGGTACCCCTCCATCTAGCACAATACTGAAACTTCGGGTCTTTTTCACTTGTATTTTACATTGGTAAATGATCCACAGTTTGCGTTTCCGTTTAAATACGTATACCTTCATGTAATAAAGATTTTTGGTATATACGAGGTTCTTTCTCATATAATTTTGCAGGCTTAGCAGATACGAAGTTTTTGCTTTTATGGGAAACATTTTTAAATAGTTAAAAGTGTAATTTTCAGCCTAGCCAAGCTGGTAAATAGAGAATAATATAAGAATTTTCCTTATACCTGAATATTCTCATTCCGGAAAAAAAATCTCATGAAATGGCTGGCACTTAAATCAAAATAAAGAAGTTGAGGTATATCTTTGAGACGCTTGAACGGCGGCCTACAGAATCTTTTTTATCTGGTGGAATCCTGGAAGCTAATCACTCTTGGAAGCCAATTGTCTTGTTGATTGGAATACGACGCGGTTTGGGCAGGTGGTAGTTAAATGTCCTGTAACTGTACTCTCAGGGCCGTTTCGCTCGCTTAGGATTGTGGCCCAGTTCCAGGAATTCCATTGAGAACTGACTAGTTTACCTAATGGTCATAGTTTCATAGGTGTTGGTTTAGTCTGTATTATCCATAGAGGGAAGAAAGTCCAATAAACGGTATCTGAGCTTCTTCTGACTAGTACGCTCGACTTCTTGTTCACCTCGTGCTCATATCCTGGCAAACAGGTCAGTCTTAACCTATTATTTTCTGCTAGCATATTTAGAGTTATATGCCCTTAAAAGTCGTATATGGCTGTTGGCCAGTAGAGGGTTAAGGTTTAATTTGGTAGACATCTGATCACTTATTGGTCTAATTGTCCAAATGTCGATTTTTTGAGGATCTTTAGATGCCTACTAAGTTCCCATTTTATAGCTTTATGTTCTTTACAGAGCAATGGATTGCATCACAGCCTTCGCTTATATAGCGGAGTACAATTGTGGGAGGTTCAAAATAGTTTCCACCGCGGCAGTTGAAGTCGTTTTCATTGTGTATTGTATTAAGTTTGTTAATAGTTCTTTTTCCACCACCAGCCTTTATAGTAGAGAGATTGAGCTGCATTTATTAGCAATCCAACAGTTGTCCAGCTCCTCAGAAGTATGGACATAAATGTGCACCTTTATTGTCGCGCTAGGGCACGATAAACAGCTTAGCATTAAGCACCTCACAAACTACAAATCAGTACAAATCACTACTTACAAATTTTTGGTCGAAACTCAATAACATGAATGTAGTTACGAGGAAAAATTAACTTTAAAATATGTTTGTTGTTGTATACAGCCATTAATTTTTTGCTCACATATTTTGGAAGAGGTGGCCAGTATTGTTACATAAAAAACTTGTTTCCATGAAAAATGTAGGTACAAGGTTTTCGCAGAAAGGGGAGGATATGGTGAGGCAATAGCCAATATTAACTTAGAATATAACAATATTTTATCTAGAATAAATGCAAAAAAACTTGTAGATGTCTGTCGTAGTAAAAAATTTACAAGAGTTAAGAATAAAAGAGTTAAGAATAAAGATAAAATTATAATAAAAAACCTATCATTAAAAGTAATAGAACACGTATAGCCTAAAATTTGAAAATATTTTCATATAATATACATGGCAAGGGAAAGTGGAGTGGATCTAATTAGAATAGTATCAGAAGCCTGTACATTTACATTGATACCACTATACATTAGGGGAATTGAATTGGAGGCCGAGTTCGAGTTGGTTCAAAAATGTTTTATAGAAAACGAAATACATAATCATGGTTATTGGAGATGTCAATGCTCGAATAGGCAGACTTTAAAGGGGTTGTGCAAAGAGGAGTTTACTATTGGTACTGTTAGAAGACGCTCGATAGATTTGGTAATAAATTTAAAGGGCCGACTTTACCTAGATCTGTCAACAAAAACCAAATTGTCTGCCGAAAATAGTTTGGAAAGAGGCGCAAAAGCAACAGTATCAAACGAAATTAAATAAAAATTAAAACGATTTAAGAAACGAACATCAAATAATTGAACTGAAACACTTAAGCGATGTTATAAAGTCATCTGCAACAAAACACCATAGTGCTACTCCGATCTACATAGCGAAATTTAAATGGACGGTGCTGATTGCTGACTGAAAAAGTCTTTTAATCTCCTAAGTATATTTAAAATGACATTGAATCTGGAAGATGAAATTAGATACATAGAGGTAAATAAAAATTACAAACGCATATTCAAGGACAAAAAACTCACATACTACCAACAGGTTGAGCAGTGAGATTACAGCTTCTGAGTTAAGGGTTTATTTTCATTCTCTTTTAAACCCATCACAATTAGCAAAGGACGTTCAGTATGCACCTATTTTCATTGAAGATGGAGATTTGGATAACCCAATATCAATGGAGGAAGTGAAACAAATTTTAAGAAAGGCCCCTGGGGACTGAATACCAATACGAATTCCTGAAAAATGCCATAAGCGAGTTTTTAGACGTAGTATTAGTAGTAGTACAAGCTTACAATACAATTTGAATAGGGGTAAAGTGGATAATACATTCATAACAAGAATAGTGTTTCCTATATTTAAAAAAGCGATGTTAATCAAACATGTAACTATCGCGGAATCTCGTTTATGAATTGTGTTGCTAAAGTGATGATGAAATTACTAAATGAAAGACTATTTCTCTGGATTGGGAAGCATGGAATTATGACAGAGTACCAGGCGGGTTTCAGAAGAAAATACTCCACAGTGGACAATATATACAATTAAGCTTCAATAGTTCATTTAAAACTGTATGAAAGGAAAAAAAGGAGTTTGGCTTTACTCACCCGCCGAGGGTTTCGTTCGCAAACAGATTAGTAGTTTAGACTTAATCTAAGTCTAAAAAATCAACAAACTAAAATAGTCAAATCAAAATAAATTCAATTCACTGTTCAATCACTAAAATTCTTCTTTTCATTTCGAACGAAGCTGAATAGAAGAAAATCCTTTCCCATATATTGATGGCGCCAGCCGTGTGAAAATTGCTTTGGTGCATCAAACTTAGCTTCCAAATGAAAAGTTCAAAATGAAAACTTTATTTCATTTTACAAGACCTATCCGATGGTACCTCACTTAATAAACTCCCGTGCAATTTTTTTCAAAAAAGTTAGTAATCAATTTATTTTAGTATAAATAAAAAATCATACACGATTTTTGGATAATTTCGAGGTGTTGCGGTGAGTTGGCCCTTAGCTCCAATTTTTTTCAGATTTTTTAGTCAAATATTCTAGGAAATAAGGTGGGGGACACGGTACACAAGTCAGTTTTTGACTAATAACTTCTTACGAACAAGAGTGAGGTGATGATCATAGTACTTTTTGATCTGACTATCATCCTCTTTCCAACGATACCCATATCAAGGAACTAGCAAAAGAAATTTGTTTTTCAATATTAGTATTGGTACTAAGCTTTTTTTAGATTTTTTCATCTGAACTTTCTTTGGGCAAGTGAAATACATATTTTGAAAAAGTTTTATTTCTTAATTCTTAGTGGTTCGCCAATTACCAAGAATAAAGCTGATGACAGACAGACAGACATTTTCATAATCAAAGTTAATAAAGATTTTTTCGGGCGTTCTAACGTTTTCCGAAGTGATTCCATAAGAGTTTCACCGAAGTGATTCCATAAGAGTTTCGTTATTCCTTTGGAACGAAACCCTAAAAAACAAGAACAACACGAATTTCTGCCGATTTCTTTTTTCCCTCACTTCTACTGTTTGGCAGAGTGTTCAATGAGAAAAACAAGAAATACATCAAAGTTCTGAGAGCGAATGAGATTTTGAGAGCGAAAGTATTCTGAAAAGCTTGGGGTTGTCTTGCAGAACCCCGTGATAGGAAAATTTTCGCAAAATATTTTTGTATGGCGTGCACTATCATCTTGACCATATAATAGTCTTTGCTATCACCTTCCCACAAGAAATACATATTCTGGCATCGCAGTCTATATCCCTATTGTGTAGATTTATGTACATTCACATACATACATACATATATTTATATTTTACACATAGCAGAAAAAGTCTGCGTTCACCTACTCAAACAATAGTTTGCTGGGTTGATATAAACCATTTATTAAATGTTTTGGAATGATAATTACGCACAATCAGGAACAACAACGGGAAGAACTCATAACAAAAATTTCGTTCCATTATTATGAACACGTGTCCAGATAACGGCACTTTTATGCTGAAACACCTAAAAGAGAGGCAGAAAAAGTCTGCGTTCACTCCACACAGCTGCCGATTACCGTTATGTTTACTGCAATTGAAAGCACATTCAAGAAATTTTACATCACTCTTGAGCTGTTACTGTGTTTGGTCAGAGTGTTTTGAAAAGTTTGGAAATAATTTCTTGTGATTTTGATAATTCTTTTATAAATGGGAAATAGGAAAGAAATAAGCGTTGACGAGCGAAAAATTATAATAAAATTTTGGAAAGAGGGAAAAAGTTTGAGAAAAATAACTAAGGATATTGGCCGGCAGTATGCCTCAATTCAAAGGGTGGTAAATAACTATAAATCAACAGGTATTTACACATCAAAGCCTCGTTGTGGTCGACCACCAAAGCTAACATCTCGAGAAACACGAGATGTAATAAATCAGGTGCAGATAAATCCTCGGCTAACAGCATCTCAGTTATCGAAAAACATAATGGTAAAATTCGACAAAACCATCACTGCCGATGCTGTTAGAAAAATCCTAAAAAAGGCTGGGTACCGCGGTAGAGTTTCGCGAAAAAAACGATTCATTTCAAGAGTGAATCGCTTAAAGCGCATAGCTTTTGCAAATGAATACATAAATAAGCCACCTGACTTTTGGAAACAAATAATTTTTTCCGCTGAAAGCAAATTTTGCATTTTCGGAATTAAAGGACGTAAAATCGTATGGCGAAACCGGGTACAGCCTACGATAAACAAAATTTGACTCCTACAGTTAAACACGGTGGTGGAGGTGTGATGGTGTGGGGGTGCATGTCAAGTGCAGGAGTTGGGGAAATGGAGTTTATTGAGTCCACAATGAACAAATATGCTTACCTGGATATTTTGAATAGAAATTTAAAAAGAAGTGTGGATAAACTTAGATTAAATTCAGAGTTTTGGTTCCAACAGGATAACGATCCAAAGCATACAGCCGAGATCGTTCGCCTCTGGTTGTTAGATAATGTCCCTAAACAACTGCGTAACCCGCGCGATCATCGTCATGCCAGCTGTGTGTAAATTTTAGTTGAGCAAATAGGGGTTGAAATTAATGTGAAAACACCACTGAGACTCGCGTCGATTTCAGCCAGAATTTTATAGATTAAAAAAAAACGTTTATTCAGCGATATTTTTATAGTTATTATTTCTTAATTCTTTCGCCGAGATCTACAAAACTGCGTTTTTGGATTTTCGAAATTAGCATATTGAGGTTGTATTGCTTTTGGCCAAAAGCTACAAAACTATTGGGGCCAGAATGCTAAAACTAGTTTTGTTTTAATGTACTCATCGGAGCCGATTTTTTGTAATTTGTTCATGTTTTTTGACAAAGTGGAGTGGAAATTACAGGAGGGTTGGAATTTTTACAGAACCCTAAAACCCAAGACTCTTTAATTGTCTCTTGGCATATCTCTATCCTTTAAGGTAGACTCCGACTTAAGTCAGGGGTTTCACCTCCCAAGTCCATCCGTACTTGATGAAAAATCACATCCTGCACGAGGTGTTCCTGCTTCGACTGAATACGGCGGAACTAGAGGGGAGTATCTCGATAAAACCCGTAATCCCAAGTGTTATACAACTGTGCCTAGGGATGAGTGGCACTGCGTTAGTGTCTGCGTTAGTCTGTTAACGGTGGACTCTGGATACCTGGGCAATTCAGTTTCAATTAAGTCCCCTTCACTGCATACAGGGGTTCAGTGTGACCTTCCCTTCCCCGTTACTCGTGGGACCAAAATTTCGCACAAATCAAATATAACCACAGGAAGGCCTGGTACAAATGAGTCGGGTACCGGGGCCGTTCATAAAACCGACTCTACAACAAACTTGACCACGGAAAGATGTTGACGGACGAGGAGAAAAATCTTCTATTAGGTGTTCCGTACACATACACTATGTGTGCGCTCGACAATGTATAACACTGCAGCATCAGAACTCGGTGGTAGGCTGAGATCCTGTGTAATAGCTAGGAAGGGATTAAATTTGAATCTCCTCTCTCCCTACAGCTCTAGAGACATCACAGCAGTGATAGCAGAACAGGAAGTCTCATGCCCCTCGTCCTAGCATCAGTCTACCTCCCGTACGATGCGGCTTCCCCTCCTCTGGACGACATAAAAAAACAGCTGGTGGCCGACGCCAAAAGAAGAAACTGGGACCTCATTCTGGGTTGTGACGCCAACGCTCACCATACGGTATGGGGCAGCAAGGACATCAACAAATGAGATAAGTCTCTGTATCTTCTTCTATATCTTCTATATCTATAATCTATAAATACTATAAAACAAAGTCTAAAAAAATGTTTGGGGAGTCTAATCTCAGGAACTACTGCTTTCCATGCGATTTTTACCAGTAGTATTATTGAGGATCTGTTATTGGTATGGACAAAATTTTTTAGACATTTTGACACAACAAGTTAACGGTGTATTGAAATCTATATCTATCTATAAATATTATAAAACAAAGTCGAAAAAAATGTTTGGGGAGTTTAATGTCAGGAACTACTGAACGGATTTCCATGCGGTTTTCACCAGTAGTACTGTTGGGTATCTATTATGGGTATGGACTATATTTTATAGAAATTTAGGCACAACAAGTTAACGGTATATTGAGATAAGTAAAAAAAGAGAACTGGCAAACTTCTAAGGCGGGCGCTGTCTAAACAGTTAAAGATACAAAAAAATAGTGTACTGGGAAATTGATCGTCTCAAAAAGTTAAAAAAAAAAAGTCAGCGGTGGCATATGTGTATCTTTTAAGGTAGACTCACAATAACCAATTTTATGGTTCTGTAAAAATTCGAAAAGCCAATCCGCCCTGTAATTTCCACACCGCTTTGTCAAAAAATCTGAGAAAATTACAAAAAATCGGCTTCCATGAGTAAATTAAAAAAAACTAATTTCAGCATTCTAGCCCCAATACTTTTGAAGCTTTTGGCCAAAAACGATAAAACGTGAATATGCGAATTTCGAAAATCTAAAAACGCAGTTTTATAGATCGCGGAGCAAGCACTAAGAAATAATAGCTATAAAAATATCGATTAGTTGGCGAAATCCGAGAAATCGCTGATTAAAAGATTTTTTTAATCTATAAAATTTTGGCTGAAATCGATGCGAGTCTCAGTGGTGTTTTCCATGTTCATTTCAACCCCTATTTGCTCAACTCAAATTTGCACGCAGCTGGCATGACGATGATCGCGCGGAAACGGTGTTGTACGGATAGAGGCATATGAGATATGAAAAATGGATATATGTATATATGTATGTGTATAGGTTTAAAGAAATGTACACATTAAAAATACAGGCGGCGATGAAAGAACTTGGTATTTTTTGTTGGAATATGATAGCCAATGGGAAAATAACATATCTGATGCGTGTTCTGTTCTACAGGAATATAACAAGGACACTTATTTACTTTGATAATTTCGTTGTGTAAAATTACTGAACCTTTGTTGCCGTGGCAAAATCACCGCAAAATATGATTGAAGATATGTTGTACCGCAGACAACAACAACTGTCATCCGATTATGGGAACATTGATCATAGTACATTCAGTCGAATCATTCTAAGTCGAATTTTCACGGGTTAGAGGCAGTTATGGAAATTCAAGTTAGAGGGTTTTATATATTTTTTGTTGTTTTTTTTTTTTGTTGTTGAAAATCCTTTATTTTGGTCTGCATTGGGCGGCGTAACAGCCCGTTGAGAACCAGAGCCTAGCTTTTTAGCACCTCCACTGTGTTGTGCGCGTTAAAATTTTGACACATTTGGAGGGGACCTGCTGTTTAATGCCGGCTCCGAACGGCGAGTTGCGAAAACTTTTCGTGACAGAAGTACTCCAGGAGGATTGTGAGTCGTTCGCCGGAGGTGGGGCCGTGAAAAATGTTTGTTGTGTTTTTTTTCCCCGACTTTTCCCCTAAACTTCCAATACACGCGGTAAATGAAGCAAGAATGCATCTCAGATTCAGATTCATTTTTCAGATTAAAAGCCGATTATTTGTGTGTGCGCGATGCGAATAGGGATGGCTCTCGACAACGATAATGTTCGCTCGCGATGTTCGCGTGTAGGGCCATGTTTGCAAGCTAATCCTCAATTTTGCTGTGAACTTCCTTTGCTCTTTCTTTTTTGCATAGGTAAACAACAATAAGGGCAACCACTTGCGGTTTTTCTCCGACGTGTTTGCACTACGAGAATCAATACGAAATTAATAGTCTCGAAATGTGTTCATCGTCTAGGACCCCAATGGGAGAGTCAGATAATGCGAGTATACGTACTTGCTACAAGTTGCGAGGGGACTTTTTTTTGTCTGTTTTTTAGCCAAAGAAATAAAACTCGACTTAGAGGTTTTGAAAGTAGACTAAGGCTGGAAGGAATGTATTCGGGTAAGAGGGATTTTCGACTTAGAGAAATTCGACTGTATGTTCTGTGGAATTTTATTTCAAGTAGCCATATAACATTAACGAAACGAAAAAGCTAGAGCCAGAGCGTAACGAAAAAGCTAGGCTCTGGCTCTCAACGGGCTGTTACGCCGCCTAATACATATAACATTAAACCATGCAGAATACATGCGAGAAAAAACTATGATCATTACTGATTTATGGAAGTGATTCAAAACGAGTGTCTTTTGAAAAGGGGAAAAATCGTTTATGATTTAATTATGTTATTAGTCTACAATAACAAGGGAAATATTTTCTTTTTGAATGCTACTGGAGGCAGCGGGAAGACTGCTTTTGCTGTGAGATCGTCTGGAATTGAACCCACACTTTTAGATGGCGGAGGAACTGCTAGCTCTGCTTTTAAACTTCCATTAAAATGTTGTAGTGCCGATGTTTCAAGTGCTTGCAATGTTTCCAAGTAGAGTAATATTGGTAAATTGACGGGGGATTGTAGTTCAATAATTTAGGACGAGGCTTTAATGCACCACAAAACGTCTAACAAGATGCATTAAAGCAAAGTCTATGCTTCACTGAAAAAGTCATACTTATGGCTTCACATAAAAAATCGTAACTTCAAACTAATATAAGTGTTGCATACGGAAGAGACAACACATCACTTTCCAATAATATGCTTCAAATAAGACCAGAAAAATTTGAAGTAAGAAATGGGAAGGTAAATTTCAGAAATATCTTTTGTTTTGTTGCCGAATATTTTAGAAATGATTGAGAAGGTATATTCGGATATTGCAAACTTATATAATAATTCATTTGGTTTGAGGGAAGGGCTATTTTGTGGCAGACGAATAAGCAAGTCAATTAAGTTATTGTTTCAATTCTTGCCAAATGTGATTCATCATCAAAAGTCTATTATTTAGTTGACCGCGCTTTAGATGTAGAAGAGGCGGTGCATTACCCCAAATTATTTTTAAATTCATTAACACTTTCTGGTATTCCATTACTGGAATACTAAAAACTTTAGATACATATATAGTGCTGCCTGCGCGAAGCCAGGACGGGTTGCTAGTATGTAAATAAAGTCGTGAACTGGCGAGCTTCTTAGGCGGGCGCTGTATAAACAGTTGTAGATATGAATAAATAATATACTAGGGAATTGAGCGTCTCAAAAAGTTCTAAAAAAAATCCGATGGCATATGTCTATCTTTTAACCAACAACAATAACCATTTTTATGGTTTTGTAAAAATTCGAAAAGCCAATCCGCCCTGTAATTTCCACACCACTTTGTCAAAAAATCTGAAAAATTATAAAAAATCGGCTTCCATGAGTACATTTAAAAAAAGCTTATTTCAGCATTCTAGCCCCAATACTTTTGGAGCCTTAGGCCAAAAACGATAAAACGTCAATATGTGAACTACGAAAATCCAAAAACGTAGTATTGTAGATCTCGATGCAAGCATTAAGAAATAGTAACTATAAAAAGATCGATTAGTGGGCGAAATCCGAGAAATCGCTGATTCAAAGTTTTTTTTGATCTATAAAATTTTGGCTGAAATCGCCGCGAGTCGGGGTGGTAGTGTGGTGTTTTCCATATTCATTTCAACCCTTATTTGCTCAACTCAAATTTGCACACAGCTGGCTGATGGATGATCGCGTAGAAACGCTGTTGTACGGATAGAGGCATATGATATGTGAAATGTGGATATATATATATATGTATGCATGTGTATAAGTGTACATAAAGGTACACATTAGAAATACAGCCAGCGATAAAAGAACGCTGTATTTTTTGTTGGAATATGTAGCCAATGGGATAATAACATGTCTGATGCGTGTTTTATTTTACAGAAAAATAACAAGGACACTTATTTACTTTGATCATTTCGTTGTGTAAAATTACTGACCCTTTGTTGCTGTGGCGAAATCACTGAAAATAAGATTGAAGATTTGTTGCAACTCAAACAACAACAACTGTCATCCGATTATGGAAACATTGATCAACGTACATACAGTCGAATCATTCTAAGTCGATTTCACGAGATATCAAAATAAGTTCGAGTTAGAGGCAGTTATGGAAATTCAAGTTAGAGGAATTCATATATTTTTGTTTGTTGAAAATCCTTTATTTTGGACTGTTATATTTACAATAGGGATTGCACTGGTAGACGTCTTTATGTTACTTTTTTAAAGTAAACTTCTAATACACGCACTAAATGAAGCAAGAATGTATCTCAGATATCTAACTGTTTTCGAATTAAAAGCCGATTTTTTGTGTGTGCGCGATGCGACTAGAGACGGCTCTCGACAACGACCGTGTTCACTCGCGATGTTCGCGAGCAAATCCTCATTTTTGCTGTGAACTTCGTCTGCTCTCTCTTTCTTGCATAAGTAAACAACAATAAGGGCAACCACTTGCGCTTTTTTTTTGAGGTGTTTGCACTACAAGAATCAACACGAAATTAATGTTCGCGAAATGTATTCATCGTCTAGCTTCGAAGAATCAGAGAATGCGAGTGTGCGTACTTGATACAAGTTGCGAGAGGACATTTTCGTTATCTATTTTTCAGCCAAAGAAATAAAACTAGACTTAAAGGTATTGAAAACAAACCAAGGCTGGAAAGAATGTATTCGGGTTAGAGGGATTTTCGACTTTAAAGGAGTTCGACTTAACGGATGGTTTTTGTATGGAAGATTGAGTGGAGTGTCAAAATATGGCGAACAAGTTCGAGTTAGAGATTCGACTGTATGTTCTGTGGAATTTTATTTCAAGCAAATAGAGAAATAGTATTTCTTAGGCAATTCTTTGAATTTATTTTTTAGTCCATATAACATCAAACCATGCAGAATACATGCGATAGAAAACTGTGGCCATTACAGACTTATAGAAGCGATTCAAAACGAGTGTCTTTTGAAAAATTGAAAAAATCATTTTTGATTTGATTATGTTATTAGTCTACAATAACAAGGGGAACATTTTCCTTTTGAATACTACTGTAGGCAGCGGGAAGACTTTTCCATAAATCTATTGCTTGCAACGATTAAGCATGGTGGAGAGACTGCTTTTGCTGTGGCATCGTCTGGAATTGAACCCAAACGTTTAGATGGCGAAAGAACTGCTAACTCTACTTTGAAACTTCAATTAAAATTTTATAGTGCTGATGTTTCAAGTGTTTGCAATGTTTCCAAGTAGGGTAGGACTGGCAAATTGACGAGGGATTGTAGTTCAGCAATTTAGGGCGAGACTTCAATGCACCACAAAACGTCTAGCAAGACGCATTAGAGCAAAGTCAATGCTTCACTAAAAAAGTCATAGTTATGGCTGAACATAAGAAAACATAGCTTCAAACATAGCTAAGTGTTGCATATGGACAAGAAAACATATCACTTTCAAATAATATACTTAAAATAAGAGCAGAAAAATTTAAAGTAAGAAATGGGAAGGTAAATTTCAGAAATATCTTTGTTTTGGTGCCGAAAGTTTTAGAAATGCTTGAGAAGGTATGTATATCCGGATATTGCAAACTTATCTACTAATTAATTTGGGTTGTGGGAATGGCTATTTTGTCGCAGACAAATAAGCAAGTCAATTAAGTTAATGATTTAATTCTTGCCAAATGTGATTCATCATCAAAAATCTATTATTCAGTTGACCGCGTTTTAGATGTAGAAGAAGCAGTGGATTACCCCAAATTATTTCTAAATTCATTAACACTTTCTGGTATTCCATTACTGGAATACGAAAAATCTTCAGATATATAGTGCTGCTTGCGCGAAGCCAGGACGGGTTGCTAGTGATTATATAATATTGAATAGCTAAGGAGTAGTAAATAGGGGTAGTGATCCAACCTTTGTTATTAGGAATAGGCGGAAAGTTATCGACGTCATACTAATGAGCAGATCCTCATCTCTGGCCGTCGATAAGTGGAAGGTAGAAGACATTCCCTCTTTCTCGTACCATCGACTCATTAACTTCACGGTTAACATTGCGGTCGAGCGTAAGGCCCAATTTAGGGACCCCAGAAGGATAAACTGGGATAAGTTTAGGGAAATTGTAGGTCTGCACAGAATGTAAGTATGTATAGAATGTTATATATGAAAGAAAAGTTCTCCGCACAAATCTTTTTCCGTTGGATCCAAAAAAAATTACAGTCGACTCCGCTTAACTGAACTACGCTTTATTGAAAAAATCGGTTAACTGAAACACAAAACCTGGTACGAAGCATTTTTTCATTATCTGCATACAAATTACTCCGCTTAACTGAAACCCGCTTAACTGAATAACTTAACTACAATAAAAAGAATCGTCGACAAACAAAAATCAAAGATTTTTACAACTCGCTTAACTGAGTATAAGTACATTTATTTATTATACACATGTATGTATGTAAACATGTATGCATATGACCTGACCTATCGTACAAATATTTGTTTTCTTTTTTCGTGGATGGATTTTTTTTTTTAAATAAAATATTTATATGTTAAAAATTATGTGTTGTTAGAATTTTTTTGAATTTTCGGACCGGATAAGGGAAATTGTTTTTCAGTTATCACATCTCCGGTTAAATGAAATTTTTTTTCAGTTATCCGAAGTACGCTTAACTGAAAATATCGCTTAAGTGAAAAAAAAATTGTGGAAAATCAATGTTTCAGCTAAGCGGAGTCGACTGTATGCATGTTTTCATCGGAAAATAGGACATTTCCAAAACTGCAATGGACTTCGCAATATGGAACTGTAGGGGTCGTTTTAATCGAATGGGACAAAGGGGGTACTTAAAAATGTCTCCCTGACAATTACTTTGGATTGTAAAGTGAGGAAAAGGAGACTTTTAAAGGGCTTTAGATAGGTCCTGTAACTTTTCGCAATCTTATCGATTTGTGGCGCTAGAGATAATAACGCTCTAAGGTGTGCAAATACTTTTTTGACATCGATTTTGTGTGTTTTTCCTGAATAACTGCAGTAATTCTCAACCGATTTTAACCATCTTTAAATATTAATACAGGGTTTTTCCTTATTTGTTTTTTTTATATCTAACATTCTATATAAGCTTTTCCGATTACCAAAATCATCAAAAAACTGATGTGCTAATAATTTCTTTTACTCACTAAGTAGTAAACCATCAATGGTTAAGACATGAAATTCGAAAAAATGATGCATTTCATTGACCCAAAGAGAACTCTAAGAAAATATTTCAATAAAAGTAGATATATGAAAAATAAGAAACACTAGTACTAAAGTAAAAGATCATTTTTTGTATTTAGTTGTTAATAAGTTAATCTTTAACATGGGTACCGTTGGAAAGATGATGTTAGATAGATCAAGAAGGTATACTACAGTAACCACCTGTACTCTATAACTGTCAAAGACTTCTTGGAAACTAGACTTCAAACAAATCGCTGACCGACCGTGTTGTCCCATTTTTTTTGTTTTTTAAAAAGTGAATAGTATAGGTCTTGTAAAATAAAATAGATGCTTAATTTTTTAAAATGTTGTTTGAACTTCCCGTTTTTGAAATCTTCAGCTTTACATCAAAATCGTAGCTATATAGGTACATAACCTTAGCGATAACATCTGGCAGCACTATTAACACAAGCGAAGCATATGCATCGTGCAGCAGACAAATAAAAAAAACTATAGAGCGCATCACTCTCTTTCGAGCATCTTTCCCCGGTCTAACTAGATCCGAAAATAAACCTACATCGTCTTTTATTTTGGACATAACTGTTGAAATTTCTCAAGCTGCATGTGGTATTCTAGCACGTGAGACATGCTATAATATTTAAATGGAAAACTTTTTAGCAGCAGAAACAGCAAACATTTTCTAACAGAGTTCATTGCTGCTTAATTTGTTTGTAAATTGCGTGTTAGGATTGCACCGGTCACGCATTTTAGTACAAGCTCGAAAATGTTTAACTCAGTATTTAGCCTAGCCCTCCATTCGCTCCGAAGACACCATAAATTATACGATAACGACCTCTGCAATAATAAAATCTAATTTAAACTCATTATGTAATTCCGTCCAAGGAGTAATTACTCACTGTAAGATATAAGTTACATGGGAAGAATACAAAAATATTTGCACAAGAGCAGTACGAAGCGAAGACAACTCTCACCACCGCTAACTTGAGTTGAATATCCAAGCGCAATGGAAAAGAAGATGGTATGACCATCATTACCAATTGCGCAATGTTTTCGCATTTCTGGTTAGGAAAAGTTAACCGCGCAGCGCAACTCCTCTCTTTTATTTTATTTTTTTTATTTTTGTTTCCACTTTGACTCGATGACTGCCTCCATGGCTTGGAGTGTTTCTTAAACCAGGTTTAACAAGCGATAAGGTAACACTTGATGCCAATTGCACTGGACGTTGTTGTTCTTTTTCAATTTTGTGACTCCTCTCGAGGCAAAATATGTGCGATAATTTTATCACGTAATACTCTGAGAAAGAAATGTTTTAGAGGAACGTGTTTTTTTTTTCAATTCACGTAGTTTAACTGATCACCTATTATCTTTTAGTAATGTAAGTCCCCTCGCTGTTGGGTAATTTTGTATGGAAGCAAAGACTTACCACTGTGTTGAATTCAGCAAATAAAAAATAATAATCACCAGGTTAGTAAACCTAACATAGAAAATCAGTAGTCAGTAATTCTCCAGTGTCCATCGTTAGCTATGAATTCTATATTTGTGATTACATACGTATGTACATATGTGTATATTCCGCCTCGAATAATGTTTCCTTACGTTATCTTTTTCTTTTGCTTTAAGCGTGCACTTAATCTTTTTCTTTCATCGTGCTAAAAAGCATTCAAAAGAACTAATAGAGCAATTGAAATTACCGCAGCACTTTGACTAAGGCTTTTAATAAAAACGTTTGTAGTTAATTTGCTAGTACAACGTAGTAATACAACTAATCGGAACATTAAACACTTAAGTAATGCGATTTAAATCGCATATCAGGGTTTATTAAAATGTAATTGTCAAAAAAAAATATTCGTTAATATAAAATCTTAAAATTTTCTTAGAAACTGAGCAGGGCAGTCACATATGCAATCTCGCTGTCCAGTTGTATGTTAACGCTGATAAATAAATTTAATGCAGTATCTTTTTTAGATAGTCAACGAATAAATTCCTGAAGCACAAAAATTTTAGATGCAACCAGCTTCAACTGATACAGCAAGCTTAAACTCGGACTTCGTGGATTTGTAATTGATTCTGAGGACGAATGAACAAAAGTTAATGCACGAAGAAAAATAAACCACTTGCATTCTTAAGTAAACCTTCTTTCAGTGGTCGAGAAGAAAATTTTCTTTTCAATGCGTTACTGAGGCAGAAAGTTTAATTTGCCGCCGCTATCAATCAATTAGTAACAGAACAGATGGTGCGGCTTTTAATTGATTGAAAAACTTGAAGTTCATGATGAAGCACCGTTCTAGTGTTTCTTTTTTTCAAAAGGGTGTTATAAACACTCCGATAAGTTAAAAAGGGAGTTTACATAGAAATATGGTTATAGAGATGAGTTGCATGCATGCTGGCGCCGAGAACACTCATCGTTAAGTTAGTTTTCTGAATAGAAAGATCTTAATTGAACTGCAAAACTTTTTTGTGAATCTAAACGACTATGCCAACTCAGACATGATTGATAATTCTCACTCAGTCGCTCTCAACGCAAACTAAAAATCAATGACCAGACGCAGGACAAACAATTTTTTTTTTTTATCATTTCGTAGAAAGGAAATTTGAGTTTTTTTTTAAGTTCGTTGACTAATGCCATTTAGCAAAAAAATCATCATTCTTCGTCTATACGATATATTTATAAACTCCAATAACACTATTCGAAAACAAGAAAGTGTATATTCCTAAGCTGGTCTATTAAGAACAGCTGACTGTGTCAGGTAATCATTTTTTTATCTTCTGGTAAGAGAGAATATAAAATGATATCTCGTATCTTTGTCCTATATCATCTGTTCATCCTGCTAGATAAAAAATATTTATATCTACAAATCGTTATGTCTATGTGAATATAAGAACCTGTCAATCCACACCCACAGCAATTTAATGTACACCCACCGTGAACACTAAAAGACAATAAATCTAACAATGTACAAGCTTTATTGGATCCCTTCCTAAATAAACAAACGACCGTAATACTGAATCACTTCTTACCTTACACCCCTTTCGATAGTGTGACAGCGCTAAAAGGACGTCTTGATGACAAGTCGACTGCTAATGGCGAACAAAACATGGAACTATTGCATTAGAAAAAAACAACTTGTTCAATACAATTTATTGCCATTCCCAATCGGTGGCAGAGACACTATGAAACGAATCATAGTAAAAAAAAATCTGATAAAACCTCCAAAAATCAACCTGCAGCAAAATACTACACAATTTCTTATACCTCGATGAGGTTTAACGTGTTAAAATGCTAGCTACCTACGAACATAAAAAGTATCGATTTCTCAGTTTGGTTGTGAGGCACGTAACAATATGCTTGATTCCTTAAAAGATAAAATTTTCATTGTCAGCTTCATTCAATTTTATGCGATTTCTGTGGCAGTTTTATCGATTCGTATCTATTTTAATTGAAAGTTGAACATTTTTTCCAGTGCTTAGGGGCAGAATAGAATATCCGGAAATTACTTTTCGCCTACGAGCCGTAATCTAAGAAAACTAAGAATCCAATTAACACCGTAAGTCAATCAGCAAAGTCGAAGTGAGCCCTCCAACTTTTAAGATGACATCAGCTGCGTCTCCGAGACTTCGTATCACAGAGCCTCTCTGATTTTTGGTGCATTCACACTAGTTTTGCGACTGCACAAAACTCTGTGGCGATCGGAATTATCTAGATAAGCAAAAAACCCCAAAGTAGTCCGACCAGTTACATTCCTTTTTCATACGGATGTTGAAGAAGTCATGCATAACTGGTATCGTCTTTTAAATTGATGTACAGTGAAAAAAAATCACTAAACTTTCGCTTTCATTTGCTTCATGTGCAAAGGGGTACTTGGCATTAACAGAGATGTTACGTTTTTGCTTCGTCTCCAACCGTCGAAATACGCGGACGTATGGAACTATGTCGACAATGTGAAATAAATTATATTATAGGACGTCTAGCGGGATATGATACAAATTGATGGAGGTGATTGTACTGAAGAGTGTACTGCTAGTGTGACTATTTCGAGTTCAGTTGTGCTATGTAGTGGGTAACGTTGCAGAGCTAGAAACTGTGTCGAGAGAAATTGTTATTGAGTTACTTTTTTACTAGGTGTTGGATAAAAGGACGTTAGGTCTTTGTGCCCGCTTCATCAATCGAAATACTAATTAATGTCTAATATTGTTATTTGCATTTGCAACAGTATAGACGAAGAGCAGCATACGATGGTGTTTGAAAACTATGAAGTCGCAAAGCTTACAGTGATTAATAACAATGAAAAAAAAAAAAGAATCTTTTAGATCAATTTGAAGGTATGTACGAATAAAAAGTTCACATTTAATATATGTGTAACACTCGGTAAGCCTGATGTCTTCAGTATAAAATTAATATACAAAATACTTAAGGCGCGATTGAAAGTAAAGTTGTGAAGTGTAAAAAATAGGCGATTAATTGATTTCTGCTTTTACCGTTTATTTTGTTACTAAGTGCCGTAGTGACAAGGTAACAGCTTAATTTTCGTTTACAAAAGAAGGTCAAGTCCTCAATTGACTTCCGTATTTATTATATTCACCGCTGAGCTTCGAATATCAGTAGGAATTTTCTCTGTTATTTACTTTTCATGAGTTGAACACCTCAAATGTTGCGTGCAATGTTTATCACTGCAACATGTTTTTTGCAAGAATATGCTCTCCCTCTCGACACTTGGGAATTTCTATGTTTCCATAAATGTGCACTACAGAGACAGAGCATATGCGATGCACCTGAATAATATAATTCTTCGTCTTTAACAATGTGTTTTTGTTTAGGACTGAATGTAAGTACAATTTATGATATTTTGATTGCTTATATTTATCGATGAATTAATTTCTTTTGCAGATTTGTGCTCTTCAATTGTTGTGCAGCTATGTATGTAACATAGTAACATAGCCTGTAATATAATTTTGTTTATAAGTATATTATTGTCATTCGTAGGTATTATGCAATTATTATTCCTCTAGACTTGAAAGTCAGTTTTTATAAGTACTATCCAATCCATACTTTTGGCATATTGTACAAAAAAAAAATTTTCACAATTTTTTTAAATCACCCCATTTTATATCACCCCATATTACAAAAACTTTGAATTAATTAATATTTTCTTACACTTGGCAGTTAATCCCATTTTTCTAAGCACGAAACGTTACTAACCATTGTCCTAATCTTACTAATATTCTAAATTCGAAAGTTTGGATGTTTAGATATTTAGATGTTTGGATGTGTGGATGTTTGTAATTTTTCTCTTGTAAGAATAGGCTCCCAAGCCGCTTTAACGATTTGGCTGAAATTTGGAACGTAAATTTCTAATTTCTCGAACTTTATTTTAGTGTATTTGCTAGATTTCCTTGAAATTTAAGGAAAAGTCGGGCTGCTATTTGCTGGTGTTGCTTTCTGAGTTGAAGTCAAACTTATTGCACGCAAGAGCAAATTAGTTAACGTTTTAGTTTGGACACAAGAAGTAGCTGGAGCTATAGCTCAGGACATAAGAAATCTATATACAATATCAAATTTTATTAAAATCGGTTAAACCGTTCAAGAGTTAGAAAAAATCCTATGGGCTTTCAAATCGGCTCTATAAATATTTGCGATTTGAAAGTTTGGAACGGCTTGACGGATTTGGTTAAAAAATGAAAGGTAAACTCCTTATCTTGCAAACATGGCTTTAAGCTACATTTCTCTTCGATGAATTGTGTTTGACTACAACCAAAGCCCATTTAGTGCCAAGATAATGCAACTGGTACCTCAAAATGATGAAAAGTAAAAAGCTCCCACAGGCACGGGCGGTCGGGGACAAAGAGTGATATTTGAGAGAGGAAAACTGTTTCCCTTTTTTCATGTTGTTTGTTTATCGCCAACCGAAAAATATGGGAGACTTTGCGTCGCCGCAGCAGGACACTTTAGCCTACATTTGTACGATGAGTGATCGGGGTAGGGATAGATAAATGAAAACAATACTAAACTCTTCAATTTGCTGGTTTCTAGTTTGTGTATCCTTATTTTGTGACACTTTTTCATTTATGGTATCTATTGTTTGACATTGATAAGAAACACATCTTATTATTTCATTCTGTGTTTACTAACATTATCGTCGTTGTTTTTTTGTTTCCGATGCTTGGTTTAGCTCTTCCATAACAATTGGTGATCGCGGATGGAAGACAGCTTGGTTTTCCGGACTGGAAGCAGCACAGACCCTCCAAAGGTTAAATGCCTGTTAAATAAGTAAGTTTACCAACATTCCTGAAATAGGTGGCATAAAGGCAAAAAATATTGCGAAATGCAAAGGAAATACACCTGATTGGTTCTACTATTTTAGTTCATGCCTTGAGCATAAAATAAAAATCGCCGAATCGCCTTATTTCAGTTTTCCTGCGAAAACATTGCTCTCGGGTGGTTGAAAAAACCAGGTTAAGTGCAGTAAAAAGGTTCAAATTTTAACCAATTAGATTAAAAATAATCACGAATACAACATCGATACAATTTTGATCTGTGTAAGGAAAAACAAATTTAAATGGCACGTCAGATCTATTGTTTGACATTGGTAAGAAACACATCTTACAACACACACAAGGAAAAAAACAAGAACAACACGAATTTCTGCCGATCTCGTTTTTCCCTCACTTCTACTGTTTTGCCGAAGAGTGTTCAATGAGCAAAACAACAAAAACATCAAAGTTCAGAGAGCGAATGAACTTTTGAGAGCGAAAATATTCTGAAAAGCTTAGGGTTGTCTTATAGAACCCCGTCATAGGAAAATTTTCGCAAAATATTTTTGTAGGGCGTGTATCTTGTATTATATGGTCTTTGGTACCACACAACTGACGTCACAGCTGATGAAGGAAAAAATCAAAGAAAATGAGGATGGAAACGTCATCATTACGAAATCAGGTCCCCCTATAACTTTAATATCGAATATGATGACAGTAAAAAGCCAATATCTCGTGAACGGTTGATCGCAAATTGATGCGGAAGGTGGCGTTGGATTTGGAATAGCAAGACCTTCGAGCTACTTATTTTGCTTCGAGCTAAGTTTCCACGATTTCGGAAAATATAAGACGGAATATCAAAACAGCGAAAAAAAAAATCGAACCCTCCTTTCTCCTCTCGCTGATTTCTGACCGTTATGCCGTTTTAGGGGAATCAATAACATGCCTAACACTATCCTTATGCCGAATTTGAGCAAAATCTGTTGCACGGTTTTCAAGAACGGTTGAGGAGACTAAAAAGGTTCAAACCCCCATAACTCCCCCTTGGTCCTTCGAGCGTTATGGTTCAACTTTAGGATATGTAAGGGATCCAGCCCTATTGTTAAGCCAAGTTTCAAAAAATTCTGTTGTTCAGTTTTTAAAAATCTTTTCGGAAACCTTAAAAAAATTAAAACCCTCCTTTCCCCCCTTTGGAGCCATCTACTTAATGTGGCAATACATCAAAATAAGCGGCTCGACTAGATCTATTTTTGAGCCGTTTTGTCCTTGTAGCTCCACTTAGGAATGGTGGAACTTTTAGTGCTAAAAAAAGTCGAACGGCGGACGGACAGACATATTATTTTTACATATATACACTCTACAACCCGCCAAACACAAACTTTTCAAATTTGAGGGGGTGTTAAATTTTTTTTCTGTTACGATTACAAAGGTTTATTATAGAATAATAAACCAAAAAACATGAAAAAAGGCAAACCAGACAAATCGTGGGTCGAGCCAAGGACTCTCAGAACAGAAGACATCCACCATAACCACTCCACCAACGCAGCTTGCAAATTCTGATGTGTCTTTTTTTTTGGTATAGGAGGCGAGGAAACGCTTAGAAAATTTTGTGTATGAGATAATCACTATAAGTGCCTTCTTTTAGCAAAAAGCTGATATAATTCAAATCGTTAATATATCGGAAAAACTTGGTGAAAATGACGCTCTTGTACGTCATTTCAGTATATGTCATTCATTTGAAGCGTAAACAACAATTATTTTTTTTTACTCAAATATGTCGAACTTTGTGCCTGAAAAAGTTTTTTTGCGGGGACTTCGTTACTTTAATATGAAGAAAACTGCTGCCAAAAGTCATCGTACTTTGGTGGAAGTTTTTGGTGATTTAAAAGTGGTGATTTTGGCCTGGAAGACGATGAACGTCCTGTGCAGCCAAACAAATTTGAAGATGAAGAGCTGGAAGCATTAGTCTATGAATATTGTTACCAAACACAAGAAGAGCTCGCAGAATCTTCGGATGTCACTCAAGCAGCCATTTCAAAACGCTTAAAAGCAGCTGGATATATTCAAAAGCAAAGAAATTGGGTTCCGCATGAACTCAAGCCGAGACGCGTCGAAAGGCGGTTTTGCATGTCCGAAATGCTGCTAGAACACCACAAAAGGAAAAGGTGGTGGGCGCCGTGGCTTAATCGTTAGTGCGTCGGACTGTTAAGCGAGAGTACCTGGGTTCGAATCCGGCTCGAGGAAATAACACCACAAACACTTTTCACGGCCCCACCAGCGAACGACTGACAACCCTCCCTCCTGGAGTACTTCTGTCATGGAAAGCTTTCGCAATTCGCCGTTCGAAACCGCTATTAAACAGTAGGTCCCCTCTACATGTGTCAAAATATATAGCGCACAACACACTGGAGGAGCGAAGAAGCTAGGCTCTGGCCCTGTATGGGCTGTTACGCCGACTATTTATTTTATTGTTACTGGTGATGAAAAATGGATCCATTATGACAACCCCAAGTGCAAAAAATCATATGTGAAACCCGCCCAACTAGCCAAATCAACGGCAAACCCTGGCGCGAAGATAATGCTCTGTATTTGGTGGGATCAGAAGGGTGTGCTGTATTATGAGCTGCTAAAATCGGGTGAAACCATCAATGGACAACGCTACCGAACACAATCAATCCGTTTGAAAAGAACAGTGCCGAAAAACGCCTTAAATATACGATCAGACACGAGGCAATAATTTTCCATCATGACAACGCTCGGCCCGACGTTGCAACTCCGGTTAAGAACTATTTGGAAAACAGTGGATGTGAAGTTTTACTCCACTCGCCTTATAGCCCAGACCTTGCGCCTTTTGACTACCATTTATTCCGGTCGATGCAGAACGCCCTTACTGAAATACGGTTCACATCAGAGTAGAATATTGCCAGGAAGATGGGAAAAAGTCACAGCTTCAGATGGGCAATACTTTGAATGATACTATTGTATATGTTTTTTTTAAAAAACGTTCAAATTTTGGAAAAAAAAAACACCGCACGAATTAAGTTATATACCCAAAAACATTACCAACATTTTTTTATTCTATTGATGAGACAAAATGGGGTTTTCGGATCTTTAATATTCGCATGTCTTTAGTTTTTGGCCAATAACTCGAAAACTGTTTGAGCCATGATGCTCAAACTAAATTTAAACTACAGATTACATTGAGGCCTACATTCTAGATTTTATTCAGATTTTTATAACTTTTTAACAAAAAGACTGTAGTACAACTTTTCAATCTAGCTGCCATTTTCTTTCCAACGATACTTATATAAAGTATCTAAGAAAATAAATCTGTTTTTTGTATTAGTACTAACTTTTTTGCCAGTAAGTAACTTTCTTATAACTTTCTTGGGCAAGTGAAACACATCATCTGTGAAAATTTCATTTCTTAATTCCAGGTGGTTCACCAGGTGCCTAAAATAAGGCTTAATGACAGACAGATAGACATTTTTGTAGTCTACACCCATATTGACCATCAAATTTTAATAAAATTGACACCTATATTGACCATCAAAGTTAATAAAAATTTTTTCAAACGTTAGAATCAGTACTAACTTTTTCTTTGATCTTCGCCTAATTCCAGAAAAAATTCACGATTTATTTTTGGGTCGCCAAGATACACGCTCGTTCCAAATTTCATCCTTTAACTACAGAGGATTCAGAAGTTATTAGCAAATATGTAAAGGCGACAGACAGACAGACGGACACCGAAGTGATTCTATAAGGGTTTCGTTTTTCCTTTGGAACGAAATCCTAAAAAGAGTGTGGTTAAGACCACACAACTGAAGTAAAACTTCCTTAGCTGTAGTCAAACTCAATGCATCGCCTAGAAATGTAGCTTTAGGCCATGTTTGCAAGATAAGGAGTTTATCTTCGTTGTTTGTTAGAAACGATATGAAGAGAATTAGTGAAGTTAATTTCCTTAACTTATATTAAACCCTTACTTCTAATCTTTTGACGAAAGAACGAAACCCTCGGAGAGTGAGACATGGTACTTTCACATTGGTTATCATCTTCCAACAAAAATAAAAAAAATATCGCGTTCTTGTTTCGGTGGCTGGATCTATAATGTGCACATAGATCCATATTTCACATATCATATACCTCTATCTGTACAGCATGCTGTCAGCGCGATCAGCTTCGTGTCAGCTGTGTGCATTTTAGCTGAGTAAATATTGGTTGAAATTAATGTGAAAAACACCACTGAGACTTGTGTCCATTTCAGCCAGAATTTTATCGATTAAAAAGAATTTTGATCGGCGATCGCTTGGATTTCGTCGTATGGATATTTTTACACCGGTTCACTGGTTTCTTAAAATATCTACAAAATTGCGTTTTTGGATTTTCGAAATTCGCATATCAACGTTTTATAGTTTTTGGTCAAAAGCTCCAAATCTACGGGGGCCAGAATGCTAAAATAAATTTCTTTGAATGTACTCATCGAAACCCACTTTCTGTGATTTTTTGACAAAGCGCTGTAGAAATTTTAGGGGGGATTATATTTTGGACTTTTTGCAAAACAATAAGAATGGTTATTGTGGTTCTGCCTCAAAAGATAGACATCGCGAACTTTTTTTTAGAACTTTTTGAGGTGATCAATTCTTCCGTACATTACTTTTTTGTATCTATGACGGTTTAGGCAGCGCCCTCCTTAGAAGCTTGCCAATTTTCTGCTTTATTCGCAAATCTCATTACACCATTATTTTTTTAGGTCCAGAGAATACAGCTATTTACCTGGTCAAAAAGTCCACAATACTACTGTAATGTACTATATATCTATTAGTATATCTATATCTATACTAATAATATTATTAGTATAGTTATAGATATATATTGCTCCTTTTACTACACCAGAAATTCACAAAAAGGCTTAGTAATGTTTACGACGAAAGAAACAGGCACATTTAAGATATCTTCATTATTCAAAAACTTATGCCATGAATCAGCTGTATAATGCATCGCAGACCATTAAGAAATTCCTCGACTATGATTGCGATGCAGATAATGTTTTTGAACTCTCTTCTGTACCTTCGGTATAAGAAGTGACTGTCCATTGGAATGTCTGGCAGATGCACCGCGATATGCGTCAGACTTCGCTGGTATCGCGATGCAAGTTGCGTACCTGCCCAGCGATTGCTTTCGCGTTTGCACGGTCCGCTTGCATAACTTTTCCTTAAAGCTCTTTCCTTTTTTAACAACATAAACAAAAAATCAACATCCAATATCTGGAAACTGGCTTGATTACTCATTTGCTGGTAAAATTTTTTGTAAAGATGGGTGTACGTGCGATTGGCAAGCTGTCAGCTTAATGTTTCATTGGTCGATGAAGAGATGAAACGAAATCAATTACGCGTTTTTATAATATTATATGTTGAACCCCAACACCTCAGCAAAATACTTGTGCAATCGTATGAGATAAATTTGAGCATTAAATTTAGCGTTTTAAGGTGATGTGATTTAGTAATATCGATCACCCAATCAAGTTTAGTTACATCGCGTCAAGATGATAGAGGATGCTTTCAAGTTGAATTAACTTTTAAATTAAATTGGAAATTAAACTACTGTAATAATACCAACAAAAATGGAATGGGAAGATAAAAAAATAATAATTTCATCATCGTCTTCTTGACCGCATGATCCACTAACGGGGTCACGGTATAATTTCTTCTTTTTCCATTATTTTTCTTTTATATTTTGCCTATAAGCCTTCTTGGTGAAAATCTAAAGCACAAACCTCACTTTCAATTAATTGCAGTTCCTATAAGCTGGCGGTTACAATGTTACACCAACCTTAGTTGAAATTGGTATTGCAAATTTCTAATCAATTTCGTTTTACAATAACGTGATTACAAGAACATCAAGTGTGTATGTATTTCTAACTCCAATTCTTACGTATTTTATTTAATTTATTACGAATAATTATTTTGTCAAATGCCACTTTTTAGTATTTTCAGTTGAAGGAGACACCCTTACTTTGTATTTCAAATGCTTAAGTGCTTTCGTAATTTTATTTATCAGCGTCAATAATTTTAATTAATTCATCAATTAGTGGACACTAAAACGAAAAGTAACTTGACAACGGTTCGTTCTGTTTCAAAGAAAGTGAATACTTATACCCATTGACTCCAGCAGAAAATTTCCAAATCGAAATGTCTTATTCGAAACCTATTACTCGGCTCTTTGTCCTTTGGCTAATTTAATTTTGCGTTATATTAAGGGGAATCTTTTTTCATCTGAATAAATAAAAAAATATTTTTGCAGTGAATAAAGTTGTGATCGGTCTTATTTTTATATTATTTTTGTAATTTTGTCCAAACAAGTTTTTTTGTTTTCGTTGTGGTGGTGGTGATGTGCGTGAAAGAGGAAGCAATGCTTGAATTAGCATATATATATACTGCATTAATTAGATGCATTTAATAAAAATGTCTGTAGTACAAATGAACAAGCTCTTCCGCATTTTTGTTCTATTTTTATGTGTTTGTGTTCATGTTTTGTCCTCAGTTGAATCTAACTTATATTCTTTCTTTCTTCTCTTGTTCGTTGGTATATTCTTAGAAATTAAATTTTTTAACGCCTAAAGACTGTTGCAATGTGGGCCACACAATTTAGGATTAAAAAGATGTAAATCCCTTTAACCATTACATACAGTTTGCCACTTGACCATACCACATGATAGCTATGTTGAGCTTTAAAGACGCCCCCTCACACTTCAGCAATAACCTCCTCCTCAGACACAACTTCATACGCATACATACATACCGTGCATATTCACAAAACGATAGCTTCACCTAATAATGCCAAAGGCAGCTCAATCGGCTATCATTAACACACATTCCATATGGGGAAAGCACACACGGAAAGCGAACCAAGAGGAAATGCCATAACGTTTACCCAGTCTTAAATATATAAGTATTGATTATTATGCTACACAAAGTCTTCTTTTAGTGCAACCATAGACTTTAGATAAAACAATAAGCAAATATGCTTGAGGCGATCATTGTAGTGATATAAGTTAAGACCAGTTGAATGACTTCGGTTAGATTTATTTTCTTCTTACAATCTTTGTTCTTAGGGTTTCGTTCCAAAGGAATAACGAAACTGTTATAGAATCACTTCGGTGTCCGTATGTCTGACTGTCCTCTTTTACATATTTGCTTATAAACTCTAAATCCTTTAGAGTTAGGCGATGAAATTTGGACTGAAGATGTATCTAGGCAACCCAGCAGAGTTGTAAAAAGTTTAGTACTTTTAGTACTGCAATTAATTGACTAAAAAATAATTGAAAAAAATATTTAACTGCAAAAGAGTTAATACCTTTTTTTTTTTAACTAAAGCATTAAATTAACTGCAGTGGTATTAGCTACAGTACTTTTAATTGGAGGCAGTACTCTTAGTCACTGAAAATTTAAAGGACTGGAAATTTGTTTGATTCAGTCAGTAAGTCTTTTACTGCAGTCAATGGTTTGTAGTCATTTAAGTTATTTTTAGTCTTTTGGGTGAATTATTCCCAAAATAGGAGGAAGTTTTCAGCAAATTGAAACATATCTGATATATAAAATATGTTAGATTTAGACGAACGGAATGCGGTCAAAGGCGTGTGATCCATTTTTTTTTCAATATTTATACGTTTTTATCTATATATATAAAAATGAATTGCTGTTCGTTAGTCTCGCTAAAACTCGAGAACGGCTGAACGGATTTATCTTATCTTGGTCTTGAAATGTTCGTGGAGGTTTGGGGAAGGTTTAAAAGGTAAGAAAAATTCGAATAACTGCCGAGAAAACCCTAAAAATAGCCCTTTTCTATTTCCCATATAAACGTTTTCTAAATAAAATGTAGAGTCAATTTTAACTTTATTACTATTCAATAAAATTCATATTAAATTATAATCACTTACAAAGCGAATCGCAAACGCGACAAAATTGCATAGTGTAAGCAACCATCAGTCGAAGGCGAAAACCCAGACGCATGGTAAGGGAAAAGCTGATATTGTTTGGCTTTCAGGCGACACGCCGGCGCGAATATGTGCGAGACAACCCGTCATAAGCCGGGGTGACCGAAAAGGAAGAGAATGAGAAAATCCCTCCGAACCGAGATGGCGACGCGATAAAGGGATCGGTCGCTGGTAGATTTGAGTATGGGTATTTCCGTAGTTTAGAGCACCGGAAGGACAGAGTGAAGACCTGTGAGCAGTATAAAAACGCAGTTCACTCACGGAATCATCATCAGTGTGTTCCTACCAGTGCGTGGTATTTACACTTTACTTGACATTGGCAGAAATGGTTGCATATACCTACACTCATTTAAATAAATCTATATAAATAAAAATGAATCGCCGAAATGTATGTAATATTATAACTCAAGAATGACTTCACTGAATTAGATAATTTTTTTTCCTCTGAATTATTTACTTACAGGAGATGGTTTAGATGGAAAAAAAAGTTAAGAAAATCAGGTGGAAAAATGCAATCCAAAGCATTGTTTATGTATCAGAAAAAAACCGACTGACATATGAAGTGCCGGTGGCGTAGGGCATAAGATCGCTGCTCTAGGATCTGTAGGTCTGCGAATCGAATCTCGGCATGACGTATCTTTTTTCTGATAATCTTATGTACTGGATTCATGTCTAGGAAAAAGCAAACACTCTTTGTTTTTTCCAATTCATTTTTTCGGGTGCAAAAACGCTTTCAAAGCTTTTCAAAGTATTTTTTATGTATCAGAAAAAAAAACTGACTTAAGTATGAAGTGGCAGTGGCGCAGAACATAAGATCGCTGCTCCAGGATGTCTAGATCGGGAATAATGTATCCTTTTTTCCGATAAACTTATGTCTAGGGAAAAACAAACACTTTTTATTTTTCTAATTTTTTCGGGTGAAAAAAGAAAGCCCGATATGAAATCAATAAGTAGGTAAAACCCACTGCGTGTAGAATGAATTGGTGTGTAAATAAGAAAAGTAATTAAGGATGTGAGAAATGTAATTAATGATAATGTTTGTATATATGTATAGAATGGCCAGAATAAAAAAACACACATTCGATCGTGGAAAGTGCTGTGGTAGTGAGTCGAGACCGAAAACAAGGACAGCCTGTACCAGGATACGTGGATGTATATTCAACCGATGCATTGGGGCACACTTACACAGTTCACACAAAAAAACAACAACGGAAAATCCCGAACTTGAAATTTTGCGCTGAAATCTACAATGAGGTATAAATATCTTTAGAGGATTTGTGCGTGATGATGTCCGGCAAGATGATACATGACTTAGGAATGCCTGCACCTATGATGTTTTCAATCGTGAATTTGAAAGAGAACGCCAATACGATAGAAATGCTTTCAATCAGTGCAAAATAAAGTCCCACTTTTAAATCAACAGCAAAAAACAACTTACTTACAGTAGCATCACCTGGGATTGTAGCTACACTATTAGAAGGTGGACGAACCGCTCACTCGGCGCGGAGGCGTGATGATTCTACTGGCTGGAGATTTTCGCCAAACGCTTCCAGTCCTTCCTAGGTCAACAATTGCTGATGAAATAAATGCTTGCTTGAAGACATCAAATTTATGGCGATACGTAAAAAAAATTAAGTTAGGTAACTAATATGCGGGTTGCATTAAAAAATGACTTATCGACGGAACTGGTTTCAAACGCGTTATTAGACATTGGCGATGGGAAAATGCCTGCTGGCCCTTCTACTGGCCTCATTTTATTTCCACCAAATGTTTGTCAGTTCCATCGTCAAAAGAACAATTGATATCGAAAGTGTTCCTCAATATCGGAGTAAATTATAAAAACCATGTTTGGTTGAATGAACGAGCTATATTAGCAACAAAAAATAAGGATGTTGATGATTTAAATATAAAATTCCAGAATGAAATTATCCATTTAAGTCGATCGATTCCATTATCGATCAAAATGAAGTTGTAAATTATACAACTGAATTCCTAAATTCATTGGATTTGGCAGGATTACCACCCCACAACTTACAGCTCAAGGTGATGTTACGCAATTTAAATCAACCAAAATTGTGCAATGGAACAAGACTCGCCGTTAAAGAAATTTTGGGAAATTTGATTAAAGCGACGAAAGTTTAAGGACGAGGATGTTCTAATCCCAAGAATACCAACAATTCCAACCGATTTCCCTTTTGAATTCAAACGTATCCAGTTTCCAGTGCGCCTAACATTCGCAATGACAATTAACAAATCCCAAGGCCAATCACTAGAAGTGTGTGGAATAAACCTGGAATTTCCCAGTTTTTCTCATGGGCAATTATACGATGCATGCTCGCGAGTCGGCAAATCATCGGCGCTATCTCTTTTTGCCTCCGAAAAAAAACTAAAAATATTGTGTATGATAGTTATAGGTATTTAAAGTATTTAATTGTTATTCATTAATATATATGGTTTTTTTTCGGAACTTTCTTTGGGCAAGTGAAGTACATATTCTGTGAAAATTTCATTTCTTAATTCCGGGTGGTTCACCAGGTACCTAGATTAAGGCTTAATGACAGACAGACAGACGTTTTTGTAGTCTCCGCCCCGTCCCCTTTCCAATGACACCCATATTGACCACAAAAGTTAATAAAAGTTTTTTCAAAGGTTAGTTTCAGTACTAACTTTTTATTTAATCTTCGACTAATTCCGGAAAAAATCCCCGATTTTTAAAGCGGGAACTTTCACTTGAAAGAAGTCGGGTGGTCTCTGTCTCTTCAACTAATGTAAAAAATCCATCATCCGTTCCCACTACTGCAACAAGAATAATCACAATACAAGAGACTCTGACAGTGATATGCCAATTGCACAAAAAAGAGAGAAAACGACCGTTTCGCTGTACAAAACGTGGGCATTCGTCAAAAAATTGCAAGAGCGCGAAGTGGATTTTTTGCAAAATGTGTAAAGGAAAACATTCGACCTCAATGTGTGACCCTTCCTTCGTGAAAACTAAGGTCATCGCAGCACCGGTAGTGAATCCAACAAATTGCGAAAACCAAGGCACAATGAATTTATGTGCCAACTCTGTGTTGGAAAACTCAAATGTCTTTCTCAAGACAGCACGCGGCATTGCCACAGCACCGAGTAAAAATAAAAGTATTCTCATTCGATTCATTATTGATGGTGGTAGTCAACATACCTATATTTGTGAGAGCCTGGTGCGAAAACTTGACCTCGTGTCCATTGGAAAAGTGAAAATATCAGTTATCCCGTTCGGAAGTAAGAAACAGTCTCCGTTCCAAATCTTGGACAGAGTCAGAGTTGCGATACTTAGTCAGTTCAGCAAGAAAAGCGTGTATCTGAAAGCGGTAGTTGTTCCGGACATTTGTGTTGATGTTCTCCCAGCACCGGAAAGTTCGTGTCGAGCATTTCAAGGAATCCAGTTAGCGGACACCCAGCATGTTTCCATCGAGACGGAAGATGGGTTGAGTGTAGTTATGGGCTCTGATTTTTATTGGGCCATAGTTACTGGACGGCAAAGACGCATCTCGCCTTCCTTGAGAGCTATGGAAACCATATTCGGTTGGACTGTCCAAGGGACGCACGTTATCTCTGGTAAGGATGTCATTTCAAACGTAAATTTGTGCTCTTCCACTATTCTCAGCACCATCTTACATCTGCCTGCATTGAGTGATAGTGACATAACTTTTTTTTGGTCACTTGAATCCATTGGTGTCCGTAGCGAAGAAGCCGAAAATCATTTCGTAGCATGTGGGTGCTAATCTATTACCAGATCTCTTGAAAATTCTCCTCAACTTTCGGCTAGGACGAATAGGAATAGTTGCTGACGTAGAAAAGGACTTTCTACAAATCCCGCTGCAGGAAAAGGATCGAGATAGCCACCGTTTCATTTGGTTGTCTCAACAAGAATCGGCAGATGGGACGGTTGAATTTGAGGAGCTAAGGATGACTAGGGTGACCTTTGGGGTGAACTGCAGCCCCTTTCTATTAAATGCATCACTGCGCCAACATTTTACGAAAAAAACGCATCGTTTTCAATCCACATGTGACGTTCTTGAAGAGGGATTCTACGTGGACGATTTGGTGATCAGCGTTGACACAGCAAATGAGGGGTAGCGCATTTGCATGGAGGCTTCCCAAATTTTAAATAACGCAAGTATGAACTTGAGAAAATGGAACTCTAACAATTCCCTGCTTCGTAAGCACTTCGGTTCCAAGCATGTTTCACAAAAGGTTTTGGGTCTCTTATGGTGTGTCGTCAGCGATGAGATAGCGGTGCCATTCACATCCGTCGAGAGTTTGCTTCCCTGTAATATAGCAAGGGTCACCAAACGTATCGTGCTCCAATCAATAGCAATAGCCCTTATTTTCGCCGATGCAAGCATAAAAGGCTACGGGACCGTGGCCGTGGATGAATGTGCAGTTCGCTTCTTGTGTGCGAAGAGCAGAGTGGCTCCACTCAAAGAAGATGGATCAAAGGAGCTTACACTACCTAAGCTGGAACTTACTGCTGCCTTAATTGCAGCTCGGCTACGGTCCTACCTAAAGTTTGCGATCATCTGAGCTCTGGGCCCAAGGACCAATTTGGCTAAAGGATGATAGTTATCAGCCTGATGACACAGCTTTGTATCAACTTCTGTGGTCCCCTTGGTCTTGTTTGCAGAAACAGTCTCAATAAATATTTCAAATCCACCAGTGCTGTAATTCGAAGATTTTAGTAATTGGAACCATTTGCTTCGGGTTACTAGCTTCATTTATCGTTTTGTGCATGGCTGCAAAATAAAAGATAAGAATGGATTCCAATCATCTATCTGCAAATGAACTCAATACTTCTGAATCTTACTGGATCAGGTATCTACAATACAATAAATTTAATAACGAGATTTGTCTATTACAGAAAGAAAGGCCTGTGCCAGGATCCTCCGATATTGCCCAGCTCTTCCCTTTCTTAGACGGAGAAGAGATTATGCGGTTGGGCGGACGCTTTCAGTCTTTGTCAGAGGATATGGACTTCAAACAACCTATCATATTGCCACCGAAGTCGCATATCACTAAACTTATCGTGAAGGACTGTCATGAGAAAACCTTGCATGCCGGAGTCACTACTGTTCTGGCTAAACTGCGAACCCGGTTTTGGATTCCTAAGGGAAGACAAGTAGTAAAGAAGCTGATCAGCAGGTGCGTCACTTGCAAAAAGTTGTGGGGCAAACCAGCTTCACAAACCTTTGGTCCCTTGCCAGTTGAAAGATTAACGTTGTCAAGACCATTTGATGCTGTTGGGATTGACTTTGCGGGACCATTATACACTTTGGACAATGCTAAGGAGAGATCTGCAAAAACATACCTAATGGTTTTTACATGCGCTGCGGTTCCTGCCGTCCACCTAGAGATAACAAAAAGCATGACAACCGAAAGTTGATGGGTCTTAGGCGCTTCATCGCCTATCGGTAATCTATTTCGATAACGCTTCAACCTTTCGCCGTGCTGCATTGGAGCTCGAGGACACCAATTTCGTCTTTGAGATAGAGACCATTTGTAACTTCGCAGCGAACAGACGAATTATTTGGAAATTTATAGTTGAACGTGCGCCATGGTGGAGCGGGTTTTGGAAGCGTCTTATCCGTACCATCAAGAACGTCCTCAAAGTCGTTATCGGTAAGGCAAAGCTCAGCTTCGAACAACTGAGAACCATCATCGTCGAAGCGGAAGGAATAGTCAACGCTCGTCCTCTCACGTATATTAGCAATAATCCGCTAGATTCTGCTCCTTTGACGCCAGGGGACTTCTTGTCAGACCGTGGGGGATTTCTCGACTTGGCTGAATGCGTTCCTGGAACAAACACAATCCGGCTTCTTTGGAAACAACAAATGCGGCATGTAAGCATACTATGGAAGCGCTAGCGAACAAAAACTCGAAGCCCTATCCAGTTGTTCTACCCGTTGGAGATCAGTTCTGTTCCCTCGGTCGGAGAATGTTGAAAATTATGTTATGTTATGTGTGTAATTAGTTCAACCACAACTGTACCTTATGCCGCGCTTTGAGTCAGTTGCCTACAGCATTTTGACGAAAGCGGACACAAATAAAGTTTAAAGGTTTCTTGAATTGAATCACGGACTTTCATTTAAAGTAACTGCCGTTAACGTTTTTTTATTTCGATAAAATCCTGAGAGATCTCCATGTAGCCCATTTAGGCATTGTTAAAATGAAAGGCCTTGCACGATCATTTGTTTATTTGCCAATCATTGACAGGAGCTTCGAAGAAATGGGTAGAACTTGCAATAGCTGTGCTCATTTCCCACCAACATTTCGTGGACATCATTAGGAGTATCCTAAGAGCCCGTGGGAAAGTGTCAACATGGACTACGCTGGACCTTTTACTGGTAAACGGTTCGAAGTTATGGTCACCTCTTCAATGACGATAGGTGCCACCATCGCCATCCTTGACGAACTATTTGCTTCATAAACATTCCAGTTAATATGGTCTCTGACAATGGATCTAACTTCAAATCGCTAGAACTGAAAACATATCTTCACGGCGTAGCACAGTGGGACGAATGTATGGAAAAATCGACAAAAATTATATCTCTGGTTTGAATGGATGGATTTCAAATTTTTTTCGCAGAAACCTTTGTTACGTATTTATCCACCTAATGAAACATAATGTGTAAACACAATAATAAAATTAGCATATTTTTTTTCATAAAACTTATTTATGACAATTCATATACTAATTCATATAAATTTAATTATTTATTTCGTTCATTTAAATCCGGACAGCCAGTATTTTTCATCTCAGGAACGAGTCGGCTGAATATATGGATACCGGGTTTGATTGTCTCTAAACTCGGAGATCTCTATTACCTGAGTGACCATTTTGGAAAACAAATCAGAAATCGTCATACATCAGCCTCTATGAGGTTGATAAGACACAGCCTAATCAAATCGCTTCTACCGTTCAAGAAGGTCAAAGCTCCGTGCTACCGCACCAGAGAAAGTGGTGAGCCCAGTCCCTCGTAACAATAGCTCCCCTGTGTCAACACAGCAAATTGAGCAAAATAAAACACACCGTCATAATTCTGACGATTACTCCAATGGGTTTTCCTCGAAGATCCAATCGTTTAACCACATTTGTTGAATTCATGTTGAAATTAAAAGGTGGTATACAGATAAATAACTTAAAATCAACAGTATGTTTTTTCCTTAGAAAAGAACAGCATAAAATTAGAATTCTTTTAATTAATCAGCGAGGATCTAAGTTATTGATCAACACATATGCATAAATTGTAGCACAAATATGCGACCCTTCTTGCACAATTGTTAATAAGTCAGAGCACAACGTTTGATTGTATCAATTGTTTGTCCAAGTGGGATGCTTACAATTTCATTAACCTCGACCTACGCAAATAATTCAGCGAACACCTTCTTCTGCTTCCCGTTTGATTTAATATTATTTAATTGTGCAGGTGTCGACTTCATTATTGTGTGAACTTGTGTAACTTCTTGCCCACCTTCTCTTTTGTATTTTGGGTTTCATTGTAACAGTTGCGATAAGCTTCAATCAACGCGATCTTGCTGCTTTCTTCAAGCGTAATCGAGCTGACCTTTCCTTTCGTTTTTAGCTCTTTTGTATTCATTATTTCCATCCATTTCATAACGCTTCAGCAATTGTTGAATTTCTCCTTTATCTTTTTTTTGTGCGTGCCTTCCGAGTTGTATTTTGTTGTTTTCACCTTCCCCTACAGCGTTGTCTATTGATACTTGTTGCTTGGAATTCGTTCTTCTTTTTTGCTTGTGTCACAGTCATTATTTTCATCTTGAAACATCTTTCCTTTATTTTTAATAAGATACATAAACATGCGCCCGCATTTTCTGCAGAAATGACACTGAAGCCTACGAAATTAACAGAACAGTGGCGTCCATATAACCCGATTAATACCTTTTAAAATTTAATCTTAATAAAGGCTGTCCCAACAAGAACGCAAGATTTACATTTTAAATAAAACGCAGATATTTAAAAAAAAATCGTGAATTCTTTATTATATCGTAAAGTAGACAGGATGAGGTTGTGTGGAACAACGCATCGGCCAGATGGCCGCCGCGGCTTTGCTGGCACATACGCGATCTTTTAATGAAATTTTCAATGAAATGGGCCTCGTCACTAGAGATGATTTTATCGGCAAAATCAGCATTTTCATGTTGTCTCTCCAATACCCAATTAACGAACTCCCTTCGCTGTGCATGGTCAGCTGGCTTCAGTTCCTGAGTCAATTCAACTTTGTATGCATGAAGATGCAAATCTATTGTCAAAGTTCGCTGCATAGTGGATTTGGAAACACCAATTTGCTGAGCTCGGTGTCGAATTGAGGTGGATGGAGTTTGAGCGACATCATCACGTACTGCTGCGATATTTTCGGTCGATCGACCTGGTCGAAGGCCCGTTGTTGTCTTTACATCAGTTACAGACCCAGTTTCAGCAAATTTTTCCATTAATCGCTTTACAGTTGACTCTTTTGGAGCATTATTGTAACCCCAAGTTGGTCGCAATTTCCGAACTGTAGCCGCAAAACTTTCACCATTTTGGTAAAACAATTTCACAATGAGAATGAGTTGTTCATTCGTGTAGCGCTCCATTTTTATTAACCCTATACCTTCTATTCATAAACAAAAATAATTGTTCAAATATCAAACAACAACACTTCGAATGACGCCAAATTTAAATCTTGCGTTCTTGTTGGGATACCCTTTATTTACATATAAACATAACATTTAAGTTTTTTCTACACCTGTACACGCAAGTGATAACCCAGCAAAATTCCTTCTTTTATACCGTATTCTAACACAGGCCTTATATTAGGCTTATTTTAAGTTTTATTTTCGCTTAATATAAGCATAAAATAAATCCTTATTATTCATTTAAAAAAGGCGTTTTTATACTTTCTGGCTATATTTATTATACCATTAAAGACTTGAGACAAATTCATTTCATAAAAAGAAAAATTAAAGAACACATTAACACATAAACAAATTAGAGAACACAAAACAAATCACAAAAACACAAATAGTGGGTAACACAATATATATATATTAAAATATAAATAAATATAAATATATAAATATTTAAAATAGCTTTATTCTGCAGACGCAACTTATGCCTTCTTTGGTCCATCCTATTTTGCCTTTTTTGATTGCATCCTTGATATTCTTTTCGTACTCCTCGAAAGTTGAATAAAAACGACTTACGGTGCCTAAATTAACAAAAAGGTTTTAAAACTTCGTACAAAGTTGACTGGGAAAAATTATAAGCTGCAAATTATAACACTGCACTTATTTTCTTATTTTTTTTTTTTTTTATTCTTTAAACACTTCAATTTGCCCACTTAAAATAACGTTTGTTCTGTTTCAGTCTCAGCGCACAAATGAAAGATGCCTTATGGATGTGTTACTATAAGGAATTCTTAAGAAATATAGTATCGTTGATTTGCTGACGCGTTCTGTCGTGTTCTTTGGGTTGTTTACCGTGGTGGAAAAAATAATAGAAACAAAGGAAATTCGCAATGTTTATCAATAGTTTTCACGTGTAGTTCAGTCTTGTTTCCATCTTTTTTTTCTCGTAAAGTATATAAACCTTAGTATGTATACCTTAGTTCAGTCTTATTATGGGTATTCAATAAGATGTGTTATTTTGTGTATCCCTTATTTAAACCTTCGCCTGATATACCTTATTAAATTTTCTGCTGGGAAGTTCTGCTACTCTATAGAAACACCACATACAGCATTGCACGCCGTTTTTCCACATATCTATGGCTCATAGGAGAGACAACCGTAAAGCGATAAGAAGACAAAGAACAAATATCAGTGAAAAATCATAGTAACCCGAAAATGTTTCGGGTTATTTTGTTGCTAACTGGTTAGAACAAATTGTTGTTCTTTCCTTGTTTCACTTCAGACAGCCGTATACATAGAGCGATAAAGAGCAAAAATCAGTATAAAATCAGCTAGCAACAAAATAACCCAAAAATATTGCAGATGAATTTTTTTACCGACTTACCATTTCAGATTTTTCACGCCACGCTACTGTAACAGAGTAATTTCTGTAATCAGCTATGTCAGCGAGCACTGCAAAGCACTAATCACAAACCACCTATACTAGCTTTAGTTTTTAGCTCATTTGTGGCACTAATTAAGCGTTGAGTAGACAATTTTGAAAACATAAAAAAAGGATGGATGGATGGATGGATAGGTTGTTTCGACACACGGCAAGAGTTTTCATAGTACCTCGAGAAATGAACTGAACCTTACAAAGCTGCTGAACGATTATAACACCCTATAACATGAGCCAAAGGAAATATTTACCACGTGAGTTGCAATGTACAGGTAACGTTAGTTTGTGAAATTTCGTTCAACTTAATCTCATTCGGGTGAGCTGGTATCGAGGAAATAAATATGCACTGCAAATATGTTTGAAACGGAAAATTTGTTTACCTTTCAGTAGCACAATATACGAGAGCGAAAAATATTGACGTTTACAACTCAATTTTCTCGAATTAGTGTAGAAGCGATGAGAAGTGTTGGATTCGCATGTTGTTGCGAGGTGTGTGCCTTTTAATAAACGGAATTAACTAGAAGAAACAAACGAAAATAAAGTGCAGTCGTAGGTTGGTTAAACAGAAAGTATAAAAAACCGGTCAAGTGTGAATTTTACTCACCCGCCGGGGGGTTTCGTTAACAGATTAGAAGTAAGGATTTATTATAAGTTAAGGAAATTAACAATGTCAGATGACATCACTAAAATTCTTCATATTAGCCGTGTTTTATTATGCACGGATGATCCATATGGATAATGTGTGTAAATAAAGCGCTCCAGATCATGGAAGCATTTTTATTTTGTGTTCTGACAGTAGTTTGACAATTAACTCCTGTCGATGCTGTGATATTTGCGGGCAGTGTTTCCATGCCAACATAATTTTTCTTCTCTTCAGAGCAAGTGTTTGCACATTGTTTACTATGATGATTACAATTTTCACCGACAAACATAAAGCAATTGTGCAAATCACAGAAAATTGTTAGAAATTAAAATTGAAATATAAATTTTCCATTACTGTTAGCACAATATTTCTTAATTAAGGAATAAAAGTGAGTACTAAAATCTAGTTCAAAAAATAATATTTTGTATACTTAGGCAATGCTATAAATTGGAAATGGTTTCCAGACAAATCAGCTTCCATGGCGGGGAATAGCGTGAATCAATTTTCGGATCACGATAAATGATCCGGATAGCTATCTGGATCATGTGTTGTTGTTGCAATGCGTGCAAACCAATGATCTACATAGATCATGAGTGCATAATAAAACACAGTTATTGTTTCAAATAAAATTAAACAAAAGTAAATCCTTTTCTATTTGCTCTTTGTGCCATCAGTATTAAAACTGCTTTGGTGATTTAAAAAAAATGGTCGCAAGCTAGTTTCTCTATAAAAAGCGGGCACACATCGCGGTGCTAATTTTTGTTTATTAAATTACTCTTATTGTGAGTGCCTAGCTAACAATAGTGAGTAAGCTAGAAATTTAACTTTTAAGATGCAAACTACACTAAACGCATCGTCAATTCCCTCATATTAAATATTTTTAAACGAAAACACAGCAGTATCAAAATCGAAGAAAAACAGTTTACAACATATAAAACAGAATCGATATATCGAGGACCGCATCAAATCACATCAAGCAATCACATTTTTTCCATTGTTATATTATTTCAGATAAAAACATTTACATTGTGTTTGTTACCACACATTTTACATTGCAGTGATTTGACAATATTATCTTGCCACTGAAATAATTGTTAAGATATTAGAAACAAGACAGACGAAAAATAAGAACTTAAAAGGAAAACACGACAAGACCTTCCACACAAAAAAAAAACAAAAGTAAATAACTAAGTAAATAAGAATAAAAAAAAGATTTAATAATAAATACTAAGAATAAAATTAATATAACAAAATAAATATATATAAAATTCCCTGTTGTGAGTCAGCACCCTTTGGGGCTGACAACAAACAACGTTTCAAAAGAGATCCTTCAGCTGACATATCCCACCATGACAGATCGCTCTGTCACTTGCCTTTCGCCATCAAAAGAGATAAGTTCGCTGGAGATAATTTAAAAGTATATATTGAAATTATTTTAATTCGAATAAAAGTTTTTATTTCAAAATATTTGAAAATAACCCAAGTCTAAAAAATAGATAAATAGATAAATAATAATAAATAGATAAATAAATAGGTAAATAAGTAAATAAAAACAAAAAAAGTAAAGAAATAAATGAAAAAAATATATGTATGTAAGCCCCCACCGACAGGTGCCACAGGTCCCAACGCCCGCACTGGGCACAAATGTTTTTGGCTAACGGACGTGCGTCTGCTGACCGTTTGCCGTACGCCCGCGACGAAAACAAGGAGAACGCACGCCGGGAACGCATGATCGTGGGCTGGTCGCTAACGGGCGTCTGTCGCGTGTGGATCGTTCGCTTAAGATAATTGAAGAAAGACGAGAATAAAAAAAGTGAATTTGAAAAGCGCGTAGTTTTATTTCATATAATCCCCCGGCATCTTGACCTGTGGCCGAAGAGCTTAACATCTATAAATATTATAAAACAAAGTCGAAAAAAATGTTTGGGGAGTTTAATCTCAGGAACTACCGAACGGATTTGCATGCGGTTTTCACCAGTAGCATTGTTGGGTATCCATTATGGGTATGCACTACATTTTATAGACATTTACAATAACCAATTTTATGGTTCTATAAAAATTCGAAAAGCCAATCCGCCCTGTAATTTCCACACCGCTTTGTCAAAAAATCTGAAAAAAATACAAAAAATCGGCTTCCATGAGTAAATTAAAAAAAAACTAATTTCAGCATTCTAGCCCCAATACTTTTGGAGCTTTTGGCCAAAAACGATAAAACGTGAATATTCGAATTTCGAAAATCTAAAAACGCAGTTTTATAAATCTCGGAGCAAGCACTAAGAAATAATAGCTATAAAAATATCGATTAGTTGGAGAAATCCGAGAAATCGCTGATTAAAAGATTTTTTTAATCTATAAAATACTGGCTGAAATCGATGCGAGTCTCAGTGGTGTTTTCCATGTTCATTTCAACCCCTATTTGCTCAACTCAAATTTGCACACAGCTGGCATGACGATGATCGCGCGGAAACGGTGTTGTACGGATAGAGGCATATGAGATGTGAAAAATGGATATATGTATGTATGTATGTGCATAGGTTTACATAAATGTACACATTAAAAATACAGGCAGCGATGAAAGAACGTGGAATTTTTTGTTTGAATGTGATAGCCAATGGGAAAATAACATATCTGATGCGTGTTCTGTTCTACAGGAATATAACAAGGACACTTATTTACTTTGATAATTTCGTTGCGTAAAATTACTGAACCTTTGTTCCCGTGGCAAAATCACCGCAAAATATGATTGAATATATGTTGTACCGCAGACAACAACAATTGTCATCCGATTATGGGAACATTGATCAAAGTACATACAGTTGAATCATCTAAGTCGAATTTTCACGGGTTAGAGTCTGTAATATTTGCATTGGGCGGCGTAACGGCCCGTTGAGAACCAGAGCCTAGCTTTTTAGCACCTCCACTGTGTTGTGCGCGTTATAATTTTGACACATGTGGTGTTTAATGCCGGCTCCGAACGGCGAATTGCGAAAACTTTTCGTGACAGAAGTACTCCAGGAGGATTGTCAGTCGTTCGCCGGAGGTGGGGCCGTGAAAAATGTTTGTGGTGTTTTTTTTCCTCGACTTTTCCCCTAAACTTCCAATACACGCGGTAAATGAAGCAAAAATGCATCTCAGATACCTACCTGTTTTCATATTAAAAGCTGATTATTTGTGTGTGCGCGATGCGAATAGAAATGGTTCTCGGCAACGATAATGTTCGCTCGCGATGTTCGCGTGTAGGGCCATGTTTGCAAGCTAATCCTTATTTTTACTAAGAACTTCCTTTGCTCTCTCTTTTTTGCATAGGTAAACAACAATAAGGGCAACCTCTTGCGCTTTTTCTCCGACGTGTTTGCACTACGAGAATCAATACGAAATTAATGTTCTCGAAATGTGTTCATCGTCTAGGACCCCAATGGGAGAGTCAGATAATGCGAG
The DNA here is from genome assembly GCA_905187475.1 of Syritta pipiens. NCBI lineage: Eukaryota > Metazoa > Arthropoda > Insecta > Diptera > Syrphidae > Syritta > Syritta pipiens. Next base: position 57,906,338 of record LR994572.1, on the reverse strand, counting down.
TGTACGTACTTGCTACAAGTTGCGAGGGGACTTTTTTTTTGTCTGTTTTTTAGCCAAAGAAATAAAACTCGACTTAGAGGTTTTGAAAGTAGACTAAGGCTGGAAGGAATGTATTCGGGTAAGAGGGATTTTCGACTTAGAGAAATTCGACTGTGGAATTTTATTTCAAGTAGCCATATAACATTAAACCATGCAGAATACATGCGAGAAAAACTATGATCATTACTGATTTATGGAAGTGATTCAAAACGAGTGTCTTCTGAAAAGGGGAAAAATCGTTTGTGATTTAATTATGTTATTAGTCTACAATAACAAGGGGAATATTTCCTTTTTGAATGCTACTGGAGGCAGCGGGAAGACTGCTTTTGCTGTGGGATCATCTGGAATCGAACCCACACTTTTAGATGGCGGAGGAACTGCTAACTCTGCTTTTAAACTTCCATTAAAATTTTGTAGTGCCGATATTTCAAGTGCTTGCAATGTTTCCAAGTAGAGTAATATTGGTAAATTGACGGGGGATTGTAGTTCAATAATTTAGGACGAGGCTTTAATGCACCACAAAACGTTTAACAAGATGCATTAAAGCAAAGTCTATGCTTCACTGAAAAAGTCATACTTATGGCTTCACATAAAAAATCGTAACTTCAAACTAATATAAGTGTTGCATACGGAAGAGACAACACATCACTTTCCAATAATATGCTTCAAATAAGACCAGAAAAATTTGAAGTAAGAAATGGGAAGGTAAATTTCCGAAATATCTTTTGTTTTGTTGCCGAATATTTTAGAAATGATTGAGAAGGTATATTCGGATATTGCAAACTTATATAATAATTCATTTGGTTTGAGGGAAGGGCTATTTTGTGGCAGACAAATAAGCAAGTCAATTAAGTTATTGATTCAGTTCTTGCCAAATGTGATTCATCATCAAAAGTTTATTATTTAGTTGACCGCGCTTTAGACGAAGAAGAAGCGGTGCATTACCCCAAATTATTTCTAAATTCATTAACACTTTCTGGTATTCCATTACTGGAATACTAAAAAACTTTAGATATATAGTGTTGCCTGCGCGAAGCCAGGACGGGTTGCTAGTGTATATATAAACATATCAACAAAAAAATGTAATTGTAATTTGTAATTGTTATAATTAACATTATACATATAATTAATACATACAAAACAATAATAATTAAGGTTATAAACTGAAGTTTCACATAATGTTGAAGAAATGCAATCCTAATAACGGTACTTTTTAAGAAACTCCAAAAACTTAAGGCTATTTTAAGAAAATTAACTAAAACTTCCAAAATATAAAACTGATTATAATGATTTTTATACCAATCGAAAAAACTTTTGAATGCCTTTAATTCGAGATATCTGGGAAAAAAATAAGTTATGGGCTTACGAGATATTTTCATTTCTTTTTTCACGGTTTTTGAGGTTTAAATGTCCTTTTCGTCTTTTCTATTTATTTGCGGTCAAAATGGCTTTGGATTTTGGTTTTAGATGCATTAGACTATGTTCTGTCCTCAAAAAATTTACAAAAAAATCGGAGGTAAGTACTATTCGTAACTTTATCCAAAAAAATAAATATATAAACAAGTATGAAAAAAAAAAAAACCGGTCAAGTGTGAGTTTAACTCACGCACCGAGGGTTTCGTTCTTTCGTCAACAGATTAGAAGTAAGGACATAATTTAAGTTAAAGCAACTAACTACGGCTACCTGCCGTTTTCGAATAAAGCTAAACAAAAGAAAAGTCGTTCTCATTTGCTGATCGTGCCAACCGTGTAAAAATTGATTTAGTGAACTTAAAGGAAATGGTCTCAAGCTACTCCATTGAAGCAATTAATCAGCAGTTCATGAAAGTTAGCTTACCAAGCAGCTCAGCAATTCAAATCATAACGTATTCGGCAATAAAAAATAGCCACTTAATCGTCTAGAACACTAATGTGGTACAGTCACAAACATCCAAGAAATTAACAAATCAAGTACTCGTGTTTGATATTCAAAAAAAAATTCAAATTTTGCACTAGGATTTATTTTGTTTTTTTTTCCTTAGAATTTTTTATGTTCACTTTTATTCAGAGACAAAACATAAAATCTTTCCAACAGCATATTTATATAAATCGCAACCAATAGAAAAGAGCAAATCAGGAAATGGTCTGAACACACATACACCTACAAATAACTGATTCTCTTATTTTCTTCAAAAAAATTACAACAACAAAGCTATTACGATCAATCATTTCTTTGCTTCGCTTTGTTCTTTTAAGAGAACTGAGAGAGAAGAAAACTGTCATACAAAATATTCGAGAAACCCTCTTCGGAGAAGAAAAAAAATAAAAACCAAAAAAAGCCAAATTGGACAAGTCGAGGATTGAACCCGGAACCCTCAGACCAAAGCGCGAGCGCTATAACCACTCCACCAACGCCGCTTCGAAATTCTATTGTCTTTCTTGGTATAGGAAACGCGTAGAAAACTTTGTGTGTGTGAGATAATCACTAGTTGCCCTTTTTTAGCAAAATGCTCACATAACTTAAATCGTTAATATTTCTAAATATTGTGTGAAAATAAAATTTTTTTTGTATAACATTTTTTGATTCTATTGATGCGATCTACAAAATGGAGTTTTCGGATCTTAAAAATTCGTATGTCATTGTTTTTTGTTTTTGGCCAATAACTCGAAAACTGTTTGAGCCAAGATGCTCGAACTAAATTTAAACTAAAGATTACGTCGAGACCTACATTCTAGATTTTATTCAGATTTTTAGACCCGCGGGTGTGGAAATGCGAGGGGGGGGGACGCTTTTTTTTCGCACTTAAAGCTTAATATCTCGAAAACCGAGCCTCGGAACAAAAACCTCAAAATGAAAACTGTATTTTATTTTACGAGACCTATCCAACGATACCTAACTCAAACAATTCCGTTAAGAAAAAAAATTAAAAAAATTAGTTATCAATTAATTTTAGTACAAATAAAAAATCATAAGAGATTTCTGGATATATTTGCAATATTGCGATGAGTTGCCCCATAACTCCAATTTTTTTCAGATTTTTTGGCCCATTATTTTAGAAAATAAGGTATGGGACATGGTACACCAGTCGGTTTTTTGAAGTTTGCGGGCTTATAACTTCTTACCAATAAGACTAAGATGCTAATTGTAGTACAACTTTTTGATCTTGCTATAATTCTCTTTCTAACGATACCCATATCAAGTATCTAAGAAAAAAAAACTATTTTTTGATTTTAGTATTAGTACTAAGTTTTTCGTTAATAAGTGACTTTCTTCAAACTTTTTTTCGGAACTTTCTTTGGGCAAGTGAAGCACATCTTCTGTGTAAATTTCATTTCTTAATTCCAGGTGGTTCACCAGGTACCTAAGATAAGGCTTAGTGACAAACAGACAGACATTTTTGTAATCTCCGCCCCGCCCCCTTTCCAATGACACCCATATTGACCACAAAAGTTAATAAATTTTTTTTCAAAGATTAGTTTCAGTACTAACTTTTTCTTTAATATACGACTAATTCCGGAAAAAATTCCTGATTTATTTTTGGGTTGCCAAGATACATACCCATTCCAAATTTCATCCCTTAACTACAGAGGATTCAGAAGTTATTAGCAAATATGTAAAGGCGACAGACAGACAGACAAAATAGAGACGGACACATAAGTGAATCTATAAGGGTTTCGGTATTCCTTTGGAACGAAACCCTAAAAAGAATAAATGAACAAAATAAATAAATAATCTGCATAACAGGCCATACAGGGCCAGAGCAGAGCTTGTTCGCACCTTCACTGTGTTGTGCGCGATAAAAATTGACACAAGTGAAGGGGACCTACTGCTTATTGCCGGTTCTGAACGGTTAATTGCAAAAGCTTTCGCAATTTCTTTCCCCGGGCTGGATTCGAACCTGGGTACGCTCGCATAACAGTCCGACGTACTAACGATTAAGCCACGGCGCCCACAATAAATAAAGATATAAATATTAGGTTGTCAAATATCTCCCTTCCGCCCTTTTGTCTTCCGGCTATGTACAAAGCGCTACAGAACTCGTATCTAAACTAATCATGCATAGCGTCGTTTTATAGGTTATGTCAAGACCTTTCAAATGCGTGCCTCAAAATGGAATATTTTCCTGACTCCTGGAAATTAGCCAAAGTTATTCCAATACCAAAATCTGGCAATAAGTTTGCTTAGTAACCTTAGCAAAGTTTTTGAGAAAGTTCTTAAAGAAGTGATTTTAAAACATATTTCTGAAAACAATATATTCCCCAATGAACAATTTGGATTTAGGGCACACCACAGCTCCACCCATCAAGTATTACGAATCTGCAATCACATAAAGTCAAACCGTGCTATAGGCAAATCAACTGGGATGGTTCTACTTGACATAGAGAAAGCATTTGATACTGTCTGACGGACTTTTGTATGAATTGATACACTTCCGGTTTCCTCCTTATATATGTAAAATTGTCCAAAGTTTCTAAACTCGTCGTCGTGTCGTAGTCCAAGTGAACAGTGGTGTTTCTGACCTAATGTTTTTCAATTCTGGTGTTCCACAGGGTTCAGTTCTAGCTCCAATTTTATATAATCTTTATGTATCAGACTTCCCAAAATTGCCAAGTTGTCACACTGCAATTTTTGCAGATGACACCGCTATATTTTCTTCACATGAATTAGCTCTCAATATTGAGAACAATTTCTTAAGTGTGATCAAAATTGTGGAAAAATATTTCAGCAAATGGAACATCAAATTGAATGAGGAAAAGACGCAGGCTATCTTTTTCACACGAAAAAGAAAGCCCTGCTTTGTTCCTACAAGGCAATTGCAGTTAAATGGATTGCCTATAAATTGGGAAAACTCCGTACGTTACTTGGGTATTAGTCTAGACACGAAACTAACTTTTAATGATCACATTAGTAAAACAATTAAAAAGGTAGGGGTAGCAAGAAAATTGTTATATCCATTTATAAATAGGAAATCGTTACTTTCACTTGAAAATAAAATGATTATTTATAAGGTGATTTTTCAAGCCATTATGTTATATGGGTGTCAAGTATGGGGTAACTGTTCGAAATGTCACATAAAAAGATTGCAAGTATCTCAAAATAAGCTTCTTAAAATGATGTTAAATTTGCCTTGGCATCACTCAACTAAAGACATACACAAAAAAGCGAATGTTGAATTGATTTCTGATAGGATACAGAAACTGAACTAAAAATTCCAAGAACGCTGTAGTTTTGTTGAAAACCCGCTTATTTATATTCTAAGTGATACTTAATCTCTATTGTTTATTCAATGTTACTGTATTTTATCTATTTATTTGTTTATTTGTTTATTTGTTTATTTGTTTATTTGTTTATTTCTTTATTTATTTATTTATATATTTATAAATTTATCTATTTCTTTATTTATTTATTTATCTATTTATTTATTTACTTATTTATTTATACATTTATTTATTTATTTATTTATATATTTACTTATTTATTTATTTATTTATTTATTTATTTATTCATTTATTATTTATTTTACTTATTACAAAACTTGTGTGTTTACTAAAATTGTATTGTTCACTTATTTATATACTTTTGTTTTTGTTTCTTTTTCACATTGTATTTTTTTTTTCGTAATTTCCTCCAAAGTATAATCAGTATAATCATATTATTTTGAAAATTACAATTTTGCATAATTACTTGTAAAATATTATAGAAGAAAGATATAATAATATCATATCTCTAATCTGTAAAATGTGCGGCAACAATACTTATGTCATCAATATTATGCGAAATAAAAGATCTATCTATCTATCTATCTATCTCTGAAGAGTTGAATATAAATTAGGATTTAAAACCATCGTGCGGCGTTGAGGAATGAAATCGAATCTTTAATATTCATCCGAGTTGCTTGTGTACTGGTATTTTCTTTTGCAATTTAAGAAATGCCAAGTATTAATTAAGAGGTGTCATAAGAGTATCTTACTATATTTCTATCCATTGTTTTTTATTCAATACATTTAACAACAATTCCAATGAAAAAAGAACAAGACAAAAACAAAGTGATTGTGTGGCTGCAATACAACCATGAATTTTGAAGCACAAAGAAAAAACATCGCACTTGTAGGTAGAAGTTAATCCTTTTATGCCCAGTGTTGAATGAATTTCATTTACTGACAACTCGAAAATTCTGGCGTAAATCTGCATTAGTCCTAGTGCAAAAAAATGTTCGGGATCTTTTATTTCGTTTTTGGTGAATCGAAAAAAAATATTTTACCTGCGGTTGGAATTGGGCGTGGTCATGAAAGGGTTAACAAGATCTTCATATAATTTTTTTCCGTGGTAAAGAAATGAAATACAGAATAGAAAAGTCAAGCTCAGTGTATGTTTGTGGCTAGTAAATTTCAATTGAATTAATTGAAACAGTTTAAATGTTCTTAGTTATGCAAAAAAAATCGGTTCATCTGATATTCCCCATTTTTGAAACAGTTTTCCCCTTTTCTCCTTTTGGGTCGAAAAATCCCCAAATGGGCAAAAAATCCCTCGATCTGGCATCGCTGCACGTAACCACTAATGAGCTATAGGTTACTTGTGCACACAACCGTGCGGTTCTGTTGGCCTCAAACAATTTGCTTTTAATATAAAAACAGTTGGGTATTTGAGATGTTTTCAAGCTTCATTTAGTGAATGCATTGAGAGTCCGGGTGAAGTCTGCCTTTTTAAAATAGAGCCCTTTTTTAAAGACTCAGTCCAAAATTACACACCTTTTTCTCAACTTTGGAGCAACTTTTAATCCAAATAACTCGAAAACGTAACTTTTGACTAAAAAATTAGAAATGAAACCTACTTTTTGTATTAAAAGATCTGTCGAATGCTATGTCACTTGATTAGTTTTAATAAAAAAAAGTTAAAGATAAAGATATAATATATTTCATAGGTAGCATTTTTTAGCTACCTAACAAATTTGCAATGATATTTGGTTATCACACATAATTATTACATGACAATACAATACAATACAGACATGATCGATTGATCTTTCTTCTGAGATAATATTTATAAACATTAGAAAGAAAACTACCAGTATAACCTTCCATTAGAAACATTAATAGAAAAAAAGAAAGACCAGAGATTTAGTATTAGTACTAATTTTTTCGCTAGTATGTAATTTGGGCTATTAAAACACTTATATTGCCAAAATGTCATTTCTTAATTCTAAGAGGTTTACCAGTTACCAAGATGAGAGCTTAATGACGGATGGACAGACATTTTAATAATCTGCACCCCGGTTCCTTTCCAATGATATCCATATCGACCATCAAAATAAATATATGTTTTTCCGGGTTAGTATTAGTACTAAATTTTTCTTTACTCTACGACTAACTCTGAAAAAACTTTTCTATTTCTAGGTTGCTTAGATACATCTCCAGCCCAAATTCCATCCCTTAGTTCCTAAGAACTTAGAAGTTATGGGTCAAATATGTATAAGAGGACAGACAGACAAACGGACACCGGAGCGATTCTATAGACACATAAGCATATTTTAGGACTAAGATCCCATGTCTAACCTACAAGTTGTTTTAGTAATCATACGGCCTCCCTTTAGAGAAAGGAGAGAATGCCCTTTTTGTAGAGTACATTTGTGAAATGTCCCTTTCATATCCATAAAGGCGCCAAGTGGCACCTTTTTTGGTTTCAATGATTCTTACACTATCTACGTAACTTTATAAAGTGCAGTAATTGTAGACTTACGGTTTTGGTAGGCAAATTGCAGCCTATTGAGAGGCTTTTCTAGTGTCGATCTTATTAGAGGTTCTAGGCTCAGTCATCTTTAGTACAAAAGAAGAAAGACCGATTGGCGGTTTATTTCCTCCTTTGGGAATAAATACAACCCTGACCAATCTCCACTTAAGTGATATGTACATTGTTGGTTTGAATGTTTGATCTTATAATTTTTGCGAGGAGTGCCTTTCATTCAAAAGTGCTGGAAAAATACCATCAGGTCCTGGCGCCGAAAATGGCTTAAAACTATTTATTGCCCAGTCCACATTTTCAAAGGTGATGTACTTATTGAAATTTGGGTATCTACCAGAGATGTAAAAGATTGCAATCTTTTGATTTTAAAAATCAATTGAATTCATACCTCTGATTTTTCAATTCATAAATTAAATCTGCAACTAGACTGCAACATTGAAATCTCTCATTCTTTTTGAAGTCTTGATTGGAGCAATCCTTACGACCAATCTATTGATTGCAAATCAATTGAATGCAAATCTTTAGACTAACATATTTGGGACTTCAAAAATTTTCGTTGCGATCTTTGGGATTGCAAAATTTTTCGTTGAAGTCTTTGGTGATTGCAAGATTTTTCGATGAAGTCTTTGGGATTGCAAGATTTTTCGATGAAGTCTTTGGGATTGCAAGATTTTTTGTTCAAGTCTTTGGGACTTGTGATCAGTTTTGAAGTAGTCTATAAGAGTGAGGATGATGGAGAAGGGGTGAGGATGGGGATGGAGTCGTACCAATTGAAATAAAACAGTTAATGAAAAAATTAAATGAATTCATGTTTTTGATTTTATAAATTACATAAAGAAAAGAAACGTTATCAATATCTGTAACATGTGCGATTTCATATTGCAATTTGTTAAATTACACAAAAAAAATGTATGGAGAAAACAAAAAATCATTTTCTTCTATCGAAGAAAAAAATTTAAAACTTTATGCTTACTTGCTGCCTAAGCAAAAAAATAAAAAAAAAAAAAATAGTCGGTGTAACAGCCCATACAGGGCCAGAGCCTAGCTTCTTCGCGCCTCCACTGTGTTGTGCGCGATATTTTTTTGACACATGTGGAGGAGGCCCACCTAAGCAAGAACAGATTTATATGCTCTCTTATTTTTGTTTAGATAATATACAGTTTTAAATTTTTTTTTCTTTCGAGGCCACACTGCATGAAAAACAATAGGTGCAATTCTCACTCAACTTCTTACTTCAGTTGTGCGAAAGTGTTCTGTAGTTCTCCATTTATTTAAATTTGTTGTGAACAAGGTTTGGCTATGAAAACAGAAACCGAATTTTCATCCGACGAGTATGAGGCTGATCCCACATTTAATTTGTGTTATGTTAAGTGGTGGAACTTATTAAAAACGCGATGTGTACTGTTTGAAATCACAACTTAAACTGCACATTTTATTTCTATGATATATAAAGTAGGTACATTGTTCATTTGGGTAACTGTATGTAAATAAAGAGCTTTGACACTAATACTAAAACAATTTGGGAACCCTAGTTCCTAGTCGTGAGAGGTACTTCTCAAACGATGAGCCTTCTGTAAGCCACAAAAGAACCGAAAGAACATTTTCGGCCAGCAAAATTAATAACAGTGAAAATGAACCACAATCGTCATACTCATCAGAAAATGATAAGAAAAAGTGTTAATACTTTATTGATCAAAACTTTATATTATTATTACTTAAAACTATATTACTTAAAACTTAAACTTGAATTGTGAATTTCTGAACTAAAATTTTAATATCGTGAATTGTTAATTTATTTCGATATTCGAAAGATTTAAATTTATAACAGTTTTGTATCTATTAGGAGGATGGTTGGTGGAACCTTTCTCTTTTCCTGTAAGCACCGATCAATAAAGACGTGCAAAGTCTCTAGTCTAATAGTTATTTTAATTCAAATTTGTTGAGTCCAAAAAACCATTGTGGACATTTTTTGGTGCCGAAACCCGGGAATAAAGTTATTCCCCATCCTAAATTAATCGAACATCCTAAATAAGTTAATTCATTAAAAAGAAAATCAACGAGAAGAAAAATATCTCTTCGTGGAATCTTCAATTGTTCATCAGCCATCGAGAACAACGTGGGAAATTATGTATGTATGTGTGTATATATATATATAAAACAATAAAGTGAAAAAAAAGAAGAAAACAAGAACAAAATTGTGAAAAAATCGAAAAAGAAAAAATATATACGCATGTCATCATAAATTCAAAATCCAAGTTCTTTAAAAGCTGCATTCGTTAAATCGGTGAATCCAAGGTCGTATATAGATTCAATTCTACTTGCTGTTGGTTCCAGCCTATTATTTTCGTTGCAATCTGATAAGCTGCATTAGATGCATTGTTGTTGCAAGCTTACTAGTGGAAACTGTCTTGGATGAAAATTCTTGCGTGTGCTTTTCGTCGATCGTGGTTAACCTCACTTCCTTCCTAACAAATTGGTTGTGGTTGTGATATTGGAAAAGGGCTTTATCGTTGTCGAATTCGCCGCGTGTTAGGATCGTTGGATCATCCACAAAAGGCAACATAACGCGGATAAAAAACCTCATTAGTGCTAAAGGGGCAGATATGTCTAGCGCCGAATTAGAATGTCGTCTCGGCATAATCGTGACGTACAATTTGATTTGAACGTACAATTGTCGTTGGATAAGTTGAATAATCAAGAGGAAGAAAAGTTGGCTCATAGGTCGGAGTTAGAAGAGATCTATGTGGCGACTAGAGCTTTGATTCAATCATTGTTGTTGGAGCAAAAGGGAAATTTAACTTTTGCAGATGGATTTAATACCTCGTTCGTTTCACATCAACCTCTTTCTCGTTCGAAGTTGGAACGCGTTGCACTACCAACGTTTTCCGGCAAGTTTTCGGAATTTCCGAATTTCATTGGTATTTTTACCAGTCTCGTTGATAAAGAAGCAAGCTTGGATGCATTACAAAAATTTAATTATTTAAAGAAATTTTTACAAAATTACAAAAATTTAATTATTTAAAGAAATTTTTGTCTGGCGCGGCTCTCAATTCGATAAAGGAGTTTGATTTAACGTCGGAAAATTATAAAAAAGCTTTAGAACGTTTAAAAGCACGTTTCGATAGCAAAACGTTAATGTTCCAAGAACATTTGATTGGAATAATGAACACGGATAAGATTTCCAAGTGTTCTGCTCAGAATCCTCGCAATTTGGAAGATAACTTTAATTCGCATAGAGCAGCTATGCTTTCTATTGGAACGCATGAAAACGTGTGTGATGCATTTTTTATTTTACTAGCGTTGGATAAATTAGATGCGGATACTAGATCCAAATGGGATGAAACTATTGATTATTCCCAGCTCCCAACATGGGATGACTTTTCAAAAGTTTTAAATCGTCGTTGCCAGACACTTGAGTCGAAGGAATCAAAGCTTCAAGTTGCTGATTTTCATACCAAATCATCGGGAAGCCGATTAAATACTCGAAACAACAGTCGAAACAGACAGCACCATTCCACCTTAGTTGCGCAGTGTGTACCTTGTGAGTTCTGTTCGCTAACCACTCACTCTGTTCTGTTCGCTAACCACGTGTGAATGTTTCAAGAAGCTGCCAGTTGTCGTTCACTTTCAGGAAGTTAAGAAGCGTATCCTTTGCATCAATTGTCTTGCGAGAGGGCATTCTGTTCGAAAATGCCAAGCATCGAGATGCAAAGTGTGCTCAATGCCTCATCACCAATTGCTGCATAGATCTAATTCGTCATTAGGCCTTAACCTCGGTAATTGGCGAACCACTAAGAATTTAGAAATAAAACTTCGCTAAAAGACGTATTTCACTTGCCCAAAGAAAGTTCAGGAAAAAAATTTCAAGAAAATTTTATATTAGCGAAAAGCTTAGTACCAATACTAAATTTGAAAAATAAATTTCTTTTACTAGTTCCTTGATATGGGTATCGTTGGAAAGGGGATGGGAGCTAGATCAAAAAGTTGTACTATGGCAATCACCCTTCTCTTATTGGTAAGAAGTTATTAGCCAACAAATTGCCAAAACTGACTTGTGTACCGTGTCCCCCACCTTACTTTCTAGAATATTTGACCGAAAAATCTGAAAAAAATTGGAGTTATGGGGCAACTCATCGCAATACCCCAAAATTATCCGAAAATCGTGTATGATTTTTTATTCATGCTAAAATAAATTAATTACTAATTTTTTTTGAAAAAAATTTTACGAGAATATATTAAGTGAGGTACCATCGGATAGGTCTTGTAAAATACAATAGAGTTTTCATTTTGAACTTTTCATTTGGAAGTTAAGTTTGCGAGATATTAAGCTTCGAACTCGAAAAAAGGCGTCCCCCACACCTCTCAGTTCCACAACCGTTGGTCTAAAAATCTGAAAAAAATCTGAAATGTAGGTTTTGATATAATCTTTGTGTGTGTGTTGTGTTGGTTTGAGCACTCTGGCTTTAATAGTTTTCGAGATATTGGCCAAAAACCAAAAAAACAACAACATTCGAATTTTGAAGATCCGAAAACGCCATTTTGTAGATCTCGGCGAAAGAACAATAAAATATTACATAAAAAAAGTTATTTTCATACAATTTTTCGAGATATTAACGATTTAAATCGAATCAGTTTCCTGCAAAAAACGATGAACTGACGGCAGTCTCAGTGTGGCTTGCGGCATTTCATCCCCTAAATGCACCAAAGCAATTTTCACACGGCTGGCGCGATCAGCAAATGGAAAAGGATTTTCTTCTGCTCAGTTTCGTTCGAAATAAAAAGAAGAATTTTAGTGAATGAACAGTGAATTGAGTTTAATTTGATTTGACTATTTTAGTTTGTTGATTTCTTAGACTTATATTAAGTCTAAGCTACTAATCTGTTTGCGAAAGAAACCCTCGGCGGGTGAGTAAAACTCACATTTGACCGTTTTTTTAGGGTTTTGTTCCAAAGGAATAACGAAACCCTTATGGAATCACTTCGGTGTCTGTCTGTCTGTCTGTCTGTCTGTCTGTCTGTCTGTCTGTCGCCTTTTACATATTTGACTATAACTTATAAGTTCTTTATAGTTAAGGGATGAAATTTGGACTGAAGGTGTATCTAGGCAACCCAAAAATAAATCATGCACCCTTTTTGGAATTAGTCGCAGATTAAAGAAAAAGTTAGTACTAATACTAACGCTCGAAAAAACGTTTACTCACTTTGATGGTCGATATGGGTGTCATTGGAAAGGGGGCGGTGCCCTGATTATGAAAATGTCTGTCTGTCTGTCATTAGGCCTTAACCTCGGTAATTGGCGAACCACTAAGAATTTAGAAATAAAACTTTGCTAAAAGACGTATTTCACTTGCCCAAAGAAAGTTCAGGAAAAAAATTTTAAGAAAATTTTGTACTAGCAAAAAGCTTAGTACCAATACTAAATTTGAAAAATAAATTTCTTTTACTAGTTCCTTGATATGGGTATCGTTGGAAAGAGGATGATAGTTAGATCAAAAAGTTGTACTATAGTAATCCCCTCACTCTTATTGGTAAGAAGTTATTAGCCAACAAATTTCCAAAAACTGACTTGTGTACCGTGTCCCCCACCTTATTTTCCAGAATATTGCACCAAAAAATCTGAAAAAAATTGGAGTTATGGGGCAACTCATCGCAATAGCCCAAAATTATCCGAAAATCGTGTGTGATTTTTTATTCATACTAAAATAAATGAATTACTAACTTTTTTTGAAAAAAATTTCACGCGAATTTATTGAGTGAGGTATCATCGGATAGGTCTTGTAAAATGGAATAAAGTTTTCATTTTGAACTTTTCATTTGGAAGTTAAGTTTTCGAGATATTAAGCTTCAAACTCGAAAAAAAGGCGTCCCCCCCCCCTCGCATTTCCACACCCGTTGGTCTAAAAATCTGAAAAAAATCTAGAATGTAGATCTTGATGTAATCTTTGTGTTAAAATTGGTTTGAGCACTCTGGCTTTAATAGTTTTCTAGATATTGGCCAAAAACCAAAAAACAACAACATTCGAACTTTGAAGATCCGAAAACGCCATTTTGTAGATCTCGGCGAAAGAACAATAAAATATTATGTAAAACAAATTATTTTCATACAATTTTTCGAGATATTAGCGATTTAAATCGAATCAGTTATCGCAAAAAACGATGAACTGACGACAGTCTCAGTGTCGCTTGCGGCATTTCATCCCCTAAATGCACCAAAGCAATTTTCACACGGCTGGCGCGATCAGCAAATGGGAAAGGATTTTCTTTTGTTCAGTTTCGTTCGAAATGAAAAGAAGAATTTTAGTGAATGAACAGTGAATTGAGTTTAATTTGATTTGACTATTTTAGTTTGTTGATTTCTTAGAACTAAACTACTAATCTGTTTGCGAACGAAACCCTCGGCGGGTGAGTAAAACTCACTTGACCAGTTTTTTTATTATTCGTTTCCTTGTTTCTTTTATTAACTCGTTCGATTTGTACTTTCACGATGGCTAGTTTTGAAATTGAATATGAAGTTCTTTGTGTTTATTTCCTAAATGGAAGTATTTGTAATTTCTCAAAATTTTTGTTACAGAATCATAGAGTCTTGACACCATGGCCACGGGTTCTCATTTTACAGATTTTTTTCTATCGCCCCATACAAGTGAAACCACTGTGCGACACACAAAACGAGCTAAAATTGCGTTCATAACAATTTGTAAGCAAATTTAATAGGATGTTGTGTCTACGTCGCAATAAGCGGCTGGTCGTTATAAGCGAAGTCGTACAGAATGGATTCCACTGTATATACTACTGGAAACGTGTGTATGCGTATATGATTGTTTTGTACATAAAATATCATACGAAAACCGATCATGCAGGGAAATATCTCTTAAGGATTCAGAAGTTATTAGCAAATATACTTTTAGAAAAGGTCAAGCAAACAAATTATTGCAAATGTAACTCATAGATTTTAAGTGATTTTATCCATATCAAAAAAGAGCTTACCTTTCTTTTTGATCTTGCCATTCTTTGATCTCTTGAGTTTTCCGCCTCTCCAGGTGGGCGTTTCCCCCACACAGCTAAAGCGATCCTCGTATACGTGAAGATCAGTACACTAAGTGGTATTATGAATTGTAATGTCAATAGTGCTATAGTGTAATAAAAGTTTTGTTCGTTGGATGGCCAATCCTCTTGGCAAACGTATCTAAAGGCAAAAATTGAAATTTTGAAAATTTTAAACAAAAGGTCAACTCTAGTCAATTTACAGACCTATCACATTGGACGTGCCAACTGTCAGGTTGGGCTAGTTTTGAAACAATTGGGATGGGCAAGGCAGTCATCAATGCTATTAACCAGACAGCAGCTATTATGCACTTTGCGTACCTGAAAATGGAATACAAAAAATATTATATACAAATATTTTACTTGAATCTATAATTTGATGATTATTAATTTAATAAGAAAACTAACTAACTAACTAGGGTCTGTATGTTTTCCTTTATTGGCTTAGCCTTTTGAGATCATTTTGATATTGTAATAGAATAACTTCAAATTTGGTTGTCCCACGTTACAAGATCATGCATAAAATGCGCGATTTTAATACATTGTGTGTATTGGTCTACTACATGGAGTGTTAATTACACTTACAAAAAACTTTTTTCGCAATTTTCACTCTACCGTTAACTTGTTGCATCAAAATATTTAAAGAATATAGTTTAAAGCCTTTCCAGAAAATCCACAATACTACTGGTGAATTAGTTTCGATGTTTACACATATTGCAACGTATTGACTTAAGCGGAAGAGTTTGACAAGAATTCTGCATTTTCCTCCGAGTTTTCCGAGCGCATTTTTTTAAATCGTAAAGGCGATTCGTATGCTAGCACATATGTATGGATTACAAAAAAAAAAAAAAAAACGGTCAAGTGTAAGTTTTACTCACCCGCCGAGGGTTTCGTTCGCAAATAGATAGTTTAGACGTAATATACAGTGAGGAGTACAAATGAGTACATGTTTTTTGTAAGTGTAATTTACACTTTATAGGAAAAAACGGAATGAGGCTCAATTTTTTTTTGCACTTTATTATTGCTTTCAAAGGCGAAACTTAAGAGCTTGAGAAATAACGAGCAAAACAAAGAACAATCAGTATGTACTAAATTTTTGCACCCAACATTTTTTTCGATATTTTAGTCCCAAAAACTCAATTTACCATTATGAGCACATTTTTGGGCTTTTTTCTCAGTGCTTTACCAACATTTTCATCATAGATCCATGATGTTATGATGATACAAGTTTTTTTTTTTTTTTTTTTTTTTAAATCCCAATAAATACTTACACCTGTCTCTAGGACATTAAGTAAATGTTTTTTAATTTATACAGGGAAAAAACATGTGACTCCGACCAGTGTCGAATTTTCGTCACCTGTGGAATTGCGTAAGCAATTCGAGCAAAACGTTTAAAAACATCAATACGCTATAATTTAACATTTTCAATAATACAGTAAACTTGCAGACAACATGAAATATATTACATATATGTATTTTATATTTATTGAAGAACCAAATCAATAGGTCTTCTTCGTTTCAATCTTCTCGTTCTAAGTGTTTCGTCGTCGAAGAGCAGGTTGATGTGTTGGTTGCGGTGTGCCAAGATTTTTGTCAAGTGTTTTTTGCTTATTTTTTGTATCTCTTCGTCAATTGTGTTTATTTGCAGGTCGCGATGAATGTCTTTATTACAGATATACCATTCGGCGTTGGTAATCGTCCTTAGAATTTTATTCTGTTGTCTTTGAATTATACACAGGTTGCTTTTTTTTGATGTTCCCCATATTTGAATTCCATACGTCCATATTGGTTTTATAATACATTTATAAATAAGTAGTTTATTTCTTCAAGAAACACTTGATTGGGGGCGTAGAAGCCAATAAAGTTGTCGAAATTTGTGTTTTATCTGAGTCTGTTTTTGTTGGATATGTAGCTTCCAAGTCAATTTACTGTCTATGTGGATCCCTAAGTATTTAGCGACTGGTTGGATAGATATATTTTTGTGATTTATTGTAAGTGGTAGCGGTACGTATTTCGTTTTAGTTGTGTAAATGACTTGTATCGTTTTTTCTTCGTTAATTTTTACGTTCCATTTTGTGAACCAAGCATTCGCTTTGTCCAGTATTTGTTGTAGTTGGTAGGTCGCAGTTGAAAGGCCGTGTCCGGTATTAAGCAGGACAGTGTCGTCCGCAAAAGCAGCAATCATGGCCGTTTCGCTGTCTGGGGTAGGGATGTCTGCAGTGAAGATGAGGTACAGGACTGGTCCTAGGATGCTTCCCTGGGGCACTCCAGCTTTTATTGGGTGCATGTTTGAACACTTGTCATTTACTCTTACGTAGAAGCATCTGTCTTCTAAATAACTTTTTAAGAGTACAAAAAAGTCCTGAGGAACGACTTTACTAAGTTTGACCAATAGTCCCTTGTGCCAAACCGAGTCAAAAGCCTTAGCCACGTCAAGGTATACTGCAACGCAGAATTTTTTTTCGTCTAGTGCCGCCGATATTTTGTTTGTCACTTTATGTACTTGCTCGATTGTTGAGTGCTGTCGTCTAAAACCGAACTGGTGGTTTGGTATAGCGTTTGATTTATGCAAAATGGGTAGAAGTCTTTTGAGGAGGAGTTTTTCGAAAATTTTTGACAGGATTGGAAGTAGGCTAATTGGTCTGTAGGATGTTGTCATTGTGGCGTCCTTTCCAGGCTTTGGTATAGCTATTACCTCAGCTACTTTCCACAGCTTCGGAAAATATTTAAGCCGGATTGCTCCGTTAAATAGGTTCCGAACGAAAATAAAGGCTATTTTCGGGAGCTCTTTTAACAATTTGCCTGTTAGGAAGTCGTAACTTTAACGTAACGGGTGCTTTTTTACTCTTGATCCCTTTTTTTATACAGGGGTGGAATCGGCTAACGCGATAATCGATAATTGATAATCAAAATCGACACTTTTGCTCCACGTAAGGTGATTATCAAATCGACAATCGTTTTACGCATTGATTTTAAGTGACAGCTATTTAGGTGTCGTTTTCATACTTTATTGTTTGGTTTGGTGCAGTCGACTTCAAATTGGTTTGCTTGTTATAATAATCATAATAAAAAAGTGTGTTTTAAGAATTATACTATTTCATAACGAAGTATATAACTAAAAATAAAATGTTCACATCATTTTCAATTTTTCAAACCACGCGGGAAGTGAGAAATGAAAATAATTATAGAAAGGTTCGTTTGATAAGAACAAAACTGAGAAACAGAGCAAATATTTTGGAACTACTTGAGCCAATGTATGAATGAATTTATTTGTGGATATCCTTGAAAATATCACTTAACAGTCATCACATTTTAGATTTTAAAAAAAACTTTCGTTTGACCATCCGAGGTAAGGTCAATGCATATTCCCACCTATTCTTCAATTGGCTGCAACACTAAATATTCTTGGTGTTGGCTTTTCCATAAATTCGAGAAGAATGGCAATTTGTTGCTTTGTGCAATGAGACCTAAGAGAAAACACAATTATAACTCTCAATATTTCTCAGATATATGTATATACACATATATGTATGCTTACATTATTTGTAAATGAATAAAAACACAACAACTTATCAAAATCAAAACACAAATACCAATTCAAAAATTCAAAAATGACATTTAATTTTTGACAGAATTGTCCGCGTTGCCAAGAAACGAACAATTTTTTGCGATCGCGTTACACAGAGCAAAGAATAGTTGATAATCAAAAACGACAATCAAAAAAGCGACAATCAACTATCACCTTAGCCGATTCCACCCCAGGTTTCAATTTCATTGGCAGTCATTTTTCTTATAGGTCGAGTGTCTTGTATGTTTTCGAGTGGTGGTGCCGAAACCTTGTCTCCTTTGTTGACTCAAAGTATTTAGCTAAGGTAGCTGCTTTGTCAAGGTTGTCTCTAGCCCATGTGTTGTAAATTTTTTTAATTGGATGATACAAGTGAAAACAAAAAAGTTTTTAACACCGTGTGATGCTTTTAAAACAGTAAATACGCCTTTGAATCGATAAAGTGTAAGAAGAGCTTTAAGACATTTACTACCTCTCTGATGAAAAAAACTTGAAACCTGTATTGTTAGTCAAATTTGTTAAGCGTTAGTATTAGTACTAACTTTTTCTTTAATCTGCTTCCAAAAAGGGTGCATGATTTATTTTTGGGCTGCCTAAATACACCTTCAGTCCAAATTTCATCCCTTAACTAAATACAAAGGACTTATATGTTAGGGTCAAATATGTAAAAGTCGACAGACAGACACCGAAGTGATTCCATAAGGGTTTCGTTATTCCTTTGAAACGAAACCCTAAAAATGGCCAAGGAAGCTCCATTATTATAAATAAACTCAGTGAAATTCAGAGGAAAGAATTCAATTTGTTGACGAACGAACACGGGGGTGTTAGACAGATTCGTTATTTAAGCTGTAAACACGAAACGTTTTTTTCCTTCATATTGTGCGTTCAATTATCCGGGAGTTTTTGTATGCAGCTTTACGATAAACCAAAGACCATATAATACCAAGATAGTGCACGCCATACAAAAATATTTTGCGAAAGTTTTCCTATTACGGGGTTCTATAGCTTGTAGTCGTCTCCAAGCTTTTCAAGATACTTTCGCTCTCAAAATTTCATTCGCTCTCAGAACTTTGATGTATTTGTTGTTTTTCTCATTGAACACTCTTTGCCAAAACAGTAGAAGTGAGGGAAAAAAAGAGATCGGCAGAAATTCGTATTGTTCTTGTTTTTTTCCTTTTGTATTTTCTTGTGTGCGCGGTTAGGTATAAATGGATAGAAATATAAAGGAAAAGTAAAGAAAAAAAATAAAATTCAATTAAAATAAATAAAATAAAATAAAAATTAAATTAAATTTCCAAGTAACGTTAGCGTTATTTGCAGAGTAATTTTAATTTTAAATTAGATGAAAATATTTCCGTTTAGATAGAAATGGAAAAGCGTCTGTTAACTCTGGAGGTTGGCTTCGAATTGATGTTTGCTTTTAACTTTGCTTTTTAGTTTATTGTTTCGTTTGTTTTTATGATTTAGTTTAGTTTTAATGTTTAGTTTGTTATTACGTTTATTCGAAAAGTTTTAGTTAAGTTACGAACCACCCAGTATTGTACGTTTGTGTTGGTTGATTATTTCCCGAGGGGCAAGATGTCGGTGGACGTTGATATCGGCAAAGATGTTTTCGCGATGCGTTCGTTTAAGCGTTAACGCACTCACATTGATTATTGCCATGCGCGTTGAACCATCGATGCCTGGATGCAGAGTCAACCCTTTGGTTACTTAGACCCCGGTTCCAACTCTGATGCTCTGTTGTGGCATCTTTTTGTGGGGTTTCTTTGCGGTGAGGCAAATCTTTCTTCTACTCTTTATTGTTTGCTTGATAATATTTGTTGTTTTTTCCCTTCTTTGTATATTTCTCCTATTGTTTGTTGCCTTCTCAATCTCTTTCTGTTGTTCGTTGTCTCCACTTTTCTTCTCTTGATTGTTGCCTCTTCTCTTCTTCTGTTGTTCGTTGTCTCCTCTCTTCTATGTATGTATGTATGTTTATTTATTTTCTTAATTACAGTTTGATAAAAAATTCAGACAAAGACAAAGATATCTTCTTCTATTGTTTGGTGCCTCCTCTCTTCTTCTGTTGTTTGCATTAAGAGGGTTTTGGTGTGTTCTATGCTTGAATCGGCTCGAACCTTCACCACATCGCCGAGGTTGCACGTCGAGAGAATTGTGATGACTTTGGACCCTGGCGTACTTATTTTTTGGATTTGAAAAAGTGCTTCCCATCAGAATTCATCCCTATTCGGTTGGGAGAGCCCTGGCGGCTCTTGACCAGACCTTCCAGAATAATCGAGGAATAGGCGTCAGCTCCAAAGTGCAGCTCGACTATATGTTGCGTCTGCTAGTGGCAACTCTGCGAGCTGACTCCAATTTCGGTGATCAAAATGCTTGGTTGGTTGGACTGCCGTAAGATGTGGCAGAACGAACGCTTTAACGTCGAGGGCAAATGAAGCGTTGACGATGGACTTGATGCAAAATCGAGTCTGGTATCGAGATGTACCAGTAGATGTTTGTCCAAGTCCGGTGATGTTTGCCCATATCATGTCCCTCTTTAGTTGCAGCAGTTGCGCTGCACTCTCTGTGATGAACATTGCCTCCGAGCCTGAGTTGACTAGAGCTCGGAGTGTGTGGTCGGTACCATCACCGTCCGTGACTTTGACCAGTGCAGTCGCAAGTAGAACTTTGGCGTTCGTTTGATTAAAATGCGTGCTGATGCTTACATTCGATATGGAGGGCCCGGAGTCTAATCGGTTCAAGTTTAAGGATTCCGTATGTAGCGCTGTGTGATGTTTTTCCCCGCACTTAAAACATCTACCGGGACTTCTGCATGTAGTCACGCGGTGATCGTACGGTAGGCAGTTGGTGCAGATCGACTTTCTCTTGACCGTTTCATTTCGCGTGTGCGGATCCATGTGCAGGAACCTCTCGCAGACTATAATTCTGTGATTGCCCTTATAAAAACAGCAGCAATGTTGGTTTGCAGGAGTTTTTACGTAATATAATTGATACCTTTTCGAAACGGGCTTGGCGTTGTTTGTTTCGACGTCGTCTGCAGCTCTTGAATGTGCGAACTGAAACGGCCTTCGATGAAAGAGAGAGAGCCTTCTAATCTGGCAATGCCTTCGAGGAGCCGTGGTGAGTTTCCCAGACTCGTTGGGCCTGCGTGGGCAACTTATTAAAGATGAGATAGATCAAGATGCAGACCCAGCTTTCAACAGTTACCTTGAGGTTGGAAAGCTCCAGTGATGTAAAAGATTGCAATCTTTTGACCTTAAAAATGAATTGAACTCTGATTTTTCAATTCATAAATTAAACCAGCAAACAGCATTGAAATCTCTCATTTTGTTTGAAGTCGTTTTATATTTCGTCCGCTAGGTATTTCTCCGCAGGTATTACACGCCGCGTTATCTTCCTCATAGTGAGCTTCTTAAGGATAAGTTCTTGTGGTTTCACTAGTTTACCGATCTTTGCTATTTTCTTACTGTTAGCAACCAACAATAGTTAAATTGTTATGTTATGTATTGTTAGCAACCGTTTAGTTAGATAGATTTTTGTTACGTTCTTAAGTATTACAATGGTAGGCCACCGCACAATTTACAGTTCAGAGATGTGATAAATACTAAATATATCTTTCAGCTGGGATAAATCTATACTAATATATAAAGGTGAAGAGTTTGTTTAAACGCGCTAAATGGATTTTCATGCAGTTTTCACCAGTATTATTGTTGGCTTTCTGGGAAGGTTATATTCTCTGGACATTTTGATACAAGAAGTTAACGGTAGAATGAGATTTGTGGAAAAATACCAACCATCTAGGACGGGCGCTGTCTAAACAGTTAAAGATACAAAAACAATGTATGGAGAAATTGAGCGCCTCAAAAAGTTCTAAAAAAAAGTCAGCGAGAGCATATGTCTATCTTTTAAGGTAGATCCAGAATAATCATTTTTATGGTTCTGTATAAAGTCGAAAAGCTAATCTCGCCTTTAATTTTCATACCTCTTCCCTAAAAAATCTGGAACAATTATAAAAAAACTAGCTGACCCGGCGAACTTCGTACCGCCATATTTTTAGGGATTTGTTCCAAAGGAATAACGAAACCCTTATAGAACACTTCGGTGTCCGTCTGTCTGTCTGTCCTCTTTTTTGTGTATAATTTCGAAATTCCTAAAAGACTTGGTAAACTTGGTGAAAAGACAACCGTGAACTAAGGAAAAGTAATACTGGGAAATAAAAATTAAGTTAGATTATTTGACAATAATGAGAAAATATCTTTTTTTTACAATAAAACCATATATATTAATGAATAACAATTAAATACTTTAAATATAACTATTGTAAGGCCTTATCATACACAATATTTTTAGTTCTTTTTCTGGGGCAAAAAGAAATAGCGATGATTTGCCGCTTCGCTAGGCGCAGTGGAAACTGGACACGTTTGAATTCAAAAGGGAAATCGGTTGGAATTATTGGTATTCTTGGGATTAGAACATCCTCGTCCTTAGACTTTCCTATAATAATAGTCGCTTTAATAAAATTTCCCAAAATTTCTTTAACAGCGAGTCTTGTTTCATTGCACAATTTTGGTTGATTTAAATTGCGTAACATCATTATCGCGGAGCCAACCTCGAGCTGTATGTTGTGGGGTGGTAATCCTGCCAAATCCAATGAATTTAGGAATTCAGTTGGATAATTTACAACTTCATTTTGATCGATAATGGAATCGATCGACTTAAATGGATAATTTCATTCTGGAATTTTATATTTAAATCATCAACATCCTTATTTTTTGCTGCTAATATAGCTCGTTCATTCAACCAAACATGGTTTTTATAATTTACTCCGATATTTAGGAACACTTTCGATATCAATTGTTCTTTTGACGATGTGAACTGACAAACATTTGATGGAAATGAAATGAGGCCAGTAGAAGGGCCAGCAGGCATTTTCCCATCGCCAATGTCTAATAACGCGTTTGAAACCAGTTCCGTCGATAAGTCATTTTGTAATGCAACCTGCATATTAGTTACTAACTTAATTTTTTGTACGTATCGTCATTAATTTGATGTCTTCAAGCAAGCATTTATTTCATCAGCAATTGTTGACCTAGGAAGGACTGGAATCGTTTGGCGAAAATCTCCCGCCAGTAGAATCATCGCGCCTCCAAAGAGATTCTGATTGCTCTACTCTTAGTGGTCGATCGAGTGCCTCTAATGCTCGTTTGTCCACTCATCCCACTCATCGCGCCTCCGCCCCGAGTGAGCGGTTCGTCCACCTTCTAATAGTGTAGCTGCAATCCCAGGTGATGCTACTGCCAGTGCGATCTTACTTTGTGCCCGAATTGTATCTAAAATTAATGAGATCAAAAAAGTCTTACCCGTTCCACCGGGTGCGTCCAGGCAAAAAAATCATCCGTTGTCGACATTAACTGCTTTCATTATCGTGTCGTAAGTTGTTTTTTGCTGTTGATTTAAAAGTGGGACTTTATTTTGCACTGATTGACTTAAAGCATTTCTATCGTTCTCTTTCAAATTCACGATTGAATACATCATGCATGGGGCGATTAGGTGCAGGCATTCCTAAGTCATGCAACATTTTGCCACACATCATCAAGCACTAATCCTCTAAAGACACAATTCACCATTGAACATTCGTAGGGATTCGAATGAAGTTGGCCCACGAATATTAAGTAGCAATAAATCCCAGGTGAGGTGAACATTCGTCACTGTTTAGGTGCACTGTGTAAATGCCCTCCAAATGCATCGGTTGAGTATACATCCACGTATCCTGGTACAGGCTGTCCTTGCTTTCGGCCTTGGAATTTTTTATGTGACGCATTCCATGTAAAATATTTCGGTATTTCCGAGTAAAGCAATGTTCTTGCAAATGGATCGCTCGCGCATGTCTCGAAGAAGTTTGTCAGCGTTGTCGCTGGTGGTCGTTCAGCTCTTTGTGCTGCGTTCTCTGTCGTAAAATATACTCGTTGTCCATTCTCCAAGTAAACAGCTAAATGGACTACTATCGGATGACGTTCATGTATAGGAAATGAAAAGATTCTCCAAACAGCCTCATTGCTGCTAACATCTTCCCATCTGATATTGTGAAACTTCATCGCTGTTGTTTGAAGCTGCAATACTAAATACGGCAATGTCGTTTCCTTTCGTGACGTATTTGCAAACATGTTTGTTGTGTACCGCACACACTCATTTTAACAATTCAATTTTATGTTATGACAGTTTTTAAGATTTGAAATAAAAAGAGTTACTCCATTGTTAACATTCAAACGAAGCGTTGCGTCTTTTTTTTTATTGCTCCCCACAAACTGGTGACGCCGACGCTTTAATCGTTCACGTCAATAAATCGATAATTGTTAATATTAATTGTTATCGTGTAATTCACGTAGAACTGCAATGGAAGACGAGGAAATTAACAAAACTGTGATTTCACAAGATTCTCCAGCCAAATCAAGTAGAGCAAAAGATGGTGAGGTTATGCGCGTCGCAATTAAAATATCTCCATTTTGGGCAGACCTGAAATTTGGTTCGCGCAAATCGAGGCGCAGTTTGCAACTTGCCACATAACATCAGACTTCACGAAATTGAATACAGTCATCGGCGCAATGGATGGCAAAATTCTTGCCCAAGTTCGGGACGCAGTATTAAATCCGCCATTAACCGAGAAGTATGCAAACTTGGAAACCACATTAATTGACGGTTGTTTTTTTTCTTAAATTGTTTAATTCATTGACGGTTTTTCAGACTCTGAGCACAAAAAGATGCGTAAACTGTTATCAGAAGTTGATCTGGGCGACAAAAAACCTTCGCATCTATATAACGAGCTCAACGGCCTAGCCGCTGGTGGAGTAAGCGAAGAATTTTTGAAAAATATCTGGTTTCAGCGGTTACCCCCTGAAGTACAAGCAATTTTGGCAGCGTTTAAGGATGATGACGTCAAGAAACTTGTGCATGTAACAGACACAATTTTGGAAACAACATCATATGGACATTTCATTGCAAAAATTGAGCAACGTGATTCATCTTCATCCGTAGCCTACGACCAAATACTGCTGCACAAAATCGAAGCACTTTACCGCAGAATGGACAAATTCGAGTATGGAAATCGTCACCGCTCCCGAAGACCACCTTCAAAACACCGAGACTCAACTCCATCGTCTGAAAAATACAACAGATCGCAACAAAATGGAATGTGCTGGTACCATTCAAGATATGGTGATGCAGCCACTCGTTGCCGCCAACCATGCAACTACGACCATAAAAATAATTCAATAACTAATCTGCTCGTCACCAAAAGCGGTGGCGTCAACTGTAAACAGACTTTACATTTCGGATAAAAAAACGTATAAAAAATATTTAATAGACACCGGCGCGGACGTTTCAGTGCTTCCTACAACCTCTCGTCAAAAATCGAAAATCGCTTCCCTAACCCTGTTTGCTGCCTATGGATCAAGAATAAAAACATATGGAAATCAACGCTGCAATGTCAACTTGGGCCTACGAAGGAACTTTGTTTGGACATTTCTAATCGCTGACGTATCTACACCCATAATAGGAGCTGACTTTTTACAATATTACGGACTTCTGGTTGATATAAAAAGAAATCGTCTCTACAGGTAAATGCGAAATAAAAACATTTGATATAAAAAACCCGTTTGCAGATTTACTTCAAGAGTTTAACGACCTCACAACCTTGAATTCAACGGATACGATAACGAAATCCCAAACGAACCACTGCATTGTTACCTCTGGTCCAGCTGTTTTTGCGAAGGCGCGCCGACTGTCTTCAGAAAAGCTTGCTGCTGCGAAGGCCGAATTCGCATATTTGATCGAGAAAGGTATCTGTCGACCTTCTAAGAGCAGTTGGGCCAGTCCTCTACACATGGTAAAAAATCGAATGGGAACTGGCGGCCATGCGGAGACTATAGGGCTTTGAATTCTGTAACCCAGCCTGATCGATATCCCATTCCATACATCAGGGATTGTACAACTGTGTGTCATGGAAACACTATTTTTTCGACAGTGGACTTGCAGCGTGCATAAAACCAGATCCCAGTTCATCCGGAAGATATACCGAAGACAGCCATAATAACACCATTCGGGTTGTACGAATTTATGTACATGACATTTGGCCTGAGAAACGGAGCGCAGACAATGCAGCGATATATGGATGAGGCGTTAAGGGGATTAAACTATGCATTTCCATACATTGACGACATCTTTATAGCATCGACCAGCATGGAAGAACACAGGAGGCACTTGATGGAAGTGTTTATTCGCTTACGCACATATAATCTCAAGGTAAATGCTTTTAAATGTAATTTTGGTTAAAATGGTGTACAATTTCTTGGGCACCTTGTCAACCACAATGGCGTAAGACCCTTGCCAGACAAAATTAAAATAATCAGCGAATATAAAAGACCTTCCGTCGTTAAGGATTTGAAAAGATTTCTCGCCATGGTGAATTTTTATAGGAAATTTATACCACATGCTGTATTGTATTGTATTAGGCGGCGTAACAGCCCGTTGAGAGCCAGAGCCTAGCTTTTTCATACCACATGCTGTAGTCAATCAAATCCCACTACCTAAATTCATCAAAGGCAATAAAAAGAATGACAAAACCTACAAAACCCTGGACCCTTAATCCATTTGCGCTTTCGAAAAATGCAAATCTGATCTTGCAAATGCTTCTCTTCTTGCACATCCTGCACCAAATCCAAAATTGTATTTATTTTCCGATGCATCTGACATCGCCATAGGAGATGTGGTAAATCAAGTTTGTGATAACGTTTCACAACCTCTTGGTTTTTTTTCGCAAAAGCTAACCTCCAGTCAGATAAACTACAGCACGTACGACCGTGAGCTCCTCGCTATATACGAAGGCGTAAAGCATTTTCGTTACTTGCTGGAAGGAGCCTTTATCGCCTTTAAGCCTTTATCGTATGCGTTTCGTTCGAATTCCAACAAGGCGCCTCCTCGACGCCTCAGACAGCTCGATTATATTAGCCAGTTTTCAACAACAATCCGAGCTAATAGCAAAGGAACAAGAAACCGATAACCAACTAAAAATATTACTCAAACAAGGTAATATGGCAAGTTCTTTAAATCTGAAACTTTTGAATTTTCCTGAAAGCAATTGTAGTTTGTATTGCGATACGTCAACGTCGAAAATTCGTCCATATGTCCCCGCTTCTAGCATAGAATCTATTTTAAGGAAACTGCATGATTTATCGCATCCTGGTGTGAGAGCCACGCTTAGACTGGTGCAAGAGAGATTTGTTTGGCCGGGTATGAGAGCGGACTGTGCACGGTTCGTACGTAGTTGTTGCGAGTGTCAGCGATCAAAGATCAGTCGTCACAACAAAGCAGAACTTGTTCCATATAAAATTACATCTGAACGGTTTACGCATATCAATATGGATATCGTTGGACCTTGCCAACATCGAACGGATATAGATATTTACTAACCATCTTTTTACTAACCATCGATAGGTATACGCGATGGCCTGAAGCTTTTCCTATGGAGGATATAAAAGCAGAGACTGTTGCTCAGACATTTCTTCATGGATGGATTGCTCCCTTTGGTGTACCACTCAGAATCACAACGGACTTAGGACGACAGTTTCAATCGACCCTTTTTTCCGAACTAAGCAAGCACTTGGGTATAAAACATTGCAGAACTACAGCGTACCATCCTCAATCTAATGGAATAATTGAGAGATGGCATCGTACACTAAAGGCCTCTTTAATGTGTCATAATACTTTGAACTGGTTCAAGGTACTACCGGTAGTTTTGCTTGGACTAAGATCATCATATAAATATGATTTGAAGGCTACATCGGCTGAATTAGTGTACGGTGAAACACTTCGGCTGCCTGGTGCCTATACAGCTGAAGAAGTAGACGATGTTACAACCGATGAATCAGCAAAGAACAATCAAACTGCAGTACCAGATCAAGGAAAAATAACAGTTCGATCAGGACGAGAAGTTGTAATTCCATTAAGGTTTCGTTAGTATAAGCTACTAACTAGAGGGGGAGAATTGTAGCGATGTGAATTCACCCATTTTAAGTTGTGTACCGCACACACTCATTTTAACAATTCAATTTTATGTTATGACAGTTTTTAAGATTTGAAATAAAAAGAGTTACTCCATTGTTAGCATTCAAACGAACCGTTGCGTCTTTATTTTATTAAACGGCTACAATCTTTGTAGTAGCTCCCCACAAACATATTTAATAGATTTGACCGAATTGCAGTACTCAATATTAAAATGCGCCTTAAATGTTTTAGAAAGCAGTGGCGAGTATGGAACAATCCAACTGTTAGTAACTACGACATCCTTATTTTTGACTTTCAACGTTATTGTTCTCCCGTTATCTACTACAGAACGACGACGATTTAAACAATTTAACCAAGCGATTTTTTTCATGGAAAAGTTGCAGCTGCATGACAATTTCCCTCCTAACTGAACTATTGATAGCACAGCGTTGAGTTAATTCAGCTTCAGGATTTCCCAAGAAAGCAAGAAATTTATTAGCACAACTTAACCCTGGTGGTTCGAGTCGAAATCTTAAAGCATTGCAATACATACAAATAATGCTCATTGCTCCGAAATCGACAGATTTGTCGCTGGCGTAATCGATTGTTGCATCATATCTGAATCCCAAACGTTCGTAATTGATTGTTTCGTTTGATCGTCTATTTTGTTGCATCTCGTTTGAAGTTGATGGTATGGGTAGTTCTGAGTTTATTTATATAAAACTTTTAATGTCTGTCCTGCTTTATAGACCTGTCCTGCTTTGTTACCATAAGTCATAATGGTTTTGTTTATGAGAAGAGTGAGTTTTTTATTAACTAGATTGTATTAGTCGATTACTGACAATCTTCCTTTTCTAAGGAAGTTCTTGCTCTATGGCGTGTATCGGTCTGTTATCAGCATAAGCAAAATCTAGTCTGCTTATGATGGCATCAAAATTGAGAACCGTACCGTGACTGGCCAACACGTCGTTGGCTTCTAACGTAATTTTATTGCGTAAAATTGTCAATGCAGAGATATATATTTTGCTGCCTGGCTTAATTCAATTCTTAGCGGATTCTCTCCAGCTAACATATGTAGTTTGTTTTGCAGAAAATTCTGGAAGCGATTTGATGGTGTCAAGACTTTCGACACACGCTCGTCTATACATTTTGGTTTTTATTCAACTACGTCGGTTACCGTTTGAAATCGATTTTTAAAAGCTTCAATTTCCTGTTGTAGAGAGCCTTAATGGGTGCCTATGATTCTACTAATCATATCGGCGGTCAATACCCCCATGTTAGTTGCGTTCGTAAACATAGTGCCAAATCGTTTAATTACTTGTCCTAATTCAAATTTCTTTAAATTTTATATAAAATATCAAGATTTGATAAATGCAAGTGAAACAATTGACAACTGTAAAATTGTACCACAATTAAGAAATATAAATGTTTCATAAAATATTATTAGCAAACTAATTTAAAATTTACGTCAAGATCAATTTACGTGCTTTCTTATTAAATTGTAAGTGAATTACAAATTTAATGCTAGTATTGGCTGCCTCGGCCTTTAACTAGACTAAAACTTATTTCTACATCTTCTGCTGGTTGTTTTGTATGACAGTTTTCTTCTCTCTCAGTTCTTAAAAGAACAAAGCGAGGTAAAGAAATGATTGATCATAATAGCTTTGTTATTGTAATTTTTTTGAAGAAAATAAGAGAACCAGTTATTTGTACGTGTATGTGTGCTCAGACCATTTCCCGATACTCTCGTTTCTATTGGTTGCGATTTATATGATTACTAGCAACCCGTCCTGGCTTCGCGCAGGCAGCACTATATATCTAATTTTTTAGTATTCCAGTAATGGAATACCAGAAAGTGTTAATGAATTTAGAAATAATTGGGGGTAATGCACCGCTTCTTCTACATCTAAAGCGCGGTCAACTAAATAATAGACTTTTGATGATGAATCACATTTGGCAAGAATTGAATCAATAACTTAACTGCCACAAAATAGCCCTTCCATCAAACCAAATGAATTATTAGATAAGTTTGCAATATCCGAATATACCTTCTCAATCATTTCTAAAATATTCGGCACCAAAACAAAAGATATTTCTGAAATTTACTTTCCCATTTCTTACTTCAAACTTTTCTTGTCTTATTTGAAGCATATTATTGGAAAGTGATGTGTTGTCTCTTCCGTATGCAACACTTATATTAGTTTGAAGTCACGATTTTTTATGTGCAGCCATAAGTATGACTTTTTCAGTGAAGCATAGACTTTGCTTTAGTGCATCTTGTTAGACGTTTTGTGGAGCATTGAAGCCTCGTTCTAAATTATTGAACTACAATCCCCCGTCAATTTACCAGTATTACTCTACTTGGAAACATTGCAAGCACTTGAAACATCGGCACTACAAAATTTTAATGGAAGTTTAAAAGCAGAGTTAGCAGTTCCTCCGCCATCTAAAAGTGTGGCTTCAATTCCAGACGATCCCACAGCTAAAGCAGTCTTCCCGCTGCCTCCAGTAGCATTCAAAAAGAAAATATTCCCCTTGTTATTGTAGACTAATAACATAATTTAATCATAAACGATTTTTCCCCTTTTCAGAAGACACTCGTTTTGAATCACTTCAATAAGTCAGTAATGATCATAGTTTTTTCTCGCATGTATTCTGCATGGTTTGATTTTATATGGCTACTTGAAATAAAATTCCACAGAACATACAGTCGAATTTCTCTAAGTCGAAAATCCCTCTTACCCGAATACATTCTTTTTAGCCTTAGTCTACTTTCAAAACCTCAAAAAAAATGTCCCTTCACAACTTGTAGCAAGTACGTACACTCGCATTATCTGACTCTCCCATTGGGGTCCTAGACGATGAACACATTTCGAGAACATTTATTTCGTGTTGATTCTCGTAGTGCAAACACGTTGGAGAAAAAGCGCAAGTGGTTGCCCTTATTGTTGTTTATCTATGCAAAAAAGAGAGAGCATTAGCTTGCAAACATGGCCCTACACGCGAACATCGCGAGCGAACATTATCGTTGGCGAGAGCCATCTCTATTCGCATCGCGCACATATAATCGGCTTTTAATCTGAAAACAGGTAGGTATCTGAGATGCATTCTTGCTTCATTTACCGCGTGTATTGGAAGTTTAGGGGAAAAGTCGGGGAAAAAAACACCACAAACATTTTTCACGGCCCCACCTCCGGCGAACGACTGACAATCTTCCTGGAGTACTTCTGTCACGAAAAGTTTTCGCAATTCGCCGTTCGGAACCGGCATTAAACAGTAGGTCCCCTCCACATGTGTCAAAATTATAACGTGCACAACACAGTGGAGGTGCGAAAAAGCTAGGCTTTGGTTCTCAACGGGCTGTTACGCCGCCCAATGCAAATATTACAGACCAAAATAAAGGATTTGCAACAAAAAAAAAAAAAATATATGAAACCCTCTAACTTGAATTTGCATAACTGCCTCTAACCCGTGAAAATTCGACTTAGATCGATTCGACTGTATGTACTTTGATCAATGTTCCCATAAACGGATGACAGTTGTTGTTGTCTGCGGT
Source organism: Syritta pipiens (assembly GCA_905187475.1). Classification (NCBI taxonomy): domain Eukaryota; kingdom Metazoa; phylum Arthropoda; class Insecta; order Diptera; family Syrphidae; genus Syritta; species Syritta pipiens. The sequence continues at coordinate 57,874,379 of LR994572.1, read as the reverse complement.
ACAACATATCTTCAATAATATTTTGCTGTGATTTGCCACGGCAACAAAGGTTCAGTAATTTTACACAACGAAATTATCAAAGCAAATAAGTGTCCTTGTTATTTTCCTGTAGAACAGAACACCCATCATATATGTTATATTCCCGTTGGCTATCATATTCCAACAAAAAATACCACATTATTTCATCGCTGCCTGAATTTATAATGTGTACATTTATATAAACCTATACACAAACATACATACATATATCCATTTTTCACATCTCATATGCCTCTATCCGTACAACACCGTTTCCGCACGATCATAGTCATGCCAGCTGTGTGCAAATTTGAGTTGAGCAAATAGGGGTTGAAATGAACATGGAAAACACCACTGAGACTCGCACCGATTTCAGCCAGAATTTTATAGATTAAAAAAATCGTTTAATCAGCGATTTCTCGGATTTCACCAACTAATCGATATTTGTATAGCTATTATTTCTTAGTGCTTGCACCGAGATCTATAAAACTGCGTTTTTAGATTTTCGAAATTCGCATGTTCACGTTTTATCGTTTTTGGCCAAAAGCTCCAAAAGTATTGGGGCTAGAATGCTGAAATTAGTTTTTTTTCAATGTACTCATGGAAGCCGATTTTTTGTGATTTTTTCAGATTTTTTGACAAAGCGGTGTGGAGATTACAGGGCGGATTATCTTTTCGAATTTTTACAGAGCCATAAAAATGGTAATTGTGAGTCTACCTTAAAAGATACACATATGCCACCGCTGACTTTTTTTTAGAACTTTTTGAGGCGATCAATTTCCCAGTACATTATTTTTTGTATCTTTAACTGTTTAGACAGCGCCCGCCTTAGAAGTTTGCTAGTCCTCGACTTTTTTTACTTATCTCAATATACCGTTAACTTGTTATGCCTAAATGTCTATAAAATGTAGTTCATACCCATAATAGATACCCAACAATACTATTGGTGAAAACCGCATGCAAATCCGTTCAGTAGTTCCTGAGATTAAACTCCCCAAACATTTTTTTCGACTTTGTTTTATAATATTTATAGATGCTGTTGGAAAGATTTTAAATTTTGTCACTGAATAAAAGTGAACATAAAGAATTCTAAAGAAACAAAAACAAAAGTGAACATTATTTTTGTTATTGCTTCAATGTGATTTTCACATGCCAAAAGTCAAATAATAAATCCTAGCGTAAAATTTGAATTTTTTTGAATTTCAAACACGAGTACTTGATTTGTTAATTTCTAGGATGTTTGTGACTGTACCACATTAGTGTTTTTGATGATTAAGTTGCAATTTATTACTGCCGAATACGTTATGATTTGAATTGCTTAGCTGCTTGGTAAGTTAACTTTCATGAACATTTCCCTTAAGTTCACTAAATGAATTTTCACACGGTTGGCACGATCAGCAAATGAGAAAGACTTTTCTTTTGTTTAGCTTTATTCGAAAACGGCAGGTAGCCGTAGTTAGATGCCTTAACTTAAATTATGTCCTTAATTCTAATCTGTTGACGAAAGAACGAAACCCTCGGTGCGTGAGTAAAACTCACACTTGACAGGCTTCTTTTTTTTAATTGTCGCCCACGCGTGGGCAAATAAATAAAATAATATAATAATTAAAATAAATAAATAAATAAAAAGACCTTAAATAATAAAAAAACAAGGTCGTGTGATCACCAAAAATAATAAAAAAATTAATAATAGTGAAGACAATTTTATGAAAAAATTTAATTAAATTGCGCCACGCCGCAAAAAAATACGAAATACGAAATAAGAACGAAAGATAAGGAAATACGAAATACGAAATTCATAAATTTCTTACTTGCCACTAGAATTTTCCCAATTTATTCGATACATATACATAATTTCGCTGTCGAAAATAGTAAGAAGTTGACTTGCAAAATTAAACTGCAAGAAATAAACATTTAACACAAGTAAAAAGTGAAAGTCCCATAAAAGTAAGACCTGGCGAACCCTATACGGACGCCGGAAGCAAAAATTGGGCAGTGAAGAAGATCAGGAGCAAACTTAGCTATAGGGCGTGAAGCTTGCCTGGCAAAACAGCGGCAGTATTAGCAGAAACAGCGGCAGCGGTTCACAGACTTTGAAAAGAGCCAAAAAATATTTCAGAATTTAACAGAATATAGAAACTTTTTTAAGAATCCTTTGCGTTCTTGATTAAGTTAATACCGCATTCAAGTTATCATTTTTATTTGAATTGGATTTCAACAATTTTGAAAAAATTAGAAATGTGAAAATAGCAAGAAATCCCTCTTCGGAAAATAAAAAAAAAACTAAAAAGGGCAAATCAGGCAAATCGAGGATCGAACCCAGGACCCTCAGTGCAGAGCGCGAACGCTATAACCACTCCGCCAACGCCGCTTCAATATTTTATAGTCTTTTTTGGTATAGGAAACGCGGAGAAAACTTTGTGAGTGTGATAATCGCTAGTTGCCTTTTTTTTTAGCAAAATGCTTTACAATTTAAATCGTTAATATTTCGAAAAATTGTGTGAAAATAACTTTTTTTTTGGTTTAAAATTTTTTTATTCTATTGATGACCAATAACTCAAAAACTGTTTGAGCCAGGATGTTCGAACTAAATTTAAACTAAAGATTACATCAAGACCTACATTCCAGATTTTATTCAGATTTTTAAACCCATGGGTGTGGAAATGGACTTTTTCGCACTTAACCCTAAGATGCATGATTTTTTCCAAATTTGGAATAAAAATTATTCTGACTAAATGTTGGTCTCAAAAACCATCCCTCATCATTATTTTTTGATTTTGTCAATTTGTTTGTTAATAATTGACCAAAATGTGGCTTGTGCCAAATATGGCACATCATGCATTAAGCCACAAACACATTTTAATGAGAATATAATTGGGTAACACAATTTTAATGTTATTAATAGCTTCAATTTTATAATATTATATTTATTTATTTACATATTTGCAAGTATGAATATTAAGAGGATCATCTATCTCTCGTGAAATTTTTGAAAGCAATTATACTCTTTGTTGAGGTATAGTGCACATTTACGACATGCTTAATAAGATTTTAGTTTACATGCCGGAAATTTGCATCTTTGGCGATCAGTTCCCTAAACTGGCATATGATTAATCCGCCTTACATCTTAAGCTAGTCCCCTTTTCTTTTTTTTTTTAGCTTGAAGAGAGGAAACAGATTGAGTCCCCGACGGTCTTCCATATTTTGACAAAGACGATGCGCTTGTACCAATATTGCATAACATCTTTGCTACCTCAATTCGAAAGCGAACCAAATTCATATCCTTATGAACTGAAATTCGCTCAGATAGGAGCCATGCATTTATAACAGCAAAATCGACGAAGTGGTAGAAAATGCGCATATACCCCTTTTTGGACTTCATAGAAATTTTATATCTTCCGATAAAACTGTCCATCAAATCTGCTCCTCCCATATGGCTTTCGTTCGTGCATAGAAATTTGTCTGTTCTACGATATGTATTAAAATATATTCATCAAAAAAGTGACAAAAAAAGTCGTACAGTGTTTCAAGTTGTGCTACAGTGAATAGCAAAACGGTGACACCATGAAATTGCACATGATCGGTCGAAACGTTAATGGGTTTCTTTCTCCAACGAAGAGATTATTATTATTATTATTATTATTCTTTATTCCTTTTTTGTTTTCATACATATTACGAGCTTAACATAGTATTACAGAATTGCTTCATACAAGGGAGTAGTTAGTGACATTGAATATTGGTAATATAAAAAGATGTAAATGCCACTTCAAAACTAAATAATTTATGGTGGGGTGAACAGTATTTTAATTAAATAAGTAATAATAAGTACATATAATAAACAAATTGGGAGCTATGGAGCATGTATACAAGAAGAAAGAAAAAAGAGAAATAGGAAATTATATAATGTAGGACAGCAAAACTTCAATTTCATTATGGTCAAAATCAAGGAGCCATATCTTCAACTTTTTTAAAAACGCATTTAATGTTCTAATGCGTCGCATGGCTACAGGGAGTCTATTGAACAATTATCGAGACACAACACAAAAAAAGTTTCTAAAGTGGGTGGTACGAAAAGGTGGTATTTCAACAACAGAGCGAGAAAAACTTCTTAAATTGTAACTATCGGAGATTGGGCTCTGCAAATATCCACCCCTTATGAAAAAGATCTTTGAAACTCTAAAATAGTATAAATGTCTAACAGGCAGAATTTGTAAGGACCTAAACAGTACCATAGAATGAGATAAGCGGTGTGCATTACATATTTTTCGGACTGCACACTTTTGCAGAACAACAAGTGCTTGGAGATTGGTGATAAATGTACCCCCCCAACAGTTTTTACCATATTGTAGCTTTGAGTGAAAAATTGCGTAGTAAACTGTTTTCAAAGTATGGTTCGAACAGAATTTTCTTAGACGATAAAGACAGCGAATGGCTGAACGCAGAGAATTTTTTAAGACCTTGATGTGTTCGCCCCAGCTGAGATTTTTATCTATTGTGACGCCTAAGTATTTAAACTGTTTTACAGCTTCAACTTTAAAACATTTTACACTGCAAGCTACATGATTTCGCAGACTTCCGCAGTACAGGTACAGCTTTTCATTCCTTGCCGACAGCAATCGAGTGCATGGAAATACAATTCAGAGTCAGGGGATTCTTGCATGCCTAGGCTAAAGTACATATTTTTTGTTTTGTTACTGACAATTAATCGGTGTTTCGCAAACCAGATTCGAAGCAAATCTATATCATGGTTTATGTCGGCAGCCAGATCTAAAGGGTTATTATTTGAACCATAGGCAATGCCAAGATCATCTGCAAAAGCGGTGACTTTTCCGACGAATTCCTGAAGAAACAGGGAGTTGATGTAGATCAGGAACAAGATTGGGCCAAGGACAGATCCTTGTGGTACACCCAATAAAAGTATTTGGGGTTCACTAAGATAGTTATCTACTCTTACTTTTTGCGTCCTGTTTTTAAGGTACGAAACAAACCAATTATACATACAGCCCCGAAAACCAGCACCATAGAGTTTGTCCAAAAGAATGTTGTGATTGACCATGTCAAACGCCTTAGTAATATCCACAAAAAGACCGGCGCAATATTTTTTATCATCTAGACCTTTGTTTATAAAGGAGCAAAAAGCTAGAAGAACATCCTCAGTAGAAAGGCCCTCTCTAAAACCAAATTGCGCTGGACAAAAAAAGTTTAAGCTACTTAAGTAACCACACATTCTCTTTTTAACAGCCCTTTCGAATATTTTAGAGATTGAAGGTAACAAGGAAATCGGTCTATAATTATTTTTATCCATTTTGTCGCCTTTTTTGTATAGTGGTACAACGTGTGCACATTTTAGTTTATCGGGAAAATTTCCGGTATAAATCCTTAAATTAAAAATATAAACTAAAATGTCAACAACATTATAGGCGATATTCTTGAGAGTTAGGTTAGAAATGCCGTCATTACCACAAGATTTCGAGTTATTCAGAGACTTTATAATATTTAGTAATTCGGACCCAGTAATTGGTTCAAAAAAGAAACTATTTCTGGAAGACGCTCTTTCCACCGTTTTAACACAATATTCGCAATATGAAGGACAAGCACTATCAAAAGACTTTCGCCCAATTGATGAAAAAAAGTCATTGAATGTATTGGCTATTGAAGATGGATCTCTAATCTCAACACCTTTATTTCTCAAAGCCCTTATGTTAAACCGATTTGTAGAGTTGCCACTAATAAAATTATTTATCACTTTCCATTCTTTTCTGGGATTACCTTGTGAACTAATCATTTTAGAGTGAAAGTAGGCATCGCGGCACATTCGAATCTCCCTGTTAACTTTCTGACTCATTTTTTTAAAACGATGTTTAAGGGAAGTATTGAGTGGGTGTTTATAACACTTTCTACTGAGCATATTTTTAAGTTTTATTTTTTTTAGGATTGTTCTGCTTATCCAAGGCTTGAGTCTCATATTTGATCTTTTTTGAACTACTGCAATGCTGGAAGATTTGACATGCTCAATTAAGGTTTTTATGAATATGTCATAAGCGGTAGATGCATTTGTGCTTGAATAGACTTCATCCCAGTTCTCAAAACGCAGTAAATCATTCAAAACGTCATTGGACGCAAAACAATGCCTAACGCTCTTCAATTCCCTTAGACTGCCAAGCACAATACCCGTCATGCAGTGATCAGTGATACAAAGATCCAAGTTAACGCCTGTGCATTGATTTAATGGAATTGCCACTAAACGACCATAAACATGATCAAGGCATGTATTGGATATTGGCCTAGTAGAGTCATTAATGAAAGCAGTTAACCCGTGTTCTGCTGGGATAGATAAGTACAAATCTGTAGCAGCGCTAGTCGTTAACAAATCTAAATTGAAGTCGCCTAGAATAACGAGATTTGCTGCATTCTCCTTATTAAGAAAGGCGGAAAATTCGTCCAAAAATGATTGAGGAGGTAGGGAGTGAAACTTATAGGCACAAACAAAACTCAGACGCGTGTTGTTGATATTGAAGGAGATCTTTAGAACATCTGCACTTTCCCACCTATAAGATATCGCGTCAAATTCGTATGAATCCCGCACAAACACACCGACTCCACCTGCAGCATACGATTCATTAGTATTAGAGTAAAATGTATAACCAGGTATATGATAGTCGTCAACTTCACGAGAAAATATCCATATTTCAGTGACAAAAATCAAATCCGGTAGCCACACAAACGTTTCAATATTACATACTAACAAATCAAAGTTTTGCCGTAGACTACGTATATTTTAATGTACAGCACAAAAATTATTTGAATTAAAAATATGATCATTAATGCTCCGTATGGTAGTAGTTGTTGGGTTGTTGCTAATAAGATCGAGGCAGTCGTAAAAATTAAACATACAAAGTAAAGGACTAAAATTAAACGAACGACAATTAGTCGTCCAATGCATGCAAATCGTCAAACGATCTTATAACCACAACCCTACCCCTATCTACCTTTCTCATTAAAATTTGGGAGTTTTGAAACCATAGGTATTTGTATTTTTTTTTCATTACATTTTTTAGCTTCCATAAATAGAGCTCTTGTGTGACTAGTGAAACAATCGTTAATAAAAATTCTATTCTTGGTACCCGCAACAAATAACGATGAGTTTAACTTCTTAATCGCAATCTTCTTACTCTTCATTACCTTTTTCTTCACGTCTTGTGAAGAGAGGTGAACACGTAAAACGTCGTTGGGTTGTTGACTGTTAGGTACATGGCTGCCAGAGTTCCTTTTAGAGATGCGTTTGAAGTAGCATTGCTGAACATCAGAGGCCGAAATAGAGACATCTAGTGCATCACAGAAAATTGTCTGCAAACACTCTTCTGCATTCTCATTGTTGATACTGGGTACACCAACGATCTCAATTACATTTTCGAGTAACTAACTACCTTTTCATAGTTTCATAATATTCACTTTCGTTGAAATCCAAGCATTGGAAATCAGCATTGGAAAGCTGTATCACAGGGCACTCAATTTCGTCTTCAACATACCTTCGTCCAATTCGTCTTCATCATTTTCTAGATCATGCTCACTGTCACTAGGAATAGCATATAGCATATTAGATATTACCTTATCCGCAAGTTTTTTACGACAATGAGCCTTTGGAGCACTTGACATCTAGAAGTATGAATGCATAATGTGTCATATGTGGAACAAACGAACAATGGCCTAAAAATCTGATAAAAAGTTACTGTGCCTTACTATAAATTTACATATTGACTAAGCACAAAATAAATTTACAAAAAATATTTGTTTTATTATTCAGTGTGTTAAAATAATCGCATAAGACGTTGTTAATGCAACTGTTTTGCAATCAAAAATTGATTTCTGAACAACCGTTGCTTAGAAGTCAGTTTTAGCAATATTATGAGGAAAAAATTAATTACTCCGCATAAGGAAATCTTCCTTTTATGACACATGCATGCGCACAAGAAAAAACATCGCCAACTTAAAATATTGAGCGAAAATTGGTTAGTGCTATACATGGAACGTTATGCGAATAAGGGTTAAAGCTTAATATCTCGAAAACTGAGCCTCAGAACTAAAAGTTCAACATGAACACTGTATTTTACTCTACAAAACCTATCCAACGGCACCTAGCTCAATCCATTCCGCTAAATTTAAAAAAAAAAAATTAGTTATTAATTTATTTTAGTACGAATAAAAAATCATATGAGATTTCTGGGTATTTTTGGAATATTGCGATGAGTTGCCCCATAGCTCCAATTTTTTCAGATTTTTTGGCCCATTACTTCAGAAAATAAGGTATGGGACACGGTACACAAGTCGGTTTTTTGAAGTTTGCGAGCTTATAACTTTTTACCAATAAGACTAAGATGCTAATTGTGGTACAACTAGCTACCATTCTCTTTCTAACGATACCCATACCAAATATCTAAGAAAAAAGATCAATTTTTTGATTTTAGTATTAGTACTAACTTTTTAGCTAATAAGTAACTTTCTTTCAACTTTTTTTCGGAACTTTTTTTGGACAAATGAAGTACATCATCTGTATAAATTTCATTTCTTAATTCCGGGTGGTTCACCAGGTACCTTAGATAAGGCTTAATGACAGATAGACAGACATTTTTGTAGTCTCCGCCCCGCCCCCTTGACCCATATTGACCACAAAAGTCAATAAAAGTTTTTTTGAAGGTTAGTTTCAGTACTAACTTTTTCTTTAATGGACGGCTAATTCCGGAAAAAATTCCTGATTTATTTTTGGGTTGCCAAGATACATATCCATTCCAAATTTCATCCCTTAACAGAGGATTCAAAAGTTATTAGCAAATATGTAAAGGCGACAGACATACAGACAGACGGACACCGAAGTGATTCTATAAGGGTTTCGTCATTCGTTTGGAACGAAACCCTAAAAACGAAGAACAGGGTTTTTTTAGTCTTTGCTTAAGCGTTTATTATTCTGAGTCCTCTCGACTCTTACAGACTCACTTGTGAGTCTAACCGACTCGCGGTTCAATACAAGACAGATTTAAAAACTACTTAACATTGAAATTCAAAAAATATTGTTGGTTGATTCAAGCTTTTTTGAACCAAGAACTGCGATTGATTTGCGAATTATACGAAAAGCGAAAATATGCGAAAAATAAATGAAAATGCGAGACGATGTTCTCGATTAGAAGTGATTCGAAAGAATGTTCTTTTGTTTTATTTCAAAGGCAAAAGAAATTGCAACCGCGTGTGGGTAGCGGTGCATGCAATAAAAATATACAATATTTCCAATGTTGGTATGGCAAATTGCGTGATTACAAAAATATAAAAAAAAAATATTACACGTAAATAGACGATAAATAGAATTTCGGAGTAATGAGCAGTAGTGAGCAAAATTATTATTACATGTTACTGGTATTTTTCAATTGGTGACTATGCAATTCTGAACATACACCCCGCGTTGAAGGCTCTGCGTTCAAGATGAATGTCGATCGGTATTGATAGGTAGCTTGCAAATCTTGGCGATAGATCTTTTCGTCTCTCCGTTCTGCGTTTTGACTTTCACAACTCTGACGAGACCATCTGCTACGGAGTACACCTTTGTCACTCTGCCAAGTGACCGCTTCAATGGGGGTAGATTATCGTCCTTCAATAACACCAGGCTCCCAACAGCGGCATTATGTTGTTCTTGCCTCCATTTATGGCGTTGCTGAAGAGCAGTCAGATATTCCCGCGACCATCTTCTCCAAAACGTCTGCATCATGCCACCTCGTTAGTCGGCTGACGTTCACGTCCTGGGTATCGGGCTCCAATGTGGCAGTAAGTGGGCCACCAATCAAAAAATGACCTGAGGTGAGAACGTCAATCACCCTTATTCCGATAGTCGTTCAACGCCAATAAAAACACGACAGTGTGAATTTCGTAGTACGTACGACGTTCAACGCCAAATAAACGACAATATGTCGATTCTCTCTTGTGGAACGTGTTCATATATTTTTTTTTGTATTCCGATAGTCGTTTCTATATTAAAAACGTCCGTCAAAACGCCCAAATCTGTCGTCGAGAAAAGTGTTCACGACAAAGAAAAATGTAAGCTTTTATAGTTATATTTTGTTTTCAATAATTTCATACTCTTGGCTTAGGGTAAAAATAACAACCCAAAACCAAATGCGATGGCTGGAGAGAATGAGCACGTCTTGAAAAATTTCAAAAGAGGATTTGATAGGAAGTTTGGATGGGAGCAAGTAGCTGAGTTAAGGTAGCAGCTATTTTTGAAACAACAGGAATTGCAACAGAACGTTCTTGAGGAAAACTATTTTCCACTAAATTTAAAAAATATTTAAAAGCTTCTTTATCAAGACGAAAGAACATTTTGAATACCTTAAAAAAAACATTGTTAGAACTATTTCAATTAAACATAAAACATTCTCTCAAAAGGATTCGTTTTATATCGAATCCATCTCCTTTGAAGAATCAAATCTTTTTTTGTCTTTCATGTTTTTCGTCGTCACTGCTCCGAAAAAAAAAAAAAAATAACTTGCTACACTATTCATTTTTCAGTTTTTCAAAACATTTTAAATATTCAAATTTCGAACAATTTGATATGTCAAATGTCAGCTCTTTTGGTGGATCGTATTGTGGAATGTAAGAGAGAGAAATACGCCGACGTTTGAGTTACGGAATATCAATAAAAAAACGACACGACACTTAAACGACAGTCGGCGTTTACGAAAAAACGACTATCGGAATAAGGGTGAATATTGGATGGACCATTTGAAATGGAACTCAAAGGACGGGAATTAGCCTCAATCTGGCAATTAAAGTGTGCAACTCATCTAATGACAGTGTTGCGTAGCCAACAGCATGACGCAGATGACGCTTTGCAATTTTTTTCGAGGACTCCCAGAGCCCACCGAAATGAGGAAAGCGAGCTGGTATGAATTTCCACTGGATTCCATCGTTCAAACAAGTCCTATAAACTAAATCATTGTGTTGCTGCGAATCGAACAATGCTTTTAGCTCCTTCAATTCCGAGTTCGCACCAACAAAATTCGTCAGCTGCTAGTTCCAAGTGAACAGCTTTATCGCGAAGCATACGAAGCGGCAAATGTAGATTAGTGGGCGCTCGGCAACGAGTTCCAAAGCGAACGTAAACATTTGTATTGTATTATGCGGCGTAACAGCCCTTTGAGAGCCAGAGCCTAGCTTTTTTCGCACCTCCACTGTGTTGTGCGTCTTAATTTTGACACATGTGGAGGGGATCTACTGTTTAATGCCGGTTCCGAACGGCAAATTGCTAAAGCTTTTTATGACAGAAGTACACCAGGAGGGTTGTCAGTCGGTTGCTGGAGGTGGGGCCGTGAAAAATGTTTGTGGTGTTATTTCCCCGAGCCGGATTCGAACCCAGGTACTCTCGCTTAACAGAACGACGCACTAACGATTAAGCCACGGCGCCCACAGCGAACGTAAAAAGGCCCACAAAAATCTATCCCTGTTGTAGTAAATGGTCGAGATGGTTCCACTCGCTCTGCTGGCAAATTTCCTTCGAGCTGCTGCATGACAATTGGACGAGCTCTGTAGCAGCGGACGCAATTGTTAACGACCTTTCGTACGGTGTGTTTGCCTCCGATTGGCCAAAATTTCATCCTTGACGCTGCTAATAAGGCTTGTGGTCCCGCGTGCATGATTTTAATGTGAAAATGATTCACAACTGTCGATGTAAACGGATGAGATTTCGAAAGGATAATGGGATGTTTTGTTGAAAAAGGTAAAGATGAATTTTGAAGTCGACCACGAATTTGCAACACACCATGTGTATCCAAGAAAGGGGTTAATGACTTCAATTCACTCGTTGCATGCAAGGCTTGATTTTTTCGAAAGTCTCTTATAGTCACCTGGGAATTCATTGGCATGTATCGTGCGAAACATATGATTCAATCCATGATCCAATTCCTGGACACTGAGCCACGCGCTCTTGCGTTTATCAGCCCTTAAGCACGCATTATAACAAAATCGGTGAATATATGCGAATGTCATTATTATTTAATCGAATGAATTAAGAAATTTAACGTAGGGTCCTCGCTCTTGATGTCCGCCAACAAAATAATAGGTTTGCTCTTTCGTCTCTCTGGGAGATTGTTTTTGGTATTGTAAAACTTAGGCCAGTTATTCTCGTCATCGACTAAAAAATCTGGACCAGAATGCCAAATATTGAGATGTGGCAATTCTTTTGGGCAGATAACACGTGAAAGGAAATCAACTGGATTAAAACTTGTAGGCACATGCAGCCAAGTTACATTTTCAGAAATGCTTTGAATTTTTGATATTCTGTTCGAAACGAATGTGCTCCAATTACTAGCATCAGAATGTATCCATGAGAGAACAATTGTGGAATCGCTCCAGCAAAATATTTGAGAAATTTCCAATTCTAAAATCTGTCGAATCCGTTGTATCAACTCAGCTAAGAGAAGTGCAGCGCATAGCTCTAAGCGGGGACTGGAGATGGTTTCAACCAGTGCGACACGAGATTTTGAACATAGTAGCTGCACATTAATATTGTTAAAAGAATCTTGAGAACGCAGGTATATGCAGGCTCCGTACGCATCCGCCAAAACCACGACCACTCTGTCCAGCTTGAATGGAGGTGCTGTGGCAGCGACTCATCCCAGTGCAACTTTTACTTCCATAACGCTTGCATGAAAATTTTTCCCTTGACTACTATTGAGCTTAGCAATGCTTGATAATACTGACCTCTTTGTTACATTTCGACAGGTATTTGTTTGGGCACAAGGAAAGTGAAATTTATCAGAGGTTTTTTCAGGTTGATGGCATGTGATAGACACCACCAATAGCATTGAAAGCTATGAGCCGCTTTATATTGAGCGTTTGAATTAGACGATCCGTGGCGAAATGCCTTTGCGAACACGAATCTAATAAAGCTCTGCATGGAACGTACTAACCGTACCCATCTTTAATTAGGACTAGAGCTGTTCCTAGGAATACGAAAGGGTGATTGAGCGTTGGTTTTTTAGGAAGAATTTCTAATTTCTAATGGTAGTTGAGTGATCGATATTTGAGGGGAATGTTTGGGAATAGGACCCATATGTAGTAACGTACTGTGGCGCTGAGCAGTGCTTGCAATAATGCGAACTGCATTTTTGTGCTAAGTGGCCGAAGCGTAGACAATTTATGCAAAGGTTTCTTCTTTCGCGAAAACGTTTTTCAGGTAAGAGTTTAATAAATGCATCGCACGAGTATATAGTATGGTCAGTTGAATAACAGTATTTGCAAGCAACAACATGGGGTTTCGATGTAACAAAAGTTCTATTGGCTACTGGTTTAAATGACTTACGCGAATTGTTGAATGTGTTCGAAAATCTGTTGTTACCAGATGCGTTGTCCATAGTTTCCAGCGTTTGACATCGCTTTTCGATGAAAGTTGATAGCTGATCCCATTTAGGTATAACGTCGACTGCTGCTTCTTCCTCCCACTTTATCCGGTTCAACCTCTGACACCTAACCATTTTCTTTTGGGGACAGCGAACTCGGAGCAAAGTTAGGAAATTATCACACCAGCAGAGTAACGCCACAAAGAGGGGTGCTCTTGGAGCTCAGCTCAATTGGCTGGAGGCCAATCGCTTAAGCAGACGACATTGCAATAGCCATTACGTGAAAATTCCCGGACACTATTATATTAGGGATGTCATGGAATCGGCCCTTCACAGGCTAGCAACATGGAGTAGGACTCGACGTTAACCCGTCGAAAACGGAGCTAATATTATGCACAAGGAGATACCATATAATGTACTTTCTCTGAGACCACTGAAGTTCAAAAATAAAGAACTGGGTTTCTCGGAAATTACCAAATACCTCGGTATCATTCTAGACAGCAAGCTTAACTGGAAACCCAATATCCAAGAGCGTGTGAAGAAAGCGGCAGTGGCATTATACACCTGTAGAAAAGCCCTTGGCTCCAGGTGGGGTCTTCAGCCAAAAATTCGCCCACTGGGCATATATTGCAATTGTAAGACCTACTCTGTTCTATGGCATAATCGTCTGGTGGCCAGCACTAGGTACAGGCGATAACATGAGAACTCTGGGTAGGATACAAAGGACGGCATGCTTGTGCATAACAGGATCAGTACGATTCACACCCTCCGCTGCCTTGGAGACAATACTACACTTGCTTCCCGTAGACATATACGGCAAATACGTGGCCACAATGTCAGAAATTAGCCTAAGAGAAAGCAACAGGTGGTTAGGACACCAGACAACGGGGCATGCGGCGATTCTCCGTAACTCGATAAAACCATCTCACACACTATCTTCGACCCCAGAGGATTTCGATAGAAACTATCGAATAAGGATTCCAAGCAGAGAGGAATGGGAGGCAGACAGAGTGAGAAACCAGGCTGCTTTGGAAGTATACACGGATGGATCTAAGTTCGATAAAGGGGCGGACATGGGAGTTTAAGCTGACCGACAAAACACAGCGATGTCCCTCCGCCTCCCAGACTACTGTAGTGTATTCCAAGCAGAAATAACAGCTATTCATGAGGCATGCGCTTTCTGTCCATGGGTTCGATAGATGGCCAGTCTATTGTACTCTACATAGACAGTCAGGCGGCCATAAAGGCTCTGGAAACACCATTAATCAGATCAAGAATGGTAAAACAATGTCGCCAATCTCTAATGGGCGCCGTGGCTTAATTGTTAGTGCGTCGGACTGTTAAGCGAGCGTACCTGGGTTCGAATCCGGCTCGGGGAAATAACACCACAAACATTCTTCACGGCCCCACCTCCAGCGAACGACTGACAACCCTCCTGGAGTACTTCTGTCATGAAAAGCTTTAGCAATTCGCCGTTCAGAACCGGTATTAAACAGTAGGTCCCCTTCACATGTGTCTCGCTAGCTTGGATGTAAGGCGCATCAGCGGTTTCATCAACAGATCCAATTGGGTATAGCCCAAATGATATCAGTCTACAAACTTTGCACGTCAAACAAGTAGTAGAACATGCCCGCTAATATTTTTGTTTGCTATATTTGCAGGAAATTTTTTAGTCAGCGAGTCCGAGTATTGGTGACAACACAATGGGCCAACAAATGGCCTACGTGAACCTGCATAGCGCAGGCAGTCACTAATACCTAAAACCCAAGACCTACACTGAAGTTCATTGGAGTTATGCTAAAAGAATATTAGAATATCTAAAAAAAAACTGCAAAATATGGATTAAAATATGTAAATGAAAGCGCAGACTTAAGTGGTTTTGTAGATGCCGACTTGGGTAGTAATACAATTGACAGAAAGTTATATACAGGGGTGGAATCGCCTAAGGTGATAGTTGATTGTCGCTTTTTAGGGTTTCGTTCAAAAGGAATAACGAAACCCTTATGGAATCACTTCGGTGTCTGTCTGTCCGTCTGTCTGTCGCCTTTTACATATTTGACTGTAACTTATAAGTCCTTTCTAGTTAAGGGATGAAATTTGGACTGAAGATGTATCTAGGCGACCCAAAAACAAATCATGCATTTTTCTTGGAATTAGTCGTAGATTAAAGAAAAAGTTAGTACTAATACTAACGCCCGAAAAAACGTTTACTAACTTTGATGGTCGATATGGGTGTCATTGGAAAGGGGGCGGTGCCCTGATTATGAAAATGTCTGTCTGTCTGTCATTAGGCCTTAACCTTGGTAATTGGCGAACCACTAAAAATTAAGAAATGAAACTTCCCCAAAAGATATATTTCACTTGCCCAAAGAAAGCTCAGGTAAAAAAATTTTAAAAATTTCATATTAGCAAAAAGCTTAGTACCAATACTAAATTTAAAAAACAAATTTCTTTTACTAGTTCCTTGATATGGGTATCGTTGGAAAGAGGATGATAGATAGATCAAAAAGTTGTACTATGGCAATTATCTCACTCTCATTGGTAAGAAGCTATTAGCTAACAAATTTCCAAATTACAAACTGACTTGTGTACCCCGTCCCCCACCTTACTTTCTAGAATATTTGACCAAAAAATCTGAAAAAAATTGGAGTTATGGGGCAACTCATCGCAATACCCCAAAATTATCCAAAAATCGTGTATGATTTTTATTCATACTAAAATAAATTGATTACTAACTTTTTTTGAAAAAAATTTCACGGGAATATATTAAGTGAGGTACCATCGGATAGGTCTTGCAAAATGAAATAAAGTTTTTATTTTGAACTTTTTATTTGGAAGCTAGGTTTTCGAGATATTAAGCTTCAAACTCGAAAAAAAGGCGCCGCCGCCCCCCCCCCCCCCCCCCCCCCCTCATTTCCACACCCGTTGGTCTAAAAATCTGGAAAAAAAAACCTGGAATGTAGGTCTCGATGTAATCTTTGTGTTAAAATTGGTTTGAGCACTCTTCTATTAATAGTTTTTAAGATATTGGCCAAAAACAAAAAAAAACAACATTCGAATTTTAAAGATCCGAAAACGCCATTTTGTAGATCTCGACGAAAGAACAATAAAATATTATGTAAAAAAAATGATTTTCATACAATTTTTTGAGATATTAACTATTTAATTCGAATCAGTTACCAGTATAAAACGATGAACTCACGGCAGTCTCAGTGTCGCTTGCGGCATTTCATCCCCTAAATGCACCAAAGCAATTTTCACACGGCTGGCGCGATCAGCAAATGGGAAAGGATTTTCTTTTGTTCAGTTTCGATCGAAATGAAAAGAAGAATTTTACTGAATAAACAGTGAATTGAGTTTAATTTGATTTGTCTATTTTAGTTTGTTGATTTCTTAGATTTATATTAAGTCTAAGCTACTAATCTGTTCGCGAACGAAACCCTCGGCGGGTGAGTAAAACACACACTTGACCGGTTTTTTTATTGTCGTTTTTGATTATCAACTGTGTAAAGCGATCGCAAAAAATTGTTCGTTTCTTGGCAACACTTACAATTCTGTCAAAAATTCAATGTCATTTTTGAATGTTTGAATTGTTATTTGTGTTTTGATTTTGATAAGTTGTTGTGTTTTTATTGATTTACAAAATATGTAAGTATACATACAAAATATGTAAGTGTACATATATCTGAGAAATATTCAAAGTAATAATTGTGTTTTCTCTTAGGTCTCATTACGCACACTCTTTCCGAATTTATGGAAAAGCCACCACCAAGAATATTTAGTGTTGCAGCCAATTGAAGGATAGGTGCCTTGGCCTTACCCCGGATGGTAAATCGAGCAGCCGCAAAACATGTATAAAAGCTTCTTTTGTCAAATGAAAGTTTTTTGCAAATCTCCCAAGGATATCTATAAATAGATTCACACATACAGTGGTTCAGATAGTTCCAAAATATTTGCTCAGCTTCTCAGATTTGTTTATATCAGACGGACTTATTTTCACTTCTCACTCTTTGCGCGGTTTGAAAAATTGAAAATGATGTAAACATTGTCCTTTTACTAGTCTCCTTTATAATAAAATATTATGATTCTTAAAATATTCTTTTTTATTTTTATTATAATAAACTCATCAAATTGAAGTCGACTGCACCAAACAAAACATGGATGTACGAAAACGACACCTAAATAGCTGTCACTTCATATTAATGTAAAAAAACGAATGTCGTTTTGATAATCACCTTACATGGAGCAAAATTGTTGTAAATTTTTGTTTTAAAATGCTAAACGTTTGTGTAATTGAAAACATTATTATTTCATGAAGAAGTTGAGCTTAATTGAATTGTAAAATTTTGATATAGTGTGGGGGTCGTTATAATTATATCAAAATTATGGTATAAATTAAAATTGAATTAAAACTACAAATGTGTTTCCAACTTCAAACCGATTGAAGTTTTTCTATTGTCAAACACCATCATTTATAACATGTACGTCGCTTCTTCCCTTTCATTCTGTAAATATATTACAATTCATAATTGATTTGGCCTTTGGCCGTTTACCAGATTGACAAAAAACAAAAGTTATAACAATTTATACAATACCTGGCAAGTTTATAATTTTTTTTAAATAGTATTTAGTTTAGTATTTAATATATTACATAAAAATCGTTTTATTACCAAGTTGCCAATAAATTATCAATTTCTTTAAACGTAGCGTAGACCAGACCATTGCTAACATTTCGCCCGATCTATTTTCCTGAGTCATGTCATGAATTCGAATCGCCATTGAAGGTCGTGGATGCCATTTAAACGGAGCTACACTCTAGGCACAATGACGTATTTATGCCCATAATGGCGTAGATATGTATGTTGAACTTCTATGATACCTCAAAATCTCAAGTTCCCCAAACAAATATTTTAATTTCTGTTTTGAAAATTTGTATAGTTTGTTTTCGCAAATGAACTACTTTTTTTCTTAACATCCTTGAAAATTATAAATGTAGATAGTTATTATATAAAAGAAATCGTTTCCTATAGACAATGTAATTCAATTTACCTTTTTGTTATTCTTGGTCGCAGAGGCCACATAATCGCAATGTAGCGATCGACGCTTATCGCCACGAGGGTATACGCACTCACTAACACAGAAACTGCTTGTGAATAATTCACTAGGTGACACAGAACGATTCCAAATGGCCAGTAATTTAAAATTAATATCGATACAAATGAAAAAGGAACGCAGAATAAAGACATTAGTATATCTCCTACTGCCAAATTAGCAATGAAGTAATTTGTCACAGTTCGCATTCTGGGGGTGGATTGTACGATATAACACACAGTACCGTTACCGAGCAATGCAAAAATAAATATAGATATATACAGCAGGTATACAATGAACTTAAAATAACCGCTTGACCACCCAGCCAGGTCGTCATTGCTAACGTCGTTGCTATTGCAAGTATAATTTTCAAACCGCGTCTCCTCGTAATTATCGTAGAGTGTTCCGTTTTTAAAGTGAATTATGTTATAGCTGTCGTTTGTTACACGCGTTAGGCTGCCATCTTGATATTTTGAGTAATTTAGGTGGACTAACGCGTTGTAATAGAACGGAGATTCGTTATCGTGAGTAAGCAAATTCTTTGAAGTAGTTTTTTCGATTATAGAAAACGCCATGATATTCCATTAAAGTTGTTTTCCGTTGCATTGACTTACGATATGGAAGAATACGACAGATGGTACAGCGATACGGATTCTAGCTGTCAACCATTAAAGACGCCTAAAAGAAAAACAAAAAAAAAAATATAGTTTTCTAAGCAAATTTCATGCAAAATAGTGTTTTGTTCAGTTTTCAATTTGAGTAAGGGATAAGGAAACTAAAGACATCTGTTTTAACAGCGAACCGTTAAGTTAATTTTTAAATAAGTTACACACATCCATAGATCTGAAATTAACAATGTTGCAGACATCTTTAAGCTTAATAAACTTTATATATACGTTTACGTTTGAAGTGTAAGATAAATTCTACTGGCCTATGTGGTGACCGACGACTTTTGTGTTGGTCGGTCAGCCTTAAGAATTTATAATCAAATCCGATATTTTAATATTTTACATTTTCTCCTCAAGTTTTTTGTTTCCTAATTATAGTTTATAATTACTTACACATATTGTTTAATTTTCACTTTGTTCACCTTGTTAATATTGTTCATAAGCTTGTTATTTTTTTTTATGTTGCTTTACCTGGTAGCCGGTCACTGCGTTGGCGCAAACAAGCATTTTTTTTTTTACTATGGAATGGGTGGGGGGAAAAAATTATTGGGTCGTATGCAAAAAGCTTTCGCTCAGACTCAAGTCTCACTTTTTAGAGCATTAGGTCGGATTCGTATGCAAAAGAATACTGAGACACATCTCAAAGACTAAGCTTTTGCTAAATGCATGAGACAAATCTCGTAGTTTTACTTCTCGTATACAAAAAGTATTGCAATGTCTCAGAATAATGAGACGCAGCTAATAAAAAGTTAAGACTTGAATTTATTGTTGTAAGTGAAAGTAAGTGGTTGGCACTTCGACCTAAGTGTACCCCTGTGCCTAATCGGTACTACAAAGTCTTTATCGATTTAAGTTCGTGGAAGTTAATTGGCTAACTAATTACTTTCTCTAACATGATAAGGACCGTCCAAGAGCAATGCTTTCGCAGTAAAACTAAAGTCAGAAACTCGGCGATTTTTATTTTCTGCTCAATCCATGAACTATCAAAGTAAAACGAATCAGGTCTATTTTCTTTGCATTTCGCAATAATTTTGCCTTTATGCTAACTATTTCAGAACTGTTAGTAAACACAGAAATAATAAGACGTGCTTCTTACCAATGTCAAACAATAGATGTGACGTGCCATTTAAATTTCCAAAATTATCAAGAACTAGCAACCCGTCCTGGCTTCGCGCAGGCAGCACTATATATCTAAAGTTGTTCCGTATTCCAGCAATGGAATACCAGAAAGTGTTAATGAATTTAGAAATAATTTGGGGTACTGCACCGCTTCTTCTACATCTAAAGCGCGGTCAACTAAATAAAGACTTTTGATGATGAATCACATTTGGCAAGAATTAAATCATTAACATAATTGACTTGCTTATTTGTCTGCCACAAAATAGCCCCTCCCTCAAACCAAATGAATTAGTAGATAAGTTTGCAATATCCGGATATATCTTCTCAATCATTTCTAAATGTTCGGCACCAAAACAAAGATATTTCTGAAATTTTCCTTCCCATTTCTTGCTTCAAATTTTTGTGCTCTCATTTCAAGGATAGTATTGGAAAGTGATGTGTTGTTTCTTCCATCTGCAACACTTATGTATATTAGTTTGAAGTTAAGATTTTTTATTTGCAGTAAAGCATAGACTTTGCTTTAGTGCGTCTTGCTAGACGTTTTGTGAAGCATTGAAGCCTCGTCCAAATTATTGAACTGCAATCCCCCATCAATTTACCAGTATTACTCTGCTTGGAAACATTGCAAGCACTTGAAACATCAGCATTACAAAATTTTAATGGAAGTTTAAAAGCAAAGTTAGCAGTTCATCCACCATCTAAAAGTGTGCGTCTAATTCCAGACGATGCCACAGCAAAAGCAGTCTTCCCGCTGCCTCCAGTAGCATTCAAAAAGAAAATGTTCCCCTTGTTATTGTAGACTAATAACATAGTTAAATCATAAATGATGTTTTCCCCTTTTCAAAAGACACTCCTTTTGAATCGCTTCAATAAGTCAGTAATGATCATTGTTTTTTCTCGCATGTATTCTGCATATAATAATATGGCCAGGAATTTAATTTTTTTTTTAAATTTGCCAAAGAGAGGTTATTTCTCTATTTACTTGAAATAAAATTCCACAGAACATACAGTCGAATTCCTCTAAGTCGAACGTCCATATTTTGGCATTCCCCTCAATCTCCCATACAAAAACCATCCTCTGTGTCGAACTCCCTTAAAGTCTCAAGTCTCTCTAACCCGAATACATTCTTTTTAGCCTTAGTCTACTTTCAATACCTCTAAGTCGAATTTTATTTCTTTGGCTGAAAAATAGACAAAAAAATGTCTCCTCGCAACTTGTAGCAAGTACGCAAACTCGCATTATCTGACTCACCCATAGTGGTCCTAGACGATGAACACATTTCGCGAACATTCATATCGTGTTGATTTTTGTAGTGCAAACACGTCGGAAAAAAAGCGCAAGTGGTTGCCCTTATTGTTGTTTACCTATGCAAGAAAGAGAGAGCAGACGAAGTTCACAGCAAAAATGAGGATTTGCTTGCGAACATGGTCTTAAACGCGAACATCGCGAGCGAACACTGTAGTTGTCGAGAGCCATCTCTAGTCGCATCGCGCACCCACAAATAACCGGCTTTTAGTCTGAAAACAGATAGGTATCTGAGATGCATTCTTACTTCATTTAGCGCGTGTATTGGAAGTTTACCTTAAAAACGTAACATAAAGAAGATTTTAACAAAAAAAAATATATGAAACCCTCTAACTTGAATTTCCATAACTGCCACTAACTCGAACTAATTTTGATATCCTGTGAAAATTCGACTTCGAATGATTCGATTGTATGTACTTCTATCAATGTTTCCATAATCGGATGGCAGTTGTTGTCCGCGTTGCAACAAATCTTCAATCATATTTTGCGGTGGTTTTGCCACAGCAACAAAGGATCAGTAACTTTACACAACGAAATTATCAAAGTAAATAAATGTCCTTGTTATATTCCTGTAGAACAGAACACGCATCAGACATGTTATTTTCCCATTGGCTGTCATTTTCCAACAAAAAATACCACGTTCTTTAATCGCCGCCTGTATTTCTAATGTGTACATTTATGTAAACCTATACACATACATATATACATATATCCATTTTTCACATCTCATATGCCTCTATCCATACAACACCGTTTCCGCGCGATCATCGTCACGCCAGCTGTGTGCAAATTTGAGTTGAGCAAATAGGGGTTGAAATGAACATGGAAAACACCACTGAGACTCGCATCGATTTCAGCCAGAATTTTATAGATTAAAAAAATCTTTTGATCAGCGATTTCTCGGATTTCGCCAACTAATCGATATTTTTATAGCTATTATTTCTTAGTGCTTGCCTCGGGATCTATAAAACTGCGTTTTTAGATTTTTGAAATTTGCATATTCACGTTTTATCGTTTTTTGCCAAAAGATCCAAAAGTATTGGGGCTAGAATGCTGAAATTAGTTTTTTTTTTTAATTTACTCATGGAAGCCGATTTTTTGTAATTTTTTTTCAGATTTTTTGACAAAGCGGTGTGGAAATTACAGGGCGGATTGTCTTTTCAAATTTTTACAGAACCATAAAAATGGTTATTGTGAGTCTACCTTAAAAGATACACATATGCCACCGCTGACTTTTTTTTAGAACTTTTTGAGGCGATCAATTTCCCAGTACATTATTTTTTCGTATCTTTAACTGTTAAGCCAGCGCCCGCCTTAGAAGTTTACCAGTTTTTTTACTTATCTCAATATACCGTTAACTTGTTGTGCTTAAATGTCTATAAAATGTAGTGCATACCCATAATAGATACCCAACAACACTACTGGTGAAAACCGCATGCAAATCGGTTCAGTAGTTCCTGAGATTAAACTCCCCAAACATTTTTTTCGACTTTGTTTTATAATATTTATAGATACCATAAATGAAAAAGTGTCACAAAATAAGGATACAAGTTATGAAGCCTAGCAACCCCCTACACTGTAAAAGTTGCATCATAAATTTTGGGATCTAGTTAGCCAGTTGCTGCTAGCCTACTATTGGGGTCGAACACATTTTAAGCTTCCTCATAGAGGAAAAAATAAAGAATATTATTAAAAAAGCAATTTGTGTTTTGACTGAATATTAACTTACACACACTAGAAATCAGCAAATTGAAGAGTTTTGTGTTGTTTTCATTTATCTATCCCTACCCCGTTCGTGTAAGTGTCCTGCTGCAGCGACGCAAAGTCTCCCATATTTTTCGGTTGGCGATAAACAAACAACATGAAAAAAAGTGATGATTACTCTTTGTCCCCGACCGCCCGTGTCTGTGGGAGCTTTTTACTTTTCATCATTTTGAAGTACCAGTTGCACTATCTTGGTATTATATGGTCTACGTAAGACGTTCAACGCCAAATAAACGCCAATATGGCGATTCTCTCTTGTGGAACGTGTTCATATATTTTTTCTTGTATTCCGTTAGTCGTTTCTATATTAACAACGGCCTCCAAAACGCCAAAATCTGACGTCGAGAAAAGTGTTCACGACAAATTAAAATGTAAGATTTTATAGTTATATTTTGTTTTCGTTAATTTAATATTTTGTGCTTAGGGTAAAAATAACAACCCAAAACCAAATGCGATGGCTAACCGAGTTCTTGGAGGAGAATGAGAACCTCCCGAAAGAGGATTTGATAAGAAGTTTGGATGGAAGTAAGTAGTTAAGGCAGCAGCTAGTTTTTAAACAACAGGAATCGCAATAGAACGTTCCTGTGGAAAACTGCTTTCCACGAAATTTAGAACATATTTAACAGCGTCTTTGTCAAGACGAAAGAATATTTCGAATCTGTTTAAAAAAAACCATTGTTGGAACTGCACTGAAGAGCAAAAGCGTAACAATAATTATAATATTAAATATAACATGTATACTTTTTAATTTTCCTTTTATACAAATTTGTAAACCTATTTTTCCTTGTTTCTTTGAACATTAATGTGACAAATAAAAAAAAGATAATGCTAGCATTTATGAAAACCAAAATTTTCAAAAAAACAAATACGAAATCTCGTCATTGTTACAGTCTTGCACCAACCTGAAAAAATACAAAAGTTGTAACTGCTGATTAGAATTTCCATAATCCTTTGCCGTTTTCTTAAACAAAAAAGCCTTCTTGACACACTGTCGTACAGTTTTGGTAGAGCTTTCAACAATATTACGTACCATTCTTCTAACACTCAATTCCAAAGTTAATTTTTCCCTTTTGTATTCGTCTCTTAATTGGATAGTTGTTTTTTTTTAAAAAAGCCAAAAAATATTCAGTGAAATTCATATCAGGAATGTGGATGGCATTCCATTTTTTTAAATTTTGGACAAAACAACCTATTTTTCACGATTTTTGCGAATTGTTTTTGATCAATGTCATATGGAGATATGATCCGACCTTTTACCATTGCCGTCATATCCATGGTAGCTGGCTTGCTTGTTGTAGAATTCTAAAGTAGTGTTCCTTCCTCATAATGCCATCACTTTCTACTTTTGAGAAACACTATTTGGCGAATTTAATTATTACTTCCGTGTTTCACAGTTTGCTTTACGTGGTATGGTTTAAGAAAGCCTGACGTATTAGTCTAGTACAAAGAACGCCGATTAGACTAAAGGCGGTTAATTTTGGTCTTATCGGGCTAAAAAACCTAAAACCGATTAAAACCAAACCCTAAGGTATATTAGAATCATAAATCTAATCTTCCTTCCTTTATTATTACTTTCTTTTCAAAACTCGTATCTTTCCAAAACTGCTTCCCGTGGAAAAATATTTTTGATCGATAAAGCTGGTTTGTTCTTATTTTCTCAGGCTTTGAAATCTAACGAAATTTGTATCCGATTAAAAAAGCCTCTTAATGTGCCATGCTTTTCTCATGCCAATTTTTTTCGGCCATGTATCCTCACTTATGTCTTTTCAGTGAAAGCTTTTTTTATCTTTGCTACCGATATGTTCCCTATTTTTTAAATGTTGGCGGTTTGTGTGGAAGATTGCCTCTAAACCATCAAATCTATGACCTGTTGCCTTAAACCTTTACTTAAACGAGTCATTATAAACAAATAATATAGGGAACACTACCTATCAGACCGAAATTATTAAACTAAGTGATGGCTTTTAGTTACGCAACACGAATATATAGGGACGATTTCAATAGTGCAAAACTGTAACAAAGGATTCATTAAGCTTTTATAGTCCCCTTTTTTTAAATATTGGGTGGAAACACAAAAAACCGATGGGATTTCGTAGATAAGATTGCGATAATTGTTATTAGAAACAAAAAATAGAATTTCTTTGAACTATTGTGGTTACCAAGCAGTATTTCATTTTAAATGGGAACATTGTTACACTTTTGCTCTTTAGTGTATTTCAACTAAACATAAAACATTCTTTATGTCAGGCAAATCAAAAGGATTTATTTTATATCGAATCCATCTCCTTTGAAGAATCAAATCTTTTTTTGTCTTTCACGTTCTTCATCTTCACTGCTGCTTCAAGAAAAATAACTTGCTACACTTTTCATTTTTCAATTTTTGAAAACAAAAATATTCAAATTACAAACAATTTGACATGTCAAATTTCAGCTATTTTGGTGTGGAATGAAAGAGCGAGAAATACGCCGACGTTACGGAATACCAATAAAAAAACGACACGACACTAAAACGAGATTTGGCGTTTAAGAAAAAAAGAACTATCGGAATAAGGGTGAAAATCTTTCTTTAATAATAAAGATTACCACCATTAAACAATAACTATGTGAAACGAAGGAAAATTCTTCATCATTTTTTTCAAATTTTTGTTTTATGAAGTTTATCAAGCTGTGCTCTGAACCGATCCGACCGATTGGCACTAAATACCTAAGATGTAACTTTTTAGGAATTAAAAAAAAAAAAAAAAATGGCGGTACGAAATTCGCCGGGTCAGGTAGTTTAAAAATAATTTTATATTTTCTCGCAATTTAAAAATCTGTTAATGAATCAAATATTCTTCCTATGCGAAATCCGTTAATGAGCAATTTAACTTTAAAACTTTTAATTATGATTTTCATATTTTTCATATAATAAAAAAAACTGCTGAAACACTTTTTACCATGAAGATAGGTGGTGTATAAAATTTTGAGCAATTTTTCGTGCGAGTCTATGAAGCATTGTTAAGAGCTTTACCAAAATGGGAAGTTACGGTTAAATTAAAATTTTTTTATGAAAGGAAAGTACTCTTCAAGTCGGTTGTGAAGTATGAAAATATAAATTCAGTAGTATCAAGTATGAATATACATTCATACTTCACAATCGACATATGTACTCATAGTAATAAGTTTTAAAACTTAAAAAATAATTTTTAGATATAAGATTAGATTGTAAACGCGTAATTGTTATGAACGCTACTAAACTTTTAGTCATGTTCAAAAATCACGTAAATACTGTGTTTCTTCTCTTATCAGATTTATCCAGCCTGTAAGAAGTGAGATAGCATATCTTCTGTTAAAAATTTATCGACATGCAAACGATTTAAAGTGCTTTAGGAAATTAGATTCCCGTTTAAGAGACATATTCACTTTTACTTTGTGCATTACAAGAGATTTTCAGTGCTGTTAGATCTCGTATAATATCGTGCCAATTAGATTAAAAAAGAGAAAATATTCTCAGAAGCAGGTACTTTGTATGCAAAATGTGTTGATCTGAGCCTGATGATGCCAATATTAGCATATGAGGTGATGTTTTCGTAACTCACAAAATGTGTGCATAAGCGCTCAAGTTTTGTAAATTGCTATTTTGAAAACATCATATAACTTTCAAACAATATTAACAAAAACAGTTTTGTTATTTGGGACTTTTCTTTGAGCAGAATTTGCTAATCAATTTGGTTGTCATTCGTTTTTTGTCACCCAGAGTTTCTTAGATTAGTAGATTTTAATATGCAGATTTTCTTTTTCAAGCGAAATTAAGTGTTCATGTTTTAGATAAGGCCAGGATTGAGTTGTAGTCATTGGCTTCAAGGTGACACCAACTTCAAACATAAGCAGTGGTCGTTTTAGGATAGACCACTGGAACCCTCCTAATGAATCTTTAAAAGATTCTTGCCAATTCAATGTTGATGGAAGATGCTGAGGGTGGCGCGACTAACCAATACGAGGATTTCTTTTGTTCTGTCTTTATTTCATAGTTTTCACAGCTGTCAAATATAATCGTTATACTAATGTTCTATATTCCATAATGTAGTGTTATCACATGAGTTTTTAGTGTTAATAAACGAAGATACTATAATAACGATAATAATATAATTTCAACTTAAGATTTAAATAAAAATGTTATACAAGGTATGTGAAAAGATTTACATAAGATAACTAAGTTAAGTATGATTACGTATATACAACACATTACTCCCCCTTCTTAAAAAACGAAACCGCACTCTTCTTCCAGAACGTGTTAGATATGTATTTGATTGCTGTTCGTAGTTTAAAAAGCAATTCATTTACGGGCCCTTTGAAAAATGTAGAAAGAAGAAAAAAAATATTTTAAGTTTTTTATTTTGACTTGGAGCAAAAGTAATTTTTTCCGCGTTGTGCCGCATGGATTTTTGTTATTCAGATACTAGAATATGTTAACTGTAAGACTCATTAAAAAATTGTGCGCCGACGTACACATCTATTTTTTATTTGAAATTTTCTATGTCAAGTGCATTCAAAAATTAGACTTTTTCCAACTTTGAAGCTTATTATCCAACGATATATCACTCGATAGACTCCAATGGATTTTTTTTTAAGAAGCTAGTGTCGGTATTAACTTTTTTGTTAAGTTATGACTAGTTCAAGAAAAGTCTTAGTATTTAAAATTTTTCCCTTGAAAGGGAATCCTAAAAATTAAGATTTCAATAGGTTTTTGTCCTGAAACATGTATTTCCGCAAAAAGTTGGCGTTGGAGTGGGCGTGTCTCGGACAAATTATAAAAATGTTTATATATTGGTCTCAGGAATAACTATGCCATTCTAGTTCCTATCTTCAATTTTTAGGATACTCTGCCCCACTGTGCGTCGTTTTAATAAATGTCCTTGAACGATGACCGGCAACCCAGAAGTACTAATGGTAATACGTCGACCCAGCGTTCCGTCTCGTAACTCTTGATTGCCGCATTAAGTGTCCTACGTCAGCTTTCTATGATGCCGTTTGATTCCGAATGAAAGGCTGTCGGCCGCAAGTGTTTGACACCCAATAGTCTGGAAAAATCGCGAAATAAAAATTTGACTGAAACTGGCGTCCTTGATCCGTAGTAATCCGCAAGGGAATGCCAAATCGCGCTATCCAATTGGTGTAGAATGCGAATGCGGTGATGTTTTCTAATGGCACAGCCTCCGTCCAACAAGTGAAACGATCGACACATGTTAGGCAATAACGAGACTCTTGCAAGGAGGAAGCGGTCCAACGATGTTAATGTTGACGTGTTCGAAACGTTGTCCGGGTTGACTGTAAGAAAATATTGGCGCCTTGTTGTGTCGTTGAGTTTTAGATTTTTGGCACGCTAAACACAATTTTGTCCAGCGACGGCAGTCCCTTTTCAGGTTCGGCCATACGAATTTTTCAGCCACCAGCTGTGTAGTTTTCTTAGTGCCGCTGTGGCAGTTGTTGTAGACTGCGTCGAATCCGATTTTGCGAAAACTTTCTGCAAGGAAAGGACTAGTTCTTCCAGTGAATATATCGCAGACATCTTCCTGGAATGATACAAGGTTTTAGAAGTAACTTGCATTTAGCTTTGAAAAATGCTTTTATTTCTGTGTCATGTTTTTGACTTTTAGACAATTTTTCGAGGTCAATAATGTCTTTGACGTGTATTGCGTGACATCGTATCTGCTATTATGTTGTCCTTTTCGGGGAGATAGCGGATATTTGATGTAAATTGGGCAAGAAAGTTCAAATAACGAATATGTCGCTGTGAAGCCTTGTCGAGGCTTTGCTGCTGCAGCACTGCGCCGACTGTTGTGCTTGGTGCGTCAACCATGTGAAAAAGCGGGGCGTTTGGTTTCGAGAAGACGAGTAACGTAGCTTTTGTTACCTTGCAGCGTTGAAATGCGTTCTTTATCCAGTCCATAATCGACCTGTCGTTCTTTTTATTGCCTTTACTAACTTTGAGAATACAAGTTGGTCGTGTGCAGCGTGGTTTAGAAATCTGCGGAAGAAGTTTGTCATACCCAGGATGCGCCGTAAATCGCAGGCGAGCTGGGGAGGTTTGAAGACGAGTAACGTAGCTTTTGCGAAGTTACCTTGCAGCGTTGAAATGCGTTCTTTATCCAGTCCATAATCGACCTGTCGTTCTTTTTATTGCCTTTACTAACTTTGAGAATACAAGTTGGTCGTGTGCAGCGTGGTTTAGAAATCTGCGGAAGAAGTTTGTCATACCCAGGATGCGCCGTAAATCGCAGGCGAGCTGGGGAGGTTTGAGGTCCGCAAGTGCTTGGATCCGCTTCGGTGGAGGTTTGATTCCTTTCGCGCTGAGTAAATAATCAAGAAACTGAACTTCGGGCTTACCCAGGACACATTTTGATGGGTTGATTATGACACCATGTTCTCTCAACCTTTCGAGAATCAACCGAAGATGAAGACATGCTCCTTTAAGTTTTTGGACAAAACTAAGATGTCATCTATATATGCCTGGGCGAAATCAAAATACCGTACGATGTGGTCCATGAACCGCTGAAAGGTTGCGCCAGCATTCCGCAGTCCGAAGCATATGTAGGGGAATTCAAACGATTCGAACGGGGTGGTGATGGCCATCTTCGGTACGTCAGCAGGTTCCAAGGGGAATTGATGGTACGCTCTGCGTAAGTCGATGGTCGAAAAGATGGTACACCCCTCCAAAGAATGAGTGATGTGGAGATGCGGGTTGGGATACCGGTCGGACTTGGTAACGCTGTTTAATCGCCGGTAATCTCCGCAAGTCTGCCACTCTCTATACTTTTTTTGTACCATATTGTCACATTGCCAAACATATGGCAGGTAGCATTTTCCCCATACCCTCATCATTGCAGATTTGGTGTGTGGTGAGATGCTACCCTGATCTGATAACGGCTCTATCTTTCTCTTCTCACGAAGAGAATGATAAGAGTTGAAAGTCTGGTGATCGAGGCCAGTAACTAAAGTAAAAACCGAGTTAGTTGAAAAGATGAAGTCGTATGAGTAAGTCGTGTAAATAAGCAATAAAAGATAATTATAAAAAACTTAAATCTAGTTTTTTTAATTTTAAATTCAAAAGTTAGATGAATAACTTGATTGGCGCAGTCGGGAAAGAAATTATAGAATTCACTATTTAAAACAAGAGTTTTAGTGGTGTTTTCCGCGAACAAAACAAAGAAGTTTTGCTTGTTATAAATTTAACGCTTCGACCACGTGCTTAGCAAAAAAAAAAAAAAAATAATAATAATAATAATTTTACCAAAATAATAATATAATATAATAAAAAAAATATATATATATAAATGTTATTAGTAAAAACGTGATGTGCGATTTTTACAATTAAAACGGTAATTATAAAAAATTTAAGTGACGCTAGCTAAAAGTTCAAAAGTACAGTCTACCCCAGAAACAAAACAAAACAAAAAAAAAAGTTACAAAGTGACGCCAACGCAAAAACGGTAATATAAAAAAAAAATATGTATATTAATGTAAGTAATGCTAACAAAGAATAGTGACGCCCGAAAGTACAGTCTATACAAAAAAAAAAAATAAGTGACGCTAACGGAAAAAACGGAAATTATAAACAAAAAGAAAGAATTTAAGTGACGCTAACGAAGACAAGTGACGCTAACTAAAGTTCAAAAGTACAGTCTATCCCAGAAACAAAACAAAACAAAAAAAATTACAAAGTGACGCCAACGCAAAAACGGTAATATAAAAAAAAAAATATGTATATTAATGTAAGTAATGCTAACAAAGAATAGTGACGACCGAAAGTACAGTCTATACAAAAAAAAATTTGTGACGCTAACGAAAAAAAAGTACATTTGTTTAACCAACACAAAAAAAAAAAATCAATTAATTAAGTAACACTATCGCAACAAAGCAGAAGTGCAGCATTATCTGGAAAAAAAAAAAAAAGGAAACAAAAAGTACTACAATACAGTACGCTACAATCTGTTCATCTTTAATAACCATTTAATATTGAAGGCGGGTTCGTAGAACAGTATTCATTTAGTAGACATTTAATTTAGACTTAAGCCTTATAGTTTGTAAATTAAGATTTTCGCAGAACCATTTAATATCTTAATATTTGCCTTAGATTTAAGCTTCATAACTATTACTTTATTTATAATGGAGGTCTTCGAATGTCTTGTTAAGTGCATAGCAAATATTCAGCCGTTTGATGGCAATAAAAAGAATCTCATAAACTTTTTGGACCGCATAGATGCTCTTGTTCCATTGATAGAGACACTAAACGTGCATTTCAAACACATCATAGTAGGTAACATACAAGACAGACTTACTCATAGGGCAAGAGATACGGTCCTAAAGCATGGTCAAGTAAAAACTTGGAGTGAACTAAAAACTATTTTAAAAAAAGCTCACGGTGAATCCACCCCGGTAAACACGCTTTTCGATAAACTAATCCTTTGTCGATGCAATGGAACTGTCGAACAGTTCTACAACGAGCTTAACGATCTGCTAATAAGAATTAATAATGCTTATTTACTTACCGAGCAACTGAATGACGAACAAATACAAACAAATAGAAGACTTGTTTTGAATTGTTTCAAATCAAACTTACCAGAACCTGTAAAGGGAATAATAATCGGACGTAACCCACCTACGTTAGATGATGCTTATGACATAATTATGACTAACGGATATTCTAACCACAAACATCTTAACAGAACATATCCCTCGTACAATCATAATCAAAGACATCAAAACGACAGCAATAGCAATAATTTCTTACAAAAATTTTCCGAACAAACCCCATTTCAAAACATTAATAGGCAAGTACCTCAGATAAATTACAACAATAGAAACAACGTCTCTAACTATGATACCGCCAGAAACCGAAAAAATAGCTATATTCAAAAGAATCAATCCACAATAGAACAAAATTATAAAAACAATATTCAACCCATGGACTATAGTATGCAAAGTCGACAATCAAATCAATTTAATAATAGTAGAAATAGGTCTTACAGCTACCAAGGGCATAGCCGAAACATCCCTACAATTAGCCGACATACTGGGCAAAGTCAACAATACAACAGTTACAATAATGCAGAGCCCATGGACATTTCACATAGTCAATATAACAGTTCCCCTTTTCAGCAGGGCAATTCAAAAAACTACCCTATATAACAATCGACACAAAAATAAAAAAGTTAAGATTCATCATAGATACTGGTGCTGAGTTTAGCATAATTAATACAAACCTTTGTCAGCCCAAGTGGAAAACGAGTATAGAACCTCAGACATTGAAAGTATTTAACAGATATTTAAATTGCAATGTCAAGTGTAGATTTCCTTTATTTGAGAATTTTAATATGAAAGATTATATGGTTGATTTTTTGGAGTACAATTTCCATGATTATTTTGACGGTATTATCGGAAATAATATACTAGAACCACTTTGCTCAATAATAAATTATAAACAACGGTTACTAATTACAACAAATGCTCAAATACCGCTCTTTCTTAACAAATATGAAGAAATTTATTTTCACAAAAGGTACGTTGACGATTCAGTAAACATATTTAGCAATGAGGTGGAAAACAAACCTACTGAACAGATAAGATTTGCTTCTCATTTAAAAGATAAAGATATTTTAAAGATCAAATATCTTTTACATTCGTTCAAGGATATATTTTATAAAGAAAAGGACAGTTTAACATTCACTAGCAATATTAAACATAGAATTTTAACTAAAAATAATTTGCCTATATATACGAAGAGTTATAGGTATCCCGAAGTTCACCGCGTAGAGGTAGAGCGGCAGATTCAAGAAATGCTTGAACAAGGTATTATTGTAGATAGCTCTTCTCCATATAATGCCCCAATATGGGTTGTCCCAAAAAAAATGGATAACTCCAATCAGCAAAAGTGGAGGATCGTTGTTGATTATCGTAAGTTGAACGATAATACGGTTGATGATAAATTTCCTCTCCCCAACATTGAAGAGCTGTTCAATAAGTTAGGCAGATGCCAATATTTCACCACCATTGATCTGGCGAAGGGGTTTCACCAAATTGAAGTCCACCCAGAAGACAGATGCAAAACAGCTTTCTCAACTTCCGATGGCCACTTTGAATTTACACGTATGCCGTTCGGCTTAAAAAATTCTCCTGCCACGTTTCAGCGTCTTATGAATAATATTTTAAAAAATTTCATAAATAGAATATGCGTCGTGTATTTAGACGATATTTTAATCTTTTCGACTTCGTTAGACGAACATCTCTGTTCAATAAAGAAAATTTTTCAATGCTTGCGTGAAGCTAATCTGAAAATCCAAATAAACAAATGTAATTTCGCTGAAAAGTCCACAACATTCTTAGGACACATAATAACAGGTGGTGGTATCAAACCAGATCCTATTAAAATATCGGCCATACAAAAAATAACCCTACCACGAAACCAAAAAGAAATTAAGTCCTTTCTAGGTATAACTGGTTATTACCGCAAATTCGTTAAGGACTACGCCAAAGTAGCGTACCCCATGGTAAAGTACCTTAAAAAAAATAACAGTATAAAAAAAAACGACATTGAATACGTCGAATCATTTGAAAAACTTAAAAAGCTGCTTATCTCAGAGCCGATTCTTCAAAACCCTGATTTTAATAAAACATTTACTTTAACTACTGATGCATCAAACTTCGCACTAGGCGCTGTATTAAGCCAAAGTAATCGGCCGGTCTGTTATGCATCTCGCACTCTCAACGACCACGAAATTCGGTACTCAACTATCGAAAAGGAACTTCTGGCGATTGTTTGGGCTGTGAAATACTTTCACACCTATCTCTATGGTAGATCATTTAATGTCCAAACTGACCACAAACCACTTATTTGGCTGAATAATTTGCAATATCCGAATATGAAATTACAGCGCTGGAAAACTCAGCTGAATGAGTACGATTTTACTGTAAATTATATTAAAGGTAAGGACAATAATGTCGCAGATGGCCTTAGCAGACTCTTTTCTAATATTCCTAATAACGAAACAGATGTAAAAGATAACGAAAAAGCTTTAGAACTTAATGAATTTTGTAATTTTGAACTTAATAATAACAAAGGCAATTGTGGCAATGATAATGAGATCATGTCCACTGATGCTACAGTACATAGTGCAAGCGAAGATGAACTGCACTACATACATATAACAGAGAAACCAGTCAATATTTACAAGAACCAGGTATTTTTAGAACTTAGTAACAAAGAAAAGTTTTTCACTAAAATCGTAAACAAAAAATGCAAAAACTTTATATACGTCACGAAAAATAGTAATTTACTAGAAATAATGAAAAGATTCATTATTGACAAGGGTCTTATGTGCATCTACTGTGACAACTTGCAATTATTTGTAAAATTTCAAGATTTATACGTAAGTTATTTTGCCAGTAACCCGAAATTAAAAATGTTAAGATCCTGTAGTAAATTGATTGATGTAACAGATAAAAATGAGATGATTACAATAATAAAAAACGAACATCACAACAAGAACCATAGGGGAATTTCAGAAGTATTTGCAGAACTTAAACTTTTATACTACTACCCAAAAATGCTTGATTTAATTCACAAATTTATTAATAATTGTGATGTATGCAATATAGCTAAGTATGACAGACACCCTCCAGACTTACCCTTTGAGCATACCGAATCCCCCAAAAATTTTAATGACATTGTACATATGGACATTTGGTATCCTGTTAGGAATGTTATGTACATAACTATGATAGATAAGTTTTCAAAACACGCAACAATTCATAAGCTTAGGGATAGAACGTGGGTGTCTATATTAAGGGCAATTAAAGAAAGATTTATTTATTTAGGTAAAATGAGAAAATTAGTTTCAGATGGCGAAAAGTGTATCATTCATAATGCTGTTGAACAATTTTTAAAAGACAATGGGGTAACGTTCCATCAAACAACAGCGTACAACAAAACAGGTAACTCTGATGTAGAAAGATTGCACGGAACTCTAAATGAGCACTTGCGATTAATTGCAGTCGATACTGACAAAACCGATTTAGACGACTTAGAAGACCGGATTTTTAAAATAATTTTAATATATAACGTGACCATACACTCCACTACTAATCTCAGACCAATTGATTTCATAAATAAAAACTATGACAAAGATGAAATAAGACAGTTATCTAGTAAATTTGAAGCACAAAAAGTTGAACGAATTAATAGACTTAATAAGAGCAAAGACACTCAACACAATTTATGTGATACTATTGTGGTAAATAGGAATATTGCTAAATGTAAACCAAAATACAAAAGGCTTGAACAAATAAAACTTGATGGCAAATATGTTATCGATACAAGCAATCGAAGACTTACTAAATATTTTAATAAACAGAGAAAAAGAAAATTTAAGTACCAAACCGAAAAAGTGTACAGTAGTAACTAATACAACAAAAAAAAATAAATTTACTCATATCATGAATTAAATAAAAAAAAATATATTGTGTATCTGTATACTCAGAATTAAAATATCTCTTTTAAGACTAAGCAATATTTTTGTCAACAAATAAGGAAAAAAAAATAATTATGTATATATTCTTAATTAAAATATCTATATATTATGATTTAAGATATCTTTTTGAATTAAAATATCTTTTTTCTCAATTAAAATATCATTTTTTTTACAAAAGTATCTATATATTATGATTTTAAAAAATCTTTTTCGGATTAAAATATCTTTTCAATTACAATATTTAAAAAAAGTCTTTTTGATCGAAATATATAAAAAAAAAAAAAAAAAAAAATATCTCTTTATGTCAACAATTAAATACAAAATTCAATCAACTATTGTACCAATGAAAATTAATCATGTTAATTTAAGAATAGAATTAAAATGTAATGGTATTTTTGGAGGACCAAAATACTAAAAGGGGGAGGTGTCACATTGCCAAACATATGGCAGGTAGCATTTTCCCCATACCCTCATCATTGCAGATTTGGTGTGTGGTGAGATGCTACCCTGCTCTGATAACGGCTCTATCTTTCTCTTCTCACGAAGAGAATGATAAGAGTTGAAAGTCTGGTGATCGAGGCCAGTAACTAAAGTAAAAACCGAGTTAGTTGAAAAGATGAAGTCGTATGAGTAAGTCGTGTAAATAAGCAATAAAAGATAATTATAAAAAACTTAAATCTAGTTTTTTTAATTTTAAATTCAAAAGTTAGATGAATAACTTGATTATATGGAGTGGGAATGTTACCCGCGTCCAACAAAATTTTAAATTCGACTTTTGCCGCTTGTAATTTTTTGTGGGATAGCATCTAGGCTTTGCGAAAATCGGCGGACCTTTCGTTACGATGGGTTATGCCGTGTTAGATGTTCTTCCGCACGATGTTTCAGTGAGCGACGCTTTTAAACTCATTTAATAGGTCCTGGAACAGAAATGAATGATTAGGATATACCTCCCTAGTTGTTGTTAATGAGCACATCTGACTGATGGACATAACTCCGTCTACGAAATTTCGGTCACGTATGTTGACTAGGATATTGAAGTATGACAAGAAATCGGCTCCCAAAATTGGCTGCGAAACATCAGCTATCACGAAGGTCTAACGGAGTGGGCGTCGCAATCCCAAATTCAAAATTGATGTTTTTTCGCCGTAAGTCTTGATTGTTGACTTATTTGCCGCGTGTAGAAGCTGGTGTTTGTCGGGGAACTGGCGTTGTGGCTTTGTTGGCGGTATCACACTGACGTCTGCCTCGGTGTCCACAAAGAATCTGAGGTTAGAGTTGCGATCGACCACGAGGAAACGGCAGCTACGATTTGTCATTAACTCCCGCTAATGACAGCGGTTGGTGTTTAACGAATTGCTGCATGGTTACCGACATTTTTCGTCTTTCGCAACAAATTTTTAATGATACCAACATTTGTCGGATTCCCTGCCTGAAGATACTGATCTTGCTCGCGACCGTGAACTTCTTCTCTCCGTCCTGTGAAAACGGTTGCTGCGGGAAATTTTGATTATTGCGATCTGTATTTTGTATTTGTATTTGTATTTATTTTCTATTTATTTTCTTAACATGATGATAGATAAATGAAAAATACATAAATGATAAAAGTACATAGCTATATGGTAGACAAAGTTAAGAAAAAAAGACTGCAATTTATAGTTCATAATAGATTGCAATATACTAATATACAAAGTAAAAGTCAATGCGAACACGGTAGCTTATTAAACAATCGTGAACCGGTAACAATAAAAAATTGAGAATAGATACGCAGACGGTGGTGAGGCACACGGACAAAATTTTGTTTGTTTATTTTGAGCTGATAGCTAGAAGAGCTTCTGTTCAGTAGGTAGCCAGATCTCCTGAAAAATAGTTAAATACATAAATAAAAATAGTTAAAACTTTGTAGCAGTATAAATGCTTAAGCGGTAGGATGTTTAAATCTCTGAAAAGTATAAAGCTACTGGTCCTACGATTTCGATTACAAATTAGACGAATATGTTTTTGCGAGACAAGAAGAGGATATAACTTATTGTAGTGCGTACCACCCCAGCATGCTATCCCATATTCAAGCTTTGAGTGCCCTAAACCATAGTAAATAGCCTTTAATAGATTAGGAGAACAGTAAGATTTGAATTGATAAATCTGCCTAGTAGCTGCCATAAGGTATTTCTTTAATACCCTTGTATGTTCAAACCAATTGAGTCGCCAATCGATTGTTAGACCTAAATACTTAAAAATATGTACGTTTTCAATGTAAAAGCAATTATCAGAACAAAGGTGAAGAAGGAAAAAAGTCTGCGCACTAGATTCCGCGCTACAAAGAATTACTAGGCTTGAATCCTTTGCATTTGGCACAATGGAAAAGGAACGATCCATAGTCAAATTTCTTAGCATTTGAACTCAGATACATTTTTTTTGTTTTGTGACTGATTACCATTTTATGCACTTTGAACGAATGACTTATCACCTCAAGGTCATGATTGCTGGCTACCGAAAGATTTAGAGCGGAATCAGCTGAAAAAACACACGCCGAAAGCAGTAACTTTGCTGGTATACTTTTGAGAAAAGAGAGAATTAATAAAAATCAGAAAGAGTAAGGGGCCAAAGCAGAACCTTGAGGTACACCAATAGAGATTGTACTGCTTTGACTAAGCACTCCACCAATTTTTGCCTTTTCAGCTCTGTTGAATAGATATGAGGCAAGCCAACAGTGGAAGCTGCTTCTAAGTCCACACCTATACAGCTTGTCCAGGAGTATTTTGTGATCCACCGTATCAAAGGCTTTTGTGATGTCAATAAATAGTGCTGCGGTATACTTCCTATCATTTAAACCTTCATATGCGTTGGAACAAAAATCTAAAAGAGGGCTTTCAGTTGAGCAACCTGCGCAAAACCGAATTCACACACTAAACAATTTGTTTCTTTCCAAAAATTGGACCATTCTCCTCTTAATAGCTTTTTCAAAGATCTTAGAGAAGACAAACAGCAATGAAATGGGTCGATAGTTATTGATATCAGATTTGCTACCTTTTTTATATAAAGGTATTACTTCAGCAAGTTTTAAGTAGTCTGGAAAAATGCCGCAAGCAACACTTTTATTTAAAAAACTGAATACATGTGATATTTTCTTTACAAAGTTATTAGAAAAACCGTCAGTTGTATTAGAATGCAAGTTTTTGAGCGAACGGATAATCTTGTACACTTCAAAAGACGTTATGGGTTCAAAAAAGAAACTTCGAGAACAAACCACTTCACTAGATAAACAGATACAATCACAGTCAGAATCACAACTATTAGAAACAACCTTAGAACCTACAGATGAAAAGAAATTGTTGACCTTATCTACTAAGTCTTTGGTATATGATATCACAACATTCACCCCAATCACGCAACTCGCATCCGACTCTCGTATTTGCCTCGTATGAAGAGCCGTATTCGAGCGGCATCGCTATTCCCTAACTCGCATGCGTTGAGTACGACTTCAAGTAAAAACAACGCATGCTATCGCAGCTACCCGAATGTCAACTGTCACAACGTGAAAGGAAAATGTAAACAAAACAAAGGAAAGAAAAAGGATCTCTCGTGAAATAAAAAAGAAATTCTCAAGTGAAAACAAAATTAAAAGTGACCTATTTTATTCTGTTTATTTGTATGTTTTTTTTCCCAATCGTTTTGAATAAAATGGTATTTTTGGAGAACCCTGGAGGATTGCCTGACAACTAAACCGTACGCCTCACAGTGGTGCGCTAGTGGAAAAAAATCATAAAATTTTTTGTTTTTGTTTGGAAAACCGATATGGTTTTTGGATTCTACATATATGAGAAACTAGAAAGCCAAAATTTTGTGGAGTTTTGATGTTCCGTTCGATTGTACCGTTAGCTCAAAGTTGAGATTTTAAAATGCTTGGAAAAGTATGCATTTTTTTAAGCATTTTTGACGCTAAATATCTTTGGACATATCATGAACACAGAAAAAACTTTATATTCATTTTAAAGGGTACATATTTACCTTTCAAAATGTATTCACATCTTTTTCATATTCCTTACCGATCTCACAAACTAGGCTTTTAACTGAGGACACTTTTTTAGAGGGGTATCTCAATGTTTGTTGGTTCATAAAAAAAGTGCTCCAAGAGGCTCTAACGGGAGACCTACATTTTCTGAAAGCTTGAAGTATTCTCTTTCGATAGTGCAAAAACTAAAAGTCACTTTTAATCACTTTGGGAGAACGAGGCGTTTAAAGGTAACGATGTCTGAAATTCTAGTACAATTTTAACCGAAATAAATTCTGTAAAAATATTTTCCAAAGCGTCTGAAATATTGTTTTGGGGCAACCGCAAATTACTTTCTTGTGTTTGAGAACGAAGAGTGGTTTGACTTTTGAGTTTCTTATACAGTTATAAGTTTCATATACTTCTTCGTTTTCTTAATTTTGATCTTAATAAATATATTGTACTTTTGTTATTGCGTTACTTTGTTACTTGATCGTGTTTTTTTTTATTATTCGTTTCCTTTTTACTTTTATTAATTCGTTCGATTCGTACTTTCACGATGGCTAGTTTTGAAATTGAATATGAAGTTCTTTGTGCTTATTTCCTTAATGGAAGTATTTGTAATTTCTCACAATTTTTGTTAGAGAATTATAGAGACTTGACACCATGTCAAAATAATGAAATAGTGATAGAGGAGAAAAGAAAGTTCTTGTCTCATTTTTACGAAGGATACAAAGCAGTTCGGTATAAAAAGGAAAATGTTTTAACTAAATATAGTGAATGGGCTAAAGGGAAGTTTTCAGTAATTTTTTAGAAAGATAGAAATAAACAGAACGACCATGCAAATAATTTGAAGACTGCTGCGCCAAAATAAAAAAAATGTAGAATCGAGGAATCAAATGAGCTTATGGCCAGGAACAAATCTGCATTCTTGGTATTGTATGCCGGTGACAGTACATAAGATTCTATTTCATGGAGCAGAGATTATTTCCTCTCCGAAGAAGAGCAAGACATCAGAAATAAAGAATATATGTAGGTATTAGGTAATTAGGTAGGTAATTTAGCAATATTGAAAATAATAAGACACTTATTTTCTAAGCCAAAACCAACACACTACCTGTTTTTAATTATTCGACCTACGATTACTCCGTAAATACGTAAGCTGCGTATACGAAATTTGAACCACTTAAAGAACTCGCAGCACACGTGCTATGTTCATCTAAATCGGTCCATGGGTTCTCATTTTACAAATTTTTTTCCATCGCCCATACAAGTGAAACCACTGTGCGCCGGCGCTTTAATTCAGGAGTTTCTTAGTTCCTAGTGAATTTTTTTGGTTTTTAGGGTTTCGTTCCAAAGGAATAACGAAACGTCAATATGGGTGTCATTGGAAAGGGGTCGGGGCGGAGACTACAAAAATGTCTGTCTGTCTGTCATTAAGCCTTAATCTAGGTACCTGGTGAACCACCCGGAATTAAGAAATGACTTAACTTTTGTGGTCAATATGGGTGTCATTGGAAAGGGGTCGGGGCGGAGACTACAAAAATGTCTGTCTGTCTGTCATTAAGCCTTAATCTAGGTACCTGGTGAACCACCCGGAATTAAGAAATGAAATTTTCACAGAATATGTACTTCACTTGCCCAAAGAAAGTTCCGAAAAAATTTTTAAAGAACGTCACTTATTAGTGAAAAAGTTAGTACTAATACTAAAATCAAAAAATAGTTTTTTTTTCTTAGATACTTGATATGGGTATCGTTGGAAAGACCATGGTAGCTAGATCGGAAAGTTGTACGACAGTTGGCATCTTAGTCCTACTGGTAAAAAGTTATAGGCCCTCAAACATCAATAAACCGACTTGTGTACCATGTCCCATACCTTATTTTCTAAAATAATGAGCCATAAAATCTGAAAAAATTGGATCTATAGGGCAACTATAGGGCAACATCGCAATATTGCAAATGTACCCAGAAATCTCATATGATTTTTTATTCGTACTAAAATAAATTAATAACTAATTTCTTAAAAAAAAATTTTTACCGGAATTAATTGAGTTAGGTACCGTTGGATAGATTTTGTAAAATAAAATACAGTTTTGATTTTGAGCTTTTTGTTCCGAGGCTCAGTTTTCGAGATATTAAGCTTTAAGTGTGAAAAAAAAGCGTCCCCCCCCTCGCATTTCCACACCCGCTGATTTAAAAATCTGAATAAAATCTAGAATGCAGGTCTCGATGTAATCTTTAGTTTAAATTTAGTTCGAGCATCCTGGCTCAAACAGTTTTTGAGTTATTGGCCAAAAACCAAAAAACAATGACATACGAATTTTAAAGATCCGAAAACGCCATTTTGTAGATCTCATCAATAGAATAAAAAAATGTTATACGAAAAAAAATATATTTTCACACAATTTTTTGAAATATTAACGATTTAAATTATATCAGCATTTTGCTAAAAAAGGGCAACTAGCGATTATCTCACACACACAAAGTTTTCTACGTGTTTCCTATACCAAAAAAGACAATGGAATTTCGAAGTGGCGTTGGTGAAGTGGTTATAGCGCTCGCGCTATGCTGTTGGGTTTCCTAGGTTCGAACCTCGATTTGTCCGGTTTGCCTTTTTTTGCTTTTTATTTTGTTTTCTTCTCCGAAGAGGGTTTCTCGCTATTTTCGCAAATATTTTGTATGACAGTTTTCTTCTCTCTCAGTTCTCTTAAAAGAATAAAGCGAAGTAAAGATGATGAAATGATTGATCATAATAGCTTTGTTTGCCAAAAGTCAAATAATAAATCCTAGTTTAAAATTTGAATTTTTTTTTAATTTCAAACACGAGTACTTGATTTGTTAATTTCTTGGATGTTTGTGACTGTACCACATCAGTGTTTTAGATGACTAAGTGGCTATTTATAACTGCCGAATATGTTATGATTCGATTTGCTTAGCTGCTTGATAAGCTAACTTACATGAACTGCTGATTAATTGTTTCAATTAAGTAATTGTTCAATGGAGCTTGAGACCATTTCCCTTAAATTTACTAAATCAATTCAACGATCAGCAAATGAGAACGACTTTGCTTTTGTCTAGCTTTATTCGAAAACGGCAGGTAGCCGTAGTTAGTTGCTTTAACTTAAATTATGTCCTTACTTCTAATCTGTTGACGAAAGAACGAAACCCTCGGTGCCTGAGTAAAACTCACACTTGACCGGTTTTTTTTACATCTACTGATATAGATACATTAATAGATTATTCAATTCCAATTATTTTAAAATCTTATTTATACTTGCAAGATATGCAAGATGAAAGATATTGTGATCAATAAAATTAAATTTTAGGTGTTTCATGCCAGTTTCCTTTAATCGTTTGTTAAAAGAACCATTTATGTACCATACAAATAAGTTCTCGTATCAAAAGATTTTTGTATTTCACACCACCGTATCTTCTTTTACACAATATAATACACTTCCACAACAATTCCCATTCAGAAATGTGTATTTGCACGTCTTGTTTTCAAACAACCCTTAACTCGTACACCGAGTCGTAGGCAAATTTCTATACGAGGAAAATACGACACAAATACGACAAAGATACGAAAGCGGAATAAGGAAAAAAATACGACACTCGTATGCGTTGCTTGAATACGAGTCCTGTCAAAATTGAAATACGACGATGCTCGTAAAGTACGACTTCGGTAATAATGAAATACGACTGTACTCGTATCCGAGTGTCGAATGCGAGTTGCGTGATTGGGGTGATTGTTGACATTTAGACTTGTAATATGAGTCTTTTGACTAGATATGTTTAATATTTCTCGTCCTAAACCCCATTCCTTTTTGGAGTCACCTTTGATGTTACGAAACTCAATTAGATAGAAATTGATTTTGCACAAACTTATATCTTTGGAAATTGTCTTGCAAATCTCTTCATAGGTAGATATGATATTGCTATTATCCGGATTTCTAGCCTTCTTTTTATATAATTTGTTCTTCAATTCGAT
The DNA here is from genome assembly GCA_905187475.1 of Syritta pipiens. NCBI lineage: Eukaryota > Metazoa > Arthropoda > Insecta > Diptera > Syrphidae > Syritta > Syritta pipiens. Next base: position 57,830,552 of record LR994572.1, on the reverse strand, counting down.
TTTCTTCAGAATGTCCATATCCATCCACGGCTTAAGTTTAATCAATTTTTTCTTATTCCTTTTGATAACTTTGGAGCTTTTCAAGACATAATTGTGGAGTGCATTGATAAAAAAAGAAAAGGCTAAAGAAGGATTACTTACACAACTAATGCTATTCCAATTTTCTAACCGGAGACAATTATTAAGACACAAAAAGTCAATTTGAGCAATGGTACAATGAGAAGATGTTTTTCTCGTGACTTTAGGGCTAGAAAATTTGAAACTGCGACAAGTCATACAGTGATCAGATAACTGCAAATCGAATACAGAGCTGCAAAGCTGAACTAATTGGGAACTGGAGAAACGCAACATGATATGGTCAATGCAGGTACTAGAGGAATCCGCCTTTATATCCACTAATTGCTGTTGAAGCGAGGGTTCCACGGATGTGCTTGTAGATCGTGTCACGGCTTGAATTTTTGTAACGTCATTAGCTTCCATAATTTTGTCGGCCGTCCAGATCTGGTTCGGATGTCGCACGCGACGTCCTGGAGGAGAGGGATGGTAGAGAGGGATATCCAGGAGGTAGCTGAGGTGGGACGGTTGAAGAGGACGGCGGACTGCATCCGCCCGTTCCAGTGCTCGCCGCGCACGACTCCACCAAAGTAGGGGCCGCTTTACTATCGGCATTGACGGCAGCGGTGGAGGAAGCGGGTTTCTCCTTGTGTGCGTCCATCTCGCCCTTCTTATACATGTAGGGTGATATTCACAAAGCCGAAGCTGTTTATGCCATTGGTCTTGGATGCTCGAGAATGAGAGTCCTGTAGAGCTCCGTAACGGCAGACTCTACCTTCCTCCAGTTCGCGGGGGAGATGCTACCGTCGACGTCTTTACGGTCGATGACTCCTAAGACGATGTCACCCTTCAACACCTCACTGTAGGATGTTCCAGCTGGACCGGAACTTCCGCCGCTGGCCTTTACCCTTTTGGGATCCTAGGTCACTTGACCTAGGTCACAATCTATGTACCGAAGTACTTAAAAAATTATCTTAAGTACTTTTTAATTCCTTAATTCCTTTTTAATTCCTTAGTTCCTTAATTCCTTATTAATTCCTTAATTCCTTAATTCCTTTTTAATTCCTTAATTCCTTTTTAATTCCTTAATTCCTTTCAAGTACTTTCAATTCCTTGTAATTATTTTGCATTCCTTAAGTTATTCTAATTCCTTTAAAGTAAATTGTTGGAGTACAAGTACAACAACACCGTCCGCGTTCTCACTACAAATCTCCAAAAGTTCTCTACAGCATGCGATTCTCACTTTTTTCTGAGGCGCTGTGAGCATTCGTGGCACCCACCTTGCACTGACCTTTGAAAGGTTGAGATGGTCATAAAGAATGGTGTGAATGGTACCAATTGAAAGCTTGGTGATCTCTGCCATCATTTATTCGGGCATCCTCAAGAACAAGTTTTTCGACTTCTTTGACTTTCTCCCGTACAAGCAGTAGCCGGGGCGCCGGAGCGGGTGTCGTCTTCAATGCTGTCTCCACCTCTCTTGAACTCGCTTGACCACTTTTGCGCAGTGGATAATGAAGGTGCGGAACCCTGGTAAACAGCCACCATCTCTTCTTGAATAGTTTTTTGACTTTTTCCTTGCTTAGTGAGAAATTTAATTACAGCGCGATGCCCAATTTTCACCATCATCGTCTCAGTTGCCATTATGATTCTGTTTAACCAGAGATAAAACGCGAATTAATAATCACATTTATATGAAATTTTACATGAATGCACTAAAATAATAGTATTACTTGATACATAAGTCAATTTTTTACATACAACCACAGCTTCACCCCGATACCGAGAATATATTGAACGCCCCTCGTATGCACATAATGACACCAGGAATCGTTGATTTCTCGTAAAAATACAACTTTGCCTTCCGCTTTTCTTCTTCGCTCATTTGTATTGTTATCCATTTTGGACATAATTGTTCTTCGAGTAAGCCAAAAACTTCGGAAAGAACTACAGAAACTGTTGGTTGTGCAATTTCAAGATCGAAGTCTATCCACCCTTAGCCAGGAACCTTCAGCAGGCAGCCAACTTAAGTTCCGGAGTTAAGGATGTGGATCTAACCACTGGTGGCAGTTTTGAACTCTCTTTTGAACTCTGTAGCGCTTTGTACATAGCCGGAAAATTCAAAAGACAAAAAGGCGGAAGGGAGATATTTGACAACCTAATATCATCCCGGTCCCAAAAAAGAAAAATGCATTTGCCCCTTCACACTTCCGACCGATAAGTATGTTGTGTTTTATGTCTAAAGCTCTTGAGAAAATTCTGGCCAATCAAATTATTAATTACTATTTTTTTTATCTCCCCTATGTTGAACGTCTGTCCATTGATTGGACACCTAGTACATTGTAGATGTCTTGACCAATGTCAGGTAGTCATTTGTGTGAATTAGTTTTAAAATTTAGTCAAAATAAATATGTATGTCTCATGAGCGTTGTTGAAAGTGTCCTCTTATAAGATCTGTCGGCCGTGTCCTTTTCAGTCTTCTCCGTCCAGACATCGCTTGCGCTGGGATCGTGCTGACTTCACTATTTTTATGTAGTAAAATTTTTATATGATGTCTTCGACTAGTCTTTATTATTTCTTCGTTAATGGTAGTTATTTTGAGGTCGCGATGAATGTCAGCATTGTTAATGTACCATGCGTTGATTATTATCCGAAGGATTTTAGATTGTTGTCTTTGTATGGTGGCTATATTTGTTTTTTTTTATGTACCCCAGAGCTGTAAGCCATAGGTACAGATGGGTTTGATAATCGACTTATATATAAGTATTTTGTTGTTAGTCGATAGTTTCGATTCTCTCTTTAGAAACCAGTGAAGTTGTCTGTATTTAGTTATAATTTGTTTTTTCTTTTTTTGTATGTGTTGCCTCCATATTAGTTTCGAGTCTAGATGCATTCCTAGGTATTTACCTGTGTTGTTAATAGGAATGACTTTTCCGTTTATTGTTAGCGGCGTCGAGGAGTGGTATTTCTAGGGAGTAAGTTTGCCTAGTGGTAAAGATTACTTGTGCAGTTTTGTCCTCGTTGATTTAAATGCGCCAGTCGTCAAACCATTTTGCTGTTTTGTCCAGGATGTGTTGAAGTTGTGTAGTGGCTATGGTTAAATTTGTGTGTGAATTCGTGAGTATTGTGTCGTCCGCAAATGTCGCAATCATTGATGTTGCTTGTCTTGGTAGAGGGATATCCGCAGTGTACAGCAAGTACAATATTGGTCCTAGGACACTTTCTTGTGGTACTCCTGCTCTTGTGTGGTGGAAACGTATTGATACATCCTTATACTTGACGTAAAAAGTCCGGTCTGTAACATAACTCTTAAACAGTAGGTAGAAAACCGGGGGGAGCTGGTGTCAGCTTGTGTAGCAGTCCCCTGTGCCACACTTGGTCAAAAGTCTTCGCCACGTCAAGGAATACCCCCACGCAGTATTTTTTCTCATCCAAGTCTGTCGATATTTTATTAACCACCCTGTGGATCTGCTGAATTGTTGAATGTTGTCTTCGGAATCCGAATTGATGGTCAGGTATTACATTTAGTTTACTTAAAATAGGTTCCATTCTGTCGCAGATTAGCTTTTCAAAGTTTTTTCACAAGATAGGGAGCATGATAATAGATCTGTATGAGGTTGTCTCCACGGGGTTTTTACCTGGTTTTACGATGGGAATAATTAAAGATACTTTCCAGGACTTGCGTTATATACATTTCTAATGTATTCAGTTGCTTTTGTAGGCAGTTCTTCTAACATCTTCCTGGTCAGTAAGTCGTATCCTGGGGCTTCTTGTGCTTGAGTCTTTTTTTATTGTGTTTTCGATTTCTCTGATCGTCACGTTTTTAATAGGAAAGCTTGGGATGCTTTTTGTGCTGCTTGTTTGTAGTCGCAAATCTATATATTCCCTGTATGTGTCCCAGTCCTTTTTTTTGTTGTATAATTGGTGATTTTCGTGCTGTAAGCTTATGTGAGTTAAGTAGTCCAATTGGATCGGGGAGTGGTCAGATGAAAGTTCGAAACAAGATCTAATTTTCAGATTTCTAGGGGTTAAGTTTTTGAAGATGCATAAGTCAATTAGGTCCGTTTTTTTTTGTGGATCAGTTGGCCAATATTTGGGCTCACCAGTGCTAATATATTTACAATTGTTCATTCGTGTTGGACAAAGTAAATTTTTCCCTTTGACGGTTGTCAACCTTGATCTCCAATCGGTGTGTTTAGAATTTAAATCACCGGCTGCTAAGAATCCGGGGCCGAGCGATTTAAGATAATGGTCAAATTGCGCACTCGAGATTTGATGTCTCGGGGGGCAATAGATGGCTGATATAGAAAGTTGTCCGTGTTGGTCTTGAAGTTGTATCGTGGTGGCTTGGATATATTCCAATGTATACCGCTCTAGTTCGATGTATTTTATTTTATTCTGTGCTTTATTTTATACCGTACCACCGCTGCTGTACCGTCTGTACCGTCTAAGTGATTTGTATTGTGTATGTTGTAGCGTGGGATTCGGAAAAAGTTTCTTTCAGTAAAACGAGTTTCAGATATCAAGAGAATGTCGATACCGTTTTCACAGAGAAATTGTTTAACTTCAAGGGCGTGGCGATTTAGTCCATTTGCGTTCCAAATAATAATTTTAAGATTACTGTCCATTAATTTTGTTTACCAGGAGGGTTGTGATATCGAGTTAGAGTTAGGGGGAGGGGAGGGGTGGGAATGTGTCGCCTGTGTCACTGCGGCCACGATTGGGCCTATTGTGACTGCCCCCGCTTATGGCTCACGCAGAAGGCCCGAGTTCGTAATGAATCTTAGGATGCTTTTGGGAGGGCCCGAGAAGGCCCGAGTTCGTAATGAATCTTAGGATGCTTTTGGGTGAACTGGCAGCTATATTTCCTGCCTCTAGGTAGTGCCTGCCAAGGTATCGATGACGAGTACTGACTAAGCAGTTACAGTGACACAGTAAGTGTTCCGCTGTTTCTTCGTCCTCGTTGCACATTCGGCAGGTGTCATCCTGCGTTAAGCCCATCGCTTTTAGGTGTTTGTTAACTGGGCAGTGCCCAGTCAGAAAGCCTGTAACGGTTCGAATCTGACTCCTCGTGAGACTGAGGAGTTGCTTTGCTCTAGCGATGGAAGTAGTTGGCATGAACATTTTGGCTTGCCTATTACCTTCCGTTTTCGTCCAGTAGTGATTGGCCGTTGTTTTCAGCCAGCTATTTATGCAGCATTTAATGGTGGTGATGGGAATGCCGCAGAATGGTCGTAGCATCATGAAGGGTGATGCGGAGGTTGTGATATCATCATGTTTGTCCTTTGATTTATAAGGTTTTTCATCATCTCCTTAAGTTCCGCTATATCATTGTTATTATTCCTTATACTTGAGTGCGCGATCGCCGGGTTTTCATTTCTTTTTGCATATTCGTTTGTATTTATTTCGTCTATATTTGGGTTGTCGTTCTGCGTTTTGCTTTGACGAATTTCAGTCGCTGCTGCTTGGGCATAGGTTTTACCTGGTTCAATTATGTTTGTTTTGCTCTCTAGCGTTTTCAGTGCTGAGTCTTTTCCGTAGAGCTGGGAATCGTTCAATCTGTAAGGTTTTGTAGATTTCGCACCCTTTGTAATTTGCCGTATGATTTCCCGCACAAAGAGCGCACTTTACTGTGCCTTCTTGTTTGGTCAGGTGGCAGTTTATGGTCTTATGCGATCCAGCACATTTGACGCAAACTGGGTCTCTTGTGCAATAGTTCCTTGTGTGTCCATACTTTTTACAGTTGGTGCACTGCGAAATTACTCTTTTGTGGTGTGGTGGTTCAAAAGAAATTTTGCATTGAAGAAGGTGGGTTATTTCGTATATGTCTTTGTTGTTGGCGTCATTCGATATTTCAATGTGAAAGAGTGGTAGTGGCTTTTTAGTGCTGCTTTGAACTATGTTGTGAACATTTAGAACTTTGTGCTTTCGCTAGATAGTGGGGACTTTGGAGTTCTAGTCCTGCTAGACTTTTCCAAAGCATTCGATTGTATTGATCACTCTTTACTGATATCGAAACTCAAGCAGAATTTGAATTTTTCTTCTTCGTTTATAAGACTTCTACAAATGCACCTGCGCAATCGTGTTCAAACCGTGGTTACTGACATAGGAACTCCCGAGCCATTTACCTGCAATATAGGTGTTCCGCAAGGTTTTGTTTTCTCTCTCTCTTGTTTTCAATGTTCAATAATGATCTCCCAGTGAAACTGTAAGGTTCACATGTACGCAGATGATGTCCTTATTTACCTCACGCGGCCTATTGGCCTAAGTGAAGACTGTATTGCAAGAGTTAATGAAGACCTCAACAACATAGCAGAATGGCCAATACTTAATAAATTGAAATTGAAATTAAACGCACTTTCCCCTATAGCATGGTAACGTTATCACTATTGAACCAAGTATAAAATATTTCGGATTTTATGTCAACTCTTCTCTTACCACTTGCGATTCAGTTAAAACTACTATTAAAAACATCTATGCCTACTGACAATGTCTGGGACATTCAGCTTACCTAATAAGTCAACAAATGAAAATTCGTCTCTTTAAGAGTCTGTTACTGCCATTTTTTTACATATAACTTTTCCGTATATCCTTATATTGACTTTTAGTGTTAAAGAAGACAAAATATAGCTTTTAATGACTGTGTTCGTTTTATTTATAATGTCTCCAGATATTGTAGTGTGTCTCAGTTAAAAACTAACATTCTAGTCTTAAATCTGGACGATCTCCTGAAATATCGTAATATTTTGAAACTGTACAAAATTGTTCACCGCAAATGTCCTAAATATTTGCATGATTTCCTTAGTTTTGCACACTCTTCATGTGGTTTAAAATTAATTCCTCCCCGCTTCACTCATTCTGTTGGTGAATACTCATTCTTCATATCTGTGATTCGCCTGTGGAAATATCTTCCGCATGAATTGCAGACGATAAATTCGATCGCCGAGTCCGAAAAAAGACTATTTTCCCATATATCTGATAACAGTATCACAATATCAGTAAACTAAGTATGTACACGCTTTAATACTAAATTTTATCATTTTTTGTTTTTTTTTGTATTTATTACTTTTAATTTAATTTATCTAATATATGTTCGTAATTTAATTTTAATTTAATTTAATGTTTTAAATTAATTTAATTATATTTCTAATTTGTAATTTGTTTGCTAAGTTATTCCTTTAATATGCTTCTAAAAGATACTTGTATCTTGTAGCATTATGTCAAAGTATGCATTCAATAATAATAATTTTCTCAGTGGTCTAGCTTGTTACCATTTCCCTTAAGTTCACCAAAGCTGGCACAATCAGCAAATGAGAAAGATTTGTTTTTGTTCAGCTTTATTCGAAACACCTGCAGTTGTTAGTTGCCTTAGCTTAAACTATGTCCTTACTTCTAATCTGTTGACGAAAGACCGAAACCCTCGGCGCGTGAGTAAAACTCACACTTGACCGTTTTTGGTTTATTATTTTATAATAAACCTTTATAATCGTAACAGAAAAAAAATTTAACACCTCCTCAAACTTTCACAGTTTGTGTTTGGCGGGTTGTAGAGTGTATATATGTAATAATAATTTGTCTGTCCGTCCGCCGTACGCCGGCCGATTTTTTCAGCACTAAAAGCTCCACCATTCCTAAGTTGTTGGAGCTATAAGGACAAAACTCGGCTCAAAAATAGTTCCAGTCTAGCCGCTTATTTTGATGTAATGCCACATAAAGTAGACCACCTCAAGGGGGAGAAAGCAGGATTTTAATTTTTTTTAGGTTTCCGAAACCGATTTTTCCGATTTTTAAAAACTGAGCAGTAGGATTCTTTGAAACTTGGCCTAACAATAGGGCTAGATCCCCTACAGATCCTAACGTTGAACCATAACGCTCGGAGGCCCCAAAGGGGAGTTATAGGGGTTTGAACTTTTTTAGTCTTCTCAACGGTTCTTGAAAACCGAGTATCAGATTTTGTTCAAATTTGGCATAAGAATAGTGTTAGGTATGTTATTGATTCCCCTAAAACGACATAACGGTCAGAGATCAGGGAGGGTAGAAAGGGGGGTTCGATCTTTTTTTTTTTTTTTCGCTTTTTTCACATTCCGACTCATATCTTCCGAAATTATTGACACTTAGCTCGAATCAAAATAAATAGCTCGAAGGTCTTGCTTATTCCAAATCCAACGCCACCTTTCGCATCAATTTGCGAATAACCGTTCACGAGATATTGGCTTATTACTGTCATCATATTCGATATTCAAGTAAAAAAATATATATGGGGACCAGATTACGTAATGATCGATTACGCAATGACGACGTTTTCATCCTCATTTTCTCTGTTTTTTCCCTTCGTAAGCTGTGACGTCAGTGGGGGTGTGGTACCAAAAAGAGAACAACGCGGGGAGGGAGATTGAAAGAGAGTTCTTTGTCTCTCTTGCTCGCATAAGTAAATTGAAGAAAGAAGTGTGAGGAGTTTATGTGTGTGTTTCATATGAAAATGTAAGAGCAATGGTTTGAGTGAAGAAAAATGAAACAAAAAAGACCTTGGAACTCGATAGGAACAATTTTGAAGGACGATGTTAAGAAATGATATTCACACAGTTTTGTTGTTGTCTTTTGCTACAGAAGCAGAGTTGATTATGCCTGCGCATTTGTGTGCTTAAACAAATTTTTGATAATTTCAATTGTAATGTCAGTTGTGTGGTAAAAAAGAGAACACACGGAAAGGATAGAGAGTTTATGGGCGTGTGTTTCATAAGAAACTATTAAATAGTAAAGATATGACGGAGGGATATGAAATTACAAAGTCGATATGAAAATTTTTTTATGACGGTAAGTACCTGGTGAACCACTTGGAATTAAGAAATGAAATTTCCACAGATGATGTGTTTCATTTGCCCAAAGAAAGTTCCGAAGAAAAGTTTTGAGAAAGTTACTTATTAGCGAAAAAGTTAGTACTAATACTAAAATCAAAAAACAGATTTATTTTCTTAGATATATGATATGGGTATCGTTGGAAAAGAATGCCAGCCATGTCATGAAAAGTTGTTGGTAAAAGATTATAAGCCAACAAACTTCGAAAAGCGACTTATATGCCGTGTCCCATACCTTATTTTATAAAGTAATGGGCCAACAAATCTGAAAAAAATTTGAGTTGCGTCATATCTGACATCATTTTTTATTCGTACTAAAAAAAACTAACTGTTTTTTAATTTTTTTTTTTTTACCGGAATTCATTAAGTTAGGTACCATTTGATAGGTTTTGTAAAATAAAATTTAGTTCCTGTTTTGAACTTTTTGTTTTGAGGTTCAGTTTTCGCCAAAAAAAAGATTGACCATCCTGGCTCAAACAGTGACATACGAATTGTAAAGATCCGAAAATGCCATTTTGTAGATCACGAAAAATAACATTTTTATTTTCATAGAATTTTTCGAGATATCAACCATTTAGTGATTTGCTAAAAAAGGAATTAATTAACTGTCATGTATTCGCAAATAAATTTCTCCATAAAAAGTGATTGCTGGACGTGATTTGATGCGGTCCCCCATCGCGATGGTCGACATCGCGCTTTTTAATAAATTTTCTTCCATTGTCTGCTTTATTTTCCGTCATTCAAAATTATTCGCATTGAGTTCGAAGATCCGTTTTGTTTCTTATTCCTTCGCTCAAACCACTGCTTTCTTACATTTTCATATGAAACACACACATAAACTTCTCACACTTATTTCTTCAATTTACTTATGCGAGCAAGAGAGACAAAGAACTCTCTTTCTCTCTCCCTCTAGGAGTCTTTCCGCGTTGTTCTCTTTTCTGTACCACACAACTGACATCACAGCTGACGAAGGGAAGAAGTAGAGAAAATGAGGATTACGTTATCATTCGTAGTCAGGCCCCCTGTATTTTTGTTAAATTGAATATCGAATATGATCACCACAAATGAGATAAACAAGATATCCATCTCCCTCGTCCCTTTCCCCTTGGTTTCACTTGACAGCGTTTTTTATGCAATTCCTGTCTGTGAATACGTGTGAGCTGCCAATTGGTTCCTGTTTAAGATTAGTCATTGCAACCACCAATTTTTTTTGCAAGTTTTAGGTTTATTTTAATGGAAATATCTAAAAAAAATGTTTCTTTTGTTGCAATGCGTATTTCTCAAACCATTACTCAAACTATAATAGCACATTTAGCCTATTTATATTAATTAAAAAAAATTATTCCATGCTTTCAAAGAGTAACGTCCATCCACACACCGTACAATAAGCAATGGCGGCGAAAATCTAAAATTTAAAACAAAATGGAGTTGCTCAGAAGCATATAACAATGTGCGTGAATTTGCTCAGAAGCCCAAATAAGTGTGCGTGTAAAATGTGGGCAAGGGATTTTCCAGAGTGGAAAGCTGGGTATCTTGAATAGGTTATTTGTGATGATCACATAAAAAGCAAATATCTCGTGAACGGTTGTTTGCAAATTGATGCGGAAGGTGGCGTTGGATATTCCACATCCAAGACCTTCGAGTTGCATATAACAATTTCGAAAAATATAAGACGGAATGTGAATAAAGCGGAAAAAAAGTTCGAACCCCTCTCTCTCCCCTCCCTGATCTATGACCGTTATGCCCTTTTAGGGGAATCAATAACATGCCAAGCACTATTCTGATGCCAAATTTGAGCAAAATCTGGTGCACGGTTTTCAAGAACGGTTGAGGAAACTAAAAAAAATCATCTGTGGGGGATCCAGCCCTATTGTAAGGCCAAGTTACAATAAATTCTCCGGAAACCTTAAAAAAACTAAAATAGTAAACAGCGAATATCTCGTGAACGGTTGATTGCAAATTGATGCAGAAGGTGGCGTTGAATTTGGAATAAGCGAGATCTTCGAGCTATTTATTTTGATTCGAGCTAAGCTCCAACAATTCCGAAAAATGTAAGACAGAATGTGAAAAAGCGGAAAAAAAATTTGAACCCCCCTTTCTCCCCTGCCTGATCTCTGACCACTATGCCGTTTAGGGGAATCAATAACATACCTAACACTATCCTTATGCCAAATTTGAGCAAAATCTGTTGCACGGTTTCCGCGTCAAGAACGGTAGAGGAGACTAAAAAGCTTCAAACCCCCATAACTTCCCCTTGGGTCCTCTGAGCGTTGTGGTTCAACTTTAGGATCTGTAGGGGATCTAGCCCTATTGTTAAGCCAAGTTTCAAAAAATTCTACTGCTTAGTTATTAAAAATCGTTCCGGAAACTTTAAACAAATGTAAGCCCCCCTTTCTCCCCTTTGGAGCGGCCTACTTTGTAAATCAGTACATCAAAATAAGCGGCTCAGAACTTTTTTTGAGCCAAATTTCGTCCTTGTAGCTCCAACGACTTACAATTGGTGGAGCTTTCAGTGGGTAGCAAAAAAAAAAGAAACTAAATACGATCTGTAGACATATTCTGTTGTTTGAGTTCCAACCAACAACAAAACAAATAAGCAGCGCAATTATTTATACAGAGCCGCACGGTTGTTTGGTCATTTGTGGTTGTGTGCAGACGACGATTATGTGGCCCTAGACGACAATTGTATTCGGCGGTGCTTCGAGAACCGTTGGCGAATAGTTTCGATTTTCTCGTGTTCTTTGGGTTCGATGTTTGTCGTGTAGGTCGCTATGCAAATCCTTATTCTTGCTGTCAACTTTTTCTTTCTTTCTTGCATAGGTAAACAATAATAAGGGCAACCACATGCGCTTTTTTCTCCGACGTGTTTGCACTAAAAAATCTACATGAAATTAAAGGTGTTCGTCGTTCAGTGCCAAATTGAGGGAGAGTCAGATCATGCAATACAAGTTGCATACTTGATACAAGTTGCGAGAGGAAATTTTCTGTTTATTTTTTTTGCAAAAAAAAACATTGTCTTAGTGGAATTGAAAATAGACCAAGAGTCGAAAAAAGGTATTCGAGTTAGAGGGCTTTTCGACTTAGAGAGCGTTCGACTTAGAGAGCGTTCGACTTAGAGAGCGTTCGACTTAGAGGATGGATTTTGTATGGAAAATTGAAGGAAATGCCAAAATATGGAGAACAAATTCGAGTTGGAGGGATTTTCGACCTAGAGGGCGTTCGACTTAGAGGGCTTCGAGTGTATTTCTATACCCGGTATTAGATTTAGCGAAATCAGTTAAGCTTAGAGTTCTGCTTCCCCACCAATACAATACCCAGCGCAAGTTTCATTACAATACAAAGCAGCAATGTATTTCTATACCCGGTATTAGATTCATAGCGAAATCACTTAAGCTTTGAGTTCTGCCTTCCCACTAATACAATATCCAGCGCCAGTTTCATTTCATACAAAGAGTATGTTGGTTTTCCCAAGAACCTGATATTTTTATCATTTTGCTATGGTTACTTTTTTTCTGGTTCAACTTAAATAACTTCCATAACGTTTTAGTTGTAACAGCACCATATAGCCGCTCGAATAAATTACTGAGTCGGGAGAGTTAATAATACAAAAAGAAAATTATTCCACCACTGTCACCCTATTACATATTCTGTGCACATGACAGCAGTGCAAGATGTACGAATGAACAAAAAAAATAAATGAAATAACAAAGCTTAGAAGAATTCCAAACCCACAGCAACAATAACTGCAAAAAATGAAATGTTTGTTGTGGAAGGGGTAAAATAAATTACGATTCTAATCGTTGTCTGTATGCTCTAAATGCAACAAAACTAGCAAAAGATAAATGTAGCGGTTGATCTCAAAGTACACTCAGCGAACCCGTCCACTGCAGACTTCTAAAGTGCACGGATTAAATTACTCTGCATTGTTTCATGGCAAGTTGTTATGCTGGGATATAGTTGTAAAACAAAAACTAGGAACTCTATTATACGCCACGTAATTAAATGAGACGTGCTTTGTCACAGTTTAGAGTCTTTCACCATGAGTTATCAAAAACATAATTTTTGCTCTAAAATTCAACTACAAAAATCTTGGACAATTGAAATGAAATTTATAAAAAAGCCTTTTGAGAGGGATACCTCTCCCTGTTGGAAATAACAGGCAGCCAAGAAGTTATGAATGTTTTTAAGCGTATGAGCCACTCAGAGCACAGATTGATTAACTCCACTTTTTGAAAATTTTTAGATATAAGTGTCAAAGCACTTGGTATAGTCATAACTTCTTATGTTTATAATATCTTTTTTAACTCCGTTATTAAACGGAAACTATTTTAAAAAAACCGGTCAAGTGTGAGTTTTACTCACGCGCCGAGAGTTTCGTTCTTTCGTCAACAGATTAGAAGTAAGGACATAATTTAAGTTAAGGCAACTAGCAACGTCAGGTAGTTCTTATTGTTTCTAATAAGACTTAACAAAAGAAAAATCGTTCTCATCTGCTGATCGTGCCAACCGTGTGAAATTTGCTAGTCCATTGAGACAATTAATCGGCAGCTCATGAAAATTAGCTTACCCAACAGCTAAGCAATTTGAATCACAAAGTATTCGGCAGTATTTTTATTAGGAGATAGCCACTTAAACCTTAATGTGGAACAGCCACAAACACCCAAGAAATTAACAAATCAAGTACTCGGGTTTAAATTTAAAAAAATCAAATTTTACATCATCATCATCATCAGCAAAATTTAAAATCTTTCCAACAGCAAATTCATATAAATTGCAACCAATAGAAAAGAACGTTTCAGGAAATGGTCTGACACATGCACGTACAAATAACAGATTCTCTTATCTTTTCAACAAAAAAAAAATACAATAACAAAGCTATTATGACAAAGCATTTCTTTACTTCGCTTTGTTTTTTTAAGAGAACTGAGAGAGAAGAAAACTGTCATACAAAATATTCGCTCAGGTTCACAGACTTTGAAAAGAGCCAAAAAATATTTCAGAATTTAACAGAATATAGAAACCTTTTTAAGAATCCTTTGCGTTCTGGATTAAGTTAGTAACGCATTCAAGCTTTCAGTTTTTATTTGGATTGGATTTTAAGAATTTTGAAAACATAAGAAATGTGAAAATAGAGAAAACAAACAATAAAAAAGTGGCGTATCAGACAAATCGAGGACCGAACCCGAACCCCCAGCGAAGAGCGCGAACACTATAACCACTCGACCAACGCCGTCTTGGAATTTTATTGTCTTTTTTGATATAGGAAAAACGGAGAAAACTTTGTGTGTGAAATAATCGTTAATTGCCCTTTTTTTTTAGCAAAATGCTGATATAATTTAAATCGTTAATATTTCGAAAAATTGTGTGAAAATAATTTTTTTTAAATTAATTTGTTTAGTTCTATTGATGAGATCTACAAAATGGCGTTTTCGGATCTTTCAATTTCGAATGTCATTGTTTTTTTGGTTTTTGGCCAATAACTCGAAAACTGTTTGAGCCAGTATGCTCGAACTAAATTCAAACTAAAGATTGCATCGAGACCTATACTCTAGATTTTATTCAGATTCTTAGACCTGCATGTGTGGGAATGCGAGGGGGGGAAGGGACTCTTTTTTTTCCCACTTAAAGCTTAATATCTCGAAAACTGAGACACAAAACAAAAAGCTCAAAATGAAAAACGACTCAACTAACTCAATTAATTCTGGTAAAAAAAAATTTAAAACAATTAATTATTAATTTATTTTAGTACAAATAAAAAATTATATGATATTTCTGGGTATTTTTGCAATATTGCGATGAGTTGCCTCATAGCTCCAGTTTCACAAATATCTAAGAAAATAAATCTGTTTTTTGATTTTAGTATTAGTACTAACTTTTTTGCTAATAAGTAGCTTTCTTAAAACTTTTTTTCGGAACTTTCTTTGGGCAAGTGAAACACATCATCTGTGGAAATTTCATTTCTTAATTCCTGGTGGTTCACCAGGTACCTAAAATAGGGGCTAATCACACACAGACAAACATTTTTGTCATCTCTTTCCAATGACACCCATATTGACCATAAAAGTTAATAAAAGTTTTTTCAAACGTTAGTTTCAGTATTAACTTTTTCTTTAATATACGACTAATTCCGGAAGAAATTCCAGATTTATTTTTGGGTTGCCGAGATACATATTCATTCCAAGTTTCATCCCTTAACTACAGAAGATTCAGAAGTTAGCAAATATGTAAAGGCGACAGACAGACAGACAGACACCGAAGTGATTCTATAAGGGTTTCGTTATTCCTTTGGAACGAAACTCTAAAAATGTAGCGTATATCGGAGGCGAATGAAAATTATTTCATCATTTTCTTCAAATTTGTTTTATGGAATTAATCAATCTCTGAACGGCTCATATGTATCCATGTGATTGGTTCGAAGCCGCTACTCTTAATCCCACCCCAATAAGGTAATTTCTTTTAATTTTAATACTTAGAACTCGAATAAAGAATAATACAAAACCAAAAGCATGATACAGTTAGTTAATTTCATTAATCTGCTGAGGGCATATTTCTTGCAATACTTAACACTAGAAACATATCCGTATTTGACGGAAAAGATAAGCATGCGCCTGAGAGACGCCCAATTAAAAAAAAACTATCTATTTCAAAAATGTAATTCATTATTTTTTTTTATAGTTTTAATGAATTGGTGAAAAAAAAACACAAATATACATTTTTATTTATAAAAAGTTCATACAGTGCTCCACAAAAGTTTGAAGAAATTTGGCGAAAAAGGGCGGTTATTCCCAAACCATATGTGACAATTTGTTTGAAAGGCATATTTGAAAAGAGCTTTATTCAAAGCTTCAAAATTTACCAATATTAATTCAATACTCTTATCCATTCAAAAGTTATAAAAAAAACAACAACCAATATTGCCAAAACCAATCCACAAAAGTTTGCGTACGGCGAGTAGATTTTTACAATTAGGACCGATAACCCAACGACGACCCAAGCAACGACAACGGACAAACGATTTAAGAATTTTCTCATGGAACGTGAAATCGCTCTACAGAGCCCGAGTTGCACAGCAGCTAGCCGATGCCCTGACCCAATATAAGGCTGACAACAGCTCTACAGGAAATAAGATGGCCAGGGAATGGTGTCTTGCAAAAGAAAAACTACGACATTTACTAGATCGGTCACCCAAGACACCATGTGCTTGGGTAGGTTTCCTAGTCAGCCAAAAATTGAAACCTCACATCATCGGCTTCAACGCCATTAATGAAAGGCTATGCACCGTTCGCGTGCAAGGCAAATTTAAGAACATCAGCCTCATAAACGTTCACGCACCTACTGAGGAGTCCCCAGAAAATGAAAAAGATGCATACTACGCACTAGTAGAAAGGACCCCCAATGCCTGCCCAAGGTATGACGTAAAAATCATCCTTGGCGATTTCAACACAAAAATAGGTTGGGAGTCAGTATTCAGACAGTACATTGGCTCCCATAGTTTACATGAGAACACTAATGACTATGGAGTCATAGAAATGGCGGCATCCAAGACCTTGTTCGTTGCGAGTACCAGGTTCCCGCGTAAAGCTATCCACAAAGCCACGTGAGTATCACCTGATGCAGTCAGTCGCAGCCAAATAGACCACGTGTTGATTGACTGCCGCCACTGCCCGAGCCTGATTGTGATACGCTCGTATCGAGGTGCTAACGTCGGCTCGGATCACTACCTTGTTGGTATGGTGTTCCAAGGGTGGATTGCGCTGAAAAGACATATTGCACCCGCCGCTCAGATTCGGATCAACACAGCTGCCCTAAGCGACGAAACGACCAGCAACACTTTTGGTCACGCTTTAAGGCTCGCCCTCGAGGAGCTCGACGAAGAGGAAAGAGTAAGTCCTGAGTCCAGAATGCCAGGCGTACAGGAGAAATGGACACGCCTTAAAAATAAAGCCATTAGTACTGCTGATTCCATCTTAGGCAGCAGTCGTAAAGATCGAAGCGACTGGTTTGATGATGAATGTAAACTAGCGACTGAACGTAAGAATACTGCATACCGAGCAATGTACCAATCCCAAAGAACGCGGGCACACGAAACGGAATACAAAAAGATCATAAAGGAAGAGATGAAGCTTCACAGACAACGTAACTCAAGGGCAACAAAGCCTCAGGACCTGACGGCATACCAGCCGAGTTGAGTAAACATGCAGGCCCAACATTACACCAAGCAATTCATCAAATCATAGTGCACGTATGGGAGCATGAAGAGATGCCGAAAGACTGGCGAAAGGGCGTCATTTGCCCCATACACAAGAAAGGAGATATCACAGAGTGCAGCAATTATAGGGGTATAACATTGTCGAGTACTGCCTATAGGATATTTTCCTCTATCCTGCAAGACCGGATAGCTCCATACGCGGAAACCATAATCGGGAAGTATCAATGTGGTTTCAGACCAGGCAAATCAACAATTGATCAGATCTTCACCCTCAGGCAGGCGATGGAAAAATGTCTAGAATTTAATATTCCAACATACCACCACATAGACTTTAAAGCAGCCTACGATAGCATAGCCAGGGTGTAACTATATATAGCCATGAGAGAATTCGGCATTCCAAACAAGCTAACAAGACTATGTAGGCTGACCATGACCAATATTTCAAGCCAAGTTAAGGTAGCCGGATTGCTGTCCAAATCGGTCAAGATCTTCAATGGACTCCGACAAGAGGATGGACTGGCTTGCCTTCTCTTCAACCTGGCGTTGGAGAAAGCAATCCGGGACTCGGAGACATCGAGAAGAGGGACAATCGTCACCAAGTCTACTCAATAACTGGCTTACGGAGATGACATAGACATCTTCGGACGAAGTGAACAAGCTGTATAAAACTTCTTCATCCAAATAGAGCAGGCGGCAAAAAACCTGGGGCCGCACATAAATGAAGGAAATACATGGTGGCATCGTCTGCGAGAAATGTTAGAAGAACAGTCAAGGCAGCAGACCTCTTAGCCGCGTTCGAGCGGAAAGTTTTACAATTCCGGAGACGGTACAACCATGAGTTGTATGAAATCTACCTCGAAGAAGATATTATAACGAAAATAAAGCTCGGTAGACTCCGGTGGGCTGAGCACCTAATTCGTATGAGCGGAGAGGACCCTGCTCGGAAAGTCCTTTGCGGTACAATTCATGGTACAAGAAAGCGACACAGACCCCGCTTACGCTGGAAGGACCAGGCGTGGACCAGGACGCCCGAAGCCTTGGGGTGCCCAACTGGATGGCGTCGGCAAGCGATCGGGATAGGTGGAAGTGCTTGCTGCAGGAGGCCCGTACCAGACAGCGGTTGTTGCGCCGATGATGATGATGACGATCTACCTAAATAGAAAAGAAACCACTGAAGGGATTTTCATGCAGCTTTCACCAGCATTATTGTTGGCTTTCTGGGAAGGTTTGTGGCTATATTCTCTGGACATTTTGATACAAGAAGTTAACGGTAAAATGAGATTTGTGGAAAAGTCGGGAAATGTCAACCTTCTAAGGCGGGCACTGTCTAAGCAGCTAAAGATACAAAAAAATAGTGCAAAAAATAGTGGAATTGAGTGCCTCAAAAAGTTCTAAAAAAAAAGTCAGCAACAGCATATGTTAAGGTAGATCCACAATAATCCTTTTTATGGTTCTGTAAAAAGTTGAAAAGCTAATCCCGCCTTTAATTTTCATACCGCTTCCCTAAAAAATCTGGAAAAATTATAAAAAGTCGACTTCGATGAGTACATCAAAAAAAAAATAATTTCAGCATTCCGGCCTCAATAGTTTTGGAGCATTTAACCAAAAACGATAAAACGTCGATATGCGAATTTCGAAAATCCGAAAACGCAGTTTTGTAGATCTTAGTGAAAACATTAGGAAAAATTAAGTATAAAAATATCGATTAGTAGACAAAACCCGAGGAATCGCCGATTGAAAGTATTTTTTAATTCATAAAGTTCTGGCTGAAATTGACACGAACTCAGTGGTGTTTTTCACATTCATTCAAACCCTATAACAAAGCAATTCTTTAGAGAGCGCATTTCGGTGGAAGCAGTAAATATTTCCATTTAAAGTTACTTTCAATGGAGGAATGTACCTCATTTTGAAAACAGAATTGAAATTGGTCGCGGATTAGGTAAAAAGTAACCAGCATTGACGATTTAATATCGAAAGACTACGAAAGAAAAAAAAAATTCAAAAAACTATATTGGCAGTTGCAATAGTAATGTTGACGAAATTAACGATCTAATTTTAGCGAAACTTCCAGTATTCCTTTATTATTTGTGTTCAGTTCCGTACCATTCCATTTTTAGCAGATTTTTCCATAAAACGTGGTGAAACCGCAGCGCGCAGCTATGTTATAACAGTTTTTGAACAACCTTTGATTGTCTGTCTATCTCTTACGCTAAACTACCGATTTCGATTATGAAGACATTTAGCATGTACTGCGAAATAATTGATATTCACGCGGACGAAGTCACGGGAGGAGCTAGTCGTTAATCATGCCGATTATGGAATCCGGCGGGAAAATTTTCACATTCACTTATTTTCCTATTACTGAAAACGCAAACGTGAAAATTTCCGAATGCCGGTAAGGTAGTGCAAAAAAATGCTATTATAGAAAACGCAACACATCCGCACTCCATACATTTTATCACGTCTACAATCCGAATGAAATCAGTTGCGGATTCGAAAGACGAAGGATGAGTTTGAACAATAGGAAGTAAGTTTTGTGATTTTTAGCGAGTATAAATGAACAGAAATAATTTATTTTATATTAGTCCAATATTTGTAAATGTCCAATAGATGGACATTTTCTCCCGACGGCTTTGCTATTTTCACATGCGTTCCATCTATGCACATAATGACACCAGGAATCCTTGATTTCTCGTAAAAGTACAACTTTGCCTCCCGCTTTTCTTCTTCGCTCATTTGTATTGTTATCGATTTTGGACATAATTGTTCTTCGAGTAAGCCAAAAACTTCGGAAAGAACTACAGAAACTGTTGGCTATGCAATTTCAAGATCGATGTCTATCCACCCTCAGCCAGGAACCTTCAGCAGGCAGCCAACTTAAGTTCCGGAGTTAAGGATGTGGATCTAACCACTGGTGGCAGTTTTTCTTTCAGTATGTTCAACACATACTTGAATGCCGTTTTATTTAGCCTGAAGTATTTTACAAATCTAAAAGAAAAATAAACAAATGAATACTGGGTAGAAGACAAACAATTGTTGGAACTCCCACATCGTCCGGTAGAGATAAAATATCCTTCGCCCTGCTTTTTATTTTCCAACGAATTTCTCTGGAACAATTTTCTTCGCCTTCTTCTTCCATATAAAAAGCAATTGTGTCCATTTTATTATTTATTTTACACTTTTTATTCACACCGTTCTTATTTTTTAACACATTAAAAACACGAAAAATGGAAAATTGACAGGAAACAGCTGATTGGAGAAAGAATCGATAATGAGGTTTTGCGGACCGATAATGTGGTGCATCCGCCAGATTCTATAAAAGGGTTGAACTGCGAATGCGGATGCGTTGCGGGTCGGTCACGGTTAATCCGCCGGATTCCATAATCGGCATGAATGTGAGCACAGGTAGATCGAAGACCTACCTAATTAAAGGACAACCAGACAGCGGCTGGTTATCCTCTCAAACCACGAAGACAAGGGACGACTAGACGATGGCTGGGTTTCCCGTCGACCGCAATAAACCAAAGTAGACGAGAGATGATAAGACGGTGGTTGGCTTTCCGTCCGGATCGCCAGCAATAAAGTTCATGACAGACGAGACGCAGATCCTGCCGATAAGTATAAATGTCCTGATGGAAGGACAGACAGAGGACTGAGAACCAAGGCCGCGACAAGTCGCCTTGGAGAATGAATTGTGAAAGTATTAAAAGTTAATAAATAAAACATTGTGGCTTACGACAATAATTTCTTTCTTTCGCACGAACTCGGCCAAATGTTGCTCCAAACAAAATTGCTATAATCGGTACAATTCGAAAAAACAAATCATCTATTCCACCTGTACAGTAAAGAGAAAGCCAATTTTTTCATCGACATTTGCTTTCACTGATAATAGCACTTTGGTGTCATACCAAGAAAGAACAGTTGCGTTCCCAGCAAAAAACATAAGCCTTATTTAAGGATTATTGCAATGCAATTTATTCCTTACCATGTCAGGGTTGTTATTCATCATCATTAGTGGCGTTACAGCCCACGAAGGTCCAGAGCCTAGAGCCTTTTCGCGCCACCGCGTTATAATTTGACACATGTGAAGGGGACCTACAGTTTATTGCCGGTTCCGAACGACGAATTGCGAAAGCTTTCCGTGACGGAAGTACTCCAAGAGGATTGTCAATCGTTCGCTGGAGGTGGCGCAGTGAAAATTGTTTGTGGTGTTTTTTTCCCCGTGCTGGATTCGAACGCAGGTACTCTCGCTTAACAGTCCGACGCACTAACGACTAAGCCACGGTGCCCACTTTAAGAATGTAAACTGGGTTAAATATAGACAACACATAATATAATGCTTAGAAATACATTCTGGGATGTAGTAGTGAATAAGTAGTAAAATGAGAAACTTAGTTCACTCGATCCAAACTCGAAACTCTTTTGGGAAATAGCTAAGGTTCTCAAAAATAAAAATCGATTTATTCCTCACTTAGAACACAATGAGTTGCTTGTAACTAGTGAAGAAAAGGCAGAAGTTTTAGCAGATTCATTTGAAAACAATGTCAATAATCCCCTGATCAACGGGCCGGCCAGTGAATTCATGGACTAAATTCATAGTTCCAATCGGTACTAACAGAAGTTCTCGTTTCGAACGAGGCCATACAATATGTTATTGAAAATATGCATAGTAACAAAGCACTAGGTATAGCTTCACAAAAAATATATATTTCAAGGAGCTCCCAACCATTGGTATAACCTCTATTTTCCTCATTATGAATGCTTGTATTAAGTTATAATATTTCCCAAGCACATGGAAAATTGCGAGAGTGATTCCAATTCCTAAGCCAGAAAAGCCAAGTAACAATCGTATGAGTTATCATAAAATAAGTCTGCTGAGCAAAATATTGGAAAAAGTTATAAAAATGAACCTCTCAGATTTCCTTGAATCGTCTAATGTCATTCCAGATCAACAGTTTGAATTCAGGCAGGCATAGTACCACACATCAAGTGATAAGAATCTGTAAGCACATCAAAGAAAAAATGATTGCACACAATCTACAGGTCTTCCTCAAGACAGAACATTCGAGGTTAATCTGAATAACATGCATTCAAGCAGGTAACTGCAGGTGTTCCCCAAGCCTCTGTATTGGGTCCATTACTGCATATAATCGATGTTGCCGATTTCCAGTATATGGAACTGTGAAATAGCTATGTTCGCAGATGATACAGCGATTTATTGCTCAAATAATCTTGGTCAAGAAATTGAAAACGACCTACAGTATGCTATAAATAAAGTTTGCGATTATTTTGCTAAATGGAAGATAAAATTAAATGCTGATAAGACTCAGGCCGTATTTTTCACCAGAAAAAGGAAGCATTACCACTAGGTCAGCTTCAGATAAATAATTGTGTTGTTCCATGAGTAAATTCTGTCAAGTATCTATCTGTACTGTGACCATATCACAAATACTCTTAGCAAAATTAGCGTTGCAACTAAAATGTTATATTTACTTACGTATATGTAGGAAGTCACCCTACAGCAAAGTAAAGTAAATAAAACTATCATATGCAAAGAAATATTCAAGCTATAATTTTATATGCATCTTCAGTATGGGGAAACATGGTCAGCATCACATAAAAAATATGTAAAGACGACAGACAGACAGACGGACACCGAAATGATTCTGTAAGGGTTTCGTTGTTCCTTTGAAACGAAACCCTAAAAATTACAAGTTTCACAAAACAAGTTTTAAAGTTGATGATGAATCTTCCTTGGTTTTTCTCTTTAAAAATTTTGCATGAGCAAAACAACGTACACCAAGTTGCAAAAAAGTTTGAAATTCTCAATTTTAATCTGAGATCTGAAGTTTAGAAAAATGTTTTAATTGAAAATCTAATAAGTCCGTAAAACCAGTGGTACATTATATTGTTATTAATCTGAATTCATATAGTTGATTTGTTACACAATTATTTATTTATTAATTTATTTATTCTATTTATTTATTTAATTATTTATTTATTCATTTACTGTTCTGGTGTATATTTCTCATTCAATAAATTAATATACTTATTTATTACTATATTGATTTGTTGTTTATTTACATTATTGGTATTTATTTATTTGTCACTAGGGCGACCGGAAAAATGCAAAAGCATGATTTTTTTTGAGGGCATATTAACTTCAACATCCCTTTAACAGTTGCCCCTTTTATCACTATGTCGTCTTAGTTTATCTATGTATTTATTATTCATTTATTTATTTATCTATGTATCATTAATTTAACTATTGCTTATTTATTTATTTATTAGTTTAAATGTTTACATATTTGTTTGATTAATTATTTATTTATTTTTTCACTTGTGAATATAAAAAATTGTTTATTCCAATATAATCTTTTTTCTTGTCACTAAAAAATACTCAATGAAGTTTTTTTTTCGCATGAAATTTATAAATCCATTAATTTATATGTAATATACAATTTTAAAGTTGTAAGATATATTGCAAATATCACGCGTCTGTACAAGCTCCGTGTCAAAAATATTTTAAGACCTTTAACCTATGAAAATATAACATCTATCTATCTAAACTGGTGTAGTACTTCATTGCAAGTGTTCCCGTTATTTTTTAATAATTTAATTTTTCATGTTTATTGATTTTTCTTAAATTGACTCTAGCTCTTAAAGGGGACGAGATAAACTCCCCCCTCACCACGCCCCCTCCCATAAGTAAGAAATGCGTGTGCAAAGTGCAAAGAGAAATTTACGCCATGAATTAGTTATAACTACGTTACAGTTATTGGCTGAGATTGAATTTTTCCAAGTCCAATCGGTGATGTTTAAGAAATATAACAGTTCCTTAATGCCTTTCACAGAGATTTTAGCAAGTGAACTCAGGCAGGTCCGGCCATTGTCAAGCAGGCCGTTCATAACAGGCAAAAAACAGCAGACCCCTTGCACTTGTGCTCCGTTGTGCATAAATAAATTCTAAGAGTTACATCTTCTTTTGCAAATAGTGACCAATCTTTCTTTAAACACTTAATGCGATTTAAATAACTCTAATGTTAAATTTATTACTTGTCTCATCCCTAGGTTTCAAATGATCTCTCATCTCTTCCTCCCGCAACGATATATAAACAGGCTAAGAAAAAACGACTTTATTTACTACCTACACGTTCTTTTCCTTTTAGCATTAAGAGCACTAAAAGTTTACTAAGCAATCCTAACACAAAACGAATTATCCACCCCAACAAAAGTAAGTCAGCAAACAATCGTGGTTGACACGCAATGAATCTTGAAGTATTCGGCCATCTTATGGCCTTTCTAAGAGTAAACACACTCATTTTATAGAGAAAAACGTAAAGTTTTCATTTACGCGTGCTGTCATCGTAAATTTAGATACTTTCTTTCTTCTCATACGTGTAAAAAATAGGAATAACTTTACTGAAAATATTTTTTAAGAGTCTTAAACTTTCTTGAGAGTTTTTTCATCATTTTATTTTAATTACTCTTACTTAAACCATCCACCTAGGGGTGCTGTCACCCTCTGAACACAGTTCTCGACTTTACACCAATTAATATAAGTCATAAGTTAAAGTTGACTTTTTAAATTTTACGTCAGTTTTTTGGTTCCTGTTTTAACATATTTTTGTTCGTTCAGGTATTTTATAATACTAACTTTTTTTTTTAAATTTTTTAGGGTTTCGTTCAAAAGGAAAAACGAAACCCTTATAGAATCACAGCGGCGTCCGTCCATTTGTCGCCTTTATACATTTGCTAATAACTTTTGAATCCTCTGTACTTTAGGGATGAAATTTGGAGTTAATGTGTATCCAAGCAACCCCAAAATAAATAGTTAATTTTTTACGGAATTAGTCGAAGATTAAAGAAAAAGTTAGTACTGATACTAACGCCAAAAAACTTTTATAAACTTTGATAGTCAATATGGGTGTCATTGGAAAGGAGGCGGAGCGTAGATTACAAAAATGTTTGCCTGCCTGTCATTAAGCCTTAATCTAGGTAGCTGGTGAACCATTCAAAATTAAGAAATAAAAACTCTACATGATGTGCTTCACTTGCCAACTTGCCAACAGTTCCAACAAAAAGTTTTGAGAAGGTTACAGATTAGTTATTGGACTAAAGTTAGTACTAATACTAAAATCAAAAAACTAATTTATTTTCTTCTCTTTCTAGCGTTGGAAAGAAATGGCAGCTAGGTCGAGATGTTAAGTAAGCACCGCAATCTTATTGGTAAAAAGTTATTAGCCAACAAACTGACAAAAAAAGACTTGCGTACCGTATCCCATACTTAAATAATAAGGCAAGAAGTCTGAAAAAATCATCGCAGTAACCCAAAAATACTTCAACGATTCTTTATTCGTTCGAAAAAAACTTAATTACTTATTTTACAAAAAAAAATCACTGAAGCCTATTGAGTGGGATATCATTGGATAGATCTTATAAAATACACATATACACAAACAGAGTTTTCATATTGAATTCTTCATTTGCAAGTTAAGTTCTCGAGATATTAAGCTTTAAAGTCGAAAGAATGCGTCCCCACCCCCATTTCCACACCCATGTGTCTAACAGTCTAAAAAAATCTGGACTGTAGGTCTTGATGTAAATTCAGTCTAAGATATATTGAGCATTCTGCCTCAAATAGTTTTCGAGTTATTAGCCGAAACACAATGACATCCGAATTCTAAAAATCCGAAAACGCCATTTTATTGACCCCGTAATTAAGTCCTAAGTATAGGGGGAGATGGGGGTACATTGCAATTTATTTTAACAGAAAAAACTGTGGACTGGTCAATTAAAAACCACACAAAAAAAAAACACTTGTCTGTCCGTCCGCCGTACGCCGTCCGATTCCCTCAGCACTAAAGTTCCACCATTCCTAAGTTATTGGAGCTACAAGGACAAAACCAAAAAGAGAACAACGCAGAGAGGGAGATTGAAAGAGAGTTCTTTGTCTCTCTTGCTCGCATAAGTAAATTGAATTACATATAACAATTCCGAAAAATGTAAGACGGAAAAAGCGGAAAAAAAATGTGAACCCCCCTTTCTCCCCTCCCTGATCTCTGACCACTATGCCGTTTTGAGAGAATCAATAACATGCCTAACGCTATCCTTGTGCCAAATTTGAGCAAAATCTGTTGCACGGTTTTCAAGAACGGTTGAGGAGACTAAAAAGCTTCAAACCCCCATAACTTCCCCTTGGGTCCACTGAGCGTTGTGGTTCAACTTTAGGATCTGTAGGGGATCTAGCCCTATTGTTAAGCCAAGTTTCAAAAAATTCTACTGCTTAGTTTTTAAAAATCGTTCCGGAAACTTTAAACAAATGTAAACCCCCCTTTCTTCCCTTTGGAGCGGCCTACTTTGTATATCAATACATCAAAATAAGCGGCTCGGCTAGAACTTTTTTTGAGCCAATTTCGTCCTTGTAGCTCCAACGACTTACAATTGGTGGAGCTTTCAGTGTGTAGAAAAAAAAAAGAAACTAAATACGATCTGTAGACATATTCTCAATAAAAAGTGATTGCTTGGATGTGATTTGATGCGGTCCCCCAACGCGATGCTCGACATACATCGATGCTTAGTAAAATTTAACTTGAAGACAAATCTGCTTCCTTTAAGGTAATACCTATATCGACCATCAAATGTAATTAAAGTTTTTTCGGGCGTTAGTATCAGTATTATGAAAGACGTACCATAATTTATAATTTTTGCTTACAAAATCCAACTTTTAATGGTTAGACTTATTCGTTGTTTCTTAGAAATCATTTACACGCCCCTACCGACGACGCCGAATAGCCCATCAAAGAGGAGTTGTACGACCTCTTGGACAACGCCTACGGAGGTCCGGAGTACGATGTCAAAATCGTGCTCGGGGACTTTAACGCCAAAATCGGTCAAGAGAACATCTTCGGCGGAGTAGTCGGAAAGCACAGTATCCACGACACGACAACAGACAACGGCTTCCGACTTACGGACTTTGCGGTAACTCGTGATACGGTGATAAGTAGCACAAGATTCCCTCGCAAACGCATCCACACATCAAACTGGCGGTCTTCAGATAGCCGAACAGCTAACCAAATCATTGACCCAAGGCACGCGTCCAACATCCTGCATGTACGAACATTCATGGGGCAAACGTCGGCTCTGACCATTTTCTGGTGGCAGCACGATTCAGAGCCCGACTTTCCAATGTTCGAAAGTTGCACCAGCCAACCAAAAGGAGGTTCGACATCGGACCCCTGAGCACCCCCGAGATCGTTAGAGACTACAAGTAGCGTCTGAGCGAACGACTCGCGAGTATGCCTATGTCGGACACAAACGCCAATAACATGTGGCATGAATAAAAGCATTCTACAAGAAAGCCAAAAGTTTTGCGGCGGGCTTTAAACAAGGCACCTAGGCTCTTCGAAATTGCGAGGATAATCTTGTCACCGATCCGCAGGAAATAGTGGATGTTTTTAAACAGCATTTCCAACAGCTGCTTAACGAGCATGAAGAAGAGAGAGTGGTAATGGACGAAGAGATCCCACCGTTGATGAAGTCGTTCCCCCTCCGAGCATTGGAGAAATCGGCACAGCAATTAAAAAGCTGAAGAACATCAAGGCCACAGGCTCGGATGGTATCCCATATGAGCTCTTCAAAACTGGAGGCGTTGTTCTGTGTAGGGAGCATGCACTAGATCATCTGCAGAATTTGGGAGGACGAATGCATGCGAGACGATTGGAATATCAGCTCTATTTGCCCCATCCACAAAAAAGGCAATTCTACCTCGTGCAAGAACTTCCGAGGTATATCCCTGCTCAATGTCGTCTACACGATCCTGTCCAGTGTACTGTGTGAACGTCTAAGGCCATCAAGCACTAATCGGCACGTACCATTGCGGCTTCCGGTGCGCCAAATCGGCGGTAGACCAAATTTTCACAATAAGGCAAATCTTGGAGAAGACCAGCGAGTTTCAAGTCGATACACACCAGCTTTTCATCGACTTCAAAGCCGCATATGACAGCATTCATCGCAGGGAGTTATTTAGTGCGATGGCTCAATTCGGGATCCCGGCAAAACTGATCCGGTTGTGTCGAACCGCGCTCAACAACACTCAATGCACTGTGCAGTTCGGCTCAAGAACCTCCGAGCCCTTTGAAATATGCACCGGATTTCGGCAAGGGGGCGCGCTCTCATGTGACTTCTTCAATCTCGTGCTGTAGCAAATAGTGCCAACGTCAACACGGAAGGCACTATCTTCCACAAGTCGGTTCAGATGCTGGGCTACACAGATGATATTGATATCTTCGCTCGTTCCCCGCGGGCCATTGTGGAAGCTTACACCGCGATTGAAGAGCAGGCTAAACGAACTGGTCTGAAGATAAATGAGGAGAAAACCAAATATGTGCTGTCGACGAAGAAAGAATTCGTCGCCCAACGGCTAGGACAAAATGTGACAGTCGACATCTATAACTTCGAGGTAGTTAAGGAGTTCGTATACCTCGGGGCGAACGTAAACTCCACGAATGACATCGTAATAGAGATCCGTCTTAGAGTCACCCTCGGCAACCGCTGCTACTTCGGTTTGTCCAAACAACTAGGGTCAAAACTCCTGACTCGAAGAACTAAGGTCATGCTCTACAAGACCCTTATCCTGCCGGTCCTGCTGTATGGGGACGAAAGTTGGACGATAAGCAGGACTGCAGAGCTGATACTTGGCTCCTTCGAAGGAAAAATTCTACGGCGGATATTCGGTCCAGTCTGCGAGGAAGGCGAATGGAGGAGAATACATAACCGTGAATGAGCTGTACAAAGATGTGGATATAGTCCGGAAGGCAAAAATCCGTCGACTATAGTGGCTCCGCCACATCGAGCGCATGGACTCAAACGCTCCAGCTAAAAGGATCTTCGAATCCGAGCCTCCTGGTTCGAAGAGAAGAGGAAGACCGAACTTCCGGCACAGACATCAGGTGATCTCGTCTTCCAGACTGGAAGCAGCATGTCCGGGACCGTCAACGTTGAAAGGCGGCTTTGGCTCAGGCACAGACCCTCCAAGGGTTAAATGCCTGCAAAGTAAGTAAGTAAGTAAGTAGTAAAGATTCGAAAAGCCAATCCCCCTATAATTTTCACTATACTATACACTATTTTCACGGATTCGAAAAACAAGCGATGGGTTTGAACAATAGGAAGTTAGTTTTGTGATTTTTAGCGAGTGTAATTGAACAAAAATAATTTATTTTATATTCAGAAGAGAAAATTGCAGTTTGAGGCGATGCGCAGTGCCGCTATTCGCTCAAAATACGAGCATCATGGCTTGCAACAAGATATCTTGCATACATCTTATGATCACATATCTAAAATAAAACGCTAGAAGTTCTTTAATAACTATTCATAATTTCAAAAATTACTATCATAATGTTTAGGCTATATGTGCGTTTTCTATTGTAAAATAGATGGACATTTTCTCCCGACGGCTTTGCTATTTTCACATGCGTTCCATCTATGCACATAATGACACCAGGAATCCTTGATTTCTCGTTAAAGGACAACTTTGCCTCCCACTTTTCTTCTTCGCTCATTTGTATTGTTATCCATTTTGGACATAATTGTTTTTCGAGTAAGCCAAAAACTTCGGAAAGAACTACAGAAACTGTTCGTTGTGCAATTTCAAGATCGAAGTCTTTGCCAGTGCCGGTTTGATATCCACCCTCAGCCAGGAACCTTAAGTAGGCAGCCAACTTAAGTTCCGGAGTTAAGGATGTGGATCTAATCACTGGTGGCAGTTTTTCTTTCAGTATGTTCAACACATACTTGAATGCCGTTTTATTTAGCCTGAAGTATTTTACAAATCTTAAAGAAAAATAAACAAATGAATACTGGGTAGAAGATAAACAATTGTTTGAACTCCCACATCGTCCGGTAGAGATAAAATATTATTCGCCCTGCTTTTTATTTTCCAACGAATTTCTCTGGAACAATTTTCTTCGCCTTCTTCTTCCATATAAAAAGCAATTGTGTCCATTTTATTGTTTGTTTTGCACTTTTTATTCACACCGTACTTATTCTTTAACACATTAAAAACACGAAAAATGGAAAATTGACAGGAAACAGCTGATTGGAGAAAGAATCGATAATGAGGTTTTGCGGACCGATAATGTGGTGCATCCGCCGGATTCTATAATAGGGTTGAACTGCGAATGCGGATGCGTTGCGGATCGGTCACGGTCAATCCGGCGGATTCCATAATCGGCATGATTAACTATAAAAATATCGATTAGTGGGCGAAATCCGAGAAATGGCTGATTAAAAGTTTTTTTTTAATCTATAAAATTCTGGCTGAAATCGACGCGAGTCTCAGTGTTGCTTTCCACATTCATTTCAACCCCCATTTGATCAACTAAATAATATGAAATATGTATATATGTATGTATGTGCATAGGTGCACATAAATGTACACAATAGGGATATAGACAGCGATGCCAGAAACCGAATTTTTTGTTGGAATATGTAGCCAATGGGAAAACACCATGTTTGATGCGTGTTCTGTACAGAGAAATAACAAAGACACTTATTTACATACTTTGATCATTTCGTTGTGTAAAATTACTGAACCTTTGTAACCATATTTTGAATCACCGCAAAATATGATTGAAGATACGTTGCACCGGAGACAACAACAACTATCATCCGATTATGGGAACATTGATCATAGTACATACAGTCGAATCATTCTAAGTCGAATTTTCACGGGACATCAAAACTAGTTTGAGTTAGAGGCAGTTATGGAAAAATTCAAGTTGGAGGGATTAATATTTTTTTTTGTTGAAAATCCTCTGCTCTCTGCTCTCTCTTTCTTGCATAGGTAAACCACAATAAGGGCAAGAACATGCGCTTTTTTCTCCGACGTGTTTGCACTACAAGAACCAACACGAAATGAATGTTCGCGAAATGTGTTCATCGTCTAGGACCATCTTGGGAGAGTCTAGGACTAAATTGTGAGAGGAAACTTTTTTTGTCTAGTTTTCAGCCAAAGAAATAAAATTTGACTTCGAGGAATAGACCAAGGCTGGAAAGAATGTATTCGGGTTAGAGGGATTTTTGTTAAATAACATCAAACTATGCAGAATACTTGCGAAAAAACACTATAATCATTACGGACTTATTAAAGAGATTCAAAACGACTGTCTTTAAAAAAAAAATGAAAAAAAATCATTTATGATTTAATTATGTTATTAGTCTATAATAACAAGGAGAACATTTTCTTTTTGAATGCTACTGGAGGCAGCGAGAAGACCATCCACTAAATTCATTGCTTGCAAAGATTAAGCATGGTGGAGAGACTGCTTTTACTGTGGTATCGTCTGGAATCTAACCCACACTTTTAGATGGCGGAAGAGCTGCTAACTCTGCTTTTAAACTTCTATTAAAATTTTTTAATGCTGATGTTTCAAGTGCTTGCAATGTTTCACTGGTAAATTGACGAGGGATTGTAGTTCAATAAAGACGAGGCTTCAATGCCTCACAAAACGTCTAGCAAGACGCACAAAGTCAATGCTTGACTGAAAAAGTCATACTTATGCACATAAGAAATCTTAACTACAAACTAATATAAGTGTTGCATACGAACGAGATAACACACTTTTCAATGATATACTTAAAAAAAGAGCAGACAAATTTGAGGTAAGAATTGGGAAGTTAAATTTTCGAAATATCTTTAGAAATGAATGAGAAGGTACATATATCCGAATACTGCAAACCTATCTACTAATTCAGGGAAGGGCTATTTTGTCGCATACAAAAAAACAAGTCAAGGATCTGACAAAAGCCAATAGCTACAGGCCTATCTGATTGCTCCCTGTGCTGTCCAAGGTGTTGTTGTTGATGAAGTACGGACCATTCCAAACAACGAACAAACATCAACTAGATGACTACTCAACTAGACCAACGGACAGTTTACATGTTTCATATACTTCTTCGTTTTCTTCATTTTGATCTTAACATATTTGTTAATTTATTTATTGTTATTTTGTTATTGCGTTACTTTGTTACTTGTTCGGTACTTTTCGTTATTTTGGTACTTGTTCGTATTTTTTACTATTTACTATTCGTACTTTCACGATGGCTAGTTTTGAAATTGAATTTGAAGTTCTTTGTGCTTATTTCCTAAATGGAAATATTTGTAATTTCTAAAAATTTTTGTTAGAGAATTATAGAGACTTGACACCATGTCAAAATAATGGAATAGTGATAGAGGTGAAAAGAAGGTTCTTACCTTATTTTTACGAACGATACAATGCAGAAAAGCTTTTAACTAAATATAGTGAATGGGTTAAAGGGAAGTTTTCAGTAATTTTTGAAAGATAGAAATGAAGTATCAACCTATGCGTTGGAATCAAACAAAAGAAGACGACCACGCAAACAATTTGAAGACTGTTGCGCCAAAATAAAAAACATGTATAATCGAGGAAAAAAAAGGAGCTTATACTCAGGAAACTATTACACTGGCTACAAATCTATATCCTTGGTATTGCATGCCGGTGACAGTACATAAGATTTTATTTCGCTTTTAGCAACAAATGAAGATGTTATTATTCGGAGCCCCAGAACCGAAAACAAAAGATAGCTTTTTTTTAAAATATTTTTATACTTAACTTATTTATGTATCTTAAAACGAAGTCCTAGAACTAAATTTAGTAATATTGAAAATAATAAAACACATATTTTCTAAACCAATACACTACCTTTTTTTAATTAGCTTAATGTCTCACAAACTTAGCTTCCAAGTAAAAAGTTCAGAATGGAAACTCTATTTCATTTTACAAGACATATCCGTTGTTATCTCACTCAATGATATTTTTTTTCAAAAAAAAGTTTGTAATTAATTATTTTGGT
Organism: Syritta pipiens; assembly: GCA_905187475.1. NCBI lineage: Eukaryota > Metazoa > Arthropoda > Insecta > Diptera > Syrphidae > Syritta > Syritta pipiens. Next base: position 57,797,564 of record LR994572.1, on the reverse strand, counting down.
ATGAAGAAAAAATCATACACGATTTTTGGTGTTTTTGAGGTATTGCGATGAGTTGTCACATAGCTCCAATTTTCGTCATATTTTTTGGTTTGGAATAAGGTGGGGGACACGGTACACAACTCAGTTTGTGTGCTTGTAACTTCTTCACAATAACAGTAATGTGATTACTATAGTATAACGTTTTTATCTAGCTGCCATCGTCTTTACAACGATGCCCATATCAAAGAACTAATAAGAGAAATTTGTTTTTTAAATTTAATATTGGTACTAAGTTTTTTGCTAATACGAAATTTTTTTTAAATTTTTTACCTGAACTTCCTTTGGGCAAGTGAAATTCATCCTTTGGCGAAGTTTTATTTCTTAATTCTTAGTGGTTCGCCTAACCTAACCTAAAAGACAGACAGACAAGCATTTTCATAATCAGCCCGCCCTCTTTCTAATGACACCCATATCAATCATCAAAGTTGATGAATATTTTGTCGGGCGCTAGAATTAGTGCTAACATTTTCTTTAATTTGTGATTAATTCAAAAAAAAGACCATTTATTTTTGGTTTGCCTAGATACATCTTCAGTCCAAATTTCAACCCTTAACTAGAAAGGACTTACAAGTTATAATTAAATATGTAAAAGGCGACAGACAGACAGACACCGAAGTGATTCCATAAGGGTTTCGTTATTCCTTTGGGACGAAACACTAAAAAAGGACTTTTCCAAAAATTCTTCAAAACGGAATTGGAAAAGCCTATAACACTAAACTCCATAAATTCAAGTACAATTATCATCTATCTATATTCTATCTATCTATCTATCTATCTATATAAATAAAAATGAATAGCCGAAATGTAGGTATGTAATACTATAACTCAAGAACGACTTCACTGAATTAGATAATTTTTTTTCCTCTGAATTAGTTATTTTTAGGAGATGGTTTAGATGAAAAAAAAGGTTAAGAAAATTGAGAAAATCAGGTGGAAAAACGCAATCAAAGTTTTCCAAAGCATTGTTTATGTATCAGAAAAAAACTGAGTCACATATGAAGTGCCAGTGGCGCAGGCCATAAGGTCGCTGCTCCAGGATCTCTGGGTCTGCGAATCGAATCTCGGCATGACGTATCTTTTTTCATGTCTAGGAAAAAGCAAACACTTTTTGCAATTCAATTTTTTCGGGTGCAAAAACGCTTTCAAAGCTTTCCAAAGCATTTTTTATGTATCAGAAACTAACTTAAATATGAAACTAACTTAAATATGAAGTGGCACTGGTGCAGAGCATAAGATCGCTGCTCCAGGATCTCTAGGTCCGGGAATCGAAACTCGGCAACAATGGATGCTTTTTTCTGATAAACACTTTTTATTTTTTTAATTTTTTCGGGTGAAAAAAGAAAGCCCGATATGACGTCAATAAATAGGAAAAGCCCACTGCGTGAAAAGTAATTAAGGATGTGAGAAATGTAAGGAATGATAATGTTTATATAGAATGGTCAGAATAAAAAAAGACATATTCGATCGTGGAAAGTGCTGTGATAGTGAATCGAGAGTTTTAATAGTATTATAGTAATAGTGAAAGATTGATAAACAATAATAATAGATATTGGAAAACAAGTGGAAGAGTGTGTTGTGTTTCACTTACAATTAAAGCCTTTCAATAGATCAAAGTGATTTGCAAACGCTTCGTATTAGCAGCGATAGCGCAGAGGATTGACATCTGGTCTAGAATAATACTATTAGTCGTAACATTTTTATCTGGTAATCTTCCGTACTAGGTTCGCATGTAGGAAAATTTACATACGTAGATTGAGTGCTCAACGTTCGTTCTATACAGCAGGACAGACATTTAAAGTTTTATATAGTGTGATTTAATATATAAAACAAAATGGCACGAACAAGGCGTCAAAACATCGGCCGGTGCACCGCTAACTCGAAAAGGGTTTACAATATGCGAAATAATGAGACTGAAGAAGTATTGTGGTCTCCACTGGTTCCGTGAAAAACGCAATTTTATTTTCTTGTGAACTCTATATTTCTATTAATAAATTTTTATTGCAAGTTACAATTTGTCTGCTCTCTAAGACGCTTGTCGAACGAATGAAACTCAAAAATTAATTCTCTTTATATCCGAACTCTTCCTTCTTCCGAAAGACCTCAATGCGTAACTTACGCCACCTAGGAGTGGCCTCTACAGAAGAGCGAAGGCAGTGTTTGCAGACAAATAGAATTAGAATTTCTCAAGCGAGTTTTCACGCGAGACTCCAGAACTACCCATACCATCAACTTCAAACGAGATGCAACAAAATAGACGATCAAACGAAACAATCAATTATGATTGGGTTTGGGATTTAGATATGATGCAACAATCGATTACGCCAGCGACAAATCTGTCGATTTCGGAGCAATGAGCATTATTTGTATATATTGCAATGCTTTAAGATTTCGACTCGAACCACCAGGGTTAAGTTGTGCTAATAAATTTCTTGCTTTCTTGGGAAATCCTGAAGCTGAAGTAACTCAACGCTGTGCTATCAATAGTTCAGTTAGGAGGGAAATTGTCATGCAGCTGCAACAACTTTTCCATGAAAAAAATCGCTTGGTTAAATTGTTTAAATCGTCGTCGCTCTGTAGAAAATAACGGGAGAACAATAACGTTGAAAGTCAAAAATAAGGATGTCGTAGTTACCAACAGTTGGATTGTTCCATACTCGCCACTGCTTTCTAAAACATTTAAGGTGCATTGTAACGTTGAGTACTGCAATTCGGTCAAATCTATTAAATATATTTGCAAATACGTCACGAAAGGAAACGACATGGCCGTATTTGGTATTGCAGCTTCAAACAACAACGATGAAGTTTCACAATATCAGATGGGAAGATATTACCAGCAATGAGGCTGTTTGGAGAATCTTTTCATTTCCTATACATGAACGTCATCCGACAGTAGTCCATTTAGCTGCTCACTTGGAGAATGGACAACGAGTATATCTTACGGCAGAGAACGCAGCACAAAGAGCTGAACGACCACCAGCGACAACGCTGACAAACTTCTTCGAGACATGCGCGAGCGATCCATTTGCAAGAACATTGCTTTACTCGGAAATACCTAAATATTTTACATAGAATGCGTCAAAAATTCCAACACCGAAAACAAGGACAGCCTGTACCAGGATACGTGGATATATATTCAACCGATGCATTTGGGGGCATTTACACAGTGCACCCAAACAGTGACGAATGTTTTTACTGGGGTTTATTGCTACTTAATATTCGTGGGCCAACTTCATTCGAATCTCTACGAATGTTCAATGGTGAATTGTGCGCAACATATCGAGAAGTCTGTCAACGATTACACTTACTGGAGAATGATATCCATTGAGACCACACACTTGCTGATGCTGTTATTTCATCTACTTCGCATCAAATACGATCACTTTTTGCCATCCTAATTTCAACGGGCTTCCCATTAAATCGCACAAACGAGCATTAAAGACGACAACATCGCGAGGCGGCAAATCATCGGCGCTATTTCTTTTTGCCTCAGAAAAAAAAAATAAAAATATTGTGTATGATAAGGCCTTGCAATAGTTATGTTTAAAGTATTTAATTGTTATTCATTAATATATATGGTTTTATTGTAAAAAAAAAAAAAAAGATATTTTCTCATTATTATCAAATAATCCACCTGATTTTAATTTCCCAGTATTACATTTCCTTAGTCCACCACCTGTGCGAAGCCAAGGCAAGCGTAAATAGTAAACCAAGTGTTTCAGGAGTTTCGAAATTATACACAAAAAAGAGGGCAGACCGACAGACGGACACCGAAGTGTTTCTATGAGGGTTTCGTTATTCCTTTGGAAAAAAAACCCTAAAGATATGGCGGTACGAAGTTCGCCGGGTCAGCTAGTAAATATTATAAAACAAAGTCTAAAATAACGTTTGGGGAGTCTGATCTCTGGAACTACTGAACGGATTTCCATGCGGTTTTCACTAGTAGTATTGTTGAGTATTTATTATGGGTATATATTGTAAGCAACCATCAGTCGTGGGCGAAAACCCAGACGCATGTTGTTGTTTGGCTTTCAGGCGACACGCCGGCGCGGATACATGCGCGACACCCCGGCCTGTGACGGGGTGACCGGAAAAGGAAGAGGATGGGAAAAACCCTCCGAACCTTGGGGGCGACGCGAGAAAGAGTTCGGTCGCTGGTAGAATTTGAGTATGGGTATTTCCGTAGTTTAGGGCACCGGAAGGACAGATTGAAGACCTGTGAGCAGTATAAAAATGCTGTTCACTCACGGAATCATCCTCAGTTGTGTCCTTGCGAGTGCGTGGTAAAAGTAGTGTGTGGTGCATAGTGGTTTCGGGTGAGTTTATCTCACTGAACAAATGTGTTCAGCCGTAGTTAGTAGTAGATACTAGTATAGTAGATTTTGGCGAGCCAGATGTTCATTTGTTTGTTTGTTTATATTTTATTTCAGACTCGGCCAAGTTCACCGAAGCGTTGCTCAACCACCTGATTCCCGACGCCTTTATATTCAAGAAACCCGAATGAATCGTTTAAATAAAATACTTAATAAATAGAAAAATATATTACTCTTACAATATATTATATATATATATATTTTATAGACATTTTGGCACAACAAGTTAACGGTATATTGAGATATGTAAATAAAGTCGAGAACTGGCAAATTACTAAAGCGGGCGCTATCTAAACAGTTATAGATACGAAGAAATAATATACTAGTGAATTGAGGGTCTCAAAAAGTTCTAAAAAAAGCCAGCGATGGCATATGTTTATCTTTTAAGGTAGACTCACAATAACCATTTTTATGTTTCTGTAAAAATCGAAAAGCCAATCCCCCTATAATTTCCACCCCGCTTTGTCAAAAAATCTGAAAAAATTACAAAAAATCGGCTTCGGTGAGTACATTCCAAACAATTTATTTCAACATTCTGGCCCTAATAGTTTTCGAGCTTTTGGCCAAAAAGGATAAAATGTCAATATGCGAATTTCGAAAATACAAAAACACAGTTTTGAAGATCTCAGCGAGATCACTTAGAATAAATAAATATAAAAATATCTATTAGTGGGCGAAATTAAAGAAATCGCTGATAAAACGATTTTTTTAATCTATACAATTCTGGCTGAAATCGACGCGAGTCTCAGGGGTGTTTTCCATATTCATTTCAACCCCTATTTGCTCAACTTAAATTTGCACGCAGCTGGCATGACAATGATGAAACGGTGTTGTACGTATGGAGGCATATGATATGTGAAATATGAATATATGTATATATGTATGTATGTATGTGTATAGGTGTACCTAAATTCACACATTAGAAATACAGCAGCGATGAAAGAACGCGGTATTTTTTTGTTGGAATATGTAGCCAATGGGAAAATACCCTGTCTGATGCGTCTTCTGTTCTACAGAAAAATAACAACGATACTTATTTACTTTGATAATTTCGTTGTGTCAAATTACTGAACCTTTGTTGCTGCGGCAAAATCAGAGCAAAATATGATTGAAGATATGTTGCACCGCACCCAGCAAAAAACTGTCATTCGATTATGGGAACCTTGATCAAAGTACATATCGCCCCCTTTCTGCCATAACCTCGTATCTAAATTTGTCATGAAAGTGCTTAGCACTAAGCTCTTTATCGTGCCCTAGCTCGACAATAGAGATGCACACTTATGTCCATACTCCTGAGGAGGGCAACTCTATTGGATTCCTGACTAATGCAGCTCTATCACTCTATTATAAAGGCTAGTGGTGGAAAAAGGACTTTTAACAAACTTAATAATATACACAATGAAAACAACTACCTTGATGGAATTTATTTTGAACCTCCTACAATTGCACTCTGCTATACAAGCTAAAGTTGTAATGCAATCCATTACTCTATAAAGAACGTAAAGCTATAAAAATGGAAACATCGTAACTATGTAATCATCCTAAAAAAAATCGACTTCTGGACACCTAGATATATGTATACCTGCGCGAAGCCAGGACGGGTTACTAGTAAAATATGAATTGAAAATAAAACTAAACTAAAAAAACAATATCATTGCTGTTTAATAAATTTCCTTCACAATAGAAACATATTTTTTTCGTTTAACATTTTTTTTTAATGACGAAATTGACGATGTGTTGTATTTAGTTCGCATCTTAAAGGTTAAATTGCCAGCTTACTAGCCTGCTTCTATTGTTAGTTAGGCACTAACAATGACAGTCATTTCTTCAAAACGTGTAGCAATCACTGCCTGCGACCATTTTCTTCAACTTCAGCAAAGCAATTTTCACCAAGCTGGCACGATCAGTAAATCGAAAAGAATTTTCTTTTATTTAGTTTTATTTAAAACTAGCAACCCGTCCTGGCTTCGCGCAGGCAGCGCTATATATCTAAAGTTTTTTCGTATTCCAGTAATGGAATTCCAGAAAGTGTTAATGAATTTAGAAATAATTTCTTCTTCTTCTACATCTAAAACGCTGTTAACTGAATAATAGACTTTTGATGATGAATCACATTTGGCAAGAATTGAATCTTAACTTAATTGACTTACATATTTGTATGCGACAAAAAGCCCTTCCCTCAAACCAAATGAATTAGTAGATAAGTTTGCAATATCCGGTTATATCTTCTCAATCATTTCTATAATGTTCGGCACCAAAACGAAGATATTTCTAAAATTTACTTTCCGATTTCAAATTTTCCTGCTCTTATTTTAAGTATATCATTGGAAAGTGATGTGTTGTCTTTTATGTGCAGCCATAAGTATGACTTTTCCAGTCTCTGCTTTAGTGCGTCTTGCTAGACGCTTTGTGGAGCATTAAAGCCTCGTCCAAAGTTACTGAACTACAATCCTCCGTCAATTTACCACTATTACTCTCTTGGAAACATTGCAGGCTCTTGCAATATCGGCACTACAAAATTTTAATGAAAGTTTAAAAGCAGAGTTAACAATTCTTCCGCCATCTGAAAGTGTGGGTTCAATTCAACACGATGCCACAGTAAAAGCAGTCTCCCCAACATGCTTAATCTTTGCAAGCAATAGATTTATTAAAAGGTTTTCCCGGTGCCTCCCCTTGCTCCCCTTGTTATCGTAGACTAATAACATAATTAAATTACAAATGATTTTTTTTTCCTTTTTCAAGACACTCGTTTTGACTGGCTTCAAGAAGGCAGTAATGATCATAGTTTTTTCTCGCATATATTCCGCATGGTTTGATGTTATCAAAAATTTGTCCAAAAGAGACTATTTGTCTATTTACTTCAAATAAAATTCCACAGTACATACAGTCGAATTCCTCTAAGTCGAACGTCCTCTAAGTCGTATTTCCCTCTAACTCGAATTTTTTCGCCTTATTTTGGCATTCCCCTCCATCTTCCATACAAAAACCATCCTCGAACTCCCTTTAACTCGAAAATCCCTCTAACCCGAATACATTCTTTCCAGCCTTGGTCTATTTTCAATACTTCTAAGTCAAATTTTATTTTTTTGGCTGAAAAATAGACAACAAAAATGTCCTTTCGCAACTTGTATCAAGTACGCACACTCGTATAAGTTACACAACCCGTTCCCAGAAATCAAAATCAAGTTAACACACGCCGTCCCATTTTCCACCCAAACCTCCACACGCGTAGCACAAGCTGACATCAGCATTTCCCATCGATCATGCACCGGACACAAGGTGCCAATTTCATATGCTGATAACGCGTCTCCCTATTTTCCCAACCTTCACGACTGCAACCTGCAGTAATCCGACGCTCCTCTTTTTCCCATTTTCCTATCTTCTGCCACTGTCGCTTTAGATTAAGAAAAAATATTGTAATTCAGTAGCTGCCGGAACGGCATTAAATAAAGTGGGTTTTTTAAAAACTAAAAACAAAATTAAATATTTTAACTGGCGCCCGAGCAGGGACCCGTCGTGAAAAATAGAATAGTAGAAAGTGCGTTAGTAAAGTGCAAATAAATTTGCATAAGTGTAGATCGCGGTAAAACGTAAATCGCGTAACGCCTCGCGACGGTTTTCCGAAAACACATAAAACAAAAACAAAAATTCGTTAAAATAAGTGATTCCAGTCCAGTTCCAGTCCCAGGGAAAGAGGCCCCCGAGTAGCGAAGAGCAAAAAGGAGTTAGCGCGACTAACAGCCACCTGGAGATGCAGTTACTCATATTAATGTAAGAAATTTATTTTATCTATTGTAAGTGTAAGTGATTAAGTATATGGAAAAGTGAATTCAAAGAAGATTTAATTAAAATTGCAATGAAAAAAAAGTATTCAATTATCTAAAGAATTTAAGCAAATTACAAAAAAAATATTAAAAATACAATAAAGAAGAAAAGTGAATTAAAAGGAAAATTAAATTAAAATAACAAAAGAAAGAATTTGCATATTGAAAGAAATATTGAAAAATTGAACAAAAATTATAATACGTTAAGAAAAGAATTTAGCATATAAGAGAAAATAGTATTCTAAGAATAATTTTTTTTCTTCATATTTACAAATTTAACAAGAATACATTAAATACTAATAAAAATAAAATGGCAAGGAACGAAAATCTTATTCGTCCATCCAGACTCCCTATTAATTCAGAGAATCCAATTCCCCCTAATCCCCCGACTGAATCAGCAAATGTGTTACTGCACAACCAAATCCGACAAATGGTTTCCGAAATCCTTTTGCAAGAATGCCCTCGCCTTATTAATACATTCCTTCACCCAACAACTGACCCAAGTCTTGATCTCGATCAGGACATTAGCGAAGACCAGAGGAATAACTTATCCGAAATGGATAAGATACCCGACGTGGTGAGAAGCCTAAGGGAATTCTCAGGTCAAGCAGGAGAGTTCAGCTCTTGGAAGAAGAGCGTGGACCGCATTCTGAGACTGTATGAAAGTTCCAGGGGTACGCCAAGATACTTCGGTATCTTGAATGTAATACGAAATAAGATTGTGGGACAAGCCGATACAGTGTTGGAGTCTTATAATACTCCTCTAAATTGGGAACGTATTTCACGTTGCCTGACCCTGCACTACGCAGATAAGAGAGATATTGGTACTCTCGAGTACCAAATGACCAGCCTTATCCAGGGTCATCGTACTGTCCAAGAATTCTATCAACTGGTATATCATCATCTGTCACTCATCCTGAATAAAATCTCTTCAATGGAAATGAGCGTCGATGCAATGAACGTATTGGTAAAAACTTACCGTGACAAAGCACTCGACACATTTGTGAGAGGACTTAAAGGAGATCTCCCAAGACTCCTTGGGTTGAGAGAACCAGTTGATCTTCCACAGGCTTTACACCTTTGCCTAAAGTTGGAAAACTTGAATTATCGCACGTACCATGCAAACCAGACTCAAGACACTACGCGAAAATTTAACAACATTTCAGCGCCACACAATCTTCGTCAAACAAACCATGCACCTCATCGTACTCCACAAATTCCTTTTTATCCAGAACTACTATATGTTCCCCAGAGACCACCTAAGCCGATCTTCTCACATTCTTTTGCTCGCAATCCACAACCTTTTGTTCGCAATCCCCAACCTTTTTCCCAGAACCACACTCATGCCAATCAATATCAAAACAATCAACCAACATTCGGTCAACCACGTAACTACCATAACCAGTTTCCACCAAGAACGGTCCAACGACCCTCATCCATGGACGTCGATCCATCGGTTAACTCGAGGCAGGTCAACTATCAGAATAGGCTTGCACAAAAGAATTGGCCACCAGCACCCAAAAGATCCCCCACTGGTTCATACGGGCATGTACCTCCCCAAAAACTCCAGAGAACGTATCATACAACTACCGAACCATCCGTTGCTGAAATGGCACAATATCAACAAGTAGTTGAAGCCGAAGACAATGATAACGAAACTTTGGGTGACTACTTAGAAACATATACTAGCGAGAATGAAATGCACGTCGAGTATGACGAGCCCGAAACAGGATACGAAGAAAACATGAACGCGTCCCAAATTACCCAAGATATTCATTTTTTAGGATGAACTGCTCTTCGCTCCCTTATTTTGAATATAGGACGAAGAGCGGCAACACATTAAAGTTTCTTATAGACACCGGGTCTAATAAGAACTATATTCAACCTGACTGCGTAAAAATTAAAATTCCGAATCAAAATCCCTTTTTCGCCAATTCCGTAGGTGGTAATGTGGAAATCACTCACCATGCTATGCTCCACCTTTTCGGTCCCCACAGCACTCCCTTGAAATTCTTCATTCTTCCTACTCTTAAATCCTTCCACGGCATAGTTGGCAATGATAGCCTGAAGGAACTTAACGCCATAATCCATACAGCTGAAAGCTACCTAATCTTTAACGGAAACATTCAGATTCCAATCAAGCAGCATGTCACACAGTCCGTCAATAACATAAACCTAAGAATGGCACACCTTAGCGCGAATCAAACGAACCAGCTGGTAAGCGTTATTAGACAATATCCTAACCTTTTCACCGAGCCTAACGAAAGACTCACATATTCGACCGTGGTGAAGGGCGAGATCAGAACGACCAGTGATGATCCCGTATATTCGAAAACGTATCCTTACCCGATGGCATTAAAACCAGTCGTCGACAAGGAGATAGCAAAACTACTCGCCGATGGTATCATCCGACCTTCACGGTCGCCTTACAATGCTCCAGTATGGGTTGTCCCGAAGAAACTGGACGCATCGGGCGAAAAGAAGTACAGATTGGTAGTGGATTATCGGAAACTTAACACCATTACTGTTCCCGATAGATACCCAATCCCCGAAATAAATGATGTCTTAGCTAATTTAGGAAACAATAAATTCTTTTCGGTCGTTGATCTACGTAGTGGGTTTCATCAGATTCCCTTAAAGGAATCTGATATCGAAAAAACGGCATTCTCAGTCAATAATGGTAAATTCGAGTTCACTCGCTTGCCCTTTGGACTGAAGAATGCGCCTGCTATTTTTCAACGCGCTCTAGACGACATCCTTAGAGAGCATATCGGAATTCGTTGTTATGTATACATTGATGATATTATTATTTTCGGTAAAACCGAAGAAGAACATCTCAGGAATCTCGCATCTGTTTTCCAGACTCTAGACAGAGCCAATATGAAGGTACAGATAGATAAGTGCGAATTCCTACGAACTTCGGTAGAATTCCTTGGTTTCATCGTCAGTGATAAAGGCATTAAAACCAACCCCATGAAGGTTAAGGCCATCGTTGACTTTCCACCGCCAACGAACCTTAAGGAATTAAGATCATTTTTGGGTATGTCGGGTTACTACCGACGATTCATTCCAGGCTACGCTAAGATCGCACAGCCCCTTACTGTACTTTTAAGGGGAAAGGAAGGAAACGGTCGAGTATCAAAGAATTGCTCAAAGAACGTACCGATTCGGTTAAACGAGGAAGGACTTCGGGCTTTCCAAGCTCTGAAAAACTCTCTTTGTTCCCGAGAGGTAGTATTGGCCTATCCGGACCTAACCAAAGATTTCGATTTGACAACCGATGCATCCAACTATGCGATTGGTGCGGTGCTGATGCAGTGTGGGAAACCAATAACCTATCTATCCCGAACACTCAGCAACACTGAGGCCGCATACGCCACGAACGAAAAAGAGTTACTGGCCATCATCTGGGCCTTGAACAGCTTGAGGAACTTCTTGTACGGATCGAAGAAGGTTAATATTTATACCGACCACCAGCCGCTAACCTTCGCGCTCAGTAACAGGAATCATAATGCCAAGATGAAAAGATGGAAATCGATCCTTGAAGAATACAACCATGAAATTATATATAAGCCCGGCAAAACGAACATCGTTGCAGACGCTTTATCTAGACCACCAAAGCAAACCCTGATAAATTCCATGACAGCTTCACAACATAGTGATGAGAGCTCATCACATAATTTAATACCCTTTGTCGAAACACCCCTTAACGTTTTCAAAACACAATTAATTCTCAACCTCGGCGATTCCAGCCAATACCAACTTCAAAAACCCTTCCCAAGATATTGGAGACACATTATTACCGAACCACAATATACCAAAGAAAATCTAGTAGGCATATTTAGGCGATTCCTGAATCCCAATGTCATAAACGGGATTAAAACAGAAGAACAAGTAATGGGTCTTATCCAACAGATCTATCCCCTCTATTTTAGCAATTACAAGGTCAGATTCGCAAGGAAACAAGTAGAAGATGTGTGCGATGATGCACAGCAGGAAAATATGATAATTGAATGCCATAAAAGAGCTCATAGGAGCGCGCATGAGAACAAACTTCAAATTCTAGAAACACATTATTTCCCCAAAATGAATTCAAAAATTAAAAAGATTACCAAGCAATGTAACATATGCAAAAGCAATAAATATGACCGTCATCCAAATAACCCAGTTTTAGCTCCTACACCCATTCCGGAATTCCCAGGACAGATTCTTCACGTGGATATATATTCCACGCAAGGACATCTCGTTCTCACAGCAATCGACAAATTTACCAAACTGGCTCAAACAAAAATAATAAAGTCCAGAGCAATCGAGGACATAAGGAAGCCGCTACGGGATATTTTATTCTTCTACGGAGTCCCGAAGTACGTGGTAGTCGACAACGAAAAGTCGTTGAACTCCGCTTCTATCACATTTATGATGGAGGATCAGCTGAACATCAAGGTATTCAGAACACCATCTTATAAGAGTGAAGTGAATGGACAGGTTGAACGCTTCCATTCCACTCTATCTGAAATAATGAGATGCCTAAAAGCTGATGGAGTGGAACGATCCTTCGAAGAACTGCTCGAGAGGTCTGTGTACGAATACAATGCCACCATTCATTCGGCCACTGGTAAAAGACCGCTGGATCTCTTCTATGGAAGAGTAATTACTGCCAGCCCAGAAGACTTCGAAAAATCTAGGTTGGAGGCCATAGAACAGCTCAATAGGAAGCAACATGATGACCTCAAATATCACAACAAGAACAGGGAGCAACCAAAAAAATATGAACCAGGACAGGTAATCTTCGTCAAAAGAAACAAACGACATGGTTCAAAGTTAACTCCGCGATATAAAGAAGAAACAGTTCAGGAGAATCGTACGACTACGGTTTTGACTAACTCTGGCAGAATAATTCACAAGAGCAATATCAGAAACTGAATCTCTATCTACCCCTCACTTATTCCCATTTCTTTCTTATTACAGATCACTCTTCCTTACCCTTCGAGCCGATATCCAAATACTCGACTATTCCAACTCTCGTATAGTAACACTCAATGTCGGAAAGGCTAGAATCCAGAATGGTAACCTGAAACTGATTCACACTATTGATATCCCACCATACGAACAATTCCTTACTGAAACAACATCCCTTATAAACCAACACATACCTAAAACCAATTCCTTTTATCCTCTACTGGAACACGAATTCTCTCAAATACAGAACCTTATAGACAATATTAAAACCCATAGACATAAAAGATCACTAGACTTCATCGGGTCAGCTTGGAAATGGATCGCGGGAAACCCCGACCACGACGATCTGATTCTAATGGAAGATAGGATCAATAATATAATCGATAATAACAATAGCCAATTTCATATTAACGAAGCTTTTCGCAACAAAATTAGTAAATTAAGTAATGTAACAAATGAAATACTAAATGTTATAAGAAAAGATAAATCATTTCAAAATGAACTAGCATTAAGCCTTCAGATAAAATCTAGACTAATAAAAGAAGAACTAAGAGACATAATATACTCAATTGAATTAGCAAAAATAAATGTTGTCAATTCAAACATACTTTCTAAAGAAGAAATTGCTAATATAATGAAGAAATTAGATTTGAATACTGTACCATTTAATAATATTGAAGAAGCCCTGGCAATGGCAGATGTTAAAATTTTATCAAATTCAACACAGCTTTTATATATAATAAACATACCAAAAACAAATGAAATTATATACGAGAAACTTTTTATAAAACCTATTAAAAAAGAAAGAAATATAATCAGCAAAATTCTATATCCAAATGTTATGAAATGCAATAAAACAATATTAGGAATAAAAAATGATTGTAAAACAATTTTAAATCTAACTATTTGTAAAGAACAAGATGTAATAGATATAACTAATGATAAGTGTATTCCCAACCTACTCAATGGCAAAAATGCGACATGCACCCTTACCAATGACCAACATATTCCTAACCTTGAACAAATCCTCCCCGGTATCCTATTCCTTAATAACTTCCAAGGTGAGATAAACTTGAACGGGACAATGGAAACCTTAAACGGCACGTTCTTGATACAATTCGAAGATGCTACTATCTCAATAAAAGACCACCAGTTCATATCGGAAAGAATAGAAGGTACGCGGATTCTACCACCAATCCTGCAACCGACATCGCACAAAACCGAAATAGAAGAAGTTCTCTCACTTGAACTCATCAAGGAGCTTCATATCAACACCACCAAAGAAATCGACCACATCAGAAGAGGAAAAACAATGCACCAATGGATAAGCTACTCTATCTTGGCAATAATCTGCATTATCTTCATTGTCATTCATCTACTAAAAGGGCAGAAGAAGCCATCAACTGTAATGATCGTACCGCCGATGTCGACGAACCAGAAAACATCAGAAAACAACAGCATCCAGAATATCGCTCAACACCATAGAAGCATTTACGATATACCATACTTTTAACTACGCGAGGACGCGAGAATTAAAGGGGGAAGAGTTACACAACCCGTTCCCAGAAATCAAAATCAAGTTAACACACGCCGTCCCATTTTCCACCCAAACCTCCACACGCGTAGCACAAGCTGACATCAGCATTTCCCATCGATCATGCACCGGACACAAGGTGCCAATTTCATATGCTGATAACGCGTCTCCCTATTTTCCCAACCTTCACGACTGCAACCTGCAGTAATCCGACGCTCCTCTTTTTCCCATTTTCCTATCTTCTGCCACTGTCGCTTTAGATTAAGAAAAAATATTGTAATTCAGTAGCTGCCGGAACGGCATTAAATAAAGTGGGTTTTTTAAAAACTAAAAACAAAATTAAATATTTTAACTTATACTCTGATTCTCCTAAACGTCCTAAACGATGAAAACATTTCGCGAACATTCATTTCGTGTTGATTCTTGTAGTGCAACCACGTCGAAAAAAAAGGCAAGGTCGTTGCCCTTATAATTGTTTACCTATGCAAGAAAGAGATAGCAGACGAAGTTCACAGCAGAAATAAGGATTTTCTTGCGAACATGGCCGTTGTCGAGAGTCATCTCCAGTCGCATAGCGCACACACAAATAATCTTTTAATCTGAAATTACTGAGGTTCAGTAATTTTACACAACGAACTTATCAAAGTAAATGTTAAGTGTCTTTATTATTTCTCTGTGGAACAGAAAACACATCAGACATGAAATTTTCCCATTGGCTGTCATCTTCCAACTGGTATCGCTGCCTATATCCCTATTGTGTACATACATATATCCATATTTCATATCTCATACCGTACAACACCGTTTCTGCGCGATCATTTTCATGCCAGCTGTGTGTAAATTTTAGTTGAGCAAATAGGGGTTGAAATGAATGTGGAAAACATCACTGAGACTCGCATCGATTCCAGCCAGAATTTTATAGATTTAAAAAAAATGTAATCAGCGATTTCTCGGATTTCGCCCACTAATCGATATTTTAATAGTTATTATTTTTTAATGCTTTCGCCGAAATCTACAAAACTGCGTTTTTGGATTTTCGAAATTCGCATATTGACGTTTAATCGTTTTTGGCCAAAAGCGCCAAAAGTATTAAGGCTAGAATGCTGAAATTAGTTTCATTTTAATGTTCTTATCGAAGCCGATTTTTTGTAATTTTTTCAGATTTTTTGATAAAGCGGTGTGGAAATTACAGGGCGGATTGGCTTTTCGAATTTTTACAGAACCATCAAATTGGTTATTGTGAGTCTACCTTAAAAGATAGACATATGCCACCGCTGACTTTTTTTTAGAATTTTTTGAGACGATCAATTTCCCAGTACATTATTTTTTCGTATCTATAACTGTTTAGACAGCGCCCGTCTTAGAAGTTTGCCAGTTCTCGACTTTATTTACATATCTCGATATACCGTTAAGTTGTTGTGCCAGAATGTCTATAAAATATAGTCCATACCCATAACAGATACTCAACAATACCACTGGTGAAAACCGCATGGAAATCCGTTCAGTAGTTCCTGAGATCAAACTCCCCAAACATTTTTTTAGACTTTGTTTTATAATATTTATAGATGACATGAAGAATTTTAGTAAAGTCAGATAACATTGTTAACTTCCTTAACTTACATGAAGTCCTTACTACTAATCTGAAGAACGAAACCCAGCTGAGTAAACTCACACTTTCTTCTTTTCTTTAGAACATGAGACTAAAATTTGGTGCGTTTCGTGGTTCTACTCTTGAAAATAAAAAAGCAAAAACATATAGCTTCGAAACTTGGAAATTAACGATTTTTAATGAAATAATCACGGTTAATTTCTACGTTCTCCCAGTGCCCCAAACAAACATGCAATAAAAAAATTGTCAAAAACGCTAGACATAGTAAATTATTTATGAAGCAGCTTCTGCAATTTTCAATTTTTTACTGACTATGAATTTCCAATTTATGTGGTTGGCTTAAAATTTATCTTTCACAAAGATAAGGTAAACCGTCCAACTATAAATATTCAAACTGTTGCCATATTTGGGAAGAATTATGATATTTACAAAAGCCCTTTGTCATTATGCAGTAGTCCGTAAACCAAACAATCGCTTATGACCTCCTTTGAAAAGTCACCTTCATACATATGTATGTGTTCTTTTGTTTGTAAACGATTTTGAAGTTCAAGGTGCTTGCTTGCTTGTAAATAATTGACCTGTGGAAGGAGGAACATGTTCGAGTTTTAATAGTAGTTAGTGAATATCAGAATCACTTTTAAAGATAACATATACCTTTGTTCTTGATGACTAAATTTATTGTCTGCTTTATAGTGGTTTTACTTTTGTAATGACGGTTTTTGTCTGCAGCTTTTCCTTCGATAAGAATTGAATTAAATATTTTTACAAATTAGCCAAAATGATAGCTGTTTTTCAGTAGTAAGGCAGTTTATACCATATCTCTGTAAATTGGGCAATGTAGTTTAAAAAAAAAAATTATATTTTAGCTACAATAAAGATAAAGATAAAACGATAAATTCTGATATGGTAGAACTTGGAACTTTGGTTCTATGAAAAGTTTAGCTTGAGTTAATTTGTGGGCAAAAGTAACTTACAACCAGAACTTTACTGAGTGAAGTTCTTAACTGAATGTAAATTTCGTGGTTTGCGACTTCAGTTTTGCAGCAGTTTGTAGATGCAACTCCAATTATGATTTTTTGAACTTGGATATTTTTAAACAATTTTTTTTATTTATCGGATTTAAACTGCTCACGTGTTTTCCGACGAACAAATTTTCTTTTGAAGATTAGCCTAATGACCTAGTGAGCTTATCAACAAAGATTAAAAAAAAAAGGTTTAGTCAATATGAACGCAACTGGTTAAAAAAATATTCGTGTCTTTTGTTTGCATTGGATGGATTGGATGGAAATGGCATAACATTGAACCAAAATTAATTTGTTCTCTTCGGACCCTGAACGTAACGTTCGGCCATCAAAAGGAGAGGAACACCACATATGCTATACCATGAATGACAGAGCCTAGCCTTTCGCGCCTCCACTGTGTTGTGCGCGTTATAACTTTGACATATGTGAAGATACTGCAGGGACTCGTCTGCTAGTGAAACATTTGAGCATGTGTTGTGCGTGTATCCTGCGCTAGCAAAGGCACGATTTACTACGCTGGGTAGCTACTTCATCAAGTATGAATGAGGCATTTAGTAAAATTCGCAATTGCATCAAAAGCCTTCTGTCTAAACCAGGGGTATGGGGCTGCTACAATACAATACTTATTTTCTGTGATGGTGCCAGCACTATGGACCATCACTGGTCTATGTGATTGGCGCTTCGCCACCACCTATTCATAACATAACATAACATAACATAACATAACATAGAAAAGATCAAGGTTTTGTAATCATTTGTCGAAAAACGTTATCGATTTCTAATGAAAATCTCAGTGTTTCTAATAATATGCACAGGCTAATTTACGTGTGTTTATGGTAGCCCAACACTTTAAGTGATGGAAAACCATAGTTTTTCTAATGGGTGTAGTCTGCTGCAATAAAAACCAAAAATCACCTTCCTAAGGCGGAAGGTAGATAAAACTAAAAGGACTATTTTAGGCATTTCTAATTACTTGCCATGCACTGCATGCGCATTTTCCGAAATAAACTTGTTCCTCCGAAGATACTTTCTGCAGTAAAAAAAAAATAGATTGAGTCTTTGGAAAGATTGATTTGGTGACCAAAAAAAATTCAAGTCAAGTACATGACTAAGTCAATTCTCAGATCTCAATCTCATTGACAACTTGTAGGAGGAACTAAAAAAAAACAAAATGAGGTGGTCAGTATCTTTTAAACAAATCCATTTGTAGGAAGCAGTTGAACAAGCGTGGCATTGCATATCTTCGACAACACGCAAAAAATAAATAGACTCAATGCCACGCGGACACTAAAAAAGTTTTGAATAATAATAAGGGATAATCAAGTTAACGAAAAACTAAATTTAAAAAAAATAATATAATAATTATTAATATTTACAGAAGATTTTGTTGGTCAAGCGCAAAAAAAATTCTAGCTTAATTTAAGTATATGCATCCACGGTTAAATTTTGAGATTGACTTTATATTTACAGTTGTGCTCATAATAATAGGAGCGCCCAGTTAAAATGACTGTATTGGCCTGCTACGAAATAGCGCAATTTTCTTTGGTCGGATGAAGGCAGGTTCGTCTTGTTTGATGGAACTGGTTCTCGGCAATGCGTTCGTGGTCCGTTCAATGCAAAATATTTGTGCTCAGTACACTAAAAAAAAACATTTAACATGGTGGTGCTAAAAAGTCATGCTTTGGGCATGACCATGAAGCGTGGCCGATATATTCGATAGGTTGTAGTATGAATCAACATCCTTATACCAAAATACTAGGTGAGATTATGGGCCCTTATATTAAATAGAATATGCCGATTAAATGGGCCTTTTATCAAGTTAAGTTGGGGCGTAGGGCATGTACACATAGGGTGAAGTTGCTGATCGCACTCAACATAGCGAGTTGCCAGCATCGATCCCTATAGTGTGCAGGTCAAGCTGACATACAGCATCCTCTTGGCACCCTCTGCATAGCCTCCTAACAATCGTTGGGGAGTGAACCCAGCCAGCAGCCATCGCTCCAGGCAAGAGAGCCCAACTCAACCAGACTAGGATGGCGGTTATGCGGAGGGCTAACTACCCGCCCATGTAAAAACACAAATTGCTATGGAAGAGCTGAACCAAGCCTCGGAAACAAGAGACCAACGATGACAACGCGATACGAAAAAGCACTACGATCTGCGAGTATGCTCCTGAAATGTGAGAACTCTCTATACTCCTGGAGCTGCTCAACAACTGGAAACTTTCCTCACGCAGTATAAGGCGAATATTACTGCGATCCAGGAAATACGCTGGATAGGACAAGGTACAATGAAGCGAAAAAACTGCGACATTTATTACAGTTGCCACAAAAGGGTGCACTAACTGGGATGCGGGTTCATCGTGGGAAATAGCTGAGGTCAAAAGTAATCGACTTTAAGCCAATAAACGATAGCTTAGCTGTGATCCGCATTCAGGGGAGATTTTACAACCTTAGTCTCATTTGTGCGCACGCCCCTACCGACAACGCTGAATAGCCCATCAAAGAGGAGTTGTACGACCTCTTGGACAACGCCTACGGACTTTGCGACAACTCGTGATACGGTGATAAGTAGCACAAGATTCCCTGGCAAACGCATCCACACAGCAAACTGGCGGTCTTCAGATAGCCGAACAGCTAACCAAATCGACCATGTGCTCATTGACCCAAGGCACGCGTCCAACATCCTGGATGTACGAACATTCATGGGGCAAACGTCGGCTCTGACCATTTTCTGGTGGCAGCACGATTCAGAGCCCGACTTTCCAATGTTCGAAAGTTGCACCAGCCAACCAAAAGGAGGTTCGACATCGGACCCCTGAGCACCCCCGAGATCGTTAGAGACTACAAGTAGCGTCTGAGCGAACGACTCGCGAGTATGCCTATGTCGGACACAAACGCCAATAACATGTGGCATGAATAAAAGCATTCTACAAGAAAGCCAAAAGTTTTGCGGCGGGTTTTAAACAAGGCACCTAGGCTCTTCGAAATTGCGAGGATAATCTTGTCACCGATCCGCAGGGAATAGTGGATGTTTTTAAACAGCATTTCCAACAGCTGCTTAACGAGCATGAAGAAGAGAGAGTGGTAATGGACGAAGAGATCCCACCGTTGATGAAGTCGTTCCCCCTCCGAGCATTGGAGAAATCGGCACAGCAATTAAAAAGCTGAAGAACATCAAGGCCACAGGCTCGGATGGTATCCCATATGAGCTCTTCAAAACTGGAGGCGTTGTTCTGTGTAGGGAGCATGCACTAGATCATCTGCAGAATTTGGGAGGACGAATGCATGCGAGACGATTGGAATATCAGCTCTATTTGCCCCATCCACAAAAAAGGCAATTCTACCTCGTGCAAGAACTTCCGAGGTATATCCCTGCTCAATGTCGTCTACACGATCCTGTCCAGTGTACTGTGTGAACGTCTAAGGCCATCAAGCACTAATCGGCACGTACCATTGCGGCTTCCGGTGCGCCAAATCGGCGGTAGACCAAATTTTCACAATAAGGCAAATCTTGGAGAAGACCAGCGAGTTTCAAGTCGATACACACCAGCTTTTCATCGACTTCAAAGCCGCATATGACAGCATTCATCGCAGGGAGTTGTTTAGTGCGATGGCTCAATTCGGGATCCCGGCAAAACTGATCCGGTTGTGTCGAACCGCGCTCAACAACACTCAATGCACTGTGCAGTTCGGCTCAAGAACCTCCGAGCCCTTTGAAATATGCACCGGATTTCGGCAAGGGGGCGCGCTCTCATGTGACTTCTTCAATCTCGTGCTGTAGCAAATAGTGCCAACGTCAACACGGAAGGCACTATCTTCCACAAGTCGGTCCAGATGCTGGGCTACACAGATGATATTGATATCTTCGCTCGTTCCCCGCGGGCCATTGTGGAAGCTTACACCGCGATTGAAGAGCAGGCTGAACGAACTGGTCTGAAGATAAATGAGGAGAAAACCA
This sequence comes from Syritta pipiens, assembly GCA_905187475.1. Classification (NCBI taxonomy): domain Eukaryota; kingdom Metazoa; phylum Arthropoda; class Insecta; order Diptera; family Syrphidae; genus Syritta; species Syritta pipiens. The sequence goes on along the minus strand of LR994572.1, from coordinate 57,776,247 downwards.
AATATGTGCTGTCGACGAAGAAAGAATTCGTCGCCCAACGGCTAGGACAAAATGTGACAGTCGACATCTATAACTTCGAGGTAGTTAAGGAGTTCGTATACCTCGGGGCGAACGTAAACTCCACGAATGACATCGTAATAGAGATCCGTCTTAGAGTCACCCTCGGCAATCGCTGCTACTTCGGTTTGTCCAGACAACTAGGGTCAAAACTCCTGACTCGAAGAACTAAGGTCATGCTCTACAAGACCCTTATCCTGCCGGTCCTGCTGTATGGGGACGAAAGTTGGACGATAAGCAGGACTGCAGAGCTGATACTTGGCTCCTTCGAAGGAAAAATTCTACGGCGGATATTCGGTCCAGTCTGCGAGGAAGGCGAATGGAGGAGAATACATAACCGTGAATGAGCTGTACAAAGATGTGGATATAGTCCGGAAGGCAAAAATCCGTCGACTATAGTGGCTCGGCCACATCGAGCGCATGGACACAAATAATTGTATTGGGCGGCGTAATTGCCCGTTGAGAGCCAGAGCCTAGCTTTTTCGCGCCTCCACTGTGTTGTGCGCGTTATAATTTTGTCACATGTGGAGGGGACCTACTGTTTAATGCCGGTTCCGAACGGCGAATTGCGAAAGCTTTTCATACTCCAGGAAGGTTGTCAGTCGTTCGCTGGAGGTGGGGCCGTGAAAAATGTTTGTGGTGTTTTTTTTTTCCGGAGCTGGATTCGAACCCGGGTACTCTCGCTCAACAGTCCGACGCACTAACCGATCGAGCCAATGGCGCCCACACGCATGGACACAAATGCTCCAGCTAAAAGGGTCTTCGAATCCGAGCCTCCTGGTTCGAGGAGAAGAGGGAGACTGAACCTCCGGTACAGAGATCAGTGATCGCGGATGCAACACAGCTTGGTCCTCCGGATTGGAAGCATCATGCCCGGGACCGTCAACGTTGGAAGGCGGCTTTGGCTCAGGCACAGACCCTCCAAGGGTTAATTGCCTATTAAGTAAGTAATTTTATCAAGTTAACGGCACCAAGCACACCAGCCAGAAGGTTAAAAATTAGGTTCGTACCAAAGGGATTGAGGTTTTGGAGTGGCCTCCACAGTCCCCTGACGTAAATCTCATGGTGCGATGTCAAAATGATGTTGCGGATGACAAACCAATAAACAAATGTCAATTTTGGAGTGTATCAAAGGAAGCTTGTCAAAAAATAACACATACTCGCTGCCAGCATCTTGTTGGCTCTATGCCACGCCAGTGCTTGGCGATATTAAAAAAATGAGATATAATATTAAGTTATTTTTGTTTATCAAATTAAAAGTTTTTTTTCACAATAAAGCAAAAAAATAATAATGCTCCCATATGCGCTCCTATTATTATGAACAGCTTTAAAACCAATTCGTCGACCTTTTCATCTTTTCTTTAATTTTTGTTGTATATTTTATTATTGTTTTTTGCCTACATTTATTGAATTATGTGTATTCTATATTATGAAAAAAGAAAGAACGAAAAATTGATAAAGGTATAAAAACAATGTACTTTTTTTCCATTTATGGGATATCGCTTCTATTATTATGAACACACCTATACAAGGAGAGTGCACGAACTTGGGGTCACCGATTTTGCTGAAATTTGGCATAGTGATAGTTCCCCTATGGCACTTTAATTTCACAAGAATTAGAAAACGCAACACTCACCCTTTCTCAAAAAAACGCCCCCAAAATTTTTCTAATCGCTTCCTATACCAAAAATAAAAGCGTTATAATTCGAAGCTGCAATAGCCTAGTGGATATGTGTCTGTTCTCTACGCGGGAGTGCTGGGGTTCAATCCTCAATCGGGTCGCTCTTTTCTCTGTTTTTTTTTTTTTTTCTTTTGAGAATGGAAGGTTCAAATCCCGATGGTCTGCCTTTTCCTGAATGGAATAAAACGTAAAAAGAATAAAAGCACCATACTTTTGAGCATCTTGCGTAATTTATAAATGAAGCTTGTTCACAATAACATACAAAGCACTCGTTGTGAAGCAGATTTCATTTACATTCGAAAAAATGTTTCTATCGCTTGAAAGATTGGAGGCATACCAAGCATATTGTATCATGTCTTGACATGACAGTAACGTAAAAGCACGGGGAAGGTTACCAAACAATTAACAGCAAAAAGTGAAAACGCTTTAATTTTGTTGCTTTTTTTCTAGATCTTAAAAGAAAAAAGGCAAACTGCAGACAATCGGGCTCGGGATGAGAACCCAAAGGAAAAAAAAACAGATTACACTTATTAATGCAGCCGACAAATGATTTAGAATTTTTTTACTTCTGGCATTCAAAATGCATTGATAAAGTAATATAAAGTCACTGGTTTTTGTTAACTTTGTGATTTCTAATATAATATATCTTCTATTTATCTATAAATATTATAAAACAAAGTCTAAAAAAAATGTTTGTGGAGTATAATTTCAGGAACTACTGAACGGATTTCCATGCGGTTTTCGCCAGTACTATTGTTGATATGGCTATTATGGGTATGGGCAATAATTAATAGACATTTTGGTACAACAAGTTAACTGTATATTGAGATATGTAAATAAAGTCGAGAATTACTAAAGCGGGCGCTGGCGCTGCCTAAACAGTTGTAGATACGAAAAAAAATTGTGCTGGGTAATTGATCGCCTCAAAAAGTTCTAATAAACGGTTAGCGATGGCATAAGTCTATCTTTCATAGTAAATTCGAAAAGCCAATTCCCCTTTGATTTCCACTCCGCTTTGTCAAAAAATCCGAAAAAAATACAAAAAAATCAGCTTCGAAGAGTACATTAAAACAAAATTAATTTTAGCATTCTGGCCCCAATACTTTTGCAGGAACCCGGTTTTTTTGTTGGAATATGTAGCCAATTGGAAAATAACATGTGTGATGCCTGTTCTATTCTACAGAAAAATAATAAAACTTTGACAATTTCGTTGTGTAAAATTACTGATCCTTTGTTGCTGTGGCAAAATCACTGCAAAATATGATTGAAGATTTGTTGCAACGCAGACAATAACAACTGTCATCCGATTATGGGAACATTGATCCAAGTACATACAGTCGAATTTCCACGGGATAACAAAATTAGTTGGAGTTAGAGGCAGTTATGGAAATTCAAGTTAGAGGGAATCATATTTTTTTTTTGTTGAAAATCCTTTATTTTGGACTGTAATATTTACAATTGGAATTATACTGACAGACGTCTTTATGTTACTTTTTTAAAGTAAACTTCCAATACAGCTAAATGAAGCAAGAATGCATCTCAGATACCTATCAGTTTTCAGATTAAGAGCCGATTATTTGTGTGCGCGCGATGCGACTAGAGACAACGAAAGTGTTCGCTCGCGATGTTAGCGTGTAGGACCATGTTCGCAAACAAATCCTCATTCTTACTGTCAACTTCGTCTGCATAAGTAAACCACAATAAGGGCAATCATTTGCGCTTTTTCTCCGACGTGTTTGCACTACAAGAATCAACACAAAATAAATGTTTTCACGCAGTCTAGGACGATTATGGGAGAGTCAGATAATGCGAGTGTGCGTACTTGCTGCAAGTTGCGAGGGGACTTTGTTTTTGTCTATTTTCAGCCAAAGAAATAACATTCGACTTAAAGGTATTGAAAGTAGACTAAGCCTGGAAAGAATGCGTTCGGATTAGAGGGATTTTTGACTGTATGTTCTGTGGAACTTTAATTCAAGTAAATAGAGAAATAGCGTCTCTTAGGCAAAGCTTTAAAAAAAATTGTTTAATTCCTTGCCATATAACATCAAACCATTTCATTCATTCATTTATTTATTTTATAAAAGGATCGTACAATAAGATTTACATCTTTTTTAGTACTTAGCAATTATAATAACGTTGACTTCAAGGTAAAAAACTTAAAACTAAAGTATAAAAACAATTTCTTAAGGGATGGGAATCGAGGTTCGGGAAATGAGGTTCATGATAGGTGAGCAGTAGGATGACGTAGGATTGCACTTTTAAAGTTTAACGGCTTTGAAATCGATCGTATGCGTGGAGGCAAAGAATTTCAAAGTTTGACTGTTTGAATGAAAAATAAACGCGAGGAGTTTAAATAATTACTCCGGTTGGGAATAATGTTGGTAGTTCTCGTAGAGCGAGTGAAATTGAGCCTGTCATATAAATACGGCGGGTTACGACTATGAATGATTTTATGTAAAAACATACAGTTCCTGGCGTTGATGTATTGCTGTAAGCTGCAGCCCAGCAACTCTCGAGAGTACATAGAAATATGATCATGTCGACAAATACCATAGACGTAGCGCACTGCGTCATTAAAAGCGACTTGTAATTTATGTTGAGACAATGAGTCAAGGCTACTATATACTACTTCAGCATGGGGGGGCAAGGCCACGTAGGCCAGGGGAGTTCATCTCCCAAGTCCGTCCGTACGTGATGAAGAATCACATCCTGCACGAGGTGCCCCTGCTTTAAACAAAATACGGCGGAACTAGAGGGGAACAACTCGATAAAACCCGTAATCCCAGGTGTTATACAACCGTGCCTAGGGATGAGTGGCACTACGTTACTGTGTCTGGTAACGGTGAACTCTGGATACCTGGGGCAATCCAGTTTCATTTAAATCCCCTTCGCTGCATACAGGGGGTGAGTGCAGCGCGACCTTCACCTCCCCCTTACTCGTGGGATTCAAAATTATAGATCATAACAATAAACTTTCAGCAAGGCCTGGTACAAGTGAGTCGGGTACCGGGGTCCTTCATAAAACCGACTCTAACAACACCACGGAAAGGATGATGACGGACGAGGAAGAAAATCTCCTCTTAGGTTGTCCGTCACCAATTAAAGTCTCTTCGGCAAGCAGTGATGTGACTGAGGACTTCGCTCTGGGAAATTTATTTCTCAGGGAGGATGACTCTATGTCCATCGCCAGCACGTCACGACTTTCTATATCGTCTGCAGCCTCGATCAGCAGTAGAATCTCCAACTGCAAGCAGACGATACGTAGGCTAGGAGATAAGAAGGATTTAGGGGAGAGAGAGCAGTGGAGGCTCCAGAACGCGAAGAACTTCCTGAAGTCGCAGTCGATTGAATATGTGCCATTGGCCCATCAGCAAAAGGCGACGACTGTGGAGGTCCCGAGCAACGAGACCTCGATGCGACCACCGACCGTGTTGCGCACAAGCCCAGCTCAGGTCACTATCGCAGAGGGTCCTGGAGGTACCACACTAGCGAAACCAGTGCTGGAGAGTTCCTCTGCTAAGGACGCCACTGGCGTTCCTGTCAAGGATATGAGCTCTCCACAAAAGATGGCGATTGTGTCATCAGGCATTGGGGTTGCTAGTCACGTCTCGCTTGAGGGGAACAATTCCACCCTCAATAGCACCTGCACGGTCATCGCTGCCGGAGAGAAGATTCCCCCGGAGGCAGCCACGGCAGACGTTAAGGTAGCTGAAGATAGGGAACCTTTCAAACAGCGTGAGCTCGCAAGACGTCTCTTAAAAAGGATGCGGAAACGCGAGGAGTCCTCCTTAACGGAGCAAGAGAGGGCCGAAATTATTAGGGCGAGAGCAACGATGAAGGCCACCAACCATGCTTGGCGCGATTCGTTCAAGCAGAGGGGAGGTAGCCATCGTAGGTGCAAGAGATGCGACCGACGCAGTGAAACAGAGCCTGGCTCTGAGTTCCCCGGCCGAGGTCAAGTCTGCAGGTCCATGTGGCAAGGGCAAGGCCAACACCGAGCCCGAACCCACCCCTGGATGTTCCCGAGACGTTGTGTTGACCGCCAGGAAGATAGGGACAGCTAGGATGCCCGCCCCGCGAAGGAAAGTGAGGGACTATCCACCGCGAAGAAACGCATCACCGGCCGCGGATCTTCAGCGATGGCTAAGTCCACACAACCTGTAACCACCACGGCCAAGGACAAAAATCCGGAAGCCGGGGCCGTTGCAGGTACCTCCAAAAGGGGTAGGCTTGATGACACCATCTCTCCCCTCTCCAACGTTAGGCAGGTGGCAAAAAGGCCTAAATATTCTGAGCAGGTCAAAGAGAGCCTGCGAGTCGCTATTGCCGATTTCGGCAAGTCTGACCACAGACTCTCTGATGACCAGTGGAAGCTGCTGGAAATACGCATTCGACACGGGATCGACGACGCCATTAGGAACAAGAAGGAGTTCGTTCCCTTCTTCGGGCGGTTGACCTCCGTGATGGGCTACAAGCTCATCGAATGCGAGAACATAAGGTCCCTTGAGTGGTTGAAGGACTTCCTCGCCACAACGGTAGCGCCATGGAAGGCAGCCGACCTACGATTAGTAGAGAAGAGGGACGTTTTGGAAATGTCGAGACCTAAGGGCCGCATCTTTGTCCAGGGGCCATACTTCCCGAAGGACATGATCGAGCGTAGCCTGCAGCACCTTAATCCTGAGCTCGATAGCAAGGAATGGAAGGTTACTGGGGTCGGGGAGCACACCGCATTGGGTATGGATGTGGATGTGCTTCTCAGTCACAGTTCCCTTCCTTTGCTAAAGAAACAGGATTATCAGGTGCGGGTTGGTCTCAACCTGAGTAAGGTGAAAATCCTGTCTGTGCCCGGGTGGCACAGACGTAGAGAACCTGGTCGCAATGATGAAGGTAATCCAAATAAACCTTCATCACAGCGCCAACCTGCTTCACCTGTTAACTACAGGGGTGGCTGACATTGCCCTCGTACAAGAATCCTGGTTTACCGGGGGACGAGTATGAGGGGTAATGAACAAGAATTTGGTGGTGTATAACACCACAGTAGTGCTTGATGGTAGGCTTAGATCGTGTGTTGTAGCTAGGAAGGGCCTAAATTTAAACCTCCTCTCTCCCTACAGCAGCAAAGACGTCACGACGGTGAAACTGGAGCGGGAAGGCTCCTGCCCCCTCATTGTAGCATCGGTCTACCTCCCCTTTGATGCTACCTCACCCCCCCCCCCCCCCCCCCCCCCCCCCGGACAACGTGATCAGACAGCTGGTGGCTGACGCGAGGAAGCGGAGATGGGACCTCATCCTAGGATGCGACGCCAACGCCCATCATACGGTTTGGGGCAGCAAGGACATCAACAACCGTGGTGAGTCTTTGTATGACTATATTATATTGGAAAGCTTAGGAATAGTAAATAGAGGTAGGGATCCAACCTTTGTTACTAGGAATAGGCAGGAAGTTATCGAAGTTACGCTAACGAGTCTATACTCATCTCTGAGCGTTGATAACTGGAAAGTAGAAGATATACCCTCTTTCTCGGACCATCGGATCATAACCTTCACGGTTAACATCGCGGTCGAGGATAAGGTTAAATTTAGGGATCCCAGGAAAACGAACTGGGAAAAATTTAGGAGAATTGTAGGCAATGGAGCAAAACTAATAAGCGCCGATATTGCGGACTCCCCCGAGAAGGTGGACCAGATGGCGACGGTGCTCAACAATGTCTCAATGTCAATGTCAATGTCTTCAAGGAGGCGTATAAGAAATCTTGTCCTCTACGGACTGTAAGGGACAGGAAAGGTCCACGCTGGTGGAACAGAACCCTAAGTGAATTAAAGAGGAATTCAAGATTCCTTTTCAATATCGCGAAGGAAACTAGGGAGAGCTCGGACTGGGACCTTTTCAAGGCCAGTCAAAGGGAGTTCAAGAAGGCGGTGACCAGTGCGAAACGCTCCTCGTGGCACGCCTTCTGCGACAACATAATGAATACCAAGGAATCGGCTCGGCTTCGTAGGCTACTCTCCAAAGAGTCGATCATCCCGGGCTTCTTGAAAGACAGCAGTGGCAAATGGACGGAGTCTTCCTCGGAAACGCTCAGACTTCTCCTTGATACTCATTTTCCGGGATGCGTAGAAACACCCCCAATAGGCGAGGAGGAGGTTCCTAGAGCTAGTGAGTCCTATACTCCAAGTCATGCCATTAGTCACGACAGAATCAGCTGGGCTATTGATTCGTTCTCCCCCTACAAATCCCCTGCAGAGGACGGTATCTTCCCTGTAATGCTGCAAAAGACAAAGGACATAATAGTCTCTATTTTGAATACCCTGTTTAGTGGTTGTCTGTCCTGCGGCTTCGTTCCAACGGCGTGGAGGGAAGTCAAGGTGATCTTCATTCCCAAGGCCGGTAAGCCCAGTCACGCGACGGCCAAGGACTTCAGACCAATAAATCTGACCACATTCGTCCTAAAGACTTTTGAGAAGCTCTTAAATATCCACATAAGGAATTCGCTCCCTCGCGGGGCAATATATGAGTCACAGCACGCGTATATGAAGGGCAGAAGCGTTGACACAGCTCTTCACAGCGTTGTCAGGATAGCTGAGAAATCACTGCTTGACACCTTAGCGGCTTTTCTGGATATTGAAGGAGCATTCAACAATGTGACGACCACGGTGGTAAAGACTGCGCTTGAAAACTCGGAAGTAGAACAACCCATTCCAACTTGTTGGTCAGTTTGTTAAACAGAAGAGTAATCAATGCAAAAATAGGCAACAACAGCCTCAAGGTTATTGCCTCAAGAGGAACGCCACAGGGCGGAGTCATCTCCCCTCTTCTATGGGTGCTGGTTATAAATGAGGCTTTAGAGAGTATCGGACAACTGGGGACTAAGGCCGTTGCGTACGCTGACGACGTAGTCATCTTAGCAACAGGAAAATTCCTACCAACAGTTGCAGACATTATGCAGAACTCCCTGGACAGCTTAGTCCAGTGGACCAAGAAATGCGGACTAGGTATTAACCCCCAAAAGACTGAACTTGTACTGTTCACGAATAAGAGGTTAATCCCACAATTTAGGATCCCAGCTATAGATGACACGCCGCTAACACTAGCGGAGAGTGCAAGATATCTAGGGGTGATCCTAGATAGGAGACTCAACTGGTCATAAAACGTTCAGGAGAAATTTAAAAAAGGCTGCGAATGTGTTCTACACCTGCGCCAGGTTGTTGGGGAGGAAATGGGGACCAAACCCCAAAATAATCCTATGGATGTACACAGCCATCGTTAGACCCATTCTAACTTACGGTAATATAGTCTGGTGGCAAGCTTTGGAAAAGGCTACACACTGTAAGGCTATGACGAAAATTCGGAGGTTGGCATGCATGGGTGCGACTGGTGCATTCCGTACAACTCCCACCGCGGGGCTCGAAACCATACTGCACCTGCTACCTCTAGACTTATTTGTGCTTGAGTCTGCCTCTGCATGTGCATAAAGTGCGACTACACGTCGCCACTTACCGACTTTGACAGACCTTTTGTTTGCACCTTCCCCTCAAGAGAGGAGTGGGAGGAGATGGCACCCATCAGCAATTCGACAGTTGCGGTTTATACCGACGGTTCGAAGATGGAGGAAGGAACAGGCGCGGGCATATACTCCGAAGCGTTGGACATGCGGAGATCAATCAGACTTCCAGATTGAAGCAGTGTCTTTCAGGCGGAGGTCCTGGCAGTCATGGAATCGGATAGAATGATATCAATGTTGGCGATACCAACGGCTGATATCACCATTTTTATTGACAGTCAGGCGGCCATAAAAGCGATTTCCGCTACGGAGATCAAGTCTAGGCTGATCCTGAGCTGTCGCGAAGAGCTTAGGGCTCTTGGCTCGCAGCATAGGATTAATCTCTGCTGTGTCCCTGGTCATAGGAACATACCTGGCAATGAGGAAGCTGATAGGCTTGCGAGGGAAGGATCCAAACTAGGGCTGGAACAGACGATAGTAGGGATCGATCCACCGATCTGCCTCCTTAAGAAGCGGATTGGGGATAAGATAATTAGATTAGCGAACGACAGATGGAAAGCGCTATCTACATGTGAAACAACAAGGACTATGTGGCCAGAATATGACTACGCCAAAGCGAAAGTGCTGCTCTTACATGACAAAAGGTCTCTCGCAAGAGCGGTGGGAGTAATCACGGGTCACAATAGTCTCAAAGACCACTTATTTAAGATAGGACTACTCGGTGACAATATTTGCATGGGCTGTGCTGATGAGGAGGAGCGGGAAGATACTCAACACTTCCTCTGTCACTGCCCCAGCCTTTGCCACCTGAGGCACAGAACATTAGGAAGTTACTTCTTCCAAGACCTTAATGAGATAAACTCTTTACCTCTAAAGAATCTTTTCAGGTATTTGAACCGGACCAAATGGACCGAGGATGCACTGGGATAGGACACCGCGAGTGAGGAGGGGGACACCTTACCACCCCCAATGGGTAACACAAGGGCCCTAACCTAAGTGAGGCGGTATATCCGCCGGCCCACCAACCTAACCTAACCTACTACTTCAGCATATGTCACAAGTGGGAAGATTAAAGAAGTTACTAATTTTCTACGCGTTGCCAGCGGAGTGAAATATGCACAGATCCACAATTTGCGAAGACATCCATAGATACGACCAATGACCATGTTAATGTGTTTGTTCCCAGATATCCGACTTATCCCGACTTATCACATACCCAAGACTAATAGTTGACTCGACTGCCTTGATCTTGAGATTATTGAGGTATATGTCAGGTAGGAGATCTAGACTAAAAAGTTTTTTGGCAATTGGGATAACTTGTGATTTTGTCGGGTCTAGTAGTAAACCATTAGTGACTGACCAAGAGTGGACTCGCTTCAGATCATCATTCATTAGTGATGCAAGTTCATTCAAATCAGGAAACGGTTTAGATATATGTAGCTGGACATCATCTGCATATATATTTACCGAAGAGTGCTAACACACTGAAGGAAGATCGTTAATGAATATGCAAAACAAGATCGGTCGTAATATTGAGCCCTGCGGGACGCCTAGCTTAACATCCATAAAGGACGTAGAACAATGTTGACCCAAGTATACCCTTTGTGGCCTACCAGAAAGAAAACTGCTCAGTAAACGAACTGTCCTTTCATTAAAACCAAAATTGTTGCGTAGCTTCCAACATAAAACATCGTGATTTACCTTGTCAAAAGCCTTTGAGAAGTCGAGCAAGAAGAGAAGAGAGATATAATTTTTGTCGAAAGATAATCGTATCTCTTCGAGTAGGTTTACCATAGCTGAAGAACAACTATGGTTAGCTCTAAAGCCAGATTGTTGAGCATAAAGCAGGTTATTATCGGAAAGGTGTTTCGAAATCTGTTTTGCTATTATTTTCTCAAAGACCTTAGACAAGCAAGGCAGGATGCTTATTGATCTAAAATCAGCAGGAGACGCTGGGCAAGCTTTCTTAGCGATATGAAGAATCCTGGCAATTTTTCAAGACTGTGGAAAGGTCGACGTGATTATACACCAGTTTATTATGTGGGTAAGATGGGAGATAATCAGGGGTAGGATAAGTTTGACAAAGCGTATCGGTATGCCGTCTTCACTTATAGAGTCTGACTTGATGGCAGTAATACATTGAATAACATCGTCTTCAGTAGCTACCACAAAGTCGTCTAGCGTTGGACGTGAATTTACAGAACTTGATTGCTGGTTGAGTATGAGCTCGCCCATGCAAGGATTTACCCCTAGAAAAGCACTATTAAGTTCATTGCGATCAAGATCGCAATTAGAGTTATCATTACTGCTAGATAAACCAACTTTACGAATGTTACTCCAGAGCTTTTTCGGAGGAAGAGAGATATTCAATTTAGCGGCGAAATAGGTTTTCTTTGACTTGCGTACAACAAAGGTGGAGTTGTTGCGTGCCGCATCCGAAGGATTGTGCTTCCATTTACTGTATAACCGGTTTCTTTTCTTAATCGAGTTAACTACCTCGACAGTGAACCATGGACATGCACGGTTTTGAACTTTGACTCTTTTATTTGGTACGTAGCGATCATATAATTGTAAAAGGATCTCCTGAAAAATCATAACTTTATCATTCGGGTCAGCTCGCAAACGGCATTGTTCCCAGGGGGCTGAGAGTGTAGCAATTTGAAGAGCGCTTTGGTCAACAGCACTGAAATCTTTAAACGTGAATGTCTCAGGTACAACATTTCTAGAAAAATTAACATTGTATGTACAGAACAGAATATCATGGTCAGAAACATCGAACGATAATTGATCACACAATAGTACTAGTGAAGGCGTGGAAACAACAATTAGATCTAGGAGGCTAATTGTTGAGAGAGGAGGGTTGAGAGTTATGTGCAAAGCGAATAGGATAAATAGTGTTAACTATCTCCATACCAACTGAGGAAACTAAGTCCCTCATTTGAAAAGCAAGCGAGTCCTTTTTCATGAGATTTGTGAACCAGGTTTCACTTACACAAATGACATCAACGCTAGACTTTGAGAATACAAATTTTAAGTAGTCCAGTTTGCGATCATTTAAGCTGCACGCATTTATACAACAGACTTTAAGACCCTCGTGTCTCCTGGATAGAACATTAATCATAGTGTGCGTTGAGTTTTCATTCACACTGTACTGACGCCCTAAAGCTATATTATTCATTTAGTAAGAAAACAAAATATAATAAAAAGTGCAAACCAGCAAGAGTAAGGAAAACAAAAGAGAGGTTTTGAAATACGGAGGAAAGAGCTAGACAGAGGAGTAAAGACAACAGAATTACTTGAAGAAAATAAGCTTACGTGTTCTAATGTGTACTACATATATCATTGATGTGTCGCAGCCACCAGCAGATCTTCGGAGCTTTCAATAAGAAAGCTTTTCTCGTTTGCCGATTTCTTGACATAAACAGACCCAAGTTTTGTGTAAACAGCATGTACAGTCAATGGCAAAATTATTTACACATCACGATTTTTCCTCCCAAAACAGTCAGACAGAGTTGTAAAAGAATGCAATCTTTTGGGAATGCATTAGCTGAATTCACACAAAAGACTTCACAATTTGTGATTCATTCAACTGACTTCATTAGATAAGTGTGATTTCAGTTTTTAAATCACCATTCTATTTTGAAGTCTTTATTGGACCAATCTTTCGGGCCACTCAATGGATTGCAATCAATTGAATGCAAGTCTTTAGAATTATGTGCATTCTTTGAAGTCCCTACCATTCACTTGAAGTCAGCAGCATTCACTTGAAGTCTTTGGGACTTCAACCAATTTCGTTGAAGTCTTTGGCAACTTTTAACAGTGAAGTCTTTGGGAATGCAATTTTTAACAGTGAAGTCTTTGGGAGTGCAACTTTAAACAGTGAAGTCATTGGGAATGCAACTTTTAACAGTGAAGTCTTTGGGAATGCAACTTTTAACAGTGAAGTCGTTGAGGAACTCAACATTTTGCATTGCAGTCCTTGGGAATTCAGTCGACTTGTAAGTCATCATCGAGTAATTTTGCAGACAACTAATGAGTATGAGTGCGAAAAAATGATTTTTCTGGTTAAATGGCCAAATGTTGACCTCAGCAAACAGACGTACGAGTATTTTTGCCCGCAAAGATGACGCTCGATGTCGTGACGTCACCGCAGTGTCCGCCTGCTTGTTTGCACCACTCAATTGATTTGTGAGTGTTGTAAGACGTTAAAGCGGGGCCACGCGTCAAAAAAATGCTTGTGCTTGCCCCACGTCTAAAACCATAGAACAGAAGTCGTTCGAATTCAGCTCAACAGAAGAATTACGGCTGCTATTGATAAACAATAAGGGAAAAAACAGCAGTGAAAATTTCTAGGAAAATGTTTGTCGCCTTTTTTAAACTTTTTAGGCAGGGGGTGAAGTGGGGGACCTAAAACTGAGACAATTTGTCTACCTGCGTTATTTTGCGATAAAGTGTCCTTGAAATATCATCGGCGTCTTAAAATTACTCGCGTGTAGAATTTACCTACGGCTAAAATTTACAGTGCATTTTTTTGCAATTATCAACGCGTATCATTTGTTCGTTGTCCGCGAAAAGTGTGCTTGACGTGTTTTCGATTTTTGGAGCTTCGTTTAAGTCTATATATTTGTTTTCAATATTTCCTTAAGTTGTTTTAGTGTTAAAGTGTTAGAGTTTAGTGTATAAAACTATGGATACGGGTAACGACTTCTCATCCGATGATTATGAAGCTGATCCCACGACCTTATTTAGAGGACCAACCTTCTGTGAGCCATAACAGAAAAAGGAACGAAACCTCATCTGCTCTTAGCAAGACAGGCAAAGTAGCAGAAGATATAAAATTATCAAGACCGTCAACAGACGATAATAAAACAATATTATCCGGCAAATTCTTCAAAATTGTGAAAGAGGTATGTTGCATATACAATACCTTCCAAAAGTTTGTTGAAATCATAATAATCAGATCCCACCAAAGATACGACTCTTCAAAATACGTTAATTTTTCCTCGTCCCTGTCCCATATAAGCTACCCCACTGTGTTGCGTATGGCGTACGACGTACGGACAGACATATTTCCAGACAGACATATCGTTCCAAAGGAATAATGAAAACGATTTTAGAATAATAAACCAAAATATCTCATATTTAAAAATGTTTCTTTTATTCACCCATTCTTGAAAGATGATTTTAACTGACTTTTGGATGGCATTGTATTTCGTACAGTTTTATAGGACTAGGCTTTACAACTACGCAATTTGTAGCTGAATGACACTGAATTCCAGCGCAGGAGAAATGGTGTTCTCGTTGAGTGCTGCTGTTGCCAAATAAGATTGCAAGGGTCAATGCAAATCACCTTCAACTTTATTGAGCACTTAAAGAAAAAACATCCAAAGGAGTTCGAGGAATATGTACAACTCAAGGTTGATAGCACTAAGCCATTGCATCCAAACAAGACCAATTTTCGGACTTGTTAATACGCTTCATTGCGAATAACATGCTGCCGATTTCGATAGTGGAAGATGAATCGTTCAGAAATCTTTTTAAGTTTGCAAACAGCGACCTAAAAATCTTAAGTCGCCCAACGGCTGTTAAATTAATAGACGATACATTCTCTTCCATAATCGAGAGAATTAAATTGGTTTTGGCAAATCAAAAATATGTTTGCACAACTGCTGACGTATGGTCAACGAAACATCGCAGTTTCTTTGGGTACACATGTCACTGGGTTGACGAAAAGTTCAACAGACAATCAGTTGCTCTTGCGTGTAAGCGATTTTCAGGATCCCATATATATGACAGAATCAATGATATGATCCTCGAAATACATGCGAACGTTGGACTAAATTGTAACAATGTCGTAGCAACAGTGACGGTCAACGGTTCGAATTTCTTTAAAGCCTTCAGGGAATTCGGAATTGAGACTAAAGATGTTGCGAACAGTGACAACAGTGACAAAATGCGTTGCCTAAGCATATTAAATGTGCAACGCATACGTTGAACTTAATTGCTTCCACAGACTATGCGTATCTTACGTGAATATAGTTTACACTTTAAGCAACATGAAAAAGTAAGTATTCATATTAAAAACTTGTTATATAAAGCATTAACACTGTTGTTTACTAAAGATAATTCAAAAATGTTCACATCTTTGGTCTAAGATTAATAGACGAAAAACGTCTGAGCAAATAGTTGCTGTCCTGGGTTGTCAACTAAAATATCCAGTTCCGACGCGATGGAATTCATTATTTGATTCTGTCAAAGACATCTTAAAACACAAGGCAAAAATTAATGAAGTCTGCCGCCGGATGGACCTACAACCATTCTTCGAGCCTGAGTTCTTATATATGCAAGATTTTGTACGGCTCTTGAAACCGACAGCGGATGGATTGGATTTCCTTCAGTAAGAAAAAGGAATGTTATATGGCTATCTTCTGCCCACTTTAGCAACCATCAGGGTGGCGTACAAAAGGATGCAGACTGATAGTCCGCTCACCGTTTTGCCAGTCGACATTACTACCAAAATTGAAGAGTCACTGGTGAAACGTTTTCACTCTTACTTCCATCTAACCCAGGAAGTGGAAGATGCTATTGTTGCTTCAGTGCTGGGTCCATTGACGAAACTTAAATGGATTTCAGCACATCATTTAGCGAAAATAAAATAGCAGAAATAAGTTCCTTGGTTAGGAGGAAAATTGTGCTGGAAAACAACGTGTATCATTGTGCAAACGAAAATGATAATGCATCCAAAACTGAGCTGGAAACGTTATACTTTGATTTCGGTACTACAGGTAAGAGAGTGGATTATGCCTCGTAGACTTTCAAACAAAATAACATTTTACATTGCAGATCAGTTATCAGAACCGTCTAACAACTGGTGTTCATCTGTAGAGAATACGTTTTGTGCATATCTTGCCCACACATCAACATCACTTGAGGTACTACACCAATACCCACCCTTGAAGAACGCCTTTATCAGATATAACACACCCCTTCCTGCCTCAGCTGCTGTAGAAAGGATGTTTTCGTTTGCGAGTCTTATAAATACACCTCGGCGCGGAGCCCTTTTATACTCCAGCTTCCAATGTTACTACTCAAAGTTAATGATTCAAAGAATCTTAATATGTAATCTAACCTTTCTTCAATATAAACATTTGTAATAAATATATCTTTTTTGTTCGTATAAATTATCTTGCTTACTGACTCAAACGTCTTTTTCTAGTTCAAATCATATTATTTTGCTTTAAAATGGGTGTATTTTTCTTTGTCGTAACCAAAATTTACCTTTTTAGCACTCATACTCATTAGTTGTCTGCAAAATTACTCGATGATTACAAGTCGACTGAATTCCCAAGGACTGCAAAGCAAAATGTTGAATTCCTCAAAGACTTCACTATTAAAAGTTGCATTCCCAAAGACTTCACTGTTAAAAATTGCATTCCCAATGACTTCACTGTTAAAAATTGCATTCCCAAAGACTTCACTGTTAAAAGTTGCATTCCCAAAGATTTCAACGAAATTGGTTGAAGTCCCAATGACTTCAAGTGAATGCTGCTGACTTCAAGTGAATGGTAGGGACTTCAAAGTGACTTCAAAGAATGCACACAATTCTAAAGACTTGCATTCAATTGATTGCAATCCATTGAGTGGCCCGAAAGATTGGTCCAATCAAGACTTCAAAATAGAATGATGATTTAAAAATTGAAGTCACACTTATCTAATGAAGTCAATTGAATGCATCATAAATCGTGAAGTCAATTGATTCATTAAATCAAAAGATTGCATTCTTTTACAACTCTGATAATAGACCATACCGTTTTCAAATGTTAATCTTTGAAGTTTTCTTTATTCATTGGTTGGAATTCTTTATTCAAAATGAAAGAATTCCAACCAATGACTGTTAAAATGATGAATTTATAAGTGGCACAATTATTTACACTTCTATTAGAGCGCGGCAAAATTATTTACACAAGTGGATTTAACTGCATTTGGAGAGATACTGTTCTACAAAATGCAGGTGGCTTTGAAATATTTCTGTCCAACGCAATGTCATGTTGCGGCTGTGATTAAGGCACATTTTATTTTTTTGGGAAAGGTTTGAAATGTTAAAAACTGTGGAAATTTCCATTGAAAGTCACTATATGGAGATACCAAAAAATACCCCAAACTATATACTGCACATCGAAACTGGGTCACCTCCTTTATTCTTATACACTTTGAAGATACACTTAAACTACATTTTGAAAGTACTAGAGATGCATGAATGCAGAATACCAAATATAGTACTAAAAAGTATAATTAAAACAAATGGAGATATGCTTGTAGAATGGCTGAGCATGGCTACAAGAAGTGGAATAGTTCTATCTATATAAACGAATGAACAACCCCATCTCATAAAAGAACAATTTAACAAAATTTTAGAGAAGGTTAGTAAAATTACTTATGACCATTACGTAGAAGAAGCAGAATCATCTTTATACAGGAACTACTATAGGAAACTTAATCACTTCCTAAACGAGAAATCCTATTTCCTCAACTACTACCCGGTAGAAAAAATAGGGACTCTATTTAAAATGAGAAGTGAGCTTGTTCAACTGAACTTTATACCACATCGTCCTGATTTACCAATACTATGCTGTCTGTGCAATATGAAAGAGAGGGAGGATATCTTGCATTTTTTTAGTGTTTGTCAAATTCTAAAAGAAATTAGACTAGCAGTTTTTGGAAAATATGGCCTGGCAGAAGAAGAAATGTTAAATATTTTAAATAGAGATAAGGGATGGGATGTTCTATATATATACTCAGTAACAGCACTTGAATATAGAAAGCGTATAATAGACGGAGACTTCTAATATAATAAATATCTTAATTGCACATTTTGTCAACCTGGTAGACGGCCACAGGCCAAATCCATTACGACTTATGTTAAAATCCTTTTAACGTAATACTTATATTTACTGAAATAAAGTCAATTATAACTAACTATAACAATGAGATCGACCACGTCGAGGAGCTGTGGACAGATGCCTATAATTTGAACTTCATCCTGCCCAAGTACATCCATGCGAAGATACAGCTTTTGCTCAAGGGCGACGTGAAAGGCAAAGATTTCCTAAAGACGTTCAAGGAATGCAGTACATAAAAACCGAGTTTTGTGAGGAGTTAATGATGTTATGGATAGCCAATCAGAGTTTCCGTCAATGCTGTGTCCTCTACGAGAGCATTTTAACGAAATTCTTAACGGAGTGGAGTGTCACCAGCACGTTGTGTACAAAAACTAAGTTGGATAACCTCCTGAACGCACAGAGAGTTGCAGAGATCGACCACTACGCTCAGAAGTTCTTGCAAGGCTTTGACGTGAATTGTGCCGAACAACTGTGCAAAAGATGGAATTCATGTTCCATAGACGCCACGGAGTTGAGGTTGTGGAACACAATGGTTGGATACAGGAAATACATCGCAGCGCTGGCTGCTAAGACTCTTTAAGATGCACGACGTGAGTAGAGACAGACATCCTATTGTCTTTCATACGAATTTATCTCCTTTCTATTTTAGTTGAAGACCCACAAGAGGAGCTGTTTAAATCAGTCTACCACATGACTCTTCAGTTCTGCAATGCCGCAGAGCATCAGAAAAAAGTTGCCCTCGCTCAGAGGGTCTACGAACGTCTCACACCAAACACCTCAGACCCAATTGAGGCGATCACCTTCGAAATGAGTACAATAAAGAACATATTCCTTCAGACGCATCGAGTCGCAGACTGTGTAACCATCATCGAAGTTGCCTGGAAGGCAATAAATGGTTTGCTTCAAAAGCAAACCATCGAGTCACATCCCAAGGAGCATGTCGAAGCTTTAGGCCTGAAGTCCCGAACCGCCATGGGTGTCGTTAAGAAAATCAACCAACAGCAATTGGATGACGAGGCGTAGGCAACGTTCAGGAAGTTCACAAACAACAAGTCCACTAACCTCAAAGAAGAGTTCATTCAACTGACTTTGGATACTCTTCAGACCAGAGTGTCTGTGGCTGCCAGTCAACCAACGATCGATGTAAAAACACGCGCCGACAGCCCGTATAGCTTAGCACAGTTCACAGCCTGAGGTCGATTGACTCCCAGAATCTCCGGTTAGTTGCTTTAGCCTAATTGTCGATTTTCGACGCACTTAAACGAAGGAACGCAATTACAAGAATCCCGCTTAATTGCTGTGCAGACACAATAAAGAGAACCCCGCGTTATAACGTTGAAAGCGCAATAAAGAATATTTTTAATGTACATATGTGCTATACATATGTATGGATTAAAAAAATAGCCAATGAAACTCCATCATTGCCATCTATATTTATAAAAATGAATTGCTGTTCGTTAGTCTCGCTAAAACTCGAGAACGGCTGAACGGATTTAACTTATCTTGGTCTTGAAATGTTCGTGGAGGTCTAGGGAAGGTTTAAAAGGTAAGAAAAATTCGAATAAATGCCGAGAAAACCCTAAAAATGGCCCTTTTCTAAATAAAATGTAGAGTCAATTTTAACTTTATTACTATTTAATAAAATTCATATTAAACTATAATCACTCACAAAGTGAATCGCGAACGCGACAAAATTGCATAGTGTAAGCAACCATCAGTCCAGAAAACCCAGACGCATGGTAAGGGAAAAGCTGATATTGTTTGGCTTTCAGGCAACACGCCGGCGCGAATATGTGCGAGACACCCCGTCATAAGCCGGGGTGACCGAAAAGGAAGAGGATGGAAAAAAAAATCCCTCCGAACCGAGATTGCGACGCGATAAAGGGATCGGTCGCTGGTAGATTTGAGTATGGGTATTTCCGTAGTTTAGAGCACCGGAAGGACAGATTGAAGACCTGTGAGCAGTATAAAAACGCAGTTCACTCACGGAATCATCATCAGTGTGTTCCTACCAGTGCGTGGTATTTACACTTTACTTGACATTGGCAAAAATGGTTGCATATACCTACACTCATTTAAATAAATCTATATAAATAAAAATGAATCGCCGAAATGTATGTAATATTATAACTCAAGAACGACTTCACTGAATTAGATAATTTTTTTTCCTCTGAATTATTTACTTTCAGGAGATGGAAAAAAAAGGTTAAGAAAATCAGGTGGAAAAATGCCATCAAAGTTTTCCAAAGCATTGTTTATGTATCAGAAAAAAACCGACTCACATATGAAGTGCCGGTGGCGTAGGGCATAAGATCGCTGCTCCAGGATGTCTAGATCCGGGAATCGAATCTCGGGAATAATGTATCCTTTTTTCCGATAAACTCATGTCTAGGGAAAAAAAAAACAGACTTTATTTTTCTAATTTCTTCGGGTGAAAAAAGAAAGCCCGATATGAAATCAATAAGTAGGTAAAACCCACCGCGTGTAGAATGATTTGGTGTGTAAATAAGAAAAGTAATTAAGGATGTGAGAAATGTAAGGAATGATAATGTTTGTATATACCTATGTATTGAATGGCCAGAATAAAAAAAGACATATTCGATCGTGGAAAGTGTGAATCGAGACCGAAAACAAGGACAGCCTGTACCAGGATACGTGGATGTATATTCAACCGATGCATTGGGGCGCATTTACACAGTTCACCCAAACAGCAACGGAAAATCCCGAGCTAGAAATTTGCGCTGAAATCTACAATGAGGTATAAATATCTTTAGAGGATTTGTGCGTGATGATGTCTGGCAAGATGTTATATGACTTAGGAATGCCTGAACCTATGATGTATTCAATCGTGAATTTGAAAGAGAACGCCAATACGATAGAAATGCTTTCAATCAGTGAAAAATAAAGTCCCACTTTTAAATCAACAGCAAAAAACAACTTACGACACCATAATGAAAGCAGTTAATGTCGACAACGGAGGATTTTTTTTCCTGGACGCACCCGGTGGAACGGGTAAGACTTTTTTGATCTCATTAATTTTAGATACAATTCGGGCACAAAGTAAGATCGCACTGGCAGTAGCATCACCTGGGATTGCAGCTACACTATTAGAAGGTGGACCAACCGCTCACTCGGCGCGGAGGCGCGATGATTCTACTGGATGGGGATTTTCGCCAAACGCTTCCAGTCCTTCCTAGGTCAACAATTGCTGATGAAATAAATGCTTGCTTGAACACATCAAATTTATGGCGATACGTAAAAAAAATTAAGTTAGGAACTAATATGCGGGTTGCATTACAAAATGACTTATCGACGGAACTGGTTTCAAACGCGTTATTAGACATTGGCGATGGGAAAATGCCTGCTGGCCCTTCTACTGGCCTCATTTCATTTCCACCAAATGTTTGGCAGTTCACATCGTCAAAAGAACAATTGATATCGAAAGTGTTCCTAAATATCGGAGTAAATTATAAAAACCATGTTTGGTTGAATGAACGAGCTATATTAGCAGCAAAAATAAGGATATTGATGATTAAAATATAAAAATCCAGAATGAAATTTATGGACAAATACATTCATTTAAGTCGATCGATTCCATTATCGATCAAAATGAAGTTGTAAATTATCCAACTGAATTCCTAAATTCATTGGATTTGGCAGGATTACCACCCCACAACAGCTCAAGGTGATGTTACGCAATTTAAATCAACCAAAATTGTGCAATGGAGCAAGACTCGCCGTTAAAGAAATTTTGGGAAATTTGATTAAAGCGACGATAGTATAAGGGCGAGGATGTTCTAATCCCAAGAATACCAATAATTCCAACCGATTTCCCTTTTGAATTCAAACGTATCCAGTTTCCAGTGCGCCTAGCATTCGCAATGACAATTAACAAATTGCAAGGCCAATCACTAGAAGTGTGTGGAATAAACCTGGAATTTCCCTGTTTTTCTCATGGGCAATTATACGATGCATGCTCGCGAGTCGGCAAATCATCGGCGCTATTTCTTTTTGCCTCCGAAAAAAAACTAAAAATATTGTGTATGATAAGGCCTTACAATAGTTATGTTTAAAGTATTTAATTGCTATTCATTAATATATATGGTTTTATTGTAAAAAAAAAGATATTTTCTCATTATTGTCAAATAATCCAACTGATTTTAGTTTCCCAGTATTACATTTCCTTAGTCCACGATTGTACACCACCTGTGCGAAGCCAAGCCCAGCGTAAATAGTAAGCCAAGTCTTTCAAGAATTTCGAATTATACACAACGAAACCCTTATGGAATCACTTCGGTGTCTGTCTGTCTGTCTGTTGCCTTTTACATATTTGGCTATAACTTATAAGTCCTTTTTAATTAAGGGATGAAATTTGGACTGAAGATGTATCTAGGCGACCCAAAAACAAATCATGCATTTTTTTTGGAATTAGTCGTAGATTAAAGAAAACGTTAGTACTAATACTCACGCCCGAAAAACTTTTATTAACTTTGACGGTCGAAATGGGTGTCATTGGAAAGGGGGCGGTGTCCTGATTATGAAAATGTCTGTCATAAGGCTTTATTCTTGGTAATTGGCGAACCACTAAGAATTAAGAAATAAATCTTCGCCAAAAGACGTATTTCGCTTGCCCAAAGAAAGTTCAGGTAAAAAAATTAAAAAAAAATTTCATATTAGCGAAAAGCTTAGTATCAATATTAAATTTGTAAAACAAATTTCTTTTACTAGTTCCTTGATATGGGTATCGTTGGAAAGAAGATGATAGTTAGATCAAAAAATTGTACTATGATAATCACCTTGGTAAGAAGTTATTAGCCAACGAACTGCCAAAAACTGACTTGTGTACCGTGTCCCCAACCTTACTTTTTAGAATATTTGAGCAAAAAATCTGAAGAAAATTGGAGTTATGGGGCAACTCATCGCAATACCCCAAAATTATCCAAAAATTGTGTATGATTTTTTGCTCATACTGAAATAAATTAATTACTAACTTTTTTTGAAAAAAATTTCACGGGAATATATTAAGTGAGGCACCATCGGATAAGTCTCGTAAAATGAAGCATAGTTTTCATTTTGAAATTTTTATTTGGAAGTTAAGTTTTCGAGATATTAAGTTTTAAAGTCGAAAAAAGTCCCCCCCCCCCCCCCCCTCATTACCACACCCGTTGGTCTAAAAATCTGAAAAAATCTGAAATGCGGGTTTTGATGTAAAATTTGTGTTAAAATTGGTTTGAGCACTCTGGCTTTAATAGTTTTTGAGATATTGGTCAAAAACCATAAAACAACAACATTCGAATTTTGAAGATCCGAGAACGCCATTTTGTAGATCACGGCTACAAAATACATAAATATTCTGTAAGAAAAATTAACGATTTTAATCGAATCAGTTACCTGCAAAAAACGATGAACTGACGGCAGTCTCAGTGTCGCTTATGGCATTTCATCCCCTAAACGCACCAAAGCAATTTTCACACGGCTGGCGCGATCAGCAAATGGAAAAGGATTTTCTTTTGTTCAGTTTCTCTCGAAATGAAAAGAAGAATTTTAGTGAATGAACAGTGAATTGAGTTTAATTTGATTTGACTATTTTAGTTTGTTAATTTTTTAGACTTATATTAAGTCTAAGCCACTAATCTGTTTGCGAACGAAACCCTCGGCGGGTGAGTAAAACTCACAATTAACCGTTTTTTTTTTATTTGAATTGGATTTTAACAATTTTGAAAAAATAAGAAATGTGAAAATAGCGAGAAACCCCCTTCGGAGAAAAAAAAATACAAAAAGCCAAAAAAGCAAGCCGGACAAATCGAGGATCGAACCCAGGACCCTCAGAGCAGCACTATCGTTTCGTTTTCGTTCGTTTTTAATGCATTTTTATTTGAATTCATTTAACTTCTTACAGGCTGGATAAACATGCTTAAAACTAGCTTAACTAACTTAGAACTATCTAACAAACTTACTGGCCCTATGCGGGCACTTTAAGCTTAACAATTACAAAAATTTACTTATATAATAAATTAAACTAAGAAAATCAAAGAATTTAAAAACTTACCGGATGAACTGCTCTTAAAGAGGTAAAAACAAGAGAACTACAACTAAATTAATACTAAACTAAAACTAAACTTAATGTAGTCAAACTTATAAAAATTTAGGTAGCTAATTCATGTTTTTTTTTTTTTTTTCCTAAATCTATCTTAAACCTACCCATCACCACCTACAAAACTAACCTACATCTATGTAAGCCGGCCGAGGCATTAGCAAAACATCCGAAACCCTGCCGACTATACCCCGGAGGGCTACAGTGAGTTGAAGCACTCTACGAGGGAGCTTCCTCTTCCTCAACCGGCCACCAGTATCACTGACCTTGCTTTCTAGCTTCCACGATATCTTTCTGCGATACCGCTCTGCTGAACCGGAGACTTTCCTCGACTCTTAGAGCTTCGGACCCGTTGTACATGAGCCGCCTATCTACAGCTGACCAGGCGATGTGATAGATCATCGGAACCCCCGAACTGTCTTGTATAAGACCCCTACTGTCAAGGTAGAGGAATGCCTCTGGGGGGACGAAGCCGTTAAGATGTACCCCTTCGTGATACATGCTATTAGGGTAGTAAGCCCCGAAGATAAGGCCATTGCTCGAGTTCATTGCCCTTGCAACGTGCATCCGAATCAATTTCACTACGAAATTGTCCACCCTCATCAAGTTCGCCCTGTTGTATAGGACCTCATTGGGGTAGAATTTTATGTACTGGGACTCAGGTGTTCGATAAAGGCAAAGACACGCCCGAAGGCACGCCCTCTCGAACACCCGAATCTTTTCCATTGCGCTGTCTCCAACATTACCACCACGGTAAACCACACGGGACACCCATAGACCAGCATTGGCCGTATGAGGGCCATGTAGCAGATTACCTTCACCCTCGCATCGAGTTGGCTGCTGTAAAACAGTCTCTTTGTGAGAGCGAATACCGCTATATCGCTAAATTGAGTCGAAGTCACGCTGCAAGAGAGTAACAATGACCTCGATCTTTGGCGCTGTTCTATGCGCAACTAGATCGTCGGCGTACGTAATGGAATGGTGGAGAGAACCCACCAGATCACTTGTGTAGATGTTGAATAGAATTGGCGAGTTTACAGCGCCCTGTTGTAGACCGTTTTTAACGAGATATGTCCTGACAGAGGTTACATTGCCATTCTTCACAATGAACCGTCTACCAGGAAGCATGTTGACAAGCATGTAAAGCAAGGGCTTTTGAATTCTCAGTCTAGTCAACTTATAGAAAATACCCTCTAACCATACGGTGTTAAAGGCCTTCTCCAAGTCAACCAGACAGGCTCCAGTGCATTGGTCCTTGCATTTGATCCATTGGACATCCGACACCAGTTTCGACGCGGCATGTGGGGTATCATGTCCCGCTCTGAAACCGAATTGGTTATCCGGAATAATATTATTGTCCTCAACCCACTGGGACAGAGCTCTATTAATTACCTTTTCGAATACCTTGCTTATATTCGGAAAGAGACTGATTGACCTGAGATTTCCAGGATTAGAAGAATCCTTGCCTCGCTTGGGAATAGGATGCACAACCGCTGTTTTCCAATGCTCCGGATAATGTGCGTTATTCAGAGCATTGTTAAACAGGGTGCAATACATATCCACCGCTTCCAGGGGGAGGTGTCTGAGCACAATGTTGGGAATGCCGTCAATCCCAACTGACTTCTTTTTTCTCAATGAATCGAAGACCGCTCGGAGATCAGCCTACGAAATGAACGGGGGAAGTACCCTCTCATTGGCGATGGCATTATAAGCCATGTTATCCTCACTGAACACCGTGAACCCGGCGTTCTCAGATCGCCAAATTTGCATCTCTTCCCGAAGATAGAAGTTTTGCACAAGGACGCGATTCTCTAGGTTGCGGTTCGGGCGAGCGGACTCGTTCACCTTGTACACTTCCTGGAAAGTCGCACCTAAAGCTTCCACCTTCTCTTGCGGATCTTCGATGACGAAAAAGTGTTCGTCTAGGACTGCGTTACTCGGATCTATGCCTACCGATGTCAGTAAGTTGTCGTTGTCCGTTGTTCTTGGAAGCTTAAGACACGGAAGGTCGTTCTGATTTTTTCTCCGAAATATTTTATTTATTTGCGGGAACATGCTCGGGTTGCTGGAATTTACAGCCCGAATCTTATTGTTCCAGAACAAATTGACTGAAAGTCGATAATTTTGAGTTATCATAACTTTTACGTTTTTTATCATCGACTTCAGTGTCCTAACTTCCAAGTCTTGTCTGTCAGTAAATCTTCTGTAGAGGGAAGTCTACTTTTGTATGAGTGAAGTGCGTCGATTGTAGCATTGCGGTATAGTTCCGTGCTGTCTTTGTACTGATACCGAGGTATCGTTCTGTCCATCGTTCGTTTAATTGTCTCGTCCATAAGCTTAAGGTACTTGTCTATCTTCTCGTTTGACAGGTTCCTATTGGACGGTGGTTGGAGCTCGTTTGAAGAGAGTGCTCGCGTCATAGCTCTTGAGAAGCGTGGCCAACGCATCCTACTGTAATTGTAAGAATACGTCGGTACAAACTCCTCGAAAACCGCAATCTCGTTGGGAATCGTTATGTCGGCTCTTAGTCCGCAACGGTCGCTGTCATACACGAAAGTGTGCACACAGTTTATAGTAAGTGCGTCACAGTCGGTCAGCTGTAATCTAGTGTCGTAAAGCATTAGATCGAGAAACGAGCCGCTGTTGGGATACGACGGACTATCCGTTGCTTTCCCCCACTGGAATTGGAGACATCATTGCCCCAATGGGCATGTTTGGCGTTGAAATCTCCGGCCAAAACGAAGTAGTTCTCCTCCGAATCATGTCTACGACATCGGAAAAGAGTTTCGAGTTCTGTTACAAATCGAGTGGTTTGAGTAGCACCAGAAGAATAAGCGGACATCATGTACATACATCCTCCTCCCACTACGAAGGGGTATGCACACGATGCACACCTCAAGCTCCTGGAACCTCCGCACTTCCCCGCTGTACACAACTTTATGGTTTTAATTATTTCTTATGAAGATCGCAACACCACCCCCTTGTGTAGAGTTGGGTCGGTCTCTTCTAATAATTTTGTAATTACTATTTCCTAATTTGTGTTTCTGAAATAGCTTAGTTTCGCTAACCAGAAGTACATCAGGATTTTGGTCTTTTAGCAACATAAAGAGGACGTTGCTACGCTCAACCCTAATCAGTGAATTTACATTCACTGCAAGGACCCGAAGGTTATTCTCCGCCAGCGCAGCCATTATGATCTTAATTGCGTAGCGTTAATTGCCGGCAGAAGAGAGTAGATCTGATCTACTCGCGCCGCCTGCTCTTGAATTTATGTTCCATCTTAGCCTGCAGAGGAAGCAAGAGGGACACAACGTCAGTTGTAACTTCCGGAGTTCCGGTCACAGGGACTCGTGGAACTTCCTTCGGTCTTTTAAGCTCTGCCGTCCTACCTTGACCAGACGCCATTGACGGGTATTGCAGGTGGCGCTGGAGTACATCTAGGCTCAACCCTCCTTTGCCAACCCAAACTGGACTTAACTACCCTAACATTTTTGAACTCAGGGCAACCCCGATAGTTAGCGGTGTGCCCCGAGTTCTTGCATAACGCACAAACGAGTTGTGCCCTATCGACGCCTTCCTTGCCCAGAGTACAATTCTCAGCCTTGTGGTTCTGGCTGCACTTGACGCACCGAGGCTGCATCGCCGAACCGTTGCGGCATGCCCGAACCGTTGGCAGCGAACGCATTGCAAAATACCTTCACTGCGCCTCAATCTTTCCCATGAGACAATTTGAAAGTTAAGGACTTTAACCTGCCTTAGACTCTCGATTTTGCTCCTGGGAGTTAGTTGAACAAGAAAGAAAGGCAACTGCCGATTCTCTCTCTTTGCCCTTGCTGTAGTGAAGGGCTTGACGCTCACAAACGTCAAGTCGTTGGACTCTTTTCTTTTGAGCCACTTAAGGATCTTCACCGGGTCAGCAGACGGTTCCAACCCTTTTAAAATCATACTTTGAAGCTTTTCTCCTTTGGGAGTAAAGGAGTAAAACTCCGTCGTAGATTGCTTCAAACAGTTCTTTATAAGTTGATAATCCTCCACTGTCTGACAGTGGATGGCATGCCTATCTAACCCTAACTTCTTAATAAAAAAACCGTTATCAATGGCCGACTTACATACTTGAATCGTGGCTTGTAGGTCGGTTTTGTAGGTGAAGATGGGCGGTATCTTCGTCTTCTTCTGTTGCTGCTGCTCCGGCTGCTGATGGTTCTGTTGTTGTTGTGGTTGTTGATGTTGCTGCTGCTGCTGGACGTTCTGCGTCTGTTGCTGCTGCTGCTGTTGTTGCTGCTTCTGCTGTTGTTGCTGCTTCTGCTGTTGTTGCTGCTACTTTTGTTGTTCCTGTTGTTTAGGTAATTGCTGTTTTTGCTGCAGCTTTTGCTTCTTTTGCTGTTGTTGTTGCTGCTGCCCTTGATACTTTGGCAGCTGTTGTTGTTTCTTTGATTGTTGCTGCTTGGGCATTTTTTTGCTGCTGTTGCTGTTGTTGCTGTACTTTGGCCAGCTTCTTAGACTGTTGCTCTTGCTGGTTCCCCTGCTCCAGGCTTTGAGAGCCGCTATTTTACTTTAATTTTTTTTTAACAAAGTTTTTTTTTTTAAAGTTTTTTTCAAAAGCTTGTTTGAGTACTAACTTTTTCTTTAATATACATACGACTAATTCCGGAAAAAATTCCTGATTTATTTTTGGGTTGCCAAGATACATATACATTCCAAATTTCATCCCTGAACTACAGAGGATTCAGAAGTTATTAGCAAATATGTAAAGGCGGCAGACAGACAGACAGCCGGACACCGAAGTGATTCTATAAGGGTTTCGTTATTCCTTTGGAACGAAACCCTAAAAAGAACAGCTGCGAAGAAATTAAACTCATCGCTATTTATTCCGGGTTCTCGTAGGAGGATATTTATCAATTATTCGCTTACAAATTATAACAAAGCATTGTTTATAGAAGCCAAGAAACTTAAAATCGATAAAAACTATAAATACTTATGGTTTCAGAACTCCCAAATCTTGCTTGGAACAGTTGAAAGAGGTAAAATTGTGGCTATTTGATCGTTTGATGATGTAGTAACTTTGGGCAATTAATGCCATTTTATTAATAGTAATTGATTATGTTTCAAACAAACAATATCTTCGATGCTTCTAGCAAAAATTCTGCCTCTATGATACATAATTTTTGTGGGCGCCGTTGGCTCAATCAACAACAATCCTCCTGGAGTACTTCTGTCATGAAAAGCTTTCGAAATTCGCTGTTCGGAACCGGCATTAAACAGCAGGTCACCTCCACATGTGTCAAAAATTATTACGCGCACAACACAGTGGAGGCTCGAAAAAGCTAGGCTCAGGCTCTCAACCGGCTGTCACGCCACCCTAATGCAATACAATGCAAGGATACATAAATTAAGTCATTCATCAAAACATACATAGCTTACACACCAAGCTTTGTGTCTATGTCTAGATTACAGACCAAGCTTTGATTTGTTGGTGTGTAATCTAGAATCCTTTGTTTTTTTACCCGACTTAGTTTTTGTTTCGGAAATATGGATTTATGAATGTGAGAGTAAAGATTATTTAATTTCTGGGTATATATTTCATGCCCATACAAATGAAACATATTCGGCAGGCGGAGTAGGGGTCTTTGTTCGTGATTCACTTGAAGTTAATGTTTCCTACCATAGTCGTCAATCTTACTTTTCCAAGGTCGTCAATCTTACTTTTCTAAGTGACTTAAACATTGACTTTTTAGCTTTTCACTCAGTCGCAGAGTCACTCTTCAACCTTATAGCAGAACATGGTCTTACATCCCTTGTAAACGAGCCAACGAGACCTTCCTCGAATACTTGTCTTGACCATGTATTTAGTCGTTCTCCCCTCATACCCCTCAATCAGTGCTTCGGTGTCAATCTTGATCTCCGCATCACGGATCACTGTATGACTGGTATATTGCTTAGCGGTATAAAAGCCCGAGAACGAAAAATATCTGTGCCAAACCGTATCGTAAGAAACGTAAGTTTTGATTCCCTGAATCACAAACTGCGTTCTGAAAAGCTTCCCAACTGTTTTTGTGGGTCTTTCGCCTACAATTCGTTTCTAGGGATATTACAATCTCATATAAGTGCATCTACCGTAAGTTCTTTGCAGAGGAAGTCGGAAACAATGCTGAAGCCATGGATAAGACATCACATAATTAGAAAAATCACGTCGAAAAATAAGCTACGCAAAAAACTACACATCCTTTTAATTTTGCTCTTCGGACTCGACACAAAAACCTATCCTATATTGTAAATAGGGAAATTCGTTTATGTCGTGAGAGGTACTATCTGGCGCAAATGAGTAATGCACAGGGTAACCCCAAAAAACATGGAAAGTTATTAATAGTATTCTTAACCGCAATACGTATAATGTATCTTCAATAATCAATCTAATGGCTGGCGACTCTCTAGTCGTTGATCCTGCAGGTGTTGCTAATATCTTTATTTTGATTTCTTTGTTTCGGTTGGTGAGGCGTAAGCCTCCAGTCCAAGCTCTATTAATTGCTCTAGTTGTGTGGCAGAGAATCTGGTGGAGGAGCCTGTTTGTGGAGACAGTTTTTTCTTTGAGTCGATCAGTGGGTACAGTCTTGACCCTGATTAACTCACTATTATTATTATTATTTTCAATCCAGTAGCGTGAACAATATAGTGTACATGTAGTAAGAAACTTAGCCTAGAGATTCAGGACATTTATCCTTTACAACTAAGATTTAAGATAGTTTATGACGAAATTAAGATACAAATGAGATATTTATAATATTTTAAGGGAAAGCTACAAATAAAACCCTTATTTAATACTACTAATAGTACTAATATTGCATTATTCCCAATTAATTTTTTTTCTTTTTTTTTTTTACTATATTTACGTACATATAGATTTGTTAAGTTATTTTATTACTGGGGCAAACGTTTAATAAGCTCGTTATCAGAGTAATAGCAATTATTATAAAATTTTTCAGTTTGTTTATCAATAAGATTTATTAAAAAGTTGATATTGTTTTCATCATGCAATCTGTGAGTAGGGTAGTAACGTGGCAAGTTGAGCATGATTTTTAAGACTCTATTTTGACATGTTTGGAGTTTAAGTTTGTGTGTCAGAGCACCATCGTACCAGACAGGAGCACCGTACTGGAAAACAGATTTAAACAATAAAATTTTATTGTCAGCACTAAGTTTAGATCTCTTATTAGTTAAGGGATAAAGGATTTTAATATATTTGTTCACTTTATCGATAGTAAAAGAGATGTATTTTTGAAAAGAGATTTTTTTATCTATTAAAATTTCAAGATATCTGCAGTGTTCAGACCAATCTACATTAAAAGATCCTATTTGGAGATGAACATTATTAGGAAGGAAACAATTCTTACGTCTACGAGTAAACCAGATAGCCTGTGTTTTCGGGCAGTTTATCTTAATTTTCCATTTACAGAAGTATTTGTGCAATTTGGATAGGGCACTTTGCAGAATACTATGAACACTCAAGTAGTGTGTTCCGGATGCAAATGTTGCTGTGTCGTCAGCAAACATAGCTAGATCGACATCATTGCCAAGATCTGGAAAATCAGCGACAAATATGTTAAAAGTAGTTGGGCCAAGTACAGTACCTTGTGGTAGACCGTATGCAATATTATGTGCGAAGATTTGTCGTTTTGTACTTTAACCATAAAGGTTCTTTTAGTTAGAAAGCTCTTTATAATTTTAATAATCTCTCTTGGAAAGCTGAATTTAATTAATTTGTATATTAATGCATTGTGCCAGACTGTATCGAAGGCTTTTTCTATATCTAAAAGCACTAACCCAGTAGACTGTTTAGATTGAAATTTACGTGTGACGTGTTTCTTTATCCTTGCGATTTGGTGGTAAGTATTGTGAGAATGACGAAATCCAAATTGAAAATCGGGCAAAATATCATTCGCACTCAAATGCTGCTCAATTTTTTCCTTCATAATTTTTTCTAGAAGTTTGCCTATACCGCTTAGTAGACTTATAGGTCTATAGCTGTTAATGTCATTTTTTGGCTTACCAGGCTTAGCGATTGGAATGACGAGGGCAGTTTTCCAACAATCTGGAAAGTAGCAATGTTTGAGACAAGCATTTAGTATTGCAGTTAAGTATAGTAATCCTCTACGGGGAAGGGGTTTCAACATAATGTTGGTTATACCATCTAATCCAGGACTTTTTTGTTTTTAAGATTTCTTATCACTAGTTTTAGTGTTTCAACGTCTATTGAATACGGGTTAATCAAATCAGCATTAGATTGTGAAAAATTTTCAACTAAGTTAGAGATTTCAGAGGAAGTAGACGGATCACTGAATTGTTCTGTAAAAACATGGTTCATAGAAAATTTTTCTGCTAATAAATTGGCTTCTTCTGCAGGTGCTATATACAGTTTGTCCTGATTTTTCAGGGATGGAATACCTGAGCCTCTTTTTTTAAAGATTTTCGAAAGCTTCCAAAAGGGTTTACTTGCTTTGTCAAATGAGGAGGTTGTTCCAGCGGTGATTTTGAAATTTCCCGAGTTCTTCCGCAATAGCATTATTCAGGAACCTCGTACTAACGCGGAAGCAATCAAGGCGATACCGCATCCACTTCCTTCTTTCAGAGTTTCTCAAACGTATTAGCAAGACGATATTACTAGGTAGGCCAATGAAGTGATTCGTAACGATAGGATA
The DNA here is from genome assembly GCA_905187475.1 of Syritta pipiens. Taxonomy (NCBI): domain Eukaryota; kingdom Metazoa; phylum Arthropoda; class Insecta; order Diptera; family Syrphidae; genus Syritta; species Syritta pipiens. The sequence goes on along the minus strand of LR994572.1, from coordinate 57,743,320 downwards.
CTTGGGTACGGCAACATCTCTAGCTCTGCTCAATAAAGAGTTAAGATCGGTGCACAATCTGTCAATCTCAGTTTTGCTATTTATTGCAGAAGAAATAGCATCGCAGTTTTTGTTAATATATGTAGTGAAACAATACCAATTTGCAGCGGAGTATTTGTAATAAAATGACGATTTATTAATTTGAACCGAGAGGTTAAGCTTTAAACTAAGCGGGAGATGATCCGAACTTGAGTTATCGTACGTAGTTGGTGTATTGCAGTATGTCGGGATATTTGTAATAAAGAAATCTAGAGTTGAAGGACTTTTTAACCTAGAAGTTGGAACATAGGTAGAATTTGGAGGGTATAGTAGAGAAAAATTGGGGTGCGTATCATTTATATTTTGTAATATGTTACCCCAGCAATTAGCTCTGAGGCAATTCCATAATTGGTGGCGACAGTTCAAGTCTCCTCCAAAAATAACATTATCACATAATCTGAAAATTTTCTGCAAATCGTGCTTAAAGTGTGTTATCTTATCGGGCAATCTATTTCCACCAGGGAAGTAAACGGAAAGATTAACTCACTAAATCGTTCTCTTTCCTGTGGTGATTATGGTATCTCAAATTTTGCTGACGATCTTGGGATAGCATACAACTCCGCTAGTCGCCTTCAGCTAGTTGCTGATATTAACTATGACATGCATCTACTAAGATCATGGTTCGCATATCATAAGCTTACTGTCAGTAGCAAGACAAAGCTAACGTTTTCCAATATTAGAATGCAGGATATCCCGGATTTTGATTTCCATTTCCATGCCGCAGATAGTTAAAGACCGTATATTTCGCCTTAATTCATTCTAAACTGCAATATGGATTAGGGTGTTGGGGCGGTGCTTAATGCACGAAAATCAAGCCCTTGTTGCTATTACAAAAATGCGCTTTAAAAACGATTTGTGGTGCCACGCCTTTTAGCCGTTCTATGGAACTCTTTCGGCGGCTGAAAATCTTGCCATATATTTTTCATGAGAGATGGTTATTTGCAAAGCCCTATCTCTGATGCCCGTAGCCTACGCAGTAACGTTGAGCTTCTGGTTAGCACACTTTTATTCCGACCCACCCACTTTAGAGACTTTTACTCCATCGTTAGTTGTATACTTTTTAATCCTAATCCGATTCGCGCAATCTGTTCGATCTCAATCAAATTGAAGTTTTGCTGTCCTACGTAACTTAATCTTAATCTTATTATTTCTCGTGTATTTCTCTTTTATTTGTGTGCAATAAATAATTTAAAGTCTTAATGTCCGTTTATATAGATCACTTCCATATAAATTTGTATAAAAGAATAGTATTTATAAAATGTTTTGATGTGGCATTGAACACTATTTGTTATTTAAATACGAATGTCACTACTATGCTTTCTCTACCATTAATTTTTTAATTTTAGTTTTACATTGTAAACTATTTTCACTTCTTGGCTTTTTTATTGTACTAGTAGTTTAAGATATTGAATAAAAGAAAAAAAAAAACAATGAAAGAACATGAATTTGTTCTGACCAGCTAGCAACAAAATAACCCTAAACTTTTTCGGGTTTTTTAATTGCTAGCAACAACACATATTGTGAAAACCACATGTAAAATCATGATACACGATGTGTCTCTTAGATTTTTGTTTCTCTTAGATTATTTGTGTTTGATTGCAAAGAGGAATTTTGACTAGTTATTGTTGTTAAAAAGGCATTATTATCTGCAAATAGTTTTTGCAGGGAATGCAGGGAATTTTTTTACCGACTTACAATTTCAAATTTTTCACACCACTTAAATAACTAACTACCTAAGGCCGTTCCCACGCTGTTATGTCAAAGAAATTTAACTTACTTTTTATTTAAAAGTAGTAGGAACAACATTTTATAAGCAATCACTGAGCTTTACGGCAAGTTTAAGTTTTCATTTTGATTATACTCTATAAAAAATAATTTAGTGGCCAAGTTCTTGTTAAGTTGAAAACTGTTTTGAATCTGTAATTATGTACGCCCTACGCTCAAGTCCAACATTACGACTATGCTTAAAAGAGTGTTCATCAAAATACTTTTCAACAAAAGTAGCAAAGAAAGGTATCGTCGTAGTACAGGTTAGTGGTTATAGAACGTATTTAAAAATTAAAAACAAACAAATAGTTTTTTTTCCTTTCGAAATATTTAACAGGGAGTTTATCCTATATTTATTTCGTCGAAACTCTTGTTATATTCCAACGGTTTCCTCAAGACTTAACTCATGGAAATAAACGCCATTTAAAGTCAGCATAAATGATTCCCACATAAATAAAGCAACACCTGGTTGTCTAAATTTTGATGCTTTGTTTATTATGGAAGCTATTTATGTACTTCCAAAGTAGTGATGATCGTTTTCGTTTATAGTTCGATCAATCTGCTGGTACTTCGATGGCAAAGAGTTTTCTATTCTTTGCATATATAATGAATATATTTATGCATGGGAAGTTGAAACATCTGTATAAATAGTGGTTGGTCAATTTCCTCCTCTTACAAGGAGAGTGCACGACCTCCGGGTCACCGATTTTGATGGAATTTGGCATAGTGATAGCTCCTCTGTAGGATAAGAATTTCCCAAAGTCAAAGATCGCAACACCCCCCCTTTTTCGAGAAAAAAGCCCCAAAAGTTTTCTTAATCGCGTCATATATCAAGTTAGAACATTGAATTTCCGAAAAAGCGATAGTGGGTGTGATCACCAGAGAGTGATGGGTTCCAATCCTCGACTGTGTCGTGATTTATGTTTTTTTGTTTTTTTTCCTTTGAGAATGATTAGTTCAAGTCTCGATTGTCTTGCTGTTTGCATTTTTTTTACAGTTTTTTATTTTCCTAAAAATCTAACAACCACATCAAAAAATAAAACAACATATTGGTGGATGGAAATCCACTTTAAACTTTTGAGTATACTGCAAAAGATTGTTACATCTACGTTTACGTTAGAAAAAAATGCTCTATCGCCTGAAGGGTTGGATTCTTACCAAGCATATTGTATCATGTTTTGGAAGACTGGTGATGATAACCGATGTTACACGATAGCTTTAATTTTTATAGTCTTCACGAAAGTTAATTTTTTGTGATTTTTTTTTGTCAAGTTTTTTACTTGTCTGTAAAAATAGATATCACAGGGCTGGACGAGTGGAGTGCATTTTGGAGGTATTACTTTTAATGTACACGTAAGCAAGTACTCTTCATCTGTAGATACCTCATCATACTGCTTTGCCCACCTCAAGAGTCTGTTATTAAAAAAAAAACCTAGAAATCGTTTTATTTTCAATGGAAAAAAACAAAAATATACAACAAAACAGCAACAGGAATAAGAATGCGCGTCTTTCAAGTTGTACACCTAATATAATAAATTTAAAAAATTCATACGCCTCAATAACATTTTGGAAAGGCTTTTCATTGCTTTTGAGTGCGGTTTTTTTTTACTTTTTTAGGGATTGTTATATTTTCTGGGACAAAAAAGGTAGAGAATATATCGTCCCCTTTCTGCGATAAGCACGTATCTGCAAAACATCAATTTTTCAGGAGTTAAGAAAACGAATGGTATCCCTCCATCTAGCACAATACTGAAACTTTAGATCACTTCACTTGTATTTCACATTGGTAAATGAACTACAGTTTGCATTTCCGTTTAAATACTAATACCTTCATGTAATAGATGTTTTTGTTAGATACGAGGTTCTTACTCATATAATTTTGATGCAGACAGACAGAAGGTGGTAGTTGCACGCTCCATGTCCTGTAACCGCACTCTCAGGTCTGTTTCGCTCGCTTAGGATTGTGGCTCAGTTTCGGGAATGCCATTGAACATGGCATCAAATGCGTTCTTCCAGAACTGATTAGTTTGCCTAATGACCGTAGCTTCGTAGGTGTTGGTTTAGTCTATATTATTGAATCCATAGAGGGGAGAAGGACCTATTAACGGCATCTGAGCTTCTTCTGGTTAGTACGCCGACTTCTTGTTCACCTCGTTCTTTTTATGTCCTGGCAAACAGGTCAGTCTTAACCTATTGTTTTCTGCTAATATAGTTAGAGTTATATGCCCTTAAAAGCCTTATATGGCTGCTATGCAGTGGAGGGTAAAAGTTTAATTTGGCAGATGCCTACGAAGGTCCCATTTTTATAGCCTTAAGTTCTTTACAGAGCAATGGATTGCTTTACAGCCTTAACTTTTATGACAGAGTGATATATAGCCATTAATTTTTTGCCTACATATTTTGGAAGATATGCCCAGTATTGTTACATAAAAAACCCATTTTCATAAAAAATGTAGATACGAGGTTATCACAAAAAGGGGACGATATATATGTATTATACACTAGAGCTGTAAAAGAATGCAATCATTGCAAAATGCATTCAATGAAGTCATCTTAAGAATTTAAATGCATTTGTTTCAATTCAATGACTTCAATAATCACTTCAACTTCAAAAAAATAAATCACCATTCATTCTGAAGTCATGATTTAGCAATAATATTTTGCCATCATAATTTTGAAGTCAAAACGAATGCAATCATTTTGAATGGCCTTCATTCATCGAAGTCACCTTGAAGTCACTACCATTCATTGCATTCACTTGAAGTCATGGAAGTCTTTTAATTCACTAATTGAAAATAATATTGAATAAAATACAGGTTTCTGTTTTTTTGTTCGTCAAAAGCGTTGTAAATGTCCTAGAGAATTCTACTTACACTTAATAGATTAACAGGATATTTACTGCTGTAAAAGCATTCTACGGTGTTAAAAACTTGTTTGTTTTGTATCATCATAACATCATAGGTCTACTTCCGTTCATGTCCTTTTACGGACTCTAGCTTATGGTTTTGACTGAGCTCCTCAACTCTTATGACCTCCAATGGTCACAGCTTGGCTTGTATTAAGCTGCTTATCTATTGCTTTTCTCGATTAGCCATATTTTGTCATAACTTCACTGTCTTCGATCCTTCCAGCGTAAGCGCGGTCTGCATCGCTGTCTTGTACCATGAATTGTACCGCAAAGAACTTTCTGAGCAGGGTCCTCTTCGCTCATACGAGCTAGGTGCCTAGCCCACCGGAGTCTACCGAGCTTTATTTTCGTTGTAACATCTGCTTCGAGGTAGATTTCATACAACTAATGGTTGTATCGTCTCCGGAATTATCCTTCCTCACCTATGGGGCCAACAATTCCGTAAAACTTTCCTCTCGAACGCGGCTAAGAGGTCAGAGTGCCTTTGGCTAAGCACCCAAGTCTCGGATCCATATGTGAGTGCTGGTAATACAAGTGTCTTGTATAGTAGTTTTGAATTCATGGTAAAGTTCTTGGATTTGAAAAGCCTTGCAAGACTGTAGTAGGTTCTGTTGGCTTTAAGTAACCGCCCGCGTATTTCTTCTTCCATGTTATTATCCGCGGCTACTACTGACCCTAGGTAGCTGAAGGATTGCACGATTTTAAATTCATGCTCCGCTACCTTGACGGTTCTTCTAACATTTCTCGCAGACCACCATGTACTTTGTCTTTCCTTCATTTATGTGCAGCCCCAGATTTTTTGCCACCTGCTCGATCTGGATGAAGGAGTTTTGTACACCTTGTTCACTTCGTCCGAAGATGTCTATATCATCTGCGTGAGCTAGTAATTGAGTAGAATTGGTGACGATTGTCCCTCTTCTCGATGTCTCCGAGTCCCGGATTGCTTTCTCCAACGCCAGGTTGAAGAGAAGGCAAGCCAGCCCATCGCCTGGTCGGAGTCCATTGATCATGATCAGCCTACATAGTCTTATTAACTTGTTTGGGATGCCGAATTCTCTCATGGCTTTATTTAGTTCTACCCAGGCTATGCTATCGTAGGCGGCTTTAAAGTCTATAAACAGGTGGTATGTTGGAATATTAAATTCTAGAAATTTTTCCATCACCTGCCTGAGGGTGAAGATCTGATCAATTGTTGATTTGACTGGTCTGAAACCACATTGATACTTCCCGATTATGGTTTCCGCGTATGGGGCTCTCCGTGCTTGTAGGATAGAGGAGAATATCTTATATTCAGTACTCAACAATGTTATACCCCTATAATTGCTGCACTCTGTGATATTTTCTTTCTTGTGTATGGGGCAAATGACGCCCTTTCGCCAGTCTTCCGGCATCTCCTCATGCTCCCATACGTGCACTATGATTTGATGAATTGCTTGGTGTAAAGTTGGGCCTCCATGTTTAATCAACTCGGCTGGTATGCCGTCAGGTCCTGAGGCTTTGTTGCCCTTGAGTTTTATTACAGCCTTGGTGGCTGCAGCATGAGTGTGTATTCGTGTAATGATGGAGCCGTCATTTCTTCGGTACGCTGACCTTTAAGCAATTCATTGAAGTGCACTTCCCACCGCTCGAATGAATGCCTTTAGGATCGGTGATCAGATTACCCTCTACGTCCTTACAGTATGTGCAGCGTGGTGTGTACTGCGTCATGTTTGGGACGGATTAGTAGAACTTCCGCGTCTGGTGCGGACCTCGCTCTCTATTGCGCTCCATTTCGCAGACAATATACTTCTCCCAGGCTGCTTTACGTTGTCTGTGAAGCTTTTTCTCTTCTTTTCTGGGCCTTTTGTATTCCGCTTCGCGTGCCCGCGTTCTTTGAGGTTGGTGCATTGCTCGGTATGCAGTGTTCTTACGTTCAGTCGCTAGTTTACTTTCATCATCAAACCAGTCGCTCCGATCTTTACGACTGCTGCCTAAGATGGAATCAGCAGTACTAATGACTTTATTTTTAAGGCGTGTCCATTTCTCCTCTACGCTCGGCTTTCTGGACTCTGGACTTACTCTATCCTCGTCGTCGATCATAATGGTACATTTTTAAGTTTTTGTTTTGTTTTTTGTTTTGCTCGTTATTTCTCAAGCTTTAAGGTTTTCCGTCTTGTATTATATACCGTTCTTTTCGTCTTTAAATGTAGTAAATGTAGTGCTAAAAAAAAATGTTGAGCTTACCTCATATCGTTTTTTTTCCATGAAGTGTAAATTACACTTACAATAAGCATGTACTCATTTGTGCATCTCACTGTAAGTGGCTAGCTTAAAGGTACCTCATTACAATTTTGAGAAGTAATCATACATTTATTCAATGTACAAACATTTTGATAAGTTTTTGTTAATTCTTATTAATGTAGAATGGTACTCCATTACGTTAATATTCAAAAACAGAAAATCTGAAGAAATCATAAGTTAGATGCCGGCTTTTAAAAATTGCGTGTATTAAATATATGCTTTTTTTTTTTTTTAATTGTTATGGGGTACATGCATTTATGCTCGGCACTGTACTTTTTATCAAAGAAGTTGAGGTCAGGGTCAAAAAAAAAAGGTCAAGTGTGAGTTTTACTCATGCACCGAGGATTTCGTTCTTTCGTCAACAGATTAGAAGTAACGGCATAATTTAAGTGAAGGCAAATAACCACGTCAGGTGATTCTTATTGTTTCGAATAAAGCTAAACAAAACAAAAATTTTTCTCATTTGCTGATCGTGCCAACCGTGTGAAAATTGCTTTAGTGAACATAAGGGAAATGGTCTCAAGCTAGTCTATTGAGACAATTAATCGGCAGTTCATGAAAGTTAGCTTGCCAAACAGCTAAACAATTTGAACCATAAAGTATTCGGCAGTATTTTAATTGATAGATAGCCACATAGTAACTTAAAACATTAATGTGGAACAGCCACAAACATCCAAGAAATTAACAAACCAATAAAGCATATTGTCCCCTTTCTTTCTTTTATGTAACAATACTGGGCAACTCTTCCAAAATATGTAGGCAAAAAATGAATGGCCAAACAAACAACAACAAATATATTTCAAAGTTAATTCTTTTTCCTCGTAACTGCACTCATGTTATTGAGTTTCGACGAAAACCTCGTAAGTACTAATTTGTACTGATTTGTAGCTTATCGTGCCCTAGCTCGACAATAAAGGTGCACATTTATATCCATACTAGCAACCCGTCCTGGCTTCGCGCAGGCAGCACTATATACCTGAAGTTTTTTCGTATTCCAATAATGGAATACCAGAAAGTGTTAATGAATTTATAAATAATTTGGGGTAATGCACTGCTTCTTCTACATCTAAAACGCTGTTAACTGAATAATAGGCTTTTGATGATGAATCACATTTGGCAAGAATAGAATCATTAACTTAATTGACTTACCTATTTGTATGCGACAAAATAGCCCTTCCCTCAAAGCAAATGAATTAGTAGATAAGTTTGCAATATCCGGTTATACTTTCTCAATCATTTCTATAATGTGCGGCACCAAAACGAAGATATTTCTGAAATTTATCTTCCTATTTCTTACTTCAAATTTTTGTGCTCTTATTTTAAGTATATCATTGGAAAGTAATGTGTTGTCTCTTATGTCTTTTATGTGCAGCCATAAGTATGACTTTTCCAGTGAAGCATTGACTTTGCTTTAGTGCGTCTTGCTAGACGATTTGTGGAGCATTGAAGCCTCGTCCCAAGTTATTGAACTACAATCCCCCGTCAATTTATCAGTATTACTCTACTTGGAAACATGAAAGTTTAAAAGCAGAGTTAGCAATTCTTCCGCCATCTAAAATTGTGGGTTCAATTCTAAACGTTGGCACAGCAAAAGCAGTCTCTCCAACATGGTTAATCTTTGCAAGCAACAGATTTATTGAAAGGTCTTCCCGCTGCCTCCAGTAGCATTTAAAAAAGAAAATCTTCGCCTTGTTATTGTAGACTAACAACATAATTAAATCACAAACGTTTTTTTCCTTTTTCAAGACACTCGTTTTGAGATGCTTCAAGAAGGCAGTAATGATCATAGTTTTTTCTCGCATATATTCTGCATGCTTTGAAGTTATATGGCAAGGAATCAAAAAAACATTCAAAGATTTGTCCAAGAGAGACTATTTGTCTATTTACTTCAAATAAAATTCCATAGTACATACAGGCGAATTCCTCTAAATCGTATTTCCCTCTAGCTCGAATTTGTTCGCCTTATTTTGGCATTCCCCTCCATCTTCCATACAAAAACTATCCTTTAAGACGAACTTCCTTAAACTCGATAATCCCTCTAACCCGAACACATTCTTTCCAGCCTTGGTCTATTTTCAATATCTCTAAGTCAAATTTTATTTCTTTTTTACAGAAAAATAGACAACAAAAATGTCCTTTCGCAACTTGTATCAAGTACGCACACTCGTATACTCTGAATCTCCTAAACGTCCTAAACGACGAACACATTTCGCGAACTTTAAAAAAGTAACATAAAGACGTCTGTCAGTATAATTCCAATTGTAAATATTACAGTCCAAAATAAAGGATGTTCAACAAAAAAATAAAATATTAATTCCTCTAACTTAAATTTTTCCGTAACTGCCTCTAACTCGAGCTAATTTTGATGTCCCGTGGAAATTCGACTTAGAATTATGCGACTGTATGTACTTTGAACAAAATTCCCATAATCGGATGACAGTTGTTGTCTGCCGTGCAACATATTTTCAATCTTATTTTGCGGTGGTTTTGCCACAGCAACAAAGGTTCAGTAATTTTACACAATGAAATTATCAAAATAACTGTGTCTTTATTATTTTTCTGTAGAACAGAAAACGCATCAGACATGAAATTTTCCCATTGGCTGTCATCTTCCTACAAAAAATACGCGTTCTGGTATCGCTACCTAATATATCTATTGTGTACATTTATGTACACATGTACGTAAGAGAAATGAAAGATAGGCACATGCCATCACTGACTTTTTTTTAGAATTTTTTGAGACGATCAATTCCCTAGTACATTATTTTTTCGTATCTATAACTGTTTAGACAGCGCCCGCATTAGAAGTTTGCCAGTTCTTGACTTTATTTACATATCTCGATATACCGTTAACTTGTTGTGCCAGAATGTCTATAAAATATAGTCCATACCCATAACAGATACTCAACAATACTACTGGTGAATACCGCATGGAAATCCGTTCAGTAGTTCCTGAGATCAGAATCCCCAAACATTTTTTTAGACTTTGTTTTATAATATGTATAGATTATAGATTATAAATTTCTGAGGAGCTAGACAACTCTCTTGGACTCCTAACAAATACAGCTCAATCGCTCTACCATAAAGGCTGGTGGTGAAAAAAGAACTTAATAAAATACAACGAAAACGATTACAGCTGCCGTGATGGAAGCTATTTTCAACCTCCCACAATTTCACTCTGTCATACAAGTTAAGGCTGTAAAGCAATCCATTGCTCTGTAAAGAACGTAAGGCTGTAAAAATGGGACCTTCATAGGCATCTAAGGATCTACCAAATTAAACTTTTACCCTCTACTGCATAGCAGCCATATAAGGCTTTTAAGGGCATATGACTCTAACTATGCTAGCAGAAAACAATAGGCTAAGACTGACCTGTTTGCCAGGACATAAAAAGAACGAGGCGAACAAGAAGTCGGCGTACTAACCAGAAGAAGCTCAGATACCGTTAATAGGTCCTTCTCTCCTCTATGGATTCAATAATATAGACTAAACCAACACCTACGAAGCTACGATCATTTGGCAAACTAATCAGTTCTGGAAGAACGCATTTGATGCCATGTTCAATGGAATCCTAAGCGAGCGAAACAGACCTGAGAGTGCGGTTACAGGACATGGAGCATGCAACTACTACCTTAAAAAGATGGGTCTCATCAGCACATAAAACTCAGACGCTAGTGGCTATAAAACACGTACTACCCAAACCGCGTCGTATTCCAATCAACAAGACAATTGTAAGAGTGATAAAAAAGGAGTTGCAATAGATTCTGAAGGCCGCCAATTCTCTCAAAGATATACCTCAACTTCTTCATTTTGATTTAAGTGCCAAACATTTCATAAGATTATTTTTTTTTTCGGAATAAGAACATTCAGGTATAAGGAAAATTCTTATATTATTTACTATTTAGCAGTTTGGCTGGACTGAATTTACAGTTTTAACCATTTAAAAGTGTTTCCCATAAAAGCAAAAACCTCGTATCTACCAAGTCTGCATCAAAATTATATGAGAAAAAACCTCGTATCTACCAATAACCTTTATTACATAAAAGTATTAGTATTTAAACGGAAATGCAAACTGTAGTTCATTTACTAATGTGAAATACAAGTGAAGTGATCTAAAGTTTTAGTATTGTGCTAGATGGAGGGATACCATTCGTTTTTTTTTAACTCCTGAAAAATTGATGTTTTGCAGATACGTGTTTATCGCAGAAAGGGGACGATATGAAAATCACATTGAAGCAATAATAAAAATAAAGATCAATTTAGTCTTTCTTTCTTTATAATTCTTTATGTTTGGAAATGGAGTGAGCGCATATACAAGTACAAATAACTGATTCTCTTATTTATTGCGAAAAACATTACAATAACAAAGCTACTATGATCAATCATTTTCTTACTTTGCTTTGTTCTTTTAAAAGAACTGAGAGAGAAGAAAACTGTCATACGAAATATTCGCTCAGGCTCACAGGTTTGGAAAAGAGCCAAAAGATGTTTCGGAATTTACGAGAATATCTAAAGCCTTTTAAGAATGGATTGAGTGACGCATTCAAGCTATACCCTTTTATTTTAATTGAATTTTAAGACTTGAAAAAAATAAGAAAGGTGAAAATAACGAAAAAACGCCATTCGGAGAAGAAACAAAAAAAAAGAGGGAAAAAAGCAAACCAGACAAATCGAGGATCGAGCCCAGGACTGAACAAGAATGACTAAAGCATTTGATAAGAATCGAATGCTTTAGTCATTCTTGTTATTAATAATGATAACTTATTTTTTATCAAATGGCAGTCACTTTATAACCAAAAAGATTTCAAATCGTTTTAGATTTTGAATTCAATAGTATTGCAAAATGTAAGGATTTAAATATCTTACAACTTTGTTCTAAAGGTCTTTTTGAGTGGACGTACAAAATACATTAAAATATTACTCTCATTGCTTTATCTTATAAGTAATCTTATATCGGCTTGCCTGACCAATTATAAGTCGGCCATACATGCATTGTTCTAAAGGCGAAAACTTTCGAACTTTCGAAATTTGTCCAGCAATTCATTGCATTTTATTAATGTGATATACTTACTACAAATTCAAAAAGTACAGCTCATTACTTATGTTTTGAATCCAACAGTCCTTCTATATATTGTCGCATTTGAAAATAATACAAAGACTCAAAGCACAAACGAATTTGCAACACGCGACACGTAATCCGGGAAAACTATCGAAATTAAAAACCAACAACAATTCGTCATTAAGAAAGAAGGACTATAAGGACTCCTAATTATTTTAACAAAGTGCCGCTCGAATAATTGGTCTAAAAATTATGAAACTTCCTATTATTGTAAGCTATTAAAATCATTACGACATTAAAGTACAAATTACACCCTTTATGTTAAGGTCGTCTAAATTAATGCGCTGGCTTAGCAATTATGCCGTTTACCTTCTTCGAGAACATTTTTGTAAAATTAACAACATCTCAATTTTGCTCAGCGAAGAAAGAAGTGAAATTCACAATAAATGGATAATATTAGAACCATAAAATTAATGCATGTAAACTGCACATTCACTGCTCATTTACATTTAATTAGTATTAAGCAAACAATAAAGTAACGAAAGCTTATGAGGTCGCACGCAATTCACGCCTCATCAGACACTTACAAGAACCACGTCGCCCTCCGCAGCTATGGACATGATAAAAGAAAGCTAATTTCCAACACTTGACTGTTAAAAATTAAACAAAAATTCACTGCCACCTGCATCTAAGTTACATATTCAATCTTGCACTCTAACACTAATTATATCAGCTCACTCACTTTTAGCATCTTATTTGGCCGAATATTTCGCATATTCACTTAGGACTGTTAACGGTCCTATTTCGCACAAAGACCGCGGAATATTTAAGTCCACACACGGTTGTGAGCGTAACCGAACGACTGCAGGCGGAAGTACTCAACACGTTGTCGATTGTAATACTACGAAAATACTGACAGATTGATGCACGACTTTAGACCAGGTTGGTTAAAAGCTTCGGAGTGCTAAATGGCCTCAGTACTAAAGCCCTAGGAGAACATGTGCTGTCGAATGCGCAGGATTTCTAAATTCTATGAATTTGGCGGCAGCCATTCATGAATGAATATCTCATAATTGCATGCGTTTTGGCTAAATTGCTTGTTTTCTATTGAGTTTTTTTTTGCAGTTAATCATCAAATATAGACATTTGAGCGAAAGTCGAGCGGTATTTTTAAATGTACCCAGTGGTAAGTGAAGTAGGGGTAAAAGTTTGTGTTTGTTTTCCAAAGTTTGTTCACCTCAATGTAAAAAGTGTTGAAAGTTCTTGGTACATATTTTCTTGTATTTTCATTTCAATTCAATTGTCACGTGTTCACTTTCAATAGGAATAGTACATAGAATTTGTCGCACGAATTAGCTTCAATTTGAACTCATTAACCTTGTCAACAATGGCACAGCATTAAATGAGCTTTTAACAGAATTGAGAAAAATGATAGCAACGAAATTCAATTACTCATTACTTGTGGTTGTAATTAAATTTCAATGTAAATGTAAAATTTTACATATTACATATAATAGAAAAGTTCAATTACTTCTAACTCAAATACATTTTAGTAATAGGTATAAAATGTAATGCTGTAATGATTACATTTTTTGCTATCATTACAGATAAGGTATTAATTAAATACTTATTTGAATACATTTCTTAGAATTGTATAAAGCAATAAGCTTCATTGCACTAGTCTTAGAAATTTACCACACCTAATCTTCATCAGAAAGAACACTGCAAATCCTACACCTGGGTTTATTATTCAACTTTTCAACGAACGATATCCCAGGACCAACAAACATCCGTTCCAACTAACAGAATAGTACCATGCCACTTTTTTGAACTAGTCTCTTTTTTGGGGCACAGAGAAACGTCGTGTCATTGGTGATGCCAGCATAGAACAATTGAATATGATTAATTTTAAAAGCAAAAACAAGTTATCCGCTTTGATTTAAAGTCAGCAGTTTCAACGAAAAGAAGATAAATGGAAAAATAGCGAAGATAAAATTTGGAAAAACTGTTTGAACTCCCCCTTTCATCTTTATTGTTGTCTGATCGTTTTGTGGAACCAGAGGACTAAGAACAGGGCTAGCGCTATTCTTAGGCCAAGTTCGAGCAACATATTTTGAACGGTTTTCGAGAATCGCTGAAGAGACTAAAAAAGTCAAACCCCCATAACTAAGCCCTTTACCTTTAAGGGCCATACCACTATTGTTGACCAAAGTCTTGGACAATTCTGTTCTTAAGAAGCGTTTCGGGCAACTTAGAAAAAATTGAAACCCCCCTTTTTCTATCTGTCTATGTCTATCCCTCAAAATAAGGGATTGATAAGACGATTGCTATGGTTTATTATATAATAGAATATCATCAGTGTTGTGAAATAACGCCAAGCGAAATAAGGCTATGTCGCTCGGTGTTATTTCACGGCACCAATATCATGAGCATCATCTTCTTGACCGCGTGTTCCACTAAGAAGGCCGCGGCGGCAGTGCGCGGCAGAAGAGATCTCCAGGCAATTCGATCCTCCGCCGCCGACTCTCACCCATCAGGAGGTATGCCCAAGTGTAACCGGACGAGCCATTTTATCCTGGGTCTGGTGACGGCCGCTTTCCTAGCGGGACTTCATTCACGGCGCCTCGGGAGCAGTGTTGCCAGATTTTTGAAAGACGAAATCCCCATTTTATTCCCCAAATGAAATTTTTTTCCCCATTTTCAAAATCATTTTCCCCATATTTTTCCCCATTTTAGAAATACTCTAGTATACACTTATTTTAGTAACTTTGAATAATTTTCGTAGTTCATTTAGTCGCTAGATAACTTTTTTTAAAAGACGATAACGTAATTTCAGTTGAAAACTATAATTAAAGTGAACACATTGTCAAATTTCATCATTCGCATGTTGCGTGTGTGTGTGTGTGTGCGCGTGTGTGTGAGGTGGTGGTTCTAGGAGAACCCAGAAGAACACAGAACACTGTGTCGTTTTGGAACCAAAGATCTGAAAAGTTAAAAATAAATTAGGATTTAGAACCATCGTGTGCAGTTGAGGAATGAAGTCAAATCTTTAATATTCATCCGAGCTGCTTGTATACTCGCATTTTCTTTTGTAATTTAAGAAATTCCAAGTATTCATTAAGAGGTGTCATAAGAGTATCTCATCATATTTCTATCCATTGTTTTTTATTCAATGTACATACATATTTAACAACAATTCCAATGAAAAAAGAACAAGACAAAAACAAAGTGATTGTGTGGCTGCAATACAACCATTATTTTTGAAGCACAAAGAAAAAACATCGCACTTGTAGGTAGAAGTTAAACCTTCAATGCCCAGTATTGAATGAATTTCATCTACTGACAACTCGAAAATTCTGACGTAAAATCTAATAATTCTAATAATTTTGTAATTACTATGTCCTAATTTGTGTTTCTGAGATAGCTTAGTTCCGCTAACCAGAAGTACATCAGGATTTTGGTCTTTTAACAACATAAAAAGGACGTTCCTACGCTCAACCCTAATCAGTGAATTTACATTCACTGCAAGGACCCGAAGGTTATTCTCCGCCAGCGCAGCCATTATGATCTTAATTGGGTAGCGTTAATTGCCGGCAGAAGAGAGTAGATCTGATCTACTCGCGCCGCCTGCACTTGGATTTGACGTTGCATCTGGTCCATCTTAGCCTGCAGAGCAAGCAAGAGGGACATAACGTCAGTTGTGACTTCCGCAGTTCCGGTCACAGGGACTCGTGGAACTTCCTTCGGTCTGATAGGCTGTGCCGTCTTACCTCGACCAGACGCCATGTGGGCGAAGGTCAGTTGAGGCGTGACAGGTATTGCAGGTGCAGAAGGTGGCGCTGGGATCGTTTTGGGCTCCACCCTCTTCTGTCGACCAAGGTTGGACCTGACTACCCTAATGTTCTTGAACTCAGGACAACCCCTATAGTTAGCGGTGTGTCCCGAATTCTTGCATAATGCACAAACGAGTTGTGCCCTATCAACTCCTTCCCTACCCAGAGTGCATTCCTCTGCCTTGTGGTTCTGGCTGCACTTCACACACCGAGGCTGCATTTCGCAGTTCGATGCGGCGTGTCCGAACCTTTGGCAACGAACGCATTGTAAAATGTTTTCGCTGCGCCTTAATCTTTCCCAGGAGACAACATGAAAGTTAAGGACTTTAACCTGCCTTAAACCCTCGATGTTGCTCTTAGGAGTCAGCTGAACCAGGAAGAACGGCAGTTTCCGATTCTCCCGTTTTGCCCTTGCTGTGGTGAAGGGCTTGACGCTCACAAACGTCAGATCGTCGGACTCTTTTTTCTTGAGCCATTTGAGGATCTTCACCGGATCAGCAGACGGTTCCAATCCCTTCAAAATAACGCTTTGGAGCTTTTCTCCTTTGGGGGGAAGGAGTAAAACTCCGTCGTAGCTTGCTTCAGGCAATTTTTGACTAATATGTAGTCATCCACTGTCTGACAGTGGATGGCGTGCCTATCTAACCCTAACCTTTTTATGACAAAACGATTATCAACGATTATCCGACTTACATACCTGAATCGTGGCTTGCAAGTCCGTTTTGTAGGTGAAGATGGGCGGTATCCTCGTCTTCTTCTGCTGCTGCTGCTCCGACTGCTGCTGTTGCTGCTGTTTCTGTGGCTGTTGTTGCTGCTGTTGTTGTAGATTTTGTTTTTGTTGCTGCTTCTGCTGTTGTTGTTGCGGCTGCTTCTGCTGTTGTTGTTACTGCTGGTTTTGTTGTTCTTATTGTTTAGGTGCTGATTGCTGTTGTTGCTGCTGCTTTTGCTTCTTTTGCTGTTGTTGTTGCTGCTGCACTTGATGCTTTGGCAGCTGTTGTCGTTGCTTTTTTGGCTGTGGCTGCTTGGGCAGGTTTGGTTGCTGCTGTTGTTGTTGCTGCACTTTCGCCTGTTTCTTTGGCTGCTGTTGCCCCTTCTGGATCCCCTGCTCCAGCTGATTTTTCTGCTGGAGTTGTCTTTTTTCTAAGTCGACTGCTAGTCTCTCCCTTCTCCCTTCTGGCTGTTTGTTTGGCTTTGAGAGCCGCTATTTTCCGCTCAAGTTTTCGCGTTTGTTCTTCAGCTGCGGAGAGATTGTTTGTTAGGACGAATAATTCCTCATTTTCGTCGTCCGAGTCCGTTGACCCTAGCTCGTCGAACGGGTTCATTGAATAGCGGCCCTCTCTGCCGTCGGAGAAATAGGAGATCTCGTCATCCTCTTGGTTGGCTGATTCGTCTTCGTGATCAGCTGCTGTTGTTGTTGGTGTAGACGCCGTACCACTTGCTTCAACATGCAACTTTTCTGAAGAAGCTGTAGTAGTACGGCGTTTTACAAGGTTAGGAATCGGGTTCAGCCTCTTCCTCCTCTTCAGTGCACCTCCCTCCATGCCCACGTTTAGGTGGCCTGATAGGCTCGGCGTCTCGTACGCCGATGACTCCTCCTCTTGGTCCGCTATATGCTGAGCGGACCGCTCGCTCTCATCCATCGCGTGATTTCGCTGTCCTCACGCTTCACTTTAACTAATTATGTAAAAAAAGTTTTCAATCAAATAATTTCCCCGACTGGGACTCGAACCCGAGGTCTGCTGTCCTACCACTAGGCTAAACCGCACTTTACGATTTTATGGTTTTTGCACTATGTATGCACTCACTTGGTACACACTTGATCACAATAAAAAAAAGCCGATGCACGTCTAATCTCCGCGGGGGTCAGTGGACGACTGGAGCGCGAGCGCCAAAACCACTCCACCAACGCCGCTTCAAGAATCTATTGGTATTGGCTTTTTTGGTATAGGAAACGCGTAGAAAACTTTATGTGTGTGAGATAATCACTAGTTGCATAACATGTTCACATAACTTAAATCGTTAATATTTTTAAATATTGTGTGAAAATAAAAATTTTTTTGTATAACATTTTTTGATTCTATTGATGCGATCTACAAAATGGCGTTTTCGGATCTTTAAAATTCGCATGCCATTGTTTTTTGGTTTTTGGCCAATAACTCGAAAACTGTTTGAGCCAGGATGCTCGAACTAAATTTAAACTAAAGATTACATCGAGACCTACATTTCAGATTTTATTCAGATTTTTAGACCAGCGGCTGTGGAAATGCGAGGGGGGGGGACGCTTTTTTTTCGCACTTAAAGCTTAATATCTCGAAAACTGAGCATCCAAGCAAAAAACTCAAAATCAAAACTGTACAAACATCCTACAACTCAATTAATTCCGGTGAAAAAAATGTTTAAAGAAATTAGTTATTAATTAATTTTAGTACGAACAAAAAATCATATGAGATTTCTGGGTATATTTGCAATATTGCGATGAGTTGCCCCATATCTCCAATTTTTTTCAGCTTTTTTGGCACATTATTTTACAAAATAAGGTATGGGACATAGTACACAAGTCGGTTTTTCGAAGTTTGCGGGCTTATAACTTTTTACCAATAAGACTAAGATGCTAATTGTAGTGCAACTTTTTGATCTAGCCATAATTCTCTTTCTAACGATACCAATATCAAGTATATAAGAAAAAAACTATTTTTTTATTTTAGTATTAGTACTAACTTTTTCGTTAATAAGTAACTTTCTTTAAACTTTTTTTCGGAACTTTCTTTGGGCAAAAGAAACATATCATCTGTATAAATTTCATTTCTTAAATCCAGGTGGTTCACCAGGTACCTAAGATAAGGCTTAATGACAGACAGACAGACATTTTTTTAATCTCCGCCCCGCCCCCTTTCCAATGACACCCATATTGACCACAAAAGTTAATAAAAGTTTTTTCAAAGGTTAGTTTCAGTACTAACTTTTTCTTTAATATATGACTAATTCCGGAAAAAATTCCTGATTTCTTTGTGGGTTGCCAAGATACATACCCATTCCAAATTTCATCCCTTAACTACATAGGATTCAGAAGTTATTAGCAAATATGTAAAGGCGACAGACAGACAGACAACGGACACCGAAGTGATTCTATAAGGGTTTCGTTATTCCTTTAAAACGAAACCCTAAAAACGATCCCTGATTCGAAAAGTAACGGCCGAGTGATTGTGAAGATAAAGCGAGCTTGCTGAATGAACCTTTTCTGCATTTTCTTTTTTGCTTTGTTTTTGTTTTGATGGTATCCGTCGTTTTGAATTTGAAAGCCAATAGGAAAAGAATAAACAAAAGCAGGAACGGTAAATTTAAGTTCCTTTATGTGTGTGCAGACTGAGCAACTGGATTTGGCAGCTCACACGTAGGGGATTCATGGGTAGGACAGAGGTTCTTAGGTCTTATGTATTAGTGACTGCCTGCGCTAAACGCAGGCTCACGTAGGCCATTTGTTGGCCCATTGTGTTGTTACGCATCCGGATTGTTTCCAATGCTAGGACTCACTGCCTAAGGAGTTCCTGCAAATATACCAAACCAAAAATATTAGGAGGCATGTCATACTACCTGTTTGATGCGCAAAGTTAGTAGTATGATATCAGTTGGGCTATACCCAATTGGATCTATTGATGAAACCGCTGATGCGCCTTACATCCAAGTTAGCGGCTTCGCTTAAATCCTTAAAGAAGTATGCACCTAGTGTGCGCTTCCCAGTACGTGAGAGTGCTGGGCATGTTCCCAGAAGATGTAGTGTCGTCTCCTCTTCCTTCTCATCCCTGCAGCTTCTGCAGAAATCATTGGAGGGGACGCCCATTCTTTTGGCGTGATAACCAAAGACGCAGTGGCAGTTAGAACGCTTACTAGTCTACCTATGCTAGCCCTGCTTACCGAGAGCAGCTGTTCTGTCCTATCTCTTTCCAGTTCAGGCCACACTAGCCTAGAGATATGGCAAGAATGAAGATTACTCCACCTAGAGTTTGCTGCCGTTATGGCTTCAGCAAGTAGTTGTGAGCCAAATTCTTGCATGGAGGGAAATGGGGTCCCCTGGTTATTGTTTAAGCCCATCTCCCACCCTATCCTTGCTAATTCGTCGGCCCTTTCGTTGCGTAGAATACCCGTGTGCACAGGGGCAGGGTGAGACTACACCTGTCCGCCATCTCCTTAAGAGATTGGCGACATTGTTTTACCATTGTTGATCTTATCAATGGTGTTTCCGGAGCCTTTATGGCCGCCTGACTGTCGTATGTAGAGTAAAATAGACTGGCCATCTATTGAACCCATGGACAGCAAGCGCGCTGCCTCATCAATAGCTGTTATTTCTGCTCTGAATACACTACAGTAATCCGGGAGTCGGAGGGACATCGCTATGTTTTGTCGGTCAGCGAAGACTCCCATGCCCGTTCGGTTTTCTGATTTTCATTCGTCCGTGTATACTTCCAATGCAGCCTAGTTTCTTACTCTGTCTGCCTCCCATTCCTCCCTGTTTGGAATCCTTATTCGATAGTTCCTATCGAAATCCTCCTGAGGTGGAAGGGCGTCTGTTACAGACAATCGCAGTATTCCCCGCTGTCTGGTGTCCTAACCTGTTGCTTTCCCTTAGGCTAATTTCTGACCTTGCGACCTTACGTATTTCCCGTGTATATCTACGGGAAGCAAGTGTAGCATTGTCTCCAAGGCAGCCGAGAGTGTGGATCGTACTGATCCCGTTATGCACAAGCATGCCGTCCTTTGTATCCTACCTAGAGTTCTCATGTTATCGTCTGTACCTAGTGCTGGCCACCAGACGATTATGCCATAGAACAGAATAGGTCTTACAATTGCAATATATGCCCAATGGGCGATTTTTGGCTGAAGACCCCACCTGCAGCCAAGGGCTTTTCTATAGGTGTATAATGCCACTGCCGCTTTCTTCACACGCTCTTGGATATTGGATTTCCAGTTAAGCTTGCTGTCTAGAATGATACCGACGTATTTGGTAATTTTCGCGAAACCTAGTTCTTTGTTTTTTAACTTCAGTGGTCTCAGAGAAGGTACTTTTTTATTTCCTTGTGAACAGGATTAGCTCCGTTTTCGACATGCTAACGTCGAGTCCTACTTTATCCGTCCAGGCTGCTAGCCTGGGAAGGGCTGTTTCCATGACATTCCTAATAGTGTCCGGGAATTTTCCCGTGATGGCTATTGCTATGTCGTCTGCGTAAGCGATTGGCTTGCAGCCAATTGAGCTGAGCTCCAAGAGACTTTCACCACTAATAGCGGTGATAGCACCCATCCTTGTGGCGTTCCTCTGCAGGTGGCTCTGCTGGTATGGTGACTTCCTAACTCGGCCCTTACAATCCTGTTGGAAAACATGTTGTTAATCCAGTCGCATAGGCTTCTGTTTATATTAAGCTTGTAAAGTGCCTTTTTGATAGCTTCTCGAGAGCTAGCTTACGTTGTTGAAGGCTCCCTCTATATTCAGAAATGCTACCATAGCAAATTCTTTGTGCTCAAAGGATTTTTCTATAGTGCTTACTAGAGGGTGAAGTGCCGTCTCCGGTGGGAACCCCTTGCGATACGTATTTGGGCCTAGGGTAGTTCATGTTGTGAGATATTCTCACGTATATATATATCTCTATCAGCTTTTCCAGCTTTTTCATAAGAAACGATGAGAGGGCGATAGGTCTCAAGTCTTTAGGGGAGTTGTGATTTGCTTTCCCGCATTTGGGAATAAAAACCACCTTCGATCTTCTCCAAGAAGCTGGAGTATAACTTAGCTTGATGCAGCCACTAAATATACGTAGCATCAATAGTGCTAGGATTTCGAACCCTTTCTTTCTCCGCCGGTCTTATGCCGACCAGTCCCGGAGACTTGTAAGGTTCAAAGCTGTTTACCGCCCACTTAAGATTTCTAAGCGTTATGAGTCGGTCAGGTAGGGGCCTGGGCATTTGTGTGTGGGTCAAATGAATTAGCGAAAAGGTGGACATTTTACATTAAGGCACAGTTTTTCCATGAGGAACGGTTTTATGTTTTAATTTTCCGTTTAAAAAATTTAACTATTTTGAGTATTTTTTTAATTATGCCGCAAAATGTTCATCAAACAATATGTGGGGTAAGTTGAGTTAACCAACTTGTACCCCTGAATAAAATGTTCGTAGAGCTCACGAACAGCTCTCGTACTTCGACGCAGCGTTGCCTTATAGGCTTCTTGCTTTGCTGCATGCGCCTGCCTGCACTTGTCGTCAAACCATGGGTTTCTTCTTGGTGGTGTTTTAAAACCCAGCACATCAGTGGCAGCTTCTTTGACGGCTTTATGACAACGTATCCATTCTTCCTGGATTGTCTGTGCAAGCGGCGTCGAGCTATCAGAGAGTTTCTGGGAGACTCGATTGGCAAAGTCCCTAGCAGCCTGTTGCGATTGTAGCTTTCCGACGTCAAACCGTGGTGTTGTTCCTCGACTCCGTTGATATTTCGATATCCGCGCTCTTACCTTGGCTACAACAAGGAAGTGATCCGAGTCAATATTGGCTCCTCGGAAAGTTCGAACATCGAGAGTGCTGGAGGAGTGTCTGACGTCGATCGCAACGTGATCAATCTGGTTGACGGTTGATTGATCAGGTGACCACCAGGTCCCCTTATGGATTTTGAGGTATGGGAACCGTGTACTAGCTACAGAGAGGTTCCGCCCCATGTCAAAGGCCACAAGCCTGAGCTCGTTGTCGAATGTGTTGGCGTGCAGGCTGTGCTTTCCGATGACTCTGGAAAAGATTTCTTCTTTGCCCAGCTTAGCGTTGAAATCTCCTAGAACGATCTTGGTGTCATAGCTGGGGCACTAATCATATGTTCTTTCTAGGAGATCATAGAAGTCCTCCTTACTATTGTTATCCTTATCCTCTGTGGGGGCATGAGCGCAGATCATACTGAAAATCCCAAATTTAGCTTTGATGCGAATTTTTATGAGGTGTTCGCTTATGTAGTTAAAGCTTAAACTTTTTGCCTAAGTCTACCTCGAACAACAAATCCGTACCCAAATAGGCGCTGTCTTTGCTCTCTGTAGCAATCACCGTAGTAGATGTCACAGTTTGTCATCCTCTGCACCGCACCTCCTGGATTGCAGTAAGGTCTGCTTTGTAGCAGTCCAGGGCCTCCGCGAGTTCTTCGGCTGCGCGTAGTCGCGTTGTCCTTATTTCGTTTGCTTGAGTTGTCAACAGTATTTCCGTCCGTATCCGAGGCTACTATTAGTTGCGGAACTAGGTATTTTTTTTACGTAGTGAGGAAGTTAGCCCCACGCACAACCCCCAACTGGGAGGCCAGACCCACTTTTAACTCTTGGGCGGAGGGTCCGGATTTATCCGGTGTCGGTAACCTCGCTGAGGCCGTGAGCGCCGCGGTTGGCCCTATTATTAAGAGCTCATCCGCCATCTCTGTTCCAAGGTCCCGACCCATAGACCTGGAGACCGAAATATGTTCGGGCAGCTCTAAAGGAGGGTGTGCACCAGGTAGCTCCTGCTAAGCACAAAGCTCTGGATGCGCCGTTGGCCGATCAGCTTCTCCGCCGTCATCCTTAAAGAGAGGTGAGCCCTGGTACAGACTCACTCAGAAAGCGGAGTTAAGAAGTGTAGATCCTAGCTAGCTTCCCAACAACAATCGACGTGGGTGTTACTGGTCCACTAACAATTTACACAGCTAGCCCCGCTATGTCTGAGATTTTCACTCTCCGTTATTGTCCCGAATCGCAAACCACATGAAACGGGAGCTGGAAGAAAAAATAAAAATTACTTAAAATTAGAGAGAATAACAGGAAACAGTTAAATTAGAACAAAAATAGAAATAAATTAAATTAAATTAAATTAAATTAAATTTATTTGAAAATAATTTACTTCTATTTTTATTTTCTATTTCCCTCTACTCTGTCTAATTCCACACCGTGGACGTTGCCGGTTCCGAACGGCGAAATACTCCAGGAGGATTGTCAATCGTTAGCTGGAAATGGGGCCGTGAAAAATTAGCAGTTTTTTTTTGTTCGCGTTCTTTTCCTGCTTCGAACGATGGTTTGAGTCCAGGTTGAGGCTCGACCTTTTTTTTGTACTATCGTTGAGCGAAGTCAAGTTCACGTACCGTGTCCATATATATATGCGAGCACAGAGCGCTCTGTGATAGCATAGTTTGTTCTGCAATAATTTGAAATTTGATGAGCAGAAACTGTTTCAGCACAGACTATGAGTGGCTGTGCTGATATATTGTACAGTTTGACAATACGCGCTCGGGCACCAATTAAACACTTTAGTGTTTTTTTTAAATTAAAAAACAACTTTATTTTTCTATTTTTTACTGGACATAATAACCCCTTACACTGGGCATTGACTTAACAATTCCTTACATCTACATCAAATAGTACCTCGCACGACGTAGAGCGATGGCATGTTCCTAAAGGTGCACTCGAGTTTCCAGATTGCCAAACTGTAATCAGCACAAACACTCATAGACTGTTTCTGCTCATCAGATTTGAAATTATTGCAGAACAAACTGTATGCTATCCAGAGCGCTCTTATCTCTAAATATTCTTACAAATTATTAGTCAAATTAAAGCCTGGTAATAGTAAATCACTCACTCATTTACCTACCACCATTCGATAATTTTTTTCTGATGTATTTTTCAGATTGTCGTACTAGAGGACCCATGGCTTTTACAGTCCTTACTTTGCAATCCTTGATGGCAAATTTTTTCTTTAGATGGTCAAAGAATCTTTTTTATTCAGCTATACCACCCCCCTCATACCCGAGTCACTACGTTATACTGTAGTTGATAGGGATTCGGATTTACTACTCAACATACCCGAATCCCACTATACAAGAATCACTATTATATGTCTTGGTTGACTGTTAATAATGTGGGTGGTAGCCAACTGTATTATGCTGCCACAGAGCGCTCTGTGGTCACATATATGTAGTTTGCTTCTCTCTGTCAAAAATAGTCTGAAAACTTTAATTCAAAAATGTTTAATAACACCGTGTAACAAAATTCTGAAAAACGTTTGTTGGTTTACATTTTTATTTCGTTTATGATTGGGGTGTGTCAGCTGTTTTGAGAAAAGTTTCTTTTAAGTGTTAGCCTTTGCTTTAGAATTCGACGTCAAAATTTATGTTTCCGCGCGTTTATCCACTTTTGCAGGTTTAAACAAAATATATATATATGTAACCGACGGTTCAAAAATGCATCGAAGCGCTGCCAATAATTCTATTCCTTAAGCCTAATTAACAGTTCTTTAAAAAAGAACTGTTCCTAGATGGAATAAAGAGAAAAGAGCGAAAAGGTCAGCACTTGGCGGTCCTTTAAAAAAATGTCCTAACCAATGCAATATTCAATTCGACAAAATTGTTAATTTCTTTAATATCAAATTGCAAATATTCTTTTCAATACAAAAAGCCTCGTAGAACTCTTGCATTTTGCTATTACATAGTATTAATATTTTTTATGCTCTTGATAAAAATAAATAACAATAATAAATTAAATATACGTAGAATATGGGTCATTCCATGACAAATCGTGCAGCCTATATGAGGAGCTCTGAACGAGCCCTCTCCCATTTAGCTCAAAATTTATTGAGTTACTTAAGTAATGGGAAGAAAAATGTTTGCTCAATTCGATATAGTAGGAGGTTCAAAAATTGGTAAAAAGTCAAAATTCAAGACTTCTTTGAAATTTCAAAAAATCCTAACTTTGGTTCTGCTTATCAGAATTTTGTAAATTATAAATTTTTAGGTAATTCACACGATTTTTATTTGCAAGGACGAAGGATAGGATAGGATATCTCAAAAAATAGTATTTTAATTTTACTAATTTTTTTATATATTGAAAAACATTTCACCTATCTTCACTCCAAATTTCAAGTTGGGATCGACCAAAAAATATTTTTTTAAGAAAATCTAAATATTTTGATATGCCTTTCCTTATGGAAATAAGTCGGGGAGAGTACGATAACTTTGGAGTCAAAAATGTATGTTTGATCGAGAGCAAGCATATTTTACTAAAGGAGGAGGGATCTACCCAGCCCCGTTTAGGGAGGCAATTTAAAAAAAGAATTTATTGACATGATAAAAGAAATTATCAAAAAACAATTTTTCTTTTTTACCTAAAAGTTCAGTTTTCTGTATCCAATAAGACATAATTTACAAAAAAACTGAATAGGCAGAACCAAAGTTATCAGATTTTAAAGAAATCTTGAATTTTGACTTTTTACCAATTTTTGAATCCCCGCTACTCGCGAACTATATTGAGTTGGGCAAAAATGTTTTGTCCCATGACTTGAACTACTTCAATAACTAACTCTACTCACTTGGAGCCAAATCGGAGAGGGGTAGTTCAAAACGTTGGGCGATGCTGCATGGAATGATAAAAAATTTAAGAGAAAACTAGAAAGAAAAAAAACTTTTATTTACACCAGAATATCAGAGAGAAGGTATTCCTCGTTATATGAATCATAATTAAAAAGCCAAGACCGTATAGCCCTTTCAAAAATTCCGGAAATTCTTATCGTTCTAATATTTAAAGGAGGATTGTAAATTAGCCGATATGAAGAGATAGATATTAACCTAATTGATGTAACGGACAAGGAACAAATTCTCAGCATTATTAAAAATGAACATTTAAAAAAATCAAAGCAAACGTACTATCATCTAAATCTGTTAAAAATTATCACACAATACATAAATAACTGTGACACATGTATATTAGCTGAACATGACCGACATCCGGTAAAAATTCCTTTCAAGTTAACGGAAACATCAAGATATTTCAACGAAATAGCTCACATAGATATATGGTTTCCGTATAAGAGCGTTTCGTTTTTGACTATTGACAAATTTTGCAAATATGCTACCATACATAAACTGCCAGGCAGAACTTGGATTTCGATTCTTAAAGCTCTTAAAGAACGAATCCATTTTTTAGGAAAATTGGAAAAAATAGTCTACGATAACAAAAGATGTGTTCTTCACAATGCAGTGGAACTGTTTTTAAGGGAAAATGAAATAGAATCACATGTTACCACACCCGAAAACAAAACTGGAAACGCTAATATAGAACGTTTGCATGGCACCCTAAATGAACATTTACGAATAATGAGCGTAGATATTATTAGCGATAATGGCATTAATACACAAGTATAGCTAGAAAGTATAATTACAAGAAACAAGGTTATTACACATATGGTACATGAGAGAAAATTTAAATATCAAACAACTCAAAAATAATTTTTTTATGTAGTAATAATTATAAAAATGAATATATGTATATCTCTTTTGAAAATAACTAAATAAGTAGTCAGCGTAACAGCCCATACAGGGCTAGAGCCTAGCTTCTTCGCGCCTCCACTGTGTTTTGCGCGTTATAATTTTGACACATGTGAAGGGGACCTACTGTTTAATGCCGGTTCCGGACGGCGAATTGCGAAAGCTTTCCATGACAGAAGTACTCCAGGAGGGTTGTCAGTCGTTCGCTGGAGGTGGGGCCGTGAAAAATGTTGTGGTGTTATTTCCCCGAGCCGGATTCGAACCCAGGTACTCTTGTTTAACAGTCCGACACCCTAACGATTAAGCCACGGCGCCCTCTTTTACACATAATAAATTTACAAGACTATGAAAATGCTATTAACACATTGACAGAAAATGTAAACAAACTCAACTTAGAACCAAATAGCTATGAATATCAAAGACTTGAGGAAAACGATTTTAACATTTTAATCCCACATATATATATATAAGGACAATAAACGACAGCGACATGGGCTCATAAACATTTTAGGTTCCGGCTTAAAGCTAATTGCAAGACAATGGATTATGAAGACGCTAAAGAAATCAATGAACATCTAAGAAATATAGACTGTAATAATGAGCAGATTACAAACCAAATGAATAAAGTAAGTAATAATAATTAAAAGCCTAATAGAAAATGACAAACAAGTCATAGAACATGTAAACATGCAGCAAATAAAATTAAATACAGTTCTAAACGAGCTAAGTCTAAAATCATATTCGATAGTATTAACTTTTAACAAATTGAAATCAGCTTTCCAAATCTGTGCCGATGTTAGTGTTTTTATAAGACAGATAGAAAAAATATCAGATAATATTCTTGTGAGTAGATTAAACATATTAGCACATAGCATCCTTTCTAGTAAAGAAATATCAGAATATAAAATATCACCACAAATGTTGCCTTATATTAGAAATAACGTTCTTTACAAAGATGAAACACTTATTTTTTGTATAAGCCAACCATTTTTTAATGCTTTAATAATTCCAATTCCAAATAACAGATTTGAACAAGAACAGATTTGATTTAAATAAATGAAGTCTGAAGAATGAAAATGAATGTTTTTGAAAGTGAAAACGAGATCGTAACTAAGAACAAACTTAAGCTCCATAAAAATAAATTTATTCAAACTATTTAAAAAGAAAATACTGTATGTAATTTAAGAATAAATAATTTAACTTGTATTGATAAAATTTATGATGATCTAGTTGTAACAAAAATGTTCCTACAACAGAAATAAAACAAAACTGTATTAGTCAAAAAACTAAAATTAATGGCAACAACTTAATAAAATTTAGCGATTGTAAAATTGAAATTAATAATGTAACTTTTACAAACACCTTTGAAATTTATACTGACAAATTTATAATTCCAAATCCAAACCCTAGTTTCAAGAGAATAATAAATACTTCAACTCTAGATAAAATGCATGAAAATTTTATACAAAATAGAGAAAAAATCAAATACTTGCAATATAAACAATAAACCAAGCAACTACAGTAATTCATTCAAGTACAGCTTTGATTAGCTTAATATTGATTGTTATTAACTATAACTATAACTATAACTGTTAAGAAAATAAACAAAAAGAAATATATGTTAAACAAAAGAATACTATTGCAGATCCTTTTGCAGAAGGAATTATATACTAGGTATTACCTTCTCCTATTTTATTTTCTTATCAAAAGTAATAAAGGGTGATTTTTTAGCTATTATCTTTTTGGAAACAGCTGAAACGCTTCGTGTTTTGTTTCACTGTCAAACATCTTCAGTTTGGTCTATAATTTAACCGTGAATCGTCTTACAAACCAACAACGCTTGCAAATATTGAATTTTATTATCCAAATGCGTGCTCTGTTAAGAAAATTCAGAAAGTTAAGAAAATGCTCAGCGACGAAGCTCATTTTTGGCTCAATGGGTACGTAAATAAGCAGAATTGTCGATTTTGGAGTGAATATCAGCCAGAAGCATTCCAAGAGCTACCAGTTTGGTGCGGTTTATGGGCTGCTGACATCATTGGACCGTACTTCTTCAAAGATGATGCGAATCGTAACGTAACTGTGAATGGTGAGCGCTACCGTGAGATGATATCCAACTTTTTTTTGCCCAAAATGCAAGAGCTTGACTTGCATGACATGCGGTTTCAACAAGACGGTGCCACATGCCACACAGCATGCGCAACAATGGACTTATTGAGAAGCGAGTTCGGTGAACATTTTATTTCACGTTCGGAACAGGTCAATTGGCCGCCTAGATCGTGCAATTTAACGCCTTTAGACTATTTTTTGTGGGGCTATGTTAAACTTCATGTCTATGCAGACAAGCTCGTTTCAATTGACGCATTGGAAGATCACATTGAAGCATTTATTCGTGAGATACCGGCCGAAATGTTGGAAAGAGTATGCCAAAATTGGACTAAGCGGATGGACCATTTAAGGAGCAGTCAAGGTCATATTTTGCATGAAATAATCTTCAAACATTAAATTATATGGACCGTAAAAATTTCATGCATTTTTCTGAATTTTATGTGTTTTTTTTTTTTTTAAAAAACTTTCCTACAGCTTTTAAAAAATTACCCTTTATATCAGCATAATTCATAATAAGTTGAAACACATCAGAAACTTAATGTAATTGTAAACTATCTTAAGAATTTTTTTGTAAAGAATTATTTTAATTTTATCTTAATAAAGAGGTCAGTTGAAATCTACAACTCAACAACTTCTTTCTATCCATAACTATATCAAG
Organism: Syritta pipiens; assembly: GCA_905187475.1. Classification (NCBI taxonomy): domain Eukaryota; kingdom Metazoa; phylum Arthropoda; class Insecta; order Diptera; family Syrphidae; genus Syritta; species Syritta pipiens. Next base: position 57,713,335 of record LR994572.1, on the reverse strand, counting down.
TAAAAACTATCAAAATGCTTGGGAGACTTTGAAGCTGCGCTACGATAATGAGCAACAAATTATAGCAATTCATCTCGACCGAATGTACAAGACAAATCATACAGGAAACCAGCCATCAGCAATTCATATAAAGTAAATAATGGACGACAATAAGGGCTCGCTGCATTAAAAAATATGGGATACGATACGTCATCATGGGGTCCAGTGATAGTACATCTAATCATCAAAACACTAGATCCAGAGACAAGAAACTTATTCAAACAAACCGTACAAAAATAAAACAAGATGCCAACTCAAGAAGCACTCTATGAGTTCCTTACAAGACGATACCGCGCACTGGAAGTTTTATCATCGTCAAGGCAGAAGACGTCAAGAGATGAACCGAGAAACTCCGTTAGCAACTACCAACTCGCAACAGCAGCCGAGTGCATATTTTGCAAGGGTGAACATAATATATACTCATGCAATAAGTTTATGAGCTGGGCACCCAAGTGATATGAGCAAATGAAAGCAGAAAACTCTGTCAATTCCTTACGACATGACAAACAAAGCGCATGTCTGAGCAAAAGGTTATGCAAACATTGTAACAAAAGGCACAATTCTCTTCTACACATCGAAAAGTTCATGTAAGCTGCCAATTGGTTCCTGCTTAAGATTATTTATTGCAGCCACCAATTATTTTCAAGTTCTAGGCTTCTTTTAATGCAAATATCTTCGAAAAATATTTCTATTGTAATTGCAATGAGCATTTGTCCCCCTATTACTTTTGGAGATAGCAAATTAAGTCTATTTATATTAACCAAAAAAATTAATTTCGTAGTTTCAAAAAGTAACGTTCATCCGGACTCCGTACAACAAGGGATGGCGGCGAAAACAAAAAGTTAGAACAAATTAGACTTGCTCGGAAGCATACAGCGACATGCGTGAATCTGCTCAGAAGCCCAGATAAGTGTGAGTGTAATATGAGAGCGAGGGATTTTCCAGCCTGTAAATCTGGTTATCTTGTATAGGTGATTTGTGGTTCAATCAAGCAGAGAACTGCAACAGCACTATTTTTTTTTTTTTTTTTTGTTAACACTTTTTCGTTTCCGTTGTTCTACTATCTTTTAACCGCACTTTCTGAAGAATGGTCCCTGCTCAGACGCCAGTCAAATTTATCTATCCGGATTTCTTTAAAAAAATAGATCTTTATTCACTTTGAGGTCTGATTACAAATTGAAGACTTAATTCTAGTTCTACTTCTACTTATTATCTGATTATGTTTATTTGCATTTTTCCTCGACGTGAAATGATGTTACCGGACACTCCTTCATGTTGCTCCACCTGTTGCTGATTTGGTATGATCGGTACCTGGGAGATTGCTTCATCACTCGTACCTTCGGAGTGGCACGAACTCGTGTCGTTTTGCATTAACTTATATAATAGACCAACTGTTATGATTGCTTGAATAGTCATTGATTCATTGAGTCTTCAATTGAAATCCAAAAATCATTTGAGATATCTCCGTCGCCTATAGTCCGTTTTCCCAATTTACAGAATCATAATCTATATTTCGCAAGTACCTTGATATAATTCAATAGAATAGAATCCGAACTGTAAGTAGTATATATAAATAATTGCACGTAGAGAGCTCATTACATTATTCGTATTCAATGCACTTAGAAAAATTAAAAATTCGTTCTTCAAGTCTTTAAATAGTTATATATGCAAGTCATTCCTATGATTTCCACTCCGCTTTTAGTACTACTTTTACACTGCACAACACCATCGTATGAGTTTAAGATAACTTGATATTTTCTTGTTGTTTTGATGTTCTTAGGCCGTTGTTTATTGTGTGTCTGTGTTTATGTGTAGCGGGCTACGTGCGACCCATAATCTTTTAGGATGTAATTTATAGAATAATCAAATCATATAAATTAAGAATAATCGGAGAATATTTTCAGTATAACTGCAGACTTCGCTCCAAGACGTTGTCAACATGGCAAACCCAGACCAGCGTATTGTGTACACCAAGGTACAGCCCAGCAGTGTTTTTCTTTATCTATTTTTAGTTCTGATTCCACTGTTCTATCCCACATATTTAGCTCTTTATTAACAATGAATTTGTTGATTCAATTTCGGGAAAAACATTCGATACAATAAATCCAGCTACTGGCAATGTGATAACTAGTGTCGCAGAAGGTGACAAGGTGCAATATGGAGATTTTATATTGATTTTTCTTGGTTTAACGCTTATCGGTGTTTATTTTAGGCTGATGTTGATTTGGCAGTGATAGCAGCCAAAAAGGCATTTGCCAGAGGCGCAGAATGGAGGACAATGGGACCACAAAAAAGAGCTGACTTGATTTTAAAGTAAGTAAATGTGTGAAAAGAACATTATCGGGGGTCTACAACTTTTTCGCATTCACTTTTCTTGTCTCTTATGTTTGTGTGAAATTATCAATGCTAACGAAATGTTTTCACGCTAAGATGTATTTCAGCCGATTACAATTGAAGCCGGTTAAATATGTTTACGAGTGGTGTTGACAAGATTGGATTCCGTTGATTAGATTAAACTATGAATTTAAAAAAAAATAAGTTTTTTGCTTGAGATAATATTAGGTTGTCAGATATCTCCCTTCTGCTTTTTTGTCTTTTGAATTTCCCGGCTATGTACAAAGCGCTACAGAGCTCGCTACTTCACTTGCTCTTAGGTAAATGATTATTTTTTTTTCCTTTTAGATTGACGAGTCTTATGAAAAGGGATAAGGACACGTTAGCAAACCTCGAAGTCATAGATAATGGAAAACCACATGCCGAAGCTGCATTCGATGTTCACTATTCGACTGAGACACTTAAGTACTACGCTGGGTGGACTGACAAGTTCTTTGGTGATACCATACCACTAGATAGTCTTGTTTCGCTGACAAAAAAGGAGCCAATCGGTGTAGTAGGTCAAATAATACCCTGGAACTATCCACTATTGATGTTAGCTTGGAAATGGGGGCCAGCTTTAGCAGCTGGATGCACACTTATCATGAAGCCAGCTGAACAAACTCCACTTACAGCTCTCTACATGGGTGCATTAGCAAAAGAAGCTGGTTTTCCTAAGGGCGTAATCAATATCATAACTGGTTACGGACCTACGGCAGGTGCTGCCATATCAACGCATCAGGATATCCAGAAAGTCGCATTCACTGGATCGGTTGAAATTGGGCGCGTCATTATGGAAGCAGCAGCCAAATCGAATCTAAAAAAGGTTTCACTAGAATTGGGTGGCAAGAGTCCCGTAGTTGTTTTTGATGATGCTGATGGTATTTAAAATATAAGAATTTACTAAATTTAGACATTATCAATAACCACTGTCAATTACAGTTGCTTTCGCGGTTAATGTGGCTCATGATGCGCTCTTCTCCAATCACGGCCAAAGTTGTTGCGCAGGCAGCCGGACGTACGTACACGAAAAGATTTACGATGAATTTGTTGCTAAAGCTGTACAAAAAGCAAAGGAACGTATTGTTGGAAATCCTTTCCAGAAAGACGTTCAACAAGGTCCACAAATCGATGAAGAAATGTTGAACAAAGTTTTGAAATATATAGAAAGTGGTAAGAACGAGGGAGCTAAGCTAGAGTGCGGCGGTAATAAAGTTGGAGATGTTGGATATTTTATTGAGCCAACTGTTTTCTCTGGAGTTCAAGACACCATGAAAATAGCTCAAGAGGAGGTAGTAAATTTAAAAATGCATTTTGAGCTTGAAAGCTCTTAAGATTTTTTATTATTTCTTTTACAGATCTTCGGCCCAGTTCAATCTATTTTCAAGTTCAGCACAATCAATGAAATAATTGAGAGAGCTAATGACTCTACTTATGGCTTGGCTGCTGGTGTCATCACAAATGACATCAATAAAGCCATTTATTTTGCAAATAGCGTTGATGCTGGTTCTATTTGGATTAACTGCTACGATGCTGTTCTACCACAAACTCCATTTGGCGGATACAAACAATCTGGATTCGGCCGGGAGTTGGGAAAAGATGGTCTAGAAAATTATCTAGAAACCAAAACTATTACAATTAAATTGCTTTAAGGTTCTTTTTTCTGTTCTTGCCAAACCCTTATAGTTTTAGAACCCCTTTTTTTTTATGTACTATAATTCCAATAAACACTGGCTTGTTTTTGTTCATTGTTGCAAATAAAATAAACCGAAGTAGAGACACTAAACTTATTTTACTTTTGGTTCAAGATTAATGTGGACAAATCTGAGGTTATGATCATTTCCAGAACGCCTGTTCAATGCACTCTGCATGCTAGTGGAGAAGTTCAAAAATCTCAGGGTTTTTTTCTACGAGTGATGGGAATTCTGCGTCTATATTGCGTCTATATTGACCGTATTCGAAAACTTACACGGAATACTGAATATAAACTGATGTAACGCAATCAGCCAATGTTTAAATCAATCGGCCATGGTATTAGACATTGAATACTTGCAACTGTGACTATGTCTGACCTCCGAATTATCTTCTGATTAGCTTCATATATTTAAGTTTGAATGATCATAGTGACAATGGGAATGGTTATGTAACAAAATATTAATGACTGATCATGACTTGTGTGATAATTTTCCAATAACCTAAAAGTGCGCTGGTTAATTAAATTACTCTTGGAATCTAATTTTTCAAAAAAAATCTTAATCGCTATCGAAAATTGTTAGATACTGCAACAGAAAAGTGCCAATTATTAAAAAAGGCGCAAGTTGCGCAAGACTTTTTTAATATACATACTCCTTATGATAAAACGAGACAGATCCCAATAGGACTTTTCGGGCTAATTAGGAAAATTACGAAATCTATAATTCGATGGTTGGGGCACGTGGCATGAATGTTCCCATCAGTACGACTTCTGGGGCGTGCTTTGAATGCGATCCGGTCAGGAAGGTGACCGTTCGGCAGGCTCAGGATGAGATGATTGGACCACGCCCATAATCGCGCTGGGTTAGGCTTGAGCATACCTCCGGATGAGTTAGAGTCAGCTGCGGAGGGTCGGGTTGCCTGAAGATCTCTTCTGCGTGCACTGCCCCCGCGACCCCGTTAGTGGAATATGCGGTCGCAGAAGTTGTTATGTTATGTTATACTTTTGGTTATCATTAGACCTCAAATTTTGCATATTTTTAAAAATTAAGATAAGTAAATTCTGATGACACCAAAGTTTGTTTTATTGAAAATAGAGTCGAAAACCATATGAATGTGGGATTTTAATTTAAATACGCAAAACACTTCTATTATTCAAATTTTATTAATTCAAAATATATTACATTACTTATTAATTTTAATTTACTTAGATTATTCAAATGCGTTTAATGACGACTTCTTGCAATGAAAGTTTTCTGACTAATGACGACGAAATTGTTCTGTCTGTTCTCTTTTGTGTCTCTTCGTTCGTAAGAAGTATGTGTGTGTGTGTGTATGTTCGTATGACTTTGTTGTTTCATTTCGCGTTGTGTTTCCCGTATGTTCGTCGAATGATCGTCCTGTTATTTTGTACACGTGTGGTTTCGTCGTAGAATTGTTGCTGGTAAATTGCTGTTGTGGGTAGTGGATTTTTGTGCTGTTCTGTCGCGTGATCGGCTGTCTGTTAGTTTGTCTAGGGTATTGTCTTGTCGTTTGGCTCCAATCCCACATGAATATTTTTAATTTTTTGGCATATGCAAAACGTAATATTAAAAACCTATGTTAAACAGATCAATAAATAACATAAAAGCGATTCAGAGGTTAGTATACATAGAAACTTTATTAATTACTGTCAGATATTAAAAAAAAGTAATTGATATTTACTAATACAGAAAACTCGTATTATAAGTAGTGATACCTACCCGGTGGTAACACCGTGTTCAACACTGTGTTGTGTCTATGGGCCTTATAATGTTCCATAATAATAAAACCTTAAAATAATAAAATCTTTAAATTGAAATTTTTCTGTTTTAATAAATATCCACATAAATGCCACCGGTACATAAACGGGTGGTTATCCCGAGAGGATATTTACCGGGTATTTGCCCATCACTATTTACAAGCGATCCAGGAGACGAAAAATTGCTAAATATTTTGTGGAGCGACGAGACGAAGGTTAATCTGCTTTTAGAAACGACGAAATCTGCTTAGGAAAACGTAAGGCATCCCCAAGGCAAAACAATTTTATAACCGGTACACAAAAAAAGCCATTTTTTCCGCCATGATCACTCGTCCAATTTGCATGTGACATGGAAATCTGTAGCCCCATACTGTCTGGTAAGTTTGGCGTTTTGTATGTGGCGACGGACTGTTGGAGCATTGACAATGTTGTCATATCGTGTTAAATCGCCTAAGATGACTTGAAACGTCTCTTTATTGTAATGTTACTATACTGTTATCATTCATATGAAAATCTTTTTGGGGTGGAAGTTTGAAAAAATAAACATTTCATTTTTTCTTTTCTGTGTGACAGAATAAAAGTTCTCTTGCTGGCAGTGCAATCGCTAACCATACCAATTTATTTGATCACACATTTTTTGTGTTTAAACAATTTAATAAAAAATCATGTATGCTAATATTTAAAAAGGTTATGTTTAGTCTCTAATAAGTGTGCGGAATACAAATGCATCAAAAGTATAAGCACTTCGTTCATTTTGCTGCGGTAATGACAAACATTGTAAGATATATCCCCACGTGTATCTATTCTTTTGATCATGTGTGTACATTATTTATTCTTTTGCATTACTAACCTTCAATATTTAACAACGGGCCTTCAATTTTTTGCTGAAATCGGTTTGCATATGTTTTGCATATTTATTGCATATTTGTTTGCATATCTTTAGCATGTTCTGCATATTTTCGATATGCATTACAATTTGTTATATTTAAACGATAAAATGTCTAAATACAAAGCTTCAATCTGATAAAAAAAATGTGGAAGTATCCTAAATCCGAGGTCTAGTTATCATTCTTAGCGCCTGCTGGTACCTTTAAGAATAATGTGGCATTCAATGTGTTAACATTAAATTGACCCCTGGCAAGGATTGATTTTTAGCAAATTCTCGTTAGCATCATAAAAAATAGTTAGGGAGCAAGTTTTCGATGTGCTATTTTTTTATATGGTAATCCCGAAGGCTGTTTGCATTTTTTTTGTTTCCAATGATAGCGTGATTAAAAGAAGGGAATCAGTGGCAAAAATACTTCTGAATCTTTGTGTTTGCTAAGCGTGTTATTAATGCACAGATATCGCTTCTTGTATATATATTTTTTAAATTAATTCTATTTTTTTAACTTAACTAATCGCAGGTATTTAGTCGCTGGACTTTAATATAAATTCAGTAAACTGGCCGTCAAATCTTGGTTTTCTAAATTAGAAATGTTCGGCAACACATTTTTAAAACTGAAACCAAAAAAAACCCTACAACAGAAGGCTCTCTCCGAAAAGATTTGTCTTATATTTCCTGGTTTATTTGCGAACCGATGATTTTAGAAATACCTCTTGATTATCACAAAAATCAATGCTACGGAATTGTGGAAAAAACGTATATTTAAATAAAATAATTACATATTTGTTTTGTTAATAATCTCGCACCTTTGTGGGTTTTCGAATTTGTGCTTTTGCGTACAAAGCGCATTTCAATAAGTTTATATAAAAAAAAATAAATAAATTTTGAGATACGGTTATAAAACAAAATTAATAATTAAAATATGCTAGTTTTAAAGTCGTTTTTTTTTTTTTTTGTAGTTTAACAGTAAAACTATTTTACGATTTTAGAGGGATTTTTTTTTTTCAAAGCAATTGTTAATAAGAAAAGGGAATGAGCAATATAAAAGTTACTCTATGATCAATGTGAAATCATTACAGAAGAGTTCAAGTAAGCTATTAAATAGGGACAAATGAAAAGAAACGAAATAGGTATGTACATGAGGAGCAAAAACTGATACTTTTAAATGTCTTAAGAGGAATGTTCTTTCCTTTATGAAATTTAATTCCAACACTCTTTTAGTCACATTTTTACAGCAGCGAGGATTTAACTATTTAAATTTGCGGCTAGGAAATGTAGGACTTTCCGGTGGTGTATTGTTTTGGTGCGTAGATACTTTTTTTGATGACGATTTAAACGGCTGAAGTTTCTTGGGCGCTCTAGGTGATGGATTGTCAGGCAATATAGCTTGTGTCAAATCTCTTATAGTAGAGTCAACAGTTGTTTGTACCCAACCTATAGAAAACATCAAATTGAATTTTGTTATTTGCCATTGTTAATGGAATTAATTTAGTTAGATTAATTTAAAATATAATCTAACGAATTAATTAGGCTGCAGTGTTGGATCTACCACTAATTCTCATAATTTTAATGCTACTAACCTTTGACTGTAGCTCGATGATGATCAAGAAGTGCAGCTGCAAGTGGTGCAGAGCCCGAGGCGCTGTCTCGAAATGATGCATATGATGCAGGAGGTATTGGACTATATACACGATTAGCGAAATCTTCGAACGTTGAATTCTCCTTATACCGCAGTGAAACACTTTCCAATGAACGATTTCTTTCTTCGTAACTAAAAGTTATATATAAATATATATATACATACGTAAATATTGGTCATTCTTAAACTGTTGCAGTTTACTTACAATTGCTGATAGAGTGATAGAGAAGACCGCTTCGAACGACTAGCGTTTATTGCTGTTTCCCGGACTAAAGTAGCCAAACAAGAACCATTGACCACGCTTTCATTTGCCAAAGGTCCAAACCACGGAACATCTGGTTTCCAGTTCACAGTAACTCGGAATAGACAATTTTTAAGTGGATATACAACAATGAGAACATCACAAAACTCTGTTGGTAATATATCACGCCGATAGTCACGATTATGTTCACTCCAAACAATGTGAACTTCATCATTTCCTAAATGACGAGTTTTTGTCAAAAGTGCCTCCGGAGTATCACTAGGCATACGTGTCGCCACGTGATATATAACCTCAGTGAATGGAGTTGCGTAGTAGGGTGCTGTAGCTCCACATCCTTGCCGGGGCATTCCGCCCAAAAATCCATTGTGCGTTTCCAGATCAATTTCCCAACCTAATGCGGACACAAACATTTCATATGCACTGCTGCCATATGTATTCTTCAAAATACTATTTTTGTCCTCCTGTCCACAGGCTACATATATAACAGCAACCTTATGAGTGTCTCTGCACTTTTGTATATCAACATTTCGTAATTCTCTCATAAGCTTTTCACTGCGTTGTAGTAAATGGGAACGGCTACGTCGCTCCCAGCCTGCTAAGCCCAAATGGTTAAAAAGTAAGCGACAGTATTGAAATGGAACTTCTGATTTATATAAGCTTGTTGTATTATAGGATTCGAAGGACTGCTCAGACGATGGTTGTAAGAATGAAGAAGTGCAATAGGACAATTTATCTTTTTCTGATTGAAGTAGGTTTGTTACATACTCCTGTTCAATAGAACGTTGGTTGAGCAGAATCGAAATAGTTTGTGCTTCCAGTTGGCATGCCAAAGGACTTGTACCCGGCACGTTTAACTGTGATGCGGAGGTCATTAAACATTCAGGACTCGTATATCCGATGTATTGAAGTAACTAAAAAATAGGAATGCTTGTACTTGTTGAATTGAAATTTATTTGTTGATAGATTTATAATGATCAAACAACCAATAATATAGTCTTAAACTTAAAAGTGATAAAGTTGAGAATCTGTTATATTGTTTTAAAATAATTGTGCAAAAAGTACTGACGGTACCTAAATTTTGTAAGATGAATTCGAACTTCTCAGACGAACCAAATCCCCAGATGTAAAAAGAAACAACCACACAAACAAACTAAAATAACACCACAAACGCGCTAACGGCGCATCTAAGAAAACTAAAACAGAGCCGTAACAAAGAGAAACATTCATATTCTCTCGAGGCTGCGCTTCTGCTGTTAAAAAGCTATAAAGTCACCTCAAAGCTAGTATGGGACTCTCGAATTACTGCTCCAGACGAACAGCACAGAGTTCATCTCATTGACATACCTGGCCACAACGGTCACATTGGCTTTGCATCACCTGTCTTGATGCTACGAACATTCTGCGGCATACCGTAGCACCGCCAAATGCTGCATAAATAGCATGGCTAAAGAGCAGGCTTGGAAAGAGTTCGGCCAGAAGTTGGAAAGCTATCTGCGAATAAGGTGTTCTGGCAAACTATCCGGCGCCTCAGAGGAAGGAAATTCAACATCATCGAAGGAGTTAAATCCAAAGATGGGGTGTTGCTTTCCAATGAGGCAGACATCTTACGCAGATGGAGCCAGCACTTTTCGGAGTTGCTCAATCCCGAACAGGGCACTGAGGATGGCAGATCTGTCGTCGTGAGTATTGCGGAGAACAGTCCAACGGTGGAAGTCACATTAGCGATTGAAGCGCTAAAAATCGACAAATCCGCCCAGGAATGCTGAAGGCGCTGGGTAAAGAGGGAGTTTTATGGCTCTCTCGTGTCATTAAGGTGGCCTGGGAATGTGGCGAGACGCCGGGTGATTGGCAAACTGGGGTGATTCTCCCTCTTTTTAAAAAGGGGGATAAGAGAGACTGCTCGAACTATAGGGGCATATCTCTTTTAAATCTCTACGGTGTTGGAGACGCGTTCCAGAGCTATAGTTCAATCCAGGTTGGGGGGCGAACAGTGCGGCTTTCGACCCGGCAGAAGTACTACCGACCAGCCTTTCACTCTAAGAATGGTACACCCACAAATGTGGGTGCCAGACGTTTTGCACGCGGCCTTACCCCCGCCAGACGGGCTTAAAGTATGTTAAAAAACGAACAGTGAGGCTTCAGAATATGCCAAACCGATCTACAGTTGTTTTGTAAAGTTGAAAAAGGCAAATGACCAAGTTCCTCGAGTTAAACTCTGGAGTGTTGTGGAGTGCAGAAATATGGGATTGATGGTCCTCTGTTGAGGGCCATTCAGTCTCTATACACAAAGCTTGTGTCACAACTATAACTATAGTAAATAAACACCTTTTACTGTGCTAGTCGAAAATCAGTTCTTCACACAAATTTTAAAATCTTACTGCTATTGAAGGCAAATGAAACATTTTTTTACACGCTTTCTTAATTCATCGGGTCACATATGTAAACAAATCGGGTGTTGCTGGTCTAAACACCCCTGTCGTCATTGAATTCTATAATATCGATGTATATTCGAAAATATTATGGAGAACCGTCTCTAAAATGGGTGTCCGACCATGAGTGCCCATTGCAAACGGTGCCATTCGTTTGCAAGAGAGTACCTAATGAAGCCTATGGACCTCTGGCGTATAGTTATGTTTTCCGACGAATCTTAATTCAAAATTTTCTCCTGTAATGGGCGCTTGAGGATGTGGAGGAAGCCACCATATTCCAAAGAACACTTTTACTTTTATCTCGTAGTGTTGTTGACCAATGGTTTTTTCCTTGGCACGCATGGTCTAAACGCCGTTTCAGGAGAGTGCACGAACTTAGGGTCACCGACTTTAATAAGATTTATGCAACCAACATCGCTACTACTCAAAACCAACAGTGATCCCGTTTCAATAATTACTTATTATTTTACTTAAGAAATTTAACTATCACTTTTGGGGATTTTGTTCTTGTGGATTTTGTCTTGGTGGCTTCGGTTGTTGGGTTTTTTTGGGGGTATTTGGTTTTTGAGGATTTTTCAAAACACGGGGATTTTGTCATTTGGGGATTTTGGAATTGGGGATTTAGTCCGTCTCCCGTTGACATACCCTTAGCGGAGCGACGAAGTCTCTAAACCTGGAAGAGAGGGGGTTGAAATTGAAGCGGTCCACTCCCCCACTCATAAAAATATGCAAGTTGTCTTTTTATAATTACACGAAAAAATAAAAAAAAAATTGTTAAAATTTTTGTCGGTTTTTCAATAATCAATTTGCTGTAGAAAATTGATTTTCGGGATTTGGGGATTTTATCTTTGTGGGTTCGGTTTTTAGGGATTTTGGTTTTGGGACTTCGGTTTTTGAGCATTATTTTTTTTTTTGGGTTTATGTTTTTGCGGATTTTGTCCCTAATCCAATATGGATGTATGTATATGTGTGTATAGGTGTGCATAAATGTACACATTAGAAATAAAGACGGCTATGCTAGAACGCGGTATTTTTTGTTGGAAGCTGATAACTAATGGCAAAATAACATGTCTGATGCGTGCTCTGTTCTACAGAAATAACAGAGACACTTATTTACTTTGATAGTTTCGTTGTGTAAAATTACTGTACCTTTGTATAAAATTACTGAACCTTTGTTGCTGTGCCAATATATGATTGAAGATTTGCTGCACCGCAGACAAGAAAAATTGTCAGCTGATTATGGGAACATTCAGATGTGAAATATTGTTTCAAATAAATAGAAATAGAGAAAAATCTTATGCAAATCTTTGGAAGATTTTTTTATTGCCTTTGCCATATAAAGGTTGTCAAATATCTCCGTTCCGCTTTTTTGCTCTTCATTCAATGCTTCATAAAAAGTGTTACAGTGATCGGATTTAGTTCAAATATGCGCCGTTTTGTTCGATAAGCTGTTTCCATCTAGACGGCAACTTCATAATACCCCCCTCGTAGAAGCCCCCCTCCTTATTTGCGAAGAACTCGGACAGCCACTTTTCACAAGCCTCTTTTGAGTTCAACTTCACACCACCAAGGGCGTTCGCCATGGACAGGAACAGGTGGTAATCACTTGGCGCTATGTGGTGGATGCGATAAAACCTCCCATCCGAGCTCCCGTAGCTTCTGACGAGTCATCAACGAAGTGTGTGGTCTGGCGTTGTTCTGGTGGAACACTACACCCTTCCTGTTGGCCAATTCTGGACGCTTCTGGTCGATCGCCTGCTTCAAGCGGTCCAGTTGTTCGCAGTAGATGGTAGAATTAAGCGTCTGGCCATTTGGGAGCAGTTTATAGTGGATGATTCCCTTCCAATCCCACCAAACACACAGCAAAACCTTCCTGGCCGTCAATCCCGGCTTGGCCACTGTTTGGGACGATTCACCGGTCTTAGACCACAACCGTTTTCGCTTGATATTGTCGGATGTGATCCATTTTTCGTCGCCATGTCACGGGTCAGCGTAGCTGATAGGTTTCTGTAGTTTTCACTTCCGGGATGAGCGATGTGCTCTTTTCAGCACGGCCAAGTGATTTGCCCTCGGCTTTGGCGCTGGCCCAAGAAGTCGAGCCTAATCACCGCGGCCAGGTAATCAGTCATACCTTCAGTATGGTGATCTGCAATATGATCAGCAGACCCACAATTAAGTTCCGACTCATTGCCAAAACAAGAAAAGGAGAATATAGTTTTGCAACTAGGTTCACAGGGCCAAAGCAACAGAGAATTAATTACATGATTCAGGAGAATGTACTGCACGCCAGACTGAAGTGGACCATGGCCAATTCTGAGGAGGAAGAAATCGAAGCATCTAATGAGCTCGATCAAATCCATTTTTTAGGTAAAGGTCCCTGCTCCCGTAATAGCAGGAAGAATAATAAGATTATTAATAGATACGGGTGCCTCCCTCTTCGTGACTACGCACCTTGCCGCGGTGAAGGGACTCAGTAGGAGGCCTGACGACTCCGGAGAGTTATGGCAGCAGGGCCTCCCATATTGCAAGGTCTCCCGATAGGGCATCCGAAGCCAAGAAGTGGTCAAACCTAACTCCAGAGGTATTGTGAGCGTGCTGAGTAAGCCGTGCCCAAGGATGAAAGGCTGAGGGTTAAATCAATCACTAACGAGCTCCTTCAGGCACCTGGCCAGTGTCTGTCGTAAGTGGGCTGTCGTCACATTAAACCCGGCTATCGGCACCCGGCACAATCTCATCGTTTCTTATGAAAAAGCTGGAAAAGCTGATAGAGATATATACACGTGAGAATATCTCACAATATGAACTATCCTAGGCCAAAAATACGTATCGCAAGGGGTTCTCAACGGAGACGGCACTTCACCCTCTAGTAAGCACTATAGAAAAATCCTTTGAGCACAAAGAATTTACTATGATAGAGTTTCTGAATATAGAGGGAGCCTTCAACAACGTAAGCTAGCTCTCGAGAAGCTATCAAAAAGGCACTTATAGACTTAATATAAACAGAAGCCTATGCGACTGGATTAACATGTTTTCCAACAGGATTGAAAGGGCCGAGTTAGGAAGTCACCATACCAGCAGAGCGACCTGCAGAGGAACGCCACAAGGATGGGTGCTATCACCGCTATTAGTGGTGAAAGTCTCTTGGAGCTCAGCTCAATTGGCTGCAAGCCAATCGCTTACGCAGACGACATAGCAATAGCCATCACGGGAAAATTCCCGGACACTATTAGGAATGTCATGGAAACAGCCCTTCACAGGTTAGCAGCATGGACGGATAAAGTAGGACTCGACGTTAACCCATCGAAAACGGAGCTAATCCTGTTCACAAGGAAATAAAAAAGTACCTTCTCTGAGACCACTGAAGTTAAAAAATAAAGAACTGGGTTTCTCGAAAATTACCAAATACGTCGGTATCATTCTAGACAGCAAGCTTAACTGGAAACCCAATATCCAAGAGCGTGTGAAGAAAGCGGCAGTGGCATTATACACCTGTAGAAAAGCCCTTGGCTGCAGGTGGGGTCTTCAGCCAAAAATCGCCCACTGGGCATATACTGCAATTGGAAGACCTATTCTGTTCTATGGCATAATCGTCTAGTGAGAACTCTGGGTAGGATACAAAGGACGGCATGCTTGTGCATAACGGGATCAGTACGATCCATACCAATTCGTGTTCCGAAGAACTCCAATTTTATAAGTGCGCTGACGTAAATTTCACACAAGTAGAAAAGGTTGAAATACTAAAAAATGTAGCATCTAAATTTGAAAGAATGATGCTACAGCTAAAGGGAGTTTTTGCAAATTCCAACGAATCTCTACCGTACAACACAAACGTTGTCATAGACTTCCGCTAATTAAATTTAGAGACTATAGATGGTAAGTACCCGATCCCAAACGTGTCGGTTATTTTGGCGAACCTGGGCAAAGCTCGATACTTCAAAACGCTTGATCTGAAGGAAAAAACGACACTTTCCGTGGGGAACGGCAAATACGAGTTCTGCAGACTACCTTTCGGCTTAAAGAATGCCCCGAATATTTTTTCAGACAACAATCGATGATGTTCTCAAGGACCAGATAGGTAAAATCATGTCACGTCTACGTCGATGACGTAATAACTTTTTCAGAAAACGAAGGAGATCATGTAACCCACATTGCATGGGTCTTGTCAAGTATGAGGCCAACATGAGAGTCTCCAGAAAAGTGTTGAATACCTTGGATTCACTGTATCAAGGGGCGGCATAAAATCAAGCCCTGATAAGGTGAATGCAATTCGTAATTTTGAACAACCTACAACGCCCTTTAACTAGCTTAATTACAGGTGTTTTGTTCGGGATTTCGCATTAATAGCAAAACCGCTGATAGATATCCTTAAGGGCGAAAATGGCAGGATTGGAGCTGCCCAATCAATAAAGGTCCCAATAAAATTTACTGAAGAGCAATTTCGGACCTTCGATAAGTGGGGAATGATACTGGCTCCTGAGGAGGTTATACTCCTGTATCCCTATTTCAGAAAGCCGTTCGACTTAACGACGGACGCGTCGGCGTTGGGTCTGGGTGCAGTCCTGTCTCCTGATCCTGATAGACCGATTGCGATCATTTCAAGCACTTTAAAAGATAGAGAGGCTCATTATGCAACGAACGCGTGCGAATTATTGACATTGAGAAATTATCTTTATGGTGTCAAGAACCTCAATATCTACACCGATTACCAACTACTTGCAGGTGCAGTGTCGGACCGTAACCCTAACGTTAAAATTAAGCGGTGGAGGTGCTTTAAAGACGAGCATAATGCAAACATCTATCATAAGCCCTGTAAAGAGAACTATGTTGCTGACGCACTGTCATGACACACTATTCATCCCTTGGAAGAGGAAGCATTTTCGGACATTGCAACAGTCCATAGCGAGGAATCACTAACTCTCACAATAGAGTCCTAGAACAAGCACAGTTTCCTTTAAAGCGTCATTTCGTGTTGTTTACTGAGAAGAATCGACACATTATTGGTTTCACGGATAGAGATAGTCTCAACGATGAAATTTTGGCATTGTAAGAATAGGGTGTTGGACGTTTATGACAAAAATTAACAAAGGGAGATAGTTGCTTGCGAACACAATCGAGCACATAGAGCCATCCAAGAGAACGTGAAGCAAATCGTGTGCGACTATAATTCCCCAAGATTTCAAGAATGTCATCTGAAATGGTGCAGAACTGTAAGGTCTGCACAACGGCCAAATACGATAGGCACCCTTGCAGATAGCAGCTTGGCACAACCCCAGTGCTATATTACACAGGTGAAAGACTTTTCATTGACATTTTCTCAACGGAAAAAAAAAATTTCCTAACATGCTAGACAAATTTTCCAAGTTCGTGGTTGAGGGTGTGCCTTCTCGAGCAATCACTGGTCTTAAGCCGGCGCTTACAAATATGGTAAACCTTTCCCCGACGTAAAGAGCATTTATTGCGACAACGAACCATCTCTGAAATCCGAAACAATAACGTCTTTTTTAAAGAATAAGTTTGGGATAGAAGTTGTGCATGCACCACCCCTTCACAGTACCTCCAATGGGAGCGTTTCCATAGTACATTGGCGGAGATTGCGAGAAGGATATCGTAGAGACGACCGATTTAATACTGTTAGCAACGGTCAAGTATAACCGAACTATTAATTCGGTAGTATCATTGACATTCTGCACGCTGCGTTCCCCGAGTTGAGAGAACAAATTTGCGAGAGGATTAAAAAAACGCGTGAGACTCAGAACGGACTAATGTTTCCAGATAGAATAGGGTGTTTGTGGTAGGGGAGCGTGTCCTGGTAAAAAATAATAAGAGATTAGGAAGTAAGATGACACCTCTGTATTACAAACATAGAGTAGAAGCGGACTTGGGGACAACCCTTCTTATAAAGGGGAGGGTGGTCCATAGGGACAACCTGCGTTAAGAAGATTAACAGATTGACGGAGACAGTCAACACTATTTTAAAGCATGAAAAACAAATGGACACAGGTCGTTTTTACGAGATTCTTTTAGCTAGAAATCGAAATTTAATTTTGCAACTACAAAATTTAATTTTATCAATAACACTTGCGAAGATAGGTGGTCAATCCTACAATACTAGATTCAGAAGAACTGTACCAATTAACAAGTGTACATTTTACCAATGTTACTATCGCTGATTTCATAAAAGTATCAGATTTTAAGGTCATATTAAGTAATAATAATGTACATTTCTTCATTAGGTATCCAATACCTAGATTGGTTTGTAAGAAGATAAGAAGAACGGTGTACGCAGTCCAGCATAACAACACGATTTTACACTTTGCTGAGAACAACTGCGTGACTGACTGCCAAGGAAGAATTCTTTCAGTAACAAATTGCACCGCTACGCTAACGACAACGTTCTGCATGGAATCGTCGGGTGACACCTGCGTAAAACAACTCCATTCTGGTGACACCGCATACTACAACACGAAGCCTAGTTACCTGCATATTGATGGTAGTCGACGACGGTGTTACTGGTACCTATTTGGTGACGTTTGAAGGCCACGTTCGGATCAAAGGTTCGCTTTATAAGAATCGCTACGACCTGCAAAAGTAATCGCTCGTCTCAACGTCAACATCGCTATTGAACATCACCGGTCACATGGACATCCTCAGCCTCCCTTTAAATGGTTGAACTCCGAAAACCTTCGAAGGAGAAGGGAGAAGATGAAGGATAAAGTCATCGCTGCTCCGATAATTTCAGGACTGGCTGTGGCCGGCATACTTTTGACCGATTACGCCCTTCTCCAATTGTGGGTAAATCGGAAAAGAGAGCAGCAACAGAATGCCGTACAACTTCTCATTGAGGGTTACAGACGGCCCGAGGACGTGCCTCATACGAGTGAGGGAGGAGTCAACCCAAACAACAACTGAACCTATGTCAGATCAGCGGGTCTCGATGAAACAGAACGCAACACATATGCTGTCGACATCGTACCGATCAGCACCGAAGGACAACAAAACAGAATGCCACACAGGTAGTGCATTGTTCAATACGAAAAAAAGACGGCCGAAGAAGCAGAACACGCAACATGTGGTATGGACGAAGGGTCAGCGTAGTCGATAAGTTCTTGGTAGTTTAGCTTTAAGATCAGTTTTCCTTTAACTCGCAAACCAAAGACTTGTCTCGCCGTCTGCAGCGAGCACTTTGTTAGTATTATAATAAAGTTAATAAATAGTTTTAAAATAAAAGTGGCACGTTACTATTTATAAAAGATAATTTACATATGTATGTGCATAGGTGTACATTAGAAATACAGACAGCGACGCCAGAACGCGGTATTTTTTGTTGATAGCCAATGGAAATATACCATGTCTGATGCGAGTTCTGTTCACAGAAAAATAACGTAGGCACTTATTTACTTTTATAATATTGTTGCGTAAAATTACTGATCCTTTGTTCCTGTGGCAAAATCACCGCAAAATATAAATAAAGTTATGTTAAACCGCAAACAACAAGAACTGTCATCCTATTATGAGAACATTGGTCAAAGTACGTTCTGTGAAGCTTTGTTTCAAGTAAATAGAAGAAGACTCTCTTAAAAGGCCCATAGACGAGACAGTGTTGAACACGGTGTTCAACACGAGGGTAAGTGTCACGCGTATGGCCTGGTGTGCACACCCATGTGGGCGGAGTTTCAGGTGTGCAGAAAATCAAAAGATTTTGATTTTCTTGACATGGTGTGAACACAGGGGACGAGGCTTTAATGCCATACAAAACGTCTGGAGTAGACGAAGTCAATGCTTAAGGGGCTTTGTTGCCCTATTTATGGACTTTTCTACATTTCGCCACTTGCTAACAACGGGTATACAAAGGCAATGTATTTACTTGCATCCTTAATTAGTTAGTTATTTAAATGGTTCCTTTCAAAACAAATTGTCACATATGGTTTTGGAATAGACGCCCTTTTTCCCCAAATTTCTTAATCGTACGCAAACTTTTGTGGAGCACTGTATATCATATAGGGTGATGGCTTGTGAGGTCGGCTACCTCCAGTAGTCGGCCGCCGCGTCAAAAAACGATGCGTAATAGTTAATGCGTTTGTAATACACACTTTTTTTCCATAAACGATAATGATTTTCCTGTCTGTGAGTAAAAGGTTGTTGCAAGGCAGTTGCTAGCTTCTCAGTTAAAATCGTCACTTTGATTCAAGTTTTCATCGAAAGTGAAATGTCTTGTTTTGGTGTAAGAAAAATAGTGGAAGTGATTTTCAACAAAGTTTTAAAATCAGTGAAATATTGCCGATAGGTGCGTTACATTATTGTATTTGTTTTATAAATAGATTCTTTTTACTGAATATTGAACAAAAATTTTAAAAAATAATATTTTTAATAAGAACTGGGAAGGCCGTCGTAAGAAGACCTTTTTTTTCAATACTTCTTAGGTCGGCCGCCCTGGCCGACTACTCAAGATCCGGCTTTAGGAGACAGGTTTTGTTAAGTCGGCCGTCAATATTTTATGTTATATTAAAAAAAAATTGCTGTTTCTGGATGTAAAAACAGGGGCCAACTACTGAATACTTGACTGGCCGACTGAGGTAAAGTAAGACTGGCCGATTGAGGTAAGGTAGGACTACTCAAGAATGACGTTTTCATTGACATTTTTAGTTTAGTGAATAATTAGTTTTCATTAGTAAATACCCTAAAAATGACTTTATTTTCATAATTCAAACATTTTAATTAATTGGAAATGATGAATAGCCTATTGTTTACAACAAACATCGATTTTTAAGAGTAAATCAAACGTAAAAAAAAGTTAATTGGCCGACTACTGGCGCCATCACCTTACCAAAAATATTAGGTTGTCAAATATCTCCCTTCCACCTTTTTGTCTTTTGAATTTTCCAGCTATGTACAAAGCGCTACAGAGCTCGTGTCTTGCAATACTATACATCATTTGAAAGGTCTTGACATAACCAAACGACGCTATGCATGATTAGTTTGGATATTCCGTTCAACAGTTATAGACGTGTAAACATGGAGTTCACTAACGCCGAAATTCGCGCTATTTTAAAGTTTTCCTTCGTTAAAGACAAATCCGCTAGAGAAACGTTCCGCGAGATTAATGGTGTTTTAGGGGATGGTACTCTATCACTTCGAACCGCGGAGGAATGGTTTCGACGATTCAGAGCCAGTGAAAACGACACCATGGATAAGCCAGCCGGCGGAAGACCTGTGACGACGAATACCGATCAAATCATGGAAAACATCGAGTTAGACCGGCATGTGGCATTTCGTGACATCGCCCAGGAGATGGGAGTTAGTCACCAAACCATTTTATACCATCTGCAGAAGGCTGGATACAAAAAAAAGCTTGATGTTTAGGTGCCGCATGATTTGACGCAAAAAAACCCTCTGGACCGAACAACGCCTGCGATATGCTGCTGAAACGGAACGAACTTGACCCATTTTTGAAGCGGATGGTGACTGGCGACGAAAAATGGATTACATCCGACAATATCAAGCGAAAACGGTTGTGGTCTAAGACCGGTGAATCGTCCCAAACAGTGGCCAAGCCGGGATTGACGGCCAGGAAGGTTTTGATGTGTGTTTGGTGGGATTGGAAGGGAATCATCCACTATGAACTGCTCCCATATGGCCAGACGCTTAATTCTACCATCTACTGCGAATAACTGGACTGCTTGAAGCAGGCGATCGACCAGAAGCGTCCAGAATTGGCCAACAGGAAGGGTGTAGTGTTCCACCAGAACAACGCCAGACCACACACTTCATTGACGACTCGTCAGAAGCTACAGGAGCTCGGATGGGAGGTTTTATCGCATCCACCACATAGCGCCAAGTGATTACCACCTGTTCCTGTCCATGGCGAACGCCCTTGGTGGTGTGAAGTTGAACTCAAAAGAGGCTTGTGAAAAGTGGCTGTCCGAGTTCTTCGCAAATAAGGAGGGGGGCTTCTACGAGGGGGGTATTATGAAGTTGCCGTCTAGATGGAAACAGATTATCGAACAAAACGGCGCATATTTGAACTAAATCCGATCACTGTAACACTTTTTATGAAGCATTGAATGAAGAGCAAAAAAGCGGAACGGAGATATTTGACAACCTTATATAATTGGCTGACATGCAGTTGTACATTTAACGAACTGTTTTGTTTTCCTTGCTTTCTTTTTTCGAATTCCGCTAGTGTTTGGAGCCATACGGGCTACTCTGATACTAACAATTTGCATAATTCGGCACAAAAACATATTGAAACGGATAAATATATTCGCAGCTGTTTGTCTTCGCACGAATTCGGTGATAATCGGATTAGACAATTCTATATATATTACAATAAAAAAGTTGATAGCAACCGCAAAGAAATTGTTGCAGGTGAATTTTTTTTACCGACTTATCATTTCAGATTTTTCACGCCACACCACTGATAGGTGTACATAAATGTACACAATAGGGATATAGACAGCGATGCCAAAACGCGTATTCTTTGTTGGAAGATGAAAGCCAATGGGAAAATACCATGTCTGATGCGTGTTCTGTTCTACAGAGAAATAAAATCACCGCAAAATATGGTGTAGCACCGCAGACAACAACTGTCAGCCGATTATGAGAACATTGATCAAAGTACATACACTAGGTGTTGATAAATTAAAATTTAACAGCCAGTTAAAAAGTTATTGACAGAATTTTTATATAATCTACTTCTTGTACTAATACAACATGCCTACGCCAAAATTTAAGGAACAGACTCGATCGCAAGCAGAGATAACTTTACGTTTGACTGATAACACCTAAAATTGCAGGCGTCAAAAGTGTACGCTCATCATTCGATTTCACATTTTGTTTAGTAACGTATAACGTAACGTTGGTACAAATAAAGGAGATAGCTATAGGCAAAAAATTACTATAAAACCTCATCAAGGTAAAAATTACCGCCAAATAGCTAACACTGTTCGAAGAGAGTGGCATCAGTACAGAGAGTTGAAACAAATTTCAAAAGAAAAGGAGCCAAAGGCCGACCTCCTAAGTTAACCCAAAGAAAAGCACAAATATTGTGTCGGAATGTAAGACAGATTCTAAAATAACTGCGTTCCAAGTAGCTCAAAATACTCAAAAAATGTTCGAGAAAGAAAAAAAAAGCTTCCCCAGTCCGAAGAATCTTCAGAAAAGCAGGTTATCATGGCAGAGTTCCTCGAAAAGAACCTTATATTTCTCTGATAAATCATCACTAACGCATTGCATTCGTAAATCAATACGTGAACATGCTACCAAAGTTTTCACAAAAAGTTTTATTTTCCGACGATACCAAGATCTGCATATTTGCCATCAAGAAACGGAAAATTGTATAGAGACAGCACTAGACAAAGCGAATCTCGTACTTATAGTTAAACATGCTGACG
This sequence comes from Syritta pipiens, assembly GCA_905187475.1. Lineage (NCBI taxonomy): Eukaryota > Metazoa > Arthropoda > Insecta > Diptera > Syrphidae > Syritta > Syritta pipiens. The sequence continues at coordinate 57,690,845 of LR994572.1, read as the reverse complement.
AACGAGTAATAATGTGGGAGTGTATGGCAGCTGGTGGGGTCGGAAATTTCTAATTTATTAAATCTGCAATGGACAGGTTCGCATCTTCGAACACATTAAAAGGCAATCTACGATAAAGTGCAGTGCAGTATTGGGGCTGCAAAATTAATATTACTTTCAATAAAAGAACCATCCGAACCATACGGCCGAAGTTATCAGATTGTGGCCCTTTCAAAGTGTTTCTGAAAATTTTCCAGCCCGCCAAAATCACCGCATTTGAATCCAAAGAGCTCCTCTGGGCGTTATTGGAGCCTAATATACAGAAACACACTATTAGGAATAAAAGAACGTTGACAGAGATCATCAGAGAAAATTCAGCGTGAAATTGAAGATGCTGCTAATTCAGTGTCGTCAGCAGCACTGAATTAGCTGCTGAATTCATTAATAATAAAACAGAAAGACTGAAAAATTTTGTTTCTTATTTCTTCAACGTTTTTATATACCACACCCACAGGAGCGTAGACTTATGACGCCTAGTGTGCAGTCGAATCATTCTAAGTCGAATTTTCACGGGACATCAAAATTAGTTCGAGTTAGAGGCAGTTTTGGAAAAATTCGAATTAGAGGGAATTATATATGTAGATGTCGTTGTTACTTTTTTAAAGTAAACTTCCAATACACGCGCTAAATTAAGCAAGAATGCATCTCAGATACCTAACTGTTTTCAGATTTAAGGCCGATTGTTTGCGTGTGCGTGATACGACTAGAGATGGCTTTCGACAACGACCGTTCGTTCGCGATGTTCACGTGTAGAGCAATTCCTCATTTTTGCTGTGAACTTCGTTTGCGCTCTCTTTCTTGCATAGGTAAACAACAATAATGGCAACCACAGAGAATGCGAGTGTGCGTACTTGACACAAGTTGCGAGAAGTAATTTTTTTGTCTATTTTTCAGCCAAATAAAATTCTACTTAGCGGTATTGAAAATAGACCAAGACTGGGAAGAATGTATTCGGGTTTGGGGGACTTTCGACTGTAAGGGAGTTCGACTTAGAGGATGGTTTTTTAATGGAAGATTAAGGGGAATGCCAAAATATGGCGAGGGAGGGAAATTCAACGAAGAGGATGTGCGACTTAGAGGAATTCGACTCTATGTTCTGTGGAATTTTATTTCAAGTGAATAGAGAAATAATCTCTCTAGGGCAAATCTTTACATTTTTTTTTAATTCCTTGCCATATAACATCAAATCATGCAGAATACGTGCGAGACAAAACTATGATCATTACTGACTTGAAGCGATTCAAAACGAGTATCTTTTGAAAAAGAAACAAAATCATTTAAGATTTAATTATGTTATCAGTCTACAATAATAGGAGAAACATTTCCTTCTTGAATGCTACTGGAGGCAGCGGGAAGACCTTTCAATAAATCGATTGCTTGCAAAAAATTAAGCATGGTGGCGAGATTGCTCTTATTATGTTATTGCACCCACACTTAAGGAGAACGGAAGGGCGTCTAACACTGCTTTTAAACTTCCATTAAAATTTTGTAGTGCCGATGTTTCAAGTGCTTGCAATGTTTCCAAGTAGAGCAATACTGGTAAATTGACGGGGGATTGTAGTTCAATACTTTGGGACGAGGCTTCAATGCGCCACAAAACGTCTAGCAAGACGCACTAAAGCAAAGTCAATGCTTCACTGAAAAAGTCATACTTATGGCTGCACATAAAAAATCGTAACTTCAAACTAATATAAGTGACATTTAAGTATAAGGGAGAGACAACACATCACTTTCCAACAATATACTTAAGAGTAGAAAAATTTGAAATTGAATTTCAGAAATATCTTTGTTTTGGTGCCTAACATTTTAGAAATGATGATACAAATATTGCAAACTAATCTATTAATTCATTGGTTTGAGGGAAGGGCTATTTTGTCGCATACAAATAAGTAAGTCAATTAAGTTAATGATTCAATTCTTGCCAAATGTGATTCATCATCAAGTCTATTATTCAGTTAACAGAGTTTTAGATGCAGAGAAGCAGTGCATTACCGCAAATTATTTCTAAATTCATTAAGTTTCTTCAATTTGGAATGTAGGTCTTGATGTAAACTTTAGCTTAAAATTGGTCTGAGCATTCCGTCTCAAATATTCTTCGAGTTACTGGCCAAAAACCAAAAAATAATGATATGCCAAATTTAAGTGAACTAAAGCAAATTTATCACGTCTAGCGCGGACAGCAAATAGGAAAGGACCCTAATATCAAACGTTTTTGGGTTTCCCAAAAACTAATTCACAAACTACAATCGGCTCCAACTCTTCTTCACCCCCTCTCTCGCCTACCTTTTAGTCAGCCAGTCGTTCCACCCGAAAACGTGCAAGCATACAGTTTCTTAATTGCAAGCTCATTATCAACCTCTAAAAATATGTTCAAGCAAACAAAAACAACAAAATTGGTGCTTGTTCTCTTTTTATTTTTTTTTGCGGTCTTGTGGTGCCTTCGTTTTATTTAACTCTGTCATAGCGACCACTCTATAATCGACCTGAGCAAAAATGTTCGATCGTAGACTCACTCGAGTGGAGAATATACACATATTCTAGTGATTGGATTCTGTCGAGTGCCACACTCAGTCGCAATGGTTTTTCGCTGCCGTCCTGATGACTATAACACAAAATTTCGAAACACTTGATAGTGCTCACATTGCCATGCATGGATGTGCGATCAAATGAATGTGCAGGCATTTGAGTTCGAATAAGTGAGTGTATCTGAAACACAAAGATATTAGCGGTTTGTGAATGAATTTGAATGTATCTGTGCAGATCTCTGGTATCTACTAATTAATTTGGTTTCAGAAAAGAGGTATTTTGTCGCATACAAATAAGCAAGTCAATAAGGTTAATGATTCAATTCTTGCCAAATGTAAGGCATCAGCAAATCTATTATTCAGTTGACAGCGTTTTAGATGTAGAAGAAGCAGTGCATTACCCCAAATTATTTCTAAATTCATTAACACTTTCTGGTAGCCCACCACATAAGTTAATGCTAATAATCTTACTTAAAAACTTTAAATATATAGTGCTGCCTGCACGAAGCCAGGACAGGTTTCTAGTTAATAACAAAGCCCAAACTAGTCACAGTCTGTACCACTATAAGTTTGTTTCCAGAGAGTAGGATATCTGGGATATGGTCAAGGCTTAGTTTTTTTCTTAGAACTACCTTCCCTAAATAGACTTGAGCATCTTTGGATAAAGATGAAGTTTTGAATGTTTGCAAACAGAGGGCAAGTCATTAATGACCATTGACAATAAGATGGGACCAAGAATTGAGCCTTGCGACACACCTTGTTTCACCAGTAAGAGAGTAGAGGAAATATCTTGTATAATAGAGGTCTGCATGAATGAATTATTTTATTCCTCTAAGGATGTACAGTACTACTTCAGTGTACTCTATTCATGACAATCGTATGAGTAAAAATAATTTACAAATAAGTATCAAATCCAAAAAACCAATCACTGTATACTATTTGATCACCTAATATCAAAATGAATACTCTAAACTCGATTCAAACAAAACATGTACCACTTTAACTGTTAAAAATACACTGAAAACACTGAGTGCCAAGAGTGCAATGAGTGCATTCATTTTGAAATGAGTGCATTCATTCACAATATATGCAGTGGGCATTTAGATTCTAGGCTTCTGAAAAAATAAGTTTAATCGTTTCCGACCCTGTTAGTGAGCCAAATAATGTTCTTACATTGAAATGTTAACGAAAACTGATATCCATAAGTATTCGAAAGATAATTTTAATATATTGTAAGAAGCAAGAGTATTGAATATATTAATTGTATTGAATGCATTCATAGCACTCAGTGTGCTGTGTTGTGTATTCATTATTCGTAAATACACTGAATTAAATGTTTGGTTATCAATGGGTGAAGTACTCACTCAGTAGTCAAATACCAGTTGATTCATTCATTTTAGTTTTCAAGGTGTGAGTCGAATGAATATTGAAAATGATTTTAAGACATTCATTGCAGGCCTCTATTGCACAACCATTTTTTTTTAAATCTGTCAGAAAGAAAGCTTTGAAAAAGCTTGACAGCTAAAATAAAGAAACCAAATTTATTTCTAAACTTTCAGCAAAGAATTTTGTGGTTAACTTTGTCCTTTGACAAATCAAGCAACCAGAGAAGGGAAATAATTCCTTTATCATATATCTCCCTTGAGTCCTCCAATACTTTTATCATAGTTTCGGAACAGTTGTGGTTCGGTCTGAACCCAGACGGCGACTTTTTCGAAAATATAGATTTTAAATAAAATGTTTTAAAATGATTTTAAATGCACAAATAATTTTGACATTTCAAGCCTAAATTCGAAAAATTCAACTTTACTCCAATTGAAGAACACTGAACTGGATTTCGAGTTAAAATAAAATTCGACATAGACATTCATAATTAAGAAGCTATTGTAGTAAAAGACTAAGACTGCGTGCATATTCAAGTCTCATCAGGACTGATAAAAAGATGTCAAGTGAGGAAAATCACATTTGAAACGTAAATAAGAATTCAAGAATTCATGGCTATGAATGTTAACATAACTCAACTTCTTGTGATACACGGTGACCCTGCGCGCTTAGAAGATAGATGTATATGTTCTAATGAAATACATTACCTTTAATCAATCCTTTAATTTGAATTAATGACATGTAACCAAAAACCAAATAACATATTAAATGTATATAATATACACTTACATCATCCAACTGATCCAAATCTGTGGCCAAGTCTGATGCTAAAGGCAATTTACTAGGTGGACGATGTCGCATAGTATGCCGAGGTACTGATAAAGCGTCAACTTCTGAAGACATCAATGAATAAAACGGCCGGTTGTTATATTCACGTGGCTGAGATTTTTTGATTATTTCTCCATTAGACTGCAGCTGCAAGTAGTTGTGTGTACTATAATTTTGTCGAGACTCCTTTGGTTCACTATAAAGTATTGAAGCTTCCCAACACGACTTTCCATTCAAGTCTCGTAACAAAACTCGAACCTGTTTATCAGCAGTTACTAGTCCTGCAGTAACTCCGCCTCCGGGCAACTTCAAAGCGGGCAACTCTATAAAACTAGCCATCAGGCCACTGTTTAACATGAACAATTGGATGCTTTGAGATTGTAGTACTTGAGGAACAGTTAAGTCTGTCGAATCACGACGGGTATCTTGGCTGCCAATTAAACCTATGCTTGAAGACCAAATATCATCTTGCTCCTCTACTAACGAACTCAGCCGAGATGCACCTATTCCCATTGGGAAATGGCCCAGATATGTAACCAAATGCATAATTACTGTTTTCGCACAGAGCTGAATTGCCAGATTATATCTCTGTATTGTTTCGGAAGTCTGAAAATTCGCTTCGCAATTAAACTTGCCATCAAGAACATCGTCAGTGGTAGTGTTAAGATCAAAATCATTGTCCGAAATCACTAACTTAACAATCTTCTGTCGTTCTCCTGACAGAATTTGGAATAATACGCGCAAGACGATTATAATTAAACTATCATCTTCTTTGTTAGTTCCTTCTAGCATAAGATGCACAGGAAACGACATACAAAATTCCCCAAGACACATCATCAAAGTTGTCAGCACTATTTTATCAGATTCCTTAGGATTGGGAACGTGTTGCACTTCCAGTGCCTTACACAAGGCCGTTATGATGAGCTGAGGTAACCTTTCGATTTTGGACAACTCCAGTCCTCGTTCACTGCATATTTTAAGCGACCCAGCCGCCACAACTGCTATGGTTCGATGCTTGAATTGCAACGCTTGCAAAAGCACTTGAATAGCTTCTTTGATTCGAGGATTAAATGCATAAGGCTCTTTGCTTTCTGCTCGGGGTAAATGCTGTGGTATTGTCTGTGAAAAAGCGTTACCCGAATTCATAGGCCTATTCAATTCAAGGTATATCCATTGCCCGAGTTGAGAAAAGGCAACACACCTAGCTTTTGAAGAGGGCTCTCTACGAGCACACCGCAGAATAATATTCAAAATATGATCTTGAAGATCCGGACACTCCATTAGCTCGATTTGCTGCATCGAAGGTTGAAGAACAGGCTTAGGAATCACAGTAGATGGATAACACAACAACGATCCTAATAGAGCTACTACTTCTGCCCGAGGCGTGTTGCGATTTGTCTCCAATGATGTTAGCAATACAGCTGATGCGTGTACAATGTCCAATAAAAGAAGTGTGTGACCGGGCATTAGTAAACTCAGAAACCGTGGTCCTTCCAGATGCTTAAACAAACAATAAATCATTGATCGGTCTTCCCCAGTGAGAATTTTATGAAACAAATTGTAGAAAATTGCCAAATGGCTCATTCCGTTTATCGATCCATTGACTGCAAGCATGCAAAGCATTTGTACTGCCGATAGTTTACCCTTTTTAAATTCTGCGCCCAAAAGTTGAGCGCCATAGCACCAAGGACCAGCAATGCCCACTGGCGGTATAAGATTTGGAGGAGCTGGCGTGCTAAGATTATCCTCTGACACTCCCTGATTTTGTTTGAGTTTGATTAAATTATTCGTCATTTCAACCAAATGTTTGAACACTTGTGCATGCAATTCAGGTCTTCGAATCTGATTTACATCTCCCAGTGAGCCCAACATACGCTTCCACATTATAGCCGCGGTGTCAGGCAACCAACCACTTACTGATCCTCCGAGGATTATAGAACGCCGTTCCGATGAAGTAACAGAACCCGAATCCTCGAAGCTAACAGTATCGGCAACTAGCGCGTCAATTTGCATCGGCGAGTCTTTAATAGACCCTCCTTCAATGCCACTAGATGCTGTGGGTGATGGACTACGCGAATCCTGAAAACTGTCGTTTTCACCGTTTTTCATACGTCTATTTGAGTTCTTGAGTTGAAATGAACTTAAAGAAATCGCTCTTCTTAATGTTCCGGTTTGATGTTGATTTACTAGCCCACGACTTCTAGTACTTAATTTCTCCGAACTAATAAGTAGATCGGCAGAGTTTTGGTCCAATATTGCATTGAGAGAGTGTTCGAAACTTGCTGGTTGTCCTAACATTCTTTGATTTCGATCATGGACTCTTATCCGAGGCGTACGTGCTGAAGACAAACTGCCTTCGCTATAACAACGACTGAGAACTGGAGTAAATAGAACTATCGTGTTCGTGGATGCTATTTGCGATTGTGTACCGCCCCTGGATTCGTCCTCTCGTCTTTGCTGATCTTCCATGTTTTCTGTATTCTTGTCGCTCACAGCCCGGGACGAGCTGCTTTCACTGTGTTCCTTAAATCCGCTTTGCCATACACTGACGATTCGCCGCCGCTTGCCTTTGCTGTCTGTCAATCGATCCAAAGGTAAATCTTGCAGGTTTAAGTTGTACACATACCGTCCGAGTACGCGAGTCAACGTTTGCATTGTTTTATCCCACTCATTAATTAATTCGTCCCTATATGTAAGCGATGTTAGAACTGTTAGAAACCGCTCCCACAATTGAACATTTATCGGTACATTTGTGTGTGCTCGAATCCAAGTTACAATAAGAGTCTGGAAGATTGCTTGACCCAAACGAGTTCCTAACGCTGGACGTGAGCCACTCGAATTTTGATTTAAAACAATCGAAGTTACTTGCAGCAATACCAGCAACAACTGTTCCCAAGTTTTTGGGTCCATTCTTGTGTTCATTACCATTGTTCTGTACACGTTAAGTACTTTCTTGCATATGTCTGTTTGCTCGTTCAGAGGCGTCGAGCGATAATCTCTGTTTGCTGATGGAAACACAATATTTAAGTTACTGGTATTCACTAAAAAAACATTTGCTGCATTCGTAACGAATACTTGCAAAACATTTTGCAAGCCTGCTTGAACACCAATAGCGTCCCTGCTAATTGCTCCTACGTACGAAGGTGTTCTTAACTTTTGAGTACGCGACGAAGTATCCATTGAGCTACTACTAGTACTATAATTATCACTCTCATCTGGCTCTAACATAAAAGGGGGCGGATTGCTGCTCGTCATCCAGTCTCGATACACAGCGATTGAAGTGCGCATAGCATCTATCTGATACTTCGATGTAAAACCCAACAGAAATGCTTGTCTATAGACTTCGTGTATAAAATTTACATTTTTCTGAGTTGAGTATAGAACGTCACGCACAATTGTACCCTGCAGATATGCTAAACATCTGGGATTTGACGTCATTCGAGCGTGATCCTCCTCATGAATGTGAATGTTTTCTAGCTTACTATTAAAGAATTTTTCATGAACAAATCTCGATATCCAGTTTATTAACACGACAATGCAGGATGACATCACTTCATCCTTCTTGTTGACTGTCCTCATGAGAGGAAGGTCAGCACTGGGCTTGTATATGGTATTTGTTACATCGAAGTTCGGGCAGAATACTGGTAAAAATATTTCCTTAAAACGATTTAATAAAAACGCAAATGATTTGGTGTCCTTCTGAGTGCTGTTATCACGCCATTTTAAGCAGCCAGTGGTTTGAAACATACAATTCAGAAGCACTTCGAGTCCTTCTTTTGGATCTGGAGGTGCAGACTTCTCACTCGATGATGGCGGCAATACTGCAACTATTTCCGACGTCTGGACGGGGTGAGAAAACATGTCGTGGAAAACTGACGTTCCAACTTCCACTTTCATATTGGGATGACTAAAAACGTCGGAGCTGTTAAATTCACCATCAGGCCCATTTACCCCCTTCTGAGGTACTATGAGGCCCGGAATAAGGTCTGCAAACATTGTGTGAACGTAATTTGGAGCATTTTCTCCCAAAGCTTGATACCAAAGTAAAAAATACCTAGGGAAACATTCTTGTTACTTGCAATACAATCAAACAATAAAAAAAATTCAGACCGACCTCACGCCTTCTCTTCGTAACTTTGAGCTGTTGCCCAAGTGTAAAAGCTTTGCCATAACTCTGCTCAACGAATGGCACTGCCATCTTCGGGCCAATAATTCTGGTAGAAGACAAAGAATTTTTCCCAATAGCCATAGTGATCCGTCCAACTCTTCGCGGTGAGCTTTATGAGCTATCAAAGACATTATATAGGATATAGATTAAATAATATATTTTTTTTTGACTAAAACTAAACATACACATTTATTCTATATATAGTAATATAAATTAAAACTACTTAAAAATGTGGAAACTGAAGTTTGAATTTAAAAGCCCACGGCTTCGTAACACTTCACTGAATAACAATTTTTAAAAATTGATGCAATTTATTTTTTGTACAAAAACTAAATTCGGAGAATCGGAATTTAGAATTTAAAACAAATAAAACTATAACCCCATTTGATACGGAAGATAGCACACGAACCAACTGTTTTATTTAGAATCTTCGTACGCGACTTTTATCATATCTGTGGTCACAAGTCAAAATCGCCTAAGTCGACTTACAAGGAGAGTGCACGACCTCCGGATCATCGATTTTGATGAAATGTGGCACAATGATAGCTCCTCTATGGGATATAAATTTCCCAAAGTCAGAGATCGCAACACTCTCCCTTTTCCGAAAAAAAAAACACCCCCAAAGTTTTCTCAATCGCGTCATATATCAAGTTAGAACATTGAATTTCCAAAGTGGCGATAGCCTAGTGGGTATAATCACACCCAATAGGCTATCGCCACTTCGGAAATTCAATTAATGAGTCACACCCACTAGGCTATCGCCACTTCGGAAATTCAATGTTTTAACTTGATATGTGACGCGATTGAGAAAACTTTAGGGGTGTTTTTTTCGAAAAAGGGGGAGTGTTGCGATCTCTGACTTTGGGAAATTCATATCCTATAGAGGAGCTATCACTATGCCAAATTTTATCAAAATCAGTGACCCGGAGGTCGTGCACTCTCCTTGTTAGTTCAAAACCGAATTATTCGTACCACAAGATTCAAGATATCCGAATCTATATGCAACCATTTTTTTATATCGCTAGTATTCAATGGGTGCGCGTCGTTGGCTCGATCGGTTAGTGCGTCGGACTGTTAAGCGAGAGTACCCGGGTTCGAATCTAGCTCGGCGAAAAAACACCACAAACATTTTTACGGTTCCAACGTCAGCGCCCCACTGACAATCCTTCTGGGGTAGTTCTGTCATGAAAAGCTTTCGCAATTCGCAGAACCGGCATTAACCAGTAGGTCCCCTCCACATATGATACAAATTATAACGCGCCCAACACAGTGCGAACAAGCCTGGTCCTGTATGGCCTGTCACGCAAATTATTTATTTTACTCTACTTGGAAACATTGTAAGCACTTGAAACATTGGCACTAAGTTAGCAGTTCTTTCGGCATCTAAAATTGTGGGTTCAATACCAGACGATGCCACAGCAAGAGCAGCCTCGCCGCCATGCTAAATCTTTGCATCTTTCCTGCTGCCTTAAGGAGCAGTCAGCAAGAAAATGTTCCCCTTGTTGATGACATATGTAATTAAATCATGAATTACTTTTTTGTTCCTTATAGGGCCCATAGATGAAACAGTGTTGAACACGGTTTTCTGTCGCCTTTCGCCACAAACGTAAAAAGGCCCATAGACGAGACACAGTGTTGAACAGGGTGTTGTGTTGCCTTTCGCCACAAACGTAACACATGTGGGCACAAATCATTTGATCCTCTGTCGTCGGCGAGGAAGGACCATGGATATAACAACAACACTAATGACCGCTGAGGATCGTTCGCTACCTGCTCGCTCGAAAGTGTGTACACTTGCCCACACACGAGACACTTGTGTTCACACCATGTCAAGAAAATTAAAATCTTTTGATTTTCTGCACACCCAAAACTCCGCCCACATGGGTGTGCACAGCAGGCCATACGCGTGACACTTACCCTCGTGTTGGGGGCAAGGCCGCGTAGGACGGACTTCATCTCCCAAGTCCGTCCGTACGTGATGAAGAATCACATCCTGCACGAGGTGCCCCTGCTTTAAACTGAATACGGCGGAACTAGAGGGGAATAACTCGATAAAACCCGTAATCCCAGGTGTTATACAACCGTGCCTAGGGATGAGTGGCACTACGTTAGTGTGTCTGTTAACGGTGAACTCTGGATACCTGGGGCAATCCAGTTTCATACAGGGGGTGAGTGCAGTGCGACCTTCCCTTCCCCCTTACTCGTGGGATTCAAAATTTCAGACAATAATAATAAAGTTTCAGGAAGGCCTGGTACAAGTAAGTCGGGTACTGGGGTCCTTCATAAAACCGACTCAAATGGAAACAACACCACGGAAAGGATAATGACGGACGAGGAAGAAAACCTCCTCTTAGGTTGTCCGTCACCAATTAAGGTCTCTTCGGTGAGCAGTGATGTGACTGAGGACTTCGCTCTGGGAAATTTATTTCTCAGGGAGGATGACTCTATGTCCATCGCCAGCACGTCACGACTTTCTGTATCGTCTGCAGCCTCTATCAGCAGTAGAATCTCCAACTGCAAGCAGACGATACGTAGGCTAGGAGATAAGAAAGATTTAGGAGAGAGAGAGCAGTGGAGGCTCCAGAACGCGAAGGACTTCCTGAAGTCGCAGTCGATTGTGTACGTGCCATTGGCCCAACAGCAAAAGACGACGACTGCGGAGGTCCCGAGTGACGAGACTTCGATGCGACCACCGACCGTGTTGCGCACAAGCCCAGCTCAGGTCACTATCTAAACTGGCGCTGGAGAGTTTCTCCGCTAAGGACGCCACTGGCGATGCTGTCAAGGATGAGCTCTCCACTAAAGATGACGTTTGTGTCATCAGGCACTGGTGTAACTAGTCACGTCTCGCCTGAGGGGAATAATTCCACCTTTAACAGCATCTGCACGGTCGTCGCTGCCGGAGAAAAGGTTCTCCTGGAGGCAGCTATAGTCAGGGAACCTCTCAAACAACGTGAGTTCGCAAGACGCCTCCTGTTAGAGTTAGAGTTAGGGGGGGGAGGGGGTGGGAATGTGTCGCCTGTGTCACTGCGGCCACGAGTGGGCCTATTGTGACTGCCCCCGCTTATGGCTCACGCAGAAGGCCCGAGTTCGTAATGAATCTTAGGATGCTTTTGGGTGAGCTGGCACCTATATTTCCTGCCTCTAGATAGTGCCTGCCAAGGTATCGATGACGAGTACTGACTAAGCAGTTACAGTGACACAGTAAGTGTTCCGCTGTTTCTTCGTCCTCGTTGCACATTCGGCAGGTGTCATCCTGCGTTAAGCCCATCGCTTTTAGGTGTTTGTTAACTGGGCAGTGCCCAGTCAGAAAGCCTGTAACGGTTCGAATCTGACTCCTCGTGAGACTGAGGAGTTGTAACCACCACGGCCAAGGACAAAAATCCGGAAGCCGGGGCCGTTGCAGGTACCTCCAAAAAGGGTAGGCTAGATGACACCATCTCTCCCCACTCCAACGTTAGGCAGGAGGCAAAAAGGCCGAAATATTCAGAACAGGTCAAAGAGAGCCTGCGTGTCGCTATTGCTGACTTCGGCATGTCTGACCACAGACTCTCTGACGACCAGTGGAAGTTGCTGGAAATCCGCATTCGACACGGGATCGACGAATAAGAAGGAGTTCGTTTCCTTCTTCGGGCGGTTGACCTCCGTGACCTCATCGAGTGCGAGAACGTAAGGTCCCTTGAGTGGTTGAAGGACTTCCTCGCCAAGACGGTAGCGCCATGGAAGGCAGCCGACCTACGATTAGTAGAAAAGAGGGACATAATGGAACTGTCGAGACCTAAGGGCCGCATCTTTGTCCAGGGGCCATACTTCCCGAAGGACATGATCGAGCGTAGCCTGCAGCACCTCAATCCTGAGCTCGACAGCAAGGAGTGGAAGGTTACTGGGGTCGGGGAGCACACCGCATTGGGTATGGATGTGGATGTGCTTCTCAGTCACAGTTCCCTTCCTTTGTTAAAGAAACAGGATTTTCAGGTGCGGGTTGGTCTCAACCTTAGGAAGGTGAAAATCTTGTCGGTGCCCGGATGGCACAGACGAAGAGAACCTGGTCGCAATGATGAAGGTAATTCAAATAAACCTTCATCACAGTAAGGCGGCCAGCGCCAACCTGCTTCACCTGTGGCCGACATTGGCCTCGTACAAGAACCCTGGTTTACTGGGGGACGAGTATGAGGGGTAATGAATAAGAATCTGGTAGTGTATAACACTACGGCAGTGCTCGATGGTAGGCTGAGATCGTGCATAATAGCTAGGAAGGGTCTAAATTTAAACCTCCTCTCTCGCTACAGCAGCAGAGACGTCACGACGGTGAAACTGGAGCGGGAAGGCTCCTGCCCCCTCATCGTATCATCTGTCTACCTTACCTTCGATGCAGCCAGCTGGGCTATTGATTCGTTCTCCCCCTACAAATCCCCTGGAGAGGACGGGATCTTCACAGTAATGCTGCAAAAGACAAAGGACATAATAGTCCCTATTTTGAATACCCTTTTCAGTGGTTGTCTGTCCTGCGGCTACATTCCAACGGCGTGGAGGGAAGTCAAGGTAATATTCATTCCCAAGTCCGGTAAGCTCAGTCACACGACGGCCAAGGACTTCAGACCAATAGGTCTGACCACATTCGCCCTAAAGACCTTTGAGAAGCTCCTAAATATCCACATAAGGAATTCGCTCCCTCGTGGGGCAATATGAGCCACAGCACGCCTATATATATAAGGGCAGGAGCGTTGACACAGCTCTTCACAGCGTTGTCAGGATAGTTGAGAAATCACTGCTTGACAAAAATAGGCATCAGCAGCCTCCCCTCTTCTGTGGGTTCTGGTAATAAACGAGGCCTTAGAGAATATCAGACAGTTGGGGACTAAGGCCGTTGCGTACGCTGACGACGTAGTCATCTTGGCAACAGGTAAATTCCTACCAACAGTTGCACATAGAATGCAGAACTCCCTAGATAGCTTAGTCCAGTGGACCAAGAAATGCGGACTAGGTATTAACCCCCAAAAGACTAAACTTGTACTGTTCACGAATAAGAGGTTAATCCCACAATTTAGGATCCCAGCTATAGATGGCACGCCGTTAATATTAGCGGAAAGTGCAAGGTATCTAGGGGTGATCCTAGATAGGAAACTCAACTGGTCGAAAAACGTTCAGGAGAGAATTGAAAAGGCTGCGAATGCGTTCTACACCTGCGCCAGGTTGTTCGGGAGGAAATGGGGATCAAACCCCAAAGTAATCCTATGGATGTACACGGCCATCGTTAGACCCATTCTAACTTACGGTAATATAGTCTGGTGGCAAGCTCTGGAAAAGGCTACACACTGTAAGGCTATGACGAAAATTCAGAGGTTGACATGCATGGGTGCGACTGGTGCGTTACGTACAACTCCCACCGCGGGGCTCGAAACCATACTGCACCTGCTACCTCTAGACTTATTTGTGCTTGAGTCGGCCTCTGCATGTGCACTAAGGATCAATAGCATAGGCCATTGGAAATCCAGCACTGCAGGACACTCGAGCATCTTGAGAAAGTTGGCTGTCACAAGCATCAAGTGCGACTATACGTCGCCACTCACCGACTTCGACAGACCTTTTGTTTGCACCTTCCCTTCAAGAGAGTGGGAGGAGATGGCACCCATCAGCAATTCGACAGTTGTTTTATACTGACAGTTCGAAGATGGAGGAAGGAACAGGCGCGGGCATATACTCCGAAGCGTTGGACATGCGGAGATCAATCAGACTTCCGGATTGTAGCAGTGTCTTTCAGGCGGAGGTCCTGGCAGTCATGGAATCGGGCAGAATGATATCAATGTTGGCGATACCACCGGCTGATATCACCATTTTTTAGACAGTCAGGCGGCCATAAAAGCGATTTCCGCTACGGAGATCAAGTCTAAGCTGGTCCTGAGCTGTCGCGAAGAGCTTAGGGCGCTTGGTTCGCAGCATAGGATTAATCTCTGCTGGGCACAGCAACATACCTGGCAATGAGGAATCTGATAGGCTTGCGAGGGAAGGATCCAAACTAGGGCTGTCTAGGCGTAGTAGAATTCGTAGTAGGCGTAGACTACGCCAAAACGAAAGTGCTGCTATTGCATGACAAAAGGTCTCTCGCAAGAGCGGTGGGTGTAATCACGGGTCACAATAGTCTCAAAGACAACTTATTTAAGATAGGACTACTCGGTGACAATATTTGCATGGGCTGTGCTGATGAGGAGGAGCGGGAAGATACTCAACACTTCCTCTGTCACTGCCCCAGCCTTTGTCACCTGAGGTACAGAACACTAGGAAGACACTTCTTCCAAGACCTTAACGAGATCAACTCACTACCTTTAAAGAATCTTTTCAGGTATTTGAGCCGGACCAAATGGACTGAGGGCACACAGGAATAGGACACCCCGAGTGAGGAGGGGGACACCTTACCCCCCCCAATGCGTAACACAAGGGGCCCACAAGGACCTAAGTGAGGCGGAACTTCATTCCGCCAGCCCACCAACCTAACCTAACCTACCCTCGTGTTGAACACCGTGTTCAACACTGTGTCTCGTCTCATAGAAAAGTTGAATAATAAACCCGAGTGTAAAATTTACCTCTATGTTGTGCGCGTTATAATTTTTACACATGTGAAGGGGACAAGTCCAGAAATTCCATAATATAGAAGCCTATCCGAAGATGGTACAGAGAACCATCACTGAAATAGCGTTTAGACTATGCGTGCCAAGCAAAAGCTATTGATCAGCAAAACGATGTTGTGATGTAAGAAACGAAAATGTTCTTTGGAATATGGTTGGTATAGGTTTCCTGGGCCTGTTTCCTAACTCTCTTGCCGTTATAGACGGTTCTTGACTTAACATTTGCTTGATAGCTCGTTTATCTTTTGCAGAGAGCTTGGACGATTGGTCCGTTCTGCTTTTGTTTGCAACTGTCTATCGAACCTGAAGTGGTCTATTGTTCGTTGAAATCGGAAATCGCCGAACACGCAAAACATGTCTTACTTTTATGCATCTCACAAGCAAAATAAATATGCTATATAGCTCAAACTGTAAACATATGTTCCAGACGAGTGTACCAACATAACAAAATAAAAAAACGATATTCGATTGTACGTAGCCCGTAAAACTTTAGAATTCCCCTTATTTTTTGAACAGACCTCGTATATCCAATCTTTGTATTGTAAATTTACCGACAGCTATGTACATATGTAATTACAGTAGAACCTCGATTATCCCGACCTCGGTTATCCGGACTAAAATGCAAAATACAAGAAAAAAATAATTCAAAGAAAAATGTACAATATTAGTAGGCGATGACCTAAAGTGAAAAAGGCGCGCTGATTGGAGCTGTGATGACAGCAGTTATTTGGCTACATAGTCAACTAAGTCTTTTGACTTATAGTCAACTGAGTCTTTTATTTTTAGTATTTTAGTCTTAAGTTTTGTCCGGATAATCCGGATAAAAAGTCACTTAACTTTCAATCAAATGGCTATTATAATGACATTACTAAGAATATCCAAGCTGACTGGTGACTAGTCTTGAAGTCAAAGTTCACTGAGTAGGTGGAAAATACGTCTTTGGTAAATTAACTACAGTTTTCAAATGACTGCAATGTTCTCAGCTCTTGTGCTGATGATAGTAAAGATTGGTTCACTTGTGACTGTACTGATTAATTATCTCAGATTACTATACGAGGGCAAAATTATTGAGAACATATTATAGGCAGGAAAAGAAAGCAAGAACAATACATTTAGATTTCGATCTCATAGTGAAACATACTGAAAACAACTCTGGTTCGAAAAACAATGAGATACTGTAAATTTACTACAGCTTAAACCAAAAAGCTGGCTTACATCAAATAACGACTATGTACTTTAAATTTACTTTGAACAAATTAGTCTAGTATGTTCTTTATTCGTAATTTTTTTATTATATTTAATAAATATTACTGTCATCAGATATTGTAAAGCAAAATGTGCAAAAACTGTTTTCCTTCATTCATTCGATTAACCGAATTTTCGATTATCCAGACGACTACTGACAACAATTAGTCCGAATAATCGACATTGTACTGTATAACGAATTACAATAAAAATTTAGTTCAAATCAATAAAGAATACGTCAAATTGATTGCGAGAATGCAATTTTAATTTATTCAACAGTAATAATTGAAGTTTAGGTTGGAATTTTGTGACATAAGATGGCGTGAAAACGTTATTTCAGCATTTTGCTGCTGTAGGTAAAATGTACACATAGTAGTAAATGATTTAAATAATGCACTCAACAGATTCTACCCAAATATAAATAAACGAACAATATTCTCAACACACATAAAAGAAGGGTTTATTGCAATAACATTATAAGCTACAAAACCTATTATTAGCTCAATTAATTTTCTATATATGAGTATTGTCTATAGTATTGTCACTTCAGCGTGAATCGATCCACCGTAAAAATCCGGCTTATGTGATGATGATGTGGCTTATCATGTTATTGCAATAAGCCCTTCGCACGTATATTTTATTTAAAAATAAGAAATTAAAAAATACATTAAGATTTATTTACCCTAATGAAGCATTTTATTTTTCATTTAAAATGAGTAACTTACCGATATGGAACGGAAGTTCTGCGTAATTTATATTTTAAGAAAAAAAATCAAAATTTTTTTTACTTTATTAGTACACATAAAATATTTTTGACTATATACTACGATATATTTTTTTACAGACTGGGTCTTACCTTTTTGCTTTAGATTTGTCTCCGCTTGAACAAATGTATCGTAAAGGATATAGTACACATGACTATAATTCGTTTCAAATAGCGACTTAGCTGCTTCATTATCAACAAAATCTAAAATAAAAAATGTTTACATTACCCTTTTAAATGAATTTAAACTAAACCGAAACTGAAACGCTAGAAGTCATAAAACATATCATTATTCAAACTAGAGATGTAACGGATATTCGGTTAGTATCTCTTATTCGGCTATTCGTCCACTTTTTTTCCGGCCGGATGCCGGATAGTGTATTAAAAAATAAAAGATAAAAACTCGAGTTTTTAATCTTTAGCTCATTTCTAAAATTTGCAACTCAATTTTCTGTTGGGCTCTCTCGACGTGAAACAATCCTACGCTTTTTATGGTTTGCAGCAGAACTTATGGCAGGGCTAGATAAAGAAATGGCTCGTTTCTGTTCAACTTGTTCACGTGAGGTGTGAACGCATCGCGCTGTACATATTCTACTGTATATGCGACCGGATAGACGGATATTCGGCCAACGAACACACTGAATATCCGGTATCCGGTATCTGGTCAAATCACTATTCGTTACATCTCTAATTCAAACCTATAGATTGAAGAAGTGTGATAAAAAAAGAGAGGTTGTGGTCACACTTGGGCCATTGAGCATCGATCATATACAAATGTTAAAACCCTAGCGGAAAGAAGCTGAACAATTTTCTAAACGTTGGCTTAACAAATCAGAAACTCAAATTGAAATCATACTGGTTAAAGGCCGGCTGCAGAAAAGCAGATTGTGAAAATACAAGAAAATATGAGTATTTTCATGTTTTTTAAAACAACTTGACAGCTTGGTTTTATTAAAACAACTCAATATTATTATTCCAGGGAAGACAAAAATCGAAGTCAAGGCGACATTAAATTATTTTTTACCCACCCAAATCATATTTTTGAGCCAAGCTGGTGGGCTGCAGGGAGGCAGCATGCCCCCCATACCTTCTTTAATTCTCACCCGCTCTGAATTGCCTTCTATATGAATTGAGCTATATTTCACTTTAGCAAAGCGAAATAACACCGTACTCGAAGATTCCTTCTTATTTCGCTTTCATAAAGTAAAATAAAAAAATTCCGGAATTCGGCCCTATTTCGGTCGGCGTTAATTCACGGCACCTTTAGTCGCCTATGTTTTAAAATAAAAACATTTTCTGGGCATGATTTTTTTCCTATTTACTGATAGCTTTCTTGTTTTGGTTTGAAAAAACCATTAACGGATAAATAAACACCACTGTCAGTTAACTTCGTCACTTTAACGTCATTACGCGGTTTTTGAGCATGATAATAGCAAAAACAGCCTCAGTTTAAAAAAATAATCTTGATGGAAGACGGAACATTTGTAGAATGGCGTGGAGCTTATCCAGGAAATCTTTTTTATGAGGTATGAACATTTTAGCTGTTCATATCACATAAACTAGATTTCTTTAGTGACGACCATATTACAAGAGATTTCACGAGTGTTTAAATAAAAAAAGTGGTGTCACCTGCAAATTATGCTCTAGGTCCATGAAAAATGTTTGCTTTGTAAAAATAAAACCACATAAAACAAATTCCAGCTTACAAAGCGATGTCATTTGTAGATCTACAACGAACGAATCATCAAACTCAACTTTCATGGCTTTAAAATCGATTCTTAATCAAATGAGTTTGTGGCACAATATAGACTTTGAAAGCTAAATAAAACAAAAATATGCATGATTCAATAACAAAAGAAGAAAAAAAATTATCTTTAGCCAATAACTACTTATTCGTAAAAAAAAAACGCCACACACTAAATTGCTGATATTCATGAAGTAGCAATAAAATACTTGCCAAGGCAATTAGATTTCACTAAAATAAACTTCTCATTATAAACAAATCAAAATATTTATTCACCATGGGAAAGCAAATTAAATTCCTACATCCACACCCACGTATGAAAAAGAAAATTTCAAGTTCTTAATCGTCTCGACAATATAATTATTTACCTAAGATTGTTTTAAGGTGTTTAAGCCTAGTTGCTGAATCCTTTTTGCTGTCCTGAATTTTCAGAGTCGACTTTTTAATGTCTGCATATGTTTTTTTTGTGAACATTTTTGCTTTTGGCTATTCGACTTTGAGAGAATCAAGTTTTTGTATATGTATTTATAGTTCTAGCAATTTGTCTACCGTCATGTTTCGGGAATTAACAATTTAAAAACACAAACTAATGTCAGAAAAACTTAATAACTAAATTTCTTTGTAATTAATATTAAATGGATAGTAACGGAATGAGAGCATTAGAATAAATGTTGACGTTTAGGCGTTGAGATAAAAAAAAAATCATAAGAAGCTCTGGAAAGTGGAAGACAGACTGGAAAAGCTTTAACTGTTTTCTCTTTCATCGCCTTCATTGACAGCGTTCAGTTCTAAACAAACGAAAAATGTATTTTGTAAATGAGGACGCACAATTTTTTCGGGGATGCTTCTTTCTTTAATAATAATTTGTTCTTTTTTCTTTTCTTTAGTAATTTGTTTATATAATTTAAACATTACTTGATATCATATACAGATTAGGAAACCACCTTAAAGTCAAATTAGAGTTGTATTTGTGTTTCACTTGGTTTGTCACACTAAACACATTTCTTCAAAGAATGTGGTATAAGCCAAGATTTATAAAATACCTAATTTTCTTTATTCCGCGTCTACGTCATAGGAGACCCAATTTCCTTAATCCGATTATACTTCATTCTATGCATTTTGGCTTACTTGCATGGTCCCTTATGGCCTAGAAGACAGCGAAATGCATGAATGCGTAATCTCCTATTCTATCATTGTTGGTGTAAGTAGTGTATTTATCTTGTTTCGAATCCAGATCTTATGCCATTAGCGCGAAATTTCTTAATCCACATATAGGAGGTATGTATAATGATATGATACAGTCAGTAACAAAGGTCTATATACACCCCGAAAATATACGAAATCTTAAAATCAGTATCTCAAACATTATAGTATATAACTAGCTGCAACCGCGACTTCGCTGCTTTAAAAACAGCACTGCTGCTTTGAACTGCACACATTGGAATTTCAGATCTCTTCTCAAATGCGACAACTACATGCGACATGTTTACAGGATAAGGAGCAATGATAACATGATGCACAACTCGGCTACGTTTGTCGGTCAGGGGGTGCATATAGTAGTGTGTGTAAAATGACAGTTCACTACCCCTATTACAAGTTTTATATCCAAAATGTATGAAAAAACGCACACTATTAGAAGATTTATATCCAGAGACCCAGAAACTCACTCATTTACCATTAGCAGTGCGAAGAAACAGTGCTACCTTATCTGTCTTGGTAGCGTTTAATGATGGTATACGCGGTTTAAAACTTTTAAAAACATTTACATGCATTACAAAAATTTTTTTTTCAAGATTACGAAGTTCTCATATCCTTATTGATAAGAGTGTTAAATAATATTTTTTGGTTAATATTATGCAAGTACACTTGCGAAATATAGAAATACATTTGTTGTGAATAGTGAATTTCCTCTTGTCTTAAATTTTTTTTAAGTTAGTATCAACAAAACCAGTCTATCATCATCAATACGAAGTCTTTTTAACGAGATGGTTTACAAATCCAATGCTGTCCAAGTTTGTTTGATTCAAGAGGAAAATGTTTCTTTCATTTGTGTTTAGCTCATTTGTGGCACACGTGTTCAACTGTAGCAGAAATAGAGGAAACGAGTTATTCATCTGCTAAACTCTATGGCCAAGAAATTTTTTTGACAGCTTGTTGTTTTTGTAATTTGCCTCTCGTCTGTGAATACATGTAAGACAACTGCTCAACTTGTTTCGAAAATTTATTTGAATTTGAAAATGTTTTCTGTAACTGCCCATATTCATTTTAAATATTACGCTTAGTAATTACACATATTCATGACAAATGTGTTAAATAAGATGTGTTGTTTCCGTTTCGTTTTTATTTGAATGAATGCTTAATCATTTTGCAATCACTCCAATCGCGCAACTCGTATACGACACTTGGATACGAGCATGGTCGGATTTCAGTATTACTGAAGTCGTACTTTACGAGCATCGTCATATTTGAATTTTGACAGGAGTCGTATGAAAGCGACGCATACGAGTGTCGTATTTTTTCCTTATTCCGCTTTCGTATCATTGTCGCATTGGTGTCTAATTTTTGTCGTATTTAAATTTGCTTACGACTCGGTGTACAAGTTAAGGGTTGTTTGGAAACAAGACGTGCAAATACACATTTCTGAATGGGAATTGTTGTGGAAATGTATATTCTTGTGTAAGTAAGGATATGGTGGTGTGAAATAGAAAAATCTTTTGATACGAGAACTTATTTGTGTGGTTCTTAAAGGGCTCTTTTAACAAACGATTCCAGGAAACTGGCATGAAACATATAAAATTGAATTTTATTGATCACTATTCACAAATATCTTTCATCAATCCGTATTGCAAGTACAAATCAGATTTTGAAATAATTGGAATTGATTAGTCTATCACAAGTAGATGTAAAAAAAACCAACAAAATTCACTGGGAACTAAGAAACTCCTGAATGAAAGCGCCGGAGTACGGTTTAGTTGTCTGGCAATCCTCCAGGGTCCTCAAAAGTATTTTATTTGTATTTGGTTTAGACGATTAGGAAAAAAACATAAAAAGAAGCAAAATAAAATAGGCCAATTTTAATTTTGTTTTCACTCGAAACTTTTTTTTATTTGTTTCACAAACCCAGATATATCCTTTCTCTTTCCTTTGTTTTGTTTACATCTTCCTTTCATATTTTGACAGTTGACATTCGGGTATGCAAGGTATATGGAAACCAATGATAATATACTCCGCGCACAGATTTTCTTTCTCTTTCCCACACAGCTGTCAATTCATGCCAATATAACGAGTTAGTGAGATGAGAGAGGATAAAAACAATTTGGCGGTTCGTTTCCCCATACACAAGAAGGGAGATATCACAGAGTGCAACAATTATAGGGGTATAACATTGTTGAGTACTGCCTATAAGATATTCTCCTCTATCCTACAAGATCGGATATCCCCATACGCGGAAACCATAATCGGGAAGTATCAATGTGGTTTCAGACCAGGCAAATCAACAATTGATCAGATCTTCACCCTCAGGCAGGCGATGGAAAAATGTCTAGAATTTAATATTCCAACATACGACCTGTTTATAGACTTTAAAGCCGCCTACGATAGCATAGGCAGGGTAGAACTTTATATAGCCATGAGAAAATTCGGCATCCAAACAAGTTAACAAGACTGTGTAGGCTGACCATGACCAATATTTCAAGCCGAGTTAAGGTAGCCGGAATGCTGTCAAGATCTCAAGATGGGCTGGCGTGCCTCCTCTTCAACCTGGCGTTGGAGAAAGAGGACTCTGAGACATCAAGAAGAGGGACAATCGTCACCAAGTCTACTCAATTACTGGCTTACGCAGATGACATAGACATCTTCGGGGGAAGTGAACAAGCTGTACAAAACTCCTTCATGCAGATCGATCAGGCGGCAAAAAACCTGGGGCTGCACATAAATGAAGGAAAGACAAAGTACATGGTGGCATCGTCTGCGAGAAATGTTAGAAGAACAGTCAAGGTAACGGAGCATAAATTTGAAATCGTGCAATCCTTCAGCTACCTAGGGTCAGTAGTAGCCGCGGATAATAACATGGAAGAAGAAATATGCGGGCGGTTACTTAAAGCTAACAGAACCTACTACAGTCTTTCAAGGCTTTTCAAATCCAAGAACCTCATAATGAATTCAAAACTACTACTATACAAGACACTTGTATTACCAGTACTCACATATGGATCCGAGACTTGGGTGCTTAGCCAAAAGCACTCTGATCTCTTAGCCGCGTTCGAGAGAAAAGTTCTACGGAGAATTGTTGGCCCCATAGGTGAGGAAGGACAATTCCGGAGACGGTACAACCATGAGTTGTATGAAATCTACCTCGAAGAAGATGTTATAACGAAAATAAAGCTCGGTAGACTCCGGTGGGCTGAGCACCTAATTCGTATGAGCGAATGCTCGGAAAGTCCTTTGCGGTACAATTCATGGTACAAGAAAGCGACACAGCCCCGCTTACGCTCGAAGGATGGCGTAGACCAGGACGCCCGAAGCCTTGGGGTGCCCAACTGGGTAGCGTCGGCAAGCGATCGGGATAGGTGGAAGTGCTTGCTGCAAGAGGCCCGGACCGCACACCGGTTGTTGCGCCGATGATGATTTATTGCCAACAAAGTATTAGAAAATAGTGCAATGCTCTAAAAGATTAATGATAGGTTCTTGATAATCCTATCCTATTGGGGCTCCTACATTCTGATGTGCATCCACTGTAGGAGCCCCAAGAATATGTGATCAAAATTAAATTTCAATAATATTGAAAAATACTCATATATAAGAAGCATTTTATAATGTAATATTATTGAAATATATGAGAGATTGCTACCATTTATCTTTAAAGAATTTCTTTTACCAGTTCTTTCTCATTCTTACACTCTGCAAACCTTGCGAACATTGTTATTGGAAATTCCAATTGTGATGACAACAATGATAATGATACTATCATTTGTTGACAATCTGCGCAACAGTACAACATTTTGTGTCTATGAATACCACAAATGAGCTAAACAAGATATCCATCTCCCTCGTCTCTTTCCCCTTAGTTTCATTTGACAGCGTTTTTTATGCAATTCCTGTCTGTGAATACGTGTGAGCTGCAAATCGGTTCCTGTTTAAGATTAGTCATTGCAACCACCAATTTTTTTTGCAAGTTTTAGGTTTATTTTAATGGAAATATCTACAAAAAATGTTTCTTTTGTTGCAATACGTATTTTTCAAACCATTACTCAAACTATAATAGCACATTTAGCCTATTTATATCAATTAAAAAAATTTGTTCCATGCTTTCAAAGAGTAACGTCCATCCACACACCGTACAACAAGCAATGGCGGCGAAAATCTAAAATTTAGAACAAAATGGAGTTGCTCGGAAGCATATAACAATGTGCGTGAATTTGCTCAGAAGCCCAAATAAGTGTGCGTGTAAAATGTGGGCAAGGGGTTTTCCAGTCTGGAAAGCTGGGTATCTTGTATAGGTTATTTGGGATGAATACGTGTGAGAGCTTTGAACAACCAATCAAACAAATGTGCGTAAAAATGATGAGTTAGTGCTCGATGCACAAATAACCTATTTAGCTCATTTGTGGCTCGATGATTCCTGAAATACTATCAAAATGCTTCCTATATTTCAGCTACATTCGTGAATTAGGTTAGGTTAGGTTGGTGGGCCGGCGGATATACCGCCTCACTTAGGTCCTTGTGGACCCCTTGTGTTACCCATTGGGGGTGGTAAGGTGTCCCCCTCCTCACTCGCAGGTGTCCTATCCCAGTGCATCCTCGGTCCATTTGGCCCAGCTCAAATACCTGAAAAGATTCTTTAGAGGTAAAGAGTTTATCTCATTAAGGTCTTGGAAGAAGTAACTTCCTAATGTTCTGTGCCTCAGGTGACAAAGGCTGGGGCAGTGACAGAGGAAGTGTTGGGTATCTTCCCGCTCCTCCTCATCAGCACAGCCCCTGCAGATATTGTCGCCGAGTAGTCCTATCTTAAATAAGTGGTCTTTGAGACTATTGTGACCCGTGATTACACCCACCGCTCTTGCGAGAGACCTTTTGTCATGCAAGAGCAGCACTTTCGTTACATTCGTGAATTACTGTCAAGTTCATCGATGGTGTGGGGAAATGACAGCTACCCTGTTGGGTGTCCATATTGGGTTGTCTGTGGTGAAAACCGACAACCTTTTTCAAATATACGTGAAAAAGTGTGGTAGCGGGGTTCCAACTGGAAAGATAAATATGTCGTCATTATTTCTATCACAAATAACCTATACTCATTGATATGCGCGACTGCTGTGAACTACGACCCCTTTCTGCTCTACAAAAACAAAATATACAGAATACCATCACCGAAAAGAAAGTTAAGCAAAGGGGGGCAGTCCGAACAACTGCGTTCTTTTCCTAACGCGCTGCATGCACTTTAAAGTTGAAGTAAAACTTGATGCATTTAGCCAAAAAATACGCAGCACAAGCAATCTACCTTCCAAATTTCAGCCAAATATTCTGATAAGAAAAAAAAAAAAAAAAAAAAAAAAAAAAAAAAAAAAAAAAAAAAAAAAAAAAAAAAAAAAAAAATTACAAACATACAAAATTTCGAATTTATAATATTAGGTTGTCAAATATCTCCCTTCCGCCTTTTTGTCTTTTGAATTTTCCGGCTATGTATTTACAAAGCGCTACAGAGCTCGTATCTGGCAGTACATCATTTGAAAGGTCTTGACATAACCTACCTCTAGTCAAAAGACAAAAAGGCGGAAGGGAGATATTTGACAACCTAATATTAACTAGCTAGTCTTGGTTTCGCGCAGGCAGCACTATATATCTAAAGTTCTAGCTTTTGTGGGGGAATACTAAAAAGAGAATTTAAAAATAATTTGGGGCAGTGCACTACACTTCTAAATCTAAAACGCTATAAACCGAATAATAGATTTTTAATAATGCCTCAGATTCGGTAAGAATTGAATCATTAACTTTATTGACTTAATAGCCCTTTCCTCAAACCAAATGAATTAGTTTGCAGTACCCGGATATACCATTTTGCGTCGATTTCAGCCAAAATTTTATAGATAAAAATAAAACTTTCTGTTTTTTCTGGTTTCTGGGGTTAAGGACCAAATCTTCAAAACATAATCCCAAAAAAACAAATCCCCAAAACCAAAATTCCGAAAAACCGAATTTTGGTTCCCAAAAACCGAATTTTGGTTTTGGTTTTTGAGGATTTTTCAAAACACGGGGATGTTTGTCTCTATAAGAAACTATTATTACGAAATCTTTTATTTTTATTATCTTATATTTTATTTGTTTTTTGGCTCAAAAAATTGTTCTTTTCTTCATTTTGTGTTAAATTCGTTAATGTTAATAAAGATACATAGAACAACTTTGTCTGGATTTTGCGTCTTCTAAATTTTGGAAATCGAAATTATGGCCCGATCTTCCCGGGACCAGTTCATTAAAACAATGGTCCTCCATTTGATTCCATTATAGTTCCTATAAAAATGACTGACTTTTGTGAGATGCATTTTTTGTTTTATTTTTATACAAATACACTGATGACAGCCAGAAATCGATGTAGATCATACGGCGATAACACTTTTGTTACAACACAAATTTTAAAGTGATGAGTTAAAATTGAATCACTTGTTCTAAGTTAACAGTATTGTAGTTGGAAGGTGGTGTTTAGGGGGAAAACATATTTTAAAATAGATAAAATTTAAACGTTGTTATCAATTATTAAGAGGTTAAAAAATCTGAAACAAATCGACTTATTTTTTACAATTTATTTATTTCTTGTAAAATAAACAATCTTTCATTATATAGTTGGTAAACATTTAACAGAAGTATAAATATATGTATAAATTTTATTTAGGAAATCGTTATTAATACAAAAGTAAAAATATTGTTATAAAAATTAAAAATATGTATCACGTAATTTCTATATTAGGTTCGTCTTTATTTAAATTTATTTTGTAATCGATAATACATGCATTTAATTTTCATTTTTATGGAAGGTGAACCAAAAATTAATTACAAAATGTACAAGTATCAGTTATTACAATTCAGTATTCAGCAGAATTCACTCAATTAAAATAGGACAGGATAATCCTTAAATTAATAAATAGGCTTTAATTCTTCACGGTTATTTCTATTTAATTAAGCTCTATTCTTAAATAAACAAAACTAATTTGTATAGAAATATTGCTATCCACATTGCTAGCTAGCTAGTAAAATTTTCCCAAAGCTGTGGTTATAAATTGTAAAATCAGTAGGCAGTTAAGTACAAGGTTATCCTCCGTGACTCTAGTACTGATTCGATTAGTGCTCTGTACTTTTTATTACCATTTCACATGAACAGGGATATGTTTTTTTTTTTATTATATTAAAAGCCCATTGCAATTGCCTTGATTAACATTGGTTTATAAAGCCATTTTTTTTTAAATAAATATAACTTTAGTGTATCTTTTGAACTGCCTTCAAAATAATTATAGGGTAAGCAAATTTTAAAACACTCTTTAATTTTTACACACAAGATCTCTCTACCACTATTCAATTTATAAAACAGATTTTACAAGTTTGTTCCAAAAATCAGTCGAGTTAGTGCTTGTTCCTTCATCGTCGTTTAATGTTGCTTCTGAAGTTAGTTGTTGGGAAAATTAAAAGGTTGTCATCAGCCAAGTTACCTAACTTAGCGAACTTCGATTTAAAAACCATAGTTAATCACACTAGTTCGCTGTTCTTTTATATGTGTCTGTTACAATAGAAAACAAGAGCCAATTGCAGCTATACAACATGGTCTGCGTGTGTATTTTACCGTTTAAAATTGAAATAATATTAATCAAGTCTAAGGTACGACAAATTGTAGTTATTGCTCTTAAATCGACGTAAATTGTTTCATACATAAAACGAATGTGTTCTCAATATTTTTCAAAATATTTATGTGAAGGAAAAATTAATGCTTTTATCTAAGTCTTACTTGAAATCAATATCATATATAAAAACTGTTTGAGTTGTATAATCGAATATAGACTATGTAGGTAGTTATTTACAAAGATTTGCTTTTTTAATATTCTGATTAAATTACTATGTTGTATTAGCTATATTTTTTATATTCGTATTTATTTGTAAAAGAATTGTAAAAAATATAAATTTTCAAAGCATATTTCATTATAGTTTGTTAATAAAGATTTTGCTGCGATATTCATAATAAATGGGCCAAGAAAGAGTAAAATATATATAATGAAAGATATATTGCAAATACTTTTTAGGTGCTGTCAATTTTTGAAGCATAGGCTATCGTACTCTTCATTTATGTACAAAAAGATACAGTTCAATCTGATTTTAATTACTTTTATTTTTATTAACAACTATTTTTTTATATAATTGCTAAAGGGGTTGGGGCTACCCTTAAGTATCCTGTTTAAGACACAGTACAGCACATTTACTATCACTCACTTTTATTTTTCTTAAATGGAATTATTGAGCTATGCCGATGAATATCAATGAAAAAAAAAAATGCAGTTTTGATGTTAAAATTAATACATAATTACTCGCATTCAAAAGTACTAAGCCAGATTCTAATAATAAAACAGTATAAGTTAAGTGTCATGAAATCCTTTTTTTATGGTTGAACACCTATGAAGCAGATTATAATCCAAATAACACTGTGGAATGGAATTCTATACGACAGTACAAGTTCTTCACTATTAAACTCTTTTCAATATGAATGCGATGTTACGGAGAATTTTAATCACATATATTCATTCACAATGAACCTTACTACAAATTAAATAATGCTGATAGATAAATGCTGCCACTTCTTTTCAAATGATGAATAAGCATAATCATAATTGCGCAACGAAGTTAAGCTTAATTTCTATTGGGCTTACGACGTTTTTGCATTGAATAACATTTTAAAAAATTTTGTTCCATTGAACGAAGCGTTATGCCCACATTATCGATTTTTTAGGGACAAATTCAGTCAAGCATTTTATAATAATGTTTGGTTTAAGACAAGATCAATTGTTTTAAGTCAGTGCTATGGTCAACTCAAAAATGTTTTAATAGAATAGCAAGTATGACTACATAAGAAAATGTGTCTCATGAAATTGATCTTTAAAATTAAGAAAGTTAACTTTTGTTTAAGGTTAAAAATTAATATCTAGCGTTAATGTAAGCAATAAGCACAGAAAACTCGTGCTGTGGACGACTTAATCGGATGACTTGAATGATTTGTTTTGTTTTAACAAAATACAAATGAGTAACTGAATTTCAATTGTAAGTGGTATTTATATATTTTGTTTTGTATGATCAACGTACAAAAAGCACGAAAGTGACAAACAGCTTGTACAACCTAAATTAGCGAAAAATATATTTCGAACGAAGCACCTTTATTCAAAATCATTGATGGACCACAACATTAAATTAAATTAGAGGTAGTTATAGATAAATGTGTTTAATCAATTCCATGTAGGGAACAATCTTCATGAATCGGTTCCTGTCTTTGTAAAAATAAATAACTATATACTTTTTATGACGTACAGGGTTTACTAATCAGAAATATGGAAAATTTATTTTAAAAAATAATAAAATGCATAAAATTATGTTTTAACATGGCTGAGAACATGCAACTTTTTTTTGTTACATTATACTTGTGTAACACACTGCGCATATTTTTCTAATTGATTTTTTAATAGCTCTACTCGATTGGATTCATCACGTAGCATTTTTTGCAGATCCTCAATTGTTCTTTGTTGAACTTGCACTATTGCTTCTAGGCTTTGGACACGTTTCTCCAATTCTATAAGCTTTAAACCATCGGGAACATTCGATTCAGGATTAGTACTATGATTGATAATAGAAGTAGTTGATGATTTCGATTGCTGAGTCTGCAATCGTGTTGCACTGGATTTCGTGAGCAAACTCTTTGGCGAAGTTTTAGCTTCGTTGTCTTCTACTACAATATTTTCCCTTACCGATGTTTTACTTATCCCCATGTCAGATATTGATTTCGTAACGTCATCTTCGTTTTCGAGTTTTTTGTCCAAAGAAAGTGATTGATAAAGAGATGGATTTGATTTTGTTACTGCAGGCTGGCTTGATACAGTGCCATTGCTGTTTTCCACCGTCTTCTTAGTTTTAATAACGTTCGTCACAATTGAGGTTGAACTGTGTTTTTCTTCGACACTTAGTTTTGACATGGTGTCTACAAGTGTTGTTCTGGGCTCTATATATGGAGAAGTTTTCTTTCTAACTTGACTGGCTTTTAATTCATCCATCCATGGGACCTTTTTTTTTTCCCATTCTCTACTTTTAGGTTTTACCTGCTCATCACCCTCAGGGGTTGCTGATGGAGGACTTTTGAGCTCCTCAATTGAGTCATCAATGCCGTTAAGGTAAATTGAATTTCGGCTGATGCTTTCTGTCATTAAGTTGGTGGCTACAGAAGGAGGTCTTCGTTTTGGAGCTTTTACTCGACCAGCTCTCATATCAGGGAGTATCGATGCACGTTCAACTTTATCAAAATCAGTATCGCCATCAGGCAGTATATCGAAAGAGCCTAATTTTTCATTATTGTCAATATGTTCTACATTCAATTTGCTGCCAGTGCCGCCATCATTCGCATCTTGAGACACTGTGAGTTTCTGTTCAACATTTTTCACTTTCTGCCTTAGACCTGATAGTATGTTGCCAGCAACATTTGTAACGCCACTGTTTTTTTTTCCTGGAACAACAGGTTTTTTGGTAAGAAGTGGCGGGGGTCCCTTCTTTTCGTCAAGGCTTTCAATGCTTTTTCGTGTTTCACTTGACTTTAAATCTAAGTTCTTACTTGTTCGATCAGCTGACGTTGATGGGTTAGTTCGTTCAAAATTTTTATTCTCCAAAGACTTTCTTTGTGCTGCTACGTTTCCACTTTGTATGCCTGTTTCATTTAATATATCGTCTATTGAGTCTCTTGACCCGAAACTTTCTAGTCGACTTGTATTTGGAATGTTTGAATTACTGTTTTTCTTGATATTTGTTTTTGCTGAAGTATCTAAAAGCGACGATGCAGTATCCTTGATTGCCGATTCTAAAAAAGCATAAAAAATGAAAATAAATGTCAATTGAAAATATTATTGAAAACAAATCTATATGTGTCTAGTTGAAAGGCCACCATTTTCTTATGTCAGAAATGGTAATCTGTTTATTGTCAATTTGGAATGTATGACACAGAACAAAGTCTGTTGTAATAGATGGGATGTCTGGGATAAGGCTAACGCTATTGCTGATAACCAGTAACATGATTTATGATTGTACAAGGTATAGTGCACGGCTTGATAGTTTGTTTGACTACTGAACGAACATACCAAGGTTCGAATCTAGATAGTGAAAATACTAACAAGGAGAGTGCACAGCCTCCGGATCGCCGATTTTGATGAAATTTGGCATAGTGATAGTTCCTCTATGCAATATGAAGACCCATTCTGGCTAACAAAGGGTTCCCGACAAAGTACTAGTTTATATTGATTTAATAAATGGTTGGAGTATAAGACTTTCCTTTAATTTATGTTTCTAATTATATGTCCACTGAAAAATGGACTACACTTCCTTGTTTTTTGGTATAACTCTGTTTATGGCATAACATTTTCCTCTTTCTCTGTCTATGTAATGAATAGATTTTTATCGTTGACGTTTGATAAAAAAGTTTCTGTTTTGTATTTGTCAGAAATAAGGTAAGCTACTTTCGCCACAGAAAGAATGTGTTTCTAATTAGTTTTCCTCCACTGTACATATACGGGATCTGAGTCAATGAATCGTAAAGAAACAGAAGTTGAAATTAAATTTACTCACCTTCAAGCGGCAATAATCTGACAAAGTTGTCAGGAAATACACCAACTTTTCCATTGATTTCACCTTTCCACCAACCCTTGTCGGGGAGTTCCTTACTAACTATTGTAATCATATCACCAATCACTAACTCTAGCTCGTCATCATTCTGCGGGCTGTAGGGGAATTCTACGCGGCAGAATTCACGTGTGGGTCTTGGTGGTAGAACTGGAGCGGTATACTTATTGTCGGAGCTATCAATCACTGCACCTGGTCTATTATTAATATGTGCATCTTCTTTAACATTATTTTGACACTTAGTTAAGCTATTTAATTTATCTGATACGGTTAAAGGCTTGGCTACGGTGACTGTTGAATGTGTTTCTAAATTAGGCGTTGGTCGTTTTGTTGCACATATTGGTGATGCCTGAATCCCAACAACGAAATTCGATGGGAAA
Source organism: Syritta pipiens (assembly GCA_905187475.1). Classification (NCBI taxonomy): domain Eukaryota; kingdom Metazoa; phylum Arthropoda; class Insecta; order Diptera; family Syrphidae; genus Syritta; species Syritta pipiens. The sequence continues at coordinate 57,658,250 of LR994572.1, read as the reverse complement.
ACTCCAATTTTATTGTTTAACTTTCCCCTCCACCAACCTTCTTCAACCTTAATAAAAAAAAAGTGACAAAATATATCTTACGTTAATGAAAAATAGGTACTTACTTCACACAAGAACTCAATTACGTCTCCAACTGCTAGGGATAATTCATCCTCGTTAACCTGCGTATAACTATATATGGCTTTACATCGTCGTTGTAATGTTGCCGACTTGTCTCTACAGAAAATAAGGATCAGTTTTATTTTATAATTGACAGTAATAAAGTTTGTCATTAATTACCTCAGGACAACTGTACTGCTTTCATTTTTTTCGATCACCCGCACAAAATTATCGGGAAACATTCCTGTGCGTCCTGTTGAAGTCAGTGTCCCTTCCCACCAGCCCCCAGGTTGCTGTATGATATTATGAATAACTTGACCTTTAACAAGATCAAGTTCATCTACTTCTTTGGCCTTATAATCATACTCCACGATCGCGGTGACTTAAAGTAAATAAAATGAGAAAGTTTTCGTTTAATCCAAAATATGATTTTATTCAGCATCGTGTTTTTCTTTTATATCTATCAAGTGCTTTAATATCTACCGCAAAAAGACCTTATCGTAGAGATCTTCAAAGAATTAAACCACTTTGCTGCTTTCTCATTCACTTTTTTGTCTAACCAAAAAATATTTCGCTTGTATTTTTACGAATTTTATGCACGTATTGAATAAATCGACTACCAAATTGATTACAAAGTGTACCAACAATTCCAATGCAATTATGCCACGCAGTTGAATTGTATGCTTTATCACGTGCCTAAGTAGGTCATAATATCGATATAATCAATGAGTCGTTGTGCCGCTTAGATTGCATAGTGGATTACGAAAGAGTTGCAATAAACAAAAAAGTTTCAAAGAAACTGTCGGTTCTTATGATATAATATGTAACCACTCAAAAAAGCTAAACAAAATCGATCAATTGCCTATTAATATATTTGCATATTGAAATTACATATATTCGTGAACCTACAACCTTTCACTCTTCTTTGAGCTGATATCTTCATAATGTTATATATAATTTATATAAACAGAAAATGCTAAATTACTGCAATTCCTGTGCAATCATATAAAAAATAAACTCGTTTAGACTTCCCACTTAGCGTTTCCCAAAGAATAACATTTCTTTGTGACTTATTTAAATCTGCTGTTACTATTTACTTCCGTCGTACATTCATTTGAATGCCTCATGTGAGTTGCAAGTTTCATATTCTTCATAGTGTTTATCGCAGCCGATAAGAAAGGAATTAGCTTTTCTTTGATTACAATTTTTTATCATTGTTGTTAAAAAAAAAGAAACTGGTTTTCACTTAATCGAAAAAAAGATAAACAAAAAATGGATAAGTTGCTTTCAAGAAAAATCATAGTACCGTTTGGGTACCATACACCTACAATCATTGTATATGAAAATACCATCAAATATAATACGTCAAATGATTGTAATAATGCACAGCTTCGCTTGTTGGTTTGTTTATGTAGACCAAAGCAAAAGCAAAAACCGGAGTATTTATATACTTTTCATTTCAAAATTCTTTAGAAATTAAGCTATTTCGCACTTACATAATATAATATAAGCACAATAAGAAAACCACAATGTATTTTTATAAATGAAAGCTTTCGTACTGCATTTACGTATTTATTTGATAAGTTAACTTACTGTGATTTATTAAAAAAACACCATTTAATATTAAGTAATGACACAATCGCGTCGAACCAGTACGTTTTTTTTTTTTTTTTTTTAGTAAAACCTACGAGTTATGATAAACAATCCACATTGGTTTTATTCTAGCTATGTAAATATATAAATAAATAATTTTGAATAACAGCTGCTCAACATTCTTACTAAGCGTTCAACATTCGAGCTTACAGTAATATTTTTACGACGAAAATTTAAAAACAAAAAAAAAAAAAAAAAAAAGTAGCGGCTTTTCCGGCTATGTACAAAGCGCTACAGAGCTCGTATCCAAATTAATCATGCATAGCGTCGTTTTGTAGGTTATGACCTTTCAAATGATGTATTGCCAGATACGAGCTCTGTAGCGCTTTGTACATAGCCGGAAAATTCAAAAGACAAAAAGGCGGAAGGGAGATATTTGACAACCTAATATAAAATTTTTGATTCTATCGATAAGATATACAAAATGGCGTTTTTTGATCTTTAAAATTCGTATGTTATTGTTTTTTGGTTTTTGTCCAATAACTCGGAAACCGAGCTCGAATTAAATTTAAACTAAAGGTTACATCGAAACTGCACATTCTAGATTTTATTCAGATTTTTAGACCCGCGGGTGTGGAAATGTGAGAGGAGGGGAGGACGCTTTTTTTCGCACTTAAAGCTTCATGACTCGAGAAGTAAATCTTAGAACAAAAAGCTCAAAATGAAAACTGTATTTCATTTTATAAAACCTATCCAATCGTACCTAACTCAATCAATTCCTGTAAAAAAAAATTAAAAAATATTAGTTAATAATTTACCTTAGCACTAATAAAAAACCTATGATTTCTTTGTGCCATATTGCGATGAGTTGCCTCATAGCTCCAATTTTTTCAGATTTTTTGGCCCATTATTTTAGAAAATAAGGTATGGGAAACGGTGTACAAATCGGTTTTTCGATGTTTGTGGGCTTATAACGTTTTACTAATCAGACTAAGATGCTAACTTTAGTAAAGTTTTTCGATCTAGGTGCCGTTTCCTTTCCAACGATACACATATCATGTATCTAAGATAATAAATCTATGTTTTGATTTTACTATTAGTACTAACTTTTTCGCTAGTAAGAAACGTTTTTAGAACTTTTTTCGGAACTTCCTTTGGGCAAGTGAAACATATCATCTGTGGGAATTTAATTTCTTACTTCCAGATGGTTCACCAGGTACCTAAAATAAGGCTTAAAGGCGGACAGACAGACATTTTTGTAATCTACGCTAGATCTAGACATTTTTCCAATGACACCCATATTGACCACCAAAGTTAATACAAGTTTTTTCAAACGTTAGTATCAGTGCTAACTTTTTCTTTAATATACGACTAATTCCGGAAAGAATTTCAGATTTGTTTATTGGTTGCCGAGATACATTTTCATTCTAAGTTTCATCCCTTAACAGAGGATTAAGAAGTTATTAGCAAATATGTAAAGGCGACAGAAAGACAGACAGACGGACATCGAAGTAATTCTATAAGGGTTTCGTTATTCCTTTCCAATAACACCCTAAAAATGCATTTTCGTAAAATGGTTTTGAATCTCTTCGTTAGTTACAACGTGGATCCTACATTATTAAAGAAAGAAATTCTTCCATACTTTCAGACAAATTAAGAAGAAGGGTACAAAAACTAGCGATCGAGCTAAAAGCCATCACTAAACAATGGCATACATGGAATGGAATACATTACACAATTTCCACTCACTATACACTGTTAACCTTCTAAATCGTCTTCAGATTCTTCACTTCTTTCCATTCGCGTTATGCTTACACAAATAGTTAGCCATATCTAATGTCTTAAGCGTTGTAAGTATAAACGTGGGCTTAAAAATAACACGCTTAATGACATAGATCAAATTTGATTTCCAAGTGCACACAAGATTATCTTATAATATAAAATTATTGTTATTAGTCACATTCTTAGATATGAATCATTTTGAGCCGAATGAGATAAGATTCGTGTCAATATTGCTAATATCTCAAACATGTTTGAATTAATTTAATATTTTTTATTTTCCTTTGAAACATATCCAATTGTTTACTATTATAAAATCGAATTATGAAAAGAAATTATTCATAACGGGAATGGCTAATTGAAATTCATGTAAACCAGAACACTAATGGAAGTCCGTTGGACAAAGCATTTCCGAATTTCTATAGTGAATTAAAAAACCATGAAGCCCCGCAATTCCACATAATTTTCAGAATCCGTAAAGGGCAATGAACACACTAAGGCTTTATGCATATGTACAAATATCTATTTACCAGATATACATATTTTTATTGTAGAACAACAAATGACGGCGATAATCCGGTTTTATTTAGACAACTGACCAGCCGAAAGTTTTTTTTTTTCTTTTGTTTGGGGTTGAGGAAGACCTAAGATTTTCATTTTTAAATACACAATACTTATTGTAAAAGACATAAAAGGTCACTTTTCTGCTGCATTATAAGCTCCCGATTTGAAAATATATCAAAATAAAAAGTAAAAAAGTGTAGAAAACATTAAAACTACTCTAATTCTAATTTCTAATTAAACGAGATATGCAAATAAAATTAAGGAGTGTCCTATGAAGGAAACGAGACGATGAAGTTTAGTCGCACTTAAACTTACCTCCTTCGTACGAATCAAGAGTTGGAAGATGATCCATGTTCAGAAAGGGATATTTTAGCAATTTTTTTAAACAGTGGACTTTTTTAAATAAAAAATCGACACAGATTCTTTTATATTTTTGTCAAGCACCTATGACTGTTCCATTTAAGTTGACTGATAACTCCAAACGAGAACCTTGTTCACCATGAATATTAAGAATAAATATTCATATTTGGATAATTTTGCTATTAAGGCGTGTCACAGAAAAATATAAGCAAAGCATTAATTTCAAAAATAATAGTGATAGCAAATGCAAAATAAAATATTCTCTTTCAACTTTCGACTTTATTGACTTGACTCATCAACTGACATTACACTCACTCTTTGACACTCATACCATCCAGTTCACCTGACGCAACACCATTCACATAACTTATGAGAGTTTATCTCAAACTCCATCTTTATGTTTTCATGATGACACTACGGCGACACCTACATGTGAGTTTTGCAAATGGATTGTACTAAGTAATTATAGTTTTAGACGGCAGAGGGCCGAAAAATCTGAACTAAGGAAAGATTGAACAAAGTTTTCAAAAGCAAAGTCTGGTTTGAGGCCAATTCAAGATTCGAAAACTACTTTCAGCGCCTCTGGTGGTGCGATTTGAACCCGTTGACAGAATAAAAAATTTCACAGCTTGCTAGAAATTTGTATGGATTTCCCAAAATTCGTTGGAAAACAAAATCGTTTTTATTAATTGTTATGAATGAAACAGGTTAGTGCTTGTCCAGAAGTATAAAGTGAACACTGGGAATATACATTGTCCAAAGCAATTACTCCACTTTGCGGTCTTCCGCATAAGATATTAATAGCTGTTCAAAAGCACTGTTTGTCCTTTTGAAATGTGGACTCTTATCTTTATATTATTTGAATTTAGCTAAAAAAATAAAAACAATGAAAAATATTGCGAAGTTTCGCAATGGAAATCTTAAGCAATTTACATGTTGGGCTTCACCTCTTTTATAGTCGAATTCAATATCAGACCGACTTGGTATAGAAGGGGCTTTGTTTAACCCCAAGTAACAACAGCCAAGGAAAAGAATCAGTATTAAACCACAGACAACCCAATATTTGCTCATTTGCGCATTAAACTTGACGCCTCGAGCACAAACCCACTATAGACGGTTTAAATACATGAAGCGCACCCAAATCCAAATCCCAAACACAAACATCCAGATGTAGAATATAACCAAAAATTCTTTTTGTTTTTTACTCACTTTAACCACCACAGTACACCGTTCCAAGTCTCAATTTCGTCTGCCTTTTAGGTTTCCAATTTCTGAAAGCTCGTTTATAGATTTAGCAGAAGGTGTTTAAATAAATTCTATGCTACATTATATTTTTACTGTCACTGGATTCGTGGAACCTAATTCTGACAGCAAATATTTTTTTCTGTACTATATCTGTCACAAATCACCTAGCTCATTTGTGATATCTGTCAACGGTGTACCTGCTGTCATTTCTGGTAATGTTTAGCCCAAAATCAGCAGCAAAGAATTATTAAAATTTAGAGTAAAAATAATCACTTATACTTAAAATCTACCGACGATATACTGCGCACCATACCAGTTGCCTTTTAAAAAATCAGGTATCATTCGCGAAGGAATATTGAAAAAATTTAAGAAAAGAAATAAGTAGCAGTCAAGAACATCTCTTGTAAACATATCTTTTCCGCTACCAGCCATACATCGAAATTATGTATATTTCAAGTAAAGTTAAGTTAAAAAGTTTGTGCGTATTTTCGCACTCGAGGAGATTTCTAAAAAGAAAAGTGAAAGAACCATCAACAAATCTTGAATATGAATTTGCGAAAATATTCCCACCGAAAATTCTTCAAAAGCGACACAGAACACCGGAGTCATTTTATCTGGCTAACCAAAAAGGAGCAGACATTATATCAGATGCAATGAAATCTCATGTCTCTGGAAAGGACACAATTTTAGAATTTAATCCTGGAATCGGTCTTATGACGCAGAAATTCATGGAGTGGAATGTTTTTAAGAATTATATATTAGTCGATCCAAATGAACGTTCTAAAGAAAATCTACAAGTAATGCATTCAAATGCGTTAAGTTATCGATTGGTTATTTTTTAACAAGTTTGTTTTTTAGAAAATTTGCCAGCGAAATAATCAAAGATTTGTTTTTAAGAATGCAGATTTTGTTAATCTTTGGAAAATAGCCTTTCAAGATAAAGTTGACAATGGATCACGCATAGCAAATTTACTAGAAGATGTCCCAAGGAAGTCATTCATAGATGGTATTAAGTTTTGGCTTACGTTTTGAATGACTTTAAAAGTATTTAATTGCAGATACAAATATGGTAGTATTTGGAGGCGTTGGATCGTACATATTCTTTAAGCATCTAATAAATTCAATTGTGTTCCAAAATAGTCTATTTTCATTTGGAAGATGTGAGCTATTTGTAGTCATGCCGCCACCGATTTATGTAGTAGGTACACAAAAACATTTCAGCATATAAAAGAGATATCAGTCCTTTGTTTGTAGCACTTGACTTGCAGTAATGAGATCGGATATATGATATACAGATCCACAAGTATATTGTTTCAAATATTATTCGAGCATCGATTTATTACAAAGCTGCCGAGGGAGTATTTCTTACCTGAACAAACAGAGTTTAAACATAGTAAAGGCAGCAAGCTATCTAGGGTAAGTTTAGTAAGAATTTAATTTGTGTGAAATATTTGCTTAAAATTTTAAGTTTGCTTGGCAGGAGTGATGTAAATTTGGGTGGCTGGATGCATTTGTATGCATGATTAATTTAACAATTCCTTCTATTCGGCCGCTACACACTGGGCCAAGTTATATGCCTGATATTTAATTAAAGACCAAATTTAAAATCTGATATAAGCACTTTTGTTTTTCTATTGTTTTCCATTCGAATAAATGATATCTTCACTTCACTTCAGCTGGGTGGAGGACATGGGACTCAGCCAACATGGCTCGCCAATTAGCACGACTATCAGTTTCGTACTATCAACTGTTTGAGGTCTCTTTCCAGGTTCTGAAACCACCGAAGGCGAAGTTTTTCTTTTCTATGCTACCCTTCGAGCCATCGAAGGGAAGCGTGTTGCGTTAATTCGCTCTACATCAACTAGCCACCTGAATCAAGACACTTAAATTGTATTAGGCGGCGTAACAGCCTGTTGAGAGTCAGAGAGCCTAGCTTTTTCGCACCTCCACTGTGTTGTGCGCGTTATAATTTTGACACATTTGGAGGGGACCTACTTAATGCCGGTTCCGAACGGCGAATTGCGAAAGCTTTTCATGACAGAAGTACTCCAGGAGGGTTGTCAGTCGTTCGCTGGAGGTGGGGCCGTGAAAAATGTTTGTGGTGTTATTTCCCCGAGCCGGATTCGAACCTAGGTACTCTCGCTTAACAGTCCGACGCACTAACGATTAAGCCACGGCGCCCACACTTGAATTCGTTTAACTAAATCGATGACGTTGTACACCAGAATAGAGGTGTGGTTTCTTTCTGACAGTGTTGAAGAGACGAAGTGATTAATTTGATGGAGCGCATCAAGGGTCGATATTCCTCTTCTGAAAGCGGCTTGACGGCTGTCTAGTAGTTTGTCTTTTGAAAGAAACCAGAACAGACGCTTAGCGATATTTTTTTCAAGATTTTGGTTATGCAAAGGAGGAGAAGGATGGGGTGGTACCCGGTAATAGAGGAAGAATCTTTGTTGGGTTTAGGAGTCGTTGTCATCTGCTTTCAAAATTGAGGGAAAGTTCTTTAACATAGCATATGAGATGCGAACGTAATCTAGTGTTTCTTCCTTCGCTGTGTTTAAGCACGATATGAGTTTTATAGTTTTTATTTTAGTTTCTGTTGAAGAAGCTGTTGGCGAGGGATTGGTGGCGTTAAAAATTTTGTATTTTTCCTAGGTGAATTTTGAAGTGAAATTTGAGTCGTCGACAAACTTTTCCCAAGTCAAGCGCAAAGTGATTGGCTATCTCTGTTGGACAGGTAAGAGTTGTGGTGCCTATTTTTATAGTTTGGATGGTGCTTGGTATATATGTAAGTGTTGTTTTTTTATGTTCTCCACAAGCCTACGCGATTTGCAGTTGTGGTTTACATTGGCTGTGAATTTTTCAAAGGTTTTTTTTTTCTTTAATTTTAATTGTTCTGCGGAATTTTGTGTTAAGCTTTTTATAAAGCATGGGAATGGTGCCGGTGGGGATTATTTTGAAATTATTCCAAGCCTTTTGTTTGTCGCTGCCGAGGCCACTTATATCTTTGCTCTACCAGGTTACTGTCTTCTTGTGAAATTTGTCAGTCATTTGTGGGATGGCTAGGTTGGATGTTGTTCACATCGATTCGTGAATAAGCGCGGATTCTCTTTTGATATTCGGTGACTTTAAACTTTTGAGAATTTCAGTTTATACTGTGGTACCGAAGAGGTCCCAGTTGGCTCTGTCGAGAAAAAATTTGTTGTAGGGGAGGACCGTATGTGAGGGTGATGAAGATGGGGAAGTGGCCACGCTAGATAGGCGTAGCCAGCTTGGGTAACACCCGGGGCGAATGAAAAACAGTATAATAAATTAAATTCAAGGGTTTTCATTCTCATTCTATCTGCTTTAAAGGGTTACACGACTTTGTCGCACCGCTAAGGGTATGCCCACAACCGCCGGGCAGGCGTCTGCGTGCATAAGGGGTATGGTCCAGTGATTTTAACTCTGTCTTTGAGCACGTATATGCCAAAAAATAAAAAAACAAAAATAGTGCTTTATAATTTTCTCAAATACTAGAAGGCGTAAAAGCGGCTTTTTGTGTTCGATTCAGAATTGAAATGCTCATTGACCATAAAAAAACAAATTAAGCACTCCATTTCACAATGTTGAAAAAAAAATCGTCTAAAGTTTTTTTTTCATTGTTTTTATCAAAATTATCTAGTTTGCCACAATTTTTAAAAACTATGAACATGAATAATTTAACTTGAATGCATAGAAAACCAAGTTTCTGGCTTTCAGAACTTTCTCAATATTTTTTTCCATAATTGATTTTATATGAAAACATATAACTCCGTATTTTAGCGGATATATTCGAAGAGATATTCGCAATCGAACTCTACCTCAGAGAAAATTTAAACCACATCGGTTCTTGGGGTCAATGTGACCCACTTTTGAACTTCAAGTGGAGAGTACTTTGCCATATATCAGAACTAAGTTTTTGTCTCAAGGTAAAAATCGTATACAAATTTCATGTTTGTCAAGTTATTAAATTGCAAGTGAATTACAAATTTAATGCGATGCTAATATTGGCTGCCAGGGCCTTTAACTAGTTGGTTTTACATAGTAGGTTGTTAAATAAGTTTTGCAATGTTAAGGTTATCGGTGATTTGGTAGACAAATTCTATGTTTTCCCTATTTACATGTGAGGAGATATGTAAGGATGGTTGTTTGAAATTTTGTTGGTGGTGGTTTTAACTTTGTTGCAGGTGAGAAAATGCGAGATTGTGAGTGTGAGGTTCTTATCACAGAGGTGACAGGTATGGGGTGATTCCTTGTAGAAGAGATGTTTGTGGGTGATAAGACTAAGCCCAAGTCATAGTCGGGTGTAGATTTGGATCTGTTTTTGGGCGATGTGGCGGGGATAGATTGGCTTAATGCCGTCGGGGTTGAGCTGTTTGTAGGTGTGATTGTAGGATGACTAGGAGGTTTTCCTATTGTTTCCAGTTATTGTGAATGAGTTTATTAATATCTGTTTTACTGTATTGGTAGAACATTTTGAGTGGCTGTTTTGGCTTCCAGATCGGCGCCTTCGTTGCGTTTGATGCCGATATGCCGGGAATCCAGGCGATTTTTATAGTGTCTCTGTTGCAGATGAGGGGATCACGGATAGAATTAATAATTGCTATTTAGGATGTAATGTTCCTAATGGCTAAAATTGCTGATTGGAATGCTGATCTAAGGAAATTATAGTTGTCTTCTTTTTACAGTGTTTTATGGCTTGGAGAATGGCGAAAGCTTCTGTGGTGAATATTGATGTGTAGTGCAAAAGAAGGCCTTTCGAGAGTATTTTCAATTCAATTCAATTCAATTTTATTGGGGTACAAATAAGATACAAATGTTTTGTAGTACAAAATAATTAAGGGGCACATTATATTCAGCTTAAGACACATTTTTTTTAAACTTAAATCTAAGGGAAAAGGAAAGGAAATAATGAAGAATGGGAGGGATAAGAGCATTCAAACATGTACGGATAGTTATCTATAATACCACAGAATTTATTTTTTAAATTGCTTAACTTCATTTAATTGTTTCACTTCCCTGGGAAGAGAGTTCCATAATCTGGCGACACGTAAAATAGACGGGACGAGTTCAAATAATTATTTGTAGGAGTGCTATATGCAAGATAAGTCCTTCTTAAACCTATACACAAGGTCTTCAACTAATCCAATAGGTCTAGACAGATACAGTTGCGCATCATCCGCATATACATAGATGTAGGGATACATTTTTACAAACAGTGGGCAAGTCATTGATAAAGAGGCAGAACAAAATAGGGCCTAAAATAGATTCCTGGGGTACTCCAGCGCACACTTCCATAGAATTAGAAAAAAACGTTCTTCAAATTTCACTGTTTAGCACTTGTTGCCCAAGTAACTCGTCATAAGCCGGACGTTCACTAAAGCCAAAATATAATCTAAGTTTCCGACATAAAATGATATCATCAACATTGTCAAAAGCTTTAGAGAAATCCAATAAACATAGAATGGTCACATAATTCTTATCAAACTGAATCCTTACGTCGTCCAGCACCTTAACCACTGCTGTCGAGCAACTATGATGGGCTCGAAAGCCGGATTGATGTGGGTACAGTAGTGCACTTTCGTTAAGATGTAAATTTATTTATATACTAGCTGACCCGGCGAACTTCGTACCGCCATATCTTTAGGGTTTTGTTCCAAAGGAATATCGAAACCCTTATTGAAACACTTCGGTGTCCGTCTGTCTGTCTGTCCTTTTTTTGTGTATAATTTCGAAATTCTTGAAAGACTTGGCTTACTATTTACGCTTGCCTTGGCTTCGCACAGGTGGTGTACAATCGTGGACTAAGGAAATGTAATACTGGGAAATTAAAATCAGTTGGATTATTTGACAATAATGAGAAAATATCTTTTTTTTTTACAATAAAACCATATATATTAATGAATAACAATTAAATACTTTAAATATAACTATTGTAAGGCCTTATCATACACAATATTTTTAGTTTTTTTTCGGAGGCAAAAAGAAAAAGATTTGCCGACTCGCGAGCATGCATCGTATAATTGCCCATGAGAAAAACAGAAAATCCAATGAATTTAGGAATTCAGTTGGATAATTTACAACTTCATTTTGATCGATAATGGAATCGATCGACTTAAATGAATGTATTTGTCCATAAATTTCATTCTGGATTTTTATATTTAAATCATCAACATCCTTATTTTTTGCTGCTAATATAGCTCGTTCATTCAACCAAACATGGTTTTTACAATTTACTCCGATATTTAGGAACACTTTCGATATCAATTGTTCTTTTGACGATGTGAACTGACAAACATTTGGTGGAAATGAAATGAGGCCAGTAGAAGGGCCAGCAGGCATTTTCCCATCGCCAATGTCTAATAACGCGTTTGAAACCAGTTCCGTCGATAAGTCATTTTGTAATGCAACCCGCATATTAGTTACTAACTTAATTTTTTTTACGTATCGCCATAAGTTTGATGTCTTCAAGCAAGCATTTATTTCATCAGCTAACTGATTTCATCAGTTGACCTAGGAAGGACTGGAAGCGTTTGGCGAAAATCCCCATCCAGTAGAATCATCGCGCCTCCGCGCCGAGTGAGCGGTTGGTCCACCTTCTAATAGTGTAGCTGCAATCCCAGGTGATGCTACTGCCAGTGCGATCTTACTTTGTGCCCGAATTGTATCTAAAATTAATGAGATCAAAAAAGTCTTACCCGTTCCATTGGGTGCGTCCAGGAAAAAAAATCCTCCATTGTCGACATTAACTGCTTTCATTATCGTGTCGTAAGTTGTTTTTTGCTGTTGATTTAAAAGTGGGACTTTATTTTTCACTGATTGAAAGCATTTCTATCGTATTGGTGTTCTCTTTCAAATTCACGATTGAATACATCATAGGTGCAGGCATTCCTAAGTGATATAACATCTTGCCAGACATCATCACGCACAAATCCTCTAAAGATATTTATACCTCATTGTAGATTTCAGCGCAAATTTCTAGCTCGGGATTTTCCGTTGCTGTTTGGGTGAACTGTGTAAATGCGCCCCAATGCATCGGTTGAATATACATCCACGTATCCTGGTACAGGCTGTCCTTGTTTTCGGTCTCGATTCACTATCACAGCACTTTCCACGATCGAATATGTCTTTTTTTATTCTGGCCATTCTATACATATATACAAACATTATCATTCCTTACATTTCTCACATCCTTAATTACTTTTCTTATTTACACACCAAATCATTCTACACACGGTGGGTTTTACCTACTTATTGATTTCATATCGGGCTTTCTTTTTTCACCCGAAGAAATTAGAAAAATAAAGTGTTTGTTTTTGTTTTTTTGTTTTCCCTAGACATGAGTTTATCGGAAAAAAGGATAAATTATTCCCGAGATTCGATTCCCGGATCTAGACATCCTGGACCAGCGATCTTATGCTCTGCGCCACTGCCACTTCATATTTAAGTCAGTTTTTTTTTCTGATACATAAAAAATACTTTGGAAAGCTTTGAAAGCGTTTTTGCACCCGAAAAAATTGAATTGGAAAAAACAAAGAGTGTTTGCTTTTTCCTAGACATGAATCCAGTACATAAGATTATAAGAAAAAAGATACGTCATGCCGAGATTCGATTCGCAGACCTAGAGATCCTGGAGCCCCGATCTTATGCCCTACGCCACCGGCACTTCATATGTGAGTCGGTTTTTTTCTGATACATAAACAATGCTTTGGAAAACTTTGATTGCGTTTTTCCACCTGATTTTCTCAATTTTCTTTACCTTTTTTTCCATCTAAACCATCTCCTGAAAGTAAATAATTCAGAGGAAAAAACATTATCTAATTCAGTGAAGTCGTTCTTGAGTTATAGTATTACATACATTTCGGCGATTCATTTTTATTTATATAGATTTATTTGAATGAGTGTAGGTATATGCAACCATTTCTGCCAATGTCAAGTAAAGTGTAGAGACCACGCACTGGTAGGAACACACTGATGATGATTCCGTGTCTGAACTGCGTTTTTATACTGCTCACAGGTCTTCAATCTGTCCTTCCGGTGCTCTAAACTACGGAAATACCCATACTCAAATCTACCAGCGACCGATCCCTTTATCGCGTCGCCATCTCGGTTCGGAGGGATTTTCCCATCCTATATGACGGGGTGTCTCGCACATATTCGCGCCGGCATGTTGCCTGAAAGCCAAACAATATCAGCTTTTCCCTTACCATGCGTCTTGGTTTTCGCCTACGACTGATGGTTGCTTACACTATGCAATTTTGTCGCGTTCGGGATTCACTTTGTGAGTGATTATAATTTAATATGAATTTTATTGAATAGTAATAAAGTTAAAATTGACTCTACATTTTATTTAGAAAACGTTTATATGGGAAATAGAAAAGGGCTATTTTTAGGGTTTTCTCGGCAGTTATTCGAACTTTTCTTACCTTTTAAACCTTCCCTAGACCTCCAAGAACATTTCAAGGCCAAGATAAGTTAAATCCGTTCAGCCGTTCTCGAGTTTTAGCGAGACTAACGAACAGCAATTCATTTTTATATATATAGATTATTAGACAAGCACGGCAAAATACTGATAGGACGAAAATCTGCCGAAGATGACGCGTTAGGTTTTTTAGGCACATGAGTTACTAATGCTCGCTTCCAGCTAGTCGTAAAGGTACCAGAATGCATGCAGAAATCAATAATATGCTTTAACGGAGATAAGATATGAAGAAGTATCATATTAATAAAGCGGATTGCATTACAACGGTTAGACACAATAATCACGTCAAGTAGGTTTGGGGCACAGTTTGGGGCAAAACGGGTAGCGTATGAATTAACCACAGCCAATCCATTTGCTGCAATGCAGTCTAATAGTTGAGTAGCTCTAGTATCTGCTTTCAGGTGGTCAGCATTAAAATCACCACAAAGTATAACAAAACATTTAATACTTCCATCACTAACTTCAACAAGAATATATTCTATTCCGCTACTTTCTGATTTCCCTATAATTTTACAAGTGAGTGAAAGGCTGCAGTAAATAGCAACTCCACCGCCGATAGTATTAGTAACCCTGTCATTATGAATCAATTTATAACCAGCAATATCAGAGGCAATCCGTCGCAACAGGTCTGAACCTAGTTTCGGATACACAGATAATGTCTACACCAGAATCACCAAAGATATGACTCAAATAATTCAGCTTTGAACTGTTCAAACTTCGCGCATTCAAATAGCATACCCATCACATACATCAGATAAAATTTTTACAACCATACGCACCGAGAGCTCGGCCATGTCGCAAGTGGAGAACGCACTAGTCATCCTGATTAGTTTTGAGAAGCGAAGCAATAAAACAAAGCATTTAAATAATGTACAAAATTCGAGCAAAATAACTATCATAATACATATTGTAAATGGGAAGTTTGGTGGGGGAATGGAGATTTTTGGAGGATGAGCAGAGCTTGAAAGTTAAAAAGATAGAAGAAGTATAAACTAACATTATTACAAAAATTTTCAAATGAGTAATAAATACATAAAAATACGTAAGCGATCCAGAAAACGTTGCCCAGACATCTATTAGCGGGAGCAGGAGAAATTTGTTGTGGATGAAATTCTAATCTCAGCATCGTCTTTGCTCCTTTTGACGTAAACAAGACCGTTTAGTTCTAGCTGAATACAACAGGCCCTTTCACTTTCCAGCAGCTGCAACAAAATCAGTCCTTTATTTGCGCGGTAGGCTGATAACCATGCGCTTTGCTCAGCTTGAGAAGAGAGACGAATTAAGGGCGGGTGTTTGTTATTGTTGCTGTTTTTCTTTGGCCTGGTGCGAAACGCATCAATATGCGGTGAGACCTGAACTTGCAGTTTGGAGGCGATTTTTTTTTTTGCAAGTTCAATGGCATTTTCTTTGTCGTTGAGAGGAATATCACGAACAATTATGTCACATAGGCGCTCTCTACGTTGCAATTCCGCTAATATTTTATTTACTCTTAAATTTTCTTCCCTCAGTTCAGAGATTTCATGCTCTTTTCGATTCCAGACAGTAATGCACCAAACTTATTCGTGAGGTTAACTTCCAGTTTCTTTAACTGATAAGACGATTTCATAGTTTTGTCTTGTTTAAATTTCTGCAGTGATTTCGGAGTGTTAGATGGTAGCTTGTTGGGAGTAAGAACCAGGGAAGTTTTCTCTTTCTCTTTTAGTGCTTAAGATCTCGTAGCCATGGCAAATAAAAAATTCACTTTTTAGGGTTTCGTTCCAAAGGAATAACGAAACCCTTATAGAATCACTTCGGTGTTCGTCTGTCTGTCTGTCTGTCGCCTTTACATATTTGTTAATAACTTCTGAATCCTATGTAGTTAAGGGATGAAATTTGGAATGGATATGTATATTGGCAACCCAAAAATAAATCAGGAATTTTTCCCGGAATTAGTCGTATATTAAAGAAAAAGTTAGTACTGAAACTAACCTTTGAAAAAACTTTTATTAACTTTTATGGTCAATATGGGTGTCATTGGAAAGGGGGCGGGGCGGAGACTACAAAAATGTCTGTCTGTCTGTCATTAAGCTTTATCTTAGGTACCTGGTGAAACACCTGGAATTAGGAAATGAAATTTATACGGATGATGTACTTCACTTGCCCAAAGAAAGTTCCAAAAAAAGGTTAAAGAAAGTTAAGTATTAAGTTAGTACTAATATAAGTTAGTTAAGTATTAAGTTAGTACTAATACTAAAATCAAAATTTTTTTTTCTTAGATACTTGATATGGGTATCGTTCGAAAGAGAATGGTAACTAGATCGAAAAGCTGTACCACAATTAGCATCTTAGTCTTATTGGTAAAAAGTTACAAGCCCGCAAATTTCAAAAAACCGACTTGTGTACCATGTCCCATAACTTATTTTCTAAAATAATGGGCCAAAAAATCGGAAAAAATTTAGAGCTATGGGGCAACTCATCGCAATATTGCAAATGTACTCAGAAATCTCATATGATTTTTTATTCGTACTAAAATAAATTAATAACTAATTTCTTCAAATTTTTTTTTACTGGAATTGATTGAGTTAGGTGCCGTTGGATAGGTTTTGTAAAATAAAATACAGTTTCGATTTTGAGCTTTTGTTCCGAGGCTCAGTTTTCGAGATATTAAGCTTTAAGTGCGAAAAAAAAGCGTCCCCCCCCCTCGCATTTCCACACCCCCTGGTCTAAAAATCTGAATAAAATCTAGAAGGTAGGTCTCGATGTAATCTTTAGTTTAAATTTAGTTTGAGCATCGTGGCTCAAACAGTTCTTGAGTTATTGGCCAAAAACCAAAAAACAATGACATACGAATTTTAAAGATCCGAAAACGCCATTTTGTAGATCTCATCAATAGAATAAAAAAATGTTATACAAAAAAAAACTTATTTTCACACCATTTTTCGAAATACTAACGGTTTAAATTATATGAGCATTTTGCTAAAAAAGGGCAACTAGCGATTATCTCACACATACAAAGTTTTCTATGCGTTTCCTATACCAAAAAAGACAATAGAATTTCGAAGTGGGGTTGGTGGAGTGGTTATAGCGCTCGCGCTCTGCTCTGATAAAGGTTCTCCGTTCAATCCTCGATTTGTCCGATTTGCCTTTCTTTGCTTTTTATTTTTTTTTTTCTTCTCCGAAGGGGGTTTCTCGCTGTTTTCACATTTCTTATGCTTTCAAGATTGTTAAAATCCAATTCAAATAAAAATGATATCTTGAATGCGTCAATCGAGGACGCAAAGGATTTTTAAAAAAGTTTCTATATTCTGTTAAATTCTGAAATATCTTTTGGCTCTTTGCAAGGTCTGTGAACCTGAGCGAATATTTTGTATGACAGTTTTCTTCTCTCTCAGTTCTCTTAAAAGAACAAAGCGAAGTAAAGAAATGATTGATCATAATAGCTTTGTTATTGTAATTTTTTGAAGAAATTAAGAGAATCAGTTATTTGTACGTGTATGTGTGCTCAGACCATTTCCTAATACGCTCTTTTCTATTGGTTACGATTTATATGAATATGCTGTTGGAAAGATTTTAAATTTTGTCACTGAATAAAAGTGAACATAAAGAATTCTAAAGAAACAAAACCAAAATTGAACATTATTTTTGTTTTTGCTTCAATGTGATTATCACATGCCAAAAGTCAAATAATAGATCCTAGTGTTAAATTTGAATTTTTTTCGAATTTGTGATTGTACCACATTAGTGTTTTAGATGACTAAGTGGCTATTTATTACTGCCGAATACGTTATGATTAGAATTGCTTAGCTGCTTGGTAAGCTAACTTTCATGAACTGCTGATTAATTGTTTCAATTAATTAATTGTTCAATGGAATTGAGACCATTTCCCTTAAGTTTACTAAACCAATTTTCACACGATTGGCACGATCAGCAAATGAGAAAGACTTTTCTTTTGTTTAGATTTATTCGAAAACGGCAGGTAGCCGTAGTTAGTTGCTTTAACTTAAATTATGTCCTTACTTCTAATCTGTTGACGAAAGAACGAAACCCTCGGTGCGTGAGTAAAACTCACACTTGCGCGGCTTTTTTTAATGACTTATTAGATTTTATGGTGATTACGTAAATATGGAATTTAAAGGTAAACCGATATTTAAACAGTGACTTATACAATCTAAAGCTGCTTATTGGGTTGACCGGATAAAAAGGCTGAAGATGCCAGGAGCGTCTGATAGAACCGTGTACTCAATTGACATAGCCAACTCAACTTCAACTCAGTGCTAAGGTACTTTCGTTGACCATGACAAATGAGGTGAAAGTGTCGGTCGGAAAGTGCATCTGTAAACAAAAAGTTCCAGCCAAGTGATTTGTATTTGTCGGAGATGTTTGAATAGAGAACTTTAAAGATGAGTGATACTCTGGCTGTGAGGCTTTTTTTATATACAGGCAGTGGTTTTTGAAATCAAACCTTAAATTGAATACTAGCACAAGAATTACTAGGCAGTTTGTGTTCTGTATTCTGATGTTGGTTATGCAGAGTTCTATTGTTTTATTACATGAGCGTTTCTTGCAAATATGGAAGATGACGGATTTGGACAGCGAAATGGATGCACCTGAGTAATCGCACCATTCTTGGAAGGCAAGGATCAAAACCTGGTGCCCAGTATTTAATCACGATATGAGTTCAACCATTTTTATTTTGGTTTCTATTGCCGAAGCTGTAGGAGAAGTATTGAAGGATTGATAGGTGGCGTTGAGAATTATGTACTTTTCCTGAATGAATTTTGAAGTGAAATTTGAGTCGTCGGAAAGCTTTTCCCAAGTCTGGGCAAAGTGGTCGGCTATCTCCGTTGGATAGGTAAGAGTTGTAGCGCTCGTTTTTACGGTTTGGATGGTGATTGGTTTCGGACAAAACACTCGGTCCCCCTAAGCAAATTGACGTTTTTGCTTGTAACGGGTGAACAAGAGAAGTTACGACATTGAAATTTATTGTCCTCATTTTCTTAACGCTGGTAAGCAATAAACATATAAACATTATTCCGTTTACCTCACGCAAAAAATTGTGGAAATTTATTGAACACAAAAAGTCGAAAAATCACTGCGACAAAACAAAAGCACCCCCTGGTGTAGAACGATATTCTCTTTCAAATTTAAGGCTCTGTCGTATTTTTTTTACAATAAATTGGGAAATTTTCGATTTTATAACATATAGTTTTGTGCGATACTTTATGTACCATTTAATTTTTTTGTCTGCTTACGCGATTTGCAGTTGGGGTTTATATTGGCTAGGAATTTTCGAAGCAAATTTTTTTTTCAATTGTAACTGTTTGGCAGAATTTCGTGTTAAGCTTTTTATAATGAATGAGATTGGTGTCAGTAGGGAATTTTTGGAATCTTTGCCAAGCCTTTTGTTTGTCGTTGCGAAGGTCGCTGATCTCTTTATTCCACCAGGGAACTGTCTTCCTGTGAAACTGCTCAGTCGTTTGGGGGATGACTACGTTGGTTGCTATTCGCATCGATTTGTGGATAGCACGAATTTTGTTGTGTGCTTTATGTGGGAGCTGTAGAGGCCGCATGTGAGAGTGATGAAGATGGGGAAGTGGTCACTGCCAAATAGGTTGTCCGAGATGGCCCAGGAGGTTTTCGGTAGGAGAGATGAGGGACAAGTTAACGTGCGTGAAATTATGTTTTTTTTTTTGCGATTGCGGCGTAAGTTAGGTTAGAGTAGCTGGCTGGGGCAGCAAAGACCCACCACCACACTTAGGACAGATCTACGGGCCACTGAATCACCAAATTTAAAGTTGATAACTCTGCTTGTCAGCATGTGTTCAATGAGTCTGATAAGCTAAGATTTGACTCCGAGCCCTGTCAGGGGGCAAAGGATTGCTCCATGCTCAATGTTGTTGAAGGCCACCTCAATGTCCAGGAATGCCACCAAAGTGTACTCTCTGAACTCGAGGGATCTTTCAATTGTAGTGACGAGAGCATGTAAGGCAGTCTCGATGGAACGCCCTTTAGTGTATGCACGTTGAGAGCTTGATAGCCTGGCATTACCAATTTGCGAGCGGATGCAAGCGTCAATCAGTTTTTTCAGTGTCTTTAAGGGAAATGAAGAAAGGCTGACAGGTCTAAGACCACGTGAGTTCACATGCGAGCTTTT
This sequence comes from Syritta pipiens, assembly GCA_905187475.1. Classification (NCBI taxonomy): domain Eukaryota; kingdom Metazoa; phylum Arthropoda; class Insecta; order Diptera; family Syrphidae; genus Syritta; species Syritta pipiens. The sequence goes on along the minus strand of LR994572.1, from coordinate 57,637,974 downwards.
TCCTGCTTTGGTTATGAAGATGACGCTCACCTTCTTCCAGGAGCTAGGGATCTGGGCCAAGTCTACACAACCTTGAAAGATTGCGTGTAGCCGAGGTAGAATGGTGTCGGCTACTTCGTAGTTCCGCAGGATTTATGCCGTCTGAGCCGGCCGACTTGAATGGATTGAAGTTACGCAGTGCCCATAGGATCCTATCGTTTGATATTATTAATGACTTACTGGAGGGTTCGTGTGCAGCAGGGTTGTAAAAGGCTGCAGTCATTTAGTAATGCAGTTAATCCAGTCAAAGTTAATTAACTTATTTTTTCAACGCAAGTTAATACACTGTGAAAAGTACTTTAACTGAAACAAAGCAGTCAGCAGTCAGCACTAATTTTTTGACTAACAGTCAATGAAAACATTCAATTGACAGAAAGTTAATTAACTCTGTAGATAACTGGGTGGTTGGGGGGAGGTGGCTAGCACCTTCCTAAGCCTAGACGCTTTAGAGGTACTTTCTATTTTTTCGCAGAATGTCCTCCAAGACATCCGTTTGGCCTTCTTCATATTTAACTTGTAGTCCTTGAGAGGTCCCAAGAGGAAGCTCTTGGCGCCGAATTTGGCTTTGTTGAATAGTTTCCTGCATCTGGTGCGGAGTCGTACCAGATCCTGACTCCACCACGCAGGTTGGGTTTATCTCTAGCTTTGCAGGTGGAACAGGGTGCGGACATTGCGCCGTTTAGGACACTTGTTAATTAAATCAAACTCACTGACGGTGAGGGAGAAACCGGGAGCTTTCCCTGTACCTATCCCAGTCGGGATAGGTGATTTCAACCATACGAGCTGGATGAGTTTTAGCTTAGCAAAACTCGATATATCTATGGTCAGAGAAGGAGTGCTCAGCTGACACCAGTGTTGGCCCAAATTTAATCTGAGTAATGATTAAAAATGAATGATGATGAAGCAACTAGTAACACAAATGACCAACATGTTAAACATCTTAACATTACTCATCACCAAACAAAATGAAAGTAAATAATTAGTACCTTAAAATGACTATTTGGAGCGCTAACGGACTTCACCAGCACTATATGGAACTGAAACAATATTTAAAAGATAACGAAGTTGACATCATTCTTATTGCTGAAACCCATCTGACTGAGAAAAAGCGTTTCCACTTCCCCGGGTATTTAACTCTGTGCACGAATCATCCGGATGAAACAGGACATGGACGATCCGCAATTATTGTAAACAGCCAAATACAATTTATTGAGCTCAATAGCTTCAAAACAGACTATATTCAATCTACAATTCAATTCAATTTCAAGACGCATATGGACCAATGGTAATATCCTCTATATACTGCCCACCAAAACATAAGATAACTACCCCACAATATGACTCTTATTTAAAATCAGTGGGTGGCCGTTTCCTTGTGCGACGGGACTTTAACGCTAGACACACAGACTGAGGATCAAGACTCGTTAACAAAAAAGGCAAAAATCTTCTGGACGCAATCAATAGGAATAAGTGCAAACATATAAGCACAGGTGAACCAACGTACTGGCCCACAGACACAACGAAGAAACCTGTCCTTATTGACTTCTGCATCGTAAAGAACATCCAAGAACTTGGAAATAAAGTCTTCTTTTGACCTATCCTCAGACCATTCTTCAATTATATTAAAATACTGCACGAGCCGCAAAGAAGTACGAGCACCTAAGCTGTACAACTCAAAGATTGACTGGGCTGCATTCCGCCAATACATAGACACGTCCCTCAAAACAGAATTCCTCTCAAACAGAAAGACGACTTCCATCCTCCAATTAAAAAAATGGACAACACATGGGCTAGAGACAACCTTGACAAAGCAGCTACCTTAGCTAAATACTTTGACTCAACATTTACAAACCCTGAAGGGGACAAGGTTTCGGCACCACCACTCGAAAACATACAAGACACTCGACCAATGAAATTGAAACCTGTATAAAAAAAAAAGCCGGTCAAGTGTGAGTTTTACTCACTCACCGAGGGTTTCGTTCTTTCGTCAACAGATTAGAAGTAAGGACATAAGTTAAAGCAACTAACTACGGCTACCTGCCGTTTTCGAATAAATCTAAACCAAGCAGCTAAGCAATTCTAATCATAACGTATTCGGCAGTAATAAATAGCCACTTAGTCATCTAAAACACTAATGTGGTACAATCACAAATTCGAAAAAAATTCAAATTTAACACTAGGATCTATTATTTGACTTTTGGCATGTGATAATCACATTGAAGCAATAACAAAAATAATGTTCAATTTTGGTTTTGTTTCTTTAGAATTCTTTATGTTCACTTTTATTCAGTGACAAAATTTAAAATCTTTCCAACAGCATATTCATATAAATCGTAACCAATAGAAAAGAGCGTATTAGGAAATGGTCTGAGCACACATACACGTACAAATAACTGATTCTCTTATTTTTTCAAAAAAAAAAAATACAATATCAAAGCTATTATGACCAATCACTTCTTTACTTCACTTTGTTCTTTTAAGAGAACTGAGAGAGAAGAAAACTGTCAAACTTGCAAAGAGCCAAAAGATATTTCAGAATTTAACAGAATATAGAAACTTTTTTAAGAATCCTTTGCGTCCTCGATTGAGTTAGTAACGCATTCAAGATATCATTTTTATTTGAATTGGATTTTAACAATCTTGAAAACATAAGAAATGTGAAAACAGCGAGAAACCCCCTTCGGAGAAGAAAAAAAAAAAAAATAAAAAGCAAAGAAAGGCAAATCGGACAAATCGAGGATTGAACGGAGAACCTTCATCAGAGCAGAGCGCGAGCGCTATAACCACTCCACCAACCCCACTTCGAAATTCTATTGTCTTTTTTGGTATAGGAAACGCATAGAAAACTTTGTATGTGTGAGATAGTCGCTAGTTGCCCTTTTTTAGCAAAATGGTGTGAAAATAAGTTTTTTTTTGTATAACATTTTTTTTATTCTATTGATGAGATCTACAAAATGGCGTTTTCGAATCTTTGAAATTCGTATGTCATTGTTTTTTGGTTTTTGGCCAATAACTCAAGAACTGTTTGAGCCACGATGCTCAAACTAAATTTAAACTAAAGATTACATCGAGACCTACCTTCTAGATTTTATTCAGATTTTTAGACCAGGGGGTGTGGAAATGCGAGGGGGGGGACGCTTTTTTTTTTCGCTCTTAAAGCTTAATATCTCGAAAACTGAGCCTCGGAACAAAAGCTCAAAATCGAAACTGTATTTTATTTTACAAAACCTATCCAACGGCACCTAACTCAATCAATTCCAGTAAAAAAAAAATTTGAAGAAATTAGTTATTAATTTATTTTAGTACGAATAAAAAATCATGAGATTTTTGGGTACTTTTGCAATATAGCGGTGAGTTGTCCCATAGCTCCAATTTTTTTCAGATTTTTCGGCCCATTATTTTAGAAAATAAGGTATGGGACATGGTACACATGTCGGTTTTAAGAAGTTTGCGGGCTTATAACTTCTTACCAGTAGGACTAAGATGTCAACTGTCATACAACTTTTCGATCTAGCTACCATTCTCTTTCCAACGGTACCCATATAAAGTTTCTAAGAAAAATAAACTATTTTTTTATTTTAGTAGTAGTACTAACTTTTTCGCTAATAAGTGACTTTCTTTAAATTTTTTTCGGAACTTTCTTTGGGCAAGTGAAGTACATCATCTGTATAAATTTCGTTTCTTAATTCCAGGTGGTTCACCATGTACCTAAGATAAGGCTTAATGGCAGACAGACAGACATTTTTGTTGTCTCCGCCCCTTTCCAATGACACTCATATTGACCACAAAAGTTAATAAAAGTTTTTTCAAAGGTTAGTTTTAGTACTAACTTTTTCTTTAATCTTCGACTAATTCCGGAAAAAAATCTCGATTTATTTTTGGGTTGCCAAAATACATATCCATCCCAAATTTCATCCCTTAACTACAGAGGATTCAGAAGTTATTAGCAAATATGTAAAGGCGACAGACAGACAGACAGAACGAACCCAATTAGCTGTAAGTGCTGTTTTGAAACCACAGCTCTGAAAGTTGGGTGTATATTGGAATTTTAAGCCATCGTGCGGCTTTAAGAAACAAAATCAAGTGTTTGATGTTCATGCGAGAGAGAGAGATTCAGGAAAATGATTGCCTAAAGTCCGTTGCCTTGCCCTGTCAAGCGCTGAACAGGTGCAGAGGAAGTGTGTTAATAACTCTGGCTCTGCTGAGTTATTACAACTTAATAATTGATGAAGAGGGATCCCCAGCCTAGCTGCATGATCTCCTATTGGCCAGTGACCCGTACTAATCGCTACAATTTTTGAAATAATTGTGCACATTTGAAGAATGTTGCTAGTTCGTGATATGTTGTACTCCGGCCGAGTCTCCCTAGACACGGCACAGTTGGTTAACTGAGACCATCTAAGGTTGGCCATTGGTTAGTCGTGCCAAGGAGTACGTTAGTAGTGCTTTTACTATCGTAAGTGAGATATGCACCTTCATAGCTGACGAGCTATGGAGAGCAGCTCCTTGTTTGGCCAGTTTGTTGACCTTTTTGTGACCGAAAAACTTAGTATGTCCTGGGACCCAGACTAGGGCAACTACAAACTTTTTGGCGACATCAGCGAGCTCGTTGCGACATTCCTGCAATAGTTTTGAGGTTATAGAGGTTGATAAAACTGCTTTGATGGTAGATTTACTGTCAACGAAGATAGTTAATCTTTGCATTGGCGTTGTGTCCGGATGGGATTTGAACTGACGGCACGCTTCTCTAATGGCGAGGATTTCCAAACGTTTCAATTATCTCTATCTGGTTTAATCGGTCATACAACTTCGTCGCTCCACTAAGAGTATGTCCAAAACCTCCTGGGTGCATAAGGGGTATGGTCCAAGGATTTTAATGTCTTTGAGCGGGTAAATGCCACAAAATGAATGAAAATAGTGTCAGCATTTTTATTCTTTACGCTGTAATCAAAATTAAATAAAAACGTCCGACTCGCTTCTTGGTTCAAGCAAAAGTAAAAAGTAATAGATTTTATTGTTCACATTTATAATAGTGTTGTTAAGTTAAATGACCTAATGCGGGCTATGTTCAATTGGTGACAATAGTATTTTAATTCTGTCGTAAGCCACTTTATTTCACTTATTAATCACTTAACGCGGCTTGTCGTGATCGCGGTTCACAGTCCTCTGCCTGTCCTTCCAACAGGACATTTATACTTATTGGCCGATAAGTGGTCCTTGTCTTATCGGCAGGATCTGCGTCTCGTCTGTCCTCAACTTTATGGCGGTCGATGGGAAAACCCAGCCGCCGTCTAGTCGTCCCTTGTCTTCCTTGTCTTGAGAGGATAACCAGCCGCTGTCTGGTTATCCTTTAATTGAGTAGGTCTTCGATCTACCTGTGCTCACATTCGGCCTTCCTGACCTAGAGGCGTCCTCGACTCCTATAACAGAAACAGGTAATTAGAAGATTCCCCCCGAGTAGTGGGGGCATTAAATAAAAGGGGTGAGTTCACGGGATATACTCTATACAGTAATCATCTCATAAACGTCTATTCACAATATAAAATAAAATCTAATATACAAACACAGACCCTAGGGCTTTACCCCGCATATCCTACAACGGTCTATATAGTCTGCTGTCAGTCGCGGAAAGCGAGTGCCTAGGCATCCAAACTGATAGCGCTAGGGCTTTACCTCGCATAACCTACAACGGTCTATATAGTCGGCCGTCAGTCACGGAAAGCGAGCGCCTAGACCACTGGCCTGCCGGAGCTAGGGCTTTACCTCGCATAACCTACAACGGTCTATATAGTCGGCCGTCAGTCGCGGAGAGCGAGTGCCTAGGCATCTAAATTGATAGCACTAGGGCTTTACCTCGCATAACCTACAACGGTCTATATAGTCGGCCGTCAGTCACGGAAAGCGAGCGCCTAGACCACTGGCCTGCCGGAGCTAGGGCTTTACCTCGCATAACCTACAACGGTCTATATAGTCGGCCGTCAGTCGCGGAGAGCGAGTGCCTAGGCATCTAAATTGATAGCACTAGGGCTTTACCTCGCATAACCTACAACGGTCTATATAGTCGGCCGTCAGTCACGGAAAGCGAGTGCCTAGACCACCGGGCTGCCGGAGCTAGGGCTTTACCTCGCATAACCTACAACGGTCGTCACCGTCAGTCGCGGTTAGCGAGTGCCTAGATCTCCGAATTCTGAAATACAAACTTGCTTGTAAGGCAACATTAATATTAGTAAAACGGATAGCAACAGCAAACTATTCTAGTGTGCTTAATAACTTACTCAACGATTTACCTTTATTGGGTAGCATCAAAGTAATCCACTTCTTCGTTTTACCTATAGTTACTACGGCCCTTCTATCACGTCGTTTCTGTGGTTCCCTCAGGTCGTCTACTTCGTAACGGTCATTTGGTAAGACCGCGCTGACTCGGAATGGTCCTTCCGCTTTTGCTACAAGCTTCCTACTTGTCCTTGTTGGTGGTGGTTCAGTGACAACAAAAACTATGTCATCGACTGCATGCTGTGGAGGTCTGAAGCGTTTTGAATCGAATCCATTTTCTGCTGTTCCTGTGCTGCGTCAGTGGCATGCTTGGCCAGCTGGCGAAGACTTCTCAAGTCCACCTCGTCTAATGTCTCCTGGATTGCGTTCAGAAGCGCAGCATTGGCCATACTTCTTGGTTTAAAACCAAAGAGCAACTGCGTTGGCTCAGCGATTTCCTCCACTTTCGGCTTCACATCTACTTCGACTACTTCAGCCTTCACGGCTGGAGTAGGCGCTGGCGTGGTCTCCTTCTTCGGCTCCTCTTTGACAAGAACCACCCCGTCCAAGTCAATGACATCAGCTTTGATGAAATGCGGTTCCATTTTGAAGCGTTGTATTTGAACTTCCAACTCCCGCAAGAATCTCTTCTCCGATTCAAGGAAACTGAATGTTGGGTCACTGAATATGAACGTTTCCGACCGATAAAGACCGTGCTTTAGGACAGCTGACACGAGCTCTTTATCATGTCGCCCCAGATCCCACCAGTCTGGTGTATCCACATTATTCTGACACAATTTCAAACGTTCGTCCAAGAGATGATGTCTCGCTACTTCACGAAGCTTCGACAGCAATTCCAATCGATCCAGAATAAGCTTTGCATGATCTTCACTTATGTCCTCAATGATTCCTTCTAATCCACGCTCACCATCAGTCAACTTCACACCAGCTTGACGTTTACACATCGCAATAAACACTTTGTAGTAGTCACTCAATGTTTCATCACTCTTGCGCTCCAAATGTGCCATTGCCTTGAATTTGATCCAATCCGGTGCCAGCACATTCATCGATTGCTGTAAATCAATACCATAACCTGTGAGTACTCGAAGGAACTCATATTCCTCGCGACGATTCCATTTCTTCGGGATGCTCTCCAGTCGTTGACGTTCCCTCTCTTTAGCAGCGATCTCCATTTGCCTTGACGCTCCATTTTCAAATACATTGCCAACTTATTGAAATCCAAGTTGGCCAATTGGCTGGCATCGACTGAATTAAGCAGGCTTAGCATAAGGCCGATATCAGCTGGGGTTGACATTTGAACTTGCTGCTGTTGCTGTTGTTGTTGCTGTTGCTGTTGTTGCTGTTGAGATTGAGAGGATTGCATTTGGCCACCAGCGGATGAACTCGCATTCGATGACGATTGCATAAGACTCGATGAATTCGAACTTCGCATCATTGATTGCATTGTACTCTGTGATTGTTGTTGATTTTGTGAGCTACCAGCGGCATTCTGCATCATTTGTTGCATATTTGAAGTGCTGGGCACTGACAGCGGTGGTGTTGATGAGACCAATGCTTGTAGCTTAGCCTTCTGTTGTTGTTTCAACTCCTCCTTCTTGTAATTCCTCTGATAGGCCGTAATAACACGTCTAAGACGAGTATTTAAATCTTGCATCGATGGCCAAATAGTATCATCCGATGGCATATTTGTCGGTGGATAGCAACTGCTAGTGCCACTCTCCTCCTCGTCCAATCCTAAACATGGGCTTGGGCGATCTGTGTCAGCATCTTTACTGCTTTCACCACCACCCTGCTTCGAATCAGAGTCTTTAGTTGCCGTGCCATCATCATCGACCTCATCGGCATCCTCGTGTTTTGAATTAACATCATCCTCGTTATTCGGATTCATTGGTAGAGCGCTGTCATCACCGGGACCGACATGGCTAACGAAGCACAGAGTCGAATCGGCACGGATTTGCCGGTACATTTCACAGCCATGCTTCTATGTGCCAATTTTGACGCTGCAGTCCCAGCGATGCTTTTAACAATGTCGTTCTCCAACTAATCCACGAAGTTCTTCCTCAAGAACTTTCGTCAATTGTGATATGTTTAATTCGTCTTCATCAAAACCAAGACTCAATAAAAGACCTTTCGCACTATTAATATTGGCTCTCTTCCACATTTCAATCACTGCTTGCGCCGGAACCGCTTCCAATTCAGGGGGAAGTTCTTTTCACTTTAACTTATCTGTCAGATCCCTTTTCCCACTATTACTTGGGCTAGGGTGTATCCCACTTCTGATCTGTCGTAAGCCACTTTATTTCACTTATTAATCACTTAACGCGGCTTGTCGTGATCGCGGTTCACAGTCCTCTGCCTGTCCTTCCAACAGGACATTTATACTTATTGGCCGATAAGTGGTCCTTGTCTTATCGGCAGGATCTGCGTCTCGTCTGTCCTCAACTTTATGGCGGTCGATGGGAAAACCCAGCCGCCGTCTAGTCGTCCCTTGTCTTCCTTGTCTTGAGAGGATAACCAGCCGCTGTCTGGTTATCCTTTAATTGAGTAGGTCTTCGATCTACCTGTGCTCACAATTCTCTCAAAAACTAGACAGTCGCGTTAGCGTTTAAACCAGTTAGAGAGGAAGTTGAAATTTCGAACGTATAGTAGGCTTAATCGACTAAACCAACCGGGAAATCAGCTAAAACTCTTGCATCATTTACGTTCATTTGCTACCTCATTTCGTATGTTATAAATAATTATTGAGTATCATATGAACTCCAGTCATTGCATCTTTTAGGAGTTAAACAACAAAACGTGTAGTCAAAACAATTTCTCTTCCCTTTTATTGTTTGCGTATGCTTAGGCAAAACAGCACTTGCATCAAGTTGCATTTTGTATGGAAACTTTGAAAATAAGAAAGTCCGACATTTTATATTGTATGTACAGTGCCCCGCAAAAGTATTCGTAATTTGATTATTTCGTCTTAAAAAAGTAATAAACTGACTAATTTTTTGCGTAGGAACTTCATTTTTTTCTTATTTTTTTCCTTGTCTCTTTCTTCTTAAGAAATACTAAAGACAATAAGCCTTACTAATTTGATCGTGCCAGAAAAAAATAATGAGCAGATATCGTCACTTTTGCGAACCGAAAAAGTATTCGTAATTTTTTGAGGCCAACCGATACAATAAGTACGATAGCTTTGGCGCCAAAAAGTATGAAAAGAAAGTTTTATGGAGGGGTCAAAACCAAAAATTTTTGACTATGAGGGGTTGTTCAATCTCGTCTCGTTTAGGAGGTAGGGGCAATTTTAAAGAAAAATCAATCAACACGAAGAAAAATTAAAAAAAAAAACAACGGCAATACATACAAGGAAGTACTATAGCAGCTTTGAAAGCCAGAAACTTTTTCTTAAATCATACATTCAAGTTAAATGGTTTATGTCCAGAGTTTCTGAAAAATTCGCATGCAAACTTAAAATTTTGATGAATATACATGGAAAAAAAACTAGACCATTTTTTTGCAAAATTTTGTTTTTTGTTTTTATCAATGCTCATTGATGTGAGCATTGATAAAAACTGACTAAATACAAAAAACCGAATGGGTTTATGTCTTCTTGTTTGTGAGGAAATTGAAATTAAAACCCACGATTCGAGCCACTACCCCCTTATGTACGCAGGCGGCCAACTGACAGCATAAATAACCTATACTTATTTATCTCATTTGTGACTGACAGCAATAGTAATTTTCATTTTTCTCACAAACTAGAAGACGTAAAGCCATTCGGTTTTTTGTGTTTTCTTTAGAATTAAAGTGCTCATCGACCGCAACAAATCAGTTTTCCACTACATTTCAAAATTTGAAAAAATTTTCAGTTTCCATGCGAATTTTTCAAAAATTATTAACACAATAAAAAAAAGTAGGTTTTCATTATTCCTTTGGAACAAAACCCTAATAATAAGTATACAAATATCGATTGGTGAACAAAATCCAAGCAAACGCCTATTAAAAGTTTTTTTTAATCCATAAAATCCTTAGCTGAATTGACACAAATAGAGGTATGGATATGATATGAGAAATATGGATCTATGCGTGTAGGTTAACATAAATGTGCGCATCGCAGATACAGACAGCGATACCAGATCGCGGTATTTCTGGTCGGAAGATGATAGCCAATGGGTAAATACCATGTCTGAAGCGTGTTCTGTTGTACGGCAAAAGCACTCAGGCAGTTGTATACTGTCAAAATTTCGTTGTTAAATTACTGACTCCGTGAACCATGATTTACAGAGCTTTTGTAGAGGCTCAGATAAGAGATATTAGAGATTTTAATAAAAGTATGGGTGGAATCACTGTCATGTCTGCCGAAGATTTTCGATAAACGTTACCGTTGATAGTTAGAGGACCTAGAGCAGACATTGTAAAGTCTTGCGTATCCCTTTAGTGTACACGTGGTTAAAAGAAACGCAAGTGGGCGTGTGGTCTTCGATTGTAGACCATTTTACGAAACGAAAAAACATTGTAAATATTGCACAGCATTTAAAAAAAATTGGTCTAGGATCGTATATCATGCGCCTACTGTGTTGATAGCTTTCCAATTATGGAAGTTTTTTCATACCCTAAAACTATCTGCTAATATGACAGCACATTTGGATGGAAGCAGAACACATTTTCCTTTAAAGTTATTGTACTTTTAATAGGCGATAGGAAAGTACCTCATTTTGAAAATTTAAATTGAGTTGATAGTGATTGAGAAGAAAAAGTAGCCTGCTTTGAAGACTTAATATCGAAAAACCAACCCAGAAGTAGAGAAAAAAGCACTGTATTGGCAGTTGCAACAGTGGTGCTAATGAAACTAACGATCTTACTTTAAGTAAACGTTCCCTTAATATTAATTAATATTCGTGTTCTACAATTCCATTTTTGTAGACTTTTCCACAAAACGCGATGAAACCGCGGGGCACAGATATGTTATTACAATTTTTGAAGTAAGTCTGTCTGTTTTTGTCTATCTCTAACGATACATTACCGATTTCGATTTTGACAAAATTTAGTATAATTATACATGATATATAAGTGATATTCACGCGAACGACGTCGCGGTAGCAGCTAATATTAGTATATCTGAAATGTGGAAAAAATGGGGAAAAAAATTTCATTTGGAGAATAACATTGGGATTTTGCCACGAAAAGCTTTTGCAATTTTCCGTTCAAAGCAAGAAAAGTCAAGTTATACCGCGAACAACGTATTGGTTGCGCGAAACAGCTAGATTTTAGCTCTTCACTATAACAGGCGATGAACTACTAAATTATAATTATTATATAACAATTTTTGCTAAATATTATTGTTTAAATAAAATAGATAAATTTGTAAGACTAAATTATTATTTTTGCATGTTTATTTGACAAATAGGTGAACTCAATTAATCCGGAATATCTGTATATGGTGAAAATAGTTCCAAGATATAACCTCTATGAGCTATGTGCTTCTGAAGATATCCAAGCTCTTTGGTATTTCGTTCGACAAAACTGCATTAGCCGTAAAAATCGGGTGATACCAAATTTAGAGTAAGTATAATTATTTGTAGATAATGGAAATAGATTGGAACTATTTGTTTTAACGATCTTACGATACTTAAGATATAGTTCCTTAAAGAATTATAAATAGCTAGAGTTAAAGAAGAAAAGAAAATGATAAGTGGTAGCTGGGAAAAGAGTGAGGTGATGGCGCACTTTGGCCTTGAGTTTTTGTAGTTGTAGTCATCTGTAAATATTAAAGAAAACCGGTTATTCTAGGTTCGATTCATGTTACGGCGGAGGAAGCTGCGAAAGTGTTGCGACTAGACGGGCGACATTCGGCTGTATCGGAACCTTTGTGGTGTCTCCAAAATATCAGCGATGTTCAAGCGACGGTATTTGGCTACTGCTAAGCTTTTTAAAATCTAACTAAGACTAAGTCTTTAGCAGCACTACTAATTTGTTGGTTCGGCGAAAGTCTTTGGCTTTCTATAATTTTTTTTTATTTATTATTATTTATTTTCAAATTACAATATTACTCTTGAGCAGGTACAGTTATAATATTGAAGCTAGCAGATTGGCTTTTTGCTGTCATCATAGATAAGGGCTGGACGGTTGATGAGACAGATCCTTTGATGCGTTTCACAAATCTATATAATAAAAATCAAATGCTTTTCGTTGGTAAGCGCATAACTTGAAAATACCTGCACGAATTTGCATAATTTTTTTTAAATGTTCATTATTGTTCGAATAAGGTTCAGGTCGAATAAAAATCAGAGAGCTACCCGGAAAATGAGTCGAGAAATAGCAAGCTTATAATGTGGGCTCTGTCAAACAGTTATAGATACAAAAAAATAATGAATAAGGGAATTGATCGTCTCGAAAAGCTATAAAAAAAATGTCCGCAACATACAGTCAGCGTCAAAAGTGAGTGTACAGCCATCGGGAGGAAGTTTATCCTCAAAAATAAAATATTCCTGCAGGAGCTAGAAGGGACATGGGCACATCAAATAAAAGGTTTTAACTCATACTTCAATAAACACTTTATTTCATTTTGAAAACTGTAAACAAGAAGTAGTTAAATCAATTTATAGGAAAAATGGGTAAAAAAAAAAGTGAGTGTACACTTATTTTTAAGAGCTTTTAATTCTTGATAAAATGGTAATTAATACTTTGATCCTTTTCGAATGAAAATGTAACGGCATAAGTATGCCATGATACGAACTGGTGATTTGTACTAGTTTTAAAAAGAAAGCATTAGTCTGATATGCAGTGTCTTTAAAGTAAATTCTTTTTTTAAAATGCGAACCGAAACTTCAATTGAAACGCGAAGAATTGTGGTAGTCCATTTAAAAGCTACCCCCCCCATTTTTCCACACCGCTTCCTCAAAAAATCTGAAAACATCACAAAAAATCGGCTATGATCAGTACATTCACTTAAAACTAATAGCATTCTGGCCCCATTAGTTTTCGAGCTTTTGGTCGATAAAACATCGATATACGAATTTCGAAAATCCAAAAACGTAGTTTTGTAGATCTCAGTGAATGCATTAAGAAATAATTAGTACAATATAAAAATATCGATTAGTGGGCGAAATGTGAGAAATCGCTGATTAAAATTTTGTTTAATCTATAAAATTCGGCAGTTATCAGGGCTTTTTTGCAAAGGAATAACGAAACCCTTATAGAATCACTTCGGTGTCCGTCTGTCTGTCTGTCCTCTTTTACCTATTTGCCTATAACTTCTAAGACCTCTGGAATTAAGGGATGAAATTTATACTGCGGATGTTTCTAGGCAACCCAGAAGTAAGTTGGTTTTAGAATTAGTCGTAGATTAAAGAAAATGTTAGCACTGAGACTAACGGCCGAAACAACTTTTATTAACTTTGACGGGTATCATTGGAAGGGAGCGGGGTCCATCTGTCATTAAGCCTTAATCTCTGTAACTGGTGAACCACTGAGGGAGGGTTTTAACAAAAGATGTGTTTCTAAAGATTCCGGAAAAAAAAAATACATACTTGCAAAAAAGTTAGTACTACTACAAAGTTATTTACAATTGTTTTTTATTAAAACTAATCATGTGATATATCATTCGATAGATCTTTTGAAATAAAATAGAAGTTTTTTTTTTTTAACTTTTTAGTCAAAAGTCCCGTTTTATTGGCTTTAAAGATAATTCTAAAATGAGAACAAGGGGTCGCCCGCCCTCCAGTTTCCACATCGATGTGACTAAAAATGTTGACCTCGATGTAATCTTTACTTCAAAATTGGTCCGAGCATTCTGGTTTTAAAAGTCTTCGAGTTATTAACCAAAAACCTTCGAATTTTGAAGATCTGAAAATACAGTTTTGTAGATTTCGGTGAAAGATGGTAATTTTTTGTTCGTTTTAGAATTTTTAGAATAAAGAAATCGACGGTGCGTTACAAGCAGTCCGTTGTTAGACACTATCAATAAGGTTTATATACTAAACGGAATTGAGCTCTGCGATGAGTGTCCGCATCAAAACAGATTTAGGAATCGGTTTATATAGAGAAACTAGCTTGCGACCATTTTCTTTACCAAAGCGATTTTTGCTCGGTGGTTACGATGCAGCAAATGGAAAAGGATTTTATTTTGTTTAGTTTTATTTGAAACGATAAGAAGAATTTTAGTGAAACCATCTGACATTGTTAGTTGCTTTTATTCATATTAAGTTCTTAATACTAATCTGTTGACGAAACAACGAAAACCCCCGAACCAGCATTGAAGTTAATATCGAAGTCTACCCAGATATAGTCGAAGTAGAGAAAGTATAGGATGTGTCAAGCGGATATATTGTAAAAAAATGCTTGCTTTCGACCCCTCTACAAAATCCCATCATCAAATTTTGACGCCAAAGTTGTCGTACTGTTCCCGACTTTTTTTTCACACGAAAATGTGTTTTCAAATATTTAGATTTTCTTTAAAAAAACATTTTTTGGTCGAACCCATCGAGATCCAAATTTGAAATTTGGAGTGAAGGTGGATGAAACATTGTTTTCCAACATATAAAAAAATTAGTAAAATTAGAATAACATTTTTGAGGATATTAAAGAATACGTGTCAAACTTTGAACTATCCTTCGTCCTAGCAAATAAAACTTGTGTGGGTTACTTAAAAGTTCAAGTTTTTCTGAATTTAATAAGATACAATTTACAAAATTCTGATACGCAAAACCAAAGTTATGATTTTTTGAAATTTAAAAGAAATCTTGAATTTTGACTTTTACCAACTTTACAACGAAGGTTTCGTTACTCGCAAACTATATGGAGTTGAGCAAAATTTGTTTGTCCCATTACTTGGAGTTACTTAACTCCACCAATTTTGAGCCAAATCGAAGAGGGGTCGTTCAGAGCTCCATATAAAAGCTGGGCGATTTGTCATGGAATGACCCTATAACAGCTGTTGAACTAACAGTGCCTGTCTGTCTATGTCTAACGCTAAACTACCCTTTTCGGTTTTGATAAAATTTAGTACACAGTAAGCTTAAACCTCAAAAAAGGTCATGGTAGTATTATTTATCCAAACGCTATAACTGATATTGACGCGGACGAAGTCGCGGGTAGTAGCTAGAGCAAATAATTTTCTTTAAGACGTACACTTCCGATGGTGTCTCTTTCTGTCCCATAAACCTCTTTCTTCTTCCGGAAAGCAGTTGCACAAGACAAATTAAACCAATGTTCTTCTTTCTTTTTACTGATGCTTTTGCATGGAAAAAATCTTCTTTCCAAACAAAACAACGTCTGCGGCTCCATTAACAAAACATAAACCAGTTAAACACCGTAAAATGCCAACTAATCGTATCTAAATTTGAATTGGAATTGGGTTTTTTATGTAACAATACTGGGCACCTCTTCAAAAATATGTGGGCAAAAAATTAATGGCTAAATACATCAACAACCATATTTTAAAGTTAATTCTTTTTCCTCGTAACTACATTCATGTTATTCAGTTTCGACGAAAACCTCGTAAGTACTGTTTGTACTGTTTTGTAGTTTGTGAGGTGCTTAACGCTAAGCGGTTTATCGTGCCCTGGCTCGACAATAAAGGTGCACATTTATGCCCATACTTCTGAGGAGCTGGACAACTCTATTAGATTCCTAACAAATGCAGTTTAATCGCTCTACTATAAAGGCTGGTGGTGGAAAAAGAACTATTAACAAACTTAATAAAATACGCAATGGCAACGACTACAACTGCTGTGATAGAACCTATTTTTAACCTCCCACAATTGTACTCTGCTGTACAAGCTAAGGCTGTAATGCAATCCATTGCTCTGTAAAGAAGGTAAAGCTATGTAAATGGGAACTTCGAAGGCATCTAAAGATCCTCAAAAAATCGTCACTTGGACACTTAGACAAATAAGTGATCAGATGTCTACCACTTTAAACTTTAACCCTCCACTGCACATCAGCCATATAAGGCTTTTAAGTGCATATAACTCTAAATATGCTAACAGAAAACAATAGGTTAAGACTGACCTATTTGTCAGGACATAAGCACGACGTTAACAAGACGGCGGACGTACACCAGAAGAAGCTCAGATACCGTTTATTGGTCCTTCTCCCCTCTATGGATTCAATAATACGGACTTAACCAACACCTACGAAACTATGATCATTCTCCGAAACGAACGCAACAGAGTGCGATTACAGGACATGGAGCATGCAACTACCACCTTCACAACATGGGTTTCATCAGCACACAAAACTCAGACACTATTGGCCATAGAACACGTACTGCCCAAACCGCGTCGTATTCTAATCAACAAGATATTTGTAAAAGGGATTGGCTTCCAGAATCCCACCTACCAATGTTGTCAAGTTTACAGTACAACATAGATGCAAAAGGGCAATCGATTCTTAAGATCGATATGTCTCAAAGACATATCTCATATTTGATTTAAGTGCCACCCATTTCATAAGTTTTTTTTTTCAGGAATGAGAATATTCAGGTATAACGAGAATTCTATTATTTACTATTTACCAGCTTGGCTAGACTGAAAATTATAGTTTTTACTATTTAAAAGTGTTTCCCGTAAACCACATGACAACCTAATATTAACAACTGCCAGTCAGGCGCCGGCTTGCATGAGGGGGTGCGACCCGCGCAGCAGGTCTTTGGCAATCCTTGAGGCGGAATATCTCAGCTGATAATATCATTCAATACAAAAGAGCCAATGCCCGTTTTAAAAGAAAATAAAAAACATCAAAATTAGAATCCATTCACAAATTCATATCCGAAATTAACCCCAAGGCTCCTACGACTAAGATCTGGTCCTCCATAAGAACATTCTGTGGGATAAACTCCACGTCACCCATTCACTCAATAGTGTCACCTAATCACTCCAACAATAACATGACCAGCATAGCCAAACACTTTGCTGAATTCCGGTCCACAGAATCCCATGATCACAACTTCCCTTAATCCTTTTGTCAAAACAAAAACCAATCTTCATGCACCATCCGATACTTCCCTACCAAAAATGCCAAAATATACAACACCACAACAACAAATATGACAACATATTTCACAACTACATACGTCAACTATACAAAAATAGCACAATCATTCTGATCCTCAAACCAAATTTTGACAAATCCGTTTCAAAATCATACAGACCTATTTCTCTCAATCCTTGTTGCGCCAAAATCCTTGACAAAATTATAGCCAACAGACCCTGATGGTTTGTTACCTGCAACAAACTGCTTAGCAGTCATCAAATCGGATTCAAAAAAGGAAAGTCCATAACCGAACCTCTTCTTTACTTAGACCACAACATTTCCGACGCACTTTCAAAAAAAGTCATCTTTCCCTTATCTCCCTTGATTTCGTAAAAGCGTTCGACAAAATAGGGCTCCATACAATTATTGCCCAACTTAGAAGTTGGAAAGTGGGATGGAACATGATCAGATATATATAATTTTATGACAAATCGAAAAATATCGGTTCGTGTTGGCAATGCCCTTTCTTCCCCAATTCCCCTTTTTAATGGCATACCTCAGGGATTACCCTTATCAGTCCCCTCTTCCTCATAGCTTTCGACAAACTCTCCAATACGCTTTCTTTCCAAAAATATCCCATCCCCAAACATCGAAAAAATATGATACCTTTCTAGGTATGTGTTTTGTTTTTAAATACCTGTTTTTTTTTTTTGTTAATGATCTTATTCTTAAACCAATTCAAGATTATTCAATTATTAACGCAGAAATCCTTTTTCTAGGAAATTCGTTCCTGGGTGTGGTCCTCGACTAATAATAAAACCTATCTCATCGGAACCATGTGCTGATATGTTTCCAGCCGATGCAGATAAGTTCCTGCCACGATATTCAACGCGCTGTGTTATGATGTCGAATAAGAACTATTTTCCGAACGTAAACATTTACACAGATTTTGGTGACTTATCTCCCAGTCAAATACTTAGTCTGTTCTGTGAATTTCGGGGTTGGCCAGAATATAAGGATAGTTCATTTTTAGCATCGTTGGAAAACAGTTTACTAAAAATTGAAACATCAGCTGACGAAAGTGTCGATGTTTTAGATACACAAGAACTGAATGATGTTAGTACGACATAGTGTTTAAAAGTTACAATTTAGTTTAATAAACAGAAAATTTATGGAAATGTTCGTGTGATATACATTCATTTACATAAAGGCCGAAGTGTCAGTCGATAAGTAAGTTTATAGTATTCAAAAAATATAAGACAATTTGAAATAGCTGCAGGTACATATGTCTCAGGAAATAAAGGTAAGTAAATATTCGCAAAAATTACCGTTCAATTTTTACTTTCTTTATATATCTGGCATCCGTTAAAAAAAAATAAGCAAAAAAAAATG
Organism: Syritta pipiens; assembly: GCA_905187475.1. Classification (NCBI taxonomy): domain Eukaryota; kingdom Metazoa; phylum Arthropoda; class Insecta; order Diptera; family Syrphidae; genus Syritta; species Syritta pipiens. Next base: position 57,619,311 of record LR994572.1, on the reverse strand, counting down.
TTTTGAGATTAATTCTAGATTTTTGCGGCAAATGAACTGTGTGTGAATTCGTGGGTTCTCACAGCGAAGAAGTCAGGTACGCGTCGACAACGTACATTCGGTACAACGATTGTATGCAACCATTCGGGTAGTTACGGTAAACGCCGCCATGACTTTCGAGGGAAGAAAACTATTGGCAATGAAACTCAATGTTGTTGCATGTGTATCTGAGCCGTTAAAGGGACTTTTGATATACCTATGATGCTTCTACTTTCACGCCTGCCTATCGCACTTTATTGTGTACATTCTACAAAAACGTCCCCTTGCGAAACTCTCCAAATGAGTTTTGACTTTGAACCATTAGTCACATAATCAAGGCCGCTAAAAACAGTCATGTAATTCAAAGGACATTATGTTCTCAGTTTAGTACTATAGAAATATTGGTTTTTTTTTTTATATTTAAGGAAACGTTCGGTTTTACTTCTACCAATTTGAATGTAGACATACAGAACATTTTGCTATAATACACTACTTATTACGGTTAGCACGTTATCAGTGACTTCAGCACCTAGCGAAAAGGACCACGCTCGGAGAGTTCTTTTCGGTACAATTCATAGTGCAAGACAGCGCAGCAGACCGATGGAAGTGTAAACCAGGACACCCGAAGCTTTAGTGTGTGATTTGGATTGGCGAAAATGCTTGCTGTAAGAGGCTCGAACCGGAAACCGGTTGTTGCGCCAATTATGATGATAATGATGATAAATTAGATTTCAACAATCAATGTCTCTAATTATTCTGTCAAGCTTAGAACCTATATATTTTTGGGAGACTTAGAATGGATGTTAGATCAATATTTTTGTATTCCAATTTGTACATTTATCGCAACTTGTAATGGATCATATTCAGCTGGCGGTGTTGGAGTATTCTTTAAAAACGATCTATAAGGTACAATTACAAACAAGTATAACCTGCAAAGTGCTGACATTACAAATTTAAACTGTGAAATTTCTAGTTCCGACTATCGTTTTATTTGTGTGTACAGGCTTCATGGTTGCTCCTTTAAATATTTTTTGGAAGAGTTTTATGAGTTTCTGGCACTTCAGAAGTGTAAAAATATTATTTTAATTGGAAAATTAACCTAAACATTCTGTCCAACTCAATTGATGCCGATTATTTCTTCTCGACGCTATCTGCTTTTGGTTTCGATTCGTAGATTAATGAACCTACTCGTTTTTATTCGTATCTTGGTCATATTTTTGCTGGGACCGTAATGATTGCTTAAAATGATGTCGCTCGATTTGCAAATAACCGATCACTGCTTAGCAAGTATTCAATTTGTAAATAATAGTCCTCCTCGTACTGTATGAAATACGAAATACTTTTGATAAAATTGACTTCAACGCTCTGAAAAATCGCTTGAATTTAGAATTCTGGGATGACGTTTTTTGTACTTCTGATCTCTCATCTGCTTTCGACATTTTCTTAACTATGATCAAGTCTCATATTGCGGAGAGTAAACAAACTATGTCACGAAGAACTAGTAAAACTAGTTACATTAAGCCATGGATGACTTCCTACTTTTGAAAAAAAGGTAGGAAAAAACATAAACCAGGTCTCCTAGTTAAAAAAAATCCGCATAACACTAGACTAAAACGATGTTTCAAAACAACAAATGATGAACTTAAGACTGATATCCCTTATCACAGAGAGACCTATTATCGTAGGAAGTTATCAGCTAATCTTGGTAACCCAAAAAGAGAATGGCGTGTTGTGGATGAAATACTTAATAGGAATGTGCCTGATACGGATGTAGTCTTAAATGTGAATAACTTAATTGTCTCAAATCCGTTGGAAATGGCCAATTTATTTAATATATTTTAATTATTTAATAAAAATCAGTGTGAGAGCTTCTTTTGCGATCCATTAAGTCCAATATGGATTCAGAAGTGGAAAGTCTACAGAGGCTGTTTTATTAAAACGAACAGGCGAAATATACCAGGGTGTTAACTCTTTTAATATTTCAACGTCTCTGTTTATAGATATCCCTAAAGCTTTTGATATGGTAGATCATGCAATATTACTACAAAACTTTCTCTCTCTGAGTTTCGGGGTAATGTTCATAACTGGTCTGCTTCGTACTTAGATAACCGTCAACAAATGGTGAGATTGAAAAACACGTACATATAACGATCCAAAACATTGCGTCAGGTGTGCTTCAGGGATCAGTTTTAGGTCTTATATTATTTTTAATCTATGTGAACTCCCTGTCAGCCCTTTAAAGGTAAAGCGTTTGCTGACGATACTACCATTTCGTACTCTAGGAAATGCTTGTTAAGTGTTTTTCTTGAAGTAAATCCCGATCTGGATCCAATAAGAAAGTGGTTTGCAGCTCATAAGCTTACTATCAGTAATAAAACAAAATTCATAATTTTTAATACACATATGTAGTATAAATTTAGACGACCTGTCTCTAATGCATTACAATATCTTAGACAATATTCTAACAGAGTTGTAAGGAATTTATATCATCTTAGTCTTAATTGTCCGCAGAATATTTAAAAGCTTATATATGATGGTTTACTTAAATCTAAACTGGAATATGGTATCATTTGTTGAGGCTATGCTTACTTGCATGCAATTAGAATTCTTTCCAAAGCACATCGCACAACTCCAAGCCTTAATCTGTTCAGAACCCTCAAAACGCTCCCATTAAGGGACCTGTACTGTTTAAAGGTACTTAAAATATTTTCCAAAAATTCGGGCTCCACACAGTTCGTAACACGTCAATTCGAGAAATTTTATAGTAGTTCCTCTTTGGTGGTTTTACCTTGCTTCAGCACCCCGTCTGTTGAAATTACTTTCAGGTTCTCTAAATCGAGAAAGGGCAAAATCTATTTGTGCGTATTAATAAATGGCTTTGGTCATTTGACAATTTTTTTTTTTATTATTCAATATTACTCAGTTTAACCGTCATCTTAATCGGTTGTGTTTTAAGTTTTTCTTTTATTTAAATTAATTTATTTAAATCTAAATTAATCATGAAGTGCAGTCTGTGCAATGCAAAAGTAGATCGCAGTGATCTCAAGATGAAATGTGTCGACTGCGAACAATTCTTTCATGGTAAATGTGTTAAACTAAACTATTTGGAGAAGGAGAAGAAAGACTACCGCTGTGATAAATGTTTAAGCTCCAGACGAAAGACCATCCAGTGTGAGCGAAGCCCAACGTGTTGTCAGTTACCAACTTCTTCCCTGTGTTCCGAATCATCCAGTGATGTCAACAATCCAGCGTTGATGTCCCCAAGTTGTGCGGGAGATACCACGCCTCGTGATACCACCTACGAAATCAACTGTTGACATTACTGCTGACAATTCAGACACCTTCTCCCCGTTGTTTACGGAGATAAATAAACTGCAGCAATGCGCTCTAAAGAATAAAATCTTTAGAGGCTAGCAATAACACTCTATCAAAAAGAGTATCAGAGTTGGAGTCTAAAGTGCTCTCTCTTGAGCGAATGCCGCCACAGCACGCAGAGAATTCAACACCTGTTAACACATCCGCTGAAGACTCCGTCGTGCCAATACACGCACACAACAAAGAACTAGCCAGAACTACCGCTTCTAACATTAATGCAAGTGTTGCCACTGTCGATGAAGGAATCACCCCGTTGAGTACGGCTGTAAATACTAACGTACCAAAAAAAGGAGTTAGCACATCAGTTCGTACTGTTCAACTGCGGCCCCGTGTTTTCGGCTCTGGTGTCGATTTAAATGAAGCTGAGTCTCTAAAAACCGTCCCAAGGCTGAAGTTTTTGCATCTGTCTCGCTTCGATAGGAATGTAATGGAATACAACATCACCACCTTTGTCGCAAGAAAACTACATCTTCCGGAAAGCGCTATCGTCTGTCGGAAGCTCATAAAGAAGGATGTTGACGTGACATCGTTGCGTTTCATCAATTTCAAACTGGGAATACCTGCTATGTCGTATGATCGTGCTTTTGATGCTGAATTCAGGCCACTTGGAGTGCAAATAAAACCTTTCGTCAACAAGCCAAATAACGAGGAGACCTTGGTGAAATCAGTGCTTATTTAACTTCAAATGGTATTAAAAAAGCATTTAATATTTATTATCAGAACGTAGGAGGTCTGAGAACCAAATTTGACTTATTGCGCCTTGCTCTTTGTAACGAAATTTATGATTTTATAGTTCTAACCGAAACTTGGTTGTATGATGATATTTTAACTTCTGAATTTGCTAACTTAAATAATTATACCATATTTAGAAAAGATAGATGCAAGCTTACTACGGGATGCGAGAGAGGCGGTGGAGTGTTAATTGCAGTCAGGTCCTCATACATTTGTCATGAATTAAATCTTCTTTCTGACAACCTACCGTCTCTCTCCAAACCGGATGTGGACCAACTAATAATTAAAATCAATATTCTACAGAATTCTGCTTTATATCTTATCGGTAGCTACATACCTCCAAACAGTCACATTGATTTATATAACTTGCATCTTAACAATTGTATACACATTTTTGAAAATCTATCGAATTCTGAGCATGTGTTATACAGCGGAGATTCTAATTTAAGAGATGTTAAATGGCAATTCGATTTTGATGAACAATGCCTTATTCCCACGAATATAAATTCAGATACCGAAATACTGTTAACTGATTTTTTTAGTCAATTCAACTGGTTCAATTTAATTGTATCTCTAATGACTTCAATAATACACTTGATCTTGTTTTTGTGGATAACAAATGCTCGGTATCTATCGAAAAATCTCAGTTACTAATATTTCGAAATTCTGTCTTTCATTCTGGGTTAGATATTAAATTAGGTTTTTACAATTATTCCAGATCCAGATGGGTTCAGTGCGAAACCTCGAATATAGATTCTGTTTTGGTAGACCGAATTACGAGGATTTGAATTCCTCTTTCGTTAAATTTACTTAGCCCTATTAATTTAACAGACGCGTACGTGTCCTTTAAAAATGTTCTTTGTTCTAATATTGAGAGATTTGTTCCTAAGAAGCTGGTTATGAACAATTCAAATCCAGTATGGTTTAACAAAAGGTTGTCTCATCTTAAAAATCAAAAAACAAAGCATTTAAGAGATTGAAAAACAACCCCACCAGCGTTGAATATCAATGCCGGTATAAGTAAGTAAGCTTCAAAAAGAATTTGATTTCCTTAATCGTTTTTTATACCATCGATACATGTCGTCATTGCAAACAAATATAAGGCATAATAGCAAACAGTTTTGGAGTCATATTAACCAGAGGCGAAAATCTTATGGAATACGCAATTGCATGAATTACCTAGGAGTAACATCCTATGATATGTCTACCACTTGCAACACGCTCGCCAATTACTTTGAATCAGTTTATTGTCCGGACTCTTCCCAGCAAGCCATACCCAGTACAGCTGAACTATTCCAAATTGGGTCCATTCAAATTGAAAAAGACGAAGTGTATAAGGCGTTGTCTCCCTTGAGCACAAAGAATTTACTATGGTAGCATTTCTGGATATAGAGGGAGCCTTCAACAACGTAAGCTCAGAAGCTATCAAGAAAGCACTATACAAGCTTAATATAAACAGAAGCCTCTGCGACTGGATTAACAACATGTTATCCAATAGGATCGTAAGGGCCGAGTTAGGAAGTCACCATACCAGTAGAGCGACCTGTAGGGGAACACCACAAGGAGGGGTCCTATCACCGCTATTGTGGCTATTAGTGGTGAACGAAATTCTCTTGGAGCTTAGCTCAATTGGATGTAAGCCAATCGCCTACGCAGACGACATTGCAATAGCCGTCACGCGAAAATTCCCGGACACTATTAGAGATGTCATGGAAACAGCCCTTCGCAGGCTAGCAGCATGGACAGATAAAGTAGCACTTGACGTTAATCCGTCAAAAACAGAACTAATCCTGTTCACAAGAAAGTACAAAATACCTTCCCTGAGACCATTGAAGTTCAAAAATAAGGAACTGGGTTTCTCAAAAACCACCAAATACCTTGGTATTGTTTTCGACAGCAAGCTCAACTGGAAATCAAACATCCAGGAGCGTGTGAAGAAAGCGGCAGTGGCACTATACACCTGTAGGAAAGCCCTGGGCTCCAAGTGGGGTCTTCAGCCAAAAATCGCCCGCTGGGCATACACTTCAATTGTAAGACCTATTCTGTTCTACGGCATAATCGTCTGGTGGCCGGCACTAGGTACAGGCGATAACATAAGAACGCTGGGTAGAATACAAAGGACAGCGTGCTTGTGCATAACCGGATCAGTAAGATCCATACCCTCGGACGCCTTGGAAACGATGTTACACCTTCTTCCCGTAGACATACACGGGAAATACGTGGCCACAAGCAATCAGGCTAAGGGATAGCAGAAGGTGGCAAGGACACCAGACAGCAGGACATACTGCTATTCTTCGTAATTTGAAAATCCCATCTCGCACAGACTACCTTCCACCCCAGGAAGATTTCGATTGGAACTATCGAATAAAGATCCCGAACAGAGAGGAATGGGAGGAAGGCAGTGTGAGAAACCAGGCTGCATTGGAAGTATACACGGATGGCTCAAAATCAGAAAAGGGCACGGGCATGGGAGTCTTCGCTGAACGACAACCAGCAGTGTATTCTAAGCGGAAATAACAGCTATTCATGAGGCAGCGCGCCTGCTGTCCATGGGTTCGATAGATGGCCAGTCTATTATACTTTACATAGGCAGTCAGGCGGCAATAAAGGCTCTGGAAACATCATCTATATATGTATATGGGGCGGCGTAACAGCCCGTTGAGAGCCAGAGCCTAGCTTTTTCGCGCCTCCACTGTGTTGTGCGCGTTATAATTTTGTCACATGTGGAGGGGACCTACTGTTTAATGCCGGTTCCGAACGGCGAATTGCGAAAGCTTTTCATGACAGAAGTACTCCAGGAAGGTTGTCAGTCGTTCGCTGGAGGTGGGGCCGTGAAAAATGTTTGTGGTGTTATTTTTTTCCCCGAGCTGGATTCGAACCCGGGTACTCTCGCTCAACAGTCCGACGCACTAACCGATCGAGCCAACGGCGCCCACTCTGGAAACATCATCGATAAGATCAAAAATGGTAAAACAATGTCGCCAATCTCTCAAGGAGATGGCGGACAGGTGTAGTCTCACCCTGTACTGGGTCCCTGGGCATGCGGGTATTCTAGGCAACGAAAGCGCTGACGAATTAGCAAGAATAGGAGGGGAGATGGTCACTAATAATAATCAGGGGACCCCTTTTTCCTCCATGCAAGAGCTTGGTTCACGACTACTTGCTGAAGCCATAGCGGCAGCAAACTCCAGATGGAGCAGTCTCCACTCCTGCCACATTTCTAGGCTAGTGTGGCCTAAATTGGATGGGGTAGGACAGAGCAGCTGCTCTCGGTAAGCAGGTCAAGCATAGGCAGACTAGTGGGAGTTCTAACTGTTCACTGCCTATTTAGTAATCATGCCAAAAGAATGGGAATCCCCTCCAATGATTTCTGCAGAAGCTGCAGAGATGAGAAGGAGAAAGAGACAACAATACATCTTCTAGGAACATGCCCAGTACTCGCACGCACTAGGAAGCGCACTCTAGGTTCATACTTCTTTAAGGAGTTAAGCGAACTCGCTAGCTTGGATGTAAGGCGCATCAGCAGCTTCATCAACAGATCCAACTGGGTATAGCACAGGGGATACAAGACTACTAACTTTGGCATCAAACAGGTAGTATGACATGCCTGCTAATATTTTTTGGTTTGGTATATTTGCAGGAAATCTTTAGGCAACGAGTCCGGGGCAAGTGGAAACAATCCGGAGGTGTGACAGCACAATGGGCCAACAAATGGCCTAAGTGAGCCTGCGTTATAGCGCGGGCAGTCACAATTACCTAAGACCTAAGACCTAAGACCTGTAAGGCGTTGTCTCATATTGAAACTGAAACATCTTCTGGTCCCGATGAAGTATCTGCCATTCTCTTAAAAAACTGCGCTGCTTCGTTAGCAGAACCATTAACATTTATATTTAACTTGTCTCTAAAGTCTGGCTATTTCCTAGATGAATGGAAGCTGTCTTATGTTACGCCCGTTTTTAAATCCGGTTCGAAAAGTGATATAAAAAATAACATATTCCCAAAATCTTTGAAGAAATAGTTTATGACAAACTTTTTCCTTAAGTTTCGAAGTTTATTACACCTTCTCAACATGGTTTCATGCCAGGCAAATCTACCGCCACCAACCTTTCTATTGTTTTCAACACCTTAAATTCGAACCTGAAAGATAGTTGTCAAACGGATGTTATATTTACAGATTTCGCGAAAGCTTTTGACAGGGTTAGTCATAGAATCCTTATCGAAAAACTATCCCATCTAGGCTTTTATTCAGTTTTTTTTAAAATGGCTTGAATCTTATTTCATTAATCGGACTCAAAGAGTGAGATTAAGAAATAATCTTTCCAAAATCATATATGTGTCCTCGGGCGTGCCACAAGGCAGTCATTTGGGCCCACTTTTATTTCTTTTATTCATTAATGACATACCTTCAATATTTCAGTCTTCTAAGTGTTTACTGTACGCGGATGATCTTAAAATTTATAAAAAAGTCACTTCTGTTTCGGGCTGCCACCAATTGCAGGATGATCTTAATCGTTTAGTACATTCGTGTTGTACAAACTCCTTACAATTAATTATCTCCAAGTGTATCCACTTCTCTTGTTTTAGAATAAGAAATACTACACATTTTGATTATTGTTTAAACGGCGCTCTTTTGACAAAGGTGTCACAAGTAAAGAACCTAGGTGTTATATTAGATTCTAAGCTATCGTTTCACTAGTCACATCGATTTTGTCACTAGCAAGGCTAATCGTATGCTTGGATTCATTTGGAGGAATTCAAACGAGATTAACGATTCATTTGCTCTAAGAAACTTATACTTCGGATTAGTCAGATCATCTTTAGAATACTGCTCCATTATTTGGAATCCTTATTATTCCAATGCTATACATAGGATAGAAAGAATTTAACGTAAATTTACAAAGTACATGTTCCTCAAACTAAATTGGAATATTGAAATTCCCCCTTATAGAACAAGTTGTCTTCTGTTTAATAAGACCCATGTACGCCATAAATTTTTCTCCTTAATGTTTATTCGTGACATCCTTGCGACAGAGTAATAGTCTCTAAAATGGGTGGTTCAGAATGAAGGTATGCTAACCAGAAGTTCAACGTTACTGCGTAGGTTACGGGCATCAAAGATACGGCTTTGTAAATAACCACCTCTCATGAAAAATATTTTAGACACTTTATAATAATACAGATTGTCTAACTGGCTAAAGATTTTCAGTCGCCGCAAGAGTTCCATAGAACGGCTAAAACGTGTGGCAAAACAAATTGTTCTTAAAACGCATTTTTGTAATAACACCAAAGGCTTGACTTTCGTGCATTAAGCACCGCCTCAGCACCCTAATCGATATTGCAGTTTAGAATGAATTAAGGCGAAATATACGGTCTTTAACTATCTGCGGCATGGAAATGGAAATCAAAATCCGGGATATCCTGCATCCTAATATTGTCTTGCTACTGACAGTAAGCTTTTAATATGCGAACCATAAGCTTAGTAGATGCATCTCATAGTTAATATCAGCAACTAGCTGAAGGTGACTAGCGGAGTTGTATGCTATCCCAAGATCGTCAGCAAAATTTGAGATACAATAATCACCGCAGGAAAGAGAACGATTTAGTGAGTTAATTGAGTCAAGACTGTACCCACTGATAGACTCAAAGAAAAAACTGTCTCCACAAACAGGGTCCTCCATCAGATTCTCTACCACACACCTAGAGCAATAATAGAGCAATAAATAGAGCTTGGACTGGAGGCTTGCGCCTCACCAACCGAAACAAAGAAATCATTAAAGATATTAGCAACACCTGTAGGATCAACAACTAGAGAGTCGCCAGCCATTAGATTGATTATTGAAGATACATTATACGTATTGCGGTTAAGAATACTATTAATAACTTTCCATGCTTTTTGGGGTTACCCTGTGCTTTACTCATTTGCGCCAGATAGTACCTGTCACGACATACGCGAATTTCCCTATTTACAATATAGGACAGGTTTTTGTGTCGAGTCCGAAGAGCAAAATTAAAAGGATGTGTAAGGCATTTTTTGACTTTAAAAATCAAATCCTACTTCAAATTGGTACTCCAGCAAGTCATACATTCGAAATTGTCTTTCCAACATATCACCGTCACACGGTAATTGAACCCGAATATACTCCAGACAATCTCACAACTATTCTGAAGAATTTCCTAAATTCCTCTGTTATAAATGTTATAAAAACCGAAGAGAGGATCATGGGAATAATTCAAGAAATATATTCGTCCAATTTCAATAGATATAAAGTAAGGTTTACTCAAGCTCAGGTTGCAGACGTCAAAAACGAAGAAGAGCAACAAAACATTATTATTAAAGAACACAAACGAGCACATAGAAACGAAAAAGAAAATAAAGCACAAATCCTAGCAAAATATTACTTCCCGGGCATGGCCCGAAAAATTCGTAAAATCTTAAAAAAATTGTAAAATTTGTAAGCAGAATAAGTACGACAGGCATCCTAACAACCCAGAGATCCAAGCCACTCCCATCCCAACATATCCAGGTGAAATAGTGCACATAGATATTTTCTCAACAGAAGGGAAGCTAGTACTTACTGCATTGGATAAACTTTCAAAATATGCTCAAATAAAGGTCATCAATTCAAGAGCCACGGAAGACATCAAGCAACCACTTCGAGAAGCTCTATTCGCTTTCGGAATCCCCAAGACTGTTGTAGTCGATAACGAAAAATCGTTCAGTTCGGCTTCAATCAACTTTATGGTTGAAGATGAGTTTGGGATTCAAATGTTTCGTACACCTCCGTATACGAGTTATGAGGTGCCTTAAAGGCGAAGATCGTCATCAGTCCTTCACGGACCTTCTCGCGAAAGCAGTATATGTATATAACTTTTCAATACACTCCGTTACAGGAAAGAAACCTGTCGAAGCGTTCTTTGGTAGGCGTGTTAGCACTAATCCGATACAACTTGAAAAAGCCAGAACAGAAAACGTAGAGAGAATAGCGGAAAAACAGGAAAAAGACTTATTATATCATAACAAAAACAGACAACCTATTAAGTCATATAAACCAGGCGAAGTTGTGTACGTCAAAATAAATAAACATCTAGGTTCTAAGCTAACGGCGAGGTACAGAAAAGAAATTATTAAGGAAGAAAGGGACACCACTATGTTCACAAGATCAGGCAAAGTCGTACATAAGTCACATATTAAAAACTAAATCATTTCTTTTAGACTAACAGCTATGATAGGGAAAGTATTATCAGCCTACCAGATATTCGACTATTCCAACGCACAACTACTGACACTCGACAACGGGACGGCAATGTTGCAGAATGGAATATTTAAAATAATCCACATTGTAAACTTGCAATCGTATGAAGACTTACTAAAAGACCTGAACGAGACGGTGACTACCAGGTTTAGCGACAAAGACCCAATGTGTCCGTTTATGATCCACGACATCGAACAGACTCAACAACACAAACCAACAAAAGCCGATTAATAGGGTAAAACGATCTCTAGATTTCTTGGGTACCGCTTGGAAATGGGTTGCGGAGACTCACGACCACGATGATTTAAAACTTTTAACTTCTAAACTTAATGAGCTAATTGAAAGTAACAACCGGCAAGTCTCCATAAATAATATAATCGAAAATAAATTTAATGAACTGGCGAAACGCGAGAGCGAAATTTTAAATGAACAGAGAACAGCAATTATTTTTAAAAGAGAATATGCCCTCGTAATACAGAGTAAAATAGATCTAATAAAAAATGTAAATGCAAATATAAATTATGCAATTCAATGGGCCAAGGCCAATATTATAAATTCGTATATGATAACAAATATTGATGAAAGAATTATCGAAAATATTATAACCAAGAATAAATTTCCATATAATAGCATTGATCAATTGTTAGAGTTTAGCGAGGTAAGAATAGCCATAACTGATTCTAAAATTTTGTATGTAATCAGCATTCCAACAACAGGGATTGAAATATGTAAGAGACTAATCGTAAGACCCCTAAAAAAGGGCAATGTTATAAGTAAAATAATGTATAAAACAATACTGAAATGTAACAATCGAGTTTTTGGTCTAAAAAATTACTGTACCACTTACGAAAATGTAACTATATGCAATAGAAATAGTGTAGTAGACATAAGTAACACTTCGTGCTTACCAAAGCTGCTCAGCAACTCACCAGCATCATGCCCTCTCGCGAGTAATCAGAACATACAATCCATAGAAGAGGTCACCAGTGGAACGCTGTTTTTTCACGGCACGATGTGTTTTCATGTCAATTCAACGGCACGATACGAATCAATGACGACGAGATGAACACGACAGGATCCTTCATTATCCAGTTCCAAAACGCTACAGTCGAAGTCAACAATATCACATTCCTATATTAAATTAATAATATTAACCCTCCTTTACATTAAGCATACGAAAAGCAGAGCAAAAATAGTTATCCAACCGCAGATAATAAATTCATCCGAAGACCATTCATTGGAAACCAAGTTGGAAGAAGCTGAGGATCCGGCCGAGGAAGTAACCCAGAAAGTATCCAGGATAAGCAGAATTCCCTACTTCTAAGAAGCTTCGAACGAGGACGCTCGAAGATTTAGCGCGGGGGAGTTAAGTCGCAAAACGTTTCCCTCCTCCCCACATGTTTTACGTGGTCACCTCACGGCATCAACAACGTTCCCACGAACCCACGAACAGCGAAACGCTGATCTAGCGTCTAGCGAACCGGAGACACGGTGTTACAGTAAGCCGCATTCCATCACGTACGGCATCCCGAAATCTGGGTGCACCTGTGGGAACATGTCATCGCTCCAGCAGCACGAAGTAGTATTTAAGGTAGTTGTAAGATTTTTGTAAAACAGTCTTAAGTTTATCGTGTAAGCGGTTTTGCTGCCCGAAAAAAAAGGAAAACAAAATAATTTTTTGTTAAAACAATCTAAACGCATAATAGTTTAATTTGTACACCTAAACACATACACACACATATGCATATATCCTTATTTCACATCTAATATGCCTCTATCCGTACAACACAGTTCCTGCGCGATCATCGTCATGCCAGCTGTGTGGAAATTTGAGTTGAGCAAATAAGGGTTGAAATCAATATGGAAAACAGCACTGAGACTCGCGTCGATTAAAAAAAACTTTTAATCACTGATTTCTCAGATTACGCCCACCAATCGATATTTTATTTACACTTATTTTTTCTTAGTGCTCTCACTGAGATCTACAAAAATGCCTTTTTGGATTTTCGAAATTCGCATATTGACGTTTCATCGTTTTTGGCAAAAGGCTCCAAAAGCATTGGGGCTAGAATGCTGAAATTAGTCTTGTTTTAATGTACTTATCAAAGCCGATGCTTTGTAATTTTTTCAGATTTGTTGACAAAGCCCGCCCGGAAACTACAGGACGGATTGACTTTTGGAATTTTTACAGAACTATAAAAATGGTTATTGTGAGTCTACCTTAATAGATAGACATATGCCATCGCTGACTTTTTTTAAGAACTTTTTGAGACGATAAATTCCTCCGTACATTATTTTTTCGTATCTATAACTGTTTAGACAGCGCCCGCTTTAGAAGTTTGCCAGTTCTCGATATATCGTTAACTTGTTGTACCAGAATGTCTATAAAATATAGACCATACCCATAGTCTACAATACTACTGGCGAAAACCGCATGGAAATCTGTTCAGTAGTTCCAGAGATCAGATTCCCCAAAAATTTGTTTAAGACTTTGTTTTATAATATTTATAGATAATTTATATTTTGCACAAGTCACAACTTCACTTAACTAAACTTAACTCGACGCAACTGAAGTGAACTGCGGACATTTACTCAATCTTATTTATACTATTACCAGACGACAGCAAATTTGACAGGCCGGCAGATGATCGCCGCATGGAATCGGAACAGAGCCTTGTCGGTGCTGTCAAACTTGCTGACGTTCACACTAACATTTCACAATCTATTACACTTTTAATCATTTTAGATTTATTTGTTATTTCTTAGAAATCATTTATTGAAAAGTTTAATAATAGCCGTGTTTTATTATGCACTAATGATCTATATAGATCATTGGTTTGCACACATTGCAACAACAACACATGATCCAGATAGCTATCGGGACCATTTATCGTGATTCGAAAATTGATTCCGCTATTCCCTGCTAGGTTCATGGAAGCTGATTTATCTGGAAACAATTTCCAATTAACGACATTAGCCGTGTTTTATTATGCACGGATGATCCATATGGATCATGTGTGTAAATAAAACGCTCCAGATCATGGAAGCATTTTTATTTTGTGTTCTGACAGTAGTTTGACAATTAACTCCTGTCGATGCTGTGATATTTGAGGGCAGTGTTTCCATGCCAACATAATTTTTCTTCTCTTCAGAGCAAGTGTTTGCACATCTTCTACGATGATGATTACAATTTTCACCGGCAAACGCAAAACAATTGTGCAAATCACACAAAATTGTTAGAAATTAAAATTGAAATACAAATTTTGGATTACTGTTAGCACAATATTACTTAATTAAGGAATAAAAGTGAATATTAAAATCTAGTTCAAAAAATAATATTTTGTATACTTATCAGGCAATGCTGTAAATTGGAAATGGTTTCCAGGCAAATCAGCTTCCATGAACCTAGCAGGGAATAGCGGAATCAAATTTCGGATCACGATAAATGATCCCGATAGCTATCTGGATCATGTGTTGTTGTTGCAATGCGGGCAAACCAATGATCTATATAGATCATGAGTGCATAATAAAACACGGCTATTGTCTGATAAGTATACAAAATATTTTTTTTTTAACTAAATTTTAGTACTCACTTTTATTCCTTAAATGAATTTTCCTCGAAAAATTCAAAAGACAAAAAGGCGGAAGGGAGATATTTGACAACCTAATAATAAGCGTCGTTTTGTAGGTTATGTCAAGACCTATCAAATGATGTATTGCCAGATACGAGCTCTGTAGCGCTTTGTGCATAGCCGGAAAATTCAAAAGACAAAAAGGCGGAAGGGAGATATTTGACGACGTAATATCTAAAACATTGTGATTTTTTTACTTTTTTTTATTGTTATTTTTAGTTCTTGTTGCTGCACAACAAACGAAGAACACACATCTGCAAAAAAATTAATTCATAAATAAATGTAATCAATTAAATATAATATAACAAACTGTACTTACCTTTAGTTTGTAACATAAACACGATGTTAAATCTAATGAATTATATAAGCTAGTTGTCAAATACATCGCATTTGTAATGCACATTTATGGAAACAGAAATTTTCAAGTGTTGAGAAGGAGAACATATGCATGCGAAATTCATGTTGCAGTGATAAACATTGCACACAACATTTGGGGTCTTCAACTCACGAGAAGTAAATAACAGAGGAAAACGGTCAATTACCCCTTCCTACTGATGTTCGAAGATCAGCGGTAAATTCTTACATTTGCAAAATATAAAAGGGGAAGTCAATTGAGGACTTGACCTTCTTTTTGTAAACGAAAGCTTTTACCTTGTCACTGCGACAATTGATAAGAAAATAAACATTTGAAGTAAAATACACGTAAAAGTATTATACAAATCGGGCATTGCAACTTCGCAGATCGTAATATCGTAAGCCCGACTGGTTCTACTTTTTACTCGCTCGGGCGTTTGATAGATGCGTGCATAATTTTTTTTTATTTACAAACGAAATATGAATGCAGAAAGGCGATTATTTGAGTAAATAAGAATTGCTTTTAGTTTTAGTTTCAAAATCAAATTATTTTCTTACAAAATTTGTTTTAGGGGATGTAAAAAAGGGAAAGCTAACGCGCGAGCTACATTTCGATTTGAAAAATTGAGTAAGGCGCTCGTTGACATTTTTTTTCGTAAAAGTCCGACCGACCGAACGCGCCGTTGCGACTTGGGCTTAAGGGTTTCAAACCAAAAGGATGATCACAGCAACCAAATGAAGGTCGTGACGATAAACGACCATACAGTACAGGCATTCATCGACCCCGGCAGCGATCGTTCACTCATACGGTACTCGCTTGCACGAAAAGTAGGGGAAATCCAACCACACGACCCATTCACATTAAATGGTTTCCTGGCGGGAAGTGGTGTGGAAACAGTTGTGTTGTTGCACCAATACACATAGATGAAATGGAAGAGTCGGCTCACTGCTTCTTGATCGTTCAAGATAAGTTGATGCCGTATCTTCTCTTCCCCGGGAACGACATCCTTTGCAAAACCAATCGGCGTCTTGTCATCGGAAAAAAACTGACATCTCGAGGAATTTACCGAAAGGGAAATAAAGACGAGAGAAGGTTTGTCGCCAGACGGAAAGGAGAAGCTGTACGAAATTATTAATGAGTTCCCTATGTGTTTTGGTGAGACACATGACCGCCTAGGATTATGCAACACAACCCTAACGAACTCTTGCATCCGATACACCGATAGAAAAGAGACCATATCGTGTGCCTTTCGCGAAAAGGGAGATAATCCACTATTTCATCGAAGAATTGCTGAAGCATGAAGTGATTCGGTCTAGTTCGTCTGCGCTTCCTTACCTGTCGTCCTGGTGAAAGAGTCCACAGGAGAAGTATGTGTGTTGACTTCCGCTCGCTAAATGCCGTCACTTTAAAGAAGCCATATCCAATGCCGTCGGTGGAAGAAATTCTCTCAATGCCTGCGGGAATGGGTTATTTCATGATATTAGATCTCATGTCTCGTCCCAGTCAACGAAAATTGCGGACATTACACATTCGGGTCGCTACAAGTTCAACCGGATGGATTTTGGCCTAGTAAATGCCCCAAGCACATTCTACGAAGCAGCCTCCAAGCTTGTTAGACCGATGAAGGGCAGAGCATTCAGTTACGTCGACGAGATCATTATCCTCAGTTGATGCTGGTCTAACGTTCCGCATTAGGAAATGTGTATTCTTGGCAACCGAAATAACTTTCCTGGTACATCGATTGACGAAGGTTGGAACTTGATTCTTGGCCGCAAGAAGATGATTGTCGTCGACGATTTTCCTCAGCCTACCAGCGTCACAGAGTTGAGAAGATTTTTGGGTATTGTTCAAGACTTCGCAATCAACGCCAAACCACTGATGTCGACGTTAAAGAAAGAAAAAATCGAATATCCGTTCCGTTGGAAAGTTGAGCAGACGCAAGTATTTAGAAGACTTGAGGAGATTTTGTGCAGCGATCCGATTTAACAAGTTTACGATCCACGAAGTACACATAGACGCCAATTCGCACGGATTAGGTGTAATATTATTTCAAGCGTTAAGACCTGCTGAACGTAAACCTGTTTTCTACTATAGCCGTGCATGTACGCCTGCCGAGTCAAAATATTCGAGCTACGAAGTGCTACTAGAAGTGCTTGCAGTAGTTGAGAGTTTCGAACGCTGCCGCATGTACCTGCTGGGTAGAAAACTTTCGGTTTTTACGGACTGCTCTGCTGTAAGTGCGATTGAGGCAACGTCTTCGCTCATTCCTCGCGTAACTGGATGGTGGCTGCGTCTGCAGGAGTATGATTTCACCGTGGTTCACCGAAGTGCCCATCGATGCGTTATGCCTGTCGAAGTTGCGAAGGAAACCGATACTGCTGCTGCTCTTGTGATGAGAGTTAAAGTCTCACGGGATGACTGGATTGCCAGTATGCAACACCAAGATCTAAGACTGGCTTCTATCGTTGAGGCACTAAGGGAACATGGGGGAAACGTCGATAGTGTGCACCTACGACAACAATTTAGTTTGAAGGACGGTCGATTATTCCGGAAAGAGGATGAAAAGTTAAAATTGGTGGTTCCATCAGCTGTGCTGTGGCGGTAAATCACTTTCACGACGATATGGGTCATTTCGGAAAAAGTTCTGCAGCGAATTCAAGAGAGCTTGTGGCTCAGGCGAATGCGGCATTTCGTCAAATCTTATATATCCGCATGCTTGAGTGCTGCTATCACAAAAGGGCGTCAGGAGCGGTGCACGTCGTTGATTTAACTCCAATCCCATTCAGGACCATTTACATTTATCATTTGGGTCCATTCCCACGAAGTCGACGAGGTAAAGTATACATCATTGGCGTTGCCGACGCTTTCAGTAAGTACGTGATAGTCAAGGCGGTAAGAGACACGAAAGCGAAGCCCGGTATCGACATACTCAATGGACTTACAACTTATTTTGGGTTACCAGATGTACCAGATTAGCGATCGAAGAACAGCTTTCACGGCGAAAAAGTTTGAAACCTTTTGTTGTGATAATGGGATTCGACACATACGAACTGCCGTGCGTACGCCGAGAGCCAATGGTCAAATAGAGAGACTCAACCAAAGCATTCTGCAGTATCTTCGAACATCAAACGATAGTCAGAGTAACTGGGAGCTACACAGAACAGCCCGAACGCATTCCAGAGGAGGGCTTTCAAATTTAAATCTTAAAAAAACGAAACAAGGGAGGGGACTGGAACGCCACTCTTCTTTGGAATTTATGTTTTTCTACGTTTTTCCCATTTGAAATAAATACTATTTTTTTTCACGTTTGTTTTCTTTTTTTGGTTTAACAAAAAGCGTCTTCACAGGAGGATAATAGACTGAATTTCAATTAGAGATAAGACTGGCCTTGAAATTGCAGAGCACTCAAGCTACAATACAAAGCACAGTATTTGAACAAAGAGAGTAATATAGATATATAATGTTTGGCAACTTTAAACAATTGCATAACTTAAACGATTACTTAATTTAACAAGAAAATAGAACTGAATCAATAAATGAAATAAATTAATGGACTTCAGATTTTTATGATAGTAATAATAATAACGAAATGTTAACATTCTCAAACACAATGTAAAAACGAGCTTATATTTTCATTGTTAAAAACATTGTTGGCCAAAAACCCGCGTGGTGATCATGTGTCGTATTTTTTTGTAAAAACCGAATCTGTTAAATTACGTTAAATAAAATGTTCAATAAATCGTAATAAGTTCAGTAAAGTTAATTTATACATTGTACATAAAAAATAAATAAAATATTTTATTCGTCAACAACTAAAATGTATTAATATAACTATAATATTTTTCTGAACTTATTATTGGGAAAAAATCCAATCCAAAAATGTTTAGCTCTTTCATGCATCAAATGAATTCTGTGCTCAGTTTTCAATCGACCTCGTAGTTCTTGTTTGAAATATCCAACGAAAATCTCATTTTTAATTGCAAGTCCTCAAAGTCATTTTAACATTACTCGGCGCTCTTGAACTGTTGCACGTTCACCACCATAATTGCAAACAATACAATAGCATCACCCTTAAGTCTGCTCCATTTTTTCCCAGAAAGTCGCCTGAAAATACCACTTAGTGGTTGAAACTACAAAAGACTGCTTACACACACCGCATGGCATTCAATGTATCAACATTTTTGTGCGAAATCTGAAGAGTTTTCAAAGGTTCTATATATGAAGGTCCTTCAAAATGGGTATACGAAATTAAAGTCTCAATTGTCTCATAAAGCAAATAAGAAATACCTTTTGTGAAATGAGAATATCGAACTACATGAAGTAAAAAATTGATTTGAAGAAGTTAGGTAGTATGAAGAATTTTTACATCGTTCGTTTTTGTTTTTTAGTTTTGAATAATGTTAGTACCAGTACCGCTGCTGGTCCATTCACACTGAGGAATTGATTCAAAACCATGTATAAAAAAGTCTTCGTTCAACGGAAACAGTAGCATGAGTTACAGCACAGTGAAATCATACATTATCGTATTAATTACATGAAATACATACAGTTGTTATTAATGCAAGCTATCATTTATTTATTTTTATAGTCTGAAAAAATTACACCTTTCCGAAAAGAATAAAGCTTAGAGATTAGTTAAAATTGCGTTATTCACTTCAGACTTATAAACAGTACTTCTAGACGGTTGATTTTAGTCGTTAATACAAATACAATTTTACCTTGGAAATAAAGTTGGTTCTGCGACATCTTTTTTGAGTGTTATTATTAAAACTTTAAAGAAGGCATGATGCTGGGACAAGAAAATGCCAATTAACACCTTAACGCCAACAAAAAAATTTACCTCTTTGCTAAGAAGCAAATAAAGTTGTTGGCGATTTTTAAATTCTCGCTTGAAAGAAACAAGCGATATTAACCTCCATTGCAGCTGATAAAAGTAACATGACAATGGGAAATTATCTAGACAAGGTGATGTGCGACGATGTTATTAACCATTACAAGCGGCTTTATACACACGGTTTCGAGGGATACAAAACTTCTGGCTCTCCCGCGTTTTTCAGCACCACAATGGTCTAATTAAGATTACATCAAACGAATTTCTGAAAACCCAACCCTTTTGTCCGTTCATACATTGTGCCCTACTTATTACGCACAAATGACTAATATCTGTGGAGTTTCCCTTCGCTGTCTTTGTGAATATGTGCACCTTATTTGTCCCAAAAGATGACTTATTGAGAGGGTGTTGTGATTATTTAATTGTTTTAACTCTGAGACGAGCTATTGACTGAGACTTGCATATGATAACTATGATATATGATAGATGATTTTATATTTTAAATAATGATGTCATATACTTTTTAGAAGTCGGACACGGACTAACCTTCAAGGTTTATTCTTGTTTCGACTACAATTTACACGTGCAAACCATTATTGCGACTAAAATGAATTGTATTCAAACTTTCACAGTTAAATATATAGATGTCAGTTATATGAGCATATCGTCCCCTTTTTGCGATAAGCACGTATCTACAAAACATCAAATGTCTTTTTCACTTGTATTTCACATTGGTAAATGATCTACAGTTTGCATTTCCGTTTAAATACGACTACCGTTATGTAATAAAGGTTTTTAGTAGATTCGAGGCTCTTTCTCATATAATTTTGATGTGGACTTAGTAGATACAAGGTTTTTGCTTTTATGGGAAACACTTAAATGGTTAAAACTGTAATTCTCAGCCCTGCCAAGCTGGTAAATAGTAATTAATATAAGAATTTTCCTTATACCTGAATATTCTCATTCCGGAAAACAAATCTTATGAAATGGTTGGCACTTAAATCAAAATGAAGAAGTTGAGATATATCTTTGAGACACTTGAACGACAGCCCTCAGAATCTATCACAACTCCTTTTTTATCCGGTGGAATCCTAAAAGCCAATCACTCTTACAATTGTCTTGTTGGTTGAAATAGGACGCGGTTTGGGCAGTACGTGTTTTATAACCACTAGTGTCTGAGTTTTATGTGCTGATGAGACCCATGTTGTTAAGGTGGTAGTTGCATGCTCCTGCAACTGAGAGTCCTGTAACCGCACTCTCAGGTCTGTTTCGCTCGATTAGGAATTCCATTAAGCATTTAATGCCATCCTCGTTCCTTCAAACTGATTAGTTTGCCTAATGATCGAAGCTTGGTAGGTGTTGGTTTAGTCTGCAATATTGAATCCATAGAGGGGAGAAGGACCAATAAACGGTATCTGAGCTTCTTCTGGCTAGTACGCCCGCCTTCTTGTTCACCTCATGCTTTTTATGTTCTGGTACAGGACAGGTAAGTCTTAAGCTATTGTTTTCTGCTAGCATATTTAGAGTTGTATGCCCTTAAAAGCCTCATATGGCTGCTGTGCTGTAGAGGGTAAAAGTTTAATTTGGTAGACATCTGATCATTTATTCGTCCAAATATCGGTTTTGTGAGGATCTTTATATGTCCACGAATGTTCCATTTTTATTGTCTTACGTTCTTTACAGAGCAATGGATTGCTTTACAGCCTTTGCTTGTACGACAGAGTGCAATTGTGGAAGGTTTAAAATAGCTTCCATCACGGCAGTTGTAGTCGTTTTCATTATATTTTATTAAGTTTGTTAATAGTTCTTTTTCCACCACCAGCCTTTATGGTAGAGCGATTAAGTTGCATTTGTTACTAATCAGTACAAAACAGTACTTACGAGGTTTTCGTCGAAACTCAATAACATGAATGTAGTTACGAGGAAAAAGAATTAACTTTAAAATATGTTTGTTGTTGTATTTCGCCATTAACTTTTTGCCTACATATTTTGGAAGAGGTGCCCAGTATTGTTACATAAAAAACACAATTTCATGAAAAATGTAGATACGAGGCTATCGCAGAAAGGGGACGATATGTTTGTATGTACTTACACAGAAGCGAAAATCGTGAGTATTCAAGGGAGAAAACAGGCATATGTTCGTAATATTATCGATCAGTACTATACTATTGTACCTATATTAATAAGTAAATAAATACTAATTGATGGTACTTCATATAATTAAATCATAATTTTAATAATTTTTTTTGTTTTTTTTGGGTTTGTAAAAAATCAATCTGGCAGACGGCAAAGCCATGCTTAATGATT
Organism: Syritta pipiens; assembly: GCA_905187475.1. Lineage (NCBI taxonomy): Eukaryota > Metazoa > Arthropoda > Insecta > Diptera > Syrphidae > Syritta > Syritta pipiens. The sequence continues at coordinate 57,596,808 of LR994572.1, read as the reverse complement.
TGTGTACAACATGTAAGAGAAAAAAAAAGAGTGCGTTAATAAGATCTTATCCAATCTAATCTAATTAAATCATCTTTATAAACATGTTCTACAAAATATTCTTTTTGAAGTTTGTAAATTATTTTATTAATTTTATTTTATTTATTCCCTCACGACCTTTTCACACCCAAAACAATCGCCACCACATTAGTTTTTTGTAAACATTTTCAGGCAGTAGAATTTATTTATTAGTCAAGAAAAAGTATTTTCTTCATTTTTGTATTTGAAATAAAGTGTTTTCGTTGACCTGTGAAAAAGCAGCTCAGTGCACAATTGAATTGGTCTTGGGTCTTAAATGTTTTATTTATGGAGTTAACCGATGTGTGCTTTGAACGGCTCAAATATATTCTTTGTGCTCTATTTTAATAGATAGTTATACAGTTATACTTTTGTGTGCTGACTAAATCCAGACTCCAACTGAATTTTTCCTGTTTGCAAAAAATACAAATTTGAGTATTGTACGTACATATGTATATGTATGTACTAGCTCCTCCCGCCACTTCGTCCGCCTCAGCTTAAAAATGTATACAATTTACAACTTAAAGCCATGTCCGCAAGATAAGGAGTTTACCTTCTAAATTTCAACCAAATCGTTCCAAACCTTCAAATCGCAAATGTTAAAAGAGCCGATTTGAAAGCCCATAAGATTTTTATAACTCTTGAACGGCTGAACCGGTGGACTTTGGAATATAAATTTCTTGTGTCCTACAATTAAACGTTACCTAATTTGTTAAAATTACAAACATTGAATCTTTCGAATATATATTGTATGTATGTATGTATGGGGCGGCGTAACAGCCTGTTGAGAGCCAGAGCCTAGCTTTTTCGCGCCTCCAGAAATTAAAAAAATATTCAAAAATAAGGTATTTTGACTGCCTGCTTTGATGTACACTTGTTCGAATTGAAGTCAAAGTTTGTCTATCAAGGAATAAATTAACCCATATTGTAAGCCATTATGTTAGCCGTCTATCTTCCACATTTTATTGAAATCTGACCATCCAAACAGAAGTTAATCCCACTTATGTTGAAAACGTGAAATTTTTTGTGACTATTGATATCTGTGTGTGTGTGTATGTGTATGTGAGGTGGTGGATCTAGGAGAACCCAATCAGCCGTTTTGTAACCACAGCTCTGAAAAGTTGAATATAAATTACGATTTAGAACCATCGTGCGACGTTGAGGAATGAAACCAAATCTTTAATATTCATCCGGGATGCCTCGCCGAGAGATTCAGGGAAGGGTTTGCCTAGAGCCCGCAACCTTGCTCTGGCAAGCGCCGGACAGAAGCAGAGGAGGTGTATCAGAGATTCTGGTTCTGCCGTGATATTGCAGCTACGGCAGTGTGTGCGATAAGAGATCCTTAGTCTGGTTGCGTTATCCCCTATCGGCCAATGGCTCGTACTAATCGCTATAATTTTAGCAATGTCTGTGCGGGTCCTATTAAGAAGGTCATTGGTTCGTGATAAGTTGTACTCTGGCCAAGTATCCCTAGCCACTGCGCAGTTGGTCAACTGAGACGATCTGAGGTTAGCCATTTCCAAGAAGTGAGTTGAAATTTGTGCCTTGACTAGCCCTAGTGGAACGTGTACCTCCAAAGCTATAAAGGGCAGCTCCTTGTTTGGCCAGCTCATCCGCTTGCTCGTTACCATAGACGTTGGTATGTCCTGGGACCCATACTATGACAACTTTGAACTTTTCGGCGACGTTGGAAAGCTCGTTACGGCATTCCTGCACCAGTTGTGAGGTAGTGGAAGTTGGCGACACTGCCTGGTAACGAAGATCGCTAAGCTTAGCATTGGCGTTGTGTTAGGGTGGGATTTAAGTATACGACACGCCTCCCTAATGGCAAGGATTTCCGCTTGGAAAATACTGGCGTGATTTGGAAGTTTGTAGGATGCGAAAATGTTCAGAGTGTCCGAGTAAATGTCCGCGCCCACTCCACATTCCATCTTCGAGCCGTCTGTGTAGACGCTCACATCCGGTGTGATGCCTATTCGCTTGCTATTCCAATCTGCTCTGGAAGGGATGCGCACGTCCGCATATTTTATGAAGTCAAATTTAAGAGGAATGAAGTCTGTTCGCAGTGTTAGGAGTTGCCTAGGTATCGAGTCCGTAATGCAGCTGTGGCCAAATGGTCTTGATATCCACATGTGAGACTCTCTGAGTCTGATGCACTCTGAGGCTAGCCACCAAACAAGTAATCCATATATGAGGATTGGATGAACCTTGGCTGTGTACATCCATCGTGTAAGGTCTGGTCTCAGACTCCATCTCTTCCCAAAAGTCCATTTGCAGGCGTAGAAAGCTATGCATGCTTCCTTAGCTGTTCAATATTGGTATTCCAGCTAAGTTTGGGATCTAGATAGATTCCTAAATACCTAGCACTAGCTGAGAGTGATAAACGTTGACTGTTAAGGCGGGGAAGGTTAAAATTGGGTATTTTGTATTTCCAAGTGAACAGCATCATTTCCGTTTTGCCAGGAATAATGCTTAGGCCGCAGCTTGCAGCCCAGCTACTAACCTTCTTCAAACTCCATGATCTCACTGATCACGGTGGGAAACTTGCCTGATACCAGAATCACCAGGTCATTCGCATACGCGACTACCTTAATCCCATCCCTGTCTAGTTCTAACAGTACCTTATTTAACACTATCAGCCAGAGAAGGTGTTCCCGTGCTGGCGAATTTGGTTAGTTCGCAGTTTCCTAGCGAGAATTGTATCATCCTACTTCTGAGCATATCTGACTTGCATGAATCTTTTTTTCTATATCTTGGCCAATTAATTCAATACCCTTATAATATATGTTATTCTGATATGCAAGCTACATATATTATTGTAAGGTTTCATTAAAATGGATTCACTCGTTTTTGCGTGAAGCAGTAACAAACATCAATACAAACATTCAGCTTCATAATATTAATAAGATGTAGTTTATATTATACCATTTGTCAGTACGCCAGCACGAATATGCTTCCGTAACCAAATAGTAAAATTTCTCTAACTGAAACACACACATAGACACAAGCTAAGCCTTAGATTCAATCTCGTCCTGTCCTAAAACCTGTTTGCCTTCTACACTCCATTTTCAATCCATTTGAAGTCCTCTTTCCATCATCCAAACGCTTCATGACTTTTTGAATTCTTTGTCTATTGATTTGCGGTAAGTACACCATAAATGCTACGGAACGGTGAGTGAAAAACAGCATTTCCAGTACTTTACGAATCAATAATCAGGATTTAAAATAATTATTTCGTTGACGACGCACACTCTCAGCCCGAGCCGAGCTGAACAGAGCACAGTCAAACCGAGCCCTTTTAAATCCGAATTTTCCTTTATCTCTTCGGTTCGCATAATAGACTCCTCATTTGTTGGAAAATGCTTTTGCATGTATTCGGATACGCATTGTTATTTTGGGTTAATCCTCATCATACCGTCATCAGTGCCGTTTTTAATCATTGTTGTGCACCAAAGCGTTATGCCCTCTTAGCAAGGGATGAATGCCCATCTGACAAATTTTTTTGCCCTGTCTTTCTTATTGAGAGAATACTGGTGGTGCTGCTGCTGCTTTGCTCCCTACACATTAAGGATATCCCTTTAGGTAACTAGTGCTTTCGATAGATCTCATATCTATCGACTTTTTCAGCTAAAAGGTGTTCCAGAAAAAGCGGATACATTGTTAACAGACATACAGACAAATGCATCTGTGTTGGCATATCCTTAGGGTAGGTTTTTTTTCTTTGTCAACGTTTAAGTTGCTTTTATAATGGTATGCCGTGTTTGCCCAGAAAATGAAAGGAAAATTGATTTGTTGATTTGAAGCAATTAATTTAACTTTTTAGAAAATAATTATCTCTTTCAAAAAAGAAATAAAACAGATGGTTTTACAATCCCGCTTGCCATTTTTTTTTTTAATAACGGTCGATTTATATTATATTAATTTTTAACAAAAATATATGGTAAAATTTCAAAACTTCTACATATCTGTACATGAGTTTAAATTAAAAAATATAGCTTCAGATTCAAATTCGAAAATGTTAAACACTATTGCGGTGGTCAGTCAATGTATCACAGACTTTTGACGTTATTCAAGCCTAATTCGATTTTGTGTCAGACTTAGATGTGTACATGTCAGATATTACGTGCACCATTGTTACTTGCCCTATAGTTTTTCGAAAAAAAAGTTCCTCGATTGTAAAAGATGACACGGTGTCCATGTCTGCTACGGCTTGCATGATGTTCTCGTACTTTATCAAATGGGTTGTGTGCACGCTCCGGATATAGGTAAGCAGGGTGTTCTTGGCCTCTTCGTACAGTTTAAGAATCTTCAGTGGCTCGATTAGTGGCTGAGTTTGAATTGGACCTGAACTTGTACTTGCACTTTGGCCGCGAATGTTCGGAAGCTTGGTTGCGGGTTTTTTAAAAAGCACTATTTCACGCAAGCACTCATATTCGTTACTGTCCACATTTAGGTGACGCAATTGTATTAATAAACTTTGAAACATCTGCAATTCACGAGCCACAACACAAAAGATATCCCGGTTAGGATTTTCTGATTCGTAAGTTATTAGAATTTGCACAAAATTTATGGGCATTAAGCACTGAGCCATTCCAATTATGAAAAGTTCCTTCCATGACTCCTCCATTAGCGTTTTTTGATCAGTAATTGTAAGTTCTTTAAAGGGTCTTAGGTTCTGTACCCAGTTAAAATTTTTAAACAGGTGCTCGGCTGCAGTCTCCTTAAGGTGTTCCGATCCCAATAACGGCGGCGATGGTGGAAGTGCACGAGCGGCTAGCGAAGTCATATAAGCAGCGCTGGTAGCGTAGAAATGGCTAGGATGGACCTGTGGAATTCTTGGTAGCGAGAGGTCAAGGACAACCGACGGTGGTGGTGGTGGTGGCATCCTCATTGTCTGCATTTGATGAATCGGCATGGGTGGTAAGCATGGGCCCAACATATAGTGTGGGGGCAATGGGCCCATTGGTTGCATTTCTGACATTACGGCGTCTTTATAAATTGCCATGTGCCGCCGCAACGTAGAAGTCCTAGGGCCGCGTTCGTGTTGCACTGCATCTCTGTTCATGCCAACATCAAAGCACTTGCGCAATCTACACGCCCGACATTGATTGCGGTGGGTTTTGTCAACTATACATAATCCTTTTTTTTGAGATTTACAAATGTACTGTCTGTTGCGACGGATGGAGCGTTTGAAGAATCCTGCACAGCCATCACATGCGTATATTCCGTAGTGTTTTCCTGAACTGTGGTCACGACAAACTTTGCATGGTACGTGATACAATATGCGACCTGGAAAATAAAAAAAATAAAAAAATTGCTATTTGACACTCGACCAAAAAAAAAAAAACTCACTTGATGCCGCAGAAGCCAATCGCATCGAATTCAATTTGTGCTCGCTGATTTGGTTAGGTGATTCGTAGGACTCCATAGTTGCACTTTTGTTTTTTAAATTCTTTAATTTAATTTTCTTAATTTAGGAAAAGATCAGCTCACTAGAACTGTTCAAGTGCGTATGATGTACTTGCATCGCAGAACGAGTTTTAATATAGGCAAACAGAGCACGGTATTGTGCGAGAATGGCGATGATCAACCCTAAAGGATAGAGCGAAAGAGCTGCGTGCTCATTGGCAGAGCAGGCAGGATGGGGAGTGGCCAAAAGACCATAAACCACAGGTAAACTCGATTCATGAAAACGAACAATGGAATCTGTGACTTTTTTTTCAGTACGAAAAACGATCATCTGGCTGCAACGAGGACTTATCGGTTATATTTCTTTTTTATGAGTCAGGTACCTCTGTGCAATGAAAAGAGGTTACATGAACAGCCACGGCGTGGTCAGAAAGACTGGAGAGTACTAATTGTGCTCTTTTCTTCTGTTTATGATTTTATGGATTTTTTTTTCAGTCAGTCGGAAAACATACTGATATCCGCTTGGATGGCTTAAATTTCTGAGTAAACAAGGCGCCTTGTGTATGCATTTAACTCGCACCGTAGTGAGATTGTTTTTTTTAGACGAAACGAAAAAATGAATTGAATGATGAGATGTGGGAATTCCCGCGTTTTCTATTGCGCATTTTATTAAAAAAAAACAGCGGTTGTAGTGTCATTTAAGCATAACTTTACGAACTTAGACCTTTGTGGGGTTTTCCCGATTTTTGATTTCATAGTTATCCTTGGTGAAAGTAAAGAAGTGTTTTATTGCAATGATACCCTGAGTGTTGCGATATTTTACCCGACTATTAGAAAAATATTTTGTTGTTTTTTTTTCCTATTAATATGGCTGTGCGGCAATGAGTTCCCCGTGAAATAGATGAGTCAGTCTAGACATTATTTTTAAACGTGCGTTTCTGTTTACACCTGCATACGCAAACAATATAATAGCATTTAATTTAAATTTAAGTTAAAAAAAACTACCTGTACGATTTTGCTGATATGTATATTTCGTTTACTTTGTCATATGCAATACTACATTATGTGTACCTTGATTAGTATTTAACCCTCAAATTACAAAATTAGTAATTAGGGAAGATTTGTAATTTTTGTTTGCGTACGAAAGTAACATGCTTTTATTTTATTGCTAACCCATTCCTGACCGCACCTTACTTAAGCTCAAGCAAAAATAGCTAGAATCTCTCTTATTAGATCTCAAATAAGCCAAATTTGAAAAATTTACCAAAGGACGAAAGGATAGAGAATGTTGTGTTGTTTATTGGTATTAAAAAATATGTTACAATATGGACTTACGAGTACTTTTTATAATGAAATAAGATCTCACAGTATGAAGTTCATGTTGTACAGGAAAAACAGTGGGCATGAATGGGTTAAGAGTGAAAAATTGTTGGCTGGGTAATTAGCCATAAATTTAGTAGCTGTTGTCAATAAAAGTTTGTTTCAGCTAATTCGACTTAAGTCCATCCTGGAAACTAGCCCAATTTTCATTTTCAAAACTGTTGACCTTACTCTCATTTTGATCTTTAACTTTGTTGGCATTATTTCGTTTTACTTTTTGAACTCTTCTACCACTTCGGCCTTTTGGCTAAGTTCAATATGTAGATTTCCCATCAGTGTCAACAAATGTTTTTTGTTTAGTTTAAAATTCTCAGATATATCCCAGATACTAAGTTTCTTGTAATATTCTTTAGTTGAAGTGTGATTGTTAGTTTCTTATAATAATGATTGACTAAATTAGATTAAGACAAAAGACATAGTTTTATGTTGTACTGCCTAGCCTAGAGTGCCCGAATAGGCGTAGTAGTGAAGAGAGAGTTAAGATAGAAAAGGTAGCTTTAGGCATAGCCATCTAGTTATCTAATAGAAGTTTTTAGTAAATTCTTAAAAATCCAACTAATAAGATCCGAAAATACAATAGCCAACAATTGGTCCCTTCATCCAAAAATTACGTATCGAGGATCGCAGTGCTTTCTGCACCAAAATTCCTCTTCCAAACGCTTCATAGCGAACAGACATTGTGTGTTGTATAGTCATCAAATTTGAGCCTATGAGTGCTGATGGTATTTTTTTACCACTGTTTACTACCGTCATCCTATAGACCATAATCCATATCCATCCATAAGCCCACTTCCTTTCTAGGAAAATCTCAACGGACTTTAAAGAAAAGAGAAACTGCATAAGGATATTTTTAGACGTAGTAACAGCATTAGACATGGTCTCCAAATAAACTATAAAACATACTACCACCAGACTACTATCTTATCCTTAAAAGCTACCTCAGTGATCGTCATTTTTATGTAAAATACCGAGACTTATGCTCCAACATCCTAGAGACGAAGGCAAAGGATCTGTTCCAGAGCCACTTCTATACGTACTTTATACAGCCGATATTCCTCAACCAAAAGCTGCTGCAACCATGATGCTGACGATACAATCCTACAATCCTGTTGACAGTCGATCAAACCTGAACACCGCATCATCTAGAGCTTAAATACAACTGAACAAAATGAAAAAATGGTTTGACGACTGGAGCATAAACATTAACTAAGACAAGACACAACAAGTAATTTTTACTACGAAAATCAACAACTCAACAGCCCCATGCCAATAAAAGACAAAAATATTCCAATACTCAATGTGGCTAAGTATCTTGACATGTATATATCGGGATAAGAAACTTAACTGGAAATCCCATCTACAAAAAAAAAAAACCGGTCAAGTGTGAGTTTTACTCACGCGCCGAGGGTTTCGTTCTTTCGTCAACAAATTAGAAGTAAGGATATAATTTAAGTTAAGGCAACTAGCAACGTCAGTTAGTTCTTATTGTTTCTAATAAGGCTAAACAAAAGAAAAATCTTTCTCATTTGCTGACCGTGCCAACCGTGTGAAAATTGCTTTAGTGAACTTAAGGGAAATGGTCTCAAGTTAGTCCATTGAGACAATTAATCGGCAGCTCATGAAAATTAGCTTACCAAACAGCTAAGCAATTTGAATCATAAAGTATTCGGCAGTATTTTATTACACTTAAACCTTAATGTGGAACAGCCACAAACACCCAAGAAATTAACAAATCAAGTACTCGCGTTTAAATTAAAAAAAGAATCAAATTTTACATCATCATCATAATCAACAAAATTTAAAATCTTTCCAACAGCATATTCATATAAATCGCAACCAATAGAAAAGAGCATATCAGGAAATGGTCTGAGCACACATACACGTACAAATAACTGATTCTCTTATTTTTTCAAAAAAAAAAAATACAATATCAAAGCTATTATGACCAATCACTTCTTTACTTCACTTTGTTCTTTTAAGAGAACAGAGAGAGAAGAAAATTGTCACACAAAATATTTACTCAGGTTCACAGGCTTTGAAAAGAGCCAAATAATTTTTCAGAATATAACAGAATATAGAAAGTTTTTTCCTCCTGGAATATTCCGTCACGGAAAGCTTTCGCAATTCGCCGTTCGGAACCGGCAATAAACTGTCCCTTCCCCTTCCCACTTCACATGTGTCAAATTATAACGCGCACAACACAGTGGAGGCGCGAAAAGCTAGGCTCTGGCCCTTCGTGGGCTGTTACGCCACTAATGATGATGATGATGATGATAGAAAGTTTTTTAAGAATCCTTTGCGTTCTCGATTAAGTTAGTAACGCATTGAAGCTATCATTTTTATTTTAACAATTTTGAAAAAATAAGAAATGTAAAAATAGCAAAAAACCACCTTCGGAGAAGAAAAAAAAAAAAAAAAGCAAAAGCCAGGCAAATCAGACAAATCGTGGATCGAACCCAGGACCCTCAGAGCAGAGCGTTTAACTACTCCGCCAACGCCGCTTCAAGATTCTATTGTCTTTTTGGTATAGGATTTTGATATAGAAAACTTTGTGTATGTGAGATAATCACTAGTTGCCCTTTTTTAGCAAAATGCTCATATAATTTAAACCGTTAATATTTCGAAAAATGGTGTGAAAATAAGTTTTTTTTTGTATAACATTTTTTGATTCTATTGATGAGATCTACAAAATGGCCTTTTCGGATCTTTAAAATTCGTATGTCATTGTTTTTTGGTTTTTGGCCAATAACTTAAAAACTGTTTGAGCCAGGATGCTTGAACTAAATTTAAACTCAAGATTAAATCGAGACCTGCATTCTATATTTTATTCAAATTTTTAAATCCGCGGGTGTGGAAATGCGAGGGGGGGGGCGCTTTTTTTTTCGCACTTAAAGCTTAATATCTCGAAAACTGAGCCTCGAAACAAACGGCTCAAAATCAAAACTGTATTTTATTTTACAAAACCTATCCAACGGTACCTAACTTAATTAATTAAAATAATTAAAAAAAATTAAGAAATTAGTTATTAATTTATTTTAGTACGAACAAAAAATCATATGAGATTTCTGGGTATATTTGCAATATTGCGATGAGTTGCCCCATAGCTCCAATTTTTTTCAGATTTTTTGGCCCATTATTTTAGAAAATAAGGTATGGGACATGGTACACAAGTCGGTTTTAAGAAGTTTGCGGGTGGAAATTTCATTTCCAAATTCCAGGTGGTTCACCAGGTACCTAAAATAGGGGTTAATGACAAACAGACAGACATTTTTGTAATCTACGCCTATCTATCCATATTGACCATAAAAGTAATTAAAAGTTTTTTCAAACGTTAGTTTCAGTACTTACTTTTTCTTTTATCTCCGACTAGTTACGGAAAAAAATTCCAGATTTATTTTTGGGTTGCCGAGATACATATTCATTCGAAGTTTCATCCCTTAAGTACAGAGGATTCAGAAGTTATTAGCAAATATGTAAAGGCGACAGACAGAGAGGCAGACGGACACCGAAATGATTCTATAAGGGTTTCGTTATTCCTTTGGAACGAAACCCTAAAAAGAGACCAAATAAAGCTTAAATATAATCAGCTATACTGGCGACTTTGTAGGAGGTCTAAACTAACGACTAGTAACAAGCTTTAACATTAGATATATATGCATACAAGCTTTAACATTATATAACAAATATATATACCTATATATATATATCACTCCCCCATATATATGTATATATATATATATATATATGATAAAATTCAAACAGTAGAAGAAGAAATTCGAACTATAAGTAGAAGACATCACCTCAAATTATTAACACATACAAATAACGAAGTAAACACGTTGCCAATAAAAGAAATATTCGGCAGACGACGACTTAAGAGAACCAGGCCTGCTGATCTGATAGCTGATCCTATAGCACCATAAATATATTCCTATCATTGTTCCTTTCTAGGTTATTATTAGGTTGTCAAATATCTCCCTTCCGCCTTTTTGTCTTTTGAATTTTCCGGCTATGTACAAAGTGTAGCTCGTATCTGGCAATACATCATTTCAAAGGTCTTGACATAACCTGCAAAACGACGCTATGCATGATTCATTTGGATACGAGCTCTGTGGATTGTAGATCTACTGGCCTCAGTATCTCAAGCCTCGTGTTAGCTTGCTTCTCGGTAAGGTAGATTTCGTACCTCGTTGTTTAGGTGATTTGAGATTGTGATTTGGTGTTTTCTACTAAGTTTTTTTATTTCGTCTTTAATAGTGGGTATGCTGAGCCTCGTCTTCATAAGAGATATACCAGGGTACATTGATAATAGTCCGAAATATTTTTGATTTTAATCGTTGTATGATGTCGATATTTGATTTAGCGGTTGTTCTCCATATTTGGATGCCGTAGTTCCATATTGGTTTTATTATACTTTCGTACATTAAAAGTTTGTTTTGTATAGAGAGTTTGGATGTGTTTTATAGAAGCCAGTTTTGGAGTTATCGTGAGTAATTTCTTTGTTGTTGTGATGTCCTGAGGATTAGAATTCCTTTTGGTCGTGTGGTTTACTTGAATTGTGTTTTTTTCGGCTTGTAAGCAAGAGTGTGAAGAGAGAATTACAGGGTCATCTGCGAATGTTGTCAGCATAGTCTTAGAAAATGCGGAATCTGCGGAACCCCTGTTCGATTGTCCAAGTAGCTTTTGATGATTTGGTGGTAGTCTGGTAGTCCGCGGTAAGATGCTTCTGTTTTACAGTACAGTACTTAACGGATAAAAGAAAAACTCATATAAGAAAAAACGTTTACAAGAAACAAAGTAAAAAGCACCATGTCCTTTCCCATATGAAATACCACTAAATAAAACTGACATAGGAAAAGCGTTTATAAGAAAAAAACTGATGCAAGAAAGAAAGTTTTTCCTGACACTAATATCTAAAATTATATAAGCTTATAAGAAACTGTCCCTCAAACAAATTATGTTCTTTTATACTGTATAATACTTCTCAAAAAGCTTGGCTAGAAAGATTTGTTTTATACTTTAACCTATATGTATATATGGGGCGGCGTAACAGCCCGTTGAGAGCCAGAGCCTAGCTTTTTCGCGCCTCCACTGTGTTGTGCGCGTTATAATTTTTGTCACATGTTGAGGGGACCTACTGTTTAATATCCGGTTCCGAACGGCGAATTGCGAAAGCTTTTCATGACAGAAGTACTCCAGGAAGGTTGTCAGTCGTTCGCTGGAGGTGGGGCCGTGAAAAATGTTTGGGGTGTTATTTTTTCCCCGAGCTGGATTCGAACCCGGGTACTCTCGCTCAGCAGTCCGACGCACTAACCGATCGAGCCAACGGCGCCCACATATATACTTTAACCTCCTTAAACTTTTTTTCTTTAATTCCCGATTTGCATTACATCTGTCCTTGGACATTAAGTAATTGATTGTAAAGCATTTGAGGGAGTCATTAAGTTATAAGACCAATGTCTTATAAAACACAGATTTTACATGACTGCTACATTACACACATTTTACTGCTCAAACTTAACTTAAAACGACGTGGCAGTTGTTTTTAAAAGTTTTTTTTCATTCGGTTCGCAAATTTTTGTTTTGTTTGATATGTTTGTGTGATGTATTTCGTCTGTTGGTGGTATTGGTGAATGTTATTTTAAAATATTCTGCTAGTGTTTTTGCTTCTTCGGTGTCCGTTCGGGCCCAAGTACCATTATGGTTGATGGTTAATTCCTCTTTTCAGCTTTTTGGTCAGCTTCCACAGTGAATAGTTTGTTGATTGAGTTGCTGTGAGGCTTTTCAAGAATGTATTAACCTGTTGGTTGTTGACTGGGTCTTTCAGTTCTTTGAGTGAATTGTATTGAATTGACTGAATTTGACATACGAAAATAAAAAATACATGAAAGTAAAAACGCGTCTTTAGCCCCGTTCTGACGCCAACAAATTAGTGCCTTGGAGCCATAATATGCAGTGGTGCAGTGTTAATAATACGTTTTGGGATACGAATATGCAGCATTTCAGTTAGATTGTAATAGTTACTGTGCTATAACTAGTTTGTATAGTTTGTTTCCGTCCATATAAATAATTCTCCTACTTCATCTTTAACTGGCCCGTAAAGAGCAAGAGCCTAGCTTTTTGCGTAACCACTATGCTGTGCAGGGTATAATGACACCTATTCGCTGAAAATAACTAAATTGATTAAATTATTTTTAGGGTTTCGTTTCAAGGGAATAAATAAAACACAGATAGAATCAGTTCGATATTTGTCTACCAACTTTTAGAACTTCTATATCGTTTGTAGTTAAGGGATAAAATTGGGAATAAATGCGTATCCAGGTAACTCAAAAAATAGATCAAGCATTTTTGATGAGATGAGAAAAAATAAAATTATTTTCTTAAATTATTAATGTGGGTGTCTATGGAAACACGATGGTAGCTAGACCAAAAATTTGTACTATAATAACCACCTTAGTTAGGAATTATTAGGCAACAAGCTGCCGAAAAAACCCATTCCCTAAGATAATTACCAAAAAATAAAAAAAATTTGAGTTACGGGGCAAATGTCGTAAGGCAGCAATGTAAAAATACGCAAAAGTTGTGTTTTTTGATACTAAAATAAATTAGTAACGAAATTAAAAAAAAAAGCCGCTGAAATTCAGTAGTTGAGTTAAATAAAACAATCAATCCCAACAGAATTAATTAAATATTTCGTGAGTTCACTTTCTTCGCCGTGCGTTGTTTATCAATAGACAGGTGAGTTCTTATTTGCAAGAAAAAAAATGCATTTATTAGCAAAAAACATTTAATTCGACAAATCAATTAAAACAGGAGGTTATATATTAAACGTTTATCTTTAATCTGTTACTATTTAATGGCAAACAACCAATTTTATTGAAGAAATAATTCACCTATAATACCTAAGTTACAACCCTGTTGTAGATGAGGTATATAAGCCCATGAATGCTTTTATCTTTATCTGTCTTATTGATCTTTTAATCGGAATTTATTTTTCTTAATAACTGTATAGCGCCAATGCTGAAGATTTTTAACTTATATTTTGTTGTATATAGTATTTAAGTTTGATTTGAATTTGGCCAGACCAAATAACTTCAAATATGTCAGCCCTTTTTTATTGAGAAATTTTAATGCCACGGAAAACATTAATAATGAGATTTTGTTTATTATTTAGTATACATAGTATAGCGTGCTTTTTTATAGAGGTATAGAAATTTTAAATGAAATTAAATAAAGATGGTCTTCTAAAATTTACTTTATTCGAAAGATAATATTCTGGCATTGTAATTTAAATGTAATCTCTGGGATATGACAGCCACGGCTGGCTTAAACGTAGTCTAATCTGAAGGTCCAATTTTTGATGTCTCTTTCTAACATTTGTGGCTGTATATCAATAACGCGGCGAATGTTGTTCTCGTTCGTTTCGGTCTTATCGGCGTAGATTAGCTAATTCGCATATCCTCACAGAAAGTAGTCCAGCGGAGTTAAATCGCACGATCTTGGACGCCAATTCACGGGTCCGTAACTTGAAACTGTGTGACATGTTGCGTCATTTTGTTGGCTCCATAGCTGTCACTATTGACTGTAACGTTCTAGGCAGCACCATTTTTAAAGAAGTACGGCCCAATTACTCCACCTACCAATAAAGCGCACGAATCAGTTTCGGTGTCTCAACATACGCTTAAAGATTATCATCACTCCAAATACGGTAGTTTTGTTTATTGACGTATCCACTCACCCAAAAGTGAGCTTCATGGCAATTTCGCTTTTGAAAATTGGGAACAGAACTATGATTTCAAAATAACTTTGGACAATTTTGAGGCGTTGTTCCGGCGTCAGTCAAAAATAAATCACTGGCCAGCTGACAAAATGGCCGCCAGTTAAAATTAAGTTGCCAACTTAAAGTTCTACACCTCTAAATAGATTACATAATCTAAATTGAATAAAAAAGGAAAAAAAAGTACGACCATTTTTTTTGTTTAAATTGTGAATAAAACTAAATATTTTTTTTTTTTTGGTAAAAGTCTATATCAATTCTGAATCGAACACATAAAACTGAATGGTTTTATGCCTTCTACTTTATGCAAAAATTGAAGTTTAATATTACTGCCAAGCAAGCGTCTATGGTTGCGTGGGTGGCCGCTGCGCACCTTCTTCTCTCACTGATTTAGATCTTTTTTTTTGTTTTTTTATGATTAAGTCTACTTCTCGTGTGTGCAAAGCTGTTGTGGCAGTGTGTGCAAAGCTGTTGTGGCAGTTAGTGTTTGAGATTTAAAGTCATAAATTTTTATTGTGCCACCGAAACGCCTCTTTTGGACTTTTGTTAGTAAAGATGTGAAAGAAAGTGTAATACTATTTATAACTACAAAGAAGTGCTGTTATTAAGGCTCATTGTGTTATGGTGTTTCCACGACAAAAGTTGGATATGAGGTGCACATGAGATGAATAAGTGTTTAGCACGGTCTGAAAAAACGTTGCTAGTTATTTCTAAGATTATTAATTGTTTACAACTAAACGCTATTATTAGTATAATGACTATTTACAAATGCAAAAAATAGTTGTTTTTGTGGCTTATTATCAAAAACACCCAACACAACCAAGATCGATTGGCAGTATTTCAGGCAACGGAGATTTTTGAGAAAATAATGATAATAACTATAACACCCAAAATCTAAAACTTATTATAATGATTTTTACACCAATCGAAAGAGCTTTTTAATACCTTTAAGGACGAGTTGATATCTAAATAATCGAGATATATAACAAAGAAACAGGTTATGGGGTTGACGAGATATTTCTATTTATTTTTTCACGATGTTTGAACTTTAAATGTCCTTTTCGTCCTTTCTAGTCATTTGCGGTCAAAATCGTTTTGGATTTCGGTTTCTGGCTATGTTCTCAAAAACGTTTAAAAGAAATCGGAGCTGAACTCCACGCCATAAGTGTATACCAATACTTTTCAGTGAGTAGTATCGAAACTGTTTTCTTAGACGTTGAAGTTGTGGCAATTGATTACACACATAAAATTTAGGACATTGTACGATTATTAAACTACTTTTGCTGTAGTATAGTTAAAGATCGGAGACGTCGCAACGTCGGAAATATATGACCCATCATTCGTTTGTATTTTATTATCAGAGAGAGAGATATGAGTTTCAGGACCAGAACCATGACGCTGCTGACACATTTTTTACATGACTGAGGCAAAAAGAACTCTTATCAACCTGGAGCAGTTCTTAAGATTATAAAAGTATTGGTAAGTATTTAAACGGCAGTGGAAAGTTCTGTACTTGTGAGCTCAAACTAAACAAACTTATTATTATATGTGTGGGCCATTTTCACTGTGAGGTGAGTCTTATTGAGTGTTTTTTTATTATTAGTTTTTGTATTTTTGTTGTTTTACTTACATAACTCAATTTTTCTGTTTATTGAATCAGGAATATAGTAATTTACTTAAACTAATTAGTTTTTTGTATTTATTTGCGTCCTTTTTTTATGGATTTTAAAATAATGAATACTTTTAGGGAGGGTCATTTTCACTGTGAGACTGTGTTTATCTAATATAAAAATATTCTTGATGCTTCTTCAACATGCAGTTTTTACACAAGACTCTCCAAAATTCGAGATATATCCTTCGTTTTGAAATTATGTTTAGTTGATTTAATCCTTACAACATAGTTAACATAGAAAATACGCTCGGGCCGAGCCACACAACAACTCCCTTTATATCCATCGTTATCGTTAAGACAACATACATACGATTTAAATTCAGGACAAACAAAATTTATTTTGTGAGATATGTCACAGAGATGGAAGAACTAAAAAAAACAGAAAATTCATTGTTGTTCCAAAAAATACTAAAGCGTCGTCCTTCTATCCTTCAAAATGAAGATTCCTTTCTAAGACCCTACTGTAAATAAAATATGAGAATCAAATGATTAAGCCATATACTCTTTATTATAAGTTGAAATGTTGAATAGTCAATTCAACGTTCACAGCGCTGTTCTCGGCTGTCATTACAAAAAATATGCTTTTGTGAGCGAGAAAAGAGGGTACCTTGCCGAACATAATAGCCAGCAAATTCCTTAACTCCGAGAAATCTTTACTCAATTCCCCCAACTAAACAAAGAACCAACGAAAAATAATAACCTACATATCAGGTTAACTTTA
Source organism: Syritta pipiens (assembly GCA_905187475.1). Classification (NCBI taxonomy): domain Eukaryota; kingdom Metazoa; phylum Arthropoda; class Insecta; order Diptera; family Syrphidae; genus Syritta; species Syritta pipiens. The sequence continues at coordinate 57,579,792 of LR994572.1, read as the reverse complement.
ATATCGGAGGCGTTCCCTTACCACATCAAAAGTGTTCATTTACTGCCGTATTGCTCTTTTAGGTAACACAATAGATTTGCACGTGCATACGGTCTATATGTGTACGTCTGTGTGCGTAGGCATTGTTATGCAGATAGAGAAATTCGTTGCCTGAACCCGCTTGTATGGGAATTTTAAAAAGAGGTGAGTCTAGTTTAACGTCAGTAGTACTTAGAATGAAAGTATGATTACTTTTTTTGTGGTAAATATAGTTGAAGGGGTTTCTTCCTTTAGAATGGAAGGAGCAAAAAAACTGACTATTTCGCGTCAGAAAGCCTCGATAAGAGTTCCAAATTGGGGGATAATTAGACCTTGTAAAAGGAATAGCGGGAGCACAGGTTAATATAGCGTATGTTTTTGCTTAGAATTTTTCGTCAAATTCAATGGAAAGTGTTTGAGGTTACTTCTAGAGATGTAACGGATATTCGGTTAGTATCTGTAATCCACCGTTTTAAGGCTTGAGTTAAAGCAAAGGTAGTCATGAGTAAACCCATTTTTTTTAGTAAGCAATATTGTGGTGTAATAAATCAAGCAATTTTGAGTACATTAGATGGGATTTCCAGTTAAGTTTGTTATCCAGATGCATGCCAAGATACTTAGCCACATTGACTATTGGAATATTTTTGTCTTTTATTGGCAATGGGGCAGTTGAGTTGTTGACTTTCGTAGTAAAAATTACTTGTTGTGTCTTGTCTTAGTTAACGTTTATGCTCCAGTCGTCAAACCATTTTTTCATTTTGTTCAGTTGTATTTAAGCTCTAGATGATGCGGTGTTCAGGTTTGATCGACTGTCAACAGGATTGTAGGATTGTATCGTCAGCATCATGGTTGCAGCAGCTTTTGGTTGAGGAATATCGGCTGTATAAAGTACGTATAGAAGTGGCTCTGGAACAGATCCTTTGCCTTCGTCTCTAGGATGTTGGAGCATAAGTCTCGGTATTTTACATAAAAATGACGATCACTGAGGTAGCTTTTAAGGATAAGATAATAGTCTGGTGGTACTATGTTTTATAGTGTATTTAGTAGACCATGTCTAATGCTTTTGCTACGTCTAAGAATGGAGTATCTCTTTTCTTTAAAGTCAGTTGGGATTTTACTACTATGCATATTTGCTGGATAGTTGAGTGCCTACGAAAGCCGAATTGATGGCCAGGTATTATATTATTATTTTATATTGGTAGTAGTCGGTCATTTATTAATTTTTCAAAAACTTTTCCTAGGATGGGGAGTAGGCTTATATGTTTATAGGATGATGGGTTTTTTGAGTCTTTGCCAGGTTTAAGGATTGCAGTTATTTGAGCAACTTTCCAGATTTTAGAGAAACTCAAGTCTGATTAGAACATTTTAGTCTGATTAGAGCATTATAGGTATTTCGTAAGTGCTCTATAGCTTGTCGGGAAAGTTGGCTTAACACTTTACCGTTTATAGAGTCATATCCAGGGGCTTTCTTATGATTAATTCTTTTCTTAATGCATTGTTCGATTTCTTTCATTGTTATTCTTTTTTATTTTTTTTTAGGTTTGTGGGTGGTAAATTAGGTCAAAGAAAATACTGAATACTAGAAACAGAATTACTTAAAATTATGTTTTCTTCTATTTGAAGTGAAAAAAAGCAAATTAAAGTCAATTGATATTTTGTATGGCTACCATTAGCGCTTATGGCGGTATGAAACCTTCTTTTCATCGAATAAATTAAATTTCGGAGATCGTAATTACCTGAGATTTTACTCCATTCGTCCTGTATTGGGGGCTTCAGTTCTGTTCTGCTTTTTGGGTGTTTTTTAGCAACTTTTTTTTTTTAAACTTTTGAATTAGGCTTAAGTCTGAGCTCTGGGCAATTAAAAAGAAGTCACATCCTCAACATATGCGCGTTATGTTAAGAACCATTATAGTAGAAAAATTGGTATTGCTGTTTGTTGTCAAATTTGAACCGAAAGTTGTTTGCGCATGGATGGTTGTTTCTACAAAGACCAAACCTCAACCGCATTACTAGATATACACCCCACACCATGACTGATAATTTTAAAAATTCAACAGCTGGAAAAACATTATGATTTTCCAACGCATTTTACCTCTTTTGCTACACGCTATTGGGCCCTTCGTTGCAGTAAACCATAGTCTTAGTCTCACTGTAAAATATGACGTCATCCTAGTAGTCACCAGGTTTATAATATAATATCTGTAGTAGTTTTTCATGTGCTGAAAGCATCAGTTTTTTTCCGACCAAATCTTGGGTGATACTGGTTTCTGTTCATGAAGTGTCTTGTTGGTCCATGGCATACTGCAACATCGGGCTCTTCTTGGAACTCACTCGCAAATGTCCTCGTCGAAATCTGTGGATTATGATAGGTATCAAAATATGTTCAGTTCGTGCAAATGTTTTGCTAGGACGACCATTCGAAGATTTTATATCAGTCTATTTTAATTTTTTGTGCAAGATAAAATATTGTATACTGTCTGTCTAGTCAAAGAAAACATTTGGGACAGCTCTTGGACACTTTTCCGATGTGGTGAGCCATTTCGAATGCTGTTCTTTTGCCAGACATCTTGAATTCAAAATAAATAGACTACGGCTGTTATATGACACGAGAAAACAGCAAATGGTGCATACTCATTACAATAAAAATGCTATTATATGCAATAAAAACTAACAAGTGTATCAAAATCAATACAAACATAAAGACGCATTCCAATGCCCAAAGAAAGGGTTGTAAAAACAATTTCTTGACAGCCTTTGGGCATTTTTACTTTTGAAATGAAAACTTCTTTAGTATCGCAATGATTTGAAATCTGATGAAACGAAAAAGCGACAGCAAAAACAGACAGACTCATAAATTCATAAGATTTACGTGGGAGAATATGAGATAGGAAGCGTTATACAGTGTTTCTTATGTTCGTGGTTCTCTTTGTACTCTGTTTCATATCTACGCCACTCCTGTTTACCAAGATATACTGGGAGTTTGCTTCTGCCTCAGCGTTGTACGTGTGTTAATACGTGTTTGTGCGCGCATGTGTAGTATCAAAGACCATATAATACGTAGATAGTGCACGCTGTGTGAGGGAGCCGTATAATACGACCCACAAGCTTTTCAGAATACTACAGCATTCGATGCTACATTCGTAAATTACTGACAAATTCATCGCTGGGCGAGGGGAAATTGCAGCTGCTCAGATGCACAAATGAGCTAAACAAGATATCCATCTACCTCGTCTCTTTCCCCTTGATTTCATTTGATAGCGTTTTTTATGCAATTCCTATCTGTGAATACGTGAGAGCTGCCAATTGGTTAGTGTTTAAGATTATTCATTGCAACCACCATTTTTTTTTTTGCAAGTTTTAGGCCTATTTTTATTAGAGATAATAAATTTAGCCTATTATATTAATTAAAAAAAACAAATTTTATACTTTCAAAAAGTAACGTCCATCCGTACTCTGTACAACAAGGAATGGCGCCAAAAATCAAAAATTTAGAACAAAATGGAGTTGCTTGAAAGCAATGTGCGTGAATCTGCTCGGAAGCCCAAATAAGTGTGCGTATAAAATGTATATGGTCTTTGATATTATACTTTTGCAGAGTTTTTTCATCGTTTTTATAACGCCAGAAGTATCACGAATTTTTAAAAAAGATTATGATAAAATTCCGATGATTCGAAGTAGGGATCTTAATGAAAATTTTGCATTGGATACCACGATTCCGTTGATTGAGTTTTTGGACGCAAAATTTAATTGGAACATGTGTAGCAGTCGCACTCTATCAACAGCAATATCGAAAACAGTAATTGAGTTAGTATTCCAAAGATATATTGACCATATTAAGACCAAAGTATTTATTTCATACTTTACTTACCATAAACCTCTTGTATCATTTATCGAAAATGTAAGCTCTGAGTCTGAATAAATCGATGTAATATATACAAATAAAATGTAATATAATTATCAAACTTTGTATCTCTATAATAAATGCTAAAACCTACAATTAACCTCTTCCCGAAATTTTACATTCGTTTCATTATCCTACCACGTGTGAATTGCACACATGTATTTTTTGTTATTTAGTTCTTCAATATGTATTCTTTTAAGAAAACAAAAGAATTGGCAGTAAAATCTCTGGAAGTAAAATCTCTGAAAATAATGAAATCAATTTCGCCAAACTACATTTCTTTTGATATGTAACAATGTCCTCCATAATTCATTGAGAGCGTTCCCTGTAAGTAAATCACGTTCTATTCACATTAGTTAGAAATAGTTTGAAACAGTACGGAAATAGTTTTTCATTATTTATCTGGTAGCAATGAAATTTGCCTACAGTGCCTAGCAAAAATATTGGCACAGAAACTATTTTTTAAGGAATCCACCCAGTATTAAGAAAAAATTGAGGCAAAAAGAATTTTTTTAAAAGTTTTATTTAACACAATATAGACTTTTAATTTTTGCAAAGTTTTTGTCTGATGTCATTAAAACGTATTTTTGAAAAATGAAAGTTGTTCATTCAGCGCATTTTACATGAACAACAGTACTGTCGCCCTTCATTGAAAATGTTAAACTGTAAAAATGGTGTTATTAAATACGAACATTGTACGTTAAATTTAGTTAAATATTAAGCTAAATGTTTTGTTAATTGCGCTAGAGTTTTATGTCACAAATTAAATCAATTTTAAAGATTTTTTTTGTAATCTTCCGTTTATGAACCTGCCTATTTGGGTTATGAACCTGGCTCAAAATAAAGAACACTGAACATGTTCAGCCAATGTGTCTTATTCATTTTATCACTAAATAGGACGAGATCCTGAACAACGGATTCAGGCATACACCCCCACACTATAGCCGAACCACAACGGTACAGCTCTCGAAGAGGAAATCCCCTATAACTACCCTCCCACCCCCTATATTTCATATGTTTTCATATATTTTATTTATTTAGACTACTCCTTGCATTAAGAAGATTATGAATTCATTGTCTTAAATTACCGTACTGATCGGACGTGTTTTCCTTTCGTTTCCAGTTTTTCATAAATTCTTTATACTGATTATACATTTTTAATATTGGCCTAGCATTTAAACTCCACCTATCGGGTCTCCCTCAAGGGAGCCATCTGGGGCCTTTTCTTTCTAATCTCTTCGTCAATGACATTACTCACGTTTTACAGTTTGCAAATTGTCTAATGTTTTGCTGACGATTTGAAGCTATTTACTCAAATTCCAATAATTGAAGATTTTCTTCATTTCCAAAAAGATATAAATATTATTTTTTATTGGTGCAAATATAATCATCTTCGACTAAATATCTCTAAGTGTAAAATTTTTCGAGTTTTTGGTTCAACTGCTAGGGTGCTGTTCAAATATAGCCTCGGAAGTGAAAGTCTGGCAACTGTCAGTGAAATAAAGGACCTTGGTATTATTTTTGACATTAAACTTAAACGCGTTGATATTTAAGGATAGTTATACTCTTAAATCAATTTATTTATTCTTAATTATACCTACACTTGAATATTGTTGCGTTTTTTGGTCTCCTTTTTAGAAATGTTCTTCGGATAGGATTAAGAATATTCAAAGAAGATTCACACGCTTTGCCTTGAAAAGCTTGGGATGGCTGGAAGGTCTTCCTTCCTTCGTATAAATCAAGATGCCCACTTATAGAGGAGTTCTCTTTGTAAAGGATATTCTTAGGTTAGACTAGGTAGGTGGGCTGACAAAATATATATATTCCTGCCTCACTCAGGTCCTTGTGGACCCCTCGTGTTACCCGTAGGGGGGAAAGCTGCCCCTCTCCTCACTCGCGGTGTCCTATTCCATTGTGTCCTCGGTCAATTTGGTCCTGCTCAGATACCTGGAAAGATACCTGATCTCATTAAGGTCTCGGAAGAAATGTCTTCCTAATGTTCTAAGCCCCAAGTGACAGAGGCTGGGGCAGTGACAGAGGTAGTGTTGGGTGTCTTCCCGCTCCTCCTCATCAGCACAACCCCTGCAAATATTGTCACCGAGTAGTCCTATCTTAAATAAGTGGTCTTTGAGACTATTGTGGCCCGCGATTACACCCACCGCTCTTGCGAGAGACCTTTTGTCATGCAAGAGCAGCTCTTTCGTTTTGGCATAGTCATATTCTGGCCACATAGTCCTTGTCGTCTCATGCGTAGATAGCGCCTTCCATCTGTCGTTGGCTAATCTAATTATCTTATCCGCAATCCGCTTCTTAAGGAGGCAGATCGGTAAATCGATCCCTACTATCGCCTGTTCCAGCGCTAGTTTGGATCCTTTCCTCGCAAGCCTATCAGCTTCCTCATTACCAGGTATGTTCCTGTGACCAGGTACCCAGCAGAGATTAATCCTATGCTGCGAGTCAAGAGCCCTGAGCTCTTCGCGACAGCTCAGGACCAGCCTAGACTTGATCTCCGTAGCGGAAATCGCTTTTATGGACGCCTGACTGTCAATAAAAATGGTGATATCAGCCAGTGGTATCGCCAACATTGATATGATTTTGGCCGATTCCATGACTGCCAGGACCTCCGCCTGAAAGACACTGCTACAATCCGGAAGCCTGATTGATCTTCGCATGTCCAACGTTTCGGAGTATATGCCTGCGCCTGTTTCTTACTCCATCTTCGAACCGTCAGTATAAACCGCAACTGTCGAATTGCTGTTGGGTGCCAGCTCCTCCCACTCTTGAGGGGAAGGTGCAAACAAATGGTCTGTCGAAGTCGGTGTGTAGCAACGTATAGTCGCACTTGATGCTTGTGACAGCCATCCTTCTCAGAATACACGAGTGTCCTACAGTTCTGGATATCCAATGGCCTATGCTATTGATCCTTATTGCACATGTAGAAGCCGACTCAAGTACGAATAGGTCTAGAGGTAGCAGGTGCAGTATGGTTTCGAGACCCGCGGTGGGAGTCGTGCGAAACGCACCAGTCCAGTCCATCCATGCATGCCAGCCTCTGTATTTTCGTCATAGCCTTACAATGCATAGCCTTTTCCAAAGCTTGAAACCAGACTATATTACCGTATATTAGAATGGGTCTAACAATGGCCGTATACAACCATAGGATTACTTTGGAGTTTGCTCCCCATTTTCTCCTGAACATCCTGAGACATGTGTAGAACGTTTTCACAGCTTTCTTAATTCTCTCCTGGACGTTTTTCGACCAGTTGAGTTTCCTATCTAAAATCGCCCCTAGGTACCTTGCACTTTCCGCTAGTATTAGAGGCGTGCCCTCTATAACTGCGATCCTAAATTGTGGGATTAACCTCTTGTTCGTGAATAGTACATGTTCAGTCCTTTGGGGGTTAATCCCTAGTCCACATTTCCTGGTCCACTGGACTGGACTATTCAAAGTGTTCTGCATAATATCTGCTACTGTTGGTAGGATGATTACGTCGTCAGCGTACGCGACGGCCTTAGTCCCCAACCGTGTGATATTCTCTAATACCTCGTTTATTACCAGCACCCGTGCCTCTTGAGGCAATAACCTTGAGGCTGCTGTTGTCTATCTTTGCGTTGATCACTCTTCTGCTTAGCAAACTGACTAACAAGTTATTAACGGGTTGCTACACTTCTGAGTTTTCAAGGGCTGTCTTTACTGCTGTGGTAGTTACATTGTTGAAAGCTCCTTCAATATCCAGAAAAACCGCTAAGGTGTACTCCTTGTCAAGCAGTGATTTTTCAACCACTCTGACAACACTGTGAAGAGCTGTGTCAACGCTCCTGCCCTTCATATAGGCGTGCTGGGACTCAGACATTGCCCCACGAGGGAGCGAATTCCGTATGTGGATGTTTAGGGGCTTCTTAAAGGTCTTTAGGACGAATGAGGTCAGACTTATTGGTCTGAAGTCGTTGGCCGTCGTGTGGCTGGGCTTACCGGTCTTGGGAATGAAGATTATCTTGACTTCCCTCCACGCCATTGGAATATAGCCACAGGACAGACAACCACTGAAAAGGGTGTTCAAAATAGGGACTATTATGTCATTTGTCTTTTGCAGCAATAGCCCAGCTTATCTTGTCGTTACTAATGACGTGACTTGGAGTATAGGACTCGCTTGCTCTAGGTATTTCCCCCTCGACTATTGGGGATGTTATTACGCACCCCAGGAAGTAAGTATTAAGGAGAAGTCTAAGCCTATCCGAGGAAGACTTCATCCAGTTGCCATTGTTATCTTTCAAGAAACCTGGGATGGTCGGGCCGAGCCGATTCCTTGGCATTCATTATAGTATCACAAAAGGCGTGAAACGAAGAGCGTTTTGCACTAATCACTGCCTTCTTGAACTCTCTTTGACTGGCCTTGAAGTGTTTGCTTCGCGACATTGAAAAGGAATCGTGAGTTCCTCTTTAATGCACTTAGGTTCCTTGAGGGCGTTGTTGAGCACCGTCGCCATCTGGTCCACCTTCTCGGGGGAATCCACAACATTGGCGCCTAATGGTTTTGCTCCATTGCCTACAATTCTCTTAAACTTCTCCCAGTTTGTTTTCCTGTGATCCCTAAATTGAAGGTTTTGACAAAAATCTTGGCACATCGCAACCAAGATATCAACCTGCTCTTCGACGACGAAACACTTAGAACGAGAATTGAAACGAAGAAGACCTATTGATTTGGTTCTTCATTAAATATAAAATACATATATGTAATATATTTCATGTTGTCCGCAAGTTTATTGTAATATTGAAAATGTTAAATTATAGCGTATGGATTTTTTTAAACGTTTTGCTCGAATTGCTTACGCAATTCCACAGGTGGCGAAAATTCGACACTGGTCGGAGTCACATGTATAAATTAAAAAACATTTACTTAATGTTCTAGAGACAGGTGTAAGTATTTATTGGGATATAAAAAAAATGAGTCGATGGTCTGAAAAAGAGGGAACGGGTTCTACCCTCCAGTTATCGACGTCCAGAGATGAGGATCTGCTCATTAGTGTGACGTCGATAACTTCCTGCCTATTCCTATTAACAAAGGTTGGATTACTGCCTCTATTTCCCATTCCTAAGCTATCCAATATAATACAATCATACAAAGACTCACCTCGTTTGTTGATGTCCTTGCTGCCCTATACTGTATAGTGAGCGTTAGCGTCACAACCAAGGATGAGGTCCCAGTTCCGTTTCTTCGCATCAGCCGCCAGCTGCCTGGTCACGTTGTCCGTTGGAGGTGAAGCTACATCGTAAGGAAGGTAAACCGATGCTATGATGAGGGGGAAAGGATGTTCTTAATAGGATAATAAATTCAAGTGAATTACTAGCTCTTATACGTTTTTATGTTCCTGCGAGGAATCTAAGAAATAAAGAAGTTCTCTTTTTGATTCCTAGTCATAGGACGAACTATGGACCAAATGAACCCATAACCCGTTCTTGAATGCTTTTTAATTGCATTCATCACGAAGTCGACCTTCAAATGAATAGAGTTTTATTTAAAAGAATAGTTTTAAGTTTTTTTTAAATAATGTTGTAGTCAAAAGATATATATCCATTGATGAATAAATAAATAAAGATATAAATCTTATAAATTAGGGGCAAGCTAAAAAGGCACAATTTTGGTTCGGTGCAAATTGAAATAACTAGATTAATAAAAAGATTAATAATTTTAAAAATAAATTTAATTTTAAAGTTCAAAAGGCAGGTTTGACGTTATAAGGGTTAACTATGTACTCTGCTCATGTAAGTAAAAATGGAGGCTTTAAATATGCTCGTACTGGTAATCTCTCCCAAGATCCAAAGCCTGACAGATTGAACAAAGAATTGTCGCTCAGACTGGAGGCAAGAGTATCTCGGTTTAATAAAGTTTAAGGAACTATCATTACGCGTTGTTGTCTTCCATTTAGGTAAACCTAACAGAGGGAGGCGAGAACCCAAAGTTATTCTGCAGTTTATTGCATAGGATCGAGTGATTTACAGCATCAAAAGCTTTTGAGAAGTCGAGTAATGTTAAAAGCGTAGTCTTATTGTTGTCTAACTCTTCTCTAATTTCATCAGCTACTAGTAAGAGCGCGGTATTACAGCTCCTCTTGGATCTAAATCCAGACTTCTTGTTGCTTAGTAAGCTTTTCCTAGCTAAATAGTTTTACATTTGGTGCAATACTAACTTTTCTAAGATTTTAGATAAGTAGGGTAAAATAGCTATAAGTCTCTATTCAACAATATTTCTTGATTTATTTTTATATATGGGGACTACGGGGACAAACGCTTTTGTCACATCAAAAAGGTACCTCTTCAGCAGCAAAACATCGCATTCATAAATAACTGAAGGTCCTCTACGCAGTTTCGGAAGGCTGTCAAGTACTTAAATGGATATACATCAAACATCTCTTCGTCTCGTTAATCACCGCAACTTAAAACCCACTTCGATAAGCTCTCAATGCTCCTCTAACCTCTCCACTGTTTCAATATGCCGTCCCTTCACTCGTAGATACAAAATTAAAAACTGACCTTTCTCTTGATGAAGTCAAAGAAGTTATAAACAACTCCAAATCAAACAATAGATTATATGAATGGATTCAAGAAATAAACATTCTTAAAGAATTTCAAGCCGGATTCAGGAAAGGTTATTTTACAACTGACCAGATAATCTGCCTAACTAATGACAACCCAACTTTTAACACCGCGATTTTTTCGATTGACTATAGGCATGACATAAAAAGTTGAAATAGGTACCAAAATAAAGCTGACCATCTATAAATATATAGGGTTGTCTGTGATAAATTAACCACATATATGGAAAACCCATGATTTTAGCGCACTTAACATATACAGTACATTACTAACTCAGTCAAGTATAACACGTTATTAAAAGCCAATACTTTTTTTTAAATTCATATTTCGTTTTTATCAACAAAATCAGAAAAAAAAAACCTTATTCACTTAGCAATCCAATCTTACTAATATATATAATGAAACAACATAATCTTAATAATTAGTCTGAATCTGAAACTAAATCGCTAACAGTTTTATTTAACATGTCATTATTTTCTTCGTTTTCACATGCTTCTATCTGCAGAATATCGCCTACATTTAAAAACGTTGGATTTCGTAAAAACCATAGTGGTTCTAGTCGATCTTTTAATACCCATTAACATTCTTGTGCATTGACTACTGTGCTTGTTGTATTGAGTTGACGTAAACGGTACGCAGAATTTTTTGCTTTAATGAACTCCAGCACGGTGGAATGATACTAGAATTGAAACTTTTAATCTTGTTTTTAAAAAATTTCTCATTGCAGGATGTGTTAGCATTAAGTTTGTAAAAAGAAACGTATCTTGCTAAATTTACACTTATGCAGCTTTTAACATATATCAGTGAAGTATACCTTGTAATACATTTATTTTTGCATCGTCATACACTTCTTAAAATCATTCAGAGAAGCAAACGCATCCTGAAACTTTGTATTTTTTTTTAAGCAGGTTGATTTAATTTGGTTTTGGTTTGCCTTTACGAAAGAAACTTGATGTGTAATCGCTAATATAAGCGTGAAAAGCAGGTAAACCAGACATAAGCAGCAAAGCCGAGAGTTGCTGCTAGGGCACAGCAATTAATACAATTGTGTTCAATGCTTTTTGAAGAACTACTTATTATCCAAATGTCTTTGCGGGCGAATTTATACATGTTGCCTACCAATACTACCAAAATATCCGTGTCTGAAGCTTTTATGATGATTTTTGAATTTTCAGAACATATTTTTATTTGAAAGATAATCCTCGTATCTGCTTCGTCATGGAAACAACATTGATTTCATTGGTTTTTTGATGACAAAATTTCCTTCTGAGCGATATGAAAAACATTGTTCTTCAACTGTCAAAAATACCTTTTTATTGCCATGGAATATGCCGGGTGGAAAGGTGCAGTTTTTACTGATGTAATTCCGTGTTCGTGACAAAAGTTATCGAATTGACTGCTAGTGAATTGAGGGTCGTTATCACTCACTATGGTCTGCGAGATTCCCTCTAAGGCAAACATTTTTGAAAGAGCAAGGATCGTCACCGCCGTAGTTATCTACTGCATCTGAACTACGAATGGAAGTTTTGATAAGGCATCAATGCGAATCAACCACATTCGTCCCAGGAAGGGACTTGCAAAGTCCACGTGAACTCTTTGCCATGGGTTTTCCGGCTTTGGCCAAGTGCTGAACTCTTTTGGCGGTGATGGGCTATAATGCTGGCATATCGTACAAGACTTCTTGTGTTCGCGCCCGCTGCTTCAAACATACCATACCCCAGTGCCCTTGATGGAGCATAAATAAAGTTTTCTTGCGCAAGGACTTGGGCAACACCACTCTTGTCTTTTCCATCTCCAGCAAAATTACTCCTGTGCACTGTGTTAACGACGTTTTCCGAATCAAATATAGCTGTAGATGATATTCGTTGGGAAGTAATTTTACTGGCCATCCGTTGCGTATGTAAGACGAAACATTCTTTAAAACAGGATCAGATATCGTATTGCTAGCGATGACATCAGATTTTATTGGAAAAATACCGATTTGATCCTCTTGTAACGTAGATATTTCGAAACACGAAACTTCGCATTGGTCAAAGCTTGTATCCGGCCTGACTGGGAGTCTTGAGAGTGCATCGACGTTGCCGTGCTTTTCTCTTGGTCTATAGCGAATGTCGTAAGAATAACTCATAAGAGTTATAGCCTTTATTGGGATGAAATATAGTCACTAAAGGCTTATGGTCCGTCAGCAAAATGAATTTTCGACCACAGAGATATTGATGAAACTAAGTGACGCCGTAGATGATGCCAAGCGCTTTTTTCTCAATCTAAGAATATCGACGTTGAGCATCGTTGAGGGTTTTTGATGCGAATGCAACTAGCCTTTCCTTTCCCTCCGGTGTTATATGTGATATGGCAGCTCCGATACCGACGGCAAGTGCATCAGCTGCTAGTATAAGCGGCCATTCGGAATGATAGTGCGATAAGCGTGTTGCGTTTATTATTTTCTGCTTCAGCATTTAAAATGCCCTTTCTTGGTCTTTCTTCCAAGAAAATGGTGTGTCTTTCTTCCTCAGTGCATTTAGCGGGGCTGCAAATTGTGAAAAATTATTAACAAGTTTATTGTAGCAACCTTGCCCATAAAACTTTCCAGCTCCTTAAGTTGACGCGGTCTGGGCAACTTTTCTAATGCAACCAACACTGCGTCAGAAGGACGCACACCATTTCGATCGATGATATGGCCTAGGTACTCCACCTCCTGTTGGAAAAATCGACACTTGATTCGGTTAACTTTTAAGCAATTTCCTTGAAGTCGCTGAAAGACTGCTTTTAAATTGTGTAGATGCTCCCTCGGTGTTCTACCTGTGACAACGATATCGTCTATGTATATCGCGCAGTCCAGCCCGCGGAGAACCATCTCGAGTGTCAGTTGGAATATAGCTGACGAGCTTGCGATACCAAAAGGTAAGCGTTCATACTGGAACAATCCAATGGGAGTGTTGACGACAGCTAGTTGTTTGGATTCTTCATCCAGTTTTATTTGCAGGTATGCATCCGACATATCAATTTTGCTAAACAATTATCCGTTTGACAGTTTCTGGAAGAGTTCTACCGGGCGAGACATGGGGTGCTGGTCGACCTCTAGATGGGGATTGAGAGTAACTTTGAAGTCGCCGTAAATTCTCAGTTTTCCATTTTGCCTTGCGACGATCACAATGGGGGCGGCCCACTGGCTGAAACGCACTGGTTTCCATATTCCTGCTTCTGTTAATCGATGTGCTTCGGTTTTAAAAGCTTTCATTTGTGCATATGGTATTGGTCTAGCTTTGAAAAATGTTGGTGTGGACTGTGGCTTTAAAAAAAAATGAGCTTCGAAATTTAGACAACAACCCAAAGTATTTGAAAAAAGTTGCCCGGAAGCAGATTCATTGACCTCCGACATGTCAACGGGCAAGGGCTTCGTTAGTGATACGCTATTAATAATGGTAATCTGTGAGACTCGCCATTAGAATTGACCGTAACCACAGTTTCCCCAAGAATTAGCACACTGTTTGCTCCAAATGCTTTCAATCTGCATGAAGGTGGATATTATTCTGGACAATTTAGTTTTTTAAGCCCTGGACTCCCAATTACATTTGTGCTTGCATCAGTGTCCAAGAGGAATTCCATGTTTATGTCATTAACTTTGACATCTAACAGCAGTTTATTCTTCTGAATGCGAAAGTCTTCTACGGAGAGTATATGTTCTATGGTATAAATATTCTGTTCGCTCGGCGATTTTTGTTTGAAGTTGCTTTGACACACCGGCGCTATATGCCCTTTTCTCCCGCACTTACGGCACGTTGCCTTTAGGAATATACATTCGTCTCGAGGGTGATGTATAAAGCAACCCGAGCATGATTGTTTTCGAAAGTGTGAAATTTTCTTATTGGGTTGTTTTTTCACCACTTGTTTGCTATAGGCTTTACTTACTTCTACACAGTCCGTTTCATTTTTCAGAGCTTTGAAAGATTTTTGCGTAGCTTCGTATGCTTTTGCAATTAAGACGACATCAGACAATGATGCGTTAGCTTTCTGCAAAGTTGCACTGCGTACACTATCGTGTGGTGTGTACAAAACAATTACGTCACGGATCATGTCATCCACGAACTCTTTGGTACAGTTGTCACCCGCACAGACAAACTGGCATTGACGTGCCAGGCCCCGTAAATCGATTATCCACTCAGAATAGCTTTGACTTGGCCTCATTCTGCATTTGAAGAACTCGTGGCGGGCCGTACACACATGAATTCTGGCTTGAAAGTGCGCCGAAAGCTTTTGTGTAACATTACTGTATGTCTGATTTGCTAACTTACATGATTCAAATAGCTTTTGTACCAATTCATATGTTTCCGAACCGACCCACGAGAGGAGATATGCTTTCTCTGATCGGTGGATTGGACATTGTACGCTACAAAATACGTCTCCCAACTACATCTCTCTTTGTCGAATGGGTGGAATGGCGGGATGCTAGATATGATGTGGCTATTGCTGTTTGTCGACTGCATTTGCTGCTCCATGATCTTCGCCATAAATTCCTGTTGGGATTGGAGTAGCTTCGCTACTACTGCTGCCATTTCACCAGGCATTTTTGTACGTGCACTTTGCTACTATTCTTTTTTTTTTACAAACTTAACACACGAGCTTTTAGTTATTATTTTTTTTTTAATCCTCGTCGCCACTTTAGTGTTTTACGTATTTTATTTACTTCATTTTATTTCTTAATTAGCAACCCGCTCTGGCTTCGCGCAGGCAGCACTATATATCTGAAGTTTTTTCGTATTCCAGTAATGGAATACCAGAAAGTGTTAATGAATTTAGAAATAAATTGAAATAATTTGGGGTAATGCACTGCTTCTTCTACATCTAAAACGCGGTCAACTGAATAATAGACTTTTGATGTTGAATCACATTTGGCTTTTTCGGCCACAAAATAGCCCTTCCCTCAAACCAATTGAATTAGTGCATAAGTTTGCAATATCCCGATATCAAGCATTTCTAAAACGTTCGGCACCAAAACAAAGATATTTCTGAAATTTACCTTCCCATTTCTTACTTCAAAATGTTCTGCTCTTATTTTAAGTATATTAATGGAAAGTGATGCGTTGTCTTGTCCAACACTTATATTAGTTTGAAGCTATGCTTTTTTATGTACTGACTTTGCTCTAGTGCATCTTGCTAGACGTTTTGTGGGGCATTTAATTAAATTGTTAAATTGTTGAACTACAATCCCCCGTCCAGTACTACCCTCTTGGAAACATTGCAAGCACTTAAAACATCGGCACTACAAAATGACAATAAATGAAATAAATGAATGTTTAATCTTTGCAAGCAATAAATTTATTGAATAGTCTTCCTGCTACCTTCAGTAGTATTCAAAAATTCCCTTGTAATTGTAGACTAATAACATAATTAAATCAAAACTGATTTTTTCCCTTTTTCAAAAGAAACTCGTTTTGAATCGCTTCAATAAGTCAGTAATGGTAACAGTTTTCTCTCGCATGTATTCTGTATGGTTTGATGTTATATGGCATAAAAAATTCAAAGACTTGCCTAAGAAAGACTATTTCTCTATTCGCTTGAAAAAAAATTCCACAGAACATACAGTCGAATTCCTCTAACTCGAATTTGTTCGCCATATTTTGGCATTCCCCTCAATCTTCCATACAAAAACCATCCTTTAAGTCGAACTCCCTTTAAGTCTAAAATCCCTCTAACCCGAATACATTCTTTCCAGCCTTGGTCTATTTTCAATAGCTCTAAGTCTAATTTTATTTCTTTGGCTGATAAATAGATGACAAAAATATCCTCTCTCAACTTATATAAAGTTCGCACCCTCGCATTCTCTGATGCTTCCAAGCTTCCGAACATTAATTTCGTGTTGATTCTTGTAGTGCAAACACCTCGAAAAAAAGAGCAAGTGGTTGCCCTTATTGTTTACTTATGCAAGAAAGAGAGCAGACGAAGTTCACAGCAAAAATTAGGATTTGCTTGCGAAAATGGCCCTACACGCGAACATCGCGAGTGAACACGGTCGTTGTCGAGAGCCGTCTCTAGTCGCATCTCACACACACAAAAAATCGGCTTTTAATTTGAAAACAGTTAGATATCTGAGATGCATTCTTGCTTCATTTAGTGCTTGTATTGAAAGTTTACTTTAAAAAAGTAGCATAAAGACGTCTACCAGTATAATCCCAATTGTAAATATAAAGGAAAAAATAAAGGATTTTCAACAAACAAAAATATATGAATTCCTCTAACTTGAATTTCCGTAACTGCCTCTAACTCAAACTAATTTTGATATCTCGTGAAAATTCGACTTAGAATGATTCGACTGTATGTACGTTGATCAATGTTCCCATAATCGGATGACAGTTGTTGTTGTCTGCGTTGCAACAAATCTTCAATCATATTTTGCCGTGATTTTGCCACAGCAACAAAGGATCACTAATTTTACACAATAAAATTATCAAAGTAAATAAGTGTCCTTGTTATTTTTCTGTAGAATAAAACGCGCATCAGATTTGTTATTATACCATTGGCTACCTATTCCAACAAAAAATACAGCATTCTTTCATCGCTGTCTGTATTTCTAATGTATACCTTTTTGTACACTTATACACATACATACATATATAGATGTATCCACATTTCACATATCAATGCCTCTACACAGCCTTTCTGCGCGATCATCCATCAAGCCAGCTGTGTGCAAATTTGAGTTGAGCAAATAGAGGTTAAAATGAATATGGAAAACACCACTGAGACTCGCGTCGAATTCAGCCAGAATTTTATAGATCAAAAAATACTTTTAATTAGCGATTTCTCGAATTTCGCCCACTAATCGATCTTTTTATAGATATTATTTCTTAATGCTTGCACTGAGATTTATAAAACTGCGTTCTTGGATTTTCGAAATTCGCATATTAACGTTTCATCGTTTTTGGCCAAAAGCTCCAAAAGTATTGGGGCTAGAATGCTGAAATAAGTTTTTTTAAATGTACTCATGGAAGCCGATTTTTTGTAATTTTTTCATATTTTTTGACAAAGCGGTGTAGTACAGGACGGATTGGCTTTTCGAATTTTCACAGAACCACAAAAATGGTTATTGTGAGTCTACCTTAGAAGATAGACATATGCCATCGCTGACTTTTTTTGGAACTTTTTGAGACGATCAATTCCCCAGTACATTATTTTTCGTATCTATAACTGTTTAGACAGCGCCCGCTTTAGAAGCTGGCGAGTCCTCGACTTTATTTACATATATGCATATACCGTTAGCTTGTTGTGCCAAAATGTCTATAAAATATAGTCCATACCCATAACAGATACTACCATACCATAACAATACTACTGGTGAAAACCGCATGGAAATCCGTTCAGTAGTTCCTGAGATTAAACTCCCCAAAAAATTTCTTAGACTTTGTTTTATAATATTTATACATTATAGATTTAAAATTCAACACTTCATAATACAAGTATAATACTTAATAAAATTGTTGAGCAGTACGAGATCATTATTAAGAGCAGATTGGCTACGTTTGTACTCCGCGACGGCTAGAACAATACTGTTCAAGGCTGAGCTTTCAGGCACCCGCTCAGACATATCAGTATTTAATAGAAAAGTTTAAAAAAAAAAAAAAAGAATAGGTAGGTAGAAAGCACAAATGAGCCAATACAGATACCCAACTTCTACTTCTCTTGCCCCTTGATTTTATTTGACAGCGTTTTTTATAACATTTTGCGTCTGTGAATACGTGTGGGAGCTTTGAAAAAAAAATCAAACAAATCTGCGTGAAAATGATAAGCAAGTGTTCAGTGCTTCCTGAATTACTGTCAAAATGCTTCCTGTATTTCAGCCACAGACAACCTAATATAGACACCCAACTGTACAGCGGCTATTTCCCCTCGTCCATTAATGAATTTGACAGTAATTCACGAATGTAGCTGAAATACAGGAAGCATTTTGACAGTAATTCAGGAAGCACTAAACACGTGCTCATCATTTTCACGCACATTTGTTAGGTTGTCTGTGGTAGAAAGTAGCTAATAATGTTAATTTATAAAAAAACTACCTGAGCAACACGATGGGTGCTCGCATCAAAATAAGTTCAGCATGATAGCTAAACAGCAAAATATCTGTCAAACTTAATAAAATTCGCAATATACATGCCATCAGTCGCAATAACATAATTCTGCGTCGATTGAGTTACACAATACCAAAGGCCCATTGACAGATTATGTATGGACTGCTACTCTAATGTCACTTTCATACATTGTCAAGATTAGTTGCAACATGGTATGCGGCATAGCAGTAAAGCAGCGATTTTAAGAAACTCAATTAGTGACTTAGAGATTTTATTGCATAGAAAGTGTCACCATTTTATCGACATCTATGGATATATTGTGCGCTTGTTTTCCATAATAGCGCAGAGATAGCGACACTTTCTATGCAGAAGAATCTCTCAGTCAGTATGTGAGTTTCTTAAAACCGCCACTTTACGTCTATGCTGCATGAGGTGTTGAAACCAGTGTGAAGTTGGCTACTAGCAGTCCATATATAATATGTCAATGCAAATACCATTCTTATCGATGTATTTGAAGATCATCAATTCAATTACCATTCGATAATCGCAATAGGGGCCTCTATTACGATTGGCGAGTCGTACGTTCGACTCGTTTCAAACGACAAGGCGAATATTTCAGGTCGATTACCGTTCGCGAACGACTTTGTTCGCCTGAAATTCACTACTGCCATCATAACATTAAAAAAAATATGTGAGAAATGTCAAATAAAATGATGCGCCGAAACGTCATTAAACGCTGTCACACACATTTGTCTCGTCTGAAAATCTGCATTCAGTGCTGCCTGCGAAAGGTCCATACATCTGTTTGCAACATTAATTGTTTGTCTGGGCTGAACTCACTCATTCTGAACAGATGACATTTCAATTTGTGTTCACTTCCTGGTTCATTCGAGAAAACATTATCAACTCACAACTGCTGATTCTGCTTGGTCAGTGCATTTCTTTGTGTCTTAAATTTATTCGTAAATTGGTACTAAAACATAGTAAATTTAGTTCTGTTTTTTTATGCTATAGTTAGACAATTAAATTTTGCAATAAAAAGTTGGAAAATTGACAATGAAGTTCCAACAAATTGGACTTTGGGTCTTTGTTTTTGGTGAGTGGTGAACGACGCAAATTATGTTTTCATTGTATTTTATGATGCCAACGTCTAATTAAATTAATTGTTATTTATAATATTTTTCATGTTATAGGATCTGCATTGATTGTATCGGCTGAATACCAACATTTCGACGATACCAAACTATGCAGGAAAGGGCCTTCCCATTGGTGCGAAAATATTGTGTAAGTCCTTAATTCGTTTACAATAGCAATCAGTAGGGAATTAAAAATATTGCGATTAGTTAAAGGTTAAAATCTATACCTAAGTAGATGTCTTCTTTATTGCATCGTTAGTATGAGTCATGATTAAGTGCATTTTTGGTTTGTTTGTTGTGTGTGTAAAGTTTCATGTTAATTTTTCCGTTAGCAAACTGATAACAAATTAATGTATTGATATTTGCCAATGTGTTAAATATTTATTTCCACATATTTTTTTTTCCATCATCACATGATAAGAGTATTTCAGTGGTAAGTGGTAAGATAGGACTTTAGGAAACAGGGCAATTATTTTCGAGTTTAACTGTAACGCTCAATGCTTTTGTTCTAATTTTTTCTACGCCGTATGATCTCAAGATGTGTGTGTTGGCATCTAGCTATATATAAAATACCTAGAATATAAAGAAAGTTCAAATCGCTTGTTGATAGCGATTCGTTTTGTGAGACGCTATATAAAAATTTTGGACAAAGAACCTGCATAGCTTTTTTGTTTATTTTCACTTTGGTTTGTCGGCGTAATATGACAAGCTTTTTAAAGCGAAAAATTTATGTGCGAAAAACGATTAAGTTGCAAGGCGTTGGCTGTTAATGCCACTCAAGTAGCATTGAGTCACCAGATGCTGTTGATTGTTTGTTTTGTTGACTCGATCGCAAAAGCACTCGAAACTTTAAACTGAGTCTTCGGTTCTGAAACGTTCCAAAAACGGCTTTTAGGGTTTCGTTGCAAAGGAATAACGAAACCTTCATGGAATCACTTCGGTGCCTGTCTGTCTGTCTTTCCTATAACTTTCTTATAACCTTTGATTATAAATAAAGGTAACTTTGTGCTGGGTTTAGGGAAATGAAAAGTTTCGTGCAAACCGAAAGTGCGCAAAACGAATTATGAGCGTACATTGATGTATTTATAACAGAAAAAGCAAAGTGAGCCATGATTCTTTGAAGAAAAAAAAAGTTTTTTCGCAAAATAAAGTCGCGCAAATTGAATTTTGATATTTGAAGATCGCGCAAAGGTGAAACCACGGAAAGCGAGATCACGTAAAGAGGATAGGTCTTGCAAAGTGAAATAGAGCTTTCATTTTGAACTTTGATTTGGAAGTTAAGTTTTCTAGAAAAAGTTTTCGAAAAAAGGCTTCCCTCATTCTCATTTCAACACCTGTTCGTTCGTTCAAATTTTCAAATTTCACATTTTCACACGGCTGCACAGTGGGACGACCCATAGCAATAAATGAAAAAGTGAATTTTTTTGTTGGCACTTGGGTAATTGGTAATTAATATTGAATATCTACAGGTTCTAACTCCGTTTAAATTAACCGGATATCTCAACTAATGGGAAAGTTAGAGCACCGTGAACATTGACATGTTTAATATTTTTTTTTAAAAAACGTGAAATATGTATTTCTTAGCAAATTTATTTAAACGGGCAAAATTTTATATTGCGCGTATGAATAGGAAAAAAATGTTTGGTAATCAGCAAAATTTAAGTCTTAAATAATCTTTTGGCATCTACATTTTTATTCCATTTTGTGTTTTTATGTGTAATATGTTTTTTAGAATGTGGGACTAATGTGAATTCAAAAAAAAATTTTTTCTGAACTTTAAGTCAGCTTTTCGTAACTAGCCCGAAAAGTCCTCTTGGGATCTTTGTTGTATCATGATAAGGAGTATGTATATAAATTAAATCAAGAAAAAAATCTTGCGCAAAATTGCGCCTTTTTTAATAATTGGCACTTTCCTGTTGCAATATCTAACAATTTTCAATAGCGATTAAGATTTTTATTAAAAAAATGGATTCCAAGAGTAATTTAATTAACCAGCGTACTTTTAGGTATTGAAAAGTTACCAGACAAGTCATGATCAGTCATTAATATTTTGGTACATAACTATTCACATTGTCAGTATGATCATTCAAACTTAAATAAAGGGTGATTTTTTAAAAGCTATAGGAAAGTTTATAAAAAAAAACACATAAAATTCAGAAAAATGCATGAAATCTTTATTTGAATCGATACTCTTTCCAACATTTCGGCCGGTATCTCACGAATAAGTGCTTCAATGTTGTCTTCCAATGCGTCAATTGAAGCGGGCTTGTCTGTATAGATATGAGCTTTAAAATAGCCCCACAAAAAATAGTCTAAAGGCGTTAAATCGCACGATCTAGGCGGCCAATTGACCGGTCCCGAACGTGAAATAAAATGTTCACCGAACTCGCCTCTCAATAAGTCCATTGTTACGCGTGCTGTGTGGCATGTGGCACCGTCTTGTTGAAACCATATGTCATACAAGTCAAGCTCTTGCATTTTGGGCAAAAAAAAGTTGGATATCATCTCACGGTAGCGCTCACCATTCACAGTTACATCGAGATTCGCATCACCTTTGAGGAAGTACGGTCCAATGATGCCACCAGTCCTTAAACCGAACCAAACTGACTTTTTCTGGATACATTGGTAGCTCTTGCAATGCGTCTGGCTGATATTCACTCCAAAATCGACAATTCTGTTTATTTACGTACCCATTGAGCCAAAAATGAGCTTCGTCGCTAAACACAATTTTTCGCGCGATGAACTTTCTTAACAGCACGCATTTTGATAATAAAATTCAATAATTTGCAAGCGTTGTTCGTTTCTAAGTGGATTCATGGTCTCAATTATAGACCAAACTGAAGATGTTTGACAGTGAAACAAAACACGAAACGTGCGTCAGCTGTTTAAACCAGTGTTGCCAAAAAGGTAATAGCTAAAAAATCACCCTTTATATGAAGCTATTCAGAAGATAATTCGGAAGGTCAGACTTAGTCACAGTTGCAAGTATTCAAGGTCTAATACCATGGCCGATTGATTTAAACATTGGCTGATTGAGTTAGATCAGTATATATTTAGCATTCTGTGTAAGTTTTCGAATACGGTCAATATAGACGAAGAAATTAACCAATATATAGCAAAAAACAATCTTATTTCTGAATTATCTGTTTATCTTGATGATAGTGACAATAGTAATAGTTTTACTGGTAAAGATAGTAATTAATAAAATAATCAATTCATATAAATTGGTATATGAATTGTCATAAATAGGTTTTATGAAAAAAAAAATATGCTGCTTTTATTATTGTGTTTATACATTGTGTTTCATTAGGTGGACAAATATGTAACAAAGGTTTCTGCGAAAAAAAATTTGGAATCCATCCATTCAAACCAGAGATATGATTTTTGCCGATTTTTCCATTCATTCGTCCCACTGTGGGCTGGTGCGATGGCTAGCGAACGGGAACGGATTTTCTTTTGTTGAGTTTTATTCAAAATGAAAAGAAGAATTTTATTGAAGCTATTTTTTTTTGTTAATATAATATCTTTAACTTATATAATATTAATTTCTAACTACTAATCTGTCTGCGAACGGCGGGTGAGTAAAACTCACACTTAACCATTTTTTTTTTCACTTTAAACAAAACATTATACAATGGGTAGATCGCTTTCAACCATAACCCAAGGGTTCAACTTAAATTCGACAGGAAATATTTGGGAATAGTATTTGTCAAATAAAGCTATGAATAAGTTGTATGAACTTAATGGAGCTCTTCAAATATAACAAATAATTTATGGCTTGATTGTGCCACACGCACAACTCCATAATAGTAGCTAGAAGAAAGAGAAAAAGAACACTAGTATCCGAAAAAGTAGCACATTTTTTAACGTTTATGTCGAATAGTTTTTTGGGTTTTAAAATTACTAAATATTTTGAGATAGCTTTTCAAAGATAAGTATTCTTTGAATAAGGTTACATATTCAAATTTTGTAAAAAAAAAAAATAAAAAAATTACAACTACATACATACATTGGCTGGCGTAACAGCCCGGGTCTAGCCTTGCGCGTTATTATTTCGACACAGGTGGTGCCGGTTCCGAACGGCGAATAGCGAAAGCTCTCCATGACTGAAGGTGGGGCCTTGAAAAATGTTTGTGGTGTTTTTTCCGAGCTCGACAGTCCTAATTAGGACTTAAAAATGTTCGATTTGCATAGCATCCTGATGCAAAGTGTAGCACTCGCACAAATTAATTTCAGTATCCGGACAAAGAAGTTTTGTAAAAATTCAATTGTTTTGGTGATGTTTCTTTCTGATGAAACACAGCAGCCACTTTCGCTCCAAGATCCCGAATTCTGGGATTTATGAATTCGATTAAGAGAAAAAAATCGAAATACCTACATACCTTATTGCAAAGCAGCTGTCCGGAAATTGAGTTTTTACACCCGGACAACATATCCGGAAAATAAACTTCTCAATTTTAGTTTCAGTACCGGGACACCGAAAAATACACCTATACTCGTTTTTTGTATGTTTAAGTAATAGGACTTACTTATATAAATGGGTTATTAATTGGTGAATTTTTTTTTTTATTTTTTGCAACTGTCACTACTAACGTAAGAACGAACGTGTGACATTAAATTTGTAACTCATATTCCTTAATCTTAAAATATCCTGTTGATTGACATGTAAGATTTTACATGTATTGATTGCAAGGTTTTCTGCACACATTTTCCTTATCATTGTTGTTTAAATGAAGGTATATCTGGATACTAGGGCCTTTACCCCACATACACTGCCTTATGTCGTTTAAACTTATTTTCGGTAACTTGCAGAACAGACAAGTTACATCTGCGGTTATATACAGAGATGGTTGATGTTTAATATTATTTAAATTCATAATATTTGTCATACAATATTATGAATTTGCAAAAATTATTTCTGATTAAAGCATTCAGAAATTGCGAAGGGTCAAGCAACGTATTTGTTTGATGGTGTCACAGTGATACGTGTTTATGATTGTGGTGTTAGCATTTCTAAATAACGCTGTTATTAAACCACAACAAATTCACTTATCACACACTTTATTTTTTTTTTATTTTTCAATATTTAGCGTGTTGAGATTAATTGATGAAATTTTCTGTTTTCAATTTGCATGTAGGTAGATATCATTCAGAAATTCAGACGGTTTCATGTTAGTCAGTGTAGATCTTTTATTAGTAAGGTTTGCTTGACCCATCACGAGTTTTTTCAATTTTTTTTTTTTATGGTTTGCGCCAATGGATGTGTAATCGTAAGATACTAGCAACCTGTGCAAGCACGATTCGCGGGATATTATTCTTCCGTTTCCTCGCGCCTACGTACTAAATCACACCCCTGCACTCATCAACCACTCTCCCCGCGGGACTGCCGTTAGGTATTACTTCGCGGGGCTGGTTAGCTATTAAGCTCTATTTACTGCTCTTCTCAGGGCTTTGCTCTTCTCAGAGCGGCCTGTACCATTACGATGAAAGAGCTGATCTCCATCCACTCGTCATCCGATCTAGTCATTTGGCTAACTAGATTATCCAGGTTTGGCATGTTGACCTTCACTTCGCTGAATCGTACGTAATGCAACACTGCGTGACAATCTCACTAGGCAGGTAGGTAGGTAGGTTGTGTGGCTGCTCAAGACAGCCAAGCACTTAGGCCAGACGAGGCCCATTGTGATAGCTAGATTGTGTCAGCTAGTTCGCGGAGATTATTGAGGCACAAGGTGCCTCTTTCGCTAGAGCGCTGCAGGTCCCTAAAAGGTGGAGCGAGGTTTCGTCTTCTTCTTCGTCCTTGCAGCTTCTGCAGAAGTCGTTGGCCGGGAGGACCAGTCGGGCAGCATTTTTGCCAAAAGACCCAAGAGTGCCCAGTTATGACACTGATTAGGTTCCTAACTTGAATTCTATTCCCACTCAATAGAAACTATGAGTGTTCAGGATTTAGCTTAGGCCAGATTCCTCTGGTGACGCGGCAAGTAGTGCCATTCGACCACCTAAGATTGGTTGCCGCGATGGCCTTAGCTTTGATATAGAGGAGCGCGGTAGCAAGAGATGCGCACAGACCGAGTTTCACTGGTTCCGCGTTTGGCAAGATCATCAAGATGTCACAGTGTCCCGGCACCCACATGAGGTGAATGTTAAACTGCTCTGCCATCTCGTCAAGAGATTTGCGGCAGTTAAGAGCTGTTTTTGAGTTGTAAGTGACAGACAATGGTTGGGAAGGCGGAATAAAATTTGGAGCCTAGGTCTTCGGAGAAGACTCCTCCACCGACTCCGGATTCAGTTTTTGATCCGTCGGTGTAGATCACCAGAGATTCATTACTTATAGGTATGCCTTCACTCCAGTCAGATCTGGAGGGCAGGTTGAAGGAGAAACTTCTTTTGAAAAGAGTTTTTGGGCGAGTATAGTCTAACTCCCTGAAGGGGAGATCCATAGACTCAAGAATGGTAGAGTGATCCATGCATCTAGAAGGCCACGATTGAGCGGCTCTGATCCTTACTGCTGCACAGGCTGCGACCTGCTTGCCGAAGATATCTAGGGGTGTCAGGTGAAAGATGATTTCTAGGGCAGCAGTGGGTGTGGTTCTGATTGCGCCACTGATACAGATGCAGGCAGATCTCTGCACACGGCTGAGAAGTTTGAGGTTAACACCCTTTTCCAGGACATTCCACCATACTACGACTCCGTACAGTAGTATAGGTCGTACAACAGAGGTATATAACCAATGGGCAATACGCGGCTTTGGACCCCATTTACATTCGATTGCTCTCTTACAGGATGTTGGCTTTCCAGCTTAGCTTATGATCAATAATGAGACCTAAGTACTTAGCTTTATCCGTTAGGGAGAGGTTACTCCCGAAGAGTCGAAGCGAAGGTCGAAGCGTGGAATTTTGTACTTCCTAGTGAAGAATATAAGCTCAGTTTTTTGGGGGTTTACCCTGAGACCGGACTCTAAGGCCCATGCTTCCAACTTGGAGAAGGCATTCTGAATCAGCCACTGAGCCTATTAGGGTATTTTCCGGAGATGGCTATTGCAACATCGTCTGCGTAGGCGACAACAGTACAGCCCTCCCTTTCAAGGACAGGACAGGACAGGCTACAAAGGAGCTGATTCACCGCAATGTTGCGTAATAAAAGGGAGAGTCAACTAATGCACTACTAGCGAGTGAGAGCCGTTTCTGCCGACCTACCCTTGCTAGGCATATTGTGAGGAGGGTTGATGATATGAGGAGTTTGAGGAGAAAAGACGACAGACTGATGGGTCTGATATCCTTGGGACTTACGCGCGAGCACTTGCCCGCTTTGGGTATGAAGACAACATTTACCAGTCCATGATCTAGTTCCGCACAACTCCTGAAGGTAGTGAACAGCCAGGGAAGTATGAGGTCCAAGGATTGCTGAAGCTCACCAGGGAAGATGTCAACAGGACCCGGTGCTTTTTGGGTTGACAGCCCACGATATGGCATTCTCTGTCACCCATTCGGAGGATCCGGATATCGGCAAGTGAGTGGGAGCTCTGTTTCGATCTACAGAATTTCCTGGAAAGTAAGAGTCCATTAGCAGTTCAAGAGACTCTTTACAGGAGATGGTTCGGTGGGGTGGTGGACAAGACCTCCCTCAACCTGGACAACTCCGGGATGCCTTCTATTTTCTCATAGAAGAGCCTTCAGGATGTGCGCTGAGCTTTCCTTAGGAACGTTTTGTATGTACTTCCTCTTATAGGAGTCTCAGTCCTCTGTCAAGCGAGAGAACTTAGGTTTGTTAAAAAGCTCACGACATTCTTTTCTTAGAAGTCCAAGGCAGGATGTAGGGAAACAGATTCCAACAGGCGGAATGTGATGTAGCGGTGTACTGAGAAGGAGTGCTTATTCGAGACTTTCCAGTCTTGCACCTTGAGAGAATGACTTTCGGAGACAAGTGTTATTTTGAGAGCCTCTTGTCTGTTGTTAGTGCTCACCTCTTTCGTTAATATCTGAGCTACCCCAGACAATGTGGTGGGCGTTGCCGTCGCAGCCTAGAATAAGTGGTTGCTTTTGACTCTCCGCTTTGGCAATCACTACCCTCAGAATGGTTGACGGTTACCTGAGCGAGCCTCGATGCATACCGTAGTAGTGTCTAGATCGCTGGAATTGGAGATTAGGAATGGTTTAAGTGACGCTTTAGCGAGAATGCAAAATCTGGGCTTACCCGTGTTGCTCACATGCGCATCCTTTGGTCCTTAAACCTTGAACGCTACCAGAGCGCTAAGGACCAGCTCTTCCCTGGTGTGGTAGATCCGGAGAAGGAGGGCGGCCGAGTCGCTTTGGAGTGGTGAAGCTTAATCTGAAGTATCCGCAGCATTGCAGATAGAGATCCGAGACAACAGGGCTGTCACGACCACTGAAGTGTTCCAGATCCGGTAGGGTGCTCGAGAACGAGAGCCAGTAGTTTCAGGGGCAAATACTTCGAGTAGTCTTGACGACACCTCGAGATGGCAAATGTGAGTCCTTAGAAGATGCTGTGCTCGTGCCAGGTACGGGCGCCAATGCACTAGCTGCAAGCATAGCAGAACCCGGGGTCGTAGTTTTAGGGCGCTCCACGCGGCTACTGCGGATTCTTAATATCATTCGATTTTTTTCACTATTGACACTGCACTATCACTGGGCCCCATGTTGCGTCGGGCGTCTATGCATTGCTGATCGCATATTTGGTGGAACTCGATCCGATGAGTTCGCGGTTGGGGTCGATGTTCCGACCTTTGGGAACGTGTTCATGCTTTTCATGTGTGCTTTCTACGATTCAGTGTTATTGTCGTTAACTCGTATCAGAAAAATACGAATATAAGAAAAAAAATTCTTGAATTTTCGAAGTTTCTTACATCCGTAGAGTACTGCAGTTGGACAAGCCAGCCTTGCTTTTATGTATAAAGATACTTCTGAACTACCTTTAACAGGGCAGGTACGCATGGGGAAATGGACCGGTCCAATTAAGAAGGAACCTCTAATCGTACCACCATTTCGGTCCCCAGGGTTGTCTAATTTGACAGGTTTTACTGTATACATTTTTTATTGCAATGGTTCTTTATAACGCGTTTCGCCAAACAAAAGTCATATGCGCAGAGCGCTTTACTTTTAACAGAATAAGCGTACGATTGTTCATTTTCTTTTACAATATAATAATTTTTTTATTCCAGAAATGCTAAAAAATGTAATGCTGTTCGGCACTGCATACAGACTGTATGGGAGAAACAAGATGTTCCAGAAGATGGAGATTCTATTTGCCAAATTTGCTTGGATATGGTAAAGCAAGCACGTGACCAACTTGAAAGCAATGAAACTCAGAGCGACCTTAAAGCCGTTTTTGAGGGATCTTGTCGTCTT
Organism: Syritta pipiens; assembly: GCA_905187475.1. NCBI lineage: Eukaryota > Metazoa > Arthropoda > Insecta > Diptera > Syrphidae > Syritta > Syritta pipiens. Next base: position 57,550,713 of record LR994572.1, on the reverse strand, counting down.
ATTCCTTTGAAACCAATTCAAAAAGAATGCATCAAGGTTGCTGACAATTTCATTCCGGAATTGGTTGAAGCCCTTGCTTCTCAAATGAATCCACAGGTAATTTAAAATGTCACACTTTTCCCAATCAAAGAAAAAACTACAATTTTGTATTTGAAGGTGGTTTGTTCCGTCGCCGGTCTCTGCAATAATGCAAAGATTGACAAGATGTTGAAAGAGTATAAACCATTAACAAAAACAACGCAGTTACCAACAACACTAGCACCAAAAGCTGTACAAAACGATCGAAGGCAATTGTCTTGCAATGAATGTGGAAGAGTCGCTGATGTGATATCAACTAAATTCCAAATAACAAATCGTGATGATATGTTGGAATCAATTTTGAGTTTATGCAGTCACGCGTCTTCGTTCTCAGATGCTTGCGCCAATATTGCTCTTACATACTTCAATGATCTTTATAATTACGTGAGTGAAAACATTGACGGCGACAGCATTTGTCATTTGTCGGGTACATGCGCCTCTAAGTACCACCAACACCCTGAAGCCGTTGAAGTGAGGTCTCGATCAGATATTGGTGTGGTCGTTATGAAGGATGATATTCCATGTGAACTGTGCCAGCAATTGATTCATCATCTCCAGGAAGTGTTGACAGCCAATACAACTGAAACTGAATTCAAAATGGTGCTCGAGGGATTGTGCAAACAAACTAAGGGTTTCAAAACGGAATGCTTAAGCATTGTTGACCAGTATTACGACAAGATCTACAACACACTTATTCACAACTTAGACGCTAACGGTGCGTGTTTCATGATTGGCATTTGTCCCAAGAGCATCAGTGGATTTTTGGGTAGTCGCGATATAAAACCACTGATTCCGTACTTTGCCCCAGCAAAAATCGAACAAAAGATCACAAAGATAACAAAGAATGAGGTACCAGCTTATTCCAAAGACCAAATTAACGCAATGCAACTTCCAATAGACCAATTGATGGGTGCACAGAATTCGAGAATGTTGGTACAGAATGGAGAAGTCTGCACATTATGTGAATATTTCTTACACTTTGTGCAAGAGGCATTGGCCACACCTTCAAATGCGGTAAGAGTGATGATAATGGTAATATTCCTAAGAACATCGCCTTTACATCTTTTACAGGAAAAAATAAAGAAGGACCTGAATTTCATTTGTGATGAATTCCCAGCGGCCTTACGCGGAAATTGTCATAATTTTGTGGATATGTATGGTGATGCTGTTATTGCGCTGCTCATTCAAAGTGTCGACCCTCGTGAGATCTGTCCCAAGTTGCAGCTATGCCCGAAAAACATAAATGAACCTGATGTCAACGTGTTCGCTCCAGGGCCCATTGAAGTGTCGATCAATGGCCAGACTGAGCAAAGTGAGAAACCCACGTGCCCTCTGTGTCTTTTTGCAGTTCAGCAAGCTCAGATTCTAATTAAGGACAATAAGTCAAAGGTACCCTCAAAGGCGAAGACACATATTGCGAACAATTAGTAATGTTTTTTTTTAGAACAATATTAAACAAGTATTGGACAACTTGTGCAACCACCTACCAAGCAAGTTAAAATCTGAATGTGTCGATTTTGTGGAAACATATTCAAGTGAACTAGTCGATATGTTAATAACAGATTTTACTCCCCAACAAATCTGTGTCTACATAAAGCTCTGTCCTGACAAGAACCCAAGTTTCTTTGAATGGGCGAACATTCAAACTAGTGGCGAAGAAGATACTTGTAAGTGGCAAAGGGGACAGTAACAATCGTTTTACCAATTTAGTTTTCTTTATAGACAATGAGCTGAGTTCTGAAAATAAGAACGAAATCTCAGCTACACCCGAGTGCCTACTTTGTGAAAAAGTTATTTCTGAAGCTGAGAAGAAAATTGGACCAAAAAAGACGCAGGTATACACATAGATTATTATTTTTTTTTTAAACATGGTTAATTTCACAATCATTTCGATTCAAGCTATCCAAAGTTGTCTATAATATTTGTTATAAACTAAAATCTTTAGGGCGTCTTAGAGGTAAAAGTGATAGAATCCAGCGATTTAATTGCAGCTTGACTGTCAGTACAGATCAGCATTGCCAGGCGTCCAGATTTTGGCGGGACATCCCGATTTTTAGGCCAAAATTAAATGTCCCGCGTGACAGCCACAGTCCCGCTTTCATTACATTTGTTAATTCCTATCTTTCAAATATTTTCAAACTTCATTTGACATTCAATTAATATATTTTAATAGCTACAAAATACAGTCACAGTCAAAAGAAAGTCACTGTTGCAAGAGAACTGTAATTATTTGTTAACATTTATAGCACGCTATTTCAGGAGTTAAAAAACTTATAATTTCATGTTGCAAAATCAAATGTTTATTTTAAAGTAAAGTATTCAACTTCAATCGCATCGAATGACAATTGGACGCAGACTGACTTAAGACTAATATAAATGGTGGCAACATATCGTCCGCGTTGAGAAAAAAAAAAATGAAATGTAATTCAATCAATTAATGAATTAAACTAACTTTCATCATTAGTGGCGTAACAGCCCACGCGTAACAGCCCATGTGCGCGTTATAATTTTGACACATGTGAAGGCGACCTACCTTTTTTCCCATTCCGAATGGCGAATTGCGAAAGCTTTCCGTGACAGAAGTAACTTCAGGAGGATTGTCAATCGTTCGTTGGAGGTGGTGCCGTGAAAAAATTTTTTCATTGTGAATGGAGAAAATTGGTATTGTGAGTGTCAATTGCGATCAAATTTTTTGGTGCATATCACTTTTTTTGTCAATGGCATTTTTGTGGACGACGAAGGGACAAACCGCATAGTACGTAGTTCATCTCCGAATGAAGACAGGATACGAAAAAAAAAAATGTAAATTCTGATCTTGTTTAATGTATCTAACAATACAAATATATATTTTTAGGTCTAAAGTAGTTAGAAATAAAAAGAAATTAGAGCGGTTGGTCCAGTTGATGAGCGAAAACGAACAACTTGCAAAAGGAATTTGTTCGAAAATCGTAAAGCAACAAAAATGGAAACAATTGAACAGCATTTGACCTCCAACCCATAACAGGCAAATATGTTCTTCGAGTACGTTCAAAACTTCTTTCAGAACCAGGGACACAATTGCCTGCACAAGAGCAATGGCATTTTCATTCCCAACGCTTAACTGGTACGACCCATGTCCACATAAACGCAATGCAGTTGCTAGTTAGATAACGTTCGCGATTGATGTACATCATATAGCTGGTTTTAATTTTCCTTCCAATTCAGTCAAGAGATACGAAAATGCTGACTTCGATAAACGGAAGTTCTTTACAAAGCTGAAAAGGAACAGCTATAAATATATATTTTAATTATGGAATAATGTATCTACATAGAATCCTCCAATTCCAGAGTGTTAGAGGCATCCCTTAGTTGAATTATATTCAGAAATCTGGAATCCTGATAGTCGTCATCGAACCACAACTCCAATGAACTCATTTTCAAAATTAAATCTGATTTCTTTATTTTATTTAAAAAATTCCGAAAGCAATATTCAAATGCAAACAAACAGAAATTTAGATTTTCTGCTGTCTTTAACTGTCAAATAAATATCTTCATTCACAACAGTCAATTTATTCACAATAGCCACAAATTTTATCAAACGAGTTACACAATACCGATCTCGTTTTTGTTTGATAAATTTACCAGTCATGAATTGATTGCTATTTGACAATCGCAATAGGGGTGTAACTTTACTGATGGGCAAAAGTGGAGACATTTTGACAACTGGACGCTTAAGTACTCCATCCATGGTTTTGTGGATTTTTAACTACTCACTGTCGGTGCCAGGGTGCACTTGAAGGATTCTGCCTAGTTTCCACTTCGTTGCAGTTAGTTTCTCGTCACCAATTAACACTAAATCCCCTACATTGCAGTTCGGATTTGGGTGGTTCCATTTAGCTCGTTTTTGAAGTTCAGTCAAATATTCGCAACTCCACCTGTTCCAAAAATGGTGTCTTAAATAAGAGATGAGATTCCATCGAGTTAATTAATTTCCCTTAAAATCCGCCAAATCAGGCTCGGGTATTGTTTTGAGGGGCTCCCCGATGAGGAAATGCCCTGGTGTTAGGGCGGTCAAATCATGGACATCCGCAGACGCAGCACAAAGCGGCCTCGAATTGACGCAGGCCTCGATTTCTGCCAGCAACGTTGTGAACTCTTCATAGGTTACCAACGTTTCTCCCAGAGTACGTCGAAGGTAGAACTGCACCCGTTCAACAGCTGCCTCCCAATAACCTCCCATGTGTGGGAAAGCTGGGGGGTTAAAATGCCCAACCGTGCCGTCGTCAACTAGATGTTTGGCTAGAGCACAGGTAAGAAGCGTTTTAAGTTCTTTCTCGGCGCCCACAAAATTGGTTCCACTGTCGCTTTAGAGTTCCTTGCAGAAACGCAGCGCTTGACAACGGCGATGAAGGTGGCAGAAGAGAGGTCGCTTGCTAATTCGGAAGATGTAAGACGGAGATGTACCCCTTTACCGCTTTAGAACCATGTCTTTTTGAAAAACGCATTTGCACTGGTCCGGCAAAATTTACACCGCTACGCAAGAACGGTCTGCACGATTCGACACGAATTCGTGGAAGATCGCTCATAAGTGGTTGTCTGCGGCACTTCATGCATGAGTAGAACAACTTACGCAATATTTTACAGGAACCAATGATCCAGTAACGACTTTGGAGTGTGACGAGCATAGTTTGCGGGCCTGCATGCAGCGTGAGCCGATGGATATCTATGCAGATTAGCATCGCAAGTAGTTCGACGATACAGGAAGTACCAGTTGTTGTTTTTGTCTGCATGCAAGGATGACTTGCAGTCTTCCTCCAACTCGAATGAGCCGCTTTTCATCGAGAAATGGTTGCAATCTGAGGAGTTTACTACAAAGTTGAACCGGCTTACCTGATCGAAGTCTTTTAAAATCGTCCGTAAAAAATCACCCTAATCCCGCAACTTGCATACGACACTCGGATACGAGTATGGTCGGATTTCAGTATTACCGAAGTCGCACTCTACGAGCATCGTCCTATTTGAATTTTGATAGGACTCGTATGAAGAGTGTCGTATTTTTTTCTTATTCCGCTTTCGTATCTGTCGTATTTGTGTCGTATTATTTGCCTACGACTCGGTGTTAAAGGTCGTTTGAAAACAAGACGTGCAAATACACATTTCTGAATGGAAATTCTTGTGGAAATGTATTTTATTGTTTAAGGGAGGATACGGTGGTGGGAAACACAAAAATCTTTTGATACGAGAACTTATTTGTGTGGTGCATAAATGGCTCTTTTAACAAACGATTAAAGGAAACTGCCATAAAACACAAAGTGAATTTAATTGATCACTATTAGCACATATATATTTCATCAATCCGTATTGCAAGTGCAAATAAGATTTTAAAATAATTGGAAATGATTAGTCTATCAAGTAGATGTAAAAAAAAACCAACAAAATTCACTGGGAACTAAGAACCTCCTGAATTAAAGCGCCGGCGTACGGTTTAGTTGTCTGGTAATCCTCCAGGGTCCCCCAAAAATACCATTTTATTCAGAACGATTGGGAAAAAAACAAAAATAAACAGAATAAATTAGTCCACTTTTAATTTTGTTTTCACTCGAGAACTTTTTTATTTATTTCACGAGAGATCCTTTTTCTTTCCTTTGTTTTGTTTACATTTTCCTTTAACGTTTTGACAGTTGGCATTCGGGTAGCTGCGATGGCATGCGTTGTTCTTTACTTGAAGTCGTATTCAACGCATACGAGTTGGGCAATAGCGATGCCATTCATACGAGGCAAATACGAGAGTCGTCGAGTTGCGTTATTGGGGTGAATGCTTCTGTGTTAAAAATATCCAAAGATTAAGCGCTTCATTTAACTCGAAAAAGTGGAGATGATTATCTTTCTTGGGAACCACTGAAGGCTCTCCCTTTCGAACTTTTATAACGTAACGAACCTTGTTGATGAATCTGAGAATGAAACCGGTAATCCGCTTTAGCTTTGCTAGCGATGAATACTGGTCGATGAGCTCCCACATCGGTTGAATGTTGGCAACTAACTTGGTTGATTGCGACCGTTGGTCCAAGTTTGTTGTGAGGATGTGTTGCTTGGGCCAAGTGGACTCATCTTTTAGAAGCCATGGAGGACCATTCCACCAGAATGGGTGATGCAGCAGGTCTTGTGGTACCCCTCGCGTAGCGCAGACAGCTGGATTCTGTGATGACTGCACGTGAAACCAATCGCTGCCAGGTACAATTTGTGTATCTCTGATACTCGATTCGCGACGAAAGTAGACCACTTGCCAGGGTGCTGACGTATCCAAGCTAGGGCTACCGTAGAATCTGTCGATCCATAAATGTTGCTTATTCCCGTTAGAGACGTTTTCACATGTTTTATTAGCTGTGCGAGGAGTGCTGCCCCACATAATTCCAAGCGTTGAAGTGTTAGCGTTGTCGTCTTCAACGGGGCGACTCTCAGCAGACCATCCATATAGAAATCCCTTTGAATGACTTGGGTGGCTATGGAACCAGGGCTCCATTGCAGCTTTTTGAAGTGACTTCACTGCTAAGTGGGATGCAGATGCGTCCGTTTGGAGAACGATCCTCTGAAAATCGACGTGCTTCTTGTTCACTCTCACCTGTCGATTCATCTTTGCCACGTCAGCAGATAATGCGAAACGGTGTGTACGGAAACGAAGTAGTGTTGTGTACAGGTCCGGCTGCAGTTGTGGTCCAATCATCTGTAAGTCGTTAAGGAAAAACCCCGAACTGGTACGGCTTGACGCATTAAAAACTACTATGAGTTTGGTCGTGGTACTTGTTTCTTTAACGACACAAGTGTGAGGCATATAATAATGCTGTCCTGGAGTTGGTGGTTCAGTTGCTTCTCCCATGTGACCAACTTCGATGAATTGTCGTATGAAATCTTTGTACTGAATGTTGAGCTCTTCATCCTTTTTGGAATTCTTTTCCATACGGAACAAGGCATAAACAGCATGCTTGCGTGAGTTTCCTAGAGGACAGTCCGGCTTAAAGGGAAGCTGAACGACAAAGCAGCCGTGTCTCTGATCATAGTACGTGCCCTCGAAAAACTGTTCACAACTTTTCCTCGACGGTTAGATGTTTTACTTCGGGTTAAGCCTCAACTTCCCAAAATTTAGAAACTGCTCTAGTTAAGGCGACATCAGTGTGTAGGTATAGCAATAGGGGGGTCGTTAGAAGTGGAAGGCGTATCAACTACTTTACCCATGAGAATTCTACCAAGTGCTGATTTCTGAGCGTGAGACCCGTTGTTACTCATTGCGCGACTCCACCAGATCGAAATTTGTCACATGAAAATTGGAAATGTCTACCTAAACAGAATGGACACTCCTTGGTCTTGAAGTCGAGGACGATGATTTTCAACTGGTTTGCTGGAAGCCCCCAGTGTGAAGCGTGTTTGCTTTTCTGGATTTAAACTGTTGGGTGGCATGGCTCTTATAGTTGGACGTTGTGTTTTGTTGATGAGATGAGATGGCATGTCTGAGTCAGCTCCCACTGTCTGCGTGTTTCGGTGTTGAGCTTGCTGATAGTAAGGTGTACCAACCAATCTTCCCAATTGTAAACTGGTCTACCTATTGCTTTTAAGGAACGAAAGTGTTCCTGTGTTTCGTCGATAAGCTATCTAATAGCAACAGAGGATTCTGAATTCAATTTCCTGAATGAAACCAGTGCTTGAAAATGCGATCCGACAATGGTAGGCGGGGAATCATAGCGCTTTTTAAGGAGCTCCCAAACTTCATCATAATTATTGTTTGTGATGCGAAACCCTTTAACAACTTGTAAAGCTTGACCCTGTAGGCAACTCACCAAAAAGTGCATCTTTTGGACGCTGGTAATAGAAAGTTCACCTTGAATAATCTTTGATATCGAAATTACCGGAACGGAATCGATGAAACCAAAATTGTGCGTGATTGGCTGTTACAGTATCAGGACCATAAACGCTATTCACATTTACAGCCGCCTGGCTTGCGTTTTCGCCCTTATCGAAGAAAAACTGTAAAATATAGCGTATTTTCTCTTTTTGCTCGTGTCCATCTTTGACGCGCGCTCAAACAAAACTGAATCAACCAATCACAAAACTGTCAGAAAAGCTTTTTTAGTACGAAATGTAATCTTTCTCACGCCAGCGGATGGGACCCGATCGGACTTATACAACGCGAGATACAGATAAATAACGCCATCTATTGGGAAAATAATGAATTTCTTTTTACTAGCCCAAAAGCTATCGTTTGATGGGCGTGAGGTACGTGAGTTGCCTTTCAACCTTGGTCGCTTTGGAAATGTTGATGTTGTCAGAAAGCCCAAGTTAATTTCCGTCTGCTATAACTTCCTCTTTTTCTCGAATCAGGAGGCTCAGTGTCGAAGATTTTTGAATGAAGCGTTTATGTTTATGCGTTTGTGTCCTATAGAAAGCTATACCGGAACGTCTTTTGGCTAGGATAGTACGCTTCATCGGTTACTTACTTTTTCTGCTCAAACTGGCCGGTGGGAAAAATGATAGAAGAAAGAAAGAAAGAAAACTCAGAATTCGGTGTCTTTGGATTTATTTAACAAAGACAGGATGATCATACAAAAATTACATTTAATTTTTATGTTCGATTTATTGGAATATCACAGCTTCAAATAGATCATACGATTGGATGGTATAATGTTAGGTACAAAGTGTGCATAACATTTGCTTAACATTCGTGTTTAAATGTGCCTACATATGATGGCAGTGATGGTTCAAATGCGGATTACAGATAGCTAATTGGTTTCGTCATTGATAATTTTCGACGTTTTCTCACTGTGAATCGGCTCTCGCAATAAGTGCATCCTTTTGCGGTAATTAATAAATATCACACTTTTTCTCCTCCTTATCCCTTGTCCATCGTATTTCTTGGATCGCAATGACCGCACCGCGTGAGGATGGTTTTCAGTTCCCTAATTTCCCGAGAATGAATCTTTCCGCCATCTTGATCCCCAGTCACATACTGGTAGTAGTTTCATACATTAGTTCTTCCCCCAATGTTGGACTTTCCAGAGACTGCACCGTGAAATCTGTATTTTAATTTGACTCGTTTGTCGGATTCCGGATCGTTGCAGGCATCAACGAAGAAAAGGCAAAAATAAGCGATAAACTATTGACGATATCGTTGACCATAGAACGCATACGTGTTTTTTCTATACGTTAACATTTGGATTCCTAAGCATCCGTACAATATGAAACTTAATTTTTGTATGTTATTTTTTTTTCCTTGTCTTGGATATAAGGATACACAATACAAAATACCTTTTCTGCTATTCATGTAAATTGCGTTTCGATTTATGGTCACGCTGCTATTCTGCTATCCGTCGGATGAATTGCATTATCCCGAACCAATGTGACATTCAGGCAATCAATTGTTTCCTGTGCTTATGAAAATTTTTCGTTTCAATTCGAATTAATAAATATATTCAAATTATTTTAGTTGAGTTTGAATTCAGTACTAATAAATGTGAATAGCCTTGAACTTTTTTATGCGCGGTTTATGGCTTTAAACAACAACAACATTTACATACGTTACAAAATATTTTTTTTAGTTTTACGAACTTCTCATATATAGGACGAACAAAGAAAACGACATTAGAAATAATGGACTTACAATATTATATTGATAAGAGTATTTAATAACTTTTTTTGGTTAGTGTGATGCAAATACATTTGCAAAATATAGAAATACATTTGTTGTGAATAGTGAATTTCCTCTTGTCTTAAATTTTTTTAGAGTTAGTATCAACAAAACCAGTCTATTCATCAACACCAAGGTCGTCTGATATTGAATTCGCCCTTAAAAAAAGGCAAGGCTCAACATGGAAATTGCAGTATCTCCATAAGATTTCCATTGGGGGACTTCGCAAATTTTTCCATTGTTTTTACTTTTTTTTCTTACTCGTATTGACTAAATCCAAATCACGTGGAGTTAAGAGTCAACATTTCAAAGGGGTCTATTTCACTTCGGAAAAGTAATAAACTAAGAACTTATCTTCCGCAATGTAGAATAATTGCTGTGCACAATGTACATTTTCAGTGTTCAATGTGCAATGTTAAAAATCAATTCCGACGAATTAACAAGTACTTATATAATATAAAAGGTTAGCATGTTCGTTATTGATTTTGTTTTCAATTGCAACTGTATCATTCATAACCAAAGAAAAAAACGATTTTGTTTTCCAACGAATTTCTGAAAATCCATACAAATTTCTACCTAAAATTTAGATCTAGCCACTAGAGGAGCGTAAACTAGTTTCTGAATAGTGAATATTGATCATATTATGACCGAAGCATTTATTTCATACTTTAGTTACCATAAACCTCTTGTATCATTTATCGAAAATGTAAGCTCTGAGTCTGAATAAATTTGTGTTCTATATACAAATAAAATGTAAAATAATTATAAAACTTTGTATCACTTTGTATGATCATTACGAAAACCTGCAATTGTCCTCTTCCCGAAATTTTACGTTCGTTTCATTATCTTGAAACCAAAATTTGTTAAGGTTTCACTTCTACGACGTGTGAATTGCACATACAGTGGCCTGCAAAAATGGACATCGGGAGTACAACTTGAAAGACGCGCATTGTTACTAACTTCATATATATTCACACGCGCTATTTTTTTGACAGTGACAGCTATTGTATGTTAAAGAGCGTCGAAAAATCTAGTTAATTCCATCTGTCAAAGTATACACAAGTTAATTTACACAAGTTTTGTTTTGCGTTTAAAATGTGTTTGACCCGCGCAATCAAAGAAAAACGGCCAGATAATGCGACTAGACACGAATCGATAATTTTCCATGATGACAATGCTCGGCCACATCGCACTCAACGGGTTAAAAAATACGTGGAAAATGTTGGATAGGAATCGCTACCCCACCCGCCGTATAGCCCAGACCTGGCCCCTTCCGACTACCATTTGTTCAGGTCAATGCAGAATGCCCTGGCTGGAATACGCTTCACTTCAGTTGACGGTATCAAAAATTGGCTCGATTCATTCTTGGCCGCCAAGCCGGCGCAGTTCTTTTGGGACGGAATCCAAAGTTTGTCAGAAAGATGGGAAAAAGTTGTGGCTTGCGATGGGCAATACTTTGAATAACATGTATTTTCATTTTCATATTCAAATAAATGGTTTTTTCAACAAAAAAATACGCGTCTTTCAAGTTGTACTCCCAATACATACGGCGGTCGTATGGTTTATTGTAAATAAAAAACCTCCCATTTGACCGATTTGAATGATTTTTGTGTTATTTTTTTCTTTACTTCATCACTTGTAATCTGTAAATTGAAAAAAGCCTATGCAATTTGGTACTCTCGCTAATTCCAATTTATTTTTGGGCAAAACAACATGAAAACCGATATGATAGCTCGTTTGCTCTACAATTCGAATTCAAGCTTCCTTTTTTTTCTTTAACAACCGTTAGTACAAATGCGTACCTGACGAAAGTGAGCAATATTTTTTTTCCTGAAATCTGTGTAATTTTTTTCTGGTCCCATGAAATTTGAATTATATCGAGTTTTTATCTTAAGAAGAAAAAGACAAGAAAATTAATAAAAAATACTTAAGTTTCAAGTTGAACTAGTGTGACCATAAGAGTTAAGTTTAAACAACTGGGCAATAATCGTATGAAAAATTAGGTGATGAGGCAAAAAAGAGCTCTTACTCTGGTAGGTACACAACATATTTCTAAGCCTCAAAGTAAATTCTCCTTCTGAATGTGATTTTGGCATTGTACAAATTGTTCTAATACATTTTTTTATTAGCAAATTTATTCCGAATCAATTATTATCTGAGCACAAAAACTGTATTAGTTCTTACCATTGATAATTTCTTATTATTTGCTTATATTTAATTTTTTGTGTTAATATATTAATAGAAAGAAATTAAAGACGCCCTCTACCATGCATGTGATAAATTGAAGAAAATGCAGGACAAATGCCATAAATATATTGACAAATACGGCGATAAGATTGCTGACTTAATTCTACAAGAGATGACACCCAAACAAATCTGCCGGGAACTCGGATATTGTTTATGGGGTGATGACAACTGTTAGTTTTTGGCTTAGAAATTTTCAAATTAAATCAGGCAAATTAAGCGATTTTTACCTCTAGTGACCTCCGATGAAATAATTGATCAGGTAAGCATGGAAAGCACGACGTCAGAGATCGCGGAGTTTCCAACTGACACGAAAGATCCACCAACCTGCGTTATTTGCGAATTTATTATTACGAAGTTGGAAGTTGAATTGAAGGACAAAAAAACGCAGGTACTTATTTTCTGATTGCACATTAAAAGAAATAGTCATAATTGAAAGTTTTATGAAACTATTATCCTTTTTAAATATTGTTATTTAATAATTTATCGATTTTTAAACACGTTGCTATATTTCCTTTTGTGATTGATATAAATCCTTACTTTGCTTTTTAGGAAGAAATTAAACGCGAAGTCGAGAATATCTGCAAAAAGATGCCGAAAACAGTATCAGCCACCTGTGATCAATTTGTGACTAAATATGGAGATCTTATTATTACACTTTTGGAAACAGTGCCACCCAAGGCAATTTGTCAAAGATTGCAAGTGTGCAAAGCTATTGATGGCCAAATAACTGGTAAACAGAAAACCAATTTTCTAAAACTTTGGTCTTATTTGTTATTTTTAATAGATCAAGTTATTGAATGCGGTATTTGTCATGGGGCGACAAGTAGCCTTGTTCCATATCTCAGTGCACAGAAAGATGCCACAATCGATCCCCAGACCATGATTGAAATTGGCTGTAACAATTTGCCTGCTAAATATTACAAAAAGGTTTATTTTGAAATACTCATTGGTAATTGCTTTTAGAATTGTTTGATATTTTTAGTGCTCTGAGCTGTTGAAATATTATGGTGAAAGTGTTAACAATATGGTAAAGTTGAACATCCAACAATTGGAAATTTGTGCAAAGATCGGCAAATGCTTTGAGGAAGAAAGTTCTACCTCAGCCTTTGCTAAACTTGAAAGTGAGTAAAATGAATTCTTCTTGCTTATACAGAGACTCCCAATATCGATCACTCTTTTTTTTAAGACTACTTTTTTTTTTGTAATGAAAACCGATACAAGAGAGTTAGAGTACTCAGGCTTGGTTTTTTATATTCGATTTTCTGTGCACTCTTATTATAAAATAATTGTATTCTCATATCTGTTTGCTTACGAACGTAGGGTATGCAAATCCTGCCGAAAGTAGTTTGATCAATTTTGTGAGTTGTTAAAAACAATCGCAATCAATCGTTTAGCTTATACATTACGTAAGCGGCCTAAATTGCATGCATTTCACTCAATAGATAACATAAGTTTGTTACAAGCCTTTGATAGTACACTCTCGCGAGTGGTTTGGATACTATCTGAATACCACCCAGTTTACTAAAGCATCAGCAAACGATAAACTTTGAGAAACTCCCCAACAACTTTTTATGGGTTTTGCATCATTGCGGCTATAACATGGACTATCTTCGACGTATCTCAATATAAACTGATGAATTTTTGTGCACAAAAATCGATGTACACATTCCACACCCTTATTTACCATGCAACCCCAAATCACTTTTGATACACACCTAAAGTTTAGGATGGCGATCCACATTGCGTACGAAACGTCAAATAAGCTTTAGTTTCAACCAGTGGCGAGGCGTCAATATGTTCATTTCGTTCATGAACGCCTAACTTTCGGTCGTATTTCGTCAACAAAATTATTTAACTTGTCTGTTAATTTGAGTTATTTTTGCACTCTGTTTCCCAGTTTTCAGCTCGTGCAACTTTTTTATGTCTTCAATTTAAATCTAAACAAAAAGATCGTTAATAGCAACTGCAACATTCTCTGTCATTTGACATGAACTGCCAGACTGCTTGTTAGGATCAATCGGAATGAAATCTATTCATTGGAAGTAGATTTAGATTTTAGATTTTTATTTTTTATATTTTTAGATTTAGATTAGATTTATTGTTTATTTCTTGATAATTTCTTAATAATACATGATAATACAAATGTAATTCATTCGATATACAGGTTCAAGCTTCAAATAATCAGAGAAAAAAGGTGGCATTCTATATTTAGATACAAGTAACAAAATAGAATTGAATGCCACTTCTGTAGGATAAAAGAACAAGAAAAAGAGCATGGGGTGGGGTGACCCTTAAAAAAAAAGAAACTTGCAAAATTAAATTACAATAATTGAAAGAAGAGAAATTCATACTTAGACCAAGACATCAGAAATAAGAGATTCAAGGTTGCTGCGTAACTAAACAGCAAGAGCCAATTCTTAACGAGTTTTGTGAACGTTCCAAGTAGTGTAATTGAGCGGAAAGATTGAGGAAGTTTATTAAAGAGCCGGAAAGATAAAACCGAATAAAAATTACGAAATGCAGTAGTACGGAAATTAGGCACAGAATACTTCAAACATGTATTCCACGTAGGTTGTAATTCGAAATTAAACGAAAATTCCGATTGCCAGACTTCATAAAAAATATTTTTAACACCTTAAAACAATACAAGTGACGAACTGGAAGAATTGATAGATTACAGAACAGAGGATAGCTAGGATGTCTAACAGGCTTACGACAAATTTTCCTTAAAACATATTTTTGCAGAATGAGCAGAGATTGTATTTTACTACGATACACCCTCCCCAACAAGTAACTCCATACTGCAACTTCGATTGGTAGAGCATACGTTACGCAAATAAAAAAAAGTGCCGAAGTGTTCATCGGAAATACTTTTTCAATGTATCTACATATGTATATGATACGAAAAGCTCATCCTAGAATCAAGAGTGAGTCCCAGATCTTTAAAATTGGAAACTCTCAATTTGGAAACAATTATCACTATACTTTATATCACTACAAAAAAATGGGAGAGGAAGAACTAGACATACAATGACAATTAAAAAGTTTATCATGCCGATTATGGAATCCGGCGGATGGACTGCGGCGGGAAAATTTTCACATTCACTTATTTTCCTATTATTGAAAACGCGAATGCCGGTAAAGTAGTGCAAAAAATGCTATTATAGAAAACGCAACACATCCGCACTCCATACATTTTATGACGTTTGCAATCCGAATGAAATCAGTTGCGGATTCGAAAGACAAACGATGAGTTTGAACAATAGGAAGTAAGTTTTGCGATTTTTAGCGAGTGTAATTGAACAGAGATAACTTATTTTATATTCAGACGACAAACTACACATCTGCAGTTTGAGGCAATGTGCAGTGCCGCTATTCGCCCAAAATAAAAGCATCATGGCGTGCACCAGGATATATTGCATACATCTTATCCTCTGCTTACGATAACATATCTAAAAAAACGTTAGAAGTACTTGAATTATTCTTTCATTTACATTCATAACTTACTATCATAACGTTTAGGCTACATGTGCGTTTTCTATTGTAAAATACATGGACACTTTCTCCCGATGGCTTTGCTATTTTCAAATGCGTTCCATCTATGCACATAATGACACCAGGAATCCTTGATTTCTCGTAAAAGTACAACTTTGCCTCCCGCTTTTCTTATTGCTCATTTGTATTGTTAGCCATTTTGGACATAATTGTTCTTCGAATAAGCCAAAAACTTCGGAAAGAACTACGGAAACTGTTGGTTGTGCAATTTCAAGATCGAAGTCTTTGCCAGTGCCGGTTTGATATACACCCTCAGCCAGGAACCTTAAGCAGGCAGCCAACTTAAGTTCGGGAGTTAAGGATGTGGATCTAACCACTGGTGGCAGTTTTTCTTTCAGTACGTTCAACACATACTTGAATGGCGTTTTATTTAGCCTGAAGTATTTTACAAATGTTAAAGAAAAATAAACAAATGAATACTGGGTAGAAGACAAACAATTGTTGGAACTCCCACATCGTCCGGTAGAGATAAAATATCCTTCGCCCTGCTTCTTATTTTCCAACGAATTTCTCTGGAACAATTTTCTTCGCTTTCTTCTTCCATATAAAAAGCAATTGTGTCCATTTTATTGTTTATTTTACACTTTTTATTCACACCGTTCTTATTTTTTAACACATTAAAAACACGAAAAATGGAAAATTGACAGGAAACAGCTGATTTGAGAAAGGATCGATAATGAGGTTTTGCGGACCGATAATGTGGTGCATCCGCCGGATTCTGTAATAGGGTTGAACTGCGAATGCGGATGCGTTGCGGATCGGTCACGGTTAATCCGCCGGATTCCATAATCGGCATGTATATCTTTGACATTCAGGTGCGTGAAAGTATACACATGCATTCAAAAAAGGTGTAGAAGATAAGCTAAAGAACATTATTTTTGTGTTTGAGCTTATTACAAGGCTATGTTCAGCAAACCAGTAAAACTCAATAAATTTAAATCCCAATTTATATCAGAGATCAGTTCCAAAGGACTATTAAAACCGTAAGAAAACCCAATGTCATCCGCGAATGCAGTAGGAGATCCTTTAAAATTAAGAGCAAACAGTGAATTAATATAAACCAGAAACAAAATAGGACCCAAAACAGAGCCTTGCGGAATACCCAAGTTTGAGAACCTTAATTCACTTCTCATTTCGTCAATCTTCACACTTTGAGACCTGTTTCCAAGATACGATCTAAGCCAACAAAGCATAAAACCACAAAAGCCAGCTCTATCTAGTTTTCTTAGTAAGCAATTGTGGTTAACCATGTCGAATGCTTTGGTAATATTAATAAACAATACAGCCGTACATTTATTCTCACCAGGTGCAACATTATTTGTGATCAAAACTATAAGAGAGCATCTTCCGTCGATTTGGCTTTCTGAAAATCAAATTGAACTAGATTGAAAAATTTTGTATTAACCAAAAAGTTAACAATCCTGTTTTTCATTATCTTTTCAAAAATTTTACTAAATACTGGCAGAAGTGAAATAGGTCTGTAGTTCCCAATCTCAGTTGCAGAACCTTTTTTGAGCAGTGGAATAACATCAGCACATTTTAGGTCATCAGGAAAGACTCCCGCGAACACACAACGGTTATAAATGTTTGCCAAGACATCCACTATGAAACATGCAATTTTTTTAATCGTATAGTTCGAAATACCATCAGCTCCACAACAACTTGAATTGGGTAAAGAACCAATAGTCTTCAGGATCTCGATAGAAGTTATAGGATGAAAAACAAAACTATTACTATTCAAAATTACACCTCCTTCCCACTCACTCTACACTACACTCAAAAAATAGCTTACATTTTTGTAGCGCCCATTGCGTCTAAGTTATTCGGTAACGAAATGTGTCCACTGATAGTATAAAAAAAAAGTATAGCACGCGTTGTACCAACGAGGTCGATCAAATTAGCTTTGAACGAAGTAGTCAACTTTGCCCAAAGTGCCTACACTTAGATATTGATATGGGAACGGGATGTGTATAAACAATGTGATAGTAAACATGTATATGGGATAGTTTTTGCTTGTTGTGTCTGTTCCATCCGTGCTGGAAGAATATGAACGAAATATCAATTTCGTATAATAATATAAAGTGAACGGCTGCTTTTTTTTCAACACTTAGGTTCGAATTTGTAAAGATCCATTCCAATTAGCTAACTATACACTGAAAACTGAAGAAATATTTCGGGCTCTGATAGAAAAGAGTGGGTGTCGACGTTTTGTAAGTAATGGCTTCAACATCGCCACCCTAAGCTTGGGGGTTGTAGCCAGAGTGATCCCGGGCATGGGATTCATGGACACATAAAACATTAGTTTATATTAGGATTTGAGATTGTTACCTTAAAAAGGTGGTTGCAAAAGGTCAATGAACGACATTCGAAAACAGTCTTTCTGCAAGACTATGGTCCAAAAAAACTACTGAGGCCAGCAAAAAGTGGCCGAAGATACCCGATATGGCCACCATAATTTCTAGATTCAAAACCCATACAAAGTCTTAAGGGTATTTTAAAAATTTGATCGCTTTCTAGTGATTTTGGTTATAAGGGTGACATTTGAGTAAAATTCAAATCGCCTACGAAATTATACTACCAGAAACTTGTAATAATATAGTGGAATGTATTCTGAGTAAATTTTAAACAACTTAGGGGGCTTGTACCATATTCCATCTCTTATGTTCATGCGAGGCCTTTTGCGCTTCGTAGAAGAACTGGGATTGGGATTGACATCTGTCAAAAGTACTGGTCAGACGTAATTAAGTGGGCCCCAAAATATTTAAAAATTTTTTTAAAGCTTTCTAACGCTATTTTGCAAAAAGTGTTTGTATCTAGAAGCAGTGTTCTGAATATGGTCCCTCATTCAAAGAAATAGGTGAGTAAGTCCAATTCTGCACAAAATACGAAAAAAAAAAACAAATCAGCAAAATTAACAAAGGGTCTAAGATTGCGCGACCTCCACCAAGAAACAGCAATAACAATGGGAATACGGCACTGATACCGGCACAATTGTCCAAACGACGAATAATAGAGAGATCACCGCCACCTGTGAGAGAAATCGAACCACAAAACTCCGCTGTAATAAATATGCCCATATCCGACTTAAAGGCACTCATTAGGGGTTCCATGGCTTCATTATTGGATGAACAATTAAAAAACAAACAAACAAACGGGAACAATGTCTTTTACCTCGATAAAAACAATGCCATTCAATGTCACAGCGCTAATGGGAAAAATAATACGCTAGCAGATGACTCATGACAGATCGAGATCATTGATGACAGGAGGTGAGGACCATAATGGTGCAAGCACAAGCGCAGATTACAGCACGACTTCCCTAACTGCTGAATCCCGATCCCAACGTAATTTTTAATTGTAATGCCGAATGCAGAACGCCGTTCTAGGGATGTAATCTGCAATGAAAGAGGAACAATGCTTTTGGATTTCTGTGATTCGTTTGGATTCAGAATTGTAAATGGTACCAGTGTAAGTGATAGAGAGGGAGAGTTGACTTTCATCGGGGGACAAGGGGCGTCAGTCGTTGACTACTGTTCAGCTAGAGGGGAATGGAACCTTAATATCTCGGACCTGGAAGTCAAGCTACATTCTCAGATCAGCTTCCTATTATAGTATCAACTGTTAACGAAACGGTAGAAAATCAAATAACATCCATGATGGAACTCCCTAAACTGGTGTGGAAGGAGCACAAAGGCGATTTATACAGAAGAAAGATTGAGGAAAATCTCCAGGCGCAGAGGTTGAAGACATTGAATGAATTATTAAAGTGTCTTATTATGTCGTAGATGGCAACAGAATTTTTCGTTGGAAGAATAAGGATCCGTGATGCAATGAGAGATGCCATAGAGCGAGGCTGCGGTCGTTTGCCTAGCTGAAATTATTTCGTGCTTTGCACACGGACACTCTTAGGAAGGCGTATGTCCAAGTCAACCAAGAATTTAAAGCTATATGCAGACAAAGCAAACGGAATTTCTGCGAAAATGAGGCACTTCAACTGGGATGCTGTAAGAGCTCATTGCAATTCTGGCAACTAGCTAAAAAAACTTAATGGAAGTAGCTATGTGATAAACAGAGATTTTGATACAGGCACTCTCGCGGATCACTTTAAGAAATTATTGAACCCATTAGCACACTGCTCTTACTTTCATTATGCAACGCCAAACATTCTTGATGGCCCAATATCGCAACAGGAACCTAGGAGTGCGCTTTGTTTAGAGGACAAAAAAGCTGCGGGGCAGATTATATCCTCTTCGAATTTTACAAGTATAACAGCGACGGTCTGAAGGAATGCCTCATTGCTTCGTACAATAGCATTTTTTACCTCGGCGTTTCCAAGAAGCGCTGATCTTCAACATTTATAAGAAAGGCGATGAGTTAGATCCATCCAATTATCGGAGCATATCATTTTTAAACGTTTCATGCAAAATATTCGCAAGTATTCTGCAAAGATGTCTTAACACATGGATTGATACATGCAACCTACTTAGTGAATCCCAGGCTGGACTTTCGGCAGGCTACTCAACTGTGGACCACATATTTGTACTGAATAGTATAGCAGATTCATACATAAAACGGAATAAAAAGCTCTACGCATTTTTTGTGGATTTCCAAGCGACCTTCGATTCTGTGAACCGAAACGCGCTGTTATATAAATTGTATCGATTGGGAGTGACAGCGAAATTTGGAAGGGTCTTGCAAAACATTAACGCGAATATCATGGCGTCGGTTTGGGATGGGGAATCACTATCTGATTGGTGTTAGACGAAAACGGGAGTAAGATAGGGTTGCCCACAGAGCCCAATCTTATTTTCCCTTTTTGTAGAGGATGTGGTGGACTTTTTACCTGGAGGCGTAGAGTTTGAGGGTGTGCTCATTAAGGCTCGCATGTTCGCAGATGTCATCGTGCTGTTGGCAAGATGCCCGGAATCCTTACAACTGATGATAAATCGTTTCAGTGAGTGCTGTTCCCTCTGAAGCCTGACCGTCAATATACAAAAACGAAAGATAATGATCTTCAAGAAAGGCCGTGGAAGATTTATGACCAACGTAAAATTGAACTAAAGAGGGATTGACTGAGAACTGGTAAAGGAATATAAATATCTAGGAGACCTACTATCTAGCAGTCTAAATATAAAAAGCATATGAAGGAAAAACTAATGAGGTCCAAAATCGTAGTGAAGTACATGGTGATGGTAAAGACAGGCTTATCTTCACTATACATAAAATCACTAAAGATGCACATGCGTTATATACAATGGGCAATGAACAAGGCGAACAATAGACTCCCGAAAATTGTGGCACTTCAGACAATTCGGAACAAAACTGCATGGCTGCGCTTGGCTCAGCGGTGTGATACTCAGACGGCCAAAACTGGAAACTATTACTAAATCAAGTAGATGAGCATGCCAGAATGCAGTTTTTGGAAGAAGCGGATGGATCTCTTCATCGAAATGTATACAGTCGACTAAACCACAACTTGGGAAGCCGAAACTATTTCAAGGATGTATATAGCATACAGCAAATATTGCTAGTTTTTAGTTTTAACGGAAATAAAAATCTAGCTAATCTAAAAAAAATTAGAAGAACTGTCTGGCCTTAGTGTGGTTGCGGGCCTTTGATACCCCAGCCAGCCACTCTAACCTAACCTAACCTAAAAGGTTTGTAGTGGTTGCTTAAAATATATTTTAGCTAAAGTACTAGTTGTGTTTTTGAAATCTCATAACATTGATCAAAGTTTCAGTCGGATTTTTCCACCCAATGCTTACAAGCAAATAGATATATAAAAGAGCAATTATTTTGTAATGAAAAAGCAATAAAACTTGGAAAGAAAAAGCTAAATCTGAGTACTCTAACACTTGCATCCATGCTCTTCAATTGCAATGTGCTCTTCAATAAAAATTGATCAATATTGGGATTCACTGTAAGTGTGTATGTCTTCGTTTGTATTTTCGGGAAGTATATGTGGGGGAAGTTGGGGCACATTGATACGTTTTTCCTTTAGACTCAAAAAGCGCCATCACCTTAAAAATAATAACCGTTCAATATATCATGTTTTTCTATTCTGTGACTTTCTAGCTATCTCAGCTATAACACGAATTTGTTCTTAGATTCATTCTAAAAAAATTTAAGAACCTATTAGTAAAAATATATTTCTGTATCAAAGGTCGGGGGCAGTTTGATACATAGCCAAATAACCAGTAATTATAGAGAAATCCCAGTTAATCAAACAGTGGTTTTTATTATTTTACCTCTATTTAAATGCAAATGTCATGTGAAGATAACTGGGACGGCCTGGAATCCAAGTGCGACCAAGGCGCTTTTGTTGGGAAGAGCGCTACAACGTGTTGGTTGGATTTGCTACTATTCCTCGCAATTTCTGCGTACCTTTTATGTCTTTGGCACCCAAAAATGCAAAAATGAAAAATGACTGCAAATTATATTTAATTATAGCTTTTCTAAGTAATAATTTGCCTTTATATATTGCAAAAGCCCCAGGAACTTCATCGCTTTTAATCCTTCAAGTTTTTTGAGTGTATGTTCGCACTATTTTTCCTTTGAAAAAATGCAAATATTAGATTTTACCAACATATGACGGTTTGTGGGGCACATTGAGAACCATAGAAGTACATATGTCAACTGAATAGACGTGATTAGTGTTTGCTCTCGACATTGAAACATTTTCTACCCGGTTAACTTTGTAAATAAAGTCAAAATTGTGCATATATCGCTTATCCGTGTTCCTTTACTATCTTGATCAGTCGTCTGTTTAATTAGTAAATATTTCTAAATAATCACAAAAAGAAAAAAACAATTTTTGCCTACTGTTAGAACGCTCGCTTTTTTTTTCGCTATGGCAACCAGACTACAAGCACTCAAAGAGAAAAACTCTTTAATTCTCACTCCGGATAAGCCATCAACATCGAACCCACCCAAACCACTACAACAACCGAACAAGGGGGAAAAATCTGCAACACTATCGGATCAGCTCAAGGATCTTGAAGTGAGTTCGGTGAGAAAATTTAGTTCGTTACTATCTGAGTTTGAAACTAAAATAAGAAAAGAAATTGGTGATACCATAAGCACACTAAGTTCGAGATTGCAGCAGTGTGAAAGCGAAATCTCTGAGCTGCGAAAAGAACACATTAAAGTGAGAGAGAAATTAGCGGATATGCAATGCAAAGAGCGACTGCGTGATATCATTGTTCGTGGAATACCACTTACTGCCAACGAAGATGCCATGGATCTTACAAAGAAAATTGCGACAAAACTGCATGTTTAGCCCACTCCGCACATCGACGCATTTCGCCTCAAAACAAAGTCCAATGATTCCCCACTTTTAATTCGCCTTTCCTCTCTTGCTGAGCAGAATGCACGGTTGTCAGCTTATCGCGCCAGCAAAGGGATAACTTTGTCTCAGCTCGAACATAATGCTGATTCACTCACACCTGATGGCCTCTTGAAGAGCCCTGGAATATACATCAACGAGAGCTTAACGCCGGAGAATAGTTCGCTCCTGCGACATGCCCTTCGCCTGGGGAGAGAGGGATTGTTGTTTTCGGCGAAAACGATGTTACCCCGAGCAATACCAATGGATTTCGTTTATACGTATTATTTTAATTTTATATTTCTATTTTGTATGGATCTATTGCTAAATTTGTTTAATTTCAATATTTCTTTAGTTTACTCTCGTTTGTTATTATTGTTTCCCGATCATTCTTCATTCCTTACTTACCTCCCCTTCCTTTCCTCTTCTACTTCCACTGCATGTTAACCGTATACTTAATATTTTAAAAGATTGCTGCCAAATACTTTTGCGCTCTATTTAACTGCTTTACCCTTAATATTTTTTTATACCGACTATAGCTGAGCTTTCAGTACGTACTGTCGTTGACATATTATCAAATGCAAACGATGGATTCAAGATCTGCCACTTCAATGCGCGCAATTTGAATGCTTCGACGTTAAATTATGCAACTGATGTTTTTGTCGTTTCGGGTGTTGACATATTATAGAAATGTACTCTAATTTCGTAACGATAGAATTACAAATACAACTGATGGTGGGATAGCGATATATTGTAGCAGCTCGCCTTCTTGTAAAGTTATTGCGAAGTCCGAAAGTGCTGGGATTGAGTATCTGCTTGTGGAAGTTAGTGATGGATGTGCGAAATGTATTGTTGGGTCTGCATATAACCCTAATCGAAGCCACCCTTCTAAACCGTTATTTTCTGCTATTCAATGTTTCTCTGCAACTTATGAACACATTATAATTTGTGGAAATTTCAATGCTGACTTGCTTAAAACCGAGTCTCGAGCCCGACAACTTCTAGACTGCGTTGCAGGATGCGAGTAGGATGTGATAAACTCTTATCCTACTCGCTTTGCTCCCAATTGCAACCCAAGCCTTCTTGATCTTATCATTGCGTCTGATCGTTCCAACGTTCTACTTAGTGATCAGATATCACTTGAAAGTGTCTCCGATCAGGATTTAATTTTCTGTTGCTGTAACCTGGATTTTTCTCACCCATCCCCTCAACATTTGATTCCTTCACAGCAGAGGTGCACAATGCGATTAAGGATTGAAGGAGAATTTATGCAAGGTGGAAAAGGAACCCTACCAGTCCGGCTTAGAGAGAATACTGTTAGGCTCGTAATCAAGCATCAGCAATTATTCGTACAGCTAAAAAAGATACTTTTTCACTAAACTCAACCATACCAATTTGCTAGGAGGCTGTGGAGTAACCTAAGCTGTATTGGTGTTGGTGTTGGGAATAAGAATACCCCTTGCTGTATGCCTGACTTGAGTGAGCTAAACAAGACTTTCCTGTCAGCCGGAGTATCAAACGCGAATTTTGTTCCGAGTCCACTCCACCTCTATGCGGATGATGTTCAGGCCAATTATCCTAGTTGAAGATCTGATGTTCAGGCTCAATGAAGATCTATTGCGAATATATAGCTCAATGTATACTGATTTCAAAAAAACATTACGACACCAAATTGCTGCCTCCAGTCTATCTTGCAGATGTTCCCCTTCCGTTTGTTGACAAGGTTGTAAGTCTGGGGATCAGGATAAATCGTTTTCTGTCAGCCACTGACCAAGTCAACTACATTATCGGGCGTATTTATGCCACTCTCCTAAAGCTCTGGCTATCCGCATATTTTACTCCCTCTCTTACTTAATTCAGGCTTATAAAATCCCTGCTCCTGCCAGTGATTGCCAATATTGCAGTAATCTACTACAATCTCGATTCCCAGTCGCAGCATAAGATTCTCGTTGCATTCAACGATATGATCCGGTACACTTATGGGCTTCGCAGATTCGATCACATATCACATTACCACCATCTTGTTCTTGGATGTACACTAATGGAATTCTTGAAAGTCAGATGTTGCATGTTCATGCATAAAGCTAAAGTTTGTTAAACTTCAATTTGTGCAGTCATCCCGAACGCACAATCTTATCACTCCC
Source organism: Syritta pipiens (assembly GCA_905187475.1). Classification (NCBI taxonomy): domain Eukaryota; kingdom Metazoa; phylum Arthropoda; class Insecta; order Diptera; family Syrphidae; genus Syritta; species Syritta pipiens. Next base: position 57,525,713 of record LR994572.1, on the reverse strand, counting down.
GCTTCGAAGTATTTGAACTCTTCTCGTCTGTTTTACGTCTATGTCGCTAGGCTTTGGAACTCCCGTCCTATACGGGTAAAGCAGCTAACTAGTGCAAATAAATTTAAAAAAGAAATATTAAACCTCTTCAGTTAAAATTTATTATATTATGTGCATCTTATATTCAAATCCCTTATCCCATCCTTATTCCTTTCCTATCTTGTTTTTGTTAGATTAAGAACTTAAATTAAAATGCCCATTGTTAAATTTTTACATGTACTATGAAAGACACTCTAGTCTTACTTGTGCGCCGAATAAAATAAAATTGAATTGAATTGATCGATAGTATCAAACTGCCTCGAGTTCGTTTGTATCAATGTGCCCTGACTTACTTCGCAAGCAATAAACATCAATTGTAGCTGAGACAATGTTTAATAAAAGGTTTTTAAGTGAAAATCCTACTAAGAATAGCATGTTCTTACCATAACTTTTGACAGAAATACGCTAATACAAAACCTTACTCGGAAGAGACTAAAAAAAATTACTTGCAGGCTTGCAAAAGAGTTATACGCTTGTTGCGCCCAAAGTAGTAGCTGAACAATGGTGTGCGACATACCATATGCTTGCGATCATATACATGTTGCAATGTGTGCTTAATTGGCCAGTCCACTGCTTTTATTTAAAAATAAAGTGCACCGTATCAATGTGACCCATGTATCAGTGTACCTCATCTCCCCCTAAATGACTTCTAAAATAATTTAAGTTTGATTTTGAAATCCGTAAAGTTGAATAATAAAATATAAAAAGCGCACGGATATTGATCGTCTGGCTGGCTTACGTAGTGGCTAAACAGAAAGGCCTAGACTTGTGGTCACTGACCAGCCCTTATTTAAAATTATAATATACTTAATAATACATTTTTAAAGGCAATGCTAATCGTGTAAGACGAGATGACATTTTACTAGGAGCGAATAAGTGTACTTATGGACCAGCACATTGGTGTGCCAGCAGGCAGAATGCAGAATCATGTGGCGTAAGCTAAGGCGTCAAATAAAACTGAACTCTAATGAATTAATTGTGTTTTATCTTTTTAGTCGACTGAATTTTGTGAAAAAAAGATTTGGAAGAATGGAGCCCCGAAAGCCTAAAACATGCGTTATTAATTCTAAGATATTTTTTCATGTTAAATAGCAATTGTACTTTATATTATCCTTATTTTGTTAATTTCATATGGAGTATAGTTGAAATTGCTTAATAAAAGTTTCTATATACTTTTTGTAAGGTTTCCTCTCATATATAAGTACGATTGATTTTCTCTGAGGCTGATATAAGAATTTTGCACAACTAGTGGAAACTGGAAACGTATCGCTAGAAATGAAAATTTTCATTCTTTTGTTGATCAGGTTTAGTCTAACGTACTTAAGTAAGCCGGTGCTGCTGTACTGAGTAAGAACCCAACATTCTGTATTTGTACTTGTACTTAAAAAAGTTGAAGCATGATACAAATATATTAGAATATATTGCGCATGTGTCTATAAAAAACTGAGTTTAAAATGACTGAAAACGTGACTCCAATAGTAAACACGTTTGTTTATGTTTACTTGTGTATTTAAAAGTACAGTGACAGTTAAAATTAAACGTTTTCTGCAGTGATCGGCTGACCTTCTAGGCATACAGACCTATTTTCCTCAAGTCTCTCGCGCGCGTCATCAATCTGTAAACTCTTTCTTTTTCTCTCCGTTAATTCGCATATTTTTTTTCCGTTTCCCTCTTATCCACTCCCTCCACCTAAAAGAATTAATATATCCAGTGAGTTGTTTAGTGATTTCCCTTCCCTACCATCCAAATCCATATTTCAAAAGCCCGGCTTTGTGACATGACTCCCAAAGACCGCAACAATCCCCTAACTTCAATAATCGATTCGATCAACACCCAATATAATAATATTCACAACTTAGAGACGGTTCTATCCTTATACTAGCAAAAGACAAATACATAGCCGACAAATTCATCAACTACAAAGCTCTAGACAATATCTGTCCTGCAAATATTAGGCGAACTGCGGGAGTTGTCACCCTTCGACACCAACTATATTTCCCAATTAGATTAGTTTTAGTTTAGTTTAGTATACCTCTACGCGCATTTCCAAATTCCCCCTTTTTTTCTGGTTAAGATAGAGTTAGGGCACTATAGCGTAGTATACTTCTAGGAAGATATGATGGATGAAGCGTGTCAACTCTCCATCGCTCCAGGATGGTCAACTCGCTTGGGTCGGAACTTGTGGACCTTCCGTCGACACGCGAGTTCGTGGGGAACGTGGAGCCGGTTCTTAGCATTTTGCTTGCGCAGCCCCTCTGCGGGCTTCTAAGATACCACGCACTCCTCGCTGAAAAGCGGGGTGTTCCTCTAATTCGCATCCGTCCTCCTTCTCCATCCAAGCATCTAGGAGGCTGTCATGCAGATTGGCGGAGCTCGCTGCCGGTTGGGCTGGTTCTGTGGGTCTGGGAGCCAAGAACGGAACATCGTCGATGGAGGATTCTGCCCTGTATTGCCTCGACTCTCCCTGCTCAACCTGGTCTCGCGCCCGGCGCGCTGCTTTGCGCGTATAGGGTGCTGGTGGGGGATCTAGCCGCGTCGTTTTGGGGATCGCCCCAGTATTGTTCCCAGTGTGTGGTCTGTTGCCTTCCATTTTTATAGGAGTGGGTGAATGAACAAAAAAAAACTGGTATAGCCGATCGGGGTAGGAATATGTGTAAAAAAAAGGTGTTGTGCAGATCAGACGGTTCGGTAACAAAAAAAAAAAATAAAAAGGAAGTCCAGGCTGTCTGAAAGACAACCTCTAGGTGTGATAAAATAAAAACTCGAAGTTCAAGGCAAAAAAAAAAAAAAAAATATGTTGGATAATTTTAATCCAAAGTTAAAAAAAAATGTAGCAATAAACTGCATGAAGGTAAAAAAAAATTTACATATGTATTGTAATTATGTGTAAATATAAATCTACTATGTATTGTAAGCGTATTATGCAAAACTAGAAGTAAATCGAAATGAGGTTATGAATATACAATTTATACAATTAAAGAATTGACCATAAAGCGTTATAATTGTTGTCTAGTTTTTTTTTAATTCATTGAGTTTAGGGGTGTGTGAATTGGAGTCGGTGCCCCGATCCTGTCCTTGAGGTCAGCGTTCGTTTCGTCCTGTGCAGTCATAAGTCTCGTCGCGGTCGCACCAAATGCCACGATCTTTTGATGAGTGTTGGCCTTCGTTCCTTCCATCCTGCCACAGCTGCTACCGGATAGTACCGATAGTAGGTTGGTCAGGACTTCAGAATCCGAAGTCCAACACGGACGGGACTCCGATGCCCTCCGCTAGCGCCTCACTAGTTAACGGGCCTCAGCCTGAAGTAACTAGGGCAGCAGCTAGCGTTCCGGTATCGTCATCTCATCCCGCATTCCACTGTTCACATTCCTCCTCAGCAGGATCTGGGGCTTTTAGCCCGTCGATTGGATAGCTTGCTTTCAGCCTGTGAAGAGGGGAATGCAATCCCGGGAATTGAGCTTTCTATGTACTAAAACTTTAAAGACAATTAGTAAAAGGAGGAGAAAAAAAAATTGGGAAAAATTGATGGGTGCAGATCCAGGTCGTTGACCTCTACCAGGTAAGGCTATCTCTCCGGATCTGTAACTTCATATTCAGCCATGTAAACGGTTCTGAAAACGTTGGGCGCCATTGTTGGGAAGCCAGGGTCTGACCACAGGGGCACTTCGGTTTGGTGGAGGGAGCGGCGGCATGCTTGTCCAGGCTCAGCTTAGCTCGTCGGAAGTTCTTGCTCACCTCTAACCACACCACCTGGTCACAGCATTTAAAACATGCCGGCTAATGTATATGAAGGGGAAGGGAGGTAAGTTAACTAAAAAAAGAAATGCCAAACAAATGACCAAGCTCAATTCACCTGGTCGGCTTTGGAGTGTGACTACTAAAAAAAAATCTTCTAAACTTCTCAAGGAGACCTACTCAACTATATCTCCCTCGAAGTATACTGCGCTATAGTGCCCTAACTCTGCCTTAACCAGAAAAACAAAGGGGAATTTGGTGGGTGTCACCGGAAGGGTGACAACTACCGAAAAGCGCGTGGAGGTATACTAACCTAAGCTAAACTAAACTAAAACTAATCTAATTGGGAAATTTGGTTAGTGTTACGGGAAGGCACAACTGACAACTCCCGCAGTTCGCCTAAGCCTATGCTTTACTAAGCTAACACTAACTAGCCTGCGTTAGTTTCCAAAGCCGTCGTCAAAATATCGTGGCCTGCCCGTTGTTATTGGCAGCGGCTGGCCTTCCCCACTCGCGTTGCTCACAGCTTATGGCGTGTGGCAATTACCTATGGTCCCCTCCACCGGCCCTTATTACTGGGTGGTGACCCCCTTGACCCATGCGTCTCGGCACGACCATGTTAGGTCATTGTCGTCGTTCTACCTCAGCGGACGGCCTTCCCTCTTAATTCCACACACACCCTATTATCTTACTCAGAACCAATACATCATTACCATGCTCGATAAAAAGAAAACAGAAGAATTTAAACACACAGTTCTTCTTGCGAAGAGATTTACACTAATGTTTATTTATTTATTTTATTTATTTTTTGTTTTATTCAAAAAAGTTATTATTATATTTCAGTGCAGAGGAATAAAAAAAATTAAAAATAATTCAAGGAATTCTAACTATTGGGCGGCGTAACAGCCCGTTGAGAGCCAGAGCCTAGCTTTTTCGCGCCTCCACTGTATTGTGCGCGTTATAATTTTGTCACATGTGGAGGGGACCTACTGTTTAATGCCGGTTCCGAACGGTGAATTGCGAAAGCTTTTCATGACAGAAGTACTCCAGGAAGGTTGTCAGGCATTCGCTGGAGGTGGGGCCGTGAAAAATGTTTGTGGTGTTTTTTTTTTTCCCGAGCTGGATTCGAACCCAGGAACTCTCGCTCAACAGTCCGACGCACTAACCGATCGAGCCAACGGCGCCCGCAAGGAATTCTAACTATGTATATTTAAAAGAGATAAAACATAACTAAGAAAAATTGAGTTTGTAATGAAAGTTGGTGGGTGCGTGTAGTTGTAGTTGTAGCTAGTTTTTTTTGTTTTTTTGATTATTCGAACCGCGAGTGTAATGAATTAAGTTCATACACTTCGGGTTTCGGGCGGTTTCGCACTTAACGCTATGGATTTAAAATAAAAAAAGGAGATGAAGTAAAGACTTACTGTTTTGGGTTCCGTCCTGCGCGAAGCACTTGATAGAGGCGGGTACCTGTATTTCACTCAATCAAAAACAAACAGACATAGGACCATTCTGTTTTTTTGTGTTCGACTCAGAATGAACGTGAGTATTAATGGCCAGGTCCTAATTTAGCTCTGCGACTTACAGTTATGAAAAAAAAAATATTTGCACTTTTTTTTTTTATTATTGCTTATTAAAATTTTGAGTTTGTATGCGAATTTTCCACAAACTATGGGCATGAACAATCTCACTTTAACGTACTATTAAAGAACAAGTTTCCCTCTTTCTAAGTTGGTATAGTACTTTATTGTAGGTGTTGCCATTGTTTTTTAATGAATTTTTTTTTTCATGCTGTTCGATTTGATTTTAAATTGCCCCTACCTCCTAAACGGGGTGAGATAGACCCCCCGCCCATAGAAAAAATTTTTGGTTTTTGGACGCTCTATGAAAAACCATTATCAATTTTTGGCGCCAAAGTTGTCTTACTTTTCCCGCACATCAAAATAGATATTTTTCTTCTTTCTTTCTTTCTATTTTTTTATTTACAAAAAAGCATAAGACCGCCGAGTATGTATCCATTTTTGCTCGTCACTGTATATATCCATTATTTTTTTTTTTCAAACAAAAAACTGGGATTTCAAGGTGTTAATCACCCTATCTACGTCCCGGCTGTAACCCAAGAAAGACCCGTGCCTGCTTTTGCATGAACCATTTATACTCCGGTACCGATCTTTCTTTAAACGGCACAGAGAGAAATTTGCTTTCTCTCTCTCGTGCTGAACCACTGCGTCAAGCCCTATACACTGATATACTTAACTTAACAACTACAAGGGTATAATGCCTTATAAGTAAACCTGATTAGTTGCCGTGGTCGCTCCCTGGTGAGTTTGTGGGTACACTAGTAAAGCAAACTCAACTTCTAGGATTTAAACTTTTAATGCGAATGAGACAATAGCCGTGTTTTATTATGCACTCATGATCTATATAGATCATTGGTTTGCACGCATTGCAACAACAACACATGATCCAGATAGCTATCGGGATCATTTATCGTAATCTGAAATTTGATTCCGCTATTCCCTGCTAGGTTCATGGAAGCTGATTTGCCTGGAAACCATTTCCAATTTACAGCATTGCCTGATAAGTATACAAAATATTATTTTTTGAACTAGATTTTAATACTCACTTTTATTCCTTCATTAAGTAATATTGTGCTAACAGTAATACAAAATTTGTATTTCAATTTTAATTTCTAACAATTTTGTGTGATTTGCACAATTGTTTTGCGTTTGCCGGTGAAAATTGTAATCATCATCGTAAAAGATGTGCAAACACTTGCTCTGAAGAGAAGAAAAATTATGTTGGCATGGAAACACTGCCCGCAAATATCACAGCATCGACAGGAGTTAATTGTCAAACTACTGTCAGAACACTAAATAGAATTGCTTCTATGATCTGGAGCGTTTTATTTACACACATGATCCATATGGATCATCCGTGCATAATAAAACACGGCTAATATTTTACATATATAAAAACAGCCAAGAATCCTGGCGCCGATATCTGATTTGTCCGCCCTCTGGCGGTAGCTGATTTCCATTTAAATATCTTTTTGATGAATGGGGTGACATCTGTTGGTGGCTGACGTCTGGCTGCCACAGAACTCCCTCTGTAGTGAGAAACACAGACAGCCTAATATAGACACCACAGACAACCTAATATAGACACCCAACTGTACAGCGGCTATTTCCCCTCGTCCATCGATGAGTTTGACAGTAATTCACGAATGTAGCTGAAATACAGGAAGCATTTTGACAGTAATTCAGGAAGCACCGAACACTAACTCATCATTTTCACGCACATTTGTTTGATTTGTTATTCAAAGCTCCCACACGTATTCAGAGACGTAAAATGTTATAAAAAACGCTGTCAAATAAAATCAAGGGGCAAGAGAAGTAGAAGTTGGGTATCTGTATTGGCTCATTTGTGATAGACACCCAACTGTACAGCGGCTATTTCCCCTCGTCCATCGATGAATTTGACAGTAATCACAGACAACCTAATATTGGCTAATTTGTGGGGCTAATTTGTGGTAAGAAAGTCACGACAAATTTTGAAATGTCACTTTCTTTTTTCTTGATGTTGTGTCAGTTGTTTTGCTGTCAAATTCATTTAGCAGATGTGCTGGTTTGTTTGTTTCTCGCCCACCAATTTTGATTTTGTAAAGATGGTCGTTGATTCTATCGATGACTGGAAATGGTCCGGTATAAGGTGTCTGCAGAGGCTTCTTCACGGCGTCACAACGGAGGAATACATGTGAGAACTTCTGGAGATCTGGAGAGACGAACAGTTTGCTTTTGCCGTGGTATGCTGTTGCTGTAGGACGCATTTGTCGCATTGTCCTTCTGAGGCTCTCAGCAAAAACCTGTAGATTGGAGTCAGAATCATTATTGATGAAATACTCATCAGGAACTCTTAAATTGGTTCCATAAAGCATTTCAGCTGGGGAAGCGTCGATGTCTTGCTTGTACGCTGTTCTTAGCCCAAGTAAAACTGTAGGAAGCGTAGCCATCCAGTCTGATTCTTCATGGCACATCAGGGCCGCCTTTAAAGAACGGTGCCAACGTTCTATAAGTCCATTTGATGCAGGGTGGTACGGAGAAGTGCGTATCCTTTCGGTTCCACATATTTTGATCAGTGAGTTAAAAAGTGCCGATTCAAATTGTGCTCCTTGGTCGGTTGTGAGGAACACAGGTGAGCCGAATCGGGCAATCCAATGGGTGTAGAAGGATGTTGCAACTGTATCCGCACTCATGTCCTGCATAGGAACAGCTTCTGGCCACCAACTGAACCTGTCTATCAATGTAAGACAGTATCTGTTGACTTTACACAGGAAGAACGATTATGTCTATGTGCACGTGTTCAAATCGGTGATCAGGAACAGCAATTGATGTTGGCTTCAATTTGGTATGCTGATGTATTTTTGACCGTTGGCACTGCACACAAGCTCGTGACCACTGAATGGCTCCTTTCTGATGTTCGGCCAGATATATTCTTGCCTGAGTTGGCGGCTTGTTGCTTTGCCACTAACATGGGAGAGATTGTGAACTATCTCAAATGCCCTTCGTCGCAAGGGAGGTGGAATATACGGCCGGACTGAATTCTCAGAAATATCGCAATATATTGTGCTGTTTGGTTCTATTGTTAGTTGACGGAGATCTAGCGAAGAATTTTGTATAATGTTTTTAAGTTCTATGTCCTGTGATTGTAGTGTTTGAAGTTCCTTTAAGTCCAGTTTTGTAGGCATTGTAATGGCATTAATGCGCGAAAGTGCATCAGCAACTGAGTTTTCTTCGCCAGGCAAATAAACTATATCTGTTGTGAATTCAGAAATGTAGTCGAGTTATCTTAAACGACGCTGAGGTGCTTTTTCGCTGGTATGTTGAAAAGCGTACACCAGTGGTTTATGATCTGTTTGGACAACGAACTGCCTGCCGTCAAGGATGTGCTTGAAATGATGTACAGCGATAAACTGTCAGTTGTTTCCGGTCATATGTGCTGTAACGACTTTGCGCAGATGATAATTTGCACGAAAACAGTCCTATAGGCTCCAAATCGCTATTCCTGAACTGTTCCAATTTTGCTCCTACTGCAATATCTGAAGCATCTGTCGTTAGAATGTTTCGAAGGCCTGCTCAGCTTGAGCCGTCCAAATGATAGGTCGCTTATCGTTCTTTTTGGAATTCTTGGTTATATCGTGTAATGACGTTTGGATATGGGCGCAGTTAGGTATGTAACGCCTGTAATAATTGACGATACCAAGAAAACGAAGTAATTCCTGAACGATAATTGGTTTCGGATAGTTTGATATGACATCAATTCTGGATTCTGGAGGCCTGCATCCATCTTTACTTATTGAATGTCCCAAGTAAGTAATATCCGACTTGCCAAAGACACATTTGTTGATGTTAATGATCAGACCATACTCTTGTAAGCGTTGCAAGACTCGGCGAACGTGTTCCCGATGTTCTTGTTCTAATCTTGAAAATACAAAAAAATCGTCGACATAACAAAAGACAAAATCTAATCCACGGAGGACCATGTCCATGTGTCTTTGGAATGTCTGCGATGCGTTCTTAAGTTTGTTGTGGAGCTTTTCCGTATAATCCATCAAGTATGGTATCGAATACCGATCTGGCTGAGTTTGCGCATTTACTAGACGGTAGTCACCACAGCATCTCCATCCGCCAGTCTTCTTTTTGACAATATGGATAGGACTGCTGGATGGACGGCAGTAGCCTTTTTTGAGGAAGACATCGAAGTCAATTTTGGCCTGTTGAAGTTTTTCGCCACTGAGACTTCGTGGTCGTTCGGCAGTAGGTTGGCCAGTTGTTATGATGCGATGACGGACAGAGTTTGTTTGGGATTTGTTGGTGATAGAAATTGTGTAACTATTTCAATATATGGTTCCTGTCCCTTGAGGGTTAAAATTTTTGGAATGTTGGCAGGTATGATTGTTCCGGGCACTGCGAGTGATGTAGTTTTCTCGAAGATCTGTCTCGTTTTCAAATCAAGAACTAGGCCGTAGTGCGCAAGTAAGTCCGCTCCGATAATAGCAGTTTTGACATCAGCTATTAGGAAAGGCCAGGTTATAGCGCGATAGCGCACGATAGTTTCCCCGCGAGTTGCTTTGCAGACTTGAGTTTGCGGAATCACGCTTATTGTTGAGCCGGAATCTGCGAGAAATTTCTGATCGGTTTTTGTGTCGAATACATGTAGACGGTATTCTTGGTTAAGCATGGATCTGTTGCCTACTGCCTCAGATGACAACAGAGATTTTAGTTTTTTTTTTGTGAAAAATTACAGGGTTGGATGCATTTTTTGGCCTTCTTGTGAAAGTAGCATACTTTCAGATGGGATCGAGGAGAGGATGCTATGGAAAAGGAATTGTGTCTAGACTGTGATCGAGCCCTTTTGTTATATAGTTTTGCAGATATTGCTTGAACTGTGGTTTGTAGTGCGGAAAAGGAAGATTCTAGACCCTGAAGACGTCGATCTATATCACCGGAGCGGTCGGTTGAAAAAATTTCTGAGCTATGGCTGACAGGATCAGTTGAGAAAACTGCATGAGCAGAGGTGTTATCAATAATTTTGTCTGCGATTTCGGCGAGAGCAATGAGCCCAATTTCATAGCTAACGGATAAGATACCACGTACATTGCTAGGCATACGTGACATCCACAGTATTGCTAACATTTCATCAGGAACGTTTTCCCTAGCAGGGGAAACGTCGCATCTCTCTTAACAAACTTGACGGTCGTCAGTAAACCTAGAAATGATTTGTTGTTTCAAAGCAACGTACTTATCTGATACCGGTGGTTTCTGGACCAGATCCAAGACTTCATTGATAATTTCCAGTTCCAACGCAGCGATGATAGGATTGAATTTACTATTGTCTGATGTTATCCTATTGTTATGGAATTGCGCTTCAAGTTGAATGAACAAGAGTGCAGGGTTCATTTTCCAGAAAGAAGGAATGCGTAGGTTTTTTAAAGCAGAGATTTCCAGTTGTTCTTGATTAGCTGCAAGTGTGTCGCTGGATATGATGTTTGCTTGGGAAGGTGTTGCTGCATTGCTAGTTGCGCTTGACTGCGTTTCATTGTCCATCATTTCATTTTTATCTTTTCGGACAGTAATGAAAAGTTAAATTGCAAAATAACAATGGAGTGGATAGTTGAATAATGTTTCAAAATTAAATACTGTTTTTAGGGTTTCGTTCCAAAGGAATAACGAAACCCTTATATAATCACTTCGGTGTCCGTCTGTCTGTCTGTCTGTCGCCTTTACATATTTGCTAATAACTTCTGAATCCTTAGTAGTTAAGGGATGAAATTTGGAATGGATATGTATCTTGGCAACCCAAAAATATTTCAGGATTTTTTTCCGGAATTAGTCGTCTATTAAAGAAAAAGTTAGTACTGAAACTAACCAGTTCCAGTGTCACTGGAAAGGGGGCGGGGCGGAGACTACAAAAATGTCTGTCTGTCTGTTATTAAGAATTATCTTAGGTACCTGGTGAACTACGTGGAATTAAGAAATGTAATTTATATAGATGATGTACTTCACTTGCCGCAAGAAAGTTCCGAAAAAAAGTTTAAAGAAAGTTACTTACTAACGAAAAAGTTAGTACTTATACTAAAACCAAAAAATAGTTTTTTTTTCATAGATACTTGATATGGGCATCGTAAGAAAGAGAATGGTAGCTGGATCGAAAAGTTGTACCACCATTAGCATCTTAGTCTTATTGGTAAGGAGTTATAAGCCCGCAAACTTCAAAAAACCGACTTGTGTACCATGTCCCATACCTTATTTGCTAAAATAATGGGCCAAAAAATCTGAAAAAAATTGGAGCTATGGGACAACTCACCGCTATATTGCAAAAGTACCCAAAAATCTCATATGATTTTTTATTCGTACTAAAATAAATTAATAACTAATTTCTTCAAAATTTTTTTTTACTGGAATTGATTGAGTTAGGTGCCGTTGGATAGGTTTTGTAAAATAAAATACAGTTTCGATTTTGAGCTTTTTGTTCCGAGGCTCAGTTTTCGAGATATTAAGCTTTAAGAGCGAAAAAAAAGCGTCCCCCCCCCTCGCATTTCCACACCCCCTGGTCTAAGAATCTGAATAAAATCTAGAAGGTAGGTCTCGATGTAATCTTTAGTTTAAATTTAGTTTGAGCATCGTGGCTCAAACAGTTCTTGAGTTATTGGCCAAAAACCAAAAAACAATGACATACGAATTTTAAAGATCCGAAAACGCCATTTTGTAGATCTCATCAATAGAATAAAAAAATGTTATACAAAAAAAAACTTATTTTCACACCATTTTTCGAAATACTAACGGTTTAAATTATATGAGCATTTTGCTAAAAAAGGGCAACTAGCGATTATCTCACACATACAAAGTTTTCTATGCGTTTCCTATACTAAAAAAGACAATAGAATTTCGAAGTGGGGTTGGTGGAGTGGTTATAGCGCTCGCGCTCTGCTCTGATGAAGGTTCTCCGTTCAATCCTCGATTTGTCCGATTTGCCTTTCTTTGCTTTTTATTTTTTTTTTCTTCTCCGAAGGGGGTTTCTCGCTGTTTTCACATTTCTTATGTTTTCAAGATTGTTAAAATCCAATTCAAATAAAAATGATATCTTGAATGCGTTACTAACTCAATCGAGGACGCAAAGGATTTTTAAAAAAGTTTCTATATTCTGTTAAATTCTGAAATATCTTTTGGCTCTTTGCAAGGTCTGTGAACCTGAGCGAATATTTTGTATGACAGTTTTCTTCTCTCTCAGTTCTCTTAAAAGAACAAAGCGAAGTAAAGAAATGATTAATTATAATAGCTTTGTTGTTGTAATTTTTTTGAAGAAAATAAGAGAATTAGTTATTTGTACGTGTATGTGTGCTCAGACCATTTCCTGATGCGCTCTTTTCTATTGGTTACGATTTATATTTTGTCACTGAATAAAAGAATTCTAAAGACACAAAATCAAAATAAACATTATTTTTGTTATTGCTTCAATGTGATTTTCACATGCCAAAAGTCTTGTGTAAAATTTGAATTTTTTTTAAATTTCAAACACGAGTACTTTGTTAATTTCTTGGATGTTTGTGAGTGTACCATATTAGTGTTTTAGATGATTAAGTTGCTATTTTTTACTGCCGAATACGTTACGATTCAAATTGCTTAGCTGTTTGGTAAGCTTACTTTCATGAACTGCTGATTAATTGTTTCAATGGAGTAGCTTGAGACCATTTCCCTTAAGTTTACTAAATCAGTTTTCACACGGTTGGCACGATCAGCAAGTGAGAACGACTTTTCTGTTGTTTAACTTTATTCGAAAACGGCAGGTAGCCGTAGTTAGTTACTTTAACTTAAATTATGTCCTTACTTCTAATCTATTGACGAAAGAATGAAACCCTCGGCGCGTGAGTAAAACTCACACTTAACCGGCTTTTTTTTTAATTATTTAGATAGTTCGGGGTCACCAGTTGTGGGAACACTAGTAAAGCAAACTCAACTTCTACTGACGGCCCGATCTATCTGACGGCCCGATCAATCTGTCAACACTCCCGTAGGATACTACTTCATCGTTTGTTGTTCTTTTTTTTTCCATTTTTTTTATCGTATTCTTATTAAATATTATATTAAACCTTATTTAACCGACGAAAAACAAAAGAAGAAGACAATTCGGAGGATGCCCCCCAGAGTGTGGGTGCAGTCCCCCATGAAATATCTACTCCTTTCGGGATTCACCTTCGCTGTTATGTTTTTCTTTTTGGCAGGGTAAGGTTCACGTAACGATCTCTAATCACAGATCATGCAACATTGAGGTTATATTTTAATAAGGACGAGGAAGAATATTTAAAAAAGCGATATTGGTAGGAATTTTGAAATTTTCTTCGAAGAATTAGAAGATATGATTGGTGACCAAATATTTGCGGCCCATTTAAACAGAGCCGATTCTTCTCGGTTAAAGTCCTTGCTAAGTTCTTTCAAATCGATATTCTATAGAGAGGGTGAAAGCCTTACCTTTACAAATGCTATAACGCACTCAATAAAAATAAAAACGCAAGTTCCAATTTATAGCAAATTATATAGATACCAGTGGCGTGGCGTGAAAAATCTGAAAAGGCAAGTCGGTAAAAAAATTCGCCTGCAACATTTTCTTTGCGGTTGCTATCAACTTTTTTTATTAATTTTGTGGATAACGTGTGGTTAGTTCCACGGTTTATTCAGGAATCCATTTTTGTCTCAAGATCTTAAAACTAATATTTACAATTGCCGTAGGGGCGCTGCTAACGTTAAGGTTGCTTCTATGGTAGCGACATCTAGGTGTCAGTAAAGATACTGTGAACTGCCACAGTACTCCCCTTCCAGACTTCAAGTGAATTGAACTGGAAGTCGAATATTGCGGCAACTGCGATTTGTTGTTGACGTTGATTTTTGGCTGGATTTCTGTTTTTGAATTGAGGAATGTTGACTGGAGTTTTCTTGATGTGAAGTTCGTTGTGTTACTGCAAATGCTAAAGGGTCCTTCGGTGTGTAATTGCAGTCGTTATTGAGGATGTGTGCTGGTTTAATTCGGTCTATGGATACGTTGACTATCTTGTTGTTTATGGAGATTTTGAAGGTTTTTGCAGTTCGTTCTTCGACCTTGAACGGTCTGTCATATGGTGGGTTGAGCGATGGTCTGACGGTATCATTCCGAACGAAAACATGAGTTGCATTTTCGAGATTCGGGTAGATGAAGATCTTGGTCCTATTGTGGTGTGCTGTATCCGTGGGTTGAAGTTGATGCATTGCGCTGGTTAACTGTTGGACAAATTTTGTTTGCGGGATGTTTTTGGATGGATGAATCATGTCGCCTGGTAAACGGAGGGTAGTACCATAAACGAGCACTGCTGGTGTTGCGTTGATGTCCGGTTTATATGTTGAACGGAGTCTCAGAAGTATGATGGGTAGTTGCCGTGACCAATGTGAAGAATTGATGCACATGATTGCTGTCTTCAAGGTCTGATGGAATCTCTCGATGATTCCATTTGTTTTTTTTTTTTTTTTTTATTATCAGTATTCTTAAACTACTAGTACAATAAAAAAAAGCCAATAAGTCAAATAGTTAACAATGTAAAATCAAAAAATAATGGTAGAGAAAGAATAGTAGTGACATTCGTATTTAAATAACAAATAGTGTTGAATGCCACATCAAAACGATTTATAAATATGATGGAAATGAAAATCAAAATCCGGGGTATTCTGCATCCTAATATTGAAAAACATTAGCTTTGTCTTGCTACTGACAGTAAGTTGATGATATGCGAACCACGATCTTAGTAGGTGCATGTCATAGTTAATATCAGAAACTAGCTAAAGGTGACTAGCGGAGTTATATGCTATCCCAAGATAGTCAGCAAAAGCAGTAACTTCACCTGCAAAGGGTTGCAGGAACAAGGAGTTGATATAGACAAGGAAAAGAGTAGGACCTAAAACAGATCCCTGGGGAACTCCCAGGTCCATAATCCTGTTATCGCTGAAGCTGTCTCCAATTTTAACTCTTTGCTTTCTGTCTTTGAGATATGACTCCAGCCATCTGTAAATGAAACCTCGAAAACCAGCCCGATGCAATTTATCCAAGAGTATGCTATGGTTCACCGTATCAAATGCCTTTGTTATATCAACAAATAAGCTGGCACAGCTTTTCTTCGAATCTAGACCTTTGTATTAAAGTGCATCTTCGGTAGAAATACCTGCCCTGAAACCATATTGCAGAGGACTAAAGAATTTGATTTTATTCAGGAAACTCTGAATTCTACGCTTCATCGCCTTTTCAAAAACTTTAGAGTTAGATGAAAGAAGTGAGATAGGCCTGTAATTATTTTTATCTCTAGTATCACCCTTTTTAAAAACTGGTAGAATGTTCGCACATTTTAACCTGTCTGGAAAGATGTCAGTGGAAACACTCAGATTGAAAATGAAGGCGAGAACGTCTACTATATTCAAGGCGATACGTTTCAATACAAAATTTGAGATACCATCGTCACCACAGGAACAGAACGATTTAGAGAGTTAATCAGGGTCAAGATTTCGAACCCACTAATCGACTCAAAGAAAAAACTGTCTCCACAAACAGGGTCCTCCACCAGATTCTCTACCACACAACTAGAGCAATAAACAGAGATAGGGCTGGAGGCAAGTGCCTCACCAACCGAAACAAAGAATTCATTAAATATATTGGCAACACCCGCAGGATCAACAACTAGAGAGTCGCCAGACTTTAGATTGATAGTTGGAGAGACATTAGATGTATTGCGGTTAAGAATACTATTAGGTGAACAACTTGAAAGACGCGCATTGTTACTAACTTCATATATATCCACACGCGCTATTTTTTTGACAGTGACAGCTATTGTATGTTAAAGAGCGTCGAAAAATTTAGTTAATTCCATCTGTCAAAGTATACACAAGTTAATTTACACAAAATACGCGTCTTTCAAGTTGTACTCCTAATGTTAATAGCTTTCCATGCTTTTTTGGGGTTACCCTGTGCATTACGCATTTGCGCTAGATAGTACCTGTCACGACAAAAACGAATTTCCCTAGTTGCAATATAGGACATGTTTTTATACCGAGTCCGAAGAGCAGAATTAAAAGGATATGTAAGGCATTTTTTGCGTAGCTTATTTTTCAATGTGATTTTTCTTATTATGACTTATCCAAGGCTTCAGTTTTGTTTCCGACTTCCTTTGCAAAGAACTTACGGTAGACGCACTTATATGAGATTGTAAAATCCCTAGAAATGAATTGTAGGCCAAAGACGCGTTATTTTCTACAAAAACAGCTTCCCAGTTTTCAGAACGCAGTTTGAGATTCAGAAAATCAAAACTTACGCTTGTTACGATGCGGTTTGGCACAGATATTTTACGTTCTCTGGTTTTTATACCACTAAGCAAAATACCAGTCATACAGTGATCCGTGATACGGAAATCAAGATTAACACCGAAGCACTGATTGAGGGGTATGAGGGGAGAACGACTAAATACATGGTCAAGACAAGTATTCGAGGAAGGTCTCGTAGGTTCGTTTACAAGGGAAGTAAGACCATGTTCCGCTATGAGATTGGAAAGTGATTCTGCGACTGAGTGAGAAGCTAAAAAGTCAATGTTTAAATCACCTAGAATAGTAAGATTGACGACCTTGGTTTTTGACAAAAAAGCAAGTAATTCGTTTAAAAATAATTGAGGCTCGTGAAAATGCAGCCGATATATGCAGACAAAATTGTAAAGCTATTTTGCAACTGAGTTGTAAAACATCAGCAGACATAAAACTGTGGTAAGAAACATTAACTTCAAGCGAATCACGAACAAAGGCCCCTACTCCGCCTGCCGAATATGTTTCATTTGTATGGGCATGAAATGCATACCCAGGAATTAAATAATCGTTATTTTCACATTCATAAATCTATATTTCGGAAACAAAAACTAAATCGGGTAAAAGAACAAAGGATTGTAGATTACACAACAGTAAATCAAAGTTTTGCCGTAAGCTCCATATGTTTTGATGAACCACAAGAAAGGAATTACTTACTTATCAGACTCACAATTACTCAAACTAGAATTTAAATCATATATCATAGAGGTAGAATTGTTGCTAGAAGGATCAAAGATATCGTTTGCTTGAAACATAATAAATTACTATTAATAAAATGGCATTAATTGCCTAAAGTTAATAAATCATCAAACGATCGAATAGCAACAATTTCACCTCTTTCACCTTTTCTAAGCAAGATTTGGGAGTTCTGAAACCATAAATACTTGGCTTCCATAAACAATGCTTTATTATAATTAGTAAGCGAATGATTGATAAAAATCCTACTACGGGAACCCGGAACAAATATCGATGAGTTTAATTTCTTCGCAGATGTTCTTTTTTTCTTCATAATCTTACTTTTGGTTTCCAGCGATGAGAGATGTACGCAAAGAACATCTTTGCCGTTGTTGTTGTTGCTCGCGTTGTTTCCTCCTGCATTCGTAGATGGTTTTTTCCCCACATTTTTGAGTGGTGAATATCAGCAGCTGACACAGGAACCTCTAAAGCTTCTCGAAGAATTTTATGCACACAATCGTGTGCATTGTTGTTGTTAAGCCCCGGTATGTCAACGATCTCAATGACATTCTCCACAAGATTTTGCTCTTTCCAATTGAGTTTGCTGTCCAAAGATATGACCATCTTTCTCAGCTTGATGTTGTCATTTCTCAGCTGATCGACGGTGGTAAGAAATTCGCAGTTAATTTTCTTTAGAGACAAAATTTCTTCATAAAGCAGTTGCAGCGTTATGGTGTTTGCCGAATGAGGTGGACCGTTGCCAGGCATCATGTTGTTCTTCATTCAATTAATATATCAACTGTGGATGATAAGCGGTGGTGCGTAGATGAGCGTCGCCAAGAGCGCTGGACAGTTCGCTAAAGAGATTGGAGTCAAATTGTTTACCCTGATCGGTAGTGATGCGTAGTGGAACGCCGAATTGTTTGATCCATCCTTCGATCAGAGCAAATGCTACGGTGTCAACGTTCATATCGGCGATTGGGATTACGTCGGGCCATCTAGTGAATCTGTCTATGATGGTCAAGCAATATTTGAAACCGTTGGTGGTGGTAGCGGTCCAATCAGGTCGATGTTGATGTGCTCGAATCTATGAGATGGTAACAAGAATTTTGTTAGTGGTGAATATATGTGCCTACTCACTTTTGAACGCTGGCAACGGATGCAACTTTTGACAAATTTGCCTATGTCTTCGTCCATATTGCTCCACACGAAACGCTGTTTAACCAAGTGAGCTGTAGCCTTCTTCCCCGGATGAGCGAAGTTATGTAACTTGGCAATAACTTGTTGTCTGCAAGCCTGTGGTACGAAAGGGCCACAGTGTAGTGGATCCGGAAACGTCACAGGTGATGGTTGAGTTGCATTGCGGAAGTTGGATGTTCCGGAGTTGCAGTGATGTATTTGATTGTAGAAGTTGCTGTAGCTCGGGACATGAGTTCTGTTCTTGTGCTCTTTGTTCATAGTCTATTGCTGCGTCTGAGTTGATGTTGAGTGCGTTGATGCGTGAAAGTGTATCTGCTGTTATGTTGTCATTGCCGGAAATATGGATGATTTGTGTTGAAAACTGTGCAATGAAGTTGAGGTGACGGATCTGTCTTGGTGATGCGTTGTCAAATTTGCTGGTGAATGCGAAAGTGAGCGGCTTGTGGTCCGTAGCTTTTGTGAAGTCGCGTTCTTCTAGCAAGTATCTGAAGTGTTTGACGGCGGTGTATATGGCGAGCAATTCCCGATCGTAGGTGCTGTACTTCCGTTGCGCTTCATTGAACTTTCTTGAAAAAAAAGCGAGAGGTTGTAATGCGTTGCTGATGACTTGGTGCATTACAGCTCCCATGGCGGTGTCACTTGCATCTGTGGAAAGGATGATCTTGGCATACGTTGCTGGATGAGCAAGCGTAGTGGCGTTGACGATGTCTTCTCTGCACTTGTTAAAGAAGTTGGTGGCTTTTCCATTACAGATTATTGGTGTAGTGTCGTTTTTCTTGTTTCCATTGATGAGTGCAATGAGTGGTTGTTGATGTTCTATTGCATGTGGGACGAAGCGTCTGTAAAAGTTAAGCATGGCCAAAAAGCGTTTAAGGTCACATGCTAACTTTGGAAGCGGAAATGACTTGATGGCTTCGACTTTGTCGGGCTTGGGCTTGATGCCATGTTGATTGATGAGATGTCCCAAAAACTCTATTTGTGGTTGGCCAAAAACACATTTCGCCACGTTGATCGTTAGATGGTATTGTCGAAGTTGTTCGAATACCAAACGGATGTGTTGTTCGTGTTCCAACTGGCTACTAGATGCGATACATACAGTGCTCCACAAAAGTTTGCGTACGATTAAGAAATTTGGGGAAAAAGGGCGTCTATTCCAAAACCATATGTGACAATTTGTTTTGAAATGCATATATGAAAAGTGGATATTATAGAATTCCTGGGTCTTTCGTCAGCCTTTTTGCCGTTATTAGCGGTTCTTGATCTAGTATTTGCTTGAAAGGTCGTTTATCTCTTACAGAGAGTTTGGATAATTGGCCTGTTTTGCTTTTGTTTAGAACTTCCAGCAAACCTGAAGCGGCCTTTCTTTAGTTGGGTTGTTGACTGGCTTTTTGAAGTTTATTTTGATACCACCCGCTAGGACATTCGTCCTCCCTAGTACAAGTTAGTAGCCATTAGCCTCTCATTCCAACAAAGTTCCGTTTTTTGCCATTTTTAGGGTCTTTTGTTACCCTATTTATGGACTTTTCTACATTTCGCCACTTGCTAACAACGGGTATACAAAGGCAACGTGTTTACTTGCATCCTTAATTAGTTACAGTTATTTAAATGGTCCTAATTGTGAAAATTTACTCTCCGTACGCAAACTTTTGTGCATTGATTTTGGCAATATTGATTGTTGTTTTTATTATAACTTTTGAATGGATAAGAGTATTGAACTAATTTTGGTAAATTCTGAAGCTTTGGAAAAAAAACTTTTCATATATGCATTTCAAAACAAATTGTCACATATGGTTTTGAAATAGACGCCCTTTTTCCCCAAATTTCTTAATCGTACGCAAACTTTTGTGGAGCACTGTATTTAATACACAAATATCGGGCTAAACTTTCAACTTTGGTTAGCTGACTTAGCGCGAAGGCCAAACAACAATAAATATGCACTTTTCATATCAAAAAGGTCATGCCATTTGTGAAAATTGCCATAAGTGTCCTGTTGCACCAAAATTTAAAAATTACCTTTTTATCATAGCTCTGTTGTGGCTGCCCCACTGTGCGAAGGTGCTTCGCATCAGCGTTTGTCTCTGACCCGAAAACACTACCGAACTTGATGCCGTGACTGCTCAATTTATTCGATATATTAATGAATTTAATTTAGTTCTGATTGAAGTTATTTCCATAAAAAAATTTTTGAACTCTTCTCCTTTCTTTGAAGAACGATCAAAATGGTCAAAAATGCACCGCATATAAGTATTTTGTCTGCAAACTAATCGAGTTCTTAAACCCATTAAAAACTGTTATATTTTACTTATTTCCCGATATGCGCACCTGCAAATAAAAACCTTTTCTCATCCTCGACGTAAGAAAGAGAAGTTTGTTGATTTTGTATAAAGGAGAAAGTAATACTGTCTCTTTCTTAACTTTTTGAAAATGTTCGTTTTGGTAAACATCGTAATTACCTCATCAATTACAACAATTCTATAAAACCTACTAAGACTAGAAATCAACGATAAAAACGTCAATTACCTATGCAAAATAGTATTGAATCAAATTAATATGCTTTTTAGTTGTGGTATGAAACAAATTTTCTCTTTATATTTAACATGGTTCCAAACAGTAGCTAGTTATTCGTATTGACGGACTTAATATGATATTAATTTCATTGGTATAGATTATTTCGTCTAAGCAGTAAATTATAACCAATTTGTATGATCTGTGTCGAAAATATGCAGTGGTCACCACTTATCAGTTTATTTAAATACGTTATTTTTGTATTTTTCTTAAGATGTCAACTACCCCTTGTAAGTTTTTGCCCCAAAAACACTGCAGTCATGCTAAGCCTGGGTTATCAGCTGTATCAATGTAAAACTGAAGACTTAAATAATACATTTTTTGCGGATATATGTATGTCGATTCTGTGCCTTCAATTATACTCCCGCCAAAATAGTTTTATTTGAAAAGGAAGCCGAAGAAAGCAATTTGTTGCATAAGATTCGATCGCTATTATCAGTAAACGTAAGTGCAAAACGTACTGCGGAATATGTGGCTAAATATGGATACATTACATATAGCACAGACCGATGCATTGCCGATTAAGATATGTGAATTTTGTGCAACGAAGATAGAAGAAATTTTTACGACGAGCTTGTGCATGGAAGTAGATACTTTACTGCAAACTTACACTAATTGTATTTAAACTGCGTCTTCCAAATACAATTTGCAGGTTTTTTTTTTGATATTGCAACCGAACTACTTGAATACATATATATCTGTAGATTGGGTCTTATTACTGTAGTAGTTTTAGTTTGAATAGTAAAGTGAAGTTAAAGTTTAAAAGGAGTGTTGATGATTTTAAAGAGACAATTAAATCAGAGTCCTTAAGGTACCCCGGCTCAATAAGAACTCCGTATCATGAAAAGTCGATGTCATTGCAAGCTAATGAATGTCCAACCACAACATTTTCGTGCTGAAATTCCTCATACACATATTGTTTTTGTTTGTAAATTAAATAAACTTATTGTTATAAATGGAAATTATTTTATTCACGACGAAATAAATATACCCATTACTTGTGTTAGATAAAATATTAAATTGTAAAAAAGTTACTAGGAAACCGTGCAATCGTAACATTAAATCTCCGTCAGTCGAACAGTTAGAAACAAGCTTCCAATCACATTTTAACCGGGTGTTTTCGAAAAATCAATAAAATCTAGATGTGGCAGGTTTAGCACAGTTTGCGCTTTGGCCAGATTCTATCTGCTTTGGATAATCTAAAATATTTTGGCTAATTTGTACTGTAGATATTTCCTATTGACAAAAGATATTGAGGACACAATCCATATTAAAAATGATCTGCTATGAAACTCGGTTAACAGCAAAAACGAATTTTGTACAGTTTTCCCACAAAGTATTGGTATATAGACAACAAACAATCAAAAGCTTTTGTCTCCCAAAGAAAACAGGACATACATAGGTTAGCTTTTAATGGCTTTGTATACAGGATTCATTCTCAACTTTGCTACATTTACTTCGTTTCCACGGTAAATTCATAAGGCTTTCTTCTATGAATTCAATGGAGAGGTTCTTATAATTAAATGTATGGCGCATGTTCGTGCAAAATTCAATGCAAAAACGTTTGCAGCAATTTAATTTTTTGTTGTGCAAATACGTGAAAAGAGCTATTTTTTTTTAAATACTAAACGTGAATGCATTAATACTCGTATATATTTTTAAATTAAAATATAAAAATAAAAGTTGTTTAATTTGCAAAAGTAATGTACGAGTTATGTTGCTGTCCGGCTCATGATTTAATGTATAGATTTTTGTGTTCGCTTAACATGAATTCATGGTTTTGAAAGTTACACTTGAGGTAAATAAAAAAAAAGCGCTAAACGTTCGTAAAATAAATTGTCTGTGCAAAAGAAAATGACTTCCTGTCTCTTATTTCGAATAAAGTTAAAAAGACGACGCTGGAATTGACATTATTTTGTGAGAAAATATTGTGTAACTTGCTGGTGATGCAATTGTACATTGTGGTATCTGGAGTGAAGTTTCACAATCGGCAACAAATTACAAGAGATATTTCGTTCCTTATGTTATAGCATCGGTGACAGAATATAAATTAAAATTACTATATCTACAATTGCTGGTTCCTCCAGCGCGCATAAATTACACTATTTAAGAACTGTCTTATAAAGGAATCTGCTTCGCGTGTAGCTATTAAATTTAACTAATTTTGTTTGACTTTGGAAAAAAAAAAAACTGTAGACTGTTTTTGACTCTTACGACTATATTTGTTCAAGTGAAATAATTGCATAGCGTTTCTTATTTCGGATAAATGAATAAATCGATTTTCTATGTATTTGGTGGGAATTTTTTTGAGCAATCAACCCCACCTACTCTTGGTGTTGTGATTCTTACCGATGCGGATACGAATTACGTTCATATACATTTACTTCTTCCGCTAATGAATCTGCAGAGTCCTTGATTTAGTTGATTTGTTATGTTTTTTTATTCTATTTTGATAGAATAAAAACTGAGGACTGCAAGAACAATGTTTTCATTTTTGCGCTCCCGCGCAAATGGATGCTATATGTATTCTTGTTCTTGATCCTTAATATTTATGTAAATCTGTTTTAAAATAATTTTATAGGATTTTTAAACCTTTTAGGGCAAATAAAAATTGGAAGGACTTCAAAATATTTCCCTAATTTTGGCAACTCTTTTTTGCGATAACCTTTAACCTGTTTCCCTAGTCTAATAACGATAAATCGTGCAGTGACTGAATTTTTATTTTAAGAATTGTGAAGTGATGATTTCTTAAATGGATATACGGCTGCAAGTTCAAAAAATTTCATTCATTATTGAAGCATTGCTATTTACACACAAACAAAAGACACGGAGTAAGTGCTGTCTGTTGTCGCGTTATGTTTGTGACTTGAATTAAGTTGTTCAATTATATTATAAATGTTCGGTGCTTTGTGTTACTCTCGCAAAATCTGGATGTGAATTACAACGAAAGCCGAATATTTTGGAACAACAAAAACCTGGTCATTTCAGACCCATTTTTGGATACTCTAAGAGAGTGAAGTTCACCACTTTCCTAATAGATCTCCAATTTAATACAAAGTTATCTAAATTTTTTCTTCGAAGTAAAAGATACAACTGCTCCTATTTTATAACATATGTGTATAATCCATTCTGCAAATTTTGTATTCCACAGTAGCCATTTACATACGTTTTAACAGGTTAATGTAATACCTAATTGGCAAATTTATTAGACTTTAAATACTTTTCAATTGCAAAATAATCTAACTTACAGCCTTTTCTGTCCATTTAGTCCGGGACAATTAACATGGATAAAATGACAGTTGCTCAAAAAAATGCATACTTAGAAGCACATATGGCAGTTCAGCAACACATGGCACAGGCTGCTATTCACTTTAAGCAACACAACCAAAGAAATGATTCTCAGCACAATGCTAACACATCAAATCAAAATAATTCTCAACAACAAAATAGTCAGAACCAAAACTCTCCAACAAATGTAAACGCAGTAAGTCAACAGCAGCAACAGCAACAGCAACAGCAACAGCAACAGCAACAGCAACAGCAACACTATTCAAACACCATTAAAGTGCCTCAAATAAGTTCATCTAGTTCTGGTGGTGGAGACAGTACCTTTACAGTTCCGGACGACGTAGGCATGGGTTTTGAAGGAGGTGTACGCGTGCTTCAAAGCTTGGGTAGCTGGTCACCGGATATTCCGTACAACGTCCCCAGGCCAAACCTCATCCCGTTCACGGAACCGTACGTCGAAGGGGGCTCAATGCACCCTGCGAGTCGGCTCAAAGCACTGCAACAAGTTCAACAAGCCTCTTCCGGGATCCGAAAAACCAATTCATCGAAGAGTAATATTTCTTTTTCATATCCCACATTTGGCTTGGATAATTTCATAAACATTTTTAGGCACTAACAAGGCTTTTGAGTGCACGATCTGCGGCAAAGGACTTGCTAGAAAAGATAAATTAACAATACACATGCGTATCCACACTGGGGAGAAGCCATACATTTGTGAGGTACAACATTTAAAAGATTCTTTTTATCGATGCTTTCTAAAGTGATATTTTGAAGGTTTGTAATAAGGCGTTTGCGCGCCGGGACAAGCTAGTAATCCATATGAACAAGTTTAAGCACGTTACCCCAACTAACATCGCTCCGCTGGGGAAGCGATTAAATAGCATCATTAAGAAAAAGGAGCCGGAAGGCGAGGACAACAAAAACATTATCGAGTCCATACAGCAATCTTCTACGAACATTGTGATACAAGCGAGCCAGCATCCACAGACAAGTACAGCCATCGCAGGAATTATAATTCCGCACCATCACCAGCAGCAGTTGTCGTGGACATGCGAGTTGTGCGGACGAATGTTCTCCACCCGAGACGAATGGTCTTTACATGCTAAAAGTCATTTAGAAGTAGGTTAATACACAGCTTATGTTGAAGAATTTATATAAAAAGTACAGAGCAGAACTTAGTTACACTCGACTCATGGCAATACCAAGCATCAACGTCAAATATTTGTGTTTTTAACTTCGCTGTGTCAATTTCAATGTGGCCTAAAGAATTCAGTTGCCCTTACGATTTAAAATCTGGTTTGTTACAGCGATTAGAAAAAAATTAATAATAGGCCAACGAATCATTGGTAGAGGCAGCATCGAGTGCAAATATCCTTCGGTTGATTTGAAAGAAATACATTTCCATAATAAAAGAAGAAAAACAAATGATGAAGACGAGATACAACTTGGAAACAAAAGTCCAGTTTCTATCGATAGACTTCAATGACTTTAAAGACTTCACCGACTACAAATGAATGCATTGAATGTTAATGACTTTAAGGTGAATTCAATGAATGGAGACCATTCAAAATGATTGCATTCGTTTTGATTTCAAAATTAGTATGACAAAAATGATTGCTCAATCATGACTTCAGAATGAATGGTGATTTATTTTTTTTTTTAAGTTAAATTCGTTATTGAAGTCATTAAATTGAAAAAAATCCATTTGAATTCTTAAGATGACTTCAATCAATGCATTTCGGAATGATTGCATTCTTTTCAAGTCCTGCTAGTTTCCAAACAAAAATTACAAAATATACTTGGGTTGCCTAGAGTTATTATGAAATTTTATCTATAAATTAAGAGGGTTTTGAACGTTATCAATGTTGTTATAGGATAGTTTTTTTCTTTTGGAACGATCATCGGTTTTCTTAGCTATAACTTTGGCCAAAAGAGTAAGATGTTTATTTTTGAATAGGCTCTTAGTTAAGTGTCTTACGAAAATTTTGGCTTTTTTTTTTATTCACAGATGGTTTTGATTAATTTCTAGTAATGATCTTTTGTCATGTATTAATATCAGTAACAAATTATAGTATTGACCACCGGAGGAAGATGATGTGGGCAATCAAATAAACACAAGCTTACTGTCTGGAAATAGTTTACAAATGAACAACAGAAGTGTTAATAAGGAGATTCCAAACCAACTAGTGTTTAAATTTAGAGTTCCATATCCGCATCAAGCAGCCAGTGGAAAATCAACTCAGCTCTACAAATCCGTCTCCGAAAATCATGCCAAGCATAAAGTAATTTTGTCCTTTAAAATATAAAATAAAGAAATACAGATTCTTAAAATTATATATATTTTTTCAGATGTAACGTAGTTAAGTCCTTAAGGGGCACATCGAAAAGAAAACAGCAAAAATATAAAAAAAAATCTATACGAATGTGCCGGTTATTATGAAAAGCTTGTACTTGAAGATAATCAAAATCTGGATTCTCGCATATGTATATAAAAACATCGAATATTTTAGCATTACTGTATACTCACTGTTTATTAAAAAAAATTAGGATTAACTCTGTGTACAATTTAACCTTCGCCTATGTGTAATACATCTCATACTTATTTCAATTTGTACTGATTTTTGTTAAATATTTGATAAACTAAAAATATTGTACTACGAGAATGTAAATATACTAACTTAAAATGTAGTGTACTAAATAAAATATATTTTAATTCAGAATAATCAATAAAAATCAAATAAAAGAAGTTCTGCAATTATAAAGTCGAATTCAAAATTATATTTTGCCACTTGTGACACCTTTTTAGGGGCCAGAAAAAATGTTTAATAATCAAAAGTGCTTAAATAAGCTTAGATTAGTTGATTAGTTTTAGTGAGTGATCAGTTTTTGAAGTAGAAAATATGTGGTAGTTAGAATCTCTTAAAAATATAGCTAGAACAGTTAAGTGTGTGGTGGTTTTACAGAGATTTAAAGTTTTTTTGAAGCCCTTCTTTCTCGTTTGTCATTTAAACAGGACAATTTCAACACAAATGTTACAGAAAGTGCTTACTTTTTGGAGCTACTGCATGTTAACGTTTACCAATAAGCTAAAATTCCCATAGTTAATAGAGTATGTTCAAAATACAAATACAAACTTCATTTATCTGATTTAAATTACGCTCATATAACGCCCTAACCGCCAAATAGCGTAAGCGAAAAAGTTCAAATGCGTATTACACTTATTTGTAGTTTTATTCAAATGATTAAGATCAACTCATTTTGTTAATATTTTATTTTCATCGCTTATTTCAAAAAGCCTTCCAGTTTTAATTGAAATTTACACTCGCGAACGACATATACCCGCAAAATATACGCAAACACAACATCTCATCATCATCATTAGTGGCGAAACAGGCCACGAAGGGCCAGAGCCACACACAACATCTATCTATCTATAAATATTTTATAATATTTATATATTATTTGTTATTATATTTGTTTTATAATAAAGTCTAAAAAAATGTCTGAGAAGTCTAATCTCAGGAACTACTGAACGAATTTCCATGCAGTTTTGGACCGTAGTATTGCTGAGTATGAGCTACAGTTTTTCGACATTTTGACACAACAAGTTAACGATATATAATATATTGAGAGTTGCAAATAAAGTCGAGAACTGGCAAGCTTCTAAAGCGGGCGCTGTCTAAACAGTTATAGATGCGTAAAAATTATGTACAGTGGTATTGATCGCCTCAAAAAGTTCTCAAAAAAATTCAGCAATAGCATATGTCTATTTTTTAAGGTAGGTTTTCTGTAAAAATTCGAAAGGCCAATCAGCCCTGTAATTTCCACGCCGCTTTGTCAAAAAATCTGAAAAAAATACCACCAATACTTTTGGAGCTTTTGGCCAAAAACGATGGTAAATAAATTATTCCAAATAAATGAATGAATAAAAAAAAGCGGTCAAGTGTGAGTTTTACTCATGCGCCGAGGGTTTCGTTCCTTCGTCAACAGATTAGAAGTAAGGACATCATTGAAGTTAAGGCAACTAGCAACGTCAGGTAGTACTTAATGTTTCGAATAAGGCTAAACAAAAGAAAAATCTTTCTCATTTGATCGTGCCAACCGTGTGAAAATTGCTTCAGTGAGCTTAAGGGAAAGGGTCTCAAGCTACTCCATTGAGACCATTAATCGTCAGTTCATGAAAGTTAGCTTACCAAACAGCTAAGCAATTTGAATCATTAAGTATGTGACAGTATTGTTATTAATAGTTAGCCACTTAGACACTTAAAATACCAATATGGTAGTCACAAACATCTAAGAAATTAACAAATCAAGTTTTGTTTTGTTTGGAATTCAAAAAAAAATTAAATTTAACACTAGGACTCATTAGTTAACTTTTGTCATGTGAAAATAACATTGAAGCAATAACAAAAATAATGTTCAATTTAGTTTTTGTTGCTTAAATATTCTTTATGTTTATTCAGCGACAAAATTTTCCAACAGCATATTCATATATGTTAATCGCAACCAATAGAAAAGAGCGTATCTGGAAGTGGTCTGAGCACACATCCACGTACAAATAACTGATTCTCTTATTTTTTCCAAAAAAAAATTACAATAACAAAGCTACTATGAGCAGTGATTTCCTTGCTTCGCTTTGAGAAAAGAAAACTGTCACACAAAATATTCGCTCAGGCTCACAGGTTTTGAAAAGAAATAGATATAATATTTCGGAATTTATATAGAATATAGAATATAGATATAATATTTCGGAATTTAACAGAATATAGAAACTTTTTTAAGAATCCTTCACGTTCTCGATTGAGTTAGTAACGCATTCATCAGGGTTTCGTTTCAAAGGAATAACGAAACTCTTATGAAATCACTTTGGTGTCTGTCTTTCTGTCACCTTTTACATATTTGACTATAACTTATAAGTCCTTTGTAGTAAAGGGATGAAATTTGGACTGAAGATGTATCTGGGCAACTCAAAAACAAATCATGCATTTTTGGAATTAGTCGCAGATCAAAGGAAACGTTATTACTAACGCCCGAAAAAACATTTACTAACTTTCATGGTCGATATGGGTGTCATTGGAAAGGGGGCGGTGCCCTGTTTATGAAAATGTCTGTCTGTCTGTCATTAGGCTTTATTCTTGATAGTTGACAAACCACTAAGGATTAAGAAATAAAATTTAGCCAAAAGATGTATTTCACTTGCCCAAAAAGTTCAGATAAAAAATTTTAAGAAAATTTCATACAAGCGAAATATTTAATACCAATACTAAATTAAAAAACAAATTTCCTTTATTAGTTTTTTGATATGGTTATCGTTGGAAGGAGGACGATAGCTAGATCAAAAAGTTGTACTATGGTAATCACCTTACTCTTATTGGTAAGAAGTTATTAGCCAACAAACTGCCAAAAACTGACATACGTACCGTGTCCCTTACCTTATTTTCTAGAATATTTGAGCAAAAAATCTGAACAAATTGGGGTTATGGGGCAACACATCCCAATACCCCGAAATTATCCAAAAATCGAGTATGATTTTTTGCTCATACTAAAATAAATTAATTACTAGCTTAAATTCATGGCAATTTATTAAGGGAAGTACCATCGGATAGGTCTTGTAAAATGAAATAGAGTTTTCATGTTGAATTTTTCATTTGGAAGTTAAGTTTTCGAGATGTTAAGCTTCAAAGTCGAAAAAAAGGCTCCATTTGATACTTACTTTAATCGAAGTATCGAAGTATCGATACCAGTTTGTACTTGCATCAAACCAAAAGTATCGAGTATGTACTCGTATTTACTTGGATCGAATCAACCCAAACAACACCGTTTCTGTGCGATCATCGGCATGCCAGTTGTGTGGAAATTTGAGTTGAGCAAATAAGTGTTGAAAGGAATATGGAAAACACAACTGAGACTCGCGTCGATTCCAGCCAGAATTTTGTTGATTAAAAAAAACGTTTAATCAGCGAATTCTCGGATTTCGCCCACTAATCTATATTTTTATAGTTATTATTTCTTAATGCTTTTACTGAGGAATTAAGGAATTGAATGTACTTGAAAGGAATAGAACAATTAAAAAGTACTTAAGATCATCTTTTAAGTACTTTGGTACTTAAATTGTGACTTCAATTACTTTGAAAGGAATTACAAGTACTAGTTTTAGTTTAGTTTTGAGTTTTAGTGGGGCTACAGCCCCATTTATTCGCTTAAGCAAGCCAAAAAAACTTAATCTAACTTATAACCTAACAGAAAAACTTGGATTAGAGGCAAAGCAGGGTAGTTCTACCGATTGGGATTGGGTAGGCGAGGGAGACGAGAGAGAGTAGCGGGAGTGAGGCTAAGGTCAAAGGCAAGCACGCTTTTGCATCTACGCAGCGTACGTGTAATGGGTTCATTTGAGCCGTAAGAGGTGTGGGGGGGGAGGTAAAAAAGACGAGTGGTGCGAGTGCCACGTGGGTTAGTGTTGAAATGAATGGACATTAGGATGTTGGGGCAGTCAGTGAGGCCTCTTAGGAGACGCAGAATAAAAAGAAGTGCGAGATTCAAGTGAGGTTAGGTTGAGGAGATTAAGCCGGTCTTCATAGGGAGGGAGTAATAGGGGGCTATGCCAGCGTAGACCACGAAGGGCAAAACGACTTGAGAGACGTACTCCAGAATAGGGCGGACGAGGGTAATGTAGAGAGAATTGATCACATATGGATCGACGAACGCTTTTCACCATCGTTTCACAAAACCTAGTGCAGAGTTAGCTTTGTGAATAATTTGCTCCATGTGAGACCGGAAGTTGAGTTCACTGTCGCATTCTACTCCTAGGAAAGTTGGTGGCATGCAGGCAGTAGATGCAGGGGGCGGAGCTGATGCGTTTCCGAGTGAAGATAATGGACTGGCATTTTGAGATGTTGAGGACGAGGCAAATTTTTTTGCACCAAGTTGTAAAGCTATTAAGGTCATCTTGAAGCTGATGAGAGTAATTAGGGGAATTGATTGATTTAAAGAGTTTGGTGTCGTCAGTGTAAAGGGAGACCCGGGAATATTTGATGACAAGCTCCAGGTCGTTGACTGCTAGAATAAAAAGGAGTGGACCGAGGTAGCTACCCTGGGGGACGCCGGTGGGGACAGCAAACGGTTGAGATAGAGCTGATCTAAAGCGGACTTGGTAGGAGCGATTTGTTAAATAATATACTGTCCAAGAGAGAAAGCAGGGGTTAAAACCAAGAGCAGTTAATTTAAACAGAATCATTTTGTGGGAAATCTTGTCCAAGGCCTTGTTGAAGTCGGTGGTGATTACATCGACTTATTGCCACGTTCCATTGCAGACGACGCGAATGAGACAAATTCGGCCAGGTTTGTTGTCGTTGACCTCCCCTTAGAAAAACCGTGCTGGGAAGAAGATATAAGGGGCTTGCATTAGAAGGATAGAGATTCATACAAAAGACTTTCAAAAACTTTGGGAATGTGAGAAAATTTAGCAACGGGTCTGTAGTTTCTCGTTTCTTATGCCTTTTTTTTATAGATGGGCGTTATGAAAGAAGTTTTCCACATCTGTGGGAACTCACCGAGAGTAAGCGACAGATGAAAAATATGCGAGAGCGGTACAGAGAGGACAGTAGAGCATTTTTAAGAAAGATTGAGGGGAGACCGTCGGGACCAACTCATCAGGTAGCTGGTTTAATCTATGCCCAATAAGCGTTGTTGTTAAGGAATTGAAAGAACGATTTCTGGTCGTTTATAAGACTTACTCGCATGTTATTAAAATAACGCTGAAAGGGTATTATGGTCGGCTCTGATAAAGGTTTTCGCCTAAACTTATACCTCACATTTTTTACGACGAGGGTGAAGGAGCCTAGCTTGTCAGGTGGGGATCCTGACAACCGAATGTCATACGTCTCCGTGGGCGAGTGGGTAGAGGGCTTGGGATCTTGTAGATTCTTTTTTTTCTCTCTTTCCCTGCTCGGAACTGATCACCTGAATCTGGAATTCAGCTGATTATCCGATAGGGGCAGGGCAGAGAGAATCTGTAAATCTGCAAGGAGCACGGCGCGGTGTGCGGCCTGTGCCAGGAGAGTCGCCAAGCCATTAAAGATTAGGGAGCGAGGCAGCACAGTCCCCTCCATGAAGCAAGTTTTGTTTCGTTACAAAAAGAAGTGAAGTTTTGTGACCCTGATAAAAGTCAAGAGTTTTTTTTTTAAGAAAAAGAGGTGGGTAGGTTTGTTTTTGAGCCCGGTAAAGAGGTGGACTGTATAATTAATTTTCCACAGTGATACGGGGTTTTTGGGGACCTCCGAAGAAGAAGAAAAAAAAGCAACTGAGCACCTACGACCGGCTGAGACGTTCTTCCCCTCACGACGACCAACCAATCTCAGCGACATCAGCAGGAGACCGCAGAAAAAGCCGCAAGTGTTTTTAAATTTAAGTGTGTCAGAAGTGCTGCGTGACAAAGATACAGTGCACGCTGGGGGGTATTGAGGATTGAGTCGCGGGCCACGTCAAGGGCCGTGTTTGCGTGGGAAGCTGTAAGATCCACGGTGGCGACGACCGTCGAGGCGTCGGACAGCCACCAGTCGTTCACTGACCCCCGCGACGATTAGATGTGCATCGGCTTTTTACATTGTGATCTCCAAGTGTACTCCCAGTGCTTACATAGCGAAAACGACACTGAATCGGCAAGTGCGGTTTGGCTCAGTGGTAGCAGTTCAGTGCCGTGAACCAGCGAACCAAGGTTCGAATCCCGGTGGGGAAAAATTATAAAGTAGACTTTTTTTGACTTGTCTCAATAAAGTGAAGTGTGGCGTCAGCAAAATCGCGCGATGGAAGAGAGCGTGCCGTCTGCGCACCGTATAGCGGACCAGGAGGAGGAGTCATCGGCGTACGAAACGCCAAGTCCATCAGGCCACCCAAATGTTGTCACTGAGGGAGGAGCAGCGAAGAGGAGGAAGAGGCTAAGCCCCGTTCCCAGCCTTGTGAAACGCCGTACCACTACAGCTTCGTCAGAAAAGCTGCATGGTGGAGCGAGTGGTGCGGCGTCTACACTTACAAAAACAACAACAGCAGATAAGCACGAAGAAGAACCAGGCAATCAATTAGAGGATGACGAAATCTCCTACTTCTCCGACGGCAGAGAGGGTCGATGAACGATGACGATGAAAACGAGGAGTTGTTTGTGTTGAACTCAAATCTGACGGCAGCAGAAGAACACAAGCGAAAACTTGAACGTAAAATAGCGGCTCTCAAAGCCAAACAAACTGCCAGAAGGGAGAAGGAGCGATTGGCCCATCTTCAACAAGAAAGCAAGCCCAGAAATCAGCTGGAGCAGGGGAACCAGCAGGAGCAACAACAGTCAAAGAAGCAGGCCAAAGTACAGCAACAACAGCAGCAGCAAAATTTGCCCAAGCAGCAACAATCGAAGAAAGAACAACAGTTGCCAAAGCATCTAGGGCAGCAGCAGCAACAACAGCAAAAGAAGCAAAAGCTGCAACAACAACCTAAACAACAGGAACAACAAAAGCAGCAGCAGCAACAACAGCAGAAGCAGCAACAGACGCAGAACGTACAGCAGCAGAAGCAGCATCAAAAACCACAACAACAACAGAACCATCAGCAGCCGGACCAGCAGCAACAGAAGAAGACGAAGATACCGCCAACTTCACCTACAAAACCGACCTACAAGCCACGATCCAGGTATGTAAGTCGGCCATTGATAACCGTTTTTTTATTAAGAGGTTAGGGTTAGATAGGCATGCCATCCACTGTCAGACAGTGGAGGATTATCAACTTATAAAGGACTGTTTGAAGCAATCTACGACGGAGTTTTACTCCTTTACTCCCAAAGGACAAAAGCTTCAAAGTATGATTTTAAGAGGGTTGGAACCGTCTGCTGACCCGGTGAAGGTCCTTAAGTGGCTCAAAAGAAAAGAGTCCGACGACTTGACGTTCGTGAGCGTCAAGCCTTCACTACAGCAAGGGCAAAGAGAGAGAATCGGCAGCTGCCTTTCTTTCTTGTTCAACTAACTCCCAGGAGCAAAATCGAGAGTCTAAGGCAAGTTAAAGTCCTTAACTTTCAAATTGTCTCATGGGAAAGATTGAGGCGCAGTGAAGGCATTTTGCAATGCGTTCGCTGCCAACGGTTCGGGCATGCCGCATCGAACTGTGAGATGCAGCCTCCGTGCGTCAAGTGCAGTCAGAACCACAAGGCAGAGGATTGTACTCTGGGCAAGGAAGGCGTCGATAGGGCACAACTCGTTTGTGCATTATGCAAGAACTCGGGGCACACCGCTAACTATAGGGGTTGCCCTGAGTTCAAAAATGTTAGGGTAGTTAAGTCCAGCTTGGGTCGGCAAAAGGGGGTTGAGCCTAGATCTACTCCAGCGCCACCTGCAATACCCGTTACGCCCCAAATGACCTTCGCTCAAATGACGTCTGGTCAAGGTAGGACGGCAGAGCCTAAAAGACTAAAGGAAGTTTCACGAGTCCCGGTGACCGGAACAACCGACGTTGTGTCCCTCTTGCTTGCTCTGCAGGCTAAGATGGACCAGATGCAACGTCAAATTCAAGAGCAGGCGGCGCGAGTAGATCAGATCTTCTGCCGGCAATTAAAGCTACGCAATTAAGATCATAATGGCTGCGCTGGCGGAGAATAACTTTCGGGTCCTCGCAGTGAATGTAAATTCACTGATTAGGGTTGAGCGTAGGAACGTTCTTTTTATGTTGTTAAAAGACCAAAATCCTGATGTACTTCTGGTTAGCGAAACTAAGCTATCTCAGAAACACAAATTAGGACATAGTAATTACAAAATTATTAGAAGAGACCGACCCAACTCCACACAAGGGGGTGGTGTTGCGATCTTCATAAGAAATAATTTAAAACATAAAGTTGTGTACAGCGGGGAAGTGCGGAGGTTCCAGGAGCTTGAGGTGTGCATTGTGTGCATACCCCTTCGTAGTGGGAGGAGGATGTACGTGATGTCGGCTTATGCTTCTGGTGCTACTCAAACCACTCGATTTGTAACAGAACTCGAAACTCTTTTCCGATGTCTTCGACTTGATTCGGAGGAGAACTATTTCATTTTGGCCGGAGATTTCAACGCCAAACATGCCCATTGGGGCAATGATGTCTCCAATTCCAGGGGGGCTCAGTTATTCAACTGGTTGTCGCAGTACAGTGTCGAGTATCGTCTCGATTTGAAAGCAACGGATAGTCCGTCGTATCCCAGCAGCGGCTCGTTTCTCGATCTAATGCTTTACGACACTAGATTACAGCTGACCGACTGTGACGCACTTACTATAAACTGTCTGCACACTTTCGTGTATGACAGCGACCATTGCGGACTAAAAGCCGACATAACGATTCCCAACGAGATTGCGGTTTTAGAGGAGTTAGTCCCGACGTATTCTTACAATTACAGTAGGATGCGTTGGACACGCTTCTCAAGAGCTATGACGCGAGCACTCTCCTCAAACGAGCTCCAACCACCGTCCAATAGGAACCTGTCAAACGAGGAGATAGGCAGGTACCTTAAGCTTATGGACGAGACAATTAAACGAACGATGGACAGAACGATACCTCGGTATCAGTACAAAGACAATACGGAACTATACCGCAATGCTACAATAGACGCACTTCACTCATACAAAGGTAGACTTCTGTCGAGGCTTAAAACCCTTTACAGGAGATTTACTGACAGACAAGACTTGGAAGTTAGGACACTGAAGTCGATGATAAAAAATGTAAAAGTTTTGATCACTCAAAATTATCGACTTTCAGTCAATTTGTTCTGGAACAATAAGATTCGGGCTGTAAATTCCAGCAACCCGAGCATGTTCCCACAAATAAATAAAATATTTCGGACAAAGAATCAAAACGACCTTCCGTGTCTTAAGCTTCCAAGAACAACGGACAACTACAACTTACTGACATCGATAGGCATAGATCCGAGTAACGCAGTCCTAGACGTCGAAGATCCGCAAGAGAAGATGGAAGCTTTGGGTGCGACTTTCCAGGAATTTTACAAGGTGAACGAGTCCGCTCGCCCGAACCACGACCTGGACAATCGCGTCCTTGTGCAAAACTTCTATCTTCGGGAAGAGATGCAAATTTGGCGATCTGAGAACACGGGGTTCACGGTGTTCAGTGAGGATAACATGGCTTATAATGCCATCGCCAATGAGAGGGTACACCCTCCGTTCATTTCGAAGGCTGATCTCCGAGCGGTCTTCGACTCATTGAGAAAAAAGAAGTCAGTTGGGATTGACGGCATTCCCAACATTGTGCTCAGACACCTCCCTCCGGAAGCGGTCGA
Source organism: Syritta pipiens (assembly GCA_905187475.1). Classification (NCBI taxonomy): domain Eukaryota; kingdom Metazoa; phylum Arthropoda; class Insecta; order Diptera; family Syrphidae; genus Syritta; species Syritta pipiens. The sequence goes on along the minus strand of LR994572.1, from coordinate 57,488,962 downwards.
TATCTATTGCAACCTGTTTAACAATGCTCTGAATAACGCACATTATCCGGAGCATTGGAAAACAGCGGTTGTGCATCCTATTCCCAAGCGAGGCAACGATTCTTCTAATCCTGGAAATCTCAGGTCAATCAGTCTCCTTCCGAATATAAGCAAGGTATTCGAAAAGGTAATTAATAGAGCTCTGTCCCAGTGGGTTGAGGACAATAATATTATTCCGGATAACCAATTCGGTTTCAGAGCGGGGCATGATACCCTACATGCCGCGTCGAAGCTGGTGTCGGATGTCCAATGGAACAAATGCAAGGACCAATGCACTGGAGCCTGTCTGGTTGACTTGGAGAAGGCCTTTGACACCGTATGGTTAGAGGGTCTTTTCTATAAGTTAACTAGACTGAGAATTCCCAAACCCTTGCTGTACATGCTTGTCAACATGCTTCCTGGTAGACGGTTCATTGTGAAGAATGGCAATGTAACCTCTGCCGGGACATATCTCGTTAAAAACGGTCTACAACAAGGCGCCGTAAATTCGCCAATCCTATTCAACATTTACACAAGTGATCTGGTGGGTTCTCTCCTCCATTCCATTGCGTACGCTGACGATCTAGTTGCGTATAGAACAGGGCCAAAGATCGAGGTCATTGTAACTCTCTTGCAGCGTGACTTCGACTCAATTCAGCGATATTGCGGCGACTGGAATTTGAAGATCAACTTCCAGAAGTCGGAAACCATCCTGTTCAGGACGCCTTTGTCTGGGGCCTCTGCGGACACCAGGCGGAATTGGCGTAAGTTCTCCATCATTGGACAACACGGGCAATCACTGACCGTAAAAAGTGTAGTCAGATACCTCGGGATCTGGCTAGATCAGTTTCTATATTTTAACAAGAATGTAGAGGCTGCTCTGGCCAGAGCTATAGGTGCTTTTGCCCTCACAAAGAGACTGTTTTACAGCAGCCAACTCGATGCGAGGGTGAAGGTAATCTGCTACATGGCCCTCATACGGCCAATGCTGGTCTATGGGTGTCCCGTGTGGTTCAATGTTGGAGCCAGCGCAATGGAAAAGATTCGGGTGTTCGAGAGGGCGTGCCTTCGGGCGTGTCTTCGTCTTTATCGAGCACCTGAGTCCCAGTACATAAAATTCTACCGTAATGAGGTCCTATACAATAGGGCGAACTTGATCAGGGTGGACAATTTCGTAGTGAAATTGATTCGAGGGCACGTTGCAAGGGCAATGATGTCGATCAATGGCCTTGTCTTCGGGGCTTACTACCCTAATTGCATGTACCACGAGCGGGTACGTCTTACCGGCTTCGTCCCCCCAGAGGCATTCCCCTACCTTGACAGTAGGGGTTTTATTCAAGACAGTTCGGGGGTTCCGATGATCTATCACATCGCCCGGTCAGCTGTATATAGGCGGCTCATGTACAACGGGCCCGACCCTCTAAGAGTCGAGGAGAGTCTCCGGTTCAGCAGAGCGGTATTGCAGAAAGATATCGGGGAAGCTAGAAAGCAACGTCACAGATACTGGTGGCTGGTTGAGGAAGAGGAAGCTCCCTTGTAGAGTGCTTCAAATCACAGTAGCCCTTCGGGGTAGAGTCGGTAGGGTTTAGGATGTTTTTTTAATGCCTCGGCCGGCTTACATAGTTCTAGGTTAGTTTTGTAGGTGGTGATGGGTAGGTTCAAGGTAGATTTAAGGAAATACAGAAAAAAAAAATAAAAAAAAAAAACAAAAAATAAAATAAAAATTAAAAAAAAATTAAGATTAGTAACCTAAGTTTTTATTAGCTCGACTAAATTAAGTTTAGTTTAAGTTTAGTATTAATTTAGTTGTAGTTTTCTCTTCTCAAAGAGCAGTTCATCCGCTAAGTTTTCTTAAATTTTTCTTAGTTTAATTGATTATGTAGGTAAGTAAGTTATGTAAGTACTAAGTTTAGGTCGAAAGACAGAGTAATCACCACTGTTTAGCTTAGAGTGCCCGCATAGGGCCAGTAAGTTAGTTCTAAGTTAGTTAAGCTAGTTTTAAGCATGTTTATCTAGCCTGTAAGTAGTTAGGTTAATTATATATAAATAAAAATGCATTAAAAACGAAACGAAACGAAACGGCGTCGGACAGCTGCGTAGCAAGATCGAGTTCGCGGACTCGAAATTCGTCGAACGTTCAGTTTTTTTTTTGCGTACTATTTTCGGTTGTACACTGGTTCGAGTCCCAGGTTGAGGACGTCTTTTTTTTCCTTTATTGCCGACGGAAAGTTGGAAGGTTCGAGTCTCAGCGGGGAAGTCGTTTTTTTTTAGTTGCTCGATTTAGTTGTAAGATAGATTAAGGATATTTTGTATCATAGTTCTTAAGTTTAGTTTTAAATCAGAATTGGAATTAAAATTTGTAACGAAGTTACGCGAATCTTTTCTTCTTGTCGCGATTCAAGCGGAAAAGTACTCGGCCAAAGGGGCCAATCGCGTGGCGCCCATTATATAACATCTTTTTACCACCCACTCCCATCTCCAGAGTTGGTCAGGCACCCCTTTTGGTCGAAGTCGCGAGACGGCGGAAATCCGACGGTCGGATGGAAGACGGGTACGGAGAAAAATAGCCCAAATTTTGTTTCTCCTATTTCGTAAGGAGCGAAGTCTTCGGTTGTACCACGGGGGAGATGAATGCTGCTTCTTAGTGCGACAAAGAGGGAGAAAGAGGAGAAAATGTTGCTATAGAGATTATTGACAGCTTGGGTGACATTTAAATCTTCAAAAGTAAGAGCGCTATTAGTGAGATATTTTGCTATTTTGTGAAAGTTGGCTTTGTAGAAGTCGTAGAAAAATGTTATGGAAGGGCTGTAAGTTTTGATAATGAGAAATGTGGAAAAATGTGAGCAAAAGATGTGGATGGTGATTATCGATGGTAGAGAGGGGTAGGGAGAAGAGAGAGATGGAGGAGTTATGTGGATCGGTAATAAAGACAAGATCGAGTTGCCGACCAAAGCTGTTGGGAATACCACTGACCTGAAATAATCCTAGATCACTCAGACGATCGAGAAAAAGGCATTCTTTTGAAGAAGTTGGGTTGGAGGCTCTGAAAGAGCATTGATCGTCGGAAGGGGACCAATAAAGATTAGGGAGGTTAAAGCCACCTAGGATAAGTATGTTATCATGATAGACTGACGACGTGATCGATGGCGTCGATACAAAGCTGATAGTATTCTATAGGTTGCGAGGGAGGGATATAGCAGCAGAAAATATAAAGGGATTTTCGAAGGAGAGTTATTTTTGCAAGAATAGTGTCAAGCCTGGGGGACGATGTAGCGCAGATTAGGGATGAGTCGAAGTTGTTGTGGATAGCTGAAGAACACCTCGACGGGGAATATTAGCCGTGTTTTATTATGCACGGATGATCCATATGGATCATGTGTGTAAATAAAACGCTCCAGATCATGGAAGCATTTTTATTTTGTGTTCTGACAGTAGTTTGACAATTAACTCCTGTCGATGCTGTGATATTTGCGGGCAGTGTTTCCATGTCAACATAATTTTTCTTCTCTTCAGAGCAAGTGTTTGCACATCTTTTACGGTGACGATTACAATTTTCACCGGCAAACGCAAAACAATTGTGCAAATCACACAAAATTGTTAGAAATTAAAATTGAAATACAAATTTTGTATTACTGTTAGCACAATATTACTTAATGAAGGAATAAAAGTGAGTATTAAAATCTAGTTCAAAAAATAATATTTTGTATACTTATCAGGCAATGCTGTAAATTGGAAATGGTTTCCAGGCAAATCAGCTTGCATGAACCTAGCAGGGTATAGCGGAATCAAATTTCGGATCACGATAAATGATCCCGATAGCTATCTGGATCATGTGTTGTTGTTGCAATGCGTGCAAACCAATGATCTATATAGATCATGAGTGCATAATAAAACACGGCTATTATTGTTAAGTGAATTGGACACGTCATCGCGGTAGAGATTAAAAAAGGCAGGAAAGAGTTCTCTGCTATTAATTTCAAGAACTAAGTTGGTTTTGGTAATAGCGTATATGTCATACGGGAGAGAGTGGGTTTGACTTAGTATGGTCTGGGTCTTAGACCGAAGACCTCTTACATTCTGATAGTATATTGTGTGGAGGATGTACAGGTGTTAGGATCGATAGTATTTATTGTGATCAGTCCGAATACGTTGGAGATGAGAGATACGTTTGGATCGAATGTACTGGCCGAAAGCTGCAAGGTCGTCAGCGACTTTTTGAGGGGTGAGGTTGAATATTTCATGGTATTTTAAGAAAATGTTTTTTAGAGTAGCGACATCAGTGGGCATACCTTCCTTTTAAATTGATATTAAATCACTAGTCTTTGCGTGGCCGTCAACGCAAACTGAATCAGGCTTATCATGAAGGTAAGCTAAGAAAAGACGATCGCTTTCGTAAATTTTTTCTCTCTAAGTCTTGACAAAATAAAAATGAAAATTTGGCATAGTGATAGCTCCCCTATAGGACATTCATTTTCCAAAGTCAGAGGGTGCAACACTCCCACTTTTCCGAGAAAAACGCCCCCAAAAATTTCCCAATCGCCTCATATACTAAAAAAGAAGACTCAAAATCCGAAGGGGCAATAGCCTAGTGGAAGTGTGTCTGCTCTGTGCACGGGGGTGCTGGGGTTCAATGCCCGATTGTGTCGTATTCTTTTGCTGTTTTTTTCTTTTGAGAATGGTAGGTTCAAATCCCGATTGTCTGCGGTTTGCTTTTTCTATTGTTTTTTATCCTGAAAATCAAAAAAAAAAAAAATTAAACAACCTTTTGGTGGATGAAAATCCACTTTATTTTTAAATTTTCTATCACTATCACTATGCCAAATTTCATCAAAATCGGTGACCCCAAGCTCGTGCACTCTCCTTCTTAGACAAAATGAAAGCGAACTCAAATCACTTTTAGAGGCTATTGAAAGTCGATACATGCAAAGATTATTTGAAATGGAAAAAAAACAGAAAATTTGAGAAAAAAGTATAAGTAAATAGGAAAATTAAGTAAAATTAAGACAGTTTTAAAATAGTAAGGGAAAAGATATGTGCAGAAATAAAAAAGAGTAACACTACGGCTTGTCAAGAGATAAAAAGTATGACAAGTGGTAAACAAACTTCATTTGCCAACACTGTCAAATCTATTAAAGACATATCAGCAAAACCAGTGATGCCAAAAATGCGAAATGAGCTTCCCTTAATAATTTAACCTAAAGCTACACAAAGTAGTAACAAAACAAAGGAAGATCTAAATAAAAATGTAGATCCTAAGGATTTAAAAATTTTAAATATCCAGAACTCACACAGTGGGATTGTTGTAATTGAAAGTAATGACGCAGTGAACAGGGACAAAATATAAAGTGCAATTGAGCAAAATATAAGTGAAAAATTCCAAATCAAATAAAACCAAGAATAAGTATACCTAGTATGAAATTTAAAACGAGAGAGTGTAATAAAGAACCAATAAATAAATGCATAAACTGTGAAGGCACAAATAAAAAGTTTAACCTAAATTTAAATACAGCTCATAAGACATTAAGAAGATTGTGTCCGGTCTACCTAAACAAATTAGAAATAAAGAAATATCGTATTGGTTATTAGCAACCAAATGAATTGAACGGCATTTATTTAAACATCCAAGGTCTTACCGGAAACTTTGCAGTGTTGGAGGAGCTTGTATACAAAAATAAGTTTGACTTTATAATTGTGAGTGAAACACATATAACTTATGATATAAGAGAAAACGAATATAATTTAAAAAATTGTAAAGTGTTCTGCTGCGTATCAAACTCTAGACATACTGGTGGGGTAGTGGTTTATGTCAAAAATAAATCAAAGTGTGTTGAGATAGCTTCAAAATCCATTGACTACAAACTGTGGATATTAGAAATTAAAATAAAAAGTGGAATAGAATGTTGGAATTCTATGGGGCTCTATAGATTAGACAAAATGAGTGTTTCGGAATTCAACGTAGTATTTGGTGAATTTATTGAGGATAATTTAAGCTACAACGAATATCTTTGCATAGCCGGTGACTTTGATGTTAATTATAAAAATGGCAATAGTGATAGAAAGGCACTCGAAGCCAATATAATAAAAGAGTTTGGTTTGAAACAATTAATCAGTGAATTTTCAAGAAATACGAAATTAACTTCGACACTTATTGACGGCATATTGAAGTGATTGTGATTGTGTCTCGTACATAAGTGCTGCAGTAATAAAAGACTGGATCATTTCAGATCCTGAAACTATTAAAATTAGGCTTCGCATAGGCAAAACTAAAAAGAAAACTCAATGTATTAAATCTCTGAAATATGATCAACAACAAATTCGAAACTGAACTAAGAAGATATATAAATTTATCAATATGTTCCGACTGTGGCGACATATCGCATAATTTTAAAGACGTTGTTGAGTTCACTATTCTTAAATTAACTAGACAATTTATAATAAAACCTTTTTATGTTGAGTGGTTTAATAATTAACTGAAACATATAAAAAATGAAAAGATTTGACTTTATAATACTTGTATGGCTGCAGAATATCTTGGTAACTGGACAGCATATAAACATATACGTAACAAATACAAAAATCTGTGTGTGAAATCAAAAAACACTTATATCGAAACAAAAATTTAAGAAAAAAGTGGAAATCAAAAAGATATGTGGAAAGTGTTAAAAAAATGTGTATTATATATGAAGTAAGATCTAAAATTTGTGAATTCGAAATAAATAATGTAAAGATAAATAACTGTGTAGAAATTGCAAACTAATTAAACGAATACTTTGTGTATAGTGTCATTAAAATAAACGAGAGTATCCCAAACATAATCTATGAAGACAACATAAGGGATTCCGTAAGACTGTTTGAATTCAAACTAATTAATGTGTATGATCTTGAAAAAATTATCAATACAATGAAAAAAAAGGTTTATTATAATTATTATTATAATAATTAATCATTAATTAATAAATTATTAATAATAAACCAATAAAAGTGATTTCAACGGTTTCAAGCCTAAGATGATTCTGGACAGCAAAGAAACCTTACTGCCCTTACTAGTGAAGGTAATAAATTATTCATTATCAAAAGGGGTATTTCTAAGTTCATGGAAAGAATCAGTGGTTGTACCAGGAAAGGAAAAAAATGCTAGAAATCCTTAAAAGTTTCGCCCAATAAATATTTTTTTTTTTTTTTTTTATTTCCCAAATTTTTTATTTTCTGTCTTGATTTTGACATTTAATAAAGGTATTACATGTATAGGGAATGTACTTTAGCAAGTCAGGACCACTGTCCTTCGTTGTTGTTTTTGTTACGTATGGCACAGGTGGCTTTTAATCCACCCGAAGCGTTGGGGGTTTTATTCACTCCGAGCGCCCCTTGTCGCTCGTTGTTGTCGCCAGGTTATTGTTTTATAATTATTTGTTCAATTGTTTACATGTATGCTTATAAACTATTTTACAATTTTTATGTGCGTATATTTCACATTATTTTTATTTTTTTTGCTTTTCGTCATTTATGTATTTTTAATTTACATTATTACATAAAATTTTTATTTTCACTTTTTTTTTTTTTTTTTCCATAATACATATATATTCATTGTATATAATATAAACTTTGTCTAGAGTCTGGTAAATCGTTAATATATAGTTATCTGTTTGGTAAATCTGTTGGTCTTAGTCTTCTATTTGATGTTTGTTCGTTGTTTGGTATGGTCCGTGCTTCATCGTTTGTGTGTAGTACTAGTTTAATACGATGTTTAGTGCTACTTTGTCTTATCTCCTGTTCGATTGTCGCTATGTTCAAATCCTTGTGGATTTCTTTGTTAGGTACGTACCAGTCCGCGTTGACTATCGTCCGAAGTATTTTGTTTTGCATGCGCTCAATGATTGCTCTGTTAGATTTTTTAGTAGTGCCCCATAGTTCGAGTCCGTATGTCCATATCGGTTTGATGATAGTCTTGTAAATCAGTAGTTTGTTGTCGATTGTCAGTTTTGAATTTCTCGCAAGCATCCAGTGGTATTGTCTGAATTGTTCTTGTATTTGTCTCTTTTTGTGTAAAATGTGTTGTTTCCAGTTTAATTTGCTGTCAATGTGCATACCCAGGTACTTGACGCACTCTGCCGTCTGTATGTTTTTGTTGTTGAGTCGTACTGACAGAATAGTGTCAACGCGCCTTGTCGTGTAAGTTATTTGTGTTGTCTTTTCTTCATTAATTTGGATTCCCCAGTCGTTAAACCACTTTGAGGTGTTGTCGAGATGTTGCTGTAATGCTCTTGTAGCGTCCGTGAGGTTTTTGTCAGCTTGTAGTAGTATTGTGTCATCGGCGAATGTGGCGAGCATGGAGTTTGGGGAAATAGGAATGGGTATGTCGGCGGTGTACAGGAGATAGAGAAGAGGGCCAAGGACACTTCCCTGGGGAACTCCGGCTTTGGCTATATGCAGCTCAGAGCATTTGTCCTTACATCTCACGTAGAATGTTCTGCCGTCAAGATAACTTCTTAAAATTAGGAAAAAGTCCAGTGGGAGTATTCGTCTGAGTTTGTAAAGGAGCCCGGTATGCTAAACTTTATCAAAAGCCTTGGAGACGTCAAGAAATACAGCTGCGCAGTACCTTTTCGCTTCGTGGTCTTTTGAGATTTTATTTGTGACTCTATGCGTCTGTTGTACAGTCGAGTGGTTTTGTCTGAAACCGAATTGGTGGTTCGGTATTAGTCTCTTTGTGTCAAGTATGGGTTTAATTCTTGCCTGGAGAATTTTTCCAGCAGTTTGGATAGAACGGGGAGTTGTTAGCTTTTGTCGGGTCCTTGCCAGGCTTAGGAATTGCTGTCACTTCAGCGATCTTTCATACTTTTGGAAAGTATTTTGTTCGGAAGATTGCGTTGAATACATTTCTAATGTAAGTCAGTCCATGGTCAGGTAGCTTTTTGAGAATTTTACCAGTGATTTGGTCATAGCCTGGGCTTTTTTTGCTTTTAGTTTTGTGTTTTATGAAGTGCTTGATTTCATCTTTCGTAGTCAGGGCTATTTTTGTGGTGTCAGTGTTATTTATTAATCTCAGCGAGTGATAAGTATTATCTTTTTGGTTGTTAGTTCTGGACCAGGTCTTGTTGTCATTGAGGATGGGAGGTTGGTGGACAATCGTCGTCTTTACGTTTTTGGTAGCCTTCCACAGCGAGTAATTCGTCTGGTATGTGGGTGTCAGCCTGGAGAGGTATTTGTTTATACAGTCGTTTTTGTAAGTTAATAGCAACTGTTTTAAGTCTTTTGTGGCTTTGTTCAGTTGCCTTTTTATGTCCGGAGATCTGGTGGTTTGCCACGTCTTGCGGAGATGTCGTTTGCGCCTAATTTTGTCAAGTAGGAACTGGGCCGTTTTGTCAAGTCGATCTTTTGCACTGAGCGTTGGTGTAGAACGCGTCGTAGCATCAAGTATGACGTTGTTTAAGTGGATTATGGCCGCTTCTATGTTGTCTGGGGTTCTTAGCGGTACGTGTAGCTCAAGGTCTTTTATAATTATTGCTTTAAATGTGTCTCAGTCGGTCTTCTTATTGCAGGGTTTGCAAGGCAGATTGTCATATATTATATTCGCTTTATACTTGACAATTACGGGGGAGTGGTTGGAAGAAAGATCAAAATTGGTTGTGGCTGTCATGTCGTATGTCGGGATACCCTTATGTATGCAAAAGTCTATAAGGTCGGGTCTCTTTTTGGTGTCTGTTGGCCAGTAAGTCGGTTCGCCTGTGGAAAGGAATTTTATGGTCTGTCGTTTGAGTACGGCCATAAGCGTGGTTCCTTTCTTGTTGGTTATGCGTGAGCCCCAGTCTGAATGTTTCGCATTGAAGTCTCCTCCCGCGAGAAAGCGCGTCCCAAGTGTTTTAATGTAGTCTTCGTATTGGTCTTTTGAGATGTCCAGATAAGTCATTTTCGTTATAAACAGTGTTAGTACATTCATCATGTTGGTCATCTGAGTGACTAATTGCTGAATCATGTGTTTGAGATCGTTTAGCTCAGTTGTGGGTTGCGATTCCTGTGTTTGTTGGGAATCGTTCATATGTATTGTCGTGGTGATCGGTTTTGTTTTATGTGTGCTGTCTTGTGGGTCGTGTGTTTCTTTTTGTCGGTCTTCTTGTAAGTTCATTATGTGTGATTTCGCAGCGGCAGAATATGATTTGTTTTTGTCTAGCGTAGTGGCTAGACGTATTGCGTATTTGCCAGAGCTTTTTCACTGTCGGGATTATTGTTTTTGAGGGATGGGAATCTTTGGAGCCGTAGTTTCTTATAAATTTCACAGCCTTTGTAATTGGCTGTGTGGTTATTGCCACAAAGGGCACACTTGATGGAGTTGCTTGTTTCCTTTATGGGACAGTCAATTGTTTTGTGGTTTTTTCACATTTTACACAAACCGGGGTATTAGTGAAGTAGTTTTTTGTATGGCCATACTTTTGGCAGTTTGTGCACTGGGGAATTATATTTTTTTTGTGGGGCGGCTCGAAAAAAACCTTGCAGTGCACAAGTTCAATTATTTTGTAAATGTCATTATTGTTTTTGCTGTTTTCTATTTCGATTGAAAAGAGGGGAAGTGGCTTTTTGGTGGTTTTACTTGTCATATTGAATATGTTTAGTACGTGGTGTCCTTTGTCGGTAAGTTCCCTCTTTAATTCTTCTGTGTCCGTTGAGAGGTGCAGCCCCCTTTGTACGACCCTAAGTCCTCGTTGTTCTTTGGGTTTGTATGTATAGTATCTTGTGTTCTTTTGTTGTAGCATTTTGAGGATTGTCGTGTAGTAAGTTGACTATTTGGGTTGTACTCTAACTTCTTCGTTGGGCAAAACTTGAATGTAAAAGTTACCCTTAGCTATGTCGTTAAGTGCTTTAGTTAGAGTACCTATTGTCTTAACACCTTGTATGTAAATAGGTGGTGTTTTGTTTAGTTTGTTTGGTATGTCTTCTATGGGTTTTGGGGAGGGGCAAGGGTCATCTTCGTCGGAGGATAACAGAGCAAATCTATTTTCGTTAGAGTTTATGTTGCTAGCTTGTTCGTTTAGCCAGTATGTTGTTAGTTTTGTTTGTGTTCTTGTTTTTAGTTTTTTGTTAGTAATATGGATGCCAGTTTTGTCGGTTGGTGATAGGGTTCTGTTGCGTTTTAAGTCGGTTTTTGTTTGTTTGTTTGAAGACATGTTACCTGAAGTTGAAGATGTACTGCTTAATGTTACAAATCTTAAAGTCGTGTAGGCCATGGTGGTCGTGGTAGTTGCTATGGGATGAGTTGTTGTGATGGTGTTGTGGATGGTGGTTGTTAGGATTGGTGGTTAAAGTTGAAGTTGTTGTTGTAGTGGGTGTTGATGTGTGATGATAATGATGAGACTGTATATGATGTTGTTGCTGCCGGTGGTTGGGGCGGGCAACTTGGTGGAGATCTGCACACGCTCATTCTGAGAGCTTTAGCTCTCGGATGATAGGTGGCGCTGCAGACAGCAGGGGTGTGGGAACACACTATCCCTCTATCGGTAAGTAGCCAACAAACAGAGGTTTCTGACTCTAAATAAAAGTTGAAATACTTCTATCCAGACCATCGAAGTAACTGGTCGTTTTGTCTGTGTTCTTATCTTTTTCCTTTGTAAATATCTTTATCCTTTGTGTTCATCTTTCTTTTGTGTTCAATATAAATTTTGATTTCTGTTATTCTACGTTCGTTGTTTTAATCATTAGTTTGATAATTTAATAAAGTAGACAATAAATCCTACAGGGGGTCCGGGGTCAAATCAGCTGTCAGGTGACAGCTCAATTTGTTTGATGACAATAGCCGTGTTTTATTATGCACGGATGATCCATATGGATCATGTGTGTAAATAAAACGCTCCATATCATGGAAGCATTTTTATTTTGTGTTCTGACAGTAGTTTGACAATTAACTCCTGTCGATACTGTGATATTTGAGGGCAGTGTTTCCATGCCAACATAATTTTTCTTCTCTTCAGAGCAAGTGTTTGCACATCTTTTACAATTGTGCAAATCTAACAAAATTGTTAGAAATTAAAATTGAAATACAAAATTTGTATTACTGTTAGCACAATATGAATAAAAGTGAGTATTAAAATCTAGTTCAAAAAATAATATTTTGTATACTTATCAGGCAATGCTGTAAATTGGAAATGGTTTCCAGGCAAATCAGCTTGCATGAACCTAGCAGGGAATAGCGGAATCAAATTTCGGATCACGATAAATGATCCCGATAGCTATCTGGATCATGTGTTGTTGTTGCAATGCGTTCAAACCAATGATCTATATAGATCATGAGTGCATAATAAAACACGGCTAATGTAAAAAAAAAATTCTCAATAAAATACATACATACATACATACATTCTTTGATGACAGCAATGAATAGTTTCGCAGTTGTCACCAACTGTTTGCAATTGCCGTAAAACTGCCGGTTTATTATTTTTCGGTAATTTGTTAATTAAATATTGCGTTAGCTTCGCGCGGCGAATTTCTCAAAATTTTTACTAACTGAATACGTGGATAATGATTTAAAAACGCGTCCTTGCTCGCCAGGAGTTCGCACACGAATGAAAAAAAATATGATGCCAGTTTATGAGAAAGTGCTGGAGAGAGTCGTCTGTATCCAACTTGAGACGTATCTCACCCAAAATCTGGCTTTCGAAAGGGTGATTCAACTGAGACGGCCCTTGCTTGGGTCATAAATGAATGGAAGAAGGAGACGGATGCTGGACACAACATCTTAAAGAGGGCATTTGAAACCTTGGACAGGAGGATATTGCTTATGAAGCTGGAAAAATATGGTATAAGAAATAAGGAGCTTAAGTGGTTCGATTCCTATTTATCTGGTAGAACGCATAAAGTTAAGCTGGACGATATATATTCATCATCTAAAGTAATAAACTTGGGAGGAGTAATTCTTTTTCTATTATATTATATATCGGCAACCCAAAAATAAATCTGGATTTTTTTCCGGAAACAGCCGAAGATTAAAGAAAAAGTTAGTACTGAAACTAACGTTTGAAAAAACTTTTATTAACTTTTGTGGTCAATATGGGTGTCATTGGAAGGGAGGCGGGGGGCGGAGACTACAAAAATGTCTATCTGTCTGTCATTAACCCCTATTTTAGGTACCTGATGAACCACCTTGAATTAAGAAATGAAATTTACACAGATGATGTGTTTCACTTCCCCAAAGAAAGTTCGGAAAAAAAAGTTTTAAGAAAGTTATTTACTAGCGAAAAAGTTAGTACTAACACTAAAATCAAAAAACAGATTTCTTAGTTATTTGATATGGGTATCGTTGGAAAGAAAATGGCACCTAGATCGAAAAGTTGTATTACAGTTGGCATCTAAGGCCTGGTAAAAAGTTATTACCAGTATATTAAGCCCGTAAACTTCGGAAAACCGACTTAGTATGTACCGTGTCCCCTACCTTATTTTTAAAATAATGGGCGGAAAAATCCTAACTATCAACGGTAACGTTTATACATGGGTTTATAACATGGGTGATTCTACCCATGATTTTATTACAGCTTCTAATATTTGAACCTCTACAGAAGCTCTAAAAATCATGGTTTACAGAATCAGTAATTTAACACAACGGAATTTTGACAGTAAACAACCCCCTGAGCACTTTTGCTGTAGAGCAGACATGGTACTTTCCCATTGGCTATCATCTTCCGACAAAAAATCAGCGGTCTGGTATCGCTGTCTGTATCTGTAATGCGCAAATTTATGTTTTTATGAATTTTTTTTTAAATTAAAACGCGAGTACTTGATTTGTTAGTTTCTGGGGTGTTTGTGGCTGTTCTATATTAGGGTTTAAGTGGCTATCTTCTAATAAAAATACTGTCACATACTTAATGATTCAAATTGCTTAGCTGTTTGGTAAGCTAACTGCCGATTAATTGTCTCAATGGACTAGCTTGAGACCATTTCCCTTAAGTTCACTAAAGCAATTTTCACACGGTTGGCACGATCAGCAAATGAGAAAGATTTTTCCTTTGTTTAGCCTTATCAGAAACAATAAGTACTACCTGACGTTGCTAGTTGTCTTATCTTAAATTATGCCCTTACTTCTAATTTGTTGATAAAAGAACGAAACCCTCGGCGCGTGAGTGAAACTTACACTTGACCGTTTTTTTTTTTAATGCAAACACGTCGGAGAAAAAGTGCATCTGGCTGCCCTTATTATTGTTTACCTATGCAAGAAAGAAAGAGAATGTTCACAGCAAGTATGAGGATTTGCTTGGCGACCTACACGGCAAGCTTCGAACCCAAAGGACATGAGAAAATCGAAACTATTCGCCAATGGTTCTTGAGGCACAATCATGTTGGGCGAACAAAATTGTTGTCTAGGGCCACATAATCGTCGTCTACACACAACCACAAATGAGCTGTAAGCAGCACCACCTTTTTAAAAAAGAGTACTTTTTAAAAAGGCTTCATTCTCCAATTTTAAAGACTCAATCGAAAATTACAAGCTTTGTTACGTAATTTCCTGTGTTTTTTCCTTACATGCATACTCTTTTGAATAAAATAAAGGCTTTTAAACAAAAAAAATATTAGTCCCTCTAACTCGAATTTTTCGAGAAATGCCTCTAACTCGAACTAATTTTGATATCCCGTGAAAATTCGACTTAGAGGGCCTGTATTGTACTGTATTTCAATAATATTACATAGTAAAATGCTGCTTATACATGAGTAATCTATATATATAAAAATGAATTGCTGTTCGTTAGTCTCGCTAAAACTCGAGAACGGCTGAACGGATTTATCTTATCTTGGTCTTGAAATGTTCGTGGAGGTCTAGGGAAGGTTTAAAAGGTAAGAAAAATTCGCATAACTGCCGAGAAAACCCTAAAAATAGCCCTTTTCTATTTCCCATATAAACGTTTTCTAAATAAAATGTAGAGTCAATTTTAACTTTATTACTATTCAATAAAACTCATGTTAAATTATAATCACTCACAAAGTGAATCGCGAACGCGACAAAATTGCATAGTGTAAGCAACCATCAGTCGTAGGCGAAAACTCAGACGCATGGTAAGGGATGATATTGTTTGGCTTTCAGGCGACACGCCGGCGCGAATCCGAACCGAGATGGCGACGCGATAAAGGGATCGGTCGCTGGTAGATTTGAGTATGGGTATTTCCGTAGTTTAGAGCACCGGAAAGACAGATTGAAGACCTGTGAGCAGTATAAAACCGCTGTTATCTCACGGAATCATCATCAGTGTGTTCATACCAGTGCGTGGAATTTACACTTTACTTGACATTGGCAGAAATGGTTGCATATACCTACACTCATTTAAATAAATCTATATAAATAAAAATGAATCGCCGAAATATAATACTATAACTCAAAAACGACTTCACTGAATTAGATAATTTTTTTCCTCTGAATTAGTTACTTTCAGGAGATGGTTTAGATGGAAAAAAAGGTTAAGAAAATCAGGTGGAAAAACTCAATCAAAGTTTTCCAAAGCATTGTTTATGTATCAGAAAAAACCGACTCACATATGAAGTGCAGGTGGCGTAGGGCATAAGATCGCTGCTCCAGGATCTCTAGGTCTGCGAATCGAATCTCACCATGACGTATCTTTTTTCTGATAATCTTATGTACTGGATTCATGTCTAGAAAAAAGCAAACAATCTTTGTTCTTTCCAATTCAATTTTTCCGGGTGCAAAAACGCTTTCAAAGCTTTCCAAAGCATTTTTTATGTATCAGAAAAAAAACTGACTTGAGTATGAAGTGGCGCTGGCGCAGAGCATAATATCGCTTCTCCAGGATCTCTAGGTCCGGGAATCGAAACTCGACAATAATGTATCCTTTTTTCCAATAAACTCATGTCTAGGGAAAAAAAAACAAAAACAAAAACAAACACGTTATTTTTCAAATTTCTTCGGGTGAAAAAAGAAAGCCCGATATGAAATCAATAAATAGGTAAAACCCACTGCGTGTAGAATGATTTGGTGTGTAAATACGAAAAGTAATTAAGGATGTGAGAAATGTAAGGAATGATAATGTTTGTATATATGTATAGAATGGCCAGAATAAAAAAAGATATATTCGATCGTGGAAAGTGCTGTGATAGTGAATCGAGACCGAAAACAAATGTTTGTCAGTTCACATCGTCAAAAGAACAATTGATATCGAATGTGTTCCTAAATATCGGAGTAAATTATAAAAACCATGTTTGGTTGAATGAACGAGCTATATTAGCAGCAAAAAAAAAGGATGTTGATGATTTAAATATAAAAATCCAGAATGAAATTTATGGACAAATACATTCATTTAAGTCGATCGATTCCATTATCGATCAAAATGAAGTTGTAAATTATCCAACTGAATTCCTAAATTCATTGGATTTGGCAGGATTACCACCCCACAAGGTGATGTTACGCAATTTAAATCAACCAAAATTGTGCAATGGAGCAAGACTCGCCGTTAAAGAAATTTTGGGAAATTTGATTAAAGCGACGAAAGTTTAAGGGCGAGGATGTTCTAATCCCAATAATACCAATAATTCCAACCGATTTCCCTTTTGACATTAAACGTATCCAGTTTCCAGTGCGCCTAGCATTCGCAATGACAATTAACAAATCCCAAGGCCAATCACTAGAAGTGTGTGGAATAAACCTGGAATTTCCCTGTTTTTCTCATTGACAATTATACGTTGCATGCTCGCGAGTCGGCAAATCATCGGCGCTATTTCTTTTTGCCTCAGAAAAAAAAACTAAAAATATTGTGTATGATAAGGCCTTACAATAGTTATATTTAAAGTATTTAATACATGGTTTTATTGTAAAAAAAAGATATTTTCTCATTATTGTCAAATAGTCAAACTGATTTTAATTTCCCAGTATTACATTTCCATAGTCCACGATTGTACACCACCTGTGCGAAGCCAAGGCAATCGTAAATAGTAAGCCAAGTCTTTCAAGAATTTGAAATTATACACAAAAAAAGGACAGACAGACAGACGGACACCGCAGTGTTTCTGTAAGGGTTTTGTTATTTCTTTGGGACAAAACCCTAAAGATATGGCGGTACGAAGTTCGCCGGGTCAGCTAGTCTATATAATAAAGATCAAGATTCGTTGGTAAGCGCATAACTTGAAAACGGCTGGACCCATTTGCATAACTTTTTTTTAATGCTCGTTATTGTCTAAATAAGGTTTTTATACACAAAAAAGATTCAAAAAGTTGCGCGGAAAATTAGTAGAGAAATAGCAAGCTCTAAGGCGGGCGCGTCTGAACAGTTAGATACAAACAAATAATGTATGAGGGAATTCATCGTCTCAAAAAGCTCTAAAAAAAAGTCCACGACAACATGTCTATCTTTTAAGGTAGACCCACAATAACCATTTTTATGGTTCTGTAAAAAGTTGTAATTTCCACATCACTTTCTCAAAAAATCTGAAAAAAATGACAAAAAACCGGCTAAGATGAATACATTCGATTAAGACTAATTTCAGCATTCTGGCCCCAATGTTTTTCGAGCTTTTGGCGAAAAACGATAAAACGTCGACACAGTTTAGTTTTATTTCTTTATTAGTTTTTTTTAGAAAATTTAATTTAATTGAGCACCTTTGTACAAAATATTATTTTGGCTTCTTTCTCTCCTGTATACCAATCTAAAATCTTCTAGATTTCATAAATTGTAGTAGTTTCCTACATATTGCAGATTTCTCTGTAAATACATAGAGTATAATCCATTTTTTAACTTAACATTATACTAGTATTCGTTCTTAGTCTATATTTTAGGATGCATCTCATAGCTCTGTTTATAAAGTCTGTAGGTTATTTACTTTCGTAGTATTGCACAGATATAATATTGATGAGCAGTAATCAAAGTGAGGTAAAATAATTGAATTACAAATTTTTACAGCACAGTTCTTGGAAATACACGCTCCTATTCTATGCATAATGGCATAGCTATTTTGCCACATACGTAATCAATATGCTCATTAAATGTAAAGTTATTGTCCATAAGCGTGCCTAAATATTTAATTTAGTTTATACATTCTATATTTTTACTTTCTATTTGCACATATATTTGAGACGCACTATTAAAGCTACCAATACACATACATTTCGTTTTTGATACATTTAACATCAACATAACCACTTGTGCAAGCTACAAGTGTCTTCATTCAGTCTTTGTTCACATAAATTAATATTATCTCCAACAATATATATGAGGGTATCATCAGCAAACACTGAGATTTTTGAAAATTTTAAACAGTGTTTTAAATCATTTATATATTATAATTTTTTATTCGTACTAAAATAAATTAATAACTAATTTAAAAAAAAAGGTTTTTACCGGAATTGATTGAGTTAACTACCGTTGGATAAGTTTTGTGAAATAAATTACTGCTTTCATTTTGAGCTTTTTATTTTGAGGTTCAGTTTTCGAGATATTAAGCTTTAAGTGCGAAAAAAAAGGTCCCCCCCCCCTCGCATTCTCACACCCGCATGTCTCGATGTAATCTTTAGTTTAAATTTTGTTTGAGCATTCTGGCTCAAAAAGTTTTCGAGTTATTGCCCAAAAACCAAAAAACAATGACATATGAATTTCAAAGATCCGAAAAGGCCATTTTGTGGATCTCGACAAAAGAATCAAAAAATGTAAAATAATTATGATTATAATATTATGTAAAATCATTTTATTTTCACACAATTTTTCGAGATTTAACGATTTAAATTATATCAGCTTTTTGCGAAAAAAGGGCAACTAGCGATTATGTCACACACACACAGTTTTCTAAGCGTTTCCTATATAAAGAAAAGGACAATAGAATAACTAAGCGGCGTTGATGAGGTGGTTATGGCGCCCGCGCTCTCAGTCGTTCACTGATCCCCGCGGAGATTAGACGTGCATAAAAGACATAAAATGCCTAACTGCGCTTTAGCCTAGTGGTATTGCGTTGTGTCGTGAACCACCAAACCCCGGGTTCGAATCCCGCTCATCATATAGCGGACCAAGAGGAGGAGTCGTCGGCGTACGAGACGTCGAGCCTATCAGGCCTCCTAAACGTGGGAAACGAGCGAGGTGCACCGAAGAGAAATGAGGAATTATTCGTCCTAACAAACGATCTCTCCGCAGCAGAAGTGACAACTCGAGCGGAAAGCGGCTCTCAAAACCAAACAAACAGCCAGAAGGGAGAAGGAGCGACTAGCCCTTGAACTAGAAAAAAGACAGCTCCAGCAGAAAAATCAGCTGGCAGCAGCAACAACAACCACAGCAACAGCAGCAGCAGTCGGAGCAGCAGCGACAGAAGAAGACAAGGATACCGCCCATCTTCACTTACAAAACGGACCTGCATCCACTGTCAGACAGTGGAGGATTATCTTCTTATTAAGTCATGTTTGAAGCTATCTACGACGGAGTTTTACTCCTTTACCCCTAAGGGAGAAAAGCTGCAAAGCATGATTTTAAAAGGATTGGAACCATCTGCTGATCCAGAGAAGATCCTCAAATGGCTCAAAAAGAAAGAGTCCGGCATTCTGCCGTTCGTGAGTGTCAAGCCTTTTACCACAGCAAGAGCAAAACGGGAAACCGGCAACTGCCCTTCTTCTTGATGTAGCTCACTCCTAAGAATGTTTAAGGCAAATTAAAGTCCTGAAATTTCAGGTTGTCTCCTGGGTAAGATTGCAACGCAGCGAAAGCATTCTGAGTCGTCAGAAGAGGGTGGAGCCTAAAACGATCCCAGCACCACCTTCTGTACCTGCAGTACCCGTCACGCCTCAACTGACCTTCGCCCACATGACATCTGGTCAAGGTAGGACGGCAGAGCCTAAAAGACCGAAGGAAGTTCCACGAGTCCCTGTGACCGGAACTCCGGAAGTCACAACTGACATTGTGTCCTTCTTGCTTGCTCTGCAGGCTAAGATGGACCAGATACAACGTCAAATTCAAAAGCATGCAGCGCGAGTAGAGCAGATCTAATCTCTTCTGCCGCCCCTAACGCAATTAAGATCATAATGGCTGCGCTGGCGGAGAATAACCTTCGGGTCCTTACAGTAAATGTGAATTCACTGATTAGGATTGAGCGTAGGAACGTCTTTTTAAGTTGCTAAAAGACCAAAATCCTGATGGACTTCTGGTAAGCGAAAAAATTATTAAAAGAGACCGACCCAACTTCACACAAGGGGGTGAGTCCGCTCGGGTGAACGGTGAACGAGTCCGCTTGCCCGAACCACGACCTGGAGAATCGTGTCCTTGTACAAAGCTTCTAGCTTCGGGAAGAGATGCAAATTTGGCGATCTGAGAATGCCGGGTACACGGTGTTCAGTGAGGATAACATGGCTTATAATGCCATCGCCAATGAGAGGGTACACCCCCCGTTCATTTCGAAGGCTGATCTCCGAGCGGTCTTCGATTCATTGAGAAAAAACACTGCAAATTTTACACTTGGGTTTATTATTCAACTTTTCAATGAATGATTTCTAAGAATCTAAAATGATTAAAAGTTGGATTTTGTAAGCAAAAATTATAAAGCTTGTGGGGGTGTCTATATGGTACCTCTCTCAGAATACAAACTACTAACGCCCGAAAAAACGTTAATTAACTTTGATGGTCGATAAAGGTATTATTTTAAAGGAAGCTGATTTGTTTTTAAGTTAAATTTTATTAAAAAGCGTCGATGTATGTCGACCATCGCGATGGGGGACCGCATCAAATCACGTCCAGCAATCACTTTTTATGGAGAAATTTGTTTGCGAATACATGCCAGCTAATTAACTCCTTTTTTTTAGCAGAACACTAAATGGTTGATATCTCGAAAAATTCTGTAAAAATAAAAAGGCTTTTTTTTATTTTTATTCTTTTGTCGAGATCTACAAAATGGCGTTTTCAATGGCGTATGTCACTGTTTGAGCCAGGATGCTCAATCTTTTTTTTGGCTTAATATCTCGAAAACTGAACCTCAAAACAAAAAGTTCAAAACAAGAACTAAATTTTATTTTACAAAAACTATCCAATGGTACCTAACTTAATGAATTCCGGTAAAAAACAATTAGTTTATTTTAGTACGAATAAAAAATCATGTAAGATAAGACGCAACTCAAATTCAACCCATTACTTTAGAAAATAAGGTATGGGACACGGCATATAAGTCGTTTTTCGAAGTTTGTTGGCTTATAATCTTTTCCCAACAACTTTTCATGACATGGCCGGCATGCTC
Organism: Syritta pipiens; assembly: GCA_905187475.1. NCBI lineage: Eukaryota > Metazoa > Arthropoda > Insecta > Diptera > Syrphidae > Syritta > Syritta pipiens. The sequence goes on along the minus strand of LR994572.1, from coordinate 57,467,764 downwards.
TTTCGAACAATACCCATATCAAATATCTAAGAATATAAATCTGTTTTTTGATTATTCTAACTTTTTCGCTAATAAGTAACTTTCTTAAAAAAAATTTTCGGAGCTTTCTTTGGGCAAGTGAAACACAACATCTGTGGAAATTTCATTTCTTAATTCCAAGTGGTTCACCAGGTACCTAAAATAGTGGTTAATGACAGACAGACAGACATTTTTGTAATCTACGCCCCGCTCCTTTTCCAGTGACACCCATATTGACCATAAAAGTTAATAAAAGATTTTTCAAACGTTAGTTTCAGTACTAACTTTTTCTTTAATCTCCGACTGTTTCCGGAAAAAATTCTCGATTTATTTTTGGGTTGCTGAAGTTCACATTCATTCCAAGTTTCATCCCTTAACTAAGTTAATCACACAGAGTCAGCAAAACACCTTCAAAGCTAACAACACCGAATTAGGTCAAGTCAACCCGCGCATCCGCCGCAATGCATTCACCAAGTAAACAACACTTTACATCGGACGGGTAATGTTGACACCAGCAATATCACCGATACCCCAGCCGAAGCAAATAATGCTGACACCGCGTCTGCTGCAGTTGGAACATTAGGCTATAAATTAGAGTAAGTTAGTTGTCAAGAGTGCTATTCAGTTTGTTGTGAAGTGGAGTCCACTTCTTTAAGTTCATTTGTGTTAATAAATAAAGAGGGTTCTCCTCAATAAAATTGATATTTGTTTTTTTTTGATAAACTAAAACTAAAAAACTTTAACTACTACAGATGATTCAGAAGTTATTAGCAAATATGTAAAGGTAACCGACAAACAGTACACCGAAGTGATTCTATATGAGTTTCGTTATTTCTTTGGAACAAAACCCTAAAAAAGAAATGATATTCGCAGCAGTTTTGGTATTGCTTTTTGCTGCAGAAGCTACTAACTAGCGAAAAACCAAACTAAGTAACTTTCTCTTTAATCTTTTAGTATTTTTCAAATACTAAAGTATTTGCATCCAAATTTTATTACTTCTTCTACAAAAGACAACAACAAAACTGATGTAAATATTACTTCTTCACTTCGTTTCGCCTTTTATTAGAGAACCGTCATAAAAAATTGTTCGTATCGACTTTGTAATTTCATATCCCTCCCCTCATATCTTTGCTATTTAATAGTTTCTTATCAAACACACGCCCATAAACTCTCTATCCTTTCCGTGTGTTCTCTTTTTTACCACACAACTGACATTACAATTGAAATTATCAAAAATTTGTTTAAGCACACAAATGCGCAGGCATAAGCAACTCTGCTTCTGTAGCAAAAGACAACAACAAAACTGTGTGAATATAATTTCTTAACTTCGTCCTTCAAAATTGTACTTATCGAGTTCCAAGGTCTTTTTTGTTTCATATTTCTTCACTCAAACCATTGCTCTTACATTTTCATATGAAACGCACACATAAACTCTCACACTTATTTCTTCAATTTACTTATGCGAGCAAGAGATCTCCCTCTCCGCGTTGTTCTCTTTTTGGTACCACACCACTGACGTCACAGCTTGCGAAAGAAAAAAAAGAGAAAATGAGGATGAAAACGTCATCACTGCGTAATCGATCATTACGTAATATTATACGTAAAAAAATATATTTTTTACTTGAATATTGAATATGATGACAGTAATAAGCCAATATCTCGTGAACAGTTATTCGCAAATTGATGCGAAAGGTGGCGTTGGATTTGGAATAAGCAAAACCTTCGAGCTATTAATTTTGATTCGAGATAAGTGCCAACGATTTCGGAAAATATGAGTCGGAATGTGAAAAAAGCAAAAAAAAAAGATCGAACCCCCGTTTCTCCCCTCCCTGATCTCTGACCGTTATGTCGTTTTAGGGAAATCAATGACATACCTAACACTATTCTTATGCCTAATTTGAACAAAATCTGATACTCGGTTTTCAAGAACCGTTGAGGAGACTAAATAAGTTCAAACCCCTATAACTCCCCTTTGGGTCCTCCGAGCGTTATGGTTCAGCGGTAGGATCTGTAGGGGATCTAGCCCTATTGTTAGGCCAAGTTTCAAAGAATCCTACTGCTCAGTTTTTAAAAATCGTTTCGGAAACGTAAAAAAAAATTAAAATCCTCCTTTCTCTCCCCTTAGGGCGGTCTACTTTATGTGGCAATACATCAAAATAAGTGGCTCGACTGGAACTATTTTTGAGTCGAGTTTTGTGCTTGTAGCTCCAACAACTTAGGAATGGTGGAACTTTTAGTGTTGAAGGACGGCGCACGGCGTCTACAACCCGCCAAACACAAACTGTGAAAGTTTGAGGGGGTGTTAAATTTTTTTTTTTTTTTTTTTTTTTTTTTTTTTTTTTTTTTTTTTTTTTTTTTAAAACTTATGATAAGGTACAGTAATATGTTATTTGCGAAGCCTTGAGGCTTGTCTGCAAAGAAGGTTTTATACATTCATTTTAATTTAACATTTAATTGATTTTAGTTTGACGATTGATTTTTATATTAAAAGAATTGCTAAAAATTAGTTCATACACGAATATAAAGGGGATGTAACAGCGATAAATGAACAGAATGAAATAAATAAGTACATGAATAAAATGAACAGATAAAAAATTAACAAAGAATTAAAAAAGACAAGGGTAGCTAACAGTATGAACAGAAAGTAACTTAAAATGTAGCAGAGAAGTCATATAAGAAGAGGAAAGGAAACAAAGAGATAACACTATTAGAGACAGTTGGCGATATAATTGCATAAGGCATGTTGTCAAGTTATTGCTTCAAGAAAATACTGCTTCAGTTTCCTCCTCCTGTATGATGCCGACTCAATGTTACGGAGCTCTTCAGGGATGCTGTTGAGTATGTTTGGCATGTAGTATGATAGTTGTCGCTTGCCATATATATTCTTGAAACTTGGGAGATGTAACATTCCGTTTGCTCGTCTACGGGTTTCGTAAGGGTGGATTACAGGGTTACGAAGATCGGGATCGCTGTAATATTGCAACACCGCTGTCATGTGGTAGATATTAGCAACCGTCATAAGCTTCGTACTGATTTCCGGGCCTAGGAATTTTGTTGCAGCGTTTTGCAACCTCTGTAACTTATTTATGTGGGTACGTGATGCATTCCCCCAAGCAAGAATACCATACCGAAGTCTAGATTCCACTAGAGCATGGTAAACCTGGCGAAGTGTTGTACATGGGGTTTTATATTGCAGACAGGCCATTGCGTATATAGACCCTCTTAGTTTTTTGCAAACTTCGTTGATGTGAGGCTCCCAGTTGAAGTGTTCGTCGATTACTATGCCCAGATATTTGTACGTGCTAACGAGTTCAATTGAGTCAGCACCTGCAGAACTATCGCATTTGAAGCTCGTTAACTTGATGGTGGAAGCGGGATACTGGGGACTGCGTATGTGCATAGCTTTAGTTTTCCTCGTATTAATCACAAGCCCATTGTCATGACACCATTTCCCTATTTTCGTATACGCGGACTGTAGCTTGCTGACTGCTTGATCTAAGTCCTTGTGACTTACAACTACGGCCGTATCATCCGCATAGGCAAAGGGGAAGCAATCGTTCAGTCCCTTAAGCAGGTCGTTTGTGCAGAGTATATATAATAGCGGACCCAGCTTTGAGCCTTGTGGGACTCCAAGTGATGTGAACCTTTCATCGCTGCAGGTGTTTTTGACTTGTACTTTAAATGTTCTTGCGTTTAAGTAGTCTTCGATCCACGCTGCTAGTTTCCCTCGAATGCCAACTGTGTTGAGAGCTTGTATTATTTTGTCATGTCTTAGCGTGTCGAATGCTTTGCTGAAGTCCAAAAAGAGTACTAGAACGTGGTAACATTTACTTAGGCTTGTGTTGATAAGATCCGTAAAGTTTCCTAGGAGTTGGTTTGTGCTTTTGTTTTTTTGAAATCCGTATTGGCGTTCGCTTAGTACTTTGTTTTTTTCAATAAAGTTCCAGATACGGTCAACCACAATTTGCTCCATTACCTTTTCAATGGTTGGTAGTATTGCTATAGGTCTGTAATTTTCCAATAGGTCTTTTGCGCCTCCTTTATGTATGGGTCTTATGATTGATTTCTTGAGCTTTGAAGGTATCACGGCTTGATCAAAACTAAGGTTTATTAATTTGGTGATGATTGGCCCAAAGATGTCTACGTTTGCAAGCAGATCAATCGCCCTGATACCGCCTTCGCCGGGTGCCTTGTGGATTTTCAGTTGTTGCAAGGCATAGGTCACTTCGTAACAGCTCACTTCAGCGAGATAAACTGAGTTGCAAGTTGTCGTATGGCATTGGCTACCCATTACTCGATCGCAGCTATGAATGGTCGTCAGTACCTGATTTTCAAATGCCTGAGCAAAATTCTCTGTCAGAGCTCTGACGTCTGGTAGTGATGAGACTTTAAAGTTTTTCGCTAATGTATCGTCCAGTGATTTTTTTCTACGTCCTAGTACTTCGCTAATTATTGTCCAAGTTTTTTTGGGGTCTGATCTGGCTTGTTCAAATTTTCTTTGGTAATGTTGGTTTTTTGCAAGGAGTATTTGCTTATTTACTTTATTACGAAATATTTTATATTGTGATTCGAGACATTTATTGGCACGGTTGTTTTTCCATTTTTTATGTAGACGATCACGTTCTTTGCAGATTGCAATAATATCTGATGTGATCCATGCCTCACTTTTTCGTGTAGCATTTTTTCGTTTCTTTTCTTTTGATTGTTCATATATATTGTACATCTTCTTCTCTAGTTCATTGTATAAATCTTCCGCTTGAGTTTCTTCTAATAAGGAACTCCAGTCAGTAGATCTAATGTGCATATTAACCTTAGTAGAGTTGATCTTATGATCATCAGTTATTTTTTCTGTGGTTGCCGCATCACCATACTCGCATTTGTCTGGGGCTGTTCGATGTGCAACAAAGTTGCACAATCAAACAAACCCCAACTCCCCACACACAAAACAAGAAGAAGCAAATGTCAAATTTACAAAATGTAAACAAACGAAATTTGCATATAGTTACCGAATTTTCGGCAATAAACTAACATATATTCTTGAATCGTGATAACGAAAACCCAGTTTCTTTTATTTTACTTTTACTTTCCACAGTAATTTCTTTTACAGGAAATCTTCAGCACCGTTTTCTTATATTTATCCTGTTGTTCAAACCCGAACAGGGGTTTCTGCGGACACCAGGCGGAATTGGCGTAAGTTCTCCATCATTGGACAACACGGGCAACCACTGACCGTTAAAAGTGTAGTCAGATACCTTGGGATCTGGCTAGATCAGTTTCTGTATTTTAACAAAAAGGTAAAGGCTGTTCTGGCCAGAGCTATAGGTGCTTTTGCCCTCACAAAGAGACTGTTTTACAGCAGCCAACTCGGTGAAGGTAATCTGCTACATGGCTCTCATATGGCCAATGCTGGTCTGTGGGGAGCTAGCGCAATGGAAAAGATTCGCCTTTATCGAACGCCTGAGTTCCAGTACATAAATTTCTACCGCAATGAGGTCCTGTACAACAGGGCAAACTTGATCAGGGTGGACAATTTCGTAGTGAAATTGACTCGAGGGCACGTTGCAAGGGCAATGAACTCGAGCAATGGCCTAATCTTCGGGGCTTACTACCCTAACAGCATGTACCACGAGCGGGTATGCCTTAACGGCTTCGTCCCCCCAGAGGCATTTCTTCACCTTGACGGTAGGGGACTTATTCAGGGTAGCTCGACGGCCCCGGTCATTTACCACATCGCTCGGCCAGCTGTGGACAAGCGGCTTACCCACAACGGGTTCGAAGCTCTAAGAGCCGAGGAGAATCTCCGGTTCAGCAGAGCGGTATCGCGGAAGTTGTTAAGCAGCGCCAGAAATACTGCTGGTTGGAAGAGGGAGAAGGACCTCCCTCGTAGAATGCTTCCTGTTAGCCTAGCCTCTAGTCGATAGCCTTTAGTTTGCTTAAGCCATGGCTGGTTTAAATAGCTGTAGGTTAGTTTTGTAGATGGTGATGGGTAGGTTTAAGGTAGATCTAAGAGAAAAAAAAACAAAAAAACAAAAAAAAATGTATTATACGCCTTAGTTTTTAATTACCTAGACTAAATTAGGTTTGGTTTAGATTAGTACTAATTTATCTGTAGTAGTCCTTGAGAGCATGTTCAGACGCTTAGTTTTTCAAGATTTTCTTAGTATAAATTGTCGGTATTTGTTTTTTTTTTAAAAACAATGTTATGCTTAAGTAATTTAAGTCGAAAGATCTAGTTTTAAATAATACTGTTTAGTTTAGAGTGCCCGCTTAGAGCCAGTAAGTTAGTTAAGTTAGTTAAGCTATTTTTAAGCACTTTTATCTAGCATGTTCGGTTATTTGTACGTGGATGTGTGCTCAGACCATTTCCTGATACGCTCTTTTCTATTGGTTGCGATTAACATATATGAATATGCTGTTGGAAATTTTTAAATTTTGTCACTAAATAAAAGTGAACATAAAGAATTCTAAAGAAACAAAAACCAAATTGAACATTATTTTTGTTATTGCTTCAATGTAATTTTCACATTAATCCTAGTGTAAAATAAATAAACACGAGTACATGATTTGTTAATTTATTGGAAGTTTGTGACCGTACCACATTAGTGTTTTAAGTGACTAAGTGGCTATCTATTAATAAAAATACTGCCGAATACTTAATGATTCAAATTGCTTAGCTGTTTGGTAAGCTAACTTTCATGAACTGCCGATTAATTGTCTCAATGGAGTAGCTTGAGACCATTTTCCTTAAGTTCACTAAAGCAATTTTGACACGGTTGGCACGATCAAATGAGAAAGATTTTTCTTTTATTTAGCCTTATTCGAAACAATAAGAACTACCTGATGTTGCTAGTTGCCTTTACTTAAATGATGTCCTTACTTCTAATCTGTTGACGAAAGAACGAAACCCTCGGCGCGTGAGTAAAACTCACACTTGACCGGTTATTAAATATCAACACTACGAACTAAATAAGCGAGAGGAGAACTGTTCAACTTAAACACATTCCACACAGACCGGAACTCCCAATTTTATGTAGTATATGCAATATGAAGGCCATGCCATTTTATTGGCGCATATCGTATCTGAAAAGAATTTCGTATAATACACTTTAGATCGCCTATATTTAACGTGGAGGAAGCCATCGAGATTTTCAAGGACGGAACAAGCTGTACAATTACATATGTACAAAAGGCACAGAAAACGTATTTTGAATGGAGATATTTAAAAGAGAAAAAATATTTATTTTGTTACTTTTCCGTTCTTTTCAATTTATAAATGTTAGTCTGGTAGACGGCTCATAGCTAAAGACTATGTTTATTTGCTTTTCATACAAATATTGTTCGACTTTGATAAAATGGATTATTAAATAAACGAATTATCTAACTATTTCCAATCTTGGGAAGGATATGACCTTTTTCGGTGCAACCTTGCTTTTTGTAACGAACTTGTTGTATTGCCCTCCGAGTTCTTGTTGACACAGTAAATTACTGCAGCATACCCGTCTAAGGAAGCATCGCAGAAGCCATGGAACACAAGATTTTCCCTCGAACTCCACATAGCTCATCGAAGTTCATCGCGTATTGACTGCCACCGATTTGCTGTTCCACCTGAAATCGGTTCGTCCCAAGAATATTTTTTACGCCATAGCTCTTGATAAAGGATCTTTATTGATATAACTTCTGAAGTTAGAAGCTTCCGAGTGAACACGTTTTCGTTTAGATTCACCTTGTAGGAAAAAGTATCCCAGCTGCCGAACACTGCAACTTTACGCAACTATACTCTTCGAAGTCCTTAGGTGACATCTCTAGTTGATCTTCTGAAATAGTGGTCCATTTCCGAAGATTAAATTAAAAATAAATTAGCTTTAAGCGAAGCGCGATGACTACTTCTACGGAATCTGCTCCAGTGATTACATCATCTACGTAGAAATCGTTAAGAAACACTTCAGACGCGCGAGGATACTTGTCTTTTGAGTCGATTGCCAACTGATAAAGAAGGACGAGAGGTTGCTTGCATGGAATGGTGAAGTGCTATAAGCTGGATCTAACCTCTGAACCGTTCGTTCTGTGGCCAATGACAACTGGGAACCAGAATCCAGCAACAATTGAACTTTTTGAAAGGTATCCGATGCATCTTGTGCACGACCAATGGCTGTATGCAACAATGTAGGCGTGTAACGAGTTGAATCAAGTGGGGTGTTGTCTAGGGTGTTTGAGAAGAAGCAAAGATTAATCGAAACAGACGGTTTTGTTGCTGGCGAGAATGTTGAAGTTGATGGCAGATTCGAGATAGCATTGTTGGCAGGTTTGCTTGAAGATAATAAGGAGCAGATGTTTGAGGACGAAGCGTTTGAAGACGAGATGGTTGACGACTATGAAGTAGGATGTGTGAGAGTATGACTGCACATTCTACAGCGATTATTTGAACGAAAATTATAAAATGTATATTCTGAACTAAGGTAGTTGAAGCACAGTTCTTTTACAAAACTTCGACGAGTCTCGGTGGACAGCGATAAAAAATGTTTACAATGCACGAGACTATGCTCAGCTTTACACGTTGGGCAACCGCAATTTGATTCCACGACGTGAGACCGGACTAGACTTTGAATCTTGTTTCGAGTTTGAATTGAAGGAGAAGGCATGTAAGCTTCATGATTCAGCAGAAAATCCAAAATTTCCTTTATAACTGCATCCGACCTTGCACCTACAAATTCAGCCCACGCGAGTTACGTCCCTTCACAATACTCCGAACAAATATGCTGATAACGAAGATATCAGCATAATTGTTCAAAGGTACCTAAAATAAAACTAAACAATACTTCGAACGAATATGCCGATAATGACGATACCAGCATAATTGTTCACAGGGACCTAAATAAACAAACGAAGTAAGAAACTCTTCGCACTCCCCTGAACAAATATGCTGATAACAATTTTCCTAGCATAAAACCAAAGTTTTATTGTAAAATCAGGAAACATAAGTCGCGTGCCTTGTTTTCGAATCTAGTTTTTGAATTCAAATATAAATAACCCACAAATCGCAATTATTTGATTCTAACGCGTTGAAGCCTCGAAGTAAGGCTCCAGGAAAACGCTTGCACAAATGACTGTGCTACCAAATACGTTTTTTCATGTCTGCTTTCCAGCCTATCCGAAGCTAATTGCTAATTGATAATTGCTATCCATGTTCGTTACGTTTGTAACGTTTTTGATAGTCAACGAAAGACAAAAAAATTCGATTCGAATAAAGAAGTTTCTGTTCACTTTTTCGTTCTGAAAAGCATCTTTTATTTATTTCAATTATCTTAGAATATAACAATTGTTATACTCTGTTCAATTGTTGTATATACACTCTTTTGTTTTTTATCTCTTCTAATGATGCAGATGATGATATCGTGTAATTTCTCACTGTACCACAACTTTCTTCTTGATTCAACATTCAAGCAAGCAACATTAAATCGTGAGTTGTATCATTTGTTGAAAATTTGGTATGGAGTTGTAATCATAAGATAAATTTTGTTCGATCTGTAATTCACCCATTTTCAGGGTTTCGTCCCAAAGGAATAACGAAACCCTTATAGAATCAGTTCGATGTCCGTCTGTCTGTTTGTCGGTCGCCTTCACATATTTGCTAATAACTTCTGAATCCTCTGTAGTTAAAGGATGAAAATTGGACTGAATATGTATCTCAGCGACCCAAAAATAAATCGGGAATTTTTTCCAGAATTCATGGAAGATTAAAGGAAAAGTTAGTATTGATACTAACGTTTGAAAAAACTTTTATTAACTTTGATAGTCAATATGGATGTCATTGGAAAGGGGGTAGGGCGTAGATTACAAAAATGTCTGCCTGTCTGTCATTAAGCCTTATTTTAGGTACCTTTTAAACCACCTGGAATTTAGAAATGAAATTTATAGAGAAAATGTGTTTCACTTGCCCAAAGAAAGTTCGGAAAAAAAGTTTTAAGAAAGTTACTTACTAACGAAAAAGTTATTACTAATATTAAAATCTAAAAACAGATTTATTTTCTTAGATATTTGATATGGATATCGTTGGAAAGAAAATGGCAGCCAGATCGAAAAGTTTTACTAAAGTTAGTATCTTAGTCTTATTGGTAAAAAGTTATATTCCCACAAAAACCGACCGTCAGAAATCTTTTATGACTTTATCGTACTAAAATAAATTGGCGACTAATTAAAAAAAAAATTTTTTTTTTTGTTTTTACCGGAATTGATTGAGTCAGGTACCATTGGATAGGTTTTGTAAAATAACATATAGTTTTCATTTTGAACATTTTGTTCTGAGGTACAGTTTTCGAGATATTAAGCTTTAAGTGCGAAAAAAAGCGAATTATAGAGGTTTTCAAGTTGTTTTGCACAAAAACAAATTCAAATTAACGAGGGGAGGTTTTCAATCTACAGAGTTTTTTTTTCAGGGGATTGTGAGAATGCCTCGATTTACACAAGTTTTCGAATTATAGAGGTTCGAATTGCCGAGAGTTTACTGTACTAAATATTTGCAGCGTTTGTAGAGATGTACGAACTCCGTTTATACAAATGAATTGTTTCTACAATACATGACAAAAGGTCTAACCAAAAAGACACATTGAATGTGAGTAAGGGACGCGCGTGTTTTTTTTTTAAGTTTTCATGAAATAAATGTATTAACTTCCTATAATGGATACCCCTTCATAACGGACAATCTTGCTATTCCCGAGAATGTCCGCTATAGAGATATTTCACTGCATATGTATGTATGTGTATAAGCGTATATAAATGTACACATTAAAAATATGGACTGCGATGCCAGAACGCGGTATTTTTTTCTTGGAAGATATCTGGTATCTTTCCATTGGCTAAATGGAAAGATACCATGGCTAAAGCTTTTTTGTTCTGCAGAAAAATAACAAAAACACTTATTAACTTTTGTAATTTCCCTGTGTAAAATTAATGATCCTTTCTTGTTGTGGCAAAACCACCGCAAAATATGACTGATTATGGGAACATTGATCAAAGTATGTCCTGTGAAGCTGTTTCAAGTATATACAGAAATTGGCAAATCCTTGAAAGATTTTGATATTTGCTTACCGCCACACAACATCAAACAATGCAGAAAATTTGCAAAAAAAAAACAGATAACTTTTGAAAAAGGAACAACAAGTCATTTATGCTTTAATTATGTCATCAGTCTACAATAGCAAGAAGAACATTTTCTTTCTGAATGGTCCTGGAGGCTCCGGGAAGATTTTTCAATAAATCTACTGCTTACAAAGATTAAACATGGAGGCGAGACACTTTTAGATGGCGAAAGAACTGCTAACTCTGCTTTTGAACTTTCATTAAAATTTTGTAGTGCCGATGTCTTAAGTGCTCGCAATGTCTCCAAGTAGAGTTATACTGGCAGATTGACACGGGTTCAAAGTTCAATAATTTGGGACGAGGATTCAATGCCCCACAAAACGTCTGGCAAGAGGCTCTGAAAAAGTCATACCTATTGTAACTACAAACTTATACAAGTGTTGCATATTGACGAGATGACATATTATTTTCCACTAATATATGTACTTAATACAGGAGCAGTGAAATTGGAAGTGAGAAATGGAATAGTAAATCTGTAATAATTCAATTCTGGCCAAATGTAAGGCATCATTAAAAATCTGGAATTCAGCTGACAGCGTTTTAGATGTATAGAAGCAGTGCCCTAATAATTTCTAAAATCATTAACACTTCCTGGTGTGCTACCACATAACTTAATGTTAATAATCTTACTAAAAAAATTTTTAGATATGTATGTAGTGCTGCCTGCGCGAAGCTAGGACGGGTTGCTAGTAATACAATATTTTTAATTTTTTTTCAAATACTTTTTGCCAAAAAAAAGATGAAAATAGTTTAACTTACATCAGACAATAAAACAGTGGTTTCTCAAAATTGTGTTTTCTGTCATAAGCTTCTCTGTCCCATTACTACAGAATTAGTCGTTAACAGCTGTATACTATTACAAAAAGCCTCTACCAAGTTGAAAGAAACTCAAGTTAAAAATTAGATTTAGAGAAAAGTACCATGAAATATTTTGATCCTTTTGGATCATTTTGATATATGTTCTGTAACGAATAGAATTGTGCCGTTGTAATTAAAATGAGTCAAATTTTACTTTTTTAACGTCTAATGACACAAACAAAAAAACCGGTCAAGTTTCAGTTGTACTCACCCGCCGAGGGTTTTGTTCGCAAACAGATCAAAAGGTAGAACTTAATATGTGTTAAAAAAATTAACAAATAAAAATAGCTTCAGTAAAATTCTTCTTTTCATTTCGAAAACTCTACAAAAGAAAATCCGTTCTCATTCGCAAGCCATCGCGCCAGCTGTGTGAAAATTGTTTTGGTGCATTTAAGAGATAAAATGCCACGACACTGAGGCTGCCGTGAGTTAATCGTTTTTAGCAAAAAACTGATTCGATTTAAATCGTTAATATCTGAAAAATTGTATGAAAATATTTGGAGTACAACTTGAAAGACGCGCATTGTTACTAACTTCATATATATTTACACGCGCTATTTTTTTGACAGTGACAGCTATTGTATGTTAAAGAGCGTCGAAAAATCTAGTTAATTCCATCTGTCAAAGTATACACAAGTTAATTTACACAAGTTTTGTTTTGCGTTTAAAATGTCGAATTTTGTGCCTTCAAAACAACATTTGCGGGAAATTTTAATTCACTACTTTCATTTGAAGAAAAGTGCAACAGATGCGCAACGTTTACTCATTGAAGCTTACCCTGACTATTCTGTAAGTGTCAGAATGTGTCAGGAATGGTTCGCACGCTTTAAAAGTGATTTTGACGTTGAAGACAAGGAACGTCCTGGCCAAGTGAAAAAGTTTGAAGATGCAGAATTGGAGGCATTGGGCAATACTTTGAATGACATGTATTTTCACTTTCATATTCAATTGAATTGTTTTTTTAACAAAAAAATACGCGTCTTTCAAGTTGTACTCCCAATAATTTTTTTGCATAATATTTATTTGTTCTTTCGCCGATATCTACAAGATAGCGTTTTCGGATCCTTAAAATTCGTATGTTGTTGTTTTTTTGGCTTTTGGCCAATATCTCAAAAACTATTTAAGACAGAGTGCTCAAACCAATTTTAACACAAAGATTACATCAAGACCTATATTCCAGATGTTTAGACCAGTGGTTGTGGAAATGTGGGGGGCGGATGCCTTTTTTTTTCAATAAAAGTTGGTAATTATTTTATTTTAGTAAGAATAAGAAATCATAGACGATTGGATAATTTTAGGATATTGCGATGAGTTGCCCCATATCTCCAATTTTTTTCAGATTTTTTGGTCAAATATTCTAGAAAATAAAGCGGGAGACACGGAACACAAGTCAGTTTTTATCAGTTTGTTGGCTAGCAACTTCTTACCAATAAGAGTAAGGTGATTACAGTACAACTTTTAGTAATCTTTTAATCTAACTATCATCCTCTTTCCAACGATACCCATTTCAAAGAACTAATACCAAAAAGAAGTTTGTTTTTTAAATTTGGCACTAAGTTTTTTGCTAATATAGAATTTTCTTAAAAATTTTTACCTTTGGGCAAGTGAAATACATCTTTTGGCTAAGTTGTATTTCTTAATTCTTAGTGGTTCGCCAATTACCAAGAATAAAGCCTAATGAGAGACAGACCGATATTTTCATAATCAGGACACCGCCCCCTTTCCAATGATACCCATATCGACCATCAAAATTAATATAAGTATTTTCGGGTGCTAGTATTAGTACTAACGTTTCCTTTAATCTACGACTAGTTCCAAAAAAATTCATAATTTGTTTTTGCCTAAATACATCTTCAGTCCAAATTTCATCCCTTTACTACAAAGGACTTATAAGTTACAGTCAAATGTGTAAAAAGCGACACACAGACATCTTCAGTCCAAATTTCATCCCTTTACTACAAAGGACTTATAAGTTACAGTCAAATGTATAAAAAGCGACACACAGACAGACAGACACCGAAGTGATTCGATAAGGGTTTCGTTATTCCTTTGAAACGAACGAAAAGGTTATTCTGTAAGAGGTTAGAGAAAAAAAACAGCCACGGAAAAAACTTGTCTGTCAATTTTATGACTAAACCGATTGCAGTGTAAGTGAGGTGTGTTAAAGCCAATAGAAAGGGTTGGAGACTACTTTTCTCGCACAGAGTACAAGTTAGAGGAGTACTAAGTTTCTGGTTCGAACGCTACCGGTTTTTCTCCCTACTCACCAGGTTGGGTGGGTACTTATTCTTCATTGTGTGCCCGCCTAAGAGGGCTGACTGTTTGACTACTGCTAGCCGTTTTAGACTTGCTTACAAATAGCCCGGTTCCGACCCGGACATGAACATTTTGATTTATTTTCATTGTAGTCTTTAAATGATTCTCATCTAATAAAACAATATTTTTATTTCCATACTCAAGTCGTCGTATGCCTGTATAATGATGCAGTGCATGTAGGAGACGCTGACCTAGTTCAATATCAACTTTGTCTTTCTTTTTGTCACCAGCAGCTTATTTAAAAAAATGACCTTCGACTCTATCTTCCTCGTCACAGAGACAAAAATAAAAAACTGAAAGTGTAAACTTGTTCTGCCTGTAAATTGATTAGATATTTTTTACTTCGTACAAAAAATTAAAATAACACAGACAATATTGTCGGTTTCATTCTCAGTCGGAAAGCGTTTCCAAATCATTTAGAGAAAAAGGAAAAAAATCGAAAAATTGCACGTGTATCGTGCGTGTGAGCAAGATGAAAATATAATGAAAGCAAAAGTAATTACAACTATATGTTTAATGGACACTCATAATGCAACTACGAGTGTGCGTATAGTAGTGTATGCCAACGGGCAAGAGACAACAGATATTGGCAATTCGGTCAGGTTTTACCATAGAATGCCCTGCTAAGCTTTGTGGGTGTTGTAAGGTCAGTCTGGCGAGCTCCCATCAATTAAACTGCTGCAGCAAATCTTTCGTAAGCCACGAAGAACCGTAAATGTTAGTATGTGTGGTACAACTACTGTTTTTTATTCAATAATAACTGTTACACAGATATATTAGTTAATTTATGGCCATAAATAAAAATATTATATAGTATAGGGGAGAACTTTGATAACGCGCGTACTATTTCTCTTTGTTGATCGTTACATACTTTTGAGGAGCACTTAGCACAGTCAGAGAGTATGTTGCTATCCGAATTTCTGTACGTGGATTCGTTTTGGACAGATAATTTACAATAGTATTTGAGTTATCCGGTTTCATTGTATTATAAAGCGTTAGACTGTTTATATGCTAGTTGTTATATTACTGTTTAAAAATATATATATTTGTTTGTGTTATCTATCTGTTTACAGTTGGAGAGATCCTCGTTCACAATTTTTACATTTTGTTTAATGTCCGCTACATCATTGCATTAATTACACCAAAAAGTTTTAAACTTGGAGTATCTTATCTTATTCGCTATACCAACAATTACTAAAAATTTAAGTAAGTGCTTAGCAAATGGGGTTGAAATAATATTAATTGAAACAATCCAAGAAGAGAATGTTCCACGTAACTATTAGAGTGTGAAGGGAACTGATTTTATTTCCTTGAGATTATAGGTCAAAAATTCGAAGTAGCGGAAGAGACCTATTACATTAAATACAGTTTAGGTCATTGGTAAAGGCTTATTGATTTCTCAAAAACCAGAAGATTTAGAATCAAAATACGCCACAAATCGACCACAAAAAGTCAATTTACTTTACACTAAATTTTACAAATTTTAAAAAAAAATTTGGGTTTATACATTTCTAATTTTTTTTTATCAAAATTTTGAGTTTGCATGTGAGTTTGTCAAAAACTATTAACACATTACAAAAAAAATTTTAATGTAGGATTAAAGAACAAGTTTCCGGCTTTCAACTGGTACAGTACTTAAAAGATATAAGAAAAACCCTCTTAATATATATATATAAGATATAAGAATTACTACCCTCTTAAATGAAAAAAAAACGTACTCTTCCCGCCGAATGAATTTGATTTGCGAATGGATTTTGTGAGTATTTGAAAAATTTATTAGTTGCGTTTTTTTCAATCTAATAGGTAATAGTGATTGAAAAATGTATCCATTATGTTTATTAGACGACGGAGAGTAAAATCTTGATGTGTTCTGTTTTATATCTCCGCGCATTGAATGAGTATCCATTTGCATACCGATTCCTTAACATATCGCGGCCAAACCTCAAAATTATTGTAAGCTACTTTTTAAGCAAAAATGAGTAAATTATGCAGTTCGAAAGTTTATTCCATTTATTTATTCTTTGCAATCATGTCAATGTCGTCGACATACTTCCATTTCAGTTTAATGGTAGCTTCCCTCACTTAGACTTCTCTGATTCAGAGATCTCTATTGTAATTCGAGAAGTATGATGAACTGCTATTTCTCTCTGACTCATTTAAAAAAATTAACGAGGTTGTCATGATTAAGTACAATAACAAGAAAGTATTTGAGGCAACACCATAATATGGTGAAAAGAGCTCAATGTAAAGATGAAAGCATTTCAACGACACATTAGCCACTAACCCACCCACGTTGAAAGGAGTAGAAGTGCGCTTTTATTTTCATTTTCATTATTCAATGCATGTAATCAACCAAGCTTTGGTATGTGTGTTGCAGTGATTGTTGGCTGCAGTAAGGTTTCCCTGCATGACTAGAGATTTCGTCACTGGAAGGCGTAGCTCCAAACTACTAAATATAACTGAATTAAACAAAACAGCAAAAGATACTGAGAGGCAAAAGCTATGACCAAACTAATTTCTTTTCAAGCTAAATCTAAATCTTTTATTACTATGCATTCTTTCATCGTCGCGGTATCCGGCTCTGCAGCTACAACACACGATTTTTGTTTACATAAAAAAAAGTCCAACTTACTTTTCGCAGCATATTCCGGGAGGCAGTTTACTCTCTCACACATATCTGGCACTTTTGGCTATTTTAAACAAAGCCAAAGCCCCTGCTGAACGCCCAGAAATACTTGATTGGCTTTGCCTGTGTGGTATGATTACGAACTCGCAGGTACAGTAAATTGTAGACTCGCCAAGGTTTTCCCTACTTCGCTATAAAAGTAATCGTGTTGACACTGTTGAAGGCAGTTCAGTTGGATCGGTTGCTGGAATACAATTGTCTAGCAGCAAATAGAGGCTTACTGTAAATTCAAGTAGTGTAGCAGTCTATTTTGCAAAAAAAAGAATAGATAATTAAATTTATTAACATGTTTAGATTTGTGAGTGTAAAACTGAGAAAAAGTTAAATCAAAACCAACAGCTAATTTGGATAATTCGAAATTGTAGGTGGTCTTTTCAGCCCTAGCTGTAGCGGTTATGGGTCAAGGATACCATCGTAACCCACAGACCGCAGCCATCATCAGCGAACAGCGGTACCTGTCCGGAGATGGAAAATTCGGAGCTGCATATAGTCAAGAGGATGGAATTAATTTTAAGGAGGAAACAGACGCGGATGGAACACGTCACGGCAGCTACAGTTACGTCGATCCAACTGGCCAACGTCGTACAATTTCCTACACTGCTGGAAAGAATGGGTAACTATTTCTGCAACTATTTCATTTGATTTGCATTTTGTGCAATCGGCACATCTAAGTTGATTGCAACAGACTTTTCACACCCAAGCCAAGAAATTTAAACTATCTGTGCAGCAACTCTTTGATGCTGAACGGAGCAGAGCTTTTTTTTAACCTTAAGGATGTGTTTCCTCATGACATTTTTTTCTCTTTGTTTACTGTGTTCCGTTCTGCTCTAGTTTTCAACCCAGCGGCGAACATTTACCAGTCCCCCCACCAGCTCCAGCACAACCCATTCCAACGCCGGGCTACCAGCCACAACCGCAATACCAGCCACCGAACAATTACCAAGCACCCAGCAACGACTACGACGACGGAAGCTACGACCCCCGCTACAACAGTCCTGGCTTCGGTAGCCAGCCGTCATACCGCGCCCCACAACCTGCATACAATCCAGTTCCTAACCCACCTCAGCAACCTGCCTACAACCAGAACTACCAGCCAGCCCCACAGCAATACCACCAACCACAACAGTACCAATCAACAACTCAGAGTCCACACAGATTCCAGCCACCTGGGAAGCTTTCACTTAACCGCACTCCAGACGGATTCAGCTATAGTTTTAACAAAGTCTAAAACAATAAATTGTTTTTACATCTGAGGTTGTAATGTTTTGTGTGCGTGACTTACAATGAATGTTTTTTTTATAGTATTGGTTTATCTTCAATTCTTTCGATTTGCTTGCAGAATATTTACATTCGTTCCGGTTAGAAAGAGTGGTCAATCAACGAAGAATCTTACTTTAAGTTTCAAGGCTGCTTCAGACCCAGTTTTTCATGACCAGTTGCGATGTATTCGCACTTTCATGATAGGTCAGGGTTGACGAGTAGCAAGTGTGACACTCTTTCTCTGCAAATCATGCGCGGAGCATTACAGTCCAGTCACCAAAGAACGATATTAGAGTTACTACGGCACTCAAGTGTGGTGTTGTTATTGAGATCGAAGCAGTTGCCAATGGAAAAGAGCACGTAAAACGAATTGTCGATTAATGTGCAAACTAGTTTTGTATCTGACCAGAATTATTGACCGGTCTATCCGCTTCCGCTTTACTTTTTCCATTACACAAATTGCGCGGGTTGCCACATGGTAGAGTAATTTCGGATACCCATTTTATTTTTACACATTTCAATCAGATACCATGCATTAAACGGAAAACTTGAATTACATTTTGAATATTGATATATTGGCTAACAATCCCAGACAGTTAGGATTATATCTAAGATTTTTATTTATTTTTTACAGATACCACCTTAAAAGTTTTTAGAATTGGAGGGCAGGAAGCAGGCACAGGAGTTTGAAAAAGAATTCTGCATTTTCCTTTGTACAATCTCTGGCTCTATCGAATGAGGTTTCCTGTTTGGTACCTGTATAACCAATCCTTCCTAGCTTATTATTTAAAGTTATTTTATTTCACCTTTTTGAGGCATCTTCCATAGCAGTTTCCAACTACAAAATAATAAGCGATTTGGAAACTATTCACGATTCGGAAACTAGTTTCAGCGCCTCTAGTGTTTAGATATAAAAAAGAAGGTACATAAAATGTCGCCAGTTTCCGCCAAATTCGTTGGAAAACAAAATCGTTTTTTTAATTGTTCGGAAGTGACTTTTAACATTGCACATTGAACACTGAAAATGTACATTGTGCAAAGCAATTATTTCACTTTGCGGAAGATAAGTTATTAGTTTATTTATTGTGCGAAGTGAAATAGACCCTTTGAAATGTTGACTCTTAACTTCATATGATTTGAATTTAGTCAATAGGACTAAAAAAAAAAAGTAAAAACATTTCCATTTGCGAAGTTTCGCAATGGAATTTTATGTAGGTACTGCAAGTTCCATGTTGGGCTTCGCCTCTTTTGAGGTCGTATTCAATGTCAGACGACCTTGGTGTAGAAGGGGATCTCTTTAACCCCAAGTGACAACAAGCAAGGTAAAGAATCAGTATCAAACTTAACGTCTCAAATACGAAAGTGCAAATAAACCTCCGTCCTATTTGACTGCAGACGGTTTGAGAACTTGGAGCGCATCCCAAATCCAACTATTCAACTATTTCAAACTATTTTTTTTTTCAATTTATTTGTATTCAAGCTCTTGATTTGTAATCCAATACAAGTAATAACATTTTACATTTATCACATATTACACAAACATAAGTGCTCTGCTTACTCTTTTATGAGCAGATTTTTGAATTAGATTTCACTCCTACACAACTATTTTAATAAACTGTATTGTATTGGGCGGCATAACAGCCCGTCGAGAGCCAGAGCCTAGCTTTTTCGCTCCTTCACTGTGTTGTGCGCGTTATAATTTTGTCACATGTGGAGGGGACCTACTGTTTAATGCCGGTTCCGAACGGTGAATTGCGAAAGCTTTTCATGACAGAAGTACTCCAGGAAGGTTGTCAGCCGTTCGCTGGAGGTGGGGCCGTGAAAAATGTTTGTGGTGTTTTTTTTTCCCCCGAGCTGGATTCGAACCCGGGTACTCTCGCTCAAAAGTCCGACGCACTTACCGATCGAGCCAACGGCGCCCATATTTTAATAAACGCTTACTCATTTTCTAAAGACATTGCAATTAAAACTATAATTCTTACTTTTGTATTTCGCATTTAAATTTGTATTTTATTTGATATTGATTTCAAATTTTCTATACAAATTTACTCTGATAAAAGAGATTTCAAAATCCGATATGCCGGTTTGGCTGCGCCTATTGACGACCAGAGCACACCGTTCCAAGTCTTAATTACAAACTATGATCCATAACACACAACAAATCTTTAAACTCAACGACTTATAGTAAGATTTTTAAGCTTGACATATGTTCAATCAAAACTGAACTTGTACAATTAAAGAAAATGGTATTTTTTCGTCCGAAAAAACTCATACAAAAATGCACAAAAAAGGTCATGCGCACCTAAGTAAGAACTTTCTCCCGCGAGACTATCCACCTTACCGTGGTGCGGGGCTTAGTAAGGTCGATGAGTCTTTTGGGTAACCTTTCTTCGGGGAGGATAGCGCTCAAGATGAGGCCTGAAGCTAAGCAATAGTCCACCCCTTCCTTCCCTCCCTTAATCACCTCTCTCTCCGATGGGCCGGATCAAGGTGTCATACGACCCGTGCCGAGGATCAGCCTGGTTGGGGGCCCATCTCAAAAATAGTCCAGTTGCGAACGGAGTATCCGGAGCACCTGGCGACACTCCGGTTTAACTAGCCTACCTGTTTACTGCTCGTGGGACCTAACATGTCTAAACTTTTAAAAACTAAAACCAAAAAAACCAATTCCGGTGCCTAGGCATCGAGCGGTGCATCCACTTTAGGCTCTTCCGTTATTTCTACCTCAGCTCCTAAAGTGCTGACACCTAGTGCTCTAGCGCCCAAACCTGGCACTAGCAACGTCAACAGCCGCGAAGAGCGGCCTATCTCTTCAACCCCATCCCTCGCTGCGCTGACAGCTAGTGCTCTGGCGCCAGGACCTGGCACTAGCAGTCGCCGGGTGGAGCGCCTTAAAACTACGACCCCGGGTTATGCTATGCTTACAGCTTTGGCGCCCGTACCTGGCACTAGCAAAGCATCTTCTAAAGACTCACATTTGCGATCTCGAGGTGTCGTTAAGGCTACTCGAAGTATTGGCCCCTCAAACTCGGCCTACAAAGAGCGTAGAGCAGCCGCACGCATCCTGGAGCGATTCAAGGGTATTAATCCTGATCAGCGGAAAATGTCGCTCGCCTGGGCAGTTGAAGTTGCCAGTGCAGGTCCTGCAGACCCTAAGTCAGGTGACTTCACGTTCAACAAAGATCTGCAGAGGAATCCGTAACGGATCCCAAAAGGGTGAAGCCCAGCAGCGAAAGCTCCGTTCCAGCTGGAACAACCTACAGTGAGGTGCTAAAGGGTGACATCGTCTTGGCAGTGATCGACCGTAATGACGTCGACGGTAGCATATCCCCTGCAAACTGGAGGAAGGTAGAGTCCGCGGAATTCTACTGGACTCTCGATCTCGAGCACCCAGGTCCCCCCGCAAGTGTTGTGACGCTGGCTGGCATCAAGGCCATGGCAAGCTCGTCGCATTCGCCGACCAGAGATCTGTCGACATTTATAAGATGGCTCTGTGCAGGGTCGGCGAACTCTGGAAAGGCTCTCGCCTGGAAGTCGTCGACAGAGACCAGATCCGCAATAGACCAAAGACTCGAGCCTGGCTGTCAACCTACAGTGAGGTGCTAAAGGGTGACATCGTCTTGGCAGTGATCGACCGTAATGACGTCGACGGTAGCATATCCCCTGCAAAATGGAGGAAGGTAGGGTCCGCGGAATTCTACTGGACTCTCGATCTCGAGCACCCAGGTCCCCCCCAAAAGTGCTGTGATGCTGGCTGGCATCAAGGCCATGGCAAGCTCGTCGCATTCGCCGACCAGAGATCTGTCGACATTTATAAGATGGCTCTGTGCAGGGTCGGCGAACTCTGGAAAGGCTCACGCCTGGAAGTCGTCGACAGAGACCAGATCCGCAATAGACCAAAGACTCGAGCCTGGCTCCCTGCCCGGACAGACAACACGGAAGTCATCCTGAACATGATCAAGTATTGCAACCCTCAGCTTCCTACTCACAACTGGAAGATAGCGAAGCTGAGGGACCCAGTCGGGGACTCCAGATCGGCGGTAATCGTCATCAACACGGAGTCCTTGGCCCCTCTCGCTCAAACCAATGGCATAATCAGCTTCGGCTTTGTGAATGTCACCATACATGTGTATAAGAAGGACGAGGATGACGCACACAAGGAGAAACCTACCTCCATCGCCACCGTCAATGCCGTGGTGTAGCGGCCCCCACTTTGGTGGAGTCGTGCGTGGTGAGCACTAGAACGGGCGTATCCTGTCACCCGTCCTCTTCAACCGTTTCGCCAAGCTCCCTCTTGTGTATCCCCCCTACCATCCCTTTCCACCACGCCGTCGCGTGCGACATCCGAACTAGATCTGGATGGCCTCGAGCTATCGAATCACTTAAACCATTCCTAATCTCCAATTCCAGCGATCTAGACACTACTACGGTATGCATCGAGGCTCGCTCAGGTCACCGTCAATCATTCTGAGGGTAGTGATCGCCAAAGCGGAGAGCCAAAAGCAACCACTTATTCTAGGCTGCGACGCCAACGCCCACCACACTATCTGGGGTAGCTCAGATATTAACGAAAGACGTGAGCACTAACAACAGACAAGAGGCTCTCAAAATAACACTTGTCTCCGAAAGTCATTCTCTCAAGGTGCGAGACTGGAAAGTCTCGAATAAGCATTCCTTCTCAGACCACCGCTACATCACATTCCGCCTGTTGGAATCTGTTCCCCTACCTCCTGCCTACAAGAATTACAGGAACAATTTTCTCATAAAAAACGATGGCTCATGGACCATCTCCTGTAAAGAGTCCCTTGAACTGCTAATGGACTCTCACTTTCCAGGAAATTCTGTAGATCGAAACAGAGCTCCCACTCACTTGCCGATATCCGGATCCTCCGAATGGGTGACAGAGAATGCCATATCGTGGGCTGTCAACTCATTCGAACCTTGAAAAGCACCGGGTCCTGATGGCATCTTCCCTGCTGAGTTTCAGCAATCCTTAAACCTCATACTACCCTGGCTGTTCACTATCTTCGGGAGTTTTGTGGAACTGATCCACATCCCTAGATCATGGGCAGGTAAAGGTGGTCTTCATACCCAAAGCGGGTAGGTGCACGTCAGTCCCAAGGATCTCAGATCCATCAGTCTATCGTCTTTTCTCCTCAAAACGTTTGAGAAGTTACTGGACGCCCGCACTCGGGATATCATCAACCCTTCAATAATATCCTCCTCACAACACGCCTACAGCAAGGGTATATTGGTAGAAACGACTCTCCATTCTCTAGCAAGCCCTGTTGAGAGATCGCTAGAGTGTAAGGAATTCACGCTCGCAGCGTTCATCGACATTGTAGGCGCCTTTAACTGGGTGTGACCCCATAAGTGTGTGCATTAGTTGACAGCTTGCTACTAAGCAGGGTCATCAACTTCCATTTGGGTGAAGCCACTACCCGGCGTCATGTGCGCAGAGGCACCCCTCAAGTTGGGGTACTCTCCCCTTTACTATGGAACATTGCGGTGAATGAGCTGCTTTGTATTCTTGAAAGGGAGGGCTGTACTGTTGACGCCTACGCAGACGGTGTTGCAATAGTCGTCTCAGGAAAATACTCTAATACGCTTAGTGAGTTGATTCAAAATGCCTTCTCCAAGTACGAAGCATGGGCCTTAGAGTCGGTTTCTGGGTAAACCTCCATAAAACTGAGCTCATACTCTTCACTAGGAAGTACAAAATTCCTTACTTCGACCTTCCCCGGCTTTCTGGCCATCTAGTTGCATGGGTACTCTACCATTCTTGAGTCTATCGATCTTCCCTTAAGGGAGTTAGATTATACTCGCCCCAGAACTCTTTTTAAAGGAAACTTCTTCTTTCCAGATCGGACTGGACTGAAGGCATACCTATAAGAAATGAATCTCTGGTGATCTACACTGAGGGATCAAAAACTGAATCCGGAGTCAATGGAGAGGTCTTTTCCGATGACCTAGGGATCCAAATCTCATTTCGCCTTCCCAACCATTGCAGCGTGTTTCAATCGGCGATAATGGCAATCAAAGAAGCCTTGTCGTGGCTAAGGTACAACGTGGTATCTCGCGCTTCTATCACCATATGTACTGATAGTCAAGCTGCGACCAAATCCCTGAAGACTGTCACTTTCAAATGAACTTGTGGCCCAAAATGAACCAGAACATTAATACATGGACGAAAAGTTTCCTGGTATGCCAAAAGGATAAAGTGCGCATGCATACCAAGTCAAAAACCGATCAAATTAGAATTCCGGCAGTCCGGTTCCAACATGGGCATAGTAGGACCATTGCCTCCGTCCAAAGAATTCAAACATCTTCTTACGATCGTGGACAGGTTTTCGAGGCCTGAAGCCTACCCAATACGGGATATAAGCTACCTTTAATATTACTGGGCATTAGAACCACCAAAGAGGTCACAAACCTCACACCATCCGAGTTATTATACGGGGAAAATATAAAAATACCTCAAGACATCTCATTTTCATCCACGGATGATTTCAACCAATTCATCTCAAAATTAAAATGTTTTCTAAAAACACAAAAGCCGCAACGTTCCCAACTAGAACCAAACCCCCATCTACTCGTTTCCATATTCCAAAAGATCACGTCCTGGTAAGAAGTGATAAAACGAAAACAGCTTTAGAATCTCCTTATGAAGGACTCTTTAAAGTTAAGTAAGAGGCGGACAAAATCATGTTTTTCTAATACAGTTGTTTTATTGCACTTACGAATTGCGTGCTGCCCTTTGCCGCAAATTTGGCATGAGTATTTGTCAGTGGTGCTGAGCGTGTGAAGAGCAGTTCGCTGTGGAACACTACTTATAACAGGTCTGGACTTCTGCTGGTTAATGTAGCACATTCTAAACATTCTAAAGAAATATCTTTCTTTTAAGTTTTTTAAATTGTGTGAAATACCCTGTACTAATCGATGTTAAATTAACTGAACAAAAATCGTACCACAAAACAGTAGGTTTTTTGTAACGTCATCTGTAAACATGCCACTTGCGGTCCTAGACCATCCATAGTCAAAGTAAAAACGTCTTTATCGTATCATCTTGTTCTCGGCGACCTACAGTGGGATTAAACAAATTAATGTAATTCGTCTACATTTGACTGTTTCATCGCTAAATGTATTACAAACTCAATTTTAGGTTTTATGTTAAGTGTTTTTTTTTTGACGAGTGGTAGAGAAAAAACCTCAAAACAAATTTAACGAAAACCATAGAAAAAAAAAACACTGCAAATTTTACACTTGGGTTTATTATCCAACTTTTCAATAAATGATTTCTAAGAAACAACAAATAAATCTAAAATGATTAAAAGCTGGATTTTGTATGTAAAAATTATAAAGCTTGTGGGGGTGTCTATATGGTACCTCTCTCATAATACTGATACTAACGCCCGAAAAAACTTTAATTAACTTTGATGGTCGATATAGGTATCATTTTAAAGGAAGCCGATTTGTTTTTAAGTTAAATTTTATTAAAAAGCGTCGATGTATGTCGACCATCGCGATGGGGGACCGCATCAAATCACGTCCAGCAATCACTTTTTATGGAGAAATTTATTTTCGAACAGTTAATTAATTCCTTTTTTTAGCAAAACACTAAATGGTTGATATCTCGAAAAATTCTATGAAAATAAAAATTTTTTTTTATTTTTTTATTCTTTTTTCGTGATCTTCAAAATGGCATTTTCGGATCTTTACAATTCGTATGTCACTGTTTGAGCCAGGATGGTCAATCTTTTTTTTGGGTTAATATCTCGAAAACTGAACCTCAGAACTAAAAGTTCAACATAAAAACTATGTTTTACTCTACAAAACCTCTCCAACGGCACCTAGCTCAATCAATTCCGGTATTTTTTATTATTTTAGTACGAATAAAAAATCATATGAGATTTCTGGGTATTTTTGCAATATTGCGATGAGTTGCCCGATATCTCCAAATTTTTTCAGATTTTTTGGCCCATTATTTTAGAAAATAAGGTATGGGACATGGTACACAAGTCGGTTTTTTGAAGTTTGCGGGCTTATAACTCCTTACCAATAAGACTAAGATGCTAATGGTGGTACAACTTTTCGCTCTAGGTACCATTCTCTTTCCAACGATACCCATATCAAGTATCTGAGAAAAAAAAAAACAATTTTTTGGTTTTAGTATTAGTACTAACTTTTTCGCTAATAACTGACTTTCTTTAAACTTTTTTTCGGAACTTTCTTTGGGCAAGTGAAGTACATCATCTGTATAAATTTCATTTCTTAATTCCAGGTGGTTCACCAGGTACCTAAAATAAAGCTTATTGACAGACAGACAGACATTTTTGTAGTCTCCGCCCTGCCCCCTTTCCAATGATACCCATATTGACCACAAAAGTTAATAAAAGTTTTTTCAAAGGTTAGTTTCAGTACTAACTTTTTCTTTAATATACGACTAATTTCAGAAAAAAATCCTGATTTATTTTTGGGTTGCCAAGATACATACCCATTCCAAATTTTACCCCTTAACTACAGAGGATTCAGAAGTTATTAGCAAATATGTAAAGGCGACAGACAGACAGACAGACGGACACCGAAGTGATTCTATAAGGGTTTCGTTATTCCTTTGGAACGAAACGCTAAAAAGGACACAATGAAAGATTCTATAATTTCAGGAAGAGATTTTTTAAGAAAAACGAATGTTAAATTAAGCTTTCAAAAAGATAATAAAAATGACGAAATTGAACAAAGTGTAAATTTAAGTAAAAATATTTTGGATGATGAAGTAAACGAGGTGTTGAAAATTAATACATTTGAAGATCGCAATTGTAAATTCAATTTAAATATTAATGAAAATTTAGAGAAAAAAGATAAAATCGAAATTCAAAAGATAGTTGCCAGAAGTGTTTCAGATAGTGATTATGTAAGCAATAGATCAACCAACGGTATCGAAATGAATATAGTTCTTAAAGATACGAACAGTGTTTTCAGTTGCGCGCCTAGGAGATTGCCATTTGCCCATAAGGCCGAGCTAAATAAAATATTAGATGATCTTTTGAGAAGAAAAATCATTCTTGAAAGTAATTCACCACTTGCGTCTGAAAAATGGGCCCGCAGTTTTTGAATAATTTATCGAATCAAAATTCAAAAAGCTTTTACGATCTGAAAAACTAAGAATTTATATTGACGACTTGCTTATTGCAACGGAAACTTTGGATGAGCATTTTAATATTTTGGAAGAGGGAGAACCATTTGCAACTACGCTTCGACAAGTGCTTATTTTTGCATGAACAAATTGCGTATTTAGGATGCAAAATTTCTCTTAACGGAATACGGCTGAATTTAGTGAAAAAGAATTGTCGAAATTTGAATCGTTGAAGCAAGAGCTTTTAGATGCTCCGGTGTTAAGTATTTATAACTCAAATGCAAATACTGAGTTGAACTGCCATGCAAGCAGTTTTGGGTTCGGAGCATTTCAACCAATTCATCTCAAAATTAAAATGTTTTCTAAAAACACAAAAGCCGCAACGTTCCCAACTAGAACCAAACCCCCATCTACTCGTTTCCATATTCCAAAAGATCACGTCCTGGTAAGAAGTGATAAAACGAAAACAGCTTTAGAATCTCCTTATGAAGGACTCTTTAAAGTTAAGTAAGAGGCGGACAAAATCATGTTTTTCTAATACAGTTGTTTTATTGCACTTACGAATTGCGTGCTGCCCTTTGCCGCAAATTTGGCATGAGTATTTGTCAGTGGTGCTGAGCGTGTGAAGAGCAGTTCGCTGTGGAACACTACTTATAACAGGTCTGGACTTCTGCTGGTTAATGTAGCACATTCTAAACATTCTAAAGAAATATCTTTCTTTTAAGTTTTTTAAATTGTGTGAAATACCCTGTACTAATCGATGTTAAATTAACTGAACAAAAATCGTACCACAAAACAGTAGGTTTTTTGTAACGTCATCTGTAAACATGCCACTTGCGGTCCTAGACCATCCATAGTCAAAGTAAAAACGTCTTTATCGTATCATCTTGTTCTCGGCGACCTACAGTGGGATTAAACAAATTAATGTAATTCGTCTACATTTGACTGTTTCATCGCTAAATGTATTACAAACTCAATTTTAGGTTTTATGTTAAGTGTTTTTTTTTTGACGAGTGGTAGAGAAAAAACCTCAAAACAAATTTAACGAAAACCATAGAAAAAAAAAACACTGCAAATTTTACACTTGGGTTTATTATCCAACTTTTCAATAAATGATTTCTAAGAAACAACAAATAAATCTAAAATGATTAAAAGCTGGATTTTGTATGTAAAAATTATAAAGCTTGTGGGGGTGTCTATATGGTACCTCTCTCATAATACTGATACTAACGCCCGAAAAAACTTTAATTAACTTTGATGGTCGATATAGGTATCATTTTAAAGGAAGCCGATTTGTTTTTAAGTTAAATTTTATTAAAAAGCGTCGATGTATGTCGACCATCGCGATGGGGGACCGCATCAAATCACGTCCAGCAATCACTTTTTATGGAGAAATTTATTTTCGAACAGTTAATTAATTCCTTTTTTTAGCAAAACACTAAATGGTTGATATCTCGAAAAATTCTATGAAAATAAAAATTTTTTTTTATTTTTTTATTCTTTTTTCGTGATCTTCAAAATGGCATTTTCGGATCTTTACAATTCGTATGTCACTGTTTGAGCCAGGATGGTCAATCTTTTTTTTGGGTTAATATCTCGAAAACTGAACCTCAGAACTAAAAGTTCAACATAAAAACTATGTTTTACTCTACAAAACCTCTCCAACGGCACCTAGCTCAATCAATTCCGGTATTTTTTATTATTTTAGTACGAATAAAAAATCATATGAGATTTCTGGGTATTTTTGCAATATTGCGATGAGTTGCCCGATATCTCCAAATTTTTTCAGATTTTTTGGCCCATTATTTTAGAAAATAAGGTATGGGACATGGTACACAAGTCGGTTTTTTGAAGTTTGCGGGCTTATAACTCCTTACCAATAAGACTAAGATGCTAATGGTGGTACAACTTTTCGCTCTAGGTACCATTCTCTTTCCAACGATACCCATATCAAGTATCTGAGAAAAAAAAAAACAATTTTTTGGTTTTAGTATTAGTACTAACTTTTTCGCTAATAACTGACTTTCTTTAAACTTTTTTTCGGAACTTTCTTTGGGCAAGTGAAGTACATCATCTGTATAAATTTCATTTCTTAATTCCAGGTGGTTCACCAGGTACCTAAAATAAAGCTTATTGACAGACAGACAGACATTTTTGTAGTCTCCGCCCTGCCCCCTTTCCAATGATACCCATATTGACCACAAAAGTTAATAAAAGTTTTTTCAAAGGTTAGTTTCAGTACTAACTTTTTCTTTAATATACGACTAATTTCAGAAAAAAATCCTGATTTATTTTTGGGTTGCCAAGATACATACCCATTCCAAATTTTACCCCTTAACTACAGAGGATTCAGAAGTTATTAGCAAATATGTAAAGGCGACAGACAGACAGACAGACGGACACCGAAGTGATTCTATAAGGGTTTCGTTATTCCTTTGGAACGAAACGCTAAAAAGGACACAATGAAAGATTCTATAATTTCAGGAAGAGATTTTTTAAGAAAAACGAATGTTAAATTAAGCTTTCAAAAAGATAATAAAAATGACGAAATTGAACAAAGTGTAAATTTAAGTAAAAATATTTTGGATGATGAAGTAAACGAGGTGTTGAAAATTAATACATTTGAAGATCGCAATTGTAAATTCAATTTAAATATTAATGAAAATTTAGAGAAAAAAGATAAAATCGAAATTCAAAAGATAGTTGCCAGAAGTGTTTCAGATAGTGATTATGTAAGCAATAGATCAACCAACGGTATCGAAATGAATATAGTTCTTAAAGATACGAACAGTGTTTTCAGTTGCGCGCCTAGGAGATTGCCATTTGCCCATAAGGCCGAGCTAAATAAAATATTAGATGATCTTTTGAGAAGAAAAATCATTCTTGAAAGTAATTCACCACTTGCGTCTGAAAAATGGGCCCGCAGTTTTTGAATAATTTATCGAATCAAAATTCAAAAAGCTTTTACGATCTGAAAAACTAAGAATTTATATTGACGACTTGCTTATTGCAACGGAAACTTTGGATGAGCATTTTAATATTTTGGAAGAGGGAGAACCATTTGCAACTACGCTTCGACAAGTGCTTATTTTTGCATGAACAAATTGCGTATTTAGGATGCAAAATTTCTCTTAACGGAATACGGCTGAATTTAGTGAAAAAGAATTGTCGAAATTTGAATCGTTGAAGCAAGAGCTTTTAGATGCTCCGGTGTTAAGTATTTATAACTCAAATGCAAATACTGAGTTGAACTGCCATGCAAGCAGTTTTGGGTTCGGAGCAGTCTTGCTTCAGCAGCAAAGCGACAAACTTGTTCACCCCGTATTTTCCTTCCTTTTCCTTTTCCTTTTTTCCAAGCGTGCAACGGCTCAGGAGTCCAGATACCATTCGTACGAGTTTGAAACGTTGGCGATAGTGTATGCTCTCAGAAGATTCAGTGTTTATTTGGCAGGTATTCATTTAAAAATACTTTCTAACTGCAAGTCTCTGACCCAAACTCTTAACAAAAAGTTTCTTAATCCATGAATTTCTCGATGGGCTTTAGAATTACAAGATTATAATTATACAATCGAACATAGAGATGGGAAGAGAATGGGTCATGTTGACGCGCTAAAATCAAAGACTATGTAAAAAATTGTTTTTAAAAAAGAAGGTGTGCTTCACAACATTCCGAATGAAACAATTCATATTGACAACTACTGTCTCCTGCCCTCATGACCATAACTTGTGTTTTTGGTCATTGATGGTTTTTCAAAGTTTACGAAGCTTTTCGCCGTCAAGACAACGAACACCAAAGAAGTGCCTAAAAGTATACTTTTCGTCTTATAGCTGACCAACGCGTATAGTATCCGACAGAGGGAGTTGTTTTATTTCTGAGGATTTCGTTAACTTTTGTAGTAAACACAATATTCTGCACATAAAAATAGCAACAAGTTCGCCTCAATCTAATGAACAGGTTGAGAGGGTGAATAGGACCTTAACTTTTGTGCTTGCTAAGGAGAGTGAAATAGATCCTGCAGAGTGGATAAGTCATCTGGGTAAGGTAGAGTTTGCCTTTAATAATACTAACAATAGGAGCACAGGCTTCTGCCCTAGTATTTTATTATTTGGCGGTCAAAAGGGTGAAGTAAATGACAGAGTACGTGAATACTTAACTGAAAACATTATTAGAGAAAATTCAGAAAATTTGGAATCCTTAAGGCAAAAAGCATGCGAAAACATTGTTCGATGTCAGAGGGAAAACAAGAGTTATTTTGATAAAAGACACAGAAACCATATCCGTATAAACAAGGCGATCTAGTTTTGATTAAAAATACTGATACTACATCTGGCACTAACAAAAAACTATCTGCTAAATACAAAGGACCTTACGAATTAGCTAAATTTCCTAATGACAGATTTTTAATAAAAGATCTTGATAGTTTTCAAGTTTCGCGGATTCCCTACGAAGGAGTGCAGCTCCGGAAAATATGAAAATCTATCCTGTGACAGAATGATTTGATCTACATATGGGTCATTCCACGCAGGATCGCCCAACGTTCTGAACGACCCCCCTCCAAATTGGCTCAAAATAGGTGGAGTTACTTATTGATGTGGTTCAAGTAATGGGACAAAAAATGTTTGCTCAACTCGATATAGTTTGCGAGTACCGAAGGTTCAAAAGTTGAAAAAAGTCAAAATTCAAGATTTCAATTTCAAGATTTTAAATTTCAAAAAATCGTAACTTTGGTTCTGCTTATCAGAATTTTGTAAATTAAGTCTTATAGAATTCAGAAAAGCGCGAACTTTTAAGTAACCCACACAATTTTTATTTGCAAGGACAAAGGATAGTTCAAAGTGTCCTTTTCGACACGCATCCCAAAAAATAGTATTTTAATTTTCCTATTTTTTTTATATGTTGGAAAACAATATTTCACTTATTTTCACTCCAAATTTCAAGTTTATTTATATAATATTTTTTAAAGAAAATCTAAATATTTTGATACACATTTTCATAAAAAAAAATCGGGGACAGTTCGATAACTTTGGCGTCAAAAACTGATGATGGGCTTTGTGTAGAGGGTCGAAAGCAAGCATTTTTTACTGTGGGTAGGGGATCTACCTCACCCCGTTCACGAGGCAGGGGCAATTTAAAAAAAAGAATTAATTGACATTATAAAAAAAAATATTAAAATACAACGACAACACTTACAATAAAGTACTTCACCACTTCAGGTTTTGAAAGCCAGAAGCCTGTTCTGTAACCGTACATTTAAGATAAACTACTCATGTCCATCATTTTTGAAAAATTAGCAAACAAACTAAAAATTTTTATAAAAAAAAATAGCAAAAATTTGGTTGGTGAGCTAGTTATACTATATTTATAATCATTCCTTCTAAATTGTTACTTAATATTTTTTTCATTGAAAGTACATAAAAGGCTACGTCTTACTCTGTACTTGTTTTACTTTACTAATAAAGAAAAAATAAGTAAGTTGAAAGATTTTAAAGCACAGCGTATGTGTTATGCATTACTTGTTTACTTAGACGTGACACCCCATGGTGTTTGCTTTTTAACATCCGATCTTGCAAACGACAAGGCGTTTTAATAACGGGGTCGTTCAAATTGGCTTCGAATGAATTGGTGAACTTTACTCAAAGTTAAAGAAATGTTTGCGAAGTCTAATCTCAGGACCTATTGAACGGATTTCCATGCGGTTTTCACCAGTAGTTACTGTTGAGTATGCTCCATATTTTTTTTAGACATTTTGATACAACAAGTTAACGGTATATTGAGATTTGTAAATGAAGTCGAGAACTGGCAAGCTGCGAACTGAAGGCGGGTGCTGTCTAAACAGTTATAGATACGAAAAAATAATGTATGGGGGAATTGACCGTTGTAAGTTCAAAAAAAAAAGTCAGCGATAGTATATGTCGATCTTTTAAGATAGACTCACAATAACCATTTTTATAGTTTTGTCAAAAAATCTGGGCTCTCATCATGTAACACGACTATCGTCTAACGATAGCGCTTGGAGCTTCACATAAGCATCACCCACTTCATGCCCGTTTCACAATGGCGCATGAAAGCGAGACGCGAGCGGCGACTCAAGTGCAAGTTGTAAGTCATATTCAATAAAAGAGAATGTACTGAGCAAAACACAATCGCACGTGTCTCGTCCTCTTGCCTCGCGAAAGATTCGAAAAATTGAATATTCCTCGGTGAAGTTGTGCGTGTATAGGAAAAATGAATTAAAATGAATAGGTTATATGAAGGCCAAATTAAAAATTATTAGATTGTGTTCTAGAAAAGCCGTTAATTTATAAATATTAAATAATGAAGGTATGGAGTGGAATTGCCGAGTGTGTTGGAGCTGATGGTTTGTATTCACATACATACTGATGTGTATTTTATTAAAACATTTTAATATCACAGCAAAAGATTGTAAGACCGCTTAGAAATCCTTTCGGGATCAAAAGGAAATGAAAGAGACGTCGGGAAAGGAAGCAAAAAAAAAGCATAAAAAAAGTATATATAAGTATATAATATTTTGAAGAGTCCTTTAAGAACAGACAGACAGAGGTCCAAACAAGGAAGTGAGTGACAAAGATACTTAGATATTTGCCAATTATAGAAATTTAATATATATTTTTTTCCCTAGGAGATGTTCAAGTTACGATTTTTCGGAGGAAGAGTCACAGCCGATGGACCCAGACATTGCTACAATCATCGATTTTGATTGAAGACATACATATGTTTGGCAATAGCTAACAAGGCACTGGTGCAACTGGGAATGCCTGCTCCGTATCGATCAGCGAACGACATTTTCGATTGTGATTTGCAACGAGATCTGATCACAAATGAGCTAAACAAGATATTCATCTCCCTCGTCTCTTTCGCCTTGATTTTATTTGACAGCGTTTTTTATACAATTCTTGTCTGTGAATGCAGTGAGCAGCCAATATATACCTGTTTAAAATTCATTGCAGCCACCACTTTTTTTGCAAGTTTTATGCGTCTTTTAATGTAATATCTACGAATATGTTTCTATTGAAATTGTAATGAGCATTTCTCCCACTATTACTATTCGAGATAACAAATTTAGCCTATTTATATTAATTGAAACAATTAGTTTCATGCTTTCAAAAAGTAACGTGCATCCGCATTCCGTACAACAAGGAATGGCGGCGAAAATCAAACATTTAGAACAAAATGGAGTTGCTCGGAAGCATATATCAATGTGCGTGAATCTGCTCAGATGCCCAAATAAGTGTGCGTGTAAAATGTGGGCGAGGGGTTTTCCAGTATGGAAAGCTGGGTATCTTGTATAGGTTATTTGTGATTCTGACGAGCTGAGGACATTTGTTCAAACAAATCTTCCGCAGTTGTTCTGGAAAACAACGGATTGCGTGTGACAAATTATGCGGGCAATCACAGAACAAAGCGGTGGACAGTTTTTCAGAGATACGCCCGGTGGTACAGGCAAGACATTTCTTCCTTCACTCATTTTGGCAACCATACGATCACAAAATAATATTGCACTGGCCATTGCATCATCTGGAATTGCGGCAACTCTTTTAGATGGTGGCCGAACAGCGCATTTGGCATTGAAACTGCCGTTGAATTTGCAAAACACTGAGACACTAACCTGCAATTTCAGCAAAAACTCTGAAAAGGGGTAAAGTACTCCAAACGTGTCGCATTATTATATGAGACAAATGTACAATGAAGCATTCGAAGCGCTCGACCGTACACTGCGAGATTTAAAAGAAAGCGCACGAATCTTCGGTAGCGCACTTATTTTATTGTAAGGTGATTTTCGACAAACACTACCAATTATACCTATGTAGTTCAACATCCGCTGATGCACTTAATGCATGTCTC
Organism: Syritta pipiens; assembly: GCA_905187475.1. NCBI lineage: Eukaryota > Metazoa > Arthropoda > Insecta > Diptera > Syrphidae > Syritta > Syritta pipiens. The sequence continues at coordinate 57,432,493 of LR994572.1, read as the reverse complement.
AAATCATCAGTTTTATGGAGTGATTTACAGAAATTGACTTTGAAAACCAACATACGTGTACAACTACAACGGGATACATCGGCTGGAAATTTTGCAAAACAATTAATGAATATAAGAAATAGGCGAATGCAAATTGATGAATCTACGCATTGTATCACCTGCTAGCAAACTTCTGTAAGATCACAGAAAGCATAGAGGAATTGGTGCAAAACGTTTTCCCAAACATTTCACAGAACTACAAAAATCATCAGTGGCTCAGTACGCGTGCTACAATATTGTATAAGGTTGGCGTAAGGCTTGGCCACTGTTTGGGACGATTCACCGGCTTTCGACCACGACCGTTTTCGCTTGATATTGTCGTATGTGATCCATTTTTCGTCGCCAGTCACCATCCACTTCAAAAATGGGTCGAGTTCGTTCCATTGCAGCAGCATATCTCAGGCGTTGATTCGGTCCAGAAGGTTTTTTTGCGTCGAAAACATTCCTCCGCAGTTCGAAGTGATAGAGTACCATCCCCCAAAACGCCATTAATCTCACGGAACGTTTCTCTAGCGGATTTGCCTTTAACGAAGGAAAACTTTAAAATAGCGAGAATTTCCATGTTTACACGTCTATAACTGTTGAACGCAATATCCAAACTAATCATGCATAGCGTCGTTTTGTAGGTTATGTCAAGACCTATCAATTGATAGTACTGCCAGATACGAGCTCTGTAGCGCTTTGTACATAGCCGGATAATTCAAAAAGGCGGAAGGGATATTGACAACCTTATATATTAGTTGCCAAAAACATCGAAGTCAATACCATCAACTTCACCATTCTGAAAGGAATACCCGGTGAAACGACAACAAATACTACACCGATACTGTGGTGAATCAAGACAAAGTTGTTAACTATCCAACTGAATTCTTGAATTCGCTCGAATTACCAGGCGTGCCACCGCACGTTCTTTCATTAAAAATTGGCATACCCATCATTCTTCTTCGAAACATAAATCCACCACGACTTTGCCATGGAACCAGATTCACGGTCAAGAAAATAATGAACAATATTATCGAGGAAACAATTTTGACTGGAAAATTCAAAGGTTTTTTTTTTATATATAGGTATATCGCAATAAATACTAACACCTGTCTCTAGGACATTAAGTAAATGGAGCAAAACGTTTAAAAACATTAATACGCTATAATTTAACATTTTCAATAATACAGTAAACTTGCAGACAACATGAAATATATTACATATATGTATTTTATATTTATTGAAGAGCCAAATCAATAGGTCTTCTTCGTTTCAATCTTCTCGTTCTAAGTGTTTCGTCGTCGAAGAGCAGGTTGATGTCTTTGTTGCGGTGTGCCAAGATTTTTGTTAAGTGTTTTTTGCTTATTTTTTGTATCTCTTCATCAATTGTGTTGCTTTTTGAAGGTCGCAATGAATGTCCTTATTACAGATATACCATTCGGCGTTGGTAATCGTCCTTAGAATTTTATTCTGTTGTCTTTGAATTATACACAGGTTGTTTTTTTTTATGTTCCCCATATTTGAGTCCCATACGTCCATATTAGTTTTATAATACATTTATAAATAAGTAATTTATTTCTCAGAGAAACACTTGATTTGGGGTCGTAGAAGCCAATAAAGATGTCGAAATTTGTGTTTTATCTGAGTCTGTTTTTGTTGGATATGTAGCTTCCAAGTAAATTTACTGTCTATGTGGATCCCTAAGTATTTAGCGGCTGGTTGGATAGATATATTTTTGTGATTTATTGTAAGTGGTAGCGGTACGTATTTCGTTTTAGTTGTGTAAATGACTTGTATCGTTTTGTCTTCGTTAATTTTTACGTTCCATTTTGTGAACCAAGCACTCGCTTTGTCCAGTATTTGTTGTAGTTGGTAGGTCGCAGTTGAAAGGCCGTGTCCGGTATTAAGACAGACAGTGTCGTCCGCAAAAGTAGCAATCATGGCCGTTTCGCTGTCTGGGGTAGGGATGTCTGCAGTGAAGATGAGGTACAGGACTGGTCCAAGGATGCCTCCCTGGGGTACTCCAGCTTTTATTGGGTGCATGTTTGAACACTTGTCATTTACTCTTACGTAGAAGCATCTGTCTTCTAAATAACTTTTAAAGAGTACAAAAAAGTCCTGCGGAACGACTTTACTAAGTTTGACCAATAGTCCCTTGTACCAAACCGAGTCAAAAGCCTTAGCCACGTCAAGGTATACTGCAACGCAGAATTTTTTTTCGTCTTGTGCCGCCGATATTTTGTTTGTCACTCTATGTACTTGCTCGATTGTTGAGTGCTGTCGTCTAAAACTGAACTGGTGGTTTTGTATAGCGTTTGATTTATGCGAAGGAGTTTTTCGAAAATTTTTGACAGGATTGGAAGTAGGCTAATTGGTCTGTAGGATGTTGTCATTGTGGCGTCCTTTCCAGGCTTTGGTATAGCTATTACCTCAGCTACTTTCCACAGCTTCGGAAAATATTTAAGCCGGATTGCTACGTTAAATAGGTTCTGAACAAAAATGAAGGCTATTTTCGGGAGCTCTTTTAACAATTTGCCTGTTAGAAGTCGTAACCGGGTACTTTTTTACTCTTGATCCCTTTTTTTATACAGGTTTCAATTTCATTGGCAGTCATTTTTCTTATAGGTCGAGTGTCTTGTATGTTTTCGAGTGGTGGTGCCGAAACCTTGTCCCCTTCAGGGTTTGTAAATGTTGACTCAAAGTATTTAGCTAAGGTAGCTGCTTTGTCAAGGTTGTCTCTAGCCCATGTGTTGTCAATTTTTTAAATTGGAGGATGGTGTTGCATTTTGTTTGTCATATCTTTGGTTGCTCTCCATAATGAGTAGTTTGTCGTAGATATTGGAGTTAGGTTCTTAAGGTAGGTCGTGAGGTTACTTTCGTGTGCTTCCTTTAGTTTAAGTTTTAGTAGTTTAGTTATGTAATTTAGGTTTGTCTTGTCAGTGGGTGCTCGAGTCAACTGCCATTTTTTCCTTAGTTTTCTCTTTGTCTTTATCAACTTTTCAATCGTAGGAGTCGGTCGAACGCCTTGGAGTTCTGTGCCTATAGAGGGCGTTGCTCTATAGGCCCCTTCGTTGATTTGGTCATTTAGGTAAATAATTGCTCTTTCTAAGTCGTCTTTCTGTTTGAGAAGAATGTCTGTTTGGCGGAATGCAGCCCAGTCAGTCTTTGAGTTGTACAGCTTAGGTGCTTGTACTTTTTTGGGGCTCGTACAGTATTTTAATATAATTGGAGAATTATCTGAGTATAGGTCAAAAGAAGACTTTATTTCCAAGTTCTGACAATTGATGTTCTTTACGATGCAGAAGTCAATAAGGTCAGGTTTCTTCGTTGTGTCTGTGGGCCAGTACGTTCGTTCACCTGTGCTTATATGGTTGCACTTATTCCTATTGATTGCGTCCAGAAGATTTCTGCCTTTTTTGTTAACGAGTCTTGATCCCCAGTCTGTGTGTTTAGCGTTAAAGTCCCCTCCCACAAGGAAATGGCCACCCAATGATTTTAAATAAGAGTCATATTGTGGGGTAGTTATTTTATGTTTTGGTGGGCAGTATATAGAGGATATTACCATTGGTCCATGTGCGTCTTGAATTTGAATTGATGTAGATTGAATATAGTCTGTTTTGAAGCTATTGAGCTCAATATTTGGCTGTTTACAATAATTGCGGATCCTCCATGTCCTGGTCCATCCGGATGATTCGTGCGCAGAGTTGAATACCCGGGGAAGTGGAAACGCTTTTTCTCAGTCAGATGGGTTTCAGCAATAAGAATGATGTCAACTTCGTTATCTTTTAAATATTGTTTCAGTTCCACATAGTGCTGGCGAAGTCCGTTAGCGTTCCAAATAGTCATTTAAAGGTTGTTTACTTTCATTTTGTTTGGTGATGAGTAATGTTAAGATGTTTAACATGTTGGTCATTTGTGTTACTAGTTGCTTCATCATATCTTTAAGTTCTTTTATGTCGGAGGAGTATTGTTCGTTAGTGTTTTGTGATTGTTCAGCAACTGTTCTTTTGTTTATTGACGTTTGTAAGGACTGTTTGTTTGGGGAACTGATCAGGTCTGATGTGATAGCGTCTGCGTAGCTTATGCTTGGTTTTACTGTTGCTGGTTGGCTAGCTGTTTTTTGTGGTACCTATGGTTGGTTCGTCATGTTCGTGCTTTCTCTCGGTCTCAATGGAGGGAAGCGTTGAATCATGAGTGCTTTATAAACCTCGCATCCCTTATAGTTTGCCGTGTGGTTTCCTCTACAGAGGGCACATTTCGGACTTTTTTCTTCCTTTGTTATATTACACTCGCTAGTCTTGTGCTTTCCTGCACAATGGACGCAATCTGCGTAAAATTTTGCGCAGAAGTTCCGAGTGTGGCCATATTTGTGGCAGTTTGTGCACTGGGATATAGTTCTCTTATGGTGCGGTATTTCGAAAGAGACTATGCAATTTAGGAGGCGTCTTATGTTGTAATGTGGCGTGCAAAAATGGATACATACTCGGCGGTCGTATGGTTTTTTGTAAATGAAAAACCTCCCATTTGACAGATTTGAATTATTTTTATGTTATTTGTTTCCTTACTCTATCACCAAAAAAAATGAAGTACAAGCGATTTTTATCGCATTTATAGAACGGTGGAAAATTACAAAAGTTCATCTTGACCCCAATGTATCCATTTTGCACGTTTAGAAAAATATCTATTTTGATGTGCAGGGAGAGTAAGATAGCTTTGAGGCCAAAAAGTGATAATGGTTTTTCATAGAGCGTCCAAAAATGAACAATTTTTGCTATGGGCGGGGTGTCTATCTCACCCCGTTTAGGAGGTAGGGGCAATTTAAAATCAAATCAAACAACATGGAAAAATAATTCATTAAGAAACAATGGCAACACCTACAATGAAGTACTATACCAACTTAGAAAGAGGGAAACTTGTTCTTTAATAGTACATTAAAGATAGATTGTTCATGCCCATAGTTTGTGAAAAATTCGCATACAAACTCAAAATTTTAATAAGTTCCTCTTAATATGACTCTAAGTCCCCTTTCTTCCTTGGGTTTGTACGTAAAGTATTTAGTTTGTTTTTGTCTCAACATTTTTATTATTTTTGTGTAATAAATCGAGTCGCTTGCCTGTATTCGTTTCTGATTTTTTGCGAGCACTTTGAGTTCGTAATTTGAAGTTGCCTCCTTATAAAGAGCTCTGATTAGGGTCTGGACGCACTCAACGTCTAGTACATATATTGGTCGGTAAGTACATTTTTGGTCGGTAAGTTTTGTTTTTCGTTGTCGGTTTTGTCGTTGATGTCGTTAGTGCATTGGTCGTCTTCTACTACTAGTAGCTCAAAGCGGTTGGACGAGATTTCCTGCTTAGGTTTACTTAGCCAGTAGTTCAGTGTAGGCTCTTCTCTCGTCTTTGGTTTTTTTGTTGTTGCCTCTGCTTTGTGAGGTGAAACTCGCGCATGTTTGCTACTAGTGCTTGGGGTTTGGTTGCTCTCAAGTGCATGGGTTACAACGGTTGTAGGAGTGTTGCTTTTGACTGATTCTGTTGTTACCTTTGTGCTTGTGATAAGCGGAGTAGCGGCAACTTGTCCAGAACTCAAAGTCGTTGTTGTTGTTGTTGCAAATGGCGAGGCAAATGTTGTAACAACGCTAGTTGATGTTGCTGTAGTTGTTCCGGAAAGGCATTAAGATGCAATGCATTTACTTGCTTCCTTAATTAGTTATTTAAATGGTCCTTAATGAGAAAATTTGCTTACCGTACGCAAACTTTCGTGGATTGATTTTGTCAATACTGGTTGTTGTTTTTGTTATAACTCTTGAATGGATAAGAGTATTGAATTAATATTGGTAGATTCTGAAGCTTTGCGAAAAGCTCTTTTCAAATATGCTCCTTTCAAAACAAATTGTCACATATGGTTTAGGAATAAACGCCCTTTTTCGCCAGATTTCTTTATCGTACGCAAACTTTGTGGAGCACTGTATTTGTGTAATGTATTTCCTTCAAATTTATTTTAGTTACGGCGTTGCAACGCGCGCAGCTAGTTTATTTTAATAATATTATTGTGGTGCGAAAAAGCTAGGCTCTGGCTCTCAACGGGCTGTTACGCCGCCTAATACAATAAAAAAATAAAATTACTGAACCTTTGTTGCTCTGGCAAAATCATTGCAAAATATGATTGAAGATATGTTGCATCAACAAAAAGTGACATCCGATTGTGGGAACATTGATATACATTTTTCTAGTAAACATATATGTATATCAATCAAGCGTAACAACGCTAGTTGATGTTGCTGTAGTTGTTCCGGAAAGGCATTAAGATCGCGCCCAGTTGGGGGGAAATAAAAATAGAGATAAAATAGATATAAAATAAAAATAAAATAGAATAAACATATAAAAAGAAAAAAAAATTCAAATGGAATAAAATAATAAATAAATTAAATTTAAATTAAATTAAATTTAATTCTAAGTTAAAATTCAAACTAACGTTAACATTATTTGAATAGCTTATTTTTATTTTTATTTATTAGATTTGAGTGGCAATTGATTGCTCGGACCGCTGTGAAGAACGCATCTGCTCGCTCTGGAGCTTGGCTTACAATTGATTGAATTGATTGAAAATTCAAAGGTGAAGACGTAATGTTGCCGCGTATCCCAATGATCCTGACAGAAATGCTATTCGAATTCAAACGTTTGCAGTTCCCGCTTTCACAATGACTATCAACAAAGCACAAGGACAAGGACAAGTGTGTGGATTAAATTTGGAGAATCCATGCTTCTCACATGGGCAGCTCTATGTGGCCTGCTCAAGTGTCGGAAAACCGTCTGATTTATTCGTTTATGCGCCAGATGGAAAAACAAGAAATATTGTATATCCTACAGCACTCGAATATCAAATTGAAATGAAACGCTGCAATGTTATATTTTTTTCGAAATCAACAATATCAATAAAATGACTCAAAATTGAATACACAAAGGTTTGCGTACAATAAAGAAATCTAGGACGTTTATTCCTAAACCATATGTTTAATATTAATAACCATATGTATAATATTAATTCAATACTCTTATCCATTCAAGAGTTATAACAAAAACAACAACCAATATTGGCCAAATCAATCCACGAAAGTTTACGTACGGTAAGCAAATTTTCTCATTAAGGACCATTTAAATAACTAATTAAGGAAGCAAGTAAATGCATTGCCTTAGTATACCCGTTGTTAGCAAGTGACAAAATGTAGAAAAGTCCATAAATATGGGAACAAAAGACCATAAATATGGGAAAAAACGGAGCATTGATATACATGTTTCTAGTAAACATATATGTATATCAATGTTCTCTTATGCAAATCTTTGGAAGATTTTGAAGTGAAAACTTCTTTAGGATCCGATGAAACGAAAAAGCGACAGTAAAAAGAGACAGACGCATAAATTCACAAGATTTAACGTGGGAGAAAATGAGATAGGAAGCATTATACAGTGTTCCTTATGTTCGTGGTTCTCTTTGTGGTCTGTTTCGTATCTCCTCCACTCGAGTTTACCAAGGCATATTGGGAGTTTGCTTGGACCTCAGCCTGAGCGTTGTACGTGTGTTAATACGTGTTTGTGCTTTGATGTATTTGTTGTTTTTTTTATTGAACACTCCTTGTTTTTGCTTCCTTATTTTTTGCTTTTGTGTTTTCTGGTGTGCGGTTAGGTATGAATGTACAGTACCTTACAGAATTGAGATACCCCACAAATAGTTCTAATTTTGGTTTTTTCGTCTGAAAAAGACAAGAAAACAATGTAGTTTTGATTGCACATATTTCATTTCATTTTTAATACGTTAAAAAGTAAAAACAACTACAAAGTTAACAAAACATGCTATTTAATTTTTGTGGGTGTATGCTAAATTTTGTGAGATGCTGTCTATATCGGCAGAAGCTCGTGCTTTTCTTATTTTTTTTTTTTTTTGTTGTGTTTTCTGTGTAGGTTAGCATGCGTGCATTAATGTAGGTAGGCTTAGCATGTTCCTGCATGTCAAGATACATATGTATTATGGGAATCAATTTTCGGGGTATTTACACTATTTTTTGTTTTTCATTAAACAGATTAAAATTTTATTGGCCTGTATATGCAGTCGAAACTCTCTAAGTTGAATTTTCACGGGATATCAAAATTAGTTGGAGTTAGAGGGATTTTTCGAAAAATTCGAGTTAGAGGGATTCATATTTTTTTTTAAAAGCCTTTATGTATGAAAGGAAAAAACACTGGAAATTTCTAAAAAAGCTTGTAATTTTGGATTGAGTCTCTCTACTTTAAAATGACAGTGTTGGACGTTATCCGTTACTCTCAATGCATTCACTAAATGAAGCTAAACAACACAACGAATAAGTAGCGCAGTTATTCATACAAAGCCACACAGTTGTGTGAAAAAATAACCTATAGGCTCATTTGTGGTTGTGTGTAGACGACGATTGTGTGGCCCCAGACGACAGTTGTGTTTGCCCAACATGATTGTGCTTCGAGAACCGTTGGCGAATAGTTTCGATTTTCTCATGTTCGACCTCATTCTTGCTGTGAACGTTCTCCTTCTTCCTTATATAGGTAAACAATAATAAGGGCAACCACATACGCTTTTTTCCGAAGTGTGCAATGCAGCAGCATGCAATGAAAAAAAATTCGACTTAGAGGAATTAAAAATAGACCAAGAGTCGAAAAAATGTATTCGAGTTAGACGGCTTTTGGACTTAGAGAGCGTTCGACTTAGAGGATGGATTTTGTATACAAAATTGAAAGGAATGCCAAAGTGCCATTTAAATTTCCAAAATCATCAAGAATACCATAAATGAAAGCGTGTCACAAAATACAGGAGGGTTACAAAACCAGAAACCAGCAAATTGAAGAATTTTGTGTTGTTTTCATTTATCTATCCCTACCTCGGTCACTCATTGTGCAAGCCACAAATGAGCTAAACAAGATATCCATCTCCCTCGTCTCTTTCCCCTTAGTTTCATTTGACAGCGTTTTTTATGCAATTCCTGTCTGTGAATACGTGTGAGCTGCAAATTGGTTCCTGTTTAAGATTAGTCATTGCAACCACCAATTTTTTTTGCAAGTTTTAGGTTTATTTTAATGGAAATATCTAGAAAAAATGTTTCTTTTGTTGCAATGCGTATTTCTCAAACCATTACTCAAACTATAATAGCACATTTAGCCTATTTATATTAATTAAAAAAATTTATTCCATGCTTTCAAAGAGTAACGTCCATCCACACACCGTACAATAAGCAATGGCGGCGAAAATCTAAAATTTAGAACAAAATGGAGTTGCTCGGAAGCATATAACAATGTGCGTGAATTTGCTCAGAAGCCCAAATAAGTGTGCGTGTAAAATGTGGGCAAGGGGTTTTCCAGCCTGGAAAGCTGGGTATCTTGTATAGGTTATTTGTGCCCTTAGTCCTCGACCGCCTGTGCCGGTGGGAGCTTTTTACTTCACATCATTTTGAAGTACCAGTTGCACCATCTTGGTATTATATGGTCTTTGGTTATATACACAATAAAAAAAAACATCACATTTTGCACTATAACGAAATTTAGTGAAATAGAATATCTCAACAACGCATGAAATGATGAACTATGTGTGAAATTTTTAAAACTCAAATATACATATAACTACCTTATCAGAAATAATGTCAAAACACAAATTATACCGTTTTTTGTGAGAGTCAAATCAACTATACACGATGACGACTATAGCCTGATTTACACCTGATTCGTTTTACTGTGATAGTTCATGCGTTGAGCATAAAGTAAAAATCGACCCGTTTTTGATTTTAGTTTTACTGCGAAAGCATTGCTCTTGGGCGGTTGAAAAAAATTAATTTAAATACAATAGAAAGGTTAAAATGTTAACCAATTAAAATAAAAAACATAAATACAACATCGATACAATTTTCATCTGTGTAAAGAAAAACAAAAGAAACGACGACATCACTAAATAATAATTCCCAAGATACGCAGGTACATAGACAGTAGGCTAGACAGCCTACTTACGCTAGTACATAAATATATGCATACATACCTTACCAAACCCAAGAAAGTACAATGTAAAAATAAGAGCAACGCGAGTTTCTGCCGACCTTTTTTTTCCCTCACTTCTAGTGTTTTGGCAAAGAGTATTCAATGAGAAAAACAACAAATACTCTGAAGCTCTGAGAGCAAATGAACTTTTGAGAGCGAAAGTATTCTAAAAAGCTTGGGGTCGTCTTATAAAACCTCGTCATATCTATATATCTTGGTATTATATGGAACATATGGTAGTCAGAAGGGGCAAGGTCCGGGCGCTTTTCGGCTACTGCTCTCTTAAAACGGATAAATTGTGTTCCGTAGCGTTTTCCATTGATGGTTTCACCCAGTTTTAGCAGCTCATAATACAGCACACCCTTCTGATCCCACCAAATACAGAGCATTACCTTCGCGCCGTGGATATTCGACTTTGCAATTGTTTTGGCTGGTTGGCCGGGCTTCATATATGATTTTTTTCGCTTGGAGTTGTCGTAATGGATATATTTTTCATCACCAGTAACTGCAATTCCTTGTCTGTGATTACATGTGAGCTGGCAATTGGTTTCTGTTTAAGATTAGTCATTGCAACCATCAATTTTTTTTGCAAGTTTAAGGCGCCTGTTAATGCAATATCTACGAAAATGTTTCTATTGTAATTGCAATGGGCATTTCTCCCACTATTACTATTCGAAATAACAAATTTAGCCTATTTATATTAATTGAAAAAATTAATTTCAAACTTTCAAAAATTTACGTCCATCCGCAACAAGGAATGGCTGTTAAAATGAAAATATTAGAACAAAATGGAGTTGCTCGGAAGCATATAACAATGTGCGTGAATCTGCTCAGATGCTCAAATACTTGTGAGTCTTAAATGTGGGCGAGGGTTTTTCCGGCCTGGAAAGCTGGGTATCTTGTACACAAATTAGACAGTTAGAAATATTCAACTTTCCAGTCTGGAAAGCCCCTCAGATACCCAGGAGCTGTGACGTTTAGCTGAACCGATGTCTTATGGATTGAGAGTGTATAGGTTTTTCCTTAGAAATTCACGCATACTTTCGCAATTCGTAAGACTTGCACCGCTCTCGTGTCACAATTCCCCACAATTTGATAAGCTATGTCGACTATGTTATTCAAAAATGAGCAACAACTTAATTAAAAGTAAAAATAGTCGCTTTATTGTTTATTTTGAAGGATATATTTATTATTTACTCATTGTAAAACACACCATATACATATATTACATTGGGTGGCGTAACAGCCTGTTAAGACCCAGAGCCTAGCTTCGCGCCTCCACTGTGTTGTGCGCGTTATAATTTTGACACATGTGGAAGGGACCTACTGTTTAATGCCGGTTCCGAACTGCGAATTGCGAAAGCTTTTCATGACAGAAGTACTCCAGGAGGATTGTCAGTCGTTCGCTAGAGGTGGGGTTGTCGTCCAGAAGTTTTTCATGGCTCAAAGTGTCGAATGCCTTGCTAAAGTCTAAGAGCATAACGTGATGATTTTTATTGAGGCTAAGGTTAGGTTAGGTTAAGCTAGGTTGGTGGGCTGGCAGAATGTATATATTCCGCCGCACTTAAGTCCTTGTGGACCCCTTGTATTACCCATAGGGGGGAAAGGTTTCCACCTCCTCACTCGCGGTGTCCTATTCCACTGTGTCCTCAACCCATTTGGTCCTGTTCAGATACCTGAAAAGATTCTTCAAAGGTAGTGAGTTGATCTCATTAAGGTCTTGGAAAAAGTGTCTTCCTAGTGTTCTATACCTCAAGTGACAGAGGAAGTGGTGGGTGTCTTCCCTCTCCTCCTCATCAGCACAGCCCCTGCAAATGTCACCGAATAGTCCTATGTTAAATAAGTGGTCTTTGAGACTATTGTGGCCCGTGATTACACCCACCGCTCTTGCGAGAGACCTTTTATCATGCAAGAGTAGCACTTTCGTTTTGGCATAGTCATATTCTGGCCACATAGTCCTTGTCGTCTTACACGTAGATAGCGCTTTCCATCTATCGTTCGCTAATCTAATTATCTTATCCCCAATCCGCTTCTTGAGGAGGCAGATCGGTGGATCGATCCCTACTATCGCCTGTTCCAGCCCTAGTTTGGATCCTTCCCTCGCAAGCCTATCAGCTTCCTCATTGCCAGGTATGTTGCTGTGACCAGCAGAGATTAATCCTATACTGCGAGCCAAGTGCCCTAAGCTCTTCACGACAGCTCAGGACCAGCCTAGACTTGATCTCCGTATCGGAAATCGCATTTATGGCTGCCTGACTGTCAATAGAAGTGGTGATATCAGCCGGTGGTATCGCCAACATTGATATCATTCTGGCCGATTCCATGACTGCCAGGACCTCCGCTTGAAAGACACTGCTACAATCCGGAAGTCTGATTGATCTTCGCACGTCCAATGCCGCGCCTGTTCCTTCCTCCATCTTCGAACCGTCAGTATAAACCGCAACTGTCGAATTGCTGATGGGTGCCAGCTCCTCCCACTCTTGAGGCGTAGGTGCAAACAAATGGTCTCTCGAAGTCGGTGAGTGGCAACGTATAGTCGCACTTGATGCTTGTGACAGCCATACTTCTCAGAATACACGAGTGTCCTACAGTACTGGATTTCCAATGGCCTATGCTATTGATCCTTAGTGCACATGTAGAGGCCGACTCAAGCACAAATAGGTCTAGAGGTAGCAGATGCAGTATGGTTTCGAGACCCGCGGTGGGAGTTGTGCGGAACGCACCAGTCGCACCCATGCATGCCAGCCTCTGAATTTTCGTCATAGCCTTACAATGTGTAGCCTTTTCCAAAGCTTGCCACCAGACTATATTACCGTAAGTTAGAATGGGTCTAACGATGGCCGTATACATCCATAGGATTACTTTGGGGTTTGGTCCCCATTTCCTCCCGAACGTCCTGGCGCAGGTGTAGAACGCATTCGCAACTTTTTTAATTCTCTCCTCAACGTTTTTCGACCAGTTGAGTTTCCTATCTAGGATCACCCCTAGGTATCTTGCACTTTCCGCTAGTATTAGCGGCGTGTCATCTATAACTGGGATCCCAAAATTGTGGGATTAACCTCTTATTCGTGAACAGTACAAGTTTAGTCTTTTGGGGGTTAATACCTAGTCCGCATTTCTTGGTCCACTGGACTAAGCTATCTAGGGAGTTCTGCATAATATCTGCTACTGTTGGTAGGAATTTACTTGTTGCCAAGATGACTACGTCATCAGCGTACACAACGGCCTTAGTACCCAACCGTCTGATATTCTCTAAGGCCTCCTTTATTATCAGCACCCACAGAAGAGGGGAGATAACTCCACCCTGTGGCGTGCCTCTTTAGGCAATAACCTTGAGGCTACTGTTGCCTATCCTTGCGTTGATCACTCTTCTGCTTAGCAAACTGACTAGTAAGTTAGTAACGGGTTGCTCCACTTCTGAGTTTTCAAGCGCTGTCTTTACTGCTGTGGTCGTCACATAGTTGAATGCTCCTTCAATATCCAGAAAAGCCGCTAAGGTGTACTCCTTGTCAAGCAGTGATTTCTCAACCACTCTGGCAACGCTGTGAAGAGCTGTGTCAACGTGCCTGCCCTTCGTATAGGCGTGCTGGGACTCAGATATTGCCCTACGAGGGAACGAATTCCGTATGTGGATATTTAGGAGCTTCTCAAAGGTCTTTAGGACGAATGAGGTCAGACTTATTGGTCTGAAGTCCTTGGCCGTCGTGTGGCTGGGCTTACCTTGGGAATGAAAATTACCTTGACTTCCCTCCACGCCATTGGAATATAGCCGCAGGACAGACAACCACTGAAAAGGGTGTTCAAAATAGGGACTATTATGTCCTTTGTCTTTTGCAGCATTATAGGGAAGATTCCGTCCTCTCCAGGGGATGTGAAGGGGGAGAACGAATCAATAGCCCAGCTGATCTTGTCGTTACTAATAACGTGGCTTGGAGTATAGGACTCGCTTGCTCTAGGTACTTTCCTCTCGACTATTGGGGATGTTACTACGCACCCCGGGAAGTGAGTATCAAGGAGAAGTCTGAGCATATCCGAGGAAGACTCCGTCCAGTTGCCACTGTTATCTTTCAAGAAACTGTCGGTTCTTTGGAAAATAGCTTACAAAGCCGAACTGATTCCCTGGTATTCATTATAGTATTACAAAAGGCGTGCCACGAAGAGCGTGGTGCACGAGGTGTCCTTGCTCTAAACCGAATACGGCGGAACTAGAGGGGAACAACTCGATAAAACCCGTAATCCCAGGTTTTATACAACCGTGCCTAGGGATGAGTGGCACTGCCTTAGTGTGTCTGTTAACGGTGGACTCTGGATACCTGGGGCAATCCAGTTTCATTTAAGTCCCCTTCGCTGCATACAGGGGGTGAGTACAGTGCGACCTTCCCTTCCTCCTTACTCGTGGGACTTAAAATTTCGCAAAATAATAATAAACTTTCAGGAAGGCCTAGGAACAAGTGAGTCGGGTCCTTCATACAACATACAACAACATTACGCAATTCATCAAGAAGTCTTCCAATGCTTTTACCTTTTTGAAAACCGTATTGGTTGTATTGTAGCAAGCGGTGTTTCTCTATAAATTTGTTCAGACGTCTTACAACAATTTCTTCCATGCATTTTTCAACAACGGGTAAAATTTAACCTTCCGTCCTCCCACTGGAGTGTCGGATACCCCACAAAAAATTATGCACCGTGCTATTACCGTTACAATTTTTTTTCCGATATGCCATGTCTGTGTAAATTCCGTTTCATATTTTCTGCAGTAGTAGGAGGCCGTTTCAAGCAATTTGAATTTTGCATACATATATAATTTTGCTATGAAATTTTGTATTGGGTATTATACACCCCAGTGAGAAGTTCGTGTTAGTACTTTTTATAGTTTGTGAACAAACGTTTTTAATGTTATAATTTTGTATTCTAATCATTGATACCAGCATTTGAATAAAAATTGTTACGCAGAATACGAATAAATTGATTCGGACAAAGATCCTGACTACATAGAAGAGCAGTCTGATTCCGAGAGTGCCCAGAGTGCGGTAGAGGATGAACATGAAGAAACGCATCCTACTGCACCGAAAAAACAGAGGTTGGCGGTACTGAAAGGGAAATCTGGCTACAAATGGAGCTCGGTTGCACCCGAGAGACGCGGTAGGCATCCGATGCGAAATTTCAACCCCCCTTGAGGCTTGGAGTTTACTTTTTACGGACTAAATTCTATATAAAGTGGTGGTTCATACGAACGAGCAAATAGAACGCTGTTCAGTATATCATGAAACATCGATACCGTACCGAGGACCGACAGATATCATTGAAAAAAAAGATTTTATTGACTTGCTTTATCTTAGTGGTGTAAAGAAAGCTGCCAAATTACATCTCAGCGAAGTGTGGTCGGTAAGATTCAGCGAATCTCTTTTTAGAGCAACGATGTCGCAGCATTGGTTCGAATTTATCGCGGCGTGTTTGCGTTTTGATGATAAAACGACCAGAGATGAACGCAAAGTGAATGACAGATTCGCACCAATTAGAGAAATATGGGAGGTCTTTAAATTGTAAATCACTCTATACTCCATTCGAGTATTGTACAATCGACGAACAGTTGATGGACTATAGGGATAATTGTCCATTCCGAATATATATGGCATCGACGCCAGACAAATACGGATTAAAATTTGTAATTGTGAATGACTCACGTACATGGTAAACGCAATTCCTTACGTCGGCAAAGTCGAAGTTGGTGCGAACGAGTCAGTTCCTTCCTTTTATGTTCGAAAACTGTCGGAGAGTATCCATGGAACTGGAAGGAACATCACAGTGGATAATTGGTTCTCTTCAATGCCACTTTTCCAGATGATGCTGACACAATATAATTTGACAATGTTGGGCACTCTTCGAAAAATTAAACAAGAGATTCCAGCACAGTTTTTAGCTCCAGGAGGAATAGGTTGTTCCAAATTCGCATTCGATGAAAACAAAACTTTGGTTTCGTTTTCTCCCAAAAAGGGTAAAGTAGTCTTGCTCCTGTCTACAAGCCACTATTCAGATGATGTTGATGAAGAGTCAGCTAAGCCGCAAATGATCCTGGATTACAACAGTACCAAAGGAGGAACTGGCACCTTCGACAAGTTGTGTCATTCTTATACAACTTCTAGAGCTACGCGTCGTTGGCCTAGACCCAAGATCATCGCTCGCTGAATTGTGTGGAATGCGATAAATAAAAATTGCATTCCGTTACGTGTATTGCATTTATTTAAGCACTCCGCTACCAATGGTTTGCAAAAAAAAAGATTGCTAAAATTTTACGCATATGCTCGAGTAGCATTTAAAAAAAAAAACATGTAAAATTTTTTTTTAATAACTTCTGAGAAAATTGACTTCTATTTAATACATATTTATTTATAATTTTTTTCTTATTCTAATTTATAAATCACTTTTTTTCTTTCAAAGGTATTTTTTTTTTTGTGAGTGAAATATTGTACATGTGTACAATGTAATTAAAACATAAAACAATTAATAAAAAACATTTAACAAAAACAGTTTTTTTTTATAATTATGAATCGGGGTATGTCACACCCTAGTAAGAGGAAAATATAGGTTGGAGGACGGAAGGTTAAATTGGCCTATATGTAGTTCTGAATTTCACTCTTTTTTCTTCCTTTATCGATGGAACTAATAACCGATGCTTTCAGAATTTTCGGAATGCAACCTTGTATCAAGCTTCTGTTTACAATTTGTTGAATCAATGGTGTTAGGAAGTCAACATTAGTTTTAATGTCTCAATCCCCGGGACTTTTTACAGGATTCAGACCTGGTAGTATATTATTATTTTTGGTTTCATCTTCTCCTACATAAATTGAATGTGGTAGATATGGAATGGGCTGTCTCGATGTTTTAGCATTACATACGAGTACAATGTTACATGCAGGTGTGGTAAAAAATTCAGCAACGGTGATGTCCGCAACGTTGTCCGTTATAAGAGCAAAAATTGCTCAGTAAGCGTAGATATTCGTATCCGCTTCCGGTGGAAAGGGGGTCGAAATGTACACAAAGCCCTATCTTCATGCCGAGAGCTAGAGAAATTATCCGTTAAGAGAGGTGTCCCTTATTAAGGGGTGTCTGTTACGAGAAGTTTCACTGTACCTGAAAAGAAAAAAAACTAGATTATTCAGCAGTGTAAAAAAAACCAGTTTATTGACGGCGCTATAACATCGTGCTGTGCTGCTCAGAGCTCAAATAGAGCAGTGTAAAATAAATTTGCTTTTAATCATTTAGTCATAACAATAATAAGAAGAGAGAGATATGCTATAAGAAAGCATCATAAGCCAAGCTCCAGAGCGAGCAGACGCGTTTTTCACACCGGTCCGAACAATCAATTGCCACTTAAATCAAATAAAAAAATAAAAATAAGTTATTCAAATAACGTTAACGTTAGTCCGAATTTTGAATTAAAATTAAATTTAATTTAATTTTAATTTTTATTTTATTCTCTTCGAATTTTTTCTTACTGTTATTACTTTTATTTTATTTTATTTATATTTTTATTTCCTTTTATTTTTGAATTCTTTCTTCTATTATATTTAAGTTTTAAGTTAACTCTGAACCCTAAGAGTGGAAAGATGAGTGTGTTAGGTTCAACCCCAACTAAGCGCAATCTTAATGCTTTTCCGGAACTTACAAATACCTCACAAAGCAAAGGCAACAACAAAAAAACCGAAGACGAGAGAACAGCCTACACTGAACTATTGGCTAAGTTAACCCAAGCAGGATATCTCGTCCAACCTGAGCTACTAGCCGTAGAAGACGACCAATTCACTAACAACATCAACGACAACGAAAAACAAAACTTACTGACCAAAAAAATTAATAAGCCCCCCCAATATAGTATGCACAAGAGTGCGTCCAGACCAGCTCTTAACAAGGAAGCAACTTCAAATTATGAACTCAGAGTACTCGCAAAAAATCAGATACGAATACAGGCAAGCGAATCGATTTATTACACAAATATAATAAAAATGTCGAGACAAAAAACAAACCAAATACTTTACGTACAAACCCAAGGAAGAACCGGGACTTACAAGGAGAGTGCACGACCTCCGGGTCACCGATTTTGATGAAATTTGGCATAGAATTTCCCTAAGTGAGAGACCGCAACACTCCCCCTTTTTCGAGAAAAACGCCCTCAAAGTTTTCCCAATCGCTTTATATACTAAACAAGAAACGTCAGAATTCGAAATGGAAGTAGCCTAGTGGGTGTGATCGCGGCTGTCATTCAGAGAGTGCTGTGTTCAATCCTCGACTATAATGGTGTTTGCATTTTTTATTTTTTTTTCTTTGAGAATATTGGGTTCAAATTTCAATTGTCGCGCGGTTTCAATTTGTTTGCTGTTTCTTCATTTTTCCTCATCAAGTGGTGCTCTAGGTTTAAATCTTAAAAAAAATGCTAAGCGGACAAATCCAGGTCGACTCCAGGACCCTCAGATAAGAGCGCTAGCACCATAACCACTTCACCAACGCAGCTTTGTAATTTCATTGTCTTTTTTTCATATAGAACACGCTTAGAAGTCTTTGTGTGTGTGTGATAATCAAGAGTTGCCCTTTTTTAGCAAAAAGCTGATATAATTTAAATCGTTAATATCTCGAAAAATTGTGTGAAAATAATTTTTTTTACATGAAACTTTTTGATTCTTTTGTCGAGATCTACAAAATGGCATTTTCGGATCTTTAATTCGTATGTCATTGTTTTTTGGGTTTTGGCCAATAACTCGAAAACTGTTTGAGCCAGGATGCTCGAACTAAATTTAAACTAAGGATTAGTTTAGAAGAAAAAGCTCAAAATGAAAACTGTACTTTATTTCACAAAACCTATCCAACGGTACCTAACTCAATCAGTTCCGGTAAAAACATTTTTTTTTTAATTGGTTATTAATTTAATTTAGTACGAATAAAAAATCATATAAGATTTCTGGGTATTTTTGCGATATTGCGATGAGTTGCCTCACAGCTCCAATTTTTTTTTTAATTTTTTGGCTCATTATTTAAATAAGGTACGGGACACGGTACACAAGTCGGTTTTTCGCAGTTTGTGGGCTTATAACTTTTTACCAGTAAGACTAAGATGCCAACTTAGACTTTTCGATCTAGGTGCCATTTTCTTTCCAACGATACCCATATCAAATATCTAAGAAAATAAATCAGTTTTTCAGTAATATTGCCTTATTTTCTAAAGCGCAGAAAGTCCTGTCTTAATTTTCTCAAAGAGTAAATAGTATAAAAGAAGTGTTACGCTTTTCTCCTTATTGATATTACCAACCGGTGTGTCTGAGTCATTCAAAGTTCTTATTTAAGGGTACAAGACAAGGAAAAATGTGTGCCTTTAATTGTGCAAGTCTAGTTGTAGTCGAACACGTGTCAAGTTTAATTATTTCACTTTAAATCATTGAATTTTTTGACATATTTTGTGTTATGGGTCGTAGTTTGCAATAGTTTCCAAATCGGGTAATGTGAAATACCTTGAGGAGAGTAATGTGTAATACTATTTCACATTACCCGCTTATTATTTTTTCAGTTTTTTAGTTCAATACTGCTTGGAAAGATGCTAAAAAAGGTGAAATAAGGCAATGAGTTGGAGATGGAGTGTTGGTTTTGGTTGTCTGCCCAGGAGTCACGTTCATTCACTTGAATTTCAAGTTGCAAAACAAATAATGCACCCCGTATCGTTATTCCACTTTAAATGAGAATGAGCTGAGAAGGGTTGGTTACACAGGTTTCTTATGTGCCATTAAAACACGCTAAGAATTCGAGCTCCAACTGTCACGTTATTCGATAGAACCAAAGGATTTACAAAGGAAAATGCAAAATCCTTTTTCAAACTCCTGCACTTAAGCCCATACGGGACATTATGATGCACAATATGTACATTATAATTAAAATAAAGAAATACAGTTATTCTTTTTTCTAATTTGAGTCGATAATTTTGATTTGGAAATAGTATTCCACATTACCCTCCAATTTTAAGAACCCCGATTTTCGAGGTGGTATCAGTAAAAAAATAAATAAAAATATTAAAAATAACCTTAACTGTCTGAGTTTGTTGCTAACGTTAGCCAATATATCAATATTCAAAATGTAATTAAAATTTCCCATTTAATGCATGGTATCTAGTTGAAACATGCAAAAATAAAATGGGTATTCCACAATACCCGAAGTTACTCTGATAAGTAACTTTCTTGAAACGTTTTTTCGGAATATTCTTTGGGCAAGTGAAATACATCATCTGTGGAAATCTCATTTCTTTATTCCAGGTGTTTCACCAGGTACCTAAAATAATGCTTAATGACAGACTGCCAGACATTTTTGTAATCTACGCCCCGCCCCCTTTCCAATGACACCCATATTGACCATCAAAATTAATAAAATAAATTTCAAACGTATCTTTAATCTTCGACTAATTCCGGAAAAAATTCCAGATTTATTTTTGAGTTGCCGAGATACATATTCACTCCAAGTTTCATCCCTTAACTACAGAGGATTCAGAAGTTATTAGCAAATATGTAAAGGCGACAGACAGACGGACACCGAAGTGATACTATAAAGGTTTCGTTGTTCCTTTGCAACGAAACCCTAAAAAGGGATCAAGAGTAAAAAAGCACCCGGTTACGACTTCCTAACAAGCAGACTGTTAAAAGAACTTCCGAAAATAGCCTTTATTTTCGTTCCGAACCTATTTAACGGAGCAATCCGGCTTGAATATTTTTCGAAGCTGTGAAAAAACATTTAAGCTTTGCTACTGGAAAGAAGCTGAGGTAATAGCTATACCAAAGTCTGGAAAGGACGCCACAATGACAATATCCTACAAACCAATTAGTGTACTTCCAATCCTGTCAAAAATTTTCGAAAAACTCGTTCGCATAAATCAAACGCTATACAAAACCACCAGTTCAGTTTTAGACGACAGCACTCAACCATCGAGCAAGTACATAGAGTGACAAACAAAATATCGGCGGCACAAGACGAAAAAAAATTCTGCGTTGCAGTATACCTTGACGTGGCTAAGGCTTTTGACTCGGTTTGGTACAAGGGACTATTGGTCAAACTTAGTAAAGTCGTTCCGCAGGACTTTTTTGTACTCTTTAAAAGTTATTTAGAAGACAGATGCTTCTACGTAAGAGTAAATGACAAGTGTTCAAACATGCACCCAATAAAAGCTGGAGTACCCCAGGGAGGCATCCTTGGACCAGTCCTGTACCTCATCTTCACTGCAGACATCCCTACCCCAGACAGCGAAACGGCCATGATTGCTACTTTTGCGGACGACACTGTCTGTCTTAATACCGGACACGGCCTTTCAACTGCGACCTACCAACTACAACAAATACTGGACAAAGCGAGTGCTTGGTTCACAAAATGGAACGTAAAAATTAACGAAGACAAAACGATACAAGTCATTTACACAACTAAAACGAAATACAATAAATCACAAAAATATATCTATCCAACCAGCCGCTAAATACTTAGGGATCCACATAGACAGTAAATTGACTTGGAAGCTACATATCCAACAAAAACAGACTCAGATAAAACACAAATTTCGACATCCTTATTGGCTTCTACGACCCCAATCAAGTGTTTCTCTCAGAAATAAATCAGAATAAATACTTATTTATAAATGTACTAGCTGTACGCGGTGCACCTTGCTACGCATAAAATACGACTTATAACTCCAAATGTACTTAACATATTAGGTTGTCAAATATCTGCCTTCCTCCTTTTCGTCTTTTGAATTTTCCGCCTATGTACAAAGTGCTACAGAACTCGTATCCAAACTAATCATGCATAGCGTCGTTTTGTAGGTTATGTCAAGACCTTTCAAATGATGTATTGCCAGATACGAGCTCTGTAGCGCAAAACAAACATTAATTTTTATATACGACGGATATCCACTCTACCGTCGACGATCGATTGAAAATGGTGGAAAATCCATCATTGTAAAAGTGAGAAACAATAATGTCAAATTTGATAATCATTGGGTTGCGCCGTATTCTTACTAAAAATTTTAAATCTATGTAGACTTTGAAGACACTTTCTAAGTTTTAAAGTCTATGCAGACTTTGAAAACATTTGCTAAAAATTTTAAATCTATGTAGATTTTGAAAACACTTTCTAAATTCTTACTTAAAATTTCAAATCTACGCAGACTCTAAAAACATTTACAAACTTCTTACTAAAAATTTTAAATCTACGTAGACTTTGAAAGCATAACGGTGCTTTTCACTAACCCGGAAGAAAGCTCAATCTCGTTTTTAAAGAACTTTTGGTTGATATATCACTCGACAGGATCAGGTGAATTTTGAAAGAAAGCCCCACTTCACCTCAATGGGAGCCATCCGCAAAAAAAAAATTGGTACCAAAACCCTTTTGACAGAATTCTAAACAAAGTTGCCAAAGACATCAATGTATCTCTTACCATTTAGAAGTAGAAGAAGAAGGAAAAACAAACAAACATTGATTTTTATATATATAGAAAAGAAGAAGATTATAAAACCAATATGGAAGTACGGGATTCTAATATGGGGAACATAAAACAAAAAAGCAACCTGTGTATATTTCAAAGACAACAGTATAAAATTCTAAGGGCGATTACCAACGCTGAATGGTATATCTGTAATAAAGACATATATTGCGACCTGCAAATAAACACAATTGACGAAGAGATACAAAAAATAAGCCAAAAACACTTGACAAATATCTTGACACACTGCAACCAAGCCATTAACCTGCTCTTCGACGATGAAACCCTCAGAACGAGAAGATGACCTATTGATTTGGTTCTTCAATAAAAATAAATATGTTATATATTTCATGTTGTCTGCAAGTTTACTGTAATATTGCAAATGGTAAATTATAGCGAATTGATGTTGTTAAAAGTTTTGTTCTAATTGCTCACGCAATTCCACGGGTGACGAAACCTCGACACTGGTTGGAGAAACATGATTCTCCCCGTAAAAATTAAAAAACAATTACTTAATGTCCTAGAGACAGATGTAAGTATTTATTGGGACATAAAAAAAAAGAAAAAGCATGTTCCACTTGCCAAGAGCTGAAGCCAAGAGTAAATTCTGCAATGGTAGAAACAGACCTTTTAATACGGAAAATGCATGCAAATGATGAAAAGCTTCACTAATACACATACATTGCACTGAAATCGTTGGAAGATAAATTTTCTTACAAAGCAAACGACAAAACGAATTGTAAAAGTTAACTTCGAGGAATCACACTTCACACACAGACCATTGGAGTCTAATGAACGCAAGTAAATCCCACGAAAGTTGTGAAACTGAAAGCTCATCGCGTAAAAAAAACGCAGAGCTTTTTAAATGTAACGTCGCGACGCAGACAGTCGGAAAGATGCACGCATAGCTCGCGTTGCGGAATATGACGCTCGGAGTCGTTGCACGCGGGTATCAAATCTGCTATGCTGGTTCTACTTTATTATGTAAGACCTAGTTAACTGAGTGTCAGGGTGTCAGAAATGTGTCAGTGGGTTAGAGAAGCGATTTCATGAACCTTTTCATCGTTATAAATAAGGCTGCTTGTCTATACAAGGTTACTGATTGAATTCCTTAAAAATACGTAAGCTTTTGCGTAAAGCACATGTTCCAAACATTTCATTGGTTTAAAAAAAAATTGGCACGAAATTAGCATTGGCGAATGTTTCCGCACACTGTGTTAGCTAGTGTGGAGTTCAGATAGTGTGGTGATTTTTTTTAGATCTTGAACTCGAAATATAGCTACGATGACGGTGACACACTTCAAACGGGTTGAAAAAAAAAAACAAATGGCGAGATTAGGCGTATAGACTTGATACGTAATGCAGACTATAAAAAAGTACTCTCACCCAGCAGAAAACATAAGGCCTAAACAAACCTTACAGCAATATAAATGTAATTACACTATAATGTTCACTATCGCTAAAGAATATTGCATTGCTTTCAGTATTCCTTAATTTGGTTTTTACTTTTACACAAGGCATGTCATTGGGAATCAAGGATACTTTGCGTTGCGTTATTTTGACCTGACTTTGTTCCTACAAGAACACGAGTATAAGCAAAGGCCATATAATACCAAAGATAATGCAACTGGTACTTCAAAATGATGAAAAGTAAAAAGCTCCCACAGGCACGGGCGGTAGGGGACAAAGGGTGATCATACTCAAGAGAGGAAAGCTGTTTCCCTTTTTTTCACGTTGTTTGTTAATCGCTAACCGAAAAATATGGCAGACTGCGTCGATTTGCACGATGAGTAACCGAGGTGGGGATAGATAAATGAAAGCAACACAAAATTCTTCAATTTGCTTGTTTTTGGTTTGTGTATTCTTATTTTGTGACACACTTACATTTGTTGTATTCTTGGTGATTGGGAAATTTAAATGGCATGTCAGATCTATTGTTTGACATTGGTAAGAAAAACATCTTATTATTTCATGCTGTGTTTACTAACAGTTCTAAGATAGTTGGCATAAAGGCAAAAACTATTGCGAAATGCTAAGAAAGTACACCTGATTGGTTTTACTGTGATAGTTCATGCCTTGAGCATAAAATAAAAAACGCAGTTTCTGATTTTAGTTTTACTGCGAAAGCAATGCTCTTGGGCGGTAGAAAAAATTAACTTAAGTGCAATAGAAAGATTAAAATTTTGACCAATTAAAAAACACTGCAAATTTTACACTTGGGTTTATTATTCAACTTTTCAATGAATGATTTCTAAGAATCTAAAATGATTAAAAGTTGGATTTTGTAAGCTAAAATTATAAAGCTTGTGGGGGTGTCTATATGGTACCTCTCTCATAATACAAACTACTAACGCCCGAAAAAACGTTAATTAACTTTGATGGTCGATATAGGTATTATTTTAAATGAAGCTGATTTGTTTTTAAGTTAAATTTTATTAAAAAGCGTCGATGTATGTAGACCATCGCGATGGGGGACCGCATCAAATCACGTCCAGCAATCACTTTTTATGGAGAAATTTGTTTGCGAATACATGCCAGCTAATTAACTCCTTTTTTTTAGCAGAACACTAAATGGTTGATATCTCGAAAAATTCTGTAAAAATAAAAAGGCTTTTTTTTATTTTTATTCTTTTGTCGAGATCTACAAAATGGCGTTTTCAATGGCGTATGTCACTGTTTGAGCCAGGATGCTCAATCTTTTTTTTGGCTTGATATCTCGAAAACTGAACCTCAAAACAAAAAGTTCAAAACAAGAACTAAATTTTATTTTACAAAAACTATCCAATGGTACCTAACTTAATGAATTCCGGTAAAAAACAATTAGTTTATTTCAGTACGAATAAAAAATCATGTAAGATAAGACGCAACTCAAATTCAACCCATTACTTTAGAAAATAAGGTATGGGACACGGCATATAAGTCGTTTTTCGAAGTTTGTTGGCTTATAATCTTTTCCCAACAACTTTTCATGACATGGCCGGCATGCTCTTTCGAACGATACCCATATCAAATATCTAAAAAATCTAAATCTGTTTTTTGATTATACTAACTTTTTCGCTAATAAGTAACTTTAAAAGTATATAAAAAAAAAGTCTTTTCAAACGTTAGTTTCAGTACTAACTTTTTCTTTAATCTTCGACTGTTTCCGGAAAAAATTCTCGATTTATTTTTGGGTTGCTGAAGTTCACATTCATTCCAAGTTTCATCCCTTAACTAAGTTAATCACACAGAGTCAGCAAAACACCTTCAAAGCCAACAACACCGAATTAGGTCAAGTCAACACGCGCATCCGCCACAATGCATTCACCAAGTAAACAACACTTTACATCGGACGGGTAATGTTGACACCAGCAATATCACCGATACCCCAGCCGAAGCAAATAATGCTGACACCGCGCCTGCTGCAGTTGGAACATTAGGCTATAAATTAGAGTAAGTTAGTTGTCAAGAGTGCTATTCAGTTTGTTGTGAAGTGGAGTTCACTTCTTTAAGTTCATTTGTGTTAATAAATAAAGAGGGTTCTCCTCAATAAAATTGATATTTGTTTTTTTTGATAAACTAAAACTAAAAAGCTTTAACTACTACAGATGATTCAGAAGTTATTAGCAAACATGTAAAGGTAACCGACAAACAGTACACCGAAGTGATTCTATAGGAGTTTCGTTATTTCTTTGGAACGAAACCCTAAAAAAGAAATGATATTCGCAGCAGTTTTGGTATTGCTTTCTGCTGCAGAAGCTACTAACTAGCGAAAAACCAAACTAAGTAACTTTCTCTTTAATCTTTTAGTATTTTTCAAATACTAAAGTATTTGCATCCAAATTTTATTACTTCTTCTACAAAAGACAACAACAAAACTGATGTAAATATTACTTCTTCACTTCGTTTCGCCTTTTATTAGAGAACCGTCATAAAAAATTGTTCGTATCGACTTTGTAATTTCATATCCCTCCGCTCATATCTTTGCTATTTAATAGTTTCTTATCAAACACACGCCCATAAACTCTCTATCCTTTCCGTGTGTTCTCTTTTTTACCACACAACTGACATTACAATTGAAATTATCAAAAATTTGTTTAAGCACACAAATGCGCAGGCATAAGCAACTCTGCTTCTGTAGCAAAAGACAACAACAAAACTGTGTGAATATAATTTCTTAACTTCGTCCTTCAAAATTGTTCTTATCGAGTTCCAAGGTCTTTTTTGTTTCATATTTCTTCACTCAAACCATTGCTCTTACATTTTCATATGAAACACACACATAAACTCCTCACACTTGTTTCTTCAATTTACTTATGCGAGCAAGAGATCTCCCTCTCCGCGTTGTTCTCTTTTTGGTACCACACCACTGACGTCACAGCTTGCGAAAGGAAAAAACAGAGAAAATGAGGATGAAAACGTCATCACTGCGTAATCGATCATTACGTAATATTATACGTAAAAAAATATATTTTTTTACTTGAATATTGAATATGGCAGTAATAAGCCAATATCTCGTGAACGGTTATTCGCAAATTGATGCGAAAGGTGGCGTTGGATTTGGAATAAGCAAGACCTTCGAGCTATTAATTTTGATTCGAGATAAGTGTCAACGATTTCGGAAAATATGAGTCGGAATGTGAAAAAAGCAAAAAAAAAAGATCGAACCCCCGTTTCTCCCCTCCCTGATCACTGACCGTTATGTCGTTTTAGGGAAATCAATAACATACCTAACACTATTCTTATGCCTAATTTGAACAAAATCTGATACTCGGTTTTCAAGAACCGTCGAGGAGACTAAATAAGTTCAAACCCCTATAACTCCCCTTTGGGTCCTCCGAGCGTTATGGTTCAGCGGTAGGATCTGTAGGCCCTATTGTTAGGCCAAGTTTCAAAGAATCCTACTGCTCAGTTTTTAAAAATCGTTTCGACTGGAACTATTTTTGAGTCGAGTTTTGTGCTTGTAGCTCCAACAACTTAGGAACTTTTAGTGCTGAAGGAATCGGACGGCGCGCGGCGTACGGCGGACGGACAAACAAATTATTATTACATATATGTATACACTCTACAACCCGCCAAACACAAAGTTTGAGGGGGGGTCTAATTTTTTTTTTGTGTTACTATTACAAAGGTTTATTATAAAATAATAAACCAATAAAAGACATGAAAACAACATCGATACAATTTTAGTCTGTGCAAGGAAAAACAAAAGATACTGCAACCTCACTGAATAATATTTCCCAAGATACGCAGTTACATGTCTAGTCTACTTGCGCTAATACATATACATACATACCTTACCAAATCCAAGAAAACAGAATTTAAAAAATAAGTATACGTCTTTCTGCCGATATATACTGTACTCCATACAATTTAGCATACACACACAAACATAAAATGTTTATATTTTGCTGTGAAAAAGCATGTTTTGTTAACTTTGTTGTTGTTCTCACTTTTTAGTATTTAGTATTAGATAAAATATGTGCAATCGAAACTAATTTTTTGTCTTATCTATAAATGACTTTTTGAGACTTTCATTTGAAATAAACAAAATTATGACTAATTTAGTGGTGTATGCTTTATTCTTTGAGCTACTGTACATTCATGCCTAACCGCGCACACAAGAGAATACAAAAGGAAAAAAACAAGAACAACACGAGTTGATGCCGATCTCCTTTTTTCCTCACTTTTGTTTTGGCAAAGAGTGTTCAATACGAAAAATAGCGCTACAGACCTCGTATCTGGCAATACATCATTTGAAAGGTCTTGACATAATCTACAAAACGACGCTATGCATGATTAGTTTGGATACGAGCTCTGTAGCGCTTTGTACATAGCCGGAAAATTCAAAAGACAAAAAGGCGGACGGGAGATATTTGACAACCTAATACTTTGCAAGCTATGCGCCCCATGCCATACAATGCCTACCACCATGTTTTACTGTAAACCTATAAACGAAAATAAACGAGAAACCGTAAAAAAACTGGGTGTACAAATTCTTTTTAATTGATTGTATATGAGTGTTAGTTGTTGATCCTTCGTCATATTGAACTGGGGCTGGTGCCATGATGACAAATGACTGTTCTGGATTGTATTCTATGAATATAAATACGTATATTTTATATTATTTCTATGGTTTGAATTATGTATTTCTTACCTGCGTGATATAATAAAAAGTAAACGGTCTTAATTTTTAGTTCTGTGTAATATTGGAATTAAAACAACTTTAAAATATATATAAAAGAGAAAACATAATTTTCCTATTTTTAAATCTTTCCTCAGTTCTAAAAACGACCTACCGACTCTGCATAAGCAGATCTTTTGTTGATTTGTGTACCGATTTGCTCACAAAATGGATAGTCAAGAAATAAATTGTGGTACATACCAGTGGCGTAGCGTAAATAATTTGAAATAGTAAGTCGGAAAAGAAAATCACCTGCAACATTTGCGGTTCCTATCAACTTTTTTATTGTAAGCTATGACATGGTCTTAATCTGATTATTACCGAATTCGTGCAAAGACAAGCAGCTACGAATATGTTTATACGTTTTAATATGTTTTTGTGCCGAATTATGCAATTTGATAGTATCAGCGTAGCTCGTACTGCTCCAAAGACTAGCGCAATTCGGACAAGGACGGCAAGAAAACAAAACATTTTATTAAGTTTACAACTGCATGTCAACCAATTATATTTTTCGTATATCGATGCATTGAAATGCGAAACAAAACCATCACCGCGCTTCTAATCTGTTTTCATCGAAGGAGTAGAGCGTCCTATCCCTACAACTTTTTTAGGGTTTCGTTCCAAAGGAATAACGAAACCCTTATGGAATCACTTCGGTGTCTGTCTGTCTGTCTGTCTGACTGTCATTTGACTATAATTTTACATATTTGACTATAACTTACAAGTCCTTTCTAGTTACGGAAGAAATTTGGACTGAAGATGTATCTAGGCGACCCAAAAACACATCATGCATTTTTTTGGAATTAGTTGTAGATTAAAGAAAACGTTGGTACTAAAACTAACGCTCGAAAAAACTTTTGTTAACTTTGATGGTCGATATGGGTGTCATTGGAAAGGGGACAGTGTCCTGATTATGAAAATGTCTGTCATAAGGCTTTATTCTTGGTAATTGGCGAACCACTAAGGATTAAGAAATAAAACTTCGCCAAAATATGTATTTCACTTGTCCAAAGAAAATTCAGGTAAATAAATTTAAAAAAATTTCGTGTTAGCAAAAAGCTTAGTACCAATACTGATTTTGCTACTTCCTTAATATGGGTATCGTTGGAAAGAGGATGATAGTCAGATCAAAAAGTTGTGCTATGATAATCACCTTACTCTTATTGGTAAGAAGTTATTAGCCAACAAACTGCCAAAAACTGACTTGTGTACCGTTTCCCCCACCTTAAAATTGGAGATATGGGGCAACTCATCGCAATACCCCAAACTTATCCGAAAATCGTTTATGATTTTTTATTCATAATAAAATAAATAAATTACTAACTTATTTTGAAAAAAATTTCACGGGAATATATTAAGTGAGGTACCATCAGATAGGTCTTGTAAAATGAAATAGAGTTTTCATTTTGAACTTTTCATTTGGAAGTTAAATTTTCGAGATATTAGCTCCAAAGTCGAAAAAAAGGCGCCCCCCCTGTAATGTAATGTAGGTCTTGATGTAATCTTTGTGTTAAAATTTGTTTGAGCATTCTGGCTTTAATAGTTTTTGAGATATTGATATATTAACCAAAAAACAACATTCGAATTTTGAAGATCCGAAAACGCCATTTTGTAGATCTCGGCGAAAGAACAATAAAATATTGTGTCAAAAAAATTATGTTCATAAAATTTTTCGAGATATTAACGATTTAAATCGAATCAGTTACCTGCAAAAAACGATGAACTGACGACAGTCTCAGTGTCGCTTGCGGCATTTCATCCCCTAAAGCACCAAAGCAATTTTCACACGGCTGGCGCGATCAGCAAATGGGAAATGATTTTCTTTTGTTGTGTTTAGTTCGAAATGAAAAAAAGAATTTTAGTGAATGAACAGTGAATTGAGTTTAATTCGATTTAACTAATTTAGTTTGTTGATTTCTTAGACTTATATTAAGTCTAAACTACTAATCTGTTTGCGAACGAAACCCCTGCGGGTGAGTAAAACTTACACTTGACCGTTTTTTTTTTTTGAGAAAATCTAACTTAAAAAAAATCATTTCCTTCGTTCAATAGGAAATCTCATTTTTACAACAATAACTTCAAAATCACTTTAAGTTACTCTTTGCAATCTAGTCGATAATTTAATTTTTCATACACAAATACAGAGACATACATCGTGTATCACGATTTTGCATGTGGTTTTCACAGTATGTGTTATTGCTATCAGCAAAATAACCCGAAAAAGTTTCGTTATTTTGTTGCTAGCTGGTCAGAACAAATTCATGTTCTTTCCTTGTTTTCACTTCATGCTTGACTCCTCTCTGTTTAGCAAACGCTCTCTTCTGCAAAAAATAACCCGCTACTTTTCTTCAGTTATTGCTACAAAATGGCGTTTCAAAAAATCAAATCAAGTCAGTATTTATTGAGTCTTAATGCAAACTAAATTTGGTGGGCGCCGTTGGCTCGATCGGTTAGTGCGTTGGACTGTTGAGCTAGAGTACCCCTGTTCGAATCCAAGATATATGGAAACAGGTAATATACTCCGCGCACAGATTTTCTTTCTCTTTTCCACGCAGATGTCAATTTTTGCCAATATGGCGAGTTAGTGAGATAAGAGAGGATACAAATAATTTGGCGGTTCGTTTGAAATCAAATTGGAAATCGGTTAGATTGTTAAATAAATAAAAGGAAAATATAAAAATGCGTTGTGCCGTGTACGGGTGTTCTGCAAGTAATCAGAACAAAGACTTTAATGGAGATATTTTTTTCCATTCTTTTCCCAAAATTAAAAAAATATGTAATCATTGGTGTTTTTGTGCCGCCGAAAAGACAAAATAAATACAAACACGGCGCGAGTTTGCTCTCAACATTTTGAGAAAAGTACATTTGTTTCGTTCAATCCATTGTACGAACAATATGGATTAACGTTGAGAATTAAACGATTAAAGGAGGATGCAGCCCTCTCACTTTTGTTGCCTTTTCAAAAGGAGGGACAAGATTCGAGTGCACGGGAAATAAGATTATACAACAGTTCTTTGGTGTCTAGGTAAGTATGTAAAACAAATTGTATTTATTATTTATATTAATAATGGCTCGTTTTATTGATTTTAGTGCTACGTCTACGGATGAAATTGTAGACAAAAATATCAACTTGGAGCCCGAAACATCAGCTATGGAAGAAACCACCCAATTCGAACAATCGACGCAAACAGAAAACTTCACTTTGCTTGCAGCACTCAAGTGGAAGTGCTAAAAACTGGTTGTGGTACACAAACGGATGAAATCTTACTGACAAATGCACAGTAAGTACATATGGATATATATTAAATTTTTTTTTTTTATTTTATTTTCCCAAATTGTTTATTTTCTGTCTTAGTTTTTGACATTTCATAAAGGTATTACATGTTTAGGGAATGTACTTTATCAAGTCAGGACCAATGTCCTTCGTTGTTGTTTTATGTTCAATATAGCACAGGTGGGTTTTAATCCATCCGAAGCGTTGGGAGTTTTATTCACTCACAGGGCCCCTTGTCGCTCGTTGTTGTCGTAAGGTTATTGTTTTATAATTATTTGTTCAATTGTTTACATGTATGCTTATAAACTATTTTACAATTTTTATGTGCGTATATTTGACATTATTTTTATTTTTTTTGTTTTTCGTCATTTATTTATTTTTAATTTACATTATTACATTAAATTTTTATTTTCACTTTTTTTTTTTTTTCATAATATATATTCATGTATATAATATAAACTTTGTCTAGAGTCTGGTAAATCGTTAATATATAGTTATCTGTTTGGTAAATCTGTTGGTCTTAGTCTTATTAGCCTTCTATTTGATGTTTGTTCGTAGTTTGGTATGGTCCGTGCTTCATCGTTTGTGTATAGTACTAGTTTAATACGATGTTTAGTGCTACTTTGTCTTATCTCCTGTTCGATTGTCGCTATGTTCAAATCCTTGTGGATTTCTTTGTTAGGTACGTACCAGTCCGCGTTGACTATCGTCCGAAGTATTTTGTTTTGCATGCGCTCAATGATTGCTCTGTTAGATTTTTTAGTAGTGCCCCATAGTTCGAGTCCGTATGTCCATATCGGTTTGATAATAGTCGTGTAAGTTATTTGTGTCGTCTTTTCTTCATTAATTTGGATTCCCCAGTCGTTAAACCACTTTGAGGTGTTGTCGAGATGTTGCTGTAATGCTCTTGTAGCGTCCGTGAGGTTTTTGTCAGCTTGTAGTAGTATTGTGTCATCGGCGAATGTGGCGAGCATGGAGTTTGGGGAAATAGGAATGGGTATGTCGGTGTACAGGAGATAGAGAAGAGGGCCAAGGACACTTCCCTGGGGAACTCCGGCTTTGGCTATATGCAGCTCAGAGCATTTGTCCTTACATCTCACGTAGAATGTTCTGCCGTCAAGATAACTTCTTAAAATTAGGAAAAAGTCCAGTGGGAGTATTCGTCTGAGTTTGTAAAGGAGCCCGGTATGCCAAACTTTATCAAAAGCCTTGGAGACGTCAAGAAATACAGCTGCGCAGTACCTTTTCGCTTCGTGGTCTTTTGAGATTTTATTTGTGACTCTATGCGTCTGTTGTACAGTCGAGTGGTTTTGTCTGAAACCGAATTGGTGGTTCGGTATTAGTCTCTTTGTGTCAAGTATGGGTTTAATTCTTGCCTGGAGAATTTTTCCAGCAGTTTGGATAGAACGGGGAGTTGTTAGCTTTTGTCGGGTCCTTGCCAGGCTTAGGAACTGCTGTCACTTCAGCGATCTTTCATACTTTTGGAAAGTATTTTGTTCGGAAGATTGCGTTGAATATATTTCTAATGTAAGTCAGTCCATGGTCAGGTAGCTTTTTGAGAATTTTACCAGTGATTTGGTCATAGCCTGGGCTTTTTTTGCTTTTAATTTTGTGTTTTATGAAGTGCTTGATTTCATCTTTCGTAGTCAGGGCTATTTTTGTGGTGTCAGTGTTATTTATTAATCTCAGCGAGTGATAAGTATTATCTTTTTGGTTGTTAGTTCTGGACCAGGTCTTGTTGTCATTGAGGATGGGAGGTTGGTGGACAATCGTCGTCTTTACGTTTTTGGTAGCCTTCCACAGCGAGTAATTCGTCTGGTATGTGGGTGTCAGCCTGGAGAGGTATTTGTTTATACAGTCATTTTTGTAAGTTAATAGCAACTGTTTTAAGTCTTTTGTGGCTTTGTTCAGTTGCCTTTTTATGTCCGGAGATCTGGTGGTTTGCCACGTCTTGCGGAGATGTCGTTTGCGCCTAATTTTGTCAAGTAGGAACTGGGGCTGTCAAGTCGATCTTTTGCACTGAGCGTTGCTGTAGAACGCGTCGTAGCATCAAGTATGACATCGTTTAAGTGGATATATTATATATTAGTGAATAAGTATTTAAATATTTAGTAAAACATAAAACTAAACGTGACTCATATGATGCTACCCAATATTTCATATTAGTTCCAATATACGAATTGTAACGTATTCGTACTAACTACTTCCCATGCCATTTTGGAGAAAAACAACATTACCTAACCCCCGTAATTATATTGTTTAACCCCCACACTTTAGTATTTGCTGCTATTGCCTAGCATTAGATTTTATAGTGAAAAATACCATGTGTCCTTTTTAATTAATATCTATATATATAAAAATGAATTGCTGTTCGTTAGCCTCGCTAAAACTCGAGAACGGCTGAACGGATTTATCTTATCTTGGTCTTGAAATGTTCGTGGAGGTCTAGGGAAGGTTTAAAAGGTGAGAAAAATTCGAATAACTGCCGAGAAAACCCTAAAAATAGCCCTTTTCTATTTCTAAAATAAAATGTAGTCAATTTTAACTTTATTACTATTCAATAAAATTCATATTAAATTATAATCACTCACAAAGTGAATCCCGAACGCGACAAAATTGCATAGTATAAGCAACCATCAGTCGTAGGCGAAAACCCAGACGCATGGTAACGGAAAAGCTGATATTGTTTGGCTTTCAGGCGACCCGCCGGCGCGAATACGTGCGAGACACCCCTGACCGAAAAGAAAGAGGATGGGAAAATTCATCCGAACCGAGATGGCGACGCGATAAAGGGATCGGTCGCTGGTAGATTTGAGTATGGGTATTTCCGTAGTTTAGAGCACCGGAAGGACATATTGAAGACCTGTGAGCAGTATTAAAACGCTGTTCACTCACGGAATCATCATCAGTGTGTAGTATTTACACTTTACTTGACGTTGGCAGAAATGTTTGCATTTGTTGTCATTTAAATAAATTAAATCTATATAAATAAAAATGAATCGCCGAAATGTATGTAATACTATAACTCAAGAACGACTTCACTGAATTAGATTATTTTTTATTATTATTATTATTATAACTTTATTAATCAAGAAGTAAATTACTTGACTAATCTAAAATTACGGCACCAGCTACCAGGGCTTTGGCCAGAGATAATTTTTTTTCCTCTGAACTAAAAAGAAAAGTTAAGAAAATTGAGAAAATCAGGTGCAAAAACGCTTTCAAAGCTTTCCAAAGCATTTTTTATGTATCAGAAAAAAAACTGACTTGAGTATGAAGTGGCGCTGGCGCAGAGCATAATATCGCTCCTCCAGGATCTCTAGGTCCGGGAATCGAAACTCGACAATAATGTATCCTTTTTTCCGATAAACTCATGTCTAGGGAAAAAAAAACAAAAACAAAAACAAACACGTTATTTTTCTAATTTCTTCGGGTGAAAAAAGAAAGCCCGATATGAAATCAATAAATAGGTAAAACCCACTGCGTGTAGAATGATTTGGTGTGTAAATAAGAAAAGTAATTAAGGATGTGAGAAATGTAAGGAATGATAATGTTTGTATATATGTATAGAATGGCCAGAATAAAAAAAGATATATTCGATCGTGGAAAGTGCTGTGATAGTGAATCGAAACCGAAAACAAATGTTTGTCAGTTCACATCGTCAAAAGAACAATTGATATCGAATGTGTTCCTAAATATCGGAGTAAATTATAAAAACCATGTTTGGTTGAATGAACGAGCTATATTAGCAGCAAAAAAAAAGGATGTTGATGATTTAAATATAAAAATCCAGAATGAAATTTATGGACAAATACATTCATTTAAGTCGATCGATTCCATTATCGATCAAAATTAAGTTGTAAATTATCCAACTGAATTCCTAAATTCATTGGATTTGGCAGGATTACCACCCCACAACTTACAGCTCAAGGTGATGTTACGCAATTTAAATCAACCAAAATTGTGTAATGGAACAAGACTCGCCGTTAAAGAAATTTTGGGAAATATGATTAAAGCGACGAAAGTTTAAGGGCGAGGATGTTCTAATCCCAAGAATACCAATAATTCCAACCGATTTCCCTTTTGAATTCAAACGTATCCAGTTTCCAGTGCGCCTATGCAATGACAATTAACAAATCCCAAGGCCAATCACTAGAGGTGTGTGGAATAAACCTGGAATTTCCCTGTTTTTCTCATGGGCAATTATACGATGCATGCTCGCGAGTCGGCAAATCATCGGCGCTATTTCTTTTTGCCTCAGAAAAAAACTAAAAATATTGTGTATGATAAGGCCTTACAATCGTTATATTTAAAGTATTTAATCGTTATTCATTAATATATATGGTTTTATTGTAAAAAAAAAAGATATTTTCTCATTATTGTCAAATAATCCAACTGTTTTTAATTTCCCAGTATTACATTTCCTTAGTCCACGATTGTACACCACCTGTGCGAAGCCAAGGCAAGCGTAAATAGTAAGCCAAGTCTTTCAGGAATTTCGAAATTATACACAAAAAAGAGGACAGACGGACACCGAAGTGTTTCTATAAGGGTTTCGTTATTCCTTTGGAACAAAACTCTAAGGATATGGCGGTACGAAGTTCGCCGGGTCAGCTAGTATATTATAAACATGAATTCTTACAGCTATACAGGAGTCTGATATAACGTCATTGGTCGAGATTAGGGGATTACCCCCCTCCCCCTGTTTTATAGAAACTGATTGATTCCACCATTTTATTTCACCTTATCTAGGAATGATAGGGACTGCACGTCGTTATTTTAGTATAATATTATATATGTATTTCATAGATTACAACAAGAAATAAAACAATTAAAAGCACTATGTGCGAAAAGAAAGCAGATTATTGACTCTGTGTCACATTTCGCTAAGGATCAACTCAGAAAGTTAGAAAATGCGAATAAACGTTGCCAACGGTGATCGCAAGATATTGCTAATGCAATAGCAATTCATGCAGCTGGTCCCAGAGCATACCGCTTACTTTTCCTGCAATCATCACCCTTTAAAAGTGGTGCTCCAAAATAGAAGTATCCAGGATTACTTCACCCCGTACTGGATATCATGAAAAACTGTGACATCAAATAAATTAAAAAATTTGTGTTCTTTCATTTATGAAATGAAAATAAAAGAAAAATTGTTTATGACAAACGCAGGGACGAAACACACTGGAAATTGGAAACAACCAATTTTTATGATTTTGAGCAACGCATCACCAAGGAAATTTTATTTGGATTCATAAATGCCTTGGATACTTGTGGTTTCCAAGTATCTGCGATTGTTTGTGATCTCGGTGGAACTAATCAAGGCTTACTACGAGCTGGAAATAAGTGCCACAAAATCCTTCTTCACCAATCCCACCAGCTCAACAAGGGATATTTATGTATTGGCGGATGTTCCTCATCTAATCAAACTGTTTAGGAACAATTTTGTGGACAACGAGGGATTCATTTTGGACGGGGAAACAAATAACAAAGGAATCATTGAAGAGCTGATTTCGAAAACTAACGATAAGTCCGAACTGAGTGTTGCCTTTAAGATATTACTAACCCATTTGAATGTTACAGGTGCAGAGCGATAGAAGGTGAAGCTGGCAACCTGAACAGTTGAATTCGGAAGGTTGGTTTAAGTGCTCTGAATTCTTTAAGCAGGTAATACGTTAAATTTTCTTAAAAGATGCAATCTGTTTGACCAATCAATTTTAGGTGAATGACTGGTTCGACTGCCTCAATGTAAGAGTTCCGTACCACGATAGTCGCTAGAGGGTTCAAGGCGTTGGGCTGTCGATATCTTCACAATTCAATGTAATTGAGAAGAAGACGGAAACGATGCTGACAATGAGGGTTAAAGGAAAAAAAAACATGATGCCCTTCAAAAAGGTACTTATGTAGTTTTTCAGGCTTTAGTATTTACAATGTAATGATTCCATTATGTATCTTAGGCATTATCATGACTAATAATTCTCTAAAGCCCTTGCACAACTGCTTGAAGACCAACCATGACATTACATACTTACTGACGTATAGACTTAACCAAGACGTTTTAGAGAAATTTTTCGGAACAATCCGATCGAAAGGGGGCCTCTACGATCATCCACATCGTTTGGAGTTTATGTATAGACTTCGGTCATACATCCTTGGACGAAATGAAGGCAGTTTATCACTAAATGGTACAGTATAATACATAATATAGTAATATTTATCAAAATTGTTTCAACAATATAACTTGATTATTTTTTTTCAACAGGTAACACGTTAGTGGACAATACGCCGGATTTAGAGTGCGCACCTAATCTTAGTAGCAGTCTGCTACGAACTCTAAATCCAGGAAAAGGAGCTGATGACGAGCCGGTAGAAGAATTAGAATGTCTGCAATACGACGGTTTAGAGCATTTAGCCGGATATATTTGCCACAGGATGAAGAACCCGGATCTTGTAGTGTATCAGGAGTCATCATTTACATGGACCAACCAGCTCAGTGAAGGATTTTTGCAAAAGCCAACGGACGAAATGATGAGGAACATGGTGAGAATGGAAGCAATTTTACCATCTTCTTATAATGATAAAATCATATTTTGTAAAAATTATTTACAGAAATTGATTAATTTGGCCGACGATATACCGTCGGAAAAAAAAGTTAAAGAGATTTTCTTTCGTACTCGTATGTATTTTAGAATAAAAACTTTAAATAATGAAATGGCAGATAACTTAACGAAAAAAAAAAAGAAAAATGGGCAAAATCATTTTGTAATAAGTTATAGTTTGTTATTTTTGTTATTGTTATTATGGTTAATATTGTTATTATCTTGTTTGTTAAATTGATTATAAGAAAACCTGGCAACAACAACGAGCGACAAGGGACGCTCGGAGTGAACAAAACCCCCAACGCCTCGGGTGGATTAAAACCCACCTGTGCCGCATAAACAACCATAGCAATAAAGTTCATTGGTCCCAAGTAATAAGTTGTACTGCATTTATATAGCGACTTGGCATGTTGACCCTCTCTTCTCTAAACCGTACGCAGTGGAATACTGCGTGTTCTGCGTCCTCATCTTCATCTGGGCATACCGGGCACAGGGGGGAGCTATCGTGCCCAAATCTGTGGAGGTATTTCCGATAGCCGCCGTGACCAGACAAGAGCTGCGTGAGCTGGAAGTTACAGCTCCTCCTTGCTCTTTCTATCCATGTCGCGATTGTAGGGATCAATCTGTAGGTCCACCTACCTTTGGTGGATGCGTCCCACCTGGCTTGCCACAGTGCCACCCTAACTCAGGTGCAACACAGTCATCGTATGTATGATACAATGACGGTAAGTATTTAGCCTCTTAAATTATATGGAGATGATTTTTCGTAAAACAGATTAAGTAGGAGATCATTCATCATCAAGTAGGAGACTCATCATTTAACAAGTTCAATGGAGAAAAGTAGCAGTTATCATTGATACTATTAAAACGGTGAGAGTCTGATAGAGCTTTAACAAGGACATTTGGATGAGTTTCGATTCGTTGAAGTTTTATTATCATTAGGGGGACGCCTTTCGACTTTAAGGTTTGAAATGTCAAAAACTAAACTTCTAAACAAAAAGTTAAGAAACAAAACTATTTTATTTTTCAAGACCTATCCAACGATACTTTTCTCAATAGATTCAAGTCAAATTTTTCTTCAAAAAATTTTGTAGTTAATTAATTTTAGCCGGAATAAAAAATCATACAGGACTTTTTCTGTATTTTTGGGATATTGAGGTGGGACGCCCCATAACTCAATTTTTTTCATATATTTTTGCTCCAATATTTTAGAAAATAAAGTGGGTACCACAATACGCAAGTCATTTTTTAGCAGTATGGCTAATAACTCCTTTCCAATAAGAGTAATTTAGTAACTGTAGTACAACTTAATGGCCTAGGTGCCATTCTCTCTTCAACGATATCCATATCAAAAATAAACAAAAATAAATTTGTTTTTTGAATTTAGTATTAGTACTAGCTTTTTCGCTAGTATTTAATTTTTTATGCTCAAATCGTAACGGCGC
This sequence comes from Syritta pipiens, assembly GCA_905187475.1. NCBI lineage: Eukaryota > Metazoa > Arthropoda > Insecta > Diptera > Syrphidae > Syritta > Syritta pipiens. The sequence continues at coordinate 57,392,449 of LR994572.1, read as the reverse complement.
GTTCGGCCGGTCTGACTTTGACATTTGAAGTAGAATACACATAAAAGTTGACATTCTTTTTCGTAAGGTCGATAAAACGCGTACCAACGCCTGTCAGAGTCCGACCGACCGAACGCGCCGTTGCGATTTGGGCTTTGAGCATTTTTCCGAACTATCTTTGGGAAAGTGAAGTACATCTTTTGGTTAAATTCCATTCCTTTATTCTAAGTGGTTCACTAGTTACCAAGATTAAAGCTTAATGACAGACGGACAGACATTTTTAAATTCAGCGCCTTACCCTCTGTCCAGGTCAAATTACAATTACTTGTAATTATAATAGAAAAACCCTCAATTACTAATTACTTGTAATTATAATTAATTTTTTTTTTCGAATCTTTCTACTGGCGCTGTTGATGTCAACGGAGTATTCCATTTGGCAAATACCCTTCACACAAGCGGATAATTTTTCAAAACGTGTACACCATGATGACTAAGTCATCCTCACATCCTCTCAGACGGAAGAAGAAATACTGAGCTTTCCTCTAGGATTGGCCAAGCTGGATTCTGAAACATCTTGGAAGAGCTGTAATCATGAAGGCCAAGATTTGTGTGAAGGCCAAGTCATCAGTGTTTAATTCGGTATTTGTTTCAACTCTCACCCATGGTCATGAAATTTGGATAATGAGCGAAATAATAAGCTCGCGAATTCAAGCTGCTGATGTGAGATTTCTGTGTGCTGTTGTGGGAGTTACTCGCAAAGCTAGAGTGAGAAAGACGACAGTGCGTGGAGAGCTCAATGTTGAGCAGCTATTTAAGCGTTATACTTCAGGAACCGCTTGGCAGACCCAGGATGAAATGGCCGGATCAAGTCCAAAATCTTGCCTTGGAAATGCCTTCTGATGACTTAGAGTCAACATCGGCGGATCGAGTTGCCCCCGCGATCCTATCAGTGGAACACGTAGAAGATGATGATGATGATGATATTCTATAATAAACCATAGTAATCGTCGCTTCTTTTGAGGTATAGACGTATGATTTAGAGTACACTCAAGAGGAGAAAGGAGGGTTTCATTATTCCTTTGGAATGAAACCCTAAAACGGTGGATAATAGGTTACTCCACCTCTTTATCCGTCCACAGCTTGGTTGTCTACCAATGATGCACCTGTCCTGCTTTGCGTACCCTATTCACGGTGAATAAGAAAGAAATTTTACATATTTCACTGAAATTCTTCGATCAGTTGAATATCGTATCTACCAGATTCCTTTATGTAAAATGCCACTGGTTGTTAAAAGAAAAAAAGATGTAAGCAGCTCCTTTCAATTTCATGTCCATAAAGTGATCATTCAATAAGCTTATCGCTATTAATCTTATGTATTTTATATGAAATATAATGTAACATACATAAGAAGATTGAATAAATGTCTTCGTTGCTTAAGGTTACAAGTAACACTGGTTCTGTTTTAATATTTTAATGCATGTGTGCATATCAAAGCCTCTGATGAGTTGATCTAATCGTTCTTTCTGCATAAATTCTTACTTCTTCTGATACTACTACTGATGATGTTTGTTCCAATAACGTGAAACTTATTTTATTCACAGACAATTGGTGAGTATTTAAATTGTGCATGCCATTTTTTCATCTTTCAAGATCTGCAACTTAGGTTTTTCGAAAATACAAACGGAATCAGTGGAATGGTATTTAACTACAACGTGGTCAAAACGTATCTTTTGTTATTAAAAAAAATCTAACGAGATTAAATAAAACAATAAGCCTGCAGATAAATTTCAGATTATAATTTGAAAACAAAAAATAATAAATAAATAAGTACACTATGTTTATTTCGAATTTTATTATTCTAAAACTTGTTTTCAGTTGTAAAATCTTAATCCAACAATATATCCCCTTTTTTTCAGCGAAACATCAAGCTCTCATTTGCGTAGCCTTAACTTCATTAATTATACAGTTTAATTTCTTTACTTTATAAGAAAATAAACTCGTAAACGTATCCAAATGAATTCCCAGTTTTACATGTATCTTGACACTGATACATGTAAAATGTCTGATCTAATTTGCAATATTAAAAAAAATTGGATTATTTTACATATGTACATTTTTAAGCAAAATTATTTCTGATAGAATGTTCCTATGTTAAAATGTACACGCTAAGTTTATACGATAAGGAAGCTGAGCATGTATATCCATAAATATCAAGCCGATGCTGAATTAAATCTGTCCACCAATCTTACTGCATACACACAGACCCAAAAAGAGCTTTTCATTTGTCCCAAATATTGCTCGTATATTTGTCTTCAATCTCACTGTGTGCGAGGTAGATAGATAGAACTTGAAAGACCTCACAAATGCCAACGACGCGATTTATTTTATTCAGTGACCGTCAGCACATTCTTCTCCGACCAAATCAGACTTTATAGCACTTCTTTTAAATCTTCGGGCAGTTGTAGAGCTGCTATTAGTTGGCTTTCGCCATTCGTCTCGCGAATTGTGTGGTGGAGCTAAGTATCTGTTTACTGCCTGTTTTGTGATATTTGGATGTGTTTTTAAATTTTATTGGTCGAAAATAAATGCAAGAAAAGCGTTCGCGTTGAAAGTGTGATTTTGTGAAATAAAAAAACAATCATGTCTAGTATTTTAGGCGAAAGTGTTATGTTCAGATTTTTGTCGCTGTTTTCTCCAGCAAGTATAGTACTTAGTTTAATTGCTGTAACGTCTGTTATTATTTACAAACGAAAAAGAGGAAGAATGGTGAAATTGATTCAGAAAATCCCAGGTCCGGCCTCTCTGCCGATTCTTGGCAATGCAATTGAGATGAATGTGGATCACGATGGTAAATATCGTTCTCGTGTTGTTTGCTTGGTGTTACTAAAAACATGTTCAACTAACTCTTTCATTTTTTATGTCTTGTTGATTTTTGTTGATGTGAATATTTATCTACCCGCAATAACCGCTCAAAAATACAACTCTAATTTACTCGAACCCGACCTTAATCTTGAAATTTGCTTCCACATTCGATTTGTTAATGAAATTCATTGACCTCTCTCTCTCAATTTTCTGAAATTCACAGAGTATCTCTTCTATTATTTAATCACATATTTTACTTTCAACAAAAACCAGTTTTCAACAAATTAGTCAACAAAAAAAAAATTATCTAATTTTCGAAATGCTAATTTAACCGAGGTCAAAACTATTTTAAAAGAGGAAGTGAGAAATATAATATCAGGTAGCACACACGTATCTGTTGGGCTTCAGATTTTTTTTTTATTAGCGTGGTATGAAATGTATGAAATGTAAGAATAACTTTCTGCTTGCCTTAATAATGACGGGGAGACAAAGTTTATCTGGTTAGCAGCCAAACGCCATCTGTTCTGGCATCTTATATGAGAAAACAAAAAAAGAGAATCGCATGAGCTGCTTTTGGTATTTAGTTAGTTCCCCTACTGGTCCATGGCTAACCGCAACAAGAACGATCGTTTCAACACCTTGATTGCCTTGGAAAAGTGGTGATGGGAATAAGAATTTCAGTCGCCAACGAAAATCACTTTTTGCCATGCACATTTTGGAAGCCGTAAGTTTTTTAGTTACCTAGCTTTTTTAACAAGATGTAATTTGAATGCCTCGCGTTGAATGAACAGCTTAAAGACCTATGAAATTTGAAACGCGCGACACGGCCTTAGAAAAAGAGTAGTTGAAGAAATAGTTTATGTGGTCTTGCTTAGACTAGAGTTGGCTATATAACATTTTAGAAAGCCGTGGACACAAATTTTTCATTTGCTTAATGCAATGAAAGACACATAATATTTTCAGTTCAACTCCATTGCGACAGTAAATTCGGCGATTAACCTCGGTTTCCTCTTCTTTCCATTTGTTGCGGCGTTTTAAGAAGAGGAAGTGGAACCATTAAATGTAGGTTAATACTAAAGTCAAATATGTTCAGATGTCCAATAAATATGTGCTTCAACGAGTGTTTGTGTCGATTGATCTTAAATAAGTTATTCGGCTTATCGAAAAAGTATTGATATTCTAGATTAGCAGCACTAGATGGCACAACTTTTGTTGACACGAGTCAATTGTAAATACCGCATTTCGTTTCTATCTGTATAAAAAAATTTAGGTTATATATAGAAAAAAGTCCTTTGTATTCACAACACTTACAATTCTGCTTGGAATCGATATGTAAATAAAGAAACCGTAGTTTTTGGTAGTTGTTTGAATTCAAAGTAAAATACTCGAGACATAGCCTAGGGCACACTACAACAAGCTCTCTAATTTCAGAAGTTTAAAAGTAACTTGTGCCCATGGCCGAATCAGCAATTTGCGTTCGAAATCAAAATTTCATTCCATGGCGGTATAAATGGAAGTTGATTTAATTATATGAGGTTCTCACTCACCGAGTTACATACATGTGTATATACAATTTGCTTCAGAGAAAAATATTTGTCGTACCTTATTGTGGGACAGTGTGGGTGTGTAGGAAGTGCAATAGTTGCAAAATCAAAGTGCTTAAAAAATATACAAAGTATGTATTAGAATAACCTCCTTTCACGTGTGCTGTATAAATATGTGCAAAAATTCAATCAGTGTTGATCTAAGTAGTTAATCAAATTTGATTTCACATAGTGATTAATCAGAATTTAATTAGTTGAAATTAAATATTTAACCGAATAGTGTTTGAGCGTTTGAGCGAATAGTGGTAATGCCATAGTTATAATTCAATAACGATGGGAACTCATTGTGCAAGATATCTCTTCGATGTCAAGAACACCTTTACACAAACACTTGAAACTTTCAGCATCACATTATATTAACAATCATATCCCAGATGCCGGAAGTAAAAACACGAGCTTTAAATTCAAATTTGCATTTTAAACAGTTTCTTAGAATGCGAATAAAAAAGATGACTGTGTTATTGTCTTTAGTGCGGACTTAGGTTTTGGGTGTCAAGGTCAAATCAGCGACAATGTCAAGAGCGAGCGATACCGGTTGGTTTTTGATCACAAAAAATAACTTTTTAATTCACCATGCATATGTAATAAGTGTTTAAGCTTTTTTATTGAAAAACTATTAGTAATCGGCGCAGCTTTTAATAATTATGAAACGAGCCATAATTCGATGTTCATTTTTAAACAATAAGAAATAACGTTAAAAACGAATACAAATATGCGTCTACCGTATTCAGTATTATCTTCTTATTTCACAATCCGGACGAAGGGTGTGAAATAAATGCAAGCCTTCTTTCCTCTTTCTTATATTTAGATTTTTTTTTTTTGATTTTTTTGGATTTACTTGAAATGTTGCCAATAAATAATTTTAATTTTATAATTCAATAATCACAACAATTCAAACCTTACATTGTTTATTAAACTAACATGTGAAATGGCCGCAGCTAATTATCGGATTCGGCGTTAGACCATGTCTTTATTTAATTTGTAAGTTTCGGGTAGAACTTGTACGTCAAAAGAGATAACTTATTCATTTCATATTCACACATAGAAGTTATTATATATTAAAAGTAAAAAAAAACATTCATATGAAACCTTTTACTTACTTATTGGGTGCGTCAGACAGTTGAAGCTAAACTTTTGACGAGTGTGGAAGGGAGCTACTGTTTATTGAAGATTCCGAATGCCAAATTAGAAAAGCCTACTAGGTAAAATTTACTACGTTACTATTGCATTTTTAATTTTTTCGCTTTTTAATTAGTGCAATGCAAGTTTTGTTCTGTTTAGATAACATTAATTACTTAATCACTTATATTAATCTTTAAAATTGGATTTTGATGTCTTAAGGCCGGGCATAAAAAAGGTTTTATTGCAGTCAAAATTTGTTTGTAATATTGAGTTGGTACATTGAGTTGATCATTACGTGGTTTAATCTTGCAACAATGATAATCGAAGTAATTAGTATCAGGAAATGAATGAAATGGTTTCTTTAATAACGTGGTGAACATCATTGGTTCGAAACGAGGCGAAGGCGGATACAATGGTTTCAACGGATGCAGTGGGAAAATAAATAAATTTCCAAATTCCTCGTTGCGTTAGCTAACAGTTCAAGGTTTTGTACACCTGCTGGTTAATTGTTGAATTGTTTTGTAGAAAAGATTAGACAGTATCGTTTTTACTTTTCGTTCAAATGTGGAAATACAGCAATAAATAATCTGTTAAATAAGTGTGGGCACCTTAATTACAATTTACAGTGTATCAATCTCATATTCGTACACCATTTATGGGCAACTTCATGTCATTCCTGCTTATAAACGACAGGTAACATTGATTGTGGGCGCCGTGGCTTAATCGGTAGTGCGGATTGTTAAGCGAGAGTACACGGGTTCAAATCCGCGTCCAGCGAATGATTGACAATCTTCGTGGAGTAACTCTCACGGAAAGCTTTCGCAATTCGCCGTTCGGAACCGGCAATGAGCTGTAGGTCCCCTCTACATCATCAAAATTATAACGCGCACAACACAGTAAGGCGCGAGAGACTAGGCTCTGGCCCTTCGTGGGCTGTTTCGCCACTAATGATGAACATTGATTTAAACCAGACATATTCTGCTTCAGAAAAATATGCACTATCACCCCATCTGTATTTGAACGTAGTGAACATTTGCTTTGACTTAGAAACACGATCAAAGTAAGAAATGGGCACAAATGTAGCTCAATTTCGTATTCGTACATTGATTGTTGCAACCTTCAGTGATCAAAGTTATCATTATGTCAATTGTCAAAAGTATTCCTGGTGTTTAGTTGATATTATATCGATTTAAATATAACCAAAGACCATATGACAACAAAGACCATTTCGGCAGAAATTCGTGTTGTCCTTGTTTTTTCCTTTTGTCTTTTTTTGTGTGCACGCTTAGGTATGAATGTACAGTACCTCACTGAATGAAGCATACACCCCTAAGTCAGTCATAATTTTGTTTACTTCAAAAGGCTTCAAAGGATTTTTTTTTTTTTTTTTTATTTTCCCAAATTGTTTATTTCCTGTCTTAGTTTTTGACATTTCATAAATGTATTACATGTTTAGGGAATGTACTTTATCAAGTCAGGACCAATGTCCTTCGTTGTTGTTTTATGTTCAGTATGGCACAGGTGAGTTTTAATCCACCCGAAGCGTTGGGGGTTTTATTCACTCCGAGCGCCCCTTGTCGCTCGTTGTTATCGCCAGGTTTTTGTTTTATGATTATTTGCTTAATTTTTTTACATGCATGCTTATAGACTATTTTACAATTTTTATGTGCGTATATTTGACATTATTTTTTTGTGTCGTCGTATATTTATTTTTAATTTACGTTAATACCTTAGTCTTTATTTTTACTTTTTTTTTTTTTTTTTTTTTTTTTTTCATATAATATATATACATATATATAATATATATAACTTTGTCTAGAGTCTGATATCGTTAATATATAGTTATCTGTTTGGTAAATCTGTTGGTCTTAGTCTTCTTAGCCGTCTATTTGATGTTTGTTCGTTGTTTGGTATGGTCCGTACTTCATCGTTTGTGTGTAGTTCTAGTTTTATACGATGTTTAGTGCTACTTTGTCTTATTGAATTTCTTTGTTAGGTCTGTACCAGTCCGCGTTGACTATCGTCCGAAGTATTTTGTTTTGCGTGCGCTCAATGATTGCTCTGTTAGATTTCTTAGTAGTGCCCCATAGTTCGAGTCCGTATGTCCATATACGTTTGATGATAGTCTTGTAAATCAGTAGTTTGTTATCGATCGCTTCAAAGGATAAGACAAAAACGTAGTTTCGATTGCACGTATTTCATCTAATATATTAAAAAGTAAAAGCAATGTTATTTTGTCATGATCATTATAAATGAACAAGCCATGCTCTGGCCTGAATGGGCTGTTCCGTAGATTTCTTATTTTTTTTTTTTTTTTTTTTTTTTATGATAAATTTTCTGAGGTACTGTATATATCGAACTCCGCGTTGTTCTTATTTTTTGTATTGTTTTTTCTTGGGTTTGGTAAAATATGTATGCCCTCTAAGTTGAAGTTTTGTGGTGGTTGACGCTTTTCGGATGTCTGAGGAATGTACGTTTTTTCTTTGTTCTTTTCTTTACCTTTGTTAAATAAATTCAACATCAACAATACTTTTGTGATCAAAAAACGGATTTTTATTGTCCAGAAGTCATGTCAAGAAAGCGGCAATCGTCCACAAACACCTTTCATTTCATGTTGATTTTCTAGTGCAAACACGTCAGAGGAAAAAGCGAATGTAGTTGCTCTTATTATTGATTACCTATGCAAGAAAGAAAGATAATGTTCACAGCAAGAATGAGAATATGCATGTCGACCTACACGGCAAACATCGAACCCAAGGAAAATGTGAAAATCGAAACTATTCGCCAACGGTTATCGAAGCACAATCATGTTGGGCGAACACAATTGTCGTCTAGCGCAACATAATCGTCGTCTACACATAACCATAAATAGGTTATAAATAACTGCACTGCTTATTCATTGTGTTGTTGGTTGGCCTCAAACAAATTAATTTTAATATAAAAACAGGCCTGAGGTTTCCATTATGCGCACTAAGCAAATTTATTTTTTTTTATTTTTTATTTAAATTTAAAGGAATTTTTGCGAGGAAATTTTTTTTTCTACTTTTTTTTACACTTAAAGTTTTCAGTTTTCACAGAAAAGTGCATGTATTTTACCTACAAACTGCACAAATGGACGCGTTTACGCTTGTGCTAAGCAATTTTTGTTCTTAAAATATTATCTATAAATATTATAAAACAAAATCTAAAAAATGTTTGGGGAGTTTGATCTCTGAAACTACTGAACAGATTTCCATGCGGTTTTCACCATTAGTGTTGTTAAGTATCTATGGTACGGACTATATTTTATAGACATTTTGGCACAAGTTTACGTTATATTAAGATATGTAAAAAAAAGTCAAGAACTGGAAAATTTCTAAAGCGGGCGCTGTCTAAACAGTTATAGATACGAACAAATAATGTACTGGGAAATTGATCGTCTCAAAAAGTTATAAAAAAAAGTCAGCGATGGCATATGTCTATCTTTTAAGGTAGACTCACAATAACCATTTTCTATGGTTTATAGTTGTGTAAAAATTCGAAAGGCAATCCGCCCTGTAATTTCCACACCGCTTTGTCAAAAAATTTGAAAAAAAATACAAAAAATCGGCTTCGGTGAGTACATTCCAAAAAAGTTTATTTCAATATTTTGGCTCTAATAGTTTTCAAGCTTTTGACCAAAAACGATAGAACGTCAATATGGGAATTTCGAAAATCCAAAAACACAGTTTTGAAGATCTTAACGAGAGCACTAAGCAAAAATAAGTATAAAAATATCGATTAGTGGGCGAAATCCGAGAAATCGCTGACTAAAAGTTTTTTTAATAAATAATAAAATTCCGGCTGAACTTGATGCGAGGCTCAGTGGTGTTTTCCATATTAATTTCAACCCTTATTGGCTCAACTCCAATTTGCACACAGCTGGCACGACGATGATCGCGCAGAAACGGTGTACGTACGGCGGCATATGAGATGTGAAATATGGATATGTACATATACCATATGTATGTGTATAGGTGTACATAAATGAACACATTAGAAATACAGGCAGCGATGATCGAACACGGTATTTTTTATTGGAATTTGATAGCCAATGGGAAAATAAAATGTCTGATGCGTGTTCTGTTCTACAAAAAAAAAAAAAAGTAAGGACACTTATTTACTTTGATAATTTCATTGTGTAAAATTACTAATCCTTTGTTGCTGTGCACAAATATGATTCAAGTTATGTGGCATCGCAGACAACAAGAACTCTCATCCGACTATGGGAACCTTGATCAAAGTACACATATATTCTGTAAAATTTTGTTTCTAGTAAATAGAGAAATAGTCTTTCTTAGGCAAATCTTTTTCATTTCCTTGCCATATAACATAAAATTATGCAGAATCCATTTGGGAAAAAACTATAATCACTACTGACTTATTGAAGCCATTCAAAACGAGTGTCTTTTGCATAAGGAACAAAAAGTCATTTATGTTTTAATTATGTCATCAGACTGCAATAACAAGGGAAACATTTTCTTTCTGACTGCTCCTGGAGGCAGCGGGAAGACTTCAATTAATCTATTGCTTGCATGGTGGAGAGCCGCTTTTGCTGTGGCCTTGTCTGGTATTGAACCAACACGTTTTGATGGCGGAAGAACTGCTAACTCTGCTTTTAAGCTTCCATTACAATTTTGTAGTGCCAATGTTTCAATTGCTTACAATGTTTCCCAGTAGTAAGTAAGTAGTTTACCAGTCGTAAATTGAACGGAGATTGTAGTTCAATAATTTCAGACGAGGCTTCAATGACCTACAAAACATCTAGCAAGACGCACTAGAGCAAAGTCAACGCTTCACTGGAAAAGTCATACTTATGGCTGCACATAAAAAATCGTAACTTTAGACTAATATAAGTGCTGCATATGGACGAGACAACACATGATTTTCCAATAATATATTTAAAACAAGAGCAGAAAATTTTGAAGTAAGCAATGGGAAGGTAAATTTCAGAAATATCTTTGTTTTATATAGATAGATAAATGGCAGCGTTGAAGAAAATAAAAAATGCTATAAAAGCGCAGATTTGAGAGTAATTTTCTTGACAAGTATAATATTTCAAATGAGGCCACCTTACGGACTAAAAAAATGTTTCTGTTTTTTTTCTCATTCCTATTAATTATGGTTTATTTCCAACACATTCTAATGATTAGTACAAGCGGTTCGGTTAGTACAAACGGTGCGCATAGATTTTTCGACTTATCACCTACGGGGGAACCACTGTGCGTCGCTTCCTCCAAAAACTGACATCGGGATTACTCGCCGGCATGTATTACAAGATGCTGCAGTTCGTTTTCCCGATTTGTAACATCTGTGTCCAAAACTAGACCGCATCCTCCTACTATCTCCAATCACTTCCACGCTGTCCTACTCCGAACAGCTTGCAATGCCGCTATCTTCGGGAGTCTGTTGTCCGCCATTCCCATCACGCGGCGAATGTTATTAATTTGCATCCTGAGTGACTTGATGTATAGCAAAGATAGGCCCCTTTCCACCATGATCATGTATTTCTGAGTCTTCAAAGAGTTTTAACAATCTTTTGATAAAAAATAAAAAAAAATCGGGCCAAGTGTGAGTTTTACTCACTCGCCGAGGGTTTCGTTCGCAAACAGATTAGTAGCTTAGACTTAATATAAGTCTAAGAAATTAACAAACTAAAATAGTCAAATCAAATTAAACTCAATTCACTGTTCATTCACTAAAATTCTTCTTCTCATTTCGATCGAAACTGAACAAAAGAAAATCCTCTCCCATTTGCAGTTCATTGTTTTTTGCAGTTAACTGATTCGATTTAAATCGTTAATATCTCGAAAAATTGTATTAAAATAATTTTTTTACATAATATTTTATTGTTCTTTCGCCGAGATCTACAAAATGGCGTTTTCGGATCTTCAAAATTCGAATGTTGTTGTTTTTTGGTTTTTGGCCAATATCTCGAAAACTATTAAAGCCAGAGAACTCAAACGAAAACTAAACTTCCAAACGAAAAGTTCGAAATCGAAACTCTATTTCATTTTATAAGACCTATACGATGGTACCTCAATAAATTTCTGTGAAATTTTTCGCAAAAAAGTTAGTAATTAATATAATTTAGTATGAGAAAAAAATCATACACGATTTTTGGATAATTTTGGGGTATTGCGATATTGCCCCATAACTTTTTGGTCAAATAATCTAGAAAGTAAGGTGGGGGACACGGTACACAAGTCAGAGGGGATTACCATAGTACAACTTTTTGATCTAGCTATCATTCTCTTTCCAACGATACCCATATCAAGGAACAAGTAAAAGAAATTTATTTTTCAAATTTAGTATTGGTACTAAGTTTTTTGCTAGTATGAAATTTTCTTAAAATTTTTTTTCTGAACTTTCTTTGGACAAGTGAAATACGTCTTTTAGCAAAGTTTTATTTCTAAATTCTTAGTGGTTCGCCAATTACCGAGGTTAAAGCCTAATGACAGACAGACAGACATTTTCATAATCAGGGCACCGCCCCCTTTCCAATGACACCCATATCGACCATCAAAGTTAATAAACGTTTTTTCGGGCGTTAGTACTAACTTTTTCTTTAATCAGTCACTAATTCTAAAGAGGGTGCATGATTTATTTTTGGGTTGCCTAGATACACCTTCAGTCCAAATTTCATCCCTTAACTACAAAGGACTTATAAGTTATAGTTAAATATGCAAAAGGCGACAGACAGACAGACACCGAAGTGATTCCATAAGAGTTTCGTTATTCCTTTGGAACGAAACCCTAAAAACCGCTGCAATGTTACTGCCGCTCCCATTACTATCTTTAAAAGCCAAACACAGATTACAAATCATAGTGAGAAAAAAAGGAGATTGTTAGCCATTTACTTGTTCTGATAAACGAACTGCTTGGTAGTAGTGACATAACTAGCCGCAGTGCTAACATACAAAAAAAAAACAATGTTGTTTAACTCTTTCATGCCCAGTATTGTTTGTGTACAAAATGAAATTCATTTACTCAGAACTTAAAAAATATTAGCGCAATTAAAACAAAATTTGTATAAGGTTCCTGCTTAAAACTATTTTAAACGTAATTAAAATAATGTGCATTCGAAACAATTGAAAAACCGACTTGTGTACCGTGTCTCATACCTTATTTACTAAAATAATGTGCTAAAAAATCTGAAAAAAAAAATTGGAGCTATGGGCAACTCATCGCAATATTCCAAAAATACCCAGAAATCTTATGATTTTTTATTCGTACTAAAATAAATTAAATTTAAATTTAAATTTAATTTGAAAAAAAGTTCGAGCATCCTGGCTCGAACAGTTTTCGAGTTATTGGCCAAAAGCCAAAAAACAATTACATACGAATTTTAAAGATCCGAAAACGCCATTTTGTAGATCTGCTCAACAGAATCAAAAAACTTTATATAAAAGAAATTTTATTTTCACACAAATTTTCGCGATATTAACGATTTAAACTTTACCAGCATTTTGCTAAAAAAAGGGCAACTAGCGAATATCTCACCCACACAAAGTTTTCTAAGCATTTCTTATTCCAAAAAAAGACAATAAAACTTCGAAGCGGTGTCGTTGAAGTGGTTAGTGGTGGCTGCCCTCTGCTTTGAATGTCCTGGGTTCGATCCTCGTCTGGTTTGCCTTTTTTCCTGTTTTTATTTTTCTTGTCCGAAGAAGAGTTTCTCGCTATTTTCAAAATTGGCATTTTGCATCCCTATACGTTGAATACAATACCTTGAATACCTTCACTTTTCTGAACCTTCACTGCCTTAAAGTTGTATATTTTAATAATCTTCATTTCCTTCCATATTAGAACTGTTCTCACGTTTGCTTTCTGCTGGTGAGATTTTTAATCGTGGAAAGGGTATTATAAATGGATGGCTTGGCCGATCATATGTTGTCTTGTACGATCATTGCACGGTTAAGGTAATTACACACATACACTTAGTAAATTAACATCGTGTATATTACTGTATTTTCTAACAATTTTGTTCCTCTAGTCTATCTGTACTTTGCTTTACAAGTAACTTTCTTTTCACTTGAGTCGCACCGGCACTGGGTGTAGAATTGTGAAATCTTAGTAAAACGAAAGTAACAGGTATAAAAGTCAGGTTGATGGATTTCGTTAAAAGAAATTTTTCAATGTAAATTGTGTTGTTTTTTCTCTTCTTTTTGTTTAGTTCTTTTTCTGTACCTATGTGCGCATTTGTTATGAAAACATTTTCAGCTGCAGTATTGTCTAAACCCATAGAAAGAGCTACTTATGGAGTTTTCTTGGGTGTGAGAAGATTTCACTAATGTAATGAGCTGAAGTTTTTCTTGCATTCACAATGACAATGACAAAATAGTTTTTCCAGAGGCATTGAGAAAGCTGCATTGAGATGAAGGTGGTCTATTGAAGGTTAGATTGAAAAGGGTCGTGATAAATTGAATGGATTTCGTATGTTATGTATGTGTATAAGACGCTTTAGATGCAGACGTACTTGAATGAAATATCTTCACAATTTTCGGTCAAGTACTGCTGCTGCTCAATCGAAATAGATTTGGTTCTGATGAAAAAACCAGTTGTATAAGCCAATAGACCAAAGAAATGATGACTCTGCAGACAATTAATTCTTTTGATATTGATACGAAGAGCTGCACAGGTACCAACGAGCAACAGACTATATGTCTTGAGTTTTAACAATATAAAAGTGTCTAGTCTATTCATTGGCACGCGGTGTAATTGCAGATGTTTATCGTCGTAAAAAGTTCGAAAGAACGAGCTTTTAGTTATTGCAAAACTAGTTGTAGGTATTATATAATCAGAGGCCATAATTTTTGGAGCATGAATGCACAAAATAATTTAGGTTCAACACGATAATGTGCATGCCGGATTAGTAAATTAATAAAAATGTTCGTTTAGTTATCAAAACGTGTCTGGTAGATATACATTGATATTTTTATATTGAAGTAAACATTTCGAGAGTGCAAGCAAACGAGAATGGCAGTTTTGTCCTAAAGTTCTTTTCCACGTTTTTTCGTCTTTTGTTGTTGGTCATCAACAAGAACTTTTTTATTAAGTGGGTGGGTCGAAGCTAGTTTTTCTTTATTTTTTTTTTATTTTTAAACACCTTTCATAAAATACGTATCTCTTCCATTGTGGAAAGAGCCAACTGTTCTCAGCTCATACACTTAGTACAAAGTATGATAAATTTATCAATTACAAATTGAATAAAGTATAATTCAAAGGTGTTGGGCTAGGAAGCAACAGCCAATCCCAACATAATTATTTGGACTAGGCAATTACTTATATTATATACAATTCCATACACACACCAGAGTCTGCATTGGCCAAAATAGTTCGATTTTAGTCCAATGGTACTAGGTAACGTGTTTTAATTTTTTTTTTTGACTAAACTTTACTTTTGCATAATATGATTACAACAAATATAAACAAACACCCAACACACAACTCTGGATGTTCAACAGAATTATTTATGCGAATGACTGGAGCTCAAAGATTGTGGGGCAACCGGCTCGGCATCAATAGGGCTTGGCAGGGATTAAATCCTTACGTCCTCCTTTTTAATCCAGAGACCGTAGAGGTATTTATTTTGTCTTCTTTTTGTGGTGGCGGAAATTTATGGAGATATTCTTTTATTAATTATCAAAAATCAAATATGAATTCTTACTTCAGTATGTAATTTCATTTTGCATCAAATTTGAATAAATCTAATTCTTTTAACTTTCGTTCACAAAGCCGATCCTTAATACATCGAAATACATTGACAAAAGTCAAGACTACGATTATCTTCAACCTTGGTTGGGAACTGGTTTACTAACGAGTTTCGGTCGAAAATGGCACTCCAGGAGGAAGGTTCGTATCAATATATAGCCGTCGTAAATTTTAATTAATTCTTGATTTTTTGGTGTCTCTAATGTAGATTTTAACCCCAGCTTTTCATTTTAAAATTCTGGATGACTTCATTGATGTTTTTAACGAGCAAAGTGCAATTTTAGCGAAAAAGTTAGAGAAAGAAGTCGACACAGATTCATTTAATGTTTTTCCATACGTAACTCTCTGCACTTTAGACATTGTATGTGGTAAGTTATTTCATAGAAACTGAAAAATTACATATAAATAACATGTTTTTCTGTGTAGAAACCGCAATGGGACGATGCATAAATGCCCAGAGCAACAGTGAGTCAGAGTATGTCAAAGCTGTTTATGGGTGAGTCATTCCGTCTTAAAATATCTGTAGCATGAGCCAAGCAAATATTCTTATTAAACATAAGGAAACTTTGACACTTTTTCCACGTACATATTTGTATTTAAGTCCCACCTTAAACGTAAAAAATGAGCTGCATAACATAAAATAAATGCAAAATCAACACCGTAATCGTATACCACCAGCGATTAGGAAACAGGATATTCAACTAATTTGTTTTATTTCCCATAAATCATTTAGCAAGCGCATATAGGGTTCGCAAAGCGATTTAGCGAAATTAGTCCTTGTGCCTCGCCACAAATATATGCTTTCATTTTAAGTTCTATGATCCCTTCACCTGATTTTATCTCTAAACAATTTGATCAAGCTAAATAATTGGGTGGCGTAACAGTCTGTTGTTGGTCTGACGTAAATTTTTTGCGCCTCTACTGTGTTGCGAGTGGTATAATTTGAAACATATACAGTCGAACTTCCCTGTAATGAATTCGCACGGGACCAGAAAAGACTTCACTATATAGAAAATTCATTATACAGAAATTTAGATATTTTTTGTGTTTTCAACTTTTATTTAAAATAATCAGGTATTTTGCTTTGTATTACACCATTTTTTTTCCTCAATAAAGCTCAAAGCGACTCAAATACATTATTCGGTAGGTACGTTGCTCTTCATCTCCACAAAGGTTCGAAGTACATCAGACAAGGAGTCTCGAAGAGACATCAAACAAACAAGTAACGGTTAAAAGTACCGTTACGGTCGATATTTGTACAGACGTGGAAGCATTTTAAAATGAGAAAATACATAACATAAAAAAATTCGTTATGTGGAGACAAAAAACGTATGAAACTCAAGTTTTCAACTAGAAAATTTATTCATTGTATAGAAAAATTCACTATATGGAAATTCATTATAAGGAGATAAAAATACACCTAAAATAGAACCAGAAAGCTGTGCCTTTGAAATTAGTTCATTATACGGAGAACTTCGTTATATAGACATTCATTATAGGGAAGTTCACTGTTTATTGCCGGCTCCGAGAGCATGACAGAAGTACTCCGAGAGGATTGTCAGTCATTCATTGGAGGTGGATCAGTGAAAATTGTTTATGGTGTTTTTGAGTCTCTGGGTGTGGTCATTTAACAGTCCGACGCACTTCTTATTTATTTGAATATATCAATGATTTAACACAGTGTTTACAATTGTTTCTCATATCTTTTCACTGAACCACTAGTACCTAGTCAAAAGTTAGCTCATAAAGAACACGCCGAGCATTTATTTCGCAAATTAAATCGGTGAGGAGTCACATTTATGAGTCTGATGAAAGCTGAGTATATTTAGCACGTTTTCGTGTGTAGTGAGGACTTTTTTGTATAAAAACTAAAATTAAAGCAAACGTAATTTCGAATCTGTAGCGAGCTTAAGATACTTGACTTTCTAAAATGATCTTATATATGCACAGCCTATCGTAATAAGTATTCTCAAAGAGACGTTCGCGTTATTTGCGTTGCTGTGTCTTTGAGTGCAGATCAGAGAGAAAGAAATACGCAAGCAGATTTACGACTTTTATCCAAAAGTGTTATAAGCAAACTTTATATAAATAGCCGCTAAATTAATTTTTTTAAATTTAAATAATGGAGAGAAGAAGATAGGAATAACTAAAAAAGAGTCGTATGTGAAAGAGACATTTGTTTGCATACATAGTAAAAAGAGTTGATTGTCTCATTAACAAAGTCAAACACGTGTTGAGCTAAAAACCTCTAAAAGAAAGGCAAATAAAATGGATAGTAAAAGTAATTAACGTTTTCATATAGACGTTTTTTAAACGCACGCGGTCGTTGACCGTCATAGCAGTTTGACATTTTGCTACTGTCAACAATTTCAAGTTGTGAGACATGTATATTCGCAGGCAGAAATGGAACTTATAATTGCAACGATTTAAGTTATTTTGCTTTTATTTAACAAATTAACTAAAAATGAGTTCTGGCGTAATCCAACATAGACGTTCTAATCCGCACTCGATGCGGTTCTTCACTTAACACTACTCTAGCGTGAATTAGTCACTAAAATTATAATCACACACATTCTGTTCTTCCGCATTTTGAAATAAATTGGGCATATGAGCATACGTGCCAAAAGCCATGTTTCATGGTCGAATTCTTGTTATTTGCAGGTTTTGCCTGGTTGATCAATTGGCTGAAAAAAGAGAATTTACAAACTTCGTTTTTGATAATTTTTGTGTTGCTGTACGACCAGATGACTTCAAGTTGTGTTTGTTTCTCTGTTCTTTGTTTCGGCGCTTAGATAATAAAGTAAATATCAGTTCAATAACTAATCCGTTCAAAGTCCATTTTATTCATATATAATATGTACAGTACTAGCTGCTACCGGACTTCGTCCGCCTCACTTAAAAATGTATACAAATTACAACTTTAAAAATATTTCTGACCAATATCCGTATATCAAAACTTGTTAGGCAATTGTTTATGTTAGGAGTTATTATAGGGAGCTTGCGGTAGTGCAAGTTAGTTACGCAAAAGCAGCAACTACAACTCCAAGAATGCTTTATCTACTATGCGTAAATCGTGTAATCGTGCTTTATAAATTTTACTTAACCAACAACAAATCCCTAAGAAACTCCTGATCCACTTTAATTGTAACCCCTATCTGCTTCTGGAAAGAAAATACAGATATATCGATTCGATGCAATGCGGTATTCGAAAAAATCAGAAAAAGGCTATTTTGAATACCTGCGTTATTTTTATTGTTCGATGCATCTATTCGTAAGTCGTAGCAAAGACCATATAAGATAGTGCACGCCATACAAAAATATTTTGCGAAAATTTTTCTATGACGGGGTCCTAAACTCTCATAACTTTAGAGTACTTGTTGTTTTTCTTATTGAACACTCTTTGCCAAAACAAAAGTGAGGAAAAAAGGAGATCGGCAGAAACTCGTGTTGTTCTTGTTTTTTTTTTACTTTTGAATTTTCTTGTGTGCGCGGTTAGGTATGAGTGTATGTAGGTATGAATGAATGAAATGAATGAAGCATACACCCTCAAATTATTCATAAATTTGTTTACTTCAAAAGCGAGTCAGAAAAGTCATTCATATTATCATTCACATATTAAAAAGTAAAAAACATAAGCAAAGTTAACAAAACATGTTTTAGTTTAGCAAAATATAAACATTTTATGTTTTTGAGTGTTTGCTCAATTTTGTGAGGTACTCGCGTTGTATTTTTTGTATTGTGTTTTCTTGGATTTGGTACAGTATGTATGTACATATATATTTATTTATTAGCGCAAGTAGGCTAGACATGTACCTGCATATCTTGGGAATTATTATTCAGTGATGTCGTAGTTTCTTTTGTTTTTCCTTAAAAGGCCCATAGACGAGACACAGTGTTGAACACGCTGTTGTGTTGCCTTTTGCCACTAACGTAACACATGTGTGCACACATCATTTTATTCTCGGTCGTCGGCGAGGAAAGACCATGGAAATGAGCGGATCCTGCTACCGGATGAACGCATAAAAATGCGTAAACAACAACAACACTAATGGCTGCTGACGATCGTTCGCTTCATGGTCGCTCGAAAGTGTGCACACTTGCCCATACAAGAGACACCTGTGTTCACACCGTGTCAAAAAAAATCAAAATCTTTTGATATTCTGCACACCCGAAACTCCGCCCACATCGGTGTGCACACCAGGCCATACACGTGACACTTACCCACGTGTTGAACACTGTGTCTCGTCTATGGGCCTTTTTACACAGATTAAAATTGTATCGATGTTGTATTTATGTTTTTTATTTTAATTGGTTAACATTTTAACCTTTCTAATGCATTTAAATTAATTTTTTTTCAACCGCCCAAAAGCAATGCTTTCGCAGTAAAACTAAAATCAGAAACTCGGCGATTTTTATATTATGCTCAACGCATTTTTTTGCATTCCACAATGTGGAACGTGCTTCTTATCAATGTCAAACAATAGATCTGACGTGCCATTTAAATTTCCAAAATCATCAAGAATACCATAAATGAATGTCTGTCAAAAAATAATAATACACAAACAAGTAACCAGCAAATTGAAGAATTTTGTGTTGTTTTCATTTATCTATCCCTACCCGGTCACTCATCGTGCAAGTGTCCTGCTGCGGCGGCGCAAAGTCTCACATATTTTTCAGTTGGCGATAAACAAACAAAAAAAGGGATACAGCTTTCCTCTCTTGAATTTGATCACCCTTTGTCACCGACTGCCCGCGCCTGTCAGAGCTTTTTACTTTTCATCATTTTGAAGTACCAGTTGCACTATCTTGGTATTATACGGTCTTTGGTCGTAGTCAAACTCAATGCAGCGAAAAAAACGGTCAAGTGTGAGTTTTACTCACCCGCCGAGGGTTTCGTTCGCAAACAGATTAGTAGCTTAGACTTAATATAAGTCTAAGAAATTAACAAACTAAAATAGTCAAATCAAATTAAACTCAATTCACTGTTCATTCACTAAAATTCTTCTTTTCATTTCGAACTAAACACAACAAAAGAAAATCATTTCCCGTTTGCTGATCGCGCTAGCCGTATGAAAATTGTTTTGGTGCAATTGCTTTGAAATGCCGCAAGCGACACTGAGACTGCCGTCAGTTTATCGTTTTTTGCAAGTAACTGATTAGATTTAAATCGTTAATATCTCGAAAAATTGTATGAAAATCATTTTTTTACATAATATTTTATTGTTCTTTCGCCGAGATCTACAAAATGGCGTTTTCGGATCTTCAAAATTCGAATGTTGTTGTTTTTTGGTTTTTGGCCAATATCTCGATAACCATTAAAGCTAGAGTGCTCAAACCAATTTTAACACAAAGATTACATCGAAACCTACATTTAAGATTTTTTTCAGATTTTTAGACCAACGGGCGCCTTTTTTTCGACTTTGAAGCTTAATATCTCGAAAACTTAACTTCCAAATGAAAAGTTCAAAATTAAAACTCTATTTCATTTTACAAGACCTATCCCATGGTACCTCACTTAATATATTCCCGTGAAATTTTTTTCAAAATAAGTTAGTAATTAATTTATTTTAGTACAAATCAAAAATCACACACGATTTTCGGATAATTTTGGGCTATTGCGATGAGTTCCCCCATATCTCCAATTTTTTTCAGATTTTTTGGTCAAATATTCTAGAAAATAAGGTGGGGGACACGGTACACAAGTCAGTTTTTGGAAGTTTGTTGGCTAATAACTTCTTACCAATAAGAGTAAGATGATTACCATAGTACAACTTTTTGATCTAACTATCATCCTCTTTCCAACGTAACCCATATCAAGGAACTAGTAAAATAAATTTGTTTTTTAAATTTATTATTGATACTAAGTTTTTTGCTAATATGACATTTTCTTAAAACTTTTTACCTGAGCTTTCTTTGGGCAAGTGAAATACATATTTTGGCGAAGTTTAATTTCTTAATTCTTAGTGGTTCGCCAATTACCAAGAATAAAGGCTAATAACAGACAGACAGACATTTTCATAATCAGGACACCGCCCCTATCCAATGACACCCATATCGACCATCAAAGTTAACAAAAGGTTTTTCGAGCGTTAGTATTAGTACTAACATTTTTTTTAATCTACAACTAATTCAAAGAAAAGTGCATGATTTGTTTTTGGGTCGCCTAGATAAATCTTCAGTCCAAATTTCATGCCTTAACTAAAAAGAACGTGTGAGTTATAGTCAAATATGTAAAAGACGACAGACAGACAGACACAGAAGTGATTCCATAAGGGTTTCGTTATTCCTTTGGAACGAAACCCTAAAAATGGTGCTTGGAAAAATCAGCTAATAACTCGAAAAAAGTTGCGGGTTATTTTTTGTATAAGAAAGCGTGTGCTAAACAGAGAGAAGTCAAGCACGAAGGGAAAACAAGGAAAAAACATGAATTTATTTTGACCAGCGAAACTTTTTCGGGTTATTTTGTTGCTAGCAACAGCATATATTGCGAAAACCACATCATGATACACGATATATGTCTCATAGATTATTTGTGTATGAAAAATTCAATGATGGACTATATTGCAAAGAGTAACTTAAAGTAATTTTGAATAGTTATTGTTGTAAAAATGGCATTATTATCTGCAAATTGTTGTTTGTGAGATTTCCCTTTGAACGATTGTAGAGACGCTCTACTCCTTCTATGAAAATAGATTGTACGTAAGCGCAATGATGATGGTTATGTTTCGCATTTCAATGCATTGATAAACCAAAAATGTAACTGGTTGACATGCAGTTGTAAACTTAACAAAATGTTTTGTTGTCCTTGCTTTCATTTTTCGAATTCCGCTAGTGTTTAGAGCCGTACGGGCTACGCGATACTAACAATTTGCATAGTTCGGGACAAAAACTTATTAAAACCGATAAACATTTTCGCAGCTGTTTGTCTTTGCACGAATTCGGTAATAATCGGATTCAAACTTCTTTAGGTAAATCCTTTATAGCTTACCTAATCAACTTAATAAAAAAGTTGATAGCAACCGCAATGAGAATGTTGCAGGTGAACTTTTTTACCGAGTTACTGTTTCAGATTTTTCACGCCAGATGTAAGATAAGGATTTTCCTCTTTAAATTTCAACCAAAACAGTCAAGCCGTTCTAAGCTTTTTAATCGCAAATATTAGTAAAAGGATTTTTTCTAACTCTTGAACGGCTTAACCGTTTCAATGAAATTAAAAATATGTATAATTTCTTATGCCTTGCGCTAAAACGTTTAATAATTTGATCCACTGAAACCTTTGTCGATTGCGCACATGTGTTTAACAGTAATATCTACGGCGACTGCTGTATTCCACAACACAAAGCTATTTCAACCCTTTTTCTGCAGAAAAACATAAAATGTACGGAACGCCTGCGTTATTTTTTATGATGCCTTGCATGCACTTGAAAGTTGAAGTTAAACTTAATGCATCTAGACAAAAAATACACTCAAACACAGCACACAGCAAAAGCAATTTACGTTATAAATTTCAGTCAAATCGGTCATGCGGT
This sequence comes from Syritta pipiens, assembly GCA_905187475.1. Taxonomy (NCBI): domain Eukaryota; kingdom Metazoa; phylum Arthropoda; class Insecta; order Diptera; family Syrphidae; genus Syritta; species Syritta pipiens. Next base: position 57,369,624 of record LR994572.1, on the reverse strand, counting down.
TTGAGAGCAAAGAGGAAAATTACAAACATCCAAACTTTGGAATTTATAATATTACCAAATATTAAAAATATATTCAAAAAGAGAATATTTTGACTGCCTGCTTTGATGTGCACTTGTTGCTCGAATTATAGCCAAACTTTGTCCACAAAGGAATAAATTAACCCATATTGTAAACAGAGTTGTAAAGCACTTAAGTACTTTTAGACTTCAGTTCCTTCCAAGTAACCAGTACCCGGCACTTGGTACTTGAAAATCGCACAAGTACTTTTTCAAGTACTTCATTTTAGGTACTTCATTTTAAGTACTTTTACTTGATACTGTGATACTGCTAAGTACATCTCGAAGTAGTTTTCAAGTAAAGGGTGATTTTTTAGCTATTATCTTTTTGGCAATACTGGTTTAAACAGCTGGCGCACGTTTCGTGTTTTATTTCACTGTCAAACATCTTCAGTTTGGTCTATAATTTAACCGTGAATCGTCTTACAAACCAACAACGCTTGCAAATTATTGAATTTTATTATCAAAATGCGTGCTCTGTTAAGAAAATTCAGAAAGTTAAGAAAATGTTCAGCGACGAAGCTCATTTTTGGCTCAATGGTAAATACGTAAATAAGCAGAATTGTCGATTTTGGAGTGAATATCAGCCAGAAGCATTGCAAGAGCTACCAGTTTGGTGCGGTTTATGGGCTGCTGACATCATTGGACCGTACTTCTTCAAAGATGATGCGAATCGTAACGTAACTGTGAATGGTGAGCGCTACCGTGAGATGATATCCAACTTTTTTTTGCCCAAAATGCAAAAGCTTGACTTGCATGACATGTGGTTTCAACAAGACGGTGCCACATGCCACACAGCATGCGCAACAATGGATTTATTGAGAGGCGAGTTCGGTGAACATTTTATTTCACGTTTGGGACCGGTCAATTGGCTGCCTAGATCGTGCGATTTAACGCCTTTAGACTATTTTTTGTGGGGCTATGTTAAAGCTTATGTCTATACAGACAAGCCCGCTTCAATTGACGCATTGGAAGACAACATTGAAGCATTTATTTGTGAGATACCGGCCGAAATGTTGAAAAGAGTATGCCAAAATTGGACTAAGCGGATGGACCATTTGAGGCGCAGTCAAGGTCAACATTTGCATGAAATAATCTTCAAACATTTTTCTGAATTTTATGTGTTTTTTTTTTGAAAAACTTTCCTATAGCTTTTAAAAAATCACCCTTTACAAGTCCATTGCATTATTTTAGAGTAATCAGATGAATTTGGAATGGAATTTACGGTTTTTACTGATCAATTACAGCTCTGTGTCTCAGACGTAAGGTCTATTCCAAAATTCAAATATTATCTTGTGAACAATGGGTATAAGTTGATAGAGTGTTAATACGCAATGCGTCATTAGTTTAGTTTTGTTAAAAGCCAATTTATCATTCATGGAATCAAAACATAATAAAATGAATGAATTGAAAAATATTGAATTGTGCATTTTATATGCCTACATAGTACATATAGAAAAGATTTGAAGGTTGAAAAGATTTTCACAAAAAAAAACCTATCACTTAATACTAACAGTCTTTTTCTTGCCCTTTTTTGAATATGAACGATTATTTCAGAAAAAAACAAAAATGACCTCTTGGCAGTATTCAAGTACCAAGTAGAAGTACTTAAAATCAAGTACTTGAAACGAAGTGATTCAAAAAGTATTTGTGCGATTTTCAAGTACCAAGTACCGGGTACTTGAAAACTTACAGCTCTGATTGTAAGGCATTAACTATCCAAAATAAGTTAATCCCACTTATGTGGAAAACGTGAAATTTTTTGTGACTCTTGATATCTGAGTTTTTTCTATATCTTGGCCAATCTTATCAATAGCCTTGTAGTTTATGGCCTATATGTTATTCTGATATGTAAACTTGTAAAGTTTCATTTAAATCGATTCTCTCGTTTTTGCGTGAAAGAGTAACAAACATCCATACTACCAGAATAGGATAAAATAAATAAAATTTGCAACAATCAGTCATAACAACTGGTCATTTGTATAACTTGTCCAACATTTAGTCGTGCGCCAACATTGTCAGATTCGAATATCGCTCTGCTATAACGTGTTCATGACGTAGCTGAGCATCCTATCTTTCGTCGACAATAAAATACATAGACATGCGTTCAACTGATGTTCTAACTAGCTGTGTTCTGTTTATTTATAGTGCCAGTTAAAGACGGAAGCCAAAACCAGTTTTAAAATATCGCTTAAAAGCTTGAGATGTTACTCAGCACCAATAACAGCCATTATTCGTTGGGCTTTCCCAAAATTTCGAATCTAGACAGTCATCATTGAAAAAATATTTGTTCATTCTTACTTTCAATATCTGTCCAATTTTATTCTGTAATAAAATAATGGACTTTCGGCTGAGTTCAGTTGCAATGTTAACGTTTTGTATGGAATAATAAATCTGATTAATAGCTCCTTAGTTGTGATTAAAAGAAAATAAATCGGCTGAATATTCTAACGCGTGGTTGATGTTTAAATTTGTATGCGAGTGAAGTCTTATAGTCCAAGTAATAAAAACGTGCTAACTCATGGCTTAAGCCGGTTTTAAACACGACGATTAAAATGTCTGAAGCTAATCTGTATTGTAGCTGTTTTTGTGAATCAATGTCTGTGGCTGCTCAAAACCACTTTATTGCATTGCATCTTTAATAAAATACCAAATTTGGCAACCGGAAAAAAGTTTATCTTTGCGTGTGTATGTGTGTGATTTCTTTTTATAGTTTGCGCCAATGGATGTGTAATCTTCGTAAGATACTAGCAATCTTATTCTCCTGTTTCCTCGCGCCTACGTACTAAACCACACCCCTGCACTCATCAACCACTCTTCCGCGGGACTGCTGTTAGGTATTAAGCTCTATTAACTGCCTCTTCGGTTCTTCGCAGGGCTTTTGCTCTTCTTAGAGCTGCCTTTACCATTATGATAAAAGAGCAGATCTCTATCCACTCGTCGTCCGATTACGGCATTTGGCTAACTAGATCTTCCGGGCTTGGCATGTTAACCATGTCTTCTCTGAACCGTATGCAATGGAATACAGCATGTTTTGCTTCTTCCTCTTCATCTGGTCTATCCGGGCACAGGGGCGAGCTATCGCGTCCAAATCTGTGGACGTACAGTGCTCCACAAAAGCTTTGAGCAAAGCTCTTTTCAAATATGCCTTTCAAAACAAACTGTCACATATGGTTTGGGAATAAACGCCCTTTTTCGCCAGATTTCTCTATCGTACGCAAACTTTTGTGGGGCACTATATATATGATAGCCGCCGCGCAGTGCGTTCACTATTTGGGTATTCGAGAAAAAAATAGTTTTTTAGTGTGTATTATGTTTTCTATATTTTTTTTTAAAGATTTTAAGATTTAAAGATTTTCTTGCACGATTAAAGCTAGTTTCTAGGCTGACACGTGCCAGATGAAAATAAAAAAAACAAAAAAATTATGTAAAAAATGCTCGTAAACGAACCCTTGTGGCAAGAAAAAGGGCAAGTCTAAAGTTTAGTTTTTCAAAAGATAAGACCCAAATTGTCCCAAACGGCACCACAAAAAATATATAGACCTTAACAAACTTAACCCTGACAATGCAAAATCAAGTTTGGCTATGATCTTTCGTAAAACCTAAACACTTGCACGTAAGGAAAAAATATGCAATTAGAATGACTGTGTTTTCTCTTCAGAAGATGAGCATAGCAAAAAAAAAAAGACCGGTCAAGTGTGAGTTTCACTCACGCGCCGAGGCTTACGTTTTTTCGTCAACAGATTAGAAGTAAGGACAGAATTTGAATTAAGTCGACTAACAACGTCAGGTGGTTCTTATTGTGTCGAATAAAGCTAAACAAAAGAAAAATCGTTCTCATTTGCTGAACTTAAGGGTCTCAAGCTAATCTATTGAGACAATTAACCAGCAGTTCATGAAAGTTAGATTACCAAACAGCTAAGTAACTTTAATCATAAAGTATTCGGCAGTAATTTTATTAAAACATAGCCACTTAAAACATTAATGTGGAATAGCCACTAACATCCATGAAATTAACAAATCATGCTCGTGTTTGAAATTAAAAAAAAAAATTTTAATTTTAGAATTTGAACATGTGAAAATCACATTGAAGCAATAACAAAAACAATGTTCAATTTAGTTATGTTTTATTTAGTTTTTGTTTCTTTACAATTCTTTATGTTCGCTTTTATTCAGTGGCAAAATTTAAAATTTTTCCAGCAGCATCTATATTCTATATTTTATCTATACCTATTCTATATCTATCTATATCTATATCCATTTTTTTTATCAATATCTATTCTATATCTATCTATATCTATATCTATTCTATATATACAGTGAAGTGCACAAATGAGTACATGTTTTTTGTAAGTGTAATTTACACTTCATAGAAAAAAACGGAATGAGGTAAGCTCAAAATTTTTTTGCACTTTATTACTACATTTAAAGACGAGAAGAACGGTATATAATATAAGACGGAAAACCTAAAAGCTTGAGAAATAACGAGCAAAACAAAGAACGATCAGTATGTACTCAATTTTGCACCCAACATTTTTTCTGATATCTTAGCCCCAAGCACTTAAAAATGTACCACTATGATCACATTTTTTGGCTGCTTTCTCAGTGCTTTAATTATTTTTGTTTGCGGGGTCTTACTCTCCCTGCACATCAAAATAGATATTTTTCTAAACGTGCAAAAATGGATACATTGGGGTCAAGATGAACTTTTGTAATTTTCCACCGTTCTATAAATGCGATCAAAATCGCTTGTACTTCATTTTTTTTGTGATAAAGTAAGGAAACAAATAACACAAAAATCATTCAAATCGGTCATATGAGAGGTTTTTTTATTTATAAAAAACCATACGACCGCCGAGTATGTATCCATTTTTGCACGCCACTGTATGTATGTATATGAATGTACATAAATGTACACAATCAGGATATAGGCAACGCTGCCAGAACCCGTAATTTTTGTTGGAAGATAGGCAATGGGAAAATACCATGTCTGATGTGTGTTCTATTCTACAGAAAAATAACAAAGACACTTATTTACTTTGATAATTTCGTTGTGTAAAATGACTGAACCTTTGTTGCTGTGGCAAAATATGATTGAAGATATGTTGCACCGCAGATAACAACAACTGTCATCCGATTTTTCGAACATTGAACAAAGTACACACAGTCGAATCATTCTAAGTCGAATTTTCACGGGACATCAAGAGTTAGAGGCAGTTATGGAAAAATTCAAGTTAGAGGGATTATTCCCAATCCCCAATCCCCAACTCGCAACTCGCATCCGACTCTCGTATTTGCCTCGTATGAAGAGTCGTATTCGAGCGGCATCGTTATTCCCCAACTCGCATGCGTTAAATACGACTTCAAGTAAAAACAACGCATGCCATCGCAGCTACCCGAATGTCAACTGTCACAACGTGAAAGGAAAATGTAAACAAAACAAAGGAAAGAAAAAGGATCTCTCGTTAAATAAAAAAGAAATTCTCGAGTGAAAACAAAATTAAAAGTGGCCTATTTTATTCTGTTTATTTGTATGTTTTTTTTTCCAATCGTTTTGAATAAAATGGTATTTTTGGAGGACCCTGAAGGATTGCCAGACAAAACCGTACGCCGGCGCTTTAATTCAGGAGTTTCTTAGTTCCTAGTGAATTTTGTTGGTTTTTAATAAAATTAAATTTGAGATGTTTCATGCCAGTTTCCGTTGATTGTTTGTTAAAAGAACCATTTATGCACCATACAAATAAGTTCTCGTATCAAAAGATTTTTGTATTTCACACCACCGTATCCTCTTTTACACAATAAAATACACTTCCACAACAATTCCCATTCAGAAATGTGTATTTGCACGTCTTGTTTTCAAACAACCCTTAACTCGTACCGAGTCGTAGGCAAATTTCTATACGAGGAAAATACGACACAAATACGACAAAGATACGAAAGCGGAATAAGGAAAAAACACTGCAAATTTTACACTTGGGTTTATTATTCAACTTTTCAATGAATGATTTCTAAAAACCAACAAATAAATCTAAAACATTATTAAGAGCTGGATTTTGTAAGTAAAAATTATAAAGCTTGTGGGGGTGTCTATATGGTACCTCCCTCATAATACTGATACTAACGCCCGAAAAAACTTTATTGTATTTTAAATTTTATTAAAAAGCGTCGATGTAGGTCGACCATCGCGATGGGGGACCGCATCAAATCACGTCCAGCAATCACTTTTTATGGAGAAATTTATTTGCGAATACATGACAGTTAATTAATTCCTTTTTTAGCAAAATACTAAATGGTTGATATCTCGAAAAATTCTATGAAAATAAATATATTTTTTTTATTTTTATTATTCTTTTTTCGTGATCTACAAAATGGCGTTTTCAATGGCGTATGTCACTGTTTGAGCCAGGATGGTCAATCTTTTTTTTGGGTTGATATCTCGAAAACTGAACCTCAAAACAAAAAGTTCAAAACAAGAACTAAATTTTATTTTACTCTCATTACTCAAATTTTTTGCAGATTTGTTGGCCCATTACTTTATAAAATAAGGTATGGGACACGGCATATAAGTCGCTTTTCGAAGTTTGTTGGCTTATAATCTTTTACCAACAACTTTTCATGACATGGCTGGCATTCTCTTTCGAACGATACCCATATCAAATATCTAAGAAAATAAATCTGTTTTTTGATTTTAGTATTAGTACTAACTTTTTCGCTAATAAGTAACTTTCTTAAAACTTTTTTTCGGAACTTTCTTTGGGCAAATGAAACACATCATCTGTGGAAATTTCATTTCTTAATTCCAAGTGGTTCACCAGGTACCTAAAATAGTGGTTAATGACAGACAGACAGACATTTTTGTAATCTACGTCCCGCTCCCTTTCCAGTGACACCCATATTGACCATAAAAGTTAATAAATTTTTTTTCAAACGTTAGTTTCAGTACTAACCTTTTCCTTAATCTTCGACTAATTCCGGAGAAAATTCTCGATTAATTTTTTGGGTTGTCGAAATTCACATTCATTCCAAGTTTCATCCCTTAACTACAGAGACTTCTGAAGTTATTAGCAAATATGTAAAGGCGACCGACAAACAGACAGTACACCGAAGTGATTCTATAAGGGTTTCGTTATTTCTTTGGAACGAAACCCTAACAAAGAAATGATATTCGCAGCAATTTTGTTATTGCCATTTGCTGCAGAAGCTACTAACTAGCGAAAAACCAAACTAACTAACTTTCTCTTTAATTTTTTAGTATTTTTCAAAAAAATTATAACAATTTATTTTTAGGTTGGCGAGAATAGACCTTGCATCCAAATTTTATTACTTCTTCTACAAAAGACAACAACAAAACTGATGTAAATATTACTTCTTTACTTCGTTTCGCCTTTTGTTAGAGAACCGTCATAAAAAATTTTTCATATTGACTTTGTAATTTCATATACCTCCGCTCATATCTTTGCTATTTAATAGTTTCTTATCAAACACACGCCCATAAACTCTCTATCCTTTCCGTGTGTTCTCTTTTTTACCACACAACTGACATTACAATTGAAATTATCAAAAATTTGTTTAAGCACACAAATGCGCAGGCATAAGCAACTCTGCTTCTGAAACAAAAGAAAACAACAAAACTGTGTAAATATCATTTCTTAACTTCGTCCTTCAAAATTGTTCTTATCGAATTCCAAGGTCTTTTTTGTTTTATTTTTCTTCACTCAAACCATTGCTCTTACATTTTCATATGAAACACACACATAAACTCCTCACACTTCTTCCTTCAATTTACTTATGCGAGCAAGAGAGACAAAGAACTCTCTTTCAATTTCCCTCTCCGCGTTGTTCTCTTTTTGGTACCACACCCCCACTGACGTCACAGCTTACGCAAGGAAAAAACAGAAAAAATGAGGATGAAAACGTCATCATTGCGTAATCGATCATTACGTAATCTGGTCCCCATATATATTTTTTTACTTGAACATCGAATATGATGACAGTAATAAGCCAATATCTCGTGAACGGTTATTCGCAAATTGATGCGAAAGGTGGCGTTGGATTTGGAATAAGCAAGACCTTCGAGCTATTAATTTTGATTCGAGCTAAGTGTCAACAATTTCGGAAAATATGAGTCGGAATGTGAAAAAAGCGAAAAAAAAAAAGATCGAACCCCCCTTTCTCCCCTCCCTGATCTCTGACCGTTATGTCGTTTTAGAGCAATCAATAACATACCTAACACTATTCTTATGCCAAATTTGAACAAAATCTGACACTCGGTTTTCAAGAACCGTTGAGGAGACTAAAAAAGTTCAAACTCTCATAACTCCCCTTTGGGGCCTCCGAGCGTTATGGTTCAGCGTTAGGATCTGTAGGGGATCTAGCCCTATTGTTAAGCCAAGTTTCAAAAAATTCTACACCTCAATTTTTAAAAATCGTTTCGGAAACCACAAAAAAAATTAAATTCCTCTTTTCTCCCCCTTGGGGCGGTCTACTTTATGTGGCAATACATCAAAATAAGCGCCTAGACTGGAACTATTTTTGAGCCGAGTTTTGTACTTGTAGCACTAACAACAATGGTGGAACTTTTAGTGCTGAAGGAATCCTACGGCGTACGGCGTACGGCGTACGGCGGACGGACAGACAAATTATTATTACATATATACACTCTACAACCCGCCAAACACAAACTGTGAAAGTTTGAGGGGGTGTTAAATTTTTTTTTTTCTGTTACGATTACAAAGGTTTTTTATAGAATAATAAACCAAAATACGACACTCGTATGCGTTGCTTGAATACGAGCCCTGTCAAAATTGATATACGACGATGCTCGTAAAGTACGACTTCGGTAGTAATGAAATACGACTGTACTCGTATCCGAGTGTCGAATGCGAGTTGCGTGATTGGGGTGATTGTTTTTTTTTGTTGAAAAAATACTTACAAATACTACAATTGCTGGCAGACGACTTTATGTTACCTTTTTTAAAGTAAACTTAGAATACCTACACGCGCTAAATGAAGCAGGAATGCATTTCAGATACCCAACTGTTTTCACTTGTGAACTTTTTCTGCTCTCTCTTTCTTGCATAGGTAAACCACAATAAGAGCCACCAATTGCGCTTCTCTCCAACGTGTTTGCACTCTAAGAATCTACACGAAATGTGTTCATAGTCTAGGGCCACCTTGGGAGAGTCAGAGAATGCGAGTGTGCGTTCTTGTGACTATCCTCCGCAGGTAACAAGGGGTACCCATTCTAGGCAGCGCTCCCCTAATGAACGGCCGGCTCACTCTCGCATCAAGCGTGACTACTGCTCAGTACTCCCTCGTCTCCCCTCTATTACTTCAGCTGCAGGATCTACTACCATCTTTATAGCATCGACGGTAGAACGCGATTTTCTGAAGTCGTACTGGTGGTCTGACAGTCCTGGCACTGCGATATAAAGATGGATCGCCCGGTGGCTTGTGCCCCTTTGGAGGCAAGACGAGCTGTTGCAGTTTCCAGTGTATGGGGAAGATCGCCTCCTCTAGACACCTTTACATTGTTGCTATGAAGATGTCTGGTCTGACCCTCAGAGCCGGCTTAACCGCTTTATTAGGGATGCTCTCCGGCACGGGTGCTTTACCATCCCCAATTTTTGCGACCGCTGCGGAAAGCTCTACCATTCTGATTATTGGGATTTGCTCGTCAATGGTCTCGGTCAACTCTGTCATGTTATTCGCCCTAGTGCCCGGTCTATAGGGGTCCTCAGCATTCTCGGGCATGTAAGTTGTGGAGACCTGCCGCCCTTGGTCCCTTTCATTACAACCCTGTATCATGCCCCAGGGATCTAAGTCGGCTTCCTCACAGAGCTGCCTGAAGCACCTGGATTTGCTCTCCTTGATGGCCCTTTCCAGTTCACGCCTCGCAATTTTGAATGCGGTAAACCGTTCCTAGAAGTCGGGCCGGCCTCTCGATCTCTATGATCCACGCCGTTCTTGTAGGCACTGCGCTCTGAGTCTCCTGATATCCTCGGACAACCAGTAGCAGGCCTCTCCACCTCTTTTACTGGGCAGCCTCCTGGGCATTGCTGCTTCGCACGCTATTTTGATGACTTGGGTCTGCTCATGGGACAATGACTCTGCTGTGCCACTGGATGCTGTGTCGTTGGTGTTCACAACCTCCTCGACCATGTCACTGTCAAAGAGCGCAGCTTTCCACCTTGGGCCTGTTTGGACGACGCCTAGTCACTGTGGGTGCAGTCCTCAGTAACCCGCCACTTAGCTCTCCGCACTACCGCGCTGCTCATAAATGTGATGAAAGGTCGCCACCGTGCCTTCGTTTGCCAGATCGATGTTCAGCGATGCAAAGGCTTCGAGGAGAGCTCTTCTCCTTGCATCCGTCGTTCGATTGCGCCATTCTGTAGCCCAAGCTACGATGTCGTTCATCGTGGTCACAAATGACTTTTCTCGTTGCAAAAGTCATAACTTTTGAACGCATAAAGATATCGCCACAATTTTTAATTTAAGTTTCCCTTAAATAATTAAATAATTTTCAAGGCTTTAAAAATTGGAATATTTGAAGAAAATTGATTCACAAGGTGTTTCACAGTTGTTGACTAAAGTAAGATTTTCCTAGAAAAAGGAATTAACGGAATGAAGCTATACAATAAATCCTTAAAGTTAGTCCTACATTTTGTGGAAAGAAGTCTATGACTATTTCGTATTAGTATTCACAATTAGTTCTAAAATAAAATTGAAGACAACAGTGGGTGCTCAAAGTTAAAGAAAACACTTCTGCAATATTTCTTAGCAAGTAATATAAAACAGTATTTTTTCTATTTAGTAGATCATTATATCCTAAAAACTGTTTGAGGAACAGTGTAGCAAAAAAGTAAACGAATCAAAAAAAATATAAAATTAAATAAATGAGAAAAAAAATATGTAATGTGAATTTTTTTTAAATTATATGTAACGTTATTCGTTGTTATTAAAAAATTCATTGACATCGTTACCATTTTTATTATTATTATTATTATAATACATTGCCTTACAATTAAAATTACTGAACTAACATTTTTCTGGCACAAACTGCAAAGGTTTCGGCTTACAATTTTTAACATTTAATAGCCCTAGTAGTTCTTAGGGAATAAAATTTCTTCAGCTCTTTTTTTGATCCCACGTGCCACAAAGATGGAAGTAGTGGATCCGATGGTACGGCTAGCATGGTTAATCAATTTTCATTTTGTCGTTTTCCTGAAACCTTGCATGTATTAGAATATGGATAATGCTTTTAACCTTTTCTGTGTCATTGTTTTTTTTAATAAAGCATTCCAGTTAAAAATTACAGGGAAAATAAAATTTATCGTGTGCAATGCTTACACATTTTTTAGCTCAGACAAAAAAACAAAAAAAAATTCTGTTGGAAAAAAAGGGACGTGGAAGTGGGTGTACTTTTTTATGAATCAAATAATAGCAAAACTATTTTTAATTGATATAAGAAGAAAATTTAAGGCTCTCAGCTCAATTATTCCATAAATAATAAAAATATTCCCATAAATGGAAGCACTGAGAACTCGACTTCGTTTAAGCAAATTGAAATTTCTCCGAACATTGGTTATTTTGCATATAGTCTTACAAATAGTTAAGGTCAACTACCATGGTCGGTTTTCCGCATGACTCGGCAGCCTTTTTTTTTGCAGCTCAACCCAAACCCAAAAAAACAATTAAAATTCATTAAAATTATTTTTCTTCTCCTATCTTTATATATCTATGTATTTTTATGTTCTTAATACAACAATTAACTAAACTGCTTTATTTACTCTTAAGCAGAATTGACTAACTTTGAAACGCTCTAGAAGCCAACATGAAAATCAGGAAATTATTTTGTTCGCTGTTTTTGAAGCTCTGTTTATATTTGTACAAGAAGCAAAAAACAAAACAACAACATAAAACATCGTATATCGATGCATTGAAATGCGAAACAAAACCATCATTGCGCTTATGTTTAATTATTTTCATCGAAGGAGTACAGCGTTTTATCATACAACTTTTTTTTTGAGAAAATCTTATTTACTAAAATAATTCCTTTCGTTCAAAATGAAACAACAATTTTCAGGCAATAATATCATTTTTGCAACAATAACTATTCAAAATCGTTTTAATTTACTCTTTGCAATCTACACGATAATTGAATTTTACAAACTCAAATGATTTTGCATGTGGTTTTCACTAAAGATGTAACGGATAGTCGGTTAGTATCTGTTATCCGGCTATCCGCCTACTTTTTTTTTATCCGACCGGATGCCAGATGGTGTATCAATATTCGGCAAAAACCGGATAGGTCAAATAAAACATAAAAATTTAGAGTCCTTAATATTTAGCTCATTTCTAAAATTTGAAACTGAATTTTCTATCGGGCTCTCTGGACGTGAATCAATCCTAAGAAAATTGTCTTGAATCTAAGGTCTAAAAAAGTTGTTATAAAGCAGTTCAGATTTTCACCAATTTCGAAAGGATATGAATTCTCAACGCTCAATAAATTAGGTGTTCTGGTAGTGTTTCTTGCTTTTGTATGCACCTTATTAATATGTAAGCATGTGTAACCCAAAACTGGTTACTTTCGTCATTTCTTCTAAAGGTTTATGGAGTCTAGCACTGCCATAAGTTATGTTACATATGTATATAAAAAGGTAAAAAAAAGCCAGTATTGTATTCAAATTTGTTTTATTTATTAGACCGCAATATTTCTTAGTAAAAAAAAATTGGTCCACTTAAAATGACTACCTTTTGCTTTAACACATGCCTTAAAATAGCGTGGTCATTAAGCTATGACGGAACAAAAGAAATTTGAATGCAATATGTTTACTGGTATTTTTTATAGCTTTGCAAAGGAGCTTATGGCAGGACTAGGTAAAAAAATGGCTCGTTTCTGGTCAACTTGTTCAACTGAGGTGTGAATTCATCGCGCTGTACATATTCAGCTCTTGATAGTACATTCGGCCGAATAGCCGGATTTTCGGGCAATAAATATACCGAACGTCCGGTATCCTGTATTTGGTCAAATCACTATTCGTTACATCTCTAGTTTTCACAATATGTGTTGTTGCTAGCAACAAAATTAACTGAAAAAGTTTCGCGATATTTTGTTACTAGCTGGTCAGAACAAATTCATGTTCCTTCATTGATTTCCCTTCATGCTCCTCTCTGTTTAGCACAGGCTTTCTTATGATAAAAATAACCCGCTACTTTTTTCGGGTTATTGATAGTGATTTGAATTTATCTACACGATCTTCATCATATCCGGTTGGCCACTGCCTTCTTGAGCACCTGACACTTGCTGCTACCAGCTCTCTGTTCAGTGTTCGCCGGTGTGACAACCTTGTACCAAAACAAGAGCGCATATTTCGAGCAGTCGTTGGCTATGTGGCCTTCTTCTGCGCAGTTTCCGCCGCGCCGTCTGACCAAACTACAGACACCAGAAGCAACTCGTGAGCGGTGTGCGGACGCGGATGCGGCAATTCAGCCAATCGTCCTCGACTTTGCCGGTTTCCAGTAGTTCATTCACATTCTCCGCTGGTAGGGCCACTGTAGCGACTTGTATGCCTCCGTAGGCCTTTCGTTCGCCTCGCTAACCCCAATGTTATACTGGATCATGGGTGGTAATTTCGTCGAGGACTTTGATCTCGACCTCTCCGTTAGGGTGAGTATCTCCGCGTCGGCGTTTAAGCTTTCGCCAATAATACCCCGGAACTGCTCGGTCTTTTCACTAGACTCGCGCACATTGAAGAGTAGAGCGCCTTTTTGGGTCCGCCTTATTTGAATGACTCGCCCTGGAGCCAACGGCGTGCTCGATCGGTTAGTGCATCGGACTGTTGAGCGAGAGTACACAGGTTCGAATCCAGCTCGGGGAAAAAACGCCACAAACATTTTTCATGGCCCCACCTCCTGGAGTACTTCTGTCATGAACCGGTAATAACCAGTAGGTCCCTTATGTTTCACAAATTATAACTCGCACAACACAGTAGAGGCGCCCAAAAGCTAGGCTCTGGCTCTCAACGGACTGTCACGCCACCCAATGTATGTATGACTCGCCCAGGTTGTGAAGCTTGGGGTCAGCCTTTACTTTGCGGAGAATTTCGGAGTAGGAGAGCCCTCCCTTGCCTGTTACTATGCCCTGCTTGCCCTATTGCTATGTTTTACTCACGCGCCGACGATTTCGATCTGCCGTAAGCAGATTACTATTCAGAATTTAACATAAGTAAATAAATAAAATCAAAATAACTTAATTAATTTTTTGCCACAAATGCAAAACAAAAATATTTAAACATGCCCGTTTGCTTGTATGTCACACACAAAAGAAAAAAAAGGACTTTACGCACACGATCAAACGGAGCGAGGAAATTTGTTGTACTTGTTTTGAAAGCTGTTTGTCTGGCACTGCGTCGAACAGTTTATTTGTGATACTTATTCTGAAAGCGCTTTGTCAGCACCGACGTTGTCGGTGTTTTATACGTATTCTTGTTTGTTTTACTCTTCCTTTACCGTGCATGCAAAATACTTAGAGTTGTTGTTGCGCACAATCACACCCATTTGAGAAATTATTTGTGGGGGCTGATCTTTTGCGCTAAAGGATATCCTTTTCATCTTTAATTATTTAATTTCTTTCAGCATCGGAGAAATTATTCAAAACCGTCAGTCCAAACTGTGGTTGCAATGGGATCTCATATTTAGATTAACCAAAAACTATCACCTCCACCAAAAGTACATCAACATTCTTCACGGGTTCTCGAACAAAGTTATAAAGGAGCGCAAAGAAGAAATCCGCAATAACAACAACAATGGAAATGGAGAGAGTAACTATCCACACCTCGTAGATGATTTCGGAAAGAAAAAACGATTGGCTTTCCTTGACCTGTTAATTGAGGCATCAAAAGATGGAACTGTTTTAACAAATGAAGACATACGAGAAGAAGTGGACACATTCATGTTTGAAGGACACGATACAACATCTGCTGCTATCTCTTGGACTCTGTTCCTGTTGGGAAGTCACCCCGAGATTCAGAATCGAGTTGTTCAGGAATTAGACGATATTTTCGCCAACGATAGGGAATGTCCTGCAACAATGGCAAATCTGTTAGACATGAAATATTTGGAGTGCTGCATTAAGGATGCGTTACGACTCTATCCGAGTGTTCCAATGATGGCAAGATCGATTACAGAAGATGTGCAAATTGGTAAGTCAAGTTATAATATGCAGTAAAATTAATCATTCAGCTGTGGAAATGCAGGGTTGATTCGCTTTCTCATTCGAGCTGTAACAGTTTCTTTGCAACACTACCAAGAAATAATGCAGCTGTTATGTCTTAAGTACTATCATTTCAAATTAACTGTTTTTGAGATAACAGCAACTTTATTTATTTCGCTCGATTACATGTAATAAAATAAAACAGGGATATAATTTCGTAGATTTCGTGAATTTTATAAAGTCCTTACAGTTAAAGAGATACGAAAAGACGTCCCTCGGGTCATTTTGATCCAGATGACTACAGTTTTACTTCTTTTACTGCAACGAATCTAGTGATCAATTTAATTTTTTTTACAACGACTGCTAATAATATTCGAAAACTAAAGGCACTTAATGTCCAACCTGTAAGTTTTATTGTCGAGATATTTGAGAAAAAAAATGCTTCTGATTCGAAAAGTAACGGCCGAGGGACGGATGAAAGTTGAAACCAAATCTAAAAATCCTTTGAACAAAATTATGTAATTATTTTTCTTTTTATTACAGGAGAATATATCGTACCTGCTGGCACCACCGCCCTAATCATGACGTACATGCTACACAGAAACCCAGCTGTTTTCCCAAAACCTGAACAATTCAATCCTGATAATTTCTTGCCTGAAAATTGTTACGGTAGACATCCGTTCTCTTATATTCCTTTCAGCGCTGGACCAAGAAACTGCATTGGACAAAAATTTGCTATATTAGAAGAAAAAGCTGTGCTCTCGAAAATCCTGCGTAACTATAAAATCGAAGCTATAGACCGACGTGAGGATCTAACCCTTTTAGGAGAGCTCATTTTAAGACCGAAGAATGGTCTAAGAGTTCGAATAACTAAAAGAACATGATTTTAAATCTAGATATTACGTATAGAATTTGTAATATAAGCTGATATTTTTTTATTGTATAATTTTTATAAAGTTGAAATAATTATACAGGTGAAGTTAGGAGATAAAATATAGATATAAGTAATATATAGAGCTAAAAAAAATAAAAAAAAAACAGTATAAATATACACACGTTATTAAAAGTCAAATAATTTGTGAACTTTCTTTTGTTGTTCCAATCATCACCAAATGATTGCTGTTCCTAATTACGATTGGAAAATGGTAAAAATAAATGCATTGGAAATAAATATAGAAGATCAGAGTTTACTTCAGTGCAAAACACGTTTGTAGCTTTTATAATGTGAGAACGCATTATGAAAGCGTTTCTTACGACAATGGTTGTACTGTTTTCTACGAAACGAGTCGAGACGACTCACCTAGTTCGTTCATGTTGGTGGAAATTTTCGACATTATTTATTATAGCATGTGACCTGTTTTAAATGAATTTCAGCCGTAGGGCTTACAGACAAAGCTCTCTCCTGTTAGTATAAGATTCATTTCGTTCTGATTTGATTCGTTTCGTAGTTGGGTCATTTAAAAATCGTGGTTTCGGAGCTACGTTGATTTTATTTTAGTTTGAGTCGTTCACAATCTACACAATAAAAATCAAATGCTGTTCGTTAGTGAACGCATAACTTGAAAACGGCTGGACCGATTTGCATAATTTTTTTTCTTAATGTTCGTTATTCTTCGATTATTGGAAAGAAATTCAAAAAGCTGCCCGGAAGATTAGTTGAGAAATAGCAACCTTCTAAGGCAGGCGCTGTCTAAACAGTTATAGATGCAAAGAAATATTGTATGGGGTAATTGATCGTCTCAACAAGTTCTTAAAATAGGTCCGACAGCATGTGTCTTTTAAGGTAGATTCAAAATAACCATTTTTATGGTTCTGTAAAAAGTCGAAAAGCTAATCGCGCCTTTAATTTTCATACCGCTTCTCTAAAAAATCTGGAAAAATTATAAAAACTTCGATGAGTTAAAAAAAAATTTATTCCAGCCTTCTGGCCTCAATAGTTTTGGAGCATTTGACCAAAAACGATAAAACGTCGATATGCGAATCTCGAAAATCCGAAAACGCAGTTTTGTAGATCTTAGTGAAACCATTAAAAAAAAAAGTATAAAAATATCGATTAGTAGACGAAACCCTCGGAATTGCCAATTGAAATTTTTTTAATTCATAAAGTTCTGGCTGAAGTTGACGCGATCTCAATGGTGTTTTTCACATTCATTCAACCCTTATTTGCTCAACTACAATTTGCACGCAGTTAGCACGAAGATGATCGCGCTGACAGCGTGCTGCATAGATAGAGGTATATGACATATGATATATGGATCTATGTGTGTAGGTTAACATAAATGTGCGCATTACAAATACAGACAGCGATACCAGATCGCTGATTTTTTGTCGGAAGCTGTAGCCAATGGGAAAGTACCATGTCTGGAGCGTATTCTGTTCTACAGCAAAATTAATCAAGCGGTTGTTTACTGTCAAAATTTCGTTGTGTTAAGTTACTGATTCTGTAAACCATGATTTATAGAGCTTCTGTAGAGGCTCACATAAGACCCCTAGTGATACTTATTAGAAGCTCTAATAAAATCATGGGTAGAATCACCCATGTTATAAACCCAGGTATAAATGTTACCGTTGATAGTTAGGGGAACTAGGGCGTATCTCTTTAGCAATGATAACATGATGCACAACTCGGCTACGTTTGTCGGTCAGGGGGTGCCTATAGTAGTGTGTGTGAAATGACAGTTCACTACCACCATTACAAGTTTTATATCCAAAATGTATGAAAAAACGCACACTATTAGAAGATTTATATCCAGAGACCACGAAACTCACTCATTTACCGGTAGCAGTGCGAAAAATCAGTGCTACCTTATCTGTCTTGGTAGCGTTTAATGATGGTATACGCGGTTTACAACTTTTAAAAACATTTACATGCGTTACAAAATATTTTTTTTTCATTTTACGAACTTCTCATATATGGGACGAACAAAGAAAACGACATCAGAAATAATGGACTTACAATATTATATTGATAAAAGTGTTTAATAATATCTTTTGGTTAATATGATGCAAGTACATTTGCAAAATATAGAAATACATTTGTTGTGAATAGTGAATTTCCTCTTGTCTTAAAATTTTTTTAAGTTAGTATCAACAAAACCAGGGTCTGACGATATCGTTTGAACGATAGCTGTGCTTCACGTAAGCATCACGTAAACTGAGAACTGTCATTTTCTATCGTCTCGACGATGCTTTTCTGACGATACCTAATTTACTATCGTTCTAGAGCAAGTTGTGAAAAACATTGTAAAATTTTTCGCTTAAATAAATGAAATATTTTATTGAATACTGAAAAAATAGTTTTGCTAACGTCTTTTTTGCATTATACATTCTTTTTCACAGAAAAAATGCCTTTTTTGTTTCTTACATTTGACGTGCAATCATATATCCAACCCATATTTTCTTTCCAAACCTTGGAGAACTTTGGTTTGAGTCCTTGTGAAAGTAAATGTCAGTTGTGAGGACGAAATGAAATGCTTATAAATAAATGCAAATTTAACTAATTCAAGCTTATAAGCTATTGTGATATGAACTCGAGTGCGATAAACCTTCTAAGCACTCATTATCTATATTTTCTATTCGTTCTTGGACTTGAAAATACGAAAGGATAAGGAAGGATGACAAGCTGCTTTTATTTTGACATAATGAATTAGTAGCGCTCAAACTGTGACGATAGATGAGACGATAGCGATAGTGATACGTGAAGCAAACTTTTGACGATAGCGTTGACGACAATCGTCTGGACGATGATCGTCTGAAAAGTTACGTGATTAGAGCCCAGTCTATCATCATCAATACGAAATCTTTTTAACGAGATGGTTTGGAAATCCAAAGCTGTCCAAGTTTGTTTGATTCAAGAGGAAAATGTTTCTTTCAATTCTTTTACTAAACGTATCTAAAAGGTACTATTTTATTTAATTTATTGTACTTTAATTGGATAGTTTAAAGATATAATTTAAAAACAAAAATTCAAATAATTCAAACTAAAACCTTTGAAGCGTTCTTTGTCTAATTAATTTTTGTACGGGCAATGATATTTTAAAACTTTCTCCATGTTATTTTGCTTTCCTGCTTTCCGCTTTAATAGAGTTTTCATTTCTTATGAACTTTTTGACCAATTCTAATGTAAATGATAAAAACAATCAGCCGTTGTTATATGACAGAAACGAAAATTTAAGTGAATATGATGCACAACTCCCGCCTCTCCTTCCCCTGTAGGTAACACAGTTTTTCACATATAGCAACCCCTGTCCTACCCATCAATGAGAATACGTGTGAGCTGCCAAATCCAGCTGCTCAGGCTGCACACACATAAAGGAACTTAAATTTACCGTTCCTGCTGTTGTTTATTCTTTTCCTATTGGCTCCCAAATTCAAAACGACGGTACCCATCAAGACAAAAACAAAGCAAAAAAGAAAATACAGAAAAGGTTCATTCAGCAAGTTCGCTTAATCTTCACTATCACTCGGCCGTTACTTTTTGAAAAAGTGATCGTTTTCTTTTTCAAATATCTTCTAAAAGATGAGACAAAATGATCCGAGCAAAAACAATTAACTCTTTCACTGCTTACTTTTCCATGGTCTACTTAAACTTTCGTGTCTGTCATATAATAAAGGTTCATTATATTTATCATTTACAAGACATGCGTGACTAGAATTAGTCAAATAATTCATTAGAAATAAAAACTCTATTAATGCGGAAAGCGGGAAAGCAAAATAGCATGGAGAAAGTTTTGAAATATCATTGTCCGTACAAAAATTTATTAGACAAACAATCCTTGAAAGGTATTAGTTTGAACTATTTGATTTTTGGTTTGTTATTCTATAACAAACCTTTGTAATCGTAACAGAAAAGAAAATTTAACAGCCCCTCAAACTTTCACAGTTTGTGTTTTGCGGGTTGTAGAGTGTATATATGCAATAATAATTTGTCTGTCCGTCCGCCGTACGCCGCCCGATTTTTTCAGCACTAAAAGTTTCACCATTCTTAAGTTGTTGGAGCTATAAGGACGAAATTCGGCTCAAAAAAAGTTTTAGTCGCGCCGCTTATTTTGATGTATTGATATACAAAGTAGAGAGGGGGGCTTACATTTCTTTAAAGTTTCCGGAACGATTTTTAAAAACTGAGCAGTAGGATTCTTTGAAACTTAGCCTAACAATTGGTGGAGCTTTCAGTGCGTAGAAAAAAAAAGAAACTAAATACGATCTGTAGACATATTCTCAATAAAAAGTGATTGCTGGACGTGATTTGATGCGGTCCCCCATCGCGATGGTCGACATACATCGACGCTTTTTAATAAAATTTAACTTAAAAACAAATCTGCTTACTTCAAAATAATACATATATCGACCATCAAAGTTAAAAGTTTTTTCGGGTGTTAGTATCAGTATTATCAGAGAGGTACCACATAGCCGCCCCCACAAGCTTTATAATTTTTACCAACAAAATCCAGCTTTTAATCATTTTTTAGATTTATTTGTTGCTTCTTAGAAATCATTCATTGAAAAGTTGAATAATAAACCCAATTGTAAAATTTGCAGTGTTGTTTTTAATTATTTCTGTAAATTATCCAATTAATATGCAATAAACAAAATAAAATAGTCCTTTTAAATACGTTTAGTAACAATTGAAAAAATCATTTTCCTCTTGAATCAAACAAACTTGGATAGCATTGGATTTCCAAACCATCTTGTGAAAAGGATTTCGCATTGATGAATAGACTGGTTTTATTGATACTAACTTAAAAAAAATTAAGACAAGAGGAAATTCACTGTTCACACAAATGTACTTCTACATTTCGCAAATGTACTTGCATCATATTAATCAAAAAAAGTTGTTTAACATACTTATCAATATAATATTGTAAGTCCATTATTTCTAATGTCGTTTTCTTTGTTCGTTTTATATATGAGAAGTTCGTAAAATTAAAAAAAATATTTTGTAACGTATGTAAATGTTTTTAAAAGCCACAAACCGCGCACACCATCGATAGACGCTACCAAGAGAGATAAAGTAGCTCTGATTTTTCGCACTGTTATCGGTAAATGAGTGAGTTTCGTGGTTTCTGGATATAAATCTTCTAAAAGTGTGTGTTTTTTCATACATTTTGGATATAAAACTTGTAATGGTGGTCGTGAACTGTCATTTCACACACACTACTATATGCACCCCCTGACCAACAAACGTAGCCGAGTTGTGCATCATGTTATCATTGGTTAGCAGGGATGCCACTTCATATTGTGACAGTAGAGATGTCACTGCACAATTAGGCTATAGAGGAACACATTATTTTTCATATTGTATCAAAGTTTTATATGTAGGAGGTCATTTTCCAAAGAAACAATAATAAATTAACTTAAAAATCGTAGCACTCGGTACCCACTTTACATGTACTCACACAATCTCTTTAAATTACATAAGGAATAATCGTATTATATCGGAAGATCATACATTAGTTAAGTTACCGTTTTCAAGGCTAAGTACTTTCTGTAAAGTGTAATTTTGTTAAAATAAAACTAAGATGATCAGTTGCAATAAAGCGGCCAAAAAAATAAACACGCGTTGCGTTTTAGTCGGTGACCTTACATATAACCCAACTGTTCAAGACTAATTGATTAAATTATATTTCTTGCCAAGTGTTTATAGTTTCTAATTTAAAATTTGCCAAACATGTAACTACTCACTTTATAATCTTCTCAGATTTTTTTGCATTTTTTTTTTCTTTTTGAATGTTCTTTTTGAATTTGTTCTTTTTCTTTAACTCAAAATGTTAACTGTTCATTTATTACTCAAATTGTTCTTTTGGCTTTTTGGAAAATAAATCTACCTGCTTCGCTCTCTTTACTTTTGGACGCGAAAGCAGCAACATATTCTGGTCCTTCTGAAGCCGAATCTATTTTTTTGGAAATTAAATCGTATGTATGATATACAGTGCTCCACAAAAGTTTGCGTACGATTAAGAAATTTGGGGAAAAAGGTCGTCTATTCCAAAACCATATGTGACAATTTCTTTTGAAATGCATATATGAAAAGATCTTTTTCCAAAGCTTCAGAAGTTACCAAAATTAGTTCAATACTCTTATCCATTCAAAAGTTATAACAAAAACAACAACCAATATTGCCAAAATCAATCCACAAAAGTTTGCGTACGGCGAGTAAATTTTCACAATTAGGACCATTTAAATAACTGTAACTAATTAAGGTTGCAAGTAAATACGTTGCCTTTGTATACCCGTTGTTAGCAAGTGGCGTAATGTAGAAAAGTCCATAAATAGGGTAACAAAAGACCCTAAAAATGGCAAAAACCAGAACTTAGTTGGAATGAGAGGCTAATGGCTACTAACTTGTACTAGGAAGGACGAATGTCCTAGGGGGAGGTATCAAAATAAACCTCAAAAAGCCAGTCAACAGCCCAATTAAAGAAAGGCCAAAGGCATGCTTTCCCGCGCTGCAAAATTTGCAGAATCGATAGATAACAACACGACATTATCAATGTTGCAAATCCGTTTAGAAAAATTAAATGAAACGTGGAAAGAATTCGTGGATCTTCAAAACGCGTTGTACGAACACAGTGCCGACAGTGATTTTATCGACCCAGAGCCTGAATTCGAAAAGTACGAAACGAAATTTTTTCTCGCGCATTCGGTATTATCTGACTATATTCAATTAAAAAAAACATTAGACCCAAATCAAGCCAGCACCTCAGTTGCGGAAGAACTAGCCAAACAGCAAGCTACGTTTCTCGAAAAAATAAATGTGTCGACAAGTGATTCGCCGCCGGTAAAATTGCCAAATCTTTCCATACCCATATTTTCCGGGGACTATAAAGATTGGCCGGGATTCCGTGACTCATTTTTGGGCTCAATAGATTGCAATAAATCGCTTTCACCTGCTCAAAAGCTTTAGTATTTGAAGTTATTTGTAAGTGGGGAAGCAAGCTCTCTGCTAAAGCATACCGCAAACACAGACAACAATTACTTAGAGGCCTGGGATCGGCTGGAGACGCGATATGATAGATCACATTTAATTGTTAACTCTTTCATCCAACACAAGATTGTCCCAAGTGCAAAGCAGATCACAGCCTAATTGTTTGCAGATATTTTCTAAATCTTTCTATTGACGCGCGTCGCAACTTTGTAAAGGAAAATTCGTCTGTTTTCGTGTCACACTAACCATTCAATCGAAATACAATCGTATGTTGTCTCAACACTGACCTCGCTATTGCCTTCCACCTACAATTCATACTCGGTCTCAAAAACATTCTTGTCGTTTACGTTGGCTGACCCGAAATTCTATGTACCAGGCCACATAGATGTGCTTATTGGTGCTGATAAGATATTCAGGGCAATTACTGGTTCACCAATTCCTGGAAAGGGTGAAAAACCTGATCTTATTCCAACCATTTTTGGCTGGGTAGTTTGTGGCAATATGGCGGCTTCTACACTTTCTCCAGATCACGTTGTCGATTCATATTGTACACAACTAAACAATTCATACTCATTTGATCTTGAGCGTTTCTGGCATCTCGAAGAAGTTAATCATGAACCCACTCTCTCAGCTGAAGATCAAAGAGCTGAAGATATTTTCGTTCATGGTCATTCTCGGTTACCTGATGGCAGGTACCAGGTACACTTGCCCTTTAAATCAGATCAAAAAACTGATTTCGGTGACACTCTGAAAGTTGCTCTTCACCGATTCAAATATACAGAGCGAAAAATTAATTCAGATCCGTATTTAAGGGACAAATACATCAGCTTCATGCGAGAATATTATAGTCTTGGGCATATGGAAGAGGTGCCAGAGGAAGAAGTACACGCTTCGCCAGAAAGTTGTTACTACTTGCAGCATCACGCGGCCATCAAAAATGACAGTAGTACAACTAAGGTCAGGGTTGTGTTCGACGGATCTGCTAAATCTGGCAATCGCCTTTCTCTCAACGAATCGCTACTTATCGAAAAAACGCACCAACGTGATTTATTCGCAATTTGCCTTCGCTTTCGTCGCCACACTTATACTTTATCCGGAGATATAGAGAAAATGTATCGCCAGATAAGCGTTTCAAATTCTCATAGAAACTTCCAACGGATTTTGTGGAGAGAAGCTCCAGATCAGCCACTGAAACATTTTCATCTTTCCACTGTCACATACGGCACAGCATGTGCACCTTTCCTTGCTGTACGCACACTTTACCAACTAGCGTTGGATTCGCAAGCAATTCATCCTCGTGCTGCAGAAGTCTCACTTAATGACTTCTATGCCGATGACGTCATGACTGGAACTTAAGGAGTTATTACAATCAGGTGGATTTAATCTGAGAAAATGGACCACTAACTGTTGGCCTTTGCTACTTAGTCTTCCAGAGGATCAACGAGAATTATCTCCAAAGGAATTTGAAGAAAATGGTTCCGTTAAATTGTTGGCTTTCCAGTGGTCACCGTCGAAAGATTCATTCACCTACAAAGTGCACATAAGTCCCAACTCCATCTTCACTACGCGACAGATTCTTTCAGATTCATCCAAAATATTTGACCCCTTGGGATTGCTTACACCAGTCGTAATCAGCGTAAAAATCCTATTTCAAGAACTGTGGCGGAAACAGTATTCGTGGGATGACCCCATTTCTGCCGAGCTCTCCAATCGATGGCGTGTTATTCGGGATGAGCTGCCTAAATTAGAGGCACTTAACATTCCACGGATCATATGCAAAATAAAGCAGAACATGGAGTTTCATGGTTTCTGTGACGCTTCGCTAGAAGCTTACGCAGCTGTAGTACATTGCATCAGCAAGGATTCATCCGGAAATATAAGTAGTTCAATTGTTGCAGCAAAGAGTAAAGTGGCACCGTTAAAGGTGGTTTCACTTCCTCGCTTTGAACTCTGCGGGGCAGTTCTGCTTGCACGACTCATTAACAAACTTAAAACTTCTTTGGAGTACAAAGAAATTAAAGTTTATGCATGGACCGATTCGTCAATCGTCCTCCATTGGCTTTCAGACGTACCAAAACGCTGGTCGGTATTCATATCCAATCGTACATCGGAAATTTTATCATCACTACCAAAGGAATCTTGGCATCATGTACGATCCTATGACAATCCAGCTGACTGCGCTTCACGTGGCATTTCACCCTCTCATTTGCTTGAAAATGATTTGTGGTGGCTTGGGCCATCATGGATAAGGTACGATCAAAGTTGAAGAACGTAAATCCATTCCGGTCAAGGCTCTCTGCACGCAGACACAATGTAACAACATTTTTGAAACAATTGTAACTAACTCATCAGCCTACATCAAGTGTATTCGTGTCTTAGCTTATGTCCGCAGATTTATATCGAGCTCGCGTGTGAACCAATCCCTCCGAATCAAAACATCTCTATCCGCTGATGATCTCTCGAACTCTAAAACTGAACTAATCAAATGGCATCAAACACAATACTTTTCAGTCGAAATCAGCACAATCGTAACACACAATTCGTTAAAAAAAGGTAATAAATTGACATCCCTCAATCCCTTTCTTGATACAAACAAAATTCTTCGGGTCGGTGGTCGAATTCAAGCATCGAATGTTACCTTTTCAATAAAACACCCTATAATTTTACATAAAACCTCGCAATTCACAAAACTAATCGTCGAACATATTCATAAGCGGAATCTGCATGCTAGTGTATCACAAATGTTAGCCCTTGTTAGAGAAGAATACTTCATCGTCGGTTGTCGTAATTTATTAAGGAAGGTAGTGCATGAATGTGTTAAATGTTTTCGGTTTCGTAAAATAAATATAACCCAATTAATGGGAAACCTACCTGCTGAACGAGTTCGATTTTCGCGCCCTTTCAACATCGTCGGGGTTGATTATGCTGGACCCATAACCATACGCGTATCTCGGGGACGAAATCCGAAATTCGTTAAAGCTTATATCGCGATTTTCGTGTGTTTTTCTACCAAAGCAATGCACCTAGAATTAGTAGGTGACCTCTCATCCCCTGCCTTTATTGCCGCTCTCGAACGCTTTGTGTCGCGTAGAGGAAAACCTGCAGAAATCTGGAGCGACAACGCAACGAATTTCCACGCTAGTCAACGTCAGCTCGGTGAATTATTTCAACATCTTCTAAGTCAACAACACAACAGCATTATCATCGACCATCTATCAAAGGAGCAGATAACATCGAAGTTCATTCCCCCTTCTGCCCCTCACTTCGGTGGGCTGTGAGAGACGGGTGTGAAATCCGTCAAATTTCATCTCAAACGTGTCATGGGAGACTATAGGCTTACATACGAGAAAATGTATACGCTGCTGGTGCAAATTAAAGCGTTACTAAACTCTCGACCTATGTGGCCTACGTCAGATATGGATTCCATTGCGCTTACCCCAGCACACTTTCTAATTGGTGAAACCCTTTCATGTGTTTCTCGTCCTGATGTTAATGATAAAATTGTAAATCCTTATATTAATTGGTCTCTATTACAGACATTAAAACAAGGTTTTTGGAAACGCTGGCATGCGGAGTATTTAACATCACTACAACAAAGGCCAAAGTGGATGGCTGAGAAAGCTAATGTTCGTGTCGGTGATGTGGTGCTGGTCAAGGAATCACAACTACCTCCCTCTAAGTGGATATTGGTGCGCATAATACAACTTCATCCAGGCAAGGATCAACGTGTCAGAGTCGCTACAATCAAGACAGCAACTGGCGAATATATGCGCCCAATTACAAAACTAGCTCCATTGCCATTTTCTGAAAGACCGCGGTCTTTCCGGGGGGGCTAGATGTTCAAGACTAATTGATTAAATTATATTTCTTGCCAAGTGTTTATAGTTTCTAATTTAAAATTATGTGCCAAACATGTAACTACTCACTTTATAATCTTCTCAGATTTTTTTTGCATTTTTTTTTTCTTTTTCAATGTTCTTTTTGAATTTGTTCTTTTTCTTTAACTCAAAATGTTAACTGTTCATTTATTACTCAAATTGTTCTTTTGGCTTTTTGGAAAATAAATCTACCTGCTTCGCTCTCTTTACTTTTGGACGCGAAAGCAGCAACAACAACAATTCTTTAGAGAGCGCATTTCGGTGGAAGCAGTAAACATTTTCCTTTAAGGTTAATTTCAATAGGAGACGGGAATGTACCTCATTTTGAAAACAGTATTGAAATTGGTCGCGGATTAAGTGAAAAAGTAACTAGCATTGACTGATTTAATATTAAAAGACTACCTAGATACAATCGAAGTAGAGAAAAAACATTTCAAAAAACTATATTAGCAGTTGCAATAGTAATGTTGACGAAATTAACGATCTAATTTTAACGAAACTTCCAGTGTTCCTTTATTATTTGTGTTCAGTTCCATACCATTCCATTTTTAGTAGATTTTTTCCATAAAACGTTTTGAAACCGCAGTACGCAGCTACGTTATAGCAGTTTTTGAAGAACCTTTGCCTGTCTGTCTATCTCTAACGCTAAACTACCGATTTCGTTTATGACCAAATTTAGCATGTACTGCGCAATAACTAATATTCACGCGGACGAAGTCGCGGGAGCAGCTAGTTTTAAAATAAATTTGCTAAGATTTTCCCCCTGCGGTCTTAATGACCTGAACAAATGCCTTTCAAATAAGAAATTTCTTAAGGAGAAAAATATTCATTCAGTTTATCAATTAAAACTTGAAAAATATCTTCATCTTTGCCTTCTTCCGGCTGAACTAGGGCTCCAGGTATATTAAATATTACCTCTTGGAGCTGGGGTCCATCGAGACCCCAGTTGTTTTTCTTTTTTACTTGGTCTTTAATTTCTTCAGCCTCTAAGTACAAGGAAAATGACCTCAGCCATTTTTCCCATTCTGCTCGAATCAAGGCCTTATCAATCGCGTAATAGAGGAATGGTTTGATATCATTCATCTTACCACCTTACTGCGTTGTATGTACGACCTTCCTTACGATCAATGCGGCTTACGGTTCACCGTTCAGTATGACTTACGGTTCACAATTTAATGTGTTGTGTGATTTCCAATTCAATGTGCTTCGACCGTTTGTGTTTCTGTTTTAATTGGGTAAACATCGGAGCGAAAAAAATATATATTGCGAAATTGAGATGTCAAACTATGAAAAAGAATTTTTCATTGTCTTGTATGGGAGTGGGAGTCTCACTGTGAGACACATCTGGGTATCTGCCCTTCCTTGAAGTGCTTGAAAATAATTCTACGAAATTGGTTTTTATTAGATAAATTGGATTAAATGTTTTATAAATATTCATTTAAGTTTATGTAAAGCAGAGTTTCATCAAAAATAAAAAATCCACGATACTAGATTTCAGATGTGCTCAAAAGCTTTTGGCGTATCCTACATAGGGTTGTATTGAATTGGTGGTTGTCTCAGAAATTCTAAACACCAAGAATACCGGGAAATCAAATCAAGGCAAAAAAATCGCCTATAACTGTACTTCAACATGTACAAGAACCACAGCCGAAAAAAAAACCGCCATTCAGAAAATTTGTATAACATTAATAATTAATTTCCCACATATATTTGTCTAAGTAAATTTCCCAATGGGACTTTACTCTATTTCGAAACACAGACCAAGATGTCAGTATGGCAGCATTCCGGAAGTACGCTACACTGAAAACGCCAATGAAATGTGCAAATTTCGCAAAATTTCCGGAAAAAAATAGAACTTCGAATTTTTTCGAACGTTAAATATATTTTTATTAATAAGTATAATTTTTTCTTTATATTTATTAGGAGGAGTGGTTTAAAAATTATTTATTATATATATTTATATGATTTTTTGAATTTATGAATCAAGTGAATTTTCTTCATTTTTTTGGGAAAGAACACCACAAACAATTTTCACGTCCCCACCTCCAGCGAACGACTGACAATCCTCCTGGAGTAACCTATGTCATGGAAAGCTTTCGCAATTCGCCGTTCGGAACCGGCATTAAACAGTAGGTCCTCTCCACCTGTGTCAAATTATATTGCGTTCGAAGTACATCAGGGGATGACGAAATTTGACTCATTTTAGGTAACACCGCATCCACCGATTCTTCTTCACTCAAAATGAATAAAACAGACAAAGAGTCTCGAAGAGACATCGAACAAACACACAAGTAACGGATCAAAGTACCGTTACGGCCGATATTTCTACAGACGTGAAAGCATTTTGAAATGAGAAAATACATAATATGAAAAAAATCATTATATGGAGTCAAAAAACGTATGCAAGTCAAGTTTTCAACTAGAAAATTCATTCATTGTATAGAAAAATTCACTATGTGGAAATTCATTATAAGGAGATAAAAATACACCTAAAATAACACTAGAAAGCTGTGTCTTTGAAATTAGTTCATTATACGGAGAACCTCATTATATAGACGTTCATTATAGGGAAGTTCGACTGTAGTTACATATAAACATAATATATATTTGGTTTTTCCTACACAACATTGCATGCCTCTTCTCCAACAACATACACTGCATCATCTATGGCAACAAAATAACCCGAAACATTTTCGAGTTTTTCATTTTAAGTTGCTCTTTACAATCTACACGGTAACTGAATTTTTCAAACAGAAATAATCAAAGAGAAAAAAAAACCAAGAAAAGAGCACATGCAAAATTATGATGCACAATACAAAACACAAATAACCTATAGCTTAGTTAGCTGAGTTAGCTCAGTTTAGCTTAGTTTAGCTCATTTGTGATACAAAATCAGCAAATAAAACGAACAAAGTAGCGAAAAAAGTTTGCGTAAGAAGCGTGTGCTAAACAGGGAGGAGTCAAGCATGAAGTGAAAACAAGGAAAGAACATGAATTTGTTCTGAACAGCTAGCAACAAAATAACGAAACTTTTTCGGGTTATTTTGTTGATAGCAACAACACATACTGTGAAAACCACATGCAAAATCATAATACACGATATGTGTCTCTTAGATTTTTGTTTCTCTTAGGTTATTTGTGTTTGAAAAATTCAATGATGGACTATATTGCAAAGAGTAACCTAAAGGGATTTTAAATAGTTAATGTTGTAAAAATGACATTATTATCTGCAAATTGTTGAGGTACATTTCCTTTTGAACGAAGGAAATTATTTTAGTAAATAAGATTTTCTCAAAAAAAAATTTGTAGAGATAGGACGCTCTACTCCTATGAAAATAGATTGTACGTAAGAGCAATGATGGTTTTGTTTCGCATTTCAATGCATCGATATAGCATAATTGTAACTGGTTGACATGCAGTTGTAAACTTAACAAAATGTTTTGTTTTCCTTGCTTTCTTTTTTTGAATTCCGCTAATATTTGGAACCGTACGGGCTTCGCTGATACTAACACTTTGCATAATTCGGCACAAAAACATGTTGAAACGGATAAACATATTCGTAGCTGTTTGTCTTTGCAGGAATTCGATAATAATCGGATTAAAACCTCTTTAGGTAATTCTCTTATAGTCGAAAATCTCTCTAACTCGAAAAGATTTTTGGGATCTCGGTCTATTTTCAATTCCTCTATGTTAATTTTTTTTTTTTTGCATAAAAAATAAACAAAAAATTTTCTCTCACAACTTGTATCTAGCACACAACTTGTATTGCATCCTCTGACTCTCTCTCAATTTGGCACTGGACGACGAACACCTTTCGTCTCATGTTGAATTTTTTAGTGCAAGCAAGAAAGAAAGGGAATGTTCACAGCAAGAATGAGGATTTGCATGGCGACCTACACGGAAAACATCGAACCCAAAAAACATGAGAAAATCGAAATTATTCGCCAACGGTTCTCGAAGCACAATCATGTTGGGCGAACACAATATTTGTCCACATAATCGTCATCTACACACAACCATAAATGAGCTATATTTTATTCGTGCACACAACCGTACGGCTCTGAATGAATAACTGTGCTCTTTATTCATTGTGTTGTTGGTTGGCCTAAAACAATTTGCGTTTAATATAAAAACAGTTAGGGATCTGAGATGTTTTCAGGCATTGAGAGTCCGGATGAGGTCCAACATTGCCTTTTTAAAATAGAGTCCTTTTTTTAAAAGGTTTCACTCTCCAATTGTAAAGACTCAATCTAAAATTACAAGCTTTATTAAGTAATTTCCTGATCGTTCGTTCATTCGAAGATCAAAACCAATGGACCATATTGGTTCAGTACTAGGATACTAATGAATCGTTCGAGTAGTTCAAAGATTTAATACTTTGTGTCTTTCTCACATATCGTAAGGTCGTACCGGTTGTTCGTTCGTCGGGTCGTTCAAAACTCTGTTTAGATCTTTCATACCGTTCGTACCGGTCGTTCGTTCGTTGGCTCGTCCAATACTTTGTTTCGGTGGTTCATGACGTACATACACATCTTTCACCAACGTATGTTTCGTACAAACGAAAGAATAAGCCAAGCAAAAGTAATGGCTTTACGAACGATTGGTTTGTAGTTGTATGATTGCAATCACCAATACTTTTCAGTGATACGGTCAAAAAGAACGAATCAATCACGATCAATCCATACGACCCTATACGTTTGCTCCCGACGTAAATGCCCAGCTTTGCTTCATAGGCTTTCTTAAGACTAATGACTAGAACTAAACCTGGGGTGAATAAGACTATAATTGCTTTTTTTATATACATAAATACGTATATGCTTGCTGATTTCTGAAATTTCTTAATAACTTACATTTATAATAAACCTTACTTGAAATTTGAAGTAGAATTAGATTGAGAACTAAAATTAAAATGCCTGTTGTTAAATTTTTGCGTGCATAAAAGACACTGTAGTCTTACTTGTACGCCGAATAAAATTAAATTGAATTGAAATGAATAAAACATAAGGGAACACTCATGAGCGAAGTGTTTTCGTTAGAGGGAACACTCAATTTAGTGGGAATAATAAATTTCCTTAATGTGAGTCCTTTCACTCAAGTTGAAAATTCAAAACCAGAGTGGAGAGCTATCAATTTTATTTGCTAACATTCTTGTTAACTAGTGAATGCAAAGGGAATTTTAATTGTCAGTAATGTTTTTAACTGGACAAACACGAAAGAGAATGATCTATTCGGAGATACAATTGTTTAAAGGACCTGTAAAGTAAAAACTATGAAAAGTTAAAACTATGAGGTGGAGTTCCGAATTGTACTCACCTTCTAATTTTTTTAAATTTTTCGAGAGAATAGTCTCAGAAACTGAACAGAAACGTCAGAAACCGAAATCCAAAGCCTTTTGACCGCAAATGGCTAAAAAGGACTAAAGGACATCCAAAGTTCGAAAAACCTGGGAAAAAAAATGGAAATATCTCGTAATAATCTATTTCTTTTTCAGATTGCAGAACTAAGGCGTGCATGAAGGCTGGGTCGCTAGAACTTCAACTCCCTCTCTGACTGGTCTGGACGCTTACGCGTCTTCGTCATTCTGCTAAGGGTATGTCAACAGCTGTCAAGCAGACGATGTGGAAACCACAAATGAGCCCATACAGATATCCAACTTCCCTTGGTTTTATTTGACAGCGTTTTTTATAACATTTTGTGTCTTTGAATACGTGTGAGAGTTTTGAACCAAAAATCAAACAAATGTGCGTAAAAGTTATGTGCTAGTGTTCGATGATTCCTGAATTACTGTCAAAATGCCTCCTGGGTGTCTATATTGGGTTGTCTGTGGTGGAAATCTAATAGGCATTTTTTATTTATTATTTATATTTATTTATTTATTTGTTTGATGTTAACATAAAGGAAATATGTATTTTGCGAAGCCCTGAGGCTTATCTGCAAAAATGTTGTATGCAATCTTTAAGATTTTTTATTTAGTAAGAGTGGAGATTTGCTTTCATGAAATAAAAAAAAATTACACACATACTTTTTTATTAAGCACATTTTGAAATTTTTGGTAGACTTAGGCCAAAGCTAGGCCCATTGTGCTGTCAACCATGTTTCATACATAGATAGAAAGTGAAGAAACAAGGATAGTTAACAATACGAACAATAAATAAATCATAACATGTATCAGGAAAGGAAACAAAGTAGCACATGGCATTTGGTTAAGTGACAGCTTCGAGGAAATATTGCTTCAGTTTCCTCTTCCTGTATGATCCCGACTCTATGTTCCGGAGTTCTTCAGGGATGCTGTTGAGTACGCTAGGAATGTAGTAGTCAGAGATGTAAAAGATTAATTTTTTTTATTTTAATTTTGATTTTAAAAACAATTGAATTCATGCCTCTCATTTTTCAATTAATAAATTAAATCTGCAACTAGACTGCAACATTGAAATCTCTCATTCTTTTTGAAGTCTTGATTGGAGCAATCTTTACGACCAATCTATTGATTGCAAATTAATTGAATGCAAATCTTTAGACTAACATATTTGGGACTTCAAAAATGTTCGTTGCAATCTTTGGGATTGCAAAATTTTTCGTTGAAGTCTTTGGGATTGCAAGATTTTTCGATGAAGTCTTTGGGATTGCAAGATTTTCCAATGAAGTCCTTGGGATTGCAAAATTTTTCGTTGAAGTCTTTGGGATTGCAAAATTTTTCGATGAAGTCTTTGGGATTGCAAGATTGCTCCAATCAAGACTTCAAGAAGAATGAGAGATTTCAATGACGAAGTCTTAGTCATCAAATGAAGTCAATTGAAAGAATCACAAATCATAGAATTCTTTCCATGACGTCAGGGATTGCATTACAAAAGATTGCAGTCTTTTACAACTCTGGCCATATACATTTTTGAAACTTGAAGCATGAAACATTCCATATGCTCGTCTACGGGTCTCGCATGGATGGATTATAGGATTACAAAGACCGGGATCGCTGTTGTTTTGCAACACAGCTATACATTTAGTATCTACTGCTTCCCGAACCCAGGAATTTTGTCGCAGCATTTTGCAACCTCTGCAGGTTGTTTTGTGGGTACGCGACGGACTGGACTCCACCAGAGCGTGGTATATCGGCCGAAGTGTTATACATGGTGTTTTGTACTGCAGGCAAGCCATCGCGTAAGACCCTCTGAGTTTTTTGCATACTTCGTTGATGAGAGGCTCTTGCCGGTAAGGCTGTAACCGTTCTCCGTTTTTGGGGGGGAAATTATATCCTTCCTCTCTCCTTTTGCGATTTTGGTCCGGAGGCTGCTGCATCTTTTCAACGACGTTGTCAGGCGATACTCCGCTTCCGATCTGGTCCTCTGCACTGCCCACTTGCTGCATTCGAAGAAGGTATGATAGATGTTGTCTTTTTCAGAATCTCCCTACTGGCAGGCAGCACTCACTTTCTAGTCCGTTTTGTTGAGGAACTTGTTGAAAGAGCCATGTCCAGATAGAAGTTGCGTGACGTAGAGGTTGACATCACAATGTCTCCGCTATGTTCATGTAGCAACATCTCTAATCATCCGCGCTATCCATCTTCCTCTAGTTTCGGCGTCCCACCTGTCTTGCCACCGCTACCTCGTTCGTGCTTTCGCAGCGACTACTGCCGTTGTGATCCCAGCTTCCGTCTTATGGTCGTGGACGTACTTTCGTTCTGGAGCCAGTAGATCGATAGGGGTTACTCTTGTTATGACGAGAGCAGCTGGTTCGGATACAGTACGGTAAGAGCTGATGATCCGTAGAGCTCCACGTCGTTGTACTGCAGCAGGAGTCTTCTGCA
Organism: Syritta pipiens; assembly: GCA_905187475.1. Lineage (NCBI taxonomy): Eukaryota > Metazoa > Arthropoda > Insecta > Diptera > Syrphidae > Syritta > Syritta pipiens. Next base: position 57,334,750 of record LR994572.1, on the reverse strand, counting down.
AGACTCCTTGTTAAGCGCATTAAGATGAAACGGCATACTTCGGGTTGTGAGCAGAACTACATCCGTTTTCTTAACCGCCAACTTCAGTCCATGGTTTGTGAGCCAATCCTGCACTTGCCCCATCACTTGGTTCCGTTTCAGGTTTGCTTCTTCTGTGTTCCATGTGGTGACGACGGCGCCCAAGTCATCGGCATATCCCACAAGAAAGGCGTCTTCTCCATACGCAGGATGCCGCCATAGGCTATGACTATATCCACAGGTCTGGTTCCAGGATTGAACCCTATGCGGCACCTCCTGTGACCTTTTTGCATCGTTTCGAAGGATGCGTTCTAGGTATTGGGGAACCCTGAATTAATTTCGAAGTACGTCTAGGAGGTCTTCCCACCGAAGATAATTGAAGGCGTTCAGTGTTGCCAGGACTACAACCTTCTTCGCGCAGCGATTTCCTTGTCGGGCAACGTGTACAGCATCGGTGACCTTCTGGATTGCGCTTATCGTAGAGTGGCCTCGTCGAAAGCCATGCTGAGCCCTCGACAGACCGCCCGAAGACGTTCCTTTAGTAGCTTTTCTAGTAGGTTCCCCATCGTGTCCAACATGCACAGGGGCCGGTAGGCTGATGGAGACTCAGGGTCACCTTTCCCTTGTTGATGAGGATCAATCGTTGGATCTTCCAAGGTTTGTAGAAGATCCCCTTCGTTAAACAGCTATTAAAGACATTTAGCAGCAGTTGTGGGCAGATTCTTGTGAGGACCTTCAAGGCCTCATACGGGATGGGCCAGCGGCTTTCTTTTTTTTAATGGTCTTCGTAGCTAGTGAGAGCAATCATCTGAACATAGCTTTGCACTGGTATGCGTCTATAGTTATGCCTTTCCGCCGAATCCTTTAGATCTTTCCACCGAAGCCTGTAGATCTCAGTCGAGTTAATCCTATAATGACCGCACCTAATTCCAGCTGCAGGAAGTATATTTTTTTTTCACTTTACCAAAACATACTAAAATATCCCGAATTTTCGTATTACACTGATGCAGAATCAAATAAATGGAAATTGGGTTCTAGAGTGAAATTAACATATTTTTACTGCAATTACTCCCATATTTTTGAATTGTCAGCAGATGAAATTCATGAATAACCCTGAGAATGTTGAAGCATTTTCTGAAAAAAGAAACTTATTTCAGAAACAGTTGAATAGTTAACCAATTACTTCATCAATTTGACAGCGACCCGTTGATAGTTGTATGTGTTTTTAGCAGGATGAATGTCATTTTCATTTGTCAATATCGTTATTTATCCTTATTCTCTATAAAACACTTTCTAAAAAAAAGTATGCTAAAATGGGCAACCAATGTCCAATATAGACTAGTATCTTATGGCGTATTATCGCAAGAGTTCTTATGGATGTGTAAAAATTAAATAAATGTATTATTATTTTATTGCTTAATTAGTCTTTTTCCATACATCTTATAATTTTTGTATCGACTCCCAATGGAATTCTACTTCAAAACACTTCGATTTGACGTCCGCATGATGTTATCAACACTCAACGTTTGCTAGAATTGAATTAGAACATTTTAAAGGGGGCTGCAACCCCTTAGACGTGTGCTGATAAAAAAAATTAACTTAAGCAGGGCAGACATGTTACTTGATACCGTTCTGTTTTAGCGAAATTATAAAAATTATTTATGCTATTATTAGTACCAATTTGTTTGTAACTTAGTCTATTACCATTGTAGTAGTATTCACATATTATACATTAAATTGGAAATATTTTTCATGACGAAAATTTTCTCGCATGGTTAATATCTCTTCTGCTTTAGTTGACGTGTAACATTAGGTTAAGGCTTTCTTATTATATCCGTACTGTTTAGTAAAATCTTTGCACAATGATCGACTTTCTATTTCCACCTATAATTTACAGGGTCACTTGGCCCTGCTTTTTGTCACATCAAACTAATTTTTTCATTAAACTCAAACTAGACTCCGTTCTATTAGGCTAATTTTAATCAAAGCTTACCAACCATAACGAAAATTCAATCTCAACTATGCCATACTTCTGTGTGCTGTGGGTAAACCTTTATACAGTCCAAGTTTAATATTCGTAATTAGATATCAATTTTCTGCATTATTACGCTTATTTATCTTTAACACTCTTTTAAGCAACACAAAGTGAGCAACACCAATAGTTGCAATATACGGACAAAAGGATATTTCGTTTCCTTTTTTTTTATTTAGGCCACGTGTACGTCGGGATAAAGTATTTGATCACGCCTCAGTATGCACGTGCATTGATGCCCACCCATGTGCAAATATTTTCATTTCGTTAGTTCCACACCAAGTAAAATTGGATTTGTGTGCACCGATACTGACACCGCCGACGCTCCCAGTTCACTGAAAAAGGTTAAATAGAAGCGAATTTGACGTTTGATTTGCTCCTTTGTGATTCTGTTTAGAGCACGTGCCGGACACATTATTCGGTACATAGAACTCGTCTCTTTATAAACCACTTCCACTTCCTAAAATACTTGCTCATCTTTGTTTCTTAATTTTATTCGATGGTTAGTAAATACGCATGAGGTTACCCATATTCAGCGGATGAAATAAATGGCACATAAACATCACGGAACCAGCATCATGAGGGTGCTTCCACACCAGCCTCAGCCATTCGGGGTGTGAAGCTAAATGTTGAAAAGGTTAACTATTGTAATCGTAATCAGATTTCGTACAGAGGGGAGCTTCATCTATTATTATTTCGTGATTACTTGTGTTTATTTTGGGTATGTGATCGCATAATTATTTTGTCGCATTCTGGTTTAACGAAAAAACGAAATATGCAGATGACGTGTATGCGGTTTAAAAATATCCGAAACATTTTTTGATGGAACGAGGGAACATATAAGCGGAAGGCTGAGGCAGATAGCCAAAGATAATGACTGAAGATCTGATTATATACAAAGAAAAGCAACAAAATCTATTTTGTTAAAAAAAGTCATGTTAAATGTTCACAGAGACTAAAAGCCCTCTTCGTAAGCACAATAAACCTATGGTTGATGGCTGATTATTAAGTTCAATCTTAATCTTAATAATATTATAAATTCGAAATTTTGATGTTCGTAATTTTTCTCTTTCCCGAATTTGCTCCCCAACCGCTTGACCAATTTGGCTGAAATTTGGAACGTAGATTGCTTATGCTGTGTACTTTTAGTGTATTTTTTTTTTGTCTAGATGCATTAAGTTTGATTTCAATTTTGAAGTACATGCAACGCATCATAAAAAGAACGCAGGTGTTGGAACTACCCTTTTTGCTTAATTTTTTATTCGGCAATCGTATTCTTGATTTCTTGATTTTCTTTTTTCTTTTCTTCGGTGTTAATCGGTAACTCTTTTAGTATCAGCTTATAGAGGAAGATGTGAAGAAGTGAGACCAACAAAAAATTCCTGCCCCAATCTGCCCCCTATCAGGGATAAAATCCCTGATATTTGCCTAATTTTTAAAACTATTTCTAATAAAATACATTTTTTTGCTTGAAAGATCATCTGGGTTTTGCCTTCTTACTTAAGGACAGTTTAATGGCATTATCATTGAGCATAAGCAAAAAGATTTTACGCCTTATCTGGGAATCTTCAGAGTCACTTGTTTCATAAAGCGTCTTGTACTGAGATTTCAGGCCTAAAACAAGAGTCTTTACATATCAAACGTAGGTGAACTTTATTTTTATTGCTGGATTTAAGATAAAATCCTTAAAATTATAATATTACTATATAGCTTATTTTATGATTAGTAGGTTCACAATGTTAAAATACTAGGTTTTTAAGAAAACGTCAAATTAAACAACTTAATTTGACTTAAAACCTTAAAAACGCATTTAACGTTGGTTAGTTAATAAACGTTTTTTCGGGCGTTAGTATTAGTACTAACGTTTCCTTTAATCTACGACTAACTCCAAAAAAAAAACGTGATTTGTTGTTGGGTTGACCAGACACATCTTCAGTCCAAATTTCATACCTTAACTAGAAAAGTCTTATAAGTTATAATCAAATATGTAAAAGGCGACAGACAGGCAGACACCACAATGATTTCATAAGGGTTTCGTTATTCCTTTGGAACGAAACCCTAAAAATAAAGACAGTCAAAGACCGCATCTGAAAAAATAAAAAGAGAGCAAGCACCAATTTTGTTGTTTTTGTCCGCTTGAAAGTATTTTTACTGGTTGGTAATGAGCTTACAATTAAGGAACTGTATGCTTGCATGTTTTCACGTGGAGTGTATAAGATATTGGAATCTGATGAAGATTAGATGTAGAGGTGAAGATGTTGGAGCCGATTGTAATTTGTGAATTAGGGAAACCAAAAACATGTTTCAAAAAAATCTTAGATGTAAACTTACAACAGACGTAAAACAACAGCTTAAGTCACAACCGATCTTAAACGCCCCATCTCCTTTTTGGATTCTTTCTTTTTAAATAAAATTGTTTTGTTTTTCTTGTTTTGAACCGTTTTTTGTTTAAATTTTGTTGTTCCGATGCTTCTAAAACTTTACGAATGCCGGTATTATTAGTGTACTTATGTCGCTTTTAAGTCATAGGCATATCATTTGCAAAAACACCGCTTGCAATGACAACATAAAGGAGAACATTGAATTATTACTGCTTAAACGAGATGACAATTTAGTCAATAAAAAGTGACAAAATGATGGTACCACCCTCCAAATATTCTGTGTTAATTATGCGACACAAGTAATCAGGGAAAAAATCACTCAGTTCTTCGAAGACTACTAGAAAAATTAGACGAAGAATACTAGAAATATTAGCTCAATATCACATGACACTTGATGCAGAATTTTAAAAAAAGCCGTTTGGAGTGACGTAAAAAAGTGGCATGACCTAAAAGAAGATAGAATTTCGAAAAGAAAAATCTCCAAACCAAACCAAACCAAGGAGGTGTAATGGTGTGGGGCATCTATATTTAGTATGCAACTTCTCGTTAAGCAATAGTCTTATCTTATCAGGATGAATGCGAAGTAGCAAAGACATGCTGGAGGAAACCCTTACACTATATCTTAAGGAACTAGACTAACATTTCAGGGAATTTCAACAAGTAAATGTCCGATTCAAGTTACGGCCTTTTCTTGGTTTTCGATACAGATGTTCCAATTCTACCACATTTGCCAGGCTTAAACTTGAAGGCCTACAGAGTTTAAGAGCGAAATTATGGAAAACTGGCAAAAAATTAAAAAAGAAATACTCTAACAATATAACTTAAATTAAATGAGGATTCATCGGACGTTAACTGCAAATTACAAATGCAGCTACTGGCGCTCTCATCTTGGGGCATTCAAATTAATTTCTTTTTTTAAATAATGTAAACTTCTAATTTGCAAAGAATGTTAAAAAAAAAAACTTTATATTTATGGACATTTTTGAACTTTTTCTACTTCCATGTTTTGCGATAGCTATATCATCTTGGGACGCATCTTATTTATGTTTTTACGGTTTAAAACTAGTTTTCCCTTTAGTAAACAAATGTGTTTCAATCATTTCGTATTTTTTTAAATGAGTTCGAATAATTTATACAAGAACTTTGAAATTTATAATATGTAATCAGACCAACATACTTCAACGATACAATTTCGTAACACTAGTCAAAGTCATCGAGGTGACACTTTTGTTAACAATTAGTGTGGTGATAGAAGACGACAGTTTCAAATGTCAAACAACAGGATTATCATCGCTTCCAACACCCACCGTTATGCGCTAAACTTTCATTCCTTTTTTATTGGATATCTGATATTTTATCGAAATGGACGACGTGTGTACACGTCGAATGGAACATTCAACAGTTGAACACATTTATGTTGCGGCCGTACAGATTCCACCCTTATAACAAATATCGATTACCTGGATGCTCTTCGGATAAACTCCTATAACCGAATAAATTATCTATTTCGGTGTTAGAACTCTTAAAGCGCTCTCACTTTTTGTTTGCATTTCCAGAATTATTTGGAATTAGAGAAATAGGGCTTAGTACCTTAAATAAGTGTTGAGAAATAAGTAGTTCAATTAAACGAAATTCATATAATACTAGTTCCGAGCTGTATAACTTAAATATTAATATGCATTTGAAATATTTGTGTAAGCAAGTCCGAAAGTCAAGGTCAAAATTTCCTCGACAACGCTTGATAGTTAAAAATCATTTACATTAAATCATTTACGCACGTATCATAATCGTTAGTTTAAAATCGATATGCTGGAATGAATAAAAATGAAATTGAAAATGATATTAAATTGAAAATGACACTGCTGAAATAATCTAATTGTTTCATAAAACTGGATACTACGACAAATCTCTTGAAACCAATAACATATTCGCGTTTCTTATTAACAACTAATTAGTGCAGTAATCTTAAAGGACCTTATTGTAGAATCTAGAATGTTATAAATGCACAAATAATAGCAATAAAATTAATTATTGGGTAGCAAAATGAACCTAAAATTTTTATCACTTCCGAATGTCGTATGCAATATTTTCTAGTATTTAGGATGAATGATAGTCGCTTAGTAGGGATGAGGCTGTGAAAGCTGTTTTTGTTGTTTTTCTTTAACACGATATACTCGGTCAAGAAACAACTAATCAAATTCGACCATAGAATATAAGAGTCGAATAGAAATGTGCATCTCCGAAAGTAGATTTTGAAGATATTAAACTCCACGTCAATAGAAGATCAAGTCTTAACAACGATACAGACGACAAATTCAAAATGCAAAATCAACAAAGTCCAACGAAAAGCAACTGAAAACGATGAAGGCGCATATTTAAGTTTTATTTTAAGTTGCAGCCGTAACTGTCGACTTCAAAAAATAGACAAAATAAACAAATACATTTCTCATATCTGTCCACGACCCGAGAAAAACTTTGTCATAACTTAAGTGTGTATTGTTCTCAATAAAATCACCGACAAAATTTTTGATATAGACGTTGTCATACAAAAATGTTACAAACTAACAAACGATAAGTTTCGGCAGTTTTGAATGAAAAAACGCTGTCATCGATACCGTGCAGCGTTAAAAATCAAATAAAAATTATTGATAGATTAATCCCAAATAATCTGCCATAAACAACCGAAATCTAACCTCCACATTAGCGGCGAACTTTTATGTTCGAAAATTGATGGATTACTTTAGTTTACATTGCGGCACCCTAAGTTTACTGTAGATAAGTGGATGCCAATGGTTTTGATTTATTAAATATTCTACAAAATCAATTAATGCAGAATATACATGAAAAGAATTTGATTTTTATACCGTTTCTGCGTGACAAACAAGGCATGATTCGTCGTGTCGGTGAATTTCAGTAAAGATTTCAGGTTTCAAAATAAATTGCAAATGTAAATATGGTTGGAAATTTGAATTGAATTCAAAAAATCACGAAATGTTTAAGAATTCGCAAATGTGTGCCGTAAAATAATAAATTTTCAAAAAATCAAAATTTTGATGGCTTTTATTGTTTAAGTAAGAATTCATAGCCACTTATCAATGTCTTTCAAATACAACAAGTCACCTTATTCCTTATTCTGTAAAAGGTCCCAAGCGATGATCTTGGTATATAGCAGAGTCGTAAAAGAATGCAATCTTTTGGGAATGCATTCGATGAATTCACGGAAAAGACTTCACGATGTGATTCATTCAACTGACTTCATTAGATAAGTTTTCCTTTAATTTTAAAAACACCATTCCCACCAAGACTTCACTGTAAACTGTTGAATTCCCAAAGACTTCAACGTAAAAAGTTAAATTCCCAAAGACTTATCTGCTAAAAGAAGACTTCACTGTTAAAAGTTGAAATCGCAACGATTCCAATTTCAAGTAAAGGGTAGGGACTCAAGCGAGCTCAAAGAATGCACATAATTCTAAAGGCTTGTACTCCATTGATTTCAATCTATTGAATGGGGTAAACGATTTTAATCAAGACTTCAAAAGGGAATTGTTATTTTAAATTGAAATCTTAGTCCCGCTGATTTATTAATTCTAAAGTGAATTCGTGAATTTATAAATCAGCGGCATGAAGTCAATTGACTTGTTAACAACTCCAACACCAACTCTTAGGTGAGAGACAAATATAGAAACTCATCTAAAGGGAAGCTGTTCTGGTAATGCAAAGATATTTTTTGGCATATTTTTATAGCCACATTTGATAGTTGTGTTTGCATTCTCCTTAGATTTATTATTTCTACACTGGGATTAATAAATACTCCGGGCACAGGATGCCCCATTTCAACAAATTTCAGGAGATAAAACATGGAAATCATAGCAACCAGTACTTCTAGTGGTCATTTAAGCCATTTATTACAATATTTATTCTCCTGTGCAAGGTGCGCATATGCCTCTAAAAGCGTGTCGTGCATCAATCAGACCCAATCGAAGCCGATTTATCGGCAAACAAACTTCTGGATTTGTGTACTGTGAGATCCAAATACCGGTTATCAATTACTTTCAGTTACATTAATCAATCATGTTATGCTATTATTGATGTCATTCGGGACTGTGTCTAGACTCTGTTCCGACATAAGTAGTATCTTTGTCGCCTTTCATTTCGAAACCTCTAAGATATCTTTGCCATAATGACAACAGCAAATTTTATGTTTCTTTGATCATCCGAAATTGGCAATATTGTTATATTTGTCACACAGAAATGGTTACACTATTATTGGTTTTAGAGTAAAACTTTCCTGTACATGAATTTTGTTTCAGTTTCCTTGAAACTACCCCTTCCTAAATAAACAATTTGTTCTATCCACTGATCTAACTTGCAATGAAGCTCGAAGTTTCACTTTTGAGCAAGCTAAAAAAAAGTCCCAGAACTATCATGACTGACAAAACATCGTATGTCACTACAGGTTTCTCCGTATGCACGATTACGCATCGTGCGACTTTATATAACATGGATACACGCACATTAAATATATTCTTGCGGCAGATCCATATATAACTCTACAATTTTTGGTTAGATATATCGCTCCAGGTATTTGTTTAACTCATATTGTTCTTATGCTGGCTGAAAGCACGTAATGGTTAATCTTTTATATTTGTAATCTTATCTATACTATTGTTTTGGTTGAAAATTGTTTTCTGTTCTGTTTCTGCATTTCTTGTTAGGTTTGATTTTTTTTATTTAGAAAAGACTTCACAATCGTCTTGAATATTATGAAGTATAAAATTTTGTAAGAGGACCACGCATTGAAAAAATAAGTTCTTGATTCAGTAAGTGTAGTAATGTCTTCACTGATAAAGGTTATTTAAACAATGGCATTTTTAATTTAACAATTTACGAATTTGGGTTTGTTTGAGTAGCGTTGAAAATGGGTAGATTAAAGAACAAGTTAGTATTGATACTAACTACCGAAAAGTTTTATAAACTTTGATGCTCAATTTGGGTGTCAAACATATTTTAAAAAATGTTTATCCGTCCGTATTATGCTTCAATCTTCGTAACTGGTGAACCACTTGGAATTAGGAAATGAACTCTCTGCGCAGTACAAATTCCGAAAAAAATATTTAAAAATATTAATACATACATATATATATATATATATACCAGTGGCGTGGCGTCCATATAACCCGATTCCTACCGAGTTACCTTTTAAAATTCCAATTCTTCAGCAATGTATCAATACAACAAGCAACATGAATCTTAATATTTACGTATAAACATAATATTTAAGCCTTTCCTACACCTGTACACGCAAGCGACAATCTCTGCTGCTTTGTATAAACACATACACCATACACAACATTGCACGCCTTTTCCCCAACAACATAAGTATACTGCATCATCCACGGCTCAGTTAAGCATGAAAGAAAAACAAGGAAAGAACACGCATTTCTTCTAACCAGCTAATGTTGCTAGTGCTGATTTTGTATTTGCATGTGCCTTTCTCTTAGATTTTCCTTCTCATAGATTATTTCTGTTTGAAAAATTCAGTTATCGTCCAGATTACAAAGAGAAAAACCTGAAAAAAATTTGGGTTATTTTGTTGCTAGCGGTTTTTTACTGATTTTTACTCTTTACTGCTCTTTGTCTAGCTATCGCTTTACGGCAGTCTGAAGGGAAACAAGCAAAAAACATCAATTTATACTTATTTTGTTATTTTGTTGCCATAGATGATGCAGAGAACATGTATGTTGTTGGAGACGAGGCATGCAATGTTGTGTGTGGTGTCTACATAGAGTAGCAGAACTGGTGGCGCTTGCGTGCAAAGGTGTAGGAAAAACTCAAAAATTATGTTTATATGTAAATATTAGGATTCAAATTGTTGAAGAATTGAAATTTAAAAAGGTAACTCGGTAGGAATCGGGTATATGGACGCCACGCCACTGATATATACTAACGAAAAAGTTAGTACTTCTATACGATTTTTTAAAATATTTTTTTATTAGAATTAACTAAGAGATATGTACAAATGTCACTCGATAGATCTTTTAATGCGAAACTGCACTTCTCTCGTATGCTCTGCCTCTATAGGCTAAATTTATTATTATCCAAAACGCACTTTGTTCGGGAGATACATTCCTGATCGGATAGTTCTATTTGTTTACTTTATTGGTTTACGGAAAGAGGAGAAAATCCATCCGTCCTCCAAGACTGCAAAGGCTTCTTACAAGCGAAATATATCGGAATAATTAATACTAAACTCGGTAATAATACAAACTCATCTACTGCATCTACTTTATCGAACCATATTAGCCATCTTTCCTAACAAGTTGTTATGCATCGTAACACAACATCTCGGTGATTTTGTGTATTTAGTAATTAGTCCAACGATTGGCTTCATCGCTACATTAAGAGTATCCAACTCCTTTGGCGGAGTAACTATGTCAACTCTTCGCCGAAGCGAATTTTTCCTGCAATGCATACATACCGTTCGTTGCCGAATCCGAGTATCCCTGCGACATTACCGACGGCGATTTAAGCTTAACGTTATGAGATAGCTGCTTCAGGTTTATTTCTGCCACCCATGTGCCCACGTTATTAGCTGACCTTCTTTGTACGTTGTGTTGGTTCTTATTGCTGTTGTGCTGCCTGCTTGTCATTTTTTTTTTTCTTTTCTTCCTTCCTTTCTTTCCGTATGGTTGTACACATATCTTTGTTTACATATTCTTGTTGACTTCCTAACCCGTAACGCCTTTTTATGGTATTGTTGTCCCAGATTATCATTATTATTTTAACCCAGCATCCAGCAGCAACCAGAAGTTCGCAGCGGAGTTGTCTTTTTATTCGATTTTCATTAACTTTTCCTAAAGGTCTCGGGCTTTTTTTTTTGTTGCTAGCTCTGTGTGGTTTTATTGCCCACCGAAATTCGTTTTCTTTCCACTACATTCGCTCCCGTTAATGCATCTGAAATCAGTGCTGGAAATGTTTGTGAAATTATGTGTAGATAAATAGGTACACACGCGCATACAACCCTATGTACATACATATGTATATCCTCATAGAATGGTAATTCATTGCTTCTCTCTATTTCGAAAGCATTTGTAACATTTGTCAATATGTTCGGTTATTAGACCATATGGAGTTTGGAATTATATGTGCGTTTGGTTTTGTGGTGAAAAGGAGTTTCCACCGATTTTCATTTTGCCCAGTGGTTTGTTGTTGATGGGGTAGTTTTACTGCTCGCCGCATCGCTGAAGGTTGGACCGAACTATTTTAGATCGACGATTTCAGGGTGAATTTTAATCTTCCATTAGTGTTGTTATGATTTATGGGATACTATAGAGTTGAATGAGGTAAAGCTATTTAGACTACAACGGTCGTTGTCAGCTTGAGACCATTTAAGGGATGAGTCTCGATTTTTTCTATGGTCTACATTTTCATAGTTAAGTTTGAAATGTACATTCTACTGTCACGTTCGTACACTGATGGGTGGTCATCGAAAACATTTTATATACTTTTTATCTCCTTCTTGTTACTTTGACAGGTCTTGTTCTATCAACCTAATTTTCTTTCTAAGTTTTACCCGACCAATAACGCATATTTCGCTTATTAACGAGCCCATTGAGCCAAAAATGAGCTCCATCACTGAAGATGATTTTGCTCTTAAAGTTGTGGTCACCGACTCCGAATTTCGGTAGAAAATTTTTATAATTTAGAGACATTGTTCATTCGTGTAATTAAATTACCATTACCATTACCATTACCATGATGAAAATGCTGACCTTACTGAATAAATTGACAATGACAGTTCGATGATTAGTGAAACGGTGCGTTCACAAATTAAGTTGAAAGTTGTCAAGTCCCTATTGAAAAAACCTTTACGTACTTCTTTTATTAAAATTAAATTTTTAAAAACTAACATTTTTTTTGTATTGAATTTTTTTAAAAATGTCTACTTTAAATGCTTAGTATCAAATTAGAGGAAAGAAAGAAACATTTTAGGTTTGCGATGGAATAGTCGATGTACGGTTATATAGAGAGCTTTATCATCAATGAAAAGACGAGACTTTTCTGTGGAGGAAATCGAGAAACTTGTGGTGCGGTCGCTTCATTTTGTCCCCAAAAAGAATTTCGAGACCGGATGACAGCCGCATAATAATATGGTCGAAAAGTTATCTACGGTGATTTCCTCAAACAGTCCGCCCTTGCTTACAAAATGCCAAACTTCCCGAATGGATAATCAGAAGTGTTTTGCTGATGAGGGAAACAAGTTTAGCATAAGGCTACATTTAGGCACGTCACATGCAAACTGGAAGTGCGATGCCGTCGAAAAAAATGGCTTTTCTTTGTCTTACTCCTTTTCTGCTTCCAGTCTTGGGGAATTAGTATTCGTAGATGGAATTATGAAAAGACCAGTATTTAGGCATCGTTAAAAGTAATTTACAGAAGAGTGGTGACAATTTACTGCAGAGATAGAGCCTAAATCATCCAAAGATGCTCAAAAATAAATGAACTTACAAAATGAAATGAATTTCTGACAATACTTTTGTCTAATAAATTAGCATTTTTTTTACACACAGCATTTTTTTTACAAACACACATTCAACTTGTGCCCAACTAACTAACTATGCTCGAATGCATCTTTTATTGGAGTTCACTTAATTCTTCAGTTATTATGTTACCCTTACATTGTGGCATTTATAAATAATTTAGATGGAGAAAATGTTCTGCTTGGTTGGCTGTGAAAGCGTCCGGGTGGTCGTTTCTCTGTAAAGCGATGGGAGGTTTTCCGTAGCTATGTGCTAATTTTCAGAGTGAATCTAATTGAAATTTGTTTAACCTAACTTCCCAATGAGCTCTCCACGTCAGAACTACTTTTCATCCCAGGTAAAATTTCTTTTGCTTTTTTCATGAAAATTTACTTAAAGATTACACTTATGTAATGAATGCGTCAGAATGTCTGCCCTAATCATGCTGACAAAAATCGATAAAGGGGATTATCGGTCTGCTTGAATACACATTATGGGCTGGAAAAAGGATACTTTGTGTGGCCAAGATATTTTCTAGTTACAGTTCAAGTGGTATCATAAACAGCATGAGCAAAATTTCTCAACGAGACAAGAAGTAAAGGATTAGAAAAAAAAAAGTATCTCTTTTTCTTTTACCAATTTTTAATGAATTTATATTTTAAAATATTTTTTTTTTGTTCGAAACAATCGTGTGGAGTGCAAAATTAAAGATTTTTTTTAAAGTTTTGTGTTATACAGTACGACCCCAATAAAAGCAACTAATAGAAATTTGGGCAGTTGCTTTTATTGAGTGTGTTGCAATAAGCGAGTCAACAAATTGTAGACCAAATATAAGACAAAAACACCTCAGAATAGTAAAAAAACATGTATAATCTCTGGTAAATAAACCCAAACTGGTAATTTAATTCGGATGTATTAAAATTTAAAAAAAAAAAATTATTTGTAAAAAATTGAGAAATTTTTAATTTTTTGAGAAGTTGCAATAACTGAGTCAACAATGGTAAGTTTTAAGGCGTTGCTTTTATTGAGGAGTTGCACTTATCGAGGGTTGCTTTTATTGAGGTTGTACTGTATGTGGTGTTTTTAGGAGTATAGAGCTTTAAGTTGGGAACACTTTTTTAACTGGCGGCCATTTTGTTGTCAAGCTGTCAAATGATTTAGTTTGGTTTGACATTTCAACATGAATAGACTGACGACTAAAAAACGCTTCCAATTTGTATAAATTTATTTTTGAAAATGATGTCACACAGCTCGTGCCACAATTGATCACGTTACGGACCCGTGAATTGGCCTCCAAGATCGTGCGATTTAACACCGCCCAAAAATTCAAAGAAACAGTGAGGTGCACAAATGAGTACATGTTTTTTGTAAGTGTAATTTACACTTCATAATGTAAGGAATGAGGTAAGGTCAAAATTTTTTTTTGCGCTTTATTACTACATTTAAAGACGAAAAGAACGGTATATAGTACAGGACGGAAAACCTAAAAGCTGAAGAAATAGTGACAAACAATACGCATGTAGTCAATTTTGAACCCAACATTTTTTTCGATATTTTAGCCCCAAAACTCAAAAATGTAGCATTATAATCACATTTTTTGGCTTGTTTCTCAGTGCTTTAATTACTTTTGTTTATTGTGTGCTTAATTGCATGTAATAAGACATTTTTTATCCGTTAAAATCGTAATTTTTTTTTTTGATATCCCAATAAAATACTTACACCTGTCTATACTTGCAGACAACATGAAATGTAATATATTACATATATGCATGTATTTTACATTTATTGAAGAACCAAATCAATAGGTCTTCTTCGTTTCAAGGGTTTCGTCGTCGAAGAGCAGATGATTGCGGTGTGTCAAGATTTTTGTCAAGTGTTTTTTGCTTATTCTTTGGATTTCTTCGTCAATTGTGTTTATTTGCAGGTCACAATGAAGGTCTTTATAAGAGATATACCATTCGGCGTTGGTAATCGTCCTTAGAATTTTATTCTGTTGTCTTTGAACACAGGTTGCTTTTTTTTATGTTTCCCATATTTGAATCCCATACGTCCATATTGGTTTTATAATACATTTATAAAGAAGTAATTTATTTCTGAGAGAAACACTTGATTGGGGTCGTAGAAGCCAATAAAGTTGTCGAAATTTGTGTTTTATCTGAGTCTGTTTTTGTTGGATATGTAGCTTCCAGGTTAATTTACTGTCTATGTGGATCCCTAAGTATTTAGTGGCTGGTTGGATAGATATTTTTGTGATTTATTGTGCAGTATTTGTTGTAATTAGTAGGTCGCAGTTGGAGGCTGTGTCCGGTATTAACCAAGACAGTGTCGTCCGCAAAAGTAGAAATCATGGCCGTTTCACTGTCTGGGATAGGGATGTCTGCAGTGAAGATGAGGTACAGAACTGGTCCTAGTATGCTTCCCTGGGGTACTCCAGGTTTTATTGGGTGCATGCTTGAATACTTTCATTAACTCTTACATAGAAGCATCTGTTTTCTAAATAGCTTTTCAAGAGCACAAAAAAGTCCCGAGGAACGACTTTATTATTATGATTATATGAATAAAGTTTTACGCAAATTTTGGAACTCCATTAGACAGCATGAAGGAAAGAGCACTAAAGCAAGGTTTTACCAGCTCCAAACAAACGTTAAGCGAGAAACAGTGTTATGGTGTGCACAGCATCAAAACAGCTCAATCCTGCAAAACGATAAAGCCCAAAAATAAAGGTGCCATAAGTCTACGCTCCTTTGAAAATTTCATCATTTAAAATTTAAATTTAAGAACCATTTAACAAATTACTGTCAGAATTTTTATACATATAATCTATTTTCTGTACTACTACTACATGTCTGCGCCAATTTAAGGCACAGACTCGGTCGCAAGCAGCGATAACTTCACCTTTAACTGACGCCACCTAAAATTGCAGGCGTCAAAGTGTACGCTCATCATTCGATTTCACATTTTGTTTTGTAGCGTACGGTGTATATTTGGATAGAAACTTTAAATTTTAGTGTGGTGTGGTGTTTTCATTAAAAATGTCGGCACAAATAAATGAGATGAACATAGGAGAAAGAAAAATTACTATAAAACCTCATCAAGAAGGTCAAAATTACCGCCAAATAGCTAACACTGTTCGAAGACAGTGGGTATCAGTACGGATAGTTTAAACGAATTTTAAAAGAAAAGGATTCATAACTTCCAAGCCATGATCCGGCCGACCTCCTAACTTAACCCAAACAGAAGCCAAAAATATTGTGTCCGAATGTACGACAGATCCTAAAATAACTACGTTCCAAGTAGCTCAAAATATTCAACAAATGTTCCAGAAGAAAGCAAGTGCTTCCACAGGCCGAAGAATCTTAAGGCATACGTGAACATGCTTCCAAAGTTTTGACAAAAAAATTTTATTTTCTAACGATACAAATTTCTGCGTATTTGGCATCAAGGGACGGAAAATTGTATGGAGACAAAGCGAATCTCGTACTTACAGTTAACATTGCTGGCGGAGGAGTAATATTGGCACCCACAATGGTAGCTGGTGGGGTCGGAAATTTCGAATTTATTGAATTTGCACTGGAGTTAAAGTATTGGGCCTGCAAAAGTATTATTACTTTCAATAAAAGAACGACCCCAACGTTTTAAAGTGTTTCTGAATAGTTACCAACCCGCCAGAATCCCCGTATTTAAATCCAAAGAACTCCTCTGGGCGTTATTGGAGCGTAATTTGCAGAAACACACTATTAGGAATAAAAGAATGTTGACAGAGGTCATCAGAGAAGAGTGGCGTGAAATTGCTGTTGAAGACACTGCTAATTTAGTTAATTCCATACCAAAGCGACACAGAAGTGTTGGATATATTTTTCTTTTAATCATTATTTTTTTAACTTTGTTATTTGAACTACCTTTTGCGTACGAGAGTAGACTTTTGACACGGAAATTTCTGAAGTTTAGACCAACAAAATATTATAAAATCACAACTGTAAGTATTACGGTAATACATGGAACACAAAAATGAGTCTGTTGAAGTACCTTATTTACTAGTAATAAAAGAGGAAGACTGTAAAAGTGTGTTCTTATTTCTTCAACGTTTTTATGTACCATACACACAGAAGCGTAGACTTATGACGCCTAGTGTATATGCTGTCACGCGTTCAAATATTATTACAAATTATCTAATACTTGTAACTCAACTAATCCTGCGGATAAGCACTTCAGATAATAGATATTCGACATGTACTTCCTACAGCAACCGAAAGTCGGCACCTTTCTACCCTCACATGCTGCAGAATTCATGCATCCTTTTATATAGTCTGTTATCAAATCTTGAATCTCATAAAATAAATAAAAAATCTCCTTTGAGATGGAACTCTTTTTTGCTTTTTTTTAAATTCAATTGTAACTTAAAAAAAAATAAACTAAATGTTTATTCTATATATATTGACAATTAAGATGTTTTCAAATCTAAACCACCCTTCCACACGCTTTTCGTAACTTACTTCCAAAATTGAAGAATAGCACCACATACATATATAAATACTACCAACCATCGGCTGTATAGTATATGTGTCATCAAAAGCATCCATGTATAAGCTGGAACGTACATATGTACATATAAGGCGGAAAAGTCGAGAAAGTCGTCGTTGCTTAAAATAAAACTTCACATGTAAATTTGGGGCAAAAGGACTACGTACTTACATAGTAGGCAACTCGTTCGAATTAAAAACCATAAAACAGGCAGTTAAGGTTTAAATCCTTAAGAACACAATAGATTTGGTTCATCGTTACCAAAAATACAATAACACAAGTCTCTGTTTCATTTAATTATTCTTCGGTGGGGGGTCGACTAGCCCCGAATGCGTCCAACGAATCCACGATATTGTATCAAATATCGATTTATTGCAACGTGTCAGCAGTAAGTGAAAATTTAGATAGAAGGGAAGCAGAAAAAATCGAATCAACCATTAATGTACCAACAAATTTAATTCTCTTTATAAGTTTAGCTACACGACAGCCTGATTCAAATGCATACGATTTATGCAAATAGCATCATGAGTTCGACCGACCCATGCTATGCGAATATTTGTCTGTGCGTTGGACTCTCGCAGTAGCTCCATAATATTTTAATATATTTCATGAACGTATTTTCATTTTGCAGAGTTCAATTCTGTCTACTCAAAGGGCTGTGTGAAACTGCTTCCTACAAACACAACAGCTGTGTGGTGGTATCTATGGAAACCCGAGAAAACCAACAGGAAATAATGGAAGCAAAAAAGCGAACACGTACATGCGCGTTGCGGCTTAACGAGGCCACGCCTCTGCTGCTCATCAGCAAATGGCAGGCGATGGGTGTATTCAGTTCGAGTTTTCTATGTATGGGAGTTTATTTCATGTTAAAGCGGTTATTTAACGAATAAATAAATAGGCGGCTCCGAGATTGCCAGCAATCGCCCGCTGGAGCAACCAATCAGTAATCATTTATTTGTGAGGGTGTTTTTGGAATATTTGCCTTCTTGACATCATTGCCTCGAAATTAATTTAAATCGATATTTTCAGTATTTATTAATTAATTTCTTACATGATTCAAAATGCTTCGTAAATCATCACTTTTCGATATGTACCTCTGGTTTGGTGACTCTTTTTTCGTTTGTTTAGAAAAACGTCACGCAGTATATTATTTCAGAAATGTCACTTAAGAATTGTTTTTCTTTCTCCCTATCCTTCTTATCTCACTATGAATTGGAGGCAGAAAGAAGGGACTTGTAGACATTACGGAAGAAAGTATTTTATCTTAGCTTAAAAAATACTGGAAACAAATTGAGAATATGAGAATCGTTTCTTTTAAGATATACTTGGATAGAGTAGTCATACCAGTTTTGCTTCATACCGAACATTACTTACCAATATTTACTATAAGATACTTGCAAAACTAAAGACGTTATTACCACTCTTAAATAAATAAGCCAGCTTAACGTCAAATCAAATTACAAAATAAACGCGAGCTCAAAAGTCTCTTTTGCAAATACTACTTAACTAAGAAATGTATCATTTGGTACCTATCGTTTTTGGCTGGAACTCGACTGGAAAACTGTTCCATTTAACGTTCTGCTAGTAACTAAACGCCAGATGGTTCATGGCGTCATTTAACAACTATTAAAACCGAAAATAGAAAACGATGAATCTAAGTACTTGTTTTTAAGGTGTTACTTAAAGTTAACTCTTAAAGAATCGTGAAAAATAATTAAATTTCTTGCTCATATCATATCCTTTGCATAATGGTTTGTACTTTTATCATGTAAATTATGGGAAATAATAATAAAGAAAATACGGCAAAAAACAGGATTTAGAAATGGTTAATGTATTAAGTAAATAAAAATCATAAGCAACATTTTTTTTTTCATTTATATTATATTCGCGCCAGAATTCTTTATAAAACATCATAAGCGATAATAAATAAACTTTTTCATTTGCTCATTATTGGGACCCATAACTCCTATCGAACCTACGATGCACGTGAGCCCGACAAGTATTATAGCTATAAAAATTGCGAATAGATTGTTTCGCTTTGCATAACACTGGTAGAAAGTTCCCACGTTTCTTTCTAAATCACCGCGTTTCAATCAGAACACCATTTTTTGCTTTCTTGGTTATTAAAGTTTTTTTTTGAAAGATTCACGATTCTTCTTGTCTACGTTTTATTTGTTCAAAAACATAAAACATGTAAAGCATTTAGCCGACCATAAACAAAGATAATCCCACTTCTATGAATCTATGACCACTTTGAGTTAATAATTTCAAAAACTGTTATACATACTTTCAGTTTCCACATGCATTTCTTTATGAGTCTTCTTATTCAGAGCGTCACTGAGCACAGATGTTTTCACATTTTTAATGTCGGTGGCTGCTGAAGTTATTCGGCATTGGTACATTTTAAACGTTCACATTGTAAAATGGAAGAAAGCCGCCTGACTCGTAATGAAAAATGTTAGCCCTTTTAATTCTTTCAGGTTAAAAAAAACAAACAAAAAATAAATGTGATACCAATCCATTTTTATAATAATTCCTTTCCTTTTAATAATTTATTTCTACAAGATTTTTTAAATAAACAAAAAATTAAATAAAAAATTACAAAATACCAAAACTGCGCAGCATAAAAATCTATTTAAATCTTTCTAAGATTGTCACTGGACGTTGCTTTGTAACTTTTGCTAGCAATTTCTCTATAAGCAGTACAGAACTATAAGCTACTTTTTTCATTAGCTGGTGCTGCGTGACGCATTCTAGGTGACCGCAATTTTTAGTTTTTTTTTTGACAAAGTTAAAAAAACGAGATACAAAAACATCATGCTATATACATAGATATATATTTTCACCACACGTGAAGTGAACTGTCACCCCAACACAGCGATCCTTGTAAGGAATTTTCAGCTCTGTTGGTGTTGATAGGTTCAGTCGAAAAGCTTCAGAATGACTGAACTGAATATTTCGAAACACTTTCATTACAAACATTATTCCCAATTGTTTTGCAGCAGTTTTAACAGAAGCTTAAAGCTCTTGAGACCTTCACACATACATTTAGCCAGCGTCAAAAGTAATTCACTGTCACTGACAGAAAATAATTTCAATGATTTACGGCGGACATACATAATTCGAACAAAATAATAGCAATACAGATAGAAAAGGAGGAGAGAGTGGATTTCCTAATATAATAACGACCCAAAGCGCACACTGTTCCTGTTTCTAGAATAAGTGTTATAAATCATTGCAAAACAATAAGACTATCCGCTCAAACTCGTGGATATAAGGCCATTTGAATATCTATGGGACCACTTAGACCAGTAAAAAACATCGAATTGTATCTTTACAAAAATTCAACCAACTCAAATACCAAAGTATTTACAAAAAACTGGTTGGATCTTGGATTGGAAATAGTAATGTGATTTAGAAGAAAGTATGGTGAGCATTCGTTTTTGTTAAGTTTAAGCTCCCTATAGAGGTTTTTTGTTATTATTTTGTTTTAAGCTAAAATAACTGCTTTACGTTTGTCTTTCAACAGAACGTACTCTTCATACATAGCGCACACTCTACAAACAAGAAACTAAATGTTTTGAAAAAAAAAAAAAGAAAATACCTGATACGCTTGCAAGGAATCTTTCAGAATTCAAATTTCAATAAATTTGTTTGTGAATGACCAATAGCCCTAAAGCCTAAGAATCACAATCATGTTCGTACCTAACTGTTACCTTTTATGAGTTTTAAAGATTTCTTGCAAGGAAAACGAAACCCTTATAGAAACATTTCTTTATAAACTGCCTAGTTTCTAAATTGTATGCTGTATCTCGGCAACCCAAAAATATTTATTCTTTTTCAGAATTAGTCGTAGTTTAAGCGACATGTTAGTACCTACGGATACTCGAAAAAACGTTAATTAACTTTAATGGTCAATATGTCATTGTAAAGTGAATGGTGTTTTGAACTTGGTAGGTGGTGAAACACTTAGAATTAAGAAATAAAATTCTACCAAAAGTATAGAAGTATCTCTCTCAAGCCAATTTTCTTCACCGAGACGGTTTTTTAGTTCTGTTTACAGTCATATTAATGCCAAAAATATGTTGGCTCACATACAAAAAGTAAGTCAAGGTAAAGGTAGTATTCTTTTTTGAGGACGTGTTAAACGATGTCGAATTCTTATTTCATCAATTAAGAGTGGTTGTGAATGTATTCTTGGTGTGTTAACCAACCAAATTTTTTTTCAAGTACCAGCACATTGAATGTACTCAAACTTTTCGAAGTACAATTACAAGTACAGAGTACTGGGTACTTACGCAGTACTGCAGTACAGATTTACTTAACTACTTTACAAGTCTGTATATGCAATTTTTTTAATAAGCCAACAATATGATTATCTTTACTTCCTTAATTAAAGAGCACGGAAAACTTCAATTTGGCGATTACGATTTTGTATATAGGTTTTGTTGCAAAAACGATGACACCAGGAGTTATTAGCAGACAAATTGCCAAAAAAACAAAAGGCGTACGCTATATCTTCTTTGCTAAGATAACGGGCCGAAATAAATGAAAAAATTATGAGCTTCAAGTCGAGATATCATCGGTTTAATTCACAGCATCAACTCTTAAAAAGTGAACTGACGACTGTCCCAGTGGATTTGCTTGTAGCCATGCCTCAAGTGCACCAACGCATTGTTCATATGGCTAGCAACAATAAATGGAAAAAAGGAAAGGGATGTTTCATTGTTTAGGGCCGTTGAAAACGATGAGAAGAGTTTTAGCTACTCTACTTTGATTTGTTAATTTCTTTAACTTATACTAAATGCTTTAGACTAATCTGTCTCTGGTAAGGGTAAGGACGACTCTTTATCGACTTTAAAGATGAATATCTTGACAACGAAAATGTTAAACAAAAAGTTTCAAATAGAACCTTTTATAAGACCTAGCCAACGGATTCGAAAAGATTTTTTTTAAACTAAGCTATATCCAAAATACGGCCTAGAAATCCGTGATTCCCACTCTATTTTTGCAAAGAGTGGACCGAAAAATATAAAAAAGTTTGGGGGGCGATATTATCATTAGTAATAAAACTTTGTAAGGTGAAAGGTTCCACCCAAAGGTGCTCTCATATTTGTAGAAATATTTGTAGGGTATGAAAAACGTCCATAATTGGGAAGGTTTTAGCACTCCAGTAGGCGCATGGTCTACGATCCTAGACCAATATTTTTCTTAAATGTCGTGTAATATTTACAATGTTTTTTTGTTTAAGTTATAAAATCGAATAGCGCGTTTAAGGAAACAAACTCTTTACCTTTATAATATTAAAGTATAAGTCTATATAGATTATAACATTAGTATAGTTTAAACAAATGTTCAACCTCAATGCGGATATTTCTAGGCGAATAGTAGTCCTTAAATATCTTCTGATAAAAAATAAGAATTGCAAACCTTAACAGATAATTTTTTGCCTAAACTTTTCAATATTTACAAGAAATGTTCCCGACTAGTATTTTGAGTTTGAAATAGCAGTTGTGGTCATATTTGAATTTCGCCATTTTGTATCACTGCTATTTAGTATACATCATTATTAGTGGCGTAACAGCCCACGAAGGGCCAGAGCCTAGCTTTTCGCGCCTCCACTGTGTTGTGCGTGTTATAACTTGACACATGTGAAGGGGGCCTACAATTTATTGCCGGTTCCGAACGGCGAATTGTGAAAGACGTACTCCAGGAGGATTTGTGGTGTTTTATCCCCGAGCTGTATTCAAACCCGGGTACTCTCGCTTAACAGTCCGACGCACTAAAGATTAAGCCACGGCGCCCACCATATAAAGAATATGCATGTTCCATAAAAACCCTGAGTGCTGTAGTTAAGGTCTATAAATTTAATTAAGTATCTAATAAACTAATAATTAAGTAGCTAACAAATTTCAATGATCCCTGTTTTAAAACTATCAAAAACCAAACTTTCCACACATCTCTTTATTTTTAAAACGATGCCTGAAAGGGCCAATATCACTCTATTAAAACTTGTCTGTAAAATATACGTATGTATGTGCGACCTTGTTGGAATTGATTATTAGCTAGAAAGCTTTCGTTGGGTTATGTATTGATTTTTTTGCTATCAGCCTTTAATCAATGGTCATCCCACCAGCAGCATCTTTAGTAACTTCCCTTATGTGGTTTTATGTGCGTGTTTACTTTACTGATTCGGAAATTAAAGTACCTACAAAAAGACAACTGTTTAGCGGGGCATCCCCCTTTCCCATGTGTTCACCTTATTTCTATGTCGAAGAAACATTTGGCTTATGGCATTTAACAAGACTTTCAAAAATCGACTAAGCGTCTAGTGAAAGTAGGAACGACTTGTTTGGTAGCTGACTAACTAACGAGTTTTTAGAAAAAATAATTGACGATTCGACTCAAATGTAAGAAAAAATATTTCTTTTCGAGAAAATAGTTCCGCACATCCAAAGTCATGCAGAATTCATTAAGATTATCAATTGCGAAAAACTATAGATTAAATCTGAAAAACTTATTCAAAATTTTTGGCAAAATTTTGATTCTTAAAAAGTAAGTTGTGTATTTTTTTTTATTAAATAGCACAAGAAACAAAATTACAAGTGAGAAGAATTAAATATTAAGACTGTGCTTTATACCACCTGTTTCACAGCTTAGGTGTTGACTTGGGCACAAGCGCTAAAGAGTTAGGAGTGAACAGATTTTCAATTTTCAACCGTTGTTATAGCATAATATACAGTAGCTCAAAGTATAAATGCGACAAACAAAAATCGTTGATATAAGTTTTTAACTTTTTCTTTTTTAGCGTTTAATTTTTTTCTTGGAACTTTTAGGGGTTCCAAGCAAACAAAAATCTGAAACAGAAGCCTTTTGAATTATTTTTTCGGTTTTTATATTGATGATTTTTTTTCGATTTTTAGCTAAAAGTATAAGCTTTCAAACATTCATTTATTTTTTTTTTTGTAAGTTCTAGGAGTTCCGTAAAAGAGCCAAGCATTATGTTCCAGAGTTTTGGGATATAGATCATCCTTGGTGGTATGATCTAATTATGAATTTAAATAATACAAGAGGTTACAAATTCTGTGTTCGTTTTGTTGGGTGACAGGCTATTTAAAACTTTTTTGAAAACTAGAAATTAGCAGTTCGATAGTGCATATTCAGTAAGTATTTGAAAGCAAAAATGGTTGATTTTTTTTTGATTTATAACTTAACTATGACAAATTCGCAAACAAAAAATTTGTTTATTTATTTTAATTGCTTAATTATATCTAACCTTTCTACACAAACATATACTCCACTACTGCCATTGACGGATCGATGAAGAGTTGTTGAACCTAATCTTATAAAGGGTGATGGCATGTGAGGTCAGCCACCTCCAGTAATCAAAACGATGCGTAATATTTAATGCGTTTGTAATACACACTCAACATTTTTTTTCTGTAAGGGATAATGATTTTCCTATCTGTTGTTCCAAAGCAGTTGCTACTTCAAGTTTTCATTTAAGTGAAATGTGTAAAAAAAATAGTGGAACTCATTTTCAAAAAAGTTTTAAAATCAGTGAAATATTGCTGGTAGGTCCGCTATATTATTGTATTTGTTTTATTAATAGATTCTTTTTAGTGAATCTTGAACAAAAATTTAAGAAAATTATTTTTAATAAAAACTGGGGAGGCCGTTGTAAGAAGACATTGTTTCAATAATTGCTCTGAGGTCGGCCGCCCTGGCCGACTTGGTTTTGTTAAGTCGGCCGTCAATATTTTATACTAAAAAAATTGCTGTTTGTTTGTACAGGGGCCGTCTACTGAATACTTGACTGGCCGACTTCTGAGGTAAAGGAGGCCGACTACTCAAGAATGACGTTTTCATTTACATTTTTGTGAATACAGTCGAAGCGCTCTAATTGTCGAAAATCCCTCTAACTCGATTTTTCGCCATATTTTGGCATTCCCTCCAATTTTCCCTTCAAAATCCATCCTCTAAGTCGAACTCCCGCTAAGTCGAAAACCCCTCTTACTCGAATATATTTGCTCGACTCTTGGTCTATTTTTAATTCCTCTAAGCCGATTTTTTTTTTCGCAAAAAAATAAACAAAAAATTTCCTTTCGTAACTTGTATCAAGCACGCACTTGTATTGCATGCTCTGACTCTTTCTTTATATGGCACTGAACCACGTACACTTTTCATTTCGTCTTGATTTTTTAGTGCAAACACGTCGGAGAAAAAAGGTCATGTGGTTGCCCTTATTATTATTCACCTATGCAATAAAGAGAATGTTCACAGCAAGAATGAGTATTTGAAAGAAATTGAGAAGTTCGAAACTATTCGCCAACGGTTCTCGAAGCACAATCATGTTGGGCGAACCCAATTGTCGTCTAGGGTCTATCGTCGTCTACACACAACCATTGATGAGCTATAGCCTATAGGTTATTTGTGCACACAACCGTGCGGCTCTATATGAATAACTGCGCTGCTTCTTTATTGTGTTGTTGATTGGTATCTGCGGTATCTGAGATATTTTCAAGCTTCATTTAGTGAATGCATTGAGAGTCCGGATGAGGTCCAACACTGCCTTTTCAAAATAGAGTCCTTTTTAAAAGGCTTTATTCTCCAATTTTAAAGACTCAGTCTAAAATTACAAGCTTTTTCAGAAATTTCCAGCGTTTTTTCCTTTCATATAAAAAGGCTTTTAAAAAAAATATGAATCCCTCTAATGAAAATTCGACTGTAATTTGTTTTCGGCAGCAAATACCCTTAAAATGACTTTATTTTCATAACTAAAACATTTTAATTAATTGGAAATGATGAATAGCCTATTACTTCCTACAAACACCGATTTTTAAAAGCAAATCAAACTTTAAAAAAAAAGTTAAGCGGCAGACTACTGGCTCTATCACTCTACAGACATCTTCCTGTTTCAATTTCTAACTTCTGTCGGGAGTTGTAGTATGTACTTAATATGACAGTATGTACTTAATATGACAGATATGGACTAAAATATGGCAATGTGGTAATTTAATATGGTCATAATATGGTAACCGACTAACTTTTAAAAAATTTCGACTATTCAGTGTCGAATAAATCTCAACTTCTAAAAAAAATTATAATGGATTTGATACAGCTGCCGCAATTACCTCTTAAAAAAATAGTTTTTCGTGTCGTTTATATAAACTAACTTTTTAAAATGTCTGACGGAAAAGTTTTTTTCATTCTTCAACGAAATTAAAGCCAAAGTCACCAACAAAGAAGTAAATTGAATAAAAAATTGTTTTGGAAATTAGTTTCAAAAACTTTTTGAAAGGTATAAAATTTGTTATGGTCTGACATTATCATCATCTCCACTAAAAAGTTGAATTTTTCTTCCAACTAATACAAATCTAATGTTTATTATTTATTTATTATATTAGCTTCTGAGCTTGTATATAGGTATTTTGTAAAGAAAAGAACTACTTTTTATACTATAAAAAGTATTGTTGCTTACGAAAATCATTACAGTCACTCAGTATAACATTACTCAGCGCCATTACTCATTGTTGGTTGAACCTAAGCACCAATGATTCTAAAAGGGTTCCCCTTTGGCTTAGGTTGGTTAACTGCTTTCAAAAAGAAGATACAGTCACGAAAACATACGTTTGCGTAGATAGATAGGAGATGGTAGTGGTACATAGGCCATTCCTGTCCTCGGAAGGGCTAACAAATATTAACTCCCTCAAGTACTCCGAACGACATTTCGTTTAGATCCCAGAGTAAGTGATGTTTGTTAACATCGTTTTGTCTCTGTATTTTGTGCGGTGAAAGTTTCTTTATACACATTTAAGGAACGATTCTGGGTGATCTATTTAAATATACTCCATTAGAAATGGTGAGACATTACAGAGAACATAAATAACTGTGTTTGTGATTTTATGTATATTAACTTATCTGTATATCAAATGAAAGAAGAAGCATTTGAATGTTTTGGGGCTGAGACGAAGCAATATGATTTTACATTAGAATTTGTGGATATAAAATAGAAAGAACAAGAAGCGGCAGCAGCAAAAGAAGAAGAAAACAAAACCAACAACAACAACAACAACAACACAGCGAAAAACAACACATCACAACGAAAATAAACCTACATACCTTCTCTAGCGCCCTCCAAAAACAACGTTCACCCACACGAATGCAGCAGCCATACCACCAGCTAACTATATCACTCGACTTATATAAATAACAAAAGTAGAAAAAGAAACCACGTGCAATACAACCACTTTTGCACTACACTACATATCAAGTACGCAGCGCAGAGCATAGTACTACAGCACGATGGTGTGGAATACAGCAGCAGAAGCAGCAACGGTAGCCAGCAGCACCACCATTATCCATACCCGTCGAACACACACATCTTGCTGTCTTTCTCTTCCGTTTTCTGTTTCTGTCTTAATCGCACTTCATTATCATTGAACGAAACGCAACCCCCAATATCAATGAATAGCAACGGCAGCAGCAGCAGTGCCAGTGGCTGGCAGCAGCGTAGAGCGCGTCGTGTTGTAGGGGTGTGACTTATTAGGTTTTTCCCCCCGTTGTCTTTTGTTGCTTAAAAAAAATTTCTTCTGATAAAGAACGCAGGCGGTAAATGTGTCGTCCGATTATTCCCTGTTAATATCGTAAAATTCATTCAGTGCGGTTGATGTTGCTGCTTTCGAAGACGGCGGTTATTTTTGTCGAAACCTTGGGTGAAAAAATTCGTTCGCTTTTTTTTCGAACAACGAAACGCAACACTGAGCTATTTTTGAGTGAGTTAGTAGCGCATACTCTGCTGGATAATTACAGTAGATTAAAATATCGAAACGTAAAGCCGTCGGATTAACTACAAAAGCTAATAAACTTGACAACAGGAAGTCGATTTGGCTTATTCTTTTTATATATTTGCGAAATACACAGTTTTCATAAATAGTAATTATTCTTCACCACAAAAATCAAAAAAATGAGGAGTTCATTTTCACTTGCAAATAAAAAATCAAAAACAAATAAATTTTGATGTTGAATTTTTGTTTGAAAAAATCAAAAAAGCTATAATGCCAATTTATTTAAAAAATTAAAATCGAAAAATGTGCGATTTAGTGAAAACCACTGGTGATGCATGAAAGTAATTATTTTTTTTCAGTTATTGTTGTTGGTAATAATTCTTGTGAATTGGATAACAAATCGGATTAATATATTTTAGAAAAAATAGCAAAATAATTCAGTGGGTGTTTTTCGAATCAGCAAAACCAATATTGGTAAGTTATCGTCAAAAATCAAATGTTTTCAGAACCAAACGGAAAGTGTATTTAACCATTGGCATTTCCCAGTAATAAAAAAAAGGAATCTGTGATTTTTTCCACCTTCTGTTAAGTAGAACTTGAAATGCAATATTTTACTTTATTTCAAGCGTTATATGCACAATAAAACCAGTCTAACTTTGATGGTAATCAAAGACGACTGTTATTTTGCTGGTTCAGTTTTGCAGTTTTGACTTGCTAATTAATAAATATTTGCTTTTTACCACGCATTAATAGGTGCTTACATGCCACACCTCATTAAGGGTTAATAGAAATACGCATCATCAATTTTCTGCGGTTGGACACGCCGACAAAGGTAGCAGGCAACTCATTATAATTGGTAATTTCATTCTTTCCTTGATCTTTGTTTTCAGCTTTAAAAACACAAAAATTGACACAGTATTCAGTTGCCATTACACTTCCTAAGCCGTTTTAATTAACCACAAGATAGAGTCCGAATCATAACTTATTTTCTTAGATAAGTAAACTGTGTTTGCACACATTTCGATTTATGCTGTTAATACAACGCAGAACGACGGTATGCAATCTTTGCATTGCATTTGGGATCCTACGTTTTCCAAGTATTCCTATATATTATATATTACAGCATTCGATATCAATTGTTTTTACTTCTTTATAGTTTAGTTAGTTAGCTTTAATTTGACTTTTATTTCAACTATAAAACAATTTTTATACAAGAGGTTATTCTTGGTCATTCTTCTTTATATAATGTGGAGCAAGGTCAAACTTTAAGCATTAGTTTCAATCTTTTTCTCCTCAGATAATTATTAAAAGTTATACAGCTGTTAAATTGTTATTTTGCTTAGCTTATCATTCTACAAAATTAAATTCGTTAAATGTCGTTGTCAATTTTTTGTCATTGATTAATTTAGTATATGAAAGCATTTAAAATAGGTAAAATAGGTGTCAAAAATACATGCCACATACAAAACAATTGAAAGAAATGCAAGATAATTGTCGTATCGAAATTACCGTGGCAATCGACTGTAGCCTAGAGCATTCTCAATCTCAGATAATTTATAAATAGTAAGGAGCCAATAATTGTTTGATCAACGTGTAAAGTTATTTTCTACTCTTTACTGCAATTAGCAAAATGATGGCATATATTATTTTACATACGTGTTCTGCAAAATCTAAGGTAAATTTGCATAAAAAAAGCTGTGAAAAAAATCGAAGTTGATGAGCTGTAACTTTCTGATTAAGTTAATGGTACTCAATCAACTGATCGACGTTGAACAAAATGAAGAGAGACTTAAAATTATCTAAACGGAAAATTTCGAACGTCCATGAAGCATAAACCATACTCTTCTGGGATACTATAATTAACAAGTTTAGCGAAAAAGAAAATGATTGATTTCGATAGTTCAAACAGTCCGAAAATTTAGTCTTCGCACGTATAGTAAAGTTCCATACTTCGAAAGCGAAATAAGGTCATGGTTTGGTGTTTGGTTTTATTTCGCTCTGCAAAATGAAATAATACCAAAAAGTCAAAGATGAAAATAAATGAAAAAAACAATAGAAAAAAAATTCGATGAATTGGGAATTGCCCCTGCTTGGATTTTAAAGAAGCGATTTAAAGACATACAGTCGAAGCCCTCTAAGTCAAATGCGCTCTAAGTCGAAAAGCCCTCTAACTCGAATACAGTTTTTCGACTCTTGGTATATTTTTAATTACTCTAAGTCTAATTTTTTTTTGCTATACTATTCGCTACACACAACCACAAATGAGCTATAGGTTATTTGTTCACACAACCGTGCGGCTCTGTATGAATAACTGCGCTGCTTATTCATTGTGTTGTTGGTTGGCCTCAAACAATTTGTTTTAATATAAAAACAGTTAGGGATCTGAGATGTTTTCAGGCTTCATTTAGTGAATGCATTGAGATTCCGGATGAGGTCCAACACTGCCTTTTTAAAATAGAGAGACTCAATCCAAAATTACAGGCTTTTTTAATTAATTTAATAATTAACAACATTTAAATTGTTGGTATATAACGTAATTTTAATGCCAAATTGTCTTGATTTCGTTGTCAAAAAAGATATAAGATTAAAATTAATCTTGCTGTCACATACATTGTCATACATTGGGTGGCGTCACAGCCCGTTGAGACCTAAGCCTAGCTTTTTGTGCCTCCACTGTGTTGTGAGCGTTATTATTTTGACACATGCGGATGCGAAAGCTTTTCATGACAGAAGTATTCCAGGAGGGTTGTCAGTCGTTGGCTGGAGGTAGGGCCGTAAAAAAAATGTTTGTAGTGTTTTTTCCCCGATATTTGCCAAAAATTGTAAAGTTCATTTTCAATGCACAGAGATTTCACTCTAATATCCTATTTCGCACTTTAGCTTTAATTCAAAATTATAAATATAGGGCAAGTAAATGTGATCATTCGAGTTGAACATGAACGTTACTAGTGTCTCGCACATACATTCTGCTAGCATCCATGAAAATTGTTCTTAGTGGCTGTTCCGTCATAACAGAAATTCCCCAAAGCTACTACACGAACACGCCCTCATTTCAAAAGGGGGATGTAATTTCAAGTTAACGTATGGTCTCTTTTGGTGCATTTTTATTTACATCTCTTATGAAGAGAACACATGGCGTTTACTAAATCCAATCCCAAGCGCATTCGTACTCGTACTCCGTTCCTGATGCTCGCTCGGACTCGGTACTGTTCACCTCGTCTCCATCTGGTATGACTCCTCCTCAGCTATTTATTTACTGAGGTTCATTGATATTGAGTATTTAGGTTTACTTAGTCAAATCAACAAGCAAGCTCGCCCACGAGAAAAGGATACAATATTAATGAATGCAACATCGCTCCGCTATGAAGACAGGTATTCTTTGCCCATGTATTTAGATAAAAGTTTTGTCTAATGATTAAGCTACAGTACATACGGTGTCACAAATGGATATCGTTCTTTTTTTCAACCGACTTGGTCGCTCATGAATAATAATTACCTACAAGTACAAACTGGAGTCACTCAAAGATTTTAAAATTCACAGAAGCCAAACGAACAATCCGAATTCCCTGTGGCGAAATAATTTTTGGTAGCCAAAATCGGCTGTCCGCTTTGTCTTTTTTGCCATTTGAGAAAATATGCGTTGCACTCAAATTACTATATCGTATTTATTTATTTCAAAAGTCAGAATGAAATATTTAAATATAAATATCATTTCAACGCAATGGCACAGAATTGTATATCACTTCGGTTCGAGTATTTATGATTTAGTAAATAGTTGTATTTTAGTTTGGTGGTGCTCATTATATTAATCTCCTGGTTTCCGGCGATCAAAGAATTCTTTAACGCATTCGAAAAAAAATATATTGTTCATGAAGAATTCCTTGAATTTCAACTTGGTAAAGCCGAGACAAAAATGTGTAAAGTACACGTGACATAAATCTTTGATTCTCTTTAGCTAGCACATTTTCCATCTTATGATAACTTTGACAATGTCGAGTAAACGAAAGAAAATGAGTGCATCGATTTCATTTTTAAAAATCTTATCCAAAGCAGCTGAAATGGTAAGCATATAAAAATTACTTAATGATAACCTAAACGTAGAGTAGACGAACACACTAGCCCAATTGGTTTCAGTGTCATAATTATGTTTCTGCATTTGGAGGGTATAAATCTTATATTACTATGAAATGTTTATTCACTATATATTTTAAAGATTTTCATCTACCCTCCTAAACATTTGTTTCCATATATAATTGTGATTATTCGTTTCCATATTCACCTTTAGAGATTGCCAAGATGTAAAAAAGAGTTTCGTTTTGCTGGAAACATATTTATACACTCGGACAAATTTAATTTGTGCATTACAAGAAGCCCACAGTACGCAATATTTGTATACCTTCGACATAATAGTTTTCCTTAATGCCTTTGCATTCATGATTACCTTATTCCTTTAAATTGGGCTCAATCTAGAAAGAAACAACATTATAAACTTCCTTTCAGTCTAAAAAAGAACACATTTAAACCTTTTGATTAAAATATCCTCCAGCATTAATCCTACATCAGGACCACTTGCTTTTGTTTTTTGCCCAAGATTTTGTTCTTTGCACCCTATAACTAATGAATTTCAGCAGGCTCGGATTTGAAGACTCTCCTAACTGGAGAATTGTTGTTTATTTGTTTGATGTGCCGACGGAATTTTGTTTTGTCGGACTGAATCCATATTTTTGTAGAATCTTTTAAGGAGCTTATTATATTGAGATTTTTAACATTGTTTTACTGAAAAATTGTCATTCAGTAAAGCAAATGTTTTTCACTTGTAAGATTTGTAAATTCTATCATATAATAAACAAAACAACAATTTGCGTAAATTTTATAGATTTTTTATTATTTTTTATACGTTATGTATAATGTTCAATCACATTTTTATTAACCGTAGGCCTGCGTTAGGGTCGTTTTCGACCCAAATATTTTTTTGAATTAAGATAGATAAAAAGTAATTACTATTTTAAGCTGCCTTCTCATGACTTTGCATAATCAATCGAATTAACATAAACATTTTTTAAAACTAAGATAACTATATTTTTTGGATTCTAGGTCGAACGAACGACCCATCATACATTTTTGCATTGTCTATGGAAATTTGTGATTTCACTGAAAAGGGGGCTAAAATTAATTATAATATTTATTTATTTTCTATCAAATAAAAAAAAGTGTTCGGCAAAATGTCCAAGTGTTCTTCAAACAATGAAGAGTTTTCTTCGGGCACTAAGGAGACTTTGTTTCTCAATTCGAAGAGGTTGATTCAAGTGAAACATATAACGATAGTGAAGAAGCACCTGTAGATTTCGCGAATGATCATAATTTATCTGTTTCGAAGGGCAACACATTTTGGTGCCCGATGCCATTGAATTCATCTAGAAGGAATATTTACATTTGTTCATTTCCTTCGGAAAATATTATAGCTATTGCTCGAGTTGGAGTATTGATGGATTCAAAGAATGATGGATTCCACTACACTTATTTTATATGTAAGTAAATATAATAAAATAATGTAAGGTCACCCACAAAAACGCAACACGTGTTCATTTTTATTGCAGCTGCTCGTCTTTCATTTATTTTACAAGATTTATAGCTAACGTAAAGTACTTATCGTAGAAAACGTTAACTTAACTAAAGTTCTATGATTGGTTGGCATACTACCTTAAAAATCGGCGTCAAGTTGTAAAAATTAGTAATGCTTTCAGTTCTGCAAAATAAGTGAATACTGGAGTCCCGCAAGGCTCTGTCTTGGGCCCTCTATTGTTCCTTTAAAGGCAAAATCACGGCTTTTGCTGATGATACTGCACTTTCATACTCCAACGACAGCTATCTAAACTTTTATTTCGATGTCAACTATGACTTGGACTTACTACGACGATGGTTTAGAAAACATAAATTACTAATCAGCAACAAAACTAAATTTATGATCTTTAGTATAAAAGGTTCTCTAAATGTTGACTTGCCCTTATTTTATCACTCTCCTCACTGTTTACGTTTTTGTTCAACTGGCTTAAATGGTCCCGATAATGTTACCTTTATTTTCGTATTGAGAGTGTTGACAGTTTCAAGTATTTGGGTATTATACTGGATAATAAGCTCAATTGGAACGATCATACCTCATACTTAAAACATCACCTCAATAGGGTAGTAAGGCAAATGTACCATTTAAGCCTATATTGCAGTACTCAAGTTTTAAAAATGGTTTATAATGGTTTGTTTAAATCTAAGCTGCAGTATGGCATCTTATGTTGGGGTGGTGCTTATTTTAATAAAATTGAACCTTTGCTAGTCAAACAAAAGCACGTAATCAGAATCATGAATAAAGTAAATAGAAGAACACCTAGCTTTATATTGTTCGAAAGCATGAAAATTCTTCCATTAAGACACCTGTACTGCTATAAAGTCTTGAAGATATTTTTCGAAAATTCGGGATTCTACAATGTGAGATATCACGAAAACTACAATTTACGAATAACCACTGGAAACATCGCAACCATTCCAACTATTTACAAATCGCATTTTTGTCGGTTCTATAGCGTTACAGCTCCTAGACTATTTAACTCTTTACCAGACTTCCTAAGGTGTGAGAGGACGAAAATTGTATTTTTAAGTAATATTAAAAAATGGCTCTTTATATTTAAACATCGCGAAATTGATTTACTCTTGCTTCCAACTGTTTAATTCATTGTTTTATTATTATTCTATTTTATTCCCATATTTATTTATTATATATTTACTTCCCCATCAACTAGGTTATTTGTTATAAAGCTATATCTACAAAATTTTAATGTACTTTCTCCACTTGCCACTTTGGTAACAGATTGTACAAAACTATTTCTTAGACAAATGAATTCTTCTTTTTATATTTGTATCTAAAAAAAAAATAAGTGATGTATATTTTTTTGTCTTGAAATAAAGAAAAAAATAAATAATAATAATAAAAATAGTTATCATCATTCGACTTCATATGATTATGCTTTATATAATTAAAACAATTGTGTGGTAGCATCTAAAGTGTAGGTATAACGATTTTTAAGTTATTTATTTTATTTATTCTTTTGCTTAGAAAATTATCCAAGTCCAAGGCACTTTGCACCACAATCTTGATGTAGGGTCTATGCCCAAAATAGTGCCGGAAGTTTGAAATCGTATAATAAAACAAATGGTAGTATTGAAAAAAGCCTTCCGGATTTAGAGTAAAACGAAAAATATATTCTTCAAAGCCAAAAATCGTGACAGATGTTAAATCAGTGTGGAAGAAGATTTAAAAAAAATTGCTACGGGTTCGGAAAAAATATTTGCAAAAACACGCTCAATCGTAATGTGTGTGTTAAATGAATTGAAAATGTTTAAGAAATAGTAATAAGATATTTTTATTTTAAAATATCTCTCAGAACATCTTATCCAAAGCCTTTTTGTCTCAAATTCCCTAATAAAACACATGTGGGTCGAAACCGACCCGTGAACGTAAAATTAGTAGCTTTTTTTTGAACGTTGGTGTACGGTTAATATCAGATCACAGATACAGCGAAATGAAGCAATACTGATCATATGAAGTCACCTGTCCTAGTCGGTCCATGTAAATTTCAAATGGTCTCAATAAAAATCAATTTGAGACTTTAATTGGAAGAGCGAGATTACTTCCGCACTAATTCACTACACCAGCTTCAAACACATGCTCTGAAGTTTGACTTATGCGTTTTTTCCATTTAAAAATTGCTGGTCTTA
Organism: Syritta pipiens; assembly: GCA_905187475.1. Classification (NCBI taxonomy): domain Eukaryota; kingdom Metazoa; phylum Arthropoda; class Insecta; order Diptera; family Syrphidae; genus Syritta; species Syritta pipiens. Next base: position 57,298,725 of record LR994572.1, on the reverse strand, counting down.
ACAAATGTAAATCTTTAATTTATTTCAATCGTGGGTAAATATCATGAGTCAACTGGGAGAGAATATGCAATAAAATATTTACCCAACAGTAAATATCGGCGCTAGAATTACAAGTCGGTTTGTCCAATATTGATTGCTCAATCGGATTTTGATTGCTCAACCAATAAGTTACTGTTTAAGTGTCTATTTCTAGATTTGGTTAGCTCAAGACATATATGTTAGTTTTATTAATTACTTTTTCTGTCAACCGTTGAGCATGTAAAGGAAATGAAATGGCTATCGAAATATAATTACATCTTCTCATAAAAAATATTCTGCCCACGAGGCGTACATTGAAGCTATTTTCGACTATAATCAAAATGTCATCTGCTTATATATTCCCCTAGAAGCCTAGTCGTCCAATGCTAGGTTTAATTTGAAATAGTAACTATTACTAAATAAATGTAATTACTAAATGAAAAAACTCCCCGATTCCCCTCCGAAATTATAAACAAATTTTATGGCGACGCATGATTTTTCGATGAACATGTTGTTAAAGCACCCCCTTCTTCATACTCTATATTTCCATGTACGCACTCCAAAAAAAAATAATCACTTTTATAACACGATTAAAGACTACAATCCAGTTATGAAGTAGTTTATGGAGGAAAGTTTTGTTGGGCGCTAAGCATCGCTCATATAATATTTTATGTAGTTAGAAGATCTTAATGCAGATTGGAATCTTTGAACCACTCTCCAATTTGGAAATATGACAAACAAAGCAAAAAATATGGTTTATTATCAAAATGAAATCGTCAGCATTTATACAAGTAGTTCACGGTTTACGATGCGATCTAACACAGAACTTTATTGTCTCTGTTTACGACTAGGTGTGCTAATTCGCAGCTGGTAAATAATTACACAGATATCACAACTCTTACTTAAGGCCGAATGAAGTGATTAAGCTTTTAAAAATTTCAATTGAAGAAGATTCAGATTTTCGAACCGGAATAATTACTAACGTCAGAAGACTAACATACTTATTAAAGAAGGTAGTATCACTGTCAATGGAACGTGCCATTCTACGACAAGAACTCCATCATAGAAAAAATACAAGGACAAATGAAGAATGTCTCTCTCAATCGAATTCTTGAATCCACTTCTGTCGACTAGTCGAACGAGCCCTATATTACAAGCACGTGAAAAACACAGACGTGAAAAGAATGATTGTGGACAAATTTGATAGATACAATAATAGCACTGTGTGCAGCCGGGACACCGTGTACACCCAACAAATCCCAATGATACCCACAGATTATCCATTCGAGTTCAAACGACTGCATATCTCTGCAGACCTTTGCCTCAGTGTGACTATTAATAAATCACAGGCGCAAACTCTGAAAATTGCTGGCGTAGATTAAGAACATGAATGCCTGCTTTTCTCGCCGATCAGTGGTGTGTGGCATGTTCTCGGATGTGTTGGAAATGGATGCATTTATACAGCTATACATACGGACGCAAGTGTATTCAGGGAGGCTACATAACTTGAAACTCTTTGCTTCTTTTATTTATGCTTCTGTCCTTAGAGAAATTTTATTTGGTAGTTGTGAATATTTTCCCTGTAATGTTCATAAAATGACTATGTTTGAATTGAATATGAATCACAAATAAAATCTAACCTTAACGAGATTATGAAAGTTTAATTTTTTTACAGTGGTTAACACTTTTCGTCTCGCCCTACTCAGATCGCAGGATTCTGTGCTACTTACATTTCCCGACGGCAAACAAGCTTTGCCGGACTATAAATCCTAAATTAATCAACCACATGCACGATTTCACAGAACACGAATTACGCTAAAAGAGTGGTCCTAATTCAACAACGGGGTGCTGTAAAACACCAAGATAAGAAATTAACGGAAAAAATCGAACATTTTGCAACGGAGTTGTGGAGATAAACATGTTTACTTTTCAATGGTAGGCAATTTTACATTTCGTTGCCGTTTTATTGTTACAATGTTGTGTAAAGATTTAATTCTGTTCATTAAAAACACATTTCACTCTGTATGCCAGGTATTGTCCTTCTTTAGTGTCCTTCCTCAGTACACCTCTCTGTTACTGACCAGGTAATCAATAGAATCACATGACTTGAAATCCGAAATGTTACAAGTCGGATTAATGTTAATAGTTTGAATGGCTGCAAGGTGCAGAAATATCGCTATCACTTGTTTATTCAGTAACTACGAGTAAGTACGTAAGCGCACAAAATGTGAATATGATGCTATTGCTTCTGATTCTGAGGCAATGAACCATTAACCAAATGAAATGTCTTTACCAATTGATGTATTCATCAAACATTTTATTTTCAATCAAAAAAATTGTATGTAGCTTCAAATACAAGTCAGCATACACACTCGACTACGCGGCAAACTACCATATATGGGTAGGCTGTGGAACGCTCAGAACTGGTGCACTGCAATAATCTATAATCCCTATTATATGAAGCAGATGGGAAGAAAATTATAATGGTGTTAGTTTTGTGAAGATCCAATCTACAATCAAATTGGTTTTAGCACTTCTCCCCCAAGATGTTAGAACACGAGGATGATTATTTCTGCGCAACGGCCCACCAAAGTATGGTGAAATCGGAACATTTGCAATCAGTACACACACAGTCCCAAAATCGATTAGAAAGATAGAAAAACGTCGAGTTTGATTTGTCTTAAGTTCTTACTTCTGGATAGATTGTTCACCGATGTAACACGGATGGCTTCAAAACCTTCAGCATATGGTGGTTAATAAAGGGGTTCCGTTGGATAAGTATATCGGTAACGACCTTAATTATGTATGTACAACGTTGACCAATGCTACGGGACTGATTTATTGATTGCTTTCTTAAGTACTTTTGCAGACACTTAAGAGTAACTTAGTTTACTATAACTTTTCAAATAATATTAAATTGACAGTAAATTTGTTTAAAGTTCGTTAATCCATATAGCGACTTTCTAAATCACTGAGCACTGTAAGTGTGTTTCGGGATTGTAGCTTTTGTGAAATGCTTCTGTTATATATCATTTTGATTGACATTTGTAGAGCTTTTGTTTTGTTTGTAAATAAAGAATTTCGGATGGATTTAACTCAAAGTTACCAATAATGATGATAAGGTTAACAAACAGGAAAGCTACTTTCCTGCAATATGAAATTTAAAGGGTACAAATAAGAAAAATGTCTACCACATTTTTTTGCTTTTGTTTTTTTGATACACAAAATTTTGCAGTGATTTGGGATTTTAAGATTTTTAAAATCAATAAAATAACTCTGTTTTTACTTTTCCCATGGCATAGGAAGCATGAATAAATCAGCTTAACAGCCACAGGTACAGCTTCAAAGAAAACAAATCTAAAATTTGGTTTTAATATAGAGTCACTATTAAGCTATCTCCGATTTACCAAAAAAAAATAAAAATAAATCATTACTAATTCTTTGCTTTGGAATTTATTTACACAGTTACACGAAAAGAAAACAAAATCTAACATCTCGAGAGAAATCGTCTAATGACTTGTTTGTTTCTGTTACCGCGTTAAGTGCAAAGGGATAATACCTCACGTGAACCTTTAAAGAGACATATCTGTCATATATATCAACTTTTTTTCCAAAGTAAACTATTTGGTTGTTTTGTGTTTAACGCTCACGTACCTACTCCCGTTGTCTTTCAAAATTAAGTTAGTTAAGTTTCAAAATTAAGAATCCCTCTAAGAAGTGTGATACGATAGCAAAGCGCATAAAAGGCAACAACTACATTATTTAATTAGTACCTGAACTGGGTTCTGTAGTGCAAAGAATAGTAAAGGCTGGTTTGTGTTCTCGGCAATAGGGATATGTACCATAGATATGTATATAGATAAATTTACTTCTTGCGTTGAGTTTAACTGATTTTCTGAATTATTTTTGAATAACTAAGGTGGCGTTTCATTATCTTCACAATGTACAAATTTGTATTTTGAGGAAATTAAACTCCTAAGCAGCTTCTAAGTAAATCTTTGACTGTTAATAAGTTTTAGAACAAACTATCTATAGATATAGGGCCCTGTCGAATGGCAATCGGTATTCGACTATAGTCGAGTATCGATTGTGCTCGGTATTACATTTATCGGTTGTAATCGATGGTTGTCGATTTGACAGCTCATTTTCACCGATCACAAATTTTTGATCGATGGTTACCGACAATAAAGTAAAGGCTAATTTCTTATACGCAGTGCGAGTATTTTTTTCAGTATTTCATGAAAATATATAATACTTAAAATAATGATTTATAAAAAGCAATAAAAATATAGAGAATGTAGCTAATAATGAATTAATAATGAATGAAATTTATGGAAAACTACCTGTGCAACACGATGGGTGCTCGCATCAAAACAAGTTCAGCTTTATCGATTGCTGCGAAATTGCTGTCAAACGTAATAAAATTCACAATATACATGCCATCAGTCACAATAACATAGTTCTGCATCGATTGAGCTACAGAACACCAAATACCATTCTTGTGGGCGCCGTTGACTCGATAGGTTAGTGCGTCGGACTGTTGTACGAGAATACCCGGGTTCGAATATAGCTCGGGGAAAAAACACCATAATCATTTTTCACGGCCCCTCCTCCAGCGAACGACTGACAACCTTCCTGGAGTACTTATTTTATGAAAAGCTTTCGCAATTCGCCGTTCGGAACCGGCATTAAGCAGTAGGTCCCCTTCACATGTGTCAAAAAAAATTATAACGCGCACAACACAGTGGAGGCGCGAAAAAGCTAGGCTCTGGCACTCCTTGGACTGTTACGCCACCCAATAATAATAAATACCATTCTTATCGATGCACTTGAAGATCATCGATTCGATTACCATTCGACAATCATACATGTAAAATTATGTGAAAAATTTAAAAATCGAATCATTCCTATTACAAACGATAAACTGAAGGCAGTCTCATGTCAGTGTCGTTTGAGGCATTTCATCCCTTACCAAAGCAATTTTCACACGACGGACGCGATTAGCAAATGGGAAAAGAATTTATTTAGCTGAGTTTCATTCGAAATGAAAAGAAGAATTTTGCTGAAGCTATTTTGATTTGTAAATTTCTTAGACTTATATTAAATCCAAACTACGAATGAAACCCTCTGCGGGTGAGTAAAACCGTTTTTTTTTTTTCTTGTGGTCCAAAATGGCTTTTCGAATGGAATAATAAAAAATCATCTGCTAGTATCTAGTAGAAAGCTCGGAAAAAAACATCTTCTAGTAGAAAACTCTTTTTTTTATTAGGGTTTCGTTCCAAAGGAATAACGAAAGGAAAGGGGTTGGAAAGGTTGGAAAGGGGGGTGGGGCGTAGAATAAAAAAAATTCTGTCTGTCTGTTATTAAGCCTTTTTTTGGGTACCTAATGAACCACCTGAAATTAAGATGTGAAATTTATAAAAAAGATATGTTTCACTTGCCCAAAGAATGTTCCGAAAAAAAGTTTTAAGAAAGTTACTTGTTACCGTATTAATACTAAAATCAAAAAACAAATTTTTTTTCTTAGATATTTGATATGGGTATCCTTGGAAAGAAAATGGCAACCAGATCGAAAAGTCTTACTAAAGTTAGTCTAGTCTTATTGGTAAAAAGTTGTAAGCCCACAAACTTCGAAAAAATACAATTTTCATTTTGAGCTTTTTGTGCTGAACCTCAGAAGTTCAGTTTTCGAGATATTAAGCCAAAATCGCAACGGCGCGTTCGGTCGGTCTGACTCGTCATTTAAAGTAGAATACACATAAAAGCATTGTACAAATCGAAATAGCGCGTTCGGGCATTGCAACTTCGCAGATCGTAATATCGTAAGCCCGGCTGACTGGGGCGTTCGCGCGAGCGTTTGACAGATGTGTGTATAATTTTTGTTTATTTACAAACGAAATTTGAATGCGGAAAGGCGATTATTTGAGTAAATAAGAATTGCTTCTGATTTTAGTTTCAAAATCAGATTGTTTTCTTAAAAAATTTGTTTCAAGGGATGGACAATTTCGAGGATAAGCTGATTTAGGGAAAGCCAACGCGCGAGCTCCATTCCGATTTGGAAAAATTAGTGAGGCGCGCGTTGACATTCTTTTTCGTAAAGTCGATAAAACGCATGCCAAAGCCTGTCAAAGTCAGACCGACCTAACGCCGTTGCGATTTGGGCTTTAAGTGGAAAAAAAGCGTCCCCCCTCGCATTTCTACACCAGCGGGTCTAAAAATCTGAAAAAATATGGAATATATGATATTGATGCAATCTGTAGCTTAAATTTGGTTTGAGTATCCTGGCTTGAACAGTTTTCGAGTTATTGGCCAAAAACCAAAAAACAATGACATACGAATTTTAAAGATCCGAAATCGACATTTTGTAGATCTCATCAATAGAATAAAAAAAAAATTATTTTCACACAATTTTTCGTGATATTAACGATTTAAATTATATCAGCATTTTGCTGCAAAGGAGAAACTAGCGATTATATCACACACACAATGTTTTGTAGGCGTTTCCTATATAAAAAAAAGCAATAGAATTGCGAAGCCGCGTTGATAAAGTGGCTATTGTGGCTGCCTTCTGCTTTGACGGTCTTGAGTTCGATCCTCGATTTGTCTGTTTTTTTTTTGTTCTTCTCCGATTCTCCGGTTTCTCGCTACACATTACATTTCACATTTCTTATTTTTTTCAAAATTGTTAAAATCCAATTCAAATAAAAATGATAGATTCAATGCGTTACTAACTCAATCGAGAACGCGAAGGATTCTTAAATAAAAGTTTCTATATTCTGTTAAATTCTGAAATATCTTTTGGCTCTTTTCAAAATCTGTGAGCCTGAGCGAATATTTTGTATGACAGTTTTCTTCTCTATCAGACAGTTCTCTTAAAAGAACAAAGGGAAATGATTGACCATAGTAGCTTTGTTATTGTAATTTTTTTGCAAAAAATAAAAGAATCAGTTTGTTGTACGTGTATGTGTGCTCGGACAATTTCCTGATACGCTCTTTTCTATTGCTGTTGTAAAAATTTTTAATTTTGTCACTGAATAAAGCCGGCACTCTTTCATGAACTGCCGATTAATTGTCTCAATGGACTAGCTTGAGACCATTTCCCATAAGTTCACTAAACCAATTTGCACATGGTTGGCACGGTCAGCAAATGAAAAAGACTTTTTTTTTGATTAGCTTTTTTCGAAACAATAAGAATTACCTCCCGTTGTTAGTTGCTTTAACTTAAATTATGTCCTTACTTCTAATCTGTTAACGAAAGAACGAAACTCTCGGCACTTGAGTAAAACTCACACTTGACCGGTTTTTGTTATACAATTTTACCGTTGGCTGTTTTCAATTTTCATCATCATCATCATCATCATTTTCTTAGCCCGCATGTTCCACTAAAGGGGTTGCGGGGGCAGTGCACGCAAAAGAGATCTCCAGGCATCCCGATCCCCCGCCGCCGACTCTAACTCCTCGGCGGGTATGCCCAAGCGTAACCAAGCGAGCTTTTGTACTTGATCCAACCATCTCATCCGAGCGGTCGCCTACCGGACGGAGTCGCATTCAAGGCACGCCTCGGAAGTCGTACTGCAGGGGACATTCGTGCCACGTGGCCAAACCATCGAAGTATGGATCTTTCCGTTCGGAGAAGAAGCTGCTCAACGTTTAGCTGTCCCCGTACTCGGTGAGTAACTCCTACGACAGCACGCAGAAATCTCATCTCGGTAGCTTGTATTCGCGATCTTATTCTTTCGGTCATTACCCAAATTTCATGACCATAGGTGAGAGTTGAAACAAATACCGAATTAAACACCGATAACTTGGCCTTCACCCCAAGCTCGGCCTTCCTGATGACGGATCTTCCAAGCTGTTTCAAAATTGACCCAGCTTGGCCAATCCTACAGGAAAGCTCAGTATTGCTCCTCCCATCAGTCGTGAAAAAGACCCCGAGATACTTGAACTTCTCCGCCTGCTTCAATGGGACTCCGCTGATATGCAGAGTGCATTGCACAGGCGTTCTGGAAATAACCATCACCTCGGATTTGTCCAAGTTAACCTTCATCCCCGCATCAGTACAGACAGCCACAAACCTATCTAGCGCCCGCTGGAGTTCCATCAGTGAGGATGTGAGGATAACTAAGTCATCTGCAAAAAGCAGGTGACTTACTCTCAGCTCCCCCAATGTCAAACATTCTTCACCACGGCTGCGTTGTAACATCCAATCCATGTATATAATGAAAAGGAGAGGTGACAAGACGCACCCTTGGCGAAGTCCAACGCCCACAGTAAAAGGTGTTGATTTACTGCCGTTAATCCGAACACAGCTGCTACAGTTTGTGTATAGGGACTGAATGGCCCTCAACAGAGACCCATTAATCCAATACTCCTGCAGAACACTCCAGAGTTCTCCTCGAGGAACTCGGTCATACGCCTTTTCCCGCAGGCATATTCCCACGCCTGCTCGAGTACCATTCTTAGAGTGAAAAGCTGGTCGGTAGTACTTCTGCCGTGTCGAAAGCCGCACTGTTCGTCCAACAACCTGGATTCGACCATAGCTCTAGAGCGCGCCTCCAACACCTTCGCTAAGACTTTACCGGGGAGACTTAAGAGAGATATGCCCCTATAATTAGAGCAGTGTCTCTTATTCCCCTTTCTAAAAAGAGATAGAACCACCCCAGTTTGCCAATCACCAGGCGTCTCGCCACATTCCCAGGCCACCTTAATAACACGAGAGAGCCATAAAACTCCCTCTCTACCCATCGCCTTCAGCATTTTTGGCCGGATTTCATCCACACCGGCGGATTTGCCGACTCTTAACGCTTCAATCGCCAAAGTGACTTCCTCCACCGCTGAACTATTATCCGCCCCACTCATGACGACAGGTCTGCCACCCTCAGTGCCCTGTTCGGGATTGAGCAACTCCGAAAAGTGCTCGCTCCATCTGCGTAAGATGTCTGCCTCATTGGAAAGCAACACCCCATCTTTGGATTTAACTCCTTCGATGATGTTGAATTTCCTTCCTCTGAGGCGGCGGATGGCAATAAATAACTAATTAAAATTCGCAAATTAAAAGAAATAAATCTGATGTTTGAAGCAATTTGTATTTTAAAACAAATCAAAGACTTAATCTATAAACGGAAACATTCTTGTTGTGTCCGGGCAATTAACAAAGAAAGGAAACTTTTAAAATACATCTTTTTTAATTCATTTTTCTTTTTCTAAATAAAATAAATAATGACTTAGTCTTAGCTTAATAATAATATGTTATTAACAAAAAAACTATTTTCCTCCAAACTCCTCTCGTATTTTTATTAATTCTGAGAGCATCTGTTTATACCGATCTTTAGCTCTTTCTGGTAGGCCTTGTATCATTAAATAAATAGTTTTGCAGAATGATGAATCCTGCGTCTCCTAGCGTTTTAACTTTTTTCAATTAAATTAATTTGCGATTCCATTTTTGATGACTGTTATTCCACTTGTCGTTTTGTTTGTGTGCTGCCAGTTAAATTTGCATATGCGGGGTGCGATTTGATTCGTTCATGCTTAATGAAACATTTGTGTTTTATTTCATGTTTAACGAAATGTTCGCAATTCTTCATGGACGACATAGTTTGACTCATGGAGGTGCTTACTCACTTATGCGTTTTTGACACTAGCTTATGCTGCTCATGCGCAATATAGTTGGGCGAGCATGCTCAGATTAGAATCCAATAGAGTCCCGGTAAGAAACACCATGAACAATTTTCACGAGTGGTTTTGCTTACCGTCGATCCAGCGAGTGTCTGGAGTACTTTCTGCAATAGAGAGGTTTCGTAATCCGCTCTTTGAAACGGCATTAAACAGTAGGTCCCCTCCACATTTGTCACAGCAAACAGCTCACAACACAGTGCAGGGGCGAAAATGTTAGATTCTGGCCCCCAACGAGCCATTATAAACATTGAAAAATGCAGAGATGTTCTTGGTTTTGTTTTGTGCTTTTCAGATTTTCCTCTTATTGGGCCGAAAGCAGTCGTGAAATTCCAAATGAAACTGGGAAACATGTAGCTCCAGCGAAATTTTTTTCTAATAATTCAACACAATTTGCCTGTCCCGTATTTTCTAAAAAGCCTTCCTCAAAGATGGAGTTTGTGAAGCTGTTGAGGGCATACAGCATCTACTTTGCTATTTGGTGAGGGAAAACTTCATGACAAGAATACAGTTCTGTAAGCGTAGCGGAGGGGCCATTTGACTGATATTGTTTTCCATTATTAATGGTATATTTTTCTCTTTACATTGAAATAAACATCCGATCATTTATCTCATAAAACGCAAATCAAATTTTTTTTAATGTCAAAATAAGACCTCTTATTGGAAAGCCCTGTATAATAAAAAGTAAACTCTCTGGCTCTTTGACCTCTATAATTCGACGTCAAATTTATTTGCTTTTCTTCAACAACTCTAAGTTGAAAAGTGTAAGTGACGAAAGTGAGCCATATTTTTAGGGTTTCGTTCCAACGTAATAACGAAACCCTCATTGAATCGCTTCGGTGTCCGTGTGTTTGTCTGTCTTAGCTGTATTTGCTGTTATAGTCAATATGGGTGTCATTGGAAAGTGGTCGGGGCCCATATTATAAAAATGTCTGTCTGTCAATAAGCCTTAATCTAGATAGCTGGTAAAAATTTCTACATATGATGTGTTTCACTTGCCCAAAGAAAGTTCTGAACAAATTTTTTGAGAAAATTGACAAAATCAAAAGGCGAATTTATTTTCCTAGATATTATATTTAATATTGGTATCGCTGAAAAGAGAGTGCCAACTAGATTGAAAAGTCGTACTACAGTAAGCAGCTCAATCTCATTGGTAAAAAGTCATTAGCCAAGAAACTGCCAAAAAACGACTTGCGTACCGTGTTTTTCTAAAACAATAAGGCAACATGTCTGAATAAAATTCCAGCTATGGAGCATCACATTGCAGTATCTCAAAAGTAATCGGAAATCTCGCCCGATTTTTTATTCATATCAAAATTAATTAATTACTTTAATTATTTTTTGGAAAAGAGTTTCACTGGAGTCCGTTAAATGGGGTCTTCATTTTTTAATTAGAAGTCAAGGTTTCGATATATCTGGGTGTAAAGTTGAAAAAAAGTCGTCCTCTCCACCCCCATTTCCGCACCCACGTGTCTAAAAATCTGAAAAAATCTGGAATGTTGGGGTGTATGTAAACTTCACTTTAAAACCTAAACACTCTGGTTCAGCTTTCGAGTTTAGTTGGCCAAAGCTAAAAAAAATTAAATGCTAATTTTGAACATCCGAAAACGGGATTTTGTAGATCTCAGCAAAAGAATGGAAAAATATAAGAAAAGATTTTACTTTCACACAATTTTTCGAGATATTAACGATTTAAATCGTTTTTTTTTTCTGCTAAAAACGATAAACTGACGGCAGTCTCAGTACCGATTGCAGGATTTTCTTTCGCTTAGTTTCAGTCGGAATGAAATGAATGATGCTCTTTTGATATGTTAATTTCTTTGACCTTTATTAAGTCGTAAGTATTATCCGTTTTTTTTCTTTCTGAAACGTTTGCAATTTGAAGCTTTTCCCTGGTCCAATAAAATTTGAATTATCGACAGTTCACTGTATTTGCTCTGCTTAACATTGACATCTAAGGTTAACATTTGGAACTAATGGTTGTCCAAAGTGTGCTTGATTAATCGTAAGAAAACAGAAGCTACCAAAAAATAAACAAAAACAAATTGTTGTTATTAAGTGCTACATCTCTTCTTGTGCAGAATAACCCTCTTACACATAATTATTGCTTCGCCCATCAATTCCAGCCAAGCTCATTCGTATTTTTATAGTAAAAATTTAAGCAAACCTTTTCTTTTTCCTTTCAGATAAGTGCCTTTACGCGCCGTTAAATAATTATTACATTGCCCGCAGTTTCCAAATTATGGAACGTAACAATGTCATGGAAAATATGAACGATTCCACTGGGTTATGTCTTCAGGATTTAGTTGGAAGCGGAAACTCAGCAATGAATGGGAATGCAGGAAACGCCAGTTCAAGCTCGGGTAGCAACAGCGGCAACGGTAATTCAAATTCCACAGCAGACCACATGCACAATCATCATAATCTTCACGATTCGGGATCAGCGGTTAGTGTATCAGCAGCTATATCTGGGCTTATGCCAATCGGTGGCGTTAGCCTAAGTCAACTTCAACATTCTTCACAAGAACTCAGTCATCACCATCACCACCACCACATTGTTCCACCTCACACCCCAACGAACATGCTGCATGAACCTCTGGAGAAACTAAAAAGTAAGTATCTTAACATCTGAATAAGAAAAAAATCGATAAAACATCACTATGATAGCCGTGCATAAGTTAGCGTTGAAATTTTATTAATTGTATTCAAACTCACTGAATTGTGCACGAATTTGTTTTTACACTTGCACAACGGCATGATGCAATCAAACAAAGGGTGTTTTTGAAGGGGTGCTTTGAATGAACCACTCTCATGCGAATCAGATCTTTCACACTTCTCATGAGAACACACAGGAATGTTTCGACTAATTGAGCACCCTCTTTTTTGGGACTCCATTTGAACATTGGAAAACATCGGCCATCCCCTGTTAGCTACAAGAAAATCCCCTATTAGTTTCTTTTTCCTCGAGCGATTAGTGATGCAACTGATTGTATTATAGTATTACAACATCAATCAAATCGTAATTTACCGCATATTTAAAGTTAATTGAGACAAATTTTAATAAACATTAAGTTATATTTTCGAATGTACAAGCCGATTATGTTGCTAACTCTCCGCTCAGTGCGTATAATTAGTTAGCTATTTGTTTACGAAGGGGAGGGCCAATGCTGGTCTGTTCCATGAACATTGCTATCAAGTTGCTATCTCACTGCTAACCCAACGGAAAACAGTATCTAAGTGTACCCCGATAACTTCGACTTTAAGCTTAATATCTCGAAAACTTAACTTCCAAATGAAAAGTTCAAAATTAAAACTCTACTTCCTTTTACAGGACCTATCCGATGGTACCTCACTTAATAAATTCCTGTGAATTTTTTTTAAGAAAAGGTAGCAATTAATTTATGTTAGTATGAATACACGATTTTTGGAAAATTGTTCACTTAATAGATTCCTGTGAATTTTTTTAAAAAAAAGTTTGGAATTAATTTATTTTAGTATGAATAAAAAACAATACAGAATTTTTGAATAATTTTGGGCTATTGCGTTGAGTTTCCCCATAACTCCAATTTTTTCAGATTTTTTGGTTTAACATTTTAAAAAATAAGGAGGTAAGGTAAGGGGACACGGTACACAAGACTGTTTTTGGCAGTTTGTTGGCTAATAACTTCTTACCAATAAGAAGATTACCATAGTACTACTTTTTCTCTTTCCAAAGATACCCATATCAACGAACTAATAAAATAAATTTGTTTTTTAAATTTAGTGTTGGAACTATTTTCGGTAATATGAAATTTTCTTAAAATGTTTTGCCTGAACTTCCTTTGCGCAAGTGAAATACATCATTTGGCGAAGTTTCATTTCTTAATTCTTAGAGGTTCGTCAATTACCAAGAATAAAGCCTAATAACATACAGACAGACATTTTCATAATTAGGGCACCGCACCCTTTCCAATGACACCCACATCAACCGACAAAGTTAGTAAAAGTTGTTTCTCGAATTAGTATTAGTACTAACATTTCCTTTAATCTACGACTAACTCAAAAAAAAAACATGATTTGTTTTTGTGTTGTCTAGGTACATCTTCAGTCCAAATTGCATCCTTTAACTAGAAAGGACTTATAAGTTATAGTCAAATATGTAAAAGGCGACAGACAAACAGATAGACAAACACACAGACGCCGAAGTAGGCATAAAAGAAAGCTTAATAGTTTTTTGTTTTGTTTTATTCCTTTAATTTTACAAAAGGAAAAGCAAATATCCAAATTTTTAATTTTTGTTTTTTGTCATTGGAACATGGTAGAGGGTTAAAATCAACAAATCCACCGAAAAAACGAACAAAACCAAAAACAAATTGATTGTGTGGCCACAATGTAACCAAGAATTTTTAAACACAAAGAAGAACACTTAGCCTAAAATATTAACTTCTTTTGTTCTTTTTCAAATGTAAATTTTCAACAACTCATCAGCACTGCATGCTGTCATTTTCATTGCTTTTTCTGTTTTAATCTTTCAATTTTTAAACCGAGTAGAAATGTGTCAATTGGTCCCCTTTGCAATTTTTTCCTAATGTTATTGACCCAAAGGATATTCAAAAATAAGATGAGTGGCGGGAGCTTCGTAAAATTAAATTTTCCGACATGGACTTACATGAAAAAATGACATTGGAGAATTTTTGGGATAGAGTTTTTTCAATTCAGCGGGGAGATGGAAGTAAATGTTTCCCTATACTTAATAAATTTGTAATGTCAACTTTATCGATTCCCATTTCATCGGCAAATTTAGAAAGAATTTTTTTTCAAATCAATTTGATCAAAATAAGAACAAGAAACAAACTTAGATCACACACATTAAGTGGCATTTTAAATTATGAGGGTTATATAAAAATACATCACAAGGACTGCACTGACTTAACGCTAATATGTATACCTGAAACAATGTGTTTTTTTTTTTGCTTTTTTTGTGTTACCTTTTTTTATTGTTATTTTTAGCTGAAAAAAAAATATTTATGTATTTATAAAAAAAATTGTTCAAGAAATTTGCATTGCAGATTTATGTTGTATTATTTGGAGCTACTCATTGAATACAGACACACATACATTTTATGTCTTCTATTATTTATTTGATTTAAAATATTTAATTACATTATACATAATGACTACAAATAAATGTAATCATTATAATGTATTTGACCGTTACATATTCCTTCAATTACATCAACGTAATTGAATAGAAAGTAATTGAACATTTCAACTACATGTAATATGTAATGGACTGTTTTCAATTACCATTACAAGTATTCGTAATTAAAAAACCTCAATTACAAATGCATGTAATGTGCAATTAAACTGATTTGTAATCATTATATCCCAACTCTGAAAGCCAGCATATGGGGTGAGATTTCAGACAGTGAGATTCATTTCAAACAAAATCTGACATCTGACAGAATAGTAGTTAGAATGATCATAGGAATTATGTTGTTGATATACGAACAAATTAGTCCTATCATATTATCAAATTGCAAGTCAACCTCTTTCACATGTAATTCGATCACAAACGGCTGCTGTAGATCAATTTATTTCACGTTGGCTAAGCGCTTAATTGCCTTTGTCTATATTGCAGTTGTAATCTAAGGTATTTTATGGTTTTATAAGTTTTCCTATCTAAACGTTCAAATGTTTATGCAAGTTTTTAACATTCCAATGAAATTAATACAAAAACGGAAAATATTATAATAAAATAAACACACACTATGAATTTTTCCTTTTCGGTACACTGGGTATTAACGAATTACTAAGTCAATGACTAGGTCTTGACTTTGTTAAGTGCAGAGTTGTAAAAGATTGCAATCTTTTGATTTTAAAAATCAATTGAATTCATACCTCTGATTTTTCAATTCATAAGTTAAATCTGCAACTAGACTGCAACATTGAAATCTCGCATTCTTTTTGAAGTCTTGATTGGAGCAATCCTTACGACCAATCTATTGATTGCAAATCAATTGAATGCAAATCTTTAGACTAACATATTTGGGACTTCAAAAATTTTCGTTGCAATCTTTGGGACTTCAAAATTTTTCGTTGAAGTCTTTGGGATTGCAAGATTTTTCGATGAAGTCTTTGGGATTGCAAAATTTTTTGTTGAAGTCCTTGGGACTTGTGATCAGTTTTGAAGTAGTCTATAAGAGTGAGGGTGACGGAGAAGGGGGTGGGGATGGGGATGGAGTCGTACCAATAGAAATAAAACAATTAATGAAAAAAATTAAATGAATTCATGTTTTCGATTTTATAAATTATATAAGTGCATGATAAATTTCAAAATTGGTATAGCTGATATATTTGTGAAATCAATAACTGGGATAAACATATAATCAGCTTTTAAAATGTATTTTAATGTTAATAGAAGAAATTCTTTCTTGAAGTCGGTAAGTAGAATAGCGAAAAATTCAGCGGCATTCTCAGAATTCTCTCTAGACAAACCTTGCAAACTTAAGCCAGTTTATAACTATTCACAAAAAAAAAAAACAACACAATCCTTGGTAGGAGTACGATAACGTTGACGTCAAAAAATCATACTGGTATTTTGTCGATTTTAAAACTGGTATAGTACTTCATTGTAAGTGTTGCCGCTGTTGTTTAATAGTTTTTTTTTTTTCATGTTAAAGGATTTTTCTTAAATAGCAGCTAGCTCGTCCCGTTTAGGACGAGATAGACCCTCTTCTCCCATAGAGGGGCTTGTTGTTGACCCCTCTACAAAAGCCTATCGATGTTTTATTATTTTTGTATGCTAATGATCGCATGTCAAATCGAGTTAGACCCCAAACGTTTTGGATGTATCATGCCAGCTTCAATTCCATTTTCATGTTAAACAGAGGTTTACACCCTAAAAGCGTAGCTAAAATGTAGCTAGTAGACTTATAACTGCGAGCTGATTTTTAGGGTTTCGTTCCAAAGGAATAACGAAACCCTTATAGAATCACTTCGGTGTCTGTCTGTCTGTCTGTCGCCTTTACATATTTGCTAATAACTTCTGAATCCTCTGTAGTTGAGGGATGATATTTGGAATGGATATGTATCTTGGCAACCCAAAAATAAATCAGGAATTTCTTCCGGAATTAGTCGAAGATTAAAGAAAAAGTTAGTACTGAAACTAACGTTTTAAAAACGTTTATTAACTTTTGTGGTCAATATGGGTGCCATTGGAAAGAAAACTACAAAAATGTCTGTCTGTCTGTCATTAAGCCTTAGGTACCTGGTGAACCACTTGGAATTAAGAAATGAAATTTATACAGATGATGTACTTCACTTGCCCAAAGAAAGTTCCGAAAAAAAGTTTAAAGAAAGTTACTTACTAGCGAAAAAGTTAGTACTAATACTAAAATAAAAAAATTGTTTTTTTTTTCTTAGATACTTGGTATGGATATCGTTAGAAAGATAATGGTAGCTAGATCGAAAAGTTGTACCACAATTAGCATCTTAGTCTTATTGGTAAAAAGTTATAAGCCCGCAAACTTCAAGAAACAGACTTGTGTACCATGTCCCATACCTTATTTTCTAAAAAAATGGGCCGAAAAATCTGAAAAAAATTGGAGATATCGGGCAACTCATCGCAATGTCGCAAATATACCCAGAAATCTCATATGATTTTTAATTCGTACTAAAATAAATTAATAACTAATTTCTTTAAAATTTTTTTTTACCGGAATTAATTGAGTTAGGTACCGTTGGATAGGTCTTGTAAAATAAAATACAGTTTTGATTTTGAGTTTTTATTTCGAGGCTCAGTTTTTCCACACTTGCAGGTCTAAAAATCTGAATAAAATCTAAAATGTAGGTCTCGATGTAATCTTTAGTTTAAATTTAGTTCGAGCATTCTGGCTCAAACAGTTTTCGAGTTATTGGCCAAAAACCAAAAAAACAATGACATACGAATTTTAAAGATCCGAAATCGACATTTTGTAGATCTCATCAATAGAATCAAACAATTTAATACACAAAAAAATTATTTTAACACAATTTTTCGAAATATTAACGATTTAAATTATATGAGCATTTTGCTAAAAAAGGGCACTAGCGATTATCTCACACACACAAAGTTTTCTACACTTTTACTATACCAAAAAAGACAATAGAATCTTATAGCGGCGTTGGCGGAGTGGTTATAGCGCTCGCGCTCTGTTCTGAGGGTCCTGGGTTCGACGCCCGATTTGCCTTTTTATGCTTTTAATTTTTTTCTTATCCGAAAGGGGTTTCTCGCTATTTTCACATTTCTTATTTTTTCAAAATTATTAAAATCCAATTCAAATAAAAATGATAGCTTGAATGCGTTACTAACTCAATCGAGAACGCAAACGATTCTTAAAAAAGTTTCTATATTCTGTTAAATTCTGAAATATCTTTTGGCTCTTTTTAAGCCCTGTGAACCTGAGCGAATATTTTGTATGACAGTTTTCTTCTCTCTCAGTTCTCTTAAAAGAACAAAGCGAAGTAAAGAAATGATTGATCATAATAGCTTTGTTATTGTAATTTTTTTGAAGAAAATAAGAGAATCAGTTATTTGTACGTGTATGTATGTTCAGACCATTTCCTAATACGCGCTTTTCTCTTTGTTACGATTTATATTTTGTCACTGAATAAAAGTGATCATAAAGAATTCTAAAGACAAAAAAAAAAAAAATAATGTTTAATCAAAATTAAACATTATTTTTGATATTGCTTCAATGTGATTTTCACATGCCGAAAGTCAAATAACCTAGTATGAAATTTGAATTTTTTTTGAATTTCAAACACGAGTACTTGATTTGTTAATTTCTTGGATGTTTGTGATTGTACCACATTAGTGTTTTAGATGACTAAGTGGCTATTTATTACTGCCAAATACGTTATAATTCAAATTGCTTAGCTGCTTGGTAAGCTAACTTTCATGAACTGCTGATTAATTGTTTCAATGGAGTAGCTTGAGACCATTTCCCTTAAGTTCACTAAATCAATGTTCACACGGTTGGCACGATCAGCAAATGAGAACGACTTTTCTTTTGTTTAGCTTTATTCGAAAACGGCAGGTAGCCGTAGTTAGTTGTTTTAACTTAAATTATGTCCTTACTTCTAATTCTATTTCTCAGTTAAAAGTTTTTGCGTTAGGAAATAAGAAAAAAAATGTTTTTTTCTTTTGGGACAACTGTCCACTTTATCGTTCCAATTAGAACTAAACTTAAAGACTATTTTATAAATATTAATGGGGTAACCACCAGGGCGATTACAATGTTGACCCAAGCGTCTGGGAGTTTTGCGCGCATGAAGTGTGTGAACAGGTGTTTCGAGTTCCACTTCTCGGTATTGATGGAGTGTTTGAATCGTCGGGTGCATTATTGCTACCGAAGGTGGAACGCGCTTGGAACTTCGTGGTATTAACATCTCACCTTTATTGGCAGGATCTGAAGTGAATTTTGATAATATTTACTAATTGATATTTTTTTCTTAAATTCTCATTTTATTAAATTCCTACCTTTATGACAATAATAAAGTTGTTTTTATATGGAGTGGGCGTGTATAATAAGCAAATTGGTTTAATGTTCTTTATTGGTATGGTTATTTGTATGGGACCTATGCGTTGGGGGTTTTGTCAATAACCCCAACGCCTTGCTGTGTAATGGATATAGTATTTTTATATTATTTCAGCCATATGCAGCTAATGTGGCATTTGGAAACAATGAAAAGATTTTTCTTAATACACTTGTCTGAATTAGAATCTCAGCTAATATTTTGTATGGCAACAAAATAACCCGGAAAAGTTTTGGATTATGTTGTTGCTAGCTGATTAGAATAAATTGATGTTCTTTCCTTGTTTCCCTTCAGACAGCCGTAAGGTGATAGCCAGACAAAGAGCAGTAAAAAGTAAAAATCAGTAAAAAAAACACTTAGCAATAAAATAATCCAAAACATTTTCGGGTTTTCATTTTAAGTTGCTCTTTGCAATGTGCACGATAACTGAATTTTTGAAGCAGAAATAATCTAAGAGACACATATTATGATTTAGCATGTGGTTTTCACAATATGTGTTGTCTTTTTCAATAAAACAGTTGATAGGAATCGTAAAGAAAATGTTGCAGGTGAGCTTTTCACCGACTTACCATTTCAGATTTTTCACGCCACGCCACTGTTGTTAATACTGATCCAATTTTTTCTGAAATACAAAATGAAACTCACACGAAAACCGTTGACTATACATCTGAAACAAATTCCAAACTCCAATATCACAGCATATTATTGCCTCATAGGATTAAATGCTCGTAAATATACCTTCACTAATGCAATATATGCAAAAAAAAGAAGGTCAGGAGTTTCGTTCGTTCGTCAACAGATTAGAAGTAAGGATTTAACATAAGTTAAGGAAATTAACAATGCCAGATGATTTCACTAATTCTTCACATCGTTTCGAATAAAACAAAACAAAAGAAAATCCTTTTCCATTTGTTCTTTGTGCCATCCGTGTGAAAAATGCCTTGGTGATTTAAGAAAAAATGGTCGCAAGCCAGCCAACGACTTCTGCAGAAGCTGCAGAGACGAAGCAGAGGAAGAAACCTCGCTCCACCTTTTAGGGACCTGTAGCGCTCTCACGAACCGTAGAAAGAGGCATCTTGGTCACTACTTTCGGAATAATCTCGGCGAACTAGCTGACACCAGCATGAAGCGTATCCTCAGCTATATCAATAGCTCCAACTGGTTTGTGGAGTAGTGGGATGTTTTGCATCCGCCTCATGTGGTATCACAATGAGCCTCATCTAGCCTAAGTGCTTGGCTGCCTAGTTAGTCTAGCTTATCTACCAAGTTCCTAAGTAACAATAGAAGCAGGCTAGTAAGCTGGTAATTTAGCTTTTAGGATTCGAACTACACGGAACGCATCGTCAATTCCCTCATATTAAAAATTTTAAAACGGAAAAGGCAAAACACAGCGGTATGAAAATCGAAGAAAAATTATAAAACAGCATCGATATATCGAGCATCGCGATGGGGGCCCGCATGAAATCACGTCAAGCAATCACTTTTTATGGCGTTTGATGACATTGAGAGAAAGGCGGCCGGAATGAGTCTTGCGGTAAATAAGCGCAAAACGAAGTACATGCTGTCTTCACGAAAGGACGCACAATATCGACGACTCGGACAGAGCGTGACCTTGGCTTCGCGGTAACATGTACGAATGACATCAGTACCGAGATCAAAAGCAGAAAACTCTTGCCAATCGCTGTTTCTTTGGGCTCAAGAGACAATTGAGTAATAGAGCCCTCTCTAAAAACCAAGATGGTCTATGGCGCGGAGACATGGACTTTGTCAAAAGCGGATGAAGAAAGCCTTCGTCTTTTTGAGAGAAAAGTTCTGCGTACGATCTTTGGTCTTGTTTGCATTGATGGTTATTGGAGGAGAAGGTTCAATCACTGTACAGGCTTTACGGCGGCATGCGCCTGGCTAGGCGTCTACGGATCCGACGCCTATGATGGTTAGGCCATGTAGAGCAAATGGACAGCACAGCTCCGGCCCAAAGAATCTTCGACGCCTTTTTTCAACTTCAGAGCAACTTTGACTCCATATAACACGAAAACGAAACTTTTGACTGAAATGTTGGAAGTGATCTATTTTATTTTAAAAGATCTGTCGAATGATTTATCACTTGATTAGTTTTCATCAAGTATAATAGAAACATTTTAAAATTTAGTAGTAGTTTTGTAGAGCGGGGCTAGTTGGGCCACGCGAATTTCTCAAGAACAGCAAGCACTACACGAACAAGATCAGATAGGAATGAAAAGGACCCACTAACCAAGCTATATAATATCTAAAGTCAAAAGTAGGTTACATTATAATCATTATTCTAGCGAAAAGGTGCATTACATTAAGGTGCAGTCTTTTTCAAGAGGCAAGCTATTATGTTTTAGTATTCCGTTTCAAAAATTCAACTGTTTTGAGTATTTTTTTAATTATGACGCATAATGTCCATAAAACTAGATGTGGGGTAAGTTGAGCCATGTTGACCAACTTGTCTCTTTGAATAAGATGGAAAGAATAACTTATATTTTTAGTGAGTTCAGCTGTTCCCAATCAACTTCAATCTAGTTTCCAGCGAATTGGTCACTTGGACTTGGCGAATTTGAGCAATATTATTCCTCTGCGGTTACATATTTTCAATTTTTCTAGATTGCATAAAGAATGATGCTAGGATCATAGTTGTAGTATGTTTAGGTATTTATAGGGTTTAAAAAAAACCTGGTCCAACTAGCCCCACCCTACCCTACTTACTTTTTCGATAGTATGTTATTTTTTTTAAATATTTTTTCGGAATATTTACTGCGCAATTGAAATACGTATTTTGTTCAAATTAAATTTCTTAACTCCAAGTTACCAAGATTAAAGCTTAATGATGGACGGACATACATTTTTATAACCTGCGCCCTGCCCCCTTTCCAATGATTAGGTTAGGTTAGGTAGGTGGGCTGGCAGAATGTATATATTCCGCCTCACTTAGGCCCTTGTTGACCACTTATGTTACCCAGGGGGAAAAGTGTCCCCCTCCCCACTCGCGATGTCCTACTCCACTGTGTCCTCGATCCGTTTGGTCCTGCTCAGATACCTGAAAAGATTCTTTATAGGTTGTGAGTTGATCTCATTAAGGTCTTGGAAGAAGTGTCTTCTTAGTGTTCTAAACCTCAAGTGACAAAGATTGGGGCAGTGACAGAGGGTGTTGGGTGTCTTCCCGCTCCTCCTCATCAGCACAACCCCTGCAAATATTGTCACCAAATAGTCCTATCTTAAATAAGTGGTCTTTGAGACTATTGTGGCCCGTGATTACCAGTGGCGTGGCGTGAAAATCTGAAAAGGTAAGTCGGTAAAAAGATTCGCCTGCAACATTCTCTTTGCGGTTGCTATCAACTTTTTTATAAAGTTGATTAAGTAAGCTATAAAAGAATTACCTAAAGAGGTTTCAATCCGATTATTATCGAATTCCTGCAAAGACAGACAGCTACGAATATGTTTATCCGTTTTAATATGTTTTTGTGCCGAATTATGCAAATTGTTAGTATCAGCGTAGCCCGTACGGCTCCAAACACTAGCGGAATTTAAAAACAAAAAAAAAGCAAGGAAAACAAAACAAAATCTAAGAGACATATCGTGTGTTATGATTTTGCATATGGTTTTCACAATATTAGTTGTTGCTAGCAACGTTATTTTGTTGCTAGCTGGTCAGCTGGTTCATGCTTGACTCCTCTCTGTTTAGCACACGCTTCTTATGCAAAAAACAACCCGCTAATTTCTTCGGGTTATTTGCTGATTTTGTATTGTGTATCATAATTTTGCATATGCTCTTCTCTTGAATTTCCCCCTCTCTTTGATTATTTCTGTTTGAAAAATTCAGTTACCGTGCAGATTGCAAAAAGTAACTTAAAATGAAAAACCCGAAAATGTTTCGGGTTATTTTGTTGCTGGCGGTTTTTTTTTACTGATTTTAATCTTTACTACTCCTTGTTTGGCGCTCGCTTTGCGGCTGCTGTCGGAAGAGAAACAAGGAGAGAACATCAATTTGTTCTAACCAGCTAACAACAGAATAACCCGAAACTTGTTCGGGTTATTTTGTTGCAATAGATGACGCAGTGTATGTTGTTGGAGAAGAGGCATGCAATGGTATGTGGTGTATCTATTTATATAGATCAGTAGCGCTTGCGTGTACAGGTGAAGGAAAAACTCAAATATATAATATATATTATATGTAAATATTAAGATTCATGTTGCTTGTTGTATTGATACATTGTTGAAGAATTGGAATTTTAAAAGGTCACTCGGTAGGAATCGGGCTTTATGGACGCCACCATTGGTGATTACATCCACCGCTCTTGCGAGTGACACCGAAGTGTCTATAATGGTTTCGTTATTCCTTTGGAACGAAACCATAAAAATTGTGAAAACTTCGAACAAATACTATTGACCTATTTACCGGCTACTGGTACAAGATATACAACGCTTAAACATTTTAAATCGCTGAAGAAAACCACACAAGCGTGTACTTACTTGTTTTAATAGTCTTTGTTTTCTTCATTAATCTTTGTTTTCCACATCTTCTAACCAACCCATTTCCCGCAACTTCAGCTAACTTTGCATGCTGAAGGCACATACGTATCCATACTTGTACATCGTATAATTAGAAACAAAAAAAAAGTTAGACAGCATTCAGTTTATTCAGAATTGATAAACAAATCTTTATTATTTGCTAATGTCAAGACGAAACGGTCTGCAAACAAACCATAAACGCATACATACCACGTAACCCGACACATACACCTATGTGAATACATCTCTTGCGAGTATTTCAGTAGTGAGATAAAATTTTATCAGATCTCTGTAAATTGTGCAGTTCTGACCTTCTGTACCAACCACTGTTTGTAGAATAAAATTGAGTTAATACTGGCAGAATGAGGGAGAAAGCATAAGCAAAGGCATCCAGGTTTTTCTTCGGCCGACAACAGATTTTAGAATTTAATTAATCAGTGAAAGGGGTAAATCAAAATAATCTCACTTTTTCACAATTCTAATCATTTCCAATGCAACTATACAAAAGACAATCCTAACTTTATATTTTTAATAGTGCCAGCAGTGTGAAAATTATATTGGTGTATTTAAGGGTCAAAATAAACAAATACTGTGATAAACGCCAGTTCATTCTATTTAGCAGAATAATTGAATTGAACCGTAAACGGAATCGAATTTCATGTATATGTCATTTCTCAAAGCTTAATGGTTCACCGTATATTCAATTTCAACCGAAAATACAGAAAAGCAAACGTCAGTCTAGGCAACCACTGCTTTAAGGACACCCATATTGAAGTGCTAACTTCTTTTTTAATTCTTTGCTAATTTAAAAAAAAAAATAATAATACTTCGATAAACATTTATAGTTGCGGCGGTAAATTGTACTAAATTTTTCTTTTTTTCTGTCAATAAACCTTACTATGTTTACCTGTTAACGACGGAAATGGACTGCATAAAATCTTTAAGCGATAAAGAAAAAGGCAAGATAAAAGCATTTCAAGAATCAAGTTAAAATCGCGAAAAAAATTAACAGAAGTCAAAATGAAGTCAGCGGTTACTCTCGAAATGTCGAGCACCATGGAAAGAATCTAAAAGGTGGCATTTACAGGGCCTCATCGAGAGCCAATAGACGTGCAATCATCAGAACAGCTTCCAGTTATCATGATTGCGCGTTAAAAATGAATATAGAAATATGTGCTAAATGTAGTTTGACGACAGTAAAATAGGTTATTAAAAGTGCTGGGCATTTGAAAAAAAATAGGGAAAACCATAACTTAACATATCTGGAAGAGAACGTCTCCGAAAGTCGGAGTGGTAAAGAGTCACCCCAACCACGCAACTCGCATACGGCACTCGGATACGAGTATTGACGCATTTCAGTATTATCGAAGTCGTAGTTTACGAGCATCATCGTATTTGAATTTTGACAGGAATCGTATGAAAGCAACGCATACGAGTGTCGTTGTTTTTCTTATTCCGTTTTCGTATATTTGTCGTATAGAAATTTGCTTAAGGGTTGTTCGAAAACAAAATGTGCCAATACACATTTTTGAATGGGAACTGTGTGGAAATGTATTTTATTGTGTAACTGAGGATACGGTGGTGTGAAGTACAAAAATCTTTTGATACTTTCCATACAACTTACTTGTATGGATCATAAATGGCTCTTTTAACATTTAAAGGAAATGGCATCAAACACCTAAAATTGATTTTTATTGATAACTATTCACAAATATCTCTCATGAATCCGTTTTGCGAGTACAAATCAGATTTTAAAATAATTGGGTTTGATTAGTAGCAAAAAAAAACCAACGAAATTTATTGGGAACTAAGAAACTCCCGAATGAAAGCGCCGGCGTATGGTTTAGTTGTCTGGCAATCCTCCAGGATCCTTAAAAACAATACCTTTTTATTCAGAACGATTAGGTAAAAAACATTAAAATAAACAGAATAAAACAGAAGGAAAATTTTAATTTCGTTTTCACTCGAGAATTTTTTTTATTTATTTCACCAGAGATCCTTTTTCTTCCCTTTGTTTTGTTTACATTTTCCCTTCACGTTTTTACAGTTGACATTTAGGTAGCTGCGATGGCATGCGTTTTTTTTTACGAGCATACTTGAAGTCGTATTCAACGCATGAGAGTTGGGGAGTAGCGATGCCGTTCGAATACGACTCTTCATATGCGAGTTGCGTGATTGGGGTGAGTGATTTTTCAGATAAAAAAATAATTAATTTAGAGGGCCCTGACGGCTATAATTGATATTGTTTCATGACCTTCGAAAAGAGAAACATTATTTAAGTCATGTTCTAATCTCTCTCTAATTTCTTATATCCAGAATGGATGGAGATTTTTATAAAGGTGTGCCAGAAAAGCCCTTTCCACAGATTTTTGAACTATTTGGACCAATGTCTTGGATATTTCAACATAATTATGACCCTGTCCACATAGCAAGTGCGGTAAAATAGTGGATTGCGGGCTAAAATGTTGAAATCTCTGTATGGGCTATATACTAATCTGACCTAAATTTCGCTTTTTTCAACTTTAAGCTTAATATCTTGAAAACTGAACTTCCTAATGAAAAGTTCAAAATGCAAACCCTATTTCGTTTTGCAAGACCTATCCGATGGTACCTCACGTAATAAATTACTTTGAATTTTTTTTTCAAACAAAGTTAGTAATTAATTTATTTTACATCATCATTTACAATCATACGCAATTTTTGGATAATTTTGAGTTGCCCCATAACTCCAATTTTTTTCAGATTTTTTGATTCAATATTCTAGAAAATAAGGAGGTAAGGTAAGGGGACACAGTACACAAGTCTGTTTTTGGCAGTTTGTTGGCTAATAACTTCTTACCAATAAGAGTGAAAAGATTATCATGGTACTACTTTTTCATCTAACTATCATCCTCTTTCCGACGATACCCATATCAAGGAACTAGTAAAAGAAATTAGTTTTTTAAATTTAGTATTGGTACATAGTTTTTTGCTAACATGAAATTTTCTTAAAATTTTTTACCTGAACTTCCTTTGGGCAAGTAAAATACATCATTTGGCCAAGTTTTATTTCTTAATTCTTTGTGGTTCGCCAATTGCCAAGTGTAAGGGCTAATGACAGACAGACAGATATTTTCATAATTAGGACACCGCCCCCTTTCCAATGATACCCATATCGACCATCAAAATTAATATAAGTTTTTTCGGACGCTAGTATTAGTACTAAGGTTTTCTTTAATCTACGACTAATTTCAAAAAAATGCATGTATTTGTTTTTGGGTTGTCTAGATACATCTTCAGTCCAAATATCATCCCTTAACAAGAAAGGACTTATAAGTTATAGTCAAATATGTAAAAGGCGACAGACAAACAGACAGACACCGAAGTGATTTCATTAGGGTCTCGTTATTCCTTTGGCACGAAACCCTAAAAAAGAAATAAATTCGATATGAAGTACGATCTCTATGCTTGAGAACATGTGTACGTATGAATGGGCATGAATCTTTAAAATATTCAGTTTTATTTCAAATGACAGCAGCGTGCTGCACGGATTAAAAAATGAATAATTAGTCTAGCACTTATTCGGAAGCAAAGAGGCACAGAAAGAAAGAAAGATGGAAATAAGAAAAAAATTATTTTATTTTAAGTAGAGCATGGAGCCGAACCGAGCAAGCGTTTCTTCGTAGAAAACATACGGAAACATTTTGAAGAGGGTACTTAGCATTCATTCAAGAGTGTAGCGTATCATATCACCCCCATTTGGCTGGGTGCCTTTGTTTTTTCTTTTTAGGCACGTCACTGAATTCTCACAGACAGAATACTCACGAGTGAACCGGAAAATAAGGATAAATGATTTAACATATCACCGGCTCCCATGACAGAGCGCATGTTCCTTTCCTTTTTTAGTCGTAGGTGTCTGACAATTTCAGTATCCTACTTCTTCATGAAATAGGTGTAACTATTGATACATCATTACCTTTTTATCTCGCTGAAAGTGTCTGTCTATTTGTGTCTGTGAAAAGACATATCTAACATGGTTTTCAAAGGTGCTTACAGATTATGATGTTCACCACTGATAAAAAAGAAGGAAAATACAACGAGTTATTGCGACCGTGAAGTATACAGTCGTAATAACGTTCAACTTTAATTTTCTTTATCTAGGTGCAATAAAAAGAATAAATATTCCCTTTTCTTTTGAGATTTCTTACAAATAATGATAAGTAATACCCTTGTTTGTATAAAAATCGTGTCGTACGAGAACATAAAATACTTTACAACAATCTTATCTCTCTAAACAAAACTACTATTACGAATTAGATTCAGCTGTTCTGTATTTCGTTTCGTAGGTGCATTCAAATGTGTGAGGATTTCACCGTCTCTTATTTATTTCCAGTTTGAGTAAAATCATTTTTTTTCGCTAGACAAGGTGTGTGGATGTTTTTAGCATACACAAAACTGCAGTGAAGTAATACTTCTATGGCAGTCAAGTTTATGACATATTTTAGTCTTCGCGGAATAAGGCCTTCTATTTTACCAATTGACCATATACGCTCCTATTTTTAAATTTCGTGAACGTGATTAGGAGAATATTTACATGAAAAAGATCATTTAAGCGAGATCATAAAAAACCTAAAAAAACGGGACGTGCCTAGTTTAAAATTTTATAAAAAGAACAAGAAGAAGTATACGACAGATGTTGGTTCCGCGCACTTCTTACCAGTGGGGAAGTATAAAAGATACAGTTAAGGATTTTCAAGTATCTATTTTGGTCTCATCCTAATTGGAATAGTAATTTTCTCTAAAAAACTGAGTTTTCTTAATTTGAACAATCGTTTTCGTTTTGCTTCAAAGGTGAATGTGAAAGTGGTGAGGGAGCCAGGAACATTTCATCCCATCTGATTAACTTCACCGGATATACTGTGTGAATAGAGTTAATCCGCAAAAAAAAAAAGAAAAAAAAAATCACAGGAACATGTGACAAAAATACATTTATGTGTTCAAATAGATATGTATGTCAAGAATAGAAAAAGAGATATTTTATAAATACAAATAGACAAAGCAGTCGTGCGGGCTTATCGCCAGATTTGTTTTTTGTTTAAGAATGTGGTTTTTTTCTAGTGCTGTAAACATATTAGTACCAACTCCAAATCATTTTTTTCCCTCTATTGTCATATTCATACAATCGCAATTACACAAAAACAGTGAATTATGCGCTAATGCATCTAATAGAGGCACCAAATAGAGTACACATACAGACAGTATCGTATTCATACGCCAATTTAAAAAAATCAAGATGACTTAGCTGTGTGACTTCACTTTATTCACATTTGTAAGATACAGGTTACTTGCCTAATGTCATCTTGAATCCGAGAAGCTTTCTTAGACAAGAAAAAGATCAAGAATGCCAATGGATTGGCACATGTGATGTGCCTCCTTAATATATATTTAAAAACGACAAGTTTCTATTTAACTTTCTACTCAAACAAAATGTGTTATATACTTAAAAGCTAATAATCACTCCTTTCTGTTTTTATAATATTTAACTTTCCACATCCGTTGTGATTTCTTACTTTATTTATTATTTTATAATAAACCATGGCCATCGTAACTGAAAAATATTTAACACCCCCTCTTTTGAATTTTCCGGCTATGTACAAAGCGCTACAGAGCTCGTATCCAAACTAATCATGCATAGCGTCGTTTTGTAGGTTATGTGAAGACCCCCTCTAATTTTCGCAGTTTATATTAGGTTGTCAAATATCTCCCTTCCGCCTTTTTGTCTTTTGAATTTTCCGGCTATGTACAAAGCGCTACAGAGCTCGTATCCAAACTAATCATGCATAGCGTCGTTTTGTAGGTTATGTCAAGACCTTTCTAATGATGTATTACCAGATACGAGCTACACTTTGTATATAGCCGGAAAATTCAAAAGACAAAAAGG
Organism: Syritta pipiens; assembly: GCA_905187475.1. Lineage (NCBI taxonomy): Eukaryota > Metazoa > Arthropoda > Insecta > Diptera > Syrphidae > Syritta > Syritta pipiens. The sequence continues at coordinate 57,269,027 of LR994572.1, read as the reverse complement.
CGAAAGGGATATATTTTGTGGGTTTTAAAGTGTATGTACATATGTAAAAAAAAAATGCCGCAGCACAGTTGGGCAAGCGCAAAAAAAATATTTTTTTTTCTTTTTTTTATCTAGTTTGATAGTCTAATGCCTTCATTATTAATGGAAGAATACAGTTCCAGTTGGTTTTTCCGTTTTATGTTTGTTTGTGGCAATGTGAAACCAAAGAAGTTGGCCGCTATTATTTTATCCAAAATTCTTTAATTTTTAGGTTTAGAAGTTATATTTGTTTGTTCTTTTATTTTTAAAGGTCGAATCATGAAACCATTTTAAATGTATTATAATTATCATAAAAAAAATACAATAGAGCGAGTGGGAAAAGAGTGGAATCGCAAGGCTTTGCCGAAACTTAAAAAAAAAGCTCCACTGAGCTCTATTTAGAACTGGCAATTTTCTTAAAGCTCATCACAGTGCCTAACTTTCCTATAAATTTTATAGTCATCTTCTAATATCTTTTAAAATAAAAGTGGTAGGTTTCTTCATGCTTATTAATAATAAACAAACTATTACCAATAGATAAATTAGCAATAGAAACGCACCTGTGGTATTAAATACGTCCAACGGTCTGTAAAATGTTAATTCACGAAGCCGGGATTAAGAGAACAGTGGATTACTTTCGGAATAAGCACACAAAGGAATATACCGCTAAAAATTGAAAGTAGGCCGTAAGTCTTAAAGCTCAGGTTAGGTAAAAAAACTGTTAGTGAAAAAACTGACTCACATAGATAAGATCGGTGCTCCAGGGTCTCTGGGTCTGCAAATCGAATCTCGGCATGACGATAAACTCATGTCTAGGGATTAATAAACACTTTTTATTTTTCTAATTTTTTCGGGTGAAAAAAGAAAGCCCGATATGAAATCAATAAGTAGGTTAAATCCACTGTGTGTATAATGAATTGTTGTGTAAATAAGAAAAGTAAGGAATGATCGGGTGAAAAATTAAAACCCGATATGACGTATTCGATCGTGGAAAGTGCCTTTATAGTGAATCGGGAGTTGTAATAGTATTAAAGTAGTAGTAAAAGATTGATAAACAATAATAATAGATATTGGAAAACAAGTGGAAGTGTGTGTTGTGTTTCACTTACAATTTAAACCTTTCAATAAATCAAAGTGATTTGCAATCGCTTCGCATTAGCAGCGATAGCACAGAGGATGTGGCATCTGGTCTAGAATAATACTATTAGTCGTAATATTTTTATCCGGTAATCTTCCGTACTAGGTTCGCACCTAGGAAAATTTACATACGTAAATTGAGTGCTCAACGTTCGTTCTATAAAACAGGACAGACATTTAAAGTTTTATATAGTGTGATTTAATATATAAAAGAAAATGCCACGAACAAGGCGTCAAAACATCGGCCGGCGCACGTGTAACTCGAATATGGTTTACAAAATGCGAAATAATGAGACTGAAGAAGAGCGAAGGCAGCGTTTGGAGACAAATAGAATAATGATTTCTCAAGCGAAATTTCACGCGACTCCAGAACTACCCATACCATCAACTTCAAACGAGATGCAACAAAAATAGACGATCAAACGAAACAATCAATGACGAACGTTTGGGATTTAGATATGATGCAACAATCGATTACGCCAGCGACAAATCTGTCGATTTCGGAGCAATGAGCATTCTTTGTATATATTGCAATGCTTTAAGATTTCGACTCGAAGAACACAGGGTTATGTTTTGCTAATAAATTTCTTCATTTCTTGGGAAATCCTGAAGCTGAAGTAACTCAACGCTGTGCTATCAATAGTTCAGTTAGGAGGGAAATTGTCATGCAGCTGCAACAACTGTTCCATGAAAAAAATCACTTGGTTAAATTGTTTAAATCGTTGTCGCTCTGTAGAAGATAACGGGAGAACAATAACGTTGAAAGTCAAAAATAAGGATGTCGTAGTTACCAACAGTTGGATGGTTCCGTACTCGCCACTGCTTTCTAAAACATTTAAGGCGCATTGTAATGTTGAGTACTGCAATTCGGTCAAATCTATTAAATATGTTTGCAAATACATCACGAAAGGAAACGACATGACCGTATTTGGTATTGCAGCTTCAAACAACAACGATGAAGTTTCACAATATCAGATGGGAAGATGTTAGTAGCAATGAGGCTGTTTGGAGAATCTTTTCATTTCTTATTCATGAACGTCATCCGATAGTAGTCTGTTCACTTGGAGAATGGACAACGAGTATATTATAATATTACGGCAGAGAACGCAGCACAAAGAGCTGAACGACCACCAGCGACAACGCTGACAAACTTCTTCGAGACAGGCGCGAGAACCATTTGCAAGAACATTGCTTTACTCGGAAATACCGAAATATTTTACATGGAATGCGTCACATAAAAAATTCCAATGCCGAAAACAGGGACAGCCTGTACCAGAATACCAGGATATTCAACCGATGCATTGGGGCGCATTTACACAGTGCACCCAAACAGTGGCGATTGTTTTTACTTGCGTTTATTGCTACTTAATATTCGTGGACCAACTTCATTTGAACCTACGAATGTTCAATGGTGAATTGTGCGCAACATATCGAGAAGCCTGTCAACGATTACACTTACTGGAGAATAATATCCATTGGGACCACACACTTGTTGGTGCTGTTATTTCATCTACTTCGCATCAAATACGATCACTTTTTGCCATCCTAATTTCAACGGGCTTCCCATCAAATCTACAAAGTTTGTGGAAGACAATATGGCTGAAGACATTGTGCATCGACTACGTTCAACAACGGAAAATCCTGAACTTGAAATTTGCGCTGAAATCTCCAATGAGGTATTGATATCTTTAGAGGATTTGTGCTTGATGATCGACCACTAAGAGATTTGCGTAGCAATCAGAATCTATACGGAGGCGCTGACTGACAAATTTTTGTCAGTTCATATCGGAGTATATTATAAAAACCATGTTTGGTTGAGCGAACGAGCTATATTAGCAGCAAAAAATAAGGATGTTGATGATTTAAATACAAAAATCCAGAATGAAATTTATGGACAAATACATTCATTTAAGTGGATCGATTCCATTATCAATCAAAATGAAGTTGTAAATTATCCAATTGAATTCCTAAATTTATTAGATTTGGCAGGATTACCACCCCACAACTTACAACTCAAGGTTGGCTCCGTGATAATAATGTTACGCAATTTAAATCAACCAAAATTGTGCAATGGAACAAGACTCGTTGTTAAAGAAATTTTGGGAAATTTGATCAAAGCGATAATAGTCGCATAGGAAAGTTTAAGGGCGAGGATGTTCTAATCGCAAGAATACCAATAATTCCAACTGATTTCCCTTTTGAATTAAAACGTGTCCAGTTTCCAGTGTGCCTAGCATTCGCAATGCCAATTAACAAATCCCAAGGCCAATCACTAGAAGTGTGTGGAATAAACCTGGAATTTCCCTGTTTTTCTCATGGGCAATTATACGTTGCATGCTCGCGAGTCGGCAAATCATCGGCGCTATTTCTTTTTGCCCCAGAAAAAAATACTAAAAATATTGTGTATGATAAGGCCTTACAATAGTTATATTTAAAGTATTTAGTTGTTATTCATTAATATATATGGTTTTCTTGTAAAAAAAAAAATTGTTTCTCATTATTGTCAAATAATCCAACTGATTTTTATTTCCCCGTATTACATTTCCTTAGTCCACGATTGTACACCACCTGTGCGAAGCCAAGGCAAACGTAAATAGTAAGCCAAGTCTTTCAAGAATTTCGAAATTATACACAAAAAAAGGACAGACAGACAGACGGACACCGAAGTGTTTCTATAAGGGTTTTGTTATTCCTTTGGAACAAAACCCTAAATATATAGCGGTACGAAGTTCGCCGGGTCAGCTAGTAATATATAGAGGTGATGAGTTTGTTTATTTAAACGCGCTAATCTCTGGAACTACTGGACGGATTTTCATGCAGTTTTCACCAGTATTATTGTTGGCTTTCTGGACATTTTGATACAAGAAGTGATACGGTAAAATGAGATTTGTGAATAAAGTCGGGAAATGGCAACCTTCTAAGGCGGGCGCTATCTAAACAGTAAAATGAGATTTGTGAATAAAGTCGGGAAATGGCAACCTTCTAAGGCGGGCGCTATCTAAACAGTTAAAGACACAAAAAAAAAAGTCAGCGACAGCATGTTTATCTTTTAAGGTAGATCCACAATAATCATTTTTATGGTTCTGTAAAATGTCGACAAGCTAATCCCGCCTTTAATTTTCATACCGCTTCCCTAAAAAAGTACATTAAAAAAATTAATTTCAGCATTCTGGCCTCAATAATTTTGGAGCATTTAGCCAAAAACGATAAAACGTCGACATGCGAATGTCGAAAATCCGAAAACGCAGTTTTGTAGATCTTAGTAAAAGCATTAAGAAAAAATAAGTATAAAAATATCGATTAGTAGACGAAACCCGAGGAATCGCCAATTGAAAGTTTTCTTTAATTCATAAAGTTCTGCCTGAAATTGACGCGTCTCAGTGGTGTTTTTCACATTCATTCAACCCTTATTTGCTCAACTACAATTTGCACGCAGTTATCACGAAGATGACAGCGTGCTGTATAGATAGAGGTATATGACATATGAAATATGGATCTATGTGTGTAGGTTAACATAAGTGAGCGCATTATAGATCCAGACAGCGATGCCAGAACGCTGATTTTTTGTTGGAAGATGATAGCCAATGAGAAAGTACCATGTCTGAAGCATATTCTGTTCTACAGCAAAAGTACTCAGGCGGTTGGTTACTGTCAAAATTTCGTTGTGTTAAATTACTGATTCTGTAAACCATGATTTATAGAGCTCTGTTGAGGCTCACTTAAGATTCCTAGTGATACGTATTAGAAGCTCTAATAAAATCATGGGTAGAATCACCCATGTATAAACGTTACCGTTGAAAGTTAGTGGAACTTGAAAAAAGCAAGAGCGGCCGTGTGGTCTTTGATTTTGCAAAAAAAAAAAACTTATTTGATAATGCGTTTTTAGTATTTATTATAGTATTTATTTATTTAGGCTATAGAGGAACACATTATTTTTCATATTGTATCAAAGTTTTATATGTAGGAGATCATTTTCTAAAGAAACAATAATAAATTAACTTAAAAATCGTAGCACCCGGTACCCACTTTACATGCACTCACACAATAATTTTAAATTACATAAGGAATAATCGTATGATATCGAAAGAGCATACATTAGTTAAGTTAGCGTTTTCTAGGCTAAGTACTTTCTGTGAAGTGTAATTTTGTTAAAATAAAACTAAGATGATCAGTTGCAATAAAGCGGCCAAAAAAATAAACACGCGTTGGGTTTTAGTCGGTGACCTTACATATAACATAACAATTCTTGTTGTCGGCCTCCTTTACCTCAGAACTCAGCCAGTCAAGTATTCAGTAGTCGACCCCTGTTAGGTTAGGTTAGGTTAGAGTGGGGCTTTATAGAGGCCCAACCACACTTAGGCCAGACTAGGCCCATTCCGCACCCTAATGGAACCAGTTGGAGCTTCTTACGAAGTTACGTATCTGATTGATGCTGATTTTACTCAGATCGCTCAGACTGTCAAGGAAGTGCTTGCATAGGTGAGTTCTTCTACGAAGCACCAAGGCCTCGCATGAACATAAGAGATGGAAGATGATTTCCTCCTCCACTTCATCCTGGCAACTTTTGCGAAAGTCATTGGCAGGGACTCGAAATCTGCTTGCATGTCTGCCGAAGGTGCACTGTCCAGTAATGACGCCTATAATGACGATAATCACCGGTCTGTCCATCCGAAGGAGGCAGGTAGTGCGTTTAGCATCCAGCGCGGGCCAAATCTTTTTGGTGTGCAAACACGTTGAGCCTTCTTGCCACCTGTGATTGGTGATTTTAAGGCTGTGAAGTTTTATGTTTAATTTGGTTGTAGCTAGTGGCATGGCCGGTAATTCTCTTCGGGATTGTAATGGAATTGTGGTCGCATGCCTGGCGAGTGCGTCAGCTTGGCAATTACCCTGAATGTCACTATGCCCAGGCACTTACATGAGGTGAATATTGAAGTGCTGGGCCATCTCATCCAGAGATTGGCGGCACTTTAGGGCGGTCTTAGAGGTAAAAGTGACCGAGTCTAGGGATTTAATTGCGGCTTGACTCTCTGAACAAATGATGATATCCCTCTTGGATACCACTTCCTTGATCGCCATAGTCTCCGCCTGAAAGACAATGATTAGGGAGGCGAAGGGAAATATTTAGGTTTAGGTCTCCGGAGTACACTCCCGCACCTACTCCCGACTCAGTTTTGGAGTCGGGGGGAAGAGGAGCTGGGGAAAGGTGTAGTCGGTGACTGAGGGCAGTGAATTCAGTTTATTTAATACTGTGGAGTGTCCAGTCCTGAGGTTGGTCCACATATTGATTGATTTCAGTCTTACCGCCGTGCAGGCTGCTACCTGTCTGTTGTAGATGTCTACTGGGAGAATTTGAAACAGTATTTCTAGTGTGTGTGGTGTGAAATGCTCCTCCTATGTTAATGCACGCCGACCTCTGCACACGACTGAAAATATTACGGTAGACTGATTTATCGAGCGCTGTCCACCAGACTGTGATACCATAGGTCAGTATTGGTCTAACGACCGACACATAGAGGCAATGGACAACTCGCAGCTGTAAACCCCATTTGCATCCTATGGCCTTCTTGCAGCAGTAAAGTGCCGTGGAGGCCTTCTTTATCCGCTCAAGAATATTGGGTTTCCAGCTTAATTTCTTGTCGAGAATAAGACACAGAAATTTCGCACTATCCTTTATTGGTAGTGTCACACCTGACAGTGTGATTGGGTCGATGTTGGGGATCTTGTTTCTCTTCGTGAAGAGAAACATATCTGTTTTCTGCGGGTTCGTGCCGAGCCTCTGTTGACAGATCTGCGGGCCACTGAATCACCAAATTTAGAGTTGATAACTCTGCTTGTCAGGATGTTCTCAATGAGTCTAACAAGCTGTGATTTGTCTCCGAGCCTTGTCAGGGGCGCAGGATTGCTCCATGCTCAATGTTGTTGAAGGCCCCCTCAATGTCCAGGAATGCCACCAAAGTGTATTCTCTGAACTCGAGGGATCTTTCAATCGTGGTGACGATAGTGTGTAAGGTAGTCTCGGTGGATCGCCCTTTGGTGTACGCATGTTGAGAGCTTGATAGCCTGCTATTACCAATGTGCGAGCGGGTATAAGCATCAATCAACTTTTCTAGTACCTTTAAGAGAAAGGAAGAAAGACTGATAGCTCTAAGATCACGTGGGTTCACATGCGAGCTTTTTCTTGCTTTGGGGATGAAGACGACATTCACCTCCTTTCAGGAGCTAGGGATGTGGGCCAAATCCACACAACCTTGAAAGGTTGCATGAAAGGTAGGGTGTTGTCGGCTACCTTTCGCAATTCCGCAGGAATGATACCGGCCGACTTGAATGGCTTAAAGCTACGCAGTGCCCATTGGATCCTATCATTTGATATCATTAATGAGTGACTGGAGCGTTCGTGTGCAGGCGGCCCTTTGTCGTTGATGCAGTTATAGGTACAACTGCCCGGAAAGTGTACATTTAACAGAAGATATGGAGACTCGGTACTGGAGCTGGTCCACGTACCATCAGGCCTCTGTAGATAACTGGGTGGTTGGGGGGAGGTGGCTAGCACCTTACTAAGCCTGGACGCTTCAGAGGTACTTTCTATTTCTTCGCAGAATGCCCTCCAAGACGTTCGTTGGGAGTTCTTTAAATTTACTATATTCCTTGAACTGTACTTTGTAGAGGGTCCGATTCCTCTTGGAGCGTGAATTTGGCTTTATTGACGGCTCGCTGACGGTATTATGGGTAGAGTGAGGAACTGGGAGCCCCACTCTGTTTTCTTTGAAGACAAAACCAGCGTTCTAGTTTCCATCTACAAAGAAGGCCTCCCCACTGACCCCGCAATACTGAAACGTCTGTACATAAGGTTTGACTAGATTTTCAATCTTTCTCCTGAGAAAGTGGCCAATGGCCTTGCCGCTTTCGGTCATTACATTAGCTCCAAGCGGATCTCCCATCTCCAACGTAGCCGCGCCGACCACAGTAAGTACTTTTGCTCCTAACCAACCCCAGCAGATCCCTGCTATCTCTTTCTACTATCAAAATGTAAGAGGACTTCAGTCTAAGACGCAATCCGTATTAAGGCAAACGCACTCTTTGCCCTTTGAGATATACGCTCTCACCGAAACTAATTTGATTCCTGAAATCAGCGGTAACGAACTTTTCCCTCCATTCTTCAATGTCTTTCATGATGACATTTCGCCCAATGTAGACTTTCCCCGCCGAGGCGTGCTAGTGGCTATCCTTAACAGTCTCGACTCTTCGCTAATCTCAGTCTCCTCATCGCCCATGCTCGACTCCATCTGTGTCAAAATCATATTCCCACACAAGACCCTGAGTATGAACTCTGCTGCTACATTCTTCCCTCACAGCCAATCGACTCCTATCGATTGCTTGTTGACTCCGTTGATCGCATAGTTGGCCTTGCTGATGCTAACGACGACATTGTCTTTTGTGGTGACTTTAATCTCCCTCACCTCCGTTGGTCCTTTTCCGATGATCTATGTTGTTTTATGGCCTCCAACCCTTCTTCGCCCAAGAAGTGTCTCTTTCTAGATCGGTGTAATAACTCGGGTCTATTCCAGGTCAGCTGTGTTCCGAACTTCCTTGGTCCACAACTTGACCTCATATTCACAGCTCTTCTGTTTCACTCTCCACAATTCCGCTTTCCACCATTAATAGTCACCATCCCCCTCTGCTGCTCACATTTTTCAATATCCGCCCTACCCGCAGTCCTCCCCCCTCCAAAATTCCTTCATATGTCTTCCACAAAGCCAACTTCCGGAAAATTGCTGCTTATCTCAGCCAGTGTACTTTCGACTTCGCTAATCAAACCGTTGAGAAAGGTGTCGACTCCCTGTACAGAAATATTCTTCTCTCCTTCTCTCTCTTCGTCCCATTCTCTCGTAATAGACTAGTCCCTACCTCCCCCACCCCCCTGGTACAACCGTAAGCTTCGTACCTTAAGAAATAGAAGAAATAAACTCTGGACTGTTTTCCTCCGCACCCGCCTCCCGTCTGATTAATCGAACTTTCTAGGCATTTACTTTCGCTACATTCAACTCTACGACTCTCTCTATAAGGGATACCTAGAGGATACGCTCGCCAATCTTATAACCGACCCCAAGTCTTTTTTCAATTTCATAAATTATAAAAGAAGATCCGATTCCCTTCTTCCCACCCTCTCTCTCTTTTAATAATTCTTCATCTTTGGACCCCTCCACGATCTCTAATTTCTTTGCATCTTTCTTCGAAAAATTGTTTAATGATGGCCCCTTCATACCAGACCCTTCCTACTTCGCGTACCTTCCGAGATTCTCGTTCGGTCCCGCCGTCTTGCCCATCTTCGACCCAACCCTTATACAACTCAGACTAGACCAACTGCCCGATGAATACAACCCCGGTCCCGACGGTCTCCCCTCCATTTTTCTCAAAAAGTGTTCCTCCCTCCTATCCTTCCCTCTTTCCATTCTTCTCCGTTTATCGCTTCATAACCCACATTCATAAAAAAGGTCCTAAACATGATGCCACAAACTACAGACCCGTAGCCAAACTTTCTCACTCACCTAAGATCTTCGAAAGCCAAATGTATGACTCATTAAGCTTTCAGTTGAAGTCCCTTATATCGTTTAGTGGATCTCCCTTTATATTATATATATTATATATAAAGGGAGGTCCACTATATTATATATAAAAGGAGGTCCACTACCACGAATCTCGTCAAACTAGTCTCATTCGCTTTGTCAGCTATGGAAAGGGGCGATGATGTCGATGTCATCACCACCGACTTCAGTAAAGCCTTCGACAAAATATCCCATAGATGGTTCTCTATAAATTAGCTGCCTTTGGGTTCAGCTCGTCCTTACTGTCATGGCTTTCAGCTTATTTAGACAATCACTCCTACCAAGTCCGCTTCAGATCTATCCTATCCCGATCCTTTACAGCCCCATCAGGCGTCCCTTCTAGATCCACTCCTATTCATTTTCCCAGTCAAAGACCTAAAGTATATCATTCTCACTATATGTCGACAATACCAAATTCTTCAAGTCTTTCAAAACCGCCAATGACTCTCTACTTCTTCAACAGGACCTCGACCGCTTCTCAACTTGGTGCACAAAAAACTGCCTAGAGCCTAGCATCCCTAAGTGTCAGTCCATAACTTTCTCAAGAAAGCGTTTAGCCTCCACTCCACGCTTCTGCCGCCTACACGACCATCCCATTACCCGTGTCAACTCTATCCGTGACTTGGGTGTAATATGTGACAGTGTACTCAACTTTCGAGCCCACATTGATCACATAATTAACAAAGCAAACTCTACCCTCGGTTTTGTTAAACGTTGGTCTAAAGAATTATCCGACCCATACGTCACAAGGGAACTCAACACTACCTTCGTCCGCCCAACACTTAAATACGCCTTCCAAATTTAGTGTCCATACCAAACCACGTATTTTGCCAGGATATAAAATATCCAGCGCCGCTACCTTCGCTTCGCTCTTCGCGGTCTCTCCTGATCCAACCCTCAAATACTTCCCCCTACCACGTCCACCTCCAACTCCTTAACTTACAAACCCTTGAAGACCACAGAGATATTGCTGACATCCTCTTCATCTCCCGTCTCTTTGATGCAGCATTGACTGCTCAAGCATTCTCAGCTCCATCCACATTAATACCAACCCATGTAACACACGCACCCTTCGCTTCTTCTACCTTCCTTCCCATCACAGCTCCTACGGCTCAAATGAATCTATATTCCGGATGTTGCGCAAGTGTAACTCCGCTTCCGCTTTCGACTACAGCGTGATACCCTCCACCCTAAAACTCTCTCCTCCGTGCTTGTCTTTAGCCAATAAATGGGGCTCTTGCCACACTAAACTTAAACTTAACTTCTGCTGACAGTTTCCCTGTACCTGTCCCAGTCAGTCTTCCTGTAATTACGAAAGACCATGCGAGGTGGGAGAGTTTTAGCTAAGCCAAACTCGGGCTCATTGTCAATGTTACAAATTACCAGATTAGTATCAGTAATGTAATCAAAAAGAGACTCACCTCTGTCGTTGATGTCGGAGCTGCCCCAGACTGAGTGATGTGCGTTGGCATCGCACCCCAGGATGACAGCAGTTTTTGTCCTCCCTGAGTCCTTGATCATACCCCTGAGTTTAGTGGTCGGCAGAGGTCCCTGACAGTCATGCGCCATGTAAGTTGAGCTGACCCAGAACTTCTGGGCACCTAGCTCCAGGCTGACCGTCACGGAGTCGCAGTCGCTGTAATTGGAGAGGAGAACGGTTTTTAAATTGGTCTTCGTGAGGATGCAGGCTCTAGGCTTACCTTTATTCCTCACGTAGACAAAGCTGAATCTTTGGGTCCTGAGTCCACATACCAGGTCGTTGATAACCCACGGTTCCTGGACTAGGACTATGTCCTCCCCGCCTTTACCAAAACGGAGAAGAAGGGCGGCCGAAGCCGCTGTGGAGTGGTGGAGATTAATTTTAGTGAACCGAAGCATTGCTATCGGCTTCACCCTCCGTAGTGTGACCTACGGCCTTAACTTCCACCACTGTGATGTTGGCGTCCTCCTTCTGATCAGACTCGAGGATAGAGTCAGTCTGGCTGCACAATTCACTGGACATTTTTCCATCAGACAGCTCAAGGCCATCACCCTCTAGATCCAGAATGTCCCGGTTCGGTGAGGATTCTTTGGGACCCACCTCCTCCACCTCTGCCTCCATTGGGACCGCTGTTGCAGTGACCGGAGGAACCCTATTTTCAATGAAGGAGGAGATGGAGGGAGTAGGGGCCTCAGGAGCAGCGACACCGACTTCCTCCTTTCTAGCCGGGGTTGGCGGAACTGAGACCACCATGGCCAAGGTTGAAGAGGCCGATGTTGATGATCCGGGTTCCTCTTCGTCTTTTTTGTAAACCCGAAGGTTTACCTGACCAAAACTATAGTGAATTGCACCGTTGGATTCCGCGAGTGGTTTGAGGGATTCCTTGTTGATTAACAACAAGACCGACATGAATTCCCCCTTAGGCTCATCGATTTTTGCAATTCTCCAGTTGTCGGTTGGGAGATCAGGATTGCAGAGCCTAATAACCTTTAAGATTGTCTTTGGGTCCGATGGACTGATCGGGAACCAGCCACGAGAGCTGGGCCTGTTAGGGATCTGGTCCCTAGGCACAACATCAAGCTGTGTTCCAGTCCATGGACTTTTTAGTTTGCTTATAGCAAGCTTATATAGATCAGCTGATCTTTGATTCGTGAAGGATACGAGCTTGACATTATTCCGGTGCCAACCAGCGTCAAAGCCCACGGGGGCAGGACCTCCATGCTCCTCGAGAAAACTGAGGTAGTTCTCCACAAGCCGGACTTCAACCTTCCTCCAGTTCTCCCGGGAGATGTGTGCGTCGGGGTTGTTTCTATCAACCACCGCATACACCAGGTTCCCCCTCAATATATGTATCTCTATAGGACATGTTGGGCCTGATCGGTACGGGGCCGCTTTCGCCGGTCGGAGAGGAGGATTCCGCCGAACGCTGTCGTTTGGACGTGAAGTCCTTTTTGTAGAAATGCCGGCAACTTTGTTGGCCCACTGCAGCGTTTTCCTATCCTCATACGACAGGTTATGTGTAGACGCATACCTCTCGATTTCGCGAAGGTCGTGCAGGCTCCTCGTGTAACCTTTTCTCGAGAGCCTGGGAGTAGAGTAGGTTTTGTGCGTCCTAGATGGCCAATGGAAGGATTGGTACTGCTAGATGGACCAGCTCTGGCAATACCAGCAGGTCCAGGATTGACGTTGCTGGAGGAAGAACCAGCTCCGACAATGCCAGACGAGCTAGCAGCCGACGGCCCAGAGGCTCCTGTAGTAGCTCTGCTGCTTTTGTTGTTTTTGTTTAAAGTTTTTTGAAATGTTCATATTGAATCCCACGAGTAGCGGAGAGAGGATGGATCCACTGCGCAGAGACCCGCAGTACGCAGCTTCGGTTATTAGTAATCCGTAGTTCGCCAAGTGCTCCGGATACTCCGTTAGCGACTGGACTTTTATGTAGGTGGGCCTCCAGCCAGGCTGATCATCGGCACGGGTCGTATAACACCTTGATCCGGCCCACCGGGAGGGGAGTGGAGAGGAGAAGATGGATGTATGGGGCGAGGGCTTGAGAGGGGGGAAGGGAAGGGCTGGCTACATCTTAGCTTCGGACCTCATCTTTGAGAATAAATTCTCTAGACTCATCGGTCTTTACTAAGCCTCCGCATCGCGTGAAGGTGTGCAGCTACGCGAATGAGTCTCGCCCCTGTTTCCACATCCAGAAAACAAAATAAAAATAAACAACAATGTTTTTAAATATAAAATATTGACGGCCAACTTAACAAAACTTATCTCCTGAAGTCGAATCTTCAGTAGTCGGCCAGGGCGGGCGACCTTAGAAGAACTATTGGAAAAAATATTTTCTTACGACGGCGACGGTTTTTATTTAAAATATTTTTTTTTTAAATTTTTGTTCAATATTTAGTTAAAAGAATCTATTGATAAAACAAATACAATAATATAACGCACCTACCGGCAATATTTCACTGATTTTAAAACTTTTGAAAATCACTTTTTCTTTTCACACCATAAACCAGACGTTTCACTTTTGATGAAAACTTGAATCAAAGTGACAATTTTAACTAAGAAACTAGCAACTGCTTTGGAACAGCTTTTACTCACAGAAAGGAAAATCATTATCCTTTATAGAAAAAAAATTATGTGTGTATTATAAACGGATTAACTATTATAGGGTTCAACACTGTGTTTCATTTATGGGCCCTATTACGCATCGTTTTGTGGCGCGGCGGCCGACTACTGGACGTGGCCGATCTCAGATGCCATCACCCTAGGTATTTCTAACAATTTCCATAAAGCTTGACCTCCCTAATTTTAGTCAGTCTGCTCCAAAAATGTGTTGTGATCTAATAAAACTCAACCAATTTCCTTTGTCATCTGCCTGAGTGAAAGCTTTGTAAATTTTTTTACTTAAGCAAACTGTTCTTCCAGCTAGTCTTGCACCACAAATTACCACTGCACTCGCGAAGTGTCCTTTTATTAATGCCCAATATAAAATTTATTAATTTATTTTAGCATGAACTATACTATATTATGACTCCATGCATGTCTTGTTAAACAAAAATAAATTTTTTTAACGTCTGCCAAAAACGTTATCTTTTGTTATCGACTCCTTAGTTCATAAAGCTGAATCAAAAAAAAAACCAAAAAGCAGCACAAATCCATTAATTTAAACATCAATGCTTAACCTCAAAACCTTTCTGTCAGAGGCAAAACAAAGCGTTACATTCATATCGCATTTTTACCATTTTTTCCTCTCCCCTTAAAATGGAAAAAATGAATTTCTTTCCATTCGACCATCTGTTCATAGCAAGAAATATTTGCACATCAATGAAGGAAAGTACACTAATAAATTCATTGCTCTGCAAATACTGCTGCCTCATAGGTGGACGGCAAGAGTTGGGTCGATCCCGAACCGACTATCCCACAAAAAAAGAAAAGACCAATGTGTGTTTATGTGCTATTAAAATCGAATCAAATAAATTAATCATTAATGGTACTGGTATGTAGCGACACAATGCGGAAGGCAAAAAGATAAAAGATACGATATTGACAATTGCAGTTTTGTTTTTTCTTCCACACGCTTTGTGCACTATTCGTATATGGATGTTGTAGGAAAGGAGTATAATAGGCGGGACATGCTTGGATCCCCCTGCAAATATTTTGACTGAGTGATTACAATGGAAAATTTTGATTTATTGTCAACAAAAAATATTGTTGATGAGTACAGTTTTCAAATTCACACACACATGTTAGCATGGATACGACTATCTTCAAATTACTGACTACCAGTTTTGATATTTGCGACGTTACAATATCACACGAAAGGATGCGTTTGTTCGATCCTTTGTGTATATGTGCTGTGGGCATGTGTTAACAATAGCGATGCGGACGAGAACCTAAGGTTCCGCATTTGCAAGCAAGATCTGCGGGGGCAGGTTTCCATTATGCGCACTAAGCAAATAATTTTTTTTGAATGACATAAAAAACATAAAAATGATAATTTTGTTTTTGAGGAAATAAAAAAAAGCTTTTCTTTTTTCTTAAGTTTAAATGTTTTATTTATTTATTTACTTTTTAATCAAACCGTGTTTATATGATTTATACACAAGGGTTTTTAACATTTTTTTTTCCAAATTCTACATAAATACTCTACTGCTTGAAGCAACTCTTCAAAGGCTATTCAACTATCCAAAAAACGATTTAGAATAATTATCATTGTCCAATTGTCTTTTAACGACTCTGAAATGTGTGTGCTATCAGGAGCAACAGAAAAACTGTCGAGATTATTGTGCTTTAGTTTTTTATTAATGAACCAGCAATCGGTGTGAGAACAATGTATTTACAGTTTGGGGCTGGTGGTGGTATGGGGCTCGCTAATAGGATTTCAAGCCTTTTTTTCCGCAGGGTTTAAACGCTCATGCGACTTCGTCGCTGAGGCATTTAGGTGTCGCACGAAATCTTTCACATTTTTGTGATTGTCAAGGTAATAATCACACTACACAATCGCAAAACGAAAATTTTGATAGTCAACAATTAACTATCAGCTTAACATTTCCGCCCCAGTAGTCGTTTTTTCAAAGCACTACCCGAGGCTCCTAATGATAACTCCTAACATAAACAATTTACTAACAAGTTTTGAAGTGATGTGTTTAGTATCGTAGTGATTTGAAATTCGATGAAACGAAAAGGCGACAGTAAGTTCATAAGATTTAATGTAGGAGAAAATGAGATAGGAAGCATTATACAGTGTTTCTTCTGTTCGTGGTTCTCTTTGTGCTCTGCATTGTATCTCCTCCACTCGTGTTTACGAAGGCATACTGGAAGTTTGCTTGGGCCCCAGCGTTTCTACGTGTGTTAATACGTGTGTTGTGCACGCATACGTAGTAAACGCCTTATAAAAATAATTTGCGATCATTTTTGTGTGACTTCTTGTTTTTTTTTATTGAACACTCTTTGCCAAAACAATAGAAGCGAGAGAAAAAAAGATCAGCAGAAACTCGTATTGTTCTTGTGTTTTGCTTTTATGTTTTCTTGTGTGCAGTTAGGTATGAATGTACAGCACCTTACACAATTAAGATACACCCACAAATAAGTTCTAATTTTGTTTTTTTTATCTGAGAAAGACAAGAAAACGATGCAGTTTCGATTGCAAATACATTGGCATGTATATTCCTGCATATCAGCATATGCATTATGGGAATCGGGGATATTTTCGGGGATATTGCAGTACTTTTTGTTTTTCCTTAAACAGATTAAAATTGTATCGGCTTGTATATATACATTTTTAATCTAGTCGGTTAAAATTTGAATATTTTTACAGCCTTTAAGCTAATTTTTTTTAACCGCCCAAGAGCTACAATAGTAGAACCAATCCGGTGTAGTTTCTTTGCATTTCGCAATAATTTTTGCTTTTATGCATCTATTTCAGAACTGTTAGTAAGCACAGAATAATAAAATGTGTTTCTTACCAATGTTAAAAAATAGACCTGACGTGCCATTTAAATTTCCAAAATCATCAACAATACTATAAATAAAAGTATGTCACAAAATAAGGATACACAAACCAGAAACCAACAAATTGGAGAATTTTGTGTTGTTTTTATTTACCTATCCCTACCTGCTGTGTCCTGCTGTGGCGACGCAAAGTCTCCCATATTTTTCGGTTGGGGATAAACAAACACCCTTTGTCCCGGCTGCCCGTGCCTGTGGGAGCTTTTTACTTTTCATCATTTTGAAGTACCAGTTGCACATCTTGGTATTATATGCTCTGAAAAGTAAACAAAAACTTCTTTATATGAATCGAATTCCTTTGTCTTGCGTTGACTACAAAAACGTTACAAACAGTTCCTTAAAAGAAAAGGAAATGCAATATTATTTGAAAAAAAGGGAGAGAAACATACATCAATAAAAGTATCTTAGGGTGTGTACACAACATTCTCCCGCTGCTCAAAATGTTAATATTAATATAATTCAATAGTTAATCAATATCACCAAGATGATAATCTTTGAATTTAACGGGGTGTCTAATTTGTCTTCCTGTTCATCGTGATGCTTGAATGATGCTGTCTGGAGGTGCTGATGTGGGTGCTGAAATTTGAATTACAGTACGGGTGGTTGTTATAGTAGGAAAAGGTTCTTGAAGTGAAGGCTGGTTTGTTATGATGTCATACTCCGCAAAGGTAACTCTCCGGGATGTTTAAACTATCGGCTTACTCTCTGGACAACTGGAACAAGTGCTGCTACTGTAACATTACTTGAGTTGATCGATGTGTCGTTTAAATACATGTTCTACAATATAATGCATTGAACCCAACTTGTTTATAATCTTACCGAACTCCCACGACTGTTTGTTGTTGCGATAAACTTGAGCTATACGCGTTCTCCCATTTGAAGATTTCGGAATGATCCATCCTGTGAAAAAGTTTTTGACAATGGCTCAGTAGGTCGAATCACATCCAGACGAATGCGTAAAGGGCGGTCTAGATATAGTTCTGCTGGATTTTTCCCACAAGCCAACGGTGTCGCTCTGAATACTTGCAAAATCTGTTACACTTTATCTTGTGTAATTTCTGCTTGAGTGCTTGTACATACCGCTCTGCTAATCCATTAGCGGCTGGGTGTGCTGGCACTGTAAAAATTTGAAAAATATCTCGTTCTTTACAGTAATTGTGAAAAACTGTATTTTTGAAAATAGTGGCGTTGTCTGTTGTTCCATGGAAGCAACATATTTCTTCTAGTAATCTAAGTGTTATTGCAGTATCCGGAGCTCGGGGAATTACTTTGCTTTCAAGATGACTCGTACTGGACTTTATATCTTCAATAATCTTCGAAAGGACAGAATCTTGAGGTGTAAGTTTTGATATAATCTCGCTAGTTATTTGAGCTGTTGATATATAGTTGAGAGTTTGAGACTGGATTTGATAAATTTCTTTGTCGATTGTAGGAACTTTAAGTGGAGATGTATCAATAACTAGATTTCTAGAAAAATAGTCGGCGTTGAAATTTTGATTGGCATTTCGATGCCTTTTTCATAGTTGAAGCGTGATAAATATATGGCATATCTCAATAACCTAGCAGATATCATTTGGGGGTAAATTTTTATGATGGTGAAATATTCTTAGCAAACGCTTGTTGTCTGTAATTAACTTAAATTTCCTGCCATAAAGGTATGTATGTATATCGTGCACCATTTAATCCACCAAACTTCTTTATAAAAAATTCGAAAAAGAAAATACAATGTGTTTCGCGAATATTAAAATTGAAAAAAAGAATAATGATTGAAAGAATTAAGAATTACAATTTGCGGAAAAATAATTACACATGCTAGAATTTGTTTAAAGAACATGTAAGATAAAAGAAATGAAGAGTTGAGTCATTTGCTGAGTCTACTTTCTGAGTGATTACTAAGGCTTGAATTTAATCAATTTGTTGTGGGTGTGCGGTTAGCTGCACCGACTCAGGGTTGCCAGTATCCCAGAGTCGGTCAAGTGCAAATACTATTGCCAATGCTCTTGCTTTCCAGCTTTCCATGACGGAAGTACTCCAGGAAGGTCAGTCGTTCGCTGGAGGTAGGGCCGTAAAAAATGCTTGCGGTGTTTTTTTTCCCCGGACTGTATTCGATCCCGGGTACTCTCTTTCAACAGTCCGACGCGCTAACCGAACGTGCCAACGGCGCCCTATCGAAAGGTGGAATATGCAAACTTTCCAAACAACCAGCCCCCCTAAAAGGCTACGCCCTTTCAGCAGTGGGCCGCCGGGCCACCTTCACTGTTGGTCGCATAAAATCTCCAAATTTTGGTACGCACTTTCACAACTCGACACATTTCGTCACTTCCCAGGTGCGTCTCGATAATTCGTCCGATGATCCATTTAGACGGCGGCAAGTTGGCTTCCTTAAGACAACATCATCGATTTAGGTTAGCGTGCGTCTTCTGCCACTTTGGTCTTTGCTGCAATGAAGTTAGATATTCTCTGTGCCACCGACTCCAAAATCCTTGTAGCATTGCCTGCAAGAGAGAGAAACCAATTAGAACCAATCGAAACAATATAATTGCGATCACAGGTTTGCGGGATTGCGGTGTATGGCTCCCCCATCAAAAAATGTGACGGGCGGGAGTTAAGAAGCGATTCTATTTTCACTTACAAGGTGTACATGTGTCACCTATGACCCGCTTTAAATGCGACTTCACTGATTTTACACCAGCCTCCCACAGACCGCCAAAATGGTGGTATAAAATTCCAGCTTATGTTGTGCTTGGAATTGTATTGTCATGCTGGTTGCAGAGGAGTTCATGCATTTCGTTTAGTAAACGCTTGCTCCTAGGAAGTTAGTAGTGGTGTTGCTTCAGATTTCCGAAGGTTTTCCGCGACGCGCGACGAAACGATCCAATGCTGACAAAAAGGCCGGCGAAGAAAGATCCGAGTTCCAAGTGAATCGCTTTTGTGACGAGGCACACGAAAACGGCGATGTAAGCTTTAACAAATTTGGGATTCCTACCGCGATTCAAACGGACCCGCATAGTCACATCCGACTGTCCGGAAAGGTCGCGAATACCGAATGCGCTCGCTTGGCAAATTCGCCATCAATTGTTTTGTGGTTTTAGAGCGTTCACGGAAACAGACCACACAGTCAGTCAGTCAAGTGTTTTCAAAGTCTATGTAAATCTAAAATGTTTAGTAAGAAGTAAGCAAGTGTTTTCAAAGTCTATGTAGGTTTAAAATTTTTAGTATCAAGTTAGAAAGTGTTTTCAAAGTCTACGTAGATTTAAAATTCTTAGTAAGAAGTTTGCAAATGTTTTCAGAGTCTGCGTAGATTTTAAATTTTTAGTAAGAACTTAAAAAGTGTTTTCAAAGCCTACGAAGATTTAAAACTTTTAGTAAGAAGTTAACAAATGTTTTCTGCGATAATTATGTGTTAAATACATTTGGAGTTATTAGTTTTTAGTTATTTTATGCGTAGCAAGGCGCGCTGGGTACGCCTGAATTGAAGACAATAAAAAATGGTAACATTATACATACTGGGTTTCTAAGCAATTTTCTTTTCAACGATCACTTCGACTTACAAAACACGACTAATTTTATTTATATACAAAATTGTTGAAGCACAGCGATTTAAATGATCTAGCAAGTGGTTGATTGTGACGGGTAATTCAATTGGTTGTGACAAAGAAGAAGAGGAGGCAAAATTGGCGGTTAGGTCGGCAGCGATTGGTTGATTAGCAACAATGATGGTGATAACAAGCAACAATGATGACACCCACTGGAGGCATGCCCATGCCGAAGACAATTAAAGCCAAGAAAGCTATTTTTAACGAACGATCAGCGAGAGTCAACACTAAGCGCTACGAAAGCCCGGCAGTTTGATAGCAAATGATCTTTTTTGCATTTAGAGCAACCGTGATTTGATTCGCAAGCAAGCGAACTGCTATCGGAACCTTGCTGCGAACTTGAACAACGCGACTAACCGAAGCGCACGATTGCAAACAACTACAACGATTTTGCAAAAATTCGGCGATTGTTAAATCATCTCTTGACCCTACCTATTCTGCCCAGGCTTACCTTGTTCCGTAGTCTACCTTTTGGGTTAATAGGCAAATAAGCCATGGATCGCGATTGCTCGATCCAACTGTATTCAGACACCTGAGAGCTTTGGCATGCTCTCAACCAACTTTTTACAAAAGGATAGCATTTTATTATTGAAACTCTTCTTTTTTGAACTCTTTTCTTTAGCTCCGTCTACAAATGTTCAATAATATTTAAATCAGGTGATTGCGCAGGTGTAGCAAGAATTTTTGGGCAGTTGTGAAGTAGCCACATCCGCGCAATCCAAGACTTATGCTTTGGATCATTGTCTTGATAGAACACAAAATCATCTTTGATCACAAGCCTTTCCACTGTCTTTCAGATTTGTTTTTAAAATGTCGATATTATATTTTGCGCCCATTTTTCCGTTGATAAAATGCACTTTTCCGGTTCCTTCAGCTGACATGCAGCCCCATATCATCAAGGAACCGCGGCCATGTCTCACAATTTTTTTAATTTTATTTCCGTTGTATGCTTCTCCAGGTTTTTTCCACACAAATCGTCGTCCAGCAGAACAAAAAAAAATTATTTTGAACTCATCCGTAAGGAGGACCTTACAAGAACAAACCGAAGCATAATTGGGTTACAAAAAGATACCCTAATACAAGTTACCTTTGACCACAAATTTATGTCTTTTTGCAAGTACTCTTTAGCGTCTCAAGTCAAGTCAGTCTAAAATCTAAAAAGGCGGATATCAGTGATTTCTTTCGTGCCACCCTGCCATTCAATTCATTTTCTCTGAGGAACCGGCGTACTGTTTCAGCACTTAAATCAATATTTTTAGTGTCCTTTAGCACTTTCTAAAGGTCAATAGCCGACGGCAAAGGATCATTCCTTATTGTTTTGATCAGAAATTTTCCATCTCTCGGTGTTATCTTCCTTCAGCTATCCACATTTTTAGCCTTATTTTCTATTCGACATTCCTTGAATCGTTTTACTATGTTAAACACCGTCGTCTTGCAGATTTTTACAACGTCACTTATTTCTCGGACCGATTTACCCATTTGGTGATTAAAAATTACAATTTGCCTCTCCTCAAAGGTTGTTTGTCGCGAAATTTTACTTTTTTTAATCGAAATAAAAAGTGAAAGGATTCAACTAAAATAATTGACAAGTCATCAAGTTTTTATAAATAATGGTCACCTACCGTTAGTGTCTCACTACAACAAGTGTCTCACTTTGAGAGTGACTAGTGAAAACAGATACTTTATTTCTTTGGTATTTTTAGTTTGTTGGTCTACCATATTTTCGTTTTCATTCGTTTTCTTTTTAGAATCCTAAAACCATTGTAAATTAATAAAAATAAAAGGACATGTGAAATGTTGGGCTTTGAATGTTTTTTTATTGAATTTTTTTTCCCACTTTGAGTGTGAGTGACAGTATAATAATGAAGTTTTCTCTGGTCCCGTGCGAATTCATTACAGGAAAGTTCGTCAGAAACGTCAGAAACGTCAGAATTCGAAGCGGAAGTAGCCTAGTGGGTGTGATCGCGGCTATCATTCAGAGAATGCTGGGTTCAATCCTCGACTATGATGGTGTTTGCATTTTTTCTTTCTTTTTTTTTCTTCCGTTAAGACTAAGAACTTTTTTCCTAAATTAAAAAAGGCTTCCAAATTCGGTAGAGTGATGAAGAGTTGAAGAGTTGATCGTTTAAAGTATACTCCAGTAAGTGCTTTTAGGTGGTATAAAGACCAGAATCATCTGCCAATATCATGATAGTGCATAAAAAGTAACTAATTCGCCATTTTTAAGAGTCCGTCATGTTGGATGTAAAGTGACGTAGTTTTATTCGTATTCTACCCAGAAAATCCTTTCATTTCATACCCATATCATCGTAGTGCATAGGAAATAGCTAGTCCGCAATTTTTGGAAATCGCCCATATTAGATTCAGGATGATGTCACCTAGCTAACAATGCATTGTAACTCAAATGAAACGTGGATGCAAAATTTCTGCTTTTAAAATATCCCTTAAAATAATTGCGGCGTTTTCAGTGTTAATGCGTAAATTGTAATTTTCGTGATATCTAACATTGTAGAACCCCGAATTTTCAAAAAAAATCTTTAACTTTACAATAACTTCCTTGAATTTGTTTTCGGCATATAAAGATTTTTAAAAAAATAACTGAATTTGGCAATTCTCGTCGAGTTTGGAGTGTTTTTACTTGTGAGGGTTTCAACTGTGCCATCCATTTTGTATCCCTCCTAATTAAAGCACGTTACGAATCTTATTGTTTATGGTTTTCTGTAAATAAAAAACCTCCCATTCGACCGATTTTAATGATTTCATGTTATTTTTTTCCTTACTTCATCACCAAAAAAATGAGGTACAAGCGATTTTCATCGCATCTATAGAACGGTGGAAATTTACAAAAGTTCGTCTTGACCCCAATGTATCCATTTTTGCACGTTTGCCGGAGGGTGTATCTCGCCCCGTTTAGGAGGTAGAGGCAATTTAAAATCAAATCAAACAACATGGAAAAATAATTCATTAAAAAACAATGACTTACAATAAAGTACTATACCAACTTAGAAAGGCGAAAACTTGTTCATTAATAGTACATTAAAGTTAGATTGTTCATGCCCATAGTTTGTGAAAAATTCGCATACAAACTCAAAATTTTAATAAGCAATAACAGAAAAAAAAGTTTAAATAATTTTGTTTTTCATAACTGTAAGTCGCAGAGCTAAATTAGGACCTGGCCGTTAATGCTCACATTCATTCTGAGTCGAACACAAAAAACAGAATTCGTTTTCGTTTCGGCTTCATTTTTTTGGTGATGAAGAAAGGAAACAAATAACATAAAAATCATTCAAATGGGTTAAGTGGGAGGTTTTTTATTTACAAAAAACCATAATACCGCCGAGTATGTATCCATTTTTGCACGCCACTGTCCATACTAATAATTAATTAAAACATGTTTTGGTCTTATTTCAGTATGGGCTGAAACAGGTGACTTCCGCGACACGACGCATAGCTCAATGGCAGCTGTTGCAAATAGTTTGGATCCCACTCAATTAGGATTTCAGTCGTCTTTATTAAGAACGAGAAGTAGAGATAGAAAAGAAGGTGAGATATATGAAATGAATAAACGCAATTTCTATTTACTAATATTATTATTATTAATATTTGTTTTCGTTCATAGGCAATCGATCAACCAATGACACAACAATAAAATCAGAAAATGCAAGCAATATGGGTCAAGATGATTCCGTTATATCTGGAAAGGACGACGCAAAGAATGATAAAAAGAATAAGAGGCAACGGCGGCAGAGAACTCACTTTACCTCACAACAATTACAGGAGTTAGAACATACATTTAGTAGAAATCGATATCCAGATATGTCAACGCGAGAAGAAATCGCAATGTGGACTAATTTAACGGAAGCCAGAGTTAGGGTAAGTGAGTTTTAGTTTTTAGGGTTTTATTCCAAAGGAATAGAATTAGTTCGGTGTCCGTCTGTTTGTCTGTCCTCTTTTACATATTTGCCCATAACTTCTAAGTTCTTTGGAGTTAAGGGATGAAATTAAGACGGAAAATGCATCTAGGCAACCCAGAAATAGACCATCAGAATTAATTGCATATTAAAGAAGAAGTTAGTACTGATAACGGCTGGAAAAACTTCTATTGGCTTTGATGGTCGATATGGCTATCATTGGAAAGGGGGCGGAGCGCAGATTATAAAAATGTCTGTCCGTCCATCATTAAGCCTTCATCTTGGTAATTGGTGAACCACTTTGAATTAAGAAATGAAATTTTGGGAATAGATGTGTTTGTATTGCGCAGTAAAGATTTTGAACAAAAATTTCGGAAAAAAACTACAGACTAGCCAAAAGCTAGTACTACTACTAAATTTTTTAATATTTTCTTTTATTAAAACTAATCGAGTGATATATCATTCGATAGATCTTTTAAAATAAAATAGTTTCATTTTCAACTTTTCAGTCAAATTTTTCGTTTTTAAGTTATTTGGACTCAAAGTTGCCCTGAAACAATGAAAGAGGCGTTCCCCCCTCCAGTTTCCACACCGATGTAACTTAAAATCTGGAAAAAAAAAAATCTGAAATGTTCGTCTGAATGTAATCTTTACTTTAAAATTGGTCTGAGCATTCTGGCTTTAATAGTTTTTGAGTTATTAACCAAAAACCTCAAAACAACATATCGATTTTGTTTGATAGTATTCCTCGATTTTCCTACTGCTGTGTTTTGCCTTTTTCGTTTTAAATTTTTTTAATATGATGGATGGATGGTTCTATTGTTAGCTAGGCACTAAAATTAAGAGTGATCTATTAAAGAAAAGTGAGCACCACGATGTGTGCCCGCATCAAAACATGTCTAGTAATCACTTTTTATAAAGAAACTGGCTTGATTTTTTTTTTAATAGCCAAGTCATTTTTCACACGGATGGCACAAAGAGCAAATGGAAAAGGATTTTCTTTTGTTTAAGTTTATTTGAAACGATATGAAAAATTTTAGTGAAGTCATCTGACATTGTGAATTTCCTTAACTTATATTAAATCGTTACTTCTAATCTGTTAACGAAAGGACGAAACCCTCGGCGGGTGAGTAAAACTCACACTAGACAGGCTTTTTTTTGTTCTATTTACACAAATTTCATATATTAATACTCTTTATAGTTGCCAAAAGTTCAAACAGGATAACAAAATAATCCAAATATATAAATAGCATAACAATAAAATCCAAAAATAAAAGCTATGACTAGTTATTGCATTTCTTTTTAGGTTAACTAAATGCGCTTGTGAGCTTTTTTTAGCTAAAGTTTTAGTTATAAATAAAAAAGAACATAAACTATTTCTTCAGTGAGCAAACAGCTTTTATCCATCTTTTGAAAGATAGCACTATCCTGAGCCAATTCATTCATTCATAGTCATTCCGTCCTTGTGTAATCATCGAGATGCGCTTGGGCAGAAATATCGTTAAGAATGTTAAACAAATTGTCTTCAGTCCGTATTTATCTCGTATCGCAACTGCGTATTATTCCTGGTGAGATAAATAATATTTAATAGTCCAAAACCCAAAGGATGTGCAAGCGTATTAGAAATTACGCCCAAAAGGGGTGATTCAAGTATTATAGACTAAAATAGCATTTAAAATTTAAAAATGCTAAAAAAAATTGTTTATGTATTTAGGTATTCAAAAAATAACGACAAAAAATTTAAATTTGGTTACGAAGTATAGCTTTAGACGGCGCTACGTGTCACAGAAGCAACGAAATCACCTGGAAAAGTTTCCGGACCGTGCTATCTCTCGAATGGGTGATCACCATTCCTTGGGGCTACGTGAAAGATAAGTTCTACGCCAACAGCCCAGAGTCGATTCAAGGCATCAAAGGTGGAATTCGTGAAGCTATTGAGGTCCGACCCACCGAACTCGCCGTTTGATTTGGGCTTAAATTTCGGAGCGATCAGCAAAAAGGAAAGGATTTTCTTTCTTTAGTTTTATTCGAAATGAAAAGAAGATTTTTGCTGAAGCTTTTTCGAATTGTCAACTTCTTTGACTTACATTAAACTGTTTTGCGGCAGGACGAAACTCTCGGCGTTTGAGTAAAATACAGAATCTAAAATTTTCCTTTCGTTAATCAGTTGATTCTTTATCAAGTAAAACGATTAAAAACGATTAGATTATTTACCCAAAAAGTAAATAAACCAATTTTGAAGTTGCAGTTGCCGCTTTAGCATAAACACGGTAAATTTACAAATTATCCGTTATACTATCCACTATGAAGATTGCTGCTACTTTTTCGGTTGTCAATGACAGAAAATACCTACATATTTTCTTTGGAACATCAAACCTTTTTCAATGCAGAATTTAGATCACAAATCTTCTGCAGTTTTTTTACGTTTCCAGACTCAGGATATGTTATCACAACATATATATAAACATATATTATCACTTCGTGAACAAAACTTCTGGTATGTTGGATTGTACGAGTTTTTTTCATAGACTGTTTGCCCACAATTAAAATAACCTACATATTACATCCCACCGCGTTTTATGCCACCAGTTGTAATACACTTAAAGTAATTGATTTAATTATAAATCTTAGGTACATACTGAAAGAGAAAAAGACAAAAGAAAAAAAAGGAAAGACGCTAAATGCCCATGAAACCACTCTTCTTATGATAATATCAGAACACGTCGCTTTCTTCACTTGATTAATGCGATATAACCAAATTCAAATTATATAATCTCTGCCTGGGGTACATAGGCTAAATTACTTTAGGAAAAACAGGAGGGTAATGCCACAGCACGGCAATGATTATACTTTCCCTTAAATAACTTATTTTATTTGTGTCTACCCCAATTCACCCCATTCTTTAAGTTTAACCCTAATTTCTATCGGGAAGAATTCATATGATGTTTTACATTGATGCATTTTCGCCCTCTGAAAATTCACAGATGTTTACACTAACAACTTTCACATTTTGGCATGGGGTTGACAAATTACCATCGTATGATAATCTATTGTAATTTCGCATTTATATCTTTTGAAGGAATGGATATAATGGACCATAAAGCAATATTTGTTATTGTCCTTTTTTGGTGTTGCCCTTGCGATCTGGGTATTTAAGTCGTTGACGAAAATAACACAGATGCGTGCATCATGGAAAAAACCTCACAGCTATTTTATAAAACATATGTTAATAATATGAGAAGCCTGTAAAGCGTTTTCTTGGTTTTTTTTTGTCGTGGATAACAGAAACGATGAATGCTAACAAATTTATATTCATGTCATATGCTTTTTGAGATGTGCGACGCATACAACAATGTTGTATGCTTTTTAAGTTTTGCTTTTTACAACTGAAGATCCCGCTAACTACTCTCATTCATGAACTTCTGATATGCCCAGTTTCACAGCGAGTGTTGAAACTATCATTTTGGTTTAAGCTTGTGATTAAAACTTTTTTAATGTCACAGTGCCCATTTAAACAAAAAGTATAATTAACCGTGTCGTTTCAGGTGAAGGACAGAATTCTGCCGTTTAAACTTCGGTTCAAGTGAAAGATTGATACCTGTGTTAAAAGCGGCTGTCCTGTGGTAGAAAATAGTTTTATGATAAATAATATTAGCGTCAAGGGTCACAAAAGAAAAGGCAAAGTTAATATTAGTTTATTTGATAAGTCGGCTTTTACTTTTTGGAGACCACCACACAATATTCGTTTCTCTGCTTTGTTTTTCCTTTGTAGGTGGTACGTATCAGTTGCGATGATTCGAAATACTTAAATAAAATTCTTCATTTCTTCTAATCTTTCCCAAGGACATAATCTGACATTTTAGAACCCTATATTTCTTCAGATACAACTTCCAAAACTGCGTTTAGTCCACTGAACTTTTATTTTTAACTGTGAAACTGAACCAGTCTTACAAAAATCTTAACTTCCAAGTTTACTTCTTCTAGTAACTTCGCTTTAAACTCTCACTGTGAAACGGGACAATAGTGCCTAGAAATAGAGGTTTGGTACTTTCCATTATTAGAACACTGAAAAAAACAGAATAAAATTTTTGATAGTGTTGCTTGTTACATTTTTTTAACCTTTTGAATCCAAGACAGCTGTCTAGGACTAGGACAATGCGATCCCCTTAAAAAGTCAAAATTGCACACACACTTTTTTGGGAAGTAGGTAAATTTGTGAATTATTTTCAAGTAATTGAACAAAAATATGCCTGTTGGATTAAATTATACTATAACTTATTGCTTTCGTTTATATACATACACCAACAATTTTGTAAAATTTTGTTAAAATTTGAAATTCTTTTTCTTGTACAATTTACTCTGTGACAAAAAATATTTTAAAATAATCTTCTTCTTCTTTCTTTTCTCTATATATAAAAATCAATGTTTATATGTTTGTCCTTTATAGACTTCTAAATGGTAAGAGATACAGCATTGATGTCTTTGGCAACTTTGTTCAGAAATCTGTCAAAAGGGTTTTGGTACCAATTTTTTTTTTTTGCGGATGACTCCCATTGAGATGAAGTGGGGCTTTCTTTCAAAGTTCAATTGATCCTGTCGAGTGATATATCAACCAAAAAGTCTTTAAAAATGAAATTTTGGGTTTTGTCGGGTTTTGTTTGAAAAGTACAGTTGAAAAGATATGAAGCTCCAAAGTTGGAAAAAGGGTGTCCCCTCTAATTTCCACACGGTTTTGCCTAAAAATCTGGAGAAATCATGTAAAATCCGTCTTAATTAATACTTTCAATTCAAAGCAGAATTATATGTTAAGTACATTTGGAGTTATAAGTCGATTTATTTTATGCGTAGCAAGGTGCGCCGGGTCCAGCTAGTATTAAATAAAATTTAATATTTTAAAATCTAAAGAGTAGGATGCGGGGAAGTTTTTTACTCTCTTCTGTTTGTTTAACAAAATGTCTAAGTAAAACAAAATTATTTAAATTGATTTGATTGACATTTATTACATTTTTTTTTCTTGTTTATAGGTGTGGTTTAAGAACCGTCGTGCAAAATGGCGTAAGCGTGAACGTAATGCAATGAATGCTGCGGTAGCTGCAGCTGATTTTAAAAGTGGATTTGGAACACAGTTCATGCAGCCTTTTGCAGACGATTCATTGTATTCTTCATATTCACCATACAATAATTGGACGAAAGTTCCGTCGCCACTTGGAACGAAACCGTTTCCATGGCCAGTGAATCCGCTGGGATCAGTCGTATCTTCTAGTCATCATCAGAACTCAATGAATTGCTTTAATGCAACGGGATCTGCTGTTAGTATGAATACTGGAACGATGTTACCCAGTGGCATGGGATCATCGCTAACTGGCTCAACTTCGGGATCCGCTGTTGGTGGGCCACCTTGTCACTATACAGCACCTAGCAATCCTTACATGTATCACCCAAGGGCAACGACGGAACCCTGTGCTGCTATGAGTTCAAGTATTGCAACTCTTCGACTTAAGGCGAAACAACATACGTCGGGGTTTTCAAGTCCGTACTCTGTCCCATCCCCAGTATCCAGATCTAATTCCGCAGGTTTATCTGCCTGTCAGTACACGGGTATTACAGACGTAGTCTGAGAAAACGCCCTCGGGGCTTTCTTAAATCAGCATCAGCACCATTTGCACCATCATTTTCATACAAACAATAACAGCAACAATGTAAATCTTTCTCTACCGAGAATATCACCGGCGGACGATCACGACAGTATTATAGGCAACAATACGAACGATACGAATGATGATCTGGAAACTGTTACGGAATGAATTTACGGATAGATACAAGGAATGTGCTAACAACTAGAAAGTTCACAAAAAATATTTTTTCGTTCTCAATCAAATTTCAGATTCAACCAAGAACAATAACAACTATAAATGCATGCATGAAATTCTATGAATGCATACACATACGAGCTTTCGTATATATGTGTTTCATGTAAAGCATTCATAATTTGTGCAATTCATACAAAAAAAAAAAAACGTAATACACATATTTTGTATATTATAAAACCAAAAACAAAAAAAAGATATGTATAATTAAGCTTTTAATTTAAATTTAAAGTCAGTCAACGTCATATAATAATAATAATGATTGTTTAGCTACATTAAAAACAAAAACAAAACAAACCAACAAATATTTCTTTTGTATGACGTATAAGTAAACTGAATGAGAAATAGTATTACGTTTAAATATATTTACTATGACAAAGAATATGTTATTAAATCATTGTTTGAATTCGCCATTATTAGATGATGACGATAAATTAGATTGATTTTTTACTATTATAAACAATAATACAATAAGAAGTAACAACTAAAGATGTAAACCATTCGAGATACGGATATTTCCATTTTCAAATGTTTTAAGAGTTCGCTCCAATTATCACATTAAAAGGAATTAATATCATAAATTAAGTTACATTTCATTTGCACTGATAATGAATTGCATATTTATTAAGCAGTCGTCTAGTCTTACACAAACCAATAAGAAAATCAATTTAATAAAATAAAGATAAATAAAAAAAAAGTAAAACAAAAAAGTGGATAAGACATTTAATAGTAATGATGATAATAAATAAACAAATAAGAAAATAAACCTAAGGAAAGTTGGCTAATAAATAAATCAATGTATTTTTATTTAAGCAAGCGTGTTTCGTTTTTAGCCGTCTTCTGAATAAAGAAAATAAGAGATTGATGGTAATTTAATGAGGAATACAAGGAAAACAATTTTTTTTTATTCCATCAAAACCTGGTATCAATAAGAGATGTGTTTTATTTCGCACGGATGATCCATGCAAGTTAATCGGTTAAATTACACATATAGTTTGCTCGTCTTTGTCAAAGTTTGTCTGAAAATTTCGAATTAAAAAACGTTTAATAACACCATGTAACAGTATTTTAAAAAATGTTTGTCTATCTGCATATTGTGATTACATAATATTAGCTAATATTAGCTTGTCAAATATATCTATGCATGATTAGTTTGGATATGAGCTCTGTAGCGCTTTGTACATAACCGGAAAATTCAAAAGACAAAAAGGCGGAAGGGAGATATTTGACAACCTAATATTTTCCGATACATTATTATAGAATTCCTGGGCCTGTTTCATTACTCTTAATGCCGCTATAAACGGTTCTTGATCTAGTATTTGCTTGATGGCTCGTTTATCTCTTGCAGAGAGCTTGAATAATTGGACAGTTTTGCTTTTGTTAGCAATTTCCAGCAAAACTAAAGCGGCCTTTTTTGGTTGGGTTGTTGACTGGCTTTTTGAGGTTTGTTTTGATACCAACCCCTACGACATTCGTCCTTCCTAGCACAATTTAGTAACGATTAGCCTCTCATTCCAACTAAGTTCCGTTTTTTCCCATATTTATGGTCTTTTGTTACCATATTTATGGACTTTTATAAATTTCGACTTTTGCTAACAAGGGGTGTTCAGCTGTTTGCTGTGACTATATACGGAAAAAATAAAAGACTGTTTTGCTTGGCTGGTGTAATAATAATAATGTTATTACAGGTTACATTCTTTATTTATATATGTTGACAAGTGGATTCTCGCGTTGCCAACGTTTAATTTTCATGTGTTTTATTTTATTCACAATTATAATTATAATTGACATTGTGTGTGCAGCAACATTCTCCCCGCCTTGAACGAAGTTCGAAATTATCTCATCTCTGTGCTCTTCGTTGTCGACCATGGTGATGGTTGTTGCTCTTGGTTTGAGTTGTGCTTCCACTGAACTTGCCGACTGGTTGGTGTCTGAGGTTTTTGCCAAGATCAAGTATGAAAGCTCTGTGAAGAAACTTTAAGAATAATGTAGTGCATGCATTTGTGTTTGAAAGAGTATTGTGCTTTAATTATAACGAAACGAATATTTACGCGTCGAGTTGAGTGCAAGAGAGCACGAATGAATTTTGTTAGTTTCATACCGGTGGTGATAGTGACGTGTTGTGCTCGTGGCTCTGTAGGATCTCAGGTAAGTGTTTTCTTATATTATTATTTTGATTTCATTATTATCTTTTATTATTAAATTCATTGTGTTATGTCTTTTGTTAAAACGATTATTGTTCAAATTGGTGAAAATTCCGTTTTAATTTTATATTGGTTTCAAGTGTGAAGTGATTGTGTCGTATGGCGTTGGTTCTAAACTAACGGACCATAGAACACATTGGTGTATTGCTGTGTTGCGTGTAGATCATGTGTTGCGTGTAGATCATGTGTTGCCGTTGTACTATCTTCATTTTAGTATTAGGTTTTAGAATTTTGAAATTATATTGTTATTATAATTAATTTTTTTTTTTTTTTTTTTTTACTATGAGTGATATAAGGAAATTCATTAGTTTATATTAATTTTTTATAATGTGTTGACGAAGTGTTAGGGTGATTATTTTCGAAGTTTTCTTGTTGGGTAGTGTAGTGTAGTGATTGAATTCAGGGATTGTTTTTCTCTTGTGTTGAGATTTTTAAATTTTAAATTTTGCAATTTTTCTTGTGTTGTGTTGAAAGGGAATTTACATTGATTCTAATTACTAATAGGTAAATTCTAATTATTGATCGGTAAATTATATTAGTGTGTCGGATTCCGTTGTTTCGTTCGAAGGTAGTAGACAAATTTTCGTGATAGGTCGTTTAATGGTACCATTCCGTGTTTTTAATGTGACAACCCGCACCAAGTCATCATTTCCTTCGTGTGTTTCTTGGATGCGACCCAACATCCACTGTGTTGAGGGTAGGCGTTCATCTTTTATGAGGACTAAGTTTCCTACTTTTGGTTGGACCTCTTCTTTCTTCCACTTCGGCCGCTGCTGTAGTCGTGATAGGTATTCAACGCTCCACTTCTTCCAAAATGCGTTGAGGAGCATCTGAATCCGCTTCCATCGGTCCAGGTAGGAAGCATTCTTGTTTGGCACTTCTGCTTGTGGGATGGATCTCAACGGTTCGCCTATCAAGAAATGTGCTGGCGTGATGGCTTCTAAATCTTCTGGGTTGTCTGAAAGGGGGCAGAGAGGTCGCGAATTCAAGCACGCTTCTATTTGCGACAGAAGCGTAGAGAATTCTTCGAAGGTTAGCTTCTCGTTTCCTACCACTCTTCTAAGATGGTGCTTCACAGACTTCACTCCTGCTTCCCAAAGTCCCCCGAAGTGAGGAGAAGCTGGAGGAATGAATTTCCATCTAGTGCCCTGTTGACATAAAGTGTCAGCAATTTCTGGCCAGTCAAGTGCTGCTTCAGTTAACATTCGTCGTAACTCTGAGTCTGCTCCAACAAAATTTGTACCGCAGTCGCTGTGCAGCTCCGTACAGTTCCCGCGTCTTGATGTGAAACGTCTGAAGGCTGCGATAAACGCTTGCGACGTCAGATCCGTAACCGCTTCAAGATGAACGGCCTTTGTCGCCAGGCAGATGAAGATAGCGAAGTAGCCCTTTGTTGACTTGGCTCCGCGTCCCTTCCACGTCTTCACCTCTATGGGTCCTGCGTAGTCTACTCCTGTATGGCTGAAGGGTCTGCTCATCTGAACTCGTGGTGCTGGCAAACTTCCCATCAGCTGTTCCATAGCTTTAGCCTTCTGCCGAAAACATGTGTTGCATTTGTGTATGTATTTTTTAATACAATTTCGTCCTCGCAGAATCCAATATGCTGTGTGGATGTAGCCAAGCATTTGCTGTACACCTCCGTG
This sequence comes from Syritta pipiens, assembly GCA_905187475.1. NCBI lineage: Eukaryota > Metazoa > Arthropoda > Insecta > Diptera > Syrphidae > Syritta > Syritta pipiens. The sequence goes on along the minus strand of LR994572.1, from coordinate 57,235,060 downwards.
TAGTGTTTGGATATGCGCATCTCTTACAACCAATTCGGTGAACTGATGGCCAGGTTTTAAGATTGCTGGGTGTCGTTGTTCGAAGGGAAGGTTGGAATTCTGCAATCGTCCACCGACACGTAAAATTCCGTGTCCATCGATGAACGGGTGTAGTGTTTTTAAGTGTTTGGGTGTCTTGACATCCTTCAACTCCTGCAGCTCGACTGGGAACATCTGGTTTTGCGCAGTTTTGATCGCTATTCTTGTGGCAGCGTGTAGTTCCTCAGGTCCTATGGGTCCACAAGTACGTTCTCCCTGTCTTTTTCTGCAGTTCTTGCCGAAACGGTAGCAAAACGCTAAAACTCTACGTAGCCTGGAAAGCAGAGAAGTTCTTTCTATTGTTCGACCTACCTGGTCGTCTGGCTCATGAGCTTCCGCAAAGGCACATTGTTTTTTGGTTGAACGTGCTTCTTCCTCAGTACTGACGTGTCCCGGTTGTTGTGGTGCTTCGTAAACCCATTGTTCGTGAAGGAACGATGGACCCTTCCACCACAAAATTTGTGTTGACATGCTTGCAGGTGATGCTCCTCTTGACGCGAGATCAGCAGGATTAAGGTCTGTGGGGATGTGTCTCCAAGACGTGTTGTCGGTCAGCCGCTGAATCTCAGAAACTCTGTTGCTGACGAATGTGGCCCATTTTGATGGTGGAGCTCGAATCCATGCCAGAGTGATCATCGAATCTGTCCATGCTGTGACCTCAGCTTCGTGTAGTTGCAGAACCTCCTTCACGTAGTGCAGTAATGTTGCCAACATGACTGCTCCGCATAACTCCAGACGGGGTAAGCTGATTGTTTTTAGTGGTGCTACCTTTGTCTTCGCTAACAGAAGACACATGTGGATCCTGTCGTCTGCATCAAGTACCCTTAGATAGACAGTTGCCGCATAAGCCCTCTCTGATGCATCACAGAAACCGTGTATTTGGATGCCCTTACAGTTTTGTCCCGTGTTGATCCACCTGGGAAATTTTACCTTTGTAAGCTCTGGAAGTTGCTTACAGAAAGCCTGCCACTCCTCCAGTAAGGTTTTTGGAATAGGTTCATCCCAGTCGTTTCCTTTCTTCCAGAGTTGTTGCATCATCAATTTAGCGCTAACGATGCATGGGGCCAGCCAACCTAAGGGATCGTACATTTTTGCTATCGACGACAGCATGCTTCGTTTTGAGACGTTTTCGAGCTTTGGTTGTATGTTCTCGAAACAAAAGGAATCGTCATGCGGAGACCATCGTACACCTAGAGTTTTGATGTTGTTTTCGGTTTCCCATGGCAACTCGCATTTTTGTTCGCAGTCTTCGGTTGGTATACCTTCCAACAAGGCTGGATGATTTGACGTCCACTTCCTCAGGTGAAATCCTGCGGACGACAAAATGTTGCGCACTTCCGCCTGTTTTTGCTGCGCATCCGCAATCGTGTTTGCTCCACTAATCAGGTCATCCACGTACATGTCGGAGAGGATCGTTGAAGCCCCTTTGGGGAATCTCCTTTCCTCGTCTCGTGCCGCTTGATGAAGCACCCTTATTGCAAGATAGGGAGCGCAGGCTGTGCCGAAAGTTACAGTGTTGAGTCGGAAATGCTTCACTGATTGATCTTCGGTGTCTCTCCACAGAATCATCTGATAGTAGCTATCAGGTTGCCGAACCATAATTTGACGATACATCTTTTCGATGTCCGCCGTAAAAGAATACTTATATCGTCGCCATCTAAGTATTATAGTCGGGATGTCAATTTGCAATTTTGGTCCCGTCAGCAAATGATCGTTTAGTGACGACCCTTGCGTTGTTTTTGCTGCAGCATCAAATACCACTCTGAGTTTTGTCGTGGAACTGCTCTCTTTGATGACAGCGTGGTGTGGTAAGTAGAAGTGATGAGGAGAGGCAAGTGTTGGGTTGCCAATTTCGATCTCCTCCATATGCCGTAGTGTTACGTACTCCGCTATGCATTGCTTGTAACTGCTAGCCATTATAGGATTTTTCAGAAATCGTCGCTCCAAAAAGTGAAGCCTTTTCAATGCGATTTCTCGGCTTTCTCCTAGCTCAGGGTATTTTCCCTCTTTGAAAGGTAGAGCTACCTCGTATCGTCCATCTTGAAGTCGCCTGGTATTCTTGACGAAATGGTCCTCACACGTCTGATCTTCCTTGGATGTAGGGGTTTGAAAAGGTGTCTCTTCGATCTCCCAGAATTTCTGCAGCTCGGAAGTTAAGTCCAGAACCTGATGAAAACTGTTCATCTTCTTCTGCGGTGAGTCTGGGACCTTTCCAAAAATTACCCATCCTAAATGTGTCTTCTGTGCGATTGGCATGTCATCTTCTTGGCTGCTCCTCAAGATGTCTGGCAAGATGATTTCGGTGTAGACATCCATACCGAAGAGAATGTCTATCTGTCCAGGGCTGAAAAAACCTGGATCTGCAAGTTGGATTCCTTGAAGATGACTCCAACTTTCGGGCATGAGCTCTTGGGCCGGTAAGAGCCCAGTCAGCGACTTAAATATGAAGGCCCTTGTGGCGCTTCTAAATGTCGAATGCCTGGATTCGAAGGCCAAATCGACATAGTTATGTGTGGCGCCGCTGCTGACCTTCCCCAGCCCAGAGACTTCCACAAATGTTCGGTGCCTCTTTAGCTTCAAGAGTTGAGCTGCTCCCTCAGACAGGAATGTTGCTTCGGATCCCGGGTCTATCAACGCGCGAAGAGTGTACGGACTTCCGTCTGCAGACTTCACGCTTACCAAAGCCGTTGCCAAAAGAACCTGGTTCGTGTTGTGTTGTTTCGTCGCTAAAAACGTCTTCCTCGTACTGTAATTCGGTTGTTCATCAGTGTGTGTTGTGTGTTGTGTGTGTGTTTCGGTGTTTTGGGTTGAGGTTTGTGTCTGTTTCAGTCCACTTAGAGTGTTCACTTTTTCCTGAGGTCCTTTGTGTAGCAGAGAATGGTGTCGTCGTTGGCAGAAGTAGCACCGTCTAGCGCTTGGACACTGTTGAGTAGCGTGGCTATACGCTAAACAGTTTTCGCAAACCTTCAACTGCCTAACGATCTGCTGCCGTTGGAACGTGCTCATTTCTAAAAAGCGTCTACACTTCCTCAAAGAGTGTGGATCCTGTTGACACGCTTTGCACCGAAATTGCGCAGTATGGTCTGCCTTTGCGAAAAACGATTTCGACAGATGAGGCTCTGGCTTAGGCTTTGCTTGTGCAGCGTGGGAAATGGATTCCAGCGTTCTGAATCGCATCTCCAAGAAATCAAAAAATTTCTTTAGTGTGGGTAAATCTTTTGAACTACCTAACGTTTCTTCCCAACGTTGTTGAGTCTCACTAGGTAGTTTTTCGACGAGGACATGAATGAGAATTGTATCCCAATGACTAACAGGCAACCCCAAATTTTCAAGGGCGTGTATACATTCATTGGATCTATCTAATATAGCTTTTACACTACTTGCAGATTCCTTTGAATGCGAAGGTTGACCGAAGAAACTCTTAAGTTGAGCCTTAACCAGTATACGCTTCTGGTCATATCGTGACAACAATAATTCCCATGCCTTTGCATAATTATCCGCTTCAAGTGATAGATGTTGTATCAAGCGTTCAGCATCTCCACTTAGGCTAGATTTGAGATGATGAAGCTTTTGAACATCACTAAGGGATTGATTGGTGTGTACCAGAGAAACATAGACGTCGTGATATGCGCGCCATGCTGTGTACGAACCAGCAAACGTTGGTATGTTGATAGGAGGCAACCGCAATTCTTTAGACAAAGAAATGGACTGCAGCTCAGAATCTTGACACACGGAAGAAGACTTTTTGATGATGGGGATAGTGTCCAGAGCATCCAGGAGTTCGGTTCGATAAACCAGGTAAATTTCTCGGATTTTTACATATATCTCCGCTAATTCACTTTTGTTTAAGCCTTTTTCTAGCTTATTACGACCCATAATCTCCTCGTGATAGCCTTTCGAAGATGCTAACATCGATTCCAACATCGCTAGACGTCCATTGAGATGGTTACGGGAACGGGAGGATGCCGCAATGCCGCGAAAACTAGCTAAATCACATTGTATTTGCTCTAAAATTTCTTTTTGTAACTCGCCGAAAGACATTTTTGACATTTGTTTAATATTCTTTATTGTTTTGATAAGATTTTTACCATTAATATAATGAATTTGAAGATTACTATTAGATTTTGATGATTTTGATATGAATTGGATTAATTTAAAGATGGCTTTTAGAATTTTATGGTTTTGATATGAATTTAATGAATTAAGTTGAATATTATGCAGATTTTAAAGGATTAGATATGAATATTGATTTGATTTTTGATAGATAGATTAAGAATTAATTGATAACTTTGTAGAACACAAGGACTTACTGCGTGCGCCTCGTTTCTTGATGAATTTCTCCAAAGAGTGAATATATATGTTGAGTGTAGTGTTGATATATATGTACCTCCTTTTGATGAAATAGTGTTGATTTGTATGGAGTTTGTGTTGATATTAATTATTACACGTCGCGACACTACCGATTAGCACAATACTTTAAGCACCAACTTTTCTCTTTTCTAGTTTATTGAAGTGTTGGGCAAGTTAGGCAAGTTTTTTTAAAATTCTTAAATTGTTTGTTAAAAGAAAACTGTTAAAAAACTCTTGATATATTTTTTGTAAGGAAAACTGTTTATTCTTTATTTAAAATGGACTGTAATTTAAATTTATCCGGTTCGATTGGACCAAATGTTCAGCTGTTTGCTGTGACTATATACGGAAAAAATAAAAGACTGTTTTGCTTGGCTGGTGTAATAATAATAATGTTATTACAGGTTACATTCTTTATTTATATATGTTGACAAGTGGATTCTCGCGTTGCCAACGTTTAATTTTCATGTGTTTTATTTTATTCACAATTATAATTATAATTGACATTGTGTGTGCAGCAACAAGGGGTATACAAAGGCAATGTATTTAAATGGACCTTATTGACAAATTTTGCTCACCGTAGGCAAACTTTTGTGGATTGAATTTGGCGATATTAGTTGTTGTTTTTGGAATAACTTTTAAATGGATAAGAGTATTGAATTAATTTTCTGAAGCTTCGTGCTTTACTCTTTTCAAATATGCCCTTCAAAGCTGTTGGAAAAATGAAATAATTCTATATAATTCTTTAAGAATATAATTCACGATTCTTACAAGGATGAATGATAAAAGGGAAAAAGGTAAAGTATAAATGTATGCATGTATATGTAACTCCACGAAAAAATATAATTCATGAAATAATAATTAACTCAAAGTATGTATGTATCTACTGAGTGCAATAATAGTTAGTGTGACATAAGGTTGCCATTTTTCTATTCTATAGTCTTCTTCTATAAAAATAAAAATGAATCACCGAAATGTATGTAATACTATAACTCAAGAACGACTTCACTGAATTAGATATTTTTTTTTTTCCTCTGAATTAGTTACTTTTAGGAGATGGCTTAGATGGAAAAAAAGGTTAAGAAAATTGAGAACATCAGGTGAAAAAGTTTTCCAAAACATTATTTAATATATGTATCAGAAAAAAACAGAACCGCATATGAAGTGGCAGTGGCGCAGAGCATAAGATCGCTGCTCCAGGATCTCTAGGTCCGGGAACCGAATCTCGGCAATAATGTATCCTTTTTTCAGATAAACTTGTGTGCTGGGTTCATGTCTAGAGAAAAACAAACACAACACTTTTTATTTTTCTAATTTTTTCGAGTGAAAAAAGAAAGCCCGATATGAAATCAATAAGTTGGCAAAAGCCAGTGCGTGTAGAATGAATTGTTGTGTAAATAAGAAAAGTAATTAGGGATGTGAGAAATGTAAGGAATAATCGTGTGAAAAATGAAAACCCGATATAACGTCAATGAATAGGAAAAACCCACTGCGTGAAAAGTAATTAAGGATGTGAGAAATGTAAGGAATAATAATGTTTATATGTATAGAATGGCCAGAATAAGAAAAAAGACATATTCGATCGTGGAAAGTGCTGTGATAGTGAATCGAGACCGAAAACAAGGACAGCCTGTACCAGAATACGTGGATCAATGGTATATTCAACCGATGCTTTAGGGCGCATTTACACAGTTCACCCAAACAGTGACGAATTTTTTTACTTGCGTTTATTGCTACTTAATATTCGTGGACCAACTTCATTCGAATCTCTAAGAATGTTCAATGGTGAATTGTGCGCAACATATCGAGAAGCCTGTCAACGATTACACTTACTGGAGAATGATATCCATTGGGACCACACACTTGCTGATGCTGTTATTTCATCTACTTCGCATCAAATACGACCACTTTTTGCCATCCTAATTTCAACGGGCTTCCCATCAAATCCACAAAGTTTGTGGAAGACAATATGGCTGAAGACATTGTGCATCGACTACGTTCAACAACGGAAAATCCTGAACTTGAAATTTGCGCTGAAATCTCCAATGAGGTATTGATATCTTTAGAGGATTTGTCCTTGATGATGTGTGGCAAAATGTTGCATGCCTTAGGAATGCCTGCACCTAATCGCCCCATGCATGATGTATTCAATCGTGAATTTGAACGAGAACGCCAATACGATAGAAATGCTTTAAGTCAATCAGTGCAAAATAAAGTCCCACTTTTAAATCAACAGCAAAAAACAGCTTACGACATGATAATGAAAGCAGTTTTTTGATCTCATTAATTTTAGATACAATTCAGGCACAAAGTAAGATCGCACTGGGAGTAGCACTGGGATTGCAGCTAGACTATTAGAAGGTGGACGGCGCTCAAACTACCATTCAATTTGCAAGCAATAGATGAACCGACATGTAATATAACCAAAACATCAGCAATGGCGAAAGTGGTACAGAATTGTAAGCTTACAATTTGGGATGAGTGCACGATGGCGCACAAACGAGCATTAGAGGCACTCGATCGACCACTAAGAGATTTGCGTAGCAATCAGAATCTATTCGGAGGCGCAATGATTCTACTGGGTGGAGATTTTCGCCAAACGCTTCCAGTCATTCCTAGGTCAACAGCTGCTGATGAAATAAATGCTTGCTTGAAGACATCAAATTTATGGCGATACGTAAAAAAAATTAAGTTAGTAACTAATATGCGAGTTGCATTACAAAATGACTTATCGACGGAACTGTTTTCAAGCGCGTTATTAGACATTGGCGATGGGAAAATGCCTGCTGACCCTTCTACTGGCCTCATTTCATTTCCATTAAATTTTTGTCAATTCATATCGGAGTATATTATAAAAACCATGTTTGGTTGAGCGAACGAGCTATATAAGCAGCAAAAAATAAGGATGTTAATGATTTAAATATAAAAATCCAGAATGAAATTTATGGACAAATACATTCATTTAAGTGGATCGATTCCATTATCAATCAAAATGAAGTTGTAAATTATCCAATTGAATTCCTAAATTTATTAGATTTGGCAGGATTACCACCCCACAACTTACAACTCAAGGTTGGCTCCGTGATAATAATGTTACGCAATTTAAATCAACCAAAATTGTGCAATGGAACAAGACTCGTCGTTAAAGAAATTTTGGGAAATTTTGATCAAAGCGATAATAGTCGCATAGGAAAGTTTAAGGGCGAGGATGTTCTAATCGCAAGAATACCAATAATTCCAACTGATTTCCCTTTTGAATTAAAACGTGTCCAGTTTCCAGTGTGCCTAGCATTCGCAATGCCAATTAACAAATCCCAAGGCCAATCACTAGAAGTGTGTGGAATAAACCTGGAATTTCCCTGTTTTTCTCATGGGCAATTATACGTTGCATGCTCGCGAGTCGGCAAATCATCGGCGCTATTTCTTTTTGCCCCAGAAAAAAATACTAAAAATATTGTGTATGATAAGGCCTTACAATAGTTATATTTAAAGTATTTAGTTGTTATTCATTAATATATATGGTTTTCTTGTAAAAAAAAAATTGTTTCTCATTATTGTCAAATAATCCAACTGGTTTTAATTTCCCAGTATTATATTTCCTTAGTCCTTAGTTGTACACCACCTGTGCGAAGCCAAGGCAGGCGTAAATAGTAAACCAAGTCTTTCAAGAGTTTTGAAATTATACACAAAAAAGAGGACAGACAGACAGACGGACACCGAAGTATATCTATAAGGGTTCCGTTATTCCTTTGGAACAAAACCTTAAAAATATGGCGGTACGAAGTTCGCTGGGTCAGCTAGTAAATATTATCGAACAAAGTCTAAGAAAATGTTTGGGGAGTCTGATCTCAGGAACTACTGAACGGATTTCCATGCGGTTTTCACAATTAGTATTGTGGAGTAACTGTAATGGACTATATTTTATAGCCATTGAGGCTAAGTCAACGGTATATTGAGATATGTAAATAAAGTCTAGAACTGGCAAACTTCTATGGCGGGCGCTGTCTAAACAGTTATAGATACGAAGAAAGAATGTACTTGGGAATTGAGGGTCTCAAAAAGTTCCAAAAAAAAGTCGGTGATGGCATATGTCTTTTAAGGTAGACTCACAATAACCATTTTGATGGTTCTGTAAAAACTCGAAAAGCCAATCCCCCTGTAATTTCCATCCCGCTTTGTAAAAAATTATAATAAATCGGCTTCGGCGCGTACATTCAAACAAAACTAATTTTAGCATTCTGGCCCCAATACTTGGAGCTTTTGGCCAAAAACGATAAAACGCCAGTATGCGAATTTCGAAAATCCAAAAACAGTTTTGTAGATCTCGGCGAAAGCATTAAGAAATAACTATAAAAATATCGATTAGCGGCGAAATCTGAGATATGGCTGATTAAAAGTTTTTTTTAATCTGTAAAATTGTGGCTGAAATCTCAGTGGTGTTTTTCACATTCATTTCAACCCCCATTTGCTCAACTAAAATCTACGACCGCGCAGAAACGGTGTCGTACGGTATGAGATATGAAAAATGGATATATGTTTGTATGTGTGTGTATAGGTGTACATATAGTGGGGTGCAAAAATGGATACATACTCGGCGGTCGTATGGTTTTTTGTAAATAAAAAACCTCTCATATGACCGATTTGAATGATTTTTGTGTTATTTGTTTCCTTACTTTATCATCAAAAAAATGAAGTACAAGCGATTTTGATCGCATCTATGTATCCATTTTTGCACGTTTAGAAAAATATCTATTTTGATGTGCAGGGAGAGTAAGATAGCTCTGGAGCCAAAAGGTGATAATGGTTTTTCATAGAGCGTCCAAAAATGAACAATTTTTGCTATGGGCGGGGGGTCTATCTCACCCCGTTTAGGAGGTAGAGCCATTTAAAATCAAATCAAACAACTTGGAAAAATAATTCATTAAAAAACAATTGCAGCACCTACAATAAATTAATGTGTCAACTTAGAAAGGCGGAAACTTGTTCTTTAATTAGACATTAAAATTAGATTGTTCGTGCCCATAGTTTATGAAAAATTCGCATACAAACTCAAAATTTTAATAAGCAATAATAGAAAAAAAAGTGTAGATATTTTTTCATCATCATCATCATCATCATTTTCTTAGCCCGCATGTTCCACTAAAGGGGTTGCGGGGGCAGTGCACGCAAAAGAGATCTCCAGGCATCCCGATCCTCCGCCGCCGACTCTAACTCCTCGGCGGGTATGCCCAAGCGTAACCAGGCGAGCTTTTGGACTTGGTCCAACCATCTCATCCTGGGTCTACCGAGCGGTCGCCGAGTGAGAAAGACCCCCCGCCCATAGCAAACATTTTTCGTTCTTAGACGCTCTATAAAAAACCATTATCAATTTTTGGCGCCAAAACTATCTTACTCTCCCTGCACATCAAAATAGATATTTTTCTAAACGTGCAAAAATGGATACATTGGGGTCAAGATGAACTTTTGTAATTTTCCACCGTTCTATAAATGTGATCAAAATCGCTTTTACTTTATTTTTTTGGTGATAAAGTAAGGAAACAAATAACACAAAAATCATTCAAATCGGTCATGTGAGAGCTTTTTTATTTACGAAAAACCATACGACCGCCGAGTATGTATCAATTTTTGCACGCCACTGTAAATGTTCACAATAGAGATATAGACTGCGATGTCAGAACGCGTACTTTTTGTTGGAAAATGATAGCCAATGGGATAATACCATGTCTGATGTTAGTTCTGTTCTACACAGAAACAACAAAGACACTTATTTACTTTGATAATTTCGTTGTGTAAAATGATTGAACCTTTGTTACATTATTTGTATATTAATTTCTTTTGTCAATGGCGTTATTGTGGACGACGAAGGCACAAATCGCATAGTACGTAGATCATCTCCGAAAGAAGACTAAGGATACGAAAAAAAAAAAATTTAAATTATAATCTTGTTTAATACATCTAACAATACAAATATATATTTTTAGGTCTAAGGTTCTTAGCAATGAAAAGCAATTAGAGCGGTTAGTCCAGTTGATGAGCGAAAACGAACAAGCTGCGAAAGGAATTTGTTCAAAAATCGAATTGCAACAAAAATGGGAATAGTTCTCAACGTTCGGGATTGATGTACATCTTGCAGCCGGTTTTAATTTTCCTTTCGATTCAATATAAGTACATATTTTAATTATGGAATAATGTATCTACATTTAATCCTCCAATTCCAAACGGTTAGAGGCATTCCTTAGTTGCCTTCTCCTGCTCAATATATTAAAAAATCTGGGAACCCCAACTCCAATGAACTAATTTTCAAAACTAAATTATATTTCTTCATTTTATTTAAACAATTTCCGAAAACAATATTCAAATGCAAACAAACAGAAATTTTGATTTTCTGTTGTCTTGAACTGTTAAATAAATGTCTTCATTCACAGCAGTCAATTTATTCACAATAGTCAAACATTTTATCAATCGCGTTACACAATACCGATTTTGTTTTTGATTGATAAATTTATCAATCACCAATTGATTGATATAGGGGTCTGAATCTTTCTTCTCTCCTTTTTTTTTTTTTTTTTCTGTCTTCTATTAGCTTGAGCTTTTTTCTGGTGTATTCAAGTAATATTTTGCTCTTTTCTTCTGCTAACTCTCTTCTTTTTCTTAAATTTTCCTTATGAATAGTGTCCCTAATAGACGTTCTGTTAGAAGCTTAAATAAGCTAAACCGTATATCCATCTCCCTCTTATCTTTCTCCTTGGTTTCATTTGACAGCGTTTTTTATGCAATTCCTGTCTGTGAATACATGTGAGCTGCCAATTGGTTCCTGTTTAAGATTATTAATTGCAATCACCAATTTTTTTGCAAGTGTAAAAGGAACAATTTTGTTTATTAATTTCTACCGAGGTGTACTGGGACACAACCGACTCTTTTAAATCATAATTTTTGAATGGCCCGACGAGAGCAAATTTGTCAGGCCGGCATCTGGTTGCTATGGAATCGGAGCAGACCTTTGTCGGTGCTGTCTATTACAGCTCGGCCATCCTGATTACATAATCGGCCTAGATTACTGCTTAATGCTAAGCATCACCTTCGGAGACCGCACGTTCTACCGGGGTTTCCGGATTATTTACAATCCATCTTTTCAGTCTACTCGATTCTACGACACTACAGTATTGCAACTGGGTCACTCGAAAACCCTCAACATCTTCTATTACGTAACTACCGTTTTCTAGTTTCTTTTTTATAACGTAAGGGCCGCAGTACATAAGTATTAATTTCTTATCTTAGGTATTAATTTCTTAAGTTCTTATCTTCGTATCCCGACGGAGGTATCTACGTTTTTCATTACTTCAAGTTCGCCGACTTCGAACGTGGCTGCAGGGATATGATGTTCATTGAAATAGTTCAGGTTGTACCTCTGGGACTGTTCAATTGCTTCCGAAGTTTCTTTTCGTAGCTTAACCAGGTCTGCCCTAGGTTAGCTTAGGTTAGAGTGGTTGGCTGGGACTCTTTGAGGCCCAATCACACTTAGGCCAGACTAGGCCCATTGTGATACCACAATGCGGAGATCCATTCCGCACCCTAACGGAACCAGTTGGAGCTTCTTACGAATTTACATATCTGATTGATGCTGATTTTACACAGATCGCTCAGACTGTCAAGGCAGTGCTTGCATAGGTGAGTTCTTCTACGAAGCACCAAGGCCTCGCATGAACATAAGAGATGGAAGATGGTTTCCTCCTCCTCCTTCATCCTGGCAACTTCTGCAAAAGTCATTGACAGGGACTCGAAGTCTGCTTGCATGTCTGCCGATGGTGCAATGTCCAGTAATGATGCCTATAATGACCCTAATCGCCGGTCTGTCCATCCGAAGGAGGCAGGTAGTGCGTGTAGCATCCAGCGCGGGCCAAATCTGTTTGGTGTGCAAACACGTTGAGCCTTCTTGCCACCTGTGATTGGTGATTTTAAGGCTGTGAAGTTTTATGTTTAATTTGATTGTATGGCATGGCCGGTAATTCTCTTCGGGATTGTAATGGAATTGTGGTCGCATGCCTGGCGAGTGCGTCAGCTTGGCAATTACCCTAAATGTCCTATGCCCAGGCACCCACATGAGGTGAATATTGAAGTGCTGGGCCATCTCATCCAGAGATTGGTGGCACTTTATGGCGGTCTTAGAGGTAAAAGTGACCGAGTCTAGGGGTTTAATTGCGGCTTGACTGTCTGACTGCTTGACTCTTGGATACCACATTGTGTTTTAGCCAAGACAGAGCTTCCTTGATCGCCATAGTCTCCGCCTGAAAGACGCTACAATGATTAGGGAGGCGTAGGGAGATATTTAGGTCTAGGTCTCCGGAGTACACTCCCGCACCTACTCCCGACTCAGATTCGGATCCGTCCGTGAAGAGCTTTAGTGGATCCTCCAGCGCCGAAGGGCTTTCCATCCAGTCTGCTCGCTGGGGAATGCTGGAAGTAAAATTTTTGTTGAAGGGTGTAGTCGGTGACTGTGGGCAGTGAATTCAGTTTATTTAATACTGTGGAGTGTCCAGTCCTGAGGTTGGTCCACATATTGATTGATTTCAGTCTTACCGCCGTGCAGGCTGCTACCTGTCTGTTGTAGATGTCTACTGGGAGAATTGGAAACAGTATTTCTAGTGTGTGTGGTGCGAAATGCTCCTCCTATGTTAATGCACGCCGACCTCTGCACCCAACTGAAAATATTACGGTAGACTGATTTATCGAGCGCTGTCCACCTGACTGTGATACCATAGGTCAGTATTGATATAGGGGTGTGAATGACGGTCTAACGACCGTCACATAGAGCCAGTGGACAACTCGCAGCTGTAAACCCCCACGCAGAAATTTCATATTGGCAGCTTGTATTCGCGATCTTATTCTTTCGGTCAAATTTCAATGACCATAGGTGAGAGTTGAAACAAATACTGAATTAAACACCGATAACTTGGCCTTCACCCCAAGCTCGGCCTTCCTGATGACGGACCTTCCAAGCTGTTTCAAAATTGACCCAGCTTGGCCAATCCTACAGGAAAGCTCAGTATTGCTCCTCCCATCACTCGTGAAAAAGACCCCGAGATACTTAAACTTCTCCACCTGTTTCAATGGGACTCCGCTGATCTGCAGAGTGCATTGCACAGGCGTTCTGGAAATAACCATCACCTCGGATTTGTCCAAGTTAACCTTCATCCCCGCATCAGTACAGACAGCCACAAACCTATCTAGCGCCCGCTGGAGTTCCGTCAGTGAGGATGTGAGGATAACTAAGTCATCTGCAAAAAGCAGGTGACTTACCCTCAGCTCCCCCAATCTCAAACATTCTTCACCACGGCTGCGTTGTAAAATCCAATCCATGTATATAATGAAAAGGAGAGGTGACAAGACGCACCCTTGGCGAAGTCCAACGCCCACAGTAAAAGGTGTTGATTTACTGCCGTTAATCCGAACACAGCTACTACAGTTTATGTATAGGGACTGAATGGCCCTCAACAGAGACCCATTAATCCAAAACTCCTGCAGAACACTCCAGAGTTCTCCTCGAGGAACTCGGTCATACGCCTTTTCCCGCAGGCATATTCCCACGCCTGCTCGAGTACCATTCTTAGAGTGAAAAGCTGGTCGGTAGTACTTCTGCCGGGTCGAAAGCCGCACTGTTCGTCCCCCAACCTGGATTCGACCATAGCTCTAGAACGCGCCTCCAACACCTTCGCATAGACTTTACCGGGGAGACTTAAGAGAGATATGCTAGTTAGAGCAGTGTCTCTTATTCCCCTTTCTAAAAAGAGGGAGAATAACCCCAGTTTGCCAATCACCAGGCGTCTCGCCACATTCCCAGACCACCTTAATAACACGAGAGAGCCATAAAACTCCCTCTCTACCCATCGCCTTCAGCATTTTTGGCCGGATTTCATCCACACCGGCGGATTTGCCGACTCTTAACGCTTCAATCGCCAAAGTGACTTCCTCCACCGCTGGACTATTATCCGCCCCACTCATGACGACAGGTCTGCCACCCTCAGTGCCCTGTTCGGGATTGAGCAACTCCGAAAAGTGCTCGCTCCATCTGCGTAAGATGTCTGTCTCATTGGAAAGCAACACCCCATCTTTGGATTTAACTCCTTCGATGATGTTGAATTTCCTTCCTCTGAGGCGGAGATGGTTTGCCAGAACACCTTATTCGCAGATCTATGATCGCTTTCCAACTTCTCGCCGAACTCCTTCCAAGGGTGCTCTTTAGCTGCTCGCACAGCCATCTTACAAGTTCTTCGCGCCGAGCCTTCCACGAGAATCCAGTCCCTGTAGGTCTTCTTCTTCTCTCTGATGGCTTCTTGGACTCCAGGTGTTTTAAACCACGCTGTCCTTTATTCACCACCAGCCGCCACACCAAGCCGCTTCACTCCACAAACATCACATGCAGAGGCAATAACTGCTGTTGAGAACAGTTGCCATTCTTTCTCTACATGTGACGGAACAGTTGGAATTTGTTCAAACCTTTCGGATAAGTGCTGTGAAAAAATTCGCCGCACCTCACTGTCCTATAGTTTCTCCCACCGTATGCGTGAATCCACTCTTGGTTTCCGTCTTGGCAGAAGAGGTAATAATGTCAGTAAGATGCAGCATACACAGCACCAGGTGATGATCGGTTGACAGTTCAGCCCCTCTCAGCACGCGAACATCACAAACCGTTTCATACACGATGGCACCACAAAGAAGTCTATCAACGATTTTTGTTGGAGACTCCAAGTGTAATTATGGATGTCTTTGTGTGGAAAGAAGGTGTTCATAATGGACATGCCATTAGCACAGCAAAAGTCCAACAACATCTCTCCGTTCGCATTTTGATGAGGATCGCCGTTTCTCCCAATCACACTCCCCCACGTCATTACATCCGCACCCACGTGAGCATTGAAGTCACCCATCAGGATATGGGAATCCATCTCCGCCACCCTATCCAAGGCAGCATCAACTTCTTCCAGGAAAGCTGCATACTCTGACTCTCGATTCGGTGCGTACACCTGCACCAGAGCCAACGTCGATCAAGCTTGACCTTTAAGCTGACCTTTAAGATCCGGACTCTCCCTCCTAATGGAATCCACTGCACTACCCTGTCTGCCAGCCTGAGACTCGCGAGTATCCCCACTCCCGCCTGTGCAGACATTTGAGGTGCAACTCCCGACAAGAAAAGTTTCCACCCATCCGAAAGGTCCACCGTTCTAGAACCTCTTTGCTTCGTCGAAGAGATACCCACAACATCTAGCCGATACCTGGTAGCTTCTTCCACCAGCTCGAGATATTTTCCTGTGAGCGATGAGACGATCACATGGCGTGATTCCCCCGTTCTCTTGGCGCGTGAATTTGGCTTTATTGAATAGTTTCCTGCATCTGCTGTGGAATCGCACCAGATCCTGACTCCACTACGCAGGTTTGGGTATACCTCTAGCTTTGCAGATAGGACAGGATGCGGACATTGCGCCGTTTAGGGCATTTGTTAACCTTTCAACAGCCATATCAAGCTCGCTGACGGTATTAGGGGTAGAGGGTGGAACCGGGAGCCTTCTGCTGACAGTTTCCCTGTACCTGTCCCAGTCAGTCTTCCTGTAATTACGAAAGACCATGCCAGGTGGAAGAGTTTTATCTAAGCCAAACCAAAAATCTGTGATCAGAGAAGAAGTGCTCAGCTGACACCCTCCAATCCCTGACTAGTTGTGAAATGCTATCAGAGACGAAGGTTACATCTAGCACCTCCTGCCTATTCCTAGTGACAAAAGTGGGCTCATCGCCAATGTTACAAATTACCAGATTAGTACCAACAATGTAATCAAAAAGAGACTCAGCTCTGTTGTTGATGTCGGAGTTGCCCCAGACTGAGTGATGTGCGTTGGCGTCGCACCCCAGAATGACAGCAGTTTTTGTCCTCCCTGAGTCCTTGATCATAGTGGTCGGCAGAGGTCTCTGACAGTCATGCGCCATGTAAGTTGAGCTGACCCAGAACTTCTGGGCACCTAGCTCCAGGCTGACCGTCACGGAGTCGCAGTCGCTGTAATTGGAGAGGAGAAAGGTTTTTAAATTGGTCTTTGTGAGGATGCAGGCTCTAGGCTTACCTTTATTCCTCACGTAGACAAAGCTGAATCTTTGGGTCCTGAGTCCACATACCAGGTCGTTGATGACCCACGGTTCCTGGACTAGGACTATGTCCTCCCCGCCTTTACTAAAACGGAGAAGAAGGGCGGCCGAAGCCGCTGTGGAGTGGTGGAGATTCATTTGAGTGAACCGAAGCATTGCTATCGGCTTCACCCTCCGTAGTGTGACCTACGGCCTTAACTTCCACCACTGTGATGTTGGCGTCCTCCTCCTGATCAGACTCGAGGATAGAGTCAGTCTGGCTGCACAATTCACTGGACATTTCTCCAACAGACAGCTCAAGGCCATCACCCTCTAGATCCCCCACCTCTGCCTCCATTGGGACCGCTGTCGCAGTGACCGGAGGAACCCTATTTTCAATGAAGGAGGAGATGGAGGGAGTAGGGGCCTCAGGAGCAGCGACACCGACTTCCTCCTTTCTAGCCGGGGTTGGCGGAACTGAGACCACCATGGCCAAGGTTGAAGAGGCCGATGTCGATTATCCGGGTTCCTCTTCGTCTTTTTTGTAAATCCTAAGGTTTACCTGACCAAAACTATAGTGAATTGCACCGTTGGATTAGGCGAATGGTTTGAGGGATTCCCTGTTGATTAACAACAAGACCGACATGAATTCCCCCTTAGGCTCATCGATTTTTGCAATTCTCCAGTTGTCGGTTGAGAGATCAGGATTGCAGAGCCTAATAACCTTTAAGATTTGGTTTGGGTCCGAGGGACTGATCGGGAACCAGCCACGAGACCTGGACCTGTTAGGGATCTGGTCCCTAGGCACATCATCAAGCTGTGCTCCAGTCAATGGACTTTTGGACAATGGACTTATATAGATCAGCTGATCTTTAATTCGTGAAGGATACGAACTTGACATTATTCCGGTGCCAACCAGCATCAAAGCCCACGGGGGCAGGACCTCCATGCTCCTCGAGAAAACTGAGGTAGTTCTCCACAAGCCGGACTTCAACCTTCCTCCAGTTCTCCCGGGAGATGTGTGCGTCGGGGTTGTTTCTATCAACCACCGCGTACACCAGGTTCCTCCTCAATATATCCCTATAGGACATGTTGGGCCTGACCGGTACGGGGCCGCTTTCGCCGGCTGCCGTACTGTGTATAGTATCGAAAGGTTCCAGACACTTTTCCATGTGCATGGTTTCGCTCGGTACTTCGGGTAGGGCCAGAATGAAATATGCACTTAAGCCAATTCCCTATGAAGCGATTCAATTTCCTCTTCACATTAGTAATCCAATAGTGCTTCAGGATTTGACTTGAACGCTTCTCATGTACAACACGCACAATATTCTCCTCGAGTTCCCGCGGGACATAAAGTTGACGCCTTCTTTGCCGTCCGACCCGGAACACCAAACCGTCTTCAAGAATATATTCCGAAACGTTTTCCCTTTCTAATCTACCTTGAAAGGATTGTATGGTTGCATCACGCCCTTGCAACATCTGGACTCCAATCTAGCTCTTCGATTGCGACTGCGGTTACCATCGGGACACGGTTAAGAGCATCAACGTGAGCCATCCTCTCTCCCTTACGTTGCACCTGGTAATTGTAATTTTCGAGAGGTAGGGCCTACTTTGCTATGCGCGGATTTTTTCTTCAGTGTTTGCGACAAGGCTTCACAATCGGTTACTATAACAAAAGGCAACCAGTCAAGAAAGGTCCTAAAAGGCTCTAAGGTGTATACGACCGTGTCTCTATCTCGAAACTAATCATTTTCGCTTCTTCACTCATTGCTTTTCCAGAAAAGAACGCCACCGGGTGAAACCAATTATCATCTTGCTGATGCATAAGCACGGCCCCGAAACCCTGTGAGCTAGCGTCACAGTGTAATTCGATTTCTCTCTTGGGGTCTTAGACCGCTAAAATGGGTGAGGAAGCTAATTTCTCTTTCAGCTCCTCGAACGCTTTGTTACACTCCTCGGTCCATTCCAACTTGACCCCCATTATCACCAAGTTTGTCAACGGCATAGCTATACAAGAAAATCCTGGGACAAATCGCCTAAAGTCCGAAAATAGACCGTTGGACGTCTGGATATCTTTGATGCTGCGGGTCGTCGGATATGCGCGTATTGGCTCTAAGTGCTTAGCATTAGGGCGAATACCCTCTCCACTAATGTGATAACCGAAATAATCTATTTTTCTGTATGCGAACCTACTTTTCACCATGTTGAGCTCTAGTCCCTCCTCTTTCAAGAAGCATAACACTTCAATAAGAATTTGGACGTGTGACTGGTGGGTGGATCCGCGGTGGCAATAGAAATATCGTCAAGGTAAACTATGATTTTGTGGGTGCCGTGGCTTAATCGTTAGTGCGGCCGACTGTTAAGCCAGAGAACCTGGGTTCGAATCCGGCTCGGGGAAATAACACCACAAACATTTTTCACGGCCCCACCTCCAGCGAACGACTGACAACCCTCCTGGAGTACTTCTGTCATGGAAAGCTTTCGCAATTCGCCGTTCGGAACCGGCATTAAACAGTAGGTCCCCTCCACATGTGTCAAAAATATATCGCGCACAACACAGTGGAGGCGCGAAGAAGCTAGGCTCTGGCCCTGTATGGGCTGTTACGCCGACTATTTATTTTTTTTTTTTTAAACTATGATTTTACCACTGGCAATAAGAGCTCTGGAACCTCTGGAAATCAGCAGGAGCGTTTTTAAGACCGAATATATAAATACTTGCCCAAAGGGCGTAACGAACTTAGCACACTTAATTGAATCTTCGGACATCCTAATGTGGTGGAAACTCTCCTTCAAATCAAGGGTGGTGATTATGTTTTTGTTCGCAAAGTATTCTAAACAGTCTTCGATCAAGGGGAGGGGAAAACTTTCCCTAACAGGGTATTTATTTAGTGCTCGGTAGTCCACACACATACGTATTTGCCCATTCTTCTTCTTGACCAACAGTAAGGCGGAAACATAAGGCGTGTTACTTTGTCTAACTATGCCCTTTTCTAGCAAGTGGTTAATGGTACTCTGTACTTCGCTGCGCTCGTAGAAAGAGAGACGCCGAGGTGAGCAATATATGGGCACGTCCCTGGTTAGATTGATCGTCATACAATAATCGGTTGGTTTAACCACGGTTTTTGACCTAAGGTAAAATTCTTTAACCGGTTACTTAAGAACACTTAACTGGGCCGCGGGTAACTGCGTATCTACGTTAACGTTCGCCTCTGACACATACTATTTGGAATGCCTTTATCTTCTCAGCGATCTCATCGAAATTTCTAAAGTAATTTTCTTCCTCGGCTCGGTCTTCGGCGTCCTGCATGGCTGCGGGTCTTCTTTTTCTAGGACAATCCTGATGAAAATGTCCGACTTCATGGCACGAGGAGCAGGCATTTAGGGGGGCGCTTCGGCATCGATCATTGTCTTTGATAATGGCTAAAACGGTAACAATTGTAGCATCGTACATTCTCTTCGCCTGCTGCGGGTCTTGTGGGGACATCGGTTGTTTGGGCTGCGGGTGTTCGGAAATCGGTTCGCAGCGGGCTGCTCCACAAGCGTCGTCGCTCGTTTTTTTCGAGGAAAGACCAGAGCTGCTTCATGGTATTTGACGCCATCAGTTGGACCACGTAATTGCTGCGGGCGATGACAAACTTCGCAATCAGTGCCGCCTTGAGTTATTCATACGTCATCGGGCCGACGAAGCGTATAAAAAGTTTGGCAGTGCCGTTCAAGGCACAGGAACTTCGCTCTGTCGTCACACCGGGCCAGCTCAAAGATCTCCTCCGCCCCCAGGAGCCACTTTTTGACATCCTGGCTGTCGTCGCCGATAAACTTCGGGAGCATACTCTCCATCGCGTGCATGTTGGAATTGGGCTTCCAATAGCTCAACTCATTTTCGTAGCGTCAGAAATTCTTTTTTTTTCGTCGCTGTTCCAGCTCACGTGCGATTTCTTCCTCGGCCATGTCTTGTAGGAGAGCGGTGTTTGTAGCGGTACCGGTGACCACCGGTACATTGATGGCACATGACGGCGGTCGCAGCAGCGGGAACAGCGGCTGGGGTGGCGGTAGGGGCAGCGGCGACGGTGGTGGTAGTAGCGGTAACGATGGCAACGGTGGAAACGTAGGTGGAGGCAGCGGCAGTGTTGGCAGTAGAGACGGCAGGGCGATTAACGGCGTCATCGGACCACGAAGGCGTAACGGTCCGGGCAACGGGATTGGGCTGCGGACAGATCGCGTCACGCAGCAATCAGCGCAGCTGGGTGACGGTGGCTGACTCTGGGAATTCCATTCCCGCCTGCGTGGGACCCTTGGGGCTCTCAATTCGTTGAGGGTGATTCTATTTTCCATTGTTTGATATCCCACTTCTGAGATGTAAAAGGAACAGTTTCATTTGTTAATTTTTACCGAGGTGTACTGGGATACAACCGACTCTTTTGAATCACAATTTTTGAATAGCCCGACGAGAGCAAATTTGACAGACCGGCATCTGGTTGCTATGGAATCGGAGCAGACCTTTGTCGGTGCTGTCAAATTTGCTGACGTTGACAATGATAATGTTTCACAATCTATTATACGAGTTTAAGGCTTCTTTGAATGCAAATAATTATGAAAAATGTTTGTATTGTAATTGCAATGAGCATTTCTCCCACTATACCATTCAAGATAACAAATTTAGCCTATTTATATTATATAAATAAATTAATTTCACGCTTTCAAAAAGTAACGTCCATCCGAACTCCAACAAACAAATGGCGGCGAAAATCAAAAATTTAGAACAAAAAGGAGTTGCTCGAAAGCTCAGATAATCTGCTCAGAAGCCCAAATAAGTGTGCGTGTAAAATGTCGGGGGGGGGGGGGGGGGGGGGGGTTTCCAGCTTGGGAAGCTGGGTATCTTGTTTAGGTGATTTGTGGTGGTGACGGCAGTATTGCTTCTAACGAAAAAACAGCTATAGCGTTAAATCAAACTTTAACAGTTCATAGCGCCCCCTTGGGCTGAACTAAATTACTGGACGCGTTCACCGCAATACACCTATTAACGTATTTCGCAACCACAGAAAGCAGTCACTACTTTAGACAAAAACCAATCATATGCTGCCGCTGCGAAGTCACACATAATGAACTTACAATAAGACCGACGAAAAGAAATACAAGATCCACAAGATAGCACACATAAAACAAAACCACTCACCACGACAATGCATGTGAACGATTTCCAACAAACACTAGAATCGCAACCCACAACTGAACTAACCGACCTCAAGCACATGATTCAGCAATTAGCCACTCAAATGATCAACATGATAAATGTACTAACCCTTATAACGAAAATGACCAATAAATTATGGATCGACCGACTAACTTACTTATTTGGAATGCAAACGGGGACTATCAGAACACATAAACGAGATAAGGCAATACACCAAGACCAATAATATAGATGTTCTACTCATAACAGAGACACAGTTTACGGAGAAAAGCATATTTAAAATACAGCACTACAATGTGTACTATACAAACTACGCGGACAACAAGGCTCGCTGTGGTACAGCGATTTTAGTTAAGCAGAAGATTCACCAAACCGAACTTGGACAATACAAAACCAAACATATACAAGCTACGACAATACAGATAGAAGACAATTACGGACCACTCACTATCACTGCACTGTACTGTCACCCAAACCAAAATATCACAAAAGACCAATACGACGACTACATTAAAACACTTGGGACGCGCTTTCTCGCGGGAGGAGACTTCAATGCGAAACACTCAGACTGGGGCTCACGCTCACGCATAACTAACAAGAAAGGAACCACGCTTATGGCCGTACTCAAACGACAGACCATAAAATGTATTTCCACAGGCGAACCGACTTACTGGCCAACAGACATCCAAAAGAGACCCGACCTTATTGGTTTTTGTATATATAATATAAAGGTATCCCGAGATGCGATATGACAGCTACAACCAATGTTGATCTTTCTTCCGACCACTCCCCCGTAAATGTCAAGCATAAAACAAATATAATGTACGACAATCTGCCTTGCAAACCTTACAATAAGAAGACCGACTGGGACACAAAGCAATAGTTATGAAAGACCTCGAGCTACACGTACCTCTAAGAACCCCAGACAATATAGAAAGATCGCCTTGACACAACTCCCCAGTTTCTATTTGACAAAATTAGACGTAAACCACATCTCCACAAGACGTGGCAAACCACCAGATCTCCAGAGAACAGTTGCTACTAACTTACAAAAACGACTGTATGAACAAATACTCACATACCAGATAAATTACTCGCTGTGAAAGGCCACCAAAAACGTAAAGTCGACGAATCGCCATCAACGTCCCATCTTCAATGAAAACAAGACCTGGTCCAGAACTAACGAAGAAAAAGCTGAAACACTTGCAGCACACTTCGCCAACACATTCACCAATGAAAAAGACAATACCTATCACTCACTGAGCTTAATAAATAGCACTGACACCACAAAAATTGCCCTGACTACGAAAGATGAAATCCAGGACTTTATAAAACACAAAACTAAAAGCAAAAAAAGCCCAGGCTATGACCAAATCATTGGAAAAAATTTAAAAGAGCTACCTGACCATGGACTGACTTACATTAGAAATGTATTCAACGCAATCTTCCGAACAAAATACTTTCCAAAAGTATAGAAGACCGCTAAAGTGACAGCAGTTCCTAAGCCTTACAAGGACCCGACAAAAGCTAACAACTACAAGCCTATCTGCTTGCTCCCCGTTCTATCCAAACTGCTGGAAGAAATTCTCCAGGCAAGAATAAAGCCCATACTTGACACAAACAGACTAATCCCGAACCACAAATTCGGTATCAGACAAAACCATTCGACAATAAAACAGACGCTCTATGCATCTCAAAAGACCTTGAAGCGAAAAGCTACTTCGCAGCTGTAGCTACCACCTGTGGTTCACTCCTAAGAAATCTAACAGAGCAATCATAGAGCGCATGCAAAAGAAAATACTTCGGACGATAGTCAACGCGGACTGGTACGTACCTAACAAAGAAATTCACAAGGATCTGAATATAACGACAATCGAACAGGAGATAAGACAAAGTAGCACTAAACATCGTATAAAACTAGAACTACAACACGGACCATACCAAACAGCGAACAAACATCAACTAAACGGCTAAGAAGACTTAGACCAACAGATTTACAATACAGATAACTATATATTAGCGCTTATCAGACTCTAGTCAAAGTTATAGTGTCATATACCAAAAAAAACAACAAAAAGTAGTAAAATGTAATGTACATAATGTAATAATGTAAATAAAAATAAATAAATGACAAAAAAAAAACCATGTCAAATATACGCACATAAAAATTGATAATAGCTTATAAGCATACATGTAAACAAGTAAACAAATAATTATAAAACAAAAGCCTGGCAACAACAATGAGCGACAAGGGGCGCTCGGAGTGAATAAAACCCCCAACGCTCCGGGTGGATTAAAGCCCACCTGTGCCATACAATGATTTGTTAATGTACATTCACTTAGCAAGTAAAACCTTTATTTAATGTCAAAAATAGAACAGACAATAAACAAATTGGGAAAATAAAAAAAAAATAAAACTTCTCCGAAAGGGCTAACCTCAGATGGTCTCAGTCAACCAACTGTGTATCTAATACATATTATTTTAACACACACACATATTATTTAACATATTAGTCAGAAATATTAAGACTTGGCTTTTGCAAAAGTTTAATTGATGTGAATTGAGTGATGGCGGAACACTTTTTCAAATAATTTCATCCATTTCTTCACTATCACTGTCACTCTCGGGTAAACATTGAAGCGGGCTCCAATAATTTACCCTTGGGTCCTTTTTTTGTAAAACCAATTTTAGTAGGGTTTTTAATTTTTTCCCGGAGGACATATTGCTGTCCTCTGGACTGGGCGATCGCGTGCGTTTAATAATTTTAGGTTTTTTTTTACAACTTTTAGGGGATAACAAACAGTAGCTCCGAACAAGTCCGCGTTACGCTTACAAAGGTCCTTCAACCCTTCTTCGCCCAAGAAGTGTCTTTTTCTAGATCGGCTTAGTGACTCGGGTCACTAAGCTCAGTTGTGTATCGAACTTCCTTGGTCGACAGCTTGATCTCATATTCACTTCCGATCCTCACAACTCTTCTGTTTCACTCTCCACAATTCCGCTTTCCACCATTGATAATCACCATCCCCCTCTGCTGTTCACATTTTTCAATATCCTCCCTAGCCGCAGTCCTCCCCCCTCCAAAATTCCTTCATATGACTTCCACAAACTTCCTGAAAATTTGTGCTTATCTCAGCCAGTTCGACTTCGCTAATCAAACCGTTGAGAAAGGTGTCGACTCCCTGTACAGAAATATTCTTCTCTCCTTCTCTCTCTTCGTCCCATTCTCTCGTAATAGACTAGTCCTTACCTCCCCCACCCCCCTGGTACAACCGTAAGCTTCGTACCTTAAGAAATAGAAGAAATAAACTCTGGACTGTTTTCCTCCGCACCCGCCTCCCGTCTGATTACTCCAACTTTCTAGGCACTTACTTTCGCTTCACTGAACTCTACGACTCCCTCTATAATTGATACCTACGCTCGCCAATCTTATAACCGACCCCAAGTCCTTTTTCAATTTCATAGATTATCCACCCTCTCACCCTCCCTCTCCTTTCATAATTCTTCATCTTTGGACACGATCTCTAATTTTTTCACATCTTTCTTCGGAAAATCGTTTAATGATGACCCCTTCATACCAGACCCTTCCTACTTCGCGTACCTTCGTTTATCGCTAGTTCAGGGCGTATTTCCCCATGCCTGGAAAACTTCCTTCATAACCCCCATTCATAAAAAAGGTCCTAAACATGATGCCACAAACTACAGACCCGTAGCCAAACTTTCTCACTCACCTAAGATCTTCGAAAGCCTAATGTATGACTCATTAAGCTTTCAGTTGAAGTCCCTTATATCGTTTAGTGGATCTCCCTTTATATTATATATAAAGGGAGGTCCACTACCACGAATCTCGTCAAACTAGTCTCATTCGCTTTGTCAGCCATGGAAAGAGGCGATGATGTCGATGTCATCACCACCGACTTCAGTAAAGCCTTCGACAAAATATCCCATAGATGGTTCTCTATAAATTAGCTGCCTTTGGGTTCAGCTCGTCCTTACTGTCATGGTTTTCAGCTTATTTAGACAATCACTCCTACCAAGTCCGCTTCAGATCTATCCTATCCCGATCCTTTACAGCCCCATCAGGCGTCCCTCCTAGATCCACTCCTATTCATTTTCGCAGTCAACGACCTAAAGTATATCATTCTCCACTCCCGCGTCTCACTATATGCCGACAATACCAAATTCTTCAAGTCTTTCAAAACCGCCAATGACTCTCTACTTCTTCAACAGGACCTCGACCGCTTCTCAACTTGGTGCACAAAAAACTGCCTAGAGCTCAGTATCTCTAAGTGTAAGTGCATACCTTTCTCAAGAAGCGTTTGGCCTCCACTCCACGCTTCTGCCGCCTACACGACCATCCCATTACCCGTGTCAACTCTATCCGTGACTTGGGTGTAATATGTGACAGTGTACTCAACTTTCGAGCCCACATTGATCACATAATTAACAAAGCAAACTCTACCCTCGGTTTTGTTAAACGTTGGTCTAAAGAATTATCACAAGGGAACTCAACACTACCTTCGTCCGCCCAATATTTAAATACGCCTTCCAAGTTTGGTGTCCATGCCAAACCACGTATTTTGCCAGGATATAAAATATCCAGCGCCGCTACCTCCGCTTCGCTCTTCGTGGTCTCTCCTGGTCCAACCCTCAAATACTTCCCCCTACCACGTCCACCTCCAACTCCTTAACTTACAAACCCTTGAAGACCGCAGAGATATTGCTGACATCCTCTTCATCTCCCGTCTCTTTGATGCAGCATCGACTGCTCAGTGCTTCAGTGTGAATCCCTCCACCCTAAAACTCCGTCTCCGACTCTCCTTAACCGCAATCCCCGTAGATATTTAAGTTAGGTTAAGTTTTCAGTTAGATTTTCTGTTAGGTTAAGTTTTTTTCCCTGCTTGTCTTAAGCCACAACCGAATCTTGAACTAACCATGACCAACACCCCAACCTCAGTGCGCTTTTGACACTTGCAGTGTAAACATACAAGCGATCTTTCTCCTTGTAACCAGTCAAAATTGTTAAACACGCGAGATCCCCCTTCTCCGAGGACAATCCTCTGTCCTCGGACAAAAAACTTAAATCCGGTGTGAAAATGGCTTCTACCAGTTTAAATCCAAACTCCAATTATTGGAGCCCTTTGCAATCCCTACCCGATAGTGACAATGAAAGTGATATGGACGACATTGTGTTGCCAAGCAAATCACCAAAAATTAACGTGCCCCTATCAAACTATTGCAAAAGTCTCCCGACTACGTGCACCATCTAATGAAATCCATCAGTGTTTCTGATTATTAAATTAAATTAATTTCAATCGGGATAAAAATCTTGTACGAAAGTATAAAATCATTCGATGCGGTTCTCGATAAATTAAAGTGTGAAAACTGTCAATATTTCACACATGACTGTAGAAGTGAAAAAGCTGTAAGATTTGTTTTATTCGGACTTCACGAATGTGACGCCTCTTCACTAAAAGATGAACTTGTGCGGCTTGGACTCAAATGCAAAAAATAGACAGAATTTATTTATATAGTCTTTATTGAAAACAAAACAATAAAACTAAACGAACTAAAGAAAAACTTCTGCTCAATTTTTCATACACAAGTGAAGTGGAGCTTTTATCGGCAACGGAAAAATCGAGTTACGCAATGTCGTAACTGCCAATTGTTTGGCCATGGTGAGAGAAATTGCCATGTAAGAACGTACTGTTCTCTGTGCGCGGGTCACCACAAGACTTCCGAGTGCACAAACCCAAATGTTAAAAAATGCGCCAACTATCATGGCAATCACGTTTCTACCGATAACACCTGTCTAAGTAGAAATAAATATCTGGAAATGAGACTTAAAACTAGATCAGGAAGTTCGCCAAGAAGAAACAACACTATTAAAAACATCAACAACAATCCGCCACTTTCTTCTATGAGCGATTTTCCGCCGTTTCCTACTAAACATGTAAGAAAAGTACATGTCAACAATGACGGCACTCATTCAAACGCATGGGTGCATGCAGGACAGCAATCGCAGAAGAAGTCACCATCAACAATCCACCAGTGACATATGGCGGCGGTGACCTGTTTACAATGGAAGAACTAAATTCACTTATGATGGATATGATCACCCGCCTTGGTTCATGTAAGAGTAAAGTAGAGCAAAATAAGGTATGGGACACGGTACACAAGTCGGTTTTTCGAAGTTTGTGGGCTTATAACTTTTTACCAGTAAAACTAAGATGCCAACTGTACTACAACTTTTCGATCTAGGTGCCATTATCTTTCCAACGGTACCCATATTAAATATCGCAGAAAACATCTGTTTTTTGATTTAAGTATTAGTACTAACTTTGTCGGTAAAAAGTAACTTTCTTAAAACTTTTTTTCGGAACTTTCTTTGGACAAGTTATACACATCATCTGTGTAAATTTCATTTCTTAATTCCAGGTGGCTCACCAGATACATAAAATAAGGCTTAATGACAGACAGACAGACATTTTTGTAGTCTCCGCCCCGCCCCCTTTCCAATGACACCCATATTGACCATAGAAATTAATAAAAGTTTTTTCAAACGTTAGTTTCAGTACTTACTTTTTTTTTTATATACGACTAATTCCGGAAATAATTCCAGATTTAACTTTGGGTTGCCTAGATACATATTGATTCCAAGTTTCATCCCTCAACTACAGAGGATTCAGAAGTTATTAGCAAATATGTAAAGGCGACAAACAGACAGACAGACGGACACCGAAGTAATTCTATAAGGATTTTGTTGTTCCTTTGGAATGAAACCCTAAAAAGGATTTTCTAAGTTTATATCTTTGAATTTTATTGGTTCTCTGATATGAACAATCATAAACATTTAAATGAAATGTATGTGTGAGTGTGTGAGGTGGTGGTTTTTAGAGAACCCAATTAGCACTAAGTACCGTTTTGTTACCACAACTCTGGAAAATTGAAAAGTAAATAAGATTGAAACTTAGAACCATTGTGTGGCGTTGAGAAACGAAATCAAATCTTTGGTGTTCATTTCGGATACCTCGCGCATAGATTCAAGGAAGGGTTTGCCTAGAATCCGTAGCCTTGCCCTGGCAAGCGCGCAAGGAGCAGAGGAAGTGGGTCAATGAATCTGGTTCTGACGAGTTCTTACAACTGCGGCAGTATGTAAAATGTTGGATACCAAGTCTAGCTGCATGGTCTCCTATCGGCCAGTGACCCGTACAAATCGCTATGATCTTAGCAATATCTGTGCGAGTCCCGTTAGTTCGTGATATTTTGTACTCCGGCCAAAGTCTACGCAGATTTAAAATTCTTAGTAGGAAGTTTGCAAATGTTTTCAGAGTCTACGTAGATTTAAAATTTTAAGTAAGAATTTAATACGTAGATTTTAAATTTTGAGTAAGAATTTAATAAGTGTTTTTAAATTCGACGTAGATTTAAAATTTTTAGTAAGAAGTTTGCAAATGTTTCTCCAACGTTAAATCTTATGAATTGATGTGTCTGTCTCTTTTTACTGTCGCTTTTTCGTTTCATAGGATTTCAAATCACTACGATACTAAAGAAGTTTTCACTTCAAAAAAAGAAAAAAAAAATACAAAACCGCAAACGGCCAAAAATCAAACCTAGAACTTTTAGTTACAAGGCAGACACCACACCCACTAGGCCACCGCCACTTCCGAAATTGATAATTCTTCGTGCGTTCTTCATTCTTGTCGGCACCGACACGTCGGCTAAGGCAAAAAATGTTTCATTTTCTTGTATGTTGCATTTTCTTGTATGGGAGTGCGACATCAGTGTTGTTTATTATCTGTGCTTTGACGTTCTGTACATAGGCACCCTAGAAGAAATTGAATAAGTAGAACCAACATGTTAATTTGCCTGGGTAATCAGTCAAATATATTTTTAATTTCTGCATTAGATTTTTCGTTTTCGTTTTTCGAACATTTTCTTAGGATCATTGTAATTCGGTAAAAAAATGTAATCATTTAACGGGCGTAATATCAAATTTATATGCACCCTCAATATACATATAAGACCTACAGAGTAACTTAAACGCCATTCATGCTGTCAAAAGGAGTACAGAAGGGTGGGTTTTTATGTGTCCTACAAAACGCTGTTTAGGGCATAATGAAAGTATGTGGCAAAATGCTAACCCCGTGCGTTGAAACCAATAGGGTGGCGATAATAAATGAATTAAATCTTTGTGGTTTTTCGTATGTACGAATTAGTTTCATTCTAATCTTGTTGCTACATTGTTGGAATAATAAGTTGACGTTCATTCGGAGAATAAACGAATTGGAAGATATTTACAAATCAAGCACTCGTGCTCGAAATTAAAAAAAAATAAAATTTTAGACTAGGATTTATTATTTAACTTTTGGCATGTGAGAATCATATTGAAGCAATAACAAAAATAATGTTCAATTTAGTTTTTGTTTCTTTGGAATTCTTTATGTTGACTTTTATTCAGTGACAAACTTTAAAATTTCTCCAACAGCATATTTATAAATGTAAATCGCAACCAATAGAAAAGAGCGCATCAGCAAATGGTCTGAACACACAAAAAAACAAAACAATAATAAGAAAGCTACTATGATCATTCATTTTCTTACTTCGTTTTGTTCTTTTAAGAGAACTGGGAGGGAAGGAAACGGTTATACAATATGATATCATCATCATCATCATCGGCCCAACAACCGGTGTCCCGTCCGGGCTTCCTGTAGTAAGCACTTCCACCTATTCCGATCGCTTGCCGACGCCATCCAGTTGGGCACCCAAGGCTTCGGGCGTCCTGGTCTACGCCATCCTTACAGCGTAAGTGCAGTCTGCGTCGCTGTCTTGTACCATGAATTGTACCGCAAAGGACTTTCCGAGCAGGGTCCTGTTCGCTCATACGAGCTAGGTGCCCAGCCCTCCGGAGTCTACCGAGCTTTATTTTCGTCATAACATCTGCTTCGAGGTAGATTTCATACAACTCATGGTTGTACCGTCTCCGGAATTGTCGTTCTTCACGTATGGGGCCAACAATTCACCGTAAAACTTTCCACTCGAACGCGGCTAAGAGGTCAGAGTGCCTTTGGCTAAGCACCCAAGTCTCGGATCCATATGTGAGTACTGGTAATACAAGTGTCTTGTATAGCAGCAGTTTTGAATTCATGGCAAGGTTCTTGGATTTGAAAAGCCTTGCGAGACTGTAGTAGGTACTGTTGGCTTTAAGTAACCGCCCGCGTATTTCTTCTCCCATGTTATTATCCGCGGCTACTACTGCCCCTAGGTAGCTAAAGGATTGCACGATTTCAAATTCATTCATTCATTCACGATGCCACCATGTACTTTGTCTTTCCTTCATTTATGTGCAGCCCCAGGTTTTTTGCCGCCTCCTCGATCTGGATGAAGGAGTTTTGTACAGCTTGTTCACTTCGTTCGAAGATGTCTATGTCATCTGCGGGAGCCAGTAATTGAGTAGTCTTGGTGACGATTGTCCCTCTTCTTGATGCCTCAGAGTCTCGGATTGCTTTCTCCAACGCCAGGTTGAAGAGGAGGCAGGCCAGCCCATCCCCTTGTCGGAGTCCATTGAAGATCTTGACGGGTTTGGACAGCAATCCGGCTACCTTAACTTGGCTTGAAATATTGGTCATGGTCAGCCTACATAGTCTTGTTAACTTGTTTGGGATGCCGAATTCTCTCATGGCTTTATTTAGTTCTACCCTGGCTATGCTATCGTAGGCGGCTTTAGTCTATTAACAGGTTGTATATTGGAATATTAAATTCTAGACATTTTTCCAACGCCTGCCTGAGGGTGGATTAATTGTTGATTTGCTTGGTCTGAAACCACATTGATACTTCCCGATTATGATTTCCGCGTATGGGGCTGTCCGATCTTGTAGGATACAGGAGATTACGTTACAATGTTACAATGTTATTGGGATTTTTTTTTTTTTTTTTTTTATTGGGATTCAAATATATAAAATAAGTTAACAAAATGTGTACCTGCGAAGCCGAAGGCTTATCTGCAGGTGGTTGTTTGTTATACCCCTATAATTGCTGCACTCTGTGATATCTCCTTTCTTATGTATGGGCAAATGACCCCTTTTCGCCAGTCTTCCGGCATCTCTTCATGCTCCCATACGTGCGCTATGATTTGATGAATTGCTTGGTGTAGTGATAGGCCTCCATGTTTTATCAGCTCGGCTGGTATACCGTCAGCTCCTGAGGCTTTGTTGCCCTTGAGTCTTTTTACAGCCTTTTGCACTTCCGCAATGCTTGGTGACTGCAGCATGAGGGTGTATTCGTGTAATGATGGAGCCGTCATTTCTTCGGTGAGCTGACCGTTGAGCAATTCATTGAAGTGCACTTCCCATCGCTCCAGAATGCCTTTAGGATCTGTGATCAGATTACCCTCTACGTCCTTACAGTATGTGCAGCGTGGTGTGTACTGCATCATGTTTCGGACGGATTGGTAGAACTTCCGCGCCTGGTGCGGACCTCGCTCTCTATTGCGCTCCATTTCGCAGGCAATATTCTTCTCCCAGGCTGCTTTACGTTGTCTGTGAAGCTTTTTCTCTTCCTTTCTGAGCCTTTTATATTCCGCTTCGCGTGCCCGCGTTCTTTAGGATTGCTGCATTGCTCGGTATGCAGTATTCTTACGTTCAGTCGCTAGTTTACATTCATCATCAAACCAGTCGCTCCGATCTTTACGACTGCTGCCTAAGATGGAATTAGCAATACTAATGACTTTATCTTTATCATTGCTCCTCTACGCCCGGCACTCTGGACTCAGGACTTACTCTATCCTCTTCGTCGATATATGATATGATTTTAATGTTTATTTCGTTTCAAAATGTATATGGTGTTATCGCACAATTTACAATTTATTGTAGAGAGATATGATCTTAAATTGAACTGAATAATTAAATTTTTTTTTTTTGTACTGAATAATTTTAAACTAACGAAAACAGAAAAAACAGAGCTTGAGGAGAAAACGTAAAAGAAAAACCTCGTAACAAAAACAAAACAAAAGGAAATAAAATAAAACTTATTTTATATATTTATATACATCTATGGCAAAATTGACAATATATATGTATACGAAATAAAGTTAAATATGTTACTATATAAGTAGCAAATAAATATATATATAGATATAAATAAATAAATATATGAATAAATAAACAAATAAATAGATATATTAATAAATAAATAAATAAATGAATACATGAAAAAATAAATAAATAAGAAGAAAAAATAAATTAATAAACAGAAAAACAAATATGTAAATAAGCAAATGAATGATACATATAACATATATATCGAGTATTTCACCATACATCTAGATCTAGTAGAGTAAATAGAGAAAAAAAAGAAGTATCGGATAGATATGCAGACAGAATTCATAATAAGAACAAAAATAATAACAAAAACTAATGTCCATAAAGGTGATTAATGTGTTATCAGGAATTTCGCACCTGGTCTTACACAACATTAAGTTTTGTTATTCTGCTTGAGATCAATTCAACATTAGCTTTGCGGTGAAGGTCTAACGAAGAATAATGCCAGGGCAGATTCAACATCATTTTAAAATTTTGTTTTGCGCTACTTGCAGCCTTTTCGTATGACGTACAGCACACTTACCCAAAACTTGGAAACCATACAGTAGAATTGCTTGAAAGATAGTTTTGTATATAACGATTTTGTTATTTTGAGAGAGCTGCGACTTTCTGTTAATGAAAGGGTATAACAATTTAACAGCAATATTATTTTTCTTAATTGTCCTTGTTATATGTTCCTTAAATGTAAGTTTCATATCCAAAAAGATATCTAAGTATTTAACCAATGGCTCTCAGGCAAGGGGATGTCCATCAATTAATAACCTACTAGCCCTCTTGTGAAAAAATTGCTTGGGTTTTTTTGGTGTTAAGCTTAATTCTCCATTTGTTATAATATTCATGTAATATTTTCGTAGCATTACTTAAATTCGTCTCAATATTAAGACCAAATTCATCCGACGAAACTATTGCGGTGTCATCAGCGTATATAGCTGCATTACTACTCAGGAGGGTTGGGAAATCCGCTGTTGTATAATGTTGGACCTAGGACTGAGCCTTGAGGCACTCCCGCACAAATATTTACAATGTCAGACGTACCACTATTAACGCACACTTTAAAACATCTACCTGTAACGAAACTTTGGACAATATGATATGAATGAATAACGAAGCCCTTATAGAATCACTTCGGTGTCCGTCTGTCTGTCTGTCTGTTGCCTTTACATATTTGCTAGAAACTTCTGAATCCTCTATAGTTAAGGGATGAAATTTGGAATGGATATGTATCTAGGCAACCCAAAAATAAATCGTAAATTTTTTCCGGAATTAGTCGTATATTAAAGAAAAAGTTAGTACTAATACTAACGTTTGAAAAAACTTTTATTAACTTCGATGGTCAATACGGGTGTCATTGGAAAGGGGGCGGGACGTGGATGACAAAAATATAATTTTAGCCTTATTTTAGGTACCTGGTGAACCACCTGTAATTAAGAAATGAAACTTTCACAGATGATGTGTTTCACTTGCCCAAAGAAAGTTCCGAAATAAAGTTTTCAGAAAGTTCCTTTTTAGCGAAAAAGTTAGTACTAATACTAAAATAAAAAAACAGCTTTATTTTCTAAGATATTTGAAATGCAATAAGAATTTTATATTCGGGATCCTTTACTTTGGTTTTGGTCATGTATAATTTTAATAAAAGGGTAAATTTTAATAAATCTCATAACTTGTTTCAAAATCACAAAAGCATTCTGAAATTGATTCCATAGTATTAAGAAGATCTCATTTTGTTATAAAACTAGCTGCTCCCGCGACTTCGTCCGCGTAAATATCAGTTATTGCGCAGTACATGCTAAATTTCGTCATAATCGAAATCGGTAGTTTAGCGTTAGAGGTAGACAGACAGGCAAAGGTTCTTCAAAAACTGTTATGACATAGCTGCGCACTGCGGGTTTCACCACGTTTTATGAAAAAAATCTACTAAAAATGGAATGGTACGGAACTGAACACAAATAATAAAGGAACACTGGAAGTTTCGTTAAAATTAGATCGTTAATTTCGTCAACTACCAATATAGTTTTTTTAAATGTTTTTTCTCTACTTCGACTGTATCTAGGTAGTCTTTCGATATTAAATCGTCGATGCTGGTTACTTTTTCATCTGATCGGCGACGAATTTCAATTCTGTTTTAAAAATGAGGCACATTCCCGTCTCCTATTGAGAGTAACCTTAAAGGAAAATGTTTACTGCTTCCACCGAAATGCGCTCTCTAAAGAATTGTTTTGTTATATGTTAGGTCACCGACTAAAACGCAACGCGTGTTTATTTTTTGGCTGCTTTATTGCAACTGATCATCTTAGTTTTATTTTAACAAAATTACACTTTACAGAAAGTACTTAGCCTAGAAAATGCTAACTTAACTAATGTATGATCTTGCGATATCATACGACTATTCCTTATGTAATTTAAAATAATTGTGTGAGAACCGGGTACCGGGTGTTACGATTTTTAAGTTAATTTATTGTTGTTTCTTTAGAAAATGATTTCCTATATATAAAACTTTGATACAATATGAAAAATAATGTGTTCCTCTATAGCCTAATTCTGATTTAAGTACTAAAAACGCATTATCAAATATGTTCTTTTTTGCAAAATCGAAGACAACACGGCCACTCTTGTTTCTTTTAACAGCGTGCTCACTAAAGAGATACGCTGTAGTTCCCCTAACTATCAACGGTAACGTTTATACATGGGTTTATAACATAGGTGATTCTACCCATGATTTTATTAGAGCTTCTAATACGTTCACAACGAAATTTTGACAGTAAACAAACGCCTGAGTACTTTTGCTGTAGAACAGAATACGCTTCAGACAAAGTTCAGACAGCGATCTGGTATCGCCGTAGAATTTTTCGAAGGAGCCTGCTTATCGTCCAACTTTCGGCTCCATACAATAGGACTGGCAGGATAAGGGTTTTGTAGAGCATGACCTTAGCTCTTCGAGTCAGGAGTTTTGGCCCTAGTTGTTTGGACAAACCAAAGTAGCAGCGGTTGCCAAGCGTGATTCTATGACGGATCTCCACTACGATGTCATTCGTGGAGTTTACGTTCGCCCCGAGGTTTATGAACTCCTTAACTACCTCGAAGTTATAGCTGTCGACTGTAACATTTTAATACATCCTAGGCGGTGGGTCACGGATTCTTTCTTCGTCGACAGCATATATTTGGTTTGCTCCTCATTTATCTTCAGACCAGTTCGTTTAGCCTGCTCTTCAATCGCGGTGAAAGCTTCCACAATGGCCCGCTGGGAACGAGCGATGATATCAATATCATCTGCGTAGCCCAGGAGCTGGACCGACTTGTGGAAGATAGTGCCTTCCGTGTTGGTCCGCCGTACTGTTTGCTCCAGCACGAGATTGAAGAAGTCACATGACAGCGCGTCTCCTTACCGAAATCCGGTGCATGTTTCAAAGGGCTCGGAGGTTCTTGAGCCGAACTGCACGGTGCATCGAGTGTTGTTGAGCGTGGTTCGTCACAACCGGATCAGTTTTGCCGGGATCCCGAATTCAGCCATCGCACTAAAAAACTCCCTGCTATGAATGCTGTCCTATGCGGCTTTGAAGTCGATGAAAAGGTGGTGCGTATCGACCTGAAACTCGCTGGTCTTCTCCAGGATTTGCCTTAGTGTGAAAATTTGGTCTATCGTCGATTTGCCGGGCCGGAAGCCGCACTGGTACGTGTCGACTAGTCCGATATAAAAAGGCTTTAGACGTTCACACAGTACACTGGACAGGATTTTGTAAGCGACATTGAGCAGGGATATACCTCGGTAGTTCTTGCACGAGGTAGGATCGCCTTTTTTGTGGATGTTGCAAACAGAGCTGGTATTCCAGTCGTCGGGCATGCATTCGCCCTCCCAAATTTTGGTCATGCTCCCTACCAGAACATCGCCTCCAGCTTTGAAGAGCTCTGATGGGATACCATCCGAGCCTGCGGCCTTGTTGTTCTTCAGGTTTTTGATGGCTGTGCCGATTTCTTCAGTGCTGGGAGGGGGAACGATTTCATCGACTGGAGGTGGGATCTCTTCGTCCACTACCACTCTCTCTTCTTCATGCTCGTTAAGCAGCTGCTGGAAATGCTGCTTAAAGACATCCACTATTCCCTGCGGGTCGGTGACAAGATTATTCTCGCAATTTCGGAGAGCCAGGGTGCCCGCTGCGAGACTTTTGGCCTTCTTATAAAAGGATCTTATTCGGTTTTTGTCCCTGGACTCTTCAATATCCTTGAGCTGGGAGGCTGCGAAAGCCCTCTTTTTTCGCCGCAGCGTCTTTTTCTCCTCCGTTCTTCTGGCTCGGTATTCCTCGCGCACTGCTCTTGTTTTCCTTTGCAACGCTTTTTGGTACGCCTCGTCGGTTGCTCGCTTTTTCTGCTTACACTCACCATCATACCACGGGTTTTTTGCCGGGGGTGGTTGGTAGCCCGTCGTGTCTTCGGCTACTTCCTGGATGGCAGAGCGGCAACGGAGCCACATGTTATTGGCGTTTGTGTCCGACGTAGGCATACTCGCGAGTCGTTCGCTCAGACGCTCCTTGTAGTCTCTAACGGTCTCCGGGGTGCTGCGGTTGGTGCAGCTTTCGAACATTGGAAAGTCGGGCTCTGATTCATGCTGCCACTAGAACATGGTCAGAGCCGATGTTTGCCCCCCTGAATGTTCGTACATCCAGGATGTTGGACGCGTGCCTTTGCGTCAATGAGCACATGGTTAAATTGGTTGGCTGTTCGGCCATCTGGAGGCCGCCGCGAGGGAATCTTGTGCTACTTATCACGTATTACGAGTTGCCGCAAAGTCCGTAAGTCGGAAGCCGTTTTCTGTTGTCGTGTCGTGGATGCTGTGCTTTCTGACTACTCCGCCGAAGTCGGTTGACCGATTTTGGCGGTCCCCAACGGTTGTTAGGAGGCTATCCAGAGGGTGCCGCGTGGAGGCTGTATGTCAGCTTGACCTGCACACTATAGGGATCGATGCTGACAACTCGCCATGTTGAGTGCGATCAGCAACTTTACCCTATGTATACAAGCCCTACCCTACCCTATAAGCGGTTCTTGATCTAGCATTTGCTTGATGGCTCGTTTTTCTCTTACAGAGAGTTTGCATAATTGGCCTGTTTTGCTTTTGTTTAGAACTTCCAGCAAACCTGAAGCGGCCTTTCTTTAGTTGGGCATTCGTCCTTCCTAGTACAAGTTAGTAGCCATTAGCCTCTCATTCCAACAAAGTACCGTTTTTTTTTTCATGTTTATGGTCTTTTGTTACCCTATTTATGGACTTTTCTACATTTCGCCACTTGCTAACAACGAGTATACAAAGGCAATGTATTTACTTGCTTCCTTAATTAGTTTCACTTATTTAAATGGTCCTAATTGTAAAAATCTACTCGCCGTACGCAAACTTTTGTGGATTGATTTTGGCAATATTGATTGTTGTTTTTGTTATAACTTTTGAATGGATAAGAGTATCCAAACTAATCATGCATAGCGTCGTTTTGTAGATTATGTCAAGACCTTTCAAATGATCTATTGCCAGATACGAGCTCTGTAGCGCTTTGTACATAGCCGGAAAATTCAAAAGACAAAAAGGCGGAAGGTAGATATTTGACAACCTAATATTAGTATAGATTATAAAAAGTATTCGGAAGTCCATATTGCAAAATGTTTTTTTTATCGACAAACGTTCATGTTGTTTGTATAAGTTAATATATTTTTTTGTTACATTTGTATTAAATTAACTTATACAACACTGGGCAGCCCCGAGCCCCGTCCATGCTCTTACAGTGATTGGACCAGCATAATCAATCCCGACATGAGCCTAGACATGGTAACTCTCGGAGCTGGTAACTCACCTATAAGTTGCTGCAGCGGAATCGATGACAAACGGTACAGCTGTGATGAACCTTTTGACAGCACGCTCTATGTGGAGTATCCATTATTGTGTTTTTAAGTAACAAACCATTAGTTGTAATCCACCGTCTACAAGAAGTTAAGATGCCTGGATGAAAAGCGCCCATGCCCCTGGCCCGACAGGTCTCTTCCAGGTCTCTTCCGACCGTAAACATACGGCGGCATCGTATGCCTTCTCAGAGGCATCGCTGAACTCATGCAACTCAACCTTCATTGAAGTACTAACTGTGTGAATCCATCATGGAAGTCTTATGTCATTGATCGACTGCAAATCGTTGTAAAGTAGGTTCCACTCTTGCAACAACGGTAGCTCAATTTCTTCATCCCAAGATACTCCGGAGCCAGATTTGATTTTGTGTGAAGCATTTCGCTTGAAGAATGCACGGCGATATCTAACCCATCGGATCATATGCAATTGTTGACAAAATGAATCGTTTCGCTGACCTTGGGTGAACTGGGGGAGTGAAATGGAACCGAAACTGATCCTCGATCGGAAGCTATTGAATTCCTAAAGTTTTAACTTTGTTCGAACCTTCAAACGGTAAGTCGAATATGAACTCACGCCCCACAATAAAAATATCTTCTAGTAGCTCTTTGTTATTCGATATCCACTTGCGTAAGCTAAAACCGGCTTCCTGTAACACCAATTTCATTTCCTTGCATTTCTTCCTGACTTCTTGTATGCTGTCTGCTCCTAAAAATAAGTCATCCACCTACGCTTCATCCTGAATCATTCGCAACTTCAATCAACGATCGTATCGCAAGGTATGGGGCTGCAGCAGTCCCGCACTTGACGGTCTTAAGACGAAAGATTTTGAGCGCATCGCACTGGTTTTTTCGCCAGAGGATAAGTTGGTAGTGCGAATCCCTCTCCGTTACCCAAATTTGCCTGTTCATTTTCTCAATGTCCGCTGAGAATGGTAAACTCTCCACCGTAAGATGATGTCTACAACATTTTGCTGCAGTGATGGACCCGTCCTTAAGTGATCATTAAGGGAACTTCCATCTGTTGTCCGAAAAGATGCGTCGAAGACTACCCTCAGTTTTGTTGTGGAGCTACCTTCAATTTCACCAACTGAGAGCCTACGGCGGGGGATATGGCCAGATAGCGATTTGTAAATAAAAACCTGTACGGCATTTCGAAATTTATGAGTCGAGATCCCACCACGATGTGGACACACCGGTTGTATGTGCCGCTGCTGACCATGCCTAGCCCCGAAACCTCAATGTCAGTGCGTCTCGGCTTCAAACGCAAGAGTTGAACAGCAGACTCTGTTATAAATGTCGCATCAGAGAGCAAATGTCATCATTTGGTACATTACAATGAAAGGTTGCATCGTGTGCAGAATGTTCTATTGAATTACTCATAATTTCTGGTCTTGCACTTTGGTGGTCAGTGGGGTTGGTGTCCGGGTTAATGCTGATGGGAATCGTAACTCTCGCAGTGTAAATGATTCTCCGGCTTAAGACTTGACTTTCACAAGGGCGGTAGCCAGTAAAACCTGCGTCGGTGCATGTAATAGGGCCCATAGATGCGACACAGTATTGAACACGGTGTTCAACACGAGGGTAAGTGTCACGTGTATGTCCTGGTGTGGACACCGATTGTGGGGGGAGTTTCGGGTGTTCAGAAAATTAAAAGATTTTGATTTTCTTGACACGGTGTGAACACAAGTGTCTCATGTGTGGGCAAGTATGCAGACTTTCGAGCGAGCAGGTAGCGAACGACCGTCAGCGGTCATTAGTGTTGTTGTTGTTTACGCATTTTTATGCGTTCATCTAGTAGCAGGTTCCGCTCATATCCATGGTCCTTCCTCGCCGACTCCGAGTATCAAATGATGTGTGCACACATGTATTACGTTTGTGGCGAAAGGCAACACAACACCGTGTTCAACACTGTGTCTCGTCTATAGGCCTTTTTACGTTTGTGGCGAAAGGCAACACAACACCGTGTTCAACACTATGTCTCGTCTATGGGCCTTTTTACGTTTGTGGCGAAAGGCAAGTAGTATTGGCTCATTTGTGCTAAGAACCTTGCGCGATCATATCTGCCGGTAGGTGCGCAAAAAGCTTTTGAGCTTCACCTAACATACTTGACTTCAGGTAATGAAGCTTCTGAATGCCAGAGAGTGACGTATTGTTATGGATGAGCGAAACGAAATGGTCATGGAATGCCTTTCACATGTTGTAAG
The DNA here is from genome assembly GCA_905187475.1 of Syritta pipiens. NCBI lineage: Eukaryota > Metazoa > Arthropoda > Insecta > Diptera > Syrphidae > Syritta > Syritta pipiens. The sequence continues at coordinate 57,194,161 of LR994572.1, read as the reverse complement.
TACCGAAGAAAACTGGAAGGTTAATTTTTGGTAGTTTCAACTCCACCTTGGTTTCACACGTGTGGCCGGCTGCTACTTCTGCAGTGACCGCACTGTTTCCTACCAATTCAGCGGCAACATCAAGCAAATCTCACAAAATTCCTCACAAAATTCTTCGTACAATCATTCAATTTTCTCGAACATTTCTTCGTCATCGATGGTTTCCACGCCGTGCTTATACGCTTTTTCGGCATCAGCCATATCGTCGTTCAGCAACGATAACCGTCCCCCCAAATAATGCTTTGTTCTACGAGTTGGGCCCGTCTTAGAGAAATTGGTTTGATCTTTGACAATTTTTTTACATGCACATGCTAAAAAATGTCTATCCATTTTTCTTTTTTATATTAGGGTTTCGTTCCAAAGGAATAACGAAACCCTTATGGAATCACTTCGGTGTCTGTCTGCGAAAACGCAGAATTCACCAGCACTTCCTAGCAAAGACGACAGCAACTCAATTTCAACTAATTCTGATTTCGAATTACGTCTTACCAAGCAACATGAGGATTATAGTTTGCGACTTAAATCTCTTACCATCGAGAGACATCAAAGCCTAATTGGTAAGATAGATAAGATTGTGTCTGATTTCAATAGCCGCTTGGACGATGTAAACAGAACAATGTCGGCATTAACTGTTCGTATTGAAGTTCTTGAACAAACGTCTGAATCAGTTATATGCTCCCGTATGGACAATGAAATTTCCATGCTTCGCACCAAACTTGACTCTATGGAAGAAGATAAGCTGTCTGCTGATGCTATTCCTCATGGAATCCCGCGGAGGGCCAACGAAGATCTTCGCTCCATTTTTAATTTGCTTTGTACGTCGATAAATTGCGTGCCTTCTCCATCGCCGAGGGAGGAACTTGACTCTATGGAAGAAGATAAGCTGTCTGCTGATGCTGTTCCTCATGGAATCCCGCGGAGGGCCAACGAAGATCTTCGCTCCATTTTTAATTTGCTCTTTATGTCGATAAATTGCGTGCCTTCTCCATCGCCAAGGGAGATTTTCCGTTGTATATTCAAAGGGGCTTTGGACAACTCGCTCATCATCGTCAAGTTTGCATCGAAGGAAGACAAAATCTCTGTACTCAGATCTGCTAGCAAATTTTTTAAGTCGACACAGAAATCGCTTCGTTGCGTAACGTCGGTATACCATTTGATTCACCGAAAAACTTTCCAATTGAAGCAACAAAAACAGTTGGTCGCAGTTTTCACCCGCAATGACCGTGTGTTTGTGCGTCAAAACTCAACCGGCTAAGCTTTTTTGGTCGATTGCATTCAACGCTTGGAATCTTTACCTGCTGCCACTCAAACTAACATCGTAACTACCAATACATCTTGATGATATTTTTTGCAATATTCTATTTCATAAATGTTTTCACTATGAATTTTTCCTCTTTCCTATTTTTTAATTTTGGTCTTATACCACAAATCATATCATTTTGTTTTTTATCTTTACCGTGTTTATATAACTTTTACCTTGAATGCTGCATGCTGTTCCTTAGAGTTTATTGTATTACTATTTTTATTCCTACATAATTGATTTCCATGTTCTTTCTATGTTCGATAATGAATAATGAGTTTATTTTGGCCAATGGTGTGAGTAACCATAGCGTACCGGCAGTTGTTAAAATCCTATCAAAAGCTCGCGTTGGTTTTAGAGTTTGTCACATAAATGCTCGCAGTCTTAACTCAAGTAAGTTGGATTATTTTAGATATGTCTTTGAAAACTCCCTTATTGATGTCGTTTGCGTTAGTGAGACATGGTTTAGGCCGGAAGTCAATGATGAGGTATATAAAATGTCGAATTATAGGTTGTATCGGAGTGACAGGCAGGAAATGGCAATGAAACCGAGTACCTATTTCTGGAAGTATCTGATGAGAGCGAAAGATGCATTATTTCGTGCTATAATCGCAAGAAATTTTTCTCTCGAACACTTTTTTTCTGCTATTACTGACCTGGGACCCACTTTTGAGCATCTGATTATTTGTGGGAATTTTAATGTTGATCTACTCCGAGCCGATAGTGTCTCTCAGCAACTCTCTGACCTTGTTACTTCCAACGGGCTTTATATATACAATTCATACCCCACTCGTCACGCCCCTCACTCTAGCCCCTCGTTGCTAGACCTGTTTGTGGTTTCTGACCCTTTAAATGTCTTACTATTTGATCAAATCTCGTTGGATGGAATATCAGACCAAGATCTTTTATTTTGTATACTTACAGATACTTCAAATCAATTAATATTGAGTCTTTGTGCACACCTAGTTCCCTGGTCCGATTGCTGATATTTAAGTGATGTCAACACTAAACTGGACTTTCTCCAATCCTACATTTTTGAACTATATAATGAGCATGTTCACTGAAGAGAGCCCAAGTAAAAAACAGCAAAGTTCTGTGGTTTACCACTGAGGTACAGAATGCTATCAACTCCCGGAGAGAACACTATAGCAGCTGGAGAAGTAACTCTACGTCCAGGAAGGAAGTAACCCTACATCCAAGTCGGTAGGTATCCCAGGACTTGCTCGCAACCACTCAAATTTAGTCACACAGCGAGCTAAATGTAGATATTTTAGCTAAGTTCAGCACTGAACATACTTTAAATAAGCTTTGGACTAATTTGCCGGCACTTGATATTGGTAAAAGTGGAAGTAGTCGATGTCCTCTCGTCTACTAGTAGTAACACGCAATTTCCATTGAGAACTGAACTTATTAACCACTTCGATAAGGACTTTGAAGTTGTTAATGAAAACGATGTGGGAGAGGCAATCATGAGCTTGAAATCGAATGCTGTGAGGGTTGATGGTATACCTCTGCGGTTTATTAAGCTGATTTTATCACCGATTCTTAGTCCACTAACACACATTACAAATTTTTGCATAACCTCATCCAATTTTCCTATCCTATGGAAGGAAACTAAAATTATACCTGTTGCAAAGAAGCCTCAACCGTCTCTTCCATCTGATTATCGCCCAATTAGTAGAGTGAGTTAGGGTAATATGGAATATTGCTTTTTTATTTTAAAATTGCGCTTACATTTTTGGCCCACAATTTGAGTCAAATTTTTTAAAAATACTAGTATCTATTCAGGTACCTACTCTAGGTAGGTAGGTAGGTTGTGTGGTGAGCTACGCAAGGCAGCCAAGCACTTAGGCCAGATGAGGCCCATTGTGATACCACATGGAGCGGATGCAAAAACATCCAACTACTCTAGAAACCAATTGGAGCTATTAATATAGCGGAGGATTTGGCTTATGCTGGTGTCAGCAAGTTCACCGAGGTTATTTAGAAAGTAGTGACCGAGATGCCTCTTTCTACGGTTCGCGAGGGCGCTGCAGGTTCCCAAAAGGTGGAGCGAGGTTTCTTCCTCTTCTTCGTCTCTGCATCTTCTGCAGAAGTCGTTGGCCGGGAGGCCTAGTCGGGTGGCATGTTTGCCAAAAGTGGAGTGCCCAGTTATGACACTGATCAGGTTCCTAACCTGAATTCTGCTGAGTCTTAGGGAACTAAGTGAGCGTTCAGGATCTACCCTAGGCAAATTTCCCTGGTGACACGACAAGTAGTACCATTCGACCACCTAAGATTGGTTGCCGCAATGGTCTTGGATTTGATGTGGAGGAGCGCGGTAGCAAGAGGTGTGCAGAGACCGACCTTATCCGGTTGGATGGCTTCACTGGTTCCGCGCTTGGCAAGATCATCGGCCAGGCAGTTCCCCGAGATGTCACAGTGTCCCGGCACCCACATGAGGTGAATGTTAAACTGCTCTGCCATCTCAAGAGATTTGCGGCAGCTAAGAGCTGTTTTTGAATTAAAAGTGACAGACTTCAAGGACTTTATCGCAGCTTGACTATCCGTATACATCGTGATAGAGGTATGCGATACCACGTTCTACTTTAGCCACGACAAGGCTTTCTTGATCGCCATTACCTCCGCTTGAAATACGCTGCAATGGTTGGGAAGACGAAATGAGATCTGGATTCCCAACGACTCCGGATTCAGTTTTTGATCCGTCGGTGTAGATCACCAGAGATTCATTGCTTATAGGTATGCCTTCACTCCAGTCAGATCTGGAGGGCAGGCTGAAGGAGAAACTTCTTTTGAAAAGAGTTCTGGGGCGAGTATAGTCTAACTCCCTGAAGGGGAGATCTATAGACTCAAGAATGGTAGAGTGACCCATGCATCTAGAAGGCCACGATTGAGCGGCTCTGATCCTTACTGCTGCACAGGCTGCGACCTGCTTGCCGAAGATATCTAGGGGTGGCAGGTGAAAGATGATTTCTAGGGCAGCTGTGGGTGTGGTCCTGATTGCGCTACTGATACAGATGCAGGCAGATCTCTGCACACGGCTGAGAAGTTTGGGGTTAACACCCTTTTCCAGGGCATTCCACCATACTACGACTCCGTACAGTAGTATAGGTCGTACAACAGAGGTATATAACCAATGGGCAATACGAGGCTTTAGACCCCATTTACATCCGATTGCTCTCTTACAGCAGTAGAGAGCCGCTGTGGCCTTTTTGACCCGTTCAAGAATGTTGGGTTTCCAGCTTAGCTTGTGATCAATGATGAGACCTAAATACTTAGAATTGTCCGTTAGGAAGAGGCTAGTCCCGAAGAGTCGGGGAAGGTCGAAGCGAGGGATTTTGTACTTCCTAGTGAAGAGTATGAGCTCAGTTTTTTGGGGGTTTACCCCGAGGCCGGATTCTAAGGCCCATGCTTCCAACTTGGAGAAGGCATTCTGAATCAGTTCACTGAGCGTATTAGGGCATTTTCCGGAGATGTCTATTGCAACATCGTCTGCGTAGGCGACAACAGTACAGCCCTCCCTTTCAAGGATACAGAGCAGCTCATTCACCGCGATGTTCCATAGTAAAGGGGAGAGTACCCCACCTTGAGGGGTGCCTCTGCTCACATAACGCCGGATGGTGGCTCCACCCAATTTGGAGTTGATGACCCTGCTCAGCAGCAGTCTATCAACTATTGCACAAACGTATGGGGCCACAGCCAGTCTAGAGAGCGCGCCTATGATGGCGCTAGGCTTAATGTTGTTAAAGGCGCCTTCAATGTCGATGAACGCTGCGAGCGTGAATTCCTTGCGCTCTAGCGATCTCTCAATGGGGCTTACTAGCGAGTGGAGGGACGTTTCTACCGACCTACCCTTGCTGTAGGCGGGCTGTGAGGAGGATATCAGTGAGGGGTTGATGATATCCCGAATGTGAGTGTCCAATAACTTCTCAAATGTTTTGAGGAGAAAAGACGACATACTGATGGGTCTGAGATCCTTGGGACTGACGTGCGAGCACTTGCCCGCTTTGGGTATGAAGACCACATTTACCTCTGTCCATGATCTAGGAATGTGGTTCAGTTCCGCACAGCTTCTGAAGATAGTGAACAGCCATGGAAGTATGAGGTCCAAGGCCTGCTGAAGCTCAGCAGGAAAGATGCCACCAGGACCCGGTGCTTTATAAGGCTCGAATGAGTTGACAGCCCATATTATGGCATTCTCTGTCACCCATTCGGCGGATCCGGTTATCGGCAAGTGAGTGGGAGCTCTGCCTCGATCTACAGAACTTCCTGGAAAGTGAGAATCCATAAGCAGTTCAAGGGACTCTTTACAGGAGATAGTCCATGAGCCATCGTTTTTCATGAGAAGACTAGGGTTCGGTGGGGTGGTGGACAAGACCTTCCTGAGCCTGGACACCTCCTGGATGCCTTCTATTTTCTCACAGAAGAGCCTCCAGGATGTGCGTTGAGCTTTCCGTAGGAACGTTTTGTATGTGCCTAGCTTCCTCTTATAGGCGTCCCAGTCCTCTGCCTGACGAGAGAACTTAGCTTTGTTAAAAAGCTCACAACATTCCTTTCTTAGGAGTCCTATTTCCTGATTCCACCATGGTAGGCGAGATTTCCGGCCTGGTCTGGTTATAAGACAGGATGCAGACAACGCATTACATAGGACTTGAGTTAACTTGTCAACAAGTGAGTCAAGGTCAGAATAGTTATTTGGAGGGGAGCTTGACAAGTTACATAGTCTAGAACTTACGGCTTCCCTGAAAAGTGCCCAGTTGGTATTCCTGTGATTCCTATAGGCAGGATGTGGGGGCACAGATTCCAACAGGCTGTAAGTGATGTAGCGGTGGTCTGAGAAGGAGTGCTCATTCGAGACTTTCCAGTCTCTTACCTTGAGGGAAAGACTTTCGGAGACAAGGGTTATATCGAGAACCTCTTGTCTATTGCTAGTGATGAAGGTGGACTCACTGCCCCTATTGCAAACTACGAGATTAGTGCTAAGTACATAATCGAACAATTGCTCACCTCTTTCGTTGATATCTGAGCTGCCCCAGATGGTATGGTGGGCGTTGGCATCACAGCCCAGAATGAGCGGTTGCTTCCGGTTCTCCGCTTCTGCGATCACTCCCCTCAGAATGGCCGACGGGGGAGGCCCTGGATAGTCGTGGGCCAGGTAAGCCGAGGTCACCCAGAATTTACCTGAGCGAGCCTCGATGCATACCGTTGTAGTGTCTTGATCGCTGAAATTGGAGATTAGGAATGGTGGCCTTTGCGAGAATACAAGATCTGGGTTTACCTGCGTTGCTCACATGCGCGAGTATGTATCCCTTGGCCCTTAGACCTCGCACCAGATCGCTAACGACCCAGGGCTCTTAAATAAGGACCAGCTCTTCCCCGGTGCGGGAGATCCGGAGAAGGAGGGCGGCCGAGGCCGCTTTGGAGTGGTAAAGGTTAATCTGAAGTATCCGCAGCATTGCAGATAGCTTCGATTACCGTGACGTTTGCCTCATCCGTGTCGGAATCCATAAATGCATCCGAAACGACGGGACTGTCACGACCACTGCGATGTTCCAGATCCGATAGCTCGAGGCCGTCCAGATCCGGTTCGGATGTCGCATGCGAAGTAGTGGGGGAAAGGGATGGCAGAGTAGGATAGCCAGGAGGGAACCGAGGCGGGACGGTCGAAGAAGACGGGGAACAGGAGACGCCCGTTCCAGTGCTCACCGCGTCTGACTCCACCAAAGTGGGGGCCGCTACACTACCGGCCTTATCGACATTAGTGGAGGAAGCGGGTTTCTCCCTGTTTGCGTCCTCCTCGTCCTTTTTATAGACGTTCAACGTGACATTCACAAAGCCGAAGCTAATGATGCCGTTGGTACGTGCAAGAGGGGCCAGGGTCTCCGTGTTAATGACTATTACCGCCGATCTGGAGTCCCCGACTGGTTCCCTTAGCTTCGCTACCTTCCAGTTATGGGTAGGAAGTTCAGGGTTGCAGTATTTGATGATATTTAGGATAACTTTGGGGTTATCCACCCGTGCAGGGAGCCAGGCTCGAGTCCTTGGCCTGTTGGGGATCTCGTCTCTATTTACAACTTCGAGGCGAGATCCTTTCCAGGGTTCGCCGATCCTGCTCAGAGCCTTCTTGTAGATATCGACGGACCTCTGATCGGCGAACGCAACGAGCTTGACGTGGCCTTGATGCCAGCCACCGTCACAACACTTGGGGGGGGGGACCTGGGTGCTCGAGAACTAGAGTCCAGTAGAGCTCCGTAACGGCAGACTCCACCTTCCTCCAGTTCGCCGGGGAGATGCTACCGTCGATGTCATTGCGGTCGATGACAGCCAAGACGATGTCACCCTTTAGCACCTCACTATAGGATGTTCCAGCTGGAACGGAACTACCGCCGCTGGCCTTCATCCTTTTGGGGTCCGTTAAGGACTCCTCCGCAGACCTTTGCTTCTTGGACGTGAAGTCACTAGACCTGGGGTCCGCAGGAACTGCGCTGGCAACTTCAGTTGCCCAGGTGAGCGACTTCTTTCTTTGGTCCTAGAGCTGATCAGGGTTGATGCCCTTGAATCGCTCCAGAATCCGCGCTGCCGCTCTACGTGCCTTGTAGACGGAGTTGAAGGGGCCAATGCTTCGAGTAGCTTTAACAGCACCTCGAGATGGCAAACGTGAGTCCTTAGAAGATGCTTTGCTAGTGCCAGGTATGGGCGCCAAAGCACTAGCTGCAAGCATAGCAAAACTCGGGGTTGTTATCCTAGGGGGCTCCACGCGGCTGCTGCTAGTGCGAGGCACGGGCGCCAAAGCGCTTGCTGTAAGCACAGCGAGGGATGGGGTTGAAGAGATAGGCCGCTCTTCACGGCTGCTGATGTTGCCAGTGCCAGGTTCGGGCGCCAGAGCACTAGCTGTCAGCGAAGTCGAGGATGTGGTTGAGACAGTAAGGGGCTCCACGCGGCTCATGACATTGCTAGTGCCAGGTTTGGTCGCCAGAGCACTAGCTGTCAGCACTTCAGGAGCTGACGTCGAAGTAGCGGGAGAGCCTGAAGAGGATGCACCGCTTGATGCCGAGGCATCGGATTTTGTGTTTTTTGTTTTTGTTTTTGTTTTGAGACGATTCATTTGGTCCCACGAGTAGCGGAGAAGGGAAGGTCCGCCTGTGCAGAGATCCGCAGTACACAGGTAAGGCTGGCTAATCCGGAGTGTCGCCAGGTGCTCCGGATACTCCGTTCGCGACTGGGTTATTTTTAAGATGGGCCCCCAGCCAGGCTGATCCTCGGCACGGGTCGTATGACACCTTGATCCGGCCCATCGGAGAGAGAGGAAATTAAGGGTGGGAGAGAAAAGGGGGTTGACTATTGCTTAGCTTCAGGCCTCATCTTTAGCGCAATCCTCCCCGAAGGAAGGTTGCCCAGAAGACTCATCGACCTTACTAAGCCCCCGCACCACGTCAAGGTGAATAGTCTCGCGGGAGGTACCTACTCTAACATTGCCACAACGTGAAAACTTAACCATTTTGAGTTATGATTTTTTACGTAAAAAAAAGTCAAATTTCTTACCTCAACAAAATGTGCGTGTTATATGGAATATTACCAAGAATGTGGTCCAATATGGGATATTCCATATTACCAAACACCAGATTTGTATGTTTTGTAGATTAGATATGTACTCGTATGTATTTAATTCGAATTATATAAATGTATTTTCACAATATTTACATAGATACAATGTTTTGAAACACTTTTTATGTGACCACATATTGCATTGAATACACCTATCACACAAATTACCGTCAGGGTAGGATTCGTCACAGACATTGCAGTTTACTCCTTCACGAGGTTCAGGATCGAATTCTGACCCTAATTCGTCAGAACTTTTATCTTCAGCCACAAAACTTATAGAAGAATCACTTGATGAGTCGTTAAGCGAATCTGTTTTGCATATGGGTTGCTTTTGGCGACATGCTTTTGAGGTGAGTTTTGTTTTAAACAATTTTTTTGTACAACTTTTCCCTGTTTTTGAAACATCTGGCTTGCTGAGGCAATTTTTGTAAGGTGTTTCGGTTATAACAGCCGCTTGAGTAACCTTTCTTCCCCTATTTGATTGCTTCTGATTTAAGGCAACTGGTGGGGCTATATCCCAAGGAGAAATCTTATGGTTCGAACTCGACTGCGAGGTCCTTGCTGGAGTTCGAGTTCTATTAGCAACAGTTTCTTTCTCTGGAGTCACAAAATTTGCTTTTGCCATTTCAATTACATCAATGTGAAGTGTATGACTGAAATGGCAGTCTAAAATTAATAACACTGGTGGATGCCTTAACTTTTTCAACGAAGTGCTGAAACCATTTTGTAAAAAGATTTAGTTGAATCCATCCAGAAGGATGAAATGCAGCAATTGAACCAGGTGGAGGGTTCTTCATTAATTGAACATTTTCATTCTTCCTAGGAAAGACGAAAAGAGGCGGCACGAATTGTCCACTAGCACTCATAGCTATTACCACTGTTACAAGGGTTAAACCCTTGGTTGGTTAAAATACCAATCTGTCGTTTTCCTTTGGTGGCCAATATTTTTGGCTGTTTGCTCTGAACTATCGAAAAACCGGTCTCGTCTTACCTTTTTAAGAAGCCTTTAAACCAATCTCGTCCAGCACATTGCTTTAAAACCGAAAGCTTATTTGGACCGTTATTTCTTATTGCCAATTGAAAAGCCAGAGATCTGACATCTGATTCGGTTAACCCAAAGTAACGCGATTCCATCTCCATCACATATTTGACAAGCTCAGATTCCATTTCATTTGTGAAGATGGGTTTTCTTCCAAGAGGAATGTGCGATGATTCAGATGGAGTTTTCGCAGAAGTTGCCAGGCTGAATAGAGTTCCGCGGGGGACGTTAAATGCTTTTGAAGCTTTGAGATAACCCATTTGCTTTGAACGCACGCATATAATGGCCTGTTCCATATCCTCTGGTTTCCATTGTTTACGCTTTGTTCCACTTTGAGTCTTTCTGGCCATCTACAGCAGAAACATTTTAAGATTTAATTATTACCGCCATACATAACAAAATGCTGACAATATGGAATACTATTCCATTTAACCCATATCGTTGTATTCCATATTACCAACATTCTACTCCTTTTAGAAATTAATTTAAAAGTCACTTACTTTTTGTGAATTTTATCGAACAATAAGCACCGCCCTGCTTATGATCTAAGCCTTTTTATTTAGATCGGAGAAAACTAAAATATTTTTTTCAAATCAAACGTTCACACCTCAAAAAGTTTTTGTTACAACGAATTTTACTTTTGAATTTTTCCTGTTGTGAGTTTGACAGCTATTTGAAATGAATACAAGATTGCTTAAACATTTTCAGTAACCTATGATTTGACTATCCAAAAGAAAGTTGTGGGTAAAAAATTTACAGAGTAACAGGGGTATTCCATATTATCCACATATTCCATATTACCCTAACTTACTCTATCCTTCCTACTCTTTTAAAGGTCTTCGAAAAAATGTTGGCTAAGCAAATTGTTGGTCATCTTGATCGAAATTCTCTTTTATCACCATATCAATCTTGCTTTAGAGCAGGACATAGCTGTTCTACAGCAATAGTCAAAATTATCGATGATATTAGGTTAGAGTTCGATCAGGGTCACTTAACAGTTATCTGCCTGCTTGATTTTTCGAAGGCTTTTGACAAAGTGAACCACAGTGTATTATGCAAGATGTTGCGACACTATTTTGGGTTCAGTGATCGCGCTGTGCGACTTCTTGAGAACTATCTTTGCAATAGGTCTTGTTGTGGATGAACAATTTTCGGATAGAATGTATCTGCATGAAGGAGTTCCTCAGGGCTCGATCCTGGGCCCGATCCTCTTTTGCATATATATAAATGATTTGTGTTACGAGTGCAAAAGAGTATCTTTCCACTTGTATGCAGATGATGTGCAAATCTATCTCTCTAGAGCTTCGGTCTTATTGAAGATTTGTTTTTTTTTTGATAAATGAAGACTTGTCTGCCATCAACGTTTGGTCGGCTGATAATACTTAATATTAATCCTTCCAAATCCAAAGCAATCTTCGTATCCAGTAGACCCTGTGACTTAGAGTTCTTACCATCTGTATACTTGTCGGAAACTCGTGTTCCATTCGTCAATAAAGTAACTAGCCTTGATTTTAGGATTGATCCCTCTGAACAAATCAATTCAATTAACTGTTAGGCAGGATTTATGGTTGCCTCCGTAAGCTATGGATATATGCTAATTACCTTCCCGTTGCCACTAAACTACGCCTCATAAAAACTCTTTTGATGCCTACCATAAGCTACTCTGAAGTTGTTTCCTGCAAGCTTGATTGTGCATCGCGCAGTAAACTACAAGTTGCCTTTAATGGCATGATTGGCTTTGTATACAGCTTGCGTAGGTTTGATCATGTTTCTGCCTATCAGAACAAATATATAATATTAATAAACTAAACTAAAACTCAAACTAAACTAAATTTAGAATTTACATTTGCCTGCTGTCATCGAGACACCTGAAAGACATCACGGTATTTTAGCAACAGGTAATAATGCGACCTTGACGACGAGGCGAACATAATATGTGAGGTTCTAGGCCCATAGACATAAAAAATTAAACATTCTTCACTAATTGCCAATAATTAAAAAATTAAATACTCCACTTATAGCAGGTCTCGCAAATAATTTTTTGTATTGACGAGATGCATATCCTTTTCAGGAATAGTGTTGTCGTCCAATCTTCTTATACAGTATACATATCTTATTTATTTACTACTTGACTACCTATTAATATATCTATTTATTTATTTACCAGCTGACCCGGCGAACTTCGTACCGCCATATCTTTAGGGTTTTGTCCCAAAGGAATAACAAAACCCTTATAGAAACACTTCGGTGTCCGTCTGTCTGTCTGTCCTTTTTTTGTGTATAATTTCGAAATTCTTGAAAGACTTGGCTTACTATTTACGATTGCCTTGGCTTCGCACAGGTGGTGTACAATCGTGGACTAAGGAAATGTAATACTGGGAAATTAAAATCAGTTGGATTATTTGACAACAATGAGAAAATATCTTTTTTTTACAATAAAACCATGTATTAAATACTTTAAATATAACTATTGAAAGGCCTTATCATACACAATATTTTTAGTTTTTTTTCTGAGGCAAAAAGAAATACCGCCGATGATTTGCCGACTCGCGAACATGCAACTTATAATTGCCAATGAGAAAAACAGGGAAATTCCAGGTTTATTCCACACACTTCTAGTGATTGGCCTTGGGATTTGTTAATTGTCATTTCGAATGCTAGGCGCACTGGAAACTGGATACGTTTAAAGTCAAAAGGGAAATAGGTTGGAATTATTGATATTATTGTGATTAGAACATCCTCGCCCTTAAACTTTCGTCGCTTTAATCAAATTTCCCAAAATTTCTTTAACAGCGAGTCTTGCTCCATTGCACAATTTTGGTTGATTTAAATTGCGTAACATCACCTTGAGCTGTAAGTTGTGGGGTGGTAATCCTGCCAAATCCGATAAAATTAGGAATTCAGTTGGATAATTTACAACTTTATTTTGATCGATAATGGAATCGATCGACTTAAATGAATGTATTTGTCCATAAATTTCATTCTGGATTTTTATATTTAAATCATCAACATCCTTATTTTTTGCTGCTAATATAGCTCGTTCGCTCAACTAAACATGGTTTTTATAATTTACTCCGATATTTACTTCGATATCAATTGTTCTTTTGATGATGTGAACTGACAAAAATTTGGTGGAAATGAAATGAGGCCAGTAGAAGGGCCAGCAGGCATTTTCCGGGTGCGTCCAGGAAAAAAAATCCTCCGTTGTCGACATTAACTGCTTTTATTATCGTATCGTAAGTTGATTTTTGCTGTTGATTTAAAAGTGGGACTTTATTTTGCACTGATTGAAAGCATTTCTATCGTATTGGCGTTCTCTTTCAAATTCACGATTGAATACATCATAGGTGCAGGCATTCCTAAGTCATGTAACATCTTGGCAGACATCATCACGCACAAATCCTCTAAAGATATTAATACCTCATTGTAGATTTCAACGCACAAATCCTCTAAAGATATTAATACCTCATTGTAGATTTCAACGCAAAGTTCAAGCTCGGGATTTTCCGTTGTTATTTGGGTAACTGTGTAAATGCGCGCCAATAAATCGGTTGAATATACATCCACGTATCCTGGTACAGGCTGTCCTTGTTTTCGGTCTCGATTCACTATCACAGCACTTTCCACGATCGAATATGTCTTTTTTTATTCTGGCCATTCTATACATATAAACATTATCATTCCTTATATTTCTCACATCCTTAATTACTTTTTTTATTTACACAACAATTCATTCTACACGCAGTGGGTTTTACCTATTTATTGATTTCATATCGGGCTTTCTTTTTTCACCCGAAAAAATTAGAAAAATGAAGTGTTTGTTTTTGTTTTCCCTAGACATGAGTTTATCGGAAAAAAGGATACATTATTCCCGAGATTCGATTCCGGGGTCTAGAGATCCTGGAGCAGCGATCTTATGCTCCGCGCCACTGCCACTTCATATTTAAGTCAGTTTTTTTTCTGATACATAAAAAATGCTTTGGAAAGCTTTGAAAGCGTTTTTGCACCCGAAAAAATTGAATTGAAAAAAACAAAGATTGTTTGCTTTTTTCTAGACATGAATCCAGTACATAAGATTATCAGAAAAAAGATACGTCATGGCGAGATTCGATTCGCAGACCTAGAGATCCTGGAGCAGCGATCTTATGCCCTACGCCACGACACTTCATATGTGAGTCGGTTTTTTCTGATACATTAACAATGCTTTGGAAAACTTTGATTGCGTTTTTCCACCTGATTTTCTTAACCTTTTTTTCCATCTAAACCATCTCCTGAAAGTAACTAATTCAGAGGAAAAAAATTATCTAATTCAGTGAAGTCGTTTCGGCGATTAATTTTTATTTATATAGATTTATTTAAATGAGTGTAGGTATATGTAACCATTTCTGCCAATGTCAAGTAAAGTGTAAATACCACGCACTGGTATGAACACACTGATGATGATTCCGTGAGTGAACTGCGTTTTTATACTGCTCACAGGTCTTCAATTTGTCCTTCTGGTGCTCTAAACTACGGAAATACCCATACTCAAATCTACCAGCGACCGATCCATTTATCGCGTCGCCATCTCGGTTCGGAGGGATTTTCCCATCCTCTTCCTTTTCGGTCACCCCGGCTTATGACGCGCCGGCGTGTCGCCTGAAAGCCAAACAATATCATCCCTTACCATGCGTCTGGGTTTTCGCCTACGACTGATGGTTGCTTGCCCAATGCAATTTTGTCGCGTTCGCGACTCACTTTGTGAGTGATTATAATTTAATATGAATTTTATTGAATAGTAATAAAGTTAAAATTGACTCTACATTTTATTTAGAAAACGTTTATATGGGAAATAGAAAAGGGCTATTTTTCTTACCTTTTAAACTTTCCCTAGACCTCGACGAACATTTCAAGACCAAGATAAGATAAATCCGTTCAGCCGTTCTCGAGTTTTAGCGAGACTAACGAACAGCAATTCATTTTTATATATATAGATTTACTTATTTGTTTATTTATTTATTTATTTATTTACTTATTTATGCATTTGTTAGTTTGCTTATAATGTTATTTATTCACTTATTTATTTATCTTTTTATATATCTATCGATTTATCTATTTATTGATTTATTTGTTTATTTAGGTTTTTGTCATTGTTTTCCTTTAAATACTTCCTACTAGATATTGTTTAAGTTAAAATATACGTTTCTTCAGTAGTATGATAAATTGTTATCGTATCTCTATGCAAGCTGAGTTCACTAAAAATATGTAAATATGTTAATCAATGTAAATAAATGTAATTTTTTTTGTTGTAAAAAGTTTGTGCCGTTGTCGAACCATATCTCGGTAGGCTTTCCCCGGCGGGCAACAAACCAATCCAAAGCTATGAGAAAGGCATGTGATGTTAGCTCGCCAACTAATTCTAAATGAATACCCTTAGTTAAGAAGCAGACGAATATGGCAATATATGCCTTCACGAATCGAGGATAATTGGGTGCTTTACACAATACGAAAGTTCAGAGTTCACAAGCCAGCCACCAATGCCAAGAATACCACGAGAGTCTATGAATGGGAAAAGCGAACAAAGTTCTTGCGCGTTGCATAGTTCATTATGTTCCATTATGTTGAGTAAAATATTTTTAATGGGGTTTAGATAATTTGTTTGAGATAACAATACCTGTAGTTTTGGTTTACTTCTTTCTGCCAAATTTTTTTGAGGAAGATCCCTAGGTGGAGTTCTAGGAATTTTTATATCTTCTAGAAGAGCTAGTTCACTGCGAATGTTTTGCCACCGCTAAGGATTCTGAAAGTTCTTCATCGCAATTAAGTTTTTCGCGCCAAAGAATTTGATCGAAGATTTGCGACGATTTCAATAGAACGCGCAGTTTTGTACATACCAAAGTCGAATCTAAATGCACCTTATATCAGAAATAATGACGAGATATTCATCTTTCCAGCTGGAAAACCCCTCCTCCACACTTTTTCACGCATACGTAAAAAAAGGTTGTCGGTTTTCACGCATATTTGTTTAAAGCCTGTCGGAAAGTAGGGGAAGTTCGTCGTTTTCAGGAGAATTTCGTCGGTTTACCCCCCACTACTGCCAAAAGTTCATACATCTGCTTTAAGTCAGCCAACAGCAATGCCGAATGTGTTGGGCTGTTGCGCAGCTTGTCAATACAATTGGAATTTCCAATAACAATGTTCGCAAGGTTTGTAGGATGTAAGAATGAGAAAGGATTGGTAAAAGAATTTCTTTTAAGGTAAATATTAGCGACCTCTCATATATTTTAATAATAGCCGTGTTTTATTATGCACGGATGATCCATATGGATCATGTGTGTAAATAAAACGCTCCAGATCATGGAAGCATTTTTATTTTGTGTTCTGACAGTAGTTTGACAATTAAATCCTGTCGATGCTGTGATATTTGCGGGCAGTGTTTCCATGCCAACATAATTTTTCTTCTCTTCAGAGCAAGTGTTTGCACATCTTTTACGATGATGATTACAATTTTCACCGGCAAACGCAAAACAATTGTGCAAATCACACAAAATTGTTAGAAATTAAGATTGAAATACAAATGTTGTATTACTGTTAGCACAATATTACTTAATGAAGGAATAAAAGTGAGTATTAAAATGTAGTTCAAAAAATAATATTTTGTATACTTATCAGGCAATGCTGTAAATTGGAAATGGTTTCCAGGCAAATCAGCTTCCATGAACCTAGCAGGGAATAGCGGAATCAAATTTCGGATCACGATAAATGATCCCGATAGCTATCTGGATCATGTGTTGTTGTTGCAATGCGTGCAAACCAATGATCTATATAGATCATGAGTGCATAATAAAACACGGCTATTGTTTCCAGTGTGATGTTTTATAATTATTCGTGCTTATGGCATGAACCTTATGAACATAGCGTGGCGATTCGTTTTCTCCGAAGTGGCCGTTTTTTTTGAAAAAAACAAATTTTGATATTCAATAAATATTGCAAAATGATTAAGATTTTCATTCAAACAAAAGCGAAAATTAAACTACACATCTTATTTCACACATTTGTCATGAATACGTGTAAATAATAAGCATAATATTTAAAATGAATATGGGCAGTTACAGCAAAAATTTTCAAATTCAAATAAATTCTCGGAACAAGATGAGCAGTTGCCTCACATGTATACACAGACGAGAGGCAAATTACAAAAACAACAAACTGTCAAAAAAATTTCAGGGGCAAAGAGGGTAGCAGATGAATATCTCGTTTCCTTTGTATCTGAATATCTGGAAAAATTGTATGAAAATATTTTTTTTTATACATAATATTTTATTGTTCTTTCCAATATTCAAAATTCGAATGTTGTTGTTTTTTGGTTTTTGTTTTGTTGTTTCACTGGGAAAGTCATACTTATGTGTTGCATACGGAAGAGACAACACATCACTTTCGAATAATATGCTTCAAATAAGACCAGAAAAATTTGAAGGAAGAAATGGGAAGGTAAATTTCAGATTTTCAATTTTTTGTTTTGGTGCCGAATATTTTAGAAATGATTGAGAAGGTACATATATTCGGATATTGCAAACTTATCTAATAATTCATTTGGTTTGAGGGAAGGGCTATTTTGTGGCAGACAAATAAGCAAGTCAATTAAGTTATTGATTCAATTCTTGCCAAATGTGATTCATCATCAAAAGTCTATTATTTAGTTGAACACGCTTTAGATGTAGAAGAAGCGGTGCATTACCCCCAATTATTTCTAAATTCATTAACACTTTCTGGTATTCCATTACTGGAACACTAAAAAACTTTAGATATATAGTGCTGCCTGCGCGAAGCCAGGACGGGTTGCTAGTTTTAGCATATAAAGCGATTGGGAAAACTTTGAGGGCGTTTTTCTCGAAAAAGGGGGAGTGTTGCGCTCTCTCAATTTGGGAAATTCATATCCCATATCGGAGCTATGACTATGCCAAATTTCATCAAAATCGGTGACCCGGAGGTCGTGCACTCTCCTTGTAAGATCTGAAATCTGAAAAAAATTGAAGCTATGAGGCAACTCATCGCAATATCGGCAAAATATCCAGAAATCTTATAAAAATAAAAATGAATAAATAGTCGGCGTAACAGCCCATACAGGGCCAGAGCCTAGCTTCTTCGCGCCTCCACTGTGTTGTGCGCGATATATTTTGACACATATGGAGGGGACCTACTGTTTAATACCGGTTCCGAACGGCGAATTGCGAAAGCTTTCCATGACAGAAGTACTCCAGGAGGGTTGTCAGTCGTTCGCTGGAGGTGGGGCCGTGAAAAATGTTTGTGGTGTTATGTCCCCGAGCCGGATTCGAACGCAGGTACTCTCGCTTAACTGTCCGATGCACTTACGATTAAGCCACGGCGCCCGCCCATCCAGAAATCTTATATGCTTTTCTATTCGTACTAAAGTAAATTAATAACTATTTTTTTTAATTTGGATAGGTTTTGTAAAATAAAATACAGTTTTCATTTTGAGCTTTTTGTTCTGAGGTTCAGGTCTCGAGATATTAAGCCTTAAGTGCGAAAGAAAAGCGTCCATCAGTTTTCTTCTCTCTCAGTTCTCTTAAAAGAGCAAAGCGAAGTAAAGAAATGATTGAACATAATAGCTTTGTTATTGTAATTTTTTTTAAGAAAGAAGAGAATTAGTTTTTTGTACGTGTATGTGTGCTCACACCATTTCCTGATACGCTCTTTTCTATTGGTTGCGATTTATATGAATATGCTGTTGAAAAGATTTTAAGTTTTGTCTCTGAATAAAAGTGAACAAAGTGTATTCTAAAGAAACAAAAACTAAATTGAACATTATTTTTGTTATTGCTTCAATTTGATTTTCACATGCCAAAAGTCAAATAGTAAATCCTAGTGTAAAATTCGATTTTTTTTTTTTTTTTTGAATTTCGAACACGAGTACTTGATTTGTAAATTTCTTGGATGTTTGTGTTTTGTTCCACATTAGTAAAGTGACTAAGTGGCTATCTATTAATAAAAACACTGCCGAACAACTTATTCAAATCGCTTAGCTGTTTGGTAAGGTGACTTTTATGAACTGCCGATTATTTTTCACAATGGAGTAGCTTGAGACCATTTCCCTTAAGTTCACTAAAGCAATTTTCACTCGGTTGGGACGATCAGCAAATGAGAAAGACTTTTTTGCTTAGCTTTATTCTAAACAATAAGAACTACCCGCCGTTGTTAGGTGCTTTAACTTAAATTACTTCTCCTTACTTCTAATCTGTTGACGAAAGAACGAAACCCTAGGGGCGTGAGTAAAACTCACACTTGACCGGTTTTTTTTCTACCGCTTTCGTATCTTTGTCGTATTTGTGTCATTTTTTTTTTCTCGTATAGAAATTTGCCTACGACTCTGTGTACGAGTTAAGGGATGTTTGAAAACAAAACGTGCAAATACACATTTCTGAATTGGAATTATTTGTGGTGTGAAATACATAAATCTTTTGATACGAGAACTTATTTGTATAGTGCATAAATGGCTCTTTTAACAAACGATTCCAGGAAACTCGCATGAAACACCTAAAATTTAATTGTATTGATCACTATTCACAAATATCTTTCATCAATCCGTATTGCAAGTACAAATCATACTTAAAAATAATTGGGCTTGATTAGTCTATCAATTAAATGTAAAAAAAAGCCGGTCAAGTGTGAGTTTTACTCACGCACCGAGGGTTTCGTTCTTTCGTCAACAGATTAGAAGTAAGGACATAATTTAAGTTAAAGCAACTAACTACGGCTACCTGCCGTTTTCGAATAAAGCTAAACAAAAGAAAAGTCGTTCTCATTTGCTGATCGTACCAACCGTGTGAAAATTGATTTAGTGAACTTAAGGGAAATGGTCTCAAGCTCCATTGAACAATTAATTAATTGAAACAATTAATCAGCAGTTCATGAAAGTTAGCTTATCAAGCAGCTAAGCAATTCGAATCATAACGTATTCGGCAGTAATAAATAGCCACTTAGTCATCTAAAACACTAATGTGGTACAGTCACAAACGTCCAAGAAATTAACAAATCAAGTACTCGTGTTTGAAAGTCGAAGAAAATTCAAATTTTACACTAGGATCTATTATTTGATTTTTGGCATGTGAAAATCACATTGAAGCAATAACAAAAATAATGTTCAATTTTGTTTTTGTTTCTTTAGAATTCTTTATGTTCACTTTTATTCAGTGACAAAATTTAAAAACTTTCCAACAGCATATTCATATAAATCGCAACCAATAGAAAAGAGCGTATTAGGAAATGGTCTGAGCACACATACATGTACAAATAACTGATTCTCTTATATTCTTCAAAAAAAAAATTACAATAACAAAGCTATTATGATCAATTATTTCTTTACTTCGCTTTGTTCTTTTAAGAGAACTGAGAGAGAAGAAAACTGTCATACAAAATATTCGCTCAGGTTCACAAGCCTTAAAAAGGGCCAAAAGATATTTCAGAATTTAACAGAATATAGAAACTTTTTTAAGAATCCTTTGCGTCCTCGATTGAGTTAGTAACGCATTCAAGCTATCATTTTTATATGAATTGGATTTTAACAATTTTGAAAAAATAAGAAATGTAAAAATAGCGAGAAACCCCCTTCGGAGAAGAAAAAAAAATAAAAAGCAAAAAAAGGCAAATCGGGACTAATCGAGGATCGAACCCAGGACCCTCAAGAGCACAGCGCAAGCGCTATAACCACTCCACCAACGCCACTTCGAAATTCTATTCTCTTTTTTGGTATAGGAAACGCGTAGAAAACTTTGTATGTGTGAGATAATCACTAGTTGCCCTTTTTTAGCAAAATGCTGATATAATTTAAATCGTTAATATTTCGAAAAATTGTGTGAAAATATTTTTTTTTTGTATAACATTTATTTATTCTATTGATGAGATCTACAAAATGGCGTTTTCGAATCTTTAAAATTCGTATGTCATTGCTTTTTGGTTTTTGGCCAATAACTCAAAAACTGTTTGAGCCAGGATGCTCGAACTAAATTTAAACTAAAGATTACATCGAGACCTGCATTCTAGATTTTATTTAGATTTTTAAACCAGCGGGTGTGGAAATGCGAGGGGGGGGGGGGACGCTTTTTTTCGCACTTAAAGCTTAATATCTCGAAAACTGAGCTTCGGAACAAAAAGCTCAAAATCAAAACTATATTTTATTTTACAAGACCTATCCAACGGTACCTAACTCAATTGATTCCGGTAAAAAAATTTTAAAGAAATTAGTTATTAATTTATTTTAGTACGAATAAAAAATCATATGAGATTTCTGGGTAAATTTGCAATATTGCGATGAGTTGCCCCATAGCTCCAATTTTTTTAAGATTTTTTGGCCCATTATTTTAGAAAATAAGGTATGGAACATGGTACACACGTCGATTTTTTGAAGTTTGCGGGCTTATAACTTTTTACCAATAAGACTAAGATGCTAATTGTGGTACAACTTTTCGATCTAGCTACCATTATCTTTCCAACGATACCCATATCAAGTATCTAAGGAAAAAAAACTATTTTAGTATTAGTACTAACTTTTTCGCTAATAAGTGACTTTCTTTAAACTTTTTTTTGGAACTTTCTTTGGGCAAGTGAAGTACATCATCTGTGAAAATTTCATTTCTTAATTCCAAGTGGTTCACCAAGTACCTAAGATAAAGCTTAATGACAGACAGACAGACATTTTTGTAGTCTCCGCCCCGCCCCCTTTCCAATGACACCCATATTGACCACAAAAGTTAATAAAAGTTTTTTCAAAGGTTAGTTTCAGTACTAACTTTTTCTTTAATATACGACTAATTCCGGAAAAAATTCCTGATTTATTTTTGGGTTGCCAAGATACATATCCATTCCAAATTTCATCCCTTAACTACAGAGGATTCAGGAAGTTTTTAGCAAATATGTAAAGGCGACAAACAGACAGACAGACGGACACCGAAGTGATTCTATAAGGGTTTCGTTATTCCTTTGGAACGAAACCCTAAAAACCAACAAAATTCATTGGAAACTAAGAAACTCCTGAATGAAAGCGCCGGCGTACGGTTAAGTTGTCCGGTAATCCTCCAGGATCCTCAAAACAAAAATAGAATAAAATAGGCCAATTTTAATTTTGTTTTCACTCGAGAATTTTTTTATTTATTTAATGAACCAAGAGATCCTTTTTTTTCCTTTGTTTTGTTTACATCAGAAATAATGACTTTCCTTCCTTTATTTCTGGTGTACATTTTTCTTTCATATTTTGAAAGTTCACATTCGGGTAGCTGCGATGGCATGCGTTGTTCTTTACTTGAAGTCGTATTCAACGCGTACGAGTTGGGGAAATGCGATGCCATTTGAATACGACTCTTCATACCACAAATGAGCTAAACTAGCTAGTATAGGTTATTTGTGCTTCATACGAGGCAAATACGAGAGTCGTATGCGAGTTGCATGATTGGGGTGATTTTGACAGTTGATATTACATGGCATGATGGCATGAGTTGCTTTTATTTGGAAGTCGTATTCAACACATGCGAGTTGGTTAATAGCTATGTCACTTACATACGACTCTTCATACAAGGCGCATTGCGAGTTCCGTAATCGGGGTGAAAAATTTCAATGATTTTCAATTACAAGAACAATTCAATTATAATTATTATCGATTAACAGCATTGTTGCATTTGGCTCATCGGAGAAGAAAACAATTAGAGCAACGAAATTATTTTTACCTTCGCACTTAAATACACAATTAGTTGTAACTACGGCTTGAGTGAAAAGTTCGAGTGAACGGACGTGTTATTACTCTCGTCTGGCAAAACATTTAAATATTCACAAGTCTTATACCTAAAAATAATAGAGGGGTGCGCGATAGTAGAAACCCAACACAGCATTAAACACACATTAACCTGTGTCTGCTGTGACAAAAGGTCTCTCGCAAGAGCGGTGGGTGTAATCACGGGTCACAATAGTCTCAAAGACCACTTATTTAAGATAGGACTACTCGGTGACAATATCTGCAGGGGCTGTGCTGATGAGGAGGAGCGGGAAGATACCCAACACTTCCTCTGTCACTGCCCCAGCCTTTGTCACCTGAGGCACAGAACATTAGGAAGTTACTTCTTCCAAGACCTTAATGAGATAAACTCTTTACCTCTAAAGAATCTTTTCAGGTATTTGAGCTGGGCCAAATGGACCGAGGATGCACTGGGATAGGACACCTGCGAGTGAGGAGGGGGACACCTTACCACCCCCAATGGGTAACACAAGGGGTCCACAAGGACCTAAGTGAGGCGGTATATCCGCCGGCCCACCAACCTAACCTAACCTAACCTGTGTCTGCTAACACGAGCGCATATTAAATAACTACAAGTTTTTATTCTGTGACTCTCTACCTTCCTATGAATTCGCAATTTCTAACTCATATTTCCCACTCAACAATGAGCTCTGCCTCAATGTCAAATGAGAATTCGCTTAATACCCGTTCTAAAAAACAGGTACCAGTACACCACAGCAAATGTCTCAACGCCAAGACAGAACTGCATTGTCAACACCAAAGTGCAACTACACCTCTCCCAAAGCCTATCTCTGTTGCCGATCTGGATGAGCAACTCAAAAATATACTACCTCCTTGTTAGTTCGCTTCTCAGCTGATTTGGTTGCGCTCCGAGATGATCTGCGGCAACAAATGTCGCTGATACAACAAAGCTGTGCAACTTTCGTCCACAGCGTAAACAAATCACTTAATGAACAGTAGCTGTGAGTAAATAGAATCGAAGAGGCCCGCAGCGAACAACATCAAATCATGACTGAGGAATTGGATGACCTTAGGGAAAGATGCGATACACTAGAGCGGAAGGAGCTCGTAGCTGATGCGATCCTCTTTGGTGTTCCACATCTCCCTGCAGAAAATCTAAGGACACTCTTTAACCAGTTGTGCCACACAGTCTCCTGCAAGCCACCAACATTGAGCACGATTTTTCGCACCCCCGAGCGGAAAATTCAAACGACTCCCCGATCATTATGAAATTTAACACCACCCAAGAGCGAAATCAGGTGTTAAAATCCATTGCTGACTCCACGGTAAGCATCTGTGTCTTTATGATATTGGCCTAGAGTCAAGTAAGCGAATTTACGTGAACGAGAGTCTCCCAAGCAAAAACCGCTCTCTTCTTCAACTTGCCACCAATATGAAGCGTAAAGACCAGCTTCATTCAACATTCACCAGACGTGGATCCGTTTTTGTTAAAGAGCGCAAAAACGGTATCAGCATATGTGTAAATAACAAGAACGCACTCCAGAGCGTTGCCGCGAGATGTGAAACAACCGCAAATGACGATGACCGATCTTCTGCAACAACTTAATGTATTTTTCTTTTGTTTACATTTTTAAATTTTTCTCTATATCTGTTTCTTTTCCTTCTGTCAAATATTATTGTTATTTCTTTTTTTTCCTTCTCTTAAATTTATCAAATTAAGAATTATGTCTGCAAACTAAGGGTTTTTCATTACAGCTGTTTGGGATTGCTTTGTTTATGTTTGTTATTGTTGGCTTCTGTGTTGATCGCTGCTTGATTGTTTCTTGTTGTTTTTGTGATGATTTGAAAACGTTAATATTTTGTGCAATCAAAAGAAGGGTTTAAATATCTGTCACATTAATGTTCAAAGCGTGAAAAGTAAAATTTATGATCTGCGTTTGCTTTTGGACAATAAGGTCGTGTGTGTCGGAAACATGGCTGAGCCCGGAAATGTGTTCGAATATGTTCCATGTAAATGATTACAAACTAGTACGTGCGGATAGACTAAACGTAAAGACAGACTAAATAAATTGTGTGGAGGTGTCGGCATGTATGTAAAAAGTTCTTTTAACTTCTACGTTGTGAAACAATCATCAATCTCTGACTCGGTAGATTACTTGTTTGTCGAAGTTTGTGTGAATGGTGGCAAATTACTAGTGGGCTGTCTCTATATGTCACCAAATGTGGCCAATCACACCTTGCCGACAGATATCCTCGAGAATTTGGCTTCGGATTACACTGATATTGTTGTCGTTGGTGATTTAAACCTGAACCTGTTGGATATCAGAAATAAACAGTTCATTGAAGTGATGAGGTCTCTGCATCTTAGCTTTGATAATTTACAGCAGCCGACGCACTTCATGCCCAACCGTAACCCTTCACTTTTAGATGTGTGCCTTGTCTCTGAACCCAAGATGGTGTTGCTCGCGACTTAGTATTTGTCTCCTACTGAAAACTTTAAAGTTTCTTGCTTTAATTTCTCTCAAATCAATGTCTCACAGTTATTTACGGATTGTCTGAGTCTGGACTGGACGCCAATTTACAATAATAGCAATGTTGACATACAAGGAGATTATTTTAATAGCAACATTTATGATCTCTTCAATAAACATGTCCCAATTAAACAAATTAGAAGAAGCTCTACAACTCCTTGGAAGGTTGCAGAAATTATTCCAATGCTGACAGCTTCGAGCTGTACCAAATATCGCTCAATAGCCTTACTTCCGTACTTAAGTAATGTATTTGAAAGCTTAGTGGCCAACTTAAAGAGTACCTTGAGAAGAACAAGCAAGAACAAAGTTCCAATCGGGTTTTTGGGCTAAGCGGAACTGTACAACAGCGGTTATCAAAGTCTCCGAGGATATTCGTACAGGTATGGACAGAGATATGATAGGTCTAATGGTCGGTTAGATTTTTCCAAAGCCTTTGACTGCGTGGGTTACGATAAGCTCATACAGAGGGCAAAAAATCAATTCCTTTGCGGTGGATCTCTCTGTCGTCTTATGTCTTCGTACCTCTCCAATCGATCGTAATATGTTTATCTCAATAGTAACCGTTCTTCATGTATTTCTGTTACCTCCGGAGTTCCGTAAGGCTCAGTGTTAGGACCCCTATTGTTTTCATGTTTTATTAACGATATCCAATAATCACCCCAATCACGCAACTCGCATCCGACTCTCGTATTTGCCTCGTATGAAAAGTCGTATTCAAGTGGCATCGCTATTCCCCAACTCGCATGCGTTGAATACGACTTCAAGTAAAAACAACGCATGCCATCGCAGCTACCCGAATGTCAACTGTCAAAATGTAAAAGGAAAATGTAAACAAAACAAAGGAAAGAAAAAGGATCTCTCGTGAAATAAAAAAGAAATTCTCGAGTGAAAACAAAATTAAAAGTGGCCTATTTTATTCTGTTTATTTGTATGTTTTTTTTTCCCAATCGTTCTGAATAAAATGGTAGTTTTGGAGGACCGTGGAGGATTGCCTGACAACTAAACCGTACGCCGGCGCTTTAATTCAGGAGTTTCTTAGTTCCTAGTGAATTTTGTTGGTTTTTTTTACATCTACTTGATAGATTAATCAATTCCAATTATTTTAAAATCTTATTTGTACTTGCAAGATATGCAAGATGAAAGATATTTGTGAATTGTGATCAATAAAATTAAATTTTAGGTGTTTTATGCCAGTTTCCTTTAATCGTTTGTTAAAAGAACCATTTATGCACCACACAAATAAGTTCTCGTATCAAAAGATTATTGTATTTCACACCACCGTATCCTCTTTTACACAGTAAAATACACTTCCACAACAATTCCCATTCAGAAATGTGTGATTGGGAAAAAAAACATACAAATAAACAGAATAAAATAGGCCACTTTTAATTTTGTTTTCACTCGAGAATTTCTTTTTTATTTCACGAGAGATCCTTTTTCTTTCCTTTGTTTTGTTTACATTTTCCTTTTACATTTTGACAGTTGACATTCGGGTAGCTGCGATGGCATGCGTTGTTTTTACTTGAAGTCGTATTCAACGCATGCGAGTTGGGGAATACCGATGCCGCTCGAATACGACTCTTCATACGAGGCAAATACGAGAGTCGTATGCGAGTTGCGTGATTGGGGTGAATATCTTTTTGAATGCATTGAATTTGGAAGATCGCAGCGCTCTTCAATACTAATAGTCCCTAGGCATAAATATTTAACAACACCCAGACAGTTTTTTGTCCATGCGGTTCGTCTTTGGAATACGCTACCCTCAGATGTCAAGCAAGCGAATAGCATGGTCACCTTCAAAGCAAGATTATTTAATTATCCCGCAACCAAGTTTTAATGAAAACCCCCTTTTTGTGGTTCTTCTAATCATCCGTTTTTACTTCTTTCTTTCTGTTCATCTTGTTCTTACTATTCCTATTATATTTTTACTTTCCTTCTTTTTGTTATTATATTCAAATTTCAAATTTAATTTTCTACTTAACTCACTATAAAGCATGTGCATATTTAAAAGATTTATATATCTTAAATGTACTGGATGTATTAATTAAATAAACTAAACTAAAGTAATAGATGTACGTATTGATTAAACTATTGCACCCACAATCAAACGTTGGAAAAAGTGGCGTAAACCGCTGTTTCCAATTTATCTACGTATTCCACGTTATTCGACTTCTCTTCTTTGAAAGAGTCCATATAAACATGTAAACCGTTTGGATATTAGTTTAACGTTTTAAATATGATTTTTATTTATCTTAAATGTGAACACGAAGAATTGTTTTCAATTTCACTAAATTCATCTGACGTTTGTTACATACATACATATAATTATTTACATATTTTGGTTATGGTGGCAGAGGTGAATTTCAAGCGAACAAAGGCGTTCGCGAACGATAATCGCTCAACCTGAAATATTCGACTTGTCCTTCAAAACGAGTTGTACGTTAGACTAGCAAACCGTAACAAGGGCCTAAATGAATCCTAGAAGATAGTTCGACCAAAAATGTATCCATACATCGGAATTCAAACTCATCATCATTTGAGGTGTTTTATTTACAATACATAGGAGGGGGCATTGAATTCCTAGCCAAATTTTTGAATCAAGTTTTGGAACTATCTACTAACCCAATTGCATTTCATCTAAAAGCAAACCGTGTCATAGTTCAGTTTACTGACATGCTAACGGAAAAAAAAATAACACGGATGAAAAATTCTAAGTCATAAGGGTCATAAGTTTTTTTTATTTTTGGAACTCCATAACCATACTATAGCATGAAACACAAAATACGCACTCCGGCCGAACGATTACCAAGTTATTGTGTTTTCAGAGTAACAAAAAAATATGTTTTTCTATTTGCGTTGCAAAACAAAAATAAATCCCCAAAACAGAACTAAACAAAAATTAATGTGTTTGTTAGACATATGTTAGTCAAAATTGGATACAAATTAAAATCAAACAAAAGATAGATAGATAAAACAATATAAGAAAGGATTGTCATAAGACAAACAAGTCAATTAACTACTCTATATTAAATAATGACTAACAACTTTATTAATACATTTTAATAAAAGTTAGTGATGAGTCAGTTAGTAAGAGCTTTTCCTTTTTGTTTATATTTAAAATGAATTATTTTCACATTTTACTTCCTTTTACATAAAAATTGGGACACACTCAAAATTTAAGTTTAATTTATCCAATGCAGAAAACCTGCAGCATTTTATTTTAAAATTATTTTCTTTTGGAAACTTACACAACTTCTAAAACATAAACCCATGTTAATATTTCTTTGAATTACTCTGTATTTTGTTTTTAATATTTTCATTCTTTATTTTGATTAATTTTTGCATATCAATCGAGTGTTTTATTAACATTTCGTGTACGTTTTTGGAGAATAATAATTTAGTTTATTTTAATAATGAATAAATGAATTTATTTATTTTTCTTTTCTTGTTTTTTCATATTTCAAAAATAATAAATGTGTAGGAGAGCGTTTGTTTGTATTTTTTAATTGTTTTTATTTTAACGTTTATATTTGTATTACATGACGGATCGGTTTTACAAACTGGAACGCATCACATAGCATATTTTCTAGTCCATTCTCGTGCCAACTCATTATATTTTTCTCGATCAGTTTTATATATTCTTGCAATTTCAGGAACAAGTGGGTCATCTGGATTTGGGTCACAAAGAAGAGAGCAAATTGATAGTAAAACTGGAAAACAAAAAAAAATATATATATAAAACCTGAGTTATACGCTAATTTCAGTTTTTTCTACCTTTTGAAATAGTCAGTGCTGGTGACCATTGGGATCTTAAAATGTCGAGACAGATTGAACCGTTGCTATTAATGTTTGGATGGTATATGCGAGTTGTGAAAGCCACTTTTGGTGGTTTAAATGGATAATCTGTTGGAAAATGAATTGTTAAGAAAAACACCCCACCTTGATATGGACTATCCGGCTGGTAAAAAACAAAAATTAAATTAAGGGTAAATTTGGTTTATGTTTTCAATATCTCTTTAATTTTATCTTACAGGTCCCATTATTGTAGCTTGCCAGTGAAACACTAAAAATAAAGAAAGGAAAAAAATATTTAAAAGGACTTTATTAACATAATAACAATCTTAATAAGTTTTTTTAAGGTAAATCAATTTTTTTTAAAATAAGCCCGCGCTGAACGAATTACGACTACCCTAAATATTCGGTTTGCGACAGCGCCTAGGCGGTTTTAAATGTCAGTGGTATTGTAGTGTGACCGCCGTTGGCTCGATCGGTTAATTGTCCGAGTTGGGTTCGAATCCAACTCGGGTAAAAAACACCACAAACATTTTACACAGCCCCACCACCAGCGAACCACTGATCGTCCTGCAGTACTTCTGTTATGAAAAGCTTTCTCAATTTGTCGTGTCAAAATTATAACTCGCACAACACAGTGGAGACGCGAAAAAGCTAGGCTCCTGCTCTCAACGGGCTGTTACGCTACTCAATTTAAGGTATACAATGGATTGTAGTGCGAGGAAATACAGTCGAATCACGATAATTCGTATCTTAAAAAATCGAAGCCTCAATAGTTCGTAACAAACTGCTAGCCCCTTTTGTTTGCAATGCAATGAACACAAAACCTCTTCTTAATAGTAATTCGTTTTTTAAACCTCTTATAATTCGTAATGTAAGAGGCAAAAAAAAAAACATTTATAGTTTAACTACCATTAACTAGCAAAAAAAAACATTTTTAGTTTAATTACCATTAACTTTTGTAGACAATTTTGTTGTCTTGAATGTCACCTTTATGTCGCCTTACACATCGTACTTTTTTCTTCTATTATTTAATATTAACGATTTAATTATATTTGATAAAATAAGAGAATGAGTTATTTGTACGTGTATGTGTACTCAGACCATTTCCCGATACGCTCTTTAAAATGTTGCCACTGAATAAAAGCAAACATAAAGAATTCCGAAGAAATAAAAACAAAATTGAACATTATTTTTTTTATTGCTTCAATGTGATTTTCACAAATTTGCCAAAAGTTAAATAATAAATCCTAGTGCAAAATTTAATTTTTTTTTTATTTCAAACATGAGTACTTGATTTGTTAATTTCTTGGATGTTTGTGGCTGTTCCACATTAGTGTTTTAAGCGACTTAGTTGCTATCTATAAATAAAAATATTGCCGAATACTTTATGATTCAAATTGTTTAGCTATTTGGTAAGCTAACTTTCATGAACTCCCGATTAATTGTCTCAATGGAGTAGCTTGAGACCATTCCCCTTAAGCTCACAAAATCATTTTCATAGGGTTCAATGAGAAAGACTTTTCTTTTGTTAAGCTTTATTCGGAAGTGGCTGCATGGACAGAGCGGAGACATGGTGATGACAACTTCTACGTCACCCAACTGCTATCCGGACATGGGGCTTTCAACAGGTACCTCCACAAGATGGGCAAGAAAGAGAGCGCTGCCTGCCAGTACGAAGACTCCGAAGAAGACGACGCCTACCATACCTTTTTCGAATGCAGCAGGTGGGCAGTGCAGAGGACCAGGTTGGAAGCGGAGATAGGCAGCATATCACCTGATACCGTCGTCGAAAAGATGCTATCCAGCAGCACCACTGGACCAAAATCGCGACATACGCTGAAGTAGTGCTGAGAACTAAAATGAGAGAGGAAGGATATAGCATCCCCCCAAATGAAGATCGATTACAGCCTGACCGGCAAGATTAATTAATTAACCCGATGCGAAAGCGGTCGCAGAGTGGATGGTGTCAAGGAGAAGAGGTCAAGATGTGGTTTTAGTGGGTGAACGTCCCACACTACTTGGAATAGAACGGGCCTGTTCCACCTGCCTATCAGGTTTCCACAAAAAAAAAAAAAAAAGGTTTATTCGAAAACGGCAGGTAGTCGTAGTCCTGTTATCTTGACACAACATTTGCATTTAAATAACGGTAAAATATTAAAAACCGCTGTTGCATTAACTTGGATTTGTCCATAATTACTGGTAATTTGGCAATGTATCAAACTGCCCCGGATCTGTATCAGTGTGCCTCGTGAATGGGGAAGTTTGATACAAAATTCTTTTTTTACTAAATAGGTCCTTAAATTTTTTTAGAATAAATCTAAGAGTAAATTCGTGTCACATAAGATAGCTATATTAAGGTGGTGGCGCTTTTTGAATCTAAGGGAAAAACGTATCAATGGGCCCCATCTCCCCCTACATATTATGTAAATAATTATGAAACAAATCATTACGAAACATCTCTAAGCATTTATACTTTTATCCATAATATATCGCATTATTTTGAGTTATAGAGAATTGTTAAGCGCTTTCACAGATTAAATTATCTTCAACAGCGCCACACTGGCCTATATGATAAACGGATTACTTCTAAACAGTAAATCTTTTGAGAAAATAACGTCTTAAGACAAAATACTTCGCTCGACGATAATTCGTTTTTCATCAAAAACGTCACATTTTGAAATAGAATATTTCAACAACACAGTCACACGAAATAATGTACTACCTTATCAGAAATGATGTTAGAACACAAATTACGGGATTAAGGTGAACCTCAATCCCCAATTGGATATTGATCGTCACCCCGTGCCCCGCATTAATGAAATTTTCTGAAGTCTCCAACACTGTGAGTTCCTTACAAAGGTTCTTTACTAATGCTATTAAACCATCTGACTCTCGCATTAAGAAATTCGTGATTTGCCAGTTCTCAGGAACTGGTAAAATGAATTATTATAACCGATTTATTAATAATTTTTCTCAGCTAGCCGCTCCCTTAAACATGTTAAAAGAGAGCCGTTTGTATGCGGATGTCAACAGCAACGGGTGTTTGATCAGTTTAAAGACCGGATAATTAAGGTCTCCCACCTTGTGCACTTTCGCAGTAATCTGCCGTTTGTACTTCCAACTGATGTGTCTTCGCATGGCGTGGATGCGGTTATTTCGCTCAAATATCCCGATGGTTTCGAAAAGCCTATTGCGTTTGCTTCCAAGACGTTAACTGATGCACAAAGAGCATATAGCCAGATAGTAAAGCAGGCACTTTCAATAATTTTTGGCGTAAATCGATTTCACCAGTATTTATATGGTCGACATTTTGAGTTGTTGACTGACAATCAACCCCTGGTTACTTTATTCAGCCCAGAAAAAAAAAAATCCAGTGATGACGATACATCGCCTTCAGCATTGGGCAATAACCTTAATGAGTAACACCTACACCATTCGTTACAGGTCTACCAAGGGACGCGGGAATCCAGATTGCTTACCTTGACTACCGGTGGGACTACACGCAAAGTTTGACAAACTAGAAAAGAGTATGGTATAGCAATTGAGTGAAGAATCTGACTTGGTGTTCCAAGACTTTCCTTTGAATGCAGTAATAATTGCCTCGGAGTCACAGAAAGATAAAACCCTAAAAAAGGCCAAACTTCTACGGCAGCTGCATCTAGGTCCTTGGAGAATGACAAAAATGAAGCAAGTGGATAGGCGACATTGCTGGTGGCCAGGGATCGACGGGTGTATCGAGCAAGTGGTGAAGCAATGCAGTACATGTCAGCTGAACGCTCCTCAGTCTCCAACGGAATATTCCAGTTGGCCAGTAACAACGAAAGTGTTATCTTGTCGCGATTTCACCGTTGGGACGACTTAAATGAAGGAGCGGTTTGGTTGCTGTTCGAATATCGACTACTTTTATTCACGCTTATTCTGAGATTCGAACGATTCGTTTATTCTATTCGATATATCTATTCCTTCGAATGAATTGTCCGTATTCTGAGATTCGAACGAATAGTATTCATTGTCGGATGAATTTCAATGAATTTAATTTTATGAAGTTGGCTGTTTGAAGGCAAATTTTTCAAATCTATTGACATTCGGATTTTAAAAAAATCAAAAAGAGCAATGAATATAAGATATGGCAGTTGTGTTATTTTTAAACAGTCAGGGCGGGGAGGAGAAGATTTGCAAAAGAAGGATAGTGGATGCTATCGGTATCAATTCGGTTAGTTGAAAATCCCTTAGCTATCTCGGGATTTTCCTCCATTAGTCTTATCAGCAATTCTTTTTGCTCCTGGTTGGTCTAATTGGAATGTGACCTACATACATTAATAAAACCAACATATAATTCATAAAATTTAAAATTGTAACAAAAATATCTGAACCTACATAAACGATAGGAAAATAACGTACGAAAGGAAAATGGCATTTCATTCGAATCATTCGAATGTCAGAATACGCTTTGAAAATGAAGGTAAACTTTCGAATCGCTCGAATCTCAGAATACAAATCGAACGAAAACTAATCTCAGAATAAGCATCATTATTTTGTAGTCTCCTAAAATTAACTCAGCCTACGTTATTGCTACTTTGCAATTTTGCCGGCAACAACAGAAGGTTGAAGTGAAACGAATCGCCATGATACAGAACGAGTGTCAAATGAGTTCCTGTTGATTTTCCGGTCGCCGCTTGAATAGACACGAGCGAGATTTTCTTGTGTTTGGCAACAATCTTTATAGAGTAATGTTTCTTCTAGTTCTTCACCTTCAAACTTTTTTGGCTGCTCAGGACGTTCATCGTCTTCCAAGCCAAAATCACCATTTTTGAATCGTGCAAACCACTTTTGGCACATTCGCTCAGCTATGTTCACCATAAACTTCCACCAAAATACAATGACTTTCGGCAGCAGTTTCCTTCATATTAAAGTAATGAAGAAGAACTCCCCGCAAAAACACTTTTTCAGGCACAAAGTTCGCATATTTGAGCGAAATAAAATTATTGTTGTTTAAGCTTCAAATGAATGACATATACTGAAATAAGTACAATGACAGTAGCTTTCCAACCATCTCAATTAAGTTATAAACCCAATAAAAATGGTCCTCCAAGAGGCTCCAACAGGAGACCTACATTTTATGAAAGCTTGAAATATTCTCTTTTGATAGTGCAAAAACTAGAAGTCACTTTTAATCACTTTGGGAGAACGACGCGTTTAAACGTAACGATGTCTGGAATTCTAGTACAATTTTAACCGATTTTTTTTACGAAATAAATTCTGTAGAAATATTTTGTAGTGCTCTAAAGAGTTTCTGCTGATGTGAAAAAGATTTTATTGGGTCTAAAATTGTTTTCTATTTAGTAATCCTTTTTTTTTTACTTATTCTTAGTATTTAGGGGTCATAAAGCACATGCCTGGGCGTCTGAGCTGGAATACGTTTTTGTTGATAAGATAAGTTTTTAATATATTAAGGAACCACAAATTACTTCCATATTCTTTAAATTTTAAGGTTTTTAAGTTAAGGGTTATCTATATATATATATAACCAAACACGATAAACATTGCAGTTTTATTTTACCATTTGTTTCGTAAATTTGAAATTTTGGGATAAAATTTCCTATGATTTCTTATGAATACCAAATTTCTATACAAATATTTTTTGGTGGAGCTTTTTTCTAGTTTTTGAAATGAAATATTAGACTGTAACAAATGAATCAAATAGTTTTAGAGGTTCAGCAAAGGTTCTTGCCTAATTTTAAACAACAAAATAAAACAGTGCGAGCTGTTTAACATACGTTTCTACCTTAATATAGTGACTAAGTTAGAGGGAAACTCTCAGTAGTTTTTGAAAGAAGTTATAATAATGTGGTTTTGCAGTATGCACATTGCGCTGAAAGAAGAACCTTAAGACAGCAGGAATAATAAAATAGGCCAACTACCAATGGGAACATTGCTGATAATACGTTTAAGGCCTAACCAAAATCAAATAAGTTACCACTGAGTAATTTGTGGTAAATTGTTGTAAATGAGAAGATTACCTTTAGATTGTTAACAACCTACAAATTCGGCCAAACTGTGTGTTCGTTCCCTAATATTTAACTTTTTTATATATTTGTGTTTAAGCAAAGTCCTAAGATTAAATTTAGTATCATATAGAATGATAAAGAACACGTTCGTATCCGTAAATATGATTTTGACCACTGAAAGAACTTGCAGCACACATACAATATTCTAAATTTCATCAAAAACGGTTCACGGATTCTCATTTTACAGATTTTTTCCATCGCTCCATACAAGTAAACCACTATGCGTCGTGGCAGCAGCTAGTTTAGAATAAAATATTTGTGAGCAAGCTTACATATCATATCAAGCTATTCTGAGAAAAAAACTCTTACAAGAAGAGTGAACGTCCTTGGGGTCACCGATTTTGATGAAATTGGCATAGTATTCATTTTGCCATTTTGTCATTTCATTCATATTCAATTTTTCCTATTTTTTGTTTCTGTACATTACTATTTGTCTTGTATGTTGTGCTAACAAATGTCTTTTTTCAAGTATACGCTATAATTTGACGCAAAACACCATCAATTTAGAAATGCAGAGGGTGTTTGCAATCAAATGAAAAAAGGGAGTCATTAAAAATTGCGAACTTCCCCAAGGCTCCCAATGTCCCAGACAACTTGTGACATCTTAGTAACTTCTAGGCGTATATAAAATCGGTAAATTTGAATGAAGAAAAAGCAGTTTAAACAACAGAACTAAAGACTGCAAAATAGTTTTCATTGCACATATGTATGACTTACTCAAAAAAAAAAAAAAGGGAACAAAAAAGTTTACTAAACATGCTGTTTTCTGGCAAGGTAGGTAGGTAGGTCGTGTGGTGGGCTACGCAGGGCAGCCAAGCACTTAGGCCAGATGAGGCCCATTGTGATACCACATGGAGCGGATGCAAAAGCATCCCACTACTCTGGAAGCCAATTGGAGCTGTTAATATAGCGGAGGATACGGCTTATGCTGGTGTCAGCAAGTTCACCGAGGTTGTTTAGAAAGTAGTAGCCAAGATGCCTCTTTCTACGGTTCGCGAGGGCGCTGCAGGTTCCTAAAAGGTGGAGCGAGGTTTCTTCCTCTTCTTCGTCTCTGCAGCTTCTGCAGAAGTCGTTGGCCGGGAGGCCTAGTCGGGTGGCATGTTTGCCAAAAGTGGAGTGCCCAGTTATGACACTGATCAGGTTCCTAACCTGAATTCTGCTGAGTCTTAGGAGACTAAGCGAGCGTTCAGGATCCAGCCTAGGCCAGATTTCCCTGGTAACGCGACAAGTAGTACCATTCGACCACCTAAGATTGGTTGCCGCAATGGTCTTGGATTTGATGTGGAGGAGCGCGGTAGCAAGAGGTGCGCAGAGACCGACCTTATCCGGTTGGATGGCTTCACTGGTTCCGCGCTTGGCAAGATCATCGGCAAAATATAGACACTCTTTTGTGGGTGTATGCTCAATTTTGTTAGGTACTCTATTTATTTCCATTATATTTCGTTCACAACCTAAAATGTGGAAATACTTTTTTGTCTTCAATTCGGGATCGTTAGGAAAGCTCTCGTTCCAAAATCCCGTTTTGAAAGTAGGCAAAAATCCCCCAGGAAATCTACTTTCCAAATTTAATATCCCCCGTTTTTAGAAGAAAGGCCCGGATTTTGACCAGGGGATTATGTAGAGATTTCGGAAAAGCAGATTTCATACCCAACCCCTTCAATTCTGTTGTTTTTCCTGAATAAAAGGAGTAATTCTTAACCGATTTCACACATTTTTTTGTATTTTAAGACAGGCTTTTTTCCTGCTCTTTATCCAGGAAACGACACCACCCTGGAGATCAAGTGAAGAGTGACTCTTGCCAATCGCTGTTTCTTTCGGCTGAGAAGGCAATTGAGTAGTAAAGCCCTCTCTCGGACAACCAAGCTAACATTATATAAGACCCTGATCGTCCCAGCCCTCCTCTATGGCCCAGAGGCTTGGACATTATCAAAAAAGGATGAGGACCTGCTTGGTTGTTCGAACTGTACGGGCTGTACAGCGACATGAACCTGGTCAGAAGAGCCAAAATCCAGCGGCTTAGATGGCTGGGCCATGTAGAGCGGATGGACACCAATGCTCCGGTCCGGAGAGTGTTCGAATCTACCACCATGGGGAATCGCGGCAGAGGAAGACCCCACCTCAGGTGGCGCACCCAAGTGGAAAGGACCTAAACCAACTTGGCGTGCGAAACTGGAAACAGCTGGCAAACAATCAGTTGGAGAGGCATGTTGGTTAAGCCCAGGTCCACCCCGGGCTGTAGCGCCACCTAAGTAAGTAAGTTATCCATAGATAACATTCCATTGAAACCTTTCAAATTACTGTGAAATCATAAACAAAAACTGAGTATGCAAATACTTTTTTTTACCCACTGTATAGCATTTTTCTGGGCTTTTACTCTTTTATTAAATCCTTATTCTCTATTATAAAAAATGAACTTAATAGCTCTCAGTTTATGGATATTATTATTATTATAATTTATTAGAATATAATTTAAATTATAAATTAACTGAATATATCCATAGAACGCTAGCTGCCAAGGCCTACGGCTCTCAAGTAGTATCTTAAATGTCTTTATTTAGCTTCTTAATATAATTGATAAAATACCGTCTCTGGCAAGTGCTGCATGTAGGTGGAGAGGTGTCTTTAAGTAAGTGCTGATGTGTATAGCCTTTGTGCCCTAGTCGCAGTCTCGTAAAAATGGTGTTTGCTTTTTTGAAGTGGTGGTGGGGTAAGAAAGGCTGCTGCGATCTGGATTGTAGAAGAAGTATTGATGCTGGTAGTTTTGCCAATTTGATAATAATTTGATGTCCAGTTTGCACCTCAGTAGTCGTAGGGCGTCTGATTTGGTAGAAGCATCAAATTGGTACATTGGAGCACGGTGGGCGAGTCGAGCTTCTAAATCAGCGAATTCGTTCCCTTTTATACCTACGAGGCTTGGAACCCCCATAATTTGTTTTTTTTTTGGAGCATTAGCTATGCAGTTACGGATATCTGATATAATAGCTGTATCTTTTAGATATCTTATGGCGCTGGTCGTGGACCAAGTGTCCGAGCAGATCACATACTTTCCACGCTACTTAGCGGTTATTGCTGTGGCTTTATGTATTGCTAGCGCTTCTGTGGTGAATACAGAGGCGTATGTTGGTAGTAGACCTGCGATGATTAAGGACCCATTTTCCTTGGTGACGGCAAAAGATATGCTGTTGTTAAGTGTTAGGGACAAGATCCCCAAAAACATAATCCCAAAAAAAAACCCCAAACCAAAATTCCCAAAAGACAAAATTCCCCCCAAGCATAAAAATCCCCAAATCCTCAAAATCAATTTTCTACAACAAATTAATTATTGAACAATCGACAACAATTTTAACTATGTCAACAACTGCCAGGCAGGCGCCTGCGTGCATACCGAGGTGGGTGGCCCGCTCGCGGGTCGCAAGAGTTTCAACCCCCTCTCTGACTGGTTTAGACGCTCACGCGACTTCGTCGCTCCGCTAAGGGTATGTCAACAACTGCCAGGCAGGCGCCTATACACATTAATGAATCAGATCCGTTAGGCAATGTTCTTAAAAAATATATATGCAACCGACCTCGCGGCTACTCAAAATCCAACAGTGACCCCGTTTCAATGATTACTTATTAATTTTACTTAAGGAATTTAACTATCACTTTTGGGGATTTTGTCCATGGAGATTTTGTTCTTGTGGGTTTTGTCTTTGTGGCTTCGGTTCTTGGGGATCTTTTTTTGGGATTTCGTTTTTGGGGAGTTTGGTTTTAGGGATTTGGTTTTTGGGAATTTTTCAAAACACGGGAATTTTGTCTTTTGGGGATTTTGGAATTGGGGATTTAGTCCGTCTCCCATTGTTAGTCTTAGATCTGTCGGTGAAGATACATTTCCATCTGGCTGGATGAGAAGAAATGCGAAGAAATGATGTGAGGTAGATCTCTTTCGGCGTGTTGGCTCTGCCATGAAGCGTAAGGTCGAGAATCAATGACTTTGGATTGATGGTGCATTTTGGAACAGTCGGAGTGCGTTGGAGGACAACTCCCTGCGGTAGATCTAAGATTTTGGCTGTATATAAAGCTCTTGTTATTGCCGATTGTACTCTTGTTGAGTATTTGATACATTTTGCTGAAGCAAGGTCCTTGGTAGTGATGGAGTTATTTGAGTGTAGGAGCTTTATGTACAATTTGGCTAGAGCGAATTCTATGCGGTCTTCTACCGTGGGAAGTCCAGCTTCAACGAACACGTTTCTGTTTGGGCTGGTTCGGAAGGCGTTGATACTACGACGGGCGGCTTGATGATATGGGGCTTTGATGGTATTGATGTGTGAGTGTTACATTTTTTTGTTGTCGAAGTAGTTAACGACATTTGCTCTGGCAGCTAGGCTTTTCTTAAGACTAATACAGTGGGTCTTCCAGTTATAATTATTATTAAAAACTAGTCCTAAAATGCTTAAATTATCTATAATATTGATATCCTTTTGACTTTTTCCGACAGATGTGTAAAAGTTTGCATTTGTCGAGAGAAAGGTTTGCACCAGAGCAATTAGGGCATCTTGGAATGTTTTCGATTAGCGATGAAAATTGATTTTTAGTCTCACTTAGATCATTGCTCCTGCTCAGCACGACCATTGCACTGCACACTTGTTTGTCCTTACGAATTACTTTTGAAAGTTCGTCGAAAGCAATTATGAAAAGGACCACTGAGCATGGAGAGCTTTGGGGTATTCCGTTAAAGAGAGGAAGAGTTGAAGAGTAGCTACTGTTGACTCTCACGCAAATTTTCCTAGTTGTTAGAAAGGAACGAATGCAGTTGTAGATTTTTGGTCCGATACCCTAGTCCTTAGGTTTTGTTAAAACCAAGTGGACGCCTATTCTGTCGAAAGCCTTTTCAAGAGAGAGAAAGTATGTTTACATGGTTCCGGGCAGAAAGTGCCTTGGTTATTAAAAAATCCAGATGAATGAGTGCGTCAGCACATCCTTTGTTTGGTCTGAATCTTACCTGATTGGCTATGAAGGTGTTTTGTTTCAATGAACTACAATAAGCGTTGGGCTATTACTTTTTCTAAGACCTTTGACATGCAAGGCAAGATGGGACGGTACCCTTGAATTACACTAATGTCTTAGGTTTAGGAAGAGGAAGGACTGTTGCTACCTTCTAGTAATATCTAGTTCTATGCGTTTAGCAGAGTCGGATATTGTGTTGGTGTTGGTTATAGATGAGGCTAATTGCTTTTCTATCTTAAAGTTTGAGGGAAAAGACTCATCGTTAGTGTCCCCAGGATATAAGTCACTGCGAAAAAGTTACTTATATCCTGGGGTGAGGTTTGTGTACTGGAACTGTTCGTTTTTGGGCGTGAGGACTGTTTTGTGGAATGGATATATTTGCAGCTGTTCTTATTACTTTTGTGAAGCGTTGCAGCCTCTTTATTAATATTGGCCGAAATAATTCTGTCTGACAAATTATCTAAGATTATTGTAACAAGCCCAGTTAGCTTTGTCAGTTTTGAATTTCGGGTTAAATGGTATTTTAGGCTTAATCGGGCCAAGGACAAAAAACGAAATAATTGGAAAGTGATCATTGTAGAAATCATCCAATATTTCCCAAGAGATGGCTGTATAGAGTTCAGGAGAACAACAGGTAATATCTATATTTGTAAGCGAGCCATGTGTTGGAGAGCCATCGTTTAAGATAACGAGATTGGAGTTTAAAATAAAGGATTCAACTTCCTTGCCCCTAGAATTCGTGTTGCTTGCCACAGAACACTCCAATCGTTAACATCACCCACAAGAATAATTGGGGTATGAATTTGAAGGACAATGTTTTCAAAGTCGTCTTTTGAGAGTACTGTTAGAACTAGATAGGGATAAGATTAAGGTAGTGGCGTATGCGGATGACCTGGTGATACTGGGGTCAGGCAAGTTTCCCACCATGATTAGTGAGATCATGGAGTTTGCGCTGAAGAAGGTTAGTAACTGGGCTGCAAGCTGCTGCCTTGGCATTAACCCTGGCAAAACGGAAATGATACTGTTTACCAGGAAATACAAAATATCCACTTTTAACCTCCCCCGCCTAAACGTTCAACGTGTATCATTCTCAGCTAGTGCTAGGTATTTGGGAATCTGTCTAGATAACAAAATTAGCTGGAATACCAATATTGAACAGCGGACTAAGAAGGCGTGCATAGCTTTCTATGCCTGCAATAAAACTTTTGGGAAAAGGTGGGATCTGAGACCGGACCTCACACAATGGATCTACACAGCCATGGCTCATACTACCCTGACATATGGATCACTTGTTTGGTGGGCAGCTCTTACAAAAAAGACATAGCATTATAAGCTACAAAGAATGGCATGCATAGGCACAACAGGAGCGCTGAGGAGAATCCCTTCAGACGCACTGACGGTCATGCTCCATCTGCTACCCATTGACCTTCACATACAACTCAGAGTGCGATCAGACTCAGAGTCCCGCATGTGGGCATCGAGACCATTTGGCCACAGCTGCATCCTAGATTCGATAGGAAACTCCTAGGATCTCGAACGGACTACACTCTTAAATTAGACTTTTTAAAATATGCCGACGTACCTATCCACCCTAACACAACACCAAGGCTAAGATTGGCGATTTTCGTTGACAGTCAATCTGCCATCAAGGCTGTTTCGTCAATCTCCACAACCTCTAGATTAGTCGAAGAATGTCGTAACGAGCTGGCCGATGTCGCCGGAAAGTTCGAAACTACCATTGTATGGATCCCAGGACATACTAGCGTCTATGGTAACGAGAATGCTGATGATCTGGCCAAACACGGCGCCGCCCTCCATAGCTCGCTAGCTATGGAGGTACACACTCCACTTGGGCTAGTAAAAGCTCGAATTAAAACTTACTTCTTGAAAAGGGCTAACCCCAGATGGTCTCAGTTAACCAACTGTGCAGTATCTAAGGAGACTTGGCCGGAGTACAACATATCTCGAACTAACGACCTTCTAAACAGGATTCGCACAGATACTGCTAAAATTGTAGCGATTAGTACTGGTCACTGGCCGATAGGAGACCATGCAGCTAGGCTCGGGATCCCACATTTTACATACTGCCGGAGTTGTAAGAACTCGGCAGAGCCAGAATCATTGACCCACTTCCTCTGCTCCTGTCCAGCGCTTGCCAGGGCAAGGCTACGGACTCTAGGCAAACCATTCCCTGAATCTCTGCACGAGATATCTGAAATGAAGATCAAAGATTTGATTTCGTTTCTCTACGCCGCACAGTGGTTGTAATTTCCAATCTAATTTACTTTTCAATTTTCCAGAGCTGTGGTAGCAAAACGAAGTATGTGTGGTGGGAAAGTGTAAGCGCAGTGCGTTTCTTGCAGAGACACAACAGATGGTCTTTGTTCCTTTAGTAAAAGGTTGAGCTCGTCATAGTTATTAATGTATTGATGATTTTATGTTCCATTGGAGAATTTTGCAGGTTTTAATAGTTTGGGGTGATTGATTTGAGGTTTGAGGAGAAATAGGTCGCGGTCCAGATCGGTTCGCGTTTTTTATCGAGAAAGGGGGAGTGTTGCGATCTCTTTGGGAAATTAATATCCTTTAGGGGAGCTATCACTATGCCAAATTTCATCAAAATCGGTGACCCCAAGTTCGTGCACAGGCAAGCTAAACCACCCTGTAATTTCCACACCGATTCCCCAAAATATATGAAAAAATCACAAAAAATTGGCTACGATGCGTACATTCAATTAAACTTATTGAACTAATTTCAGCATTCTGGCCCCAATTGTTTTTGAGCTTTTGGCCAAAAACGATAAAACGTCGATATGCGAATTTCGAAAATCCAAAAACGCAGTTTTGCAGATCTCATTGTCAGTGAAAGCATTAAGAAATAATAACTAAAAAAAATATAGATTACTGGGCAAAATCCGAGCAAATGTAGATTAAAATTATTTTTAATCCAAAAACTCTGGCTGAAATTGACACGAGTCTCATTTATTTCAACACCTATTTGCCACACAGCTGGCATGAATTATCGTGTCCGATATGTGTTGTACGGATAGAGGTATGTAATATGTGACATGCCATTTTATGTGTATGTATGTACACATTGCAGATATAGACAGCGATAATTGTATTAGGCGGCGTAACAGCCCGTTGAGAGGCAGAGCCTAGCTTTTTCGCACCTCCACTGTTTAATGCCGGTTCCGAACGGCGAATTGCGAAAGCTTTTCATGACAGAAGTACTCCAGGAGGGTTGTCAGTCGTTCGCTGGAGGTGGGGCCGTGAAAAATGTTTGTGGTGTTATTTCCCCGAGCCGGATTCGAACCCAAGTACTCTCGCTTAACAGTCCGACGCACTAACGATTAAGCCACGGCGCCCACAGACAGCGATAATAGGACGACGTATTTTTTGTTGGAAGATGATAGCCAATGAAAATAAAAGTACCAGGAAAATACCAGTGCTGAAGCGTGCGTACGGCAAAAACACTCAGGCAGTTATTAGGGTTTCGTTCCAAAGGAATAACAAAACCCTTATAGAATCACTTCGATGTCCGTCTGCCTTAGTATCCTCTTTTACATATTTGCCTATACCTTCTAATTCCTTGGGAATTAAGAGCTGAATTTTGAACTGGAGATGTATCTAGGCAACTCAGAAATAGACCGTAAGTTGTTTTTAGAATTAGCCGTAGATTAAAGAAAACTTAGTACTGATACTAACGGCCGGAAAAACTTTTATTAACTTTGATGGTCGATATGGGTATCATTAGAAAAAGAGCGGGGAGCCGATTATAAAAATGTCTGTCCGTCTGTCATTAACCCTTTATCTCTGTAACTGGTAAACCACTGAGAATTAAGAAATGGAATTCCAACAAAAGATGTGTTTTGATTGCGCAGTAAAGCTTCTAGAAAAAAAAGTTTATTATAGAATAATAAACCAATAATACATACTAACGAACAATTTAGTACTACTACTAAACTGTTTGAAATTGTTTTTTATTGAAACTAATCATGTGATGTATCGTACGATAGATCTTCT
Source organism: Syritta pipiens (assembly GCA_905187475.1). Classification (NCBI taxonomy): domain Eukaryota; kingdom Metazoa; phylum Arthropoda; class Insecta; order Diptera; family Syrphidae; genus Syritta; species Syritta pipiens. Next base: position 57,150,033 of record LR994572.1, on the reverse strand, counting down.
TTCTTCTATATAAATAAAAAATAAATGTTTGTTTGTATGCCCTTTATACGAACAATTTTCGACAAATGCCAATTGTGGCAACCCACCCAGTACTACACTAACGCCTCGTGCACTTTCACGTCTTTTCATGTTCGGTACGGTTTTTCCACTAATACCTGTTAATGACCAAGCTTATAACGATCGAGCTAATGACTTATGTACAGTGGTGTTCAAAATAATAGGTGTGTCCTCAAAAAACATGAAAATGGGTCATATTTATTTTAATGATGAAAAAAATAATAAAAACTTAAACAATTATCAATTCATTCTTTTATTATAATCGAACTGGGTAACTAAAAATTATAAACAAATGAAGAAAATAATTTTAAAAGATGTACACTGCATGTGGTGCATTTCATTATGACAGTAATAGTGATTACAGTCTTCATCCAAGTATCGCCATTGGAAAAATGGATAAAATTTGCATATATTGTAGCGCCCGCAAATTTAAGAACGAAGTGCCAGGAATGTGCTGCACCAGTGGAAAAGTTAAACTGACAGAATTACATCCACCACCTGAACCACTAACAACGTTGTTACCAGATATTACACGTACTAAGTCAAAGCATTCTTGGTTCGGTGCAACGAACATCATGCGCGAAAATTAATCCTTCATCGCAGAAATGGTGACGTTCAGCAAGTCTCCGAAATGCATCGCTCATACGACGGATTGCAGTATTTCGATTCTGATTTGGCGAGGAGATGATGGATGTAATTTTAACATTAAAATGAGAAATACACAAACATGCGAGGAAACGAATAAGAAAGTCAGTGCCATGAATTAATATTTGTATCGATTTATGATTCCTTAAGACGCTGAGACCTACATTCTGAAATGTCGAAAATTCTTCCATCAATAATACATCGTCGGCATGTGCGCGAAGATTGAAACCGAAAAAAACTTTCGATTTAATCAAAAGTTGCGTTCTGAAGAGTACATCCATTTAAAAGACGAAATCGTTAATGATGGCAACGTGAATCCAAACGAATTGGTCCTTTTTCCCCAAATTTCTTAGTCGTACGTAAACTTTTGTATATCAACAATGATCGTCTTCGGAGTAGAGAATGTAGCCGCATCGCTCGATGAAATCAACCAACTTGGACGCCAGGTTAGCAGTAATGTAGCAGTATGGCGCATCTTAACATTTCCAATTCATGAACGACTTCCAACAGTAGTACACTTGGCGGTGCATCTCGAGAATGGACAAGGCGTGTACTTCACAGCAGATAATGTACGTGCAAAGGCATTAGGTCCACGGGCAACAACAATCTTCTTGCATAGACTCTACTTTATTCTGAGGTACCGAAATTCTACACATAGAACTCATCGGCTAAAAAAGTAAAGCAATAGAAGGACATCCCAATTTGTATTCCAGTGGCGCATTGGGTCGCCTGTCCACTGTTCACCCGAACAATACAGAATGCTTCTATCGGTGATTGCAGTTAATCAATGTACGTGGACCGATATCCTTCCAAGATTTAAGAACACTTGGCGGTCAGCTGTGCTCCACTTACCGCCAAGCTTGCCAGGAGGTGAGTCTTCTTGAGAATGATGCACATTGCGACACTGCACTCGCTGATGCATCGAATACCGCTCGACCATAGTAAATACGCACGTTATTTGCCATAATATTGACAACCTGCTTTCCAACTAATCCAAAAGACCTTTGGGAAAAATACAAGGACCTCATGAGTGAAGATGTTGTATCTATATCGTTTGCGCTCTGCGAATAAAAATCCGGACATTCAATTCACACCAAACGTGTATAATGAGGCATTGATTTTGATTGAGGACACATGTTAGGCAATACCTAACAAAGCACTGGTGCAACTGGCAATGCCACCGACCAGCGAACGTCATTTTCGAGCGTGATTTGCAATGAGAAACACACTATTCTGACGAACTGGGAACATTTGTTCAGACAAATCTTCCGCAGTTGGTTCCAGAACAACGGATTGAGTATGACAGAATTATGCGGGCAATCACAGAACAAAGCGGTTGACTGTTTTTTATAGATGCACCCGGTGGTACAGAGAAGACTTTTTTTCTTTCACTCATTTTGACAACCATACGATCACAAAATAATATTGCATCTGGAATTGCGGCAACTCTTTTAGATGGTGGCCGGATAGCGTATTCAGCATTGAAATTGCCGTTTAATTTGCAAAACACTGAGGCACTAACGTGCAATATCAGCAAAAACTCTGGAATGGTTAAAGTACTCCAAATGTGTCAAATTATCATATGAGGCGAATGTACACTATTTGACAAGAAAGCATTTGAAGCGCTCAATCATACACTGCGAGATTTGAGAGGAAACGCACGATTCTTCGGTGGCGCACTTATTGTATTGTCTGGTGATTTTCGAAAACCAATTTATGAAGTCATTTACAGAAATTGAATTTAAAAACCAACATACGTGTACAATTGCAACGGGATGCATCGGCTGGAAATTTTGCAAAACAATGGATATTAGAAATGGGCGAATGCAAATTGTTGAATATACCTAATGTATCACCTTACCAGCAAACTTCTGTAAGACCACAGAAAGCATAGACGAATTGTTGCGAAAAACTTTCCCAAACGTTGCACAGAACTACAAAAATCATTTATTTATTTTTTTTTATTTCATCTTTTAAGTTTACACCTTTATAAGACTACAATAGTAGTAATACTTAAATATTAACATCACAGGTTGAAGAATTGATAATACTTTTACAAAAATCTCTAGACATATACCTATGTATCTATAGATTTGTTATAATTCACACAGGCATTCGTTATTGGGTCTTTAACCCCGTAGTTTGTGCTATGTTTCGAAATAAAAAAGAAATCTCTAGGTCGCAGACAACGACCTCAGTACGCGTGCTATATTAGCGGCCAAAAACATCGATGTCAATACCATCAACTTCACCATTCAGAATGGAATACCCGGCGAAACGACAATATAAAAGTTCATCGATACTGCGGTGAATCAAGACGAAGGTGTCAACTATCCAACTGAATTCTTGAATTCGCACGGTTTACCAGGCATGCCACCGCATGTTCTTTCATTAAAAATTGGTGTACCCATCCTTCTTCTTCGAAACATAAGTCCACCACGACTTTATAACGGAACCACATTCTCAGTCAAGAAAATCATGAACAATATTATCGAGGCAACTATTTTGACTGGAAAATTCAAAGGTGAAGACGTTTTGTTGCCGCTCATTCAAATGATCCCGACAGATATGCCATTCGAATTCAAGCGTTTGCACTACCCGGTGCGGCCCGCTTTCGCAACGACCATCAACATAGCATAAGGACAATCGTTGCAAGTGTGTGGATTAAATTTGGAGAATACATGCTTCTCACATGGGTAGCTCTATTTGGTCTGCTCACGCGTCGGAAAACCTTCTGATTTATTCTTGACGCACCAGATGGAAAAACAAGAAATATTGTATGTCCCATAATACTTCAATAAATGTCGAATTGAAACGAAACGCTGCAATGTCACATTTTCTACGAAATGAACAAAATCAATAAAATGACTCAAAATTGAATATTCGTGTATTGTGCTTCCTTCAAATTTATTTTAGTTGCGGCGACTTTAGTTTTTATGCGTGATATTTTATGTAAAAAACATTCATATACAGTATCGGACAAAACAATAGCACCCCCCTAGGCAAACTGACGTTTTTGCTTGTAGCGAGTGAACGAGAGAACTTACGAAGTTGAAATTTTTTTCCTCATTTTCCTAACCCTATCAAGCAATAAACATATAAACATTCCTTTTACCTTACGAGAAAATTATAAAAAATCATTGAACACAAAAAGTCGAAAAATCACCGCGACAAAACAAAAGAACCCCCTGGTGCAGAACGATATTCTCTTTTAAATTTAAGGCTCTGTCGTATTTTTTTACAATAAATTGGAAAAATTGTTTACTTTATAACATTACTTATTATAACCACAGTAAAAGAATTCGAGAAAAGCACAGTATAAGCAAGTTTTTGAGAGTTGCTAGGTTTGACTTTATTAGTTACAAAAAAGGCTTGAAAATAATAACAATGAAGTTTTAATGTAAAAATTAATCAGTGATTTTACTTACATTATACTAGCTATAGATATGGAACGATTAGGTCCGTGATAGCGCAGTTGATACGACAGTATTAGATAACTAATGGTAATACAACACATCCATAAATATCTACAAATTAAATTGTTTGAGATTTGCGAATGCAGGGGTATACTAGGACGTTTTCTGAAAGGGTTATAAAAATCGGCCTATTGATACGACATCCAGCAAGAAAGTAATAGATCAGATTTAGTTAGTTTTCCATAAGCTCCTCGAGAGATGTTTAGGCACTAACTTCTTTTTTTTTGTTCTCATTTTCTTAGTTTAAGTCATTATTTTAATTGTTCCATGTTATATTAAGGTTAATACGTTGACGTCGAAAGGCATAGGTTAAGTGTGCTGTGTAGCTTAGAGTGCCCGTATGGGGCCGGTAAGTTAATTAAGATAGTTTTAAGTTAGTTAAGCTAGTTTCAAGCATTTTTGTCTAGCAGTTAAGTATTAATGAATTAATGAATAAAAATGCATTTAACAAACGTGCCTCGGATTGTTGAGCGAGAGTACCCGAGTTCGAATCGCGAACAGCACATGGAAACGGAAAAAACCTGGGCTCTGGCTCTCAACGGGCTGTTACGCCATGTAACCAAGTTTAAAGTGTTAGGTTTTTGACATATGGTCCCCTACGCAACTGGAAAACATCCAACAAGGGACAACGTATTAATTCTCATCCAAATGTTACCATTAAAACTTAATTTAGAAGAATGATTTTCCCTTCAGGAATACTCCATATTCAATATTCATTTGTCGTAAAAAGCTGAGGTTCCCTATTACCACAGATCTAAACTATTAAACAATACCCGTTATTATGAAAGCTGGTGTGTCTTTTGCAACCTAATTAACCTCAATTTCCAACAATCAATTATTGCTTTATCATAAAAGTAACACCAAAACCCACAATTGATTCAAGCCGTCTAAACAACTTTGTACGTGCAAAGGGAAAACGTTTGCACGTTCTTTTCGAAAACCATAAATAAAATGTTGACGACCTTTTTCGTAATTTACAGTGTGCAAATTTTGAAACAGCAAGAATGGTAAAAAAAGCCGAAAATATTTATAAAAAAAAACTACTAAACTTCTAATTATTCGAAAAATATATCAAAAGGGTTTAGTAACTCAAATTTGATTATTGGTTCAATTATCTACATCTCTTTGCTAACATTATTTATGGAAATTATATTTGTGGTTTCTTTGTCTACTGTTTTCAGAATCTGACAAACTATATCCCAGAGTTTGAAAAGATTGCAGTCGTCATTTAGTAATGCAGCTAATCCAGTCGCAGTTAACTTATATTTTGAATGCAAGTTAATACACTGTAAAAAAGCAGTCAATTGACTAAAAATTAATTAACTGCAGTACTTTTTAGCTGCTTTCAATACTTCAGTCAACCGAAATTCTTGAGTACTGGAGTGAGTTATACATTAGTCAGTAAGCCTTTTAACTGCAGTCAACTGACTATGTATTTTAACATATCTTAAGTCTTTTGACTGTTTGAGAGTTCTGAGGTGGTGCTTTATAAAGTTCTACCCAACATCGACGCCTTCGATGGGATTTATAAGGATTCCCCCAGCTGCCATTGTGTTCCTTGCCAGGTTCTCAAATCGCATGGAGTCCACTTTCTCAACCTCAACCCAACTATGTCGCCGCCAGGACGATCTTCAAGTTTTCTCCGGCCACCATTTGCATTCCGGGTATTTTGTTGTTGGAAGGGAGCTGTACCTCTTACCTTACAAAGGTAGTTGCTAGTTTTTATTGCAGCTACAGATTACACCTTTGAGAAAAACCATGAATTTTGCGTCAAAAATTCTCATAACGTCAACCAGAAGCATAAAAATAAGAAACGCTGTGGTTTTCATAAGTTGAAACTATTTTTTTTTTTCTAGAGCAGCCACATTTATCGATAATATTCTTTAATATTTTTCGCATAAACTTCACCCAGTTTTTGTAAAATCTTCCACGTAAACTGTTTAGATTCTTGATGTTAACTTACTATTTTAGTGTGTCCATACGTCAATCAAATAAAAATCAAAATTTTATGATCGTTGGATAAACGATATAGGAATGTAACCAACAAAACCATTTACATTCTACGAAGCTACGAAGTCACTTCAAAGCTAGTATGGGACTGCCTCCAACTACTGCACCAACTGGCCAGCTCAAACAGGGTCTATCTCATATTGATACCCTAGCACAGTGGTCACGTTGGAAACGAAAGAGCGGACCTACTAGCCAGGAAAGGCTCCGCATCACCCTTCATGATGCCACGACCATTCTGTGGCATTCCCACCACCTTCACTTAATGCTGCATAAATAGCTGGCTGAAAAACATGGCCAATCACTACTGAACACAAACGGAATGTAATAGACAAGCCAAACTGTTCATGCCAACTACTTCCATCGCTAGAGCGAAACAACTCCTCAGTCTCACGAGGAGTCAGATTCGAACCGCCACAGGCTTTCTGACTGGGCACTGCCCAGTAAACAAGCACCTAAACGCGATGGGCTTAACGCAGGACACCTGTCGAATGTGCAACGGTTTCAGTTAAAGTACTTTTGTAAGTTAAAATACTTTAGAAAATTAGGCTTTTTAACCTCGGCGCACACAAGCGATTTTTTGACGCGGCGGCATCGGACGTCATGTTTGCGGGAAAAAATGCTCGCAGGTTTCAGCGACACCGCAGCGTCACCGCCGCGGCAAAAAACGCTCTTGCGGCTTTGAATACATGGGTTGTTATGGAGCGGTGCACACAAGCGTCATTTGGATGCGGATTTCAGAACAATTCTGTGTAGATTTGTTTATTAATGAAATCGAAAAATTTAAGGAAATATGATAAATATGGCGGCACCGCAGCGGAGACGAGCGTCGAAAATCGCTTGTGCGCATCGGGCCTTATTCAATTAACTGCAGTACTAAAAAGACTGCTGTTTTTACGACTCTATATCGACATATCTACTATTGAGTGTACCACGTACATAAAACATGAATACTTTTTTCTCCAAATTATATGTTTCCTTTTAACTTAAGTTTTGCTTGAATCGGATGTATTTGGCAGATGCATATTTTTAATAAATTTATAAATTTAAAATAAAGGGGTGATGTTAAGTTCACCAGAATTTTATATGTCTATGAATACTCCTGTAAGGAGTATAAATATCCATAGCATTTTGCATATTGTCTTACTTCTTGTTGAGATATTGAAGAATAAACAACAATTACAAAAGTCTTGCGTTTTATTTCTCCAATATCTACGACAAAAGAAAAGGGAAAGTGCCCCAAAATATTAAATTTTCTAAGCGAAAAAATGTAATTGTTAAAACGTATTGTAAAAAAAAAACAGGACACACAAACCCGAACGATAGGTTCATTCTTCATGTGTAGTCAGTCTGGCGTCATCGAGTACATTGAACTCATGTAAACATCGTGAAAATCGTCTATTATTTGGATGTACCTATTTAGTTCCTTTCGAAATGTATATTGATGCCGCCAAGCCCTATTTGATAACAACAACGCAGAGGTGTAAAAAAGCACATATACCGGTTTTTTTTTAACACAAATATCTAGAGAATAAATCAAGTTCAACTGCAGCCTTCAGTAAATTTCAAATCTTCAAATAAGTCAAGCTGTTCGATTAACACATTGCCTTTAGAATAATTACGAAACTAAGTCAACAACTGAGTGGTACGACGTTTATATTCTCATTTCCGACTCCTTTTTTTTTTGTCTTAAGTGGTCCGCCAATTCAGCCAGCGCCTGATTAAGAACCCGACTTCGAACGAAATTATTTCATGATTGTAACAAAAATGTCATTTTCACGGTTAAGACTGTTCAATGCGCCCGAGCACCATTCAGGTGTTTTTGTCCCATTTATATTGCTTTTCTTTAGTCATTTTTCAGCTTAGCTTATTAAGATAGTTTTTATTGATTTTTTACTCTTCCATGCAAACCACCATTAACATTAACTTCTAAATAAAGGATTTCACATGAAATACTGATAAAGCCATAATTATTGTAAATATTTTTGCCAGCTAATGGAATTCGTTATACATTAACACCCGGTAACTGGTATTCATTCATTTTTGAGATATCAGTAATATTTGAAAATCGGCATAAACATGAACAAGGAGTGTACTTACAATCATCCCCTACCGGCCCAGCGGAGCATTGTGCTGGAGGATCTCTGCCAAGATCTTGTAATTCCTGTAACAAAATAAAACATATCTACCGTGAGCATCTTATACTTAATTCAAAACATAAAACGAAATAAAAAGAAATTTTGCAGACTAACCACCAATATTCGTGCATTTTTACAATTTCAAACGAGTCTCGACCGAGTAGTTTCTATGACTAACCACAATGTCGTTCGGCAGACACACGTTCAATGGTGTGCTGCTATGCAGACGAAATAAAATGTCTTTAAAATTCATCATGTACACATAGCAATGGAACTGCAATTTATACCAAGTTACATGTAGCAACTCGAGATTAAATATATCTACGCGTATTACCTCAAATAATTTTTAAGAAATTCGCTATACATATGAACAAAGGTATATATAGGCATAAATATATGTTTAAATTTATGCAAACATACTTACATACTCATGTATATATATATTTATATATATATATGTATATATATATATATATAAATAAATAAATATATATATATATATTTATATATATATATATTATGTACATTTAGATGTTCATACATACATGCATACATATATATATATATATATATATATAGATATATATGTAAGCCTGTGTGCGTTCAAGTATATGTACATATATATAGCTTTTGTGATTAACAGAAACCGTCTTTAATGGCTGCAATCACGCCTTTTTCCAACATCAATATGTTTATTTGGTTACCATAGATGATAATGAAATTTATTACGAACCAAACATAAAAAAAATGTGAGCGTGAACAGCGTGAAAAATTACATCTTACCTTGTTGATTCTTTTCAACGCCATTTTCTATGCAGACTTCAATGGATTAGATTTCAAGCAACAAAAAAAAATATCCGCAGCCGTTTACGTGTGTTATTTATTTATTATTTAATAAATCTGCGATTGAAAAAAAGTAAAACGATTATCCAGAAAACTTCTATATTTGAGAAAATTTTCTGTTCCACTCCACTGTTCTTCTTCCAAATTTCTTTGTTCCTTTATACAGCTATTGGTTCAATTTGTTCCACTATTCCAAGTGCACTGCACTCCCGACTAGAACACTACAATTTACCAAAAATCCTAATGTAAATATACAAACGTATTAACTAAGTCGATTGATTTTTAATTTTTTATGAAGGGAGTAACCTACATCCCTCCAGAAAGCCAAAATCAAGTTCTTGTTTAACGAAATACTGTTTTACCAATTGCGAAATTGTTTTAGGTTACGGTCTGTTCCATTCAAATGTAGAGTGAAAATTTTGACCGGAGGTAATGTAGTGCTCGACATTGTCATGTACACATTTCACATTAAGCCTCGCCTGCATTTCATTCCTTGCCAAAAACATCGACTTAGAATAACAGAGCGGAGTATATATATCAATTAGGGTCGCAATCTATTATCAAACAATAACTGTAAATAATTACCCATGTTTCTGCGATTGTATATTGCTGACTGTCGAGTGACTGCTCGACAACCTTGATTCATTTTTTCTAACGAAATGAATTGCTTAGACTTAATTTTTCCACAAAAATCGAGTCTACGACATTGAAGGAAATAAATCATCACACTTTGGAACTGCAATCTCTAATTTAAAGCCAATACAATCGCGACTAAGCGAAACAAGTTATTTTTGAACCATCGCTTAGAGAAAAATCGTACACAATAAAAATGCGGCATAGAAATTTCTACGGATAGTATCGAATTGTAAAAATGACTTTTCAAACACTAATGAATATCTTAGAGGACACTTTTATCCAATGTTCCAAATATTGCAATTGTTTATCTAGCAAATCAGTGATGATTTTAGGCAAATGTAGCCGTAGTCTAAGCCAATGCAAGAAAAATATGAAACATTAGTCACCTGAACGCAAGTTTATTACATGCCATTTTGTCACCCCACTTAAATTTCTCATTCCGGACGTTCCACATCGAGATCTCAAAAACTCCCAATTGGTGTGGCTTGTGCAGAGGGAGCTGTTTCAATGTTCAAATATAGATTTGTCGATTAGAACACTAAAATTAGTTAAGACGACAAGTGCCGGTAAAGTGGTGTTCTTATAAGATAACAATTTTTTTCTTTAGTTATTTGAATAGCAATGTTCGACCCTTACGGTTTGTCGTACGATATACTTGGTGGGGCCGAATCGTAGAAGTACAAAAACAATGCTGCGTTGTTGCGTGCGTCCGTTGACAGCTAGACTGGAAACATTGTAATCTAATGAGGAAACTCAATACGCACTGCGTCATATCCACGAACGAGTCAAACAATCTCCTAATCTTTTTCCCCTTGATTTCATTTGACGGCGTTTTTTTTTGCAAATTTTTTCGGCTCCAGGTAGTGAGCTGCCAATTGGTTCCCGTTTAAGATTATTCAATACAACCACCAATTTTTTTGCAAGTTTTAGACTTCTTTTAATGCATTTATCTCCGAAAAATGTTTCTACTGGAATTACAGTGAGTATTTTTCCCATTATTACTTTTAGAGATTACAAATTTAGCCTAGTTATATTAATTCAAATAAATTAATTTCATACTTTCAAAAAGTAACATTCATCCACTCTCCGCACAACAAGAAATTGCGGCGAAAATCAATAGTTTAAAACAAAATGAAGCTTGCACGGAAGCATTTAAATATGTGCGTAAATCTGCTCAGAAGCCTAAATACAGTTACTCAAAATATCAATCACACTTTTTTTTGAAGACTGCTCGTTTTGTTGTAAAAATCGATACAAGAGGTTTAAAATTTCCAGGCTTAGTTTTTTTATTTTCAAATAGGTGTACCCGGCTGTACTAGCTGTATCGATGTTAGCCGTGTTTTATTATGCATGGATGATCTATAGCGATCAATTTTGTAAATAAAACACTCTAGATTATGGAAGCGTTTTTATTTTGTGTTCTCCTGTCGATGCTATGATATTTTCGGGCAGTGTTTCCATGCCAACATAGTTAATCTTTTTTTCAGAACAAGTCTTTGCACATTTTTTACGATGATGATTACAATTTTCACCGCCAAACACAAAGCAATAGTGCAAATCACACAAAATTGTTAGAAATTAAAATTTAAAAACAAATGTTGTATTACTGTTAGCACAATATTACTCCATTCAAGGAATAAAAGTGAGTTCAAAAAATATTTATATACCTATCAGGCAATGCCGTAAATTGGAAATTGTTTCCAGATAATTCAGCTTCCATGAACACAGCGGGGAATATCGTGAATCAATTTTTGGATCACGATAAATGATCCCGATTGACGATTGGAAAACTGGTTTCCGCGCCTCTGGTGGAGAATGGATTATACGTCGTGTCCCGATAGAATTGTTACAGATTATTGGCGCGAAGAAAATCGTATGGGATTTCGAAAAATCGGTAGAAAAAAAATCGTTTTTATTCATTGTTTATGAATTAAACAGTCCTAAATAAAAACAAAAATCAATAGAGAATATGTTAAACTTGTATATTAATGCTTGTTAACTGGTCGGAAGTGATTGTAAACATTGTTTATTGTAAACTGAAAATGTGCATTTTGCGTTCCAGCGGAGGCAAAATTTTGACAGTTCATTGGCGCGAAGCAAGTTAAACAACTTGATTGTGAGAGAATCTGAATAAGAAAATTGTTAAATTGTTTGTTAATTTTCGGTCAGAATAAAAATACATTTTAAATGAGAATCATGTAAGTTTTTGTGCTAGTGCTGTGAATTGATCGGAAGTGATTTAAGCATTGTACAATGGACATTGAAAATGTTCATCGTTCAAAGCATTCACACTAATCGAATGAAAAACTAATTGTAGTGTTTGTAATTGGCTGATTAGTTTTTCTTTCACCGAGTAAGAATCTTGCATACTAATTGTATATAATTTTATTTTAATGAATAGGACTCCAACGAACAGAAAAAATACAAATTATTGCGGAGTTCCGCAGTGTAATACTTATGGGGATTCTGAACATTCAACGCATAAAATCCCCCAAAAAGTGTTAAAAAATAAGAAAGAACTGTTGGGATGGAAACATGTTCTAAAGATGGGAAAACCATTTCCCAAAAAATTTCGAATATGTTGTCGCCATTTCGAAAAAAATAAAATAATTACTCCTATTAATATGGGGCAATCAAAAAGGAGCTACCTTGTCGAGTCAGCTTTTCCTACATTGAATTTGCCGACAAGCTCAGTTTCAACAAAGAAATGTGCATTAATACTTTTTTAATGGTTTTAAAAGAAAATAAATAAATTAATATTGCATGTAATAACACAGAAATAAAATTGCTTTAATTAAATAAATAAACAAATAAATAATTCAATCACAGAAATAAAATTGCATTAATTAAATAAATAAACAAATAAATAATTCAATCACAAAAATAAAATTTCATTCATTAAATAAACAAACAAATAAATAATTCAATTATAGAAATAATAATAAATAAAGAAATAAATATATACATTGTTAATTCAACATTAAAAAAATAAAATTATATACATAAATAAAAAAAAAATTGTACAAATAAATAATCTAATATCTAACCTACGCTTCGATGATTCATAGAAGTGTAAGAAAGGATTGTGCTTGACTAGGCATAATGTGTTTAAAATAAACGTAAACTAATTTTGGAATGAAATTATCGAGAAATTGGAAATCAATTGCAACATTAACTATCGCAATTGAATCATCGAAAGAACTATATACTACGAAATCACAATTTTTTAAATTAAGTAAGCACAATCCTAATTGCACTTGACCATAATACTTATGTTTTCTACTTAAACTATAGCTACCATCAACAATTTTAATATATTTTAATTGTTTTATCACAGTGAGAGCAGTCATCCTTTTCCCAATCATCGGGCATTTAATTTCCACAGCTTTCCACTCCTCGCCATTGAAGGAAAGGCCATCCGGACTGCATGCTAAAAAAGAGAGCTTTGGAGAAATAACCAAGCCACAATCAAATATTAAATACAACTTGCCGTATTTAGCTTTGGCATTCTTTTCTGCATTGAGTCCATATTCCGTAGCCTCGTTGCCTCCAAACGATTTATACGTCCGGGATATTTTTTTTTTTCCAAACCTCTTCATCATTCGACGAGAATGTGAAAAGGTCATAAGCAACGCTACCCGTGATGCGATGTCTGCGCTCTGCAAACCATGCAGCATTCTTCTGCTGCAATGTTTTTCGGCAAACTTCAATGGCCTTAATTGAAGTTTTCCTAATTCTTTTATTAAAATGTTCTAAAAATTGTTGATTAATTAAATTTTCCTCCATGAGAGGTATAAATTTATTCAAATACTCCCCTTCTTCTATGTATGAAAAAGCCCTTTGTAGGTACTCCTGCACATACGGCTCTTCCTTCGGTTCCAGAGTTGGGCTTGTAGCTCTATAGCAATTTGTTATTCTCTTGAGTTCCGAGTCAGGAGCAGCTGGAAAAATATAAATAGTAAATAATATGTTTGTTTGTATGTTAATTTACATGTTTTATTTTATATACATTTGATGCATTTGTTCCGGATTATTTCAGTCATATCGTCAGTTACAGTTGTTTTCGCTGCCTTGCTGTATTTTTTTTTTTGGTACATGGCACATATTATGTACCATTATTCCTCCATACGATGAAGCTATATTGCGGCCAATCTTTCCCCAAGTTTGTTTCACTTCTGTAGAGCCGAGATAAGGGACTAAAGGGTTTCTGGTAATAAATTATAAAAGCTTTGATATAATTATAATCTTATGTTGATATATTGGTAATTACCTATGTAAATATAAGAGGCATGCAGCAATATGTTTGCACTTTTCTCCAACACTTGCCTTACATGAGCAAACACATCTCCAATGCAAAGCATTCAAATTGAGATGTTTGAAGTGGATCTCGTGCGGTGGCTCACTAAGCCTTGAGGTTTGTATAACGTGTCCCAAGACACTTTTTGACTGTCTGTCCATGCCGAGCGAATATACCCACCCAGCATCCAAAAGCCGTTCTCCTTCATCTAATGGCCTAATTGTCCCTTCAAAATAATGGCACAGCTGGGAAAAAGGAATTTTGATATGCACTGTTGTATCCTCACTTTGTTCTGTATATATATTGTCACTAAGAAATAATTAGAATAAAGTTTTATTATTAATTTGTAATGCATTTCTACTGGAGATCACACAATACACATGTGCTTTGTTTACATTTTTTCACGCACGTTTGTGTATTTTGGTCCACTCCTAAACACTTGACAACTATTTTTGTAAATACTTACACATTTTCTAAAGCCATTGCAATTAAAACTATAATTATTTTTTTTTTTTTTTTTTGAGACTTGGAACGGTGTGCTCTGGTGGTTAATAGGTGCGCAACGGTTACCCGATCGAATTTTGACAGGCCGAAGGCGGGAGTTAATTTGTATGAAAAATTGGAAATCAATACCAAATAAAAATACAAATTTAAATGTGAAAAATAAAAGCTATAATTATAGTTTTAATTGCAATGGCTTCAGAAAATGTGTAAGTATTTTGTTAAAATAGTTGTTAAGTGTTTAGGAGTGAAACTTAATTCAAAAACATGTTCATAAAAAAGCACTATGTTGTTTGTGTTATATGTGTTAAGTGTAAGGTGCTATAAGTGATTCATTTATTACTTATGTGTTGGATTACAAATCAATCCATTGTATCCAATCACAAATAAATTGATACAAAAAAAATAATGTTTGGTTTTATTTTACATCTGGGTGTTTTTGTCTGGGATTTTGGGTTTGTAGTCAACTAGGGCGGAGGTTTATTTACGCTTTTGTATTTGGGGCGTTAAATTTGATATTAATTCTTGCTTGTTTTTACTTGGGGTTAAACAGAGCAAGGTCGTCTGATACTGAATTCGACCTCAAAAGAGGCGAAGCCCAATATGGAAATTGCAGTATCTCCATTAAATTTCCATTGCGGAACTTCGCAAATTTTTTCATTGTTTTTACTTTTTTTTAGTCCGATTGACTAAATTCAAATCACATGCAGTTAAGAATGACCATTTCAAAGGGCCTATTTCACTTCGCAAAAGAAATAAACTAATAACTTATATCCGCAAAGTGGTATAATTGCTTTGCATAATGCACAATTTCAGGGTACAATAAACAATGTTTAAAATCACTTCCGACCAGTTAACAAGCATTAATATACAAGCTTAACAAGTTCTTTATTGATTTTTGTTTTTATTTACGGCTATTTAATTCATAAACAATGAATAAAAACGATTTTCTTTACGACCGATTTTTCGAAAACCCATACGATCTTCTTCGCGCCAATAATCTGTAAAAATTCTATCGGGACACGACGTATAATTTATTCTCCACCAGAGGCGCGGAAACTAGTTTTCCAATCGTCAATAGCTACCTGGATCATGTGTTATTGTTGCAACGCGTGAAAACCAATAATCTATATAGATCATGAGTTCATAATAAAACACGGCTGTTGTCAGTTGTAAAAAACGTAATCAATCTTATAACTAATGCCTCAAGTAACCATTCCAAGCCTTTTAAATTGCTTGCACTTCACTCAGAATACAAAACGCTAGTTTTTTACAACTATACTTTTGCAGGTGGTTTGGATGTTATCCGAATCGACCCAGTTTACTGAAATCATCTAAGTAGCCCTCAATCTCAATATAAACTGACGAATTCTTATGCTCAAAAATCGATTTAGATTACTTTTGATATACACTTAAAATTTAGGATGGCGATGCTGGCCATTATATGCCAAGATCTTTTCCAATTTGTTTGATGAAAAAGAGAGGGTGTGGAAAGACGGACAACTTTCGCCTATATGACGTTTTTTAAGTAGTGGCTTCAGCATCGCCACCTTAAACTTTGGCGGGGCATCCAGAGTGATCCCGGGCGGCAAGATGAATAGGGGTGTGGAATGCGTACATGGAATTCATGGACACATGAGACAGTGGTTTATATTGGGATAAGGTTGTTACCTTGAAGGTGGTTGCAAAAGATCAATGGACGGCTGTTGCGCTGAACGCGCACAGTAACTCAGTTCAGCCCATCCGCACCAAAGGAGCGCTATGAACAGTTTAAGTTTCATTTAACGCTATAACCTTTTCTTTCGTCTTTCCGGCCACCGGTCGCCACGAACGAACAGAACAGACTCATACGTTAGGAAACCAGCCCCTGCAGAAAACAAAATAGGGCGTGCGCAATCGCAGTTTGCGCAGATCAAAAACCAGAATGAAATCCATTTTCTACAATATTTTGGAACTTAAGGAAAAAATGTCGATTGGCTATAGAACGGAGGTCCAACACTTCCAAGAAAAAATACTGCCAGAGCAGTATCTGAATTAAATGAAGAATTCATGATCGACGCTTCAGAAAATGATATGAGAACAAGCTACGTTCTGCAAGACGAATACAAGGAAATATAAAAGGGAGTTACACCGATATCTGCATAAAATGGCCATTAAACTCAACGCAACAAACCAACTAAAAATAGAGGAAAGACACCAAATTATATAATATATCGGCATGGAAAACTTTAAAGGCCAGATATAACAACGAGAGGAAAATTTTCGGAGTGCATATTGAGAAAGTGCTCAAGGCGGGGCAGCAGGGAAACCAGACATAATCCATTAAGCCAATATTGGACGCGACAAAGGAGGGCCTGTCATCCATAGCCATCATGGGCTTCGATACCTCTAGTTGGGGTCCTCTTATTCTCCACTTAACAACGATGGCCTTAGACCACGAAAGCAAGAATCTATTCGAACTAAGCGTAAACACCCGAATAAAATGCCTCTGTACGACTTCTTGCAAAGGTGATACCTCCTTTGCAAGAAGTCTTAGAAGTGTCTCTGTCTCCGTTCGCAATTATCATTTAGAAACTCGGACTAAATGCATATTTTGCAAGAACGACCATAACCTGTGCTTTTTCAGCAAGTTTTTGAACTGGACTCCTAAGGAAAGATGGGAATAAGTTAATCTTGCTGGGTTTTGTATAAATTGTCTAAGACATGACAAAAGGAGTGCATGCACTAGCGAGGACTTGCGAACATGTAAGCAATGCAGTAAGAAACACCACACACTCTTGCACCAAGAAAAATATGTACCAAAGCAACAAGCTTATAGTTACGAACGCATAGAAGCCAATCATGGACATCAAGAACAAGGAGTATTGCTAGCAACAGCAATTGTCATCGCTAATGCAGACGGAGGATCCAGGGAGATAAAAGCGCTCATTAACCCAGGTTCCCAAGCTACCTTAGTATAAGTGGTTGACTCACTAGGCCTACGGAAAGAAAAAAACCTTGGTGCAGGTTAGTGGGCTACGAGCAGTAGATTCAACATAACATTTAACATAACGAAATTAACAAAATTATTGCCATCCGAAAAGTCACCCGCAGCAAATATGAAGGGACTGATTCGGGATATTATGCACCAGGTGCTATTGATATGATACTGGGAGCAGACATCTACGGTGACATCATTCTAAATGGAGTACGAAAGGGCAAAGGGGGATCTCTTATAGCCCAAAACAGCCAACTGGGTTGGATTATAACAGGCCGAACATCGCCTCAAAAACCATACGCGGTTAAGATCACGGGAATGGTGGTACAAATCGAAAATCTGCTCCACAAATTTTGGGGATTAGATGAACATAAAGAACGGAACTATTTGACGCAGCAAGAACGAGAGTGCGTACAAATAATGCAATGAGACTCACTACAGAGATGAATCGAGCAAATATCAAAAAACCGGGCAATAGCCAGACAATTTCAACTGGAACATAAATTTAGCTCCGATCGCAATCTAAAAACGAATATATAAGGTTTATGAAGGTTAGGTTAGGTTGTGTGGTGGGCTGCGCAAGACACCCAAGCACTTAGGCCAGACGAGGCCCATTATGATATCACATGGAGCGGATGCAAAACATTCCATTACAGAAACCAGTTGGAGCTATTGATGTAGATGAGGATACGGCTCATGCTGATGTCAGCTAGTTCGCCGAGAATATTGAGAAAGTAGTGACCAAGATGCCTCTCCACGGTTCGCGAGAGCGCTGCAGGTCCTTAAAAGGTGGAGCGAGGTTTCTTCCTCTTCTCCGTCTCTTTAGGTTCTGCAGAAGTCGTTGGCTGGGAGGCATGTCGGGTGGCATGTTTACTAAAAGTAGAGTGCTCGGTTATGACACTGACTAGGTTTCTAACTTGAATTCTATTGAGTCTTAGGAGACTAAATGAGCGTTCAGGATCTAGCTTAGGCCAGATTTCTCTGGTGACGCGTCTGGTCTTTTCTTGACTGTAGCCTTTAATAGCCAGACGAACCTTATAACGGCTAACTTGACCATCAGCCGCCAACTTGACCTTATAAACCCATCTATTGCCTATTATTTTTCTTTCCTTGGGTAAATTGACCAGCTGCCACGTATTATTCTTAAGTGGACTTGCGATTTCTTCATCCATAGCCCATTTCCACTTATCTGACAGCCGTGAATCCATCGCTTTTTGGTGGTTCAAAAAGTTCAGCTACAAATGCGAATCCTTTAGACATGACAACGTTTGCCTGCTTTTTCTTACGAAGCATGGATTTATAATCATTTTGAAACATTTCAGCTTTCTCATTTCTACAGACATTATTTTCTTCATCGTCATCCAAAATCGCACCATCAACTGATATACCACCTTTTTCCGCAATAGCTTCATCAGAATCGGTTGGTACCTCTACAGTTTTACCATCAGCATCACGTTCTTTCATAACACCTTGAAGGAATATTCATTCAAAATAACATCTAGCGAAATTTCTACCTTGTTGTTGTTGTATCATCCAACAGAATTCGTTGGCCTTTTGTATTATCGGCGTAACCAACTCAAATCCCTTTTCTGGCTTTCCTATCCCACTTTTTCTTCTTTTGACTAGGAACATGCATGTACACCTCGTAGCCCATTTTTTTTTAAATCCAGAAAGTCGCATTTTTAGTTGAGCCAGACCTCGAAGAGAGGTCTTTAATTTTTTGCCATTTCGCAAGCAGGACAGAAAAACGAATCACTTGAATAGGGAATATTGTTTAATTTGAGAAATTGGTTTACGTAGTTTATATTCTGGTGGCATAGTCGCTTATGCCATGTTTTCAGGCCACCAACTCTCAAATTCGAATCTTGAACAGCACTATTTACTTGAGACTCATCATGCAGCATCACTTTAAACAACAGCTTAAACATTTTATTCTCACGCAACCCAACAGCAACAAAAAACAGCATTTTTGAGCAACATGCACTCTTTTTTATTAGACACCATCCGTAGTCCCTTATCAAGTGCACAACTTGCCGAAAACGGGTTTAATTATGTATATTTATTATATTAAATAAAATAAGCACTTGTTATAATTATGTATGTAAGTATTGTTTTATTGAGATTTTACAAATAACATAACTTTTCAATTTTACAGACAAAAAACATTATAACACGTGAGCTAATATAAAGTGGCCGACTTAGAATTGGTCCGGCTATCCGATATACGATTATTAAATTTCCGACGTAATTATAGTCGATAACATAACATAATAAAGTTACATTTCAGAGTTTTTTGTACGCCCACTCAAAAAGACGAGAAACATAATTAAAAACTTAACCTAAACTTGTTATAATTATTATATAAAACATTGGACATGTACTTTTCTATTAAATCGACTTCATTATATGAACAAATGTTAATGTCATCGATACCGTACGAATGAATAATTTCACCGTTTCCATGCGAATATTAATTGGATTTTCAAACTTCTTGAAAGAAACAAACAACTCTCTTCCAGATGTCATATGATCACGGATCGCCTGAGTCGAAAAACCAGCTATCCCTTTCTTTCATTTGGACAAATACTGTTTGTGAAATGAAGGCCTACCCTTTCTTGACGCCGCTTCCAATATTGTAATTCATTTGCTTTACTTGACAATCCGCTTTCCAATGCCCCGTTTTTTACAGATAAAGCACCTTCTCAATTGTTTTCCCTTTTCATTGTGTCGAACACTGCATTTGACTCCCACGCACTGTAGAAATGGTTACCTGTGGTTGGTAGAGTCATTAATATTCTGGTAATAACCATAGTCTCCGAAACATCTTCACGAAGATCTTGAAGTTGTTAAAACATTTTTTGAAGCTTTATACATATGTGCATATGTCTGCTGAAGTAAATGCACAGACGTCTTGGATTTCTGGTCATATACATTTTTTAGCTTACTCAACAGATCACAAGCAGTTTCACAACTCATTATATGCAACATCGGCTCCTATCACATCGGTGTGACGATTATCTTCTGCGCTTTGCTGTCAGATTTCATTCAATGTTTCAACAGCTGAGAATCCCCTTCCGCAGTTTCAGTTTTAACGACGGGTTTCTTACTAGCCATCCACGATTTCCCACAAATCGTTTGCTATCGAATTATAATCCGCTTAATAATCGACCACGAGGAAAACTACCTGTTACCTGTTTATAAGAGTACATAAGGAATGCAAGTTTGACACCTTATAAGAAAAATTAGAGATGAGATTTAAACGTAACGATAACAATATTAATGGATTTAAGGTGATATACTCGTACATAGCACATTCCAATTTTCAACAGCTTCTTAGGTTAGGTTAGGTTGGTGGGCCGGCGGATGTACCGCCTCACTTAGGTCCTTGTGGACCCCTTGTGTTACTCATTGGGGGTGGTAAGGTGTCCCCCTCCTCACTCGCGGTGTTCTATCCCAGTGCATCCTCGGTCCATTTGGTCCGGTTCAAATACCTGAAAAGATTCTTTAGAGGTAAAGAGTTTATCTCATTAAGGTCTTGGAAGAAGTGTCTTCCTAATGTTCTGTACCTCAGGTGACAAAGGCTGTGGCAGTGACAGAGGAAGTGTTGAGTATCTTCCCGCTCCTCCTCATCAGCACAGCCCCTGCAAATATTGTCACCGAGTAGTCCTATCTTAAATAAGTGGGCTTTGAGACTATTGTGACCCGTGATTACACCCACCGCTCTTGCGAGAGACCTTTTGTCATGCAAGAGCAGCACTTTCGTTTTGGCGTAGTCATATTCTGGCCACATAGTCCTTGTTGTTTCACATGTAGATAACGCTTTCCATCTGTCGTTCGCTAATCTAATTATCTTATCCCCAATCCGCTTCTTAAGGAGGCAGATCGGTGGATCGATTCCTACTATCGCCTGTTCCAGCCCTAGTTTGGATCCTTCCCTCGCAAGCCTATCAGCTTCCTCATTGCCAGGTATGTTCCTATGACCAGGGACCCAGCAGAGATTAATCCTATGCTGCGAGCCAAGAGTCCTAAGCTCTTCGCGACAGCTCAGGACCAGCCTAGTCTTGATCTCCGTAGCGGAAATCGCTTTTATGGCCGCCTGACTGTCAATAAAAATGGTGATATCAGCCGGTGGTATCGCCAACATTGATATCATTCTGGCCGATTCCATGACTGCCAGGACCTCCGCCTGAAAGACACTGCTACAATCCGGAAGTCTGATTGATCTTCGTATGTCCAATGCTTCGGAGTATATGCCCGCGCCTGTTCCTTCCTCCATCTTCGAACCGTCAGTATAAACCGCTACTGTCGAATTGCTGATGGGTGCCATCTCCTCCCACTCCTCTCTTGAGGGGAAGGTGCAAACAAAGGGTCTGTCAAAGTCGGTGAGTGGCGACGTATAGTCGCACTTGATGCTTGTGACAGCCATCTTTCTCAAGATGCTCGAGTGTCCTGTAGTGCTGGATTTCCAATGGCCTATGCTATTGATCCTTAGTGCACATGCAGAGGCTGACTCAAGAACAAATAAGTCTAGAGGTAGCAGGTGCAGTATGGTTTCGAGCCCCGCGGTGGGAGTTGTACGGAATGCACCAGTCGCACCCATGCATGCCAACCTCTGAATTTTCGTCATAGCCTTACAGTGTGTAGCCTTTTCCAAAGCTTGCCACCAGACTATATTACCGTAAGTTAGAATGGGTCTAACGATGGCCGTGTACATCCATAGGATTACTTTGGGGTTTGGTCCCCATTTCCTCCCGAACAACCTGGCGCAGGTGTAGAACGCATTCGCAGCCTTCTTAATTCTCTCCTGAACGTTTTTAGACCAGCTGAGTTTCCTATCTAGGATCACCCCTAGATATCTTGCACTCTCCGCTAGTGTTAGCGGCGTGCCATCTACAGCTGGGATCCTAAATTGTGGGATTAACCTCTTATTCGTGAACAGTACAAGTTCAGTCTTTTGGGGGTTAATACCTAGTCCGCATTTTTGGTCCACTGGACTAAGCTGTCTAGGGAGTTCTGCATAATATCTGCAACTGTTGGTAGGAATTTACCTGTTGCTAAGATGACTACGTCGTCAGCGTACGCAACGGCCTTAGTCCCCAGTTGTCTGATACTCTCTAAAGCCTCATTTATAACCAGCACCCACAGAAGAGGGGAGATGACTCCGCCCTGTGGCGTTCCTCTTGAGGCAATAACCTTGAGGCTGCTGTTGCCTATTTTTGCATTGATTACTCTTCTGTTTAACAAACTGACCAACAAGTTGGTAATGGGTTGTTCTACTTCCGAGTTTTCAAGCGCAGTCTTTACCGCCGTGGTCGTCACATTGTTGAATGCTCCTTCAATATCCAGAAAAGCCGCTAAGGTGTATTCTTTGTCAAGCAGTGATTTCTCAGCTACCCTGACAACGCTGTGAAGAGCTGTGTCAACGCTTCTGCCCTTCATATGGGCGTGCTGTGACTCAGTTATTGCCCCGCGAGGGAGCGAATTCCTTATGTGGATATTTAAGAGCTTCTCAAATGTCTTTAGGACGAATGTGGTCAGACTTATTGGTCTGAAGTCCTTGGCCGTCGTGTGACTGGGCTTCCCGGCCTTGGGAATGAAGATCAACTTGACTTCCCTCCACGCCGTTGGAATGTAGCCGCAGGACAGACAACCACTAAACAGGGTATTCAAAATAGGGACTATTATGTCCTTTGTCTTTTGCAGCATTACAGGGAAGATACCGTCCCCTCCAGGGGATTTGTAGGGGGAGAACGAATCAATAGCCCAGCTGACTTTGTCGTGACTAATGGCATGACTTGGAGTATAGGACTCACTAGCTCTAGGAACCTCCTCCTCGCCTACTGGGGGTGTTTCTACGCATCCCGGAAAATGAGTATCAAGGAGAAGTCTGAGCGTTTCCGAGGAAGACTCCGTCCATTTGCCACTGCTGTCTTTCAAGAAGCCCGGGATGATCGACTCTTTGGAGAGTAGCTTAGAGGTAGCATCAAAGGGGAGGTAGACCGATGCTACGATGAGGGGACAGGAGCCTTCCCGCTCCAGTTTCACCGTCGTGACGTCTCTGCTGCTGTAGGGAGAGAGGAGGTTTAAATTTAGGCCCTTCCTAGCTACAGCACACGATCTAAGCCTACCATCAAGCACTGCTGTAGTGTTATACACTACCAAATTCTTATTCATTACCCCACATACTCGTCCCCCGGTAAACCAGGGTTCTTGTACGAGGGCAATGTCGGCCACCCCTGTAGTTAACAGGTGAAGCAGGTTGGCGCTGGCCGCCTTACTGTGATGAAGGTTTATTTGGATTACCTTAATCATTGCGACCAGGTTCTCTACGTCTGTGCCACCCGGGCACAGACAGGATTATCACCTTACTCAGGTTGAGACCAACCCGCACCTGATAATCCTGTTTCTTTAGCAAAGGAAGGGAACTGTGACTCAGAAGCACATCCACATCCATACCCAATGCGGTGTGCTCCCCGACCCCAGTAACCTTCCATTCCTTGTTGTCGAGCTCAGGATTAAGGTGCTGAGGCTACGCTCGATCATGTCCTTCGGGAAGTATGGCCCCTGGACAAAGATGCGGTCTTAGGTCTCGACATTTCCAAAACGTCCCTCTTCTCTACTAATCGTAGGTCGGCTGCCTTCCATGGCGCTACCGTCGTGGCGAGGAAGTCCTTCAACCACTCAAGGGACCTTATATTCTCGCATTCGATGAGCTTGTAGCCCATCACGGAGGTCAACCGCCCGAAGAAGGGAACGAACTCCTTCTTGTTCCTGATGGCGTCGTCGATCCCGTGTCGAATGCGTATTTCCAGCAGCTCCACTGGTCATCAGAGAGTCTGTGGTCAGACTTGCCGAAATCGGCAATAGCGACACGCAGGCTCTCTTTGACCTGCTCAGAATATTTAGGCCTTTTTGCCTCCTGCCTAACGTTGGAGAGGGGAGAGATGGTGTCATCAAGCCTACCCCTTTTGGAGGTACCTGTAACGGCCCCGGCTTCCAGATTTTTGTCCTTGGCCATGGTGGTTACAGGTTGTGTGGGCTTAGCCATCGCTGAAGATCCGCGGCCAGTGCCGCGTTTCTTCGCGGTGGATAGTCCCTCACTTCCCTTCGCGGGGGCGGGCATCCTAGCTGTCCCTATCTTCCTGGCGGTCAACACAACGTCTCGGTAACATCCAGGGGTGGGTTCGGGTTCGGCGTTGGCCTTGCCCTTGCCACATGGACTTGCAGACTTGACCTCGCCCGGGAAACTCAGAGCCAGGCTCTGTTTCACTGCGTCGGTCGCATCTCTTGCACCTACGATGGCTACCCTCCTCTGCTTGAGCGAATCGTGCCAAGCATGGTTGGTGACCTTCATCGTTGCTCTCGCCCTAGTAATTTCGGCCCTCTCTTGCTCCGTTAAGGAGGACTCCTCGCGTTTCCGCTTGCGATGACCGTGCAGGTGCTATTAAGAGTGGAGTTATTCCGCTCAGGCCAGACGTGACTAGCAACCCCAATGCCTGATGACACAATCGCCATCTTTTGTGGAGAGCTCACATCCTTGACAGGAACGCCAGTGGCGTCCTTAGCGGAGAAACTCTCCAGCACTGGTTTCGCTAGTGTGGTACCTCCAGGACCCTCTGCGATAGTGACCTGAGCTGGGCTTGTGCGCAACACGGTCGGTGGTCGCACCGAAGTCTCGTCGCTCGGGACCTCCACAGTCGTCGTCTTCTGCTGATGGGCCAATGGCACATACTCAATCGACTGCGACTTCAGGAAGTCCTTCGCATTCTGGAGCCTCCACTGCTCTCTCTCTCCTAAATCTTTCTTGTCTCCTAACCTACGTATCGTCTGCTTGCAGTTGGAGATTCAACTGCTGATCGAGGCTGCAGACGATACCGAAAAACGGCACGTGCTGGCGATGGACATGGAGTCATCCTCCCTGCGGAATACTTTTCCCAGGGCGAAGTCCTCAGTCACATCGCTGCTCGCCGAAGAGACTCTAATAGATGACGGACAACCTAAGAGGAGATTTTCTTCCTCGTCCGTCATCATTTTTTCCGTGGTGTTTCGTTTGAGTCGGTTTTTTGAAGGACCCCGGTACCCGACTCATTTGTACCAAGCCTTCCTGAAAGTTTATTATTTATATCTGTTATTTTTGATCCCACTACTAAGGCGGAAGGGAAGGTCGCACTGCACTCACCCCCTGTATGCAGCGAAGGGGACTTGAATGAAACTGGATTGCCCCAGGTATCCAGAGTTCACCGTTAACAGACACACTAACGTAGTGCCACTCATCCCTAGGCACGGTTGGATAACACCTGGGATTACGGGCTTTATCGAGTCGTTCCCCTCTAGTTCCGCAGTATTTGGTTTAAAAGCAGGGGCACCTCGTGCAGGATGTGATTCTTCATCACGTACGGACGGACTTGGGAGATGAACTCCCCTGGCCTACGCGGCCTTGCCCCCCAACAGCTTCTTACGAAGTTACGGATCTGATTGATGCTGATCTCTCAGACTGTCAAGGAGGTGCTTGCCTAGGTGAGTTCTTCTTGGTTGATTAAATTTCATTCCTAAATCTACGTGGTTCGCTATCGCTTAATGACAGACGGACAGACATTTTTATAATCACCCACCCTGTCCAATGACACCTACGACGTAGCTCTTCACCTCGTATGACCTCCAGTGGTCACAGCTTGGCTTGTATTAAGCTGCTTTTCTATCGCCTTTCTTGATTAGCCATTTTTTGTTACAGCTATAGCACTGTCTTCGATATATTGTGATCGTTTCATCATTCTTTTGAAAATAGTTTGCAATTAAAACCATTTTCGATTTTTAGGAATAAAAAAAGGTTTTATTACACGCAATTAAGCACACCATAAATAAAAATAATCAAAGTACTGAGAAACAAGCCAAAAAATGAGATCATAATGGTTCATTTTTGACTTTTTGGGGCTAAAATATCGAAAAAAATGTTGGGTGCAAAATTGAGTACATGCTGATTGTTCTTTGTTTTGCCCGTTATTTCTCAAGCTTTTAGGTTTTCTGTCTTATATTATATACCATTCTTTTCATCTCTGAATGTAGTAATAAAGTGCAAAAATAAATTTTGAGCTTACCTCATAACTTGTTTTTCTATGAAGTGTAAATTACACTTAAAAAAAGCATGTACTTATTTGTGCACCTCACTGTATATCGACCATCAAAGTTAAGATTTCCTTTACTATGCGACTACTTCCGGAAAAAAATGAATTATTTTTTTTTAAGTTGCCTAGATCCTTCACCTTCATTCCAAATTTCATCCCTTAATTAAAGACGACTTAAAAGTTATAAGCGGACAGACAGACGGACACCGAAGTGATTCTATAAGGGTTTCGTTGTAAAAAACGATGTCAAGTTTTTATTGATATTAGACCCTTGAGACTGTCAAACAAGTATGATGTTTGTACTTACATATAAAGAGTACTTGCCTACGTATACAATAGAAGCAAAACCTCCAAAATGCACTTCACTCGTCCATGTGATGTCTATTTTTACAGATAAAAAGAAAGCTAACGAGCGAGCTCCATTCCGATTTGAAAAATTGATTGATGCGATAAATCGCATACCAAGGCCTGTCAAACACAGACTGACCGAACGCGCTGTTGCGATTTGGGCTTTAAGAAAAGAATGCAATATGGTTGAGAATCGAATCTAACACCCTCGCGTAGAAAGCAGTGATCACACCCACTAGACTACCGCCGTACAGTGCAGCATCCCTTTGACAAGAAAAAAAATAGTTCCCTCTCATGGTGCATTATTGTAGGAAAATGACTACAAACTGTGACTAATCAAACAAACAAAAACAAAAATGTTTTCTCTTAAAGCAGAACATCACAGGCGGTAACACAGCATTGAATAGAAAAATCATGTTGAAGTTTTATTAGTTTACGTTTTGGTTGGTAAAAAGAAACCTTGTTTCGTTCTTGTACGCTGGAACTAAAATCATGTCAAATTTTGAAGAAGGTTTGTCCTTTATGTGCCACAAAGTGCCATTTTTCTTTAGATGAATCAAAATATATACAGTAATATAGCCAATTGTTAAAAAATAAAAAATAAAATACTTCATAACTTTGAGTTAGCTTTAAACAAAAGGACGACAAAATATCCTGTGGATTTATTTGCTTTCCATAGGTCATATATCACACCTTGATTTTGTGCTAACATTTTTTGCTACAAGTTGCTACCCTTAGTACCTTTAGTAGTTTAGACTTGGGTTTTTATTAATTATTTTTGGAACACAAACATTTTATTATACTTTAAATTGAATTCATACTTTTTACATTCTTACAGCGAACTTAACTCTTTTGATGGCGGAATACAAGTGACCGAGAGATCTGTCATGATGGGATATGTCAGCTGAATGATTTTGGTTGAACGTTGTTTATTGTCAGCCCTAGAGGGCGCTGACTCACATAGGGATGTTACATCGCTTTTGATTTTAATTTTTAATACTACAGTAAAAAATAATTTTTTCCAGTATGCTAATAAGCCCAATGACTCGAAATTGTAATTTAATCGACGATTCGGTTTCAAATCTAAATTCAGAGAATCCATTATCCATAAACTGCTTAAGTTCATTTTTAGAGTTTCGTTCCCGTTTAGGAATAACGAATGCTTTGTAGGTTCACTTCAGTCTCCGTCTGTCTCTCTGTCTGTCGCCTTTACATATTTGCTAATAACTTCTGAATCCTGAATTCTAGTTAAGGGATGAAATTTGGAATGGATATGTATCTTGGCAACCCAAAAATAAATCAGGAATTTTTTCCGGACTTAGTCGTATATTAAAGAAAAAGTTAGTACTGAAACTAACGTTTGAAAAAACTTTTATTAACTTTTGTGGTCAATATGGGTGTCATTGGAAAGGTGGCGGGGCGGAGACTACAAAAATGCCTGTCTGTCTGTCATTAAGCCTTAATCTAGGTACCTAGTGATGTACTTCATTTGCCCAAAGAAAGTCCTAAAAAAAAGTTTAAAGAAAGTCACTTATTAGCGAAAAAGTTAGTACTAATACTAAAATCAAAAAATAGTTTTTTTTTTAGATACTTGATATGGGTATCGCTGGAAAGAGAATGGTAGCGAGATCCAAAAGTTGTGCCACAATTAGCATCTTAGTCTTATTGGTAAGAAGTTATAAGCCCGCAAACTTCAAAAAACCGACTTGTGTACCATGTCCCATACCTTATTTTCTAAAATAATGGGCCAAAAAATCTTAAACAAATTGGAGCTATGGGGCAACTCATCGCAATATTTCAAATTTACCCAGAAATCTCATATGATTTTTTAAATAATAAACTAATTAATAACTAATTTCTTTAACAATTTTTTTTACCGGAATTAATTGAGTTGGGTACCGTTGGATAGGTTTTGTAAAATAAAATACAGTTTTGATTTTGAGCTTTTTGTTCCGAAGTTCAGTTTTCGAGATATTAATCTTTAAGTGCGAACAAAAAGCGTCCCCCCCCTCGCATTTCCACACCCGCTGGTTTAAAAATCTGAATAAAATCTAGAATGCAGGTCTCGGTGTAATCTTTAGTTTAAATTTAGTTCGAGCATCCTGGCTCAAACAGTTTTTGAGTTATTGGCCAAAAACCAAAAAACAATGACATACGAATTTTAAAGATCCGAAAACGCCATTTTGTAGATCTCATCAATAGAATAAAAAAATGTTACACAAAAAAGAATATTTTCATACAATTTTTCGAAATATTAACGATTTAAATTATATGAGTATTTTGCTAAAAAAGGGCAACTAGCGATTATCTCACACATACAAAGTTTTCTATGCGTTTCCTATACAAAAAAAGACAATAGAATCTCGAATTGGCGTTGGTGGAGTGGTTATAGCGCTTGCGTTCTGTTCTGAGGATCCTGGGTTCGATCCTCGACTAGTGCGATTTGCCTTTTTTTGCTTTAAATTTTTTTTTTTTCTTCTCCGAAGGGGGTTTCTCGCTATTTTCACATTTCTTATTTTTTCAAAATTGTTAAAATCCAATTCAAATAAAAATGATAGCTTGAATGCGTTACTACTCAATCGAGAACGCAAAGGATTCTTAAAAAACTTTCTATATTCTGTTAAATTCTGAAATATCTTTTGGCTCTTTTTAAGGCCTGTGAACCTGAGCGAATATTTTGTATGACTTTTTCTTTTTCTTCTCTCTCAGTTCTCTTAAAAGAACAAAGTGAAGTAAAGAAATGATTGATCATAATAGCTTTGTTATTGTAATTTTTTTGAAGAAAATAAGAGAATCAGTTATTTGTACATGTATGTGTGCTCAGACTATTTCCTGATACGCTCTTTTCTATTGGTTACGATTTATATTTTGTCACTGATTAAAAGTGAACATAAAGAATTCTAAGGAAACATAAACAAAATTAAACATTATTTTTGTTATTGTTTCAATGTGATTTTCACATGCCAAAAGCCAAATAACCTAGTGTAAAATTTGAATATTTTTGTTGAATTTCAAACACAAGTACTTGATTTGTCAATTTCTTGGATGTTTGTGACTGTACCACATTAGTGTTTTAGATGATTAAGTGGCTATTTTTTACTGCCGAATACGTTATGATTCAAATTGCTTAGTTGCTTGGTAAGCTACAATAACTTTCATGAACTGCTGATTAATTGTTTCAATGGAGTAGCTTGAGACCATTTCCCTTAAGTTCACTAAATCAATTTTCACACGATTGGTACGATCAGCAAATGAGAACGACTTTTCTTTTGTTTAGCTTTATTCGAAAACGGCAGGTAGCCGTAGTTAGTTGCTTTAATTTAAATTATGTCCTTACTTCTAATCTGCTGACGAAAGAACGAAACCCTCGGTGCGTGAGTAAAACTCACACTTGACCGGCTTTTTTGAAGTAGTAGAGTATTTATGTAGATTTAAAAAAAAAGGTTTGAAACCCTTGTGTATAAATCACATAAACACGGTTTGATTAAAAAAATTTAATTCATAAAAAAAAACTTAAAAAAAAAAATCTTAAAAACTTAGAAAAAAAAACAAACTTTTTTTTTCATTTCCTCAAAACAAATTATTCAGTTCATATATCTCGGGTCGAACGTAAACTCCACGAATGACATCGTAGTGGAGATCCGTCGTAGAATCACCCTTGGCAACCGCTGCTACTTCGGTTTGTCCAAATAGCTAGGGTCAAAACTCCTGACTCGAAGAACTAAGGTCATGCTCTACAAGACCCTTATCCTGCCAGTCCTACTGTATGGAGCCGAAAGTTGGACGATAAGCAGGACTGCAGAGCTGATACTTGGCTCCTTCGAAACAAAAATTCTACGGCGGATATTCGGTCCAGTCTGCGAGGAAGGCGAATGGAGGAGAAGACATAACCGCGAACTTTATGAGCTATACAAAGATGTGGATATAGTCCGGAAGGCAAAAATCCGTCGACTACAGTGGCTCGGCCACATCGAGCGCATGGACACAAACGCTCCAGCTAAAAGGGTCTTCGAATCCGAGCCTCCTGGTTCGAGGAGAAGAGGGAGACCGAACCTCCGGTACAGAGATCAAGTGATCGCGGATGCAAGACAGCTTGGTCTTCCGGACTGGAAGCAGCATGCCCGGGACCGTCACATGTTGGAAGGCGGCTTTGGCTCAGGCACAGACTCTCCAAGGGTTAAATGCCTGATAAGTAAATAAGTAAGCAAAACAAATTATTATTGTATTTTTATGTGTGTTATGTAATTTTAAGCCAGAAAAAAAAATGTTTTGCTTAGTGTGCAAAACCGCCCCCTGCTATTTCCCCTAGCCAGCCGATGAATTTGACAGTGCTGAAATACAGGGCTCAGATCACGTAACACGACTGTCGTTTGACGATATCGTTTGAACAATAGCTGTGCTTGATGTAAGCATTAAAAAACGATATCGACAGAACGTTTTTTCCGCTTCACGTAAGCCGAGAACTGTCATTTTCGTCTCGACGATGGTTTTCTGGCGATACCTAATTTGCTATCGTCCTAGAACAAATTGAGAAAAATAATGTAAAATGTTTTTTTTTATATCCCAATAAATACTTACATCTGTCTCTACGACATTAAGTAATTGTTTTGTAATTTTTTGCGGGAAAAATCATGTGACTCCGACCAGTGTCGAGGTTTCGTCACCTGTGGAATTGCGTAAGCAGTTTGGGCAAAACATCAGTACACTAAAATTTAACATTTACAATATTACAGTATACTTGCAGACAATATGAAATATAATACATATACATATGTATTTTATATTTATTGAAAAACCAAATCAATTGACGATTGGAAAACTGGTTTCCGCGCCTCTGGTGGAGAATAGATTATACGTCGTGTCCCGATAGAATTTTTACAGATTATTGGCGCGAAGAAAATCATATGGGTTTTCGAAAAATCGGTCGTCGTATGTTAAGCTTGTATATTAATGCTTGTTAACAGGTCGGAAGTGATTTTAAACATTGTTTATTGTACCCTGAAATTGTGCATTATGCAAAGCAATTATACCACTTTTCGGATATAAGTTATTAGTTTATTTCTTTTGCGAAGTGAAATAGGCCCTTTGAAATGGTCATTCTTAACTGCATGTGATTTGAATTTAGTTAATCGGACTAAAAAAAGTAAAAATAATGAAAAAATTTGCGAAGTTCCGCAATGGAAATTTAATGGAGGTACTGCAATTTCCATGTTGGGCTTCGCCTCTTTTGAGGTCGAATTCAGTATCAGACGACCTTGCTCTTTTTAACCCCAAGTAAAAACAAGCAAGAATTAATATCAAATTTAACGCCCCAAATACAAAAGCGTAAATAAACCTCCGCCCTAGTTGACTATAAACCCAAAATCCCAGACACAAACAAACACCCAGATGTAAAATAAAACCAAACATTATTTTTTTTTATCAATTTATTTGTATCCAATCTCTTGATTTGTAATCCAACACATGAGTAATAAATGAATCACTTATAGCACCTTACACTTAAAACATATAACACAAACAACATAGTGCTTTTCTTGCTTTTTTATGAACATGTTTTTGAATTAAGTTTCACTCCTAAACACTTGACAACTATTTTAATAAATACTTACACATTTTCTGAAGCCATTGCAATTAAAACTATAATTATAGCTTTTATTTTTCACATTTAAATTTGTATTTTTATTTGGTATTGATTTCTAATTTTTCATACAAATTAACTCCCGCCTTCGGCCTGTCAAAATTTGATCGGGTAACCGTTGCGCACCTATTAACCACCAGAGCACACCGTTCCAAGTCTCAATAGGTCTTCTTCGTTTCAATCTTCTCGTTCTAAGGATTTCGTCGTCGAAGAGCAGGTTGATCTCTTGGTTGCGGTGTGTCAATATTTTTGTTAAGTGTTTTTTGCTTATATTTTGGATCTCTTCGTCAATAGTGCTTATTTGCAGGTCGCAATGAATGTCTTTATTACAGATATACCATTCGGCGTTGGTAATCGTCCTTAGAATTTTATTCTGTTGTCTTTGAATTATAGACAGGTCGCTTTTTAATTATGTTCCCCATATTTGAATCCCATACGTCCATATTGGTTTTATGATACATTTATAAATAAGTAATTTATTTCTGAAAGAAACACTTGATTGGGGTAGTAGAAGCCAATAAAGTTGTCGAAAATTGTGTTTTATCTGAGTATGTTTTTGTTGGATATGTAGCTTCCTGGTCAATTTACTGTCTATGTCGATCCCTAAGTATTTAGCGCCTGGTTGGATAGATATGTTTTTGTGATTTATTGTAAGTGGTAACGGTACGTATTTCGTTTTAGTTGTGTAAATGACTTGTATCGTTTTGTCTTCGTTAATTTTTACGTTCAATTTTGTGAACCAAGCACTCGCTTTGTCCAGTATTTGTTGTAGTTGGTAGGTCGCAGTTGAAAGGCTGTGTCGGGTATTAAGCAAGACAGTGTCGTCCGCAAAAGTAGCAATCATGGCCGTTTCACTGTCTGGGATAGGGATGTCTGCAGGTACAGAACTGGTCCTAGTATGCTTCCCTGGGGCACTCCAGCTTTCATATGGTGCATGTTTGAACACTTGTTATTTACTCTTACGTAGAAGCATCTGTTTTCTAAATAGCTTTTTAAGAGCACAAAAAAGTCCTGAGGAACGACTTTACTAAGTTTGACCAATAGTCCCTTGTGCCAAACCGAGTCAAAAGCCTTAGCCGCAGAATTTGTTTCGTCTAGTGCCTCCGATATTTTGTTTGTCACTCTATGTACTTGCTCGATGGTTGAGTGCTGTCGTCTAAAACCGAACTGGTGGTTTGGTATAGCGTTTGATTTGTACAAAATGGATAGAAGTCTTTTGAGGAGGAGTTTTTCAAAAAATTTTGACAGGATTGGAAGTAGGCTGACCAATCAGCCTGTTAGAGGACGTTGCTCTATAGGACCCTTCGTTGATTTGGTCATTTAGGTAAATAATTGCCATTTCCAAGTCGTCTTTCTGTTTAAGGGGAATGTCTATTTTGAGGGACGTGTCTATGTATAGGCGGAATGCAGACCAGCCAGTCTTTAAGTTATACAGCCTAGTGGGTGCTTGTACTTTTTTGGGTCTCGTGTAGTATTTTAAAATAATTGGAGAATGGTCTGAAGATAGGTCAAAAAAAGGCTTTATTTCCAAGTTCTGGCAGTTGATGTTCTTTACGATGCAGAAGTCAATGAGGTCAGGTTTCTTCGTTGTATCTGTGGCCAGTACGTTAGTAAAATGTTTAACTATAATAAAAAAAAAATTTTGGATTGAATGCTGAAAAGATAGTTTTGCTAATGCTTTTTTTGCATTATACATTGTTTTTCATAGAAAAAATGCCTTTTTTTATTTCTCACATTCGACCTACAATCATATATCCAATCTACATTTTCTCCTCAAACCATGGAGAGCTTTGTTTTGGATCCTTGTTCAAGTAAATGTCAGTTGTGGGGAGGAAAGAAAATGCTTATAAATAGATTCTAAATTAACTAATTCAAGCTTATAAGTTATTTTGATGTGAACTAGAGTACCATATACCATATACCTCCTTAGCACTCATTACCTATATTTTTTATTCGTTGTTGGACTTGAAAATACGAAAAGATAATGAAGGATGACAAGCAAACAGGATGACAACGACGATAGTCGTGCTACGTGATGAGAGCCCAGGAAGCATTTTAGCAGTAATTCAGAATGTTATAAAAAACACTGTCACATAAATTCAAGGGGAAAAAGAAGAGGAAGTTGGGTATTGGTTCATTTGTGGGTTAAACGTTATAAGATGTATGAATAATATTGCAATTGCTATTCTAGAATGGTTAGGTCCAACGAAAAGGGTACAAAACCAACAAAATTCATTGGGAAATAAGTTGTCTGGCAATCCTCCATTATCCTCAAAAAATACCATTTTATTCAGGACGATTAGGAAAAAACATAAAAATTAACAGAATAAAAGAAAGAATATAAAATGTTGTTTTCACTCGCGAATTTTTTTATTTATTTCACGAGAGATCCTTTTTCTTTCCCTTGTTTTCTTTACATTTTCCTTTCACGTTTCGCTGCGATGGCATGCGTTGTTTCTTACTTGAAGTCGTATTCAACGCATGCGAATTGAGCAATAACGATGCCGTTCGTATCGTATGCGAGTTGCGCGATTGGGGTGAATATCTAATTGAATCTCGCGATTATGAACAAACGCTATATACTCCGTTATATCCTCAACGAATTTAGTTAACTTACAATCTAGATCTATTACACTACTCACTCTTAAACAATTAATTTCTCTGGTGAGTGTCATTTGGTCCTTAGATACTTGGTAGTGTCGTCTTAACTTTGTTTTACAAGATGTCCATTTCTCCGGCAGGTTGACGTTCAGTAAGTTCTTCGCGGCTCCTTGAATCTTCGTATCATAGATGCTCTTAAATACTCTATTCTTTTGTTCGTCGTCAGTAAAAAAAACTATTTTCCAAAAACACCGACTGCGCCAGTTGCAAAATTAAAAGACTTTCTAATTTGGCTTTTATTTATTTATTTTAAAACGACGTACTGTTCCGTCTGCACTTCTAAGGCTGCGAGAAGTCACATGAAATCAAACATGCACATTTGTGCAAAACCACCACAGTCATCGGTTTCTTGCTTCCATTCATCATCCGGCGTTATCGCTGACGTTGCGAACGGAAGTTCGATCATGACCCCTTGGTCTGTTCAAAATATTTTTCATGACTGTCGGTTTTCCGGTAGAGATATTCGATCGTATGTAAATCGCGCGAGTCTAGTTCGAGCTGTCAAATGAAGGAAAATGTATTATGCAAAACACAATGTGGCGTGTCTCGTCGTCTTGTCGCGCCTTGGTTTCGAAAAAATGAAAAGCGATTGCGGCGTGCTGACGTTTCATTTGATGATTGACAGTTTGTGACAGATTGTGAGTGTAATACGCTACTATTGTGAAAGAAAAATAAAATTAACAAAATAAACGAGGCTTACTTCAAGGAATTTATTGATTAAATAAATGAAAAACCTTTGATTTATAATCAAAAAACTCTAATAAAATTTATTTGAAAATAGATGTTAAGAAAGCCTAGCATGTAATTAAGAATTAGAAATTTAAACAAAAAATTTAAATTAAATAAAAGTTTATAAAGAAAGTTATTAAAAAAAGTAAGAAAAAAGTAGCTTGATTTGTCTCCACCTTGAAGTCTCAAAAAATTTATAGCATGACGTCACAAGGTGTCAACCTTAGATATCAAGCACATTTTATATTTTTCCGCTATGGTCGCGAGCATCGCTATTTGTAACCTTTAAAATGATGTATGGAAATCCGGCAACGCACTAGTGAACACATTCAACGCCCACTGAATTTAAAATTATTAAGATTTGGAAAACGCTCTAGGTTTGGTGTCAATGTTTACAGAAATCCATATCTTCGTTATGTTTCTTTAAACAGTGAAATCAAATAAAACAAAGCAAGACATTATTTGCATTCCATTAAAGTCCAAATCGCAACAGCACGTTCGGTCGGTGGGACTTTGACAGGCGTTGGTACGCGTTTTATCGAATTTACGAAAAAGAATGTCATCGCGCACCTCAAAAAATTCAAATCGAAATGGAGCTCGCTCGTCAGCTTTCCTTATATCAGCTTATCCTCGAAATTTTCCATCCCCTGAAACAAATT
Source organism: Syritta pipiens (assembly GCA_905187475.1). Classification (NCBI taxonomy): domain Eukaryota; kingdom Metazoa; phylum Arthropoda; class Insecta; order Diptera; family Syrphidae; genus Syritta; species Syritta pipiens. Next base: position 57,113,299 of record LR994572.1, on the reverse strand, counting down.
TTGTTAGAAATTTGATTTTGAAACTTAAATTAAAAGCCCAAAAGTTTATTTAGTCAAATAATCGCCTTTCTGCATTCAAATTTCATTTGCAAATAAAAAAAATTATACCCACATCTGTCAAACGCCCGAGCGAGTAGAAAGTAGACCCAGTCGGCCGGGCTTACGATATTACGATCTGCGAAGTTGCAACACCCGACCGCGCCTTTTCGATTTGTACAATGCTTTTACGTGTATTCTACTTCAAATGTCAAAGTCAGACCGACCGAACGCGCCGTTACGATTTCTGCTTATCTCTGCACTGAACTGCAACCATATGTAACTTCCCACTATTGTCACTCATTCAATTGTGTGTCAAACTGGGTTGGTTGAATCACTGCATTTTGCTGAATCCGACCAATTAAAACGTCAAGTTTTTTTGTGAAAATATTTCCTTTCGTTTCTATTTTCTTTTTTTTTTGTGATATCTGCATCTTGAATTTTTCTTTGAAGAATTTAAAAAAAGCTTAATGCATCCGTTTATATTACAATACTTAGTTTTATACGCGCCGTAATATGTGGTCTTGGTCATGACCAGTCAAGTGAATCGTAGTGATATGTGTTCATATTGCCCTTGTTTTGTGGGCGAACATCTCATTTTCGCCCAGATTTGTTAAGTTTGAAAAGTGTCTTGTGGTTTTTTATTTTTAATGTTTTCACGATTTTAAAACACTTAATATGGAAATAATTTCATTATGGAAAGTCAAAAGTTAAATATTATCTCGTCGCCTGGTATTCCGCAAAACTAAAGAGAAAAGAAAAACTGTCCAAATTTTTTAAGGTGGTACATTGCTTTTCGATTAGTCTTTTGCATATTTCATATGTATATTTATGTACATTTTGATTATGTATATAACAAAGTGTTTATATTGACTTAATATCTCTCTCATATTGTTAGAAATTTCAACAAAGATGATTAAAAATATAGACGTGGTTATGATCGCAAAAGAACATATGGGAATTACAACTAATGCCACATCTTTGGAAAAAAACTGTGAAGTTCCGGGGATTGTTCCATCTTCTAGTTTGGAAAATCTAGACGTTTTAAGAAGATGCAATTCTTTTCCCTTATTTTTACCGAGCGTAAGTTTTCTTGATATGTCTCCCAACTTTCTTATTAAAGACTTATAATTAAAATAGTACATTGTTTTGGTGGATAACTTATGAAGTGAAGAATAGTCTCTATATTTTCGAAAGTGAGTCAAAACAGCGACGTCTAAAGTGTCGAAATAACAAATAGTAACATCCATCGTTTTGGTCTGTTTGTGATCGAATTTAGATGTAGGAAAGCAGACAAAAAGAGTCATTTTTAATTGATGCGCTGCAAAAGAAATGTCACTAAGCTCAAACGTTTTATTTTTCCTTTTTCCGCCGTGCCACTTCTATTGCATATATTTTTTTTTATTTACAAAGTAGTTTTTCATCGCACATGCACATATTCCGATTGTAATGTGATTACGCACATTTCGTTCTACAATCTGTTACTAACCAAGTCCGTTGAGACTGGTGCCCTCACGCGCCATTGCGTTTGTTAGTTAAATCGAAATCTAACTTTATAGCTTACACTGTTTGTGTTTTAGTTAAAATATATGGTTTACGATTTTAAGAGACTCGACACACCTTTACTATATCTAAGATCAAGGTAGTCTGCTAATAAATTGTTCTTGGTGCGGTGTTTGGGGTAGCCCATTTTTTACTTTCACTTTTGCCCTACAAGGGCACATTTTCGTTGCTATTTAGTTAGGTATGAAATTAGAAAAGCTTTGCAGACAACGGTAAAATGTAAGCCAAGAGAGAGATAACATTTGTATTAATTAAAAATATACCATTGAAAAATAAAAAAGGAAAAAAGGGCAAAGATCGCATTGCTTCTCCAGAAATATTATTACTCAAACTTTTAAGGACCAGTTGGTGTTCGCCGATTCTGAAAATTAAGCTCAGTACTACAAAAAACGACATAATGCATGTATAAGAGGGTTTAATGGATGATGTTATTAACGCAGCAATAGAATAACCGCTTTTATCAAAATAGTGAGTTGTTTTTTCAAATTCAAAGAAAGAAAATTGGTCTAGAAGAAAACGGAACAGGAACTAATTGGAAGTACCTCAGATAGTTTTATCGAAAAGAACTACCAAGATCCTTTTAATCTGCAGCTTAAGTGCAATCTTGTATATTTAAAAACGATCCTAAGAAATTGCTTTTTAGCTTAACAGCATGGTGCACCAGGTCTTACCTTTACAGCAATTAAAATGAGAGATTTTAAATCCCGAATATTTTAAAATACAGTCGAGGCCCTCTAAGTCGAAAATCCCTCTAACTCAATTTTTTTCGCCATATTTTGGCATTCCCTCTAATTTTCCATACAAAATCCATCCTTTAAGTCGAACGCCCTCTAATTCGAATACATTTTTTCGAGTCTTGGTCTATTTTTAACTCCTCCAAGTCGAATTTCGGAGAAAAAAGCGCATGTGGTTGCCCTTATTATTGTTTACTTATGCAAGAAAGAAAGAGAATCATCACAGCAATTGGCCTCAAACAATTTGCTTTTAATATAAAAACACTTAGGTATCTGAGATGTTTCCAAGCTTCATTTAGTGAATGCATTGAGCGTCCGGATGAGGTCCAACACTGCCTTTTGAAAATAAAGTCCTTTTTCAAAAGGCTTCGTTCTCCTATTTTAAAGACCCAATCCAAAATTACAAGCTTTTTTAAGTAATTTAATAAAGTAAAGACTTTTAAACAAAAAAGAAAAAAATGAATCCCTCTAACTCGAATTTTTCAAAAAAATCCCTCTAACTCGAACTCATTTCGATATCCCGTGAAAATTCGACTTAATTTATTTTTCAAGTGTATTTATTATTAGCCCGTGGCATGATCGCTCAATGTCACAATACATTTCCAATAAAACAGCGGCACCGGATTCGGCTTTTGGTACCGAAATACTCTTATGTTTGTTCGTTGCCTGTGTTGATGAACTCACCTTTAAATAAAGTTTATTTTTAATATTTGTAAGAAACTTTAAATTTTGATGGCAGTGCAAACTTAAGCCAAACTTTATTTAACCAAAAAAGTTTTACAAACTTTTGTGAAAAAGGCCTTTGAAAAAAAAAATCCAAACAAACCTTGCAGAGTTTAGAAAAATGTCTAAGATATGTATGTATGTGTGTAAATTTAATGTAGACCTTATCAACCAGGCGAAAATGTGCAACATATATCATGGTCCCGGCACAGTGTTGGAAGTAAAATCAAGCCGCGAGTAATATCATTTTAACTGTTAATTTTTCTGGGGGACCCCAAGCAGCGTCTTTTCAAAGGAAAAAGTTATCCTTCCTAAATTAATACAATTCACCCCCCACCCCACCCCTCCATCTCCTTTCCAAGCCATTACCAGATGCATGGTAAACACAACGTCCAATCGCTTCTCGGATCTTATATCAATCATGACTGTCATCGAGCCCAAAACAGTCCATTGCCACATGCGTGAATGGACGTGTAGAAGCTGTTGTTGGTGGTAATGGCGAATTAGTAACCATGTTAAGGGATGACGTCCAGTAGATGACGGGTAGTAGCACAGGTCGCTATGTATCGTAATCCACATAATTTGATTCTTCCTTTCATCCTCAGCACCCCGTTGGAGTCCACAAACGGAGAACGCATATGGAACAAACTGAAAGCACTGAGCACCGCTGTAAGCGAACCTGTATACATTAATTGTCCTTTGACCTGCTCCTTTGAAATGCTTATAAAACGCAGGCCCGATACCACTGTACGGCGTAGTCCTATCCACGATAAATCTTGTTCGATGTCTCTCAGACGCTGTTCCGAAACATACATAGGTCAGAAGCAAGATCCCCGATCGATTGTAAAACGATAACTTCGGTAGACTTCGCTTCTTCACCGTTCTGACACCTTCCAAAGATATTGTTTTGGTAGTACTGATGATTTTTTCCGAGAGTGAACGGAAAAACGTTACTGGAGCAATCCGAAACAGCACTGCATCCAGTTATCTTTGATGGTCATTGCATACGCGCTGAATTAGAGTTGTCGCAAATTCCATACGTCAACAGGATGTCTCTGTCTACATCCGTCTACAACACAACCCCTCTTATCTCCGATGACTAATAAGTTGCTTTCGCTCGGAAATGGATAAACATTTAAACTCACCACATTCGTATAGATTATGATCCTGTTTGCATAGATAGCATTCCCTTGTCCTGGTGCTTTGAGATTGTAACGTGCTGTGAGTATTGACGAGCACTCGTCGCCGTTCGGTCCTTGCTTGGTACTCAGTCATTATTGTTCTCTTAAGAGCAGCAGCCAATCGCTGAATTCGTCCAAATTTCACACGAAACACGCTGTATGCCTACCCCAGTCCAAAGGGGAGGTAGCCGGTCAACGAGTTCTTCCAATAACTCCGGGTTCGTTAAATAGCTTTTTAAATTTGCGGCTTTCATCGTCGACACTAATTGTTTCACTAAAACCGCATAGTGTACCAGTCAAGTCTTTATACCTTTTGTAATGGGCTAGAACAAATCGTATTTATTATAGATTTTATAATGATCTTAGGTTTTCCAAACAACATATTGAATCTGGACATTGCTTCCGCAGCTGTCTCAGGCATTACCAGACTATCTTCGACTACCTCCCACGCCTTGCCTTGCAAAGTTTCTTGCCACCGGCTTAAATTTTTACCATCAGAATAACCCCTATCTCAGTACTGTTATGGTATCTACTAATACATTTTGCCCACATCTCTAGTTTACCGCTGGTCTTTAGAAGTTCCTTAGGTAAAGCCTGCCTTGCTGCTAGTTGTTCCTATGCCAACGTTCTCCTTGGTGTCAATTTCGGAAGATGCCCATCATCATTAGAATTGGCTTCCGAACCGCCTGATGAACTACCTCAACACATTTCCTTTTACCCACACATCCGATCCTCTTCTTTGTCATTGCTTGCTGCCAACGCCAAGAGCTCCTACTTTTTCTGCAAATTAAAGATTATCATGTAATCATATCATGTAATCTGGTAATAAGAATTATAATAATAATGTTGTTTTTATATATTTACTCCAAGGTCAACACACAACACACAGAGTTGTAAAAGAATGCATTCATTTGGGAATGCATTCTTAGAATTTGAAGTCAGTTTCAGTCCTTTTTGTCAATGCAATCAAAACTTAAAAAAGACTGGGACTTAAAAAAATTCATTCACCATTCTTTTGAAGTCATTGAATGCTACATTCAATATTTAGCAATTATATTAGGTTGTCAAATATCTCCCTTCCGCCTTTTTGTCTTTTGAATTTTCCGGCTATGTACAAAGCGCTACAGAGCCCGTATCCAAACTAATCATGCATAGCGTTGTTGTGGAGGTTATGTCAAGATCTTTCGAATGATGTATTGCACTGATACGAGCTCTGTAGCGCTTTGTACATAGCCGGAAAATTCAAAAGACAAAAAAGCGGAAGGGGGATATTTGACAACCTAATATAATTGCTAAATATTGAATGTAGCATTCAATGACTTCAAAAGAATGGTGAATGAATTTTTTTAAGTCCCAGTCTTTTTTAAGTTTTGAATTTTCAAATACCAAGTCCTAGTAATTGTACTTGTACTTGTAATTCTTTTCAAAGTAATTGAAATCACAATCTGAGTACCAAAGTACTTAAAAAATGATCTTAAGTACTTTTTAATTCCTTAATTCCTTTCAAGTACATTCAATTCCTTAAACAAACATTCCTTAAAACAGATGGAATCACAGAATTCAAAACCATGGCATCTCATTTTGGAATGAGTCTGATTCTATAATATATTATATATGGTCCAATGCGACAAATGGTTCCATTTTTTTTTTCTGCAATGGATGCAGCTATCGTGGCATCGTTTATGGAGCTATTCAGGGTGTGTAGCAAATAGTACAGTCGTTGAGGAACAGCAGTAAGTTGCACAGGCACAGGTGCCAGCAGCATTGCCAAAAGTCTCGATTGTTAGCTCAAATTTAAATGTCCCGCGCGGAACAACCACAGTTCCGCTTTCAATACATTTGTTAATTCTTATCTTTCAAATATTTTCAAATGAACGCTAAATTACTCATAACAAATTTTGAAGCTATCCAGGGCGAATCGCAGCCTATTGGTAGGTATTTATAAGGGTCACTGCTTACTGGGATATCATGCCCTTAGCTTGGTCTGCCGTCATCGAATTCCTTGCCCTGTTCTAGCTAAGATCAGATACAAAACGTCGGGAAGCTACTTCATCACGGCGCTGAATCAAGCAGAAAACCTCAAAGCAACCCAATTAGTAAGTTTCGTATTTGCATCGAAATTCTTCTGTCTCGTGACAGGATGTTAAAAAAAATCGTCAGTTACATATTACATGTAATTGAAATTTTCAATTACTTTCCATTCAATTACATTGATGTAATTGAAGCAATATGTAATGGTCAAATATATTGTAGGGATTAGATTTATTTGTAATCATTACGTATAATGTAATTAAATATTTTAAATCAAATAAATAGCAGAAAACATAAAATGTATATATGTATGTATTCAATGAGTTGCCCCAAATAATACAACGCCTATGTGTATGTAATTTCGAAGAATACCAAAAACTTGGCATTTTCAATATTGTAAACAAGCTGATAACGACTACTTGTCGTATTGCTTTGATTAAATTAATATGAACAGACTCTTAAGCGCTATACTGGAAACAATCTAATGCATTTTTGCCGACCATGGTTGTTCTTTTGTTTGTACCAATTGATACGGTTTGATTTGAATAAAGTAAAGAAAAGGATTTTCTAAGCTAACATTTGAATTTGATTGGTTCTCTGTTATGAACAGTCATAAGAACTTAAATGAAATGTAACTGTCGAATGTTATTTGGCAAGATATACATACCAGCACAGACTGTTAAGTAAATCTCGCTACGGAAAATCAGTGGTTCAATACTGCACTGATAAATCAAATAACATACAATTTTCTGACTTTATTCGCGATTCTATTGTGTCCAATAACTATCCGTCGAATTAAGAACCTGCTAGCATCTACAACGACACAAAAATTAAAATTAATTCCTCGTAAATAATCAATAGACCGAAAGTATGAAAAATCAACTACATTTTTCAATTACTCTTAATATGTAATTGAAATCTTTCAATTACTTGTAATTTGTAATTGAAAATTTTCAGTTACAATCGCCTGTAATTGTAATTGAAAGGATTTCAATTACTAATTGCTGTAATGGCAATTGAAAATGTTTTCAATTTCAATTACTTTTAATTGTAATTTAACCTGTAATCATTAAACAAAGTAATCATTACTTTCCCAACTCTGATAGCTGCTAGGACTTTTAGCTAATCTGAAAACAACCGATTGTACGAAACGATTAACCAAAATGTGTTTTGTTGAGAAAAACCCACTCTGCTATTAATTTTTTTCTTTTATTATTGAACAACTAAAGATTTTTCATATAAACTATTTCCTGTTTTTTTTAGAACATTTACTGTGATTGGAGAAAAAAAAGTACTAGCACTGTCCAAAATAGATTTATAAGCAGTAACTCATACCGTCAGTCTGTTAATTCAACCGATACACCCACATTCAACTACGAACTATACAATCTTCAAACCGAGACAAAATCACTTCAGGAATTGCAAATTGAAGTAGATGCCCTTTTGGAATTCCGTGACTTAGTTATCGAAACATTTCCTGATCTCAAAAACAAGATAATATCAATGTCTTCTGCAGCTATAACCGCAAATAGTATCAAAGTGCATTCATCGCCGAGGTAAGTTTTGCATTTTAAAGTTTTTTATTTGTAAGAACCTATTTTACTAAGAAAATTTGCGTATGGTTTACGCTTAACAAGTTCTTTGCCATATTTTCAGTGAGCTTTAAATGTTGATTTTAAAAACAGCTGGAAAAAGTTATTAAGTTACGAGGTTTTCTGTGAAAATTATTTTTTTCTGTGTCAGAAATGAGTACTGTGTCTTTTATCAAATCTCGCAAACGAATGTTGATTTCGTTGACTTAATGACACCAATAAAAGCATATTATATGCATGTCCATATGTGCGATATCAGATTTCTTCGAGGCATCTATAATAAATTTTATAAAACGAAGTCTGAAAAAATGTTTGGGGAGTTTAATCTCAGGAACTACTGAACCGATTTCCATGCGGTTTTCACCAGTAATATTGTTGAGTATTTGTTATGGATATGGGCCTTATTTTTCAGACATTTTGACACAACAAGTTAACGGTGTATTGAAATATGTAAAAAAAAGCCAAGAACTGGCAAGCTTCTAAGGCGGGTGCTGTCTAAACAGTTATAGAAACGAAAAAATAATGTAATGTAATGTAATGATCGTCCCAAAAAGTTCTGCAAAAAAGGCAGTGATGGCATGGTTCTATCTTTAAAGGTAGACCCACAATAACCATTTTTATGAATCTGTAAAAATACGAAAAGCCAATCCCCCCTGTAATTTCCACGCCGCTTTGTCAAAAAATCTGAAGAAATTAACAAACAAAATCGGCTTCGATGAGTACATTAAAAAAAACTGATTTCAGTGTTCTGGCCCCAATACTTTTGGAGCTTTTGGCCAAAAAGGATGAAACGTCAATATGCGAATTTCGAAAATCCAAAAACGCAGTTTTGTAGATCTCAGCGAGAGCACTAAGAAAAAATAAGTTTAAAAATCGATTAGTGGGCGAAATCTGAAAAATCGCTGAATAAAGGTTTTTTTCCATATTCATTTCAACCCCCATTTGCTCAACTAAAACCACAAATGAGCCAATACAGATACCGAAGTTTTACTTCTCTTGCCCCTTGATTTTATTTGACAGCGTTTTTTATAACATTTTGCGTCTGTGAATACGTGTGGGAGCTTTGAACAACAAATCAAACAAATGTGCGTGAAAATGATGAGCAAGTGTTCGGTGCTTCCTAAATTACTGTCAAAATGGTTCCTGTATTTCAGCTACATTCGTGAATTACTGTCAAATTCATCGATGGACGAGGGGAAATAGCCGCTGTACAGTTGGGTGTCTATATTAGGTTGTGTGTGACTAAAACTTACATACAGCTGGCATGACGATGATCGCGCAGAAATGGTGTTGTAGGGTATGAGATATGAGATATGGATATATGTATGTATGTGTATATGCGTACATAAATGTACACAATAGGGATATAGACAGCGATGCCAGAACGCGTATTTTTTGTTGGAAGATGATAGCAAATTGGAAAATATCATGTCTGATGCCTGATCTGTTCTACAGAAAAATAACAAAGACACTTATGAACTTTGATAATATCGTTGTGTGAAATTACTGAACCTTTGTTGCTGTGGCAAAATCACCGCAGTTTGAGTTCGAGGCAGTTTTGGAAAAATTCGAGTTAGAGTGATTAATATTTTTTTTTCGTTGAATGTCCTTTATTATGGACTGTAATATTTACAATTGGAATTATACTGGCAGACGCCTTAATGTTACTTTTGTAAAGTAAACTTCCAATAGACGCGCTAAATGAAGCAAGAATGCATCTCAGATACCTAACTGTTTTCAGATTAAAAGCCGATTGTTTGTGTGTGCGCAATGCGACTGGAGATGGCTCTCGACAACGACCATTCGTTCGCGTGTAGGGCCATGTTCGCAAGCAAGGTAAACAACAATAAGGGCAACCACTTGCGCTTTTTCTCTGACGTGTTTGCACTACAAGAATCAACAACAAGTGAATGCTCGCGAAATGTGTTCATCGTCTAGGACCACCTTGGGAGAGTCAGCGAATGCGAGTGTGCGTGCTTGCTACAAGTTGCGAGGGGACATTTTTTTGTCTGTTTTTCAGCCAAAGAAATAAAATTCGACTTAGAGGTATTGAAAGATCGACTTTAAGGGAGTTCGACTTAGAGGATGGTTTTTGTACGGAAGATTGAGCGGAATGCCAAAAGAATTAGAGTTAGAAGGAAATTCGGAATTTTATTTCAAGTATATGGAGAAACAGTCAAATCCTTAAATTTTTTTTTTAATTCCTTGCTAAATAACATCAAACCATGCAGAATACATGCGAAAAAAAACTATGATAATTACTGACTTATTGAAGCGATTCAAAACGAGTGTCTTTTGAAAAAAATCATTTTTGATTTAATATGTAATTAGTCTATTATAAGAGGGGGAACATTTTCTTTTTGAGTGCTACTGAAGCCAACGGAAAGACCTTTCAATAAATCTATTGTTTGCAAAGATTAAGCATGGTGGAGAGACTGGAATTGAATCCACACTTTTAGATGAAGGAAGAACTGCTAACTCTGCTTTTAAACTTCCATTAAAATTGTGTAGTGCCGATGTTTCAAGTACTTGCAATGTTTCCAAGTAGAGTAATACTGGTAAAATGACGGGGCATTGTAGTTCAATAATTTGGGACGAACCTTCAATGCCCCACAAAACGTCTAGGAAGACGCACTAAGTCATAGTCAATGCTTCACTGAAAAATCGTAACTTCAAACTAATATAACTGTTGCATATGGATGAGACAACACATCACTTTCCAATAATATACTTAAAATAAGAGCCGAACAATTTGAAGTAAGAAATGGGAAGGTAAATTTCAGAAATATCTTTGTTTTGGTACCGAACATTTCAGAAATGATTGAGAAGGTATAACCGGATATTGCAAACTTATCTACTAAATCATTTGGTTTGAGGGAAGGGATACTTTGCCGCATACAAATAAGCAAGTCAATTAAGTTAAGTCAAATATGATTCATCATCAAAAGTCTATTATTCAGTTGATAGCGTTTTAGATGTAGGAGCAGCAGTGCATTGCCCCAAATTATTTCTAAATTTATCAACACTTTCTGGTTTTCCATTACTGGATTACTAAAAAACTTAACTTACCCGTCCTGGCTTCGCGCAGGACGGGTTGCTAGTTTTTAATAATTTTAAGGCGTATATATTGAGAACATACGCTCATTTACTACAAGACTGTCATAACTAAAGAAATCTCGATTCGCAGAAAATGAGTGTAAAGTTTTCAATTGACTACCACTTTGCAGAAAACAACTGGAGTGTTAAAATTTCGGAACGAAGAAGTGAACTACCATATATTTAATATAACCCTTAATGTAATTAAATAAAAACTAGTAATTTAGTGTTTGTTCTTGAACAAAAATGTTATGTACTTTGAATTACGATGATATTGTTGCAAAAACACATTCATCTGACTGTTATATGTTAAAATGTGTAATTATTGTTGAGAAACAAAAAAAAAAGTTTTGTACTTGAACGTTTTATTTTTCACAGTCTCTTGAGTTCAAACAATAATTTGAACTAACTGAACTTCATGTGCTTCAAGTACAAGTAGGTAATTAAAGTAAATAGGATTTCATTAACGAAAACATGTTGAATTACATTTCATCATTCTTCTCTTGGTCAACATGTAAAAAGACAGGCTTCGTCCTGCATCCTGTAAAAATTAACTATCACGCAAAAGCAACCTGTAACTAAATAATCTAGGAGCTGTAACGTTATAGAACCGATGAAAATGCGATTTGTAATTAATAATGTAATTAATAAGCGATATGAATTGTAGTTGCGGAGTTACTTACTTACTTACTTATCAGGCATTTAACCCTTGGAGGGTCTGTGCCTGAGCCAAAGCCGCCTTCCAACGTTGACGGTCCACTTGATCTCTGTACCGGAGGTTCGGTCTCCTCCTTCTCCTCGAACCAGGAGGCTCGGATTCGAAGACCCTTTTAGCTGGAGCGTTTGTGTCCATGCGCTCGATGTGGCCGAGCCACTGTAGTCGACGGATTTTTGCCTTCCGGACTATATCCACATCTTTGTACAGCTCATAAAGTTCGCGGTTATGTCTTCTCCTCCATTCGCCTTCCTCGCAGACTGGACCGAATATCCGCCGTAGAATTTTTCTTTCGAAGGAGCCAAGTATCAGCTCTGCAGTCCTGCTTATCGTCCAACTTTCGGCTCCGTACAGTAGGACTGGCAGGATAAGGGTCTTGTAGAGCATGACCTTAGTTCTTCGAGTCAGGAGTTTTGACCATAGCTGTTTGGACAAACCGAAGTAGCAGCGGTTGCCAAGGGTGATTCTACGACGGATCTCCACTACGATGTCATTCGTGGAGTTTACGTTCGCCCCGAGGTATATGAACTCCTTAACTACCTCGAAGTTATAGCTGTCGACTGTAACATTTTGTCCTAGGCGGTGGGCGACGTATTTTTTCTTCGTTGACAGCATATATTTGGTTTTCTCCTCATTTATCTTCAGACCAGTTCGTTTAGCCTGCTCTTCAATCGCGGTGAAAGCTTCCACAATGGCCCGCTGGGACCGAGCGATGATATCAATATCATCTGCGTAGCCCAGGAGCTGGACCGACTTGTGGAAGATAGTACCTTCCGTGTTGACGTTGGCCCGCCGTACTATTTGCTCCAGCACGAGATTGAAGAAGTCACATGACAGCGCGTCTCCTTACCGAAATCCGGTGCATGTTTCAAAGGGCTCGGACGTTCTTGAGCCGAACTGCACGGTGCATCGAGTGTTGTTGAGCGTGGTTCGACACAACCGGATCAGTTTTGCCGGGATCCCGAATTCAGCCATCGCACTAAACAACTCCTTGCGATGAATGCTGTCATATGCGGCTTTGAAGTCGATGAAAAGGTGGTGCGTATCGACTTGGAACTCGCTGGTCTTCTCCAGGATTTGCCTTAGTGTGAAAATTTGGTCTATCGTCGATTTGCCGGGCCGGAAGCCGCACTGGTACGTGCCGATTAGTGCGGTGCAAAACGGCTTTAGACGTTCACACAGTACACTCGACAGGATCTTGTAGGCGACATTGAGCAGGGATATACCTCGGTAGTTCTTGCACGAGGTAGGATCGCCTTTTTTGTGGATGGGGCAGATAGAGCTGGTTTTCCAGTCGTCGGGCATGCATTCGTCCTCCCAAATTCTACAGATGATCTGGTGCATGCTCCCTACCAGGACATCGCCTCCAGCTTTGAAGAGCTCTGATGGGATATCATCCGAGCCTGCAGCCTTGTTGTTCTTCAGCTTTTTGATGGCTGTGCCGATTTCTTCAATGCTGGGAGGGGGAACGACTTCATCGACTGGAAGTGGGATCTCTTCGTCCACTACCACTCTCTCTTCTTCACGCTCGTTAAGCAGCTGCTGGAAATGCTGCTTAAAGACATCCACTATTCCCTGCGGGTCGGTGACAAGATTATTCTCGCAATTTCGGAGAGCCAGGGTGCCATGCTTAAAGCCCGCTGCGAGACTTTTGGCCTTCTTATAAAAGGATCGTATTCGGTTTTTGTCCCTGGACTCTTCAATATCCTTGAGCTGGGAGGCTGCGAATGCCCTCTTTTTTCGCCGCAGCGTCTTTTTCTCCTCCCTTCTTCTGGTTCGGTATTCCTCGCGCGCTGCCCTTGTTTTCCTTTGCAACGCTTTTTGGTACGCCTCGTCGGTTGCTCGCTTTTTCTGCTCACACTCGCCATCATACCATGGGTTTTTTGCCGGGGGTGGTTGGTAGCCCATCGTGGCTTCGGCTACTTCCTGGATGGCAGAGCGGCAATGGAGCCACATATTATTGGCGTTTGTGTCCGACGTAGGCATACTGGCGAGTCGTTCGCTCAGACGCTCCTTGTAGTCTCTGATGATCTCCGGGGTGCTCAGGCGTCCAATGTCGAACATCCTCTTGGTCGGCTGGTGCAGCTTTCGAACATTGGAAAGTCGGGCTCTGAATCGTGCTGCCACTAGAAAATGGTCAGAGCCGACGTTTGCCCCCCTGAATGTTCGTACATCCAGGATGTTGGACGCGTGCCTTGCGTCAATGAGCACATGGTCGATTTGGTTGGCTGTTCGGCCATCTGGAGACCGCCAAGTTGCTGTGTGGATGCGCTTGCGAGGGAATCTTGTGCTACTTATCACCGTATTACGAGTTGCCGCAAAGTCCGTAAGTCGGAAGCCGTTGTCTGTTGTCGTGTCGTGGATGCTGTGCTTTCCGACTACTCCGCCGAAGATGTTTTCTTGACCGATTTTGGCGTTGAAGTCCCCGAGCACGATTTTGACATCGTACTCCGGACAGGTTCCGTAGGCGTTGTCTAAGAGGTCGTAAAACTCCTCTTTGATGGGCTCTTCAGCGTCGTCGGTGGGGGCGTGTGCACTAATGAGACTAATGTTGTAAAATCTCCCTTGGATGCGGATCACAGCTAGGCGATCGCTTATTGGCTTAAAGTCGATTACTTTCGACCTTAGCCGTTTTCCCACGACGAACCCGCATCCCAGTAAGTGCATCCTTTTGTTGCAACTGTAATAAATGTCGCAGTTTTTTCGCTTCATAGTACCTTGTCCTATCCAGCGTATTTCCTGGATCGCAGTAATATACGCCTTATACTGCGTGAGGATAGTTTCCAGTTGTTGAGCAGCCCCAGGAGTGTAGAGAGTTCTCACATTCCAGGAGCATACTCGCAGATCGTAGTCCTTTTTCGTGCCGTGTTGTCGTCGTTGGTTTCTTCTTTCCGAGGCTTGGTTTAGCTCTTCCATAACAATTGAGGTTTTTACACGGGCGGGTCGTTAGCCCTCCGCATAACCGCCATCCTGGTCGGGTTGAGTTGCGCTCTCTTGCCTGGAGCGATGGCTGCATACATTAGTTCACCCCCCAACGGTTGTTAGGAGGCTATCCAGAGGGTGCCGCGTGGAGGCTGTATGTCAGCTTGACCTGTACACTATAGGGATCGACGCTGGCAACTCGCCATGTTGAGTGCGATCAGCAACTTTACCCTATGTATACAAGCCCTACCCCCCTAGTTGCGGAGTTAAATTCAAATTATTTGAATTTAGTTGCGGAGTTAAATTCAAATTATTTGAATTTAGTTGCGGAGTTAAATTCAAATAATTCAATGAAAAATCTATCTAATCTCTTGTAATCTAATCTAATTTACTATTGAAATTAACATATTAGGTGTAAAACCTTGCTTCCCCTCTTTTTTCCGAAATTCGAGGCTTTATTGTAATAAACTGGTTATACATTTATGATTTGTCTGTGTTTGATTCGATTGCGTTTGACACGAGTCTTGATCAAGTAATGAATCCAATTCTGCATCTTCGAAAACCTCTCTTCCACCGCCATGCCGGTCTTCGACGTCAAAATCACGGTTCTTGAAACGTTGAAACCACTCTCGGCACGTTCTTCACTAATAGCGTTCCTCACCATAGGTATTTGAGAGCATTCGATGAGTTGATTAGTTCATATTAAAGCAGAAAATTAAAACCTCCCACAAATAACAACAACTTGGCTCGTAAGCTGATATGTTTAATCGAGAATAACTTCATGATGCAGACACAAATCGACTAATATTTCGGCGTTATGTTACTAAGCTTATTGTATGAAGTTTACGATCTATTTATTTCGACTACCATTTAACGCTACAGCCATCTATTGCAAAACGGCGGAAGCAAAGTTATACATCTTATATACTCATGTGGGGTGTGAATCCATTCGAAAAGTTAATAGCTTATTGTGGAACGAATTCTCATTAATTCTCCTATTTTCTAGCCGAATTCTAAAAAACCTTTTACATCTGTAATAAGCTTTTATAATAATAGGAATCTTCTCGCATTTTTGGGGCAATAACTAAGCAACTCGTGTTGCAAATTACGTGAATACTATTCATTTGTAAAATGTTGCACCGCTGGTGGCTAACTTATCAAAGTTTCACTGTACTTTTATTTATACCGATTTAAAGAATTGATATTTTACGGATTAACGTTTTATTCAAACTCGATCGGTTTCCTAAAGACTATTTAATCTTGAATAATACAATTAGATACAATTAGAACTTGTTTCAACAGAGTCACGACGGGAAGTGCATTACTTTGATTCATCATTCAGCATGAAGCCTCTGATCATAAAGGAGAACAAAGAAATGCAATAAATGCATTATTTTATTAATGCGCTTCAGCACTAGCTGGGTGGTCGAATGATTATCGGATTTCGATATTGGGTTTCGGATGCGACTTTAATAAACAATAGCATCCGTTTGGGAAGTTTATGCTTTGTGGCTATAGCCACTTAAAACGTTATGAGTGAATTCCCTAACTATTGACTACCGACCCAGTTTTACAAGCCGATTTGGTTTCAATCATTCTGAGCTGCCGAACGAACAAGTATGTTTTTGTTGCTGATATTGAAAAACTGCACCGTTGCATTGATATGCACCCAGACGATACTCACTATCAGTACGTTTTGTGGCAAGATGACGCCAATTCGAGTACTCCGACGTATGCTCTTCAAACAGTTACATTTGGTCTTGCACCATCACCGTATCAAGCAATCAAAACTATTTATACATTAGCCGAACAAATCAAAAACATTTTACCAGACGTTTGTACCACAAATTTGAAACATTTGTGGATGACGTTGCAGGTAGCGAGAGCATCTAACATGCCATAAAAATGATTCAAATACTAATAAAATTACTTCGAAGTCTGGGTAAACTTAAACAGGTGGCCAACTTATCAAGGTGTATACTTTTTGTACTACAAAATATTTATTTTTTATAAAACTGAAAAATTGATTTTCTTTGTCTTTATTAAAACAAACAATTCATATTATACACATGTATGTATTGCGTATCCATACATATTTTTAATTTATATAAAAAACAACAAAAACATATCAGTCCAGAAACAAGATAAAATAAGACTTAAAAATACTTGTTTAAACTAGCTTGTCTCAATATTTTAGACTTTGCCTTATGTTCTTCGATTTTATTTTTGATGTTGAGTACATCTGCAATTAGTTTGGTTGGTTCGTAGAGACATATAAAAGAAGCTGATCAACGTTATTTAGGGCATCATTAGCTGTATTAGGGTGTAAGTCTACATCCTCATTTTCCGAATCGGACGGAGATTCCTCACTATTAAGAGGCTGCAATTCTTGTAGAACCTGATGCATAATTTCCGTTACTGAATCCTTCACAACCTCGTGCACAACTATGCCTTCATCTACTTTTATTATCTCGTCTGCCGAAACCAGTTCTGATCTTATGTCTTCCGGTAAGCTATCGATAGTTTTCGCTATTTGAAGGTCTTCAGGGGGTTCTTCAATTGGGCTAACATCGACTGGAAATCCAGCACGATTAAAACATGCGAGTATTGTTGATTTTTCTACACTATCCCAGGCAGACACAATCCATCTTAAAGCATCCAATACGTTAATGGACTTGGAAAATTCAGCTCCGGATTCGCACTCATCAACTTTTGCTAAGAGAGATAAAAGCATCTTGGATCTATATTTCATTTTTAAATTTTGAATGATGCTCTGATCCAAAGGCTGAATTTCTGATGTTAGATTAGGGGTTAAAAACTTAACGACAACATTTAAATATTCATTTAAAAGAGTATGGCTTGTTGCATTATCCACTAAAATGATGATTCGTCTTTTTTTCTGCTTCATTTGGCGATTCACAGAACCAAGCCAATCATTGAAAATTGTAGTTGTCCATGCTCCATGCTTTTTTATTATGTGCCCATGTGACCACAAAGTTCTTAAGATCAGTTTTATGTTTTCGAAAATTTCTTGGCTTTGCAGCATTTCCAATGACATGGCTTTAATTTTTCACCTGTTGCACTACAACAAAAAAGAACGCCATTTTTCCTCCTTTGGATTTCTCGCCTTTAGCGATAAGACTTTTCGTTGGAAGCTGACGGTAAAAAAGTCCTGTTCCATCTGCATTAAATTGGTCGTCTGGTGAAAAGTCTTTTAAAAGAAGAGGCAGCTTTTTTTCCAAGTTGTAACGGCGTTGTGGTCGACGTTAACTCCTTCGCCACACAGAACCCGAAACTGAATGTTGTGCCGCTTGCGAAATGCTTTTGCTTGCCTGAAAATTTTCAAGTTTAAGTTTATCTGCAATTTGCTTGGCTTTCTCCTGTAGCATTGGACCACTGACGGGAATATTTTTCGATCGACATTTCTTAAAAAAAGAAAAAACTCCTAGGCTTACTTCCTCAAAGGGAGTTTTTCTGCACAGACGTCTTCTGTCATCCATTACATTATTCTCTAAGGCATCCAAAATTTTTCTTTTCTGAGCGTTTATATTTCCAACAGTTGATGTGGATATTCCATATTTGTTTGCCTTTGTCTGTCCTTTGAGATGGCCCTTTTTCTAAGTCCTTTAAAATTTCTTCCTTACTAAGTGGAAGTTGAATTGTTGGTTTTCTTAGTGGCATAACGAAATCTATAAATTTAATAATTTTAGACACACAGAACGTATAAACCTATCTCATTTTTTACCATATTTTGCGAACGATATGCATATGTACATAACTGGAACAAAAAATTCGTTATTTTACCGCTAAGTTTAGAGGAGGTCAAACTATAATATGGGGAAAAAGAGTCCATCGCTTACGCATGGTGTTTGGCCAACTTTCACAGGTTATTTTCTGTGAGAGATGACAAAAAGTAAACAAATTTGTGGCCAAGTTCCAAGATAGGCAGGTGGACAATATATAAAGGGGATTTGTGTAACATTTGTATGGGATTTTCTTGGTGCAGGTAAAAACTGGCCAACTTATAAGGGTGGCCAACTTGACAGGTTTCACTGTAACTTTAAAGTGGTAAATAGATTGGATCCGAGTAAAAATCGCACATCCGAATAATTAAAATCGAGTAAGAAGATCGAATAATACATCAAATAAAATCGAGGGTTGAGTGAAGACATCCTTAGTTTTGCGCGAACAGTCAGAGACGCCGTAGTCGCTAAATCGATCAGAAACGAATGAAAATCGTACATCCGAGTAACAAATCGATCAGGTTCGAGTGTGAATCTGAAGTGCAACCAACATTTAAAAACTTAATTCATCTATCAGTACAACCAGTAGCAGTCAAGAAAAAGTGATCCTTAGATGCCATAAAAAACATTTCCAAATCGATTGAAATAATAGGAAAAATACGAAACCATCTCATTCTAAAATCGAAAACGTTAAAAATTGTTTGGATTCCCGGACACGCTGTAACGACTCATCGATGTGAGAGTAGCATTCGTTGTGACTCTCGCCTGCCCCAAAATAGCAAGTTGGAGAACTTGCACCAAACTATCCTGCCCCAGCTTGCTGCAGGTCTTAAAAATCATAAATACACAATATCAATTTGGTAAACCCTATTATGAAATTATCAAAACTCGACAACTCAATATAAACTAAGAATTACATAAATACATTTAATTATTTCATTATCTCTTTAAAATCTAGAACACGGGCCTGGCAGCTAAATCTAGTTAATAGTTACTAAATCTGTAATTTATTTACGGTTTAATAAAATGAATAATAATAATACAGACCCCCGATATAATCAAAAATATCCCGGAATTTGAGGGCAAGCAAGGAGAGCTAGATAATTTTATTAGGAGTGTAGATACAGTGTGGAAAGTATTAAGAAATATAGAAAATGCACCGCTATGATTTTGTATTCAGGGAATCAAAAATAAAGTCAAAGGTAGAGTAGCCTACAGAACTAGACTTTACGGCAATCCAGACAGCTGGGACGATATCAGGATAGTATTACAAAGGCACTTTTATGACCATAGGGACGAAAGGACACTGTACAATCAACTAAGCACGCTGAAACAGAATAATAGTATACACAAATTTTATGATGACATCCTTGACATCATAACGACATTGAATACAAAACTGAGACAAACCGAGCCGGATGGATCAATAAGAGAAAGGATGGCCAGAAGAAATATTAAAGACAATATTACCAATTAAGACAATATTACTCAGCAGGAATCCGGATACTTTAGAGGAACCATACGAAACTGCTTTACGACTCCTAGACACTGTATCAAATAAACCGGAAGTAAGTTTTCCCAATAATACAAATTTCAATAATAGATATAGGCATAATGCACATAATAACAACAGATATAATAATCAAACCAATCATGATAGAAATAGGAGCAATAATAACTTCAACACCAATAGGTATCCGTTCCCTACATTAATACAAATAGGATTATCCGACTCCGATGGACGTAGATCCATCATCTTCAACACAAAGGATTAATAATAGGTGCAACCTTATTGCTAACTTTAATAACAACAATTTGTTGTACAATGTTCATTCATATTTCGACGGGATCATTGGAAATGATATCCTAAAGAAATTCAAAATGGAGATTAATTACAATTCAAACGAATTGCGCAGGAGTGGAAAGACTTTAATAATTCACTATAAATCTCTGTTAAGGAGTATCAAATGAAACAAAAGTAAGTATTACTTATAGAAGCCCCAGTTGATAAAGAAAGGGTGACATATTCCTAAATGAAATAGATACAGAAAAAATTAAGATAACAGAAGGCGTGTATTCAGCAAGCAACTGGACAGCGAGGATATTAATAGAAAAGAATGATCGAACAACCCCTCAAGTTGGAAGAAATTTAAGTTCGAAGTGAAAAATGTTTTTTGTATGGAAGATGAAGGCATCAGTGGAAACATTATAAATTCTGTCGGAACCAAACACCTAAACAGTGAAGAAAAAAGACACCTTAGAATAATATCAAAGAAATATTCTAACTCTAACTTATTTCTAAAAAAGGGCAAGCTTTACAAATGACTAAACTATAGACGAAAAGCCAGTCTATTGTAAAACTTACCGATATCCATACATCCCTAAGAACAAAATTCAAAAGCAAATATAAAAAATGTTAGAACAGGAAATCATTAGACCTGGCACCTCACCTTCGCCTGTGTGGATAGTCCCAAAACAAGAGAACGCCTCAGGTGAAAAGAAATGACGGATAGTCAAGACTATAGTAAGGTAAATGAAAAAACTATCGACGACCGCTATCCAATCCAAAATATAAATAATATCTTCGATAAACTGGATAAATCCATGTATTACTTACTCAGTTATTGATTTAGCTTTAGGCTTTCACTAAGCCGAAGTTGTCAAACGAGTTGTAAATAAAACCGCGTTTAATTCAGAAAATAGCCATTATGAATTTCTCAGAATGCCATTCGGGTTGTACCCCTGCGACATTCCAGAGAGCCCTGGACAATGTATTAAGACCTCTAATTTTAAAGATATGCTTCGTATGTATAGACGACATTATCGTCTTTTCCACATCACTCAGTGAGCACATAAAAAATTTAATAAAAGTATTCGAAGCCCTACAAAAGGCTAACCTAAAGATTCAAATTAATAAAAGCGTAGCATTCTTAGGACACATAGTCTCGGTAGACGGAATAAAACCAAACAAACAGAAAATGGAAGTTATACAAAAATATCCTATACCCAAGACTACAAAAGAAATCAAACAATTTTTTAGGACTAGGCTATTATATCAACTACGTTTGTTTAATAATTATTATTAAACAAAAGCTAACTAAGTACATAAACAACTGTAACGTATGGCATTAAAAATACGATAGGAATCCAGTAAAACAAAAATTCGAATTAACCGCGACACCTGAAATCCTTTAGAAAACATACACATAGACATGTTTTTCCCGGAAAAGGGAAAGCTAATATTAATTATTAGCGAATTAGAATCTAGAAACTGTATTCATCTCAAAGAAGGAATTTTGAAATATATAGGAACCTACGGAAAACCCAAACTAATAGAGAGAATTTTTAAGAGAAGAAAACATCGAATTACACTTCACCACGGTAAGCAATTCAAACTCGAATATAAAAACATTTACGAATACTAAAAAAAACACAATAATATGACCACCAATGAAGCATTGCACAAAAGCACTTTTTGCTTATAACAATTCAGTTAATTCTGCCACCAAGCAATTATTCTATAAACGAATTCCCGATACCTTAGCAAGGAAATCCCTTTTGAAATCACACGTTATTAAAGCAAAGCTTATCGAAAAAAAATGAGGATAGAAACGAACCCATTGAATAAATGAATAATGAAGGAAATATAGTCTATTACAAGGGGAGAAGGGAAAACTAATTAAAATCCCGATTAAAAAGACTGCGAACAAAAGAAAATGATAAAGTAAAAGTTGTAGCCACTAATAATGTATAGTACCATAAACCAAAAATAAAAAAGCCCCGCAAATCTCAGGTCGCTAACAATACAGAGTAGTGTGCTATTGATAACAGCAACGTTACTGAACGCCATACAAGGACAAAAGCTTACAATACAGAACATAAAAGAAGGACAAGGATTCATTATGATAAGGAAGACAGGATTATAGATTATAACGACTTATAAAAAGATTTTACATGTAATAAACTTAAGCGCATGGCAAGAAAACTTAGAATCCATAGGAAGCAACATTTTAAACCTAAGATTTTGCGAGCATAATCCAGCTATGTTACACAACTTTAATGCATTAAAACAGGAAATAATTACGTTCATACCACATACCAGAGTAAGAAAAGGGCTATTCAATATTTTAGGAAAAGGATCAAAGTATATAGCAGGAACAATGGATGCAGATGATGAGGCAGAAATCAGACAGGAAATTTAAATTAATAAATGCAATAATACAAATATTTTAAACATTATTTATAAAACTGTTGTTAACAGTTTAATGAAACCATGAAAAATATAACTGATCACATAAACAAGCAACAGACATTAATAAATAATCAAATCTCAAGCGTAATAGAAATAGTTAACAAAGAAGTTACCGGAATAGAATATATGCAACGCATCTTTCAGATACAGTACGACATTCAATTATTACGCGAAGAAGTAAGAAAAATAAAGAAAAATCTCATTTTATGCAGTATTAGGACTAATGTATGATTATTAGGACGAGACATTCTAATAATGGAGGAAATAAATAAATATAACATAATTTTAAAAGATTTAATTTACATTAAGAGTTTTGCTATTTTACATGATAACCAAATAATTTTTGTAGTTATGTTCCCAGGCTTTTCAGATGAAAGCTTTTGCAAAATCAACCAATACCTTATAAAGATAAATTGGAAATAAATACTACTTATAGGACACTAATATTGGGCAATTTTGCATTATATGAAAACATTGAAGAAGAAATTATAACTAAAAATAATCTTAAGCTCGTAAAAAACAATTATATTGCAAAAACTCTAAGAGAAACTCCTGAATGTAAAATCAAACAATTAACCGAAAATGTAATTGTAACAAAGAATCTACCCAAAAGTAAGATTATACATGTATGACGTACAAGTATATGGAAATAATTTAATAAACTTTGAAAATTGTGAAATTAGCATAAATAATATAAAATATGAAAATGTAATCATAAATGAACATTTTGTAACACCTAACTTTAATGATATTAAAGTCAAGGATATTTCATCAAACATTTCATTGTCAGAATTACATTATAAAAATTATGTAAATAGAAAAGTTCTTGAAGAAATGAAAACAAAGTTATGTAAACAACGGAGTTACTTGGAGCACGTTATAAATTATATCGGTAGTAATTATTATACTAGCATATTGCATTTTAAAGATAGAAAAAGTAAAACAGAAGTACAAATTAATTTAAATACTTTAGATTCTTCAGAGCAGAATCATAAGGGGGGGAAGTTAAGGAATTCACCCATAACGTTTTAAGTGGCTACAGCCACAAATTGGGCGCCGTGGCTTAATCGTTAGTGCGTCGGACTGTTAAGCGAGAGTACTTGGGTTCGAATCCGGCTCGGGGAAATAACACCACAAACATTTTTCACCGCCCCACCTCCAGCGAACGACTGACAACCCTCCTGGAGTACTTCTGTCATGAAAAGCTTTTGCAATTCGCCGTTCGGAACCGGCATTAAACAGTAGGTCCCCTTCACATGTGTCAAAATTATAACGCGCACAACACAGTGGAGGTGCGAAAAAGCTAGGCTCTGGCTCTCAACGGGCTGTAACGCCGCCTAATAAAATACAATACAGCCACAAAGCGTAAACATCCCAAACGGATGCTATTGCTTATTAAACACGCATCCGAAACCCGCTAGTGCTGAAGCGCATAAATAAAATAATGCATTTATTGCATTTCTTTGTACTCCTTTATGATCAGAGGCTTCATGGTGAATGATGAATCAAAGTAATGCTCTTCCTGACGTGACTCCGTTGAAACAAGTTTTAATTGTATTTAATTGTAATATTCAAGATTAAATAAAGTCTTTTTTTTTTCGAATATTAAAGAACCACGTATTTAATTATATCATTTAATGGTTTGCCATTTGTCGATTTCGCAGAACCGTCAAGCACTTGCCGAAGTTTTCTTGTTGTCTTTGTGTTGTGTTTTGTTGTTTTCTTTAAGTACGGCATGTTGAGGCAAATAGAAATGCTTCTCGTTGATCTCACTAGGGGTGCTTGGTTGAGACTTATGTATTCGTTGAATACTTTGAAATATGCTTCTTTGAATTTTTCGTCGCGAGCAAAACGATATTGTAGCGATTGAAAGCGTTTGAGTGCCAAGTTATATGATGACCCGAACTGAAATGAACTACCCTCAGTTCTCCCCGTGTGAAAAATTCCTCGCCTCGGCTGCTTTCTAACATATAATGGACAGGAAAGCTGACAAGGTGCACCCTTGGCGAAGTCCAACGCCCACGGTGAAAGGTGTTGATTTACTTTCGTTAATCCGAACACAGCGGCTACAGTTTATGTAGAGGGACTGAATGGCTCTAAATAGAGAACCCTGAACCCCATACTCCTGCAGTGCACTCCAGAGTTTATCTCGGGAACTCGGTGATAAGCCTTTTCTAAATCTACAAAACAACTGCAGATCGGTTTGGCATATTCGCAGGCCTTCTCAAGTACCATTCTTAAAGTGAAAGCTGGTCGGTAGTACTTCTGCCGGGCTGAAAGCCGCACTCTTCATCACGCATCCTGGATTAGATCATAGCTCTATCTGCGTAACATGTAATATTGGAAAGCAACACATCATCTTCTGATTTTACACCTTTAATGGTGTATTTCCTTCCTCTCAAGCAGCGGATGCTTTGCCAGAACACCTTATTCGCAGATCTATTCGCAGTTCCAACTTCTTGCCGAACTCCTTTCAAGACTGCTCTTTAGCTGCTTGCACAGCCAATTTGCAAGTTCTTCGCACCTTAGTGTAGCGGTCACGAGAAGCAGAGTCGCCCACGACAATCCAATCGACAATCGTAGACAATCTTCTCTCTGAACTTCTTGAACTCCGGGCGTTTTAAACCATGCAGTCCTTTTCTCACCACTAGCTACTGAAAACAGTCGCCATTGCTCCTCCATATGCGACGGAGCAATTGGAATTTGCTTAAAACTTTCGAATAAATGCCGTGCAAAATTGTGCCGCACCTCACTGTCCTGTATTCACTCCGCTTTGACGGAAGGGGTACCTTTTTAGTAAGATACAGCGTACGCAGCACCATGTGATGATCAGTTGACAGTTCAGCCCCTTTCAACACATGAACATTATAAGCCATCCGTTTCATAAACGATGGTACCACAAGGAAGTCTATCAACGATTTCTGTGGAAGACTCTGACAGTACCAACTGTATTTATGGATGTAAATTATCATACATTTTCATTGAAGGTCATAGAATTATTTCATTTAATAAGACAAAACACAAATTTTTCACCACATAAACATTGCGATTTGTATCATGTGGTGCCCTAATATTCTTTTACCTTATATCTTGATGTATTTGCTACTATCAGACTTTGATTAAATGCTGTCGCGTTTTAAAGTAGATGAAGGTGAAGATGAACCAGACTCAGGTGCAATGCCACTACGATTCGCCGATGTCCTTCCGTGTTTCCTTATTGCTCGAATTTCTATTTCAGCCAAGATTCTACTAGAAATATCTTCTCGGAATACAAGAATATTCGTTGTATCTTGTGAAGAAGAAAATATAAGGACAAAAGAAAAGCCATTTTATTCACCCCTCCCATATTTTTATTAAACCTCTTGACTGTGTTTTTGTCTTATTGCATCAACGAGAAAACGAAGTTTTCAAATATTCATGCCGATTATGGAATCCGGCGGATAGACTGCGGCGGGAAAATTTTCACATTCACTTATTTTCCTATTATAGAAAACGCAAATGTGAAAATTCTCGAATGTCGGTAAAGTAGTGTAAACAATTGCTATTATAGAAAACGCAACTCATCCGCACTCCATATATTTTGTAACATTTTCAATCCGCATCAAATTAGTTGCGGATTTGAACTAAGAAGAGTGAGTTTGTATAATGGAAAGTAAGTTTTACGTAACGTAAATATTATTTTATTTGCAGAAGAATTCTGCGTTTTTCTTTTTCGTTTCCTTTTGGTTTTGCATTTTTAAATAAAAGATTATATTCGCATTTTTTTGTGTTAGATATTTATTTTTAGATAACCGCTTCAGAGTTAAGAAACTGACCTACTCCACTAGCTTACAAACTATCCCCTCTTTGAAGTTCCCATAATGGGAGCAACCCTCCAAATTGTTATGGCACTCTTGACTTGCCCATATGTTTCCTCTCCCAGATATGATAAGGAAACTTGTGGGTGACTGTTACCCAAGCCACGTTTTCGCAGGTGTTAATGCTGTGCATTGACGTCGTTTTTTGTGACCCCAATCCTGCAGTTCGAAGCCTGAAGTATTTTACAAGTCTGAAAGAGAGATGCCTAAATGGATGCTGACTAGAAGAAAACAATTTGTTTACTCACACATTATCCCATATCGATGGTTATCCCAGGACCATCACCGACGAACCGCAATCAAATGCGGATCCTACCGACCAGCAGGAATATTTTATTGGAAGAACGAGGACTGGCGTGCTGACTTCCGTTGTGAAACGTCGCACTCGGAACACTCGGTTTTGATAAAAACTTGTTTAAATAACCCATTTATCACTGCGGCACATTTGCATAAGAACAAAAAACAAATTTTATTCATTTTACTGCTTATTTGGCACTTGATTTTCATAATGAAATTATTTTTGAAAGCAATTAAAACACGAAAATCAAAAATTGACAGAAGAAATATGATTAAAAAAACGACCGATAAGGAGGTTGTGCTTACCGGTAATGTTGTTCATCCGTCGGATTCTATAATAGGGTTGAACTGTGAATGCGGATACGTTGCGGATTGTTCCGCCGGATTCCATAATCGGCATGATTATCATTGATGTCTTCGTTTTCCCAATTGTAACTAGTTTCTTGATGTCAACTAAATTAACGTTGGCGCTCCCTCCATATGTTTCTTTGTTCCATTTTTTCAATACAATTTCAAAATACAACATAAAAACGATGAACGGACGGCAGTCTCAGTGTCGCTTGCGGCATTTTATCCCTTAAATGCACCAAAGCAATTTTCACACTCCTGCACAGTGGGACGAATGTATGGAAAAATCGGCAAAAATCATATCTCTGCTTTGAATGGATGGATTTCAAATTTTCGCAGAAACCTTTCTTACGTATTTGTCCACCTAATGAAACACAATGTATGAACACAATAATAAATTTAGCATATTTTTTTTTTTTCATAAAACCAATTCATATACTAATTCTTATAAATTTGATTAATTACTATCTTTATCAGTAAAGCTATTACTATTGTCACTATCATCAAGATAAACAGATAATTCAGAAATAAGACTGTTTTTTGATATATATTGGTTAATTTATGCGTCTATATTGGCTGCATTCGAAAACTTACTTGGAATACTGAATATATACGAATCTACCGCAATCAGCCAATGTTTAAATCAATCGGCCATGGTATTAGACCTTGAATACTTGCAACTGTGACTAAGTCTGACCTCCGAATTATCTTCTGACTAGCTGCTCCCGCGACTTCGTCCGCGTGAATATCAGTTATTGCGCAGTACATGCTAAATTTCGTCATAATCGAAATCGGTAGTTTAGCGTTAGAGATAGACAGACAGCAAAGGTGTACTAAAAATGGAATGGTACGGAACTGAACACAAATAATAAAGGACTACTAGAAGTTTCGTTAAAATTAGATCGTTAGTTTCGTCAACATTACTATTGCAACTACCAATATAGTTTTTTTTAAAAAATTTTTTCTCTACTTCGACTGTATCTAGGTAGTCTTTCGATATTAAATCGTCGATGCTGGTTACTTTTTCATCTGATCCGCGACAAATTTCAATTCTGTTTTCAAAATGAGGCACATTCCCGTCTCCTATTGAAAGTAACCTTAAAGGAAAATGTTTACTGCTTCCACCGAAATGCGCTCTCTAAAGAATTGTTTTGTTATATGTTAGGTCATCGACTAAAACGCAACGCGTGTTTATTTTTTTGACCGCTTTATTGCAATCTTCGTTTTATTTTAACAAAATTACACTTTACAGAAAGTACTTAGCCTAGTACCTAACTTAACTAATGTATGCTCTTTCGATATCATACGATTATTCCTTATGTAATTTAAAATGATTGTGTGAGAATCGGGTACCGGGTTTTACGATTTTTAAGTTAATTTATTGTTGTTTCTTTAGAAAATGATTTCCTACATATAAAGCTTTGATACAATATGAAAAATAATGTGTTCCTCTATAGCCTTAATAAATAAAAACTAAAAACGCATTATCAAATGTTTTTTTTTTTTGCAAAATCAAAGACCACATGGCCACTCTTGTTTCTTTTAGCAACGTGCTAACTAAAGAGGTAAGCTGTAGTTTCCCTAACTATCAACGGTAACGTTTATATGTACATGGGCTTATAACATGGGTGATTCTACCCATGATTTTATTAGAGCTTCTAATACGTTCACAACGAAATTTTGACCGTAAACAAACGCCTGAGTACTTTTGCTGTAGAACAGAATACGCTTCAGACATGGTACTTTCCCATAGGCTATCATCGTCCGACAAAAAATCAGCGATCTGGTATCGCTGTCTGCATCTATAATGCGCACATTTATGTTAACCTATACACATAGATCCATATTTTATATGTCATATACCTCTATTTATACAGCACGCTGTCAACGCAATCATCTTCATGCTAACTGCGTGCAACTCAACATCGTAGTTGAGCAAATTGGGGTTGAATGAATGTGAAAAACACCACTGAGATCGCGCAAATTTCAGCCAGAATTTTATGAATTAAAAAAAAAATTTCAATCGGCGATTCCTCGGGTCTCGTCTACTAATCGATACTTATTTTTTCTTAATGCATTCACTAAGATCTACAAAACTGCGTTTTCGGATTTTCGAAATTCGCATATCGACGTTTTATCGTTTTTGGCCAAATGCTCCAAAACTATTGAGGCCAAAATGCTGAAATTAATTTTTTTTAATGCACTCATCGAAGTCGATTTTTTATAATTTTTCCAAATTTTTTTTAGGGAAGCGGTATGAAAATTAAAGGCGGGATTAGCTTTTTGACTTTATACAAAACCATAAAAATGATTATTGTGGATCTACCTTAAAAGATAGACATATGCTGTCGCTATCTTTTTTTTAGAAGTTTTTGAGGCGCTGTTTAGTCGCCTTAGAAGGTTGCCATTTCCCGATTTTTCCACAAATCTCATTCTACCGTTTACTTCTTGTATCAAAATGTCCAGAAAATATAGCCACAAACCTTTGCAGAAAGCCAACAATAATACTGGTGAAAACTGCATGAAAGTCCGTTCAGTAGTTCCAGAGATTAGCGCGTTTAAACAAACTCTTCACCTTTATATATTAGTATAGATTATTGTATTGGGCGGCGTAACAGCCCGTTGAGAGCCAGAGCCTAGCTTTTTCGCGCCTCCACTGTGTTGTGCGCGTTATAATTTTGTCACATGTGGAGGGGACTTACTGTTTAATGCCGGTTCCGAACGGCGAATTGCGAAAGCTTTTCATGACAGAAGTACTCCAGGAAGGTTGTCACTCGTTCGCTGGAGGTGGGGCGGTGAAAAATGTTTGTGGTGTTTTTTTTCCACGAGCTGGATTCGAACCCGGGTACTCTCGCTCAACAGTCCGACGCACTAGCTTCATATATTTAAGTTTGAATGATCATAGTGACAGTGGGAATGGTTATGTAATAAAATATTAATGACTGATCATGACTTGCGTGATAATTTACCAATAACCTAAAAGTACGCTGGTTAGCGCAAGATTTTTTTCTTGATTTAATTAATACATATACTCCTTATGAAAGATCCCAAGAGGACTTTTCGGGCTAATTACGAAAAGTTGACTTAAAGGTTAGATCCAATTTTTATTTTTGAATTCAGATTAGTCCCACTATCTAAAGAACATATTACACATAAAAACACACAATGGAAAAAAAATTTAGATGCCAAATGATTATTTAAGACTTAAATTTTGCTGGTTACCAAAAATTTTGCTATTTTGATTTGTTAATTTCTAGACTTAATATAAGTCCAAACTACTAATCTGTTTGCAAACGAAACCCTCAGCGGGTGAGTTAAGCTCACACTTGACCGGCTCTTTTTTCTAACGGTACTCATATCAAATATCTAAGAAAATAAGTTCGTTTTTGGTTCTAGTATTAGTACTAACTTTTTCGCTAATATGTAACTTTCCGAAATTTTTTTTTCGAACATTCTTTGGGCAAGTGATAGATTAAGGCTTAATGATAAACGGACAGACATTTTTATAATCTAGGCGCTGCACCATTTCCAATGACACCCATATCGACCATCAAAGTTAATAAAAACTCTTTCTTTAATCTATAACTAGTTCCGAAAAAAAATCACAGTTCATTTTTGCGTTGAATAGAGACATCTTCAGTCCAAATTTCATCCCTTGTTTACGTATGACTCCAAAGCTATAAGTGGTTTTATAAATCGGACCGACAGATACCATAAAGGTTTCATTACTCCTTTGGAACGAAATCTTAAAAACAGTTTGAAAATAGTGTTGTTGAATGGTACTTACCGATAGCTGTACAAAAAGAGCTAAGAGAACTGAAAACTAGTCGCTATAATAAGCAAAACCTAATGGCATTTGAGGCTCGGTTTCAATAATATTAACAACAGCTCAACAATCTCCATGCTGGACATAAGAGTGGAAAATTTCAAGATTGCAATTTTTTTTTTTAAGACAAAGCAATGTTTTTAATTGTTACGTTGTATAGGTTGACTTTTTGAATACAATTATGTTTGCTACAAACAAATAATATTTTTTACAGCAGAAGTCAAACAAAAAAGAAAAAACTGCGAAAAGATTCGCATTCATCTTTTAGTGTACCGGGACCCTCGGTCCTAAATGCAGCTGTTATTATTGGAGAGGCTTCACCGGCATTTGTTTCTCGAAGTCGTAGCAATTCCAATAGTTGCAAAAAGGAACCAAAGAGTGGGGAGGGCAGTGGGAGTGTCGTACAGGATTCTGGATTTTCAACAGAAACAACTTCATCAAAAGATGGTCACAGTGCTTCTTCAACGACTGGTGGGTTGCAGGTAAATTTGACAATTGCGATATTATTTGTTACCATTTCCATATGTATGATTTAATGGTCTTCTTTATATTTATAGCCAGCCATTTTACCCAATCGTCTCCTGCATGATTCAGATGACGAACTGTTAAATTTACTAGATGTAATATATCGAAAAACTTCTAGATTTCGACAAAAATTTTCTTCTATGCAAAATTATGAGCGCGACAAACAGGAAACGTACATTTCTTCTGCATCTATTTCAAATATCTTAAACAGTAATGGTTTCCAACGCAAAGTTCTACGAAATAATGCAGACAATTTTGCCAAGGAGAACTTTTTAATTTTGAGAAAAGAACGAGATAAATTACTTGACAAAGTGGCCGAGTTGGAATCAGAAATGATCGAGGGCAGAATTAAAATCTCGCAAATGGAAAAACAGTTGCAACTTCTTACTTCTGGAAATAGTAATCTCGAAGAACAGTTAAAAATAGCGTTAAGTCAAAATCAAGAATTAAATTCTAAATTATTGCAAAGTGATAGTCCTAGGTAAGATCAAAATTACTATCTAACATTTAATGGATTGTTAATGAGTTTATTTCAAATACGAACAGCCGAAAATTCTTTCAATCACCACGTCCAGTATCAGCGGCCCGTGATACGATGAGATTAGTCACAACTAAAAGCTTGGTGGTAACAAATGAAGGTGGCAGCTCGAGAATGTCATCAATGAAGGATAATGAAAGTCAAAAGCACCAAAAGATTGCACTTTCCACTTGCAGCGAACCTATTATATCTGGATTCAATTACAATTCTGAGCCATACGATGTGAAGGACGAAGTGCATACTTTCCATACCGCGCAAAAGTATAGCTCGGATATTAATTCGAAAATCTTGAAAGACGATATCAAAAGCTTGGGCAAATTAGATGACATATTTAGCACTCCAAAATATCCATGCAAAGTTCGGGAAATTGATTCTAGGAAATTTGCTGCGATTCTATTGGAAACAAACACTCTTGAATTGCAGAGACATCTTCTGACAGTTACAGTACAAAATCAGGTAAGTTTTTTGCGTACATATTACAAATTCGAAGTCGATGTAATAATGAGAATAGTGTAACCTGAGAAGCAAGGGAGGAATTATTATACTTATACTAAGAAAATTCAAGGTGAATGAGATTCATCGCTCTTTTTTTCTTTTTGTTTTATTTGACTTTCGGAGATAATAACAATTATTTTGTAATGTGTCTAGGCTTTGATGCAAAAACTGGATGATGTACTGAAATCAAAGTTTCCAACAGCAAAACGACTAAGTGTTTCTAAGGAGGACATGCCTAGCTTTAAAATGCAGGTGAGATTAATTTTACAAAATCGTCTATGTCTACATCTATGCAAAATTTTAGCATGTGTAACACATCCTTTACTGTATATAAAAATAATTTTTCGAGTTGGTTTTGGTAACCCAGTCTGAACCAGGTAGACTTACAGTGTTGGACAGAGAATTAGCATACTTATTGTATTCACTTAAAGTAAGCAAGATAACTTTACTAGTGCTATTTTCCGATGTTTTTTGTTTTTGATTTTGTTTAATGCAAGAATGATTTTTGAGTTGTTCAGTGGCCACGTCACACATACAGAGGCGGCAAAATAAATAGCACACGTAATAGCAAACGCTTAAAATCGAAGTTGCTTTTTCTGCTCAAGCATTAATACCAATAACATATTAAAGATAATGTTGAGGTTAAAGCGTCGTTAAAATAAACAAACCAGTATGATAACAACCCTAAGCGTATGGTTAAATCTGTAAATCAATGTCTACAAAACAAAAACACAGTTAATAAATGTTCAGCTCAACTCCGAGGCCTGTTCTGTTAAGGTGGATATTGTTAAAAAAAAAGATCTGTCGCTTTAAAATTTGAAAAATTTAAGCAGGATATTTGGCAAGCCTGACACTTATTTCATCAATCAACAGGCGGTCTGGCACTGTGATTACAAACGTGCGTTAACCGAACACATTTTTGTTGTTTTTAACTCACTTTAATATTCATGAATTATCGTCGAACTCTCGTTGAGAAAACACGTAATTTTTACTGCACTCCCAAAATATATAGGAACAAATTAAAGTAATAAAACATAAAAAAAATGAAAATTAATTAAATAATACTACTAGCAAACATTAGTCTATTATTTCAGTAATTTCTATTTAATATTTATTTATTTATTAAATTAATTTATTTCCTATTTCTTTCCTTCACAACCTTAGTTTTTATTTAATTTTTTTTTCTTTTCTTTCTCTAGTTTATTTTTTTTTATTTTTATTTTTTATTTATTTTTTCTATTTAAATTTAATTTTATTTTCTTTAATTTTATTTGAATTCAATTTACTATAAAAGCTCATTACACATTCAAAGCAGTGACAGAGTTTTTACTGACTTTGAGGAAGAATGAGCGTCTTACGGTCGCCCCCGTCCGGACGTGATCTTAATACCTTTCCGGATTTAGATATCCGTAATACACCATCCCTGTGGTAGCCACGACCACCACTACATCTACGATTGTGGTGACTACAATCGCCTCATCAAGTAGCACAACAAAAACTTACATATATCAGGGTTGTGACCACACCAGTGGCATCAATACTTAGCACTGGCATACTAAATGATAGTACTAACTCTAGGCCTGAAGTTGTTGATCCAATTATACAAAAAGCAAAAAGAATAAGGACATCACCCGAAACTTTTAATCAGACTAAAGCAAAAAAAATTAAGAAACCAAAACACATTAAAAAAATATTGGTTGAGCCAACCAGCCGGTCCTGAAAAATCCGAAGACCGGTTTGAAATACTAACAGCGGATGACGAAACTGAAGAAGGTACGGACGAAACCGCAGTGAATAATGATAATGAAACAAGACAAGCCACTCCTAAGCCTCCGCCAATTTATGTCCAAAGTGTCAAATATATACAAATTCTAATCACTGCCCTTAACACGACTACAGCAAAAGACACATACATATTAAAAGTCCTATCAAACGACGAAATTAAAATACAACCAACCGACTCAGTCACCTACACAAAAATTATAAAACTACTTAAGAACAAAAATACTCAATATTACACGTTCAAACTGAAAGAACTGCGAGGATCACAAAGTAATCATATGTGAGATGATTACTTTGTGATGGAATGCAAACGGGCTCAACCAACATGTCTCTGAACTAAAACAATTTATAATCGTTAACTCAATCGACATCCTCTTAATTGCTGAGACCCACTTTTCAAATAAAAGCTTTACGAAAATACCTAAGTATTATTTAAGTCATACTAACCATGCCAGCGGTCGAGCTCATGGAGGCTCAGCAATAATAATTAGACAAGACAATAAATACAATGTTCTTCGAGAATATGCAATGGACTACATACGAGAAACGACAATTCAAATCGAGGGTACATGCGGACCACTTATTCTATCTGCTCTGTACTGCCCACCAAAATTTACAATAAGTCCTCAGCAGTACTCCGAATACATCAAATCATTGGGCCCGCGTTTTATTGCAGGGGGCGACTTTAACGCGTAAAATGTCGACTTTGGCTCACGTTTGACCAACAAAAAAGGGAAAAATCTTATGAGCGCTCTAAATGACACATATTGGCCTACTGACAGAAAGAAAAAACCAGACCTCATTGATTTTTGTATAACGAAGAACGTTGACCTTAATCATTTCACTATAAATTCCTGCTTTGACCTTTTATCTTACCATTCTCCTTTTATAGTTGAATACAACTAAGGATAAACCTTATAACCAATCTTTAGCCAACCACTTAACGGATTGGGCAACATTTCGAGAGATAATCGAAGTCGAACTTGACCAAAACGTACCACTAAAGTCGCCCAAAAATATTGAAAGCGCTATAATACATATCAATGACCTCATCTACTTAGCGGCAACGAAATGTACGCCTAACATTAAATCCAACCGACCACCGATATTTACACCAAAGCATATAAAAGATAAAATTAAAGAAAAACGACGTCTACGCAAAATATGGCAATCTAGCAGAGCACCGACGTATAAGGCAAAATTCAATAAATCAATAAAAGAGCTGAAATGTCTATTAAATGACCATAAAAATAAAAAAACAAGCGCGTTCATAGCAAACCTTACCGCAACACAAGCAACAAACTATTCGCTCTGAAAGTTGAATAAAAGACTAAAAAAGAAATCAGTCATCAACCACCGTTGCTGAGTCTGGACGGTACTTGGTCCAGAACAGATGCCGATAAGGCTAAAACTCTTGCGGACTATTTTAAAACAACTTTTCCTAACGCATATGACAAACAAAATGTTTTGCCTCCAAATATAAATACCCTCACATCAACGACAGAGGCAATCAAAAACATAAGTACAAATGAAATAAAGCACCAAAAAATCGCCTGGATATGACCTAATAACTGGACAAATCTTAAAGCAATTACCCGACCTTAGAAATATTTTCAAGTCTATCCTAAGGCTAAATTATATTCCAAAACTATGGAAAGTTTCAAAAATTATCGCAATTTCTAAACCAGGCAAAGACGCTACAAGAACTTCATCATACAGACAAATAAGTATTTTGCAGGTTATGTCTAAAATATTTGAAAAGCTCATAACTGCCCGTATCCATAAGACCATAAAGAATAAACACCTTATCCCAGACCATCAATTTGGTTTTAAACATAAGCACTCTACTATACAACAGGTACATAGAGTGTCAAATAAGATACTTAATGACTTCGAAAAGCAAAAATATTGTGTTTCACTCTACCTTGACGTTGCCAAAGCATTCGACAGTGTATGGCACAAAGGACTACTAGCCATACTAAAAAACATGCTTCCGGACTACTAGGTCTTAGGTCTTAGGTAAATGTGACTGCCTGCGCTGTAACGCAGGCTCACTTAGGCCATTTGTTGGCCCATTGTGTTGTCACGCCTCCGGATTGTTTCCACTTGCCCCGGACTCGTTGCCTAAAGATTTCCTGCAAATACACCAAACCAAAAATATTAGCAGGCATGTCATACTACCTGTTTGATGCCAACGTTGGTAGTCTTGTATCCCCCGGGCTATACCCAATTGGATCTGTTTATGAAGCCGCTGATGCGCCTTACATCCATGCTAGCGAGTTCGCTTAACTCCTTAAAGAAGTATGCACCTAGAGTGCGCTTCCTCGTGCGTGCGAGTGCTGGGTATGTTCCTAGAAGATGCATTGTTGTCTCTTCTTCCTCCTCATCTCTGCAGCTTCTGCAGTAATTATTGGAGGGGATTCCCATTCTTTTCGCATGATTGCCAAATAAGCAGTGGCCAGTTAGAACTCCCACTAGTCTGCCTATGTTTGCCTTGCTTACCCAGAGCAGCTGCTCTGTCCTGCCCCTATCTAGCTTTGGCCACACTAGCCTAGAAATGTGGCAGGAGTGTAGATTGCTCCATCTGGAGTTTGCTGCCGTTATGGCTTCAGCAATTAGTTGTGAACCAACCTCTTGCATGGAGGGCCCGGGGGTCCCTTGATTATTATTTGAGTCCGATTCCCCTCCTATTCTTGCTAATTCGTCAGCTCTTGCGTTGCCTAGAATACCCGTGTGCCCAGGGACCCAGCACAGGGTGAGACTACACCTATCCGCCATCTCTTTGAGAGATTGGCGACATTGTTTTACCATTCTTGATCTTATCAATGGTGTTTCCAGAGCCTTTATGGCCGCCTGACTGTCTATGTAGAGTACAATAGACTGACCATCTATCGAACCCATGGACAGCAAGCGCGCTGCCTCATGAATAGCTGTTATTTCCGCTTGGAATACACTGCAGTGGTCCGGGAGCCTGAGGGACCTCGCAATGTTTAGTCGTTCAGAGAAGACTCCCATGCCCGTGCCCTTTTCTGATTTTGAACCATCCGTGTAAACTTCCAAAGCAGCCTGGTCTCTCACACTATCTTCCTCTCATTCCTCTCTGTTCGGTATCCTTATTCGATAGTTTCTATCGAAATCCTCCTGAGGTAGAGGGTAGTCTGTGCGAAATGGGATTTTCTTGTTACGAAGAATAGCAGTATGACCTGCTGTCTGGTGTCCTTGCCACCTTCTACTATCCCTTAGCCTGATTGCTGACCTTGTGGCCACGTATTTCCCGTGTATGTCTACGGGAAGTAGGTGTAGCATCGTTTCCAAGGCAGCCGAGGGGGTGGATCGTACTGATCCGGTTATGCACAAGCACGCTGTCCTTTGTATCCTACCAACCAGACGATTATTTCATAGAACAGAATAGGTCTTACAATTGCAGTGTATGCCCAGTGTGCGATTTTTGGCTGAAGACCCCACCTGGAGCCAAGGGCTTTCCTACAGCCACTGCCGCTTTCTTCACACGCTCCTGGATGTTTGGCTTCCAGTTGATCTTGCTGTCGAGTATAATACCAAGGTATTTGGTGGTTTTCGAGAAACCCAGTTCTTTATTTTTGAACTTCAGTGGTCTCAGGGAAGGTATTTTGTACTTTCTTGTGAACAGGATTAGTTCTGTTTTTGACGGGTTAACGTCAAGTCCTAATTTATCTGTCCATGCTGCTAGCCTGCGAAGGGCTGTTTCCATGACATCTCTGATAGTGTCTGGGAATTTTCACGTGACGGCTATTGCAATGTCATCTGCGTAGGCGATTGGCTTACATCCAACTGAGCTAAGCTCCAACACCACAATGGCGGTGATAGCACCGCCTCCTTGTGGTGTTCCCCCGCAGGTCGCCCTACTGTTGTGATGACTACCTAACTCGGCCCTTACGATCCTATTGGATAACATGTTGTTAATCCAGTTGCAGAGGCTTCTGTTTATATTAAGCTTGTATAGTGCTTGCCTGATAGCTTCTGAGCTTACATTGTTGAAGGCTCCCTCTATATCCAGGAATGCTACTATAGTGAATTCTTTGTGCTCAAAGGATTTTTCTATAGTGCTTACTAGAGAGTGGAGTGCCGTTTCTGTTGAGAACCCTTTGCGATACGCATGTTGGGCCTGGGAAATTTCGTGTTGTGAGATATTCTCATGTATGTATATCTCTATCAGTCTTTCAAGCGTTTTCATAAGAAACGATGATAGGGTGATAGGTCTGAAGTCTTTTGGGGAGTTGTGGTTTGCTTTCCCACATTTGGGGATAAACACCACCTTCGATCTTCTCCACAAGGATGGAGTGTGACCTAGCCTGATGCAGCTCCTGAAAATATTTAGCAACAGGGGTGCTAAGATTTCGAACCCTTTTTGGAGTTCCACCGGTCTTATACCGTCCAGTCCCGGTGACTTGTACGGCTCAAAACTGTTTACCGCCCACCTAAGCTTTCTCAGCGTTATGAGTCGGTCGGGTAGAGGCCCAGGCAACTGCGTGTGGGTCACTCCAGAGTTATCCATCGGATAAGTATCAACTGGAAAGTGTGTGTTGATTAGCAGGTCTAGAGTATCACCGCCAGACGTCGTCCACTCTCCCGTCGTGGTTTGTAGAAAGATGGCATGGTGGAGGTTTTGGAAAGTATTCGCCGCAGGCGGCCACAGTCACTGGTCTTTTCTTTAGCGCGATTGTAGCGTTTCCTGCTGGCTTTTCTTAACTCTGCAAGCCCAGACGTCCACCATGGTGGCCTCCGTCCTACCTTGCGCCTGCTAGGGCAGGCCTCAGAGAAGGAGCAGTTCATAACTGTAGTTAGGTTGTTGACTAGCAGATCTACCTCTGATCCTGATGCAGGTTCAGTGTCGAGTCAGTCTGCTGTCTAGCCTGTTTTTTAAACCATTGTTGTAGGATTGCCAGTCTGTTCTTCTCGGATCTTTGACGATTTCGACCGGCATTGTCCTGAGATTTATGGAGAATTGTATGTAGCGGTGATCCGAAAAGGATACCTCGCTAGATACCATCCATTTATTGACGTTTATCGTCTGATTTTTAGAGATTAGGGTGATATCTAAAACCTCCCTTCTTATACTGTTAATAAATGTTGGCTCTGAGCCCAGGTTGCAAGTACTAAAGTTAGTGTCTACTATGAAATTAAAAAGACTTTCACCTCTCTTGTTTATGTTGCTACTTCCCCAGATTGTGTGGTGCGCATTCGCATCACCTCCAATCAAAATGGGAATTTTGGCCTCCTCTGCCGCTTTTATGGCATTTCTTACTGTCGCTGCCGGCATTGGTCCCTCGTCGTCGTATGGCAAATACGCCGAGGAGACCCAGATCTTTCTCCCTCTCTCTCCACTTAACTCCAGACACGTGAAGTCTGAGTCGCTGAAATTTGAAAGGAAGAATATTTTTAGACTGCTCTTAGCCAAAATACAGGTTCTTGGTTTACCTGTGCTTTTAACGCTATATAGCGTATAGCCTTTTACCATCAATCCTGCTATGCGGTCGTTTGTGACCCATGGCTCCTGGATTAGGGCAATGTCTTCTCCGCTTCTTTGAAGACGGAGCGTTAGGTTAGCAGAGGCTGCTTTTGAGTGATGGAGGTTAATCTGTACTAGACTTAGGAACATGTCTATACAGATCTCTCCACAATAGTGGTATCCGCCTCCTCTGATTCAGAGGAGTCGCCACTTAAATTCTCCTTGCGGAGCTCCCTCATCTCCCCCTCAACTCATTCAGCTGACGGCTCGATTTCGGTTTCCTTGGTCTCCCCCTCCGCTGTCTCAACCGACGGTTCGACCAGGTGTTGCTCAGCCTCTTTCGCAGCTGCCGTGGTGTCGATTCCCAGGCTGCTTAGTGAAGAGATCATGCCTGAGACGAGTAGGTCATCCATCTCATTCACTTTGAGTGTGATTTCTTCAAAACCGATATTCATGATGAAGTTCTTCTTACGGAGAATCTCCACAGACTCTCTGTTTATGTGGAACGACATCAGTCTGCCTTTCATATCTGGCTTGTCTGCCTTGATGATTTTCCAGTTACCGGTTGGGATGTCCGGGTTCTGGCGCTTCAACAAGTACAGAATCGTGTCGGGTTCGGCTGTTCCAACATCTACCCATGCGCGTGCTCTAGGGCGGAAGGGAATTTCTGACCAATGATTCAAGTACAGTTTGGCGTTCGGCCACGGTTGCAATTTAGATACTTCCCTCTTCAGATACTCGATTGAGTTCTGGTTTCCGCACCGGAGCAATTTTGCACCGTTCACATACCAACCTGCGTCGGCGAATTTGGGTGGAGTTACTGATGGGTCTTTTTTGAGAAGGTCAGCCATGGCCTCCGTCAGCATAAGCCTTAAGGCCCTCCAATCATCCCCAGTTATCCTTCCTTCTTCATTATTCAGGTCGGATATCCCGTAAACTAGGTGATCCTTGGCCATCTTACTGAAGGATTTCTGCATCGAGTGTTCGATGGCCTTCGCTTTTTTCGCAGCCTTGGGGATCTCCTCGTTTGAACGGGGTCTCTTAGACGTAAAGTCCTTTCTTTTATCAGAGTCCTTGACCTTATCCGACTCGGTTACGGCTTTTGGCTTGATAAGTGTTTTGCTACTAGACTGCCCCCCTCCAATCGGTTGAGCCGTGCTAGGTCCTTCTGGGCGCCCTTCCTTCCGGTTCCGTCCCCTGCTATCAGGTGACTTTTCCTTCTGGTTGGGGGCGGCGGCTACGGCACCCCCCTCGTTCACCACCTCACTCGCCCAGCGAAATGTGTCGTTGTCTTTCTTGTCCCAGCTCTACTACTTCCGGACTACCACCAACTATTAAAAAGTTATCTGGACAACCGTTGTTTCTTTGTGCAATACAATGACGAACTCTCGGACTTACGTGAAATTGAGGCAGGTGTTTCTTAAGGCAGCGTATTGGGACCTATTCTGTATCTCCTATACACAGCAGATATACCGAAGACTACAACACATGAATCCATGCTAGCAACTTTTGCAGACGACACAGTGATTCTTTCCTCGCATACCTCCCTTCTAACGGCCACCAATCAAGTTAGATGTATACTAAATAGAACAATCGACTGGTTTCACAAATGGGGAATAACAATTAACGAAGAAAAGACAATTCAAGTCATATATACTACAAAAAGGAATGTCGTACCTCAAACTATTACGCTAAATGACAAGGAAGTTAGTCTAAACAACTCTGCGAAATATTTGGGCATTCTTCTAGAATTCTCTATGGTTCTAGAAACACCATATAAAAAACGCGACCAAATTAACATCAAACTTAGAGAACTGTACTGGATCCTTGGAAAAAATTCAAAACTTTCAACACAAAACAAACTTTTATTAAATAAAACAACAATCAAGCCGATATGGACTTATGGCATCCAAATTTGGGGAGCAGCCGTCAAAACTAATATTGACATTATTCAGCGACTCCAATCAAAAATACTTCGGACGATTGTCAATGCTCCCTGGTATATTTCCAATGAAGACATACATCGCGACTTGCGCATGCCCAGTGTCAAAGAAGAAATTAAAAAAGTTAGCGTGAAACATCAAATAGCTATAAAAAAAAAACTATGAAAACGACGAAATTCGAAACCTGGCCTGACCAAGAAATTTAGACAATAAGAAGACTAAAACGACGCAGACCGGTACACCTGCAACAAAATATATGTGCGTAAGAGTAAAATGTGTGTAATGTAGCAGTCACGTAAAATCTGTGTTGTATAAGACATTGGTCGTATAACTTAATTAATCCCTCAAATGCTTTACAATCAATTACTAAATATCCAAGGACAGGACAAAAATCGGAAATTAAAAAAAATATTTATGAAATTTAATTTATTTAATTTTACCTGCTTTGGTTTTTATGATTTTGAAACGGACCCAAATTGGCATATCTATAAGTGTGCTATTTTGTCGTGAAATTACTTGAATAGGCGAAGTTTTTTGTTAATTACTTCGTTTGTGGGAGGTCAATTTGCTTATTTTTTTAATTAATCGGTAATTTAATTGTCTTTAGTTTTTTGTTTATCGAATAGCTCATTAAAGATAAGGAACACAAACATCCATTTTAGGCGCTTTGAAGTACGTGTTTTATTTATTTTGCCGCAACTGTATATTGACATTTCTGTAGGTGTAGCTGAGAATGTAATACAAGCACCTAGCATTTATTTCGAGTTTTATTATTGGTTCTTAATTTTCTTTCTTGAAATTGTTTCATTTTATAGATTTGTTTTTATTTAATAGGTGATAATTAACTTTAAAACTTGGACTATAATAGCTTTATTTATTTATTTATTTATTTATAAACGCATAATTTATAATTAAAATTATAAACTAACTAAAAAGCCAGAGCAAAAGATACTTAGGCTTTATGGTTAATACAATTGTTTGCTTAAATGATATTAAATAAGTTAGAAAATTTAAGGAAATTTATGATAGTTTTAATGTTATTAATACTAGGATTTGAGAGGAGGTCAGTGGTGTTGTTTTGGGGGAAAAAATGCGTCTAGCTGAGAGGAAAAAGGGACAATCGGATAGGATATGGTGGATATTAATTTGACATTGATTACAGTATGAACAGAGGGGGGATATGTTTTTGTTCATGTAATGTTCGTGAGTAAGTCTGCAGTGGCTAAGTCTAAGTCTTGTTATTTTTGTTATTTCATGGCGAGAAACAGTGTCTACTTTACTAGTGTAGTTTTCAATCGAAATTTTGTTTTTGTTGACGATTTTGTACCAGAAGTGACACTAAAACCAACTTTATCTCCGATTTTAGAACCATCAGTATAATTGAAAGTGAAGTCTCTTAAGGTGTTTTTTAATTCAAGGAACAGGGATTGAAACGTTTCGGAAGAGGTAGATACTTTTTTATACGGATGAGGATTGAAATAGCCAGGGAGAGTTAGAAGAGGGCATAGTTTTTATGGGATCGTAGGGAATTGAAAGGTTATTACAGAGTGTCCTGGAGCGTTCGATACAAGAAATGATTTTCTTATTTCGAGAATTTTTCGTGTTGTACAGAATACGGATGACTTGAAAAATTTTAGAGTGGACTGAAGGCGCATGTTTTCTATAGTAAGGCTTTTAGCTTCGAACAGGAGGTGATTGATAGGGAAGGTACGATAAGCGTTAAGGGATTTTCTAATATCTGCATTGTATACGGTTTTAATGTTGTTGATAGTGGATTTGGGAGAGTATCCATAAATGAAAAGTCCATATTCGATTTTGCTAGCTATAATGGATTTGGTTATTAAT
The DNA here is from genome assembly GCA_905187475.1 of Syritta pipiens. NCBI lineage: Eukaryota > Metazoa > Arthropoda > Insecta > Diptera > Syrphidae > Syritta > Syritta pipiens. Next base: position 57,069,767 of record LR994572.1, on the reverse strand, counting down.
GTTAGAGTGTAGGGGTTGCAATTTAACTTGTTGTATGAAAGGTTCTTTATGATATTTAGTTTTTTATCAAGCGCCGGAAGAATATATTCTATGTGGGCATTCCACCTGTAGTTTTTTTGAAAGAATTTTTAGTTTGTCAACGTTTTCTAAATTAATGTAGGTTGATAGGATACGACAACAGCATTTGTGTTTCCGGCAATTGTGAAGGTGTTTAGATTTGTCTAGCGATAGGTTCGCTCCGGAGTATTGACACCATGACAGAATGTCTTGATGAATGGGATTTAGGTTAATGATAGCGGAGGTATTATTTTCGTTGAGAGACTTAACTATTGTGAAATCATTTGCATATGCGCAAAATTTAATTTCTTTATGGAGGGATAAAATGTCAGATAATTTGTTAAAAGCTATTAGGAATAGGGGAACGGATAAAGGTGAACCTTGGGGAATGCCATTAAAAAGGGGAACAGGGTGGGAAGATGAATTTCTAATACGTACAGACATTTTTCTATTGGTCATGAAATTGAAAATATAACCTGTAATGTATGGTCCTACTTTCCATGACTTAAGTTGATCAATAATTGAATAAATTCCGATTTTGTCGAATGCTTTTGAGAAATCGAGTGAAATGAGGGACAGGTGGCTTTTTTTTGACACGGAGTTCGATATCTGATGATCTAGATACAATAAGCATTCAGTTACAGATTTTCCTTTTTTGAAACCCAATTGGTGACTACTGAGCAGCTTTTTTCGAAAAACAAACCACCAGAGTCTATTGGTAACTATTTTGCCAAGAACTTTAGCGCAACACGTATTAAAGGATATCGGTCTGCAGGATTTAGGTAGGGATTTGTCAAAGTTTGGTTTAAGAATAGGGATGACGGTGCTGTTTTTATATAATTGGGGAATACGACTATGGAAAATTATATTGTGTTTTAGGAGTCGGGATTTAAATTCGGGAGAGAGGTTCTTTATCATAGAGTAAGATATTTTGTCGTTTGCTGGTGTTTTGCCTTTGAGCAAGTTTAATGCTGAGTCAATGATTGCAGCACTGTGGGGTATGGGGTAAGAAACTGTGGGAGAAGCTAGGAGTTTATTTTGGCAAAAAGAGGGAGGGAAATCAGAGTCGAATCTCGAATCTTTGGATCAATAATTGGCGAGGTGGTTTGCGATTTCGAGCGGGTCTGTAATGTTAGTGTAAGGCGGGAGTGGAGAGTGAATGGAATGGATTGAGGAATGTGATTTGAGACCGCAGAATCTTCCTATTGAAGTCCAGATTTTCCCCGTAGGTGTAGTAGGGTTGATGCCAGATGTGAGTCTATGGATGGACTCGCTTTTTGCCAATTTAATTTTTCTTTTGAATTGAGAATTAACTCTTTTATAATTAATGATATTTTTGGAAGAGATGTTGCGCTTTAGAGTTTGCCAGAGTTTTTTTTTGTTACATTTGAATAGTTTCAGTTCCTTGTTCCACCAAGGAGCATTTCTATTAGTTTTAAAGAATAATTTTGTGAATGTTTACTGCTTCCTTATTAATATTGCAGGTAAAAGGGCGAATAGTACTGTATTCATCTAAAAGTTTTTGTTAGAGGTTCCAATCGGCTTTTTCAATTTTGAATTTCGGTCTTAATTGGGAGAAAGGGGGGTTTGAGTGAAACATTGAGATGATTATGGAAAAGTGGTCACTTCTGCATAGGTCATCAAAACAATTCCATTTAGAGTCAATAGCCAGGCTTGGGGAACAGAATGAAAGGTCGATATGAGAGAAGGAGGAGTGAGTGCTGTAATGAGTAGGGGAGCCATCGTTTAGTAACTGATAATCGGATTTGGTTAAAAAATTAAATATAGTCTTACCGCGTGTGTTATTTTTAGGAGAACCCCAACTCGAATGCCATCCATTGAAATCACCAAGGATAAGAGATGGTGTATGTGGGTGATCGAGGACATTTTTTAGGGTATTGATATTAATAGATTGTTGAGGGTGATTGTAGGCATTAATTAAAGATATTTTTTTTTTGAAGTAACAGTTATTCCAAGGGCATCAAAGTCATTGTTAAGGCTGAACTGACAGTACTGTGCGGAATTATGGATTAAAAGTGTAATACCACCGAAGGGGGATAGGGTTAGGTTTAAGGAGATGAATTCATAGTTAATTGGGATGGGAATATTGTTTGAGGAAGTTAGGTGGGTTTCTTGTAGGGCTATAATTTTTGGGGATGTAGATTTAATTTAAAAGTGGGCGCCGTGGCTTAATCGTTAGTGCGTCGGACTGTTAAGCGAGAGTACCTGGGTTCGAATCCGGCTCGGGGAAATAACACCACAAACATTTTTCACGGCCCCACCTCCAGCGAACGACTGACAACCCTCCTGGAGTACTTCTGTCATGGAAAGCTTGCGCAATTCGCCGTTCGGAACCGGCATTAAACAGTAGGTCCCCTCCACATGTGTCAAAATATATCGCGCACAACACAGTGGCGGCACGAAGAAGCTAGACTCTGGCCCTGTATGGGCTGTTACGCCGACTATTTATTTTTATTTATTTTTTAGATTTAATTAAAATAAGTAGTTCATTGTAATTGTTAATATATCCTTTCATGTTCCATTGGATGATTTTCATTGCAGGACTAATAGGAGATGGATTGTTAGAGTTGTCTGGTGTTATGGTGGAATTGATGCAGCCCCGCCATCCTGTATTGGGACGTTGTGTGCCCAAGGTAGAGCTCAGGATGGGTGTCCTGTGGATGGCGGGGTAGGTGGGGCTGGTATTGTTAAGTATATTAAGATTGATTGTTTTCAATTGTTGAGTGAGATGATGTATGTTTTTTATTTTTATTTTTATTGGTAGTTTGAATAGATGGTGTATAATAAGAACTTTCGCTGATGAGTTCTTTTGTTATGTTTGATATTGGAAGGGTTAACGTTGTTTTGATGGGTGGATGAGTCTGAAGATTTAGTTTCTTTAGTTGTGGGAATGTTAGTTTCAAGTTGTGAAGAAGCTTGAATTTCCATATCGGTGTCCATGTGACTTGTAGTTTTGGTTACATTGATTTGAGTAAAAGTAGCAGGTTTGAAGGAAGTTGGTTTTTCAGTTGAAATAGTGACGTGATTTAGTTGTTCTTTTGAAAGGGGTTTGCCATTGGTTTTTTCAACGGTCTGTTTAGCTATTTCGGAGAAGTTTATGGAGCTGGATGGTGTAGTGATAGGATTTTGAAGAAGCGCTTAGCATCTGCCATGCTACAGCTATTTCTTGTTTTTATGTTGAGAATTTCTTTATTTTGGATGTATTTAGGGCAATTACGGTCAGAAGAGGTGTGGCTTGGGCTGAGACAGTTAGCACACATGGTTCGAGTGCAGTGAGATGGAGCGTGAGGGGGGAGATTGCATGTCTCGCATGATGGGGTCTTGGTACATCTTTTTATTGTGTGGCCGAGTAATTGGCAGTTTTTGCACCCCATTGGGTTGGGTATATATTCGTTAACTTTTGTTTTATACCACCCAATCTCAACTGAACTTGGAGGTTTGTACAGGTCAAAGGTTAATAGCATAACTCCAGATGGACGGGGTTTGCCTTCAATTAATTTGGTGAATTTGTACATATCGCTCACACATTGGGAGCTCATTTCTGAAACGATATCGGCTTCCGGTACATTAATCAGACATGGTGCATAGACAATGCCTTTTGATGACTTCAGATTAGTATGGTATTTAATGGTAACGGGACATTGATTTGCCAGATTAGTAACTGGGATGAATTTTTCTGCTGTTCTTTTGTTTTTAGTTAGGACAAGAATATTCCCGCCACGAAGCTGTGAAATTGTTTCATAGTCCTTGCTGATTTCATCGATTCCCTTCTTTAATATAAAAATACTTACACTCGTAAGTGGTCTTTTTTCATCTTTGGGGGAAATAAGGATGAATTTTGGGTTTTTGCTTTTATTTGCAGAAAGATCAGGGTAATCATCCATATTTACCGGCTTAGACCATTTGAAAGGCGGGGGTTCAGCAGGCGCCTCGGAAGGCAACCCGCTGAACCGATTTCCTCTCATTTTGGCTCAAGCGCCTAGTCAACGCGGAGTGGGAAACACTATATAACCATAAAAGCTAATGAAGTTTTGTCATGCGCAAAAAGAATACAGAAAAAACAAGTGAGCTTAAAGAAGAACACAAGTGGAAAGCAACTATGTAAGATAACTGTACTTTCTAGTGGTGGCTGTTGAGAAAACACGATGCGCACGCTGTGAAAGCTAAACGACGACGACTGATGATAGCTTTAATTTACCAAACTAAACACTATTTATCTAAGTAATTTTAGTGTAAATGGTGTAAAGGTGTAAGATTTTCCAAAAGGTTCGTTATAGGTCTAGAATACCCTTAGCTTTTTGTAACAATTAACATTTTTTTTTCACTATTATACTCTCGATTTACCTTATTCTACAATTCTACCAAGCTTATGAAGCACTAACGTATTGTACTGGCCATTAATATTGCAAAAAAATATAAAAAATATTATCTTCTTTTTTTTTTTCTTTTCTTCTTCTCTATATATAAAAATCAATGTTTGTTTGTTTGTTTGTCCTTTATAGACTTCTAAATGGTAAAAGATAAAGCATTGATGTCTTTGGCAACTTTGTTCAGAATTCTGTCAAAAGGGTTTTGGTACCAATTTTTTTTTTTTGATCTTCATTGAGGTGAAATCTGGCTTTCTTTAAAAGTTCCTCTGATCCTGTCGAGTGATATATCAACCAAAAGGTCTTTGAAAATGAAATTAAGCTTTCTTTCGGGTTTCGTCGGTGAAAAGTACTGCTGGAAAGATATGAAGCTCCAAAGTTGCAAACAGGGTGCCTCCTGTGAATTTTTTAAAATTTAATTTACTTTATGCGTAGCAAAGCGCGCCTTGCATGGTTACAACCAAAAGGTCATTGAAAATGAGATTGAGCTTTCTTTCGAGTTAGTGAAGAGTGCCGTTATGTTTTCAAAGTCTACGTAAATTAAAAATTTCTAGTAAGAATTTAGAAAGTGTTTTCAAAGTTAGCAAATGTTTTCAGAGTCTACGTAGATTTAAAATTTTATGTAAGAATTTAGAAAGTGTTTTTAAAGTCTACGAAGTTTTAAATTTTTTTAGTAAGAGTTTTCAAAGTCTACGGAGATTTAAAATTTTTGGTAAGAATACGGCACAACCCAACGATTATCAAATTTAACATCATTGTTTCCCACTTTTAAAATGATGGATTTTCCACCATTTTCAGTCGATCGTCGACGGTAGAGTGGATATCCGTCGTATATAAAAAATAATGTTTGTTTGTTTGTCCTTTATAGAGTTCTAAATGGCAGGAGATAGAGCATTGAAAAGATATGAAGCTTTAAAGTTGGAAAAAGGGTCCCCTCTAACCGTTTTGCCTAAAAATCTGGAAAAACCATGTAAAATCCATCTTAATGAATACTTTCAATTGAAGACAGAATTATATGCTAAATACATTTGGAGTTATAAGTTGTTTTATTTTAAGCGTAACAAGGGTACAGCTGGTTTATTATTAAAAAAATCTTTAAAAAATGTGCATAAATGTAGCCTTATCTCTTTTTATAATAAAACTCTTTACAGTCCGATGTTGATAGAAATAATCGTGTTTACTGAAGTAAATATGTAACTAAATAATTTTCGTTTTCCCTTATTAGCGTACGGTGCCTGGCGATGATTTTTTTTTTTTTAATTTGTTATATTTTTTTATTTTCTTACCCGCTATGTCATTCTTTAACCTTAATATTTTCCTTTTTTAGATTCGAAGACCATGCATGGAGTTGAGTGAAGTAAAATCAATACCTTTAAGTTTAAGGAATAAAGCTTCCGCAAATGTTCCCATACATCAAGCGGAAGCTCTAACGAGTTCTAGAACGGCTGGGAGTAGCAGTTGTGTTTCTTCAGCGCAATTTACTACCGAAAGAAACATAAAATCAGAAAAAAAACAACTGCAGAAAAAAGAAAGTTGTGTTGATTGCGTCCGCCGTCAAGATACTGATAATCAAACCTCCAATGATTATGAAGTGACATTCCAACCTCCTAAACGTTCCAAACCAAGCAAAATACCACTTCCTGGATCAAAAACACTTTACTCTTCTAAGACCATCGGTTATACATCTAATGGCAGCAGTCCTCCCTTTACAGCAATACACAAATCACTTAGCTATAGCACTGGGAATATATTTTTTAAAAATAATACGAGCAGATTGAATAGGCAGGATTCTTTAATCATAAAGAATCGTGGATCATTATCTTCTATTTCTACAGATCAAAAATTCGTATCGCCACGTAATGTATTTATTACATCTCCTTTGCCTAAAACGAAACGCGATTCAGTAACGGCTAGAGTTCGTCAATTAGAATATTTGGCACCGTCACGAAATAGTGGAAAAACAATTGATAAAAATCAGTCGGAACAAAAAAATACTAGTTCCTCACAACAAATTGTCGCTCAAAATAAACTGAACAAAATGAATAGTTCATTTATTTCCACTGTAAATACTTCGCCCATCACATCTCCGAGTCGCAGCATCAAAGGCAAAAAAGAGAATAATATATCGATGGCCACCAAAAGGAACATTGTACTGAGGAAAGAGTCTGACAACAACAAAACAGCAGCTACTGAGAAAATTGGACATTCAAATTCATCTGGTATTCAAACGCTTATTGGAGGTAATAACAATACCAATAATAATAGCTCAATAACAAATTCATCGGTTAACAGTAGCCTGGCAATAGATGAACAATATAACGATGTAGATATTGGAAGAGTACGCAACTTACGATCCGCACTCCTGGGCTGGCTTAAAATTTAGTTTAAATCATCATCGTAAATGTATGTATTTTATTCAAAAGTTGTATTATTATTTTATTAAGAATAAAGTATATATATATTGCAATAATGGAAATTGGTAAATTCTGCATAAAAAAAATATAGAGCAAAATATAAGTCGTTTTGGTTTTCATTTCTTTTATTTACTTACATTCGTAACCTATTCGCTTTAAACAAAAAAAAAAAAAATACACAGCTGTATTAAGGTGGAGAGAACCAGAATGCGATGCACTAACAGGGCACAAAGCATGCACTTATCACCTTCTTAAGATGAATCTCAGCAGAATGGAAATCTGAGGAAATCTATGGTTAGGCTAATGAAAATATGGAATACCTACCAACCAACTGTCCAAGCCTGGACCAAACCAAATTCAAAGTAATCAACAAACCGAAAGTACTAACTACGAGGACTAATTTCCAGGACATCCCATCTAGAAATTTTGTCAAATTTATGAAGACGGCACTTAAATTCTAGATCAAAGAAGGGGGTTCAGTTGATTTTTGAGGTCACAGTACAAGTGGCCCAGCAACACTTCCTATTTTGTTCATCAACCAATCAAATGGAAGGAACTGTTGAGGTATTTTCTGAATTGGCGTTTGATTTATGACAAACTTTAGCTAGATCATTGACCTGCGATATCCTGGTTTTCTGCGAATAGGCATTACAAAAAGGACGTTTTGTATCCTTTTCGTTGGACCTAACTTTTCTAGAACAGCAATTGCAATATTATCCATACATCTTATAACGTTTAAACCACAAATGAGCCAATACAGATACACAACTTCTTTTGCCCCTGGATTTTAATTGACAGCGTTTTTTATAACATTCTGTGTCTGTGAATACGTGATGCACAGCTTCCGCGTCTCCTTCCCCTGTAGGTAACGAAGTTTCTCACATATAGCAACCCCTGTCCTACCCACGAATATGAATACGTGTGAGATGCCAAATCCAGCTCCTCAGGCTGGACACACATAAAGGAACTTAAATTTACCGTTCCTGCCTTTGATTATTTTTTTTTTATAATTGGCGCGTGCTAAAGGGGTTGGGGCCACCCTTAGTATCCTGTTTAAGACACAGCACGGGCCGATGGTACCGACGGAGAGATGGAAAGAAGGTACCGGTGCGCGTTGGTTTTAAATGTTTGCATGTTATATTCAGATGGGAAAATTGAGTATGGAAGAGTATTCCATATTCGTGTGGCTAAAGAATGAGTCTCTAAACTTTACCGTACGTCCGACAGCAGGTTTGAGGGTGTACTGATGAGCAAGCTTTGTGTGGCGAGTATTGCGGGTCAATGTTTGAAGGGGGGAATGCAGTTGGCTAACTCATTCGAGCACTGTCTGTTGAAATAGCGATAAAACAAAGACAGACAAGAAATATTTCGACGATGTTCAAGCGAGTCTATCGACTTCGCAATATCATTGTCTCCTATCAGTTTAATCGCTCGCTTTTGTATTCTATCCAGTAGGTGCAGGGAGGTCTTAGATGCACCAGACCAGATATGAGCGTTGTACTCTAGTTTGGGGCGGATATAGGCCTTATAAATGGAAGCCAGATCAGAAGGGGTAAAATATTCACCCCAATCACGCAACTCGCATACGTATTTGCCTCGTATGAAGAGTCGTATTCGAACGGCATCGCTGTTTCCCAACTCGCATGCGTTGAATACGACTTCAAGTAAAAAACAACGCATACCATCGCAGCAACCCGAATGTCAACTGTCAAAACGTGAAAGGAAAATGTAAACAAAACAAAAGAAAGAAAAAGGATCTCTTGTGAAATAAATAAAAAAATTCTCGAGTGAAAACAAAATTAAAATGGCCTATTTTATTCTGTTTATTGCTATGTTTTTTTCCTAATCGTTCTGAATAAAGCGGTAATTTTTGAGGACCCAGACAACAAACCGCCGCGGCGTACCGGCGCGCCGGCGCTTTCATTCAGGCGTTTCTAAATTCCCAATGAATTTTGTTTTATTTGGTTTTTTTTTACATCTACTTGATGAATCCCAATTACTTTAAAATCTTATTTGTACTTGCAAATACGGATTGATGAAAGATATTTGCGAATAGTGATCAATTAAATTCAGTTTGTGTTTCATGCCAGTTTCCTGGAATCGTTTGTTAAAAGAGCCATTTATCCACCATACAAGTGAATTCTCGTATCAAAAAGATTTTTGTATTTCACACCACCCTATCCTCACTTACAAAATAAAACACATTTTCACAACAATTCCCATTCTTGTTTTCAAGCAACCCTTAACTCGTACATCGAGTCGGAGGCAAATTTCAATACGACCAAAGACCATATAATACCAAGATAGTGCACGCCATACAAAAATATTTTGCGAAAATGTTTCTATGATACGTCCAATAAGACGACCCCAAACTTTTCAGAATACTTTCGCTCTCAACAGTTCATTCGCTCTCAGAGCTTTAGAGTGTTTGTTGTTGTTGTCATTGAACACTCTTTGAACAATAGAAGTCAGGGAAAAAGATCGGCAGTTGCTTTTCTTTTTTTTTTTTTCCTTTTGCATTTTCTGCAAATGCAAAAACTACGACATTTACTACAGTGGTCATCCAAGACACCATGTGCTCGGGGTAGGTTTCCTAGTCGGCCAAAAATTTAAACCTGCCATTATCGGCTTTAACGCGATTAATCAAAGGCTATGCAACATTCGCGTGCAAGGCAAATTTAAGAACATCAGCCTCATAAACGTTCACGAACCTACTGTCCCCAGAAGATGAAAAAGATGCATACTACGTGCTAATAGAAAGGACCCTCAATGCCTGCCCAAAGTATGACGTAAAAATCATCCTTGGTGATTTGAACGCAAAAATAGGTCGGGACATGGACTACGAGTCATAGAAATGGCAGCATCCAAGCACTTGGTCGTTCCCGTGCAAAGATATCCATAAAGCCACGTGGGTTTCACCTGATGAAGTCACTCGCAACCAAATAGACCACGTGTTGATTGACCGCCGCCACTGCCCGAGCCTGATTGTAATACGCTCGTATCAAGGTGCCAACGTCGACTCGGATTACTATCTTGTTGGTATGGTTTTCCGAGGGCGGATTGCGCTGAAAAGACATATTGCATTCGCCGCTCAGGTCCGGATCAATGCAACAACGCGGCACGCGAAGCGGAAAACAAAAGGCTCAGAAAAGGAGTGACGAAGCTTCACAGACAACGTAAAGCAACCTCGGAGAAGAATATTGTCTGCGAAATGGAGCGCAATAGAGAGCGAGGTCCGCACCAGGCGCGGAAGTTCTACCAATCCGTCCGAAACATGACGCAGTACACACCACGCTGCACATACTGTAAGGACGTAGAGGGTAATCTGATCACAGATCCTAAAGGCATTCTGGAGCGATGGGAAGTGCACTTCAATGAATTGCTCAACGGTCAGCTCAACGAAGAATTGACGGCTCCATTGTTCCACGAAGACCCCCTCATGCTGCAGCCACCAAGCATTGAGGAAGTGCAAAAGGCTGTAAGAAAACTCAAGGGCAACAAAGCCTCAGGAGCTAACGGCATACCAGCCGAGCTGATTAAACATGGAGGCCCAAAGTTACACCAAGCAATTCATCAAATCATAGTGCACGTATGGGAGCATGAGGAGATACCGGAAGACTGGCGAAAGGGCATCATTTGCCCCATACACAAGAAAGGAGATATCACAGAATGCAGCAATTATAGGGGTATAACATTGTTGTGTACTGCCTTTAAGATATTCTCCTCTATTCTACAAGACTCGATAGCCCCATACGCGGAAACCATAATCGGGAAGTATCAATGTGGTTTCAGACCAAGCAAATCAACAATTGATCCACCCTCAGTCAGGCGTTGGAAAAATGTCTAGAATTTAATATTCCAATACAATACAACCTGTTAATAGACTAAAGCCGCCTACGATAGCATAGCCAGGGTAGAACTATATAAAGCCATGAGAGAATTCGGGATCCCAAACAAGTTAACAAGACTATGAAGGCTGACCATGACCAACATTTCAAGCCAAGTTAAGGTAGCCGGATTGCTGTCCAAACGCGTCAAGATCTTCAATGGACTCCGATAAGGGGATGTGCTGGCCTGCCTCCTCTTCAACCCGGCGTTGGAAAAAGCAATCCGGGACTCTGAGACGTCAAAAGAGGGACAATCGTCAAGTCTACTCAATTACTGGCTTACGCAGATGACATAGACATCTTCGGACGAAGTCAACAAGCTGTACAAAACTCCTTCATCCAGATCTAGCAGGCGGCAAAAAACCTGGGGCTGCACATAAATGAAGGAAAGACAAAGTACATGGTGTCATCGTCTGCGAGAAATGTTAGAAGAACAGTCAAGGTAGCGGAGCACGAATTTCCAATCGTGCCATCCTTCAGCTAACTAGGGTCAGTAGTAGCCACGGATAATAACATGGAAGAAGAAATACGCGGGCGGTTACTTAAAGCCAACAGAACCTACTACAGTCTTGCAAGGCTTTTCAAATCCAAGAACCTTACCATGAACTCAAAACTGCTGCTATACAAGACACTTGTATTACCAGTACTCACATATGGATCCGAGACTTGGGTGCTTAGTCAAAGGCACTCTGACCTCTTAGCTGCATTCGAGAGGAAAGTTCTACGGAGAATTGTTGACCCCATACGTGAGGAAAGACAATTCCGGAGACGGTACAACAATGAGTTGTATGAAATCTACCTCGAAGCAGATGTTATGACGAAAATGAAGCCCGGTAGACTCCGGTGGGCTTGGCACCTAGCTCGTATGAGCGAAGAGGACCCTGCTCGGAAAGTCCTTTGCGATACAATTCATGGTACAAGACAGCGACGCAGACCGCGCTTACGCTGGAAGGATGACGTAGACCAGGACAAACGTTTTTTTATTTACAAACGAAATTTGAATGCGGAAAGGCGATTATTTGAGTAAATAAGAATTGCTTCTGATTTTAGTTCCAAATCAAATTGTTTTCTTACAAAACTTGTTTCAGGCGATGGAAAATTTCGAGAATAAGCTGATTTAGGGCAAGCTAACGCGCGACCTCCATTTCGATTTGAAAAATTGAGTAAAGTCGAGTTGAGTAAAAACGATAAAAATTGAGTAAAGTCCGACCGACCGAACGCGCTGTTGCGATTTGGGCTTAAAGGATTTCGTGTGCTCTTTACGTTTATTCATCGTCGTACACACGTATGCTGAAGCGTCCCGCTGCTACGACGAAAACACTCCCATATGTTTCTGTTGATGATTTCAGAAAAAGTGAAAAAAAAAAAAAGGAAAACAGCTTTTCTCTCGTTAATATGATCACCCCTTGTACCCGTCTGCCCGCGCCTGTGAGAGCTTTTTCAATCCGTATTTCAAGTACAAATCAGATTTTAAAATAATTGGGATTGATTAGTATATCAAGAATTCTGTATGTTCACTTTTACTTAGTGAATGCATTTTATGAATATCGCAACCAATAGAAAAAACCGTATCAGGAAATGGTCTAAGCACACATACACTGATACAAATAACTGATTATATATTATTATAACTCTTATTTTTTCCAAAAGAAAAAAACAATAACAAAGCTATGAATCATTTCCTTACTTCGCTTTGTTCTTCTTGTTAGAACTGAGAGAGAAAAAGTCTGTCATACAAATATTTGCTCAGGTTTACAGGCTTTATAGAGAGCCAAAAGATATGTATTTCGGAATTTAACAGAATATAGAAACTTTTTTAAGTAACGCACTCAAGCTATGATTTTGGATTTTAACAATTCTGAAAAAATAAGAAATGTGAAAATAACCAGAAACCCCACTTCGCAGAAGAAAAAAAAACCGGTTAAGTGTGAGTTTTACTCACCCGCCGAGGGTTTCGTTCGCAAACAGATTAGTAGCTTGGACTTAATATAAGTCTAAGAAATTAACAAACTAAAATTGTCAAATCAAATTAAACTCAATTCACTGTACATTCACTAAAATTCTTTTCATTTCAAACGAAGCTGAACAAAAGAAAATCCTTTCGGATTTGCTGATCGCACCGGCCGTGTGAAAATTGCTTTGGTGCATTTAGGGGATGAAATGCTGCAAGCGACACTGAGACTGCCCTCAGTTCACCGTTTTTTGCGGTAACTGATTTGATTTAAATCGTTAATATCTCGAAAAATTTTATAAAAATAATTTATTTTTTCGCCGAGATCTACAAACTGGCGTTTTCGGATCTTCAAAATTCGAATGTTGTTTTATGGTTTTTGGCTAATAGCTCGAAAACTATTAAAGCCAAACCAAACACGACGATTACATCAAGACCTACATTTCAGATTTTTTTCAGATTTTTAGAGCAACGGGTGTGGAAATGAGAGGGGGGGACGCTTTTTTTCGACTTTGAAGCTTAATATCTCGAAAACTTAACTTCCAAATGAAAAGTTCAAAATGAAAAGTATCCTTCATTTTACAAGACCTATCCAATGGTACTTCACTTAATAAATTCCCTTGAAATTTTTTTCAAAAAAAGTTAGTAATTAATTTATTTTAATATGAATAAAAAATCATAGACAATTTTCGGATAATTTTGGGATATTGCTATGAGCCCTATAACTCCAAATTTTTTCAGATTTTTTGGTCAAATATTCTAGAAAATAAGGTTGGGTACACGGTACACAAGTCAGTTTTTGGCAGTTTGTTGGCTAATAACTTCTTACCAATAAGAGTGAAATGATTACCATAGTACAACTGTTTGATCTAACTATCATCCTCTTTTCAGCGATACATACATATATCAAGGAACTAGTAAAAGAAATTTGTTTCTCAAATTTAGTATTGGTACTAAGCTTTTTGCTAATGTGAAATTTTTTAAAATTTTTTTATCTGAACTTTCTTTGGACAAGTGAAATACAGATTTCGGCAAAGTTTTATTTTTTAATTCTTAGTGGTTCGCCAATTACCAAGAATAAAGCCGTATGACAGACAGACAGACATTTTCATAATCAGGACACCGCCCGCTTTCCAATAACACCCATATCGATCGTCAAAGTTAATACAAGTTTTTTCGGGCGTTAGTATTAGTACTAACTTTTTCTTTAATCTGCAACTAATTCCAAAAAGGATGCCTGATTTGTTTTTGGGTTGAATAGCTACATCTTCAGTCCGAATTTTATCCCTTAACTACAAAGGAGTTTTAAGTTAAAGTCAAATATGTAAAAGGCGACAGACAGACACACCGAAGTGATTCCATAAGGGTTTCGTTATTCCTTTGTATACAGCCTTCTGCAGATGGTTTAAAATGGTTTGGTGAGTAACTCCCATCTCCTGGGCGATGTCACGAGATGCCACATGCCGGTCTAACTCGATGTTCTCCATGATTCGATCGGTATTCGTCGTCACAGGTCTTCCGCCGGCTGGCTTATCCATGGTGTCGTTTTCACCGGCTCTGAATCGTCGAAACCATTCCTCCGTGGTTCGAAGTGATAGAGTACCATCGCCCAAAACACCATTAATCTCACGGAACGTTTCTCTAGCGGATTTGCCTTTAACGAAGCAACTTTAAAATAGCGCGAATTTCGGCGTTAGTGAACTCCATGTTTACACGGCTATAACTGTTGAACGCAATATCCAAACTAATCATGCATAGCGTTGTTTTGTAGGTATGTATGTCAAGACCTTTTAAATGATGTATAGTATTGCCAGATAAGAGGTCTGTAGCGCTTTGTACATAGCCGGAAAATTCAAAAGATAAAAAGTCGGAAGGGAGATATTTGACAACCTTATATATACATATATATATTTTATTGTTTTTTTTTTAAATCTACCTTAATACCCACCCACCCCACCTACAAGCTATGTCAGCCGGCCATAGCTTGCTATGGCTACCTTGACGGTAGAGGAATGCCTCTGGGGGGACGAAGCCGTTAAGGTGTACCCGCTCGTGCTCGAGTTCAGTGCCCTTGCAACGTGTCCCCAAGTCAATTTCACTATGAAATTGTCCACCCTGTTGTATAGGACCTCATTGGGGTAGAATTTAATGTACTGGGACTCAGGTGTTCGATAAAGGCGAATACACGCCCGAAGGTACGCCCTTTCGAACATCCGAATCTTTTTCATTGCGCTAGCTCCAACATTGAACCACACGGGTCACCCATAGACCAGCATTGGCCGTATGAGGGTCATGTAGCAGATTCCCTTTACCCTCGCATCGAGTTGGCTGCTGTAAAACAGTCTCTTTGTGAGGACAAAAGTACCTCTGGCTCTGGCCAGAGCAGCCTCTACATTTTTGTTAAAATATAGAAAAGTGGAGAGAACCCACGAGATCGCTTGCGTAAATGTTAAAAAGAATTGGCGAATTCACGGCACCTTGTTGCAGACCATTTTTTATGAAGTATGGCCCGGCAGAGGTTACATTGCCATTCTTCACAATGAACCGTTTACCAGGAAGCATGTTGACTGTCTGCTTAACTTAACCCTTTAACCATACGGTGTCAAAGGCCTTCTCCAAGTCAACCAGACAGGCTCCAGTGCATTAATAATTGCATTTGTTCCATTGGACGTACTGTTGTCCTCAACCCACTGGGACAGAGCTCTGTTAATTACCTTTTCGAATACCTTACTTATATTCGAAAAGATACTGATTGACCCGAGATTTCCAGAATCCTTGCCTCGCTTGAGAATAGGATGCACAACTGCTGTTTTCCAATGCTCCAGAGCATTGTTAAGCAGGGTGCAATAGATATCGACCGCTTTCGCGGGGAGGTATCTGAGCACAATGTTGGGAATGCCGTCAATCCCAACTGACTTCTTTTTTCTCGATGAATTGAAGACCGCTCGGAGATCAGCCTTCGAAATGAACGGGGGGTGTGCCCTCTCATTGGCGATGGCTGGCACTGAACACCGTGAACCCGGTGTTCTCAGATCGCCAAATTTGCATCTCTTCCCGAAGATAGAAGTTTTGCACAAGGACGCGATCCTCCAGGTCGTGGTTCGGGCAAGCGGACTCGTTCACCTTGTACACTTCCTGGAAAGTCGCACCCAAAGCTTCCACCTTCTCTTGCGGATCTACGATGACGAAAAAGTGTTCGTCTAGGACTGCATTACTGGGATCTATGCCTACCGATGTCAGTAAGTTCTCGTTGTCCGTTGTTCTTGGAAGCTTAAGACACGGAAGGTTGTTCTGATTTTTTCTCCGAAATATTTTATTTATTTGTGGGAACATGCTCAGGTTGTTGGAATTTACAGCCCGAATCTTATTGTTCCAGAACAAATTGACTGATAGTCGATAATTTTGCGTAATTAACATTTTTAGGTTCTTTATCATCGATGTCAGTGTCCATATTCCAAGTCTTGTCTGTCAGTAAATCTTCTGTAAAGGGTTTTAGCCTCGACAGAAGTCTACTTTTGTAGGCGTGAAGTGCGTTGATTGTAACGTTGCGGTATAGTTCCGTGTTGTCTTTGTACCACAAATGAGCTAAACAAGATATCCATCTCCCTCGTCTCTTTCCCTTTGGTTTTATTTGACAGCGTTTTTCATGCAATTCCTGTCTGTGAATACCTGTGAGCTGCCAATTGATTCCTGTTTTAAGTCATTGCAACCACCAATTTTTTTTGCAAGTTTTAGGCTTATTTCAATGGAAATATCTACGGAAAAAGTTTCTATTGTTGCAATGCGCATTTCTCAAACCATTACTCAAACTATAATAGCAAATTTAGCCTATTTATATTAATTAAAAAAATGTATTCCATACTTTCAAAAAGTAACGTCCATCCGCACTCAGTACAACATACAATGGCGGCGAAAATCAAAAATTTTGAACAAAATGGAGTTGCTCGGAAGCATATAACAATGTGCGTGAATTTGCTCAGAAGCCCAAATAAGTGTGCGTGTAAAATGTGGGCGAGGGGTTTTCCAGCATGGAAAGCTGGGTATCTTGTGTAGGTGATTTGTGCTTTGTACTGATACCGAGGTATCGTTCTGTCCATCGTTCGTTTAATTGTCTCGTCAATAAGCTTAAGGTAGAGAAACACGGCCAATCACTACTGGACGAAAACAGAAGGTAATAGGCAAGCCAAAATGTTCATGCCAACTACTTCCATCGCTAGAGCGAAGCAACTCCTCAGTCTCACGAGGAGTCAGATTCGAACACCTAAAAGCGATGGGCTTAACGCAGGATGACACATGCCGAATGTGCAACGAGGACGAAGAAACAGCGGAACATATACTGTGTCATTGTAACTGCTTAGTCAGTACTCGTCATCGACACCTTGGCAGGCACTACCTAGAGGCAGGAAATATATGTAGCTGCCAGCTCACCCAAAAGCACCTAAGATTCATTACGAATTCGGCCCTTCTGCGACATAGCTCTTGGTTTTCATCGTCTGAGTCTCTTGACCCTAATTCCTCGAACGGGTTAATGGAATAGCGGCCCTCTCGGCCGTCGGATAAGTAAGAAATCCCATCATCTTCTTTGTTCGTGTATTTTTCTTCTTCAGCTTCTGTTTTCGTTGTTGTTTGGGTGGGTGCCGCCGCAACACTTGCTTTGCCCTGCAGCTGTTCAGGCTTAGCTCTAGTGGTACGGCGTTTTACTAGGTTAGGAATGGGATTAACCCGCTTCCTCTTCTGGTTCGTTGGCCGCGCTTATGTGGCCAGACGAGCTCGGCGTTTTGTATGCCGCTATCTTGCCCACGGGCCGCTCGCTTTCATCCATCGCGTGACTTCACCGCTCACTTTTCACATGAAATTAATTTTGCTAAAAAAAATTCTTAAAGGTTATTTCCCCACTGGGACTTGAACCCGGGGGTCGGCACTTCACGTCACTGCACACTATCGGTGAGCCAACTCGCTCTTACTATTTTGGTGTCTCTGTCACAATTTCACTGATGTTTTCATTCGAATATAATTCACACAAGTGGGCGCCGTGGCTTAATCGTTAGTGCGTCGGACTGTTAAGCGAAAGTACTTGGGTTCGAATCCGGCTCGGGGACATAATACCACAAACATTTTTCACGGCCCCACCTCCAGCGAACGACTGACAACCCTCCTGGAGTACTTCTGTTATGAAAAGTTTTCGCAATTCGCCGTTCGGAACCGGCATTAAACAGTTGGTCCCCTCCACATGTGTCAAAATATATCGCGCACAGCACAGTGGAGGCACGAAGAAGCTAGGCTCTGGCCCTGTATAGCCTGTTACGCCAACTATTTATTTTTATTTTATTTCTATGTATGGACAACGCCCGCTTTAGAAGCTTCTCCACTTTGTGACTTTATTCACAATTCTCACCAAACCGTTAACTGGTTTTTCCAAAGTGTCCAAAAATATAGCCTATGTCCATCTCCAAAGTCTAACCTATCTCTGCAGCAAATTTCATGAAAATCGGTCAAGTGGCTTAGACATGAAAAGATAACAGACAGACAGACTGATAGACGAACAGATAGTTACTTTCGCATTTATTATATTACTAGGGATTTCTTGTAATAAATAAAATTTGGAATTTGAATTTGAAATGCCAAAACGCAGAAAAAACTGAATTTAAATTTGAATTGAAACGTATTAGCTTCAAAACAAAACTATAATAAATAATTTTATTATAATTTTAAAAAAAGATAAAATGTTTAAAAATTTACTAAAATATTGGACATCATTATCGCAATCAATGAGCAGCCTTGTTACTATAATACTCTAGATTACTAAAAATCAACTGAGTTGGCATATCGGAATCGAGCAATTGCAAAAATCAGAATCAATTATCAACCAAAAGTAAATAACGGTTCGTACTATCGGTTTATACAAATAAAAACTATATTTATACCTCGAAAATGAAAAAATTCTGTCGCTACAATATACATTTTATTTTTAATTAAATAAAATTAACATTACATGTCAATAAAGTGAATAAACATCTTATCATAGTTCGTATCACAACACACAGTATTCGATTGAACGAAGGAAATAAAAAAAAACCCGCAAAGTAAAATATTTATAAAATATGTTCTATTTCATAGGCCCCCATTATATATAGGAATGTGTTATGGAGTTATTACTTATTTAAACATTATAAATAAAAATAGGGAAAGTAATTAATTCTAAGAACGGCAGTACAAATAAATGACAATAACTAAATTTCAATATTTAACGAAGCAGACTTGCTGGTTCTTTACCCCCTTATCTAACAATTTTTAATTTTGCTAGACTAAATAGGTAAGTGGTAAAAGAATGCTCGCAGTAATGCTTAAAAAACAATTTACTTAATTTGATACTGTTTTCGAGTATGAATCATGCTCTGCTTCAGTCGAGATCTTGTTACTGGTGGAGTCCGTCGGGTTGGTCGTCGTCTTCCTGCGTTAGTATCCTGTTTTTTTCCATTTTTAATAGGTTTACTGCAGTCTTTCATTTGCCTTGCACTTTTTGTTGGAATAGAATCTTCTACTCTTAGGATTTGTTGTTGCCGTTTGCGTGTTAGTCTCGTTTTAACTTCTGCTAAAATTTTTTTATTTTGTGGCTCAACAATAGATGCTGCTGGTAAAGTTTTCGCAAAGCGCCTAGTGCGATGCTTTACTGAGGTCGGCGGAATAAATACTTCTTTTTCATTGGAATTTGTTAATGACGAAATATCCTTTACTAATACTCGTGGATTTGCACATTTTTCAGTCGAAGGACTCTCTTCATTTTTCTTACTAGTGCTAGAAGTTGACTTTTTCCTTAGTTTATTTTCTTTTTTCCCATCTGTAATAGTTGAGTAAATAGAAGAGTCAATCAGTCCAACGTAACTGAACGCTGATGGCCGAGGCCGACACCAACTTATAGTTTCTGCTAAATTTGAACTGAAATTATTTAAATGTTCGAGATCAAATTATATGTTTTTGAATTATATTTGAATTGCTAAAAGTATAAAATACATTTTCGCTTTTACACAAAGAAATATAAGTAGAAATGTTGATTGTCGAAAAATGGCTACAAATCTAAAACACAATGCAGTCTGCCCTGAAGTTTGGTATTTTTTTGACTCATGAAATAAATATTTACACTCAATCTGACCTAGGTACATAATTTCTTCGAAGTCATTATATTCGAAAAGAAAGATGCTGCTTGTAACGAATACCTTCATATAACCTAAAACTTCAACAGCTATCAAAACTAAACAAGTGACGACTTGTTTCTGGTGTTTTTCACTTTTTTTTCGACCTAACCTGTTCTCTATGACTCAAAATATACAAGAAGTTGGTGTACTAGGGTTCATTTATGTGTCATCCCAATCAATTTTTATTGGTTATACTTAACAACATAAAGGATATTTTACGCTGTGTCAGTACCAGATACCGACTTAACTACACATTATAATATTTTTGGATTATTCACAAAAAAGTTATATCAAAATCTATTGTGGTAAAACTTACAAAATATGAAATGGTTCTTCTATTCGAAATATGTATATAATATGATTGACCTTCATTCAAGTGTTATCTGTAATACACACAGGTTAAGTACCTACATAGATATGACCCCGATAACTGGGATGGAATTGACCTTAAGACAAAAATGCGTTTTTTTTTTGTATCTAAACACAACGAACTATGACTGCCGTTAAGTGGCTGGTATCACTGTGGTGAAACACCATGAGTTCATGATATACAATGATCAATTAGTGACTAAAGCATTTACGAGCTCATTGACATGTATATATTATGATCGTACGGTGTACTCATGTCGAAAAGTGAAATTTATAAAAAAAATAGCTTATAAATCAAAAAGTACAAACCTTGGTTTCGATTTTTCGTTTCTATTGCAGTGTTGCTCTTGCTTTAAGGCCAATTTGGCCTTGGGAGTTCTTAGTGTTACAGCTTTTGATCTAAAAAGACTTTGATAAACATTATGATCTTAACTTTTGTAAATCAAAAAAATATACCTTTTAGTTGGCGTCGTTGGCACCGTTCTGATTGGCTTAAAATGGCACATTTCTGATTTTAGGCTGTCGACACTGAGGGATTGAGTACGCTCTGGAAATCGATGGGTGTTTGTTGGGGGGACGGTGTATAAGCTTAAAGCTGAAGAGAAATGCGATGGGATCTTTGAAATAAGCGCCTTCTGGACAGTATGTTTAAACAAGTCGGTGTCGCGTGTTATGCGCACCGAAACAGTTTTTAACGCATTTGGCTCATTATTAACAGAGATCGCAGATACCGCTGTCATCGTCTTCTGAGTTACGGTGCTACTTGATGAGGTGATCGTAGCGGAGTTCGATAGGGTGTATTTTGTAGATGAACCTGAACCCACAACAGCATTGTTTCTAGCCGGTTTATTGTGGCAAGGTTTTTTTGATATCGATGTATATGGCGTCTGACCAGGATTTGCAACTAACATGTTATTTTTAGACTCTCTTCCATTCCCAAGTCCGCATAATTGATTCTAAGTGTTCTTTTTTTCTTACTTGAATGTATATTTTACGTCTCACCTTTTAGCACTTCTTTTCTTATATTATGGATATTGAACTCATATATGAAAGTATGAACAATTTCCTACAAAGGTTTACACAAATAAATTATCACGCACTGCATACACGAAATTACTTAAATTAACATTAAATATAATGCAAAAACAAGAAAACAAACAAAAATCTGCCAAAATCACCTGTCAATTTTCCAATAATTTTTACTAAGTTGTTAAACCACTCGGTATCTTTATTCTACATCACGTTGTAAATGTTTCATTCTGCGAACTGTTTTTGGGATGATAAAACGACACGATATTCAATATTATTGTTTGATAGTTTTTAAGAGCAACCTCCATTCAATTTTGCGAAATCTTTGCAAGTTCTTCATTCGAAGCAAGGACAATCTTCGGGAAGTTGAAAAGAGGGGAAACACAAAACGGTTTGTTTGCCGATATTCCACAATCCACATAATGAATGTCACTCATTGATGGTTAATGATTTGGGACAGGAAACAATTTACAGGGATAGCAAAGAGTTACATGTCACCTGATATAAATTATTATTAACTGCAAACTGCGATACAGAAAGTTGAAAAATTTAATGCTTGCACTGAATTTCGCTGCAGTACAAAACCAATTACTGCGATGAGTAACTGAGTAAGGAAAAATAAACTGTTCAAGTAAACAAATATTCTCTTTGGTATAGATAAAAAACTGTAGCAACCGATTTTCGCAAACCTTTCCTGAAGTGAGTTTTTCACCAGCAAAATCGTTCACCATAAAGAGAAACAGGTAGTAATCACTGGGTGCTAAATCCAGACTATATGGCGGATGCATAAGAAAATCTTAACGGAACTCACCGTTGCACCTAAAAGCTACCTTCTTGATTGATACATTTAGTTCAGCATTTTTTTAAATTTTATATTACTTAATTTCGCCACAAGTTCAAAAAAATTGTTGACCTGGCTGACATAGCTTAGCATGAAAAAACATTTACCCCTTTTACGCAACTCGCATACGACAATACGAGCATAGTCGTCTTTCATTATTACCGAAGTCGTACTCCACGAGTTTGGTCGTATTTGAATTTTGACAAGATTCGTACGCAAGCAACACATACTGACAGTTGTTGACATACCCTTAGCGGAGCGACGAAGTCGCATGAGCGTTTAAACCCTGGGTAAAAAGGGTTAAAATCCTGCTAGCGAGCGAAGCGAGCTACCAACCCCATACTTTAAATACACCAGAACTTTCCTACTTAAAGTTTTTGGTATACACTTATCCACTATCCAACTTCTTAAACTTGTAGCACTGTTCTCACACCGATTACTGGTTCATTTATAAGAAACTAAAGCACAATAAGCCTGACAGTCTGTTGCTCCTGATGGCACACACACTCAAACAAACGAATTTCCATGAAGAGTCGTTAAAAGCACATATTAGCCAATACAGATATCCAACTTCTACTTCTCTTGCCCCTTAATTTTATTTGACAGCGTTTTTTATAACATTTTGTGTCTGTGAATACGTGTGAGAGCTTTGAACAACAAATCAAACAAATGTGCGTGAAAATGATGAGCAAGTGTTCGGTGCTTCCTGAATTACTGTCAAAATGCTTGCTGTATTTCAGCTACATTCGTGAATTACTGTCAAATTCATCGATGGACGAGGGGAAATAGCCGCTGTACAGTTGGGTGTCTATATTAGGTTGTCTGTGGTTAAAAGACAATTTTACAATGACAATTCTTCTAATTCATTTTTTGAATAGTTGAATAGCCTTTGAAGAGCTGCTTCAAGCAGTAGAGTATTTATGTAGATTTTAGAAAAAAAAAGGTTTTAAACCCTTGTGCATAAATCACATAAACACGGTTTGATTAAAAAAAATAAAATTTAAACTTAAGAAAAAACAAATTTTTTTGTGATTTTCATTTCCTCAAAAAAAAATTATTGTATATTTATGCCACAGACAACCCAATATAGACACCCAACCGTACAGCGGCTATTTCCCCTCGTCCATCGATGAATTTGACAGTAATTCACGAATGTAGCTGAAATCACAAATGAGCCAATACAGATACCCAACTTCTACTTCTCTTGCCCCTTGATTTTATTTGACAGCGTTTTTTTATAACATTTTGTGTCGGTGAATACGTGTGGGAGCTTTGAACAACAAATCAAACAAATGTGCGTGAAAATGATGAGCAAGTGTTCGGTGCTTCCTGAATTACTATCAAAATGCTTCCTGTATTTCAGCTACATTCGTGAATTACTGTCAAATTCATCGATGGACGAGGGGAAATAGCCGCTGTACAGTTGGGTGTCTATATTAGGTTGTCTGTGCTATTCACAAATATCTTTCATCAATCCGTATTGCAAGTACAAATCAAATTTTAAAATAATTGGGATTCATTGGGAACTAAGAAACTCCTGAATGGAAGCGCCGGGGTACGATTTAGTTGTTCGGCAATCCTCCCGGATCCATTTTATTCAGAACGATTAGGAAAAACAAAAATAAAGAGAATAAAATAGGTCAATTTTTATTTTGTTTTCACTCAAGAATTTATTTATTTATTTCACGAGAGATTCTTTTGCTTTTCTTTGTTTTTTTTGCATTTTCCTTTCACGTTTTGACAGTTGACATTCGGGTTGCTGCGATGGTATGCGTTGTTTTTTACTTGAAGTCGTATTCAACGCATGCGAGTTGGGAAACAGCGATGCCGTTCGAATACGACTCTTCATACTAGGCAAATACGAAAGTCGGATGCGAGTTGCGTAATTGGGGTGATTAATAATCAGGTCAAAATTGGTGGTCGTGGATATTAAATAATGAATCAAGATCCGGAAATAAATGTAATACGTAGTATAAAGCAGGTGTCAAAATTTCTTCAGAAGTACATTTCATAAAGTGACGGTTATTTCAGACTATAAAATAAAATCGTTTAAAATCTAAACACCTACCAGATGCGATTAAAACTTATACAGTAGTCCCCGGCTAGTTGTGTTGGCCAAAATGTCCGATTTTCGACGCACTTAACAGAGGAACGCAATTACAAGAATTCAGCTTAATTGCTATGCAGACGCAATAAAGAAAACTGCTTTATTATGTTGAAAATGCAAGAAGGAATTTTTTTAATGCATCGCACATATATATGGATTTAAAAAAAAAGCCAATAAAGCTCCATCATTGTAAATAAACTCAATAGAATTCAAAGGAAGGAATTCAGTTCGTTGACGGACGAACAGGGGGATGTTAGACAGACGCATTATTTGAGCTGTAAAAACGAAACGGTTTTATCTCATTGTGTGCGTTCAATTATCCAGGAGATTTTGTATTCAGCTTTACGAGAAACTTAACATTATTGAGTGCAATTAAGCGGGCGCGTAACTAAGCGGGAAAAATGTGTACATTTTTTATTTTTTTTTTTTTTGCTTGGTTTTTCGATTAATCAAACAGGGAACGCAATTAACCGAGGGGCAATAATCCGGGGACGACTGTACAAATAAACTGCTCTGAAAATAATCGTTGTCTTAATGCGTACATGTCCACTACATGTTAGGTGGGCCGATAAGTCGCATCTTCTGGCCTGCTCTGGACAGGCGACTGATCTGAAATTCTTAAAATTCAGCAGAGTGGCCCAAAATTGCTGAATTTCGACCAAAAAGACTGTCGCATGAGCATTGATCAGGAAAATCTACGTCAAAAAATCAAAATCAACCGCGAAATTTGAAAATTCACGTTATTTTTTGAACAGATCTCGTAAGGGTGGTGTTAGGAACATTAAATGCCATGACCGGTTTTTGTAGCCTCATTAGGTTTGCGTTTAGCATTTAAGTAAAGTATAAAAAAAAATATTATCTGCTCAGTACTTGTCAGTTAAGACTCCAAATTTAATTAGTTTAGTTCGGACTTGTTACAAAGCCAGCTCTACGCCATTTTTTTTCTTTTAAATCTTAGCCGCTTAAGTCTTAATCACTCCATCCAAAAGCGATATGTATAAGTTTCAGTGAAAAAAAGGGTCCAAAAAAGGGTGAAAAGTCCAAACACTTATTTTTATTCTTAATCATTATAAAATGGCTGTCTAAGTTACCTTTCTTTTCCTTAATGCACGTAAGTTCAAATGCAGTTGCAAACACCATTTTACTTTATAAATCTTACATGCTAGTAATAATGTTACTTTATAACTTATATCTTTTTGCGGAGCACGTGGTACCTATTACATAACGTCTAAGCACTTTAAAATTTAGAGAGTCACTTTTATCGAGGTAATTGTGAAAGTTAAAATTTTATTTTCAGGAACATCTTTAAGCTGTATTCAGATTTAAGTGTAAAATTAGCTTTCATTATATGGAGCACTCAATGGAGAAATCGTGTATTTTGTCGTAACTAATTGTAAACAAATTTATTTACTTAGCCATTCTGTCAAAGCGTAGACCTAGCCAGACCTTTTACATTTTCGAAACACTGGGGGTATAGTAAATATACGGTGCAACAGATCTAGTAAAAGTGCAGTTTTATTTTTTTATAGATCTAGATCGTGAACGGTCTTAGCTGTTCACCATTTCTTTCGATAGCAGAAGTTTGCGAAACTAATGAGCTTCACTCTAAATTTCTCAAGATATTAGGACAAGTTCCACATTTTCACCATACAATTTAACTGATTATGCTTTACGATTGTAGTATAGTAAAAGTGTAAACCTGCGCAGTTCATAGTTTTTGATAAATATTTTTTTTTGTTTATTCATATTCATTTGATGGGCGTCCATTCAAAAATATTTTTTATTCCTTTTATCGCTACTTTTGCATTAAGAAACTTTTATTAATATTTTCATTAAAATTCGGCAGTATCAGATACTGTTGATACCACATCTCAGACAGATCCAACGATTATTTATTGTAAGCGCATTGAAGGAGGTTACATTTGTTGAGGGTTTTTAAGGGTAAATAGTTTTAGGAGTAATTTCAATCTATAATGAACTTATTAAACTGAGAATGTTCGCGTGGAGAGCCTGTATCAGAGCTAAATTTACGTTGTCTTTTATCAGCAATTACTTGGTGCTTATATTGGAGTTTTGTGCGTTCTCTTTTTAGGGTGTCGTTCCAAAGTAAAAACGAAACCCTAATGGAACCACTTTGGTGTCTGTCTGTTTGTCTGTCGCCTTTTACATATTTGACTATAACTTATAAGTCCTTTGTAGTTAAGGGATCAAATTTGAACTCAAGGTGTACTTAGGCAACCCAAAAATAAGTCATGCTCCCTTTTTGGAACCTCCAGATTAAAGAAAAAGTTAGTACTAATACAAACGCCCGAAAAAACTTTTATTAACTTTGATGGGCGATATGGGTGTCATTGGAAAGAAGGCGGTGCCCTGATTATGAAAATGTGTCTGTCTGTCAGTAGGCTCATGTCTTGGTAATTGGCGAACCACTAAGAAGTAAGAAATAAAACTTCGCCAAGAGATCTATCTCACTTGCCCAAAGAAAGTTCAGGTAATTTTTTTTTATGAAAATGTCATATTAAAAAAATACTTAGTACCAATACTAAATTTAAAAAGCAAATTTATTTTACTTATTCCTTGATATGGATATCGTTGGAAAGAGGATGATAGTTAAAACACTAGTACTATGGTAATCACCTTAATCTTATTGGTAAGAAGTTATTAGCCAACAAACTACCAAAAACTGACTCGTGTACCGTGTCCCCCACCTCATTTTCTAGAATATTTGACCAAAAAATCTGAGAAAAATTGGAATTGTGAGGCAACTCACCGTAATACCCCAAAATTATCCGAAAATCGTGTATTTTTATTCATACTAAAATGAATTAGTTACTAACTTTTTTTGAAAAAAAAAATTCACGGGAATTTATTGAGTGAGGTACGATTGGATGGGTCTTGTAATATGAAATAGAGTTCTCATTTTGAAGTTAAGTTTTCGAGATATTAATTAAGTTGAAAAAAAGGCGTTCCCCACCCTCTCATTTCCACATCCATTGGTCTAAAAATCTGAAAAAAAAAACTGAAATGTAGATCTTGATGTAATCTTTAAATTGGTTTGAGCACTCTAGCTTTAATAGTTTTCGAGATATTGGCCAAAAACCAAAACACAACAACATTCGAATTCTCGGCGATAGAACGATAAAATATGTAAACAAATTATTTTCATACAATTTTTCGAGATATTAACGATTTAAATCGCTTGCGGCATTTCATCCCTTAACTGCACCAAAGCAATTTTCACACGGCTGGCACGATCAGCAAATGGGAAAGGATTTCCTTTTGTTGAGTTCCGTTCGAAATGAAAACAAGAATTTTACTGAATAAACAGCGAATTCAGTTTGATTTGATTTGACTGTTTTAGTTTTTTAATTTCTTAGACTTATATTAAGTCTAAACTGCTTATCTGTTTGCGAACGAAACGCTTGGCGGGTGAGTAAAACTAAAACACAAGACAAAATATATAACAAACCATGAAACAACATTTATTTATTCTATTCTAAACATAGTTTCTTGCATACACTATCACGTGACAAGTGAGCTTAGTTTTAAAGAAGAATAATAAAATAATTACGACTGTTTTGTTCGCAACTATAAATCCTTAATATAAAAAAAATCTGGTTATAACTATTTATAATAAAAAAATGTTTCGTTCACTTTGCAGTGCCTCAAGTAGTATCCATTCCAGTTAATAAGTCTCTGTTAAATCTACATGTTGGGTGAAAAACCCCAAATTCAAAACAAAAATATTAAAATAAGATAAGTTAATTCAGTTATCTGGATTACCTATGGGTACCTACATGGTCACCTTTTGAATGTCCAAAATATACCTGATTGTTTTTATTTATATTTTATGTTACCTCTTTGTTTCCCATAGCAAACATTTTTTTTTCAAGTGCTGTAAAATTCTCCGCATTCCCTGGTGCAAATGGAGCAGCAAGTTAAGGGGAATATATAAAAAAGAAAAAATAGGCGTGCTAGCTGACTTTTTTTTAAACCTAACATTTGAAATTCAAGTAGATTCCAGTGTTTTTTTCGACGTGAGTTTTGAATGTATTGTAGAAGGTTTTAATTAATCATGTTCGTAGTAAGGCAAATTATTCCATTACAAAGATTTTCCATTCCAAAGATTTCTTGCTTTTTGCAGGAAGTGACCATTCTCCATCAAGTTGTGTCCCCAGCTGATTATATATTCGATCATTTTCCATTCCGAACTTTAGACACCCATCCTAAGAAATCCAATCATGACGAAAAATACAGTTTCACGAAGTCCAAAATTTGATGATGTGCAACTGTAACAAAGAGAATGTCGCAAGCTGGAATTAGAAAAAAAAATGTTGGTCGTAAGAAATGTATGTATGTCGAAAAAATATTGGATTTGGTATAAAAAAACAACGGGTGATCGGAAGTTAACCAACCATCATGAGATCAACAAACGATAAAGCCGAGTATTGAGAAAAAATATTTATGAAAAATGTATACACACTGCTGTAATACCGGAAGAGATGTAATGAAGGAGTCAAAGATTTTCTGGTTATCAAATTTATAAATTTTGTGGGGTGTGTCAGAAAGATGACAGTGAATTCTGATTTCTTTTCAGAATAAAAAAATATAAGCGATTAGCTTAAAATTTGTTTTCAGGAAACTATAGATGCAAAAGAAGCAGCGACCAACTGAACCAATTATAATAACTGGGGTGCATAAAAGGCCGTTTAGGTTTTAGGCTAGCGCAACTGTTGTTGTGTTCGGAACGGCGAATCGCTAAGATTCTTAGGGTAGAAACTGCCCTAAGAAAATTGTCACTTTCTGGAGTGAGGCCATGTCTGAACCGATAGTCCGACGCACTATCAAACAACGATGACCAACCTTTTTGTTGGCACATTATATTAGGTTGTCAAATATCTCCCTTCCGCCTCTTTGTCTTTTGAATTTTCCGGCTATGTACAAAGCGCTACAGAGCTCGTATCCAAACTAATCATGCATAGCGTCGTTTTTTAGGTTATGTCAAGACCTTTCAAATGATATATTGCCAGATACGAGCTCTGTAGCGCTTTGTACATAGCCGGAAAATTCAAAAGACAAAAAGGCGGAAGGGAGATATTTGACAACCTAATATAAATATTACGAAAAATTCTTCATTACATGATCCATTGATGATTCTACACCTAAAAATAAAGATATATATTAAGAGCATGCATGCATGCTTATTGAAAATATCAATTAGGCCGATAAAGTAGTTCTTACCCTCAAGAAACTGCGGATGAGGTCCAGTGATTTTTTTTTTCATTTTTTTTATGTACATGTATGTATATGTGTATAACAGGGTATACGTGAAGCATTCAAAATATAAAAAAAAACTTGCTTAACAAAAGCGAATTATACACATTTAAAGTGGTAATATAAAATTTAAGTTTTCAATGACTTTGAAGCGAATGTAACAATTTTTGTTTTGTGTTTGGTATAAAGACCAAAAAAATGGAATTCATAAATCTAACCAAAATGGTACAAGACCTAAGAATCAAATGAAAAACGTAATATTTAAATAGGGCAAAAATCGGAGTTGTGAGAGATGAATTCCAATAACGAAAACCGACTGAAAATTTAAAAAAAATATGTTTAACCGTAGAATTTTACTAACAAAGTTTTTTTTTTATCAATATATATTTTCAATGCAGGCGTTAAAGTCCTGTATATACACATATGTCTGCACCAGGGTAACATGTTAAAGAATAAACATGTCTAATGTTAAAGGGGGTGCGCACTATTCACCATTTTAGTCTTTAATTTGTTTCTTTTAAATTTATTTTCTTGAGTCTTTTTCATTAATTTTTAAATGTTTTGCAAAACACTTGTGCTATTTTTACAATCAAGCTGTTCGCCGTCTGCATCATTAAAGACCAAACCAAACCCTGTGAGCCATTCGTGGCACTTCTCCTTTGAACTGAAAGCCAAAATTCGCGTTATAATGTCAATACCAATATACGGACGATATGATTTGACCATCATTTTAAGAGCACTCTTGCGCTCTCTTTCGACGAACCAGTCAATAAGGTATCCAGACATAAGCGGTGCGGTTTTGTACAGATGAAAAAATTTACAATAATTCCCAAGTGCCCAGGCTGATCTCAGCTCAAGTGCATGCGCTATAGCTGTGTCTGCTCTCTGTTCAGCATTTAATGAACGTAGCACAGTGGTGATATCTAAAGTGTTTTTTGTAAAAATATAGTATAAGATCCGGTAGGAGATGAACTCCAATATGTTACTCCCTCCCACTTCGGTATACAACATTTTTAATTGCGTCTGGCACTGGTTGAACTCTTCGTGGTCACCCTTTTCCATGGCGATCCGGGCGTGCGTTTCATAGACTTCAACTGTGAACTTATCTCTGATTCCCTGCACTGTCAAATCCTGTCTTATTGATTTAAGTTGGTCGCAGGCGTAGAAGTAGTCTTGATTCGTTCGCCATTTCATTTTGACATTTTGCAAAGCACTTTCTAATACGTCAATTGGCCGCACTTCGCTTGGCAGCGGTGCTTTTGTTAGCCTAAGGAACGATTTTTCCAGTTCTCTACTCGTGCCTACAATGTGGAATTCACACAGGTCCATGGCGCCATCCGCCTCGTAGTCCTCGAAGAATTGTCTATTTTGATCTCTTGAGCTCTTGAACCTATCGGTGGTTGAGGAGTTCATTGTTTTCTTCATTGATAGACTGGCCTGTCCAAAGCGGGCAGCTCTTTGTTGCAATCGGCGGGAATCATCTTCCACAGAGCCACCGACCGACACGGAATACGCCTTGTTCATGTTCTTTTGCGCTTGGTGTTTCTTCCTTAGATTTTTCGGGTGCCTGGATTTAAATGGAATAAAGTTGAGCGACTTCTTTTCTGACGATTCAGAGCTCGAACTCCTGCAATTCTTTCGGCGGGGGCTGGCCGAAGAACTGCGAGATTGGGATAGCGCTGGTCGTTTAGGGGATCTTGACTTCGAACGACTAGACGCTTGGTGGAAAACGGACCGCAGACCTAAACGAGCATTTAAACATCTTGAAATTCCAGGACGCCCTTGTTGCAATTCACTATTGCGCTTCGCCATATTTGATTGAATAATAAGATTGCTTTCACTGTGAACACTAGGTATGGCTTCATTGTCCCAATCTCTGGTCCATAACTCGTTCTTGTTAGCAGCTGCAGTAATCTTCCCTTTTAGACAAATATCTATCTGGTCTTTGTCCAAGTCTGTCACACATTTAGCGTAGCATCTGGCGACATAATTATTTAAACTTTCAGGCCAAGCATCAGTCGGATTGAATGAATTTTGATTGCCCCCGTTTTCATGCTGGGTTATATTTACGTTGTGGTTCTGGGGTGGTGATTGGGGTATCGCAGTGCTTGCTGGCAAAAGAGGCGGAGGAGGCTTTGTAAGATCTGGAGACACAGCAATGATGGGCGGTGGAATGGTTGGATCGAAAAAGGTTTTGTTCCCTTCTAGACTGGGATTCAGGCACTTGTTCTGCATATGATGCATTTGATTTTGTTTGTTCTTGTTTCGCTTACGTTTCTTCTTTCCATTAGTATTGGCCAGAAGATTTAAAGGATTGTGGATATTGCTAAGGCGATTCTGCTGATTCAAATTGAATCGTATACCCCCGAAGAGGTTGTTCTGTTGTTGTTGATTCAAGGAAGAGAATTTATTTTGCTCGTTTGGAAAACCAGTAGCCCTGGGGACGGACAAACTATTTGACAAAACTTGTGGTGACGGTGTTTTGTTTGTCCGGTTTTCATTTTGAATCGTCACAGCATTCGAGTATCCAGGCGAAACATTTGCATTACAGTGCGTTGCTAGACTTTGACCTTGTAAATCCGTTTGGTTTTGCATGTTTCCAAAATTCATGTAGCAATTATTGTAATAATCGGTATAATGCTGATAAGCGTTTTTGTAGTCACTTGTGTTGTAATATTCCCAATTTTGGCCCATTGTCATTGGGTTTTGTTGAAATGGCTGCATTTGGGGAATCAGCGTCGAAGCGTTGGACTGCGTTACTGTACTCGCCACAGAATCTCCCTGCTCTGACATGGTTTCTTCTTTTACTTACCCAATTTTTCAGAACGCGGGTGTACTTGGATAGATGTGACAACTTTTTATTTATTATTTAATAATATAAGGAATAATGTAAAAAAAAATAATCACGAAAAGTCCAAAATTGAAGGAAACCACTTTTTTTCTATATTTGTTCAGCTTTTCTTTTTCTTCGTATATATATTCGACAACACCTAACCACATCACACATGCGAATGAAGAGAACAGAACCAATTTTCTTCGTTAAATTTCAGCTGAAAGCGGACTGGAAGATTACATGGGCAAATGGCAAAAACGACAGAGTCCAGTGTCAATGAAATGAACCGATGAAAATTATGCGAGAAATACAATGTTGCGTTGATGGTACCATTCTCTGCCCTTATATCTTTTTTTGATATATAGGTACATTAAACTAAGTTATTTGACAGTTTCATTCTCTTGATTTGTGACGGCAAAGTGAGGCAAGTAAAGACACAGTCGAGCAATGTTAAGTTTAATCTCAATGGACAATTTTGTGTTATAGAAACTGCGGCTTAAAGCAAATATGCAAAAAGCACGACAATAAAATAATTCGTTGATTTCAAAGAACTCTGCAATATTTTATAAAAATATACAAAGACTATAAGACATTATAAGGAATATAACATTATATTTACAGAAGCTTTGTTAAAAGCTCAGTGGCAGGTCATTTGCTCCAAGGATACACAGAAAACTCACGATAATTCGGACCTTTGTAAATCGAAAACCCTTCTAAATAGAAGCAATTTCATATTTCCCTGAAAAAAAACTCTGTAAAAAGGAGAAAAGCTATGTTATTTGGTACCTCGTTAATTCGAATGTGATGGCTTGCTTATCTCTTTAGTTTGAAGTCAAGTTTACTTTTTTTCTCCACCTTAAGCCCAAATCACAACGGCGCGTTCGGTCGGTCTGGCTTTGACATCGTAATATCGTAGACCCGACCGACTGGGCGTTTGACAGATGTGTGTATAATTTTTTTTTATTTACAAACGAAATTTGAATGCGGAAAGGCGATTATTAAATAAGAATTGCTTTGGATTTAACTTTCAAAATCAAATTGTTTTCTTACAAAATTTGTTTCAGCGGATGGAAAATTTCGAGGATAAGCTGATTTAGGGAAAGCAAACGCGCGTTGACATTATTATTCGAAAAGTCGATAAAACGCATACCAACGCCTGTCGGAGTCAGACCGACCGAACTCGCCGTTGCGATTTGGGCTTTATATAATACTAACATTTCATTTTATTTTACGACAATCACATCGCCAAAAAAATGGGACAAATCGCAGGCTACTATCGTTGCGATTGTCAGATGTCATGTGCGCCCGTTCACAATGAATGCTGTGTGTTCTACTTTTTGCGACCAGTCGTGCGACGGAAAACGCATGTGCGCGCCTATCTGTCTAGGCCAGAAATCTAAGGAGATGGTCGTCTCGGCACTATTCGTCGGCTAGGGTGTACATATAGTAGTGTGTATAAAATGACAGGTTACTACTACAATTACAACACCTACATCCAAAATGTATGAAAAAACGCACACATTTACACATCTTTAATGAAGGTATATGCGGTTCATGGCTTTTAAAAACGTTTACAAACGTTATAAAATAGTTTAATGTTACGAAAGTCCCATATAAAGGGTGATTTTTTAGCTATTATCTTTTTGGCAACACTGGTTTAAACAGCTGACGCACGTTTCGTGTTTTGTTTCACTGTCAAACATCTTCAGTTTGGTCTGTAATTTAACCATGAATCGTCTTACAAACGAACAACACTTGCAAATTATTGAATTTTATTATCAAAATGCGTGCTCTGTTAAGAAAGTTCATTGCGCGCTTCTTCCATTTTATGGCTTTGGCTCAATGGGTACGCAAATAAGCAGAAATGTCGATTTTGGAGTGAATATCAGCCAGAAGCATTGCATCCAGAAAAAGTCACAGTTTGGTGCGGTTTATGGGCTAGTGGCATCATTGGACCGTACTTTTTCAAAGATGATGCGAATCGTAACGTAACTGTGAATAATGAGCGCTACCGTGAGATGATATCCAACTTTTTTTTGCCCAAAATGCAAGAGCTTGACTTGCATGACATGTGGTTTCAACAAGACGGTGCCACATGCCACACAGCACGTGCAACAATGAACTTATTGAGAGGCGAGTTCGATGAACATTTTATTTCACGTTCGGGACCGGTCAATTGGCCGCCTAGATCGTGCGACCTTTAGACTATTTTTTGTGGGGCTATGTTAAAGCCACAGACAACCTAACATAGACACCCAACTGTGCAGCGGCTATTTCCCCTCGTCCATCGATGAATTTGACAGTAATTCACGAATATAGCTGAAATACAGGAAGCATTTTGACAGTAATTCAGGAAGCACCGAATACTTGCTCATCATTTTCACGCATATTTGTTTGATTTGTTGTTCAAAGCTCCCACAGACACAAAATGTTATAAAAAACGCTGTCAAATAAAATCAAGGGGCAAGAGAAGTAGAAGTTGGGTATCTGTATTGGCTAATTTGTGGTTAAAGCTCATGTCTATACAGACAAGCCAACTGATGCATTGGAAGACAACATTGAAGCATTCACCCCAATCACGCAACTCCCATTCGACACTCGGATACGTGTACAGTCGTATTTCCTTATTACCGAAGTCGTACTTTACGAGCACCGTCGTATTTCAATTTTGACAGCACTCGTATGAAAGCAACGCATACGAGTGTCGTATTTTTTCCTTTTTCCGCTTTCGTATCTTTGTCGTACTTTCCTCGTATAGAAATTTGCCTACGACTCGGTGTACGACTTAAGGGTTGTTTGAAAACAAGACGTGATAATAGACATTTCTGAATGGGAATTGTTGTGGAAGTGTATTTTATTGTGTAAAAGAGGATACGGTGGTGTGAAATACAAAAATCTTTTGATACGAGAACTTATTTGTATGGTGCATAAATGGTTCTTTTAACAAACGATTCCAGGAAACTGGCATGAAAAACCTAAAATTTAATTTTATTGATCACAATTCACAAATATCTTTCATCTTGCATATCTTGCAAGTACAAATAAGATTTTAAAATAATTGAAATTGATTAATCTATTAATAATCTATCTATATCAGTAGATGTAAAAAAAACCAACAAAATTCACTAGGAACTAAGAAACTCCTGAATTAAAACGCCGGCGTACGGTTTAGTTGTCTGGCAATCCTTCAGGGTCCTCCAAAAATACCATTTTATTCAGAACGATTGGGAAAAAAAAACATACAAATAAACAGAATAAAATAGGCCACTTTTAATTTTGTTTTCTCTCGAGAATTTCTTTTTTATTTCACGAGAAATCCTTTTTCTTTTCCTTGTTTTGTTTACATTTTCCTTTCACGTTTTGACAGTTGACATTCGGGTAGCTGCGATGCGGCATGCGTTATTTTTACTTGAAGTCGTATTCAACGCATGCGAGTTGGGGAATAGCGATGCCGCTTGAATACGACTCTTCACACGAATCAAATACGAGAGTCGAATGCGAGTTGCGTGATTGGGGTGATTTATTCGTGAGATACCGGCCGAAATGTTGGAAATTGGACTAAGCGGATGGACCATTTGAGGCGCAGTCAAGGTCAACATTTGTATGAAATGATCTTCAAACATTAAATTATATGGACCGTACTATCGATTCAAATAAGGGTTTCTGAATTTTATGTGTTTTTTTTTAAAACTTTCCTATAGCTTTTAAAAAATCACCTTTTATATTAGGTGTACACACTTCCACTTTTTTTTTCCGAAATTCGAAGCTTTATTGTTATAAACTTTTTATACAATGATTTGTCTTGCGTTTGACACGAGTCTTGATTAAATAATATCTCCAATTCTGCATCTCCGAAAACCTTCTTTCTTCCACCGACATGCCGGTCTTCGATGTCAAAATCACCGTTCTTAAAGCGTTAAAACAACTCTCGGCACGTTCTTTCACTAATAGCGACTGTGAAGGATGCTTCTCGTTCAACCAAATAAAAAAATACACATACAAGAAACTCTCTTATATTTTTATTTCGAAAACGCAGAATACGAAAAGAACATCTATCCAAAAGTAAGGGTGGCGTCCGAGTGAGTCGTTCGTTTTTCTTCAAATTCGCATTTGACAGCCCTCCTCTGGGGTGCGTTCGGGCTGTCCCGCCTGATGGACGCATTTAGTTGACACGACCTCACCATAGGCATTCGAGAGCATTCGATGAGCCTCAGTAGCAGATTTCTTCATATTAAAGCAGAAAATTGAAACCTCCTGCAAATGACGAACATTTGGCTCGTAACTGACATGTTTAATCGAGAATAACTTAATGACGCAGACATAAACCGACTAATATTTTGACGACAGCGTTGACGACAGTCGTCTGAACGATGATCGTCTGAAAAGTTACGTGATGAGAGCCCAGTGTTTGCACATCTTTTACGTTGATGATTGCAATTTTCACCGGCAAAAATGAAACCCAAATCGCAACGGCGCATTGGGTCGGAAAAACATGCCGAAACCACAATGTTCAATGGATTGAAGGGTACGTTTTCATACACAGCCGTGTATTTACATATGTAGATGTGGCGATAAGCTCAAACAGTCGTACACAAAGCCTCTGGTGTGAAGAAAATTGAAAGATTTTGATTTTGCGGACGCACTGCGCTCGCAAGTGTGTGTGGGCAAGTGTGCACACTTTCGAGCCAGCAAATAGCGAACGATTGTCAGCGGTCATTAGTGTTGTTGTTGCTTACGAATTTGTATGTATTCATCCGGTAGCAAGCAACGTTCCGTGGAGTGACGTTAGTTAAAGCAACCAGTTCCAGGAACCAGTTCCGACAGGGAAAGGAACCGTTCCAGGTTCGTTCCGGGGGTGGAACGATTTTGCGCAACTCTACACAAAATTGTTAGAAATCAAAATTGAAAAAAAAAATTTGTATTACTGTTAGTACAGTATCTAACAGGTCTAGCAAGTAAAGTGAAATTTTTTTCTTCGTTTTTCTTTTCTATAAGTTTTTTTCAAATATAATAGAAATTTTGTTTTCATCCTTACAATAAACTAAGCGGTAAATATTACTCCCGTGTAATTTTCAGTGGTAGTGCTTTTTGGCGCGTCAAACCTTCAACCTACACACAGAAGACACCCACTGTAGGTACATTCAGCATCCATAATAAACGCAAGTAAACTTTTGCACTCTATGTACTTGATAATTGGTTGTTTTATCATAGTACATGCGTGCAAGGGTTTTTCGTTTCAATTACCACGGTTATGAGCAATGATAACATGATGCACAACTCGGCTACGTTTGTCGGTCAGGGGTGTGTGTGTGAAATGACAGTTCACTACTCCTATTACAAGTTTCATATCCAAAATGTATGAAAAAACGCACACTTTTAGAAGATTTATATCCAGAGACCACGAAACTCACTCATTTACCGATAGCAGTGCGAAAAATCAGTGCTACCTTATCTTTCTTGGTAGCGTTTAATGATGATATACGCGGTTTAAAACTTTTAAAAACATTTACATGCGTTACAAAATATTTTTTTTAATTTTACGAACTTCTTATATATAGGACGAACAAAGAAAACGACATCAGATATAATGGACTTACAATATTATATTGATAAGAGTGTTTAATAATATTTTTTGGTTAATATGATGGAAGTACATTTGCGAAATATAGAAATACATTTGTTGTGAATAGCGAATTTCCTCTTGTCTTAAATTTTTCTTAAGTTAGTATCAACAAAACCAGTCTATCATCATCAATACGAAATCTTTTTAACGAGATGGTTTGGAAATCCAATGCTGTCCAAGTTTGTTTCAAGAGGAAAATGTTTCTTTCAATTCTTTTACTGAACGTATCTAAAAGGTACTATTTTATTTTACTTATTGCACTTTAATTGGATAGTTTAAAGACATAATTAAAAAACAAAAATTCAAATAATTCAAACTAAAACCTTTCAAGCATTGTTCGTCTAATTAATTTTTGTACGGGCAAGAATATTTCTATGCTTTCTCTATGTTATTTTTAGAGTTTTCATTTCTAGTGAATTTTTTGACCAATCCTTATAACGTAGGTATGTCTTGTAAATGATAAAAACAATCAGCCTTTGTTATATGACAGAAACGAAAATTTAAGTGGACCACGGAAAAGTAAGCAGTAAAAGGGTTAATTGTTCATTACATTTGAAACACAAAAAAAATCTACTCAAATCATAAGTTACAAATCCTATAAATTATACTGTTAATAAACCATTCAATTAATATTCAGTGTTTACGATTATTTTGAACCTTCACCATTCGCTCGAATCATTTTGTCTTGACCAATTCTTATAACGTATGTCTTGTAAATGATAAAAACAATCAGCCTTTGTTATATGACAGAAACGAAAATTTAAGTGGACCAAGGAAAAGTAAGCAGTAAAAAGGTTAATTGTTCATTACATTTGAAACACAAAACAAATTCACTTAAATCATAAGTTACAAATCCTATAAATTATACTGTTAAAAAACTATTCAATTAATATTCAGTGTTTACGATTATTTTGAACCTTTACCATTCGCTCGAATCATTTTGTCTTATATTTAAGAAGATATTTGAAAAAAAAACGATCTCTGATTCAAAAAGTAACGGCCGAGTGATTGTGAAGATTACGCGAGCTTGCTGAATGAACCTTTTCTGGATTTTCTTTTTTGCTGTGTTTTTGTTTTGATGGCAACCGTCGTTTTGAATTTGGGAGCCAATAGGAAAAGAATAAACAACAGCAGGAACGGTAAATTTTAGTTCCTTTATGCGTGTGCAGCCTGAGCAGCTGGATTTGCCAGCTCACACGTATTCTCATTCATGGGTAGGACAGGG
Organism: Syritta pipiens; assembly: GCA_905187475.1. Classification (NCBI taxonomy): domain Eukaryota; kingdom Metazoa; phylum Arthropoda; class Insecta; order Diptera; family Syrphidae; genus Syritta; species Syritta pipiens. The sequence goes on along the minus strand of LR994572.1, from coordinate 57,030,576 downwards.
GTTGCTATATGTGAAAAACTGTGTTACCTATAGGGGAAAGAGAGAATCATTGGTTATGAGGTGCTCCGGAGCACATGGCACTATATACCTTGTGCTCTAACCTCTAACTTTCCACCGTACACAGACACCCAAAAGTAGGCAAATGTTTTTTGTTAGTCGTGTACTTTTGGCATGACAACAGTAGAGGCAGTATTTGATGGCGCGAAAACACGCATCATATCATTTTTTTGCTCTACTCTCTCTTTTTACTAATCTTCTTTTTTTTCTCTATATACAAAAATCAATATTTGTTTGTTTGTCCTTTATAGACTTCTAAATGGTAAGAAAAAGAGCATTGATGTCTTTGGCAACTTTGTTCAGAATTCTGTCAAAAGGGTTTTGGTACCAATTTTTTTTAGGGATGGCTTCCATTGAGGTGAAGTGGGGGCTGACTTTCAAAGTTCGCCTGATCCTGTCGAGTGATATATCAACCAAAAGGTCTTTAAAAATGAGATTTCGGGTTTGTCGGTGAAAAGTACCGTTGAAAAGATATGAAGCTCCAAAGATGGAAAAAGGGTGTCCCCTCTAATTTCCACACCGTTTTGCCTAAAAATCTGGAAAAACCAAAATCCGTCGTAATGAATATTTTCAGTTCATGAGAGAATTATATGCTAAATACATTTGGAGTTATTAGTTGATTTATTTTATGCGTAGCAAGGCGCGCCGGGTACAGCTAGTTTTATTATAAATTTTTATTTTTATGAACAAGTAGCTTGTGAAGATGGATGACGAGTCAGTCAACCAAACCTCAGTTGGCGAGGTCGCAAACTACTGAGAAAGCGACCAGAGTGGTGGAGGGGCAAGAGCTTCTCAAGGAGGACGAATTGCTGGCTTCCAGTCAAGAGACAGAAAGGTGTAGTTCAACTGCCGTCGAACCGTCAAATAGCCTTAAGCCAAACTCTTTGCATTCCTCTACGGATGATACTCGATCGAATGTCGCACAAGGGGCGAAGAAACACAAGTCGGCCAGTGATCAGCGTAAAAGCTCTTACCATAAGGCAGTGTTCATTCTTGGTAAGATTGCCAAGATTTAAGAAGCTGGCAGCTTATCTGAATGAAGTGGGCGCCGTAGCTTTATCGTTAATGCGTCGGACTGTTAAGCGAGAGTACCTGGGTTCGAATCCGGCTCGGGGAAATAACACCACAAACATTTTTCACGGCCGCACCTCCAGCGAACGACCGACAAACCTCCTGGAGTACTTCTGTCATCAAAAGCTTTCGCAATTCGCCGTTCGGAACCGGCATTAAACAGTAGGTCCCCTCCACATGTGACAAAATTATAACGCGCACCACATAGTGAAGGCGCGAAAAAGCTAGGCTCTGGCTCTCAACGGGCTGTTATGCCGCCTAATACATAGCTTATCTGAATGAGATCGGGCAGACAAGGAAAAATTCCAGAGGGTGGTTGATGAGTACATCAACTCCCACTGCGTCGTCCAGAAAGAAGTGCCTAAAGAGTCCACAAGAAATCCAGGCAGGATGTCAAGAGGAGTAAGGTCGGCTGCTCATACAAACCCGCAGAGGCACCGCCGACTAAAACTGCCAGCGAGTTGTTGTCAGAGATGACCTACATGTAGCGCTGTTTGACGAGATGTCGAACAATGGTAAAGCGGTAGCTGCAGTCTGAGGTGCTGTGGAAGCAAAGCTGTCAGAGATGGTCATGGACCATGTTCTGGGCGGGAAGGGCAGCACTCTTCCCAGTTTCGACTGATCGGAACTAATAAGAGGATACCGGGTAATCGAGCAATAATGCGGAGACCCGTTTTCGAAAGACTTCCTCGGTGAATGCGTGCATAAGATCAGTGACGCTTGGGATGACTTGAAGCTCAAGCTGATCCTCGCCAGGGATATCCCGAGGAGACCGCGGATTCGTATCTGTTCGCTGCAAATGACCCTCGACAGCGACAGGCTAATGCAGTACCTCAGACTGTACAACCCAACAATACCAATGGAGGATTGGAGGGTATTTAATTCCGAAGCACCTAGTAATTATGCGCTTTCCTTCCTCATACTGGTGACAGGATAGCGCCAATATCCTCGAAAAGAACGGATGTAAACTCAGATTTGGTATCAGACATGCCAAACTGAAGATATTCCGGTATCATAACCATGTCAACGACGATGTCGAAGACGCCAAATGACTGTTGGACGACTTAAGGGTTGAGAAGCAACCTCAGTCACAAATAACAAGCCAATAAAATATTTAAGGTCGTCCGGACTAATCTGGGCTGCAGACAATCTACTGGCTTTCCTCAGAGAGGAAGATATCAACATTAGCATTATCCAAGAACCATGGATTAGCGGCTCTCATATAAGAGGGCTATCGGATAATCTTTATAACCTCTTCTACAACCACAACCATAACGATCAAGGTAATCCGATTACGATTTTATTATTAAAAACAATCTTGTAGTGTGCAATTAATCCTCCGACCTTTATATTTCCCAGCATAGATACCTACCTATTGGGTGGGAAGACGTGATCGATTTGACGCTCTCATCTAACAACGACCTTTTGAGAATTGAGGTACCCCAACTGTATAGAAATCCAAAAAAAAATGAGTGGAATAATTTTGAACAGATTGTGAGAACTAAACTCCATAACTCCCCTAGTGACATTATCAGCTCAAATGCAGAGCTTTCCAGACTGCTTTCAAAGCCGCATGTCCATTGATATACCTACAGTAAAAAACCTCTTCCACCATGGTGGAATAAAAAACTCTCGCAATCGGAAAACTGACCAGAGAGACCTATAACATCTGCTACAAATGTAGCTTCTGGCAACCTTATAAAAAATGCCTCAATATTTATAAGCAGGCGATAAGGGAAGCCAAAAAACAATACTGCATAGACTACTGCCAATCCGTCGAGACACTCAAAGACTCTACTAGACTCATGAGATTCTTTCAAAAGAGCATTCTAACCCATCTTATTTGAGGAATCCAGAGGGTGGATGCACGGAAACGTCCGCAAAAACCCTGGAGCTACTCATGAACACACATTGCCCCAGCTGTACTAGTAGCGCAACAGAACCTACCTGTTCTTTTCTTACAAGTACAAGCAACTGAGACACTATAGTGGAGGCCTCATAACCGATGAAAAAATTATATGGGCCGTAAACAGCTTTTCTCAATACAAGTTCTCGGGTCTGGACGGCATTACGCCACTAATGTTACAGAAGTTACCCGAAATTGGGGCCCTATGGCTGAAGCCAATCTATAGAAGTTTTATTTACAGAAACTATGTACCCCTTTCGTGGCGACAAGTGCGAGTGGCCTTCACACCGAAGACAGGAAGGCGAGGGCATGAAAAGAAAAAGACTTCAGACCGATCAGCTTCACGTACTTTATTTCTTGACAACCATATCAGGAATTCGATAGAGGAAGCTTCTCTATCAAAGTCCCTGCATGCCAGTATCGTGGCGTTCATATAACCCGATTCCTACCGAGTTACCTTTTAAAATTCTAATTCTTCAACAATGTATCAAAACAACAAGCAACATGAATTTTAATATTTACATATAAACATAATATATATTTGAGTTTTTCCTTCACCTGCACACGCAAGCGCATCTGATCTATATAAATACATACACCACACAACATTGCATGCCTATTCTCCAACAACATGCACTGCATCATCTATGCTAATAAAATAACCCGAAACTTCTTCGATGATCAGAACAAATTTATGTTCTTTCCTTGTATTCCTTCCGACAGCAGCCGTAAAGCGAGAGCCAAACAAAGAGTAGTAAAACAAAATAACCCCAAACATTATCGGGTTCTTCGTTTTAAGTTACTCTTTGCAATCTGCACGGTAACTGAATTTTTCAAACAAAAATAATCAAAGAGAGTTGAAAAATCGAAGAGAAGAGCACATACAACATTCTGATACGCAAATAACCCAAGGAAATTAGCGGGTTATATTTTGCATAAGAAGCGTGTGCTAAACAGAGAGGAGTCAAGCATGAAGGTAAAACAAGGAAAGAAGATGAATTTGTTCTGACCAGCTAGCAACAAAATAACCCGAAACTTTTTCGGGTTATATTGTTGCTAGCAACAACTCATATTGTGAAAACCATATGCAAAATCATAACACACGATATGTGTCTCTTAGATTTTTGTTTCTCTTAGGTTATTTGTGTTTGAATAATTCAATAATCGTGCAGATTGCAAATAGTAACTTAAAGAAATTTTGAATAGTTATTGTTGTAAAAATGGCATTATTCAAATTGTTGTGGTAGATTTCTTTTTGAACAAGGGAAATTATTTTAGTACAATTTTCTCAAAAAAAAAAAAGTAGAGAAGGGACGCTCTACTCCTTCGATGAAAGCGCAATGATGGTTTTGTTTGGCATTTCAATGCATCGATATCCAAAAAATGTAATTGGTTCACATGCAGTTGTAAACTTAACAAAATGTTTTGTTTTCCTTGCTTTCTTTTTTCGAATTCCGCTAGTGTTTGGAGCCATACGGGCTAGGCTTGTACTAACAATTTGCATAATTCGGCACAAAAACATATAAACGGATAAACTTATTCGTAGCTGTCTGTCTTTTCAGGAATTCGATAATAATCGGATTGAAACGTCTTTAGGTAATTCTTTTATTGCTTACTTAATCGGCTTAATAAAAAAGTTGATAGCAACCGCAAAGACAATGTTGCAGGCGAATTTTTTACCGACTTACCTTTTCAGATTTTTTACGCCACGCCACTGCTGCATTCATACCTAAAAGATAAATCAACAGAAACAGCTTTACACGAAGGTAAACACTGATGAAAGATCTCTCTACTATAAAGAACATATACTAGCTATCTTCCTAGACATAGGAGGAGCTTTTAACAACGTACTCGCTGAATCAATTCAGGTTTCCTTGATAGAACTGGGCACTGATAACCATATCACTCAGTGGATTATCAATATGCTCAGAAATAGATTCAGACAATCTAGCGACGATTGTAATCGAAATTGCCTAATAACGAAATTTGTCAACAGGGGAACACCTCAGGCTTTTGTTATCTCACCCCTGCTGATACTGTTAAATAAGGTACTGTTAGAACTAGATGGGGATAGGATTAAGGTAGTGGCGTATACGGATGACCTGGTGATACTGGTATCAGGCAAGTTTCCCACCGTGATTAGTAAGATCATGGAGTTTGCGCTGAAGAAGGTACGTAACTGGGCTGTAAGCTGCGGCCTAGGCATTAACTCTCCCAAAACGGAAATGATGCAGTTCACTAGGAAATACAAAATACCCACTTTTAACCTCACCGGCTAGGAGGGGGAGGTGCTAGGTATTTGGGAATCTATCTAGATCCCAAACTTAGCTGGAATACGAATATTGAACAGCGGACTAAGAAGGCGTGCATAGCTTTCTATGCCTGCAATAAAACCTTTGGGAAAAGGTGGGGTCTGAGACCGGACCTCACACGATGGATGTACACAGCCATGGTTCGTCCTACAGTAATATATGGATCACTTGTTTGGTGGCCAGCTCTTACAAAAAAAACCTAACCTTATTTAGCTCAATAATAGGCACAACAGGAGCGCTGAGGACAACCCTTTCAGGCGCACTGACGGTCATGCTCCATCTGCTACCCATTGACCTTCACATACAAAGTATAGCCACTCAAAGTGCGATCAGACTCAGAGACTCCCGCATGTGGGCATCGAGACCATTCGGCCACTGCTGCATCCTGGATTCGATACCTAGAGAACTCCTAGAATTTCGAACGGACTACACTCCCCCTAAATTAGACTTTTTAAAATATGCCGACGTACTTCTCCCTACTAGAGTAGACAGGGGTAGCGAACATATAGGCGTCACCCCGGATGTGAGTGTTTACACAGACGGTTCAAAGATGAAATGCGGAGTGGGAGCGGGAATTTACTCGGACACTCTGAACATATCCGCATCCTACAGACTTCTAAATTACGCCAGCATCTTCCAAGCGGAAATCCTGGCTGTTAGGGAGGTGTATACGATACACCTCCCTACCTCCACCACCTTAAGTCCCACCCTAACACAACACCAAGGCTAAGATTGGCGATTTTCGTTGGGCTAGTAAAAGCTCGAATTAAAACTCACTTCTTGGAAAGGGCTAACCTCAGATGGTCACAGTTAACCCACTGTGCAGTATGTAAGGAGACTTGGCCGGAGTACAACATATCACGAACTAACGACCTTCTAAACGGGACTCGCACAGATATTGCTAAAATGATAGCGATTAGTACGGGTCACTGGCCGATAGGAGACCATGCAGCTAGGTTTGGGATCCCACATTTTACATACTGCCGGAGTTGTAAGAACTCGAAAGAGCCAGAATCATTAACCAACTTCCTCTGTTCCTGTCCAGCGCTTGCCAGGGCAAGGCTACGGACTCTAGGCAAACCCTTCCTTGAATCTCTGCGCGAGGTATCTGATAGCCACGGCCATCCAAAAAGGGAAGTGTTGTACCTCGAACCACTGGTGCAAATGTCTCGTCAAAATCGATACCATTAACCGGCATGCTTCCTCGAACAATATGCTGCAGCCACCAAGCATTGAGGAAGTGCAAAAGGCTGTAAGAAAACTCAAGGGCAACAAAGCCTCAGGAGCTAACGGCATACCATCCGAGCTGATTAAACATGGAGGCCCAAAATTACACCAAGCAATTCATTAAATCATAGTGCACGTATGGGAGCATGAGGAGATACCGGAAGACTGGCGAAAGGGCATCATTTGCCCCATACACAAGAAAGGAGATATCACAGAATGCAGCAATTATAGGGGTATAACATTGTTGAGTACTGACTTTAAGATATTCTCCTCTATCCTACAAGACTCGATAGCCCCATACGCGGAAAGCATAATCGGGAAGTATCAATGTGGTTTCAGACCAAGCAAATCAATAATTGATCCACCCTCAGTCAGGCGTTGGAAAAATGTCTAGAATTTAATATTCCAACATACAACCTGTTAATAGACTAAAGCCGCCTACGATAGCATAGCCAGGGTAGAACTATATAAAGCCATGAGAGAATTCGGGATCCCAAACAAGTTAACAAGACTATGAAGGCTGACCATTACCAACATTTCAAGCCAAGTTAAGGTAGCCGGATTGCTGTCCAAACGCGTCAAGATCTTCAATGGACTCCGACAAGGGGATGTGCTGGCCTGCCTCCTCTTCAACCTGGCGTTGGAAAAAGCAATCCGGGACTCTGAGACGTCAAGAAGAGGGACAATCGTCAAGTCTACTCAATTACTGGCTTACGCAGATGACATAGACATCTTCGGACAAAGTGAACAAGCTGTACAAAACTCCTTCATCCAGATCTAGCAGGCGGCAAAAAACCTGGGGCTGCACATAAATGAAGGAAAGACAAAGTACATGGTGGCATCGTCTGCAAGAAATGTTAGAAGAGCAGTCAAGGTAGCGGAGCACGAATTTCCAATCGTGCAATCCTTCAGCTACCTAAGGTCAGTAGTAGCCACGGATACTAACATGGAAGAAGAAATACGCGGGCGGTTACTTAAAGCCAACAGAACCTACTACAGTCTTGCAAGGATTTTCAAATCCAAGAACCTTACCATGAATTCAAAACTGCTGCTATACAAGACACTTGTATTACCAGTACTCACATATGGATCCGAGACTTGGGTGCTTAGCCAAAGGCACTCTGACCTCTTAGCCGCATTCGAGAGGAAAGTTCTACGGAGAATTGTTGACCCCATATGTGAGGAAAGACAATTCCGGAGACGGTACAACAATGAGTTGTATGAAATCTACCTCGAAGCAGATGTTATAACGAAAGTAAAGCTCGGTATAAGCCAAGAGGACCCTGCTCGGAAAGTCCTTTACGATACAATTCATGGTACAAGACAGCAACGCAGACCGCGCTTACGCTGGAAGGATGGCGTAGACCAGAACGCCCGGACCCTTGGGGTGCCCAACTGGATGGCGTCGGCAAGCGATCGGGATAGGTGGAAGCGCTTGCTGCAGCCGATGGTGATGATGATCCTCGAACAACAAGACGTGCTTTGTAGCGAACTGTTTCACCAATCCCATTCTTCTTTTTACGAAGAACCCAAAACGTACTCATTGTATCGCGTTGGCAATCTACACCTACGTCTAACATGTTCACGAGTTATTTCTGCTTCAAATGTATTCAGAACGTTTTCCTCTTGATTGGCGTCTTCATAAATTTCTTCTGGAACAAATTCAACATCTGCAACTGCTTGAACTGTACCGCTTTCAATTGGAATGGAAATTTTGTCTCTAGCTGCCGCTTCGTGGTAATTTTTTGGGAATTTCTCATCAAGGCTGTCAGCTTCACATTCACTCATGGTTTATTCCGGATTCATATTCGTCGTACTTGAACATATATTTATTTTCATGGAAGATGGCGTCACGTGATTTAATTATTTCGTTAGTTTCTATGTCAATCATCTATATCCCTTTGAGTCTGTGCAGTAACCAACAAAAAGATGTGCTTGACATTTGGCATCCCACTTTTTACGCTTTTCTCGAGGAATGTGTACATATGCACATAAACAGATCACTACCTAGTACCAAGTGGAGGTAAAAGGATCTATGCTGCCACAATTATTTGTCATATATCTCACCACTATGCGCTAATATGTGGAGAAAGTTACAAAATTAAAAAAAAAAAATAATTCATTAGAAAATCATAAGCCAAAGTAAGGTGAACGATCATATGTCAAGAATAGACTGGAGTATCTCAGACAATGCAACAAGCATCGATGATTTCTATGAGAAATTAAAGATATATTCAGCGGCATGTATGAAAAGTCATATGTGAATATTATAGTAAAAAAGAGAGAAAAAAAAGAAAACAAGGATAGACTTAGAGACTATAAATAAAAAATCAAGACTATAATTCACAAATCTGACATAATAACCCATGACAGTAGAGAGACAAGAGCTTCGTTATATATGTTTTTAGGGTATGCGTCAGAAGACCAAATAAAAACAATACCTAATAGGATGAACTTTAACAAATCTGCTGGAATTGATCAAATATGGGCTAGAGATTTAAAACTGTACTCTAGCTCTCTTGTTCCTGTAGTGGCTCAGTTGGTGAATATTCCCTTAAAGCAAAGACAGTTTCCCAAAAAGCTAAAAATAACCATCGTACGACCAATTTATAAATCCGGAAAGACAGATGATATTTCAAACTATCGTCCAATATCCATTCTACCGGTACTTGACAAAATATTAAAAGAAGTAATGGCGATAAATCTGCAAGACTTACTTAACAAATACAAAATAATTAACAGAAATCAGTATAGTTTCTTAAAAAACAAAAATGTAAACCAGCTACTCACAGAATTTGCCAATATAATAAAATCAAACCTAGACAGGAACCTCCATTCATTAGTATTATTTATTGATTTAACAAAGGCGTTTGACACATTGAAGCGAGTCATTTTAATGCTTGAAAAGATATTTATTTGGGTTCAAATATAGTTACATCTGCGAAAGAGGCTTTAAATTTAAGATATCAAACAGCTTTTGCAGATTAGAAACGGTGGAGATGGGAGTGCCATAAAAATCAATATTGGGACCATTGCCATTTATAGTATATATAAATGACATGCTGTCAGCTCTACAAAATAGCACTGGACAACAAAAAAACAAAGGTTATGCATATTCGTCCACCGCACATCATAAGAACACCAATCCAAATTCGGTTCCACAGCTTTGAATATTTGCACAAAAACAGATCCTGTGAAAACACTGTGACGTAAACGTGTAAAAATATGATGTGAACTCCAACTGGAACTGTTAGGGCAAATGGGAGTTCTATATAAAGAGTCTTTGCAGTCGTCTTCGGCAATCTGCATATGCACGTTGGCATCTGAGCCACTGCAGGTCTATTTTTCACTGGTGCAGTCAATTCTTCAATATGGTAGAACAGCATGGGGTAACACGGTGCAGTATTGGCTTATTGAACTCCAGAGGGCACAGAACAAGATATTCTCCTGCGATCAAAATACTGTAACAGGTATGTTAAACATTGTAATAATCTAACAAGGAGAGTGCACGAACATGAGGTCACCGATTTTGATGTAATTTGGCATAGTGATATCTGCCCTATGGGCCATTAATTTCCTAAAGTCAGAGAACGCAACGCTCAGCCTTTTCCGAGAAAAACGCCCCCAAAGTTTTCTCAATCGCTTCATATACTAAAAAAGAAACGTCAAAATTCGAAGCGGCAATAGCTTAGTGGGAGTGTGTCTGCTCAGTCGCTCGCTGACCCCCGCGGCGATTAGACGTGCATCAGATTTGTATATTGTGATCAAGTGTGTACCAAGTGCGTGCATACATAGTACAAAAGACATAAAATCGGAAAGTGCGATTTAGCCTAGTGGTAGCGCGTAGTGTCGTGAACCACCAGACCCCGGGTTCGAGTCCCAGTCGGGGAAATTATCTGTGAAAGTACACTTTCTTTTACATTATTTATAAAAGTGAAGCGTGATGACAGTGAAATCACGCGATGGACGAGAGCGAGCGGGCCGCTCACCATATATTGGACCAAGGGGAGGAGGTATCGGCGTACGAGACACCAAGCCCATCAGGCCACCTAAACGTGGGCAATAACAGCGATCAGCAGCTTAACAACACGAACAACAAAACAAAACAACAATAAAAGCAGAGCAGCAACAAAAACAGAACCTACAGCAGCAGCAACAACAACAACCACATTAACAGCAGCAGCAGTCGGGGCAGCAGCAACAGAAGAAGACGAAGATACCGCCCATCTTCACTTACTAAACTAGTATCTGGATTCAGGTATGTAAGTCGGCCATTGATAGTCGTTTTGTAATAAAACGATTAGGGTTAGATAGACACTCCATCTACTGTCAGACAGTGGAGGATTATCTTCTTATTTGAAGCAATCTACGGCGGAGTTTTACTTCTTCACTCCAAGGAAGAAAAACTGCAAAGCATGATTTTAAAAGGGTTGGAACCGTCTGCGTATCTGGAGAAGATCCGGAGAAGATCCTGAAATGGCTCAAAAAGGAAGAGCCCGACAATCTGACGCTTGTGAGTGTTAAGCCTTAAAACGGGCAGCTACCCTTCTTCCTGGTGCAGCTCACTCTTTAGGGCAACATCGAGGGTTTAAGGCCTGAACTTTCAGGTTGTCTCCTGGGAAAGATTGAAACGCAGTGAAAGCATTCTACAATGAATTCGTTGCCAACGGTTCAGCCACGCCGCATCGAACTGCGAGCTGCAGCTTCGGTAAGATTTTAAGATCGTCAAAAGTTTACTTCATGTAACACTATTGAGACGAGGAACCACAAATAACCACAATATGAAACTTGGAACGGTGTGCTCTGGTGGTAAATATAAGTTCAACGGTTACCCGACAGATTTTTGACAGGTCGATAGCGGGAGTTCGTTTGTAGGAAAGTGTCTTAGGCCCTCTCCTCTACCTCTTGTACACCGCCGACATACCCACCCCTAACTCTCCATACTCTATGTTGGCTACCTTCGCTCACGACACTATCCTCCTCCAAGCCAACAAAAGCCTCACAGACTCTATAAATGCACTAGAAGACCAACTCGACATCACCTCAAAATGGTTCAAGGAGTGGGGCCTATGCCCCAGATTAACGAGGAAAAGACAGTCCTTCTAACGTACACGACAAGGCGCATCAACGCTGCCCTAACAGTTCCAGTCAATAACAAGAATTTACACACTGCTGAGTACGCTAAGTACATTGGTATGTACATTGACAGCAAACTGACATGGAGGCAACACATTCTACAAAAAAAAGAGACAAGCACTGGAGAAACTCACACAATACCACTTTATGCTAGGGAGAAGCTCTAAGAACATCATTACACCCATCTGGACATACGGACTGCAACTATGGGGCACTTCTAAAAAATCGAACAAGATCGCTTTGATAATCGCGTGCAGAACAAAATACTACGGACGATTGTCAGCGCGGACTGGTACCACAACTAACCGATACTTTAGCTCATTTGTGACTGGTACGTACCTAACAGAAACTCACAAGGACCTTAAGATAACGACAATAGACGAGATCAGGCAAAGCAGTACAAAACACCGAATAAAACTACTATCGCACACAGCGAAATAATTTTTCTTTAATCTTCCACTAATTCATTTCAAGTTTCATCCCTTAACTACAGAGGATTCAGAAGTTATTAGGAAATATGTAAAGGCGTAGACAGATATGACAGACAGACAGACAGACAGAACACCGAAGTCGTTTTATTTTTCAGGAGAAAAAAAAAAAAAGGAAAACGGCTGGTAATCAAACCCAGAAATCTCGTCACTTCCGCAATTGATGATTTTTCGTTCGTTCTTCATATTCACCTGATTCCGTATGACATTAGGCGATGTCATACGGAATCAGGTATATGTTAGAATACCTTTAACATGCCTTATTTTATGCTTAGTATAAGCAATATATAAGATCTTATTTAAGGCTTATTATAAGCTTTTTTTTCGCTTAATATAAGCATAAAAGAATCCTTATTTAAGTCTAAATATAACATAAGTTTTATTTTCGCTTAATATAAGCATAAAATAAATCCTTATATAAGACTTATTATTAATTTAAAAAGAATAGTTTTTATACTTTCTGGCTATATTTATTATACAAATTTATTATAAAAACAAAAATTAATGAACACATTAACACATAAACATATTAGAGAACACAAAACAAATCACAAAAACACAAATGGTGGGTTATAGTAAAATAAAAAGTATCTTATAAAATAGCTTTATTCTGCAGACGCAACTTCTGCTGTCTTTTGTCCATCCTATTTATTCTCACAATTAGCTCTAACAGTTACGCTCTAACATACAATAGCTGTCACTGTCAAAAAAATAGCGCGTGTGAATATATATTAAGTTAGTAACAATGCGCGTCTTTCAAGTTGTACACCTAATAATCAAACTACTGAGAAATCATTTTATTGATCAGGGGTTTGATATAAATGGTAAGGAGGTGTGAAAAGAAATAATTCTCTCGCTCCTTTCTTCCATTTCTTCCGAGTTATCAATAACTTAAAAAATATCGGCTCCAACGACATAAAGGTGTCCTTAATGTCGTTGGATCAGAGAGGCACGAAATGAAAATGGCAACAAAACTATTTTCGCATACTATTGCCCAATCAATAACAAGAACTTCTTCTAGGAGAAGACCAACGCATTCTTGGCATTCTTGGGAAGAATGCTCTAAACTTTTTAAGACAGTAATTTTAGGTTACAGGTACAGAGCTCATATCTGGCAATACATCATTTGAAAGGTCTTGACATAACCTATACTATAATAAACGACGCTATGCATGATTAGTTTGGATACGAGCTCTGTAGCGCTTTGTACATAGCCGGAAAATTCAAAAGACAAAAAGGCGGAAGGGAGATATTTGATAACCTTATATTTGCTTGTAACACTTTCGCTGTAATGTTGTCCGAAAACTGTCTTTTTCTTGAAATTGAAGGTTCCAACTGCGGATTCTCGAAAACGGAAACATGCTTATGGCTTAGCTCTGGATATTCAAAATCCTATTTTGGATTACATGCGTAGTAATTGAAAAGGAGAACATGTTGCGATTGACAATCCTCCTGGAGTACACTTCTGTCACGGAAAGCTTTCGCAATTCGCCGTTCGGAACTGGCAATAAACTGTAGGTCCCCTCCACAAGTGCCAAAATTATAACGTGCACAACACAGTGGAGGCGTGAAAAGCTAGGCTCAGCCCCTTCGTGGGCTACCGTTCCGTTCGTTCCGCAAACTGAACGGAAACATACCCATCGTTCCGGACTCGAAACATGCATATCGTTCCGAACTCGAAACATGTCTATAGTTCTGGACTCGATTTAGACTTGGAACGGTGTGCTCTTGTGGTAAATAGAGGTTCAACAGTTGCCAAATAAAATTTTCACAGGTCGATGCGTGAATTAGTCTGTATGGAAAATTGAAAATCAATATCAAATAGAAATACAAATTCGAATACGAAATACAAAAGTTAGAATTATAGTTTTAATTGCAATGTCTTTAGAAAATGTGTAAGTGTTTATTTAAATAGTTGTCAAGTGTCTAAAAGTGAATTTTAATTCAAAACCAAAAACATAAAAAAGCAAGCAAAGCACTTATGTTGTTTGTGTAATATGTGATAAGTGTAAAGTGTTATAAGTGATTTATTTATTACTTATGTGTTGGATTACAAATCATCAATCAAGCTTGGAAATAAATAAATTAATAAAAACAATAGTTGTTGGTTTTATTTTACATCTGGGTGTTTGTTTGTGTCTGGGATTTGGAGTGCGCTCCATGTTCTTAAGCCGTCTATAAATAAATTAATAAAAAAAATAGTTTTTGGTGTTATTTTACATCTCGGTGTTTGCTTGTGTCTGGGATTTGGAGTGCGCTCCATGTTCTTAGACCGTCTATAGTCGATCTTGGGCGGAGGTTTATATACGCTTTTGTAGATAAACCTCTGACGAGGTTTACTTATGCTTTTGTAAATGAACCTCAGACCTAGACCGGCGTTAAGTTTGATACTAATTTTTTTTTCTTGCTTGTTTTTACTTGGCGTTGAACAGAGCAAGGTCATCCGATACTGAATTCGACCTCAAAAGAGGCGGAAGAGGCAACATACGACCGCCGAGTATGTATCCATTTTTGCACGCCACTATATATTTAAAATTCAAAATTAATAAATTAATAAGTAAATATTCAAAAATGGGGTATTTTGACTGCCTGCTTTGATGAAATCGATTAAATATTATAGTTTGTATGGCCTCTTTTTGTAGTTAGAACAACTTTGGCTTTTAATGCGAATTAGCTTTTAGCACTCTCCAGTTCTTTTTTTGCAACCCACTGGTTCAACTAATCCCACATTGATGTAATAATAAGGTTCAAAATCCGTAGGTTAATTTAATATATCTAAAACATTGCTCTCCTTGTCTTAGCACCAAGTAGTTGTGTATGTTTCGGGCTTTTACTCTGTTGAAAAATAACCCTTTAAAGCTCTTAGCCGTTTTCTATGTTGCAAGACGAAGCCGTCATTCAATATTGGCTTAAAAGGTTGTGCTAACACTCGTCCCTATACACCTTAGAAGAGTCAGACGCGTAAGATTTTTTGACCGTTTATCATTTCTAACAGATTTTAATCCGGTTTTTGCAATCTGAAATAATTCAAATTCCCTGAAAAACTGGAAGTTATAAATAAAATAAGTGATGCAAAAGTAAGATCAAAATTAATTTATTATCTCACTAGCAACGCGCAGACAGCACTTTATATCTAAAGTTTTTTAGTATTCCAGTAATGAAATATCAGAAAGTGTTAATGAATTTAGAAATAATTTGGGGTAATGCACTGCTTCTTCTACAACTTAAAAGATGTCAACTGAATAATAAACTTTTGATGATGAATCACATTTGCCAAGAATTGAATCATCAACTTAATTGACTTGCTTGCTTAATTGCTTAGTTGTATGCGATAAAATAGCCCATCCCTCAAACGAAATGAATTAGAAGATAAATTTGCAATATCCGGATATACATACCTTCTCAATAATTTCTAGAGCGTTCGGCACCATTTTTTACTTAAAATTTTTCTGCTCTTATTTTAAGTATATTATTGGAAAGTGATGTGTTGTCTCGTCCATATGCAACTCTTATATTAGTTTGAAATTACGACTTTGTATGTGCAGTGATTTGACTTTTTCAGTGAAGCATTGACATTGCTTTAGTGCGTCTTGCTAGATGTCTTGTGGGGCATTGAAGCCTAGTCCCAAATTATTGAACTACAATCCCTCGTTAGTTTACCAGTATTACTACTACTACTTTGGTTCTACTTGGCAACATTGGCACTACAAGATTTTAAGGGAAGTTTAAAAGCAGAGTTAGAAGTTCTTCGGCCATCTAAAAGTGTGGGTTCAATTCCAAACGATGCAATAGCAGAAGCAGTCTCTTCACCATGCTTAATCTTTGCAAGCAATAGATTTATTGAAAGGTCTTCCCGCTGCCTCCAGTAGCATTAAAAAAAAAAAAAAAAATTTCCCCTTGTTATTGTAGACTAATAACCACAGACTACCCAATGTAGACACCCATCTGAGCAGCTGCTATTTCCCCTTGCCCATCGACGAATTTGACAGTAATTCACGAATGTAGCTGAAATACAGGAAGCATTTTGACAGTAATTCAGGAAGCACCGAACACTTGCTCATCATTTTCACGCACAGCTCCCACACGTATTCACAGACACAAAATGTTATAAAAAACGCTGTCAAATAAAATCAAGGGGCAAGAGAAGTAGAAGTTGGGTATCTGTATTGGCTCATTTGTGCTAATAACATAATTAAATCATAAATATTTTTTTTCCTTTTTCAAAAGACACTCGTTTTAAATCGCTTCAATAAACCAGTAATGATCATAGTCTTTTCTCGCATGTATTCTGCATGGTTTTGTTATATGGCAAGGAATTAAAAAAAAGAGAGAGACTGTTTCTCTATTTACTTGAAATAAAATTCCACAGAACACAAAGTCGAATCCTCTAAATCGAACGTCTTATAAATTGAATTTCCCCCTAACTCAATTTGATGCGCCATATTTTGGCATTCCCCTCAATCTTCCATACAAAAACCATCCCCAAGTCGAACAATCTTAAGGTCGAAAGTCCCTCTAACCCGAATATATTCTTTCCAGTCCTGGTCTATTTTCAATACCTTTAAGTCGAATTTTATTTCTTTCGCTGAAAAATAGACAAAAGAAATGTCCTCTCGCAACTTGTATCAAGTACGCACACTCGCATTCTCTGACTTTCCCAAAGTGGTCCTAGACGAAGAACACATTTCGTGTTGATTTTTGTAGCGCAAACACGTCGGAGAAAATAGCGCACGTTGTTGCCCTTATGATTGTTTACCTATGCACGAAAGAGAGTAGACGACGTTCACAGCAAAAATGAGGATTTGCTTGCGAACATGGCCCCACATGTGAACATCGCGAGCGAACATGGCACTACACGCGATCATCGCGAGCGAACACGGTCGTTGTCGAGAGCCATCTCTAGTCGCATCGTGCAGACACAAGCATTCGGCTTTTAATTTGAAAACAGTTAGGTATCTGAGATGCATTCTTGTTTCATTTAGCGCGTGAATTGGAAGTTTACTTTAAAAAAGTAACATAAAGACGACTGCCAGTATAACTCCAATTGTAAATATTACAGTTCAAAATAAAGCATTTTCAACAAAAAAAGATATTAATCCCTCTAGCTCGAATTTTTCCACAACTGTATCTAACTCGAACTAATTTTGACGTCCCGTAAGGATTCGACTTAGAATGAAAGTAAATAAGCACAAATCACCTACATATACAAGCTTTCCAGGCTGGAAAACCCCTCGCCCACATTTTACACGCATATTTATTTGGGTTTCTGAGCAAATTCACGCACATTGTTATATGCTTCCGAGCAACTCCATTTTGTTCTAACAAGGGGAGCGCAAGGGTTTGGGGAAACGGATTCAACTGAAATTTGGCATAGTGATAGAATACCATGTGGGTGTACTATCTGTAAAATTTTAAAATGCAATACTCAAAAATAATCGAGAAATTCGCATTTTTTTGTAAGCTAAAACCTACTTGTACCTTATATACAAGTTAGGCTTTGCTCGATTTCGAAGAAGCCGCGGCCTGATGGGTAGAGGTCTCCGCCAGTAACCAAGAGAACACAAGTTCAAATCCTGGTGCGTGCACTTCCTTTGTTTCTTGCTTTTTTTTTTTAATTCATCGTATTAAAAAAATAAACAATGTACCATGTACGTTGTCTCTGACCCGTTACAATACGAACCATGTTTATATTCAATAACTGCTTTGCGGTTAAACCTCCAACGCGAATAGACGTAATTGTGCAGCTAATTTTAATAAACAAGAAATATTATAGGCAAGTAAAAAATTTCATAAAGCGATTACAAAATAGCGCTGAACTTTTTGAGAAGAACTGTGAAATTAACTCTAGAGAGGATTGCCTAAAAATTCACGCAATTGTCCACCATCAACTATCAGCGCCAATATTTTGTGATATGTTGAAATATGCCTGGTATGCCAGTGGACTCTGTGAAACAAGAAGCTTTTTTTCAAATGTGAATGAAGTGTGTTTCTCAACAGATTTGCTGAAAACACCTTGCAATTGTAAAAGGGCAGCATTTGTTTCTTGTTCTTGGTGTACACAAAATTTTTGTTTTGAATGTTTTTACCACAATTATCATTCAGGGACATGCACATCTATAGCAAGTAACATTTCGGAAAAACCTTAAAAACCTTGTCTATAAATATTCTTGAAAAAAAAAACATAAAAAAGATAAAAAAAACACAAAAAAACAAAAACAAAAAACAAAGGAAGTGCACGCACCAGGATTTGAACTTGTGTTCTCTTGGTTATTGGCGGAGACCTCTACCCATCAGGCCGCGGCTTCTTCGAAATCGAGCAAAGCCTAACTTGTATATAAGGTACAAGTAGGTTTTAGCTTACAAAAAAATGCGAATTTCTCCATTATTTTTGAGTATTGCATTTTAAAATTTTACAGATAGTACACCCACATGGTATTCTATCACTATGCCAAATTTCAGTTGAATCCGTTTCCCCAAACCCTTGCGCTCCCCTTGTAAATATTAGATTTTCGCCGCCATTGCTTATTGTACGGTGTGTGGATGGACGTTACTCTTTGAAAGCATGGAATACATTTTTTTAATTAATATAAATAGGCTAAATGTGCTATTATATTGAGTAATGGTTTGAGAAATACGCATTGCAACAAAAGAAACATTTTTTCTAGATATTTCCATTAAAATAAACCTAAAACTTGCAAAAAAATTGGTGGTTGCAATGACTAATCTTAAACAGGAACCAATTGGCAGCTCACATGTATGTATTCATAGACAAAAATTGCATAATAACCGCTGTCAAATGAAATCAATGGAAAAGAGATGAGGCAGATGGAAATTTTGTTTAGCTCATTTGTGGCTATCATCTTCCAACAAAAAATACGCGTTCTGCCACCGCTGTATATATCTCTACTGTGTACATTTATATACACCTATGCACATACATTTATCCATATTTCATATCTCATACCGTACAACACCGTTTCTGTGCGATCATCGTCATGCCAGCTGTATATAAATTTTAGTTGAGGAAATGGGGGTTGAAATGAATGTGGAAAACACCACTGAGACTCTCGTCGATTTTAGCCTGAATTTTATAGATTAAAAAAAACGTTTAATCAGCGATTCGCCCACTAATGGAGATTTTCATAGTTACTATTTCTTAATGCTTTTGGCGAGATCTACAAAACTGCGTTTTTGGATTTCCGAAATTCGCATATTGACGTTTCATCGTTTTTGGCCAAAAGCTCCAAAAGTATTGGGGCCAGAACGCTGAAATCAGTTTTTTTTAATGAACTCATCGAAGCCGATTTTGTGTAATTTCTTCAGATTTTTTGACAAAGTGGTGTGTGTGTACAGGGGGGATTGGCTTTTTGCATTTTTACAGAAAAATGGTTATTTTGAGTCGACCTTAAAATAACCAAAGAATTTTTTGAGACGACCAATTCACTCGTACATTTTTTTTTCGTGTCTATAACTGTTTACACAGCGCCCGCCTAGAACCTCGCCAGTTCTCGACTTTATATACATATCTCAATATACCGCTGGCTTGTTGTGTCAAAATGTGTAAAAAATAAAACCGCATGGAAATCCGTTCAGTAGTTCCTGAGATTAGACCCCCCAAATATTTTTTTAGACTTTGTTTTATAATAATTATATGCTATACTAGCGCGCCTTGCTACGTATAAAATAAATTAACTAATAACTCTAAATTTATTTAACACATAATTCTCTCTAGAAGTGGAAGTATTCATTGAGACGGATTTGACATGATTTTTCCAGATTTTTTGGCAAATCGGTGTGGAAATTAGAGGGGACACCCTTTTTCTAATTTTGGAGCTTCTTATCTTTTTAACGGTACTTTTCACCGACAAAATCCGAAATCTCATTTTGATATATCAGTCGACAGGATCAGGCGAACTTTGAAAGTCAGCCCCCATTTCATCTTAATGGGAGCCATACCCCCCAAAAAATTGGTACCAAAATCTTTTTGACAGAATTCTGAACAAAGTTGCCAAAGACATAAACGCTCTATCCCTTACTATTTAGAAGTCTATAAAGGACAAACAAACAAACATTAATCTTTTATATACGACGGATATCCACTCTACCATCGACGATCGACTGAAAATGGTGGAAAATCCATCATTTTAAAAGTGAGAAACAATGATGTGATGATGAAATTGATAATCGTTGAGTATCTGTCGTGCCATATTCTTACTTTAAATTTTTAATCTTCCCAGACTTTGTACTATAATATACTTGCAAACCTGTTACTAAAAGTTTTAAATCTTCATAGACTTTAAAAACATTTTCTAAGTTCTTTCTAAAAATTTCAAATCTACGCTGACTCTGAAAACGTTTGCACACTTCTTACTAAAAACTTTAAATCTACGTAGACTTTGAAAACACTTTATAAGTTCTTACTAAAACTGTTTAATCCACGCAGACTCTGAAAACATTTGCACACTTCTTACTAAAAATTTTAAATCTACGTAGACTTTGAAAACACTTTCTAAATTCTTACTTGTAAAATCGTCAGTTTTATTAAATAATTAATACTACACAAGTTACAACTTCACTGCTTAACTAAACTCAACTGAAGTCGAAGTCCACTGAAGTGGAAGTCAACTTTGACTCGGTGCTGTCAAACTTGCTGACGTTCACGCTAACATTTTGCAATCTGTTACATACTAAAAATTTTAAATTAACGTAGACTTTGAAAACATAACGCTACTTTTCACTAACCCGAAAGAAAACTTAATCTCATTTGCAAAGACCTTTTGGTTGAAAACATGCAAGGCGCGCCTTGCTACCTATAAAATAAATCAAATTTAAAAAAGGTCACAGGGGCCACCCTTTTTACAACTTTGGAGCTTCATATCTTTCCAACGGTACTTTTCACTGACAAAACCCGAAAGAAAGCACAATCTCATTTTTAAAGAGCTTTTGAAATATCACTCGTCAGGATCAGGTGAACTTTGAAAGTCAGCCCCCGCTTCACCTCATGCAGACATCAATGCTCTATCTCTTACCATTTAGCAGTCTATAAAGGACAAACAAACATTGATTTTTATGTATAGAGATTATATAGAATGAAAGCATTTGCAAATTTGGTAATTTGAACCGCCTTGGGCGTGTTTACCAAAATAACCATTAAAACATCTAGCGGCAGCATATGAAAGAGAAGGAGAACGTCCACCAATCGAAACACTGCATGTCGCATATCTGCGCACTAAGAAAGCATCACTTTTAACCCTTACTTCACAACGTATACACCACAATGGTCCACCACAGTGTGCTGCGGCCACCTACCCTTGCAACTGATGCCTGCCTCGTGCCTCGTGTTACATCTGGTTCCCGAGTCGAAGCAATGTAACGAAATGCCACAACCGCTATCCTTTTGCCCCTTACGTGGGGAAGTCGAAGTCCTTTTAGCGGTTGTTGTTGTTGTACGGTGGTCGGTGGTATAACTACCATAGTGGATGGAAGGTCATGCGAAGGAATGACAACGCCTGCGGTTGCAGAGTTTACGTGGGCGATGATGCTCAGTGCTGTTGGTGTTCACATTGTCTGATGCTCCCCGTTTCGATTACAACGCTGGCTGTTCCCAGAAGTGGCGTGCTCATGCCGCGCTGGTAAATTGCTGAGTCTGTTTATTTTTATTTTTCTGCGCTCCTTAGCATATGCATGTGCGGACATTCGCATTAATTATTTTTCCGTTTTGTGGGTTGGTCACTTGGTAAATTAACCAAAAGGGGTACCAATTATAGTAGGAAAGTTAATACAAGGAGTATGTCGAGGACGACGAAAAATTTGTGTTTTTTTTTTCCGGAGGTGAGGTTTAGAAAGCTGAATATAGAGGTTAGAGGACATTCTGTGGCGGCTTATAACTTGGGGAAAAGCTTTGGTTTTTTTTCACCTATTTGCAAATAATAAAACTCGACGACTGGTATGTAAATGAGTTTGTGTAATCTTTGAACCGATAATTTCTTGTTTTTATTTCTAATCGTTAGTTACTCATACTCCATTGGCATTTTTGAGGCAATGGCAATAGCACAAATAACCTATACAAGATACCCAGCTTTCCAGGCTGGAAAACCCCTCTCCTACATTTTACACGCACACTTATTTGGGCTTCTGAGCAAATTCACGCACATTGTTATATGCTTCCGAGCAACTCCATTTTGTTCTAAATTTTAGATTTTCGCCGGCATTGCTTGTTGTACGGTGTGTGGATGGACGTTACTCTTTGAAAGCATGGAATACATTTTTTTAATTAATATATTTAGGCTAAATGTGCTATTATAGTTTGAGTAATGGTTTGAGAAATACGCATTGCAACAAAAGAAAAATTTTTTGTAGATATTTCCATTAAACTAAACCTAAAACTTGCAAAAAAATTGGTGGTTGCAATGACTAATCTTAAACAGGAACCAATTGGCAGCTCACACGTATTCACAGACAGGAATTGCATAAAAAACGCTGTCAAATGAAACTAAGGGGAAAGAGACGAGGGAGATGGATATCTTGTTTAGCTCATTTGTGGGCAATAGCATTGGCGATAGGAATCTCGAAGTAGACTGGGCATTTCAGTTTCATTTGTGAATTGTTGCAGTTTCATTTGTGAACTGTCAAAATGGCATACAAGAGCAGTGATAACGTGATGCACAGCTCCCGCGTCTCCTTCCCCTGTAGGCTACGCAGTTTTTCATATATAGCAACCACTGTCCTACCCATGAATGTGAATACGTGTGAGATGCCACATCCAGCAGCTCATGCTGCACACACATAAAGGAACTTAAATTTATCGTTCCTGCTTTTGTTTATTCTTTTCCTATGGGCTCCCAAATTCAAAACGACGGTTGCCACTAAACAAAAACAAAGCCAAATATCTTCTTATATATTGATTGATTAATTAATATGCATTTAATCCTTGGAGGGTCTGTGCCTTAGCCAAAGCTGCTTTCCAACGTTGACGGTTCCTGGCATGCTGCTTCCAGTCCGGAAGACCAAGCTGCCTTGCATCCGCGATCACACCAGAGGTTGGGTCTCCCTCTTCTCCTCGAATCAGGAGGCTCGGATTCGAAGACCCTTTTAGCTGGAGCGTTTGTTTCAATGCGCTCGATGTGGCCGAGCCACTGTAGTCGACGGATTTTTGCCTTCCGGACTATATCCACATTTGTACAGCTCATTCGCTCGCAGACTGGACCGAATATCCGTCGAGTCAGGAGTTTTGACCCTAGTTATTTGGACAAACCGAAGTAGCAGCGGTTGCCGAGGGTGATTCTACGACGGATTTCCACTACGATGTTATTCGTGGAGTTTACGTTCGCCTAGAGGTATACGAACTCCTTAACTACCTCGAAGTTATAGCTGTCGACTGTCACATTTCGTCCTAGGCGGTGGGCGACGGATTCTTTCATCGTCGATAGCATATATTTGGTTTTCTCCTCATTTATCTTTAGACCAGTTCGTTTAGCCTGCTCTTCAATCGCGGTGAAAGCTTCCACAATGGCTCGCTGGGAACGGGCGATGATATTAATATCATCTGCCTAGCCCAGCAGCTGGACCGACTTGTGGAAGATAGTGCCTTCCGTGTTGACGTTGGCCCGTCGCACTGTTTGCTCCAGCACGAGATTGAAGAAGTCGCATGACAGCGCGTCTCCTTGCTGAAATCCGGTGCATGTTTCAAAGGGCTCGGAGGTTCCTGAGCCGAATTGCACGGTGCATCGAGTGTTGTTGAGCGTGGTTCGACACAACCGGATCAGTTATGCTGGGATTCCGAATTCAGCCATCGCACTCCATGGGACGAATGCTGTTATATGCGGCTTTGAAATCGATGAAAAGGTGGTGCGTATCGACCTGAAACTCGCTGGTCTTCTCCAGGATTTGTGTGAAAATTGGGTCTATCGTCGATTTGCCGGGGCAGAAGCCGCACTGGTACGTGCCGAATAGTGCGGTGCAAAACAGCTTTAGACGTTCACACAATACACTGGACAGGATCTTGTAGGCGACATTAAGCAGTAGTGCTTAATCGGTAGTTCTTGCACGAGGTAGGATCGCCTTTTTGTGGATGGGGCAAATAGAGCAGGTATTCCAGTCGTCGTCCTCCTAAATTTTGCAGATGGACAGAACATCGCCTCCAGCTTTGAAGAGCTCTGATGGGATACCATCCGAGCCTGCGGCCTTGTTGTTCTTCAGCTTTTTGATGGCTGTGCCGATTTCTTCAATGCTGGGAGGGGGAACGACTTCATCAACTGGAGATGGGATCTCTTCATCCACTACCACTTTCTCTTCTTCATGCTCGTTAAGCAGCTGTTGGAAATGCTGCTTAAAAACATCCACTATTCCCTGCGGGTCGGTGCCAAGATTATTCTCGCAATTTCGGAGAGCTAGGGTGCCATGCTTAAAGCCCGCTGTGAGCCTTTTTTGCCTTCTTATAGAAAGATCTAATTCGGTTCTTGTCCCTGGACTCTTCAATATCCTTGAGCGGGGAGGCTGTGAAAGCCTTCTTTTTTCGCCGCAGCGTCTTTTTCTCCTCCCTTCTTCTGGCTAGGTATTCCTCGCGCGCTGCTCTTGTTTTTCTTTGCAGCGCTTTTTGGTACGCCTTGTCTTCTCGCTTTTTCTGCTCACACTCGCCGTCATACCACGGGTTTCTTGCCGGGGTGGTTGGTAGCCCATCGTGGCTTCGGCTACTTCCTTGATGGCAGAGCGGCAATGGAGCCACATGTTATTGGCGTTTGTGTCCGACGTAGGCATACTGGCGAGTCGTTCGTTCAGACGCTCCCTGTAGTCTCTGATGATATCGGGGGTGTTCAGGGTGTTCGTCCAATGTCGAACCTCCTTTTGGTTGGCTGGTGCAGCTTTCGAACATTGGAAAGTCGGGCTCTGAATCGTGCTGCCGCCAGAAAATGGTCAGAGCCGACGTTTGCCCCCCTGAATATTCGTACATCCAGGATGTTGGACGCGTGCCTTGCGTCAATGAGCACATGGTTAAATTGGTTGGCCGTTCGGCCATCTGGAGACCGCCAGGTTGCTGTGTGGATGCGTTTGCGAGAGAATCTTGTGCTACTTATCACCGTATTACGAGTTGCCGCAAAGTCCATAAGTCGGAAACCGTTGTCTGTTGTCGTGTCGTGGATTATGTGCTTTTCGACTACTCCGCCGAAGATGTTTTCTCGACCGATTTTGGCGTTGAAGCCACCGAATACGATTTTGACATCGTACTCCGGACAGGTTCCGTAGGCGTTGTCCAGGAGGTCGTAGAACCCCTCTTTGATGGGCTCTTCAGCGTCGTCGATAGGGGCGTGTGCACATATGAGAGTAATGTTGTAGAATCTCCACTGGATGCAGATCACAGCTAGGCGATCGCTTATTGGTTTAAAGTCGATAACTTTCGACCTCAGCAGACCTGTTGAGCAGCTCCGGGAGTGTAGAGAATTCGCACATTCGAGGAGCATACTCGCAGATGGTAGTCCTTTTTCGTGCCGTGTTGTCGTCGTTGGTTTCTTGTTTCCGAGGCTTTGTTCAGCTCTTCCATAATAATTGGTGTTTTTACATGGGCGGGTCGTTAGCCCTCCGCATAGGCGCCATCCTGGTCGGGTTGAGTTGGGCTCTCTTGCCTGGAGCGATGGCTGCATACATTAGTTCACCCTCCAACGGTTGTTAGGTGGCTATCCAGAGGGTGCCGCGTGTAGGCTGTATGTCAGCTTGACCTGCACACTATAGGGATCGATGCTGGCAACTCGCCATGTTGAGTGCGATCAGCAGCCTTACCCTATGTATACAAGCCCTACCCTCTCTTCTCATATATGGGACAAAATAAGCCGAGGGAAAGGTGAAGGTTGAAAATAATTTAGTAGTAGTAGTTACATTTATTTTCATTGACTAACATAGGTATTAGTTAACGAATACTTAATGGGATTCATAAAAAAACGCGAACGGGGAGGCCGAACCTCCCCCCAACCGTTTGACTTACTCCAACTAAAATTCCGATTTTACTTTTTAATATTTTATTAATTACATCCGTTCCTGAACAAAACCAAACTAGGACTCACTCTTAGCCTAAACATATTATTTACTCTAAGTGTCTGTTCCTCCGTTCAATTCGCAGTGTCATCATATCAAGTGCAGCGCGTGTATCCGGCGCAATGCAATTTGACTCCATGCGTCGTTTCCATGAGAACATGTTTGCACCTGACCAAACCAAATGTGTCGACTCACCGAATGCTCACTCGGGAATTATCGCTGTGCGGCATGTTAACTGTATTACATATTTGCTTTGCACTCAACTTGCACAGAGATATGATAACAATTTATCTTACTACTGAACAGACTTATGATATAACAATATCAATATATATGATATATCGGAATTTTAGTTGGAGTTATGATATAACAATATACTATACTATACAATTTCTAGTAGAAAGCTTTTAAAGGAAAATATTGACAAACACCTTTATTTAACATATATGAGACAAAATAACCCGAGGGAAAGGTGAAGGTTCAAAATAATTTTAAACACTGAATATTATTTGAATTTGAATTGTTAAATAGTATTGTTGCTGCACAACAAAACAATCAGCACTCACCTGAAAGAAAATTGAGATTATCATTAAATGTTAATCAATTAAAATATAGCAAATTGTACTTACCTTCAGTCTGTAACATAAACATATAATGAATTATAAGCTAGTTGTCAAATGCATCGCATATGTTCTGTCTCTGTCATGCACATTTATGGAAACATAGAAATTCCCAAGTGTCGAGAGGAAGAACATATGCATGCAAAATTAATGTTGCAAAAAATAAACATTGCACGCAACATTTGGAGTCTTCAACTCACCAATAAAGTAAACAAGAGAGGAAAAGGGTCCATTACCCCTTCCTATTGAGGTTCGAAGATCAGCGGTTAATTCTTACATGTGCAAAATACGGAAGTCAATTGAGGACTTGACCTTCTTTTTGTAAACGAATTTAAGCTGTTACCTTGTCACTGCGACAATTGATAACAAAATAAACGGTAAACACAAAAATCATTAAAACGCGTAGTTTTACACTTCACAACTTTACTTCACAAGCACGCCTTGAGTATTATATAACACTTTTATACTCTAGAAAAGTATGATTTGTAGGATTTGCAACTATTCTTAAATGTAATGAACAATTAACCCTTTCACTGCTTACTTTTCCATGGTCCACTTAAGTTTTAGTTTCTGTCATTGTAAAGATTGAAAGATTATAAAGAAGACTCTTGCTTTTTATCATTTACAAAACAAACGTTATTAGAATTGGTCAAATAATTCATTAGAAATAAAAACTATTTAGGCGGACAAAATGAAAAAGTTTTGAAATATCATTGCCCGTACCAGCGTTTTAAAAACTGCTATAAGTTTCATTCGCTCTGCTTTTGTTGTTGCTTATGCTACTGCAAAAATCGGTAGCAACAGTCGAAGCAAAAGCACAAATCGATCATCACTAACACTTGCTCATCATTTTCACGCACATTTGTTTGATTTGTTGTTCAAAGCTCTCACACGTATTCACAGACACAAAATGTTATAAAAAACGCTGTCAAATAAAATCAAGGGGCAAGAGAAGTAGAAGTTGGGTATCTGTATTGGCTAATTTGTGGCTGAAATACAGGAAGCATTTTGACAGTAATTCAGGAAGCACCGAACACTTGCTCATCATTTTCACGCACATTTGTTTGATTTGTTGTTCAAAGCTCCCACATGTATTCACAGGCACAAAATGTTATAAAAAACGCTGTCAAATAAAATCAAGGGGCAAGAGAAGTAGAAGTTGGGTATCTGTATTGGCTAGTTTGTGGTTTGTACTCTCTTATGTTACTAACACCTTTTGCTAGTTGAACCTGATTTTTCAAACTTTCGATTTTTTTTTTAAGAGACTAAATGGGTGCCTATTGCCCTACTAATCATGTCGGCGGTCAATTAACTTGACAGTTTCAAAATTCTTTAAATGACTTCTTATATATAAAATCAAGATTTGATAAATGTAAATTAAAAGGCTGTACAATTGACAATTGTAAACTTATGCCATAATCACAAATTAGCCAATACAGATACCCAACTTCTACTTCTCTTGCCCCTTGATTTTATTTGACAGCGTTTTTTATAACATTTTGCGTCTGTGAATACGTGTGGAAGCTTTGAACAACAAATCAAACAAATGTGCGTGAAATGATGAGCAAGTGTTCGGTGCTTCCTGAATTACTGTCAAAATGCTTCCTGTATTTCAACTGCATTCGTGAATTACTGTCAAATTCATGGATGGACGAGGGGAAATAGCCGCTGTACAGTTGGGTGTCTATATTAGGTTGTCTGTGGCCATAATAAAGAAATATAATTTTTTTTAAGTAATCTAAAATAACATGAACATAAATTTTTATGCTTAGGCCTAAACTGTAGTGTAGAGTTGTTTTTGATGCTGCCGGTGTTGCTGCTTCTTTTTCTGCTGATGCTGCTGCTGTCCCTGCTAATGTTGCTGTTATGTCACAAGCTTCACGTCCTATAGCCGAGTTTGCTCCTGGTCTTTTTCACTGCCCAATCTTTGCTGCCGGCGTTCGAATAGGTTTTTGCCAGGTCTTACCTTTACTTGTGTGTAAAATATTATTTTTTGTAGTCTAATTTTGCAAGTTCAACTCCTTATTATTTTGCAACAAGAAGTGTTTTCTTAAACATAATTCACTGACGCCCAACTCGTTAGTTTTTTGGTATTGTAAAACTCCAAAATTCTTGATATAAAGAAAATAGAGCTGCTTTTTATTTACAAGAAAAAAAGAGACCTATCCTACTACAAGAAATATAGAAGAAACAGAAATCAACGATGAAAATGCTGATAACAACTATTATGTAAGATAATCAATACATTAATTTAAGTGAAATTAAAATTAAGTTGTGTAAAAAAAAAGATATTTGTCATTGTGAAATTTGTTTGTGTTAAAAAATACAATAATGTCAGAACTATCTAATACAATAGCGGCAGCTGTCCAGGTAGCTGTAGAAACAGCATGCTAATTCATTATTAAGAAAGTCGCTGAATGTGCAAAACATTAGTGTAGTTAGTGCTAGAATTGACGAACTGAAGAGAGCGTATCTTCTGAAGTAAAGGGTGATTTTTTAGCTATTATCTTTTTGGCAACACTGGTTTAAACAGCTGACTCACGTTTCGCGTTTTGTTTCACTGTCAAACAACTTCAGTTTCTTCTATAATTTAACCATGAATCGTCTTACAAACGAACAACGCTTACAAATTATTGAGTTTTGTTATCAAAATGCGTGCTCTGTTAAGAAAGTTCAGAAAGTAAGAAAGTGTTCAGCGACGAAGCTAATTTTTGGCTCAATGGGTACGTAAATAAGCAGAATTATCGATTTTGGAGTGAATATCAGCCAGAAGCAATGCAAGAGCTACCAATGCATCCAGAAAAGTCACAGTTTGGTGCGGTTTATGGGCTGATGGCATCATTGGACCGTACTTCTTCAAAGATGATGCGAATCGTAACGTAACTGTGAATGGTGAGCGCTACCGTGAGATGGCATCCAACTTTTTTTTGCCCTAAATGCAAGAGCTTGACTTGCATGACATGTGGTTTCAACAAGACGTTGCCACATGCCACACAGCACGCGCAACAATGGATTTATTGAGAGGTGAGTTCGGTGAACATTTTATTTCACGTTCGGGACCGGTCAATTGGCCGCCTAGATCGTGCGATTTAGACTACTTTTTGTGGGGCTATGTTAAAGCTCATGTCTATACAGACAAGCCTGCTTCAATTGACGCATTGGAAGACAACATTGAAGCATTTATTCGTGAGATACCGGCCGAAATGTTGGAAAGAGTATGTCAAAATTGGACTAAGCGGATGGACCAGTTGAGGCGCAGTCAAGGTCAACATTTGCATGAAATAATCTTCAAACATTAAATTATATGGACCGTACTATCGATTCAAATAAAGATTTCATGCATTTTTCTGAATTTTATGTGTTTTTTTTGAAAAACTTTCCTATAGCTTTTAAAAAATCACCCTTTAGTTCCATATAAGCCCATTGGTATAATTTCTAGTGTGAAATGTGAAATTTCATTAGAAATTCGCGAGTTTTGGGGTGAACGGACAAGATATATTTCATGGCGGCAGGCAGTTCAAAAGGGAATTAAATAATTCGAGCATTATGAAGGCTCAGAAAAATTTCAGAAATAAAATTGTTGGATCAGCTGATTTAATCTTAGCGTCCCATAATACAATTCTTAATTTTAATGCAATAATAGAACGTCTTGATAACACTTATTCTGACAAACGTCCATTACATATTTTAGAGAACTAAATGAGAGTGCTATGTCAAGGTAATTTGAGCATTGCGAAGTTCTACGATAAGGTTGGACAGCACCTCATGGACTATTCAGGGAATAGCCAACTGATTGACTCTTTTGGAGTTAAATTCCGAGCAGATGCGCTACGGGTATTCATTTCAGGCTTTAATAAGCCTTTCTCTTTTCTGCTGGATGTGAAGACTTGCCACCGGCGCTGGCAAAGGCAGAAGAGCTGGAAGCAGTACAGGTATAATTTTGCTAGAGCTTTTGACAGCATCTTAAATATAAGGACAAGTTATAATACAAATGTTTGGAGAAATCCTCATTTTAAACGAGTTTTTTCCACAACGCGATCAAACTAACACAAATAATTTAAATTCTGCGAGATTTCGATATAATGGAAAACCAAATTCAAGTTGGAAAAACATAATAAGGCAACAAGCAAGAGAAATAGAATAAATTGTATTCAAGCTTACGCTTTAAATGAGAGTGAAAACTGCTCTATAGATGAATATGACTACCAGATTAGTTTTTTAGAGTAAAGTCGGCTTAGTGCGCCGGATTGTTAAGCGAGAGTACCCGGGTTCGAATACAGCTCAGGAAAAAAACACCACAAACCATTTCCACGGCCCCACCTCCAGCGAACGACTGACAATCCTCCTGGAGTATTTCTGTTACGGAAAGCTTTCGCTTCCGGCTTTCGAAACCGGTCCTCTTCACATGTGTCTAATTATAACGCGCACAACACAGTGGAGGCGCGAAAAGCTAGGCCTTGGCTCTTCGTGGGCTGTTACGCTACTAATGATGATGAAAGTCGGCTCTACCATATGTTGAAAAGAATCTCAATAACGAAGTTAGATTGAAAATCTTAGTAGACACTGGTACAGACAGACAGACAAAAAATATATTATATAAGGTTGTCAAATATCTCCCTTCCGCCGTTTTGTCTTTTGAATTTTCCGGTTATGTACAAAGCGCTACAGAGCTCGTATCTGGCAATATTATACATCATCTGGCAATACTATAGTATCTGGCAATACTATACATGAAAGGTCTTGACATAACCTACAAAACGACGCTATGCATGATTAGTTTGGATATTGCGTTCAACAGTTATAGCCGTGTAAACATGGAGTTCACTAACGCCGAAATTCGCGGTATTTTAGAGTTTTGCTTCGTTAAAGGCAAATCCGCTAGAGAAACGTTCCGTGAGATTAATGGTGTTTTGGGCGATGGTACTCTATCACTTCGAACCACGGAGGAATGGTTTCGACGATTCAGAGCCGGTTAAAACGATATTTTAAGCCATCTGCAGAAGGCTGGATACAAAAAAAAGCTTGATGTTTGGGTGCCGCATGATTTGACGCAAAAAAACCTTCTGGACCGAATCAACGCCTGCGATATGCTGCGGAAACGGAACGAACTCGACCCATTTTTGAAGCGGATGGTGACTGGCGACGAAAAATGGATCACATACGACAATACCAAGCAAAAACAGTTGTGGTGGAAGGCCGGTGAATCGTCTCAAACAGTGGCCAAGCCGGGATTGATGGCCAGGAAGGTTTTGCTGTGTGTTTGGTGGGATTGGAAGGGAATCATCCACTATGAGCTGCTCCCATATGGCCAGACGCTTAATTCTACCATCTACTGCGAACAACTGGACCGCTTGAAGCAGGCGATCGACCAGAAGCGTCCAGAATTGGCCAACAGGAAGGATGTAGTGTTTCACCAGGACAACGCCAGACCATACACTTCGTTGATGACTCGTCAGAAGCTACGGGAGCTCGGATGGGAGGCTTTATCGCATCCACCATATAGCCCGGACATAGCGCCAAGTGATTACCACCTGTTCCTGTCCATGGCGAACGCCCTTGGAGGTGTGAAGTTGAACTCAAAAGAGGCTTGTGAAAAGTGGCTGTCCGAGTTCTTAGCAAATAAAGAGGGGGGCTTCGACGAGGGGCTATTATGAAGTTGCCGCCTAGAACAGATTATGGAACAAAACGGCGCATATTTGAACTAAATCCGATTATTGTAACACTTTTTATGAAGCATTGAATGAAGAGCAAAAAAGCAGAAGGGAGATACTTGGCAACCTTGTATTAAGAAACTACCTTGTTGAAAAGCAATTTCAAACGATAAGCCTCTTAAAGTAAGGACCCTAAACGGTGAGAATACTATAACTCAAAAATGCAGAATTCGGTTTTGTAATACTATTACAGATTTTTTTGTCCTCCCTCTATTAAAAACGTTCGACAAATAAAGTCGTATCTTTCTCGTAAAAATTAAAGCAGATACCGAAAGCTCTATATTACTTCATAAAATGGTGATATGTTTTTCAAATTCCTCAAATGCGAGCAGGTAAACAATATCGAAATAGATTCTAAAAGAGTTCCTAAAAAAATCAGAAATGAGTTTAAACAATTAATTGAATACTTTTCAGAAGTTTTCGCTAACCCCGATGAGAAACTACCCTTCGTCGAAGCCCTCCAAGTCGAAAATCCCTCTAACTCGAATACATTTTTTCGACTCTTGGTCTATTTTTAATTCCTCTAAGTCGAATTATTTTTTTTTGCAAAAAAATATACAAAAATTCCTCTCGTAACTTGTATCAACTTGTATTGCATGCTCTGACTTATTCTATTTGGCACTGGAGGACGAGCAACTTTCATTTCACGCTGATTTTTTAGTGCAAATAGAAAAAAGCGCATGTGGTTGTCCTTATTATTGTTTACCTATACAAGAAAGAAAGATAATGTTCACAAATAAAATGAGGATTTGAATGGCGACCTACTCTTCAAACATTGAATCAAAAGAACATGAGAAAATCGAAACTATTCGCCAACGGTTCTCGAAGGACAATCATGTTGGGCGAATACAATACTCGTCTAGGGCCACATAATCGTCGTCTACACATAACCACAAATGAGCTATAGGTTATTAGTGCGCACAACCGTCGTAAATAGTCGGCGTAACAGCCCATACAGGGCCAGAGGCTAGCTTCTTCGCGGCTCTACTGTGTGCGCAATATTTTTTGACACATGTGGAGGGGACCTACTGTTTAATGCCGGTTCCAAACGGCGAATTGCAAAAGCTTTCCATGAAAGAAGTACTCCAGGAGCGTTGTCAGTCGTTCGCTGCAGGTGGGGCCGTTAAAAATGTTGTGTCTCTCCAAAATTACAAGCTTTTTTAAGCAATTTCCATTGTTTTTTCCTTACATGTATACTTTTTTGAATAAAATAAAAGCTTTTAAACAAAAATAGATATTAATCCCTCTAACTTGAATTTTTAGAAAAATCCCTCTAACTCGAACTAATTTTGATATCCCGTGAAAAATCGACTTCAGGGGGCTTGGACTGTATTACTGTACAGTAGATTTAAATTCCGGTTTCCACCGAATTCTCTTAGAGGAAAAGGACCGTGCGGAAACAGCGGTCTCCATCAACAATGGAAAGTACTATGACCGATTAAAAAATGGTACTAGCATTTTGAAAAAGGGCAGTCGACAACGTACTGACAGGAGATAGGAAAACGCTGCCACATCTATATAGATGATGTAATAACCTTTTCAAAATAAGACATTGAACACTTAGAGGACACCAAAATAATAATTTCTAAACTTTTAAATGCTAACATGAGAATATCTGCAGAAAAATGTAAGTTTTTCAAACAAGAGTTAGAATTCTTATGATTTCTCCTGTCTGCAGACGGTATCAAGACTTGGCCTAGTAAAATAAGAGGCAGTTAATTTTGAAGTGCCAAAATCACTCCGTGCTCCAAGATCAGAATAAAAGGTAATACCTTATTTGACTGTCACTTTCTGTGACGTAAGCAAAGTCGTAAAATTTGCATTCAAATCAAATTGTATATGGACGACTGGATTTTGGGTAGTGAAGTGAAATGAAAGTGAATTAAAATACTTCACCTTTAAATATATGTATGTACAGTCTGTTTATTTTCAATATTGCTTTATTACTATAAATATATTTACATCTTAAAAACTAACTTAATCTATGAACAAATTTTATTGAGTTTTCTTTTGAATTTTTTTATGGGAAAGGTCTAACAAATTTTGGTTTTAAATTCTTATTCTAAAATACATTTTGCATCTATAAAATGCTTTTATAATTATAGGACTAAGACCACAATTAGAACTTAAATCTAACTTTCTATTAACATAATTTGCACCTGGCCTTAATACATTGTTCTTATTATAAGTACTGAAAATTATATTTAATTTTTCTAATTCTAACATAAATAATTTGTTGGGTTTGTATAAGCCTCCTTCGGTGATACTATTTATCCATGTTAATCCGCTGGAGTCCGTTTTGTCGGTTTATTGCTGAACAAGATTACCTACCTTTGTCTTGAATCTGTTGATTAAGTATCCAGCGAGGTACTCCAGAGCGTCGTACTTCAGGTTATCCATTGCGTGATCTTCATCTGGAATGTTATCATTTTCAGGCTCGAGGGGAGAAAGAAGTTCGGAAGTTAGTGGTGAACTATTGTAACATATCGCTTTGGCAGTTTTGGGACCAGCTTCCATTTCAGTTTCGGCTTCTATAGAGGATTCTACGTTCGCAGCATTGTATATTAAGCCTTCATTCCTGCCGACTAAATAATAGCGCAAACGGTATTTAAACTCGAGTGCGCTCGGGTGGTCATAGAGATCTCCTATGGCACGAATAACACCAAAAAACACCTCTAAAACATCTTGATTTAGTCGGTAGGTCAGAACATATTCTGCTTTAAACTTCTCCTTGAGATTTTCGAATAGCAAGGCCAAAGACTTAATGCTTATCAGAATGCCTTTCTGACATGGAAGCTGGCCTGTCCTTTTGTCGAATCGCATTCGCATCACCCGAACACAGAACAAATTGCCATGTTATATTTTTAGTTTTAGTTTAAACCACTTCACTAAATCAATTTAAATAAACAATTTGCATCAAACTGCATGAGTTTATTACTCAGCAGTCGATGTATTTTATGTTGCTAAGTAGTTTTGCTGTTTTCTATAAGAAATTTTACTTTTTGTCAGTAATTGAGAAGGAGTGATGGAGAAAACTAATAGCAAATAAAAGTGTTTTTTTCCTTTTTGGTTTTCCACTTTAAAGTGGCTGTTGTTTTTCTTGATTAGGCTTTAACACAATTAAACCATATGTATATACTTTTTATTTTTGCCAAATAGTTTTTACACACATCTGTCGTGTGTTTCCACCACATTGCTTTAGTCACACATCGAACGAATGAAAAAAACAAAGGGCGGGAAGAGAATACCTTGTATTCTGTGTGTCATGATTTTTAGGTCTTTCTGAGTACTATCGTCGATTTGTTAGGCATTACGCTCAAATAGCAAAACCTCTTACGAAATACCTGAGATGTCTCCAGGTCACATAGGAACAAATCAGTCAAAGAGTGTTCGAATTAATCTAGATTCAGAAGCTATATGTGCCTTTAATAGAAAAAAGAGCATTCTAGCTTCGGATGACGTTTTACTTTACTACCCAGATCTGCATAAGCTACTAGATCTAACAGATGCATCATCACAGGCAATAGGAGCGGTTCTCTATCAAGCTGGTAGACCTATCACAATGATATTTCGTACTTTGAGAACAGAAGAGAAATACGCAACCAATGAACGTGAAATGCTTGCAATAGTTTGGGCATTTCCATCGTCAAGAAATTACCTATACGGAGCCCCTGATATTTACATTTATACATTTATAGTCACTTTTGCGATATCTGAGAAAAACCCTAACTCCAAACTTACACGTTGGAGGGCATTTATCAAAGAATTTTCACCAACATTTCACTATAAGCCTGGTAAAGAGAATAAAGTTGCAGACGCAGTTTCTCGGCAGCACATTAATCTTCTTTCTACTTCGGAACAAACTGTTCATAGTCCCTAACTGCAATTATACGTTCCGTAGAAAACCCTATGAATTGTTTCAAGAACCAAATATTTGTAACTCATGGTTCTGAGCAAATCAAAAAATTTAAAATTATTTTCGAAAAAACCATCTATTGTGTTCAGATCTAATGCAGAACTGATTGATATGTTGCGTAACATCCTTCATCTGGATATAATTAATGGAATTTATTGCTATCTTAAAACACTGGGAAAAATCCAGAATGGCATCGTTAATGCCTTTCCCAAAATCAAAATAAAATATACAAACAAATACGTGCAAGACGTTTTCAGTCCAAATGATCAAGAGGAAATAATTATAAATTAGCAAAATAGAGTTCATAGAGGACCACAAGAAAATTATAAACAAACTAGCTGCACCCGCGACTCCGTCCGCGTCGACTTAGAAATGTATACAGTCAACAACTTAAAAAATATTTCTGACCAATATTTGTATTTAAAAACTTGTTAGTACATTGTTTATGTTATTAGTTACTAGCTGACCGTCATATCTTTAGGGTTTTGTTGGAAACTGGAAACTGGATACGTTTGAATTCAAAAGGGAAATCGGTTGGTATTGGTATTCTTGGGATTAGAACATCCTCAGCCTTAAACTTTCGTCGCTTTAATCAAATTTCTTTAACGGCGAGTCTTGTTCCATTGCACAATTTTGGTTGATTTAAATTGCGTAACATCACCTTGAGCTGTAAGTTGTGGGGTGGTAATCCTGCCAAATCCAATGAATTTAGGAATTCAGTTGGATAATTTACAACTTCATTTTGATCGATAATGGAATCGATCGACTTAAATGAATGTATTCTTCCATAAATTTCATTCTGGATTTTTATATTCAAATCATCAACATCCTTATTTTTTGCAGCTAATATAGCTCGTTCGCTCAACCAAACATGGTTTTTATAATTTACTCCGATATTTAGGAACACTTTCGATATCAATTGTTCTTTTGACGATGTAAACTGACAAAAATTTGGTGGAAATGAAATGAGGCTAGTAGAAGGGCCAGCAGGCATTTTCCGGGTGCGTCCAGGAAAAAAAAATCCTCCGTTATCGACATTAACTGCTGTCATTATCGTGTCGTAAGTTGTTTTTTGCTGTTGATTTATAAGTGGGACTTTATTTAGCACTGATTGAAAGCATTTCTATCGTATTGGCGTTCTCTTTCAAATTCACGATTGAATACATCATAGGTGCAGGCATTCCTAAGTCATGTAACATCTTGCCAGACATTATCACGCACAAATCCTCTAAAGATATTAATACCTCATTATAGATTCCAGCGCAAAGTTCAAGCTCGGGATTTTCCGTTGTTGTTGGGGTGAACTGTGTAAATGCGCCCTAATGTTGAATATACATCCACGTATCCTAGTACAGGCTGTCCTTGTTTTCGGTCTCGGTTCACTATCACAGCACTTTCCACGATCGAATATGTCTTTTTTTATTCTGGCCATTCTATACATATAAACATTATCATTCCTTACATTTCTCACATCCTTAATTATTTTTCTTATTTACACACCAATTCATTCTACACGCAGTGGGTTTTACCTACTTATTGATTTCATATCGGGCTTTCTTTTTTCACCCGAAAAAATTAGAAAAATGAAGTGCTTGTTTTTGTTTTCCCTAGACATGAGTTTATCGGAAAAAAGGATACATTATTCCCGAGATTCGATTCCCGGGTCTAGAGATCCTGGAGCAGCGATCTTATGCTCTGCGCCACTGCCACTTCATATTTAAGTCAGTTTTTTTCTGATACATAAAAAATGCTTTGGAAAGCTTTGAAAGCGTTTTTGCACCCGAAAAAATTTAATTGGAAAAAACAAAGAGTGTTTGCTTTTTCCTAGACATGAATCCAGTACATAGATTATCAGAAAAAAGATACGTCATGGCGAGATTCGATTCGCAGACCTAGAGATCCTGGAGCAGCGATCTTATGCCCTACGCCACGACACTTCATATGTAAAATTGACTCTACATTTTATTTAGAAAACCTTTATATGGCAAATAGAAAAGGGCTATTTTTAGGGTTTTCTCGGCAGTTATTTGAATTTTTCTTACCTTTTAAACCTTCCCTAGACCTCCACGAACATTTCAAGACCAAGATAAGATAAATCCGTTCAGCCGTTCTCGAGTTTTAGCGAGACTAACGAACAGCAATTCATTTTTATATATATAGATTATAAGAAGCCTGAGGCAGTGCTTTGAAAGAACCACTACTACCCTCGATTACATTGCTCTTATTGGCGACCAAAACTCCTAAAATGGTTTATCTACTCTTTGCGTGAATCGGCAAATCGTTTCTTATTCAATTTACTTAACCAACAACAAATCGCAAAGAAAATCATGATTCACGACAACTTTAACCTCTGTTTCGAAAAAAAAAATACAGATAGGTCGGTTTGAGACAATTAGAAAAAAGGGTACTTTGAACACCTACGGTCTTTTTAAGATTCGATGCATCTACTCGTGAGTTGTAGTTAAACTCAATGCATCGAAGCGAAATATTGCTTAAAGCTACGTTTGTAAGGTAAGGAGAAACGTTCGAATTCCAAATATCAATATTTTCGTTCGCAACCTATTTAACGGAACAATCCGGCTTAGTTATTTTCCGAAGCTGTGGAAAGTAGCTGAGGTAATACACCAAAGCCTGGCAAGGACACCGTACAATCCAATCAGCCTACTTCCAGTCCTGTCAACATTTTTCTAAAAAAGTTCTCCTCAAAAGACTTCTACCCATTTTGTATAAATCAAACGCACTCAGCACTCAACCATAGAGCAGGCACATAGAGTGACAAACAAAATATCGGCGGCACTAGACGAAAAATATTCTGCGTTGCAGTATACCTTGACGTGGCTAAGGCTTTTGACTCGGTTTGGCACAAGGGACTATTGGTCAAACTTAGTAAAATCGTTTCTTAGGACTTTTTTCTACTCTTAAAAAGCTATTTAGAAAACAGATTCTTCTACGTAAGAGTAAATGACAAGTGTTCAAACATGCACCCAATAAAACATAAGACATCACCATCCCAGACAGTGAAACGGCCATGATTGCTACTTTTGCGGATGACACTGTCTTGCTTAATACCGGACACGGCGCACAGTGCTTTCACTTGTATGGGGCGATGGAAAAAAATCTGTAAAATGAGAACTCATGGACCGATTTAGATGAAATTTGGAACATAGCATGTGTGCTGCGTCCAAATTTCATATACTCATATACTATGTAAGTAATCGTAGGTCGAATAATTAAATAAAGGTAGTGTGTTGGTTTTGGCTTAGAAAATAAGTATCATATTATTTTCAATATTGCTTAATTTAGTTTTAGGACTTAGTTTTAATACTAATATACATAAAAAAGTTAAGTATAAACGCAATTACAAACTATAGTGGAAATATACGCAAATTATCGGTAGTACCTATATTCTTTATTTCTGATGTCTTGCTCTTCTTCGGAGAGGAAATAATCTCTGCACCATGAAATAAAATCTTATGTACTGTCACCGGCATACAATACCAAGGATACAGATTTGTTCCTGGCCATAAGCTCATTTGATTCCTCGATTCTACATTTTTTTATTTTGGCGCAGCAGTCTTCAAATTATTTGCATGGTCGTTCTGTTTGATACTTCATTTCTATCTTTCTAAAAAATTACTGAAAACTTCTATTTAGCCCATTCACTATATTTAGTTAAAACATTTTCCTTTTTATACCGAACTGCTTTGTATATTTTGTAAAAATGAGACAAGAACCTTCTTTTCACCTCTATCACTATCTCATTATTTTGACATTTGATAACAAAAATTTTGAGAAATTACAAATACTTCCATTTAGGAAATAAGCACAAGGAACTTCATATTCAATTTCAAAACTAGCCATCGTGAAAGTACGAATCGAACGAATTAATAAAAGAAACAAGGAAACGAATAATAAAAAAACACGGTCAAGTAACAAAATAACGAACAAGTAACAAAGTAACGCAATAACAAAATTACAATATATTTATTGAGATCAAAATGAAGAAAAAGAAGAAGTATATGAAACATATAAACTGTATAAGAAACACAAAAGTCAAACCACTCTTCGTTCTCAAACACAAGAAAGTAATCTGCGGTTGCCCCAAAACAATATTTCAAGCAAAACAGCTTTGCAAAATATTTTTACAGAATTTATTTCGGTTAAAATTGTACTAGAATTTCAGACATCGTTACATTTAAATGCCTCGTTCTCCCAAAGTGATTAAAAGTGACTTTTAGTCTTCTTTTAGCTTTCAGAAAATGTATGTCTCCCGTTGGAGCCTCTTGGAGCACTTTTTTTATGAACCAACAAACATTGGTATACCCCTCTGAAAAAGTGTCCTCAGTCAAAAGCCTAGTTTGTGAGATCGGTAAGGAATATGAAAAAGATGTGAATACATTTTGAAAGGTGAAACCCTTTAAAATGAATATCTCAACTTTGAGCTAACGGTACAATCGAACGGAACATCCAAACTCCACAAAATGTTGGCTTTCTAGGTTCTCATATATGTAGAATCCAAAAACCATATCGGTTTTCAAACAAAAACAAAAAATTTTATGATTTTTTTCCACTAGTGCACCACTGTGCGGCGTTCCAACTGCGACCTACCAATTACAACAAATACTGGACAAAGCGAGTGCTTGGTTCACAAAATGGAACGTCAAAATTAACGAAAACAAAACGATA
This sequence comes from Syritta pipiens, assembly GCA_905187475.1. NCBI lineage: Eukaryota > Metazoa > Arthropoda > Insecta > Diptera > Syrphidae > Syritta > Syritta pipiens. Next base: position 56,989,421 of record LR994572.1, on the reverse strand, counting down.
CAAGTCATTTACACAACTAAAACGAAATACGTACCGCTACCACTTACAATAAGTCACAAAAATATATCTATCCAACCAGCCGCTAAATACTTAGGGATCCACATAGACAGTAAATAGACCTGGAAGCACAAATGAGCCAATACAGATACCCAACTTCTACTTTTCTTGCCCCTTGATTTTATTTGACAGCGTTTTTTATAACATTTTGCGTCTGTATATACGTGTGGGAGCTTTGAACAACAAATCAAACAAATGTGCGTGAAAATGATGAGCAAGTGTTCGGTGCTTCCTGAATTACTGTCAAAATGCTTCTTGTATTTCAGCTACATTCGTGAATTGCTTTCAAATTCATCGATGGACGTTGGGTGTCTATATTAGGTTGTCTGTGCTTGGAAGCTACATATCTAACAAAAACAGACTCACAGATAAAACAAAAATTTGGTATATGGACATTCATTGTGACCTGCAAATAAACACAATTGAGATACAAAAAATAAGCAAAAAACACTTGACAAAAATCTTGACACACCGCAACCAAGACATCAACCTGCTCTTCGACGACGAAACTCTCAGAACGAGAAGATTGAAACGAAGAAGACCTATTGATTTGGATCTTTAATAAATATAAGATACATATCTATATCTATACTAATACATAAAGGTGAAGAGTTTGTTTGTTTAAATGCGTTAATCTCTGGAACTACTGAACGGATTTTCATGCAGTTTTCACCAGGAATTGAGCGCCTCAAAAAGTTCTAAAAAAAAGTCAGCGACAGCATATGTCTATCTTTTAATGTAGATCCACAATAATCATTTTTATGGTTCTGTATAAAGTCGAAAAGCTAATCCCCCCTTGAAAATTTCATACCGCTTCCCTAAAAAATCTGGAAAAATTGTAAAAAATCGACTTCGATGAGTACATTAAAAAAAATAAATTTCAGCATTCCGGCCTCAATAGTTTTGGAGCATTTGGCCAAAAACGATAAAACGTCGATATGCGAATTTCGAAAATCCGAAAACGCAGTTTTGTAGATCTTAGTGAAAGCATTAAGAAAAAATAAATATAAAAATATCGATTAGTAGACGAAACCCGAGGAATCGCCGATTGAAAGTTTTTTTAAATTCATAAAGTTCTGGCTGAAATTTACGCGATCTCAGTGGTGTTTTTCACATTCATTCAACCCCTGTTTGCTCAACTACGATTTGCACGCAGTTAGTATGAAGATGATTGCGTTGACATGCGTGCTGTATAGATAGAGGTACATATATGGCATATAAAATATGGATCTATGTGTGTATGTCAACATAAATTTGCGCATTACAGATACAGACAGCGATACCAGATCGCTGATTTTTTGTCGGAAGATGATAGCCAATGGGAAAGTACCATGTCTGAAGCGTTTTCTGTTCTACAGCAAAAGGACTCAGGCGGTTGTTTACTGTCAAAATTTCGTTGTGTTAAATTACTGATTCTGTAAACTATGATTTATAGAGCTTCTGTAGAGGTTCACATAAGACTCCTAGTGATACATATTAGAAGCTGTAATAAAATCAGGGGTAGAATCACCCATGTTATAAACCCATGTATAAACGTTACCGTTGATAGTTAGGGGAACTGGAGCTTTAGTGAGCACGCTGTGAAAAGAAACAAGAGTGGCCGTGTGGTCTTAATTTTGCAAAAAAAAAAAAAAAAACATATTTGATAATGCGTTTTTAGTATTTAAATCAGGATTAGGCTATAGAGGAACACATTATTTTTCATATTGTGTCAAAGTTTTATATGTAGGAGATCATTTTCTAAAGAAACAATAATAAATTAACTTAAAAATCTTAACACCCGGTACCCACTTTACATACTCTCACACAATCATTTTAAATTACATAAAGAATAATCGTATGATATCGAAAGATCATACATTAGTTAAGTTAGCGTTTTCTAGGCTAAGTACTTTCTGTAAAGTGTAATTTTGTTAAAATAAAACGAAGATTGCAATAAAGCGAATAAAACGAGTTTAGCATGTACTGCGCAATTACTGATATTCACGCGGACGAAGTCGTGGGAGCAAGTTTACTGTAATATTGTAAATGTTAAATTATAGCGTATTGATGTTGTTAAAAGTTTTGCTCAAATTGCTAACGCAATCCCACTGGTGACGAAACCTCGACACTGGTCGGAGTCACATGATTTATGCAAGTATTTATTCGAATATAAAAAAAAAAACAAAAGTATCAATAGAATCGATTTGAAAACCCATAGGATTTTTTTTTTCACTTTTGAACGGCTTAACCGATTTCGGTGAAATTTGAAATATAGATTTCTTATGTCCTAATCTAAAATGTTAACTGATTTACTCTTGGATGCAATAAGTTTGATTTCAACTCAAAAAGAAACACCAGCGTATAACAGGCGGTCGTTATTTATTTATATTTATAAATTGCAATAAATTTATCGACTGCGCACTGTTCAACGGTAGTATTCGGGAGATTCAACTGTAGTATCTCCCGCAACTGCTGTGACCCACAACGCAAATTCCTTTCAACTACTTTCTGCTCTACAAAAACAAAATATACAGAACACGTTCGCCGAATAGAAACTGAAGCAAAAAGGGTCGTTCAAATACCTGCGTTCTTTTCATGATGCGTTGCATGCACTTCAAAATTGAAGTCAAACTTAATGCATCTGGACAAAACTTACACTAAATCAAAGGACACAGCATAAAGAATCTAAGTTCCAAGACTCAGCCAAATCGGTCTCAATTTTCAATTCTCAATTTGCAAATTCCAAATATTAATAGAGCCGATTTGAAATCCCATAGGATTTTTTTCTAACTCTTGAAGGGCTGAACCGATTTCAATGAAATTTGGAATATAAATTTCTTATGTCCATTTGACTTTGACTCATCAGAAGTTTGACGCTCAGAAGCAACCGCAGCACATAGCAGACCGGATTCACCGGAATTTATTAAGTGAAGTACCATCGTAAAATGAAAAAAGTTTTTATGTTGAACTCTTCATTTGGAAGCTAAGTTTTCGAGATTAAGCCTTAAAGTCGAAAAAAAGGCGTGCCTTGAAACATTCTACTAATTTTTCGAGTATTGAAGAAATAATGTCGGAAGGTAGAAACATATTAAATGATATAAAAAACGAAAGATCCAAAGAAATACTATCGCAAGGCATAAATGAAATAGAACGTTTACTAGTGCTGCTTAAATTCCCAATTAGAAATAGGCGGTCTATAGATTTTACAAGCTCCGCAATTAAATTCTTAGCAGGCACTCCGGATTATAACGACATGGAACTGCTTAAAGCACAAGGGGACGAAATTGTCAGGGCTAGCAACAGACAGATTGACATTAATATCGAAATTCAAAATAAATTAAAGCAATTAACCGATGTAATAAATATGATGAAAGCTATGATAAGATGACAGAGATAATGTCAAAAAGAAATAGAATAATAATAAACAATTTAAACAATATTGTTCATTCTTTAATTTTAGCTAAAAATAATATTGTAAATCCCTTAATTCTAAGCACAGATGAAATAAAAATAATCAAAATAAAAGAAAATGTATTAACTAAAATAAGTTACATCTTGAATGGTGCTATTGTTAAAATATATTACCAATATGACACTTTAGTATATTTAATTAAGATTCCAAAAGCTTAACAAATCTGTCAATTATTTGAAATCATCCCAGTAGTTTATAACAAAAAAATCATAGATTTAAGTTCAAATATCTCAGCTATTTGTAAGAATATTCACTATCCCTTAAGTGGTTGTAAAAAAGCTCCCTTATATTCCTCAAATTCCTGCATTACCCAACTGCTTAATAACAGTACGGAGAATTGCCCAACAACTGACGTTTACCATATAAATAAGATTGATGTTCTCAAGGATGGCCTAATCGTCGCCAGGGACAAAAATGTAACGGTAGAAGATAACGAACAGCGTATTGTTTTAAATGGAACCTTCCTCATAACATGTGAGACTAACATCAAAATCAATGGAAAGCGGACCATCCTTAAGTAGCCCATACACGATTCAATTCGATTGCAAACTGAGTTGTCAACTCAATTGATAGTTGGCCACACACTACACCAATTGAATTGAAAACCCGCCAATTTAAAAATAATTTTTCACTTTAACACTGAACAAAACTCGTTTACAAACAATTTCACAATCAATAACTACAGCAAATTTCGTTTGACAGCTTGTCGATGAACTTGCCCCCACACGATTCAATTGAGTTGAAAGACTTGCCAGTCCACTTCGAAAAATCAAAATCTTTTGATTTCGATCAGTTGACAAAGCCACACACGGGTTGATTTCACTGTGATTTGACTGAGTTGATGATTGAATTGAATCGTGTATGGGCTGCTTCAAAGAAGTAATTTTCAACGAAAAGGATTCGCTACCGTACTTGCATAAGTTGCACATCATCAGCAATCAGAAAATAAAAGAATTTGCAGTTGCACTCTTGAGAAAAGCGAATGGGTATGGTATGGCATCGGTTTGTAATACTTGTTCTACTCTATACAAAAGTAAGACCGAAAACTGTGAAAATTACAACAGAAGTTGACAACGGCTTATCACCGTTAGATAAGGATTTTATAAAAATGAAAGTACTCAACATTAAGAACGAGGACGTTCAGTCTTAAGGAAGAGAGGAGTTAATGATAAATAGTCCAAAACCCAATCTGTAACCCAAAACCTGTTTCCTTTCCCAGCCAATCTAACTACGACCTTTACCTCTAATCCATATCATACGCAATAACAATTCGTAACCCAACACCAATTTACTTCCCAAGCTAATTCAACCCAACTTTCACCTCCAATTCGTAAACAGTCCATTCATTCAACCAACCATTTCCTCCAATTTTGCCTTCCTTAGCACTGTTCGAAAATAGCTAAGATAATAGTCGAACATAATTCACTTATATTGGGTCTATAACTTCGTGCATTGCATATCTTAGGCAAACAGCTGTCAAAGCTATGCAATGAGTAGCAGTCAGAACTATGCAATTAGTTAAAAAATTATTCCGGCGTTACCAAACTTTTTTGTGTAATTTTTGTTTATAATTTTTTTTTGCTTTTAGATTCCGCGATTCGTGGCGCAAGTTTAAGTTTTTCTCATGAATTTTCAAGTAATATTTTTTTTATAATTCTTGTTGATTTTTAATTTTTGTTTTTATACAAAGCTCATAGCGTAATTTTATTTTTTCTCATAAAATTGTCTTCACTAATATTAATTTTTACTAATAAAACTAACTAATATTAATATTTATTATTTTCGGTGATCACGTGACCTTGTTTTTTATTATTTAAATCACATGCCCCACGTTGATTTATATAATAAATCTTGTTTTTTCATTCATTTAATTGGCGTTCAACGTGGGGCATGTAATTTAATTGTTTGAGACAATATATTTATTATGTCGAGTTTTCTTAACTCGATTCCATACAGACGCTATTTTGTGAGTCTAACTGACTCGCGGTTCAGACTGCCTTAAATACTACTAAACATCGTTCAAAATCAAAAATATCTTGCTATTGCTTATCCTACAGAAGGGAGGTCACTTTCGACCTGCGATCGATGTTACGTTTCCTTATCGTTAATTCTATTCGAAGGGATCGGTGTGTCAACGTTTATTGCTCATATCTGTTGAGGGTTGCTATCCCATGTGTGGGATAAATGTAGCAGGTATGTGGGTAAGCGAGTGCGCTAACTTGCACTTCAAAATTGAAGTCAAACTTAATGCATCTAGACAAAAAATGCATTAAAACACATTACACAACATAAGGTATCTAGGTTCCTAATTTCAGCCAAATCGGTCAAGCCGTTCAAAATTTGCAAAATTCCAAATATTAATAGAGCTGATTTGAAAGCCCATAGGATTTTTTTTTAACTTTTGGACGGCTAAACCGATTTCGGGGAAATTTGGAATATAGATTTTTGTTTGTCCTACACTATAATGTAAACTAATTTGTTTTTGGATGCAAGGAATTCTGGGATTGCACACACGTGTTTAACAATAGAATCTCCGGCGACTGCTGGTAACCACAACGCAAAGTTACTTCAACCACCTTCTGATTTATATGAGAGAAAAAGAGAGAAGTAAATGTGTGCTCGTACCTCGTTCTCATTTAGCCCACAAGAGGTAGAGAACCACCAAAGCGAACTTCCGGAACTAGGGTTACGAACTGTGTACAAACCCGAATAATGCAAAAAAAGTTTTGAGTACATTATAGTAGCAGGAATTTCTCAACGGAAGAGTTTTGAGGTTGCTGCATTTGCATAGAATTCTAATTGTTGGTAAGCGTTGTAGTCGATTCAGTTGTATCGGCTTTGTTGCAAGAAAATCAAAAAATCAACTTCCTAATTTATTGGAACTTAAAAAATATTTGTAGACCTTGTACGTTTTCGAATAAAAATTTAACGCATTGTATAAAGTTTCGCAATTTATGTTCGATTTGCAACTGTTTTGTCCGATACTGCAAACATTCGCAGAAAACAAACAAACAGTGAACTCTCTCTGCAGTTGCTAGAAAACGTGTAGGAAAACTGGTGCCACAGTCTGGATCTGAAATCATACAAAAGTTCTTAAAACCAACCATTTGAAGGGCAGCAGTGTAACATTTTGCTTTACGATGAACCGTGATAAAAGCAACCTGCATACCTAAAAAATTTATTGTGTTAAAATTTCACTGAAGTCTGATGGCTTAAATATAAAAATTTATAAATAATGTTGATGTGTGCTGTTTATTTAATAATTTGTAAAATACAGTGGGAACGCACACTGGTGGTAAAATAGAGAAGAGTGACAAATAATTTTTATGATAATAAATTCGTAAATTAAATTTTGGACATTCCGCAGCTTGCGTTTATCATTAGTCATGACGACTTTTATTTTTGTTCGAAAATTTCAAATGAGAAAACCCAGCAGGACGCCACTTTGTCAGTATTAAACTAACCCCTCGGCGGAACGATAGGCGTCCAGGCTTAAGTTTTTGTACTCGTGTAATCAAGGGCCCAAAAGGGGTTAGTAAATATAGTCCTAACCTAATTAATTACAAAACAAATTAAAGAAGGTTGCACATAATGCGTGATACGGAGCTAATCTACTTATACGGTAATATGTTGAGGGTTGATGATGGGGTTTCAATTACAAGCGAAATTGAGTTAACTAGGATTTCACAAACAAGAGATAAAAATCTATCATGATTCTTTGATAATGCATGGTTATACATGCGGTTGCACTTTGGCTTGCGGCAATATACATTAAAATTAATATTGCATTTTGACCACAAATTGTGATTGAAACGCTGCCACAGTGACCACAATCTATTTCAAAGTATGCCTGGCTCATTATGGAATTTTGTGGCTTATAAGCTCACAAGTGATTGAAATTTTGGTTGAAATTGCAATTTTAGTTTTAATTGTATTTAGTTGAGATGAAGAATAATCACGGTTCATGTTGAAGGGGAATGCAGAAAAATAATTCTCGATTTTCGAGAGGGATTTGATGTCAGTTTATAAATTTAGATGGGATTATGTTGGATTTAAGCAGATAGGGTAATTCATTTCATGATTTACGTCGAAAGCGGGTCACTTTTCTTTTTTTTTAAAGTATTAATTTTAGTACAGTATTTAAAGGATAGGAGAAAACCCAAATTGCAAAGAAACTTTTACTTCTAACCGTTTTCTTATTTTATGAGATAGACGAATATAAAAAAAATTTATAAAAGGACAACGTATAAGGAAAAAAACAATTTCTTATAATCAATGCAAAAGTTTGCGAACCGCATGAAAAAAAACTATCGAAACCAATTGTCATTTCCTTCAAGTTGTTAATGGCATTAATTCATATCAGAGATTCAAAGACGAGTACTTGATTTGTTAATTTCGTGGGTGTTTTTGGGTGTTCCACATTAGTGTTTTAAGTGACTTAGTGGCAATCTATTAACAAAAATACTGCCGAATATTTTATGATTCAAATTGCTTAGCTGTTTAGTAAGCGAATTTTCATGAGCTGCCGATTGATTGTCTCAATAGACTAGCTTAAGACCATTTCCCTTAAGTTCACTAAAGCAATTTTCACACGGTTGGCACGATCAGCAAATGAGAAAGATTTTTCTTTTGTTTAGTTTTATTCGAAACAATAAGAACTACCTGACGTTGTTAGTGTTTAACTAGACTTCCAGTGTTCCTTTATTATTCGTGTACACAGTACAGTACGCAAAACGCAGTGAAACCGTAAAAGAAAAGCTTGCTATTTTCTGTGCAACATATTTATTGCCAATGGAATACTTTCTATTTGTAGCCAAATGGAAAGTATTTCGGTATTTATTTAGACAATCTTTTAACATTTAATCTTCATGTATACAAAACTATAAAAGAAAAAAAAAACAATGTGCTTTAGACCACACGACTGAAGTAAAACTTCCTTAACATACAAATATATATTAACATACAAAAAAATAAAACCTTTTGGAAGATGAAAATCCATTTTTTTTTTTAAAAACACTGCTGCTTTTAATTACATTGCAATTTTAAGTCTTCTTATGCAACAACTACAACCCCCAAAATGGTTTATCTATTCTTTGCGTGAATCGTCAAATCGTGTCCTATTTATTGTACTTCAGTCATCCCGGAGCTTTTGAAGTGCGCATAACGTATACTTTCTCGGAGACTTTAACAAAAGTGTTTTTTTCAAAATTAGTAAACGATCTAGATCGCCAGATACCGAGGACATGTTGTTGTGGAGAAAAAGTTAAAACTACCAAATCTACCGAAAGTCTTTGCAAATAAAAGACGAAAGGGAAGATTATTGGAGCCGACTCCAGTTATTGCCTGATAGTGATAATGGTGAAGAAATGGAAGAAATGGACGAAATTGTGTTGCCGGATAAGCAAAACCCAAAAATCGATCTCCCACCGCCAATAAAACTTATTAAAAAGTCAAGTGATTATGTGCATATATTGTTAAAAAAGTTGAATGTGTCAGACTATTGCATTAAACGAATTTCCATCGGCATTAAAATTATGTGCGAGTCACTAGATTTATATAATTCCGTTATTAAAAAGTTGAAAGATGAAAAATGTCAATTCTTTTCTCACGATCTTAAAGCAGAACAAGCTTTTAAAGTCGTTTTGTTTGGTTTGGGTGAAGTTGATGTCACTGAACTTGACATCATGAACAGTTGAAAAAAAAAATGAATTGATTCAACGCGTACTTAAACGTTTAGACATTAAACTTGTAACTAAAAAATACGAGTATTACACAGACATAACGTACATTGTTTCGTTTGAAAGTGGATCTGTGAAACTCTTTGAATTAAAAAAAAATGTGCGCTCTATTTTCCATACACAAGTGAGTTGGAATTATCAAAGAAAGCCAAAAAACAAATTAACTCAGTGCAGAAATTGTCAAATGTTTGGGCATGGAGAGAAGAACTGCAATATCAAAACATACTGCTCAATTTGTTCAGGTCCACATAAGTCAGAAGATTGCAAAAACACAGAAGCACTCAAATGTGCGAATTGTGGTGAAAGAGAAGTCAACAGACAGTGAATGTGCCAGTCGAATTCGTTATCTGGAGATAAGAGCGAAAATACCAATTAATTCTAATCGCACTCCATCTCGCTCTCGCGTTAACCACAATACGGTACCAGTTACCAGTCATGAGCCTGAGTGATTTTCCGAGCTTGTCATCCAGAAAGTCTCAGAAAATAGTAAAAGACGTCAACATCCCCAGACCAACTGTATGGGAGAGTCATCTGGGAGAGACTTCAAGCAGCAGCAACGTTATCAACAACAACAAATATTCGGACAGCAATGATTTATTTACGATCGAAGAACTCAATGCCCTTGCTATGGAAATGATCACCAAATTAAGTTCATGTAAATCAAAGGTAGAACAATTTCATGTTGTCACACAATTAGCTACTAAGTTCTTGTATTGTAATGTTAAATAATATGTTGTCAAATAATATTAATATTGATACTTGGAATGCTAAAGGCATTAAAGAAAAACAAGTCGAATTTGTAAATTTTCTTACTAACAATAACATCGATAGCGCTCATAACTGAAACTTGGCTTAAGTCAAATTTAACACTATCCACTGCAGATCACAAGTGCTATCGTGTAGACAGAAACAATCGAGTGGGTGGTGGTGTTGCCATTCTTATTCGAAGATCAATTCAACATAGCCTCCTGCCTGTTTTCAACACGCAATGTGTTTAAAATATAGGAATTGAGGTCAGTTTGAATAATGGTAGTGTGTATTGTATGTATGTATTTTCCAGGGGGAAGTTTATCTTTGGAAAAGAAACAATATTGCATTTCAGATTTGAGGAAGCTTTTGTCAATTAACACCGATTATCTGATCGGTGGTGATGTGAACTCTAGACATCGCGAGTGGGGCTGTAGTAGAGCGAATGAGTGTGGCAATATACTCTCGAATCTAATGAATATGTTCCCATTTTCTGTGCTATTTCCATCCGCCCCAACGTAAATACCAGCTGGTTCGAGAGGCATACCATCCACCCTTGATATTTTGCTAACAAACACCCCTAACCTCTTTTCTTCACCGGTTACTGTCAATAATCTTAGCTCTGATCATAACCCGGTCATATGTCGGATGTTAAGATCAGGCAAGGTCGAAAAGCAGTATAACTAGATTTTAAACGTGCGAACTGGGTGCGCTATCGATCAGTTTTAGGGTCAAAAATTAGAGGAATAGTTCCACCGATCATATTGATAGGCTTGTGGAAACTTTTGAAATGCATGTACATAATGCTATAGAACTAAGCGTACCGAAAACTGTAAAGAGAAATTTCTTTACCAAAATACCAGATAGGGTTCAAACATATATACGCTTTCGAAAGTATCTAAAGAGACAATGGCAAAGATATCGTCTGCCATTTTCACATACACAGATGAATAAATTCAACAAGCTCATATCGACAGAAATTTCGAAATATAAGTGGAATAAAAAACTCAGCTCTTTGGACAAAAACGATAAACCGTTCTGGAATATAGTAAGAGTTATCAAGAACAAGAACCAGAGAATTCCTAGCCTGCTTAGCTCAGGTAATGTTTTTCATCTTGATACTGATAAGGCTAACATCATTAGCTCCACATTCCTAAAGAATCACACTGCTTCTCAGGACCTTAGTGATATCAATACTGAGTTCCTGGTGAAAGTAGCATCTGTTACGCTTCGCTTAGAGAACTGTCAACTTTCTCCTTCTGTGTTGATATCAGAAAAAGTAATTGCTGATCTACTGAAACAGCTAAAACCGAGAAAATCTGTTGGTCTTGATGGGATAAGGAATTTATATCTTAAGGAGCTGCCCAAATCAGCTATTTTATTTCTTGCCTTCATCATTGATGCATGTATCAGACTTCAGTACTTTCCCGATACTTGGAAAGTTGCAAAAGTGGTGCCTATAATAAAAGCTGGAAAGCCAATTGAAAATCCGGATAATTATAGGCCAATAAGTCTTCTGAGTTGCGTTAGCAAAGTTTTTGAAAAGGTTATAAAAACCAAACTGATGAAATATATTGACGAGAAAGGGGTCTTGCCAGATGAGCAATTCGGTTTTTAGAAGCCAGCACAGTACTTCACATCAAGTATTAAGAATATGCCAACATGTAAGGAAAAACTTTGATTTAGATAAATCGACAGGTCTGGTTTTGCTTGATATCGAAAAGGCATTTGATTCTGTTTGGCACGATGGCCTTGTATACAAAATGATTCGCCTTGGTTTCCCTTTGTATTTGGTCAAGATCATACAGAGCTTTTTAACTAATAGAGCCTTTGCAGTTTATGTTAATGGTAAAAAATCACACCTAGAAAATGTTTTTGCAGGAGTTCCTAAGGATCTGTCCTCGGTCCTGTTCTGTATAACGTGTACACCTCTGATCTACCTGAACTTCACGAATGCAAATTGGCCATTTACGCCGATGACACAGGCATTTTTTATTCTCATAGATATGCTTTCAATATTGAAAGCAATCTGCAAAATGGGATTGGAGAATTAATGCGGACAAAGTGCAACCTATCTTTTTCAGTCGAAAAAGAAAGAGTTGCAATTTACCCAGCAATCCACTTAACGTGTGTGGAGTGAATGTGGGATGGAAATCGAATGTAAAGTATCTGGGAATTTTTTTTTAAATACAAAACTGACATTTAAGGACCATATCTCAAATACTGTCAACAAGATCAACATAGCCGTAAAATGCTTTATCCATTCATAAACAGAAAATCAAAGCTGGACAGATCTAACAAGATCATTATTCATAAAGCGATATTTCAGTCCATATTACTCTATGCATGGGGAAATTGTGCAAATTGCCACATTAAGAAGCTTCAAACAACACAACATAAGCTGTCAAAAATGATGCTAAATTTGTTCAAGTACCATTCCACCTCTAACCTTTACTTCAGTACCAATGTTGAATTGATCTCCGATCGTATAGCAAAGCTCACGGATAAGTTTCGTATAAACTGTTTACTTGCAGAACACCCACTCATACAAGATCTTAATATCTCATGTTTATAAAGTACACCTAATTAAAGTATAACTACATAAGTCTCACTAGCAGTCCTTGTAACTATTCTTTAATTGAATCATTTACATTTATTTGTTCACATAACTACATACATGTGGATATACACTGCAAATTTTACACTTGGGTTTGTTATTCTACTTTTCTAGATATCATTTCTTAGAAATGATAGTTAAGAAACAACAAATAAATGTTAAATGGTTAAAGGTTGGATTTTGTAAGAAAAAAATATAAATTATAATATATAAAATTATAAAGGGTCTATATCGTATCTCTCTCATTAACGGCCGAAAAAACTTTTATTGACTTCAATGTCGATATATATAGGTATTTTTTTTAAAGGAGCCGGGTGCAGATTATAAAAGCAGGCAGACACTTTACGTCACTAGTCTTAAATCTTGGTAACTGGTGAATCACTTAGAAAAGTCAGATGCATAATGGTTGATAAATACTTTGAAGTTCAAGAGAATAAAGAGCTCTTTCTCTATCCCTGTAGGAAGCATTTCTGTGTTGTTCTCTTTTTGGTACCACACAGTTTGGCGAAACTATCAGAAATTTGTATAAGCCTAAGCACACAAATGCACTGGTATAAGCATTTCTGCTTCTGTAGCAAAAGACAACAATAAAACTGCTGTGATATCATGGACCACCAGTTGGATGCGCTGCGCATGCGCTGTCCACAGATCGCATTTCGTTTCTTTTTTTAAGCACTATAAGCTCCACCATTTCTAAGTCAGTGAAGCTACAAGGGCGAAGCTTTGGCTTAAAAATAGCTCTAGTCGAGCCGCTTATTTTGATGTATTCACATGGAAAGTAGATCGCCCTAAAAGGGAGAAAGGTTTTTTTTTTAATTTTCCTTAACATTAGGGCTAGGTGCCCTACAGATCCAAAAGTTGAACCATAACGATCGGACCACCCAAAGTGGAGTTATGGGGGTTTAAACTTTTTTAGTCTACTCACTGGCTCTTAAAAAACCGTCCAACAGATTATGCTCAAATTTGGCATAAGAATTGTGTTACGCATGTTATTGATACTCCTAAATCGGCATAACGATCTGTCAACAGGGAGGGAAGAAAGGGGGGTTCGAACTTTTTTTTTCGCTTTTTCACATTCCGCCTTATAGAGGGTGATTTTTTAGCTATTATCTTTTTGGCAACACTGGTTTAAACAGCTGACGCACGTTTCGTGTTTTGTTTCACTGTCAAACATCTTCAGTCTAGTCTATAATTTAACCATGAATCGTCTTAAAAATGAACAACGCTTGCAAATTATTGAATTTTATTATCAAAATGCGTGCTCTGTTAAGAATGTTCAGAAAGTTAAGAGTTCAGCGATGAAGCTCATTTTTGGCTCAATGGGTACGTAAATAAGCAGAATTGCCGATTTTGGAGTGAATATCAGCCAGAAGCATTGCAAGAGCTACCAATGCATCCAGAAAAGTCACAGTTTGGTGCGGTTTATGGGCTAGTGGCATCATTGGACCGTACTTCTTCAAAGATGATGCGAATCGTAACGTAGCTGTGAATGGTGAACGTTACCATGAGATATCCAACTTTTTTTTGCCCAAAATGCAAGAGCTTGACTTACATTACATGTGGTTTCAACAAGACGGTGCCACATGCCACACAGCACGCGCAACAATGGATTTATTGAGAGGTGAGTTCGGTGACCATTTTATTTCACGTTCGGGACCGGTCAATTGGCCGCCTAGATCGTGCGATTTAGACTACTTTTTGTGGGGCTATGTTAAAGCTCATGTCTATACAGACAAGCCCGCTTCAATTGACGCATTGGAAGACAACATTGAAGCATTTATTCGTGAGATACCGGCCGAAATGTTGGAAAGAGTATGTAAAAATTGGACTAAGCGGATGGACCATTTGAGGCGCAGTCAAGGTCAACATTTGCATAAAATAATCTTCAAGCATTAAATTATATGGACCGTACTATCGATTCAAATAAAGATTTCATGCATTTTTCTGAATTTTATGTGTTTTTTTGAGAAACTTTCCTATAGCTTTTAAAAAATCACCCTTTATATTATATTTCGAAATTGTTGAAACTTAGCTCAAATCAAAATAAATAACTCGAAAGTCTTGTTTATTCCAAATCCACCGCCACCTTCTGCATCGAGTCCGACCGACCGAATGCGCCGTTGCGATTTGGGCTTAAAGCTGAACCATAATGACCGGACCACCCAAAGAGGAGTTATGAAGAGGAGTTTGAACTTTTTTACTCCCCTCAACCAGATCGAGGGATTTGTTCCCCATTTGGGGATTTTTCGATCCAAAAGGGGAAAAGGGGAAAACTGTTTCTAAAATGGGGAATATCTAATGAACCCATTTTTTTGCATATTTCAATGAATTCAATTGCAATTTTGCTTGCCACAAACATACACTGAACTTAGCTTTTTGTATTTTTCCACTCATTTTACCACACAAAAAATTATATGAAGATCTGTTAACTTCTACCTACAAGTCCATTGTTCTTTCTTCGTGCTCCGAAATTCATGTTTGTATTGTGACCAAACAATCAATTGGTTTTTTTTCTTGTTCTTTTTTTACTGTAATTGTTGTTCAATATGTATGTATATTGAATAAAAAATAATGAATAGAAGTATGGTAAGTTACTCCTATGGCTCCTCTTAATGAATACCTGACGTTTCTTAAATTAGAAAAGAAAATGAAACACAAACACCATGCGAATGATGAAATTTGACAATGTGTTCACTTTAATTATTATTTTTAACTAAAATTACGATATCATGTTTAAGAAACAGCTATCTAGCAAGTAAATTAATTATAAAAATATAATAAATAAAAATAATAATCGAGAATATAAAGTTACTAAATTAAGTATATGTATACTACAATATTTCTGACATGGGGAAAGATCATTTCATTTTTGGAATAAAATCAGGATTTCATCTCTCAAAAATGTGGCAGCACTACTCATAGGTAAGCACACAATGCAAAAGACAACAACAAAACTGTGTGAATATCATTTCTTTACTTCGTTTTTAGGGTTTCGTTCCAAAGGAATAACGAAACCCTTATGGAATCACTTCGGTGTCTGTCTGTCTGTCTGTCGCCTTTTACATATTTGACTATAACTCACACGTTCTTTTTAGTTAAGGGATGAAATTTGGACTGAAGATGTATCTAAGCGACCCAAAAACAAATCATGCATTTTTCTTGGAATTAGTCGTAGATTAAAAAAATGTTAGTACTAATACTAACGCTCGAAAAAGCTTTTATTAACTTTGATGGTCGATATGGGTGTCATTGGAAAGGGGGCGATGTTCTGATTATGAAAATGTCTGTCTGTCTGTCATTAGGCCCTAATCTTGGTAATTGGCAAACCACGAAGAGTTAAGAAATTCGTACTAGCAAAAGGCTTAGTACAAATACTAAATTTGAAAAACAAATTTCTTTTACTAGTTCCTTGATATGGGTATCGTTGGAAAGACGATGATAGTTCTCACTCTTATTGGTAAGAAGTTATTAGCCAACAAACTGCCAAAAACTGACTTGTGTCCCCCACCTTATTTTCTAGAATATTGCACCAAAAAGTCTAAAAAAAATGGAGTTATGGGGCAACTCATCGCAATAGTCCAAAATTATCCGAAAATCTTGTATGATTTTTTATTCATACTAAAAAAATTAATTACTAACTTTTTTTGAAAAAAATTTTACGAGAATATATTAAGTGAGGTACCACCGGATAGGTTTTGTAAAATGAAATAGAGTTTTGATTTGGAAGTTAAGTTTGCGAGATATTAAGCTTCAAACTCAAAAAAAAGGCGTCCCCCCACCTCTCATTTCCACGCCCGTTGGTCTAAAAATCTGGAAAAATCTGAAATGTTGGTTTTGATGTAATCTTTGTGTTAAAATTGGTTTGAGCACTCTGGCTTTAATAGTTTTCGAGATATTGGCCAAAAACAAAAAAACAACAACACTCGAATTTTGAAGATCCGAAAACGCCATTTCGTAGATCTCGGCGAAAGAACAATAAAATATTATGTAAAAAAAAAATATTTTCATACAATTTTCGAGATATTAACGATTTAAATCGAATCAGTTATCGCAAAAAACCATGAACTGACGGCAGTCTCAGTGTCGCTTGCGGCATTTCATCCCCTAAAAGCACCAAAGCAATTTTTACACGGCTGGCGCGATGGGAAAGGATTTTCTTTTGTTCAGTTTCGTTCGAAATGAAAGAATTTTAGTGAATGAACAGTGAATTGAGTTTAATTTGATTTGACTATTTTAGTTTGTTGATTTCTAAGACTTGTATTAAGTCTAAGAATCTGTTTGCGAACGAAACCCTCGGCGGGTGAGTAAAACTCACACTTGACCGGTTTTTTTCTCTTTTAAGAGAGCCGTCATTCAAAATTGTTTGCATCGAGCTCCAAGAAGGGATGCAAAAGATACTTTTGAAAGTGTATTGAAGCCCAAAAAGAAATTGTACTGAACAATTTTTTACTGAGAAATTTTAAACCAAAACTTTATGTTCAATATTTTCTTTTTATTGAATTTTGTGAGATAGTTTGAAATTTGTTCTACATTAATCTTTCCATTAGTTGCAAATTGAAATGAAACTAGTTCATTTCGAGAAACTAGAAACCTACTTTGTCGCCCCGACTTCTATTCAGTCCCTGTTGAACAAATGAACTAGTTTCGTTTTATGTTATAACTGATGATCAAAACAGTCGAAGTAGCACAAATTTATTCACTATTAATATAGTTGAACTTAGTCAAAGTCAACATATAAAATTGAAAAATATTTTTAGAAAAAAATTTAAATGATCATATAATTAATTTTAGTCCAAAAGCACTTCTGGCTAAAGCGGATCAATTTGAACATTTCTTCTTAATTTATTATTGTCGATCTTAAAACTATGGCAAGAATCATTCTTTATTAATTTTTTTGTTTCTATTATTGCTGAACATGTATCAATCTGTAGCCTATCTCTGCACCTGGTTTTAACGATATTTTGATGATAGAAAATTCTTTCAACGCTTGCTGAAGAATGTGAGGCAGAAAAACACTTTGTTCAATTCGGTATTGTATACATTACTGAACATAAACGTAGTACACTCATGCCTCGCGGGGCTTAGAAGAATGAAAAGCTCGCGCAAACCGAAACCGCGCAAAACGATTTATGAACGTACATGGATGTATTTTGAACAGAAAAATCATAGTGGTCCATGTTTCGAAGAAAAACGTTATTTCGCACAAAGCAAAGTCGCACAAATCGAGTTTGGGCAGATATTTGAAAATTGCGCAAAGTTTAAATCGCATAAAACAAGACCGCCCAAAATGGGGGATAAGTGTACATTCATCATTTCTTATTTATACTTTTGATTTTACATTTATATATACAAATATTTTTCTTCATACGTGATTTATGTTCGAAGCCCAATAATGTAAAATGCACTGAATTTGATAGAAGTGTATTTGTGTACAAAAGCATATGCAATTGTATCGAAAACAGTATAATTGTACTGACTTCTTTAACCCTGGTTCCAAGATCCGTTTTATTTCAAATTCCTTCGTTCAAACCAATGCTCTTTTACAGTTTCATATGAAACACACACATAAGCTCCTCACACTTAATTCTACAAATTAATTGTGCTAGCAAGAGAGACAAAGAACTCTCTTTCTCTCTCCCTCTAGGAGATCAATAATATGACTATCACTATTCTTATGCCAAATTTGAACAAAATCTGTTGGATGGTTTTCAAGAACCGTTGAAGGGACCCCCATAACTCCACTTTGGGTGGTCCGATCGTTATGGTTCCGCTTTAGGATCCGTAGAGGACCTAGTCCTATTGTTAAGCAAAGTTTCAAAAAAACCTGTTAGACAGTTTTTAAAAATCGTTCCGGAAACCTTACAAAAAATTAGACCCCCCTTTCACCCCTTTGGTGCGGTGTTTTTTCTATGTCAATACATCAAAATAAGCGGATTGAACTATCGAACTAGAACTATTTTTGCTTGTATTTTATAGTGCAAAAAAATCGAACGGCGTACGGCGGACGGACAGAAATATTTATTTATATATAGTATACACCAGTGGCGTGGCATCCATATAACCCGCTTCCTACCGAGTTACCTTTTGAAATTCCAATTCTTCAACAATGTATCAAAGCAACAAGCAACATGAATTTTAATATTTACATATAAACATAATATATATTTAAGTTTTTCCTACACCTGTATATGCAAGCGCCAAGTTCTGCTACTCTATGTAAACACATACACGACACACAACATTGCATGCCTCTTCTCCAGCAACATGCAAGGCATCATCTATGGACAGAAAATAACCCGAAAAAGTCCAGCAGCTAGCAACAAAGTAGCCCGAAACACTTTTATTTTAAGTTACTCTTTGCAATCTGCACGGTAAGTGAATTTTTCAAACAGAAGTAATCTAAGAGAAAATCACATGCAAAATCATGATACACAATACAAAATCAGCAAGTAACTGGTAAAAAGTAGCGGGAGGAGTCAAGGGTGAAGGAAAAACAAGGAAAGAACATGAATTAGTTCTGACCAGCTAGCAACAAAATAACGCAAAACTCTTTCGGGTTATTTTGCTGCTAGCATCAACACATATTGTGAAAACCACAGGAAAAATTATGATAAACGATGTCTCTTAGATTTTTGTTTCTCTTAGATTATTTGAGTTTGAAAAATTCAATTATTAGATTGCAGATTGCAAAGAGTAAATTAAAGTAATTTTGCATAGTTATTGTTGCAAATTGTTGTTTGGTAGATTTCCTTTTGAACGAAGGAAATTATTTTAGTAAGACTTAAAATAAAACACTGCAAATTTTACACTTGGGTTTATTATTCAACTTTTCAATGAATGATTTCTAAGAAGCAACAAATAAATCTAAAAAATGATTAAAAGCTGGATTTTGTAAGCAAAAATTATAAAGCTTGTGGCGGCGTCTATATGGTACCTCTCTCATAATACTGATACTAACGCCCGAAAAAACTTTTAACTTTGATGGTCGATATAGGGGGGCTTACATTTCTTTAAAGTTTCCGGAACGATTTTTAAAAACTAAGCAGTAGAATTTTTTGAAACTTGGCTTAACAATAGGGCTAGATCCCCTACAGATCCTAAAGTTGAACCACAACGCTCAGAGGACCCAAGGGGAAGTTATGGGGGTTTGAAGCTTTTTAGTCTCCTCAACCGTCTTTGAAAACCGTGCAACAGATTTTGCTCAAATTTAGCATAAGGATAGCGTTAGGCATGTTATTGATTCTCTCAAAACGGCATAACGGCGTCAAAACGGCGGCATGGTCAGAGATCAGGGAGAGGAGAAAGGGGGGTTCGAAATTTTTTTCCGCTTTTTCACATTCCGTCTTACATTTTTCGGAATTGTTTGAGTTTAGCTCGAATCAAAATAAATAGCTCGAAGGTCTTGCTTATTCCAAATTCAATGCCACCTACCGCATCAATTTGCAATCAACCGTTCACGAGATATTCGCTTTTTACTATTTTTGTTTTTTTAAGGTTTCCGGAGCAATTTTTGAAAACCGTGCAACAGAATTTATTATAACTTGGCCTAACAATAGGGCTAGATCCCCCACAGATCCTAAAGCTGAACCATGACGCTCAGGGGACCCAAGGGGGAGTTATGGGGGTTTCAATTTTTTTAGTTTCCTCAACCGTTCTTGAAAACCGTGCAACAGATTTTGCTCAAATTTGGCATCAGAATAGTGCTTGGTATGTAATTGATTCCCCTAAAACCGCATAACGGTCAGAGATCAGGGAGTGGAGAAAGGGGGGCTCGAACTTTTTTTCCGCTTTGTTCACATTCCGACTTAAATTTTTCGAAATTTTTATATGTAACTGGAAAGTCTTGCTTATTCCACACCTTCCGCATCAATTTGCGAACAACCGAGATATTTGCTTTTTATGTGATCATATTCGATATTCAATTTAACAAAAATACAGGGGGCCTGGCTACGAATGATTACGTATCCTCATTTTCTCTACTTCTTCCCTTCGTCAGCTGTGAAGTCAGTTGTGTGGTACAGAAAAGAGAACAACGCGGAAAGACTCCTAGTGGGAGAGAGAAAGAGAGTTCTTTGTCTCTCTTGCTCGCATAAGTAAATTGAAGAAATGAGTGTGAGAAGTTTATGTGTGTGTTTCATATGAAAATGTAAGAGAGCAGTGATTTGAGCGAAGGAATAAGAAACAAAACGGATCTTCGAACTCAATGCGAGTAATTTTGAGTGACAAAAGCAGAGCAGACAATCGAAGAAAATTTATTAAAAAACGCGATGTATGTCGACCATCGCGATGGGGGACCGCATCAAACCACGTCCAGCAATCACTTTTTATGGAGAAATTTATTTGCGAATACATGACAGTTAATTAATTCCTTTTTTAGCAAAACACTAAATGGTTGATATCTCGAAAAATTCTATGAAAATAAAAATGTTTTTTCTATTCTTTTTTTTTTCTTTTTTCGTGATCTACAGAACGGCATTTTCGGATCTTTACAATTCGTATGTCACTGTTTGAGCCAGGATGGTCAATCTTTTTTTTGGCTTAATATCTCGAAAACTGAATCTCAAAACAAAAAGTTCAAAACAAGAACTAAATTTTATTTTACATGGTGGTACCTAACTTAATGAATTCCGGTAAAGAAAATTAAAAAACAATTAGTTTATTTTAGTACGAATAAAAAATGATGTCAGATAAGACGCAACTCAAATTTTTTTCAGATTTATTGGCCCATTACTTTATAAAATAAGGTATGGGACACGGCATATAAGTCGCTTTTTGAAGTTTT
This sequence comes from Syritta pipiens, assembly GCA_905187475.1. Classification (NCBI taxonomy): domain Eukaryota; kingdom Metazoa; phylum Arthropoda; class Insecta; order Diptera; family Syrphidae; genus Syritta; species Syritta pipiens. The sequence goes on along the minus strand of LR994572.1, from coordinate 56,968,026 downwards.
TTGGCTTATAATCTTTTACCAACAACTTTTCATGACATGGTTGGCATTCTCTTTCGAACGATACCCATATCAAATATCTAAGAAAATAAATCTGTTTTTTGATTTTAGTATTAGTACTAACTTTTTCGCTAATAAGTGACTTTCTTAAAACTTTTTTTCGGAACTTTCTTTGGGCAAATGAAACACATCATCTGTGGAAATTTCATTTCTTAATTCCAAGTGGTTCACCAGGTTCCTAAAATAGTGGTTAATGATAGACGGACAGACATTTTTGTAATCTACGCCCTGCTCCTTTTGTTAGAGAACCGTCATAAAAAAATTTTCATATCGACTTTGCAATTTCATATCGCTCCGCTCATATCTTACTTTTTAATATTTTCTTATGAAACATACGCCCATAAACTCTCTATCCTTTCCGCGTGTTCTCTTTTTACCACACAACTGACATTACAATTGAAATTATCAAAAATTTGTTTAAGCACACAAATGCGCAGGCATAAGCAAATCTGCTTCTGAAACAAAAGAAAACAACTCACACTTATTTCTTCAATTTACTTATGCGAGCAAGAGAGACAAAGAACTCTCTTTCAATTTCCCTCTCCGCGTTGTTCTCTTTTTGGTACCACACCCCCACTGACGTCACAGCTTATATATATATATGGGGCGGCGTAACAGCCCGTTGAGAGCCAGAGCCTAGCTTTTTCGCGCCTCCACTGTGTTGTGCGCGTTATAATTTTGTCACATGTGGAGGGGACCTACTGTTTAATGCCGGTTCCGAACGGCGAATTGCGAAAGCTTTCCATGAAAGAAGTACTCCAGGAGCGTTGTCAGCTTACGAAGGGAAAAACAGAGAAAATGAGGATGAAAACGTCATCATTGCGTAATCGATCGTTACGTAATCTGGTCCCCATATATATTTTTTTACTTGAATATCGAATATGATGACAGTAATAAGCCAATATCTCGTGAACGGTTATTCGCAAATTGATGCGGTAGGTGGCGTTGGATTTGGAATAAGCAAGACCTTCGAGCTATTTATTTTGATTCCAGCTAAGTGTCAACGATTTCGGAAAATATGAGTCGGAATGTGAAAAAAGCGAAAAAAAAAGATCGAACCCCCCTTTCTCCCCTCCCTGATCTCTGACCGTTATGTCGTTTTAGGGAAATCAATAACATACCTAACACTATTCTTATGCCAAATTTGAACAAAATCTGATACCCGGTTTTCAAGAACCGTTGAGGAGACTAAAAAAGTTCAAACCCCCATAACTCCCCTTTGGGGCCTCCGAGCGTTATGGTTCAACGTTAGGATCTGTTGGGGATCTAGCCCTATTGTTAGGCCAAGTTTCAAAGAATCCTACTGGTCAGTTTTTAAAAATCGTTTCGGAAACCTAAAAAAAATTAAAATCCTCCTTTTTCCCCCTTGGGGCGGTCTACTTTATGTGGCAATACATCTAAATAAGCGGCTAGACTGGGACTATTTTTGAGCCGAGTTTTGTCTTTATAGCTCCAACAACTTAGGAATGGTGGAACTTTTAGTGCTGAGAAAAATCGGCCGGCGTACGGCGGACGGACAGACAAATTATTATTACATATATACACTCTACAACCCGCCAAACACAAACTGTGAAAGTTTGAGGGGGTGTTACATTTTTTTTTCTGTTACGATTGCAAAGGTTTATTATAAAATAATAAACCAAAAGTCGTAGAGATATGACGCTCTACTCCTTCGATTAAAATAGATAGATAGATAGATAAGCGCAATGATGGTTTTGTTTCGCATTTCAATGTATCGATATACCAAAAATATATGGTTGACATGCAGTCAACCGATTTGAAGTCCATATTTTCTAACTCTTGAAAGGCTGAACCAATTTCAATGGAATTTCGGACATAGATTTCTTATGTCCTACACTAAAACGTTAATTGATTGAAGGGACAAGGTCGCGTAGGCCAGGGGAGTTCATCTCCCAAGAGATGAAGAATCACACCCTGCACGAGATGTCCCTGCTTTAAACCGAATATGGCGGAACTAGAGGGGAACAACTCGACGAAACCCGTAATCCCAGGTGTTATACAACCGTGCCTAGGGATGAGTGGCACTGCGTTAGTGTGTCTGTTAACGGTGGACTTTGGCAATCCAGTTTCATCTAAGTCCCCTTCGCTACCTTCCCTTCCCCCTTATTCGTGGGACCAAGGCCTAGTACAAGTGAGTCGAGTACTGAGGTCCTTCATAAAACCGACTCAAAAGGAAATAACACCACGGAAAGAATGATGACGGATGAGTAGGAAAACCTCCTTTTAGGTGGTCCGTCGCCAATAAAAGTTTCTTCGGCGAGTAGCGATGCGACTGAGGACTTCGCACTGAGAGATTTATTTCTCAGGGAGGATGACTATATGTCCATCGCTAGTACGTCACGACTTTCGGTATCGTCAGCAGCCTCGATCAGCAGTAGAATCTCCAGCTGCAAGCAGACGATATGTATTCTTGGAGGTAGAAAAGATTTGGGAGAGAGAGAGAGAGAAGTGGAGGTTCCAGAACGCGAGGGACTTCCTGAAGGCACAGTCTATTGTTTACGTGGCATTAGCTCAACAACAAAATACGGCGATTGTGGAGGCCCCGAGCGACGAGACTGCGATGCGACCACCGCTTGTGTTGCGGAAAGTCCTGGAGGTACCACACTAGCCAAACCGGTGCTGGAGAGTTCCACCGCCAAAGACGCCACTGGCGATCCTGTCAAGGATGCGAGCTCTCCACAAAAGATGACGATTGCGTCATCAAGCGCTGGTGAAGCTGGTCACGCCTGAAGTGCATAATTCCACCTTAAACAGCACCTGCACGATGATCGCAGCTGGAGAGAAGCTTTTTTCTGAGGCAACTTCGGCAGACGTTAGGGTAGCTTTAGATAGGGAACCCCTCAAACAGCGTGAGCTCGCAAGGCGCCTCCTGAAAAAGGATGCGGAAGCACGAGGAACTAGAGAGGGCTGAAATGACTAGGGCGAGAGCGACGATGAAGCCACCAACCAGGCTTAGCGTAATTCGATTAAGCTAAGGAGGTTAGCCATCGAAGGAGCAAGAGATGCGACCGACGCAGCGAAACAGAGCCTGGTTCTGAGCTCCCAGGCCGAAATCAAGTCTGCAGGTCCATGCTGGTAAGGGCAAGGCCAACGCCGAACCCGAATCCATCCCCGGATGCTCCCAAAACGTCGTTGTAACCCCCAGAAAGATAGGGACGGTTAGGACGCCCGCCCCCGCGAAGGGTAGTGAGCGACTATCCACCGCGAAGCAACATGGCACTGGCCGCGGATCTTCAGCGATGGCTGAGCTTACACAAACTGCAACTACCACGGTCAATGACAAAAATCCGGAAGCCGGGGGTGATGCAGGTACCTTCAAAAGAAGTAGGCTAGACCACACTATCTCTCCCCTTTCCAACATTAGGCAGGAGGCAAAAAGGCCAAAGTACTCTGAGCAGGTCAAAGAGAGCCTGCGAGTCGCTATTGCTGACTTCGCAAGAAGTTATTAGAAATCCGCATTCGGCACAGGATCGACGACGCCATTAGGAATAAGAAGGAGTTCGGAAGGAGTTCCCTTCTTCGGGCGGTTGACCTCCGTGATGGGCTACAAGCTCATAGAATGTGAGAATGAAAGATCCCTTGAGTGGCTGAAGGACTTCCTCGCCAAGCGGTAGAGAAAAGGGATGTTATGGAACTGTCGAGACCTAAAGGCCGCATGTTTGTCCTGGGGCCATACTTCCCGAAGGACATGATTTTCAGCACCTCAATCCTGAGCTCGACAGCAAAGAGTGGAAGGTTATTGGGGTCGGAGAGCACACCGCATCACAGTAAGGCGGCCAGCGCCAACCTGTTATACCTGTTAATTACACGCGTGGCCGTACAAGAACCCTGGTTCACTAGGGGACGAGTATGTGGGGTAATGGATAAGAATCTGGCAGTGTACTCGATGGTGGGCTGAGATCGTGCACAGTAGCTAGCTTCGGTCTACCTTCCCTACGATGCAGCTTCACCCCTTCCGGACAACGTGACCAGACAGCTGCTGGCTTAATCAAAGATATGGAACTGGGACCTCATACTGGGTTGTGGTATGGGGCAGCAAGGGCATCAACAAATAGGCGAGTCTTTGTATGTTTATATATTATTGGAGAGCTTAGGAATAGTAAATAGAGGCATCCTTTGTTACTAGGAATAGGCAGGAAGTTATCGACGCCAGACTAATGAGCAGATCCTCATCTCTAGATGTCGATAACTGGAAAGTAGAAGACATACCCTCTTTCTCGGACCATCGACTCATAACCTTCACGGTTAACATCGCGGTCGAGCACAAGGTTCAATTTAGGGAACCCAGGAAAACAAACTGGGAGAAGTTTAGCAGAATTGTAGGCAATAAAGCAAAACCGTTAGGCGCCAATGTTACGGACTCGCCCAAGAAGGTGAACCAGATGGCAACGGTGCTCAACAACGCCTCAATGAGGCCTACAGTCTTGTCCTTTACAGTCGACAAAGGATAGGAAAGGTCCACGCTGGTGGAATAGGAACTTAAGTGCATTGATGAGGAACTCACAATTCCTTTTCAACGTCGCGAAGGAAACAAGGGAGAGCTCGGACTGGGACCTCTTCAAGGCCAGTCAAAGAGAGTTCAAGAAGGCAGTGACCAGTGGAACTACCAGTGATACTATAATGAATATTTCTTGATACTCACTTCCCGGGATGCGCAACAACATCCCCAACAGTTGAGGGGGAAGTACCCAGAGCAAGCGAGTCCTATACTCCGAGTCATGCCATTAGTAACGACAAGATCAGTTGGGCTATTGATTCGTTCTCCCCTTCAAATCCCCTGGAGAGGACGGAATGTTCCCTATAATGCTGCAAAAGACAAAGGACATAGAAGTCCCAATTCTGAACATCCTTTTCAATGGTTGTCTGTCCTGCGGCTATATTTCCACGGCGTGAAGGGAAGTTAAGGTTATCTTCATCCCCAAGGCCGGTAAGCCCAGCCACACGACGGCCAAGGACTTCAGTCCAATAAGTCTGACCACATTCGTCCTAAAGAAATTTGAGAAGCTAGTAAATATCCACAGGCAGAAGCGTTGATACAGCTCTTCACAGTGTTGTCAGTTTGAAAACTCAGAAGTGAAGCAACCCGTTATTAACTTGTTAGTCAGTTTGCTAAGCAGAAGAGTGATCAACGCAAAGATAGACAACAGCAGCCTCAAGGTTATTGCCTCCAAAGGCACGCCACAGGGTGGTGTTATCTCCCCTCTTCTATGGGTACTGATAATAAACGAGGCATTAGAAAATATCAGACAGTTGGGACTAAGGCCGTTGTGTACGCTGACGACGTAGTCATCTTGGCAACAGGCAAATTCCTACCAACAGTAGCAAATACTATGCAGATTTGGATAGCTTAGTCCAGTGGACCAGGATATGTGGACTAGGAACTAACCCCCAAAAGAGTGAACTTGTACTGCTCACGAACAAGAGGTTAGTCCCCCAATTTATGATCCCATAGATGGCACGCCGCTAATACTAGCGGAAAGTGCAACGTACCTAGGAATGATCTTAGATAGGAAACTCAGCTGGTCGAAAAACGTTCAGGAAAGAATTAAAAAAGCTGCGAATGCGTTCTACACCTGTGCCAGGATGTTCGGGAGGAAATGGGGACTAAACACCAAAGTTATCCTATGGATGTATACGGCCATTGTAAGACCCATTCTAACATACGGTAATATAGTCTGGTGGCAAGCTTTGGAAAAGGTTACGCATTGTAAGGCTATGACGAAAACACAGAGGCTGGCATGCATGGGTGCGACTTGTCCATAGGAATAAATTGGTAAATCTGTCTTGGCCAATTTGATATTGATATACTCCTTGCGCTAGAAACTTTAAAGCAGCTGCTAGTTTTAAAATGGGAGGTACTGCAACTCGTCTTCCGACACTCGGCAGTTTGTCGTTCATTGCTTCCAGCAAGCACAAGAAGGCTTCCCTCGACAGCCGAAAGTTTTTCATGAAGCTGCGATCACAATATTGGTTGCTATACAAAAAATTAATTTTATATCTTAATCTTAATCTTAATAATATTATAAATTCGAAAGTTTGGATGTTTGGATGTTTGGATGTTTGGATGTTTGGACGTTTGTAATTTTTCTCTTGTCAGAAATGGCTCCCAAACCGCTTGACCGATTTGGCTGAAATTTGGAACGTAGATTCCTTATGATCTGCATTTTGTTTTAGTCTATCTTTTGTCTAGATGCGTTTAGTTTAACTTCAATTTTGAAGTGCATGCAACGCATCATGAAAAGGACGCAGGTGTTCGAACGACCCTTTTTGCTTCATTTTCTATTCCGCGATCGTATGCTGTATATTTTGTTTTTGTAGAGCAGAAAGGGGTTGAAATAACTTTGCATTGTGGTTCACAGAAGTCGCCGGAGATACTAGAGTTGAGCACGTGTGCGCAATCGCCAAAGCGTTTAGTAGACCGGTCAGGATTTCCTTGAAATTTACAGAAACGTCGGCCTGCGGTTGCTTTCTGAGTTAAAGTCAAACACATTGCATCCAATAAAAAATTAGTTAACATTTTAGTGTAGGACATTAGAAATTTATATTCCAAATTTCATTGAAATCGGTTCAGCCGATCAAGAGTTAGAAAAAAATCCTTCAAATCGGTTTTGTTAATATTTGGAATATGCTAATTTTGAACGGCTTTACCGATTTGGCTGAAATTTGGAAAATAAATTGCTAATGCTACGTACTGTGCTTTAGTGCATGTTTTGTCTAGATGTATTGAGTTTGACTTCAATTTTGAAGTGCATGCAACGCATCATGAAAAGGACGCAGGTGTTCGAACCACCCTTTTTGCTTCATTTTCTATTCCGCGATCGTATGCTGTATATTTTGTTTTTGTAGAGCAGAAAGGGGTTGAAATAACTTTGCATTGTGGTTCACAGAAGTCGCCGGAGATACTAGAGTTGAGCACGTGTGCGCAATCGCCAAAGCGTTCAGTAGACCGGTCAGGATTTCCTTGAAATTTACAGAAACGTCGGCCTGCGGTTGCTTTCTGAGTTCAAGTCAAACTCATTGCATCCAAGAACAAATTAGTTGGTTGAAATTTGGAAGTTAGACTCTTATTCAATTGGTTTTAACTATATAAACACGTTGTATTTACTCCAAATTTAAATCGCAAGCGTGTGCGATCATAGATAAAAAAAAGACACAGGTGCTATAAATACATAGGAGTTGAAGTCTAGACACAGGCAAATAATTGTTATTGTTCAAGCGAAGAGATTCGACGAATCGGTGATTTATATATACCTTTCATCTGTTCCTTTCCCAATGAGCAAGGCAAATAAGAGATTAGAATAAGAAAACGAGTGGCTGCGTACAGAAAAAACGAATGAATTAGTGCATTAAGTTCTGTACTTACATTTATAAAAAAAACAATAGCATATAAATGCCAGAATAGATCTTGAAATGCTTGAAATACTTGATTCCGTATGATCATATACCTGACAAAAAATGGCATAATTACAAGAATATAGCTTGCACCATTTCTCTTATAAGAATATCCTTTTTTAATATTCTCGAACTACCAATCGACAATTGTCCTACCTGTTCCTTTTTCAGGAGACAGCGAGGGTGCTTCACGAAATAGGTAAAGGTTGAAATTTAGATGATATGTATTTTATGACAGCATTTTATGATCTTCTTCAATAATTTAAGTGAAATGAAGTAGACTTTATTACACAATTCGACGAATCGGCCAATTAGTGAATTATGAAAATCGTTCTCCCTTTATGTTGTAGTTAAATTACCTGGGTAAATATCCACACAACAATTCGCGATGATAATATATCTTTTATATTGTAATATGTCTTTTATATTGTAATAAATCAAACGTGTATAACATGCTTAATAAATCGTTTAACTAAAGCGGACGAAGTCGCGGGTACAGCTAGTATAAAATAATTAAATAATACACACCTGCTTTCACTTAGTTCCATTATATTAGAACTATACCTTCTTTGAACATTTTCTCCTTCATCCTCGTTACGTTCAGACCAAAAAGCGACAGTATCCATTTTTATTAGTATTATATTATATTAAAAGTAAAAAACATTCTTTATTTAATAACTGTTGGCTAAAAACGCGGAGTAAAGGACCGTTTGTGTCGGATGATAAAAGACAAGTAGTGGGTTTTTTATTAATTGAAGATAAGCTGATCTAATGACCTCGAAATGTACAAATATGTATGTAATTATGAATTGAGTGAAAGTAATTCAACAGTGGTTAACAAAAGTACTCAACTTAATAATACAATATAACACTCCCACTTATTATTAAGTTACATAGATATATCTGTTTGTTTATGTAAAGTTATATAAACTTTAATTTGTAATGTTTATGTTTTTTCGAAAGCTAACAAATTTTTCTGTGCTAAGTGGCTTAGTAAAAATATCTGCTAGTTGCTCCTTTGTTGGTACAAAGCAAATATCGAATCGGCCTTCATTGAATTTCTCTCGTATAAAGTGCATACGAACATCGATGTGTTTGGTCCGTGTGTGATACTCCGGGTTTTCTATGAGTTTCATAGCACTCTGGTTATCCATGTAGAGAGTTGGTTTTTGGTGTTTATTACCAAGCAGATCGCGTATGAGTGCATCAAGCCACATCAACTCCTTGACTGCTCAGTCGTTCACTGACCCCCGCGGCGATTAGATGTGCATCGGCTTTTATTTTGTGATCTCCAAGTGTACTCCAGTGCTTAGATAGTGAAAACGACACTGAATCGGCAAGTGCGGTTTGGCTCAGTGGTAGCAGTGCAGTGCCGTGAACCAGCGAACCTAGGTTCGAATCCCGGTGGGGAAAAATTATAAAGTAGACTTTTTTTGACTGGTCTCAATAAAGTGAACTGTGACGCCAGCAAAATCACGCGATGGAAGAGAGCGTGCCGTCCGCGCACCGTATAGCGGACCAGGAGGAGGAGTCATCGGCGTACGAAACGCCAAGTCCATCAGGCCACCCAAATGTTGTCACTGAGGGAGGAGCAGCGAAGAGGAGGAAGAGGCTAAACCCCGTTCCCAGCCTTGTGAAACGCCGTACCACTACAGCTTCGTCAGAAAAGCTGCATGGTGGAGCGATTGGTACGGCGTCTACACTTACAAAAACAACAACAACAACAGCAGCTGAGCACGAAGAAGAACCAGGCAATCAAGCAGAGGATGACGAAATCTCCTACTTCTCCGACGGCAGAGAGGGTCGCTACTCTATGAATCCGTTCGACGAGCTTGGGTCAACGGACTCTGACGATGAAAACGAGGAGTTGTTTGTGTTGAACTCAAATCTCACGGCAGCGGAAGAACACAAGCGAAAACTAGAACGTAAAATAGCGGCTCTCAAAGCCAAACAAACCGCCAGAAGGGAGAAGGAGCGATTGGCCCATCTTCAACAAGAAAGCGAGCAGAGAAATCAGCTGGAGCAGGGGAACCAGCAAGAGCAACAACAGTCTAAGAAGCAACAGCAGCAGCAGCAAAATTTGCCCGAGCAGCAACAATCAAAGAAACAACAACAGCTGACAAAGCATCAAGGGCAGCAGCAACAACAACAGCAAAAGAAGCAAAAGCTGCAGCAAAAACAGCAATTACCTAAACAGCAGGAACAACTAAAGCAGCAGCAACAACAGCAGAAGCAGCAACAACAGCAGAAGCAGCAACAACAGCAGAAGCAGCAACAACAGCAGAAGCAGCAACAGACGCAGAACGCCCAGCAGCAGCTGCAACATCAACAACCACAACAACCACAACAACAACAGAACCATCAGCAGCCGGAGCAGCAGCAACAGAAGAAGACGAAGATACCGCCCATCTTCACCTACAAAACCGACCTACAAGCCACGATTCAGGTATGTAAGTCGGCCATTGATAACCGTTTTTTTATTAAGAGGTTAGGGTTAGATAGGCATGCCATCCACTGTCAGACAGTGGAGGATTATCAACTTATCAAGAACTGTTTGAAGCAATCTACGACGGAGTTTTACTCCTTTACTCCCAAAGGAGAAAAGCTTCAAAGTATGATTTTAAAAGGGTTGGAACCGTCTGCTGACCCGGTGAAGATCCTTAAGTGGCTCAAAAGAAAAGAGTCCGACGATTTGACGTTCGTGAGCGTCAAGCCCTTCACTACAGCAAGGGCAAAGAGAGAGAATCGGCAGCTGCCTTTCTTTCTTGTTCAACTAACTCCCAGGAGCAAAATCGAGAGTCTAAGGCAAGTTAAAGTCCTTAACTTTCAAATTGTCTCATGGGAAAGATTGAGGCGCAGTGAAGGCATTTTGCAATGCGTTCGCTGCCAACGGTTCGGGCATGCCGCATCAAACTGCGAGATGCAGCCTCGGTGCGTCAAGTGCAGCCAGAACCACAAGGCTGAGGATTGTACTCTGGGCAAGGAAGGCGTCGATAGGGCACAACTCGTTTGTGCATTATGCAAGAACTCGGGGCACACCGCTAACTATCGGGGTTGCCCTGAGTTCAAAAATGTTAGGGTAGTTAAGTCCACCTTGGGTCGGCAAAGGAGGGTTGAGCCCAGATCTACTCCAGCGCCACCTGCAATACCCGTCACGCCCCAAATGACCTTCGCCCAAATGGCGTCTGGTCAAGGTAGGACGGCAGAGCCTAAAAGACCGACGGAAGCTCCACGAGTCCCTGTGACCGGAACGCCGGAAGTCACAACTGACGTTGTGTCCCTCTTGCTTGCTCTGCAGGCTAAGATGGACCAGATGCAACGTCAAATCCAAGTGCAGGCGGCGCGAGTAGATCAGATCTACTCTCTTCTGCCGGCAATTAACGCTACGCAATTAAGATCATAATGGCTGCGCTGGCGGAGAATAACCTTCGGGTCCTTGCAGTGAATGTAAATTCACTGATTAGGGTTGAGCGTAGGAACGTCCTTTTTATGTTGTTAAAAGACCAAAATCCTGATGTACTTCTGGTTAGCGAAACTAAGCTATCTCAGAAACACAAATTAGGACATAGTAATTACAAAATTATTAGAAGAGACCGACCCAACTCCACACAAGGGGGTGGTGTTGCGATCTTCATAAGAAATAATTTAAACCATAAAGTTGTGTACAGCGGTGAAGTGCGGAGGTTCCAGGAGCTTGAGGTGTGCATCGTGTGCATACCCCTTCGTAGTGGGAGGAGGATGTACGTGATGTCGGCTTATGCTTCTGGTGCTACTCAAACCACTCGATTTGTAACAGAACTCGAAACTCTTTTCCGATGTCTTAGGCTTGCTTCGGAGGAGAACTTTTTCGTTTTGGCCGGAGATTTCAACGCCAAACATGCCCATTGGGGCAATGATGTCTCCAATTCCAGGGGGGCCCAGTTATTCAACTGGTTGTCGCAGCACAGTGTCGAGTATCGTCTCGATTTGAAAGCAACGGATAGTCCGTCGTATCCCAGCAGCGGCTCGTTTCTCGATCTAATGCTTTACGACACTAGATTACAGCTGACCGACTGTGACGCACTTACCATAAACTGTCTGCACACTTTCGTGTATGACAGCGACCATTGCGGACTAAGAGCCGACATAACGATTCCCAACGAGATTGCGGTTTTAGAGGAGTTTGCACCGACGTATTCTTACAATTACAGTAGGATGCGTTGGCCACGCTTCTCAAGAGCTATGACGCGAGCACTCTCCTCAAACGAGCTCCAACCACCGTCCAATAGGAACCTGTCAAACGAGGAGATAGACAGGTACCTTAAGCTTATGGACGAGACAATTAAACGAACGATGGACAGAACGATACCTCGGTATCGGTACAAAGACAACACGGAACTTTACCGCAATGCTACAATCGACGCACTTCACTCATACAAAAGTAGACTTCTGTCGAGGCTTAAAACCCTTTACAGAAGATTTACTGACAGACAAGACTTGGAAGTTAGGACACTGAAGTCGATGATAAAAAACGTTAAAGTTTTGATTACTAAAAATTATCGACTTTCAGTCAATTTGTTCTGGAACAATAAGATTCGGGCTGTAAATTCCAGCAACCCGAGCATGTTCCCACAAATAAATAAAATATTTCGGAGAAAAAATCAGAACGACCTTCCGTGTCTTAAGCTTCCAAGAACAACGGACAACGACATCTTACTGACATCGGTAGGCATAGATCCGAGTAACGCAGTCCTAGACGAACACTTTTTCGTCATCGAAGATCCGCAAGAGAAGGTGGAAGCTTTAGGTGCGACTTTCCAGGAAGTGTACAAGGTGAACGAGTCCGCTCGCCCGAACCACGACCTGGAGAATCGCGTCCTTGTGCAGAACTTCTATCTTCGGGAAGAGATGCAAATTTGGCGATCTGAGAACACCGGGTTCACGGTGTTCAGTGAGGATAACATGGCTTATAATGCCATCGCCAATGAGAGGGTACACCCTCCGTTCATTTCGAAGGCTGATCTCCGAGCGGTCTTCGATTCATTGAGAAAAAAGAAGTCAGTTGGGATTGACGGCATTCCCAACATTGTGCTCAGACACCTCCCCCCGGAAGCGGTCGATATCTATTGCACCCTGTTTAACAATGCTCTGAATAACGCACATTATCCAGAGCATTGGAAAACAGCGGTTGTGCATCCTATTCCCAAGCGAGGCAAGGATTCTTCTAATCCTGGAAATCTCAGGTCAATCAGTCTCCTTCCGAATATAAGCAAGGTATTCGAAAAGGTAATTAATAGAGCTCTGTCCCAGTGGGTTGAGGACAACAATATTATTCCGGATAACCAATTCGGTTTCAGAGCGGGGCATGATACCCTACATGCCGCGTCGAAACTGGTGTCGGATGTCCAATGGAACAAATGCAAGAACCAATGCACTGGAGCCTGTCTGGTCGACTTGGAGAAGGCCTTTGACACCGTATGGTTAGAGGGTCTTTTCTATAAGTTGACTAGACTGAGAATTCCCAAACCCTTGCTGTACATGCTTGCCAACATGCTTCCTGGTAGACGGTTCATTGTGAAGAATGGCAATGTAACCTCTGTCAGGTCATATCTCGTTAAAAACGGTCTACAACAAGGCGCCGTAAACTCGCCAATTCTATTCAACATCTACACAAGTGATCTGGTGGGTTCTCTCCACCATTCCATTGCGTACGCCGACGATCTAGTTGCGTATAGAACAGGGCCAAAGATCGAAGTCATTGTTACTCTCTTGCAGCGTGACTTCGACTCAATTCAGCGATATTGCGATGACTGGAAGTTGAAGATCAACTTCCAGAAATCGGAAACCATCCTGTTCAGGACGCCTTTGTCTGGGGCCTCTGCGGACACCAGGCGGAATTGGCGTAAGTTCTCCATCATTGGACAACACGGGCAACCACTGACCGTGAAAAGTGTAGTCAGATACCTCGGGATCTGGCTAGATCAGTTTCTATATTTTAACAAAAATGTAGAGGCTGCTCTGGCCAGAGCTAGAGGTGCTTTTGCCCTCACAAAGAGACTGTTTTACAGCAGCCAACTCGATGCGAGGGTGAAGGTAATCTGCTACATGGCCCTCATACGGCCAATGCTGGTCTATGGGTGTCCCGTGTGGTTCAATGTTGGAGCCAGCGCAATGGAAAAGATTCGGGTGTTCGAGAGGGCATGCCTTCGGGCGTGTCTTCGCCTTTATCGAACGCCTGAGTCCCAGTACATAAAATTCTACCCCAATGAGGTCCTATACAACAGGGCGAACTTGATGAGGGTGGACAATTTCGTAGTGAAATTGATTCGAGGGCACGTTGCAAGAGCAATGAACTCGAGCAATGGCCTTATCTTCGGGGCTTACTACCCTAATAGCATGTATCACGAACGGGTACGTCTTAACGGCTTCGTCCCCCCAGAGGCATTCCTCTACCTTGACAGTAGGGGTCTTATACAAGACAGTTCGGGAGTTCCGATGATCTATCACATCGCCCGGTCAGCTGTAGATAGGCGGCTCATGTACAACGGGTCCGAAGCTCTAAGAGTCGAGGAGAGTCTCCGGTTCAGCAGAGCGGTATCGCAGAAAGATATCGTGGAAGCTAGAAAGCAAGGTCAGAGATACTGGTGGCTGGTTGAGGAAGAGGAAACTCCCTCGTAGAGTGCTTCAACACACTGTAGCCCTTTGGGGTAGAGTCGGTAGGGTTTAGGATGCCTCGGCCGGCTTACGTAGAGGTAGGTTAGTTTTGTAGGTGGTGGTGGGTAGGTTTAAGGTAGATTTAGGAAAAACAAAAAAAAAAAAAAAATAAAAAAAAAAAAAAAAAAAAAAAAAAAAATTAAAAAAAAAAAAAAAATAAAAAAAAAAATAAAAATAAAAATAAAAATAAAAAAAAATTAAAAAAAAAAAAAAAAAAAAACATTAATTAGCTATCTAAGTTTTTATTAGCTTGACTAAATTAAGTTTAGTTTTAGTTTAGTATTAATTTAGTTGTAGATCTCTTGTTTTTACCTCTTTAAGAGCAGTTCATCCGCTAAGTTTTTAAATTCTTAATTTTCTTAGTTTAATTCTATATATAAGTAAATTTTTGTAATTGTTTATGTTTAGGTCGAAAGACATACTAATTAATTCTGTTTAGCTTAGAGTGCCCGCACAGGGCCAGTAAGTTTGTTAGATAGTTTTAAGTTAGTTAAGCTAGTTTTAAGCATGTTTATCTAGCCTGTAAGAAGTTAAGTGAATTCAAATAAAAATGCATTAAAAACGAAAACGAAAAACTCCTTGACTGCTTTCGATGCAGCTACATACATACCCTGCCTCAGTTGTGCTAAGTGCCGTACATCGCTGCCTTTTAGATGACCAGGATATAGGACTTCCATCGAACAAACATATGTGGCCGCTTGTTGAACGTCTCGTATCGATGTCTCCCGCATAGCCAGCATCGCTGTATAAAGAAAAATTATTAGTTTTTGATTTGAAAAGAATTCCAAAATCTTTAGTAACATTTAGGTATTTGAACAAACGCTTGACCGCTTTGACATGCTGTGGCGTTGGTTTGTCCAGAAAGCGGCTTACTACTCCCACTGTATATGCAATATCTGGCCTTGTTGCGATTGCCAAGTACATAAGGCCTCCAACAGCTTCGCGAAAAGAGAATTCCACTACCAGCGGCGAATTTTCCACCAAAACACCCAGATTCAAGCATGTTACATTTATCAAGAACCCGGTGAACGTAGTTCGATTGGCAAACAAAATATGCGCCGTCATCTCTTTGAGTAAGTTGAAGTCCGAGATAATAGATCGCCTTACTTAATTTTATTTCAAAATGTTGATTTAAATATTTTACTACATCCTCCATATCTCGAACATTTTGAGCTGCAATCAATCCATCATCTATGTAAAGAGCAATGTAAACTTTTCTTCATTTCTCTTCGGACAAAGACACAAGGATCGGCTTTACAAACTTGGAAGTTGTAAGATGTAAGCAACTTCGTAAACACAGAATTTCAACACCTAGATGCTTGTTTCAGGCCGTAAAGCCTTTTGCCTAGCTTACAAACCCGACCGGATCCATCGTTATAGCCTTGGGGTTGATCCATAAAGATTTCTTCGTCCAAAACGCCGTTGAGAAAGGCAGTTTTAACATCGAACTGGTAAAGAACTAAGTTATTGCTTGCGGCTATGGCGAAAATCATGCGAATCGACGTGAATTTTGCTACTGGGCTGAAGGTTTCCTCATAGTCGATACCTTGTTGTTGGTTAAAGCCCTTGGCGACAAGGTACGCTTTGTATCGCTCGATTGTGTTATTGGGTGATAGCTTAGCCTTATAAACCCATTTATTTTTAATGACCTTGCGATCCAGCGGAGGGGCAACAAGGGTCCAGGTACCATTCTTCTATGAGCATCCATTGCTTCTTCCATAGCAAGTTTCCAATGTTCGGCGTCATCTGATTCTTTTGCCTCTTGGTATGTTGAAGGCTCAAACACACTGCAAATGAAAGCATATCCTTCGATAATGTTAGAATACATACCGCTGTTTTGGGAGTGACTTCGAAGCTTACTCCGGTAGTTTGTCCTTGAAACAGATGGAGTAAGCTTCCTTGCGTTTTCTTCTGCTCCCACTTGATGCGGACTACGATTTGGAATGGAATCGTTTTCATCTGCTGAGTCAAACACTTCGCCAGAAAACAGCTCGGTCTTCAAATCCTCATAATTAGGCGTGTATTCTTTTATGAAACTTGGTTGCTTTGAATCGACATAGACAACAGAATACTCCTTAAATAAAACATCTCTCGAAACCTCAATCTTATTTGATCCAACTATCCATATACAAAAACCTTTCGTGTTTTCTGGATGCCCAACAAAAACTCCTGGCTTCGACTTTTTGTCCAGCTTTTGCCTTTTTTGCTTTGGAATATGCACAAATACCTCGCTGCCAAAAGTTTTAATATTATTAAAATTAATCTTTTTATTAAAATACAGCTCATAAGGTGATTTTCCTTTAGATGGACTTGGGCCGAAACGATTCATAACAGAAACACCCATATTCATCGCTTCTGCCCAAAGCTTAAGCGGCAAATTCTTGGCATGGAGCATTGTGCTCGCCGTTTCCACAATAATTCGCATGTCTCTCTCAGCTCTACCATTTTGTTGTGGCGTATAGGGAACTGTGGTCTGGTGAACGATGCCATTTTGTTCAAGCAGGCTATGAACTTCTTTGTTTTTGAACTCGAAACCATTATCCGATCTAAGAACTTTGATCGAACTATTGGATTGTACTTTAACAAAATTAATGTATTTCGAAATCATAGCACTTGCCTCTGACTTCTCCTTTAAAAAATACACAACTCTGAAGTTTGAGAAGTCATCCTTAAAGAGAATGAAATATTCCGATCCACCAATCGACGAAGTCTGCATTGGGCCACAAAGATCTATGCATCAGTTCACCTACTTCTTTAGCTCTCGAGCAACTGCTGATGAACGGGGACCTGTGCATTTTTCCAAATGCACATGCATCACAAAATAAGTTTGGTTCATCAATAAATTAAACATTATTTTGTTTCAAAACACTTCTAATTTGGTTGGCGCACATGTGTCCAAGGCGTTCATGCCACTTTTGAAGAGTTTCAACCTTCGAAGTATAGTTGGCAGATAAGACATCTTGCTGTTTTATAACTTTAAACAACATTCTGTACAGGCGATTATGATGAATGCCAACAGCAACTACAGTTCCGTCGACTTTGGTTATCTTGCACTTATCACTTGTGGATGTCAAATTGTAATTTTTATCGAGCGCACTACCAGATGAGAATAAATTTACTTTAATGTCAGGAACAAAATAAACGTTAACTAGTCTCTTCTCTACCCATTCATTATCATCGAATGCTAGTATATTAAATTCACCTTTTCCATAAACTTTAATTTGACCTGTTTGACCTGTTTGACCGTTTCCGAACAGCGAATCGCGAAGCTTTCCGTGACAGAAGTACTCCAGGACAATTGTCAATCGTTCACTGGAGGTGGGGTCGTAAAAAATGTTTGTGGAGTTTTTTTTCCTCGAGCTGTGTTCGTACCTGGGTACTCTTGTTCGTCACGGCGCCCACGCACAAGGCTACCGCCACTTCGAAAATTGGATTTGATGATTTTTTAACTTGATACATGAAGTACTTGGGAAAACTTTAGGAGCGTTTTTCTTAAAAAAGGGGAGTGTTGCGATCTCTCACTTTGCGAAATTAATATCATATAGAGGACCTATCACTATGTCAAATTTCATCAAAATCGGTGACTCCAAGTTCGTGCATGTGTCTCCTTGTCACTGCAAGAATTTATAAATAACTAGCTGCTCCCGCGACTTCAACTTTACAAATACTTCTGACCTAATAAAAAATAAATAGTAAAATAAAATAAAAATAAATAGTAAAAAATAACAAAAAATAAACAGCCCATACAGGGCCAGAGAGCCTAGCTTCTTCGCGCATCCACTGTGTTGTGCGCGATATATTATGACACATGTGGAGGGGACCTACTGTTTAATGCCGGCTCCGAACGGCGAATTGCGAAAGCTTTTCATAACAGAAGTACTCCAGGAAGGTTGTCAGTCGTTCGCTGGAGGTGGGGCCGTGAAAAATGTTTGTGGTGTTTTTTTTCCCCGAGCTGGATTCGAACCCGGGTACTCTCGCTCAACAGTCCGACGCACTAACCGACCGAGCCAACGGCGCCCACTAAAATATTAAAAAAAATGTGGAACGCTTCACGATTTTGCGTGTCATCCTTGCGCAGGGCCCTGCCATACTTCTCTGTATCGTTCCAATTTTAGTATATGTTCTGCCGAAGCAAGAACGAAGAATGGCGAATTGCGAGGCATAATAAAAAATACTTTGGGATTGTCAGTCGTTTGCTGACGGATAATGCGCAATATCATCTATCATAACCACAACCCACCGTCCACAGACGGTCCAGTTTTTCTGCCTTTAAAATGTTGACACCATACGAACATAGGTTGCGTAGATGTTGGCTTAGATAGACGACTAAAAAACTCAAGAATATAGAGGAGAGTGGGGCACATTTGAACACTTTTTGCTTACGAAGCTGATAAACCGTTATAAACTCGATTTCTTGGCCTATAACTTTTACTCACATTTAAGAGTGATATTGAACTTTGATTTTAAATAGTAGTTTGGTTAATTTGACGTGATATTTGTATTAATCCTTTGTCTTTAAGCAGTATAGGATTCTTTTGAACGTGGAAGGGGCACTATTGAACAGCAATCTTCATGCGAATAAAAATCGCTTAACGGTATGCATCACAGACTCAAAATTGATACTTGATGAACAAAAACTCCAAGAAGCAGAAGACTGAAAATAAGAAGACTTCTTGTCTTAGCGCTCCCAACATATTTATGCTCTATCTATAGTACTTTATGGCACGAGAACGATAACAAGGCAATGGCGCCAAAAAATTATGATGGGCGGTCAAAAATATGATTTTTTTTTTACTATGTACTGTGTGTGGGGGGTGGTGCTATCTCACACACTTGCAGATGAGCTCACTGGAGTATTCAAAATAGTTTTAATATTTCATGACATGATAAACAAGCAATGAAACAAAAGAAAAATTCACTAATAATTCAAACAAATTGCCCCTTCCAAGCAATAATTTTTTTCCGGGTGATAATTTTTATTTATTTGGGAAATATGCTTCACACAGTTTAATATGAGTGAAAAAAAGCGCACTACGCACAGTGGTCAATTTTCAAGATATGGCGGAACTTTATTCCTATTGCGCTTGAATTTATATTTTTTGTTGTTACTCAGTTGTGATATATAATATTACACAACTTGATCTTAAAGGTTTCCGCCCCCCGAGGCTAGTTGTATGTGGTGAGCAGCTAGGGACAAAAAGTTTTAATGAATTCTGTTACAGAACAGACCACAGAATTTTTTAAGACATACAAATATATACAGTAAAACCTCAATAAAAGCAACCCCCGATACGTGCATCTCCTCAATAAAAGCAACGCCTTAAATCTTACCATTGTTGACTTAGTTATAGCAACTCCTCAAAAAAATATGACTCGATAAAAACAACTTTGCGTCCAAAAAGACACAATTAAAAATTTCTCAATTTTTTAGAAATAATTGATTTTGTTTTTAATTTCAACACATCCGAATTAAATTACCAGTTTTGATTTATTTACAAGGGTTTATACATGTTTTTCTTTTACTATTCTGAGGTGTTTTTGTCTTATATTTGGCCTACAATTTGTTGACTCGCTTATTGCAACACACTCAATAAAAGCAACTGCCCAAATTTTTATTGGTTGCTTTTATTGAGGTCGTACTGTGTATATATATATATATATATATGTATGTATATATATATATACAGTCGAAGCCCTCTAAGTCGAATTTTCACGGGATCTCAAAATTAGTTCGAGTTAGAGGGCTTTTTCGAAAAATTCGAGTTAGACGGATTAATATGTTTTTTTTGTTTAAAAGGATTTATTTTATTCAAAAAATTATACATGTAAGGAAAAAACATAGGAAAATACTTTGAAAAGCTTGTAATTTTGGATTGAGTCTTTAAAATTGGAGAATGAAGCCGTTTAAAAAAGGAGTCTATTTTGAAAAGCCAGTGTTGGACCTCATCCGGACTCCCAATGCATTCACTAAAGCTTGAAAACATCTCAGACACCTAACTGTTTTTATATTAAAAGCAAATTGTTTGAGGCCAACCAACAACACAATGAATAAGCAGCGCTGTTATTCATACAGAGCCGAACGGTTGTGTGCACAAATAACCTATAGCTCATTTGTAGTTGCGTGTAGACGACGATAGACCCTAGATGACAATTGTGTTCGCCCAACATGATTGTTCTTCGAGAACCATTGGCGAATAGTTTCGATTTTCTCATGTGCTTTGGGTACGATGTTTGCCGCGTAGGTTGCCATCCAAATCCTCATTCCTGCTGTGAACATTCTCTTTCTTACTTGCATAGGTAGCAATGATAAGGGCAACCACGTGCGCTATTTTCTTCGACGCGTTTGCACTAAAAAATCAACATGAAATGAAAGGTGTTCGTCGTCCAGTGCCAAATTGAGAGAGAGTCAGAGCATGCAATACAAATTGCGTGCTTGATACAAGTTGGAAATTTGTTGTTTACTTTTTTGCGAAAAAAAAAATCGACTTAGAGGAATTGAAAATAGACCAAGAGTCGAAAAAATGTATTCGAGTGAGAGGGCTTTTCGACTTAGAGTTAGTTAGAGTAGTTAAACAATATTTATTGGAAAATAATAAAAAATGTCAAAGCCCTGTTAATTCGCATTTTTATGTTTTCCACCTCGTTAAATCGAAATCTTGATAATTCGTAACCTGCGGCAATTCGTAAAAAATGTTATTCGCTTGCCATTTCGAACTATCGGGATTCGACTTTACTTTGATTCGTTGTGTAAAATTACTGAACCTGATATGTTCCACCGCAGACAACGAGAACTGTTATCCGATTATAGGAACCATCTACATATTATATATGAACTGCTAGTAGCCAACTTCACACTGCTTCCAACATCTCATGTGGCGTAGAAGTAAAGAGGCTATGTAAGAAAATGTCTTGCATAGAAAGTCACTAAATGAGTTTCTCAAAATCGCCACTTTACTGCTATGCCGCATGAGATGTTGGAACCAAATCTCGCGCAGACAATATATGAGAGTGACATTCGACTAGCAGTCCATATATGTATAATAGGTCGATGATGGGAACATTGATCAAAGTACATACAGTCGAATCCCTATAATCGAAAATTAGTTCGAGTTAGAGGTAGTTTTGGAAAAATTCAAATTAGACGGATTAATATTTTTTTTGCTAAAAATCCTTGTGCGCGATGTGATGCGATAACGACCGTGGTCGCTCGCGATGTTCGCGTGTAGTACTAATCCGCATTTTCGTCTGCTCTCTCTTTCTTGCATAGGTAAACAACAATAGGGGCAACCACTTGCGCTTTTTCTCCGACGTGTTTGCACTACAAGAATCAACACGAAATGAATGTTCGCGAAATGAGTTCATCGTGTTCATGTTCAAAAAGTTAGAGGGAAATTCGACTTAGAGGACGTTAAAAAAATCTTTGAAAGATTTTTTTATTTCCTTGCCATATAGTATCAAACCATGCAGAATACATGCGAGAAAAAACTATGATCATTACTGATTTATTGAAGCGATTCAAAACAAGGGGAACATTTTCTTTTTGAATGCTATGGGAGGCAGCGGGAGAACCTTTCAAATAACCTATTGCTTGCAAAGATTAAGCATGGTGGAGAGACTGCTCTTGCTGTGGCATTGTCTGGTATTGAACCCACGCTCTTAGATGGCGGAAGATCTCTGTGGCTAACTCCGCTTTTAAACTTCCATTAAAATTTTGTAGTGCCAGTGATCCAAGTTCTTACAATGTTTCCAAGTAGAGTAATACTGGTAAATTGACGGGGGGATTGTAGTTCAATAATTTGGGACGAGGCTTCAATGCCCCACAAAACGTCTAACAAGACGCATTAGAGCAGACGAAGTCAATACTTCTCTGAAAAAGTCATACGTGTGTGGGGCAGCTTTTGTTTTGTAATTATATGTTTACATTTATGCTTAAGAACAAAATATACAATTTTCGTGTACATAAATATACGAGGTCTGTTCAAACTAAAATTTTCATAAAGAAATAGAAAAAAAGTTTTGACCAATTTTTTTCAAAATTGTACGATGGACTGCTAAACACGCTTTCTCGTGCTGAATTAAACCAAAAACTAAGCGGTTTTATGATTTCTAGTTTTGAAGAAGTGGGTGGCCTGCTTCGCGAGTTCCAAGATTTTCAACCAACTCTTCGACAGGTTTAGACGCTTACACTACTTCATTGATTCGTTGAAGGAATGTATCCAACCGCCGCTTGGGTCTAAGCTTTTTTGCTATTTTTTTTTAAATTCCAGTGTGTATGCGAATTTTTCAAAAATTATGGACATAAGTAGTTTATCTTAAGTGTACGGTCACAGAACAGGTCTCTGGCTTTCAAAACTGGTATAGTACTCCATTGTAAGTGTTGCCGTTGTTTTTTTAATAATGTCTTTTATCATGTCGAATAATTCTTTTTTTAAATTGCTACCCTCATAAACGGGTCGAGGTAGATCCCCCTCCCATAGTAAAAAATGCTTACTTTCGACCCGTACACTAAAGCCCATCATCAATTTTCGACGCCAAAGTTATCGTACTGTCGCTGAATTTGTTTTTCATATGAAAATGTTTACCTAAATATTTTGTTTTTTTTAAAAAATATTGTTTGGTCGAAATCATCGAGATCCCGACTTGAAATTTTAAGTGAAGTGATGGGTGAAATAATGTTTTCCAACATAAAAAAAAATTAAAGTACCATTTTTGGAGATATTCAAGGATACGTGTCTGAAAGGACATTTTGAACTATCCTTCGTCCTTGCAAATAAAAATTGTGTGAGTTACTTAAAAGTTCAAGTTTTTCTGAATTCAATAAGACATAATTTATAAAATTCAATAAGATATAATTTAAAAAAGCTGAACCAAAGTGTCGTAAGCCACTTTGTTTTATTTAGTAACTTTTAATATCTTCATAATTCACACTTCAACGCGGCTTGTCGTGATCGCGGTTCACAGTCCTCTGCCTGTCCTTCCATCACGACATTTATACTTATTGGCCGATAAGTGGTCCTTGTCTTATCGGCAGGATCTGCGTCTCGTCTGTCCTGAACTTTATGGCTGGCGATGCGGACGGGAAAGCCAGCCACCGTCTTATCGTCGCTCGTCTACTTTGGTTTATTGCGGTCGATGGGAAAACCCAGCCGCCGTCTAGTCGTCCCTTGTCTTCGTGGATTGAGTAGGTCTTCAATCTACCTGTGCTCACAAAAGTTATGATATTTCGAAATTTAAAAGAAATCTTGAATTTTGGCTTTTTACCAACTTTTGAACCTTCGTTACTCCAATTTTGAGCCAAATCGGAGGGGGGGTCATTCAGAACGTTGGGTGATCTTGCGTGGAATGACCCTATAGTATAAGTACAATTTACAGTATACGAATATTTCTATTACGAATTAATTTGTGCTATTTATATCTTTTAAGGTAGATCCACAATAATCATTTTTATGGTTCTGTAAGAAGTTGAAAAGCTAATCCCGCCTTTAATTTTCATACCGCTTCCCTAAAAATCTGGAAAAATTATAAAAAATCGACTTCGATGAGTACATTAAAAAAAATTAATTTCAGCATTCTGGCCTCAATAGTTTTGGAGCATTTGGCCAAAAATGATAAAACGTCGATATGCGTATTTCGAAAATCCGTAAACGCAGTTTTGTAGATCTTCAGATATCAGTGGTGTTTTTCACATTCATTCACCGCCTATTTGCTCAACTACAATTTGCACGCAGTTAGCACGAAGGTGATCGCGCTGACAGTGTGCTATATAGATAGAGGTATATGATGTACGAAATATGGATCTATGTGTGTAGGTCAACATAAATTTGCGCATTACAGATACAGACAGCGATACCAGATCGCTGATTTTTTGTCGGAAGATGATAGCCAATGGGAAAGTACCATGTCTGAAGCGTTTTCTGTTCTACAACGAAAGGACTCAGGCGGTTGTTTACTGTCAAAATTTCGTTGTGTTTAATTACTGATTCTGTAAACTATGATTTATAGAGGTTCACATAAGACTCCTAGTGATACATATTAGAAGCTGTAATAAAATCAGGGGTAGAATCACCCATGTTATAAACCCATGTATAAACGTTACCGTTGATAGTTAGGGGAACCAGAGCGTATCTCTTTAGTGAGCACGCTGTTAAAAGAAACAAGAGTGGCCGTGTGGTCTTTAATTTGCAAAAAAAAAAAAAAACTTGTTTGATAATGCGTTTTTAGTATTTATTTTAGTATTTATTTATTTAGGCTATAGAGGAACACATTATTCTTCATATTGTGTCAAAGTTTTATATGTAGGAGATCATTTTCTAAAGAAACAATAATAAATTAACTTAAAAATCGTAACACCCGGTACCCACTTTACATGCACTCACACAATCATTTTAAATTACATAAGGAATAATCGTATGATATCGAAAGATCATACATTAGTTAAGTAAGCGTTTTCTAGGCTAAGTACTTTCTGTAAAGTGTAATTTTGGTAAAATAAAACGAAGATGATCAGTTGCAATAAGCGACCAAAAGAATAAACACGCGTTGCGTTTTAGTCAGTAACCTTACATATAACAAAATGATTCTTAAGAGAGTGCATTTCGGTGGAAGCGCTCTCTAAACATTATAAACACACATTTTAAACATTTCTCTTTAAGGTTACTTTACGGGAATATACCTCATTTAGAAAACAGAATTGAAATTGGTGGCGGATTAGGTGAAAAAGTAACCGGCATTGACGATTTAATATCGAAAGACACGGTACCCAAGTCGATGTTTTGAAGTTTGCGGAGTTATAACTTTTTAGAAGTAAGACTGGAATGCTAACTGTAACTGTAACAACTTTTCGATCTAGGTGCCATTTCCTTTCTACCGATACCCATATCAAATATCTAAGAAAATAAATCTGTTTTTTGTGGAAATGTCATTTCTTAGTTGCAGGTGGTTCACCAGGTACCTAAAACAAGGCTTAATGACAGACAGACAAACATTTTTGTAATCTGCGCCCCGCCCCCTTTCCAATGACACCCATATTGACCATAAAAGTTAATAAAAGTTTTTTCAAACGTTAGTGTCAGTACTAACTTTTTCTTTAATCTTTGACTTGAAAAAAATCCCGATTTGTTTTTGGGTTGCCAAGATACATATTCATTCAAAGTTTCATCCCTTAACTACAGAGGATTCAGAAGTTATAAGGAAATATGTAAAGACGAGAGACTGACACCGAAGTCATTCTATAAGGGTTTCGTTGTTCCTTTGGAACGAAACTCTAAAAACGCCGGAATTGAAGACAATCAAAAAATGTATACATTATACACTATTTCTAAGCAATTTTGTTTCCAACGATCACTTCAACTTACAAAACGCAACTTATTTTATTTGTTTTTTTGCCAATATTTTGCAGCTGTTTGGGATGCTACAGAACGGTTAATTTTATTCCCAGAATCGATTTTTCCTGTTAGTTGCCATCCAAAAATTTTTATTCAGGCAAACTTGATTTTTTTAATTAAGTTCCGCTAGGTCCTCAAAATTGACCACTGTGCTACGCCAACAACAGCAATATAAAAATTCATGTCAATAAAAAGCTTTCACGAAATGCTGAATGCGTGCACATGCTGAGCACACAATTTATTAGAAGATTCCCTGCTGTTTGAACTATGATACGATATGTCATCATATTTCTCCAAGTGCTTTTTACCACACACAAAACCAGCGACAGCATGTTGATACGCGCGAGTTAAAATAAATAAAACACCGAAATGTTTGTTTGAGGTCTTCTGACTGCCTTTTATTATACTCAAATTAACTTATTCTACCTTACAAACTAATTTCCTATCTGTCAGCATATGAAGTCCAATAGCTCTTGCAATACGATCGCAAAGGCCCATATCGATCGAACAGCGATTGACTCATTGTGAAATGGGTATAAGTGTATTGCAGTAGAGAAGTAGAGTGTATGTTAAGTTATGATCTGTACTAATAATAATGGTTAAAAAAGGAATAAAACATAAATTGAATCGAGGTATGTAAGAGCTGTGTTGCGAGGCAACTAAACTTCAAATGCTGACACAGCAGAAGTTCACCGTTGGTGTGAATATCCAATGTAACTCGCGTATTCCACTCACATCCACATCTTTAAGCACGCATTTTTTAAGAACATACCCCTACACTCGTAATATACTCATAAGATTCCCTTTCGTTGTTTAATTGCATTAATTGAAAGCTCTCGGAAGCAATTGCGTTCACTGAGCTCTTCACATTATAATGGACCGGCCCGTTTGGCTACTAACAAAGACGATTTCTATTAAAATAGTCTGTGGTGACAGACCGTCACCGTATAGATTTGGAAGTATATTGTGCTTAATCTCTTATCATGAGGTGAACACCCCATCATTGTTTGTTGATACACCCAACTGGCGCAAAAGCGAATGGACAGGGGTATGTTGATGAATGGGTGGTGGTTTGCTTCGGTGATAGGAGGGGGGGAACATTATGTAACTCACTAAATGTTTGTCCTTATGGTTTCGACGTGGCCATAGAAATTGATTCAATTATTTTCGTAATTTTTTCTATTCAGAGTGATTGGATGGTTTGCCTTTAGTCCAATTTATAATTCAGATAATTATTTTGATTGCTTGTTGACAAAATAATAGTTCATTAATTTTTGATAGAATATTTACTTCTGCTTGGATATCTGTGAATAGTGGCATTAATTAGAGCCATCTGAGGGTTGATCTGGCTGAGAATGAGAATGACAGATACTTGTGGAACGAAACATGTGTGCTTTACAGACATAAGTCTGTTTTCCGTAGAATTTTATTTTATTTACTCTTTAAGTCTTCTAACTCTTCACTAGGACGTACAAAATTCCTCCCTTAGACCTTCCCCGACTTTACGGGAGTAGCATCTCCCTAACGGCAAAAGCTAAGGTCTTAGGTGTCATTATTGATCACAAACTGGAAACAGCTGGAAATCCAGAAGCCACATCGGCTCTCTATTGCTGTAAGAGAGCAATCGGATGTAAATGGGGTCTTTTCCAAAGACCAAGGGATCCAGATCTCATTTCGCCTCCCCAACCACTGCAGCGTGTTTCAAGCGAAGATAGTGGCGATCAAATAAGCCTTGTCGTGGCTAAGGTACAACTTACCTCATGTGGGTGCCGGCACACTGTGACATATCGGGGAACTGCCAGCCGATGATCTTGCCTAACGCGGGACCACTGAAACCATCTAATTGGATAAGGTCGATCTCTGCGCACCTCTTGTGACCGCGCTCCTCTATATTAAAACTAAGGCCTATTGGCCTCCTTCAGCAACGAATCTTAAGTGGTCGCATGGCAGAAATCTGGAACCTTATCAGTGTCATAACTGGGCACTCTACTTTTGTCAAACATGCCACCTGACTGGCCCTCTCGGCCAACGACGTCTTCAGAAGTTGCAGAGAAGAAGAAAAGGAAGAAACCTCGCTCCACCTTGTAGGGATCTGCAGCGCTCTCACGAACCGTAGAAAGAGGTATCTTGGCCATTACTTTCTCGATAATCTCGTCGAACTGGCTGACACCAGCATGGGCCGTATCCGCTCCATGTGGTATCACAATGGGCCTCATCTGGTCTAAGTGCTTGGCTGCCCTGCGCAACCCACCACACAACTTACCTAACCTAGTCTTCAAGTAGGAAGTGTCTAAGCTCGTTTTATATTTGATCAGTGTGCAATCTCTTTTGTCATTGTATTTGCATGTTTTATTTGTTGTTCATGTCCAATGCCATATAAGCTAAAGTTGTTCGTCTGCAAGTTTCCACAACCACTCTCTTCCATCAGAGCCCAAAACATTTCCTCAGTCTTCACTTGGCTAAAAGATCAATATTAAGTCTTTTGTTGGCCAATTGAAGTGGATCTTTGCAAATTCGAACCTAAATGTTGAACCCAAAGGTTGTATGACGTTTCGTAGGCAATCAGGTGTGTATCAAAACTGATCTGGAGCTGCGGATGTAGAGTGTAGAATTTATACATCGATTCTTGGGCACAAGAATTCATCAGTTTATATTCAGATTGGGGGCGCTATCTTAGAAGGTGGATGCAAAAGGTCAATGGGGGACCTACGGAAACAATCTTCCGGCGAGTACTGCCAAAATAGTCGCTAGATTCAAAACCCATAAAAAGTCTTTACGGAGTTTCTCAAATTTCATCGTTTGATGGAGATTTCCATAAATAGGGTGGTATTCGGATAACATTCAAGCCACTTGCAAAAGTATTCTATCAAAGGTTTGTAAAAAACTGGTGTTCTGTATTATGAGTGAAATGCAAGCAGTTTAAAGGGCTTGGGGTGGTTACTTAAGGTATTAGCTATAAAATTGATTGCGTTTTTAACAATTCACAAAATTGATCTAGCTACTTTAGATAGGCCTTTCATACCCTATGTTCGTGACCAAATAGATATAAAAATGTAGTTATTTTTTAATAAGAGAGCACTGAAAATCGAAAATAAAAAACCAAGCCAGAGTATCACTTGCATCAGTTTTTATAAAAAAAAAACGTATTCTTTAAGAAAAAGTATGATCGATATTGGGAATCACTGTATGTGGCATCCACATAAAAGTTGATCAAGAAGATCAAGAAGGTCAAGAGTGTATTTTTAAATATAAACTCCAAAAAACCAAACCAACAGTTAAACATGACAAGATATTTTGTATTTCTTTGAAAGCGATCTATAAACGATATGTTTTGAAATATATGTGTTGTTTTTTTATGTTTAAACGACAAAGAACCTAATCTAATATTGATAAAATAAGTAAGTGTGGCAAATATTTGAAAGCGGGCCTCTTGACCTAAAATTGCTATTTAAAAATGCTATTTAAAAAAAAATTAAATAAGTTAACTAAATACATTACTAAAAAAAGAAACAATAAATAACGTGTTATTAACACCGCCTATAATTTCCTCCTGGAGTACTTCTGTCATGGAAAGCTTTCGCAACTCTCGCCGTTCGGAATCGGCACTAAACAGTAGGTCCCCTCCACATGTGTCAAAATATATCGCGCAGAAGCTAGGCTCTGGCCCTGTATGGGCTGTTACGCCGACTATTTATTCATTTATTTTTTGTTCATAATCTCGTAAAGGCCCTATCTTCAAAATTTTCGCTTTTGAGTTTTTTGCCAATTCGGAGTTAGCACTATCTCTGATTTATTCATATTTTTTATGAGACAAGTGTTCAAATGGCCCCAGAAATGACAATTTCTAAAAGCCCTAACTTCAAATCATAAGGACAAAATTTTCTAGCCTTTATTTTCTTTTAAAAGGGACAATTACGAATTTTAAAGAATTATGTCATGGTAGTTTGGGTTTTCCATAAGGTTTCACGCATGTAATTTTTTTTCTATTGGAGAATGCGAATTTGACTTTCAGCTATCATCAGTTTTTCATGCAATAACGTTGTGCAATTTTCGATTGGTAAGTTTCACTCGTGATACAAATAAGATGACGATACGGTCGCTTTATTGCCAAATTCGCCATTACCAAGATAAGGGAGTTTATTGAAGAACATGCCCCTCTACTCCCCTACCTTCCAAGCCCTTTGACAATGAAAATAGGCGGAATGAATTTATAAATAGCGATCCGAGACTTTGAGCATCTCACCAAAACTTTTGTAAAATCCTTCGAGAGATAAATATCCCTTTGCGTTGCTTTGGCATGACCTGTGCGAAAGCAACAAACTGCATTGGGAGAGTTAGCACGAAGGTGAAGGTAAAGAAATTGCGTTGTCTGTCAGGCTTGGAGTTTGCAAATCAGTGTACATAGGGCTTTTTAAATACAGTCGAACTTCCATATAATGAAGTTCTCCGTAAAATGGACTAATTTCAAAGACACACATTTCTGGTTCTATTTTAGGTGTATTTTTATCTCCTTATAATGAATTTCCATATAGTGAATTTTTCTATACAATAAATAAATTTTCGAGTTGAAATCTTGACTTTCATACGTTTTTTGCCTCCATATAATGAATTTTTTATATTATGTATTTTCTCATTTCAAAATGCTTCCGCGTCTGTACAAATATCGCCCGCAACGTTACTTTTAACCGATACTTGTTTGTTTGTTCGAGACTCTTTCGGTTCAAAAAAAAAACGATGAAGAATTGGCCAGTGAAGATCAATCGGTGGATGCGGTGTTACTTACAATGGGTCGAATTACTTAATCCCTTGATGTACTTCGAACCGTTGTGGAGATAAAAAACAACGTACCGAATAAAGTATTTAAACCCCTAAATATATTAAAAAGCTTTGTTGAGGAAGGCAAATGGAAGGGTGTAATACAAACCAAAATATCCGATTATTTTAAATAAAAGTTGAAAAGACATAAAAAATATCTAAATGTATATATAGTGAAATTTCTATATAATAAAGTTCTTTTCTGGTACCGTGTGAATTCATTATAGGGAAGTTCGACTGTATATCTTTTAAAATACATTTTATCTATTGTATTTTCTACATGCTTACAAATTTGTAATATGAAATAATTGGAAAAAATAAACCACACATTAAACTTTAAAAGAAATGATTTAGGATTATTATAATTTCTATATTCGGCCTGCGGTCAGCAATTTAGTGTTTTCCTTTATGACTCGAAAGTATAAAAAATGTAGATAGGGTCTTTACAAGATTATGGGCAGAATATTATTATTATCATTAATCTTTATCTTTATTAGCATAATTTAATACATGCACAGAATAAGTGTACATATTGTTAGTGTACTTTCTATAGCAAAAAAAAAATAAATAAAATTACTCTAAAATTCAATTATTATTTTACGAAAGTATAATATTAGAAAAAATATGATAGGAAAAGAGAAAAAGCAAAAAAACATAAAAGATGAATAAGCCCTAATACTGTTCCTTGAAATGCTTAAAATAATTTTACAAAATTGGTTTTGTTTCGATTTCTTTTTATGTGCTCTGGTAATAAGTTCCATAGCCTAATGGTGAGCACAAGAAATAGGAGGAAGGAATTAAAACAGTTGTATGATGGTATGACTAGATTTGATGTTCTAGCGGAAATTGCAGCTTAAAATACAGATAATGTGGGGACCTGTCGAATATTATTTTATTCAGGAATATGTAACTGACATTGACCCTTTCAGTACAAAATTGAGTATTGATATTTGAAAAATCTGAATTTTCGTATCTAGGCTGCTTGTGGACTAAATAAAAGAACTGGATTTCTACTTAAAAAAAAATTTTAAAGTTGAGTTTTAGAATGTTACCATATAGTAATTGTCCGTATCGTTCTATATGGATATTCTGGAGTACGCCTCTCAAGTCTGGTGTCCCTACCAAAGTACTCATATTTCTGGGATCGAGAGTATTCAACTTCGTTTTTTACGTTTAGCCCTTCGTGGTGTACGCTGGCATAACCCCCTAAAACTCCCTCCCTATGAAGACCGGCTTAATGTCCTCAACCTAACCTCACTTGAATCTCGCAGATTTTCCGCCGATGTTCTTTTTATTCTGCGTCTCCTAAAGGCCTCACTGACTGCCCGAACATCCTAATGTCCATTCATTTCAACACTAACCCACGTGGCACTCGCACCCCTCGTTTATTTTAAATCCCCTCCACCTCTTACGGTTCGAACGAACGAACCCATCACGTCATATGCTGCGTACATGCAATAGCGTGGTTGCCTTTGACCTTAGCCTCACTCCCGCTACTCTCTCATCTCCTTCGCCTACCTAATCCCAGTCGCTAAAACTGCCTTTTTTGCCTCTAAGGTTAAGTTTTTCAGTTAGGTTGTAAGTTAGATTAAGTTTTTTTTTTTGGCTTGCTTAAGCGAATAAATGGGGCTGTAGTCCCACTAAAACTTAAACTTAAAACTTCAGGTTTAGGTCGGAGTTTGGGCGAGTTTAAAAAAAGTGTTACCATTAACGTTGTACTCAAAGGGTTAAGATATTGTTGTCGTGAGCAACCCAGGATATTATTCTGATAGGCAGAAATATGATCAAACCTACGCAATATACAGAACCGAATCATGTTTACAAGTTGAAGGCAACTTGTAGTTGCAAGCTTGCAGTAAACAACTTCAGAGTAGGTTATGGTCGGTCACAAAAGAGTTTTTACAAGGCATAGCTTAGAGGCAACGGAAAGGAAATTAGCACATATCCACAGCTTGCGGAGGCAACCATAGATCTTGCCTAACAGATAATTGATGTGCTCTGAACAAGATAAAAAAGGGTTAATTTTAAGGCTAGTCACTTTATTGACGAATGGAATACAAGTTTTCGACAAATATAAAGATAATAAGCAATCTAAGTCACAGGGTCTATTCGATATCATGATTGCTTTGGATTTGGAGGGAATAATACAAAGTCCTTTTTCAGCTAGCCAACCGCTGATGGCTGACAAGTCTTCATTTATCAAAAAAAACTTCAATAAGACCTGGGGCTCTAGAGAAATAGTTGTACATCATCTCCGTACAAGTGGAAAAATTCGTTATTGCATTTGGAACATATTTCATTGATATACAGAATAAAATACACACGTTTGAATAAAATAAAGGCTTTTAAGCAAAAAAAAAAAAGACAAATGAATCCCTCTCGAACTAATTTGGATATCCCATGAAAATTCGACTTAGAGGCCTTCGACTGTATAGGCAAAGGAGAATGGGCCCCAGGATCGAGCCCTAAGGCTCGGCGCAGATACATTCTATCCGAGAAGTGTTCATCAACCACAACACTCTGAGACCTATTGCAAAGATAGTTCTCAATAAGCGCACTGAAACCAAAATAGTATCGCAACTTCCTGCATAATATACCATGGTTTATTCTATCAAAAGCCTTCGAAAAATCAAGCAGGCAGAGAACTGTTAAGTAACCTTTATCGAGCTCTAGCCTAACATCGTCGAGAATTTTAACCATTGCTGTCGAACAGCTATGTCCTACTCGAAAGCCGGACTGGTATTTCGATAAAAGACAATTTCGATCAAGATGACCAACAATTTACTTAACCAACATTTTTCGAAGACTTTTGAAACTGTTAGAAGGATACTAATTGGGCCATAATCAGATGGAAGAGACGGTTGGGGCTTCTTTGTAACAGGTTTAATTATAGCTTCCTTCCATAGGATAGGGAAATTGAATGAAGTGTAAAATGTGAGTTTGTTTACTAAGAATCTGTTATAAAATGAACTTAATAAACAGAAGAGGTATACCATCTACCCCAATAGCATTCGATTTCAAACTCGTTATTCCCTCTCCAACACCGTTTTCATTAACAACTTCAAAGTCCTGATCGAAGTGGTTGATAAATTCACTTCTCAAAGAAAATTGCGGGTTACTACTACTAGCCGAGAGGAAAGCGTTAATAAGAACATTGGAATCAATATTACATTGACTACCTCTATTTTTGCCAATACCAAAGTTCAGTACTGATCTTGAAGCTAAAATATCTACATTTAGATCGGCGTGTGGCTAGATTTGAGTGGTTGCGTGCAAGGCGGTAGGTATCCCAGTTCCCGGAAGTAATGTCACTTTTCCATCTGCTATAGAATCTTCTCCGGGAGCTGATAGCATTCTGTACCTAAGTGGTAAACCACGGAACTTTGCTTTTTTTTACTTGGGACTTTTTTAACTGTTAAAAAAAATGGGTTTGGAGAAAGTCCAGTTTATTGTTGACATCACTTAAATACCAGCAATCAGACCTGGTTAGTATCTCTGCATAAAGATTCAATATTAATTGATTTGAAGTCTCTGTAAGTATAATATTATAAATATATGACGACGAGATCGCTTCACGAGTGAGATCAATGCTATATGTACAAAATAAAAGATCATGGTCCGATATTCCATCCAACGAGATCGATCAAAAAGTAAGACATTCAAAAGGCAGAAACCACAAACAGCAACGAGGGGGTACAGTGACAGACGTAGCGAGTAGGGTATGCGTCGTATATATGAAACCCGGTGGAAATAACAAGGCCCGAGAGTTGTTAAGACATGTATTATCGATTCGGAATGCAATCGACCAAAAAAGCTTTACCGGTTGAGATTTGAAGCACAAACATACGGCCGTTGCGTGTGACAACTGCGACCAACTGTTTTTGTTGCTTCAGTTAGAAAGCTTATCGAGAAAGCAATCGATTGTAGGAGTAAGGCTTGAATGCAGATGAGTCGGCGAATCAAGTGGTATGCCGACGTTACGCAAACAAAGCGATTTGTGTGTCTATTTAAAAAATTTGCTAGCAGATCTGAGTACGGAGATTTTGTCTTCCTTCGATGGAAACTTGACGATGATGAGCGAGTTGTCCAAAGTCCTTTTGTCTATGCAACGGAAAATTTCCCTTGACGATGGAGGTGGCACGCAGTTTATCGATGTGCAGAGCAAATTAAACATGGAGCGGAGATCTTCATTGCTATTCCGCGGGATTCCATGAAGAATGGCATCAGCATACAGCTTTTCTTGTTCCATAGGGTCAAGTTTGGTGCGAAGCGTGGATATTTCGTTGTCCATACGAGAGCATAGAACTGACTCAGACGTTTGTTCAAAAACTTCAATACGTACAGTTAATGCCGACATTGTTCTGTTTACATCGTCCAAGCGGCTATTGAAATCAAACACAATCTTATCAATCTTACCAATAAGGCTTGGTCCGACATGATGTTTATGTATGTTTACTTTAGGCAGACAAAATTTACCGGAATTGAGCAATGTTGAAATCAAAGAAAGAATTTTTGATTATCGCCACAGAAATGTTGGTAGTGCAATTAATTAAATGAAAGCCAAGGTCTTATTACGCAGTATTAACACTTTTTTGGAATTCATGGAGTAATAGAATTTTAAATAACATGGAATGAAAATATAATACTTCCACTGAACTAGCGTGTTAGCTTTTACTTGATATTTCTGTCATTGAATAATAGATACGAATTTTTGTCAAGATTTGTTAGATTAGTATTTGATTGCAGTTTCGTTTAATGCGAAGCAGCAATATTAACATCAATACAGCGCGCTGACTAAGCAGAAAGGTAAAGTCAAACTTTTTTATTTTTGGGCTAATATTGTAAGAAAATGTAGGACAAATTGGCTCGGTATTTCTTTGAGTTTGAGTTATGAGTATTTTGCAGCCCATCACAAAAATTTTTTTTAAAGAATATCAATCTCCTTCTAAGGTACTAGAAGACTCTTTAAGTTTTTTGTCTTCGTGAAAGTGTATCAAAAGCAATTATTTGTTATTGTATAAGAAGGCAATAGGGAAACAGTTTTTTAAGAGGATACGTGCTTGAAATTCAAGTATGGACCTCTTCGTAAGTAATTAGTTTTCCTGAATAATACATGCTGTATTGCGTTGCATTTTGAAAAGATGCGCACACTATGTGGTCTACTAATGGTTTTTCAATTAATGCAACATTTTTTTAAAGCGTTAATCATAGTTCTTACATTTGGAGTTACATTTTCGACAGCAGGTGTGAGCTCATTGATACTTTTGTGTACGTACATACGTTGTTCATTGTTATTGATTGCAGCCGCATATCTACAAAAAAATTGGTTGGTTTTCTTTATATCAGCCACACAATACATTTTATGATTACGATCTATTGTTGGTGTAAAACTCAATTTTTCTATTGTGCGTAGTTACAGTCAATAACAAAAACCGGTCAAGTGTGAGTTTTACTCACCCACCGAGGGTCTCGTTCGCAAACAGATTAGTAGTTAGGACTTAATATAAACAAACTAAAATAGCTACAGTAAAATTTTCTTTTCATTCCGAATAAAACTAAACAAACGAAAATACTTTCCCATTTGCTGATCGTGTCAGCCGTGTTAAAATTGCTTTAATAGTTTTAAATGCCTCGAAAACTATTTGTTGCCTAGATGCAACCCAAAAACATATAAAGCATTTTTTTGGAATTAGTCGTAGATTAAAGGAAAGAAACGTCAGTACTAACACTAACGCCCGAAAAACTTTTATTAACTTTGATGGTCGATATGGGTGCCATTGGAAAAGGCCTGTATGTCTGTATGTCTGTCTGTCTGTCCCTAAGCTTTAATCTTGGTAATTGGTAAACCACAAAGAATTAGAAAATAAAACTTCGCCAAAAGATATATTTCACTTGCCCAAAGGAAGCTCAGGTAAAGCATTTTAAGAAAATGTCATATTAGCAAAAAACTTAGAACTAATACTAATTTAAAAAACAAATTTCTTTTACTAGTTCCTTCATATAGATATCGTTCGAAAGATGATAGTTAGATCAGAAAGTTGTACAATGGTAATCACCTTGCTCTTATTGGTAAGATGTTATTAGCGAACAAACTGCCAAAAAATGACTTGTGTACAGGTCCCCCACCTTTTTTTTACAATACTGGACCAAAAAATCTGAAAAAACATTGGAGTAATAGGGCAACTTATCGCAGTACCCCAAAATTATCTAAAAATCGTGTATGATTTTTATTCATACTAAAATAAATTAATTACTAACTTTTTTTGAAAAAAGTTTCGTAGGAACTTATTAATTAAGGTTCCATCAGATAGGTCTTGGTTTTCATTTTGAATTTTGGAAGCTACGTTTTCGAGATATCAAGCTTCAAAGTCGAAAAAAAGACGCCCACCTCCCTCTCATTTCCACACCCGTTGATCTAAAAATCTAAACAAAAATCTGGAATGTAGATCTTGATATAATCTTTCTGTTAAAATTACACTCTAGCTTTCGAAATATTGGCCAATAGCAAAAAAAATAACAACATCCGAATTTTGAAGATTCGAAAATGCCATTTTGTAGATTTCGGCGAATATAAATAAATATTATGTAAAAAAAATTATTTTCATACTATTTCGGATCAGTTTCCTGCTAAAAACGATAAACTGACGGCAGTCTCAGTTCATTCCTTAAATGCACCAAAGCAATTTTCACACGGCTGGCGCGATGGCTGGCGAATGATAACGGATTTTCTCTTGTTGAGTTTTATTCGAAATGAAAAGAAGAATTTTACTGAAAAAATTTTGATTTGTTAATTTCTCTAACTCATATTAAGTCTTAACTACTAATCTGTTTGGGAACGAAACCCCCGGCGGGTGAGTAAGACTCACACTTGACCGGTTGTTTTTTATTTAGAGTCTTAAGTTAAGCACAAATTAATGATCGAAGGAATTATAAAAGAATCATTAAATATTGGGTTGGGGTAACGTAACGTTTTAACACTTTCTTCTGTTTTAAAACCTTTTTTCTATCTAGCGGGGGCCTCCTAGGACATGACTAGAGCAATTGGCTTCCATGTATCAAAGATTTTTGCTGAGGATCAAGTTGGGCATCGGTTTGAAATATGATCGGTCGCTTGTACTTTACTTGATCCACCTTTACAAAGAAATTTCTCAGAGCCCATGCTTTTTCTTTATCATCGTTTTTTCAGTTTTTCTGCTCAATAAAAATATTGTAACTTTTTAAACATTAGAGAAGTCATCCTAGAGGGAAATCTAAGATAACTTCGCTAGCTTTGAACTCGAAATCACTCTTAAGTTAAATTTCGTTAATCTATACCTAATGAAGTAAATGTGTTGTGGAAACATCATCTGTGTATTTTGGTTGTATTTTCGATAACGAATATAATCTTCTTAAAAAAGGTCCCGCCAGTGAAGTGACATTGTAAAATTTCATTACTCGCATGTTGCTTTTATTGCGTACTGGCATTTTCTTCTCTAATTTAAGAAATGTCAAGTATTCATTAAGCGGAGCCATTAGAGTACATTACCATAACTATCCATTGTTTTTTAATTCAATATTTATTGTTCATTTATAGATCTTTAAGCGTCAACTACTAAAAATTTGCAATCTGCATTTTGACCGTGTATATTTTTGGTATATTTTGGTAAGTTTAAAAATGCATAAGTGCAACAGCAGCCATATGTATTTGTCAAAAGTTAATAACAATTAAAAAAGAATTTAAAATTTTTTTGTTTTGTTTTATTCAAAAGGAAAAGCAAAAATGCATATTTTTAATGTTCTTAGGGCTTAGTTCCAAAGAATTAACGAAACCCTTATAGAATCAGTTCGGTGTCCGTCTGTCTGTCTGTCTGTCGACTTTACATATTTGCTAATAGCTTCTGAATCCTCTGTAGTTAAGGGATGTAACTTGGAATGAATATGTATCTCGGCAATCCAAAAATAAATCGGGAATTTTCTCCGGAATTAGTCGTATATTAAAGAAAAAGTTAGTACTGAAACTAACGTTTGGAAATTTTTTTATTAACTTTGATGGCCAGATTTTCTTAGATATTTGATATGGATACTGTTGGAAAGAAAATGGCAGCCAGATCGAAAAGTTTTACTAAAGTTAACATCTTAGTCATATTGGTAAAAAGTTGTAAGTCCACAAACTTCGAAAAACCGACTTACCGTGTCCCATACGACGTTCTGGAAATATTGTGTAAACGAGACAGGTATAATCTTATCTGAAACACATTTAACAAACAATATTGAAAATAACGAAATACGAATTGACGGATATAATGAAATTTCAGGAACCACATTATATATCAAGACCAAATGGACAATCAGCAACATTTTCAGAAAAGCAATTGATTATACATCATGGATGGTATCTTGTGACTGTACACACCAGGATTTCAAAACCAGGATTGTTGGAATAAACAGAACATTATGCGATTTTTTCAAGGAAAACATGGAATTTCTATCTGAAAACCGAACAATATAATAATTGCGATTTTAATATTAATTGGTTTTGAATGACACATACATGAAAGAGCTGCAAAGTTTCTTTAATGACAATGGATTAATACAAAAAATGGACAAATGCTCAAGAATAACGAAAGATTTGAAAACAATTGTTGACTACATTGTAACGAACGATCAAGATATAAAAGTCTGGACTGAAGAAAATGAAAATATATCTGATCATGAAAGCATTATAATAAAACTAAATATTATTAAAAGCACAAACGAATATGAAGAAAATAGGAATGTATAAAAGATACCAATTCAGCAATGAACTAGATGACCTTGATTGCAGATATGAAGCAACAAATAGTCTACACACGAACGCCGAGAAAATTGATACAGTGCTAAATAGGACAATTGCCAAGTTTACCGATAACAGAACTATCAAATCAACAAATATTACGAATAACCTTAGTCGATTCCACCCCAGCATTTTGCTTAAAAAGGGCAACTAGTGATTCACGCCTATTTTGAGATTCGAATGATTCGTTTATTCTATTCGATATATCTATTCCTTCGAATGAATTTTCCGTATTCTGAGTTTCGAACGAATAGTATTCATTGTCAGATGAATTTCAATGAATTTAATTTTATGAAGTTGGCTGTTTGAAGGCCAAGTCTCAAATTCAAATCTATTGACATTCGGATTTTAAAAAAATCAAAAAGAGCAACGAATATAAGATATGGCAGTTGTGTTATTTTTAAACAGTCAGGACGGGGAGGAGCAGATTTGCAAAAGATGGATAATGGATGCATCGGTATCAGTGGATCAGAGGTAAATTCCGCAGATAATACAAGCGCGGAGATAAAACGAAGGATAACCCTGACCAACCCTGTGTCTTCGGGCTTAGACGGCAGCTGCAAAATAAAGGCCTCTCTCGAAGTACCAAGTTATCTATTTAAGATAAGACCTTGATAGTCCCAGTCCTTCTATATGGCGCAGAAACATGGACAATATCAAATGTGGACGAAGAGATCCTTGGTCGCTTCGAGAGGAAAGTCCTTCGGATTATTTTTGGTCCCGTTTGCACAGAGGGAGTTTGGAGGAGAAGGCTAAACGATGAAATCTACGAGCTGTACAGCGACATCGATCTAGTTAAACGAATTCGAGTGTCCCGACTGAGATGGCTAGGTCATGTGAAGCGTATAGACACTAACGCTCCGGCTCGTAAGGTCTTCGAGTCCAACCCTGATGGACTAGAGGAAGACCTCGCCTCCGGTGGCGCGACCAGTTATATAGGTCCAGTTAGATAGGGACCTAAATCAGCTGGGCGTGCGAAACTGGAGGCGCCTAGCCCAAGACCGCGCTAGATGGCGGAGCATGTTGGCTGAGGCCCAGGTTCACCCCGGACTGTAGCGCCCGCAAAAGAAGAAGAAGATATGGAAGATTTCCTATACATGAACGTCATCCCACAGTAGTCCATTTAGCTCTTCACTTGGAGAATGGACAACGAGTATATTTTACGGCAGAGAACGCAGTACAAAGAGCTGAACGACCACCAGAAGAATGATATCCATTGGGACCACACACTTGCTGATGCTGTTATGTCATCTACTTCGCATCAAATACGATCACCTTTTGCCATCCTAATTTCAACGTGCTTCCCATCAAATCCACAAAATTTGTGGAACAAATACAAAGACAATATGGCTGAAGACATTGTGCATCGACTACGTTCAACAACGGAAAATCCCGAACTTGAAATTTGCGCTGAAATCTACAATGAGGTATTAATATCTTTAGAGGATTTGTGCGTGATGATGTCTGGCAAGATGTTACATGACTTAGGAATGCCTGCACCTAATCGCCCATGAGAGAACGCCAATACGATAGAAATGCTTTAAGTCAATCAGTGCAAAATAAACTCCCACAGCAAAAAACAGCTTACGACACGATAATGAAAGCAGTTAATGTCGACAACGGAGGATTTTTTTTCCTGAACGCACCGGGTGGAACGGGTAAGACTTTTTTGATCTCATTAATTTTAGATACAATTCGGGCACAAGGTAAGATCGCACTGGCAGTAGCATCATCTGGGATTGCAGCTACACTATTAGTAGGTAGACGAACCGCTCACTCGGCGCTCAAAACTACCACTAAATTTGCAAGCAATAGATGAACCGACATGTAACGTAACCAAAACGTCAGCAATGGCGAAAGTGCTGCTGAATTGTAAGCTTATAATTTGACTAAAAAACTAAAAATATTGTGTATGATAATGCCTTACAATAGTTGTATTTAAAGTATTTAATTGTTATTCATTAATATATATGGTTTTATTGTAAAAAAAAGATATTTTCTCATTATTGTCAAATAATCCAATTAATTTTAATTTCCCAGTATTACATTTCCTTAGTCCACGGTTGTACACCACCTGTGCGAAGCCAAGGCAGGCGTAAATAGTAAGCCAAGTCTTTCAGGAATTTCGAAATTATACACAAAAATGAGGACAGACAGACAGACGGACACCGAAGTGTCAACAGGCACTTTTTTCCTTTTGGAATCCGTATTGTTTTTTCTCTAATATTTTATATTTACCTACATACTTATATAGTGTTCGAGCTACTACTTCCTCTAAAATTTTGTCTATAACTGGAAGTATTGAAATTGGCCGATAATTGAATATCATTTTTCTTTCCGTCTTTATAGATGGCCATATAATGGATGTTTTAAGTGTCTTAGGCACTATTGACTGTTCTTGTTTGCATTATTTTTAAGATCCTTTGGTTTGATTTCGTCTATACCTGCTGATTTATTATCTTAAGGGCGCTGCGTCGGACTGTTGAGCGAGAGTACCCGGGTTCGAATCCAGCTCGGGGAAAAAATAACACCACAAACATTTTTCACGGCCCCACCTCCAGCGAACGACTGACAACCTTCCTGGAGTACTTCTGTCATGAAAAGCTTTCGCGATTCGCCCTTCGGAACCGGCATTAAACAGTAGGTCCCCTCCACAAGTGACAAAATTATAACGCGCACAACACAGTGGAGGCGCGAAAAAGCTAGGCTCCGGCTCTCAACGGGCTGTTACGCCGCCCAATACAATACAAGGGCGCTTAGGATATTCTTTATCTCTTACGTTTACTTCGCCTACGTTGAATCGTTGCATGCTAGGTGTTGGGCCGTTGAACGCTTTATGCTGACAGCTGTGCACCACGTTAGCAATGTCTAGAGAACGTTTTTTTTTTTGCAAATTTGTCTGCTAAATCAGCTTGATCTTCATTTGCGAAATTTCTGGAAAGGACGATATCAAGGTTTGTAGTCTTTTTGCCTTATACTGAATTTGTTTTAATATTCGCCGTTTGTCTTACTGTCTTTCGTAATCTGCGTTTTTAGGGTTGTTTTTTAATCTTCGAAATCTTCTATCATAAGTTTGTCATATAATTCGTTAATACCATTTATGTCAGTTAATTGACTCCAGTCGTGTACTGTTATACTTTGTGCAAGACGTTGGCTGTGAATGTACTCAACTTACATATGTGTGGAAATCTCTGTTTGGTTATATATCATGATAGCGGTATATATACCATAGTGGACAGATAAATTTAACTTAAGTGCAGCAGATTTAATTTCGTCATTTTTATGACGGACCAAGCAATGGTCTATCAGTGTTCCTGTCTTTTGATGTATCAAATCTTGTTTTTGATTTTATTGTATTTCTTAGTCCTTTTGAAAAGAGCATAGAGAGATAGTTAGATCGCATGGTACGATCATCATTCTTTAGAATAATATTCATGTCACTTATTATAATTAATGTTTTCTTATTGTTAATTTTATCTACAGTTATTCCCTAACTACAGAGGTGTTAGTCTCCTTAACATCGCGTATAAAATCTTCTCTGCCGTATTGTGTGAACGACTAAAACCGTTTGTCAACAATCTGATTGGTCCATATCAGTGTGGTTTTGGGCCTGGAAAGTCCACCATCGACCAGATATTCACACTACGGCAGATCCTGGAAAAGACCCTGGAATCGACACCCACCACCTTTTCGTCGACTTTAAGGCCGCGTATGACAGCAGTTTTCGGGAAAAAATATACGAAGCCATGTCTGGTTTTGACATCCCTGCTAAACTGGTCCGACTTTGACCTTACCAACATCTTTGATGTCAAAAAAGGCTTCAGACAGGGCGACCCGCTGTCATGCAACTTCTTCAACATTGAACTTGAAAGCATTGTGCGGAACTCCCACGCCAACACCAGAGGCACAATCTTTCAAAAGTCCGTACAACTACTCGCGTATGCCTATGAGATTGACATAATTGGCAGAACACAGCGAGCTGTCTGTGAGGCATTCGCGAGCATTGAAGTAGAAGCGGCGAAAATGGGTCTAGCGGTCAACGAAGAAAAGACGTAGTACATGCTGTCATCAAGGAAGGACACCAAACACCGAATCCTTGGACAAAGCGTCAATATGGACAAATATAACTTCGAGGTAGTCAGGGACTTTGTCTACCTGGGCTCCGCGGTTAACTCAAGAAACGACACCACCTTGGACATCAAGCGAAGAGTGACTCTTGTCAATCGCTGTTTCTTTGGGCTAAGAAGGCAATTGAGTAGTAAAGCCCTCTCTCGGACAACCAAGCTAACATTATAAAAGACCCTGATCGTCCCAGTCCTCCTCTATGGCGCAGTTGCATGGACATTATCAAGGATGAGGACCTGCTTGGTTGGTTTGAGAGAAAGATCCTTCGCGTGATCTTCGGACCTGTCTGCGTAGATGGCGAGTGGAGAAGGAGACTCAACCACGAACTGTACGG
This sequence comes from Syritta pipiens, assembly GCA_905187475.1. Classification (NCBI taxonomy): domain Eukaryota; kingdom Metazoa; phylum Arthropoda; class Insecta; order Diptera; family Syrphidae; genus Syritta; species Syritta pipiens. Next base: position 56,924,393 of record LR994572.1, on the reverse strand, counting down.
GCTGTACAGCGGCATGAACCTGGTCAGAAGAGCCAAAATCCAGCGGCTTAGATGGCTGGGCGATGTAGAGCGGATGGACACTAATGCTCCGGCCCGGAGAGTCTTCGAATCTACCACCATGGGGAATCGCGGCAGAGGAAGACCCGACCTCAGGTGGCGCACCTCAACCAACTTGGCGTGCGGAACTGGAAACAGCTGGCAAACAACCGGGCCAGTTGGAGAGGCATGTTGGTTGAGGCCCAGGTCCACCCCGGACTGTAGCGTAAGTAAGTAACTGTGTAATTTTACACAGTATAAATGAAATAAATATTTCTTGGGAAACAGTTGTGATTTCATAATAACAGACAAATGCAATCAGATAGAATTCGCTCAATTTTATGACATTTGTGGTAATTTTAATGTAATAATTAATGGGCATAATAAATGGTTTTTCAGGGCATCTTTCGATGTTGTTGTATGCCTTCTGATATTTCGGTCATAATGTTCCCAAAAACGTGCCATGTCTTTATATTGGTTTGGTTTTAATTAATTAATACATTTTTGAGTTTTGGTGCAGTTTTGAGTTGGCTTCGTTCTTTATAAAGCAACAATTCCTTCACTAAAACCGTAGTTTGGTGAGAGTCATTATCCTGTTGGTGCATGAATGACCCTTTCCAGCTGATCTTGATAACTTTTTTGGGCAAATTAGTCTTGAGGATAATCAAGTTACCAAACCAATCGATTTTTTCATCGATGAACACCAAATTACCAACCCCAGATGCTACCATAGTACCCTATACCATTACATAACCTAGTTCATCTTTTGCTGTTCTTGTCCTATAACTTCTTATTGACTCTGTAACAAAGCTTGCACCGTCCGTCCGAACCTCAGATAGTTAATTTACTTTCATCGGTAAATATTAGAGAGCTCCAGAAAGCAGAATTATTTTGTCAATGTGTGGCGAAAGATCAATGGGACGATCAATGCGGCTAAGAACAATTAGTACATAGTGAAACATGGAGGAGTCGTATGGTATAGGGTACAATTGGAGTTTAATTTTCCATGGGTACAAAGCGCTCATCATGGTGTATACTTACTTTTGGGACTAATTGTATATTGTTACCGAGTTCATTAATGAAGCGAGAAGCATTTAGGTTGAGAGGTCGATAAACGAACAATATTGTAATGTTTATGGCAATACCTCCGTATGACGTATATTTTACTCTGTTGTGTATTATGTTAATATTTAAGGCCTTACCAGGATCAGATCGTTCACTATATGTACATCTAATTTTTAATTTAAAAAAAATTGATTTCTTAATTTTTCAACTTTTTTTTTGTTTTTTTTTTTTTGTCTTGCCTTCAGGACGACGCGGAAGCCTAATAGGCAGGTACACTCAATGAAATTCCTGGAACTGGGCCACAATCCTAAGCGAGCGCAACAGACCTGAGAGTGCGGTTACAGGACTTGGTGCATGCAACTATCACCTTCACAATATGGGTCTCATCAGCACAGAAAACTGGTGGCTATAAAACACGTACTGCTCAAACCGCGCCGTGCTCAACCAGACAATTGTAAAAGTGATTGGCTTCCAGAATCCCACCTGATACAAAAGGAGTTACAGTAGATTCTGAAGGCCGCCGTTCAAGTGTCTCAAAGATATACCTCAACTTCTTCATTTTGATTTAAGTGCCAACCATTTCATAAGATTTTTTTTTCAGGAATGAGATTATTCTGATATACGGAAAATACTTATGCTACCCCTAGTAGCATCCTGCAAACTTGCTTGTGCGCTATGAACTACATCAATCAGTCAATGTTTTGTTACGTAATGTATAGATCTATTATATTTGAAACGTAAACGTACTGTGGAACCTTTCGAGCTGACTATTCCTTACGCTATGAAATGGGGGTACAGCGAAAATGCTTATTTTAAACTGATCCGTAAGTAACGCTTTTATTGTACGAGAATTTAGTGACTTCTCATTATCGCAAACTAATGTTTTTGCTTTTTTTTTTTTAATTCAGAACTTGAAGCAGAGGTTCCTTAATGTCTACTTAATCGAGATCTCAGTGGCAGTACTGAAGCAAATTTCGAAAATTTATCTATGCAGGTGAAAAAATGTAAGTTATCCGTTAAATAAATATCGACGTGAAGTATTTCTCCTACATATGAGGGTATGGGTGTTCTATCGATTTCTATCTTTGATATTTTGCTTCCTTACATATTCTGCAATTGGAGCTAATTGCCTTAATCTTATTCTCATAGCCGGAAAGTAATGGTCTTGCAGAATCTGCTGTATGTTCTCACGCAGTGATCGATCAGCTCGATTACGCTCTGTCGCGAGAATCTCCTCCTGATCGGCATTGCTAAAAACATCTGTAACAAGCTTAATCGAATGAATAAATTTGATAGATGGAAATAACTTTTGCAATTCAACTTGAACTTTCGCCAATGTAAGTAAGTCGCAAAACATTCCTTTAATGACGTTACGATTAGCAGCTACTTTGAGTACGCCAAACAACGTACTCAAATGTTTTAAAATGTTACGGCGTGCCTCAACATCTTATAAAAAAGAATTTTAGTTATCTTTTGCGTTTCTGAACCTTTACTGGGAATCAATTGGTTTCGAAAGCAGTTTACGGGGTTAATCACTGAATGAATTGTTTTGCTCAAAGATTCCTCACTATGAGCAGTTGTTGCTTACATTCCCTCATCTTGTTGTAAAACGTTAATGTGTTGTCTAGACAGCTCGTCAGCCAGATAGTTCTCCTTACCCGGTTTATAGAAGAATGTAGGGGAAAATTCCTCTAAAAACGCTTTCCATCGCTTGATTTTTGTGTAAGGGTTTCTAGCCGAAATTGCAAAGGTTAAAGTCTGGTGATCAGTATAAATATTCAGTTGCCTGACACCATATAAGTAATTACGAAGGGTCTGAAGGGACCACACTAGTTCTCTTCAGTCGCAGTCCTGATTATCGCTATGGCCTGATAGTATTTTGAGCTGCCCTCGTAGCCTTCAAACAACTTATGAGCGGCGAAAACTGCTTGACACCAGGAGACGTATTTTTCCTGGTCACCATGAAAATCTGGTAATGATTTATAGATATCTAATGATTCATCGCACTTTATCCGTGGATCAATACTCACAGCCTTATACTCAACAACCCTTAACGGCCCATGATCGCAAATTGGCATTGGATTTGCAATAAGCAAGACCATCGAGCTATTTATTTTGATTCAAGCTAAGCCGCAACAATTTCGAAAAATGTAAGACGGAATGTGAAAAAGCGGAAAAATTTTTCGGAACACTATGCCGCTTTAGGAGAATCAATACCATGCCTAACATTATTCTGATGCCAAATTTGAGCAAAATCTGTTTTACGGTTCTCAAAAACGATTGAGGGGACTAAAAAGGTTTAAACCCCCATAACTCCCCCTTGGGTCCTCCGAGCGTTGTGGTTCAACTTTAGGATCTGTAGGGGATCTAGCCCTATTGTTAAGCTTAGTTTCCAAAAATTCTACTACTCAGTTTTTAAAAATCGTTTCGGAAACCTTAAAAAAACTAAAACCCCCCTTTCTCCCTCTTGGGGCGGTCTACTTTGTATATCAATACATCAAAATAAGCGGCTCGACTAGAGCTATTTTTGAGCCGAGTTCTGTCTTTGTAGCTCCAATAACTGAGGAATGATGGCACTTTTAGTGCTGAAAAAATCGGACGGCGTACGACGACGGACAGACAAATTATTTATACATATGTATATACACTCTACAACCCGCCAAACACAAACTGTAAAAATTTGAGGGGGTGTTAATTTTTTTTCTGTTACGATAACAAAGGTTTATTATAGAATAATAAACCAAAACCAGAGAATATGAGGATGAAAACGTCATCATTGCGTAATCGATCATTACGTAATCAGGTCCCCCTATATATTTTTTTTACTTGAATATCGAATTTGATGACAGTAAAAAGCTAATATCTCCTGAGCGGTTGATCATTGGATTTGGAATAAGCAAGGCCTTCGACGACGAGCAAGTTTCAACGATTTCGGAAAATATAAGCCGGAATGTGAAAAAGCAAAAAAAAAAAATAAATATCGAACCACCCTTTCTCCTCTCCCTGATTTCTGACCGTTATGCCGTTTTAAGGGAATCATGCCAAGCACTATTCTGATGCCAAATTTGAGCAAAATCTGTTACACTGTTTTAGAGAACCTTTGAGGGGACTAAAAAAGTTCAAACCCCCATAACTCCACCTTGGGTCCTCCGAGCGTTATGGTTCATTTTTAGGATTTGTGGGGGATCTAGCCCTATTGTTAAGCCTAGTTTCAATAAATTCTGTTGTACAGTTTTTAAAAATCGTTCCGGAAACTTTAGAGAAATGTAAACCTCCATTTCTCCCCTTTGGAGCGGTCTACTTTGTATATCAATACATCAGCCGAGTTTCGTCCATGGTAGAGCTTTCAGTGCCGAGAAAAAAAAAATTAACGAAATACGGTCTGTAGACATATTCTCCATAAAAAGTGATTGCTGGACGAGATTTGATGCGGTTCGCCATCGCGGTGCTCGCCATACATCGATGCTTTTTAATTAATTTTCTTAACTTAAAAAAAAAAATCTGCACCCCGGTTCCTTTAAAATAATACCTATATAAACCATCAAAGTTAATTAAAGTTTTTTCGACCGTTAGTATCAGTATTATGAGAGAGATACCATATACACACCCCCACAAGCTTTATAATTTTTGCTCACAAATTCCAACTTTTAATCATTTTGTTGTTGTTGTTGTTTCTTAGAAATCATTCATTGAAAAGTTGAATAATAAACCCAAGTGTAAAATTTGCAGTGTTCTTTTTTTTGTTGTAGTTATTGCTTTACTGTAGGCATTTTTTCTCACGTTTTTTACTGATTAAACATCACTTTGTCTTATTTCGACACCTCTTGCTGTTGCTTTTTCAACACTTTTAATTTTAACTAGCTTTAATTTGGTAATGAATAAAGAAGTTTTTAGTGAGAAGCACGTGTCCCTGTTCGGGCGCCAATTAAAACAATTTCTTTCGGGTGCAACCAATATAATTTATTTTGTTCATACTACATTATCCATTAATCACTTCTCTATGACCAAATTACAGATATTTTATTGATTTTATCTTAAGACCACTGTGCTTGTCTTGATTTTAGCTTATCGCCTGCGCGCTATTTTCTCGACTAAACACTCGGCGAGCTTTCAGCCGAAACGCACCTACCAGCAACTGCGATCGCAAAAACTTCTTGAAACCTACCATTGCATTTCCTGCGCATGTGCATTTTCGACTTCGCATTGCTTGATAAGAGTGTGTTAACTTACATATTAGGTATACAACTTTGCTTCCGCCGTTTTCAAAATACCAGGCTTTATTGTAATAAACTGGTTATATATTTATGATTCGTTTTGCCTTTGATTCGATTGCGTTTGACACGAGTCTTGATCAAGTAATGCCTCCAACTCTGCATCTTCGAAAACCTTGTCTCTTCCACCGCCATGCCGGTCTTCGACGTCATAATCACTAATTCTTTCTTTCATTCGACGAGCCTCAGTCGCAGATTTCTTCATATTAAAGCAGAAAACTAAAATCTCCCGCAAATGACGAAAATTTGGCTTGTAAGCTGACATGTTTGTAGACACAAATCGACTAATATTTCGATGGGGTTATGTTTACAAATACATACCTAAACATTTTTTTTTTATTTCTTTATTTCAAGACAAAATCTGTTACCAAAGCGGCAAGTGGTGAAAGTACATTAAAAATTTGCAGATATAGCTTTATAACAAATTACATAGTTGATGGGGAAGTAAATACATAATAAACAAATATGGGAGTAGAATATATATAATAATAAAACAATGAGTTAAACAATTGGAAGCAAGAGTGAATGAATTTCGCGATGTTTAAATGTAAAGAGCCATATTTTAATATTACTTAAAAATACAATTTTCGTCCTCTCACACCTTAGGAAGTCTGGTAAAGAGTTAAATAGTTTAGGAGCTGTAACGCTATAGAATCGACAAAAATGCGATTTGTGAATAGTTGGAATGGTTGCGATGTTTCCAGTGTTAATTCGTAAATTGTAGTTTTCGTGATATCTAATATTGTAGAAATTATGTTTAAGTATGAGGTATGATCGTTCCAATTGATTATCCAGTATAATACCCAAATACTTGAAACTGTCAACACTCTCATTACGAAAGCAATCTTCATTGCAGTTCTCATTTTCCTTGAAGGTAACATTATCAGGATCAATTGAACCAGTTGAACAAAAACGTAAACAGTCAGAAGCCATCATTTAGAGAACCTTTTATACTAAAGGTCACAAATTTTGTTTTATTGCTGATTAGCAATTTATGTTTTCTAAACCATCGTCGTAGTAAATCCAAGTCATAGTTGACGTCGAAATGAAAGTTTAGATAGCTGTCGTTGGAATATGAAAGTGCAGTATCATCAGTAAAAGCAGTGATTTTGCCTTTAAAGGCTTGACTAAATAAAGAATTTACATATATGAGGAACAGTGGAGGGCCCAAGACAGAGCCTTCCGGGACTCCAGTATTCACATATTTTGCAGAACTGAAAGCATTACTAATTTTTACAATTTGACGCCGATTTTTAAGGTAGGATGCCAACAAATCATAGAAAAATCGCCGAAATCCAGCATAAAAAAAACTTATTTAAAAGAATAGTATGATTAACCATGTCAAAAGCTTTGGTTATATCAATGAACAAACAAGAAGGAATTTGAGATGCGTTTAAGCTATTGTATATTTTCCCAACCAGCTTTAATAACGCGCTTTAGACCTACCGCTTCTAAAGCCAAACTGAAATTCGCTGAAGAAAAGTTTTGTGCCCAACAAGGAAATCTTTAGGGTTGTTCCAAAGGAATAATGAAACCCTTTAGAAACACTTCGGTGTCCGTCTGTCCGTCTGTCTGTCTATCCTCTTTTTTGTGTATAATTTCGAAATTCCTGAAAGACTTGGTTTACTATTTACGCCTGCCTTGGCTCCGCACAGGTGGTGGACTAAGGAAATGTAATACTGGGAAATTAAAATCAGTTGGATTATTTGACAATATTGAGAAAATATCTTTTTTTTTACAATAAAACCATATATAGTGCTCCACAAAAGTTTGCGTACGATTAAGAAATTTGGGGAAAAAGGGCGTCTATTCCAAAACCATATGTGACAATTTGTTTTGAAAGGCATATATGAAAAGAGCTTTGTCCAAAGCTTCAGAATTTACCAAAATTAGTTCAATACTCTTATCCATTCAAAAGTTATAACAAAAACAACAACCAATATTGCCAAAATCAATCCACAAAAGTTTGCGTACGGCGAGTAAATTTTCACAATTACCATTTAAGTGTATCCAAAATATTATAAAAATGGTTCTCCATAATATTTTTGGATCAAGTTCAGGATTTTCTGTTGTTGAACGTAGTCGATGCACAATGTCTTCAGCCATTTTGTCTTTGTATTTGTTCCACAAATTTTGTGGATTTGAACATACTAATTTTTGACTTTTAACGTTATTATTCTCCCGTTATCTTCTACAGAGCGACGACGATTTAAACAATTTAACCAAGTGATTTTTTTCATGGAAAAGTTGTTGCAGCTGCATGACAATTTCTCTCCTAACTGAACTAACTTCAGCTTCAGGATTTCCCAAGAAATGAAGAAATTTATTAGCACAACATAACCCTGGTCGTTCGAGTCGAAATCTTAAAGCATTGCAATATATACTAAGAATGCTCATTGCTCCGAAATCGGTAGATTTGTCGCTGGCGTAATCGATTGTTGCATCATATCTAAATCCCAAACGTTCGTAATTAATTGTTTCGTTTGATCGTCTATTTTGTTGCATCTCGTTTGAAGTTGATGGTATGGGTAGCTCTGGAGTCGCGTGAAATCTCGCTTGAGAAATTCTAATTCTATTTGTCTCCAAACGCTGACTTCGCTCTTCGTCAGTCTCATTATTTCGCATATTGTAAACCCTATTCGAGTTACGCGTGCGCCGGCCGATGTTTTGACGCCTTGTTCGTGGCATTTTGTTTTATATTTTAAATCACACTATATAAAACTTTAAATGTCTGTCCTGCTTTATAGAACGAACGTTGAGCACTCAATTTACGTATGTAAATTTTCCTAGGTGCGAACCTAGTACGGAAGATTACCGGATAAAAATGTTACGACTAATAGTATTATTCTAGACCAGATGCCACATCCTCTGCTACTCTGCTATCGCTGCTAATGCGAAGCGTTTGCAAATCACTTTGATCTATTGAAAGGCTTAAATTGTAAGTGAAACACAACACACACTTCCACTTGTTTTCCAATATCTATTATTATTGTTTATCAATCTTTCACTACTACTATAATACTATTACAACTCTCGATTCACTATCACAGCACTTTCCACGATCGAATATGTTTTTTTTTATCCTGACCATTCTATATAAACATTTTCGCGCAGTGGGTTTTTCCTATTTATTGACGTCATATCGGGCTTTCTTTTTTCACCTGAAAAAATTAGAAAAATAAAAAGTGTTTGTTTTTCCTTAGACATGAGTTTATCGGAAAAAAGGATATATTATTGCCGAGTTTCGATTCCCGGACCTAGAGATCCTGGAGAAGCGATCTTATGCTCTGCGCCAGTGCCACTTCATACTCAAGTCTGTTTTTTCTGATACATAAAAAATGCTTTGGAAAGGTTTGAAGGCGTTTTCACACCCGAAAAAATTGAATTGGAAAAAACAAAGACTGTTTGTTTTTTCCTAGACATGAATCCAGTACAAAAGATTATCGGAAAAAAGATATGTCATGCCGGGATTCGATTCGCAGACCCAGAGATCCTGGAGCAGCGATCTTATTCTCTGCGCCACCGGCACTTCGTATGTGAGCTGGTTTTTTTCTGATACCTCGAATCTGCACCAGGGATGAGACGCTCGATACGGTCCATCATCCATTGTTGCGCTGGCGGGTTGTCCTCAGCAATGAGCACCATAGACCCAATCTCGACGTTCTGTGATGCGGTTTGCCATTTCGTTCGTTGTTGAAGACACAAAATGTACTCATTCGAGTCCAAAAGTGTTGTTTGATTTGCGTTATCCGCTTCCATCGGTCAAGCATTTGGACCTTTGACTCCACAACAGGCTCTGGAAAAGAATTCAAGGGGACACCAATTAGGAAATGACACAAAGTGGCCGTGAGTTCATGATGCTCTCAACTTTCGCTACCACGGTTGAAAACTCCTCATACGTCTAATATGCCAATCTTACCGTACCATAAAGATGGGCTTTGGCGGATTTGACCTCAGCCTCCCACAGACCTCCAAAGTGGGGTGATCTGGGTGGTATATGAATAAACTGGATACGTTTAGCGGCACACCAGGAATGTATCATCTGCTTTGTTTGCTGCTCCAGGAACAACGATCGAATTTCTTTTAGCTCATTTCAAGCCCCAACGAAATTTGTGCCGTTGTCACAATGTATCTCACTGCACAAACGACGAAACGCTTTAACGCTGCTAGGAAACTTTGTGTCGATAAGTCGAAAACCACCTCCAGATGGGATGCCTTTGTCGCGAAACAGATAAAAACTGCAACATACGCTTTGTGAGTGCAGTATCCCCGCCGTTTTTGCGAAATATGAAACGGCCCGCAGAAATCCACGCCGGAGATAGCAAACGGTCTGGAAACGTTGACTCTGGTTGAGGACAAATCACCCATGACTTGCTGCTTCAATTTTGGCCGGTATTTAAAACAATGAAGGCACTTATCCACAACCTTCTCGGCTAACTGGCGTGCGTTGACTATCCATAAGCGCTATCTGATTATCGCTACCAAGGCTTGAGGACCTGCGTGGAAGTTAGAATTGTGTAGATGAACAACGACATTTTGAATTTTTTGGAAGAAGGATCGGACATTTGGAATTGTAGGGAATATCTGCATTCTGCAGACGCCCACCCACTCGTAAGAGTTCAACAACAACAAAAGGATTGAGATTGCTGATGGCATTTCTTGGGCTTCTGCCAGATCGTCTGAGGTGAGTGTAGAACCTGAGCTTAGGGCGGGGGTGGGGGGGGTTAGAATGTTGTGAGCTGGATCTCAAATTATTGTAGAATTTGACTACATATCCGAATACTCGATTAGTTTTTTCGTAGTTATTAAATCTTGAAAACTGTTCAGCAAACTCCACAATCTCATCTGCTTTAGATAGTAAGGCAGAAGGGTGATTATCCTCAGATTTCAACAAAATTTCGGCCCTTTGTTTTGGCCAGAATTGATTACTCTGGTAAAGAAATTTCGGCCCGCTAAACCAAATGCTATCTATCTACAAAAAGCACCACGAGATACAATATCTGCCGGATTGGCTTTTGTATTCACATGTTTCCAGGTAGCTGAGGGTAACGACGATTTAATCGTAGACCCGCGGCTAGCGACGAATATTTCCCAAGAGGATGGATGAGCAGAAATCCAACGAAGAACGATTTCAGAATCTGTCCATAGATAAATATTTTCCACCATAAAATTTAAATTGGCACTTTCAACACAAATTAAACAAGTAGGGTTGCTGCACATAGTTCCAGCTTCGGAAGAGATTTTGTTTTATTGGGAGCTATCTTCGATTTTGCACTGAGAAACATGCATCTAATATTCCCAGAAGAGTCGATGGTTCTCAAATAAACACAGCAACCATATGCCCGCAACGACGCATCTGAAAACCCATGTATCTCCACCTTGTTATGTTCCGCGTTTAGAAACGAAATATATCTGGGAACTTTAATATGGTCAATATTTGCTATATTTTCCTGAAACTCCTCCCACCGGGTTTGTATTTCCATGGGAAGAGACTCATCCCAAATAATTTTGCTAATCTTAATATCCTGGATTCCCAATTGGATTAATTAGGCCTAAGGATCAAAAATCTTGGCTATCTCTGCGGGATTGTTCTTTTTGTGATGGCTTTTGATGAGTTTCCTATCGGCTTCACATACTGGAAGTCATCGTCCAATGGGTACCTAGGGTTTTAATAATACTTCTATCATTTATCCTTAAGGACGAAGTGTCTGCCTTTTCTTGGCATGATATGGTTTTCATCATCTCAGCACTGTTGCTGCACCATTTTCTAATGTCAAAACCAGCGCTCGACAAAATATTTTTGACGACTGTATAAATTTCCAACAAAGTTTCTAATGTATTGTATCTCCGCCGGTAATCATATCATCCATATAAAAATCTTTCATCATTTATTACCTTGGCACGGACACATTTTCATCCGCTAATAACTTTAGGCACCTTGTGGCAATATATGGTGCGGTACCGTATGTTCCGGTCTTCAAGCGATAGACTTGCCTTTCCTCTTGTTCCGAGCATCTTCACAAGATACATTGATAGTTTCTATCATTTTTATTAATAAGTATCTGTCGATACATTTTGGAGATGTCCGCAGTGACAACGAATTTGTACGTGCGGAAACGAAGAATTATGTCGTACAAATCATCCTGAATTTCAGAGCCTTTCAACAAATTCAACGAAACGTTTGTAGTTGTCTTGGCACTACAGTCGAAGACAACTCTTAATTTTGTAGTCAACGAGTCAGGGCTGAGCACAAATTGATGAGGATCGAAATATTGTATTTGGTCGTATTCATTCTTGGGCATATGCTCCATATGACCTAGACCTTCTTACTCCTTCATAAAATCTATGTATTGTGCTCTGACATCCTGATTCCGAAGCAATCTTCTCTCTAAGTTTACGAAACGTCTTTCAGCTTGAACCAACAATTTCCCAAACTATCAGCATCCTTTCTCACTAAAATATCAACTGACAACCTTCCATCTTCCTGCACTTCAAAAACTCCTTATCACACTCTTCTTCTTCCTTTGACAAGAGTGGTTTCTGTGGATTCATCTCCTCTATTTCCTAAAACTTCTTAACTATATCGTTAAGGGACTCATTGCTGACATCTGAAGAGGAGACCAGGCTATATGCAGGTTGGGGACTCGAAGCTAACTCGTATCGACCGGAAACTATCCAACCAAATAGTGTTTTTTGAAGAACAGGCAATTGGGGTCCTAGTGTTACTTGACCGACGCGAACCAATTGAAGGAACGTGTCAGCCCCTACAAGCAAATCTATACGGCCAGGAAGGTGGAAGTTGGGATCTGCGAGGGCAATATTCTGGGGTATCTTCCAATCTGATACCTCCAGCTTACTCGCAGGAAGAATGTTGGTGATTTTCTTAAGAACAAGTAGATCCAAATTAACTTTAAATTCTGAAATACGAGATCGACAAACAGCTTCAGTTTTGTACTTTACAGCGGCGTTAGATTTTCCAATTCCAGATACGATTGAATTAGTCTGACGTTGCTTTAGCTTCAGTCTTTGCACCACTTCTTCGGTGATAAAGTTGAGTTGCGACGCAGAATCAAGAAGAGCCCGAACAGGAAGCCATTCACCCAAATCATTTCGCAAATGCACAACAGCCGTTGCAAGCATTACTTGCAAGCTTTTCCTCTCAATCATGTGTGAAGCTAGATGTGCATTACCAGATGTCCTTGACAGTAAACACCCAGCCGGCTCGCTTATGTTGCTACCAATTGGATTTGTTGTAAATCTATGCAGCAATTGATGATGCCGCATCGAGCACACTTTGCATATCGATGCTTAGCATTTTCGGACAGAATGCCCTCTCGCAAAACAATTTATGCAAAGAATACGCTTCTTAAATTCCTGAAAGCGAGTGACAACTGGCAGCTTCTTGAAAGATTCACACGTATCTATAGAATGAGTGGCTAGGGAACATAACTCACAAGGTACAAAGGTACACAAGGTCCAAATTGCGAAGATTCTGAGCAGAACGCTTGGAAATCTTATCTGTGTTCATTATTCCATTTAAATGCTCTTGGAGCATTAACGTTTTGCTATCGAAACGTGCTTTTAAACGTTCTAAAATCAAACTCCTTTATCAAATTGAGAGCTGCGCCAAACAAAGATTTCTTTAAATAATTAAATTTTTGTAATGCATCCAAGCTTGCATCTTTATCAACGAGACTGGTAACAATACCAATGAAATTCGGAAATTCCGAAAACTTGCCGGAAAACGTTGGAAATACAACGGTTCCAACTTCGAACGAGAAAGAGGTTGATGTGAAACAAACGAGGAATTAAATCCATCTGCAAAAGTTAAATTTCCCTTTTGCTCCAACAACAATGATTGAATCAAAGCTCTCGTCGCCACGTAAATCTCTTCTAACTTTTTTTCCTATTGATTATTCAACTTATCCAACGACAATTGTACGTTCAAACCTTGCTTGAAATAGGATTCGATTATGCCGAGACGACATTCTAATTCGGCGCTCGACAAATCTGCCCCTTTAGCACTAATGAGGTTTTTTATCCGCGTTATATTGCCCTTTGTGGCTGATCGGATAACTTTCAACTCAGCAATTGTACGCTGAGTGTTATCTAACCCCCCCACTTGAAAGCTCTCCTCCAGCATCTGTATTAGCCATCGTTTCAGGCACTTCAAACAACAACGAAAAATGAATTTAACCTTGAAATCGATTTGCAACGATAGCAGAAGCGGTAATTACGGCTTTCCAACGATGTTAACACGCGGCGAATTCGACAACGATAAAGCCCTTTTCCAATATCACAACCACAACCAATTTATTAGGAAGGAAGTGAGGTTAACCACGATCGACTAAAAGCACACGCAAGAGTTTTCATCCAAGACAATTTCCACTAGTAAGCTTGCCTTGGGGGCAAGACCGCTTAGGCCAGGGGAGTTCATCTCCCAAGTCCGTCCGTACGTGATGAAGAATCACATTCTGCACGAGGTGCCCCTGCTTTAAACCGAATACGGCGGAACTAGAGGGGAAAAACTCGATAAAACCCGTAATCCCAGGTGTTATACAACCGTGCCTAGGGATGAGTGGCACTACGTTAGTGTGTCTGTTAACGGTGAACTCTGGATACCTGGGGCAATCCAGTTTTATTTAAGTCCCCTTCGCTGCATACAGGGGGTGAGTGCAGTGCGACCTTCCCTTCCCCCTTAATCGTGGGATTCAAAATTTCAGATAATAATAATAAACTTTCAAGACGGCCTGGTACAAGTGAGTCGGGTACTGGGGTCCTTCATAAAACCGACTCAAATGGAAACAACACCACGGAAAGGATGATGTCCTCTTAGGTTGTCCGTCACCAATTAAGGTCTCTTCGGCGAGCAGTGATGTGACTGAGAAATGACTGGGATGGGGACTGTGACTGGGAAATTTATTTCTCAGAGAGGATGACTCTATGTCCATCGCCAGCACGTCACGACTTTCTGTATCGTCTGCAGCCTCGATCAGCAGGAGAATCTCCAACTGCAAGCAGACGATACGTAAGCTAGGAGATAAGAAGGATTTAGGAGAGAGCATTGGAGGCTCCAGAACGCGAAGGACTTCCTGAAGTCGCAGTCGATTGAATATGTGCCATTGGCCCAACAACAAAATACGGCGATTGTGGAGGCTCGAGCGACGAGACTGCGATGCGACCACCGCTTGTGTTGCGGAAAGTCCTGGAGGTACCACACTAGCCAAACCGGTGCTGGAGAGTTCCACCGCCAAAGACGCCACTGGCGATCCTGTCAAGGATGCGAGCTCTCCACAAAAGATGACGATTGCGTCATCAAGCGCTGGTGAAGCTGGTCACGCCTGAGGTGAATAATTCCATCTTAAACAGCACCTGCACGATGATCGCAGCTGGAGAGAAGCTTCTTTCTGAGGCAGCTTCGGCAGAAGTTAGGGTAGCTTTAGATAGGAAACCCCTCAAACAGCGTGAGCTCGCAAGGCGCCTTCTGAAAAGGGATGCGGAAGCACGACCTCCTCCTCCTTAACGGAACTAGAGAGGGCTGAAATGACTAGGGCGAGAACGACGATGAAAGCCACCAACCACGCTTGACGTAATTCGATTAAGCTAAGGAGGTTGGCCATCGAAGGAGCAAGAGATGCGACCGACGCAGCGAAGCAGAGCCTGGTTCTGAGTTCCCAGGCCAAAATCAAGTCTGCAGGTCCATGCTGGTAAGGGCAAGGCCAACGTCGAATCC
This sequence comes from Syritta pipiens, assembly GCA_905187475.1. Classification (NCBI taxonomy): domain Eukaryota; kingdom Metazoa; phylum Arthropoda; class Insecta; order Diptera; family Syrphidae; genus Syritta; species Syritta pipiens. The sequence continues at coordinate 56,909,288 of LR994572.1, read as the reverse complement.
ATCCCCGGATGCTCCCAAGACGTCGTTGTAACCCCCAGAAAGATACGGACGGTTAGGACGCCCGCCCCCGCGAAGGGTAGTGAGCGACTATCCACCGCGAAGCAACATGGCACTGGCCGCGGATCTTCAGCGATGGCTGAGCTTACACAAACTGCAACTACCACGGTCAAGGACAAAAATCCGGAAGCCGGGGGTGATGCAGGTACCTTCAAAAGAGGTAGGCTAGACGACACTATCTCTCCCCTTTCTAACATTAGGCAGGAGGCAAAAAGGCCAAAGTACTCCGAGCAGGTCAAAGAGAGCCTGCGAGTCGCTATTGCTGACTTCGCAAGTCTGACCACAGACTCTCTGATGACCAGTGGAAGTTATTAGAAATCCGCATTCGACACGGGCTCGACGACGCCATCAGGAATAAGAAGCAGTTCGTTCCCTTATTCGGGCGGTTGACCTCCGTGATGGGCTACAAGCTCATCGAGTGCGAGAGCGTAAGGTCCCTTGAGTGGCTGAAGGACTTCCTCGCCAAGACGGTAGCGCCATGGAAGGCAGCCTACGACCTACGATTAGTAGAAAAGAGGGACGTAATGGAAGTTTCGAGACCTACGGGCCGCATCTTTGTCCAGGGGCCATACTTCCCGAAGGATATGATCGAGCGTAGCCTGCGGCACCTCAATCCTGAGCTCGACAGCCAGGAGTGGAAGGTTCCTGGGGTCGGGGAGCACACCGCATTGGGTATGGATGTGGATGTGCTTCTTAGTCACAGTTTCCTTCCTTTGTTAAAGAAACAGGACTTTCAGGTGCGGGTTGGTCTCAACCTTAGCAAGGTGAAAATCCTGTCGGCGCCCGGTTGGCACAGACGAAGAGAACCTGGTCGCAATGATAAAGGTAATTCAAATAAACCCTCATCACAGTAAGGCGACCAGCGCCAACCTGGTTCACCTGTTAACTACAGGGGTGGCCGATATTGCCCTCGTAAGAGAACCGTGGTTTACTGGGGGACGAGTATGTGGGGTAATGAATAAGAATCTGGTAGTGTATAACACTACAGCAGTACTCATCTCTGGGCGTCGATAACTGGAAAGTAGAAGATATACCCTCTTTCTCGGACCATCGGATCATAACCTTCACGGTTAACATCGCGGTCGTGTATAAAGTTCAATTTAGGGATCCTAGGAAAACAAACTGGGAGAAGTTTAGGAGAATTATAGGTAATGGAGCAAAACCATTAGGCGCCAATATTGTGGACTCCCCCGAGAAGATGGACGAGATGTCGGCGGAGTCAACAACGCCCTCAATGAGGCCTATAGGAAATCTTGTCCTTTACGGACTGTAATGGATAGGAAAGGTCCACACTGGTGGAATAGAAACGATTCCTTTTCAATGTCGTGAAGGAAACTAGGGAGAGCTCGGACTGGGACCTCTTCAAGGCCAGTCAAAGAGAGTTCAAGAAGGCGGTGACCAGTGCGAAACGCTCTTCGTGGCATGCCTTTTGTGATACTATAATGAATACCAAGGAATCGGCTCGGCTTCGTAAGCTACTTTTCAAAGAACCGACCATCCCAGGTTTCTTGAAAGATAACAGTGGCAACTGGACGGAGTCCTTCTCGGAAACGCTCAGACTTCTCCTTGATACTCACTTCCCGGGGTGCGTAGAAACATCCCCAATAGTCAGGGGGGAAGTTCGTAGAGCAAGCGAGCCCTATACTCATAGTCACGTCATTAGTGACGATAAGATCAGCAGAGCTATTGATTCGTTCTCCCCCTTTAAGTCCCCTGGAGAAGACGGAATCTTCCCTATAATGCTGCAAAAGACGAAGGACATAATAGTCTCTATTTTGAACACCCTTTTCAGTGGTTGTCTGTCCTGCGGCTACATTCCAACGGAGTGGAGGGAAGTCAAGGTAATCTTCATTCCCAAGGCCGGTAAGCCCAGCCACACGACGGCCAAGGACTTCAGACCAATAAGGTGAACTCATTCGTCCTAAAGTCCTTTGAGAAGCTCCTAAACATCCACATACGGAATTCGCTCGCTCATGGGGCAATATCTGAGTGAGCACATCTATATGAAGGGCAGGAGCGTTGTAACAGCTCTTCACAGCGTTGTCAGAGTAGTTGAGAAATCACAGCTTGACTTGTAGTACACCTTAGCGGCTTTTCTGGATATTGAAGGAGCATTCAACAATGTAACGACCATAGCGGTAAAGACAGCACTTGAAAACTCAGAAGTGGAGTAACCCGTTACTAACTTGTTGATCAGTTTGCTAAGCAGAAGAGTGATCAACGCAAAAATAGGCAATAGCAGCCTCAAGGTTATTGCCTCAAGAGGCACGCCACAGGGTGGAGTTATCTCCCCTCTTCTGTGGGTGCTGGTAATAAACGAGGCCTTGGAGAACATCAGACGATTGGGGAATAAGGCCGTTGCGTACGCTGACGACGTACCACGACGTACCTACCAACAGTTGCAGATATTCTGCAAAACTCCCTAGGTCCAGTGGACCAAGAAATGCGGACTAGGTATTAACCCCCAAAAGACTGAACTTGTACTGTTCACGAATAAGAGGTTAATCCCACAATTTAGGATCCCAGTTATAGATGGCACGCCGCTAATACTAGCGGAAAGTGCAAGATACCTAGGGGTGATCCTAGATAGGAAACTTCACAGGTCGAAAAACTTTGAGGAGAGAATTAAAAAAGCTGCGAATGCGTTCTACACCTGCGCCAGGATGTTCGGGAGGAAATGGGGACCAAACCCCAAAGTAATCCTATGGATGTATACGGCCATCGTTAGACCCATTCTAACTTACGGTAATATAGTCTGGTGGCAAGCTTTGGAAAAGGTTACACATTGTAAGGCTATGACGAAAATTCAGAGGCTGGCATGCATGCGTGCGACTGGTGCGTTTCGCACAACTCTCACCGCGGGTCTCAAAACCATACTGCACATGCTACCTCTAGACCTATTCGTGCTTGAGTCGGCCTCTACATGTGCACTAAGGATCAATAGCATAGGCCATTGGAAATCCAGTACTGTAGGACAATCGAGCATCTTGAGAAGGATGGCTGTCACAAGCATCAAGTGCGACTATATGTCGCCACTCACCGACTTTGACAGACCCTTTGTCTGCACCTTCCCCTCAAGAGAGGAATGGGAGGAGATGGCACCCATCAGCAATTCGACAGTTGCGGTTTATACTGACGGTTCGAAGATGGAGGAAGGAACAGGTGCGGGCATATACTCCGAAGCATTGGACATGCGAAGATCAATCAGACTTCCGGATTGTAGCAGTGTCTTTCAGGCGGAGGTCCTGGCAGTCATGGAATCGGCCAGAATGATATCAATGTTGGCGATACCACAGGCTGATATCACCATTTTTATTGACAGTCAGGTGGCCATAAAAGCGATTTCCGTTACGGAGATCAAGTCTAGGCTGGTCTTGAGCTGTCGCGAAGAGCTCAGCTCTTGGCTCGCAGAATAGGATTAATCTCTGCTGGGTCCCTGGTCATAGGAACATACCTGGCAATGAGGAAGCTGATAGGCTTGCGAGGGAAGGATCCAAACTAGGGCTGGAACAGGCGATAGTAGGGATCGATCCACCGATCTGCCTCCTTAAGAAGCGGATTGGGGATAAGATAATTAGATTAGCGAACGACAGATGGAAAGCGCTATCTACATGTGAAACGACAAGGACTATGTGGCCAGAATATGACTATGCCAAAACGAAAGTGCTGCTCTTGCATGACAAAAGGTCTCTCGCAAGAGCGGTGGGTGTAATCACTGCTCACAATAGTCTCAAAGACCACTTATTTAAGATAGTGACAATATTTGCAGGGGCTGTGCTGATGAGGAGGAGCGGGAAGATACTCAACACTTCCTCTGTCACTGCCCCAGCCTTTGTCACTTGAGGTACAGAATACTAGGAAGACACTTCTTCCAAGACCTTAACGAGATCAACTCACTACCTTTTCAGGTATCTGAGCAGGACCAAATGGACCGAGGACACAGTGGAATAGGACACCGCGAGTGAGGAGGGGGACACCTTACCACCCCAATGCGGGTGGACACAAGCGGTCCACAAGGACCTAAGTGAGGCGGAACTTCATTCCGCCAGCCCACCAACCTAACCTACGCTTGCAACAACAATGCATCCAAAGCAGCTTATCAGATTGATCAACGAAAAGAAAAAGCGGGAACCAACAGCAAGTAGAAATTAATGATACGACCTTGGATTGACCGATTTAACGAATGCAGCTTTTAAAGAACTTGGATTTCGAATTTATGATGACATGCGTACAGTGAGGTGCACAAATGAGTACATGTTTTTTTTAAGTGTAATTTACACTTCATACAAAAAAACGGTATGAGGTAAGCTCAAAATTTTGTTTGCACTTTATTACTACATTCAGAGACGAAAAGAATGGTATATAATATAAGACGGAAAACCTAAAAGCTTGAGAAATAACGGGCAAAACAAAGAACAATCAGCATGTACTCAATTCTGCACCCAACATTTTTTTTCGATATTTAAGCCCCAAAAAGTCAAAAATGAACCAATATGATCACATTTTTTGGCTGCTTTCTCAGCAGGAAATAAACGAAAGAAGACCCATGATATTATGATGATACAAGTGAAAACAAACAAGTTTTCAGTACAGCAAGATGTTTTACAGGAGTAAATACGCTTGTTAACCGATAAAGTGTAAGCAGAACTCTCCAGAACATTCACTACGCCTCTGGCGAAAAAAATCAGAAACCTGTATTGCTGGTCAAAAATGATCTTAAAAGCTAAGGAATGGTACAAGCTCGCATCGAGAACATAGCAATTGGGCAGCAAATGACTGAAAACATGTATTATGGTCAGACGAATCAAAATTTAATCGGTTTCAGTTCGACAGTAATCAATGTAGTTAGAGTCACTCATGGGAGATCAACCATAGGCATTTTTGACCAACAATACGAGATTCTGATTTTTTTCGTCAGAGGCGTAGTGAATGTCTTAGAGAGTCACACCCTTATGCACAAAGGCACTTGCTTGCTGTGTAGTAACTTTAATTTTCTTTAAAAAAGTGGTTGGTCTATGCTGGTTTTCTTTTGAACTTGAACATTCTGTTTTTTGTGTTCGACTCAGAATGAACGTGAGCATTAACGGCCAGGTCCTAATTTAGCTCTGCGACTTACAGTTATGAAAAGAAAAATTATTTACTTTTTTTCTATTACTGCTTATTAAAATTTTGAGTTTGTATGCGAATTTTTCACAAACTATGGGCATGAACAATATAACTTTAATGTACTATTAAAGAACAAGTTTCCCTCTTTCTAAGTTGGTATAGTACTTTATTTTAGGTGTTGCCATTGTTTCTTAATGAATTATTTTTCCAGGTTGTTTGATTTGATTTTAAATTGCCCCTACCTCCTAAACGGGGTGAGATAGACCCCCCGCCCATAGCAAACCATTATCACTTTTTGGCTCCAAAGCTATCTTACTCTCCCTGCACATCAAAATAGTTTTTTTTCTAAACGTGCAAAAATGGATACATTGGGGTCAAGATGAACTTTTGTAATTTTCCACCGTTCTATACATGCGATCAAAATCGCTTGGTGATAAAGTAAGGAAACAAATAACACAAAAATCATTCAAATCGGTCATATGAGAAGTTTTTTATTTACAAAAAACTATACGACCGCCGAGTATATACCCATTTTTGCACGTCACTGTACATACATACATAATTTCCCACGTTGTTCTCGATGGCTGATGACCAATAGAAGATTCCCTGAAGTGATGTTTTTCTTCTCGTTGATTTTCTTTTTAATGAATTAACTTATTTAGGATGTTCGATTAATTTATGATGGGGAATAACTTTATTCCCGGGTTTCGGCACCAAAAAATGTCCACAATGGTTTTTGGGACTCCACAACTATTAGACTAGAGACTTGCACGTCTTTATTGGTCGGTGGTTACAGGAAAAGAGAAAGGTTCCACCAACCATCCTCCTACTAGATACAAAACTGTTATATATTTTAATCTTTCAAATATCGAAATAAATTAACAATTCACGATATTCAAATTTTAGTTCAGAAATTCACAATTTAAGTTAAAGTTTTAAGTAATATAGTTTTAAGTACAATAATAATATAAAGTTATGATCAACGAAGTATTAACAACGTCCTTGGATCATTTCTTAAAAAGGGTTTAGGGGCTTTCGGGAAGGTACCAGTGTAAATACGTTCCTTGAACACAGGAGCAAGGACACCAGCCACGAAAAAAGTTATGTTTTTAACCGTAGACCTACGTTAAAAAAAAAACGACTAATTTAACGTTTACGGGTCGTTTTCGACGCACGTATGTTTTATTAGGAAACTCGAAAAAATAAGTATTTCCTGAGACAAAAAGACTTTGGATAAGATGTTATAAGAGATATTTTAAAATAAAAATAAGTTATTAATATTGTTTAAACATTTTCAATACATTTAACACACACATTACGATGGAGTAATTTTTTGTAAATATTTTTTCCATATCCGTAGTATGTTTTTTTTTTTCAATTTTCTTCCACACTAATTGACCTTCTGCAACGATTTTTGGCTTGGGAGAATACCTTATGATCAAAAAAGAACCGAAATTTTCATTTTAAAATTCCCGCGCTTGTCCAATCGGTAAAATTTTATCCTCATCTCAACGTTGGCAACACTTTTATACATATTCTGTCAAATTTTGACGGATATCGTATGATTAGTTTCTGTTTGACGTCTATACAAATAAGTTGAAAAATTTTCGTGTGGCGATTTTTATAATGGATGAAAATTTAGAACAACGTGCGTGCATCAAATTTTGTGTTGCAAATGGATTTAAGTGTTCCGAAACGTTGAAAATGTTAGAAAAGGCCTTTGGTGAATCGTGTCTAGGAAAAACACAAGCATATGAGTGGTATAAACGGTTCAAAGGTGGTCGTACAAGCTTGGATCATGATGAGATCCCTGGCCGCCCAACAACATCGGTTACTGAAGAAAACATTGAATCGGCGAAGCAAATCGTGTTGCAAAATCGTTCTGCACCGATAAGAGAGATTGCTGTGTTGTTGGGCATCTCTTATGGATCAACCGAACACATTTTAACTGATGTTTTGGGTTTAAAACGCGTCGCTGCTCGCCTGGTGCCAAAAAACCTGAATTTCATTCAAAAACAGCGTCGTTGTGTCTCAGTTTTTGGCCAAAAACTCAACCAATATCATCAACCAAGCACCGTACTCTCCAGATATGGCCCCGTGTGACTTTTTCCTCTTCCCCAGACTCAAATTGCCATTGCGGGGAACGCGTTTTCAGACCATAGAGGCCATAAAAGAGAATTCGCTGCGTGAACTAAATGGCCTTCGGCGGCCTATAAAACTTGTATGGAAAATTGGATCAAGCGTTGACATGCATGTATTGCCGCAGGAGGAGAATACTTTGAAGGTGATAATAAAGAAAATTATTAAAAATTGAAATTTTGCGTTTTTTAATAAAATTCCGGTTCTTTTTTGATCATAAGGTATAATCTTTAGTTTTTAGTATGTGGGTCTATACCTGCAATTTCGTGGCTAAGCTCGGTAGCCTGACGGCTAAGTAAACATGAGGCGAAAGGCGGTTTTTTTCTTCAATTCAACTCCTAGATTGTGTACAAACTTTTACCGACTTTGCTTGTCTCGCGATGTCGGATACTCTGGATCGATTTGCGAGATAATAATAAAGGCTTTGAATGCTAATATATCTGTCATGCTCGAAAATACGTACCATTACCAACACATCTTGAGTATAAAATTAATATATATGTAATATAATACTCAAGGCGCGTTTGTGAAGTAAATTTATAAAGTGTAAAACAAGGCGATTAAATGATTTTTGCGTTTACCGTTTATTTTTTTCAATTCATCATATATCAATTATCGCAGTGACAAGGTAACAGCTTAAATTCGTTTACAAAAAGAAGGTCAGGTCCTCAATTGATTTCCGTATTTGTATTTTGCACATGTAAGAATTAACCGCTGATCTTCGAACATCAGTAGGAAGGAGAAATTGGCCCCTTTCCTCTGTTATTTACTTTTCGTGAGTTGAAGACCACAAATGTTGCGTGCAATGTTTATCACTGCAACATGTATTTTGTATGCATATGTTCTCCCTCTCGACACTTGGGAATTTCTATGTTTCCATAAATGTGCATGATAGAGACAGAACATATCCGATGCGTTTGACAGCTAGCTTATAATTCAGCAGATCGTATTTATGTTACAAACTGATGGTAAGTACAATTTGCTATATTTTAATTGATTAACACTTAATGATAATTTGTATTTTATTTCAGGTGTGTGCTGATTGTTTGTTGTGCAGCAACACAACAAATGATTATTCGTCTTAGGGTGAATCCGGAAGGTATTTTATCTGCATTTTTAACACCACCTTATGTTTTATTATTAGATTTGACAACTTCCGGCATTATATTGGGGGCTCAACCCCTATATTACGATTGTGGTGCAAAGTGCTTTGGACGACGGTATTTTATTTACTTACATATGAAATAAGTGCAGTGGAATCCAGGAGTCAATACATGAACTCGAGCAATAGCGTAACGAGTAATACCCGGTTTCATTGTTATAACATTTTCAGAAGGAAACGAACAGATGAAATTTTTGTTACTAGATGAATTCAATGACTGTTGTATAAAGTTAGTATCATAAGTGAAGATCCACATGTTATGTATAACACTTTTACCAAACACTTATATACAGTGCTATGTATTACAGTTACATAAAATATCATGTAGATTTTGAGAGAATTATTAAACAGTAGTTGCATATTGAACTTGACGGAGTGAGCATCTTTTATTCAACCATTAAAATATAAAACATGGCGCAATCGAATTAATATAAAGTAGATATGGTTAAAACAAGAGGACGGTCATCAAAAAAGAAAAAGACTAAAACTGAAACATATTGCGAAGATTTAAAAGAGTCAAGTGATAGTGAAAGTGAATCAACAGACATTGGGACACTGAAGTAGTGAAAATCTCTAAGCGAGAGTTCCCTGAAACTATAGCAAAAAATAGGGAAAAAATAAATAAAATGGAATTTAAAGTGCCAAGTCATCTAGTTATGGATGGGAATCTGTCAGAGAATTTCAAAAATTTTCGGCAAAGATTCGATATATATATGTGTGCATCAGAAAGTGACAGTAAATCCGAAACAGTTAAAATTGCGATTCTCCTAAACCTAATTGGAGATGATGCGGTTGCCGTTTCACTTTCCCTGCTGATAGAGTGAGAACACTAGATGACATATTGAAGGAGTTCGAAGTGTACTGTAATCCCAAAAAAGACGAAGTTTACGAGCGGTTTAAACTATATAACAGAATACAAAAGGAGGAAGAAACATTCGATCACTTTCTAACGGATGTGAAGCAATTGTCCAGTACTTGCGAGTTCCATAAAGATGAATTAAACAAAGCTATCAGGGATAGAATCATTTTTGGAGTTCGTTCAAATTCATGCCAAGAAAAATTACTTGCGGTATCTTTGGAGGATACCATCAAAAAATGCCGTTTATTTGAAATTGAAAAACCAAGATTAGAAGACGTCCAAAACACAAAAGAACATAAAATCATGCAACAAACAGGAAGCTCATCAATCAACATTATAAGAAAATCACCTAGTAGCAGTACTTATAAAAATAAATTTGAAACCAAAAGTCTAAGGCATAATTCAAATCTTAATAATATTTTTTCTTTAAAACAGGCTCAATATAAAGGGTACGAGTGTTGTGAACGATGTCATAAGCAGCATCCCCCAAATAAATGCCCAGCATTTGGAAAAGTTTGTTTAAAATGTAATTTGAAAAACCATTTTTCGTATGCATGCAAAACGGCAAAGGTAAATGACTTAATAACTCAAAACAATAATGAAAATTATCAAATGGATAGGATTAGCAATACAGACAAAACAATTTTTTTTATATATGATGTTATTGCAAGTAAACGAAATTGTTGGATGGAATCTATTTTCGTAGAATCAACCCCTATTTTATTTAAGCTAGATACAGGAGCGGAGGTAAACGTCTTGCCAACTTCGTATTTTTCCCGTATTGAAACTTATAAAAAAGTTAAACCGTGTTTGCGGACTTTAGAAGCGTTTGGAGGAGAAATAATTCGTCCAAAATATAGCATCGTTTTAAAATGTTCCACAAATAACCGAAGTTTAGAGCAAGAGTTTTTTATTGTAGATAAAAATACAGTACCAATTTTAGGTATTACTGCATGCGAAAAACTAGGTTTAGTAAGTGACCCTAATGTTCATACAATTCAGGACCCAAAACATAGTTTTATAAAAAAAAACATTGATATTTTCACAGGCATTGGGAAATTTCCTATACCCTGACACTTACAAATTGACAACACAATTTCCCCACGCCGTCTACCTGCAACCTTAGTCGAACCAGTTAAAAAAGCTCTCGAAGAATTAGAATCAATTGGTACAATAAAAAAAGTTCATAGTCCAAAGTAATTTAATTATTGTTGAGAAGCCAAATAAACAAATTAGAGTATGTTTAGATCCAAGGGACTTAAATAAAGCACTTAAACCTGAAAAATGTTTAATTCCAAAATTTGAAGAAATTAGAGACAAACTCTGCGGTATGAAATATTTCTCGGTATTGGATTTAAAATACGGTTTCTGGCAGATTGAACTGGATGAATATTGTACATTCAGTTCACCTTTCGGTTTTTTAAATTCTCTTGGCTACCTTTTGGTATAAGTGTAGCACCCGAAATTTTTCAAAAATATACTTATCAAAATTTTAGTACACTACCAGGAACATTTGTTTACATAGATGACTTAATTATTTTCGGAAAAGATGAACAGGAACATGATAGGAATTTGAATTTAGCATTTAAAATAGGAGTCAAATTTAATGAAGACAAATTTCAATACAAAATGAAAAGTGTTAAGTACATTGGTCATATATTCTCAGAGTTAGGAATATCACCAGATCCTGATAGGGTTAGAGCCATTTTAAATTTAAAAAACCCAAATCACAAAAAAGATCTTCAAAGTATTTTGGGCATGATAAATTACGTTCGTAGTTTCATACCAAATCTAGCTCAAATCTCTGAGTGTTTGCGGCAGTTGTTAAAGAACAAAAATGAATTCGTTTGGCGTGACATTCACACTAAAACGTTAAAAAAGATTAAACATTTAATCGCAAATGCTCCAATACTAAAGATGTTCGACGGGCTTAAACCAATTGTTCTGCAGTGCGACGCCTCTAAAAGCGGTATTGGTTGTTGCTTGATGCAGCCCGGAGCATCTTTAAGTTTCGCATCTCGATCTTTAAGCCTAACAGAAATAGGTTATGCTCAGATCGAAAAAGAACTCCTGGCTATAACATTTGCATGCAATAAATTTCACCATTATATATATGGAAGAGCAGTAACTGTACAGACAGATCACAACCACTGGTAAATATTTGTAAGAAAGACTTAGATAAAATATATTGCACCAGATTACAACGAATGAAATTAAAGTTGTTAAAATATAATTTAGATGTCGTTTATGTACCCGGAAAATATTTACATATTGCAGATTTGTTGTCGCGGTCATATTTGAAAACTGAAGTTAATAATGAAGAAGAAGATGTTAGATGATGAAGAATGAGGTTATTCATTCGTTGAATATAAGTGAATATCGAAAAGAACAATTAAAGTACGAAACAGAAAACGATAATGTTCTTTCTAAATTGAAAACTTTTCTAAAGACAAAATGGCCTAATGGCATAACCAAAGTACATAAAGATATCCAACAATTTTACAAAATGCGAAACAATTTATTTGTAGAAGAAGAAATAATATTTTTTAACGACAGAATCGTTATTCCATTGTCATTACAAAAGGAATATTTAAATATTTTGCATGAAGACCATTTAGGAATAAATAAAACATATAAAAGAGCGCGAACACTGGTTTTTTGGTTAATGTTAAACAAAGATATACAAAATCTTATAAATAACTGCATGCTTTGTCAAAAACATAGAAATTCAAAAAGAAAAGAGCCTATAATTCACCATCCCATTCCAAAGCTTCCATTTCTAAAATTAGGACTAGATATTTTAGATTACGCAAATCATCCATACTTAGTCTTAGTTGATTACTATTCTAAATGGTTAGAGATAATTGAACTTAAAATTAAATCTAGTTCAGAAATAATAAAAAATCTTAAAAGAATATTTTTAACGCATGGAATACCGCAAGAGATAGTAGCAGACAATTCTCCTTTTAATTGCGCAGCATGCCAATTATTTTCTAAAGAAAGCGGTATAAAATTTAGTTTTTGCAGTCCCTACTATCCAAAATCGAACGGACTGGTGGAAAAATATGTTGCAATCGCCAAACAGCTATTAAGAAAAAGTCAGGCTTCAAAATAGATTTAAATATAGCTCTGCTTGAATATAGAAACACCCCATTATCGGGAATGCAATATTCACCAGCCCAACTTTTGTTTAACAGGCGCGTACGAACTAAAATTCCCACACTTACTTATTTCAAAAATTCCTACAAATGTTAAAGATTCCATCCACAAATCCAAAAGTATAATTTCAAATCATTACAACCAAACTTCATATGTAAAAAAGGATTTTTCGTTAAATGAATCCGTATGGATGCAAAAACCTGATAAAAAATTGTACCTAGGAAAAATTATTTATAAATGTATGGAACCAAGGACATATTTAGTAGAGTTAAATGAAGGGGGAAGATATAGACGGAACTATAATATAATAACTATAATAACTACTTATTATAGTTATTATATTATATACTACTTATTATAGTTATTATAGTATATTATTCATAACACTCGTAGCCGCAGTTCAAACAAAAATATTATAACCAAGTAACTTTACAAATATTATAAAATGTATATAATATTATATTTAAACTATTATTGATAAACTCATATGTATCTTTCAAACCATTATCGATAAAACTATATTCATAAGTATATGCATATAATTTGTCATACAGGGATTATTTGAAATTTGAGTATAAGATTATTTAAGCTTTTGAAATTGGAACATGAAATTTAGTAAACTTTTGAATCATTGTGTATACTTATTTGCAAAGAGAGATGTTGTATAAAGTTAGTATCATAAGTGAAGATCCACATGTTATGATTAACACTTTAACCAAACACTTATATACAGTGCTATGTATTACAGTTACATAAAATATTATAAAGACTTTGAGAGAATTATTAAACAGTAGTTGCATATTGAATTTGACGGAGTGAGCATCTTTTATTCAACCATTAAAATATAAAACAATGACATTGGGCATTAATTGTGTAGGCCTTCGAAACAGATAAACTATTCGCGAAATCCACAGGAGCTCTTCACCGTCGTTTATGATACGGAACATATTTTTCGTCAGTACCTGAAGAAAACTCTTCATTATTTGAAGAACAGTTGCCGAAATATTTTGTTTATTTGATTGAAAACAAATAATTAATAAATCTGGTCCCTTCTTCAATGCAACCACAAAGAAATTTCCATACACAATGCGAAAATGTATGATGGGTCGAAAACGACCAGTAACAAAGTCATGAAAAAGCACTTAAACTATTAATTAGTTTTTAAAATATCTTAAGTCAAAAAAATATTTGGGTCGAAAACGACCCGAACGTAGGTCTACGGTTAAGCGTTCGCTTTGAGATGTCATCCTTACCAGAAGAAAGCGAGTTTTTCAAGGATCCAATTAGCCTTAAGACTTCAAAAGAGGTGATTGGCTCAAAAACAAAACTGTTGCTTTGTATCAAAGACCATATAATACCAAGATAATGCACGCCATACAAAAATATTTTGCGAAAATTTTCCTATAACGGGGTTCTATAAGACGACCCCAAGCTTTTCAGAATACTTTCGCTCATAAAATTTCATTCGCTCTCAGAGCTTTGATGTATTTGTTGTTTTTCTCATTGAACAGTCTGCCAAAACAGTAGAAGTGAGGGAAAAAAGAGATCGGCAGAAATTCGTGTTGTTCTTGTTTTTAGGGTTTCATTCTAAAGGAATAACGAAACCCTTATGGAATCACTTCGGTGTCTGTCTGTCTGTCGCCTTTTATATATTTGACTATAACTTATAACTCCTTTGTAGTTAAGGAATGAAATTCGGACTAAAGATGTATCTAGGCAACCCAAAAACAAATCATGCACCCTTTTTGGAATTAGTCGTAGATTAAAGAAAAAGTTAGTACTAATACTAACGCCCGAAAAAACTTTTATTAACTTTGATGGTCCATATACGTGTCATTGGAAAGGGGGCGGTGCCCTGATAATGAAAATGTCTGTCTGTCTGTCATTAGACTTTAATCTTGGTAATTGGTCAACCACTAAGAATTAAGAAATAAAACTGCAAAATATGTATTTCACTTGCCCAAAGAAATTTCAGATAAACATTTTTAAGAAAATGTCATACTAACGAAAAACTTAGTACTAATACTAAATTCGAAAAACAAATTTCTTTTACTAGTTCTTTAATATGGGTATCGTTGGAAAGAGGATGGTAAGAAGTTATTAGCCAACAAACTGCCAAAAACTGACTTGTGTACCGTGTGCCCCACCTTATTTTCTAAAATATTTGACCAAAACATCTGAAAAAAATTGGAGTTACCACAACAACCCAAAATCATATACGATTTTTTGCTTATACTAAAATAAATTAATTACTACCTTTTTTTGAAAAAAAAATTCAAGGGAATTTATTAAGTGAGGTACCATCGGATAGGTCTTGTAAAATGAAGGATAGTTTTCATTTTGAACTTTTCATTTGGAAGTTAAGTTTTCGAGATATTAAGCTTCAAAGTCAAAATAAAGGCGTCCCCCCCCCTCCTCATTTCCACACCCGTTGGTCTAAAAATCCGAAAAATCTGAAAATCTGATGTAATCTTTGTGTTAAAATTGGTTTGAGCACTCTGGCTTTAATAGTTTTCGAGATATTGGAAAATAACCAAGAACAACAACACTCGAATTTTGAAGATCCGAAAACGCCATTTTGTAGATATTGGCGAAAGAACAAATAGGTATTATGTAAAAAAAATTATTTTCATAAAATTTTTCGCGATATTAACAATTTATTTTCTAGTGTGCGGGGTTAGGTATGAATCTACAGTACCTCACAGAATAATGTATACACACCTAAATTAGTCTTAATTTTGTTTACTTCTATTGCCAGTCTCAAAAAGCCATTTATAGATAAGACAAAAACGTAGTTTCGATTGCACATATTTCATCTAATATATTAAAAAGTAAGAACAATGAAGTTAACAATACATGCTTTTTCCCAGCAAAATAGAAACATTTTATGTTTGTGGGAGTATGCTCAATTATGTGAGGTACTGTATATATCGGCAGAAACGCGTATTATTCTTATTTTTTGTGGTTTGGGTTTGGTAAGGTAAAGGGTGATTTTTTAAAAGCTATAGGAAAGTTTTAAAAAAAAAAAAAAACACATAAAATTTAGAAAAATGCATGAAATCTTTATTTGAATCGATAGTACGGTCCATATAATTTAGTGTTTAAAGATTATTTCATGCAAATGCTGACCTTGACTGCGCCTCAAATGGTCCATCCGCTGAGTCCAATTTTGGCATACTCTTTTCAACATTTCGGCCGTTATCTCACGAATAAATGCTTCAATGTTGTCTTCCAATGCGTCAATTGAAGCGGGCTTGTCTGTATAGATATGAGCTTTAACAAAGCCCCAAAAAAAATAGTCTAAAGGCGTTAAATCGCACGGCCAATTGATCGGTCCCGAACGTGAAATAAAATGTTCACCAAACTCGCCTCTCAATAAATCCATTGTTGCGCGTGCTGTGTGGCATGTGGCACCGTCTTGTTGAAACCATATGTCATGCAAGTCAAGCTCTTGCATTTTGGGCAAAAAAAGTTGGATATCATCTCACGGTAACGCTCACCATTCACAGTTACGTTACGATTCGCATCATCTTTGAAGAAGTACGGTGCAATGATGCCAGCAGCCCATAAACCGCACCAAACTGTGACTTTTTCTGGATGCATTGGTAGCTCTTGCAATGCTTCTGGCTGATATTCACTCCAAAATCGACAATTCTGCTTATTTACGTACCCATTGAGCCAAAAACGAGCTGCGTCGCTGAACACTTTCTTAACTTTCTTAACAGAGCACGCATTTTGATAATAAAATTTAATAATTTGCAAGCGTTGTTCGTTTGTAAGACGATTCATGGTTAAATTATAGACCAAACTGAAGATGTTTGACAGTGAAACAAAACACGAAACGTGCGTCAGCTGTTTAAACCAGTCTATTTTAGGACTGTTAGTAAACACATCATGAAATAATAAGATGTGTTTCTTACCAATGTCAACCAATAGATCTGACGTGCCAATTAAATTTCCAAAATCATCAAGAATACCATAAATGTAAGTGTGTCACACAATAAAGATACACAAACCAGAAACTAGCAAATTGAAGAACTTTGTGTTGTTTTCATTTATCTATCCCTACTCCGGTCACTCATCGTGCAAATGTAGGCGGCGACGCAAAGTCTCCCATATTTTTCGGTTGGCGATAGACAAACAACGTAAAAAAATGGGAAACAGCTTTCCTCTCTTGAATATGATCACCCTTCGTCCCGAACCGTCCGTGCCTGTGGGAGCTTTTTACTTTTCATCATTTTGAAGTACCAGTTGCACTATCTTGGTATTATATGGTCTTTGTATGTAATCTGCGAGCTTAAAAGACATACAGCAACAGAAACAGATCGATGAGGAAGAGCAAGAAGGTGAGGAAATGGAGACAGAAGCAAAATATTTGTGATAGATATTTGCCAGTTTAGGTGTTAGGATTACGCAGAAATTAAAAGCAGAAAAAGAACACGTTATAACTTTATTAAAACCATTCAAGGAAGTGTATCAGTAAAAAACAGGAAAGAAAAGATAATAGGAAAAAATATGGATGTTAAGAAATATTTGACAATTCACCAGCAAGTGAAGCGAACTATATATTACATAATTATATCTTAGCACCCCAACTTATTAAAAATTAATTTTTAGTTTATAAATTCAATTCAATTATTAGTTTAAGTAGGATAACAAAGAATATTAATTTTTAATACAATCCCATATGTTTATTACAAAAATAATGTTTATCTTTGTATACGGCTTAGTAAGATTATCCGCAACCATTGCGTTCGTAGGAAGATATTGGACTACCACTGATCCATCATTAATACGATCCCTTATGTAGTGATGTCTCACGTCAATATGTTTCGATCGCGCACGATAACCATCTGAATTACTCAAAACAATTGCACTCTGGTTATCACAATTGATTTTTATTGGGTTCTTCTTAATTTTGTAATCGAATTCTTGTCCCAATTGCTTCAACCAACTAGCTTCTTGGACCGCGGACGACAAGGCCATATACTCTGCCCATGAAATAGCATCGCCTGTCAACTTAAAAAGGTAGCCGGTATAAGAACGTCGTTTGTCCACATCCGATGCCCAATCAGCATCAGAATATCCAGTGAGCGACTCAGAACCTGAATAGAAAATTTTATAATTTACAGTGCCTTTTAAGTACCTCAAAATTCGTTTAACCGCGATCCAGTGCGCATGTTTGTAGTTATTATTAAAACGGCTGACATCATTTACAGCAAAAGTAATATCTGGTCTGGTTCCTTGGGAAAGATAAAGCAGACTACCCACAACTTCTTGATATGGTACTTGATCAATTTTTTTCTCGTCAACAGCTTCAGGCATATCTACCGATAGTTTCTGATTTGGATCACTTGGAGTCGCGACGGGCTTGCATTCATTCATTCCATATTTTTGCAGGAGATTTTGTATATACTGTGTCTGGTCTATCTATATACATACCTTTAGGTTCATGACTGTATGAAATGTTCAAACCCACACATTGCCTTGCTGTCCCCATATCTTTCATATGAAATGCTCCAGTCAATGTTGTTTTTAATTTATCTCCCAAAAGAGATTCTTTCCAAAAAATGAGTATGTCGTCAACGTAAATAGCAACAATCAGCAACGAATCCTTAGTATAATAAACACATGGATCAACAGCTGACTTCTGCAAGCCAAATGATTTGAGCGTTTTTTCTAACTTAGCATTCCATTGTCTGCCACTTTGTTTCAGTCCATACATGACCTTATGCAACTGACACACCTTGTTGCTACCATCATGAAAACCCTCCGGTTGTTGAATGTACATTTCCTCATTAAGATCACCTTGGAGGAAGGCTGTAACGGCATCCATTTGGTCTATTTTTGTCATGTTTTGCCGCTAATGCTATTAAAAACCTTATCGTGGTATACCGGACAACGGGAGAATAAGTTTCTGAATAGTCTACCCCATATTTTTGTGAACAGCCCTTTGCCACTAACCTCATTTTTTAACGTATGATGTTACCATTACCATCCTTCTTAGTACTGAAGACCCATTTCGTTGGAATTGCTTTTCTCCCTACAGGTAAATCTGTGACCACGTATTGTTATCCCGCAACGACTTTAATTCACTCTCCATTGCAATTTTCCAAAATTTGGCATCCTATCGAGACATTGCTTCTTTTAGGGTATTGAAGATGTGTTCCGAATCATCACATGCTAAATACAATGAATCAGTGTAACGAATAGGTGGTTTTCGTTCACGAAAAAGCACTTTGGATGCTGCTTCTTCTACCATGTCTTTCCAATTTGTGTCAATGGGTTCAAGATCACATTTTATTTCAGGTTCTTCTGCGATTGTCTTTTGGGCATCATTTCTCTCCCCAACTGAAACTAGATCATCTTCAATTAACTTAATACTTTGATCATTTACCTGTGGTTTGGTTTCAAGAAAAACAACGTCTCGGCTAATGACTATCTTATTTGTTTAGGGTCAATGCAACGAACATCTTTTCTCACATCGCTGTATCCAACGAAGACTTTCAGGCGTATTTTTCCCCAGTGATGAACTTAGAGATCTATTAATTAAATATGATGCCATGTTTACAGCCTCAGCCCAATATGCCTTGCTTAAACCAGCATCCAGCAGCATGCACTTAGCGCGTTCAACAATTGTGCGGTTCATGCGTTCCGCCACGCCGTTCTGCTGAGGTGTATAAACATTAGTCGTTTGATGTATGATTCCATTTTGTTTACAGAACGTTTCAAATTCTACCCCGCAGTATTCTGTTCCATTATCAGAGCGTATGATTCAAATTTTACGCTCCTTTTTTGTTTCTGCCATCTCCTTGAATTCCTTGAAACAACGCAAAACATCAGATTTATATTTTAAAAAATATATAAATACCTTCCGAGAAAAATCATCAATAAAGCTCAAAAAATACTTAGCACCACCAATTGAAGCATTCTCCATGGGTCCACACAGATCGCTGTGTATAATATCCAAAAGGTAATTAGCTCGAACTGCTGTATGCTTAAATGGGGACCTTGATAATTTAGCGGTACAACCATTTATCGAAGTAGCTTTTTCATCAAATTTGATGCCGTCAACAATTCCATTCTTCATTGCACACAAGTCTCTGTAGTTGATATGACCAAGACGCCTATGCCATGTCATCAATTCATCTTGCGGGTCACAAGCAACCATACCACGCAAATACTGATTAGCAATTTTATACACTCCAGCTTCGGATTTAGTATGCACAAGTAGCTCATCGTTTTTATTAGAAATTGAACAACCTTTCTTGTCAAACACAACTTTATTTCCTTTTTCCACTATTTGTGCTACTAATAACAAATTTGCTGAGGGGTTAGGCACATGCACAATATTTTTTATGCTAATGTCAAAGTTGTTTACTCTCAAAATAGCTGTACCTGAACCGTTTACATTCATTCGGCTATTGTTCACTGTCAATATTTTTTTGATTTGTGTGTCACTCACCTTTGATAAAGAACTTATGTTGGGCGTCATATGACGAGATGCTCCACTATCAATAAGCCAGGTGTACGGTTCCTTACAATTTTCAGTAGGTAATGCAGTGAATACTTTATGAACAAATTTCGCACTAGCCCTTGGATATGTTGCCGCTGCATGTTCTCGCTTGTTCGATTTATCAGGACACTCAAAACTTTTATGACCCCTCTTTTTGCATGTGTAACATTTTGGCTGAGTGTTTATTTTTGTCCACTTTTTGTTATGTTTGTTGGCGCTTAAAAAAGCATTTTCAGAGTGAGTTCCGTTATCCATATCGATCAGTTTAGATTTAATTGCATCACCACTAACTTCTATGCCACTGCTTTCGATACCTATTATTAATGGTTTATATGCATCACCAAGGCCTGCAAGCATTATTGCGCCAATCCACTCATCGCCGATAGGAAAACTTATTCCACGTAATTTATTCGCCGTACTAGTAATTTGACTAATGTAGTCGGATATCGACGAACACCCATCTCGGCGTACTGTTATTAATTTTCTCAGTAAACCAATTTTGCGACTCAAGCCTCTGTCATCGAACATATTTTTCAATATTTCCCACATCTGTAATCAGCATTTTGTATATGAACATAAAGTGATTCATCTACTGACAGTACAATTTTGGCTTTAGCCTTTTTTAGTTTCAGGTCATCTTCTTTAACTGGATCTGATATGCGACCATCCAATCCAGAATATTCTGTAGGAAATTTTTGAAAAAATTTATTTTTACTTTTAAGCACGAATGTTAAGCGAATGTTATCCACACTTATTATGGGTGTTTTTCTTAAAGGTTTTCGCCTGAATATATACCGCCCTTTTTTTTCTATGACGAGGGTGGAGGAGCCTAGCTTGTTAGGTGGGGATCCTGACAACCGGATGTCATGGGTCTCCGTGGGCGAGTGGGTAGAGGGTTGGCTTGGGATTCGAGTGGTCCAGGTTCGAATCCGGTGCCGAGCGCTCTTGTAGATTCTTTTTTTCTCTCTTTCCCTGCTTGGAACTGATCACCTGAGACTGGAATTCAGCTGATTATCCGATAGCAGGGCAGAGAGGATCTGTAAATCTGCAAGAAGCATGGTGCGGTGTTCGGCCTGAGCCAGGAGAATCGCCAAGCCATTAAAGATTTGGGAGCGAGGAAAGATAGTCCCCTCTACGAGATTAACGAGTGTAAAGTGGAAAAAAAAGAAATAAAAAAAAAGTGCGGAAGTGGTTGCGTAGAGAGCTGCAAGCTCTGTGGTAGCGACGAGCGTTGAGTCGTCGGCGAGCAGCGTCGCGAGATCGAGTCCGCTGGCTCGAATCTCGCAGAAAAGATCAGCGTTGTTTTTTTTTTCTTTTTGCGTATCTTTCTGTTGTTTTTTTTTTGGACACTAGTTTGAGTCCCAGGGTGGGGACGCGGTTTTCTTTCTCTCGGAGAGAGAAATCAAGTGCACGTTCCGGGTTCGAGTCACGGTGGGGAGCTGTATTTTTTTTTTTGGAGTTTAGTTGTAAGTTAGGCTAAGGACATTTTGTATATAGTTCTTAAGTTTAGTTTTAAGTTTTTTTTTTATTGAATTAAAATTGTAAAGTTGATGCGAGCTTCTTTCCTTGTCGCGGTTCAAGGGGTAGGAGTTTTCGGCCAAAGGGACAATCGCGTGGCGCCCATAAAATTAACACCTTCTTTTTTACCACCCACTCCCATCTCCAGGGTTGGTCTGGCACCCTCTTGGTCGAAGTCGCCAGACGGCGGAAATCCGACGGTAACACACTTTGTGCCTAACATTATACCATCCAATCGTATAATCTATTCGAAGCGGTGATTTTCCAATTATTCGAACATATAAATAACATGTAATTATTGCACTATCATCCAGTCTTTGTCAAATAAACATAACGACACCGAACTCTGAGTTTTCTTTCTTTCGCCTACCACCCCTCCTACAATCTCAGAAGTGGGATCGCGCGCCAAAGTTATAGCAACAAATTCACACGATCGCGACAAGTGTTTTTCCGACAAGTGTTTTTTTGGCGGCAAGTTTCTTCTCGGCGACAAGTGTTTTTTTTGTTTTGCTTATCTGTTGATTCGCGCCAAAACTTATCAGAATGTCAGAGGAGTGGGCATTCTGTGATGACCCTTCAATCGCATATTGAGCCAAACCGCTGTGAAGAAATCTCATCGAAAAATGCAATCATCGCTGCTGATCTTTCCCGGGAGCAACCTCAAACATGTGCTGTCAACGACTTCGAAAAGTCGATCAGCTATAAGTTCAACTCCAATCAGATGGAGGTAACTACAATCTTGTGGACATTACTGGACTCAGAGAGTCCCATCAGCTTCGTGCAACATCAATTCCTACCATCGTCCATGGTCACAAAACATGATCTTCAGGAACGTAAATATTGTGGAGTCAACGGCAGTCCGCTTCAAATTTTGGGGAGTATTTTTTGTAAAATTTCTTACAATGATATGTTAATTGATCTTAAATTATTTGTCGTAGAGATTTTTTCAATGAGTTATCTAATTGTACTAGGAAGAAATTTCCTTCAAAGAATTGGTTTGGTGCTGAAAAAAGAAGAAGTATCTAACAATTCGAATACAAACTTCCAACATCACTTTGCGGTCCACAAGAAAATCGATCATCACGTTCAAAACAGCATCGAAGAGGCAATTCATCAAATTCTCAATATCGAGGTAGAACAGGAAAACTGTAAGTCTCTTTTGAAAATAAATGAAAATGTACCCCAATACATAAAACATAGAATTACGGATATAGTTACACCCTCGTTGTCCCCTTTAAAAAATAACACCCCCCGATCTGATTTTAAAATGAAAATAGTGTTAGCTAAAGAAACCCCCTTCTATTGTCCACCTAGGAGATTACCTTATACCCACAAAATAGAATTAGAAAAAATACTAGACAGTTTATTAAAAGATGGTATTATTCGTGAATCACGATCCGAGTACGCGTCTCCAATAGTACTCGTACAAAAGAAAAACAAAGAGTTACGGCTTTGTATTGATTTTCGCGTGTTGATAAAGTAACTCTTCGCGACAACTATCCATTGCCTTTAATAGAGGATCATTTAGATCGACTGAAAGTTTACTTTTCGTCATTAGATCTTAAAAATGGATTTCATCATGTGCCACTTAGTGAAGAATCAATGAAATTCACTTCTTTTGTCACGCCTTTAGGGCAATTTGAATATGTTAGAATGCCATTTGGGCTGAAAAACGCTCCTTCCGTATTCGAAAGATACATGAAACATATTTTTGGAAAGTTGATTTCAGAAGGCAAAGTCTTAACATATATCGATGATATCCTGATAGCAACAGCAACGATAGATGAACATTTAGAAATCCTTGAAGAGGTGATAAATGTAATAATCGAAAATTGTTTGCAATTAAGACTTGATAAGTGCCTGTTTATGCAAATGCAAATTGTTTATTTAGGGTACACTATAAACAAAGATGGTATAAGGCCAAATGATAGCAATTTGAATTGCATCAAAACGTTTCCAATACCTGCGTGCACTAAAGATGTGCATAGTTTCATAGGCCTCTGCTCATATTTTCGTAAATTCATAAAGAATTTCGCTAATCTAGCAAAGACACTTTATTATCTTCTTAGAAAAGATGCCCCATTTACTTTCAGAGTTAAAGAACTTGAGGCATTCCAATTGTTGAAAGAAAAGCTTCTTTCATCACCAGTGCTATCAATCTATAGCCCACACAATCAAACAGAACTGCATTGCGATGCTGGCAGTGCTGGATTTGGTGCTGTCCTTATGCAGAAGCAAAGTAATAACAAATTCCATCCGGTTTCGTATTTTTCTAAACGCGCTACTGAGAGTGAAAGAAAGTTTCATAGCTACGAATTAGAAATACTTTCAATTGTGTATGCTTTACGCAGATTTAAAATTTACTTGATCGGTATAACATTCAAAATCCTTACAGATTGCCAAGCCTTAACGTTAACATTGCAAAAGAAATCTCTAAGCCCACGTCTTTCGCGTTGGGCTTTGGAACTCCAAAGCTTCGACTACAAGATAGAACATAGAAAAAGCGATCGAATGTCTCACGTCGATGCGCTAAGCAAATCCTTCAAAATTCTTTACGTTGAAGATGATAGTTGTGAATTCGTGCTAGCTGCTGCGCAGAGGCAGGATCCGAAAATAATTTCGATTGCTTCAGACTTAGAGAAAAGTGAAAGTGCGTATTTTGAGATGATAGACGGGTTAATATACCGGAAGGCAAATGGTAAAGTTCTTTTCTATGTACCGTTCAACATGGAGAATGAAGTGATTAGAACACATCATGAGGCAATGTGTCACTTAGGGGTGGAAAAATGCTTTGAGCATCTCTCTAAAAGATATTGGTTTCCTAAGATGAAGGAAAAGATCAGGGATTTTATTAGAAGATGTCTCAAATGCATTTATTTTTCGCCTGGCTCGGGAAAGTCTCAAGGAGTGTTGCACCCAATTCCAAAAGGATACATCCCCTTTGACACCCTTCATGTCGATCACCTTGGCCCTTTGTCTGATTTTAAGTCAGGCAAGAAACATATTCTTGTAGTTATAGATGCATTTTCTAAGTTCACTAAACTCTACCCAGTAAAAACAACTAAAACAAGCGAAGCACTAATATGTTTAAAATTGTTTTTTCAAAACTATTCTAGACCTAACAGAATCGTATCAGACCGAGGAACATGTTTTACTTCAAAAGAATTTAGCGACTTTTAGAAACAAACCAATATTGAACATGTGAAAATTGCTACACATAGTCCTCAATCGAACGGTCAAGTTGAACGCGTCAACCGAGTTATTGTCCCAATGATGGCCAAAGAATGCGATGCCAATACAATGAGTGGTTGGGACAAACACTTAATTAAAATTGAATTTGCTTTGAATAATACTATGAATAGGAGTACAGGATTTTCCCCTAGTCTGTTATTATTTGGAAAAAATCAAAAGGGCGAGTTCTGTGATAGGGTAATGGAGTTTTTAGACAATAATGTCGGGCGGAAAATATACGATCGGATACGGAAATATGAGAGCTAGGGCTGAGAAGAATATGGAGAAGAATCAGAAATATGGTAAGGAATATTACGATAAGTGTCACTTAGGAACACAGCCATTCCAGGTGTAAACAAAAAACTCTTTTCTAAATACCGTGGTCCCTATTTGGTTAAAAAGGTCCTTCCAAACCTGGAAGTAACCTGGAAATACCTTATAACTGATATTGAAAATATGCAGGTGTCTAGGTGACCGTATAAAGGAGTATCATCTCCAGCAAACATGAGGCCTTTTTGATACAATCATGTAACGAATGTGATGAAGATGAAATTGTGGAATATGTAAATAAGTAACTTTTTCATGATACAAACCAATTTTTTGAAAATGTTAGATAAAAAAGTTCCTATTTTCTCTTGTTGATACATACACATATACATATAGTATTTAATATCAATAATAATGTCGAATTAATGAATTGTATGAATTGTTTATTTGCATGAATGAATTACAAAAAAAAAAGTTTATATTAAATTAGTACAAACAAAATGAATTCACAAATTATTATGTAAATATGTTAACCAATAAGATTTATTGTATGTATAAGTTAAAACACCTATGTAATCGAAGCGATTACACGATCAGGATGGCCGAATTGTAGGCAATTTTTGAAAAAATGTAATTTTACTCTTAAGCACGAATGTTAAGCGAATGTTATCCACACTTTGTACCTAACATTATACCATCCAATCGTATGATCTATTCGAAGCGGTGATTTTCCAATTTTCCAGAAATCAAAAGCAGAAAAAGACACATTTTAAGAACACGTTATAACTTTATTAAAACCATTCAAGGAAGTGTATCAGTAAAAAACAGGAAAGAAAAGATAATAGGAAAAAATGTGGATATTAAGAAATATTTGACAATTCAGCAGCAAGTGAAGCCAACTATATATTGGGAAAAACCATTTATTTGAATATGAAAATGAAAATACATGTCATTCAAAATATTGCCCATCGCTAGCCACAACTTTTTCCCATCTTTCTGGCAATTTGTGGATTCCGTCCCAAAAGAATTGCATCAGCTTGGCGGCCAAGAATGAATCGAGCCAATTTTTGATAACGTCAAATGAAGTGAAGCGTATTCCAGCCAGGGCATTCTGCATGGACCTGAACAAATGGTAGTCGGAAGGGGGGTAGCGATTCCCATCCAACATTTTCCACGTATTTTTTAACCCGTTGAGTGCGATGTGGCCGAGCATTGTCATCATGCAAAATCGGCGTTCGACGTCTCTCGGCTTCAATTCATACGGCACCCAATTTCCTTGCTTTTGGATCATTCCCAATGCTTTGAAACGTTTGGAAATTGCTTGCTTGGTAACTCCCAATGATTTCGTAAGCTCCTCTTGAGTTTGACATGAATCTTCTTCCAGTAATGCCTCCAATTCTGCATCTTCAAACTTTTTCACTTGGCCAGGACGTTCCTTGTCTTCGACGTCAAAATCACCGCTTCATCACTTTTAAAGCGTGCAAACCATTCTTGACACATTCTGACATAGTCAGAGTAAGTTTCAATAAACGTTGCGCATCTGTTGCACTTTTCTTCAAATGAAAGTAGTGAATTAAAACTTCCCGCAAATGTTGTTTTGAAGGCACAAAATTCGACATTTTAAACGCAAAACAAAACTTGTGTAAATTAACTTGTGTATACTTTGACAGATGGAATTAACTAGATTTTTCGACGCTCTTTAACATACAATAGCTGTCACTGTCAAAAAAATAGCGCGTGTGAATATATATGAAGTTAGTAACAATGCGCGTCTTTCAAGTTGTACTCCCAATATTACATAATTATATCTTAACATTGTCAGACTTCGTAGTCATTAACACTAATCGACGATGGAATTTTAGACGAAATCACTACTTTTCATTCACCTTTGAGATTGCCCTTAACAGATAGTTCTTAGCCGATTCTTTAATCTGACTTTAGCAAGTAAACGATATGAGATCCAAGGCTTTAGTCTTTTTAAGTATATTTGAGGTATAACTGTATTAGAACACAGATTAATATGCTCTATAAGAGAACCACATAAAGAATCGTAAACTTCGGAAGCATCGCCTGTAGCATAAACATTACCCCAAAACTCAAAAGAGAGATGCTCTTAATTTTACAAAATTAATTTTTAAAACTTTACGCTGTAAATTAGATTCTTCGTTCTTATTAGAAAAGTTAACTACCATGTCAATCATGCAGTAATCTTTAGAATAAAAATACATTTTCCATTAAAACCTGTTAAAAAAAACGCCCATATAGTATTACATATAGTTTAAGCATTTTCTAGCCTGTTTAATGAAAGAAACTAAACCGTGAGATGCTAATAAGGCTAAATAAGTTGAGACCTGATCACTATTTGAAGTTAGAAGATCAATGTTAAAATTACCTGCAATGATCACATTTCTAGATTTTTTTTACTTAAAAGATTTGGAAATTCATCAGTAAAGATAGACATATTGAATTGGTCAAATCCATACACGCAATTAATAACAACTTCTTCATTATTTGATTTGAACAATAACCTTAAAATATAAGCACTCAAGAAATTTAAATTGGGGACAGTATAATCATATTCATTCTTAACAAAACAGCCAACACCACCTGCTGCATAGTTATCATTACAATTACCATAAAATTAAAAACCAGTGATATTATAATCATTGATTTTAAAATTGTAAGCCCAATCTCAGATACACAGACAAATTCTGGAATGCATGCAAAGGAATCTAAATGTAAAACAAGATCGGAAAAATTCTCCAAAGCTTGTGATATTTTGATGGACAAAGAAAAGGCTGTCTTTACAAAAGGATTTTTAAGGCAGTACATTTTCATACAAAAATTGAGTTGAAAGTAAGACATTATCATTATTATTATCAAAAAATCTTAAAACGATAATTCTACTACCTCTAATCTTTCTTAATAAAATGTTGTTATTACTGTATCATAAAGATGTATACCCTTTTCTTTCTTCGCCGCTTTCGCCCGCGACAATTGTGACTGATTGCATTTGATGAGTGCATTATTGATGTAAATGTTATCTTCTCTACCGGCTGTTGCCGTTGCCCGAAGTAATTCTCCGTTTCTTTCTCCCTTTCTCCATAATAATGCGTCTCTGAGAGATTAACCGAGAGCCTCAAACAAATGACAGATGTGGGTGAACGGAGAGCACCTAAATCTCCTGTTCCACAACTGCGTATTTTCTTGACGTAACAATTTTCAATTTGGGATTCTGCCACCTCATCTCCTAAAGCATTATGTAGAATTGTTGCGCTGTGCTTTGTGCATTCATATCGTCAACATTGACACCTTTTTATGCCAAATTAGAGAAAATTTTCGGACAGTCAAAGACCGTTGAGAAGACAAAAAAAAAGTTCAAACCCTCATAACTCTACTTTGTGTATTGCGATCATTTTGGTTCAACTTCAGGATCTGTAAATGTTAGCATCTGTTCGACAGTTTTTAAAAATAGTCCCTTGGGGTGGTCTACTTTATATGTCAATACGTCAAAATAAGCGGCTCGCCTAGAGCCCAGTTTCGTCCTTTTAACTCCAATGACTTAGAAATGGCGGAGCTTTTAGTGCTCAAAAAAAAAGAAACGAATTAAGATCTGATCTGTAGACAGGATAGACAGGAAAATGCATTCTGCACCGCAGGTTATACGCTGTCGAACTAGTGGTCCATGATATTCACAGCAGTTTTGTTGTTGTCTTTTGCTACGAAAGCGGAATTACTTATGCCTGCGCATTTGTGTGCTTACGTGCGTATGAGTATGCTTAAACAAATTTTCAATAATTTCTATGCTGCAAGACGATGTTTCTTAGGTATCGCTCATTGAAAAGTTGAATAATAAACCCAAAGTGTAAAATTGGCAGTGTTCTTAATTTCGTCCTTTATAGTGGATATGTTGAAGTCTCGATGTATGTCTTCGTTAGAAATATATCAGGGCGCATTAGTAATCGTCCGAAGTAATTTTGGTTGAAGTCGTTGTATGATTTTGCTGTTTGATTTATTGGTTTTATTATGCTTATGTAGATTAAAATTTTGTTTTGTATAGATTGAATTTGTTTCATAGAGCCAGTATAATTGCCAAATTTTTATTTTTTTTATTGTATGTGGTTTCCATGTTAATTTGTTGTCTATTAGTTGTGTAGATTACTTGAACTGTTTTTTCTTGGTTAATATCTACACATTTCTTTGTCGAGCGTTTGATTTCTTTGATCGGTATCAGCTTGTAAAAAAGAGTGTGAGGAGAGAATTACTATATCGCCTGCTAGCATGGTGTGAATATTTCGGTGTTCCACAGTTCTAATTTATGCAAGTTTTTCTAAAAAGTTCGTCACCAATGTCGCTGTGGAGGATTTTAATAAAATCAGTACTGGAAAGTTTACTGGCTAGCACCCTATTTAGTTTAGCTTAAAAAGGTATTAGACTTAACTGTTCTGCTGCTCCTGAAGCCGCCTGTATCAAATTGAGTGGAAAACTTTCTTCCTTACGTTCTCGCTGTTAAAAGTTGTAGAACTAAATGCCTTTTAGAAAACAAAAAAATGTATATTAAGAGCCCATCTTCGTATTTGAGAGTACACGTATTGAGAACTTAACCCGTGTCAACCAGCACTGCAGAGCACTCAACCACATCCAGTTGTCAAAAAGGGAACAATTGACTTTACTTGAAAACCTTAGCCGCGAACGCAGCACGAGTCAAACATGATTTAATTATTACTTGAAGTTGGAAAGCGGTTGCTTAGTGACGTTAAAAATCACGGGAAACAGCTTTCCACACAGCCGAGGAGGCGAGAGTTGATAATTGAAATAAAACAACGTTTTCCAGTCCATGCACAATACAAATGATGAATGCGTATCCTGTGTAGTTTTGAAGATCAAGCGCGAAAACGCAAAACGGAAAAACGAACGCGTGCTGTGGTGTCGCAATAGGAGGGCTAACAAGGTATCCAGCGGAGTCGTATAGCCTTATTTTAACTTGTATTCAAACTTATCAATGCACGACCTAGAATGACATTCCCTCTTTATATTTGGTTGTCGCGTTGTCGTAGACGCATTTCGGTTAAGTATATGTTGATTTAGAGTGCGCTCTGACTTCCTGCGTAAAAGAACACTCATATGTCGTGTAGGGTTGATGAAATATAATATCTTATTGGTGTAGTTATTATTATTACTACACAATTATGTCACGGGCAGTTCGAGTTCAGGTGGTGACTGGATCGGCCTGGAGGCCTCCTAGGGATAGCGTTTTATGCTGTGTGTCTGTCTATTCATCTCTCTCGTGTAGTGTTTTTTCTTAATACTGCATTTAGATGTTTGTTATTCGTAGAGATTGCTCTTGTCAAAGTCCCATTAGGTAGCCCTTAGTCCTTGTGCAGTGAACATTGGCTAACTTGTGTGCCTCGGATACTTTGGCATTTGTCAGTTCTCGCATTCAATTCACGATTTATTTCGGCGCATTCCCATTCAAGTTCGACACACTGGTGATTGTGGATATTTAATCGATTATGTTTTATAAAAGGCTGGCACTGAAATCTGCGCATAAACAAAAGCGCCTTGTACTCATTCATTTGAGTTCTGAAAGAGAACTAACGAGTGAGTTTTTTTCTTTTTGCAAAACACTAAATGAACAAGAAGGATGTTTGTTTTTCACACAAAGGAAGCAATCGCTGTGAAATTCGCTATTCGATAAAACAAAGGCTCAATGCTTTTTGTAGTTCTTATTGTTCATTTGAAATTGTTGGGGTTTCATCCAGGGAGTAGGGTATTTGTGGTAATGGCTCGTCACTTTGTTGAAGTTGTTTGAATGTTTGTATCGTACATTGTTCATATGGTGATCACTGCATGGATTCTTTAAGTTTTTGGTTGCGTGATCCTAAGACTTTTGTACTACAAGAATTTGCTTTTGACAGGAGAGTAAAGACAGGCGCCGTATTATGATCAAACGTAACCGATATCGTAAGGGTTTTTGGGGAGTATGTCAATCAAAACTGATGTAAAGTATATAAGTTTAAAATAGGGAGGAACGGGCCATATAGCTCATTCGTCTACGTTCCGCTCAGCCTAATTAATCATAACTGTGGGCGCCGTCTGTTAGGGCTGTGAGCGAGAGTACCCGGGTTCGAATCCAGCTCCAAACATTTTTTACGGCCCCACCTCCAGCGTCTAGCTCTAGCCAGACTGTAACGCCTCTTACGAAAATAAATTTACGAAAAAAAAAAAATACTGACTGAATTGTTGACTGAAATTGACTGAAAATTTTAATATTTCATGAATCAGTAGTAACTTTTACATAGTTATTTTAAGACAAAGAGTATAAAATAAACTATGTCCAATGACTAAATTAAAAAGCGTGGAGCAATATTGCATATTGAGAATGGAAAGTACAAACCGCGCTTTTTAATTTAGTCACTGGACATAGTTTAGTTTATTTTTTATATTATATTGGACTGAAAAGAAGTGATAAGATTTTAGTGCGAGATTAAAGCGTATTTTTTACTTTTTTAAGCTATAATTTATTATTTGGAATCCTTTCCGTGTTCTCTTTTTCACAGAAGAGATTTTCTTTTGATTCACAGATTGAGACTCGCTATTTTTTCGAGTCTGCGATATTGAATTCAGAACGACATCGTATTCGTATTCTTCTCAGAAAACCCTTTCTTTTGATACCTATATCATGATAGTGCATAAGAAATAGCTAGTCTGCCAATTTTGGAAATTTTGTCATATTGGATTCAGGATGACGTCACCTAGCTACCAATGCATTGTTTCGCACACGAAATGTGTATGCGAAATTTCAGCCTAATCGGAAACCTGGAAGTGGATCAAATTTGACTTTTTTTGTTTGTTTACATATGTGACCCCCGAAAGCGTATAAAATAAGAAGATTTCTTTGTTTTCTTGAACTTCAAAATATTTTTCAACCCCTGTGCCACTAAACGACATGGGTATGGAAGTAACATGATGAGTTTATTGCGATTATCGAGTAGTAATCGGTATTACAATTCTCGAATACAATTGATGGACTTCAAACCTACAGCCAATTTTTGTCGATCACAAATTTATGATTTTTGACTGTCACCAAGAAAGTAAAGACCAATTTGTGGTACGCAATGCAAATATTTTTTGCAATATTTATTGAATGAGTACCCGCATCAACATGTTCAGTATTATTGTTTTATGACGGGATTTGGTGCGAAAAAGCTGTCAAACGTAATAAAATTCACAATGTACATGTCATTATCCACAATAACACAATTCTGTAGTCTGAGTTAGAAAATACCAGTCTTATAGACGTAATTGAAGATCATAGATTCGATTACCATTCGACAATCGCAATAGGGGCCTAAGAGTTTGCGACCATTTACAATAGAGAGTATCTTCATATAAACAACTTACGGAAGACACCCCCTTTCGGACAGCATTGCTAATATGAATGAATGAATGAATTTCTAAGGTTTTTATTAATTTGATCC
Source organism: Syritta pipiens (assembly GCA_905187475.1). Classification (NCBI taxonomy): domain Eukaryota; kingdom Metazoa; phylum Arthropoda; class Insecta; order Diptera; family Syrphidae; genus Syritta; species Syritta pipiens. Next base: position 56,876,793 of record LR994572.1, on the reverse strand, counting down.
CCGTCAAGGACGAACAAAGAAAAAACAGGTGTGCAAAGCATACATCTGCAGGTTTCATGACAACACCCTCTTAGATTGAAAAGAATACAAAATTTCTTTGCTGTAAAACACAACAGTACACACTTCTCTTTTGTAACCAACCTACAAAAAATATCTCAGTTTAAACGATGATGAATCAATATAGGCCAGGCAACGAGAGAACGAGCCAGCAAGCTGCATGCTAGTAATAAATATGTCATTACTTAATAAAAAGATTTATCTGCATGGAAGTGGATGTCGCATTTCATTTTTTTTTTCCTTCTTTCCGAATGTGTAATTGACCAGTCAAGGCTATGCTCACGATATACAGAATATAAGGTAATATGTTTCTTCATCTGTCAAATTCGTGTTACGTCACGAGAATACTTTCGTAGTGAATTCAAATTGTGTGCTGGTTCCTTAATAAAGTAAATGCAGGCATCCCTTCTGGATCAGTGCGCGAATTGCTTTTTTTTTTATTAAAAAAAATATTTTTTTATATAATCTATGCAAACACTAGAAAAATAATAAACAAAACCATTGGTTTATGAAAATTGGCATAGTAATTAATAGAGCATGCAGGACCTAATTCGCTGTTTAACTCCTGTTTTCCACTGTCGATAGCATTGGAATGCGGGATATTTTCCGTTGGTACTACATCATTCTTTAATGTTCCCGCATTTTTGTGTCTGTAATTAAGCAACTCGTGTTGCAAATTACATGCACACTGTTCATTTGTAAAATGCTTTAAATACATACAAACATTTTTCGTATTGAACCTATTCTTTCGACCACACTTTTTCTACCAAATTTCTTCCAGTTTCGGATCTCGCGGAAAATGGAAAGGATTTGGTTGAAATTCATTATTTTCATTTTTATTGTTTTGTCGTTTTAGGAATTTATTATTACAACCAAAAACTGCACAAATAGCCATTATTTTTACTAAGTTTTATGCAAAATTACACAAATTCAAATCACTATTCTTTTAAAAATACACATGTAATTGTTTGTCAAATTCTTATGTAGCGCGTGACATTACACGCAGAAAGAAGAGAAAAAAAAAAGTGATTGGAACATACCTTGTATTCTGTATATCGTGGGCTATGCTCGGTACATGTCACATGACAAGTTGAAAACCGTAAAACCAAAAAAAAGCCAATAGTTCACAATGATTTTAATGATATTTCTTCCAAACCCACAGCACACTTCCGGTGGGATTTTTTTGTTTTTGCCATGTTCTTTCCCAAATAAAATTTACACCTTTTACATCTGTTTTACGCCCCATTCTTAAACTATAAAAGACATAGCACAATAAAAGAACGTCAAGAATATGAATTCAATGCTCAGATGTTAGTTAACATTTAGCGCACTGTACTGGTGAAACGCACGCACCTCATTGCGGGAGTCTAATATTACTGTTCAAATTTGCTGGTTGCCTGAGGTTTTACCTAGTAGTCCATATCGAATATTCTGCGGCATCCCATATACCGCCGACTGAGGTGTAATTGTATAGCTCATCTTGTCCTCACGATACAATGGAATAATGTACCATCGTTAAATGGAACAGCAAACCAATTGGGTGATTTGTTTGTCGGCTAATAACGAAGGTTGATAATTTCTTTCACAGAGTATTCTTGTTGATTTGGAATTTATGAAAAACACTTGTTGTTCTGTCGCATTAAGATACTGTTTACAGAATTCGTACTTTAAAATTAATATTTCTTCGTATTTGCTTTTTAACGAATAATAAGTCAAAACCCTTAAATATGCTTCTTAGATAATTTGGTATATTCTCTATCAGACTATTGTAAAAAGAAAAAAAAAAGCTGGACTACAACGTTGTATAACATTAAAAAAATGTTTAAATGGGCGCGCCGTGTCACAATTTCGAAGAGATTTGACACACCCTCACTGGCTTAGCATAGCAGACAAATATCCAGTGCTGGATAATGACCAGGTAAGTATTTATAAACTCATTACAGAAAACGAAACTTGCGGAGCAATTAATTTTTTTATTTTTGAAAAAAGTTCTTTGTTATGTTCAACTAAAAAAATATTTTTAAAGCTTTTGAAAAAAATATACAAGTAACGTCTGCATATTAGTTTAATATGAATATAAAATAAAATTTAGTTTTATATACTCAAATCCCGATAATTCGAAATGGCAAGCGAATAACATTTTTACGAATTACTGCAGGTTATAAATTATCGAGATTTCGATTTAACAAGCTGGAACATAAAAATACGAATTAACGAGTCCTTTACATTTTTCCAGTACTATGTTAAAACTAAGCGCTCAAATCACATACATATATGTAACTACATCTTTAGTACACATGTCATATGTGTGTACTGCTATTTATAAACAAAAGATGAAAAAGGAAACATAAAACTAAATGAAGTTACAAAAAAGAAAAGGCTTGTTATTTAAAAAAAGAATTATTTTCGTTTGCTTGATGTTCTTTTCACATATCTTTTCAATTGCGTTCTGTATAATATCACAATCACAATCATTTTTTGGGACATCATACAATCGAAGTTGTTGAATGGAGTGTTTATTGGTCACAAGTTCTACTTCATCATCGCTATCTTTCTCATCACTCTCACTTCATCCTAATAGCGACAGGAAAGTGACATCAAGGCAACAAAATTGTCTACAAAACTGAAAGGTTTTTTTTCGTTTTGCACTACGAATTATAAGAGGTTTAAGAAGCAAACTACGATTTATAAGAGTGAAAACAAAATACGAAATGACGAGGTGAGCAAAATGTAGAACATTTTACGATTTAGCGATGATTTTTGAAGGGGCGGGCAGTTTATTACCAATTCTTGAGGTTTGGATTTATCGGGGTACGAATTATCGTGATTCGACTGTAGTAAACATAAATTCCTCAAAATTATCCATCCAACAACAAAGTAATAAACAATAATACAAATATCAACAAATTCATTTTGAGTTTTTCTCACGTGTACATATGTTGTACAACCAATTAACTTTTTGGTTAGTTTTTTTTCGTACTTGTTGTGTTTGGGAATTAAACACTGCATTCTACATTTATTTTAAAAAGAAGGAGGCCCAGAACATTAATCTAGTATAAAAAAAAAAGTTAGAGGGGATCCGACCATAAATTAAAAAGCAAAGAATTTTAATCGTCGAAAATGGTAAAACTAGAAGAACACGCGAAGTAATTAAAACTTCTTTCACACAGCGCGGTTAATTGAATTATGTGGTGACTTCTTATGTTTTATGTTATTTTCTCGTGATTTTTACGCCCTCTTTGCGAAGAGCGTTTGCTCTTTTTAATTATATTTGTAATTTAATTAAATTAAAATGTGAATATATTGCTGCTGCTTAGTACATACATACATATAATTCAAGGATTTTGTTTATCATTTTTATTCGCTCTGGAAAAGTTTAACAACGGACATTCGGATTTGTTTTAAACGTTTGGACTTCAAACAATTTGTACGAGTTGGCTGGAATGTTTTAACCATTTTCGCAATAGAAAATAAAGCATACATAATATAAATTAATTCTCCGAACAAAGGAATAAGTCATAATTTTCACCTCTCTATAGCGACTTTTTTCCCGGGAATAGTTTTTCCTTTTTTCTAAGTTTTTTACGATAAGAGCAGGGTTGCCGTTTTAGCAGAATTGTCGCTAGATCCAGCAGATTTTTGAGACTGAATGATTTTACGAAAAAAAATTTTCGCTAGACCACGACTTTTCACTAAAATGGAACTACAAACTATGGTTATTCTAAATGGACGCAACTTTGAGACGATGCAATCCTTGGTTTTGATATACAGTCGGTAAAAAAAGTATTTGTACACATTCATGATTTCTCGGTAATGTGGACACAAAATATCATTTGTATTTGTAACTTATTTTTTTCATTATTTTCGCTCACTACATAATCTTTGTGTCTGATCAGTAGTTCACGACCGCCGAGAAGTACTTATCAGACACATAAACATTATGAGCGAAAAACTAAAAGGAAAGTAACTAAAATATTATTTGAATTCTCGCTTCATTGGCATATTTGGAGTGTATTTCATGTACATATATGTTTTACGTAGATATGTGTATATACGCCGATTCAACTTTTGCACTGTGCTTTGTCCTTTTTAGTAAGTTGAGTTTGGTGGAATCGCGATTCTTATTCGTTATTTTTGTTTTTATTTTTTTATTTTTTAATCAAACCATCAATTGTATTACACATAAGTACTTATGATATATATTTTGATTTTCTTGAAAAATTTTTGAATTTCGTTTTTCATTGTTGTTGTTGTTATTAAATTATGTTGTTTTAATCGTTGTTTAACTTTAAACCGAATGTATTTATTTGAAAAAAGAGAAGAAGTAGTCTCCAATTTTTGTTTTTTTATTTATTTATTTTTTAATTATTATATCTAATTATATCTCGAATGATCATTCGACTATCAAAATATCTCGATTACTAAAATCTCGATTGATCACCAATCTGGAAGTTTGCATACTCCACCGTCTTGCGGTTGGTTATTAAGACAGCTTGAGCAACTACCCGATTTCAGCCATTCCTTCACCTTTCATGCCGTCTCATTCGTTTTGCTGTGTGGAGATGCTTGGCAAGTGCAATCAGTGCGATGTCGTCAGCAAAGCCGACCATTTTAACTCCCACGGGTAGCGACAGGCGCGGGACCCTGTCATATATGAGATTCCATAGAATGGGGCCGAGCAACGACCCCTTTGGAACTCGCACGGAAGCGCTGTAATTTCTTGCGTCCTCATCGGAGTAATTCCTTAGTTTCCTGTAGCTGAGCTAGTCTGTAACTATACTCCGTAGCCTCCCTGACCATGACGAAAATACGATTAAGATTAGTCTAGGTCGAAAAAGGTTTTGAGACGCTTGCCGAATCAACGGCGCGCTTAAACCTGAAACCTGCATCCAAACAGCGGGGATCGGATAGCTCTGATTTGGAGGACATGAATGTGCTCAACGCCACCATAGTCCCCAATCTTAGAAAGCTGAGTAGTGATAAAGGTCATACAAAGAAATCTTCATCACATTAGGGCAGCATCTGCAGATCTAGTCCTAGCTGTCACAGAGGGTCTCTTCGACGTGGCCCTAATTCAAGAAACCATATTATAAGGTTTTGTGGTCACGTCTATATAAACTTTACTACCCAAATACAGAAGATAAGAAGCGCGCTGTCATTGCACATCATTGCACACAAGACTTAAATTTTCTATTAGTACCATCATTTAGTAACAATGATTAGGTTACGGCCACTTTTGGAGGCGATAGAGGTTACCTGATAGCGTTCTTTTACATGGCATACCTAGACGACGCGCAAACTAAGAGATCTAGAAACCTAGTGAAGCATTTTAGAAGAAGCAAGTCGTTGTTCTCTGCAGGTGGAGATGCAAGGCGATAGTGCAAGGACGCGAACAGTAGTGGTGAATCTTTGTTACCTTTATCTGTTACACAGAGGTCCGGAACCCACTTATACTACCTAGGCTACCCAAGTTAAAGTTCAAAAAAGTTCAGAGGCAGAGATCAATGCTCTCCTTGATGGCCCTTTCCAGTTCAAGTCTCGCAATTATATGCGGTAAGCCATTCCTGATAGTCGGGTCTGTCTTCCTACTAGATACCGACTGTATATCGACTGTATTTTGCTGAATTTCATTCGAAATGAAAAGAAGAATTTTGCTAATGCTATTTTGATTTGTTAATTTCTCAGACTTATATTAAGTTTAAACGACTAATCTGTTTGCAAACGAAACCCTCGGCGGCTGAGTAAAACTCACACTTGACCATTTTTTTTAAGCCATTCGCTAACACATCGCGTTTTTCAATAAAAATTCAATACAACTTTTTCAATAGATCTTTTGTGCCGTCTTTAAGTATGTGTAATAATTGACTGCTTGAGCTTTGTAGGTACCACTGCTTGATCAAAGCTAAGGTTAATTCATTTTGTACCGGTTGGCCCAAAAATGTATATGTTTGCAAATAGATCTTGAGTCGTTGCAAGGCATACGTCACTTTAATGCAGCTCACTTCAGCTACATACATACAAGTACATACATTGGCCCGTTGAGGGCCAGAGCCTTGTTTTTCGCGTCTACACTGTGTTGTGCGCGTTATAATTTTGATACATGTGGAGGGGACCTACTGTTGAATGTTGGTTACGAATAGTGAATTGCGAAAGGTTTTCATGCCGGAAATACCCCAGGAGGATTGCCTGTCGTTCCGTCGAGGTGGGGCCGTGTAAAATGTTTGCGATGTTATTTATAATATTACTTATACGTTAGACTACCCATTACTTTAAAGTTTTTCACCAATGTTATCCAACGACTTTCTTTAGGTCCTATGTTAGCTATCATCGAAGCTTTTTTTTAAGGTTGAATCTGCCTTGTTTGAATCTTCTTTGGTAGGTATTTGTTTATTTACTTTGCTACGCAACATTTTATATTGCGATTCGAAGCATGCAATGTTATCTTATATGATCTATGTCTCATTTTTTTCCGAAATTTTTTAATTTTCTTTTCCTTTGATTTTTATAAATGCCGCACATCTTTTCGGACGGACTGTATATGTTTTCTTTTTGCATTTCATATAATGTCCTGTTAGTAGATCTTATGTACATATTAAATTAAGTAATTAAATATTACTGGTCTTGCTGTATAACCGTATTCTTCATACAGTGCTCCACAAAAGTTTGCTGCAAACAATGGCACCATTTGAAATGCACACGCACGGTCTAGGCTCCATATAATAAATGGTTCTACGTAACATTTTCCGACACACTTGAATATTATAGAATTCCTGGGCTTGTTCCGTCAGTTTTGTTGTCGTTATAAATGGATCTTGATCTAGCATTTGCTTGATGGCTCATGAATGATTAGACAGTTCTGCTTTTGTTTGCAATTTTCAGGAGACCTGAAGCGGCTTTTTTATAGTTGGCTTGTTTACTGGCTTTTTGAGTTTTGTTTTGATACCACCCCATAGGACATTTGCCCCTCCTAGCACAAATTAGTAGCCATTAGCCTCTCATTCCAATTAAGTTCCGTTTTTTCCCATATTTATGGTCTTTTGGTACCATATTTACGGACTCCTCTACATTTCGTCAATTGCTAACAATGGGTACACAAAGGCAATGTATTTACTTGCTTCCTCAATAAGTTACAGTTATTTAAATTGTCCTTATTGAGAAAGTTTGCTCACCGTATGCATACTTTTGTGGATTAAGTCTGGCAACATTGGTTGTTGTTTTAGTTATAACTTTTGAATGGATAAGAGTATTGAGCTAATAAATTGTCACATATGGTTTCGGAATAAACGCCCTTTTTCGCCAGATTTCTCTATCGTGCGCAAACTTTTGTGGAGCACTGTATATGCAGTGGGAAAATAAAAAACAAAACCATTTTCCACTCAACATATCCATGACTTATTTGCACCCAAATAAAACACAAAAGAGCATCCAATTTAATTCAATATGGCGCCAACAAAAAGTGCAATTGCGAAAATCCTTACGCCACACAACATAGTCCCCATTGTTTCGCTGCGAATTCCTTCGGCGAATCGCGCGTCAACGAAAATGCATATTAACCGAAATTCATATATTCCTACAACCACTTTTATCTCTTCGTGGCTCCACGGCAACCGACCAATATATTTCATTGTCCCCAAAAAATTTAAGAATACGAAATGTACAGCAATAAATTCGACCAGGATGAAAAATTAAAAGTGAGTCAAACCCTTCAATGGCGTTTCGCGCATGTTTTCATTGCCGATTTGTTTTCGGATAGAGGTACGCTGCAGGAACCCCCAGTGGTGACGTTGAAAGGAATTTCGTGTTAATATCTCAGTACGGAAAGTTTACCCGGGGCACAAAGAGTACCCCACCCCTTTTTCATATACAGAGTATATATATTTACTTGTAGGATGTGCAGGAGCTACAGCGTCTGATGAATAAAATAATTGATTCAACTATTAGAATCGTTAAATAACGGGGATAATGTGTGCAATTTATATGTTACAAAAGATTCTGGCTGTTGAAAGTAGCAATCGCCATTTTATAGGATCATATTCGCCGAACGCATCCAAGATTGAAAAATGACCTTTTCAAGCCATCTTAGTCGATTTCCACAAAAAGTGGAAACAAGAAAAATAAGCATGAAATTTTCCCTAAAGAATAAATTTTAGCATGGTGCCACAGCTTGCAATGTCACATGCAAACTGCGCAAGTTATCCTGACCAAAAAAATTACTTTATTGTATACCTACCGCCTATTAAATTTCTTGGCTTGATTTACGTTATTTCCACAGCCGTTTCAGATTAGATTAAGCTCCGTCTCGTCGCTCCACAAAATATTTCGTAATTTTTAACTATCACTACTATTTAACTTGCTGATTGTTTGTTGTGCAACAATCGTGTTTGATCCGAAACAATCAATGCTTGCCAATTAATACGACCACAATATTATCCCTCGTGCTTGTATATCTTCATTCATCATTGAGCACTCAGTAAAATTTTTAAATTCGTACTTGGGGTCACCAATTTTGATGAAATTTGGCATAGTGATAGGTCCTCTCTCCCCCCATTTTTGAGAAAAATGCTCCCAAAGTTTTCCCAAGTGCTTCATGTATCAAGTTAGAACATCAAATTCTCAAAGTTGCGTTAGCGTAGTGAGCGAGTAAGCAGTAAGTGCGAAAAAAAAGCGTACCCCTCGCATTTCCACACCCGCGGGTTTAAAAATCTGAATAAAATCTAGATGTAGGTCTCGAATCTTTAGCTTAAATTTAGTTCGTGCATCCTGGCTCAAACAGTTTTCAAGTTATTGACCAAAAACCAAAAAACAATTACATACGAATTTTAAAGATCCAGGCACTCCATTTTGTAGATCTCATTAATAGAATCAAAAAATTTTATAAAATAGCAAAATAAATTTTTGCTTAAAAAGGGCAACTAGCGATTATCTCACACAGAAAGTTCTCTAAGCATTTCCTATATCAAAAAGAAGACAGTGGTTAGTGGTGGCTCTGAGGGTCCCGGGTTCGATCCTCGATTTAGGTGGTTTCCTTTTTTCTTAATATTTTTTTCTTCTCCACGTTTCCAATTTTTTCAAAATTGTTAAAGTCTAATTCAAATAAAAATGGATAGCATGAACTCGTTACTAACCCAATCGAGAACGCAGTCTTCTTAAAAAAATTTCCATATTCTAACTCCGAAATAACTTTTGGCTCTTTTTAAAACCTGTGAGCCTGAATGAGAATTTTGTATGACAGTTTTCTTCTCTCTCAGTCAGTTCTTTTAAAAGAAAAAAGCGAAGTAACGAAATCATAGATCATATTTGCTTTGTCATTGTAATTTTATTTTTTGCAAAATATAGACCAGACCATTTCCACATACACTCTTTTCTACTGGTTGCGATTTATATGAATATGTTGTTGGAAAAATTTTAAATTTTGTCACTGAATAAAAGTGAACTTAATGAATTCTAAAGAAACAAAAACTAAATTGAAGATTGTTTTTCACATGCCAAATTTCAAATAATAAATCCTGGTGTTCAATTTGATTTTTTTTTTTTAATTTTAAACACGAGTACTTGATTTGTTAATTTCTTGGATGTTTTTGGAACTTTGTGGCAACCTATTAACAAAAATACTGCCGGATACTTTATGATTCAAATTGCTTAGCTGTTTGGTAAGCTTACTTTCATGAACTGCCGATTAATTGTCTCAATGGACTAGCTTGAGACCATTTCCCTTAAGTTCACTGAAGCAATATTTACACGGTTGGCGAGATCAGTAAATGAGAAAGATTTTTGTTTTGTTTAGCTTTATTCGAAACAATAAGAACTACCTGACGTTGTTAGTTGCCTTAACTTAAATTATGTCCTTACTTCCAATCTGTTGACGAAAGAACGTAACCCTCGAAACCCCGTAAAAACTCACACGAGCGTTTTTAGGGTTTCGTTCTAAAGAAATAACGAAACCCTTATAGAATCACTTCGGTGTCCATCTGTCTGTCTGTCTGTCGCCTTTACATATTTGCTAATAACTTCTGAATCCTCTGTAGTTAAGGGATGAAATTTGGAATGGATATGTATCTTGGCAACCCAAAAATATTTCAGGAATTTTTTCCGGAATTAGTCGAAGATTAAAGAAAAAGTTAGTACTGAAACTAACCTTTGAAAAAACTTTTATTAACTTTTATGGTCAATATGGGTGTCATTGGAAAGGGGGCGGGGCGGAGACTACAAAAATGTCTGTCTGCCTGTCATTAAGCCTTATCTTAGGTACCTGGTGAACCACCTGGAATTAAGAAGTAAAAATTTATACAGATGATGTACTTCACTTTCCCAAAGAAAGTTCCGAAAAAAAGTTTTAAGAAAGTTACTTATTAGCGAAGAAGTTAGTACTAATACTAAAATCGAAAAATAGTTTTTTTTTTCTTGGATACTTGATATGGGTATCGTTGAAAAGCGAATAGTAGCTAGATCGAAAAGTTGTACCACAATTAGTATCCTAGTCTTATTGGTAAAAAAGCCCGCAAACTTATAAATAATAGGCCAAAAAATCTGAAAAAAATTGGAGATATGGGGCAACTCATCGCAATATTGCAAATATACCCAGAAATCTCATATGATTTTTTATTCGTACCAAAATAAATTAATAACTAATTTCTTTAACATTTTTTTTTACCGGAATTAATTGAGTTAGGTACCGTTGGATATGATATTAAGCTTTAAGTGCGAAAAAATAGCATTCCCCCCCCCTCGCATTTTCACACCCGCTGGTTTAAAAATCTGAATAAAATCTAAAATGTAGGTCTCGATGTAATCTTTAGTTTAAATTTAGTTCGAGTATCCTGACTCAAACAGTTTTTGAGTTATTGGCCAAAAACCAAAAAACAATGACATACGAATTTTAAAGATCCGAAAACGCCATTTGTAGATCGCATCAATAGAATCAAAAAATGTTATACAAAAATTTTATTTTCACACAATATTGCGAAATATTAACAATTTAAATTATGTGAGCATTTTGCTACAAAAGGGCAACTAGCGATTATCTCACACATAAAAAGATTTCTCCGCGTTTCCTATACCATAGAAGGCAATAGAATTTCGAAGCGGCGTTGGTGGAGTAGTTATAGCGCTTGCGCTCTGCTTTGAGGGTACTGGGCTCTCATCACGTAACACGACTATCGTCTGACAATATCGTTTGAACGATAGCTGTGCTTCACGTAAGCATAAAAAAACGATATCGTCAAAACGATATCATTTTCTCTGCTTCACGTAAGCCGAGAACTGTCATTTGCTATCGTCTCGACGATGCTTTTCTGACGATACCTAATTCACTATCGTTCTAGAGCAAATTGTGAAAAACATTGTAAAATTGTTGGCTTAAATAAATGAAATATTGTATTGAATGCTGAAAAAATAGTTTTGCTAATGTTTTTTTTGCATTATAAATTTTTTTTTACAGAAAAATGCCTTTTTAGGGTTTCGTTCCAAAGGAATAACGAAACCCTTATAGATTCACTTATGTGTCCGTCTCTATTTTTTACTTCTCACATTCGACCTGCAATCATATATCTAACCCATATTTTCTTTCCAAACCATGGAGAACTTTGTTTTGAGTCCTTTCTCAGGTAAATGTCAGTTATAGGAAGGAAATGAAATGCTTATACATAAATAGATGCTAATTTAATTAATTCAAGCTTATAAGTCATTTTTATTAGAACTGGAGTGCCTTATACCTCCTTAGCACTCATTACCTATACTTTTAATTCGTTCTTGGACTTGAAAATACAAAAGGAAATTGAAAGATGAGAAGCAGTTTTTATTTTGACATAAGGAATGTAGCATTTAGTAGCCCTCAAACAGTGACGATAGACGAGACGATAGCGATAGTGATACGTGAATCAAACTTTTGACGATAGCGTCTTGACGATGATCGTCTGAAAAGTTACGTGATGAGAGCCCTGGGTTCGGTCCTCGATTTGTCCCATTTGCCTTTTTTTGCTTTTTTTTTTTTTTTTTTTTTTATCTCCGAAAATCTCTGGCTATTTTCACATTTCTTATGTTTTCAAGATTGTTAAAATCCAATTCAAATAAAAATGATAGCTTGAATGCGTTACTAACTCAATCGAAGACGCAAAGGATTCTTAAAAAAGTTTCTATATTCTGTTAAATTCTGAAATATCTTTTGGCTCTTTTCAAGGCCTGTGAACCTGAGCGAATATTTTGTATGACAGTTTTCTTCTCTCTCAGTTCTCTTAAAAGAACAAAGCGAAGTAAAGAAATGATTAATCATAATGATTAATCATAATTGTTGTTGTAATTTTTTTGAAGAAGGAGAATAAGTTATTTGTACGTGTATGTGTGCTCAGACCATTTCCTGATGCGCTCTTTTCTATTGGTTACAATTTATAATTCTAAAGACACAAAATCAAAAGTAAACATTGTTTTTGTACATGCCAAAAGTCATGTGTAAAATTTGAATTTTTTTTGAATTTCAAACACGAGTACTTGATTTGTTAATTTCTTGGATGTTTGTGACTGTACCACATTAGTGTTTTAGATGATTAAATGGCTATTTTTTACTGCCGAATAGGTTATGATTCAAATTGCTTAGCTGCTTGGTAAGCTAACTTTCATGAACTGCTGATTAATTGTTTCAATGGAGTAGCTTGAGATAATTTCCCTTAAGTTCACTAAATCAATTGTCACACGGTTGGCACGATCAGCAAATGAGAACGACTTTTCCTTTGTTTAGCTTTATCCGAAAACGGCAGGTAGCCGTAGTTAGTTGCTTTAACTTAAATTATGTCCTTACTTCTAATCTATTGACGAAAGAACGAAACCCTCGGTGCGTGAGTAAAACTCACACTTGACCGGTTTTTTTTGTGTTAAATCCAGGATTAAATTATGCATCGGCCACAAAAAGTCAATTTACCACCATATTTCAAAGTTTTGAAAAAAAAAATTGGTGGGTTCTAAGGGTTTCTATGAGCGGACAAATACCAAAAAACAATAGCAATTTTCAATCATCTCAAGAACTAGAAGGCACAAAGCCATTCGGTTTTTTGTGTTTGATTCAGGATTAAAATAAAAATAATAATAAATGCATTGATCACAAAAAGTCAATTTGCCACTATATTTTAAAGTTTTGAGAAAAATTGGTTTATATTTTCTTTACATTTTTTTTTATCAAAATTTTGCGTTTGCAAGCGTATTTTTCAAAAACTATTAACACACATGAAAGGATTTAAATCACAATTGCGCCAGCTTATTGTGCTCGTGAAAGCGCTCAGAAATAATAAGTATAAAATATCGACTAGTGGGCGAAATCCAAGCAAACGCCGATTAAAGTTTTTTTGATCCATACAATTCTGGGTAAAATTGATACGAGCCTCAGTGGTGTTTTTAAATTCATTTCCACCTATTTGTCACACAGCTGGCATGAATGATCTATGCTGTACGGATACATAAATGTAGGCATTGCAGATACGAGCAGCGATACCATATCGCGATATTTTTTGTTCTAAGATGATAGCCAATAGGAAAATACTATGTCTTAAGGGTGTTCTGTTCTGCAGTAAAAGTATTAAGGCAGTCATTTACTCCCATAATTTCGTTGTGAAAAATTACTAATCCTTTGTTATATGATTTATAGACTTCAAGTAGAACCTCTAGATAGGACTCTTAGGTATATTAGAAGCAGATATTGTAAAGTCTTGCTTAAATGCTTCCCCATTATAGAAATTTGTTCATAACGCAATTTTATCTATTAATATGAGGGAACATTTGCGTAAAGACAGCACCTATTTTTCTTCAAAGTTAATTTGAACAGTAGATGGAAAAGTACCTCATTTCGAAAACAAAACTAAAATTGATCGCGAATTTTGAAAAAGTTTTCAGAATGGGCCTCGTCTGGCATAAGTGCTTGATTATCTTGCGCATCCCACCACACAACCTACCTACCTAGATGAAAAAGTGACCAGCATTGAAGACTTATTACCGAAGTCTACCCAGATATAGTCGAAGCAGAGACAAAAGGATTGTCAATGGATGTGTCAAAGGGCTATATTGGCTGCGAGATATAGTAGCGATAGATAAATAAACAATTTGTTAGATTTATCATACAATCGAGACAAAAAAAGCAATTTCAAAACTACCGAGCTTTGAAGTCCGACGGGTTTACAAATCGCCTGCAATACATAAGCGAAGAACGGAAATCATGCAACTCATTAATTTTACTACCAACCGAACGCAGACAGCTAAAATTCTTCTCCTATGCATCAACCGAAGCTTCAACATTCCTAGTCAATGCATGTTGCATTAACGACAATTAATATTGCGCAGCATCGACAACTTAAAAATACCATCCACAATGCATAGGAACTAGTAAAACACTTAAATACAATCAACTCATTTGCGAGCCAAGAAGTCTGAATAGAAAAATTATATTGAAATATGTTTGTCTAAGGTACGTAACATAAATCAATGAATCGAGACTCCAAATGATTATTCATAATCGTTCAGCTGTCACATTTTAATAATTTTGTGGTGCGATTTGAGATCTGCCCCCAATGGCGCCTACGGCCGTATCTCATCAATAACCAACAATATTATCCCACACAGTTGGAAAAAATGGTATAAAAAGCAGAAAACCTGAAATCCTCATGTGTTGGCCTGTCCGTTGGCCGTAAAGAACAGGGATACCCCTGCTCTGTGGCCCAGGTATGAATAAGTGATGGCTGCCTTTCTCTTCCTAATACTCCAAGGGAATCAGCGATCTAAACTGTTGGTGTTAAATGCATGGTTTTCTTTCAATTTACCCCTTTTTGTGTTCTGCGGTTTTCTCCTTGAGCACATTTTTGTGCTCATCACATTGTATGTTTGAATATTCATGTAAGGATCTGACCACATAAAATTAGGAAAATTAAAATATTTATTAATTTTAATAAGAGCCCTCGAATATGGGATAATGGAGAAGAGAATAAAACTAAAAATTAATTCAGATTGCGTGCATGTTGGCAATTATTCAGTTGTGTCACCATGCGATTTTTTCTGTATTTGGATGTTCGGCTAACAACTGCCTATCGGAGAAGATTTTACCGATTAGGGCACTGTGTAATGTGAAAGATCCCAAGTTTTGAATACTTTTAAGTCATGAAAGAACGGAGTCATTTCAAATCGACTTCTAAGGTTATAATAATATTAGGTCAAATATCTCCCTTTCGCCTTTTTGTCTTTTGAATTTTCCGGCTATGTACAAAGCGCTACAGAGCTCGTATCTGGCAATACTATACATCAAGAAAGGTCTTGACATAATCTACAAAACGTCGCTATGCATGATTGGTTTGGATATTGCGTTCAACAGTTATAGACGTGTAAATATGGAGTTCACTAACGCCGAAATTCGCGATATTTTAAAGTTTTCCTTCGTTAAAGTCAAATCCGCTAGAGAAACGTTCCGTGAGATTAATGGTGTTTTGGGGGATGATACTCTATCACTTCGAACCGCTGAGGAATGGTTTCGACGATTCAGAGCCGGTTAAAACGACACCATGGATAAGCCAGCCGGCGGAAGACCTGTGACGACGAATACCGATCGAATCATGGAAAACATCTAGTTAGACCGGCATGTGGCATCTCGTGACATCGCCCAGGAGATGGGAGTTACTCACCAAACCATTTTAAACCATCTGCAGAAGGCTGGATACAAAAAAAGCTTGATATTTGGGTGCCGCATGATTTGACGCAAAAAAACCTTCTGGACCGAGTCAACGCCTGCGATATGCTGCTGAAACGGAACGCACTCGACCCATTGTTGAAGCGGATGGTGACTGGCGACGAAAAATGGATCCATACGACAATATCAAGCGAAAACGGTTGTGGTCGAAGGCAGGTGAATCGTCCCAAACAAGAAGGTTTTGCTGTGTGTTTGGTGGGATTGGAAGGGAATCATCCACTATGAGCTGCTCCCATATGGCCAGACGCTTAATTCTACCATCTACTGCGAACAACTGGACCGCTTGAAGCAGGCGATCGACCGAGAAGCGTCCAGAATTGGCCAACAGGAAGGGTGTTGTATTCCATCAGGACAACGCCGGACCACACACTTCGTTGATGACTCGTCACTGACAGCTACGGGAGCTCGGATTTGTACAAGGTATGCAGCCACCCAATTTACAACGAGAAAGAACCCTAATTTGAAGAGAAGAGAAAAGAAAATGAATCTCCTAAGAATGCGATTTCTTTGTAAAATAGCAGCATTTCTAAGGCTCTACAAGATAAACATTAATTTCAACTCATCACTCAACTGTTTTTAAACTTCTGGAAAAAAATATTAAACCCTTAAAATATTTGTTTTATTTGATGTTTAAACCTATATTTGCATAAATGTCTACTGATATATTTACGTACTACTATTTATACTATTTTATATTTTTTTTTATTTAGTTATTCTAATATCATATATTTTTACATGACACATACATATTTATTTTTGTAAGCTGCACTAAAAAAAATTAAAGCAAATTAAATAAATGCAAAAGAAAACGAATTAAAATAAATGAACAGTAGCATAATTGCCCTCTAAAAAAGATAAAACAAAAAACACAACATTGAGAGTAAGACAATTCTATTAATAAATGTATGGATCTTTTTTACTCTTTCACGCAAAAACGAGTGTATCGATTTTAATGAAATTTAAAATATGCAATAATATGGCTTACATTTTAGAATAACATATAGGCTATACATTATAAGGCTATTGTTCAAATTGTCCAAGATATAGAAAAAAGTGTCACGTAAGTCAGATATCAAGAATAACAAAATACTCCACGTTTTCAACATAAGTCGGATTAACTTCTGTTTTGGTAGTCCGATTTAAATAAAATTTGGAAGATAGACTGCTACCATAATACCTTACAATATGGGTTCATTTATTTCTTGATGGACAAAGTTTGACTTCAATTCGAACAACAAGTGCATATCAAAGCAGGCATTCAAAATACCCTATTTTTTAAATTTCTGGTAATTTTATAAATTCGATAGTTTGGATGTTTGTAATTATTCTCTTTACTCCCAAATCACTGATTGATTGGCTTAAATTTGGAACGTAAATTGCTTATGCTGTGTGCTGTGTTTTAGTGTATTTTTGTTTGACTTTAACTTTTAAGTGTATCATAACAAGAAACGCAGGTATTCAAAATACCCTTTTTCTGATTTTCCCAAATCCCGCATTGGCAATCGATCTATTTGTACTTTTTTCCCAGAAGCAGACAGGGACAGATTGAAGCGGATCAAGAGTTTCTTAGGGATTAGTTGTTGGTAAAGTAAAATGGATAAGAAGCGATTTGACGATTCACGCAAAGATTAGATAAACCATTTTTGGTATTTGCTGCTTTTAGATAAGTAGTGATCTCAAAATGCAATGTAAGGAAGAGCAGTGGTCGCTTTTTTAAATCAAGGACTTTTTTTTTATTTTAGTTACATGCATTTTTATTTTATTAACTGCTCTAAATAAAAGGCAAGCCGTAGTAGACCAAATATATTTTTAAAAATAAAGTCTTTGTGGGATCAAAGCCTGAATAGAAAGCATTACGTTGACGCGTTTTATTAATGAAATAAATTCTCCCTGGTTTCATCTCCATCTTTGAGAATCATAATTAGGGTTTCGTTCCAAAGGAATAACGAAACCCTTATGGAATCACTTCGGTGTTTGTCTGTCTGTCTGTCTGTCTGTCTGTCGCCTTTTACATATTTTACTATAACTCACACGTTCCTTTTAGTTAAGGGATGAAATTTGGACTGCAGATGTATCTAAGCGACCCAAAAACAAATCATGCAATTTTTCTTGGAATTAGTCGTGAATTAAAAAAAATGTTAGTACTAATACTAAATTTGAAAAACAAATTTCTTTTACTAGTTCCTTGATATGGGTATCGTTGGAAAGAGGATGATAGTTAGATCAAAAAGTTGTACTGTAGTAATCATCTCACTCTTATTGGTAGGAAGTTATTAGCCAACTAACTGCCAAAAACTGACTTGTGTCCCCCACCTTATTTTCTAGAATATTGCACCAAAAAATCTGAAAAAAAATTAAGTTATGGGGCAACTCATCGCAATAGTCCAAAATTATCCGAAAATCATGTTTGATTTTTTATTTGTACTAAAATAAATTAATTACTAACTTTTTTTGAAAAACATTTTACGAGAATATATTAAGTGAGGTAACATCGGTCTTGTAAAATGAAATAGAGTTTTCGTTTTGAACTTTTCATTTGGAAGTTAGGTTTTCGAGATATTGTGTGTGTGTTGTGTTGGTTTGAGCACTCTGGCTTTAATAGTTTTCGAGATATTGACCAAAAACCAAAAAACAACAACATTCGAATTTTGAAGATTCGAAAGAGCCATTTTGTAGATCTCGGAAAGATCAATAAAATATTATGTATAAAAAAATATTTTCATACAATTTTTCCAGATATTAACGATTTAAATCGAATCAGTTATCGCAAAAAACGATAAACTGACGGCAGTCAGTGTCGCTTGCGGCATTTCATCCCCTAAATGCACCAAAGCAATTTTCACACGGCTGGCGCGATCAGCAAATGGGAAAGGATTTTCTTTTGTTGTGTTTAGTTTGAAATGAAAAGAAGAATTTTAGTGAATGAACAGTGAATTGAGTTTAATTTGATTTGACTATTTTAGTTTGTTGATTTCTTAGACTTATATTAAGTCTAAGCTACTTATCTGTTTGCGAAACCCTCGGCGGGTGAGTAAAACTCACACTTGACCGGTTTTTTTCTTATGTTTTTTTTTCGTATATTAATTTATATTCGTCAAGCTGTGATCCATTAATAACCATGTGAATTTCTGTAACATGTCTCTGCTTATTGTCTTAAGTTATATTATTTTTTATTGTTTAGTACTTATTTGATCTTCTTTATAGCGATGCATGTGTAGTTGCTATGAGCAAGCGAGCAATTCTTAGCAAGCGAGCAATTCTGGTGCAGCGTGTGCACACCCTCCACTATCCTCTTTCGCGTTCTTTAGGGGTGGAAATAATCGAATTACATTATTCGATTATTAGGAGCATTAAGGGTGTAACGTAGATTCTCGGTAAATATTGAGAGCTATAGAGGGCGAATTTTACAAAGATTAAGTAATTCTTTATGTCCTTGCAGAGTGAAGTATATTTTAAGTGCGCCGCGTTAGTGTAGTTAAATGGTTCAAAGTTCTTTGTTTAGTTGAGAATATGTAAGTGTTCTAAGTAGCTTTGTGTTAGCTGTTAGAGCTGTTATATTTAGAGTTTAAAATTATACTGAACCTTCACCTATCCTTCGGGTCATTCTGTCTCATATTTTAGGGGATTATTGAAAAAAGACTATTTCTGATTTATAATAACAGCCGAGGGATTGTGAAGATTAAGCGAGCGTGGTGAATGAACCTTTTCTGTATTTTCTTTTTGGTTTTGTTTTTGTTTTGATGACAACCTTCGTTTTGAATTTGGTAGCCATATAGTTCGTGGTTGAATCTTCTCGTCTAGTAACCATCAACGCCTGTTTGCACTAGATTGCTCACAGAACTTTTCCCTCGAAAAGACTTCTTTATCAACTTTTGGCAATTTCCATCATATCTCCGCCCCATAAAGTGGGTGCTATATGAGCCACCCTTGTTGCTCTATTGCTCAATTGCCTCTTGAACCCAAAGGAAGAGCGATTGGCAAGAGTTGTTATGTGTCCGATTTCGGTACTGATGTCATTTCTACCTTTTCCGCAGAGCCGAATTAGACGAAGTTTTTAAAGAAGAATACTAGGAAAAGTTTATTTTTGGTCGACCTTAGCGAAGCACTTTGTATTACAAATATCGACAACTTGTACTCTTGTGAATAGCATGAGAAATCAAATGCCATCAACATTAAGTGGAGTGCAGTTTAAGCATCTGGCACAAATGGAATCATTGCCGTTGATTCCTCAATCAAAGGAGCTGATTTTCACTTCTGTACTTTGTGTTCAAATTCTAGGAAACATTCCACATGGCGTGATAAAAGTCTAAAATATGTCTATTCTTGCCACTACTTCAATATATGCAAGAAATGTACACCAGAGATGGCTTCGGATTCCTTTCTTTTATTTTCCAATGCCTCGGCAATATTTAATTTTTTATTATTAATATTAACCAGAAACCCGTTTTTACTAAATAGTAATTAATTGAAATATTTCAATTAATAAATAAATCCCAATAATTCAAAATGGTAAGGGAAGAACATTTTTTACGAATTACCGCAGGTTACAAACTATCGAGATTCCGATTTAACGAGGTGGAAAACATAAAAATATCAATTAACGGGTTGTAACATTTCATATTATTTTCGAATACATATTTTTTTACTTTATTTAAACTAAGCATTCAATTCACATATAAGTAATTACATCAGAGGTACATATCTACTACTAAAATTACATAAAGATGGAAAAACCAAGAAAAACATTGTTATTTAAACAAATTTGTTATTTTCGATTTCTGATATTCTTTTCGCCAATCTTTTCAATTGTGTTCTCCAAGCCTTTTAAATAATAAAAAACATTTTTTGGGACCGATTTGGCTTGTTTATTGGTCATAAGTTCTACTTCATCGTCGCTATCTTCGTCATCACTCTCATTCCTAATAGCGTCATGAAGGTGACATCAAGGCAATATCAAGGCAAAAAAATTGTCTATAAAAGTTAAGAGGAGTTTGCTGAATTTTTTTTTTTGCGTTTTGCATTACGAATTATAAGAGGTTTAAGAAACGAATTACGATTTATAAGAGGTTTTGTGTTCATTGCATTACAAAAAAAAAATGTATGAAAGCGAAATGTACGAATCAGCGACGATTCTTCAAGGATAAGCAGTTTGTTACGAATTATTGAGGTGTCGATTTATCGGGGTACGAATTATTGCGATTCAACTGTATATGTATAAATAATAACCAATTTTTTATAAGAAAACATTCATAGACGAAAATATTATATATGCCCTGGAATAAGTTGGTCAATATGACCCACAAGGAACTTATTCGTTACCTAAAATAAGGTACCGATGTGGAAGTGTAAATAAAGAAAAAAAAAAAAATAAAATCCGTGTTTTTTTTAATTTAAAAGAAAGGTGTTTTATTAGTCATATTTATTTAACAACGAAAAGGGTAAACAAATTTATCTCTATTATAGGTTTCGACGCTAATCTATCTTTTTGATTTGTTTTCGTTAAATTTCAAAATCTTTTTTTCGTTTTGTGATGGTCCACCGCAAAAAGAGGGCTGACTAAGTTGTAGAACCCCAACAAGAATTTCTTGCCTTATTGCATATTCTTGCCTTATGCACGTTTAAATACATTTCTTGTGTTGTTCCAAGATCCTAATTTAATTCTATGCGGTCTGAAGTATAGTTCAATTTCATAACGTGACAACTTATAACACAAACAAAATCAAACTGTGATCTTAATTGCAAATGACGTCAGCAACAAATTTAAGGTTTTCACCACTTTTTTTTCAACAAACAGTATTTGCCCTATTTATTTGCAAAACGCTTTAGCAGCTTTATGAGTTAGCTTTAAACTGCTTTTACACGCTAAATTAGGATTTTACCATCCATCTAAAGCAGTTGCTGATTTAATGTGAAGCAAAACCTCTTATATAAATACGTACATAAATTCTCAGTATGCTTATGTTTCAAGTGCACAGTGAAAAAGGACCAACAGCAAGTAACGCAACACTGTTTTGAATGGCGTACATAATAAACAGGACGCACGCGGCGGATTGCATCTCACAAATTAAAACCATAAATTTTGTAGATTTATTTTTCTTGTAGAAGAAATTTAATTATTATTAGTAGCAAAGAAAGAATGCAGTAAACAATTAATTACACGTCCATAATGGCTTCTGTTTAACATTTCAAACGGGTATCTCGACTGCGGCCGGGTATGCAGTCGATGGTAGAAAAGTCAGCAACGCTGTCGGCTTGGGCTAGTTGCAGTTGGTGTCATCATGGAAAGAGGCACAAGTCCTGGTAATATTTTTCTCTGCTTCTGCTCCTGTTTGGTGTATACTCCATTTCAGGCTGGTAAAAATTGCTGGCGGATAGGAAATGTTCATTACACTGGCACGAAATAACCATCTGAACTTTACCTCATGCAGTGAGATACCATGTTCCAGCATGCTAGATTCTCGTTGGCGCAAATTAAAATTTTCAACTTTCATAAATCGATGTATTTAAACAAGGAAAAAAAATAAAGCACTTATCTAGGGCAGTTAAAATGAGTTGACGCGTTCGATTACACACGTAAGCACGTTGGTCTGTGCAACATGTGATTTTTTTTTTTGGTTTTTATGTATGAAACTAGAATTTATGTATTGATTTTAATTAGAGGGTTATGTGGGATCGTTTTCACTGTTTTCTTAGCTTTACATACTGGGCACGAACTTAACGGAGGTTTCTAGTTGATTGGGCTATTTATTTTGTTTTTTAACTTTCTGTTGTCATTTGTATTCATAATATACATGCATTGCTGAACATAAATATTAGCACAGCACTGATTTCTGAAAGAAACCACCCGGTATCAAGAACAAACTCTTTTTTTACAGCCTTATTTAACATTTACTAAAAAACATACATTGGGTGGCGTAAGAGCCCGTTGAGAGCCAGAGCCTAGTTTTTCGCGCCTTCACTGTGTTGTACGCGTTATAATTATGACACATGTGGAGGGGACATATTGTTTAATACTGGTTCCGAACAGCGAACTTACTTACTTAGGTGGCGCTACTCTCCGGGGTGGACCTGGGCCTCAACCATCATGCCTCATGTCGCTGTACAGCCCGTACAATTCGTGGTTGAATCTCCTTCTACACTCGCTATCCACGCAGGCAGATCCGAAGATCACGCGAAGGATCTTTCTCTCGAAACAAAAAAGCAGGTCCTTATCCTTTTTTGATAATATCCAAGCCTCTGCGCAAGAGAGGAGGACTGGGACGATCAGGGTCTTATATAATGTTAGCTTGGTTGTCCGAGAGAGGGCTTTACTACTCAATTGCCTTCTCAGCCCAAAGAAACAGCGATGGTTTCGTTTCCTGAGTTAACCAGCGAACTTCGAAAGGTACTCCAGGACGATTGTCAGTCGTTCGCTGCAGGTGGGGCAATGAAAAATGTTTGTGGTGATCTTTTTTCCCGAGCTGAATTCGAACCCGAGTACTCTCACTCAATAGTCCGACGTAATAGCCGACGTGACCCAACAACGCCCACATTTACTAAGATATTTAGTTAAATGCACTAAAATCGATTTTAAATAAATTTTTTTGTTCTTGTTTACGGACCTGCCTATCAAAATATTCGCACAAATTAACACACAAATTAAAGCCTGATTAGAGGAGATGATCATTAATTTGTTTAGGTGTACAAAAACAAGACATTCCTCAACTATTTTAGGTGTGTCATGATTTGCTTGTGCTTTTCTCTTAGATTTATCTTTCTCATAGATTATTTATGTTTGAAAAATTCAGTTACCGTGCAGGTTGCAAAGAGTAACTTAAAATGAAAAACCCGAAAATGTTTCGGGTTGTTTTTGTGCTAGCTGCTTTTTAACTGATGTTTACTATTTACTGCTCTTTGTTTGGCTATCGCTCTACGGCTGTCGGAATCAAGGAAAGAACATCAATTTGTTCTAACCAGCTGGCAACAAAATAATGTTGCCATAGATGATGAAGTGTATGTTGTTGGTGTCATGCAATGTTGTGTGTGGTGTATGTGTTTACATAGAGCGGAACTTCCCAGCAAACAACATAAGCTTTATTTAAGGATTATTGCAATGCACAAATCACAAAACCACAAATGGTGAGTTATAATAATAAAACCGACTTAAAACGCAATAGAACCCTATCACCAACCGACAAAACTGACATCCTTATTACTAACAAAAAACCAAAAACAAGAACACAAACAAAAATAACAACATACTGGCTAAACGAACAACCTAGCAACATAAACTCTAACGAAAATAGATTTGCTCTGTTATCCTCCGACGAAGATGACCCTTGCCCCTCCCCAAAACCCATAGAAGACATACCAAAGAAACAAAACAAACCACCACCTATTTACATACAAGGTGTTAAGACAATAGGTACTCTAACTAAAGCACTTAACGACGACATAGCTAAGGGCAACTTTTACATTCAAGTTTTGCCCAACGAAGAAGTCAAAGTACAACCCAAAGAGTCAACACGACAATTCTCAAAATGCTACAACAAAAGAACACAAGATACTATACATACAAACCCAAAGAACAACGAGGACTTAGGGTCGTACTGAGAGGGCTGCACCCCTCAACGGACACAGAAGAATTAAAAAGTGAACTCACCGACAAAGGACACCACGTACTAAACATATTCAATATGACAAGTAAAACCACCAAAAAGCCACTTCCCCTTTTTTCAATCGAAATAGAAAACAGCAAAAACAATAAAGACATTTACAATATAAACGAACTTGTACACTGCAAGGTTTCCTTTGAGCCGCCCCACAAAAAAAATATAATTCCCCAGTGCACAAACTGTCAAAAGTATGGCCATACAAAAAACTACTGCACTAATACCCCGATTTGTGTAAAATGTGCAAAAAACCACAAAACAATAAACTGTCCCATAAAGGAAACAAGCAACTCCATCAAGTGTGCCCTTTGTGGCAATAACCACACAGCCAATTACAAAGGCTGTGAAATTTATAAAAAACTACGGCTCCAAAGATTCCCATCCTCAAAAACAATAATCCCGACAATGATAAAGCTCTGGCAAATACGTAAAAACCCACAGTCACTACTCTAGACAAAAACCAATCATATGCTGCCGCTGCGAAATCACACGTAATGAACTTACAAGAAGACCGACAAAAAGAAACACACGACCCTCAAGACAGCACCCACAAAACAAAACCGCTCACCACGACAATACATACGAACGATTCCCAACAAACACAGGAATCGCAACCCACAACTGAGCTAAACGATCTCAAACACATGATTCAGCAATTAGTCACTCAGATGACCAACATGATGAATGTACTAACACTGCTTATAACGAAAATGACCAATTAATTATGGACCGATCGACTAACTTACTTATCTGGAATGCGAACGGACTATCACAACACATAAACGAGATAAGGCAATACACCAAGACCAACAATATAGATATTCTTCTCATAACAGAGACACATTTTACGGACAAAAGCATATTTAAAATACCGCACTACAATATGTACCACACAAACTACCCGGACAACAAGGCCCGCGGTGGTACAGCGATCCTAGTTAAGCAGAAGATTCACCAAACCGAACTCGAACAATACAAAACCAAACATATACAAGCTACGATAATACAAATAGAAGACAATTACGGACCACTTACAATCTCTGCACTGTACTGTCCCCCAAACCAAAACATCTCAAAAGACCAATACGAAGACTACATTAAAACACTTGGGACGCGCTTTCTCGCGGGAGGAGACTTCAATGCGAAACATTCAGACTGGGGCTCACGCAGAACCAACAAGAAAGGAACCACGCTTATGGCCGTACTCAAACGACAGACCATAAAATTCCTTTCCACAGGCGAACCGACTTACTGGCCAACAGACACCAAAAAAAAAACCCGACCTTATAGACTTTTGCATATATAAGGGTTTCCCGACATGCGACATGACAGCCACAATCTGCCTTGCAAACCCTATAATAAGAAGACCGACTGGGACACATTTAAAGCAATAATTATAAAAGACCTTGAGCTACACGTACCGCTAAGAACCCCAGACAACATAGAAGCGGCCATAATCCACTTAAACGACGTCATACTTGATGCTACGACGCGTTCTACACCAACGCTCAGTGCAAAAGATCGCCTTGACAAAACGCCCCAGTTCCTACTTGACAAAATTAGGCGTAAACGACATCTCCGCAAGACGTGGCAAACCACCAGATCTCCGGACATAAAAAGGCAACTGAACAAAGCCACAAAAGACTTAAAACAGTTGCTATTATCTTACAAAAACGACTGTATAAACAAATACCTCTCCAGGCTGACACCCACATACTGAAACACTCGCAGCACACTTCGCCAACACATTCACCAACCAAAAAGACAATACTTATCACTCGCTGAGATTAATAAATAACACTGACACCACAAAAATAGCCCTGACTACGAAAGATGAAATCAAGCACTTCATAAAACACAAAACTAAAAGCAAAAAAAGCCCAGGCTATGACCAAATCTCTGGTAAAATTCTCAAAGAACTACCTGACCATGGACTGACTTACATTAGAAATGTATTCAACGCAATCTTCTGAACAAAATACTTTCCAAAAGTATGGAAGATCGCTGAAGTGACAGCAGTTCCTAGGCCTGGCAAGGACCCGACAAAAGCTAACAACTACAGGCCTATCTGCTTGCTCCCCGTTCTATCCAAACTGCTGGAAAAAATTCTCCAGGCAAGAATTAAACCCACACTTGACACAAAGAGACTAATCCCAAACCACCAATTCGGTTTCAGACAAAACCACTCGACTATACAACAAACGCATAGAGTCACAAATAAAATCTCAAAAGACCTCGAAGCGAAAGGGTACTGCGCAGCTGTATTTCTTGACGTCTCCAAGGCTTTTGATAAAGTTTGGCATACCGGGCTCCTTTACAAACTCAGACGAATACTCCCACTGGACTTCTTCCTAATTTTAAGAAGTTATCTTGACGGCAGAACATTCTATGTGATATGCAAGGACAAATGCTCTCAGCTGCATATAGCCAAAGCCGGAGTTCCCCAGGGAAGTGTCCTTGGCCCTCTTCTCTATCTCCTGTACACCGCCGACATACCCATCCCTATTTCCCCAAACTCCATGCTCGCCACATTCGCCGATGACACAATACTACTACAAGCTGACAAAAACCTCACGGACGCTACAAGAGCATTACAGCAACATCTCGACAACACCTCGAAGTGGTTTAACGATTGGGGAATCCAAGTTAATGAGGAAAGGACGACACAAATAACTTACACGACAAGGCGCGTTGACACTATTCTGCCAGTACGACTCAACAATAAAAATATACAGACGGCAGAGTGCGCCAAGTATCTGGGTATGTACATTGACAGCAAATTAACCTGGAGACAACACATTTTACACAAAAAGAGACAAATACAAGAAAAATTTAGACAATACCACTGGATGCTTGCAAGAAATTCAAAACTGGCAATCGATAACAAACTACTGATTTACAAGACTATCATCAAACCTATATGGACATACGGGCTCGAACTATGGGGCACTACTAAGAAATCTAACAGAGCAATCATTGAGCGCACGCAAAACAAAATACTTCGGACGATAGTCAACGCGGACTGGTACGTACCTAACAAAGAAATTCACAAGGACTTGAACATAGCGACAATCGAACAGGAGATAAGACAAAGTAGCACTAAACATCGTATAAAACAGAACTACACACAAACGATGAAGTACGGACCATACCAAACAACGAACAAACATCAAATAGACGGCTAAGAAGACTAAGACCAACAGATTTACCAAACAGATAACTACATATTAACGATATCAGACTCTAGACAAAGTTATATATATTATATATATGTATATATATTATATGAAAACAAAAAAAAAAAAAGAAAAGTAAAAATAAAGACTAAGGTATTAATGTAAATTAAAAATAAATAAATGACGACACAAAAAAATAATGTAAATATAAGCACATAAAAATTGTAAAATAGTCTATAAGCATGCATGTAAAAAATTAAACAAATAATCATAAAACAAAAACCTGGCGACAACAACGAGCGACAAGGGGCGCTCGGAGTGAATAAAACCCCCAACGCTTCGGGTGGATTAAAACCCACCTGTGCCATACTGAACATAAAACAACAACGAAGGACATTGGTTCTGACTTGATAAGGTACATTCCCTAAACATGTAATACGTTTATGAAATGTCAAAAACTAAGACAGGAAATAAACAATTTGGGCAAAAAAAAAAAAATAAGTTATAATATAGACGCAACTTATGCTCCCGTTGGTTCATCCGCTTTTTTAATTTTTAGATTGCGTCCTTAATGTCCTTTTCATATTCTTCAAAAGTCGAATAAAAACGATTTACGGTGCCTTAATTAACAAAAAAGTTTTAAAACATTGTAATAAAATCAAAAAACGTTACAAACTTACCGTACAAGATTTACTGGTTTATATACTAAAATGTATAAGCACTGATCGGCTTTATTTTTTTTCGCCCGTGCCAGTTAACTTCAGTTAACAGACTGTCAGCTACGATTGTACTAAAATTCGACGAGACTTTGCTTCTCAATTTAATACCCAGTAATACTTTCTTCAATGACTTGTTTTATAAGCAAATGTCAAATTTATGTTTACTTTAATACTTACTACATCTGTTTCAAAATGTGGGTCTGTCTTCAACTGTGAGTCCAGACCATCAAGATCCGCTATTGTTTTCAGTGGAAAGTCGAAAATCACAATGTAGTCATTTTACTTATTTGTTTCTTTATGCCTTAAACACTGCACTTATTTTCCTATTTTGTTTATTATTTTCTAAACATTTCAATTTAAAATAACTTTTGTCCTGTTTCAGTCTTAGCGCATAAAATAAAATATGCCTTATGGATGTGTTACTATATGCATGCATGTTGCTTGTTGTATTGCTACATTGTTGAAGAATTGGAATATTAAAAGCTAACTCGGTAGGAATCGGGTTATATGGACGCCATGCCACTGTTAGGTATTCACCACGTAATTTATATATTGTATTCTAAAGTTTAAAAGTCCGCTAAAGATGAAGAAACTAATACTAACAATTTTATAAATCGCTCCGCTTCTTGTCGTACACTGCACCCCAAAAGGCAAAAAAACCTTTGAACGTATCCATCCCTTAAAACCCGAAACAATGCATATATTTCAATAACGTTCAGAATGTTTAAGATTGACAAGAAATACTTAGTGCATTTCAGAGTCCATTCAATCGAGAAATATTTTTTCAGAAGAAATTCAAATTTCAATTTTTCCACTACAACACTTCAGACAAAAGAAAAGCATGAAATGGCCTTTCTTCCAAGGAACCTCATACAATTGAAACGTCAACCGTGGGCACGTTAAAAGTCCGCAACACCCTTAAAGAGCGCTGTTACCGTGGGAACATATCCACTCCACACACCCTCCCTCATAAGTCTACTGCCAAAAACGAATTCCTTCACACCCCTTTCAAGTTCCTTCATCTTGCCTTCAGTTAAAATCACAACGTTCCTTTTCCAATAATTATAGAGTCATTAAAACTACTCGGGACTACCAAAAACACACATCCACTCAGATCGTCCTAAATTAAGGGTGCACTTTGCGAATTTTTAGTCCTTACTCGCAGAACTTCCGGCGGGGCATATCAAATTTCCAAATCCAGTTCAACGGCAGACCGACTGAAGTAAAGCAACGGCATATATAGTCTCTCGTAAAGACATAAAATAGAAGTCATTTACCTCGACATTTATGGTTGACTTCCATACAATCTTTAAGAATAGCTCTACAGGCGATTTTGCCCGTCTTGTACGCAGTCCTAATAATAATAATTATTTTCTAAACGGAAAATTTGTCGGGACTCCGAGAGCAACGTGTGACTTGATCTCATTGTTGCTGTTGGTTCTGTCCTATTTTGCATTGCGTTTCTTTTGGAAGTTCCTGCAATGGATTGAGTGCGCCTTTTATTTCAATTCGATTGTCCTTTCTGTTCCTGTTGTAATGTCCTGTACCCTTCGGCTAGCAGTCGAGCAGCGACATGAATTTCGACACTGTGACATATTATATTTTCTTGAAGCATTCACGAAGTGGTATTGTTGATGCCAACTTACGGGAAATAATGAATGGCTTCGAGTAGGTGCGTTGTGATTTTTGAATGTGCTCAAGATCTGAAGTTGGATAATTACAGTTTTTTGAGTATTACTCAAAAATGAACGTGGGGTTGATGGCAATAGGCACGCAGCGGAACACATTCACCTTCATCTGTGTTAAAGAATCTTTTAACATTCGTTGGGTATTGATATTTGTAAAGAGCTAAATTTAAGGGCCACTTTTAAAAAGAGGGAAATTTTTGAAAACAAAAATATAATGGTTATGTAGCATTAATTTGGTAATAGTCATACTTAAAAGGTGAAAATTTGTCCATCCAATTGCGTATTTTACGAAGTAAATAGACCATGCATCGCGTGGCAAAGAAATTATAACAAGTTCAATTTTCATGTTTTTACAAATTTAGACAGCTCATGCAATTTTTTGCGACTTAAATGTTAATCCAAAGAACTATTTGATATAACACTTAACACAATAAGAAATAGACGATTTAATACCATCAAACGATGACACTAAATGTTATGGAAATACAAACAGATGCCAAAATGCAACACATGCCAGACAGGCAGCGAAATGTTATTTGAAGTCTCTGAAGAGAGTCTTTTAAGTTTGAGTCTTCAGAATTAAAACGACAACGAAAACTAAGCTTCACATTAAAAGCCAACTCTTAGATTACAAAATTCAAGGCAGCCAAGTTCACTGCCTTTTACAGCTTCTATTTTCCGTCTTATGCTTTCTGTATAAGGCAGCAAACCATTCCTTCGGTTTACCTGAATACATTTTTTCAGATCGTTGAATTTATCTGCTAAAAATTAGTCTATTCACGTGCACCTTTACTCAGTTTCTTTGAATGGAAACACTTATATCGAATTTTCAAGACAACTATAGTCAGGCAGCGCGGGGTCGAAGCTGTAGCAAGGTCGGTTAAACATTTGAAAGTTAAATTCCGGATAACGTACGATTAAATTAGAAAGATAGATGCGTTGTTTATACCTCGTCTGTTAATCAAACCAACGCATGAAAGCGAGAGTCTACCACCCTGTAAGTGAATTTAGAATTTGATGTTAGTATCGGTTGTGGTATGAATAGGGCAAAAACAACGTTGTGCAATTATTTTTGTTGGCAGTATACACGTGAAGTTTCGGTAAATACAGTTTCTGCTTCATTGCCTTTAAAAATCTTCTCCCGTCACTCAAATCTGCTAGACTCGTGAGTGTGTTAAGTAAAGTGTAAAAACGTTGATGAACGAATTTTATATTTGAAAAATCAGATATAGAATTTTTGGAAAAGATTGTTTGGTGCATGTGTTGTTACAATGTCGGAGTCAAACAGTATTTTATTTATAAGAACAGCTTCAAATACATCATAACGCCTTTGCAGCTTTGTGTCTTTATAAATACTTAGATTGTATTTTATTCTATAAAGTGTGTATTTTTTTATGCACAAATGATCCATTTGAATTAACCGATTGAGTCAAGTTAAGATCAAGTCTAGATCATTTGAAAGTTTCGTTTTTGCTATGGTAATACTTTGTCAATATTGGTTCCAAAATCGTTTTAAAAAAAAAAACTTTAAATGCTTCCTTCCTATGTTTATTTAAGAATTTGTCCGGGAGCTCAATATGTATACTATGATACATTTATCTAATAAAACAAAGTGAAAATGTTTGAGTTAATCAGCAAAAATAAGCAAATTATTCGCAGTCACATCAATATCCATAAATTTATTTCTAACCTAGTTGGGAAATCTTGCCCTTTCTGGATCACGATATTGATTCAGATACGTTTCTGGATCTTGTGTTGTTGCTGCAGTTAAAAAAAACGCCAGTTGCTTGCATCCTAAGACTCCCTTTGAAAGATGAAAACATAACTTGCTTATTGTAACGTTATATAAAAGAACGTAAAGAATGAAATTCATTTGATTATAAAATATTTGTTTGCATAGCAATAAAACTAATTAAAAGATCCCGAATACTAATACTGCACTAAGAGGAGTCTGATGCACAATTAAATGGACCGAAATTGGTATGTAGCAAGAACCTAAGACACTTTACTGCAATTGCAGTACTTTTTGATTTATTAGCGGATAAAATTCATGTTGTGCACAAACAACGTGGGGGTTGTGGCTTGATGGTTAGTGCGTCGGTATGTTAAGCGAGTGTACTCGGGATCGAGTCCAGCTCGCGGAGAAAACACCACGAACAGTTTTCACTGCCCCAACTCCAACATATACTTCTGTCACGGAAAGCTTTCACAATTTGCCGTTCAGAACTGGCAATAAACAATAGGCCCCCTTCACTACAGTGGAGGCGTGAAAAGGTAGGCTCTGGCCTTTGCCAGCTGTTACGCCACCAATGATTATGTCCACAAACAACGCCGTGCATGAAAGGGTTAATAATACTTATCTATTAAAAACAAAACTCAAAAATCAATAATAAATGCAGTCGAATCCCGATAATTCGAAATGGCAAGGGAACAGCATTCTTACAAATTATCACACATAAGAAACTATCGAGATTTCCATATAAAGAAGTGGAAAACATAAACATCCATTTCTAATACATATTGTTTAACTTTTCCCGCTTAATTCACATATACGTAATTACATCTGAAGTACATTTTATGTACATATACTATACATAAATAAAAAATAAAAAAGGAAACATAAAATGAAATAAAGATACAAAAAGTCAAGAAAAGGCTTGTTATTTAAAAAAAAATTTTCAACTGTGTTCTCCAAGTCTATTATATAATCAAAATTATTTTTTGGGACACCGTACTAACGAAGTTGTTGAATGGCCGATTTGGCTTGTTTATTGGTCACAAGTTCTACTTCATCGTTGCTATCTTCCTCATCACTCTCATTCCTAATAGCGTCATGAAGGCGACATCAAGGCAACAAAATTGTTGCGTTTTTTTTGCGTTTTGCATTACGAATTATAAGAGGTTTAAGAAACGAATTGCGATTTATAAGAGGTTTTGTGTTCATTGCATTACAAAAAAAAGTACGAGGGGAGCAAAATGTATGAAAAGTCTGTGAAAACTTTACACCCTTTTAGGTTATTAAATGCTCTTTGTGACCAATGAAGAACGCTCTGGTGACCGCTCTAACGAAAATCTTATGAAACATAAAAAAATAATAATATAGAAGAAGAAAATTTGTCTACATAGAAAAGCAGCTGGATAAGATAACGATATCAACATTTTGTTTGCACCCTCTTCCTTGAATAGCGGCTGACCGATGACTTTGAGGCTGAACCTTAAAGGACAACAACACACCTTCAATGTCTGGTTGACTACAAAATTTCTACCTACCATGCAGTCAACTGTTATCTGATACTAGATACAACAGAACTGTTCTCGTATCTTCCATTAGCTCGTGCTGACAATATGAGGGTACATCACGACGTTGCTAATAAAAGGTGGCAAAAAGACTGTTATGCTCGTTTTGCCTTGACCCCTGCCGTTAGGCGAACGATGAACATTGTCCATGATGAGGCACAAACGAGACGAAAGAAAAGAAGTGTGTGTATGAGCGATATTCCAATTAAACCTAATTTACGGAACGGTAGAAGACCGCTTTCGTATTGAAAGTAAACATCTCAACATGATATAACCCTCATATGATTCACTTCTGAATTTTCAAGCAAACAGAATTTCTGTTTCATAAAAATTAATATCCCTTAATATAGTCGTTAATATATCATACGTAACTCATAAATTAGTTTCTTAATATTATAGTAATATATCTTAAGTTGATTACCGCTCTGGAGACATTAAATTCGATTCTGTCTCGTGAGCCCAATTAAATCAAAATAATGTTTGTGTGTTTGGATGTAGCTGATTGTGGTTTATTATCACAGTTTGTATTCATATTCCTTTTCCAACTTTTGGGAATGCTGAACAATTTAAGAAATTTAGAACAGCGGACGTTATTACACAAAAATGCTTTCGACTTATTGTGTTCAGCGCGTTTCTTTAAGGTTATTAAGTTATAGAAGAGATGGTATCAATTTAGGGTAATATTGTAGCGCAGAGAACCAATTATCTTTTAAAAATTTATTTTATTTATTAATTTTTATTTTTACAATACGTCATTTTCAACTATAGCTACCGGCGCTAAATGGACAACAAGCATTTTGTCAAATAAATTGGCAACGGCAGCGAGAAATGTGGAATGAAAGCAAATATTTTGAAATCGGCAATAAGTGCAACTGTCGTAAGTCGAGAATAAAATGTTTATGAAACGTTTGTGCTAACGCTAAGTAGCATTTAAGTTTCAATACCTTTGCACAACCCAAAATACGACGTTCTGCTAACGAAACATTTTGAATTGAAATGTGCTTTATTGGTGTTGTAATATCAGACTACGCTTGGAGGACACCCTCCGAAATGCTTGGATTGCATTTAGAGAAATAAACGAAGGTTCTATTTGAAAAGAAACAAAACCGGAAAATGTTATCAAATTAGTAGAAAAGTTAATGCATACGAAGATACTATTAGGATGGACATGTTTTCCATCCATGTCGCATTTAAGTCTGAGTAGAACAAGAGGCAAATCGGATAAGCCTGAAAGAAAATGGAACAATCTTTTTAACTTTGAATGTTTATTGAAGAACAGAAATTTTAACTAATGAAGTTGTCTTTTATATTTTCTTTCAATTTACAAAACATATCCCTCTCAACTAGCGCTAGGTACTTAGGCATCTACCTAGATCCCAAACTTAGCTGGAACACTAATACCAAACAACGGACTAAGAAAGCGTGCATAGCTTTCTATGCCTGCAATAAAATAAAATAGCCGTGGTTCATCCTATCCTCACATATAGATCACTAGTTTAGTGGCCAGCCCTTAAGAAAAAATATAACATTGTTAAGCTCAATAAGATACAAATCGGTATTCGCCCTTCGGAACCGGCATTAAGCAGTAGGTCGCCTCCACATAAATATATCGCGCACAACACAGTGGAGGCGCGAAGAAGCTAGGTTCTGGCCCTTTGTGGGCTATTACACCGACTAGTTTTTTTTTTTTTTAATGGGTCTTACAATGGCCGTATACATCCACAGGATTACTTTGGGGTTTGGTCCCCATTTCCTCCCGAACATTCTGGCACAAGTGCAAAACGCATTCGCAGCTTTCTTAATTCTCTCCTGGACGTTTATCGACCAGTTGAGTTTCCTATCTAAGATCACCCCTAGGTACCTATACCTAATAGTAAAAGTATACAAATCAAACAAAAAATATTTTTGGCGAACTTGACCAGCTGGTCTTGCTGCCAATATTGATAGTAGTTCCGTCTTTTTGCATTTTCAAGAAAATCTAACCGCGAATGGTGACCACAGAAAATATGGTTTTCCGACCTTTAAGCGCTTTCTAGGATTCGTATATTTTTCTCCGTGAGACACTCGTGTATATACCAGTGCAAAAATGGCTGTCGT
The DNA here is from genome assembly GCA_905187475.1 of Syritta pipiens. Classification (NCBI taxonomy): domain Eukaryota; kingdom Metazoa; phylum Arthropoda; class Insecta; order Diptera; family Syrphidae; genus Syritta; species Syritta pipiens. The sequence continues at coordinate 56,841,396 of LR994572.1, read as the reverse complement.
ATGGTTTTTTGTAAAAAAAAAAAAAGCCTCCCAATTTGACCGATTTGAATGATTTTTGTGTATTTTCTACTTCTTCACTGTTCAAAATTGCATTCCCAAAGACTTCAACGAAGTTGGTTGAAGTCCCAAAGACTTCAAGTGAATGATGTTGACTTCAAGTGAGTGGTGGGACTTCAAGTGACTGGTGGGACTTCAAGTAAATGGTAGGGACTTCAAAGTGACTTCAAAGAATGCACATAATTCTAAAGACTTGCATTCAATTGATTTCAATCCATTGATTGAACCGAAAGATTGGTCCAATCAAGACTTCAAAATAGAATGGTGATTTTAAAATTGAGGTCACACTTATATAATGAAGTCAATTGAATGAATCACAAATCGTGAAGTCAATTGTTTCGGTAAATCAAAAGATTGCATTCTTTTACAACTCTGTAGCTGGGTCAACCATATAAAAAAATTATTCGATACGCTATTACGGTTTCGGTTTCATAAAGTTGCCTTATGCGGAAACATATGTAAAATATATCGCATCTCGCACCCAGACGAATATCTTCAATATCTTAAGGCGTGACCACCCAAAGGAAAAAAGTAAGAAAACCCGCAGCTTTCTTGGCAATTCGTGCCATGCATCAGTTGTCACTTGATTAGGAGCAGGCTTTTCCTTAAGGCGCTAAAATCGTTCGTCAAGACTTCTATGTGGATGATTTGTTTTCTGGTGGAGATACTATAGAAGAAGTTGTTGCAATCAGGCAACAGGTGAAAGACCTTCTTCATCAAGGGAACTTTCAAATTCGAAAATGGTGCTCCCACGAGCCGAGGGCCCTGTATGAAGTGTCTGACTCAAATTGCGAGAAATTTCTCAAGTTCCACGATGGTACTGATGTAACTAGGACACTTGGCCTCGTATGGGACCCTCACACTGACAATTTTCTATTCGCTTTTACCCCAGCAACCAACCAAAACACATAATAAAGCGTTTAGTTTCTTCTACAGTCGCTCGATTCTATGACCCACTTGAATTGATCTCACCTGTCATCACCAGAGCAAAAGAGCATTTGTCTCCAATCACTCTGGAAAGAAAAGCTCCATTGGGACGAAAGCTTACCTCAAACCTCAAAAAAACAAATATGCGCCCAGTCCGATCTTGTAAACAGTTTTTAACTTTCTCGTTTCATACTTATACTCTCATCCACCTTGCAGGTGCACGCATTCTGCAACGCAAGCTTGACACTATTTGGTGCTTGTGTGTACATTCGGTCAAAGCTGGAGGGACATGTAAAATCATCATTAATGTGCGCAAAATCGGGGGTAGCCCCTCTGAAAACATTAACCGTTTCTAGGCTAGAATTATCTGCGGCATTATTTCTTGCGGAACTGGTCGCATCAATATCACAAAGTATAAACACCCCTGCAAAGTTCATTGTTGGTCAGATTCGATAGTCACACTGTCTTGGCTGCGCGAACAACCATCAAATTTCACCATTTTCGTCTCTAACAGAGTGAGTAAAATACAACGCTCACCAGTGGTATGACTTAACATCAACTTCATTAAATCCAGCAGACATTCTTCGAGGGGATGCCCCCATTTTTAGTAGAAAACTGCTCACTCTAGCCAAAAAGTATGGAGTTTCTCAGCGACCTGCCATAGTGACGTCGCAAGGTACTTGTCGTTGCAACGCAGCAGGATATATCGCTTAATTGCTAACTCTACACATTTGAAAACGTGTTTTCGCCTATATCTACCACATTTCCTCATCTAAATCGATGCAAAGCATCGACCCTCTAATATCTCACATCATAAAAATGGGAACACACTTGTTAATTCGAAATATACAGCAAATTGATTCTTCAGCAGAGTTCAAGGCGCTTAGATCTGAGAGACATCTCCCTGCATCCAACAAGCTTCATTCGCTACTGCTTCGTGCTGGAGGACGGTTGCAAAAATCGTTTTTGGCCTTTAGCGCCAAACATCCAATCTTGCTACCAAAAACCCATCCAGTTACCAACGCAATCATCGATCACGTTCACCCAAAATATTCACATACTGGACCGCAAAGTTTGCTCGCGTGAATTCGACAACATTACTGGCCAATTGGTGGTTGGAAAGCAGTCACAAGCGTTATCAACAAATGCATAAGATGTTTTCGTTTAAAGCCGAAGATCTTCAAACACATCATGCGCAACATGCCAGCGGATAGAGTGCGGAACAACAGGACATTTTTTAGAACCGGAATCGACTTTTGTAGACGCATTTACTACAAATCCGAAGTTCGAAATCGAACCCCTAATAAAATGTTACATCTGCATTTTCGTGTGCTTTTCAACTCTCATTTGGAGTTGCTTAAAGATCTATCTACTCCATCGTTTTTAGCTGCACTAAAACGATTTGTCTGTACAAGAGACAAGCCACAGACGATTTGGTCAGATAATGCAACCAACTTCGCCGATGCTAAAAATGAGCTAGCTGAGCTCATCTCATTTGGAGTTGGTTAAGGATCTATCTACTCCATCGTTTTTAGCTGCACTAAAACGTTTTGTCTGTACGAGAGGCAAGCCACAGACGATTTGGTCAGATAATACGACCAACTTCGTCGGTGCTAAAAATAAGTTAGCTGAGCTGAAACAGATGTTTTTAAATGAAGCGCACAATCTCTCGGTATCGAACCAATGTTTGGAAGATGGTATCAGGTGGAGATTCATTCCACCTCGGTCGCCCCGCTTTGGTGGTTGTGAAATCTGCGAAGTCGCATTTCTTGCGCACTGTTGGCCTCTCGACATTAACCTTTCAAGAGCTTTGCACCCTTGGTTGTGAAATCTCAGCAATAATTAATTCCTGTCCACTTTGTCCAACTACAGAGATTCCCATTGATTTGGAGGTACTTACGCCAGCCCACCTTTTAGTCGCACCTTTCACAGCTATCATCGAACCAGCCGCTTGGATCGATGGCAACGCATTTGTTCCATGCAACAAATATTCTGGAAGAAGTGGAGTTCATCATATTTGTCACTACTCCAGGAGCGAGTAAAATGGAAAACATCATCTTCGGCTCCTAGTGGCTCCTCGTGTGGACAACTTAATATGTGGGGATGATGGCGTGCCTCGCGTTGTCATCATTCGCACCACTAATGGACCAATCAAGCGAGCTGTGAAAAAGATTGCTGTGCTACCCATCGAAACCAAACCAGTTGAAAGCCTTGACCTTACAACGGGCGGAGAGTGTTCGCAGCAGCAATAGCCATCACGTTTAGATCTCTACACATAAATACATAAACCCACAATTACCATTAACATTTGCTGAATTAGTTATTTTACTATTTTGCTACATCATTGTCAAAATCTCTTATCTTTCCAAGAATCATGAACTGTATAATTTTTTAAGCATTTCCATCGGGACCACGGATTATTGAGATTGTATTTCTCTCTCCTCAAAACAGTGTAGTATATAGGTCTAATAAAAGAGTTAGTTTTGCGCCGCTGTTTGATTTCCTTGAAGAACTTACGTGCACTACTTCGAACATTGTACTGTGCGGTGATCTGAACTGCAATTTGTTGGACAAATATGATTCAGCGAACCTAATTGAATTTGAAATCTCTAAGTCTGTCTGCTGTTAATTTGACTACCCCCACACATTTCAGTAAATATTCCTGTACACTGCCAGATGTCTTTTTTTAGATTTAGGGATTTCAAATGTTTAACCCCCAAAAAGATCTGCTTTCCGATGTAAATCGAATTCCTTGGGATCAAATCTATCGCATGCAGTCTGCTCATGAACAAGTGACATTTTTCCAACAACAAGTATCCCTGCTATATGACAAGCATGTCCGGTTAAAAACAAAGGTTTTTAAACCTCTGTCTCCTCCATGGTTCAACTCCGAAACGTAATTCTCCTTATCTAAAATGGAAAAAGTATCGAATTGATGGGTTTCTGGCTAACTACCGGTACTTACGAAACAAAGTTGTTTCTAATTTAGAGCAGCTAGGCTAATTCATTATATTATATAATATATACCTTAATAAAACCTGAATCTTCCATCAATAAAAAAAACACAGTTATTCGTTCACATACATCTAAAAATGAGTGCCCGTTGCGGTCAAATTCACCAATATCGTTGTCCAGCAATTGGTGTCACATGCAGTGCAAGCAAAATAAAAAACCGGTCAAGTGTGAGTTTTACTCACCCGCCGAGGGTCTCGTTCGCAAAAAGATTAGTAGCTTAGACTTAATATAAGTCTAAGAAATTAACAAACTAAAATAGTCAAATCAAATTAAACTCAATTCACTGTTCATTCACTAAAATACTTCTTTTCATTTCGAACTAAACACAACAAAAGAAAATCCTTTCCCATTTGCTGATCGCGCCAGCCGTGTGAAAATTGCTTTGGTGCATTTAGGGGATGAAATGCCGCAAGCGACACTGAGACTGCCGTCAGTTCATCGTTTTTTGCAGGTAACTGATTCGATTTAAATCGTTCGCATCTCGAAAAATTGCATGAAAATATTTTTTTTTACATAATACTTATTTGTTCTTTCGCCGAGGTCTACAAAATGTCGTTTTCGAATCTTCAAAATTCCAATGTTGTTGTTTTTTGATTTTTGGCCAATTGCTCGAAAACTATTAAAGCCACAGTGCTCAAACTAATTTTAACACAAAGATTACATCAAAACCTATATTCCAGATTTTTTTTTCAGATTTTTGGCCCAACGGGTGTGGAAATGAGAGGGGGGGACGCCTTTTTTTCGGCTTTGAAACTTAATATCTCGAAAACTTAACTTCCAAATGAAAACTTCGAAATGAAAACTCTATTTCATTTTAAAGGGTGACTTTTTAGCTATTATCTTTTTGGCAACACTGGTTTAAACAGCTGACGCACGTTTCGTGGTCTATAATTTAACCATGAATCGTCTTACAAACGAACAACGCTTGCAAATTATCGAATTTTATTATCAAAATGCGTGCTCTGTTAAGAAAGTTAAGAAAGTGTTCAGCGACGCAGCTCAATGGGTACGTAAATAAGCAGAATTGTCGACTTTGGAGTGAATATCAGCCAGAAGCATTGCAAGAGCTACCAATGCATCCAGAAAAAGTCACAGTTTGGTGCGGGTTATGGGCTGGTGGCATTTCTAAGCGGATGGACCATTTGAGGCGCAGTCAAGGTCAACATTTGCATGAAATAATCTTCAAGCATTAAATTATATGGACCGTACTATCGATTCAAATAAAGATTTCATGCATTTTTCTGAATTTTATGTGTTTTTTTTTAAAACTTTCCTATAGCTTTTAAAAAATCACCCTTTCATCCCTCCGGTAAATCTTTTTTTTTTAAAAAGTTAGTAATTGATTTTTTAGTATGAATTATACATCATACACGATTTTTGGATAATTTTGGGGTATTGCGGCAACTCATGCCCGTTAGTATTACTACTAACATTTTTTTTAATCTACGACTAATTCCAAGAAAAATGCATGATTTGGTTTTGGGTCGCCTAGATACATCTTCAGTCCAAATTTCATCCTTTAACTATTAAGGACTTATAAGTTAATGTCAAATATGTAAAAGGCGACAGACAGGCAGACGTACAGACAGACAGACACCGAAGGGATTCCATAAGGGTTTCGTTATTTCGTTATTTTCGAAACCCTAAAAAGGAGAACAGCTGACAATAAATTTTTTTTTCGAATCGCAGAACACGCATGCAATATGTCCATTGGAAAATGCTACCAAAACGTTTCTATTGTTCTTTATATTTTGAATGTGTTCCCACCTGGTTGTTTCCAAATTCTCCATCACCCAACATCTTTTTTCCAGAAATGATGACATCGTGGTCCATGTCGGTAGTGTATGAATTGGTAGGTCTTCTTCCCATATGTCCTGTGTTCTTTGGTCCAGTTTTTGAACGATTAAGTATATTAGTAATCCAAAAAAAATTTTATGAGGTGACGCCGAAGATGCGAGTTGAATTTGTCACTAAGGGTCCGTAAATTACTCGCGGAGCCCATTTCGACGCCCTTTAACCCGAAAATTGCCTTAATGTGTTCCTGAAAAATAAGCAATTTATTATTAAAGCGTTGTTTCAGCAAATCAAGAGCCTTGTCGTAATTTTCACCATTAGGTTCAAGTGAACTTATCGTATCCAAGGCCGCGTGTACCCTGTGTGTACCCTCATTCTGCGATCTAAACACCCTAATAATTTCATACAGATATCCTTTAGCAGCTTTGACAGTGGGTTCTTGACAAGATGTAAAACTGAGAAGTAGTTTTATAATTTTTAGATAAAACGCGAGAGTCGGGGAGGGGACAAAAACACAATCACAGATTAAACTACATGTCAAACTTACCATGGCCATAAAAAGATAAACTAAATATAATTTAAAATTATTGAAATTATTGAAATTACTAATATTAAACAAGGTGCTCTAAACATTACTAAACTTTTTTTAATTTTCGCAAGACGGTAACTCGAGATACTAATAATCCGTTGAACGGGCGGGTGGCAACACTGGCGCAGCATGGACATTTTTTCAATTAAAGTGCTTCTTCCATCTGATGCAAGTTTGGTAAAAATCGACGCGCTTTGTAAAAGCTGAGTGTAACTGTTTCCTACGCTTACATTTTGTGGCAAAGTGAAGACAACAACATCAGCTGAAACCTCCTTTGGCTCCAGAGCGTCTATTTGTCTGTGTAGCAGAAGTAGCTCTTCTCTTGGTGTTGTTGCCACAGACATTTCTGATTCCAGCTTCTCGACGCGTTCTACAACGTTGGTCAGCTTGTCTCTGACATCTTTCAGCTGTGCTCTGAGCAGCTCTTCTCGATCTCTTCGATTTTTAAGCGTCACGGATTTTCTTTTATTGAGTTTTATTCGAAATCAAAAAGAAGAATTTTACTGAAGCTATTTTTGTTTGGTGATTTCTTTAACTTATATTGAGTCCTAACTACTAATCAGTTTGCGAACGAAACCCTCGACGGGTGAGTAAAACTCGCACATATTAAGAAGCTACTTTAGATAAAAAATTATAGCAGTCTCAATTCTATTCGTCGATAATCCTTGTCCTTAGGGAACAAGTCCCTAACTTATAATCAAGGTACTAGGCACCCAGGAGGCACCGCTTGGAGGTGAGAGTAGGAGTTAGTAGACAGAGGCTAGAGTGTTGACGCTTGTGTCCTCATAAAACGCTTAAACTACCATTGAAATCCCCAACTCATTTTACTAGTATCTCAAATTCGTTGCTTGATTCCAAATCTTTTTAATTCAATTGTTCCCCTCAAACAGAAATATATTACCTACCAATCAACGCCTTGGTTTACGCCTGAAATTTTAGTACTTATGCACCAACGTAATCAAGATTACCTTCGATGGAAAAGATACAGGATAGAAGATTTTCATAGATCTTATCGTTTGTTAAGGAACCAAGTTGTTTGCAAGATACGTAATGAAAAAGCTAACATTTTTAATAATCGCTTTAACCTAAATATGAATGGTCGTAAACTCTGGAACAATCTTCGCGATGTCGGAAGAAAGCAAAAATGTATTGGAAAGCAAAAATGTACGACGGTCTTAACATCAATATGAATAAGCCAATTTTAACACTTCCGAATGCATCTTCATTATTGTCCATGAATTACTCTGTGAAGAAGCAGATTGTTTCGGGAATTGATTGTACGGATGTGGTTGAAAGTTTGATGCTTGTGAAATCAAATGCTGTCGGCGTTGATGATAAAAAATAAATAGTCGGCGTAACAGCCCATACAGGGCTAGCTAGTTCAGAGCCTAGCTTCTTCGCGGCGTTGATGATATACACCCTATTTTTGTAAAGGCCTTACTTCCGCTTACACTTACATATGTATATCTTCAACTATGTACTTACTACTGGCATTTTTCCTAAGATTTGGAAGCAAGGCAAGATTGTTCCAGTGCCAAAAAATACTAATGGTAAGGACTCTCGTCCTATGTATATCAATATTGCCTTTTCTCTCCAAGGCTTTTGAAAGAATTATGAAAAGACAAATAGATACTTATCTTATTGGATCAAATTTGCTTACGCCTTTTGCATCTGGCTTCCGTTCAAAACACAGCTGTGTTACAGCTCTTGTGAATGTACTGAGGACAAAGAACAAACAGCAAAAAAATTGAAACCGCGAGACAATTGAGATTTAAACCCAATATTCTCAAAGAAAAAACAAAAAAACCAAAAATGTAAACCCCATCATAGTCGAGGATTGAACCCACCACTCTCTGAATGACAGCCGCGATCACACCCACCATGCTATTGCCGCTTCGAATTCAGACGTTTCTTTTTAGGGTTTCGTTCCAAAGGAATAACGAAACCCTTATGGAATCACTTCGGTGTCTGTCTGTCTGTCTGTCGCCTTTTACATATTTGACCATAACTCACACGTTCCTTTTAGTTAAGGGATGAAATTTGGACTGAAGATGTATCTGGGCGACCCAAAAACAAATCATATATTTTTCTTGGAATTAGTCGTAGATTAAAAAATATGTTAGTAGTAATACTAACCCTCGAAAAAACTTTTATTAACTTTGATGGTCGATATGCGTGTCATTGGAAAGGGAGCGATGTCCTGATTATGAAAATGTCTGTCTGTCTGTCATTAGGCCCTATTCTTGGTAATTGGCAAACCACGAAGAGTTAAGAAATTCGTACTAGCAAAAAGCTTAGTACCAATATTGAATTTGAAAAACAAATTTCTTTTACTAGTTCCTTGATATGGGTATCGTTGGAAAGAGGATGATAGTTAGATCAAAAAGTTGTACTGTAGTAATCATCTCACTCTTATTGGTAAGAAGTTATTAGCCAACAAACGGCCAAAAACTGACTTGTGCCCCCCACCTTATTTTCTAGAATATTGCACCAAAAAGTCTAAAAAAAAATGGAGTTATGGGGCAACTCATCGCAATAGTCTAAAATTATACGAAAATCTTGTATGATTTTTTATTCATACTAAAAAAAATAATTACTAACTTTTTTTGAAAAAAAATTTACGAGAATATATTAAGTGAGGTACCATCGGATAGGTCTTGTAAAATGAAATAGAGTTTTCATTTTGAACTTTTCATTTGGAAGTTAAGTTTGCGAGATATTAAGCTTCAAACTCGAAAAAACCCCACACCTCTCATTTCCACGCCCGTTGGTCTAAAAAGCTGAAAAAAATCTGAAATGTAGGTTTTGATATAATCTTTGTGTGTGTGTTGTGTTGGTTTGAGCACTCTGGCTTTAATAGTTTTCGAGATATTGGCCAAAAACCAAAAAACAACAACATTCGAATTTTGAAGATGCGAAAACGCCATTTTGTAGATCTCGGAAAGAACAATAAAATATTATGTAAAAAAAATTATTTTCATATAATTTTTCCAGATAACGATTTAAATCGAATCAGTTACCTGCAAAAAACGATGAACTGACGGCAGTCTCAGTGTCGCTTGCGGCATTTCATCTCCTAAATGCACCAAAGCAATTTTCACACCTCTGGCGCGATCAGCAAATGGGAAAGGATTTTCTTTTGTTGTGTTTAGTTCGAAATGAAAAGAAGTATTTTAGTGAATGAACAGTGAATTGAGTTTAATTTGATTTGATTATTTTAGTTTGTTGATTTCTTAGACTTATATTAAGTCTAAGCTACTAATCTTTTTGCGAACGAAACCCTCGGCGGGTGAGTAAAACTCGCTATTCATATCGCATATCATATGCCAAATTTCATCGAAATCGGTGACCCGGAGGTCGTGCTCTCTCCTTGTAAGAGAATGAAAAAAATTTAAGAGACACATATCGTGCGTCATGATTTTGCATGTGGTTTTCGCAATATGTGTTGTTGCTAGGAGCAAAATAGGCCGAAAAAGTTGTTGTTGCTAGCTGGTTAGAACGAATTCATGTTCTTTCCTTGTTTTTCCTTGAATGCTTGACTTCTCTCTATTCAGAACACGCTTTCTTATGCAAAAAATAACCCTCTTTTTTTCGGGTTATTTGCTGATTTTGTATCGTCTGATTAGTGTATCATGATTTTGCATGTGCTTTTCTCTTGGTTTTTTTTCTCTTACAAGGAAAATGCACGCACTTGGGGTCATTGATTTTGAATCGGTATTCGGTGTTCTAATTTTATATAAGAAGCGATTGGGAAAACTTTGGGGGCGTTTTTCTGCGTTCTCTCACTTTGGGAAATTTATGTCCCATAGTGGAGCTATCACTATGCCGAATTCCATCAAAATCGGTAACCCCAAGTTCGTGCACTCCCTTGTCAGATTATTTCTGTTTGAAAAACTCAATTACCGTTCAGATTGCAAAGAGTAACTTAAAGTAAACAACCCGAAAATGTTTCAGGTTATTTTGCTGCTAGCTGCTTTTTTATTGGTTTTTACTCTTTACTGATCTTTGTCTGGTTTTACGGCTGAAAGGGAAACAAGGAAAAAACATCGATTTCTTCTAACATGCTAGCAACAAAATGAAATGAATGAAACGAAGATTTCTACACCACCCCCTGAACGCATGGTCCTATCAGCACGATATAAATAAAATAAATGGTACACTCGTCTTGAACATATGTTTACAGCTTTAGCTATGTAGCATATTTATCTTGTTTGTGTGTTCGGCGATTACCTGCTGTCGAAAAAAATGGATCTCCTGGGCTCTTCCGTTGGGACGATTGAACTTGCATTGCATTATTGCATTAAGTGAGGGTTTTCTGCTGTTTCGGCTCGAATAATATCTACTTAGAAGTAAAAGAATTCTTAAACGTTGTAAACTTTTTCAGTAGAAAGATACACTGTCGCTCATCTGAATCGGTTCACATTTTTTCGCAACTTATTGTTAGCCTTTCTTCATATATTTTGCAATGCTTCAAATTTGTTAAACAAGTAATGAAAGAGCATCATTATACTGTTAGCTTAAGCTAAGAAGTTTTTCTTGCTTGCCGTAAAGTGCACAGACATGCTTAGAGTTAGAGTTAGGGGGAGGGGTGGGAAAGTGTCGCCTGTGTCACTGCGGCTGTGAGTGGGCCTATTGTGACTGGCCCCACTTAGAGCTCACGCAAAAAGCCCGAGATCGTGATGAATCGTAGGATACTTTTTGGTGAGCTGACAGCGATGTTGTCTGCCGTTAGGTAATGCCTGCCTAGGTGTCGATGTCGTGTACGACTAAGCAGTTACAGTAGCAAAGTATGCGTTCAGTTGCCTCTTTGTCCTCTTTGCACATTCCACAGGTATTACCCTGTGTTATATCCATCGCTTTTAAGTGTTTATTTAATGGGCAGTGCCCAATTAGAAAGCCCGTCACGGTTCGAATCTGACTCTTCATAAGACTGAGGTTCTGGCGATAGAGGAAGTAGTTGTCATGAACAGTTTAGCTGCCTAGTAGTGTTTATCCATGTTTCTCAGCCAGCTATTTATGCACAACATACAAATTTTAAGGCTCATCTGAATAGGTCCAACGAATGAAATGGAATAAAACAAGAATAGTGAGTGTAATTGAATGGTTTATGTTGAGTAGGATTGTAACAAAAATAATTAATTATGGGTTTTCTTACCCTATTTTGATATTATCTCGTAATCCACTTGCTGTGTGGATAGGGTCATAATCATGTTAAAATATCCAGGACATTGCTCCGAATAGTTCAAAACTGTGGAAAGGGCTTTGCTAGCACGCCTTCATAAAAATCTGCATCCATTCTGGATTTAAGAAATTAGAGTTCCAAGTTCTGTAGAAGAAAATAGCGCTCCACACCATGACACACCCTCCACAACTATGAGCATGGCTTAAATAATGTTTATCTTTTCGAAAGACATGAAATAGAATCAATTAAAACCATCTAAATTAATTATTTTTTCATCTGGAAAAATCACTCGTTGCCACCCCGACTTTTGGAGACGAATTTCTTTTCTAGATTCGATAAGCGGTGGTTTTCTCTAATTCTTTTTTCAAATGGCCAGCACTTTTAATAACTCATTTTACTGTCGCTAAACTGTATTTAGCAGATGTTTTTATACTCATTTTTAACGCGGGATCATAATAACTGGAAGCCGTTCTGATGATTGCACGTCTATTGGCTCTTGATGTGGTCCTGTACTGTGTGCCATCTGCGCCTGTGCCATCTCTCAATTTCTTCCATACTGCTCGACATTTCGAGAGTAACCGCTTACTTTATTTTTACTTCTGCGAATTTTTGTCGCGATCTATCATTTGCTTTTGCTTTTCTTCCTCGGATAGAAATTTTACACGGCTCAATTTCGTCGTTAACAGATAAAAGCAGTAAGGTTTATTGACAGAAAAAAGAATTTATACAATTTACCGCCGCAACTACACATAAACTTAAGTTTTAAAATTTCTATGTTTTATGAATGCAAATTAAAAAAAAAAAAAACGGTCAAGTGTGAGCTTTACTCACGCGCCGAGGGTTTAGTTCTTTCGTCAACAGATTAGAAGTAAGTGCATAATTTAAGTTAAGGCAACTAGCAACGTCACTTAGTTCTTATTGTTTGTAATAAGGCTAAACAAAATAAAAATCTTTCTACTTTGCTGATCGTGAGAACCGTGTGAAAATTGCTATAGTGAACTTAAGGGAAATGTTCTCAAGCTAGTCCATTGAGACAATTAATCGGCAGCTCATGAAAATTAGCTTACCAAACAGCTAAGCAATTTGAATCATAAAGTATTCGGCAGTATTTTTACCAGATACCACAGATTACCACAGATAGCCACTTAAACCATTAATGTGGAACAGCCACAAACACTCTAGAAATTAACAAATCAAGTAGTCAAGTTTAAAATTCAAACAAAAAAAAATTCAAATTTTACATCATCATCATCATCAGCAAAATTTAAAATCTTTCCAACATCATATTCATATAAATCGCAACCAATAGAAAAAGGCGTATCAGGAAATGGTCTGAGCACACCTGCACGTACAAATAACTGATTCTCCTATTTTTTTCAAAACGAATTACAATAACAAAGCTATTATGACCAATCATTTCTTTACTTCGCTTTGTTCTTTTAAGAGAACTGAGAGAGAAGAATACTGTCATACAAAATGTTCGCTCAGGTTCACAGGCTTTGAAAAGAGCCAAAAAATATTTCAGAATTTAACAGAATATAGAAACTTTTTTAAGAATCCTTTGCGTTTGTCTTTTTGGTTTATTATTCTATAATAAACCTTTGCTATTGTAACAGAAAAAAAAAATATTTAACACCTCCTCAAACTTTTTGGTATAGGAAATGCGTAGAAAATTTTGTGTGTGAGATAATCGCTAGTTGCCCTTTTTTAAGCAAAATGCTGATATAAATTAAATCGTTAATATTTCAAAAAATTGCGTGAAAATAAAATTTGTTTATACAATCTTTTGATTCTATTGAAATACAAAATGGCGTTTTCGGATCTTCAAAATTCGTATGTCATTGTTTTTTTGGTTTTTGGCCAATAACTCGAAAACTTTTTGAGCCAGGATGCTCGAACTAAATTTAAACTAAAGATTACATCGAGACCTACATTTTAGATTTCATTCAGATTTTTAGACCTGCAGGTGTGGAAATGCGAGGGGGGAACGCTTTTAGTTCGTACTTAAAGCTTAATATCTCGAAAACTGAGCCTCGGAACAAAAACCTCAAAATCAAAACTGTATTTTATTTTACAAAACCAATCTAACGGTGCTTAACTCAATCAATTCCGGTAAGAAATTTTTTTAAAGAAATTAGTTATTAATTTATTGTAGTGCGACTAAAAAATCATTCGAGATTTCTGGGTATTTTTGCAATATTTCGATGAGTTGCCTCATAGCTCCAATTTTTTTTTAAGATTTTTCGGCCCATTATTTTAGAAAATAAGGTACGCGGTATGGTATACGGTACACAAGTCGGTTTTTCGAAGCTTGCGGGCTTATAACTTTTTACTAGTAAGACTAAGATGCCAACTGTAGATGCCATTTTATTTCCAACGATACCCATATCAAATATCTAAGAAAATAAATCTGTTTTGTGATTTTAGTATTAGTACTAACTTTTTCGCTAGTAAGTAACTTTCTTAAAAAAATTTTTCGGAACTTTCCTTGGGCAAGTGAAACACAACATCTGTGGAAATTTCATTTCTTAATTCCACGTGGTTCACCAGGTATCTAAAATAGGGGTTAATGACAGACAGACAGACATTTTTATAATCTACGATCCGCCCCTTTCCAGTGACACCCATATTGACCATAAAAGTTAATAAAAGTTTTTTCCAACGTTAGTTTTAGTACTAACTTTTTCTTCAATATACGACTAATTCCAAATAAAAATAAATAATAATAAATAATAAAATTCTAGATTTATTTTTTGGTTGCCGAGATACATATTCATTCCAAGTTTCATCCCTTAACTACAGAGGATTCAGAAGTTATTAGCAAATATGTGAAGGCGACAGACAGACAGACAGACGGACACTGAAGTGATTCTATAAGGGTTTCGTTATTTCTTTGGAACGAAACCCTAAAGACGAAAAACAGGGTTTTTTGTTTATGATCCAGCGTTTATTTTTCTGAATTATGGATTCTCGACTCGGGGATTCCTTACAGACCCACTTGTAAGTCTAACCGACTCGCGGTTCAATACAAGACTGACTTGGAAAACTCGACATCGAGTTTTTAAAATATCTTATCTAATATGGAGTTACAAAATATCTTATCTTAGGTTAAAATATCTTATCTTGGGTTAAAAATAACTTATCTTGTGGAAGGCAGGTCGTCCTGAATAGTCCCGATTCATAAAATTAACTATATTTAGCTTACACTTTACAGATTGTATAAAATAACAACAATATTGAGATTACATTATATTCATTTTGAATTGTAGGATTTTCAAATGTTTTCATACAAGAATCTATATTTCCTTTAGTTTATAATGTTTTTTTTATTGCAAATAGTCTGCTGTTCTTTTTGTAATACGCTTATATGCTTACTCAACAATTATTATTATCACTTATAATATCATATCATATTGTAACAATTTTACAACATCAGTTATAATTTAATTTAATTTTTTTGTATATTTTTTTTTTATTTTAAAGTATGTCTCATTACATTCCGTTATTCAGTTAATAACATTCAATATTTTGAAATTATTCATCATTTATCATCTTTTTAAGCTCATTAAATTAATAGAACTTTATGGCATTGTTAAAGCATGTAAATCGATTGTATGAGTCTGTTCGTATTCACGTAGTGTAATATAATATAAACGTCATTTAATTTATTTGTTTTTTTGTATATGGTTTTTATTTATCCTTATTTTATCACAAAAGTCTTCTTTTAATATTTGTCTTTTGAACTCAGGTTGTAATTTATTTCGTTCACCTTTAATAAATTCTCTAACATCAAAGTCTTTTTTAGGACGACTTTCTTAAATTTGTTTTTTTAGCCTGACTCGTTTGTACAAATAGGGGATTCTTTGTTTTGTTTTATCTTTGTTTAGTTGACTTATTAAACTATTGTTCTCTAGTGAGTCTACTAATATCCAAGTAGTACTATTAATTGATTTGTCGGAAGTTACATCGACGGTTTGTTTAGGATAAATATATCTCAAACTAGGTTTATCTATTTTATGAGGTTTGTCGAACAATTCAACGATGGTGTGTTCAGGACTTATTTGTCTGAAACTATTAATTTTATTGTTTATTTTTGGTAAGGTATTATGTTCCCTAGCAATTTCAGTTTTGTCGAATTTTCCACTACGGCTTTTAAAAGAGCTTTTGGTCTTAAGTTCTTTTTTAATTCAGTTTGCTCATATCTTTGCTGACAAGATCTAATTAAGTATTTGCTTATATTTCTATTAGCTTGTGGTATAGGATTTTTTAATCCTGAATTATTAAAATTTACTTTTTTTATTATAGTAATCATGTATGTCTTAAAAATTTGTGTAAATGTTATTTTGTTAGAAAATGTATTTATTGGGAGTACAACTTGAAAGACGCGTATTTTTTTGTTAAAAAAACCATTTATTTGAATATGAAAATGAAAATACATGTCATTCAAAGTATTGCCCATCGCTAGCCACAACTTTTTCCCATCTTTGTGGCAATTTGTGGAATCAGTCCCAAAAGAATTGCGCCGGCTTGGCGGCCAAGAATGAATCGAGCCAATTTTTGATAACGTCAAATGAAGTGAAGCGTATTCCAGCCAGGGCATTCTGCATGGACCTGAACAAATGGTAGTCGGAAGGGGGGTGGCGATTCCCATCCAACATTTTCCACGTATTTTTTAACCCGTTGAGTGCGATATGGCCGAGCATTGTCATCATGCAAAATCGGCGTTCGACGTCTCTCGGCTTCAATTCATACGGCACCCAATTTCCTTGCTTTTGGATCATTCCCAATGCTTTGAAACGTTTGGAAATTGCTAGCTTGGTAACTCTCAATGATTTCGTAAGCTCCTCTTGAGTTTGACATGAATCTTCTTCCAGTAATGCCTCCAATTCTGCATCTTCAAACTTTTTCACTTGGCCAGGACGTTCCTTGTCTTCGACGTCAAAATCACCACTTTATCACTTTTAAAGCGTGCAAACCATTCCTGACACATTCTGACACTTACAGAATAGTCAGGGTAAGCTTCAATGAGTAAACGTTGCGCATCTTGCACTTTTCTTCAAATGAAAGTAGTGAATTAAAACTTCCCGCAAATGTTGTTTTGAAGGCACAAAATTCGACATTTTAAACGCAAAACAAAACTTGTGTAAATTAACTTGTGTATACTTTGACAGATGGAATTAACTAGATTTTTCGACGCTCTTTAACATACGATAGCTGTCACTGTCAAAAAAATAGCGCGTGTGAATATATATGAAGTTAGTAACAATGCGCGTCTTTCAAGTTGTACTCCCAATAGTTGTTTAGTTCAAATGATTTTCTTTATATATTAACTTAACAACAGGAGAATTCTTTTTCTTGGACACTACTTATTATTTTTGGAGCTCGAAAGGCACATTTTCAATTTTTTTTGGAGTTTATATTATGTTTGATAAATTCATATATGTTATATTTAATTCTTCCATATACATTTATATGATTTCCGATTTCGATTCCTAAAACGTGTTTTAGTTTCGATTTTGACTTTTAGTATTATTCTTGTTATTTTATTTATTTATTTTTTTTAATCCTTTTTTTTTTTGTGTTTTCATATATCTCGTGAACCACGTTGGGCGCCAATTAAAAAAACGAAAAACATAGTTTTTTGTTTATGATCAAGCGTTTATTTCTCGGAGTCTTCACGACTCGGGGATTCCGCGAGTCTAACCGACTCGCGGTTCAATACAAGACTGATTTGACATCGAGTTTTTAAAATATCTTATCTAACATGGAGTTACAAAATATCTTATCTTAGGTTAAAATATTTTATCTCTATTTTAATTTTTTTATTTTTAGTAATATTATAAATTCTAAAGTTTAGATGTTTGTAATTTTTCTCTTTGCTCCCAAGCCACTTGACCGATTTGACTGAAATTTGGAACATAAATTGCTCATGCTGTGTGCTGTGTTTTAGTGTATTTTTTGTCAAGATGCATTAAGTTTGACTTTAACTTATGAGTGCATGCAACGCTTCACAAAAAGAACGCAGGTGTTCAAATTACCTTTTTTGCATAATTTTCCATTTGGCGATCGTATTCCCCATATATTTTTGTTTTTCTGAAGAAAAAGGGTTGTAGTAGCTTTGTGTTGTGGTTCACAGCAGTCGCCGAAGATAGGATTGTTAAACACGTGTGCGCAATCCCAAAAATCCTTCAAATTTATCTAAACGTCCGCCTGCTTTGCTTGTTGTTGCTGTTTGCTGCTTTCTGAGCTGAAGTCAAACTTATTGCATCTAAGAACAAATTAGTTTTAGTGTAGGACATAAGAAGTTTATATTCCAAATTTCATCGAAATCGGAACAGTTGGATAAAATCCGATGGGCTTCAAATCGACTCTATTAATATGAGTTGACTGATTTAGTTGAAATTTGGGTGGTAAACTTTTTATCTTGCGAATATGGCTTCAAGCTATATTTTTCTTTGATGCATTGAGTTTGACTACAGCTTATGAGTAGATGCATCGAATGATAAAAACGGCGCAGGTACTTAAAGTTTTCTCAAATCGCCCATTGGAGATCGATCTGTCTGTACTTCTTTGCCATAAGTAGATAGGGGCAGATTGAACATTTCTTAGGGATTAGTTGATGGTTAAGTAAAATGAATAAGAAACGATTCGACGATTTATGCAATGTAAGGAAAAGCAGTAGTCGTTTTTTCAAAGCACTACCCGAGGCTCCTAATAATAACTCCTAGCATAAATAATTTAGTAACAAGTTTTTAAATACAGATATTAGGTCAGAAGTATTTGTAAAGTTGTAAATTTTATACATTTTTAAGCCGAGGCGGGCGAAGTCGCGGGAGCAGCTAGTATATAATAAATGTGTGTTATTGATATATGAAGAAAGCCTAACATTAAGCTGCGAAAAAATGTGAACCTATTGAGATGAGCTGCAGTGTATATCAAATATGATATCTCTGTATGTAAATTATGTGGTGGCAAACCTTGTACATAATACATATGTATATTAAAAAATGAAATATATATCTGTCTAGCTATCTATCTAGTTCTATCTAGTTCTATAAAGTAAATAAATAAATAAATAAATTAATGTGTTTGCATGTATATATATAACGGGTAGTTAGTTGTGAGCTGTCTAAATCAATTTGCGTTGCCTCATGCATCATGAAGAATTTTAATTCTATATTAACTTACATAGTCAACCTAACTGTCCCTTATTCTACTCACTGCAGTATACGGATACAATATTCTCATCACTTCACCTATTGCTTCGCATGCTTAATATAAGACAGAGGAAATCTCCACTCTTGGCAGGCCATTGAGAAAAATTAAATCAAATGAACAATTGCTTCTTATTAAGCAACAAACTTTTCAATTTACTACTCTACTCTGCTCGAATATAGGGGCACTTCCTAATTCGAAAATTACTATCTATACCGCGCATGTATTTATTTGCATGTTTGTATGTGCTGTTGATTCATCACTTGGTTTTTCGCAAGCGACCAGGCATTTAATTGTAAATTACAGTGGGCTCGGGGTTATACCCAGAGGATAACCACCACCAATGAAAGAAGAGGCGATGCTTTTGATTTGTTTTCATTAAATTATGATCTCAACAAAACGCAACACAACTCAGGCAACACTCGATAACGTATGGCATAGAATGTGGTATCAATATGTCATGGATCCTGATATTAATTCGGTTGCATTGGTGGGTGGTGGTGAATGTGTATACCTCTATATTCGTATAATGGATATTTCTTTTCTGGAACGGTTTGCTGGATTTCCTCTTTGCTCAACAGTTTCTATGGCGTTTCCATTTTTCAAATAAATCGCATGTTTAGATGTAATTCTTCATTGCCTGCGGGAAGTCCGGTATTTTTTGTTTTGTTTTTCATTTTGCGTATAGGTTTTTGTTATAAATTACTATGGGTAATTTGTCTGAAATAATGCTGCAGGAGTTGGATTGAAAAATGAACAAAATTCAAATTTTTAATATTTGATTATTATCGCATCGCAAGTAAAGTATGTCTATGTCCATATAAATGTGCATGTGTGTATGAACAAAAATTGTCTAAAAATGTGCATCGAAATCTGCAAAGGGCTTACTTACCGTTTATTGCGTTCATTGTTTTATATTTTTACATTTACATTTATATTAAGAGACTGTAAAGTTTGGAAGTTTTTGAATAACTGAATCCTATGGGTGACTGGCTGGCATTGCAGATGCTTTAAAGTAATATCATCAAAAATATTAGAAATAAAACGTAAAAATTAGAAAAAAAGCAAAATTCTTTTGATTTGGCGCCGCCTATGGTTTGATGGCTTATGCTTGGAGTTATATAATGAAGACATTTTGTAAACAGCAGGCATAGATCTAAGCATTGTAGTACATATTTAATTTAACTACGTTATTAAAGGCCCGCAAGAAAAGATTATAGATTTGAGTGTGACTTTCGTGGTGGTCGAGACTATTCGCCCGCGTCACGATTTGAAGAGTCGGCATAACTTTTGCCTTCGATGCGATCCGAGAACACCGCTCCAAAAGAGCTCACTGATGACAATATGACTACGTAGATAATAGGTAAGATTTGGGAAGCTAATTTCCAAACGGTTGGAATTGATGTTGTTTCAAATATTGTGCACAGATCTCGCTCCAGAATCGGAAAAAACACTGTAAGGAGCAAGTAGTTTTAACTTATTCTAAACGATTCAATTGTATGCCTTCATTGTAATAATCAACAACTTCCACTTAAGTTTATAAATATAAGAAATGTTTCGATTTCTTTACAACATCTTGAAAACAGAGATGGACATGGTAATCTTCGTGCTGTCCATGGTTTATTCTATTCTTTTTACTTCATCATTAATCACAATGAAAAAAATAAATTACAAATTGTTGCTCATACATCAGCAATTCAGTTCGGATTCGAACATTTTTCCGCATTCCCCATCATAATACATCATTCGTCAGCTATTGGTGTCGATCACATCGATTTGGAGAACATGTGTCGAGTTCGCTTTCGAGAGCCGAGTAGTTGTTTGGGCTGATTACCTTCCAAGCAGGTGCTATAAATGTCCCACCAATTCAAAATCGAAAAAGAAAGGAAAAATGATATGCTTCGAATGAACAACGATTGAAGGAACGCAAACAATCAAATGCACCGCGGGAATCGCATGTGGTGCACTCCGAGTCGAGTTGATTAATTAATTAGCACTAAAACCATGAAATTCGGTTACGCCTTTTGGCCGCCCTTCTGCCTGCCCTAAATACCCCGAAGGCAGTTTTGAGATTGATGTTTGCTTTGTTTTAAAGTTTGCGCGATCAATTCAATTTTCGTTCCTATGCAGCCCTTCAGATAAAGAACCACAGCACCAGTGATGAGGAGAGCCACGAAGAAAAATAATCATATGTTAGGAAAAAAGGACAAACGATTGCTCGAGGCGTTCTACAGCACAACCTGTTGTGTGCTGAATTGGGCCATTAGCCTAAGTAAGTTGTTTTTAGTGATGATGACCATACTCAAATAAACGGTCTAAAATAAAACTGTCATTTGGTGCCATTAAATTAGCTGAATTAATTATACTTAATTACACGGTGCCATCAGACACACTACGGGTTTTTTTTTTCAACACAATTCCCACGATTTAATGATCAGATCTTTACTATCACAAAAAGTACAAGATAAGATGCAGCGGGCATGGCGAGTGACACTTGTATAGAGTTGCCGCCACGAATCATCGAAATCCAACGTCGCCAACGCTATAATTGTATCTCCGGCAAGGGTTCCCAAAGGAAAGAAAAGAAAAAAAAGACACCAAGAGAGGAATCCCAGCGCGCCAGAGCTGACCATGGTGGATACCAAATGCTGTTAGTGACAAAATTTATTGAGGATCCTAGGCCGCAGCACGACATTATAGCCGCCCAGACATCATCGCAGAGGTATGAGCCTAAGGCAAACACAAACGAAGGCACGAGACCACTTGTATTGTTGCCCGGCATATTGTTATGTGGTTATAAATTAGGTTGTAATAATTTTCCCGTCTCGAACAGGTATGCACAGATTAAATGTGTGAGCACAACATAGATATTGGTAATTTTCTCGCGTTCGACAAGAATTTTAATGTTTGATCCGTTCTTCAGAGATTTCGGTTCTAATAGTTCTTGGCAAACGTTTTCGTCGTTCGTTTTTTTTTTTATTTTTCTCACTTTTTTTATAATTCATTCGTCTGTTTGTCGCTTTTTGTCGCAGTCAACGTCCCGCCTGGAAGGAATATTAATGATACGGTTTAAGATATTCCGTCTAGATCGTTGTTAAGATACTCATATACAGCGAACAACGAAAGACCACAACAAAAACTCACCCAAGAGTATTAAGAAGTCATTATTACAAAAGACCTTGTTCGTTTTGGAACGCAGGATGAAGGACAGAATGAAGACCATGAGACGACGAGTAGGCATGGAGTGAGGAAAGATTTAAATCAGATGGCGCTTCGATTAAGTTAAGCGCCATCATTTGTTATCCGTAATCATGTATCTACCGGCACCGACACTGATACCGCTACACGGGCCCCATCCATACTAAATACTTCTTCCGCTTACTAGAAGTTTACGAACAGGAACATAATTTGATGGCTATTTGTCTGGATAATAATCGTAATTGTCTTATATGCATTTTCTTTTCTTGATGACTAATGAAATGCATTTCTAGTCGCAGGTGATATGAAAACGTAATTAGGAAAATTGGTGATCATAACAAAAGATTTTGAAATTAGATTAAGATTGCGCTGAAAAAAACATACCATAGATCGTTATAAGTTTAAGAACGTAATGCAATTTGGATACATGCAATGCAAAACATTTTGAACAAAAAAACTAATAGTTTCTTTAGTTTAATGAAAAAGTCGATACAACAGATTCAGTGAGGATTTGAATGTAACATTTTAAGGCCATTGATTTCTTGTGGATAGGTAGCCTGTACTTTATTTCGTGCGAGACAGAAAAAAAAACAAAACTAAAATGTAAGGAATGAAAATAGTTTTCCCCGTGCGATGCGTACATATGTATGTGGTGTTCAGATAAGATATCCATAATGTGGCAGACAGATTATAAAGGTTCCGATCCTTCGGTTTCTTTACGTCAAATAATATACTTTCCACCACACACCAGTTTCTTTTATTTTTTTTTAATTAAACCCGAACAGCACGCAGTGAAAGCACTTGGAGGGACAGAGCATAGTTTTCGTATAATCACTGTGTTGTGTGCTTCTTTACTTTTTGACACACGTGGAAGGGAAGGGAAGCTTCGGCAACACAAAAGTAGCCCAGTAGGTATCATCTCCTATTAAATGTGGCAAAAGAAGTATTGAAGGCAAATGGCTTACGTTCAACCGATGTGCTCGTCGTCGCACCTGCCGGAGATTAACAACATTGGCGGCTCACTATGGCTCCTATTTGCAAAAGTGCTTGCATAAATCAATTTTCGCGTGTGCTTAAAATCCAAAAATTATTTATTTACTGGATTAGGAAATATTGAAAGCTTCAAAAGCCAAAGAAAATTTTAAAATCGGTCCTTAGACCGGATTCGGATGATACAGAAACTTAAAGTTTCCCTATTTATAAAATCAAAGAAAAAATGTTTGTTTCATGAATATTTTCAGAGTCTCGGGCTTAAAATCTAAAAACCGTGTTTAAAAATTAGGTGTTTTTTTTATTTGAGATAATTAAAAAACCGTTTTTAATAAATTAACGATCCAATTTTTTGTTGTTTTTGTTTTTTATTGCAAAATTTTACAATTTTCGAAAAGCTGTTTTTGACTACATTTTTTGACTTTTAATTGAGTTATAAAAAATTCTTTAAAAGTCTTCAGTCTAAACTCAACGGAATTTTAGTCTTTGACTATTTTTAAAACAGTTACTAAAAAATTCAACTGCCACTTTTTGCCGATTTTTCTTAGACAAGAAAGAAGTTAAAGAAATTTATATTAAATAATCTATGGTTTTTTGTCTTTAAAACGTTATTACGTTAGTCTTAGAAACGTTATTTTTACATGTAAGAATGTATATAATAAATATTTCATGGTCCTCCGGTAATTTTTCGACAATATCCCGTCATTATTTGACTACTTCAAATTTAAATATTTAGGACACGGCGATGTATTATTTTTTTATGACAAATTAAAAAATCTATTCATTTTTATGACAGATTAAGTACCGGTTGTGTATTTCTTGTTACTGAGTGCAAATATATTATCAATCAAACAAGTAAAAGTGCTAAAGAACTTGAAAATTGAAGCTTCATACCGTGATCTAGTTGAAATGTTTTTCTATAAAAATCATACTGCGGAAGCATTTATAACAGGTGTAAAAAATCTGTAACCTCTCACTTGAAGGAATTACTAAATTGAATAAAGAATAAGGAAGCAAGATATTCAAAGGAAATTTCGCGAGGAAATGGGATAAACCAAAACAAGAATTCGGAAACACAAACGATAGAAACACATCGAGGAGATCTTTTACAGAACCAGATGTTCTCGAATAACTCGAATAACTGGAATCAATATGGAGGTGATAAAAAGGCTTCAAGTAATACTTAACGCTCTAAGCTGCAGAGAAAATGTTGACGGTTCAAAATTTGAAATTTATGCAATGAAAACAACAAATTTATTGAAAGAAAAGTATCCCGAAAAGCATCTTACACCTAGTCTTCATAAAATGTTGGCTCATGGCGAAAATATAATCAAGTATCAGCCGTTATCAATCGGAGAACTATCAGAAGAAGCTCAGGTGACCAAAAATAAAGACTACAAAAAATATAGGTACCAAAATACGTGTAAGGTTTTAAGAATGCGACAGAATGAAGACTTATTTAACATGCTAGCAGCCTCATCGGATCCTCTAATTTCTTCGCTTAAGTATGTTAGAACTGAAAAAGACCTCAAAGCACGATACTCTTTAGAAATGATTAGCTTATTGAAAATCAACTCGGACTTCGACGAAAGTGTTCAAGAAATCTAGTGTTTTGTTTTTTATTTATTTTTACTTATTGAATTTTTATCCTAAACTATTCGACTTGGAGTATATTATGGAAGGAATTTGTTATATTGATGTGCTACTAAATTAAATACTTTAAATTTTTATACTTTATTTCATTTCATGTATTACGGAAGTAGTATATATTTACTGTAATGTGTAGGCTTTTGATACACATGCAGATATATAAAAGAAAATTATTGTTTGTTTAATTTTATGCATCACTGTGACTTTGTTTGCCTTCGAGACACCCTGTTTTAATTTTAGTTTTTTACTACTGACATTTTTTGAGTTAAAATATTGAGTTCAATTCCCGAATTGAGCTTCAGACGTTTATATTTTATATTTATTTATTCAATGTATTTCTTACATTAAGAGGATTTTAAATCTTATAAATAAATAAAATCTTACTTATGAATAAAATAATCTTATATTATAAATTAAATGCAAGCTTAAAAGGAAGCAATTTACTGCGCAAGGAGTTATCAATGGTTCTTTTTTAAATATTAATTGCTAGCAATTTTTCAACTGCTATTGGAAGATATCGTTTTGAAAGTTTTTATTAGATCGTTGATTATATGTTTGCTATTTTTTTATTTGTGTAGTTGAGAATTACTGCAGTAAAAATAAACAGCTTGTAATGGTAAAATGGTGCGTGCAGTAGAGGGTTAAAAGGCACAAAACTCTAAATTTGGCAGAAAATAGTAAACTAAAATCGATTTGGGTGCCAGGACTTGAAAAGAACGAGCGAAATACTAGCCGAGGCAGACATACTAGCCAAAACAGGAGCTCAGGTACCGTTTATAAGGCCTTTTCATGAATTCAATAACACATATAAACCAGTTCCTACAAAACTGAATCTGGTTCTGTTAGAACCAGGAAGGTATTTAAAACTCAAGGAAATACATATCTGGAATTGAGCCAAAATCCTAACCGAGCAAACTATAGAACTAAGCAAAGTACAGCTGATGCAGCATGCAACTACCACGTTCACAAGAAACAGCAGCACAAAAAACTGCAGACACTGTGGTAATTGTAGCAGTAATTTACTTCTAGAATTCCACCTACTGATGTTGTCAAGAACTCCTCGAATTCAAGTGCCAGTCATTTTAAAATAAGATTTTTATTCTTTTTAAAGTTGTGCATAGACAATAAATGAAAATGGAAAAAAAGAAAATAAATTTTTCAATGTCATACCCGTTGCTCATAAATATTCAAGAAAATTTAGTTAATTGTGATCATCGTTACCCTTGGATATATTGGAATTTTATGATGATTTCAAAAAAGAAAAATGATAAACGAAACTACGAAATGGTATAACATGATTCATGCCCCTAGCAATTAATTATAAGAATCCGTTCGGACATACAATGGTCAAACTTGTAAAGTCGACGTTAAGGCAGCTATGAAAGCAATTCATGGAGATCGCAGCGTCCGTCGGATCGACTAAAAAAAAAGAGAAAAAAAGAAATCGAAATTCTACTTGGTATAACTCAGCCAATGACTTCTTTAAGATTGCAGTTTAAGATGCAGATTGCAAAGATTACAAGAACTAATAGCATATTTATTAATTTATTTAGGCTTTTTTTACGAGAGCATAAATACATATGGATAATTTTTTACTGGATCTACCGTGGAACAATAAAACGATCCTGCCAATCCTGCTTTTTTTACACATAATATTTTGTTTAAATTCTTTCTTGAAGAGTATTACAAGCTTCAGCTGTTTATAATTTCAAGCCATCGTATAGTTATTGCTTATAAACTATCATGCTAACGCTATGTGAGTTAAGATCATATCCACTTCGGGTTTGTCGTTTATTAAAGTCGCATCTAATAATCATCACCGGGCCTAAACTCTACCAGGATTTATATAAAATCTCTATCCATTTTATCAAATGCCGCAAAATATGCTCCAGTTTGAAAAGACTCACAAAATCACAACTTTCTTTTCCGTATCTACCAGTGTAGCGTTTAACTTTAAAAGTTGTTACAATGTTAGGTACACATTGGCGTGCCGTCCATATTCTACACCTGTACACGCACCAAGTTCACCACGTTCTGCTGCTCTATATAAACACATACATCACACACAACATTGCACGCCTTTTTTCCAACAGCATATACTGCATCATCCATGGCTCACAAGAGAGACAACCGTAAAACGATAGTGAGACAAAAAATAAATATCAGTAAAAAATCATAGTAACCCGAAAAAGTTTCGGGTTATTCTGTTGCTAGCTGCTTACAACAAATTGATGTTCTCTCTTGTTTCCTTTCAGAAAGCTGTAGAGCGATAGCCAGAAAAGGAGCAATAAAGAGTAAAAATCAGTAAAATGCAGCTAGCAACAAAATAGCCCGAAGCTTTTCCCGAAATAAGAAGCAGGTTATTTTTTGCATAAGAAAGCGAATGCTAAACAGAAAGGAGTCAAGAATGAAGGGAAAACAAGTAAAGAACGTAAATTTGTTCTAACCAGCTAGCAACAAATGCAATAAAAAAGTCGATAGGAACCGCAAAAAAAAATGTTGCAGGTAAATTTTTTTACCAACCTATCATGCCATGCCATTGGTACGCACACTTTTTTTTATGGTAAGGTGTGATGTATCCCTTACCATAAAAATTTTGAGTTATAACTTGAGAAAATTAGGGAAAGTCAAATTTCTTTATTTTTTTTAACATATGTATAATAACAGTGAGCAAAATACCTTATCGTCTTTCCAGGGGATAAACATACTTTCCAGAATCAATCACTACCCAAATCTTCTTATTTAGTAGTTTTGTCATTTTCCGTCTTTTTTAAGAAGTCATGATTCTATGAAAGTCTGTGCGTCACCAAGGTCATCTTCGATACTGACTTTCTATTCTCTCAACTTTCGAACGAAAGATTTACGACACCGAAACGTATCTATCAATCTTTACTCCTGCCTGTCCGTCAAAACTTCATCGTAGTGAATTCTAACAAGAGAATTCCTCTCTGCCTCACTTCTAAGTATTTTGCTGGAAAATTTACAACACACAGAGTAAACATTTTATCCTCCTAGATGGAACGAATCGGTGAGCTGCAAACCAACCAGTTCGTCAATTGTGACCATTTGACTCCTTTGCGTTGGTAGTCTGCCCACAGGATAAGTTACCTGAACTGCAGTTCAGCAATGCATTGTTTGTTTACTTTTGGAAGGTTTGAGCAAAGGTATGCGTTTTTTGTTCCTAATTGAGGTTCACCAGAAATGAGATGACTCCATTCACCAAATTTAAATACATTCGTACCTGATAAAGATCGTTTGCGCAAATATCTTGTAAATGCTGTTCGAAGATTCAAGGACAAGAATCTAAAAAAAAAAACATGTTGTAAATCTTTTTCTGTAAATCTTTTTTTGAATGGAACAATATTCCCAGTCACTTTCTGGAACTAATAAATGAAACTCTTTGACTTCAAAAAACCCGAGCATCAGCATTTTAGAAAAAGTCAGTTGAAAGGGTACACATTTCTTTTAACATGCTATATGCAAAAAAGATAGTGATAAAAACTTTTATTGCAAAATAGTCCTATTGGCAACTATCCAATGAGATGCAATAGGCTTTTCCAACACATTTGTTTTAATTTCAATTTTTTATTTATCTATTTATCAATTTCTAATTTATCTATTTATCTATTTTTTTTTTTAAAGGCGGCGTTTTGTTATTGAACTTCAAAGCAGATTAAAATGAAAAAAAAAAAGGTGAACTGCGCGATTTCTGTGTCAAAGGATTCGTTTGCATTGAACATTAAGTGTGCCAAAGCAATTTCCAGCGGCTGACACGATTAGCAAATGTAAAATTTGTTCTTTTATTTTTAGGGTTTCGTTCCAAAGGAATAACGAAACCCTTATAGAATCACTTCAGTGTCCGTCTGTCTGTCTGTCGCCGTTACATATTTGCTAATAACTTCTGAATCCTCTGTAGTTAAGGGATGAAGTTTGCAATGAATGTGTATCTCAGCAAACAAATCGTGAATTTTTCGCAGAATTAGTCGAAGAATTAAGAAAGAGTAACTAGTGATACTAAAGTTTAAAAAAAACTTTTATTAACTTAGATGGTCAATATGGGTGTCGTTGGAAAGGGGCGAGGACTAGATTACAAAAATGTCTGTCTGTCTATCGTTAAGCCTTATTTCAGGTAGCTGGGTAAAAGGTAAGGAAGCTCCAAGGGGAAAGAGATAGCCGGTAAATGCAAGAAGCCTGAATATGCCTAACTTAGCTTCACGAAAGAAAAGATGTGAAGATTGTCATATTGCTTTATCTACATCATTTCTGATGATGTAGATAATCAGACTGAAAATTCTTTTCGCCCTTATTCATATTTTATACTCATATTACACATTCATATAATATCCGATATATGTATAAGGTTGTCAAATATCTCTCTTCCGCCTTTTTGTCTTTTGAATTTTCCGGCTATGTACAAAGCGCTATGCATTATTAGTTTGGATATTGCGTTCAACAGTTATAGACGTGTAAACATGGAGGTCACTAACGCCGAAATTCGCGATATTTTAAAGTTTTCCTCCATTAAAGGCAAATCCGCTAGCGAAAAGTTCCGTGAGGTTAATGGTGTTTTGGGGGATGGTACTCTATCACTTCGAACCGCTGAGGAATGGTTTCGACGATTCAGAGCCGGTTAAAACGACACCATGGATAAGCCAGCCGGCGGAAGACCTGTGACTACGAATACCGATCGAATCATGGAAAACATCTAGTTAGACCGGCATGTGGCATCTCGTGACATCGCCCAGGAGATGGGAGTTACTCACCAAACCATTTTAAACCATCTGCAGAAGGCTGGATACACTAAAAGCTTGATATTTGGGTGCCGCATGATTTGACGCAAAAAAACCTTCTGGACCGAGTCAACGCCTGCGATATGCTGCTGAAACGGAACGCACTCGACCCATTTTTGAAGCGGATGGTGACTGGCGACGAAAAATGGATCACATACGACAATATCAAGCGAAAACGGTTGTGGTCGAAGCCTGGTGAATCGTCCTAAACAAGAAGGTTTTGCTGTGTGTTTGGTGGGATTGGAAGGGAATCATCCACTATGAGCTGCTCCCATATGGCCAGACGCTTAGTTCTACCATCTACTGCGAACAACTGGACCGCTTGAAGCAGGCGATCGACCGAGAAGCGTCCAGAATCGGCCAACAGGAAGGGTGTAGTATTCCATCAGGACAACGCCAGACCACACACTTCGTTGATGACTCGTCAGAAGCTACGGGAGCTCGGATGGGAGGTTTTATCGCATCCACCATATAGCCCGGACATAGCGCCAAGAGTATACCACCTGTTCCTGTCCATGGCGAACGCTCTTGATGGTGTGAAGTTGAACTGAAAAGAGGCTTGTGAAAAGTGGCTGTCCGAGTTCTTCGCAAATAAGGAGGGGGGCTTCCACGAGGGGGGTATTATGAAGTTGCCGTCTAGATGGAAACAGATTATCGAACAAAACGGCGCATATTTGAACTAAATCCGATCACTGTAACACTTTTTATGAAGCATTGAATGAAGAGCGAAAAAGCGGAAGGAAGATATTTGACAACCTTATATTAAATCCTGCATACTAATCTGTCGACGACAGAAGAAGATTTCCGCCACTGTTTTTTTTTTTTCCATTTCCTACATTGTGATAAAACTAGCGCAACAGCATATTTTGCCTGCAACTACTTCAAGACAATTGCCTAGTTCGTATAAAGGATAGGTATCCTTCAACAAACAATGAAATCACTTTAGTGTCCTTCGTCTTTCAGAATAACCATTTGTAAATGTGAAACCAAAAACAATTTTTTTAAAGCCGTGCTCAATCATGGGACTGTTTTAATTACCAGAAAATTGTATTACCATGCCCCTTGGAAATCCCTTCAAGCCCAATGGCAATTGATTCGTTGCGGTGTAAAACTATTTTGAAATACTCACTTTTCAGAACGAAGTTCGTCAGTATGTTGGTGTTGGTGTTATGTGGTAATCCCGTACGCATTGCAAGGGGCGCTGGTTCTCCTTTTTAAGGTCAGTGAAGAAATGATTCCCTAGTTAAGAACATTCCTGCCGTGCATGTTTACATTGACCAACCGCTGTGCGCTGAGAGTGATGTCGATTTATTTATTTAATTTTGAAGTTGTGTTGTTACTTTATTCTCAAAGATTTTTCAATAATTTATTTATAAATCAAGTTTTCTTTATTTTCATTGCTCTCGCATGTTTTTAAATTTTTTTTTATTTCGTTTTTGCTTCTACACTCACGCATTTTCATTTCTTTTCTCTTTCATTTGTTAATTTTTTTCTTTTTCTTCGCTCAGCTCAAAATGTCAGATTATGATTTAATTTTTTTAATAAATTAGTGAAACAAGAACCCATTACGTTATCCCTACCATACTCCACCACTCGGTTACATGAAGTCGCCTTAGTTTTTAATTTATTCATAAGAAGCCTATGGGAATGGTTGGTCGAAATGCATTACATAACCGCAGCTATAAAAGCACACGCACAAACATTCATCGAAGAGAAGAGATACAGACCACTGTTGGAGTTTATAGCCGGTACCTTGGCAACTATTTTCTTTTTATTATTATTTGCTTATATAAAATTTTTTTATGTTTTCAAGTTAATTGGTTGCAAAAATTTAATATCGTCAACCGCATAGTGCATTTCTCGATGTAGATATCCATATTATTTTTAACACTACTACAGCCAAGCATAGTAATTTATTGTGATTAAAGGCAAATTTATTAAGCACAAGAGCACATTGATGGCTTTAAAGATTTTGACTAGAATACAATCAACGAAAGTAAACAAAACCGAAATTAAATGATTTATTTTTTTCTTCACGATTTGCCTGTGCCTACATATGTATATATGCATATGTTAAAAAAATTGAATCGAAGTTTAAATTCTCAAACTTGAAAACGACTGGAGCAAATGGCGAATGTAATAAATACTCGAAGGCTTAGGAAAAAAAAGTAACGTCGTAGGCGCATATTATAAAATTGATTACAATCATTTATACATGCATTCAATGTATTACATTGGATGGCGTAACAGCCTGTTGAGAGCCAAAACCTAGCTTTTTCGCACCTCCACTGTATTGTGGGCGTTATAACTTTGACACATGTGGAGGGACCTCCTGTTTAATGGCGCTTCCGAACGGTGAGCTGAGAAAGCTTTTCATTGCAGAAGTACTCCAGGAAGATTGTCAGTCGTTTGCTGGAGGAGGGGCCGTGAAATATCTTTGTGGTGTTTCTCTCTCTGAATACTCTCGATCATTGCACGAAACTATGCCAACCGCGTATCCTATCATATCCTGTGTTGAAGTAATTAACTGTTGTTTGGACTCACTTTCAGAAACTTCGTGTAGCATATAAGTACATATGTACAAAAAATAAAAATCGAAACAAAAATACATAAAGAAAATCAAGAAAAGCTTGTTATTTAAAAAAAAATATTTTGGATTGCTTAATGTTCTTTTCGCCTATCTTTTTAATTGTGTTCTCCAAGCCTATTAAATAATTTCTTTGGGACTCCATGATTTTAAACATAATATCGAAGTTCTTGAATGACCCATTTGACATGTTTATTGGTCATAAGTTCTACTTAATCATCGCTATCTACGTCATCACACTCATTCGTAGCAGCGGCATGAAGGCGACATCGATGCAACAAAATTGTCTACAAAAGTTAACGGGAGTTCAACTGAAAAGGTTTTTTTTGCATTACGAATTATAAGAGGTACGATTTATTAGAGGTTTTGTGTTCAATGCATTTGCAAAAAAAAAAAAACAAATAACGAGGGGGGCAAAATGCATAAAAACTTTACGAAATAGCGACGATTTTCCAATGGACGAGCTGTTTGTTGCGAATTATTAAGGTTTCGTTTTATCGGGGTACGAATTAATGCGATTCGACTGTACATATAATCGTACTTTGCAACAGTGAATTTTCTTTTTTCTTCTTATTTTTCCTTATCTTACTCTTCTATCTTTAACCTTTAATCTTTAATCTTTATTTTGACTTACTTAATATTAACAATGTTGAATCAATTTATTGAATTTGTAATGAATTTAATTTTTGTACTATTAAGGACTAAGTCTTCTTGTACTGCACCTAAACACAAATAAGTTGAAATTGAAATTGTGTCTATCTGAATCAACGCTCAGTTATAACGAAGCTATTTTAGATACAAAAAGATAGCAGTCTCAATTTCAGTTTTGAGCTTTTGGTCTTTTTATTAAGGTGTACACTTTCTTTTGCCTCTGTAAAAATGGTTATCTTGCTCCTAATCTTTTGTTGTTGGATTTGTTGTTATAGTTCTTTTAACAACTTTTGTAGAATGAATCAACCTTTCCAAAATTCTAAAATACGATCAACGGAACCTGCAATATTTTATAAGCCTTTGAATGCTCGAAACATGAATGTACACTTTCTTTGCCTCTGACTGTATGTCTGATGTAATTATGTAATGTAATTAACGGCATTGCCTGATAAGTATACGAAATATATTTTCAAAACCAAATTTTTTTTATGTAATATTGTACTAACAATGTTGGCATGGAAACACTGCCCACATATGTCCTAGCTTTGACAGGAGTTAATTATCAAACTACTACCGTAAAACGAAATTATAATATTAACATGACCTGGATCTGTTGTGCTAACACACTTGATCTTAGCGAT
Source organism: Syritta pipiens (assembly GCA_905187475.1). Taxonomy (NCBI): domain Eukaryota; kingdom Metazoa; phylum Arthropoda; class Insecta; order Diptera; family Syrphidae; genus Syritta; species Syritta pipiens. Next base: position 56,808,110 of record LR994572.1, on the reverse strand, counting down.
CTTTTCCGCTTAACCTTGACGTTGTACGTTCGTGACCTTGATAACGTAGTTTATGCAATAGACGATATGTAAGGTGAGGTATATTTCTATGAACAGGAGATTTGTACCCTCACAGTAATTGCACAGTTTAACGATAATTGATGTAAACAGGATTTATTGTTTGTTATAATTTAAATTCATGTCCTTGCTACAGTAGTTCTAGTTGCGTTGATTAAAATGTTCGATTTTCGACGCACTTAACCGAGAAACGCAATTACAAGAATCCCGCTTAATTGCTATGCAGACGCAATAAATAAAACAAAAGAAAAAAATAGTCGGCGTAACAGCCGATACAGGGCCAGAGCCTAGCTTCTTCACGCCTCCACTGTTTTGTGCGCGATATATTGGAGGGTATGTGGAGGGGACCTACAGTTTAATGCCGTATCCGAACGGCGAATTGCGAAAGCTTTCCATGACAGAAGTTCTCCAGGAGGGTTGTCAGCCGTTCGTTGGAGGTGGAACCGTACAAACTGAACAAAATTCCTGGAGTACTTCTGTTGCAGAAAGCTTTCGGAATTGGCCGTTGTTATTACATTTCGCGTTTGTTGTTTTTTTTCAGCCACAAGATTCTTAGTTGATTATACCAAAATTATATTGCTGCTGCATAGTGACAATGTCGAAAACTTAAATTGGCTGATAAATTCGAACATTTCATTACAGGTTGATATTCATAATAAGGCTGTAAGTAACCCCCCTATTATATAATTGAGGTTTATTTTAGAGTTACTGTGCATAACTAAAAAATGTAAGAGTTCTGTGTACCATCCTCTTGAAAAATCCTTCCACGCTTCTGTGTATTTATGGAGTTAGACATCTAATAATCCTTTTTAAGACTGTTTCTCTTTTCTTGTTATTATTGATGTCATTAAATTTCCTATTTCAATCACATTATGTGAGCCGTTAAGAGCATAATTCGATTAACCACATACAACAAAAATTCGAAAAAAGCGATAATTAGTATTCGCATTTGAAATATACTATATTTTTAACTTTATTTGGCATAAACTTATTATACGCAAAGAATTGTTTTTGAGATTAGGTTTTCGTATATAACCTTACAACAATAATAAGTTGTAACAAGTATAATTTTCATCAATTACTATGGTACAATTTACAAAGATATTCGGAAAGAGCAGCCATTAAAAACCTTCATCTAACATGGATAGAAATAATAAAATGGTTCGGAGGGGGAGGAGAGAAGCGGTATTACTGAGTGATTTCAGAGGTCATAATAATTGCAACGGGTGAAAGTATAGATAACGGAGTGAATTAAAATAAATAAACATATGAACAATAACAAATAAATAAATAAATAAATGCTACTTTATATCAATAAAAACATATAAATAAATAAATAATTAAATCAATAAATAAGTAAATAAATGAATCTTATTTGTTTTGGATTAAGCTGCATTCACTATGAAGCTAAATTAAAAATCAATTCATTGTAGAACATCAAAAAAGATGAATTACAACGGCGAACAATTTTCTCAATTCTGGTTGTAACCATTTCAATATTGGCTATTTTATGTAATTGCTTTGTAGAAAGAAACCATGGTAGGTTCAGGATCATTTTCAGCAATCTATTTTGCGCTATTTACAGCTTGCGCAGATGACAATCAGCACATCCGCATCAGACAGGTAATTCACAGTATATTAGTTTGTGAAATATCTCCCTTCCGCCTTTTTGTCTTTTGAATTTTCCGGCTATGTACAAAGAGCTACAAACTAATCATGCATAGCGTCGTTTTGTAGGTTATGTCAAGACCTTTCAAATGATGTATTTACAGGTAAGAGCTCTGTACATAGCCGGAAAATTCAAAAGACAAAAAGGCGGAAGGGAGATATTTGACAACCTAATATTATGGCCTGGAATATTGATTTGTAAGTCAAAAGATTATTAGAGTCGCTTAATTTGGATCTGCTACAAATAAATGGGTACAAAATCAACCTCTTTAATTATTGCTTGTACATGGGGACTGAATGTTAATTTATATCTAAGTATACACCATGGTACTTAGCGTTCGACAACCACTCAACCGGTGTACTGTTAAGAATAATGTTGTTGCTTGGGAGTGAGCATGCTTTTCTTTCACGTGTAAAAATGTTTTCTTGCGTCTTTGAAGCATTAATATTAATTTTCCAATTCCCACAATACGTTAAAAGTTCATTTAGTCCAGATTGAAGATTAGTTTCAATGTTGAAACCAATAGAATCTGACGAAAAAATGCTAGTATCATCGGCAAATAGAGCAATATCACAGTTTCTCAGGTTGGGGAAGTCGGAGTTATATAAATTAAGCAAAATTGGTATAAGAATGAATCCTTGTGGAACTCCATCATTAATAACGTGAGGGTTTTATTCAAACATACCTTAAACCCTCGGGATTTGGGGAATGATTGAATAATTTTCACAAGATACAAGGAGAACTTAAAATTCACTAGCTTGTGTTATAGACCGTCATGCCAAGCAGTATCGAATACTTTTTCGATGTCTAAGTACTTTTGCCCTCAGCGAAATCATTTTTAATATCCTTTGTGATACGATGCACTTGGTGTGTAACGCTGTGGAAGGCTCGGAATCCAAAATGTTGGGCAAGTAACATCGCATAACAATCTTGATTATCTTTTCCAAGCACTTACATAAGGTGCTTAGTAGACTAATATTAGTAGACTAATATAACTGCAGGGCAAATTATGGATTTTCCCAAATTATAAGATTGGTATTATCTTGGATAGTGTTGAACAGTCAGTACAAAAGAAGTCTATAGCTAGGAATTCGTCAAATACGTTGCCGTATTCCAGAATAAAATTGAGTTATAATTTCGAGAATAAAAAACGGCAATGTATTTGACGAATTCCTAGCTACAGACTTCTTGTACACTTCTGTTTAACATTCTCCAAAATTACATTTGTAAAGGCATTTATGTTCACAGCGGTTTGAGCTTCAAATTTGAGCTTCAGAGATTTGCTCTAAACAACCCCAGTTCCTATATCTGGCGTTAAAATCACCACCTAAAATAAATAAACCAGTCATTTGAGTTGACTAGCCTGAGAAAATCATTTCATTCTACTCTTTTATCACGTGAAACTGCCCTACCGGGAAAGTAAACACTATAGCCTATAATGAGAGACCATTTACAAAGGAAATTTCAATGCCAATGACTTCTATAAATTTTTAATTTAATATTGGTAGACCTTTATGCTTTTTTGAACGTGCATACGGTGCATTCCCGATTCTGTGACAATCAGAACAGATATCACAATAAGTTTTAATGTGGCAATTTTTCTCGCCGTGACCAAACATTTGGCAGGTGTAACACATCGTAATCTCGCGAAGTCCCATTTTACTTGTGCATTGAAGACAGATCTAAAGCCTTTCTTAAAGTCTCCAAGACGAACGTAGCCATTTTCGAGAAAAATCAAATAAAAAATATCAACAAACCGATGGTATGTTTTTTTTAATAATTTGATGTTTTAACATTTTAGTTCAAGCGAAATTAATTCATCTTTTAGCTATAGACATCTCTTCCAGACCGTACAAAATACCTTTAAATTACCTTAATGTTCTGTGGTCAAGCGTGAAAAACTGCAATTTTCTTGCACTAAGCGTTTTACAAAGCTTTTGATGCGTTTCACATTCACAAATAATTTTTATACCGATAGTCATTTTCTTAATATAATAGTTGTTTTTTTTTTAAGTCACGGAACAACGCATAAACTTCATTTAGAGTTTTTTGCATTACACTTACCGATGGCACTTTAGTTTTCTTATAGTAAATGCGGATGGAGCTATAATTTCATCAACGTCATCAGTATCGGGTAGGCATTACCGGGTCGCAATTCATTCTGGTGTTTTGCTCACTAGAATTCATTTTGAACACTTTGATTTTTGAAGACCTAGGGTTCAAAATTAGGCGAACGATCGCGTTTAGGAATTTTGATTCGCTGTGAACGAGCGGTTAAGTAGAGATAAACTTTCGCGGTAAATCTCCGAACAGTATTGATTTGAAATATACTATGTTTTATTCAAATAGTTGTCGTTTAATGATTATTATTCGGGAATTAATACATCCTGAATTATTAATTAATTTTTATTATTCAGGAAATTCATTGTAAATATAAAAAACTATGAGTATATCAAATGCTTTGACACCTAAATCTAAACCTAAACCGTAGTTAGTCTGCTCATATTTAAATCGTTCATATCAGTGACGTGGCGTGAAAAATCTTAAATGGTAAGTCGGTAAAAAAATTCGCCTGCAACATTCTCTTTGCGGTTGCTATCAACTTTTTTATTAAGCTGATTAAGTAAGCTATAAAAGAATTACCTAAAGAGGGCTTAATCCGATTATTACCGAATTCGTGCAAAGACAAACAGCTACGAATATGTTTATCCGTTTTAATATGTTTTTGTGCCGACTATGCAAATTGTTAGTATCAGCGTAGCCTGTAAGGATTCAAACAATAGCGAAATTCGAAAAAAGAAAGCAAGGAAAACAAAACATTTTGTTAAGTTTACAACTGCATGTCAACCAATTACATTTTTGGTATATCGATGCATTGAAACAACAAAATACCGAAAAAGTTTCGAGTTATTTTGTTTTTGTAGAAATTATTATAATATCTATATTATCATTATTTCATACGAGCACTTCAGCGGAGATACCAGTGAAGGTATTTGATTTCTTAATAAAATAAACTCAACGCTGTACCGTATCCCTACACAACCCAATTCGATGATTTTCAAATCAAATGCCGCTGATCGCGTATATTTTTGAATCAAACTACTACACCAATTGCATGCATCTACGGCCAAGAAAATAACAGAAGTGAAACTTACTTTGCCCTAGAGCATGTCACACAATTAATTTCGTTATGCCATGAAAATGAACAAATTTATTTCTGTCGTCAGAACAAGAAAATTCTCCCGTTCCTGCTAATCATGTGCCATGTTTGAAAAATAATTTTATTTCCGTTTATTTATTGTTCGTGGGTCTACGGCGAATTCAACGAGACAGCTATGTCACGCCTCAAGTGTAGCTCACAGCGGAGGAAGCAATTTTAATTTAGCGTGTGTTCGCAAATCAACAAATCACGCAAAGGTCTAGTCCAGTGTACATTTTCCATCGTCCATCGTCCGTCATCCGTTGTCCGCCGCCTAATTAATTTAAAGCCCCCGTATTAATGATTCTTATTAATCAACTCAGTAGCAACTTGTTTGTTTAGCTTCTTCCATATTGTCATCAACAATTGGTTGCTGGAGCTCTAGCCAACCAATAACTTGTATACGCTTTCAGTGGTCAACACACGATACGTTGGTTTGAAAGCAACATGCGCTCCAGCGATGTACACGCCTTCTGCCAGTATACGCACCAACCATACGCACAAACGAAAAAAGAAAAAGAGATAAACCCAACAAAAGGCCAGCCGATGTCGTCTGCAAAGCTAGAGAGCGATCAGGGGCACGCCTTCAATTCGAAAAATAAGACCAGTTTCTGCAAAGAGCGGGAAGCCACACTACATACTGTTTTCTTATTAGATTGTTGTCGTCCCTTTCGTTCTGCCGGTCGCCAGAGGCCATATTTACTTCATATTGAAGGATTTTCAACCAATCAAATAGTCCGGATGGGTTTCCACCCCTAGCATCTGTCTCACTCGCTTCAGGAACGCCTGGATACTGTTGTCGTCACACGCTGTTTGTATACCCTTGTTTTTGATTCATAGGAGGGAACACACCAAACTGGTCTCCCATGTGCCTGTTTGTGAGCGAGCCGAGGCGGACTCTGCGAACAGAGGCGCATTACAATTCGTGCACGCCGTATGGGGCATACGATTCCCTGCTGCTGCGCACTCATACAGTTCGGTGGTAAACCGTTGGTTGGATTTTAGGAGTTTCCAGTCCTGCTGCGAGTCTCGTATAGAGAGTTCGCATATTGTTCGTTATTCTTAGTTTCGGTACGGAAGAATATCGTGGTCAGAAGAAAACAAAAAGAAACTAAATAATTTCAATTTAACTTCCTTGCTGTGGATTAAAAAAGTGTTATCTTGCTTTCAAAATATATGTTGTAGAACTAGTTTGGTAAAATAAATTTACAACGAATGAGATCCGAAGTGTGTTAAAGTGTTCAAATGGTGAAATGCCAACTGCAGTGGTATCCCTAGTTGAAAAAAATCATTCAGAATCAAAACAAAAAAAAGTAAGAAAAATATTCAGTTTAGTCCCAATTGCACGTTAAACTAAAAACGACCTCATTCAAAATGATGATGAACGCATTCATCGACCCAACGCCCTCACACCATCATTTGGCGTCGTATGGTCTCCGTATGTCACCATCATCGCATCAGCAATCGCAATCGGACGGAAGCTCACATCAACAGCAGCAAGGACAGGGACAGCAGTCTTCCCAGTCTCAACAGCAACTGGACATGCCGAGCACGATGAGCTCCAGCAGCGATATGGCGTCGTCCTCGGCGTATCAGAACTCGGGATATGGCCACATGAGCCATCTAAACAGCCAACTCGGTTCATACTCACCACGTGATTTTCTCCTGCGTCGGGAGAACGACTATATGACATCAACAGGCGCCTCGGGCGGTGTTCAAGGTGGCACAACACCCGCTGATTCAATGCTCTTTTCATCGATTCACCCACATTCTCATGCAATTCACGAAAACGCTGCTGCACCCTTCGGCAACCATCCGTTTCACGCGCACCATCACCACCATCAGCACCAAATGCGAATGGGTATCGCTACCGCCGCCGACTACACCCATCCATATCATCCGCACTCGCATCATCAGGCAAATTTCCCGTCGGTACATCACCATCACCCGCATCACCCAATGTCCATGAATCCTGCTGGAGCTGGTGCGTTTCTTAGATACATGCGCCACCAGCCCACATCCGCGTCAGCCATTAAGCAGGAAATGCAGTGCCTCTGGGTTGACCCCGAACATACAACAGGTGCAGGTGGCCGCAAGACTTGCAATAAAATCTTCAACTCAATGCACGAGATCGTCACCCATTTAACCGTAGAGCACGTCGGGGGCCCGGAGTGCACAACACATGCCTGCTTCTGGATCGGTTGCAGTCGAAATGGACGGCCCTTTAAAGCCAAGTACAAATTGGTCAATCACATTCGTGTTCACACGGGCGAAAAACCTTTCGCATGCCCTTTTACCGGATGCGGAAAGGTATTTGCACGCAGCGAGAACCTAAAAATTCACAAACGGACACACACTGGTAAGTTTAAAAACTTATTGTCATCAACGTATATGATTCTAATCAGGATAAGCGTACGCCGATGCACCCCACACCTCAACAAATATTTTTCTTAAAAAGATGTAATATTATAAAATTTATTGGATTATGTGTGTGGTGTTGGTCAATCTTTTTTTATTTATGTCCGCCCTCAAATCATTTTTGATGAAGTTTACCGCTTATGTCTATGTTTCTGTTTTCAAAGTGACAACTCCTGATGAAGCAGGAGACAACCCCTTGAGATGTGTTTGAGATTTATTTTTTTTTCCACCCGTATGTGGATTGTGATTGAAATTATGCTCTGATTTCTTCAGACACGTGTTTTCACACCCCAAACGCAAGCTCAGAGTAAGATTTATATCCCCTTGTCGCTGTTTAATGAGCCGAGTGAATTCAAGAGCAATTCCTCGCTATGCGTGGTCCTTGAAATTTGTCTAAAAGATCTACAAGGACCGTTGACTTGAATTATCGTTCTTCTCCTCGCCATTTATAAATATGAGATTCGTCCTCAGCTATTTTTTATTAATAATTAGCCGGCTCTCTGCATCTATATTTATGGTCTTTGTGACAACAACGACATCAAGGCGACGCATGTATTGATTGCAACCTGTACGCTACCAAGAGCTCTCTTTCTTTGTCGACCTGTTCCAGTTCTTATACCAATTCGATATAGCATGAATACGACTGTTTTCTTTAGCCCAGGCGAATATAAATTTGTGTAAAAAAGGGATACATAATTATGAATTAATCAAAAAATTACAATAATAATCAAATTTCTCATATATCACACGTGTACCTGTAACATTTTCTCTGCCTTGTTTTGTTACTCACTCAACCAAATGAATCATAAACTTAAAAATATAATTGACCATCAATAAGAACAAAAAGAAGAAATATTTTTTACTGCTTTCGATTGCAGGCTCTATCGCGATCGGATTGATTGGAAGCGAACTGATATTATTCGTTTTGTTATTGTTAATTAGCGGTCTTCCTTTGGATTACCACTAAACTTGTAAGTCTCATTTGTTCACCGCATAATTAAGGTGATTTGAAGAAAAAGATGCGTCGACACCTTCGATTGGTCGCGTCATCTTTTTGATTTGAAAAGTAATTAAAATGTTTTCAAATAGGAACAATGATGGATGGTTATGTATCGAGAGATACCTTACAATTACTTGCATTTTTCCTATAGGTAATGTAAAAGAACATTTTTTGGTAACAACGAAAATTGATAGACATTCGGAGATGAATAATCGACACAGACCTACTTTTGGTTTGCGCTTTTGAAAAAATTGAATTTAAAACTAGTCGAATGGTTTTAATTTTTTGTTTTGACTGTGAATTGAATATGTCTGCCAAATATGTAATTTTAAAATGTTTTTTTCTTTTCGACTCGCGACAGTGGACCAAGTCACGAAATCTCTTCCTGTTCACTAAATCATTCACTCTTCCTGTTCAAGTCAGAACACAACTTCCACATGTTCATATACATATGTAGATCTACAAAACCAGAAGAAATTAAAAGATTGTGTAAGGTTTAGGTTGCCATATCACCAATTCGTAGGGTAAAACCTATTTTCAACCCAATCGTTCTCGTAATGAAGCCACAGTTTCACGGGATTGTACGAAACATGTTCCTCGTCGAACGATGTAGACGCTGTTTGGGCTGCAGGTCCATGTTGACATGTCAAAAAGCAAAACAGCTCCATAAACCCCTAAATATATCGTTGTAGCGTGCGCCGTGGCTTAATCGTTAGTGCGTCGGACTGTTAAGCGAGAGTACCTGGGTTCGAATCCGGCTCGGGGAAATAACACCACAAACATTTTTCACGGCCCCACCTCCAGCGAACGACTGACAACCCTCCTGGAGTACTTCTGTCATGAAAAGCTTTCGCAATTCGCCGTTCGGAACCGGCATTAAACAGTAGGTCCCCTTCACATGTGTCACAATTATAACGCGCACAACACAGTGGAGGTGCGAAAAAGCTAGGCTCTGGCTCTCAACGGGCTGTTACGCCGCCTAATACAATAATACAATATCGTTGTAGTTTTTATAGGCAGTCTTGTGCGAATTATATTATATTTTTTAGCATGCTAACTCTTAAAATCATAATAACACACTCCCATTATAAAAACAACAATAATAAATACTATTAAGTGTACAATTTTGCTTCCGCCGTTTTGCAATACATGGCTGTAGCGGTAAGTGGTATTCGGAATAAATAGATCGTAGAGCTTAGGTACAATGAGCTTAGGTATTTGTAAACATAACGCCATCGATGGCATACAAAATTGTACACTTAATAGTATTTATTATTCTTGTTTTTATTATGGGAATGTGTTATTATGATTTCCGATTGTGTCTGCATCATAAAGTTCTCGATTAAAAATGTCAGCTTACGAGCCAAATTCTCGTTATTTGCAGGAGGTTTCAATTTTCTGCTTTTATATGAAGAAATCTGCGGCTGAGGCTCATCGAATGCTCTCAAATACCTATGGTGAGGCCGCTATCAGTGAAAGAACGTGGCGAGAGTGGTTTCAACGCTTCAAGAACGGTGATTTTGACGTCGCAGACTGGCATGGCGGTGGAAGAGAGAAGGTTTCTGGAGATGCAGAATTGAAGGCATTATTTGATCATCGCCCTTATTCCGATAGTCGTTTTTTCGTAAACGCTGACTGTCCTTTTAGTGCCTTGTCATTTTTTAATGATTTTCCGTAATTGAAACGTTGGCGTATTTCTCGCTCTTACATTCCACAATACGATCCACCAAAAGAGCTAAAATTTGCCATATCTATTATCTATATCATATATTGTTTGAAATTTGAATATTTTTGTTTTGAAAAATTGAAAAAAGAATAGAATGTAGCAAGTTATTTTTTTTTTTGAGCAGCAGTGACGACGAAGAACATGAAAGACAAAAAAAAGATTTGATTCTTCAAAGGAGATGGATTCGATATCATGGATTTGATTTGCCTGACACAAAGAATGTTTTATGTTTAATTGAAATAGTTCTAACAATGGTTTTTTTTTTAAAGAGATTCAAAATGTTCGTTCGTCTTGATAAAGAAGCTTTAGTACAAACATATTTAGTTTTAAATTTAGTGGAAAACAGTTTTCCGCAGGAACGTTCTGTTGCGATTTCTGTTGTTTCAAAACTAGCTGCTACCTTAACTCAGCTACTTCCTCCCATCCAAACTTCTTATCAAATCGTCTCCTCCAAGAGCTCGATCAGCCGTCGCATTTGGTTTTGGGTTGGTTTTTTTACCCTAAGTCAAGAATATGAAATTATTGAAAACAAAATATAACTATAAAATCTTACATTTTTCTTTGTCGTGAACACTTTTCTCGACGACAGATTTTGACGTTTTGACGGACGTTTTTAATATAGAAACGACTAACGGAATACAAAAAAAAAAATATATGAACACGTTCCACAAGAGAGAATCGACATATTGCCGTTTATTGGGCGTTGAATGTCTTATGTGCTACGAAATTCACACTCGTTTTTTTATTGGCGTTGAACGACTATCGGAATAAGGCTGCATGACTCGTGTCAAACGCAATCGAATCAAACTCAAAACGAATCATAAATGTAAAACCAGTTTACAATAAAGCCTCGAATTTCGGGAAAAAAAAACGGCGGAAAGTTGTACACCTAATATATTAAAATCAAAATTTAGTTCGATCAAATAAAAAATAAAAAACTTTAAAATACCAGGGTGAAAAACTTAAGCTTTGTTTTCATTCGGATGCCCTACTATAATAAATAGGTTTATATTGAAGACAAAGGCCTTAGTACTGCAATACAAGCAAATTGGCGCTCTTTGCTTTTTTCCACATTCATTATATAATTTGTTTGTTTAACCTAAATAAAAATCTAATGTTGATACTAATATTGTGTGGAGGTTAACAGAATTATGAATTGATTAACTCTCATTTCTCTAACGAAGTATATGCATATACACATTAAATTCTCTAACAAAAGTAGTAAAAAACTTTGCAAAAAATTGTCCTCCATATCTTTTTGTGCAGAATTACTCACACTGACTCTCAGATTTTAAGGAATATCTTACTTAGCTTAGTAGTTTCTCCAACTTCTCTAAAATAAAGCATATGTTTGCGTTGCTGGAAACAAAAAAATTATTCGATTGATTTATTTTAATGGAGATCTGTTAAAGAGTTTCCGTCTAGATTTCTTATACTTTTAACAATTAATACGCTAAACATTCGGAAAATCTGGAATCCAATCATTCACTTTACTCAACACCTAAATAATAAGTTCGTTAAACTAAATTATAAAAAAAATAACGTGTAAAATAGCAACACGTCGAAAATCAAAACAAACCCCAATAAACTTACTCGTACAACAATAAAGCAAAAAACAAAAAAACACACACACACAGGCAGGCACATGAAAAACACAAAAGATTTGCAATTAACAATGAAAAATAAACCGGAGAAAAAAGCATGTGGTGGCGGTTAATTAAAGCCTTCAGAGGTGGATCTGCATTTTTTTTAGTAATTTGCCATCGGGAGAACACTACTCCTATGGGACAGCTCAAAGCTACTCCTAGCAGGCGTCCCTTACCTTCTCTTTGACATGCTATTCAAGGAGTAAAGCAGGAAAGGGAAGTAGGGAAAATTTATAACTGCCCTTTTTCTTTGTTTTTCTCCTGTTTTTACTAGCCATAGTTACACTGAAACGGGAATAAAAAGTGCAAACTTCAGGGAGTCCATCCGCAGGACAACACGCAAAGTTAGTACAATAATTTACACTTGTTGTAATTCGAATTTGCTTGCTCCTTTGTGCATCCTTGGTTTACTTTCTTACCCCTAATCACTGAAATTTCTTTTAGTTTTGTCACTTTTTACTTTTCACGCGTCGTTATGGCTCTCCAAGGGGTTTATTTGTTTAGGAAGTGTTGTTGGGTAGAGAGATGTTTAGATTCGATTTTTATTTTCTGGATTCCTCTGTTTAGGAAAAAATTGCTGTTTCATCAGTTAAACAGAATACTGGGTACAAATTTGATGTATTGAATTGCGAACCCGGGATCAACTGGATGGGCATGCCTCTCTGCTGTACAAGTAGATTGCAACGATGATTGATCACTTAGGTTTTATATTCAAGTTGTTCCTCAGCATTTTTTTTATTGTAATAGGTTTGACCTTTGTCGGTTTCTCTCGGTGTTTGTTTTTTTTCTTTTCTTTGATTTCAGTCAGAAGGCAGATACCTGTGGGTAACTATGCGAATCGTTTCTACAGAAACTAGTTTTGTAGATTTTCATAATCTCTACAATGCTGTTGACAGTTGGGTGAACCAAATACTCTTCACAATACGTCACAAAATTTACTTCGAACTACGAACAGATCGGGAAAAAGTTATACTATTATTCCAATTTATCCTAATCGCATTGATCGACACAATTTAGCACTTACTATTAGTGCATGCGCAACGTTTGCCGTTTCATCTATAAAAAAAAATTTTCTGTTAATCTGTTGTATATTTTGTTAAAAATTAATGAAACCAGAACAAAAAATGATTCGAGTAAAAAAAATTCAGAAACGATCGTACACAAGTATTAAACAATTTGTCAATGATGCACTTAATTAAATACAACTAATTTAGAAACCCACATCAACGGAAATATGAATGCATTTGATGCCAGCCATGATTGTTCGTATATATAACGATTTTAATCCTAATTATATACCATTTTCTCTGGCTCGTTATGTGATAATGTAATGTCCATTTTTCTGTGATCCCCGTCTCGCTTTGAAAACCCTTTTTCTATTGTATCTATGATCACACAGCAACCCCTCTATAAAAATTCGTCACAGTTTATACCAAAGTTATGGCTCAGGCACTTGATTTTCCCCTCTCTTAGTAAGGATCAACGAATGCCTATGTGTCTGTAATTTACTGCCTCTGTATACAACCTTCAACTTTCAAAACTAAAGAGGGAATCGGGATCTCCACACATTTGTATTGGAAAGGTATACAATATAAAAAAAATAAATAAAGCTGAATATTATCGGCTTACGCAAGGGGTTTTCTAAATTAGCAGTCTTTGTTTGTGTCAGTCTATGAATTGTTACTAAAGTGACAGATGTTTTAGCTAAATATCAAAACAAGTTTAATACGGTTCGAAAAATAATTACTGTGCACTGTCAGAGTCCGTAACTTCAAGTACCACGGTTTCACCCCTAACCATCAGTAATCTGTTTGCATTCATTTAACTCTTGAAGTAGTTTATCTTTCAGCAAAATGATATCCGATGTAATTCCATTGAGATGTTATACATTTTTTTATGCTGCAAAACTAACGCAGTGCATATTTGCCCATAAAGTGCAAAAAATAAAAATTGTGAAATTCTTTCCTGGTAGAACATTTTTTTATTCTGTTCCCTACGTAGATACGCTTTTGTGTATGGTAACAAAGATTTACGAGACAAAGTACCAAGCGGAGTTTTTATCTTTTTCTATGGCCGTGTTCTGTGCCAACTTTCAAATTGACTCGCAAATCAAATGGCCACAAATGGCAAAAAAGGAATTCGGTTATAGCATCCGGCGAGATGTCATGATGGCACAAAACTTATGTGTACGGATTGGCACTTCCCAATGAGGGACATAAAACTACACTTATCGGTTCGGCGTTATGTTCATGTTTGTGATCTTTGACTTTTGGCCGAGAATTTTTTTTTTCATTACAGCGTTGTTTGCTAAATTTATGTAGACATTTGTAAGTTTATTTCTTACTTTAGTGCGCGTATAAAACTTGCTTTGTCTTAGTTATTATTTTAATATTTGCAAAAAAAACGTAAAATTTAGGATGATAGAGTGGACAACCACGTATTGACTCCACAGGCTTGAAAAAAGAATATGGCATTGTCCGGATACTTTTTGTAACTAGACCAGGACGATGTTGTTGGAAAAATAAACTTAACACTGGTACTTGAAAAAACCGGGCCTGTAATTAAAACATTTCTTTATTGTTCCTAGGAAAGGTCGAATGTATCCCCTAATTTAAGAAAAAAGCCAATTAATCGATTAATTGCTGCAGACAGGAAAATTGTTAACGACATGAGTCAATGTAAAAATATTTTCTACTTGATCTAAAGTTTAGGGATTTGTTCTTTAGCCGCACCACACGGATGTGGAATTACTTTCCAAACTCAATTTTCCCATCTAAATATAACATGCAGACATTTAAAACCAGCGCGCAAGGGCACCTTCTTTCCATCTCTCCCTCGGTACCTTCGGCCCGTGTTGTGTCTTATATACTTAAGGCCAGTCCCGATCCATTAAGTACGCGCCAATTATATAAAAAAAAGTGTCTTCTTTGTTATGATTATTCAAACGAATTTCGAGTAGGTATTTATGCGTTCCAACTGTTAGCTCTACGACAACAGCGTCACGAAATGCTAAATGCAGAAAAGTCCGTGAAGTTCAATGCTGCGTTAATGCTAGAGTTGAGTAACATTTAACTTTCAATACTTTCGCACAGTCTCGAGACAACGTCTTGGTAGCTTAACACTTCGAACTAAAAAAAACTAAAGCATTTGCTATCTTGGTATACTAATTTCATAGTATACCTTAAGGTTAACCTTCGAAACGCTGGAATAGCATTGACAGTCATAAAAGGAAGCTTTTTTGGAGATGAAAAACAAAAAAGTAGACTTGTTAGACATTTAGAGAATAAGCTGTAAATATCAGGATAGACTGTATCGTTGCAGCTACATATTTCAGTGTCCCATATAGATTTTGATAGTGAAAACATGACGAGTGAGAGGTTTCCTGTGTTTCCTGTGCGTCATTTTAATTTTCTTGCTGTAAAACTGTTCTGTGTTCTGTTCTAAGAAACAAACCGACAGATATGACTTCTTACTACGTGACTTTACTTAGCTTTTCTAAGTATGATAACATTTACTTAAATAATTCCAGTTATCCCTTAGTTTAATATAGCATTTTTAACCGCGGACAAGCAAATAAACAAAAAAAAAATAGTAAAACAAAATTTTTGAAAAACACATTCTTCTCCTCATACCACCGTCAAATTGTTAAAGAAATTAAATTAGCTACCAGACAGATGAATTCCATTAACTATTTAAATATATACGCTTATTAAAAATGTTTCAAACCACCGTGCGATAATTTGAAAAAATAAAATCTGAAAGATTCAGACGACAAGTGTGTGCCTCTCTTTCTAACTCGCGGCAAATCCACATCCACAACCTGAATGCTTTACATTTTCTTGCAAAAAAAAAAACTGCGAGAAATAAAAAAAATCGTGCTGATGATCACAGACAAACCATAAAATTAAACTGTCACTTCAAATCGCTTGCCGGTCGGGTTGAGACGAACATAAAATTGTGTGTTGCATGTGTGTTACTGTTTCACCGTCGTCTATCGGATGGCTATCGTCTAATCCGCTTAATCAGTTTTGGAACTTATAATGGCTTGGCTAACCTTATGGAAAATAAAGCTCAGTAACACCGCTGCGGTGTTTTGTTTTTTATCGTTACCAAAGATATTCATCATTCTTTGGTGTTGTTTTTTGCCGTGTGATCTACTGGCGGAGGTATGATGTAAGAATTTTTAAGATGGAACATAATCGCAGAATATGATTGGCAGTAAACACAAAAGGGACAACAAACGATCACTTTGTATTAATTTTAATTGAACGCATGACAATTTTTACGCGTTTACGCCTCAACCCATCTCCACCCAACCGTGTGGCTGATGCTGCTGCTGATGGACGAAGTTTGTCACGATAGAGTTTTTGTTGCTATTTCCACATACGCTCAGTCTTTTATTTTTTGTTAGTTTGTCGCGCCTAACTGTATTGAAACTTCCTGTTTATTTTATTCGAGAGACCATGTTAAAACTTGAAAATATTTTCAATTAATTATCAAAACACACAGACCAATGTTTTGTATCTTTGCGGTTGGGCGAGCGCTGATTTGTTATTCCTGGTTCTAATTGCATTTAGAGTTACATCGCCTTAGTACTTGGCAGTGTACGTACACACATACCCCATGTGCTATTGCGAAACTCCAAAAATAGATGGCACACATAAATGAGAGGAATTTTATCTGGAAGTGGTGTACGCATGATTCTTTTCTTATTGCGATTAAATTACGAATTTCTAGGTATTTTTTCTATGTTTTTGTATTAATTTTTTGTGAGGAGAGAAAAAAATAGAAGATGAGGAAAAAATATGATTTGCTTTTCTTCTGTGGCCTTTGTCTAAAACTATAATCGATATGATAAATCCAAGCAATCCGAGTTGAAATCTAGGGGACCCGACTTATCACATTCGTTGTGACAAATTGTGGGCTTAGATTTAATTAAGGTTTTAATGCGTTTATTGGCGTATTAAATAAGAATAAAGCAGGCCAGGTTTGGCTGACGTTTATTGGAGAAACTTTGATATGCAATGTATTATTACTTGATTTAGTTTGTTCTCTTTTATGTACTTACTGTTCTTAAAATGTGGTTTATAATGTTTGTAAACACTTTAGACAAGTCACAGTCGACATCCAATTAAGCACAGTTATAAAAGTCTACTACATATTGTCTTTACTAAACAGATTTTGAAACAGCAAATCTTGATGAACACAACGATCACTTATAAGTTCTGAGATTTTAATTTGATTCCTTTCACACTTCCATCGGTTTTGCTTTGATTGCTCGAAGCTAATCCTCCACGACAAATAACTCGACATAAAAAAATAATCCCAATAAATCACGAATAGAAAACACTAGTCTTCGCCAATTTTTATCTTTTTTTTTTGCAAAAATTTTTATACAAGAAGATATAAGAATGAGTGTTGGTAGGTAATCCCCAATGTCAATCCGCATTTCAGTGGAGTGTTTTAATCTGAAACACAATTCGTATGAGTGAGCTCATTGTTATTGCGTGAATGTGTTGGGTTAGGTAGCAAAATGAAAAACGAATATGGGCCACAGTCACCAGGCAGTAGGCCGAAAAGAATTAGTATTGTGTACTGAATACAAACATGCATGACTGATGGTCTTGTTAGAATCAGCATAAAATGGGATCTCTATAGAGAGTTTTTTTTTGTTCCTCTTCAGAATGCATTGGCCTTTCCGTAAACATTTTCTGTTGATATCTTCGTTGAGCATGATCCTTTGCATTGAGATTGATCGACTCTTTGCGACTGGAGATCAATAGTATCGTTGGCGGCGTTAGTCAAAGTTAGCTATGGAAAGTTATTGTTGCACTGTTTGTTTGGTTGTGAGAGGATGCTGTTGAGATCAGATGTTTCGAAATTATCGGATCATGAAGGCAGATGAGCGTGTGTGATTGTTTTCTTATCCAACCATATGTCACAGGTTTTTTTTTCTTTTTCGTCGAAACTGAAACAAAGAAGAGAAGATTTGCTGATTACAAAACGTGTTATAATGACATTTAGACATTTAGGGAAAAGTCAATGAGTGATAAAATCGTGGTGAGATTCCCAATATCTTAGAAAACAGTGATATTGGGATTCATCTCGGATAAGGAAGTTATTTATAAGTGAAGACAACATTTTGTTCCAAGCAGCGAATAATGGATCTAAAAGGATAACACTCTTATATCCCCTGACAATTCATTTGTAATGCTGCAAAATTACATGTAAACATTAATTTTGTTTTGCATGAATGAGTTTTTATTAATTATCTTCAGACTAGACACCTTGTGCATAATTGTGTTTTATAAACACAGATCACTGCAATACAATTATTTTCCTACTGTGAGTACGCCGTGCACAGATCTGCCCACCTTCGTACTAGTGTATTAGTTAAACTTTGACAGAATTACAGAAACTTGACACCAAAACGATTATTACTTGCGCAAAACGCGCCAACAAGCGCTGAACTCATTTTCTAGTTATTCAGGACTCCTTAGACTCCGTTGTCTCTGTTTACGTTATACGCACAGGTGAATAGTAGAACACTATAAAGAAGGTAATTTTGCATTGCATAAGATCAACACTTGACACATAAGCGCACATCACACAAGTACTTACACAAAGCTATTTTATATCAATATTACAAGAATTGAATACGTGAAGTGTTTAATTTGTGTGTCCTTTCAATGGTCTGATCGCACCATTAAGAGGACTCCAAAGACTCCTCAGCTAACACTCAGTACCACAAACAACAAACATTCGCACGCACTGCTTTGTGCGATATTGCCTGACGAGACGACGACAAAACCTGACACACACACCCGAGGTGCATATACGAGAAATTTAATATTTATGAGGTAGGATTGAAGCATCATCACCAAAATCCTCAGCGCCAGCCACAACCATTATTCAGCGCATCTAAACAACACAATAGCGTTGATGCAGAGGGGAGAGGACTTTTAGTCCTTCGGTTTGATTCCTTCCTTTAGGGTACTGCGTTTATGCGTTCGCTGCTGCTGCCGTTTTTTTTCTCTCTTTGATTTATTCATAACAGTTATGTGGCATTGAACTGGAATATCCACAACAAAATTGTGTGTTTATGCGAGAAAAGGCGAGGCGGAGTGAGCCCCATCGTCCTTCCGATACTGAAAGACCCTAAGTAATATCAAGAACTACCCGCCCAAAAGTTGTCCAACGAAAAGTAATATATCAAGCAATATGTTTATATCGAAACAGTGATGATGAGCAAAAGAGGGAAACTATACAATTGATCTGATCCTTCCGGTATCCTTTTCGAATTGCATTTGGTAAATGGCTGCAGAAGAAAAGAAGTATTGTTATCATAAACACACGAGGTGCTTATGAAAGGTGAGTAGAGAGGCATTGTGCGCTTTGTTGTGTGTGCATTGGTTGCACTTAAGCATCCTTCACTTTTTGTTATTCTGCTGCAGAAAGGAAAAACATCATTGCCGTCTTACTTTTCGAATATTAGCTACTTTTGCTTCAAGACGCTAACACAACCCAGTTACGTTGAGTGTAAATTAATGATGATGTTGGGTTCACGGAACTTTGGTTAGAAGGAAACGCGTCTTTAGAAAATGACCAAATTAATGAGCATGAAAAATGCATACGGATAAAAAAAACTTATTTTGGAAAAGGTTTTTATATTTCTCTCGTCTGTGTTTCTTCTTCTCCTACTTCCTTTGCGGGCGCTACACTCCGGGATGGACCTGGGCCTCAGCCAACATGCTCCGCCATCTAAAGCGGTCTTGGGCTAGGCGCCTCCAGTTTCGTATGCCCAGCTGAATAAGGTCCCTATCCAACTGGTCATGCCACCGGAGGCGAGGTCTTCCTCTACCGCGTTGTCCATCAGGGTTGGACTCGAAGACTTTACGAGCCGGGGCGTTAGCGTCCATACGCTTCACATGACCTAGCCATCTCAGTCGGGACAGTCGAATTCGTTTAACCAGTTCTATGTCGCTGTACAGCTCGTAGATTTCATCGTTTAGCCTTCTCCTCCAAACCCCCTCTGTGCAAACGGGAGCAAAAATAATCCGAAGGACTTTCCTCTCGAAGCGACCAAGAATTTCTTCGTCCACATTTGATATTGTCCATGTTTCTGCGCCATACAGTAGGACTGGGACTATCAAGGTCTTATAAATAGATAGCTTGGTACTTCGAGATAGGCGTTTGTTTTTCAGCGATTCAGCGATTGGCGAGGGTTATCCTTCGTTTTATCTCCGCGGTCGTATTATGTGCGAAATTTACATCTGATGCTAGGTAGACGAACTCTTTCACCACTTCGAATTTATTACTGTCTATTGTAACGTTTGGCTTAAGACGTCGGTGTTGTTGGGCTCTCTTTGTAGACAGCATATATTTCGTCTTACCTCGCCTGTGTTTAGCTTTTTTCATATTGGCTCCCATCCACATATCATGGGCTCTTGAGTAATTGCACGGCATTGGCACTTGTCGCACATGTATAAAATCCTGGAATCCCACGTAGTTTCCGCTCTGGAAGAGAAATTAACTGAAGTGAGACTTATGTATACACAAAAGGAAGTATGTATTAGAGTTAATAGTATTGGTTGCTTGATTGCTTAAATGTGGTTAAACAGTTCATATTGTTTGTTTATTGACAGACCATTGCACAAGCAAAAAAAAGATCTATATATAACTTACTTACCTACAGTTTATACGATTCTCATACCTTGGAATAAGTCAATCGAAAGGAAACGCAGTTAAGTTCTACACTTAAATCGCTAGATCCAAAAATTAACAAACATAAGTGTAATATTTGAGCTTCTCATAAAGCTTCAAATGTCTTTATGAAATGGAATATTCATATAGATACTTTGTACCCAATAAAAGTATCAGTCAAATGTAATAATTTTTTTAATGAATACGTTTGAGTTCAGAAAAATCTACTGATTGTACATGTGCACAGTTTTTGCCTTATGAATAAAGCTACATAAATTAAATCATTAAAAATCATGGCGATTTAACTAGCTAACTGGATAAATATAGATATTAATATTAATACATTCGAAGCCCTCTTACTCTAATTTTTTCGCCATATTTTGGCATTCCCTTTAATTTTCAAAAATCCATCCTCTAAGTCGGCGCCCTATAGGTCGAACGCCCTCTAAGTCGAAAAGCCCTCTAACTCGAATACATTTTTTCAACTCTTCGTCTATTTTCAAATCCTCTAAGTCGATTTTCAAAAAAATAAACAAAAAATTTCCTATCGCAAAATTTCCTATCCTATTGTATGGCATGCTTAGACGCTCTTTCAATTTGGCACTGGACGACGAATACATTTCATTTCATGTTATTTTTTAGTGCAATCACATCGGAAAAAAGCGCATGTGGTTGCCATTATTATTGTTTACCTATACAAGAAAGAAATAGGATGTTCACATTAAGAATAACGATTTGCATGGCGACCCACAAGGCAAACATCGAACCCAAAGAACGTGAGAAATCTAAACTATTCGCCAACCGTCCTCAAAGCACAATCATACACAATTGTCGTCTAGGGCCACATAATCGTTGTCTACACACAACCACAAATGAGCCTATAGGTTATTTGTGCACACGGCAAGGCTATACGGCTCTGTATACAAAACTGCGCTGCTTATTCATTGTGTTGTTGGTTGGCCTCAAAAAATTTGCTTTTAATATTATAAAACGTAGGTATCTGAGATGTTTTCAAGCTTCATTTAGTGAATGCATTGAGATTCCGGATGAGGTCAAACATTGCCTTTTTAAAATAGAGTCCTTTTTTTTAAAAGGTTTCATTCTCCAATTTTAAAGACTCAATCCAAAATTACAAGCTTTTTGAAGTAATTTCCTGTGTTTTTTCCTTACATGTATACTCTTTTGAATAAAATAAAGGCTTTTAAGCAAAAAAAAAAATGCTAATCCCTCTAACTCGAATTTTTCCAAAAATCCCTCGAACTAATTTTGATATCCCGTGAAAATTCGACTTAGAGGACTTCGACTGCATTTACATAAAATTTGTGCTCCTAAACGCTTCGACTGCATTTGCATAAAGTTTGTGCTCCTGAACGCTCCCTACAACTCTTACACGAAGTGAAGATAAAGTTGCAGGGCGCATAAGCTCAATAAGAAGTATGCGCCAAGTTCTGGTTTTCTTTTAGGAGAGCAATACGTTGGCTGTTCTTAGCATTGTCCAGATGGTAGATAGATCGCTGCACCGATAAAGATCACAAAATAAATGATTGGCAAGAAACAGAAAAAAAAAAAACGGTCAAGTGTGAGTTTTACTCACAAGCCTATGGTTTTATTCGCCCGCAAAGAGATTAGTTCTAACGACGTAATAAAAGTCAAAGAAAGTAACAAATCAAAATAGCTTCAGTAAAATCCTTCCTTTCACTTCGAATAAATCTAAGCAAAAGAAAATCTTTGCCCATATGATGAACGCAGCAGGCGTGTGGAAATTGCTTTGCGGCATTTAATGGTTGAAATACCCGCAGTTTGTAAGTTTGTAGTAAAAAACTGATCCGATTTAAATCGTTAATATCTCAAAGGATTATGTGAAAAATGGCGTTTTCGGATCTTTGAAATTAGCATGTCATTATTTTTTTGAATAACTAACTCGAAAACTATTAGAGCCAGAATGCATAAACTAAGGCTTACGTCAAGACCTACATTTCAGACTTTTTTTTTTAGATTTTTAGACACATGGGTGTGGAAATGAGGGTTTGGGAGACGCCTTTTTTTCACATTTTAATTTTAATATCGCGAAAACTTTAATTCTATACGAAAAGTTCAAAATGGAGACTTTATTTTTTAATTGGTATTTAATTGAATTTACTATGAATAAAAAATCATGCAAGACTTTTCTGTATTTTTGAGATATCTCAATCCATAGCTCCAATTTTTTTCATATTTTTAGATCAGATGTTTTAAAAAATAAAGTGGGTACCACGATACATCTGTAAATTTTTGTCAGTTTGATGGCTAATAACTCCTTACCAATAAGGCGGTTACAGTAGCAAAACTTTATGTGATCGGTACCATTCTCTTTCCAACGATACCCATATCAAACATACAAAAATAAATTTGTTTTTCAAATTTAGTATTAGTACTAACTTTTTCGCTAGTATGGAATTCTTGTCTAACTTTGTTTTTTTCTTTCTTTGGACAGTGAAGCACATCTTCTGGTTAAATTTGATTTCTTAATTCAAAATAGTTCGCTAGTTACCAAGATTAAAGCCTAATGACAGACATTTTTATAATCAGGATCCCGCCCCTTTTCAATAATACCCATATCGCCATCACAGCTGATAAAAGTTTCTTTGCGCGTTAGTATTAGCACTCCTTTAATCTCCGACTAATTCCGAAAATTTTATTTATTTTTGGGTTGTCCAGCTACACCTTTAGTCCAAATTGAATTCCTTGCCTAACGACGAATCAAAAGTAACAAGCGTTTTTGTGAATCGGACAGGACAGACAGACAGGGGGACACCGAAGTGATTCTATAAGGGTTTCGTTATTCCTTTGGAACGAACCCCTAAAAAAAGACAGGTTTTCTCATGCACACTGTAATTCAAAGGCCATTGCCTTCAGTGACAAATTGCATAATTAGCTAATGTCACAAGTCGTGGTAACTGGAGGAATAGTTTGTTTACTTAAATATAATAAAATTTTAAAAATATCTTTATCACAGCATACGCTATGATCAAAGCACAAGCAACAATGACGAATGCAGCGTAGATAGGCGTCTTAACATCATGCTAGACTATATAATTAATGTCTTAATTACAACATAAACAAATCAAAAATATTTTTCTGATTAGCATTGCTACGTTCATCCAAAGCAGCGTTTCCCCTGTGACCAACTTTACATTTTTTTCTTTTCGATATTCAAATTTAATTTAATTCTAAAATATTTATAGTGTGTTTGTATTTGACAGCCCTAATCTGAAATCTGAGCTATAAGCTTGACCAACGCAGAACATAAATTGTAATAAGTCGAAAAGAAAATTAGCGTGGGCTGGTATTTGGAATATCGGGTTGGGTAATTCAAATAAATGATAGGTTTTGCTGAAAATTAAGTAGATTTATGTGAAACTTAAATATTTAAATTTTAATGTGATGTCAAAGAAATATATTTTTTAGCATCTTTTATGTACTAGATATCATTGGCCGCTTACTATTGTCTTTTTGAGCGACAGTCGAGGAATGAAAAGTGGGGTAGTGTCGTCCAAAGGTCGTTGATAAAAAAATTAAAACCAGTCAAGTACAAATTTTACTCACACGATGATTTAGTTCTGTCGCCAAGTATTTGGAATTTTAAGTTAACGAAGTTAACAAATCAAAATAACCTTGTGTGGGCTATTACGCAGACTATTTATTTATTTTTTGGTTTATTATTCTATATTAAACTTATTATAATCGTAACAGAAAAAAAAAATTAACACCCCCTAAAATTTTGTATTTTATAATTGCGAATGAACCTTTCAAACCAATTAAGCGATTAAGCCACTGCGCCACGTCTCAACCTATATGAAGCGTATTTAATTAAGTCAATCGGCAAATTCTTGATGAAAAAAGGTTCTTTCTATCATGTCATGAATGAAAAAACGTTTTTTCTTTCATGCCATGATTTAAAAAAGAAAAGACAAACCTCAGTATCAAAATCTCAAGTTTATATTGCGATAATTTTTACGAAACTTTTTTTTTGAGTTAACGAATTTGAAAAAAAAAAGAATATAAAAATACAAAATCGTTATCATCCAGGCCTATTTTTTTGTTTCTTTGACTTTACTTAATTAACGACATGTTTTTAAAAAAATGGAGTGGTTTTGTTCTTACTAACAACCTATGATTCTTCGCGATTTGATTTTAAAATGTCGATTACAACCAGACCTGTAAGAGAATTAATTATTTTTGTACTTAAGTACTTGAATTTTTTTGAGTACAAGTACAACCAAGTTACACTCGTTTTAGATTTTTGCGTGTGGTGAATAAGTAATACGCACAGTGGCTTCCAACGGTTGCCACGCCAGCAATTTATTCATTTGTTTCGCTTAGCGCTTAACAACGCAAGCATTCGCCACAAACAAATTTATATACATCGCAAGATTTCTTAATGTCGGTTTCATACAGAATCTTGGCAGATCATTTCATGGAGCGGAGTGAATTTCCTGCTCTGGAAATGACGGAAGTTTTACCGTACCACAGCAAACACACATAGGCCAAAAAAACACAATTCGTATTGATGCTTTTGACAGTTTATTTTTAGAACATACCATTCCAAAACACGCGCATTCAATTTAAACAATTTAAAGCTTTTCGCATTGCTGTTTTCCTGTCTGTTATTGTTTTCGTCCTCAGTGCCAGGTTATTTAATACTCGCACTGTTTGCATTGGGAATACATAAACCCCGACAAGTGACACTTAACTCAGCTCTATCTATGTTAAAACAAAAACATGTTTACATCGACATGGCCCTCTTCTCTACAGTTAACCCAAGTCGCCTAGGACATAAGCATATAACAAGAGAAAACATAACCAATAACAACTATTTTCCACCCTCAAGCTCAATTTATAGGCCTATCCTTGTGCTTGTGTATGTGGTGAGGCTGAGCTCGATGTATCTGTGGTGGCATCCGCACACGACATAAGTTCAGACCCACCCCGTTAAGAAGCTTGTGCAGTACTTTACTGTGTTCTATATGTCCACCAGCACATGTTCCATTAATGGTGTTGAGAATTCGAAAAATCTGTTTGTGACATGCCTGTGTTGTTTTTGTTCCTTCCATATTTCGAACATTACCCGAAATAACACTGAGCGTGGCTGCCGCCCAATAATCCACCCACTGAACCCTCGATGCCTGGAACCAAATCAGGGAGTCAACGATTTCATTGTACAACTACAACACAACAGTTCTCGTTTCTCGTTCCGTTGGTGAAGTGTAGCACGCAAAATATGCGTATACGTCGTCGTGGTGGGGTGGTCGCTGGTGGGTGGTTGGGTGGATTGTCTGGCTTTGAAGCAGTATCGTTCTTCTACTACTTCTCCTCACGATCTGAATATTATACGCACCGTTTTTGCTGTTGATGGTGTTTGGCTTTAAATTCTGCGTACTGTTTGTTTGTTTGTTGGAATATTCAGTTAAGTTCCCCAGAACCCTGCCAATGGTGGTGGTGTTGGTGATGGGGGTGGTGTTGATGTTTATGTATACTTTGGGTAGTGAAGTTGAATTTTTAAATTGAATTTTTTAAGGGATGAACAATTCAAATGAGAAAAAGTCCACCTTATCAAAAAAGGAAAGCTTAAAGTATTTTCCAGGACTTATTGTTTTTTTCTTTTTGCATGGGAACATTTTTGGACAGCTCCATCCCTATGCGGCTTTTACAAAATGACTTCACAGAAAAGCAGGAAGCACAGGAATTGCTTAATTCAGCTGCTTAACTCATTCGTGATTCACTGCAAAAGAAAAATGTCTATTCGCCGTCACGTGCGTCGTCGTACCGCTGATCTTAGATTCTGATAAGATTTTTATTATGGATGACGTGGTTCGATTTGATGAGCCGCAATAACTTAAAGTTTAATTTGTTTGAAATATATTGCCTTGGCGCCTGGTTCTTAATGATCCATCTGCCAAGTGATACACATAGGTCGTGGCAGTATGTAAATTACAATTGTTCCAAGTAGGACTTGTGCAATAAATAATCAGTATCATTCCGAAATCGATCGGACAGGCATGTAGAGCTATTTCTCCATTTACTTGAAACAAGTTGTCACAGAACATAAATGTATTTTGATCAATGTTTCCATAATCGGATGTCAGTTCTTGTTGTCTGCGGTGCAACATATCTTCAATCATATTTTACGATAATTTCGCCACAGCAACAATGGCTCAGTAATTTTACATAACGAAATTATCAAAGTATATAAGTGTCTTTGTTATTTTTCTGTAAAACAGAACACGCATCAGGCATGGTATTTTCCCATTGGCTATCATCTTCATCTTTCAACAAAAAATATGCGTTCTGGCATCACTGTCTATATTCCTATA
Organism: Syritta pipiens; assembly: GCA_905187475.1. Classification (NCBI taxonomy): domain Eukaryota; kingdom Metazoa; phylum Arthropoda; class Insecta; order Diptera; family Syrphidae; genus Syritta; species Syritta pipiens. Next base: position 56,781,339 of record LR994572.1, on the reverse strand, counting down.
TATATATACATACATACATGTATCCATATTTCACATCTCATACCCTACAACATCGTTTCTACGCGATCGTCGTCATGCCAGCTGTTTGCAAATTTTAGCTGAACAAATGGGGGTTGAAGTGAATGTGGAAAACACCACTGATTTCTCATTTTCTGACTGATAACTGAGTTATTATTTCTTAATGATTTTCCCGAGGTCTACAAAACGTTTTTGGATTTTCGAAATTCGCGTATTGACGTTCTATCGTTTTTGGCTAAAGCCCCAAAAGTATTGGGGCCAGAATGCTGAAATTAGTATAATTGAATTGTAGCCAATTTTTTGTGATTCTTTTTGGATTTTTTGAAGCGGTTTGAAAATTACAGGGGGGAATGGCTTTTTGAATTTTTACAGAACCATAAAAATGGTTATTGTGAGTCTACCTTAAAAGATAGACATATGAATCGCTGAATTTTTTTTAGAACTTTTTGAGACGATCAATTCCCCGTAATTTTTTTTTTATTTACAACTGTTTATACACTCCCGCCTTAGAAGCCTTCCAGTTCTCGACTTTATTTACAAAGCTCCTAATATCGTTAACTTATTGTGCCAAAACTTCTAAAAAATATAGCCTATACCGCTAACACATACTCAACAATGCTACTGGTGAAAACCGCATGGAAATCCCTTCCTGAGATTAGACTCGCAAACATTAAATTGAACTTTGTTTTATAATATTTGTAGATTTATAAAAGAATAGATTAGTATAGATAATAAACCTAAGTAATCGTGACAAAAAACAAAAAATTTAACACCCCCAAATCTTCGCAGTTTGTATTGAGTCCATATATGGAAAAAAAGTTAAACCGTCCACCGTACGGCGTCCTCCGGCCGATTCCAAATTTACTAAAATCTCTATCATTTCTAGACTATTAGAGCTATTAGGACCCGCTCAAAGATAGTGCTGCGGGCGAGCCCTTTTTTATTGGTTTATTGATGCATTAATTATTACCACGCCAGAGGAAAGAAAAGGGGTTTCTGGAACGATTTTTAAAAACTGTCAAACAGAATTTGAAATTTGGCTCAGCAAACTTGGGATTAGAACAGCCTTAGCCCTGTTCTTTATCCCCATAACGTGACATACCGATCAGACAACAGTGAGGGAACTAGACATATCTTTAAGTCAGCTGAAATAATTAGGAAAAGGAAATCAGTTGTAATATTTGCTCAATAAACCTCAAACCTCTAACTTCAAATTTCAAAACGTATAACTTAAAAGTCTTGCTAATTGCGAATTAAACGGCATCCTCATATTCACTTTGTGATCAACCGCTCAATAAATATTTCCTTTTAGAATTGGTCATATTCGATTGTTTTATGCAGGTATCACCTAAAACTCCAAACATGTTGCTTCGGTTATGTAAGCGTCGATGACGTCGTCGTAATTATCTCACTGCCAATTATTATTTCACTTTGCCAATTGCCAGTATCAATTGCTATGGTTCGAAAGGAATTAACGAAACCATTTTATCATTGCGTGTCTCTGTCTGAATGATTCAAAAACTGCCCATGAAATTTGAGCCTGCCTTGTTAAGGGGTGAAATTTTGAGGGAAGATTAGGAAACTCAAAAATGAAATGTATTTTTTTTTTCGGAGCTAGTTATGGACTAAAGAAAAAGTTTGTACTACATTACAGCAACCATACTCTAATTAGAAAGGAGATGGCACCCAATTAATTTTCGAAAATTTGTAAGCGTTAATGCGCCATATTCTAAAAATACTGAAGCTGAAAAGTGACTGTACAATCTTTTATTCATACTAAAATAAGTTAATAACTAAGTTTCTTGAACACCTTTTTTTGTTGGAATCTATTGAGTATTGGTATCGTCGGATAGGTCTTGCAAAATTGAGATATTAAGCTTTATAGTAAGTATACAATCCTCCTAGAGTCAAGAAAAGTTTTCGCAATTCACCGTTCGAAGCTGGCATTAAGCAGTGTCACATGTGTCAAATACATAGTGGCTCTGGCGCTTGTAGGGCTTTCTCACTTATACACTAGTACTAATCAGGCGCCAGAACTAACCCCACAGTAAATCAGGTTTCAATAAAAAATGATTCTGTGTGGATATTGATAACTAACTATCTTACTTGTTCTATTTTCACGAAACAAATTGAGATTCGTAATTAGTTAGGTTGCGATTTGAATGGCGCAGTAATTGTTGCTTTCACGAAGCTTTGACTCTGACTGTAAATTCGAATGACAAACACTCTCGTTAATTTAAGAATACAAACTTCAGGCTCCAACATCCGACAAGTGCACAGCTGATCTATTTCGTAAAACTCATTGTGGTGACAACATAATATATTAACACCAAGTCGGAAAGAAGAAGGCATTCCTTCCTTCTGACCTTCGACCGGCAATCATTTATAAATGTTCACTTTCCTTAATAAAGTGTAAGTGATGGGTCAATGGAGTAAAAATAAATTATTTATAGTTTTTACGTCGATAATCGTTGCCATAAAAACAATAAATTACTTGATTTTCCTGTTCACTCCAGTCCAGGTCACTACATATGCGTATCCTCTGACATCATATAAAAGGTAAACATAAAAAAAGAAGAATAGAAGTACGGATCACAACCTTTTGGGAATATAGACGAGGCTATTGTGATGACGATACTAGGTAGGACTATCGGGGTCTGAACTCTCAAATATTAATAATTTATTGATTAGGTTTGCTTCCCAAACCGAAACTTTTTAACGAAAAGAATAATTTATTATGAATTTCTGGAATACCTGTTTAATGTGATATGCCGCATCAAATGAGGTATCTCTATGTAGCATGGACCCAATGTGACACAATGCTTGTAATATTCTCCCAATAAAATAATAAAATTATCTCGCAACCCTTTGACTCCACTTGTGTCCTCCACCGTAAAAACAATAAAAGGCAATAAATTTCTGAAACACACTTAAGTACGTACGTTAGTCTCCTTGTCAGGCAAAAAAAGAAATTCAGAAACAGTACTATTTTCGATGGCAGCTAATTTTGTTTTATTTCTCGATAGTCCATATATTTTTCGCAATTTTTAAAATGATATTCTATTTAACATGGCTTGGAGGTCCTACCTCCTTAGATTATCCTAAGTGGAGACACCAAAAGAGACAAATAAAAATCACATTTTGTTTTTCTTCTTTTTTCTTTGTTTTCAATTAAATTGGAATCTAAGCTATGCATTTTTATAACTCGTATTAATAATAATTTTACAAACCTTCTCACTGAACAAAAAATATATTCCAATACGTAGAACTCAGGGTACCTCACAAGGTAGTGAACGGCGTGCAACAATAAAAACCAGAAAAGAGACAAAAGCACACCAAAAAATTCATCCCAGAAACATATTATTCAAATGTGTGTTTTACAAGTTACCTTTCGCTGTCATAAATCATAAAGTGATCCTTTTTTGATTCACTATTTGGTCTGGACGACGGCGACGACGACGACCAAGACGACCAAGAAGACGACGGTGTGCTGCATGTATTTTTTAAATATGAAATTCATTCGACATGGTCCCTAAATAAGATAACTTCCCCAACAACACCAAACTCACGAATGTGTTTTTTTATTCGGTTTTTTTTATTTCTGATTTCTGTTCTCTGAGAGTCATAACGTTGTCCGCTATTTCTATATAATATATTTTTTTTATTTACGAAGAAAACTTCGAAAGGTTATTGATAATCGTTTTATGTTTTATATTTCGCTTTTTATTTCAGGTGAGAAACCGTTTAAATGTGAACACGAAGGTTGCGATCGGCGGTTTGCGAATTCCTCCGATCGCAAGAAACATTCACATGTACATACGTCGGATAAGCCCTACAATTGTCGCATCAACGGCTGTGATAAGTCATATACTCATCCATCGTCACTGAGGAAACACATGAAGGTAAGAAGTAATTGTATTACTTACTCGTTTACTAATAGAAACTGTTACTTAAAAAACTGTTCCTTAAAAAAACTTTTACTAAAAAAACATTATGAAACAATTTTTATTTATTTTCTGTTAATATTTTTGTCCGTACGCCGGCCGATTTATGAAGTACTAAAAGCTGCACCGTGCCTCAGTTATTAGCGATGAAACTCGGCGCGAAAATAATGCTATGCGAGTCGTTTATTTTGTGGTGTCGACGTGTGAATAAGACCACCGCAAAGGGGAGAAAAGAGGGTTTTAATTTTTTTTAATTTGTCCAAATCAATTGAAAACTGTCGACCAGAGCTCTGGAGTTTAACTCAACAATAGAGCCAGGTCTCCTATAGGTCCTTAAGTTGAACCATGGCGATTAGACCACCAAGGATGAAGAAGTAATGGTGTTTTTCCTGATTCGCTGAAAACTGCTGTTGTATTGCCCCTTCACAAGAAAGGCGACACTATGGCTTTGAACAACTATCGCCCCAGTTCACTGCTTTCTCCAAAGTTTTTGAAAAAGACATAATTTCAAGAATGATTTCCTTCTTAGACACAAAACTTTTCTTCAGCGAATTTCAATTTGGCTTTAGAAGCGGTAGGTCTAATGAAAGCGCGTTATTAAAGCTGGTTGGGAAAATATACAATATAGTCTAAACGCATCTCAAATTCCTTCTTGTTTGTTCATTGATATAACCAAAGCTTTTGACATGGTTAATCATACTATTCTTTTAAATAAGTTTTTTTATGCTGGATTTCGGCGATTTTTCTATGATTTGTTGGCATCCTACCTTAAAAATCGGCGTCAAATTGTAAAAATTAGTAATGCTTTCAGTTCTGCAAAATATGTGAATACCGCAAGGCTCTGTCTTGGGCCCTCCACTGTTCCTGATATATGTAAATTCTTTATTTAGTCAACCCCTTAAAGGCAAAATCACAGCTTTTGCTGATGATACTGCATTTTCATATTCCAACGACAGCTATCTAAACTTTTATTTCGACGTCAACTACTTGGATTTACTACGACGATGGTTTAGAAAACGTAAACTGCTAATCAGCAATAAAACAAAATGTATGACCTTTATTATAAAAGGTTTTCTAAATGATGACTTGCCCCTATTTTATCACTCTCCTGACTGTTTACGTTTTTGCTCAACTGGTTTAATTGATCCTGATAGTGTTACCTTCAAGGAAAATAAGAACTGCAATGAAGATTGCTTTCGTAATGAGAGTGTTGACAGTTTCAAGTATTTGGACATTATACTGGATAATCAATTGGAACGGTCATACCTCATACTTAAAAGCCTTCTAAGCCTATATTGCAATGCTCAAGTTTTGAAAATGGTTTATAATGGTTTGTTTAAATCTAAGCTGCAATATGGCATCATATGTTGCGGTGGTGCTTATTCTAATAAAATTGAACCTTTGCTAATCAAACAAAAGCACGTATTCAGAATCATGAATAAAGTAAATAGAAGAACACCTAGCTTTACATTGTTCGAAGGCATGGAAATTCTTCCATTAAGACACCTGTACTGCTATATAGTCTTGAAAATATTTTTTGAAAATTCAGGATTCTACAATGTTAGGTTTCACGAAAACTACAATTTACGAATTAACACCGGAAACATCGCAACCATTTCTACTATTTACAAATCGCAATTTTGTCGGTTGTATAGCGTCACAGCTCCTAAACTATTTAACTCTTTACCACACTTCCTAAGGTGTGAGAGGACGAAAATTGTTTTTTAAGTAATATTAAAAAAAGAGGTCAAGTGTGAGTTCTACTCACGCGCCGAGCGTTTCGTTCTTTCGTCAGCAGGACTCAATTTAAGTTAACGAAACTAACAATGTCAGGTTGGTTCAATAAAATTTTTATTATTTTTTCGAATGAAATTACATAAAAGAAAAATATTTCTCATTTGCTGATCGTGCCAACCGTGTGAAAATTGCTTGGTGAACTTTAAGGAAATAGTCACAAGCTACTCACTCCACTGAGACAATTTATCGACAGTTCATAACGCAAAGTAAATCGTAAGATCGCGGTAAACTACCCCTAACCTAAACCGCCAAGTCGTATTTTAGTTCCAAGACTGGGAACGCCTCTTAATATGTTTGAGCCTCACAATATATTAAAGTAGCCCGCATAAAGTATTCACTGTGTAGTTGATCCTGACTGAAACTGTAGGCACCACCGTTGATTCGATATATGGGATTCCTCCGCAACCGCCTGGATAAGAAAAGATTGCCTCTGTGGCGAACCCCTCCCCCTCTCTCGTTCGCTGCCACCAACAACCTTCCAAAGGGATTTTCACCGAATCTCCAGTTGAGGTACTAGGCATCCACCGCTCACCACGTGGAGGTGAGAGTAGGAGTTGGTAAAAAGTGGTTTGTCTTTTATTGTAATAATAATAAAACCTGCGCACTTGTTTACCGTTTGAGCAGCAAAAAAATTATAACATGGTTATTACTTAAATAAATTTAAGTATTAGCAGAAACTTACATATTTAAGATTGGCTACTATGATCAATCATTTTCTTACTTCGCTTCGTTTCTTTTTTTAAGAGAGAAGAAAACTGTCATACAAAATATTCATTTTGCAAAATTGATGTGAGTCCTTCGCTATTTAACAGTTCCAGAAACATTTAAAGTTGAATTGCATAATAAGAAACAAATACATTACGTTGGAGAAAAAAAAAAAAAAAAAGTCAAACCAGACAAAATCGAGGATCGAACCTAAGACCCTCAAGCAGAGCGCGAGCACTTTAACCACTTCACCAACGCCACTTCGAAATTTCATTGTCTATTTCGGTATAGGAAACACGTAGAAAAGTTTGTGTGTGTGATATAATCGCTAGTTGCCCTTTTTTAGCGAAATGCTCATATAATTTAAATCGTTAATATTTCGAAATATTGTGTGAAAATTAAATTTTTTTTGTATAACATTTTTTTATTCTATTGATGAGATCTACAAAATTGCGTTTTCGGATCTTTAAAATTCGTATGTCATTGTTTTTTGGTTTTTGGCCAATAACTCAAAAACTGTTTGAGCCAAGATGCTCGAACTAAATTTAAACTAAAGATTACGTCGAGACCTACATTCTAGATTTTATTCAGATTTTTAGACCCGCGGGTGTGGAAATGCGAGGGGGGGGGACGCTTTTTTTTCGCACTTAAAGCTTAATATCTCGAAAACCGAGCCTCGGAACAAAAACCTCAAAATGAAAACTGTATTTTATTTTACGAGACCTATCCAACGATACCTAACTCAATCAATTCCGTTAAGAAAAAAAATTAAAAAAATTAGTTATTAATTAATTTTAGTACAAATAAATAATCATAAGAGATTTCTGGATATATTTGCAATATTGCGATGAGTTGCCCCATTACTCCAATTTTTTTCAGATTTTTTGGCCCATTATTTTAGAAAATAAGGTATGGGACATGGTACACCAGTCGGTTTTTTGAAGTTTGCGGGCTTATAACCTCTTACCAATAAGACTTAGATGCTAATTGTGGTACAACTTTTTGATCTCGCTATAATTCTCTTTCTAACGTTACCCATATCAAGTATCTAAGAAAAAAAAACTATTTTTTGATTTTAGTATTAGTACTAACTTTTTCGTTAATAAGTGACTTTCTTCAAACTTTTTTTCGGAACTTTCTTTGGGCAAGTGAAGCACATCTTCTGTGTAAATTTCATTTCTTAATTCCAGGTGGTTCACCAGGTACCTAAGATAAGGATTAGTGACAGACAGACAGACATTTTTGTAATCTCCGCCCCGCCCCCTTTCCAATGACACCCATGTTGACCACAAAAGTTAATAAAATTTTTTTTAAAGGTTAGTTTCAGTACTAACTTTTTCTTTAATATACGACTAATTCCGGAAAAAATTCCTGATTTATTTTTGGGTTGCCAAGATACATACCCATTCCAAATTTCATCCCTTAACTACAGAGGATTCAGAAGTTATTAGCAAATATGTAAAGGCGGCAACAAACAGACAAAATAGAGACGGACACATAAGTGAATCTATAAGGGTTTCGTTATTCCTTTGGAACGAAACCCTAAAAATAGCTTTTTAAATTTAAACATCGCGAAATTATTCACTCGTGCTTCTAACTGTTTAACTAATTGGTTTATTATAATATATATTCTACTCCCATATTTATTTATTATATGTTTACTTCCCCATCAACTGTGAGATTTTTTATAACGCTATATCTGTAAATTTTCAATGTACTTTCGCCACTTACCACTTTGGTAACAGATTGTTACCAAAGAAAACAAAAAAAAAACTATGGGGTTTAATTTTTTTTGGTCTCCCAACTTTTTTCTGCAAACCTTAAAAATTTTTGAAATTTGTTTTCGCCCTTTTTGCATATCATATTTTTTTTCGAAATTGTTGATTTTTAGCTGAAACCGAAATAGATATCATGATACTTTCTGCATCAATTTACGATCAACTTTTTACGAGAAAATTGCTTTTCTTTGTGATCTTGAACTTTGATTTCTTTGTTCTCTTGAACTTCAGAATATTTCTCAGACTCTGTGCAACTGACTGGCATAAGTGTGATCAAAGACCATTCACACGGAGTTTGGTAGATAAATTAAAGATAATATAAATTAAAATCAACAGTAGGTTTGTTGTTGCGTATTTGTTAAAAAGTTGAATTGGCTAAGGCCAAATGTAAAATATGCTGTCTTTTTCGATTAACACAAAATTTGAGAAAAAATAATTTAAATAAAATAAGATAAAATAATTTAAATTCGCCTTTGAAATAGAACGTTTAACTCAAATTGTTGTTGTTTAGTAATGTTAATCTTTATTATTCAGTATAGACAGTGTAAATATAGAAAATTATAATTACACCAAGTACTTTGATATTTAAATCTAAGATTTTTTAAAAAGTGGGAATCTGTGTACAGTAATCAAAGACTCTGACTTATAGCACCAATTTGTGAATGGCTATCATATCCAAGTTCTAAGTTTAATATTAAAAACTTTACATAGTACAGAACTTCTTCCCATTAAAACTTAAAATATATAATTGAAGCATACAATTATAACCTCCTCGTCTTCTGTTTTTGGAGAATGTTTCACACTAACTAAAACAAAACAAACATTTTTTTCAGGTCCACGGAAATTTGGATGAAAAATCACCGTCTCACGGCTACGACAGCGAAGGTGAAGAGTCTAGCTCATCAAGCATAGTGACAGGAGGTGCACAAACTCCTCCATCGGCCAGGCTTATTGACTTAGCGGCAAAATCGTCACCTATGTCAATTAAATCAGAGTCCAGTGGACTAAGCCATCCACACGTTATTAGTGCTGTTAGCGGTATTAGCAATAGCAACGATTCAAAGTCTCCCGCGCTTTTAGTTTCTGCATCGTCATACCTGCCCCCGCCCTTAGGACCACCACCATCTCACCACCATCATTACCACGGTTCGACATCTGTGCCCGCTAGCTCACCGGGAAGCACAGCTGCCAATGCGACTACAATGCTAGTAACTGGCCACCATAATCATCATCTACTGTATCACCCATCTCAACACCATCCACCATCAGAATGGTATCCCACAGCCGCTCCAGTCACAGGTGAACCAATGAATCACCCCCTAAATCACTTCGGTCACCATCATCACCACCACCATCTCGTGCATGCTGGTGCGGCCACAGCATATTGAAGATTACAAAACGAGTAGGCATACCATTCTAAATAGAAAAGAAAAAAAACAAGTTTCAATTTCCTCAAATTTTGTTCTTAAGTTTTATTGACTACCTGATGCATATAGTGTAACATCTAGTTAGAATTAGAATTGCGCAATGTTACTCAATGTGCTTATTCATATATTCAGACAGAAATAAAAGCTTTTCTAGTACAAACTTAAACCTAATATAATACGTAATTTAAATTTATATAAACATATAAAATAAAACTAGTGTTAAATAAATAAAATCAACTAAATAACCATTTCACCCAAAAAATATTACCGAAAATCTATGATATTTTTATATGTATGTGAATTTTTATGCCGTATTTATGAAGCTGATGATCTTCTCGATTATTATCTCCCTGTGACACCCCACACTTTTAAGAATACAAACTGATAAAGGAAACAATTTCATCGAAAATATCTAAAAGTAACCAAATAGTGCCTGTTGTCACTCTCTTAACTATTTTACTAAGCAAATAAAAGGAAAAAATTAAAAAAATATACTGCCTAGGTCTTCTCTTTCAATGGACACTATGTGATTCGAGTAAGATACGTCAATAGAGATTTAGTGAATATTTTTGGTTGGTAAATAAACGCGAACTTTCAAATATGAACATTCTTTTGTATTGCATTATATTTATTTAAAAGGAAATTTACTTTTCTTTTTCCGACCAAAAGTTTTTTTTTTCCGTTTCGTCTTTTTTCTTATTTTGTTGTAAATACGATTTTTTCGAAACTTTTTTTTTCAGTTTCATGTATGTATTGTAAAACTATTAATGTATAAATGATTATTCAAAATATTACGATTGTGACTACTTTAGGTAGGTGATGACAAAATAAAGCGGAATACGTATAATTTATTCATAAAAAATAATCGTTTTAATCGTTTTGTAAGTTGGCAAAGATACTAAAAATAGGTAAACGGTGTCATACCATATGAACTATATTGACTGACTCCATTCACAACTGATGTAATAGAACATTGAGACATCATTGAGAACTGTGATGATGAACTCATAATTTTATGCTTTTGGCCGGTCTAATTTTCGGCATTAACAATGTAATTACTTACATATATGCGATTGACAAAGATTTGAAATGCATTGATGACGGCTGAAGATTAAAGGCATGTATCATGCAAAGTTTGGATTGACTGGCTCCTAAAAGTATCCAGATTTATATATACGAGGCCTGTTCAAAAAATATGGTGAAATTTCAAATTTCGCGACCTACGTGCATTCGATTGTCGATTTATTTAACAGTTATATAACTGGTGACGAATCATGGGCATATGGTTATGACATCGAAACCAAAGTCCAATCGTCCCAATGGAAGAGACCAGGAGATAAATTTTTTTCGACAGCAGGAAATCGCCGAACACGCAAAACACGGCTAACTTTCATGCCTAACTTTAAGACGACTATACTAACATAATAAAATAAAAAAAGTCGATAATCGAATGTACGTAGCCCGCAAAACTTGAAATTTCACCATATTTTTTTAACAGACTTCGTATACAGTCGAATCCCTCTAAGGCGAATTTTTAAGGGACTTCAGAACTAGTTCGAGTTAAAGGGGTTTTGGAAAAATTCGAGCTTATTGATTGATATTTTTTTGTTAAAAAGCCTTTTTTGCACTGCAATGCTTACGTCACTGGTAGGCGTCTACATGTTACTCTTTTTAAGGTAGATTTCCAGTACACACACTAAATGAAGCAAGAAAGTATCTCAGATGTCTCACTATTTTCAGATTAAAAACAGATTTTTTGGAGCCCAACCAACAGCACAATGAATAAACAGAGCAGTTGTTTATACAGAGGCCCGAGGTTGCGTGCACGATGCGCCTAAAGGTGGCCCTTCACGACGACCATGTTCGCTCCTATGTTCATTGGGTTCGATGTTCGCTATTTTTGCTGTGAATATCGCCTAGTCTTTCTTTCTTGCATAAGGGCGACCACATGTGCTTTTTTCTCCGACGTGTTTGCACTACAAGAATCAACACGAAATGAATGTTCGCGAAATGTGTTCATCGTCTAAGGCCACCTTAAAGAGTCAGAGAATAGGAGTGCGCGTGATTGATACAAGTTGTGAGAGGACATCTATTGTTTATTTTTGTGCAAAAGAAAAAAAAATCGACTTAGAGGTATTAAAAACAGACCAAGAGTCGAAAGAATGTATTCGAGTTAGAGGATGGTTTTTGAATGGAAAATTGAGGGGAATGTCAAGCTAGAGGAAAATTCGACTCAGAGGCAGTTCGACTTAGAGGGATTCGACTGCATTTTTTATAGAAACTTTATATAAAAAAAAAACAAAAATGCTTGCATTTGGTTATACAAGATCCTGTCAATAGGATTCGCGTCTGCAATTTTGACTTAAGGCTTCATCTCTCTACCATACCTGCTTATGTATACACCTTTCGAAGTCGGCAACGTTCTTTTGTACGTTCTCTTATGTCCACTCTTTTGACAGTTGATATGTAATGAGGCGGAGGATATCAAAAAAAATTCACATTCACACTGCTTTTTAAAACTCAACTGAACCTAATAAAAGGTGTAGTTTCACTTTAGTATACATTGAACAAATAAAAGTAAAAGTTTACCAAACTGCCAGTGGATATCCGCTTGTGAGTCAACTCAGTAACCACGAATCTCGTTTAATCGAATTTCAATTTCAACCACTTTGCCACGATACCCAGAGTGACTTTGGTCAGCATTGGCATTTGAATTTCCCGCGTTACGAATTTATAATTTATGATTTTTTAATTAACTTCCCAATGGACTGGTTGCATGTACATCACATCTGGAACGAATCGATAACTGATTTATGGCTAACATAAATTTATTAGGTAGTTCTGTTTATCATAAGATTGTAGTGCATCGTATTGGTGTATAATACAGAAATGTATGTAACCGATTTATCTTCCACGAATGTTCGCGTGTATTTACAAATCTCTCTTTCGCTTTATAATTGCTTCTATTTGCTAAAATAAAAAAAAAAAACTACATTGCCATAAAAATGCGAATAATAATATCAACGACATTTTTGGAGTAGCGACGCGAGAAAATTGTCTTCGTGCTCATAAATGACAGGATGACATTACACGAAACTCTAAGATTTTTTAACACAATCATGCCGATTATGGAATCCGGATTATGGTGACCGATTCGCAACGCATCCGCATTCGCAGTTCAACCCTATTATAGAATTCGGCGGATGCACTACATTATCGGTCCGCAAAACCTCTTTATCGATCCTTTTTCGAATCAGCTGTTTTCTGTAAATTTTCCATTTTTCGTGTTTTTAATGTGTTAAAGAATAAGAACGGTGTGAATAAAAAGTGTAGAATAAACAATAAAATGGACACAATTGCTTTTTATATGGAAGAAGAAGACGAAGAAAATTGTTCCAGAGAAATTCGTTGGAAAATAAGAAGCAGGGCGAAGGATATTTTATCTCTACCGGACGATGTGGGATTGTTTGTCTTCTACCCAGTATTTCTCTTTAAGATTTGTAAAATACTTCAGGCTAAATAAAACGGCATTCAAGTATGTGTTGAACATACTGAAAGAAAAACTGCCACCAGTGGTTAGATCCACATCCTTAACTCGGGAACTTAAGTTTGCTGCCTGCTTAAGGTTCCTGGCTGAGGGTGGATATCAAACCGGCACTGGCAAAGACTTCGATCTTGAAATTGCTTAACTAACAGTTTCCGTAGTTCTTTCCGAAGTTTTTGGGTTACTCGAAGAACAATTATGTCCAAAATGGATAACAATGCAAATGAGCGAAGAAGAAAAGCGGGAGGCAAATTTGTACTTTTACTAGAAATCAAGGATTCCTGGTGTGATTATGTGCATAGATGGAACGCATGCGAAAATAACAAAGCCGTCAGGAGAAAATGTCCATCTATTTTACAATAGAAAACGCACATATAGCCAAAACATTATGATAGTAATTTATGAAATTATGAATAGTTATTAAAGAACTTCTAACGTTTTATTTTAGATATGTGATCATAGATGTATGCAAGATATCTTGGTGCTCTTATTTTGGGCGAATAGCGGCACTGCACATTGCCTCAAACTGCAGACGTGTAGTTTGTCGTCTGAATATAAAATAAATTATTTCTGTTCATTTATACTCGCTAAGAATCACAAAACTAACTTCCTATTGTTTAAACTCATCCTTCGTCTTTCGAATCCGCAACTGATTTCATTCGGATTGCCAATGTCATAAAATGTATGGAGTGCGGATGTGTTGTTCTCTATAATAGCATTTTTTTGCACTACTTTACCGGCATTCGGAAATTTTCACGTTTGCGTTTTCAATAATAGGAAAATAAGTGAATGTGAAAATGTTCCCGCCGGATTCCATAATCGGCATAAATATCTCACAAAATGGCGTTTTCGGATCTTCAAAATTCGAATGTTGTTGTTTTTTGGTTTTTGGCCATATCTCGAAAACTATTAAATCCAGAGTGCTCAAACCAATTTTAACACAAAGATTACATCATAACCTACATATCAGATTTTTTTCAGATTTTTAGACCAATGGGTGTGGTAATGAGAGGTGTGGGGGACGCCTTTTTTTCGGCTTTGAAACTTAATATCTCGAAAACTTAACTTCCAAATGAAAACTTCGAAATGAAAACTCTATTTCATTTTACAAGACCTATCCGATGGTACCTCACTTAATAAATTCCCGTTAATTTTTTTTCACAAAAAGTTAGTAACTAATTTATTTTAGTATGAATAAAAAATCATACACGATTTTTGGATAATTTTGGGGTATTGCGATGAGTTGCCCCATAACTCCAATTGTTTTTCAGATGTTTTGGTCAAATATTTTAAAAAATAAGGTGGGGGACACGGAAGACAAGTCAGTTTTTGGCAGTTTGTTGGCTAATAACTTCTTACAAATAAGAGTAAGGTGATTACTACAGCACAACTTTTTGTTCTAACTATCATCCTTTTTCCAACGATACCCATATCAAGGAACTAGTAAAAGAAATTTGTTTTTCAAATTTAGTATTGGTACTAAGCTTTTTGCTAACATGCAATTTTTTTTTAATTTTTTTACCTGAACTTTCTTTGGACAAGTGAAATACATCTTCTGGCGAAGTTTTATTTTTTAACTCTTAGTGGTTCGCTAATTACCAAGAACAAAGCTTGATGACAGACAGACAGACATTTTCATAATCAGGACACCGTCCTCTTTCCAATGATATCCATATCGACCGTCAAAGTTAATAAAAGTTTTTTCGGGAGTTAGTATTAGTACTAAATTTTTCTTTAATCTACGACTAATTCCAAAAAAAAAATGTATGGTATGTTTTTGGGTCGCCTAGATACATCTTCAATCCAAATTTCATCCCTTAACTGTAAAGGACTTATAAGTTATAGTAAAATATGTAAAAGGCGACAGACAGACAGACAGACAAACAGACAGACACCGAAGTGATTACATAAGGGTTTCGTTATTCGTTTGGAACGAAACCCTAAAAACGAGGCAACAAGGATTCTGTTTGTACTACGCTATACGCTACTGCGTAACAGCCCATTGAGCACTAGAGCCTAGCTTTTCTCGCCTCCATAGACGAACGTATAGGTTAGTGAACGTTTTTTCCAAGCATTTTTATTAGCACTTACTTTTTGTTTAGTCTTCTAGTTTCGAAAAAAAAGCACCTGGCCCAAAAGTAGGTCAGGTAAGCATTCTCTCTAAATTTTACCACAAACTAAAAGCAGTTTTTTTTTATAAAAGACGACAGACACAAACACTGAAGTGGTTGTATAAGGGTACGATTTTGCGTCCTTTAGAGCGAGACCCCAAAAAATAGTATATATTTCATATGGCAATTTAGACTACTACATGAACAATTATAGTGCTTCGTCACTCATAAAAAGATATTTTTGTTTGTCGTTCAGGCCACCTGACCTAATTTTAATTTTTAGCTGTATGGAAGTATTTTTTTGCTAACTGAAGTGAACTGTATAGACAGTAATTATATATATATATAATATATATATATTAATATAGATAGTAATTGTATAGACCGGTCAACGTATTTAATACCAGATATGCCTTTCTGTTGCTAATCTCCTGTCTATTATATTAATTAGCATGGAGAAGCCGACAAGTTTTATGGCTATATTTCTAAAGACGATAGATGACGGCAATAAAATTTATAGATAAAATAGGCACTGCTTTTTTTAAACTTTCGACAAAGTTATGTGATCCCTCCTTTCTCCTTTCCCACTTGAGTTATTATATTGTTTATGTAATAACTATGAAATACTTAGCATGAACTAAAAATCTAAAGAACAAAAAAATATAACCTCAAAACTTAGAACTGCGAGTATGCTCCTGGAATGTGATAACTCTCTACACTCCTGGGGCTGCTCAACAACTGGCTCAACCACCACGGTAAGAAACCCGTGGTATGACGGCGAGTGTGAGCAGAAAAAGCGAGCAACCGACGAGGCGTACCAAAAAGCACTGCAAAGAAAAACAAGAGCAGCGCGCGAGGAATACCGAGCCAGAAGAAGGGAGTAGAAAAAGGCGCTGCGGCGAAAAAAGAGGGCTTTCCCAGCTCAAGGATATTGAAGAGTCCAGGGACAAGAACCGAATAAGATCTTTCTATAAGAAGGCCAAAAGTCTCGCAGCGGGCTTTAAGCATGGCACCCTAGCTCTAAGAAATTGCGAAAATAATCTTGTCACCGACCCGCAGGGACTAGTGGATGTTTTTAAGCTGCTTAACAAGCATGAAGAAATCTCCCCCCTCCCAGCATTGAAGAAATCGGCACCTCCATCAAAAAGCTGAAGAACAACAAGGCCGCAGGCTCGGATGGTCCCATCAGAGCTCTTTAAAGCTGGCGGCGATGTTCTAGTAGGGAGCATGCACCAGTTCATCTGCAAAATTTGGGAGGACGACGACTGGAATACCAGCTCTTGCTCTTGCCCCATCCACAAAAAAGGTGATCCTACCTCGTGCAAGAACTATCGAGGTATAAGATCCTGTCCAGTGTACTGTGTGAACGTCTTAACCCGTTTTTTTTTTCTGCGGCGCTACAGTCCGGGGTGGACCTAGGCCTCCTTTAGCAACCTCCTCCATCCAGCACGATCCCGTGCCAGCTGCTTCCAGTGACGTACACCGAGTTGGTTCAGGTCCTTCTCTACTTGTGTACGCCACCTTAGACACGGGCGTCCTCTGCTGCGTTGTACCATAGGTTCGGAGTCGAAGATTCTTCGAGCCCGAGCTGTGCTGTCCATTCGCTTAAGCCGTTTTCCACCGCACTAATCCGCACGTACCAGCATTCATCGCAGGAAGTTGTTTAGTGCAATGGCTGAATTCGAGATCCCGGCAAAACTGATCCGGTTGAGTCGAACCACGCTCAACAACACTCGATGCACCGCGCAGTTCGGCTCAAGAACCTCCGGTCCCTTTGAAACATGCACCAGATTTCGGCAAGGAGACGCGCTGTCATGTGACTTCTTCAATCTCGTGCTGGAGCAAATAGTGCGGCGGGCCAACGTCAACACTGAAGGCACTATCTTCCACAAGTCGATCCAGCTGCTGGGCTACGCAGATGATATTGATATCATCGCTCGCTCCCAGCGGGCCATTGTGGAAGATTTCACCGCGATTGAGGAACAGGCTAAACGAGCTGGTCTTAAGATAAATGAGGATAAGACGAAATAAATATATGCTATCAACGAAGAAAGAATCCGTCGCACACCGCCTACGACAAAACGTGACTGTCGACAGCTACAACTTCGATGCAGTCAAAGAGTTCGTATACCTCGGGGCGAACGTAAACTCGGAGATCCGTTGTAGAATAACCGCTGCTACTTCGGTTTGTCCAAACAACTAGGGTCAAAACTCCTGACTCGAAGAACTAAGTTCATGCTCTCCAAGAGCCTTATCCTGCCAGTGCTACTGTATGGAGCCGAATGTTGACGATAAGCAGGACTGCAGAGCTGATACTTGGGTCCTTCGAAAGAAAAATCCTACGGCCTGTATTCGGTCCAGTCTGCGAGGAAGGCGAATGGAGGAGGAGACATAGCCGCCAGTTTTAAAAATCCGTCGACTGCAGTGGCTTGGCGACATCGAGCGTATGGACACAAACGCTCCAGGTTTTCGAACCCGAGCCTCCTGGTTCGAGGAGAAGTACAGAGATCAAGTGATCGTGGATGCAAAACAGCTTGGTCTTCCGGACTGAAAGCAGCATGCCAGGGACCGTCAACATTGGAAAGCGGCTTTGGCTCAGGTACAGACCCTCCAAGGGTAAAATGCCTGTTAAGTAATTAAGTAAGTAAGTCTAAACTTAAAAATTAACGATTTTTGGATGAAACAACGAACAATTTCTACGGTCTGCCAGTGCCACAAGCAAACTTAAAATAAAAAAAAAAAAAAACAATCAGAACTGTTTTCTGCCATTAATAATGAAAACATTGATTTTTGTCCGCGCTTGCCCCACTATGCGGGGCCCACCAGGGAATTAGATTGCGCCGTATGTAAACTAATTTGAAGGCAAAGATTGGCTTTCACAAAAGTTAAAAATATTAAAGAGGATCCGGACATTTCAGTATTTATTATAACCGATAGCTAAATTCGTTTCACACATTTTCTATAGGAACAATGATTTTACCTAATTCAACATGCGCTAAAACGCAATTGTACTATTATTAAGGAAGATACGATGAGGCTTGATTTTATAACACTTACTTAGCTAGTTTAATTGGAGTGACTGGTAATTAGGATACAGAGTATAGCTGTGTAGCAGTTACTTTGTTAAATGTATTTATAATTTTTGACACATGTCGAATTCTTAACGTGCTAAATCTTAACAACGCGCGTATCAACCATCAAACCATGTTAATTTTTCTAATTCTAATTCTGATAACATATCGGAAAAACTTTGAGAAATCGCTCAAAAATTTTAGAGTTTTTGTCATGGCAGGCAAACACGAAATTGATTTTGTTTTGATACAAAGAATAACTCTGATTTTTCCTATTCAAATCCACACATATTTTAAAGATATCGAACAAAATCTGATACCCCTTAATTATTAATTTTTAAATTAAAATCTTAGTTTTTAAGTCTACAGATATTAGTTTAAAGTCTACAGATTCTGGCTCATCATTGACCCACTTCCTCTGCTCCTGTCCACTGTTTGCCAGAGCAAGGCTACGGACTCTAGGTAAACCCTTCCTTGAATCTCTGCGGGAGGAACAGCAAATGAAATGAACACCAAAGATTTGATTTCGTTTCTCAACGATCCACAATGGTTCTAAATTGCAATCTAATCTACTTTTCAATTTTTCAGAGCTGTGGTAACAAAACGGTACTTAGTTCTAACTGGGTTCTTTAAGAACCACCATCTCACACACACACAAGAAGTCTACAGACAAAATAGCCAAATCATTTACCCAGTAACAGTGTCTTGCACTTCTGGTACTACGCTTTCTTAACAAGTGACAATACAAATAGTTTGATTGCATTTAGCACTTTATTTCCTGTTGTTGCAAAAATAATAATCTATAATTGAAAGTATGCTAATGGTGTTCACAAAAATAAAACCTGTATAACTCTCCTATAAAGGAACATTTTTCATCAAATATGCATTATATTCTATCTCCCACACTCTCCAAACTTCAATTTAAATAGATTAAATTGCTTTATTTCTTTCAAACATATTTATTCACACTTTTGACTGGGTCCCAGAAAAAGAGGAAGAAATATACAAAAAAAAAACAAAGAACACAAGAGAAAACAACTTCTTTGCAAGGTACCACATTGGCCAACAAGTCATTGAACACCGTACACACTGCAGATAGCCACAGCCGTACTGGCAGCACCACACCGACAATTCATATCGGTGCATGTAAATCATTTATTATATAAATACTACGGTTCACTAAAGTTTCTCCATCATAACTCATAGAGTCGTGAACCAGCTTAACATTTTGAGAAGTGCACATAATAATTTTCTAAACAAATTACAAAATAATTGAATAAATCTTTTTTACAGCGAACAATGTCTGTGGCTGGAGATGAGGCTGAGCACACTACATATTCAGTTTGAAATGAACCACAAAAGCAATAATGCTCTTCTTCTGCTTTGCATATGTGCATCATAGTGATGTGGACATGAGATTGTGGGTCTGGTGAAGCAGTTGGTTGTTTCTTTAGCTTTTCCTTGATTTTCTTTTATTAGCTGAAGTCTCACGGTCGGAATGCGTGCAAACGGATCTATGGCATCTTTCAAGCAAGAGATCTCTTTCGTACCAGCAGATATCAAAAAGCCGATGAGTAATGTTAAGGTGAATGGTACTAAAGATAGAAGCAGTTAGTACTTTACAGCACTTCTAGCTGCCATCAATTATCGCTCAGCGATGCTATGGATCACTTGCTAAACGAAGTCGATGCTGTGCATAGGCAATTGGTGGACTGTCAATGAAAAGCATCGCCAATTAATTTAACTTAATTAACAATACGTTGTTCGTATCTTTACAGAGCACAGTATGACTTCCAATTTGAATGCAAGAATTTCGTGTAAAGTATTGTATATGTATATGTAAGTAATCGAAAATAAAGTTTTCTATGGAATAAGAAATGTCTTTTGGTAAAGAATTGGTAAAGCAACAAATTACTTACCTCTGATATCTTCGTCTCTTCTTGTTGATGTTTAAAAGTAAAAATTTAAAAAGTAGATCTATATAGGCAGTAATAGATGTGAATGAAAATACTAGTACCTATAGAACAATAAATAAAACGACAGAAGATATTTTCAACTGATTCGAAAAAGCGACTCCAGAAAGTCCAAAATGTTCTCATTAGACATTTACATTACATTGGGTGGCGTAACAGCGTGTTGAGAGCCAGAGCCCGGCTTTTCGTGCCTCCACTGTGTTGTGCACGTTATAATTCTGACACACGTGGAGCGGACCTACACTTTATTGCCGGTTCCGAACGACGAATTGCTAAAGCTTTTCATGACAGAAGTACTCCAGCAGGATTTACAGTCGTTCGCTGAAGGTGGGACCGTGAAAAATGTTTGTGGTGATTTTTTCCCGAGCTAGATTCGGATAAAGTTCTGGATAGTACTTACCTCCGATTTTTTCTGACATTTTTTGAGAACATGAGAAGCTGTTTTGACCGCAAATGAGTAGAAGAGACGAAAAGGACATTTAAAGTTCAAAATCGGTGAAAAAAGAAATGGAAATATCTCGTAATCTCCATAACCTATTTCTTTCTCAGATATCTCGACTGAGATATCAACAACTGCAGGCGTCTGCCTGGCACTAACCGATCGAGCCAACGGCGCCCACTTTAGACATTTAGTAGATGCGAAAACCCTCGTGGCAAAGATACAACACAAAAATCAAGGTCTGGGCTAAATTAAAGCTTTAATAATAATGTTTTTAAGTTTCATTAACTTGTCATGGAATGTGTCAATTGTGTCAAATAAACGATCAGACGAAAGCCGAATATATGAGAAAATGGAAAAGGAAAAATAATGGAACTACATTTGCCGAAATGTTGAATGTATCTGGCGACTGCTTATTTTACAGATAACGACGCAAAGCACACTAGTCGCCTGCTGAAAAAAACTTCTTACAGGACTGTTGACTGTTTGGAGTCTTACTTATGATGAGCATAAAAACATAAAAATTCATAACCAAAGCAAACAGATGTACAAACCAACGACTTAATCATTTTTTTTTATTTAAGACAACATACATGTAATTAATTTGTTTGCTTCATTGTAGTAGTTCTTCAAAAGAGCCAACCACAACCGTTAGCATTTAATAGACATACATTTCTATGACACTGTCTAAAGGCAATATCAGTGCCGACGGCAAAAGAGGTGGTGTTACTGCCCCAGCAGCCGTGTGACGCGTTTCATAGTTTTCAACAATAACAGGGTGGATGTATTTTTTAGACATCCGATGAAATGACTTCGACACGTGCCGACTGCATACGGCACACTTCATAAATTCAGCCACAGTAACAATTATTATTATAGCGGAGGCAAAAGATTGCTCTGTCGAAATCCTGTTGGCGTGCAAGAGGATTTACATTTCTGTATTTCCTTTCTCCATTCAACTCTTGACGGAAGTTATACCCTTCCTTTAGCCACAGCATTAAATGATTTGGTATAGAAAGCGAAGGGAATATTTTATGAGGACTCTTTAATAAATAAACTTGGGAAGTGCAGAAAAAAGTTGAAAGTGTACGTTTACCAAAGTTTGTTGTGTGCTGTGGTTTCAAAGGAAATGTGAACAACGGACGTGGCGGATGCCATTGATACCAAACCAAACACTGTTATGATTTATTTAACTTTTTTAATTGACTTTTTCCTTTCATCTTTCATGGGTGAATGAAATCAACTGTATGTGAAAGGATAATAGCGTAGTTTTGATGGCAGGCTTAGCATCTATGGCCCTCTATAAATGTGTATGCTTACGGTGTTGATGATTAGATAGACCGGACTTTTAGCTGCCGGGACCTTTAGCTGCACTTCATATATACAGGCTCTATTTACGCGACTAATAGAAATTAAGGCAGTTGCAATAACCGTTGCACTTATTGGAACATATATTTATAGATTAAAATATATGGTGAAAATGGCAGTATCTGTAAAGATAACAACAATGTTACAAAAAGAAACATTATGGAAACCAAGGTAAATCATTATTGTTGCACAGATATTTTTTTTTTTAAGAAAACGAAAGGTTGGGGAACTTACAAAACATACATACAATAAAAATATGTTTTTTTTTAGATTCAACATTTTTTCAAAAGAAAAAATTTGTAGAAATAAAATGTCCTCTACTGAAATGTTGTTCTCTTCGAGCTATTGTAAACATACATAAAGGAATCGAGCTGTTTCTCTGTTTTAATTTTCGATAAGGTGAAGGGCCAGAGCAACTTCATTCATTTTTCTCGCATCCTCGCAATTTGTATAGGATTCCATAAAGCCAATTATTGATTTGAGATGCTAATGTTGGGAATAATTTCATACAGCAGTTCGGAAACTTATGAAATCAATTCTCTTTTTCTTAACATGTTTGTTTATCATAATACCGATAGAGGTAGTTGATCCTTCTTTCTCTTGGTAGTCATTAAAATATTTAAAAATTTCATAAATCGAAGAAGTTGCACTAATCGAGGTAGAACTTCTAAAAAGTTGCACTTATAGAGTCAGGCTGTGTTACGCGTACTGTAGTTTTGTTTTTGGTTTTGTTTTGATTTTGCTAGATTGTACTGTGTAATGTTTTGAAAACTCATATAAGGCTTTTGATAGAGTCAGCCCATGATACAAATTTTCGGTTTTTTTTAAAAGACTTAAAATCACAGTACAGTAAACTAAGTTTGCCTTATTCAAAAATCAGTGTTTTGTGTCATTAATTAATTCTGTATACATTAAATTGTTGGTTCTTTTAAAAGCTTTAAATATAAAACATATTGGTTATTTAATTGAAAACTGCCATAACTCAAAATAATTTTGTCTTATATTCGTATTGTGTAATAATAAATATCTTGTATAGATATAAATTAGCGACAAAATAAATAGCACATGCACTCAAGAATCCCTATAATGAAAATGTTGTCCATTTATAAACTTCAAAGAGCTGTTTGATATATTAGGAAGTGAAGACAAAGATATCTTCGATTTATTAAAAAAAAAAATAACAAAAAAACGACAGAAAAATAAATTATACAATTTAAGGTATTCTAGGAGAAAATAAATAGCACACTTTATAAAAAACCATAACAAATAATATAACAAAAATTTTATCACAGTAAAAAAAAATAAGTTAATACAGTCGAAGCTCTCTAAGTCAAAAAGTACATGTGGTTGGCCGTATTATTGTTTACCTATGCAAGAAAAAAAGATAATGTTCACAGCAAGAATGAGGATTTGCATGGCGACCTACACGGCAACATCGAACCCGAAGAACATGAGAAATTCTAAACTATTCGTCAACGGTTTTCGAAGAACAATCATGTTGGGCGAATACAATTGTCTTCTAGGGACACATAATCGTCGTCTACACACAACCACAAATAAGCTTTAGGCTATTAGTGCAGACAACCGTGCGGCTCTGTATGAATAACTGCGCTGCTTATTAATTGTGTTGTTGGTTGGCCTCCAACAATTTAAAAACGTTTAGGTATCTGAGATGTTTTCAAGCTTCATTTAGTGAATGCATTGAGAGTCCGGATGAGGTCCAACACTGCCTTTTTAAAATAGAGCCCTATTTTAAAAGGCTTTATTCTCCAATTTTGAAGACTCAATCCAAAATTACAAGCTTTTCTAAGTAATCTCCTGTGTTTTTTCCTTACATGCATACTCTTTTAAATAAAATAAAGGCTTTTAAACAAAAAAATATATGAATCGACGAAAAATCCCTCTAACTCGAACTAATTTTGATATCCCGTGAAAATTCGATTTAGAGGGCTTCGACTTTATATGGTTGGGTAACGGTGTGCACAGCGGTGCACCGACGAGTCATGAATGAAACAAGTTTCCGACATCGTTCAATTGGTATTAATAATAACCAGGCTTGCTGAACTTCCTGCCAAGATTTGTCAAAATTTGAAGCGGCAGATTAATTGACGGTTTTGTCCATGTCGCTCGAAAAGTTCTCAATTGGATTGAAATCTGGGGACTGGGCTGGCCATTCCAGAGAGACCTAGCCGTATGCTTAGGATCGTTATCCTGTTCAATGCTACCTTCACCGTGCTTAACACTATTAATTACATATTTTTACATATTTTTTCCGTCTGACCCGAAGCGATTAAATTTTGTTTTATCGGTCCACAAAGCATTTTTCCACCAGTTTGGGTCTTTTAAAATATGATCTATTGTGCTAGGTTGCGCTAAGAGACATGGGGTTTTTTCCTGGCATTTCTAATAGAAGTGTGCTATTTGTTTTGTCGCCACTGTACATTCCGACTTCAAATAAATAAGCGATATGTACAGTGTTGGTCAAAGCTATAGCACGAAAAATCCTAACGGAAAAACGTTAAAACAACTGACAAAAACCTATCAAAGTCACTCTCTAACATGAGGTCATTTTTTTTTTCTAACCCTTACCATATTAATAAAATATGTTCCTCAATAATTTTAACTTTACCAAAATTCAGACCCTAACAAACTTAATAGAACTAATTTTATTGGATTGTTTAGAATGTTTTGGTAGCAAGATTGGCGTAAGAGTGACATTATATATAGTTCCCGTGATAACAACTATCAACTAGAAGCATCTGATCAGTTAAACACACAATAATGCAATCTAATAACGTAATAAACATCGTTTGCAAAATAAGTCATCGTCAAAGTCAAGTCAAAAAAAAATTATTTATTTATGTCGCGTGTTATTTTGACAAAAAAATGCAAATAAGCATAACTCAAAACGTTTTTAGATCACTTTGAATGACTACAAATGCCACCTCCGCTCTTACTTTTCGATCCTTCCAATCTCAATCGGCAAGTGGCAAATCCATTCCATGGCGCCACCGCAATACATTCAAGCCAGTAAAGAATATCGTTGCTAAAATTAATTGTTCTAAATGAACACGTAAAAATAACTCTCGGTTCGTATACTCTACGTCTTCCGTACGACTCAACTCGACCAACACAAAAACCAAAAATACACAACCGATTCAGAAAAGAAGAACATTTCTGAAAGCCACATCTTCTTTCGTTATGATTTATGTATTAAGAGACCCTGACTAATAAATAATATGAAATGCCACGCTAAATAAATCTTTTCGGAGTTTGTAACATGTCCATCATACGGGCGGTGATTGTCCCTCTTATTTTGATTGATATTCAAGCAAACAAAACCCAACGGGCAAGGTACCTCCCTTTTTGGATGAGCAAAAAAAAATTATCCTAAAATCAATTTTGAAATAAAATGCTTTCACGTGTGTTGCTTAAAGTGTTAATTATGCTGTTTACTTAAGCTCGAAAAGCAGAAAAATGCGGCATCTACAATAAAGATTTTACCAACTGGGATCAGAATGCTTTGTAAGAACGAGAAATAATTTTGTTTCTATTAGCGGAATGCCATTCGAAAAATCCTTGCAGCTATTTTCAGTTTATTATGTATGTTCTGCTTACATCCATTATTCATTAAAGACATTCCGTCTGTCAGCTCAGCAGTGTTTTTTGCGCCAAATTTTTTGTAATACTTATGGCGTGTGTGTTTGATTAGATCAAAAGCGATCACAACTTGGACAGATTCCGCCCATAACAACCATTACCGATCGTTATGGACCAATGTTGAAAAAAAACGTCAGAGCCGGACAATCAAGAGAATGAAAGGCAACCTGCCAGAAAGATGTTATTAATGTCCGATGCGGTAGGTTCAATTTGAAATAGTAATGAATGACAGACAAGCATTTCTAAAGGATTCTTTTTTTGTCTCTCTTATGATTGGCAACAATCATATGGCGACCGAGAACAAAGTCCAAGGAAGTTGGATTCATTTGTTTGACTGTGTTCCGACAGTTTTTGTGCGACACTCTCCACGCTATAGTTGCTTTGTGATGGGCGCGATGGTTTACAAATTAAAACAAAAACGATATTATTCAAGCATTATTGTGGTGGCATAAAAGCGTTTTAATTGTGCGGGGCGCCGCATTTTTTATAACTTTTGCGTCACTTATTCTTCCCGATCAATATTGCTAAGAGTTGTCAACCAAAAAAGGAATATTATCAAATTTGCTTTTTATATTTTACATTTTTATTTAATTTCAAGAAATAATCTTTTTTCTAATTGAAAGTTCTGTAGATACTGTTTATACGATATCCCTATCAGAATGACATTCATTGTTTTCGAACAAGGAGAACTTCTTATGAAAAAATGATGAGAACAAACCCAGCTATATTTTCGAAATAATTTTTAATTATAGAACTAAGTAATATCGGAATTCAAAAACTACAAATTTATATAAATAGTTTCATCTATTTCAATTTCCATTCAGTTTACTCATTATAGTTACAAATACATTAGCACCTTTGAAGATATAGAAAAATATCACTTGTAGAGGTGAATGATCACTCCAATAAAAGATTGTGGTTCGCTTCAAGGTACAAACTTTCTTTATTCATTTGAAAAAACTCAAACACTTTGGATGACCTTCTCGTTCAAAGACAAGTCCGAGGTAAGGTCACGACAGTGTCTTTCTAGCACAAGACGAAATCCAGCGCACATACAATATTGTACCACTTCTCCTAGGTAACTCTTTAGAGTAAGTGATCCTTTACGTCACACGAGTGAATGCATCGTTTGCAAACATTACACCACATTTTATGCTAAGTTGGCAGAACTTTTTACATGATAACGTTCTAAACAATACAGTTAACAAATAAAAGCTTTTCTCATTGGCAAGTATAAACAAATGATGTGATGGTTTGAGTAAATAAATGTAGATAATATAATAATTAAATTAATTGTACAATTCAATAATAATAACTCAAATAACAATGATTCAAATAATAAAAGAATTTCAATTGGTGCTTCAACAGCTACACACTTACAATTACCATACTTTTGTAGGCGCTATGGTTTGATCAGTGTGTCGGACTGTTAAGCGAGAACACCTAGGTTCGAATCCACCTCGGAGAAATATGAATTCGCTTGTCAAAGCACTATGTTACTCCAGCCTATTCCAAACACATAACTCAAGCCCATATCTATTGTAGAATGAAGAAACAACAAGAACAAGAAAGAAACCTTAATATGGCTTTCTTAACCTCCTAACTATTCTCCTCAAGGTTGAGTTTTCCTAATGACAATGGCCAAGCTTAATTTTCAGATGCATTTCTTCTTGTGGCAGCTTTTCTGAGACATTAACCGTCATCACATTTCGAAGATGAAAATTGAATGAGTGAGCGCAAGAGAGCGAGGTTTGAACATTATTCTCCATACCCCTGCTTAGGGATATTATCGAATTTCTTTTATGAGTTGACATCACAATCACATCGAGTGCACTTGACAGGTGTAACATTAGTATTAGTGAGCGATTTTCACAGGGGTTGTTTCTACTGTTATTGAAATGAGATTTAAATTGAAAATCTGTTTGCATCAAATTGCTCAGGATCATTAGGGATGAAAATAAGTTTAGGCAACACAGTTATCATGGTCGTCGTCGTCCTTGTAACACTCCCATCACTTCACGCACAATAAATTTTGTCATCATTAACTTATCGCAAATCGAAGAAATCTGTAATCTTGTTCTGTCTCGCCTGTCGGTGAGCGACAAGCAGTTATCGGATATGATCTCATTTTTGTCGAACTGAAATGTAAATAGAATAGTTCGCGGTTCTTTAAGTTGAACAATTTCAAAGATACTATCTATGTGTTTGGGAATGATTGAAGTACTAACATAAAGTCTCTCTTCTCTTTATTGGGATTCTTTCTTGTTTTTGGTCTTAATGGAACACAGTACCAGTACCTATTTATTTTCAACGCTATGAGAATGATGGATAAATTGTATCTGACGATGACATTTTATTTTTTACACAAAAAAGAAAAAACTGTTCATAAAAGGGAACGCTCGTTTGGAGTATGTAAATGCGAGAATGTACGAAGAAAATATTTTTCATAAAAAGCCATGTGAATAAAAGGACACAAAAAAAGTGAAATAAATTCACTTGTATGCCAACAAATAAAGATGCGTTTGTGAAATGTGAGAGCAGAATTCCTGCAATGAAATATGCGTAACGTGTAAAATATTGAATATCTTTGTTTTTTCAAATCAATTGTTACATGTTATAGGACACGGAACAAAATAGGATTCACCCAAAAGTAACACAACAAAGGTGCTACACTTATAAAGCGCTCATTTATTCATTGAAAGCTGCAACGGCCGAAAGAAAAATGAAAAAAAAAAGCGAATACATAAGTCCATCAGTGATTAGATGCAGAATTATGTTTAGTTTCTCTATGGGTCTAAAAATAATAAGATTCCAAGCTTAAGCTACTGAGATAGCTTAAACTGAAGTCAAAATCCGTGCAAAACTCCACAGTCTGTTTAACGTGTATACTGCACAAATTTAATGTGTAAATTTGGAAAGAAATTGTATTTTTTTTTTGTAAATTAAATATTTATCAAATGGATTTCTTTGAATTGTTGTTGATTTCTTTGCTTTTCCTTGAATAAATGAAATAACTTAATATTGTTAATCACAAAACTGACATTTCAATGTAAAAAAAATGTAAAAGGAGAGCTTTACGAATGAAACCTGCGTAAAATTTCAGTACTCTTGTTGTCCACCACTACAACGGAATCAACAAAATAAAATTTATTTCCAAACACCATCAGCCCCCCCTGCTAGAAACGTAGAAAAACAGATTCTCCTATTGACAGCTTTATATTCACTCCATTCCTGCACTCTTAATATTCTGCGTCTGCAATCATCCACTGTCATAACAACTACCAACGCAAGCACCACCAACACATAGCAAAGCAAAAACATCCCTCTGATGAGCGCACTTATCCATCCCAATCGGAACAATTAGCGCAACCTAAATTTGGGCATTTATCATTGGACTTTTTTGAGGTCTGTAACCAGCGCCCCCGATCCATATGGCACACGCAGCTCCTGAAATTAGGAAGTTGAAATCAGGAAGGACTAGACTCTAGGGCACACGTGAAGATCGATATACGTAGAGTATACTGTTCAAATTATAAACAAATCATTAGGTGCTAATGATGGAATCTTGTATAATTTAGTGTTACCTCAGAACGCCTGCCAGTCTCTTGTTTAAGCGTGACCGGAGCGCTGTTAGGCTCCTGAATGGCTGCAGGTGTATGTTCGTATGCTGAAGATGGGTACAACAACTTAATTGCTCCTTTTTGAGAGCAAGTAAGCGTGGTGCCCCTTGTTTAGAGTATGACCTAAACAACATCATCTGGCCTAGGTGATTTCAGTCAGATTGGCTGGTGAAGCGTTTTTTGAGTTGCGTCGATTTGTTTTGGAAGTTGGAAAGTTTGTAAACAGATGGCATATTAAGTACGTGTGAGAAATGCGTGTAGGTACGGTGCATGTAGTTTGCCATTGTTTACATCACCTGGAAAAGGAGTAAATGTTTAGACTAGATGCGAACAGCTGAGTGTAAAATAAGACGCACTGGCACCCGATGAAGTTTCCTATGACCGAAAGCGAAAATCTGAAGTTCGAAGTTTATTTCGGCAACGCGAACTCATTGAAGTACAAAGTTTAATTAATATGGCTGACTTAAGGATATGCCTAGGAGAATATTTTAATACAGCAGTCTCTCCATAATGTGAACTATCGATAATGTGAACTTAATCGTCAAAACTTCATGTCTTATAATATAAATTTCCGAAGACAACTGAGAAGATAATGATTTAATTCTATTTATCCAATTACGCGTTTCGTTGTGTCCTCCGTAGAAACTTGAGTATGTCCGAGGATAGGTAGGTAGGTAGGTAGGTTGTGTGGTGGGCTGCGCAAGGTAGCCAAGCACTTAGTCCAGATGAGGCCCATTGTGATACCACATGGAGCGGATGCAAAAACATCCCACTACTCCAGAAACCAATTGGAGCTATTAATATAACGGAGGATACGGCTTATGCTGGTGTCAGCTAGTTCACCGAGATTATTTAGAAAGTAGTGACCATGATGCCTCTTTCTACGGTTCCCGAGAGCACTGCAGGTCCCTAAAAGGTGGAGCGAGGTTTCTTCCTCTTCTTCGTCTCTGCAGCTTCTGCAGAAGTCGTTGGCCGGGAGGCCTAGTCGGGTGGCATGTTTGCCAAAAGTGGAGTGCCCAGTTATGACACTGATCAGGTTATTAACTTGAATTCTACTGAGTCTTAGGAGACTAAGTGACCGTTCAGGATCTAGCTTAGGCGAGATTTTCCTGGTGACGCGACAAGTGGCACCATTCAACCACCTAAGATTGGTTGCCGCAATGGTCTTGGGTTTGATGTAAAGAAGCGCGGAAGCAAGAGGTGCGCAGAGACCGACCTTATCCGATTGGATGGTTTCACTGGTTCCGCGTTTGGCAAGATCATCGGCCAGGCAGTTCCCCGAGATGTCACAGTGTCCTTTCACCCACATGAGGTGAATGTTAAACTGCTCTGCCATCTTGTCAAGAGATTTGACTGTCTGTACATATCGTGATAGAGGTGCGCGATATCACGTTGTACTTTAGCCACGACAAGTCTTCCTTGATCGCCATTACCTCCGCTTGAAATACGCTGCAATGGTTGGGAAGGCGAAATGAGATCTGGATTCCCAAGTCTTCAGAGAAGACCCCTCCACCGACCCCGTATTCAGTTTTTGATCCGTCGGTGTAGATCACCAGAGATTCATTTCTTACAGGTATGCCTTCCCTCCAGTCAGATCGTGAGTTCTTGGAAGATGCTTTGCTAGTGCCAGGTATGGGCGCCAAAGCACTAGCTGCAAGCATAGCAGAACTCGGGGTTGTAATCTTAGGGGGCTCCACGCGGCTGCTGCTAGTACCAGGTACGGGCGCCAGAGCACTAGCTGTCAGCACAGCGAGGTATGGGGTTGAAGAGATAGGCCACTCTTCACGGCTGCTGATGTTGCAAGTGCTAGGTTCGGGCGCCACAGCACTAGTTGTCAGCGCAGTAGAGGATGGGGTTGAGACGGTAAGGGGCTCGACGTGGCTCTTGACATTGCTAGTGCCAGGTTTGGTCGCCAGAGCACTAGCTGTCAGCACTTCAGGAGCTGAGATCTTAATAGCGGGAGAGCCTGAAGAGGATGCACCGCTCGATGCCGAGGTACCGGATTCGTTTTTTTTGTTTTTGTTTTTAAAGGATTCATATTTGGTCCCACGAGTAGCGGAGAAGGGAAGGTCCGCCTGTGCAGAGATCCGCAGTACGTAAGGCTAGCTAAACCGGAGTGTCGCCAGGTGCTCCGGATGCTCCGTTCGCGACTGGGCTATTTTTGAGATGGGCGCCCAGCCAGGCTGATCCTCGGCACGGGTCGTATGACACCTTGATTCGGCCCATCGGAGAGAGAGGAGATTAAGGGAGGGAAGGAAAGGGGTTGACTATTGCTTAGCTTCAGGCCTCATCTTTAGCGCAATCCTCCCCAAAGGAAGGTTACCCAGAAGACTCATCGACCTCTCTAAGCCCCCGCACCACGTCAAGGTGAATAGTCTCGAGGGAGATATCCGAGGATAACTCCGTCCAATTTCCATTATTGTCTTCTAAAAAGCCTGGCACCATCGGCTCTTTCGAGAGTAGCTTCCTAAACCTTGCCACTGCCTTCTTAAACTCTCTTTGACTATCCTTAAAGAGGTCCTGGGCAACGCTATCCCTAGTTACTTTGACCAGGTTAAAAATAGATCGTGATATTTTTTTCAGGGCCCTCAGGTTGTTATTTGACCAAAGGGGTCTCTTCCTATCTTTTATTTCCATGAAGGACACGCTCATTTGTTCGCTTCGTTGAGGGTGTCGGTCAGTAACCTTCCGGAGTGTCGGCCGCGTTGCTACCCTACCTTCCTAAATGTATACCAGTTTGTTCGCTTTGGATCTCTGAATTAAATTTTCAGTTCGACTGGATAGTAGAATATCCTTTACTTTCCAGTTGCTAACGTTAAGATAGGGGGAGTACCTTATTAGGGTCACGTCGATAACTTCTGTCCGTAGTTATCAAGGTTGGTTCACTACTCCTATTAGCTACTCCTAAGCTTTCCAATATTATAAAGTCATAAACAGACTCACCTCGTTAGTTCTCCACCCAGTGTAGTGAGCGTTGGTGTCGCATCGGAGGATAAGGTTCCAGGTCCACCTCTTCGAATTTTTCACCAGCAGAGCTGGAACTATGACTGAGAAGAGCATTAACTTCCATACCTAATGCGGTGTGCAACCCGACCCTTATTACCTGTGCTGTAGGCGGGAAGTATGGTCCCTGGAGAAAGATGCGGAAGGCTACCCTTTTTGAAAGTTCGATTAACTCCCCTTTTTCCAGAATTTTGTTGTTGACCGAGGTAGTTGCAGCCTCTTCGCGACTACGCACCTTGCCGCGGTGAAGGGGCTCAATAGGAGGCCTGATGACTCCGGAGGCTATGGCAGCAGGGCCTCCCATACTGCAAGGTCTCCGGATAGGGCATCCGAAGCTAAGAAGTGGTCAAACCTAATTCCAGAGGTGGTGTGAGCGTGCTAAGTAAGCCGTGCCCAAGGATGAAAGGCTGAGGGTCAAATCAGTCTCTAACGAGCTCCTTCAGGCACCTGGCCAGTGTCTGTCGTAAGTGGGCTGTCGTCACAGTAAACCCGGCTATGCTGTGGCGGCTAAACGTTTCCATCGGTTTACTCGTAGGACCAAGACAATGAACCAAATAAATAACTTAAAAACAAACAAAACCGACAAAACAAAGCAAGAAGTAAAAAAGAATAAGGCGCAGACCTTGGGGCCAACCTTAGTTGATCAATCACAGCTCTATAGAGTTAAGAGTATCGACCTGCTCTCGGACACTGACAGCAGATCCGAATGCAGCTCTCTCGGCAGTAAGCCGAAGAGGCTAAAGCCTAGCGACATAAGACATCGCACTATTCGCCTACGCAGATGACATTGCAATAGCCGTCACGGGAAAATTCCCAGACACTATCAGAGATGTCATGGAAACAGCCCTTCGCAGGCTAGCAGCATGGACAGATAGAGTAGGACTTGACGTTAACCCGTCAAAAACAGAACTAATCCTGTTCACAAGAAAGTACAAAATACCTTCCCTGAGACCACTGAAGTTCAAAAATAAAGATCTGGGTTTCTCGAAAATCACCAAATACCTTGGTATTATACTCGACAGCAAGCTCAACTGGAAGCCAAACATCCAGGAGCGTGTGAAGAAAGCGGCAGTGGCTGTAGGAAAGCCCTTGGCTCCAGGTGGGGTCTTCAGCCAAAAATCGCACACTGGGCATACACTGCAATTGTAAGACCTATTCTGTTCTATGGAATAATCGTCTCGTTGGTAGGATACAAAGGACAGCGTGCTTGTGCATAACCGGATCAGTACGATCCACCCCCTCGGCTGCCTTGGAAACGATGCTACACCTACTTCCCGTAGACATACACGAGAAATACGTGGCCACAAGGTCAGCAATCAGGCTAAGGGATAGCAGAAGGTGGCAAGGACACCAGACAGCAGGTCATACTGCTATTCTTCGTAACAAGAAAATCCCATCTCGCACAAACTACCCTCCACCTCAGGAGGATTTCGATAGAAACTATCGAATAAGGATACCGAACAGAGAGGAATGGGAGGAAGATAGTGTGAGAAACCAGGCTGCTCTGGAAGTTTACACGGATGGTTCAAAATCAGAAAAGGGCACGGGCATGGGTGTCTTCTCTGAACGACTAAACATTGCGAAGTCCCTTAGGCTCCCGGACCACTGCAGTGTATTCCAAGCGGAAATAACAGCTATTCATGAGGCAGCGCGCTTGCTGTCCATGGGTTCGATAGATGGTCAGTCTATTGTACTCTACATAGACAGTCAGGCGGCCATAAAGGCTCTGGAAGCACCATTGATAAGATCAAGAATGGTAAAACAATGCCGCCAATCTCTCTAGTCTCACCCTGTGCTGGGTCCCTGTGCACACGGGTATTCTAGGCAACGAAAGAGCTGACGAATTAGCAAGAATAGGAGGGGAATCGGACTCAAATAATAATCAAGGGACCCCCGGGCCCTCCATGCAAGAGGTTGGTTCACAACTAATTGCTGAAGCCATAACGGCAGCAAACTCCAGATGGAGCAATCTACACTCCTGCCACATTTCTAGGCTAGTGAGGCCAAAGCTAGATAGGAGCAGGACAGAGCAGCTGCTCTCGGTAAGCAGGGCAAACATAGGCAGACTAGCGGGAGTTCTAACTGGCCACTGCTTATTTGGCAATCAAGCCAAAAGAATGGGAATCCCCTCCAATGATTTCTGCAGAAGCTGCAGAGATGAGGAGGAAGAAGAGACAACAATGCATCTTCTAGGAACATGCCCAGCACTCGCACGCACGAGGAAGCGCACTCTAGGTGCATACTTCTTTAAGGAGCTAAGCGAACTCGCTAGCATGGATGTAAGGCGCATCAGCGGCTTCATAAACAGATCCAACTGGGTATAGCCCGGGGGATACAAGACTACCAACGTTGTCATCAAACAGGTAGTTTGGTGTATTTGCAGGAAATCTTTAGGCAGCGAGTCCGGGGCAATTGGAAAGAATCCGGAGGCGTGACAACACAATGGGCCAACAAATGGCCTAAGTGAGCCTGCGTTACAGCGCAGGCAGTCACATTTACCTAAGATCTAAGAGGTAGTTGCAGACTACTGTAGATATTCCCTCACTACGCTTCGCGGGGCGGGCGTCCTAGGTAGGTAGGTAGGTAGGTTGTGTGGTGAGCTACGCAAGGCAGCCAAGCACTTAGGCCAAATGAGGCCCATTGTGATACCACATGAAGCGGATGCAAAAACATCCCACTACTCTAGACACCAATTGGAGCTACTAATATAGCGGAGGATACGGCTTATGCTGGTGTCAGCAAGTTCACCGAGGTTATTTAGAAAGTAGTGACCGAGATGCCTCTTTCTACGGTTCGCGAGGGCGCTGCAGGTTCCTAAAAGGTGGAGCGAGGTTTCTTCCTCTTCTTCGTCTCTGCAGCTTCTGCAGAAGTCGTTAGCCGGGAGGCCTAGTCGGGTGGCATGTTTGCCAAAAGTGGAGTGCCCAGTTATGACACTGATCAGGTTCCTAACCTGAATTCTGCTGAGTCTTAGGAGACTAAGTGAGCGTTCAGGATCTAGCCTATGCCAGATTTCCCTGGTGACGCGACAAGTAGTACCATTCGACCACCTTAGATTGGTTGCCGCAATGGTCTTGGATTTGATGTGGAGGAGCGCGGTAGCAAGAGGTGCGCAGAGACCGACCTTATCCGGTTGGATGGTTTCACTGGTTCCGCGCTTGGCAAGATCATCGGCCAGGCAGTTCCCCGAGATGTCACAGTGTCCCGGCACCCACATGAGGTGAATGTTAAATTGCTCTGCCATCTCGTCAAGAGATTTGCGGCAGTCAAGGGCTGTTTTTGAATTAAAAGTGACAGACTTCAGCGACTTTATCGCAGCTTGACTATCCGTACACATCGTGATAGAGGTATGCGATACCACGTTGTTCCTTAGCCACGACAAGGCTTCCTTGATCGCCATTTCCTCCGCTTGAAATACGCTGCAATGGTTGGGAAGACGAAATGAGATCAGGATTCCCAAGTCTTCGGAGAAGACTCCTCCACCGACTCCGGATTCAGTTTTTAATCCGTCGGTGTAGATCACCAGAGATTCATTGCTTATAGGTATGCCTTCACTCCAGTCAGATCTGGAGGGCAGGCTGAAGGAGAAACTTCTTTTGAAAAGAGTTCTGGTGCGAGTATAGTCTAACTCCCTGAAGGGGAGATCTATAGACTCAAGAATGGTAGAGTGACCCATGCATCTAGAAGGCTACGATTGAGCGGCTCTGATCCTTACTGCTGCACAGGCTGCGACCTGCTTGCCGAAGATATCTAGGGGTGACAGGTGAAAGATGATTTCTAGGGCAGCTGTGGGTGTGGTTCTGATTGCGCCACTGATACAGATGCAGGCAGATCTCTGCACACGGCTGAGAAGTTTGAGGTTAACACCCTTTTCGAGGGCATTCCACCATACTACGACTCCGTACAGTAGTATGGGTCGTACAACAGAGGTATATAGCCAATAGGCAATACGAGACTTTAGACCCCATTTAGATCCGATTGCTCTCTTACAGCAGTAGAGAGCCACTGTGGCCTTTTTGACATGTTTAAGGATGTTGGGTTTTCAGCTTAGCTTGTGATCAATGATGAGACCTAAATACTTAGCCTTATCCGTTAGGGAGAGGCTAGTCCCGAAGAGTCGGGGAAGGTCGAAGCGAGGGATTTTGTACTTCCTAGTGAAGAGTATGAGCTCAGTTTTTTGGGGGTTTACCCCGAGTCCGGATTCTAAGGCCCATGCTTCCAACTTGGAGAAGGCATTCTGAATCAGTTCACTAAGCGTATTAGGGTATTTTCCGGAGATGGTTATTGCAACATCGTCTGCGTAGGCGACAACAGTACAGCCCTCCCTTTCAAGGATACAAAGCAGCTCATTCACCGCGATGTTCCATAGTAAAGGGGAGAGTACCCCACCTTGAGGGGTGCCTCTGCTCACATAATGCCGGATGGTGGCTCCACCCAATTTGGAGTTGATGACCCTGCTCAGCAGCAGTCTATCAACTATTGCACAAACGTATGGGGCCACACCCAGTCTAGAGAGCGCGCCTGTGATGGCGCTTGGCTTAATCTTGTTAAAGGCGCCTTCAATGTCGATGAACGCTGCGAGCGTGAATTCCTT
Source organism: Syritta pipiens (assembly GCA_905187475.1). Classification (NCBI taxonomy): domain Eukaryota; kingdom Metazoa; phylum Arthropoda; class Insecta; order Diptera; family Syrphidae; genus Syritta; species Syritta pipiens. The sequence goes on along the minus strand of LR994572.1, from coordinate 56,744,290 downwards.
ACGCTCTAGCGATCTCTCAATGGGGCTTACAGTGAGGGGTTGATGATATCCCGAATGTGAGTGTCCAATAACTTCTCAAATGTTTTGAGGAGAAAAGACGACAGACTGATGGGTCTGAGATCCTTGGGACTGACGTGCGAGCACTTGCCCGCTTTGGGTATGAAAACTACCTTTACCTCTGTGCATGATCTAGGAATGTGGTTCAGTTCCGCACAACTCCTGAAGATAGTGAACAGCCATGGAAGTATGAGGTCCAAGGCCTGCTGAAGCTTAGCAGGGAAGATGCCATCAGGACCCGGTGCTTTATAAGGCTCGAATGAGTTGACAGCCCATATTATGGCATTCTCTGTCACCCATTCGGCGGATCCGGATATCGGCAAGTGAGTGGGAGCTCTGCTTCGATCTACAGAACTTCTTGGAAAGTGAGAATCCGTTAACAGCTCAACGGACTCTTTACAGGAGATGGTCCATGAGCCATCGTTTTTCATGAGAAGACTAGGGTTCGGTGGGGTGGTGGACAAGACCTTCCTGAGCCTGGACACCTCCTGGATGCCTTCTATTTTCTCACAGAAGAGCCTCCAGGATGTGCGTTGAGCTTTCCGTAGGAACGTTTTGTATGTGCCTAGCTTCCTCTTATAGGCGTCCCAGTCCTCTGCCTGACGAGAGAACTTAGCTTTGTTAAAAAGCTGACGACATTCTTTTCTTAGGAGTCCAATTTCCTGATTCCACCATGGTGGGCGGGATTTTCGGCCTGGTCTGTTGATAGGACAGGAACAGACAACGCATTACATAGGACTTGAGTTAACTTGTCAACAAGTAAGTCAAGGTCAGAATAGTTATTTGGAAGGCAAGTTACAGAGTCTAGAACCGCTAACAGGGTCGCCGATGGCAGTATTAGCGGAGAAGCTAATTCTAATTATGTGGGATTTTCTTAAATGATTCGATGGTACATTAGAGCTGGATTTTTGTAATTGACTTCCCCGGTAAATTGCTTCAAAAATTGTACATTTTAGACAACTCTGGCATTACTGAAGTTATAGAGTTTTCAAAAACAACATCCAGCACACAAAAAAGATATATATTATATATGTACATATGTAACTACTTTGGCTCAGTGGCGAGGCGTCTATATGTTCATTTCATTCATGAACGCCTAACTTTCAGCCACTTTTCGATCTAGTTCAGTATCTTCAACTTTTAGGTGGGCAACAGCCCCATTTATTGGCTTAAGACAAGCGGGGAAAACTGAAAACTTAACCTAACTTAACGTCTAACGGGGAGGGCGGTTGAGGCTGCGGAGACGGAGTGTTAGGGTGGAGGGATTCAAGCTAAAGTCGAACGCGGGAGCGGAGTTACACTTGCGCAACATCCGGAAGATGGGTTCATTAGAGCCGTGGGAGCTATGATGGGGAGGAAACGTGGGTTGGTATTAATGTGGATGGAGCTGAGAATGGTTGAGCAGTCGATGGATAAAGAAGAGGATGTCTGAAATATTTCTGCGGTCTTCAAGAGTTTGTAAGCTAAGGAGTTGGAGGCGGTCGTGGTGGGGGGCGAGTATTTGAGGGTTGGACCAGGAGAGATCACGAAGGGTGAGGCGGAGGCAGCGGCGCTGGATATTTTCTATCCTGGCAATATACGTGGTTTGGTATGGACACCAAACTTGGGCGGCGTATGCAAGTATTGGGCGGACGAAAGTAGTGTAAAGTGCCCTTGTGGCGTATCGGTCAGAGAATTCTTTAGACCATCGTTTAACATAACCGAGGGTAGAGTTTGCTTTTTTAATTATATGATCAATATGTGCCCAAAAGTTAAGTTCACTGTCACATATTACACCCAAGTCCGGATCGAGTGTGTAGGCGGTAGAAGCGGGGAGTGGAGGCTAAACGCTTTCGAGAGAAAGTTATGGACTGACACTTAGGGATACTGAGCTCAAGGTAGTTTTTTGTGCACCAAGTTGAAAAGCGGTCGAAAGAGTCGTTGGCGGTTTTGATCGACTTGAAGAATTTGGTATCGTTTGCATATAGTCAGACGCGGCAGTGGAGGATGATATAGTTGAGGTCGTTGACTGCGAGAATAAATATGAGCGGACCTAGGTGACTCCCTTGAGGGATGCCTGAACGGGCTGCAAAGGACCGGGATAGGATAGATCTAAAACGGACTTGGTAGGAGCGATTGTCTAAATAAGAATAAAACCATGATAGTAAGGACGAGCTAAACCCAAGGGCAGCTAATTTATATTTATATTTTGTAGAAGGCTTTACTGAAGTCGGTGGTGATGACATCAACATCATCGCCCCTTTCCATGGCTGATAAAGCGAATGAGACTAGTTCGACGAGATTCGTGGTAGTGGACCTCCCTTTAACGAAACCGTGCTGGTTTAGGGATATAAGGAACTTGCACTGAAAGCTTAATGAGTCGTACATTAGGCTTTCGAAGATGTTGGGTAAGTGAGAAAGTTTGGCTATGGGTCTGCAGTTTGTAACATCATGTTTAGGATCTTTTTTATGAATGGGGGCTATGAAAGAAGTTTTCCAGGCATGGAGAAGTATGAGAAGTATGTATCTAGCTATAAACGGAAAAGAATGGAAAGAGGGAAGGACAGGACGGGCGAACACTTTTTGAGGAAAATGGATAGTCTGAGTTGCATAAGACTTGGGTCGAAGATGGGCAAAACGGAGGGACCGGACGAGAATCTCGGAAGGTACTCGAAGTAGGAAGGGTCAGGTATGAAGGCGTCTTCATTAAACGATTTTTCGAAGAAAGATGCGAAAAAATGAAATCGTGTAGGGGTCCAAAGATGAAGAATCTTTGAAAGGGAGGGTGGGAAGCCATGGGATCTTCTTTTATAATTTACTAGCTGTACAAGGCGCGCCTTGCTAAGCATAAAATAAATCAAATTTAAAAAAAGTCACAGGGGGCACCTTTTTTACAACTTTGGAGCTTCATATCTTTCCAATGGTACTTTTCACTAACAAAACCCGAAAGAAAGCTTAATCTCATTTTCAAAGACCTTTTCGTTGATATATCACTCGGCAGGATCAGGTGAACTTGGAAAGAAAGCACCACTTCACCTCAATGGGAGCAAAGGCAAAAAAAAAAAAAATTGGTACCAAAACCCTTTTGACTGAATTCTGAACAAAGTTTCCAAAGTCTATAAAGGACAAACAAACAAACAAACAAACAAACAAACATTGATTTTTATATATGTATAGAGATGAAATTGAAAAAGGACTGGGGGTCGGTTATAAGATTGGCGCGCGTATCCTCTAGGTGTCCCTGATAAAGGGAGTCGTAGAGTTCAGAAAGTGCCTAGAAAGTTCGAGTAATCAAACGAGAGGCGGGTTCGGAGGAAAACAGTCCAGAGTTTATTTCTTCTATTTCTCAAGGTACGAAGTCTACGGTTGTTCCAAGTGGGGGAGGTAGGGACTAGTCTATTATGAGGGAGTGGATCGAAGAGAGAGAAGGAGAGAAGAATATTTCTGTACAGGGACTCGACACCTTGGTCAACGGTTTGATTAGCGAAGTCGAAATATCTGCCGAAGTCGAAATAAAGTACACTGGCTGAGATAAGCAGAAATTTTCAGGAAGTTGGCTTTGTGGAAGTCATATGAAGGAATTTTGGAGGGGCAGGACTGCGGCTAGGGAGGTTGTTGAAAAATGTAAGCAGCAAAGGGGGATGCAGCAGAGGGGGATGATATTCTACACAATCTTTCGTAAACAAAATTATTAAACTTGTCTGGTAATTTGAATTACTGTGCACTCGGTTTCCCAGCTCTCAGCTCGTGCAACTTTTTTGTCTTCAATTTAATACAAACAAAAAAAAAACGGTGAAGTGTGAGTTTTACTCACGCGCCGAGGGTTTCGTTCTTTTGTCAACAGACTAGAAGTAAGAACATAATTTAAGTTAAAGCAACTAACAACGGCAGGTAGTTCTTATTTTTTCGAATAAAGCTAAACAAAAGAGAAGTCTTTCTCATTTGCTGATCGTGCTAACGAAGATCTCAGGTAGGTGAGAGAGTTTGGCTACAGGTCTGTAGTTTGTGACATCATGTTTAGGACTTTTTTTGTGAATGGGGGTTATGAAGAAAGTTTTCCAGGAATGGGGAAATACGCCCTGAGCTAGCGATAAACGGCAAAGAGTGGAAAGAGGGAAGGACAGGACGGAGGAACACTTTTTGAGGGAGATGGAGGGGAGTCTATTCTGAGTTGTATCAGGGAGGCAGGTAGAAGCCTGTTACGGGAGAGTGGGACGAACAGAGAGAAGGCGAGAAAAATACTTCTGTACAGGGAGTCGACACCTTGGTCGACGGTTTGATTAGCGAAGTCAAAGGTACACTGGCTAAGATAAGCAGAAATTTTCCGGAAGTTGGCTTTGTGGAAGTCATATGAAGGAATTTTGAAGGGGGGAGGACAGCGGCTAGGGAGGATGATAAAAAATGTAAGCAGCAGAGGGGGATGGCGATTATCAATGGTGGAAAGCAGAATTGTGGAGAGTGAAACAGAAGAGTTGTGAGGATCGGAAGTGAATATGAGGTCAAGCTGTCGACCAAGGAAGTTGACCTGGAATAGACCCAAATCACTAAGCCGATCTAGAAAGAGACACTCCTTGGGTGAAGTAGGGTTGGACATAGATCATCAGAAACGGATCAACGGAGGTGAGGGAGATTGAAGTCACCGCAAACGATAATGTCGTCGTTAGTATCGGCAAGGCCAATTATGCGATCAACGGAGTCGATAACCAATCGATAGGAGTCGATTGGCTGAGAGGAAAGAATGTAGCAGCATAGTATGAACAGGGTCTTGTGTGGGAATATGATTTTGACACAGATGGAGTCGAGCATGGGCGATGAGGAGACTGAGATTAGCGAAGAGTCGAGACTGTTATGGACAGCCACTAGCACGCCTCGGCGGGGGAAGCCTACATTGTCGAGATGTCATTACGAAAGACATTAAAGAATGGAGGGAAGAGTTCGTTACTGCTGATTTCAGGAATCAAATTAGTCTCGGTGAGAGCGTATATCTCAAAGGGCAAAGAGTGCGTTTGTCTTAGTATGGATTGAGTTTTAGACCGAAGTCCTCTTACATTTTGATAGTAGAAGGAAAGAGCAGGGTTCTGTTGGGGTTGGTTAGTAGCGAAAGTACTTACTGTGGTCGGCGCGGCTACGTTGGAGATGGAAGATCCGCTTGGAGCTAATGTAATGACCGAAAGCGGCAAGGTCTTTAGCCACTTTCTCTGGAGAAAGATTGAAAATCTCGTGAAACCTTATGTACAGACGTTTCAGTGTTGCGGGGTCAGTGGGAAGGCCTTCTTTATAGATGGAAACTAGAACACTGGTTTTGGTTTTGCCTTCAAAGCAAACCGAGTCGGGCTTATCATGCAGGTAAGCCAGAAAAAGACGAACGTGCTCATAGACCGATTTTTCCCTCAGTCGTGAAAGGGCGTAGCGACTTTCTGTCGAATCCGAATTTTGGGTCATCCTGGCTGTTGGGGGAAGAAGTGGATCAAAAGTTTGGGACAGCATGACGCCTTATTGGGAGAGGGTGCAGGAGAATTTTGAGAGCTGGGAAGGGGGTTTATGGTGTGAGATCTAGAAAAATGAGGGCATTTATCGCACGCGTTAGGCGTCGGAGTAGAGATAGTGGGTGAGGAAATATGGGTAGAAGTTAGTCGTTCTTGGGATTTGATTTTCAAAATTCCTTGGAATTATCTCAACGTCCGCCTGCAATGTGCGGGTGTTGCTTTCTGAGTTGAAGTCAAACTCATTGCACCCAATGAATGATTCTGGTATTCAAAGTTTTCTCAAATCGCCCATTGGAGATCGATCTGTCTGTACTTCTTTGCCATAAGCAGATAGGGGCAGATTGAAGTGGATCAAACATTTCTTAGGGATTAGTTGTTGGTTAAGTAAAATGAATAAGAAACGATTCGACGATTTATGCAACGATTAGATTAAGCATTTTTGGTATTTGCCGCTTTTGCATAAGAAGAGATCTGAAATTGCAATGTAAGGAAAAGCAGTAGTAGTTTTTTCAAAGCACTATCCGAGGCTCCTAATAGCAATTAATAACATAAACAATTTACCAACAAGTTTTTAAATACAGATATTAGGTCAGAAGGGCGCCGTGGCTTAATCGTTAGTGCGTCGGACTGTTAAGTGAGAGTACCTGGGTTCGAATCCGGCTCGGGGAAATAACACCACAAACATTTTTCACCGCCCCACCTCCAGCGAACGACTGACAACCCTCCTGGAGTACTTCTGTCATGGAAAGCTTTCACAATTCGCCGTTCGGAGCCGGCATTAAACAGTAGGTCCCCTCCACATGTGTCAAAATATATATTGCACAACACAGTGAGGCGCGAAAAAGCTAGGCTCTGGCCCTGTATGGGCTGTTACGCTGACTATTTATTTTTTATTAGGTCAGAAGTACTTGTAAATTTGAAATTCGCGGGAGCAGCTAGTTATTTATAAATGCTTGCAGTGACAAGGAGACACATGCACGAACTTGGACTCACCGATTTTGATGAAATTTGACATAGTGATAGGTCCTCTATATGATATTAATTATATTATTCATATTATTCATATTCATATTTATTTATATACAAGATTTTTGTTTTGTACATAAGACCAACTCTTTTAGGGTACATACATAGAAACGAAAAATTACTCTTTTAAGAAATAACATTAAAATTAAATTAAATTTTACATTATTCGATTACTGTTTTAATGACATGTGAAGAGAGAAAGAAAAATAATATAAAATGAAAAATAAGGTAAACAAAGGTATGAGATACTAAAGTAATTTCTCATTTGGATACCCGGGCACAGTGGTCACATTGGTAACGAAAGAGCGGACCTACTAGCCAGAAAAGGCTCCGCATCACCCTTCATGATGCCACGACCATTCTGCGGCATTCCCATCACCACTATTAAATGCTGCATAAATAGCTGGCTGAAAATAACGGCCAATCACTACTGGACGAAAACGGAAGGTAATAGGCAAACCAAAATGTTTATGCCAACTACTTCCATCGCCAGAGCAAAGCAACTCCTCAGTCTCACGAGGAGTCAGATTCGAACCGTTACAGGCTTTTTAACTGGGCACTGCCCAGTTAACAAACACCTAAAAGCGATGGGCTTAACGCAGGATGACACCTGCCGAATGTGCAACGAGGACGAAGAAACAGCGGAACACATACTGTGTCACTGTAACTGCTTAGTCAGTACTCGTCATCGATACCTTGGCAGGCACTACCTAGAGGCAGGAAATATAGCTGCGAGCTCACCCAAAAGCATCCTAAGATTCATTACAAACTCGGGCCTTCTGCGTGAGCCATAAGCGGGGGCAGTCACAATAGGCCCACTCGTGGCCGCAGTGGCACAGGTGACACTTCCCCCCCCCCCCCCCCCCCCCCCCTAACTCTAACTCTAATTTCGAGTACGTAAATAAACAAATTTAAAAGCAAGAAATCAAAATAATGTTAGCGCTGCAGTGAGAAATATGCGATAATTGCATTCTTGAAATTTTTTACAATATTAATTTGCTTTATATCTACAGGTAGAGAGTTCCAAAGTCTGACAGAGTTTACAAAAAACATGCGCGATGTAGTAAGATACTTGAAAGAAGGGATATTAATGTTGCGTGTTCTAGTAAAACGGGGAAAAAACAACCGTCTAAAAAGATATTCTGGTTTTTTACTGATTATTAATTTGTGGAGGAAGCATTATAAGCCTTTTGCAGTTTGTGCTGTGAAAATGAATCTAAGTTACTGTAAACCACCTCAGCATAAGTTATTATGGGTACTATTAGCGAAATAACCAGCTTTCTACGAATTTGAACAGGCGTAAAACGAGCAGTTAACCACAATTTTCGAAGGCAGGCATAAATTCGTCCAATGACTCGGTTTATGTGGTCATAGCAGGATAGACTACGATTTATCACATAACCTAGACTAGTTACAGTGCCAACAAAACTTGGTTTAGTACCATTAAGAAAAATATCTGGTATCTGATTCAAGTTTAAAGATCTTTTAAAAATTGGTATGACGTGTGACTTAGTAGTATTTATATGAAGGCCATTTCTTGCAGACCAGGTATGTATAGCCGACAAATCATCATTAATGCACGAAACTAGTTCCACAACATTAACGATTGGAGCAGACAAGTAAAATTGCACATCATCAGCGTAGAGATGTAACACTAAATCATTAACAAACATAGAAAACAATAAAGGGCCACAGATCGATCCTTGTGGGACACCCTGTTTCACACATTTAAGAGAAGACGATTTACTACCAAGAACGACCTTTTGATACCGATTTGAAAGAAAGCTACTTATAAGTTTAACCGCGCTGGGGCTAAAATTAAAAAAATGACGCAGTTTCCAGCAAAGGAGCTCATGATTTACAGTATCAAATGCCTTCGAAAAATCGAGCAAGCACAACATTATGAGTTCGTCCTTGTCGAAACTCACTCTCATATCCTCCATAAGATTGACCATAGCTGTAGAGCAGCTACGATTAGGCTGAAAACCCGATTGCAAAGCATGCAGTAGCGAGTTCTGCTCTAAGAAAGAGCGAATCTGGTCGGCTAGTAACTTTTCATAGACCTTAGGTAGACAGGGTAAAATACTAATTGGCCTAAAGTCACTAGCCGACATCGCGTTAGCTTTCTTAGCGACTGGTAGAACTTTCGCACTTTTCCATAATGATGGAAATGGAATTCAAAATGTGGGTTAGCGGATTAATAATAAATGGTAGGATCTTTTTTATAAATATGAGTGGTATTCCGTCATCTCCAACGGCATTCGATTATATATAACATCAGTGTGTGTAACAGCATGAAACTCAAAATCATTTACTGCAATGGGAGTAGAAGTTGTAGGAAGATTTAAGTCGGAGTGCACATTACCAAATCAAATTCACTAACTGTGTTATTATATTTATTTTTATCTGCCACACCCATTTGTCGAAGATTACGCCAGAGAACCTTTGCCGGAAGTGCAGTGTCAAGTTTTGAACTATAGTAGTCTTTTTGTGAAGCACGGACTACATATGTTTAGTGGTTACGTGCACGTACATACATACCTATTCTGATTGTTGTTCTGATTGGGTGTGCGTTTCCATTTGTTATAAAGTTTGTTTCGTGCACGAATAGCGTTCAGAACATCTAAAGTATACCATGGACACTTTGAATTAAAAACACGTATAGTTTTAGTTGGGACCATGTCGTCATAGAGGTGAGAAACCATTGACTGAAAACAAGAGAGTTTATCGTTAGGGTCAGAGTGATACCAACAATTCTCCCAAGGTGTTGAACGAGCAGCACCAGCCAACCTATTATGATCAATGGCTTTAATATCTTTAAAACTATATTGTAATGGAGTCCCGATTTTGTTAAAGTTAAGATTATACGATACGAAAATTAAATCGTGATCAGAGACAACATCTAACGATAACTGGTCCAAAAGCAGCACAGAAGAGGCATCAGAAACTATAATGAGTTCAAGGAGACTAGGGTTGGAAATGGGAGAAAAACGGGTTGGATTCGAATTAATGCTTTCCAAGCAATGGGATAAACAAAGATCAGAGACTTGGTGGGCTTTCGAATCACGTCTCAGTAAATCCGCATTAAAATCTCCACATATTATGATGTGTTCATGGGTTGGCAGGATTTGAGACAAAGTACTGAAAAATGGCTCAGGCGAAGATCTACCGGATTATACACACAACCTACAATACACTTAGAGATATGGCCAGAAATCTCCACAATTAGGAACTCAACTTGAGAATCGGTTGACTTTATAAGAGTTCTACAGTGCAATTCAGCTTTGCAATAAATTGCAACTCCTCCACCATTAGTTAGTGTTATCCTATCATTACGAAATAATTTGTAATTGGGCAGTTCATATTTAAAGTCGTCCGCAACTGGCTCAAACCACGTTTCACTAATACCAATAACATCAATATCCGCTTTCAGGAGTATGCAACGTAAATAATCAAGCTTTGTTAAGTTCAAACTTCTAGCGTTTAACTAGCAAATGTTAAGACCATCATCATGGGTCTTACAATGGCCGTTTACATCCATAGGATTACTTTGGGGTTTGGTCCCCATTTCCTCCCGAACATCCTGGCACAGGTGTAGTCGCAGCTTTTTTAATTCTCTCCTGAACGTTTTTCGAGCAGTTGAGTTTCCTATCTAAGATCACCCCTAGGTACCTTGCACTTTCCGCTAGTATTAGCGGCGTGCTATATAATATATATAACTGGTATCCTAAATTGTGGGATTGACCTCTTGTTCGTGAACAGTATAAGTTCAGTCTTTTGTGGGTTAATACCTAGTCCGCATTTCTTGGTCCACTGGACTAAGCTATCTAAAGAGTTCATAATTAGTTCTAAAGAGTTTATAATAAGTGCATAATATCTGCTACTGTTGTTAGGAATTTACCAGTTGCCAAGATGACTACGTCGTCAGCGTACGCAACGGCCTTAGTCCCCATTTGTCTGATATTCTCTAATGCCTCGTTTATTACCAGTACCCACAGAAGAGGGGAGATAACTCCAGGATTTGAGAGCAAAATCTGTTGCACGGTTTTCAGGAACGGTTGTGGAGACTAAAAAGGTTCAAACCCCCATAACTCCCCCTTGGGTCCTCCGAGAGTTGTGGTCCAACTTTCGGATCTGTAGGGGATCTAGCCCTATTGTTAAGCCAAGTTTCAAAAACTGTTCAGTTACTGCTCAGTTTTTAAGGAAGAACTTTTTTTGAGCCGAATTTCGTCCTTGTAGCTCCAACGACTTACAATTGGTGGAGCTTTCAGTGCCTTGAAAAAATAAAAGAAACTAAATACGATCTGTAGACATATTCTCAATAAAAAGTAATTGCTGGACGTAATTTGATGCGGGCCCCCATCGCGAAGCTCGACATACATCGATGCTTTATAATAAAATTTAACTTAAAAACAAATCTGCTTCCTTTAAAATAATACCTATATCGACCATCAAAGTTAATCAAAGTGTTTTCGGTCGTTAGTATCAGTATTATGAGAGAGGTACCATATAGACACCCCCACAAGCTTTATAATTTTTGCTTACAAAATCCAACTTTTAATCACTTTAGATTCGGTTGTTGTTTCTTAGAAATCATTCATTGAGAAGTTGAATAATAAACCCAAGTGTAAAATTTGCAGTGTTTTTTTGTTAAAAAGCCTTTATTTTATTCAAAAGAGTATACATGTAAGGAAAAAACACAGGAAGTTACTTAAAAAATTGTAATTTTGGATTGATTCTTTAAAATTGGAGAATGAAACCTTTTAAAAAAGGACTCTATTTTAAAAAGGCAATGTTTGACCTCATCCGGAATCTCAATGCATTCACTAAATGAAGCTTGAAAACATCTCTGATACCTAAGGTTTTTAATATTAAAGGCAAATTGTTTGAGGCCAACCAACAACACAATGAATAAGTAGCGCAGTTATTCATACACTTGTTCTTGGGTTCGATGTTTGCCGTGTAGGTCGCCATGCAAATCCTCAGTCTTGCTGTAAACATTCTCTTTCTTTAAACAATAATAAGGGCAACCACATGCGCTTTTGTCTCCGAAGTGTTTGCACTGAAAAACCAACATCAAATGAAAGGTGTTTGTCATCCAGTGCCAAATTGAGAGAAATTCAGAGCATGCAATACAAGTTGCGAGAGGACATTTTTTGTTTATTTTTTTTATTTAGGCCAAGAGTCGAAAAAATGTTTTCGAGTTAGAGGGCTTTTCGACTTAGAGGGCATTCGATTTAGAGCGCGTTCGAATTAGATGGCGTCGACTGTATGTACATATGTTCGCCAAAGACACATACAAATTATTTGCTATTCAAACCGCAGCATGCCTTGGAGCAAACATTAACCCCGCTTATATAAATGGTGAGGTGAATCTTTCCACTCACGTGCATTGATCAATTCTTTGAGTGAAACAGTGTATTATTTCTGTGGAAAAAGAGAAAATCGCCTGCTGCAATGCCTAACCTACCATTCGCATGTAGCCGTCGCACTGTGGTCCCAAATGACATAAGTCATAGCAAAAATACAAAATTCGATGTTTTATTTTTCTTTCTTTTTGTAGAAATATAGACAGCAGAATTGCAAAAGAATGCAATCATAAAAGATTGCATTCTTTGAAAATTATTCAAAGAATGCAACTTTGAAAATTATTCAAAGAATGCAACTTTGAAAATTATTCAAAGAATGCAACTTTGAAAATCATTCAAAGAATGCAACTTTTTGATAGCAATCATTGGCTTCATTTAAGATTTCAAAAAAATCTGCGCTGCAATGAAGTCTAGAAGTTGTCGGGCTTCTAGGGCTTGAAATCTCCACAAATTAAAATGTGTTCGTAGGTTGAATAGCAGAAACATTGAATAGAAAATAACGGTTCAGGAGAGTGGCTTCGATTAAGGTTTTATGCACATCCAACAATACATTTCGCATCACTAACTTCCATAAGCAGATACTTAATCCCATTACTTTCAAAAAAAAAAAAGAAAAAGAAAACAAATTTCTTTTTCATTCTTTTTTTTTAGTCTTAAATGAAGGCAATGATTGCAATCAAAAAAAGTCATTTATAAAAGAATGCAATCATTCTGGATACAACTCTGATAGACAGAGCTTCAAAAACAGCAAACAAAATAATTTCCTATTTTTTATTTTGGCTTCTAGAGCTTCTCAATGTTGATCAATTTTACTTAAGAGTAAAAAAAACTGAAAAAACTAATTTCTTTGTTTTCATTTTTGCGATTGTGAAATACTAAACAAAAAATTATAATTTCTTTGAATGCAGTTTAATTATTTCGTATATTAAGAACATAGAAACCCAGAGATACACAAAGATATGTAAAGAAAATATTTGAAATAAATTTAACAAAAAAACATATTTTTGTAGTAGTCTTTTAGGTTTGATTTGAGCTACAAAAAAACGCAACCAAGTCATGCGGAAAGCCGACAATGTAGTTGTCAACTATTTGTTAAACTGTATGCAAAATTGCAGCTGCAACTATTCGCAATGTTCAAAAAAAATTTCAATTTGCTTACGAGAAGACCGGTTCTTAGTGCTTACATTTTGGTCAGTTTCTTATAGAATATTTCAATTATTTGCGAAATCAAAGAGCTGAGAGGCTGACATTTTCTTCTTATTCAATTAAAAATAGTTTTGCTTTGATTAGCAGAAAAATACACCCACTTGCACGCCTCTTTTTTTTATAAATGCCAATCAATCTAAATCAAAAGAGGTTTTAGGGCATGCTGTAATTTAGTGTCTACGAATTACTTAAATTGCTGTTCAGCCTTTTCCTTTATATATATTTATATATACAATATAGAATATCTAAATAGTCATAGTATTTACTCCACACAAATCAGGATAGATCTTAAAGGTAGCTTAATTTCGTTAACTCCTTTTTCTAAGTGAATCAATTTTCTTCAAATTTACCATTTTTATAGCCTTGGAAATTACCTTTGAGGGGGGAAATTATGCCGATATCTGTATGCGTTCATAAGCTATGATTTTTGCGACGAGAAAAGCCATTTGGACCACTGTGCGCCGTAGCTAAACAATAACACAGCCAGATACAGCAACACAAGCAGATCACGTGAGTGCATGAAATGCTTCGCTTTGCTGTTCATTCTTTTCCAAGGAAGTGATTCAAGCCATTGTCTTATCGCGGAACAAGATCACTATTCACGATATCAATATTGTTCCGTAACCGAAACCACTTACGAATAGAGAGACTGCCAACGGCTGAGGGAATTGGATTAGGAAGTTTGGTCTGTGCTTGAGCAGCACGAATTGTGCATAACCGAATGTATCCGAGTTGTGACTATTCAAGGAGATTGCACATTTGAGCGTCAGCTGTGTCAGTGCTGTAGCCAAAATGTGGACAGTATCTCCATCTGACTTCGAGGAATTCAAACTATTTTAGTATCACTCTGGCTCCTTCAAATTGAGAAAAAAGAGCTTTAGGCGTGAATTAAGTGCATTTCTTTTTTTAAGTGTAGATATCTCCTCGCGGTTGAGTGTACACATGGTATTAAGTGAATAGATCTTTAGCTCTAAAATGGAATTAATAGCATATTTTTTTGCTTATCATAAAACGTGTTAACATAAATATTTGTGAATCAACTTTCGGCAATAAAAAAAAGCATTTGCACACTCAGGTTTTTGGTAACTTCACCAATCGTCAAAAATTAAAGCCTATAGTTACCATAATATGAAAATATTTTTAAGCTCCAAATAATGAACCAAAAGAAAAAATGTAAAAATGTGTTCTTCTCTAACTCAAACTTCGCTCAAATTTTTCTCAAAATCTTTTATCGAGAACTCGGATTTTTTTTTTGCGTTTTTCATATACATGCAGTGGGAATACGAAAATACGGGGATTTTACGTTTCATATTATTTTTCAATACATATTGTTTAACTTTATTAAAACTAAGCGCTCAATTTACATACATATATGTAATTATATATTAACATACTACCATACATAAACAAAAAATAAAAGAGAAAACATAAAATTACATAAAGATACAAAAAATCAAGAAAAGAAAAAAATCGTTATTTTCGTTTGCTTGATGTTCTTTTCACTTATCTTTTAAATTGTGTTCTCCAAGCCTATTAAATAATCAAAAACATTTTTTTTGACTCCATGATTTTAAACATAATATCGAAGTTGTTGAATGGCTCATTTGACATGTTTATTGGGCTACTTAATCATCGCTATCTTCGTCATCACTCTCATTCCTAGCAGCGACATCAAGGCAACAAAATTGTCTGCAAAACTGAAAGGTTTTTTTTGTCGTTTTGCATCACAAGAGGTTTTGTATTCATTACATTGCAAAAAAAAAAAAAAAAAATACGGACTAATGAGGGGAGCAAAATTTGTGAAAATTTTACGATTTAGCGACGATTGACGATTTTCTAACTCGAATTTCTATAACTCGAATATTTTTTAACTCGTAAAAAGGCAATTTCATAGTTGAATTTAGTAATTAAATTTTTTTTCATAACATTTTTTAATAGTCCAAACATTATTTTAGACTAAAACAAATCTTTCTGATGGAGCATTCGACACCGCAAATTGAAATTTATGACAGAATTGCACTGCATTAAAAAATGAGAATTGATCACGGAAAACAAATTTAGTGCATCATTGTACAAGTTTGAAAAAAAAAAATGATCTAAAGTTTTTTTTTTCCACTCTTTTTATCAACAATTTAAGCTTGCATGTAATTTATTCAAAAACTATGAGCGTGAATAACTTGACTTTAATGCATAGTTAAAGAGTAAGTTTCTGGCTTTCAAAACTCGTATAGTTCTCCAATAATAGGTGTTATTTTGATAATCAAAGAAAAATTACATATTTTGAGCTAAATGATCGGGTGTTTATTTCAATGCAAAGAGAAAGGTTTGCCGTTAGTAATAATATCAGCCGAATGGTCACCTCGGCTACGCTTACAGAACCGCCGTTTAGCGAATCAGCCTTTTCATGAAATTTTCCATCACCAAATCGCAAAGTGACTGCTGTATGCCCCCAATAGGTTCACGAATTACATCTTTGAGGTCTTGAATCGACGTTTGGCTGTTGGCGTGGGCCGTTTCTTTCTTCCTCAAAGGTAGAAGTCATCTCTCGATAGCGCAATTCATTCACCGTAACACTTGCTACAGCCTCATTTTCAAAAAAGTAAGTTCCAATTACCTAGTCGGACATTAGTTCAGTTGTGTCATTGATACCGTCCTGAGCCTAGTACACCTCGCAATCTCTGTCAACGTACTATTCCTTCTGGTTACTTTCGTTAAAAATTTGGTAGATGGAAAGGTTTTAACAAGCTCATCCTGAACAAGTTCTAAAACTCTTAGTTCGCAATGGAAACCATTGGCGACACTATGGTTAATAATCTCTTTTACCATCTGCAATAAATTTTTTCGATCGAAAAATGTTATTATGTGCTGTTCAACGATGTGATGCGCCCATTAGGTGCATACGCGTTCATTTACTTACATTCATAACGGTTTGTTTTTTGTTCTTAGAATATATTTTTTGTTGCTTTTCTATTTCTCTCTGGTGCAGTCGCCAACTAGTGGCAGTGCGAATCAGTAATCGTTTAATACGCGTTCAGAATCGTAAGCGTGGATGTTCTCAAGCGAAAGAGAGCAGCTGTAAAAGGCCAGGTAACACGGATCGTTACGTTTAGTGAAGCATCGAATGCTCCTCTGGCCGAATGCAAGCTACGGCAAGCTAAGCTCGAGCAACATATGCTTGAGTTCGAGCGCCTTCAAACCGAAATCGAGGAGCGAATCGACGACTCACAGTTGCCCGAAGAGACGGTATATCGGGCTGACTTCGAAGCAACGTTTTACAGTGTTCACGCGAAATTAACGGACATGATCGGCCAATTCGCGGGTGAATCGCTAGGTGTCTCCCACGATGAACTTAGTAAGACAGTTCTTTCGTTGGCAGCTAACCAGTCTTCGCTTAGCGATATAGTGAAAAATCTTACAGACACGTCGCGACGGCCAATAAATATAACCAGCATGCAATCCACTGGTCTGCTTGCCGTGGTATTACCAGAATTCTCCGGAAAGTTTGATGACTATGTGCGTTTTCGCGTTTACGGCGTTAGTAATTTCAAAAAAAGCGGTTACGGGCATCGAAAAATTCGAGTTCCTTCTCTCGAATTTTTGAGCTCGAAAGCTTAAGTGTTTCAAACTGTCCCCCTGTGCGTAGTGTAACAACAAATCTGCCTAGGCTAAGAGATTCTAAAGACTCAGGTAGACGCGTGTTCAATGTTACCGTATTGTCATGCCCTAAGTGTCATCAAAAGCACATGCTTTATCAGTGCCCACAGTTTCGCGATCTCGCAGTGCCCGCTAGGTGTGAATTCGTCAAATCAGTCGGTATGTGCGTTAACTGTCTTCGTGTGAAGCATTCATTAACGGAGTGCAAATTTTCTAACTGCAAAACCTGTAACTTAAAGCACAACACTCTGCTTCACGTAGATCGCATTCCCCCCGCGTTCGCGCGTACCACCCCTGCCACCCAACCGAGCAGTTCGAATGGTCTTGTCTCCGCTGTATCTGTTAATGCAATCCCCTCGCGACGCGAGTGTCTGCCTTTGATCCCAACTGCGATCGTGATGATAACCGATGTCAATGGCCAGCCTCAACCGTGTAGAGCCTTGCTTGATTCGGGTTCTCAGGCAACGCTGATCTCCGAGTCATGTGTACAGCGACTTGGCTTAAAACGAGTGCACGCCAAAATTCCGATTGTGGGTCTAGGCCAAAATACTCAAGGCACGCGCGGTCAAGTTAGCCTTGTGGTATCGTCAACATTTGAGTCGAAAACCCTTCTTTCCGTCCATGCCTATATCCTTGTTGCTTTAATTAATGTCCTACCAAATTTTCAAATCTCAAGTTCCTGTCTGTCATATTTTGACGACCTCCCGCTAGCAGACCCCAGTTACCATCGCCCTAGCAAAATCGACATCCTGTTGGGATCGGACGTATTTTTTGATATCCTTGCGAACGGAAAAATCGCACACCCGTCTGGATCGCCTGTCGCCCACAATACAATCTTCGGCTGGGTGATTGCGGGAAACATCGCATCAGAACAGAAACGTGAGTTAATTATAACCATTCTACTGTAGATCTCGATTTGCTCTTAAAACAATTTTTTGAGCCTGAAGATCTTGCTGACGGAGGTCGAAGTAAGGAGTGCAAGCTAAGCGTAGCCATTGAAAATCATTTTACAGCTACCCACTTTGTAAATCCCGATGGACGATTTGTAGTTAGTCTGCCTTTTAACAAAACACCCGTTGAATTTGGAGATTCACGTAATTCAGCCTTAAGGTTGCTACATGCTATGGAGCGACGGTTGGCCAAAGACGCATGCTTGAAGCAGCAATATGTGGAATTCATGCGCGAGTACGAGCGCCTTGGCCATATGGCAATCGTTCCTTCTAAAGAGCTTAATGTTCCATCGTTTTATTTACCTCAACACGCGGTACTGAAACCCACGAGTGCGACCACAAAATTAAGAGTCGTCTTCAACGCATCGAGTAAATCCACAAACGGCAAGTCATTAAATGATTATTTGCATGTCGGTCCGACGGTCCAACATGATTTGTTTACTTGTCTCATTAGATTCCGTAAATACGAAATAGCGATTAAGGCTGATATAGCTAAAATGTATCGCCAAATCTTAGTGAATCCAAATGATGCTCATTTCCAACGCATACTCTGGAGGGAAGACGCAACCGAAGAGCCACGCGATTACATGCTTCTTACCGTAACGTACGGGACAGCTGCTGCCTCGTTTTTGGCAACTCGAGTCCTCAAACAAATTGGTTTCAACAACCTAAAGAGTGCTCCACGTGCTTCGAACAGCATCTTGGAGGATTTTTACGTGGACGATTACATGTCCACTTTCGAAAACGTCGCCGATGCGACGCTCGTCAAAGACGACGTAATAAAAGCTCTCGCCGAGGCAGGTATGGACCTCCTTCGCACAATTCCCGCCGAGTGTCGGGAATCGACTACCGAGTTGTCCCTTGGTGACGCAGGAGTCAAGACGCTGGGCCTGTTCTGGGAAACAAAACACGATTGTTTTAAATTCACTTCAACAACGTCGACGGCGAGTCTCAACGTCACTAAGAGAGAAGTGCTATCCGAGATAGCACGCATCTTCGACCCGCTAGGCTGGCTATCACCAGCCACCATCAAACTGAAACTCTTCCTGAAGCGCTTGTGGATCAACGGTGTCGGTTGGGATGAACCAGTTCCAGAGACACTCATTCAAGAATGGATCGACTTCAAGGAGTCCAAGAAGTGCAGACTGCGCTTATCTGCGCCAAAACTAGAGTAGCCCCAGTCAAGCCTACGTTAACAATCCCGCGCCTCGAACTATGCGGCTCTTTACTGCTAACCAAGTTGCTTAGCAAAGTAATAGATGCCCTCGCAATTCATGACCTAGAATGCTTCGCCTACACCGATTCTACTACCGTATCGCATTGGATCCAGGGTTATCCGCGTGCGAGAAATATCTTCGTTGATAATCGGATCTCGCAGATTGTTGCCCAGTTCCCAGTCTCTATTTGGCATCATGTACGTTCCGCCGAGAATCCAGCTGACGGTGCCACTCGCGGTGTGATGCCGAAACAGCTAGCCGAGTTACACTTGTGGTGGAACGGCCCGAGATTCCTCTTCGAACGCGAAATAACATTATCGGGTCTGCCAACGATCAATTGTGCTTTGACGAAGGAGGAAATTAGTTGTCTTACCTCAGTAGCAGAAGAGGCCGAATGGGATGTTCGCATCTTCGAAAGATTTTCAAACCTCAACCGTCTTCTGCGTGTCATCGCTCGCTGCATCCTCCTTGCGCGGGTCCGTCCAGGTCATCAACAACGAAGTGGTACGCGTTTTCTATCACCGGACCACATACGACTAGCGAAGCTCGCCCTTTGCCGCCTTTCGCAGAGATATACGCTTCAAGATGAGCTTGTTCAGCTGGAACGAGGTCAACCGGTTTCAAGAAAAAGCAAGTATACGTCCCTGCATCCCTTTCTAGATCCGGAGGGAGTTCTTCGAGTGGGAGGCAGGCTGCAGAATGCGTGCGTGTCATACGATCAAAAGCACCCCATCATTTTGCATAAAGATCATCCGTTAACATTTCTCATCGTCAAGGATTGTCATGACAGCAACTTGCATGCCGGGATGCGGCAGATGACCTACTTACTCTCGCTGAATTACTGCGTCATCGGGATCCATCACCTCATCAGGCGATGTATTTTTAAATGCGTGATTTGTATGAGGCAACGAGCACTACCACATCAACAACAAATAGCTAGTCTTCCAAAAGCACGATTGGATCCCAGAGTCACCTTTGGAAACACCGGTGTGGATTACGCGGGACCGTTTCTGGTCCGTACCTGGAGAGGACGGGGCGCCAAGCAGCATGCATGGCTACGAAAGCATTGCATCTTGAAGTGGTTTCTGAGCTGTCGTCAGCGGCCTTCATCGCTGCTTTGCGCCGCTTCGTATCTCGACGAGGTAAGTGCCTTCCATATTTAGTGACAACGGCACCAATTTCGTTGGCGCAAACCAACAGCTACGGGACTGGGCAGATCTATTGAATTCCGACAACTTTCAAGATGAGGTGGCGAATGTGCTTACCGCGAAGGGAATCAACTGGCACTTTTCACCTCCCCATGCGCCCCATTTCGGAGGTTTATGGGAGGCTGGAGTAAAAACCACCAAATTCCACTTGCGAAGAGTTGTAGCCCAAGCGTCGCTTACCTACGAAGAATTTTCAACGGTTCTCTGTCAAGTGGAAGCGTGCGCCAACTCAAGGCCACTGTGCAGCCGGTTTGAAGGAGATATGGATCCATTGACGCCTGCACATTTCCTGATCGGTCGACCGCTGACGATGGTACCAGATCCCAGCATTTTAACAGAAGAAATATGCCTTCGCGATCGATGGCAGTATTCAACGGCTAGTCCTAAGTTTTTGGCAGAAATGGTCACAGGACTATCTGACTCAACTTCAGCGTCGGCCAAAATGGTTGGAGAGGTCGAAAAATATTCAAGTCGGTGATGTGGTCATCCTCAAGGACGAACACCTGCCCCCGTGTCGATGGCTCATGGGTCGAATTACACAAACCTACCCCGGTCGAGATGGACTGACACGAGTGGTATCAGTCACAACGTCGAAAGGAGCTTTCAAGCGACCGATATCCAAATTATGTCCGCTTTTGGTCGAGCAAGGTTGAAAGGAGCTTTCAACGGTGGAAGTATGTTCAACGATGTGATGCGCCCATTAGGTGCATACACGTCCACCCTAAAATTAATTTTCTTTTTCGTAAACTCAATACTCATACATACATACACATACATTTCATTATTAAATTCAACACTCATACATGCATACACATTCATTTACTTACATTCATAACGGTTTGTTTTTTGTTCTTAGAATATATTTTTTGTTGCTTTTCTCTTTTTGCCTAAATAAAACACATTCGCGATTGTATTGTGACAAAGAAAAGACGTGTTTCAATTTTCTTCGATTTGTAGTTTTTCGTCGGTTTTTTTTGTTTCTTTTATTCTGAAAATTCTGCAACACACGAACGTAAAAATGTGCCGAAATTTTTTCCTGAATATTATTTCTCTCACTATCCCACTTTCTGGACCTTTGCTGATAATAATCTGGGGTGGAATCGGCTAAGGTGATTGTGGCGACCTACTACATCATGCTTGGAGCAAGAGGAGTTACCAACCCAGCAATGAGAGAGCGCTCGCATTGCAGCTGGAGAGCAGACACGTACTGACATGTGAGTATGGACAAAGAGAGTTAGTTGACGTTTGTTCGTGAAGCAATAAAGATCAAAAGATCATAAAATTCTAAAGTGTGTTTTTCATTTAACGGGTCACAACAGTGATAGTTGATTGTCGCTTTTTTGATTATCAACTATTCCTTGCTCTGTGTAAAGCGATCGCAAAAAATCTTCGTTTCTTGGCAACACTTACAATTCTGTCAAAAAATAAATGTCATTTTTGAATATTTGAATTGATATTTGTGTTTTGATTTTGATAAGTTGCTGTGTTTTTATTAATTTACAAATAATGCAAGCATATTTGTGTACATATATCTGAGAAATATTAAAAGTTATAATTGTGTTTGCTCTTAGGTCTTAAATTGCCATTCTTTCCCAGTGTATGGAAAACCCACCACCAAGAATATTTAGTGTTGCAGCCAATTGAAGAATAGGTGGGAATATGCGTTGACCTTACCCCGGATGGTAGATCGAGCAGCCGCATGTATAAATGCTTCTTTTGTCAAACGAAAGTTTTTTAAAAATCTAAAATGTAATGACTGTTAAGTAATATTTTCAAGGATATCCACAAATAAATTCATTCATGTCGTTCCAAAATATTTGCTCTGTTTCTCAATTTTGTTCTCATCAGACATTCCTTTTCATAAATATTTTCACTTCTCACTCTTTGCGCGGTTTGAAAAATTGTAAATGATGATGATTATTATAATAAACTAACCAAATTGAAGTCGACTGCACCAAACTAAACATAAATGATTAAAAACGATACCTAAATAGCTGTCACTTCATATCAATGCAAAAAATCGATTGTCGTTTCGTTTTTTACATGGAGCAAAATTGTCGATTTTGATTATCAATTATCGATTGTCGCGTTAACCGATTCCACCCCTAGTTCCTAAAGCAGTTTACAGATTCAGACTCATTTGTTTGTTGTATGATATTAGAATGCTGTTTCGATAAAGCATCAGCAACATGGCTCTCTTTTACTGACTTATAGTGAAATGTTGGGGAAAACTCCTCCACAGAAGCCTTTCAACTCTTTATTTTGGTATTAGGGCTTTTTTCAGAGATGGCTGATGATCCGTTAAAAATTGTGGGGTATTCAACGCCACATAAATAACTGCGGAGTATGGCGACAGGTTCTCGTTCGTTGGTCGCGTAGCTTTCCTCTGTTGTAGATAAAGTCGTCCAGGAGGATTTCGATAGGATCCTATCAAATAAGGATTCCAAGCAGAGAGGAATGGGAGGCAGCAGAGTGAGAAACCAGGCTGCATTGGAAGTGTACACGGACGGCTCCAAATCAGAAGGTTTTCGTAAACCGGAAATAAATGTCCTAAGTGCATCTTGCCTGTACTTTTAATTCAGTGATGATATGAGCTCAAGTTACTTTCATGTGTCATTATTATTTCATTGATTAGTTATGTTAATTTTTGCTCAACCGCATCATAGAATTCAAAGATAGACTGTTCGATAAGGTAAATTGGTCGCTTATCCGCATACGTAAAATGTGACAAAGTAAATATGGCTCTAAAATTAAGAACAGTGTTGAAAGACGATAACGCAGAATCTGCAGAACCTACTATTTTGTTTCTTATTATAGCTATAAACTTCCCTCATACCCTTCAACCAATTTGTGGGCTGCAAATACAGCTAGTCGCCAGGAAACATATTTTAATTGATCGCCGTGAAATTCGGGAGCGAGAGATCGAGCGACTTCACGTCTAACTTGAGGATTAATCGTACTCTTTAAAGTTTGCTTCGTACTCTTTAACCTTTGATAGTGTTTCCAATATTAAAAGTCTATTCGTAAGCTGACTAATTGCGGTTTGGAAAGATTTTTGCGTTTGCTCGACTGCAGTATTAACAGCTGCTGCGATAGTCGCGCGTAGTTCCAGCTCATCTATTGCTTATAAATTAAATTATTTCTTAGTGCTTTACAATTATTTTCAAGCAGAGAAGAAATATATGCGTACAAGTGATTTTCTTTTTTATTATTATTTACAACTTAAGAAAAAAGGAACAGAGAATAGGGAAATGATAATGACAATAATTTGGCTTCCAGAAACCCTAATAGTAATATTACAGTCTTTTATACTTATGCTACCTAAGTTTTTGCTTTTTTTTTTTACTAAATTTAATTCTTTATAATGAAATAATAAGGTTAACAACAGTTTTTAGTTTATTCTGCGTTTTTTTCTATCTTTCAGTTTCCGAAGAGTTCTTGATATCACTTCCAGCGTGTTTTTTGTAACTCGTCTCACTTCAGCAGTTGGGGGTTGTGTGTAGTTCAAATGAGAAAAAATGTTCAAGGTCGACGAGTTTAGGGAGGTCTTTAGGGTTTTTTATATGGACAAAACATTTTAAGGGTTTTTTAATACGTAGAACCTTAAGGGTCTTTTAAGATACAAAAACTCGCGCCGTCCTTGCTCGGGCGCCAATTAAACTTCGCAATTTTAGATTTTATGAATTCCATTCAAATTAAAAATTAATTAAATTCCTTAGGCTTATTTAAGTTCTTATATTTTGCATATAATTTTAATTTTTAAGCTTGGTTTTAGTCTTACACATAGTTTTACACATGATTTTAATTTGTTTTTAAATATTTAATTTAACACCTTTAAATAGTTTTTAATTTTTGTCTTTTACTGTTTTTCAAACACGTTTTTAATATCTTTATTTTGCTTTATTAAATCTTTATTTTACAATTGCTTTCTATAAAAACGTTTTTATGCTTCGTCTCTTTTTTCGACACAATAATAATGAAATTGAGGCCGATGCCGAGCTTTATATTCGTAGGCAAGGTACGCTGTGCAAGCACGCACGCCAGTGGAGCATGCTGTGGAAAAATCCCATAGCGGATCTTTCCAAAAATGCATGTTGTGAAAAAGCCCGCGGCGGGGTTTTTCACAACATGCGGCGGGGCTGTTGATTGCAATTTTTTTATAAGGGCCACAACTGCACCTGGCAATTATACTTTATTGGGTGTTAACTTATATCAAATCATGGTGGTAAGCATGTTGTGCTATGGGGATGCGCTTCTTATCAACGTTTTTTAGATTCTTGATATTGATATTGATTCGACCCAAAACTCCACCGCACCGATCGTTTTCTTCGAACAGGATAGGGGGTCATTGAAAATGGTGAAATCGCGCGAGGCTCACGAAAGAACGGTTATTTGATGCTATCCCCCAGTATCCCCAACAAGTTGCACAATATCTTCAATCACCAACCGTAAACCTTACACAGTAAAACTTCTCTTTACGTACAACTCTTTATAAGGGACACCACTCTTAACGGACAATTTCTGTGGAACCTGGCATGAAGATAACGCTTTGTGTACATTTCGACCCCTTCACAACGGACCCCGTTTATACCGGACATGGACACGAATATCAACGCTTTTCCGAACCCGAAGATGGAAGAAGAAGAAAAATATTGCATGAGTGTATCAGTGGCGTGGCGTGGAAAATCTGAAATGGTAAGTCGGTAAAAAAAATTTACCTGCAACATTTTTTTTGCGGTTCCGATCAACTTTTTTAGTACGGTTCCCAGATTTTGTTGCTAGCAACAAAACAACCCAAAAAAGTTTCGATACCAATTTCGCCTACATAAAACATTACATAACTACGTCAACTTCTCCTACTTTTATTCTTCCACGGTTTAAATGTTCTTCTTTGCGTCATTTAAGGACCCAGACTTTGATAGGGCTGTGATCTGATGGCACCTGCCTTCATAGTCAATCCAATTGTTTATATCTCGTCGGACTCCTTGTCAGTATCTAGAAACTAAAAGTTTGTTCGTTGAGTCGAGAACCCGTTCCAGCGCACATTCAATTTAAAGACCGTAGTGTCAATGCTGGTGATCGGCATGCACCGGCATGAACATTTACAAAAGATGACATACCTTAAAATTGGACAATATTTAAAAAAGGGGAAAAGAGAAAAGTGCGGCCAATAGGCGCCACGGTTTTTTTTATGAAAAAATATTCTTTTCTATTTTGACACTTTATTTCCTAGGCATTAAGCGGAAGGTGGCGAACAATAACTGTACGGGTACAGAGAATATTCTATTGTATTTATTTTGTCTTACATATAACATTGCTGTTCTATCCACAGTAACATTGCAGAACTATATATTTTAACATTGCAGAATCATGTGTTATTTCATTTTCTTTCGTGTAAGTTTCACACGTGCATCTAAAAGGAATGATTCGTTCGGTCATAATTCGCGACCAGAACACGCAGCCGGTTTAGTTAAATAACCCCTAGAGGGACTCGTTAACTAATTGTCGGGTTATTTCCACTCTTAACAAAGTGCCACACTTGTATCTGGAAAAGCGTGTCTTAAATTTTGAAAAGAAGTTAAAGTTTGATTGTTAGTACGACGGTCGGGTCTGGGCATACTGGCTAGCCACTGTCTACAACAATTACACTTCATTCGGGATTCATATCCTTCCTTTCAACTTTGCGTGAGTGTTCGTCTTTAAATCGTTTTTTAGTTCTTTTAATACAAGAGCCGACCGTATGATGTCTAGGCATAAAACTAAAGGATAAATTGCATATAAAATGAAATGAAAACTCGAAATGTAGATGAAACCGACAAAGGTTGGGTGAAATTTTTGCCCAGGCATGAAAAAAAGAAGCGTCTTCCGGTCAGTGTTGCCAGATTTTTGAGAGACGAAATCCCCATTTTATTCCCCAAATGAAATTTTTTTTCCCATTTTCAAAATTGTTCTCCCCATTTTTTTCCCCATTTCAGAAATACACTTATTTTAGTAACTTTGAATTATTTTCATAGTTAATTTAGTCGCTAGATAACTTTTTTTCAAAATGATATCGTAATTTCAGTTGAAAACTATAATTAAAGTCAACACATTATCAAAATTCATCACTCGCATGTTGCTTGTGGACTGGTATTTTCTTTTATAATTTAAGAAATGCCAAATATTCATTAAGAGGTGCCATAAGAGCATAGAATATTTCTATCCATCGTTTTTTATTCAATATACATACATGTATATTTAACAACAATTTCAGCGTAAAAAAAACAAGACAAAAACAAAGTATTGTATTGTTGCCACAATACAAGCATGAATTTTGTAGCACAAAGAAAAAACATCGCTCTTGTATATAGAAGTTAACCCTTTCATGCCCAGTGTTGTTCCTGTACAATATGAATTTCATCTACACACAATTCGAAAATTCTGGAGTAATTACAGTAAAATTATAGTAATTTTATTTTAAAACCCGATTGTAGACCATTTAAGTCTGTATCAAATATCTCCTAGTGCAAAAGAATGCTCGGGATCTTTTACTTCGTTTTTGGTGAATCGAAAAAAAATATTTTCCCTGCGGTTGGAATTGGACGTGGTCATGAAAGGGTGAACAAGATCTTCATTAAGTTTTTTTCCGTGGTAAAGAAATGAATGAAAAAAATACAAAAGATCGAGTTCAGTGTATGTGTGTGACAAGCATTTTCAATTGAATTGATTGAAATAGTTTAAAATGTTCTTAGTGCAAAAAAATCGGTTCATCTAATATTCCCCATTTTTGAAACAGTTTTCCCCTTTTCCCCTTTTGAGTCGAAAAATCCCCAAATGGGGAAAAAATCCCTCGATCTGGCATCGCTGCTTCCGGTACGTCATTTTTTCAACTATCTATAGGAATAAAACTAAAGAAAAAATTAGCTACCTTTCAAAAGATTAGATCAAATAGTACTGGGAAACATTGGGTTGGCAGACCCCCTTCCACCACATACCCCAACTTTTAACACCGCAATTTTTTCGATGGACTATAGGCATAACATAAAAAGTTGAAATAGGTACCAAATTAAAGCTGATAACTTACCATTTACAAATATATAGGGTTGTCTGTGATAAATTAACCACGTATATAGACAACCCATGATTTTAGCGCACTTAACATATACAGTATATTACCAACTCAGTCAAGTATAACACGTTATTAAAAGCCAATACTTTTTTTTTTTAAATTCATTGTTCGTTTTTATCAACAAAATCAGAAAAAAACCTAATTCACTTAGCAATCCAATCTTACTAATATATATAATGTAACAACATAATCTTAACAATTAGTCTGAATCTGAATCTAAATCGCTAACAGTTTTATTTAACATGTCATTATTATCTGCAGAATATCGCCTCCATTGAAAGACGTTGGATTTCGTAAAAACCATAGTGGTTCTAGTCGATCTTTTAATACCCATTAACATTCTTGTGCATTGAATACTGTGCAGGTGGCATTTGTTGCATTCTGTCACATTGAGTTGACGTAAATAGTACGCAGAATTTTTTGCTTTAATGAACTCCAGCAAGGTGGAATGATGCTGGAATCGAAACTTTTAATCTTGTTTTTAAAAAAATTCTTATTGCAGGATGTGCTGGCATAAAGTTTTTGGAAAATAACGTATCTTGCTAAATTTACACTATTGCAGTTTTTAACCCCATACACCAGTGAAGTATACTCTTGTAATGCATTCAATTTTGCATCGTCATAAATGTCTTTAATATTATTCAGAGAAGCAAACACATCCTGAAACCTTCTATTTTTCTGAAGAAGTTGATTTGATTTGGTTTTGATTTGCCTTTACGAAAGAAACTTGATGTGTAATCGCAACCAATGTAAGTGTGAAAAGCAGGTTAAGCACGACTTGAGCCGAGAGTTGCTGCTAGGGCAGCGCAATTAATACAATTGTGTTCAATGCTTTTTGAAGAACTATTTACTATCCAAATATTTTTGCGGGCAAATTTATACATGTTGCTTACCAATATTACCAAAATATCCGTGTCTGAAGCTTTTATGATGATTTTTGAATTTTCAGAACATCTTCCTGGAAATCATGGAAGTCCAGAAATTCAGCTTGCATGCGAATTTTTCAGAAACTCTGAACATGAGTAATTTAACTTGAGTGTGTGATTAAAGAAGAAGATTCTGGCTTTCAAAACTGCTATAGTACTTGATTGTATGTAATAATTTTTTGTTCAATTGTTGTTGATTGATTTTTCTTTAAAATTGCCCCTATAGCCAAAAATGCTTGTTTTTGAACCCTCTACAAAAGCCCATCATAGTTTTTTTGGCGCCAAAGCTATCGTACTTGTTGTTTGTCTGAAAAAATTACGAAATTACGAAGTGACGATGTTTACTCATTATTTTTTTCTGGCAGGATCAAATTAGGAAGGCTTATTGTCTTTAGTATTTCTTAAGTAAAATTAAGTTCCTACGCCAAAAATTAGTCAGTTTATTACATTTTTAAGACGAAATAATCAAATCATGAATATTTTTGGGGGGCACTGTACCTATCGGAAATTAAATGTATTTGCGGAGAATTTGTATTGCAAATATTTACTAAAATAGCTTCATTAATTTTTCCAAAAGTTTGCGGCATAGAAGAGAAATAAAACCATCCAACCATAAAACCTTTACATCTGCGGACAAGAATAGGATATTCACTATTCCATGGCAATAAAAAGGTATTTTTGACAGTTGAAGAACAGTGTTTTTCAAACCGCTCAGAAGGAAATTTTGTCATCGAAAAACCAATGAAAACAATTTGCAGTGTTTCCATGACGAAGCAGATACGAGGATTATCTTTCAAATAAAAAAATGTTCTGAAAATTCAAAAATCATCATAAAAGCTTCAGACACGGATATTTTGGTAATATTGGTAAGCAACATGTATAAATTTGCCCGCAAAAATATTTGGATAGTAAATAGTTCTTCAAAAAGCATTGAACACAATTGTATCAATTGCGCTGCCCTAGCAGCAACTCTCGGCTCAAGTCGTGCTTAACCTGCTTTTCACGCTTACATTGGTTGCGATTACACATAAAGTTTCTTTCGTAAAGGCAAATCAAAACCAGAAAAATAGAAAGTTTCAGGATGTGTTTGCTTCTCTGAATGATATTAAGGACATTTATGACGATGCAAAATTGAACGCATTACAAGAGTATACTTCACTGATGTGTGGGGTTAAAAACTGCAATAGTGTAAATTTAGCAAGATACGTTATTTTCCAAAAACTTTATGCCAACACATCCTGCAATAAGAATTTTTTTGAAAAACAAGATTAAAAGTTTCGATTCCAGCATCATTCCACCTTGCTGGAGTTCATTAAAGCAAAAAATTCTGCGTACTATTTACGTCAACTCAATGTGACAGAATGCAACAAATGCCACCTGCACAGTATTCAATGCACAAGAATGTTAATGGGTATTAAAAGATCGACTAGAACCACTATGGTTTTTACGAAATCCAACGTCTTTCAATGGAGGCGATATTCTGCAGATAATAATGACATGTTAAATAAAACTGTTAGCGATTTAGATTCAGATTCAGACTCATTGTTAAGATTATGTTGTTACATTATATATATTAGTAAGATTGGATAACTAAGTGAATTAGGTTTTTTTCTGATTTTGTTGATTAAAACGAACTATAAATTTAAAAAAAAGTATTGGCTTTTAATAACGTGTTATACTTGACTGAGTTGGTAATGTACTGTATATGTTAAGTGCCCTAAAATCATGGGTTGTCTATACATGTGGTTAATTTATCACAGACAACCCTATATATTTGTAAATGGTAAGTCATCAGCTTTAATTTGGTACCTATTTCAACTTTTTATGTTATGCCTATAGTCCATCGAAAAAATTGCGGTGTTAAAAGTTGGGGTATGTGGTGGAAGGGGGGCTGCCAACTCAATGTTTCCGACTACTATTTGATCTAATCTTTTGAATGGTAACTAATTTTTTCTTTAGTTTTATTCCTATAGATAGTTGAAAAAATGACGTACCGGAAGACGCTTCTTTTTTTCATGCCTGGGCAAAAATTTCAGCCAACCTTTGTCGGTTTCATCTACATTTCGAGTAAGCTTTCATTTTATATGCAATTTATCCTTTAGTTTTATGCCTCAAGACATCATACGGTCGGCTCTTGGACTATTTACTTGATTCATCATTTTGTTCGTGTTCCAAATCGTTAATTTGTTCAGTTGCTAATTCGTTCATTTGTTTTTCCTCGTTAATTTGTTAATTTATTACTTTTAAAATTTTTATTATTTTAAATAAAATTTGCTTATTTTGAAAGCGCGTTTTTCCATTTTTCCCTTTTTCCTCTTCTTTGCTTGTTCAGCGATTGCTGCGGTCCTCGGACAGCACATTACGCGGCAAGTCCTCCGCTCCGAAACTTATTTTCATTTGCTTAGCTGCCTGTTCAGCGTCTGCTGCGGTCTTTCGATAGCACAAACGCGGCAGAGAGTAAAGCAAAGCGGCGAATTTATCCGGGAAGTCACGACTTGCCTGTAACCTCCACTCCCTGACAGACCTTAAAGAGTCTCAACCTACATTTGACGCCCAACCTGTTGGCTAAGTCATCTTACAATCGGCTACCAACTCGGCATCATATTATAATCTTCTTTTCTTATTTATTCTGTCGAATTTTTTTCTAGTGAATAACTTGATAGCTATTGGCGTTATTCGGATGACGAAGGCTACAGAAATAATGACAACGATCTTTTTTATTGAGTTACACGTTACACGTTACCAATTATATTCGCAGGATTAAAGGCGATACATTAACAAAATTTAAGAATAATTGAACGATTAATTTTAAAGTTTAGGGACCCTTAGTGTCCATAGAGTAGCCAACACCTGTTAGAGGAAGGGAGAGGCCTTTTGTTATTATGATGAATAGCCCGGGCCATGTATATGTGGAAACTCATAACGCTGCTACAAGACCCTACGGTCAAAACAATTTTACAATATTGTTTACTGCTGGGTTGGGTACCATTACTCCATATATGTTATTTTGTTATATAAAATTAAATGAAAACGAAATATTTTCTTTTGGACAAAGCTTTTTTGTCTTACCAGAAAAAAATATCATCTAAGTTTACACAGCGACTAAGAGACGTATTAATTATGAAATGAAGTGAAACTGATTTGCTGAATCGCAAACAAAGCGTTTTATTTTAACTAAAATTTGAAATATTTCTATGAACAAATTTATTTAATCCGAACTGCGTTAACGTCAATGTTGGCAGACTAAGAACTATCATTTTCTTTTCGTATCCTTTTTCTGATCAGTGCACATAACTGAAAAACTTGGACATCTTATACAATACTAATAATAACTAATAGCACTAGATAGTTATGGTTAAGCGATTCGACGGGACACAATTACAAATGTTTAATGTTTTCAGGTCACTAATTGAGTCACAGATTCGCAAGAGTTGAGAGATACAATGTCTAATCAACAATTTTTTATTTCGGCATTTAGATAACGTGTTTAAACAACTTACTTACTTAATGATTTAACTGCATTGCACACTATAATAGATTTATTTATACTCATATAAAACCAACATAAAGTACTTGAGTAGTACAGTTACTCTTTCGGTTGTTATTACGCACCCACTACTCCACAAGCGCTTGACTTTAATGAAAACAGGAGAGCTTCGCAAGTATGCAAGTATGTGTTCATCCCATCACTTTCATGATAAATGATTGTGTATGGGAAAGGACCACGGGGAGAACACTTACCTCAAACGACACACAGAAAATATTTTAATCCACCACTGTGGATTCTTACATATTCTCATATTACGCTCATAGTGTCTCCTTACTGCACAACAAAAAAAAAACTCTATGCGAGCTCTGACCTAATTACAAATATCAAACACAGTTGCAGACAACTTGACATAAACTTTCAATTATTCACATAACAATACGTATATATGTACGTCTGTCAGATACAAAGTCGGAAAATATGAGATACAATATCGTGATCATGACAGCACCCCGCATTCCAATTCGTTCGAACAAAAGAACACAATTGCAAACAGTCGTACAAAACGAATTTGTTGTCCGTCGCCCCAGATAAATTGCCGGGTATCTGCCACACCATCTTGGCGGAAATGTATTGCAAATTCAATAAGATTTGTATGTTTTTCCACTGAAGAACTTTGTGTAAGTGAGTGTACGTATATAAACGTGTACATTAACAACATTAATATCTGCAGCCTATGCAGTAGATACTGGTGCAGGACTTCCAGAGCATACAAGGACGACAAGGATATGTGGATAGTTTGTACACCTGATAAATATTATGTACCTATCAACCTCATCCGCACTCTTATCCCGTCCAACCTCGCCATCCTCATTCACACAAGAACTTAAGCGAACACAAATCGTCGAGAGTAAGTTCATTATTCTTATTATTTTTCTGTTACCTTATACTTTAACTTAAACAGAAGGACTGAGGATGGAACTTTCATTGATTCTGTACGTTTCGTTTGTTACGGTTTATTTCATTATTATGTTGTATACGTTGGAGCATTTGTAGCTCACTTATCTCTTTCTGTTTGTGTCTCTTTAGAGTCATCACCCGCTGTGACATTTTATAGGAGAATGAACGTTTCAGTCAGATTCACAGGTT
Organism: Syritta pipiens; assembly: GCA_905187475.1. Lineage (NCBI taxonomy): Eukaryota > Metazoa > Arthropoda > Insecta > Diptera > Syrphidae > Syritta > Syritta pipiens. Next base: position 56,711,468 of record LR994572.1, on the reverse strand, counting down.
GGTCGCTTGGAAAAGCACTTGATAAACCAGATTTAGAGGAAGACATGTGCGAGTACTCATATTGGTGTATATAGCATCAGAATTAGATGTCAATACATCAGGCTGAACCATAAGTAAGTAATCGGTTTGTGCGCCTCATAATTGACAAGGTGTTTTCATAGAAAATCGTTTAGGATATTTTCTGGTAACAATACAGTTTCTCCTGAACCTCGGCAGCGTTGATTTGCTGTGGTAAGTGTTTCTATTATTAAGAGTAACCAGCTGTACCCATCGCCACAACTAAAATAAATTTGAAGGAAAGGCATTACACAAGTATTCAATTTAGTTTGAGTTATTTTCGAAAAATTTGAAAAAAATGGAGCAGCGTTCAGTTTTAAATAATTCGATATTTTTTTGAAGTGCTGTGGGATATACAATATTTCTTGTTTCTCCACCTGGTGCGTAAACGAATAAATCAGAAGGTTTGCCGACTTAGAAACTTAGATAACAACTTTGCTAAAGATTATCACATGATCAAATACATAGTTTGCGATTCTAAAAATGACAAACATTCATTTTATTTATATAGAAGATAGAAGGTAGTGTTCGAGCCGAAATTGCCCGCCTTATCGAAAAAATCCCAGAAATATCCGGAGATATTTTTCTCTAAGGATTGTTATAGAAAATCACGAAGTTTACGCAAAACGACGAAAAGAAAATAAACGCGGTCGGAAAACCAGGCGATAAAAGAAATGGAAGATGAATAGAAAATAAACAATTGAAACGGTGTCTAAACAAAACAGCAAGATGAAATAATGTTGACAGTGTGACAGTTCAGAAAAGAGTTACTGTGTAAGCGTGCCAAATTCCGAACTGGTCGTGTTAGTATCCCTCTAGGCGTTGTAACTTCAGCTACTCGAATCCTTCCGTCTTGGTTAGTAATATTACGATTAATTCTGCCGAGCATCCATTTCTGTAGTGAGAAGTTGTCTTCGTGAACTAACACGATGACGTTTGGTGGTATGTTAGGTTATGCAGATGACCATTTCGCTGGCTGTTGCAGCTCTGCTACGTACATAGCTGGCTTGATTGCGGCCTCCCACAGGCCGCAGAAAGAAAGAAGCTATAGGAAGAATGAAATTAAAATTAGTTTGCTCAAAGCTACAAAAAAGAGGCTATTGTCGGCTTGTGAAATAGACTATTTTTTAGGTGCTGAAGTTTCGATTCAGATCCAGCGAAATCGTTAGCGTTGTTACAGAAGATATCCTTTGGAAGCCCTCTGCGACTTATCATCCGCCTCAAGGAATCCGCTGAATACGTCCGCGAATAGATCAGCAACTCATCTTGGTTTTGGAAATGTATGTATTTTAAAAATCTTTTAGAAAACTGTGAGTTTCTGGACAACAACGTGAGGTGCTTTCGATATTCTGGAACTTCTGCATCTGAAAGGCGATTACCAACTTCAAGAATCGGCAATTCACGACTCCAATGTAACGATTGTGATGAGATCCAGCGCAATACAACTGTTGACTCTCCAAAAAGTTTCATCAGCATCTGAAGTTCCAAAAAGTAAAGCTTAGTTAATAGATGTGTGCTACAAAGTTCCAGTTCAGGTAGTGCCGTCTTCTTCGATGTAGCTACCCTTGACTTGGCAACCAAAAGGACTACCGCCCATCTAAGCTCGTCTGCTGATCGAAAGTGAATGCCGCATCCGTACTCTTTACTTTGGACGCGTCACTAACTCCATGTATTTTGACAAATTTATGTTTTGAATAGACAATATATCTGGGGACAGAAATATTATGAATCTATTTAAAATCGTCGAAGAATTGATGCCGCTCTTATCCAACGTTTTGTGGAATATCAGCATTTCGTCGATCCAAAGTTATTGCAGTAGGCATTTAGCCATAATCAATATGGGACTCCATAGGCCCATATGGTCGTACAATGACCCTGTAGTTAAAAGAATTTTTCCTTTAGTCATTATTGAATATATTTGAGTGGTGTTGTATGAAAAGCGAAAAGTATCTTGAGAGTCATCCGATGTAACTCCTAAGATACTCCTATTGGTTTTAACCAATTAACCTAGTTTGTCTTCTTGATCAAAGTTGTTTTGTCTGGCTAAGTTTGTTTGAGCGTTGCCCTTCAGAACAAGCAATGTCATCTTGACGTTTAGATTTATTCTGTAGCAAAGGAGACTTCTGTGGTAAACTCGACAACCTTGAGAATAAGGAAGGAAAACCTAGTGTTGAATTTGATGAAGAATTTGGTTTGGATTTATGAAGAAGCGTATGATGCGATTCTTGACATATTAGGTGTAGTAAAAAGAAATCCATTATTTTTCCAATAGATGGCGTTATTTATCTGTATCTCGCGTTGTATAAGTCCGATCGGGGTCCGCTAGATTGCGTTATAAAGATGACATTTCGTACGTAAAAAAGCTTTTCAGACAGTTTTGTGATTGGTTGATTCAGTTTTGTTTGAGCGCGCGTCAAAGATGGACACTAGCAAATAGAAAATACGCTATATTTTACAGTTTTTTTTCGATAAGAGCGAAAACGCAAGCCAGGCGGCTGAAATTGTGAATAGCGTTTATGGCCCTGATACTGTAACAGCCAATCATGCGCAATTTTGGTTTCGTCGATTCCGTTCCGGTAATTGAGATGTCAAAGATGCACCACGCACTGGAAGGCCAATTGTCGAAAATGTCGATAAAATCATGGACATTGTCGAGCCCTAGCGTCATGTAAGCACTGTTTCGATTGCCCAAGAGCTAAAGCTCCAAGTATGGGTGCCACACGAGTTAACGCAAAAAAACCTCATGGACAGAATTTCCGCAATAAAAGAGGCATAATGAAATTACCCTTAAAATGGCAACAAGTTATCGAACAAAACAGCGCATATTTGACCTAAATCGAATCATTCTAACTATGGTAATTAAAGCCTTCAATATCACACAAAAATAATGGATTTCTTTTTACTACACCTTATACCTTGCATTTATAAACAGAAATGCAATTTTTAATTTTATGTCCTAGACATTGACAGCTATTGAAAGATTACGAGATTTGGGGCATTTCGAACTGTTGTGCGAATCGGCTTTGCAGAACGAATACAGCTTGTATGACGAAGATGACGTACGAACCTGCCGACAAGTATTCGAAATATGAGGTTGCGGGAGCTTCAAGGAATGGACATCGTTCGTCCAAAATCTCAGCGCCAAGCTCCGACGTTGGCAGTTCGCTGTGCTCTAATGGCTAATGCCATTGTTCAACTGGTGGCATAGGCCAACCAGTGACAGGTATTCGATCCAGGTCTGATGCAACTGGTATTGCAAAAATAAAACTCCAAAAGTTCCAACCAATATTCCAATTCTAGTTACGACAGCCTTTCGGTTTCTATCACAGTATTGATGCGAGCAATACTTCTCTCAGTAGATGCACGACCCAATTTGAGCTCGTCTAAAAACATGTTTAATGCACAAATATAGCGAGTATAAATCGAACAAAATTGATTTGTTTATGAAATTCTTCTGATGTAGTTATTAGTGCAGTTATTTACTGGTATGAAATGAATCAAAGGAAAAAGCTCAAAGGATGATGATAACTGCTCCTTTGTGCAGTTATACGACCAACCAAACAAAAGAAATTCAAGCGAAGGCCTGCCGACGAAACTCTCTGCGCTGAACTAAGCAACAGATGCTAGGACGATGATGAGGAAGAAAGCAACAACAAGTGGTGTACGTACGAATGACATTGAAAATGTATTAAACCAATTTTGTCTCGAAATCAAATTGTAATTTGATTTGACAACGATGAATTATATGACACTATTTTTTTTATGTCAGTTTTAACAAAATATAACCGACAGTTATAATATTTTGATACAATAATATTTTGACCGCAACTGTTTATACAGTCGAACCGCGATAATTCGTACCCCGGTAAATGGAAACTAATTCGTAAAATTTTACATTTTACTCCTCTCGTTATTTCGTAATTTTTTATCCAATGCAATGAACACAAAATCTCTTATAAATCGTAATTTGTTCCTAAAACCTGTTATAATTCGTAACGCAAAATGCAAAACAAAACCTTTTCTCTCGTTAACTTTTGTAGGCAATTTTGTTGCCTTGTGTCGCTACTAGGAATAAGAGTGATGAGGAAGATAGTGACGATGAAGTAGAACTTATGACCAATAAACAAGCCAAATCGGCATTTCAACGTCTTCAATATTATGTACAGTGGCGTGCAAAAATGTATACTTACTCGGCGGTTGTATGTTTTTTTTGTAAATAAAAATTCTCCCATTTGATCGATGTGAATGATTTTGGTGTTATTTTTTCCTTACTTTATCACAAAAAAAAAAACACTGCAAATTTTACACTTGGGTTTATTATTCAACTTTTCAATGAATGATTTCTAAGAAACAGCAAATAAATCTAAAATGATTAAAAGCTGGATTTTGTAAGAAAAAATTATAAAGCTTGTGGGGGTGTCTATATTGTACCTCTCTCATAATACTGATACTAACGCCCGAAAAAACTTTAATTAACTTTGACGGTCGATATAGGTATTATTTTAAGGGAAGCAGATTTGTTTTTAAGTTAAATTTTAGTATAAAGCACGATGTATGTCGACCATCGCGATGGGGGACCGCAAAAAATCACGTCCAGCAATCACTTTTTATGGAGAAATTTATTATCGAATACATGACAGTTAATTAATTCATTTTTTAGCAAAACACTAAATGGTTGATATCTCGAAAAATTCTATGAAAATAAAAATGTTTTTTTTTTTATTCTTTTTTCGAGATCTACCAAATGGCATTTTCGGATCGTTACAATTCGTGACATACTGTTTGAGCCAGGATGGTCGATCCTTTTTTTGGCTTAATGTCTCGAAAACTGAACCTCCAAACAAAAAGTTAAAAACAAGAACTAAATTTTATTTTACAAAACCTATCAAATGGTACCTAACTTAATGAATACCGGTAGTAAAATTAAAAAAACAATTAGTTTATTTTAGTACGAATAAAATATCATGTCAGATAACACGCAACTCAATTTTTTTTCAGATTTTGTGGCTTATATTCTTTTACCAACAACTTTTCATGACATGGCTGGCATTCTCTTTCGAACGATACCCATATCAAATATCTAAGCAAATAAATCTGTTTTTTGATTTTAGTATTAGTACTAACTTTTTCGCTAATAAGTAACTTCCTTAAAACTTTTTTTCTGAACTTCCTTTTGGGCAAGTGAAACACATCATCTGTGTAAATTTCATTTCTTAATTCCAGATGGTTCACCAGGTACCTAAAATAGGGGTTAATGACAGGCAGACAGACATTTTTGTAATCTACGCCCCGCTCCTTTGCCAGTGACACCCATATTGACCATAAGAGTTAATAAAAGTTTTTTCAAACGTTCGTTTCAGTACTAACTTTTTCTTTAATCTTCGACTATTTCCGGAAACAATTCTCGATTTATTTTTGGGTTGCCGAAGTTCACATTCATTCTAAGTTTCATCCCTTAACTACAGAGGATTCAGAAGTTATTAGCAAATATGTAAAGGCGACCGACAAACAGTACACCGAAGTGATTCTATAAGGGTTTCGTTATTTCTTTGGAACGAAACCCTTAAAAAGAAATGATATTCGCAGCAGTTTTGTTATTGCCTTTTGCTGCAGAAGCTACTAACTAGCTAAAAACCAAACTAACTAACTTTCTCTTTAATCTTTTAGTATTTTTCAAAAAAAATATAACAATTTATTTTTAGGTTGGCGAGATAGACCTTGCATCCAAATTTCATTACTTCTTCTACAAATGACAACAACAAAACTGATGTAAATATTACTTCTTTATTTCGTTTCACCTTTTGTTAGAGAACCGTCATAAAAAATTGTTCGTATCGACTTTGTAATTTCATAACCCTCCGCTCATATCTTTGCTATTTAATAGTTTCTTATGAAACACACGCCCATAAACTCTCAATCTTTTCCGTGTGTTCTCTTTTTTACCACACAACTGACATTACAATTGAAATTATCAAAAATTTGTTTAAGCACACAAATGCGCAGGCATAAGCAACTCTGCTCCTGTAGCAAAAGACAACAACAGAACCAGAAATAATGACGAGATATTCATCTTTCCAGCTGGAAAACCCCTCCTCCACACTTTTCCACGCATACCTAAAAAAAGGTTGTCGGTTTTCACGCATATTTGTTTAAAGCCTGTCGGAAAGTAGGGGAAGTTCGTCGTTTTCAGGAGAATTTTCCTTTATTTCTGAACAGAACTGTGTGAATATCATTTCTTAACTTTATCCTTCAAAATTGTTCTTATCGAGTTCCAATGCCTGTTTTGTTTCATATTCCTTCACTTAAACCATTGCTCTTACATTTTCATGTGAAACACATACATAAACTCCTCACACTTATTTCTTCAATTTACTTATGCCAGCAAGAGAGACAAAGAACTCTCTTTCAATCTCCCTCTCTGCGTTGTTCTCTTTTTGGTACCACGCCACTGACGTCACAGCTTACGAAGGGAAAAAACAGAGAAAAAGAGGATGAAAACGTCAGCATTGCGTAATCGATCATTACGTAACCAGGTCCCCATATATTTTTTTACTTGAATATCTAATATGATGACAGTAATAAGCCAATATCTCGTGAACGGTAATTCGCAAATTGATGCGGAAGGTGGCGTTGGATTTGGAATAAGCAAGACCTTCGAGCTATTTATTTTGATTCGAGCTAAGTGTCAACGATTTCGGAAAATATGAGTCGGAATCTGAAAAAAGCAAGAAAAAAAGATCGATCTCCTCTTCCTGATCTCTGACCGTTATGTCGTTTTAGGGGAATCAATAACATACCTAACACTATTCTTATGCCAAATTTGAACAAAATCTGATATTCGGTTTTCAAGAACCGTTGAGGAGACTAAAAAAGTTCAAACCCCCATAACTCCCCTTTGGGGCCTCCGAGCGTTTTGGTTCAACGTTAGGATCTGTAGGGGATCTAGCCCTATTGTTAGGCCAAGTTTCAAAGAATCCTACTGCTCAGTTTTTTAAAACCGTTTCGGAAACCTAAAAAAAATTAAAATCCTCCTTTCTCCCCCTTGGGGCGGTCTACTTTATGTGGCAATACATCAAAATAAGCGGCTAGACTGGGACTATTTTTGAGCCGAGTTTTGTCCTTATAGCTCCAACAACTTAGGAATGGTGGAACTTTTAGTGCTGAGAAAAATCGGCCGGCGTACGGCGTACGGCGTACGGCGGACGGACAGACAAATTATTATTACATATATACACTCTACAACCCACCAAACGCAAACTGTGAAAGTTTGAGAGGGTGTTAATTTTTTTTTTCTGTTACGATTACAAAGGTTTATTATAGAATAATAAACCAAAAATGAAGTGCAAACAGTTTTGATAACATGTATAGACGGTGAAAATTCACAAAAGTTCTTCTTGACCTCAATCTAAACATTTTTGTATGTTTAGAAAAATGTCTATTTTTATGTGTGGGAAGATTAAAATAAATTTCGCGCGAGAAATTGGTAATAGCTTTTCATAGAGCGTCCAAAAACGGGCAATTTAAAATCAAATGGAAAAAAAAAAATCATTAAAAAGCTATGCAATGCACTTGGGTGTGACTGGCTCATTTTAAAAGCTAAATTAAACTAAAAAAAAAGCCGGTCAAGTGTGAGTCTTACTCACGCAGCGAGGGTTTCGTTCTTTCGTCAACAGATTAGAAGTAAGGACATAATTTAAGTTAAAGCAACTAACTACGGCTACCTGCCGTTTTCGGATAAAGCTAAACAAAGGAAAAGTCGTTCTCATTTGCTGATCGTGCCAACCGTGTGACAATTGATTTAGTGAACTTAAGGGAAATTATCTCAAGCTACTCCATTGAAACAATTAATCAGCAGTTCATGAAAGTTAGCTTACCAAGCAGCTAAGCAATTTGAATCATAACGTATTCGGCAGTAAAAAATAGCCACTTAATCATCTAAAACACTAATGTGATACAGTCACAAACATCCAAGAAATTAACAAAACAAAGTTTGTAAAGTACTCGTGTTTGAAATTCAAAAAAAATTCAAATTTTACACATGACTTTTGGCATGTGAAAATCACATTGAAGCAATAACAAAAATAATATTCAATTTTGTTTTTGTTTCTTTAGAACTCTTTATGTTCACTTTTATTGAGTGACAAAATATAAATCGTAACCAATAGAAAAGAGCGTATCAGGATATGGTCTGAGCACACATACACGTACATATAACTGATTCTCTTATTTTTTAAAAAAAAAAAAATTACAATAACAAAGTTATTATGATCATTTCTTTACTCCGCTTTGCTCTTTTAGAGAGTACTGAGAGAGAAAAAAACTGTCATACAAAATATTCACATTTCTTAAAAAGAGTCAAAAGATATTTCAGAATTTAACAGAATATAGAAACTTTTTTAAGAATTGCGTCCTCGATTGAGTTGGTAACGCATTCAAGCTATCATTTTTATTTGAATTTTAACAATTTTGAAAAAATAAGAAATGTGAAAATAGCGAGAAACCCCCTTCGGAGAAGAAAAAAAAAATAAAAAGCAGAAAAGGCAATTCGGACAAATTCAGGATCAAACCCAGGACTCTCACAGAGCAGAGCGCGAACGCTATAACCACTCGACCAACGCCGCTTCGAAATTCTGTTGTCTTTTTTGGTATAGGAAACGCGGAGAAAACTTTGTGTGTGTGAATTAATCGCTAGTTGCCCTTTTTTAGCAAAATGCTCACATAATTTAAATCGTTAATATTTCGCAATATTGTGTGAGAATAAGTTTTTTTTTTGTATTAAATTTTTTGATTGTATTGATAAGATCTACAAAATGGCGTTTTCGGATCTTTAAAATTCGTATGTCATTGTTTTTTGGTTTTTGGCCAATAACTCGAAAACTGTTTGAGCCAGTATGCTCGAACTAAATTTAAACTAAAGATTACGCCGAGACCTACTTTCTAGATTTTATTCAGATTTTTAGACATGCGAAATGCGAGGGGGGGGACGCTTTTTTTCGCATTTAAAGCTTAATATCTCGAGAACTGAGCCCCAGAACAAAAAGTTCAAAATTAAAACTGTATTTTACTCTACAAAACCTATCCAACGACACCTAGCTCAATCAATTCCGGTAAAAAAAAATAAAAAAAAAATTAGTTATTAATTTATTTTAGTACGAATAAAAAATCATATGAGATTTCTGGGTATTTTTGCAATATTGCGATGAGTTGCCCCATAGCTCCAATTTTTTTCAGATTTTTTGGCCCATTCTTTTAGAAAATAAGGTATGGGACATGGTACACAAGTCGGTTTTTTTAAGTTTGCGGTCTTATAACTTTTTACCAATAAGACTAAGATACTGGTTGTGGTACAACTTTTCGATCTAGCTACCATTCTCTTTCCAACGATACCCATATCAAGTATCTGAGAAAAAAAAATCTATTTTTTGATTTTAGTATTAGTACTAACTTTTTCGCTAATAAGTAACTTTCTAAAAAAAATTGGGAACTTTCTTTGGGCAAGTGAAACACATCATCTGTGTAAATTTCATTTCTTAATTCCGGGTGGTTCACCAGGTACCTAAGATAAGGCTTAATGACAGACAGACAGACATTTTTGTAGTCTCCGCCCCGCCCCCTTTCCAATGACACCCATATCGACCATAAAAGTTAATAAACGTTTTTTCAAAGGTTAGTTTCAGTACTAACTTTTTCTTTAATATACCACTAATTCCAGAAAAAATTCCTGAAATATTTTTGGGTTGCCAAGATACATATTCATCCCAAGTTTCATCCCTTAACTACAGAGGATTCAAAGTTATTAGCATATATGTAAAAGCGACAGACAGACAGACAGACGGACACCGAAGTGATTCTATTAGGGTTTCGTTATTCCTTTGGAACGATTATTTAAGATTATTATTAAGATTATTAACTTTAGCTAATGTGGTGAAATCCCAGAAAGTATTAATGAATTTGGAAATAATTTGGGGTAATGCACTGCTTCTTCTAAATATAAAACGCTGTCAACCGAATAACAGATTTTTGATGACGCCTCACATTTCGCAAAAATTTAATCAGTAGAGATTTACCTTTTCATTTCTTACTTCAAATTTCCCTGCTCTTATTTCCTTACTTTTATGACTTTTTCAGAGAAGCATTGACTTCGTTTTGTGGGGCATTGGAGGGTGGGGCATAAAGACATTGCAAGCACCTGAAACATCGGCACTATGAAATTTTAATGGGAGTTTAAAAGTAGAGTTAGCATTTCTTCCGCCATCTAAACGTGTGGGTGCAATACCAGACGATACGAAAGCAAGAGCAGTCTCGCCACCTTGTTTAATCTTTGTAAGCAATCGATTTATTGAAAAGTCAAAAAAAAAAGTTCACCTTTTTGACTGATGGCATAATTAAATCATAAACAACTTTTTGTTCCATATTAAAAAGCCACTAATGTTGAATGGCTTTAATAAGTCAGTAATGATCATAGTTTTTCGCAAGTATATTGCATGGTTCGATGCTATATATGGCATCAAAGAAATACCAAAATATTCCATGGATTTGCCTAAGAGAGACTATTTTTCTATTTACCTGAAACAAAACTTCACAAAACATACTTTGATCAATGTTTCCATAATCGGATGACAGTTCGTGTTGTCCGCGGTGCAACATATCTTCAATCATACATTGCGGTGATTTTGCGACAGCAACAAAGGATCAGTAATTTTACACAACGAAATTATCAAAGTAAATAAGCGTCTTTGTTCACACATCGGACATTGTATTTTCCAATTGGCTATCATCTTCCAACAAAAAACACTACGTTCTGGATTCGCTGTCTGTATTTCTAATGTGTACATTTATGTACACCTATTCACATATTTCACATCTCATACTGTACAACACCACGATATACAGAATATAAGGCTTTTCTCTTCTGTCTGTCAAATTCGTGTGACGTCACATGAATACTTTCGTAGTGAATTCAAATTGCATGCTGCTTCCTTAATAAAGTGAATGCATGCCCCACTCCTTGATCATATCATTTTTTTATAATGTTCAGTGTTTATTAATATTTACAAGACAACTTAATATATTATTGAATGCCATGGTATAATAATTTTTGTACATATATTTACATATGAATTGTAGCTAAGCGAAGTTAAATTGAATTCAATGAAAAATCTATCTAATCTAATCTACTATTAGAATTTACATATATTCATATGGCCTATGAACCCATTCGGATCGATTTTCTTTTTACTAATAGCTTATTTTGGAAAGAGTTCTCATTAATTCTCCTATTTTCTAGATGAACTCTAAAATACATTTTACTCCTGTAATAAGCTCCTATAATAATAGGAATAAAAAAGCATGCAGAATTTAATTTATTGTGTAACTCCTGTTTTCCACTATTGATTGCACTGGAATGTGGAAGATTTTCCGTTGGTACTTCATCATCCTTCTCGCATTTTTGGGGCAGTAATTAAGCAACTCGTGTTACAAATTGCGCGCATACTATTCATTTATAAAATGAATTGAACACATATAGGCGTTTTTCGCATTAAACTTATCCTTCCGGCCATTTTTTTTGTACCAAATTCACAGCTCACAGAAAACGAAAAATTTTTGGTTTAAACTCATTGTTGACGCACATCAACATGAAATCAACAATTTGAATTGTAATACAAATTTCATTTGATGTTATACACATTTTGAATTTTGCGCCATAGAAAAAATATGTGCCATGTTTTATTTATTTTTGCCTTCACCAATTAAAATTTAATGAACTAAAACAACATTGTATATAAGTCAAAGAACTCGAAATATAACTCCCTTCTTTCTGAACTGTCACACTGTCAACATTGTTTCATCTTGCTATTTTGTTTACACATCGTTTCAATTGTTTCGCATTTATCGTTCTATCGCTAAGCGTGGTTTTTTGATCACGTTTATTTTCTATTCGTCGTTTCGCACACGCTTCGTGAATGTAAAAATGCATAACAATAGAAAAAATATCTTCAGATATTTCTGAGATTTTTTCGATAATATACATATGTGACAATTTTTTTTGAAAAACATTTTCCAAGTGAGGCTTCAGCATTTACCAAATTACTATTATCCATTCAAAAAAAAAAAAAAAGAATAAATAGTCGGCGTAACAGCCCATACAGGGCCAGAGCCTAGCTTTTTCGCCCCTCCACTGTGTTGTGCGCGATATATTTTGACACATGTGGAGGGGACCTACTGTTTAATGCCGGTTTCGAACGGCGAATTGCGAAAGCTTTCCATGAGAGAAGTACTCCAGGAGGATTGTCAGTCGTTCGCTGGAGGTGTGGCCGTGACAAATGTTTGTGATGTTATTTCCCTGAGCCGGATTCGAACGCTTACTCGACGCACTAGCGATTAAGCCACGGCGCCCACATTATCCATTCAAAAGTTGTAACAAATACAAGAACCAAATTAACAAAACACGCACAGTGGACAAAAGTTGGCACAGTTGGCACGCACAGTGGACGGCAGGCAAGAGTAGAAGAAGTCATTGACGTGTATCATTGCGCTTACTATGCCCTCATTGAATTTTAGTATAATAATTTAATTATTCATATTATTCTCAATACGCATTCTAGATTTTCTTCCATGTTTGTTAAATGTGTTAAATGTTGGCTTGGTGGTGTGGTAACTGGTCAATATAGAACAACTCAAGGCAAAAAGTTACTATACAAAAGTTTGTTTTTTCTTGTTTTCAGTAATGTTAGCCTAAGTGTTTTAAGGCTCTCTATTTCCTTTTCTGTTTTAAGTAAAAAAATTATACTGAGTACTGAATACTGAGTTTCAATTTCATATTAATTTTCAAATATTTCCTTTGAATTAGAAACAAACCCCAGTCAAATTATTATTTATCGTTCATAGGCTCTCAGAAAATGGAATATTAGATAGAAATCGGATCCTATCCGAGATCACAATTAATTTAATGACCCACAAACATCCACACCTACGTATATATTTATTGTTTTCTCATTGTGTCGCGCTTGCATATCGGGCAATAAGAACACCCAATGCAACGATCCCCAAAGACATAAAATTAAAATGAGGAACGAATATGAATATTTTTGTCAAAAGGAAATAAACTCAGACAGTTTATGCGTTTCATTTAATTCTGGTCATTTCTGGGCCCCGCACTGGGTCCCATTGAAACAATCCATTTATCGCATAGTCTGTCCGTCGTGCGACCAGTCGGCTGAAGCGCTAGCGACTGCGACAGCCTTAAGGCAATTATCGTTATACTGATTATATATGTGGCGACACGATTTTCTTTTAATTCATATTTTTCATTCATATTTCTTGTATTTTAATAAGCATGACTATGTTCTTTTTCGCTCATTTGTCTTTCTGCCATCTTTTTATCTCAGTCGCGCTAACCTTTTGAGACTGGACTGTGTTTTTGCTCAGATGCTGATGCTGCAACCGATTGCCTGATTAAATTTACGCAATTTTTTCATTAATGCTAGTCGTCACATTGGAAAATGTAAATGTTTGTGTGTTATAGGTGTTATTGCTTAAGTTTAACAATTACGACCAGGGTGTATCAATTACGTTATTTAAAAAACGTGAAATCGACAGCTAATACTCGTCATTTGGGCATAGCCTTTGGTTTTATTCTCAAGTGTCTTACTCTTTTTTGGGCACTACTTAAATACAAAGAATTACTAGCTTTATCTCATACTAGCAACCCATCTTGGCTTCGCGCAAGCAGCACTGTATATCGAACGTTTTTTAGTAATCCAGTAAATGGAGTAATGCACTGCTTCATCTACATCTAAAACGTTGTCAACTGAATAATAGACTTTTGATGATGAATCACATTTGGCAAGAATTGAATCATTAACTTGCTTGACTTGCTTATTTGTATGCGACAAAATAGCCCTTCCCTCAAAACAAATGAATTAGTAGATAAGTTTGCAATACTCGGATTTACCTCCTGAATCATTTCTAAAATGCTCGGCACCAAAAAAAGATATTTTTGAAATTTACCTTCCCATTTCTTACTTCAAATTTTTTTGCTCTTATTTTAAGTATAATATTGGTAAGTGATGTGTTGTCTCGTCCATATGCAACACTTAAATTGAAGTTACGATTTTGTATGTGCAGCCATAAGTGTTACTTTTTCAGTAAAGCATTGACAGCGTCCGTGCGTCTTGCTAGATGTTTTGTGGGGCATTGAAGCCTGGTCCCAAAGTGCTGAACTACAATCGTCCGTAAATTTACCAGTATTACTCTACTTGGAAACATTGCAAGCACTTGAAACATCGGCACTACAAAATTTTAATGGAAGTTTAAAAGCAGTTCTTCCGCCATCTATAAGTGTGTGTTCTATTTCCGACGATGCCACAGCACTCTCTCCACTCTGCTTAGTGGATTTGCAAGCAGTAGATTTATTGAAAGGTATTCCCGCTGCCTTCAATAGCATTCAAAAAGTAAATAAATCATAAATGATTTTTTTTTTCCTTTTTCAGAAGACACTCGTTTTGAATCGCTTGAACAAGTCAGTAATGATCATAGTTTTTTCTCGCATGTATTTTGCATGGTTTGATTTTATATGGCAAGAAATTAAACAATTTTCTTAAAGATTTCCTAAAAGAAACTATTTCTCTATTTACTTTTAATAAAACTCCACACAACATACAGTCGGACTCCCTCTAAGTCGAATTTCCCTCTAATTCGAATTGTTTCGCCATATTTTGGCATTCCCCTCAATCCTCCATACAAAAACCATTCTCTAAGTTGTCTCCCTTAAACTCGAAAATCACTATTTTAATCGGCTTTTAATCTGAAAACAGTTAGGTATCTGAGATGCATTCTTCATTTAGCGCGTGCATTGGACGTTTACTCTAAAAAAAGTAACATAAAGACGTCTGCCAGTATAATTCGAAGTATAAGTATTACAGTCCAAAATAATTTTTTTTCAAGAAAAAAAAAAGTATTAATCCCTCCAACTCGAATTTTTCCATAACTTCCTCTAACTCAAACTAATTGTAATGCCCCGTGAAAGTTCGACTTTCTCTAACTCAAACTAAACTAGACTGCCTCTAACTTAAACTAATTGTAATGCCCCGTGAAAGTTCGACTTAAATGATTCGACTATGTACTTTGATTAATGTTCCCATAATCGGATGACATTGTTGTTGTCTGTGGTGGAACGTGTCTTCAATCATATTTTGCGGTGATTTTGCCCCAGCAACAAAGGTCCAGGAATTTTACACAAAATCCAACAAAAATAAGCGTTCTGGCATCGCTGTCTATATCCCTATTGTGTACACATATACACATACCATATCTCATACAGCGATGCCAGATCGAGGGATTTTTCGACCCAAAAGGGAAAACTGTTTCAAAAATGGGGAATATAAGATGACCGGCTTTTTTGCATAACTAGGAACATTTTAAACTATTTCAATTAATTTAATTGAAATTTGCTTGCCACTAACATACAGTCAGCGACAAAAGTCTACGTACGACCCCTTTTTTCGCCATCTGGTAAGCTCAAAAGCATTATGAAAAAATCGAATGTTTGGTTCCAAATCTCTTTTTATTAATAATACACAATAAAGTAAGTAAATTGAATAAAAACTTAACAAAAAATTCACAAAAAACGAAAAACATACAATGATAAAAGTCTACGTACGGCATATTAACCAACCTAAATATCTTTAATTCAGTAGATATACTATTTTTAATAAGAAATTTATTATTTAGTAGGCCCACCGCGTCCATCTAGAACTGCCTGCAATTGTCTGGGCATTGAAGCATCTAAATTATTTAGTTCATCAGCTGTTATGCTTTCCCATTCTTCTTGGAGCTTCTGTTTCAGCATTGAAGCACTACTTATCGGATATTTTCTTATTTTCCGTTCCAGGATCTATCATACATGTTCGATGACGTTTAAGTCCGGGCCTTGGGGTGGTGTGTGTAGTTGCCTAGGTACGTAGAGTAAGTAAAGTAACCAATCTTTGACAATATGAGCGGTGTGCTTGGGATCTTTGTCTTGTTGAAAGATCCAGGTCATGCCAAGATTCAAGCCATCAACGGATGCTTTCAGATGTTGTTCCAAAATACTTTTGTATTGATAGCGATCCATATTACCCTCGATAAAGACTAGATTTCCTACGCCAGAAGCAACTATAGCACCCCAAACCATCAAGCTGCCACCACAATGCTTTACCGTAGAAACTAAACTTTTTGGGTCCATTGCGGTGTTGTTTTTTCTCCGAATTCTGCCATCACTTCTGAATATATTACATACATATATCTTGATTCGTCAGTAAATAAAACTCGCTTCCAGAAATCCATTCCCTCCTCAATATATTTTTGGGCAAATTCAAAGCGCAGCTTACGGTTTTTTTCACTTATTAGGGGTTTCCTGCGTGGAGTTTTGCCGTGGAAGTCTTTTTTATTGAGAGCCCTTTGAATTGTACATGGGTGCACAGCAGTGGCGTGGCGTCCATATAACCCGATCCTACCGAGTTACCTTTTAAAATTCCAATTCTTCAACAATGTATCAATACAACAAGCAACATGAATCTTAATATTTACATATAAACATAATATATATTTGAGTATATATTATGTTTACATATAAACATAATATATATTTGAGTTGAAAATAACCCGAAACATTTCCGGGTTTTTCATTTTTAGTTACTCTTTGCAATCTGCACGGTAACTGAATTTTTCAAACAGAAATAATCAATGAGAGGGGAAAAATCGAAATTTGCGCATGAAAAATTATGATACACAATACAAAATCAGCAAATAACCCGAAGACATTAGCGGATTATTTTTTGCATAAGAAGCGTGTGCTAAACAGAGGAGTCAAGCATGAATGGAAAACAAGGAAAGACGATGAATTTATTCTGACCAGCTAGCAACAAAAAAACCCGAAAAAGTTCCGGGTTATATTGTTGCAAACAACAACTCATATTGTGAAAACCATATGCAAAATCAAAACACACAATATGTATCTCTTAGATTTTTGTTTCTCTTAGGTTATTTGTGTGTGAATAATTCAATTATCGTGCAGATTGCAAAGAGTAACTTAAAGAAATTTTGAATAGTTATTGTTGTAAAAATGGCATTATTCAAATTATTGTGGTAGATTTCCTTTTGAACGAGGGAAATTATTTTAGTAAAATTTTCTCAAAAAAAAAAAAAAAGTAGGGAAGCGACTCCTTCGATGAAAATGATGGTTTTGTTTGGCATTTCAATGCATCGATATCCAAAAAATGTAATTGATTGACATGCAGTTGTAAACTTAACAAAATGTTTTGTTTTCCTTGCTTTCTTTTTTCGAATTCCGCTGGTGTTTGGAGCCGGGCTAGGCTAACAATTTGCATAATTCGGCACAAAAACATATTAAAACGGATAAACATTCCGATTATTATAGGAATTCTATAATAATCGGATTGAAACCTCTTTAAGCAATTCTTTTATAGCTTACTTATTCAACTTAATAAAAAAGTTCATAGCAACCGCAAAGAGAATGTTGCAGGCGAATTTTCTTACCGACTTACCTTTTCAGATTATTCACGCCACGCCACTGCTCTACAGTAGTGTTAGATATTTCTGCCAACTCATTGCGGCATTCACTCTAGGATTATTTCCCACTTCTCTCAAGATAAAGCTAACATCACGACGTTTTAGCTTCTTCGGACGGCCACCACGTTTGTTTTCAACCGAACCGCTGTTTTCAATGTTGTTGAATATTGTCTGAATTAACGGTTAACTTGCTTTAACCAAGTAAATTACCTATTTCCCCAAATGATTTGTTTTCGCTTTTATATTTTACTAGCTGCTCCCGCGACTTTGTCCGCGTGAATATCAGTTATTGCGCAGTACATGCTAAATTTCTTCATAATCGAAATCGGTAGTTTAGCGTTAGAGATAGACAGACAGGCAAAGGTTCTTCAAAAACTGTTATAACATAGCTGCGCACTGCGGCTTCAAAACGTTTTATGGAAAAAATCTTCTAAAAATGGAATGGTACGGAACTGAACACAAATAATAAAGGAACACTGGAAGTTTCGTTAAAATCGATCGATCGAGATCGTTAATTTCGTCAACATTACTATTGCAACTGCCAATGTAGTTTTTTGAAAACTTTTTTTCTCTACTTCGACTGTATCTAGGTAGTCTTTCGATATTAAATCGTCAATGCTGGCTACTTTTTCACTTTATCCGCAACCAATTTCAATTCTGTTTTCAAAATTAGGTACATTCCCGTCTCCTATTGAAAGTAAAGGAAAATGTTTACTGCTGCCACCGAAATTCTCTCTCTAAAGAATTGTTTTGTTATATGTAAGGTCACCGAGTAAAATGTAACGCGTGTTTATTTTTTTGGCCGCTTTATTGCAACTAATCATCTTCGTTTTATTTTAACAGAATTACACTTTACAGAAAGTACTTAGCCTAGAAAACGTTAACTTTACTAATGCATGACATTTCGATATCATACGATTATTCCTTATGTAATTTAAAATGATTGTGTGAGTGCTGTGCATGTAATGTGGGTACCGGGTGTTAAGTTAATTTATTATTGTTTCTTTAGAAAATGATCTTCTACATATAAAACTTAGATACAATATGAAAAATAGTGTGTTCCTCTATAGCCTAATCCTGATTTAAAAAATCAAATGTTTTTTTTTTTCCAAATCAAAGACCACACGGCTTCTCTTGTTTCTTTTAACAAAGTGCTCACTAAAGAGATACGCTCTAGATCCCCTAACTATCAACGGTAACGTTTATACATGGTTTTATAACATGGGTGATTCTACCCATGATTTTATTACAGCTTCTAACTACAGAAGCTTCTTCTTCAGAAGCTCTATAAATCATGGTTTACAGAATCAGTAATTTAACACAACGGAATTTTGACAGTAAACAACCCCCTGAGTATTTTTGCTGTAGAACAGAATACGCTACAGACATGGTACTTTCCTATTGGCTATCATCTTCCGACAAAAAATCAGCGGTCTGGTATCGCTGTCTGCATCTGCAGACAACCTACACACATAGATCCATATTTCATATGCCATATATATACCTCTATCTATACAGCACGCTGTTAACGCAATCATTTTCATGCTAACTGCGTGCAAATCGTAGTTGAGCAAACAGGGGTTGAATGAATATGAAAAACACCACTGAGATCGCGTAAATTTCAGCCAGAACTTTATGAATTAAAAAAAACTTTCAATCGGCGATTCCTCGGGTTTCGTCCACTAATCGATATTTTTAAACTTATTTTTTCTTAATGCTTTCACTAAGATCTACAAAACTGCGTTTTCGGATTTTCGAAATTCGCATATCGACGTTTTATCGTTTTTGGCCAAATGCTCCAAAACTATTGAGGCCAGAATGCTGAAATTTATTTTTTTTAATGTAGTCACCGAAGTCGATTTTTTATAACTTTTCCAGATTTTTTGGGGAAGTGGTATGAAAATTAAAGGCGCGATTAGCTTTTTGACTTCTTACAGAACCATAAAAATGATTATTGTGGATCTACCTTTAAATATAGACATGACTTTTTTTTAGAACTTTTTGATGTGCTCAATTCCTCCACATATTATTTTTTTGGATCTTTAACTGTCTCGACAGCGCCCGCGTTAGAAGGTTGCCATTTCTCGACTTTATTCGCAAAACTCATTTTACCGCTAACTTCTTGTATCAAAATGTCCAGAATATAGGCATAAACTTTCTCAGAAAGCCAACAATAATACTGGTGAAAACTGCATGAAAATCCGTTCAGTAGTTCCTGAGCTCAGACTCCCCAAACATATTTTTAGATTTTGTTTTATAATATTTTTAGAAAATACATATCGCATGGAAGGTTTTTACCAGTAGTATTGTTGAGGATCTGTTATGGGTATGGGCAATATTTTTTTATACATTTTGACACAAAAAGTTGACGCTATATTTAGATATGTAAATTTTTTTTTTTTTATTTTCCCAAATTGTTTATTTCCTGTCTTAGTTTTTGAGATTTCATAAATGTATTACATGTTTAGGGAATGTACTTTATCAAGTCAGGACCAATGTCCTTCGTTGTTGTTTTATGTTCAGTATGGCACAGGTGGGTTTTAATCCACCCGAAGCGTTGGGGGTTTTATTCACTCCGAGCGCCCCTTGTCGCTCGTTGTTGTCGCCAGGTTTTTGTTTTATGATTATTTGTTTAATTTTTTACATGCATGCTTATAGACTATTTTACAATTTTTATGTGCTTATATTTACATTATTTTTTTGTGTCGTGATTTATTTATTTTTAATTTACATTAATACCTTAGTCTTTATTTTTACTTTTCTTTTTTTTTTTTTTGTTTTCATATAATATATATACATATATATAATATATATAACTTTGTCTAGAGTCTGATATCGTTAATATGTAGTTATCTGTTTGGTAAATCTGTTGGTCTTAGTCTTCTTAGCCGTCTATTTGATGTTTGTTCGTTGTTTGGTATGGTCCGTACTTCATCGTTTGTGTGTAGTTCTGTTTTATACGATGTTTAGTGCTATTTGTCTTATCTCCTGTTCGATTGTCGCTATGTTCAAGTCCTTGTGAATTTCTTTGTTAGGTACGTACCAGTCCGCGTTGACTATCGTCCGAAGTATTTTGTTTTGCGTGCGCTCAATGATTGCTCTGTTAGATTTCTTAGTAGTGCCCCATAGTTCGAGCCCGTATGTCCATATAGGTTTGATGATAGTCTTGTAAATCAGTAGTTTGTTATCGATTGCCAGTTTTGAATTTCTTGCAAGCATCCAGTGGTATTGTCTAAATTTTTCTTGTATTTGTCTCTTTTTGTGTAAAATGTGTTGCCTCCAGGTTAATTTGCTGTCAATGTACATACCCAGATACTTGGCGCACTCTGCCGTCTGTATATTTTTATTGTTGAGTCGTACTGGCAGAATAGTGTCAACGCGCCTTGTCGTGTAAGTTATTTGTGTCGTCTTTTCCTCATTGACTTGGATTCCCCAATCGTTAAACCACTTCGAGGTGTTGTCGAGATGTTGCTGTAATGCTCTTGTAGCGTCCGTGAGGTTTTTGTCAGCTTGTAGTAGTATTGTGTCATCGGCGAATGTGGCGAGCATGGAGTTTGGGGAAATAGGAATGGGTATGTCGGCGGTGTATAGGAGATAGAGAAGAGGGCCATGGACACTCCGGCTTTGGCTATATGCAGCTGAGAGCATTTGTCCTTACATCTCACGTAGAATGTTCTGCCGTCAAGATAACTTCTTAAAATTAGGAAAAAGTCCAGTGGGAGTATTCGTCTGAGTTTGTAAAGGAGCCCGGTATGCCAAACTTTATCAAAAGCCTTGGAGACGTCAAGAAATACAGCTGCGCAGTACCTTTTCGCTTCGAGGTCTTTTGAGATTTTATTTGTGACTCTATGCGTCTGTTGTATAGTCGAGTGGTTTTGTCTGAAACCGAATTGGTGGTTCGGGATTAGTCTCTTTGTGTCAAGTGTGGGTTTAGTTCTTGCCTGGAGAATTTTTTCCAGCAGTTTGGATAGAACGGGGAGCAAGCAGATAGGCCTGTAGTTGTTAGCTTTTGTCGGGTCCTTGCCAGGCTTAGGAACTGCTGTCACTTCAGCGATCTTCCATACTTTTGGAAAGTATTTTGTTCGGAAGATTGCGTTGAATACATTTCTAATGTAAGTCAGTTGTTTGTTTTGGTAGTCAGGTAGCTCTTTGAGAATTTTACCAGTGATTTGGTCATAGCCTGGGCTTTTTTTGCTTTTAGTTTTGTGTTTTATGAAGTGCTTGATTTCATCTTTCGTAGTCAGGGCTATTTTTGTGGTGTCAGTGTTATTTAATATTTAATCTCAGCGAGTGATAAGTATTGTCTTTTTGGTTGGTGAATGTGTTGGCGAAGTGTGCTGCGAGTGTTTCAGCTTTTTCTTCGTTAGTTCTGGACCAGGTCTTGTTGTCATTGAGGATGGGAGGTTGATGTATAATCGTCGTCTTTACGTGTTTGGTGGCCTTCCACAGCGAGTAATTCGTCTGGTATGTGGGTGTCAGTCTGGAGAGGTATTTGTTTATACAGTCGTTTTTGTAAGTTAATAGCAACTGTTTTAAGTCTTTTGTGGCTTTGTTCAGTTGCCTTTTTATGTCCGGAGATCTGGTGGTTTGCCACGTCTTGCGGAGATGTCGTTTACGCCTAATTTTGTCAAGTAGGAACTGGGGCGTTTTGTCAAGGCGATCTTTTGCACTGAGCGTTGGTGTAGAATGCGTCGTAGCATCAAGTATGACGTCGTTTAAGTGGATTATGGCCGCTTCTATGTTGTCTGGGGTTCTTAGCGGTACGTGTAGCTCAAGGTGTTTTATAATTATTGCTTTAAATGTGTCCCAGTCGGTCTTCTTATTTTAGGGTTTGCAAGGCAGATTGTCATATATTATATTCGTTTTATACTTGACAATTACGGGGGAGTGGTCGGAAGAAAGATCAAAATTGGTTGTGGCTGTCATGTCGCATGTCGGGATACCCTTATATATGCAAAAGTCTATAAGGTCGGGTCTCTTTTTGGTGTCTGTTCCTTTCTTGTTGGTTATGCGTGAGCCCCAGTCTGAATGTTTCGCATTGAAGTCTCCTCCCGCGAGAAAGCGCGTCCCAAGTGTTTTAATGTAGTCTTCGTATTGGTCTTTTGAGATGTTTTGGTTTGGGGGACAGTACAGTGCAGAATGAATATGTAAATGAAGTCGGGAATTGGTGAGCTTCTAAGGCGGGCGTTGTCGGAAAAACAATATGTAGGGGAATTGATCGTCTCAAAAAGTTAAAAAAAAAAAATTTGTGATATAATAGAATAAAATGTTTTAAGGTAGACTCACAATAACCATTTTTATGGTTCTGTAAAAATTCGAAAAGCCAATCCCTCCTGTTATTTCCTCTTCGCTTTGTCAAAAAATCTGAAAAAATTTGGCTTCCAAAAAATTTATTTCAACATTCTGGCCTAATAGTTTTCGAGCTTTTGGCCAAAAACGACAAAACGTCAATATGCTAATTTCGAAAATCCAAAAACACAGTTTTGAAGATCTCAGCGAGAGCATTAAGGAGAAATAAGTATAAAAATATCGATTAGTGGGCGAAATCCAAGAAATCAATGATTAAAAGTTTTTTCTAACCAATAAAATGGCTGAGATCGACGCGAGTCTCAGTGGTGTTTTCCAAATTCATTTCAGCCCCATTTGCTCAACTGAAATATACACAGAGCATGACGATGATCGTGCGGAAACGGTGTTGTGCGGTATTAGATGTGATATATGGATATATGTATGTGTGCGTATGGGTTTGCATAAATGCACTCATTAGTGATATAGACAGCGATGGCAGAACGCGTATTTTTGGTAGGCCGAATGCGAAAATATCATGTCTGATGCATGTTCTGTTTTGCAGAAAAATAACAAAGACATTTATTTACTCTGATAATTTCGTTGTGTAAAATTATTGAACCTTTGTTGCTGTGGCTTAATCACCGCAAAATATGATTGAAGATATGTTGCACCGCAGACAACGACAACTGTCATCCGATTAAGGAAGCATTGATCAAAGTACATAGAGTTGAATTATTTTAAGTCGAATTTTCACGGCACATCAAAATTAGTTCGAGTTACAGTCAGTTATGGAAAAATTCAAGTTAAAGGGATTAATATATGTTTTTTTTGTTGAAAATCCTTTATTTTGGACAGTAATACTTACAAATATTACAATTACTGGCAGACGTCTTTACGTTACTTTTTTAAAGTAAACTTCCAATACATGCGCTAAATGAAGCAAGAATGCATCTCAAATACCTAAATGTTTTCAGATTCAAAGCCGATTATTTGTGTATGCGCGATGCGACTAGGGATGGCTCTCGACCAGAGTTGGGATGTAATGATTACAAATCAGTTTAATTACTCATTACATGTATTTGTAATTGAGATTTTCTTAATTACAATCACCTGTAATTGTAATTGAAAGGATTTCAATTACTAATTACTGTAATGGTAATTGAAAATGTTTTCAATTTCAATTACTTTCAATTGTAATTTAACCTATAATCATTACACAAAATAATCTTTACTTTCCCAACTCTGCTCTCGACAACGACCATGTTCGTTGCCGATGTTCGTGTGTAGGGCCATGTTCGCAAGCAGATCCTCATTTTCGCTGCGAACTATTGCTCTCTCTTTCTTGCATAGGTAAACAACAATAAGGGCAGGAACTTGGGTTTTTTCTCCGACGTGTTTGCATTACAAGAATCAACACGAAATGAATGTTCGCGAAATGTGTTCATCGTCTAAGGCCACCTTAAAGAGTCAGAGAATAGGAGTGCGCGTGATTGATACAAGTTGCGAGGGGACATTTGTTTTTGTCTTTTTTCCAGCCAAAGAAATGGAGATGGTGAAGATGGTTTTTGTATGGAAGATTGAGGGGAATGCCAAAATATGGCAAAACAATTCAAGTTAGAGGAAAATTCGACTTAGAGGAAATCGACTGTATGTTCTTGAATTTTATTTCAAGTAAATAAAGAAATAGTCTCTCTTAGGCAAATCTTTAACTTTTGTTTTTAGTTCCTTGCCATATAACATCAAACTATGCAGAATACATGCGAGAAAAAACTGTGGTAACTGACTAATTGAAACAATTCAAAACGAGTGTCTTTTGAAAAGGAAAAAAAAAATCAATAATGATCTTATTATGTTATTAGTCTGCAATAGGTAGGTAGGTAGGTAGGTTGTGCGGTGGGCTGCGCAAGGCAGCCAAGCACTTAGGCCAGATGAGGCCTATTGGGATAACACATGGAGCGGATGCAAAAACATCCCACTACTCTAGAAACCAATTGGAGCTATTAATATAGCGGAGGAACGGCATATGCTGGTGTCAGCTAGTTCACCGAGATTATTTAGAAAGTAGTGACCAAGATGCCTCTTTCTACGGTTCGCGAGGGCGCTGCAGGTTCCTAAAAGGTGGAGCGAGGTTTCTTCCTCTTCTTCGTCTCTGCAGCTTCTGCAGAAGTCGTTGGCCGGGAGGCCCAGTCGGGTGGCATGTTTGCCAAAAGTGGAGTGCCCAGTTATGACCCTGATCAGGTTCCTAACCTGAATTCTGTTGAGCCTTAGGAGACTAAGTGAGCGTTTAGGATCTAGCTTAGGCCAGATTTCCCTGGTGACGCGACAAGTGGCACCATTCGACCACCTAAGATTGGTTGCCGCAATGGTCTTGGATTTGATGTGAAGGAGCGCGGTAGCTAGAGGTGCGCAGAGACCGTCCTTATCCGATTGGATGGTTTCACTGGTTCTGCGTTTGGCAAGATCATCGGCCAGGCAGTTCCCCGAGATGTCACAGTGTCCCTTCCTTGTCTTTGTGACAGACTTCAGGTACTTTATCGCAGCTTGACCGACCTTGAAAAGAGTTCTGGGGCGAGTATAGTCTAACTCCCTGAAGGGGAGATCTATACACTCAAGAATGGTAGAGTGACCCATGCATCTAGAAAGCCACGATTGCGCGGCTCTGATCCTTACTGCTGCACAGGCTGCGACCTGCTTGCCGAAGATATCTAGGGGTGACAGGTGAAAGATGATTTCTAGGGCAGCTGTGGGTGCGGTCCTGATTGCGTCACTGATACAGATGCAGGCAGATCTCTGCACACCACTGAGAAGTTTGAGGTTAACACCCTTTTCGAGGGTTTTCCACCATACTACGATTCCGTACAGTAGTATTGGAGGTATATAGCCAATAGGCAATACGAGGCTTTAGACCCCATTTATATTGTAGCATAATATAGGTGCCACCCTGTACCTCTTTTCCAAGATCGCTTGGGGTTACACCCAAACCCCAAGCGTACCATAGAATTAAGCTTTCCCTCTCTCTCCATCCCATCTTGATGAAGATGAGTTCGGAGAGAGATTAGTATATAAGTTAGTAAGTAAGTTAGATTAAGCGCAGTTCACTTTGAATTTTGTAATCTTAAGCACACAATAAATATAACTATATCCAATTGCTCTCTTACAGCAGTAGAGCCGCTGTGGCATTTTTGACCCGTTCAAGGATGTTGGGTTTCCAGCTTAGCTTGTGATCAATAATAAGACCTAAATACTAAGCCTTGTCCGTTAGGGAGAGGCTAGTCCCGAAGAGTCGGGGAAGGTCAAAGCGAGGAATTTTGTACTTCCTAGTGAAGAGTATGAGCTCAGTTTTTTGGGGGTTTACCCCGAGACCGGACTCTAAGGCCCATGCTTCCAACTTGGAGAAGGCATTTTGAATCAGTTCACTGAGTGTATTGGGGTATTTTCCGGAGATGGTTATTGCAACATCGTCTGCGTAGGCGACAACAGTACAGCCCTCCCTTTCAAGGATACAAAGCAGCTCATTCACCGCAATGTTCTATAGTAAAGGGGAGAGTACCCCACCTTGAGGGGTGCCTCTGCTCACATAACGCCGGATAGTGGCTCCACCCAATTTGCAGTTGATGACCCTGCTTAGCAGCAGTCTGTCAACTATTGCACAAACGTATGGGGCCACACCCAGCCTAGAGAGCGCGCCTGTGATGGCGCTAGGCTTAATGTTGTTAAAGGCGCCTTCAATGTCGATGAACGCTGCGAGCGTGAATTCCTTACGCTCTAGCGATCTCTCAATGGGGCTTACTAGCGAGTGGAGGGCCGTTTCTACCGACCTACCCTTGCTATAGGCGTGCTGTGAGGAGGATATCAGTGAGGGGTTGATGATATCCCGAATGTGAGTGTCCAATAACTTCTCAAATGTTTTGAGGAGAAAAGACGACAGACTGATGGGTCTGAGATCCTTGGGACTGACGTGCGAGCACTTGCCCGCTTTGGGTATGAAGACCACATTTACCTCTGTCCATGATCTAGGGATGTGGTTCAGTTCCGCACAACTCCTGAAGATAATGAACAGCCATGGAAGTATGAGGTCCAAGGACTGCTGAAGCTCAGCAGGGAAAATGCCATCAGGACCCGGTGCTTTATAAGGCTCGAATGAGTCGACAGCCCACATTATGGCATTCTCTGTCACCCATTCGGCGGATCCGGATATCGGCAAGCGAGTGGGAGCTCTGCTTCGATCTACAGAACTTCTTGGAAAGTGAGAATCCGTTAACAGCTCAACGGACTCTTTACAGGAGATGGTCCATGAGCCATCGTTTTTCATGAGAAGACTAGGGTTCGGTGGGGTGGTGGACAAGACCTTCCTGAGCCTGGACACCTCCTGGATGCCTTCTATTTTCTCACAGAAGAGCCTCCAGGATGTGCGTTGAGCTTTCCGTAGGAACGTTTTGTATGTGCCTAGCTTCCTCTTATAGGCGTCCCAGTCCTCTGCCTGACGAGAGAACTTAGCTTTGTTAAAAAGCTGACGACATTCTTTTCTTAGGAGTCCAATTTCCTGATTCCACCATGGTGGGCGGGATTTTCGGCCTGGTCTGTTGATAGGACAGGAACAGACAACGCATTACATAGGACTTGAGTTAACTTGTCAACAAGTAAGTCAAGGTCAGAATAGTTATTTGGAGGGCAAGTTACAGAGTCTAGAACTTACGGCTTCTCTGAAAAGTGCCCAGTTGGTATTCCTGTGATTCCTATGGGCAGGATGTGGGGCACAGATTCCAACAGGCTGTAAGTGATGTAGCGATGGTCTGAGAAGGAGTGCTCATTCGAGACTTTTCAGTCTCGTACCTTGAGGGAAAAACTTTCGGTGACAAGCGTTATATCCAGAACCTCTTGTCTATTGCTAGTGATGAAGGTGGGCTCATTGCTTCTATTGCAAACTACGAGATTAGTGCTAACTACATAGTCAAACAATTGCTCACCTCTTTCGTTGATATCTGAGCTGCCCCAGATGGTGTGGTGGGCGTTGGCGTCACAGCCCAGAATAAGCGGTTGCTTCTGGTTCTCCGCTTCCGCGATCACACCCCTCAGAATGGCTGACGGGGGAGGCCCTGGATGGTCATGGGCTAGGTAAGCCGAGGTCACCCAGAATTTACCTGAGCGAGCCTCCATGGTAGTAGTATCTTGATCGCTGAAATTGGAGATTAGGAATGGTTTAAGGGACGCTTTTGCGAGAACACAAGATCTGGGTTCACCTGTGTTGCTCACATGCGCGAGTATGTATCACTTGGTCCTTAAACCTCGCACCAGATCGCTAACGACCCAGGGCTCTTGAATAAGGACCAGCTCTTCCCCGGTGCGGGAGATCCGGAGAAGGAGGGCGGCCGAGGCCGCTTTGGAGTGGTGAAGGTTAATCTGAAGTATCCGCAGCATTGCAGATAGCTTCGATTACCGTGACATTTGTATCATCCGTGTCCAAATCCATAAGTGAATCCGAGACGACGGGGCTGTCACGACCACTGAAGTGTTCCAGATCCGATAGCTCGAGGCCGTCCAGATCTTGTTCGGATGTCGCACGTGACGTCGTGGAGGAAAGGGATGGCAGAGAAGGATAGCCGGGAGGGAGCTGAGGCGGCGGTCGAAGAAGCCGTGGGACAGGATACCCCCGTTCCAATGCTCACCGCGTCTGACTCCACCAAAGTGGGGGCCGCTACACTACCGGCATTATCGACAGCAGTGGAGGAAGCGGGTTTCTCCTTGTTTGCGTCCTCCTCGTCCTTTTTATAGACATTTAACGTGACATTGACAAAGCCGAAGCTAATAATGCCGTTGGGTCGTGCAAGAGGGGCCAGGGACTCCGTGTTGATGACGATTACCGCCGATCTGGGAATCCCCGACTGGGTCCCTTAGCTTCGCTATCTTCCAGTTATGGGTAGGAAGCTGAGGGTTACAATACCTGATTATATTCAGGATCTCGTCTGTATTAACGACTTCGAGGCGAGAGCCTTTCCAGAGTTCGCCGATCCTACTCAGAGCCATCTTATATATGTCGACGGACCTCTGGTCGGCGAAAGGCGAACGCGACGAGCTTGACATGGTGTTGATGCCAGCCAGCGTCGCAGCACTTGGTGGGGGGACCTGGGTGCTCGAGAACGAGAGTCCAGTAGAGCTCCGTAACGGCAGACTCCACCTTCCTCCAGTTCGCGGGGAAGATGCTACCGTCGACGTCACTACGGTCGATGACAGCCAAGACGATGTCACCCTTTAGCACCTCACTGTAGGATGTTCCAGCTGGAACGGAACTACCGCCGCTAGCCTTCATCCTTTTGGGGTCCGTTAAGGACTCCTCTGCAGACCTTTGCTGCTTGGACGTGAAGTCACTAGACCTGGGGTCCGCAGGAACTGCGCTGGCAACTTCTGTTGCCCAGGCGAGCGACTTCTTCCTTTGATCCGAGAGCTGATCAGGGTTGATACCCTTGAATCGCTCCAGGATCCGCGCTGCCGCTCTACGTTCGTTGTAGGCGGAGTTAGAGGGGCCAATGCTTCGAGTAGCTTTGACAGCACCTCGAGATGGCAACCGTGAGTTCTAAGAAGATGCTTTGCTAGTGCCAGGTATGGGCGCCAAAGCACTAGCTGCAAGCATAGCAGAACTCGGGGTCGTAACCTTAGGGGGCTCCACGCGCCAGAGCACTAGCTGTCAGCACAGCGAGGGATGGGGTTGAAGAGATAGGCCGCTCTTCACGGCTGCTGATGTTGCCAGTGCCAGGTTTGGTAGCCAAAACTTTAGATGTCAGCACTTTAGGAGCTGAGGTCGAAATAGCGGGAGAGCCAGAAGAGGATGCACCGCTCGATGCCGAGGCACCGGATTTGGTTTTTTTGTTTTAGTTTTTAATGGATTCATTTGGTCACACGAGTAGCGGAGAAAGGAAGGTCCGCCTGTGCAGAGATCCGCAGTACACAGGTAAGGCTAGCTAAACCGGAGTGTCGTCAAGTGCTCCGGATACTTCGTTCGCGACTGGGCTATTTTTGAGATGGGCGCCCAGCCAGGCTGATCCTCGGCACGGGTCGTATGACATCTTGATCCGGCCCATCGGAGAGAGCGGAAATTAAGGGAGGGAGAGAAAGGGGGTTGACTATTGCTTAGCTTCAGGCCTAATCTTTAGCGCAATCTTCCCCGAAGGAAGGTTGCCCAGACGACTCATCGACCTTACTAAGCCCCCGCACCACGTCAAGGTGAATAGTCTCGCGGGAGTAGTCTACAATAACAAGGGGAACATTTTCTTTTTGAATGCTACAGGACGTAGGGGGAAGACCTTTCAATAAGTCTATTGCTTGCAAGGATTAAGCATAGTGGAGAGACTGCTCTTGCGGTGACATAGTGGAAGATTTGCTAACTCGGCTTTTAAACTTCTATTAAAATTTTGTAATGTCGATATTTCAAGTGCTTGCAATGTTTCCAAGTAGAGTAATACTGGTAAATTTACGGACGATTGTAGTTCAACAATTTGGGACGAGGCTTCAATGCCCCACAAAACGTCTAGCAAGACGCACTAAAGTCAATGCTTCACTGAAAAAGTAATACTTATGGCTGCACATCAAAATCGTAACTTCAGACTAATATAAGTGTTACATATGAAAGAGACAACATATCACTTTCCAATGATAAATTTAAAATAAGAGCAGAAAAATTTGAAGTAAGAAATGGGAAGGCAAATTACAAAAAAATCGTTTTTTTGGTGCCGAACATTTTTGAAATGGTTGAGAAGATATATCCGGATATTGCAACTTATCTACTAATTCATTTGGTTTGAGGGAAGGGTTTTTTTTGTCGCATACAAATAAGCAAGTCAATTAAGTTAATGATTCTTTTCTTGCCAATTGGGATTGGGTAGGCAGAGGAGTCGAGAGAGAGTAGCGGGAATGAGGCTAAGGTCAAAGACAACCACGCTATTGGATCTACGCAGCATATGGCGTAATGGGTTCGTTTGGGCCGTAAGAGATGTAGTGGGTGGGGAGGTAAAAAAGACGAGAGGTGGGAGTGCCATGTGGGTTAGTGTTGAAATGAATGGACATTAGGATGTTGGGGCAGTCAGTGAGGCCGTTTAGGAGACGGAGAATAAAAAGAACGTCGGCGGAAAATCTGCGAGATTCGAGTGGGGTTGGGTTGAGGAGATTAACCCGGTCTTCATAGGGAGGGGGTATTAGGGGGTTTTGCCAGCAGAAACCACGAAGGACAAAACGTAGAGAACGATTTTGGATACTCTCGATCCTGGCAATATCATGAGTACTTTGGTAGTGATACCAGACTTAAGAGGCGTACTCCAGAATAGAATATAACGCGCACAACACAGTGGAGGCGCGAAAAAGCTAGGCTCTGGCTCTCAACGGGCTGTTACGCCGCCCAATACATACATACATACTCCAGAATAGGGCGGACGAAGGTGACGTAGAGAGACTTGGTCACATATGGATCGACGAACTCCTTTGATCATCGTTTCACAAAACCTAGCCAGAGTTGGCTTTGTGAATAATTTAGTCCATGTGAAACCGGAAGTTGAGTTCACTGTCTCACTCCTAGGTCACAATTCGAGTTTACGCAAGAAAGTGGGTGACCGTGAAGGCAGTAGATGCGAGGGGCGGAGCTGAAGCGTTTCCGAGTGAAGGTTCAACACCGTTTCTACGCGATCATCGTCATACCAGCGTGTAACCATGTGTGTACATTTTATTTGAGAAAATGGGGTTGAAATGAATGTGGAAAACAGCACTGCCAGTATTTTATAGATTAAGAAAACTTTTAATCACTTAAACTTGTCGATATTTTTAAACTTATTTTTCCTTGGTCTGAGATCTTCAAAACTGTGTTTTTCATTTTCGGAGTTTGCATATTGACGTTTTATCGTCTTTAGCCAAAAGCTCCAAAAGTATACCAGAAGGCTAAAATTCATTTCATTTTAATCGAAGCCGATTTTTTGTAATTTTTTGAGATTTTTTGACAAAGCGGCATGGACATTACATGTGGGATTGATTGGCTTTTCGAGTTTTCACAGAACCATAAAAATGGTTATTGTGAATCTACCTTAAAAGAAAAACATATGCCATCGTTAATTTTTTTTAGAACTTTTTGGGACGATCAATTCCTTCGTACATAATTTTTTTATATCTATAACTGTTTATACAGCGCCCGCCTCAGAAGCTCACCAGTTCTCGACTTTATTCACCCGAAAAGATAGCTTAAGTTTTTCCTATGTTCAGCTTTATTTTTTACTTGGACAGATAACATTGCAAATTTTTAATCGCATTTTTCAAATTCGTCTCAATGTTGAGACCGAACTCATGCGAAAAAAGTATGGCGAAATTATGCTGATGATAGCATATGTAGCTATTTTACAATGCTGAAGACTAGTGAGATTATATTCATACAAAAAGGTTTTAACAATGATTTAGTTTATCGCACAGTATATACTACAGAGATGTGATATTTTATATCTTTTTTCTGAAAATTAAATGTATTTGTTTTTAAATTTACGCTTTGGCTAGTGAAAAGCTATGAAGTTTTAAGGAAAATGTATGAATAATCTTAAATTAAACTAGTGAGATTCGAAGTGAACAAATTATAAAGGATAGGACAGAAGCACAGAACCTTGAGGTAGGTATACCTGCACAAAAATTCGCAACATTAGACGCACTACTATTAACGAAAACTTTAAAGCGACGTTTTGACACAATACTTTGAACAGTTCTACAGAGATATAATGGAAAATTATTGTTTAACATGTTGTAGATAAGGCCATCATGTCAAATGCCTTCTCAATGTCTAGCAAAACTATTCCAGTTAATTTAGCTATTGCACAATTTCTTCTTATCAAATTAGATATTCTGAGAGCCTGATGTGAGGTACTATGGTGGTGCCTAAACCTACTGATCCTGCTCATCAGGATATATTTTTTGTTTCTCGATATGCTTGACAATTTTACCTCTAAGTATTTTTTCATAAATTTTACTCAAACTACTAAGTAAACTAATTGGCCTATAATTAACAGGACAATGTGGAGGCTTACCTGCTTTAGGAATTGGGCCTACTTTGGCTGGTTTCCATGCCTCTGGAAATTATTGTAACTTTGAAGAAGCGTTTATAATAAATGTTAAGACAGCTGCATTACAAGAAAGTTTAAGTCATCTTCGGCTACAAATTTATTTGAAGGTGTATTAAAGGTGACCCTATTAAAATAATTTAGTGCGCCCTCTACTAGTATAGTAAAGTTTCGATAGGCATTTTTACTCGAGCTTATTTTTTTTTGCCTCCCAAATTGCATTATATCTGTCCTTGGACATTAATTAAATTGATTTTAAAGTAATTAAAGGATACATTGAGTTATAGAACCACTGTCTCATACAACCAAGATTTGACATCGGTGTATGTATTAATTGATTTTAACTCTTTTTAGGGTTTCGTTCCAAAGTAATAACGAAATCCTTATAGAATCACTTCGGTGTCGGTCTGTCTGTCGCCTTTACATATTTGCTAATAACTTCTGAATCCTCTGTAGTTAAGGAATGAAATTTGGAATGGATATGTATCTTGGCAACGCAAAAATAAATCAGGAATTATTTTTTCCGGAATTAGTCGTATATTAAAGAAAAAGTTAGTACTCAAACTAACCTTTGAAAAATTTTTATTAACTTTTGTGGTCAATATAGGTGTCATTGGGGGGAGACTACAAAAATGTCTGTCTGCCTGTCATTAAGCCTTATCTTAGGTACCTGGTGAACCGCCTGGAATTAAGAAATGAAATTTATACAGATGATGTACTTCACTTGCCCAAAGAAAGTTCCGAAAAAAAGTTTAAAGAAAGTTACTTATTAGCGAAAAAGTTAGTACTAATACTAAAATCGAAAAATAGTTTTTTTTTTCTTAGATACTTGATATAGGTATATAGTGGGCGCCGTTGGCTCGATCGGTTAGTGCGTCGGACTGTTGAGCGAGAGTACCCGGGTTCGAATCCAGCTCGGGGAAAATAAAACACCACAAACATTTTTCACGGCCCCACCTCCAGCGAACGACTGACAACCTTCCTGGAGTACTTCTGTCATGAAAAGCTTTCGCAATTCGCCGTTCGGAACCGGCATTAAACAGTAGGTCCCCTCCACATGTGACAAAATTATAACGCGCACAACAAAGTGGAGGCGCGAAAAAGCTAGGCTCTGGCTCTCAACGGGCTGTTACGCCGCCCAATAATAATAATAATAACTTGATATAGGTATCGTTGGAAAGAAAATGGTACCTAGATTGATTGACAGCTTAGTCCTACTGGTAAAAAGTTATAAGCCCGCAAACTTCGAAAAACCGACTTGTGTACCTTGTCCCATACCTTATTATCTAAAATAATGGTCCGAAAAATCTGAAAAAAATTCGCAATATTGCAAAAATACCCAGAAATCTCGTATGATTTTTTATTCGTACTAAAATAAATTAATAACTAATTTCTTTAAAAAATTTTTTTACCGGAATTAATTGAGTTAGGTACCGTTGGATAGGTTTTGTAAAATAAAATACAGTTTTGGTTTTGAGCTTTTTGTTCCGAGGCTCAGTTTACGAGATATTAAGCTTTAAGTGCGAAAAAAAAGCGCCCCCCCCCCTCGCATTTCCACACCTACAGGTCTAAAAATCTGAATAAAATCTAGAAGGTGGGTCTCGATGTAATCTTTAGTTTAAATTTAGTTCGAGCATCCTGGCTCAAACAGTTTTCGAGTTATTGGCCAAAAACCAAAAAATAATGACATACGAAAATAATGACTACGAATTTTAAAGATCAGAAAACGCCATTTTGTAGATCGCATCAATAGAATCAAAAAAAAATTGTTTTTTCACACAATATTTCGAAATATTGACGATTTAAATTATATGAGCATTTTGCTAAAAAAGGGCAACTAGTGACTATCTCATACACACAAAGTTTTCTCAGCGTTCCTATACAAAAAAAGACAATAGAATTTTGAAGCGGCGTTGGTGGAGTGGTTATAGTGCTATGAGGGAGAACGCAAAAGATTCTTAAAAAAGTTTCTATATTCTGTTAAATTCCGAAATAATTTTTGTCTCTTTTCAAAGCCTGTGAACCTGAGCGAATATTTTGTATAGCAGTTTTCTTTTCTCTCAGTTCTCTTAAAAGAACAAAGCAAACTAAAGGAATTGTTGGTCATAATAGCTTTGTTAACGTAATTTTTTTTTTTTTAAATAAGAGAATCAGTGACGAATACTTTATGATTCAAATTGCTTAGCTGTTTTGTAAGCTAATTTGGACTAGCTAAATGCGCTAGCTTAAGGCCATTTCCTTTAAGTTCACTAAAGCAATTTTCACACGGTTGGCACGATAAGCAAATGAGAAAGACTTTGCTTTTGTTAAGCCTTATTAGAAACAATAAATTATGCCTTAACATAAATTATGTCCTTACATCGAAGCTGTTGACGAAAGAACGAAATCCTCGGCGCGTGAGTAAAACTCACACTTGACCGGTTTTTTTTTTTAATGTGCTCGTCGAGGCCGATTTTTTGTGATTTTTTCAGAATTTTTGTGAAAGCGGTGTGATTATTACAGGGAGAATTAAATTTTTTACAGAACCATAAAAATGTGGACCTATCTTAAAAGATAGGCATATGCTTTCGCTGACTTATTTTAGAACTTTTCAATTCCCCCATACATTATTTTTGCGTATCTATAATAGTTGCAATAATTGATTTATTACAAACTGAACCTTTGGAACACCAGCGTCAAACACAGCACACATAAAACGCAAGTTTTTATACAGGCAAATCTCAAATTTGTTTTGTCATAATGACGAACTAAGTAGAAACTGAACACTACAATCACATGTTGCGACGTAAATATAACACAATAAAATTCCACAAAGTGCAGCAATTAGTTTTATCTAGAGACCGCGATACTTTACGAATTCTTCCATTGTTTACACCAGATTATCTTAAACGGCATGTATATTGTGTTCCAAATGAATGCTTTATCTTTTTTTTTAATGAAATCGTGCCCAGCGTTTCAATGGAGAATAACATACAGTTTAAACACTAAAGCAAACCAACCCCAAGATACAAATCTACATAAATGTCACCGCTCGTTTCTTATTTAGTTTCAATGTTCCGTTCTTCTGATACAGACTTCATTGAGGACCTCAATCGTTATTGGCTAGGCTCTATAAAAGTTGTTAGTACAACAAACATTAGAGGAAATTACGGCGAGAACGCTTTGTTTATATAATTTAATTTATTATATACAACTCAATTTGCAAGTCAATTGCTCAAGGGCTGAACGTGAACTGCATTTTAATCAAGGTATTTGATATACTCCCCCCTTTCTAGTTCCGATTCAGCTTTTTTAATTAAACTGAAAAGATAGGTCATCCACGTCCAACCATATTTTACATGTCATACCGTACAACACCGTTTCTGCGCGATCATCGAATGCCAGCTGTGTGCAAATTTTATTTGTCCAAGAATAAAAACAAAAACCCTGCAAATTTTACACTTAGGCTTATTATTCAACTTTTTAATGAACGATATCTAAAAAACAACTTATTTATCCCATCTTGCAGCCTAGAAATTATTAGAAACTTGTTTAAGTACACTCATATGTACGTAAGCACACAAAAAACTGCTGTGAATATCATGGACCATGGACTAGTTCGATAGCGTATAACATGCGCTGCAGAATGCTTTTCCCCATCTATCTCGTCTACAGATCGTATTTCGTTCCTTTTTTAAGCACTAAAAGCTCCACCTTTTCGAAGTCATTGGAGCTACAATTTGATTTGATTCATATTTACATATTAAAAGTTTTACAAAAACATTTGAGTTATCCAAGCTTTTGCTTATCTGTGGGTGGTTGACAATTTGGCATCCATGTTTTGAGTTGATTGAAATTTTAAACTAATCTTGCTATATAAAATGATATAGATTCATTATAGGTACAGTTAGTTACCGTTTTCCGTAATGGTTGCATATTCTTCTGGTATTCACGTTATGAGGTATAGGTGGCTGCAATCTTAAATCCTCGTAGTATTCCAATGCTTTATTTCTACCCATTATTTCATTTATTATACTCCAAGTTCTCTTCGGATCATGTTTTGCGTTCGATAACTGATTTTTGTAAGGGGTCTGCATTGCATGCGATCGGGTAGCTCCTGACCGTTCAAAACATGGATTGAACCGGTACTTTTACAATGGTGTAGTGTTACCTGGGAGCTCCGTGTGTAAACGCTTATATATGTAGGCTAAAACTACAAGCCATGATATAATGTTGGATTAGGCACAGCGGAAGAATTCACTCGATTGGACTGGTGGTCCGGCCTAGTCGGCCCCTTGTGTCCCAGGGGTACCCTACAGGGGTCGGCCCTCCAGGTTGGGGGTTTTTCGACGGACTAACGACGGAAGTTGTGTAGCAACAGAATGCCTCGGAAGCAATGGATTTACCTGTTGACTACCCTTAACAGACCACGTGCAGCCGAAAAGCTAGCGGAAGCCCTAGACTGCTACAAAGCAGACGTGACCGCCATCCAGGAAATGCGATGGGATGAACCGGGCATAAAGAAGATGAAAAACTGCGATATCTTCTACGGCGACTGCTACCGCAACAAGAAGCAGCGGATATTCGGATGCGGATTTGTCATTAGAGGCAAACTTAGGCAAAACGTCTTGGGCTTCAAGCATGTGAGCGAACGCCTAGTGAAAATCCGGATCAAGGCCAACTTTGCGAACATTAGCCTAATATGCACACACGCTCCAACTGAAGAAAAATATGACTGCACTAAGGATAAGTTCTATAAGCTATTGGACCAAACGTAGGCTCAGTGCCAGAATGTCAAAAGCGTCCTGGGCGATTTCGAGATCCTGAAGACTATTGGTTATTTACCCAACTCAAGTTGTTGTGGAGCTGATGGTATTTCGAATTGTATTGGGCGGCGTAACAGCCCGTTGAGAACCAGAGCTTAGCTAATTTTGTCACATGTGGAGGGGACCTACTGTTTAATGCCGGTTCCGAACGGCGAATTGCGAAAGCTTTTCATGACAGAAGTACTCCAGGAAGGTTGTCAGTCGTTCGCTGGAGGTATTGCCGTGAAAAATGTTTGTGGTGTTTTTTTCCGTATTTCGAATTATACGATTAAAAAAATTGCATGTTTCATAGTTGATATCTTGGCAAACATCTATAACCGTTGTGTGTTCGCGGGAGTCTTTCCTGATGACCTAAAATGTGCTGATGTTATTCCACTGCTCAAAAAAGTTTCTGCAACTGAGATTGGGAAATACAGACCTATTTCACTTCTCCCAGTATTTAGTAAAATTTTTGAAAAGCTAATGAAAAACAGGAAAAACAGCTCTTTGGTTAATACAACATTTTTCAATTCAGTTCAATTTGGTTTTCAGAAAGCCAAATCGACGGAATATGCTCTCTTGCAGTTTTGTTCCCAAATAATGTTGCACCTGGATGAGAATAAATGTACGACTGGATTGTTTATTGATATCACCAAAGCAACCACAATTGCTTATTAAGAAAACTAGATAGAGCTGGCTTTCGTGGTTTTATGCTTTGTGGGCTTCGCAAACAAAGCATAAAACCGTCGTATCTTGGAAATAGGTCTCAAAGGGTGAAGATAGACGAAATGAAAAGTGAATTAAGGTTCTCAAACTTGGGTGTTCCTCAAGGCTCTGTTTTGGGTCCTACTGCTTTCGCGGATGACATTGGGTTTTTTAATAGTTCTTTGCAACTGATCTCTGATATAAATTGGGATTTAAATTTATTGAGGCACTGGTTTGCTGAACATAGCCTTGTAATAAGCTCAAAAACAAAAATAATGTTCTTTAACTTATCTTCTACACCTTTTTTGAATGCATGTTCACGCACCTGAGTGTGCACTTTCACGCATCTGAGTGTCAAAGATATAAACTTTTTAATTGTCGTTGTATGTCTAGTTCTTCCCCTCCCATTTTTTGTAGTGATATAAAGTGTAGTGATAATTGTTTCCAAATTGAGAGAGTAGATAATTTTAAGTATCTGGGACTCGCTCTTGATTCTAGGATGAGTTTTTCGTATCATATAGATACATTGAAAAAGTATTTCTGATGCACACTTGGGCACTTTTTTTATTTGCGTAACGTATGCTCTACCACTTTTAAAGACGATCTATTTTGGTAGTTTTCAATCAAAGTTGCAGTATGCAATTACTTGTTGGGGGGGTGTGTATCGTAGTAAAATACACTCTCTGGTCATTTTGGAAAAATATGTCTTAAGGAAAATTTGTCGTAAGCCTGTTAGACATCCTAGCTATCCTCTGTTCTGTAATCTATCAATTTCTCCAGTTCGTCACTTGTATTGTTTTAAGGTGTTAAAAATATTTTCAATGAAGTCTGGCAATCGGAATTTTCGTTTAATTTCAAATTACAACCTACGTGGAAACCTATCAAACGTGTATTCTGTGCCTAATTTCCGTACTACTGCATTTCGTAATTTTTATTCGGTTTTATCTTTCCGGCTCTTTAATAAACTTCCTCAATCTTTCCGCTCAATTACACTACTTGGAACGTTCACAAAACTCGTTAAGATTTGGCTCTTGCTGTTTAGATTCACAGTCCTTGAATCTCTTATTTCTGATGTCTTGGTCTAAGTATGAATTTCTAATATTGTCTCTTCTTGCGATTTTTTTTTGTTTCTCTTTTATTTTTTTGGTAACTATTAACTTAATTTTATTATTTTTTTACTCATTTTTCATCGATTCAATTATTGTAATTTAATCTTTCAAGTGTTTCTTTTTTTTAAGGGTCACCCCACCCCATGCTCTTTTTCTTGTTCTTTTATCCTACAGAAGTGGCATTCAATTCTATTTTCCTACTTGTATCTAAATATAGAATGCTACCTTATTTTCTTTTTTTCTTTCTGTTTATTTGAAGTTTAAACCTGTATATCGAATGAATTATTGTATTTGTATTATCACGTATTATTAAGAAATTATTAGGAATTAAATAATAAATCTAATCTAAATCTAAATCTAAAGGGACCTGGCGATCTTCTCATCAATCGACCACCAACCAAATTGATCACATTGCTATCGACGTATTTTGGATATCCAAGGGGCCAACATCGACTCGGATCATTACCTTGTTGTAGCCAAGGTACGAATGGAGATATCTCTATTACCGCCAAGAAGAAAGAAATACTGTGAGAAGGTTTGCAGTTGAAAAGCTACAATCGCAAGAGATAGCCAGGAACTCTTCCGATCAAGTTTCTCTAAGCCCCAACATCTGTCCTATACCGCCAGCATCATGCCTAGAGGACCAGTGGCAAATCTGCCAGTAAGCCATAAGAAATGCCGCTTCTGATGTACTAGGCTTTCCTCCCCCACGAAACCTCTGGTTCGATGAGGAATGCCAGATAGCGCACGCTGCTAAACAGAAAACGTATGCGGCGGCTCTACAAAGAAGGACAACAGCGGCTCGTGGAGAGGAGAGATGAGCACCGGCTTCTAAGAAGAAAAAA
Organism: Syritta pipiens; assembly: GCA_905187475.1. Taxonomy (NCBI): domain Eukaryota; kingdom Metazoa; phylum Arthropoda; class Insecta; order Diptera; family Syrphidae; genus Syritta; species Syritta pipiens. The sequence goes on along the minus strand of LR994572.1, from coordinate 56,671,032 downwards.
AAGATAGCATATGAAGCGCGAGATCGAGAATATTGAGAAATACCATAGCAGCAAGGGCGTTCAAAAAATTTACCAAAGTGTTAAGAGGACATGCCAGGGAAAACTTCTTCGAATGGACGCCTGTAGCGACGAAGAGGTAAATCTCTTAGAAGATACGCAGTCAGTGCTGAGAGCATTGGAAGGACACTTCTGCAGACTGCTAAACGGAGATGATGACCAACATTCCGCTGTCAGGCAGAGCGAGCCATTCATCATGGACGATGACGGGCAATTCCATCGTCCGTCCAACCTAGACGAAGTAAGGGTAGCCATATCCACGCTCAAGTCCAATAAAGCAGCCGGTACCGACATCTTAGTTGCCGAGCTAAGCGGGAGATGACTTCATAGCGAGAATGCACCAACTCATCTCCAGAATATGGTCGGATGAGTGCATGCCCGATGAATGGAACCTCAACATCGTATGCCCGATCCTCAAAAAAGGAGACCCCTTAGAATGCGCCAACTATACAAGTTTTGGTCTCCTTAAAATCGCGTATAAAATCTTCTCTGCCGTGTGAACGACTGAAACCGTTTGTCAGCAATCTGATTGGACCATATGGTGTGATTTTAGGCCTGGAAAGTCAACCATCGACCAGATGATATTTACATTACGGCAGTCTTGAAAAGACACTAGAATCCTAAATCGACACCACCTCTTCGTCGACTTTAAGGCCGCTTATGACAGAATTTTTCGTGAAAAATTATTCGAAGCCATGTCTGGTTTTGGCGTCCCTGCTAAACTGGTCCTGGTGGGCGCCGCTGGCTCGATCGGTTAGTGTGTCGGACTGTTGAGCGAGAGTACTCAGGCTCGAATCCAGCTCGGGGAAAAAAAACATCACAAACATTTTTCACGGGCCCACCTCCAGCGAACGACTGACAACCCTCCTGGAGTACTTCTGTCATGGAAAGCTTTCGCAATTCGCCGTTCGGAACCGGCATTAAAAAGCTCGCTGCTCCGTGAGGGTCAGTAGTGATCTTACCAACATCTTTGATGTGAAAAAAGCCTTCAGACAGGGCGACCTGTCATGCGACTTCTTCAATATTGTACTTGAAAGCATTGTGCGGAACTCTCACGCCAACACCAGAGGCACAATCTTTCCGTACAATGCATATGCCGATGACATTGACATAATTGGCAGAACACGGCTAGCTGTCTGTGAGGCAATCGCGAGCATTGAAGTAGAAACGGCGAAAATGGGTCTAGCGGTCAACGAAGGAAAGACGAAGTACATGCTGCCATCAAGGAAGCACACTCAACGCCGACGCCTTGGGCAAAGCGTCAATATTGACAGGTATAACTTCGAGGTAGTCAGGGAATTTGTTTACCTGGGCTCCGCGGTTTACTCAAGAAACGACACCACCTTGGAGATCAAAGGAAGAGTGACTGTTGCCAATCGCTGTTTCTATGGGCTAAGAAGGCAATTGCCCTCTCTCGGACAACCAAGCTAACCCTGAGCGTCCAAGTCCTCCAGAGGCTTGGACATTATCAAAAAGGATGAGGACCTGGTTGGTTGTTTCGAGAAAGATCCTTCGCGTGATCTTCGGACCTGTCTGCGTAGGTGGCGAGTGAAGAAGGAGGTTCAAGCATGAACTGTACGGGCTGTACAGCGACCTGGTCAGAAGAGCCAAAATCCAGCGGCCTAGATGGCTGGTAGAGCGGATGGACACCAGTACTCCGGCCCGGAGAGTCTTTGAGTCCACCACCATGGGGAATCGCGGTAGAGGATGACCCCACCTCAGGTTGCGCACCCAAGTGGAAAGGGACCTCAACCAACTTGGCATGCGAAACTGGAAACAGCTGGCAAACAACCGGGCTAGTTGGAGAGGCATGTAAGGCGCCACCTAAGTAAGTAAGTATCTGATTTCTGTAGCAGGATTTTTTTATAAGTATTTGTTTGTTAACATAATCTAATTTCTAATTTTTTTGTATTCGGATTTGTATCTTTCATTTCGTAGGTTATTCTTCCATCTTCAGCAGATTTCATCAGATCTTTTCTGTTTTGGCATGTTCTGTCAGAAATAGTTCTTGTCGAGTCGCCGCTTGTTTTGACGTATTGAGATATAAAGTAGACCGCCCAAAGGGCATTTTAATTTGTTTAAGGTTTCCGGAACGTTTTTAAAAACTGTAGAACAAAAATTTTGTGAAACTTAGCTTACCAATAAGGCTGGATCCCCTACAGATCCTAAAGTTACACCATAACGATCGGACCACCCAAAGTATAGTTATGGGGGTTTGAACTTTTTTAGTCTCCTCAACGGTTCTTGAAAACCGTCCAACAGATTTTGATCAAATTTGGCATAAGAATAGTTTTAGGCATGTTACTGATCCACCTAAATCGGCAAAACGATCAGACAGGGGAGAAAGTGGGGTTTGAACTTTATTTTTTCGCATTCCGCAACAATAAAGAGAAAAAGCTGCGAAACCTAAGGCTCTCTCTCACCGTCTATCAAAAATCAACTCCATTGCCGTTACAGCTTCAAGTGTCACGAAGACAACAAGTCCAGCTGCGAATTTCTCTAAATTCCCTCATCGAATTTCGTTCACTGACTCGTCCACGAAACAGAGGAACTGCTGAAGAATGCAGAAACGAGAGCAGACTGCCGTCTACATCGAAATGGGAGTGTGTAACTTCAACGACGTCGTCCAATGAGGGATTAAATGCACTTACACTTGAGATGATCTCGCAGTTATCACTATGTAAAAAAAAGTAGATCAGTTTAAAGTTATCGCACAGCTAGCCTGTAAATACTTATATAATAACGTCAAGTAACATGGTAGATAGTTTAAATGTTGTAAATTGGAATGCGAGGAGTATTCAAGGTAAAATTGCCTTTTTAAATTTTTTGAACTGCAAAAATCTTGCACTTGTTACCAAAACATGGCTAAATGCAAAGAAGGGCGGAAGACTTTCTTCAGCCGACTATGAATGTTACCATGTTGATAGGACTAACTGAATGAGAGGTGGCGTAGCCATTTTAATTAAAAAATCAATTTAACATTCGCTGTTGCCTACGGTAAAAACGCGTCATATGCATATACGCGTTTGCATAGAGGTTTGCTTGAGCAATAATTGTGTTTATTTTCCGTGCGGTGTTACATCTGACCAATGAAAGTGTGCTTTCAAAAGCGACTTACGAAAACTTTTTCTTTTAGTCTTAGTCGGGGGCAACTTGAACTGCAGGCATCGAGATTGAGGTTGCATTCGGGCAAACCCGTGGGGATGTATTTTTTTTCCTATTCCGAATATTATTATAATGTAAAAAATGCTAACTGGTCCACTGGTACTTAGAATATATAATACTGTTAAGACTAACTTTTTATTAAAAAAGTCAACTGGAATGGTTTTGCTAGACATCGAAAAGGCGTTCGGTATGGGACAACGGGCTTATTATTAATTACAAGAGCGCAATTTTCCTCTTTATTTATGCAACATAATGCAAAGCTTCTTGACCGATCGCTCTTTTACCGTGTATATGAATGGTAGTACTTCAAATGTTAAGTGTATAACAGCAGGTGTTGCCCCTGGGCTCAGTTTTGGGACCAATAATTTATACTAATATTAATAAAGCTAAAGAATTTGTTTAAACGCGCTAATCGCAGGAACTACAGAATGGATTTTTATGCAGTTTTCCCAGTAGTATTGTGGTATTTCTGAGCAGGTAAATAGATATATTCGGTAGATATCTGGACCTAAAAAAATAATGGTATAATGAAATTTGCGAATAAAATAAAGAAATAGCAAGCTCCTCACCCGGGCGCTGCCTAAACCGTCATAGATACAAAAAAAAAATTATGCAGGGATTGATCGTCTCAAAAAGTTCAAAGAAAATGTCCGCGACAGCATATGTCTATCTTTTAAGGTAGAGCCGCAATACGGTTTTGTAAAAAGTCGAAAGGCTAATCCCCCCTGTAAATACTACACCACTTTGTCAAAAAATCTTAAATAATTTCAAAAAATCGGCTTCGATGAGTACATTAAAAAAAGTAAGTTCAGCATGACGATGAAATGTCAATATGCGAATTTCAAAAATCCAAAAACGCAGTTTTGTAGATCTCAGAGAAAGCATTAAGAAATAATAAGTATAAATATATCGATTAGTGGACGAAATCCAAGCAATCACCAATTGAACCAATTGGCTCTCAACGGGCTGTTACGCCTCCCCATATATATATATATTACAGATGTAGGCGGCGATACCAGATCGCGGTATTTTTTGTCGGGAGATGAAAGCTAATTGGAAAATACCATGTCTGAAGCGTGTTTTGTTTTCTGTCAAAATTGTCGTTGTTAAATTACTGATTTTATTAACCATGATTTATAGAGCTTCTGTAGAGGCTCAGATAAGAGATATTAGAAGTTGTAATAAAATCGTAGGTGGACTTATGTCTGATGGAGATTTTCGATAAACGTTACCGTTAATAGTTAGGGGAACCAGAGCAGACATTGTTAAGTCTTGCGTATCCCTTTAGTCAGCACGTGGCTAACCCTTTCATGGCCACATCTAATTCCTGGTGCAGAAAAAAATTTGTTTTACTTATTATAAAAAGACGTCTAATGCAGAAGTAAATGAATTGAAATTGGGTTTCAGAATGAAGTTAAAACACTTTTACTGCAATTGCGCCAAAATTTTTGAGTTGTCGACAGCATGAAAGAGTTAAAAGAAACACGAATGGCCGTGTGGTCTTCGATTGTAGAACAGTTTATTTTGCAAAAAAAAACATGTGTGTTTGATGATGCGTTGTTAGTATTCGAATTTGGGTTAGGCTATGGAGGGACAAATTATTTTTTATATTGTATTAAATTCTTATAACAAAATAATTTTTTTTATAAAATTTTATAACTAAACCAAAAAAAAATGTAAATATTGGACGACATTTAAAAAAAATGTAAAAAAAAGGCAAATCAGGTTACTTAAAAAAGCAAAAAAGAATTTATGTCCTGAATCGTTTTCAGTCCGATATTTGCATTGAAAACTCCCTTAGAACTTCCCATGCAAGTAACGCTTATGCTTTGGTGAGTGTTAATTTAAATATCCCAAACAATGCAAAAAATCGTTGACTTTGTTTATATACAAATAAGAAATATAAACCTTTTGATGGCCACACCTATTTCCAGCTGCTAGATCATTTTTTTTCCAATACTATTATTGCACTAAAAGATGTCTGATGCTGAATTAAATAGGCTGAAATTGGGTACTAAATGAAATCAAGGCACTTTTATTCCAATTTTGCCTTTAATTTTTTTTTTCTTTCCGAGAAACCTAAATAGACAGACCTACAATGCGTCTCTCCCCACAGACTGAACGCTTTAAATTTTCAAGCGTCTAAGGAGTTAAGTATGCGTTTTACCAAAAAATTTTACATGTACAGTGGTGGAAAAAATAATAGACACAAAGGTTTCTTTAATGCGCAATGTTTAAGAATGCCATAAAAAAAGGTCTTTCTGCAATACCCCCTTTTGTAAATAAATGCTACCTAACTATACTTTAAGATTATGCAGCAGCATAATTTAATTATTTCGAATGATAAAAACATCGAGTAGTATGTTTTTTTAGGCTGGAAAAAATAATAGAAACAAAGGCAATTCTCAATGTTTAACAATAGTTTTCACATGCAGTTCAGTCTTGTTTCATCTATTTTAGTGTTCTTTGAAGTGCCAATTTGTGAACTGCAATTTATTTAAAAAATCTAAAATAATTTAGTGAAAACTTTTCGAAAATGGGTCGCGGATTGCATTGTACCGATACCGAGCGAAAGTTAATTTAAAATCTAAGAAAAGGCGGGAAAACAATGAATGAAATATCCAAAATTATTCAGTGTTCAAAGAAAAAAGTGTTTACAGCAATTCATTTTAGGCCCAAACCGGAAACTAGGGGAAAACAACACCTCGTTTCGACTCGTTACTAGTGCGACAGTGCAAACAAAATCCATTTGCTTCGTCAAATGAACTGAAAAACTATCTTAATGCACCAGTAACGAGTCGCACTTTAATAAACCGGTTGAGAGAAGCTGAACTGTTTGGCAGATCTCCTAGGAAGGTACCTTTTCTGAGTAAGCAAAATGTTCAAAGGAGATTGAATTTCGCGACCAGGCATCTGCATCGTGAAAACTGGAACAACGTGCTATGGTCAGATGAAACCAAGATTAATTTGTTTGGTTCTGACGGGAAAACGTACGTACGTTCGTCCAAAAAACACGGAATTCAATCCCAAGTACACCAAAAAAAACGATTAAGCATGGTGATGGCAGCTTCATGATCTGGGCATACTTTTCGGCATCTGGCGTTGGTCCAATTTTTTGGATAAAAAGCAAAATGTGTGCAGTTGACTATGTACACATCTAAAATACGGTGGTGATGCAATTCGCCGAAGAGGACATGCCACTAAAGTGGGAGTTTATGCGGGACAATGACCCTAAACACTCTTCCAAACTTGCGAAAGAGTGGTTTACGCATCATAAAATAGCAGTTATGGAGTGGCCATCGCAATCCCCCGATCTTAATCCCATAGAACACCTATGGGGAATCTTAAAACGCAAGATCGGCGATTGTATGGCCACCAACAAGGAGCAACTGTTGTCCAAAATTTAATCTACGTGGTTCTCCATTTCTGCTGAAACTTGTAGCAAGTTGCTTCGTTCCACGGGACGAAGATGTACTGCAGTGGTAAAAAACAGAGGTTCAACAATCAAATATTAAAGGATGTGATACATTTTAACTGTAATTTCATTACTTTTGCATATTCATTTCCATAAACTCAGTTTGTTTCTATTATTTTTTCCAGGCTAAAACTGGCGAAAAACAAAAAGACTTTATTTCCACCATTTTTTAATTTTATTGTGAAAAAATTTTATGTTGAATGTTTGTAATACGTTACAATAAATCAACCTGTAACGGCTTAATATACTTCTTACCAAAATACGTTAACTTTAGTTAATAATTCCCACAAAAGAATCTTGTTTCTATTATTTCTTCCACCATTGTATATGCATACTTTTCTATTTTTTTTTAGCGAGAAAACTTTACGAAAAAAACAAAGTAGGCAGAAAAAGGCAACAACGGTAAGAAAAGGGCAAAAAACAATAATAGTGTTAAGAGGCCAAAAATGCATAGTAAAATACATACATTTGGATTTAGGAGGACATAAAACGTATTTCTGTAAAATCAGTACTATCTAACCAAAATAAAGAGGCAAAATTAGCAAAGTCCTATTCCTGGTTATAACCTTCTCAATTATGAAAATGTTTTCATACCCTAAAGCTATCTACTAATACAAGAGCACATTTGGGTGAAAGCAGTTCATATTTTCCTTTAAATTTATTACTTGAATTTAATATTGTAGGACGCCGAGAACAAGATAATATGGGAGTAAAAGACGTTTTTACTATGACTGTTTATTACAAACTGAATTATTTTGTACATTTGCTTAAAACTATGGATGGTCTAGGGCCGCAAGTAACATGATTTAGATGACGTTACAAAAAACCTACTGTTTTATGGTACGATTTCTGTTCAGTTAATTTAACATCGAATAGTACAGGGTATTTCATACAATTTAAATAGCTTAAAAGAAAGATATTTCTTTAGAATGTTTAGAATGTGCTACAGATCGACCATCCTGACAATAAATCGCCCTCGATTTACTTAAATTAACAATTATACAAGCACTAAAGAAAAATTAATCAATAATTAAGACTTAATTCGTGTAAAAACATAACATGCATTTCATATGCAATCAAAACAGTAACGAAACTAATTATAAAAAAAATTAGTTGTTTAAACATATTTACAAATGTAGATCAATTCATTCTGTCACAGGATAGATTTTCATATTTTCCGGAGCTGCTACTCCTTCGTAGGGGATCCGCGAAACTTGAAAATTATCAAGATCTTTTATTAAAAATCTGTCATTAGGAAGTAATTTAGCTATTTCGTAAGGTCCTTTGTATTTAGCAGATAGTTTTTTGTTAGTGCCAGAAGTAGTATCAGTATTTTTTATCAAAACTAGATCGCCTTGTTTATACGGATATGGTTTCTTGTGTCTTTTATCAAAATAGCTCTTGTTTTCGTTCTGACATCGAACAATGTTTTCGCATGCTTTTTGCCTTAAGGATTCCAAATTTCCTCACTTTTCTCTAATAATGTTTTCAGTTAAGTATTCACGTACTTTGTCATTCACCTCACCCTTTTGAGCAACACCAAATTATAAAAGACAAGGGCAGAAACCTGTGCTCCTATTGTTAGTATTATTTAAGGCAAACTCTACCTTACCTAGATGACTTGTCCACTCTGCAGGATCTATTTCACTCTCCTTAGCAAGCATAGAGGTTAAGGTCCTATTCACCCTCTCAACCTGTCCATTAGATTGAGGTGAACTTGTTGCTATTTTTATGTGCTGAATATTGTGTTTACTACAAAAGTTAGCGAAATCCTCAGAGGTAAAACAACTCCCTCTGTCGGATACTATACGCGTTGGTCGGCTGTAGGACGAAAAGTATACTTTTAGGCACTGTATCACTTCTTTGGTGTTCGTTGTCTTGACGGCGAAAAGCTTCGTAAACTTTGAAAAACCATCAATGACCAAAAATACATGCTTTTTCAAATTATGGACATGAGAAGGCAGGGGACCGTAGTGGTCAATATGAATTGTTTCAAATGGCTTGTCTCCTTTCGGAATGTTGTGAAGCACACCTTCTTTTTTACCACTTTGAGACGAAAAGTGAATACATTTCAAACAATTTTTTACATAGTTTTTGATTTTAGCCTTCATCAGAGGAAACCAATACGTTTTTCTTATGAAGTCATAACATTTTTCAGCACCTGCGTGACAGAGGCCCTCGTGGTGTGTCTGGATTACGCTTCTTTCCATTTGTAATGGAATGTAGAAAAACACTTGACCATTTAATTTTCGATACACCAAGCCATTAATTAATTCATACAAATGGCTTTCCCGTTTTTCTAACATTCCCACCAATTCCCTTATAGTTTTGTCTTTTTGTTGCGATGCCGCTAATGCATGCTCAAATGACTCAGATTCAATCATTAGGATGTTATGACACCTACTGAGCGCGTCAACATGACCCATTCTCTTCCCATCTCTATGTTCGATTGTATAATTATAATCTTGTAATTCTAAAGCCCATCGAGAAATTCTTGGGTTAAGAAGTTTCTTGTTAAGAGTTAGGGTCAGAGACTTGTAGTCAGTAAGTATTTTAAAATTAATACCTGCCAAATAAACCCTAAATCTTCTGAGAGCATACACTATCGCCAACGTTTCAAGCTCGTACGAATGGTACCGGGACTCCTGAGCCGTTGCACGCTTGGAAAAAAAGAATACGGAGTGAAAAAGTTTGTCACTTTGCTGCTGAAGCAAGACTGCTCCGAACCCAAAACTGCTTGCATCGCAGTGCAACTCAGTATTTGCATTTGGGTTATAATTACTTAACACCGGAGCATCTAAGAGCTTCTGCTTCAACGATTCAAATGTCGATAATTCCTTTTCACCAAAAACGAACTGAGAATCCTTTCTCAAAAGATCGTACAGTGGCTTTGCGGTAATCGAAAAGTCTTTAATGAATTTCCTAAAATATGAGCATAAGCCCACGAATGAATGTAAACACTTCATATTTTTAGGAACAGGAAAATCTTGTACAGCCTTAACACCATCTAAATTCGGCCGTATTCCGTTAAGAGAAATTTAGTATCCTAAATACGTAATTTGTTCATGCAAAAATAAACACTTGTCGAAGCGTAATTGCAAATGGTTTTCCCTAATTATATAAAAAACCTCTTCCAAAATATTAAAATGCTCATCCAAGGTTTCCGTTGCAATAAGCAAGTCGTCAATATAAATTCTTAGCTTTTCAGATCGTAAAAGCTTTTTGAATTTTGATTCGATAAATCTCTGAAAAACAGCGGGCCCATTTTTCAGACCAAATGGCATGAAAAGATACTCAAACTGTCCGGATGGTGTTACAAAAGAGGTTAATTTAGTCGAATCATCAGCCATTTTAACATGCTGGAAACCGTTTTTTAGATCTAGCACAGTGAAGTATCGCTTATTACGCAGCCCGTCAAGAATGTCTTCAATTATAGGCAGAGGAAAATTATCTTTAACTGTTATTTTATTTAATTGCCGATAATCGACGCATAATCGGAGCTCTCCTGTCTTCTTTGTTGCTAAAACTATAGGTGAAGCAAATGGTGAACTACTTTCACGAATAATTTTTCTTCTCAAAAGATCATCTAATATTTTATTTAGCTCGGCCTTATGGGCAAATGCCAATCTCCTAGGCGCGCAACTGAAAACACTGTTCGTATCTTTAAGAACTATACTCATTTCGATATCGTTGGTTGATCTATTGCTTACATAATCACTATCTGAAACACTTCTGGCAACTAACTTTTGAATTTTGATTTTATCTCTTTTCTCTAAATTTTCATTAATATTTAAATTGAATTTACAATCGCGATCATCAAACGTATCAATTTTCAACACCTCGTTCATTTCATCATCCAAAATATTTTTACTTAAATTTACACTTTGTTCAAATTCGTCATCTTTGTTATCTTCTTGAAAGCTTTATTTAACATTCGTTTTTCTTAAAAAATCTCTTCCTAAAATAACAGGATCTTTCATTGTGTCGTTTTTTACAATAAATAAACACTGATCTACTAAGTTCTTATGGAATTTTACTTTACAAAACACCTTACCAAGAATTACCAATTTGCTGTTGTTGATGCCCACGAAGTCTGATTGCGGCTCCACCGATGCTGTCAGATATGATGGAATAAATCTCTCTTGCGCGAAGCTGATCGGGCTCCCGGTGTCAATCATCGTAACAGCACTCATCGTTGTATTGACTGTTCCATACTCGCTGCTTTGCAGTTGGTACTCCAACATACCATAGAAATCTCGGAAAATTGAAGCATCATTTGCGTCTCGAAGAAAACACACTGCCGATGATTTTGGGCAATCTTTGATAACATGCCCCCGTTCCCCGCATCGAAAACATGAACCTCTCTCGCGTTGTGGTTTTGGACACTTCGATGACACGTGACCAGGTTCGTTGCAATTAAAGCACTTGATAATGAATTTGTCTTTTGAAAGCACTGTTGTTTTTGGTTGCGATGTAGTTTTGCAATAACTCGATACACTTGGCAAGCCTTCCTGCTTCATTTTCTCGTACCTTCTTATCGCAGCCTTAAGCTGAGGTATAGTATTGGCTGTGAAGAGGATTTGTTTGTTAAAAGGCGAATCTGGTATGCCCTTTACGATGTATGATATGGCATCAATCTCCTCGATATCACATGAGCTTGCGATTTCTAGCATCGTGAACATATATTGCTGTAGAGTTTCCTCTTTTCGCTTTCTTCGGTACCTCAACGTGTTGTGCACCTCGGCGGCTGATGAATGATGATGAAATTCGTTGATCAATGCTGTTTTTAATTCCGCCCAGGAGCGGCATGAAGTCGATCGAAGAAATTGTTTTGCGGTTCCTTTCAACAATCGTTGCGCAAAAATGAAACACTTTGAGTCGTCCAGGTTGTAGATTTCCTTTAATTGTTCGAAATTTTGAATCCATTTTGAGATTGGAAAACTATCGTCGCCCGAGAATGTTTGCAAGGAATCTTCTATGTCCTTAAATGAGCAAAAATTAGTAAGTGACTCACTTGGCTTATTTAATTCCGCTAATCTCTTCTGGAGTGCAAGAATCTCTTCTTTTCTCGCAACTCTTCTCCGCAAATCTTCCAACTGCTGCTGATCCACATCATTTTCAGGAACATTTTCCTCGCCGTCTTCTATGCTGCTACCATTATCACTTTCAGGGAAAAACTCGTCTAGCTGGGTATCAGTCATTTGCTGAGCTGCTTCTATAAGGCGGGCTTTTAACGTAGCCTTAATTCCATCTGAAGGCAAATCCATCTGAGACAACTTGTTCTTTAGCGTATGAACCGTAGCAATTTCCAAAAATTTTGTCACACGTGATTCCATTTTTTTTTTTTGTAATTTGAGATGTCACTTTCTTCTTTTTTTTTTTTTTATTTTTTTTTGGTTTCGTTAAATTTGCTTAGAGGTGTTTTTTTTTCTTTACCACTCGTCAAAAAAAAAATACACTTAACATAAAACGTAAAATTGAGTTTGTAATACTTTTGGCAATAAAACAGTCAAACGTAGACTAATCACATTAATTTGTCTAATCCCACTTCTGAAGCTGTAGGACGCCGAGAACAAGATAATATGGGAATAAAAGACGTTTTTACTATGAGTGTTTATTACAAACTGAATTATTTTGTACATTTGCTTAAAACTATGGATGGTCTAGGGCCGCAAGTAACATGATTTAGATGACGTTACAAAAAACCTACTGTTTTATGGTACGATTTCTGTTCAGTTAATTTAACATCGAATAGTACAGGGTATTTCATACAATTTAAATAGCTTAAAAGAAAGATATTTCTTTAGAATGTTTAGAATGTGCTACAATATTATTTTCGTTTTTTTTAGGACTGAAATATTGTCCAATGCAATGTGTTTGTTTTTTGTTATTTTTTTATTTTGTATTAATAAATAAATAAATTGAGGTAAATTTGAGGTAATACCCCCTTAAAAACACATTTATGTGCTGCCACAAGAGTCCCCGCTTAATAGGAATTTAATTAAAAATCTTTTTATATTGGACCTCCATTATAATGTGCATCCAATGCCGTACACGTAACCAAAAACACCTTAAATGATCTTCTTGCTATCATCATAACTCATATACTTTCCACCTTAGAAAGGTGATTTTTGGTTTTTAATGTAGCTGTAGCGGTTATACAAAACTAATGTATCGTTTTTTCGGCTAAAGCACATAAATTGGTTTCAATTAAGTACACTGAGTACATAATTTTCCGTGAGAAATAATTTGTAAATATTATCCGCTTAAACGGCGATTACAAATTGAAAACCAGTGCATAGCCAGTGGATAAACTAATTCCATCGAAATACGTAAGTGGTTTAAAATTAGATTCCTTTCGCTTACGAAATAATGGCACCAAAGACACAAGTGTCTCCGTGCAAAAATGAGGCTCTTCAGCAATTAATACAACAGAGGTCAATAATTGTTTTAAATATTTCTCGAGTTCAAGTGGCATTAGAGACAAGAACAATTTCACAAAATCCAATTGAGTTAGAATGTCAATTGTAATTATTAAATTCTTATATTGATCAAGCAATGATCTGTCAATTGGACATAGAACTAGCTGATCATAATGATATGTTTCGCGCATAATTAGAAGACACTTGTATCGGTACAAAGTCGTTAATTATTGATATTTTGAATAAGAATCAAAAACCAAGTGCGCCGAGTGTTCGTTTACTGCTGCACCTCAACACTCACGACTACCGAAAATGTCGCTTCCTAAATTCAGCGGCAAATATGCTGATTATAAAAATGTTATCAGTTTATTCGAAAGTTTAGTGAATAGTGATCCTGGAAGAATAGATATTGAAAAGTTCAATCATCTGATTTCTTGTCTTTCCAGTGAAGCCTTAGGTACAGCCCAGGCATTTCAAATCACGGAACAAAACTATCCAAAAGCGTTGGCCAGTTTGAAAAAAGTGTGTGATAATAATTGCCTCATATTTTTCGATAATATTTCAACACTTTTTGATCTACCTGAGATCACCAAACCATTGGCATCTGCACTACGCAGTATGATCGATACAGTTTCTGCTATTTATGATTCGCTTTTGTGATAAGGAGACGATAAAGAGATCACAAATGCAATAATTATGGTATTCATTTGGTAATGTCAAAAGTTGATGCAGCAACGAGGTCGAAGTGGGAAGAGCAACTCGATTATAGTACCCTTCCTCTGTGAAGTGGCTGTGAAAAAGCATTCAACCTTGCTCGATTCTGGCTCGCAAATAAACTTCATAACTGAAGAGCTAGAACAGAGGCTTAAACTTCGCAAAGAAGATAACTCGTTGAACTTGCTTGGTATCGGCAAAACGAATTAATAATTAAACAAAAAGGTATATGCGGTCGTAAAATCGAGATTAAATGATCACAGTTTTTCGGCAGACTAATCTATGACTATGACTTCAATTTCAACATATCAACCGGATAATGCTATTTATAAACATTGCCAATTGGAACATGCCCAAAAATATTGAATTGGCTGACCCGTGGTTCCACAAGCCACAAAAAATTTACTTGTTGTTGGGGGCAGACGCGTTCTTCGAACTATTATCTGTTGGTCAAATAAAGACAGGGCCGGAATTCAAAAAACGCTTCTTGGTTGGATAGTATCTGGAAAATATTCCAAAAATATAAACACAAACACTAAGATTTGTAGTATGATATGCCTAACCGAGATATCCGCAACTCTTGACCAAATTGTTCAAAATCCCTGGAGATTTCAATAAATGTGCGAAAAGCACATTGCTGAAAATACGCCGGTAGGTAAATTTGCGGTGAAATTACTATTCAAATCACCTCCTAATTCGCTCGGATCGTCGTTTGAAAATGCCAAACGTCGGTTTCTCTCACTCGAAAGAAAATTATTAAAAGGTCAGAACAATGTAGAGTTCATGAATGAGTATCTCAGTCTGGGACATATGTCACCGACGATTACTGAAACTCCAAGCAGCCCACACTACTGCATTCCGCATCGGTGTGTCTTAAGAAGAGAGAGTACCAGCACAAAAGTGCGTGTAGTATTTGCTGCATCGAGTCGTACATCGACTCAAAAATCGTTAAATGACATATTGATGGTTGGGCCAACCATTCAAGAGGAGCTTTACTCGAAGTTGCTCCGTTTTCGCACCAAAAAATAAGCCCTAACGGCTGATATTGTGAAAATATACAGGCCAGTACGAATTGACGAAGAGCACTCGAATTATCAGCTCGTAGTGTGGAGGCAGCACCCGTCTCTACCCCTTCAACATTTTCGTCTAAACACTGTCACATGTGGTAGTGTGTCAGCTCCATTTTTGGAAATACGGTGTTTAAAAATGCTAGGTAATACGT
Source organism: Syritta pipiens (assembly GCA_905187475.1). Classification (NCBI taxonomy): domain Eukaryota; kingdom Metazoa; phylum Arthropoda; class Insecta; order Diptera; family Syrphidae; genus Syritta; species Syritta pipiens. The sequence continues at coordinate 56,655,977 of LR994572.1, read as the reverse complement.
ACAAAAACTCACACCCATTAATGTCTGAAGTTATTTTGCGAGATTTCTGAGTACTGAAAAGGAAATCAACTTCAATGAATTAGATTCCATCAAAACGCTTGGAATTCAATGGCAACCGAAAGAAGATATATTTAGGTTCAGCCTAGATAATAATAACAATGATCTACCAGCGACAAAAAGAAACATTTTGTCTGTTTCATCGCGGTTATTTGATCCTCTTGGATTACTCTGCCCCATAGTTACCAAGGCTAAAACCTTGTTGCAAGAACTATGGATTTTAGATTGGAAATTAGATTGGGATGAGTCGATTCCGTTGCGCCTTGATACGAGTTGGCAAAACTTCAAAATGAACTTAACACAACTTCGCAGGATTGAAATCCCAAGGTTTGTAAACACACATTCCAACGCGAAGATACAAGTTCATGGGTTTGCCCACGCCCCGATGAGAGCGTATGGTTACTGTACGCAGTCAAACCAAGGAAGGTATCAAGTTGACGCTATTAACAGCAAAGATTTGCGCAGCGCATACTGTCTCTAAACTAAGGATGAGAGTATCGGCAATGTTGAATCTCCAAGTAGACCAATGTATATTTTCGACAGATTCCGAAATAACTCTACATTGGATAAAGACTCATCCATCAACCCTCGCAACCTTTGTGGCAAATCGTGTAGCAGAAATTCAAGGGTGGACGCAAAGTTGTTCTTAGAGACATGTCACTACTAAGCAAAACCCAGCTCATAGAGTCTCCAGAGGTTGTAACGTCGACGAACTAAATAGTTCGATTTGGTTCAGTCGTCCACAACTCCTTCTAGGAGAACAGACTGCATGGCCAGTCAATGCTCATTTTGATTATCGCTGAGTGATGAGCTACTAGAAAATCGAAATGTACCCTAATAGATCTCAAAATAGCGGCATGGAGATAAGCGACAAAATTTCGTCATATGCAAAGTTAGCTCGAATATTTGTATTTGTTATGCGTTTCATTCGAAAACTAAAAAACAGAGCAGAAAAATTCGAGACAATACCTACGGCAAAAGAATTGCAGCTAACGTTTCTAAAAATAGTAGAAATCGTTAAACATTATGAGTTCGCTGAGAAATTCATAAGTTCGAAAACGGAAAGATGTACTTCCTCGAAACATGCAAAAACTCAATCCGTTCATGCATGAGTACGAAGACAGTGATTGTACATTTTCCCTACTTCGTGTGGGTGGACGTCTTCTACATGCACCCATTAAGTATGATGCCAAATTCCCGCTTTTACTCTCTAAAAATACCAATTTTATAAAAAAGTATTTGCGGTACCTACATAGGAAGAACTGCCATGCTGGTCCGAGAGCATTAGTAGCGTTGCTTCGGGACAAAATCTGGCTAATTTTGGCATGCAAGAAAACAGTGGCGAGGCGCTAACACCAGCGCACCAGCGCTTCCTCCGGAACAGGTGCTCGAACGTCTGCAGAGCTGCCTAAAAAGATGGCAGCTTGTACGCTGTCTCAAGCAGCAGTTCTGACAGAGGTGGTTAACCGACTACCTAGTGGGTCTGTAGGAGCGGAGCAATTGGGGCCGTGATCAACCAAACCTCGCCGTGGGAAAGCTCGTCGTCGTCCACGGGGACAAGGTTCCATCGCTGTGGACGACAGGCCGAGTCGTCGCAGCAATCCAAGGAGAAGACGGCAAAGTCAGGGTGGCAGACGTCAGAGCTCAAGGAGGAGTGATAAGGCGCCCCATCGTCAAGCAAGCGGTTCGGCCTGAGGACAGTTGAGGACAACAGTCCATCAACGCGGCCGGTGTTTCGTCAGAAGTAAAGGAAAAATGGCAAGTGAAGCCATGATGTAAACAAAATGAATTCCGCACTTTAGCTGACATCCATATCTACTAAAGTACTAAAAATATTGCTTATAATAAAACATTCTATAACTGAACGGCTAATTAAATACTCGCTTTTTATTTCCAAAAGTAATTTTGATTTACAAAAAATTTTGTAAATTTTTCAGCAGTACTTTGGAAGAATAACAGTTTCAAAAAAGTCTGCCGCAAGTTAATAATGACTGAGACAATCCCACTGCGAATTACCTCGAAAATATTTACTGAAGCACAGTAGCAATTGAAGAACAAAAAGAAAAATATGAAAGAAATCTCCCACCATTACCTCTATAATTTTTTTTTCAAAATTTATATGCTGAGTTAAGTTCTATAAAGTTCTGCAGATCGCCGTTGATGTTGAAGAATCGTCCGTTTCATTTCATATACTTTGTGAAATTAACCGCCGTAATTAATCATTCTTACTAAACACGATTTATTTAATTAATTTTGTCATCCATGTAATTATCTGAGACCTCATAACTACCAAGATGTTATCACGTGCCGCAATCACCTTTCATTCATATGCTGGCTTACGACTAAAACATTGACGCAACGCAAAAGTTAACCCTAAAGGAATACAATAAATTTAATGGTGGCGTTTTTTTCCACGACATGGGTTAGTGAAAATCTCTAACCCATGGAACTTAAGCAGGGTGACCCCTCCCCTTTTAACATTCTTAATGCACTTCTAATGGGTTGGAAATCGGAATACTGAAAACGTATGTCTCCTCATAACGACAGCGTCATTGTGTACCCCTTCACCATTATCGGCAAGTTTTTGAATCAACAGCATCGCTTGCATCCCTTCGCTCGCAATAAAATACAAATAAATTGGAACTACAACATTGCGACAGCTACCCTTAAGCAAAACAAACTTTGCGAGGGTGATGAGATGCTGCCACACATCAACACAACCCAACGACCGTTATTAGATTTCCGTCAATTACGCTAGCTGCTTAAAAATGCCTACCACAGAGTTGGGGGTTTCTACAGAGCTGCGCTTTAACCCCGGTAAATTAACAAGATGAATGTGTGTAATGCGGTTTAATCTGATAGACATACAAGTACAGTTTATGTGACCCTCACCGACCCAAAGGATGACGGATTGCTTTCTCGATTAAATCAGTTTGTTCTCATCAAAGGAGTTATGCTTTCCCTTTCAGGATTAAAGGGTGCTTCTATTGGAGCGACCGGGCTCCCCAATGTATTTGTTCTCTAAGCTGGCCAATGAAAGGGTGCTTTTGATTCAATTTCAGCGGTAAATTTTCAGAAATGAATATAACAATAAATGCATTAAACCCAGTCTGTCTGGTATGATGGCTCACGTCACGACTAACAGCATGGTGTCAATATGGTCCGAGAGAAACATTGACACCTACAAATTCTTACACAATTGATTACAAATTTCAGAACTCTATCAATCATTGCACCTCGCCTCGCGTTGTCGTTTTACTGCATGGTAAATTTAAATTAATGAACTCTTAATGAATTTATGTTTTTCTTCTTTTTCTTTCTCTCGCTCTTAGAGATTCCCCTCATTCCGTGTAGGCATTGTTCTTTTCTTCACACCCAGTGAACTCTATTGTTACTAATTCTATTTTTATTAACACTTTTAATGAATTCATTTAAAAAAATACAACGAGTAGAGGAGTGTTTTTAAATTACTTTTCTCTTTTTAAGAAGGCACGTTTGAGGATCACCATCGAATTTGATGTTGTATGAATGTATAGGCAAGATTTGTGGTTTTTCTATAAAAAAAAATTGCTACAGTCGTAATAAAAAATATCATATTATAATTACGTGCCAGAGCCAACTGAAAATCGAACACAAGAAATGGCCATAGTGCAGACCGTGTTGGGCTCACATAACACTGAAATCTCCTTATCATTCGGTTCTTTGTTGTATACAATATTTGAAGCTAATTTTAAGCCAACCAATTTCAATTGTTTAGATGATCATTCATCAGTGAAGCTCGTATCCGTACTGTTTTTCGAAGTAATGTACTGTTTTTTGACCCAAAAACTGCGTACTGTTTTTTTGACGAAAAAAATCATCAGTACGCCCTTAAGCCTGCTTTCGGACGTACGGTAAAGTTCAGAGACTCATTTTTTAGCCGCACCACACGAATATGCAATGCTTTTCCAAACTCAGTCTTCCCATCTGAGTATAAGATGCATTTGAAGCCAACGCGCACCGGTACCTTCTTTCCATCTCTCCCTCGGTACCTTCGGCCGTGCTGTGTCTTAAACAGGATACTAAGGGTATCCCCAACCCCTTTAGCACGCACCAATTATAAAAAAAAATGCTTTTTTTCTTTTTTTTTTAGCAAAAAATACTGTTTTTCCTCTGAGAAAAAAAATACTTTAATTTGTAAATGTATCGAAATTTAAACATAATTGTAAAATTTGAGGACATATTTTAAACTCTGGATCGGTTCGGTTGATATATGCAATTTTAAAAACTCCGATTGCGATTACAATGAATTTTTTACGATCATTGAATGCATTTTATGCTTGTGGAAAACGTCATAGTCAGTGGAACGAGTTTTTGCTGCAGTGAACAAAACTTAGACGTCAGAAAAGCCCACGGGACCAGAACCCCCATGCTCCTCAAGAAAACTGAGGTAGTTCTCAATTAATCTGACTTCCACCTTTCTCTAATTCTCCCGGGAGATGTGTCCGTCGGGGTTGTTTCTATCAACCACCGCGTACACGAAATTCCTCCTCACTATGTCCCTGCAGGATATTATTAGGATACCTCAAAAGAGAAGTTGATTTTGTCACGAAAAGACTGTGTGGAGACTGTTCTTACCCAACTGTATACGGGTTTCAACCTGTCAAACCAAGAGCTTTTACAGTCAACATCATCAGAGACAACAACCACACAAGGACCAAGAATATCAAACAACCTGAAAGTATCTAAAATAACAATTCTACTGTTCGAGCATGAAACAGCACCGTCTGCCAAAATTATAGAAACAAAGAAAAATGTCCAATATCTTTTGAGTGAGGAGAAAGCTGAAACTACAGGCCATACCACAAAGACCGAAACATATATTGTTCATTATGCAATTTGAAAGAACAAGAAACGTCTTATCATTTTCTATCTATCTGCCCCACTTTAAAAGAATTACTATTTGTATATTTCCAAAAAACAGTTTTAAGTGTAGTAGATGCAATACATATTTTAAACGGAGAGAACTGGAAAAATCTTGCTCAGTATTGTATAAAAACATTTAAATATTTTTTTTTTTAAATTCCTGATTTGCATTACATCTGTCCTTGGACATTTAATAATTGATTGTAGAGCATTTGGGGGATTAATTAAATTATAAGACCAATGTCTTATACAACACAGATTTTGCATGATTTCTACACTACACACATTTTACTTTTACATACATATATTTTGTTGCAGGTCTACTGGTCTGCGACGTTTTAGTCTTCTTATTGTCTTCATTTCTTGGTCAGGCAGGTTTCGAATTTCGTCGTTTTCATGGTTTGTTATAGCTATTTGATGTTTCACGCTAGCTTTTTTAATTTTTTCTTAGACACTGGGCATGTACAAGTCACGATGTATGTCTTCATTGGAAATATACCAGGGAGCATTGACAATCATCCGAAGTATTTTTGATTGGAGTCGCTGAATAATGTCAATATTAGTTTTGGCGGCTGCTCCCCAAATTTGGATGCCATAAGTCCATATCGGCTTGATTGTTGTTTTATATAATTAAAGGTTGTTTTGTGTTGAAAGTTTTGAATTTTTTCCAAGGAGCCAGTACAGTTCTCTAAGTTTGTTATTGATTTGGTTGCGTTTTTGGATTATATGTTGTTTCCATGTTAGTTTATTGTCTAGAAGAATGCCCAAATATTTCGCAGAGTTGTTTAGACTAACTTCCTTGTCATTTAGCGTAATAGTTTGAGGTACGACATTCCTTTTTGTAGTATATATGACTTGAATTGTCTTTTCTTCGTTAATTGTTATTCCCCATTTGTGAAACCAGTCGATTGTTCTATTTAGTATACATCTAACTTGATTGGTGGCCGTTAGAAGGGAGGTATGCGAGGAAAGAATCACTGTGTCGTCTGCAAAAGTTGCTAGCATGGATTCATGTGTTGTAGTCTTCGATATGTCTACTGTGTATAGGAGATAGAGAATAGGCCCCAATACGCTGCCTTGAGGAACACCTGCCTCAATTTCACGTAAGTCCGAGAGTTCGTCATTGTACTGCACAAAGAAACAACGGTTGTCCAGATAACCTTTTAACAGTTGGTAGTAGTCCGGAAGCATATTTTTTAGTTTGGCTAGTAGTCCTTTGTGCTATACACTGTCGAATGCTTTGGCAAGGCCAAGGTAGAGTGAAACACAATATTTTTGCTTTTCGAAGTCATTAAGTATTTTATTTGACACTCTATGTACCTACTGTATAGTAGAGTGCTTATGTCTAAAACCAAATTGATGGTCATGGATAAGGTGTTTATTCTTTATCGTCTTATGGATGCAGTCAGTTATGAGCTTTTCAAATATTTTGGACATAATCGGCAAAATACTTATTGGTCTGTATGATGAAGTTCTTGTAGCGTCTTGCCTGCTTTTTTTTGTCGGGTTTTTTTACCTTTGCTTTAAGATTTGTCCAGTTATTAGGTCATATCCAGGCGATTTTTTGGTCTTTAATTTGTGTGTTAAGTAGTGCTTTATTTCATTTGTACTTATGTTTTTGATTGCCCCTGTCGTTGATGTGAGGGTATTTATATTTGGAGGCAAAACATTTTGTTTGTCATATGCGTTAGTAAAAGTTGTTTTAAAACAGTCCGCAAGAGTTTTAGCCTTATCGGCATCTGTTCTGGACCAAGTACCGTCCAAATTCAGCAACGGTGGTTGATGACTGATTCCTTTTTTTAGCGTTTTATTTAACTTCCAGAGCGAATCGTTTGTTGCTTGTGTTGCGGTAAGGTTTGCTATGAACGTGTTTGTTTTTTTATTTTTATGGTCACTTAATAGACATTTGAGCTCTTTTATTGATTTATTGAATTTGGCCTTAGCCGTCGGTGGTCTGCTAGATTTCCATATTTTGCGTAGACGTCGTTTTTCTTTAATTTTATCTTTTGTATGCTTTGGTGTAAATATCGGTGGTCGGTTGGATTTAATGTCAGGCGTACATTTCGTTGCCGCTAAGTGGATAATGTCATTGATATGTATTATAGCGCTTTCAATATTTTTGGGTGATTTTAGTGGAACGTTTTGGTCAAGTTCGACTTCGATTATCTCTCGAAATGTTTCCCAATCCGTTAAGTGGTTGGCTAAAGGTTGGCTATGAGGTTTATCCTTAACCTTGGTGTTGTATCCAACTATAATAGGAGAATGGTCAGATGAAAGGTCAAAGCAGGAATTTATAGTGAAATGATTAAGGTCAACGTTCTTCGTTATACAAAAGTCAATTAGGTCTGGTTTTTCCTTTCTGTCAGTAGGCCAACACGTGGGCTCGCCAGTGCTTAAAAACTTGCATCCATTAGTATTTAGAGCGCTCATGAGATTTTTTCCTTTTTTGTTGGTCAAACATGAGCCCCAGTCGACATTTTTCGCGTTAAAGTCGCCCCCTGCAATAAAACGCGGGCCCAATGATTTAATATATTCCGAGTACTGCTGAGGACTTATTGTAAATTTTGGTGGGCAGTACAGAGCAGATAGAATAAGTGGTCCGCTTGTATCCTCGATTTGAATTGTCGTTGCTTGTATGTAGTACATTGCATATTCTCGAAGAACATTGTATTTAATGTCTTGTCTAATTATTATTGCTGAACCTCCATGTGCTCGACCGCTGGGATGGTTAGTATGACTTAAATAATACTTAGGTATTTTCGTAAAGCTTTTATTTGAAAAGTGGGTCTCAGCAATTAAGAGGATGTCGATTGAGTTATCGATTATAAATTGTTTTAGTTCGGAGACATGTTGGTTGAGCCCGTTTGCATTTCATACGACTATTTTCAATTTTGAATTATTGTCCATTTATCTTTGTAATAAGTAAAGTTAATATATTCATCATGTTGGACATTTGTGATATAAGCTGTTTCATCATGCTTTTAAGTTCTGATAGGTCGTCTTGAGTTTTTGTTTCATTTAGCGCTTTCTGAGTGTTGTGTGCAATATGATTTCTTGTGTCGTCGGTGAATGTAGTAGAATTATTTCTTTTGTCGATATGGTTATGGGCTACTGCTTCAGTTGTTGTTGCTGGCAGTTCAGCTTTTCCGTTACGTACGGTTTGTGCAAATGATATATGGGGGTTCATTTTGTTTTTGTCCGCGTTTTGGGTAAACAAGTCAGTCTGATGTTCTGTTGTTTTCCTACCTAGAGCAGGGAATCTTTGCACTTTTAAAGCTTTGTATATTTCACAACCTTTATAATTGGCCGTGTGTGATTCCCCGCACAAGGCGCATTTTATTCTGTTGCTTTCAGACTCTAAGGTGCATTCATTTGTGCTGTGCTTTCCTGCGCATTTTACTCAAGTTGGATCGAGTGTGCAAAAGTTCTTGGCGTGTCCGCATTTCTGACAGTTTGAACATTGGGGAATACTCTTTTTCTGGTGAGGTGATTCAAAAGACACCTTACAATGTAGTGTGTTATGTCATATATTTCCTTGTTGTTGTTATTGTTTTCAAGTTCTATAGCAAAGAGTGGTAAAGGTTTTCTTGTTCCTCTTTGTGTTATGTTGTGAACGTTGAACTTTGTGTTTAAGGTCAGCCAGCTCCTTTTTTATTTCATTTGGGTCAGTAGAGTGATGCATGTTTCGTAGCATGACTCGAAATCCTCGCAGTTCTTTCGGCTTAAAAGTGTAATATTGAGTATTTTTGTTCTTAAGTAGTTTTACAATTTTTGTATAGGTGACTGAGTCGGTTGGTTGTATTTTAATTTCGTCGTTTGATAGGACTTTTAATATGTATGTGTCTTTTGCTGTAGCCGTGTTAAGGGCATTGATTAGCATATGTATATATTTGACACATGTGACATTTGCACATAAATTGGCGGAGGCTTAGGAGTGGCTTGTCTTGTTTCATTATCATTTTTGACTGCGGCTTCGTCCATACCCTCTTCAGTCTCGTCATCCGCAGCTAGTATTTCAAACCGGTTTTCGGATTTTTCAGGACTGGCTGGTTGGCTCAACCAATATTTTTTGAATGTGTTTTGGTTTCTTAATTTTTTTGCTTTAGTTTGATTACTAGTTTCGGGTGATGTCCTTATTCTTTTTGCTTTTGTATAGTTGGATTGACAACTTCAGGGCTAGAGCTGGTACTCTCATTCAGTATGCCAGTGCTAGGTATTGACGCCACTGGTGTGGTCACAACCCTGATATTGTTGGCATAGTTGTTGTTGTGCTACTTGATGAGGCGATTGTAGTCACCACAATCGTAGATGTAGTGGTGGTCGTGGCTACCACAGGGGTGGTGTCATTACGGATACGTAAATCTGGAAAGGTATTAAGATCGCGCCCGGACGGGGGCGACCGTAAGACGCTCATTCTTCTCCAAAAAAAAAATAAAAAAAATAAAAATCAAAATATAAACTAGAGAAAGAAAAAAAAAATTAATTTTTTTTTGTTGTTGTAAATGAAAGAAATAGGATTTAATTAATTTAATAAAATATTAAATAGAAATTACTGAAATAATAGACTATCGTTTGTTAGTAATATTATTTAATTAATTTTTTTTTTATGTTTTATTATTTTAATTTGTTCCTATATATTTTGGGAGCGCAGTAAAAATTACGTGTTTTCTCAACGAGAGTTCGACGGTAATTGAAATTGAACTTAAATATAGTAAAGAGTTTATTAAAGATAAATAGAAAGTAGATTTATACCCCCATTTTTGTTAAGCAAATAAACATTTAGATATACCTACAGATGTAAATTCAAAGTACGTAAAATTTTAAATTAAAATTAGCTTAAAAAAATTTTTATTATAAGAATATTTTGTTAAAAAAACTTTTATTTCATATAAATTTAATGGAAAAGTTGGTATCTGGCAGACGGTTTTAAACCACAGCCAAACTTATTTATTTCATGAAAAAGAAATGTTTATTTGTAAAATATGAATTGAAAATAAACTAAAACAAAAAAAAAAAACAAAAATAATATCCCTGTAGGATATGTTGGGCCTTGCCGGTACGGGGCCACTTTTGCCTGTTCTAGGTCTTCCGCCGAACGCTGTCGTTTTGATGTGAAGTCCTTTTTGACATCGTCGGTGGAACCGCTGGCAACTTTGTTGGCCCACTTCAGCGTTTTCCTCACCTCCGGCAGTTTAAGGGTAAATGCACACCTTTCGATTACGCTAAGGGCGTGAGCCTCCTCTTCTAGCCTTTCCTAGGAAGCCTGGGAGTAAACGCTTCCCCACGAGTAATAGCCTGCGACGTTGAGGATGAGAGAGGGCACTAAGGCCCGGCGCCGCGGCGTAGGTTTGGTGCTTCCTAAGTGGCCAACGGCAAGATTAGCACTGCTGGATGGATCAGCCCTGGCGGTACCAGCAGGTCTTGAGGTTACTAGAAGAACCAGCCTTGACAATACCAGACGAGCTTTTGTTTTGTGTGCATAATTTGTTCCCACGAAGTAAGGGTGTATCCAATGCGCAGAGATCCGCAATACGCAGCTTTGGCTATTAGCGATCTGGAGTTCGACATGTACTCCGTTCGCTGAGCTTTTATTAAGCTTAGCCCCCAGCCAGGATGATCATTGGCACGGGTCGTTTAAATAAACCTTTCCAAAACTAAAAGAAGTCCCAATTCGGAGCACCAGAACCTATTTTATGAGTCTTTGAATGCTCGTAACATGGGTGTACGCGATTGTAAGACCTATTCTGTTCTATGGCATCATCGTCTGGTGGCCAGCACTAGGGACAGGTGATAACATGAGAATTCTGGGTAGAATTCAAAGGACGGCATGCTTGTGCATCCACGCCCTCAGCTGCCTTAGAGACATTGCTACAGTTGCTTCCCGTAGACATACACGGGAAATACGTGGCCACAATGGCAGCAATTAGGCTAAGAGAAAGCAATAGGTGGATAGGACACCAAACAGCGGGGCATGCGGTGATTTTCCGTAACTCGAAAGTCCCATCTAACACAGACTACCTTCCACACCATGAGGATTTCGATAGAAGGTATCGAATAAAGATTCCAAACAGAGAGGAATAGGATGCAGACAGAGTGCAAAACCAGGGTGCATTGGAAGTATCATCACTATCATTAGTGGCGTAATAGCCCACGAAGGGCCAGAGCCTAGCTATTCGCGCCTCCACTGTGTTGTGCGCGTTATAATTTGACACATGTGAAGGGGACCTACAGTTTATTGCCGGTTCCGAACGGCGAATTGCGAAAGCTTTCCGTGACAGAAATACTCCAGGAGGATTGTCAGTCGTTCGCTGGAGGTGGGGCCGTGAAAATTATGTGTGGTGTATTTTCTCCGAGCTGTATTCGAACCCGGCTACTCCCGCTTAACAGTCCGACGCACAAACGATAGCAGCCCCTCTTTACCAAGGCTGGAACTACAAGCTGGCCTGCTGGGAGCGCGCTTTACTAAGTGCATAAAGATGTCGCAGAGGATCACTTTCAACAAACGCTACTTTTGGTCGGATTCCAAGACCGTACGGTGTTGGCTTAGAGCGGATCACCTATGCTACCGGCAATACGTGGTCTTCAGAGTCAGTGATCCTGGACCTCAACTGGAGGAATGGAGGTGAGTCCCCACAGGCGCCAACGTTGCTGACGAAGCCACTAAGTGGCAAAAACCGCCGGACCTTAAACCGAATAGCAGATGGTTTATGGGCCCTTCCCTTCTCAAAAAATTGGCCACAGGAACACAGGAACAGGAACAGACGGAGGAAGAACTTAGACCACTTTTTCTTGGGGTAAATCTACATCTAAGGATTGTGACGGCCGATTATCCTGCCTCGGATACATAATCAATTCTGTTTACCAACGGTACAATCATCGCAACGACGAGAAAGTTGTGAACAAAACTCGGCAAAAATATTGGATACCCCAGTTTCGGTCAGCGCTGACGGCAGTGAAGAAGGCTTGTCAAGTCTGCAAGAATAACAAGCCTCGACCGCATCCGCCCATGATGGCCCTCTTCCGTGGCAGAACTTAATGATGACGGGAGAGTGGTTAAAAAGAATTGGTTTGTTTCACAACAGTTTGCGGGCCGTTTCTGGAAGCGCTGGGTAACAGAATACCTGCACACGCTTACTAGACGGGGAAAATGGTTTCTACCTTAACAGGCGAACGATGTCATCGTCATAGCAGACTCAAATAACCATTGGAACTGCTGGCCGAAGGGGCGAGTCGTTCAAGTTCAACACTCTAAGGACGGCCAAGTCCGCAGTGCATACCTGCAAACTCGCAGCGGAATCCTTGAAAGGCCTGCGGTGAAAATTGCAATCCTAGATGTGAGCGAAGGGAAAGGAAATGGGGGAAACTACCAGGGGGGAGTGTTGTGGTGAACGCGCCCATTAACATAGTTTACCCTATCCGGACCAAGGGAGCGCTGAGTGTTTGGCGTCATTCTACGTAAAGACTTCGACTGCTAAAGAGGTTAAATTTATTTATATATAATTTTGTGTTCATTGTGAACCAGGTGTGTTTAAGTTGTATTGTTTATTTCCTCTAATGTATTAACACTTATTTTTTCTAAAAAAGATTTTGTATCGAAAACAAAAAAAAGGAGTTCATTCACAAAGGGTGTGCGTTGCAGCCGAATGCTGCAACAAATCCTTTGAAGCAAAATAAAGAAAGAGAAAAGGTACTAGTAAAAAGTAACATAAGACTTGGTAATTGACACCTTTGTGCGAGGACAGGAGAATTCAAGCAGATCTGGGCACGGCAGTTCTTATTAAGGGAAGGGTGGTCCACAAGGACAATCTTCGTTAAAATTTACTTAAAACATACATTTTATCTCACATCTATATAGTGCCTTGCTACGCATAAAACAAATCAAATTTTAAAAAAGCACCCTTTTTCCAACTTTGGAGCTTCATATCTTTCCAACGGTACTTTTTACCGACAAAACCGAAAGAAAGCTCAATCTCATTTTCAAAGACCTTATGGTTGATATATCATTCGTCAGGATCAGGCGAACTTTGAAAGTCAGCGCCCACGTCACCTCAATGGGACTTAACCGACTAACCGACTACTAACCTGTGTTAGGATGGGAAGATTACAATTATATAAGACACTTAACTAACTTAACTTAACTTTCATGGTTGAAGAAACGAGATGGTGCGCCTCTTCTGGCAGCCCCCAATGCGAAAAGTACTTGAAGCTGACATCAGGCATTTAAAAAAATTATGTTATCTGCCGTAAAGGTGCATCACAGGGTAGCGAGAAATAGAAATTTTTTGGGCTCAGCCCTTAAGATTATTGCTGGCACTCCAGATGCTGACGATTTACTCCAAATTAATATAAGAGAAGCACAGCTAGTGGAGTCCAACAACAGGCAAATACTCATAAATACTAAAACACAAGCACAAATCAATCAACTGCTTTTATCGAACATTGTCTTAGTTACAATTGATGTTTATTGTTTGCGAAATATGTCGGGGCACATTGATACACACAAACTCGGAGCGGTTTGATACGTATCAATGTGCCCCACCGTCATATGTTGGTAATACAATCGAAGCCCTCTAAGTCGAATTTTCATGGGATACCAAAATTAGTTCGAGTTAGAGGGATTAATATTTTTTTTTTGTTTAAAAACCTTTATATTATTCAAAAGAGTATACATGTAAAGAAAAAACACAGGAAATTACTTTAAAAAGCTTGTAATTTTGGATTGAGTCTTTAAAATTGGAGACTAACTTTAAAAAAGGACTCAATTTTAAAAAGGCAGTGTTGGTCTCCATCCGGACTCTCAATGCATTCACTAAACGAAGCTCGAAAACATCTCAGATACCTAACTGATTTATATTAAAAGCAAATTGTTTGAGGCCAACCAACAACACAATGAATAAGCAGCGCAGTTATCCCTACAGAGCCGCACGATTGTGCGCACTCATAACATTTAGCTCATTTGTGGTTGTGTGTAGACGAAGATTATGTGGCCCTAGGCGACAATTGTGTTCGCCCAACATGATTGTGCTTCGAGAACCGTTGGCGAATAATTTCGATTTTCTCATGTTCTTTGGGTTCGGTGTTTGCCGTGTAGATCGCCATGCAAGTCCTTGTTCTTGCTGGGAACATTCTCTGCATAGGTAAACAATAATAAGGGCAACCAAATCCGCTTTTTTCTTCGACGTGTTTACACTAAAAAAATGAAATGAAATGCCAAATGAAACGCCATTGGTTAAAATGAAACAAAGATACTAATTAAAGTTATGAAATATAAATGAAAGTTATAGAAAATGAAGATAAATTAGCCTCTTTTCGATCTTCGTCAGTATCTTCAATTTAATATTGTTGATGTGTACAGTAATAAAAGCAAAATAAAGCTGTGCCCTCGTCTATACGAAATAGCCTAGTACTACAAAATAATAAATGATATTTCAGTAAGAAATCATGTTTTGTTGTTTAGACTTGGGTTTTATTTAAATATTTTCGAGAAATAACACTTTTGTCATATTTTAAATCAGATTTATTTTACAATATGCTAACTTCACTCTACTGAGCGGACTTGCCACTTTCGATGGCGGAAGGCAGCAGACAGCTAGATCTGTCATGATGGGATATGTCAGCTGAAGGATCTGTGGCAGCCTCTCTAGACATCGGTTGTTCTCACAACCTCACACAGAGAGTAGTCAGAGAGGCGCATCGTTAAAAAAAAGTGATAGGACATGCATTTCTTAATTCTTCTTCTGGTTCTGGTTACAAAAGGATTGTTTCGTCCTGTTTATTAATTTTTATATGTTAAAACGTAAAACTCCTTCTTTTCAATACTTCTAGTAATAAACTGATTTTCACTAACTACTAACAAAGGATGTCATCATCATCATCATTAGTGGCGTAATAGCCCACGAAGGGCCAGAGCCTAGCTTTTCGCGCCTCCACTGTGTTGTGTGCGTTATAATTTGACACATGTGAAAGGGACCTACAGTTTATTGCCAGTTGCGAACGGCGAATTGCGAAAGCTTTCCGTGACAGAAGTACTCCAGGAGGATTGTCAGTCGTTCGCTGGAGGTGGGGCCGTGAAAATTGTGTGTGGTGTTTTTTGCCCGAGCTGTATTCGAACCCGGCTACTCTCGCTTAACAGTCCGACGCACTAACGATTAAGCCACCACCACTCACAACTAGTCGCAGAAGCCATAATGGCAGCAAACTCCAGATGGAGAAATATACATTCCTGCAATATCTCTAAGCTAATGCGGCCTAGACTAGATAAGTGCAGGACAGAACAACTGCTCCATAAGCAGAGCTAGCATAAGTGGTCTAGTTGGTGTTCTAACTGGCCACTGCCTCTTCGGCAATCAAGCCAGAAGGATGTGTGCTCGCTTCAATTATTTCTGCAGAATCTGCCGGGATGATGAGGAAGAGGAGACGACACTTCATCTTCTTGGAATATGCCCAGCACACTCACGTACTAAGAAACGCACTCTAGGTGCATCCTTCTTTGAGGATTTAAGCGAACTCGCTAACTTGTATGTGAGGCGCATCAGCGGTTTCATTAATATCCAATTGTATAGCCGAAGGAATATCAGACTACGAGCTTTGCATGTCAAACAGGCAGTATAACATGCCTACTAATATTTTGCTCGGTATATTTGCAGGAAGCCTTTTAGGCAGCGAATCCGAGCATTGGGAACAATCCGGATGTGTGACAACACAATGGACCCACAATTAGCCTACGTGAGCCTGCGTTTGACGCTGGCAGTCACTAAAACCTAAGACATTTCTTTTGAAAGTGTGTGTTAGGCGTTACAGCCAGAAGGCTGTATGTAGATTTAAAAAAAAACCGATCAAGTGTAAGTTTTACTCACGCGCCGAGGGTTTCGGTCTTTCGTCAACAAATTAGTAGTAAGCATTTCATTTAAGTTAACGAAACTAACATTGTCAGGTGGGTCCACCAAAACTCTTCTTATTGTTTCGAATAAAACTAAACAAAAGACAGTTATCTTACCAAACAGCTAAACAATTTGATTCATAGAATACTTTATGATTCAAATTGTTTAGCTGTTTGGCAGTATTTTTAATAATAGATAGCCACTTAATCACTTAACTCTTTCATGCCCAGTGTTGTTCTTGTACAATATGAATTTCATCTACTGACAACTCGAAAAATCTGGCGTAATTAGAATAAGACTCTACCGATTTTATTCTAAAACCCGATTTTAGATTATTTAAGTCTGAATCAGATGTCTTCTAGTGCCAAAAGAATGTTCGGGATCTTTTGCTTTGTTTTTGGTGAATCGAAAAAAAAAATATTTTCCCTGCGGTTGGTCACACGAGGGTTAAAACACTAATGTGGAACAGCCACAAACTTATAAGAAATTAACAAATCAAGTACTCGTGTTTGACATTCAAAAAAAACGATCACTGGAAATTTTACACTAGAATTTATGATTTAAGTTTTGGCATCTGAAGATCGTATTTAAACAATAACAAAACTGATGTTCAATTTACATAGTTTTTGTTTCTTTGGAATTCTTTTCGTTCTTTTATTTAGAGCAAAGTTTAAAATAGCGTATTCATATAAATCATTACCAGTTGAACACACACGTTCCGAGAAAAAGGCCCCAAAGTTTTTCTAATCGCATCCTATATGAAATTAGAACACAGAAGTTTCGAAGTGGCAATAGCCTAGTGGGTGTATGTCTGCTCTGTACATGAATGGAAATGCTGGAGGTTCAGTCCCCGATCGGGTAGTGTTTTTAGGGTTTCGTTCCAAAGGAAAAACGAAACCGAAACGAAAAACTTCGGCGTCCGTCTGTCTGTCTGTCGCCTTTCCATATTTGCTAATGACTTCTGAATACTCTGCAGTTAAGGGATGAAACTTGGAATGAATATGTTTCTCGGCAACCCAAAAAAAAAAAATCCGAAACTTTTTCCGGAATTAGTCCAGTACATTAAAGTACATTAAAGAAAAGGTTAGTACTGATACTGACGTTTGAAAAAACTTTTATTAACTTTTATAGTCAATTTTGTGTCATTGAAAAGGGTGTGAGGCGTATATAACAAAAATGTCTGTCTGTCTGTCTGTCATTAAGCCTTATTTTAAGTACCTGGTGAACCACCTGGAATTAAGAAATGAGGTTTATGCAGATGATGTGTTTCAATTGCCCAAAGAAAGTTCCGTAAAAAAGTTTTAAGAAAGTTACTTATTAGCGAAAAAGTTAGTACTAATACTAAAATCAAAAAACTGATTTATTTTTTATTTATTTTGTTAGATATTTGATATGGGTATCGTTGGAAAGAAAATGGCACCTTGATCAGAAAGTTTTACTATAGTTGGCATCTTAGTCTTACTGGTAAAAAGTTATAAGTGTGTCTCATACCTTATTTTCTTAAATAATGGGCCAAAAATCTAAAAAAAAAACTGAAGCTTTGGGACAACTCATCGCAATATCGCAAAAATACCCAGAAATCTTATATGATTTCTTATACGTACTAATATAAATTGACTAATTTTTTTTTTTTTTGCCAGAATTGATTGAATTGAGTTAGGTACCATTAGATAGGTTTTGCAAAATACAGTTGTCATTTTAAGCTTTTTGTTCTGAGGTTTTCGAGATACTAAGCTTTAAGTGCGAAAAAAGGCGTCGTCCCCCTCGCATTTCCACATCTGCTGGTCTAAAAATCTGAATAAAATCTAGAACGTAGGTCTCGATGTAATCTTTAGTTTAAATTTAGTTTGAGCATCTTGGCTCAAACACTTTTCGAGTTATTGCCCAAAAAAAACATGACAAACGAATTTTAAAGATCTGAAGACGCTATTTTGTAGATCTCATCAATAGAATCAAAAGATTTTATATAAAAAAAATAGTATTTTCACACAATTTTTCGAAATATTAACGATTTAAATTATATCAACATTTTCCTAAAAAAGGGAAACTGATGATTATCTCACACACACAAAAAAAAAGAGAATAGAATTCCGAAGCGGTGTTGGTGGAGTGATTTGTCTGATTTGCCTTCTTTACTGTTTTTTTTCTCGCTATTCTCACATTTCTTCTTCTTAAAAAAGTTTCTATATGCTGTTAAATTCTGAAACATTTTTTGGCTCTTTTCAAAGCTTGTGAACCTGAGCGAATATTTTGTATGACCGTTTTCTTCTCTCTCAGTTCTCTTAAAAGAACAAAGCGAAGTAAAGAAATGATTGATCATAATAGCTTTGTTATCGTAATTTGTTTTGAAAAAAATAGGAGAATCAGTTATTTGTACGTGTAGGTGTGCTCAGACCATTTCCTGATACGCCTTTTTCTATTGGTTGCGATTTATATTTTGTCACTGAATAAAACTGGACATAAAGAATTCTAAAGAAACAAAAACTAAATTGAACATTATTTTTGTTATTGCTTCAATGTGATTTTCACATGTCAAAACTCAATAAATCCTAGTGCAAAATTTGAATTTTTTAATTTCAAACACGAGTAGATACTTGATTTGTTAATTTCTTGGATGTTTGTGTATTGTTTTAAGTGACTAAGTGGATATCTATTAATAAAAATACTGCCGTGGGCGCCGTGGCTTAATCGTTAGTGTGTCGGACTGTTAAGCGAGAGTACGAGACTGTTAAGGGTTCGAATCCGGCTCGGGGAAATAAAACCACAAACAAATTTCACGGCTCCACCTCCAGCGAACGACTGACAACCCTCCTGGAGTACTTCTGTCATGGAAAGCTTTCGCAATTCGCCGTTCGGAACCGGCATTAAACAGTAGGTCCCCTCCACATGTGTCAAAATATACCGCGCATAGCACAGTGGAGGCGCGACGAAGCTAGGCTCTGGCCCTGTATGGGCTGTTACGCCGAATATTTATTTTTTTTTTATTTAAAAATACTGCCGAATCTATCGAAGTGCCAGTGGCGCAGGGCATAAGATCGCTGCTCCAGGATCTCTGGGTCTGCGAATCGAATCTCGGCATGACGTATCTTTTTTCCGATAATCTTATGTACAGGATTCATGTCTAGGAAAAAGCAAACAATCTTTGTTTTTTCCAATTAAATTTTTTCGGGTGCAAAAACGCTTTCAAAGCATTTTTTATGTATCAGAAAAAAACTGACTTAAATATGAAATGGCGCTGGCGCAGAGCATAAGATCGCTGCTCCAGGATCTCTAGGTCCGGAAATCGAAACTCGGCAATAATGTATCCTTTTTTCCGATGTCTCATGTCCAGGGAAAAACAAACACTTTTTATTTTTCTAATTTTTTCGGGTGAACAAAGAAAGCCCGATATGACGTCAATAAAAAGGAAAAACCCACTGCGTGAAAAGTAATTAAGGATGTGAGAAATGTAAGGAATGATAATGACTATATAGAATGGTCAAAAATAAAAAAAAAGACATATTCGATCGTGGAAAGTGCTGTGATAGTGAATCGAGAGTTGTAATAGTATTATAGTTGTAGTGTAAGATTGATAAACAATAATAATAGATATTGGAAAACAAGTGGAAGTGTGTGTTGTGTTTCACTTACAATTTAAGCCTTTCAATAGATCAAAGTGATTTGCAAACGCTTCGCATTAGCAGCGATAGCAGAGGTTGTGGCATCTGGTCTAGAATAATACTATTAGTCGTAACATTTTTATCCGGTAATCTTCCGTACTAGGTTCGCACCTAGGAAAATTTGCATACGTAAATTGAGTGCTCAACGTTCGTTCTATAAAGCAGGACAGACATTTAAAGTTTTATATAGTGTGATTTAATATATAAAACAAGATGCCACCAACAAGGCGTCAAAACATCGTAACTCGAATAGAGTTTACAATATGCGAAATAATGAGACTGAAGAAGAGAGAAGGCAGCGTTTGGAGACAAATAGAATTAGAATTTCTCAAGCGAGATTTCACGCGACTCCAGAACTGCTCATACCACCAACTTCAAACGAGATGCAACAAAATAGACGATCAAACGAAACAATCAATATCGAACGTTTGGGATTTAGATATGATGCAACAATCGATTAGCCAGCGACAAATCTGTCGATTTCGGAGCAATGAGCATTCTTTGTATATATTGCAATGCTTTAAGATTTCGACTCGAACCACCAGGGTTATGGTGTGCTAATAAATTTCTTCATTTCTTGGAAAATCCTGAAGCTGAAGTAACTCAACGATGTGCCAGCAATAGTTCAGTTAGGAGGGAAATTGTCATGCAGCTGCAACAACTTTTCCATGAAAAAAAATCACTTGGTTAAATTGTTTAAATCGTCGTCGCTCTGTAGAAGATAACGGGAGAACAATAACGTTGAAAGTCAAAAATAAGGATGTCGTAGTTACCAACAGTTGGATTGTTCCATACTCGCCACTGCTTTCTAAAACATTTTAGGCGCATTGTAATGTTGAGTACTGCAATTCGGTCAAATCTATTAAATATGTTTGCAAATACGTCACGAAAGGAAACGACATGGCCGTATTTGGTATGGCAGCTTCAAACAACAACGATGAAGTTTCACAATATCAGATGGGAAGATGTTAGCAGCAATGAGGCTGTTTGGAGAATCTTTTCATTTCCTGTACATGAACGTCATCCGACAGTAGTCCATTTAGCTGTTCACTTGGAGAATGGACAACGAGTATATTTTACGGCAGAGAACGCAGCACAAAGAGCTGAACGACCACCAGCGACAACGCTGACA
This sequence comes from Syritta pipiens, assembly GCA_905187475.1. NCBI lineage: Eukaryota > Metazoa > Arthropoda > Insecta > Diptera > Syrphidae > Syritta > Syritta pipiens. The sequence goes on along the minus strand of LR994572.1, from coordinate 56,635,344 downwards.
AACTTCTTCGAGAAAGGCGCGAGCGATCCATTTACAAGAACATTGCTTTACTCGGAAGTACCGAAATATTTTATATGGAATGCGTCACATAAAAAATTCCAACGCCGAAAACAACGACAGCCTGTACCAGGATACGTCGATATATATTCAACCGATGCATTGGGGCGCATTTACACAGTGCACCCAAACAGTGACGAATGTTTTTACTCGCGTTTATTGCTACTTAATATTCGTGGACCAACTTCATTCGAATCTCTACGAATGTTCAATGGCGAATTGTGCGCAACATATCGAGAAGCCTGTCAACGATTACACTTACTGGGGAATGATATCCATTGGGACCACACACTTGCTGATGCTTTTATGTCATCTACTTCGCATCAAATACGATCACTTTTTGCCATCCTAATTTCAACGGGCTTCCCGTTGGAACAAATACAAAGACAATATGGCTGAAGACATTGTGCATCGACTACGTTCAACAACGGAAAATCCTGAACTTGAAATTTGCGCTGAAATCTACAACGAGGTATTGATATCTTTATTGGATTTGTGCTTGATGATGTCTGGCAAAATGTTGCATGCCTGCACCCAATCGCCCCATGCATGATGTATTCAATCGTGAATTTGAACGAGAACACCAATACGATAGAAATGCTTTAAGTCAATCAGAGCAAAATAAAGTCCCTCTTTTAAATCAACAGCAAAAAACAGCTTACGACACGATAATGAAAGCAGTTAATGTCGGAGGATTTTTTTTTCCTGAACGCACCGGGTGGAACGGGTACGACTTTGTTGATCTCATTAATTTTAGATACAATTCGGGGACAAAGTAAGATCGCACTGGCAGTAGCATCATCTGTGATTGCAGCTACACTATTAGAAGGTGGACGAACCGCTCACTTGGCGCTCAAACTACCATTAAATTTGCAAGCAATAGATGAACCGACATGTAATATAACCAAAACATCAGCAATGGCGAAAGTGCTACAGAATTGTAAGCTTATAATTTGGGATGAGTGCACGATGGCGCACTCGATCGACCACTAACAGATTTGCGTAGCAATCAGAATCTCTTCGAAGGCGCGATGATTCTACTGGCTGGAGATTTTCGCCAAACGCTTCCAGTCATTCCTAGGTCAACAGCTGCTGATGAAAAAAATGCTTGCTTGAAGACATCAAATTTATGGCGATACGTAAAAAAAATTAAGTTAGTAACTAATATGCGAGTTGCATTGCAAAATGACTTATCGACGAAACTGTTTTCAAGCGCGTTATTAGACATTGGCGATGGGAAAATGCCTGCTGACCCTTCTACTGGCCTCATTGCATTTCCACCAAATTTTTGTCAGTTCATATCAGAGTATATTATAAAAACCATGTTTAGTTGAGCGAACGAGCTATGTTAAAATAAGGATGTTGATGATTTAAATATAAAAATCCAGAATGAAATTTATGGACAAATACATTCATATAAGACGATCGATTCCATTATCAATCAAAATGAAGTTGTAAATTACCCAATTGGAATTTATTAAATTTGGCAAGGCTACCACCCCACAACTTACAGCTCAAGGTTGGCTCCGTGATAATATTGTTACGCAATTTAAATCAACCAAAATTGTGCAATGGAACAAGACTCGTTGCTAAAGAAATTTTGGGAAATTTGATTAAATCGACGAAATTTTAAGGGCGAGGATGTTCTAATCCCAATAATACCAATAATTCCAACCGATTTCCCTTTTGAATTCAAACGTGTCCAGTTTCCAGTGCGCCTAGCATTCGCAATGACAATTAATAAATTCCAAAGCCAATCACTGGGAGTGTGTGGAATAAACCTGGAATTTCCCTGTTTTTCTCATGGTAATACAAGAGCCGACCGTATGATGTCTTGAGGCATAAAACTAAAGGATAAATTGCATATAAAATGAAAGCTTACTCGAAATGTAAATGAAACCGACAAAGGTTGGCTGAAATTTTTGCCCAGGCATGAAAAAAAAAAGCGTCTTCCGGTACGTCATTTTTTCAACTATCTATAGGAATAAAACTAAAGAAAAAATTAGTTACCATTCAAAAGATTAGATCAAATAGTAGTCGGAAACATTGAGTTGGCAGCCCCCCTTCCACCACATACCCCTGACAACCCAACTTTTAAAACCGCAATTTGTTCGATGGACTGTAGGCATAACATAAAAAGTTGAAATAGGTACCAAATTAAAGCTGATGACTTACCATTTACAAATATATAGGGTTGTATGTGATAAATTAACCACATATATAGACAACCCATGATTTTAGCGCACTTAACATATACAGTACATTACCAACTCAGTCAAGTATAACACGTTATTAAAAGCCTATACTTTTTTTTAAATTTATAGTTCGTTTTTATCAACAAAATCAGAAAAAAACCTAATTCACTTAGCAATCCAATCTTACTAATATATATAATGTAGCAACATAATCTTAATAATTAGTCTGAATTTGAATCTAGGCATTTATTTAACATATCATTATTATCTACAGAATATCGCCTACATTTAAAGACGTTGGATTTCGTCAAAACCATAGTGGTTCTAGTCGATCTTTTTATACCCATTAACATTCTTGTGCAGGTGGCATTTGTTGCATTCTGTCACATTGAGTTGACGTAAATAGTACGCAGAATTTTTTGCTTTAATGAACTCCAGCAAGGTGGAATGATGCTGGAATCGAAACTTTTAATCTTGTTTTTAAAAAAATTCTTATTGCAGGATGTGTTGGCATAAAGTTTTTGGAAAATAACGTATCTTGCTAAATTTACACTATTGCAGTTTTTAACCCCACACATCAGTGAAGTATACTCTTGTAATGCGTTCAATTTTGCATCGTCATAAATGTCCTTAATATCATTCAGAGAAGCAAACACATCCTGAAACTTTCTATTTTTCTGGTTTTGATTTGCCTTTACGAAAGAAACTTTATGTGTAATCGCAACCAATGTAAGCGTGAAAAGCAGGTTAAGCACGACTTGAGCCGAGAGTTGCTGCTAGGGCAGCGCAATTGATACAATTGTGTTCAATGCTTTTTGAAGAACTATTTACTATCCAAATATTTTTGCGGGCAAATTTATACATGTTGCTTACCAATATTACCAAAATATCCGTGTCTGAAGCTTTTATGATGATTTTTGAATTTTCAGAACATTTTTTTATTTGAAAGATAATCCTCGTATCTGCTTCGTCATGGAAACACTGCAAATTGTTTTCATTGGTTTTTCGATGACAAAATTTCCTTCTGAGCGGTTTGAAAAACACTGTTCTTCAACTGTCAAAAATACCTTTTTATTGCCATGGAATAGTGAATATCCTATTCTTGTCCGCAGATGTAAAGGTTTTATGGTTGGATGGTTTTATTTCTCTTCTATGCCGCAAACTTTTGGAAAAATTAATGAAGCTATTTTATTAAATATTTGCAATACAAATTCTCCGCAAAAGCATTTAATTTCCGATAGGTACAGTGCCCCGCAAAAGTATTCGTGATTTGATTATTTCGTCTTAAAAATGTAATAAACTGACTACTTTTTGGCGTAGGAACTTAATTTTATTTAAGAAATACTGAAGACAATAATATATATGTTTTTACTTGACTATCGAATATGGTGACAGTAATAAGCCAATATCTCGTGAACGGTTATTCGCAAATTGATGCGAAACGTGGCATTGGATTTGGAATAAACAAGACCTTCGAGCTATTTATTGTGATTTGAGCTAAGCTCCAACGATTTCGGAAAATATATAAAAGATCGAACCCCCTTTCTCCCCTCCCTGATCTCTGACCGTTATGTTGTTTTAGGGGAATCAATAACATACCTAACACTATTTTTATGCCAAATTTGAACAAAATCTGATACTCGGTTTTTAAGAACCGTTGAGGAGACTAAAAAAGTTCAAACACCTATAACTCCCCCTTTGGGGCCTCCGAGCGTTATGGTTCAACGTTAGGATCTGTAGGGAATCTAGCCCTATTGTTAAGCCAAGTTTCAAAGAATCCTACTGCTCAGTTTTTAAAAATCCTTCCGGAAACCAAAAAAAAAATTAAAATCCTCCTTTCTCCCCCTTGGGGCGGTCTACTTTATGTGGCAATACATCAAAATAAGCGGCTCGACTGGAACTATTTTTGAGTTTTGTTTTGTCCTTGTAGCTCCAATAACTTAGCAATGGTGGAACTTTAGTGCTGAAGGAATCGGACGGCGTACGGCGGACGGACAGACAAATTATTATTACATATATACACCCTACAACCTGCCAAACACAAACTGTGAAAGTTTAAGGGGGTGTCAAATTTTTTTTTTCTGTTACGATTACAAAGGTTTATTATAGAATAATAAACCAAAAAGCAGAGAGGAGTCAAGCATGAAGAGAAAACAAGGAAAGCAACAGCAACAAAATAACCCGAAAAGAATTCCGTTAGTGTTTGGAGCCGTGGGTTAAGCCACTTTTCACTTGAAGTCCCATAAATACCAAGCTAATCATAATACAACTATGAGGCAGTCACCAACCTCCGCAGGGAACGGACGCGTAGTATCAACTACGCAGAAAATAAAATAAGTAATATTAATTAGAATTGAATAAAACATATTATTTGAAATAGCGTTATTTATAAATAAATTCTAAATTTATTTCTATTTAATTTATTTCAAATTAATTTTTATTTAATTTTTATTAATTTTAATTTTTTACTCCGTTGTCCTTTCAAGCGGTTTTGTCGGGGCAATGGCTGTACGTGCGTAACTCTGACGTAGCGGTTTTATGCAGTGTGAATTGTTGGTGGACCAACTCTAATCGATATATGGGCATAACACCTACGTCGATTGTTGTTGCGAAGCTAGCTAGGATTTACACTTCCCAACTCAGCTTGCCTTTTTGTTGTGTCGTCAGGGTTGGTTTTCTTCTTGTCTGTTGTATTGTATTAGGCGGCGTAACAGTCCGTTGAGAGCCAGGGCCTAGCTTTTTCGCACCTCCACTGTGTTGTGCGCGTTATAATTTTGACACATGTGGAGGGGACCTACTGTTTAATGCCGGTTCCGAACGGCGAATTGCAAAAGCTTTTCATGACAGAAGTACTCCAGGAAGGTTGTCAGTCGTTCGCTGGAGGTGGGGCCGTGAAAAATGTTTGTGGTGTTATTTCCCCGAGCCGGATTCGAACCCAGGTACTCTCGCTTAACAGTCCGATGCACTAACGATTAAGCCACGGCACCCACGGCACTTCTTGTCTGTTACTAATGGGAAATTTCAGGGTTGACGTGAGCAATATTCGTGGGCTTAGAGCGAATCTCTTTGCCGTATACGCCCACTTTAATCTTCACAAACCAGCTGTGTTGGCACTAAGCGAAACATAGGTAGGGAATAACTCCGACCTATCGGATTTTACCCTACCTGGATATAACATAGTGCCTCTTTTCTTCTTGCATCGCGGTCTTGCCATTTACGTTCAACCACATGTAGCATGTAGCTTCAACCACAATATGGCCAATGTTCCATTCCGGAATTTAACTTCCTATGGCTCAAATTAACAGTCCGTAAGCATTTAATACATTACTGCTTTATCTACAGAAGCCCAAGCCTTGATAGCTGTTCAACCTACGATGCGTTGGATATGCTATCAGATTCTATCACAAGAATTGTATCCCTATTTCCTCGCACTGAAATTGCCATTGCGGGCGATTTCAATGTCCACAATTCAAACTGGCTTCGACATTCAGGCCAGCCAACGCCGAAAGGAAGGTATGTTGAGATCTTCGCTGAGGTAAACAACTTAACCCAGCTAGTAAATGAGCAACACGGGTACCAGACATTGCAGGTCATTCCGCAAATACCCTGGACTTGTTTTTAACTTCTAACCCTGACAAATATGTTATTGACATACTGTCGCCTCTAGGCTCGTCCGACCATTGTGTCGTGTCAGCTAGCTTCTCGTTATCACCCCACACAGTTAGGGAAAAAATTCCTAAAAGAACTGTATGACTCTACGAGAAAGCCAACTGGAGCGGTCTGAATAAATTCTTCAGAGACTTTAACTGGTCGCTATGCTTCCTCGATAGCTACGTAGATGCCGCTGCTGACATGATTACCACCATCATATTGCTGGGAATGAGGTCTTTTATTCCTCACAGAGTGAAGGGTATCAAACCTAAAGCAAATGTGACTTGACTCGAGCTGCAAAGAGGCTATCAGGCTTAGAGAGTTGAACTTCCGGCTATACAAGGCCAACCCCTCTAAGGAAAACCGGAAGAAGTTTAAACGAGCCAGAAATGACTGCAATGCCCATATCAGGCGCACTAAATTTTTACATGAACAAAAGTTGAGGCAAAAAGTGCTGCAATGTCCCAAGGGCAGCAAAAACTTTTGGTCATTTGTTAAAAACATTAAGAATTCAGCTACGTCGTCCATTCCTACGCTCATTTAAAATGACACTCAAGCTGTCAGCTCTACAGACAAAGCCAATCTGCTTGCTGCGCATTTTGCGCATTTCGCTGCCCTTCGAATAAGAAACAGTCGCTATTGCAGTTAATTCAAATCAAAATGGTATAAAGTTCAGGTGAGCACTTCTTACGAGCCCAATTTCGAAGCTTTTAGAGAATGCTTCAATGCACACTAGGCATTATCAGCCCTAGTTTGCTAGGAAATAGATAGAAGTTCATTGGGAACAGCTGACCCTACTAAAAATACAAATTATTCTTAGCGGGTTATTTAGGGGTGCAAGTTAGCCCAACTTACCCCACATCTAGTTGGATGAACATTTTGCGGCATAGTTACAATACAATACTCAAAACCGCTCAATTTTTCAAATAGAATATAAAAAAAAGCGATTCATAGAAAAATTGCATCTTAATGTAAAATGTCCACTTTTTCGCCACTAAAATAATAGTAATAATGAAAACTTTTTTTTTTCACTTTTTCACTTAAAAAACGAAAAACTCATATGGTTCCTTATTTGCTGATACAATGCAACTGAAACCGATTTTGCACAGGTTGGTTAGTGTGTCTCTTTCAATCCTGTTTGATCTTGTTTGTGTAGTACTTGCGGTTCTGGAGAAAATCGCGTGCCCAACTTGCCCCGTATCCCAATTAGCGCAGCTCTACCCTACGGGCTACGCTGATACTACGCTGAATCTGCATATTTAGACACAAGAACATTTTGAAACGGATAAACATATTCGTAGCCGTTTGTTTTTGCACGAATTCGGTAATAACCGGACTAAAATCTCCGGAAGGTAGTTTTTTTTATAGCTTACAATAAAAATGATGATAGGAACCGCAAAGAAAATGTTGTCGGTGAATTTTTTTACCGACTTACCATATCAGATTTTTCACGCCACGCCACTGACAGCCACAGTCCCGCTTTTAATACATTTGTCAATTCCCATCTTCCAAAAATTTTGGAACTTCATTTGGCATTCATTTAATACAACAGCCACAGAATAGAGTCAGGATTAAAAGAATGTCTTAGGTGCTCCGATTTTGAACGTTTTTTTAGTTTTGAAAAGGTTAATTCATTCTCTAAAGGATGTAAAAAAAACTATGACAGATGATATGTTAAGGTCAACCAGATTAACCGAAATTACTTCAAAACTTTAGAGTCAAAAAACAAAACAGTGTACACTTTAAATGCCAAAACCAAAAACTGAAAACACGAAGCCTTTTATGTATGTGTGTTAAAAATAGCTTTTAAAATCTTTGATAAGCTAGAATTATGTCCGAAGGCAACTGAAAAGGTTTTTCATTCGGAAATGATATTGCCTTAACAGAAACGTATTATGACTTTTCCGTTCAGATAAAAGCATTTTCGCTAAATGCTGAATTCTTCAGCCGGAAAAATTTAATTACAATTCTTGGACGAGCTAGTGGAAAATTGTAAAAACACCACTGCACAGAAATGGCACCAGTTTTTTTTTAGCCAGTTAAAAACAAAAGTGATTCCCAAAATATATTTAAGCTAGTTCCTTTTATGTAACGTTTCTCAATTAAATTTATATCGGATGGCAGAAATAAATGTTCCGTAAACTTCATATTTAAATTAATGTCTAAATTACTTAAAACAAATTTTGAAGCTAGCCAGGGCGAATTGCAGCCTATTGTTTATACCTATTGTTTATACGGGTCACTGTTCCGATACCTGAAATCTCGTTGACTCGACGGCTAGCGAAACAATGGAGCATGTGCCTTGCACTTATCCTACTCTACAAAACGTTGCGAAGCTACGTCATCACGTCGCTGAATGAAGCAGCAAGCCTTAAATCACCTCAATTAGTAAGGTTCGCATTTGCATCCAAATCCTTTTTTCTCGTAACAGGATGTTACAAAATTTATCACCTCTGTGACTGTGGTTACACTGAACCAACACTGGTCTATGCGTTTCGCCGCCAACCACTACACTTCACTAAAATACTCATCCAATTCAAACTGGACCCATTCTATGCGAAGTTCTTCAACTATATTAAAGAAAAAACTTAAAAAGAAGTTATGTATGTATTCAGAGAAAAATGAACATATAAGCAATTATTACTTTCTGCATTCCTCTGAGTAAGCTTTAGACTACTAAAAGGATAAGTAATAAAAAACTACCGACTACTTATGTTTTTTTTTTCATATCCCGCTTTTGACGAAAGAATCCCGCTTTTTTTAATCAAAAAGTTTCAAAGTCCAGCTTTGCCCAAAAAATTTGGCAACAGTGATCGCTATTTGCCCTTTTTTTTGGCAAAAAGCTGATATAATTTATATCGTTTATATCTTGAAAAACTGTGTAAAAAGAAAGAAAATTGTTGTATAAAGTTTTTTTAATTCTTTTGCTAAAATCTACAAAACGGCGTTTTCACATCTTTAAAATTCGCATGTCAGGATTATTTGGTTTTTGGCCAATAACTTCAAGCTTAAAATCTCGAAAATTGATTCTCAAAACAAAAAGTTCAAAATAGAAACTGTATTTTATTATACAAAACCTATCCACCGGTAAAAAAAATTTAAGAAAATGTTTTATTCATTTATTTTGGTACGAATAAAAAATCTGGAAATTTGTGGGATATTGCGATGAGTTGCCTCATAGCTCCAATTTTCCAGATTCTTTGGCCCATTATTTTAGAAAATATAAAATAATATGCACAAGTCGTTTTTTGGCAGGTTGTTGGCTTATAACCTTTTACTAATAAAGCTAACATGCTATTCTCTTTCCAAAGATACCATATCAAAAATCTAACAAAATACATCTGTTTTTTTGATTTTAGTATTAGTATTAACCTTACTAATTTTTCGCCAATAAGTAACTTTCTCAAAATTTTCTTTCGGAACTTGCTTTGGACAAGTGAAACACATCATCTGTAGAAATTTCATTTCTTTGTTCCAGATGGTTCACCAGTTACCCAAATTAAGGCTGAATGACAGACAGACAGACATTTTTGTAATCTAGGCCCTGCCCCCTTTCCAATGACACCCAAATTGCCCACCAAAGCTAATAAAAGTTTTTCTCGCCATTAGTATCGGCACTTTTGTTTTGTTTCCTTGTGTTGTGCGTCTGTCCATTGATTGGACATCCATTGTCTTGACTTCATTTGTCATTTGTCTGAATTAGTTTTAAAATTTAGTTAAAATATATATTATATGTATGTCTAATGATCGTTGTTGAGAGTGTAATCTTATAAGATTTTCAGGCCGTGCCATTTTCAGTCTTCTCCGTCCAGACATCTCTTGCGCTGGGATCGTGCTAACTTTATTGTTTTTATGTAGTAAATTTTTTATATGATGTCTTGGACTAGTCTTTGTTATTTCTTCTGTAGAAGGAGGTATTGGGTTGAAGAAAACAATTGTTGATGTTTGCGAACGAAGTTTTTATTTTGCGGCAAACTCCAACTGACTGACTCCGTTGGCTCATGACAAATTGGTATACATAATATGTTCTTAGCGGAACTGATAACAAATATGATTAATTGTGTGAGTGTGTAATGTGAAATACATGAGTGAGATGATGAGTTTTTCGGGCAGATCATCCGATCGGGCCTGGTAGGTTGATTAAATAGACACCGCAAAAGATGTAAATCCTGGTATAATATGACAGTGGAGTTCAATATTTTTCGAACGCTTTTAATTTTCGTCTACACTTCATTAAAAGTAGTTATTTTGAGGGAGCGGTGAATGCCAGCTTTGGTAATGAGTTGATTATTGTCCGAAGGATTTTAGATTGTCGTCTTTTTATGGTGGCTATATTTGTTTTTTTTTTTTTATGTACCCCAGAGCTGTAAGTCATAGGTCCAGATGGGTTTGATAATCGACTTATATAATATATAATATTTTGTTGTTAGTCGATAGTTTCGATTCTCTCTTTTGTAGCCAGTGAAGTTGTCTGTATGTTTAGTTATGGTTTGTTTTTTTATTTTTTTGTATATGTTGCTTCCGTGTTAGTCTCGAGTCTAAGACTAAGTATTTAGCTGTGTTAGCAATAGGAATGACTTCCATTTATCGAGGATTCATAAGTTATTAGCAAATATGTGACACTGAAGTTATTCTACAAGGTTTTCGTTATTCGTTTAGAACGAAATCCTAAAAAGCTAACAAATGAAGAAAAGGTGGGCGGTGGACTTTGAGAAATATTTGCCGCCTAAGAACTTGAAATGGACTTTTAAGCAAAAATTTGAAGGTGGAACCTCTATCTCATTTTACAAGACCTAATCAACAATACCTTATTTTACGAAATCAAAGTTTTGGAAAGTGAAAGTACTAGTACTAGTACTACCTCAGTACTTTGACTATTTCATTTATTTTGTATTTTTCTTTAATCTTCGAATATTTACAAAAAAAAAATGTAATTTATTTTTGGCCAGGCCAGGTTTCATTCAGGCTGCAGGTCATTGTACATATGATATGCCTAATGAAAGCTTTCAAGAAGCATTTCTTGCAAAAGGAGATTAAAAAAATACAAGTAGAAACGTAAAAGACGACAGACAGAAAGACACCGAAGGGGTTGAACCCTAAAAAGCATACGGCAAATAATGACAACCAAATAAAAACTTATTCAACGAACATTAAATGAGATCTAAGATCCGTTAGAAAAAAACTAACAGGTGATTCGCTTTTATAGTCAAACCTGCACGAATACACAACGTATATTTCTAAATTCTTTAGTGGCGAAAACCTACAGCATGGATTATAGACTTTATTCCCTGAAAAAAAAAGAACAGCGTCAAGGGAAGTACGTATGTTAATGAAATGCAAAGATATTGATATACAAAAGCAGTGGAAATCTTTTTAAGCCGTTTAATGAAAAATCGAAGGGTTTACAATGCAATGTATTGGCATCAAACTTATGCTAATTCAGCAAATCGATTTAGTAGCACACTGTGACATAATGCAAATTGAATTCCATGTTGTTGATCATAAGAACATCGTTAATCAAATCATTAAGTAAATAATGAATACTAAATTGTCGACAAGGATAAAACAGGTTTAACGGGTATAATATTACAAATTAGGAAAGAATTTCAAAACTTGAGTAATGCAAGGGATGTCATTATCGCTTTAATTGATATGCGCCATTTAAAGAGCAACGATAGACTTTTTTGTTCAAAACTTTAATTTAACTGATATAATGTGAACAGCAATTCTATTCGATCAGAAATTTCGATTTTGTTAAAAAAACATTTATTTATTATATAATCTATACTAATATATAAAGGTCAAGAGTTTGTTTGTTTAAACGCGCTAGTCTCTGGAATCACTGAACGGATTTTTATGCAGTTTTCACCAGGATTATTGCTGGCTTTCTGGGAAGGTTTGTGGCTATATTCTCTGGACATTTTCATACAAGAAGTTAATGGTAGAATGAGATTTGTGGAAAAATCGGGAAATGGCAACCTTCTAAGGCTGTCTAAGGCAGTCTAAATAGTTAAGGATACAAAAAAACAATGTATGGAGGAATTAAGCGCCTCAAAAAATTCTAAAAAAGATGTCAGTGACAGCATATGTCTATCTTTTAAGGTAAATCCACAATAATCATTTTTATGGTTCTATATAAAGGCGAAAAGCTAATCCCGCCTTTAATTTTCATACCGTTTCCCAAAAAAATCTGGAAAAATTATAAAAAGTCGACTTCGATGAGTACATTAAAAAAAATTAATTTCAGCATTCTGGCCTCAATAGTTTTGGAGCATTTGGCCAAAAACGATAAAACGTCGATATGCGAATTTCGAAAATCCGAAAACGCAGTTTTGTAGATCTTAGTGAAAGCATTAAGAAAAAATAAGTTTAAAAATATCGATTAGTAGACGAAATCCGAGGAATCGCCGATTGAAAGTTTTTTTTAATTCATAAAGTTCTGGCTGAAATTTACGCGATCTCAGTGGTGTTTTTCACATTCATTCAACCCCTATTTGCTCAACTACGATGTTGAGTTGCACGCAGTTAGCATGAAGATGATTGCGTTGATAGCGTGCTGCTCTATCTATACAGATCTATACAGCATGAAGATGATTGCGTTGATAGCGTGCTGCTCTATCTATACAGAGTACAGAGTACATATATGGCATATGAAATATGGATCTATGTGTGTAGGTTAACATAAATGTGTTTTTGTCTTGACCCTCTCTGACCACACCACCTGGTCACAACATTTTTACATGTCGGCTATTGTCATGAAAACGGGAGAAGGAAAAGTAACACAATTAATCAAAAGCGACTAAGCTCAATTTACCTGGTCGACTTTGGTGCACGGCTGCTTATAAACTATCTTATGTTCCCAGGAGACAGGCTAAAAACCGATCTCCTAGAAGCATGCAATAAAACTAGCTACCTATCACTAAACTTACTATAATACTTAAGGTTGGGAAAATTCAGGGCGTTGACCTCGCTACTCCCGAAACGCGCCACCAACTCTAAAACTAAAACTATAGTGGGAAATTTGGTTGATGTCACCGGAATGGTAAACATCGCCGAAGTTGGCCTAATGGTATACTACACTTAATTATGACTAAACCTACGCCAGTTTCCAAAGTCGACGTCGCCAGAACATCGCACCCTGCCTGTTGTTGGTGACAGCGTCTGGCCATTCCCCACCCGCATCGCCTACAGCTGAGCGCATGAAGTGACAACCTATGGCCACCTCCGCTGGCCCACTTTATTAGGAGGTGGCCCCATAACACGAACGACTTGGCGCAAACTCGTCACTTCATCGTCGTCGTGCCCTCTAGCGGACGGCCTTCGCTAAATCCCCACACACCCTTCTTAGTAGAAATCACCACCTATTCATCACGTTCCAGCTGATAATCAAATGAAATAAAAGGAATCTAATTGTTTTTCTCGCATGTGCAATACAATTTCCAGTTTTTTTTGTTCCTACAGAACTCATAAAAAAGAAACAAAGAAAAAATCTATTAACTTTTTTTTGGTTAATGTGATGCAAGTACATATGCGAAATATAGAAATACATTTGTTGTGAATTGTGAATTTCCTGTTGTCGTAAATTTTTTTAGGGTTAGTATCAACAAAACCAGTCTATTCATCAATACGAAATCCTTTTAACCAGATGGTTTGGAAATTCAATGCTGTCCAGGATTGTTTGAATCAAAAGGAAAATGTTTTATTTTAATTCTTTTAGTTCTTTTAATTTTTTTAACTTGTTTACAGGGTACTATTTTATTCTGTTTATTGCATTTTAATTGGATAATTTAAAGATATAATTAAAAAAAAAAGTTCAAATAATTCAAGCTAAAACCTTTCAAGCATTGTTTGTCTAATTAATTTTTGTACGCACAATGATATTTCAAAACTTTCTCCATGCGGTTTTGTGCGCTTTAATAGAGCTTTTATTTCTAATGAATTATTTTTTAAATGATAAAACAATGAGCGTTCGTTACTTAACAGAAACGATAATTTAAGTGGACCATGGAAAAGTAAGCAGTGAGGGGGTTAGTTGTTCATTACATTTGAAACACAAAACAGACACGCACTTAAATCGAATAGTTATAAGTCCTACAAATCATACTATTAAAAAATCATTTAATTAATATTCAGTGTTTAAAATTATTTTGAACTTTCACCTTTCCCTCGGGTTATTTATAGTTTAGAAGATATTTGAAAAAAACGACCTCTGATTCAAAAAGTAACGGCCGAGTGATTGTGAATATTAAACGAGCTTACTGAATGAACCTGTGGCAACAGCTTATATTACCCCTCATGCGACAAAAGCGCTGGCGGCAGAACATAGTTCTTTATCTTATGTCCGCGCCGTGGGAAGATTTGCAAAAGATTGCAATTTCTTGATTTTAAAAATCAATTGAATTCATATTTCTTATTTTTCAATTTATAAATTAAATCTGCAACTAGACTGCAGCATTGAAATCTCTCATTCTTTTTGTCTTCTTGACTGCAGCTATCTTTACGACCAATCAATTGATTGCAAATGAAAAATGAAGTACAAGCCATTTTGACCACATTTATAGAACGGTGGAAAATTACAAAAGTTCATCTTGAACCCAATGTATCAATTTTTGCACGATGTGCGGGGAGAGTAAGTTAACTGCCAAAAAGTGATAATAGTTTTTGATAGAGCGTCCAAAAATGAACAATTTTTGCTATGGGCGGGGGGTCTATCTCACCCCGTTTAGGGTAGATAGATAAATTGCCCGTAGGGGCAATTTAAAATCAAATTAAACAACATGGAAAAAAAATCATTAAAAAATAATGGCATCACCCACAATAAAGTACTATGCCGACTTAGAAAGGCGGAAACTCAAAATTTTAATAAGAAATAATAGAAAAAAAACTGTGAAAGTTTGAGGGGGTGTTACATTTTTTTTCTGTTACGATTACAAAGGTTTATTATAGAATAATAAACCAAAAGTGTAGATAATTTTTTTTTCATAACTGTAAGTCGCAGAGCTAAATTAGGACCTGGCCGTTAATGCTCACGGTTATTTTGAGTCGAACACAAAAAACAGAATGGTCCTATGTCTTCTAGTTTAAAAGAAAACCAGCATAGACCAACCACTTTTTGAAAGAAAATTAAAGTTACTATTACAGCAAGCACGTGCCTTTGCGCATAAGGAAAGAGAGTTCCACCGCTAAAGACGGCACTGGCGATCCTGCCAAGGATGCCATCCACAAAAGATGACGATTGCGTCATCAGGCACTGGTGAAGCTGGTAACGTCTCGCCTGAGGTGAATAATTCCACCTTAAACAGCACCTGCACAGTCATCGCTGCCGGAGAAAATGTTCTCTCTGAGTTAGCTTCGGCAGACGTTAGGGCAGTTTTAGATAGGGAACCCCTCAAACAGCGTGAGCTCGCAAGGCGCCTCCTGAAAAGGATGCGGAAGCGCGAGGAATCCTCCGGAACAAGAGAGGGCTGAAGTTACTAGGGCGAGAGCAACGATGAAAGCCAACAACCACGCTTGGCGTAATTCGATCGAGGAGAGGAGGGTGGCCATCAAAGGAGCAAAAGATGCGACCGACGCGGCGAAACAGAGCCTTACTCTGAGTTCCCCGGCCGAGGGCAAGTCTGCAGGTCCATGTGTTGGTAAGGGCAAAGTCAACGTCGAACCCGAACCCACCCCTTCATGCTCCCGAGACGTCGTTGTAACCGCCAGAAAGATAGGGACAGTTAAGACGCCCGCCCCCGCGAAAGGTAGTGAGGGACTATCCACCGCGAAGAAATATGGCACCGGCCGTTGATAAGATAGGCCCACTCAACCTACCACGGCCAAGGACAAGGACGGGGCTGATGCAGGTGCCTTCAAAACGGGTAGGCTAGATGACACCATCTCTCCCCTCTCCAACGTAAAGCAGGAGGCAAAAAGGCCAACATACTCCGAGCAGATCAAAAAGAGCCTGCGAGTCGCTATTGCTGACTTCGACAAGTCTGACCACAGACTCTCTGATGACCAGTGAAAGTTGTTGGAAATCGGCATTCGACACCGGATCGACGACGCCATTAGGAATAGGGAATAGGAATAGAAGGAGTTCGTTCCCTTCTTCGGGCGGTTGACCTTCGTGATGGGCTACAATCTCATCGAATGTGAGAATGAAAGATCCCTTGAGTGGCTGAAGGACCTCCTCGCCAAGACGGTAGCGCCATGCAAGGCAGCCGCCCTACGCTTAGTAGAGAAAAGGGACGTCATGGAACTGTCAAGACCTAAAGGCCGCATCTTTATCCAGGGGCCATACTTCCCGGAGGACATGATTGAACGTAGCCTGCAGCACCTCAATCCTGAGCTCGACAGCAAGGAGTGGAAGGTTACTGGGGTCGAGGAGCACACCGCATTGGGTATGGAAGTGGATGCACTTCTCAGTCACCGTTCCCTGCCATTACTAAAAAAACAGGACTTTCAGGTGCGGGTTGGTCTCAACCTTAGCAAGGTGAAAATCCTGTCGGTGCCCGGTTGGCACAGAAGAAGAGAACCTGGTCGCAATGATGAAGGTAATTTAAATAAACCTTCATCACAGTAAGGCGGCCAGCGCCAACCTGCTACACCTGTTAACTACAGGTGTGGCCGACATTGCCCTTGTACAAGAACCCTGGTTTACTAGGGGACGAGTATGTGGGGTAATGGAATCTGGTATTATATAACACTGCAGCATCAGTGCTTGATGGTAGGCTGAGATCGTGCATAATAGCTAGGAAGGGTCTAAATTTTAACCTCCTCTCTCCCTACAGCAGCAGAGACGTAACAACGGTGAAACTGGAGCAGGAAGGCTCCTGCCCCCTCATCGTAGCATCGACTTACCTTTCCTACGATGCAGCTTCACCCCCTCCGGAGAACGTGACCACACAGCTGGTGGCTGATGCGAAGAAGCGGAACTGAGACCTCATCCTAGGTTGTGACGCCAACGCCCAAAAACAAACGAGGTGAGTCTTTGTATGATTATATTATATGGAGGTCTTAGGAATAGTAAATAGAGGCAGTTATCAAACCTTTGTTACTAGGACTAGGCAGGAAGTTATCGACGTCACGCTAATAAGCAGATCCTTATCTCTGGACGTCGATATTTGGAAAGTAGAAGACATTCCCTCTTTCTCGGACCATCGACTCATAACCTTCACGGTTAACATCGTGGTCGAGCACAAGGTTCAATTTAGGGATCCTTGGAAAACAGACTGGGAGAAGCTTAGAAGAATTGTAGGTAATGGAGCAAAACCATTAGGCGCCAATATTTTGGACTCTCCCGAGAAGATGGATGAGATGTCGGCGGTGCTCAACAACGCCCTCAATGAGGCCTATAGGAAATCTTGTCCTCTACGGACTGTAATGGATAGGAAAGGTCCACGCTGGTGGAATAGAAACCTAAGCGCATTGAAGAGGAACTCACGATTCCTTTTCTATGTCGCGAAGGAAACTAGGGAGAGCTCGGACTGGGACCTCTTCAAGGCCAGTCAAAGAGACTTCAAGAAGGCGGTGACCAGTGCGAAACGCTCTTCGTGGCATGCCTTTTGTGATACTATAATGAATACCAAGGAATCAGCTCGGCTTCATAAGCTACTTTCCAAAAAACCGACCATCCCAGGTTTCTTGAAAGATAACAGTGGCAACTGGACGGAGTCCTCCTCGGAAACGCTCACACTTCTCCTTGATACTCACTTCCCGGGGTGCGTAGAAACATCCCCAAGTCAAGGGGGAAGTTCCTAGAGCAAGCGAGTCCTATACTCCAAGTCACGTCATTAGTAACGACAAGATGAGCTGAGCTATTGATTCGTCCCCCTTTAAGTCCCCTGGAGAAGACGGAATCTTCCCTATAATGCTGCAAAAGACAAAGGACATAATAGTCCCTATTTTGAACACCCTTTTCAGTGGTTGTCTATCCTGCGGCTACATTCCAACGGCGTGGAGGGAAGTCAAGGTAATCTTCATTTCCAAGGCCGGTAAGCCCAGCCACACGACGGCCAAGGACTTCAGACCAATAAGTCTGACCTCATTCGTCCTAAAGTCCTTTGAGAAGCTCCTAAATATCCACATACCGAATTCGCTCGCTCATGGGGCAATATCTGAGTGAGCACATCTATATGAAGGGCAGGAGCGTTGTAACAGCTCTTCACAGCGTTGTCAGAGTAGTTGAGAAATCACAGCTTGACTTGGAGTACACCTTAGCGGCTTTTCTGGATATTGAAGGAGCATTCAACAATGTAACGACCATAGCGGTAAAGACAGCGCTTGAAAACTCAGAAGTGGAGCAACCCGTTACTAACTTGTTGGTCAGTTTGCTAAGCAGAAGAGTGATCAACGCAAAAACAGGCAATAGCAGCCTCAAGGTTATTGCCTCAAGAGGCACGCCACAGGGTGGAGTTATCTCCCCTCTTCTGTGGGTGCTGGTAATAAACGAGGCCTTGGAGAACATCAGACGGTTGGGGTACGCCGTTGCGTACGCTGACGACGTAAACATCTTGGTAACAGGTAAATTCCTACCAACATTAGCAGACATTATGCAGAACTCTTTAGATAGCTTGGTCCAGTGGACCAAGAAATGCATTTTTTAGGGACCACTCTCGGCTACCGTTCGTCGAGCGGGTTTTGGCTGGGAGAACATTAAAATTTCTCGTTGACACAGGAGCTGTCAAGGATTATATAAAGCCTCTAAAGGGCCTTAGCTGTATAATTCCGGTTGACTCCCCCTTTACTGTCAACTCTATACATGCCTCCATTAAAATTGATAAGAAATGCTTAATTAACATTTTTGGGAGAACTTGCCCGTTCTTTTTATTGGACTCGACGTTATTTGACTGAATAGTTGGTTTCGACTTGCCAAAACAAGCAGGAGCCACGTTAAATCTGAAAAACAATGTGATAAATGGCACTGCGTCAGAGGGCCTACAGTATCATTTTGCAATGATGTCAATTTTACCAATGTTAATGACATTACCAGAATCCGTCAAGTCGACGTCTAAGAGTATGATTTTAAAGAGGATTAAGCCATTCTAAAACTCTGATGAACTATTGCCATTCAACACTTATATCATAGCCACAATTCGCACAGAAGATAATAATCACATTTATTCAAAGCTATATCCGCACCCTATGGGAGTAGCTGATTTTGTTAGCAAGACAAAGAAGTTGTCCATAAAAAAGGTTACGATGAACAAGCGTTTTGTAATCGACTTCAACGACTTCAAAACTCAACGAACGCATCATTTCTGATAGGTAACCAATGTCTAGTATTCCGATGATTCTAGATAATTTGGGAAAAGCTAAGTACTTTACGACGCACGCTAGATTTGAAGTGAGGTTACCACCAGATCGTTCTCGCGGAGCAGGATCGGGAGAAAACAGCATTTTCAGTAAATGGTGAAAATTTGGGGAGGGGGTGGGAAAGTGTCACCTGTGTCACCTGTGTCACCTGTGTCACTGCGGCCACGAGTGGGCCTATTGTGACTGCCCCCACTTATGGCTCACGCAGAAGGCCCGAGTTCGTAATGAATCTTAGGATGCTTTTGGGTGAGCTGGCAGCGATATTTCCTGCCACTAAGTAGTGCCTGCCAAGCAGCGATGCCAGATCGAGAGATTTTTCGACCTAAAAGGGGAAAAGGGGAAAACTGTTTCAAAAATGGGGAATAACAGATGAACCGATTTTTTGGCATAACTAAGGACATTTAAACTGTTTCAATTAATTCCATTGAAATTTACTTACCACAAACATACACTGAGTTCGACTTTTGTATTCTGTATTTTTTTATTAATTTCTTTACCACGGAAAAAATTATATGAAGATCCTGTTAACCCTTTCATGACCACGTCCAATTCCAACCGCAGGGAAAATATTTTTTTTCGATTCATCAAAAACGAAGAAAAAGATCCCGAACATTCTTTTTGCACTAGAAGACATCTGATGCAGACTTAAATGGTCTAAAATCGGGTTTTAGAATAAAATTATTATAGTTTTACTGTAGAATTTTACGCCAGAATTTTCGAGTTGTCAGTAGATGAAATTCATTCAATACTGGGCATTAAAGGATTAACTTCTACCTACAAGTGCGATGCTTTTTCTTTGTGCTTCAAAAATAATGGTTGCCACACAATCACTTTGTTTTTGTCTTGGTCTTTTGGTTTATTATTCTATAATAAACCTTTGTAATCGTAACAGAAAAAAAAAATTTAACACTCCCTCAAACTTTCACAGTTTGTGTTTGGCGGGTTGTAGAGTGTATATATGTAATAATAATTTGTCTGTCCGTCCGCCGTACACCGTACGCCGTACGCCGGCCGATTTTTCTCAGCACTAAAAGTTCCACCATTCCTAAGTTGTTGGAGCTATAAGGACAAAACTCGGCTCAAAAATAGTCCCAGTCTAGCCGCTTATTTTAATGTATTGCCACATAAAGTAGACCGCCCCAAGGGGGAGAAAGGAGGATTTTAATTTTTTTTAGGTTTCCGAAACGATTTTCAAAAACTGAGCAGTCGGATTCTTTGAAACTTGGCCTAACAAAAGGGCTAGATCCCCTACAGATCCTAACGTTGAACCAAAACGCTCGGAGGCCCCAAAGGGGAGTTATGGGGGTTTGAACTTTTTTAGTCTCCTCAACGGTTCTTGAAAACCGAGTATCAGATTTTGTTCAAATTTGGCATAAGAATAGTGTTAGGTATGTTATTGATTCCCCTAAAACGACATAACGGTCAGAGATCAGGGAGGGGAGAAAGGGGGGTTCGATCTTTTTTTTTCGCTTTTTTCATATTCCGACTCATATTTTCCGAAATTGTTGACACTTAGCGAATCAAAATAAATAGCTCGAAGGTCTTGCTTATTCTAAATCAAACGCCACCTTCCGCATCAATTTGCGAATAACCGTTCACGAGATATTGGCTTATTACTGTCATCATATTCGATATTCAAGTAAAAAAATATATATGGGGACCAGATTACGTAACGATCGATTACGCAATGATGACGTTTTCATCCTCATTTTCTCTGTTTTTCCCTTCGTAAGCTGTGACGTCAGTGGGGGTGTGATACCAAAAAGAGAACAACGCGGAGAGGGAGATTGAAAGAGAGTTCTTTATCTCTCTTGCTCGCATAAGTAAATTGAAGAAATAAGTGTGAGGAGTTTATGTGTGTGTTTCATATGAAAATGTAAGAGCAATGGTTTGAGTGAAGAAAAATGAAACAAAACAGACCTTGTAACTCGATAAGAACAATTTCGAAGGACGAAGTTAAGAAATGATATTCACACAGTTTTGTTGTTTTCTTTTGTTTCAGAAGCAGAGTTGCTTAGCCTGCGCATTTGTGTGCTAAAACAAATTTTTGATAATTTCAATTGTAATGTCAGTAGTGTGGTAAAAAGAGAACACACGGAAAGGATAGAGAGTTTATGGGCGTATGTATCATAAGAAACTATTAAATAGTAAAGATATGAGCGGAGGGATATGAAATTGCAAAGTCGATATGAAAATTTTTTTATGACGGTTCTCTAACAAAAGGAGCAGGGCGTAGATTACAAAAATGTCTGTCCGTCTGTCATTAACCACTATTTTAGGTACCTGGTGAACCACTCGGAATTAAGAAATGAAATTTCCACAGATGATGTGTTTCATTTGCCCAAAGAAAGTTCCGAAAAAAAGTTTTAAGAAAGTTACTTATTAGCGAAAAAGTTAGTACTAATACTAAAATCAAAAAACTGATTTATTTTCTTAGATATTTGATATGGGTATCGTTCGAAAGAGAATGCCAGCCATGTCATGAAAAGTTGTTGGTAAAAGATTATAAGCCAAAAAACTTCAAAAAGCGACTTATATGCCGTGTCCCATACCTTATTTTATAAAGTAATGGGCCAACAAATCTGAAAAAAATTTGAGTTGCGTCTTATCTGACATCATTTTTTATTCGTACTAAAATAAACTAATTGTTTTTTAATTTTCTTTACCTGAATTCATTAAGTTAGGTACCCCCATGTAAAATAAAATTTAGTTCTTGTTTTGAACTTTTTGTTTTGAGACCATCCTGGCTCAAACAGTGACATACGAATTGTAAAGATCCGAAAATGCCGTTCTGTAGATCACGAAAAAAGAAAAAAAAAAAGAATAAAAAAAACATTTTTATTTTCATAGAATTTTTCGAGATATCAACCATTTAGTGTTTTGCTAAAAAAGGAATTAATTAACTGTCATGTATTCGCAAATAAATTTCTCCATAAAAAGTGATTGCTGGACGTGGTTTGATGCGGTCCTCCATCGCCATGGTCGACATACATCGCCAGAAATAATGACGAGATATTCATCTTTCCAGCTGGAAAACCCCTCCTCCACACATTTTCACGCATACTTTAAAAAAGGTTGTCGGTTTTCACGCATGTTTGTTAAAAGCCTGTCGGAAAGTAGGGGAAGTTCGTCGTTTTCAGGAGAAGTTCGTCGGTTTACCCCCCACTACTGCAATAAGCTGATACATCTGCTATAAGTCAGCCAATAGCAACGCCGAATGTGTTGTGCTGTTGCGCAGCTAGTCAACATAATTGGAATTTCCAATAACAATGTTCGCAAGGTTTGCAGAATGTAAGAATGAGAAAGGATTGGTAAAAGAATTTCTTTTAAGGTAAATATTAGCGACCTCTCATATATTTTAATAATATTACACAATAAAATGCTGCTGATATATAAGTATTTTGCAATATTATTGAACTTAATTTTGGTCACCTATTTTTGAGGTTGATGTGCATCGGAATATTGTTTACATATGATGATCAAGAACTTATCATTAATCTTTTAGAACACTGCACTATTTTCTAATACTTTTTTGGCAATAAAGATTATTGAATATATACGTATTTATTGTAATATAAATATATAAACCGTCAGGTGAATATAGAGAATGGAATAGTCAATCAATAAATTCAAAACTGTTCATATACGGTACAATCAAATGCTCAATCAAAATCCACGCAACAAACAATTTTTATTTGAAACAATAAAACATATCATTTCATACTGAAATATCATTTATTACTTTTTTCTATATACGAAGGCACAGCCTTATTTTGCTTTTATTACTGTACACGTCAACAATATTAAATTGAAGATAATGAAGAAGATCGAAAAAAAGCAATTTATCTTTATTTTCTATAACTTTCATTTGTATTTCTTAATTTTAATTATTGTCTATGGTATATTTTAACCAACGGCGTTTCATTTACTTCAAATATTGTTTCCAGTGTGATGTTTTAAAATTATTCGTGCTTATGGCATGAACCTTATGAACATAGCATGGCGTTTCGTTTTCTCCGAAGTAGCCGTTTGTTTTGAAAAAATATGTAATTTTGTAATTCCATAAATATTGCAAAATGATTAAGATTTTCATTCAAACAAAAGCGAAAATTAAACAACACATCTTATTTTACACATTTGTCATGAATAGGGGTAAATACTAAGCATAATATTTAAAATGAATACGGGCAGTTACAGCAAACATTTTCAAATTCAAATAAATTCTCGGAAGAAGATGAGCAGTTGCCTCACATGTATTCACAGACGAGAGGCAAATTACAAAAACAACAAGCTGTCAAAAAAATTTCAGGGGCAAAGAGGGTAGCAGATGAATATCTCGTTTCCTTTATTTCTGTACATCGCGCTTTTTAATAAATTTTCTTCGATTGTCTGCTCTGCTTTTGTCACTCAAAATTACTCGCATTGAGTTCGAAGATCCGTTTTGTTTCTTATTCCTTCGCTCAAATCACTGCTCTCTTACATTTTCATATGAAACACACACATAAACTTCTCACACTCATTTCTTCAATTTACTTATGCGAGCAAGAGAGACAAAGAACTCTCTTTCTCTCTCCCACTAGGAGTCTTTTCGCGTTGTTCTCTTTTCTGTACCACACAACTGACTTCACAGCTGACGAAGGGAAGAAGTAGAGAAAATGAGGATACGTAATCATTCGTAGCCAGGCCCCCTGTATTTTTGTTAAATTGAATATCGAATATGATCACATAAAAAGCAAATATCTCGTGAACGGTTGTTCGCAAATTGATGCTGAAGGTGGCGTTGGATGTGGAATAATCAAGACTTTCCAGTTACATATAAAAATTTCGAAAAATATAAGTCGGAATGTGAATAAAGCGGAAAAGAAGTTCGAGCCCCCCTTTCTCCCCTCCCTGATCTCTGACCGTTATGCGGTTTTAGGGGAATCATTTACATGCCAAGCACTATTCTGATGCCAAATTTGAGCAAAATCTGTTGCACGGTTTTCAAGAACGGTTGAGGAAACTAAAAAAATTCAAACCCCCATAACTCCCCCTTGGGTCCCCTGAGCGTCATGGTTCAGCTTTAGGATCTGTGGGGGATCTGGCCCTATTGTTAGGCCAAGTTACAATAAATTCTGTTGCACGGTTTTCAAAAATCGCTCCGGAAACCTTAAAAAAACTAAAATAGTAAAAAGCGAATATCTCGTGAACGGTTGATTGCAAATTGATGCGGAAGTTGGCGTTGAATTTGGAATAAGCAAGACCTTCGAGCTATTTATTTTGATTCGAGCTGAGCTCCAACAATTTCGAAAAATGTAAGACGGAATGTGAAAAAGCGGAAAAAAATTTCGAACCCCCCTTTCTCCTCTCCCTGATCTCTGACCACTATGGCGTTTTGAGAGAATCAATAACATGCTATCCTTATGCCAAATTTGAGCAAAATCGGTTGCACGGTTTTCAAGAACGGTTGAGGAAACTAAAAAAATTCCATAACTTCCCCTTGGGTCCTCTGAGCGTTGTGGTTCAACTTTAGGATCTGTGGGGGATCTAGCCCTATTGTTAAGCCAAGTTTCAAAAAATTCTACTGCTTAGTTTTTAAAAATCGTTCCGGAAACTTTAAAGAAATGTAAGCCCCCCTTTCTCCCCTTTGGAGCGGCCTACTTTGTATATCAATACATCAAAATAAGCGGCTCGACTAGAACTTTTTTAGAGCCGAATTTCGTCCTTGTAGGTCCAACGACTTACAATTGGTGGAACTTTCAGTGCGTAGAAAAAAAAAAAGAAACTAAATACGATCTGTAGACATATTCTCAATAAAAAGTGATTGCTTGGACGTGATTTGATGCGGTCCCCCATCGCGATGGTCGACATACATCGATGCTTTTTAATAAAATTTAACTTAAAAACAAATCTGCTTCCTTTCAAATAATACGTATATCGACCATCACAGTTAAAAGTTTTTTCGGGCGTTAGTATCAGTATTATGAGAGAGGTACCATATAGACGCCCCCACAAGCTTTATAATTTTTATTTACAAAATGCAGCTTTTAATCATTTTTTAGATTTATTTGTTGCTTCTTAGAAATCATTCATTGAAAAGTTGAATAATAAACCCAAGTGTAAAATTTGCAGTGTTTTTTCCTTATTCTCCTTTCGTATCTTTGTCGTATTTGTGTCGTATTTTTCTCGTATAGAAATTTGCCTACGACTCGGTGTACGACTTAAGGGTTGTTTGAAAACAAGACGTGCAAATACACATTTCTGAATGCGAATTGTTGTGGAAGTGTATTTTATTGTGTAAAAGAGGATACGGTGGTGTGAAATACAAAAATCTTTTGATACGAGAACTTATTTGTAAGGTGCATAAATGGTTCTTTTAACAAACGATTAAAGGAAACTGGCATGAAACACCTAAAATTTAATTAATACGAGAGTCGGATGCGAGTTGCGTGATTGGGGTGAGTGTCATATTAAAAAAAAAGAACAAAAAGTAATAAAATGTAATAATGTAAATAAAAATAAACAAATGACGGGAAAAAAAAAATATACGCACATAAAAATTGTAAAATAGTTTATAAGTAAACAAATAATCATAAAACAAAAACCTGGCGACAACAACGAGCGACAAGGGGCGCTCGGAGTGAATAAAACCCCCAACGCTTCGGGTGGATTAAAACCCACCTGTGCCATACGGAACATAAAACAACAATGAAGGACATTGGCCTTATTTGCTAATGTACATTCCGTAAACATATAAAACCTTTATGCAATGTCAAAAACCAAGACAGACAATAAACAAGTTGGGAAAATAAAAAAGAAAAAAATTCGAAATGTTTTCAGTGAGATCTACAAACTCTACTCTACTCTACTGCGTTTTTGGACTTTCGAAATTCGCATATCGACGGTCGAAAACTATTTGCTGAAATGCTGAAATTAGTCTTAATTGAAAGTACTCATCGTATTTTTTGTGATTTTTTCATAATTTTTGGGGACGCTGTGTGGAAATTATGAGGAATAAGCTTTTTGACATTTTACAGAACCATGAAAATGGTTATAACTTAAAAAATAGGCACATTTTTTAAAGCTTTTTGAGACGATTTATTCCCTCATACATTGTATCTACAACGGTGTAGACAGCGCCTGCCTTTGAAGCTTGCCATTTCTCGACTAATTCTCCAGGCAGCTTTTGGAATTTTTTTTGTATGTAAGAACCGAACATTAAAAAAATACTATGCAAACCAGTCGTTTTCAAGTTACGCGCTTACCAACGAACAGCATTTGATTTTTATTATATACACAGATACGTGTATTTAGTAAAATATGTGTAGACAGTACACAATATTACAAATTTAGATGAAGCGGTTGCTTTAATATTGTGTTATTAAGCACGTTTTGAAAATTGTGTACTTAGGCCAAAGCTAGTCCCATTATGCTTCCAACCATCTTTTGAGTTCTAGGTTTAAATCTTGTGTAAATATTCTTTTAATTCACCATCATCTCGGTGAAGCTAACATATGCTTCTCTAGTATTTAGAAATATGTTCGATTTTTTTAAATATAACAATCTTTGAAACAAACAACGTCCAAAACCAGAAAAAATGAGAAATATTATAAGTTTAATATTATTTATTAGATAGTAATTTTAAGAAAAAAAAAAAAATAAGCAAACTTAAAAATAACACACCAAGTATTTTTAATATGTTCTTTTTTATCATTTTTTACCCTTAGGTTTCCGGGCAACACCTGCGTTCTTCAATGATGATGCCTTAACGGAAGAAGTTTTTGAAGCGCCATTGACTTTTGTCTAAAGTAGGAAAGATAAAAAAAAACCATTACTATACACAATGCATTAAAAATACACAACTACATTCAAAACATTTTTTGGAAATTTAATTCATTAATTTTTTTAGATAATTAGTTTGTTAATACATAATCTTTTCACAACATTGTAATAACAGTGTCCGCCACTTAAAGAGGATACATCTTGAGTCTGGTTTCATGCTAGTGACATAATTTTCAACAACAAAATTTAAGAGCCTAATTTTTTACTACTTAAATAGGACATGCGTATAATTTCACTGTCGTCTTTTTAACACTCAAATAAATTTGTATTTACTTGAAGTTATAAGTTGATTGCAACCGATTGATTAAAAAAAAGTATAAAATTGGGCGTAAAAAGCTTTGACCGGAAGGGAAAATGATAGACAAAAAAAGCAAACGATGCCGCAAAATATAAAAATTGGTCTGCATAGACAAATCCCAAAATTATACATATAAAACTTCATAGTTTACCCTTATTAAGTTATCATTCTCCAAAGAATTTTCATTTTCATCATCTGATTCAGCTGCAATCCTTTCTTCTCCTTCTCCCTCCATTATATCCATGAGATTATCATCACCAACTTCGTGCTTTTTCTTTTTCACAGCTGTCGCCGCAGAATAAGAATACGGAAGAACTTCCTTATTGTATGCTCTTGTTAGAGCCGCCTTCAACCGACCGTCGACGGAATCCATTTGGCTCTTTTTGCCTGGCCAAGTCGTTAACTCAATCAATGAGTCTACGTCTTCCTTAAGTAAACGATATTCTTGGAGAACATTTAAGCTTTTTTCTACTCCTGCGAGGCCCTCTTCTTTTAATGGTCGAACAATATTTGACAACAAAAACGGTGCATAATCCATTCGAATTGAGAGACGAGAACCCGATGTTCGCAGTCTTGTGTGATCGTGAATTTCTTGAGCTAATCTACTCCGTTTGTTTGCTCTGGAATATTTACCCAGCCAGCCGGGGAAATTTATCTGACCGGCAATGAACCCCCCCATGTATTCACCTGGAAGCACCGAGCTAAACACTGCTTGAACTGGTAGGAGGGTCCACGCCGAGTTTGTTCTTATACGACGGTCTACCGTATCACCTAAGCTCAATGCCTCTGCTGTCATAGCTACTTTTTTAAGAACTTCAGATCTGAAAAGAGAAACAATGTTTTAACAAAGCCACATAGGCTCTTCTAAACTTTATACTTACTTGGGTCCTTGAGGAGACACAATTAGATAATTTTGTTGAACAAATAGGGGAGCCATGCTATAATCGTGAAAAAATAGATCTGATTTATCTTGAAACGACATGATCTTATGTTCTTCAGCAGAAAATACTTTTCGCACAATTTCCCATGGGCCCTAAAGTTGTCAATTTAATTAAGAAAATTTAGGAGATTCTTGATGACATTTACCATTTTCAAATCCTTCTGTGCAGTTTTCTTCCTGTTTTCGTTGTCAATGGATCCACATACCAATTCCTTAACAGCGCTAATCAAACATAGATGATTGATTGATTGACGCACATCATTGTTAGTTGCCATTATGATCTCTTCAATTTTTTCAGAGCTAAGTTTCACCTTTTCTTTAAAACAAATGCTTTTAATGAAGCCCTTGATTTGTTCTAAACGTGGTTTGCTAAATCGCAGATCATAGCAATAATTTACAAGTGATCGCAGTTTTTGATGGTTTCGATCATTACACATGCAAATAACTGGTACATGTGCATCTTTTATTAACCCTATAAGTTCTTGAATGCCGCCACGGTCTTCATTTCCTGCCATGCCATCAACTTCGTCCATAATTAAGACGTGCTTTTTAGATGCTGTATGCATTTCTCCATGAAAATAACCAAATAGCGATTTGTTTGACAACAACTCAGAAACCTCCTCTTTTAAAAGGCGCTTGCTTCGAGTATCTGATGCATTAAACTCTACAATATCAAAACCCAACTCCTTGCAAACGAGTGTTGCAGTAGTTGTCTTACCTAAAAAAATAAAAACTATTTATTTTATATATTTTATGTAAAGTATTTTTCCTACCAACTCCTGGAGGTCCTGATAATAAAGCTGCTTTAAAGTAACTTCCGTCATCATTTTTAGCCCATGGATTTGGTTTCTGCAATTTCTTTGTACCACTCTGGTTAGGGTGCCAATTTTTAAGCCAATTTATCAACCTGTAAATATACAAACCTCTTAAGTTTGATCTCATATAAAAGCGTAAATCTAATTACTTAGATCAGGATTCCGTTATTTTCATTTTATTGGCAAATCAAAGTCATAAATGAGACTACCTAGTCGTTTTGAGCCGGTAAAAGTATTATTTGCGCTTCGATCCTAGAAGCTGTTGTACTACTACACTCGTATAGGTTATGCTAGGGACTAACTTAAACTAGTTCATGTAGCTAGGTACAGGAAATCTACAACCAAATATATACTAAAAGTACGCTGTCGTCGAAACTATTTTCAAAATAGGTACAACACTTACGATTTTCCTATGTTTGAAGCTCAAGGTGAACTGTTTCGAGATGGAAAGAGGAGAGAGAATATACCGAAAATTTCCTTGGCAAAAGTCCGAAATTCAAAAAAACAGATAGAAATGTTATCTCCATTATACGAAGCGGAAAAAAGAAAACTACTCAATTAAATTCGAACAATAAATGGAACAAGGTTTGTTCTTCACAATCTTTTAAGATGAACCCAATAAAATCAAAACCAAAGAACTGACCACATCCCGAATTCTCAACTACATAAATAAAAATAAAATCCCATAAAAGCCACTCTCACGCGCAGAGGGTTTCGTTCTAATTGCTTTGTTGGGATCTAAAACAAAACGATTTTTTCGGCTATAGGCTTAATCTCTAGAAAACCTAAAATATGTAGCTCCAATATGATGTCTACAATTTTATTTTGAATCGTCTCTTAATAGGGACGAATGCTCGAATTAAGGATTGAAATAGGGACTATTTCAGAAGAAAATTTATTTTTATTCACAAAAACATAACGAAAACAAAAGTTGGACATACAATATCTTATGCTGTATTTCTTTCAATAAGATCTAAAGAACTGCATTTTCAGACCTTAAAAATTCTTAAGTTTTCGTTTTACTTTTTTTGACTAGTAACTCGCAAACTGTCAACGCCAAAGTGATCGAAATAATTTCAAATGAAAGATTACATCAAGGCACATTTTAGATTGTTTTCCGGATTTTTAGTCTAGTTGGGGGTTGAGTTTGGGAGGATCTTTAAGAACATTATATTTCCTCCCTTAACTATAATGGTCTTAGAAGTAAATTACCTTACTAGTCAGATTTCAAAATTTGTTTACTGATAGTTTAATACAACAATTTACTCTTTCTATTATACAAAAAAAAGATTTGTGACGCCGCAATAATTGTTCAACCAATTGCATAGTTTTGACTGCTACTCATTGCATAGTTTTGACAGCTGAGGATTTACTCTTTGACTAAGACTATGCAATATTTCTGTTATAAAATAAAATTCGCACTTGCAAGACAGACGAATGTATTCTGGAAAACGTGTGTTTTCTTTGCGGGCCCTTAACAACGGTAAAAAATAAATTACTGAAGGAAACCATTGAAAAGAGAATCTGAAAGGATTGAAAATTTAAGTGAGTTACAATTAGGAAATAAAAGAAAAAAAGATCGTTAAACATTTGACAGCGAAAAAAGCAGAGGATAAAAACTCGAGCAAAAGCTCATAAAAAACATTGTCTTCGGAATGTCATTGCAATAGAAGAAACAAAAATAAAAAGTTTATAAATCGAAAAATTTAGTTTTTTTTTTCGATCTATGAAAGACGTCAGAAAAGCTTATTTTCTAATGGAGAGAAAACAACGGAGCGAAGGAAGCGAGAGTAGCGAGCAGTATTAACAAATACTAAATTAATTTATGAGCAACTATACTGGCCCATATAATATACCGTTAAATATAAAACGCTTAATGGCCTAGAAATCCAATATAATAATACTACTATCAATGACTCAAACTGATTTTCTTACTTGGCACAATTACTTGCAGGTCCCTGCTGTCCAATTATTTGTTTCACAGTTGTTGGCTTGTACTTATCCACCCATGCAATGTTTTCGATATCTGGTTTACCTTTTTTTGTTAATGTGTTTGTTTCGTCTTTAACTTCGATATTGATAACTTCCTGTTTTTCTTCTTTCATTTCTTTTACTTCAATGTCTCTTTTTTCTTCTCTTATATTTATTACATCAGTATCAAGTTTATCTTGATTAATTTTAGTTATATTTTTCTTTTCGAGAGTAGTTTTATCCACCTGAATGACTGCATTCTTTAATGTTATGTTGGACTTTGTCCGTATTAAATCGAAAAATCCATCAACGTTCAAAATAGGAATGCCCATGTCTTCAGCAGTAGCGAGTTTTTTTGGTCCAGATTCTTCTCCGGCAATTAAATAATTTAATCTTTTACCTACTGTTCCAGACACTTTGCCACCCAGTTCTTTAATTATGGATCCTGCTTCGTCACGATCGATTGATTCTAACACTCCAGTTACACAAAAAGATAATCCTGCGAGGCAATTCGGCTTTCCCTGCAATTAGGTCAGTTTTTATTTATCTAGTATAACACGCAATTTAACCGCATCTGATCGATCACGGTGGCTTGATCAAATCAACTATGAAGGCCAACTATAATGCGCATGAGCAAGCATGAGCTAGTGTCAAACGCGCATGGGTGAGATAGCGAATACACCCACCCCCATTAGCCAACCTATAATGTCGTCTATGACGAATTGAGAGCATTTCGTTAAATATGTTTGAATTTAGCAGATGACAGAAATGTTTCGTTAAGCATGAGCAAGTGCAAATTTAATCGCTCTGCGTATATGCGGATTTGGCAGGTGGCAGACAAACACAAAAAAATAAAACAATACGAGACAAGTTACTTTTATATTATTTCATTTTACTTGCGAGCTGTAGCTAATTGTCTGCCGTATGCCATTTTCGGCTGAAGGAAACAAAACCAATGAACAATTTTTTGATAGATATGTATGAGCGCATTTGCTCATCATAAATAGTCAAGTGGTTTTTTTTTGCAAACATGACTAAACATTTCATTGCAATTTATCACTAGCTCATCCGATCTCGTGCGCATTATTAGTTGAACCTTTATTATTATTATTATTATTGGGCGGCGTAATAGCCCGTTGAGAGCCAGAGCCTAGCTTTTTTTCGCGCCTCCACTGTGTTGTGCGCGTTATAATTTTGTCACATGTGGAGGGGACCTACTGTTTAATGCCGGTTCCGAACGGCGAATTGCGAAAGCTTTTCATGACAGAAGTACTCCAGGAAGGTTGTCAGTCGTTCGCTGGAGGTGGGGCCGTGAAAAATTTTTGTGGTGTTTTTTTTTTCCCCGAGCTGGATTCGAACCCGGGTACTCTCGCTCAACAGTCCGACGCACCAACCGATCGAGCCAACGGCGCCCACCAGTTGTTGTCTAAAAAGTTTATACGTTTTACAATTTTTACCTTTTTATAAAAAGAATAGACACGCTTAATACTTTGTCGCCTACTTCTAGAAAAAGTCTTTCTGCTTGAAATTATTTTTTAAAATGTTTTCCTTGTTAGCAATCCAATCAGGAAATCAAATTCGCTAATCGCTTTAGAAATTGGTATACGTTTATATTTTACTAGCATTAATCTTCATCAGGTGCTGGAAAAGATTTCACACTCACCCCAATCACGCAACTCGCATACGACTCTCGTATTTGCCTCGTATGTAGAGTCGTATTCGAGCGACATCGCTATTCCAAAACTTGCATGCGTTGAATACGACTTCAAGCAAAAAACATCTTTTTACATCTACTTGATAGAACAATCAATTCCAATTATTTTAAAATCTGATTTGCACTTGCAATACGGATTGATGAAATATATTTGCGAATAGTGATCAATTAAATTAAATTTTAGGTGTTTTATGCCAGTTTCCTTTAATCGTTTGTTAAAAGAGCCATTTATGCACCATGCAAATAAGTTCTCTTATCAAAAGATTTTTGTATTTCATACCACGGTATCCTTTTTTGCACAATAAAATACACTTCCATAACAAATAACCCTTAACTCGTACACCGAGTCGTAGGCAAATTTCCATTGTTGCTTCCATACGAGTCCTGTCAAAATTGAAATATGACGATGCTCGTAAAGTACGACTTCGGTAATACTGAAATTCGACCATACTCGTATCCGAGTGTCGCATGCGAGTTGCGTGATTGGAGTGACTATTTTTTAATTTAAGCCCAAACAGCAACGGTCGGTCGCGTTCGGTCGGTCGGACTTTGACAGGCGTTGATACGCGTTTTAACGACTTTATGAAAAAGAATGTTAACGCACGCCTCACTCAAGTTCTCAAATCGGAATAGAGCTCACGCGTTAGCTTTCCCGAAATCAGCTTGTCCTCGAAATTTTCCATCCCCTGAAACACATTCTGTAAGAAAATTATTTGATTTTGAAATTAAAATCAAGAACAATTCTTACTTATTCAAATAATCGCCTTTCCTTCCGCCAAATTTCTTATGTAAAGAAACAAATCAAATGCACACCTGTCAGACGCCCGAGCGAGTAGAAAGTTGGACTTAGGATATTACGATCTGCGAAGTTGCAACGCCCGACCGCGCTTTTTCGATTTGCACAATACTTTTACGTCTACTTCAAAAGTGGGGGGTAGGGCTTGTATACATAGGGTAAAGTTGCTGATCGCACTCAACATGGCGAGTTGCCAGCGTCGATCCCTATAGTGTACAGGTCAAGCTGACATACAGCCTCCACGCGGCACCCTCTGGATAGCCTCCTAACAACCGTTGGGGGGTGAACTAATGTATGCAGCCATCGCTCCAGGCAAGAGAGCGCAACTCAACCCGACCAGGATGGCGGTTATGCGGAGGGCTAACGACCCGCCCATGTAAAAACCTCAATTGTTATGGAAGAGCTAAACCAAGCCTCGGAAAGAAGAAACCAACGACGACAACACGGCACGAAAAAGGACTACGATCTGCGAGTATGCTCCTGGAATGTGAGAACTCTCTACACTCCTGGGGCTGCTCAACAACTGGAAACTATCCTCACGCAGTATAAGGCGGATATTACTGCGATCCAGGAAATACGCTGGATAGGACAAGGTACTATGAAGCGAAAAAACTGCGACATTTATTACAGTTGCCACAAAAGGATGCACTTACTGGGATGCGGGTTCGTCGTGGGAAAACGGCTAAGGTCGAAAGTAATCGACTTTAAGCCAATAAGCGATCGCCTAGCTGTGATCCGCATCCAAGGGAGGTTTTACAACATTAGTCTCATTAGTGCACACGCCCCCACCGACGACGCTGAAGAGCCCATCAAAGAGGAGTTTTACGACCTCTTGGACAACGCCTACGGAGCCTGTCCGGAGTACGATGTCAAAATCGTGCTCGGGGACTTCAACGCCAAAATCGGTCAAGAAAACATCTTCGGCGGAGTAGTCGGAAAGCACAGCATCCACGACACGACAACAGACAACGGCTTCCGACTTACGGACTTTGCAGCAACTCGTAATACGGTGATAAGTAGCACAAGATTCCCTCGCAAGCGCATCCACACAGCAACCTGGCGGTCTCCAGATGGCCGAACAGCCAACCAAATCGACCATGTGCTCATTGACGCAAGGCACGCGTCCAACATCCTGGATGTACGAATATTCAGGGGGGCAAACGTCGGCTCTGACCATTTTCTAGTGGCAGCACGATTCAGAGCCCGACTTTCCAATGTTCGAAAGCTGCACCAGCCGACCAAGAGGATGTTCGACATTGGACGCCTGAGCACCCCGGAGATCGTCAGAGACTACAAGGAGCGTCTGAGCGAACGACTCGCGAGTATGCCTACGTCGGACACAAACGCCAATAATATGTGGCTCCATTGCCGCTCTGCCATCCAGGAAGTAGCCGAAGCCACGATGGGCTACCAACCACCCCCGGCAAGAAACCGATGGTATGATGGCGAGTGTGAGCAGAAAAAGCGAGCAACCGACGAGGCGTACCAAAAAGCGTTGCAAAGGAAAACAAGGGCAGCGCGCGAGGAATACCGAGCCAGAAGAAGGGAGGAGAAAAAGACGCTGCGGCGAAAAAAGATATTGAAGAGTCCAGGGACAAAAACCGAATACGATCCTTTTATAAGAAGGCCAAAAGTCTCGCAGCGGGCTTTAAGCATGGCACCCTGGCTCTCCGAAATTGCGAGAATAATCTTGTCACCGACCCGCAGGGAATAGTGGATGTCTTTAAGCAGCATATCCAGCAGCTGCTTAACGAGCATGAAGAAGAGAGAGTGGTAGTGGACGAAGAGATCCCACCTCCAGTCGATGAAGTCGTTCCCCCTCCCAGCATTGAAGAAATCGGCACAGCCATCAAAAAGCTGAAGAACAACAAGGCCGCAGGCTCGGATGGTATCCCATCAGAGCTCTTCAAAGCTGGAGGCGATGTCCTGGTAGGGAGCATGCACCAGATCATCTGTAGAATTTGGGAGGACGAATGCATGCCCGACGACTGGAATACCAGCTCTATCTGCCCCATCCACAAAAAAGGCGATCCTACCTCGTGCAAGAACTACCGAGGTATATCCCTGCTCAATGTCGCCTACAAGATCCTGTCGAGTGTACTGTGTGAACGTCTAAAGCCGTTTTGCACCGCACTAATCGGCACGTACCAGTGCGGCTTCCGGCCCGGCAAATCGACGATAGACCAAATTTTCACACTAAGGCAAATCCTGGAGAAGACCAGCGAGTTCCAAGTCGATACGCACCACCTTTTCATCGACTTCAAAGCCGCATATGATAGCGTGATGGAGCAAATAGTACGGCGGGCCAACGTCAACACGGAAGGTACTATCTTCCACAAGTCGGTCCAGCTCCTGGGCTACGCAGATGATATTGATATCATCGCTCGGTCCCAGCGGGCCATTGTGGAAGCTTTCACCGCGATTGAAGAGCAGGCTAAACGAACTGGTCTGAAGATAAATGAGGAGAAAACCAAATATATGCTGTCGACGAAGAAAGAATCCGTCGCCCACCGCCTAGGACAAAATGTTACAGTCGACAGCTATAACTTCGAGGTAGTTAAGGAGTTCATATACCTCGGGGCGAACGTAAACTCCACGAATGACATCGTAGTGGAGATCCGTCGTAGAATCACCCTTGGCAACCGCTGCTACTTCGGTTTGTCCAAACAGCTAGGGTCAAAACTCCTGACTCGAAGAACTAAGGTCATGCTCTACAAGACCCTTATCCTGCCAGTCCTACTGTATGGAGCCGAAAGTTGGACGATAAGCAGGACTGCAGAGCTGATACTTGGCTCCTTCGAAAGAAAAATTCTACGGCGGATATTCGGTCCAGTCTGCGAGGAAGGCGAATGGAGGAGAAGACATAACCGCGAACTTTATGAGCTGTACAAAGATGTGGATATAGTCCGGAAGGCAAAAATCCGTCGACTACAGTGGCTCGGCCACATCGAGCGCATGGACACAAACGCTCCAGCTAAAAGGGTCTTCGAATCCGAGCCTCCTGGTTCGAGGAGAAGGGGGAGACCGAACCTCCGGTACAGAGATCAAGTGATCGCGGATGCAAGACAGCTTGGTCTTCCGGACTGGAAGCAGCATGCCCGGGACCGTCAACGTTGGAAGGCGGCTTTGGCTCAGGCACAGACCCTCCAAGGGTTAAATGCCTGATAAGTAAGTAAGTAAGTACTACTTCAAAAGTGAAAGTCCGACCGACCGAACGCGCCGTTGCGATTTGGGTTTCAAATTTTTTGTTTAAAGCCATTTGAATTGTTTTCGCTTTTAGTTTTTGTCAAAAGCAATAACGTTTTCACAAAAATGAACATCTACGGAAAAAATTCATAAAAAAATATCAAGCAGTGTAAAATGTATACAACTTATTCGTTTACAAAATTTAAATCTGATTGAGGGCTAAAAAATATCCACATAAAACTAAAAATTTTTAATTATTTTCACCCCTTAAGTTGTGTACTTAGTGGAAATTTCATATTCCAGAAGCCACACACAGAAGCTTTTAACGTGTTTTTGACTCTAGTGTAGGCAGATGCAAATTTTTAGACACTATTTTGGTCAAAACCGTGGGCTTTAACGATGGTTGGCACCAGAACAACGTCAAGTTTGTGTCCTTTACGGATCAAAGATCTGCGGATCTCCAAAGGCTTCCTATAAGCAAGCTTAAAGCTCGTTGGGCTGGAGCACAACTTGACGTTGAGCTTAGGGACCAGATCCCTAACAGGCCCAGGTCTCGTGCCTGGTTCCCTGTAAGTCCACCGGAACCCAACACGATACTAACGGCTATTAGGCTCTGCAATCCTAATCTCCACACTGACAATTGGAGAATTGCAAAAATCGATGAGCCTCAGGGAGAATTTATGTCGGTCTTGTTGATAAGCTTCGGTTCGCTCAAATTAACCGTCACCACTCCACAGCGGATTCAGCCGCCCTTCTTCTCCGTCTTACGAAAGGCGAGGAGGACATAGTCCTGATCCAGGAACCCTGGGTCGTTAACGATGTGGTGTGTGGACTCAGGACGCAAGGATAACACCTCGTCTACGTGAGGAGCCAAGGTAAGCCTAGAGCTTGCATCCTCGCAAAGACTCATTTAAAAACCTTTCTCCTCTCTAATAACAGCGACTGCGACTCTGTGACGGTCAGCAGCTAATGTTGGCAATGAGCCCCCTTTGTCACTAAGCATAGGTAGGAAGTGTCAGACGTAACCTTCTCTGATTGTATTGCTCAACGAATCAGGGACTGGAGGGTGTTGGCTGAATACTCTTTCTCGGGCCACAAACTTATTGAGTTTAGCTTAACTAAATCCCTACTAGCTCGCATGGCCTTCCGAAATCATAGGAAGATAGACTGAGTTAGGTTTAGGGAAACCGCCAGCAGGACGCTCCCGGTTCCTCCTCCTGCCACCCTCGACAGGAGGAAAGTTAACAAGAGTCCTAAACGTCCGCCTCATGTCCCACCCGCAAAACTAGAGGTAAATTCAAACCTGCGTGGTAGAATCAGGATCTAGGACGACTCCGCACTAGCTGGACGAAACTATACAACAAGCCTAAATTCACACGCCAAGAGGAAGATTGGGGCCTCTACAAGAAAGCGCTCAAATATTATAAAGCAAGTCTAAAAAAAAAGGCCCAACGGACGTCGTGGAGGGCATTCTGTGAGAAAATAGAAGGTACCTCTGAGGCGTCAAGGCTTAGGAAGGTGTTAGCTACCTCTCCTCAGACACACAGCCACTTGCAGAGGCATGATGGCACCTGGACTAGCTCCAGTGCCGAGTCTCTAGCTTTACTACTGAATGTGCATTTCCCAGGCAGTTGCGTTACCAACTGCATCAGTAATAGAGGGCCGCCTGCACACGAACCCTCCAGCAACTCACTAACAACCACCGAGACTGCTCTACACATTCTCGTCACCGCAGTTGAAAGATCCCTCGAGTTCAGAGAGCACTTTGGTGGCTTTCCTTGATATTGGCGGGGCTTTTAACATATTGAGCATGGAGCGAACGTGCGCTCTCTGACAAGTCTCGGAGTCAAATCGCAACTTGTTAGGCAAATTGAGCATATGCTGACAAGCAGAGTTATCAACTCTAAACGTGGTGATTCAATGACCCGCATATCTGTCAACAGAGGCACCCCCCAAAGGAGGAGTTCTTTCTCTCCTTCTATGGGACCTGGCGGTCAACGAACTGCTGGTGAAACTAGAGGGTGCAGGGTGATAGCCTGATAGCGGTCTCAAATTCCTCTCTACGCTTAGAGACGTTATGAGTAGCGCTCTCTCTAAGCTCATCATCTGGACCAGAAGATGTGGACTCGCAGCTAACTAAAACAGAACTCAGCATCAACCAGAATGGTAGATTCGTCAGAAGCTCTAATTGGTTCCATTAGGATGCAGGGTAGATTTCCGAGTTGTGGTATCACAATGGGCCTAATCTGGCCTAAGTGTGACTGTGGGCCTCAGTTGCCTCAGTCAGCCACTCTAACCTAACCTAACCTTGGTCAACGCTTAGAAACAAAATGGAGTTGCTCGGAAGCATATAACGATGTACGTGAATCTGCCCAGGAGCCCAAATAAATGAGCGTGCAAAACGTTGGCGAGAGGTTTTCCAGCTGGAATGTTGAGTATCTTGGATAACTCATTTGTGCAATATGCACGGAGAAACTAAAAAAAATTATCAGCGATGCGAATTGGCAACCAGTTTGCTTTGAATCATATCGTGTGTAATGAAATGGGACGACGCTACTAGTTGAGAATTCATTTGTGATTTACAAAAAAAAAACAATTTGTAACCAGTCGGCTGTATACGTCGGGTTGCATATTGATTTCAGTTTTTAGTTTGCGAAAATTGGCAAACCGATTTTGAAATAGAACTAGAAATTTTGATCGGTGATGAGCTAACTCGCGTGTAGAGTGAAGTCATTGCTCACCCTGTAATTACCAAGTTAGAAATTGGTTTAGTTTTTTTTTCTGTTGCTGTATGTCTATTGGGTCTACCTGCATTTCCCGGATAGTTACCTTTGGTACTGCCTTCGATCCTGGATTTATCACGGACTCTCTGTTCTTATATTTTTGATAAAGAGCCGCTGCCATTCGCTTGCGTTCAAATCGTTCCTCATCGGAAATTATGCCTGCGAAAAATAGTTCAAACCCATAAAATCAAACTACACACGTATGACTTACTTGTCTCCAAATTATGTTTATGTTTTTGAATTGACTTGTATGTTTCATTTCCATCGGATGAATCAAATGAATGATCAATTTGTACTTTTATCTTTTTATCGCTGGTATCTAAAGCTTTCGTCAATTTTTTAGTAGACCTGCGTTGTATATCATCTTTATTTGACGCAAACGTTTCGGCTTGTTCATCAAAATTTATGTTTTTAGCGATGCTTCTATTTGAGGAAGTGTAACTATCCAAAATCTTTGGTGATTTCTTAGATGTACGCGAGCTACGACGTTGAGGTTCTAAGGAATCGTACTTCCTCTTCTTAGATATTTCACTAGACGCAGCGTAATCTTCAAAATAGCTTATACTGTCATCCAACAAGTTTGGAGACTCCATAAGCGTTTCCTGCTGTTCATCATTAGTTTTAATTGTTTTTTGTTTTCCTTTTGATGTTTTACTTGTAGTATTAGACACTTTAGTCGAACCAGTTTCATGGTTAGGAGTCACTTTAATTCGATCTCCTTTTTTCGTTTCACGTGTGGTTTTGCCACCAAAAACTGCCTTAACATCTGCCGGTTTTAGCTTCTGTACTAAATTAGTGGATTGGACTTTTGTGGTGGATACGATCTTTGAAGTTTTATGCCGTTTGCTAGCAATACTATTGACTTTTTGTGGAGTATCTTCTTCATCGCTTGATATTGTCGGCGCTTTTCTTTTCGTCTGAGAAGGAGGTTGGGTTTCCTTTGTTTCCGACTTCTTTGTAAAATATGAGTTAATAGCCTGAATATTAAGTATGTAAAATCAGAACTCAAATCGTAACCCTTTAAAATACGTTAACTTACCCTTTGCTTCATCTTTGTGAAACAAGAGCGCGCATTTTAGATTTACAAGCGATTGCCCCTAATGTCAAATGCAATTCTGACAATACGAAATAGAGCACACGTTATCGATAATTTTTTGTAATCGAAAGAAACGGAACAAAAACCATTGCATAGTTATAGGAAAAACATTTTTTGAAAATCGATATGCTTTTGAAATCAGAGTAATCATTTTTTTATAAAATCAAAATTTATGCTAGCTTTTCATTAACGGGCATGCTATTTGATCCTTAAATCCATCGAGAAATTGATTTACTGATATTAGTATCTTCTTAGCAAAGTTCACACTGTTAGATTTGGATATACAATTTGCTTGTTTCATTATCCAAGTCGTAGAGTGTATATATGTACAGTGAGGTGCACAAATGAGTACATACTTTTTGTAAGTGTAATTTACACTTCATACAAAAAAACGGAATGAGGTAAGCTCAACATTTCTTTTGCTCATATTGAGCAGGAAGAATGTGCTGAAAAATAATTCGTTCAGAGTTATGGATATGTATCTCTCAGTGTTGTATTTCCCCTACAGGCAATGAAGGATATCCGGGTTTCAATCATAACAAAGGCAAAATCCAATGGGTACCTTGTTCTTTACTTCATATCACAGACAACCTAATATATTGGCTAATTTGTGCTTCATATGCAACCGTAAGTTTATATTTGAAAATTAGCAAGCTCACTTAAATTATGTAGCACGAATGTTTGTTTGAAATGTTTTGACAGAATTTGGCCAGTGAAGACAAAAATAAAAATAGCAGACTAAAAAATTATGCTATGTGGAGATGGAATGATAGTATGCTTTATACTTCCTAATCATCTTTCTTTTACAACATTAGCCGTGTTTTATTATGCATTTATGATCTTTATAGATCATTGGTTTGCACGCATTGCAACAACAACACAAGATCCAGATAGCTATCGGGATCATTTATCGTGATCCGAAATTTGATTCCGCTATTCCCTGCTAGGTTCATGGAAGCTGATTTGCCTGGAAACCATTTCCAATTTACAGCATTGCCTGATAGGTATACAAAATATTATTTTTTGAACTAGATTTTAATACTCACTTTTATTCCTTCATTAAGTAATATTGTGCTAACAGTAATACAAAATTTGTATTTCAATTTTAATTTCCAACAATTTTGTGTGATTTGCACAATTGTTTTGCGTTTGCCGGTGAAAATTGTAATCATCATCGTAAAAGATGTGCAAACACTTGCTCTGAAGAGAAGAAAAATTATGTTGGCATGGAAACACTGCCCGCAAATATCGCAGCATCGACAGGAGTTAATTGTCAAACTACTGTCAGAACACAAAATAAAAATGCTTCCATGATCTGGAGCGTTTTATTTACACACATGATCCATATGGATCATCCGTGCATAATAAAACACGGCTATTAAGTAAATATTAAGAGCCTCTCATTCGTAACTATTCAACATAAAGTATTAGTCCAATTATAGTCCACCCTACATTTTCCTATTAGGGTGACGTATAGAATGTAGATACACCCAAATTATGTTTAACTCTGAAAAAGTCTGTACCCTGGTTCAGTTCATCCATCATCTGTCATAAAGTAAAATGGCGTTGTCGGAATCGGGTGTGTGACTATTTCAACTAAGTCAAAAAATTACTAAAAAAAAATTCTCAATAACTAACAAAAAAGAGTGAGAGTATTCTGAAGTATTTGTGTCGAAGTGAATATAGTTTTTCCTAATTTTAGTGAAACCTAATCAGTTAAAATCCTCTTTTAAATTCTGGCTATATATTTTTCATGTTTTAGAAAAAAGCTATTGTTTCTCTACACGTCAACCAAATCCATTAAAAATAAGTTAAATATAACAATTGACCAATAAATTTTCTCTACAAAAGTATTTCGTTTATTTAAAATACAGAAAAACATTTAATCACAGCCAAAACTGATTTTTTTAAGTTTTATTTTTATTTCTGCAATAACATGAAGTTCAGTATTTTTTAAGTATTCAAAACTAATATAAATAAAAAAGTGATTTTGAGTTTTTATGGTAACTCCAGAAATCTGAAAATCTCGTAATTTTCGGGCGTGTATAAGTTTTAAGTTAGTTCAAAAGGCAAACGAAGAAACATATATGCCCTAGAACGTTTAATAAAAGGGTGTGTTGTCTTACCTATCTATATATTCAATGAGCCACCATCATAACTGAACCAGGAGTATTTGGCGAGTGCATAAGAATAAAGGGACTATGAAGAAATTGTCGATAATATAGTTCCACACATAAAAACAATAATGATAACAAAACGTAAGTATGCAAGAAAATTAGGGTCATTGAATTTTTCGTTTGGATGATATATCTACTAGATTTTTGTGAATACATAACTATTTACACAGTGAGATTGGCTCTTAAAAGGAACTAGGTCAGATGAATGACCAGAAAAAAAGGACGAAAAGAATAAAATTTTATCAGTGCATTACACTTGACAAATCTCTTAGGAGTCATCAAATAAACAGGTCTTCAATTACGTCATTAAGTTTGTAATCATTATTCAAATTTTGTATTTTTTACTGTGTTGTACTATGTTTTGTTTCGGTATATTTTATTAAGTTTGTTCTATTTTGATTTGGTGACTTGGAATTTTTTCAAGTCATTCGAGAAGACAATGTGTTACTTTTTTTTATTTCAACCGCTGTTGTTTTTTTTCGTGTGGGTAGCTTCTGCCCATGACTACCACTTATTTGGAGCACATGATAGGTGCTAGTTTTTTGTTGCTTTGTAAAATTTCATGTTTACTTGATATTTATTTTATCTCAACACAAATTCAGATACGGTTTTAATTTGCTTATATTTTACCTTTGCAAAGAAAATGGAAAATACCTGGAATGACTCAGATACGGTGTATGTAGCTTTACGTATAATAGATTGAGCTGGATTAAAAAGTTTTATGATTATGAAATGGCTTCTAGAGCTGTTCAGAAGTTCAGAAATGCTAATCGTGGTGCATATAAAAAAAACCGATCAAGTGTGAGTTTTACTCACGCGTCGAGTGTTTCGTTCTTTCGTCAACAGATAATTTAAGTTAAGGCAACTAACAACGTCAGGTGGTTCTTATTGTGTCGAATAAAGCTAATCAAAAGAAAAATCTTTCTCATTTGCTGAACGTGCCAAGCGTATGAAAATTGGGGGCGGGTTTCTATTATGCGCACTAAGTAATCATTTTTATTTTTTATTTATTTTTGTGGCTTAAAATTACATAAAAAACATAAAAATATTTTTTTTAAGGAAATGAAAAAAAAAAACGCTTTTTTTAATAAGTTTTTTTTTCTTAAGTTTACATTTTTTTTATTTATTTTGTTTTTTTTTTTTTTAATCAAAGCGTGTTTATGTGAGCTATACACAAGGTTTTTAAACATTTTTTTCCAAAATCTACATAAATACTCTGCAGCTTGAAGCAGCTCTTCAACTATAAAAAAAACCCGGTCAAGTGTGAGTTTTACTCACGCACCGAGGGTTTCGTTGTTTCGTCAACAGATTAGAAGTAAGGACATAATTTAAGTCAAAACAACTAACTACGGCTACCTGCCGTTTTCGAATAAAGCTAAACAAAACAAAAGTCTT
Source organism: Syritta pipiens (assembly GCA_905187475.1). Classification (NCBI taxonomy): domain Eukaryota; kingdom Metazoa; phylum Arthropoda; class Insecta; order Diptera; family Syrphidae; genus Syritta; species Syritta pipiens. The sequence goes on along the minus strand of LR994572.1, from coordinate 56,591,153 downwards.
TCTCATTTGCTGATCGTGCCAACCGTGTGACAATTGATTTAGTGAACTTAAGGGAAATGGTCTCAAGCACCATTGAACAATTAATTAATTGAAACAATTAATCAGCAGTTCATGAAAGTTAGCTTACCCAGCAGCTAAGCAATTCGAATCATAACGTATTCGGCAGTAAGAAATAGCCACTTAGTCATCTAAAACACTAATGTGGTCAACACTAATCAAGTACTCGTGTTTGAAATTCAAAAAAAATTCAAATTTTACACTAGGATCTATTATTTGACTTTTGGCATGTGAAAATCACATTGAAGCAATAACAAAAATAATGTGCAATTTTGTTTTTGTTTCTTTAGAATTCTTTATGTTCACTTTTATTCAGTGACAAAATTTAAAATCTTTCCAACAGCATATTCATATATATCGCAACCAATAGAAAAGAGCGTATTAGGAAATCGTCTGAGCACACATACACGTACAAATAAGTGATTCTTTTATTTTCTTTAAAAAAATTACAATAACAAAGCTATTATGATCAATCATTTCTTTACTTCGCTTTGTTCTTTAAGAGAACGCTCAGGTTCACAGGCCTTTAATAGAGCGAAAAGATATTTCAGAATTTAACAGAATATAGAAACTTTTTTAAGACTCCTTTGCGTCCTCGATTAAGTTAGTAACGTATTCAAGCTATTTGAATTGGATTTTAACAATTTTAAAAAAATAAAAAATGTGAAAATAGCGAGAAACCCCCTTCGAAGAAGAAAATAAAATAGAAAGCAAAAAAAGGCAACTGGACAAGTCGAGGACCGAACCCAGGACCCTCAGAGCAGAGCGAGCGCTATAACCACTCCGCCAAAGCCGCTTCAAGATTCCATTGTCTTTTTTGGTATAGAAAACGCGTAGAAAACTTTGTATGTGTGAGATAATCGCTAGTTGCCCTTTTTTAGCAAAATGCTCATATAATTTAAATCGTTAATATTTCGAAATATTGTATGAAAATAATTTTTTTCTTGTATAAAATTTTTTGATTCTATTGATGCGATTTACAAAATGGCGTTTTCAGATCTTTAAAATTCGTATGTCATTGTTTTTTGGTTTGTGGCCAATAACTCAAAAACTGTTTGAGCCAGGATGCTCGAACTAAATTTAAACTAAAGATTACATCGAGACCCACCTTCTAGATTTTATTCAGATTTTTAAACCCGCGGGCGTGGAAATGCGAGGGGGGGGGACGCTTTTTTTCGCACTTAAAGCTTAATATCTCAAAACTGAGCTTTGGACCAAAAAGCTCAAAATCAAAACTGTGTTTTATTTTACAAAACCTATCCAACGGTACCTAACTCAATTAATTCCTGTAAAAAAAAATTTAAAGAAATTATTAATTTATTTTAGTAAGAATAAAAAATCATATGAGATTTCTGAGTATTTTTGCAATATTGCGATGAGTTGCCCCATAGCTCCAATTTTTTTCAGATTTTTTTGCCCATTATTTTAGAAAATAAGGTATGGGACATGGTACATAAGTCGGTTTTTTGAAGTTTGCGGGCTTATAACTTTTTACCAATAAGACTAAGATGCTAATGGTAGTACAACTTTTCGATTTAGCTACCATTCTCTTACCAACGATATCCATATCAAGTATTAAAGAAAAAGAAACTATTTTTTTATTTTAGTATTAGTACTAACTTTTTCGCTAGTAAGTAACTTTCTTAAAACTTTTTTCCGGAACTTTCTTTGGGCAAGTGAAGTACATCATCTGTATAAATTTCATTTCTTAATTTCAGGCGGTTCACCAGGTACCTAAGATAAAGCTTAATTACAGACAGACAGACATTTTTGTAGTCTCCGCCCCGCCCCCTTTCCAATGACACCCATATTGACCATAAAAGTTAATAAAAGTTTTTTCAAACGTTAGTTTCAGTACTAACTTTTTCTTTAATATACGACTAAGTCCGGAAAAAATTCCTGATTTATTTTTGGGTTGCCAGATACATATCCATTCCAAATTTCATCCCTTTACTACAGAGGATTCAGAAGTTATTAGCAAATATGTAAAGGCGACAGACAGACAGACAGACGGACACCGAAGTGATTCTATAAGGGTTTCGTTATTCCTTTGAAACGAAACCCTAAAAAACGAATTAGAATAATTGTCATTGTAAAATTGTCTTTTAACGACTCTTCACGGAATTTCGTTTATTTTGGGTGTGTGTGCTACCAGGGGCAACAGAAGGACTGTCAGAATTATTGTTTTTTGTAAATGAACCAGCAATCGGTGTGAGAACAGTGCTACAAGTTTAAGTTAAAACCCCTGCGCGCTTATAACGAATTTGGATAGTGGATAAGCGTATAGCAAAAACTTTAAGTAGGAAAGTTCTGGTGTATTTATAGTATAGGATTGGTGGCTCGCTCCGCTCGCTAACAGGATTTTAACCCTGTTATTCCTCGCGAAAATGATTTTACAAAACATCTTAGAATAAGTCAATTTAACTAAAAAATATACATGCCGATTATGGAATCCGGCGGATGGACTGCGGCGGGAAAATTTTCGCATTCACTTATTTTCCAATTATTGAAAACGCAATCGTGAAAATTTTCGAATGCCAGTAAAGTAGTGTAAAAAATGCTATTATAGAAAACGCAACACATCCGCACTCCATACATTTTATCACGTTTGCAATCCGAATGAAATCTGTTGCGGATTCGAAAGACAAACGATGAGTTTGAACAATAGGAAGTTAGTATTCAGTATTCAGACGACAAATTACACGTTTGCAGTTTGAGGCAATGTGCAGTGGCGCTATTCGCGCAAAATAAGAGCATCATGGCTTGCACCAAGATATCTTGCATACATCTTATGATCACAAATCTAAAATAAAACGTTAGAAGTTCTTTAATAACTATTCATAATTTCATAAATTACTATCATAATGTTTAGGCTATATGTGCGTTTTCTATTGTAAAATAGATGGAAATTTTTTCCCGACGGCTTTGCTATTTTCGCATGCGTTCCATCTATGCACATAATCACACCAGGAATCCTTGATTTCTAGTAAAAGTACAAATTTGCTTCCCGCTTTTCTTCTTCGCTCATTTGTATTGTTATCCATTTTGGACATAATTGTTCTTCGAGTAACCCAAAAACTTCGGAAAGAACTACGAAAACTGTTGGTTATGCAATTTCAAGATCGAAGTATTTGCCAGTGCCGGTTTGATATCCACCCTCAGCCAGGAACCTTAAGCAGGCAGCCAACTTAAGTTCCGGAGTTAAGGATGTGGATCTAACCGCTGGTGGCAGTTTTTCTTTCAGTACGTTCAACACGAAGTTTAATGCCGTTTTATTTAGCCTGAAGTATTTTACAAATCTTAAAGAAAAATAAACAAATGAATACTGGGTCTTAGGTCTTAGGTAAACGTGACTGCCTACGCTGTAGCGCAGGCTCACTTAGGCCACTTATTGGCCCATTGTGTTGTCACACATCCGGATTGTTTTCAATTTCGCCGGACTCGCTGCCTATAGATTTCCTGCAAATACACCAAACCAAAGTATTAGCAGGCATGTCATACTACCTGTTTGAAGCCAACGTTGGTAGTCTTGTAGTGGGATCTGTTTATGAAGCCGCTGATGCGCCTTACATCCATGCTAGCGAGTTCGCTTAACTCCTTAAAGAAGTATGCACCTAGAGTGCGCTTCCTCGTGCGTGCGAGTGCTGGGCATGTTCCTAGAAGATGCAGTACTGTCTCTTCTTCCTCCTCATCTCTGCAGCTTCTGCAGAAATCATTGGAGGGGATTCCCAGTCTTTTGGCATGATTGCCAAATAAGCAGTGGCCAGTTAGAACTCCCACTAGTCTGCCTATATTTGCCCTACTTTCCGAGAGCAGCTGCTCTGTCGTGCCCCTATCTATCTTCGGCCACACTAGCCTAGAGGTGCGGCAGCTGTGTAGATTGCTCCATCTGGAGTTTGCTGCCGTTATGGCTTCTGCAGTTAGCTGTGAACCAACCTCCTGCATGGAGGGTCCGGGGGTCCCCTGATTATTATTTGAGTCCGATTCCCCTCCTATTCTTGCTAATTCGTCAGCTCTTTCGTTGCCTAGAATACCCGTGTGCCCAGGGACCCAGCACAGGGTGAGACTACATCTGTCCGCCATCTCTTTGAGAGATTGGCGACATTGTTTTACCATTCTTGATCTTATCAATGGTGTTTCCAGAGCTTTTATGGCCGCCTGACTGTCTATGTAGAGTACAATAGACTGACCATCTATCGAACCCATGGACAGCAAGCGCGCTGCCTCATGAATAGCTGTTATTTCCGCTTGGAATACACTACAGTGGTCCGGGAGCCTGAGGGACCTCGCAATGTTTAGTCGTTCAGAGAAGACTCCCATGCCCGTGCCCTTTTCCGATTTTGAACCATCCGTGTATACTTCCAGAGCAGCCTGGTTTCTCACACTGTCTTCCTCCCATTCCTCTCTATTCGGTATCCTTATTCGATAGTTTCTATCGAAGTCCTCCTGAGGTGGAAGGTAGTCTGTGCGAGGTGGGATTTTGTTATTACGTAGAATAGCAGTATGACCTGCTGTCTGGTGTCCTTGCCACCTTCTGCTATCCCTTAGTCTGATTGCTGACCTTGTGGCCACGTATTTCCCGTGTATGTCTACGGGAAGTATGTTTAGCATCGTTTCCAAGGCAGCCGAGGGGGTGGATCGTACCGATCCGGTTATGCACAGGCACGCTGTCCTTTGAATCCTACCCAGCTTTCTAACGTTATCGTCTGTGCCTAGTGCTGGCCACCAGACGATTATTCCATAGAATAGAATAGGCCTTACAATTGCAGTGTATGCCCAATGTGCGATTTTTGGCTGAAGACCCCACCTGGAGCCAAGGGCTTTTCTACAGGTGTATAGTGCCACTGCCGCTTTCTTCACACGCTCCTGGATGTTTGGCTTCCAGTTGAGCTTGCTGTCGAGTATAATACCAAGGTATTTGGTTGTTTTCGAGAAACCCAGTTCTTTATTTTTGAACCTCAGAGGTCTCAGGGAAGGTAATTTGTATTTTGACATGACATGACATCTCTGATAGTGTCCGGGAATTTTCCCGTGACGGCTATTGCGATGTCGTCTGCATAGGCAATTGGTTTACATCCAACTGAGCTAAGCTCCAACAGAATTTCGTTCACCACTAATAGCCACAATAGCGGTGATAGCACCCCTCCTTGTGGTGTTCCCCTACAGGTCGCCCTACTGGTGTGATGACTACCTAACTCGGCCCTTACGATCCTATTGGATAACATGTTGTTAATCCAGTTGCAGAGGCTTCTGTTTATATTAAGCTTGTATAGTGCTTGCTTGATAGCTTCTGAGCTAACATTGTTGAAGGCTCCCTCTATATCCAGGAATGCTACTATAGTGAATTCTTTGTGCTCAAAGGATTTTTCTATAGTGCTTACCAGAGAGTGGAGTGCCGTTTCCGTTGAGAACCCTTTGCGATACGCATGTTGGGCCTGGGATATTTCGTGTTGTGAGATATTCTCACGTATGTATATCTCTATCAGTCTTTCAAGCGTTTTCATAAGAAACGATGATAAGGTGATAGGTCTGAAGTCTTTTGGGGAGTTGTGGTTTGCTTTCCCACATTTGGGGATAAACACCACCTTCGATCTTCTCCACAAGGATGGAGTATGACCTAGCCTGATGCAGCTCCTAAAGATATTTAGCAACAGTGGTGCTAGGATTTCGAACCCTTTTTGGAGTTCCTTATACCGTTCAGTCCCGGGGACTTGTACGGTTCAAAACTATTTACCGCCCACCTAAGCTTTCTCAGCGTTATGAGTCGGTCGGGTAGAGGCCCAGGCAACTGTGTGTGGGTCACTCCAGAATTATCCATCGGATAGATATTACCTGGAAAGTGTGTGTCGATTAGCAGGTCTAGAGTATCACCGCCAGACGTCGTCCACTCTCCGGTCGCGGTTTGTAAAAAAGATGGCATGGTGGAGGTTTTGGAAAGTATTCGCCGCAGTCGGCCACAGTCACTGGTCTTTTCTATGTTGTCACAGAAATTTCTCCATGACCTTCTCTGCTCTTTCCTTAACTCCTTTTTGTAGGTCTGTAGGCTACCTTTGTAAAGGTCCCAATCAGACTTTTCCATGGTCGCTTTAGCGCGATTGTAGCGTTTCCTGCTGGCTTTTCTTAGCTCTGCAAGTCCAGAGGTCCACCATGGTGGCCTCCGTCCTATCTTGCGCCTGCTAGTTGGGCAGGCCTCAGAGAAGGAGCAGTTCATGGCTTTAGTTAGGTTATTGACTAGCAGATCTACCTCTGGTCCTGATGCAGGTTCAGTGTCGAGTCTGCTGTCTAGCCTGTTTTTTAAACCATTTGTGTAGGATTGCCAGTCTGTTCTTCTTGGATCTTTGAAGATTTCGACCGGCATTATCCTGAGATTTAAGGAGAATTGTATGTAACGGTGATCCGAAAAGGATACCTCGCTAGATACCTTCCATTTATTGACGTTTATCGTCTGATTTTTAGAGATTAGGGTGATATCTAAAACCTCCCTTCTTATACTGTTAATAAATGTTGGCTCTGAGCCCAGATTGCAAATACTAAGGTTAGTGTCTACTATGAAATCAAAAAGAGACTCACCTCTCTTGTTTATGTCGCTGCTTCCCCAGATTGTGTGATGCGCATTCGCATCACCTCCAATCAAAATGTGAATTTTGGCCTCCTCTGCCGCTTTTATGGCATTTCTCATTGTTGCTGCCGGTATTGGTCCCTCGTCGTCGTATGGCAAATACGCCGAGGGGACCCATATCTTTCTCCCTCTCTCTCCGCTTAACTCCAGACACGTGAAGTCTGAGTCGCTGAAATTTGGAAGGAAGAATATTTTTAGACTGCTTTTAGCTAAAATGCAGGTTCTTGGTTTACCTGTACTTTTAACGCTAAATAGCGTATAGCCTTTTACCCTCAATCCTGCTATGCGGTCGCTTGTGACCCATGGCTCCTGGATTAGGGCAATGTCTTCTCCGCTTCTTTGAAGATGGAGCGTTAGGTTAGCAGAGGCTGCTTTTGAGTGATGGAGGTTAATCTGTACTAGACTTAGGAACATATCCGGTCTGCACAGATCTCTCCACGATAGTGGTATCCGCCTCCTCTGATTCAGAGGAATACTGGGTAGAAGACAAACAATTGTTTGAACTCCCACATCGTCCGGTAGAGATAAAATATCCTTCGTCCTGCTTTTTATTTTCCAACGAATTTCTCTGGAACAATTTTCTTCGCCTTCTTCCATATAAAAAGCAATTGTGTCCATTTTATTGTTTGTTTTGCACTTTTTATTCACACCGTACTTATTCTTTAACACATTAAAAACACGAAAAATGGAAAATTGACAGAAAACAGCTGATTCGAGAAAGGATCGATAATGAGGTTTTGCGGACCGATAATGTGATGCATCCGCCGGATTCTATAATAGGCTTGAACTGCGAATGCGGATGCGTTGCGGATCGGTCACGGTCAATCCGCCGGGTTCCATAATCGGCATGATAAAAAAAATCGAAAGCCGAAAATCACTTTAGTGAACTCAAGGAAAATCGTCTCAACCTAGTCCATTGAGACAATTAATCGGCAGTTCATGAAAGTTAGCTTACCAAACAGCTAAGCAATTCGAATCATAAAGTATTTGGCAGTATTTTTATTAGTAGATAGCCACTTAGTTGCTTAAAGCACTACTATGAAACAAGCACAAACATCCAAGAAATTAACAAAAAAAAAAAAAAAAATTTTATACTAGGATTTATTATTCGACTTTTGACATGTGAAAATCACATTAAAGCAATAACAAAAATTATGTCCAATTTTGTTTTTGTTTCTTTAGAATTCTTTATGTTCGCTGGCAAAGTTTAGAATTTTTCCAACAGCGCATTCATATAAATCGCAACCAATAGAAAAGAGTGTATCAGGAAATGATCTGAGCACACATCCACGTAAATCTTGTTTTTTCCAAAAAAAAAATTACAATAACAAAGCTCCTATGATCAATCATTTCCTTATTTCGCTTTTAAGAGAACTGATTGAGAGAAGAAAACTGTCATACAAAATATTCGCTCAGGTTCACAGGTTTTGAAAAGAGCAAAAAATGTATTTCGGAATTTAAGAAAATATAGAAACTTTCCTTTGCGTTCTCGATTAACGCATTCAAGCTATCCACTTTTATTTAAATTGGATTTTAAGAATTTTGAAATAATAAAAAATGTGAAAATAGCGAGAAACCCCACTTTGGAGAAAAAAAAAACAAGAATAAAAGCAAACCCAAATCGAGGATCGAACCTAGGACCCTCAATGCAGAACGCGAGCACCATAGCCGCTTCTCCAAGGCCGCTTCGAAATTCTTTTTTTGGGATTGGAAACGCGTAGAAAACTTTGTGTGCGTGTGTGTGTGAGATAATCGCTAGTTATCCTTTTTTAGCAAAATGCTGATATATTTTAAATCGTTCATATTTCGAAAAATTATGTGCAAATAAAATTTTTTCGTATTAAAGCCTCATATCTCGAAAACTGAACCTCAGAACAAAAAGCTCAAAATGAAAACTGTCTTTTATTTTACAAAACCTATCCAACGGTGCCTAACTCAATCAATTCCGGTATAAATAAATTTAAAAAAACTAGTTCTTTATTTATTTAAGTACGAATAAAAAATCATCAGCGGAGTTCCATTGAAACAGGTGGAGAAGTTTAAGTATCTCGGGGTCTTTTTCACGAGTGATGGGAGGAGCAATACTGAGCTTTCCTGTAGGATTGGCCAAGCTGGGTCAATTTTGAATCATCATCTGTATAAATTTCATTTCTTAGTTCCAGGTGAAGGTTTAATGACAGACAGAGAGACATTTTTGTAATCTACGCCCTGCCCCCTTTCCAATGACACCCATATTGACCATCTAAGTTAATTATAGGTTTTTCAAATGTTGGTACTAACTTTTTCATTAGTGTTCGACTAATTCGAGAAAAAATTCGCGATTTATTTTCGGGTTGCCCACACATTAATTGCAAATTTCATCCCTTAACTACAGAGGGTTCAGAAGTTTAGAAGTAAGGATTAAATACAAGTTAAGGAAATTATGTTAGTTAAATTCACTCAAATTCCTCATTTGGTTTCAAATAAAACTAAAAAGCCAAAATCCTTTTCCATTTCTTTGTTGTGCCGTGTGAAAAATGCTTTGGTGATTCTAGAAAAATAGTTGCAAGCTTTCTTCTTGATGCAAGCACACATCACGGTCCTCATTATTTTCTCATAAATTACTCATATTATTAGTGCCTAACTAACAATAGAAGCAGGCTTGTAAACTGGCAATTCAACCTTTAAGATGGAAACCGCATGCATCGTCAATTTCCGTGTTGCAGTTGTTGGTTGATAATTGAAGCTTAATGGAATTAAAATTATAAAGCAAACACGAGCATCGTGATGGAGGACCGTATTAAATCGTGTCATTCTTCTTCTTTTGCGGGCGCTACAGTCCGGGATGGACCTGGGCCTCAGCCAACATGCCTTGCCATCTAACGCGGTCTTGGGCCAGTTTCGTACGCCCAGCTGAATAAGGTCCCAATCCAACTGGTCACGCCACTTTAGGCGAAGTCTTCCTCTACCGTGTTGTCCATCATGGTTGGACTCGAAGATTTTACGAGCCGGAGCGTTAGTGTCCATACGCTCCACATGACCTAGCCATCTCAGTCGGGACACTCAAATTCGTTTAATTAGATCGATGTCGCTATACAGCTCGGAGATTTCATCGTTTAGTCTTTTCCTCCAAACTCCCTCTGTGCAAACGGGACCAAAAATAATCCGAAGAACTTTCGTCTCGAAGCGGCCAAGAATCTCTTCGTCCGCATTTAATTGTCCAAGTTTCTTCGCCATACAGTAGAACTGGGATTATCAAGGTCTTATAAATAGATAGCTTGGTACTTCGGCATTTGTTTCTCAGCTGCCGTCTAAGCCCAAGGACACAGCGGTTGGCCAGGGTTATCCTTCGTTGTATCTCCGCGTTCGTATCATTTGCGGAATTTACTTCGGATCCTAGGTAGACGAATCCTTTCACCACTTCGAATTTATATCTGTCCATTGTGACGTTTTGCTCAAGACGTCGGTGTTGTTGGGCTCTTTTTGTAGACAGCATGTATTTCGTCTTACCTTTATTCACTGCAAGACCATCTTATTTATTTATTTATTTATTTATTTATTTATTTATTTATTTATTTATTTATTTATTTATTTATTTATTCATTCATTTATTTATTTATTTAGTGAGTAGTTGTACAGACTTGTGGAAGATCGTGCCTCTAGTGTTGACGTCCGAGTTACGCACGATCTTTTCGAGAAGTCGCATGACAGTGCATCGCCTTGTCTAAACATAAAAATGTTTGTTCTTGAAATCAAAGGTCTCGGTGAGGTTTTTACCGACCTTGCCAAGACTAGACAACGCGCTATATATCTCGCCTTAAAGTCGAAAATTAGGTGGCGTGTATCGACTTGGAACTCCTGGGTCTTCTTTAAGATTTGCCGCAGTGTAAATATCTGGTCAATGGTGGATTTCGCTGGCCTGAACCCGCACTGATATTGGCCAATCAAGTTGTTAATAAAAAGTCTCAGGCGGGTACACAAAACGGCAGAGAAGATTTTGTACGCGATGTTCAGGAAACTTATACCTCTGTAGTTGGCGCAGTTTAGAGCGTCTTCTTTCTTTAGGATCGGGCAAACGATGCTGAGATTCCATACATCGGACATACTTTCATCCGACTAAATCTTACAGATGAGTTGGCTCATCTCCACCGGCTTTCAAGAATTCGGCTGGCAGTCCATCGGCACCAGCGGCTTTATTGGATTTAAGCTTGGTTATCACTGCCGATACTTCACTGCGGTCAGGGGGGCGAAATTCGTGTCTATCATGTGATCCTTCCATATTCTCAGCACCGAATGAATACGAGTCTCACTCGTTTTTTTTATCTGTTGGTAAAAGTTCCCGAACGTCCTTACTGCAGTAGCACCTCTCAATTTCTTCAATCGTGCGCTTCTCGTGTTTTTTTCTTACGGAGAAGTCGGTGTTTTTTCCTTCTTTTCTGCTCGTAGAACTCGCGGGCGGCTCTCGTCTTTCTTTGCAGCGCCGCTTTGTAGGCATCTTGCTTCGCTGCGTGTGCTCGGAATTTGGCTAGCACTAGGAAGTCTATATTAGCGCCTCGGAAAGTCCGAACGTCCAGAATGCTGGTGGAATGTCTTGCGTCAATCGCAATATGATATATTTGGTTGGCGATCTGTAGATCGCCATGTACCTTTATGGATGGTAAGATGAGCGAATCGAAACATTAAGGTTGCGCCCCGTGCAAAGTTGATAAGCCTTAGTCCATTGTCGGAGGTGGTAGGCTATGTTTTCCGAATATTGCCTACTTGCTACCAAATATTGCCTCCTTGCCCAACTTCGCGTTAAAATCGCCGAGGACAGTCTTAACGTCAAAGCTAGGACATTGCTCGTATGTTTTGTCGGGAAGCTCGTAGAAGCAATCCTTGGTTGCGTCATCTTTCTCCTCTGTAGGGGCATGTGCAAATATGAGGCTTATGTTGGGGAATCTGACCTTGATACGGATCGTTACCAAGCGTTCATTAATACACATAAAGCTTAGAACTTCTTGCCTAAGTCTACTGCCAACAAATCCGCATAAAAATAGGCTCTTTGTAGCAGTCACCATAGTAGATATCACAGTTCCTCATCTTTCGTTTGCCCGGCCCGTCCCATCGCAATTCTTGGACTGCGGTGTTATCCGCCTTATAGCAGTCGAAGGCCTCCGCAAGCTGTTCGGCAGCCGGAGTTTGCTGGGAAGTAGATTGAAGCTCATTGGGAACATTACTAAAAATAGAAGTTAATCTTTTCATTTTATTCAGGTGTACAAGTTGGTCAACCTGGCCCAACTTACCCCACATCTAGTTTGATGGACATTTTGCGTCATAGTTAAAAAAAATACTCAAGACAGTTAATATTTTTAAATGAAATACTAAAACATAATAGCGTGCCTCAAAAAAAAAACTGCACCTTATGTAAAACGTTAACTTTTTGGACACTAGAATAATGATAATAATGAAAACTTTGTTTTTACTTTTTCACCTTAAAAATTAAAAATGGTGTGGTCCTTATCTGCAATAACACGGCTGAACCAGAATCTCTGACACACTTCTGCTTCTGTCGGGCGCTTGCCAGAGCAAGATTACAGACTCTAGGCAAACCCTGCCCTGATTCTATCGGCGAGGTTTTTCGGGTGAATATTAAAGATTTGATTTCATTCCTCAACGCCGCACGATGGTTCTAAATCCTAATTTATATTCAACTTTTCAAAGCTGTGGTTACAAAACGGCACTTAGTGCTAATTGGGCTCTCTAAGAACCAAAACCCCTCACACACACACACACATACACACACTCCTTATTTGCTAATACAATGCAATTAAAACCGATCCTACACAGCCTGGTTAGTGTGTCCTTTTCATTCCTATCTGATCCTGTTCGTGTAGTGCTTGCGGTTCTTGAGAAATTCGCGTGGCCCAACTTGCCCTGTGGCCCAACTAGTCCCGCTCTACCCTATATAATTTGTTTCACAATAATTTTCGGAATCTTCACTACGCAGCTGAAATACGTCTTTTGCTGAAATCTCATTTCTTAAGTTCAAGTGCTTCACCAGGTACCAAGATTAAAGCTTAGTGACGGACAGACAAACATTTTTATGATCTGCGCCGCGCTTTTGAAATTTTTTCTTTAATTTTCGATTAACAAAACAACAAACACTCATGGTCTATTTTTCGGTTGACTAGATCTATCTTCAGTCCAAATTTCATCCCTTAATTCCAAAGGACTTAAAAGTTATAGGCAAATATGTAAAAGAGGACAGACCGAGAGACGGACATCAAAGTGATTCTATAAGGGTTTCATTATTCCTTTGGAACGAAACCCTAAACATTTAGATGTTATTAGTAAATATGTTAAAGACGACAGGCAGATAGACACTAAAGTAATTCCATAGGGGCTCGTTATTTCTTTGGAACGAAACTCTTAAAAAAGGATTTCCTGTACTGTATTCACGATAATTTGACGGCATCAATTAATTAATTTGATTAAATTAATCATGATTAATAATGAATAAAAAAGCAATCATAATCGTGATTAAAAAAGTAATCTTAATCATGATTAAAAGTAGTCATTAAGGTTGATTGTGATTAAAAAAAACTAATCTCAAAAACGTTAATTCTACAAATAAATAATGTGTAAGCAAATTTCAAACGAGAACTTTGGTGCACCACTTTTCTTCGTGTGAGGGACACTTTGTCTTCAGTTAATTAGATGCATTTTTCTATTTGTATGCAATCGTCCGACTAGATGAGTAGCCTGAAAACTAACCACACATTGTACGATTGATCACGACCATACCCAACACCCATAAGACGACTGATCACGATAACGCTCTGTTTAATCATGAGAATTCATGGTGGCTTTTTAGGTTAATTTTTGAGTATAACAAAATTTCGCATAATTTAATAATATGCTATGACACTGAATTATATAAATGCACATTTGTGTTGCTTCGCAACCAATGACAAGGCGAAGGTGCCAATATTGCACTCATGTGCCAAATGTTTTCTGTGCTTCAGCTGTTTCTGCTTCCCTGAACGGAGAGGGCTTTACTTCGATGGTTTGGTGGCGTGGCACGAATGTCCCCATCACGACTTCCGAGGCGCGCCTTGATTCGGTGTCCGTCAGGAAGGCATAATTAAATTTTTTGATTATGATTTTTAATCATTAATCAGATTGAATTTGGGCCACACTGCTTGACGGTTAGGGCACGATATTTACTGAATGTTTTTAAAGCCATTCTTTCTTCGTACCATGTGCCAACAGGTTAATTACTACAAACTATGCGTAAAAAATGTTTTTTTTACCGAAGAGGTTGCAAAATGGTGTTCCTTCCTGAAGAAATTTTATGCGTTCTTAGATGCAGTTAATAATGCACATTTATTTTAATTGTTTATGTTATGTATGCTATGGCCCGATATTGCTGAAGCTATGTGTACTTCTATCAGCTAAATCATAATTATTACTATAAAAACTGGCGTATGAATGCTATTTGCCGCACACTGAAATGAGTATACATTGTGTTTTGTAAATAAACCAGCAACATAGTTCATGACTTGTTAATTGTTCCGACTGTATATTTATGCGTGCATGTAGACAAAAGAATCGTACTATTTTTTCTTGCATAGGATGTTTATGTCGAGCATATGGTATATGTAGGTTGCTTTGAATATTTTATGTTTACCATTGTCAAGTTATGCACTTTGTTCTCTGCAGTTAATTACTTACAATTAAATATTAATCTTAGTTTTGTTTTCTTTGCTTTCAGATGGCCATATTTTAACACAGCAGCGAAATTCGGCGCCACGTTGTAATGATAATCGAAAAAAGTTTTGAGTTCAGATCGAAAATAAGTTGTTTGTTTTAACGTAGCAAAAACCAAAATTAAAAAAAAAAACTACACATATAGCTAAATGTGAAACTAAGTAACAAATATAAACCACCCGAGTGACTTATGTTATTTTAAGACACCTAGTCGATCGAACCGAGCAAATTAAAAGAGGAAAGTTCTGAATTAAAATACAAATATACAAAAAAAAAAAATGTCGGTAGCTGAGATGGCACCTGCTGTTGCAGGTAGCGGCGTTTCCGGTGCCCGTATGACACACTCATTAAGTACTCCCTCTGGTGTCGATGGGACAACTTCAACTCCTAGACATCGTGGTGGCAAAAAGCTGGCAGTTAGAATACAGATGCTTGACGACTCGGTGACGATGTTTCAAGTGCAAGTAAGGCATTTTAAGCTAAGAAAAAGGATAATCTCTCAAATGATTGCATAGGAGGTGGAAGAGAAAACGATTTGTGTGTTTTTAGCGGCGATATAATTGACCAGAGTATAAGACTCCTTAAACATTTAGAAGAAATAACGAAAGTAACCATTTTTGGTCCTTCATGTATCTCAGATAAGGTACACACGGTACGAGGTACAAGAACACTTAATTTATTGAGCATTACAAATTCATATCGTTTCGAAGCTACTGAAAATCTGCACTGCTCTATAACAACTTGTCCAGACCCTAGATTCAAGACAACTTTCTTACGATTGATTCACGTCCAGAGAACCCGACAAAAAATTCAGTTGCAAATTTTAAAAATGAACTAAAGATAAAAGACAAAATTTTTATGTTTAAAAAAAAAAATACAAAAAGATGCAAAAAAAAAACTGGACAGATCGCCGGATAACAAATACTAACCGAATATTCATTACATCTCTTCTAAGTCCTTTGTAGTTTAGATTTTAAATTTGGATTAAAGGTGTGTCTAGGCAACCCAAGGCAACCAAGAAATCACAAGCTAGTTTCTTTATAAAGAATGATTGCTAGACGTGTTTTGATGCGGGCACACATCGCGGTGCTCATTTTTGTTTAATAAATTACTTTTATTGTTAGTGGAGGGGACCTACTGCTTAAAGCTTTCCATGACAGAGGTTACTCCAGGAGGGTTGTCAGTCGTTCGCTGGAGGTGGGGCCGTGAAAAATGTTTGTGGTGTTATTTCCCCGAGCCGGATTCGAACCCAGGTACTTTTGCTTAACAGTCCGACGCACTAACGATTAAGCCACGGCTCCCACAACAACGGGTAAACAGACGCAATGTATTTGCTTGCTTCCTTAATTAGTTACAGTTATTTAAATGGTCCTAATTGTGAAAATTTACTCGCCGTACGCAAACTTTTGTGGATTGATTTTGGCAACATAGGTTGTTGTTTTTGTTATAACTTTTGAATGGATAAGAGTATTGAACTAATTTTGGTAAATTCTGAAGCTTTGGACAAAGCTCTTTTCATATATGCCTTTCAAAACAAATTGACACCTATGATTTTCGAATAGACGCCCTTTTTCCCCAAATTTCTTTATCGTACGCAAACTTTTGTGGAGCATTGTAAGTTAAGTTGCAGAAGGCAGAAGGTCTTAACAATTTTTATGTTTTCCGTAGAAGGAAGGGAGAGTAATGTAGGGAGATTAGAGTTAGGGGACAGTTTATGAATATATTCTTTGATGGTGTTGCATTCGAAGATGAGATGATGTGTGGAAAGATTGGCATTTAAGTCACAGAGTCTGCATTGTGGAGGTGGGTCTTTCTGCATGAGATGTCGGTGTGTGGCCCTAGTATGTTCCAGCCGGAGTCGAATGTAGGTTTTGATCATGCTGGCGTGGAGGTTGTGGGGATACTTGCTGTATTCCAGTATTGGTTGATATAGTTCTTCGTGTCAATTTTATTGGAAATGAAGAACGTAGTGAGAGGTTCCCGGGTAGAGGCTGTTGCAGTCATGTCAGCGTATTCGTTGCCCTAAATTCTAGCATGTCCTGGGATTCAGAGTAGTTTGATGCTGTTTGGATTTTTAATTACCTTTTCCCATATTGAGGAAATGATAGGGAAGTTATTATGAAAGTTTTTATAGCTGCTAAGGTTGATAGATTGTCGGTACAGATGATGACTTTTGTATTACTTACAATGGTCATAGTCCGAAGAATTGCAAAAGCTTCCGCGGAAAAAACCGATGAGAAGTGTGGCAGTAGACCCTTTGATAATAGGTTTCCATTCTCTTTTACAACCGCAAAGGCAGTCCCGGACTCGGTTTTGGATCCATCCGTAAACACAAATTTCCAATTTAAGGACTTGTTAGGTTAGGTTAGGTTGTATGTGGCTGCCTGCTCTATACACAGGCTCACTTAGGCCTATTGTAGGCCCATTGTGCTGCCACTCCTCCGGGTTGCTTCCACCCGATCCGGACTCGCTACCTAAGGGTCTCCTGCAAAACTACCAAACTGTGTTATACTACCTGTCTGATGCCAGTGCTGATAGTCTATTATCCCCTGGTCTAAACCCAGTTGGATCTGCTTATGAAGCCGCTGATGCGCCTCACATCCATGCTATCGAGCTCGCTTAACTCCTTGAAGAAGTATGCACCTAGGGTGCGCTTCCTCGTGCGTGCAAGTGCTGGGCATGTTCCCAGAAGATGTATGGTTGTCTCTTCTTCCTCCTCATCTCTGCAGCTTCTGCAGAAATCATTGGAGGGGATTCCCATTCTTTTGGCATGATTACCAAAGAGGCAGTGGCCAGTTAGAACTCCTACTAGTCTGCCTATGTTTGCCCTGCTTACCGAGAGCAACTGTTCTGTCCTGCACCTATCTAGTCTCGGCCATATTAGCCTAGAGATGTGGCAGGAGTGTAGATTGCTCCATCTGGAGTTTGCTGCCGTTATGGCCTCAGCAGTTAGTTGTGAACCAACCTCTTGCATGGAGGGCCAGGGGGTCCCTTGATTGTTGTTGGTGTCCATTTCCCCTCCTTTCCTTGCTAATTCGTCAGCTCTTTCGTTGCCTAGAATACCCGTATGCCCAGGGACCCAGCACAGGGTAAGACTACACCTGTCCGCCATCTCTTTGAGAGATTGGCGACATTGTTTTACCATTCCTGATTTTATCAATGGTGTTTCCAGAGCCTTTATGGCCGCCTGACTGTCTATGTAGATTACAATAGACTGGCCATCTATCGAACCCATGGACAGCAAGCGCGCTGCCTCATGAATAGCCGTTATTTCCGCTTGGAATACACTGCAATGGTCCGGGAGCCGGAGGGATTTCGCAATGTTTAGTCTTTCGGCGAAGACTCCCATGCCCGTGCCCTTTTCCGATTTTGAGCCATCCGTGTATACTTCCAGAGCAGCCTGGTCTCTCACACTATCTTCCTCCCATTCCTCTCTGTTCGGGATCCTTATTCGATAGTTTCTATCGAAATCTTCCTGAGGTGGAAGGTAGTCTGTGCGAGATGGGATTTTCGAATTTCGAAGAATAGCAGTATGTCCTGCTGTCTGGTGTCCTTGCCACCTTTTGCTATCCCTTAGCCTGATTGCTGATCTTGTGGCCACGTATCTCCCGTGTATGTCTACGGGAAGAAGGTGTAGCATCATTTCCAAGGCAGCCGAGGGTGTTGATCGTAATGATCCGGTAGTGCACAGGCACGATGTTCTTTGTATCCTGCCTAGTGTTCTTATGTTATCGCCCGTGCCCAGTGCCGGCCACCAGACGATTATGCCATAGAACAGAATAGGTCTTACAATTGAAGTATATGCCCAGTGGGCGATTTTTGGCTGAAGGCCCCACCTGGAGCCAAGGGCTTTCCTACAGGTGTATAGTGCCACTGCCGCCTTCTTCACACGCTCCTGGATATTAAGTTTCCAGTTGAGCTTGCTGTCGAGAATAATACCAAGGTATTTGGTGGTTTTTGAGAGCCCCAGTTCCTTGTTTTTGAACTTCAGCGGTCTCATGGAAGGTACTTTGTACTTTCTTGTGAACAAGATTAGTTCTGTTTTTGTCGGGTTGACGTCAAGTCCCACTTTATCTGTCCATGTCGCTAGCCTGCGAAGGGCTGCTTCCATGACATCTCTGATAGTGTCCGGGAATTTTCCCGTGACGGCTATTGCAATGTCGTCTGCATAGGCGACGGGCTTGCATCCAACTGAGCTAAGCTCCAAAAGAATCTCGTTTACCACCAGTAGCCACAATAGCGGTGATAGCACCCCTCCTTGTGGTGTGCCCCTGCAGGTCGCTCTGCTGGTATGGTGACTTCCTAACTCGGCTCTTACGATTCTGTTAGACAACATATTGTTGATCCAGTCGCAGAGGCTTCTGTTTATCTTCAGCTTGTATAGTGCTTTCTTGATAGCTTCTGAGCTTACATTATTGAAGGCTCCCTCTATGTCCAGGAAAGCTACCATAGTGAATTCTTTGTGTTCAAAGGATTTTTCTATAGTGCTTACTAGAGAGTGGAGTGCCGTCTCCGTTGAGAACCCTTTGCGATACGCATGCTGGGCCTCGGATAGTTCGCCTTGTGAGATGTTCTCACGTATGTATATCTCTATCAGTCTTTCAAGCGTTTTCATAAGAAACGATGAGAGGGTGATAGGTCTGAAGTCTTTTGGGGAGTTGTGGTTTGCTTTCCCACATTTGGGGATAAACACCACCCTCGATCTTCTCCACAGGGTCGGGGTGTGACCTAGCTTAATACAACTCCTGAAAATATGTAGCACCAGGGGTGCTAGGATTTCGAACCCTTTTTGTAGTTCCACCGGTCTTATACCGTCCAGTCCCGGGGACTTGTAGGGCTCAAAACTATTTACCGCCCACCTAAGCTTTTCCAGCATTATGAGTCGGTCGGGTAGGAGCCCAGGCAGCTTCGCTTGGGTCCCTCCAGAATTATCCATTGGATAAGTACTACCTGGAAAGTGTGTGTCGACTAGTAGGTCTAGAGTATCACCTCCAGACTTCGTCCACTCTCCGGTCGTGTATTGCAGAAAAGATGGCATGGTGGAGGTTTTGGAAAGTATCCGCCGTAGGCGACCACAGTCACTGGTCTTTTCTATGTTACCACAGAAATTTCTCCATGACTTCCTTTGCTCTTTCCTTAGCTCCTTTTTGTAGGTCCGCATGCTATCTTTGTAAAGGTCCCAATCAGACCTCTCCATGGTCCCCTTAGCGCGATTGTAGCATTTCCTGCTGGCTTTTCTTAGATCCGCAAGCCTAGAGGTCCACCATGGTGGCCTCCGTTCTAACTTGCGCCTGCTGGTTGGGCAGGCCTCAGAGAAAGAGCAGTTCATAGCTGTGGTTAGGTTATTGACCAGCAGATCTACATCTGCTCCTGATGCAGGTTCAGTGTAAAGTCTACTGTCTAGCCTTTGTTTTAAGACATTTGTATAGGATTGCCAGTCTGTTCTTCTTGGATTTTTGAAGATTTCGACCGGCGCTTTCCTGAAGTTAATGGAGAATTGTATGTAGCGGTGATCCGAAAAGGATACCTCGCTGGATACCATCCATTTACTGACGTTTATCGACTGATTTCTAGAGATTAGGGTGATATCTAAAACCTCCCTCCTTATACTGTTAATAAATGTTGGCTCTGAGCCCAAGTTACAAATACTAAGGTTAGCGTCTACTATGAAATCAAAAAGACTCTCACCTCTTTTGTTTGTGTTGCTGCTTCCCCAGATTGTGTGGTGCGCGTTCGCGTCACCTCCAATCAGAATGGGAGTTTTGGCCTCCCCTGCCGCTTTTATGGCTTTCCTTATTTTTTCTGCCGGTATTGGTCCCTCGTCGTCGTATGGCATGTACGCCGAGGAGACCCATAACTTTCTCCCTCTCTCTTCACTTAGCTCCAGACATGTGAAGTCTGAGTCGCTGAAATTAGGAAGGAAGAATATTTTTAGACTGCTCTTAGCCAAAATACAGGTTCTTGGTTTACCTGCGTTTTTAGTGCTATATAGAGTATAGCCTTTTACCCTCAACCCTGCTATGCGGTCGCCTGTGACCCATGGCTCTTGGATTAGGGCAATGTCTTCTCCGCTTCTCTGAAGACGGAGCGTAAGGTTAGCAGAGGCTGCTTTTGAGTGATGGAGGTTAATCTGTACTAGACTTAGGAACATATCCGGTCTGTACAGATCTCTCCACAATAGTGATGTCTGCGTCCTCTGACTCAGAGGAGTCACCACTTAGATTCTCCTTGCGGAGCTCCCTCATCTCCCCCTCAACTGATTCAGCTGACGGTTCGATCTCGGGTTCCTTGGTCTCCCCCTCCGCTGTTACAGCCGACGGTTCGACCAGGTGCTGCTCAGCCTCTCTCTCAGCTGCCGTGGTGTCTATTCCCAGGCTGCTTAGTGAGGAGACCATGCCTGAGACGAGTAGGTCGTCCATCTCATGCACTTTGAGCGTGATTTGTTCATAACCGATACTCATCTTGAAGTTCCTCTTACGGAGAATCTCTACAGACTCTCTGTTAATGAGGAACGACATTAATCTGCCTTTCAACTCTGGCTTGTCTGCCTTGATGATTTTCCAGTTACCGGTTGGGATATCCGGATTCTGGCGCTGCAACAAGTACAGAATAGTGTCGGGTTCGGCGGTCACGACACTAACCCATGCGCGTGCTCTAGGGCGGATGGGGATTTTTGACCAGTGGTCCACGGTCAGTTTGGCATTCGGCCACGGTTGCATTTTTGGCACTGCATTCTTCAGATACTCTATTGAGTACTGGTTTTCGCACCGGAGCAATTTGGCACCGTTTACATACCAACCTGCGTCGGCGAAATTGGGTGGAGCAATTGACGGGTCCTTTTTAAGGTGGTCAGCCATGGCCTCCGTCAGCAACAACCTTAAGGTCCTCCAGTCATCCCCAGTTATCCTTCCCTCTTCGTTATTTCGGTCGGATATTCCGTAAACAAGGTGATCCTTGGCCATCTCACTGAAGGATTTCTGCATCGATTGCTCGATGGCCTTCGCTTTTTTTGCGGCCTTGGGGACCTCCTCGTTAGATCGGGGTCTTTTGGACGTGAAGTCCTTTCTTTTGTCAGAGGCCTTGGCCATATCCGACTCGGTTACGGCTTTTGGCTTGACAAATGTATTTTTACTAGACGGCTGAGCCGTACTAGGTCCTTCTGGACGCCCTTCCTTCTGGTTCCGTCCCCCGTTTTCAGGTGACTTTCCCTTCTGGTTGGGGGGGGCGGCTACTGAGGCGGTGCTACCCGTTACGGGCTGCTTTCCCCCCTCGTTCACCACCTCACTCGCCCAGCGAAATGTCTCATTGTCCTTCTTGTCCCAGCTGTCTTTGGGTTTCCCCTGGAGGCGCTTGAGCTGGAACTTCGCATTTCTTATCGTGCGATGCCTTACGTCGCTAGGCTTTAGCCTCTTCGGCTTACTGCCGGTTGCCGTGCAGGCCTCGTGATCAGCGAGAGAGCTGCAGTCGGATCTGCTTTCAGTGTCCGAGAGCAGGTCGATACTATTGCCCCTATAGAGCTGTGAGTGATCGATTGGGGTTGCCCCCGAGGTCTGCGTCTTGTTCTTTGTTTGTTCTTGTTTTGTTTTGTTTGTTTGTATGTTATTTGTTTGGTTCATAGTTAGGTCCCACGAGTAAACCGGTGAAAACGTTTAGCCGCCACAGCATAGCCGGGTTTACTGTGACGACAGCCCACTTACGACAGACACTGGCCAGGTGCCTGAAGGAGCTCGTTCGTGACTGATTTGACCCTCAGCCTTTCATCCTTGGGCACGGCTTAATTAGCACGCTCACACCACCTCTGGAGTTAGGTCTGACCACTTCTTAGCTGACTTAAGGACTTGTAGGTATGGTATAATTCGAGGAAGCTCTGCTGGTACGTTTCTTTTTGTGTATTTGTGTAACGTTAGTATATAGATACTGTCTTATTTTAACAACCATGGAGGAGATACACCTTTAGAGCAGCTTTTTAAAGGGATTGGAATTTCCATTTGGCGTGATAATTCCAAGGAGTTGCTAAGAAATGAAGCTTGATTTCCGGAGCTTTTCCTGGCTACCAATCTTTTGTAGTCTTTCTTGATTAGGCTGTCTTTAGCCTTAAGCGAAGATGGAGAGCACTTTCCGTAAATAGCTAACCCATAATCTATTCTTGATAGTATGATTGTCCGCGCCAGGTTAATTAGACTATTAATGTGACATAAACTGTGTTTGGAGGTAAGGTACTTAATGATATTGATCCTGCTAGCTAGTTTTTTTCTTAAAATAATACAATGTTCCCTAAAATTAAAAAGACTTATCGAATATAGATAATGCCAAGAATACTAAGACTTTTTACATTGGTAATATTACAATGGTTGAGAGCAACGTCAATTTGTTTAGGGCAATTAGTTTTTTTTACAAATGTGCAATATCTTACATTTTTCTAAAGAGATCTTAGCATCTGAGGATTTACCTCAAGTATCTAGGTCCCTAAGAATTGTGTCAAAAGTCTCGGATACAATGCTTAGTTCCTTACGTTGGGTAAAAACGATAAGATCGTCAGCGTATAGGATGTATTTACAAATTGGGTATTTTGACAAAATTGTCTTGACGTCTACGAAAAAGATTATAAAGAGGATGGCAGAAAGGGGTGACCCCTGGGGGGTTCCGTTGTATAGGGTGTGGGTGGATGAAAGCGAATTAATGAATCTAACCCGGAATTTTCTATTGGAGAGGACAGATTTTATAAAGCGAAACATATTGAGCCCTATATTCCATCCAAGTAATTTCTTTAAGATAACATGGGCACCAATTCGGTCAAATGCTTTTTTGATGGGATGGAGATATGATTTTTGGTAGATAGTGCGGATGAAAATACAGCTTTCATTTTGAAATGCAACTTGTGTCATATCTAAAAGACCATTCTTATCGAAGAACCAGATGAGCCTACTTGCAATAAGTCTGTCTTTCGTTTTACTTTTACCACACGCTCCGAAAGGCGTTTGCCCGGATTTCGCCACTAATCGCTATTTTTACACTTATTATTTTTAATACTTTCACTGAGATCTATGAAACTGCGTTTTTGGATTTTCGAAATTCCCATATCGAAGTTTTATCGTTTTTGGCCAAAGGCTCGAAAACTGTTGTGGCCAGAATGCTAAAACTTGTTTTAATTGAATATACTCATCAGACCCGATTTTTTAAGATTTGTGGGGAAGCGATGTGGAAAAATCAGCTTTTCGATTTTTTACAGAACCATAAAAGTGTTTTTTGTGGACCTACCTTAAAAGATAGACATATGGTGTCGCGGACTTTTTTTTTTAGAACTTTTTAGACGATCAGTTCTCTCATACATTTCTTTTTTGTATCTATAACTGTTTTGTCACGTCCCACCTTACATATCCCTTAAGTGGGGACACGGTTAAAAGAAACACGAGTGGACGTGTGGTCTTCGATTGTAAACATTTTATTTTGCAAAAAAAACATTTGTATTTGATAATTTTATCAATTTTTGTAAAGTTTTGTAACCAAAACAAAATAAATATTGTATATATTTCACGACATTTAAAAAAAAAAGCCGGTCAAGTGTGAGTTCTACTCACGCACCGAGGGTTTCGTTCTTTCGTCAACAGATTAGAAGTAAGGACATAATTTAAGTTAAAGCAACTAACTACGGCTACCTGCCGTTTTCGAATAAAGCTAAACAAAAGAAAAGTCGTTCTCATTTGCTGATCGTGCCAACCGTGTGAAAATTGATTTAGTGAACTTAAGGGAAATGGTCTCAAGCTACTCCATTGAAACAAT
This sequence comes from Syritta pipiens, assembly GCA_905187475.1. Taxonomy (NCBI): domain Eukaryota; kingdom Metazoa; phylum Arthropoda; class Insecta; order Diptera; family Syrphidae; genus Syritta; species Syritta pipiens. Next base: position 56,566,966 of record LR994572.1, on the reverse strand, counting down.
TACTCAGCAGTTCATGAAAGTTAGCTTACCAAGCAGCTAAGCAATTCGAATCATAACGTATTCGGCAGTAATAAATAGCCACTTACAAGGAGAGTGCACGACCTCCGGGTCACCGATTTTGATGAAATTTGGCATAGTCATAGCTCCGATATGGGATATGAATTTCCCAAAGTGAGAGAGCGCAACACTCCCCCTTTTTCGAGAAAAACGCCCTCAAAGTTTTCCCAATCGCTTTATATACTAAAAAGAAACGTCAGAATTCGAAGCGGCAATATCCTAGTGGGTGTGATCGCGGCTGTAATTCAGAGAGTGCTGGGTTCAATCCTCGACTATGATGGGGTTTTGCATTTTTGTTTTTTTTTCTTTGAGAATATTGGGTTCAAATCTCAAATGCCTCGCGGTTTCAATTTTTTTTGCTGTTTCTTCTTTTTTTTTCACCTGAAAATCTAGCAAACACATAATAAAATAAAACAATCTTTTGGTGGATGGAAATACACTTTATTTTTAAATTTGTTTGGAGACGTTAAAAAAGAAAATTTTAATTACTACATTCACCTGAATGGAATAAATCGTAAAAACAAGGAAAGCACCACATTCTTGAGCATGTTGCACAGTTTATAAATGAAACTTGTCCACAACAACACGGGGTCTTCAAGGCAGTTATCGGAAAGCAGATTTCGTTTACATTAGAAAAAATATTTCTAGCGCCTGATAAGTTGGAGGCATACCAAGCATATTGTATCATGTTTTGGAAGACTGGTGATGATAACTGATGGTAAACGATAGCTTGATAGCACAGTCTTCACGAGAGTTGATCTCTCGGTCGTTTTGCACGAAAAATGAACAATTTTGAATTTTTTATCAAGTTTTTTACTTGTCTGTAAAAATAGACGTCGCAGGGCTGGACGAGTGCAGTGCATTTTGGAGGTATTATTTTTATTGTACATGTAGGCGAGTACTCTACACTCCGCTTGCTTTGATTTTGTTTTTTTTTTCAAGATTTAAACCTAGAGCACCTAGAGAAAAAAGAGCGTATCAGGAAATGGTCTGAGCACACATACACGTACAAATAACTGATTCTCTTATTTTTTTTATAAAAAAATTACAATAACAAAGCTATTATGATCATTTCTTTACTCCGCTTTGTTCTTTTAAGAGAACTGAGAGAGAAGAAAACTGTCATACAAAACATTCGCTCAGATTCCTTAAAAAGAGCCAAAAGATATTTCAGAATTTAACAGAATATAGAAACTTTTTAGAAAAAAAAAAAAAATAAAAAGCAAAAAAAAAGGAAATCGGACAAATCGAGGTTCGAACCCAGGACTCTCAAAGCAGAGCGCGAGCGCTATTTTTTATTTTAAACGAAATTTTATTTATAAATTCAAGAAAAACTTGCATGCTAGACAAAAGTGCTTAAAACTAGCTTAACTAACTTAACAAACTTAACTAACTTACTGGCCCTATGCGGGCACTCTAAGCTAAACATAACAACTTAAAACTATGTCTTTCGACGTAATCTAACTTAAACTTAACATATTTACAATAACATATTACATATTTAAACTAAGAAAATTTGAAAAAAAAAACTTGGTACCAGAGGGGCTCTCATGGGACTTAATATTATAGCAATGAATTATTATAATCTAAAACTAAAACTTAATCTAGTCTTATTGCTAACTAAATCTACTTTTTTTTTTGTTTTTATTTTTATTTTTATTTATTTATTTCTTTTTTTCTTTTTTTTTTTCTCTTAAATCTACCTTAATACCTACCCACCACCACCTACAAGCTGTGCAAGCTGGCCATGACCTTAGTTAAACTATATCCTAACCGACTTTGCCCATAATGGGCCCTAATTACAATTAATTTAAGCTGAAGCATGCCACGAGGGAGCTCCCTCTCCCTCATTCAACCACCAGCACCGTTTTCGTTGCTTAATAGCCTCCGCGATACCGCTCTGCTAAACCGGAGATTCTCCTCGGCTCTTAGAGCGTCGGACCCGTTGTAGGTGAGCCGCCTATCCACAGTTGACCGAGCGAAGTGGTAGATGATCGGTACCGCAGAACTATCCTGTATAATTCCCCTACCGTCAAGATAGAGGAATGCCTCTGGGGGGATGAAGCCGTTAAGGCGTACCCGCTCGTGGTACATGCTATTAGGGTAGTAAGCCCCGAAGATAAGGCCATTGCTCGAGTTTATTGCCCTTGCAACGTATTATCTGGTAACGCTGGTACTACGGTACGCAAGTCATTTTTTCGCAGTTTGATGGCTAATAACTCCTTACCAATAAAAGTTAAGTTATTGTAGTATAGCTTTATGGTCTAGGTGCCATCTTCTTTTCAACGATACCCGTATCAAAAATATACGAAAAAAATATTGTTTTTTGAATTTAGTATTAGTCCTATCTTTTTCGTTAGTATCTATGCAATTTTTTGAAACTTTTTTTTTCGGAACTTTTTTTGGGTAAAATAATAAATGTCGTCAAAAAATTGAAAATTCATTCTATTTCTGATTCTGTCACAGAAAATTCGAAAAACGCCGAGGAAGTCGCGAAATGTTTAGGATGATTGATTCATTTTGTCCAAAATATTTTTAACTTGCACCCCAAAAAGATTTTCATGTAAATGATCACAGACCCTTTTCAAGTCTACTAAGACGGTTTAACACGATTTGACAACATTGTCAATTCCTCAACCGTCGCCACATACAAAACTCCAAACATACCAGCCAATAGCCAGAAAATGTCCCCTAAAAAAACGTTTACCATACTACAGACTTCCATGTTACATGCAAATTAGATGAGGGATCATTGCGAAAAAAAAATGGCTTTCTGTATAACGTTATCGAATTGCTTTGGCTTTGGGGATGCCTTACATTTTTCCTGGATCGCTTGTACCCACACGGGGGAACTTATTGTAACAGAGAAAATCGTCCAAAAACCGTAATCATTTCAAAATCTTATTATAATGGAACATTAAAGACAGAAAATAAGTATTGAAAGGAAATAAATGTTGAAGGATTTCAGTCTGAAACAGAGATTCTGGTGGCTACAGCTCGTTTCATTTTCTGCTCTGGTTGTCTTTGATTTTCCAATAATTTGCTCCAAATTTGTGTACCTCGTGACTTACCCATTAATTGGATTCAAATTTTACCATCCACCCAAAAGATTATTGTGGTAATAGCTCTCTTATATCTTTATAGAGGCTGGAAGACTTGTTGACAACCAACGCTTGTAAACTAACTTTGTTAGTAACAATTATTTTTCGCCTGTTTATGAAGTGCATGCAAATGTTTCAAGACTAGACTTATGTTTCTTCCTATTTTTAGCAGTAAATTAAAAAGAAAATTTTCTTAAAAAAAAATAGACCGTTGAAAAGTTTTTTCACATAACTCATCTAGGTAGTACAAAATTGCTTACTTAAAATAAATACCCAACTATAGGTGGGTAAAAACAGATTTCGGTATATACCCGGTATTTACCCCTTTGAAAATACCCCCCCGGGTAGATATAAGAAAACGTGCCCATCACTAGTTGTAATATGGGTTTTCTTTAATAACTTTTAAACCTATAAAATATCATATTACTAAGTACCATTAAATTTTTTTTAATATCTAACAATAATTTGTAGTTTCTATATGTATACTAACCTCTGAATCGCTTTTATGTTATTTATTGATCTGTTTAACATAGGTTTTTAATATTATATTTTGCATATGATTTGCAAATATTGTGCATATTTTATGCAAATGTGCCAAAAAATTAAAAATATGCATATGGTTTTCAACTCTATTTTCAATGAAACAAACTTTGGTGTCATTAGAATTTATCTATCTTCATCCTTTAAAAATATTCAAATATGCAAAATCCGAAATCTACTTATGAGTCATGACCTGATCTTGAGTCAACCTGAAAAGATATTTGTATTTGTCAAATTTTCAAAGTAGCCATTTCTTCTTATTTTTTCTTTGAATTCAAGGACTGCAGTTTAAAGTTGCACTTCTCGCTTTATCAAAACGTTTTCATTTGTAGACAATGTTATTATTGATTTTCTTCGATGTGGGTAGCTAGAGAAGCTTATGATTAACATTGAATGCTGAAAATGCTTAAATGCACATATAAGATCCTTTTGATGTCAAGTCGCTAAGTAAGGAACGACACCTTAAATCAATCGGTGCAGAAGCTGTTATAAATTACTTCATACATGTCTTTTTTGAAAGGTTTGTTTTTGCATAAACAAAAGGGATCTCTATAGCCTAAAATTTGTTTATTGAGTTTAGTTATGAAACACTACCACAATTTATCCACCTCCGTTGCTTGTTTGTATTATAAAAGAAAAAACTAATTGTGAATGACAACGACAAATGGTGAAAACTTATGCCCTAGTCAACTTTATAATTTAGTTAAATCGAAGAAAAGGACCAAGTTTCAGGAGCAGCATCGATGCAAAGTCTTATACTTTGTTGAAATTGGCTAGGCATACCTAATTTTCCGCTATGAGACCGCAGCAATTGTTCCAATTAAAACTTTGTCAGCTTCTGATCATATGTCCGCGGGCATTTAATTATATTACTAACGTTTGTTTTAGTTGTTTCTTTTGTTTCACTTGGATGCATTTTTTTTTTAACTCCAGTGTAAATGATGTTTACCTATTTTAGTTGGAGATCCGTTAAGTATAAGTAAGATCAGCTGCTTACAACTTTGCACACCAAATTGCACATAGTTAGGGACACCAATCCCTAACTGTGTGTCATCTAATTGGCGGACGCCGTCTGCTGCAATATTCCATTGGCTCAGATTAATTTGTCCATACAGTCTACATACCTACCTTTGAATCAACGCAAACAGCACCAAAATTCGCACGCAGCACTTTTCTCTCGAAGAGACCAAAAGCGTCTTTATCTGCTTTCGATAAAGTCCATGGGGTTGCGCCATAGAGCAGGACTAGGATTATCAGCATTTTCAAAAAAGCAAGCTTAGTCCTTCTGCAGATGGCTCTACTTCTCAATTGCCTTTTAAGACAATACAAACAGCGATTGGCAACAGTAGTTCTATGTTTGAATTGGACTCATATCATTGTCATCTGTTTATTGCGGAGCCAAGGTAGATGAACTCTGTCCGAGCTTATACCAAATAAAATTATTGACTGACTCACTATTTAGTATAAGGCCTATAAGTCGTAACGATTTTAGAGGTATTTAGATGTAGGCGGCTTTGCTTTGAAACAGTTAAGTTATTTGCACCATTAATTCCCTCTATTTCATAACATTCACAGGCAAAAGCAGTTGGAAGAGTACTTTTCGAACAAGTTTGTCGTCAACTCAGTCTTCTCGAGGCTGACTACTTCGGCCTGGAATATCAAGAGCAATCAACTAACACCAAATATTGGTTAGATCTTGAGAAACCATTAAACCGTCAAGTTGGCTTATCATTAGTAGATCCTCTACTGCGATTTTGTATTAAATTTTACACACCCGATCCAGCTCAGTTAGAAGAAGAGTACACAAGGTAATTCCAGAGCGTTAATTTTTATCGTGAAATGTGTATATTCTAATCTGTATTTGTAATCCCCACAAGGTATCTTTTTTGCCTTCAAATTAAGAGAGACTTAGCTTACGGCAGCTTACAATGTAATGAAAATACTGCAGCTTTAATGGCAAGTTACATTGTTCAAGCGTCTTGTGGCGACTATGTACCCGAAGACTACCCAGATCACACCTATTTATCATCACATCGGTTTGTCCCTCAGCAGGATGCTTCAATGCAAAGAAGAATAATGGAAAATCATAAAAAACATATGTAAGAAAAAATTGGAATAAATTGATTGAAATAAAATTTTTATCGATTGCCTATATATATTTTTATGTCAGCGGCCAATCGCCAGCGGAAGCCGACTTAAATTTGCTTGAAACAGCCAGACGTTGTGAACTGTATGGCATGAAAATGCATCCTGCTAAAGATGTCGAAGGAGTACCATTAAATTTATCTGTTGCTCATATGGGTATAGCAGTCTTCCAAAACACAACGCGAATCAATACTTTTTCATGGGCGAAAATTAGAAAAATTTCATTTAAACGAAAACGATTTCTCGTAAAATTGCATCCTGAAGGATATGTAAGTAATCAAATTCGCCAATGAGCATTAACAAAAGTAACTGACTTGACTTAGGGCTACTATAAGGATACAGTGGAATTCTTTTTTGATGGTCGAAACGAATGTAAAAACTTTTGGAAGAAATGTGTAGAAAATCATGGCTTTTTCCGATGTGCTTCTGTACACAATCCACCTCGTCGAAAGGCAAGAGTCTTATCCAGAGGAAGCTCGTTTCGGTAAGTATTGTAAATGTAATTGGATTAGATATATTAAATAAAACTGTTCGTTTTTTAACCTTAAAGATATAGCGGAAAAACTCAAAAGCAAATTATTGAATTCGTGAGGGAAAACTATGTTAAACGTCAAAATTTCCAAAGGTATGCTATATAACCTATGTTATGAACTAAATGTTGCTTGTACTCATACAGTTGAAATAAACATAAGCACTATTTCTAAAATTGTTCTTAGACATATTTGCCAAGAAGTACACTGTGAAAAGATTTAAATTTTTGGAAAATGTACGTTTTTTTCATATCATATAGAGTTTGGAAATCTGTCATACTATTTTTGCTTATTTAATTTGTTTGTAGTAGTCAACATAAATGGCAAATATGTTTAATGTTGAAGAGTAAAATGACAAGACTTATGATTTTATTCCATATCTGTGTGTCTAAAGAACATATTTTCGAGATTGTAACATGTTTTTAATCGTTTTGTTTCATTGAACGTTTATTTTGTTTTTGTACATTTGAACATTTAGAACTGACAAAATTCTTTCTATACTGACTGAATACAAAAAAACTATACAGAAAAACATTCCGATTCCTGACACTAGGAAATAGTTCTATTGCAGAAAAACTACCAATTAATCTGTAGTGAGCCTTCTAGACATTCAACTGTTTGAAATATTAAATAAAAAACCTATTTCATTAAAGAAGAATCGAATAAGGTTACAAAAAACAGTCAACTGAATTTACAAAAGTGTTGTGACGATCACTTAGTCTTGAAAAGCTGAATTTTCGGTTATTCAAGATATACACCCTGTATATACTACTATTTCTGCAGACAATCTGTTTTGCCAATCATCACATGTCATAATTCTTTGGATGTAAAAAGCTAAAGAAAAAAAAAGCTAACAAAGTGAGTGAACGTCCTTAGGGTCACCGATTTCGATGAAATTTGGCGTAATAATAGGGAAGCTATCACTATGCCAAATTTCATCACAATCGGTTACCCCAAGGACGTGCACTCTCCTTGTAAGATGACAAACCTATATAATTCTCTTTATTATGACCAGAAATATACAAGTTCTCAATGCAACTTTCTATTAGGATAATGCTGGTAAATAATAGTAGAATCAGGAAAATGCATTGCCATTACCTGTTTGTAATATTGATTTATCAAATGAAACATGTACAACGTTGAACTATATGAATTTTTTTTAAAAAACAAATATTGAAATGCATGTTCTAATCAGTTCAAATGTTCCAATTTTGTTCACTATATTACAAAGTTCAGTTGAGTTAATTTTTTTTTTTTTTACATTCTTTTCATCTATTCATTGAATCCGAACCCTTCCTCCCATACTCCTTTACTTTTCTTCTTCCAAATGCAACCCATATTTAACAAAAAATGCTTGCGGTTATATTTTGCTAATCGCAATTGAGGCTGTCGATATTTTGCAATAAGCCACGGGAAATTGTTGAAAAGGAAAGAGGATATGTCATTAAAGTTTTTGAGTTTTTCGTTAATGTTTTTCAGTGATAAATATTTATACATTGTTTCATAATAACTAGCAATTTGGCTTTCTGACTATATAATTAGTTTTCTTTCATGGTATATGTGAACTTATTGTGTTTCTACATTGTTCAACACAACAGCTCATTCTTAAGAGCACTACCGTTTGTTGTAGATTTTTGTTTTTACATTCCAATTTAATTTTTTTATCACGTAACAAATATTTGGTTAAAGATATATTTTGAAGTTAGAATCAAAATAAACCTTTTACCTTTATCGAGTTTATTTTGATGGTGCTAATGTTTCTTAAATAAAAAAATATATTATAATTTAGCTATTATAAGATGTCGAAGCACCAATATCTATGATAATAGCTTTACCCTGCACGCGTTGCAACGCCATAACTAAAATAAATTTGAAGGACAGACATTACACAAGTGTTTATTGAAGTGCTGACTGACATACAAAATTTCTTGTTTTTCCATATGGTGCTTAAACGAATAAATCAGAAGGTTTTCCGACCCGTGAGCAGGCCACATAGAGCTGCCCATATGAGAAGCATGGATTCTCCAATTTGATTGTCCTTGTGCTTTGTTGATGGTCACTGCAAAAGCGAGCTGCACTGGGAACTGTAAGCGTTTAAATTCGAATGGCATATCTGTCGGGATCATTGGGATACGCTGCAACAGTACGTCCTCCTTTGAATTTTCGAGTCAAAATTATTGCCTTGATAACATTGTTCATCATTCTCTTGATTGAGAGTCCGGTTCCGTTGCAAAGTTGTGTTGGATTTATGTTTCGAAGAAGAATAATGGGTACGCTAATTTTCAATGAAAGAACGTGCGGCGGTATGCCTGGCAAATCAAGCGAATTCAAGAATTCAGTTGGATAGTTCATACCATATCGACTATCAAAGTTAGTAAAAGTTTTTCTGGCCATAAGTATGAGTACTAACTTTTTCTTAAATCTACGAATAATTCTAATAACAATTTCCGGCCTATTTCCGGGTTCTCTACATACATTTCCAGTCCAAATTTCATCCCTTAAATCCAAAGGGCTTACAGGCAAATAAGTAAAAGATGATAGTACGACGGATACCGAAGTGATTCTATAAGGGATTCGTTATTTCTTTGGAACGAAACCCTAATAATTGCCTGAGTGCTTTTGCTGTACGCACGCTTCAGACATAGTATTTTCCCATTGGCTATCATCTTCCAACAAAAAAACCGCGATGTATCATCTATGCCTGTATCTGCAATGTGTACATTTATATAAACATACACAAATAAATCCGTATTTTACATAACATTTACCTCTATCCGTACAATTCGAATCTACGCGATCATTTATGCCAGCTGTGTGGCAGTGAATGTGAAAAACATCACTGAGATTTCAGCCAAAATTTTATGGATTAAAAAAAACTTTGATCGGAATTTGTTCGTATTTCACCCACTAATCGATATTTCTATACTTATTATTTCTTAATACGGAGATCTACAACGCGTTTTTGGATTTTCGAAATTCACATTTCGACGTTTTATCGTTTTTGGCCAAAAGCTTGAAAACTATTGGGGCTAGAATGCTGAAATCAGTTTTAATTGAATGTACTCATCGTAGCCGATTTTTTTGTGATTTTGTCAGATTTTTTGGGGAAGCGGTGTAGAAAATACAGAGAGATAGCTTGTCGACTTTTTACAGAACCATAAAAATGGTTTTTGGTGATCTACCTTAAAAGATAGACAAATGCTGTCATGGACTTTTTTTTTAGACCTTTTTCAGACGATCAATTCCCTTATAAATTATTTCTTTGTATCTATAACTGTTTAGACAGCGCATGCCTTAGAAGCTTGCTATTTCTCGATTGCCAAATCTAATTTTACTGTTAACTTGCTGTATCAAAACTACAGCATTAAGCCTTCCCAGAAAATCAGCAATATTACTGGTGAAAACTGCACAAAAATCCGTTCAGTAGTTCCTGAGATTAGCCCGTTTAAAAAAACAAACTTTACCTTTATAGATTCACTAGCTGCTGCCGCAACATCGTCCGTGTGAATATCATTAATTGCTGTATAAATAATATTACCATGTTTATGGTTTAAGCTTACTGTATACTAAATTTTGTCAAAATCGAAATCGGTAGTATATCGATAGAGATAGACAGACAGTAGAAGCCCCTATTACGATTGTCGAATGGTAATCGGTATTCGACTATAGTCGATTATCGATTGTGTTCGGTATTGCGATTCTTGAATGAAATCGATGGCCGTGGATCTGACTGCCAATTTTCGCCGATCGAAAATATGTGAATTTGCGATGGCTACCGAAGGCTAATTTCATTGGCGCAGTACGAGTATTTTGTTCAGTATTTTATGAAAATCTTTTGTATAACATATAATATAATAATTTATAAAAAAAAAACAATAAAAACGAGGGAGAAAGTACTTAATAGAGGTCTGCAATAAATGTCTTGAAACCATGAAAAAAAAGACAATCATTTTCTTTCAAGTACCCTATTCATTGGACTCATATCTTGAAAAGTAAAATGAATGAATCAACTGATATTGAACTACTGAGTTAGCACTTAACTAAACATTTAATTCAGTATATTCACGAATAATGAGTACACAACACTGAGTACACAGAATGCTATGAATGCATTCAATCCATTCAATACAATAAATACATTCAATAGTCTTGTTTCTTAAAATACATTAATATTATTTTCCAAATCCTCATGGATATCAGTTTTCTTAACATTCCAATGTCGAAACATTATTTGGCTCACTAACAGGGTCGGGGCCGATTATGCTTATTTTTGCAGATAGCTAGAATCTAAATGCGCACTGCCTAAATTGTGAATGAATGCACTTATTTCAAAATGAATGCACTCATGTCTATTTTCAGTGTATTATCAACAGTTAAAGTGGGATATGTTTTATTTGAATCAAGTATCCATTTGTCTAAATAAAAACAAATACAATATTCATTTTGGAATTAGGTGATCAAATTGTGTCCAGCGATTGGTTTTTTGGGATGAGATTCTAATTTGTACTTTATTCTTACCTATACGATTGTCATAGAGTACACTGAAGTACTGTATATGCTTAGAGAAATAAATGAATTCATTCGTGCAGATCTCTGATAGTCTAGTAAAAAATTTATTTGTTATATTTTTTATTGAGATTTTATAAAATTACTTTGTGTTTCAATTTTATGTACCCCGAGAATTTTTTCCCATGTTCGAATTCTTTGCCGATACCTAGATTCCGAGAATGGGAATAAATTCCCCGGGAAATTATCCACGATAGGACTATAAACATTATAGCACATGAGTTAGGATAATGTGGCCAACTTACAATTGGTTCAAACCAAAAAATCAATTTCAAATGCTTCTGATTTTTATGGAAATGTTCAGCGTCACCCTTTTGTGAAGTGATTTGCTGCGAGATAGCTGTCAAACGTAATAAAATTTACAATATACATGCCATTCGTCACAATAACATAATTTTGCATCGATTGAGTTACACAATACCAAATACGATTCTTATCGATACATTTGAAGATTATCAGCAGAGTTACTTCAAAATAAGATATTTTGTAGAAATTATAAGTAAATTTTGTGGAAAAGTCTACAAAAAATGGAATTGTAGAAGACGAATAATATAGGAACGTTGGAAGTTTAGTTAAAATAAGATCGTTAACACCATTGTTGCAACTGCCAATATAATCCTTTGATAATCTTTTTTCTCTTCTTCGACTACATCTGGGTTGGTTTTTCGATATGAAGTCGTCAAAGCTGGTTACTTTTGCATGTAAATCACGATCAACTTCAATTTAGTTTTCAAAATGAGGTACTTTCCTGTCTACTACTAAAAGTTACTTTAAAGGAAAATTTGTAGTGCTTCTACCCAAATGTGCTCTCATATTAGTAGATAATTTTAGGGTATGAAATAACTTCCATAATTGGGAAGGTTTTAACACTCCTATAGGCGCATGGTCTACGATCCTAGACGATTTTTTTAAAATGTCGTTTAATATTTACAAGTTTTTTTTTTGTTTTAGTTATAAAATTTTATAAAAAAAATATTTTGCTATAAGAATTTAATACAATATGGAACATAATGTGTTCCTCTATAGCATAAAACAAATTAGAATACTAACATCGCATTATCAAATTCAAATGTTTTTCTGCAAGATAAAATGGTCTACAATCGAAGACCACACCCCCTCTCGTGTTTCTTTTAACCACGTGTCACTAAATTGATACGCAAGACTTCAATGTCGGCTGTAGTTCCCCTAACTGTCAACAGTAACGTTTATCGAAAATCTTTAGCAGACATGACAGTGATTCCACCCATGTTTTATTACAAATTCTAATATCTCTAAGAGTTTTATCTGAGCCTCTACAGCTCTATAGCTGAGCTCTATAAATCATGGTTTACAGAATCAGTGATTAAGAACAACGAAGTTTTGAAAAATAATCTGTTCCTCTATAACCTAACCCAAATTAGAATACTAACAACGCATTATCAAATTCAAATGTTTTTTTGCAAAATAAAATATCCTACAATCGAAGACCACACGCCCACTCGTGTTTCTTTTAACCATGGGTTACCACTTAAGGGATACGCACGGCGGGCGGTGTCTAAACAATTATGGATACAAAAAAAAGTAATGTGTGTTTTTTGGACGTCTCAAAAAGTTCAAAAAAAAGTTCGCGACAGCATATGCCTATCTTTTCAGGTAGATCCATAATAACCATTTTTATGGTTCTGTAAAAAATCGTCCCTTTGTAGTTGCCACACCCCTTTGTCAAAAAATCTGAAAAATCACAAAAAAAATCGGCTACGATGAGTACATTCAATTAAAACTAAAATTTCAGCATTCTGTCCCCAATAGTTTTCGAGCCAAAAACGATAAAATGTCGATATGCGAATTTCGGAAAATGCAAAAACGCAGTTTTGTAGATCTGACAAGGAGAGTGCACGACCTTCGGGTCACCGATTTTGATGAAATTTGGCATAATGATAGCTCCTCTATAGGATATGAATTTCCCAAAGTCAGAGATCACAACACTGCCCCTTTTTCGAGAAAAACGCCCCCAAAGTTTTCTCAATCGCGTCCCTCTCCTTGTCAGTGAAAGCATTAAGAAATAATAACTACAAAAATATGGATTAGTTTATAAAAATGTCTGTCTGTCTTACAGCCTAAGCGTTTAAGCCTTTATCTCTGTAACTGGTGAACCACTGAAAGTTAAGAAATGAAATTTCAACAAAAGATGTGTTTCGATTGCGCAGTAAAGCTTCTAAAAAATAAAAATACATACATACATACTACTAAATTGTTTGAAATAGTTTTTATTTATTTATTTAATAAATGAAAAAAACGAAAGCTTGATTTTAGATTGCCCTACCCCCTAAATGGCGCGAGATAGCAAAAAATGCTCGTTTTTGGACGCTCTATGAAATACCATCATCAATTTTTGGCGCCAAAGCCATCTTACTCTCCTCGCACATCAAAATAGATTTTTTTCTAAACGTGCAAAAATGGACACATTGGGGTCAAGATAATCTTTTTTGAATGTTCACCGTTCTATAGATCGTTGGATACACCGAGTATGTATCCATTTTTGCACGCCACTGTATATCTTTTGTCCTTCCTGGTGAGAAAAACGAATTCAGTGTGAGCCAAACGATTATTATCATTTGTGATCTTTTTTGTTTTCTTCTGTTCACAAATCCTTATACAGTACCTCACAAAAGTTTGCGTACGATAAAGAAATTTGGGAAAAAAGGGCGTCTATTTGAAAACCATATGTGACAATTTGTTTTGAAAGGCATATATGAAAAGAGTTTTGTCCAAAGCTTCAGAATTTACCAAAATTAGTTCAATACTCTTATCCCTTCAAAAGTTATAACAAAAACAACAACCAAGATTGCCAAAATAAATCCACAAAAGTTTGCGTACGGCGAGTAAATTTTCACAATTAGGACCATTTAAATAACTGTAACTAATTAAGGAAGCAAGTAAATACATTGCCTTTGTATACCCGTTGTTAACAAGTGGCGAAATGTAGAAAAGTCCATAAAAAGGTTAACAAAAGACCACAAATATGGAAAAAACCGGAACTCAGTTGGAATGAGAGGTTGGAATGAATGGCTACTAACTTGTACTAGGGGGACGAATGTCCTAGGGGTGGTATCAAAATAAACTTCAAAAAGCCAGTCAACAACCCAACTAATAAAAGGACGCTTCGGGATTACTGGAAATTGCACTGTCCAAGAGATAAACGACCTTTCAAGCAAATACTAGATCAAGAACCGCTTATAACGGCAAAAAGAGTGAAATTCTGCTCCTTCGTTATGGCTTCGATGCGGGATAAGAAATCGGCTACACTATTGCCCTGTCCTGGAATGAAACGTATATCTGTTGAAAACTGACCAACAAAATCAAGATGGCGCATTTGTCTCGGTGACGCTTTCTCTGTTTTTTGTTTAAAAGCATAGCATAAGCGGTTTATGGTCGGTGTAAATGCAAAATGTGCGGCCTTCAAGCATATGCTTAAAGTGCTTTACGCCTTCTTACATCGCCAGGAGTTCTCTATCGTACGTGCTATACCAATGTTGTGTAGCTGTTAGCTTTTTGGAAAAAAATCCTAAGGGAGATACTATGCCGTCTACAGTTTGATGGAAGAAGCAGGAGCATCGATAAAGTTCTGCTTACACTGGTGAAATGCCGCAGTGGACTGCTCATCCCAATTCAACTTCGTACGGTCGTTCTTTTTATTCCCACATATGAGTTTTTGGAGAACTCTTTTATTCTCTCTCTTTCTCTCTGGGAATAAAACGCCTGTAGTAATTTATCGTCGTTAAGAATCTCTTTAAGTCATGAGCTATTTCCGGTTGTTTATACTATCGAATTCATTCTAGTCTCTCAGGTAAGGGTCGTAAACCGTTCTTATCCACCGAATGGCCCAGGAAATTTACTGTTTAATTGGCTAAATCGCATTTTGAGGCGCAGTATGTCAAAAATTATTTTTACATGCTTTTCGCGTTCGACGAGATCACAGGATGCAACGCAAATATCGTCTATATACCAAGATGCCAAACTGTGGCAGTCTCTTAAAATGGCATCCATGTGGCGTTGGAACGTTTGCGCTGCATTCCGTAGACCGAATGCCATGTACATAAAGTCGTAGAGTCCGAATGGAGTGGTGATAGCTGAACGATCGGCGATTGTTATCGCGTTGAGGCTCCGATAGTCACCACATGGCCTCCACTCACCACTTGCTTTCCTCACTAAGTGCAGCGGGCTAGCCCAATTACTTTTAGAGCGACGGCATTTCCCATTCTTAGTTAAAAATTGAATTTCCGCTCTTGCTGCTTCTAATTTCTCGCCAGAAAGTCGCCGCGGACGAGAAAATACTGGAGGCCCGTATGTCAGGATCTGATGTTTCACACTCGTCGTGCTGAAACATCTTTTAGAACTGAGAGTTGTGATGTCTTTATACTCCGACAACAGATTGGCAAAAACAGTGTTCGGGTCAAACGTCGCTATACTCTTTCTCAAGGTAGCTTGTTCACTTACAGTCGGTACACTTAATGGGGTTTTGTTGTCGATTAGCCTGTCTCGTTTGCTATCCACCAAAAGATCGAAATGTTTTAGAAAGTCGACGCCAATTATCGGACTCATGACGTCCGCTATAGTAAAGGACCATTCAAATTTTCGATATTCGTAAGCTGGTTCGCCTAAGTTTGGGGGTATAACGGAGATATCTGCTCCGGTATCGATCAGATAACGGGGTGGAAGATGTGGAATCGGTTATCGGCCGATTCGCCTAGAGATGTACAATTGCGTTTTCCGAAATGTTATTTCTGTATTTGCAAGGTTCCCTGCATTTCGTCGCGCGAGTGCCGAACTTCTCGTGGTACCAAAATAAGTTGGAATGAGATGTCGATGCAGGCCTAAATTTTGGAGGAACATCTATCTTGTCCTCCAATTGTTGCACATATGTTGGTGTAACGCTGGTAGCACATATCGCGTTAGACGAGTAATCCGCGACTTCCATGATTTTGTCGGCAAGCAACGCCAAATCGGATAAATTTGCATTACTCGCTTGAGAAATAGCCTGTACTTGTTGTGGCAAATGCTGCATAAGAATTTTAGTTTTAAGGTTATCGTACTTGTCTGTTGGTGGATCCAATACAGCATCCGAGACTTGGGAAAGAATCCTTCCTTTCATGCTTCCGATGATGGAGTGAAATTTGGTCAGATGGTTTCGGGGTGGTCTTCCCAAAACGATGGCACTTTCACGGTTACTCTTGCTATATCGTAGGGCTCGTTGTTGCGGGTGTCGTAGGGGCTATTCGATGTGAACGATGCTGTCGCTGTTGGCAGAGTAGGTGGGTTTTTCGCCGGTCTGCTGGTTCCCGCTTTCAATTCGTGTCGTCCAGCATTTTCATGTGCTTAATCAAATAACGTAACACACAGAATTGTTTCTGGCTTTTTTTTTCGGGGTCACCACTTGTGGTTACGCAGTCGTATTCAATAAGTTACCAAATTTAGTTTAAATGTTCAAACTTTATTCTTATATAGTTTACATTTAATGTGACCGTCACGAGTGTGCACGCGGGAATGAAAATCAGAAAAAAGGAAGTTAGAAAATATCGAAAATTCTTCGTTTAAATTATGACATTTGTGTTTCGTTTGTATTTACATAAGTATTTACATGAGTTTCGTTATTATATAATGCAATATTTACATGGGGCAAATAGAACTTTAAAATTCATAAATTAGCAAATGCATGTTAAAAGATAAAGAAAAATTAAATTCAATTAGAAAGTGAAATACTCCAATAAAATGCATGTTGTAGCAAGTCGCCACAAACGGATTGCGCATGACAGAATATGCGGGCAATCACAGGACAAAGAGGTGGACTGTTTTTCATAGATGCGCCCGGTGGTACAGACAAGACCTTTCTTCTTTCACTTATTTTGGCAACCATACGATCACAAAATAATATTGCACTGTCCATTGCATCATCTCGAATTGCGGCAACTCTTTTAGATGGTGGCCGAACAGCATTGAAACTGCCGTTGAATTTGCAAAACACCGAGGCACCAACATGCAATATCAGCAAAAACTCTGGGATGGGTAAAGTACTGCAAACGTGTTACATTATCATTTGCGACGAATCTACTATATCTCACAAGAAAACATTCGAAGCGCTCGATCGTACACTGCAAGATTTGAGAGGAAGCGCACGAATGTTCAGTGGCGCACTTATTTTATTAACTGGTGATATTCGACAAATCCTGAATCTATCACGTTCAACTACCGCTGATGAACTTACTGCATGTCTCAAATCATCAGTTTTATGGAGTCATTTACAGAAATTGATTTTGAAAATCAACATACGTGTACAACTACAACGGGATGCATTGGCTGACATGAAGAAAAGTGGTGTACCAAAGCCCTCGTTTAAAATTTGCTTACACATTATTTCTTATTTGTAGAAATAACGTGATTAAGATTAGTTTTTTTTAATCGTAATCAATCTTAATTATTATTTTTAATCATGATTAATATTACTTTTTTAATCAGGATTATTTTAATCATGATTAATTAAATTTAATTAATTAATTAATTAAAAAATTAATTGATTGATGCCAGCACTGCTAGAAAATCACAGAATTGAAAAACATACATTGCATTGTTACTACAGTTAAGATGATGGCGCTTTTTTAATGGAAAGTAAAAACGTATCAATGCGCCCCAACTCCCCCTACATTAAAACAAAACTAATTTCAGCATTGTGGCACCAAAACTTTTGGAGTTTTTGGCCAAAACCGATAAAACGCCAGCATGCGAATTTCGAAAATCCAAAAACGTAGTTTTGGATTTTTGCAGATCTTGGCAAAAGCATTAAGAAATAATAACTATAAAAATATCTATTAGTGGGCGAAATCCGAGAAATCCCTTATTAAATGTTTTTTTTTAATCTGTAAAATTCTGGCTGAAATCGACGCGAGTGTCAGTGGTGTTTTTAACCGACTTTAAAGAGGAGGAGGTTCTATGTTCGTCTGTATGTATCTTTTTTTCCTTTTATGTATGTTTACGAATTTCTCCGTCAGTTATGAACCGATTTTGAATTTTTTTTTTAATTCTTTTTGTTTGAGAGAGTCCCATTGTCACAAAGTCAGGATCTGATGAAAGGAGCCCATCGAAATTTATGGAAATTCTGAATTATCAATATTTCTACTTCAGTGCTTACCCCTTAATGATCTGCTTACTTGGGTATTACCACTGATCCAGTGGTCGTGGGTTTTCCCTAAATGCATTAACATACAGATATACGTACTACGTATGTATAAATTTCCACAAAAAATGGAAAAATTAAAAAACTTTAAAAAAAAATTAAACCGACTTAAAAAAAAAGTCACTACAAACAGTCACTAACAAGCAAAAAATAACTAAATTACAGATTTAATTCAAAATACAAAAATGCACGGCAATTCTTGTCAATAACTGTTACATATTAATTTAAACAAAATATTATTATATGTATGTGCAATCTACTGATCTGCTGTAAGTCGGTGCCACCTAAGCACTAATCTTAGCACTGACTTTAGGCATGGCCACAACTGTCATTCGATTATGGGAACATTGATCAAAGTACATACAGTCGAATCATTTAAGTCGAACTTTCACGGGACATTAAAATTAGTTCGAGTTAGAGGCAGTTATGGAAAAAGTTAGAGGGATTGATATTTTTTTTTTCTTGAAAATCCTTTATTTTGGACTGTAATATTTACACTTGGAATTATACTGGCAGACGTCTTTATGTTACTTTTTTAAAGTAAACTTCCAATGCACGAGCTAAATAAAGCAAAAATGCATCTCAGATACCTTAATGTTTTCAGATTAAAAGCCGATTGTTTGTGTGTGCGCGATGGGAGATTCAGCGAATGCTAGTGCGTATTTGATACAAGTTGCGAAAGGAGATTTTTCGTCTATTTTTCAGCCAAAGAAATAAAATTCGACTTAGAGGTAATGAAACTAGACCGGGGCTGGAAAGAATATATTTGAGTTAGAGGGATTTTCGACTTGAAGGAAATCCGACTCAGAGAAAAGCTTTTGTATGGGGAGTGCAAAATATGACGAAAAAAATCGAGTTAGAGGGAAATTCGACTTAGAGGACTTTCGACATAGAGGAATTCGACTGTATGTTCTGTGTAAAGTTATTTAAAGCAAATTGAAAAATAGTCTCAGTGTGCCGATGTTTCATGTGCTTGCAATGTTTCCAAGTAGAGTAACACTGGTAAATTGACGGCGATTGTAGTTCACTAATTTGGGATGAGGCTTCAATGCCCCACAAAAGTCATACTTAAGGCTGCACATAAAAAATCGTAACTTCAAACTAATATAAGTGTTGCATATGGACGAGACAGCATATCACTTTCCAAAGATATACTTAAAATAAGAGCAGACAAATTTGAAGTAAGAAATGGGAAGGTAAATTTCAGAAATATTTTTGTTTTGGTGCCGAACATTTTAGAAATGATGCAGGAGGTATATCCGAATATTACAAACTTATCTACTATTTAATTTGGTTTGTGGGAAGGGCTGTTTTGTCGCACAAATAAGCAGTTAAGCAAGTAAGTCAATTAAGTTAATGATTCAATTCTTGCCAAATGTGATTCATCATCAAAGGAATATTATTCAGTTGACTTGGGACGCGCTTTTTCGCGGGAGGAGACATCAATGCGAAACATATGAACTAACAACATAACTAACAAGAAAGTAACCACGCTTATGGTCGTACGTAAAGGGCAGGCCATAAAATTCCTTCCCACAGGCGAACCGACTTACTGGCCAACAGACACCAAAAAGAAGAAGAAAGGTATCCTGACACGCGACATGACAGCTACAACCAATTTTGATCTTTCTTCCGACTACTCCCCCGTAATTGTCAAGTATAAAACAATCTGCCTTGCAAACCCTACAATAAGAAGACCGACTGGGACACATTTAAAGCAATAAATATGAAAGATCTCGAGCTACACGTACCTCTAAGAACCCCAGACAACATAGAAGTGGCCTTAATCCACTAAAACGACGTCATACTTGATGCTACGACGCATTCTACACCAACGCTCAGTGCAAAAGATCGCCTTGACAAAACTCCCCAGTTTCTACTTGACAAAATTAGACGTAAACGACATCTCCGCAAGACGTGACAAACCACCAGATCTCCGGACATAAAAAGGCAGCTGAACAAAGGCACAAAAGACTTAAAACAGTTGCTATTAACTTACAAAATAGCCCTGACTACGAAAGATGAAATCCAGCACTTCATAAAACACAAAACTAAAAGCAAAAAAAGCCCAGGCTATGACCAAATCACTGGAAAAGTTCTCAAAAAGTTACCTGACCATGGACTGACTTACATTAGAAATGTATTCAACGCAATCTTCCGAACAAAATACTTTCCAAAAGTATGGAAGATCGCTGAAGTGACAGCAGTTCCTAGACCTGGCAAGGACCCGACAAAAGCTAACAACTACAGGCCTACCTGCTTGCTCCCCGAATTAAACCCATACTTGACACAAACAGACTAATCCCGAACCACCAATTCGGTTTCAGACAAAACCACTCGACTATACAACAGACGCATAGAGTCACAAATAAAATCTTAAAAGACAAATAAAAGCGAAAAGGTACTGCGCAGCTGTATTTCTTGACGTTTCAAAGGCTTTTGACAAAGTATGGCATACCGGGCTTCTTTACAAACTCAGAAGAATACTCCCACTGGACTTTTTCCTAATTTTAAGAAGTTATCTTGACGGCAGAACATTCTACGTGAGATGTAAGGACAAATGCTCTAAGCTGAGCTAAGATTCCCTAGGAAAGTGTCCTTGGCCCTTTTCTCTATCTCCTGTACACCGCCGACATACCCATCCCTATTTCCCCAAACTCCATGCTCGCCACATTCGCCGATGACACAATACTACTACAAGCTGACAAAAACCTTACGGACGCTACAAGAGCATTACAGCAACATCTCGACAACACCTCAAAGTGGTTTAACGATTGGGGAATCCAAGTTAATGAAGAAAAGACGACACTAATAACTTACATGGCAAGGCGCGTTGACACTATTCTGCCAGTACGACTCAATAATAAAAGTATGCAGACGGCAGAGTGCGCCAAGTATCTGGGTATGTACATTGACAGCAAATTAAACTGGAGACAACACATTTTACACAAAAAGAGACAAATACAAGAAAAATTTAGACAATACCACTGGATGCTAGCGAGAAATTCAAAACTGACAATCGATAACAAACTACTGATTTACAAGACTATCATCAAACCCATGTAGACTTTTGGCTTTGACTGATTGCTTCTGCGTACAAGGAGAGAGTGACGCTTATTTTAGAACGAATGAGGAATGAGAAAATATGAAACGACTGAAAGGCATGTTCGGTATGAATGTGGAATGCGCGAAACGGGTCGAGGCATTACAGGGATGTGCGACATAATTTTTATCAATCCTACACTCGGCGATCCTGACACTATTCGTCTCGAATAGAGGTAGCACCCCATCGCTTTAGATGATCCGCAACGCTTGTGGTTTTCATTGGACCATCATGTTCCCCTACCTTTGTGACATGGTACCGATTTTTCCTACCTACACCTGAAATTCTATATGGCCCCATAAGTTTAGTCGACAGCTTTCCTTGTGTCATTTGTGTACGTTTAATAGCTACAAGGTCACCGTACTTGTATTTAACAGGTGGCTTTCTCTTAGAATAGAAAAGTTCGGCGATTTTCTTCTTGAACTTTTAGTATGTTTTACTTAGCAATCTGTCGTATATTTTCTCTATCGTCGTCTAATGCTTTAAATATTTCATCTTCAATAACTTTACCGAGACTTGTAAGTTCCGAGTTAGATCTAAGGCGCATTTCAACTCCGGTAAGGACTCTAAAAGGAGTCATACCGATACTTCGCGAGATAGTTGAATTGATATACTTTTGTAATGTACCGACGTGTTTATACCAATCCGAAGGTTTGGCATGAGAGAGCTTAATCAAAAGTGGTATTATAATACGATTAATACGTTCTATTTGACCATTTCCTCTCGGTACTCCGGCCGTTATTAGAATATGGGAAATTCCTTCCGCTGCGCAATACTCTTTAAATTGGTTTGACGTGAATGCTGACCCACGGTCAGAAATAATCCTAGCTGGGTTTCCAAATATGTCGGCTTGTTTACGTAACCGATCTAGAACTCCTTCACTGGAGGTACTCCTAGTTGGGTACAGCCACACGAATTTCGTAAAACTATCAATAACAGCAAAAATATGCTTATAGCGTTTTTGAGTAGGCTCTAGAATACCTAAATGATCTACATGGTAAGTTTGTAGTGGTCTGTCTTCCTTTTCAATAGGACTCAGATAACATTCCTGTTTACCCCCTTTTCTTTCCGCCAGTATGCGTTGAATACAGTTCTTAATAAATTTTTCAATCTTTTGTCTGTAGTCTATTATGAAATACTGTTTCAATAAAAGATCTGCCGTTTTCTTTACAGCGAAATGACCTTGTTCGTGCATTTGCTTGATTATTTCATATTCCATTGTATTGGGAATAACTAAGAGTTCTGACTTGTTATACATTTTGTATAGAAGATTATTTTTCAAAAGATAGTTATCATATTGGCGATTTTCTAAGACGACTTTTATAACTTTAAGATATTCATCATTATCCTGTGCTTGGGCTAATTGATGTGAAATTATGGTATCGACAGCTAAAATTTCTCGACTCAATGCATCTACATGACGCATTTGTGAGCCGGAACGGTGCTCGATTTCTATATCGAAATCTTGCAAAAATATCGCCCATCGTGCTACCCTCAACGGAACATCCCTTTTCTTAATAGTCGCTGCGAACGCATTGCAGTCCGTTATAACCTTAGTCTTTTGCCCTAGTAAATATGGTCTCCATTTTTTAAAAGCTTGAACGATCGCTAAAGCCTCTAGCTCATAGGAATGATAACGACTTTCGGCATTAGTCGTTTTTCGACTCATATATTGAACCGGATGTAATGTACCATCCTCACTATCCTTTTGTAACATTACGGCAGCATATCCATGACTGGAAGCATCCGTATGGACTTCGGTATAAACCCCGAACTTGAATAGCTTAAGAACAGGATCGTGTGTTAATTCATTTTTCAATTCTTCTAAAGCAGACATTTGTTCAATGCCAAATACAAATGCGACATTTTTTTTTAACAGATCTGATAATGGCTTGGCCTTTAAGGCAAAATTAGGTATAAATTTACGAAAGTATGAAGCTAGTCCTAGGAAACTTTGAATCTGTTTGATATTTTTATTTGGAGTAGGATAGTTTTTAATAGCTTTAATTTTCTCTTGACCTGGGCGAATAAAACCATTTTCGACTACGTGTCCTAAGTAAGTAATACTTTCTTTAAGGAAGTGGCATTTTTTCCAATTAATTCTAAGTCCGTGATCTTGAGCGATTTTTATAACATTTTGGAATATTTTAAAGCCCTCTTCTTCCGTTTTTGATCGTATAATCAGGTCATCGATAAAGATAATAATGAGCTTATCAAGAATCAATTGTCGGTATATTGCATTAATGTATCGTACAAAAACGGCTGGACTAATACACATACCGAAGGGGCAATATTTAAATTGATACTGAACACTATCAACAACAAAGCTGGTATATTTTCGTGAATCTTTAGCAACTGTAACGTGGAAAAATGCAGAAGATAAGTCAAGTGTCGTAAAAAACTTTGCGTCTTGCAATTGATCCAACTGTTCATCTACTAATGGAAGAGGAAAAGGATCTCTGACGATTTTTTTATTTATACGCCGATAATCGATACATAATCTTTTCGTACCATCTTTTTTACCTACAAGAACAACTGGGCTTGCAAATTCCGAATTACTTTTTTCTATTATACCTTCTTTTAGCCATGTTTCAATCTGGGCTTCTATTTCGAGTTTGTGCTGGTATGGCAATCTACGTGGAGTATCAAATATCGGTGTTTCATCTTGTAACACAATAGTCATTTCAATTGGAGATGGAATAATTTTATTTGGAACATAGTTTTTTACTATATGAGATATGGAATTTCGAATTTCTGAATCATGAATATGATTCAAATCAATTTCATTTTCTTCAAAAACATAAAAAGTTCAGTTCATAATCTAGAACGTCGTTATTATTACTCTCCGCGTCTGTATCGTAATAATTTTTTATATTAGAAGGATCGACATTTTTATTGACTGATACGTTAGACAAATCTCTATTAGGATACACTTTAATTTGGCCGCAATTGAAATGGATATTCGCTTTTAGAAATAAATTGTTGCCTAAAATCAAGGGAACTTTTATCAGTTCATTTGGAACAATAAAAACTTTTAACTCATAAGCGAAATTATCAATTTCAATACTCAATATACAAGAACCTAAAGTTGTGGCCCCACCTCCTAATCCTGTAATCGACAACTTATCATTTGCTGAAATCGGTACTTCTAATAAATCGAAAAAATCTTTTTTCATTAGTGATATATCTGCTCCTGAATCCAAAAGAGCCTTACAGGGAATACGTTTGACATTAACCTCAATATAATTCTTATTAATTTTTATAAAATTGATATCTGTTTTTCGTGCATTATTGGTATTAATCGAAGGACAATCAGGGGATTTGTGTCCATACTGATTGCATCGAAAACACTTAAATCCTTTGGATTTATTAGGACAAGCATCTGCTGCGTGTTTTCTATCACCGCAGATATAACATCTTTGGTTCCGTTTGTCGTTTCCTACTAAATGATTGAAGCCTCTACTAGGATTGTTAAAGTTCTTAGTATTTCCCATATTTTCATTTTTAGATCTTTTATCAATTTTAATTTTTTCGTATGTCTTTACGCATTGTTTTAGTTCTTCGATTGAATTTGCACTATAAAGTATATACGATTCAGGACCCTTGTCACCTATGCCGTCAATTATATAAGTAATCAAAGCTTCTTCTTCTACTTTACCAGTATTAGCTAAAGCGGACATTTTATAAATATATTCTTGAATCGTTTCGTCAAGCCTTTTCTTTCGTAAAGCTAATTGCTTGTGAATATCAGCACTATTTACTGACTTTTTGAACTCTTTTAGGAGTTCAATTTTCAAAATTGACCAGCTAGATACATTTGGGATACTGTGAGCAAACAATCGAGCTGAACCCTTTAGCAATCTCTTAGCATATATGAGCTTCTGCAGGGAGTTCCACCCTACCACGGCACTCATTTGCTCAAATTCATGAATCCAGTTAACAACGTTTAGTTCGTCGTCGCCTGTGAAACAGGAAATCGATTCTTCCATGTCTTTAAAAGTAAAAGAAGGTGATGGGCCAGAATCGCGTTCTGCAGAAAAGTGCGAATGCTGGGGCGACGAAGCACGCTCCAAATCAACCTCATCAACATCACCGAGTGCGTTATCATCGTTTTTTTTACTATTAATTAAACGCGCCTGTAATTAACAATAAGAAACTGATTATAATGATATATGATATGAGTGTAAGGACGTAGAATATGTATGTGTGAACGTAAAAATTAAATATATGTGTGTATGAATTTCAATGAAATCAAAACTTATAAGCTAAACTACCGAATTACACAAATTACTTTTCAAAAAATAATCTCAATAACTAATTTAAAATGGTATCAAAACAAAACTCTTATTCCATAAAATACTTATCGTATAAAACAAATGATGCAAAACTTAAGTTTCTTCTTTCATCCAAATGTTGTCTTTCTCGAACTTGCTTTTTATATACCTTGGTGGATATACGTATGTAGGCCTTGTTTTTTTCTTTTTTCTTCAGAATGTAGATGGTGTGTAACGTGTAGCTTGTGGATGGTGACTTCCCTGTTTGTCTTGACTTGTGGATCTTGGATTTTGTGTTTGTGGCTTGACTTGTAGAACGTGGATGTCGTGTGTTTGGCTTGGCTTGTGGTTCGAGGATTTCGTGTTTGGTTCTAATTGTGGATCGTGGATTTTGTGTCTGTCGTTTGCCTTCTCCTTGTACGCTTGTATTTTACTTTTACCGTTAGACTTTTAGCTTTCCGTGATATATGTATGGCTGGTGCATGTACGTAAATATGCGTTTAGCGACGCACATTTATCGCGTTTACTATGCACAAATCAGAATAATTAACTGAACTTTTTTTGTTTTTATGTATGTGGAGTTTTACTTTAATTTTACTGAATTTAATTATTGAATTTAGTATTGGCTGAACTTAGTTTTGAATGAGATTAATTGACTGAATTTGAATTAAGTTGTTTGATTTTGGTTGAGCCCCCAATTGTAGACTTTTGGCTTTTATACAAATAGACTTATTTGTTAATTTTAAATATAGACTTTATTTTAAGTATAATATTATTACAAATTATGACTGATTGCTTCTGCGTACAAGGAGAGAGTGACGCTTATTTTAGAACGAATGAGGAATGAGAAAATATGAAACGACTGAAAGGCATGTTCGGTATGAATGTGGAATGCGCGAAACGGGTCGAGGCATTACAGGGATGTGCGACATAATTTTTATCAATCCTACACCCATATGGACATACGGACTCGAACTATGGGGCACTACTAAGAAATCTAACAGAGCTATCATAGAGCGCATGCAAAACAAAATACTTCGGACGATAGTCAACGCGGACTGGTACGTACCTAACAAAGAAATTCACAAGGGTTTGAACATACCGACAATCGAACAGGAGATAAGACAAAGTAGCACTAGACATCGTATAAAACTAGAACTACACACAAACGATGAAGTACGGACCATACCAAACAACGAACAAACATCAAATAGACGGCTAAGAAGACTAAGACTAACAGATTTACCATACAGATAACTATATATTAACGATTATCTGACTCTAGTCAAAGTTATAGTGTCATATACAAAAAAAAAAAAAACAACAAAAAGTAATAAAATGTAATAATGTAAATAAAAATAAACAAATGACGGAAAAAAAAATTCTAATATAACCACATAAAAATTGTTAAATAGTTTATAAGCATATATGAAAACAAGTAAACAAATAATTATAAAACAAAAACCTGGCGACGACAACGAGTGATAAGGGGCGCTCGGAGTGAATAAAACCTCCAACGCTTCGGGTGGAATAAAACCCACCTTTGCCATACACAGCATAAAACAACAATGAAGGACACTGGTCCTGATTTGCCAATGTGATGCCAGTGTTGGTGTGATATATGATTGTTGGTCGAATGCGAGAAATAAAAAAGGCCTGTTTTCTGTGAAAGACAATGTATAATGCAAAAAAACATTAGCAAAACTATTTTTTCAGCATTCCATCTAATATTTCATTTATTTAAGTGATCTAGGACGATATCGTCAGAAATCCATCTCCGAGACGATAGAAAATTACAGTTCTTGGCTTACGAAAACGATATTGTTCTGTGGATATCGTTTTTTGATGCTTATGTAAAGCACAGCTATGGTTCAAACGATACCGTCAGACGAGAGTCGTGTTACTACCCTGGAATGTCCCTGTGCCCTGGCACCCATATGAGGAGAATATTGAAGTGCTGGGCGGCACTTTGTGGCGGTCTTAGAGGTAAAAATGACAGTCCAGGGATTTAATCCCAGCTTGACTTTCAGTGCATCTGCATGATATCTATCTCGTAATACGACTATATGCTCCTACTCCAGACTCAGTTTTGGATCCGTCTGTAAAGAATTTTAGTGGACTCTCCAGCATAGCAACACCTTCCACCGAGTTTGGTCTGGGAGGATGCTGGCAGAAAATGTTTTGTCGAACAGGAGCTGAGGTGGAGTGTAGTCCGTGACCGATGAAAGAGAGTCAAA
Organism: Syritta pipiens; assembly: GCA_905187475.1. Lineage (NCBI taxonomy): Eukaryota > Metazoa > Arthropoda > Insecta > Diptera > Syrphidae > Syritta > Syritta pipiens. The sequence continues at coordinate 56,539,206 of LR994572.1, read as the reverse complement.
CTCTCGCAGGATGGTCGACTGACCTGCGGCAACCTGCCTGCCTGCCGTATATATCTACTGGAAGGAGGTGAACTATTGTCTCCAACATAGGCCGCATGTTTATGCACGCCGACCTCAGCATCGGTCTAATAATTGACGTGTACATTCGTGGTTTAAGATCCCATTTACAACCGATGGCTATCTTGCAGCAGTAGAATGCCGTGGAGGCTTTCCTAACTCGCTCAAGAATGTTGGTGTTCCAGCTTAGTTTTTTATCTAATATAAGGCCGAGGAATTTCTACCAGTTCTGTTTTCTGTGGATTTATACTGCCCACTTTTATTGGTCGAGGTGGTAAGCTTGGAAAGACCATTATTCATGATCTCCCTAAGCGTGGTAGGGAATTTCCCTGAGATGATAACAGCAACATCGCCTTCCCGTTGCCTTCAGTAGCAAAAGCAGTAGTCCCTCGATGAGCTTCACCAGATGTTTATTGACGCCGAGACTTGTCAGGGAACGCAGAATTGCTCCATGCTCTATGGAGGTACCCCCGAAGACAATTAGAGGTCCCTTGGCTATCAGCACAGCTAGCTGAGTAACTGCCTGGAAAATGAGTATCGAGCAGCAGATGGAAAGATTCTGCACTGGAGTCGGTCCAGGCACCATCCGATCTCTGTAGATAGCTGGGAGTTTGAGGAGAGGTCGATAGTGCCTCCCTGAGCCTTGAAGTCTTACAGGTTTCTTCTATTCTACCACAGAATGACCACCAAGACGACCGCTGGGTTCTCCTCAGATGAAATTTGTACGATTTCAGCGCTTCCTTGGATTGGACTTGGTCATAGCGTTGTTAAGGATGCAAGTCAGCTTACCACGGTGGCGCAAGCTCTTCTGTTGTTCCGGGGGTACAAGGAGAAGCGGCCGTAAGAGAGGCCTTAACGTTCTCCCTATACTTATCCCAGTCGGTGTTTCTGTTAGTCCTGAACACCCGTCGAGCTGGCGGAGAAAACAGTAATTTAAATACAATGTACTACAGAGAATGAATGATCGGGAGAGAGTCTCCACTCTTTGATCAATTGCAGACAAAAGTGACATCTAGAACCTCCTGTCTGATTTTTGTTATAAAGGTGGGTTCTACTCCTAAGACACACACTAATAATTTAGTATTAATATTGAAATCAAAGAGTTGCTCGTTCATTTATGTCCGAGCTGTCCCATATTGAATGATGTGCATTTGCGTCACATCCCAGGATGACAGCTTTTTGCATCGTCTCTGCTGCGTCCACCAGCTTGCTCAGACCGTCCCCGAGGAGAGTTCCCTGCCAGTCGTGGGCCATGTTGGTGCTATTAACCCAGAGTTTCTGAGCACCCACTTCCAGGCTGATGGTAACGGAGTCGCAGTCGCTGTAATTAAAGAGGAAGAATGTTTTTAGTGTAGTCTTTGCGATGATGCAAGCTGTGGGCTTACCTTTGTTCCTCACGTAGACGAGATTGTATCCTGACGCCCTGAGCCCGCACACCAGGTCGTTAACTAACCTGAATCAGGACGATGTCATCTCCGCCCCGTTTGAGACGCAGACGAGCGGCCGAGGCCACTAACTTGCTCGAATTTTCCCACCAATTTCTGTATAAATATATTATTAATAATTTCAAGGCGTTGTTGAAGCGTGTATCATTCCATTTTTATTAATGGCGTAGTATCTGCTTGTCAATGTCAAACTATTACAGCTTTAAAAGTGACATCTTCCAAAATAGCAACTCTTATTGAAAAACCCTATATATAGGTAGGATGTTTTTTTAGAAGTATAGAACTTTAACTTGGCTACACTATTTTTACTGATGACCATTTCGTTTGGCACCAACCTCCGCCGGGAGCGGACGCGCACTTTAGACTGCGCAAAAATAAAAATAAAATTGAATTCGCAGAGACGAAAAAGAAAAAGAAAAGAGAAAAAAAAAAATAAAAAATAAAAAATAATTGAAGAAAAATTAAATTAAATAGGAATTTATTTTCCCAGAATAGCGGTGATCGGGAAATAAATTATTATTTGATTTAATTCAATTTAATTTAATTTTTTTCTTTTTTTTTTCTTTCTTAATATTTTTTGTTTTTTTTTATTGCTGAATTTTTGTTTGGCTCCCGTTGTTGGTGTACACAAGGATTTGTTGTTGTTGTGGGGACAATGCTTGTGGGTGCCAAATTACGACGAAGCAGCTAACGGAGCCGAAGAAATCCGCCCTCCCATGTAATGACGTTGAGGACAGCCTCAAAAACTGTTCCCCATTTGGAGCCAGGCCTAAATGGTGGCAGTGTGCGGGCGTCTGGTGGCCGGTTTGTCCCGCTCGGCAGCCGGTCGGGCTCAGCTCAGCAAAAAACTACGAGCAACCCGGCAGTGGCCTCGTGAGCCACTACGGGGCTGGGGGGGAGTCACGCCATGCGCTTATCAGTGCATGCAGGGATCAAATGGCAAACGACAACGGCAACGACTCAGGTTAGGCATATGGAACGTCTCATCGCTCACAGTGAAAGACCTCGAGCTGGTTGAAGAAGCTACCAGGTATCGGCTAGATATTGTAGGTATCTCTTCAACGAAGCAGCGAGGATCTAAAACTGTGGACCCTTCGGGCGGCTGGAAACTCTTCCTATCGGGAGTCGCACCTGAAATGTCTGCGCAGGCAGGAGTGGGGATACTCGCGAGTCCTAGGCTGGCAGACAGGGTATTGGAGTGGATACCATTGGGGGGGAGGGTCGGAATCTTAAAGCTGAAGCTCGAAAGATCAACTTTGGCTCTGGTGCAGGTGTACGCGCCGAATCTAGAGTCAGAGTATGCGGCCTTCTTGGATGAAGTTGATGCTGCCTTGGATAGGGTGGCGGAGATGGATTCCCATATCCTGATGGGGGACTTTAATGCTCACGTGCGTGCTGATGTAGCGACGTGGGGGAGTGTGATTGGGAGGAATGGTGATCCTCATCAAAATGCGAACGGAGAGAGGTTGTTGGACTTTTGCTGCGCAAATGGCATGTCCATTATGAACACCTTCTTTCCACACAAAGACATCCATAAATACACTTGGTACCGTCGAAGTCTTCAACAGAAATCGTTGATACATTTCTTTGTGGTGCCATCGTGTATGAAACGGATGGTTTGTGATGTTCGTGTGTTGAGAGGGGCTGAACTATCCACCGATCATCACCTGGTGCTGTGTACGCTGCATCTTACTGACAAAGTACCTCTTCTGCCAAGGCGGAAACCAAGAGTGGTTACGCGCATACGGTGGGAGAAACTACAGGACAGTGAGGTGCGGCGAAGTTTCTCACGGCGCATGGCCGAAAGGTTTTTACAAATTCCAACTGTTCCGTCGCATGTAGAGGAAGAATGGCAACTGTTCTCAACAGCAGTTATTGCCTCTGCACGTGATGTTTGTGGAGTGAAGCGGCTTGGTGGACAGCGTGGACAGCGTGGTTTAAATCACCTGGAGTCCAAGAAGCCATCAGAGAGAAGAAGGAGACCTATAGGGATTGGATTCTCTTGGGGGACTCTCCTTCTCGTGACCGGTACACTGAGGCGCGAAGAACTTGCAAGATGGCTGTGCGAGCAGCTAAAGAGCAGGCTTGGAAGGAGTTCGGCGAGAAGTTGGAAAGCGATCATAGATCTGCTAATAAGGTGTTCTGGCAAACCATCCGCCGCCTCAGAGGCAGGCAATTCAACATCATCGAAGGAATTAAATCCAAAGATGGGGTGTTGCTTTCCAATGAGGCAGACATCTTACGCAGATGGAGCGAGCACTTTTCGGAGTTACTTCAGGCAGACCTGTCGTCGTGAGTAGGGCGGAGAATTGTCCAACGGTGGAGGAAGTCACTTTGGCGATTGAGTCGCTTAAAGTCGGCAAATCCGCCGGTGTGGATGAAATCCGGCCAGAAATGCTGAAGGCGATGGGTAGAGAGGGAGTTCTATGGCTCTCTCGTGTCATTAAGGTGGCCTGGGAATGTAGCGAGACGCCGGAAGATTGGCAAACTGGGGTGATTCTCCCTCTTTTTAAAAAAGGGGATAAGAGAGACTGCTCGAATTATAGGGGCATATCTCTCTTAAGTCTCCCCGGTAAAGTCTATGCGAAGGTGTTGGAGGCGCGTTCTAGAGCTATGGTCGAATCCAGGTTGGGGGACGAACAGTGCGGCTTTCGACCCGGCAGAAGTACTACCGACCAGCTTTTCACTCTAAGAATGGTACTCGAGAAGGCGTGGGAATATGCCAAACCGGTCTACAGTTGCTTTGTTGACCTGGAAAAGGCGTATGACCGAGTTCCTCGAGGAAAACTCTGGAGTGTTCTACAGGAGTATGGGATTAATGGGTCTCTGTTGAGGGCCATTCAGTCCCTATACACAAACTGTAGCAGCTGTGTTCGGATTAACGGCAGTAAATCAACACCTTTTACTGTGGGCGTTGGACTTCGCCAAGGGTGCGTCTTGTCACCTCTCCTTTTCATTATATACATGGATTGGATGTTACAACGCAGCCGTGGTGAAGAATGTTTGACATTGGGGGAGCTGAGGGTAAGTCACCTGCTTTTTGCAGATGACTTATTTATCCTCACATCCTCACAGACGAAACTCCAGCGTGCGCTAGATAGGTTTGTGGCCGTCTATACTGATGCTGAGATGAAGGTTAACGTGGACAAATCCGAGGTGATGGTCATTTCTAGGACGCCTGTGCAATGCACTCTGCAGGTCAGCGGAGTTCCATTGAAACAGGTGGAGAAGTTTAAGTATCTCGGGGTCTTTTTCACGAGTGATGGGAGGAGCAATACTGAGCTTTCCTGTAGGATTAGCCAAGCTGGTCAATTTTGAAACAGCTTGGAAGGTCTGTCATCAGGAAGGCCGAGCTTGGGGTGAAAGCCAAGTTATCGGTGTTCAATTCGGAATTTGTTCCAACTCTCACCTATGGTCATGAGATTTGGGTAATGACCGACAGAATAAGGTCGCGAATACAAGCTGCCGAGATGAGATTTCTGCGTGCTGTTGTAGGAGTTACTCGCCGAGATAGGATGAGGAACACGACAGTACGGGGAGAGCTAAACGTTGAGCAGCTTCTTCTCCGAACGGAAAGATCCATACTTCGATGGTATGGCCACGTGGCACGAATGTCCCCTGCAGTACGACTTCCGAGGCGTGCCTTGAATGCGACTCCGTCAGGTAGGCGACCGCTCGGTAGACCCAGGATGAGATGGTTGGACCAAGTCCAAAAGCTCGCCTGGTTACGCTTGGGCATACCCGCCGAGGAGTTAGAGTCGGCGGCGGAGGATCGGGATGCCTGGAGATCTCTTTTGCGTGCACTGCCCCCGCAACCCCTTTAGTGGAACATGCGGGCTAAGAAGATGTTGATGATGATGATGATGACCATTTCGTTTGCTGTCAAGTGATTTATTTTTAGTTTGGTTTGGCCTTTCAACATGAATAGACTGACGTCGGAACAACGTTTCCAAATTGTACAAATTTTTGAAAACCATTTCTGTTTGCAATTTTTATAAGCGGATTTTGTTTATCAATCAAGCTCACTTTTGAATGGATTAACCAAAACAGCCGTACATCACCAAGTGTCTGTTGAGACACCTTTACGTCCACAAAAACTGACTGGGTTGGTGGAGCCATGATTACATCATCAATTTTTTTTTGTTATGTTGGTACACTCGTCTGAAACATATGTTTACAGTTTCAGCTATATAGCATATTTATTTTGTTTGTGAGAGAGGCATAAAAGTGAGACGTGTTTTGCGTGCTCGGCGTTTCGCTCGGTACTTCGGGTAGGGACAGAGTGCAATATGCACTTAAAATAAGTCCTTATGAAGCGATCTAATTTCCTTTTCAAGTTAGGAATCCAGTAGTGCTTCAGGATGAGACTTGACCACTTGCCAATCCATAAGTATCGACACTTCTGATGTAAGACACGTATAACATTATCATCAAGTTCCTGAAAAACATAAAGTTGGCGTCTTCTTTGCTGCCTCACGCTTAGCACCAAACCGTCTTCGAGAACATATATATAAAAAACCTCCCAATTTGTACGATTTGAATGATTTTTGAGTTATTCTTTTTTGTGTTATTCTAATTTTCTTTTGAACTAGAAGAAATAATTTGGGGTAATGCACTGCTTCTTCTACATCAAAAACACTGTCAACTGAATAATAGACTTTTGGTAATGAATCACATTTGGCAAGAATCATTAACTTTATTGATTTGCTTAGTATGCGACAAAATAGCGCTTCCCACAAACCAAATGAATTAGTAGATAAGTTTGCAATATTCGGATATACCTCCTGCATCATTTCTAAAATGTTCGGCACCAAAACAAAAATATTTCTAAAATTTACCTTCACATTTCTTACTTCAAATTTGTCTGCTCTTATTATAAGTATATTATTGTAAAAAGATGTGTTGTCTCGTCCATATGCAACATTTATATTAGTCTGAAGTTACGATTTTTTATGTGCAGCCATAAGTATTAGGCGTACAACTTTCCTTCCGCCGTTTTTTTTTTTTTTTTTCGAAATTCGAGGCTTTATTATATATAATAAACTGGTTATACTTTTATGATTCGTTTTGCGTTTGATTCGATTGCCTTTGACACGAGTCTTGATCAAGTAATGTCTCCCATTCTGCATCTTGGAAAACCTCTCTTCCACCGCCATGCCGGGCTTTGACGTCAAAATCACCGTTCTTGAAGCGTTGAAACCACTCTCGGCACGTTCTTTCACCAATAGCAGTTTCACCATAGGCATTTGAGAGCATTCGATAAACCTCAGCCGCAGATTTCTTCATATTAAAGCGGAAAATTAAAACTTCCCGCAAATGACGAGAATTTGGCTCGTAAGCTGATATGTTTAATCGAGAATAATTTTATGATGCATACGCAAATCGACTAATATTTCGATGGCGTTATGTTTACGAATACCTAAGCTTATGACATGTACGATCTATTTATTTCGACTACCGTTTACCGCTACATTGAAGTTTATTTACCAGTATTACTTAACTTGGAAACATTGCAAGCACTTAAAACATTGGCACTACGCAATTTTAATGAAAGACCGAATGGTCTTTTGTATTCGATAACATAACAAAAAAAAACTCGTTTTCGAACGCTCTATAAAAACCATCATCAATTTTTGGCGCCAATGTTATCATATGCTCCCGACATATCAAATAGATATTTTTTCTAAACGTGCAAAAATGGATACATTGCGGTCTAGATGAACTTTTATGAATTTTTTACCGTTCCATTGATGCGATCAAAATAGATTGTACTTCATTTTTTTGGTGACAATTTACCGTACCAGCTGTATTTAGGGCCGCGTTGCCCATTCCTCGAAATCGCGTCGGCTTCTTTTCGCCGCAACGAAACTGGACTAAGGACCTCTTGACGAAACTACTGGGGCTACCGGAATCGAAAAGATAAACAAATGAATTGGCCGCGGTGTGCTTACCATTTGGAACGTCTTTATTTTTTCAGAGATCTCTCGATCCCGTGGACCTGAGCGTCCGCAAAAATGGATACAAACTCGGCTGTCTTTTGAACTACAGTTACAAAAAAAAAAACTATTTCCACAATTTTTCTATTATTGCTTATTAAAATTTTGGGTTTGTATGCGAATTTTTGAGAAACTATATGCATTAGCAATCTAACTTTAATGTACTATTAAATAACAAGTTTCTCTCTTTATAAGTTGGTATAATACTTTATTGTAGGTGCTGCCATTGTTTTTTGCATTTTTTTTTTCATGTTTGATTTAATTTCAAATTGCCCCTACCTCCTAAACGGGGCGAGAAACATCCTCCGCCCATAGCAAAAATTGCTCATTTTTAGACGCTCTATGTAAGACTATTATCAATTTTTGGCGCCAAAGTTATCTTACCCTTCCCGCACAACAAAAAAGATATTTTTCTAAACGTGCAAAAATGGATACATTGGGGTCAAACAGAAATTTTGCGAATTTTCGCCGTTCTATAGATGTGATGAAAATCGTTTATACTTAATTTTTTTGGTGATGAAGTAAGGAAAAAAATAACACAAAATCGGTCAAATGGGAGGTTTTTTATTTACAAAATTTTATCAAGTTATATAAAACAGTATTTTTCCAATTTATCAACTCATCAGTTTATCCTAAAAACTGTTTGAGTAATACGTTTTATATGGAACAGTGTAGTAAACAGACGAAAAAAAAAACTAAAAATTTAAATGAATGAGAGGTAGAATATACAATATCCACATTTTTTTAAATTATTTGAAGGTCATTTTTATTAAAAAATACATAGGCATCGTCATCATTTTGAATGTTTAATAGGCTAAGTCGTCCTGGGCAATCTTTTTTCAACTCTTTTTTTGATCTAACATGCCTTAAAAATGAAACATGGCTAGTATGTTAAATAAACCTGCATTGGCTACATACTTAAGGGAAATTAATATTTTGACCTGTTTTTTAGATCATAAATATATCATTCTTCGGCGATACCAAGCTGCAACCCGAAGTATGCCACATAGTGTGGCATTTATGAATCCTAGGCATAATGTCACACCCTAGTAGGCAACAAAGCAATTGATACCTTCTTTTTGTTAGTTGATCCGTGTTTGCATTTACTTAAAGAAAAAAAAAAAAAAAAAAACAAGAAGGATTAACAGTAATTTAAGTAATTCGAAGACACTAAGTTACAGGATGCCTTAAAACCCCTTTTGATTCAGAATGATTGGCATTTATAAAAAAGGGGCGTGGAAGTGGCTACATTCTTTTATTAATCAATTGATAGCAAAACTATTTTTGAATAAGAAACAAATTTCAGGCTCTCAGCTCTTTAATTTTATAAATAATTGAAATATTCCATAAGAAACTGACCAAAATGGAAGCATTGAGAACCCGACTTCTTTTACACACATTGAGATATATCCGAACGTTGCGGATAGTTGCAGCTGCAATTTCGCGTATAATTTTACAAATAGTTAAGTTCAACTACCATGGTCGGTTGTCCACATGACTCGGCAGGCTTTTTTTTGTAGCCAAACCCAAAAAAGTGCTAAAAAATGTGTTTGTTTAATCTATTTAAAATATTTTTCTTCTCTTATCTTTGCATATCTATGCATTTTTTTTTGTTCTTGATTAACTAAACTGCATTCAAAGAAATTAAAATTGGTCGTTCGTTTATTTCATAATCGCAATAACAAAAACGAAGAAGTTCGTTATTTTCAGTTTTGTTTTTACTTTTAAGCAAAATTGACCAACTTTGAAGCGCACTAGAAACCAAAATAATAATAAGAAAATTATTTTGTTTGCTGTGTTTATATTTCTATAGGAAATAAAAACAAGATAATAAAACATCGAATTTTGTATTTTTGCCATGCCTTTTGCAATTTGGGACCACAGTGCGGCGGTTCCGTCATCCCACGAGGGCGTAACGGTAGTTAGAACTGCGGTGTTGGCCGTTGACTGACTGTGGCTGATTCCAGGAAATCAATTCTCGCTTGTGCAAGGGTGGTTTTTAGCTCGTTGAGAGTAGCTCTAGTGTCCATCGTTGGCTCGATCCCACTTTTGAGCTATAACAATTTAAATTTTACGGAGAATTTACTTTATTCCGCGCACGATGGCTTACACTTTTGAAATGGCCGACGAGAGCAAACCTGACAGGCTGGCTGCTCCGTGGAAACGGAACAAGCCCGTATCGGTGCTTTCAAGTTTGCTAACGTTTACAATAACAATATTTTACAATCTATTACAGAAGATTATCTTTCAAATAAAGTAAATTTCATGTCAATTTAAAAAATCATCTTTGTTTTATTCCATTTCAAAGTTCTGGATCTCCTAAAAAGCACACCCTATATAATCAAAAGAAGCTTGGTGCCGATAACCAAACACGGACTCTACGAAATTAAAACTCTTATTAAGAAAAGGCTACTCTTTCCATTTCAATATTTATTTTCATTTAATTTCGGCCGTTGATCTTATAAATAAATGTATTTCGTTATCAGATAAAAATAAAATGTATTTTCCTTTCCTCCGTGTTTACGCTGATAATGAAACAGAAGTAAAAACAAATTAAAAACAAAACAAGCTTTCAATTCAACCTGACACTTTGGGCAATGTCCACAAAAGTTAGACCGACGAAGTAAAATATTTAAAAGCATATTATTTTGTAGGTAAATGGCCCATTTCGAATATTGCCTATAGTGGGGAAAAATAAACGGTTGATACTTTTCGCTTCGTCTGTTGGTCTTAAATTTATTTGCACAGGCCACGAGCCGTCGATTGAACCAAATTATATTTTCAAGTATAACTTCTGGAAAACAGACCGGATACGTTTCCAGCTAAATTATAACGACGGGTGCTATAGAGCTTTTTTTCTTAATTTATTTAGTCTATCAATACGATATTCTTGCGCCTTCCACTTCTTTTGCTGATCGGACACGATTTAGCTGTCGAGTGACTCGGTACATTTGTAAATAAAGAAGGAGGGTTACGTTTTGCACGTATTTGAAATCTGGTTAAACTGATTCCGATAAAAACAACAACTATTTTTTTTTGTTTTGAAAGCAAATCAGGTTTAAGCACTTAAAAAAATAATTTAAATCTAGAACGTTTTCACATGTCTCATTTTCCTATATATACGAACATCTTATACTTGCGTTATGCATCCTAATTAAGGCGGTTTATATAATTTAGTGTAGATCAAAGTTTCATTTTGTTATGTATTATAGTGTGTTTAATTAGATGGTTATAAAATAAAACACACACTGCTCAAGAGGTTTTATATTCTTTAAGGCATAACAATTCTGGGAGTATGTGGACATTTAAAAACAATTTGATTTGCGAAAAATCCGATTTAAAAATGTTCGAATCACAGAAAAAAATACTTAATTAATATAATATCAAATCAAATTTTATACACTTTTTAACCCGATAACTGAAAATGAAAAAAATTAGTTATCATTTGCGAAGAGTAAGTTTTTTTTTTTTTATAAAAACCACACCAGAAAATGCGTCAACAATACACTACTAAGATGGAGTTTTCTTTCTTTGTAGCATTTTTACACTTTTAACATACTAATTTTTTCTATATGTTTAACTGTCGACCAATATAGATTCTATAGCTGCAATATAATTTAAATATTTATGTGCACAATTCGATTAGCACCAGAAAGCCAATCAACCTAAGTAGTGACGACACTAGCATTAAAAAGCACATCGCAAAAAAAAAAAAATATTCGGCGTAACAGCCCATACAGGGCCAGAGCCTAGCCTTCGCGCCTCCACTGTGTTGTGCGCGATATATTTTGACACATGTGGAGGGAACCTACTGTTTAATGCAGGTTCCGAACGGCGAATTGCGAAAGCTTTTCATGACAGAAGTACTCCAGGAAGGTTGTCAGTCGTTCGCTGGAGGTGGGGCCGTGAAGAATGTTTGTGGTGTTATTTCCCCGAGCCGGATTCGAACCCAGGTACTCTCGCTTAACAGTCCGACGCACTAACGATTAAGCCTCGGCGCCCACAGCAACACATCGCTTATTATCTATAAATATATGCGTAGTTTCATATGTATGTATCCTCAATAAAAAAAATCTTTAGATAAAGTTTAGGAAAAAAAATAATAATAGCAAGGGAAGTTGTTTATAACTTTTTTCAGAATGAAAATGTTCATAGCATAGTTTTGTTTTAATTTATATTTTTTACTTTTTGTAGTTTTCTTTTATGATGGTAGAGATTTATTAGACTTATTTGTTATTTTTTTTTTTTTTTATTATTTTATTAACAAAAGGTGATAGCGCAAAACTTTACTTGGATTAATAAAACGAGATATCCTCTTTGTCTTTTCTTTTGGTGCAGGTCTCAGTCATTCCGTCAAGGGCCATTGAATGCTAGTAGTCGAAGTCAATCGCATTCGTATGTGAATTCCAGCATTTCAGCCAATCCCCTTCTCCCAATTGACACTGGTTTGTATTTATTTTTTATTTTTGTAGTTTTGGTTTTTATGCTTTTTAAATTATGTGTTCGTTACCTATAATATAGCCTATTTGTTTTATGTTGCAATCAAAGAAAAACAAAGCAATTTTTGTGTCTTTTAATTATTTAGCGGGTTGGGATTATCGCAATCAGTGCACCGCCTCGATGACGCCTTCTCTGACGAAGAAGGGAGCGGATACCTTGGATCGCCGACAAGACAATCCTACAGACCACACGCATTCTCAAGTACCAATAAAAGCATAATCGGTTAAATTAGATTTATTATATTTTATATTATATTTCTTATAAAAAAAGGTCACAGCAGCCCAGGTGGAGATTTATCAGACGAAGAGCTATGTGCCGGAATCGCCAATCTCAGGGGCGGAGCAGGTACACCAATCGGGAGCGGGTATGGACCAGCTGAATTCGAACCGATCTGTGTCTCCTCAGGGTCAACAATCATGGAATTCCCCCATCCACAACACCACCAATACTCGAGGCCAAGATCGGGCTCGTGCGCATCCAGGAGATCCCAATTTAGGTGAGTTTAAAATTAGTATGTTTGTTATTTTATTTAAATTTCAATATAATTTTAACATTGTTTCTTATTCAATAGTCGTTTTTAATTTTTTATTGTTAACAATAAAAATAAAGTTGGACCTTATCACTAGTTCGTTTTTATTTCGATGGATAAAGTGAAATACAATATTAATAGTTGAAACTATTGCTGGTAAAACTACGTATACAAGAATTTTAACTTTTCTATACAAAACTTAACGTTCCAGAAGTATATACGGTTTATTGATTTGTTACGAAATCTAAATGTATTCACGTTGCTTTTGCTTTTTTCAATTTAAATTTATTAATATAAAAGACAGTTAGCAATGATTTTACTTGACAAATGCCTACGTGTCCAAATCGAAATAATGTTAAGATTCGGCCATCTCTGATGAAAGCTTTCGATTGCTTTCTATGATTTTTGTGCTCCACATAATGTGAGGCATTTATTCAATCAATTGCTTTTCTGTGCATCTGCTAATATGGCCGTTAACCATTATGAAACATTTTGGGGCAACTTCATTATTCAAATATGTTAAATGTGACTTAAGTTTTGGCTGCTGGTTCCGTACGTATGTACGTATACCGTCCTGTTCTGTATTTCGAGTGAAAGTGGATTCAAAACGAATTTCAATTCCACTCGAAATGAAATTCGGTGTTCTGCAATCCGAGTGAATTAGAATTTTCAAATCCACTTAGAATATTTGTCTCCGATAAAACAAAAATTTTCTGCACTCAAACGCTCTATCACAATTAGCTGTTCATTCCAAATCATTTCTGAATTCATATATAAGAGAGTTTTTTCAGAATCTGTAATTAAAAGCGTGGTTTCCTGCGCATCTATATATTTTCCTATGTCCGTATCCTTTGTGTGATTTTGTGCTGCACTTCCGCTTTTTTTACGCTTCGTGTTGCGAACTTTTTTCTTTTATGTTTTCGGCATTGTTGCACGACACTTCTCTTGTTATATTTACGATGGTATCTTCTATGGGTGAAACCACCTGAATATTATTGGGTCCACCCCCGGTACTTATTGCCGCTTTTGTAGCTACGTATTTTTCTCCATATTAAGTTTCCTACTTACTGTCTAGAAGTATTTGGTGGTTTCAAAAAACCCAGTTGTTGCTGCACAACAAACGAAGAACAAACATATGCAAAAGAAATTAATTCATCAATAAATGTAATCAATTAAAATATAACATATTGTACTTACCTTCAGTTTGTAACATAAACACGATGTTAAATCTAATGAACTATATAAGCTAGTTGTCAAATGCATCACATATGTTCTGTCTCTGTCATACACATTTATGGAAACATAGAAATTCCCAAGTGTCAAGAGGGAGAACATATGCATGCAAAATACATGTTGCAGTGAAAAACATTGCACGCAACTCACGAAAAGTAAATAACAGAGGGAAGGGGTCAATTACCCCTTCCTAGTGTTGTTCGAAAATCAGCTGTAAATTCTTACATGTGCAAATACGGAAATCAATTGAGGACTTGAACTTCTTTTGAAAACGAAAATTAAGATGTTACCTTGTCACTGCGACACTTAGCAAAATAAACGGTAAAAGCAAAAATCATTCAATCGCCAATTTTTTTTTTACACTTGACAACTTTACTTTATAGGCGCGCCTTCGGTATTATATATCAATTTTATAACCAAGACACCAGTTCTTTAAGTTTAAAATTCGGTGGGCTACATGAAGAAACTTGAATTTTCTTCTGAACCTCCTCTGTGTTCGACGGGCTTACGCCGAGTCCAACCGGCGAGGCTGTGAAGGGCTGATTGCATTACATTCCTATTGGAGTGTGAAAATGTAATGGCTATGTTGTCTGCATAGGTTACAGACGGTTTTAATGAGCTCCAGAAGAATATCATGAAAATGCAAAATGCAAAACTACCTATGGAGCAACATTCTTTTTTTTTGGTTGAAGAAAGCTACCAACGTTTATTGGAAAAAGATTTTGAGATTGCGCTTGATAGATAAACAGTCCGCAAAGTTATTGGCGAGCTGTTGTACAATTTACAATTCAAATTGAGATTGAAGGGGATTGGAGAACAGAGCACAAGGATGAAAAAGGAAAATATGTTTTATTTTGAGAAATCTATCATTCCAGGAGTAATAGATTGTTTGAATAGCGGGGTTTATACCTGACTACAAATCGTTCAATTTGCTTGACAATCTTGCCTTACGACTGCAAATCGTCAATGTGAACACTTAAAACTACAAATCGGCAGACTTGTAGTCGGAAAGTTCAATATTTTCAGAAAATTCTTATGATTTCGAGTGAAGACCAGAACCCTTAATTATTTACTTTTAAACAACTAATTCACTATACATCATTTCACTCGAAATGTAGAATACCTAATTCCACTTTTGTGGACTGAGTTCACAAAAAGTGGAATGCAGAGCAGGGGCTATAATATAGTATACCTTTTAATTCTTTAGTCAATTGCAAACTTATTAAAGAGTTTAGAACTGAGCGAAAATCCTTTACGCGGTAGTTAATCACAGCTGTGCAAAAAAAAAAAAATTACTAACAACGCGTAAGCTGATGGTTGCTGTATACAAGATTTAAAATAATTCTTAATAAAAGATTTCAAATAAACCTGTTTGATGGCACCTGTAGCTTTAATTTTTTTATTTTTTAAGTTTTTCCCTGGTTTAAAATTGGAAACATTTTTTTACATAGTAACATTTTGTCGGTTATTTAAAGTTATTTTTTGTTTTGATTTTGAAGATTAAGCTGTTGCTGTGTTGTATATAATTTTAAAAGTGAAATTTGTGTTGCGGAGTGACGAATTTTATTTGCAATTTGTGCATGCAAAAAGAAAAAAAAGCGTAAATGATTTAATTTAAAGTTAATTTGGTTTGTAGCAACATTTTTGAGTTGAGTTAATGAATCATATTGGATAGAAACAATCCTAACATATTTATAATATCACCACGATATAGGTCAGAGCCACTTGTCCCTCTTATACAGCAACAGCACCCCTCGTCGAGTCTCAGTGGGCTCCCAAGCTTGTGTCACTGTGCCGCTGGAACAGCTCACCAACAGCAGCATCCACAAATACAGTCAATCGGTAGTTCTTTCGGTGGATCACAACAGCTCCATGGAGTTCGAGCTGGAGGAGGAGGAGGCAGCCTTAGCCGAGGAGGTAGTGGGTTCGGACTTGACAATCTCTACCACCAATCGGGAGAGTACTGTCCAACTACTGGAGCAGTCACAACATTCCACACCAGTCCATTATAGCAGTACCAACTATTCGATGTCTAAACAGTGTTTACTAAATAACAATAATTCAACTGAGACCGAGACCGACAATATTATCTACACCGATATAAACGACATTTGTCATTACAAATATCCAAACGAATATGCGAATAAAGTTGAGCACAAAATTTCAAATGAAAATAATTTAAATCTTACTAACGATCATGATATATATGCAACAGTCAATCGCAAGAACAAGTCTAAATCCAGAGAAAAACACCTAAGCGATGAATTTATTGATGAATCTATTATTCAATATACTTTATCAAAACGAAATCAGTTTAATTTAAATACTTCAAATTCACAACAAAACAATTTAGCAAATAATCATCATTATGATGAAGCAAACTATGACACTCATCACCACAATGATCTGAATCACCCATCAGATTCTTCAACAGACTATTTTGGATTGAGAACAAATCGTAGTTTTGCTGATGATAGAAAACTTACACAATCAGATCGTTACTTGAGCTCTGTAGAGTCACAAAGTTCTCAGTCCCAAACGGGTCGTAATACATTGTCATTACCAAGAAACTCCGAGTTCTCCGGAGTGGACTCGGTGGACTCGTATGACAGTCATTACATTACGCATCACTCATTGGCGAACCTTCAAACTGTTACTAATCCAAATTATTTGATGTACCGAGATGATGGAAAATTATCTACTGATGAACGAAGTTCAACCATCTCACCGTTAGACAGATTTAAAAATTCATCTGAAAAACTCGAATATGAATTGTCCAGTATTAACTTGTATTCGGCTGCACAATATAAGCCACCATACGAGGAAGAAAATATCTACGATCAAGTTGAAAAGGAGTCATGGCTCAGGAGCAGCTCATGTAAGGACCTTTATGGGGGGCTTTCGTACTTCGAAAGCGAAAAAAGCAAACCGATGATAACATTTGAAAAAGATTTCTTAACTTTTAATCGAATTGACTCACCAGTTACTCGATATGATGATTCACGTCGTTCTATGTACATAACAAAGAATCACTCAATAGATGCTTGCCAAGACTTTTCTGCAATACCCGACTCAAAGGTGTATTCTTCAAGTTACCCGGGCAGTACTTACAACACCGCCGAGAATCATAAGCGTGGATACGGCCATCAGTTAGATTTTACTGGATCACAAGATGACATTTCACATGACAGTTACGAGCTTTTAGAAAAGTATGATAATGAGTTTTTTCAGAAGCACGTAAGATCTGATGATAACATTCGGTCTTGCTCCATGGATTCAGGAAACTACATTCCGAGTGATGACGAAAGCGTTTCTGAAATACAAAAATATCGTTCTGCCATGGATGTTAAGTGCAAATCGGCTGCAGATATAATGAACGAAATTTGGGACTCTGAAGATCCTAGATACTTACCTCGCGAAAAGTTGTGTGTGAAATCAGATGGAAGCTTTTACAAGAAAGTTAAGGAAGCTTTTGGTTCAAGAACATCAAGTCAAGAAAGCCGCAGTGATATTTACGAAACCAAAGCCACACGCAGCTCCGACTCGAGCAAAAAATCTCACGATAGCCTATATCACACGGATAGTAAAAAATCTCGAGAAACTACAAAAAGCAAAACGTCAGTGGCTTCAAGTCAAGACTCCAAGGAGTCTCTCATAGGTGATTGTTTATCGCGAAATTACGAAATGCCTATGACAACTGGAAAAAAAATAAAGAAAGTTTCAAAGAAGGATCTTTACGAAAAACATTCGAGCGCAGAGTCGAAGAGTGATTACTTCGACGCCGTTGAATCTTTAGATAGTGATGGTATTTGTAGTCGTCCAAAGGTGAAAAGCCACGATTGTCTGCTCTCTGATACCCAAAGTTCAACTTTAAACAGTTCTTTCTACGATAATCGTGACACATACTCTACATTCCCGACAAATAAGGGCCATAAGACATCAAAAGTGCATTCGATTAGCCTTCAAAATGTTGAAATTGAAAGAAACGCAAAATCGTTTGGCAACAAATCACCAGAAGCAGTTTATTCGGCTAAATGTCGGGAGGAAAAAGAAGTCCAAACATATGACTCTATTGATAAAACCCCCAATCTTCAAAGCAGCGAAAAGCAATCACACAAAATCGTGGCCTTTAGACGTAGATCTGATAGTGAAAATATATTCAGTTTTGATCAAGATAAAATTGAGTCTTTGCAAAGTTATAGCAAGCAAAAGGAAAAAACTGAAATAGAGGCTAAAACGAAAAACAGTCCTGAGTATCCGCTTACCCCGGAGCTAATATCGGAATTTGAAAAACAAATACATACGCCAACAACAAAAAAAGTAACTCGAAAGGAAGAACTTATTGCAAAAACTCATTTTGAGGAGTATAATCCGAAAATGATGATTGACTCAACAGCCCCGTTGCCAAGTGTTTTAGTACCATTAACATATAGTCATGCGATTGTTGAAAGAACTAAAAGTGATCCTAATTCGCTTGCTAATAGATCTCGCTTGGGTAGTAACTCCCGCCGTCATGTTTTAATGCATCAGAAATCTATTGACCTAACACCTGCAGACTCAAGCGATGAAGACTACTTCTATAAGCAGATACCAAGTGCACCTCCGCTTTGTAAGACTCATGGAAATTTTGAAATTCCAAAGAGCTATGACATTCCCGTAGTTTCGGTAGATATTCCGAAAACTGGTTTTG
Source organism: Syritta pipiens (assembly GCA_905187475.1). Classification (NCBI taxonomy): domain Eukaryota; kingdom Metazoa; phylum Arthropoda; class Insecta; order Diptera; family Syrphidae; genus Syritta; species Syritta pipiens. The sequence goes on along the minus strand of LR994572.1, from coordinate 56,520,756 downwards.
AAATGCCAAAAAGTTTTTTCAGAGAGTACGACAGGCGAGCTTCAAAAGTCTTAAGAGAAGACATTCCATATGTTCTTCACAAACGGCATATTATGAACGGTACCGCTCCCTCACCAAGCGAGAAAAAATACCAGAAGCCGAAGAGCCCAAAATCTCCAAAATCGCCAAAGTCACCTAAGTCCCCGAAGTCACCAAAGTCTGAAAGCAAAGTAGTAAATTCTACCGATCTGTTACCGGATATTTTAGACAGCCTTCTTCCAGAACAGGGTAAAGAATTTCTTTTCACGCAAAACATAGATCTCTCAAAGGTCGACCCAATTACTCTCGAAGTCGATAAATCGATCCCCACTATTGAACTCTCGAGCCCTAAACGGGATATAACAAAGCAAATGGACACAAAGCTATTGGAGAAGCTTAATAAAAAATTAAGCCAAATAGAGAGTGATTCTGCTACGAGTTCTAGAACAGAGAGCATACAAAGAGAGCAGCAGAAGTTATCTTTAGAGCAAAAACAAATGGAACTTATTCAAAGTCTAAGAAGGGAATTAACAACGCCATCCAGAAAGGCAGCTGCCAAACAAAGAATTATTCCCAAAACAAGACCAGTGAACAAGCCTAAAAAGGGAAAAACACGAATTACATCTTTCTCTTCCGATGACGAAAGCTTGGATTCTGACGACGTGTTCGGATCCGCAGAGGCGATTCCTTCTCGTTTGGAATTTTCACCGCCTCAATCGAGGAAGGAAATCGAACCTATTTTACGAATCGAGCAAAGTAAATTAATATCAGCCGCTTGGGGTCGCGGTCAAACTATGAGCTCGACAGAAATTGAAGGTTCACCTCCTCAATGTAGGCGGCTGGCGGAGCTTGAGAGTCGCTACCATACACAAAAACTTGATCCTCCTTATACTAATGCAACTGAATTACGTCGCATTTCGGAGCGTTCTATCTCTATTCCAAGTTCTGAAGAAGAAAATCATTTCCCAAATAAAAGAAACGATGAATGTACTGGAGATTACCAACGCAACGAAAATATACCCTCACCAATACTAGAACACTTAGAATTTATTCGCACAGAAGATGAAACCTATGCAACTTGCAATGAAGATAAGGCTTCCGAGGCAGACATTAATTATACGCTAAAAAAAAATGATCGCAGACTATCGCCCAGATCAGACTTTCCAAAGTCTCGTGTAAAGTTGATGGAGGAAATAATTGATTCGTCTCTTGTTAAACGATCTAAAGGACACGCTCCGATTCTATTCGCTCATGCCCGTTTGAATTTATCTGAGGGCTCAGCACTTGCTTGCTTACAAAGACAAAAGGCCACTTTGGAATCGCCAATTACAGATCGAAGAGCAAAAAGCCTAGACACTCCTGTTATTTCTATGCATAAACTACCTCCCATGAACGCATTTTCTTCAAAAGATGATACCGTTGGGTTTGAAGAAGAGGCAGAGATACTTGAAGAAAAAACTCTACAACAAGATTTGGTTAACGTAGAAGAAGAAACTCCCGATAGTGTGCATTCGTGTGCAGGGTCTATTCCATCAGCGCAAGTTATTCATACCCCGTCAAGATACGATGCTGTATTAGGCACTATCGCTATCGACTCTGAAGAAAGTGATCTCTTAAATCAGCTACAGTTTATTGAGAAAATAGCTTTACAAGGAGTCAAAATTAAGGATAAGAAAAAATCAAAGATGAAACTGAAGAGTGGTGATCACCTTATTTTAGATATTCCCAAGTACAAGTTTGACTGGTCACCTTACAGTTCATGCAATAGTTCGAGGAAAACATCACCCGGGGTATCGCGTGCTAGCAGCGTAGAAAGTACGGGAAAAGGGAAATTGAAAACACGTTCAAAGAGTCCAGAACCTGTTAAATTAAAGTTATATCGGGGAAATATGGATAATTCAAAAAAAGAAAAGAAACCAGTTGTAAAGGAACGCCCAAAATCAGTTGAAAGTGAACGAAGACTTAGTAAAGATAAAAGCAAATCACAAGAAGAAACTGAAGCTGACATTGCTAAACGTAAAGAGCGTCAACAAAAACTATATGAATCAGCAATGAAGCAAACCATCACTATGTTGAGTCCGGTAAAGGATCAACTTCCTGCATTTCCACCTCCCGAGGATAAAATCTCTGTAAAGACAGAGGGCGGTAAGATAATCATAGAAACTGAATTTAAAAGTAAAGCAGAAGATCACGTTCTAATAGCTAAGTCACCGCGAAAACTTGACACTTCATTGGTAAAATTTAGTCGTAGTTTTGATGAAGAACGGTCACAAGAGAAACTAGAAAAGGCAAATCGGAGTTTTGAAGATCGAAATAAGTCATTCGAAGAATCAGAAAAGTCCGACGTTCCAAGTGATATCGTCATTAAGTCTCCAAAGAAAATTGCAAAAAGTCAGGAGATAAAACAAAAAATTGAAGGAAGCGTTGTCCATAAGAAGATTGATACAAAATCGAGTAGTCTAGATAAGAAGGTTGAGCCACATTATTTAGACACAGATATAAAAGCCAGAAGCCTTGATGACAACAAAGAAAAACTGATAAAATTCTCTCAGATTGAAAACAAGAAAACGCAGGATGAAAAACCTCCGATATTAAGAAGTGCAGTTGGTGACCGGCGAATGTTCGCTCATCAGTACAATATAACTGAGGAAATAGATATGCAGGCAGTCATATCGGAAAGAAGATCGCTTGATTTACTGAAACGACAATCGCTTCCATCAGAAGACACAACTAGAGATAGTGATGGGAGCCGAAAGCCATCTACAGGCGATAGTATTGATTCATATGTTTCTGTGGATGAAAGTCATTCGGAAGGTAAACCACAATCTACAAACGATATGTATCCGCATAGAGTTCCAACAATAGAGTGCGAAGAGCCTTCAATTGATGAAGACGATGATAATTCGAGCGAATGCCGCCATTTGAAAGTTTCTCGATTCGACACAAATCGCTTGAGTTTAGATAGAAGCCGCAGTGACGAAACTGGATCCTGGATGACTGTAGAGTGCGAGGAATACATCGGATCTGATACTTCAGATAATGAACCCCGAACGCTCGAGCCGGATAGAAACGCTTTTGAAACGCAGGCAACATTAGATGATGCTGGAGACTTTGTTGCAATGGAATCTTCATGCGTAACACCTACTTCTGATTTAAATATTTTAGTAACGCCTCCAAACACTAGTCCAGTAGTTGAAAAATCTGTAATCGAGGCTTTTGAAAAAGAAGCGGAGAGTTCACCACCAGAGCCAAAACAAAAAGGGAATTTAACAAAGCAGAGTGATAAATCAAAAAGTTCCGACTCATGTACGAGCGGAGAAGGTATCGCACTGAGCCCACAAAGGGAAGCAAGACATGAGTGGAGTCTCTCAGTGAGTAATAAAGAAAAAAGTTCAGTTGACGAGGAATCAAGTGTTAGTTGTTCGATTGCTCGTCCTTTGGGTATATCTCAGGATTTTGGAGACCTGGATGAGAAGAAATGCTTAGAACTCAAAGAGCAAATGCTTAAACTAGATTTAGAAAATACAGAACGAAAGGAGCCAAATGCATCAGAAGAAGCAAAAGTAATAACTCCAAAGAAGGCAACAACTCCAACTCTGGAAAAACAAAGCCCAATTGATTTGGGCACCAGTACTGAGATATTTCAAGATGCTATAGAAGAAAAAATATCCCAGATTCTACTTAGAGAAGATAGTGAATCGAGTTCAAACGGATCGGTAAAAATTCCAAAAATCATAAAGCCGATTCGAGCAAGCACTCCTAAGAAACTGAGTGTAATATCACAAGAGAATGGAAATAAGTTGGGAAAATCAGGTAGTGATCGTAGTTCCCAAGAGTCGAAGTCCAGTTTTGACTCGAAGGCATCATTAAGTGTTGAATCTAAAGGATCATTTGAAACAGAGAGTAGTTCCGGTTCCCTGGGAGCAGCTCAGCGTCGTGGTGAGCTCTTGCAGAGAGAACAACAGCCGACTTGGAAACCATTTCCAATTGAAAGTTCTGGAAGCTCAAGTGTAGAAGAGCCTTGGCAGAATATAGATCAGGAGTCGTTTGAACGGTTCGATAGCTCGATCGTTATTAAGGATTCCTCTGATAGTGACTTAAAAGAAATTTCGCCGGAAGACCAAAAAGAGAGTGACACAAGTTTCCAAGATGAGCTTAATGATTTTCCAACTACCTTTGGATATCCAGCAATGACAAGTGCTTTAGGTGGTATTGGCGTAAATCCAACAGACATAATAGGCTACAACACCGGCTTCACAATAGGAAGAACTCTCTCTCGAATTTCCGAACGGAGTACGGCATCTGAAAAATCAAGTATGGAAGACGATGTGAGCAAAGCTTCAACGCATTCAGTAAGCATGCGGGATGAATCGGTTGGATCGACAGATCATCAACCAAGTTTGAGTTCAGACTCCCGAAGCAACACAAATATGGCGTACATATCCGATGCAGATAGAAGGACATCAGCAGAAATGCCAGAGATACCGTGTGATTCAGCTACAGGCGATCGCTTATCGAGTATTTGCAGCCTAAATGAACCAAAGTCCCCAACTGTGGTAACTGGACGGTTTTCAGTAACACAAGTTGACGAACCGGCTCCAGAAGAACTCGATAAGCACACACTTTTATGCCTTTCAAATGCTGGTAGTCAGGACTCAGAAGATTGGCCACTACCCGAAATACCGTACGATCACGTCCCCATAAAACCAGCTGAATATATTTTCTCAATGCCAGATCTAGATAAGCCAGTTCCAAAAACCTTTTGCTGGAAGGCAAGCATGTCCTTTCAGTCTCAAGACTCACAGGATTGGCCTTCGCCGCCGTCAAGTGCTATGGAAACCCCGTTTGTTGAAAGCATAGAGACTTACTACGCTTCTGAGGCGCAGAGCGCAGACCAAGTAATGGTAGAGTCATTTACAGCCACTGATCATACGGTGGAGGAACCAACTAGTGAGTCGCAAAGTGAAAAATTTCCTCAAGAAGAAATCTCGACTGCACCTGAGGCAGCTAATGTACTACCGTACGAAGACACAGCCTATATCATGCCATCTTCATTTAAAAATAAAAAAGATATCGAGAGCACCTGCTTATCCAATGTACAACACAGCAGTCCTACATGCCTCAACTCCACGTTAAGTACCGTCTCATGTTTACCATCCTCGTTTAATGTAACATGTTGCACAACATCCAAATCAATACAGAGTAGTAGTATCATGAAGGAAGCCAGCCAAGAACCCATAATTGTTTCACAGCCGACGCGATCGCCGCAAAATCGCAGTCCTATATCCGAAGAAGAACTGCTCTCCAATGACGATGTATTTATGCCTGGTACTGTTAAAATTCAGTTATCTCCAGATGAAAGTCGGACAACTGAATATGGACGGAAATATTCCCGTGGATCTAATAACTCAGATACATCTATCGATGATATACTCTCCACATCAGGAGGAACTTTCATCGACGATCAAACGACTGTGCGTCGAAACTTTGACCTGCGTCTAAGCACTGGTTCATATAAAAAGTGTAGTCACTCGAGTCATTCTGAGGAGGAAACCAGTTCGATTGGCACAGATCTTGATGGCACAGTGAGAATGGGTCTGCAACAAAAGAAATGCACTCATAGTTCTCACTCCGAAGACACTTCAATAGGTCTAAGTATTTCAGAATGGTCCACAGGAACTAACACCGTTAGACAGTATGCAAATTTATCAGGCTCAGATAGTTTGTCAGCAGTGTCAAACCACTCGTGTGGAGCAAAAAGTGAAAAATCAAATCATACCAAGTCGAGCATAAGTTCTATAAACAAGTCAACTGAAAGTCTTAATGAAAAGAGTACAAGTTTTTCGAGTAGCAAAAATAAGTTCTCCGGTGATAACGGGTCGTCAGATGGATTGCGATATGAAATCTTTTCCAACTCAGAGACTGATAAACTGTCAGAATCAGCTACAAAAAGTGACGACACAACACTTACATTGACAGAAATGGCACAAACTATAACAGAATGGTCCACTTCAAGTAGTCGAACCTTTGTGGGAGGCCCACAAGATACGCAACAAACCCCGGAAAATAGAACTCGTCGTGGCAGTTGTATTGAATATGTACCATTGAAACACCCCCGAGTCGTAAAAAAATCATCACCATCTGAAGAAAAAAAAAGTTCTTTCCCAGCCATTCACAAAAGGAGCTCGTCCAATGGAAGCAACAATGACCACAGTCCGGAAGACAACCATACAAGTCATAATAAAAATGTAGTTCAGGTCCCTAAAGAACAGACTCAGAAGGCTCCACCACCTCGTATAGTCGCAATGGAAGAAAAGGATCACAGCAACACGGATACTTCTCGGAAACGTCGTTCATTAGAACTTATGTCAAAGCTTTATCAAAGCCAAGAGATTTCTTCAGAAAGTGAACCTTTTGTAGAACGTCTCTATGCTCCAAATGAAAAGTTGACAGAACGATATCAAAGCCAAGAATTTATTCCGCTCCAAGGTAATTCAACAACTGCACCTCTGCAACCTAAACCGGCGACGCCAGTACAAGAAAAGCCACTAACAAAACATCACAGCTACGACGACAAAACTCTATCAAAATCGCAAATAAGGGAGTATAAAACTAATAAACTGCGTCAATCTCATTCGTTCCATGAGCATTTGCTTTCTTCGAATCAGGGATTTCCGTGCATCGAAGAAGAGTCTCTGGGTGGAGGTAGCTCGACATCTGCTACTACAACGACGAATACAGTTAACAGCGAACCAACTACTAGCACAGAGAACTCCTCTCCAATGCCACATCGTGCAGATAAGTTGGCTAAATGTTCACCTTACTACTCAAGTAGCCTTAGTTCTGAATCACCTCCTAACCAAATAATTCAGAAACCACCACGAAGGGGGTCTTTAACACGATCTAACGTCATAAAAAGTCCTCCAAGTGGAAATGATACCGATAGTTCGTTAGATCTACGGAAACAGGATCCTAAGCTCAGGAACCGTGGCTATCGAAAAAAACGACCTATGCCAACAAAACGTATGCGCTCGGAACGTATTTTCACGGAACAGGAAAGTTCAGAATGCTCAGAGGACTACGTACCAGAAATCGAATCTGGAAGCTCAGAAATATCTCGATACAATAGCATGCAATATCCAGAGTTCGATGAGGAGCAAGAGCAAGAAACGGATGACTGCGATGAATATCAACCGTATTCAAGTGAAAAATTTGAAGCTTTGGATATGACATCAGATAATGTTGACGAAATGGGATTCCCCAGATATGACCGACTTCGTCATATATCCAATCCGATATATCATCAACCTTCTACATCAAGCGCTGTTCCAGCAGAGCAGGTTCCCTTCCATCCAGTTAAACCAGCCCGCCAAAAAAAGCGTCAATTGAAGCGCGAGGAGTCTATGAATCCTGCTGCTGAATACTTTGAGTATAAAGGTGCACAACAACACAATCAAGAAGAAAGCGGAACTGAATCTAAGGCTGGTTTGTCAGACGATTTCTGCAATTCGAGCGAAGAAAGTGGAGGTATACAACAAGGTACCGATCTAGAACTTCCTTACCCCGACTTCCTGTCTGACTATGAAAACGAGTCGGGCGAAATAGAACACTATGAATGTGGCTTAGACATTCGAGTTGATCCACCACCAACATTTTCCAACGATTCTGACTAATTTAAATAAATAGAGGAGGAATATATTTCGATTTAATTAAAAGCAAGTCATTGAATATAAAGAATGATATTTATTTTCTCGTTGGTCTTAATCAAGTTGAAAAAGCACTGTTTATTTACCGAATAAGTAAATCATTTATTATTTTTGAACTGCACAAGAAAGTAATATAATAGTAAACGTAATTGCTATTTAACGTATTAACGAAAATTTCTACACGTATTATACTATATAAATGTAAGACAAAAACAAAAAAACTAAAGGTTAAATTCTAATCACGAAAAAAAATTCGAATTATTTTTTTCTGAATTAATAGAAAGAAAATTATATATATAGGCATATAATTGCACACCCGCTCTCCGTAAAGTTATTTTAAATTTATTATATTATTACACTATATACATATAATATATTTTGCAACATTTCGGAATTCATATTCATATGCATTTGTGATTAAGAAAATGTGTTGTTCGCAGTGTATAGCTCAAATAAAAAGAATCAAATATAAGTTAATAGCTTTTTAAGTCAGTGGTAGGTCCAGATTTATGTATGTAGTTTACTAGTTTTAAAAAAATTTTGCAATCCCAATAACTTTTTTAAAAACATTTTAAACTGTTATTTCGGCTCGATTTTCGTTTGATCTGCCGCGAAAAATCTTTTTGCCATAGTGTAAAATGAACCCCTGAACACGAAAAAATGATTAAGTTGTGTTAAAATTAATATTTATCGGTTGTCAAAAAATAAGTATAAATGCTTGGAATAAATTTATAGATTCTGCTGTGTTTTTAGGGTTTCGTTCCAAAGGAATAACGAAACCCTTATGGAATCACTTCGGTGTCTGTCTGTCTGACGCCTTTTACATATTTGACTATAACTTATAAGTCCTTTGTAGTTAAGGGATGAAAATTGGACTGAAGATGTATCTAGGCGACCCAAAAACAAATCATGCACCCGTTTTGGAATAAGTCGCAGATTAAAGAAAAAGTTAGTACTAATACTAACGCCCGAAAAAACCTTTACTAGCTTTGATGGTCGATATAGGTGTCATTGGAAAGGGGGCGGTGCGCTGATGTGATTTTTTGCTCATACTAAAATAAATTCATAACTAACTTTTTTTGAAAAAAATTTCACCGGAATATATTAAGTGAGGTACCATCGGATAGGTCTTGTAAAATGAAATAGAGTTTTCATTTTGAACTTTTCATTTGGAAGTTAAGTTTTCGAGATATTAAGCTTCAAAGTCGGTTTATTATAGAATAATAAACCAAAAATCTGGAATGTATGTTTTGATGTAATCTTTCTGCTAAAATTGGATTGAGCACTCTGGCGTTAATAGTTTTCGAGATATTGGCCAAAAACCAAAAAAACAACATTCGAATTTTGAAGATCCGAAAAGGCCATTTTGTAGATTTCGGCGAAAGAACAATAAAATATTATGTAAAAAAATTATTTTCATACAATTTTCGAGATATTAACAATTTAAATTGAATCAGATTCCTACTAAAAACGATTAACTGATGGCAGTCTCAGTGTCACTTGCGGCATTTCATCCCTTTCACCAGGTACGAGGGACCAGTACAAGTACCGGGTACTGGTACTTGAAAATTTACAACTCTGCTTATAAGTTATAGTCAAATTTGTAAAAGGTGACAGACAGACAGACACCGAAGTGATTCCATAAGGATTTCGTTATTCCTTTGGAACGAAACCCTAAAAATAAGTATAATAATATCATGGGCGAAATCTGAGAAATCGCTGATTAAAAGTCTTTTGAAATCTATAAAATTCTGGCTGAAATCGACATCAGTCTCATTTGTTTGTTCCGCATTCATTTAAACCCCCATTTGCTCAACTAAAATATGCACACAGCTGGCATAATGATGATCGAGAGGATGTATGTATGTAAGTGTTTTCTGTACATAAATGCACACATTAGAAATACAGACAGCGATGCCAGAACGCGGTATTTTTGGTTGGCCAATGGGAAAAAAAGACACTTATTTACTCTGATAATTTCGTTGTGTAAAATTACTGAACGTTTCTGATATCTTCATTACTGATTACTGAACGTTCAAGATATCTTCAATCATATACAGCAAATTGAAGATATCTTGAACGGCATCCAATTATTACACATTATTGAAAGTACTTAATATGTTCTGTGAAATGTTGTTTCAAGTAAATAGAAATTTTTTTTTTGAAATCATATGTATATTACATATACACATTAATAGCCTTATCAATCTCAGGTGGTAAGAAGGCTCAACATGTGCGCACACCAAAGAGATTTGGCCCGCGTTGGATGCTAAACGCATTATAGTTGTCATTACGGGACACTGCACCATCGACAGACATGCCAGCAGACTTGGAGTCCCTGCCAATGATTTTTGCAGAAGTTGTCAGGATGAAGAGGAGGAAGAAACCATCTTCCATCTCTTATGTTAATGCGAGGCCTTGGTGCTCGTAGAAGAGCTCATCCTTGTCAGTCTGAGCGATCTGAGTAAAATCAGCATCAATTAATCCGTAAGAAGCTCTAATTGGCTCCCTTAGGGTGCGGAATAGATTTCCGCATTGCGGTATCACAATGGGCCTATTCTGGCTTAAGTGTGGCTGCGGGCCTTTGATGCCTCGGCCACTCTAACCTCACTTAACCTCAATAGAGAAATAGTCTCTTTTAGGAAAATCCTTGCAATCCAACCAAGCAGAATACTTGCGAGAAAAACTACGATCATTACTGATTTATAGAAGACATTCAAAACAAGTGGCTTTTGAATAAGGGACAAAAAGTTGTTCATGATTTAATTATGTCATCAGCCTACAATAACAAGGGGAACATTTTCTTTCTGAAAGCTGGAGGCCCCGGGAAGTCTTTTCAATAAATCTAATGCTTGCAAACATTAAACACCATGGCTAGTGGTATCGTCTGGTATTGCACTTACACTTTAAGGTGGCGGAAGAACTGCTAACTCTGCTCTTAAGCTTCTTTTCAAATGTGGGCGTCGTGGCTTAATCGTTAGTGCGCCGGACTGTTAAGCGAGAGTACCTGGGTTCGAATCCGGTTCGGGGAAATAACACCACAAACATTTTTCACGGCCCCACCTTCAGCGAACGATTGACAATCCTCCTGAAGTACTTCTGTCATGGAAAGCTTTCGGAATTCGCCGTTCGGAACCGGCATTAAATAATAGTAGGTCCCCTCCACATGTGTCAAAATATATCGCGCACAACAGAGTGGAGGCGCGAAAAAGCTAGGCTCTGGCCCTGTATGGGCTGTTACGCCGACTATTTTTTTTTTTTTTTTTATCAAAATTTTGTAGTTATGATGTTTTAAGTGCTTGCAATGTCTCCAAGTATAGTAATATTGGCAGATTGACGGGGGATTGTAGTTCCTCCGAGGACGAGGCTTCAATGCCTGACGTCTAGCGAGAGGCACTAGAACGACGAAGTCAATGCTTCGCTGAAAAAGTCATACTTATGGCTGCACATAAAAAACTGTAACTTCATATGGACGAGACAACAGACATGGTTTTCCAATTGTATTATATGTATATGCACATAAAATAAGGGCAGGGAAATTTGAAGTAAGAAATAGGACGGTAAATCTTAGAAATATATTCGTTTTGGTACAGAACATTTTGTAAATAATTGAGAAGGTATATCCGGATATTGCAAACCTGTCTACTAATTCTTAAGTTTCAGGAAAGGGCTATTTTGTCGCATGCAAATAAGCAAGTCAGTAAAGTTATTCACCCCTATTATTAATGCCGACGGAGGGAACCGTCTACCGAATTCGCATATTATCTATATATCTATTAAATCCGTTTGAAGTGAATTGTCCGAATGTCGGTGATGTGAATTGAGATTCACTGCATTGATCGAATCGAATCTCCCCATACAAACAGAACCGCAACTAATTCGTTGCGGATTTGTTAGTTCGCTGGCTTTGAGTAGTTCGCTGGTAAAGATTGCTTTACATTATTAAAGAAATAAAATTGTAATAAGAAAAGTACAAAGAGGAAACAACTTAAAGTGCTTGTCGATTAAATGAAAAACAGGTCAAAAAGACCCCCTGCATAGATGTAAACGATTTTTAGGAAAATCTACGGCGAAAAAAAAGCCTGCTATATGACAAGGTCTAAATTTTATTTTTATTTATTTATCTATCAATGAAAGACGCATATTTTGTTTTTCTTAGAAAAAAACAACTTCATTTACTTATTACAAGCTTTCCATTATTTCATCCCTGCGACTTGCTTCATTAGAAGAATGGGAGGCACACGTACAACTGATGTTGAGGAGAAACAGCAAAAGACTTTGAAGGCTTCAGTAGTTTGCTTTTCAACAGACCCAAAACGTTTGCAGACGTTTTGCCGGAATTCTTTGACGAATCTTTAGGGACACATTATGTTACCAGTAGCTTTTCTTAAATGGGATTGCATAGATCTTTCGTTCACTTCTGAACCATAAAAAAAAGAGCAATAATAATCTTAGCACGAAAAAACACAATCTTGAACATTTAAATTTCAACTCAAATTGTTTAATTTAAACGTCAAACCGAGGAACAGCTGATTTCGAAAAAGAGATAATTGATGTCGATAATTTAGTGCACCCGTCGGATTTAATGATAGCGTGAATGAGCGAATGTGAATCGAATGAGTGAAGGGAATCTCCGATCAACCGGATTTAATACTAGGGGTCATTGATTCAATTCTTGCCAATGTGAGGTAGCATCAAAAATCTATAATTCTAGTTGACAACATTTGTAGGAGAAGCAATGCATTACCCCTAATAATTTCTAAATTCATTAACATTTCCTGGTACTCCACCACATAAGCTAATGCTGAAAATCCTACTAAAAAACTTTAGATATATAGTGCAGCGCAAAGCCGGAAGGGGATGTTGTCCGTTTGAGTAACGCAGATACTTTTTCGATGTCAGTAGAAAAAAGGACCAAAATAAACTCTCATGGTGTGGTGTAGGTCTCCTTACAGACATAACTAAGAAAATGGCAGGTACAATTTACGAAAACCTATAGAATATGAATATAAAAGGTGATTTTTTTTTTTGCTACTTTGTCATGAACTTGGACCTTTCAGCACGACAATGACTTTAAACTCACTTCGCGAGTCGTAAAGTTAAGGTTAGGGGGTAAAAGGTCAAAAGGTTTTGAACTGACCAATGTCTAGAGCATACTTAACACCAGAGAAGATCTATAGGTTATGATAAATAAGTCAGTTGCAGTCCAAAATACCTCTAGCAAACCCAACCTTTTGAAGTTTATAAAGGAGGAGCAGGGAGCAGGGGGGTGTGAAAGTCACTTAAAATAAATATTTTACAACTGCGCAATGCATTTTTTTACATGTTTTATCTCAATACCTCTATTACGTTTTCCCAAGTGGCCAGTTATGTGTGCAGACGCTACTTTGCAAAACTTGCAATATTTGATCTTTGGAACTTTCTTTTTTTTTTTTTTCGACTTATTTTTGATTATAGCAGCAGGCGCTACTTCACAAAAATTATAATATTTAAACTTTAGATTTATTAAATAATAAATTCAGTTATTTTCGGGTTTCAATATAATTCAATAATAAGACCTGTACATAAACATTTTTTTAAAATTATTATACAAGTAATATTTTAATCAATTTATCTACAGCCTGCAAGTATCTAGGATCATTTTTGCATTAAATCAAACTAAATGTTTTAACTATTAAAAGTTAGTATGGTTGCAAAATGACTTACTTCACTTAACTAAATAACACAAATAAAATAAATATGCTATGTAGCTAAAATTGTGAACATACATATGTTCGAGACGAGCGTACCAACATAACAAAATAAAAAATCGATAATCGAATGTACGTAGCCCACGAAATTTGAAAACTCAGCATATTTTTTGAACAGACTTCGTATATGTCTCGAACATATGTTTACAATTTCAGCTATATATATATTTTTTTATGGTTTGCACCAATGGATGTGTAATCTTCGTAAGATACTAGCAACCCGTGTTACCAGCATGCACGATTCGCGGTATGTTTCCTTGCACCTACGTGCTAAACCACACCCCTGCACTCATCAACCACTCTCCCCGCGGGACTGCCGTTAGGTATTACTTCGCGGGGCTGGTCAGCTATCAAGCTCGGTTTGCAGCCTCTTGGGCTCTTCTCAGGGCCTCTGCTCTTCTCGGAGCGGTCTGCACCCTAACGATGAAAGAGCTCATCTCTGTCCACTCGCCGTTCGATCTAGTCATTTGGCTAACTAGATTTTCCGGGCTTGGCATGTTGACCCTCTTTTCTCTAAATCGTACGCAGAATACTGCGTGTTCTGAAAATGTCTGTCCGTTTGTCATTAGGCTTCAATCTTGGTAATTGACAAACCGCTTAGAATTTAGAAATAAAACAACCAAAAGATGTATTTCACTTGCCCACAGAAAGTACAGGTAAAAAATTCTATGAAAATTTCATATTAGCGAAAAACTTTGTATCAATACTAAATTCGACAAGCAAATTACTTTTATATGTTTTTATTTGGATATCGTTGGGCAGAGGCTGACAGTTAGATAAAAAAAATTGGATTATAGTAATCAGCTTATTCTTACTGGTAAGAAGTTATTAGCCAACAAACTGCCAAAAACTGACTTGTGTACCGTGTCCCCCACCTTATTTTCTAGAATATTGGATCAAAAAAACTGAGAAAAAAATTGGAGTTATGGTATTATTATATATTATATATTTTTGGAACTCACCGCAATATCCCAAAATTATCAAAAATTCTGTACGATTTTTTATTCATACTAAAATAAATTAATTACTATCAGTTATAGTTACGTATATGTGTGCTCAGACCATTTCCTGATACGCTCTTTTCTATTGGTTGCGATTTATATGAATATGCTGTTAGAAAAATTTTTAATTTTGTTAGAGTAACTTCGGGTATTGTGGAATATGCGGATAATGTGGAATACTGCCTTATTTTCTAAACCACAGAAGGTCTACCTGCATTCTTAATTTTCCCAGGAATGTAAACAGCATGAAAGAAGTGTTACGGTCTTCGTTTTATTGATATTACCAACCGGTGTGTCTGAGTCAGTCAAAGTTCTTATTTAGGGGTGCAAGACTTTTTTTGTGCATTTTTATATGAGTTTTTTTTGGAGGAAAGAGAAATGTGCAGTTTCTTCAATTATGCTAGTCTAGGTGTAACCGAACACGTGTCTAGTTTAATAATTTTGCTTTAAATCATTTAGTTTTTAGATATATTATATTTTGTGTTATGGGTAGAAGTTTCCAATAGTTTCCAAATAGGGTAATGTGGAATACCTTGAGGAGGAATACTATTTGTTATCACTCGCTTATTATTTCTTCAATTTTTTGTTCGAAACTTTAGAAGATGTCTAAAAAAGGTGAAATAAAGCATTGGGATGGAGATGGAGTATCGGTTTTGGTTGTCTGACCAGGAGTAACAATTTTCACAAAATTGCATGCAGAATCGCTTTTCCACTTTAAATGAATGCGATGGGAAGGAATGGTTATAAAGGTCTCTTAAGGGCCATAAGAACACGCTAACTGAAACGTCATTCGATACAGCCAGAGAATTTGCAAAGAAAAATACAGAATCCTTTTTTAATGTCATGTTACATATGTTGTAATGTTATTATTAAAATTAAGACATACCTACGTTTGTTTTTCTCAGTTGAGTCTATAATTTTGCTTCGGGAATAGTATTCTACATTACCCTCCAATTTTAAAAATTTCGATTTTCGAGGTGGTATCAGAAAAAATAAATAAAAACGAGTGCTTGATTTGTTAATTTCTTGGATGTTTGTGACTAAGTGGCTATCTATTAATAAAAATACTGCCGAATACTTCATGATTCAAATTGTTTAGCTGCTTGGTAAGCTAACTTTCATGAACTGCCGATTAATTGTCTCAATGGAGTAGTTTGAGCTCATTTCCCTTAAGTTCACTAAAGCAATTTTCGTACGGTTGGGACGATCAGCAAATGAGAAAAACCTTTTTTTTGTTTAGCCTAGGCTATACTTGCCGTTGTTAGTTGCTTTATCTTAAATTATGTCCTTACTTCTTCTATTGACGAAAGAACGAAAACCGCGGCACGTGAGTAAAACTCACACTTGACAGGTTTTTCTTTAAGTACAAGTACGGAGTATTGGGTTTTTATTCAGTACTACAGTATAGATTTACTTAACCCTAAAAAATCGCTACGATCTTATCAATTTCTGTGCGAGTCCTGTTTAGAAGATCGTTAGCTCCTGATATGTTGTACTAATGACCTTCTAAACAGTAGTAGTAGTCATAAATCTCATTTTTGGCGGAAGAACAACAAAGGTTTTGCATTTCTTGCAAAAACATTGCGTTTGCGATGTTTTGCACAGTTGCACAGCACCCTTCTTTATCAAGCCATACTGTAATATGGTCACGACAATCAAAACGTAAATCTTGGACATTTCGCTATCTTCCCAATCCCAGAAGTACACGGTTGAGACGGGGTCGATTCTCGTGATGCTGGCAATGGTCGTCCACTTTTACGTTTTGCACTGCACGTAATAAGACCTGCAGCTATTTGCTCTCTGAATTCTGGTAAATTCAGCAACTTCTCATTGTTAGAAGAAATATTAGTTACATTTATCTGCATGTATGCGACGACGTATGCATTTGTTGACGCCATATCAATAAAATGATAAAACAGACTCATCACTGCATTACGAGTCTTACAAGGAGAGTGCACGACCTCCGGGTCACCGATTTTGATAAAATTTGGCATAGTGATAGCTCCTCTATAAGATATGAATTTCCCAAAGTCAGAGATCGCAACGCTCCCCCTTTTAGGAGAAAAAACGCACACAAAGTTTTCCCAATCGCTTCATATATCAAGTTAGAACATCATATTTTCGAAGCAGGGATAGCCTTATAGCTTTTGGGTTCATGTTGCGGTTTTGTTGCATGTTTTTTTTTATGTATTGAAATTCAAACGATTTCAAGTTTTTATTAATAATAGACTTTCTTTAGGCATACCAATATGCTTGGTATGCCTCCAGCCTTTGCGGCGATAGAAACATTTTTTCTAACGCAAACGAAATCTGCTTTCCAATGACTGCTTTGAAAGCTCCTTTGTTCTTATGGACAAACTTCAGTTCTAAATTGTGCAATATGATCAAGAGTGTGCTGCTTTTAACTCTAAAAAAAAATTAAAAAGAAAGTGGATTTTCACCACCACCACCAAAAGGTTTTATTTTTTTGCATGTTTGTTAGATTTTCAGAAGTAAAAAAAAGAAAACAGCAATAAAAATGCAAACCGCAAGACAATCGAGATTTAAACCAAGGTCTTGGATCTGTTGATGAAACTGCTGATGCGCCTTACATCCAAGTTAGCGAGTTCGCTTAAAGAAGTATGCACCTAGAGTGCGTTTCCTAGTGCGTGCGAGTGCTGGGCATGTGCCTAGAAGATGTATTGTTGTCTCCTCTACCTCCTCATCCCTGCAGCTTCTGCAGTAATCATTGGAGGGGATTCCCATTCTTTTGGCGTGATTACCGAAGAGGCAGTGGCCAGTTAGAACGTCCACTAGTCTTCCTATGCTAGCCCTGCTTACCGAGAGCAGCTTCTCTGTCGTACCCCTATCCAGTTTAGGCCACACTAGCCTAGAGATATGGCAGGAGTAAAGATTGCTCCATCTGGAGTTTGCTGCCGTTATGGCTTCAGCAATTAGTTGTGAGCCAACCTCTTGCATGGAGGGAAATGGGGTTCCCTGGTTATTGTTAGTGCCCATCTCCCCTCCTATCCTTACTAATTTCTCAGTCCTTTCGTTGCCTAGAATACCCGTGTGCCCAGGGACCCAGCACAGGGTAAGACTACACCTGTCCGCCATCTCCTTGAGAGATTGGCAACATTGTTTTACCATTTTTGATCTTATCGATGGTGTTTCCAGAGGCTTTATGGCCGCCTGACTGTCTATGTAGAGTACAATAGACTGGCCATCTATCCCATCTAACCCATGGACAGCAAGCGCGCTGCCTCATGAATAGCTGTTATTTCTGCTTGAAATACACTGCAGTAGTCCGGGAGCCGGAGGGACTTTGCTATGTTTTGTCGGTCAGCGAAGACTCTCATGCCCGTACCCTTTTCTGATTTTGAGCCATCCGTGTATACTTCCAATGCAGCCTGGTTTCTCACACTGTCTTCCTCCCATTCCTCTCTGTTTGGAATCCTTATTCGATAGTTCCTATCGAAATCCTCCTGAGGTGGAAGGTAGTCTGTGCGAGATGGGATTTTCGAGTTACGAAGAATAGCAGTATGTCCTGCTGTCTGGTGTCCTTGCCACCTGTTGCTATCCCTTAGCCTGATTGCTGACCTTGTGACCACGTATGTCTACGGGAAACTAGTGTAGCATTGTCTCCAAGGCCGCCGAAGGTTTTGGATCGTACTGATCCCGTTATGCACAAGCACGCCGTCCTTTGTATCCTACTTAGAGTTCTTCTCTTCTTATCGCCTGTACCTAGTGCTGGCCACCAGACGATTATACCAAAGAACAGAATAGGTCTTACAATTGCAGTGTAAGCCCAGGTGGGTAACCCCACCTGGAGCCAAGGGCTTTCCTACAGGTGTATAGTGCCACTGCCGCTTTCATCACACGCTCTTGGATATTGGGTTTCCAGTTGAGCTTGCTGTCAAGAATAATACCAAGGTATTTGGTGGTTTTCGAGAAACCTAGTGCTTTATTTTTGAGCTTCAGTGGTCTCAGGGAAGGTACTTTATATTTCCTTGTGAACAGTATTAGTTCCGTTTTTGACGGGTTAACGTCAAGTCCTAATTTATCCGTCCATGCTGCTAGCCTGTGGAGGCTGTTTCCATGACATCCCTAATAGTGTCAGGGAATTTTCCTATGACGGTTATTGCAATGTCCTCTGTGTAGGCGATTGGCTTACAGCCAACTGAACTAAGCTCCAAGAGAATTTCATTCACCACTAATAGCCATAATAGTTGATAGCACCCCTCCTTGTGGCGTTCCTCTGCAGGTCGCTCTACTGGTATGGTGACTTCCTAACTCCTAACTTGTTAATCCAGTCGCATATCGCATATCAATCGGCTTCTGTTTATATTAAGCTTGCAAAGTGCCTTTTTGATAGCTTCTGAGCTTATGTTGTTGAAGGCTCCCTCTATATCCAGAAATGCAACTATAGTGAATTCTTTGTGCTCAAAGATTTAAACCAAACATTCTCAAAAAAACAAAACAAAAAAACCCAAACCGCGACACAGTCGAGGATTGAACCTATCACTCTCGGGTTGGCAGCCGTGACCAAAGCTACTAGGCTATCGCCGCTTCGAAAATATGATGTTCTAACTTGATATATAAAGCGATTGGGAAAACTTTGGGTGCATTTTTCTCGAAAAAGGGGAGTGTTGCGATCTATGACTTTGGGAAATTCATATCCTATATAGGAGCTATCACTATGCCAGATTTCATCAAAATCGGTGACCCGGAGGTCGTGCACTCTCCTTGTTAGTGCAACTTCAATAAATTTTTTCTGCTTCCGATCATAGTGAGGTGCTTTTGCCGTTTATCCACTTGGCGCTGTTTTAGCAATTCCAACGTAAGTTGAAGCCAATCGTACGCTCTTATTATCCTGCCATAAAACAATGCTAATGTCCACCCCATTTCATCTCCACTACTGTGATCACCATGAACTCTCTCAATTCTTCATCTAGATATCCGACAGTTGAAAACGTTTTCTGGTATAACTTCCTTTATTCTCCATTTTTATCTAAACCACCGGTGAAACGATGCAAACAATGATGAATAGCGAAAAAAAATTATTGCCGTAAACGGACAAGGCTGCTCTGAGGCCGCCTTCGTATTTTCTTTCAGCAGCATGGCATTTTTTTTAAATTTTTTTTACTATGAAAGTACTTGAAGTAATACTTACTGTAAAATTTCTAACTCTTTCAAACGCTTACAAGTATTTCATTTTTTTTATAGATTTCTTTTTGCACGATCACTAATTTGATGGGCTGACACTGATTTTTCACAAATAAATGACTATTACAAAAGAACAAAACTTCGTAACGTGCTGAAACATGATTCAAAATGTTACTTGAAGTATAATGCAACGCCTGCATACCCGTTTCAAAAATTAAACATATTACGCATCGAATAAATGGTTAATAAGCGAAGGCTGCCCTTATCCTTAAACGTTAGAGGGCTAAGTACCCTACAGCTCTGTGTGCAAAACAACTTGAGCACCTATCTTATTTGAAAATTATGAAACTTTTACCTCTATAATTCAAGTCAAATTTATTTTTTTTTCAACAACCATTAGTTAAAATGCGTACCTAACGAAAAAGATCTTAGAAAATATTTTCTAAAGAGATTCCATTGCCCCATGTACTCATTGAACGGAATGGTATGCAGATGGTTGGCAGTAGAGTTTACAAACGGTGCATTACTTAAATATACATACACATTTACCAAAATATTTACCTCGGTACTTCGAAGTTCTTCCCTGGTCCGATGAAATTCGAATTATCAAGTTCGCTGTGCTTAGTTTACAAAAAAAAAACAAAAAACATACTCATGTACTCTAAGTTTATTAACCAAGCATTAACTTAATTTTTAATCGATTTTCACAAACAAGCAAAATGTTTTCAACATAATCAATATAAATCTAAATTACTTATCTGATATGTTTGTTTGTTTTGAATAATAATTCAATTCAGTTCATGTAGTTTTTTTTTTATTTATACATTGTGGTGATACTTAGTTATTTATACTATTTATTTACCAATAGCAGGTGTGTCAAATACAAACGAAATTGTTTAGCCATAAGTTTTAATAGTTGATGTGTACCTACGTTTTTGTATTTTTTCTTAAGTATTTTATTTATTTACATATATTGATATTTGTTGTATCTTATATGTTTTGGAGCTAAGGACCTAAAAGGCTTCCATTTAAATAAAAAAAGATATATATAGAAAATATCGAGTTTTAGTTCGGTATTATGTGTTAATAATAAAAAAAAATAGAAATTTATCTCGGTTATTTAAATTAGTAGAGAATTTAGATTATAGCGATATTTAAATTACAATTATAAAGAAAATGAAACAAAAACATTATTTAACCAAACTATTTAAGAAAACAATTGTTTTCTAAATCACTTTTAAATAAATATGTTGTAATCGAAACAATTATTCAAAACTTGCTAATGTTGTTTTATTACTTAGGATTCCGTCAATGTTTTGGAATATGTAAAAGCTAACGAGTAACACTCTAATCCGTGTGCGCGTGTTACCCTGGCGTCTCACCCGACGCCAGGTGATCGGGTGCACCGCTTCCCACGACAACCGAAGCGTACTCCGGTCGTCAACGGATGCGCCAGACACGTCTTCATCGGTTTTCGTTGGGTTAAGATTGTAAGAAAATACGTTTTAGATTGTAAGAAAATAGATTGTAAGTTAGATTTAAGCAAACGCTGAAGTGGTGCGGGTTATTTCTCCGGCAACTGCCGTTACGAACTTAAATGCAGCATAGTTGTGTGTGTAGAATCAAATTGAACAAATAATTATATATTCCATGTATTAATTGTAAATGTTGGTCTGTAATAAAAAAAATAAATAATTGGCGCTCAATTAAAAAAAAAAACACAACTTGTCACCAGATCCGCAGGAGCTCTCTGGGCAGCGAAGAATTACTAGAACGTCAACTAGAATATATTAACCAGCAAAAAAAAACGAAAAAGAAGAAATCATCCATGTAAGTGAAGTTTTAATTAATTTGGATTTCAAGTTTTAGATTTAAAATTTAGTGATTTTAATAAGTGAGATTTTATTTGGGAAAAAATAGACGCAGAACAACTGCGAATAATTTTAGACAGCGCAAATACAGCAAGACTTCGATTCGAAACTTGCAGATATAACGAGGGAAGTGAACAGTTTAAGAGTAGATGTGCCTGAAGTTAAAGTGTATAAACAAATTTCAATTGAAAGAGGCAAACCGTGTGACGGCTGCCTACGAGGTTTTTGAGCCATATCAAGTTCATGACACTGCCAAGCCGTCGCAATCAGGGGTTCAGCGAACGCTGTACTGCATTGAATTTTACATTTTACAAGACGCCAGTGCGTGTTATCCAACAAGAGCTAGATACTATACGGCAACGGTACGGTACGGTGACTTAACTCTACTACACTATTAGCCGTGTTTTATTATGCACTCATGATCTATATAGATCATTAGTTTGCACGCATTGCAACAACAACACATGATCCAGATAGCTATCGGGATCATTTATCGTGATCCTAAAATTGATTCCGCTATTCCCTGCTAGGTTCATGGAAGCTGATTTGTCTGAAAACCATTTGCAATTTACAGTATTGCCTGCTAAGAATACAGAATATAATTTTTTGAACTAAATGTTAGTACTCACTTTTATTCTTTAATAAAGAAATATTGTGCTAACAGTAATACAAAATTTATATTTCAATTCTAATTTCTCACAACTTTGTGTGATTTGCACAATTGCTTTGTGTGTGATGGTGAAAATTCTAATCATCATCGTAAAAGATGTGCAAACACTTGCTCTGAAAAAAAGTAAAACTATGTTGGCATGGAAACACCGTCCGCAAATATCACAACATCGACAGGAGTTAATTGTCAAACTACTATCAGAACTGGAGTGTTTTATTTACACAATTGATCCATATGGATCAT
Source organism: Syritta pipiens (assembly GCA_905187475.1). Lineage (NCBI taxonomy): Eukaryota > Metazoa > Arthropoda > Insecta > Diptera > Syrphidae > Syritta > Syritta pipiens. The sequence goes on along the minus strand of LR994572.1, from coordinate 56,498,352 downwards.
CCGTGCATAATAAAACACTATTATGATGAAATTGAAAAAAAACTAACGCTCATAAGTAATAAAAACACTGATGAGTGATGATACCGCTGCAGCGGCAGTTCTTAATAAAAAATTTAGAAAATTTTCACACATTTATTTCGGGGTTGAGGAAACCCTTGAGAATAGCGGTATGCCCGGCTCAGCCCAGAGATCTTCCCACCGCGCTAGCACTCGCACAAGAAGCAGAATCATGTAACGATCGTTACAATTTCGCGGCGAATTACTCTAAAAGTATGGAAGACAGAACTCGATCCATGAGTCAAAAGGTTCAATCGCGTAGAGACAAATATTCAAGAAATTTTGTGAGCAGCGTTGATCAAACTAAAAACTCACACTTTGTTAAAGGTCAAAATTATTAAGATAGGAGCTCACACAGGCATCATACGAATATCAGTGACACCTTTACTGGCGGTCCTAAACCAATGGACGCTGGTCCCACTTCGTCGAAATTTCGAGAACTAATAGCACAGGACCGCAGGTACCACTCACAAAAAAATAAGAGGAAAAAATTCTCAGAAGGTATGACTGGTCAAAGGCGACAAAGAATCAATAATTTGAACCAGCAAGGCCATAATTAGGTGGCAGATTATGATAATATAGCCACAGTGGCTGTCGCAGAAGGAGATACTGAATATGGAGCATATTACGAAAGTGATTGCGTTAATTTTTTAGGGACCACTCCCGGCTACCGTTCGTCGAGCGGGTTTTGCCTGGGAGAACATTAAAATTTCTCGTTGACACAGGAGCTGTCAAGGATTATATAAGACCTCTAAAGGGCCTTAGGCGTATAATTCCGGTTGACTCCCCTTTACTGTCAACTCTATACATAGTTCCAATATAATTGATAAGAAATGCTTTATTAACTTTTTTGGGAAAACCCATTCCCCATTCTTTTTATTAGACTCGTTGACATTATTTGACGGAATAGTTGGTTTCGACTTGCACAAGTAGGTGCGTTAAATCTGGAAAACAATGTGATAAATTACGGCACTGCGTCTGAGGAGCTGCAGTATCATATTTGCAATGATGTCAATTTTACCAATGTTAATGACATCCCAGTACTAGAATCCGTCAAGTCGGCCTTTAAGAGAATGATTTTAAACAGGATTAAGGCACTCTAAAACTCTAATCAGCTATTACCATTCAACACTTCTGTCGTAGCCACAATTCGCACAGAAGACAATAATCCCATTTATTCAAAGCAATATCCGCACCCTATGGGAAAAGCTGATTTTGTTAGCAATCGAATCAATCTGTGCACTGAACAGCTCAATTGGCAAATATTCTTCTGTTGAACTTCGTACGTTCAATATAAGTAACAGTTTTCTATCCTAATGGACTATGACTACTTCGGGTGCATTTTTCCAAAAGACATTTTTTTTATTTCTACTGCTGTAGATTTATTCGTCTGCGTTCTCACTGGGTCGAAGAATTTAATATAAGAGCCGACCGTATGATGTTTTGAGGCATAAGATAAAATGATCAATTGCATATAAAATGAAAGCTTACTCGAAATGTAGATGAAACCGACAAAGATTGGCTGAAATTTTTGCCCAGGCATGAAAAAAAGAAACGTCTTCCGGTACGTCATTTTTATCCATAGGAATAAAACTAAAGAAAAAACTAGTTACCATTCAAAAGATTAGATCAAATAGTACTCGAAGACATTCGGTTGGCAGCTCTCCTTCCACCACATACCCCTGACAACCCAACTTTTAACATCGCAATTTTTTTGCTTAACTATAGGCATAAAAAGACATAAAAAGGTACCAAATTAAAGCTGATGACTTACCATTTACAAATATATAGGGTTGTCTGTGATAAATTAACCACATGTATAGACAACCCATGGTTTTAGCGCATTTAACATATACAGTACATTACCAACTCAGTTAAGTATAACACGTTATTAAAAGCCAATACTTTTTTTTTTAATTGAACAAAATCAGGAAAAAAACGTAATTCACTTAGAAATCCAATCTTACTAATATATATAAAGTAACAACATAATCTTAATAATTTGTCTGAATCTGAATCTAAATCGCGTAACAGTTTTATTTAACATGTCATTATTTTCTTCTTTATCACATGCTGCTATCTGCGGATTGGATTTTGTAAAAACCATAATGGTCGTTCTTTTAATACCCATTAACATTCTTGCGCATTGAATACTGTGCAGGTGGCATTTGTTGCATTCTGCCACATTGAGTTGACGTAAATAGTACACAGAATTTTTTGCTTTAATGAACTCCAGCAAGATGGACTGATACTAGAATTGAAACTTTTAATCTTGTTTTTAAAAAATGTCTCATTGCAGAATGTGTTAGCATAAAGTTTTTGAAAAATAATGCATCTTGCTAAATTTACACTATAGCAGCTTTTAACCCCATATATCAGTGTAGCACGCTCGGCCGCATAAGTCTGCGTACAACGCAAGAAAATGGGAAACATGAATCTCAAACGAGTGTATCTCAGCTCATGTATAACATATTTTATTTTCTTTCTCAGATATTTCTCTGTACAACTAATATTTTTACAGAATTATTGTACATTAAACAATAATTTTCATTATTTTTTTTCCAAAACACGCCGAAAAATCACACCCGCAAAAGTCTGCGTACACGATATTTTTAAAGCAGAAAATGATGTCCCGCGTGTCTTAATAACTAGTATGATAGCCTTTTCTCTTCAGTACATCCGTAAGACGTTTAGGCATGGAATCCACAAGTTTCCTAGTATCGTTGGGTGTTATTTTTCCCCATTCCTCCAAAATTATGTCTTTAAGCATACTTTTTGATGTTATGTTGTATGTATAAGCAAGGGAGGTGTTCGCAATTGATTATTTACGTTATACAGCAGCCAAAGTTTTACATTTTGGACGGTATGCTTGGGGTCATTATCCTGCTAAAACATACTGCTGAGATGCACTAGTTTAAAATTCATGTTTCCCATTTTTTTGTATTGTACGCAGACTTATGCGACCGAGTGTATACTCTTGTAATACATTTATTTTTGCATCGTCTTTAACATAATTCAGAGAAGCAAACGCATTCTGAAACTTTCTATTTTTCTGAAGAAGTTGAAATGGTTTTGATTTGCCTTTACGAAAGAAACTTGATGTGTAATCGCAACCAATGTAAACGTGAAAAGCAGGTAAAGCACGACATAAATTTGAGCTGAGAGTTGCTGCTAGGGCACCGCAATTAATACAATTGTGTTTAATGCTTTTTGAAGAAGTATTTATTATCCAAATATCTTTGCGGGGAAATTTATACATGTTACCAAAATATCCGTGTCTGAAGCTTTTATGATGATTTTTGAATTTTCACATTTTTTTATTTGAAAGATAATCCTCGTATCTGCTTCGTCATTGAAACACTGCAAACTGTTTTCATTGGTTAAAAAGGAAATACCTTTTTACTGCCAATTACACAGCCATTGAATTGTTTCCCCAGTAATCTGACGAAAACCTCACAATTGCTGTTTTGAAATTGATATCTTTCAAGCTATTAATGTAATCGTTTGGCCTAGCTTGTTGCGACCCAGCAATTGAATAGTGAATATCCTGTTCTTGTCCGCAGATGTAAAGGTCATTGATGGTTTTATTTTTTACATCTTTTAGAACCATCTATGCCGCAAACTTTTGGAAAAATTTGCTGAAGCCGTTTTAATAAATATTTGCAACACAAATTCTCCGCAAATACATTTAATTTTCGATAGGTATATGCCTACTTCTATAAAGGATTCTGAACGGTACCGTAGACAAGAACAATTATCACAGACAACCCTATATATTTGTAAATGGTAAGTCATCAGCTTTAATTTGGTACCTTTTTATGTTATGCAAGCAAAAAAATTGCGGTGTTAAAAGTTAGGTTGTCAGGGGTATGTGGTGGAAGGAGAGCTGCCAACTCAATGTCATTGAGTACTATTTGATCTAATCTTTTGAATGGTAACTAATTTTTTCTTTAGTTTTATTGCTATAGATAGTAGGAAAAATGACGTACCGAAAGACGCTTCTTTTTTTCATGTCTGGGCAAAAATTTCAGCCAACTTTAGTCGGTTTCATCTACATTTCGAGTAAGCTTTCATTTTATATGCAATTGCAATGCCTCAAGACACCATACGGTTCGCTCTTGGACTATTTATCGCTGCTCAGACCAAGCCCGTGAAGAATGTAAACAGAGCCTGTCATGCTCTGTTGCCATAAGCTGCGATAAGTTTAGGTGTTATGAGATTCTTCCATCCTCTTTTTTAACTTTTGTTAGGACAACGAATGTATGGAAAGTTTCGTTTACCTTCGTCCAAACCTTCTGTACATTCTATTATGTATCTACGAACGTAGTCACAACTTGCGCACACTCTATAGGGAATTTCACTACATTACTGGTTTTAAACGTGGTAAACATTACAAGTCTTTGTCGTTGTTTTAATTCATATTGTAGAAATTTAAATGAGTGAGTGGAAGTAGACTCTAGAGCCAATAATCATTTTTGTTTATACTTTCTTCCATCTCAACCATACCGTCTGCACCACCTAAGCATTCCCATCGACATGGGTCTCTATTTTTTGAAAATATTTCGTCTCTATTCATTTTTATTCGTGCAAAGCCTTTAGGTATCAAGTTCAATATTTGAAACATTTTCACTCTTCTGACCATGACCCAACAATTATTTTGCAACTCTCCAAATCTATACTAAAAATGACCAAGTTCTTTAACGCTTTCGTGGGAGTTCTTGTATTTTCTCAAATTATTGTATAAGTCAAGTCAAGTCTATAAATAATTATAGACTTGCCGTCAGCTTGATTACACGAATATTGTAAAATAGAACATATTGTAAAAAAGAACTTATCATGCTGGTAATTTTGCACCATTAGTCTGATGGTGAGGCAGGCAAGGAAAATATTTTGTTTATTATTTCGAAATCATGCGAGAATCAATAGCTCACTCATAAATTTAAAAATCTCAATGAAATGAAAAATGAAATATGTAGTTACAGTTCGCAGTGCATTACTCAGGCAACTTATACGTACATGGTTAAATCGCAATCATCGGCACGTGTTATCGTTAATTAAATGGGATAATATTGGGTATTGGGTAATTAGAAAAATGTTGAGAGTCAAAATATACAGAACTTGAAATTTAAGGGTCACCATAATGAAGGTGTCCCGCGAAAAAACGCAGTTCTTTCAAGAAAATGTTGAATATTTCGGTTAGTAACCCGGGGTCGAGCAAAAACAGATCCCGAGAAAGGCTATCCAAGAATATGTGGAACAAAAAATTTGTTTTCTCTTAGATCCTTTCTGGGACTAGCTTGCTATTATCGTTAAAGATTTTGCTTCAATGGCAAGGTCAATGCGTCAAAAAATGTACCTGTTAGCTTCAATGATATACAACGCAATGCATTCGAAAAACTGGGAAACATCGTTGCCGCCAATAGCAAAAGCAGCAGTCGCTCGATGAGCTTCACCAGATGTTTATTAACGCCGAGACTTGTAAGGGAACGTAGAATTGCTCCATGGTCTATGTTGTTAAATGTAGGTAGGTAGTGGAACACGCGGACACAGAAAATGTATGTATGTATATAGGTTTTGAAATATCTCATATATTTTGCGTTTTATTAAAAAAAAAAAAAAAATAGTAGTCATGTCCACATTGGGAAATCCCTTAATACCTTACCAGCGAGAGTCAGGTGGTCAGCTTAGTACAGCTTTTTGATCTAGCTGCCTTGAAATGTACTCATATCAAAAATCGAATCTAAATACATCATCTGCAGAAATTTCATTTCCGCTTCGGAGTGGTCTACCAGCAGTGGCATGGCGTGAAAAATCTAAAAAGGTAATTCGGTAAAAAATTCACATTCTCTTTGCGTTTGCTATCAACTTTTTTATTAAGTTGATTAACTTGAAACATCTGAGTGAAAATGTCGTCCAGTACCCGTGCTAAATCCTCTCAAAGTGCACTTTTGAGTAATACCCCATCAAGAGTGACCAGTTTTGATGCGGCTGAATTGTGGTCCCGTATCGACAAACGTCTAGCTGCCTTCACTGAAGACATCAACAACAAGCTCTCTCGTTTAACTGCGATGGAGGAACATATTCTCACCAAAATAAACGAGATTGAGTCCACTATGGTACAGAAGGTAACTGTGTTACAAAATCGATGCGATGAGCTGCAAAATCGTCTCGACTCTCTGGAGAGAGGTCAACTTAGCGCTGATGCTGTGTTGGTCGGCGTTCCAGCCAACGATGACGAAAATCTTCATGCTGTTTTCAATAACCTATGCTCAGCAATCAACATTCCTCCACCTCCAATGAATAAAATCTTTCGAGCGCAGTCTAGGCACACAAGGGACAAAACAACACCGAACGATGGCACAATCATTTTGAAATTTGCCAATTCCTCCGATAAACACAATGTTCTTCGTCAGTGCTTCTTAAAATATAAACAAACCCAAAGAGGCCTCTCTCTGCGTGACATAGGAATGTCATCAGAAAGAAGAATTTACATCAATGAAAGCCTGACAAAGAGCAACTATGTCCTACAGCGGAAAGCGTTGAAGCTGAAAGCCGAGAAGAAAATCTCTTCCGTTCGCATTTTCAATGGGCAAGTGCATGTGCGGAAATTGTGTGGCGATTCACTTCTCATTACCACCATGGATGATTTCGGGCGAGTAAACTAGCATAAAATAAATAAAACAAAAGCATACATTTAAAATGTTAAAGTCGAAGCAAAAACAATGTAATCAATGTAATATGTAAACTTCCTTCACCATTTCTTTACTATTTCTCTCCCTCACTACTTTTTTCTCCTCTATCTATCTCTCTCTATTACTTTTACAGTCTTTGTCAAACTTTAAATTTCATATCGTGCTTCAGTCATTGTCAAACTTTAAACTTGACCTATTTTTGGAATGTGTTGCACACTCATTATTTATCTTTAATGTTTTTATTGTTTTTTCAATTTATTTGTTTCCTGTATTTTCCTTGTTCATATTAATTCATTGTAGTTAAAAACATGTCTTCTGATCAAATCCGGAGGTGCTCTTAAATATAATTGCCAAATACAAAAATGGCTTGCGCATTTGTCACTTCAATGCGCAAAGTTTCGTTAAAAAAATTGATGAAATGCGAAGTTTATTTTATAATAAGGATATAGACATAATATGCATTTCTGAAACATGGGCAAAGCCGGAAATGAAATCTGAACTTTTTAAGCTTCCGGGTTATAATCTATTCCGTGGTGATCGTTTGAATAGAGATTACGGGGGCGTCGCTATGTACATAAGGAATAGTATCAGTTGTAAAGTTATAAGGAGAATTAGATGTTTTTGAGTGTGTATTCGTTTAAATATCTATTAATAGTGGGACATTATTAGTGGGATCTATGTACATGGCACCAAATGTAGCAAACTTCATTCATGTTAGGGATTTACTGGATGGATTGGGCTCTGACTACTCTGAAATAGTTTTATGTGGTGACTTAAATTTGAATATTTTGACTAACCAAAATACGAATTTTGTTGACATGGTTAATTCCTTCGACCTGCACTTTACGAACTCTACGCATCCCACCCACTTTTTTCCCAATAAAAGACCATCTCTAATAGATGTCTGCCTGGTATCGCAGATAGGTTCTGTCATTCATTATGATCAAATACCCGTTCCTGGCTTTTCACATCATGACTTATTCGTTGTTACACTCAGTACAACTCCGACTGCGAGCGTTACAAGAACTATTGAGTTCCGTAATTTTCAGCAAGCAAATCTTTCAGAATTGTTCGCAGACTGCAACTCGCTTGACTGGTCGCCATTATACTTAACTGCCGTTGCCAACCTTCAGATCAACATTCCAGAAAATCACACTCGTTATTTAATAAATAAACACGCTCCTCTAAAAAGGAAAGTCGTTAAGAATAACAAAACTGTATGGTTTGATGAATCAATCCAGAATATGATTGCAACTCGAGATCTCCTCTACCGCAGATGGAGACGATATGGATGCCCATCACTTTTTCAACAATATAAAAAAGTCAGAAATTCTGTTACATCTCTTATCCGAAAAAGTAAAAGAATGCATTATCAAAATAAGTTTACTGCAAATAAGTCCATCAAACAATTTTGGAAATCCATAAAAGAAGTTGGAGTTTGTTCCGAAAAGCCTTGCATACCATACGATGTAGATTTAAATGAATTAAACAAAAAATTCACCGAGATCCCGTCTCCAAGGTTGATTGATTATAATTTCTTTCATTGCAATGTCTCAGCCCCTTCTTCATTTTTCTCATTACAATGTGTTGATTTTGTTTGTGTTGGTGAAACAATCCTCTCCTTAAAATCTAATGCGGTAGGGATTGATAACATAAACCCAATTTTCATAAAAATAATGTTGCCTATCTTTTGCAAACACATTACACATATCTTTAATACCATTTTAACAACGGGTGTATTTCCTGATAGATGGAAAGCGGCTAAAGTTCTCCCTCTTCCCAAACCAAATAGCTCCGACTTTAGACCAATTGCCATTCTTCCATTCTTAAGCAAGGTTATTGAAAAAATTATTAACAAGCAAATCAAAACATTTCTGGCGAAAGAGAAGTTAGTGACAAAGTTACAGTCAGGTTTTCGCTCCAAGCATAACTGCATTACATCACTTCTCAAAGTATCTGATGATATACGATCTGGTCTTGACAATAATATGATGTCTGTGATTGTTTTTTTGGATTTTTCAAAAGCATTTGATTCTGTCAACCATTCAATTTTAATATATAAGTTAAGGTCCCAATTTTTCTTTGAGGAATCCGTGTGCAAACTTATTGCGTCATATCTTGAAGGAAGAAGCCAAATAGTATCCCACGGTAATATGAACTCAAATAGCTTACCCGTCTTTCCGGGTGTACCTCAAGGATCTGTTTTAGGTCGTCTCCTATTTGTGATATTTATAAACGACATTTTCCAATGCATAGGAAACTGTGAGCATCATATTTATGCAGATGATGTGCAGCTATATAAGTCGTTCAAAGTGTCCACGCAAACAAGTGCATTTCATAATCTCAACATCGATCTCAACTGTCTATATGTTTGGCAGCAAAAGAATCATTTATCATTAAATCCTACCAAGACGAAAGCACTCCAAATAAGTAGATATAGCAGAGCCACTCTATCTTAACAATAATATCATAGAATATGTTTCTAAGGTAAACAACCTTGGAGTGTAGCAGTCATCATAATCTTTTGATTAACCTTTTGTTGAATTTCATTGTTTTTTCATTGTTTAATATTTACATATGTACATTGCTTGAATTGTCAATAATTTTCTTTTAATTGAATTTCTAAACTATATAACATTATGTACTCAAATATGAATTTTGTCACACAAGTTTTTTTTGCAATTAAAATGTGCTACACTTAGGTGCCGTGCTGCCTCTTTCTATGCACAAGTGCTGTTGACAAGAAAATTCAAAGACGTCCGTCACACTTGTGCGTTTAAAAGGGCGGCACGAGTTGAAGATCATCGCAGTCTGGCGAAACAGGTTGTATGCACACAATTGATTTTGGAGCTACAGCCTTGGCAGAGTGCAAAGAGAGTGGACAAATTGAACGATCAATCGGTCATTTGGCCCTCCATAATTTTTGGAATCAAATCCACCACTGTAGATAGAAACGAAATAAAACCTTTTGTACTTTTCTAAATCATCGGCTTTTTATTTTCTCCGCCACAGGAGTAATATTCAATGCATGCCTCACCTGGAATGATCAAATCGTACGCAAAATTTACTATGTGTTGCGAGGGCTTAATCCAACTAAATATTTTTTACCTGTTAATGTTAAATTGAAACTTATCAAGTCCTTCGTCCTTCCTCTCATTGTATATGGTTGTGAAATTTTTCCAAATATGGATTGCGAGAGTTCGCGGAAGTTAAATGTAGCCCTTAATAATTGCGCAAGATATGTATTTAACTTGGATCGGTATGCTCATGTTTCAGAATATGCCAAAAGAATTGTTGGATGTTCACTTAATGTATTTTTAAAAAAACGTACGGTTCTTGCTCTTCATAAAATTATATACAGTAAGACGCCAGAATATCTTTACAATAAACTAAACTTTGCCCGTTCTCAAAGAACACTTAATTTAATACCACCTAAGCATAGATATTTAAATACAGAGAGGCAATTCTTTGTTAATGCAATTCATTTGTGGAATGCGCTTCCTTCGGAAATAAAAAGGATAAATACAGGGAACTATTAACTGCGCAAGATATGTATTTAACTTGGATCGGTATGCTCATGTTTCAGAATATGTCAAAAGAATTGTTGGATGTTCACTTAATGTATTTTTAAAATATCGTACGGTTCTTGCTCTTCATAAAATTATATACAGTAAGACGCCAAAATATCTTTACAATAAACTAAACTTTGCCCGTTCTCAAAGAACACTTAATTTAATACCACCTAAGCATAGACATTTAAATACAGAGAGGCAATTCTTTGTTAATGCAATTCATTTGTGGAATGCGCTTCCTTCGGAATTAAAAAGGATAAATACAGGGAACTATTTTGAGAAAAAACTTTTTGAATTTTACAACACACATTCACCCCAATCACGCAACTCGTATCCGACTCTCGTATTTGCCTCGTATGAAGGAGTCGTATTCGAGCGGCATCGCTATTCCCCAACTCGCATGCGTTGAATACGACTTCAAATAAAAACAACGCATGCCATCGCAGCTACCCGAATGTCAACTGTCAACCTGAAAGGAAAATGTAAACAAAACAAAGGAAAGAAAAAGGATCTTTCGTGAAATAAAAAAGAAATTCTCGGGTGAAAACAAAATTAAAAGTGGCTTATTTTATTCTGTTTATTTTTATGATTTTTTCCCAATTGTTCTGAATAAAAGAGTATTTTTAGAGGACCCTGGAGCATTGCCAGACAACTAAACCGTACGCCGGCGCTTTAATTCAGGAGTTTCTTAGTTCTTAGTGAATTTTTTTGGTTTTTTTTACATCTACTTGGTAGATTAATTGATTCAAATTATTTTAAAATCTTATTTGTACTTGCAAGATATGCAAGATGAAAGATATTTGTGAATTGTGATCAATAAAATTAAATTTTAGGTGTTTCATGCCAGTTTCCTTTAATCGCTTGTTAAAAGAACCATTTATGCACCATGCAAATAAGTTCTCGTATCAAAAGATTTTTGTATTTCACACCACCGTATCCTCTTTTGCCCAATAAAATACACTTCCACAACAATTCCCACTCAGAAATGTGTATTTGCACGTCTTGTTTTCAAACAACCCTTAACTCGTACACCGAGTCGTAGGCAAATTTCTATACGAGGAAAATACGACACAAATACGACAAAGATACGAAAGCGGAATAAGAAAAAAATACGACACTCGTATGCGTTGCTTGAATACGAGTCCTGTCAAAATTGAAATACGACGATGCTCGTAAAGTACGACTTCGGTAATAATGAAATACGACCATACTCGTATCCGAGTGTCGAATGCGAGTTGCATGATTGGGGTGATTAAGTTGCGTAGCTACAAGGACTTAAGCATAATTTTCAAACTTCTTTTTCCTTTTTTCCTCTCTTCTACTTCTTTTCTTCTATCCTTTCCTTCTCCTCCTTTCTATTTTCACTAGATTTAAGTTAAATTTGTTAATTGAATTAAATTTTTGAAATATGTAAGACTCTGTACAAACGTAAAAGTGAATGTAAATTGAACTTAATTGTACAGAGGTAATAAATAAATAAATAAATCTAATTAAGTAAGCGATAAAAGAATTGCCTAAAGAGGTTTCAATCCGATTATTACCGAATTCGTGCAAAGACAAACAGCTACGAATATGTTTATCCGTTTTAATATGTTTTTGTGCCGAGTTATGCAAATTATTAGTATCAGTGTAGCCCGCACGGCTCCAAACACTAGCGAAATTCGAAAAAAGAAAGCAGGGGAAAACAAAATATTTTGTTTAGTTTACAACTTCATGTCAACCAATTATATTTTTGGTGTATCGATGCATTGAAATGGGAAACAAAACCATCATTGCGCTTATGTATAATCTATTTTCATCGTAGGAGTAGAGCGTCCTATCTCTATAACTTATTTTGAGAAAATCTTACTTACGAAAATAATTTCCTTCTTTCAAAAGGAAATCTACCAAACAACAATTTGCAGATAATAATGCAACTTTTACAACAACAACTATTCAGAATAACTTTAAGTTACACTTTGCAATCTGCACGATAAAAAATCTAAGAGGCACATATCGTGTATCACAATTTTGCATGTGGTTTTCACAATATGTGTTGCTGTTAGCAACAAAATAAGCGCCCCATGCAAATGCTCGCTATATTCATAAGTGTATGTATGGATAAACCAACGACCTTTATGAACTCCTGTACTATAAAATAATAACGCATGTGGTATTAGTGGGTAAATTTTTCCCAACAATTTTTAAATCCTGCAATTTTTACATGTTCCGTCCTATTCTGTATTTCGAGTAAAAGTGGACTCAAAACGAATTCAATTCCACTATAAATGAAATTTGGTATTTTGCAATCCGGATCAGTGCTGCCGCCAACGGAAAACAGTATGCGGCAATATAAAATCCGCACAAATGTTAGTTTTTGCTTTGCAAAAATCCGCTAGAAATCGCTAAATTTAAGGGAAAATCATTTCTTTTTAAGGTTTCGTTCCAAAGGAATAACGAAACCCTTATAGAATCACTTCGGTGTCCGTCTGTCTGTCTGTCTGTTGCCTTTAGATGTTTGCTAATAACTTCTGAATCCTCTGTAGTTAAGGGATGAAGTTTGGAATGGATATGTATCTTGGCAACCCAAATATAAATCAGAAATTTTTTCCGGACTTAGTCGTATATTAAAGAAAAAGTTAGTACTGAAACTAACGTTTGAAAAAACTTTTATTAACTTTTGTGGTCAATATGGGTGTCATTGGAAAGGTGGCGGGGCGGAGACTGCAAAAATGCCTGTCTGTCTGTCATTAAGCCTTATCTAGGTACCTAGTGAACCACCTGGAATTAAGAAATGAAATTTTCACAGATGATGTACTTCATTTGCCCAAAGAAAGTTCAAAAAAAAACTTTAAAGAAAGTTACTTATTAGCGAAAAAGTTAGTACTAATACTAAAATCAAAAAATAGTTTTTTTTTAGATACTTGATATGGGTATCGCTGGAAAGAGAATTATAGCTAGATCAAAAACTTGCACTACAATTAGCATCTTAGTCTTATTGGTAAGAAGTTATAAGCCCGCAAACTTCAAAAAACCGACTTGTGTACCATGTCCCATACCTTATTTTCTAAAATAATGGGCCAAAAAATCTGAAAAAAATTGGAGCTTTGGGACAACTCATCGCAATATTGCAAATATACCCAGAAATCTCATATGATTTTTTATTCGTACTAAAATAAATTAATAACTAATTTCTTTAAAAAAAGTTTTTTACCGGAATTAATTGAGTTAGGTACCGTTGGATAGGTTTTGTAAAATAAAATACAGTTTTAGGCTCAGTTTTTGAGATATTCAGCTTTAAGTGCGAAAAAAAGCGTCGTCCCCCTCGCATTTCCACATCTGCTGGTCTAAAAATCTGAATAAAATCTAGAAGGTAGGTCTCGATGTAATCTTTAGTTTAAATTTAGTTCGAGCATCCTGGCTCAAACAGTTTTTGAGTTATTGGCCTAAAACCAAAAAACAATGACATACGAATTTTAAAGATCCGAAAACGCCATTTTGTAGATCGCATCAATAGATTCAAAAAATTAAATACAAAAAAAAATTATTTACACACAATTTTTCGAAATATTAACCATTTAAATTATACCAGCATTTTGCTTAAAAAGGGCAACTAGCGTTTATCTCACACACACAAAGTTTTCTACGCTTCTCCTATTCCAAAAAAGACAATAGAATCTTGAAGCGGCGTTGGCGAAGCGCTCGCGCTCTTCTATGGGGGTCCTGGGTTCGATCCTCAATTTGTCCAATTTGCCTTTTTTTGCTTTTTATTTTTTTTTCTCTCCGAAGGGGGTTTCTCGCTATTTTCACATTTCTTATTTTTTTGAAAATTGTTAAAATCCAATTCAAATAAAAAAAAAGGCGGTCAAGTGTGAGTCTTACTCACGCACCGAGGGTTAATTTAAGTTAAAGCAACTAACTACGACTACTTGCCGTTTTCGAATAAAGCTTAACAAAAGAAAAGTCGTAGTTAGTTGCCTTAACTTAAATTATGTCTTTACTTCTAATCTGTTGACGAAAGAACGAAACCCTCGGTGCGTGAGTACAACTCACACCTGACCGCCTTTTTTTGATTTGAATCCAGTTGAGCGTACTGTCGAGAAATTTTCCAAGATATGTGGTGGTTTCGAGAAACCCAGTTTTTTAAATTTGAAATTCGGTGGGCTCAATGAAGGAACTTGAATTTTCTTGTGAACCGCCTCTGTTTTCGACGGGCTTAACCGAGACCAACCACATACACGTGGCAAGCCTGTGAAGGGCTAATTCCATGACATTCCTATTGGAGTGAAAATGTAATGGCTATGTTGTCTGCATAGGTTACAGACGGTTATAAGGAGCTCCAGAAGAATATTATGCAAATGCAAAGTGCAAAATTCAAATTGACCTTGAAGAGGATTGGAAACAGCACAAGGATGGAAGAGGAAAATATGTTTTATTTTAAGAAATCTATCATTCCAGCAGTAATAGATTGTTTGAAATGTAAAGTCGTCAATTTTATTTAATAATTAATATTGCACAAGTTACAACTCAACTGTTTAACTAAACTTAACTCGACCCAACTGAAGTCGAAGTCAACTGAAGTGAACTGCGGATACTAACTCTATCTTATTTATACTATAACCAGATGAGAGCAAATTTGACAGGCCGGCAGATGATTGCCGCATGGAATCGGAGCAGAGCCTTGTCGGTGCTGTCAAACTTGCTGACGTTCACATTAATATTTTACAATCTATTAAGCAGCCCATACACGATTCAATTCAATCATCAACTCAGTCAAATCACAGTGAAATCAACCCGTGTGTGGCTTCGTCAATTGATCGATTTGACGGTTGGCGAAAAATCAAAAGATTTTGAATTTTGCGGGTTGACTGGCAAGTCTTTCAACTCAATTGAATCAAAAGTTCATCGACAAGCTGTCAAATTTAAGAGATTGCGATAGACATTCATTGGGAAATCGTGTGTAAACATGTTTTGTTCAGTGTTAAAGTGAAAAATTATATTTAAACTGGCAGGTTTTCAATTCAATGGATGTAGTGTGTGGCCAACCATCAATTG
Organism: Syritta pipiens; assembly: GCA_905187475.1. NCBI lineage: Eukaryota > Metazoa > Arthropoda > Insecta > Diptera > Syrphidae > Syritta > Syritta pipiens. Next base: position 56,482,997 of record LR994572.1, on the reverse strand, counting down.
AGTTGACAACTCAGTATACAATCCAATTGAATCGTGTATGCTTTACAGAATGATATTTTTGAATTATCAAGCCCCATCAAAAATCTAATCTCCTTTTTAAAAGGGAATGATACGATACAAAGGTACGTGAATTTAATTCACAAAGCAAAACTAATGCGATTTAAATTCACTAATAAATTGTGAATGGTTGAACACCAAATTTCACGTTCGAAAACTCGAATTCACTTTTATGATTTCGAGTGAAGACCAAAACCCCTAATTATTTTCTTTCAAACAACTAATTCACTGTAAATCATTTCACTCGAAATGTAGACCACCTAATTCCACTTTTGTAGATATTTATATTTATTCGCACGACTTTGATTGACTCGAACTTTAATTTTTTTTCTGCCTTGCCTTCAAAGACCAGGCAAAACTTGTCTCACTGTCGCTCAGAACCGTCAGAGGGAAAGAATTGCTGATACTTGTTTACATCGTCCAAAGTATGTAGCTACACATTCCCATTCATCACAAACATTTTAAACACAAATATTTTGAACACAAAAGCATAGTAATAATATTAAGGAGATATAATAATCAATGCACTACCTTTCAAAACTCTAATAATAGCTCAAATTATATTACATCATAGCTCTGCACTAGAATATGTAAATGGCTGAAGACAATGTTTACAAAAGTGTCTTCCTTCCATTTTTGCTTTCAACTTGTCAAAATTTTGAAAGAACTTTCCGAACATAAATTTCGCTAGCTAAAGCGTAAAGCCTTTGTATTTGTCCATCTACTTAAAATATGCTAAATAACCTCGCTAACAGATCGCAGAATATAGTTTCTTGTGCATAGAATATACTTTTACAAACTACATTCTAGGTATAATAGTAAGAAACCTTATTCATTTTCGTGTCACATAGACCCATTGGTATCACATTGTCATCATTACTATGCAATGTTCGCCATTGACTGTTATATCTAACGTCGTTTACTTTAATGCACGGACCAATCACGCTGCTATACTGTGCTATTTTCTGCATACATTCCTCCCAGTCCTCCCATATCCTTATCCTGTTCTCAACAAGCCGAACAGAGAGTGTGTTTGCCATCAGTGGCTGAATAATAAATGGCAAATTGAAAAGACGCCGCCAAGAACTATGAGCGTCGGTATCACAAAACAACAAATGCACTAGTCTAATTTTGAATTGCGAATTAAAATACATCTCACCAACCCACAACAATCTATTATAAATCATTATCTGCATTGTAGAAATGCTGGTCCATTATGCTTTCTATGGTGTGTTATTTCCCAATCACAAAAGCACTCATGCTTAGTTGTTTAACGAACGTGATGAGGCATTCCTTGTCTTTTCCTAGCCCATGACCTTCGGTCAGTGTGGTAAGAACTGAGTCGGGAAAAATTGAATGGTGTTCTTGCAGGAGAGTTTATGCCTATGAACTATTTTGCTCTTAAGTTTTTGCTTATTAACTGATCTTTTCGTTTTGAGTGACTCAGTTTTGAACCTAACTGTAGTTACCAACTTTACCTCAGATATATTAGAATTCAAAAAGAATATTTAACATTTTTCAGATGTTTACAACGGAATAAATGGAAATATGTCCTTGGATCGCCATCTAGAAATTAGTTCTTCCTCTCCTCATCACTATGAAGGCCACATTGGATCCGATAAGTCTTCTTCTCTCTCCCGGTCTGAAGCTGGAACGTATGACGTTATCCAAGCAGAAGCTGATCACAACCGTAAAAATGAAAACAACAACAACATAAGTTCCATGCAAAAACATGCTGTTTCAAACCCCGATATCGGTTCGGATGTTGAAGCAAAGAAGAGAGTATGGACGATTGATAAACAGTTTTAACTAAAGTAACGCTCATACTTTTTTATTTCGTTTTCAGAAATGGCCTTCAGAAAGGTCGTACTTTTTAACTAAAGAACTGCTTATGACGGAAAGGACTTATAAGAAAGATTTAGATATTTTGAATAATAACTTGAGACAGGAGCTAACTACAAAGGACATTGATAATCTACAACCTCTTTTTGAAATATTAGACTCTATGGTGCAACATCACAGTATATTTTTACGAGACATCGAACACCGAATTGTCCTATGGGAAGGAAGTGGTTCTCACGATGCACATCGAATTGGCGATGTGATGATGAAAAATATGGCAGTGCTGCCTGTTTATGAGGAATACCTCCAATCCCATATGGAAATACTCAATTGCCTTAAGGAAATGGTTGAGACAGATAATAGCTTCCTGCAAATCTACAAAGGCTTTGAGCAGCAAAAAATCTGTTATATACCAATTGGAGAACTACTTTTAAAGCCATTACAAAGGCTGTTACACTATCAACTTTTGCTGGAACGTAAGTACAAATCTGTTATGAATTAAAGGTACAGTCTTAGTTATTTTCCCTTACAGGCTTATGTGACTTCTATTCAGATGAGCATATTGACAATGCCGATTGTCAAGCTATACTTCATATACTTATCCGGTCGACAAAAAAAATTCGTGAGCAACTTCCTGAATCTGAGAATTTTGTGCAATTATGTGAGCTACAACGCGATATAAGCGGCTTCGATACGCTGGTCCAGAAAAATAGAAAACTTATTCGACAAGGGTGCCTTTTAAAACATTCCAAAAGAGGACTTCAGCAAAGAATGTTTTTCCTGTTTTCTGACATTCTTATATATGGTTCTAAGTCGCCGGTGGATCAAAATTTCCGTATACTAGGTCATGTACCGGTGCGCTCGTTAATAACTGATAATGCAGAGCATAACACTTTTTCTATATTTGGCGGACAATGTGTGATAACAGTAAGTGCTGGAACAACTGCAGAGAAAACCCTTTGGCTGGCTGAATTGTCAAAAGCGACAACAGATATTAAGAATAAGCCATCCACTCAGCTTACATTGTCACCTTTAAAAAATTGCAGTAAGTATTTTGCCATCATTTATGTATTTTAATTTTTTCGAATATAGATACAGTGCCTCGCAAAAGTATTCATAATTTTTTAAGTGAGTGCTACAGCTTTGGCGCCAAAATTTTGTAACGTTTTTTTTGTAGAGAGCTTAAAAACAAAAATTGTTTACTATGGTCCCCCATAGGGGGTGGGGAGTTGGTCAGTTTTATCGAAAAATCATTTAACGCGATAAAGAAATTATTAAAAAACAATGGCAATTAATACAATAAAGTACTATGCCAGTTTGGAAAGCCAGAAACTTTTTCTTTTATTCTACAGCTAAACTTTTTTTTATTGTGTTAATATTTTTTGAAAAATTCATATGCAAAAAAAAAGTTAATTTTTTCCAAAATTTTGAAACGACGGACTTACGATATAAACAAAGAACAACGCACCATGTCCCTTTCCATATGAATTACCACTAAAAAATCTGATATAAGAAAAAAGTTTATAAGAATCAACTGACATAAGAAAGTATTTCCTGACACTAATATCTAAAATTATATGAACAATAATACACTTAAAAGAAACTGTCCCTAAACAAACCATTTTCTATACTGTACAATGCCTCCTCAAAAAAACATTATACTATACCTCCTCAAACTTAGTTAAAAATTTTACCATTAATAGCTGAAACGATATAGCAGTTGGTTTTGTTAGTTTTTTTTTATTCGGTTCGTGAATTTTTGTATTGCTTATTAGAAAAAGTTTTCTTTATATGCGTTGTTCTTTAATATCCGTTTTATTTAGAAAATGATTCTTTGGACTTTTAATTTTTAAAATTGGAATAAAGTTTTTTTTCCATTTTTTTTATCAATATTTTTAGTTTGCATGCGAATTTTTCAGAAACTGTGGAAATGAATACTTGAAACTTGAATGTATGATAAAAGAAAAGTCTCTGGCATAGTGCTTTATTGTATGTATTGCCATTTGTTGAAGATTCAGTGACTTTGGTCACACGGGTACACACAACTTATATACAATCCACAACCTAAATATAACGACAAATAACGTATTTAAAACCTGTGTAAAAACCTATAAATAGTACCACCAAATAAAAAACTTTTGGTTCTGCATGCGTTTTGTTGCATTTGGATAGATATATGTATATATTTTTCGCAACACCTTTGGCCTTTAGTAAAACTAAAATCATCATAACGTGTAAAAATCGAGTAAAAAAAGTAAACGAAGAAGAAAAGAAAAACTTAAATCAAAGAGTAAACAAAATATAAAAAAAAACCGGTCAAGTGTGAGTTTTACTCATCCGCCGAGGGTTTCGTTCGCCAACAGATTAGTAGCTTAGACTTAATATAAGTCTAAGAAATCAATAAACTGAAATAGTCAAATCAAATTAAACTCAATTCACTGTTCATTCACTAAAATTTTTTCATTTCGAACGAAACTGAACAAAAGAAAATCCTTTCCCATTTGCTGATCGCGCCAGCCGTGTGAAAATTGCTTTGGTGCATTTAGGGGATGAAATGCCGCAAGCGAAACTGAGACTGCCGTCAGTTCATCGTTTTTTGCGATAACTGATTCGGTTTAAATCGTTAATATCTGGAAAAATTGTATTTGGTCTACTGTGGACTTCCCTGATCTGAAACCACACTGATAAGGACCTATCAGATCGGTGGCGTTCACACAACACGGCAGAAAAGATTTTGTACGCGATGTCAAGGAGACTGATCCCTCGATAGTTGGCGCAATCGAAAGGATCGGGCAAACGATACTAAGGTTCCACTCGCCGAGCATGCTTTTTTCCGACCATATCTTGCAGATGAGCTGGTGCATGCGCCTTGCCAGATCATCTCCAGCTGCCTTGAAGAGTTCTGTGGACAGTCCGTCCGCACCAGCAGCCCTATTGGACTTCAGTCTTGATATTGCTATCTTGACCTCGTCCAGGTCGGAGGGACGCTATTCCCTTCTGTCATCGTCCTGATTGACTGGGGAATTCTGCCTGACAGCGGCATTTGAGTCCTCATCGCCGTTTAGCAGTTTGCAGAAATGTTCTTTCCAGATCCTTAGTATCGACTGCGACTCTACTATCAGTTGCCCATTTTCGTCCCGACAGGCTTCCGTCCGAGCTTCGGAAGCTTTTCGCTTCTCATGCTTTTTCTTTTTTCTTCTGAGAAGCCGGTTCGCTTCCCGTCTCTCTCGTAGAGCTCACGAACAGCTCTCGTACTTCGACGCAGCCTTGCCTTATAGGCTTCTTGCTTCGCTGCATGCGCCTGCCTGCACTCGTCGTCAATCCATGGGTTTCTTCTTGGTGGTGTTTTAAAACCCAGCACATCAGTGGCAGCTTCCTTGATAGCTTTATGACAACGTATACATTCTTCCTGGATTGTCTGTGCAGGCGGCGTCGAACTATCAGAGAGTTTCTGGGAGACTCGATCGGCAAAGTTCCTAGCAGCCTGTTGCGATTGTAGCTTTCCGACGTCAAACCGTTGGTCTTTCGATATCCGCGCTCTGACCTTGGTTACAACAAGGAAGTGATCCGAATCAATATTGACTCCTCGGAAGGTTCGAACATCGAGAATGCTGGAGGAGTGTCTGAAGTCGATCGCAACGTCCGCCAGGTCCCCTTATGGATTTTGAGGTGTGAGAACCGTGTACTAGCTACAGAGAGGTTCCGCCCCATGGCAAAGTCTACAAGCCTGAGTCCGTTGTCGGATGTGTTGGCGTGCAGGCTGTGCTTTCCGATGACTCTGGAAAAGATTTCTTCTTTGCCCAGCTTGGCGTTGAAATCTCCTAGAACGATCTTGGTGTCATAGCTGGGGCACTGATCATATGTTCTTTCTAGGAGATCATAGAAGTCCTTGCTATTGTCATCCTTTGATGCGAATTGTTATAAGGTGTTCGCTTATGTAGTTAAAGCTTAAGACCTTTTGCCTAAGTCTACCTAGAACAACAAATCCACACCCAAATAGGCGCTGTCTTTGCTCTCTGTCATCCTCTTTTTGCCCGGCCCATCCCACCGCACCTCCTGGATTTCGGTAAGGTCTGCTTTTTAGTAGTCCAGGGCCTCCGCGAGTTCTTCGGCTGTGCGTGGTCTGTTTAGGGACCTTACATTCCACGTGCAAAACCGAAAAGCGTTGTCCTTATTTCGTTTACTTGAGTTGTCAACAGTGTTTCCGTCCGTATCCGAGTGTGTTCCAGCTACAGGAAAAAAAAACCCGAACTTGCAAGAACGCAAGAACTCGCGATCATCTCGCGAAAGACGGCACACGTGGGGATTCATCTGGAAGAAAAAATCTGGATACTCACGCTATACATTATCATACGAAAACGCATCAATGGAAATTTGTACGTTGCGGCCTCGAACTTCGAGTGTAAAGAATTTGTCATGCCGTTCAATAATTTTGAACGGGCCTTCACATGGAGGTATTACAGATGCTTTTACCGTATCGTCTCTTAAAAATGCATGAGTAGATGTGTGTAGATCCTTGTGAACAAATGGTCGCTGCCGAGAATGCCAGGCTGTTTGTTGTGGTCTGATTTGCTGCATCCTAATGCGGATGTCCGAAACGAAGTCACTTTGTGTATAATTGTTGAGGGGAGCAACCAACAAGTTCGCTGGTAGACGTAATGTGGTGCCGCAAGCCACCTCGACTGGGGTAGCTCCTTGGCGGGAGTTGGCTCGGTTCTAGAGTGGTGATGGACTTTGGTACGTTGGCAGTGTACGCATGTTTTTGCAAACCCAGAGCAATCCCGGCGTAGGCGTAGGTTTGGCCAGACAAAGCGCTCCGTCATAAGTCACACTGACACCCGCTAGCTAAAGAGAAATGGAAGGGTTACCTATGAGTAGTTGTTGGAGCTCGCCGTACGTTTCTTGATATTCTGCTAGCCGGCTGTACAAGTCCCCAGCCTCAAGAGTTCCGATCCGTAATAGCAGATCGGATGAGACGGATGTCGGTAGTGACTTCGTAAAGGATAGATAGTTGGTCTGCCTTAGCGAAAACTTCTTCGGTCGCTGCTTGAAGGCGAAAATCAGCGGCTTATGGTCGGTTTGGTTGTGAAACTTTCGTTCCACTAAAAATCGTGGAACTGATGTACTACCATATACATCGCGGTGAGTTCACGATTGTATGTAGATTGTTGGGTGGCAGAAAACTTTTTGGAGAAATATTCCAGCAGCTCGGCCACGTAGTCGACAATTTGGTGTATTACCGCCCCGGCTGCAAGGTTCGACGCATCTGTCACTAAGCTGAGCTCTGGTGTGGGATGTGAGAGTTAAACAACTTAAGTTAATAAGTTGCGACAGTCTTCAAAGGCCTTAAGAGTCTCGTCTGTCAATAACAGTCGAGTTTTGTCGTTTTTACGGCTTCCCGGAGTCATCGCCAGCAACGGAATTTGGACTTCTGCTACGTGTGGAATGAATTTGCAGTAAAAGTTAACGGCCGCAAAAAAAAAAAACCCTTCAACTTTATTTTTTCAGGCCGTTCGAAGAGAGAAGAAACTGACATGAAAATTGTTAAATATTATATATGGAATTCAGTAAGAGCGGCGAAACAACATATACGGCACTAATAGAACTCGATGAAAACCGATGGTTAGGTCAATATAGGATGGGAAAGGTGTAAAGTGTTTGATGGGATTGACGAACTTAGATGTCTCAAATGTAATCGATACAACCATAGATCCGCTGAGTGTATAAGAGAAGAGATATGCTACAAGTGTCTGGGAAAGCATCGATGCAGCAGTTGTTAAAAGAGTTTATCCAACAGTGTATAAATTAAGCAAAATATGTCCGGTATACCAAAACAAAATATCAACCAAAACAAAAAAAAGAATAGGATGCTAGCAAACACAGACTATAAAGGGCATATATATAAATATTCAGGGACTTGTCAACAACTATGAACAAACGTATGACTTTATTATCCTATCGGAAACCCATCTTACGGAGAAAATACATAATGACGAAAAGGCTATAAATCGGTCTCATGCATATCAAATTCAGCGAGAACAGGAAGATGCACAATCTATATCGCATCTAAATGGGAAATCGACAACTTTTGGAAATCGTCAATAGATTACACGAGCTGGTTGACTTGCTGTGATTGGAGGTGCAATGGCTAATGTCAGACTAGCGACAGTCTACAGGTCACCTAATAGCTCGGAAAGTACTTTCTGCGATTGAATTAGGCAACATATCGAAAACTAAACTAATATAAACTGGCTAAGAAATACAACATACAAAAAAGAATTGAAAAGGTTGTGACAATGACAATGGACTCATGCAAAGAATGAACGAGTATTCTAGGATAACACAAAACTCAAGGATAATTGTCGACTATGTCTTAACAAATATGCCTTAACAAAATACAGAAATACGTACGGAAGGGAGCGAGCAAATATCGGACCACCAAAGTATTGTGATAGAGCTGAACAATGCTAAACGTCCCAATAAAGTATTACATACCAAACTAATCTAAAATTACATAAGAAATCAATTTAGGGACGAATAAAGGAGTTGTGACTGTGGCTTTGAGCCAGGCAAAAGGCCGACAAAATTGACAACATAATGACCCACGCAGTAAAAGACCTTGTGCTTAAGGAAAGAAGCTAACAGACAAGTAAAATCACATTTAACAATACCCAATATGAAGATGGACAGCAAATTGCGGATAATTTTAACGATTATTTTGTAGACAGTATAAACAACATAAGGTCACAGATTACTGAGAAAGAATATATGTATAAATAACATAAGACATAATCCATACAGGTTTACTTTAAGGGAAATTAATGAAGAAGAATTGAAGACACTTTGCAAACGATTGAAAAATAGACCTGGGATGGAATCGGCTAGCGCGATAATCGATAATTGATAATCAAAATCGACAATTTTGCTCCATGTAAGCTGATTATCAAAACGACAATCGTTTTTTTGCATTGATATGAAGTGACAGCTATTTAGGTGTCGTTTTCATACATTTATGTTTGGTTTGGTGCAGTCGACTTGAATTGGGTTAGTTTATTATAATAATAATAAAAAAGAATGTTTAAAGAATTATAATATTTTATTATAAAGGAGATTAGTAAAAGTACAATGTTTACATCATTTTCAATTTTTCAAACCGCGCAGAGTGAGAGAAGAAATCTGAGAAACAGCAAATATTTTGAAACTACCTGGACCATTGTATGTATGAATCTATTTATTGAGATATATTTAGCAGTCTTTATATTTTAGATTTTTAAAAAACTTTCGTTTGAAAAAATCCGATTTACCGATTTACTCGATTTACCATCCAGGGTAAGGTCAACGCATATTCCACCTATTCTTCAATTGGCTGCAACACTAAATATTCTTGGTGGTGGCTTTTCCATAGATTCGGAAAGAATGGCAATTTGTTGCTTTGTGCAATGAGACGTAATAGAAAACATAATTATTATTTTTAATATTTTTTTGATATATGTACATATATATACTTACATATTTTGTCAATTAAGAAAAACACAACAACTTATCAAAATCAAAACACAAAAACACAATTTAAACATTCAAAAATGACATTGAATTTTTGACAGAATTGTAAGTGTTGCCAAGAAACGACCATTTTTTTGCGATCGCTTTACACAGAGCAAAGAATAGTTGATAATCAAAAACGACCATCAAAAAAGCGGCAATCAACTATCACCCCTGTCTACCTAAAAATCACAAATAACCTATACAAGATACCCAGCTTTCCAGGCTGCAAAACCCCTCGCCCACATTTTACACGCACACTTATTTGGGCTTCTGAGCAAATTCACGCACATTGTTATATGCTTCCGAGCAACTCCATTTTGTTTTACATTTTTGATTTTCGCCGCCATTGCTTGTTATACGGAGTGCGGATGGACGTTACTTTTTGAAAGTATGGAATACATTTTTTTAATTAATATAGGTAGGCTAAATTTGCTATTATAGTTTGAGTAATGGTTTGAGAAATGAGCATTGCAACAATAAAAACATTTTTTGTAGATATTTCTATTAAAATAAACCTAAAACTTGCAAAAAAAATTGGTGGTTGCAACGACTAATCTTAAACAGGAACCAATTGGTAGCTCACACGTATTCACAGACAGGAATTGCATAAAAAACGCTGTCAAATGAAACCAAGGGGAAAGAGACGGGGGAGATGGATATCTTGTTTGGCTACACAATCTTAACGGAAGTTTAAAAACATAGTTAGCAGTTCTTCCTTCATCTAAAATGGTGGGTTCAATTCCAGTCTCTACGCCATGCTTAATCTTTGCAAGCAATAGATTTATTGAAAGGTCTTTCCGCTGCCTCCAGTAGCACTTAAAAAGAAAATGTTCCCCTTGTTATTGTAGACTAATAACATAATTAAATCATAATTTTTTTTTTCTTTTTCAAAAGACACTCGTTTTGAATCGCTTCAATAAGTTAGTAATTATCATAGTTTTTTTTTTCGCATGTATTTCTCTCGCAACTTCTATCGAGTACGCACACTCGCATTCTCTGACTCTCCCAAGGTGACGATGAACACATTTCGCGAACATTCATTTGTTGTTGATTCTTGTAGTGCAAACACGTCAGAGAAAAAGCTCAAGTGCCCTTATTGTTGTTTACCTTGCTTGCGAACATCGCGAACGAACGGTCGTTGTCGAGAACCATCTCTAGTCGTATTGCGCACACACAAACAATCGGCTTTTAATCCGAAAACAGTTAGGTATCTGAGATGCATTCTTGCTTCATTTAGCGCGTGTATTGGAAGTTTAATTTGAAAAAGTAACATAAAGGCGTCTGCCAGTATAATTCCAATTGTACATATTACAGTCCATAATAAAGGATTTTCAAAAAAAAAATATATTAATCACTCTAACTCGAATTTTTCCAAAACTGCTTTGAACTCAAACTAATTTTGATGTCCCATGAAAATTCGACTTAGAATGATTCGACTGTATGTACACATAGCAGAAAAAGTCTGCGTTCACCTACTCAAACAATAGCTATTAAATTTCAAGGTATTTTCATTTTTTCCATCGATTTTAGCACTCAATTCAAACTAAAAAAGAAGCAGACTTTTTCTGCTTCTCGTTGTTGTTCCTGATTGTGCGTAATTGTAATTCCAAAACATTTAATAAATTGTTTGTATTAACCCAGCAAACTATTGTTTGAGTAGGTGAACGCAGACTTTTTCTGCTATGTGTATCTTTGGTCAATGTTCTCATAATCGAATGACAGTTGTTGTCTGCTGTGCAACATATCTTCAATCATATTTTGCCGTGATTTTGCCACAGCAACAAAGGTTCAGTAATTTCACACAACGAAATTATCAAAGTGTCTTCTTTGAATTTTCGAAATTCGCATATTGACGTTTTATCGTTTTTGGCCAAAAGCTCCAAAAGTATTGGGGCCAGAACGCTGAAATTAGTTTTTTTTTAATGTACTCATCGAAGCCGATTTTGTGCAATTTTTTTTAGATTTTTTGACAAAGCGTTCTCATAATCGGATGACAGTTGTTGTCTGCTGTGCAAAATATCTTCAATCATATTTTGCCGTGATTTTGCCACAGCAACAAAGGTTTAGTAATTTCACACAACGAAATTATCAAAGTGTCTTCTTTGGATTTTCGAAATTCGCATATTGACGTTTTATCGTTTTTGGCCAAAAGCTCCAAAAGTATTGGGGCCAGAACGCTGAAATTAGTTTTTTTTTAATGTACTCATTGAAGCCGATTTTGTGTAATTTTTTTCAGATTTTTTGACAAAGCGGTGTGGAAATTACAGGGCGGATTGGCTTTTCGAATTTTTACAGATTCATAAAAATGGTTATTGTGGGGTACCTTAACAGATAGACACATGCCATCACTGACTTTTTTTTTTAGAACTTTTTGGGACGATCAATCCCACCGTACATTATTTTTTCGTATCTATAACTGCCTTAGAAGCTTGCAAGTTCTCGACTTTTTTTTTACATACCTCAATATACCGTTAATTTGTTGTGTCAAAATGTCTGAAAAATAAAGCCCATACCCATAACAAATACTCAAAAATACTACTGGTGAAAACCGCATGGAAATCTGTTCAGTAGTTCCTGAGATTAAAGTCCCCAAACATTTTTGCGGACTTTGTTTTATAATATTTATAGATTATAGATGCTTAGTATTTACACATATTCATGACAAATGTGTGATATAAGATGTGTTGTTTAATTTTCGCTTTTGTTTGAATGGAAATCTTAATCAAATTTTGCAAATATTTTGCAATTTACAAAATTACATTTTTTTCAAAACAAACGGCCACTGGAGAAACAAATCGCCACGCTATGTTCATAAGGTTCATGCCATAAGCACGAATAATTATAAAACATCACACAAAACAATATTGGAAGCAAATGAAACGCCATTGGCTAAAATACACCATAGATAATAATTAAAGTTATGAAATACAAATGAAAGTTATAGAAAATAAAGATGAATTAGCCTGTTCGACAGTACAGTACAGTAATAAAAGCAAAATAAGGCTGTACCCTCGTCTATACGAAATAGCCTAGTACCACAAAGTAATAAATGATCATTTGATCAGATCAGATCAAATGATTTCAGTATGGAATTATGTTTTATTGCTTCAAAAACAAATCGTTTCTTGTGTGGATTTTGATTGAGCATTTGTTTGTACCGTATATGCAGAATTGAATTGATTGACTGACTATTGAATTCTTTATATTCAGCTGACGGTTTATATATTTATATTACAATAAATACGTATAATTTCCATAATCTTTATTGCCTATAAAGTATTAGAAAATAGTGCAATGTTCTAAAAGATTAATGATAAGTTCTTGATCATCCTATGTAAACAATAGCCGTGTTTTATTATGCACGGATGATCCATATGGATCATGGGTGTAAATAAAACGCTCCAGATCATGGAAGCATTTTTATTTTGTGTTCTGACAGTAGTTCGACAATTAACTCCTGTCGATGCTGTGATATTTTAGGGCAGTGTTTCCATGCCAACATAATTTTTCTTCTCCTCAGAGCAAGTGTTTGCACATCTTTTACGATGATGATTACAATTTTCACCGGCAAACGCAAAACAATTGTGCAAATCACACAAAATTGTTAGAAATTAAAATTGAAATACACATTTTTGATTACTGTTAGCACAATATTACTTAATTAAGGAATAAAAGTGAGTATTAAAATCTAGTTCAAAAAATAATATTTTGTATACTTATCAGCCAATGCTGTGAATTGGAAATGGTTTCCAGGCAAATCAGCTTCCATGAACCTAGCAGGGAATAGCGGAATCAAATTTCGGATCACGATAAATGATCCCGATAGCTATCTGGATCATGTGTTGTTGTTGCAATGCGTGCAAACCAATGATCTATATAGATCATGAGTGCATAATAAAACACGGCTAATATGTACATCGGAATGTAGGAACCCCAAAAATATGTGATCAAAATTAAGTTTCAATAATATTGCAAAATACTTATATATCAGCAGCAATATTATTAAAATATATGAGAGATTGCTAATATTTATCTTAAAACAAATTCATTTACCACTCCTTTTTCTCATTCTTACATTCTGCAAACCTTGCGAGCATTGTTATTGGAAATTCCAATTGTATTGACAAGCACAACACATTCGGCATTGCTATTGGCTGACTTACAGCAGATGTATGAATTTTTGGCAGTAGTATGGGGTAAACCGACGAACTTCTTCTGAAAACGACAAACTTCCCCTACTTTCCGACAGGCCTTAAACAAATATGCGTAAATACCGACAACCTTTTTATTAGGTTAGAAAACAAAAAACAAAGTATAATGGACATTTTTCAAAGGAAGTTACGGTTGGATTCGGTGTACCCCAAGAATCTATACTTGGGGCACTTTTATTTATAATATACTACTATACTTATAGAAATACTTCGGTGTCCGTCTGTCTGTCTGTCCTCTTTTTAGGGTTTCGTTCCAAAGGAATAACAAAACCCTTATGGAATCACTTCGGTGTCTGTCTGTCTGTCTGTCTGTCTGTCTGTCGCCTTTTACATATTTGACTATAACTTATAAATCCTTTGTAGTTAAGGGATGAAATTTGGACTGAAGGTGTATCTAGGCAACCCAAAAATTAATCATGCACCCGTTTTGGAATTAGTCGCAGATTAAAGAAAAAGTTAGTACTAATACTAACGCCTGAAAAAACGTTTACTCACTTTGATGGTCGATATGGGTGTCATTGGAAAGGGGGCGGTGCCCTGATTATGAAAATGTATGTCTGTCTGTCATTAGGCCTTAACCTCGGTAATTGGCGAACCACTAAGAATTTAGAAATAAAACTTTGCTAAAAACGTATTTCACTTGCCCAAAGAAAGTTCAGGAAAAAAACTTTAAGAACATTTTATACTAGCGAAAAGCTTAGTACCAATACTAAATTTGAAAAATATATTTCTTTTACTAGTTCCTTGATATGGGTATCGTTGGAAAGAGGATGATAGCTAGATCCAAAAGTTGCACTATAATAATCATCTCACTCCTATTGGTAAGAAGTTATTAGCCAACAAATTGCCGTAAGGTGTCCCCCACCTTATTTTCTAGAATATTTGACCAAAAAATCTGACAAAAATTGAAGTTATGGGGCAGCTCATCGCAATAGCCCAAAATTATCCGAAAATCGTGTGTGATTTTTTATTCATACTAAAATAAATTAATAACTAACTTTTTTTGAAAAAAATTTCACGGCAATATATTAAGTGAGGTACCATCGGATAGGTATTGTAAAATGAAATAAAGTTTTCATTTTGAACTTTTCATTTGGAAGTTAAGTTTTCGAGATATTAAGCTTTAAAGTCGAAAAAAAGGCGTCCCCCCCCTCTCATTTCCATACCCGCTAGTCTAAAAATCTGAAAAAAATCTGAAATGTAGGTTTTGATGTAATCTTTGTGTTAAAATTGCATTGGCACTGCATTGTTTTAGCACTCTGGCTTTAATAGTTTTCGAGATATTGGCCAAAAACCAAAAAAACAATAACACTCGAATTTTGAAGATCCGAAAACGCCATTTTGTAGATCTCGGCAAAAGAACAATAAAATGTTATGTAAAAAAAAATATTTTCATACAATTTTTCGAGATATTGACGATTTAAATCGAATCAGTTATCGCAAAAAACGATGAACTGACGGCAGTCTCAGTGTCGCTTGCGGCATTTCATCCCCTAAATGCACCAAAGCAATTTTCACACAGCTGGCGCGATCAGCAAATGGAAAAGGATTTTCTTTTGTTCAGTTTCGTTCGAAATGAACAAAAGAATTTTAGTGAATGAAAAGTGAATTGAGTTTAATTTGATTTGACTATTTTAGTTTGTTGATTTCTTAGACTGGGAAATACTGGGAAATTAAAATCAGTTGGATTATTTGACAATAATAAGAAAATACCTTTTCTTTACAATAAAACCAAACATATTAAGGATATAACAATTTGCCGACTCGCGAGCACACAATGTATAATTGCCCATGACAAAAACAGGGAAATTCCAGGTTTATTCTACACACTCTTAGTGAATTGGCCTTGGGATTTGTTAATTGTCATTGCGAATGCTAGACGCACTGGAAACTGGACACGTTTGAATTCAAAAGGAAAATCGGTTGGAATTCTTGGGATTCTTGGGATTCTTGGGATTAGAACATGCTCGCCCTTAAACTTTCGTCGCTTTAATCAAATTTCCCAAAATTTCTTTAACGACGAGTCTTGTTCCATTGCACAATTTTGGTTGATTTAAATTGCGTAACAATATTATCACGGAGCCAACCTTGAGCTGTAAGTTGTGGGGTGGTAGCCTTGCCAAATTTAATAAATTCCAATTGGGTAATTTACAACTTCATTTTGATTGATAATGGAATCGATCGTCTTATATGAATGTATTTGTCCATAAATTTCATTCTGGATTTTTATATTTAAATCATCAACATCCTTATTTTAACATAGCTCGTTCGCTCAACTAAACATGGTTTTTATAATATACTCTGATATGAACTGACAAAAATTTGGTGGAAATGCAATGAGGCCAGTAGAAGGGTCAGCAGGCATTTTCCCATCGCCAATGTCTAATAACGCGCTTGAAAACAGTTTCGTCGATAAGTCATTTTGCAATGCAACTCGCATATTAGTTACTAACTTAATTTTTTTTACGTATCGCCATAAATTTGATGTCTTCAAGCAAGCATTTTTTTCATCAGCAGCTGTTGACCTAGGAATGACTGGAAGCGTTTGGCGAAAATCTCCAGCCAGTAGAATCATCGCGCCTTCGAAGAGATTCTGATTGCTACGCAAATCTGTTAGTGGTCGATCGAGTGCGCCATCGTGCACTCATCCCAAATTATAAGCTTACAATTCTGTAGCACTTTCGCCATTGCTGATGTTTTGGTTATATTACATGTCGGTTCATCTATTGCTTGCAAATTTAATGGTAGTTTGAGCGCCAAGTGAGCGGTTCGTCCACCTTCTAATAGTGTAGCTGCAATCACAGATGATGCTACTGCCAGTGCGATCTTACTTTGTCCCCGAATTGTATCTAAAATTAATGAGATCAACAAAGTCGTACCCGTTCCACCCGGTGCGTTCAGGAAAAAAAAATCCTCCGACATTAACTGCTTTCATTATCGTGTCGTAAGCTGTTTTTTGCTGTTGATTTAAAAGAGGGACTTTATTTTGCTCTGATTGACTTAAAGCATTTCTATCGTATTGGTGTTCTCGTTCAAATTCACGATTGAATACATCATGCATGGGGCGATTGGGTGCAGGCATGCAACATTTTGCCAGACATCATCAAGCACAAATCCAATAAAGATATCAATACCTCGTTGTAGATTTCAGCGCAAATTTCAAGTTCAGGATTTTCCGTTGTTGAACGTAGTCGATGCACAATGTCTTCAGCCATATTGTCTTTGTATTTGTTCCAACGGGAAGCCCGTTGAAATTAGGATGGCAAAAAGTGATCGTATTTGATGCGAAGTAGATGACATAAAAGCATCAGCAAGTGTGTGGTCCCAATGGATATCATTCCCCAGTAAGTGTAATCGTTGACAGGCTTCTCGATATGTTGCGCACAATTCGCCATTGAACATTCGTAGAGATTCGAATGAAGTTGGTCCACGAATATTAAGTAGCAATAAACGCGAGTAAAAACATTCGTCACTGTTTGGGTGCACTGTGTAAATGCGCCCCAATGCATCGGTTGAATATATATCGACGTATCCTGGTACAGGCTGTCGTTGTTTTCGGCGTTGGAATTTTTTATGTGACGCATTCCATATAAAATATTTCGGTACTTCCGAGTAAAGCAATGTTCTTGTAAATGGATCGCTCGCGCCTTTCTCGAAGAAGTTTGTCAGCGTTGTCGCTGGTGGTCGTTCAGCTCTTTGTGCTGCGTTCTCTGCCGTAAAATATACTCGTTGTCCATTCTCCAAGTGAACAGCTAAATGGACTACTGTCGGATGACGTTCATGTACAGGAAATGAAAAGATTCTCCAAACAGCCTCATTGCTGCTAACATCTTCCCATCTGATATTGTGAAACTTCATCGTTGTTGTTTGAAGCTGCCATACCAAATACGGCCATGTCGTTTCCTTTCGTGACGTATTTGCAAACACATTTAATAGATTTGACCGAATTGCAGTACTCAACATTACAATCCGCCTTAAATGTTTTAGAAAGCAGTGGCGAGTATGGAACAACCCAACCGTTGATAACTACGACAGCCTTATTTTTGACTTTCAACGTTATTGTTCTCCCGTTATCTTCTACAGAGCGACGACGATTTAATCAATTTAACCAAGTGATTTTTTTCATGGAAAAGTTGTTGCAGCTGCATGACAATTTCCCTCCTAACTGAACTATTGAGAGCACAGCGTTGAGTTACTTCAGCTTCAGGATTTTCCAAGAAATGAAGGAATTTATTAGCACAACATAACCCTGGTCGTTCGAGTCGAAATCTTAAAGCATTGCAATATATACAAAGAATGCTCATTGCTCAGAAATCGACAGATTTGTCGCTGGCGTAATTGATTGTTGCATCATATCTAAATCCCAAACGTTCGTAATTGATTGTTTCGTTTGATCGTCTATTTTGTTGCATCTCGTTTGAAGTTGATGGTATGGGTAGTTCTGGAGTCGCGTGAAATCTCGCTTGAGAAATTCTGATTCTATTTGTCTCCAAACGCTGCCTTCGCTCTTCTTCAGTCTCATTATTTCGCATATTGTAAACCATATTCGAGTTACACGTGCGCCGGCCGATGTTTTGACGCCTTGTTGGTGGCATTTTGATTTATATATTAAATCATACTATATAAAACTTTAAATGTCTGTCCTGCTTTATAGGACGAACGTTGAGCACTCAATTTACGTATGAAAATTTTCCTAGGTGCGAACCTAGTACGAAAGATTACCGGATAAAAATGTTACGACTAATGGTATTATTCTAGACCAGATGCCACATCCTCTGGGCTATCGCTACTAATGCGAAGTGTTTGCAAATCACTTTGATCTATTGAAAGGCTTAAATTGTAAGTGACACACAACACACACTTCCACTTGTTTTCCAATATTATTGTTATTATTGTTTATCAATCTTTCACTACTACTATAATACTATTACAACCCTCGATTCACTATAACAGCACTTTCCACGATCGAATATGTCTTTTATTTTATTCTGACCATTCTATATAAACATTATCATGCCTTACTTTTCTCACATCCTTAATTACTTTGCTTATTTACACACCAATTCATCCAGTGGGTTTTACCTACTCATTTATTTCATATCGGGCTTTCTTTTTTCACCCGAAAAAATTAAAAAAATAAAGTGTTTGTTTTTTCCTAGACATGAGTTTATCAGAAAAAAGGATACATTATTGCCAAGATTCGATTCCCGGATCAAGAGATCCTGGAGCAGCGATTTTATGCTCTGTGCCCCTGCCACTTCATATTCGAGTCAGTTTTTTTTCTGATACATAAAAAATATACTTTGGAAAGCTTTGAAAGCGTTTTTGCACCCGAAAAAATTGAATTGGAAAAACAAAGAGTGTTTGTTCAACTGTTCAACCGAGTACATAAGTTTATCTGAAAAAAGGATACATTATTGCCGAGATTCGATTCCCGGATCTAGTGATCCTGGAGCAGCGATCTTATGCTCTGCGCCACTGCCACTTCATATGCGAGTCATTTTTCTTCTGATATATAACAAATGCTTTGGAAAACTTTGAATGCGTTTCTCCACCTGATTTTCTCAATTTTCTTAACCTTTTTTTCCATCTAAACCATCTCCTAAAAGTAACTAATTCAGAGGAAAAAAAAAATTATCTAATTCGGTGAAGTCGTTCTTGGGTTATAGTATTACATACATTTGAGTTATAGTATTACATATATTTCGGCGATTCATTTTTATTTAAATAGATATTAACGACATGCCCGATATAATCGAAAACTGTAAGACGATGCTTTATGCAGACGACACGTTGATATATTCGGAATGGAATAACGAAACGGAATGTGTAAACAAGATAAATAATGACATTAACAAAATAACCAACTGGCTTGACATGAACAAACTAAAATTAAACGAAGAAAGGACCCAGTTAATGAGCACCAATTTTAATATTGCGCGGTACATATAAATAAACAATAAAATAATAGAAAATGTAACATTAATTAAACATATGGGAGTGACAATGGACAAAGATCTAAGATTTGACGAGGATCATGTATGCAAAAAAATATAAAAACAGCTGGATTTTTTTGCAAGAATCCGACGTAAACTTGACAACATGACCGCCTTAAGAATATTCAACGCGATAATAAAACGACATTTTGAGTACTGCTCTCCTATCTTATACACTTGTTGCAACCGTGGTCAAATAAACCGCTTGCAAAAGCTGCAGAATAAAAGTATGCGCATAATACTCCTCTGTAACCGATATTCGAGAATTCAAAACGTGCTAGACGCCCTGCGTTGGTTGAACATAGAACAAAGACTAATGCTAAAAACGCTGACAGTTATACACAAAATGAACAATGGAGAAGCACCGAGCTATTTGACACAGGAACTACGAAACGTGGGACAAACACAACCTTGCAGCTTGAGGAACAACAATGATCTTTGGATTCAGCGACAGACGGCAAATATACGAATAAAGGCCTACAATTAATCAATAGTTTGCCGAGTATTATAAATAATGGATGACGAACACTTTTCATTTCATGTTGTTTTTTTAGTGCAAACACGTCGGAGAAAAAAAGCGCATATGATTGCCCCTATTATTGTTTACCTATGCAAGAAAGAAAGAGAATGTTCACAGCAAGAATGAGGATTTTCATGGCGACCGAAAATCGAAACTATTCGTCAACGGTTCCCGAAGCACAATCATGTTGGGCGAACACAATTGTCGTCTAGGGCCACATAATCATCGTCTACACACAACCACAAATGAGCTATACGTTATTAGTGCACACAACCGTGCGGCTCTGTATGAATAACTGTGCTGTTTATTCATTAGTATGTTGTTGGTTGGCCTCAAACAATTTGCTTTTAATATA
Organism: Syritta pipiens; assembly: GCA_905187475.1. Taxonomy (NCBI): domain Eukaryota; kingdom Metazoa; phylum Arthropoda; class Insecta; order Diptera; family Syrphidae; genus Syritta; species Syritta pipiens. The sequence continues at coordinate 56,462,471 of LR994572.1, read as the reverse complement.
AAAACAGTTAGGTATCTGAGATGTTTTCAAGCTTCATTTAGTGAATGCAATTAAAATAAATTCCTTTGTCCACAAGTTAGTGGTCATATCTCGATTAAATAACTGACAATGCGTTACAGCGGAACAGCAAATATTTATGAATTTATTTGTATGATGCACGGAACAAATTTTATTTGTATATGAAAGGCGCAATGATTAAATTTTCCTTTTAACATAACGGAGAGGAAAAAAAACTATGTTCTCTCAATTGACAACATTTGGTATATTAGTCAGACAAAGGATTGCACTGATTAGCATGCATCGAGTTGTTAACGAAGTTACTCACACAACTTTATCATATAGATTGCGTTCAGTTACTTTTCGATCGGAAGTACAAGGCCTCATATGGCAAAACTATTTAAGAGAATTGTATGAGGAGAATTTTGTCTTTCTTAATATTTAATTATGGATTCAGTGAAAAAAGAAAATGCCCGCCAGTTTTGCACCAACCTGAAAAAACACTAAAGTTGTAACTGTTTATAAGATTTTCCATAATCCCTTGCCGTTTTCTTAACGAAATAAGCCTTCGTACAGTTTTGGTAGAGCTTTCGGCAATATTACGTACCATTCTTCTAACACTCAATTCCCTTTTGTATCCGTCTCTTAGTTGGATAGTTGTTTTTTAGAAAAAGCCGGAAAATGTTCAGTGAAATTTATATTAGGACAGTGGATGGCAATCCATCTTTTGAAATTTTGTACAAAATAACCTATTTTTCACTATTTTCCGGCATTGTTTTTGATCAATGTCTGATATTCATGGTAGCTGGCGAATGTTGTTGTAGAAGTCTAGGGTACTGTTCCTTCCTTATAATGCCATCACTTTCTACTTTTGGGCCAACACTATTTGGCGGAATACATCCTCAAGTGTTTTAATTATTACTTCCGTGTTTCACAGTTTACTTTACGTGGTATGGTTTAAGAGAGCCTGACGTGTTAGTATATTACTAAGAACGCCGATTAGATTAAATGCGGTTAATTTTGGTCTTATCAGACTAAAAAACCTAAAACCGTCTAAAACTAAACCCTAAGACAAAATAGAATCATAAATCTAGTATTCCTTCCTTTAATATTACTTTCTTTCCAAAACTTGTATCTTTCCAAAACTGCTTCTGATGGAGAAATATTTTTGATCGATAAAGCTGGTTTCTTCTTATTTTCTTAGGCTTTGAAATCTGCCTCATTTAGAGTCCTAAGGGGAGTACAAACACCGCCTGTTTAGTGTAGTTTTGGAATTCCGTCCTTGCAATCGAAATTTGTATCCGACTTAAAAAGCCTCTCAATGTGCCATGCTTTTCTCCTGCTAATTTTTTTCGGCCATGTATCTATCCTTGCTATGTTGCCTATTTTTTAAATGTTGGCGGTTTGTCTGGAAGATTGCCTCTAAACTAGCAAATCTATGACCTGTTACCTTAAACCTTTACTTATACGACTCATTATAAACAAATAATAAAGGGAACACTGCCTATCAGACCGAAATTATTAAGCTAAGTGATGGCTTTGATTTACGCAACACGAATATATAGTGACGATTTCAATGGTGCAAAACTGTAACAATGGAGTTATGAAGGTTTTATAGTTACCACTTTTGAAATATTGGGTGTAAACACAAAAAACCGATGGGATTCCGTAGATAAGATTGCGATAATTGTTATAAGAAACAAAAAAAATAGAATTTCTTTGAAAAATTGTGGTTACCAAGTAGTATTTCATTTTAAATGGGAACATTGTTACACTTTTGCTCTTCAGTGTATATGTATATAATTGTGACGTGTTGGTTATTATCGCACTGAACGTTCTTTTATTTCCATTTTTTTGTATTTGATTTTTTGCAGTACCGGCTTTTTGATTGAAGCAATAACATTTACCTAAGCGCTTCCCCGAAATTACATGCCACTTCGAATTTTGACGTTTCTTTTTTAGTATATGAAGCGATTGGGAAAACTTTGGGGGCGTTTTTCTCGGAAAAGGGTGAGTGTTGGGAAACTAATGTCCCATACGGGAGCTATCCCTATGCCAAATTTCATCAAAATCGGTGACCCCAAGTTCGTGCACTCTCCTTGTTAGAGGTCTTTGACCGTAATATATATATCCGATTTGACAGGTTTTACTGTATACAGATATGCATTACACACAGTTATACATATACAATACTTTTAAAAAAAATTCAAACACAAAAGAATAAAGTTAAAGAAAAACATTTAAGAAAACTAAAGAAGTTGAACAAATTTAGCATAGCATTGTTGTCTTGGTTGCGTAAGTGGTTTATATACTTAAGAAATATAATACTTAAGAGCTAAATTGTACTTAAAGACTATGTTAAGAAATAAAGAAAGGTGGGTTACGGGAAACTGCAATTTAACTTGTTTAAACGTTTAAAACAAGATTATGAGAATTTCTTGAAGCTGTCAGCCTCAAACGCCTCAAAAAGGTGAATTATCTCCCAAACCGAGTACAAATAATGAAGCAGGTTCTGAAGGAAGCAGAACACAACAACGAACAGATCGTGGGTGCTGAGAAACTGGTGGAAGGTCTGAAATTGGAAGATTTATGAAGAATATACTCGACGCCTTGGACAACCTGGAACCGGAGAGAAAGCGGTAACTATGAAGTGACACCTTCGCCGGTCTCCACTGACCAACGACTGAGTGACAACATTCCGGTTTTCTCGCGCAGCTACGAGACATGGCGATCATTCCATGATCTGTTTGTATCGCTCATTGACAACAACAAATCTCATTCAACACTTGACTGTTGACAAGGACAACTATAAAAATGCGTGGAGTGTCCTGAAGGATCGGTACGATCACAACAACACACAACTGATGCTTTTGTTCGGGCAACCAAACAGTGTAGAGTCGGCACCTAAAAATAATATAAAAAAAATATTAGACACCTCACACCTCCCACAGGAAAAGTCCCAACTCCATACCACAAAGGAGTTGCCCAAACTGAAGGAATTTTTCGTATATCTGGAGCGCCGGTTCTATGTCTTTAAGCTGTTGGGCAGCAGTCCATAACCGTTATAAAAGCGAGCAGTCAAAGACAAAGGCACAAAGACAAAGGCAAGAGAAAATATTGTATTGGGCGGCGTAACAGCCCGTTGAGAGCCAGAGCCTAGCTTTTTCGCGCCTCCACTATGTGTGCGCGTTATAATGTACTGTTTAATGCCGGTTCCGAACGGCGAATTGCGTAAGCTTTTCATGACAGAAGTACTCCAGGAAGGTTGTCAGTCGTTCGCTGGAGGTGGGGCCGTGAAAAATGTTTGTGGTGTTTTTTTTTTCCCGAGCTGGATTCGAACCCGGGTACTCTCGCTCAACAGTCCGACGCACTAACCGATCGAGCCAACGGCGCCCACAAAAACTTGCACTACAATTAGCACACAAGAGAAAATATACAGCATGCTTAATCTGCAACAAAGGTCAACATGAATTGAGGGAATGCAAAGCCTTTCTCAACATGGACGTACCTCAGAGGTTGCAGGCAGTGCAAAGAATTGTGCTAGAATTGTTTAGCATATAGTCATTTATGGGGCAATTGTCCCAGCGGGAAATCGTGCTACTATTGCAAACAAAGTCAAAATGCTCTATTTCACCAAAACAACACACCACAATTCCAGCCAACGACGCAATCGATGAACAGACCGAGTACCTCAACACATCCAAACCTCGGTCGGTCAACTTTGGTTCCGCACTACAACACGACATAACACGACACCTTGCTGCTATTGATCCTTATGTGCCTAAGTTGATCCATCCAATGAACGTTCAACCGGAACAACACTTTCAAAAGAATACGGTGCGCTTACCTGATGATAGGTTCTCCGTCCGTTTGCCATTCCAGGGTGGGAGATACCCGCGGTCCCCAACACAGCAAGGAGCAATCAAGCGTTTCTGGCAATTGGAGAAGAAATTACATACGAATCGAGGTCAACGAGAAGAGTATGCAAAATGTATGTCAGAATGTCATCTGACATTATTATTCCCCATCACGCCATCATTAAGGAATTCAGTACCGCTACACGGTTGCCAGTCGTGTTCGACGCAACGTTTAGATCTTTTGGCTCTTCCTCAAATGACATGTAGATGACTGGCCCAAAAAGACAGACAGTTGTCTTCAACATCATTCTCAGGTAAATATACGTTCACTGGGAATATCGAGAAGAAGTACCGACAAATCCGAGTCGAGGTTTTCGACGCCAACTATCAGCTGATAGTCTGGAGAGATGACCCGAACAAGGAGTTGCAAGTTCACCGACTGAACACGATCACATTATGTGCTCCGCTTCTTTCAATCCGTGTACCACTGCAGTTGGCGGACGACGAAGCTGCAGCTGCAAGCTGGAAGTCATTCGTGGGCAATAGAGCTGCTCAAATCCAGCGACTTACCGACAGTACTATGTGGCGGCACATCCCATTAGGCCTCAACGCAGCAGATTAAGCCTCCCGGGGAGTGATGCCGTCGTCTATCGTGGACAACACTTTATGGTGGTCTGGACCAGAGTTCCTTCGGCAATAATGGAACGGATACCGGAGCAACCGGAGTGTTGGGTCGCGGAAGAAGAGGCGCGACCTATCAAGGTCCACTTCGTATCAGCAGAAGAACATCCTGGCGACATGATCAAAGATATCTTATGGTAGACAAGTGCTCGACTCTGAAAAGAACAACTAGGGTAGTTGCGTGGTGCCTGCAAATGCATATACAGTACAATATCGATCACACTTTTTTTTTGGAGACTCCTTTTTTAGGGTTTCGTTCCAAAGGAATAACGAAACCCTTATAGAATCACTTCGGTGTCCGTTGTCTGTCTGTCTGTCGCCTTTACATATTTGCTAATAACTTCTGAATCCTCTGTATTAAGGGATGAAATTTGGAATGGGTATGTATCCTGGCAACCCAAAAAGAAATCAGGAATTTTTTCCGGAATTAGTCATATATTAAAGAAAAAGTTAGTACTGAAACTAACCTTTGAAAAAACTTTTATTAACTTTTGTGGTCAATATGGGTGTTATTGGAAAGGGGGCGGGGCGGAGATTAAAAAAATGTCTGTCTGTCTGTCATTAAGCCTTATCTTAGGTACCTGGTGAACCACCTGGATTTAAGAAATGAAATTTATACAGATGATATGTTTCATTTGCCCAAAGAAAGTTCCGAAAAAAAGTTTAAAGAAAGTTACTCATTAACGAAAAAGTTAGTACTAATACTAAAACAAAAAAATAGTTTTTTTTCTTATATACTTGATATGGGTATCGTTAGAAAGAGAATTATAGCTAGATCAAAAACTACAATTGCACTACAATTAGCATCTTAGTCTTATTGGTAAAAAGTTATAAGCCCGCAAACTTCAAAAAACCGACTTGTGTACCATGTCCCATACCTTATTTTCTAAAATAATGGGCCAAAAAATCTGAAAAAAATTGGAGCTTTGGGGCAACTCATCGCAAAATTGCAAATATACCCAGAAATCTCATATGATTTTTCGTTCGTACTAAAATTAATTAATAACTAATTTCTTTAAACATTTTTTTCACCGGAATTAATTGAGTTGGGTACCGTTGGATAAGTCTTGTAAAATAAAATACAGTTTTGATTTTGAGTTTTTTGTTTGGAGGCTCAGTTTTCGAGATATTAAGCTTTAAGTGCGAAGTTCCTCTCCGAAGAGGGTTTCTCGAATATTTTTTATGACAGTTTTCTTCTCTCTCAGTTCTCTTAAAAGAACAAAGCGAAGCAAAGAAATGATTGATCGTAATAGCTTTGTTGTTGTAATTTTTTTGAAGAAAATAAGAGAATCAGTTATTTGTAGGTGTATGTGTGTTCAGACCATTTCCTGATTTGCTCTTTTCTATTGGTTGCGATTTATATAAATATGCTGTTGGAAAGATTTTGTGTTTTGTCTCTGAATAAAAGTGAACATAAAAAATTCTAAGGAAAAAAAAAACAAAAAAAATCCTAGTGCAAAATTTGAATTTTTTTTAAGTTTCAAACACGTGTACTTGATTTGTTAATTTCTTGGATGTTTGTGACTGTACCACATTAGTGTTCTAGATGATTAAGTGGCTATTTTTTCTTGCCGAATACGTTATGATTCGAATTGCTTAGCTGATTGGTAAGCTCACTCTCATGAACTGCTGATTAATTGCTTCAATGGAGTAGCTTGAGACCATTTCCCTTAAGTTCACTAAATCAATTTTTACACGGTTGGCACGATCAGCAAATAAGAACGACTTTTCTTTTGTTTAGCTTTATTCGAAAACGGCAGGTAGCCGTAGTTAGTTGCTTTAACTTAAATTATGTCCTTACTTCTAATCTGTTGACGAAAGAACGAAGCCCTCGGTGCGTGAGTAAAACTCACACTTGACCGGTTTTTTTTTTGTTATAAAAGTAGTACTCAGGCTTGGTTTTTTTTATTTTCGATTTTGAGTGACCTCTTACTATGAAATAATTTCATTTTCATATCAATGTGCTTACGAACATACGGTATGAAATTTGCTGCCGAAAGTAGTGTGATCAATTTTGTGAGTTGCTAAAAACGCAATCAATCATTAAGTAACCATCCCAAGTGCTTTAAATTGTTTGAGTTTCACTCAGAATGGAGAACACTAGTTTTTTACAAGCCTTTGATGGTAGAGGAAGGTCATGTACTTCAGGCCGAGTGCCAATTCTAGGCAATCCGGTAAACATATGGCAAAAAGTTCTCCCGTACATTTTCTAGTATCTCAGGAGATTTATTTCATTTTGTTTTTATTCAACGCATTACGCGGACGTGCAAGAAAACCAACATAACATAGATTGCACGCTCTAAAGTAATATATTTTAATTTCTTTTCAAGTGTCCTTTATATATACTTTTGGTATCAATGTGGTAATTTTTTTTAAATTTCAAAATATGATATTTTATTTGCTGCACTTATGCAACCTAATGTGTTAAAAATGAGTATTTTAAAAAAAAAGTGTAGACAGGTCCAAGGTACAAATTGTACTGCCAAGGCCAATTTTTGCTGGCCTTGGCAGTCTCGCCGGATCATAGCCCTGCAGAATGACAATTTCCGTAGGCCCCCTATTGACCTTTTGCATCCACCATCTAAGGTGGCAGCCCCCAAATCTCAATATAAACTCATGAATTCTTGTGCCCAAGAATTGATGTACACATTTCACACCCTTATTTACCATACAGCCCCAGATTACTTTTGATACATACCCAAAGTTCAGGGTTACGACGCTTGAGCTATTGCCTACGAAGCGTTATACAACCCTTAGGTTCAACACTCAGGTTCGAATTTGCAAAGATCCATTCCAATTAGTCAACGAAAGACTGGGTACTGATCTTTTAGCCAGATGAAAACTGAGGAAATGTTTTGGGCTCTGATGAATAAGAGTGGGTGTCGAAACTCACAGACGGACAACTTAAGCCTATCCGACGTTTCATAAGTCATGGCTTCCGCATCGCCACCCTAAGCTTGGGTAGCCAGGGTAATCCCGGGCTGCAAGATGAAGAAGGGTGTGGAATGTGTACATAGGATTCATGGACACATGAAACATTAGTTTATATTGGGATTTGAGATTGTTACCAACGACATTCGTAAACAGCCTATTCGCAAGGCTATGATAAATAAAAAACTATTGAAGCCAGCAAAAATTTTGCCTTAGATACCAGATATGGTCACTAAAATTTCTAGATTCAAAACCTATACAAAGTTTTAGGGGTATTTTAAAAATTTGATCGCTTTCTAGTGATTTCGGTAATAGGGGTGACATTTGGGTAAAATTCAAATTGGCTATGAAAGTGTACTACCGGAAACTTGTAATAATCTAGTGGAATGTATTCTGAGTAAATTTCAAACAACCTAAAGGGCTTGTAGTGGTTGTTTGAAAGCAAATAGTTATAAGAGAGAAATTATTTTGTAATGAAAGAATACTAAAACTTGAAAAGGAAAAAACAAGTCTGAGTACTCTAAGACGCTTGCATCAGTTTTTATAACAGAAAACTCTTTAAGAAAAAGTGTGGTTGGTATTGAGAGTCAATGTATGTATCTTGAAAAAAAAACTCAACAGTCAAAGGAACTAAGCACAGTATAAATAAGTTTTCTGCTCAGCAAGATCACCTCATGAGCATCCCATTTGCATAATTTCAAGTTGCCAGATGACACTTGATATTCACTACGATTGATTTGGCAGGTTTACGCCTTTAAATGATACTATTAAAGAAAATAATGAAAATGCTTTTCATTTAGCTCCTTAGCCTTTTATTCAGCTCCAGTTGTAGCCTTTTTTTCCGGTAATTTTACGTATTACGTTCAAGTCTAGGAAAAAAAGAACACTATATTTTTCCAATTTGATTTTTTTTTTCGGGTGAAAAAAGATGATTTTTGAAATTACTATCGGAGCAACCTTTAAGAACAATTTGTTTTTATGGAAATACAAGCTCAAAACTGCCTCACAAAAAAAAACCTTAAATGCAGTTTTATTCGAAAATTCAATATCTTTTCAAAGCCAATTCAAAGCCTCACCAAAATTTAAAAAAAATTATAGATGTTTATTTTTTCTTCGTTTCCAATATGCAGTACAATAATTTAAAGAACAGTTAAAGGAAAACTATGGAAAAAACCTCCATTTGAATTAAATAAGAGTATATATATTAATATGTATTAAATATATAACAAAAAGTAAATAATAAATAAAAAGTAATAATAATTAAAAAATAGCAGCATATAGTATATAGGTAATAAACAATAAATATGTAAATAAATAAATATACAAACTAATAAAGCAAAATAGAAAATAATAATAAATAAATGAATAAATAAATATATAAATAAATAGATAAATAATGTATACACTCCGATTCATAACTATATAGCCACCCCCAAAAATGCAGTTTGTGCCTATAGAAACGATGCCAGTATGCATATATTTCTTCTAAGGTCTTAAAAAATTAAATAAAACAACAAATTTAAGGAAACCTATAAAGAAATTCTATTGAAATTAGTAAAACCACCAAAAATGTAAGTTATACCTGTTCCATAACTATATAGCCACCTTTAAAAATAAGGTTAAAATGAGGAAAAAGTAACAAAAACTGCACATTAGTAGTTGGTTGAGCTGCCCCGGTTTTCGATTAAACTAAAAAGTCGATTTGGCTGGCTATCTTCCGAGCTCTTGTCACTGCCCTTTTAAGGTCGGCAATTGTTGCAAATTGCCTGTTGCATCCATAAATTTTTCGGACAAGTATTCCCCATAGATTTTCTATCCGATTTTGGGATGGTGAGCAGGATAGCCAATCCATTATGCTGATACGACTCTGCTGCAACCACATTCTGATAGCCCTAATTGTATGGACCGACGCGTTTTCCTCGTGGAAAACGAGGTTTTCTCCTCGATGCTGTTCCCAAAATGGTGTGAAATTTTCTTGAAGAACTCCAATGTATTCCACGCTGTTCATTTTGGTGGATGAAAAAGCCAATGTGAGTTTTTCAACAGATGAAAATGCACCCACCAAAATTCCGCTTGGAAAAATACACTGGATCTTTCCTTTGATCTCTCCAATAGCATTGGAAACCGTCTGGACCCTCGAGGTTGAACGTCAGAAAAACATGAAAAAAAAAAAAAAATAATACTAAAAATTATTACTAAACGTTTTTTACTTGCATTGTTCCAATCGCGGCCTCGATTATTCCGAGCGAACTCTCGCCGAGTTACTTTATGGCTTTGCATGAGCCTTGGCACTGGCTTTAATTTTGAATATTTAAGCTTGCCAGATCTTATAATTGACCGGCGCACTATGTTTTGGACACATCTAGGACAAGTTCGGCCTTTGACTTACTGAGATATTGCATTGCATTGTTTGCTATTTTGATTAGTTGCCTCTCTTGTCGGAGCGACTGCCTTTTTTTGGCCCTCCTGTGTTATGTGTTCCATAACCTGCTGGATATTTTAAAAAGCACGAGACAGTAGAGAGGTGGTGGTTAATTTTTAGACCAATTTCCCTTAAAGAGAGCCCTTGGTCTTTAAAGGCCAAAATTTGGTCCTTTTCTTGTTCAGACAAATAGGTCCCGCGTGGCATTGTAGTCCAAACTAGTTTTTAAATTTTTAATGCGAAGTTTTACTCGGTAATGAATGCCAAATTGAAAAACCCCATATTTTTATAGCTGGCTTTATAGTTATGAAACAGTAAAAAACTTATTTTATGAAAAAACCTTAAGATAGTCAACCCATGCTTATGCCTAATATTCTTAAGAAATATTTTTTTTACCCAATAACTATCCTAAAATGAAAAACAAAGAATGTACCATTACACTACTAAAAGTACAAATTTCTGCGTGGCTATATAGTTATGCTGTTCGTTGGTAAGAGCATAAGTTGAAAACGGCTGGACCGATTTGCATATTTTTTTTTAAAAGTTCATTATTGTTCGAATAAGGTTTTTATGGAAAGAAAAAATGCAAAAAGCTGCCCGGAAAATTAGTCGAGAAATAGCAAATTTCTAATTCTGGCGCTGTCTAAACAGTTTTAGATATAAAAAAGTCATGTATGAGGGAATTGATTGTCTCAAAAAGTTCCAAAAAAAAGTCCGCTACATGTGTCTACTTGCCTATATGCCTATCTTTTAAGGTCCACGATAACAATTTTTATGGCTGTGTAAAAAGTCGAAAAGCTAACCCCCTTGTAACCCCCATACCGCAATCACAAAAAATCGGGTTCGACGAGTACACTTAATTAAAACTAATTTCAGCATTCTAGCCCCAATAGTTCTCGAGCTTTAGGCCAAAAACGATAAAACGTCGATATGCGAATTTCGAAAATTCAAAAACGCAGTTTTGTAGATCTCAGTGTAAGCATCAAGAAATAATAAGTACAAAAATATTAATTAGTGGACGAAATACGAGCAAGGTAGGTAGGTAGGTTGTGTGGTGGGGTGCGCAAGACAGCCAAGCACTTGGGCCAGACGAGGCCCATTGTGATACATGGAGCGGATGCAAAACATTCCACTACTCCCGAAACCAGTTGGAGCTATTGAGATAGCTAAGGATACGGCTCATGCTGGTGTCAGCTAGTTCGCCGAGATTATTTACGGTTTTTATTATTACCTCTTTCTATGGTTCGTGAGAGCGCTGCAGGTACCTAAAAGGTGGAACAAGGTTTCTTCCTCTTCTTCGTCCAGGCGGAGACCCAGGCGTGTAGCATTTTTGCCAAAAGTAGAGTGCCCAGTTAAACACTGATAATTTTCTTAACTTGAATTCTATTGAGTCTTAGGAGACTAAATGAGCGTTCAGATTCTAGCTTAGGCCAGATTTCACTGATGACGCGGCAAGTAAGACCTAAGATTGGTTGCCGCGCTGGCCTTAGTTTAGATATAGAGGACGGGGTAGCAAGAGGTGCGCAGAGACAGACCTTATCCAATTGGATGGTTTCACTGGTTCCGCGTTTGGCAAGATCATCGGCCAGGCAGTTCCCCGAGATATCACAGTGTCCCGGCACCCACATGAGGTGAATGTTAAACTGCTCTGCCATCTCGTCAAGAGATTTGCGGCAGTTAAGAGCTACTTTTGAGTTGAAAGTGACAGACTTCAGGGATTTGATCGCAGCTTGACTATCAGTACATATCGTGATAGAAGTGCGCAATATCACGTTGTACTTTAGCCACGACAAGGCTTCCTTGATCGCCATTATCTCCGCTTGAAACACGCTGCAATGGTTGGGAAGGCAAAATGAGATCTAGATTCCTAAGTCTTCGGAAAGACCCCACCACCGACTCAGGATTCAGTTTTTGATCCGTCAGCGTAGTTCATCAGATATTCATTTCCTATAGGTATGCCTTCTCGCCAATGAGGAGAAGTTTCTTTAGAAAAGAGTTCTGGGGCGAGTATAATTTAACTCCCTGAATGGGAGATCGATTAACTCAAGAATGGTAGAGTGGCCCATGCAACTAGAAGGTCACGATTGCGCGGCTCTTATCCTTACTGCTGCACAGGCTGCGACCTGCTTGCCGAAGATGTCTAGGGGTGTTAGGTGAAAGATGATTTCTAGGGCAGCTGTGAATGTGGTCCTGATTGCGCCACTGATACAGATGCAGGCAGATAGCTCTGCACACGGCTGAGAAATGTGAGGTTAGCACCCTTTTCCAGGGCATTCCACCATACTACGACTCCGTACAGTAGTACTCTAGCTATCTCTCAATGGGGCTTACTAGCGAGTGGAGGGTCGTTTCAACCGACCTACGCTTGCTGTAGGCGTGTTGTGAGGACGATATTATTGAAGGGTTGATCCCGAATGTGGGCGTCCATTAATTTCTCAAACGTTTTGAAGAGAAAAGACGACAGACGGATGGGTCTGAGATCCTTGGGACTGACGTGCAAGCACCTGCCCGCTTTGGGTATGAAGACCACATATACCTCTGTCCATGATCTAGGGATGTGAATCAGTTCCGCACAACTCCTGAAGATAATAAACAGCCAGGGAAGTATGAGGTCCAAGGATTGCTGAAGCTCACCAGGGAAAATGCCATCAGGACTCGGTGCTTTATGGGTGGACAGCCCACTGCAGTATTTTGCCTTAAATTTCAATTATTATTATTTCATATACTAATCTGTTGTTGAAACAACGAAACCCTCGGCGGGTGAGTAAAACTCACACTTGACCGGCTTTTGTTTTACGGTCATAATTTCGTTGAGTCAAATTATTGCTTCTTAGTTCCATGATTTATTATAGACTTCTTGTTGAGCCTCTAGATGTCACTCTTAGGGATATTAGAGCAGTAGTAAAATCACGGGTGGAATCACTGTCATTTTTGATTTAGATTTTTAACAAACATTACCGGTGATAAGGAAATTTAGTCATATGGCCATGGTTTTTGGGAACGTTTGAACCGGAATATCACAAAGCATACAGCAAAATCGGAAGTTGTTCTGAAAACATTCTTATAGAGGTAAACCCTAAGTATTACAGAATTTAGTGAATTCGATTCCATTTCACTTGTCTGTTATTAAGATATCACAAGAGTTTTCCAAAAGATTTGAATTTCATTTATATTGCGTAAAATTACTGAATTTCATATACAGCTTACTTACTTTTGTTTTGTAAATTTTGACCTTTTTTGGTTTTTGTTGCACAATTTTTACAGTTGTGGTCCGATCGGCTTAATTTTAATTTATTATATAAAGTTTAATTTAATTTTCGAATAAAACTACATTTAAGGTTTTTTCGCTAAGGCTATTTTGAGCTTGTATTTATAAGAACAAAGCGCTCTTCCGGGTGCTTACTTACTTTTGTGGCTGACTGTAGCTGCCATTCGGATAAAGGATTTGGCATTGGTCCATACATTATTTCTGTGAAGTTTAGTTGAAACCGGAAAAGTTATTCGCGTGTTGCGAGTGCCTGAAAACCACATGAGTTTTCAATACATTTTCCTTTTTTTTTACACCTATTAAGGTTGCTCAACGGCATGAGCACGATACGTGCAATAAGTGCCAATGCGACTACTTCTTTCTTTATGCCTTGCATTACGCTGCTTTTATTTTGTCGACGTTTTTGAATCGCATTTTGAATTTTTTCATTTTTTTCGTAAAATATTGTTTTTTAGAAAAATAAATTCAACTAAAAATATTAAGTCCTTACGAATTCGGTGATGCCTCGCTTTGCGACTATGAACTCTGCCGTCCTTTTCTTTCTTCCATTCTTCTCTATGCTTTGAATGTATGCTCTACACAGGAATATCGTATTTCTTTTATTCAAGTACTCGGCGTGTGCGTACAATTCTCACACTTGACCGGTTTTTTCGTTAATATTTTATTATTTAGGGTCAAGGTGGATAATTTTTAACAGGAATAATTGAATCGATAATTGTTAAAACAACGTAAGTGAGATTTTTATTTTTTTACGGAAGAGAAAAAAAACGAAGCTTCTCGTAGAGCAACATGATGTTATGTACTGTTAATGCTGTTTTCGCATTCAAATTTTAATATGCATCATGTAGCAAATTATGTCGTTTTTGTTCTCAACGGAAAGCTCTACCAATAAGCAGTACAAACACATAACAAAGGTAATTTCAAAAATTGTGTTACTTATGTTGTTTTTACAATCATCGATTCAGTTATGATCGCACTTAATTATACCAAAACCATTCCAGATGCAATTTGTAAATAGGTTATTTGCAGTTCATCTTCGATTTCTTTTCGTCATCAAATGTTTTCATTTTTATTTTGTTCGCTATTACCTCAAATGTTTTTATTCTACAGCCCTTAAAGGATGAATTCCTTGTTTTCATTTACCCAATTTTTCTATTTTTCTATAGAAAAGACAGATGTAAATGTAAACACAGATTTTTATGAAAAAAACTAATAAACTTATGCATCTAAAATTATTTTTTTCTAAAAGATGAAAGAATCTATATATAAGCTAGGTAATATAAGTTATCGCATAGTTAAGCTGCATCAAGAACTATAAATTTAGAAAAAAAAAACGGAAATGAAAAATCGTTTATAATTAACTAACCCCTTTGACCATAAAAACTCAAGTTGGAAAATTTTTGGAAGCTCTACGAGATAAAATAAAGGAAAATATCATAATAACACTTTTGTTTTCTGTCTTGTAGCATCTTCAGAAGAGGGTCTGGATACGTGCGGTTTACCAAACGGAAACAATTCAACTCAACTAAATATACAACAAAACAAAAGATGCAATACAGCTCTACACGTATGCTGGCATCGTGGAGCAACCGTCGGCCTGGGCGATCACCTCGTTGGTGCTGAAAACCAACTTTCTGGTTACCTTTTGCGTAAATTCAAAAACAGTTCTGGTTGGCAAAAGCTATGGGTTGTTTTTACTTCATTTTGTTTATACTTTTACAAAAGCTATCAAGATGAATTTTCACTTGCTACGCTGCCGTTATTGGGGTACTCAGTAGGTCCCCCAGGTCACCAAGACTCTGTGCAAAAAGAATTCGTTTTCAAGCTTTCATTTAAGAATCATGTGTATTTTTTTAGAGCAGAAAGTGCTTATACATACAACAGGTTTGTATTTTCGCTTATTATTATTTTTTTTGATAATGAACATTAACAGTATTTTTTACTTCCTTTTCAGGTGGCTGGAAGTTCTTTGTAGTACTACTCAAACCCAAAACTTTAAAAGTTTCCAAATTCATAACTAAAAGAGTTTAAAGAACCAATAAGCGCAGTTATTCCAATAATAGACATATATATCTATGTAGCATTAATTTTTGTATTTTAGCATTTGGAATATTTTAAAATGTAGTTTAAACTGAAACGTAGTTTAAACTAACCGAAAGTCTTGATCTGTAAATCCTTTTAAAATTTTAAAACTTTAAACACAATAGAGTATTATTTACACAACTCGTATAAAATGTATTTAATTAAGATTAATAGATTACAAAAAATGATTTTATTTTTATTTCAATTGTTATTAAAAGAAAAATATTTTACGAAAGTAATCCCAACTGTAATGTTTTCGTTGTCAAATAAACATTCGGTTTTTAGAAAGTGAATGAATTACTTTGCTTCAATTTTTAGTCGATTCCAGTGATTTTAATACCTGTGTAAAAAAAAAATAAACTCAATTATCAAATAAAAATATCTTGTATGCTATTCTAAGTGTAATGACAAATACCATATACTACAAACGAAAGGATTGCAATAACTTGTTAAACTTCATTCACATTCAATGAAAACTATAAAGATAACAATTTATTATATTGTCTATACCTAACAGCTTTATACTTCGCAATATATATATGCATATATATTTTTCAATAAAACTTCTTATATAATAAATATAATATATTATAACGCATTTAAGAACGCGACCGTCCTAGGGCTTTGACAGCAACTACGTTTTTGACACTTTGGCTTATTATTTTATAATAAACCTTTTTAATCATTACAAAAAACATGTAACACCCCCTCAAATTTTCACAGTTAGTGTTTGGCGGGTTGTAGAGTGCATACATGTATGTAAAAAAAAATATGTCTGTCCGTCCGATTTTTTTAGCACTGAAAGCTCCACCATTCCTAGGTCATTGGAGCCACAGCGACGACTCGACTGAAAAATAGTTCGAGTCGAGCCGCTTATTTTCTATTGATATATAAATTAGACCGCCCCAAAGAGGAGAAAGAGGGGTTTTAATTTTTTTGAGGTCTCCAGTCTCCAACATATTTTTTTGAAACTTGCCTTAACAATAGAGGAAAGGTCCCCTCCAGATCCTGAAGTTGAACCATAACGATCGGACCGCCCATAGGGGAGTTATGGGTGTTTAAGCTTTTTAGTCCTCTTAACGGTTCTTGAAAACTGTCCAACAGATTTTGCTTAAATTTGGCGTAAGAATAGTGTTAGGCATGTTATTGGTTGCCCTAAATCGGCATAACCATCAGGCAACAGAGGGGAGAAAGGGGGGTTCGAACTCTTTTTTTCGCTTTTTTGACATTCCGTCTTATATGCTTTGAAATTTTTGAAACTTAGCTCAAATCAAAAAAAAATAACTCGAAAGTCTTGCTTATTCAAAACCCAACGTCAATGCACAATCGTACGAGATGTTTGCTTTTTACTGTCGTCACATTCGATATTCAAGTAAAGAAATATATTGGGGCCCTGATTACGTAATGATCGATTACGTAAGGTTGACGTTGTTTATTCTCATATTCTCTCTTTTTTCCCTTCGTCAGCTGTGATGTCGGTACCAAAAAGAAAGCAGCTCGGGGAGACCCCTAGAGAGAGAGAGAAAGAGAGTTCTTCGTCTCTTTTTCTGGCACAAGTAAATTAAAGAATTAAGTGTGAGGAGTTTATGTGTGTGTTTCAACTGTAAGTGAAACTGTAAGAGAGCAATGGTTTGAAAGAACCTAGCAGAAAATTTAATAAGGTATATCAGGCAAGGGTTTAAATACGGCATAAACGAAATAACCTATCTTATTGAATACCCATAATAAGACTGAACTAAGGTATACATACAACAAGACTGAACTGCACGTGAAAAATATTGATAAACATTGAGAATTTCCTTTGTTTCTATTATTTGTTATAAGCGGTTCTTGATCTAGTATTTGCTTGAAAGGTCGTTTATCTCTTCTACTCTTGTTTGCAATTTTCAGTAATCCCGAAGCGGCCCTTTTTTAGTTGGGTTGTTGACTGGCTTTTTGAATTTTATTTTGATACCACCCCCTAGGACATTCGTCCTCGGTAGTAATAGCCATTAGTCTCTCATTCCAACTAAGTTCCGTTTTTTTCCATATTTATGGTCTTTTGTTAACCTATTTATGGACTTGTGTACATTTCGCCACTTGCTAACAACGAATATACAAAGGCAATGTATTTACTTGCTTCCTTAATTAGTTACAGTTATTTAAATGGTTCTAATTGTGAAAATTTACTCGTCGTTCGCAAACTTTTGTGGATTGATTTTGGCAATATTGGTTGTTGTTTTTGTTATAACTTTTGAATGGATAAGAGTATTAAACTAATTTTGATTTTTTGAATTCTGAAGCTTTCGAAAAAGCTCTTTTCATATATGCATTTCAAAACAAATTGTCACATATGGTTTTGGAATAGACGCCCTTTTTCCCCAAATTTCTTAATAGTACGCAAACTTTTGTGGAACACTGTATGTATGTATCTAATTTTAGAATAAGAGAAGATATGCTTCATTTTATTGGCTTGTGTGTTATCCTTCGAGAAGTAAGGAGCCTTTTTTTCGGCCGTTAGTGCAAGCTTGGATTAGTATACCGCGAAATAAGAAATGAAAGCTTCTAAGACCCTTTAAATATATACGAGCAATAACTACCAAAATAAATACATGCAATAATCATATTTTTGTTATTTTTGTATGATGTATATACAACTTACTCGCTACTACTACTACTACACCCCAAACCAAAGCTTAGCCCCACCATGCTTTAAGGTACCCAGCCATTCGACGTATCATACACAGGCCCAGCAATAATTTCAATGCAAAAGAGACCCTTTGCCTGCAAGACGATTTTTGTTGAATAGAGTACATTCAGCATTCATGGTTCTGATGGACGCCAGGGTTAGTACAAAACCGAATATGGAGTTGACTGCCAATGTAAAACATGGTGAGGAGTATAAAAAAGTAAAAAAATATGTGTATAACATTGGACATTTTGCTTTTCTACTTAATGTTTCGGGCAAAATTCGTTATTTTGTGTGGTGTATACTTACTGTTGTAACTGTGTGTAGATTCCCTGTAAAAGATATTCCGCATATGCAACCACATTTTTTCGTTTTTTTTATAGCAAAATACTAACATTTTTAATCAAAATTGTTTTATAAAACTCAATCCCCATAAATCAAAACGCTATCCAGAATTTTTCTGTCGACTGTCTCATACGAAAGTATTAAAATTCAATTTACCGAAGAAAATAAAACAGTTTACATGATTCGAATATATTAAATAAACTTCCTGGTTTTAGTAAACAAGAATTTATTATGAACTTGGAAAAGATTTGAGAAAAATTAAAAATGCATTGTTTTGCGGGACATAAATATTGATGTACGAAATACAAACTTAAACCATACAAATGATTACTTAGAGATACTTAGCATCATCCAGACTTTTGAACGTTATAACGAAGTGCACGAGAGTTGATGCACGTAATGGAACTAAGTCCTTGATTGATCATATGTTAGTTAGTCAATGATCCAATTTTCAGCGCGGTCATTGAAAGCGAAATAACTGACCACTATCCAATACAATACTACGTAAAAACTCGAACAATGTCGGAAAAACAGAGTGTTGGAACTTCGCATATTTGCAATAGGATAGTTGATCGACGACATTCAAGAAGAAAATTGGAGTTTACTTTTAAAAACTGGTCAAGTGTGAGTTTCACTCACCCGCCCAGGGTTTCGTGCGCTGACAGATTAGTAAATAAATAAATAGTCGGCGTAACAGCCCATACAGTGCCTAGCTTCTTCGCGCCTCCACTGTGTTGTGCGCGTTATAATTTTGAAAGATGTGGAGGGGACCTACTGTTTAATGCCGGTTCCGAACGGCGAATTGCGAAAGCTTTTCATGACAGAAGTACTCCAGGATGTTATTTCCCCGAGCCGGATTCGAACCCAGGTACTCTTGCTTAACAGTCCGACACACTAACGATTAAGCCACGGCGCCCACTGCTGGTAGATTAGTAGCTTAGACTTAATATAAGTCTAAGAAATTAATAAACTAAAATAGTCAAATCAAATCAAACTCAATTCTCCAACTCAAAATTCTTCTTTTCATTTCGAACGAAACTGAACAAAAGAAAATCCTTTCCCATTTGCTGATTGCGCCAGTCGTGTGAAAATTGTATAGAGCGCAGCCCTCTATAGGCACGGAACCTCAAGGCGTTCGACCGACTCCTACGATTGAAAAGTTGATAAATACAAAAAGATAACTAAGAAAAAAAATGGCAGTTGACGCGAGCACCCACTGACAAGACAAACCTAAATAACATAACCAAACTACTAAAACTTAAACTAAAGGAAGCACACGAAAGTAACCTCACGACCTACCTTAAGAACCTAACTCCAACATCTACGACAAACTACTCATTATGGAGAGCAACCAAAGATATGACAAACCAAATGCAGCACCATCCTCCAATTTAAAAAATTTACAACACATGGGCTAGAGACAACCTTGACAAAGCAGCTAACTTAGCTAAATATTAAATACAAAGCAGCTACCTTAGCTAAATACAACATTTACAAACCCTGAAGGAGACAAGGTTTCGGCACCAGCACTTGAAAACATACAAGAGACTTGACCCATAAGAAAAATGATCAAAGCAAGAAAGCACCCGGTTACTACTTCCTAACAGGCAAACAGTTAAAAGAACTCCCGGAAATAGCTTTTATTTTCGTTCGGAACCTATTTAACGGAGCAATCCGGCTTAAATATTTTCCGAAGCTGTGGAAAGTAGCTGAGGTAATAGCTATACCAAAGCCTGGAAAGGACGCCACAATAACAACATCCTATAGACCAATCAGCCAATCCTGTCAAAATTTTTTGAAAAACTTCTCCTCAAAAGACTTCTATCCATTTTGTACAAATCAAACGCTATACCAAACCACCAGTTCCGTTTTAGATGACAGCACTCAGCCATCGAGCAAGTACATAGAGTGACAAACAAAATATCGGCGGCACTAGACGAAAAAAATTCTGCGGCTAAGGCTTTTGACTCGGTTTGGCACAAGGGACTATTTGTCAAATTTAGTAAAGTCGTTCCTCAGGACTTTTTTGTGCTCTTAAAAAGCTATTTAGAAAACAGATGCTTCTACGTAAGAGTAAATAACAAGTGTTCAAACATGCACCCAATAAAAGCTGGAGTGCCCCAGGGAAGCATACTAGGACCAGTTCTGTACCTCATCTGCACTGCAGACATCCCTATCCCAGACAGTGAAACGGCCATAATTGTTACTTTTGCGGACGACACTGTCTTGCTTAATACCGGACACGGCCTGCGACCTAGCAACTACAGCAAATACTGGACAAAGCGAGTGCTTGGTTCACAAAATGGAACGTAAAAATTAACGAAGCCAAAACGATAAGACTCAGATTAAACACAAATTTCGGCAATTTTATTGGCTTCTACGACCCCAATCTAGTGTCTAAATTACTTGTTTCTAAATGTATCATAAAACCAAAACGACATCAAAAAAAAGCAACCTGTCTATAATTCAAAGACAACAGAATAAAATTCTAAGGACGATGGCCAACGCCGAATGTAATAAAGACATTCTGTAATAAAGACATTCATTGCGACCTGCAAATAAACACAATTGACGAAGAGATCCAAAAAATAAGCAAAAAACACTTCACAAAACTATTGACACACCGCAACCTGCTCTTCGACGATGAAACCCTTAGAACGAGAAGATTGAAACGAAAAAGACCTATTGATTTGGTTCTTCAATAAATATACACATACACAAATACATATGTATATGTATTATACTTCATGTCGTCTGCAATATTGTAATATTGTAAATGTTAAATTATAGTGTACAGATGTTTTTAAATGTTTTGCCCAAATTGCTTACGCAATTCCACAGGTGACGAAAGCTCGACACTGGTCGGAGTCACATGATTTTTTCCGTAAAAAATTAAAAAACAATTACTTAATGTCCTAGAGACAGATGTAAGTATTTATTGGGATATAAAAAAAAAAAAAAAAATATTTTATTGTTCTTTTGCCGAGATCACAAAGATTACATCAAAACCTACATTCCAGATTCTTTTCAGATTTTTAGGCCAACGGAAATGGAAATGAGAGGGGGAGGGGACGCCTTTTTTTCGACTTTGAAGCTTAATATCTCGAATACTTAACTTCCAAATGAAAAGTTCAAAATAAAAACTTTATTTCATTTTACAAGAACTTAATATATTCCCGTGATTTTTTTTTTCAAAAAAAGTTAGTAATTAATTTCTTTTAGTATGAATAAAAAATCAAACACGATTTTTGGATTATTTTGGGGTATTGCGATAAGTTGCCCCATAACTCCAATTTTTGTCAGATTTTTTGGTCAAATATTCTAGAAAGTAAGGTGGGGGACACGGTACACACGTCAGTTTTTGGCCGTTTGTTGGCTAATAACTTCTTACCAACAAGTGTAAGGTGATTACTTTTTAATCTAACTATCATCCTCTTTCCAACGATACCCACATCAAGGAACTAATAAAAGAAATTTGTTTTTCAAATTTAGTATTGGTACTAACATTTTTGCTAATATAAAATTTTTTTAATTTTTTTTTATCTGAACTTCTTTGAACAAGTGAAATACGTCTTTTAGCGAAGTTTTATTTCTTAATTCTTAGTGGTTCGCCAATTACCAAGAATAAAGCTTGATGACAGACAGACAGACATTTTCATAATCAGGACATCGCCCCCTTTCCAATGACACCCATATCGACCATCAAAGTTAATAAAAGTTTTTTCGGTCGTTAGTATTAGTACTAACGTTTTCTTTAAACTGCGACTAATTCCAAAAAAAAATGTATGATTTGTTTTTGGGTCGCCTAAATACATCTTCAGTCCAAATTTCATCCCTTAACTCTAAAGGACTTATAAGTTATAGTCAAATATGCAAAAGGCGACAGACAGACAGACACCTTTGTGTGTGTGTGTGTGTGTGTGTATGTGTGTGAGAGAAGTTTCCTCTATCGAGTTTCTGATGTGGTTGTCAAGGATGCGTTCGAGTGTCTTCAGAATAAAAGATGCCCTGGCCTTCCCGAGCATGCAATGACTTCAAAAGAATGGGACTTACATTTTTTTAAATCCCATTCTTTCTAGTTATTCACTTCGGTGTCCGTCTGTCGTCTGTCTGTCGCCTTTACATATTTGCTAATAACTTCTGAATCCTCTGTAGTTAAGGGATACAATTTGGAATGGATATGTATCTTGGCAACCCAAAAAAAAATCTGTAATTTTTTCCGGAATTAGTCGTATATTAAAGAAAAAGTTCCTACTGAAACTAAAGTTTCAAAATTTTTTATTAACTTTTATGGTCAATATGGGTGTCATTGGAAAGGGGGCGGGGCGTAGATTAAAAATATGTCTGTCTGTCTGTCATTAACCCCTATTTTAGGTACCTGGTGAACCACCTG
Organism: Syritta pipiens; assembly: GCA_905187475.1. Taxonomy (NCBI): domain Eukaryota; kingdom Metazoa; phylum Arthropoda; class Insecta; order Diptera; family Syrphidae; genus Syritta; species Syritta pipiens. The sequence continues at coordinate 56,439,827 of LR994572.1, read as the reverse complement.
GAATTAAGAAATGAAATTTATACAGAAGATGTACTTAACTTGCCCAAAGAAAGTTCCAAAAAAAAGTTTAAAGAAAGTCACTTATTAGCGAAGTTAGTACTAATACTAAAATCAAAAAATATGGGTATCGTTAGAAAGAAAATGGCACCTAGATCGAAAAGTTGTACTACAGTTAACTTCCTAGTCTTACTGGTAAAAAGCTATAAGTCCACAAACTTCGAAAAACCAACTTGTGTACCGTGTCCCATACCTTATTTTCTAAAATACTAGGCCAAACAAATCTGACAAAAATTGGAGCTATGAAGCAACTCATCGCAATATCGCAAAAATACCCATAAATCTGATATGATTTTTTATTCGTACTAAAATAAGTTAATAACAAATTTTTAACAACAAATTTTTTACCGGAATTGATTGAGCTAGGTGCCGTTAGATAGGTTTTGTAAAATAAAATAGGGTTTTCATGTTGAACTTTTAGTTTTGAGGCTCAGTTTTCGAGATATTAAGCTTTAAGTGCGAAAAAAAAGCGTTCCCCACCCCCTCGCATTTCCACACCCACGGGTATAGAAATCTGAATAAAATCTAGAAGGTAGGTCTCGGTGTAATCTTTAGTTTAAATTTAGTTCGAGCATCCTGGCTCGAACAGTTTTTAGTAATTGGCCTAAAACCAAAAAACAATGACATACGAATTTTAAAGATCCGAAAACGCCATTTTGTATATCTCATCAATAGAATCAAAAAATTTAATACAAAAAAAAATTATTTGCACACAATTTTTCGAAATATTAACGATTTAAATTATATCAGCATTTTGCTAAGGGCAACTAGTGATTATCTCACACACACAAAGTTTTCTATGCGTTTCTAAAGATAGTAACATTTTGAGGCGGCGTTGGTGGAGTGGTTATAGTCTCTACCTTAGGGTCCTGGGTTTGATCCTCGATTTATCAAATTTGTTTTTTTGTTTTTTTTTTTTTTTTTGTTGTTGTTTGTACGTGTATGTGTGCTCAGACCATTTCCTGATTCGCTCTTTTCTATTGGTTGCGATTTATATGAATATGCTGTTGGAAAGATTCTAAATGTTGTCACTGAATAAAAGTGAACAAAGGCCCATAGACGAGACACAGTGTTGAACACGGTGTTGTGTTGCCTTTCGCCACAAACGTAACACATGTGTGCACACATCATTTTATTCTCGGTCGTCGGCGAGGAAGGACCATAGAAATGAGCGGATCCTGCTACCGGATGAACGCATAAAAATGCGTAAACAACAAAAATACAAATGGCTGCTGACGATCGTTCGCTACCTGCTCGCTCGAAAGTGTGCACACTTGCCCATACACGAGACACTTGTGTTCACACCTGCACACCCGAAACTCCGCCCACATCGGTGTGCACACCAGGCCAACACTTACCCTCGTGTTGAACACCGTGTTCAACACTATGTCTCGTCTATGTGCCTTTTAAAGAATTCTAAAGAAACAAAAACTAAATTGAACATTATTCTTGTTATTGCTTCAATGTGATTTTTACGAAAGTCAAATAATAAATCCTAGTGTAAAATTTGATTTTTTTTTTAATTTTAAGCACGAGTACTTGATTTGGTAATTTCTTGGATGTTTGAGTTTTGTTCCACATTAGTAGTAAGTTGTAAGTGACTAAATGGCTCTCCATTAATAAAAATACTGCTGAATACTTTATGATTCAAGTTTCTGAGCTGTTTGGTAAGGTGTATTTTATGAACTGCCGATTAATTGTGTCAATGGAGTAGCTTAAGACCATTTCCCTTAAGTTCACTAAAGCAATTTTCGCACGGTTGGGACGATCAGCAAATGAGAAAGACTTTACTTTTGTTTAGCTTTATTCGAAACAATGAGAACTACTTGCCTTTGTTAGTTGCTATAACGTAAATTATGTCCTTACTTCTAATCTGTTGACGACACACACATTTTTTTAAATCCCGTTCGTTTTTTAGATTTGATTGAATTGACAAAAAAAAGCTGGAACTGACTTCAAATTCTTAGAATGCATTCTTCTACAACTCTGCTCTTGAGGTCAATACACTGAAAAACAAAAGTGTAACAATATTAAACAACTTACCAATTTTTTTATTTTCCTTTTATACAGTTTTGTAAAACTATTTCCCTTGTTTCTTTGAACATTAATATCACAAATAAAAATGCGAAATATTAACTTTTATGAAAACCAAAATTTACAAAAACACAAAATCGAAATCCCGTCATTGTTACAACTTTGCACCAAAAGTTGTAACTGTTTATTAAATTTTCCATAATCCTTTGCCTTCTTGGCAGACTGTCGTACAGTTTTGGTAGAGCATTCGGCAATATTATGTACTATTCTTCTAACCCTCAATTCCAAAGTTAATTTTTCCCTTTTGTATCCGTCTCTTAATTGGATAGATATTTTTTTGAAAAAGCCGAAAAATGTTTGGTGAGATTCATGTCAGGACTGTGGATCGCATTCCATCTTTTAAAATGTTGGACAAAATAACATATTTTTCACAATTTTTGCGAATTGTTTTTGAACAATGTCATATGAAAATATGATCTGACCTTTTACCATTGCCGTTATATCCATGGTAGCTGCCGAATGTTGTCGTAGAACTCTAGAGTACTGTTCGTTCCTCATAATGTCATCACTTTCTTCCTTTGGGCCAAATACTATTTGGCGGAAAACATCCTTAAATGTTTTAATTATTACTTCCGTGTTTCACACTTTACTTTACGTAGTATGGTTTAAGAGAGCCTGACGTGTTAGTCTATTACTAAGAGCGTCGATTAGACTAAATGAGGTTAATTTGGGTCTTATCAGACTAAAAAACCTAAAACCGATTAAAACCAAACCCTAAGACAGATTAGAATCATAAATCTAATATTCCTTCCTTTAATATTACATTCTTTCCAAAATTTGTATCTTTCCAAAGCTGCTTCTAGTGGAGAAATATTTTTGATCGATAAAGCTGGGCTCTCATCACGTAGCACGACTATCGTCTGACGATATCGTTTGAACGATAGCTGTGCTTCACGTAAGCATAAAAAAACGATATCGTTTTCTCTACTTCACATAAGCAGAGAACTGTCATTTGCTATCGTCTCGACGATGCTTTTCTGACGATACCTAATTCACTATCGTCCTGGAGCAAATTGTGAAAAACATTGTAAAATTGTTGGCTTAAATAAATGAAATTTAATGCTGAAAAAATAGTTTTGCTAATGTTTTTTTTTTCGCATTATACATACAAGAAATGCCTTTTTTATTTCTCACAATCGACCTGCAATCATATATCTAACCCATATTTTCTTTCCAAACCATGGAGAACTTTGGTTTGAGTCCTTGTTCAAGTAAATGCCAGTTGTGGGGAGGAAATGAAATGCTTATAAATAGATGCTAATTTAATTAATTCAAGCTTATAAATTATTTTTATATGAACTGGAGTGCTTTATACCTCCTTAGCACTCATTACATATACTTTTAATTCGGTCTTGGACTTGAAAATACAAAAGGAAATTGAAAGATGACAAGCAGTTTTTATTTTGACATAAGGAATGTAGCATTTAGTAGCGCTCAAACTGTGACGATAGACGAGACCATAGCGATAATGATACGTGAAGCAAACTTTTGACGATAGCGTTGACGATAGTCGTCTTGACGATGATCGTCTGAAAAGTTACGTGATGGGAGCCCTGGTTTCTTCTTATTTTCTCAGACTTTGAAATCTACAGTACGCGACAAAAAGATAGCACATATACCTTTTTTTGTATTTTTTTATTTAAAGCTAACAAAAACAGTTTCACTTTGCGTATTAATTATTTAATAAAAACTATTGGCAACAGCAATGAAATACAAATTAGATAATTAAATATATAGCGTAAGTACCATAAGTGATGCGACAAAAGGTAGTACTTTTTTTAAAAAACGTAAAAAGCTGAATGTAGAAAATTTCGGTATTTTAGATGATAAAAACTAATAATGCGTTGCGCCTCCTTGTTTCTTAAGGAGAAATAATTACACTTAAACGATCAAAACAGTATCTCAACTCATCCTTCTCCATAATCTTAGAAAATCATGTCATGTGCTATCTTTTTGTCGCAGAGTGTATTTAGAGCCCTACGGGGAGTACAAACACCGCCGCCTCTCAATGTGCCATGCTTTTCTCTTGCTGATTTCTTCCGGCCGTGTATCTTTATTTTTGTCTTTTCTGTAAAAGTTGCTGGCTTTTTTTTATCCTTGCTACCGATATGTCGCCTATTTTTAAAATTTTGGCGTTTTGTCTGGAAGCTTGCCTCTAAACTAGCAAATCTATGACCTGTAGCCTTAAACTTTTACTTAAACTACTGATTATACACAAATAATATAGAGAACACTGCCTTTCAGACCGAAATTATTAAACTAAGTGATGGCTTTGAATTGCACAACGAAAATATAGCGACGATTTCAATGGTGCAAAACTGTAACAAAGGAGGTTAAGGAGGAGGGTTAAGGTTTTATAGTTCCCATTTTTGAAATATTGGGTGGAAACACAAAAAACCGATGGGATTCCGTAGATAAGATTTTGCTATAAGAAACAAAAAAAAATAGAATTTCTTTGAAAAATTGTGGTTATCAAGCAGTATTTCATTTAAAATTGGAACAATAGCCGTGTTTTATTATGCACGGATGATCCATATGGATCATGTGTGTAAATAAAACGCTTCAGATCATGGAAGCATTTTTATTTTGTGTTCTGACAGTAGTTTGACAATTAACTACTGTCGATGCTGTGATATTTGCGGGCAGTGTTTCCATGCCAACATAATTTTTCTTCTCTTCAGAGCAAGTGCTTGCACATCTTTTACGATGATGATTACAATTTTCACCGGCAAACGCAAAACAATTGTGCAAATCACACAAAATTGTTAGAAATTAAAATTGAAATACAAATTTTGTATTACTGTTAGCACAATATTACTTAATTAAGGAATAAAAGTGAGTATTAAAATCTAGTTCAAAAAATAATATTTTGTATACTTATCAGGCAATGCTGTAAATTGGAAATGGTTTCCAGGCAAATCAGCTTCCATGAACCTAGCAGGGAATAGCGGAATCAAATTTCGGATTACGATAAATGATCCCGATAGCTATCTGGATCATGTGTTGTTGTTGCAATGCGTGCAAACCAATGATCTATATAGATCATGAGTGCATAATAAAACACAATTCAAAAATTGACAGCTAGAAAAATGTAGCAAAGGCCTTCGGTTACCTGAATTAATTTACATTAGATTTAACAAATTGTTGGATTTTAGGAAGTCTATAATAGTTTTTAAGTTATCGACCTAATTTTATTTTATTTTATTAAATAGAAGTCCACCGGAAGTTTCAAAACAAAAAAAAAAACGGGAGTCAGTGAAACTTAATCTAATGGCTGAGGAAAACAAAGAACTCCATATTAAACTGAATAAAATGTATCTTCTTTTCCAGTGGTCTTTTCCACATTCATTTCAACCCCCATTGGCTCAACTATAATTTGCACACAGCTGGCATGACGATGATCGCGCAGAAACGGTGTTGAACGGTATGAGATAATGAGAGATGGATATATAAGGTTCAAATATCTCAAATATCTCTCTTCCGCTTTTTTGCTCTTCATTCAATGCTTCATAAAAAGTGTTAAAGTGATCAGATTTAGTTCAAACATGCGCCGTTTTGTTCGATAATCTGTTTTCATCTAGAGGGCAACTTCATAATACCCCCCTCGTAGAAGCCCCTCTTATTTGGGAAGAACTCGGACAGCCACTATCACAAGCCTCTTTTGAGTTCAACTTCACACCACCAAGGGCGTTCGCCATGGACAGGAACAGGTGGTAATCACTTGGCGCTATGTCCGGGCTATATGGTGGATGCGATAAAACCTCCCATCCGAACTCCCGTAGCTTCTGACGAGTCATCAACGAAGTGTGTGGTCTGGCGTTGTCCTGGTGGAACACTACATCCTTCCTGTTGGCCAATTCTGGACACTTCTGGTCGATCGCCTGCTTCAAGCGGTGCAGTTGTTAGCAGTAGATGGTAGAATTAAGCGTCTGTCCATACGGGAGCAGCTCATAGTGGATGATTCCCTTCCAATTTCACCAAACACACAGTAAAACCTTCCTGGCCGCCAATCCCGGCTTGGCCACTGTTTGGGACGATTCACCGGCCTTCGAGCCCGACTGTTTTCGCTTGATATTGTCGTATGTGATCCATTTTTCGTCGCCTGTCACCATCCGCTTCAAAAATGGGTCGAGTTCGTTTCGTTTCAACAGCATATCGCAGGCGTTGATTCGGTGCAGAAGGTTTTTTTGCGTCAAATCATGATGTATAAGCTGATAGTTGATTGTTGACTATCAACATTTTCGTTTTGCGATTGTGTAGTGTGATTATCACTTTGACAATCACAAAAATGTGACAGATTTCGTGTGACACCTAAATAGTTGTCATTTTCATACAATTCCTTGTCATTCGTATGATATTGTTTTTTCTGCTGTGGCCTCTCTTTCCATTTTTTTCTTCAAAATTCCTCCACAGACTTCTTTCAACATTTTTGAAATTGAGTCACCGCCTGCTTTTTAAAATGTGATTTTTGCAGGTTGATTTGCTTCTGCAATGACTTCTTTTTCAAATTTATGAAAATCATTTCAATCAATTTTTGAATTTAACATTTCACAATTACAAGTGATGCTTACTTTTAACCTTTTTTTTTTTTGATCAAATTATACAATCGCAAATGTATTTGATAGTCAATGTTGACCATCAGAAATGTGATAGTCAACTATCATCTTATACATTTTCGCCCCTGATTTTTTTTCAGATTTTTAGATTGATCAGCAATCGGAAAAGTGCACGGGCATGGGAGTCTTCTCTGAACGACTAAACATTGCGAAGTCCCTCAGGCTCCCGGACCACTGTAGTGTATTCCAAGCGGAAATAACAGCTATTCATGAGGCAGCGCGCTTGCTGCCCATGGGTTTGATAGATGGTCAGTCTATTGTACTCTACATAGACAGTCAGGCGGCCATAAAGGCTCTGGAAACACCATTGATAAGATCAAAAATGGTAAAACAATGTCGCCAATCTCTCAAAGAGATGGCGGACAGATGTAGTCTCACCCTGTGCTGGGTCCCTGGGCACACGGGTATTTTAGGCAACGAAAGAGCTGACGAATTAGCAAGAATAGGAGGGGAATCGGACTCAAGTAATAATCAGGGGACCCCCGGGCCCTCCATGCAGGAGGTTGGTTCACAACTAACTGCTGTAGCCATAACGGCAGCAAACTCCAGGTGGAGCAATCTACACTGCTGCCGCACCTCTAGGCTAGTGTGGCTGAAGCTAGATAGGGGCAGGACAGAGCAGCTGCTCTCGGTAAGTAGGGCAAATATAGGCAGACTAGTGGGAGTTCTAACTGGCCACTGCTTATTTGGCAATCATGCCAAAAGACTGGGAATCCCCTCCAATGATTTCTGCAGAAGCTGCAGAGATGAGGAGGAAGAAGAGACAGTACTGCATCTTCTAGGAACATGCCCAGCACTCGCACGCACGAGGAAGCGCACTCTAGGTGCATACTTCTTTAAGGAGCTAAGCGAACTCGCTAGCATGGATGTAAGGCGCATCAGCGGCTTCATAAACAGATCCCACTGGGTATAGCCCGGGGGATACAAGACTACCAACGTTGGCTTCAAACAGGTAGTATGACATGCCTGCTAATACTTTTGGTTTGGTGTATTTGCAGGAAATCTATAGGCAGCGAGTCCGGGGAAATTGGAAACAATCCGGAGGTGTGACAACACAATGGGCCAACAAGTGGCCTAAGTGAGCCTGCTCTACAGCGCAGGCAGTCACTTTTACCTAAGACCTAAGACCTAGATTGATCAGCGGGTGTGGAAATGAGAGGGGGGGACACCAAAAAATCAAACACGATTTTTGGATAATTTTGGGGTATTGCGATGAGTTATAACTCCGATTTTTTTCAGTTTTTTTGGTCAAATATTCTAGAAAATAAGGTGGGGGACACGGTACACAAGTCAGTTTTTGGCAGTTTGTTGGCTAATAACTTCTTACCAATAAGAGTGAGGCGATTACCATAGTAAAACTTTTTGATCTAGCTATCATCCTCTTTTCAACGATGCCCATATCAAGAAACTAGTATAAGAAAGTTGTTTTTCGAATTTAGTATTATTGCTAAGTCTTTTGCTAATATGAAATTTTTTTTAATTTTGTTACCTGAACTTTCTTTGGACATGTGAAATGTGAATGTCTTTTGACGAAGTTTCATTTCCTAATTCTTAGTGGTTCGCCAATTACCAAGAAAAAAGCCTAATGACAGACAGACAGACATTTTTTTTTCCAACCGCCCAAGAGCAATGCTTTCGCAGTAAAACTAAAATAAAAAACCCGGCTATTTTTATTTTATGCTCAACGCATGAACTATCACAGTAAAACGAATCAGGTGTAATTTCTTCGCATTTCGCAATAATCTTTGCCTTTATGCCAACTATTTCAGGGTTGTTAGTAAACACAGAATGAAATAATAATAAGACGTGCTTCTTACCAATGTCAAACAATAGATCAGAAGTGCCATTTAAATTTTCAAAATCATTTAGAATACCATAAATGAAAGGGTGTCACAAAATAAGGATACACAAACAAGAAACCAGCAAATTGAAGAATTTTTTGTTGTTTCCATTTATCTATCCCTACCCCGGTCACTCAACGTGCGTAGGCTAAAGTGTCCTGCTGCGGCGACGCAAAGTCTCCCATAGTTTTCGGTTGGCGATAAACAAACAACATGAAAAAAAGGGAAACAGCTTTCCTCTCTTGAATATGATCACACTTTGTCTCCGACCGCCCGTGCCTGTGGGAGCTTTTTACTTTTCATCATTTTGAAGTATCGGTTTCACTACTTGCTATTATATGGTCTTTGTTACAACTTATATGTGGGTGTATCTCAATTCTTCTTCATACCTAACCGCACATAAGAAAACACAAAAGCAAAAAAATAAGAACACGAGTTTCTGCTGATCTTTTTTTCTCTCGCTTCTATTGTTTTGGCAAGAGTGTTCAATAGGATTGGCACAATACTTTTGTATGGCTTGTATTATCTTGTTGTTATATGGTCTTTGGTGCTATGCATACGCGCACAAACACGTATTAACACATATACAACGTTGAGACCCAAGCAAACTCCCAGTTTGCCTTGGTAAACACAAGTGGAGGAGATACGAAGAAGAACACAAAGAGAACCACGAACATAACACTATATAATGCTTCCTATCTCATTTTCTACCACGCTAAATCTTATGAATTTATGTCTGTCTCTTTTTACTGTGTTCGTTCCATCGGACTTCACATCACTACGATACTAAAGAAGTTTTCACCTTAAAAACTTTCAAAATTCATGCATTTGTTTTTTTTGCACTTTGTTCGACGTATAAGTGATTAAGCTTCTCCTCTTTTTGAAACAATTTTTCTTTGCACGAGTTCTTGTGGTTTGTGGTTTGTTTTCGATTTTCTTCAATCCATATTTTTAGGGTTTCGTTCCAAAGGAATAACGAAACCCTTATAGACTCACTTCGGTGTCCGTCTGTCTGTCTGTCTGTCGCCTTTACGTATTTGCTAATAACTTCTGAATCCTCTGTAGTTAAGGGATGAAACTTTGAATGAATATGTATCTCGGCAGCCCAAAAATGAATCGGGATTTTTTTCCGAAATTTGTCGAAGATTAAAGAAAGAGTTAGTACTGAAACTAACGTTTGAAAAAACTTTTATTAACTTTTATGGTCAATATGGGTGTCATTGGAAAGAGGGCGGGGCGTAGATTAAAAATATGTCTGTCATTAACCCCTATTTTAGGTACCTGGTGAACCACCTGGAATTAAGAAATGAAATTTACACAGATGATGTGTTTCACTTGCCCAAAGAAAGTTCCGCAAAAAAGTCAAAAAACAGATTTATTTTCTTAGATATTTGATATGGATATCGTTAGAAAGGAAATGGCACCTAGATCGAAAAGTTGTACTACAGTTAACTTCCTAGTCTTACTGGTAAAAAGCTATAAGCCCACAAACTTCGAAAAACCGACTTGTGTACCATGTCCCATACTTTATTTTCTAAAATAATGAGCCGAAAAATCTGAAAAAAATTGGAGTTATGAGGCAACTTATCGCAACATCGCAAACATACCCAGAAATCTCATATGATTTTTTATTCGTACTATAATAAATTAATAACTAATTTCTTTAAAATTTTTTTTACCGGAACTAATTGAGTTAGGTACCGTTGGATAGGTTTTGTAAAATAAAATACAGTTTTCATTTTGAGCTTTTTGTTCCGAGGCTGTTTTCGAGATATTAAGCTTTAAGTGCGAAAAAAAGCGCATTTTCACACCTGCAGGTCTAAAAATCTGAATAAAATCTAGAAGGTGGGTCTCCATGTAATCTTTAGTTTAAATTTAGTTCGAGCATCCTGGCTCAAAAGGTTTTCGAGTTATTGGCCAAAAACCAAAAAACAATGACATACGAATTTCAAAGATCCGAAAACGCCATTTTGTAGATCTCATCAATACAATCAAAAAATTGTATAAAAAAAAATTATTTTCACGCAATTTTTCGAAATATTAAAGATTTAAATTATATGAGAATTTAACTAAAAAAGGGCAACTAGCGATTGTCTTACACACACAAAGTTTTCTACGCGTTTCCTATACCAAAAAAGACAATAGGATTTCGAAGCGACGTTGGTGGAGTGGTTATAGTGCTCACGCTGTGCTATGAGGGTACAGAGTTCGATCCTCGATTTGTCTACTTTGCCTTTTATTTTTTTATTCCCCGAAGGGGGTTTCTTGCTATTTTCACATTTCTTATTTTTTCAAAATTGTTAAAATCCAATTCAAATAAAAAATGATAGTTTGAATGCGTTACTAACTTAATCGAGAATGAAAAGGATTCTTAAAAAACTGTGAACCTGAGCGAAAATTTTGTATGACAGTTTTCTTCTCTCTCGGTTCTCTTAAAAGAACAAAGCGAAGTGAAGAAATAGCTTTGTTATTGTAATTTTTTTTTAAATAAGAGAATCAGTTATTTGTCCGTGTATGTGTGCTCAGACCATTTCCTGATACGCTCATTTCTATTGGTTGCGATTTATATGAATATACTGTTGGAGAGATTTTAAATTTTTTTCATCAGCGCAACACTGTGCGCCGCGGCATTTGAAAGTCGTCGTGAACAATTTTGAATGACGGCTCTCTTAAGAGCAAAACGAAGTAAAGA